>OY728162.1:314014447-324014447 GCA_963277665.1 Viscum album | reverse complement strand
AGTGATAATGAAATTGTTACAACCATTGTTCAATTAAATTGAGTTATAAAAATAATCATTTCCTATATTTAGAAACATATTTCTTCTCAATGACAACATTTATGTTGAAATAAATTTATGTTGTATTAAATTACCTCACCAAATGGGTCCACAGATACCTTGTCATTTGAATAATGTAATAAGGCTAATATAATAACCTAATATTTTCTTGGCGTAATAAGAAGTAAAAATGTATCTTGATTTAATATAATTTAATAGATTTTAACAAAAGAGTTGTCCCTAATTAAATATACTATGAAGGCAGAGAATATCAAAAAGATAAAGTAAAACACATTTAAACATATTTTATTTGAATAAATTATTCTGTTGGGTAAATGTGGTAATATGAAAATAAAATTCATTAATTTCTATGAAATGGTTGTATAAACATTGTCTGTTTATGTGGCCAATTTAACTATATTTTCTCACATGTTGTGGATTAACAAAAAATTATGGAATTTTTTATTTTTCATTTCATTTAATGTTTGAATAAAATTGTTTACATGTATTTTTTCAATGATTCATTTTAACCATATAATACAAATATAAATGATTCTTTCATATATGACAACAAGTATTCATTATAATTATAGTGTAAATGGATACATTATAATAATGGATTGAATGATTACTATGTGGGAAGAAGAACATGAAAGGGAGTTAAGGGAAGAATACAATTTTCAATATATAATTAATTTTGGATGAAACACTAATGAAAGAAAATATATCATTTGGTTGAAAGATATAAACAAAGAGAGAATGGTTATCAATATATATAGTGAAAAAGGAAATATAAATAAATTCGACTTGCTATGCATTAACTAGGGGATGTGGGGAAAAACTCTTTAAATTCCCTATGAAGTATGTGAATATTAAAAAGTAGAATACTAAAGATAAATGCCAATTTTATCATTATTATGTAACAGAGTTGACTCTCTGAATGATTTAATTATATATATAAGGATTATACACTCAAATTTAGATAATAAAATTTTATTTTCAATATCATCACAATCATTTATATCATACTTAATTCCATGAATATTCAATCACTCCCTTACGAACATAAGAATGGTTTTTCTATTAGAACACCTAGGGGTCCATTTATTACAATAATGATATATCATGAAATCAAAATTAAAATGAATTGGTGTATCATGTGTATAAATTTAATCATTATATAAATTTCATAGATTGTTGTAAATTTTTTTTGGAATGGCTATAAATTTTTTAATTAGAAATCAATTATTGAATGTAGATTGAATTTGATGGGACATTATTTAATAGAAATTTTTGGGGATATAATAAATTACTAAAATAATTATCAAAATACACCATGCATATCAATATATTGAAATCATTATCGAATAAGTACCTGAAATTAAATCAATTATGTGTAATACTATATTATAAATTGAAATTGGTTTTTTTCATGTATATATTAATGTATTTCAAATTTATTTACCCATATATCTATTGGTTTGATTCATTGGATTGTAAATTATGTTATTACCTAATGAAAGACCTATATGTATTTTTCAGAATAGATTGGATATAGTTGTGTTGGTTGAGATGATGAATAAATTACAAGACCTATGTGATAAATGAATAATTCATTCATGTGTTTCACCTTAAGGGTTTCTTTTTTGAATTAAAAATAATTAGGACGAACCAATGAGGTTATTCATAGGTTATATTTCATCCAAATCATTTTTAAAAAATTTCATAAAGCAACTTTTAGGGTTAGTTGGCACCCACACATCATCACCCAGGATTCAACATAACACAACGGGGAAATTCAAAATTCAAAAACCTAAATAAAATTCAAATTTCAAGCAGTCAGAAATCACTTCAATGAAATCACCACGAATCCTGGCGCGATGATCGCATCCCAGCTCAATCAACACATCTCTTTTCTATTTCCATTGTCTCATCGCCATCATCCACATCACCGTTTTCCGATACTCCAAGCGGTGTCGTCGTCTCAGCGCCGTTGTCGGGCCGAGTAAACACCAGTCAGCAACAGAACATTGAAATAAAAAATGATTCCCCACCACCATCAAAACTGAATGAAAAACAACCAACCATCAACATACTGAAAATCACCCTTGAACACCGGTTAACACCCTGTCACCGTAAAAATCATCAAAACAGATCAAGACATCAAAACCTTCGTCGAGAGAGAACATCAAACTCCAGTCTCCCACCAGGAGACCACATGCCGCTCAAAAAACATGTCATAGAACCTCCATCAAGACCATTGCACCCGACCGACTGGGAAGGAAGCACTAGACTGGGACGCTAGATCCGAGTTGAGCAGATGTGGCCTTAGTTGGGGACAATGCCAGATATCACATCGTCGACACATGAGGAGAGACAACCGCATACATCCATCAACCAATGAACCAAAAGAAGACTAACAATTAGAATCATCAACATAAAACAGGCACCCAGAGAAAGAATGAGCACATCAAAAGACCAATCGGACCACGAACCACATCTCAGAGCAACCAAACCCAAAAGGTCCAAAAGATCGACGAAGAACACAAGCTGAGAGTGCTTTCGACCCCCCTCCAACACAAGCCCATGTAGGCCCAGATACCGTATCGAGTCCGACTAAATTGAGTCGAAACAGGATGAGATGGCCAGCAAGGGTAGTGGAGAAGAGAACAACAGGACACTGCCACCGGCGCTAACCCAAACCCTCTAAAATTCCAACACACAATGCCAAAGTGGAGGCCTGAAGTGCCATGTTAGAGAGAAAGAGGGGCGATGATCGTCATGCTATTTCTCACTGGCAAGCTGAACAAGATGAGAAGGATGGAAGGAGAAAACAAGAGAAGGAAGAAAAAAACTAGGAGATGTGAGGAGTTCCATCACCGATGAAGAGACCCACGAAACCCCAGGAGAGGCATTGGGAGCGCTGGGAGATGGTAGTCGGGTGAGTACAGAGGCATTTTTCGATAGGGTATATTTAAATCAACAAAATTAATGTAAATATTAAATAAATAGTTCATTATACAAATTCAATAATTGATCAAACTGAAGTGTCTCAAAAAGTATCAAAAGTTGATCTTTGTTTGGGTTATCATTAGATAATGTTTAATTATGAGGATATCAATAATATACCACGTCAAATTATGTATAGTTATTTTGAGTTCATAGTAATTATTTTTTAGTTAAAAACACCTTCTTGGATTATAGAATCGAATATTATAATTTTTGAGAACTATATTGAAATTATATATTGGATAATTATTTAGGATATTCTTTTGTACTCCTTGTGTTTTGAGGATCATGAAATTTATTTTCACAGTTCTCACTAATTTCCTAGGTAATTTTGTAATAACGAAATTTTAGGAAATTTGAATTGTTTCCTTAACATGATTTGTTTCATAAACATATTTTATTCAAAGATAGTATATATGGAGACTCTTACAAAAAATAAGGGCTCTCATACTGTGGATAATTCCGAACACTATAAAAGAAAGACATAGTTTCCATGGAATAGTCATTTACAATAAACATGTAATTAGAACCATCACTTAATTTATAAATCGTTTATCTTTATTAAAACAAAAGAGGGTAAAATTCACAGGGACAATGGATTATTATGGTAAATTTCTTGAATTGGTGAGGATAGTATAAAATTCACCTACATTAGGAATTTGATATGTAAATTTATGGTTTTTAATATATATTAGTTCAAATTTTAATGTTCTTTAATGTTTTATCATATGAAATTACAAATTTTATCTTATTTATAGTGATAATTAAAGCCCCATGAGGCAATTTATCCAACATAATATTTGTATTTATAATTATTGATATTTTCTCCAATACTATGGATACATTATCGTTATATAAAATGATGTGAAATATACACTAATAATAAGAGATTGAATTAAATATTTAATTATAAATTTGAAAATGTGAGGAAAATGATAGTTTTGGAAATACTTAGTGATCATAATATTTTCATACAACATCATCCAGGAATTGAAAACTATATAACTGATGCATTGAGTAGAAAATAATTTAGTATCTAATATTTGATGAGGGTAGAGAATGATAAAACTTTATGTATTTCACAAGAATTTCCTTGGGTATTATAATTAAATAAAAAAATTTCTTATTCCTTGTAATTACGCAATATACTCATGATTTAGGATTATGATATACAAGAATATTTATATAAATATAAAAAATAATACAGAAGATGTGGAAAATTAGATATTAAAGGGATGTAATATTTATGGTGATTTATATTTATAGTAAGATAATGGGGTATGTTGTTTATTAATATATTTGATAAATAATAATTTGTTGGATGAATCTCATTGTTAGAATTTCTTTAAAGATCCTGGATGAAAGATGATATCTAAAGAGACCCCAGAATGTTTCCTTTTAGTAAATATAAAGATACATATTACTTATTATATGTTAATATTAAGAGTATTCCAATCGAGGAATTATTATTTAAAACATTGAAACAACTTGAGTTTTTATAAATAATACTGTAATTGATCACATATATTACACAACAAATTTAACCTTAACAATAAATTATTATTTCAATATTTCCACTATAAGAAAAAAATTTAAATAGTTTGTGTGGATAAGAATAATAAACATTTATAATTATGTATAAATATGTTTGTGAATAAGTACTCAAATTTTAATAGTGTTTAAATTATTCTAAAAATTTATTTTTTATATTTTAATTTTTTAAGATAAGTTATATAAATAATTTATTTAATTTTAGAAGTAATTCTATAAAAAAACAACTATCATTTAACATAATCCTTACAAAAATAACATTTGGTGACATGTTGATATTCATCAAATAATATTAATCTACATTAAATAGTAAATAATAATTTTTTTTATCTAAATTTTATTTCCAATTAATTTTTTTATATAAACTTCCTATTATTTTTTTTATTTGATTATAAAAAACCATTATTATTATTATTTATTTTTATGAAATAATTTTTTTTACATAGAATCATCAATATAATATATGATCTTTCAAAATTACCATTAAACATTTAATTTGAATCTAAATAAAAAATATTTGATTTCATTAAATATATAAAATTAGATTTGAATCATCTTTATATCATATTTTTTGTATTAGATTAATTTTTTATGCTTAAACGCATAACTTTCAGAAAACTATTTTTAATTCATAATGGTTATCTATTTTAAAGAATTAAATTAACCAGTAATATGACAATATTTTAATGAAAGGTATATCATATATCTAGATGTATGGATCTAAAACCATTTGTGGATGATTAATATTAATATATTTTATGTACGATCATCTTATGTGTGAAATTTTTATGTCTTGAAAAATAGTTATTCGACACATTTAGCATGTTTAATTTTATGTTACATTTATCCATTTATGATGATGGAATCTAATGAATAAGATTCCATAATTTAAATCCTCGTAATAAATATTATTTAATATGTTCATCATAATTTTTTATCATAATGAATAGTATTAACATTAATATTAGTTGTTGTTAATAATGTAAAAATTGGTTTTTTGAGTGTTAAACTCAATGATATGTTATGATTAAAAATTAATCATATAGAAATAATATATTATAGAAAAAAAATCAAAAATCAAAATTCATATATCATATAATCTAATATATGACCCTTTGGATTATTTTATCTTGAGAACGTATTTGTTTATTTTCATTATAAATTTCATTGTGGGTCCTCTAACTCAATTATTATAGGAATCCCCTTATCCTCTCTATTACTCTATATATTTTAAAACACCTTTATTTCCAACATTACATTACCCAATAAATTCTTTATATCCATTAAAAGTTTTTAGTTTCCTTCCTTTAATAATAAAGAAATATACAGGTAATTTTTTTATAATCACTAAATGGTTGTCCGATGAAGAGGTATCATACATAATAAATTGTATTTATTTATTTATCATTCCTCCCTCATGAAATGTTATTTAACATTGATTATATAATAAAGAAATTTTCAATGATATAAAAGTATTTTATTTTTTAATATATTATCATAATCTAATATTTTCATATTTTAATTTGGAAACAAAACCATAATTTTTGTGTATAGTGGACTACCGCATTGTGATCACATGTATGTCATTCTATATCATCTCCTACCATGAACATTTATAAAGAGGGAATTAATGAATATATATGATATCCATGACATATTTAAAAAAATAAATTTAATAATAATATGTCATGTATTATCTTAACATTCCATTCATTGAAAATTGATAATGTCGTTGGAGTGTATATTTAGATTACAACCTCCATGATGTGATATGAATCATTTATAATTACCATATCACAAAGATGGTAGATTTAAGTTTATTTAAACAAAATATAATAGGTTTATAATATAATTATAATTTTGTAACAAAAAAATATAATTTTCATTATTTCCATCGTGATTGTTGAAATATTGAAATGTCACACATGTGTTTGTAGATACTACCATCTGCATTACTGCAACATAGTTCCTTATTCATAACCATAATTAATTATTATATTTAAATGTATTATTTTTATATATGAATTTTCAATAATGTATTATTTTTATTCTAGATATTATGATTTGATATTATCTATTTGTTTGTTATCTATCAAAATACAATTGAGATGAATATCATCAAAACATCAAAATTGAACCGAAATAAATAAGTAACTGAAAATTATATTATAATATGTAAAAAAATTAAATAATAAAAATTGATATAGATGATCAGAATATAAATATTTTATATAAATTTATTATTCTGGAGGATAACTAAAACATCTAATGAATCTTGATCGAGATAAGGGATCTCTATACTACACTATTCATCAAGTTATGGACATTATCTCTTTAACTCACGTTCCCTATTTCATTAATATTATGGAATTATTCTATATTTTATATATATATATATCAAATATATACATAACTTAATATCTCATCAATTTTTGGGGTAACATATTATTTATGTTCATTTTTAAAATTCCATCATTACAAAATATAATTTTATTATGGCGTGATAAAAGATTATCTAGCCATTTTTATTCAATGGAAAATTAATTTTTTTACACCTATTGAATTCATTCATTTTTTTAAATAAATAATAAACATGTAATGATCTATCCACCCATATATCTATCTAATACATTTGGTAAATATTTTACCCATGAAACATTATGTATGGTATAAGTGATTAAACCAAATACATTATGGGACTTTTCGCCCATAATCACTCGCCTTTGAGAATTTGCATGACTCTTCTTAATGTAATATGATTTTCCTGAAAAATATTCTATTTTTCCATGGTCTTATGATACCATGTTCTTTTAGTTATTTATCCATTAGAGTACACATTATATATATATTTTAGTCTCTCATATAATACATTTTCTTCTCATGATATGTTTCTTTATCATTTTAATTACAATGTTAAGATTACTAGGTCATCCATTAATATTATTTATTTATTAGGTTATAAATTTTTTTTAATAGACATCAAATGGAAATGATATATCATTTTAGAGACCAAAATTAAGATTTTATATTTTAGATTCCTTTAGAATTTTAATGATCCTTATTATCCTTGGACACTACTACTCATTATAAATGGGGTGTATATATTTATCTTTTATGTATATATAATCATGTAATAATATTTTTAAATGGTATTGGTTATTATAGATAGTTTTAGAGTAATGAAAAATCAATTTTTTTTGGAAATATTACTACAATACATTAGTGAAAAGAATAGGGATAAATCCATGTATGAGAAAATGTCATAAATATTTCTTTTAATGATAGACTGAGTATTTTTTGGGAAAATACACATCATTGATGATATTAAAAATTAATATGGCTCAATAATAGTTTTTACAAGTGTAAATAAACATATTAATGGTTTACTTGGACTTTATAAAATGGATATGTAGTGAAAAATAATTGGTGTTTACACACACCTAGTGTGATATTCTTTGGGGATATGTTATAGGAATTAACAATAATTATAGAAACAATAATGTTATACAAGACAATAGAAAAAAATAATAATGGATAAGATAAATTGAATCCAAATGAATCATAATTTATGATATACATTTGTTTTATTTTTCATGTTGTGGTAATGTATTCTATTTTTTATTTTTATTGGATAAAAATTATTATGATAATCCTTTCCAATAACCAATATGATAGACAATGTGATGATTGATTCAACGATATGATTAATATTATGTGAGTGGGAGAAGAGTAATTCATGGATGTTTTGGATAAACTATCTCATTTAATGTATAATTTGGTGAGTCATGTGTAACACCCTGGCCCCCCAATGAAACATAATGTTCCAATTATATATTTTATGAGAATATAGAGTCCAAAAATTATTGAATAATCTTATCCACTTACCAAAAAATAATGTAAAATTTGTTTTTAGAAGATATTATCTATCCAACATTGCTCATGTGATGATAATGTTTTTTTTATTATCACATTTAAGGGGATGTTGATAATTATTGAATGTTCATCAAGATCACAACATCCAAATGGGATATTTATTCATTGTAATGTGAATATTAAATAATATATTATTTAGTAAATATTTTCCAAAAATATTATGTTATAATATTTATATGGAGTTAAATAGATTAATGTAAATTGATAATGATTATATCAAATCTTTTGATCAAAACTCCACATGTCTTCAATGAAACACATGTGATTTTTTTATCTACACCGAATCTAATATGGACCTATTATTCAGTTGATGAATGTAAACTCTACATAAAACATTAGATATTTGTGATATTTATATTTATGATAAAATTATTCATTATAATATTAATATTAATATGGAGACAGGTGAATCACATTTTCCAAGTGGTTCTAGTGGGGAAAAACATTAAACAATGTTTTCTATAGGAGTATCAAAAGAAAAATCTCTTAGTGGATAGAAAAATCAACATTCCACATGATAAGGGTGTGAGATGGAGAGCCCTGGAATATATTTCAATGGAAAAAAATTATTTAAATATTTAATAGAGGTAAATTATTTCATTTATTTAAAAAGGTAAATAAATAAAATCCCTAATTCATAAGAAAAATAAATTCATTATAATAGTTAGCCTATTATATAGTGTTTAAAATGTAATGACAATAATAATTGTTGTAGATAATTCAAAAATAAAAGGGTTCTCATTGGAAATAAATAAAAACAACACCATAGTACTAGATAGGAAAAAGTTATATAATGTAAAAATAATTTTTGTGGATCACAAAAATATGTTTTTTATGGTACACAATTTAACAATTCAATAATTGAAAATGTAAATTATTGTTTTGGGTATACATATTTATTCATATTATTATGTTTTAGTATAATTATACAAATAAAATCATAAAACATTTCTTGATGAGAGATATGTAAAAAAATAAAATAAATCTATTATTTTATCTCATGTGTATTACTCTTCCCCATTTAATATTTGCTGACTAAATATTCAAAAAATACAATCATACTTATTTTAGTGGATTGTAATTCAATATTTTTTCATGGATTGGTAAACAATATATACATAAAATTTCCAAATTTGTAAGTGGTAGATCAATGTCACACCCAATGTAATCCTATAATTATATACTCTTGTATGGGGAAAGATGACCTAACCCTAGACCTTCTGTTCATGTGTAGATTTTCCTGAATTATATGAAAAATAAATCTATACAAATGATTAAGAAGTATCATATTTAAAGACATTAATATTGTGTGGGGTTCTACTAATATAATCCAAAAAAGTTTTTTCTAGAGTTCTCTTGACTGAGAGTTTGAGTTCTCAATAAACAATATATTTGGTTCTATACCGATATTTAATAAACTATATAGAATAGACCCCATTTCATTGAATGAGGTGAAAAAAGAATCGATAAGAAAATCAATAGATGTGTTTTATACGTTACATTCTTCCACCATAAAATTTGATAGCTCACTTCATTGTCAATTATGATGGGTCAATGCACATATGAATTAATAATTCTGAAGTAAACAAATTAATAAAAAATTAAAAGTATCCCCTAAAAATGGTAGATGTATTCATCGATAGACTACTTGTTGGAAAGTATTTCTACACAGCAGAAATTTGGTCAGGATATCATCAATTATCGGAAATGAAGATGATATTCCCAATAACACCATTGGAAAAATGGAGGGACACTTTTAGTTCATAGTTATTCTTTTTGGAAAAAAATATTATCCATAATTCATTATGGAAATATTGAATAGAGTCATTAGATATTACATTGAAAAATATTTTATAATCTATTGATATGATATTCTGATACACTATGAAATAAAGGAAGAGGATATGAAGCATTTAAAAATGCTCTAAATACATTGGGATAAGAGAATCTATAAGAAGAGTATTGTATAAGTGTGTACTAGGTGAAGGAATATTAATTATTATTTTATATTATCACTAGAAAATGGATATCGATGGATCCTTTTTAGGATAAAGAAATTGCAAACTGCAGTAGACAATTATATGTAATTAGGATCCATAGAATCCATGGATAAGATACATACTACCAATGAATTGGGAAATACTTCTTATGGTTGTCAAACTCAAAAACTAAGCCAACTCAAAAGGGTGTCATTTTTTGGACCGGTGAATGAGATTATATCATCTGGATATAAAAATATGGATTCTCACGAAGCTATTAGTCATGTTTCCCTCATTTTTGGAACAATTCATTGTATATAGATCATCATAAATAAATAGATTGGGTTATATAATGAAGTAGAACAAAAAAGTCGTAGCCTAAACCTTAATAAACTCGGATGCTCATTAGAGTTGTTATCTCAAATATAATATGTAGCTTGAAACAATGGTCCTTTAATTGAAAATATATTGATATTTTCATAATTTATATAACTGTAAAATATATTTGGATAAAAGTGACATAAATATATAGTCATACGAATGTTATTAATATGTCTTTGGGAATATGTGTAAGGATTATTGGGGACTATGACTTATCAACCCTTTATCATGGTATGGATGTAACATTTTGTGAAATTATATAATATGAAATGAAATAACTAACATATCACTGATGAGATTTGATAAGGATCCAATCTCTTTACAAATTAAAAGGATATGAACATGAATCATAAAAGAAGGTACCTTATAATTCATTGCAATGTTATTTCTCATGCATCCCTTAAATAGAATATAACTTATTCCCAAAGAAATAATGGATAAATTTAGATGAAGGGGTATGTTTTAAGAAAAGGGAAATTATTTTTTTATCATAATTGATGAGGAAGGAGTTGTATGAATTTTGTCATGACATTGTGTCCCGTCAAATAATGAGACAAAGAATTTCTAATATATTAATGAATATATTAGGAACATGTATATCCTCCCTAGGATCATTATGATGTATTGACACATCATAGTGAATAATTGGTTGGAAAATATGATGTATTAAATCATTTTACATAAATCAATGTTCCTCATATGTCAAAAAGTGAATGATTTATGTAAAAATTTAATTGTGAAGATGAAACCATTACATATAGAAATATAGAAATATAAAAATATCAATGTTGAATTTTTCATTGTTAATTTAAATTAATTATGATGAAAAAAATGCTATATTGGTTTTGTCAAATCCCCATATAAATTCTATAATATTTGATTCATTTCCAGAAGATTTATATGTCATTCAAAATGAAAGGATATATAATAGAGACTTGTTGAGGCTCCATGGAACACCAATATTGATTGTATCTAACTGATATGTGATATTTACATCAATTTATTATATGATTATATAAATAATATAATTACATTGAGTATATATATTATGAATTATCACCAAAAAAATAATTTCAAATATCTGAAAAATATTTAGACATTAGAAGAATTGTATACATCATACACAATGAAATTCTGTGGAGGATGGGGTACAAATAATCAACTTGTTGTGTTCTATTACAATTATTGTTTCACATAAAAAAGCATATTGCCCCATATAAATCCCATTTAAGGAGAGACATTGGACAACTGCATACTGGGATGAATATTGTCATCTAAATAAGATGTGAGATGAAATGTATTTGGAATGGATTACAAATTTAAAGATCATTGTGAAACAAATTAGGATTGGTCAGAGTCTATATAACTGTTATGATGAAATTATTAATGAGACATATAATTTGGGCATGAGGCTAAGGTTTTCATATATATTAATCCATAGTGGAGATCCATTAGATTAGTGAATAAGGGAATGTTATGCCATTGGTTTTTAATCCCATAGATATTCTCAATAGCATTATGGTTGTTGATTATCAACTAGATCTCACACCAAAACTTTCTCTTGTATATGACATATTCAATGTATCCATATTAATGAAGTTCATACTAGAAACCTCAAATGTATTGAATTAGTATTGATTATAACCGGTAATTTATATCAATATTGTGGAGAATCCATGGAATGTCATGTGCTATAGAGATAATGTTATATGCAACAAGACAACTCAGATGGCTAAAGTACGATAGATAACTAGTAAATAAAAAGATGAAACATTGGTATTAGTAAAATACATGAATCATAATTACTTAAATTGAATTCAAATATTATGTTATGATAAATTTCAAGGGTGAAATTTTATAATGGTGGGAAAATGTAACAACACATGTCTTTTAAAATATATAAATATTCGATATTGAATATGACATGTATGAACAAGACTAAATAGATAGTGTTTATTTAAATATAAAACTTATAACATAGTCATTATAATTTTCTACCGAATAAGAGAAAATACAATACGGACCTTTCCAATAAATGTTTTAGTATGATCAAATATATTAGTAAATAAGTACTAATTTTTTTGTAAAGCCTTTACAGGCTTCAAATATTATTTTTTTCAAAAAAAATGTTTTATCTAATTTTTTTAAGAATGAAATATAAATAATTTCTAGAAGTTTTAATTTTTTAAATCATCATATCAAGATTAATTGTGTGAAAATATATAACTTTACAAAAATGTTGATTTTTCTTTGAATAATGAAGAATAAAAATTTTGGAAAAATGCTATTTATTTTAAATAAATAATGTAAATTAAAATACCTATTATTATATGATTTTTGTAAAATAATAAACTATTTATTATTAAGTTATATTTAAAATAAATTAATTACTTTTTAATAATATTTATTACAAATTTTACTATATGTTTAGTTTTATGATTAAAAACACTGTATTCTAAAAAATTTATTTACTATATAATGGTTATGCATTTTTATTTATTAATGTAACCCCTAATAAGGAGTGATTTAATGGATTATTTCACATTATAATTTTTAATTTATTTATTTAACTACATTAACGTACTATTAATATTAATATTCTTAATTTAATATCATCAAATATGTTAATTAGAATTTATTGGAAAACAATTTTTCAACAAAAATTTCTTAATTAATTTTTTTTAAAAATATTACCACAATATTAATTGAATTGAAATTAATTTATTAAATATTTATAATCATTATAATTAATATTATATAATGTTTTCAACATAATTTTAGTTCATAATTAATTGTTAAAAAGGTAAAAATGAATTTTTATCATCTATGTAAATAATTATTTACATGTGGATATACAAACAGTTACGGTGGTACATTGACAATTTAAATTTTTCTAAATCATATATTAATTAAATAAAATAAATAAAAAAATCCTAAAAAATATGAATTCTATTTAGCATCATCAGTGGTAATTAATTTATCGTTTTCAATCATTTATGAAATACTATAGTGGTCACTACCATAAATTATAATTTGACACCTATAACATATCAACTACATATTTAAGGTTGTATTGGATAATCAACCCAAAAAATTCCCTTGGATATATCAATAACCCTGACATATAGGCCTCTTTTTAATCTAATAACCATCAAATATATTCATTTTGGGTTAACAATTATAGGTTGTCCGATAATAAGGCATATCTCTTAATTAGTATATTTTTTCATTATTCTTTTTCATCTATAAAATTATATTAAATAATAATGTAATAAAATGAAATATATATCTAATAATAATTTTATATTATTATTAGTATTATAACCTAAACTACTCTCTTCTATAATAAAATTTGAAAAATACCTGCATTCCAGTGTACAGTAGACTACCACCTTTATATTTATATAATTTATATTCAATTTCAATCTCTAAAGGATACTTCTAATGATGATACATATATATATTATTCATGATGTAATTAGGATTATAAAAATTTGATATGTCATATACAATCATTCCATTATGTTTTTTGTGAAAATCATAATGTCGTTTATTCATACATGGGGATTACCACCTAAACAATGCATTGTGATTCATTTTTTTGTTATTGCATCAAATGGATGGTATATGTGAGTTTACATTAAAAAATAATATTATATTTAGGATATAATTATCATTATTGAATTAAAAAATAATACACATTTTTATCATGATTTCTGAAAAAGGAAATGTTACTCATCAGTACATAAGGCCTACCATCAAAATGATTATATTGTGGATCATTTTTGAAATAAAAATTTCATTAACTTTTTATTATTTATTTATTATATAAATGATAATTTTTAAATTATTATTATTCTATATATTATGATATAATAATCATGTTGATGTTAGTCTATATTTTAATGATATTTTGGAAATATTGGACAAGGATATTCAAAATATTAAACATGAACACAAAGGACCTTGTCATCAATATAACATGAAAATAAATACAAATAGTAAAATTAATTTTAAAATTGTTAAAAAGATAGTAACTACATAACACAATTTAGTAATTTTGGAAGAAAAAACATATGTAATAAATTAATCTTAGGCAAAGGAATATCTCTAAATAACACTTTTCTTTTGGTTATAAAAATTATCACAATAACTCACATTAATTATTATTTTTAATGATATATAATAACTCTAAATTATTTATATATTTATATAACATATATATCTTTCTTTATTTACTATTAATTTTAGGGGTTAATACATTTGTTATTTTTATTTTTAATATTCCTTCATCATAAAAGTTCCTTTTATTATGATATGAGGAATGAAAATGAACCCAATTTTTTCCATTGGTAATTAGATTAATTATTCCTTATCATTTATTTCCATTTTTTGGAACTCCAATATAATGAACTTATTATCATATTTGTTCTCTGATTTAACTATATCGCATTGGTGATGCTTTTGAATCGTGATACATTATGTATTGAATTAGATATTTATCAAATTCAATTAATAATCAATTTTTATCCTATGTTATTTTTTAGGAATTAAAACAATAATCACCTTTATGTGATATTAAATAATGGTGAAAAATTTATAATGTTTCCATAATCTTAAAATACAATGTACTCTATGTAATAATTCCTTGTGAATAGTCATGATAATTATGGTTTATGATATCAAGTTATACCATTGACATCAACTTTTTTTACATATCAGGTCATTTCATGTAATATTATTTCAATATCCTCTATTTACATTATGTATTCCCCATGGTATCCCATTCGGTTTTAAGAGATCAAATTTATTTATTATATCATCATATAGAATAAAATATTAATGACATGTTTCTATATCCATTCAAGATATTATCAAACTATTCATCGAAAAGATAGTAGATCATATTATATTTTTATTTTATATATCAGATTTAAATAATTATAATTTCCGTAAAAATGAATTGGTATATATAATAATCGAACGGTATATATGAAACATTTTCTTATAAATTAGAGGAAGTATGATAATATTTTTATCAATTTCTTCATTGGGATACCTAAGGCATCCAATGAAAACAATATAAGATGATTTCTGTTGATTTCCTAACAATTTATTATCATTTAACATTAATTATAGAGTGTTTCCAACTATAATATATTTCTATGATGTATATAAATGATGTTTTGAGAACTTATATCACACTCTATATTTTATTGGATATTGAATCATTATTTACACCAATAATTTATAGGAGTCTCAGAATGTTTTAAATATAGAGTTTAATCCATGCATTTACCATCACCCTCAAATTGATTGTTTTTCTATAAAAGTTATCTATAAAATAGAAGAAAATATAGTCATTCCCTCTTTAGTTCTAGAGATTATGGTATTAGTATTTATCACTAGTTTAGTGTTCAAACAAATAATTTACTAATAAATAAATTTATCAGAATCATGTAAATCATTTTATTGAAATAAATTATATACTCTTACATGTTAGTGTAATGTTATAAAATGGATGCTTCTAGGTAACAATCATTTAAAAGAGAAATTAAATAATGTAAGAACAATCAATAGGAATTTAAATGTATCATAAATAATAATGATTATTTTGTCCAAAATATTAAATGATTTTCAATTTAATGTTGGGGATAATGATATGTTGATGATATCTCAATTGAATGTTGTCATTATATGTTCACAAAAATCAATGTTAATATAATGTTATATTAGGGATATTGAAGTATTACATCTATTGTGTTTTTTATAATTTACATTTTACATTATACCTATGTTGTCTCCTCAATATGATATCTTCAACAAATAATGAAGTGTATGTCAGATACCTATAGTGTAATTATGTGGATCCAGTTTAGTTGGAATATGTATTCTCATAAAATGAAGTATTTATTTAGATTCATTTTTTGAGTCATCAATGTAGTGGAATTGACCAAAATTATTAGGGAAGATTCATTGGAGGAATAATCTTTTCGATGAGGCAACAAGTGATCTATATAATGTAGTAATAATGGATGGCCAATGTTTTTACGTTGATTGACTTTTAATATCATTGATGAATATTTTTAAAAGTTTATATTATAATAGGTAAAATAATAATGTAATGAATAATTATGTTTATATTATAATGTTATACATTATAACACTATATAATACAATAAAAAGATTAAAATTGATTTACAATAGAAAAAAATATTAAATTTCTCAATGATATAGGGAATCACTGTAATCATATACATTTATAGTTCATTATCAAAACATGAATAAATTGTGAATGAGAAAAATTATTATTATAATGAAAAAATAATTATTATAATATAAATTTTATTCAATAGAATCATATTATTGATCATATGATGATTCATTGAAATATATATATATATATAATATTACCATTAAAAATAAAATTTAGAACATGGTAGTTGGTATTTAAGTTTCAGAATTTGTCTATTAAAATTGTACCATTAAAATATTACATCAATATTTATTCATTAATTTTTATAAAAAAATCAATAAGCTCAATAATATTAATATATTGAATATATTATGATTCTATTTTTAATCGATGAATATTAATTTAATTGTAAAAATCTTAATTATAAGTACAATAATATTTACCTGAAAAAAATTACTATATTATTGGGAAAAAATACATTATTTAAAAATATTTTTTAATTTTTTTTGAAACATTTTTATTCTCATATAAATAAATTTATTTTTATTGAAATGAAATTATTTGTGAGACTTGAATATTGAAATTATACAATGGTGAATTTATCCTAATTCATTTTAATTGTAATTTTTTTCAATATTATAAAAAATAAGTATATAAAATAATTATTGTGACATAATTATGATTTCCACATGTGGTATCTTTTTCAATAAAATTTTTTAATACCATGTTCCCCATTTGGATAAGATTTGTCAGGGAATTGAAATTCTACTTCCATTCATCAAAATCCAATACCATTTTAAAATCCACATTGTAGAGTTTAATTAAACCCATAGATTGTATAAGTAAATTTTAAAGGAAAATGCTATTTTAGAAATCTTGATTCATAGAAAAATATTTTAATACGATATAAAATATTAAAGTTTAATAAAATAAACAAAATTAATGTATAATAACATCAACTAATTCATGTGCTAGTAATTTTTAATAATTATGTTGACTAAAAATGGTGGAAAACAAATCAACATTGAAAATTGAATTTGGGAATGGGTATATAAAGTCATAATAGGCATATATCTATATGAAAATACATTAAATCACTATAAACACATATTTATTTTTCATCCTAACCATCCTGAGTTCCTAAAAAATAATAAAGGACATTGATAGTAGAACTAAATGAAATTAGGAAAAATAATCAATAATAGAACATTCCATGAAGATATCTATAATTAATTAAATAATTACATCCATAATGTAATGGTAGAATCCTATAAAGAAGTATTGATGGATTCATCATATAAAATAAAATAATATGGGGTTATAAGACATAGAAATGATCTAGGGAAAAGAGGTAATTATAATATATTTATACAATCACAATGAGTTTCATGATTATTTCTCATAGTGATCAAAAATGTTAAAAAAAATATATCCAATGTCTCTTGAAAAATATATTTTACTATTTCTAGATGATAAGACACATGTTTTGAAAAACTATACCGAATTAGTTGAACATATTAGAATAACCACCCAGACAACCACATCATTTCCATAGTGACATACAATGCTTGAATAACTATGTTCAAAGACTAAAAAATTCTAGTTGGACCATGCATAGTTATACCATATTACATGTAATTATAGTGAACCCAATCAATATCCATAACCCATACAATCCAAAATATACATATTTCATCACCCAAATCCTAGTTTCCTCTTTAATGTCCCTAAGGATAAATTGCATGATCCATACATTTTCTTGGGATCATTCATTATTTTCAAGTATATTTGTCCTCATTTTCAACATTTTTTTCTATCTTGAATGTTTTTTAGTTTAATTTCAATTTATTAATAGGGGGTTTCAAATTTGAACTAATGGCACATGGTTTACCAAAATGATAAACCATAAACCAAAAAAATTTGTATCCCTAAGAAAAGTGGTATTAAATAGTTTGTGCATGGTTTGGAAACCCATAATAACTTCTAGTAATAATCATGAATTTCCCATAAAGGATGAAAATGTTATGAAACACAGTTAGGGGAAAATTTGTTCCTTATGTAGGAAACAGTGCAAGAAGAAATTAAATCCCCCAAAAATCCATCTAAAATTTACTAAACCACCATAATATATCCCAACAACCCCTAGATCAAACCCAATATATATATATATATTGAGGTTCTCAAAAAGATTCCATGTAATTTTAACAACTTTTCATGAAGAATTAAAGATCATTTAATAGATCTTCACCTCTGAGATTAGATATTTTCATCCCTTAGGGATTCTCTCTCTATCTCTCTTATTTCTATCATCATTTGAATGTATGTTTAAATATATATGTAATGGATCTGGATCTAGGTTTTCGAGATATTTATTTATTTTATCATGGATATAGGTTTCAGATCTAAATTGTATTCTTCATCGTGTTATTCTTTATTCACCTTCAATTAAGAATTTCTACGTGTAATAATTCGTCAAAAATTTTATGTTGGTGGTCTAAATTTAATCCCATAGTATTGAATACTAATTTCATGTATATATTGTGAATTTCCAATTAGAACATAAGAAAATGAAATACTAAATTGAGTAAATTTATTAGTTTATTAATTTATGGAATCATTGAATTGAATAATTTATTTTCATTGTGATTAAAAAAATTGTAAAGTAAGGGAAAATTAAATTTTGAGGTAATTATGAATATGAAATATGGGGAATTAGGGTAATTAATTGGTTAATTAATTATTATTATGTTGTTATTTAGGAATTTACCTGAAATTTTGTTTCATTAATTTTTCAATTATTATGATTATGAATTAATTTAATGTGGGTATTATGATATAGTTTCCAAGACTAGAATTGATTAATGGGTGTTATCAACTAAATGTAAAAAATGGTATAATGGTGATTTTCAAATACTATTCCATGTAATTCAGTTATTGAAAATTGATATTTCTGTATATATAATGTTATATTAATACATATGTAAATATAAAATAGTGTAACTTTTTATTAACCGTGAATGATGTGATATATGTGATATATTTCTGATATGTTGATATAGGAGTGTGGGACCCAGACTAAGGATCCAAATCCATAAATCTGGCATTGAGTTTTGGGTTAGGGAATTAGAATCCCATTTTCCATATAAGATATTAGGTATGGGATAGCTACATGGGATCTGAATACCAATATGTGTAATACATGTGGGAATGGTAATGAGGATACATATAACCATGTTATATTGAGGTGTGGCACTCTAATAGAGTTTCAAAATACCCATGGGGTGTTAGGAAAGATATCATATTCCTAGGTTTTTGGTATATGACGTTGATTCTAACTAGAAACGATGTGATTTTAAATGAAATGATAAACAATAAACTTAGAATTGTGATATGTTTATGTGTTAGGGTAGGGATGGTGTTTTTATTGATGGTTTGTGTGTCCTTAGGAACCCATGGTATTTTTTGGTAATGTAATGAATAATGAAATGTGTTATTTTTTTATCTTATTCATTTTAATTTGTCATTTATATAACATTATAGACTATTGTTAACAAGATATTGTGATAGAAACCATTCGTGGTGGATTACTGATATGTATTCACACGATACATGCACAAATTTATTCATATAAGGATTGAATTTATGAATTTAGGGTATATTAAAAGAAATATTCCTTTATTGGTTAGATGAGTTGGGATGGATCATGATAAGGGAATTATACAAGATTTTGAACACACATTTTAATTTTTAATGACTTTATATATTTTTGGATTTTCATATAGAAACATGAATTATATTTTGCATGAAATATAATTTTTTTAGTTATTGATATTGTATATCCTTTTCTGATTCATCATCTCATACATGTTTTTTTATTTTTTATATAATTTATATATTTTTTTATATATTTCAGTTGTTGTACTGAATTGATAAATTGGGATTGTCTTCTAATTATTTAAATTGGACCATAGCTACTAGTCCAATGATTCTGACCTATAGGGAGGCACACATGATGACCTGTAACCAATGGGCATAGGGTACTAGTGTGTGGTACCTAGGTTTGGACAATAATAAGTTGTATCAAAAGAAGGATTTTCTTTTTTCCTACTTTTCCATAATATTTAAGAAATGTTGATATAATAATTAGATGAGATGAGCCTTGGTTATGAGCTCATGCATCAGAGTATATAAACCATGTTCATTGTTAATATTCATGTATGTAGAGTGAGATTGATGTTATTGATTTTTATTTTTATTGTTGAATGTTATTTCACATTATTCAATTCACATTTTGAAGTTATTAATTTTTATGAGATATTTTGTGTTTTTACTCCTAGACTGATATGAAATGCGAGTTCAATATGAATGAATAATTATTGGCTATTTGGAATTAGTGAGACATAAATCATATTTCGGTATTCATTGCAAAAAATGTTTTCCACTATGTTGTTTAAATTGAATTGTTTTGACTAGGTTGTTTAATTGAACTGAAAATGACTACTAAAATAGTATTGAATGTTGTTAAATGATGAAATGTGTGGATTTTATTTCAATTTTGAAATGTTAATATGAGAATGAGATAACACATGGTAGACATGAAATAGATAAATAATGGATATTAGATAGTTTCAGCACCTTATATTGGTAGTGTGGTAGGTTTTGGGGGAAAATACATGTTGTTGAATATAATGAGTCCCTCTAACATAAATGTTATAATTTAATGTATTGTTTCCATAGGAATGTGTCTAGGATTTTAGAGATATTAATAATTTATGACACCTATTGGTTTTATAACATGATTTTATGGATTCAAATGATCTACCAATAATGGAACCTGAGGCACCTACAGTTACTAGTGAAGGATACAAAGAATAGTTATAAGTGAACAAATCACAATTAATGCATTAATTAGAGAAATACCAAGAGTATGTTGTGAAGCATATGTCAATCATGAAATTATAATTTCATATATTTTACCCTCTAACATTCCCTAATGATGGTGGAACTGATGTAGAATAGTACAGGATGATGTCAATATAGATTATCCATGACCAGTGAGAGACACCTATTGAAAAGAGAGTCATGATGGATTCTGGTTTGTCATAGGGATAATTGTAACATTTGGGGGATTTTCAGTCTATTTATATGATGTAATAGGGTATAGTATGAATTAAATGTATCTATAAGATCCAAGATCACTCTTATCCAGATATTTTGAGATAATAGAGTTTATCTATGTTCTTGTTGATGACTAAGAGGACTATGTACGTGAAAAACTATGATGATCTCAATTCTATATTGTAACACATCTCTATTAAAAAATTATAGGATGATACCACTATTAAATGGTGTGTCCTAGAAAATAATAAGTGTGATACTAATACCCATGTTAATGACATTTGACTGGGATTTTTTTTTAATTCATGGATCATGTTTTCATATATAAGCCGAACCCGAATGTTGCTTACAGTAAGGGATATGCTACTTCTACTAGGTTATTATAAGGCACATATTTTGATAATTGGAAGCATCAGTTTATAATTATCACTAGTCCTTGCGAAGGATGGGTAGTCAGGGGTATGGATATGTTATTCTAGAGGATACATATGTTATTTTTCACTAGTGTTATCGGCTAGTCTACATTCGTTTGAATTTTCCCAAACCAACAGTAGAAAGAAAAGCTTATAAAAGTATGGGAAATAAAAAATTGTTATACCGGAACCCATGAAATATTAGTAATGAATGAGAATCTAGAGAGAATCAGAGTTTAGTTTGGGGATTTAGTAACTTGAACCATTATTGTTGACGGAGTTCTACTGCTCATGGGGGTAAACGTAGTAGATGTGGTGCTTCAATGAAAGTGTGCATGTATCAGCATAGTAGCATAGATCAATTTAATCAAAGTGTATTAGAGGTTGGAAGGGATGGAAAATTATATGCATTTAATCTTATATTCATGGATAGAGGTAAGACCTTCACCAGTTTGAGGTACTATTATCGTAGCTTCTCTACTATCTACTTAATTATTTGATAATGTTTCCTCTCATTATTTTATATCTACAAAACATCTGAATGGTTTGACCCTAGAGGTGGAGTTTTTGAGTATGTTTATGAATATAGATTCACTTCTAGGATTATTATCTAGAGAAATCTATTTATGCAATGTGTCTTATCGCATGGTTGGTGATCATCATTTCCTTTGGGATCTTTACATTATGTATATGTCTGGATTCAAAATAATAATGGTTATGGGAAGGAAAGTAGTACACCAATACAATAAATATTCATATTATAGGATAGTGACTAATATGTCTTCAGAGGGAGAAACTTTTGTACACCATGGAACACGTAATTTCTTTGTGGGATGAGAAGGTCCTGTTTTTTCACAATTAGGGGAGTTGAAAACTCAGGTTTCTAGTCTCTTTTATGATGTGGAGGGGTTCTGCATGATTTTTTTCACCCAAAGTGTATATACTAAATAATAACGTTCCTGATGATTTCACAAAACATCCATTTTATAGATATGTGGTGTTCAAAATTGGAATCATATATAGAGATGAGGAACATTATATTAGATTGTATAGAAAATAACCATATGTGCAATCAGAGGTAAAGAATCATCTAGAAATGAGGATGGATATGTGATTTATCCATGAAATAATTTCATTACTGAGATCTAATGTTTTGTATTCAATAAGGATGATGGGAGTTTATGATTATGTGTTGATAACAAAAAGATAAACTAAAAGACTTGGAAGAGCGTGTATCTTATTCCTTCTATTAATGATCTTTTTAACCAGTTGAGTGTTGAATTTGTTTTATTACATATAAATATGAATCATGGTATCATCATTTTTATAATTTTACATTTTGAAATACAAAAGACTACATTAAGAATTGGGAATGTACTTTTTGAGTTCAGGGTGACTCCATTCGGGTCGACGAGTGTACCTGTAGTACTTTTTGGCTTGTGGATAATAGGTTTCAACCTATAACATGATCAGTTTGTTGTATTATTTTTTTCATGAAATATTGGTGCGCTCAGAGAATCATGACCTTCTTGACCAAAATTTTGATTACATTTTTATTATACTGAGAGAGAATCATCTATAAAAAAAGTAATATTAGTATCTGTTTTCTACTGATTAGGTACAGTTATTGGGCCCCATTATATCAAAATAACGATTGTCAGAGGACCTGGAAAATTACAATGAGTTGTTTTATTTAGAGTATACTATTTAATTTTTTTATATCCACAATTTTTAAGTTATAGTAGGTTATTTTCAGTAGTTAATCCATGAATTAAACCATTTCAATGATCCACATTCATGGTTGAACATCAAGGGAGTAATGTTTCAATGGTGTAGAGAATATGAAAATGATTTCAAATAGTTGACGAATCACTTGATAATGACGCCAAAATTGATCCTTCCAGTTACATGTGTAGATTATAAAATCTTTTCTGATGCTTATGATACCATTAATGGATAATTGTTATGTGATGACCCAGACCCCCCTTGGTCCCTTCCTTTGCCAAAATCCGAATCCTTAAGGGGTACCGATCAGTGAGACCGATCGGGGAGACCGATCGGGGAGACTGATCAGTGAGAACGATCGGTGAGACCGATCGGCGAGACCGATCGGCGAGACCGATCGGCGAGACCGATCGGCGAGACCGATCGGCGAGACCGATCGGCGAGACCGATCGGTGAGGCCGATCGGTGAGACCGATCGGTGAGACCAATCGTTGAGACCGATCGGCGGAACCAGCCAACGTCACCCGGCCTTGCCAAGTTGTTCCAGTAACGCTCCTTTTTCGCAGATAGGGTTTTAAACCATATTCTGCCTCGTTTCTTAAAGACCCGAAACACGCACAAAAGTTTAATTAAATACTGAATCGACTCATGAGTCAGTCTAAACCACTCAGCACCTTTAATGATGAGTCAAGCCGCGTGGTCAACCCACGACTTCCACGTCTTACGCGGTTTCGCGTTTTCACCTCAACCGTCCCCGGCTCTTATAAATTAAGGGTTAGGCCGTGGTTTCCCCCTTCTTCGATCGTGGCTCTTCTGGTGCATCGGGACCGCCGCATCGTTATCCGTAATGTTCCGCGCCCCCGGCCTAAACGTTGATCATCTATCAACAAGTAAGGAATTTCTCTCGTCTCTCACTTTTGTGTATCATGCGGGGTGGGCGTTATTTTTGTTCCTATGGAATTGGTTGAACCGAACCTTAATAAAGATAATAAATGAAGTTCTAAAGAAATAAAGGGAAGGGGTTGTGATCGTTGTTTATGCTTTATCTTGTGATCATCCTTTTTAGTTGTGCTGGTTTATGATTTCTAAAAACTGAGGCCGTTGGTGATCATTGTATGTGCACTGATGAATCCCCTCGTGATGTTTTAAATGGGTTGCTGAAATTGTGAACTCCTGCTGTGAAATTGGTTAATCACGTATATCCGGCCGAATAATTGAAAGCACCAGGATCAACCCTTCTGTGATAACTCCGGGTTAGAACACACGGAATTTGAAATCATGGAGTGTGTTAAGTCGTTTAAATCTGAAAATCCCTGACTTGTGTTGGTAGTGGTATTTGGGTTTTTTCCTTTCGGGCCGATTGCTGGAAATGTGGGAGGGGATGGGATCCCCTGTTCTTTTATACTCTCGGTGGTTGTGTGAATTTGGGGGATGGGATCTATTGTCGGTATGGATTCGGTGGTTGTGAGTTTTAAATCCGAGTGGTTACTTGTTGATATCACAAATTGGGGAGAGATCCTATGTTGACAGAACCGGGTGTGAGTGTTTTGGTTGATCCTTGATTTTGACGCTTTCCTTGGTTATGCTTATGGTATTTGCCCAGTAGTGCTTAAAATTAATTGAACATTTTAACTGAACGTGAAACAAGAATGGGACAAATGGTTTTGTGGGCAAGGGTCATGAACTGTGACTCGGACGCAGTGGTGCTGTGTTTTGTAGGTTGGCTAGGAAAACCTAATCTTTGGGTGAGTGTTTGTTACCTATAACTATAATTGTAGCTTTGTGTTTCTCATTCGCACCCCACCCAAGTTGAGCACTCAGTGCCGAACACCCCCATTTATGGGGGAAGGGTGTTTTTCCCAACACTATCCTTAGTGGCTGGTTATTATCTCCTTTTCTGCTCCCTTTCCCGGATAGCCCAAGTACCTTCGGGCAGGCTGTGATGGCCTGAAGTCCATTATTAGCCCAAGAACCATCGGGCGGGGTGTTGTGGTGGTTGGCCAGGTGTGTGCGGCAGGTGGTTTCCCAAGTGTCTTCGGGATGAGGCCCAGGTGTCTTCGGGTGTGGCGGTGGTTGTTCTGGCCTAGGTGTTTGCAGGCATGGTTACATGTGACAGTTGTGGCCCAGGTGTGTGCGGGCAGGATTCAGCAGTGGGACTGCGTGCGGTTGAGGCCCAGGTATGTGCGGGCGGGATTCGATAGTGGGACTGCGTGTGGTTGTTGCCCAGGTGTGTGCGGGCGGGTGTGGCAGTGGGAATGCGGTGAGAATGGCGGTATTGGTCCGATGCGTAGGATGTCTCAATAACCAGTGGGAAAGTGGCTCGGGGTACCCAAACATCGATATGCTCTTATTATATATTACTTGACTTGCGTTATTTGGGGAGTGAGCCTTGGTGAGGCCTGGAATGTATAGTTTGCCTTGTTAGGTGTTTGGTTTACTCTTTTCCTCACGGGACTTTAGTACGTTCCCCCACTTGTGCACGAGAGTCTTGGTTTTCCCTACTGAGTGAACTTGTATACTCACCATACGTTTACTTTCAGGTTTCCAGGAGGACTACCAGGGCTGTGCGGGACACTACTAGTCAGACAGTTGGAGTTATTGTTGTTGTCGTACCTTTGTTTTCTTTTGGTATTGTACCTTGAGCCTCTTTTTGTACATCCACCTTGTTGTAAACTGTTTAAACATGCATGGGGGCTTTGTTGGGATTATTTATTTACACCTGTTTCTTTCCCTTTTTGGGTGGTTGACTTGTCCTATTTCCCGATCCTGAAAAATAAAAAGGGTAATGCATTCCTTTTGCGAGAATTTTCTATACCCTTGGTGCTAGTCGCCACTCTGGGACCTATTGAAGGCGGGTTTCGGGGGTCATTATCTCTCCTTCAACTTAAAGAAGGAAGGGCCTAGCAAACTGCTGACCCTTCCCTCCTTTTGGTGAAGGCGGGTCGTGACAGAATGGTATCAGAGGTGATGGTTGAGAGATAGGACAGATTTTGGAGTTACGCACAGTGAGGATTGCATGGGATGGTAAGGAAACAGTGTTGGGTGACCTTGGAGCATGAATTAGGCTAGGGAAGATTGGCTAGGACACGGGATTTTAGGGCCCCCCGTGATCCGATGCAAGGACTCTGGACCTACCGAAAGACCAAGTGAGGCCACACTGATTGCAGGGTAGAGACCCTAGGAAAGGTACATGCATCATAATGACTTGTGTTGTTGTGTTTCTGGGATGTCCTGGGAATTGAGAATAAATTAAATCTTAATAAGTTTTAAGAACGATATTCTGCACTACTTGGGCTTAGGCATTCCTTGTTTACCTTGCAGCTATGGCACCTGGAAGGAGACCACATGTGGTACAGGCGATCGAGGCCCCTGAGACTACTTTTTCCAATCGACAGAGAGCTGATCGAGAGGAAGAGGACGACCAGTGGCAGAAGACTCTTCGAGCCTTCCAGCGACAGGCCCTCGAGAAGTATGAGGGCAGCACCTCCGATATGAAGACGGAAGGCTGGCTAGAGGAGCTAGTTATAGCCTTCGGCCTGATTCGGGCCCCGACCGAGTACTGGGTTCCTCTGGCTATTAGCCAGATGCGAGGAGCGGCAAGTCAGTGGTGGATGCTTCACCTGGGGAATAGGAAAGAGTCTGAGGTTGCTTGGGCGAATTTCGAGAAGGAGTTCCAGGCGGTGTTCCTCTCCTCGACAATGAAGGCGGAGAAGAGGCAGGAACTACTCTCCCTCCAGCAGGGGAGCATGTCCGTGAGGGAACTTGGAATCAAGTTCAAGGAACTCTTGCGTTTTGCTCTGGACCTCTTTCTCGATGAGGAGTCTCGGGCAAGACGTTTGGAGGAGGCGCTCCGACCCTCCCTCCAGTATGCTGTTACCCCCTTTACCCTTCCGACATACTTAGAGGTCTAGAAGAAGGCCGAAGTGGTGGAAAGGATTCATGCTCTGGGCGGAGTGTCACAAGAAGGGATCCAGCATGGACCATCGAAGGGGAAGGCCGTCAGCACCAGGCCTCCAGCATCAGGGCCCTCCAGGTTCCGACCCGCAGGGACCAGACCGCAGCAGTTTCAGTTTCGATCCCCTGGCCCACGTTCTTTCCCTTCAGGCTCGGGACCACGGTGCTTCATCTGCGGGAGCCCAAGACATCTCCGGAGTCAGTGCCCCGATCGGGTGCAGTACAGCAGTGGCAGTCATCCCCAGCATCCGCCGCAGCAGCAGTTTCCAGCCAGGCCCTTCCGGCAGCAGCATCCGGGACAGCGAGCTCCCGCTCCTCCGTAGGCAGACATAAGAGGAGGAGGCCGACCTCAGGGCGCTCCCCAGGGACCTCGACCAGGGCGTGGTCGGGGAGGTGGCCGACAGCCAAGGGGCAGGGGAGCTGGGCGTGGACAGCTACACGCCGCAGAGGCAACAGTTCCAACAGGGCCAGAAGTTGTTCGAGGTACGATCAATGTGTTTAGCACTCTTGCTTATGATTTGTTCGATACCGGAGCTTCGCACTCCTTTGTTGCACCCAGTCTAGCCCGTGCCTTGGGTCTAGATGCCGAGAGACTTCCAGTTCCCCTGGTGTTGAGCACACCAGTTGGAGGTCAGACCGACTTGCTGTTCGTTTGTCGGGGATGTAGACTGATGTTAGGGCCACATCAGTCGGTTATGGATCTCCTTCTGCTACAGATTCAGCCGTATGATGTCATCCTAAGCATCGACTGGCTATTTTCTGTGTGCGCCGTCATCGACTGTTTCCAAAGAAGGGTGGTGTTCTCAGGATTGGACGGCCAGCGTGTTATCTTCACCGGCGAGCGGAGCTGTCCGAAGGGAAACATGAGGGAGGAACATCTCCTCTCCTTGTTGACCGAACTGACGGTAGAATAAGTATATGCGGAAATGGTGGAAGTGCCAGAGATCGTCCGTGAGTTTATGGACATCTTTCCTGAGGAGGTGACGACTCTACCCCCTCGACGTGATATCGAGTTCGGGATAGACCTGCCGCTCGGCTCTCGTCCAATCTCGATGGCTCCTTACCGGATGGCACCTTCGGAGCTACGGGAGTTGCAGATACAGATTGACGATCTGATGAAGAGGGGTTATGTTCGTCCAAGTGCGTCACCGTGGGGTGCTCCGGTCTTGTTCGCAAGGAAGGCGGATGGTGGCCTCAGGTTGTGCATAGACTACAGGAGGTTGAATCAGGTGACGATCAAGAATCGCTACCCTCTCCCACAGATAGATGATACTTTTGACCAACTGAAAGGGGAAGGATGGTTCTCGAAGATCGACATGCGGTCTGGGTACCACCAGCTAAGGGTGAAAGAGAGCGACATCCTGAAGACAGCATTCAGGTGAAGGTATGGGCACTTCGAGTTCGTGGTCATGCCCTTTGGTGTTACGAACGCCCCGGCCGTGTTCATGGGGCTTATGAACTCCATCTTTCGGGAGTACCTGGATCGGTTTGTGTTGGTATTCATCGACGATATCCTGATCTATTCAAGGTCAGAAGAGGACCATGCAGAGCACCTGAGGACAGTTTTGGAAGTCCTCCGACAGCACCAGCTCTACGGGAAGTTGTCAAAGTGCAAGTTCTGGGCACGAGAAGTGCACTTCCTCGGGCATGTAGTGTCTGAGCAGGGGGTAGCAGTCGACCCATAAAAGGTTGAGGCAGTTGTTTCTTGGGAAGCACCCAAGACTGTGGCGGATATCTGGAGTTTCCTCGGACTGGCAGGATACTACCAGAGATTCGTACCCAGCTTCTCCCGAGTAGCAGCCCCTTTGACAGCATTGACTAAGAAGGACCAGGTTTTCGTGTGGAGCAAGCAATGCGATTCATCCTTCAGCTACCTAAAAGAAAAGCTGGTTAGTGCCCCAGTGTTGAGATTACCAGAAGAAGGGATGGCCTATGAGGTATTTTTTGATGCTTCAGGACAGGGCCTGGGATGCGTGTTGATGCAGCAACAAGGGGTGATCTCTTACGGGTCCAGGAAGCTACGCCCCCATGAGCGTAACTACGCCACCCATGACCTGGAGCTTGCAGCGGTCGTTTTTGCGCTAAAGTTATGGAGGCACTACCTCATCGGGGAATGCTTTGTGGTCTTCAGAGATCACAAAAGCTTGAAGTATATCTTCTCCCAGCGGGACATGAACTTGTGACAGCGGAGATGGGTGGAGTTCCTCCAGGACTACAACATTGAAATCTCTTATACTGAGGGAAAGGGAAATGTGGTGGCCGATGCCTTGAGCTGGAGGACGCAGAAGGATGCGGTCCGAGAGTCGGAAAATGCCTGTAAGGCAATGGAGGAGTTGGATGCCTTACACCTGGATGCGTAGATGGATAGTGGCAGAGGCTGCCTATATCAGATGATAGTGTCGTCATCCCTGTTTCGACTAGTGGAGGAGTCTCAGTGGGGAGACCCCGAGTGCGAAGTGATGCGTCATCAGGTTGACCAGGGCGATGCTCCAAGAGAATGGACAGAGGACGGTCAGCACCAGATTCTTTTCCAGAAAAGGTTGTTTGTTCCAAGAGTGATGCGTGGCAAGGTTCTCAGTGAGTTCCACAACTCACCCCTAGCGGTGCACCCAGGAGTTACCAAGATGTACCAGGGGCTGAAAAGGCAGTTCTGGTGGCCCGGAGTTAAGCGAGCGGTGGCAGAATTTGTGGCTAAATGCTTAGTATGTCAGCAAGTGAAGGATGAACACCGGGTTCCAGGTGGCCTACTGCAGCCTTTAGCTGTTCCCGAGTGGAAGTTGGACGACATCTCAATGGATTTCGTCACGGGACTACCCAAGGTCCAAGGATGGTGCGACGCCATCTGGGTGGTGGTGGACAGGTTGACGAAATCGGCTCACTTTCTGGCAATTAGGGAGTCATGTACTATGGATGCTTTGGCACGAAGGTATGTAAATGAGGTGGTGCGGTTGCATGGAGTTCTGAGGTCTACAGTCTCGGATAGGGATGCACGGTTTACCTCGCGAATCTAGAGAGGACTGCAGAATGCGTTTGGCACACAGTTATGCCTTAGCACTGCTTTCCATCCCCAGACAGATGTACAAACGGAGCGAACCATCCAGACCTTGGAGGATATGCTACGGGCATGTGTTCTGGACTCAGGAGAGTCATGGGTCTGATACTTGCCTCTAGTAGAGTTTTTTCTACAATAATAGATACCACTCTACCATCGGTATGGCCCCATTTGTGGCCTTGTACGGGAGGACATGCCATTCACCTGTATGTTGGACCGAAGCAGGAGAGGCAGGCATCCTTGGCTCGGAGGTGGTGTAGAACACGATAGAGAAAATTCAGCTCATACGGGAAAGGATGAAGGCGGCCCAGGACCGGCAGAAGTCGTATGGTGATACGAGGAGAAGGCCCTTGGAGTTTGAGGTTGGAGACCATGTGTTCATGAAGGTCTCCCCGCGGCATGGGCAATAGAGGTTCGGCAAGGGGGGTAAGCTTTCCCCCAGATTCGTCGGACCCTTTGAAGTGTTACGGTGGGTCGGAGAAGTGGCTTATCATCTAGCGTTACCTCCGCCGCTAAGGATACATGACGTCTTTCATGTATCCCAGCTCCATCGTTATCTGCACGATGATTCACACGTCTTTGATTGGGGTTAACTAGACATCGAGGACGACGTAACCTTTGTGGAAAAACCAGTGATGATCGAGGATCGCAAGGAGAAGGTGCTTCGTGGGCGAGCTATTCCCTTGGTTCGTGTGTTGTGGAGACATGGCGGGCTCGAAGAGAGTACGTGGGAGAGGGAAGCACAGATGTGTGCCCAATACCCAGAGTTGTTTTGAGATTTGTTCCTTTTGTACCTGTTGTGGTAGAACGTTTGACTTTTGGCTATGAATGTACTGGTTTATTTCCTCTGTTGTGTGTGAAAAGCCCCGGCTAAAGGGAAGAGGGAACCTGACCCCTAATCAAGACGCATTAAGGTGGATGCGATTGAACCCGTGCGGGCGAGTCAGTGCCGCCCAAAGCGGATAATATCTTGACATGGGGGAGGGGAACTCCCCAAACCCACATGACCGGGCGGTTTGGCGTGGTATGTTGCTTGGTTCTTGACAGGGGAGTGTTTTGAGCTAGCAGAGGTTTTCTCCTAAGAGGTATCTTTCGAAGATGGTTGTTCGGACCCTCTCTTTCCTTCTTGTTTGTTGTGATTCTCGAGGACGAGAATCGTTTAAGAGGTATCTGATGTGATGACCCATACCCCCTTGGTCCCTTCCTTTGCCAAAATCGGGATCCTTAAGGGGTACTGATCGGTGCGACCGATCGGTGAGACCGATCGGTGAGACCGATTGGGGAGACCGATCGGGGAGACCGATATGTGAGACCGATCGGTGAGACCGATCAGCGAGACCGATCGGGGAGACCGATCGGCGAGACCGATCGGTGAGACCGATCGGCGAGACCGATCGGTGAGACCGATCGGCGATACCGATCGGCCAGACCGATCGGCAAGACCGATCGGCGAGACCGATCGGTGAGACCGATCGGCGGAACCAGCCAACGTCACCCAGCCTTGCCAAGTTGTTCCAGTAACACTCCTTTTTCGCAGATAGGGTTTGAAACCCTATTCTGCCTCGTTTCTTAAAGACCCTAAACGTGCACAAAAGTTTAATTAAATACTGAATCGACTCATGAGTCGGTTTAAACCACTCAACACCTTTAATGATGAGTCAAGCCGTGTGGTCAACCCACAACTTCCACGTCTTACGCGGTTTCGCGTTTTCAACTCAACCATCCCCGGCTCTTATAAATTAAGGGTTAGGCCGTGGTTTCCCCCTTCTTCGATCGTGGCTCTTCTGGTGCATCGGGACCGCCGCATCGTTATCCGTAATGTTCTGCACCCCCGGCCTAAACGTCGATCATCTATCAACAAGTAGGGAATTTCTCTCATCTCTCACTTTTGTGTATCATGCAGGGTGGGCGTTATTTTTGTTCCTATGGAATTGGTTGAACCGAACCATAATAAAGATAATAAATGAAGTTCTAATGAAAGAAAGGGAAGGGGTTGTGATCGTTGTTTATGCTTTATCTTGTGATCATCCTTTTTAGTTGTGCTGGTTTATGTTTTCTAAAAACTGAGGTCGTTGGTGATCGTTGTATGTGCACTGATGAATCCCCTCGTGATGTTTTAAATGTGTTGCTGAAATTGTGAACTCCTACTGTGAAATTGGTTAATCACGTATATCCGGCTGAATAATTGAAAGCACCAGAATCAACCCTTCTGTGATAACTCCCGGTTAGAACACACGGAATTTGAAATCATGGGGTGTGTTAAGTCGTTTAAATCTGAAAATCCCTGACTTGTGTTGGTAGTGGTAGTTGGTTCTTTTCCTTTCGGGCAGATTGCTGGAAATGTGGGAGGGGATGGGATCCCCTGTTCTTTTATAATCTCGGTGGTTGTGTGAATTTGGGGGATGGGATCTCCTGTCGGTATGGATTCGGTGGTTGTGAGTTTTAAATCCGAGTGGTTACTTGTTGATATCACAAATTGGGGAGAGATCCTCTGTTGACAGAACTGGGTGTGAGTGTTTTGGTTGATCCTTGATTTTGACGCTTTCCTTGGTTATGCTTATGGTAGTTGCCCAGTAGTGCTTAAAATTAATTGAACATTTTAACTGAACGTGAAACAAGAATGGGACAAATGGTTTTGTGGGCAAGGGTCGTGAACTGTGACTCGGACGCAGAGGTGTTGTGTTCTGTAGGTTGGCTAGGAAAACCTAAGCTTTGGGTGAGTGTTTGTTACCTATAACTATACTTGTAGCTTTGTGTTTCTTATTCGTGCCCCACCCATGTTGAGCACTCATTGCCGAACACCCCCATTTATGGGGCAAGGTTGTTTTTGCCAACACTATCTTTAGTGGCTGGTTATTAGCTCCTTTTCTGCTCCCTTTCCCGGATAGCCCAAGTACATTCGGGCAGGCTGTGATGGCCTGAAGTCCATTATTAGCCCAAGAACCATCAGGCGGGGGGTTGTGGTGGTTGGCCAGGTGTGTGCGGCAGGTGGTTTCCCAAGGGTCTTCGAGATGAGGCCCAGGTGTCTTCGGGCGTGGCGGTGGTTGTTCTGGCCTAGGTGTTTGCAGGCATGGTTACATGTGACAGTTGTGGCCCAGGTGTGTGCGGGCGGGATTCAGTAGTGGGACTGCGTGCGGTTGAGGCCCAGGTGTGTGCGGGCGGGATTCGGCAGTGGGACTGCGTGTGGTTGTGGCCCAGGTGTGTGCGGGCGGGTGTGGCAGTGGGACTGCGGTGAGAATGGCGGGATTGGTCCGATGCGTAGGATGTCTCAATAACCAGTGGGAATGTGGCGCGGGGTACCCAAACATCGATGTGCTCTTATTATATATTACTTTACTTTTGTTATTTGGGGAGTGAGCCTTGGTGAGGCCTGGGATGGATAGTTTTCCTTGTTAGGTGTTTGGTTTACTATTTTTCTCACGGGACTTTAGTACGTTCCCCCACTTGTGCACGAGTGTCTTGGTTTTCCCTACTGAGTGTACTTGTATACTCACCCTACGTTTACTTTCAGGTTTCCAGGAGGACTACCAGGGCTATGCGGGACCCTACTAGTCAGACAGTTGGAGTTGTTGCTGTTGTCGTACCTTTGTTTTCTTTTGGTATTGTACCTTGAGCCTCTTTTTGTACTTGCACCTTGTTGTAAACTGTTTAAACATGCATGGGGGCTTTGTTGGGTTTATTTATTTACACCTGTTTCTTTCCCTTTTTGGGTGGTTGACTTGTCCTATTTCCCGATCCTAAAAAATAAAAAGGGTAATGCCTTCCATTTGCGAGAATTTTCTATACCCTTGGTGCTAGTCGCCACTCCAGGACCTATTGAAGGCGGGTTTCAGGGGTCATTATCTCTCCTTCAACATAAAGAAGGAAGGTCCTGGCAAACTCCCGACCCTTCCCTCCTTTTGGTGAAGGCGGGTCGTGACATGTTAATATAGGTGCATCGAGTTCTAGAATATGGGTCAATAATGTTATGGATACAATAATGGAACTACTATACTCATGACCTCAATTTTAAAGTAATAGTTTATGATTTTAGGTGTTTTTTGTATTATCTATCGGCAGTCAAGTTTACTAAGCATAATTATCAAAATATATAAAATTATATCTTTTCTAATTGATATTTTAGTCTATGGTAGTAGATATTGAGTGTTTATATGTATTCATTCAACATTGATCTAACATATATTCCCGGTATGGGAAAAAGTTTTACTAAAACTCTATGAGGTAAAACCAAGACATTACATGTTTAAGAGTCTATTTCATAGTTGAAAATGATGAATTTTCTAGAATAAATACATGTTGTGGCTGTAGAGGGTAAAAATATGATGGCTCATTTCTAAATTAAAATGTTTTCTATAATAATGGGTTTTATTTGAAACATGGAGTATGTGGATTTTATATTTTCGGCCTTGAAGGATTTCCATGAATGTGGGGAGATATCATCCAACTGAAATAATATATCAAGATTCAATCATCTATGTTCAGAGATGTGTTTTTGAGCATATGACTATTTGGGAGAAGATCATACAAAAATTCCAAGACTAGATGTGGTAGGAGCATCCATTTTTTTAAATAATATACTATAACCAACGTCAGTAGAACTGGTGGATGGGATTGAAAAAAGAGACAATAGGGTTCATGACTATAATGCTTCAGCCATAAACCTTTCTTAATATTGAATTAAATGAATAATTCACAATGAGGATATTTTCAGGTTTAGAGTATTAGAGAATTAGGACATAACTACTACATCTCAAAATATTACAAACTAGAAACTTTTACTAAGTTTCCATAAAATAAAAACTCTTAAAAAGAAACATGACAAGTTTCATGTTTTTATGTTGCATGACTTTTCCTTGATCCCATCCTTGACCATATTCCACGTTATGTCATGTGAAAAACATTTCAAAAACGTGGGATGAGCATAAAAAGCTCAATAAGGGATACACAAAGAATGAAAACTGTTAGTTTTTTCAAAACAAAAAGTAAACCATGTATACTTTATCAAAGTAAAACCTTTCACCTTTTCGAAGTTGTAAAAACTCTTCACTGAATAAAAGTTCATTACTTACCCTTCTTTAACCAAAATATTACCAAAAAACCCATATAAAGATCACATAACATATAAGGGTAACTTGGGACATAAACATACTTAAGTGGAATAACCATAAGGTTGACTTCCACGCATATCACTTAATGGAATAGCCATTCGGCCAACTTCTATACATACTTAATGGAATAGCCATACGGGAGAATTCCATACCCAATTAATTGGAGGTTATAACATAACCACCCATCCCGGTATTTACAGCACCGGCCGTCATATGGTTTATCACGTAACAACCCGTAAAATGTCCAAGTACCATTATAATATTATAACACATAAAACCAATATAAAGGAATGATAATATTTCCACATATCTATCACAATATATCATTTAAATATATTGACAAAATAGAATCCTTTATCAAAATTATTTTCAATACCAAAATACATAAAAGAGTATATGGTATTTATTTTATTTTGAAAACATTACGGCTTGTTGAGGAAGCCAAAGATCAAATAATACTCGCGGTGGTGGAAAAGGACGTTGTCACTGTGTATGTTAAAAGAAAAATTCCTTTTTTCGTTTAGTAAAACTATTTATAGAAAAATATTCCTTTTGTATAAAAGTAGAAGTCAAAGGGGTTTATACATCGTATAAAATAAAGTTGTGTATAAAATGAAATATGCCTCAATGAAAAGAGATTGAGACGAAGTCCCTTACAAGGACGGTAACGTTGGATTAAGGATAAATCAATTACATAATTATGTGTGACAAACGAATAAAAAAAATATAAGTGGATATTAAGTGTAAAACAATCAAATGTTATTCAAACATATTAATAGAATTACATATTGAAAGAGTACACGTTTATCCCAACGAATCAAAATTGGGTTAAGAAGTTCCCTAGCAAAACTTTGACAGCCTAACGGCGTCACTTGAAAATTCAGAAAAAGAGTTGATGAGAGATAAAAATGGTATCTCATCACTTGGTCATAAAATTTAAATCAGTAAGGATATAGAAGAACATATCCCTACATAATAGTATGTGAATTAAAAGACATAACAAAATAATTCTTTTAAAAAGAGGAGGGTGAAAGGTTCCCTTACCGACATGGGTATCTTTCGAAACATACACCCCGTTAAAGAAGGAAAATAGATCATTGATTTAAATACTCATAAATGAAAGTATATTATACAATGAGTAAAATAATGAAAAGTACATACACCACTCAAAGGAAATTGTGTCAAATGTAGCATAAATGTCAAGGGAATAAATGTGAGATGAAAAATCCCTTATGAAAACTCGGTAGCCTAACAACGCCAAATAAAACATACAAAAATGGATTGATGAGATCAAATAGGGTATCTCATCATATTAACATAATGTTTATAGAAATAGGTATATAAAAGAACATCCCCCCACATAACAACGAGGAGTTTAAAATAAGTGACATAAAGGAGAGTACTTAAAAAGAAAGGGAGAGGTTAGATTTCTTACGAAAATTCGGCAGCCTAACGGCGCCACTCAAAACTTCCAAAATAGATTGATGAGAGAGAATAGGTTCTCTTATCACATGAACATAAAAATTACAGTATGTTTAATATAAAATAACATCCCAATAACAAGAAATATTATCTTTAAAAGGAATGACATAAAAGAGCGTACTTAAAAAGAAAGAGAGGAGTAGGGTCCCTTACCTTGGGTCCGACATGACTCGATCGTTCTTTAATGTCCAAAATAATAAACATGAGTTAATTTATACTTGCTTAATAACCTTTTTCAAGGTCATTATTACTTTTATATCAATTATTGACTTGTTATAAACATTATGTAATCATTTAAGTTAATAATGTTTGTTTTTTTGATATTTGGTTCTTAAGTCAAAAGTGGACTTCTTACAATTACATGTTGTTCATGTGGTCAATGGTTCTTTATATCCAGAGTGACATTCCTGATTTTGATATAATATATATCATATATATCCAGCATATACATGTATTTATAATATTGCATAATCATTTAGAGGTAAGAAATGAAATGCACCGTTCATGGAGACGGTAAGTCGTACATACGCATGAACGCTACTTTCATTTCTATGTCATATTAATGGAATTAAAAATAAATGATAGATGTGTATATTTCTAATTCCAAAATTATATTCATAATTTAGATGTATCATACATCATATATATCCATTATATGTAATAATAATAGTACATTACATTTGAGGATAAGAAATGAAATGCACCGTTCATGGAGACGGTAAGTCGTACGTATGCATGAAAGCTACATTAATTTATATCTTATACTTTAATGTAAAGAAATCAATAATTATATAAAGGTGTATTATAATTCCATTATTTCATCATAACTTTAAATCCATCCTTTATACATCCCACATATGGCATTAACGAATCAAATCACTTTGAGGGGGCGGTAGTCCGCACTTTTCTAAAATGAAGATATCGCATATACCCATAATGGAAGCCATAAAGGTACGCCACAAATGAAAAATACCGAAGCTTAAGTAAAACATAAAAATATTATATATCATATATAAACATAGTTTCATCTTAATGGAAACCTTTGAATGTGTTATATGAGTGTTGAACAATCATCGTTTCGTGAGGTAGAAATTCACCATCCACAGAAACAGTATGTTCTTTAACCATTTGGTGATGGTGTGTGTAAGTGTAGCTCGAATACTTATTATAAAAACATCATAATATATTTAAGATACTGTAGTTGTTACAAAATAAATAAATAAAAAGAGTTTAGGGGGTTGGAGTGGCAAAATAAAACAAAAGAGTACAAGTGAACACATTACCTTAAAATTGGGTAACTCCATTTGGTTTGAACCAAAAGGGTTTCTTGAAGAGCTTCATGCCTAAGTTAAGGCTTCTAGGATGAGGAGAGGGACTTGGAGAGCCAAAATGATCATTGATTGTCCGAACCAAAGGCTTGAGAGGCGTGGGTAAGGTGGTAGAGATGTGGGCCTTTTATAAGAGGAAAGGAGGGGCACTCTTGGAAAAGTATAAAATGTTACTTTATTTTAAAATGGTTTTCGGATTTTAATGGTTCCAAATTGATGTGTTTCGAGGATAAGGTGATAAGGGTTCTAAATACACCAATAAAATAGGTTTTGGACATGTTTAAGTCCTAGATGTTTCATTATCATTCCATTTTATTTAAATTGTGAAATGATGAGGTCATCGCTTCATCATCATGATGTCATAACGAATTTAATTTATTTAATGTCTAAAAATTATAAAAAAAATACTATGATGTAGTAAATATCTACAGATTTCCAATGACTATTTATAGTAAAAATTCTGACTTGTATAACGACATGTAAAAATTGTTTTAGTAAAATATCTCATGTTTGTGTCATTTTTATTTTAACTTTAAATAAAAGGCATAAATGTTTTTATCAAACCCAAGATTCTCCATGGGGTACCAAAAATAGTTCCATGGGTTTAATTGGTCGGCCATAACTCATCCAATAGGGTTAGGACTAGTGTCAATATATTTTCATTTTATTATAATATCATTTTTACCTTAAATCATGCTAATTACCTTTAATCGGGATTAATAAAACATAAAAGTTACTTTTCATCAAAAATTATTTTCATCTCATTGAACCAAATTTTACTTAACAATTTAAATCATTTAAATTGTATTTTTGAAATTCAAACCACAAAAGTGGTAAAGTCTCATTTAAACGAAAAATCAAATTTTGTAACCACCACTTTGTGGTTTCACTATTCATCCAAAATTGATGTTTTTCAGAAAAATACCAAAAATTAAACCTAAGCTATATTTAATATTCCAAATTCAAAAATGATGTCCTTTTTACCAAATTCATAACATATAAGTTTCATTAATTATTTTAATATTTAAATCCCGCTGTTAAAACAAATAGCTTATTTTTATGAAACAATATCTTTCAAAAGATTGACACTCATTTATATCCAATCTTAAAGTGATATTAATTACAATGGCCACCATTGGATTAAATGGTAAAAATATATTCTATTTTCAATTTAAAACCAATTAAAAATATAATCTAATCATATAAATATATTATATTAAAAAAAGGTTTTGAATTAAAATACATCATTTTTAACTATTCATTAAAAATTGTACTTTTTCGGAAAAATACCAAAAATTTACCGAATGTAAATTTTGATATCCCGATTATAAAGAAGAAATTTATTTTGTCAAATATAACACATAAAATTTTCAAAAAGTGGATTTAAAAGAGGCTCGCCTTTAAAAGGCGGTTAAATGGCCTTTTAAAAAATATTAGAATGTCTACGCTTAAAATTGGATTCATTCGCATTTTTAATCCTCTAACATTTATTGTAAAGAGTAAAAATATTTGACAAACATATATAATCATTTTTTAGGTAGTTCTGTTCATTCCTGCCATTACAACGTCTAGGCGTTAACTACTATTTAAAATAATATAATTTTATTATTAGAGTGCAATTTAAGATTCCCAAGAAACTCGTTGTTGTGTATTGGGTATGCCATCGAGCATAGAATCCCATTTTAAAGTAATATTAATATTTTATTCACAAATATGTATAAATATAAAAATGTCATATTCTTTATTTACCTGGGGTGTTATATCCTTCCCCCCTTTTGGTAATTGTGTCCTCGTAATTTTAAAATTGGGCTTGAAAACATCCTTGAATGTCCCACATCGGAACAAGAGTCGGTAAAACAATCACATTAAAATAAAGAATGATAAGTACGAAGGTCACCCGAGTTAACCCGTACTAGGATTCCATGTAGGAAAACATGGACATCGAGGGGAAAACATAGGGTAATGTTTTGATGGAGAGTGATAGAAAACATGTTTAGGAGAAAGTTAACCACAACAAAATCACTAACTTGTGTTGGGTTAAACGGTATTCGATTCTCCAGTAGGAAAAGTTAACAAACAACATTTTTGTTTTAAGTTACTCTTCAGTGAGAAATTTTTTTTGATCCTAACTAAATCATAATGAAACATACTTGTCACATAGACTTCCAACTTTTACTAGATTCCTTAATCAAACTGATATTTTCTCCAAAAGACGAGTATTTAGGAAGAATTGTTCACATTAAGAGTACTATAATAAACTTCTAGAGAATCACCTAATGCAAAAAAGAGAACTATATTCTTCCCATGTCATTAGACTTTATCCAAAACCAAAAAGGTTAGTACAAGATCAGATAATCCATAAAAGGATAACCAATTACAAAAAGAAAATTTATTTTTAATCTTCATAATTTGTCCAACAAAACCCAAAGTTCAACAAGGACCATCCGATAAACAATTTGTCCATAAAATTCTTCAATGTAATCCAAACTAGGATTGAAACCCAAATATTTGAAGGATTTAGTCAAATAATCTTCCAAGTTAAATAGTAACATTTATCTCCAAAAAACATCAGTTGCTCTTAGTGTCTCGTATTGAAAAATAATTAACCTAATCACATATCCTCCATGATAGGTTAATAAATTTCCATAGATAACCCAAAATAAACATACTCTTAATTCATGAAATCATCTATCTAAAAATAATAATTCATACTAACTAGGGACTTCACGTAGTCTAGCGGTAGGTGATAAATACATATTGCACTTTGGTTGTGGGTTCGATTCCTGCAGCTTTGTCCGACGTGACGGGTTGTCACACGGTCTGCGTGTTGTCCTTTTTATAAAACTCCAAAAATAATCCTATCATGTTTTAACCTCAATAGTTTCCTTATACCTCTCATTTTCATCCAAATTAGTTACAATATCAACATCTTAATTCTTGAAGTCTTATTTCTCCACCATAAGATAAAATAAAATGATTCCCAAAATGAATAACATCATACCTTGATCATGGCGTCCACTCGATTTCATCATAATTTTGCTCACGTACGTAGACGTCCCATGCATTACAAAAATTATTTAGAGATCCATCAAAATCATTTTCTCCCTCCATCCAAATACACCTTGTACAACATGGGTCATATGGGTGTTCACAGAAAAACAGTTTTGGAAAATAATCATGTATAACATATAATTCCAAAACATCTGATAAACCTGATTTCTATAAAATAGTCGTACAGAATTTGAGTTGAAACTTTCTATTATTGTCCCTTTTAAAATACCATTAGTATGTGCTATGAGACTATATTTTAAAATCAAATATAAATAGGTTGCGCAAGGGTCTCCTTCCTCAGCACCATTTTTAAAATCATAATATGCTTCAAATTCTTGTGATAAGGTAAAATATTTGAAAATACCGTGATAATATTTAACTTTCATGAAAATATGAGAATATTGTGAAAATAGTATTTGTCTAAAAACAACCCATGATCCACGATGATAACGTGGTATAGTGGAGGTGTTTGATATCTCAAACAACTGCTTGCAAGTGAGTTGTATGCTAGAAAAAGTTTCACAATCATGCGGACATGACTTTGCAGTAATTATTGAAAGCATGTCATCAGGAAGAGATAGGAATGTAATTTGAGATCCTTCTCCTTCCATTCGTAACCGACTTTACTATACCATAAAAAAGTTATAAAACAAGGATTTAACTGAAATAATAGATATAGGGACTAATCATTTGTCTATCAAAAACTCATAATCCCGAAAGTTGTCTAAACCGACCTCTGATACCAAATATAAGGCCCCATCCTGAAACCTTATTTAATATTGAATTAAATGAATAATTCACAATGAGGATATTTTAAGGTTTAGAGTTTTAGAGAATTAGTACATAACTATTACATCTCATAAGATTACAAAGTAGAAAATTTTAATAAGTGTCCATAAAATAAAAACTCTTAAAAATAAACATGTCAAGTTCCATGTTTTTAGGTTGCTGACTTTCCATTGATATCATCCTTGACCCTATTCCACGTTAAGTCCTGTGAAAAACATTTCAAAAACATGGAATGAGCATAAAAATCTCAGTAAGGGATACAAAAAGAATTAAAATTGTTAGTTCATTCAAAACAACAAGTAAACCATGTATACTTTATCAAAGTAATAATTTTCACCTTTTCGAAGTAGTAAAAACTCTTCACTGAATAAAAGTTCATTACATACCCTTCTGTAACAAAAATATTACCATAAAACCCATATAAAGATCACATAACATATAAGGGTAACTTGGGACATAAACATACTTAAGTGTAATAACCATAAGGTCGACATCCACACATATCATTTAATGGAATATCCATTCATCCAACTTCCATACATACATAATGGAATAGCCATATGGCCAACTTCCATACCCAATGAATTGGAGGTTATAACGTAACCATCCATCCTGATATTCACGACACCACCCATCATATGGTTTATCATGTAACCACCCGTAAAATGTCCAAGTACCATTATAAAATTATAACACCTAAAACCAATATAAAGGAATGATAACATTTCCACATTTCAATCACAATATATCATTTAAATATATTGACAAAATAGAATCCCTTATCAAAACAAATTTCAATACCAAAATACATAAAAGATTATATGGTATTTATTTTATTTTAAAAACATTAGGGCTTGTTGAGGAAGCCAAAGATCAAATAATACTCACGGCGGTAGAAAAGGTCGTTGTCACCACGTACGTTAAAAGAAACATTCCTTTTTTTCATCTAGTAAAACGATTCGTAGAAAAAGATTCCTTTTGTATAAAAGTAAAAGTCATAGGGGTTTATACACCGTATAAAAGAAAGTTGTGTATAAAACGAAATATTCCTCAATGAAAGGAGATTTAGACGATGTCCCTTACAAAGACGATATCCTTGGATTAAAGATAAATCAATTAAATAATAATGTGTGACAAACGAATACACCAAATATAAGTGGATATTAAGTGAAAAACAATCAGATGTTATTCACACATATTCATAGAACGACACATTCAAAGAGTACACGTTTATCCCAAAGAATCAAAATTGTGTTAAGAAGTTCCCTTGCAAAAATTTGATAGCCTAACGACGTCACTTCAAAATTCTGAAAAAGTGTCATGAGAGATATAAAGGGTATCTCATCACTTGGTCATAAAATTTAAATCAATAAGGATATAGAAGAACATATCCCAAAATAATAGTATGTTAATTAAAATACATCACAAAATAAGTCTCTTAAAAAGAGGAGGGTGAAAGGTTCCCTTAACGACATGGGTATCTTTCGAAACATACACCCCGTGAAAGAAGGACAATACATCATTGATGTAAATACTCATAAATAAAATTATATTACATAATGATTAAAATAATGGTCATTACATACACCACTCAAAGGAAATTGTGGAAAATGTAGCATAAATCTCACGGGAATAAATGTGAGATGAAAAATCCCTTACGAAAACCCGGCTGCCTAACGACGCCAAATAAAACTTACAAAAAATGGATTGATGAGATCAAATATGGTATCTCATCATATTAACATAAAGTTTATATAAATAGGTATATAAAAGAACATCCCCCAACATAACAAAGAGGAGCTTAAAAGAAGTAACATAAATGAGAGTACATAAAAAGAAAGAGAGATGTTAGATCTCTTACGAAAATTCGGTAGCCTATCAGCGCCACTCAAAACATCCAAAATGGATTGATCTGAGAGAATAGGGTCTCTCATAACATGAACATAATAATTACTGTATGTTTAATATAAAATAACATCCCAATAACATGAAATATTATCTTTAAAAGGAATGACATAAAAGAGTGTACATAAAAAGAAAGAGAGGAGTAGGATCCCTTACCTCGGGTCCGACTTGACTCGATTGTTCTTTAACATCCTGAATAATAAACTGGAGTTTATTTATACTTGCTTAAGAACCTTTTTAAAGTTAAATATTCCTTTTATATCAATTATTTACATGTTATAAACATTATGTAATCCTTTATGTTAATAATGTTTGATTTGTCGATATTTTGTTCTTAAGTCAAAAGTGGACTTCTTACAATTACATGTTGTTCATGTGGTCAAAGGTTCGTTATATCCAGAATGAAATTCCTGATTTGGATATCATATATATCATATATATACATAATATACATGTATTTATAAGATTACATAATCATTTGGAGGTAAGAAATTAAATGCACTGTTCATGGAGACGGTAAGCCGTACCTACGCATGAACGCTACTTTCATTTCTATGTCATATTAATGGAATTAAAAATAAATGAGAGATGTGTATATTTTTAATTCAATAATTATATTCATCCTTTAGATGTATCATAAATCATATATATCCATTATATGTACTTATAATAGTACATTACATTTGAGGATAAGAAATGAAATGCACCGTTCATGGAGACGGTAAATCGTACGTACGCATGAACGCTACTTTCATTTGTATCTTATACTTTAATGGAAAGAACAAATAATGATATAAAGGTATATTATAATTCCAGTATAACATCATAACTTTAAATCCATCCTTTATACATCTCACATATGGCATTAACGAATCAAATCACTTTGAGGGGGCGGTAGTCCGCACTTCCTAAAATGAAGATATCACATATACCCATAATGGAAGCCATAAAGGTATGCCAAAAATGAAAAATACATAATCTTAAGTAAAACATAAAAATATTATATATCATATATAAACATAGTTACATATTAATGGACACCTTTGGAGGTGTTATATGAGTGTTGAACAATCATCATTTCGTGAGGCAGAAATTCGCCATCCACAGAAACAGTATGTTCTTTAACCATTAGATGAAGGTGTGTGTAAGTGTAGATAAAATACTTATTATAACAACATCCTAGTATATTTAAGATACTAGAGTTGTTACAAAATAAATGAATAAAAAGAGTTTAGGGGGTTGGAGAAGCAAAATAAAACAAAAGAGCACAAGGGAAGATGTTACCTTAAAATTGGGTAACTCTCTTTGGTTTGAACCAAAAGGGTTTCTTGAAGAGCTTCCTACCTAAGTTAAGGCCTCTATGATGAGGATAGGGATTTGGAGAGACAAAATGATCCGATCTTGGCCGAACCAAAGGCTTGAGAGGTGTTGGTTAGGTGGTAGAGGTGGGGGCCTTTTATAAGAGGAGAGGAGGGGCACTCTTGGAAATGTATAAAATGTTACTTTATTATAAAATGGTTTTCGGATTTTAATGATCCCACATTGATGTGTTTCGAGTATAAGATGATAAGTGTTAGAAATAAACCCATACAATAGGTTTTGGTCATGTGTAGGTCCTAGATGTTTCATTATCTTTCCATTTTATTTAAATTGTTAAATAATGAGGTCATCACTGCATCATCATGATGTCAAAATGAATTTAATTTATATAATGTCTAAAAATTATAAAAAAACTACTATTATGTAGGAAATATTTTTATCTTTCCAGTTACTATTTATAGTCAAACTTATGGCTTGTATAACCACATGTAAAAATTGTTTTAGTAAAACAACTCATGTTTGTGTCATTTTTATTTTAACTTTAAATAAAAGGCATAAATGTCATTATCAAACCCAAGTGGCTCCATGGGGTACCAAAAATCGTCCCATGGGTTGTATTGGTCAGCCATAACTCATCAAATAGGGTTAGGACAAGTTTCAATATATTTTCATTTTATTATAATATAATTTATACCTTAAATCACACTAATTACCTTTAATCGCGATTAATAAAACTTAAAAGTTACTTTTCATAAAAAATTAATTTCATCCCATTAAACAAAATTTTACTTAAAAATTAAAATCATTTAAATTGGATTTTTGAAATTCAAATCACAGATGTGGTAAAGTCCCATTTAATCGAAAAATAAAATTTTGTAACCACCACTTTGTGGTTTCACTATTCATCAAAAATTGATGTTTTTCAGAAAAATACAAAAAATTCACCCTAAGATATATTTTATATTCCAAATTCAAAAATGATTTCCATTTTACCAAATTCATAACATATATGTTGCATTAATTAATTTTATAATTAAATCCCGTTGTTAAAACAAATAGCATGTTTTTATGAAACAATATCTTTCAAAAAATTGACACTCGTATATGTCCAATCTAAAAGTGATATTAATTACAATGACCACCAATGGATTAAATGGTAAAAATATATTCTACTTACACTTTAAAACCAATTAAAAAGATAATCTAATCAAATAAATAAATTATATTAAAAAGGGGTTTTGAATTAAAATACAACATTTTTCACTATTCAATAAAAATTGAACTTTTTCGGAAAAATACCAAAAATTAACACAAAGTAAATTTTGATGTCCTGATTATAAAGAAGAATTTCATTTTGTCAAATATAACACATAAAATTGTCAAAAAGTGGATTTAATAAAAGGTTCGTCTTCATAAGGCGGTTAAACGTCAATTTTAAAGAATATTAGAATGTCTACGGTTAAAATTGGATTCATTCGCATTTTTAATCCTCTAACATTTATTGTAAAGAGTAAAAATATTTGAAAAACATGTATAATCATTTTGTATGTAGTTTTTTTCATTCCCTCCATTACAACGGCTTGGCGTTAACTACTATTTAAAATAATATTATTTTATTATTAGAGTGCAATGTAAGATTCCAAAGAAACTTGTTGTTGTGTATTGGGTACGCCATCGAGCATAGCATCTCGTTTTACAGTAATATTAATATTTTATTCACAAATATGGATAAATATAAAAATTTCATATTCATTATTTAACTGGGTTGTTACAATGACATTATGTTATATGTATCAATAGGTGAAGGATTTGAATCATCAATATAGTGGTTTACTAAATTTAGTCATCATTCCATAATAGATGTGGGAGATAGTTCATAAGGATTTTTGGGTGGGTCTCTCCAGGATGACTCAAAATAATGATTCTATTTGAGTAATTATGGACAATGAAATGGTAGTAATGCATTTATTTCCTATATGAGAGAAATTCATAGTGTTTTAGTTGGCATGATATTACATCATGAAAATACGTCATCTATATTGGGTGTTATTGATTATATTTTAGATCATGACTGATGTTGATTTTTTGCTTCATGGATGGCCTAAAAAGGGTACTAGTACACATGTTTTACTAAGTATGTAATTTAACCCATATATGTATTGGTAGACAGAGTGTACTATATGGGTGTTAGATTGTATTCTTTACATATGTTTCCTAGAAGTTGGTGGGTCTTGAGGTAATATCTGTTTTTGTAGGATATTCCTAATGTAACCATTACCCAGAGACTATTCAGATAAAACCATATGAGACACTTTATTGTAGCCCATACAGATCACCACTGTGATGGATGTAGGCATGTTATTCATAGTTTTTGTGATCTAGTGTCATCCAAGAGATGTTGAAACCTGTTAAGTAGATTAGGATGTGTATGGAAATGAGTTAGAGAAGAAATAATTTGAATGCCAATTGATGACGATGATCATATAGATTAAAGTGGTGTTTTTTTACTTTGGCTATCACCTATATTTGGTGACCATGGGATTCTAAGATTGTGAATGATGGTGACTAGATTTATTGAACAATTTGATGTAGTGGAGTAGATTCATTCAGTGGTGTACGAATTGGCTCTTCCCTAGAGGTACAATGTTGTGCATGATGATTTTCGTAGGCCAAATCATCTACAATATCACCCCTATACTTCTCATGTTATTGATGTGGATGATGTTGATCTTATAAATGATTCATACATTGAGGAACAACTAATATGTGTATTGGGTCACTGCAATAAAGTGGTGGTTGAATGATTGTGCTGATAGTTCATGTATTTGGGAAACATTGGCATGTTCAATAAAAATCAGAGAAAATGGAAGCACAAATGTTGGAATGGGGGACCAATATTTTGAACCTGGAATCTTTATATTTCTATGAGTACATATTGGGGAATAGTATTTATATATTTTGGATATTATAAAATCCAAACATTTTTTGGTGATATCTAGAAATTATTTTCTGGTACAGTATTTTTATTTCTTCTATATACATTGTGTGGATTTATCTTTAGAGTGTTTGGTGGACATTTTTTAGTAATTTGAGGGTATTTGGGTAGGTCATGATTGGAGTACAATTTACCCAAACCGTTCAACCCCAATGTGAGTGGAATTGAATTATTGAAACTGAGTCTTGAAAGCTATGTCCCATAATTGTAGTAACTGTGTGGCCCATGGGAGGAGTCTCAAGGTTATGGAAAAATGTGAACCAAGAACCTAAATCTATGCATGGAAAAATTAAATCTATCAATGATCTATTTTAAATTTATTGAATCCCAATAATATATCCCAAAATCTCATAGCTTTACCCAAAACCAATTTCTCTCATTTTATGGATGTTCCATCATTTATACCAAGTATGTACAATATATTTTCATTATAATTGAAGACATATTTATGATATGAATCTATCCTTGTGTGAGAATCACATTCCCTATGGTTTCTTACATATCTTACATAATTGTATCATCCATTAAAGAGACGCATTACACAATATTTTATATATCAATAACGTGGTTGTTTGGATATTAATTTATTTTTATATAGGATATTTGTCTCATATATATACAATGTTTTTTGTTGTGTTACTTATTATCTAATTCAACTAGTTATTTCTGTTGTTGATCATTCGTCGTCAATTTAGAATCAGAATATTTAAATTGAATCTCCATGGAATTGAATTCTAATTGTGTGTATGTTTTTTCATTATCATTTGATAATTATAACAACTGAATTTTTTATTGAATAAGTAAATTTATTTTTTAATATATATAATCATGGAGTCAAATAACTTATTTTTCATTTTATTATGAAATGATTAGAATAAAATATATTTTAAATTTGTTGTAATTGTGGTTTTGAAATTGGTGGAATCGTATTAATTAATTGGATAATTATTTATTACAATGCTGTGAATGTGTTATTGAATTTAAATTGGTTTTGTGAAAATTATCAATTACGGTGAATATGAATTAATTAAAAATGGGTAATATGTGATAGTTTCCATTTCTTTAATGGTTCATTGGGTTATATGAATTGAATATTAGAAGTGGTATACTGGTTAATTTCAATTATTATTCATTATGATTATAGTATTGAACAATGATTTTTTTGGTTGTTGAAATGGTATATTAATTGAAATGAAATTTTAAAAGGAGGTAAATATTGAATATCCATTATTGATATGATATATGTGATATATGTGTGATTGATTTTTCTATGAGTGTGGGACACAGAATAATGATCCAAATAAATATATATGACATTATGATTAGGAAATGTGACTGATCTTCCATATAGCCAATTATAATAGTATGTTTGGGATATGGACTAAGGGAAAAAATATCCATATATGATAGTAGTTGTGGGAAAAGGGAATGGGGAACCAAATACCCATTTTATATTTAGGTGTGGGAAAAGGATATAGGATCCAATACCCACATGGTGCTAGAAATGACATTCAATCCACGTGAGTTTGGAATTAGACCTTGGTTCCAATTTTCCATGATATGATTTAAAATGAAATGATTAATGAAAATAATGGTATTGTAATATGGTTTAGACTCCGGCATGGAAGAAACCATGTATTGAGGATTCAAGTTTAGTTGAGAACCAAGTTGTTTATGTGGTTGGTTAATGAATAACGAAATATGAAATTTTTTTATAATTCATTTTAATCTATTATTTATACAACTGCTAAATATTTTATTGACTGTATATTTTTTAAACCCCATTAGTGTTGGGATACTAATTTGAACTCACACCCAACTCAGGATACATGATCATTAAATTAACAAACTTATGTTTTATGTACATGAAATATGAATGTGTCTTCTGTTAGTTGGTTGAGTTGGTAATAGAATTAATGAGGAAACCATAAATGATTCAGGGCCCACATGAAATAGTTCAGCGTCTTTATTTATGTTAGGATTATAGTATTTCCAGATGAAAAATATTTTTAAAGGTAAATCTATTTTTTCGATATTTTATCTCCTATTTTATTCTTTATGTGATATTGGTTTGTTTTGGATGTTAGTTGTATAATTTGAATTTTTTTATATCTTACTTCTATTGTTATTCATTGATAAAGATTATATATTCATCAGGTGAATGATATAATTCCCTAGTATTAAGTTAGTTGCCTATGGAATTATGGGATGCATGCATAATGTCATGAAACCAATAGGATCTGAGAACCAGTGTGTGTCACCCATGTCGGGAAATTACATAAACCATAATCAATGTAATGTATAATTGTTATCCAAATTTTGTCACACTTCATCTAATAATAAAAACAACATTAAAATGAAAATTAATAATCATTTACTACAAATAAAAATTGATTTAAATTGTAACCTAAAAAATGATTCTTGATCCATCATCTCATTTTTATACCATCCCCAAAAAATTTAGCAGATCTATTGGAATATTTTTACTAGAAATTACATTATCTTAGTGATCCATAATCTGAAAATGTTTCTGAATTAAAGTGGCATCTGAATAAAGATAAATATAATCCAATTTGATCACATTGAATTGGATCATTTAATAACTTATTTAATATAAATCAATAAACATTTCATGAATTTATATCAATCATGATTTTATTTCTTATATACAGTCCGCATTTCCTTGATTTTGATTGATTTAAAAGAGGCCAAAAAAACCACAGATTGAGTATAAAACCACATACTCAACTAATTCTGTCACTCTCATGATGAAAATCTATTAAAACCATAATAACCAACACTATTCAAAAAAAATATGGGAACAGTTAAAATAATACTTATGAGTATTTTGCATCCTAAAAAAGAACATTTATAAAAATGGTACCCCTTCCATTATCTACAAATCATGGAAAACCCCATATAAGAAATATTCTTTAAAATCCTCCTACTATAAGGTTGTTCTACAAGGCTACCCAAAAAATGATTCGGAAATAAGTACATTAATTGAGTGTTGATAAATTTTATTATAGGATAATTTGAGTGTATGGAGTAATTTTTTAATTATACCATCAAAATAAAGAACACATAACTGGATTATATCAAAATGGACATGAGTATCTCTCTTTATCTACCCATCCATATATGGATCATATTTCAAATATAATTTTCAATATTATCCGAAAATATTTTTTAAAACTATTATTAAAATGGATTTTAACCGAATGGCCTTATCAAAATCATTCGTATATCTCACAAACATTCAAACAATAATAATTATGGGAAATTAAGCCTTCATCAATTTTTTGATAGGGAGGAAACATAATGTTTTCTTATTTTTATCAATGATAAACCTACTTGTACCATTCTAGTATGTGTTTTCGGTAATGAAATAATAAATTCTATCATAATATGTTACCACTTCTTCTCTTATGTAGTTATTGATTATAAAAAACGAACAGGTCTCTAGTTCCAGCCTTTTCTCTCTAACAAAGTACTAGGATAAAAATTATGCAATTATACTCTACATACCAATAGTTTAATACTGATTACAAAGATCATGATACACATTGGTATTAACATGGTGTACAGGTATATAGAACTATTGTAAATGTCCCCCATTTCCCATATGAGTGATATATGTACAACCAACTGACTCATGGATGAAAAATCACCAACATGAGGATGATTCAACACACACATGGTGTACCCACTATTTTTTAAACTAAAAAGTATTTGAAATAATATTATGATACATTCTTGAGTATGAACTAGTGAACAAATGACAATTAAGACATTATAGAATCTATGATTACCATTCCTCCCACCCTCCAATTTCTATTCACATATTACTAAAAACACATCAAAAACAAACATCCAAATATCTTATCAATGGTTGATTTAGTAAATTTCCATTAATTGAATCAGTGACCACATTAGAATTATCAATATACAATGAAATATAAAATATTGAATGACTTGTGACACAAAAATCGATAACCCTATTCCATATTTAGATCCCTCAATATGGAAATCGCCTCCATGAAATTGTGAATATACCATATAATTAACCATCATAAAAAAATAAAGTGACTTAATTATTTTATCAAAAATATAAAAAATTCCTAATCATGATATTCGTTCAGGTAATTCCTCTCACGAGGGCACAGTTAGAGAGAGTGATATCCAACAACTATTTTCCAACTCGTCAATATATGCCCTACTATCATAACAGAATCAAAAATAAACATATCATGAACCTAATTCAAAAAAAAAATTATAACTATTGTTAAATTCAATAATACATTTAGCTTTTTAATGGGTAAAAAAATTTATTGTCCACTGCAAAATAACACCCTTGTCTTTATAATCCACCATTAGAAATTAAATATTTCTGATGACCTATAAAAACACCCTTAAATAAAAAAATACAATCCCAAGAATAATATAATTTTAGAAGAATTTATATTATATTCCCATGAAATTTTTACCTAAATATTTTTAGGATCCACTTACATACCACTTTCATATAAAAACTTCAACAGAAACAGAAACTCATATAACTATAATACAAACATAAAAAAATAACAAAAAATGTGATATTCTATGATGATTCCTAAATTGAAATCAATATGATCTAATCTCTATTATATATACCTACATTATACCCAATTTCATCAACATAAAAACATATATTAATCCTAGAATGGATGAAAAATTATGTTTATTAGTTTCCTATATTTAAAATGACTATAATTTAGAATTACTAGCATTACATGAAACATGAAATTCAAATAGAAACACCTAAATGATATCATTGGTATATCATATTCTTGGACTCTCAACATCTTGTTCATAAATTTGAAGCAATTTTATGATAACCAATGTTCCCATCATAACTAATCAATAAAATTATTAATTTCTGGAATCATATTCTTTCTCTAAATTGTCACAAGATCCAATTTTTGATAATAAATAAAATTATAAATGGATCCATGTGAATATTTTGAATAATTTACAGGTGAATAGCTGGAAGAAAATCAAGTATAATAAGATTCCCTAACCCTGAGGTTTGAAATATGAACCATATGTTCCCCTATCTCAGCATGTTCAATGCATTAATATGGAATAGAATTGGAAATAATTCTGGTGGGTTACCAATTGTAGAGCCCAACACTCCCTATAGTGATACCCCATTAAAATAATGATGAATCAACAAAGGGTACATAATCCCCACTATAGGAAGTGTATTTCCCATTCGAGATTCAACAACATCGAGGACCATCTCTAGAAACTGGTATAATATAATTCCAACAAAAATAATGTCATATCAGGTCTAAAATATCATCAATCCCTCCGATAATGAATGACTTGAAAGAATCCATCATGATAAAAAATTGATTTTGATTAAAATTATTTCCAAAATGGGCCATATTGTTTAACATCAAGACTATTCAATGTTCTAGGTGGATGATATCAATATCACAACACTTCAATGTTAGTAACAATCATCAAACACATAAGAAATTGTAAAAATTGTTTGGTATTACTTCCTAATTTCATGGTTTTTCCCAGAAGTACCAAAAGAATTAGGAATGAATAAAAAAAATCAACTAACATTGATGATATAAAATATTTTGTATCACATATATCAATCAATGACAGTACCATATAGGATGAAATTAGCACTGTCCCTGAATCAATATCCACCCCAATTTCAAATATCTCCAACACATACTATACCAAATAAATACATCTTCTCTTATCTCCTCCTTGTGATTTCATAGCAGTATGTACATCCAACACGACTTGAGGTTAAGACCCACTACCCCTAGATAACTTTTAACCATCTTGTGGGCCATTAGTGTGAGTGAATCCAACATAACTATCTTGGTGAAACCTTTAACATAAAATCCTAATATGGTTTTATTTCCTCTAACAATCAATTTTTTTGGTATAATCTAAAAAATATTGTTAGGTAAGACCATTTCTCTCAAACCTGAAGAAAAAAACTTCTTATCTCATGTCAAATATCTTAAAACTAGTACTGAAAATAATGTGCACTTTTTTTATTCAATGAAGAAAAAACCTAGTTACCAATAGATTAATCATAAGTTCCACCTATATATATTTATATAACTATTAATTCCTCATCCAAATAATATTTTTTTTACCTCATAAAATTTTTTAGAAGGTGTAAGATAATAATCCTAAATTGAATATAAACCATCCAACCAATCATAATCATACAAGATTTATGGTAATCATTTATTATAATCTTAGGTGTTATGTTCCCCAAGTCCAAAAAATAGGTGGAATAATCCAAAATTATACACTCCCCCTTTTCAATGAACATGACATAACAGTCCTCGATAATCATAATGTTTCATGCTAAAAAACAAGATGAATATATTCTTCATGGATTTAAAAATAAAATAGTCATGAAACATATCATTCGTGACCGAGTCCCATCATCACATTCATGGTACTTCAATTTTGTATATGGAAGACACCACAATATAGTCTACTACAGTGATCTAGAAATTGATAATACTTTTAATACATTTTATATACTAAAAATATTTTTAGGGTCCGTTATCAATAATTATGATACGTGGGTTTTCTCTGTTAATTATGATAAAATAACAACATTTCTTCATTGGTTAGTAACCCTCACCAATAATAGTGTTTGAATTTTAGATATATACTATTCTAGCAATGAAGGATCCGCTTGGGGAATTTATAATAGTACATACCTCGTAGATTCGACTCTCATATTAGTAAGAGTAATAGTTTGGGAATTAACTTATAAAATCCAAAGTAAATAACCATATACCTTTTATGAAGGTTTCCAACTAAGTATACTAACATTAAGAATAAGTATTAATTCCATTAAGTAGAAAGAATTAAAAGAAATCATAGATCCTACAAATGAATGTATTGATTGTAATGTCCTAAAATTATATCAATGAAATTTCTATTATTATAATTATGGTATATAGTATATATAACATAACATAATATAGATAACACAATAAAAACATTATAAATAAATTTTTAATGAAGTAATATGTATTTTTAGATATTCAAGAACATATGCAGATGGAATATTATCATGAATGATGGAATATTAACAAGGCCATAAAAATAGTATTTGAGCCTATAAGATTGTAACCTCAGGTATGAAATTATAAATATATTTTGGGTATCATTTAAATTAAAATATAAAATAATTATATATCATAATAAGTAAATAAATGTTTTAAAAGGGATAAATTAAGTGTTGGGTTTTTATGAAATATAGTTGTTTATTTAAAATTTTTATTTAATATTATTATTGATAATTAAATCTTGGAACCAAAAATAGAGTAATTGATTTCAATTTTTCTGTCTTATATTTATTGTATAATTTTATGAGATGCTAATTAATTTTACAAAGTGTTATAAATTAAATTATAGTTTTAAAATTTGTTTTTTGAAATAATGGAATATATTATTTTAAAATTAAATTTCTAATGTTTATAAAAAAATTTCATAAACGTTATCACATTTGTGAATTATACGTGTTAAAAAATGTTTGTTTTAATGTTAGGTATATTTATAAAATTATTATATTTTTGTGAATAGTGAAATACATAAAATTATAGAATTTGATAAATACATGTATTATTGAATCATGGATAATGTATAGATGTTTTAGGAACCCATCGTTTTGAAATTAAATGCACTAGATACATTAATTAGTCACAATTATATACACTATTGTTTTTATTGAAAAAAATAAATACAAATGCATAAAATGGTTGAAGAACACCCCGCTCATCCCTTATAATTACCACCCCTAACCCTCATCCCTCATGATTTAGGACTAATTATTATATTATAACAAATTAATCTTACAAACATATTCCAAACATCATGGTATTTCTAGTGTCACAAAAATAACAATCCAAATTTATATAAGGAGGTTTTCCAGGACAAGAGGTTCTATAGGAAAATTCCTCTTTCATTTTCCTTTCAATTTGTATTCTTTTCTAGTCCTCAAGCCACCTTACTATCAAAAAGAGGAATTATAATATACTATATATTATATATTATAGTTTTATAATGTTATTTGAATATCTATAATAAATTCAAATCATTTAAATTTTTTATAAAAATGAGTACATTATCCATTAGGTGTCGATTAACCACTAAAATGGACGCTGATTTTTAATTTTCTAATACGACATTCATAGATAGGCCTAAACCATAATAATTTTTAAATTAAATTTTTAAATTTTTGTTGTAAATTATTTTCATTCATGTAACTATTATATATATATATAACATTAATTAATAAAAGAAAACTTGTTTGTCATGACTGAAATAATTTCAAACTAATCTTTTCGGATATCATTAACATTTTAACTAATTACGTATCCAAATATCAAGGAAAAAATATATATATAAAAATTACTCTTTTTTATGTTCATTAATATCATATTAATTTAATTCTATATAACAATTACATTTTATATGATATTTCATAAATATATAAAAGTGAACCAATTATGAAAACAAAGAAAAACAATCACTTCCAGAGGACGGAATTATATCATAAAACTAATTAAAAGTACATAAATTAATTAAATAAAATTATTTTAAATCTTGTAATTTTATATGTGGTTCCGAAATAAATTATAATAGAATCAATATTCATTATCCAAGAACTTATGTGCAACTTCAGAACACGTTCATGCTTACAGTAAGGGATTCTCTTTGAACATTTGTTTTTTCCTTTGGGTTATGCATTCAATCCCTTTACACAAATGTTATTATAAATTATTATTATTTATTGATATGAAATTATTCATTAGGTTCTAATAATATGTTACTAGATAAATTATACATTCATTTATTATGAACAACATGTTATATAAGTCTCACTTCCCAATTTCTCCCAATATGCAAGCTCAATTAAATTGAACATTCCATATTCTTATCATTCATTTATATTATTACATAAAGACTAATTAAACATGTTTTCCAAATTATTTTGATGTCACATGTGATTATATATGATATTTTCCCCTTATTCATGTCCAATTAATATTTAAACCCAATATTTCATAAACACAATTATGATATTCCGTTTTTTACGCCTTATGAAATGATTATAATAGCCATTTTATTCAAAGGGTAACACATATATCAATTACTTATGAATGATTTTTTATATAGAATACATATTCTAGAAAATGTAAAAAATTTTGTTCCTAGAAATAAATCCAATGTATTTGGTAGTGTTTTTTTCTCATATGTTTTCATGTTGGGACATGGACAAAACACCATTCTATTACAGGACTTGGTCTTTCATTTATAATCGTCTTGGAAGTTAGACTTCACTCATTCTCCTTCATTTGTAATGGTCATTGATTTTATCCTTTACATAAGATTATTTCAGGTAGTATGTTGTTTCAAATTCATATTATTCAATTATTATATGATCTTATGTTCACAATGTTATTCTTCATTAGTTTTATTCAAATTCAATGCATTTTATGTCATCATATTATTATTTTTAACATGTGATGTTATTTATTTATTTTCTTATTCCCTTACTAAGAATTATTTATCATCCCTCTATTTTTGTATTCCCTAGGATATACAATGAATATATATGATCTAAAATGTTGTAATGATATATTTATGGATACTAAATAAAATATACTTTTATTTTTATTTCATGATTTTTAATTATGAATCTATTATTACTATGTCATAATACATTACGGTCTTTGGAATTTAATTGACTGTTAATAGTGATCTTATACATCTAATAAAATGTCTCATTGTATATCTTTCATATAGGTGTTATCATATAATATTTATTTTATTATGGATATTAGAACTACAAAACATTATTAATAACTGTAGTGATAATACTATCAACATAGATAAATTATATTAGATCATATTGAATGATAATATTAGATATACTTTCAATTTAGTATTTTATCCCTCTATGTTCAATTATTCATTTTTAAATAATTATTATCAATGAATTTAATCCCCACTAATATTATATTCACTTCTTATATAATGTAATGAAAAAGGGAACCCGCACCAAAAATAAATGTTTTGTTAATGTGATAATTTCCCAAATGATATCCCTAACCTGATAGAAGATGGTGTAACCCATCTTGTGTTTTTTCCAATTCTATTATCCCAGATTAAAATTTATAATTGGATCATATTTTAGTTTCCCAAAAAATAAATGACAATCATTTTGGTGTTTCAAAGAAGATAAATATATAAGTATGATAATGTAAAAGAATCAATTATCATCATGTCCTAAATGTGGGATGATGTATCTTGGATGTTTTCTCAAGGGGACTGAGAGAAGCCTAAAATTTACAAGAAATGGCATAAAGAATACAATTATGAATAAAAAATGAATATTCTAGTTAAAAATATTTTACAAAATAAAATTAAAACTATGGTACCATATACATTTCTATGTCATGGATTTAGATATATTTGGAATTTTTCAATCCAATGCTCAATTCCAAGGGATGTTGAGCATTATGATCACTAAATGTCTCCATGACCAGAGGAATGAGGTATCCCATATGTTGTGATGGATCATGATGATTGAAGTAAAATTAACATAAACACCTGTGTATTATTTTAACTATTTAACTTCAATTCATGCCAAAGTTTCATTTCATATATGTTTTTGAAGTATATTAAGACACTAAACGAAATTAATTAATTTCATCCTGAGAAAATCTATGATTACATTACCATATGTTAAATTTTTTAGTAATATAATTATATAATATCAGATTTTAATTCCTTTTTTATATTTTGATGCAATATTGATAATGGGTTGGCTATCATTATAAAAATACAATATAATATTTTGAGAAATGTAGATCGCACATCACTTCTTGAGGAATCCTCTTATTTCATTCATGTTTATGGATGTGTTTGAATGTCCATAAAAATAAAGATATTAACTGTAGATATTATTTAATTAAGATTAGACAAATATAGCTAAAATTATTGGGACAAATGAATTAATTATTATCGAAGACAACACCATTTCAAGAGATTACACTTAAGTGTTCTATAATAAATTTATTGGTCATATTATTTACTAATAGGTTGAGTTACCAATAGAAAATATTCCACAATCTCAACATATATTACAATCACCTTGTATAATGGCCACCATTTAGTTGTAAGAGCAGAAGAAGTAGTCACAAGAGAATCTGGGCATCTATTTTATAGGCTCAAGTGATTCACTATGTGGTTCACCGCTCATCCTCACCCATAACAAGGATGTAATGATCAACTTATACATTGGTTATAATGGCCACATTAAAACCACAAAAAATAACATGGATCCCATTACATTTATATATGATTTTTCTCACTCTACTATGTTGGTAAAATGATGTCTCTATGGTGGATCTTCGATCAACATATGGTATATTAAAAGTTAAGAAGGATGATATTTCGATGAATTCCATTCAAATGGGGTATGGAAACCATTATTTCATAGTGATTCTCTTTAGAATCATTAATTCTTCAAAAATATTAATGGTCTTAATGAATAGAGAATTTAGTGATTAACTCGAAAAAATTGTGTTATTCTTTATCGATTATGTAAATGATATTGTCAATGAATAATGAGGATCACATGGGGATTTGAATACAGTTTTAATGTCTTTGTTAAGGGTGAAACTATATTAAATGTTTATTAAATGTGAGTTTTTTATGGAATAAGTATCACTATTTGGGTGTGGAATCAGTTGAAATGGAATATATATGGATGAATCCTTGAATATTTCAATTAAGGATTGACCCTGATGAGAATCAATAATAGGGAAATATAGTTTCTATGGTATATCTGGGTTATACGAGTTATTTATGAGGAAATTATTATGATTTTAGTACCCCCATTACAAGATGGACCAGAAGAGGGAAAAGTCTATCTAGACTAGGGAATGTGGAGAATGCTTCAAAGAGTAGAAAAATTGTCTTACCCCTACACCCATACTAACACCTGTAACAATTCATGTACTATTTTTGGTATAAATAGATTCTTCAAATAAGTGATTAGATATGTATTGATAAAAATTATTATTTGACATATTTCACCTCAATATATCTAAAAATCATGGGAAATTATATCCCACACATGACCTGTGGTGGGAAGTTGTAATATTAGTATTGATTTTTTTTTGGAATTACATATAAGTGGAGAAGTTTTACAAACACATAAATTTAAATATATATATATATATATATATCACAAAAGATATTAAAATATATATTCCCAAAGAAGGATATTTATATGTACAAGTAAAGATAGTTAGATCTCACTAATGATTTACATCAGTCAATATACTATCATCCTTGTAAATCAAATAAGGGGGATGATTTTCATCATAGAATGTATCCTACATCATTATCAAAAATGGAAAGAGTTAAACATACCATAGTATTATAAAAAAAGATGGACATGGGAATTATTAACAAAGGATCATCATAAATCCTTCATGAAATGATTTCCCAACCATACCATGTGCATAAAATAAAGGATACCACAATAATTGATAAGGAATTTCAAAAGAAGGTTGATTCTATTAAAAAGGGAAATCTAATGAGTTAAAGATATATAAGTTTTTATTTTTATAATTTGGTCCATGAAAACAAATAAAATCATATCCATATACTAATAAAGATAATTTGAATAACATTTATAGATCAACCCTCTTTATTTATCAAGGGTTCATGAAGATATATCAAGATATCAAAGAATAAAATTGTTTGGACAATACAAAAAAGGATATTTGTGAACATACACCAATGTTCCAAGTATGTCAGAAAGTAAAATAATGATGCAAAATGTATAAGGGAATAATTCAACCTTTACCCATACCAACATGGAGGTGGGAATACATCGCCCTGGACATTCACACAAGACATCCAAAGAGATATAGATGAAATAAAAAACATATTGATCATTTTAGATCATCTTTAAAACACATGTCACTTAATCTGAATTCATTTGGATTTTTCACATGGTTAATATGCATGGATATATATCTGAGAAGTAGTGGGGATCCACGGTGTAAAATTATCAATTCTACCTAATATATAAATGTGACTTACTTAATGGTTTTAGAAAATCATTCATAGTGCTATAATAAATAAAATGATCATTATTATGTATTACAGTATTAAAACCCATATACTATATGACACAAATATTTGTACATATGAAGAAATTTTGAAAATATACACTATGGACATCAAGGTATGATGTAACCAACATCTAATTCATTTCAAGTTCTCTTACAACAAAAATTTATATGTGTTAATCCTAATTTATTAATATGAATCACGTAATGAAAAATATATAAACCAACAATATTTTTGGTTGATAGTAGTAATCATAAACTACTAAGACCTTAAATAGAAGAATAAATTGTAGAAAATGTGAAAACCATTTAGAATCACTTCATGATCATCAAAATTTGTTAGTGGAGACATGCATAAAATTGTCGGTGAGACCTTGAGATTGATTTTAGGGACATTTTATTATTCTGCATATCATCGGGAAGGAGGATAATGAAATTATGGATGAACTCAATGATGAGTGCCAAGTTCATTGGCCCCTTCGAGATTAATGATCATGTAAACATTCTAGCCTATCAAATAGCTCATTGACTAACCACTTATTATGTGCATGATGTATTCAACATATTCATCATTATGAAGTACATATAGAATCCCTCACATATATTGAATCCATATGTTGTATTTTAGGAGAATGAAATCTATTATGAGGAGAAACCATTTATGTTCATAAATTACACAAATAATGTTCTACTATACAAGAATACCTTCATGATCAATTTCATATGGTAGAATAATAAGTATGAAGAGGTAACATTAAAATAGAAATATTAAATGAAGTATAATTACCCTGACCCATTTTCATCGTAGAATGTAAAACTAAATATTGAGGGAAAAATTTCATAATAGGGTAAGAATGTAATGGCCCATAATTCTATCAATTAAATTTCCCATACTATAATTATGTTATATAGTAAAAATAACATAAAATATCATAGATAACCCATTAAAACTTAATAAATATTGAGTTACTAAAATAAGATGAATTTATTGAAATTAAGCTTCCAATATTAATGGAATAGTAACAAGACCATTGGAATTATAGTATTTCTATTATAAATAGAACTAATCCAAATACAATAGTATAATCACCTATGAAAGTATAAATAAATGTATGGTCTCTTATAAAAGATGATATGATATATTTATATCATGGAACGAGTAGATACATTTTTTAAAATGATATATTATATGTTTGTATATTTAATAAAAATACATTTTTATATATAATTTTATAGTTAATATAATAATTTAAAACTAAATTTTTATTCAATATAAAATTCCTAGATTGATATTTTTTATTCTTATGATCATATGATTAATTTATGGGACCCAAATTAATTTTCTTATGAGTTATAAAATATGTTTATTTTTAATGATTTACTATCAAATAAATGATGAATTTAATTAAAAATTACATTTCTCATATTTTAGAAATTATATTCATTGATTTCTATGTACTTTTTTATTCTACATAATGAAATATTCTAATTGTTAATTTTTTTCTTTAAAATAGTAAAATTTTCTGAATTGTGAAATTTGATAATTTATGGTATAAGCTACACACCTGAATTATTTAATCATGGATGATGAATGAATGAGGTATTGAACTTTTATATTGAAATAACTTTCCAATGTTAGTGCAATGCTTCATTATAATCCCCAATTTTTCCAATATAGATCTAATATAAGAAACAAATGAATAAATTCATCAAGAAATACCCCTCTTATACACTACAAATACCACCTCTCACCACCACTTCTCCTTGCACTTCCTAAGAAATGATGTATTAATAAATATTACCCAATTACTCTCCCAAACATCTCCCGCAAATTTTGGACTTTCTGTTCTCACAATATATCTATTCTGATGTTCTTTATTGAGGTTCTCAAGGAGAACAAGTGCACGTGGTAAAATACTCATTGATTTTATTTCATTTATAATTTAATTTATTTTCCTATCATATAAAATTCTAACATCCCCATAAAGAAGTGTAATGATAAATGTTGTACCATTTATAAACTGTAAATTGTTTTTTATTTTCTATCGACCATAAATTCTCTTTTATTCCCCTTTTGATCGAAAAATTAAATCATCATCGTTGATATGTCGATTCCACAACATCACAGTGGATGATTATTCATTTTGTAATACCATATTAATGGATGGTCATAAATACATTATAATAGTTAATAAATATTTTAAAATGTATATTAGAACATATTTAGTGTTCTAGAAAATGTATAAATTTAATATTAATTAATATAACAAAACTAAATCGTGATGATAAAAAACAAGAATATATTCTAAATAAATAACATTAATGTTTTATCAAATGAATCATCCTCATATTTGATGAAATGATATATATATAAGTCTTTTATTAAACATTAATATATTACAGCCCTCTAAATGGTTATTGGGAGATCAATGACTAGAAGAGGGAGCAATGTAATGATAATTATATGTCCTCCATCCACCCACATGGATGTTGGGAAAGACACACATTCCCATAATAATGATGTTGTCAACACATAGTTCTCAACATCAGTGGGGTTCATATAGAAAATACAAAGAAATAAATTTTTTCATATATAGGTAAAAAACACTCTGCAAATCCTTTAGGATTCCAAAAATATATCTAATACACTAAATAAACCTTTGCTGCTACCCCTACAAGCACATACCACTATGAATGAAATTAACTTAATCACTGCTTGGATACAATCCCCGACTCAAAACCCCTACCAATTCATTTAACCAACAATCATTCCGCATTATCGAATTATTTATTTATTTATTTCCATTCCTGCTGATGAAACTACAAAACACAATAGTCGTTATAATGTGAACCAACCATACCATACACTACTGTGTCAAACTGTGAATGAAACTGCCAACAACTGTCTCCAATGTTTTCCCACCCAATTCGTCCACTGACAAACAAACCCAGCAGCCCAGCTACAAAACAATACAAAACCCATAACACCCATAAACATGAAATCATGTCAGAACCAAGTCCTATTACCTTATTTCCCAACCATATCTTAGATGCATACCACTACATAATAAGTTAATCCATTCAACTATCAATTAAACTCTTATCCTGAGATACCATCACACGACCCTTACCTCCCTATACACACCATCACACCCCCATCGATTACAACACAGTACTAAAACCATTACAAGGATGAACATAACCCCACACAATACACAAACACGAGGAGGTATAAATATTCCAACATCGCATGATATATAATTACTAGTGAGATAATGGAAAACCCTTCTTCGAACCATAAGTGACAAATATTTCTTCCATATGCCAAAACACGAGGTACAAAAGTTGAAATAAGACACCATAAAAATAAGATCAATGGATAATGAACAACACATGAATCCACGAGATGTGAAGACCCTAGATGAACCATTATAAAATGGAAACACATTAAGAAGAGATGATATCATCTTGGAAAATATTGATCATATATAAATGGAAGTGGAGACGGTTTAAAGTGTCATTAAAGTTGTATCATATCCAAGACCACATGGGTCAACTATTTCTTGTCCCTAGAGCATTATTATGTTAATTAAATAATTAATATCCATATAAATTAATTTAGAAACGCAAAAATTAGGCTTTAAACATGATTTAAATCAAATAAAACGTAAAAATCGAATTACTAAAATTTTTGGGAAGAATCGAAAATGATTCACTGATGGGAGAGTAAACAAAATAAAGAAAGTGAAAATGATACACTGATAGAAAGTCACCATTGCTAAGATACTGATTATGAGTTATCAATGTTGATCCACTAATGTGACATACCAAGGTATGACTCCCTATAACATAGACACACCTATGCGTTGACCCACTAATGTCTATAATCACTATTATACTAACTCACTGACACACTGACTCACTAACGCCTCGACCGACCAACACCCTCAACCTACCAATGTCGTGAACAACCAATGCACAAGAACATACAATTCCTTGACCTTTTAATTCCTTAACCTACTGACACCTCAAACCAAAAACGCATCATCCTTCAGATACCCTGACCCAGAGATTTTCTAACCTACTGACACCTCAACTACCCAATGAATTGAATCACGGATGCAAAGACACTCTTATACTATGAATCATCGATGCCCTAACAAACAAAATCTCTTAGTCACAGATGTATAGAACTATAAATTAAAATAATAATAAATTGTAAAAAACTTGAAATGAGCTACCTTTACCTCTAAGAACATGCCAATCCATAAATTTTGACAATTTAAGTGACCATAGAGGTCTGATCAATTACATAAATTGATTTGAATTTTTTATAGATAATATATATGATTTGATTCAATAAAATTATCTTCATTATCCTAGCTTTTTTTCATATCAAGATACATTTCATACTCCTTGTGATATAGTATTGGATTTGTCATTGTTATTCTTAGTGATAGTTTGATTAGCAGTCTTCTTGTTTTGTTAACATCTCAAGACATACTTGTCACCATCAACTCATACATTTTTTCCATTTGTTTTCATATTCTTCTCAAATCATGTGTTGTTTTTTTAATTATATCTCTATACAAGAACTCAACATTATATTCACAAATTATATTTCATCATTACTATAGATTGTAAAATCAATCATACATATTCTATATAGATATATTCATTTTTAATTATTTTTCTCCCAAATGTTGGGGTTCTTTTATCATCATTTTTATCCCCCTAATAACATGACATCGATGATTTTCTGGAATAGTCTTGTTATTCCAACATTCCATAAGTATAGTCCCAAACATTATGCCACACTACAGTAGCCAATGAATCTCTGTTTTTTATGTTTTTGTGTAATCTATTTAACTTTCATGAATTGTATCCTTATATGCATTCGAGTGACATCACCATTATTTGATATTTATAAAATGGAATAATTATTAATGTTGTTATTCACATAACACATTTATGTGGTGGTTTTTCCATAATCATTCACCTTCCATGATTTCCCAAAGTATGGTTTGCAACATTGAAAATTACAAGAAATATCATTGGTACATAATTTTTTTGGATATGGGGTAGCATCATCATGGAGTATTATGTAATTTTATTTGACAATGAAAAAATTTCATATATAGAATCAGGAAATTAAATAAAAAAATTGATTTTAATCATCACTTCATTTAGTTATTTTGAAGTTAAATCTTATGAGGATTGGTAATTTACAGTCTCAATTCCAACTCAAAACAAATCATTTTGATATAGTTTTTCACATATTCAAATAATCACATATTATATCCCTAATACAACATCATTATATTCATTTTTTTCATTATTCATGATTCTTGGTTAGTGAAAATAATTCTCAGTATCATTTATCGTTTAATATTTATCCTCTAATGAGAGGATAGGCTCGTAAGGGGCGCTTTGTAGTTAGGGTTTCTCCATCGCCGCTTCCTCCCCTTCCATCTCGGGTCGTCACCGTCCTCCTCGATGCTTAAATGGAAAGATTTTGGAAGTGTCCTCCTTCTGCGGTAGTGTCCTGCGACCTCGTGGGGTCGGCCGCCTCGACGCTTCTCTCTGGTGATGGCCTTCTTCTCGACTCACTCCACCTAACTAGATAGTCTTCCAAAGGAATCGCGGTGATGGTCTGTGGTTGAGATTTAACATCCGCGTCTGAGGGTTGCAGCCTCATCTCCCATGAGTGCAGTGGGTGGTCCACTGTAGTCTCCCAGGCATTTGGATTTGCTGACGGGATTTGAGTGCGGTATTTTGGTAAGTTTTGGTTATATTTGTGTTCATATGGTTTTCAACGAGGTGATGGTCACTCGATCATTTATTTCTTATCTATATATTTGGTTTGGATGGATCTGCTTTTCACTTTCAGGTTTTGTTTGAATCGGTGTTCTGTATATTGGTTCGGGATGATTTTTGGTGCTTGGGTCTACTATTTTTGCTGCTAGTCTTCTGATTTTCTGTTTACTAGTTCGGGGAGTTTTTTACATCTAAAGACATTTCTATTGATCCAGTGATGGTTCGTGGCTTCATAGATGTTGGTGCAGGGCTCGATGTGTTTCATATCTATTAATTGAAATTGGAATTTAGTTTGTGGGTTTTTGGTTTTTTGTGTGGATCTGTGATCTGCTTGACTCGACAATGGTGTTGGATGGCATCAACAACAGCGTCGACGATACTAGTGGCGACCTGTGGTTGTTGTTTTTGAATTTTGAACTTTGATGTTTGTATTGGGGTTATTTGATTCCCACCTATTGTGTAGGTTACCACTCAGCCAAAAATAGGATTCTTAATATCAAATAAAAAACCACTTTTCAGTCAGTAATTATCTAATTTTTAAAAATTAATATAATTTTTGATTTTTTTTTCAAATTCATATAAGGATTATACATATAAAATCTCAATGAATTATATCCCGCAAACACATTTGTGCAATTATTCAATATTTAATGAATTAAATTCATACAACTTGAAATTATTTTCCTCCTTTCAATGACATGTTTGTTGATACAGTTGGATATCACAATTATTTTGCCTAATTATTTTTTTGATATAATTTGAACCTTCTTCAAGATGTAATTTTCATTTCGATTTTCATTATTGACATCAACGATATTATTTTCAAATTATTTAGTATATTTATCATAGGTTGATTTAATTGAATTATAACATCACTATGTACTACATCAATATAACATTATAAAGATTAATTATAAGAATAATAGTTAAAATAATAACATTAACATATACCATTTTCAAATATTTTCATTCATAGCTATCTATGTTTCTGATATAATATTATTATTTAGTTGTAATTCTTATCAATCTTATTTCTATTCTTATGCACCTTAGGAAAAATTTAAATATTCGTAAATTAAATATTCTAAAAATATGGTAGATTATAATTCTCCTAAAATATATTCTTCATAAACAATCTCTTGGATATTTTGAGTCAAGTTATGTTCCTATATTACTAGTAGTTCCCCTAATTGGATTGACAATTGATATTGTTGAATGAATGGTTTAATTATTAAAAATATTCTCTTTTAAAAAAAATCATGAACCTATTATTGATTTTAATCAATTAATGTATAACTGAAAATAAATATTCATATGTATAATTAATATGAGAGTAATTAACATGACATTTAAAACGATCGATATAATACCTTCTCTCTTACAGTTTTTATTATTCCCCACCCAAAAAATATTATCCACTGTATTTTTATTTAATGGATAATAATGTTTGATATAGCGTCACATTTTCTCTCTCTTGAATCTAAATAAGCGGATATCTATATTTTATTTCATAGTATAACATGAATCCAAAATGGCTTTATATAGAATCCACACTGGATAGTTGTACTCTTGAATCATACAATATTTGTATTCCAATATCCCATCTAATATCATTATCATTTATTCATGGTTGATCCATTTTTGGTTGACCTCATAATCTTCCTCTATGATTTTGTGGTATCACTCCTGCATTTTTACTCTTCACATACATTCCACAACTATCGGTTGAGTCTTACAGTCTATCTTAATCAATACTGATAACATGTATCTGATTAGATCACTCTGCTAAAAAATTATTAGGATATAATACCTTATATTTGATGTATTACCCTCTATTTCTATTAAGAAACCCTTATATTATGCTTTTTAAGTACGTGAATCATATGAGAACTTATTCAGAAAGTTTGGAGACTTTTAAGGTGTTAAAGGGAAAAAAAGGACGTGATGCACGGGCATCACACAGGTTTCCCAAACCATGTGGAAGTTGGGAAGGTGATGTCACCATGGACATAGAATACTGCACAGTGTTCACACTATTTGGGAAAACCATGCTCGGAAGCCATGCAGAGAGCCCCTTCCAAGTAGTGACTATCGCACGATTAGCGCTCAGTTTTCCTAACCGTGCGGTCTAACAGTGTGTAAAGTCAACATAGGTCCTATTTTTAATGATCTAATCCATTTTATCATTAAACCCACTAATTGTTTCTCCTAGATTTACAAACTCAGGATTTCACTCTCTTGAAGGTGGGAGAACACTTACCAGGCATTTTGGAGGCGATCTAGAGGTTTGGCTTTGCATTGAGAGGTCGGTTGATCGAGGTATGTCTCATTTCCTTTATTTTTCTTAGATCTCCTTCTTCCCTCTTGATGTATCCTTAGATCTATGCCATATTTGGGTAGATCTAATGTATTTTATGACTTTTATGTCGGGTTTTGGTTTTTTGGGAATAGGGGACGGAATCTAAGGAGGTTCCGAGGAGTAGTTGACTCAGTTTTGTTGGTGTTATTCATCTGTTGGTTCATTTCGCATAATATTTGGAGGTAGGTGGATTCACTCTTGACTCCTATAACTATAATTGATTGTATTAGATTCAAATTTGGTTATTTGAATGAAATTGATTATGAATAGCATGTAATAAATCTTCTTTAGTGATGATTTATGGTTTTGATGAAATTGTGAAATCTTGGTGAATTCTTCTTCAATGTGATTTGGATTCTTGAATTTAATATTTTGATTTTATATTATAGATTCTTTGGAATGGTAAATGGTTTGATGAAAGATGGGTTTTCAATAAAAAGGGATGTTTTTGTTGAAATGGGTTGGAATTCAAATGGTTTGATGATATTACTTCATTCTTTGGTTTTCAATAAAATTATGGTTTTATTGAAATGATTTGAATTGGGTGAGAACACTTGCTTTTTATCAAAATGGTTTTCAATAAATTGTGTTTTATTGAAATGATGGTTTGGGTATGATTGTTGGGAATGTGTAGTGTGTTTTCATATTGCATATATGGGGCTTTGTTGAAATCGGACATTGTACTCAGTTCCAAACTTTTAATGGAACATGGGACATTTATATATGAGGCTTGGCTGAAATATGAACTTGAGCATGGTGCCAAAGGTGTAATGGAACATGGGAAACAATTAAATTGTGACGACTAGTTAGATCAACAAGAAACTGCTCATGAGTATGGAACTATCATAACAAAGCATGCATGGTTGATTTCACCGGTTTTTGAAATGGTTGGGTCTGCCATAATAGGATGGTTTTGAAATGGTTCGATAACATGATTGGTTATTTTTTTTCAAAAAATAACTTGTTGGAAAAATTGGTTCCAATAAAACTTGTATTATTTAGAGTATAAATGGTTTAAGGAAACTTGTTTATATCTCCCTATAAATTGTTTTTGAGAAACTCTTTTATATAACCTATTTTATATAAATGTTTCCTAACTCTTCTATACTAGTAGCATGAGTAGGGATGTCATTGGGGGAAAACCTACTGAGTTTTATAGTCACCCATGCTTGGTAACATTGGTGCTTTTTTAGATGTCATCTAGCGGGAAACATGTAAATGAAAAGAATATTATGGATAGTGGTTCATGGTGATTCTTAGGAGATGTGGTGGTGCTTGTCGCATGGATCATAGTGTGACGCTGTGGAGAGTGTCCTTGCTTGATTTGGGTCTTTTGATTTGTCTTCCGCTGGGTACTCTGATTTTGTGTTGGTTTGTATTTGTGGTGGAACAGTGTCATTCTCTTTTGGTAATGCATGAGTTGGTTGTTAAATTAACATGCATCATATAGTGGTTGTTAGTGATGGTTTTGTTGGTTTATTTCTTAAAGGGTAAATTTTCCCTCTCCTGCATTGAAACCCTTCGGCATTAATTTCCAGCCTTTGGCATCTTGGGGATGTCTTTTATGGCCATGTAATGACTTGTTGTATGATCATTCCAATGAGGATAAAAGGGTTGTTACATTTTAATTCTGTGAATCACTTATATGTTTTTAATTGGTGAATCACACTTAACATATAGATTGCTCTTGTACCATGTAAATCACACTTCACATATATATATATATATAATGGAATCTGAACCCCTACAAATTTTTCTGAATATAATCATGTTTTGGGTATCTCATTTTCTCAAATGATTAATCTTGTGTAAATTAAATGTACAATTTGAATTTTATGTAACCATGTTTTATTATTTAATTTTTCACTAAATCTAGAAATGTTCATGATAAAATTAATTTGATGAGATATTTTCACAACTTTCACATAAACCCAGTGATTCATACAAAATGTATTTTAATAATATAATCGATGCGATAAATTTTATATTTTCATACCACTAGTTATTTCTACAGTTCTATCTCAAAGACATTGGAATATCTAGATGTATCATTGGTATCCTAATTGATACACAATGGTTGTATACAAATTACATTAAAATGCCTATATGGGATGTTTCACATCTTTATATCGATAAATATGCTTCATATGTATGATTTTGTGTTAAGATGACTTGTGATCTCAATAAATATTTATTTCACATATACATTTTTGAATGAATGGGTTTCATTATAATTGTTGACTATTCCACATTTTCTCATAAGATATACACTCAAATGATTCTGATTATATGAAGAACACATTTCCCCACTAATAAAAAATTTTATTTGTGATATAAAATGGTTCATGACATACTCATACCTCCGAGAATTTGTATGACAGTTACCTTTCCCCTTATACCGATAGTTGGTATCTACGAGTCTATTTATAGTTATGATTCCATATGGATCTATTTGTATCAAGATAAAGACATTGTCTTTATATTCTCCTCAATCCCTTCGCGAGGTGGTGATGGCTCATGGGTGGTCAATAATGTTACACTAGGAGTGTCGGTAGATAATATATATTGGCATCATAATACCTATTATCATTAAGGTTTTTCATCATGATTTAGTAATTATGTCTACGACTACCTTATTTTAATTTTTATGAGAATTGATGTTTCATAGAAATCAACATCCCAAGTTGAAATCATTTTGAAACATACTTTAATCATCTAAAAATATTATATAGATTTTCTAATACATTAGAGTTATTGTCTCCCATTTTCAAGATAATGTAGGATCATCACCTCTATGTAAGATAATAAATATATACAGACATGTTAATACATCCAATATCTTAGTTTCAAGATGATTTGAGATGTCAATAAAACATACATAAGGATCATAAGATCTCATGAATGTCGATGATATTTTCTTCTCTATGAACCATCGTCAGATCACTCATTTGCATGATTATATCCTACTGATCAATAGATGCATCAATTACGCATGTTATGTTTTTTTATTCATATTAATTCTCTATTATTGACATGTTATCAATTATAATATAAAATATCCAAATGATAGTTCATTAAATATAAGGGGGCTATGAAAAATAATATATCATCATGTGACACATTCAAACTGTCTGGATGTTACGATGATTGTATGAAATTTTTTCTATGGCTTCTTTGAGTTGTAACATGTTCATTCAATGAGTGTATCCAATATACCATGTGATATTTCTATCATCACAAAATGGAATTATTTGTCCTAATTGGTTCATGTTACACTATGAAGGGATGAACTATGTTTATAAATAGCATGCATGAAAATGTATCATGCATCACATATTTTGATTAATCATAATCTTCATCACTGGATTGCTTTGATCACACATATAGGTAAGTGTATTATTTTTTTAGGAAGAACCAATTTTAGGAAGATGAAGTTAACGGGTTCAACTGAAATATGTGTGGTATAGTTCAAATTTACAGCATAAGATCAGTTTATTTCATATCATATAATATATTAGAGGATAAATGGAAAAAAGTACTTAGATAATATGACCAAACACATTTATTTTTATTAATTGATGAGTTAACATTATTTGGAGACCCACATACCAAATGAAAAAAAATTATGATTCTCATATCCTCTTCATAAGAAATGTAATCAAATAGGCAAGAATAAAATACCCACACCTTATCATCTTTCTACCTTTGACGGTGGGGTGGCATGTTATCCCTTATACTATGGCTCTTATACAATATAATCTATAGTTCCATTAATGCCCCTAACCATTCCATCAATTAGCTAGTCCCATGATTTTTCCATTTTCTATTGCAGACCCAAGAGGTCCCATATATTGATGATTTAATCTACATAGATTCGACTATTACGTTAAACAGTTTTAAATAATTTGAAAATAATACAATAAAATATAATATATCTATATTTATAAATATAGTTCCAAGCCATGAAAAATTTGATAACTCACATTCATGTATTCCTTCAACACATCTTACATTTTTTTGAAGGACTTCAAGTGAATATATCATGTATAAATAAAATAAATTCTATGGAGATTACTTGCATCCAATTATTATAGAAATAAGAAAATAATTTATCGGATTTATTAGTATGTTACAATGGCATCAATGAATAATCATATTTATAAATATAATTTTCCAAGTGTGACATCAAATGATATAAATCCATATCTATTATCCATGATTAACCAATTCATCAAGAAAAACATAATGACATACTAAAAAACAAATGAAATATTTATTCAATATATTCTATTAAAATAATTTCAAAAATAGGTTGGGAATTAAATAAGAAACTAATGAGTCTTAAGATGAGGACTAAAATACATTTTAAATCACAAAAAATCTTGTTGAGAAATTTTATGTTTAAATTAAATAAAAAGCAATATATACTTAATTTTCAAAAATATTTATATAGAGTTTTAAAAAATCATCACAGTATAAAATATTTTATAACTTTTAAAGAATACAAATCATATCAAAAAAAGTTTATTCCAGTATAAAATAACAATTGAAGTAATTACCTAGAATTGTACTTAATGTTTATAAATATTTATTTCAGATAATAACATTTATAGAAGTAATTGATACATAGAATAAATTAATAAATCCTTTATGATTCTACTTGATTGAAAATTATAAAAATTCCATTTAGGATATATGTTCACTATATAATCCTTATCATCACACTAGATACCCATGCTCCATGTTATATAAAAAAATATTTCATCACGATTTCATAAAAAAATGTTAAACAAACTTAGGAAAACTATATAAATTATTTTTGAGCTAAAATTAATTAAAATAAAAAATGAATTAAAAAATTTCATTTTATAAAACATAATAATGGTTTGTATAAAATAGATATAAGGATGATTATAATACCAATTGACATTGTGAATCTATGATAGAGATGATCTGATTTTTCATTAATAAATTGAGGCCTTTAAAATGGGTGAGTTGATTTATACATTGCAAGTACCTCATGAAAAAAAATCACACTCATCATTATAAAATATTAAAAAATATCATTAAAGATTGATGTGTCCTTGAATCGGGGGATATACACCCATACACACAAGGAACACACGACCCTCACATGTCATTCCTAAATGGTGTTACTCACCTAAATAACCTTGCACACACTTTGTGTTCACCATCCACATGGTTATACATGTGATGAAGTAGTAATGTCCACCAACACATCCACCTTGATGATTTTCTAAAAAAATGACCTCAATCATGACTAACCTTTAGGCCTCACATGAGTGGTAATTATTGTTCCTCTGTGGGTAGTTGGTTAAAATTTATTGAACCCTATGAATGTTTTTATTTTTTAAAATAATTTGATATTATATTAACAATATCTCTTCAAATGTTAAAATTTATATTATTTTCTTTAGAATTTTATTTTGTTATTTTATATTAATTATTACTATTTTAACTTATCAAATAAACTCTTAATATATTAAATTTAATAAATATTCTATTTTCATTTTAAATGTTAAAATCAACTATGTCCCACAAATAATTTTAATTAATATAATAAGTTTTTAAAAATAAATAATAATGATCCTGAAATAAATTACTTTTAATATCAAATTTAATTATGCTTAAAAATTAAAATTCAATTGTATATTTTGTCAATAATGATTCTACTATATAATAATTGTTTCAAATGAGAATACTCTGAAAATTTAACATAATAAATCAGATCATTTATAAAATATTGAGTTAACCAATATTTCATACATCATAAATTATAACATATATTTAAATGATCTAAATAAGTATAAACCCATATTTTTCAATTAAATTGGATTTTATATTTTTCAATTGTAAATATGTACATTGAAAATAATTACAGTAGTAATATTTCAAAAATATTAAATATTTAAATAAATTAATATAAAAAATTTAAATAAACTATTGAATAACATATCCTTTTATTCTAAATCATTATTCTCATTGCATAAATTATGATATAATCATTAAATATAGGCTAAATTAAAAGAATGATATTTAATGGATTCTTGGGATTTTATAATCATAATCTATCCAGATAAAGAATACAAATTGTATCATTGAATAATGACCCCAATAAAGTATAAGTAACCTCATCTCCTTGTGTTGGCTAGTTTGTTGAATCTTGGGTATAGTTATTGTTGTGGTCGTGAGGCTAAGACCCAAGGCCATTAGTTTTATTTGTAATTTTTTTTATCATAACTGTGTAACCTTTTGTAGTTTTACATATATAAATTATAATATATCTAATATCAAGTTATTTTCATATAAATGAAAAATTGAATTAAATTATTACATGATTTATTCTTGAGGATGATAAAATATAAGAATTGAAAAAAAATAATTTAAAATATATATTTTTAAAATTGATTTGAAAAGTGTTTTAATCAATGAAAATAATTAAAATATTTAATAGAGTCCTAAAATAATTTATATTTTAGGACAATATTAAGTTCTACTCATGTGAAGAATGATAGAAAATGGATTTCAGAAACATTTCCCAAAAAATACAAAAAGTACCAAGATCTAAAATAAATTGATGATTCCATAGGTTTTTTTGGGAACTAAATCATTGTTTAAAATCATTTCAAATAATTATCATAGAATAGAAATATTATTAATTATCACATTTTTAATGAAAAATTAACAAGGATGATAGAGATTTTAGATAAGAGAGGAAATAAAATATGGTATTATTCAGAACATTTTCCAATATTTTTTATGATTAAAAGATATTATAATAATTATATTAAATGAAAAAATCAAGAAAATTTTATGATATAAAAATTAAATCTTATTATTATGTTGATAACATGTAATTTCCCTTGCTATAAATTTAAATACAAAAAATAAAAATAAATATAAGATATAAAAAAACCATTACTACCATGGTAAATTTCTAATCATATAACTAACGAAATAATAACATAAAAAATAATAAATATCACTATTATAATTATATTGTTATCTAAAAAGTAATATTTCTTTTATACATACCACATTAAAAAGATATGTGTGTAACATAACTTATGACATAAAGATGACTTTAAGAAATCGTAAAAACTTACCAAATTAGTATCATCAGAATTAAAACATAACAAAAATAAACATAAACTACATCCATCGGTATTATATACACCACCTGAATAAAATATTTGTTGAATATGGCATATGAATTATGAAAATAAAAGTTAGATATGAAACCTTTATCTTGATTCCTTCTTTTCATATGTAATGAAATCAATGGTTATATATATTTTTATATTTATTTATTATGAGATTACACAAATCCACTATGCATACTTATCATAAAATATATGATTTTCTTATTACAACTTATAACCAAATTATTAACATGTATTTATTAAAAATATACTTATGGGTTATATTTAATTCATTTTTCTTGTATGATATTGGTTGATTGTTTTGATACATTCATATTTATTTTAGTTTCTATAAATACAAAACATTTATCATGATATAAGTTTCAAATTTTTTCATCATAATCATTTCTTTATATATTTGTAGAGATAGATGATAAAAAAATAATTTCATCACATCATGGAGATGGAAGTCTGTGCATACACACAATAGACATTCACAATTGTAAATGGATTGAAAAAAATGAACCTAAATAATGACTAAAAATTATAGAATCATTATTATATAATATATATATATATCAAATATATATATCACATTACATCTATCATTATTTTTATCCATGTAATGAATAAAAAAGTGAAAAAAATAACAACCCTTTATGGAGGTTGTAGTCCATAGGTATTTTTATGTGAATTCAACATTTTCAAAAAAAATTAGAAATAAAATAAGGTATAATAAATTATAAAATTATAATAGTACCCAAATGTATAGAAAGTGTTCTTTATTATTTATTTTTTTATCCCCCCTTTCATGGGTTGCCGATGAATCCTTACCAGGCCTATACGCTTAGTGGATTACATTACACTAAGGTCATACAAGAATTCATACCAAACATGAATACATGAAAATGACCCTACCTAGAGTCTATATCATGAATCCATCATCCCAAATTTCTATTACGTTATTTGATATAAATACATTGGAACATGTGCATATTCCTAGTGCTGATGGAAATTTCCATACACCATCATTCATCCATTACAGATAACTTTGTTTAGGAGAAACTGCATTCTCAGATTCCACATTTATAACTATTTCCTTCAGTTTATATAGTTGAATCTATACTTTTTGATCATTATGAGGTGGCCTAATGGAATAGAGGAGGCCCAAAGTCGTTGAGGTGGCCACAATTACTTCACTGGCCTGAAGGCCTTGGGTGGCCCAAAGGTCTTAAATACTACAGGACAAAAATGATGGCTCAAACATGAATAGATGTGGCTGTTATAGTACCCATACAATACCTTCTATAGTATATTATATATTACCTCCTATTTTACATCTATAATAAAAAAAATATTCCCCCTATTGGATTCTATCCTGCATCTTGTGGGTGCACTTGAAGTGTCCTCACAAACCTAGATGTGGCTAATGTGAAAATTACATTAGTATAATTATAAAAATAATACCATATAAAATCATTGAATAAATTTTAATTACCATATTTTAGTGTTACTGATAGAAAATAAATTAAAACAATTTGTGAGGCCAATGTTCCATAACTACACTAACAATTCGTTTGTTTCCTATTAGAATAGGATTAATATTTTTATTGTTTGTCCATATATGTAATAAAATATATGTATCTAGAATATAATAATAGAATTATGTCAGCATTTTTTTAATTGTTATTAAGGATGGAAAAGAAAGCATTTCATTAAATTCAAAAAATCTTCTTCAGACACGATTATTTTCAAAACATGTTAATCCCTCTATGGAGATAATTATTCTTGAAATAATTCCTCTATTATATTATTATAGTTATGTAAATTTATTTTCATCAAATATTTGATCATCCAAATGTCTCATTATGAGTGTAGATGATAATATATTTTGAGTCCATTAATATGTGAGTGAATTTGTAGTCATGGAGTTCTGAAAAATATTAAATTTATATAAATTATTTTTCATGGATAAGTTGAAAAATGATATAATTATATTATATGATGATTATGAATTGAAATATTTTCATTGAATAAAATTTTTCCATTTCTAAGTTATGTTTTCACCCTTATCATATTTTTTGTATCCCCATGTTTCAAATTTTTAATTGTTACCACTATAATAAAATTTTCAGTCCAAAATGGTTAATAATTTACTTATAATTTAACATTTTTAAAGGAAATGTCTATTGGATGTAATTTTAGACCATATATTGTTCATTTTCTTCAATTTCAAAATTTTAATTATTTTTAAATTAGATGATAAAATTTTATTTTCATAAAATATAATTATTTTAATTTTTTCCATATTCATTTGTTTTAATATTTAATTTAGGAGATATAATTATTTTTCCAATATATATATATATAAATAACACCATGAAATTATAATTACTATTAAAATTAGTAGAACACCACAATACATATAAAACATTTTTATTCTATTTTTTAAAAAATTATCCATTAAATTGTTTCTACTATTTGTATTAGAAAAATGTCAATGTTGATTATTATTTTACAAAAATTATATAATAAAAAATTGAGAAACAGTCATTTACTAAAATATATTTACAATCCACTTAATAATCATTATATTTCATTTAGAGTACATCTTATTCAATATATCAATGAAAAAGGTATATTAAAATGCTATAGGGATTTATATTGTATATTTCATTACATATAATAATATATGAATAATTACTGTGGAATAATGGAATGATCGTCTAATATTATAGAATAATTTATGAATATCTTATAATAATTATCATTTATTATATTAAATGTTTTTCTTATGTATATTTTAATTATTTATCTCGGAATTTTAACCATGTTTTACATGTTTTCACTTATTAAAGGTAAGATATTTCCATGATTACCATTGAAAATTGCTTAATATAATAGTGAACTATTTAAAAAAACTAAACACAGTGATTAAAAAATGAATTACTATATTATTTAATCTATTTTGAGAAAAATTATAAATTCATTTAATATAAAAATAAAAATGGAATATTTTTTAAAAATAATTAGGGGTTTTAATCCCAAGTAGATTATATAGAGAAATTAGTTGTACTAATTAATAGATTGTGATTAATTATATTAATTACAAATTAGAAAATAGAATATTTTTTTCACGAAAGGGTAAATTTATTTTAGATTTCTTAATAGAGTGATATTAATATTTTAAAAAAGTTGGTAATATTAACTAAATATTATAAAAATAATATTTTTAGTAGAATACCAAAATATCCTCAAAAATTTATTCTTATATGTTTATTTCAAAAATTATTATAAGTTTATAAAATAAAATATAAAATTATTGATCAATGAAATTTATAATTTCGATGAAAAAAATTCCCCTACGATTTATCATTTTAGAAAATAAATACGTGAAGATTTAAATGAATTGTTTACAAATTTAGTACTTATTTATAATTTTTTGAACAATACATGTTATTTGAGTAATATATATATATATATATATAATAATGTCGATAATGGTATTCATACCAAAATATTTAGTTTATATGATATAATATATCATCTATTATTTTATGGTTGGTGTTTCATGTTAATAAAGCCATCATAAAATGACTAATTAATTAAGGGAAATATAATATAAATATATTTTGTGTCACATTATACGACCTTAAATTAATTTATACAACAGAATTTTAATTGTAAATTAAAAAAAGATTAGTAAATCATGATATAGAAATAATATCTTTTTTAGATTCTGTAATGATATTTATTTACTATATATCTACTAAGAAATATATTGTATGAAAAAAATATTTCTTAATAAATCTGTGAATCATTAAAAGACTAATAAATTCCCAAATAAGATATTTAATTTTGATCAATACATTCAACATAAGACTTTATTTATTCAACATCATCATAATTGGGTTAATAAAATCAATTTCCATCCAGGTAAGGATTATTCATGGGATACTATACATATACAATTTCATTCCATTTGATCAACACAATTTCAGAAATTATTTTTGATTTTATCTATTATAACTTCAATCCCATTCCATGATCCATAAAATTGATATTCAATATTAATTTTTTATGAAAAACAACATGAATTTACATCGTATGACTTATATGATAAATGAAAGAATAATTAGTCATTAATTTTTTCTATAGAAAATAACCAAAATGAATATGTGTTGAACTAGTTGTCAAATATTGATTATTAATCACATGTGGAAATAAGTCATTTATATCTAAAAACTCAACATAATATAAAAATAATAAGTAAAAGATATTCAATAAATTGATTTATTTATATTTATTCAAATAAAATTCTAAAATTTAGAAAAAATAAAATATGAATGATTTGATCACATAATTATACCAAGATCAAAATTATCAATCCTCCTCAATCAAATTATGTGTCTATTTATTTCTAATAACAATCTACTTAACATTATGATCATATATTATCTTTAAATATGAAAATAATTGATCACAAATAATGTTATTCACTATAAGACATAAAAATCAATATGTATGCTTGCATAATTAAACTCTAACATAATTTCCCAAACTATGAGTAAATAAATAATACAATATTCTAAAATTTTAATTATATTATTATCCATGTTTCCCATAATTACATCTACATAAAAGTCCTTGTTAACACAAAAATATACTAATAACATTAAATTTATGTTCAATGAAGATACAATATTTCATTCTCAAATTATCTTTTCACTCCATCAAATAAAGAACAAATGCGTCATATTTCAATATATATAACCCCCCAAAAGAAATATTCATCTTAATATATCATCACATAAAATAGAAAAATTTGAATCTTTTCATTTTAATATACAATCAATCATAGACTTATCAACCCATGGGAAATTACATTAATCACATATTGTTATGTAATATCATATATATATCCATAGTTGATATCAGGTCATTCATTCTAATGGTTCAAAAGTAAAATTTGAATTCAAGAATATATATCCCCAATGAACCTCTATCTTGGTGTATAGCCCTATTCCAACTCTGTTTTCACTAGTTACGACTGAGTTAATACATATGCATCCCAAATAAGATTTAATACATATAGGTTATGTTCTACAATAAAAAAATCCACATTCATTTATTGATAATGGGATACATTTTCGTAGAAAACAACATAATATCATCTTTATAATAGCATGGTAATATTATTCTATAAAAATAATTCTTTATAATATATTCATCAATGATTTCTAACCCTAATCTAAAATGATTAACTAAACACTCCTATAATAACATTAAGACAAAACCATATTTTTTCACATTAATAATTCATAAATTTTGATGAATATTAATTACATAACATTATGATATACACTAAAAAATTATGTCACGACCACCTCCCACAAAAGATGCCCCTCTTGAGTTGGAAATGGTGAAAGGCAGATAATGACCCCCTTCCCGCCTCCAATAGGCCACGGGGTGGTGACTAGCACCAAGGGTATGAGTTTTTACAAATATAGGAGGCATTACCCTTTTTATTATATAAGATGTGGAAATATGAGAAGTCAAACACCAAAAAGGAAAAGAACAAGTATATAGAAATAAACCCAAACCAATCCGACATGCATGTTTAAATAGTTCTGAAACAAGGTATATGTATAAGAAAGCTTAAAAGTATAATACCAAAAAGAAATAAATGTACAAAAACTTCAACAACTCTTACTGTCCAGACTAGTAGGGTCCCGCACGGCCCTGGAAGTCCTCCTGGAAGACTAAAAGTCAACGTAGGGTGAGAATACAAGTATACTTAGTAGGGAAAGCTAAATATCTCGTGCACAAGTGGGGAGAAATCCTAATATCCCATGATAACAACTGAAGAAACCTATTAGGGAAATCTATCCACCCAACCTCACCAGCCACACTCACCAAAAACACAATCACAACAGGTAGTAGTATATAAGAACAAGAGAATTGGGTACCCCACCCATTTTTTCATTTGTTATGTGCTCTTCCTAATGGCGAACGTCCTGAAACTACCACACTCTTTCCGCCCGCACACACATGGGCCTCAAGAACCACACATCCCGCCCGCACACACCTGGACCTCACAACCACATATCCCACCCACACACACCTAGGCCTCAAAACCACCTATCCCGCCGGCACACACCTGGGCCTCAAAACCACCTATCCCGCCGGCACACACTTGGGCCTCACAACCACGTATCCCACCTGCACACACCTTTTCCTAAAAACCACGTATTCCACCTGCACACACCTGGGCCTCATTCTGACGATACTTAGGAAATGGTAAAACCTGGCCGAAGAGTCTTGGGCTAAAACCACCCCAATCGAAACCTACCCAAAGAGTCTTGGTGTAAGGTTGCCTCAAGACATCACATCTTATGGAAGAAAGAGCCGTAAAGAGGTTGTAACTAAGGGGAAAACACCCTCTCCCATGAAATGGGTGTGTTCGGATCTAAGTTATCTACATGGTTGGGGTGAGATAATACAAAAATATACAGATATATATATATATATATATACCAAACACACACCCCAACCTATGGCTTCTAAACAGAGAAACTGAGCACGTGCCTCGGCACTGCTACTAAGATGCATGCATACAACCAACAACCCCAACCCCATTTAGGTTTTCACATTTCAGAAAAATTAGTTTATTAGTTCCTTAAATACTGGTCAACTATCCACAACCAACCACATCAATCGTTCGTAAAGCATATCCCTTCCATCCACAAATGAAGTTAAGAAAACACAAACAGTACAAGAAGTCCCTTTTTATTAAACAACCAACCCTTTGATTATTATTCTTGTTCCATTACCAAGCCCCACCATTCATTATCTCTTCCACATTTTATTTATTATTCACAACCCATAGTTCGTTCACATTCCAAACCCAACCCTGCAGCCTCGCTGCCAACCACAACCACACCATACAACATCACCCCTTGATACCATTTATTGCAGCCCCAATTCCCATCACTAACATAGCATTCACACAAACCCACAACCAAGCCAACCACATCCCCGATACTCACCCAATCCACAACAACCCACAAAAACACACCCTTCTCATTAATTAACCCCAAACAGCACCCACATGTTTATTATTTCAGTTTCATTCAACTAGGGTGATCACACAAGGGTTCATGATTTTCATTTAATTAGTCAACTTTACGTGATTAACCAAAATCCACATTCAACAATGTTCCATTCACAAAAACAGTCTAGAATGATAGGTCCATGTTTAATTTCACAAGAAAAGGCCCCCAATGACCTTGATTTTCAGTAGGCATAATCCTATTCAATTCACAACATAATATCACAGGATATAAAGATAAACATAACAACCTCCCCATCTCCATTCATTAACTAGTTCTTATCTTTGTTTAATGGTTCAACCGTTTCTCATGAAAACAAGAGGATACCCACCCCACATGATGTACAATTTATAGAGACAAAGGTAAGATCCCAACCTCAATAGGTTCTGATCACAACGCTCCCCTGTATCAAATTTAGAAGAATTCTATCGGCGTTCGTCACTTCCGTCAAGTCCCGGAAAAACCTCCTCAGGTGGAAGTTGGAAAGGAAAGGCCATAGTAAAGACAACTGATCAAAGCTCAGAAGTTCCACCTCATCGTTACGATCTCGTGGCTGCTATCGGATCGCAAATCGGAGCTCGGACGAAGAAGTTATGGAAGAAAAGGAGCCTTCCAGTCTCTTGGGAGAGCTCTGCTCAGAGGAAAGGAAAGGAGATGGGTGAGCTGAAAAGGAGGAGGGGACCCCTCTTTTTATAGGCGAGAAAAACAAAAGTACACGGTGTGTACTTTATTGTACACGGCATGTACTCAGCCATTTCACATGGTCACCACACGACTTCCAAGACAGCCTTCAATGCGGAACGCGGCTGTTGACTGGTCAACACATGGTTTGAAGGTAACGCAGATGCAGGGAGGGACTACACGGCGCATAGTATTGCCTAAATGGTGTGTAATCATTTATTTCAAATGGAAAGGACACAGTTCCAACACGGCACACGACCATTGAATGGTAAACACATGGTTCAAGGGTAACGCATACGTGGGGAGGGACTACATGGCCTGTAGTATGTGGTACACTGTGTGTACCCATTTATTTCACATGGCAAGGATATGGGTTTCAACACAGGGTATATCCAGTGAGGGGGTACATAGCGTGTTCTCACACTACACGCAGTGTAGTTTCAAAATTCTGGAATGTGTGGGAAAAGTCCAGTTTACCCTCTAGAACACTTCGTGACCTTCTTTTTGACAAAGGAATGGGCCGGAGAGGTCCATGCCAATACATCAAAATCCTCTTAAAACTTTATTTTCCCCGAGGATTCAAAAATCAACCAGGACGAATCCCAACAAGATACCTCTTAGGGTTCTCGTTATAACTAGAACCCAACCAACAACCATAATAATATGTGATAGGAATTCCTTCTCCTATGTTGAGATATTTTCCGCTTTAGGTGGCATTTACTCACCTGCACGGGTTTAATAACATCCTCATTAATGCGTCTCGTTTATGAATTGGGTCTTCCCACTTTCATACATTTGGATTTATCAACTTGCACTACCCCCAAAACCACACAACCAACACACTGCCCAAACAAGTGGTTTGGGGAAATTCCTTCTCCTATGTCGAGATATTATCCAATTTAGGCGGGACTGACTAACCCGCATGGGTTCAATCACATTTGCACTAATGTGTATTGATTAAGGGTCAAGTTTTTCCCTTTCCCCACACATCCGTACATGTTACAGACTCCCAGAGAACAAGGAAAAAAAAGTCTCATAACCGACAAACCAAGCATTCCATATATCAAAGACACATAGTATAACATCAAAACAAAGCTCTAAAAAACAAATAAAACACCAGTCAAAACAACTCTGGGTACTGAGCATGGATCTGGGCCTCCCGCTACCAAGTGCTCTCCTCAAGGACTCCATGTCTCCACAGCACACGAACCAAGGGAACAGTTCATCCACGGAGTACCTTTTCTGTACGATCCTCGATTCTGACTTGTCATTCCTCGAAGGTTGCGTCATCTCCCCTATCTGACTCTCCCATGTCGATAACGTGAGAGTCGTCATGTAAGTATCAACATAGCTGGGAGATGTGGAATATTTCATGAACCTCCTCTATCTGAGGTGGTAGGCCTAGCTCATATGCCCCCTCGCCGACTCGCCTCAGCACCTCAAAAGGTCCGATGATACTAGGTGAGATCTTTCTCCCTTTCCCAAACCTCTGTTGCCCCCGTCAATGTAAAACCTTCAAGGACAGATGATCTCCCACCTAGAACTCCAAGGGCCTCCTCTAAAGATCAGCTTAAGACTTCTGTCAGTCCTGAGCTGCTTTCATCCTCTCACGTCCAAGCTGAACATTCTCAGTGGCGTTCTGCACTACCTTGGGCCCCAGAACACATATCTCACAAACCTCTGCCCAGAAAATCGGTGAATGACATGTTCTTCCCTACAAAGCCTCAAATGGATCCATGCCAATAGTATAGTGGAACTGGTTTTTGTAGTCAAATTCTACTAAAGGCATGTGTCCTACCCATGATTATCTGAAATCCAGAACGCATTCTCCCAGCATGTCCTCCAACGTCTGGATAGTCCGCTCTGTATGCCCATCGGTCTTGGGGTGGAAAGAAGTTCCAAGGCGTAGCTGGGTGCCAAAATCATGTTGTAACCCCCTCCAGACTCGTGAGGTAAACTGAGTATCCTGATCTGAGACGATAGCCTTCTGAACTCCAAGAAAATGCATGACCTCGTCTACGTTCCTCTGTGCTAAGGTACTCACAGGGCCCAACTCCTTAATTGCTAAGAAGTGGGCTGATTTTGTCAGACGATCCACCACCAACCAGATAGCATCATATCCTCCCTGAGCACTGGGTAGTTCTATGACGATGTCAATCGAGATTTCATCCCACTTCCACTCGGGGACATCTAATGGATGCAAAAAACCACTAGGAACACGGTGTTCATCTTTTACTTGCTGGCACACTTGGAACTTATCCAAAAACTCTGCCACTGCTCGTTTCTCTCCGGGCCAACAAAATTTTTCCCTCAGGCCTAGGTACATTTTTGAAACTCCGGGATGTACCGCCAAGGCTGAGCTATAGAGATCACGGAGAACTCCCTCACGCATCGCCTCCATAACAAATAACCTTCCATGGAAGAGAATCCTATGTCGGCTGTTCTCTGACCATCCTTCTGGAGAGTTCCCCTGATTGACACGATCTCGCTTCACTTCTGCTTTGGAGTCCCCCCCACTGAGATTCTTCCACTTGCTGCAACAAGGAGGATTGCACCGTCATCTGAAACACAGCCTCTAAGACCTTCAACCCTTGCATCCAAGTGCAAGCCGGCCAACTCGCTTTCCATGCATCATTGGATTCCTTAACCACTTCTTTATGTGACTTCCTGCTCAAGGAATCAGCCTCAACGTTTCCCTTACCCTCAGTGTAAGATATCTAGAAATCATAGTCTTGGATGAACTTGACCCTTCTATGATGCCGTAAGTTTAGGTCATGATGAGAGAAGACATAATGCAGGCTCTTGTGATATGAGAAGACCACAAAGCGCTCCACATAGATGTAATGTTGCCACAACATCCGTGCAAACAATACTACTTCAAGATCTTGGTCAAGGGTGCCATAGTTACACTCATGAGGGCCTTACTTCATAGAACCATAACAGATCACTCCCTTATTCTGCATCAGCACAAACCCCAGACCAAGGCCAGAAGCGTCACAAAACACCTCATACAACATCCTTTCATCTAGAAACCTGAGAACTGGTGCACTGACCAACTTCTCCTTCCGTTGGTCGAAAGCTTCATGGAACTACTCGATCCATAGGAAGACCTGGTTCTTCCTAGTAAAAGTTGTCAATAGAGCAACAACTCGAGATAAGTCTGAAATGAACCTCTGATTGTAATGTTCCAACCCCAAGAAACTAAGATCTTCTGCCGCGCTCTTGGTGGCACCCATGAAACAACTTCCACCACCTTTGACGGGTCCACTGACACTCCATGCTGAGACACTACGTGCCCAAGGAAGTGTACTTCTTGTGTCGAGAACTTACACTTCGTCAATTTACCGTAAAGATGGTGGTGTTAAAGGACTTCTAAGACTTCCCAGAGATGCTCAACATGCTCCTCCTATAATCTTTAGTAGATCAGGATTTCATCAATAAGCATGATGACGAACCGGTACAGAAACTCTCAGAATACAAGGTTCATAAGTCCCATGAACATAGTGGGTGCTTTCGTAACTCCAAACGGCATCACTAGAAATTCGAAGGGCACATACCTGATCTGGAAAGCCGTCTTCGAGATGTCACTATCCATAACCCTCATCTGATGATATCCAGATCGTAGATCAATCATATAAAACTAACCTTCTCCCCTCAGTTGGTCGAAGAGATCATCTATCCATGGATGGGGGTAACATTTCGTGACTGTTACCTGGTTCAACCGTCGGTAGTCTATGCATAGCCTGAGACCTCCATCTGCCTTCTTCACGAACAAAACTGGAGAACCCCATGGTGATACGCTGGGTCGAACAAAACCCTTCTCCATCAGATCATCAATCTGAATCTGTAACTCCCGCAACTCCGAGGGTGCCATTCCATAAGGGGCCATCGAAATCGGATGACCACCAGGCTGTATGTTTATCCCAAACTCAACATCACGTCGGGGGGTAGAGTCACAACCCCCTTGGGAAAACCATCAATTAATTCCCCAACAACCTCTAGGAAATTCATCATCTCTATATCAGTAGGAACCACTGATAACCCGCCTAACAAGGAAAGGAGAGGCTCCACACGCCAACTTCTCACCTGATATCTCCTCTCGCCAACAAAAGCTAAACGTTTCTCATCCACGTCAGAGAACACGTCCCTTCTTTAGAAGAAGTCTATAATGAAACTAATTGAAAACATCTAATTGATTCCTAGGATGACATCGTATGGCTGCATCTGTAACAGAAGAAGGTCCCCACTAGATCGATGTGGTCCCAACGTCAGCCCACATCCTCAGAAAACACAAGATAAGCAAGTTTTTCCTCCAACTGGTGTACTCACCACCAGTGGTATGGAAAGTCTCACTACATCTATTCCCAATGCATGGGCAAGACCAGGTGCAACAAATGAGTGTGAATCTCCTGAATCGAACAAGGCAGAAACAAAAGTGAAAATCGTACCTCGCACCACCTATGGTCCCACCGGAGTTGTCATCTCTGATGCGTGCAACTGTCCACGCCCAACACCTCTACCTCTCTGTTGAAGTCTACGTACCATAGCGGTACGACAAACAATGATTGTCTAAGCCCACGTAGTAAGGAAATTTCTCAGGGATTCATTTTATCATTTTATTTCAATTTCTTTTCACAGTACACCCAAATCAAGTAAAACACAATCATGATTATGCATTTACCTTCCCTAGGGTCTCTACCCTGCAATAAATGTAGTCTCACTTGGTTGTTCGATAGGCTCAAAGTCCTTGCATCGGATCATGGGGGGCCCTAAAATCTCATGGCCTAGTCGGTCATCCCTAGCCTATTTCACGCACCATGATTAACCAACACTATTGCCCTACCATCCCATTAAATCCTCACTGTTCCTACCTCCAGACTCCATCTTATCTCTCAACCATCACCTCTGATACCATTCTGTCATGACCCCCACGCACTAAATATGCCCCTCATGAGCTGGAAATGGTGAAAGGGAGATAGTGACCCCCCAAGTCCCGCCTCCAGTAGGCCCCGGGGTGGCGTCTAGCACCAAGGATATGAGTTTTTACAAATATTGGAGGCGTTACCCTTTTTATTATTTAAGATCGGAAAATAGGAAAAGTCAACCACCAAAAAGTAAAAGAACAAGTGTATAGAAATAAACCCAATCCAATCCCACATGCATGTTTAAATAGTTCTGAAACAAGGTACAAGTAAAATAAAGATCAAAGGTACAATACCAAAAAGAAACAAGATTACAACAACTGCAACAACTCAAACTATCTCGGCTAGTAGAGACTCGCATGACCCTGGTAGTCCCCCTGGAAACTTGAAAGTAAATGTAGGGTGAGCATACAAGTATACTTAGTTGGGAAAACTAAAGCTCTCGTGAACAAGGGGGGAGACATCCTAATGTCCCGTGAGAACAATAGAAGAAACATAGCAAGGAAATCTATCCACCCAACCTCACCAGCCACACTCACCAAAAACACAATCACAATAGGTAGTAATATATAAGAACAAGAGTACTGGGTACCCCGCACCATTTCCCATTAGTTAGCTGCTCTTCCTAACGGCGAACGTCCTGACGCTGCCACACTCATGCCACCTGCACACACCTAGGCCTCATGAACCACACATCCCGCCCTCACACACCGGGGCCTCACAACCACGTATCCCGCCCGCACACAGCTGGTCCTCACAACTATGTATCCCGCCCGCACACACCTGGTCCTCACAACCACGTATCCCACCCGCACACACCTCGGCCTCATCCCAAAGATTCTTGGGAAATAGTAAAACCTGCCTATAGAGTCTTGGGATAAAACCACCCCAATTGAAACCTACCAAAAGAATCTTTGGTGTAAGGTCAACTCAAGCCATCACAGCCTATGGAAGAAGCAGTAGGAAGGAGCTAGTAACTAAGGGGAAAACACCCTCTCCCATGAAATGGGAGTGTTCGACACTAAGTGCTCAACATGGATGGGGTGCGTTAAAACACAAAGATACAAATATATATATATATATGTGTGTGTGTATACCAAACACACAGCCCAACCTATGGATTCTAAACAGAGAAACTGAGCATGTGCCTTGGCACTGCTACTACAAAGCATGCATACAACAAACAACCCCAACCCCATTTAGGTTTTCACATTTCAGTTGATTTTGTTTATTAGTACCTTAACTACTGGGAAACTATCCACAACCAACCACATCAATCGTTCGTAATGCATATCCCTGTCGTCCACCAATCAAGTTAGGAAAACACAAATAGCACAACAAGTCCCTTCTTATTAACCAACCAACCCTTTGATTGTTATTCATGTTCCATTACCAATCCCCACCATTCATTAACTCTTCCCCTTTTTATTTATAATTCACAAACCATAGTTCGTTCACATTCCAAACCCAACCATGCAGCCTCACTGCCAACAAAAACCACACCGTTCATCATCACCCCTTGATACCATTTATCGCAACCCCGCTACCCATCACTAACATAGAATTTACAACAATCCACAACAAAGCCAACCACAGCCTCGCTGCTCACCCGATCTACAACAACCCAAATAAACACCCCCTTCACATAAATTAACCTCAAACAACACCCACATGTTTAATATTTCAGTTTATTTCAACCTGGGTGATCACACAAGGGTTCTAGATTTTCATTTAATCAGCCAACATTACGTGATTAACCAAATTACACATTCAAGATAGTTCCATTCACAAAAACGGTCTACAAATATAGGGAAAAATTTAAATACGCAAGAAAAGTCCCCCAATGACCGTGATTTATTGTAGGCATAAGCCTATTCAATTCAAAAAATAATATCATAGGATATAAAGATAAACATAACAACTTCTCAATCCCAATTATTTAACCTGTTAATATTTTCGTTTAATGGTTCAACCATTTCTTATGAAAACAAGAGGATACCCACCCCGCATGATGCACAATTTAGAGAGACGAAGTTATGATCCCTACCTCAACAGGTTCAGATAACAACGCTCCCCCAGATCAACATTAGAAGACGTCTGTCGGCGTTCGTCACTTCCGTTGAGTCGCGGAAAAACCTACTCATGTGTAAGTTGGAAAGGAAAGGCTGGATGAAAGACAACAGATCAAAGCTCAGAAGTTCCGCCTCGTAGTTACGATCCCGTGGCCACTGACGGATCATAAATCGGATCTCGGACGAAGAAGTTATGGAAGAAAAGGATCCTTCATGTCTCTTCGGAGAGCTCTCATTAGAGGAAATGGGAGAAGAGGGGTGAGTTGAAAAGGAGAAGGGGACCCCTCCATTTATAAGAGATAAAAACCAAAGTACACGGTGTGTACTTTATGGTACATGGCATGTACTTGGCTATTTCACATGGTCACCATGTGACTTCCAACACACCTTCAACGCGGAAAGCGGCCGTAGACTAGTCAACACATGGTTTGAAGGTAACACATATGCAGGGAGGGACTACACGGCGTGTAGTGTTGGCTTCATGATGTGTACTCATTTATTCCACATGGAAAGGACACGGTTCCAACGTAGTACACGACCATTGACTGGTCAACACATGGTTCATGGGTAACACATATGCGGGGAGGGACTACACGACGTGTATTATGGGGTACACGGTGTGTACCCATTTATTTCACAAGGCAAGGATACAGCCTTCAGCAAGGGGTATACCCAGAAAGGGGGTACACGACATGTACTCACACTACAATTCATATAGTTTCAAAATTCTAGAATGTGTGGGAAAAGTCTATTTTTCCCTCCAGAACACTTTGTGGCCTTCTTTTTAACAATGGAATGGGCCAGAGAGGTCCGGGGCATTACATATTAAGGGATTATTTTCCTCATAATCTAGATACATAATGGTATTATTTAGTGAATATATCATAATTATATCCCATAAAAATATTCTCAATAGTTAATGATCATATGCATATACTGCATAAGAATCTTATTTATAAACATGTAAAAAGGAACATAATAAAAGGTTCCTCACATTCTCTATAAGGGTAGACAAAAAATATTGTAATAAATGATAAAAAATGATTACAATACATGAATATTGGTATGATAAAATGACCATAACATTCAAAATTAAAACAAATAAATCCTTCTTCATTAATCATGTCATAAGTCTTTGTACTAAGAAATTTCATAATTTATAAGATTCATTAAAAAAAATATTCAAAATATTGATTAATGATAAAATATCAATTCTATTAGACATATGATTTTGGTTTATACAGAAGAATTAAAGATCATTTACATAATCAATGATAACATTGATGGATATCATAGTGGATCAAGTCCACTCATCATTCCATAATTTCCAAATAAAAAATTAACAGTAAGGCTCTCATTGAGGATTATATTGATTCAAACATTTTTAATATCCATGTTTATGGAATTGTCTCAACATATTCATAACAGTAAATGTCCCTTCTTAGATTAGGATCACTCCATATTCCAATTATATTTATCTTATTATATATCAATCAGTAATAAATTCATTTGAGGAAAATATAATTTTTCCACCAATTACATAATGATAAAATACTATTATGTTTTCAACATATATGTAAAATATTAATCATATAATATTACACAAATTTATGAAATAATATTCTAAATTTATTTAATATTTCCTCATTTGATATCTCATATATTATAATTTCGTTTCATAAACATCCCATTATCTTTATCATAAAATATTTAATTAATGTATAAGGTTGGTATGAATAGAAAATATGTTATTAAATGAAAAATTAATATAAATTTTTTATTTATAGGTGAAAACCAAAATTAAAATATAACAATAATATTTCATAATAAATACTCATTAAATATTGAAATCACCTCTATATAGTAAATAAATTTATAAGATATTCTGGAATATATTTTGCCTAAAAATATCTTTTTAAAATGATAATGTAATATTGAAATAATTGAGCAGTCTTTGTGGTTGTTGATTTCATTTATTATGTGTTTCAAAAACATAACATTCTTATCTAGTTTTTGGTTATTTTTAAAAAGTAGATGATTGAAAAAAAACCATATTGATTCCATTGATATTTTCATAAATAATTTAAAACACACTTAAAATTTTATTTTAAATTAAAATTTAATAATAAAAAAATTCATGAAAACATCATAATGTAATCATAGTAATGGAAGGATATTTTTCCGAACTAATGACGAGATAATTTATATTTTTCATTAACAAATTTTCTAAATCATTTACTTTAAAAATAGAAATGAATTGTATTATTAATCAAAAATTTAAAAAAATTATGATAAATAAATATAAGATTATATATATTTAGGACCCTATAAACTACCTTAAATAAAATTCACGCATAAAAAATCCCAATTATTTTATGATTTATGTAAAAATAATATACTTATTTGGTAAATTTTAATTATAAGATACATGAAATAATTACATCAAATAAAACATTACATAACATACTAATAAGAATATTAATGATATATCTTATAATATGGTCTATATATTCACATCGTCAAATAATAATGTTGTATAAACTAACATATGTCCAAATGAAGTCAAATTTACCAAAAAAAACCATTACTTTTATAGTAGCATCTAAATCAAATCATCACAAAATAGAGATCCCCATGAGGTATTCTAAATCCCCACTAATTTCTTGAATATCATCATAAATGAAATTTATATCTAGTAAATACACTACACAATGTATATAAGGAGAAAATTTGAATTATTTCCTATGTAAATATATTTTGGATATAAAAATATTAACATAAATAATATTGTTTCATTTTATACATTCAGATACAATGTATAATAAATATATTTAATAAATAAATTTTTTCACATCATATTACATTTGAAATCTTATAACATATAACCAATTAATTATTAATAAATAATTATTTACATCACTATTCCAATTAATAATTACATATTTTTTATACATGTACAGTGTATGTGCTTAGGGTACTTTTAAAATTTTAATTAAAACATTGTATAAATAATGATAATAAAAAAATTAAAATAGTTTTTCATTATATATTATTTTTAAAATTTTCATATAAATCAATCATTAAATTTGAATTGAATCACATAATGGAGATGGTAGTTTTTATATTTATAATGGAGATGTTTCGACATTTCAATGGTTACATAAAATTAAATTTAAGAAATAATTAATCAAAAAATTATGATCAATATTTCATATATATATATATATGACATATTAATTAATTTTTTACTTATTTTAATTTATTAAATAAAAATATAAAAAAAGTCACATTACTTCATATAGGTGGTAATACACATGTACACATAAACGATGTTATCATTTCCTACATGTATTAATGTTATATGGTAAATTTACATTATTAATAATGAAGTATAATTATTTCATAAATTATACATATTAATTTTAAATCCACCATCCAAATTATATGTGATATTAAGGTGGTGAAAAAATAATTAAATCATTTCTAAAGGCAGTTTTCCATTATGCACACTAACAATGGTTTCATTTTCATATAGATAAAAAATATGGCTTAAGGAAAATATAAATATAATATTAACCATTATGTATAATAATTATATTAATTTAATAATATCAATTTTTATTCAATATTTTTAAAGTAGATATATAATGAAATAGTACAAAATCATTAAGTTAAAAGATATAATTCTTTTGCAGTCAACCTGCTTTTCTTAAGAAATGTAGCCCAATATTGAATTTATTTTGAAAAAAAAAACTATAGTACATGATGAATGATTGATGTTGGGTAAATGTTTTGGGATTGGAAATACCAAAATATTCTTCATATATAAAAATAATATGACATGTGGTTTCCTTTTATAAATGAGTGGAGGGGTACTGATTGAATTTATTATTATATAAATTTATTATATATTAATGATCATTGAAAAATAACAAAAAATATATATATTTAAAATACTTGATGATTATGTGACAAAATATTCTCATATAATAATGATTTTAAATGATTAGTTTATGTTTTCAACATTATATCTATCCTTTAATACATAGTTACCTATTTTTCCCTTAACTATATATACCGATTCATAAATTGTTATGGGTTATAAATTTACATATAATGTTTAAATTGGAAAAATAATTTTCATATGAATAACATTTATACCATATCTCATAACCCTTTTCCCATTTCATAATTTCTAGGATTTTTTATCATTTTTAACATATTATGAACAAAATATTTCATTAATTCCAATTTTACGAATAATCATTTATTTTCAATTAATATTTAGAAGATAGAAATATGTTTACAATATATAAAATTTGACTATAACAAATACTTTATTATTAAAAGAACTTTAATCGAACACCACAATACATTATTCTTTTTATTGTTTTGAAATTATTTATAATATTATTTTCCTCCATGAACAAACGATATGGCAGTGTTTTGTAGGAAATTATGTTTATTATATAATTTATAAAAATAATAAATAAAAACCATATAATTATTTTTCATTTAAAAAAAATAACCATTATTATTTGATGGAAACTTATTTTTATCTCAATGAACAATTATATGAATAATTTTAGTAAAAGAAGGGAATTATTGTATTTTTATTAACATAAAATAATATATATGTAATTATGAAAATATAATGGGAAATATTTAAACATAATATATTCATGGAATTCTATGTTAAATAATTTATTAAAAAATAATTTAAATTTAGGTTTTATGGTTATTTTAATGTCTTATTTCATATTTTTAAAATTATTTTTCTTATTTTACACTAACATAAATGAAAACTATATTATTATGTTGAAATTCATAAAAGAAAAAAAAATAAGGGACTTATTTACAGAATTTTAAACTCAAAATTTTCAATATTTGTTTTCCATTTTTCAGGATTCAATTTATATAATATAAATAAATTATTTTAAAATAAAATACGAAAATCAATAAAATTTATTTTTTGGAAAAAATTAAATATATTGCTTTGAAATGAACTCATAAAAACATACGTGTAATGAGGTTTCATAATTAACTAATTAGATAATATTTTAATAAATGATAAACTATAATTTTACTATCGAATAAAAAATTAATATTTTTTTATTCAAGAAATAGAATTTTTTTATTAAAAAATCACAAATTTTCAATTTTCCTATTACAAACTAAAATTTGACAAATATACCTAAATTATTACAAAATAAAAAATGTATTTGATGATTTAAAGAAGGTTCATAATTTTAAGAAATAAAATATCAAAATTTTAAGAAATGTAATTTAATGTCAATGCACAAATTTTAATAAAATTTATTTTTAGAAAAATTAATTCATGTAGAATAAAATGAATTTATTAAAAAGTGATAGATTATATATTTTTCATTAATCATTTTTTATATGACTTTAAAAATTAGTTATATTAATTATAATTCATGTAATCTTATTAATAAACATCAATATAATTTCTTTGTTATAATATCTCAAGGATCATTTTTATCATTGTTTTGTGAGATAAAAAATGTATCAAACACATAAAATTTATTAAATGTTAAATATATTGTCAAATCATATGGTGTTAGATTTATACATCATTATATTTTATCTTTATTTTAAATCTTAAAATACTCTTTCAAATTGTAATTTAATTTATCTAGTCCTACTATATATAGATGGCATTATCATTCCTCATTCCTAAATATCGCCATTATTGTCTTTATTCCATTGCCTTTACCAAAATATTAATGGTGTTAGTGTGTAGTTATTAAATTAATGTTTTTGAAAATAACTATAATTCTATGGTTTCTTTCACTTATTTTCATTTTTCACCAATGAAAAAACACATTGATGGGATTATATCTCCCCTATTATTTTAAACAAATAAAATAATGACATTCTAAAGTATAATAGTTATATATATAGAATTTTTTTTCATAAATAAATATATACATCCTAATAAAATAATATTTTCAAAATAATTATCCTTATTCAAAATATGGATTATTCATGATATTACCATGTAGGAAGATTCAATAATTTAAATCTATTTTGGTTTATTTAATTTTATTTACAATTCAATGTAATTAAAATCTATGTCAAAATCTGATTTAAAAAATCATAAATACATCAACTATTTACATCATTAATTAGTATAAATAATTGAATAAATTAAATCATTTATAGTATCATTTTTCATGGGAAATAAAATCTTATTTTCAATATACACCATTTGATTAAGGCATAGATATAATTTCATTTTGCATCACTAAGGATGCATCCCAACTGTAGATGGATAAAATGGTGCCCTGAGCTTGTGGGTCACTAGCCCTGAAGAACTATTCCCAATACACTAGTGGATAGCCATTAACCATGGGGTTCTAGAGTATGTACATGTAGAGAATATTCCCTTATGTCAGGGTGTAATAAAGTATTGTAAACATATTAATCAATAATGGAAAAATATCAATAATTGCAACACACAATGTGGATAAACATTCATAATACAATAATTACAATAAATCCGGAAGCATACATATACAATTTTTGGTCATTTCAAATATATATATATAATGAATGTGAAATTTATGGAACCATGCATCAGATAGAATAAATGTAAAAAATAATAGATGGCCAAAAATGAACTATAATCATCATCAAATTTAACATTTCATTCCAATAGATTAGAAGGCTAAAAAATATTATGGTGTACAAAAATTTTTCAGACCAAGGGAATTCACCTCAATAAAAATATTCGTCAAGAGATAGTGAAACAATGAAATTTCAAATATGATTCTATTGATAGTTCTCCATTTGGTGTTTAAACAATCTAATGAAAACTTTCCATCCCTCGATGTGTGACTCATACTGGAATGATGTTCATAGTTCTATATTATATTCCCCTCCTCCTATACCCAAATGATCAATCATCATAAATTTTGGGTTTTCCATGATCCCTAACATTATCCATTATTTCCTTACATGTACCAAATGGTTTCCTAAACTTGGGGTGAGATAACAATCAGTAGGAAACAAGAAATGGTTCCTATAATAATTATAGTTTCTATATAAACATTAATCAATTTTATGTATATTACAGGTAATGTAGTAATAAATTTCACATGTTGAATAAAGATAAAATATTATATATCCAATCATGGTCCATGTGAATAATATTAAACCAACCATAAATATGGGGATAAATTTTATTTTTAAATAACTAAGACGGATGCAATATATTCCCAAAAGTATAATCAACAGCAAAAACTAGGGCAATATTTAGTGGAAAAAAATTATTCATAATGGTTATACCCTATAATCAAGGGTATAACATACACAATGGAATATTATGTGTAATCAAGTGTATAACATCCACAATGGCCTCTATCGGGTAACCTAGTGATTGGCTAAGAAGGGCCTGATCCAAGGTATAAATGGCAAAGGCATCCTCATCGTGTCCATATATAATCACAGTGGAAACTCAATAAAGAAATTGATGGAGTACAAGGATCTTTTCTATAGATTATATACGAATATTTTTTCAATTATGTAAGATCCAATGGGTAGCCATGCATCTAGAAAATTTTCAAATCATGACACAAATCGTATAATTGGAAGATACATAAACCTCAATAATCAGGATGGATTTTTGGAGTACAAATTTTCCTAGAGTCCAATGAAATCAGGATCCAATGAGTTGAAATCTCATATTCATCCACTATAATTATCATGATTCATGGATTATAAATTTTTAGGGAATTTTTTGGAATTTTAATTTAATGAGTATAACATTCCCTGGTATCTACTTCTATAATCATGTCATCGATTAGTTTAAATTCCATTTGACAATCATGAATAATCCACTGGGTAATCAAAACTCATTACTCATTTTCCATTTTAATTCACATATTAATTCATTCTATAATAACCATTCATGTATTAAATTTTTAAGGAAGATTAAAATTCTATAATTTATTCTTTTAATTTTCATTAAATTTATTATGTTTCCTAACAAATTTAAACAATTCATCTGCACCCAAGGGGTTTATATATCATGTGGAATATACAAAAAATTCCCCTAAGAGGAGTTATAGGTTGTGGTGAATGACTAAATACTATATAATTTTACTAATATGAATCCAAAACATGTTACAAATAATATAATCGAGACATTCATATCATTTTAGGTAAAAGGGGAACAAAATTAATTTTGGGATATTTGAATACAATAATGTAAAGAAATAATATTAATGTGATAAGTATTTGAAAAATAATGTATACATGTTGTAGAACAATAATCTATCATCATCCTCTGATTCGAAAATAATCATTTGAAAATGAATAACCATAAGAATACATAAGAAATTGGATAAATTACCTTGATCCAAAATAAAAATATATATATGATGAAAAATGAAAACGGGTTCAAGTTGAATGAAAACAATCTAGCGTGGATCCAATGAGAAAAATGGTGTTTGAAGCAAATATTGGATCATAAATTTATGAAAAATAAGATCTCTAGGAATTAATTGAGATCTCACATGTGATTTGGAGACCATATGTTTGTCAGAAAATAAATGTCTAAGATGTTTCAATAAATTAAAAATTATTTTGAGAAAAATAGTATTTTATAAAAAACACTTGGTCAAATGCTTTGGAATCATGGTTTTCCAGACCATGATCCAAACACAGAAATTTCTACAACTTAAATAGGTAAATAACTTGTTTTATGCCCATTTTTTGGAAAACCATACCAGATTAATTCTATGTGCCTCTTTCCACTATCACACCATGCACACTCATGGTCCATTGTTAAACAAAACCTGTCAGAAATGTTTGTTTGGAATCTCTAAAAATTATCAGTGGATCACATGAAAATGATCCCCTGAATGAATGGTTTCCTCAATCCATGGTTCCTTATTTTATTCATTGATATGCCATTCATGGTTTACACAAACCATGATGCAATGGGATCACAGCTAATAATAACTCTATAATAATAAATTCTTTTCAAAATAACCATATCTCAAAACAATCCAATTATACTCCTAAAACCTCAGTGTCATAGAAAGGTATTCATACTTGGTTAACCCCAATAATTTTTACAGAAATTATAAATTCTTTTTCCTAATTGAAAAAAATGGGATCCTACAATCTTCCCACCTTAATGGAATTTTCACACATGTTTCCCTCACATTAGTGGTCAACATTTTTATGTGTATAAATACAAAAAAAATACACATTGGCATCACACACCCTAGTTTCTACATAAAAAGGTCATGATTCTATAGAATACATACTATAGGATATGGCTGGCCATATAGTGTCGTCATACTCCGATAAATAATATGATTAAGATTCTCCTCAAATGTCACATCTCCCTATAACTCAACCTCATCATGATTTATATTAACATATAGGTTTGATTGATAATGCAATGACCTCGATACATTTCAGACGTAATCCATGGATCTATTCCTATGAGGTAAATACAATAGATAGGATGTCATCCTAGATCTCTCATGATTCTCAAAAGGATAGACATATAATGGTAAAAGATTAATTGTTATCTTAATCTTTCAATATCACAAATTTGATGAGTTGTTTAATGTGCCCAATCCCTGACTGTGAACACTAGATGTTTTCAATAGAATTAAAAACATAATATTACTATCATCAATTATTAAGGGCCATCCACCTTAATTTCAACTAAATGTAATTTTTATTCTCTCGAATTAGATGTGGTACTTGTAATGATAACACTCCTACCACAAAAAAAAACTCATCATGAAAAAAAATTTACTAACATGATATTGTGATTCAAGTAATTCAAATTATGTCAGAAAAACTAATTAGATCGTTACACTATGTCTCAATACACCCACATCAGTAATTATCTTAGCCTAACCATTGATGCCTCACAAAATATGGTGTAGATTATACCTGGATTATAAGGCCCCAGCCTTAATCCTTACATAATTTTGAGTTATCACAAGATTACACGTTGATGATCTTTTCAGGTTTAGAGTTTTAGAGAATTAGATCATGAAACTTGCATTACATTCCACCTTTAAACAAAGTGGTTACATAAAAGACAAGATTCATTCATCAACAGAAACATATTTAAAATAAAACTTGGATTCTTCCTTGACACATCCTTGACTCTATCATCTTATCATGTACCGTCCCCGGGACCTGTGAAAAACATTTCAAAAACTTGGGATGAGCATAAAAAGATCAGTAAGGGATACACAAAGAATGAAAACTGTTAGTTTTTCAAACATCAAGTAAACCATGTATACTCTACAAATGTAATACCTTCACCTTCATGAAGTAGTAAAAACTCTTCACCGAATAAAGTATCATTACTTACCTATTGTAACCAAAGGAATACCACAAAACCCATACAAAGAACACATAACATATATAATGGTAACTTGGGACATAAACATACTTATGTGGAATAACCATACGGTCGACTCCACACATATCACTTAATGGAATAGCCATACGGCCAATTTCCATACATACTTAATGGAATAGCCAAACGGCCGACTTCCATTCCCAATGCATTGGAGGTTATAACGTAACCACTCGTCCTGGTATTCCCGGAACCATCCGTCATAATGTCCAAGTACCATTATTACACATAAAATATTGAAAATATAATCATTTCAATAACAACATTTCATTTGCAATCACAATAAGTAATTCCCAGATATTTAATTAATCAATTCATTTTCAAAAACCATTTAAAAAAGATTTTTGAATCAAAGTGTCCCATACCACTTTGAAGATTTTAATGGAATTATAATTTTAAGACATTAATTTCGATATAAATAAATACTGAAAACCATTTTGAAAACATGGACATTAAATATAATGATTTAGAATAATAAATCTTTAAAACATTTAAAATGATAATTTTTTTAAAGAGTTTTTTAACAAAAAGAGAGACTCTTGAATACAAATAATTGAGGAATAACATTTAATTCAAACTTTATAATATCATGAGAATAAAGGGATTCATGATATAATATGTCAAAGGACAGTATACACATCATTTAATAGTGAATTGGTGCATAACAACAATGAAGTCTCAATAGAAATGTCAAATGTGATGAAATCCCTTATAAAGAAGGTTTCCTTAAATTAAGGATAAATCAATCACAAAATTATGTGTGACAAATATAAATACACCCAATATAAGTGGATATTAAGTGTAACACAATAAAAGGTCATTCACACATATTCAAAGGATGACATATTCAATAACTACATGTTGAACCCAAAGAAATCTAAATTGGGTTAAGAAGTTCTCTTCACAGCCTAACGACGTCACATCAAAATGAGTTGATGAGAGATAAAAAGTGTATCTCATCACTTGTACATAAATGTTACATCAATAAGGATATATTAGAACATATACAAACATAACAATATGTAAATTAAAAGACCCAACAAAAGAAGTCTTTTAAAAAGAGGACGGTGAAAGGTTCCCTTACCGACTTGGGTATCTTTCAAAACATACACCCCCATGAAAGAAGGACAATAAATCATTGATGTAAATACTCATAAACGAAATTATATTACACAAAGAGTAGAATAATGGGCAGTACATACACCACTCAAAGGAAATTGTGGAAAATGTAGCATAAATCTCACGGGAATAAAAGTGAGATGAAAAAATCCGTTACGAAAACTCGGCAGCCAAACGGTGCCACATAGAACATAAAAAAAGGATTGATGAGATCAAATAGGGTCTCTCATCATATTAACATAAAGTTTACATAAAGAGGAATATAAAATAACATCCCCCAACATAACAAAGAGGAGCTTAAAAGAAGTGACACAGAGGAGAGTACTAAAAAAGAAAGAGAGAGGTTAGATCTCTAACAAAAATTCGGCAGCCTAACGGCGCCACTCAAAACATCCAAAATGGATTGATGAGAGAGAATAGGGTCTCTCATCACATGAACATAAAAATTTCAGTATGTGTAACATAAAATAACATCCCAATAACAAGAAAGATGAGCTTTAGAGGGAATGACATAAAAGAGTGTACTTAAAAAGAAAGAGAGGAGTAAGATCCCTTACCTCATATCCGACTTGACCCGACCGTTCTTTAATCTCATGAATAATAAACTTGAGTTAATATATACTTGCTTAAGAACCTTTTTCAAGTTCATTATCCCTTTTTATACCATGTTATAAACACCATGTAATCATTTAAGTTAATAATGTTCATTTTGTCGGTATTTGGTTCTTAAGTCAAAAATAGACTTCTTACACTTACATGTTGTTAATTTGGTCAAAGGTTCATTATATCCAGAATTATATTAATGATTTTGTATAACATATATATCATATATATTCATCATATACCTGTATTTATAATATTACATCACATTTAGAGGTATGAAATGAAATGCACCGTTCATGGAGACGGTAAGCCGTACGTACGCATGAACGCTGCTTCCATTACTATTTTGTATTTTCTGGAATGGAATCATAATGATATAATAGTATATTATAGAATATATAATATCATTAACTTTATCCTTTACACATCCCAAATATGGTATTAACGAATCAAATCACTTTCAGGGGGCAGTAGTCCGCACTTCCTAAAATGAAGATATCGTGTTTACCCATAATGGAAACAATAATGGTATGCCATAAATGAAAAAAAAAGAAGCTTAAGGAAATAATAAACATATTATATATCATATTTATAAATAGTGAAATCATAATGTCCACCTTTGAAGTTGTTATATGAGTATTGAACAATCATCGTTTCGGGAGGCAGAATTTCGCAATCCACGGAAACCGTATGTTCTTTAACCATTTGATGTAGTTGTGTGAGAGTGTAGCTAGAATAAATCATATAACAACATCCTAGTATATTTAAGATACTGGTTTTGTTACAAAAGAAGTAAATAAAAAGAGTTTTGGGGGATGGAGAAGCAAAATAAAACAAATGAACATGAGAGAATGAATTACCTTTAAAAGTGTAACTCCTTTTGATTTGAGCCTAAAGGATTCCTTTGAAAGGATTCTGCCCAAAGGTAACCCTCTAGTATGAGGAGAGGGATGTGGAGAGATTAAATGGTCAGGTTATGGCCGAGCCAAAGGCATGAGGAGTGTTTAAATGAGGTAGGGGTGGGGGCCTTTTATAAGAGGAGAGGAGGGGCACCTTTGGAAATCATGAAACTATTATTTATTTTCAAAAGTGATTCGAATTTCTAAGGTCCCACATTGATATATTTGTAAGATAAGATGATAAGGCTTCTAAATATTCCCATCCAATAGTTTTTCGACAAGTTTAGGTCTTATATATTACATTATCTTTCCATTTTATTTAAATCGTTAAATAATGAGGTCATCAATGCATCATCATGATGTCATATATAATTTAATTTATATAATGTCTAAAAATTATAAAATAAATATTATGATATAGGAAATATTTTTAGATTTCTAATGAATATTTATAGTCAAAATATGGACTTGTATAACCCCATTTAAAAATTGTTTTAGTAAAACAACTTATGTTTGTGTCATTTTAATTTTAACATTAAATAAATATATAATAATGTCATTTTCCAACCAAAGTGGCATCATGGGGTCCCCAAGTTGACCCATGGATTTTCAGGGTCGGACATGACTCACCCAATAAGTGTAGGACAAGTTTCATGGTGTTTTCAAATTTTTATAATATCATTTTTACCTTAAATTACACTAATTACCTCTAATCACGATTAATGAAAAGAGTTACTATACACCAAAAAATTATTTTCATCCCATTGAACCACATTTTACATACTAATTAAAACCATGTATGTTGTATTTTAAAAATTCAATACACATTAGTGGTAAAATTTCATTTAACTGAAAAATCAGTTTGCTTGATTACCACTTAGTGGTTTCACTATTCATCAAAAATTGTAGTTTTTCAGAAAATTACCAAAAAATCACCCTAAGCTCTATTTGATATTCCGAATTCAGAAATGAAGTCTATATTACAAAATTAAAAACATTAAAGTCACATTAATTAATTTAATAATTAATTCCCGATTTCATGACAAATAGCGTGTTTTTATAAAACAATAAGTATCAAAAGATTGATACTAGTTTAAGTCTGATTTCAAAGTGAAATTAATTCCAACGACCACTATTGGATTTAATGGTAAAAATATTTTCTAATTTCACTTTAAAACCAATTCAAAATATTATCTAATCATATAAATAAATTAGATTAAAAAGAGGTTTTGAATTAAATTACAACATTTTACACTCTTCATTAAAAAAATGAACTTTATCAGAAAGATACCAAAAATTTACACAAAGTAAATTTTGATGTCTCGATTCTAAAGAAGAGTTATATTTGGTCCAAAATAATGTAAAAGAGTGATCAAAACTATATTTAATGACGGTTCGCCATCAAAAGGTGATAAGTGAACCTTTAGTGAAAAATTATGGTATAAATGCCTAAAATTTAATTCTTTCCGTATTTTATGCCATTATCGTTTATTGGATAAATGTAAAAACATTTAAAAAGATATATAATCATATTTTAGTTATTTCTATCCATTCCCACCAATACAACGGCTACATGTTAACTGTCATTTAAAATAATATTATTTTATTATTAGAGTGCAACGTAAGATTCCCAAGAAACTCGTTATTGCGTGTTGGGTACGCCATCGAGCATAGCGTCCCCTTTAAAGTCATATTAATATTTTATTCACAAATATGGATAAATATGAAAATGTCATATTCTTTATTTGCCTAGGGTGTTACATCCTTCCCCCCTTTTGGAAATTGTGTCCTCGCAATTTTAAAATTGGGCTTGGAAACATCCTTGAAATTCCTACATCGAAACAAGAGTTGGTAAAACAATCACTTTAAAAGAATGGGAGAGAAGTACAAATGTCACCCGAGATAACCCATACTAGGATTCCAAGTATGAAAATATGGACATGGAGGAAAAAACAAAGGGTCATGTTCTGATGGAGAGTGATAGAAAACATGTTTAGGAGAAAGTTATCAATAAGAAAATCAGAAACTTGTGATGGGTTAAACGGTATTCGATTCCCTGGTTGGAAAAGTTAATAGACAACATTTTTGTTTTATGTTACTTTTTACTGAGAAATTTATTCATAAGGAAACATAATCACTCATCATGTTGACTTTCAACTTTTATTATATTCCTAACACAAACTAATATTTTCCCCAAACGATGAGTATTTAGGAAGACTTGTTCGCATTAACAGTACTATAATCAACTTCTAGAGAGTCACCTAATCCATAAAAGAGAACTATATATTTCCCATTTCTTTAGACTTTAACCAAAAACAAAACAAAAAAAACTAGTACAAGATCAGATAACCAGAAAAAAATCTATTCTTTATCTCCAAAATTTTTCAAACAAAACCCAAAGTTCAACAAGGATCATTCGATAAACAATTTGTCGACAAAATTATTCAAAGTAAACCCATCTATGATTGAAACCCAAATATTTGAAGGATTTAGTCACATAGTTTTCCAAGTTAAATAGTAACATTTATCTCCAAACAACATCAGTTGCTCCTAAAGTCTCATATTGAAAAGTAATTAACCTAATCACATATCCTCCATGATAGGTTTATTATTTTAATAAATAAACCAAAATCAACTTACTCATAATTCATAAAATCATATAACGAAAAAGAATCAGTCAAACTAACCAGGGACTTCACGTAGTCCAGTGGTAGGCATTGAATACCAGTCGCACTTTTGTTGTGGGTTCGATTCCCGCAGCTTTGTCCGACGCGACGAGTAGTCACATGGTCTGCGTGTTGTCCTTTTTCCAAAACTATATAATTCTCAAATCATTCCCCAAAAAGGGAAAAAATCATCATCAATAAAAATAACATAATTTAACCACAAATTTTATCTCATGCCTTTCTCTTCAATCATATAGTAACCCATAATTACCTCAAAAATAAGGATCATATAAACCCAAATGGTTCTTTATAACTATTTCCACAAAAGAAAGGATAACTATTCCATGAATACAATTTTCCAGTATTAAACATCAGGGTTACACATAATATAAAAAGTCTTCTAATGTAACCCATCATCAATAGAGACTTAATACTCTTAAGAATTTCACCATAACTCTTGAAGCCCTTATATGTTGACATCTTACTCATTCAACATTCTTCATGATCCATTAACCATTCCTTTCAAACTAATTCTGAAATACCTCTTTCCTACAAACAAAATCACGAGTCATATCCTAAGATTCCAAAATAGGAAAATAATAGGCATTAAATAATACATAACTTTGATTGGTCATTGTCAGTTTCTTCATCCTCAATCAGAATGGCATTAGGTATTGGTAAACGAACATTTGTATGCTCTTGGTAACCCCATTCACAAAACTTCTTCATAGGAAATGTGTTTGCATAATGACCACGCACACCACATTTAAAACATTCAATTGATCCCTCAGAAAGATCTTCTTTCCCTTTCCTCGAGTCAACTAGATGCTTCCTTTTTCCATGGCAGGTTCTTGCTTTATGACCTTCAGTTCCACATCTATAGCATAATTCTGTCCCTTCAAAACATTTTCCTAGGTGTTTCTTTCCACATCTTTGACACATAGGTTTCTGAACACACTTACCTTTATGATTATTACCTGTATTTCCGTATGGAATTGTTTCTGGTATATATGATTCCTTAGAGAAATCACCAAAGTTTAGGTGGTCAATCATGACTCCAGATAGTTAGTTGAGGATAATCACAAGATTTCTCTTTCAAACACACATATCATTCAGTTGCTTGCTCAAAAAACTGTCATATTTTCCTTCACATCCACAGTTACTTTGGTGCCTGCTAGATCCAGCCATTTACTAAAACCAAAAAGGTCAGTGTGAGTATATAAAAAAACCATCAAGTACTAATGAGGAAGATAAACACTAAGATATACTTACTTATTCACTTTATCTAAAACTAAGACTCTTTCTAAAATTCTAACAATTATGGTAATGCCACTTATGCTTAAAGAATACCCTAACCTCTAAAGTTATCTAAACCGACCTCTGATACCAACTATATGGCCCCAGCCTTAAACCTTACATAATCTTGAGTTATCACAAGATTACACGTTGAAGATCTTTTCAGGTTTAGAGTTTTAGAGAATTAGATCATGAAACTTGCATTACATTCCACCTTTAAACAAAGTGGTTACATAAAAGACAGGATTCATTCATCAACGGAAACATATTTAAAATAAAACTTGGATACTTCCTTGACACATCCTTGACTCTATCATCTTATCATGTACCTTCCCCATGACCTGTAAAAAACATTTCAAAAACATGGGATGAGCATAAAAAGCACAGTAAGGGATACACAAAGAATGAAAACTGTTAGTTTTTCAAACATCAAGTAAACCATGTATAATCTACCAAAGTAATACCTTCACCTTCATGAAGTAGTAAAAACTCTTCACTGAATAAAGTATCATTACGTACCTTTTTTAACCAAAGGATTACCATAAAACCCATACAAAGAACACATAACATATATAAAGGTAACTTGGGACATGAACATACTTAAGTGGAATAACCATACGGTTGACTCCACACATATCACTTAATGGAATATCCATACGGCCAATTTCCATACATACTTAATGGAATAGCCATACGGCCGACTTCCATACCCAATGCATTGGAAGTTATAACGTAACCACCCGTCCTGGTATTCACGGCACCACCCGTCATAATGTCCAAGTACCATTATTACACATATAATATTGAAAATATAAACATTTCAATAACAAAATATCATTTCCAATCACAATAAGTAATTCCCAGATATTGAATTAATCAATCCATTTTCAAAATCCATTTGAAATAGATTTTTGAATCAAAGTGTCCCATACCACTTTGAAGCTTTTAATGGAATTATAATTTTAAGACATTAATTTATATATAAATAAATACTGAAAACCATTTTGAAAACATGGACATTAAATATAATGATTTAGAATAATAAATCTTTAAAACATTTAAAATGATATTTTTGTTAAAGAGTTTTTTAACAAAAAGAGAGACTCTTGAATACAAATAATTGCGGAATACCATTTAATCCAAACTTTATAATATCATGAGAATAAATGGATTCATGATATAATATGTCAAAGGAAAGTATACACACCATTTAATGGTGCATAACAACAATGAAGTCTCAATAGAAATGTCATATGTGATGAAATCCCTTATAAAGAAGGTATCCATAAATTAAGGATAAATCAATCTCAAAATTATGTGTGACAAATATAAATACACCCAATATAAGTGGATATTAAGTGTAAAACAATAAAATGTCATTCACACATATTCAAAGGATGACATATTCAATAACTACATGTTGAACCCAAAGAAATCAAAATTAGGTTAAGAAGTTCTCTTGAAAGCCTAACGGCGTCACATCAAAATGAGTTGATGAGAGATAAAAAGTGTATCTCATCACTTGGAAATAAACGTTATATCAATAAGGATATATGAGAACATATCCCAACATAACAATATGTAAATTAAAATACCCAACAAAAGAAGTCTTTTAAAAAGAGGAGGGTGAAAGGTTCCCTTACTGACTTGGGTATCTTTCAAAACATACACCCCCATGAAAGAAGGACAATAAATCATTGATGTAAATACTCATAAACGAAATTATATTACAAAAAGAGTAGAATAATGGGTAGTACATACACCACTCAAAGGAAATTGTGGCAAATGTAGCATAAATATCATGGGAATAAAAGTGAGATGAAAAATCCCTTATGAAAACTCGGCAGCCTAACGGCGCCACATAGAACATACAAAAAACGGATTGACGATATCAAATAGGGTCTCTAATCATATTAAAATAAAGTTTATAGAAACAAGAATATAAAAGAACATCCTCCATCATAACAAAGAGGAGCTTAAAAGAAGTGACACATAGGAGAGTACTTAAAAAGAAAGAGAGAGGTTAGATCTCTGACGAAAATTCAGCAGCCTAACGGCGCCACTCAAAACATAAAAAATGGATTGATGAGTGAAAATAGGGTCTCTCATCACATGAACATAAAAATTACAGTATGTGTAATATAAAATAACATCCCAATAACAAGAAATATGAACTTTAGAGGGAATGACATAAAAGAGTGTACTTAAAAAGAAAGAGAGGAGTAGGATCCCTTACCTCGTATCCGACTTGACCCGACCGTTCTTTAATCTCCTGAATAATAAAAATGATATAATATCTACTTACTTAAGAACCCTTTTCATGTTAATTATCCCTTTTTATACCATGATATGAACATCATGTAATCATTTAAGTTAATAATGTTCATTTTGTCGGTATTTGGTTCTTAAGTCAAAAATAGACTTCTTACACTTACATGTTGTTAATTTGGTCAAAGGTTCATTATATCCAGAATCATATTAATGATGTTGGATAACATTTATATAATATATATATTCATCATATACCTGTATTTATAATATTACATCACATTTAGAGGTAAGAAATGAAATGCACCGTTCATAGAGACGGTAAGCCGTACGTATGCATTAACGCTACATCCATTTCTATTTCGTATTTTCTGGAATGGAATCATAATGATATAAGAGTATATTATAACATATATAATATCATTAACTTTATCCTTTACAAATCCCACATATGGTATTAATGAATCAAATCACTTTCAGGGGGCGGTAGTCCGCACATCCTAAAATGAAGATATCGTGTTTACCCATAATGGAAACAATAATGGTATGCCATAAATGAAAAATACAGAAGCTTACGGAAATAATAAACATATTATATATCATATATAAAAATAGTGACATCATAATGGCCACCATTGAAGGTGTTAGATGAGTATTGAACAATCATCGTTTCGGGAGGCAGAATTTCGCCATCCACGGAAACCGTATGTTCTTTAACCATTTGATGTAGTTGCGTGAGAGTGTAGCTATAATAAATCATATGAAAACATCCTAGTATATTTAAGATACTGGTGTTGTTACAAAATAAGTAAATAAAAAGAGTTTTGGGGGTGGGAGAAGAAAAATAAAACAAATGAACATGAGAGAATGAATTACCTTTAAAAGTGTAACTCCTATTGATTTGAGACTAAAGGCTTCCATTGAAAGGCTTCTGCCCAAACTGAATCCTCTAGGATGAGGAGAGTAATGTGGAGAGAGTAAATGGGCAGGGTATGGCCGAGCCAAAGGCTGGAGGAGTGTGTGAAATGAGGTAGGGGTGGGGGCCTTTTATAAGAGGAGAGGAGGGGCATCTTTGGAAATCGTGAAACTATTATTTTATTTTCAAAAGTGTTTCGAATTTATAAGGTCCCACATTGATATATTTGTAAGATAAGATGATAAGGCTTCTAAATATTCCCATCCAATAGGTTTTGGACAACTGTAGTTCTTATATATTACATTATCTTTCCATTTTATTTAAATAGTTAAATAATGAGGTCATTGCTGCATCATCATGATGTCATAAATAATTTAATTTATATAATGTCTAAAAATTATAAAAAAAATAATATGATATAGGAAATCATTTTATATTTCTAATGAATATTTATAGTCAAAATTTGTACTTGTATAACCCCATTTAAAAATTGTTTAAGTAAAACAACTAATATTAGTGTCATTTTAATTTTAACATTAAATAAATATATAATAATGTCATTTTCCAACGAAAGTGGATTCATGGGGTCCCCAAGTTGACTCATGGATTTTCTTGGTCGGCCATGACTCACCCAATAGGTGTAGGACAAGTGTCATGGTGTTTTCGCATTTTTATAATATCATTTTTACCTTAAATTACACTAATTACCTCTAATCGCGATTAATGAAAAGAGTTGATATTCACCAAAAAATTATTTTCATCCCATTGAACCACATTTTACATAATAATGACAACCATGTATGTCGGATTTTCAAAATTCAATACACATTAGGGGTAAACTTTCATTTAACTGAAAAATCAGTTCGCTTGATTACCACTTAGTGGTTTCACTATTCATCAAAAATTTGAGTTTTTCAGAAAATTACCAAAAATTCACCCTAAGCTATATTTGATATTCTGAATTCAAAAATGAAGTCCATATTACAAAATTAAAAACATATAAGTCACATTAAGTAATTTAATAATTAATTCCAGCTGTCATGACAAATAGCGTGTTTTTATAAAAACAATAAGTATCAAAAGATTGATACTAGTTTAAGTCTGATTTCAAAGTGAAATTAATTCCAACGACCACTATTGGATTTAATGGTAAAAATATTTTATAATTTCACTTTAAAACCAATTCAAAATATTATCTAATCATATAAATAAATTATATTAAAAAGAGGTTTTGAATTAAATTACAACATTTTACACTATTCATTAAAAAAATTGAACTTTATCAGAAATATACCAAAAATTTACACAAAGTAAATTTTGATGTCTCGATTCTAAATAAGAGTTATATTTGGTCCAAAAGAATGTAAAATAGTGATGAAAACTATATTTAATGACGATTCACCATCAAAAGGTGATAAATGAACCTTTAGTGAAAAATTACGGTATAAATGCCTAAAATTGAATTCTTTCTGTATTTTAAGCCTTTATCGTTTATTTGATAAATTTAAAAACATTTAAAAATATATATAATCATATTTTAGTTATTTCTATCCATTTCTGCCAATACAACGACTACATGTTAACTGCCATTTAAAATAATATTACTTAATTATTAGAGTGCAACGTAAGATTCCCAAGAAACTCGTTGTTGCGTGTTGGGTACGCCATCGAGCATAGCATCCCTTTAAAGTCATATTAATATTTTACTCACAAATATGGATAAATATGAAAATGTCATATTCTTTATTTACCTGGGGTGTTACATGGATCTATCAGAATCAAGATTAAAACTGAATCCAATCTTCCTTTTTTCCCCTAAAAATAAATCTAAAAAATATCAAACCATAATAACATCACACCAATAACAGTTAGACCTATAAAATGTTCTTATAAGTATGATAATTATTGTATGAAGGATATGAAATATCATAATATCCCCATGAATCATTTCATATCAATGATGTTCTTGGAATTATACCAATAAGATACAACTCTAACATTATCTAGATCATTTGATTCTACCAAATTTGAGACATTATATATTAGGAACTAGATCATATCCATCCATAATTTCCACATAGTTATCTTAGAATATAATTTATTGACCATCATTGTATCCAAAATGACCTCAAGATGTTTTTCCTCATCATGAAAAATATGAAAATACACAAGGATATCATTTATTCATACCACCAAAAATAAATCATTATAAGTATGGAAACCTCGGTTCATCAGTGTGATGAAAACAATCAGTTCCTACATGAGACAAAATTACATAACCTATTACTCATATTTACCTTACCTTCAATAAATTTTTTTAGTATTGGTGTATTCATGTACAAAATATATCTGGTTTTAACCCAAACATATATCAATCAATTTGAAAACATGAGGTCCTTAGACCTGGTCAATGATATTATATAACTTCTGAAATGTATTCATGTTAAAAGTGTAATCTAGTACAATTTTTATTAATCCATAAATAGACTAAGTGTTTCAAAAAAAAATATTTAGAAAACAACATTCTAGATAACCCTCTGGAGAAGTGATGGGTTTTATAAAACACTTCCCATATGAATACTTCACCTAGTTTTTAAGAATATGAAACATTATAGAATATATCATAAAATCATGAATGGATACCACTACAAATCTAGAAATAAGAATAATGAAAAAATGTACCTTTCACTAAGTATGTAATCCAAAAAGTAATTTATAAAATGACTATCAAAAGATCATTCAATGCTTGGAATTCAGCCTAACGTGTTCCATTAATGTCATGATATGTACAAGCGATCTAAGACTTCATGCCACCTATCCAATGATGATACAACCTATTTCAGAGTTCTCTTACATCCCATTCACCCATATCAATAATAAAACCATCCATTTGAAGATGTGATGGTCAACACTTGGTGATAGAAATCAACATGGACATGATATGAAACAAGTCAGTCTACTATATCATTGATTTCATAAACATTAATCCTAAGGATAAAATATTCAAAATGAATAAATGTGTGTCTATATAATACTGGAACTCTCAGTGCAATTATACACAATTCATTCTGATCTAAAATAGAGTATCCAATGTCATAACACTTTCAGAACATAGAATAATTTTAGAAATGATCGCCAAAACAGGTATAGATGTGGATATATGTGAATCACTTTTATTGAAATGTGTAGATACTGTATTAGAGTTTAATAATATCACACATCTCACAAAAAGTGGGGTTTAACTATGCTCTATAGGTTTAGGTTGTATATAACATATATGTTCTGAACCATAATCCAGTGAAACAACCTCACATTCTAGAGTAATCCCGCGACATTGTCATTGTATATAAATTGGTCCTCACTTCCTCATTCATGACAACAAATAAAAACTGGATGAATGACATTACCCATGATCCTAGAACTATGCGGAGTTATGAATCATTCTTCTAAAAATGGATTCATAGTCTACCAACTATGATAATATCTGGAAGGAAGGTTATATAGAATTGGTGCACATGGGGAAACCTACAACATGATTGACAGTTGACATGGTATCCATAAAATTGACACCTCAAATGTCCATGTCTCTCGAAATGATGGTAAATGATATAAATAAAAACAATATCACTATGGTTTGTGTTTCCCTCATGAGTATCCTCAAAATGTTTCTTCCTACCACATAACACTATAGCGAAGTTCTAAGAGGATAAACTACCAAGATCTTCATCCCTATATTACATAAGGTTATTTTTACTAATAAGATCTTAATTTAATATCTCATTAATTTTTCTCAATATAAAAAAATTAGCATTAATTTAATAACATTCTTGAGGAATTCCTCAAACCATGTAACATTCAATAGATCATTATCAAGAAAATTTGTTTACCAACATTGATTCTTTTTAAATCATGTTAAATAATCTTTAATGTTTATCCAGCCCTACCCTAGATGCATATAATAAGTACCAATTTTTCCACTCAGTGTCTCATGAATTATGAATTTTAATACCTCGTTTTGAAATCCATCCAATGAATATGTTGATTGGTATTAGCCTCATTCAAAAAAACCCAATAGTTCTTGGACTCTCCACAAATAACATATTTTTTAATCTTCACTATCCTCTTACTAGGTTTCTCTACATTCTCAGAAATCTATAATGTTGGGTATATTTAGAACATAGTTTTTTATGGACCAAAATCCTAAGAATATATATATAGATTATGCTATTGGAACAAATGAATCGTCTCTTCCATATACATGGAATTCTGCGGGGATCCATTAATATCCTATACAGAGATTGTGAAAATCTCTCAAAACATGTCATCAACACTAGTATTATGACATACGAGAAGTGTTTCTTGTTAAACTAAAATAGGTTATACAAGTTGACCAAGGCCCACCACCTCTATATGATGTATGATGACACACTTATTTAATATGACTGTAGGGAATCAGGGTGGAATGTATCTACAATAACAATCATACACATCATAAAATAATTTTGATGTGACAATGTTATAGATATAAATCATTTGAATGGCTGATGAATTCATATAAACATGTCACACTAATCTCCATACTGCTACATCCAAGTCATGGAAATATTAACAAACAATAAAATCCCCAAATTATTTTCCTACTAACAACGTTAAATCCATGACATGGTCATGTTCTCCATTTAAAACATTTATTTAATTTTAATTTTTATGTTATTATCTACTCACATTAAATGGTTGAGTCAATTTAATCGTAACTTCATGTTCATAATGGCCAATAATACATATAAACAAAACAATCCTACTCACTTATTTCAAACCATACTACATTGTAGTACATGTAACCAATGTTCCATCAATCAACATTCGATGATTGAGTGCATAGGTTGTCTGCAATATCCTTTGCATGAAACCAATGCAATGATAATTTCATAAAATCTATATAAAAATTATTATTCTCAATTCCATACACAAATCATTTATCTATGAATGGTCATATCAACCAATTAATACATAATAAATTTCAAGAATTGAAGAAATTTTCTATTTATGGATTGTCATATACATGGAATTTAAATCTTATAGCGCGCTTAAAATGAGGCATGAGAAGGTATGTCCACATTACATCCCAAAATATATTAAAATATATAATAATACTAAACATTAAACCAAATTAGATATTCCCATCAATGGAACATATTCAAATTTAATAGAAAAAATATAGATATAATATTCATAATTTCATGGAATTTATATTTTTACTGGAATGTGGGTTAGCTACCACATGGTAGAACACATTACAATGTCATAATTCATCTAAATTTTGAACTCTATTTTCATAAAATTATAAATATAGATTATAAAATCATTTCACCAATGTTTTTAATGTCCTAGCCTATGTGCTAAAAGATGTTTCCCAATATGGTGGGACATATTTCCCCATGCATGCATTAAATTATTCCAAAGGACTCTAACTATAATAAAGTGACTATGGTGTACCTATGTAGAAACTATTACCTTCTGATAATGTGTGATGCAATGGTGTAAATATATAAATCAATTGTATAACTATATCAATAACTAAATAGTGTATATAAGATAGATATCCATAAGGCTCTAAAAATAATAATTCAAGAATAATTCATATATATTATAATGATAATGTAAGGTCTCAATAATAAAATGTAAGATAATTCATGGATATAGTAATCAAGCATAAGATGTGTATCCAAACACCAAATGAAAAAAAATTTATTATCACCAGCTAGATTCATGAGAATATCTTGGTCTTATACTACCTTTCTTTTATACACAAAAAAAACAAGAATTATAATGTATATATATGCCATTGCACATAATTACATCCAAAAATTATATCCGGGTACAGTATGTTAGACAAAATATGGTGCAATATAACACATAGTAAGAAACAACCAATGGTGTATATAACAATTTCAGTATATGTATATGAAACGAATTAGTGTGAAATATAGAATTGATATAACAATAAAAAAATTATATTTTCTGAAGAAGAAAAAATCATATCCATCCAAACATGTCTCTCTATGCACAATACAAAATCACCCCTAAACAAGAGGCTAAATGAAAAGCCTGATAAGCTGGTATGACACTATACATTCTAAAAAATGTTTTCAAGTACTTATACCTATGCTATCATTAAATATTATAAATATTAACAACATTAATTCCATGTAATCATGTTTATATAATACATATTTACTTATGTCGTGTAATCTAGTGTATAACATCCACAAAAACCAATGTTTTTTAACATGGTTTCGGACCATGAGTGGTGTGATGAAGGGTATAAAAGTACAGGTAATCAATATAATGTCTATAGAGTGATTATATGGAAACAAGTTATGAGAAAAGGGTGGAGTCCAGGTAGAATTTCAATATGTAATTTCAAATTATAGTTTTAGAAATTTGATCCCATGGGGTTGCAATGAAATTTGAATATTATGGAATTAGGTTTCAAGGTATTTCAATTTATGAGTCATCCAGTGAAATAATTTTTATAGATTAATTATCATTAAATATCCATATAATCTAATAGATTTGGGTTTCGATGAGTACAAATATACATGAATACAGAAACATGTTCATTATCCATGTGATAGAAATGCCCATGGAAATTTATTAAACCAGAATCAAAGGTGAATAAATATCCATTGAATTCACCACTATAATAAATTTTGTCATCAATTTATATATAATTTAAAAATAAATAATAATACATTATTTCATCCAAATCATTACTGATTTTCCATTTATACAAATTAACAAAATTCATTCCTTAATTTAAATTCATGTAATCACTTGTAATAGAGGCATAACCTATTATTAATCATTAGTTATATTTTTACTCAATCATATAAGTCTCCTATTAATTTTGGAGGGATCACGTTAACCGAATATAGTCGTATATCATTTGTAAGATACATCTGATACACCTAAAAGGAGGATTCAATTGTGATAAATGACCTCCAATCATATAATTGTACTAGTGGGTACCCTAATCAGTTCCCAAGAAATTTAAATAAGAAAATCATGACATTTGTTGACAAAATATAAATATCGAGTGTTCTACACAATGATAAGAGAGCATATGAAACACAAAAAATTAAAGTAATGGTATTGAACACCTACGATATACCTCTTCTTGAAAATAACCCATTTTCAATCTCAATTTTCATCTAGAACAATTAAAAATTGGTATTTTTATCCCTGACCTTGTACTTCAGACTATTATCATGAAACAATATGAATCCATTTATACAATGTAAAATGAACACTGGGTAATGATGAATGAAGAACAAACCAGCATGGATTCAATGTAAAAAATAGTGATTGAATTAGAGTATAGATTATAAAGTAATAAAAAATACTTGCACTATCATTCCTTTTTTCTCTTAGGGAAATATGGGAGCCTCTCTACACATTAGAAAATAATAAAGGAATAATGATATTATTATTATAATTCTCAAAGTTAAAACGATAATATTAACCAAAAACACCGAGTCACATATTATTTCTACTTGGTGGGCCTAATTTTGATCCAACAAAGAACCGCTAACTACATTAAATGGGAACCGATTAGGTTTATGTGAATAGTTTCCCAAACCCAGTGTAATCCATGACATGTGAATCCGTCCCCTTCCACTGTATGAATAGTCCTGGAGCATGGTTAGAAAAACCATGTACTGACTATGCATTTGGTCATTACTAAAATTTGAAGGTGGATTTCATGACAACGTTTCCATGGAGCCATTATTTCCACATACCCTGTGGCCATGATCTATCCTTTGAAATTCATTACATTGTTTCTTCATAACCTATCACTAGGGTATAATGGTTTTTATAAACCATTTTGACAATTTTTCTATTCCAAATATCATGTATACGAGCTCTAAAAAACCCCAGTAACCATAAAAACATCTATTACCTCCTAATGAATTCATACTAGGTGAGTACATTGCACATTAAATGTATTTTTATATATTAACCTCTCATAAGAAATATATAGATCTAACTAAAAATAATAATTTTTCATTACATTTAAGTAATACACCCCAGAAATAAAATATTTTGATTCGAAGCAATGATATCAGTGGAATTAATATGATGAACATCAAGTTATATAATATAATAAAATAGTATTTAATGAACCATGAAATTTAAATACATAAATAAAACCTAAATTAAATATATTCATCCAATTTATGTACTAGCTTACTCTCAATCCATTGAAAATGATAGTCAGAAGAGCTCTAAAAATGTAAAACTATAATAAAATATAGATTGATTCATATCATTTATATTATTAATAATTCTTTTATAATTGGAGTCACTACATGCACAAAAACACCTAAATAAATTTCACTATGGAATGTATTAACACTAACCAACCTTGGACAATCATGAACTGGTCACCCGAGCCAATCTACAATCAGTCCCAAGGGATATTTCCAATCTCCTAGAATAAAATCTAGTGTCTGGAATCATATAATTAAAGAGGAAATGATTTAAATCAAATGAAATAAACTAAGATCAGATAGATAAATTATCTATGAAAATCTCAAGAACCATCAATTGAACATAGATAAATAAACAGTTGGAGGAGATATATAATGAAATAACATGAAGAAACAAAATAAAAAAAAATAAAAACACCATTATTAAACAACAGAAATGTGACCTATTAGTAACCTACAATTAAATAAACCTATCCTAATGTAGTACTGTGTACTCTATCCTCAAAAATATGATCAGAAACTAGAACATCACATGAAATGTTTGATAGGTGTGAGAACCAAGATGATCAATACAATAGCTAATGATAAAACTCTAAATCCAAGTATTCACTTTCCCAAAATTTTCTAATGACACAATTTTGAAATATATTTGCAAAAATATGTTGTTCCAGATTTTAAAAAAAACAAAAAAAAACAATTTCATTTAAAAAACCAAAATTCACATTATAAAAAAGCAAAAAAAAGGAAAGGCATGATAATTCTATGAACAAAAAAATATATCTAAGGCATAGAATTTAGTAAAAAATAAGTAAACAATACATATAATTATTTACCATGGGTGATCCTATAAATCCTTAGAAGACCCCTTGATATACTTGGTTTGGAACCACCTACCGGAGCATGGTGAATCTCTTATGTCTATAACCAATTGGCCGACATAAAATGACTAATCTAGTAGAACATTCTTCCGAGTCTAACAACAAATCTAGGGGTTGTAATGCCCTGACCCCATAATCCATGAGTCGGTGAATTATTATGTATCATTCGCATGATCCTAAAAGATCATGTCTCAAAATAATGATTTGTTTAGTAGCCTTGGAAGTACTAGATACATTAATAAGTTTTACATTACATCATAAAATGGAGAACTATAATAACATTTTTTCCATAGACAACACTGATATCCCATAGACTATCCCTAAATATCATTCATAATATACTTCTTTTCATCTTGGGAAAAATAAATCATGGAAAGGGGTGAGCTCCAATGCTCAGTAAAGATAACATTATATGAAAAACATTCATAAATAAGCATAAAGATTTAAGGAAATATATAGATAAAATAAAAACCTTTTAAACTTAAACGTCAGAATTATATGGAATAAAATGAAATAATTCCATTTACATATTCACATGGATATTCTACTAGTTGAATAATCACATGAAATATCAATAACCATTTTCATAATGATGGAATTCATAATATCACACTATCATAACCACATAGTTAAGGCCTCATGCCAAGACTAAAAATAATATTTTATCATGGCCTTGTTCCAAGACACTAGCTTTTCCCATGAGACCTACTGATGCATCGAGGATCTATAGCGGGATCCACCCATCACTTACATAGTTCAATGCATTCCCCATATGAAAATTTTGAAACATAACATATGCATTCCTATTGAAACTAGCATATGAAATGACAATACTTTATACACAAACCATTAATGGTATAATAATAGCACATCCACAGTCAAACATAACTTATTAAATAAAATATGGAAGATTTTATTGTAACCGATTATCGTCAATACAGAATAATGAAGTATATTTACATAGATGAAAATAATCATCAAAACTATTTTAGAGAAATATCCTTTTTTTCTTGAAAACATTAAAAAGTAAAACTATTTGTCAAGAAGACATTTAAAAATTGATTTTTGAGTCGAAGTGTCCCATACAACATTGAAACTTTTAAAAGGAGTTTCAATTTTAAATGTATAAAGTCCATATAAATAAATATTTAAAACTTTTTGTTAAAACATGGACATTATCAAGAATGATTTAGAATAATAAATCTCTACAACATTTAATATGATATTTTATTAGAGTTCATAAACAAAATAGAGACACTTGAATACAAATAATTTAGGTAATAAAAACATTATAATATCATTAAAAAAATTGGATTCATGATATAATATGTCGAAGTACATTATATACACCATAGAAAATTTATTTGGTGTATAACAACAAATAAATCTCAATGGAATGTAATTTGATATAAAATCTATTATAAAGACCGTATCCTTAGTTTAAGGATAAATGAAAGAAATAATTATGTGTGACAAATATAAATTTAGTCAATATGATTAGATATTCAGTGTAAATAAAATAGAGGACATTCACAAATATTCTTGTCAAAACAACACCAATGAATTGGATGCTTAACTCATCACATGTAGATTGAGATAAAATTTCTCATATCAAGTTCATATCGATGACTTGAGAATTTATCATCAAAGTAATTATTTTTATCAAAATTATATCGATTGAAAGGGGAGTGGAAATTATTAGAAAAGCAAATTATTATTTATTCCACACAAAATCTTGGTCTAAAATAATCAATGAAGTATGCATAAAGCCGAATGAATGGAAATTGAAATTTCAAATTCCCTAATCGATTTGGTAACTTAAGAAAAATACAACCATGAAATAAGGATAACAAAATGATGATTTAAATATCCATAAAATAATGTATATTACACAATGAATACAATAATTGGAAGTACACACACCAAATTAAATAATTAAGCGTTGAACAATGGAAATCTCATGGAATTAAAAGTGAGATAAGAAACCCCTTAACTTGTTATTTTTTCTTTTGTTGATGATATGTTAAACTCATGTATAATAGTGAAATAATTGTTTCTGAATTATAAAAGAATAATATACATTAATATGATATCATATATAAACTTTTTTACATTTATTTGTTAATAATATCTTAGTATTATTGTCTTTTCAGGTACGAACAAATTTGTTATCCTTTATATTCTTCATTATGTAAGCCATAATTGTTATGGATGGGATGAATATTATTCATATCCATAATGAAATCATTTCTCTAAAATATAATTTTAAATCATCAAATGATATTTAGTCTTGAATGGATATGAAGGGGAATGAATTTCATCGCGTTTAGGGAGACGGTAATCTGTACGTATGGACGAGTGACCATATCATAATTTTGATATTGAAATAATATATAATTGGATGTTATATCATATATAAAGAATAATTATCATGTAATATTTTATTATTTACATGAATTAAAAATAATTATTTTACCCATCCATATAATAATGTATTGAATCACAATTACACCATGATATGGTGACGGTAATCCGTACATACGCACGTATGGTGACATGTCATTCGAAGGATGTATAGAATAATGAATATGGTTGTACCATATTTATAATAACATCACTGTATATAAATGATATTGGATTCATTATTTTTGAATGGAAAAGACGATGAAAAATGATGTGGTTGAAGGAAGGAACATGAAAGAGGTGGTGAGATATTCATCTCTTCTTCTGGTACATCCATTTGATTTGATCAATAGGGATCCTTAGGTTGGATTTCTGACTAAATAATGGCCTCTAGGATGAAGGTAGTATGGTTTATAGGGTATTTAGGTAGATTTTTTCCGAGAAAAATGGCTTTGATGGTGTGAATTAGAGAGATGGTGGAGTGCCCTTTTATAAGAGGGGTGAGGGGAACCTTAGGAAAAACTAGAAATATTATATTATAATAAAATAAAATTCGGATTCTAATGGATCCAAATAGTATTTCCTAACCTCTATTGTGGGAATGGGTCCACAACCACTCAACAAATATGTTTTAGACAGTTTTGGGTCATTATATTTACCTTATCATTTAGATATAACTCTTAGATAAATAGTTTGACATCTACCATGTCCCTTTGATTTTTTTGATTATATGGTTAATAAACATACTATATACTTCTAAAAGAACCACAAGTGTATCATTACTGATACACCAATAATTATATAAGTCCTTTGGATGAACCTTATATTTTTAAGAATATAATAACAATTAATAATATAATATTTAATTTAAAAAACTAGTTTACGTCAATTTTGACCCAATTTGGCATTTTTTTCTTAATTGATAACAACATTATTACATAGGAAAAATTCATCTATCCGAACCTAATATATCATATTAATGTATAAAATTAGTTGAATTCATAAAAAGTCTCAGATTACATTTATTTGGATATTTTTAATATCAATTATTTTAATATTTCATTATTTAGATAATAACTGCATCATCATTGTGTCAGTAATAAATTAAATTATTTAATATCTAAAAAATATAAATTAAATTAAATTTTGTAGGAAATAATTCTATATTCTTATTGAATATTTATAGTCAAATTTATCTTATGTGTAACCCTATATTAAAATACTTTGGTTATTAAACATTTCTTTTAACTCTATTAACTTTTCTTTGAATTAAATAATTATAAATGTCCTAATCTAATCCATGTGGACCATAGAGGTTCATATTTTCTTCCTATGGTTGTTTTGGTCGAATTATACTTAGCCAATAGAATTTGGACATGTGTTAGGGTAATAATAATATCATTTTTACCATTAATTATCCTATTTACTTTTAACCGTGGTAAATATAAGTAAAAAGATAATATTCAACAAAAATTATTTTTATCTAATTGAACCACATTTTACACCTTTATATTAACTGTGTCTCTCAGATTTACAAAATTAAACTCAGAGAAGTGGAAAAATTATGTTTTATGTGAATTTATAAATTCTCCTAGGAGGTGGGTAAAAGACAGTGAAAAGTTCAATAAAATTTTATATATATATATATAATATTATTATAAAATTACTCCAATGAACTAAATTGAAATTATATGGGTATTATGTATCTATTTTGACCTAAAATAAATTTCAATGAAATAAATAATTATTTAAATAAATTTCTGTTTTAAACTATAACTTAGTGTTTTTCACTAAAAAATAAATGTTTTCGGAAACCTACCATAAATTCAGCCTATTATAATTTTGATATTACAAATTCAAAAATGATGTCTATTTTACCAAATTCGAAACATTAAAATTTCATTTATTAGTTTAAAATTAATTCTCGTTGTCAAAAACAAAACGTGTATTTTTATGAAATAATAACTACCAAAATATTGACATTTTTTTATTTCCAATTTCAAAGTGAAATTACTTCAATGACCAACATTGGATTAAATGGTAAAAATATAATCTAATTATAAATCCAAACCATTCATATGTCTATTTTAACACTATAAATTATTATGATTAACAAGGTTTTTTTCAGTTAAAATATATTATTTTTCACTATTCACTGAAATATGAAAGTTATCTGAAAAGCACCAAATATTTATTGAAACAAAGTTCATATGTCCCTATCCTAAATAAGATGTATATTTTGTCAAATTTAATATATAAATGTTTCATATATTGGATTTTAAAAGAGTTCTCCATTAAAAGGCGGTAAAATTTCATTTTTTAATATATTTTTTTACCATAAAAAATTTATATGTCCTTACATTATGTCTAAGAAACTCATAAAATGTATTCTAAAATTATAAGGGTTTTATAATGTTCAAAATTATATTAATACTATTCATAACCTCTTTTGAACGGCTAGTTTCGTATGTCGTGGTGTGTTTAAACTCGATTTTGTGTGTAGTGTATGTTATTGAATTACCTTGAAGAACTAACATACTATGAAATATTTGGGTGTAACATTCATCCCTCCATTAATAAATTTCATCCTAAATTTTTTTTAAATTATGCATGGGAATATAATGGAATGTTCCACATTGAAAAAAGAGTCAATAAAACTACCACTTTAAAGAAACGAAAGAGATGTGAAAAGGTCACCCATGATAACCCATACAATGATTCAATGAAGGAAAACATGGATATGGAATATAAAAATAGTTTCATTTTCTGATGGAGAGGGATATAAAACTTGGTAAAGAGAAATTTATCAACATGAAAACCAAAAACTTGTGATCGGACAAATGGTCATTAGTTTCCTAGTAGGAAAAGTAAACGTACAACATTTTTTTTGTTTTATGTTACATTTCATAATGATGAAGAATTTGTTTATGATATTGACTAAGACCATTAAGAGATATTATTACTATTTAAGTAGAGTTTCATTCATTAATTAATTTCTACCACTAACCCATTTTTTTAAATGATGAGTATTCATGATGGCTTTGTCACACTAGAAGAGCTAGAATAATCTTATAGACAATCACATGATCCGCAAAGGATAAACTATATATTTCCCATATCTTTAGATATTAATCAGAAACCAAAATGGTTAGTACAAGATCTGATGATCTACCAAAAAGATATTCTTTTAGAGAAAGAAACAGTAATCATAATTTTTAAAATTAAACCAACAATACCCCAATATTAAATAAATACCATTCTATAAACAATTTTCCTTAAAATCCTTCAATATAATCCAAACTAATATTGAAACACAAAATATTGATGAATTTGGTTATGTATTATTCCACGTAAAATTGTATCTACAAATGTCATAAACTACACATAAAGTCACATGCATAAAAGTAATTAACCTAATCAAATATTGTCTCTTATAGCTTAATCATTTCCATAAATAACCCAAATCACTATAAATACACAATAAAAACATTGATAAAAATCACCATTACTCCTCAAATGAAATCCCATAGTAATCTATTTTCCTTGGGCATATAGTTTTCCCAACAAAGAGAGCATCTTCAAAATAATATTTATCACTTAATCACCAAATCATTTTCTTATACTAAGGATATTCATTTGATAAGACAAAAGATCCCAAACAAACATATTAATGTTCAATAAAATCATTTGACTAAAAATAATTAGTCACACTAATTAGGGACTTCACTTAGTCTATTGGTAGGTGATAAATCCCAATCAATCTCTAGTATTGTGTTCGATTCCTCCATCTTTGTTCGATGTGGCAAGTTGTCACACGGTATTCTTGTTGTCCTTTTTCAAAAAAAATATTTTATAACATAACCAAAATGATATAAATTCCTCAAAATAACCATAACATAATTAAATAAAAAATGTTATCTCATACCTTTCATTTTCATCACAAAATATAATGACATGTAATTTCCTCAAACCTAATGATCATATAAAACCAAATGGTTATTCATAAATATATCCACATGAAAAAAGATATGTCTTCATCAAATATCATCTTCACATGACAAACTATAGGGTTACAAATACAAGAGAAAATGATTCCAATGTAATCCCATCAAAAACGATCACTAATACTTTTAAAAATTTCTCCATCGATTTATTTCCACATAGTTCCTTCTTTGACCATGAAAATATCCTATAAAATAGGGCATTCACTCAGGTAATGATCAGGTCCTCTATATTTTTGGACAATGACTATAAATGGATTCTTGGGACCATTTTTATTTATTTCCACAGCACTTTTCATTTTTCCTCAGAAATTCTTCACATTTTGTCCTTCTTTACCCCACGTAAAGCATTTCGTTGTCACATTGTGACATTTTCTGGGGTGACTCCTTCCACATTTCCAGTATAGTTGAAATTGAGCATTCTTTTCTCCATGGTATCCACTTCTGGATCTCTTATCATTCATCATCCTTCTATTATTTGTTGATTCCGAGAGTTGGTTAATATATATGTTGTTGACCATATTTTTGGAAAACTTATTTGGTATGAACATGATATCTTTTACGCCTACCAACAATCCATTTTGTTTCTCATTTCAACCATTGTTCCCACATTGTACATCATTCTCAAAGTTACTATGAATTCCATGGAATCCAGCAATTAACTAAAACAAGAGAGCATTGTGTGAGTAAAAGTAGTCATAAAATCATTTAGGGAATATCATGACACCATATTTTTAATTTGAAACACCTGAGGATTAACCAAGGTAATTTATTCTCATTTTATATTAAAATACTTCAAATCAGTTGGTAAAGAAAATGTAAATTATCCGAAGCATATCCACTGGGAGTTTCGTAAACAAGAGTGCAGTAAGACCCATTGTCGGGCACCAGTTCCCATTCGAGTCTAGCTCAAAGTGGTGTTTTTGGATTTTACCCATAGGTACATCTGTTCTAGAGCCACCTCTACCTGCTCATATCTAGACAGGGATGTATTGCATGGAAAACATACAAAATCAATACAATACAAAAAATTTAGGAAGTTCCTCTATACTAATCCTCAACGTCAATATTAGTGCTATGTTCTCGAATCAATGTTTATCTAAATCTAGTTTCCTAGGTTTGTACTAAACTTTCTCTGATACCAACTGTAACACCCCAAACCAAGAATCCCTGAGTCTGTACATTATTATATATCATTGGCATGATCATAAAAGATCATGTCTCGAAATACTGATTAGTTTAGTAGCCTTGAATGTAGTAGATACATTCACAAGGTTTACATTATATCATAAAATGGAAAAATAAAATAACATTGTTTCCATAGACAACACTGAGATCCCATAGACTATCTATGCTGGTCAGCCATAATATACTTCTTTTCATCCTAGGAAAAATAATACAATGAAAGAGGTGAGCTCAGATGCTCAATAAAGAATAAAATACAGCAAAAACATCCATAACTAAGCATTAACATTTAAGGAAATGTGTAGCTAAAATAAAAGCCTTTTAACCTTGAACATCATTATAACATGACAAAGAAATAATTACATATACTTATTCACATGGATATTCTACTAGTTCAATAATCACATTCAATATCAATAACCCCTTTTATAATGATAGAATGCATAATTCCAGACTATCATAACCACATAGTCAAGGACTTGTGCCAAGACGACAAATAAGATATTGTCAAGGACTTTTTCGAAGACAATAGTTTTTCTAATGATACATACGGATGCATCGAGTTTCTATAGCAAGCTCCACTAGTCCATTACTATTTCCAATGAATTCTTTATATGAAAATTGTTAAACATAACATAAATATTCATATTGAAACTAGTATACGAAATGTCAATAATTTATCCACAAATCATGAATGGTATAAAAATAACACACCCACAGACAAACACAACTCATTCAATTAAATATGGATGATTTTAATGTAATATATTAACCTCAATCGAGAATAATGAAGGATATTGACATAGATGAAAATAATCATCAAAACTATTTTAGAGTAATATCCGTTTTTCTCTTAAAAACATTAAAAAGTCACAATATTTTTCAATAATCCATTTAAATGTAGATTTTTGAATCAAAGTGTCACATTCTGCTTGAATCATTTAAAAATAGTTTTAATTTTAAAACATTAATGTCTATATAAATAATTTGTTAAAACCATTATCAAAACATGGAAATTAATGATAATTATTTATAATAATAAATCCTTAATACATTTAAAATGATATTTTAGTTAGGGTTCCTAACCAAAATAGAGACACTTGAATAAAAATAATTGATGTTATAAAAACTTTATAATATTATGAGAATAAAGGTATTCAGGGTATATTATATCAAAGTACATTATATACACCATATAAAATTGATTTGGTGTATAACAACACTGATGTCTCAATGGAATGTAAATTGAGATGATATCTCTTATAAAGACTATATCCTTAGGTTAAGGATAAATAAATGACATAATTATTTGTGTAAAATATAATAAAATATATATGATCAGATATTCAGTGTAAATCAATCAGAGGAAATTCACATGTATTCCTCTAAAAACAACACCGAAGAATTGGATGCTTAACTCAACAAATGGAGATTGAGTTAAAATTACTCTTATCAAGTTTATATCGATGACTTGAGAATTTATCAATGGAGTGATTATGTGTGTAATAAGTATATCCACATAAATGGGAATGGAAATTATTACATAAGAAAGAATTTATTTATTCCACACATAATCTTGGGAAAAAAATAATCAATGAAGTTTGCATAAAGCCGAATGAGTGGAAATTAAAATTTCAAATTCCCTTATCGATTTGGTAACATATGAAAAACACACCCATGAAAGAATATTCATACAATAATGATGTAAATATCCATAAATTAATTTATATTACACAATGAATACAATCATAGGTAATACACAAACCACATGCAATAAATAAGTGGTGAACAATGGAAATCTCACGGAATTAAAAGAGAGATAAGAAGCCCCTTACTTTGTAATTTTTCCTTAGTAGAGGGTAGGTTAACCTCATTTATAATACTGAAATAATTTTTATTTAATTAAAATATAATAATATACATTAATATGATATCATATATGATTTTTTAACATTGACTTTTTAATAACATCTTAGTATAAGAATCGTTTTGGGTGCTAATGGATTCGTTTTCCTTTCTATTATTTTGTTATTTGATCCATATTTGTTATGGATGGGATGTATCTTATTCATATACAAAATTATATCATGTATCTAAATATTATTTTTAAAAATCAAATGAAATTTAATCTTGAATGTATATGACGGGGAATGAATCTCATTGCGTTCATGGAGTCGGTAATCCGTACATACGCACGAGTGACAATTTCATTATTTTGATATTAAAATAAAATATAATTAGATGGTATATCATATATAAAGAATAATTATCATTCTATATTTTATTATTTAAATTAATTACACAACATTTTTATACCCATCCAAATAATAATGTATTGATTAACAATTACACCCTGACGCAGAGATGGTAATCCGTACGTACACACGTATGGTGACTTATCATTCAATCGATGAATAGAATAACGATTATGGTTGTACCATATTTATAATAACATTAAATTATATATAATATACTAGAATTATTATTTTACAATGGAAACAATAATGAAAAAGGAATTTGAAGAAGAAAGAAACTTCACAGAGGTGGTGAGATATTTACCTCTTCTTTGGGTTGTTCCATTTCATTTGATCAAAAGGGCTCCATAAGATGGATTTATTACTAAATAAAGGCCTCAAGTATAAATTGAGGATAGTTGAGAGGGTATTTGGGTAGAGTTTTGCCGATCCAAATGGCTTTTATGGTGTGAAATAGAGAGATGGGGGAGAGCCCTTTTATAAGAGAGGTGAGGGGAACCTTAGGAAGAACTAGAAATATTATTTTATAATAAAATCAATTTTGGTTTATAATGTCTCGAAAACTAATTATTTAAATTAAAAGGACGGTATGGGTCAAACAACACTAAACTAATAGGTTTTAGATTAGTTTGGGTCACTATATTAACCCTAAATATTAGATTTATCTACTTGTTAAATAGTGTGACATTTACTGTGTCTCTTTGTATTTATATATTATATTGTTAATAAACATAGTATATACATCCAAGAGAACCACAATTGGATCATTAATGATACATATATCATTATATATTTCCTTTGGATGAACCATATATTTTTAGGAAGAGAATATCAATTAATAATATAATATTTTATTTAAAAACTATTTTATGTCAATTTTGACACTATTTGTTATATTGTTTTTTCTAAATTCATAACAGGATTATTACATCGAAAAAAATTCATCTAACCAACCCTAATATTTAATATTGACCTATATACTTAATGGAATTCATAAAAAGTCTCAGATTACATTTATTTGGATATATATAGTATCAATTATTTTGATATTTCATTAATTAGGTAATTACTGCATCATCATTTAGTCATTAGTAAATTAAATTATTTAATATCTTAAAAATATAAATAAAATAAAATTAGTTAGAAAACCGTTTTTTATTTATAATGAATATTTATAGTAAAATTTATCTTCTGTGTAACCCTATATTAAAATTATTTTAGTTATTAAACATTGATTTTAACTCTTTTAACTTTTCATTGAATTAAATAATAATAAATATCCTAATCGAATCCTAGTGAACCAAATAGGTTTATATTTTATTTCTAAGGTTCTTTTGGTCGAATTATACTTATCCAATAGAATTAGGACATGTGTTAGGGTAATAATAATATCATTTTTACCCTTAATTACTATATTTACTTTTAAACTTGGTAAATAAAATTAAAAAGTTAATTTTCACCAAAAAATATTTTTATCTTATTGAACCACATACTACTCCTTGATATTGAACTTGTCTCTCGGATTTTCGAAATTCATCACACAGATGTGCTGAAATTATGTTTTATTTGAAATTACAAATTCACCTAGGATGTGGGTAAAAGACGATGAAAAGTTCAATAAAATTTTAAATATCTAATATTATTACAAAATGACATCAATGAATTACATTGAACTTACATGGTCATTATGTATCTATTTTTACATAAAATAAATTTAAATAAAATTAATAATTATTTAAATAATAACTCTGTTTTAAACTATAACTCTGTGTTTTTCAATAAAAATTAAAAGTTTCCGGAAACATACCAAAAAATCACCGTAAGCTAATCTTGAAATTATGAATTATAAAATGATGTCTATTTTACCAAATTCAAAACATTTAAATTTCATTTATTATTTTAAAATTAATTCTTATTATCAAAACTAAAATGAGTATTTTTAAGAAATAATAACTACCAAAATATTGACATTTGTTTATACCCAATTTCAATGTGATATTACATCCAATGACCAACATTGGATTAAATGGAAAAAATATTATCTAATTATACATCCAAACCATTCATATGTATAGTTGAACACTACTATTTATTAATTTTGATAAAAACAATTGTTTTCAGTTCAAATATATTATTTTTTAATATTCAACGAAATATGAAAGTTATCAGAAAAAACACAAAAATTTATTGAAACTAAATTCTTATGTCCCAATCCCAATGAAGAAGTTTATTCTGTCAAATTTAATATATTAAAGTTCCAAATATTGGATTTAAAAAGGGTTCACCAATAAAAGATGGTAAAATTCCATTTTTTGAAAAATAATTCTTTTATCATAAAAAATTAATTTTTCCTTATATTATGTCTAAGAAACTAATAATATGGATTATTAAATTATAAAGGTTATATAAAGATCAAAATTATGTTAATACTATTCATAACCGATTTTTAACTACTATTTTGGTATGTCAAGGTTCACTTGAACTCAATGTTGCGTGTATTGTATGTAATTCAATTACATTGATAAACTAACATACTATGAAATCTTGTGGTGTTACAGGGATAACAACCTATCTAATCTAGGTTGGTAACCATCTGTCACTCGTCCCACTAAAATACCTTTAGGAATATAATGTCCCAGCCTTAAGCATTACATAATCTTCAATTATGTTAACAATTCCCATTGAGGATATTTTCAGGTTTAGAGTTTTATAGGATTAGGACATAATAGTTAAATATCAACGTGAATATTTCATGTAGGCATTACAACATAGTAAGCATTTTTTCATAAAATAAATACTATTAAAAAGAAACATGTTTAGTTTCATGTTATAGATAATATGAAAATTCCTTTATCCCATCAATGACCCTTATTCATTGTTATGTCATATGGAAAAAATTTCAAAAACATGGGATGAGCATAAAAATCTCATTAAGGGTTACAGAATGAAAACATTATCCCATTAATAAATACCAATAAATGAAAATGTGATTTTCAATAAAAACATTCCTAATGAAAATATTATATTTATAAATAAAACACATAATTTATAAATCATAAAGGTAACTTATGGCATACATAACATATTTAAATTGTCACTGTCACATTTAAATATGGAGTTACATTAGAATACCCATCAGAAAATATTCTCAAAATCTTTTCGGAGAAACATTAATGTTTAAATCTGTCACATTACCCAATGTATGGAAGAGGTATCCCAAGATCACCCGCCATAGCTTTTTCACAGAACCACACATATACATAAATAATGTCCAATAACTATGACATATTCATATCATATAAAAATTCATAAAGGAATGATTGAATTTACACATTTTAATCATAATATATTATTTCAAGATATTGAAATGATCAATGATTTATCAAACCATTTTCATGACCATTTAAAACATTTAATAAATAGATTTTTTGAATCGAAGTGCACCATACCACTTTGATGATTTTAAAGGGATTAATATATTAAAACATTATTTTCAATATAATTAAATATATTAAACCATTTTGAAAACATATAAAATAATGAAAATATTTAGAGGATTAAATTATTAAAACATTTAAAACAATGTTTTTTCTAAAGAGTTTGTTACCACATAGAAAATACTTGAATAAAAATATTTAAAGAATTATATTAATGCAAAAATATAACATCAGGAGAATAAAGATATTCATGATATAATTAGAAAAAGGGAATTATATTGAACCTTTAAATGTGAATTGGTGTATAATAAAATATAAGACTCAATTGAATTTAATTGAGACGAATTCCCTTTCCAGTATCATATCCTCAGATTAAGGACAAATCAATGACATAATTTTGTGTAAAAAATATTTATTCACCCCATATAAGTGGAAATTAAATGTAAAATAATCAGAGGAAATTCACACATATTCATATCATGACATAATAATGATGAATAACTTTAGCCCAATAAATTGAAATTGTGTTAAGAAGTTCTCTTACAGTAATTCGACAGCCCAACGACATCGCTTTAGAATTCATAAATTGTGTTGATGAGATATTAAAGTGTCTCTTATCCCATGGAAATAATATTTACCACAGTAAAGATACATAATAAAATATCCCATCATATGAATATGTAAATTAAATGACATAACAAAAATAATTCTGATAAAAAGAGGAGGGTGAAAGGTTCTATTACCGATTTGGAAACATAAAAAACATATACCACATGATATAAAGATAATAAAATGAAGAAGAAAATACCCATAAATTATATTATATTACATAATGAATACAATAATATGTAGTACATAAACCACACAAATGAAAATAGTGGCAATATTGCATGAATCTCCCGAGAATAAAAAGTTATATGAAAACCCCTTACCACATTGTAATCTTTCAGGTCGTATGACTAAAAGTTAATAAATATTAAATCAATAATATAATAAGATAATTATAAATATAATCATGATAATACATATCAAATTTAAGTAAAAAATACACCATATGGAATAAATAAGTGGCAAACAATGGAAATCCCAATGAAATGAAAGTGCGATGAGAAAACCCTTACCTCATGGCCGACATGACCCATTCGTTCTTTAATCTACAGAATTATATATTAAAGATAATTTCAACTTTCTAAAGATCCTTTTTAATTTTTATTATTATTTTTATATCCCTAATTACCATATTATAATCATTATGTAATCATTTAAGTTAATAATAGTCGTTTTGTTGAAATTTGAGTCAAAAATGAATTCTTTAATTACAAGTTGTTCATATGGCCAATGTTTCATTATAAATGAAATTATATAAATTATTTAGATATCATATATATCATATATATCCAATATATATATGTATTTGAAATATTACATGAGATTTGGTGATATGAAATGAAATTCACCGACCATGGAGACGGTAAGTCGTACAAACGCTTGAACACTAATTTCATTTATATTTCATATTTTAATGGAATGAAAACATAATGATACATAGGTATATAATAATTAAAGTATTAAATGATATATAACTTTACTAAATGCATCCTTTATATGTCCCACTTACGGTATGAACGACACTTATAACATTGTGTGGGTGGTAGTATGCACTTCCTCAAATCAAATTATCGTATTTTCCAAATATGGAAACCATAATGGTTTTATATAAATTAAAAATAAATAATCATAGAAACAACATTAAAATAATATATATCACATGTAGATACAGTTCCATATTTATTTCCACCACAAGAGGTGGTATATGAAGATTGAGCAATCATCTTTTCATGAGGCTTTAGTTCATCGTCCACAGAAATAAATTGTTATTCACCCATTAAATGGAGGTTATTTTCAGTTTAGTTAAAATAATTCTCATAAAAACAACCTACTATATTGAGGATACTTTTTTTATAAAATAATTTAATAAAAAGAGTTTATGGGGTTGTAGAATTAAAATAAAATAGATTAACTTAAGAAAAGATGTTACCTTTTAAATGGATGTCACCCAAGGGTTTGAACCAAAAGGATTAATTGAATTTCCTTATTCCAAGGATAAGGCTTTATATTATATTATAGTGATATAGAGATATTAATTAGGAATTGTATGGATAGTCCAAGGGGCTTGATAAATGTGGGTAATGGTTTAGTAGTAATGGATTTTTTTAAGCCTTTGGAGGGGCTCTTTAGAAACATTTGAAAATATTATTTTATAATATAATGATATTCAATTTATAAAGGTCCCAAAATAATTAAAGAATATGTTCATATTACTAATGTTCTAAATAAAATCATTCAATAAAAATGGGACATGATTTGTATATTGTATACATTTTAATAATCTTATTTATTTAAATCATTCTTTAACGGGGTAAACACAACATCATTATTGTTTCATAAGTAATTTAATTTATATGAAGTCTGAAAATTATAATAAAATTATCATGAGGTAGGAAATATTTTCATCTTTCAAAATAATATTTATATTCTAATTTATAACCTATATAGAACCATGTATTAATTGATTGAAAAAATAAAGATGTTTACGTCAATTTTTTCATTACATTAAATTAAATAATATAAATTGTCATTATCACTCCCATAGGGATTCATGGGGACCCAAAATAGACCCAAGTATTTCCATTGTCTAATATGTATCATAAAATAGGATTCGGACACTTTTTAACCTAATTTAATATTATTATAATATGATGTTTTACCTTTATTTACTAGATTTCCCTTTAACGATGTTAAAGAAAATAGTTTTTGAAGTAAATATTCATATTGTCTAAAAATAAATGATACCTAATTAATCAATTTTGACCACCTAATACCAAAATATGGAATCAATATTTCCAAATTTAAATCACATATGTGGCAGAAATTAATTTTAAATTAATTTCCTTTGTCAAAAAAATCATGTTTTTATGAAATAATAACTATCAAAAAATTGACACTTGTATATGTCCAATTACGAAGTGAAATTACATTCAATGACCAAAATTTGATTTAATAGTAAAAATATAATAATATTATACTTAATGAAAATTTTAAAAGACAACATAACCATTTAAATAAACTATTTTTAAAAATAATAATGAATTAAAATACATTATTCTTCACTGCTCATTAAAAATGACATTTATTAAAAATATACAAAAAAATTCCCCAAAGTAAATTTTGATGTTATGATTATAAAGAAGAATATTATTATTTAAAATATAATATATAAAAGTGACAAAATATATATTTAAAAAAAATTCTCTATTAAAAAGCGGTAAATCCACCTTTTGATGAACATTAGAGTATTTATGCTTAAAATTAGATTCATTCACATTCTAATCCTCTAATATTTGTTGGATATATAAAAAAATATTTATCAAAAATATATAATAATTTTTTATTTATTTATATTCATTCCAACTAATACAACTACTAGGAATTAAATACAATTTAAATTTATTATATAATTTTTCAGTATAACTCAATGTTGTGTGCAACGTATGTTTTTTAAAGAAACCCATTGTTGCATATCTAGTAGACCATCAAACATAAAATACAATTTAATTTAAAATTAATATTTAAATAATAATAATAATAAATATGAAAATTTCATATTCTTCATTTACCTGGGATGTTACGTCTTTCCCCCCTTTTGAAAATTGTGTACTCTTAATTTGATAATAGGGTGCAGAAACTTCATTAAAATATCCACATCAGAAAAAATGTCAATAAAACTATCACTTAAAATAATAAATATAAGTACAAATGTCACCCTAGAAAAACCATACTAGGATTCCATGAAAAAATGGAAATGAAGTAAATAAAACCATCATGTTTTGGTTGAGGGTGATTAAAATAGTATTAGGAGAACGTTAACTACCCGAAAATCACAAACTTTTGATAGGTAAAATAGTCATTGATTCCCCAGTTGGAAAAGGTAATAGAATTTTCTTTTAAATTTTCTTTTCATAAATTTTATGAATTCATATATAAGCTTAATTAAACCATAATGAAATATACATACTTGTCATGTAGACATTTATCCTTTACTGAATTCCTACCACAACACCATTTTTTCATCAAATAAATAGTAATCATTAATAATTGGTTACACCTAAAGTGCATGAATTAAAATCTACAAAATCACATTATCCAAAAAATAAGAACTATATATTTCCACTATATTAATACATTAACCTAAACCAAAACAGTTTGTACATAATCAGATATTCCTCAAAAAGGATAATCTTTAAAAAAAATAAAAACTAATCTTAATCTTTAAATTTTTTCAAACAATACCTAAAGATCAACAAAGACCATTCAACAAACAATTGTTTGTAATATTCATCAATGAAATCTAAACTAATAGTGTAACCCAAATCTCATAAGAATTTATTCATAGTGTATTCCATGATAAATCTTAACATATAAATCCAAATAACATCGTATACTCTTAAAGTCCCACATGAATGTGTAATTAACCTAATCATATGTTATCTATGATAGCATAATAATTTCCATAAATAACCCAAATAACCATATGTCCACCATAATTACATAGATATTTCTAAAATAAAAAATATAACCATTAATCCACAAATGAGATCCCATAGTATTTTATTTTCCATAAGGTTAAAATATTACCCAAAAGATAGAACATCATCCAAAATAACATTTATCACTTAATCACCAAAAAATTTTGATATATAAAGGATATACATTAAAACATAAGTTCCTAAAATCAACCTATTGCGGAAAAATAAAATAATTTAACTAAAAAAATAAATAATAACCAGGGACATCACGTAGTCTAGTGGAAGGTGATAAATCCCAAACACGCTTTGGATGTGGGTTCGATTCTTGAAATTATGACTAACGCGATGGGTTGTCACATGGTATACATGTTATCATTTTTATAAAACTCAAAAATTACCATAACATGTTTTATCATCATTGGTTTTTTATACCTTTCATTTTCACCCCAAAAACATTATGAGTACTATATCATAATTCCTGAAGCCTTATATATATTGTCCATTTTTTCTTATTTCACCTCTATATGATAAAATCAAACTATTTCTAATATAAATAACAATATACCATGATCATGGCATCCATATGGATTCATTATCATCTTGTTCCCATAGGTAGAAGGTCTATGCATTGGAACAATGATTTATATATCCTTCAGAATAATTTGATTCCTTCATCAAAATACACCTTGTACAACCTAGGTCAAATGGGTGTACACCAAAAAATAGTTTCGGAAAATAATCATGTATGACATATAATTTTAAAAATTCAGGTAAAATCTGATTTCTATAAAACAGTCTAACCGTGATTTGGTCGAACCATTCAATCAATGGTCATTTTTAAGTACCATAAGTTTATTTGGAGAGACAATATTGTAAAAGAAAATATAAATGGGTTATTCTAGGGAATCCTTATTCAGCACATTTTCCATAATCATAATATGCTTCCAAATCTTTTGATAATGTAAATATTTAAAAATTCGGTGATAATATTTATCTTTCATGAACATATTAAAATACTGTGAAAATATGATTTTATAAAACAAAACCCATGATCCATGATGATATCGATGTATAGTGGAAGTGTTTGATATCTTTAACAATAGCTTGCAAGTGAGTTTTACGTCAAAAAAGATACACAATCATTAAAACACAACTTTGTAATAATTATTTTAATCAAGTTATTAAGAAGGTATAATAATGTTGTTTGAGATCCACCACATTATATTTGTAAATGACTATCCTTGATCTGAAAAAGTTATACAACAAGGATTTAACTGAAATATTATACATAGGGACTGACTATTTGTTTAAAAAAAACTCTTAATACCTAATGTTGTCTAAAAAAAACTTTTATACCACCTATAAGGAACGATCATTAATCATTACATTATCTTTAATTATTTTAATAATTCACATTAGGGATCGTTTTAGGTTTACATCATTAAATAATTAGGCCATAACTATTACATATAAAAATGAATATTCCATGTAGTCATTACTAATGAGTAGTCATTTTTTCATTAAATAAACACTCTTAAAAAGAAACATGTCTAGTTCCATGTTTTAGACAACATGAATTTTCCTTTATCACATCCTTGACCCTTATTCATCTATAAGTCTTACGGAAATATTTTCAAAAACATGGGATGGAAAAACAAAGATCAGTAAGGGTTAAGGAATAAAAACATTATCCAATCAATAAATAAATATCAATGATACCATATTTTTCAGTCATAAAATACCTCATGAAATCATTAAATTTATGAATGACACACATAATTCATAAATCATGAAGGTGACTTGTGGAATACATAACATGCATTCATTTTAACTATCACATCTAAATAAGGAGTTATGCTGGAATACCCATCATAGTATATTCACTAAATCTTTTAGGTGAATCATTAACGCTTTCCTTAGTCACATTACCCAATTCATTCTGGAGCTATCTCGGGCTCATCCTCCATAGGATTCTCACAAAGCCACCTGTATATATAAACAATTCCTAGTAACTATAACATATTCATAACACATAAAACAAGCATAAAGGCAAGATAAAATTTCCAAATTTAAATCACAATATATCTTTTCAATATTTTGACATAATCAATGCTTTAACAAACCATTTTTAGAACCAGTTGAAACATTTAATAAATATTTTTTTTAATTAATGTGTATCATATCACGTTGTTTCTTTTAATATGATTAATATTTTAAAAAATTAATATCAACATTATTAAATAGTTAAAACCATTTTGAAAACACGGACATTAGTGAGAATGATTTTGAGGATTAAATCATTAAAACATTTGAAACAATGTTTTAGATAAAGAGTCTATTACCACTTAGAAAATAAAATATTAAACAAAATTAAACCATTACATTAATCAGAACATATAATATCACGAGAATAAAGAGATTAATGATATAATATGTCTATGGTCTCTATATCTAACGTATAATAGCGAATTGGTGTATAATAACAAATAAGTTTCAATGGAATGTAATTTGTGACAAATTCCCTTTAAAATATCATATAATTAGATAAAAAATAAATCAATGGAATAATTATTTGTGAAAAATAAGTATAAAACCAATATAAATAGATATTAACTGTAAAACAATCATTGTTCATTCACAATTATTCATATAATGAAATAATCATGAATTATAATTTTAAACTGAATAATTGAAATTTGGTTAAGATGTTCTCTTATAGAAATTTGACATTCAAATAACATCACATTAAAATTATGAGAATTAATTAATGAAAGAGAAAATGGTCACTCATCCTATGGACTTAAAATTTAAAAAAACAAGGATATATATGAACATAACTAATCCTATGAAGATGAAAATTAAAAGACATAATAAATTAAGACTTTAAAAATAGGAGGGTGATTGGTTCCCTTACCTATTTGGTAACTTATGAAACATATACTCTATGAAAGAAGGGTTATATAATAAATATGAAAATACCCATAAATTAAATTATATTACAAAAAGAATTCAATAATGATCTGTATATACACAAATAAAGGAAATAGTTTCAATATAGCATGAATCTCACGGAAATAAAAAGTAATATAGAACCCCTTACCATGTTGTAGTCAACCAAGTTGTATAAAAAGAGTTAATAACCACTAAATGAATCATATAATACCATGTATATAGATAGAATCATAAAAATATATATCAATTGGAAATAAATAATTTACCACGTGAAAAAAATAAGTGGTGAACTATAGAAATCTCATAGAAATGAAAGTGAGATTAGAAAACCCTTACATCGGGTCTGACTTGACCCATTCGTACTTCAATTACCTGAATAATAATATAAAGATAATTTCATTTTCTTAAGAACATATCTCATGTTTATTATTCCTTTTATATTACAAATTACCATGTTATAAACATTATTTAATCAATTATATTAATAATGATCGTTTTGTTGTTATTTGAGTCAAAAATGAACTTTTTATAATTACATGTCGTTCATGTGGTCAGAGAACCATTTTCTCGAGAATGATATTAAGTATTTAGATATCATATATATCTTCTATATCTAGTATATATATTTAGTTATAACAGTATATAATATTTTTAGATAAGAAATTAAATCCACCGTTCATGGAGATAGTAATCCGTACATACGCATAAAAGATACTTTCATTTCTATTTTGTATTTTAATGGAATGAAAACATAATTATAAATAGATATATTAGAATTACAGTATAATATCTTATATAATTTCATTAAATCAATCCTTTATATGTCCCATATATGGAATAAACGACTCGTATCACTTTGAGGGGGTGGAAATCCGCACTTCATTAAATGAATGTATCATATTTACCCACTATAGAAACCATAAATGTATTCTATAAATGAAAAATACATAAGAATAGAAACTATATAAATATAATATATATAACATAAAAATAAAGTTCAATCTTAATGTCTACTCTAAGAGGTTGAAGGAGATGATTGAACTATCATCATTTCGTGAGTCAATAGTTCACCATCCATAGAAACTTTATGTTCTTTACACATTAGATGGAGGTGTGTGTGTATTTAGTTTGTATAATTCTCAGTACAACAATCTATTATATGGAGGATATTTTTTTATAGAATAATGTAATAAAAAGTGTTTATGGGGCTGGATAAGTAAAATAAACCAAAAAACATAAGAGAAAACGTTACCTTTAAATCGGGTATCTTCCCTTGGTTTGAACCAACCAGTCTAATTGAAATGCCTTATACCTAAAGGATGTATTATATGAGTAATATAGTGTCGTGGGGAGCTTAATTGGGTAGAGGTTGAATGATACAAGTGGTTGAGATGTGTGAGGAATGGGTTATATGAGAGGGATTTTTATAAGAGGGAGGATGGTCTCTTTAGGAAAGTTTGAAAAAATAATTTTATTATATATTTATTAAGTTTTTATAAAGGTACAAAACACATTAATGTATAAGATAAGATTAATCAGGTTCAAAATTAAATAATACAATTAAAATTGGACATGTTTTTGAAGTTGATTAATTTTTTTAATCTTATTTATTTAAATCATTCATTAATGAGGTAATCAGTACATAATTATTGTGGCATTAATAATATTATTAATATTATTGCTAAAAAAAGAATCATGATTTAGGAAATCATTTTTGATTTCAAATTAATATTGATAGTTGAATATTGTACATATATAATCCCATGTAAAAATTGATTTACTAAAATATATATGTTTAAGTCAATTTTGTCATTACTTTAAATTAATTAGTATAAATTGTCATTTTCACTCAAAAGTGGATCATGAGGTCCCAAAATCGACCCAAGGATGCCCAAGGTCTGACATGTATCATCCAACAAGATTAGGACATTTTTTAGGGTAATTTAATATTATTATTATTATATTTTTTACACATATTTACCAAATTTAACCTTTAACCATTGTTAATAAAATATTTACTGAAGTAAATATTAATAATTTCTAAAAATAAATGTTACTTATTTACACAAAATTGAACTCATGATTATAAATATGGAATAAATTTTTTGAAATTAATAAAACATATGTTGTGTAAATTAATTTAAAATTAATTCACATTGTCAAAAAATCGTGTTTCTAAAAAATAATAACTGTCAAATGATTGATATTTGTTTATGTCCAATTTCTATGTGAAATTACATCCAATTGCCAAAATTAGATTAAATAGTAAAAATATTTTATAATCACATATTAAAACAGTTTATAAATATAATCTATCAATATAAATAAGTCATATTAAAGGGAATTTATAAATTCAAATACATAAATTTTCACTATTCATAAAAAATAAACTTTATCATAAAAATGCCAAAAAATTACCCAAAGAAAATATTAAAATTCTATTTTTAATGTATATTTTTTTAAGTAAAATAGGACATATACTTGTAAAAAAACAAGATTTAAAAAGGGTTCTCAATTAAAAGGTGGTAAATTGACCTTTTAATAAATATTATAATATTTATGCTTAAAATTGGATTCATTCAAATTTTATGCCTCTAATTTTTTTAATAAATGTAAAACATTTAAAAAAACATATTTAATAAATTTTTAGTCAGTTCCTTTCATTACCTCAAATATAACAGCTTTTCGTTAACTACCAATTTAATTTATTATATAATTTTTTCTGTTTAACTCAACGTTGTGTGCAACTTATGTTTTCAAATAAAAACGATGTTGTGTATTAGGTAGTCCAATGAACATAGAATTCCCTTTAATATGAAATTAATATTTAATACAAAAATATTAATAAATATAAAAATTTTATATTCATTATTTACCAGGGATGTTACAAAGGTCCCATGGGGGTAATAGTAATGTTGTGTATATAGGAGGCACTCACAAGCATGAATCACATTACATGCCATCACCACACTTTCCTACCCTATACACGGACACCCTATAAAATAACCCATAAATGGATATCCCTTATATAGTGGTTCCCTATATATATATATTAACATGTATCTGTCATATTATTGATGGTGCAAACTGGTCTGTCGCGTCACATGTAATTTTAAACTATTTCACAATACACTTTTAGTTACGAAATGGGTGCTCACACTCTCAATGTGATAGAGGGTTCAAATTTGGAAATCAAAACATATAAACATTTAAAACATTTCAAAAAACATTAGAGATTGCCATTAGGAACATTTTTTCCGAAACATAGTTCTTTCAAATAGTCAACACAAACATAACACTGGAGATTGAAGTGCCAAACGAGCCTTTAAATTGAAATTTACATTTAATTTACATTAACTATATTAAAAAAAATATATTCATATTCACCTTGATAAATGGTCCCTTATGTTCCAAAGCACACACCAAATAGTACAAAATTAAAAATAGGAATTTATAATTTTTAACTCACCCTAAAAGGTGCTTCAAGTTTGAATGAGATAAACCATGAGGGATGATAATAAATTCATTTTTTCTAAAACCATTGAAGAAATTATTGACCATTTGAAAGGGAAAATCTATTTAATGAAAACATTATGTGATGGAGAACCATTATGGAAGCCAAAATTTATTCAAAAAAATTTCTAGAACTATCATCATTTTAGGGAACACCTATGTCTACTCCTAGTACACCCATGGATATTCCAACATCTAATGGAAAATGTAAATATTAAATGATCCCTATCCGAATAATTTCCCATAAATTATTCAAAAAAACACAGCAACCCCTTTTTGGAACTACCAAAAAAATATCAAGAACATTAACACACTCACCAAGTTATAACATTACCCAAACCAAATTCACCAACCATAAATTACCATCAAAGTACCCCAAAAAACAAGACATTTCATAAAAGGCTATATTCAAATTTAAAATAGTATAGACATTTCAAAAAAAATCCTAGGTTCTTTGATCCTATGTAAATTACATAAACCACATTAGAAATATATTGTTTATAAATTATTATAAAATTAAATCAACATTTTAATAAAGATATTGACATATTAGAGGTGTATATAAAATTTTTAAATGAAATGAAATCATGAAAATGCCAATACAAATCCATGGAGAGGGAAATAATATAAATTCATACATTAAGGAATTAGATGATCCAATGTTTTCTAAATCAAAATTTCAGTTTATCATGTAAATTAAATTTTACAAAATCATACAAACTAGAAATCTATCACCTCACCTTCAAAACTGCATTATGCACCCATAAAATTTGTGACAAAGACCAACACATCGAATTATGTTCCAAGGACTCACATGTCAATGTAAACCCTAAATTAGATGGCGGAAAACCCAGAAGTGGGTTTAAAAATTAACAATAACAACTCCTTCAATGGGAATTGAGTATCTGAATCTCACTCTTGGTGGTGGATTTCGAAACATGTACCAACGAGTCCATATACATCAAGTCTGTATCGTATTGATGGATGAAATAAAAAATCATGTATTATCTTTAAACACTATATTCTGACAAAGCCTTATCGGTGGGAGAAAGTGAATCAAATTTCCAAAGTGACAAAGGGTGACATCATAGAAGGTATTACCAAAAGATTCATACCTCATTCATGAATCATCATGAAATAATTGATCACAGAATAAGTGTTCATGCATTATCGAGTATTTTCCAGGGTTCAAGCACTCCTACTGTAGGTTGTCACTATGATTCGGTCGAGGGAAGGTGAGATCTGAGAATTGGAGTGGTTGTAATGTTGATGCCATTGCACCTATAATTTTTAGGAGGTCTCTGTTCATCACACATCATGGAGGGAGGAGGTGCATGTTAGGCATCACAAGGGAGGGAGGATGGAACCTCCCTCTTTTTTCCTAAAAAAATTAATTCCAAAAAATGTTATGAGAATTAAAATAAGAATAATATTAAAACTAATACTAATAATATAATATTTCTAATTATAATAAAAATATTAATAATAAAACTAATAATAATTCTAATAATAATAAAAATTTTACTCATTTATTTTCTAAAATTTAGAACATTTATAATAATTTAATAATATTTAAAATATTAAAAAATTTAATAAATAAAATTTAATAATTAAAATTTTAAATAAAATTTCTACTATTAAAAATATTAATAATAATACTTTTCTGAAAATTATTTTAAACTATAATGACATTCCTAAAAATTTAATAATTATTATAATAAAAACAATTTCCTATAAAATAATAATATTAAAAATTATTTTATGAATTACATTATTATTCACTAAAAAATAATAATAATAATTTAATGTTTTAAACATTTTTTTTATTTTAATCACCTAAAATATTATTATTTTTTGTATAAGGAAACCACAGGGACTCCTCGGACCACTTAACCTTCAACACTAATTATTTCATTTCTATACACCAATAGTAAACCCATCAAAATTATTAAATTTAAAATAAATTATCTATGCATAACCTAGAACATTAATAGGATATCCAAAGGCAATAAACAATTAAATAAAACATTTATAAATGTCGGTGTGTGATAATTCTCCCGAAAAAAAAGTCATTATTCCCCCAAGAATGTCACCAAGCCAACCGTTAACAAAACATGAACCCATGACCATTCAAAACCATATGAAAATTGCAGCCTTGTCCTGAACATTCCGATAACACATCACACCTGACCAATTAATAAAAACCCACTGCTCGAGGCTGAGTAGAGAACCTGGTAGGGTTCTCCCCACCATAATGTTTCACTAAAATGGAATCCATGAAATTTGAACACACCACCCCTTAGGGGGAAATGTGGGAACACCCATGCTAAACTCATTCATTTTATCTATATGGAATGAACAAAACCCCTATGATGTAAATGTAATGATTTCTACAAAAAGTCCTAGAACCATGTGGGTGAGAAATTAACTCAACACATCCTAGACCGACTGAATATATTCCTCATCTCAACTATTGTCTAGGGAATTACTATCGCAAAGAAACCCCACTTTCTCAATGATAACAGAACAACCCCCCAAAAGGGTTAAATGAATTACAGGGAAGACCAGTACACTAATACATTTGAATGGTGGAATCTCCTAAATAATATAAACACACTTGGGGATTACCATAGAGGGTTGCCTGAACTACGATAGGGTCCAAGAAACAACACCCAATAATTTTAAAAAACAAAACATCCCCTAATGAGAATGACTTAGAAAAAGATAAAAAATAAATTGGGTTTTGTTTATTCATGGTCCCAACAACAATTGAGGAGTCTGATCAATTTGGAAGCCACACTAAGAGTAGATAAGACCGCTTGGATATTGGTGAAATGATATCATCACACCAACAAAACAATGATGAGTTAAAATGTTGACATGAATAGAATATGGAAACATAAAAAATTTACATCCCAAAGCAGAAGACATGATCTAGACTGAGGTTACACACACCCATGAAAAATCCTAAATGTGCATGAGCTTCATCCTAAGACATGTGGTTAGGGAACTGACATAAGAAGCATCTCATACCACATAGTAATTATTTTTTTTCTCCCAATGATACAAATAACCACCTTGGTGGTATGCATTCAAAGGGATAAAATTTTATGTTTTAAAATGCCTTAAATATCCATAATGGTGGAACATAAGAACACAATATAAAAAACATGTTTTTGGCACCATCTAAGATATTTTCTTGGAGAATTGGTCTTCATATATATATTCTTTTCTAGATTAGTAACCTTCTCCAGAGACGACCACCATTGATAACACCAATAAAATCAATGATAGTGGGACATCAAACCTACATAGGTCCTATAACTAGAACCTCAAACTATCACAAGATGGCATGATGCTTCATAACCTTGGAGTTCACTATAATATAAAGAAAAATTGTATCCTCATGAACACCACAACTACCTTAATCAAACATCAGCTACGTTGATAAATACAAAAAACCAAAAATTGACCAGGAACTGACCATGATTGATTTGCAATCATAGGAGGAATTTCATGGTGGAACATCCTAAACAACATGAAAAACACAACCTGAATCAAGCATCATGACCAGAACAAAATAAAAAGGAACATCATGAGCTCAAAAAAACAGACCTGGGTGCCAAACAAATTTGAGCCCAACCAAAAATATCTTTTCAAAAATCCCATTTTATATAAATTTTCAAAATATCTACATTTACAAGTGACATTCAAAATACTAAGACCATATTTTTAAACCAAATTTTGTTTCCAAAATTTTCTTTTCCATTAAAATTTTAAAACAGACTTATTGTATCTTATAAATTGTCACATGTGTGTTTATCCATTCCCACATAAATCATTGGCAGAAAAGTACCCCCACTCACTCACAATATATACATATGCACATATAACCCCTTAATAATAAATCTATATTCCAAAAATTACATTTCCTTATCAAAACAAAAAACATACCAAATTTACCAGATCAAACACTTCGCCCATAATAACCCACTTCTCTAATTTAAAATAATTGAAATAAATCAATTTTTCCATCCCCAAACCACATTTTTTTAAAATATATTTTATTGTAAAATTTCAAAATCATTTTGAATATACAGTCCATTAATCCAAAATAAAAATTAATAAAACCAAAAATAAACCCACAAAATGTAGGACTAATGCCTATTGCATACCCAATGACATGGTGGTGAGCCATGCCCCATGTAAGGAATAAGACACTGAAGTCCTAGAACCTAGAACATGGACTCCACATGGGTCACCACAACATTTAAGGTCACAAAATAACTCCATTTTCCCCCATTTTCATCCCTCATTGCAAAAAATACCATGATAATATAATCAAATTCATGACTACCCTGGTAACTTGATGATTTGCAAGAGAAAGAGTTTATGACATTGTCCCTACAAATGCATGTGCATGTCTATAGGGACATTCCTAATCCCCCAAGAATGGAATCTAGTGGTAGGAATTAAAAAATATTGGAGGGACCAATTTATACATAATGTTATTAAACATGACTAGATAGATAAATAAACTAAACAAATCACCAAAACCAACTACTGAATGTAAATAAATTAAACATTTATATATATATATTATACAATGATCAAGAGAAAGAAAAACAAAAAACAAAAAATGATACCATGATACTATGACCTACATGATACATCTCAGTCATCTCCTACCACTAAATCAAACCTGATCATGTACTGAGATGTCAAAACATGAAAATCTGAAAAATAACTGGACCAACACTTGAGAAGATAAAATATGTTTGATCACATTGATTCCCAATTGCAAATACAATTAAAAAAATCTTAATAAATGTATTAATTTTCCCAAATGATTCCATTGATAGTAGTTTGATATACAATTACAAAAAAACGGTTTTCCATATTTTATAAAGCAACACACAAAAAATTTCATTTCAAAAACCAAATTATATTTTATAAAGAAAAACCCAAAAAAGGAATATAGTGCTAAGAACAAATAGATAAACATAGTAAGCATATAAAGTAATTTAATAGAAATTAAACAAACAAAAAAGATAATTATAATGGGTGATCATAAAAATCCTTTAAAACCCCCTAAATGTATTCAGTTGGGACCTTCTACTAGTGTATGGTAAAACTCATATGTCTATATTCAACTAGATTCCCTAAACTGACCAATCTAGTGGAATATCCAATTAGGAATAACATTAAAGCTTGGGGTAACAACCCATCAAATATGGGTTGACCATAAACCATTATTTAACCCATTAAAAGGCACATTGGAACCCATAGTGATAAGAGTAATGTCGTGTAAGTAGGAGGCCCTTGCATGTGTGAGTCACCTTACCTGTCATCACTATACATGCCTACCCCAAACATAGAAACACTATAAAAATATAAATAAAGTGACATACATCATATAGAGGATCCCGCTATATTTTTATATATCGAGTGATATATAATAGGTATATGTCATTTCATCCAAGGTACCAATTGGGCAATCTCATCAAATTTACGTTTAAATGATTTCAAAAGGAATATGAAGTTGTCATCCAGGTGCTCACACTCTCAAAATGGATTAAGTTTCAAACAATGAATTTATAACATATAACAACATAAAACATTTCACAATGCATTAAGGGTTCCTAATATGAATCCATTCTACAAAACAAAATCCATTAGAAGAGTCCACACAAACATTACACTAGAGTTGGAAGTTCCAAATAGGCTTTTATGTTGATGTGTCTAAGGAATTTAACTAAAACATATGATAAAAACGACTTTTATGATAACCTAAAAAAATTTTCCGTTATGTTCCTAAACACACACCAAAAACTACAAAATTATGAAATTTTCCTTTATCCTTTTTTCTCAAATCAAAAGAGGCTTCGATGATGAGCATGCCAGACCATGAGGGATACCTTTAATTTATTATTTACAAAATCATTTAATCAATTCTTCAGCATATGAATAGGGAAGAACATTTTAGGAAACATTGAAGGGATGAATAACCATTATGGATTCCATATTTTTTAGAAACATAAATTAAATAACCAATATCATTTGAGAATACACCCAAGCACGCAACTAGTGAACCCATTCATATGCCAAAATCCAATGGCACATTTAATGGTTATGATTCTCCTTTTCACAAAATTTCAACATAAATTATTTTAAAAAAAGTCAACAACCCCTATTTAGAACAACTAAAACATTTTTTCAATGTACTTAAACACACATAACAAGAGATAACAATACCCCGCACAAATTCAACAACCAACAAATACCATCAAAATATCAAAAAAGAATATAAATTTCCTAAATGTAACAATTTAAATATAAAATATAAAATACTTTTCAAAGAAACATCCTATGTTCCTTGAAGCTATTTAATTCACATAAACCAGTAGAGAAATTAAATTTTTAAAAAAATTCTGTGAACATGAAACCATAATTCACATCTAGATATAGGCATATTAAAGTGTGAATAACAATTATAAATTAATTTAAATCATGCATATACCAATAAAATGCTTCAGAATGTGAAAAGATTGAAACACATGCATAAAACAATTTGTCAAGCCATTGTCTTCTAACTCAGCATCATCTTTTCCTTATTTAATAGAAAGAACAATAAGTATCAAAAGGAGAAAACTGAGGAGCCACAAATCCAAGGAACCAGAAAACAAGAATTTAAGGTGGTCTAAAATGGTAAAACCCAGGACCATCCCCTGTAACCAGATGGTTCCCATCAGAATACATCAAGACAATATCTAGAGAGAAAATGAAACTCTCCCCATGGGTTGACAAGGAATAAAGATAGAATGCAGCCTTATTACCCTAACACAAATTATGGATAATGTCGGTGTTGGGATCCATGAGACTTAGTAATTTCCTTATAATGTAATCAATGGACCATGGGGTGGATCTCTTACCTGATAGGGAGTTGTAAATGATGATGGAGTCAGTTTCCACTACATTGAGGGAGATGATCCTACTCCTAGCTAACTACAAGCCGAACATCATCGCAATGGCCTCAACCTGTAAAGAATCACCAATTCCAAATCTGGCTGCAAAATCATCCAAGACCACACCCTTCGAGTCTCAGATCACTCCACCCCCCTCATGCTACCCATCATACAAGATCCGTCAGTGTTCAGCTTGTGGCATGAGTGATTGGGGAGCCATCGAACCCAATGCCCCTACATTCCCATGCAATTGGGGAAAATAGAGTGATTCTGTCCTGAAACGAGCCTCATGGTGGGAGCATCCTACCAACAATTACTCAGCCAGAGCAGGTCCACCAGAAACAATTTAACCCGTGCCACCACTACCCTTGCTGAACAGGTGGCCCACTCAAAAACAGCCTTGTTTCGAGCAATCCAGATGCACCAGCAACCTAGTGCAAACACCAGCCTGTGGGCCTTACACTCATTACTCTGGTCATCCAAACTGTGTAACCAATGATTAAGGTTGGGGGCTTGAACCTGGTCTCTAACAACATAACCTGTAAACTCACCAAATGCCAACCAGATGGCGGTGGCCCAGTCACCCAAGAAGAACAGATGATCAACAGTTTCCTCTGTGCTCTCCCTACAACAGCAGCATCACGAAGCCAAATGTATTCTCATCCTCTTCACGTTGTCATCAGTGGACATTTCTCTATTTCAGATCCTTTAATCCAAGATATTGTATATAGCCGGGATTTCCATTCGCCATAGGGTTCCTCCCGACGCATCGGTCGGAACGGAGGTTGTGAAGACCCTACAAAACTCCTTCGTTGAAAATGCACCTGAGCTAGAAGCTGTAACACCCCGAGCTTTCATGATACGCTTCTCTTTCAATAATGCAATATCTTGCATTGTACGCAAGTTTGGGATTCTAACACACCGCGACCAATCAAAATATCCATTATGAATAGTAATACCCAATTTTTTAAATTATATAAATTTTATATTTCAAAATGGATTTTATTTTTGTATTCGAAATATTGAAATTATCTAAAGTTGAATTTTTTGTAATTTTCTGAGAACTTCTAATTTTTTATGAGTAGTGAAAATTACTTAAAAACAACTTTTTTGATCAAAATAATTAATAGTGATAAATTATACTATTGAGTGGTTTTAAATTATAATTAGAATATATTTTTACCATTTTATCCAATTGTGGTCATTAGAATTAATTTCACTTTGAAATTTGACATAAACAATTGTCAATCTTTTGATATATATTGTTTCTTAAAAACACACTATTTGTTGTGACAGCGGGAATTAATTATGAAATTAATTAATGCAACTTATATGTCTTGAATTTTGTAAAATAGGAAACATTTTTGGATTCGGAATTTCAATTTTAGCTTAGGACGAAATTTTGGCATTGTTCTGAAAAACTTCAATTTTTGATGAATTGTGAAACCACTAAGTTGTAGTTAAAAAACTGATTTTTCATTTAAATGTAACATTACCACTTCTATGATTTGAATTTCAAAAATACGACATACATGGTTGTCATTAGGAAGTAAAATTTGGTTCAATGGGATTAAAATAATTTTTTGAGGAATAGTAACTTTTAAGATTAATTAATCACGATTAAAGGTAATTAGTGAAATTTAAGGTAAATATAATGTTATAATAATATGGAATGAACTTGAAACTTGTCCTAACCCAATTGGATGTGTCATGTCCGACCAACACAATCCATGGGTCAACTTGGGCACCCCATGGAGCCACTTTGGTAGGAAAATGACATAAATAACTTTTTATTTAAAGTTAAAATAAAAATGTCACAAACATAAGTTGTTTTACTAAAACAATTTTTCAATGGGGTTATACAAGTCATATTTTTTACTATAAATATTAATTATAAATATAAAAATATTTCATACATCATTATATTTTTTTTTTATTTTTAGACATTAAATAAATTAAATTATTTATGACAACATGATGATGCTGCGATTAACTCATTAATTAACGATTTAAATAAAATGAAATGATAATGTAAAATCCAAGGATTACACTTGTCAAAAACCTATTGGATGAGAATATTTCGAACCCTTATCACCTTAGCCTCGAATTATATAGGTGTGGGACCTTTAGATTCCGAAAATCATTGTATCATAAAGTAACATTTTATTACATTCCAAGAGTGCCCCTCCTCTCCTCTTTTAAAAGGCCCCCACCACTACCACCTTATTCACACCATCAAGCCATTTGTCTCAGCCAAACTCTGCCCAAATACTCTCTCAACTCCCTCCCTTACTCCTACAGGCCTCACTTTGGGAATAATTCTTCCCAAGGAAGTCTTTGGCTCAAATCAAATGAGTTACCCGATTTTAAGGTAATGTCTTCTCTTATGTTATTTTGTTTTATTTTTCTTATCCAACCCCCTAAAATCATTTTATTAATTTCTTTTGTAACAACAACAGTATACTAAATATACTATGATGTTGTTATAATAATTATTTGAGCTACACTTACACACACCTACATCTAATGGTTAAATAACATACAGTTTCTGTGGATGGTGAATTTCTGCCTCACGAAACGATGATTGTTCAACACTCATATAACACCTCTAATGGTGGCCATTTTGATGACACTATTTTCATATATGATATATATATTATTTTTATATTTTACTTATGCTTTTTTATTTCTCATTTGTGGCATACTTTATGATTTCCATTATGCGTAAACGCGATAATTTCATTTTAGGAAGTGCGGACTACCGCCCCCTCAAAGTGATTTGAATCGTTAATGCCATATGTGGGACATATAAAGGATGGATTAAATGGTATTATACATTATATTATACTGGAATTATATTATAACTTTATATAATTATAACTTCATTCCATTAAATATGAAATAGAAATGAAAGTAGCGTTCATGCGTACATACGGCCTACCGTCTCCTTGAACGGTGCATTTCATTTCTTACCTCTAAACGTTGTGGAATAATATAAATGCATGTATATACTAGATATATATGATATATATGATATCAATATCATGAATATAATTCTTGATATAATGGATATATCACCACATGAACAACATGTAATTATAAGAAGTTTATTTTTGACTCAAGTTCCAAAGATCGACAAAACGACCGTTATTAACTTAAATAATTACATAATGTTCATAACATGGTAATAAGTGATATAAAAAGAATAATGAACTTGAAAAAGGTTCTTAAGAAGGTAGAGATTAACTCTAGTTTATTAATCAGGAGATCAAAGAACGGTCGAGTGAATTCGGACACGAGGTAAGGGAATTTCTTAACCCAATTTCCGTTCTTTGGGTTAATCTCCTACTTTCAATTTATGTCACGATATTATTATGTCATATCTTTTATTTCTACTTTAATTATGTTTACATATAGTGAATAAACATAATAGATCTATTTTATTTAAAAAATGATCTTTGTATGGTACTTTGTCTCAATCTCCATTCATTGTGGCGTATTTTGTTTTATACACAAATTTCTTTTATACGGTGTATAATCCCCTTTGACTTTTACATTTATTCAAAAGGAATATTTTTTATACGAAGTGTTTTACTAAACGTCAGAAATGAATGTTTTTCTTGCCGTACATATGTGGTGACAACGACTTCTGCGCCGCCATGAACATTATTTGAGTTTCGGCTTCCTCTACAATCCATAACATCTTTTAATGAAAATTAAATACAGTGTTTTAATTTTCATTAATTTTGGTATTGAAAATGGTTTTGAATGTGTTTTTATTATATCAATGTGTTGTATTGATATTTTGTGATTGAAATGTTGAATTTTTATGTTTCCGTTATGATTGTTTTATGTGATATGATTATGTTATGGTTTATGATAAGTTTAAACCTGTTCATATGAGGAATGCATTGGACTTAATACGTGACGGGTGGAGCCCGCTATAGCTCCTCGATGCATCGGATGGTCTCATGAGACAAACTAGTGTCTTGGCACGAGGCCTTGACAAAATATTATTTGTGGTCTTGGCACGACGCCTTGGCTATGTGGTTATGATAGTCTTACATTATGCATTCCATCATTATGAAAGTGGTTATTGATATTGCATGTGATTATTTGACTAGTAGAATATCCATGTGAGTAAGTAAATGTTATTATTTAATTTTATTTTTTCCATATTATGCTGAAGTTCATGTATAAAAAGGCGTTTGTTTTAGTTATACATTGCCTTAAATGTTAATGTTTATTTATGAAAGCTTCGACAATATTGTTATTCTTACTGAGAATCTGAGCTCACCCCATTCAATGTTTTAATTTTTTTCAATAATGTGAAGAAGTATTTTAGGAATGACCTGCAGGGATAGTCTGAAGGGGATATGAGTGTGGAAAATAGAAACTATGTTATTATGATTTTTCACTTTATGATGAAATGTAAGACTTATGAATGTATCTAGTGTTTCCAAGACTACTAAACTGATTGTTCTTTCGAGACTTGATCTTTTATGATCATGACAATGTTAAGAAGTAATTCACAGACTCTGGGTAGCTGGGGTCAGGGTGTTACAGTTGGTATCAGAGGCAGTTTAGTACTAACATTGGAAGCTAGATTTAGATAAACTCTGATTAGAGAACATATCCCAAAGATAGACTTTGAAGATTAGTATAGAAGAACTTCGTAGAATATTGGTATTATAGAGATGTTGTGAGTTTTCCGAGCAATACATCTCTGTCTGGATACGAGCAGGATGAGGCGGCTCTGGCACAGATGTACCTAGGGGTTAAACCTGAAAACACCTCTCTGAGCTAGACTCGAACGGGAACTGGTGCACGACAATGGGGCTTGCTGCACTCTTGGTTACGACACCCCCGGGGGATATTCTGAGGATAATTCTCATTTTCTTTATAAACCACTTTGAAGGGTTAGGAGTATATACTTCCTCAAATAAAATATTTTTATGGATTATATCCATAAATAGTTCAATTTATGTTGAGTTTTTTAGAAGTATGGAATTATGTATTTTGATTCATTAACTAATCTAGTTTATGCCATTGTTTAGAAATGGCTCCTAGTGGAAGGAATGGAAACTGTATCAATGCATGCACTCCATGTAGAGATTTCACTCCTGCTCAAGATAATTATTGTGGATCTTGAGATACAACTGGTGCTGATCAACTTGTTACCATACCGAGACAACTCACTCAGGTTATGAATAATAACCTTACTCGTATGGAGCACCCTGATCCACAACGTGGAGGATCAATGTTAGAATTCTTCATGAGGCAACAACCACCAACATTTAATGGGGGTACAAATCCATTAGTAGCTGATCAATGGATAAACTCCTTATAGAAAATATTCCATGACTTGGGGAGTAGCGAAAGGGGGAAGGTTGTCATGGAAGTCTACTGCCTCACGGGAGATACCGATCAATGGTGGTCACTGATTCAAAATACAAAGGAAGATGATGAAGTATCAAATATGGAATGGAGAGAGTTCAAAGATCTTTTCTTAGAAAAATACTTTCCGCATGTCCATCGAGCAGATATGGAAAGTCAATTTCTGAGTCTGAGATAAAAGGAGGATGAAAATTTCGCAAAGTATGAGGCTAACATTACAAGGTTAGTGAGGCATAAAACAAGATATATACGTAACCCAAGAAGTAAGATCGATCTTTTCTTTGATGGGTTAAAATTTCTCCGTCGAGCCTTAGTCTCACAATCTTTCTTGTCGTACGAAGATATAGTCTCGTGTGCTATAAAGATAGAAAATGAATTCTATAAATCTTATGACAATAATGTAAGGCAAGAGAAGAAGAGGATGGTGGAACAATAGACGGATAAATGGAAAAAGGGAAAGAAGGATTTTCCATTAAGTGATAATTGTGGGAAGAATCACCCTGGTACATTCCTTAATGAAATCGGAGTTTGTTATAAATGTGGAGAAAAAGGTCACCAGGATCGTGATTTCAAGGGAAAGAAAGAGGCTATCAAAGTTGAATGATAAATTGTATGGAACTGGGGAATTATGCAAATGAATGTCCTAAGCGTCAGGGAAACTTATCTCAAAAAAGGCCAAGGGATCATGGACAATCTTATGTTGTTACTACAGTTGAAGCGGAATAATTAATGTATTGGTTCTTTTGGACATAAGGATTATATTCTGGTTATACGGATAATGTGATATATATATATACGGATTGTACTTTAGTAATTTTTGTTTTCATTATGGTTTTAATATGATGAAGGTAATCATATTTTTAGTATGTGACAAAAAGAGAAGCTTTAATTTGTTTGGGGAATCTGATGATACAATTGATTTTGGAATTTAGAGACCTTTTAGAGAAAGTCTGGACTAAGGTATTTTGGATAACTATAAAGGTTGGAATGGATTATGTTGATCTTTGTATAGTATTGTTTAAGGTTAAAACATTTCTGAAGATTATTTCTAGAATATTATAATACTATAGTTTTAGGAAAAGGACAACCTGCAGGGTGGGGCATAACCCATCGCGTCGGACAAAGCTGCAGGAATCGAACCCACAACCACAGTGAGACAAGCCTTTATTACCTACCACTAGCCTACAGGAAGTCCCTAGTTATTAAAAAATAGTTTTCCGAATCTAAATGGTATGTGGTAATATTTTGAACCTTATACAATTAGGAAAAATATAATATTTTTGAGTTCTATTACCATTTGGAGTGAAAGATGGGTTCGTGGTAAAAATTTATTAAAGAATGAAATCCTACATGACAAGTAAGTATATTTCCTTACATTTTTAGTAAATCTCTTAAATGAATTCATCAACTTTATAAAAGGTAACTTAAAACAAAAACGTTGTTAGTTAACTTTTCCAACTGGGGATTCAATGACCGTTTAACCAAACACAAGTTTGTGATTTTCTTGTGGTTAAATTTCTCCTAATCCTGATTTCTACAACTCTCCATTAGACCTTGATAGTTTGTTTCTCCACCATATCCATATTTTCGTAGAATCCTAGTATGGGCTATCTCATGTGACCTTTGTATTTATCTTTATTTCTTTTAATGTTATATTTTTAATAAACTTATTTCTGATGTGAGTTTTCCACAAAGGTATTTTCTATTTTCAACCTTTTATTTTCAAATAAGAATTTAAAATTGCGAGGACGCAATTTATTGAAGGAGTGGAGAATGTAACACCCTGAGCTTTCATGATATGCTTCTCTTTCAATAATGCAACAGCTTGCATTGTACGCAAGTTCGAGATTCTAACACACCGCGACCAATCAAAATAGCCATTATGAATAGTAATACCCACTTTTTGAAATTATATAAATTTTATATTTCAAAATGGACTTCATTTTTGTATTCGGAATATCGAAATTATCCAAAATTGAATTTTTGGTAATTTTCTGAGAACTTCCAATTTTTTATGAATAGTGAAAATTACATAAGAACAACTTTTTTAATAAAAATAATTAATAGTGATAAATTATACTATTGAGTGGTTTTAAATTATAATTAGAATATGTTTTTACCATTTTATCCAATGGTGTTCATTAGAATTAATTTCACTTTGAAATTTGACATAAACTATTGTCAATCGTTTGATATATATTGTTTCTTAAAAACACGCTATTTGTTGTGACAGTGGGAATTAATTATGAAGTTAATTAATGAATCTTATATGATTGTAATTTTGTAAAATAGACATCATTTTTGGATTAGGAATATCAATTATGGGTTAGGGCGAAATTTTGGCATTGTTCTGAAAAACATCAATTTTTTATGAATAGTGAAACCACTAAGTGGTAGTTAAAAAACTGATTTTTCGTTTAAATGAAACATTAACACTTCTGTGGTTTGATTTTCAGAAATCCGACATACATGGTTGTCATTAGGAAGTAAAATGTGTTTCAATGGGATTAAAATAATTTTTTGGTGAATAGTAACTTTTAAGTTTAATTTATCGCGATTAAAGGTAATTAGTGAAATTTAAGGTAAATATAATGTTATAATAATATGGAATGACCTTTACACTTGTCCTACCCCAATTGGATGTGTCCTAGCTGACCAAGACAATCCATGGGTCAACTTGGGGACCCCATGGAGCCACATTGGTAAGAAAATGACATAAATAAATTTTTATTTAAAGTTAAAATGAAAATGTCACAAACATAAGTTGTTTTACTAAAACAATTTTTAAATGGGGTTATACAAGTGATATTTTTGACTTTAAATATAAATTAGAAATATAATAATATTTCCTACATCACTATATTTTTTTATAATTTTTAGACATTAAATAAATTAAATTATTTATGACACCATGATGATGTAGCGATTACCTCATTAATTAACGATTTAAATAAAATGAAAAGATAATGTAAAATACAAGGCTTACACTTGTCAAAAACATATTTTATGGTAATATTTCAAACCATTATCACCTTATCCTCGAATTATATAAGTGTCGGACCTTTAGAATCCTAAAATCATTGTATAATAAAGTAACATTTTATTACATTCCAAGAGTGCCCCTCCTCTCCTCTTATAAAAGGCCCCAACCACTACCACCTTATCCACAACTTCAAGCCATTTGGCTCGGCCAAAATCTGGCCAAATACTCTCTCAACTTCCCTCCCTTACTCCTAGAAGCCTCACTTTGGGAAGAATTCTTCCCAAGGATGCCTTTGGCTCAAATCAAAAGAGTTACCTGATTTTAAGGTAATGTCTTCTCTTATGTTATTTTGTTTTATTTTGCTTATCCAACCCCATAAACTATTTTTATTCATTTCTTTTGTAACAACACCATAATCCTCAATATACTAGGATGCTGTTATAAGAATTATTCGATCTACACTTTCACACACCTACATCTAAGGGTTAAAGAACATACTGTTTCTGTGGATGGCGAATTTCTACCTCACGAAACGATGATTGTTCAACACTCATATAACACCTCTAATGGTGGCCGTTTTGATGACACTATTTTAATATATGATATATATATTATTTATATGTTTTCCTTATGCTTCTGTATTTCTCATTTTTGGTATACTTTATGATTTCCATTATGCATAAACGCGATAATTTCATTTTAGGAAGTGCGGACTACCGCCCCCTCAAAGTGATTGGAATCGTTAAGGCCATATGTGGGATGTATTAAGGATGGAGTAAATGGTATTATACATTATATTATACTAGAATTATATTATACCTTTATATAATTATAACTTCATTCCATTAAATTTGAAATAGAAATGAAAGTAGCGTTCATGCGTACGTACGACTTACCGTCTCCATGAACGGTGCATTTCATTTCTTACCTCTAAACATTGTGGAATATGATAAATTCATGTAAATACTGGATATATATGAGATATATGATATCAATATCATGAATATAATTCTGGATATAATGGATATATCACCACATGAACAACTTGTAATTATAAGAAGTTTATTTTCGACTCAAGTACCAAAGATCGACAAAAAGACTGTTATTAACTTAAATAATTACATAATGTTCATAACATGGTAATAAGTGATATAAAAGGAAAAATTAACTTGAAAAAGGTTCTTAAGAAGGTAGAGATTAACTCTAGTTTATTATTCAGGAGATCAAAGAACGGTCGAGTGAATTCAGACACGGGGTAATGGAATTTCTTAACCCAATTTCTATTCTTTGGGTAAATCTACTACTTTCAAATTATGTCATGATATAATTATGTCATATCTTGTATTTGTACATTCATTATGTTTACTTATAGAGAATACACATAATAGATCTATTTTATGTAAAAAATGTTCTTTTTAAGGTACTTTGTCTCAATATCTATTCATTGAGGCGTATTTTTTTTTATACACAAATTTCATTTATACGGTGTATAAACCCCTTTGACTTTTACATTTATTCAAATGTAATCTTTTTTATACGAAGCAGTTTACTAAATGACAGAAATGAATGTTTTTCTTGCCATACATATGCGGCAACAACGACTTCTCCGCCTTTGTGACCATTATTTGAGTTTCGGCTTCCTCTACAAGCCATAACATTTTTTAATGAAAAATAAATACAATGTTTTAATTTTCTTTAATTTTGGTATTGAAATTGGTTTTGAAAGTGTTTTCATTATATCAATGTGTTTTATTGATATCTTATGATTGAAATGTGGAAATGTAATGTTTCCCTTATGCATGATTTATGTGATACGATTATGTTATGATTTATGATATGTTTAAACCTATTCATATGAGTAATGAATTGGACATAATAAGTGACGGGTGGAGCCCGCTATAGCTCCTTGATGCATCGGTAGGTCTCATGAGACAAACTAGTCTCTTGGAACGGGGCCTTGACAAAATATTATTTGTGGTCTTGGCATGAGGCCTTGGCTACGTGGTTATGATAGTCTGGCATTTTGCATTCCATCATTATGAAAGTGGTTATTGATATTGCATGTGATTATTCGAATAGTTGAATATCCATGTGAGTATGTAAATGGCATTATTTAATTTTATTTTTTCCATATTATGCTGATGTTCAAGTTTAAAAAGGCTTTTGTTTTAGTTATACATTTCCTTAAATGTTAATGTTTGTTTATGAAAGCTTCTACAATATTGCTATCCTTACTGAGCATCTGAGCTCACCCCTTTCAATGTTTTAATATTTTCTAGGATGTGAAGAAGTATTTTTGGAATGACTTGCAGGGATAGTCTGAAGGGGATATGAGTGTGGAAAATAGAGACTATGTTATTATGATTTTTCATATTATGATGTAATGTAAGACTTATGAATGTATATGGTATTTCCATGACTACTAAACAAATAGGTCCTTCGAGACTTGATCTTTTGTGACCATGCCAATGTTAGGAAGTAATGCACCGACTCTAGGTAGCTGGGGACGTGGCGTTATAGAAGCGGTGAAGAAATATTTTTCTCTCTAATCATTGATATTAATAAGGTCAAAGACCTCATGATGATCCCTATTCATTACAGCCACAAAAAAAGTAGGATACATCCTAGCTTGGCGAAAGGAAATTTTTGTAACCGGACAACCCATGAAGCCAAGACATGAACCTGATTAGTCATGCTGCCCAAAAGAGATCTCCGCTCTCCCCACGATCTATATAGAGTTCGGAAGAAGGGATTAAATAAAAGGATCGATGGCGGTCTAGATAGAGGCTGCATGGCTAGCCTGGTACCCTCACTCTGATTTGCAGTCGGGAACCTACCCAACTTTGAGCAACCCTTGATGACATCCCATGCATGTTTAGCATGCATGGCTTGCAGGGTATCCGAGATGCTCCTCACGTTGATTCCTCCCTCCTCAACCGACTTAGAGAGTCTCTCCCAGTAATCCCAATGGTGCTTTCCATCTGAATGTGCGTCCCAGATATAAGATAATAGCACCCTATCAATACTTTAGGGAACACTCTGGGAACATTAATTGCGGAGTGGGCATGGACAGAAATTGAAGAGAGGACTCTATTTACCAGTGTGATCCTACATCCCAAAGCCAAGAAATTTCTTTTCCAGTTGGTAACATGACCAGTAATGCGAGAAACAATGTGGTCAAAATGCTGGACCTACGGTCTTCCTGGTGACACAGGGAAACCAAGGTAGGTAATCTGGAAAGAGCCCTACTTCATGTTCAACCGGTTGTCGAGGGATTCACTCCGGGAGTCTGGGCATCGACTCGTGATAAAAAAGGTGCTCTTGTTCTAGTTTATACATTGCCCAGTCCAGTGGTATTAGTTCTTCAAGATCCTGTTTAAGCCAAAGATGTACCATTTGTTTTCATTTATAATAATAATGGTGTCATCGGTGAGCATGTTCTGTGATATATAAGTATGTCCTTTCCTGCACCGATAGGGAGAAATGGCCACTCTGTTGATGCTCTTATTGAAGTGCTGACGAGCACATCCTGGGCCATGATGAAAATAATCGGTGACAGAGGGTGCCCTTGGCGCAGGCCATAGTCCGTCTTAAAGAAACTGTTGTGCATGCCCATGAAGCGAGTAGCCATCCATGAAGAGCTGATACACAAGAAAATTAAGTCAATAGACAAAGTAGAAAACCCCAAGCAAGAAAGGACATTGATGGTAAAATTCCAGTCTATGTAGTTGTAAGCCTTATCCATGTCCAGCTTAACCGCCAAATTTGAACCATGAACATTCATGTTGAGGTCACAGATAACCTCATGGCCCATAGAAATCACCACCTGAATAGATTGGCCTTTAACAGATCCATTATACTCAACCGAGGACACATTGGGGAGGTGAACTGCCAGTATCTTGTTGATGATTGTTGGGAGAATTTTATAGGTGACATTACACATACTCACCGATCTGTAATGATGGATGGAAAAGGATCATTGATCATTAAAATAATACCTATAGTGGTGGCGCATGCAACACGGGGAAGGCTACCTCCCTTGAAGAAGTCATGAACTTCCATGATCAGGTCTCCCTTCACCAGGTCCCAATCAGCCCTATAAAAACAAACTGGGAATCCATCTGGACCAAGGGAACTCTCTGGGTTAATGTCACCAACGCCTCATGAATCTCCTTATCCTTTGGGATAGCTTCCAAAATTACATTATCTTGGCAAGAGAGGATGATAAGAACCACTTCCAAAAACTTTTCATGGCTGCTAGGATATCCCTCCATCATGTGGGGGTTAGGGTCAGCCACCTTGTAATATAAAAACACTTTCACAAAAGTCAGGTCACTTGGAATTCTTCTCTACACCTTAACAATATCTTTTTACACCTATAATTAGTGTGGTGAATCCCAATACATATCCGGTTAAAAACTATGGGCTCACTAATCCTAATAGAACCTAAATTAGATGGTGCAAAACGCAACCCCATGTTTAGATGATTTTTCCGAACAATTGGCTTCATGGAATATAATATTCATCGACTATATTTTTGCGGTGAATGAAAAAAACGGAGAAATATGCCTCGAGACCTCATTAATGTATCATATTTAAGAAATAAAAAATAGCTATTATCTTTAAAACCTAGATTCAGACAAAACCAAATCGGTTGTTGAATGTGAATCACATAGCCAAAGATATGAAAGAGGACATTGGAGAAGGTCTCGACAAAAACAATTGGACATAATTCATAAATAATTAGGAAGTAGTGGACCTTAAAAGTAGGGGACACACCAATAAGTGTCATGTCGAGTTCATGGATGCCTGTTGCGGGTCGCAAACGAGATCCAACCAAGGGATGGTAAGCCCACACCAAGGGAGAGGGTGCGGGGTGAGGTCGTATCACCCTGCATTCCAAGGATATATATTCATGTATCACCATATAGAGGGGGCATGTCAGTTTTGTACTTCACTAGGCTGAGAGGAATGAACCCCCCTCTTAGTTCCTCAAAAAAAATCCATCAAATAAGTAATGAGAAATAATATAAGAATAATAATAATAATACATAAAATAGAAAATTTCTAATTTTATTAATAATAATTTTAATAACATTAATAATAATAACAACCGCCATCATGAGTTTATTCATTTAATTTTAAATATTATCAACATTAATAGTCATCTAATCATAAATATTTATTAAAACGATTTTAACGACCATTTTATAATAAAAATATTATTGTAAATTTATAATAATAATGAAAATATTAATAATAATAATTTTATTCTATTAATTTTAATCTATAACGATATTAATAAGAATTTAATAATAATTATAATAATCATAATTTTTTTATAAAAATATTATTAACATATATTTTAATAAAAAAAATTATTTTCTATACAATAATATTATTATTTTTATTATGTTTTAATATTTTAAATTATTTAATTCTAATAAATTATTATTATTTTAATTAGTGGGAAATTTTGGGTTTACCTAGGCCGCCTACACAGTCATCTCTAACTATGTGGTTTCTGTGCACCATCGCAAAACAAATCAAAATTATTAAAATACATTATTTTATTGGGTAGCGCTCAACCAAATACATGACAAGGATAAAAAATGATATCAAAAAAATTAAATATAATAATTATAATGTTCGGTGTGTAATATATATGATTATCCATTCAAAAAAAATTCAATATATGTTATCAAATTTTATTTTCTTATTTTCATGTTCCTTTTATGACCATATCTCGACTAACATTGTATGAAATAACCTCATTCCAATTCATCATAAATTATAATAATATAATTTTTTTTAATATTATTTACCTAAGTATAAATAACATCATATCATCTATATTAATCTTTCGTTCATCAGATATAATAGTATGGACTACTATTCATTTCACCAAGATGTTTTTGAAAAACCCATGGTAAATATTTACAATGGGGAATATTAAATATCCATTGAATCAAAAATTAGAATATATATGACACCCTTACATAGAAATTAATTTTTTTGTTATCATTAAACATAAAACTGAATATTAGGATTTTAGCTATGAAGTGTATCAACTACCTCTACATTACTACTGAATCCCGCTATCACAATGACATTGGTCAGAAATAAACCATTCATAAATAGTATAATTCGTTGTTTATGATAATTAATGACATAATTTTATTTGTAACATTATTCGAATTTGGGAAATATTATAATATCATTATGGTATGTGTAATTACCCATTCAAGTATAATTCTTCAATAAAACATCTATCCATTCATAAAAAAACCTATGGTCTCCTAAAATATCTAAACTCATAGTAGAATATAATAAACAATTGAAATAAAATAATTTCTCTAAAAAAATAACAATGGGTTTTTCTAAAAAATATTCAAACTATTTTTTATAAACTTATTTATATATATTCTTTGTTACTTTCCACTAATTATCAACAGACATCCTAACTACATAGTTTAGTGTGTACATACTCTCATCATCCAATGATTATTTAATAAGAACATATGTTGATTCATTTTTTTGTAATTAAAATGGGATATCAAGTAGTAATATATAAGAGGTTGGATTAAATGATATAGATAAACACATTTCATGAAAGTATAGCGTTATTGTTTAGTTTTGTATATGTAACATCCCAAGTAAGTAATGAATAATAGATATTTTTATCTATGTCTATTAATGATTAAGATAGTGTTTTAGAGGCTTAAAATGAAAATAAATCCAATCTTAAGCATGGAATACACTAATATTCTTAAAAGATTATTTTACAGCCTGATGATGGAAAACCCTTTTTAAATATATCTTTTTACTATTTTATAAACTATTTTTGTCAAAATAAACTTATTCTTTATGATTGGGACATCAAAATTTACTTTGTGTGAATTTTTGGAATTTTTCTGACAATGTTCATTTTTTAATGAATAGTGAAAAATACTGCATTTTACATCAAAATTGCTTTTTAATATAATTTATTTATATGATTAGATTATCTTTTGAAATGGTTTTAAAGTGAAATTATAATCTATTTTTACCATTTAATCCAATGGTGGTCATTTGAATCAATTTCACTTTGAAATTGTTCTTAAACTGGTGTAAATCTTTTGATACTTATTGTTTCATAAAAACACGCTATTTGTCATAACAACGGGAATTAATTATTAAATTAATTATTGTGACTTATATGTTTTGAATTTTTTTAAAATAGACTTCATTTTTGAATTTGGAATATCAAATATAGCTTTGGGTGAATTTTTGGTAATTTTTTGAAAAACTTCAATTTTTGATGAATAGTGAAACCACTAAGTGGTACTTATAAAAACTGATTTTCCGTTTAAATGAAATTTTGCCATCATTGTGTTTTGAATTTCAAAAATCTGACATACATGGTTGTCACTAAGAAGTAAAATGTGGTTCAATGATATTAAAATAATTTTTTTGGTGAATAGTAACTTATTAAGTTTTTAATCGCGATTAGTGGTAATTAGTGTAGTTTAAGGTAAAAATAATGCATTAATAAAATAAGATGAGCTTGACACATGTCATAACCTCATTGGTTGTTTCATGGCCGACCAAGACAAGCCATTGGTCAACTTGGGGACCCCATGGATCCACATTGGTTGGGAAATGACATAAATTACTTTTTTTTCAATGTAAAAGTAAAAATGACACAAACATAATATGTTTTACGAAAACAATTTTTACATGGGGTTATAAAGATCAGATTTTTGATTATAAATATTCATTGGAAATCTAAAAATATTTCCTACATCAAAGTATTTTTTTATAATTTTTAGACTTTAAATAAATTAAATTATTTATGACATCATGATGATGCAGCGATGACCTCATTATTTAACGATTTAAATAAAATGGAAAGATAATGCAAAATATAAAACCTACACATGGCCAAAACCAATTGGATGAGTGGATTTCGAAGCCTTATCAACTTATCCTTGAATTATAGAAATTTGGGACCTTTTGAATCCGAAACTCTTTTTAAAATAAAGTAACTTATCTTTACATTCCAAAAGTGCCTCTCCTCTCCTCTTATAAAAGGACTCCACCTATACCTCATTTCACACACTCCTCAAGCCTTTGGCTCGGCCAACCCCTGACATTTACTCTCTCCACATCCCTATACTCGTCATAGAGGATTCCCTTTGGGTAGAATCCTTTCAAAGGAAGCCTTTCGGCTCAAATCAAAAGGAGTTACACTTTTAAAGGTAATTCATTCTCTCATGTTCATTTGTTTTATTTTGCTTCTCCAACCCCCTAAACTCTATTTATTTACTTCTATTGTAACAAAAACAGTATATTAAATATACCAGGATGTTGTTATAAGATTTATTTGAGCTACACTCTCACACAACTACATCAAATGGTTAAAGAACATACGGTTTCCGTGGATGGCGAAATTCTGCCTCCCAAAACGATGATTGTTCAATACTCATTTACCACCTTCAAAGGTGGCCATTATGATGTCACTATTTTTATATATATGATATATAATATGTTTATGTTTTCCTTAAGCTTCTGTTTTTTTTCATTTTGGGCATACCTTTATGGTTTCCATTATGGGTAAACACGATATCTTCATTTTAGGAAGTGCGGACTTCCATCCCCTGAAAGTGATTTGATTCGTTAATACCATATGTGGGATGTGTAAAGGATAAAGTTAATGATATTATATATGTTATTATACTTGAATTATAATATACTCTTATATAATTATGATTCCATTCCAGAAAATACGAAATAGAAATGGAAGTAGCATTCATGCGTACGTACGGCTTACCATCTCCATGAACGGTGCATTTCATTTCTTACCTCTAAATGTGATGTAATATTATAAATACATGTATATGATGAATATATATGATATATATGTTATCCAAATCATTAATATAAGTCTGGATATAATGAACCTTTGACCAAATTAACAACATGTAAGTGTAAGAAGTCTATTTTTGACTTAAGAACCAAATACCGACAAAATGAACATTATTAACTTAAATGATTACATGATGTTCATAACGTGGTATAAAAGGAATAATGAACATGAAAATGGTTCTTAAGCAAGTAGAGATTAACTCAAGTTTATTATTGAGAAGATTAATGAACGGTCGGGTCAAGTCGGATACGAGGTATGGGACTTCATCTCAATCTCCTTTCATTGAGGCATATTTTGTTTTATACACAACCTTCTTTTATACGGTGTATAAAACCCTTTGACTTTTACGTTTATTCAAAAGGAATCTTTTTTATATGAAGCGTTTACTAAACGACATAACGGAATGTTTTTGTCGTACATATGCGGCGACGACGACTTCTCCGCTGTCGTGACCGTTATTTGAGTTTCGGCTTCCACTACAAGCCATACCTTCTTTTTAAAAGGAAAATAAATTCCATGTTTTACATTTATTTTATTTTGGTATTGAAAATGGTTTTGACAATGTTTTTTGTGTTGTATTGATATCTTGTGATTGAAATGTGGAAATGTTATGTTGCCTTTATGCATGTTTTATGTGATACGATTATGTTATGGTTCTTGGGCATTATTATGAAGACAGGTGGTTCCGTGATAAACTAAGGGTGGGTGAGCCCGATATAGCTCTCCAATGCATTGGGTAACGTGAAGGAGTGAAACGTTAAGGTTTCTCTGAAGATATTTTAGGTAATATACTGTGATGGGTATTCCAAACATAACCAAGAGGGTTACACCCTACGTAAGAATGTTATGAATGCCTCAAGTTACCTTTATGTCTTCTGTTTTCTATGATTTGTTCATGATTTTATGAGGTATGTTAAAGTGCCTATGTTTTATGGGTAAAGTATGATCTCATACTTAGTTATATATGTACCCATGTTTCCTTTCCATGTTTTTATAACCCATACTGAGCTTTTTATGCTCATCCCAAGTTTTTTTTTGAAATGATGTTCACAGGTCAAGGGAAAGGTACATGATATGATGATAGTGTCAAGGAAGTGTCAAGAAAGAATCCATGTTTATTTTAAATATGTTTCCATTGATGGGAATGATGAATACTATCTTTATGTAACCACTTTGTTTATATGTGGAATGTAATGCAAGTTTTATGATCTAATTCTCTAAAACTCTAAACCTGAAAAGATCCTCAACATGTAATCTTGTGATAACTCAAGATTAAGTAAGGTTTAAGGCTGGGGCCTTATAGTATATTTTTATTGTTATTATTTCATTAACATTATCATTATCCATTAAATACATAGTTCTAAAATGATTATAAAAGTTTGTTTTTTTTATATTTCATCCCATTAAAGTATTTTTTTTATAATACAAACTTTTTTGGTATTCCAACAATGGTATTGTAACCATGTATTTAGGTTAGTATATAAAAATAATTATTTATACTATATATTAATTTAATTTTTCTAGTACTAACATATAATGTTTTATTTATTTATCAAAATAAATGTAATTTATAATTATTTCACGGAAATTATAGTTTCATAAAATAATTGATGTCGTTTTTGGTATTGTATTCCTATTAGAAAACCACATCATAAAAATATGAATCTTTTTAACATATAAGTTGTTAATTATATTTTATAAATGATCAATATTTATTAATCAATAATTTATTAAAATTTTGACTTTTTGTTCGTACATACAACAATGATGAGAGATCATTAATTATTCATGAAATATATTTATTGAATACCCATTTTATTATACATTCATTTCCGGTAAATTTGGTTATAGATAATTATAATTATTTATAAAACATTTCTTCAATATTACACATGATATATAGTTTTAAATGTATAAAAAATTGTATTATATAATATATATGGAACATATTAATTTATTTAAATGAATATAATATTAAAAAAAATGATAAACATGGATACTTTTTATCATTTCATTTGATGAAAATAATACATTATATAAGATGTTATTTATATAAAAATATTATAAAAGGTAGAAAAGGAAACCCATTTCAGACATAATTTTCAATGTTATATTAAATATAAATTTATGTATTGTGTATAATTAAAAAATTGGTTAGATCATGAAAAATATGAGTACCCAAAATTATTTTCTGTAACTAATTCAATATAGTTTTGTGTCTAAATTGATTTATTGGTGATATTAATCATTTATATATATTTTAATTATTTCATATAAACGATTTTATATTTGATACATAAGTTATGGTGTTATGAAGATATAAATTAATAATTAGTAACTGTGTTTTTTATAAATTAAAAAATATGATTTATATGGATGTCAGTTTTTTTCAGGAGAAAATTTACAAAAAATAATTTCATTACCTAATATAAAACATTACTGTCATTTGAAAATATGATATCTTATAGAACATGGCATACAATTTGATTACAATTTTATATTATTAAATATGTTGATCATATAGTTAAATAAATTATTATCAATGTTTATAAAACTTCAAAATATTATATACATATGAATATAGATGTTAATTATAAAGAAACATATTTATGTAATATTATCTCCTTTGGTTCTCATCACAAATATGTGATTTTTTGACATAAATAATAAATTATATATTTCTTCCAAATAAATAACAAAATATACACATTTATTCCATTATAACTATTTGTTCAATTTTATTACATACATATAAGGTATATTATCCAAATTCAATCATTATTGAGTTTTCAAAATGACACTATAGTTTCGCAATAAACAAAATTTTGTAATATTTTGTTCGAAAATTAATATATTTGATTTACAATCATGATTTCAAAAAAGTGATATTATATAATAGAATAAAATAATTTATGTTCTCCATATTATGTGTAATTATTTATTTCTTATACTTGTATAGAATAAAGATTATCATATTCATGGTAATTTGTTCAAGAAAATTAATTATGACAACATGGGTCATTAGCATTGTAATTATGGGATTTTAAATGCGAAATTCCTCCAATTAATTTATACTGATGTATTTATAATAATAATATAATATAAAATCATTAAGAATTTAAAATATTTTGTTCTAAAAATAAGGCTAAATACATTTTTTTAGATACCATTGAGAAAGATAATAGAATAAAACATCTATTACAAATGTATTTATGTATTTAAATTAGTATAAAAAACACAAGTTTCTCCAATGATATTTAAAAAAAATATTTTTTTACATCATTAATATTTACATTTTCATTACTACGAAATTCATTTTTTTACAAAAATATTATTTAAAATTAATATAAAGTAATAATATCATTTTTTATTGTGTAATTTATTAAGATTCATGATTCATACTATGATTGTGTAATGTTGGGACATAAATTTACAAATCCATAGAGAGATTATGGAATTGTTTTAAGACATAATCCTTATGTAATACCACCTTGTAATTGCCTTTTTACATAGAGAAGTCATATTTTTTTATGTGGATTGATTGAAGTGGTTAATTAATATGTTCTTACATAATTTTATTATATGATATATAAAAGCATTAAACATTCAATATAATATAAATTTCTCCATAACTAGTTATAACTAAGAAATATTTGATAGGTAATGAGATAAATTATATTTTTTATTTTTTATATATATTATTTTAGGGACCATATATCAGATGATGATTTCAAGTATATGTTTTATAATTAATATAATCTTTTTTTTATCCCAATGATGCTAAAATATATGATATTGGAAATCATAATTAAAAAAAATATTTTTCATACATATTTTTATATCCTTTGGGAATAAATTTATCAATCCATGATTCAGTGGGGGTAGGGGATGATAAACCAATAAATGCTAAAATAAAACAATATGATTACTTGATGAGATAATATAACAAAAAATTAAAATAGGGGTTGAAAAAATATAACTATAACAGATTACATATGAAAATTTTAGGTATGGATGGATTCATCAATATCAGTAGGGTTATGAATTTATTATGTTAAATCATAATGAAAATAAATTTTTACAATATAAGAAAACTAACTATCTAGAATATATTGTCTTATAGAAAATGTTAGAGTCTATAATATCATATATAGACATTATGAACATTAACCATGTCTTTAAAATTATTGATTTGATGTAATGGGAACAAAATATGGGGAAAATTATATATTTTTTATAAACATTTAATTTAGAAGTCGGTTTTCAAAATATTATGCTCCCAATGTGTGAATTATGAATAAAAAATTAATAATCAATGACATTGATTTGATCAATTAAAGAGACAAACTATAAAATTACCTTCCAATAATTCATATATAGATGATCATTGTTATTGATAGATATATCAAATAGATTTCATAACAGCATTTATGAATCATAACTGATGTTAAAATAAAAATTAGTATAACCATTTATATTAAATATTTATAAAATATTTTAATATAATATTGATAAATTATAGTATATAAAAAAATCCAATACTCATAAAATAAATTTATTATAATGAATTAATATAAATTTTGAAGTTATATAATATATGATAAAATTATTTTATAAATGTATGAAATTATATTTTAAAAAAATATAAAAAAAAACTGTGAATAATGATATGTTATTTAAATTAAAGTAAGTAAAAATAATAATTTTCTTTTTAAAATCATATTTCTAACTATAAGTAGATTATTTATAGATTTACTAACATACTCTAATGACATGATCTATTTTCACATGTGCTACTATAATAGATGATGTTGCATTACCATGCTGATAGAATATATCTCTCTTTTGAAGGCCTAAATACCCTTGATGTTGATATGTTATTTGAGAAGATATAACATTTGGTTGATCTTCATCTAACCATACGAATGACATATTTTTCTATCATCAAAAAATAAATTAACTTGTCATTGAAGAACTCCCATACTTTATGGTTGTTATACAATTAATTAATAAAGGATGTAATATATGAAAAAAATTTATGGGGTACCATCACTGAAGTGTTTGAGGAACTGCAATGACTAATTGCTGAATATACTATCAGGGAATGATCAATGGATTATATCGTTACATATTTAAATAACATATATGAAACATTTATATTCATAGAAGATGTTGAAGTGTTATCTCTACATGGAAATGGGGAATGACTATATATGATAAGAATCAAATGATTCATCGTTATTATAGATAATTTGATATCATTTTGTAAATCGAATGGAAACACAGTTTGTAAAACATTATTTAAATTATATAATATTAGAATCTTCTAATTTTTTATTACATGAAAAATGGAAATTTAATTCTTGGATATTCATAGTATCATGGACCCAAAATATCATCCTTGGAATTAAAATGGATATATAAAATTTTTATAGTGGATAAGAAGTCTAAAATATTATATATTAGAATAAGCATAAAATGATTTGAGCACAATGATGATTGGATGATAGATTATATAGATCATGTATTGTAGTTTAGAAAGGAAACTTATTATTAGTATAATTCAAAATACATACCAATAATTTATCACCTCTATCATCATTGAACAATGAATTATATATTTGATAAACTCCTATATAATAAAATTTGTGACAATACCGATTAGAGTTGGGAGGGGGGATCATCACCTGCACACACCTCTTCACACACATGTTGTGACCCAAAAATCCTATTTTGATAGTCTTTATATGTGATCAGGTATGCACTTCAATAGTTCTAAATATGATATAAACATTGAATCTATATTGTAGTCTACTTGGGTTGGATATCTCTTAGGGTTGACCCATAGGTCTCTAATGTGATGTTGATAGGATGGCCTGTGTGGTCTTATAATGATTGGAACTATTTTTAAAAAATTCTTCCATGGACATTCATATAAATTTAACAAAAAAATAATATAAAAAAATAAATATATACTATTATTTTTTATCTTATTATAAAAACATAAAAATTTATGATTTATGTTTTATTTTCATATATGTAATCCAAACAGAAATAATATTATAAAAAAAGTATTTATATTGAAATTTTTTATTAGATTAAATTTAAGGAAAATATATATTATCAAAACAACTATGAAAGTAATAATACAGATATTTAATATAAGGTCCTATTATTTTTTTGATGAATTGATAATCCTCTATTATTACCATTCTATGGTTGGGTTTCTTTTTATTTTATTCGGGTTGAATTATGAAAAATTATGTACATTATAGGATGCTAACTGATTTTCCTACAGTTAACCCAAACTATTCGTCCTGTTAGAGTAAACCATGAATTCTTATAAATTGGTATTTTTGAAGGTTTTTAAATGGATTAAAAACCATGACGCCTATTTAAAATAGGACCATGGCTTGAGGAAGAATTTTCTTAACCACATGCCTCTTCCAAGGAATCCATGTAAACAAGTTTTTAATTAAACCACGAATTGATTAAAAATTCCCAAACCCCTTTTTTGGTCCCTGAAATACATGTACGAACCATAGTCAATTTCTATTTTCCATAGTGGTTTGAAAAAGTTTTGTTCCCATCATCCCACTCATAGAACTCGATAGAAGCTTGAGGAATATCTTTTGATATTCTTCTAGTTAGTTTCCTCATCAAGATATCTTTCTTCCTTGATCTATCATTTACTAGTTAGGGTTCCAGGGTTCCTCATGTTGTATTATAAATCCATACCCAATGTTTTGAATCTAATCATAGGTTTCTTCTTTTTTTCATATTCCTTTATCATTGTTATTTCATGAAAAATTTCAATAATGCTTTCCTTATAATAACCAAAATATGATAACCCTAAATTTATTTGTTTAATTTCAATTATTTTAATTAAGTAAAATCATTCAATATTTATAAATAAATTTAATTTTTTTGAAATAATCCCAATGCATCTAATTGTGGCATTAAAAATTGGGTTTTAGGGTGAATCTTCAAAAAACGCAAATCCACTGATTTTTGGTGTGTTGATGAAATTTTATAAATGATACATGTTTAATTTAAATTAATGATTGTATAGAAATTGTTACAATAATATTTTTAAATAATCTATTGAAATGGATTTTTTAGAAATAATTTAATAACCTGAATTCCATTGAATTGTGGATTTATTGTAAAATGTAAGTAATGGTTTGAAACATTAAATTATTGAATTTATTTTGTAAATGTGAATTATGAAATTTAATTATGAACTTTTTTATATAACACAAATAATGAAAGGGGAATATTATTTTTTGACTGAATCCTTTGTCTTATATTTTTGAAAAGGGTAGTTTTTTATTAAAAATCGGTGTTATAATTTTTAAATAGAAATTAGAATATTTTAAGTGGAAAATGGATAATTTTTTATTAATGTTTATTAAAAAAATATTCACATTATTATTTTTTACTAGATAACATGATGTACTTATGTAGTTAGTGAGGTTTCTATATGGCACATTATACAAAAAAATTCCAATACATAAATGCCGCCCATCACATCCTTTAAGAGATGGTGATGTGTCATCTATGGACTGAGTTAAAAGGGTCTTATTTACATGTTTTCATGTCACCTTGAGCATCGGGTCCCTCTTGCATAGAAATATTATACCTTCTTATGAATCTGATCTTGTTTCATGCTATTTTAATTTCAATAGAATAGATACAAGTTTTAAAAAATGAGTCACAAGGTGTCTGATTTATATAATCAGTTTCATATAAATGTTTTCCCATAATTTGTTTTTTGAAGTTTTCAATTTTTTCGAAATATTCATTCGATTGAATATTATAATATTTTAGTAAATTCATTCAATCAATTTAATTACAAAGAATGAATTTTTTTAATTTTTATTTTTAAATTCCAAACCCATTTTTTATTTTAAATTCTATAATTAGTTATTTTAATATTGCTATTTGTTATGGTATCCTCATATAGACCATATAATGATTTTTTAGACCCTACCTATGCCATTGGGTGTTTTTATATTATCTTCATTTATGTTAAAATATGGGAAATATTCTACATGAAGGTGCTACTAGTTATTGATCTATGGACTAGGCGAGTTGTGTCCTTTAGTAATTGTGATGTTCTTTTCTATTTTTATGGAGCATTACTTGAAAAGTAGTTTATATGGCAGGAATACTGATTTCTTTCATTCATATTTATTGTTAGTGTATATTTTTTCCCATACTCATTATATATAATGCCTTTTAATAATCACTATATCATTGGGATTGAGAATTACCTTTGGGATATGTTAGGATCATCTCGGTTATCGGGTTACTAGGGTAGATGGTGAAAGAGTTGTATGTGAGGAATGTAGAGATTATTTTATAGAAGTTATTATATATAGTGTAACACCCCGACCCCAATTACCCAGAGTTGGTGAATTATTGTAATACATTGGAATGATACAAATAAATCAAGTCCCAACGACCGATCAGTTTAACATTATTTTAGATAGATTACATACATCTACTTCGCATTACAATTTCAAAGGTAAAATACAGAATACATTGTTATTTGGAGATTCCATTATTCATTTTTAGGATAACCCTATATATTAATCATAACACACTTTATGGAAATCCTATGAAAATAAAACATAAGAAAGGGGTGGGATCAGATTCTCAGTAAGAGTAAAAATTTTAGTAGAAGATAACATAAAAAATAGGCATGAGGAATAATTGAAGACACATGAATTAACAAATAATAAACATTAACACATCATGGTAGAAATATGAGCTGGTTAAATAATTCCATAATAAAACATATCTATGGTAATTCAACTAGTCGAATAACCACATCAACCATCAATATTATTTTCATAATGAGGGAATGTATAATGCCAGGCATTTTGAAACATTTTTTCAAGGACTCGTCCAATACGTCTAAAAATCATTAAGTCCTTGGAAAAACCATATATAAAATTGGGAAAGGCATCAACCAATTCCACTTATAATAGTCTCATGTGACCTACCAAGGCATCTAGATTCTATAGCGGCCTCCACCTATCACATACTATTTCCAATACATTCCTCATATGAAAAGTTATAAATATAACATAAACATTCATATTAAAACTAGAAAACAAAATTTCAATACATTATTAATAAAGAAAAATTGTATAAAAATAAAACATATACAAGAAAACATATCAAAAAACCTTCAATAAAATATGGAATATTGGTATCATAATCAATCAACATCAAAAAAGTTTAAAAACCATTGAAGGATGTTGATATATATGAAAATAATTTGTAAAACTATTTGAGTGAAATATCTATTTTTCATGATTACATTTAAAAGTCAATAAATTTAGAAAGGAAAACATTTAAATACATTTTTTAATAAAAGTGTCCCATACCACTTTGAAACATTTGAATGGAATTAACATTTCAAAAACATTTATGCCCATATAAATAAATCCTTAAAATCCATTTTCAAAACATGGTCATTAATGAAAATGATTTGGAAAAATAAATAATTAAAACATTTAAAATGATGTTTTAATAAAATAGTCCCTTAAAAATAATCACATTGAAAACTCTTTTATGAATCATGGACATGGATAATAAATATTCCCCAATTAAAACATAACTATGAACAATCTCAAATAATTATGAGATTTAGGATTTAACCCTTACCTTGCACTTTCCTTTTATCGAGTGTACGTTTAACCACAAATATAATTACCATAGTATGTTTTTAAATTTTAGAAGAAACATATTCATATTTATAATATCATACATGATTAATTATTGACTTTATACTACCCATTTAATAATTATTTCCATGTTAAATTTACATTTTGGGTAATAATTACTTTAATTATCACATGTGTTTTAACTTGTAATTATTGATCGTATCATTTAGATCATGATTTAAATACATCCTGAAAATAAAACATGATTATTTGACATATATATTTAAAATATAAACATTTATAATAGATAGATATATGAAATTGAAGGAACCGTTTATGGAGATGTTTGGTTGTACGTACGCATAAATGATGTTTCTGTTTTCATATCATATTGAACGAAATTTAGTGAATAAGATATATTTAAGTAAATAAATATATACTTATATATATACAATTGCATTATTATGTCATTTATTAAATAATTATTAATAATATATATATTAATAGTAAGCATTGAATGGTAAAAATGGGTATGAATCTCATCGCGTCGTAGAGACATTAATCCATATGTATGCACAGCCAAAAATATCATTACATTTGTGGTGAAATCATATGTAATTGGATGATATATCATATATACAGAATAATTAACATGTTATATATATTATTTACTTCATTTATACTCATTACTATATCCATCGAAATAATGAAGTGTTTGATTAACAAAATACCCCACAACGTGGAGACGATAAGCTGTGCGTACGCACCTATGGTGACTTTTTCTTTTGTAGGATGGATAGAATAACGTATAAGTTTGTACCCTTATTATAGTTAAATAATAGTGTGTTGGAGGAATTAAAATTAATATTTTGTTATGGAAACCGCAAAGAAAGTAGAACTTTATGAAGAAAATAACTTGGAAGAGGGTGGTGAAATTATTACCTTTTCTTCAGGTGTTTCCTATTGAGTTGATTAAAAGGGCTCCTTAGGTAGGATTTATGATAAAATTAAGGACTCTCGTTTGATTTGTGAGTATTTGGGAGGATATTTTGGCTTCTGTTGCACTAGAAAAATTGCTTTGGAGGTCTAATTTTGAGACAAGGAGAAGTGCCCTTTTACAAGAGGGGTGAGGGTCTCTTTAGGAAATGATTAAAATATTAATTTATTATAAAATCATTTTCGGTCAATAATTGCAATAAATTAATTTATTTCGAGACTTAGGCGGTTAATGGTACAAATAATATCAACGAATAGGTTTTAGACTTGTTTAGGTTATCCTTTTAACCTTCTATTATTTATTTAATTCTTAGATAAATAGTTTAACTTTTACCACGTCTTTTTGTATTTATACAATATATGGTTAATAAACATAATATAAACATAAAAGTGAACATAAAGTGTTTCATTAATGTCTTATAGTATATTTTTTAATCCCTTTTCCCAATCTTTATATTTTTAGGAATTTTATATCAACAAATAATATAGTATTTGTTTTACAAATTAATTTATGTCAATTTTGATATTATTTGGTATTTGGTTTTTGTGAAAGCCATCACAACATGATTAATTAGAACATTATACATTTAAATAACACTAATATTTCATATTATTCTATTAAATTATTTTATTTCCTAGAAACATTGAAAATATAATTATTTTAATATTTATAATACCATTTATTTTAATATTTCATTAATATGGTAATTACTGTATCATCATTGTGTCGTAAATAAATTAAATTATTTAATTTCTAGAAATTATAAATAAAATAACATTATTTATGAAATCTTTTTATCTTTCAAATGAATATTTATTGTAAGATTTATATTGTGTCTAACCATATATTGAAATTGGTTTAGTTAATAAACATTGAATGTAACACTTTTATCTATTCTTTAAATAGAATAATAATAAATGTCCTAATCTAATCCATGTGAACGTAAAGGATCAAATTTTATTCCTAAATTTTTTTTATGAACAAAACTTATCCAATAGAATTATAACATTTTTTAATGTTATTATAATATCATTTTTACCCTTAATTACCCGATTTACTTTTAACCGTCAAAAATAAAATTAAAAAAGTTAATATTGAACAAAAAATATTTTCATCTTATTGTAAATCAATTTTTTTTAAATTATTTCAACCATGAAACTTATATTTTTTAAATTCAACTCAAATTAGAGGTAAAAAGAGTTTTTATGAAAATTTTCAAATTCTCCTAGAATGTGGGTTAAAGACTGTAAAAAGTTCAATAAAAATTAATTATATAATTTTATTATAAAATGACTCTAATGAATTTATTTGAACTTATATAGGTAATATGAATCAATTTTATCTTAATATAAATATCTATAAATTAAATAATTATTTAAATAAAATGTCGTTTTTAAATAATAAAGCTCTGTTTTTCACAATTCGCCAAAAATTGAATGTTTTCAGAAAAATACAAAAAATTCACCCTAGGATAATTTTAATACTCTGAATTCAAAAATGAATTCTATTTTACCAAAGTCAAAACATATAATATTAATTTATTAATATAAAAATAATTTACGTTGTCAATACCAAAAATATGATTTTCATAAAATAACAATTATCAAAAGATTGACATGTGTTTATGTCAGATTTAAATTTGAAATCACGTATAATGAAATAAATTGTATTAAATAATAAAAATTTATCTAATTATATTCCATACCCTTTAAATGTATTATGGAACACTATAAAATGTTTTGATTAAAAAAGTTTTTTCAATTAAAACATTGTATTTTTCACTATTCACCTAAACATGAAAGTTATAAAAAACACCAAATTTTTATCAAGACTACATTTTTATGTCCCAATTATAAAGAATAATTATATTTTGCCAAATTATATATATATAAGTGTTAAATATTGTAAGTAAAAATGGATCCCCATTAAATGGCGGTAAAATTCCATTTTTTTTAAAAATACTTATTTTATCTGATGAAAATGAATTTGTTCTTATAATATTTATAAGAAACACATAATAAGGCTGTTAAAATAATATGGAGTATATAATATTTAAAATGTAATTAATATAATATATAACAGATTTTTGAATGGCTAGTTTGGTATATTGTGGTTCGTTCGAACATGGTGTTGCATGTGGCGCATGTTATTGAATTACTTTAATGAGATAATGTAATATCAAATAATGGGGTGTTACATTTTCCCCTATATCAGTAAATTGAATCCTCTAAATTTGAAATTATTCATCAAATATAAAAGGATAAAAATAGAAAAATACTTTATTGAAAATCCACATCAGAAATTGGTTTAACAAAATTTAGTCTTAATAAGATGGAAATGGAAATGAAAAACTCACAAAAAAATTATGATCATTATTTGGAGAAAATTTATTGAAATTAGAGACACATAATAAAAGGGATAACATAAATATTTATAGGAGTGATTGAAATAATCAATTAAAATCAAGTGTAATATTGGGGGCCACAAAGCCATCAATCTACGATGATTTAAAATATCATCGGTTCAACAAAACACAAGGTATTCAGATAACACATTTTTTGGTTTTATGATACCTTCCATAAAGATTAAGAATTAATTTATACATAGAATAAGTAGAAAAAAACATACCTGACAAGTAGAGTTCTATCTGTTAACTAATTTCTACCACCAAGTCATCTTTCACTCAAAATGATAATATTACTCAAAAATATTAAATTTATCCTAATTGTATAGGGTTAAAAAAATTATATTTATGATTTATCTATCAGTCCATTTTACATAACTACATTATACAAACCAGGACATCACTTGGGCCAGTGGTAATTGATGCACCCATGTCACCCGTTGGATGTGGGTTCAAGTCTCACTGCCTTACCAGACACAACGGGTTGTCGCCCGACCTCCTGGTTGTCCTTTTTAAAAAAATCCAAAAATTATTATTAAGATGTTTTTTGACATTAAAAAATACTATCCAATGTTTAACATAATTCAATCCAACCATTAGACTTCTCCAAAATACTGTTTTCCAAACTCAAAGTAAAAAATTTTATAAGAATTTTAAACACAATGAAGATCCTTTTTTCATGTAAAAGCATTTGAATAACTTAATCATGTATTTTTCTAAAACACTCCAACACATTGAATTACCTTAAAACCTTATTTATTACATTCATTCTACCTTATACATTACAGAATTATAGATATCCTCCTTATATCCAAAAATGTTGTAAACTCCATCAATTATGGAATATACAAATCACTAATCAGTTTCAAGGAAGTCAAGAATATCCAATATAATTTATCCAAATCAATAATATCTTATTCCAAAATCACTACCTCAATATATGAACCCTATAATGTGTTATCATTCTCTTAACCATATATTTTCCAAAAAAGTTAACCCACTATTAAGTAAATTTACTTTGTTCCATAATATCTCATGTCCTTAATGACATTTTACTACAATACAATATTTATATACTATATAATTATTATAACATTTACATCATTAATAAAATAATCAAATGACACAATACAATAATAAAAACATAAGAACTCTAATATTTTTTCTTTATCTTCGGTAGTATCGTAACCTGACTATTATATAATAGCATCATTTGGGGTATACTATGATGATTTGAAAATTTATTTGTGTAGTTTCCCAACTCCTTGCAGTTGAAACACAGTACATTTGAAAACATTTTCTTACCTTTTCAATCATATACATGGTGTCGTTTTTCTCTGCACATATAAAAAATTCCCATTCCCTTAAGGAATCTACAAAGGTGACTCTTTCCATAGATATCACATATGGGAAAATTATTATTTCACCTCTTCCCTTTATACATCTTTCTCTCTTTGATCCTTTTCTTCTCTTTCATCCCATTAAAGCCACATGGATCATGTAATTAGTTAATTATCTTATTAACACATGATATTGTTTCTTCTTATGATGACAATACATGGGAGACTATTTACCTTTAAAATTTTGGTTTAATTCCATGAAAGATATGATCATTCCTTATCTTTGGATCATGCATATTGATGGATCTCTCATTGATTATACTAAGAAACATTTCAAAACAATGGCATACACTAGGTTAGTATATGAATCATAATGTATAATTCTAGACATGTAAAATACCTATCATATGTTGAAAATCATATGAATATAATCTATAATCATAAAATTCTTTTACAATGCATTTAATCCTGAATCCTTCATAAGGGCATGTAATGAAAATGTAAATTATCTTAAGAATATCCAAAGAGAATGTCGTAACCAAGAGTGTATAATAACCTATTGACGGGTAGCAGGCTACCCTGGGTCATGCCTGAAACTCCTTGTCAGAGTTTTCACTACTAGGTACATATTTTCCAGTGTCGCCACAACCTGCACGTATCGAGACAGGGTTGTGTTTCTTTGAAAATAAAAAAAATCACTACTTTACAAAAATTCAATAAAATTGTTCTATACTAATCTTCAAAGTCTATATTTGGGAAATGTTCTATAATCAATGTTTTTTCTAAATCTATATTACAAGGATATTGCTAAACATTATCTAATACCAACCATAACACCCTAACAACAGTTACCCAGTGTCGGTACATTATTTTAATTCATTGGAATGATAGAAAGAAATAAGGATATTAAATACTGATCATTTTAGCATTCTTGGAAATAGATTACAGACATCAACATCACATTACAATTGCAAATGAAAAATACAACATATATAGTTCATTGAGATCACCATTATTATCTTATATGTTAACCCTACATATCAATCATAATAACTACATGGAAATCATGAGAAAAAAACATAAGAAAGGGGAGAGCTCATATGCTCAGTAAATATAAAACGTTTAAAATAAGATAACAAAAACAATAGGAATTGTGAATATTTGAAAACATATGCCTTTACAAATAATAAACATGAAAACTTTAGGGTTAAAATATGAGCTGTGTAAATAATTCCATAATATAACATAGTCATGGGTATTCCACTTGTCGAATAATAACATGAACCATCAATATTATTTTCACTATTAAGTAATGTATATTGCCAGACATTTGGTAAAATTTTATCAAGGCTTAGGATAAGACATCTAAATTTGATTAAGGAATCAGCCAAAACCATATATCAAATTGGGAAAGGTCTCTCCCAATTCAATATCTAATTGTCTCCTGAGACCTACTGATTCATCAAGGAGCTATAGCGGGATCCAGCAGTCACTTACTATTCTAATACATTCCTCATATGAAATGGTTGAAACATAACATAATCATTTTTATTAAAAAAATCTGTCAAAATGTCATTAAATTATCCATAAACATTGAATTTTTTAAAAATAACAAATTTAAAGTCAAAAATGTCACAAAAAAATCAATACAATATGGATGATTTGTATCATAATAAATCAACTTCAAACAAGTTCAAAATGCATAAATGGATGTTGACATAGATGAAAATGATTTAGAAAACTCTTGGAGGGAAATATCCATTTTTCATTAAAACTTTTAAAAGTAACACAGTGTATAAAGGAAGAAATTTAATGTCTTTAATGAGTAAAACTGTCCCATACTGCAATCAAATTTTTTAATGGATTTAACATTTTAATAACATTAATTTCCATATTAAAAAGTCCTTAATAACCCATTTGAAAAAACTAGGGATTAATGATAATGATTTAGAAGTATAAATAATTAAAACAATTAAAATGATTTTTTTATAAAATGGCCCCGTAAAATGAATTACCTTGAAAACAGTTTTATGAAACATGTACATGGATAATAAATATGTCCCAGTACAAAATTACCCATAAACAATCTCAAATAATAATGAGATAGCGGAATTGACCCTTACCTTGGACTTTCAATTGGTCAAGGGTGTGTTTAACCTCCTGTATAATGAAAATAGTATGATATAAAATTATAACTGAACAATATTCATATTTATTATATCATAAATGATTCATTTTTGATTTTATACTAACCATTTAATAATGATTTCCTTGTTAAATAATCATTTTGGCTAATAATTTCTTTCTTTATCGTATGTGTTTTAACTTGTTATTCAGATCGTATCATTTAGATCATGATTCAAATACTCATGTAACATAATAATTGACATATATATCATATAAATTTAGAATATAAATATTTATAATAGATAGATATATGAACTTGAAGGCACCTTTTATGGAGACGGTAGGTTGTACGCTTGCATAATCGCAGTTTTTTTCTTCATTTCATATTGAACAAAATTAAGAGAATAAGATATATGTAATTAAATAAATATATACATATATACCTCCAGTAGAATTATAATTTCATATATTACATACTTATTACCAATATATATTTTAATAATCATCGTTGAATGCTGAATGTGGGAATAAATCTCATCGAATCACGGAGGAGGAAATATGTACGTATTCAAGAGAAAATATATCATTATATTGATGCTTAAATTGTATGTAATTCGATGGTATATCATATAGAATGAATCAGTAAATGTTATATTTATTATTTTCTTTAGTTATACTCATTATTATAACCATCCAAATAATGATGTGTTTGAATAACAAACTACACCACGACGTGAATACGGTAAGCCGTACGTACGCACATATGGTGACATTATCATTTATATGACGGATAAAATAACGATATGATTTCACCATATTTATAGTAACATAAATGTATGTTTGATGTTCTTGAGTTATTATTTTTGTATGGAAACAACAAAGAATGAGGAACTGGAAGAAGAAAAAAACATGAAAGAGGGTGGTGAAATAATTACATCAACTTCAGGTGTTTCCTTTTGTGGTGATCAAAAATAATACTTAGGATGGAATTAGGATCAAATTTATAACACTAGGTTTATTTTAGGGATGTTAGAGGATATTAGGGTGGGGATTGGCTGAGTAAAATGGCATTGGAGATGTGATTTTTAGAGAGGGGGATGTGAAATTTTATAAGGGGGTTAATGGTCAGTTTAGGGAAATATTAAAATATTTATATATTATATAATAAATTTAGGTTTATAATGGCTCCAAATTAATTTATTTTGAGCATTATATAGTTATGGGTCTACATAATCTCAAAAAATATTTTTTAGACAAGTTTAGGTTACCATTTTAACCATATATTTTAGATTTAATTCTTAGTTAAATAGTTTATCTTTTACCACGTCTTCTTGTATTCATACAATATATGGATAATAAACATAATATAAACGTCAAAGAAAACCTCAAGAAGTTAATTAATTACATATATAATATTTTCTAAAACCTTACCTGAACCACAGATAGTTTGGAATATGATAACAACTAATAATATATTATTTTTTAAAAAATTAATTTATGTCAACTTTGAACATTATTTGTTATTTGGATTTTTGTGAAAATAATCACAACACTATTAAATATAAAATGATACATTGAATAAACCATAACATGTAATATTCACCTAGAAAATTCGTGTATGTCATAAAAATGTTGAAATTATATTTATTTTATATTTATAATACCTTTTTTTCTTTTATTAATAATTTAATTTCTGATTCATCATTGTGTCATAAATAAATTATATTTTTTAATGTATTAAAATTGTAAATAAAATATCATTATATAGGAAATGTTTTTATATTTATAATGAATCTTTATAGTAATATTTATACTGTGTGTAACCCTATAACATAAAGGTTAATTATTTATCATTTTAATTTAACACTTTTATCTCTTCTTTAAATGAAATTTGAATAAATTTCCTAATCAAATTAAAGTATAACTAAAGCATAATATTTTATTAATAATGTTTTTATGGTAGAAATATAATTATATATTAGAATTAGGACCTTTTTAGGTTAATTATAATATCATTTTTACGCTTAATTACCTTATTTAATTTTAATTGTGGTAAATATAATTCAAAAGTAACAATTCAAAAATAAATAATTTTCTTCTTATTGAACAAATTTCTTCATACTTATGAAAAATTTTCCCCTTTTATATTTTAAATTCAACTTATAGAAGATATAAAAATAAGTTTTATGAAAATTTGTAAATGCTACTAGAAGGTGGGTAAAAGACGGTAAAAAGTTAAATAAAAATTAATACAACTAATTTTATTATAAGATGGATCCAATGAATAAAATTGAACTTATATAAGAATTATATAACCATTTTTACTGAAAATAAATTCAAATAAAAATTATAATTATTTAAATAAAATGTCAGTTTTAAATAGTAACACAATGTTTTTCACTATTTGCTGAAAATTTAATGTTTTATGAAAAATAAAAAAGAAAATTAACCCTAAGATAATTTTGATATATTTAATTCAATAATTTTTTTTATTTTACCAAAATAAAAACATAGAATTTTCATTTATTAAATTAAAATTAATTTCTCTTGTCAAAACCAAGAAGCCAGTTTTTAAAAATTAAAAACTATCACAAGAATGGCAATTTTTTATGAGAAATTAAAATGAAAAATTAGTTATAATGGCTTAATATTTATACGTTATAAAAATATAATCTAATTATACTTCCAAACTATACAAATGTACAATTGGAAACTATAAATTATTTTTTATAAAAAAAATTCAATTAAAATTTAGTTTTTGTCACTATTCACCAAAATATGAATGTTATCATAAAAAACACCAAAAAGATATCGACAATAAATCTTTGTCATAATTATTCAGAAAAAGTCTATTTTCACAAATTGAATATATAAAATTGTCAAATATAATTTTTAAAAATGGTTTTCCCATAAAAGGTTGTAAAATTGAATTTTTTTGAAAAATTTTTTATATGAAGAAAATTAATTTGTATTATATTATGTCTAAGAATAACATAATATGGATTTTATAATTATATAGATTTTATAATATTCAAAATATTATTAATAATATTCAAAATCACTTTTTGAATGGTCAGTTTGGTCAGTAGTTGTACACTCGAACTCGGTGTTGCGTGTGGCGAAAGCTATTGAAATAATTTAATGAGATAACATACTATGATATCATGGGGTATTAAATATAGTGAATTACTCTCATTATTTAAGAGGTATTTGTGAATGAGTGTCTAGAAATAACTTATCGTAACAAACCATAAGTCACACGGGGTAGTTAGGTATAATAATAATATGGATTATTCTCATAAAAAACATCATACTCATAGAAGGGAGAACTCCTAATATTCTAGAAGAAACCAACTTTATTCCAATTGAATATTATTTCAGGATGCATTATGATATTATAACATCAACCACTAACTCATCAAAACCTATTAATTTATATAAGATAACAAGGGACATAAATTCTTATAAATGTCAATCCCCAAAATGTCGCATTGTAGGTTTATCACCCTGCTTCAGTGATGGAAAATTTCCATACAAGTTGATAATGAATCCAACATATTCCAACATTATAATACTACCCTAGCCGAGACTCATAAAATATACTTCCATCTTCTACCATAGTGTCTTATGATATAAGTGTTCCAAAACCCTCCTCGAAATTCCTTCCATACAATGATTTGCTGATATCCATCCCATATATGGGTTTCCCACAATCATATTTTTGATTAAAACATATAAGATTCAATCCTAACAATTTTCTCCCTATGATTATCAATGTATAAAGTAATAATATATATAGATTCAATCCTGAACACACCTTCCTCATGTCTACCCTCTCTGGTTAATGTCACAGGGTGCTGCAACTAAAAATATACTATCAAGATAGATATAACCATCAAACTACCCCATGGGTAGCATTCTATAAACTATATAAATTGAACAAATTTCCAATGGAACTGCTCTTCAACATCCTCACTTGGCACTATTGATTCCTCAGGTTACACTATTGGAGTAAAATTTCTAGTAATGTTCTCTTATCATCAAACCTACAAGATTCTTCATGGAGGCATATATATAGAGTTCCAAAAAAACATCATAGGTTGAATAAATAAGTATTATCAAAATTAAACCAATTTTTTTCACATTAATCTACTTCAATTAACCCCTCTAACACATTATGATTTTCAAAATATAGGAACTATATCATAACTTAACCATCTTGGATGGAGTTCATTTTTAAAAATTTAAATCATATTATCACATTCAACATTCTTATTTGGAACCCATTTTCAAGATTTATTCACCATTTAACTACTTCACATTCGCACTAGGCACTGTTTTCATTAAAACAATCACCATTTGTAAAATAACATTCACAAAAACAATACCTTCCAAAATGTTTTCTCTTTTCATGCATAAAAATAATCGATTTCAAAAAAATTATAGTGTTTCTCGAATGATTCTTTCATTCTTAACTATCATTCCATATAAGTCCATGATAAAAATATAAAAAACCTGAAAATGTAATCACATTACATAATTACTATAAAAAATAATTTTAAATAATATCCAACAGTATCCTCACACAGTATAACAATAATAACACATATGGTTCTAGATTTTTCTAATTTACAAGTGTTAGATAGAAACATTCACATGCTCATTTCAATGTAAAACATTTCTTTGAATTCTATCTACATTTCCCAAATAGTGATTTAAATGAGAAAATAAAAATTAACTTGTACCACATTGTAATATCCGAACCCTTGACACACAAATCATTTCCTTGAGTCAGTCGGATCCATTACGTCATTTATGACTCCTTTCTCATTATAGGCTTCTTAATTACATTGAAGAAAATGTATTAAAAAATGGGGAGTCTATACCCTCTTTACAAAAGCAGTTAAACAATATAAATAAATAAATATGATGAAATGAAAAAAACCATGACAATAATAATACCAATATATTATGAGAAATAAAATGAGAATACTATATCCATAATAAAATTGTATATATTATATAATTTATATGTGGAATGTGCCTAAAAAAATTATATGAAAACTAAAACTCCCCATGGTGGTCCAGACATCACTTTTTGTAACATCATTATTGTTTCATCCCCAATTATCTATCTAACAAATGGATCATTCTCATATAATAACATAAAATCATGATTTATATTTGATTACTGATCATGAATCTAATGTAGAGTGTGTGTCTAAATTAGTAGGCTAACACTAACTATGTCTAAAATAATATCCATTTGAATAATATAGTATGTAGTTGAATAAAAAATATTGTAATATAAATAATGTAAAAAGATATAAAATTTATATATTAGTAAATTAATGACATAAATACAATGTTTTATGAGGGCAACCATACTATCAATACATACATCATCCCATGCCCGAGTCTATACAATCCTAATGGAATATCATTTAACATAATACCACATATATCACTTTTCATATAATTTATATTAATATCATATCTATTTGGAACAATCATTTGTTACCATTATCACCATAAAATAACATCATGTGTAGCATCTCATGGGTATTTAGATCACCATTTTATATCCCACAACCCATGGCTATTTTGAGAATTAGTCCCAGTTCCATTAAAAAATTTCACATACATGCATTTCATTTTAAAAAATAATTGGTGGATCCCAATGGTTATTTAGATCATAAATAAATTTCCCTCATCCTATTTCTCAATCATTCACAATTATCATTGATATAACATAAAATAAAGTTAATCAAAATTAACTACCTAGTTATAATTTCTCTTCATGGTATTGTATTTCAGTAAAAAATAAAAAATATTTATTTACATTATTCACATGGAATAATATTAATAAATTCCCATTAATCCATATATAAAAATTTATAGAAAAACTATTTAATCTATACTGTTATTCCAAACATCACTCAATTATAATTATCATACAATTCAATATTTAATATATTAAACAATTACACAATCACAATAACCCATCGATTTCATTATCCCAATTCATCTGATTTCGATTGAACAATGTTAAACCAAATCTGGATGATGTTGAAATTCATTTTAAAAAATTTATTCACTAATTATATTTCCCAACCATGATAATATTAATTTCATTGTTATATACATATAATAATATATGACTATATGATTATTAATTTATATCACCTACCTCATTAACATTGATGGTTATTCACCATTTTAAATCCCCCAATTAATGTGTAAAATTAAATATCATAATAAATAAAAAATATTTAGATAATAAATATGGATCCAATATCAAACATATTATATCCATAAAAACCTTTATATAATCTATCACCAAATGATTAAATCATCCCTTCCAATGATTAGGGATCTATGAGTGAAGTGAGAAACCCAATGCGTGTGGGTATCTATTTCTGGGGGAGGTGCAGAATCATCTATATAGTCTTCAATTAGTCGCGATTAAACTTTATAAGTCCTTAGAATCTATATGGTTGCTTCCAAAAATGAGGTAATTCTATTAAGATTGTTTTGGGTCATATTCTGGTGATGTTAGTGGGTTTTTTCTAATTTTAAATATATATTTTTTGGATTAAATTCCACACACATTGTTCCCTGGGTAGTGTAGCACGCTTTTCCAAACACTGATCCCAAATTGGAAGCATATTCAATGGGGGTTCACAGATTGAAAGAATGATCAGAAACCATGAAATCCATCTTTATTTGGATTGTATGATTTCATAGAATTATGTGCAAATCTTGGGAAAACTAGGCATCAATCGTGCACTACCCAATACCCATAAAAAAATGAACATTTCCAGAAAACACAACAATGACCTGCCTCATGGTATGTATCAACAAATCAAGGGAAAAGTGTAATTTTTTATAAGATTTAGGCATTACTATGAAATTTTTAAATCATAAATATGATTAAAAATGAGTTTAATTAATAAATTTAAAATTTCCTATAATAATTATAATCTTATAATGTTATCTAGGGAAGTAAATATAATGATCCAATTGCACTATTTAAAAGTTTTTTATGTGTGAGAGTATTTGTATAATCTTATTCATTATTTTTTATTGTTAAACATCATCTACTACATAAACTTTTAGAGTCACATATTGTTAATATTTTCTATTTACAATGTGATTAAGAATCATGTAAAATAAAATGTATATTTCATTTATATTTTAGTTTTTCAATGACCTCGTTATTCTATTATATGTCAATAAATAAATTTAAAAATTATATCACTCCTAAAACACTATTAAAAGGGTATAATTTTTAATATATACCTTATGTTAAATTTTTGAAAATCAAAATTGTAGTTGAATAGATATGAACATCACTATAATATCACTGATCTATTTAATTAATCATTGAATACTATCACTTAATTTTATTTATCGTTATAGAGATATATACCTATAAAAATAATGACCCTCACAAATTGGCATATTTATTCTTGATGGGATTTGAATATTCTACATGACCATGACCAATGTATTAATTTGATACCAGCATCATTTGAAATCCAATGAAGCGGTATTGAGAATTTTTCAGTGATTGAATATCCCATTATGTATAAACAAGTGATTGATGACTAATATTTTTTTAGAATAGTATATCATAATTAAGTACAATCAATAGTGTTTATCCTTGAATTCTAACCACTTCATTGACATGTACCATTGTAATTTGTTAATGTGAGTTATCTTCTACAATTTTTATGATGTATATAATATTATGTAATGTTACCCCACATACCATATAGAATTATTTTCAATAATTTTAATTTTCAGCCATGTAATATTGTTCTTTTTTTATACAAGGAATATTTTACCTACGTAATGTTTAAATAATTTTATTCGACATAATACATCTCAATTAATACAACATCATATAAATATTTTTGATGAATTTGATATATTAGAACATTTATATATACAAAGAATAAATTTCCCTTAACATATATATTTTTTCAATCTCTATATGGATACATAATGACACTCTTTGAGAAATATCTATTAGAATATTCAATGATGGAGATATCACATAACCTCATCTGTGCCTCCTCATATTCAATTGGATTATAAATAGTTGTGACTATCAATGAACGTCATGGGAAAATTATATTATCATTATCGCCACAAAAAATAACATGTAAAGAATAGAATAAATTAAAAAATCAAATTATGTGAAAACTATATATATAATATTCCATATAAAAAATAAATACAATATTAACATTTTTTTACTATAAAATTCACTAACCTATAATACTAGAATAAATTATGAGGATTTCTAGCTATATTAATGGAATTGGAATGACAAAATAAAATAAATTGGTTATCAACTATAAACCCATGTTACCTCATTATACATATCCAAGAAAATATATATCATGATTCCTAAATAATATTTCATGAATAAATAATTAATTGATGATGAAGCAAAACACTCAAAAAATATACCTAAGTAACCATTCATGTAATGTTAAATAAAACCAATATCATATATCCAACATGGTTCCATGGTTATAAATTAAAATGTAGTGTGTTTATTCATGAAATGTAATCAAATAAAACAAATAATAATTCTATTAAATACATCTTGTGCTAGCGTGGTAAACATGGTATATGGAATCAACATATTTGGGAAATGTTATTGTTATAAGTAAACATTCAATGAAACTGAGCCATTGCACCATATATAAGGTAAAGAATCAATAAATTAGCCTCAATATCTTCCCTCTAACTCATTTTTGGGTCATACACTATGAACCAACGTCATGTCACATATCGTACCACCCCCCCACTATGAGTAAGGTCTTATTATATTCCTATTAAAAACATCAAATTCAACCAATCTCTCAGTCACCATGTTATCTAATATAACAATTCAAACCATTACCCACCCACATAGAATGAGGTCTCATATCCAAATTATGAATTGAATCCCTCTCACTCTAGGTTACATATTCCATCACCATAAAATAAGTGTTTAGACATTGAAATATCATTCAAAATGAATACCCTCTCACAAAAGATGTCTAATTCCATCACCCTCTCACTTTGAGATGGGACTAATAACATTTCAAATCATTGACTACATGTATATAGTTAGAATACAAAAAACAAATATAAAACATATCCCATGACTCCCACTATCAATCCAGACATTTATTACTATATATAGATATAAAATATCACTCATCAATGAATTACACACAATATACTAAACTATATTATATAAATATACCATATATCCAAGAGAAAATTATATAGATAATCAAAACCTCATGATGATTCCAAAACCCAATCATCCATATTTAATTCAATAAACATTACTATGTTGTGTTTTATAAAATTACTAAATGATATACTCCCATAAAATGATAATTATTCATATGTATATGGACTATCTCCCAACTAATTAATTTTTAAATTGTTAGAACCCATAATAGATCTTTCTGATTTAACAAACCCCTATATATATATATATATGATATCCCACTATGGATGTATATAAGATCTCAAAGAATTAACCTCAATTAAATATATAATAGGTTTCACTCCTAGAAATCAATTTAGGCCCAGAAACACTTATCCCTTATAATACATTGGTATAAATGAAATAAATCCTATATCAAACATCATCCAAACCAATGATTTATTCATCATCACCATGATTTTTTTCTAATTTCCCAACATGATGAATCCCACAATGATTTATGACAATACATACAAATTTCATTAAAGTAAAATAGTTATAGTAACATTAAGGAACCATACATGATCATTCAAACAAAAAAATGGTTCACATGAATTATAAGTCACACATGAACGTTTACAAGTTACAAATATCTAATATTAAACTTATTCAAACCTCTAATTAAACGATAAATCACATAAAAAAAACTTAATACCTTCCATGAGTCATTATGATTTTCCATTAAAAATATTTTACCACAACCTATAGCACTACTATTCTTGTAGGACATATATATTGTTGTTGGAACCAAAGATGTTCACTAATAATATTGGTGTTTTGCTTTTGTTTGTTGTCAATATACACATGGATGAAATGGGAGTTTGAAAAAAATGGAGACATGTGTTTGAGGATATAAGCAGTATTAATGGTGGTGTATTTTTGTAGTTTTTTGTTTTCAAATTTCGGACCTCAAAATCAAGAGTTTAGTGATGGTTCGTGGCTACATATAGAACTGTATGCGGAGCAGTGTGCAGAACTGATAATGATTCACTATTACAGTACATGGTAAAAGTGTGTGTAACGTGAAATTCATAAGGTTTTTGGTATTCTTGTTGATCATGAAATAGTAGTGTTATATATTAGAGGCTAATAGTACGCAGATGAATTTCAGTTTATTGTGATGATTTCCCCACATTGAAAATTAGGTTAAATTTGATTAGAAAAATATTCGTAGTAATTATTCTATTTAGGGAGTTTTAATATCATTAGATAAATAAGATATTTTAGATTTAAATTTATAGAGGAAATCCATTGATATCGATTGTGGTTCATGGAGGAGAAGACAATATTCTGAAATAATCATCAGCAAAAAGAAAACAGTCTGCCGAAGAGAGTGACGTTCAAGTAGGAAGCTCCCGCATTATGATGTGTAGAAAGGTAGTACCCAGAGCTACAATGTTTTTGAAGTAGTAGAGTTTTATGCTAAGTATGGTTGTACATAGATCTGGGTTGTTCACAGGGGAGCCAGACGATATGTGAAAATAGTAGTGGTACGTGAGTACAGTAGCATTACTTGAAAAAACACAAGGAAGCCTAAAAATTTACCCAATCAGTCAGTAAAATTAATTTCAATAACATATTATTGTAGGGGAAAATAAGTTATATTTTTTGTTGATTAGAATTAATAATGATAAAATCTATTAAATTTTTAGGATGCATGATTTAATGCTAAATAATTGAAATGACCTTTAAGTCGATAATCTGAGTAAAGTTTCTTCCAACGTAGTGAGAAAGGGGGAGTCAGAAAAAGTGATCCAAGGGATATAGTTTACTATCCCTAATACCTTATAATGAATGTGTGTCTTACATTTAGTGATTGTGATAAAGTATTGTAATCCAAAACTTGGGACAATTAGTTTTTTTGGTACGTCTGACACACTGTCCGCATAAGCTCATTGGACGTAGTCCATAGTGATGAACCGAGTAAAATTGATATGCCATTTCTTTTCATGTGATTGATTATTTTTTAACTTCCTCCATAGATTTTTTAACATATTATTTTAAACATGGAAACAAGATCCATCAATTTAAAATAAAATGTTTTACCACCGGATTTATACATTCCCTATATTGTTGTTTCATGGTCCTTCAATACTTTATTCCAATTTGTGACACAACTATTATGGTATTCTAAAATTATCGTTCTATGTGTATAACACATAGTTCACACTTTGTGGGATATACAAAATATTACATTTATACTAAATTCCTCCAATACATTTTCAATAATTCTAAAATTTCTATTGCAAAAAATGTGTCAGTGTAGAACATATAAACATGTACCATGAGGTTAAATGTGAATTGAACTACCAAGCATTAACTCATTGTGGTTGAGTTTTTTAAAATTTTCACTCATTACTTACAACAACATATAAAAAATATAAAATTGATAAATTCACCCTAATATAGTATTTATATTGAAATAGGGACGATATAATAGAAACACTGAGAGATACAGTAGATAAGCCTATAACATCATTGACTTTTTCCTTGTACTTCAATTATCCCTCATATCATTTGAGTTATGGTGAATTGACGTGATTAAAATGGATGAATGTAGATTGGTGTACATAACAGGGAGAGGGAGAGATGGTTTATGTCAGGAATCAATTGAGGGATAATGGTTATGATTATTTTATCAAAACACTATGCATCTATATTACTCAATGTTGCTGGCCACGAATTACTATGTCGTCCTATATGGACTCTGATATTACCATTTTTTAACCAACATTCCTGGTTTTTGTAAATTAGGTACATGGTGAGTTTTCTTCTTATAATATTATGGAAAATATTCCATTGACACAAACCTGTCACCAATTAGTAGAACTAAAAATCCAAAACATATACCAATGTAACCTTTAAATGTTCCCAAACACATGGATTTCCTATCCAAATCGTAACAATAAAATTTACCCCTACCATATGATCTAAAAGAAAAATTTCACATAGTTGAAAAATAGTATTTAAAATAGTAGTTGAAATTCCACATCATTGGTATTCTCTTCACTAAAATAATATTGGATGATCCCCAAATACTATATCCTTCCATTATTAATTTATATGATTACTCATCCATATATTTTTTTAGATACCACCAATCTATCTTCCAACCTATTGTATCTACATCATCATTCCTATAAAAACATCTATCAAATATTCAATACAAATTAACAAATTACAAAAATGAGTTATATGATACGTGAATCATCAATCAAGGCCAAAATATGTTATAATTCCTATATATCTACATTGTAATAATGAGCTACCAAAATAACCATGTTCCACAATTATATCAATATATATTTTAATAATGATTCATCAACCCTAAAAAATCCAAGGAGTCAAATAGGCTTCAATAACGCCTTCATCATATAATCATCCAATATATTAAAACCACAATACTTACAAACACAATGAATAACTCATATTTTCATATATATATATATATATATAAATATACCCCAGTCATGGTTTAATTTTAATTGTCTCCAAGATCACCGTAATTCATGTCATACATCCTCTGGAGTAACATCATATCTTATAATCGGGCTATGTGAAACATTATTTGTAGTCCTATAACTAATTACTTATTATATTTTCTAATATTTATTACTAGTACTAATTAATAATAATTTCATATGTGATCCTAGAGACATGTTTTATTCTTTACACGATAATAAATATATAGGTACTGATTTCATTTCTTCGTCATTCGTGTTCAAAAGTATAGAAATCATACTGACCACCATCCTCATTGAATATGGCCCCAATCCATACAAGTAGTATTATTTTATCCATCTTGGGAGTTTCTATACCCTCCAAATTTTTTGAGATATTCTGATAGTTAAATATTACATGGTTCACTACATTATCATATAATATCCAATATTTACAATGATAGTAGAATATTTCTTCTAGTACTTCTTATAACATCAGGTTGTCTGAAGCATCCCTAACCAAAATCACCTGAACATCATTTTCTATCATTAAAATAAACACAACCTATTTCATTTGTGTACATCACACTTATTATATAAATCCATTTCATAAAACACCAGATTGGTCCACAACAAATATATATCACATTCTTATCCCATATAATATGACTACTCATTAATCTAATAATTTCAAATACACAACCCAGATATTATAAAATTAACCCATCTAAGGAATCCTTTTTATACTACGATCAATTTTTCTTCACCACATAGATGTCCCACATTCTTCTATGGTATCCTATTAGAGTGTCATAGAACCAAACAACTCAAATGAAGAATAAAACTCTAATGTCTTTTAACAATCCTGTAATTATAAAATGAGAATTAAGAATTTTTATGTGATTATGAAACAATGAAATATTAACTACTATATATATCAAATCATCCAATCATGGAAAATAGATTAAATTTTATGGATTCCCCACTGTGATGGTAGTTTAATATGAAACTATTTGTAAGAGGAATCTATTTAAAGTATATAAATAAACATCATTAATCACACCCATATAATGTATAGATGGTATGAAATCAACAATACAAACAGGAATAAAGTGGTTCCTAAAAAAATATATCCAATATAAAAAAACTATTTTATTGTATTTTCACTAATAAAGTAATGTCATACCTTCCCACAACCCATTATTTTTAGAATGCCTTTCATAGTGTCTTACAATTCTAGGAATAAATAATAGTTCTGTCCCATTATATGGATTTATATTGGTTATGAATATAAAAAAGTTAAAAACATTTACCCTACAAAATTATTTAATATCAAGACATAAATAAATTATAAACAAACATTGTTCATTATAACATAACCAATGAAAATTAAATAAAATAGGACACATAATATTAAACTACCTGAGCATCAGTCTAACAATCATTGATTAGCTCTGTGGTTACCTCATAATAGGCCACATCCTTCCATTACCCCCTCTGTGAGGATCGACCATCCCACTTAATATTAAACATGAAAACAACTACCGATATATATAATATTCAAATTAAACATATATTATCCTAAGTCTCACCCTACTGATGTATTTTATTAATCACAATATATTATAAAAAAAACCTAAAACTCTCTATGGTCTTTCCCCAATACATAACATTGTTTGAAAACCCATTACTTCTATTGATTCTTGCTATATAACCACAATAAAAAATAAAATCCATGAAAATAATATTCCACTGAATTCTAATCAATAAGAATCATAGGACTCACATAAAACATGACAACCATCAAAACCAATGATATTTTATCAGGGAACCCTAGTTATATTGAAGATATCTTATTAATAAAAAATCCCATGTAAGGATACAACATGCCCCCAAAATAATACACCTATAATATTCATGCCAGTAAACAATTACCTTGGCATATCCATTATGGTCACACCATACATTATTGAATTGACATTACACAAATATATAAAATCAAAAACAAAAAAAATTATCAAGGATGTCACATTTTCTTTATAAAATAACAAAATGAAATTTGTGAAAATATAGAATATGTTATTTCTTATGTTTAAATAATCAAAATCTATTTATTAAAAAAATTCTCTAAAGAAGCTGTATAAAAACATTTTCTTAAAAAAAATTTATCCATTATATACAATATAAAATAGATTGATGTCGATTACATTTCATGGTATATCTACATTTCTAGAATGATGTTTGAACCCAAATGATGCTTCTACATTTGACATTTATTTGGAAACATATTTATGAATCTATTCCTTGATCAAAATACATCTATAAATACTTAATTGTGATGACCCAGACCCCCCTTGGTCCCTTCCTTTGCCAAAATCCGGATCCTTAAGTGGTACCGATCGGTGAGACCTACCGACGTCGCCCAACCTTGCCAAGTTGTTCCAGTAACGCTCCTTTTTCGCAAATAGGGTTTTAAACCCTATTCTGCCTTATTAAAAATGTCTTGGAAATCCGAAACGCGCACAAAGGTTTTAATTAACTGCTTCATTAATTCATGGGTCGGTTTAAACCACCCAGCACCTTTAATGATGAGTCAAGCCACGTGGTCAACCCACGACTCCCACGTCTTACGCGGTTTTGCGTTTTCATCTCAACCGTCCCCGGCTCTTATAAATTAAGGGTTAGGCCGTGGCTTCCCCCTTCTTCGATCGTGGCTCTTCTGGTGCATCGGGACGGATGCGTCGTTATCCGTAAAGTTCCGCGCCCCCGACCTAAACGTCGATCATCTATCAACAAGTAGGGAATTTCTTTCATCTCTCACTTCTGTGTATCATGCGGGGCGGGCGTTATTCTTGTCCTCATGGAATGGGTTGAACCAAACCTAAATGAAGATAATAAACGGTGTTCTAAAGAAAGAAGGGGAAGGGGTTATGATCGTTGTTATGCTTATCCTGTGATCTTTCCTTTTTGTTGTACTGGTTTGTGTTTCTGAAAATTGAGGCCGTTGGTGGTCGTTGTATGTGCACTGATGAATCCCCTCATGATGTTTTAAATGGGTTGCTGATAATTGTGAACTCCTGTTGTGAAATTGGTTAATCACGTACATCCGGCTGAATAATTGAAAGCACCAGGATCAACCCTTCTGTGATAATTCCGGGTTAGAACACACGGAATTGGAAATCATGGAGTGTGTTAAGTCGTTTAAATCTGAAAATCCATGACTTGTGTTGGTAGTGGTGGTTGGTTGTTTTCCTTTCGGGCCGATTGCTGGAAATGTGGGAGGGGATGGGATCCCCTGTTCTTTTATACTCTCCGTGGTTGTGTGAATTTGGGGATGGGATCTCCTGTTGGTATGGATTCGGTGGTTGTGAGTTTTAAATCCGAGGGGTTACTTGTTGATATCGCAAATTGGGGAGAGATCCTCTGTTAACAGAACCGGGTGTGAGTGTTTTGGTTGATCCTTGCCTTTAACGCTTTCCTTGATTATGCTTATGGTAGTTGCCCAGTAGTGCTTAAAATCATTTGAACATTTTAACTGAACGTGAAACAAGAATGGGACAAATGGTTTTTGTGGGAAAGGGTTGTGAACTGTGACTTGGGTGCAGTGGTGTTGTGTTCTGTAGGTTGGCTAGGAAAACCTAAGCTTTGGGTGAGTGTTTGTTACCTATATCTATACTTGTAGCTTTGTTTTTCTTATTCGCGCCCCACCCAAGTTGAGCACTCAGTGCCGAACACCCCCATTTATGGGGGAAGGGTGTTTTTCCCAACACTATCCTTAGTGGCTGGTTATTAGCTCCTTTTCTGCTCCCTTTCCCGGATAACCCAAGTATCTTCGGGCACGCTGTGATGGCCTGAAGTCCATTATTAGCCCAAGAACCTTCGGGCAGGGTGTTGTGGTGGTTGGCCAGGTGTGTGCGGCAGGTGGTTTCCCAAGTGTCTTCGGGATGAGGCCCAGGTGTCTTCGAGCATGGCGGTGGTTGCTCTGGCCTAGGTGTTTGCAGGCATGGTTACATGTGACAGTTGAGGCCCAGGTGTGTGCGGGCGGGATTCGGCAGTGGGACTGCGTGCGGTTGTGGCCCAGGTGTGTGCGGGCGGGGTGTGGCAGTGGGACTGCGGTGAGAATGGCAGGATTGGTCTGATGCGTAGGATGTCTCAATAACCAGTGGGAAAGTGGCGCGGGGTACCCAAACATCGATGTGCTCTTATATATATATTACTTGACTTGCGTTATTTGGGGAGCGAGCCTTGGTGAGGCCTGGGATGGATAGTTTGCCTTGTTAGGTGTTTGGTTTACTCTTTCTCACGGGACATTAGTACGTTCCCCCACTTGTGCACGAGAGTCTTGGTTTTCCCTACTGAGTGTACGTGTATGCTCACCCTACGTATATAAAACTGCTTTCAGGTAGTCAGGAGGACTTCCAGGGTTGTGCGGGACCCTACTAGTCAGGCAGGGGGAGCTGTGCAGTTGTTGTTTTCTTGTTTTTCTTTTGGTACTGTACTCACTTGTACTTTCAGCTTTCTGTACTTGTACCTATTTCAGTTTATTATACATGCATATGGGACTGGGTTGGGTTTCTTTTCAGCACCATGTTCTTTTCTCTTTTGGTGGTTGTCTTGTCCTGTTTCCCGATCCAAAATAATAAAGGGTAATGCCCCCCATATTTTTTTAAACTCATACCCTTGGTGCTAGTCGCCACCCCGGGGCCTACTGGAGGCGGGACTCGGGGGTCATTATCTCCCTTTCACCATTGCCAGCTCAGGAGGGGCATCTTTGATGGAAGGGGGTCGTGACAGAATGGTATCATAGGTGAGGGTTGAGATATAGGACGGAGTCTGGAGTTAGGCACAGTGAGGATTGCATGGGGTGGTAAGGCAACGGTGTTTGGTGACCTTGGGGCGTGAATTAGGCCAGGGAAGTCCGGCTAGGACACAGGATTTTAGGGCCCCCCGTGATCCGATGCAAGGACTCTGGACCTACCGAACGACCAAGTGAGGCCACACTGATTGCAGGGTAGAGACCCTAGGAAAGATACATGCATCATAAATGACTTGTGTTCTTGTGTTCTGGGATGTCTTGGGAATTAAGAATAAATTAAATCTTAATAAGTTTTAAGAACGATTTTCTTTGCACTACTTGGGCTTAGGCTTTCCTTGTTTACCTTGCAGCTATGACACCTGGAAGGCGACCACGTGTGGTACAGGCGATCGAGGCCCCTGAGACTGCCTTGGCCAATCGGCAGAGAGCTGATCGAGAGGAAGAGGACGACCAGTGGCAGAAGACTCTTCGAGCCTTCCAACGACAGGCCCTCGAGAAGTACGAGGGCAGCACCTCCGATATGAAGACAGAAGGCTGGCTAGAGGAGTTAGTCATAGCCTTCGGCCTGATTCGGGCCCCGACCGAGTACTGGGTTCCTCTAGCTGTTAGCCAGATGCGAGGAGCGGCACGTCAGTGGTGGATGCTTCACCTGGGGAGTAGGAAAGAGTCTGAGGTTTCTTGGGCGGACTTCGAGAAGGAGTTCCGGGCGGAGTTCCTCTCTTCGACAATGAAGGCGGAGAAGAGGCAGGAGCTACTCTCCCTCCAGCAGGGGATCATGTCTGTGAGGGAACTTGGAATCAAGTTCAAGGACCTCCTGCGTTTTTCTCCGGACCTCTTCCCCGATGAGGAGTCTTGGGCAAGACGTTTGGAGGAGGTGCTCTGACCCTCCCTCCAGTATGCTGTTACCCCCTTTACCCTTCCGACATACTTAGAGGTCCAGAAGAAGTCCTAAGTGGTGGAAAGGATGCATGCTCTGGGCAGAGTGTCACGAGAAGGGATCCAGCTGGGTCCATCGAAGGGGAAGGCCGTCAGCACCAGGCCTCCAGCATCGGGACCCTCAAGGTTCCGACCCGCAGGGAGCAGACCGCAGCAGTTCCAGTTTCGATCCCCTATCCCATGTTCTTTTCCTTCAGGCTCGGGACCACGGTGCTTCATCTGCGGGAGCCCTGGACATATCCGAAGTCAGTGCCCCGATCGGGTGCAGTACAGCAGTGGCAGTCATCCCCAGCATCCGCCGCAGCAGCAGTTTCTAGCCAGACCCTTCCAGCAGAAGCAGCAGGGACAGCGAGCTCCCGCTCCTCCGCAGGCAGACGTTGGAGGAGGTGGCCGACCTCAGGGTGCCCCCCGGGAACCTCGACCAGGGCATGGTCGGGGAGGTGGCCGACAGCCGAGGGGCAGGGGAGCTGGGTGTGGGCAGCTACACGCCGCAGAAGCAACAGTTCCAGCAGGACCAGTGGTTGTTCGAGGTACGATCAGTGTGTTTAACACTCTTTCTTATGCTTTGTTCGATACCGGAGCTTCGCACTCCTTTGTTGCACCCCGTCTGGCCCGTGCCTTGGGTCTAGATGCCGAGAGACTTCCAGTGCCCCTGGTGTTGAGCACACCAGTTGGAGGTCAGACCGACTTGCTGTTCGTTTTTCGGGAATGTAGACTGATGTTGGGGCAACATTAGTCGGTTAGGGATCTCCTTCTGCTACAGATTCGGCCGTACGATGTCATCCTAGGCATCGACTGGCTATTTTCTCTGTGCGCCGTCATCGACTGTTTCCACAGAAGGGTGGTGTTCTCAGGTTTGGACGGCCAGCGTGTTACCTTCACCGGCGAGCGGAGTTTTCCGAAGGGAAACAGGAGGGAGGAACCTATCCTCTCCTTGTTGACCGAACTGACGATAGGATCAGTAGATGCGGAAATGGTGGAATTGCCAGAGATCGTTCGTGAGTTTATGGACGTCTTTCCTGAGGAGGTGATGACTCTACCCCCTCGACGTGATAACGAGTTCGGGATAGACCTGCAGCCCGACTCTCGACCAACCTCGATGGCTCCTTACCGGATGGCACCATCAGAGCTACGGGAGTTGCGGATACAGATTGATGATCTGATGAAGAGGGGTTATGTTCGTCCAAGTGCGTCACTGTGGGGTGCTCCGGTCTTGTTCGCAAGGAAGGCGGATGGTGGCCTCAGGTTGTGCATCGACTACAGGAGGCTGAATCAGGTGACGATCAAGAACCGCTACCCTCTTCCGAGGATAGATGATCTTTTCGACCAGCTGAAGGGGGCAGGATGGTTCTCGAAGATCGACCTACGATCCGGGTACCACCAGCTGAGGGTGAAGGATAGCGACGTCCCGAAGACGGCGTTCAGGTGCAGGTATGGGCACATCGAGTTCGTGGTCATGCCCTTTGGTGTTACGAACTCCCCGGTCGTGTTCATGGGGCTTATGAACTCCATCTTTCGGGAGTACCTGGATCGGTTTGTGGTGGTATTCATCGACGATATCCTGATCTATTCAAGGTTAGAATAGGACCATGCAGAGCACCTGAGGACAGTTTTGGAGGTCCTCCGACAGCACCAGTTCTATGGGAGGTTGTCAAAGTGCAAGTTTTGGGCACGAGAAGTGCACTTCCTCGGGAACGTAGTTTTTGAGCAGGGGGTAGTAGTCGACCCATCCAAGGTTGAGGCAGTTGTTTCTTGGGCAGCACCCAAGAATGTCGCGGAAGTTCGGAGTTTCCTCGGACTGGCAGGCTACTACCGGAGATTCGTACCCAACTTCTCCCGAGTAGCAGCCCCTTTGACGGATTTGACCAAGAAGGACCAGGTTTTCGTGTGGAGCGAGCAATGTGAGTCGTCCTTCAGCTACCTAAAAGAGAAGATGGTTAGTGCCCCAGTGTTGAGATTACCAGAAGAAGGGATGGCCTATGAGGTATTATGTGATGCTTTAGGACAGGGCCTGGGGTGCGTATTGATGCAGCGACAAGGGGTGATCTCTTACGGGTCCAGGAAGATACGCCCCCATGAGTGGAACTATGCCACCCATGACGTGGAGCTTGCAGCGGTAGTGTTCGCATTGAAGCTGTGGCGACATTACCTCTTTGGGGAGCGCTTTGTGGTCTTCACCGATCACAAGAGCTTGCGCTATATCTTCTCCCAGCGTGACTTGAACTTGCGACAGCGGAGGTGGGTCGAGTTTCTCCAGGAATACGACTTTGAGATCTCGTACACGGAAGGTAAGGGAAACGTTGTGGCTGATGCCCTGAGCAGGAAGCCGCATCAGGAGGTGGTTCGGGAATCTGTTGATGCTTGGAAGGCGATGGGGGAGTTGGCTTCCTTGCACTTGGATGCAAGGGTGGAAGGTACTAGAGGCTGCTTGTTTTAGATGACGGTACAGTCCTCTTTGTTGCCGCAAGTGGAAGAGTCTCAGTGGGGAGATCCTGAGGTGGAAGTGTTGAGGGATCGTGTCGACCAGGGGAACGCTCTGGAAGGATGGTCGGAGGGCAGCCGACACCGGATGCTCTTTCATGGGAGGTTGTTTGTTCCAGAGGTGACGCGTGATGAAGTCCTTCGTGAGTTCCATAGCTCAGCCCTGGCAGTACATCCAGGTGTTTCGAAAATGTACCAAAGCCTGAGGGGACAGTTTTGGTGGCCCGGGGTGAAACGGGCAGTGGCAGAGTTTGTGGCTAAATGCCTGGTGTGTCAGCAGGTGAAGGCTGAACACCACGTTCCTGGTGGTTTATTGCATCCTTTAGATGTTCCCGAGTGGAAGTGGGACGACGTCTCGATGGACTTCGTCACAGGACTACCCAGAGCTCAGGGCGGGCATGATGCAATCTGGGTAGTGGTGGATCGATTGACAAAATCTGCTCACTTCTTGGCTATCAAGGAGTCAGGACCTGTGAGTACCTTAGCACAGAGGTACGTGGATGAGGAGGTGCGTTTTCATGGAGTTCCGAAGACTATCGTCTCAAATTGGGACACTCGGTTCACCTCACGAGTCTGGAAGGGGTTACAACATGCTTTTGGCACCCAGCTACGCCTTAGCACTACTTTTCACCCTCAGACTGATGGACAGACAGAGCGGACAATCCAGACATTGGAGGACATGCTGCGAGCATGTGTTCTGGATTTCGGAGGATCATGGGTACGACACTTGCCTTTAGTAGAGTTTGCCTACAACAACAGCTTCCACTCTACAATCGGCATGGCTCCTTTTGAGGCTTGGTATGGAAGACCATGTCGTTCACCCTTATGCTGGGAAGAGGTTGGTGAGACTGGTACTCTTGGACCAGAAGTAGTGCAGAGCACCACGGAGAAAGTCCAGCTAGTGCGGGAGAGGATGAAAGCAGCTCAGGATCGGCATAAATCTTATGCTGATCGTCGGAGGAGGCCCCTGGAGTTCGAGGTGGGAGATCATGTGTTCTTGAAGGTTTCCCCTCGACGGGGGCAACGGAGGTTCGGAAAGGGGAGTAAGCTCTCCCCTAGGTTCATCGGACCTTTCGAGGTGCTGAGGCGAGTTGGCGAGGTAGCATATCAGCTAGCCCTACCACCTCAGTTGGAAAGGGTCCATGACGTCTTCCATGTCTCCCAGCTTTGTCAGTACTTACATGATGACTCTCATATCATCAACTGGGGAGAGCTAGATGTGGGAGAGGACGCGACCTTTGAGGAACGACCAGTCAGGATCGAGGATCGCAAGGAGAAAGTGCTCTGTGGGCAAACCATCAGCTTGGTTCATGTGTTGTGGAGACATGGCGGCTTCGAAGAGAGTACGTGGGAGAGGGATGCACAGATGCGTGCCCAATACCCCGTGTTGTTTTGAGCTTTGTTCCTTTTGTACCTGTTGTGGTAGAACGTTTGACTTTTGGCTATGAAATGTACTAGTCTCTTTCCTCTGTTATGTGTAGAAATCCCCGGCTAAAGGGAAGAGGGAACCCGACCCCTAATCAAGACGCATTAAGGTGGATGAGATTAAACCCGTGCGGGCGAGTCAGTGCCGCCCAAAGTGGATAATATCTTGACATGGGGAAGGGGAACTCCCCAAACCCACATGATCGGGCGGTTTGGCGTGGTATGTTGCTTGGTTCTTGACAAGGGGGGGGGGGGTGTTTTCAATTAGCGGGGGTTCACTCTTAAGAGGTATCTTTCAAAGATGGTTGTTCGGACCCTCTCTTTCCTGGTTTGTTTTGATTCTTGGGGACGAGAATCGTTTAAGAGGTATCTGATGTGATGACCCAGACCCCCCTTGGTCCCTTCCTTTGCCAAAATCAGGATCCTTAAGTGGAACTGATTGGTGAGACCGATCGGTGAGACCGATCGGTGAGACCGGCCGACGTCGCCCGACCTTGCCAAGTTGTTCCAGTAACGCTCCTTTTTCGCAAATAGGGTTTTAAACCCTATTCTGCCTTATTAAAAATGTCTTGGAAATCCAAAACGCGCACAAATGTTTTAATTAAATGCTTCATTAATTCATGGGTCGGTTTAAACCACCCAGCACCTTTAATGATGAGTCAAGCCGCGTGGTCAACCCACGACTCCCACGTCTTACGCGGTTTTGCGTTTTCATCTCAACCGTCCCCGACTCTTATAAATTAAGGGTTAGGCCGTGGCTTCCCCCTTCTTCGATCATGTCTCTTCTGGTGCATCGGGACGGCCGTGTCGTTATCCGTAAAGTTCCGCGCCCCCGACCTAAACGTCGATCATCTATCAACAAGTAGGGAATTTCTTTTGTCTCTCACTTTTGTGTATCATGTGGGGCGGGCGTTATTCTTGTCCTTATGGAATGGGTTGAACTAAAACTAAATGAAGATAATAAACGGAGTTCTAAAGAAAGAAGAGGAAGGGGTTATGATCGTTGTTATGCTTATCCTGTGATCTTTCCTTTTTGTTGTACTGGTTTATGTTTCTGAAAATTGAGGCCGTTGGTGGTCGTTCTATGTGCACTGATGAATCCCCTCGTGATGTTTTAAATGGGTTGCTGAAAATTGTGAACTCCTGCTGTGAAATTGGTTAATCACGTACATCCGGATGAATAATTGAAAGCACCAGGATCAACCCTTCTGTGATAATTCCCGGTTAGAACACACAGAATTGGAAATCAAGGAGTGTGTTAAGTCGTTTAAATCTGAAAATCCCTGACTTGTGTTGGTAGTGGTGGTTGGTTGTTTTCCTTTCGGGCCGATTGCTGGAAATGTGGGAGGGGATGGGATCCCCTGTTCTTTTATACTCTTCGTGGTTGTGTGAATTTGGGGATGGGATCTCCTATTGGTATGGATTCGGTGGTTGTGAGTTTTAAATCTGAGTGGTTACTTGTTGATATCGCAAATTGGGGAGAGATCCTCTGTTAACAGAACCAGGTGTGAGTGTTTTGGTTGATCCTTGCTTTTGACGCTTTCCTTGATTATGCTTATGGTAGTTGCCCAGTAGTGCTTAAAATCATTTGAACATTTTAACTGAACGTGAAACAAGAATGGGACAAATGGTTTTTGTGGGAAAGGGTCGTGAACTGTGACTTGGGTGCAGTGGTGTTGTGTTATGTAGGTTGGCTAGGAAAACCTAATCTTTGGGTGAGTGTTGGTTACCTATATCTATACTTTTAGCTTTGTGTTTCTTATTCGCGCCCCACCCAAGTTGAGCACTCAGTGCCGAAAACCCCCATTTATGGGGGAAGGGTGTTTTTCCCAACACTATCCTTAGTGGCTGGTTATTAGCTCCTTTTCTGCTCCCTTTCCCGGATAGCCCAAGTATCATTGGGTAGGCTGTGATGGCCTGAAGTCCATTATTAGCCCAAGAACCTTCGGTCAGGGTGTTGTGGTGGTTGGCCAGGTGTGTGCGGAAGGTGGTTTCCCAAGTGTCTTCGGGATGAGGCCCAGGTGTCTTCGGGCGTGGCGGTGGTTGATCTGGCCTAGTTGTTTGCAGGCATGGTTAGATGTGACAGTTGAGGCCCAGGTGTGTGCGGGCGGGGTGTGGCAGTGGGACTGCGGTGAGAATGGTGGGATTGTTCCGATGCATAGGATGTCTCAATAACCAGTGGGAAAGTGGCATGGGGTACCCAAACATCGATGTGCTCTTATATATATATTACTTGACTTGCGTTATTTGGGGAGCGAGCCTTGGTGAGGCCTGGGATTGATAGTTTGCCTTGTTAGGTGTTTGGTTTACTCTTTCTCACGGGACTTTAGTACGTTCCCCCACTTGTGCACGAGAGTCTTGGTTTTCCCTACGGAGTGTAAGTGTATGCTCACCCTACGTATATAGAACTTCTTTCAGGTAGTCAGGAGGACTTCCAGGGCTGTGCGGGACCCTACTAGTCAGGCAGGGGGAGCTGTGCAGTTGTTGTTTTCTTGTTTTTCTTTTGGTACTGTACTCACTTGTACTTTCAGCTTTTTGTACTTGTACTTATTTCAGTTTATTATACATGCATATGGGACTGGGTTGGGATTCTTTTCAGCACCTTGTTCTTTTCTCTTTTGGTGGTTTTCTTGTCCTGTTTCCCGATCCAAAATAATAAAGGGTAATGCCTCCCCTATTTGTGTAAACTCATACCCTTGGTGCTAGTCGCCACCCCGGGGCCTACTGGAGGCGGGACTCGGGGGTCATTATCTCCCTTTCACCATTGCCAGCTCAGGAGGGGCATCTTTCATGGAAGGGGGTCGTGACAATAATATTCAATGAAAACATAAATTAAAAAATATCATACCCTTGATAACAATGGATTCAATTATACATGTGTTGATGATACAAAATGTTGGTACACATCTCAATCTTCAATTAAGTAATATTTTAGTTACCACATTCAAAAGAATAAATATAATAAAAAAAATTATTACATGTTTTAAAACTGAAACCCAAGAACCCAACTAGATATTTGATCTAGGGATCCAATATGATCTTAGGCATGCATCACAATATTATAGTGCATACTGACTAGTAGAGAGTTCTATGGTTATCATGAAGATTCTATAATCATAGTTTCATCACATATAATATCATGTAAATAACATTAATATTATAAAATATATTTTTTCTTGTAAAAAAATAAAGTGAATATAGAGCCATATACAATATACAATATCAAAATGTTTTGATGATATGATATACATTCTTATATACTTGAATACATCAAAAGGATCACGAATTGATAAAATTATATTGAAAATAATATAAAGAAAATTACATGTGGGTAATATCTAAAAACCAATCCATGCCCCCTCAAGAACCTATATCCTTATATATACATCATTCTTCCCAATATAGATATCATTTTTGCCCAATCAAAAAAATCTGACACCAAAATATCAACAAATGCACCAGGGATCCCATTAATGGTGTTATAAATAATTATAGTCGATCACCATAAATGTGATCTATATTGGTACACAAATATTTATAGGTTATTATATATATATAGTAATATATAAAAACCCATATAAATGAATAATGTAATCTTGTTATAACATTGACACCATGAAACCAGACTTCGGTTTCTTTATACAATGTATGTTCATATATTCGTTTCACAACACTACAAAGACTAGGTATAATTTATCAATTAAATAACTAATAATAAGGACACAATAAAAACTCTATCATGTATAATAATATGTACATAATGTTCCAGTCACATAACTTATCTCATTATGATACCCCCCAACTAATGATTTGTTCTTGTACTCTTTTTCATATATCACTCCTTCCATAACCACATCACTTTTTGTGAGAACGAATTCAACATATCACAACACAACTATATCACCCATATTGTGGTGTAAAATATATATGTTTCATCAATAACTTATCAATCAAATAGTTTCAAATGATAAACCCTTACTCTTGGTTTTTAATATTAATCACAACCCAAACCAACACTATGTCAATTAGGTTTAGTTCTATCATAATGAATCATCATTAATAATTACATGAATTAGAACCAATAGAAACATATAAAATATAACCCTCTGAAACCTATTTATAATAAAATTCTATACAATTACAACACTTCTATAGGATACATCACAAAAATACACTATCAACTAACACTTCCTATAAAACTATACAATGACACCATACGCTTAATCTATTGGATAACACATACATGTGACAAACAAATAGACCGTTTATTATCCACAATAATTTATAACTGAATAGTTAGTAATAAAAAAGGAATATATTGAAAATATACCTTCATGGTGATACATAACATATGGATAATGAGGATTACACCTCACCATATACCACATATAAACCTCCTGACCATAAAAAACATAAATGATATAATAATTCACCCATAATATAATGAATAATATCTCTCTACTTCTACAATAAGGGGTAAATTGATTTGATAATATTCAATAATTATACAATGTCCCTCGTAGATGGATTCTATTGTAAATACAAACCTTTCCCTAGTGATGTCATTGGATTATGAGGAAGGAATATAATATCAGATATATAAAAAATCATAAGGAAATAATATCAAAAACACTAATGAATATACACATTCTTCACCCTAAATATAATCCTCCATTTATATTATACCCTTACACACCAAATAACTATTTCATTTAAGGTGTAATTTGACCTTATAGAACCACATCACCATCGCTGAACCATTAGAAACTATTTTTGAGGACCTCAAGGCATAATACACAAATCACCCATTGAAAATAATTGAAATTCAACTTACCAGAATCTCTGCCCAAATATTTTATACCATGAAGGATAATAAAACCACTAATAAAACAATAACCTATCAAATTTTTTTAAATTTTCACAAACATATACTTCTATATGGATCATTAAAAAAATTTATTGGTTGTAAACCTTTACTACATAGCCACAAAAAAACTTTAAAATTACCTTACCATTCAATAAAAACTCAATTAACACTATGAATTATCTACATTGTCCTAACATACACCTTGGATATATCATAGTCATATTATAAAATTTTTTAACACAAAAACAGTCACATGTGTAACATCTCCCAATATAGAAGTCTCTTATGTGGCCAAATCAAATTGATTACTAGACGTCAATAATGACTCCCCATACACCAAATGTTTCCTTATAGCCTTGGGGATATAAATATCATATTGGGATAAAATACCCCTTATAAAAAAGTTTCAATAAAGGGGATGTAAAAAATATTAGTGCAATAATGATATCAAAAATTGTACACATACAACTCAAAGGGAAAGGAAAACCCAAGTACATAAAATAAAAGAAAATTTAATGTTAGGATAGAATGTATCTAAATCAATAATTGAAATTAAAATAGATAAAATATAAAACTAAGTTTAATATAATCCATTTTACATGGTCCTAAATCCCATATAGGTCTAATATTTATGATCCAACCAATTAAACAAGTGACGATCAATGATAATGAATCTTTCCGTTATCCCATCAGGCATCCATCTAAACTGTTCAAGTACCGAATGAGTTCCTGAATTAGGTGTTTGTAAAACACAATAGGATTAAACCACCATGTATAAAAACAATACTCAAATAATAAGTGAATTAAAAAAATTCATAAACCGGTGTATATACTAATCAATTAATACAATAAAAAACTATAAATCATCATCACCATGTTAAAAATTTTATGACCACGTAGCCCAAAAATTCCACCAATGACCACAATAACCTGATGTTATCACATAATTGGGACATTCACTATAAGAATTAAAACATTACCAGACCATTAATATAATATAATAATCTTAGAGTAAACCTAAAAATCCCTATAAAAATTAAAGAATAAATTTCCCAATCAGTTTATATAATATTCTCAGCATTACCCATCCATGTTCTTTTTATTATAATTTATAACTCATTGGTCAAATCAATTTATATAATCATTTCATCATCACTGGTTGATTAAAATTATATTATAATTTAAAAATAAACTACAATATATGTCAAAATGGTAGGATTTCCAAAACAAATCAACATAACACATTGAGAACAATCAATTCTACCAAATAATATTTTTATTTAATGTATATATTAATGATTAAATAATATCTCATTCCATTTCAAATCTATTTTTCACACCCATATATATTAAATCATCATATTCTATTTAAATAACCAATTATGTAATTTTAAAATGTGAATCAACCATAGAAAATAACATGGGGTCACATTTCTTGATGAAGAATACTTTTAGACATTACATATTTCATAATTTTTCTAGTGTTAGCACACCTTACAATGTTCGCAGATTGGTCACAACAAAGTAAGATCTAAAATGGTCCAAGGAGTAATGCAACACCCAATTTATCATCAATTTTAGTATATTAATATTTTTTCACTATATGTTGATGGAATAAAATAATTTACCACATATTTATGAAATTAGATATATACAATAAGGTTTTATTTTACACCACTGACCTGTATATTCCAATCAAATAATGATTCAAAAATTCAGTTCCAAACATAACAATGTTTAATAAGATAACAATAAGAAACATTTTTCAAAAAAAGAAAATATTGAAACTCCAAGAATACATGGTCACAATTTTCAACCATTAGAATAGATAATAAAGGAAATATAGTGGATGCTCATGGTGAAACATGTAATTAGTGATCAAAAGCTTCATTTATATGTCTAGAATAGAATAAATCATAATAAAATTTCTTGGAATCATTATTGTGAAAGGACATGTGGTTTTCATATTTTATATAACAAATATTGGTTATATTATGTCATGTGTAACAATGGAATCCATGTTATGTTGGTGTTACACCATGCACTATGTTAATATTACACTACATGTAACACTAGAAAATCCATAGTTACACAACACAATAATTTTTTACAAAACAAGGATATAATAATAATATTATTATTATTCAAATTAGTGCATTATAACCTTGTCGATAAAAATATTAATATAAATAGTAATAAGTAATTTTAAAATATTATGTATACCAATTTTATATAAATTATAGAAATTGATAAAAATGGGCATATTTTTTCATTAATATATATATATATATATATATGTTTTTAATATACATTTTATTAGGGGTTTTATTATTCCTTTTATATACAATAATAAAATTAATTTTAGACATATTAATAAATTCTATATGATAAAATAAACTTCAATTTTTAATCCACCGAGATAATTTTATATAATTTTGAGTATTTTGGTCCTTTTCCAAAAAATCATTATATGATGAATACTGAATAAAAGATGATTTTATTTAAAAAATATAATTTTTTTAACACATTTTTAAAAATATTGTTTTTATGGTATCATTAAATAAATTATACCATAATTAATCCAGTTGAGGTAATATGAATTAATTACACATTGAATATTAATATTCAAAAAATGAAAATAATTGAACACTTTATTTTTTTTAAACACTCTTTCTCAACACATCTATAAAGTCCCAGACCCCTCAGGTCCTTTCCTTTGTGAAAATCCAGTGTTTGAGGTGTTCTGGGAGGTAATTGTGGCTCATTTCAATTTTTTTTTCCAAAAATCATGTTTTCAACGGTGAGGTTCATTAGTGAGTAGAATCATTGAGTGTAATCATTAAGTGTTATTGTTAGGTTTCTTTGGTAAGTCATGTCGAGGAATCACCGTCATTAGGTTGCATCAGTTACTAGCCATCAGTAGTTCATCTTAGTAACTCCCCATCGGTATTTCGCGTTGGTGGCTCTCCATCTGTAGTTCCCATCGGTGACACCCCATCATTATATCGCATGGTGAATCAATGTCAGTAGGTCATGTAATAGGTTCATGATGGTGATTTTATTTCAGTTGGTTTCATATGTGAGTGGTGTTAGTGAGTTGTGTCAGTGAGTGGCATCAGTGTGTGGAATCGGTATGTGGCATCAGTGGTAGAATCAGTGAGTTGTATCAGAGACTCTTGTTTGTGTCTCTCCAAATGGAGAGTCATTTCAATATATTCATAGTTCTTATAGTTTCTCACCACATACATTTTATTTTATGTAAATCATGTTTAATACCTTTTTCACAATTTATCCTATTTTTTAATAGGATATTAATTATATCATTAATATATAATGTCCCTCTATAATTGAAATATCAAATCCACATGGTCTTGCACAAGACCTAACTTTTATTTAAATTGAAATATTGTCCATTACTTTGATATAGGATCTAGACTTTTCAAACTATGAGATCCTCTCTTCCTTGTACCCTTCAATTTTATATTGGTACACCAAGAGCCTTTCTTCCCCATAGATTATTTTGTTATGGTGTGGCATTCAGATCCAATTCTCCCATTGAGACTTTCCAGTTTTCTACACACCCCTACATTTTTTGGAATGAGGATGAGTTGATGGTCATCTATTTTTACAAGTATATATCCTTTAGCCTATCATTAATTGTGTATCGTTAGTAGTGTATATGATAATGACCCTGTGTGATTTCAGTTAATTTCAAATGTTCAATTAAGGATTCTATAATGATAATCAAACCTATTATAAAAATAATGAGCCTAGATATGATAATGGTTTATTTATCATTTGTAAAAAAATGAGGGGTTGGGAAGATGATAATGATGATCAGTTATTTTATCTTTTAACTTTGATCCTTATTCTTAATTTCATGACTTTTGAAAATCATGGTCATTGGTGGCTATTTCTTTCATACTGGTGATTGTTTCAACTTGTGGTGGATCACATATTGATTTTATGGAATTATTAATTTTATTAAACACATATAAATAGTTAAATAAATTTTCTCCAATGAATTGAACACTTTCTTATATCACCTAGAATTATAAAAGTAAAATTAATGGACAATAGTTTTCTAAAAATTAACATGCATCTCTTTGTGAGTGTTGTTGTGTCTGGACTTGGTCTTTATTTTTCACCTTGTGTGGTTGTGTGGTGATGGGCTTGAGGGAATAGGTGTTTTTGAGGTTATACAAGATGTGAAATGATCCCTTAGGTTGAGAGATTGATTGACTGTGGAATGGATGGGTAGTGGTTGGGCAGGGGGAAGGAATTTTCTATTGTTCTTTGCTTATTCTACTAGGTATCATGTTGTTATGCATAAGGTCTACTGATTACGGTTTTGACGTGACATTTTAAAGGATTATATTATTATTTGGGGTTTTTACCTTACGTGGGGTAGCATTACATTGAAGATCAATAATGGAAGTGGTTGGCATGGGTGCTAAGTGGGCATGAAGTTTAATGTGTGATGTTTTATCATACATGGCTTCCTTAGTTTGGATTGATTGTGTGGCTGTTCATTTGTTATGGTACTCAATTTGTTGGATAGGGAAGGAATAATTGGTTAATGTTTAGTGACATCAAAATGACTAGGTGTAATGTGTACTTATTTTATCATCATCAGAAGTGACCATCATTTGTCCGAATACATTTATTTAGAGGTATCAGCAAATGTGATTGTGTTATATGGTGGTTGTTTTCTTGAGATCCCATAGTTTGGTTTATTCATTGGTACCTATATATGTATAAAGGTAATTTTTTTTGATTATATATTTACCTCAATCTTGTTGATCACTAGTACAAAACACCCCCATTATAACCGAGGTGGGTTTCTTTCCCAAACATCTGTGTCAGAGAATGGATGGACAAACCCACTCTCTTCCTTGATCCCTCTTCCAGGTGATGATATCCCAAGACTCTTCATAGAGGATGTGGTTTGTGAGGCCCTAGTATATGTGGGCATGTTGTGATTCCCAGGTGTCATTGGGATGAGATGGGTTGTGGTTCCAAGGTTTTTTCAAGATATGATGTTGGTTGTGACCTAGGTGTGTGCCAGATGGATTTGATGTCGAATGTGGACCAAGTGTTTGTGAGAAAGTTCTGACATGGTTCTTGAAGATATTTTGAGAATGATAAGACAATTTATGTTAGGTTGTGAGAGAATCTAATCAGTAGGAAATCATTTTAGGCTACCATATAATCAATTTTATTAATATAATACATTAATCGACATGTGTTATTTGGCGAGTGTTCCTTTTGAGAGGTTGTGGTGGCTAGTTTAACTAGTTATGTTCTTTTCATTTCTATTGTTTCTCACAGTAGAATTTGAATGATTAATAACTTGGTCCTGAGATACATTGGTTTTTCACTACTTAGTGTACTTGTATACTCATCCTATGTTTAAAAAAATGGTTGCAGGTTTCCAGGAGGACAATGGGGACTGTTATAGGAATTAATATCTCGTGCATTGGGAATATTGATGTGTCTCTATGTAGCCTTTTTTATTTACCCAAGTGACACTCAATTTGTAAATGTTATATTACTAAACAAGCATGTGGGATGTATTTTGGAATTTATTTATTCATATTTCATGATATTTATTTTTGGTTACTACATATTAGCTCTAGATAATGGTTACTATAAAAAGTTTAATTCCCATAGTTTGCAAGATTTTTATACCCTTAGTGTGGGTCTCCACTCTAGGGCTTACTACATACGAGACTCATGGTTCATAATATCTCTTTCTCAATTTTCATGTTGGGAGGGGAATCATTGGAGGGATGATGTCATGACAGAATGGTATCTGACTGATTGTTGAGGGAGAGGATGGTGTTTGAAGACATATATGGTGAGGATTTCATGGGTTTATAGGGAAATAGTTGCTTGTGAACATATTTAATGACATTTTCTAAGGAATACATGTTGGGGAACAAGATTATAGAGCCCCCTATAATCCTAAGAAAGGACTTTGATAATAAAAAACAACCTTGTGAGGCAACACTGTTTGTAGTGTTGAGAAATTAAGAGAGGTTTATACTTCATGATTACTTTTGTTTTCATTTTAATTAGGAGTTTTGGGGATTTCAACTAAATAATTAATTTAAATTAATCAGAAATTAAATTTCATATTACTAGATATTACGAGTAACTTATTTTCTTTTCATATATGGAACATGGTCGTCGCCCACGATAGGTTCAGGAAGTGGAGGTCTAGAAGACTGATCTCGCTTATAAGTGTATAGTTCATCGAAAGGTGGTGTATAACCTATGGTAGATAATGTTATCTTCATTCTGGTGGAAGAACATAGGAATGTATGAGGGAGTGTCTTAGAAATTCAGATAGGGTGATGGGTCAAGGATCTTGACATCACCTTCATTCTGATCTAGGATCAGATGGAGTAATATCTTCCTTTGGTAATTAATCAAATTAGTGGAGGTGTACTTCAGTGGTGGAAGTTGTACATTGGGAAGATAAAGGAGGATGATGTTCTATAGGGGTGATTTAAAGATGGAGTTCTAGAATGAAATCCATTCATTTACCAAGAATATTTATAAGTGATAGGAGATACCCTCCCTCAATTATTGGAGTATGTTGATACGGGAGTACGAGATCATGTTCATGGAGATCCTTCACTTAGATACGGATCACATTCCGAATAAGGAGTCTTAGGAGAGATTATTATAGGAGAAACTTCATCCTTATCTCCAGTATGAAATTACTCCCTTCAACATGACAACATAGATAGAGGTCCAAAATAAGGCATCAATAGTTTTGATAATGCATTCATGAGGAGGTATACCTTAATAAGGTATCTTGTGTGATTCTTCTATTGGAAAGGATACCAGAAAAAGTTCATAGGAACTATGCCCTATGAGTTTTTGGCTTTCATGGTTCTTATGTTAGTAGTTTACTTTTCGACATTCTTTCCCTTGTTCCTAAACTACAAGATGGGGATGGTGTGTTTTATCTGCTGAGTTCATGGGAACATTTCCATTCAGTACCTAACAACCGTTTGAACTCAGTATGATGGAGGTTGGTATGTCCATTACCCTCCTCATATGTAGTTTCCAGCCGGGCCATTTCTACAGGTGGGACAGTAGGCTCCTACTCCACAATGGGTAGAGAGTGATGGTTTTGGTGGACCTCAGGGTATTCCTAAGGAAGCTCGACACAAACAAGGTCGAGAAGGCATCCATCAATAGAGGGTTAGAGGTGTAGGGTTTGGTTTGTTTCATGGAACATAAGAAGAACTTCTAACATGCACAAATACTTTTCTAGGTATGAAAATCTTGTTTTATACGCATTTTTTTATTTGATCCATTCGGGATCTTCACAATCCATTATTACAGCCACTCTATCCCATTTCCTAGTACTTGACATATAATGGATTTCTATGACTCTGGTGTTGAGTATGCGATCCGGTGGTCACACTAGCCTATATGATGTGTATCAGGTATGTTGAATGATAATAGGTGTGCATCATTCCCATGGAGAATGATTCTGGTAATATATGAAATCATATGGTGTCATCCATTGCATCGACTATTTATACTCTATTCAGTTTGTTATCGATTGATTTCGGAGGAGATTTATGTTTTTAGACATGGATGGCCATCATGCGGTGTTTCTCGGTTAACAATGTTTTCAGATAAATGTAGGTATATGGGTCCCCTTATTTCTTTGTTAGTTGAGATGTTAGTGGAATTGGTTGATTCTGAGATTGAGTAAGTTCCCAAAATTGTTGTTCAATTCTTGTATGTCTCTGTCGAAATAGTTTTGAATCTACCAAATCGATGTGATATTGATTTCCAGAAATATTTTCCAAATGATGCTTCTCCAATTTCTATGGACCTCTATCATATGAAACATTTAGAGCTATAGGTGTTGTGCGTTCATATTTCTAATCTGATGATGAAGGGAATTATATAGCCCAATTTGTCACCATTGGACTCTCCAATTTTTTTTTTGATAATTCATTTGTTGTTCATATGTTGTGAATAGAATACCAAAGGTTGAATCTGATAATGGTCACGAACCATTACATTATCCCAATTATAGATGATCATTTGGGTGAATATTATGGTCAATGTCGGTTTTCTATGAACGATCATTGATCTGGTAGTCCCCAGTTGATGGTGAATGAGGAATACAACCCTATACTGCTTTTAGGTGCAGGTATGGTCACTTAGAATTCATAGATATATCGTTATGTGTTACGAATGAACTAACTATGTTCATGGGGCACTTGTACTCTATCTTTAATGTGTTCCTAGACCAGTTCATCATTATATTCATTGATGGTATCATGATATACATGAAGTCGTATGAGGATCATATGTGTCATATATATATTATAATGGAGGTCCTTCGAAGCCATCAACTCTATAGAATGTTCTCCAAGTTAAGGTTTTGGATGTGGGAAGCGAACTTCTTTGGACATGTGGTGTCTCAATAGGGTGTAGTAGTGGAACCATCGATTATATAAGCTATTGTCTCTTGGGAATCACTTAAAAATATGACAGATCTTCACATTTATCTAGTTTTTGAATACTATAATCAGTTTTTTGTACCCAATTTATCTCGAGTAGATGTTCATTTGACGTCTATTCTAGAAAGTAACAGGCTTTTTGTGGAGTGTCTAGTGTTAAGAAGGATTATTCTACCTATAGGGGATGTTAGTTAGTTCCATAGTTCTCTTGTTTCTAGAGAATGGGGAAATGTTAGAATTGATTTTTGATGCTTCCAACATGGTCTTATGATGCATGTTGATGCAATAACTGGGGGTGATCTCTTACTGGTTCATGATGTTACATTACCATGAACATTATTATGACACCCATGATCTAGATCTAGAAGCTTTCATTGTTCGTGCTGATGTTGTGTCGACATTACCTCATTGGGGATCACTTTGTTGTCTTCAAAGGTCACAAGAGCTTGAAGTATATCATTTCCCAGTGAGATCTGAAATTTTGAAAATTTAGGTGTATGGAGTTTCTTCATGATTAAAATTTCATGATCTCTTATACCTTAGTGATGTTTAAATTTGATGATTATTATTCGAGTTGGAATTCAAAGAATGAGATTGTTTGGGAATCTATAAACACTTGGAATGTGATGGGGGGAGGTGGCCTCCTTAAACATGAATATAGGAACAGATGGAGGCATAAGATATATTTTTTAGTTGATGTTGATGGTGATATCTAATAGAATATATCAGGTGGATGATTCACAGTGGGGAGGCTCAGTGGCATAGGTGATGCACGAGCGTGTTGACCATGGGGATGATATGGACGAATGGATGTAGGATGGGTAGAATCATATGTTGTTTCGTGGGAAGATATTTGTTTATGTGGAAATGTGATGGGAGTTCTCTATGAGTTATAAATCTCACCTTTAGCAGTATATCTAGGAGTTTCCAAGATTTACCATGGCTTGATAATACAGTTTTGGTTTTCATATAATGAATCATGTAGTGGTACAGTTTGTGTAATAATTCATACTATTCTAGCAGGTGAAGACCGAGCATTGTGTTCCTGGTAAATTTTTACTACCCTAACATGTCACAAAGTGTACATGGCATGATATCAGAAAGGATTTCATCACATTATTACCGAAGGAGAATGTTCGTTGTGACGAAATCTATGTAATGGTGGATAATCAAATGAAATCGGATCACATCATAGAGATCAAGGAGACGAGCCTAGTGGAAGCCTTAGCCCAGTGGTTCATGGATGAGGTTGTTCAGTTACATATATTTCTGATATCTATTGTCTCTAATTGGGATACACGATATAACTCATGAGTCTTGAGGGGATTAGAGCATGCTTTTTGGAACTCAGTTACACCATAGATCATCCTTTCACCATTAAACAGATCGACAGATATAGTAGACCAACCAGACATTGGAGGACTTGCTATGATCATGTATTATGGACTTTAGTGGGTATTTAGTGCAACAAATTCCCTTGGATGAGTTATCTATGTATAATAGCTATCAAATGTCTGTTATAATTGCTCCATTTAATGCTTTGTACAAAAATACGTGTATTTTTCCTTTTATTCGATATAGTTTGGGAGTTGGTCATTCTTCGCATTTACATATTTTAGAGAACGAAATAAAATGTTACTCTTGTTCAAGAGACGATGAAAGTAGATCAAGATCAATAGAATTCATATGTTGATCATAGTAAGATGAACATAAATTTCCAGGTTTGACACAAAGTGGTCTTGATAAATTCCCCTTAATGTTTAAGAAAGATGTTTAGTAGATGAATATATCTTTCTACCAAGTTAATAAGTCCCTTTAAGGGGTTTGGGTGAGTTGGTGAAGTGGAATACTTGTTGAAACTGCAACCAATGATGGAGAGGATGAATGACGTCCACCTTGTCTTCTAGATTCATATGTATCTTCATGATGAAACCCATGTCATTTCGTCAAGATTGATTGATATTGAGAATGATACAACATTCATGGGGTGTCTGGCGCAGATACAAGATCATCAGGAGACAATGTTGAATTGGTAGACCATTCCCTTAGTTCATTTTTTGAGGATGCATTGTAGACTACAGGAGAGTACATTAGAGATAGAAGAACATATGAGTCCCCAATACCTAGATTTGTGTGGTGTTTTTATTATGTATTTTTCAAAGTGATTTAATTCTTTAACATTGTATTCTATTATATGGGTTTCTTCCTTAATATAGAATGTGTGATAAAGTGCTACCATATATAAAGGGGAGGACATGATTACTAATTTGGAATCCTAATATGTGATTAAAAATGTGCAACTATGTCAGTGATTCCCAAAGGAGACATTATCATGAAATGGATGGATTGATTCTATAATTCTTATTTCTGAATAAGATTTGGTGACCTTGGGTTGTGTATCCTTGTCAGTTGGGTCATGTATATGTTAGAGGATGTGTTTATGGATGTTATGGTTTAACATCTACTTTGGGACTATTGGTGTGGTTTATCATTGGGAGGAATATTACAATGTGGTTGTTAGGACCCCACCATCATATGTTTTTGGTTTTAAATTTTGGAGGGTGACAATAGTTTAAGAGGTATCTAATGTAATGGTGTGGACCCTTTTGGAACATTCCATTGGAAAGATAATGTTTTTGATGTGTTCTGGGAGGTCAGAGTGACTCATATAAAATGAATTCCAAAAATATATGTTTCCAAAAATGATTGAAGTCAGTTGGTGAAATCAGTATGTGGGGTCAGTAGGTAGCTTTGGTACTTCTCAATGAATAATCACCATCGATAGGTCACAACGATGACTCCCCATCGGTATGTCTTGTCATTGACTCACCATCGGTAGGTAACATCCATGACTCAAAAATAGTAGGTCAAATCAGTGACCCACCATCAATGGGCCTCCTTAGTGACTTTCCAATGGTAGGTCATATGAGAGAATCACCATCGACATGTTACCTCTAGGACTTTCTGTCGGTCGGTTACAACGATAGGTCATGTTGCTGACTCGCTGTCAGTAGGTCATGGTAGTGAGTGGTGTTGATGAGTGTCATCGGTGGGTGGAATTGTTTTGTGGTGTCAGCAAGTGGAATCGTTGAGAGGTTTTTGAGAGTTGAATCAGTGACTCACATCAGTGACTCATCCAAAGGTGAGTAATTTTCAACTTTTCTATGTTTTTCGATTTTCTCCAATCATTCATTTTCTATTACATAAATATATATTGAATAAAATTGATCATTTTCTGAAACATTTGAATGTATATTAATTAAATATATTATATCCTAAGGCCCTTGAGACATCGAAACGGTCATGCTATGTGGTCATGGAAACGAACAGACTTTTACATACTATGATATAGTCTCCATTCCATTGATAAAAAATATATCATTTTTATAGTCCAGATCCTCTCTTCCCTCAACCGTTAGGTTTTATATTGGTAGGCTCAAAATATTTCATCCCCGTAGAGTCATGTGTTATGTGATGGTCTTTAGATTATATTTTCCCTAGGAGTTATTTATTTTTCTTGTGAACCCCCAATTGTTGTTTGTACATGGTGCATTTATTGGTCATCTGTTGTTATAATAAAAGTGCCCTTAATATTACTTCAATTATGTATCATGACGGGTGGGAAATCTAATGTACCTCTATGATTATGGTCGACTTCCAACAATTATTTATGGTTGTTAGGAATATAATATTACATATTATAAAGATAATCAGACCTATTACTATGAAATTTTATTTAGATTAATAATAAATGAGGGTTAAGGAATGTGATGATGATGATCATTTGTTTTATATCTTATATTTGATAAATGTTGTGAATTAAATCCCTTCAGAAAATAATGGTCATTTTTAGTCTTTTATTACAAATGGGTGAAGGTATACACATGTAATTAATCACTTTTGGAACTGACATAATTATGAAATTGATAAACGACATATACCCACATAAATAAATGGATTCCCCAGGATTGAAATTGTTCTATGATCACCCAAATTTATCGAATTGGACTTGAAAAATGAGTGTTTGATAAATCTGAATATGAATTTATTTATTTGTTGTATTGTGTGATGTGTGTGTACATGTTGTTTATTTGTTTCCTTTTGTGGTTTTTCGGTGCTATGTACTAGAGAATATAGTATTATGGGGTAATATATGTAGTGAAATGGAATCTCAGGTTGCCTTATTTATTGGTTATGGAATGGATTGGTGATGGTTGGGCAGAGAGGCATCAGGATTGGTTTTTACAGTATTTATGTTACTGGTTGTGTTGTTGTTATGTAGTGGAGCTACCGAGCATGGTTCTGATGTTATATGATGATGATATCTATTTTGATTTTGGGGTTTTATCTTAATATGTTTGTTATTACATTGATAAATGACAATGGTAATGGTTGGATTGGGTGATATGTTCAGAGTTAGTGTGTTGTGGTGTGTTTAATCATAGTTTTCTTCCTTTGTATGGATTGGTTGTGAGGATGGTCATGTGATGGGGTAGTTAATTTACAAGGTAAGGGTGTAATATGTGGTAAATTTTAATAAAGTCAACATTATTGGGCTATTAGTGTCTTTCTTTTATAAAATGTAGTTGTTACCGTCGTTCATCCTAATGCACGTATTTCGAACAAGCAGCATTGGAGGCAGTGTGATGGGATTTTTTTAATGAGAACCCACTGTTTGGGGTGAGTGTTTGGAACCTATATATATATATTTACTTTATTGTGATTTTATACACACTCACCCTAGTTGAGAACTACGGGATGAAAACCACCATTTTTATTGGGGGTGGTGTCTTTCCCACACATCCCAATAGAAGGATGGATGGTTGTATCCCCTATCTTACTTGCCCTATCTTCCATGTGGGGATATCCAAATAATTTTTGTGTACGTTGTGGTTTGGGAAGCCAACGAATGTGCGGGAGAGTTATTCTTCTCATGTTTATTTGGGATTAGATGTTTTTTTGGTTCTTATGTATTTTTGGGATGTCGTGTTTGTTTAATCCCATGTGTTTTCTAGTGGTATGTGATGTTTTATTTGGAGAAGGAATGTGTCAGTGAGTTGTGATGTGGATCTTTCAGAGGAATTAGGAGCACTAATACATTTTTTATCAGGTTGTAAGAGCAGATATTCGATGGAAATGTGGTGCATGTCACCCTTCCAACATTGTTCTTACCAACCCTCTACAGGTTCCCCATAATTTCAAAATAATTTCCCTACCAAACCTCAAATGGATACCAATAATAATAAGTTCTTGAAACTCGAATGTATGGTATGAAAAAAGGCCTCATGTGACCATAAATGCATAATTTATAGCACTGCAATAGAACATGGTCCTGAGAGAGATTCACAATAGACCAGATGGTATTACAAGTTTTTATTTGTTTATGGATGTTTTAATGAGTCACCTTTATTCCAAAAAAAGAGATCCCATTTTTTCTTTCTGAAATAGTTTTGCAGCTGCTCGACACTACTCTCAAACTCCCTTATATGATTAGGTTATAATTAATCACATGTGAAAATCAACACATGATAGATATATTAAACTATGAAATGAACTCATTGATAAAAATATCATAAAAATTCCACTTCCAATACAACACATTAACTCTTAAAGATTCAAAATTTTGATATATGTTTGACAGACATCTGGTGTTAATCATCACATAAATTTCCTCATATTTCTGGTGTATAAAATCGTGAGCATTATCATTTCTCAACAACTCTATATTGATGTATCTTAGAAACTTCTCCTATATATACTTCTATTATAAATCACTATGCCTATTAGATTGATCCAGAATTTCTATCCCATTATTGAATAGTCTGAAAAATATATACACAGAAAGATTCACCCACCTATGAGTGGGTGTCTTGAGATTAATTATGATCATATAGACTAACATGATCAATAAATAGTTTACTTGGATCCCTCTTTACCAAGTATCCACAGTGTGATGCAGAAGTTGAAACAATTTTTAAAGATAATTGTTAAATGTATGGTGTAACAATTCTCCCTTTCCATAGATAACCTGACCCCCTTAATTTTTTCATGAATCAAGGTAGCCATAGCTATAAAAATATTAATCTCTAATGCCTTTGGAGTGTGATTATTATAACTATCAACATTTATAAATCAATGATATTGTTAATGAATTTTCTCTACAAGAGGGATGAACCCCTTAGGGAACTAGATAATATTAAATTCAATCCCAATCGGTGATAACATCAGAGAACCATTATCTTATGGTCTCTATAATTATTGATTATTAAGTGAATCAGTATCACACAATAGTTTATTTATTTATAATTATTAGATATAACAATTATCTCATTTAACAGTTCATTTGGGAAATCAAATCAAATGTAGTGAATAAATCCCAACCTTGAGAAATGCATGTAATGAAATAACCCTATATACATAACATGATTCATACATAAATATATCAATCCATGATTGACCTTGTGTGTAAATATCGATAAATGTTACTTCATACAATAGGTGAATCATTATAGGTGAAGGAACAACAAATCATTTCAAGAAACAATATTAAATATAATCGCATCCCTTGGCACTCATATTTTCCCACGTTGGAGGATTAGATAATCTAATGAATGATAAAATTATCATGTACCAGGATTCCTCATATCATTTGTACCTTTCCGAAATAGTAATGTATTAGAATTGAAAAACAACCTGCATCCTCAAATATCATAATTTAGCATCCCATGAATCTACAATCTCACATATGGACAATACATGTTGGATTATATATATCATTCATGCATATCCATATTACAAAGGTATCCAATTAGAATTAATTTTGTAAATATAATAATGGGGATATTACACGCCCAAGTTCTAGGTTATAAAACAATAGATGTAACAAATAACACAAATACATAAATAGATAAAATAACACATCACAATAGTATATGTTAAAATATGAACAAAGTACAAAAAATGACATATATAATTTCATGATGGAATGTAACTAAATGTAAAATTAAATGTAATATAGATAACAAACAATATTGAGAAAATAAATAGAATTTTCCTTGGTCTCAAATCCCTAGGTGGTAAATGGACTAGTAACCCATGTTGAACCCATCTATATGCTTTTAATCATCCCGCAAGAAAAATAAACAACATGTTACATTTACCTTATCCAATCATATATCCATGTAAACATCTTAGGTACAAAAAAGGCATTGGTAGGGTGTGAGTTAAACTATATAGGTCGATAGAACCATGCCAAAAATATTTATTTTCATAAAAATTTCATGAAATACTTAAATATTCTTGTGTTTTTAAAAATAAATTAATATTATAAAACATGTACCCTTCTTCATAACCATGATAAAATATCATAGAAATTGTTGTACAAAAATTCCACCAATTACCACCAAACAATGGAATAATCAAACAACATTGAATATCAATATTAGTATTTTAAAATTATCATAACAATAGATTTATAGTGGAATATTTGAATAACAATGAAATAACATATAAGCATTACATCATATTTATTTAAATCCCTTTATATAATACATTAAAAAATACCAGTCCAATTCCTTTATATATAAATTTTAGATTCTCTAAGACATTTCCATTATAAAATAATGTTAACATCACCAGGACAAGCCCATTATATAAGCATTTCAATAGAAATAACAACATAAGACACAATGAAATGAATACCATTACATTAAATCATATTAGAAGTCATAAAATATAATTATTCCAATTACCAATTTTCAATTAATTTCACATAATTTCCTTAAATATTGTCTTAATCTCATTCTATGCTAGTATTCACATGCACTTTAATCAAATTTTCATAACCAATTTCAATAATAAATTTAGCCTATTTATAATGTGAAAATATCACAAGAAATCACTTAAGGTCTTATGTCAGGCTGAAATTTAATTTAATCCATTACTCATTCTGTTATTGTTAATGAATTTTCTCACCCAATGTGTATCGGCACGATAGGTCTCAATGACACTATATCCAAAGTTATACATTGATTAATAAAAAACCAAATTTACTCTTATTATCAATTTTTTAATTAATGCACATGTTATATTTGGGATGTCACATGATATTTCTCATCTATTATAAATTTTAAACAAAGAATAGATATTTGATTTCAACAACCTATACTAATCTACATGTCAAGCGTTTCTTGAAAAAGATAACAATAATAAGAACAAATGATGAAGATTATAGAAAGTGTAAAAATAGATAAAAAAGAAACATTTGAAATCCCATAAAAACCACAAATGATAGAATCCACCACTACAATAGAGACCACATAGTATATAGGTGAAACCCAAATTAAAAAAATAACCACGGATAGGATACTTAATCTATATGTCCATAATGGACGACATCACTCAAAAATAGCTAGAAATCATACATGGTTCCATGAGGGAGTGGATAAATGCAGATGTGAAATCATTCAAATACACAATGTGGATTTAAAAACATTTATAACAAAAATTAAATGTTGTGTAATTATTTTAGATAATTTATTTATCAATTTATGAGTTACACCGAAAAACATGTTTTATCATGTTATAAATTCCATCATTAAAACATACACACCAAGAATTGGTTTCACGATGATTATTCATTTAAAAAATTAATGTAGTTGCAAGATCCTAACATTTTATTGATATTTCATGAGATTATTTATTGTTACTAGTTTTTTATTTTTTGGCTATATGTTGGTTGTTTTTTAGTGTCCTTACATTTGGGTTATATTTGAATATTTTTTAATGGTTTTTTTGAATGTTCATTGTTCACACTCGGGTTTCCCAATCCATTCACCCTACACCAGTACATGTGTAACCCAGTGAAAAAGATGTCTACACAGTTGAAAAATTGGTTCTTATAAAATGTTTGTTCCTTTTAGTAAACATGTGGCGCCCCTATGAGGAAGAACACGATTTTAGAAAACCATGCACCCTGAGTGGGAAAATGATCACATAGAATTTTACAGCCCCCAAAGTAAGAATATAAATTCATGAACCCCTGTAATTCTTCCTATGTAATCCACACTCTACAATAAATATTTTTATCTCATTTTTCGGTTCCAAGATGGATCCCTTGGAATTGAAACATATATTCATGGGGAATCAATGTCTGAATTTAAGATATTCACCCCTCTCGGTAAATGATTCTCACCCCTTGTGGTTTCTTTTCTATCCAAACTATCTTTTTTTGAGAAAGGGGGACCATTTTCCTCTATTGGTAGTTGATTTAGATATATAATATATTATATCACATTTTTCTAAACATTTATCATGTTTTTAGATATATAACAAGTTTATCATCGTCTTTTTTATTATTTTTAATCAAATTATGTTTTTTTGGCATGTGTTCATCGTATTTTTTGAGGTAGGTTGTCTATATTGTATATTTGATAGTCTAAATTTAATTAACTATATGTATCTGTGAAATTATAAATTTTCGTGATTGTGAAATTACATTCATTATTTAATTCATTTACATATATTCTCATGGGAAAATAATTTTAAATAAATTGTGGAAATTAAAATTAGTGTAATTAGATAAATTATTTGGTTAATAATTATATTTAATATTTTGATTGTCGAATTTATTGTAAAGTGGTATTGTAAAAAATCTCATTCAATGTGAGTTTAAATAATTGAAAATGGAGTTTTTTAGATAACGGAAATGCCCTTAATAGGTTTATGTTATATTTGAATTTAAAATTGAAACCTGGTTTAATAGTAAATTGATAATTTATTTCATGTTTCAAAATTATTAAGTCATGAATATTGTGATATATTCTAATGTTATATTTGTATGTAATATGTTTGTTAATTGAATAATGATTATTAAAAGGTGTTTATTAATAAATATGACATGTATTGGTCAATTAACATATTTCTGATTGATCATGGATGATGAATAAATACATGGATTGGGGCCTACATTGTTCTTTAGAATGTGTTTATTTATTTTTTATTATTCATATTGAAATATACACATGTTTGGAATGATATATAAACTATTTAGATTTTGATATTTTAATATCTGTTCTGGTAATCATGTGATATTGTTTTTGTTATTAATTATATCATTTGGCTATTTTGTATTTATTTCCTATATAATATTACTATGACTACGGGGATATATAATCACCATGATTTATATTATACCATCACTAATAGTCTATATCCTCTACTGTTTGGGGAGGAATTCCTGAGATCATGTGGCCAACCTCCTCAGGGAACTAGTGTGTGGATTCTAATTCAAGACGATACAATGTGTATTTAGTTCCCATTTCAATTTTTATATTATTTTTTAATACAGTTTAGGAAGGAATTAATAAATGGGTTTTTGAGATTATATTTAATTTTTATTATGTTTTTACCAATTTATAACCATGACATTGAGGTTGTATGGTTAAGGGTAGTGTCAGTGCCTTGGTTTTGACCATGTGGTAGGGTTGGAGAACGTGATTGTTATTGAATATTGTGAATCCCTCGTCAGAAATGTTTAACTGTGTAAAATATTTCATGATAAGTGTGTTAGGAATTAAAAAGATATGCCCCCATGATGATACATTATGATATAAAGACTAGTGGAAATGGTGAGGCATGTGCCTCTTGTGGTGGAACCCATGGCATAAATAGTTCCAAATGATAAAGCATGTGATCAATTCCATGAGATCTTCACAAGATTCATGTAGAATATGGAAAGAGGCCCAGTGTAGGATGTGATGTGTATGCATGATGATACACCTGAGTTTTATTTACATCACCCATCAACTTTCTACAGAGAGGGATTCCCTGAGGTACTTTTGCTCATTATTGATTCCTTCCAGATGAAACATTAAAACAAAGAAACTCCTAATAAGAAGATTGATAAAATGTTTCATTTATGTTACATGGTTAGGTGAAGCGTTGGTGAGAAATCTATACTGAGGATAGGAAACTAGATAATATAGGGAGTACGTATATTATGGACATATTATTATAACAATTTTACCCTTATATTCTTATGATCTAAATGGAGGATATGTTCATGTTATTGACTTAATGGAGAATCTTTGTCATGTAGTATGTTTGTCACTTTATAGATATGAATTTACTTTATCTAGTGTTACTAGTATATGAGCAATGTATAGGGAATAAATTTCAGGATGGGAAAAAAATTTAGATTAACTTCCACGTGAATATATTTCAGGATGGTATATTTCCAGTGGAGGTTAATCAGGCATCCTTTCCAATTGGAACCAGACAGGGGATACCAATGGAGGATAGGTTGTTTCTATAGGATGGTCAAGTGGTATGAATTCTATGATTGTAATGAGTCATTATAGGAATTTAGGTGAGATCAGTTGAAAGGAAAGTGTCTTGGTGGATGGATCAGAAACCTAATACTTTACATGAGTGTCCTGTAACAAGAGTGATTGGTTTGTCCACTTTTATTGATAGTTTACCCACCATCGGTAGAGTTCCATGAATCTGGAAGGATGAGACATCTATAGATGTTATTTATAAACCCTATAAATATTTCAAATGATGATTATTCTATATAGAAACAAAATTTTCAAAGGTTATCACCTACACTATATAAGTATAGTTATTAGAGTTCTACTAGAAAAGATAGTAGAGATATAAATCAACATAATTATAGTCAAGAGAACCCATATTATTATAGTGGATTATCTTAGGGGACATAGACTACACCACAAGTAATAGAGTAGAGTAGTCTCAATACATTAAACCTACGCTTGTGGATATAGATTTCCAACCATCAACAATTTGAGGTAATATTTTTAAATATTTTATATTATGTAACACCCTAAGATTTCATAGTGTGTTATTTCTTCAAAATAATTCAATAACATGCACTACACGCAACACCGAGTTCAATCACACCATGACTTACCAACAAATCCATTGAAAAGAGGTTATGAATCCTATTAACTAAATTTTAAACTTTATATAATCCTTATAATTTTAGAATCCATATTATGAGTTTCTTAGACATAATTTAAGAACAGAATCATTTTCAGTATTGCACGTTTAACAACTTTTAATAGAGAAACCTTTTTAAATAAAATATTTTATACTTTTTTACTAAATGGGGACATCAAAAATTTAAAATGAAACCTCCCAACCTTCCATGGTATGCTTTCCTTCGAATAATGCAATGGCGTGCATTGTACGCAACTTCGAGATTCTAACACACCACAACCAATCAAACTAGCCGTTATGAATCGTAATTTCTACCTTTTAAAATTTTATAAATTTTATCTCCCAAAATGGACTTCATTTTTGGATTTGGAGTATCGAATTTAGCCTAAGGTGATATTTTGGTACTTTTCGGATAACTTTCATATTTTGATGAATAGTGAAAATTACTAAATTTTAATTAAAAACAACTTTTTTAATCAAAATAATTAATAGTGATAAATTATGTATTTGAGTGGTTTTAAAGTATATTTAGAATATATATTTACCATTTAATATATTTTTTGTCATTGGACATAATTTTACAATTAAACCGGACATAAACAAGTGCCAATCTTTTGATAGTTATTATCTCTTAAAAACACACGTTTTGTTTTAACAACGGGAATTAATTTAAAATTAATTTCTGCCACTTCTATGTTCTGAATTTTGAAAAATTGATTCCATATTTGGAATCAGGATGTTCAAATTGTGTAAATAGGTAACTTTTATTTTTAGACATTTTGAATAATTACAGCGGTAAATATTTTATTTACCATGGTTAAGGGTAAATCCGGTAAAAAAGGGTTAAAATAATATTATAATAATACTAAATTACCCTAAAACGTGTCCTAGCCTTATTGGTTGATACATGTTCGACCATAGGCATCTTTGGGTCGATTTTGGGACCCCATGGAGCCACTTGTAGGTGATAGGGACCCTTTATTTTAATTAAGTTAAAATGAAAACAAAAATGACACAAGCATATATCGTTTAGCAAAAAAAATTTACATATCGTTATATATGTTGGATATTAGACTATAAATATTAATTAGAAAGATTAAAAGATTTCCTACATAATGATATTTTATTTATAATTTTTAGACATTAAATAATTTAATTTATTTATGACACAATGATGGTGTAGTAATTACCATAATAGTGAACAATTAAACTAATTGATATTATAAATACACAAATAAATATAATTTGAAACTTTTTATGAATTACACTAATTTTATAAGTTAATATGACATGTTAGGAATCATTTAATTAAATATTTTCGAAGTAATCATTCTGTTATGAGTTTTACAAAAATCAACTATTGAATAGTGTCAAAATTGACATAAAAGTGTTTTTAAAACAAATATTATATTATTAATTGATATTCAAAAAATCTAAGGTTCGGCCAAGAGACTTATATCATGATAGGGTCATCATTTATGGACCAATTGGGGGTATCTTGGATGTATATAGTATTTTTATTAACCATATAATATAAAAATACAAAGAGACATTGTAAAAGTGAAACTAATTAACTTAGAGTTAATACTTAAAGATAAGGTTAATATAAGTACCCAAACCTGTGTAAATTCTATTTGTTGAGTTGTTTTCGACCCATCCCCACCTTAACCTTTGAATAATCAACTTTTGAGCCATTACAAACCGAATATGAATTTACTATAAACTAATATTTCTAGCTTTTCCAATGGTGCCCTTCACCCCTCTTAAAAAAGGGCACTCTTCCTTCTCATTTCTTCACACCTGCAAAGCCTTTTGGTTCGGCCAAACTCTGTCCAAATACTCTCCCACCTTCCCTCACTACAACCTAGAGGCCTTAGTTTGATCAGAAAGCCAACCTAAGGAGCCCTTTTGATCAAATCAAAAGGAAGAACCCGAAGAAGAGGTAATGATTTCACAACCCTTTTTCAAGTTCCTTTCTTCTTCCACTTATTCATCCTTTATTGTTACCATTATAAAATAATAACTCCAGTATATTATATATACTTTGATGTTATTATAAATATGGTACAACCATATTCAGTATTCTATCCACCCTTTGAATAACATGTCACCATACGTGCGTACGTACGGCTTACCGTCTCCATGTCGTGGTGTAATTGTTATTAAATATATTATTATTTGGATGGATATAATAATGATGTGTAACTCATGTAAATAATAAATATAACATGTTAATGATTCTGTATATATGATATAACATCCATATATATATTATTTTAATATCAAAAGAATGATATTATCGCTCGTGCGTACGTACGGACTACCGTCTCCACGAACGCGATGAGATTCATTCTCCATCGTATCCATTCAAGTATAATTATCATTTGATGATTAATTATAGTATCTAAGGAGTTGATATAATTCTGGATATGAATGATATACAACCTATCCATTACAAACATGGCTTATGTAACAAAACATATAAAAGAAAATGAGTAAGTTAACACCCGAAGCGATGATAATTCTAAGATATTATTAACAAATCAATGTTATAACATCGTATATTATATCATATTAATATGTATGATTCGTGTATAATTTAATAAAAATTATTTCACCATTATACAAGAGGTTAACCTACCCTCAACCAAGGAAAAGTACAAGGTAAGGGTTTATTTAACAATCTCTTCATTATCCGAGGTTGTTTATACGTAATTATCTACTGGGATCTCTTTATCATCGACATCCATGTTCCTTAAAAATGTATTTAAAAAATTTTTACTATTTACTAGACAATGGGTTAAAGTTATTTATACCCTTATGTGTTTTGAAAGGAATCTTTCCGTCATTTTCCAAACAAGGCACTTTTAACCTTTTCAACAAATTTAAGGTAAGAATGTTTTTTAACATATACGGTGGGTGCAGCTATTTACTGCCGTTATAAAGTTGTCAAAGCATCCCTTACAAGCTTATAAGAATATTTTCAAAGTAAATGTTTTATTTTATAATTATGTGACTTTTAAATGATTTCAAAATGAATATTTTACGAAATTTATGAAAGGTACTCTTTATCAAAATCAGAATTTTAAATGTTTTAATGATTTATCTTTCTAAATCTTTTTAATTAATATCATTGTTTTTAAAATGATTTTAAGGATTAATTTATATGGACATGATTTTTTTTAAATGACATTTCCTTTCAAATGTTTCAAAGTGGTATGGGACACTTTGATTCAAAAATCTATTTTATATTACTTCCTTTATAAATGGGTGACTATTCAATGTTTTCTTGAAAAGAGATACTCCTCTCAAATGGTTTTGATTTCATCAATTTTAACATCTGTTGATGGATTTTTAGCTTATTTGAAGTTGATTTATTATTATACAAAACTTCTATATTGTATTGAAGGTTTTGTGATATGTTTGACTGTGGATGTGCTATTGTTATACCAATCATAGTTTATGGTGATAGTATTGAAATTTCGTATGCCTGTTTTAATATGAATGTTTATGTTATGTTTAAACCTTTTAATATGGGAATGAATTCGACTTATTATGTGACGGGTGGAGCCCACTATATCTCCTCGATGCAACGGTTGGTCTCATGAGACAAACTAGTGTCTTGGCACAAGGCCTTGGAAAAATCTTATTTTTAGTCTTGGCACGAGGCCTTGACTATGTGGTTATGATAGTCTGGCATTATGCATTCCACCATTATGAAAGTGGTTATTGATATTGCATGTGATTAATCGATTAGTAGAATATCCATGTGAATAAGTAAATGGAATTATTTCATTTTACTTTTTCCATAATATGTTGAAGTTCAAGTTTAAAAGGCTTTTGTTTTGGTTATACATTGCCTTAAATGTTTATGCTTATTTTTAAAAGTTTCCGCTATATTCTTATCCTTACTGGGAATTTGAGCTCACCCCTTTTCTATGTTTTATTTTTCCCAGGATGTGAAGAAGTACGTTATGAACGACCTGCATGGATTTTATGTAGGGATATGAGTGTGGAATATGAAGAAAATATGTTGTTTTAGTTTTAATTTTTTTGATGTAATGTAATACTTTATGAATAAATCTAATGCTTCCAAGGCTACTAAACCAATCAGTCTTTCGAGATTTGATCTTCCTTGTAATGATGCCAATGTTTTGTAATAATGCACCTACCTTGGGTAACTGGGGTCGAGGCATTACAGTTGGTATCAGAGGAAGTTTTTTAAAAACCTTGGAATATAGATTTAGATAAACCTTGATTACAACACGTAGACCTAAGATGAACTCTGAGGATTAGTATAGAAGAACATCCTAGAATTTTGTTATTGAAAAGATTTTGTGAGTTTTCCGAGCAATACATCCCTATCTAGATACGAGCAGGTAGATGCGTCTCTGGCACAGATGTACCTAGGGGTAAAACCCGAAAACACTGCTTTGAGCTAGACTCGAACGGGAACTGGTGCACGACAATGGGCCTTGCTACACTCTTGGTTACGACACTCTCGGGGGATATGCATAGGATAATTTTCATTTTCTTTATCAACCATTATGATGGGTTTATGAGTATATACTTCCTCAAAGGATACATGTTTATGATTATGGATTATATCCATAAACTATTTAATTTATGTTATGTGTTTTACAGGTTTGGGATTAGGTACTGTTATTCACAAACTAATCTAGTGTATTCCATTGTTTAGAAATGGTGCCTAGTAGAAGAAATGAGAACTCCAGCAATGCACATGATACAAAGAGAAAGATGGATCATATATTTCATGGTCTTAAGCCAGAATTTATAAGAGAAATAATCTTGCATGTATTATCATCATATGAAGAAATGATATCATGTGTTGATAAGATAAGTAAAAAGTTTACTAAGTCCTATGGCTTTGAAGGGAAGAAAGAGAAGAAAAAGATGGAAGTGAGAAAGATGGATAAACAGAAGAGGGAAAAGAAGAATTTTCCCATATGTGATAACTGTGGAAAGAAACACCCTGGAACTTGCCTGAAAGGAATGGGAGTTTGTTATAAGTGTCGAGTAAAATGGCACAGCGTACGTGACTGCAAGGGTAAGAAAATGGTTTCAAATGTTCAATTCTTCATTTGCAAGGAGTTTGGACACTACGGGAACCTATGTCCCAGTCATCAGAATATGCCACAAATGATGCTATTGGATAATAATCAAGTTATGATACTACCACAGATGAAGATGAATGATTAGAGTTCTTATGTTGATTATGTCATTTGAGTGTTGTATCAACAATGTACTTGTTATAATAATTATGGAGTATATAAGGATTGCACTGTAGTATTATTTAATTAAGGACTTGAGATTGTGTGGAACAATGAAAAGTGACTCAATAGCAAGTTAAATTTTTGGAAAATATATGGTTGAGAGAAAGATAAACCATAATATGGTTCTGATACCGAGGTAGTGATTTTATAATAATACATGATTGATTTGGATAAATTATATTGGATATTCTTGACTACCTTGAAGCTGATTAATGATTTGTATATTCCATCGTTGTTGGGGTTTAAAACATTTTTGGATTGATGAAGTATATCCAGCATTCTATATGGAATAAGGGAGCATGAATGTAATCAATAAAGATTATGGTAATTCAGGATGTTTTAGTGTTTTAAAAGAATACATGATGAAGGTATTAATATTCTATTACGGGGTAAAAATGATCTAAATTATGTTTACCTTCCTTATAAATGTTGGAATGTGAGTTTGGACATGAGTATTTTGGATAAATTCTAGTTTGAGATTAATTTTGGATTTCCATAAAAGGACAACCCGTAGGTCAGGCACCAACCCGTCATGATCGGCAAGGCCGCGAGACTTGAACCCACAACTGAAGGGTGACAAGGGTGTATCACCTACCACGGGCCCACGAGATGTCCTGGATTAAATAATGTAGTTTTTTTTAAAATATATAGTATATGAATTATAAATTCATTTATTTTGGAACCCTGTACGAATAGTATAAATAGAATTTTTTTTACGTTCTATTATCTTTTAGAGTAAAATATGAGTTTGTGGTAGAAATTTATTAATGGATAAAACTCTAATTATAAATTAAGTATATCTCCTTATGATCTTATCCAATATCATAAATAAATTCCTCAACATTAAGAAAAGTAAATTTGAACAAAAATGTTTTCCTAGATGGTATCATAAATCATCACTAATTTATGGCTTTGGGATTGTTGGCCTTTTCATAGCCATGTTCTCTACCACTCTCCATCAGGTAATTGATGGTAAGATTTCCCTTCCATATCCATATTTTCCTACATGGAACCCTAGTATGTGTTATTTTCGGTAGTCTTCATACTTTCCACTCTTTATTTTAAATAGAGGCCTCATTAATTCATTTTTTGATGTGGGATTTCAACTAAGATATTTTGAATCATCAAAAATGTGTTATCATAATACCCTATGTTTTGTTGAACCGATGGTATTTCAAATCATCATAGATTGATGAATTTAAGGAACTAAATTTTACACTTGTTTGTGATTGATGACCTCAATCACTCCCTATAAATATTTACGTTTTCCCTCCAATTATATGTCTCTAATTTCCACCAATGTTCTCTTAATCGAGATCATAATTTGGTGGTGACCCTTTCATTTCTCTTTTCCTCATATTGAGGCTAAATTTTAGTTACTCAATTTCAGATGTGGGTTTTCCCAAAAATATATTTTCTGTTTTCAACCTTTTATTTTTGAAGAAAAATTTCAAATTGTGAGGATGCAATTTATTGAAGGATGGGAGAATGTAACACCCCAAGATTTCATAGTGTGTTATTTCTTCAAAATAAATCAAGAACTTTCACTACACGCAACACCGAGTTCAATCACACCATGACTTACCAAAAAATCAATTCAAAATAGGTTATGAATAGTATTAACTAAATTTTAAACTTTATATAATCCTTATAATTTTAGAATCCATATTATGAGGTTCTTAGACATAATGCAAGAATAGATTCATTTTTAGTATTGCACTTTTATCAACTTTTAATAGAGAAAACTTTTTAAATACAATATTTTAAACATTTTTACTAAATTGGGACATAAAAAATTTAAAATGAAACATCCCAAGCTTCCATGGTACTCTTTCCTTCGAATAATGCAATGGCGTGCATTGTACGCAACATTGAGATTCTAACACACCACAACCAATCAAACAAGTCATTATGAATAGTAATACCTACCTTTTAAAATTTTAGAAATTTTATCTCTCAAAATGGACTTCATTTTTGGATTCGGAGTATCGAATTTAGCCTAAGGTGAAATTTTGGTACTTTTCGGATAACTTTCATATTTTGATGAATAGTGAAAATTACTAAATTTTAATTAAAAACAACTTTTTTAATCAAAATAATTAATAGTGATAAATTATATATTTGAGGGGTTTGACAGTATATTTAGAATATATTTTTACCATTTAATATAATGTTGGTCATTGGAAATAATTTTACAAAAAAACCAGACATAAACAAGTGCCAATCTTTTGATAGTTATTATCTCTTAAAAACACGTTTTTTGTTTTAACAACAGGAATTAATTTTAAATTAATTTCTGCCACTTCTGTGTTTTGAATTTTTAAAAATGGATTCCATATTTGGAATCAGGATGTTCAAATTGTGTAAATAGGTAACTTTTATTTTTAGACATTTTGAATAATTACTGCGGTAAATATTTTATTTACCATGGTTAAGGGTAAATCCGGTAAATAAGGGTTAAAAAATAATATTATAATAATACTAAATTACCCTAAAACGTGTCCTAGCCTTATTGGTTGATACATTTTCGACCATAGGCATCTTTGAGTTGATTTTGGGACCCCATGGAGCCACTTGTAGGTGATAGGGACACCTTATTTTAATTAAGTTAAAATGAAAACAAAAATGACACAAGCATATATCGTTTAGAAAAACAATTTTTACATAGTGTTATACATGTTGGATTTTCGACTATAAATATTCATTAGGAATATAAAACTATTTCATAAATAATGATATTTTATTTATAAATTTTACACATTATATAATTTAATTAATTTATGACACAACGATGGTGCAGTAATTACCATAATAGTGAACAATTAAACTAACTGATATTAAAAATACACAAATAAATATAATTTTAGACTTTTTATTAATTACACTAATTTTCTATGTTAATATGACATGTTATGAATCATTTAATTAAATTTGTTCGAAGTAATTATTCTGTTATGAGTTTCACAAAAATCAACTGTTGAATAGTGTCAAAATTGACATAAAAGAGTTTTTAAGACAAATATTATATTATTAATTGATATTCTAAAAATCTAAGGTTCGGCCAAGAGACTTATTTCATGATAGGTTCATCATTAATGGACCACTTGGGGGAATCTTGGATGTATATAGTTTTTTTATTAACCATATAATATAAAAATACAAAGAGACATTGTAAAAGTGAAACTAATTAACTTAGAGTTAATACTTAAATATAAGGTTAATATAAGTACCCAAACCTGTCTAAATTCTATTGGTTGATTTTTTTTCGACCCATACCCACCTTAAACTTTGAATAATAAACTTTTGAGCCATTAGAAACCGAATATGAATTTATTATAAACTAATATATCTAGCTTTTCCAAAGGTGCCCTCACACCTCTTATAAAAGGGAACTCTTCCTTCTCATTTCTTCACTCCATCAAAGCCTTTTGGTTCGGTCAAAATCTACCCAAATACTATCCAAACTTCCCTCACTACAACCTAATGGACTTATTTTGATCATAAAGCCAACCTAAGGAGCCCTTTTGATCAAATCAAAAGGAATAACCCGAAGAAGAGGTAATGATTTCACCACCCTTTTTCAAGTTCCTTTCTTCTTCCACTTCTTCTTCCTTTTTTGTTACCATTATAAAATAATAACTAAAGTATCGTATATATACTGTGATGTTATTATAAATATGGTACAACCATATTCAGTATTCTAACCACCCTTTTAATAACATGTCACCATACGGGCGTACGTACGGCTTACCTTCTCCACGTTGTGGTGTAATTGTTATTCAATAAATTATTATTTGTATGGATATAATAATGATGTGTAAATCATTTAAATAATAAATATAACATGTTCATTATTCTGTATATATGATATAACATCCATTTATATATTATTTTAATATCAAAAGAATGATATTGTCGCTCATGCGTACGTACGGACTACCGTCCCCACGAACGTGATGAGATTCATTCTCCATCGTATCCATTCAAGTATAATTCACATTGGATGATTAATTATATTATCTAAGGACTTGATATAATTCTGGATATGAATTATATACAACCTATCCATTACAAACATGGCTTACATAACAAAACAAATAAAAGAAAATGAGTAAGTTAACACCCGAAACGACGAAAATTATAAGATACTATTAACAAATCAATGTTAAAAGATCATATATGATATCATATTAATATATATGATTCTTGTATAATTTAATAACAATTATTTCACCATTATACAGGAGGTTAACCTACCCTCATCCAAGGAAAAGTACAAGGTAATGGTTTATTTCACAATCTCTTCATTATCCGAGGTTGTTTATACGTAATTATCTACTAGGATCTCTTTATCATCGACATCCATGTTCCATAAAATTGTATTTAAAAACATTTTTAATATTTACTAGACAATGGGTTAAAGTCATTTATACACTTATGTGTTTTTAATGGAATCTTTCATCATTTTCCAGACAAGGCACTTTTAACCTTTTCGACAAATTTAAGGTAAGAATGTTTTTTTAACTTATACGGAGGGTGTGGCTATTTACCGCCATTATAAAGTTGTCAAAGCTTCCCTTACAAGATTATAAGAATATTTTCAATGTAAATGTTTTATTTTATAATTATGTGACTTTTAAATGATTTCAAAATGAATATTTTAAGAAATTTATGAAAGGAACTCTTTATCAAAATCAGAATTTTAAATGTTTTAAATATTTATCTTTCTAAATCTTTTTAATTAATATCCTTGTATTCAAAATGATTTTAAGGATTTATTTATATGGACATGAATGTTTTTAAATTAAATTTCTTTTCAAATGTTTCAAAGTGGTATGGGACACTTTGATTCAAAAATCTCTTTCAAATTACTTCCTTTATAAATGGGTGACTTTTCAATGATTTCTAGAAAGGAGATATTCCTCTCAAATGGTTTTGATTTCATCTTTGTCAACATCCTTTGATGGATTTTAAGTTTATTTGACGTTGATTTATTATGATACAAAACTTCTATATTTTATTGAAGGTTTTGTGATATGTTTGACTATGGATGTGCTATTTTTATACAATTCATAGTTTTTGGTGAGAGTATTGACATTTCGTTTGCCTGTTTTAATACGAATTTTTATGTTATGTTTAAACCTTTTCATATGGGAATGCATTGGACATAGTAAGTGACGGGTGGAGCCCTCTATAGCTCCTCGATGCTTCGGTAGGTCTCATGAGATAAACTAGTGTCTTGGCACAAGTCCTTGGAAAAATCTTATTTGTAGTCTTGGCACGAGGCCTTGGCTATGTGGTTATGATAGTCTGGCATTATGCATTCCACCATTATGAATGTGGTTATTGATATTGCATGTGATTATTTGATTAGTAGAATATCCATGTGAAAAAGTAAATGACATTATTTCATTTTACTTTTTCCATAATATGTTGAAGTTCAATTTGAAAAGGCTTTTGTTTTGGTTATACATTGCCTTAAATGTTTATGCTCATTTTTGAAAGTATCTTCTATATTGTTATCCTTACTGGGCATTTGAGATCACCCCTCTTCTATGTTTTATTTTTCCCAGGATGTGAAGAAGTAAGTTATGAATGACCTGCATGGATTTTATGTGGGGATATGAGTGTGGACTATTATGAAAATATGTAGTTATAGTTTTAATTTTTATGATGTAATGTAAGACTTTATGAATATATCTAGTGCTTCCAAGGCAACTAAACCAATCGGTCTTTCGAGATTTGATCTTCCTTGTAATTATGCCAATGTTATGTAATAATGCACCGACTCTGGGTAACTGGGGTCGGGGCGTTACATATTATCTAATTCCTTATTTGATACTAGAGCCTCAAATTATTTTATATATTCCCAACATCTGAGTGGTTTGATCCTAGTGGTGGTGTTTGTGAGTGTATTGACGATGATAGATAATCCATTAGGAGTATTATAGACAGACATCTATTTGTGCAATGGTTTTTATATCGAGATTTGGGAGTATGTTTTCCTTTTGTAACATGACATTCTGGGTATGTAAGCATTTGACCAAATTATAGAAATTGACTTGTGAGAAGCATATAAATCCCTTAATGATTGTTTGTTCAATAGAGATATATTAACAACCATTAGGGTGAAATATATATTAAATGTGCAATGTGAAATATCATAAGAATCAAATATGGACCATTTAATCATGAACTGGGTGAGCTTGAGTGTAAGGTATAAAGTCTGTTTATAGATTATGGAGGTGTACAACATGATGGATTTCCTGCCATTGTGGACCTACATCATTATTTTTTCAGGTAGACATCTTACAGATCCACCTAAGAGAGATGAGGAATTTTAATTGATCTCATACAAATGGTTTATTTGTATTCAATTACCAAATAAAATTGGAACCAACCATGCATTAAGAGATCAATACTCAGATGTAATTGTTGATGGATAATGGTCTAATCCATCTGAGTATGTTTCCTTTAGGTTATCTAGTCTTTTTCATTAAGAAGTTTTATAGTACTCTAAACATATGAGTAAATTACAGAATATTTAAATGGATGGCTATGGGAACTAGTTCATCCTTATCAAATCAATGATACATTAGACAAGTTTAGGGGAGCATCAATTTTCTCAATGATTTACATATTATTTAGTATTATCATTGAAAAGTTTTACCTTCTGAAAAACCCCTGACTTCTTCAAGAATCATGTCTGGCCTCTATCGGCTCATTTTATGGTTTTTTGAGTTATCAAATTCTCTTGTTGTGTTTATGGACATTATGAACGAAATCATTCACTCTGGCCTATACCAATTGGTGATTTTTTTTATTAATGACTTATCTATGAACTCCAATACTAATTTTGATAATTACTTGCATAATAACATTAAAAAAAGTAAACAGAGATAGAATTTTATATAATTCATGATATATATGTGTATTCTTCGGATTTATCATGTACACTTATTAGGTCACATAATCTGTTAGTAGGGAGTTTCATTGGACATTGATAAGGTAAGTGAATTTTTTTCTTTGGAGTAGACCAAGAATGTTTTCAATGTCTATAGATAGTTGGGGGTATCAACATATTATCATAGGACCATCCAATACTTTTCGCATTTAGAATAACCACTATTAGATTGGAAAATATGATGATAAATATGATGTAATGTGTCATGTGTGAGTGACGTATAGATGTTGAATAAGCTCTTATAAATGGATTCAATCTTGACCCTTCTAGAGAAAGGTGAGGCGTATACAATGATTTAAGTAAAAATAATCAATTATTCATGGAGTGGTGTTGATGAAGTGAGATCCATTTGTGTCTTATTTATCATTTATTCTAACACCACATTCATGGAACTACACTATGCTGGACCTTGAGTTGGGAGCATTGGTTTATGATTTGATGTGTTCGAGAAAGTATCTATTGGGTAAGAAGATTACTATGAATAAATACTATAAGATCTTAAAATATATATTTTCATAGTGATATTTGAATCTATGATAGTGGTGGTGGGTTGAGTATATTAAGTCATTTCTTTGTAATATGTCATATTCAAAAGAAAATGGAAATAATGATTCTGATACATTACCGAAGAAAACTAAGACTCGGTATTATAAAAAGTTTGTTACATATTAGATGATTATGAAATTAATGGATGAGATGAATATTTTGGTTTGAGAGGATCATGATCAGATGACTCTTATATCACTTTCTATGGAGTATTCACATTATTTTTGTATTTGATATATTCAATATGAGGATCATGAATGTTTTTCCTTGATGGAAATCCATAAATGTGAGGAGTCACCATCAGATCGAAGAATATATGAGGATAACATCTTCAATGTCATGAATAACTATGTTTTATATGTTTACATGGGGGGAGATGCTGCACGAATTTAATGGCATAATGTGGGAGATACACCTCGTAATAAAAAAAATTCAATGAACTACAATGATATAGTTGGTCGAATATAATTAAAAATGAGATGACAATGTTCATGAAATGATGATACTCCTATCAATTGGTGAAGTTAGGGAAGCAACTAACTAGTGGTAAACTACATCCATTTAATATTATAAAATTATATTGTGATTATGTTACCCTAGAATTCTTGGACTATCTCTCAAATACACATTTCAATAATAAATTTATTTGGTTGATGATGGACATGTGTACTAAGGTAGCACATTTATTATCTAAACAGTAGTATATCATAGTATATCAGATATACATCTTATATGATTGGTAGATAGTGAATCCACACATGGTTCTATAAAGTGTTTTTTATACCATGAATCAAATTTTACATCATGATTCTACCAAGGATTGAGGAGGATGAATGGAGATTAGGTTTTACAGAGTAAATCATTCCACCCATTGAGTAATGGATAGTCAGATCATACTATATAAGTTAATACAATCATGTGTTATTAAAATCCATTGATCTTCATAGAAACACAAGGTTTTCAATGAATTTTCACATGAAAATAGTTTTTTAGAAAATGTTTCGGTAGAACAATATGGGGATCCTAAATATAGTCCATGAAGATAAAATCCATGTCAGATAAAGGTAGGTGAGTCATATTTTCTCATACAGAGTATCATTTAGGGGATTTCATAGAGGCTAATAATAATATAAAAAATTATGGATATACATAAAAGAAGAAATAATTTTGATGCTCATATCAATTGAAGACCACTATTGTTTACAAGGTGCGATCAATGTCTCATTTGGGTGTATCTTAGATTGGTTATCGATTGGATTTGGAGAAAGGGCATGTTGGCACCCAAGCTTTTGGACCATATGAGTTTCTGGATATGATCTGTCCCTTGAATTATTTATTACCGCTTTAACAGATGGTCATATTAATGCATGTGGTGTTTCATGCATCATTTATTTAGTGGTATCACACTGACACATCTCATTAGATCGAAGAGGATGATGATGAGATTTATATTGATGCATCATTTAAGGTGAATTAGATACGTCCGTTGGATCACTTTTATAAAGTGTAATGGGGAAAGATTTTACCAATGGCTTTTCTGTTATCACTACATGGGTGTGTTTAATAAAAGTCATTGGAATAAAAAGAGGATAAATGGGCACAATGGCCCAGTCTATTCCCACAGATTCATAAAGATTTATGGTCGAATAACTTGGTGATGAGTTGTATATGGTGTGGAGATTATAATATTCTATCCTTATATATAGGTGTATCAAGCTCATTTATTGGTACAGTTGGGCCTTATTTTCATTATAAAGTGTTTCGGTTTTATCTAAGGTGTGTACGAGAGAAATAAAAATGTTTTTTGAGGGGATTAGGGTATTTCAGGGTTGGCACATAACTTATAAATATATATAACCTTATTAGTAACAGTGAACCCCCCTTGGAGGGGGTTCATAGTTAGGCTCAAGGGTTCTATAAACCTTTACCCCACATAGGAAACTATCAATATAGAATATAAAAGCTGAAATGTTATTATGAATTATTTGTAACCCCTATAATTCACCATATGTCATCCAAAATAGACCCTAAACTGAAATATCTAATTCATCGTTTTTCCTAGTTAGATGGTAAGAAATTACAACCACCATTCATAGATAATTGAATTCCATATTGAAGATACCAACCATTCCATGTAAAATATTCATTTCCAATGTGGTTTCCCTACTCAATCACCTCTATTTTGGGATAAAATGTAGATGGGATTCCTCTATTTAGAAATCAACCAAGATCATGGTTTTTTATATATAATCAATTTGATATTTATATATGTTTTAGGTATATATATATTCATCTATTTTGTTGTTGACCATTTCATTTCAAATAGATGTTTCAATTTGTAAGTGTTAATCTTAAATTTTGAGGTTGGTTGTGAAAATTGAAAATCGTATAGTGTTAATTTAATTACATGTTTGTAATTGTGATATTATAAATATCCATGATTTTTAGATATCGCTACTTATTGAATTAATTTATTTTAATTTCCATGTGAATTGTTTTTTTACATTAAGGAAATTAATTAATTATTTCATGGATTAAATAATTGGTTAATTATTTAATGTAATATCGTCAATATTTAATTTAATGGGAATTAGTATTGTGTAACCAGTCAAATTATGTGATAAGAGATAATTTACAATGGATTTTATGATATGTTTGAATAGAACATATGGGGATAATGAGGAATATGAATTGAATATTTATACTGGATTAATTATTATTTTCTAATATTATTTATTTTAATGAATGTTATGAAAAATACTTTTTTATAAATTGTTATTGTATATCATTGTATGAAATTGTTATGAATGGGTTAATGATGATTAATTGTTATAATTATGATTAATGTGGTATGTGTTATTAATTTATATATGATTGTGGGACATAGAATACTATTTCAATATCCCAATTATGTGATTTATAGATAAAATTTTGTGGGGCGTGGACTATTGAATCATAATCTAATAGATATAAATTAGTATTCATGTGTGGGACATGAACTAATGTGTCATAATCCCATAGTGATAAATGAGTCATGTTACACATACTACTACCTCAAATTCCCATGAGGTGCATGGCATGGCATTATATGGATAAAATGTTGACATTTGGTTATGGTTTCAATTGACCATAATATTATTTAAATTGATATGATAACTAACAATCCAGGTTTTGTGATATGAGATATAAATTGTTGTTTATTCAGTCCCTAGCATGGGATGAAGTAGGTGTTGAGGATTTGGGTGTTCTTGGTATCCTTGGTGTTTGTGTGCCTAAATATCGAACAATTGAATATGTGTAAAAAATTTAGATTATTTATTTTGTTTTATTCAATATAAAAATACATAAACTTTTATTAATTGAATATTATTTTCGAATTATTTGGTAGAGGCCTGATGAGTTGTATTCAGACCCTACATCAGCTACTAGATACGTACATAAATAAACATCACCATTTCAAGAAAATATATGGGTAATAACCCTATGTATGATTGCTGATATTTGATGAATCATAGATGAAGGAACTATAAATTATTGGGGAACCACATAGGTGTCTAGTGTGTCTTTAATTATAATGGGTTTTTAATATTGAAACTAGATTCATTTTATAAATATCGTGCCTATTATTCAGTTTTGGATATTATATTTCCCATTTTGGTCATCTTGTGGTATTGGTTTGGTACTTGGTTATATCCGTTGACAATTTTTGATTTTATTCAACTCTTATGTAACATTTATTAATATTTTATGACCTCACCATTATCAAAATTGGACCCCTTCTATATGTCATAAGCCTCTAGCATATCATGAGGTGTGCATGTGTCATGTGACCAACCAGATCAGGGAATCAGTGTGGGGAACCCAAGTAAAATGTGACAACAATTCATGTCATCTTGATAGAGAATGTTAACCATCATATAAAATACTCGAATAGTTTATTCAATTCCCATATAGAATGAGTCTCTGTTATATTTAAAGAGATAGTTATATGTCATGTAACATTATCTTGGCCTGTAAATTTTTAACGAACTACTCACCATCCTCATTCTACTATAAATTACCGAACCACTTCAATGGCCTTACAAACACATAAATAAACATCATAAGACAATATAAAACATTTATACTACGACTCTGATAAATAATACAGACATTAATCCCCATATTATAGGTCTTTTTTAAATAAAATTATTTCTATCCTCTAGAGGAAGTCAAACAAAAAGTTTTAAAAAAGAATAAAAAACCAACAGAAATAGTTTCAATGAATAAACTAAAAATGGGACACACCAAAAAAAAGGAATCATACATCTTGTCCATAAAAATCAATTAAATACATTAGATATAATTTGATTTTATAAAAAACCACTAACCTCATACCCATAAGAGTTCACTCATTTGATATGGTGGATTTTTTTGACCACATTTTCCATAAATAATTAATTTAAAAAATAATACTTAATGATAATTTTATACTAAAAAATACCATGATTGTAATTATAAGTGATAACCTTGGAAATATATTAGCCTTCAAAAGATGCGAAACCTACATCATAGGAATGTCTAATAAAAAATGAAATGGGGATTTAATATCTTATCCAGTATAGAGAGGATATGATATAACATTAATTAGAGGGGGATCAGGTATTAGATTGAGAATGTCATGAGGATATCAAAGTTTATAAATAAAAATATATATTAGAACTGAATATTTAAAAAACATATCATCATGTCATTACGTACTAGCCTACAGCTACAATGTATCTGGTTGATCTACAACAAATTCTTTTTTTATTTGGCACTATTATAGTACATCAATTAAGAATATTGGGTACACATTGAGTCAATGTCTTAATATATTTGGAGGAATTCATCTTTATCCATTGCCCAATGAACCTGAACACTACCAAAATAACTGATAATTTAAAAATTAATAAATTATAAATATGATAAAATTTTATTTTAAAATACGATATAAAATTCACAAAATTACCCTTCACATAGATTAATATTTAATATTCCCTATGAATTCTCCATTCAATACTGAAATGAGTAATAATAGAACATATAATAAAATGATAAATATATTAAATATTTCACCATAAATATAATAACATATTAATTTCCAATATATTATTGAATGCACAATATTTTGTATCTATGTATCATTACTTCAAGGATCCTTAGTATTCCAATTGATAGATTACAAAATTATCATTTATGTATTATATGATATAATTAAATCCAACATGAATGACATGATCATTATATTATCGTTATAGATGATTAAACCAATTTATATCCTAATGAAGGATGAGGTTAAAATATCATTTCTACATAGATTAACATCAATATTTTTTCTTGTTTTTTGGATTTATTTAACTCAATAGTAATTTATTGTCATCAACTTTGACAAGCATAGATGGTTTATTTTGAGATTATTTTTGGTAAATATAAATTTATTATTTTATTATATATATATATATTTCATACCACTCTCTATAGATAAAATTCATCCAAATATTTAATGGAAATACTAGCAATACAAAATATAGATCATGTATTTAGTAATGTTCGAAATCATTAATTTCAATATTTAATATCAAGATATAAATTCATCGTGTTTATTGAGTAAACAACCTATTCCCAACATTAAACATTAATTCCCAATTAGAAATCATTCCCTTATGATTTTTATGTTGATTATATAAATATATATTAACAATTTGTATCTTCAACTCATTGTACTATTTTTTACATTCATATCGATAGTGTATCATAATCTGTTTATATATTAAAATTTTTGGGGTTCATAGTTATTAAAAGATCCTGAATTCAATAAATGATACCAATATAATTTTTTGAAACCATGTATTTCTTTTACTGATTTATGTCTTGATCATTCGTAAATCATTTTTTTTTATTTTTGAATCAATATATTTTCTCTTACATGTCACAACATTCCTAAATAATGTGATTTACTAAATAAAGAATTCAAATAGAATATAAATTTTATAAAAATATTCCATTCATTATTTCTGTATAATATAACTAAAAATTCATAATATTCAACTTTTTAATTAGTTTTACATTAAAATATAATATATTAATATATCAAAAAAATTCTGTAAAATATATGAAAAATATACTTACCATGACCATAAAAATTAATAGTTAATTAGTATATGAGAATCATTTCATTATGATATTATATTTTCTCTATCATGTACAAAAGCATATCATTAGAACATATTCAACTTTCAACACATTTTGATGAAAACATGATCAATGATATTCTTTTGAGTATTACAATGTCCAATATAATTAATTAAAGAAAAAAATATATAAATATATAAATGTTTATACTATGATTTAATTATAATTAAGATACTGAGTTTTGATAGTATTTGATCGGTTTTTCATCATGAAAAATTGTTCTATGGAACCCCATATGTAATACTTCACTTTAATAAATAAAAATTGGGTTTTCTTGTAGTTTCCTCGTATTCTCTCCAATATCAATTGTAAATACACTATATTTTTTAATAAATGGAGGAATATATCCACATATAATTTCTATAGGGAACTCATCCTATTGATGATGAGGATATCTAAATAAATATTGTTAGAATAAAAAAACAAATTTCATTATAATATACTTGACCTCACATTTAATTTCTTCTATTAATTAAAATTTTTTATAGATATTATTTATCAAAAATTAATATTATCATCATCCCATATAATGTTTCACTCAATGATTGATAATTCAAAATTCACATATATAAAATAGAAAGATGGTTTTTGTATATCGAATGAAATTTACATATCTCGACAATTGATATTGGATTTATATAAGGATTGTAAATGAATTCAATGAATGTAATTGAATTATACCAATAGTGGTATAACACTATTTTCATTGTAATTATCTCTATAAATAATAATTATGTTATAGTTATATACATAGTAAGAAATTATTTCAACACCAAGTGTTTTCAAAAATAACTCAACCACTACTTTGGTCTTTTATATTAGTTTCTTCCATTTTTAACATTTAATTATATCTTAAATATAGTTATAATTAAATAATACATAATATAATGTTGATGTAATGAAAATATCATCAAATTTTCATACATCCATTCTTCTATGAATAATTAATAAAATGATCTAGTTAAATAAGTTCATGTTTTTAATATATATGTACCATGCACAATATGTTTAATCATGTGAGAAGGAATATGTTCCACATGACTCATGTCAAAATACCTAAATTGAGTTACATGAGAATATACCGCCATAATGTATTTGACATCATCACAAATAATACAAGGAATATCTTTTTTATAATAATTATATTCTTAATCAAAATAGAATTTAAATAGATCCATATATTTATATAAATTTAATAAAAAAATTAGTGTTATTATTGATAAAAATAAAAGTTATTTGCATATAAAATCATGAATGTGAATATATAAATAATAAATGATAAATGGATTCTGTATCCAAACTTATTTATATTATATATCTATATATAAAATTCATTATGTATCATGTATTATTTTATATTACCTAATACTAATATATTAGTAATAATTTGGCCGATAGAAACTGAAATAACGAACTTCTCACAAATATTTCAACACAGAACTTTTTAAATATTTATTAATAAATATTATTTAAAATTTAATGGTTTTTGTTTGTTGGATAATAGTGTACATAATATATCATATTGAAATATATATTACCCAATATTTTATATTTCCATAATCCCATTATTATTTTAAATCAATTAAAATTAATATAAATAACTGATATATCTTCAGAGAATACATAAAATAAAGGTGTCTATTTTAGGGTCCAATATGAGTATTTCAAAATATTAACATGGTGAGTATATTAATAATGAGATAAATTATATTTAAAAGATATTAATATGTAATAATATTAATAAATTAAAAATTAATAGTTAAAAATATAATTATATATCACCATCCAATGATATCCAGAAATTACATTAACACTATAATCATAATCATAATCAAAGGTTCAATGTTAAAAGATCATATCATATTCCTGTAATCTTATTTACAAAGAACCACACAAGCTATATAATGTGATAAAAACCATTAACAAAAATTTTAGCTAGTAATAAAACTGTATCCCACCCATTTCAACAGGAAAAGTACGTGAATATTTGTGGCACATTAGAAAAATTAAAATAACTAAATTTTATAACCAATAACCCTTAGTAAATAAATGGGATACAAATAATATCATAAATATGAATGTATAAAAAATAATTAAAATAATATTTGGTCATGTTGTAGGATAATAATATTTTATAAATTTTGATATGATAATGTTATTCCTAAATAAATATTTTTGATTATAATTATTATAAAAAAATCATAATAATGTGAATCCTGGTCGGAATACTATATCAAAACAAACATTTGATATATTATTTTAAATCCTAATAAATGTTTAGGTACAAATGTTTGTACTATTGAAAGGAGGTAACAAGTATCTTGTTCATTTAATAAGGTAAATCAATTATGGTATATGAGTTTTTAATTAATAATATAATAAAGATAAATATTTTATTTTGTTGCATTATTAAAATTTAACCTCCAAAAATATATGAAATTATCACGGGTTTTGATGATAATGAATTTAATTAATCATTTTTTAATGAAAAAAATTTAATTAAATCATAGGATTATGATACATAAATAAGAAATTGTTAATAAAAATTATATAGAAACAATTGAATGGTGTTTATATGGGAATTAATTTAACATATGTCCCAGTATTCATATAATGATCATTTACCTCAAAATTATATTAAATATATTCAGTAAATATTATTACATTTTTTAATTCCATTTAAATCTATTCATATAGGAAATAAATTATTAATGATGTTTTCTATTATGATGTTATGTTTTTAATGATTTTTTGGTTTATTTTATCAATGAGAAAATGTGAATGATTAATTTTTAATTTATTTCAAAATATCTATTTCTTGGATAAGTTTTCATAATATTCAATAAAATAGTAATTTTTATATGAGTTTAATGTTATATAATACAATTTCATATAATTATTTTATGTGATTATGTTTATGATCATTGTTTGTTTTCATTATTGTAAACATCAGCTTTATTGATTCATTATAAAATATTAGATATGACATATTTAAATCAATGGTAATGAAATACCTCAAAAACATATAAAATTTATTCATAGAACAAATAATAAATACCGAAATACCATATCAACAAATGTGATGCATCTCTCTCTAATTTGGGAGATGATTTTATTTTTGAATAAAAGGGATGGATTAAGCCTTTTCATATTCTATGGATATAATAATTTTTAAATATACCTATTATGTTAATTTTATTATTTGATGATTATTTTAATAGTGTTTCAAGATAGTATACGAAGAAGAAAACTATAAATAATTGGCTATATATTATTTACTTCATCCTAAAAAATTATTCCATTGAAATGATAGATGGGATTTGAAAAATGTTATTTAAAAACTACAATAATATTTGATATGTATATACATGTGCATTGTTTGGTATTTTGGAATGCTTTTTTCAATGAATTAATTTTTGGAAGATGTTTGTTAGTGGTTGGTATTGGGTGTATTATTTACTGAAGTTGATAGAGTTTTTCTAACAATATATTTATTAAAATATAATTTTTCATGAATTTAAATATAATAGATTCATCTGACTCGTTGTATAATAATATTCTACAGAATCCGAGAAAATATTTCCCGAAATATTTTGTATGTAACTTATGTGAAATTTAGAAAACAATCTATAATAATGAATTTCAACGTATTTCACTATTAACATATTATTTTTTAGTTTTAACGATATTTGATGAAAATGTAACTGTTATATAATTTTAATGTCATGATAATTAATTTTTAATTCTTCTATAAAAATATTTTTATTTAATAATTTAATATGTTTTTAAATAAATATATAAACACATATATATTTTTTTAATTAACAAAATATCAATGCAATTTATATTGTCATAATATTTTATTTAATTGATAAAAATTTATTTTTAAATTCATATACATTAAAGTTATTTTTTAAATTCCAAAAAAAATATTTCTATTCCAGGAAAACATGTTTTATTAATAAATTTAGGATATTATTGTCAATAATTAAATTCTCCATAAAAATTACTAATGTAAGAATTCTCTAAAATATATGTCATTTTTTCTGCAAAAATTCTTTTTATATTAATTGAACATGTAGTATCAAATAACTATTGAAATTTAGAGGATTATGTCTTTCAAAATTCTTCATTAAAATTATGTCGTTATAATAACACTAAAATCAAAATTGAAAATATTATTTTTATTACTATCCATTGGTAATTAATAATATATAATTGAAATTTAATTTTTTTTATTTTTGGTATCATTAATAGGATCATGTTTACCATGGATCAAAATATCATTTCTTCATATGTAGATCATGTCACAACCAGGGAAGCATTCAAAAAAACATGATCACCAATATTGAACTCTTATGGTTCCAAAATTTGATTCTCATAATAAATCCACCAAGACATATACAAAATTAAATTTATTCCATATTATATAAATTGGAACAGTTTTGTTTTCATAAAAAATCACTAAAGAGATAAAATTTTACAATTGTTACAAATATTTTAGGGTATTAGAATCTATTTTTTTATTTATTATAAAAATGAATAAATCATATTCATTCATTAGAATTGTGGTTATGTAAAAAATTGAGATGTAACATATGGGCTTAAAATTGATTTAAAAATTAAACCAAAAAACTCTTCATCATGTCATATAAATTAACATTTTTATATATAACTATATTTATTTTAATGATAGAGCATTATCATATTACAAAAATTACACTTTACATTTTATAATTCCATAAAAAATATAAATAAAAAATAAATATCCCTATAAATTAAAATAGGTTATCTAACAATATAAAACATTTCGATTTCACCCATTTAAAATACCACCGAGAATTATAGAAATATCATCAGTAATATTAGTGACTATTATTTGTTTATGTGACTCACCAAAAAACAACAATATAGATTCATGATTTCATCATTATTTTAGAAAAACTATAGAATAAATTATTATAATATTATAACTTTTCATGGTTTCTAAATTTTAGTATTCTAAATCTATATTAAAATATTTATTCTCATCCTTAACTCATTAAAATATAAAATCCAATTATATAAATCTTAATATACATCTTTTTTTCACATATAATTTAATTAACAACAAATTTCATGAGGAATATTCATTATCCCTTGAAGAATAACCAAGCATGAGTTATAAAAACATTCCATGTCAACTTCTCTCATATATGTTATAAAATTTATCCTACCATTAAAAATGATCTTTGATCCTCTTACTATTGAAACCATATTAGTGTCCTCTTAAACATCAATAGTGTCACATATCATTTTTCATTTTATGTTAGTTTATTTTCCCTTATCTACATAAACAAGTCGCACATATTTGTAATATATTATATAGGGAAATACATTTTCTTGTTTTCGATGTGCTTCATGATAATAAATTTACCATAATTATATTTATTATCATGTATCAATTTAATTAAATTACCACTAAATTATATCTTATAATGGAAAATATTATAGTCTTACCAAATCTTATTAATATGGAAATGGTGATTTCAAAGGTATGCGGAAAGAAAAAATCATTTCAGCAATGATTTAAAAATAATATATAGAAAATTATTATACTCTATTATTTTTAGTAAATAATTTTAACACCTCACTATTAATTTAATTCAATAATTTATTAAATGAAAAAAATTAAAAATACATCCATGTGCCCTGTAAGGTAGTTTTTCTCATATTTTCATCCTCTCTATGATCCATACGCCCCAGTATTTTCCCATAGGGGAAGAAAAAATCAGCATCAATCTTTAAATGTATAAAAATAATTTAGTATCCTTTTTCTATTTCCGGTAACATGAAAATCATATCAGTCTTCCCATTATTCTTCTATTTTTTAATTCCCTTTGAAATTTCAAAATTAATTAAAAAATTTCAACCATCTTTGTCATTGTATTAATTTATTAATATTGTTATATGAAATTAATAATGAAGAAGCCATAATTTCCACATCATTATAAAAATATACTTTTGGAAGACATTCATAGAAATCATCAATGAATCTAATGTTGTTAATATCCATGGTTCCTTAGAAAATACATACTAATTAATAATGTTTCTAATTATATTTACATTTTGAATAAAAAATTATACTTTGATATAAAATAATTTAGATTCTTCCCTAATAGATCATGAAATTCCATCTTTATCTGTTATTCTAATTAAATAAATCAAAATCAATAAATCAAAATCGCATAAAATAAACCTCTCTAAATGATCATAGTTTCTTGTGAAATATTTTGCCCCATGTAGATATAAAAATAGTTAAGGAATATTTATCCCTGAACTACATCACTATGAATCCATAATGAACTATCCAACTACAATAATATTTTATTTTTTTCCTCACTATTCGTCTTAAACTAGTAATATCACAACAATAATTTTCAAATTGAAAAAAAACATATATATCTTTATGTTACTAAAAATATTATAATTGTGATAAAAATTATTATTATTTTATATCATCAAAAGGTTCAATAACTAATAGTCAATACATGAGATTAATCATCCATCAACCCTCCTAAATAGGAACAAGAACCACCCATGATTACAATCATCTACAAACATGTTTCATACACATTAAATATCCCCCTTGTGTATTTAACTATTACATATATATTAACCCTTTCATATAAAGGTAGAAATGTCAAACATGTTTTACAAAAGAAACTAAATCAAAATACTATGTCTGTCATTGGTTATATTATAGATATATTTTCCTGATCCAAATATATGAAATAATATAATATAATATGTATGTAATGTGTATAAATTATAATAAATAATATAAGAGTAATCAATGTGATATATCATTAATAATATTATGGTTTATATGAAAATTTACATTCTTTACTTTCAAGAATATACCCCACTCAATGTAAAATTAAGGATACTATAAATTGGTATGCTTAAAGAGTAATTATTACTACAAAAATAAATAAGTTCTTCAACAATCCCCACTATCCATATTTAAATTTTTTCTTATCAATACTAATATCATGGAAACAATACCCATTTTATCAATACACTTGCTTAATTTCTACTACCTAATGAGGGAACAAGTATATGTCTTCGTAACCACTTTTAAAAATTTATTCAAACAATGGGCCGATCTTTTTTTGGTTTTATCACAAAATAGTTTGAAATTTCAAAAAACATAAAATAAAAAGACTAAATTTTAAAATGAGTCACCATATGTTCATAATAAAAAAATCCCAACATTAAATAATGTTAAATTCAATTAAAACAACAAAATAAAAACATGTACCTTATTGAAATATACATTATATAAAACCAATAATACATCATAGATACTAAAACTTATTGCTTCAATAAGTAAAAATTACATATTCTCTAAACATATGATTTTAATCTCTAAAAATATGATTATATATATATATTTAGAAATAATTTATAGAATCAATATCAATATATATTTTCATCTTCACATAAAATATCATAATTAATGGCAAAAAATTCATTTCAATGTATAATTTTATATAATCATATTTCAATCTATTTTAAAATTGAATTATGTGTAATAAAATTATCTTAAAATACATTTCATAGAAATATCCTCATTTATGGATCATTATATTTTACCTCCACACACATCCTTACATAAATTTGTATATTTACGAATAAATAAACTCAAATAGATTCTATTTTTTGATATCGACATGGATACCTAATCTATTAAATATATTTGTTATGATCAAAGATATTAGTAGAAAATTGTGTTTTAGAGTTTTTACCATATGATGTGGGATGTTTTTATCCTACGAAATTGAAAATACTATCATTTACATATTAAATATTTCACATATGCGATTACAAAAGTCTTCTTTCTCAATTCTTGTAATATAAACTATATAAATAAGTTTTATTTATATATTGACATTTATGTTTGGCATGGTTAATACATGAAATAATATTATTAAATTTAACTTTACAATCTCTTCAAAAATAGTTTTCTTTTTCATTAGATTGAATTTTATTAATGGTAAAAAGATTATATTACAAAATAATTTGGATTTTAACACCCATTATATATTTTACCACACATGATGAAATATTTTCATATTATTTTACATTGTGATGTCCTAGACCTGGATGTTGCTAATAGGGTCCCTACACATGTTAGGTAATTTGGTCTCAAATTTTTCTCCCACAATCCTAGAGGTTATAGACTAGAAACTAGGGTCTAGGATGTCTATATGGGGAGATAATTACCTTATTACTAGAGTGTAGAAAAATGTATAAAAATGATAAAAGGTAAATAGAGTAAGTATTATGATATATTGATGAAATGGTATTAGTATAATGAATAATATACAATAGAAATAACTAATAATTTTATAAAATAGATGATGATACAGGTCATGTATCTATAAAACTAAAAAACATTCTTATAAATAAAAAGGAAATACATTCCTTAAAATGGTAGCAAAAAAAACTGAAAAAAATTGAGGAATCCTGTTCTCTAACTACTCCTGTATCTAATAAACTCTATCTAAATAAATCATGTAGTATCAAGTATCTAAATAGAGATACTTCCCATTCTCAATACCTGAATACATGTAATCTACATGAGTAGTAATGGATAACAAAAAAGGGTGTGTGATAAATCCTATCATACAACCAAAAAGGGCATCTAAAAAATCTAGTATGTTTATAATGATATTAAATAGGTTTCTAGAATGCATATATAAAAGTAATGTAGTAAAATAATGTAAATAACTAAGTATTAGCTTCATTCTTTTAAGGTATCTAGAAATAAAACCATTTCATTTATAAATTATTTTCATGTTTATATAGTATGTAATGTGTGTTAAAATCATAAATAATATCATTAAATTGTAATAATAATTCTAACGTTTCAATGATTGAACAATCCATCAATAAGGATGATTATAATTAAAAGGATACGGAGTAGTAAGCAAGGCATCCATGACCTCAAGTTCCAGTCTATCTCATATAGTATCTATAACTTGGATATAAGGGGTAAGAGTGTCTTCCAAGGGTCATCACCCAAGGAATTCAAAAATAATATAACATTATCCAAGTCAAATTAATTTATACAAGGTAAAATATGATAATAAATTACTACGACCAAGGGTGTAACAAATACACCACATATTCGTAGATCTCATATTAGATCTAATGACCGAATATAGGGAATCATATAATAATAAGAGAGTATTCCCATGTTGTCATACTGGTAATCAACTATAATATATAGAATAATATTCAAATATGATATCAATATTCGTAAAAGTCACCGTGAACTGATAATGCTTCCATGACTACTCATAAAATGACCTTAGATATCATATATGAGTTTAATTCTTACTACACTTGTAATAATTATTACATCCATATACAATATTCTCCATATTCATGATTCATTAATTTATTATTACATGAAATGAAAATATAATTTGTTAAATCATAGGGGATCATTTCATATATTTCATTAGCATGAGAAGATAATAGGAAATGAAAAAATTAATTAATATATATATGACATATTAAATTCAATAGATTCACTCTATTGTCTTCCATTAATCGTGGAATGGTGTGTCACATTTTATCAACCAATTAATTATATTACATTTTATTATGCCATGTAATATTTTAAATATCCTTTAAAATTATGTATAATATTGATTCATCAATTTTAATCACTTACCATTGGAGTGTCATGTGGTAATATTACATGTGATAGAATTTTACATTTCATTCAATTAATAGGGAATACTATTGGTAGGTGGAAGAAACACACCAAAATAGATGATACAAAATTTTAGGACAAACCATTAAGCCATTATAAGGTAAATCACCCTAAATGGAGTGGCTGATGTTCAGTTCATAACCTCTTCCATTAGATAACATATTTCAGAAAGATATTACAACTCATTTATAATGATATTAATAAAATAATATTAAATTTAGTAAGACACACCTAATAAAATCCACATGAAAAAATTGGACTATACGAAATAGTGATACTCAATGTATTTTTTATAGACCATCCATATAATGGTCATATGCATCTCCAAAACTAGTATCAAAATATAGTTTTTCATGTATTATAAGTGATCAAAAGAATGGATCATATTCTGTAATATAGTGACTATGATCCTGTATCTCAATAACCTGATTTACGAGAATAGAAACATAAAAATGAGTGGAATCATGAACATACCAATACACATCCAAAATGATGTCAAATTTATTAATACCACACCAGATCTGAGCTCATACTAGAATTCTACCATCGTGGTGTTTGGGATATTCAAATGGTTGAATTTAGCAGAGATAATTAGTTTGAGATTAAATGATAAGAAAAGGAAATTATAAACATTCCATCAAGGAAGTTTTGATCATTTCACCAAAAAATAGTGGTCCAATGGTTTGGCAACATGGTTGGACAAATCAGTTGCCAATAGTGCACCCTTCATATCATGATGGGGAAATTTTCATGGTTATTCACACTATTAGAGAGGCCTTATTCCATCCATGAAAAATTAATATGATAAAAACAAAATACATTTTTGTTGGTGCTTGATCATTGAAACATGGTTATGGAAAACTATGTGTAATGATTCACCCATATTCTATACTATTCATGATTTGGGATTACCATGTAGACTACCCACCGTTGTTTCTAGTAACCATGATACCATCCAACTTCTCCCTAAAAGAGGGAGTTTGAACTCCTAATGAGCCCTAAACACCAATGACACACCCATGAACCCATTATAAATCAATATTAGGTTGAAAAAAAGAATTAGACCTTATAAAAATAGATACATACATTATATAAAATATGGGTTCATACATTTACTCCCATAAAGGGATATATCAACGTGTTCACAAATCAGGGGCAGAGAAACCCATTCTGAGAAACACCCTTATACTGGGAACTTATGCCATCTTCCTACTCCTTAGTGAAATAATGTACTTGACCATGCTTCCATAGCACATTTACCCAAGGGATATTCTAGACATATAGTGTATTCATTCATGGATTAGTAATACCTATAGAATACTCCCCAAACAAAGCATCACCATCTCAATCAACATCCTCATGATGAAAATTATAAGATGGGTCAATATGGTACTAGGAATGATTTGAAACTAGGAAGTTTTCATGAATGGAATGATATGTTTGAGGAAATAAAAACCAATGGGATATCATCCCAATAATACCTAAATATTGAAAAATCCAATAAAATTTAGGGGTTAACATCCCTTTCCTCTATATTCTTATATGTCGAAAAATGGGAAATTATTGCATAAAAACATGTTCACCAACCTCTAATTCCATAAGTCATCAATAGCAGTTGATAAAAGATTTAATTATAATATGAGTAGTAAACAGACATATTATGATGACTGGAATATGTACTAAGGACTTCTACATGAGTTTTATGTCCTATTATCACCACCACACCAACCTCTATCTATCTCTAAGGTTAACAGAACGTCCTACCATACTAGGACACAGAAGGATCCATCTAAATTTATTCCTTAAATCTATTATTTTAGTTGGAATCGATGAGAGGAATATGATTCTTTTGAGAACCAAAAAAATAATATACTCATTTCTCGATCATGTATTCTAAAAAATTTACCATCCATTCCAACTGGACATTAGGTTGTGAGTGAAATGTTATGCACAAAAGAACCGATGTATCCATAGATATCTCCAAATCCATCAAGAACATTTATTTAATGAAATTTTTCTTATCAAAATATATAGTTCTAGGGACTAACAATAGTTGGATAATTTCATGTACATACAATCTTACAAGCAAGTCAACTGATAGTGTCTCTTAGATAGAAAAGAATTGGGATACTTCGGTCATTCAGTCAGGGAATACCCATACAATATCACTACCTCTAGGTGACCTAGGTAAAATGACTAAATAATAAAGGGAAACATACTCCCATTTACATTACAAGAATTGATTAAATAATAAAAATCCTATAAAACTCGGTTTCTCCTCCTTCATCCACATATAGGTGGAATAATTAGTTATAGAACCTTCTATGCATCAATTCATCACAAGCATTGAGTAATGAAATCTAATATCATGATACATCACATTGATAAGAATATGACCCACCAATTGAGAGGCATGAGACTGTGGTATCATCTCCTAAATAATATTTTTGTGACCCTAACCATGTATTGTATATCTTTTATGTATTATATGTTTGTATACCAATAGAGAGGTGGGTGATCTCATAAACCACATTCATGGAGAACTAACCTCTCATGATCTAAAATTGATTATGCCTCACTTTTTGAAGGAGGGAAGAATTAAATATCAAATATGATAGATATGAAATCATCTGACATGAATGAAAATCTAGATGTAGGTCATAAAATAGAGACATCAATTTCAAACCATATTTTTCATCTCTTAAGTCATGTGCCTGACTTTTCTGATTCTGTTCATCTTTTGCCATGTTTAATTTTCCATGAATGTAGAAATGTTAAAAATAAAATGAAGAAATATATTCAACCCATATTAAAAAAATAATTTTAATCTAATTATATGTGATGTAATATTAGAGGCTATTTTGGTTTGTACACACCACAAACTGCTCACATGGAAAATAGTGCCTCAAAAAACAAAATGTTTGGACAACTATTTTATAACAACCCTGCTATTTTTTACGCACATAAACTTGATAAATTACAAAAAATTACACATAATGAAACTCTGAGGGTCGAGAGGTCCAGTGTCTTGGAAAATTAAGAAAATTACATAAAAACATAAAACATAAAACACGACATATTTATTCTAAACATATTTTACATGACCACAACATTCCTTGGTACATAGCATTGCATTGGAAAACTACAGGACATGCATAAAAAGGGTGAGATATAAAGCCTAGTAAATAATTTAAAAAGGTATAACAAGAATAATATGGTAAATTCTAGTCAATAGGTATATAAATGGACCACAAGAGAAAAATGAACATATAGTCATGATAAATCATGACTATCATAACACGGAAATGTGCAAACTACATTAAACATGATATTAGCACGAGACAAGATTAATTTCATATATAGGATGGAAAACCTTATATCAATTGAATTAGAAGGCATAAACCACATTTAAATTAATGTATCATGACAGTAGTCATTACCCAATGCTTTGGGTTGCTATCCGGGTGTGGCCTTCTTAATAATTACATCTCAGGATGAAGTGTTCCACATGGATCATATAATGTAGATTCATTAAACATCATCATTTATTCCAGATAAAGTAATATGGAATTAATATTTGAAACTCAATAATCAATATGAAAATATTCATAATTTTGAATACCCTTGATAGACACGTTGGAATGGTAAACAATATGAAATGACTTTGGCTAGGAAAATCTCAGTACAATTTCTACAGCATAACAACGTGACATAAGAATTCATAAAAATAAATGATGAGAGTGAAATGGGTGTATCATCATATGTACATGAAATGGAAAGTAATAGGGTATTATAGAATCTTTTCAAAACTTATGTAATGTAATTTATATTGATAATAAGAAATAATTGCTATAATGTAAATGAGAAGGGGGAAATCCCTTACGGAGTTTCAACATGGTAACGGGTGTACATGTGATTTATTAATAAACGATATGGGGGTATATCATCATTAAAACATAAGGAGAGATGTATTGGGGATGTGAAAAATAATACAACAACATTTTTAATTGAAAATAAAATCATTGAAAAATATAATGAAATATGGGAAAAAATATGAAATGAAGAAATCATTTACTTTCATTTGTAATCCCAAAGGATTTGAAGAGGCTTAAGAGATGAATATTGAGAGATTAGGGGGCCTTTGGAGGATTATAGAGATATGAGGTCAAATTTTTGTCTTGATCCAAGGATTTGAGATAAGAGGAAGTGAGATCTTGATTGGTTTATATCGGAAATGGGAGGGAATTCATTATTATTTAGGTTTTGGACCCAACACATTAAACTAATCAAAACCAGAAACCCTCCAATGGGGTTTTCCCATGGGATTTGACATAGAGGAGTTAAAAAAAAAAATTTATAAGGCTATTTCCATCCCTTTATAAAATATTTGGCATGCTAATGTGTAGGTGAGTCACATTCGCGTGGAAATCATTTTAAAAAGATAAAATGAATTATATGTCTTGGAGGGTCTACTAAAGATTTCCTAAAAATTCAATAAACCTAAAATAACATTTTTTAAGTTTTAAAAAGTATACTGGCTGATAATCCCTTTTATATTATTTTATGGCATCTATATTGGGACATTATGATGTCATAAACACATTATATATTTTCACAGTATTTATCTTTTACCCAAACATTTCACTATCTCTGAAAATTTTGAAAAACCCAATGTTGAATAACTTCAACGTCCTCATTCCAAAATTAATATTCATGTAATATATATATCTTTCTATATATTTGAATTTTTTATTATTTAAAAAAAATACAACATTTATAAAAATTCCTGGGTTATGATAAAAAATATTCAAATAATAATAAAAATTCCAATAGTATTCATAAAATTTTATGATCTTTTTTATTTAATAAACATTTATTTATTAAAAAACATTTTATTAAAAAATTATTTAATTCAAAAATCCCTTAATTCATGAAAATAAACTTTTTAATTGAATATTATCTAAAATGATTTTTGTTTGTTTAAAACTATTTAAAAAATAACAATAAAATGAATGTATATTATTTATTCTATACAAAAATAATGATCAAAATCATAGTACTAGTGTCTTGTTACATAAAAACATAAAACACTCGCATAATACCTAAAGGACAGTTGTGTGATGGTGAAATACTCTTGGTGTGGCTCAGATAACATCACTCGGGTGGTAATATCTATTATCTTCCACTTCTCACATAAGAAGTTCTGCTCAAGCTTAATGTGTTGAAGCTCACCATGGGATTGGTCAAGAAAAAAACTACTAACGTCACCTTCTTTATGAGCTTCTATAAATTGGATTTGTATGAAGAAATTATACTAGATGAGTCCATCACTGCATTTTTTTGAGTAAATTCTATTTGTTAAAGGTGTATATTTATATTAGTCATTTGATTATTGTTCATAGACTATATTAGCAATGGTCAGAATTCACAAATGTATTTTAAAATTCAATAAAATAAAACAAATCAGGTTATTATGTTTTATATAATAATTTTACATAACAATACATTTAATTATATCAAGAATAATTTTCATTAAGAAATTATTGTGTCAATACATGTTTCATGATCAAGGTAATACATTGGGTAATTTCACTCAAGAGGAATCAATTGATGAGATCTGTACCGAACTACTATTTATTCATCCATCATCACTTATCATAGAATACTGATTTATGAGTCATAGAATATTAAATATCCTATTTTAAATACATTCAGAATCAGAATAATTGTGGAGACAAGCCCAAATTTCAGATCATGAAATGATTTATCTCACTGATATGACAACATGAACATGAAAGACGTCATTTTTTGACCCGTAAGAGGTGAAGTAAGGTGTAATATGTCCATACTAAACACATTTAATATCCATATATCCCTAAGAAATTTATTATATTAATCACTTTATAGAGTCTCTCACATGAATCTTCAACCCTCACATTCTATTGGTCGATATATAAAACTAATTCAAATAATATATGTGCCATTAAATGAACCTTGTCATTCCAAAAGTAGCCCTTATCATGATTTTAATAAATTTAATTCTCCCTCACTTTAATCTAAATGAAATCATGGTGTATATGTCACTATGAGTTTGAGAATACATATATATGTGTTTCACACAGTCTATATAAATATAGTCCCAATAGAGGTGGATAACCTCATTCATCAGAGCCATGAAAAAGTTTGGAATTTTTATAAGTGTTGTCCATATAACAAGATACTCATATTGACGATAACTATGCTTTAATGTTGTATGAGGTATTATAGTTGATCTTACCGTCTCATTATGATATACATATCTCAGTTAAATCATTAAAAATAACATATCACCTTATATATATTTAACGGGGTCATCTATTTGAAAAAATTGATAATAGATCAAAACTATAATATGGTTTAATTATTTGTAATGGAGAGATAGAATAAGTTTCCCATCGGAATTTTTGATGAATATAAAATGATAATCTAAAGAGGAAGTGCTAGGTCGTAAAAACCTAGGGCCTCAAAATCCTATGTCTATTTCTTGAATAGTTTGTGTCATCATGTACGAGGTTATATGAACTTTATATTCTATAAGAACAATATCGATCATAAAATTCACTTATCTTAAAATAGGAAATCCATTCATGTAATTAAGAAATACATCACCAAAATGATCTAGTAATGTAGGGATTTCATCGTGATGTAAAAACTAATCCTCCAGAATGATAATGGGAATTTGGGATGTTTCAACACATAAACCATAAATATTTTTTCTTTCTCTACTAACATATACATCCCACTCCCCATACTATAGTTAACTACATACCTATAGAGATTAAAATATCAGACTATGTAAATTGAAGTATAGAAATCCATTATAGAATACCAACCAATCCATCTTATGAATAAAATCAAATCTAATCATGATTAGAAAAAAGTGGTCCCACTATAAAATATAACATCATAACTCAAGGAGAAAATACCTACATTGGGGAATTCCCTATAACAATAATCCAAAGAGTGATTCTAGGATAATTACTATATAGCAATATGGTATTTCCATCTCATAATTTTCATGATTGATAATGATATGAATTATTATGATGCTCATGTATAAAAAAAATTTCCATATCCTTCTTCTTGGCCCTTCTTCTCAGTTCTAATTCCTCTCCCCATCCGATATTTCAAAAAAGTTCCATACCCTATTGGATGAGCTGGATTAGACCAGATTCAAATTTAATTTGATGGAATGGTCCAAAAAATTATATAATTATGACCCATATTTCCACACGTATGAAACTACATCAGGTATATATCACAAAATGATTTTAGATTCCACTACCTTCAAAATGAATGGAATATAAGGGATCTTATATTGTATTTAAACTGACATCCAATCCAACAATGTAAATTTTTAGGAGAACAATAATATCTATTACTAAAAATACTGACCTTTCACATCCTCGTTCAACTATGCTCAGTACTATTATCTTCCTTAATGTTGTACACAATGAAAAGAGTCTAGTTTTTGGTCATAGAGAGAGTAGGTAGGTGCAAAAAATTCACCTGAGTATGAATTTCATAATGATGTGAATCCTAAAAGTCCCTAGAACATGAAATCTCATAGCAAACAATGTGTGGTAAAAATAATTGTATCCCCATCCATTAAACATTATGATATTTTATTGAAAAGGGGGCCAATGCAAAAAAAATCATGGGGGAAGAAATAGTGAAGTATTATAGAATAGATCATTAAAATACTTACACATTGATGGGGAAGGGACCTAGTGGTGGTAAAAATGATACATTAATTGACCAGAGAGACACATGAGGCTAGGATTTATGCCACCATATTACCCTCCTTCAATGTGTGGGAAATATCTATGTGAATGTAAAAAAAATTACTATTTCTGCGAACAATATAAATGATAGACCATGGGATTGGGATAGCCTTTGTGATAGACCCTTGGAGAATAGAGGCGTCTTTATTCACTCCAACAAGTGATATATTGTTAGAATGAAATTGTTGAAGTCCTTATTTATGGCCAACACATCATCATACAGAAGTTCATGAGTGACAAAAGAATCCCTAATGAACAACATGATAGAGTTTTCCTAGTTGGGTAAAACCCCTCCCCCTATAATCCTACCATTTTTCCAAGACCCACCAACATTCATTTTGAGACCAGTAGAAGGAGGAACCAATTTCACAAATTTGACCTATGTAGAAGATATGTGAGTGATGCTAGGTGAGGATCTACCTTGCAAGAGCTGACCGAGAGACTATAACTCTATATGACATTCTGAATACTCTATTAATATAATCACACCCTTCTCTATATTCATGAAATATTTATCTCATTCATAGATCAACAATTGAGAAATATTGTGGTCATTAAATATAATATAGAATTCTGTTTCAACCATGTTTTAATGATGAAAATCATGGTTAATCACTTCTAACGAAGTCATTTTTGAATCAAATGGTATGTATATATCATGATTTCTCCTTGTCTATGAATGAATCTCTTGATATTAAATGAAAGAAATAGTGAAACTATTTGAGACTCAGAAAAATGTGGAAATCCATCCCCAAAAAAGGCATGGGGCAGCTACTCTGAAACTCATAGGGTTAGATTTTCTATTATAGATGATGATTGTGGGAAATCGTGTAAGGACTTATTTAGATGTTGGAAAATCTTCGGAATATTAGCATCATTCCATAGAACGGGCATAATTGGATGTGCTTCCAATTCCTGTCATGGTAGTAAGACTATATTTTTAGGGTCTACCATGTTTTCAATGTAGTCATCTCCACCCTCCTGATGCATGACATGAGGATATCATGGAAGCATTATTCTATGAATAAAAAGTGCAAAACATAGAACAAGACAAAAGAAGATAGAACAAATAGTGGAAGAAGAACATAAGTGTGAGTTCGTACTACCCGTAGTATATTACCATATCTACCATGATAAAGTGAAGGTTTTGGTATATTTTTAAGGATAAATTATGATGGTTCAAATAAACAAAGGGTCAATAACACTTTTCTGCTTCATTTAATAAAAACCAATTATTTATATGTCTAATTTTAAATTTTTATGTTAAATTCTCTTATAACCATATATAAATGTTTGATTATAATGTATTTTTATTGAAAATGAATCTGGGCCCATACACCATATCATTGAATTTGACACCCAATAATTCTCAATTTATCTCATTCTAAATTTTGAATTCAAATTTAATGAGAAAAATAAAATGGATTTGTTGTTAAACTACATATTACAACCCCAGTGAGACTATACACCTTCTAAATTTATAAAAATAATCACTCAATCATGAGAAAAGTGCAACACATGTTTGTATATAAATTATTCACAGTAAGAATCATAGAATTATAAAGTAATAAAATTAGTTAAATTAACCTTTGTTTCATGGATTAGGAATTGAAAGTAAATTATAGTTGCCAATGATGATGCATGTAAAAAATCCAACTTCTCTCATTTCAATAACCGAATGGTTAAATGAAATCATCAATCAGAATAATAATAATAACCATCACACTACATGTGTGTCACCCAATAGTGAAATGATATATACTTCAGTATAAAAAATAATATCACCAATTATTATTTAAGGAAATTGTAATTCACCGTGAACATTGGTTAGCTGCACAATAGCATTTATTATAACTTAATTCCATGTTCTCATATTCTTATATATATTTCCTCAAAATATTATGATTTATAAGAACAACTATGATACCAATTTTTGATTCCCAAACCTAGATTACACTTAAAGGATCCATGGACTTGGTGGTTCACATGTCCTTAAGTGTATATCAACAAATTATAGAGGCTTATGACTATATTTGATGGCCTATGTTGTGTATGTGGGGAGGTTATGACCACATTAATAGTTTATAGAATAGCATATATATATATATGATAATTTTTAAATATTAGAATCAATATGATATGTGGATGGAACTGATGATGAATAAATAATAAAAAATAACTGAAACCACATATAATTATATAAGAGAGTCAACGATACATGTCTTGTCACTATAAAACTATAAAACATAAATACATGGTATAAAACCATATAATTTAGGAAAAAGATACAAAAATAAACTGAATCCAATCCAAGAAACCAGAATTCTATATCAGTTATCTTTTACCAATATTAATACTAATTGAAATGTAGTATTAAAATTCTAATGAGGGATGAATCCCCTTTTCATCCTAGGTATACATGTAATATGAATGAGAACTAGTGGAACCCCATACAGGGTGTGAGATAAATTATATAGGATACTAACCATGTCAACAATAACATCATGTCCATATAATATAAACTAAAAAATTGACTGTGCATTGATATATAAATGAATACAGTATATTAATGAAAATACCAGAGTAACTGGTTCAGCCACAGCTGGGTTCTAAACATATAAAGATTTAATTTAATATTAATGTTGTAGTATATATAATAGTTCATGTGAGATATTACCAACAATGACATCCTAACAAGGTAAAAATAATTTTAAAGGTAACAAGGTTTAACAAGGAATCCATAATATTTATAATAATTAAAAGGATCTAAGGTAATAACCATGGAGTGCATCACATTAGCTGTCAATCCTAAAAAAATAGAATTTCATCCTCAATATAAGGGGTAATACTGAAACACAAGTGGCATCACCCAAGGGATTCTATAATAATTTAATACAAATGTGTATAAAAAATCATCGAAGGTGATAAATGATATGAAATACCGAGGTCTGAGGGTGTAAACTAGGTTACATATGTTTGTAGTCCTCATGCTAGAACAAAAGAGTGTATGAAAGGAATAATATTATAATAATGGATGGGTCCTATGTTGAAAATAAGGAATCCACTGGAAGAAAAATATTGGGTTCCAAGGAGGGTATCAATCTTGGCAACCAATATCCATGAATCATAATCGCATCCACGAGTGATTAAGTCATTACATTTAGAATCCAAATCAAGCTCGAGTATGACCACTCCTACAATAAGGATTAGGTTTATAATAACTAGTCACCATATAAACCATAAATTAATTAATTATTGGTAGGTATTTCTCATGTATTTTGATAAATCATAGGGTTTTATTCAAATCCATTAACTTTTATGATAAGTTTAAATGAAATGAAGCCATTTTTTAATTCATATATTTCAATGTTAATTATTTGGGTTAAATCCTCCTACATCCATTAATAATGGAATGGTTTTATATTGATTTGAATCCAATAAATAATTTTATATTTCAGTATCACATTTAATATATAATATATATATCCCATTGCATATAATATTGACTTAATCTTATTGAAGACCTTTATTTAGGAGGGTCATCTGGTAAGCATACATGTGATAGAAATTAAAAACTCATTTAATTAACGTGTAATACCATTATCAAGGACATCCTAGACACTCAAATGATGGAGAAAAAACATTAGGAAAATCCTTTAAGTCATAAATAAGGAAAACACCCTAATTGAGGTAGCTGATGTTTTGGTCATAACCCCAAATGATGGATAAAATATATGAATATGTTCTTATAACACTATTACAAAAATGGATTGAAAATAATACGAATATAAAAAATCTATGGTCGATGAAATTGGTACACACATACTCAAATTTATAAAATTATGGTACATATAGTATGAGTTATAGACTACCTAAAATATCATCATATGAATCACCTTATAAAGTATCAATAAATAGTTTTCTCTTGATTTTATGATATTTAATAAATAATTCAAGACAATAAAAGGGTGTTTGATAAAATGAATTAATAAAATATTCAAGGACAAGGTATGTAATAAAATACGTAAAGAGAATCCATAAAAAACCATACTAATACAATATGATTAATAACACTCAATTTTGAAAATAGACTAGATCTCAAGATTAAAAAAACCAAGTGTTTCAGAGCTCTAAAATAGATAATGGAGATGTGGTTTTCTATTGTATAATGAATGGGATAAAGTAGAAAGGCTAAATATTTCATTTATTGTGTTTTCATCATTTCACAAAAACCATGGGACACATAGTTTGACCTTTCGATTGTCCAAACTATTTGGCAATTATGTGCCCTCCTCTGCCTCATGGGGAGCATTTCGTGGTTAAGAAAAATAATTAGGTATATGATAATCAAAAAATTATTAATTTATATTATAACAACAGAATATATTTGTACGGGTGTGTTTCCCATGATGCTCGATCAGGAAAAATAATGCACCCTTCATTGCATCAAGGGGGAACATTCCATTATTGGGTTCCACAATTTGGTAAATAGTGAAATAATTGTGGAAAAGTTAGATAATAGATACCATAGAAATTTTCATTGGATTTCATCCCTTTTCACATGGTAAAAAAAACAATGATCCCAACATCACCACTCTATTCATCTTTCCAAGTATAGGTATAACATTTTGGACTACCCCAAATGGTTTCTTCTAACAATTAAAACAACCATTTTCATTTATAAATCATGGTTCTAGAATCCATACACACCCCAAAAAACCTAGAGACTCCAATGAACTCATTAGGAATCCATATTAGGTCCAAAATAATTGACAAAACATAATTTAAAATGAACCATACCAGATATTAAAACCATATCCTTTAAAACATATTCCTATTATGGTCTTTAATCATAGTCATTACAAAATCATCATGAGTATCCAGTTAACGATCCTCAAGATTTGTAAATATGTTAGATATTTATCTCAATTTACTTGTAATATATATATATATATATATTATAGGGAATCTAACCATCATCTTCTTTTTTATTCTAGTAATTCATCTGGTATATAGTATGATGTATCCTTTTATAAATTTTATTGTTTTCACTATTTTAATTTGGTTTCATGTAATATTTATCTATCAATATCTTATCATCATAAAGTTTTTACTTAAAATATAGATCAATTATATTGGATTTCTTGTTTTAAATATCTAACCCCTTTAATAATAGATGTATTAACATCTCATTAAAACTGAGGGATATTCACACATTAAATTCTCATAAGATCGCACATAAATCCCTTTCAATATATATTTTAATATATTAAATATACTAATGATTAATTAAACAAAATCCATCTATAAAATCCATTGTTTTTAAATAATTTAATCTTCATTCCCATATAACTAATTTCATAATAATTTTTTTAATCTTGTGCGATATTTTATTTAACCCTAACATAATATCCTTGATTTTTCAATATTTGTAATGTTAATAAATTGGTTTTCATCGAGAATAACCTTATTTTAGTAGATTTTATATTCAATATCATTTAAATATTTCCATTCACATTAAAAAAATTATTTTCTGAATAATTATCCATGGGATTCTTAAATCATCACCCTTCAGTTATCTAAATATTCCTTAATATTTCAAAAAGGCAACGAACAACCGTAAAAAATAATATTATTTCATTACATTTAACCATGTGACCTTCTAATACCATATATTATCTCAAATAACTCTGTGATGTTTAATTGAAACATTTATTGCCTCCCAACATTATATATAATATGAATCTCATAGTGTTTGATACTTATGTAGTGGAATAACCTTAAATTTTCGAAAACAAATATGTATTCAATGAAAAATAATTCAGAATTCAAATAAAAAGTCTTCGAAATAAATTCTACAAGTAAAATTTTTTCCTCAAAGGAAAATATTTTTGATTAGAGAATATAATTGTTGTTTTACTGATAAATTTGATATGTTATGTTTTATTACTACTATATAAAATGTAATTTTAACTATATTTGTTTTTTAGAATTTTTTAATGTAATTATATATTGATATTCATGTTTTTTTGAAGCATGCATGTTACATAAAATGAGAAAAGTGTTGAAAATTATTGTACAATGTAGATAACCACTAAAAATTAAATATTATTTTTATTGGTATCTTTATGTAATTTTAAATTGTTAAAATTATATGATGTAAATAAAAATTTACTTTTTGTAATTTACAATTGAAGTGGTATAATATGAAATAAAAGGAGAAAATATTTAAATAAGGTTATATTTAATTGGTAATTTTTTATTTTTATTAAAAATTTATATTTTGGTTATAAAATAACATACAGAAAATTATATGGATGAGAATAATTCTATTTTGGGATTATTGGTGTCTGTATGTAAATTTAAAAGTTCTTCAGTTATTTGAGTGGAAGAATCTATTTCATTCATATGTATCGTTTAAAATAAATTGAGTGATGAAATTTTTTTATTTAACTCAATGGTATGTATTTACAAAAATGACAAATTATTTAATCAATGATAGTATTTCTTCTTACATAATATTACTATATTTCATAATATATTATTATATAATGAACACACAAAAAATATAAAGAAAATATTATATGAATTTAGAAAATATATTTCAAGAATAAATAATTCTATAGTTGTATAAATTACTATGATGGGATGAAAAATAAAAAAGAAATTATAAAAAATATCATAATTTGGATACAATCATTGCACCAGAATAACACCACACAATTATAGGACAATGTAAATGATTAAATATATTATGTCTTTAATATTTATCCTAATATTGAATTATATATATATAATTCATGTATAATAAATGTGAAAGATTGATGAATGAAAAGTGATGTGTTTATGTAATGTTAGGAACTCAAACGACTATTACCAATTTGACTGTTAGAATAGTAATATAGATGATAGAAAAATAATATGTGGCCATTCAAATAGTATCCTAATCATTTCAATAGTATCCTAACTTATGTAACTATAAAATAATATATATTTTCTTATAAAAAAATAATATTACTTAGTTGTTACATAGTACATATAAATAAATGTTTCAAAAATGGTAAAATAAGTGTTATAATTTTAGTATAAAATAATTTTTTTTTCATTTCTGTATAAAATATATTTATTTAAAATAAATATTATTTTTTAAAAATATTTTATTAAATAATTATTATTTTTAATTATGATGTTCTCAAATTATTATAAACCCTTAATTGATTTTACAATGTGTGGAAGAATTGATCATAATTTTTAAATCAACATTTTTAAAAATAAATAAAATTTTTATTTAAAAAATGATAACATATTAATAAATTTATTTTAATAATATGGATTTTATTTTAATAATATACATGTTTAAAAAATGTTTCGTTTATTTTTTGGTATTGTTAATTTATTTTTGAAATTTTTAAATTTTAATATATGACAAAATACACTAATTTTAAAAATAAGAAAAATTCATAAAACAATTCATCAGGGATTATAAAAGAACCTCATTTTTAAGAATCTTGTGATCCATTTACTATATATTGTATAAATAATAATCACTAATTTAATTTTTATTGAAATAATTATGCTAATTACTATAATATTCAAAACAATCATCTCTTCCCTGTATAATGTCCACCCTCACTAAACCTTCTCTTCAAAACATCTAATCCCAAGTCCATATCAAATATTATAAAAAAGTATCATTCCAATCCTCTCCCACATATCCTATATCTTTACGTTTCATAAAATAACATTCGAAGGACACATAATCTCTTGTTAATGTGGAGAGAAACAAAAGAAAAATTAAAATTATCTACTAAATCACCTTGAATGTTATTTTTATTCAACAAACATTATATGTTCTCCATATAATTACACATAGCATCATCCCAATTTGAAATTAATTTACGAGTTTTTATAATCTTAAAATTTCAATCTTCTAACTTCCACAAAAATAATTTAGAAATTAATTAATTGTTCCCATATTGAATCGTTTAGAACCTCCATATACTATTTTTATTATTTATTCTCCACTACATTATATGATGGTAATTAAAGTAATATTTTCATAATATATGATGATTATATGTATGATATAATTTATTTTTCCTTTGGGATGTTTTTAATTATCAATTAATTAAATAAAATGACCCAGGTTTCTAATTGTTAGTAAAACTGCCTAAATGAACTAATCGTATAACATTAACATTTCTAAAAAATAAATAATATTCATTTTAGAACATATTTTTATTTATATAAAAAATAAGATTATTAAATTTGGCGGTTATAAATTCATTTAATTTCAAATTTTTTACAATAGTTTTATGAAAACATTAATATTTACAAACAAGTTATCTCACATTAGAACCAAGAAATGAATACCCATAAGAAAGATAATTCAACACTTTTCATATCACTAAAATCATAGAAAATTATGATAGAAAATTTTATTATATCAAATACATAAAGAAAAGTATATTAATAATGTAATTAATTAATTAAATTTTATTACCAACACATTATGATAATGTCCTAATAAATCTATTCATAATGTATGTGATATTTTGAGACCATCATTTTTTATTTTGGTAATGAAAATTCTATCTCTATCTAAAATTTCAAAACTATTGGTAGTTATTGAATTTATATAAATTAAATAAATAATTATATTAAATATGTAACCAACTTAGTATAATATTATATAATGGGAAAATACATTTCTTATATTCATTTCCCAATTACCTTCTTTAAAAATCAATATTGGATTAGGGGAACTTCATTATCCTGTTAAACTTTTTGTAAAATTATTTTGATTTACTTATTCAAATTGATGAATTATATATAATTAATATATTTTAGGTATCACAAAATTGTTATAAATATGATTTTTAGAATAAAAAACATTCTCATTCATCTTATAAAATCCTTCAATAAATTCCATAAAACGATGTTTTGATGGATAATTTTTAACCTAATTTCTAAAAAAATATCTTGATTTTTATAATGAAAAAAATCTAATAAGAAGAATATAATTTCATATAAGGGGTTTCATATGTAATTAATTTCAAGAACTGCCAATTTATCTTGATTTTATATGTCTTTATTTCATGATTTAGATATGTCATTTATATTTGGAATACCTCTATTCTTATCGAAACTAAGAAATACATAACCTCAATTTAAAAACCGAAATAATATACATTCACTTCAGGAAATATTATCATGTTCTGAGAATACATTTAACGTATATAATAAAATAGTTCATGTTTTATTTGAGTTTTAGGGGGTCTACCTAGATCATTGATGTTGTAAATGTAAAATTAATGGTGTAAATTAGTTATGCAACATGAATTCATAACTGCATTCTACATAACATGAAAACAATACAATTATTCATGAAATATCAATTAAAAAATTCACATCCAGTTGTTATCAAACACATGTTGGTTTATAAAAATATATATTATAATGTCCCATCCTTAAACATTACATAATCTTGAATGATGTTACATATTCACATTAAGGATATTTTCATGTTTATAGATTTTGGGAATTCGGTCATATCATAGGCATAAAAACTTTAATATTACATCTATATAATTCTTCTATGTATTTATTTTTGTCATAAAATAAAAACTCAAAAAAAATGAAACATGTTTAATGCAATGTTTTAAACAGTGTGACATTTACATGATCACATTCCTGACCCTATTTCATATTAATTCAATTGAAAATCATTTCAAAATCATGGGATGATCATAAAAAGATCAGTAAGGGATACATAATGAACTAAAACTATTAGTTTTCCAAAAAACATGTCAACCATGAATACATTATCATAATGTAATATTTTTCACCTTAAAAAATTAGCAAAAACACTTCACAGGATATAATCCCATTGCTTACCCTTTTTTGTAACCAAAATATTACCATAAAACCCATAAAATAAAATATATAGAATATATAGATAACTTAGGTATGAATCATATTTAGTTGGAATAACCATACAGTCAAAATCCACACATATCACTAAATGGAATAACCATATGTCTGACTTCCATACCCAATGCATTGGAGGTTATAACGAAACAACTTGTCCTTGTTTTACCACAAAATAAACCATAATTTTTTTATCACATAACCATCCATCATTGGATTATCATGTAAACATTCATCATATTTCCAATTAAAATTATAAAATTATAAAACATAAAATGTTTCAAATATCAACATTTCACTAATAACATTTCATTTGCAGTCCGAACAAATCAATTAAATATATATAAAAGATAAAACCATTAAAAAAACAAAATTAAAACACCCTAATAGATAATAATAGATTTATTTTCCATTAAAAAACATTATGTCTTATAGGGGATTCAAAATAATGATTTTGTTGGTGGATAGGTCATTATTAATTCAAACGTAAAAAAATTAATTTTTCCATTGAGTAAAAAAATTATAGATATAATATTAAAATTGAATGAAATTAAAATTAAAAGTGTTTTTTATAAAATAAATGTAAAGGGAGTAGGTGTATATAATTAATATATGACTCAATGAAAGGATATTAAGAAGAAGTCTCTCACCTTGTGTCTAAATAGACTCGTTCATTCTTTAATATAATAAAATATAAAGTTAAGTTAATTTATACGTGATTCATATCCTTTTCCATTTTTATTATTCATTTTGTATCAATTATTACCACATTATAAAAATTAAACAATTATTTATTTTCATATCAGACGTTTTGATGATATTCAGTACCAATGTCAAAAATTGAACATATTATATTGACAAATTGTCCATGCGTTCAAAATTCCATTATATCTAGAATATTATTCTTAATTCAATATATATATATATATAGTTTATATGTATTTAAATATAGTATATATTTATTTATAATTGTCCATAGAATTAATAGATAAGAAATGAAATACAACGCTCATGGAGACTGTAAGCTGTACGTACGCATGAATACTACATTCATTTGTATTTCATATTTAATGAAATTAAAACTATATGATACAAAGGTATATTATAATTACTTTATAATACCCTATGATATATATGTTACAAATTTTCATTAACTCCATAATTTATATGTTCCATTTATAGCATGAATGAGTAATATCACTTTCAGGGGGTGGTTGTATGCACTTTGTCAAATGGAATTATTATATTTACCTAATAAGGAATGCCTAAAAATATGTTGAAAATAATCAATAATTAAGAATAATGAGAATATAAAAACAATATGTATCTTATAAATAAAGTTCCATCATAATGTAATCTATGAGAGGCAGTAAGAAATAATTGTACAATTATCATTTCGTGAGGTATCAGTTCACCATCTTCAGAAACAGTATGTTCTAAATCTATTAGATTGAGTACTTTGTAATTGTGTTCAGAATCATTCTCATAACAAAGTAATATTATATTGATGATAATGGTGTTTTTATGTAATCAATGAATAAGAATGGGATTGGTAGTGAAGAAGTAGAATATCGGAAAGGATCTTTAGAGAAGACGCTAACACTTAAAATGGGAAACATTTTCTGATTTGATCCAAAAGGATGTATAAAATTGCCATATATATACAGTAATGATTTTTGGTGGAAGATAGAGATGGTGAGAGATTATTTTATTGAAAACTAAATATCTTTTTTAAAAATGTCTAAAACATAGTTAATTTGAATATAAGATGATTAATGTTTGAAATTATATCAAACAATTGGTTTTGGATATTTTTTTGTTTCAAATTTATCCTTATCATTTAGCTTGAACCCTTTGTTAACTAAATAAACATTTAATGTGTCTTCTTGTGTATTTATACTATACGGTAAATTTAGTTACCAGAAAATTCCAATCGATCCTCAAGTGGTTCATTAAGGACATGCCCAACATTATCTAATTTATTTATCCTAATAAAAGATTTTTATGACTAATAAAAAATTTGATAAAATAGTATATATTTTAAAAAAACACATATGTAAATTTATATACAATTCATATCATTACATTTTAAATACTATTAACAAAATGATTTTTTCAAAAAAAAATCCTTAATTAAACGATAACATATAATATTCTTACATAGAATTCATGGATGATGTAAAAAGTATCAACTTAAATATATTTTAATATTTATAATCTCATTTATTTAATACATTCATTAATAAGGGAATAACTACATCATCCTTGTTTCATAAATAAATTTAATTATTTTATTTCTAAAAATTATAAATAAAATTCCATGATGTTTTAAATCATTTTATATTTCTAATGACTATTTATAGTCATATTGATCAATTATATGACCCCATAAATGTTTTTTCCGTAAAATATATTTTTTATGTTATAATTTCCATAACACTAAGTTAAATGTAATTAAATGTCATTTTCACACACAATTGGATCCACGGGGTCCTAAAATTTACCCATGGATTCCCAATGTCGGAAATATCTAATACAATATAATTAGGAACGTTTTCGGGTAATTTAATATTATTATAATCTTATTTTGAGCCTCAATTATCAGATTTACCCTTTAACCAATGTAAATAAAATATTTATTAATGCTACTATTCATAATCTCAAAAAATAATGGTTTAGTATTTATACAATATTTACATCATGATTCGAAATATGGGATTTGTTTTTTCAAATTCTAAACCCTGATGGTTTAGAAATTAATTTAAATTTTTTTCCCGTTTTAATAACCAAAAAGCGTGTTTTTAAAAAATAATAACTATCAAATGATAGAAATGTGTTTGTGTCAAAATTAAAATTAAAATTGCTTCAAACAACCAAAATTAGATTAAATGGTTAATGCATAAAATAATTAAACTATAAAACCAATTAAAAAAATAATCTATCACTATAAAAAAATTAGTTGAAAAGAATGTTTTAACATAAAATGCAGTATTCTCCACTACTCATTTAAAAAATAAACATTATCAGAAAAATAAAACAAATTTCCCAAAGTAAATTTTGATGTCTTGCTTCTAATTATAAAGATTATGTTTTAAAATCGAACATATAAATGTGAAAAAAAACTATGATTTTAAAATGTTTCTTTATAAAAAGGTAGTATAACTACATTTTAAAAATATTATAGTATTTTTGCATAAAATTGGATTCATTCTCATTTTAAGAGTGTAAAAATTAATAGATAAATGAAAAAACATTTATAAAACATGTTCAACCATGATATGGTTAGTTTTATTCATCCCCAAAAAAATAGATAGGCATTAAATACCATTTAAAATAATAATAATAATATATTATTTTTCATTACCACTCAACATTGTGTGCAATGCATGATTTTAGAGAAATCTATTGCTGCATTTTGAGTATGATATTAGAGAAAGAGTAAAATTTATCATAATATTAATATCTTATTCACAAGTATTAATATAAATCAAAAGTATTATTCTAAAAATACTGGGGACATTACATCCTTCCCCCTTTTGAAAATTCCATCATCGAAATATTAAAATTGGGCTCAGAAACATCATTGAATGTATTATATAAAAAATATTAAATCAATTTATAAAATAAATAGAAATTATGTTATTTATAAAGGTCACATGTGAAATCACATAATATTATTTCTTGAAAAAATGGATATATAAGAGAAAAAAACCATCTTGTTCTGATGGATATTGATAAAAATCACAATCCGAAAAAAGATATCCACCAGAAAATCACAAATATGTGATTGGATAACTGGTCTTTCTTTCCATTGTATGAAAAGTTAATGGGCATTGTTTTTTATTTTAAAATCCATTTCATGAATTTTGTGTATTTTTTAATGGGAACTATTAATAACATAGGAAAATATACATTTTTTTCACATAGAGTTTCAACCTTTAAAAATTTTCTACCGAAAAAACATCTATTATCCAAACAATGTGTTTTAATGATATCTTAGTCACACCTAAACCATTAGAATAAACATATAGAAAATATCATGATCTAAAAAAGATGAACCATATATTTCCTCTATCGTTTTTCGTTCACCAATAACAAAATGGTTAGTAGAATATCATATAATCCCCAATTATGACAATCTTTTATAAAAAGAAATACTACTTGTAATATCCAAAATTGAAAAATGCTATCCAAAAATCAGAAATGTCCATTCAATACACAAAGTTGTTTAAAATAATTCAAAATAAACTAAAATAAATTTTAAACTGAAAATTTCAAACTATTTGATTACATAGTCTTCCACAAAAAAATCATAATATTAATCTCCAAATAACATAATTTACTCTTAATGTATCATAAGGAAAAGTAATTACCCAAATCACATATATGCAATGATTTCTTAATCATTTCTATAAATAAACCAAATTATTAAATGTCTACAATTAAAAAAAAATATTCATCCAAAATAAAAATCCACAATTACACCTCAATTGAATTCCCAATGTATTTAATTTTTATAAGTCATATTGTGTTCCAAATATAGAAAATGTCTTTCAGAATAACTTATTTCAATTTTTCTAAAATATAATTTTCCTATAATTTGAATATCTGTTTAATAAAACATAATATCCCAAATCAACTTATTCTTGATCAATAAATCATTTAACAAAAAATATTAAGTCATACTAACCAGGGACATCACATAGGCCAGTTGTAGGTGACTCTCCCTTATCACCTTTTAGTTGTGGGTTTGATTCCCAAGAAATTTCCAAATGCGACAGGTTGTCACCCATCATGTGGGTTTTCCTTTTTCTCAAATAATATCATTATTATAAAATTATCCAAAGTAAGATAATTTCTTCAAAAATCACCATAACATATTTCATCCTCAAAGGTTATCTAATACCTTTCATTTTTCATCCCAAAAATTAATTACAATTTATCACCTCAAAATAATTTCATATGAACCAATAATGTTATCACTTATGTTCACACAATATAAGATAATTCATTATTAAATATCATTATCACATATCAACCTTCAGGGATACAAATACATGAAAGAGTATTCCAATTTAATCTCATCCTCAAATGATCCATAATAATTTTAATCATTTCATCATCCTAAAATATCCCATAACTCTTGATTCTATTATATGTAGACTTCTTACTCATTAAATATTTTCATGATATAATAACCATTCTATTCTAACATATTTTTTAATAGTTTATTCCTATAAACATAATCATACATAATATACTAATATTCAATAATGTCAAACCATTAGCTATGAAAAAATCCATACCTTTAATTGGTCATTGTTAGTTTCCTCATCCTCAATTGGAATGGAATTAGGTATTGTTAAACATATATTTTTAATTTTCTATAGATCCAATTCCTAAACCATCTTTTTAGGATTTATATTTATATAATTTATATACACACCATATTTAAAACATTCATTTGTCCCTCAAAAATAAATTCTTTCCCTTTCACATAGTCAACATGATTCTTCCTTTTTCCATAGTATGTTTTTGTATTATGACCTTCCTTAACACATCTATTTCATATTCAGAAAAATTTAAATAATTTTCCTATGAGTTTCATTCTACATCCTTATCCCATTGATTTTTTAATATACTTACCATTATGGTTATTACCTAAACATCCACAGGGATTTGTTTCGCACTTATATGTTCCCTTAAAAAATAACCTATGATCAAGAGTTCAATCATGAATCTAGATAGTTGGTAGAGAATAATCACAATACATCTCATTGTAGCTCCTATTTCATTCTGTTTATTATTTTGATAATTTTCACAATTTTCATCACAACCATTGATACTTTGGTGGCTGCTAGATCCGACTATTTACAAAGAAAGAAAAGGATAGTGTGGGTATATATGTAAAGTTATCATAAAGTATCTTATGAGGAGGGTAAACAGTAAAATATACATAATCATGTTTTCTTAAAATAATTCAACTTATATATAATAATTATTAATCTTATAAATATGCTAACAAATACGCTTATTTCAATTATGGTTAAATAGAAACTTAACCCCTAAAGTTATCTAAACCGTCATCTGATAGAAATGATAAGGCTCCATCCTTAAACATTACATAATATTGAATTATATTAATAATTAACATTGAAAATCCTACTCGAAATATTTTATTATATAATTAATTCATAACTTATACCTAATAACTTTAATTTTCAATGTATACACATCTACCCAGTATACATTTTTTATAAAATAAACACTATTAAATAAATGAAACAAGTTTAGTTCTATTTTTTAAATAGATTGACTTTTTTTAATCCCATACAAGAAAATATTCTACATTATGTACTCTGAAACACATTTGAAAAACATGGGATTAGCATAAAAAGCTCATTAAGGGATACATAATAATGGTAAACTATTATTTTTCAAAACTGCATGTAAACCATGGATAATTTATAATAAAGTAAAAATTTCTACGCTAAATAAGTTTAAAAAACTATTCACTGAATATATGCTCATTTATTATAGTATTATTTAAAAAAATAATTAGCATAAAACCCATAAAATAAATTAATAGAATACAATTATAACCATGGAAAATAAAATAATTAAATTGAATAACCATACGTTCTACTTCCACACATATCACCCAATGGATTATCCACTCAAAAAACTTACATACCCAAATAATTAGATTTTATAACATAATAAGTTTTCCATGGTTTATCATATAACCACCCTTTATTTGGTTTGATACATAACAACCCATCGTTGGTTTATCATGTAACCACCCGTCAAATGAACAAGTAACATTATAAAATCACAATAGCAAAAATATTGAAAATATAAACATTTACTGAATAACAATACATTTTCAATCAGAAGAAATATTTTCAAAAAAAAATTTTTATACATAAAACCCAAAAAGAGAATAAGGTATTTTTTTCCATTATAAAAAACATTAATTCTTATAGAGTAAGCCAAATAATGATTATGGTAGCATAAATAACATTATCATAGGAAACGATAAAAACATTCATTTTGTAATTTAGTAAAATACATCATAGATAAAAGACTCCCTTTTAATGAAATTATAATTAATATTGGTTTATTATAAATCGTTTAATATAAGGATGTGCATATTATCAAAATATTATTCAATGAATAGAGATATATAAAAAGTATCTTACCTCGTATCTGATTTGACTAGTTCGTTATTTAATTTAATTAATAATAAATATAAGTTAATTTATACTTTATTCAGAACACTTTTCATGTTTGTTATTCTTCTTTAATCACTTATTACCATGTTATTAAAACTTAATAATTATTTATGTTCATATCAGAATTTTTTCTTTGATATTTACTACCTATGTCAAAAATGAACATATTATTACTAGAAATTGTCTATGTGATTAAAATAACATTATCTCAAGAATAATATTCATTAATTAGATATCATATATATCTACAAAATAGGTAATTATATATAGTATATTTGTATTTAGACTAGTCCATATCATTTTGAGATATGAAATGAAATACACCATTCATGGAGATGGTAAGTCGTATGTACGCATGAACGCTACTTTTATGTCTATTTCAAATTTTAAAATAAATGAAAAATAAATGATACATACGTAAATTATATTTCAATTATAATATCATTTGATATATATATTAAATAAGGTCATTAAAACAATCCTTTATATGTTCTGTGTAAGGCCTTAATAATTCATATCGCTTTTAGGGGCTGTAGTCTACACTTCCTCAAAATAAATTATTGTATTTACCCATTATGGAAAGCATAAAGTATGTTTTAGAAAAAAATTAAAGAATCATATAGACAATTAAAACAATATATATATCATATAAATATAGTTCCATCATAATGGAATCCATGAGAGGCGGTTTGAGATAATTGAATAATCATCATTTCATGAGGTAGTTGCTTGCCATCAACAAAAACAATATGTTCTAAATTCATTAAACATATGTGTGTGTATTTGTATTTCAAATACATATCAAAAAAATAATATTATATTGGTGAAAATGTTTTTGTTATGAAAAAATGAATAATAATATAATAGAGATTGAATATGTAGAATATTGGAAATGAAATTTTGAGATGATGTTACCTCTTAAAATTTGTAACTCCTGTTGATTTGAGCCAAAAGAATTTCTAAAATTTCCTTATGTCTATGTTAAGGATTCTAGTAAGAAGAGAGGAATATTGAGAGATTACTGGAGTAGTTTTTTGATGATCCAATGTTCTTGAGAGCTGTCATTAAGGGGTTATATGTGGTGACCTTTTATAAGAGGGAGGAGGGGTACTTTAAGAATGTATTGAAATATTATTTTATTATAACCTCAATGTTGAATTTAAAATGGTCCAAAACTCATTTAATTCTATGATAAGATGGGTATTGTTATAAATCCTCCAATGAAATTGGGTTTATAGGTGTTTTTTCCTCAAAATTAACTTTATCATTCAACATTAACACTAAGTTAACTTTTTAAACACTTACCAAGTCTTCTTCTGTATTCATCCTATATGGTTAATATATATACCGTCAAATGACAATATAACCTCAAGTGATTCATTACTAACATCTATAACGTTTTCTAAGTAATTTTGCAGAATCATTTATTTTTAGTACTTTTAATTAATTTAATAAAATAGTATTTGTTTTAGAATCCAATTTTTGTAAATTTTCATACAATTCATATCATTACATTTTAAAAATAAATAACAACATGATTCCTTAAAAATAATTCATTATTTAAATGATAAAAAGTAATATAATTACCAAAAATTCGTTTAGGAAATAAAAAGACTCAACTTTAATAAATTCTATTATTTATAATATCATTTAATTTAAAAAATCATTAATAAGGTAATCACTACATCATCATTGTGTCATAAATAAATAAATTTATTTCATTTCTAAAAATAATAAATAACATTTTAAGATTTTGGAAATATTTTAATATTTCTAATGACTATTTATAGTCATATAGATCAATTATATGACCCCATATAATTTTTTTAGTAGAAGATATATGTTTATGATATATTTTCTTTAATTTTAAATTAAAAGTTAATAAATGTCATTTTCACACACAAGTTGATCCATGGGGTCCTAAAATTGACCCATGGATTCCCATGGTATGAAATATCTAATAAAATATAACTATGAAATGTGAGAGTTATTTAATATTATTATAATATTATTTTGACCCTTATTTATCAGATTCAACATTTAACCATGGTAATTAAAATATTTACTAAAGTCAGTATTCATAATGTACAAAAATAAAAGATACTTATTTACACAATATTAATATGTTGATTCCAAATATGGGATCCATTTTATCAATTTAAAAGCACAGAAGATTCAGTAATAAATTAAAAATTATTACCAATTTTCAAATGCAAAAAGATTATTTTTAAGAAATAATAACTATCAAATGATTGAAATGTGATTATGAAAAATTAAAAATTGAAATTTCACCCAACAACCAAATTTGTTATAAATAGTAAAATTATAAAATAATTAATCTTTATAACTGATTAATAATTAATCAATCTTTAAATAAATCATATGAATAGTCATTTTTGACTTAAAATGTGATATTTTTTAAAATTCATTTACAGAAATTAACATTATCATAAAAATACCAAAAAATTGCACAAAATAAATTTTGACTTCCTTTTTCCAAATATGAAGGTTATTTTTTCAAATATAACATATAAAAGGGAAAACGATCGATTTAAAATGGGTTCTCTTTAATAAGGGGGTAAAACTACCTTTTTATAATACAAGAGTTTTTATGCTTAAAATTGGATTCATTATCATTTTAAGACTGTAAATATTATTTTATAAATGAAAACAAATTTAAAATATATTTACAATCATGATATGGTTTTATATGTTCATTACCACACAAAAAACGGCAAGGAGTTATCTACCATTTGAAATAATAATAATAATATATTATTTTTCATTACCACTCATCATTGTGTGCAATGTATGATTTCTGAGAAATCTATTATTGTGTGATGAGTATGATATCTAAGAAAGAGTACCCTTTATCATAATATGTATATCTTATTCATAAGTTATAATATATATCAAAAGTATTATTTTATAAATACCTGGGTCGTCACATCCTTCCCCCCTTTTGAATATTGTGTCCTAGAAATTTTAAAATTGGGATGGGAAACATCATTGAAAGTCTCTTATCAGAAAAGGATTCAAAAAATATATCACCTTAATTGAAATTAAGATAATTATACAGGTCATCCGAGATAAACCAAAATAGTATTCCATGAAAAAATGTATATAAAAGAGAAAATTAACCATCATGTTCGGAGGGAGAGTGATAGAAAACATGATCCGGATAAAGTTATCCACCAGAATACCACAAACATATGATAGGTTAAAAAGTTTTTTATTCCATTGTAAGAAAAGTAAACAGACATTTTTCTTTAAAGATCACTTTCATAAATTTGGTGAATTTAGTTATGAGATCTACTAAGAACATAAAGAAATATACCTATTTTTCACATATATTTTCATCCTCTAATATGTTTTTAGCAAAAACTCATATTTTCTCAAAATGATGAGTTTTCAAGATATCTGGCTCACACTTGAAGCATTAGAATCAATCTCTTGAGAATATCTTGATCCAAAAAAGATGAAGCATATACTTCCCCAATCATTTGTCATTCACCGAAACAAAATTGGATAGTAAAAAATCATATAATCCTTACATAGGACAATATTTTATAAAAAGAAATACTACATTAAATATAAAAAATTGCAAAAACAATAACCAAATATCAAAAAATGAAATTAAATATATAAATTTAATTAAAATACTTTAATAAAATCCAAACTAAATTTGAATCACAAAATTCAGGACAATTTCATCACATAGTCTTCCAAAAAAATCATAACATTTATCACCAAATAACATAAGCTAATCTTTATGACTCAAACTAATATGTAATAACCATAATGAAATATTGACTATGATTGCTTAAACATATCCATAAATAAAAAATTCATTATATTTCTACAATAATTAAATATATTCATCCAAAATAAAATTACACAATTACTTCTCAATTTAAATCACAATGTATTCTATTTTTATTAAGCATATTGTATTCCCAATAGATAAAACGACATCCAAAATAACATTTATCTATTAATCCCCAAATCATTTTCCTATACTAATTATATCCATATAATAAAACATAAGATCCTAAATAAACATATTCTTGATCAATAAAATCATTTAACAAAAAATATGGAGTTATACTAACTAGTTACTTCACATAGGTCAGTTGTAGGTGATTCTACCTTTTGACCCTTCAGTTGTGGGTTTGATTCTGATGGAATTATGAACGTGATGGGTTGTCACCCATCCTTTGGTTTTTCCTTTTTATAAAACTATATCATTATTATACCATTTTTAAAAATAAGATAAATTAGTCAAAAATAACCATAACCTATTTTATCCTCAAAGGTTATCTAATACCTTTCATTTTTGCATTGAAAAATGTAATAACAATCTGTCACATCAAAAAATATAATATAAACCTATAAAGAAATCCTTTATATCCATACAATAAAAGATAATTCATTATTGAATAACATTTTCATGTATCATGCTACAGGTTTACACATACAAGAAAAAGTCTTCCAAAGTAATCTCATAATCAACAGAGCCATAATAATTTTAGTCATTTCATCATCCTAAAATCTACCATAACTCTTGATTCCATTATATGTAGTCTTCTTAATCAATAAATTTTCATCATTATAAATTAACCATTATATTCAAACACATTCTTTAATACAACATTCATACAATCAAAATCATAAATCATATTCTAATATTCAATAATGTCAAGAAATTAGCTATGAAATAATCCAAACCTTTAATTGGTCATTGTTAGTTTTCGCATCTTCAATTGGAAGGGAATTAAGAATTGGTTAAAATATATTATTACGGTTCTACTAATCCCATTACCAAACCATCTATGCAGTTTATATATTTATATAATTTGTATGCACATCACATTTTAAACATTCAATTTATCCCTTGGATATTAATTTGTTCCCTTTCATATAGTCAACATGATGCTTCCTTCATCCATGATAGGTTCTTACATTAGAAACATCATCACTACACCTGTAGAATATTCCCAACCATTTGAAGAATTTTTCTAGGAGTTTTATTCCACGTCCTTGACAAATGTATTTTTTAATATTCATACCTTTATGGTTATTACCTCCACACCCATAGGTATTTGATTCTTGAATATATTTTTCCTTATAAAAATCACCAAGGTTTAAGTGTTCAATCATGAGACTAGATAGATGGTTGAGAATAACCACAATAATTCTCATTGAAAATCCCATTTCATTTGGTTTCTTATTTTGATAATCGTCACAGTTTTCTTCACAATCATTTTTACTTTGGTGGCTAATATATCCATACATTTACTAAAACAGAAAAGGTTAATGTGAGTATATATTTAAATCATAATATAACATCTTATGATGAGGTTAAACACTATTATATACATAATGATGTTGTCTTAAACTCATTCAATTTATCAAAAATAACAATGATTCATTCAAGTATGCTTACAAATATGGTTATTTCACTTATGGTTAAATAACACCCTAGCCTCTAAAATTATTTAAACTGTCATCTAATAAATCTGATAAGGCTCTAGACATACACATTACCCAATCATGAATTATGATAATAATTATAATTGAAGAAATTTTTAGGTATATATAATTATATAATTATGTCAAAAATTATATATAAGAACTTGAATATTCAATGTAGAAAAATTTACTTAGTATCTATTTTTTTCATAAAATAAACACTCTTAAATAAATGGAACATGTGTAGTTTCATTTTTTAAATAGAATGATTTTTTTATCCCATAAATATCCATATTACACATTATGTCCTCTGAAACACATTTCAAAAACAAGGGATGAGAATATTAATCTCAGTAAGGGATACATAATAATAGAAAACTATTAGTTTTAAAAACTACATGTAACCCATGGATAATTTATAATAAAGTAAAAAAAATTCACCCTAAAGAAGTAGAATAAACAATTCACTTAATATATGATCCTTCTTACCATATTTTATAATCAGAATAATACCATAAAACCTATAAAATGGAGTGAATAGAATATAAAGGTATCCTTGGACAGTCAAATAATTAAATGGAATAACCAAATAGTCCACTTCTATACATATCACTAAATATATTAGAAATACCTACGTATTCTATACCCAAATCATTTGAGGTTATTAAGTAACCACCTATCCATGGTATATCATGGAACCACCCATTATTTGGTTTAATTCATAACCACTCGTCATTGGTTTATCATGTAACCACCCGTCAAATGACCAAGTACCATTATAAAATTACAACACTAAAAATATTGAAAAGAAAATCATTTCACTAATAAAATCTAATTTTTAATCAATATAAATCATTTATAAAAATATTTTAAATACATAATCACATATAATAGAATAAGGAATTTTTTTCCTTTTTGAAAAACAATAATTCTTATCGAGGAAGCCAAATAACAATTATGGAAGCAGAGATATCATTATCATTGCAAACATTAAAAACATTAATTTTGTCATTTAGTAAAATGATACATAGATAAAAGATTCCCTTTGAATTATATTAAAATAAAAACTTGTTATTATACAATGTGTAAATGAATTATAAGTATATTATCAAAATATTCTTTAATGAAAGGTGATTTTGAAAATGTCTCTTAACTCATGTCCGACATGACTCTTTCATTCATTAATTTCATTAACAATTAACATAAGTTAATTTCTACTTGCTTCAGAAATTTTTTCATGTTTATTATTCTATTTATATCACTTATTACCATGTTAAAAAAATGAAATAAATATTTTGTTTTCATATCAATCATTTTTTCTATATTTGGTACCTATGACAAAAATGAAGTTGTTATAATTACAAATTGTCCATGTGGTCAAAATACCATTTTCACCATCATCATATTCATGAATTAAATATCATATATATCTAACATATATGTAATTATATCTGTTATAAATTTATTTATAATAGTCCATGAAATTTTGATATAATAAAAGAAATATACCTTTCATGGAGACGGTAAGTCGTACTTACGAATGAATGCTACTTTTATTTAATTTTCGTATTTAATAAAATGAAAACTAAATGATACATATGTATATTTTAATTGAAGTATAATATAATATGATATATATATTTTTCAAATGTTTATTAAAAATAGATTTTATATGTTCTGTGTATGGCATGAACAAGTCATATCGCTTTGAGGGGGTGGTAGTCAACACTTTCTCAATAGAAATTATTGTATTTACACATTATAGAAATAATACAGCGATTTTATAAATAAAAATTACAGAAACATAATATCTTATATTTAAAAAAAATATATCATATAAATATAGTTCCATAATAATGGATTCTAAGAGAGGTGGTATGATATAATTGAATAGTCATCATTTCATGAGGCAGTAGTTTTCCATCCGCAGAAACATTATGTTCTAAATTAATTTGATGGAGGAGTGTGTCTGTATATTTATAATTCTTATCAAAAAAACATCCTATTATATTTGGTATAATTTTATTGTTCTATAGTCAACAAATAATAAAATAATAGAGAGTGAAAAAGTAGAATATTGGAAATGATATTTTGAAATGATGTTACCTCTAAAAATTTGTAACTCCCATTGATTTCATCCAAAAAGATTTATGGAATTGCCTTATGCATATGGTAAGGCTTATAAAAGGAAGTCAGAGATTTTATGATGTTATTGGCGTAGTGTTTGAATTATCTAAGGTTCTTGAGAGGTTTCATTAATTGGTTAGTGGTGGTGACCTTTTATAAGAGGGGGGAGGGGTACTTTAGGAATGTCTTGAAATATTATTTTCTTATAAACTGAATCTTGCTTTAAATAAGGTCTAAAACACATTTTATTCGATCATAAGATGAGTATTGTTAGAAATATTCTCAATAAATAGTTTTTAGACTTGTTTTTTGTTCAAATTTAACCTTATCATTTAATATTAACCCTTAATTTAAATATTTAACACTTACCAAGTCTTCTTGTGTAATCATCCTATATGGTTAACATAGTTACCATAAAATTCCAATAAAAACATAATTGATTCATTAATGAAAATTAAAACGTTATCTATGTCATTTGGATGAATCATTAATTTTTTGGTCTATAATTTTATTTAATAAATAATATTTGTTTTAAAAACCAATTTTTTCCAATTTTATAGTATTCATAACATTTTATTTTAAAATTAAATAAAAAATTGATTCCTTTAAAAATACATAATTAATTCAATGATAACAAGTAATATTATTACATAAAATTCGTGGATGACCTAAAATGTTTCAACATAAATATATTTTATAATTTATAATCTCATTTATTTAAAATAATCATTAATTATGTAATCACTTCAACATAATTGTGTCATAAATAATTTTTTTATTTAATCTATAAAAATTATAAATAATATTCCATGATGTTGGGAATATTTTAATATTTATAATGACTATTTATAGTAATATAGATCAATTAGATGACCCAATATAATTGTTTTGTAAAAGATATATGTTTATGTTATATATTCCTTAAAATTAAATTAAAAGTTATTAAATATCATTATCACACACAAGTTGTTCCATGGGGACATAAAATTTATCCATGGATGCCCATGGTCGGAAATATCACATAAAATATAACTAGGAATGTGTTTAGGTAATTTAATATTTTTATAATCTTATTTTGACCCTTATTTATCATATTTACCCTTTAATGATGGTATATAAAATATTTACTAATGTTATTATACATGATGTCAAAAAATAGAAGTTACATATTCACGAAATATTAACTTCCTGATTCCAAATATGGGATTCATTTTTTCAAATTCAAAAAATAGATGGTTCTGAAATCAATTTAAATTTATTTCTCGTTATCAAAACTTAAAAGCGTGTTTTTAAGAAATAATAACTATCAAATGATTTAAATGCTTTTATGTCAAATTAAAAAGTGAAATTACTTTCAAAAACCAAAATTTGTTTAAATGGTAAAATAATAAAATCTATAAACTTTAGAACTAATTAAAAAATAATCTATCCATATAAATAAATCTGATGAAAAGACAGTTTTGACTTACAATACATTATTTTTCACTATTGATTTAAAAATTGGAAATTATCAGAAAATACCATAAAATTGAAAAAAGTAAATTTTGATGTCCTACTCCCAAATATGATGATTATTTTTTTCAAATTGAACATTAAATAAAAAACATGATTTAAAAAGGGTCCTCCATCAAATGGTGGCAAAACTACATTTTAAAAATATTAGAGTATTTATTCTTAAAATTGGATTCATTCTCATTTTAAGATTGAAATATTATTTGATAAATGAAAAAAACTTTACAAAATATGTTCAATCGTGATATGGTTAGTTCAATAAATTCCTTCCTAAAACTGCTAGGCATTAACTTCCATTTAAAACAATAATAATATTATATTAATTTTCAATACCTCTCAACATTGTGTGCAACATATGATTTTGGAGAAATCTATTATTCCGTGTTTAGTATGATATTGGGCAACGAGTACCCTTTATCATAATATTAATATCTTATTCATAAATATTAATATAAATAAGAAGTATCATTCTATAAATACATGGTACATTACACCTTTCCACCCTTTTCAAAATTGCATCCTCACAATTTTAAAATTGGGCTCGGAAACAACATTGAAATTGTCATATCGGAATAAGAGTCAATAAATCTATCACATTAAAAGAATTTAATATATGTGTGAAGGTCACTCAATATATCACATACCAGTATTCCAAGAAAAAATGGATATATAATAGAAAACTAACAATCATGTTCTTGATGGAAGGTGATACAAACCAAGATCCGGCGAAATTTAGCCACAACAAAAATACAAACATTCGATAGGTTAAACTGTAATTATTTGCATTGTAGGAAAATAAATTTGATAATGTTTATTTTATGTTCCCATTGAAAATTTGGGTGAATTTATTTATGAGATCTACCAATAACAAATGAATATAAACTTATTTTTCACATGTAGTTTCATCAATTAATATGTTTTTACCAAAAACTCATGTTTTATTTGAACGATGTGTTTTAAGGATATCTTAGTCAGATATTAATAATTAAAATCAACATCTTGATAATATCATGATAAAAAAATGATGAACCATATATTTTCCCTATATTTAGTCATACACAAAAACCAAAATGGTTAGTACAATTTCACATAATCCCTAAATAAGACTATCTTTTATAAAAATTAATACTACTTTGAATCTCTACAATTTAAAAAAAACAAAGATAAAAAATGACCTTTAAAGAAAAAAATTCTTTATAATAATTCCAAATAATCCAAAATAAATATGAAACCCAAAATTCAATAGGATTTTATCACATAGACTTCCAAAAAAATCATAACATTTATCTCCAAATAACATCAGTAATCTTAATGTCTCATAATGGAATGTAATTACCCTAATCAAATATTCAATTTGATTGATTAATCATTTCCAAAATTAATCAAAATCATTATTTATACCCAATAATTAAAATATATTCATCCAAAATAAAATTACACAAATTCTTCTCAATTGAGATCCTAAGGTATTATATTTTTCTTAGGCATATAGTGTTCCCAATAGAGAAAATGTCATCCAAAATAACCAATATCAATTAATCCCCCAATAATTTTCCTATACTAATGATTTATGTATAATAAAACAAAGGATCCCAAATAATATAATTCTTGATCAATAAAATAATTTAACAAAAAACATGGAGTCATAATAACCTGGGACTTCATGTAGGCCAGTTATAGGTGATTCTACCTTATCACCCTTCATCTGTGGGTTCTATTCCCATTGAATTTCTGAACATGACGGGTTTTCAACTATCCAAAGGGTTTTCCTTTTTCTAAAACAATTTCACTCATATAATTTTTTCAAAAATAATGCAATTTCATCAAAAATAACAATAACCTATTTTATCCACAAATGTTATCTAATAAATTTCATTTTTCATCCCAAAATTTAATAACCATTTATCAACTCAAAAAAATCATATGAACACATAATGTTACCCATACTATACACAAAATAAAAGATAATTCTTTATTGAATAAAATTTTCACATATCAAACATTAGTGTAGCACACACTATAAATAGTCTTCCAAAGTAGTCTCATCATCAAAAGAGCAAAAATACATTGAAGCATTTCCTCATCCTAAAATCGACCATAACTCTTGATTCAATTATATATATACTTCCAACTCATTAAATGTTATTCATTATAAATTAACCATTCTATTCCATCATATTATTTAATACTTCATTCTTACAAATAAAATCATAAATCATATACTAATATTCAATAATGTCAAAACACCATCGATGAAATAATCCATAACCTTAATTTGTCATTTTGAGTTTCCTCATCCTCAATTGGAATGGAATTAGGTATTGGTAAACATATATTTGTATAGTCCTACTGATCCTATTCCTAGACCATCTTTATAGGATATATAGTTGTATAGGTTCTATACACACCACATTTAAAACATCCAATTGATCCCTCAAAAATAAATTCTTTCATGTTCATATAGTCAACAGGATGGGTCCTTTTCCCATGGTAGGTTCATACTTTATGAATTTCATTACGACATCTATATCATATTCGCAAACCTATAACGCATTTTACTCGGAGTTGTTTTCCACATCCTTGACACATATATTTATGAGTATACTTACATTTATGGTTATTATGGGAACATCCATAGGGATTTTGTTTCTCGCATATATTTTTCGTTATAAAATTCACCAATGTCCAGGTGGTCAATAATGACTCCAAGTAGTTGGTTGAGAATAACCACATTAGTTTTTATTGCATCTCCCATTTCATTTGGTTTCTTATTTTTATAATTTTCATTGTTTTCATCACAACCAATGTTACATTAGTGGCATCAAGATCCCTTAATCAACTAAAAAAGAAAATTTTAGTTTTTGTATATCAGTAAAATCATCATATAATATCCTATGAAGAGGGTAAACAATATGATATACATAATCATGTTATCTTAAACTCATTAAATTTATATAAAATAACTTTTACTCATTATAATATGCTAACAATTATGGTTATTTCACTTTAGGTTAAATAACAACACAGCCTCTAATGTTATCCAATCTGGCATCTGATAAAAGTTATAAGATACCAGCCTTAATCCTTACATAATCATTAATTATGTTAATAATTCACATTGTGGATATTTTTTAGGTATATATAATTATATAATCAGGTCATAACATATACATAACAACTTGAATATTCAATCTAGTCACTTCTACTTAGTATCAATTTATTCATAAATTAAAATATATTAAATAAATGAAACATGTTTAGTTCCATTTTTTAAATAGCATGAATTTTTTTAATCCCATACATGACCTTATTCCAAATTAAGTCCTATAAAAAAATTTCAAAAATAAATGATGAGTATAAAAAGCTCATTAATGGATACACAATAATGGAAAACTGTTAGTTTTCAAAGCTACAAGTAAACCATGGATATTATATCTAATGTAATAATTTTCACCGTAACAAAGTATAAAATAAGTAAATGAATATAAGTTCAATTATTACATAATTTGATAAACAAAATATTCCCATAAAACCCATAGAAAGAATTAATTAGAATATAAAGGTGACTAGGGACATACACATTATTAAATGGAATTACCATATATTCCACTTCCACATATATTAATAAATGGATTTGGCATACAAATGACATCCATACCAAAATCATTGGAGGATATAATGTAACCATTTGTACATTATTTATCATGGAACCACCCATTATTTGGTTTATTACATAACCTACCATCATTTTTTTCATGTAACAACCCGTGAAATTACTAAATACCAGTATAAAATCACAACACCAAAAATATTGAAAATATAAACATTTCACTAATATCAATTCATTTTAAATCAGAAGAAATAATTTCAAAAAAACCATTTAAATATAGAAAAATGAAAATAGAGAATAAGGTATTTGTTTTTATTTATAAAAAACATTAATTCTTATATCGGAAGCCAAATAATGATTATGGCATCAGTGATATCATTATCATAGAAAATGTTAAAAACAATTATTTTGACATTTAGTAAAATTATTTTTAGATAAAAAATTTAATTTGAAAGAAATTAAATTTAAAATTGGTTTAATATACATAGTGTAATATAAGGATGGGTATATTATCAATATATGATTCAACAAAAGGAGATTTATAAAAAGCCTCTTACCTAATATCTGACTTGACTCCCTCGTTCATTAATTTCATTAATAATAAACATATGTTAATTTCTACATGATTCAAAACAATTTTCATGTTTATTATTCCTTTTATATCACTTATTTCCTTGTTATAAATAATAAATAATTAATTAAGTTCATATTAGATATTTTTTTAATATTTGGTAACTAAGTGAAAAATGAATTTGATATAATTAGAAATTGTCCATGTGGTAAAAATAAAATTATCTACAGAAATGTATTCTTGAATTAAATATCATATAGAACTAGAATATAGGTAATTAGATATTATATATATGTATTTAGAATAATTCATAACATTTGGAGATACCAAATGAAATGAACCATTCATGGAGACATTAAGTTGTACGTACACATGAATGCTAATTTTATTTATATTTCATGTTAAAAAAATAAAAACTAAATGATATTTATGTAAATTTTATTTCTAGTATAATATCATATGATATATATTTTCATATGTTAATTAACACCATATTTTATATGTTATGTGTAATGCATGATCATGTAATATCGTTGGAGGGGCGATAGTTCGCACTACCTCAAAAGAAATTATTGTATTTACCCATTATGAAATGTATAAAGGAATGTTATAAATAAAAATTACAAAAACATGAAGACAATATAAACAAAATATATATCATATAAATATATTTCAATTATAATGGACTCTGTGATAGGTGGTTTGAGATAATTTAATAATCATAATTTTGGGAGGTAGTAGTTTGCCATCAACATAAAAAATATGTTCAAAATTCATTTAATGGATGTGTGTGTTTGTTTATTTTGAATCATTATCAAAACAAAATATTAATTTATTGTGGGTAATTTTTTTATGTAATTAATGGATAATAATAAAATATAGAGTGGACAAGTAGAATTTTGGAAATGAACTTTTGAGATGATGTTACCTCTTAAAATGTGTAACTTTCGTATATTTTAGCCTAATGGATTTATGGAATTTCCTAAAGCCTTAGGTAAGGCTCTATAAAGAATAGAAGGATGTTTGGAGATTATTGAAGTAGTGTTTGGATGACCCAAGTTTCTTGAGAGGTGTCATTAAGGGGTTATAGGTGGTGACATTTTATAACAGGGAGGTGGGGTACTTTATAAATGTCTGGAAATATTATTTTCTTATAAACTGAATTTCGATTTTAAAAAGGTCCAAACTAAGTATAATTAGTTCATAAGATGGGTATTGTTCTAAATCCTCTTATAAAATAGGTTTTAGACATTTTTGGTCTTCTAATTTAACCTTATCATTAATCCATAACCCTCAGTTAATTTATTTAACACTTACAAAGTATTATTGTGTATTCATCATATATGGTTAATATAGTCACCATTAAATGCCAATAAAACCTCAAGTGATTGATTATTGACATTTAAAATGTTTTATAATTCATTTTTCTAAGTAATTTATTTTTAAGACTATTATATAATTTAATATATAGTATTTGTTTTAAAAACAAATTATGTCAATGTTTATACTATTCATTTCATTACATTTAAGAGTTAAATAAAAACATGATTCCTTTAAAATACCTCATTAATTCAAAAATAACAGGTAATATTCTTATATAAAATTATTTTATGACATAAAATGATTCAACATAAATATATTTTAATACTTATAATATCACTTATTTAAAACATTCATTAATAAGGAAATCATTAAAACATCATTGAGTTGTAAATAAAATAATTTATTTGTTTTCTAAAAATTAAAAAATAAAATACCATCATGTAGTAAATAATATTTTATTTTTAATGACTATTTATAGTTGAATATATCACATATATAACTCTATAATTTTTTTATTATAAGATATATTATTATGTTTTATGTTCATTAATATTAATTTACAAGTAATTAATTGTCTTTTTCACACACAAATTGCTCCATGGGGTCCTATAATCAACCCATTGAATTTAATTGTCATGAATATCTACTCTAAAGGGTCTAGGACAAGTGTTAGGGTAATTTAATATTATTATAATTTAAATTTTTACACTTATTTACATGATTTACCATTTAACCATTGTATATATTATATTTACAAATGTTACAATTCAAAATTTCTAGAAATAAAAGGTACCTATTTAAAAAAGTTACATCTCATGATTCCAAATATAGAATACAATTTTTAAATTTAAAAACATAGAATTCTAAAAAATTAAAGTAAAATTAATTCCTATTGTAAAAAATGCGTGTTTTATTGAAATAATAACTTTCAAAAGATATTCAAGTGATTACGTGTAATTAAAATGTCAGATTACGTGCTACGAACAATGTTGGATAAAATGGTTAAAACATTATCTAATTACACTTTAATATAATTAAATATGTAATCTAATAATATAAATAAATCAGCTGAAAAGATATTTTGGATTTAAAATGCATTATTTTTCACTGTTTATTAAGAAATTGTACTTTATCATAGAAATACCAAAAATGTATCCAATGTAAATTTTGAGGTCCCTCTTCCAAAGAAGAATTTTATTTTATACAAATGAACAAATAAAAGTTAGAAAATATATATTTAAAAAAGGATCCCCATCAAAAGGGGGTAAACAACCTTTTAAAAATATAAGCATATTTTGGCTTGAAATATGATTAATTATCAATTTTAGATTCTATGTTTTATTGGATAACTATAAAAACATTTAAATAACATGTTTAATAATAATATTTTTAATTTTGATAATTCCATCCAATACTATGGCTTGTCATTAAATGCCTTTAAAATAATATTACTATTTAATAATTTTTTGGTATAACTCATCATTGTGTGCAATGTAAGATCTTGGAGAATTCTATTATTTCATGTTGAGTACGCTATTAGAAAAATCATCCCCATTAACAAAAAAATGTAATTTTATTCATATGTATTAATAAAAATCAAAAGTATTATTCTATAAATACATTGTTCATTGCACAAATATGGGTGTAAATGTAAAATATTAGATGTTTTATCCTCCCTAATATATAATATATTATCCTTCAGATGTTTCCTAATGTATCAGTATGTGTAATGGATGAAATTTTTGGAAGTTTTGTCTATATTTCCAATTCCACATCCTATTTACAATATGGCACACATAAATCCTACCACATCACTCTCAGTAGTACTATAGTCTTTCCCAAATGTTTCTTCTCTCTAAGGACCATGATACTGATTAGATTAAACTATAATGATAAATCAATATACCACTTGACATCATCAATGAATAGAATGAGATAGAGTTGTGATTATATAAATGATTTTATTACATGATAAATATTTTATTTATTGATATTTTTAGTATTTTTGGTATATATATTGCGCCACATGACATACCCCACCCACTAACTCAAATGACCATAAATGTTTTAAAAATTCATCCCCTCCTTTTAGTTACCTCATTTAGACTACCTAAGAAAATCCCTCAAGGAAATATGATGACCAACCTCTATATTTAGAAGCATTATATATCAGAAACTATAAAATACATGTCATATATATATATATATATATACAATCTACATTATAATAAATTGAATCTATTCAAATATATTTTACCTAAGATAGTGTCCAATGAGGGCTGGATCTCCTGCCTCTATCCAGAAAATAGTTCTAAAAAATCGAAATCGATAAATTTTTTAAAATGGATATATTTGAATCAATTCCTTCACATAATAATTACAACAAAACTTGATGATAACACTTTTTAACTCAAAATAACCAATGATGTCAAATATATTGTCTCATTTCATATAATTTTTAATCTAAATCATCGTTTTGAAATGGAATACATTGTGACGATGATAACTTTAACTCATAGGAATCAGTGTTCCATGTTACATCTAAAGACAATTCTTAATTTGAAATGTCAAATGAGTATCTCAATCGCAATTGATATTATTAATAACACTATTTTTCCAAAATATTTTATCTCTATAGAGACCATCATAATGATTAATAGTTGTTGTCTACAAAAAATTGGTTATAAGAGGGATATCGTTTGTTGTATATCCATGATCATGATTATGGTTTCATTATTATGTGGTGTATGGATTAATATTCTAAGGAAAAACATATTCATATAATCCCACATCCATTCTAAAATGGTTAGAGTACATAAAAACCCAGCATGCATATTGTAAACAACATTCACATGATAAATGTAGAAACAACATTTCCTGAAACCCGTTATCTCATTATTAAACCATAACAACTGACACTGTCATTGTAGAAAATGATACATCATTCTATGAACTAGATATACCATCCGTGTATATGAATGAATCTTGTAAATTTATTATTACCAAAACATTGTAGTAGACTAAAAAAAATCATTATTGTAAATATAATATCATATTAGTGGTTCTACAATATATGTGTTTTCCATCAATGATAATCTATTCATATTATATATCTTCTATATATTGATCTAGATTTAAATAATTTCCAAAAAAATTTACATTTTTTAGTTACACATCATTAGGACTCATGATCATCAAGATGCATGTCCGCATGGACTTCCATCAGTCACAACACATCACAGGGCTCCCGCACTACCTCTATCTATATCAATTTTATCAATCCAATTTAATAATTTTCTCTTAGATGGTGTATAAGGTAGTATATGTATAAGAACTATATATACATGAACCACTTCCTAGAATTATTTTTATGTTCTAAATGATTAAATATAAACTATAGGATCTTGTGGTCTATGTACACTATAAACCTCCCATGCAAAAAATAGTTCCACCACCACATCAGGTTGTATAAAAATATGGTTATCATCAGATCATGAGTATCCTCATTCCACTCATGAGATATCATCTAAATAGATTCTTCTGTAACTAGTTGATCCTCATTCAGCCGAAACATTCTATGTTTTACTTTGGATGCATAATAGTACATGGAATATTATGAACATGAAATTGATAAGGAAAGGATCATTTCTAAGGTTAGTGTTCACTAAAACTCCTATAAATTCCCCTCACAATAGTTTGGTAAATCAAAATTAACCTTTTCTTTTTGTTCCTAGAGATCCTTGTTTCATGGAGGGTGAATCCCTAGATAAAATTCCAATAATATACTTTTATACACATAATGTACTAAATGTCAAAGGAATTATTGACTTGTTCCCAATATTCCATATATACAACAATATCTTGGCAGAATTCATTTCCATGCTCTGACATGACAAGTCCTAATATTTACACACTAGTAATAAATAACATTTACTTTGATAGTTTAGCAGGTAGCTTGGGATCCTCCACTATACTCAAGATGATGCTGAGATGAGGGGGATTATTGTCCTCGTACAAACAGTAAACTGTGATTTCTTCATATAAAATCACAACTAACTATTATTGTAAATTATGGAAGATCTAATTAATTATTTATATAAATATTTTTTGTGTATTATTTAGAAATATATTTATCACAAAATATTTTTATATTACATATATTACCATAAAAAAGTATGGTTTATGTAAGATGGTCTAACCATAATCATATCTTACCTTGATCTCTAGTAAATCATAGTGACGATCCTGACACACCTCAGTAGATTGAATAGTTTATCAATCTGTTGAATTGGTTAAATATTATTTATTATCTTTTTGTTCATCCTTTATCAATCCACCCCTAAAAATAAAACTTAATCATCCTTATAAGAAAAAATCATATGAAAACCGCATATAGAGTTACTAGGTCTTATCAATATATAATATTACAGGACATACAATTAAAATTTAATTTCATGTAACTCATATATTTATATCATGGAATGTTGGATATAAACATTCTCTCCACTTGGAAAAAATCTATATAATGAAATAAATATCCAACTCATGTATATGTTAGGAAGGCTCTTCAGGAATGACATTTATTAAATTTTCTACCACTAGTGGAAAGTTATCCTAATTTATATCTATCTTTTCCATGATATTCCCTAATACATAATTAGTTAGACAATATAATATGTACACAATTGATGATTCATGACCAAACTTATAATAACACTCACTCTCTTGAAAATAGATGACCCTGTTTACAAATATAATGCTAACACTAAACCAATAAAATTTTATATTATAGTCGAACATGAATATCCAATCCATACCCAAAATCAATTAATAACAAATTATTATTGAATATAATATCCTTATTGAAAATGGTAGCCACAAAATTTAAAGAGAACACACATTTCATCATTTTGATATCCTTTTATTGAACATCTAAGGGTGTGTCAATTGTCATTAAACATTCTTGGATCTCCCCAACCACTATGATTCCATTGGATAAATGGTTAGCTAAAAGAATTATGATTACCATGTATCTATAATGATACAGTAAAGAGTATATCATACCATAAACTTACTTCTAACTATAAAATATCCCACATCATGACTTGTCAATGTATAATGCTAGTATGAAGCTAACATACCACACTTCCATGAGCTACAGTCTGACTAATCTATTTTTTCACTCTGTATTGTAATTCCTCTCATGTTCTAGGGAACCACATGTCTTACATTATAATTAATGTCTAGTGGTGCTATATATACAAGTATAATGTGGGGTATACTTATCATTATCAGATTCCAATAATTGTACTAGTTTGCTTCTTAATTATTCGTATTATGGATTCCTATAAAAAAATGTATAAGGATTATACATCCAGTTGTAAGACTCATTTAAATTTGATTAGGAAACACTGGGTTATTATATAAAAACATTCCAAAAAAATACCACCATTCCACAATATTTAGTCTATTATGATTTCCAGGGATATTATCATAGTACATTTTAGGTGGTTAATATCATCGAATCAAAATTATCTTTTAGAATATGTAGTCAATGTTTTTTCTAAAAAATTTAGATGGTTAATAGTTATGAACTCCCATTAGGCCACTTATATGATAAGACCTTCATTTCATAAGCTGATAAGGATATATTAAAATAAATCATGATGGTGAGTAATCAATATTTACTAATTACAAATATAATTCACCACATATTATTCATGAAATCGTGTGTCCTCTCATCCCTTAATATCTATAGAATGATGAGGCTTAAGAACATCACTTTGTTGAATTTCTATGAAATATCCTCTAGCTAATTTGGTTTTTCGACAATGACCAACAAAGACATGGTTGTTCCTTATAACGATTAATGAAAAATAATATTACCTCCTATATGTTTGATTCTGAAACTAGTTCATGTTCATATCAACGAACATGATCCAAAAGATATCTAAATTGTGGAATCCCTCCCTAGTTGATATAAAACGATTTTAGGGATAGATCTCTCCCAATTGGTTATCTGTCGAAGATATATTGTGATCATAATCCCACTAAGTTAATTGTATTACACTATGTATGTTGACATTATGCTGATCAAATATATATCTCTCTAGAAATGTATGAACGTTCAGATCTTCTATATTGTGCGTGTATTGATAACCAATATCTTAATACTCAACCCAATGATAATGATGATGCATTTCCACTATACGGATTATCAATCACCATTGAACACGGGTTACATAAGGATATCTACCTAAAAAGGTGAAAGTAAAAAAGGGAATCATTGGGTTTACATTCCATTACCAATAGAATAATAATTGACGTGAAATAACTTAATAGTATCAGTAAATACAATTCCTATGATAAAAAAAGTGATTTATATACACATTTTAAGTGGGAAATTTTTTTATACATGATTAATACATTAATACTTTCAATGATGCCTGCGAATTAATATTCTTATATCCCTATAATGATTCATGCATACTAAACTCATTAAAATAAAACCCAACCGAAATATATAAATACAATATTAATTACACTAAATAAGTGACTCAATATAGGTGATGTGATATCAAAATAGTAAGAATAATACAATATAAAAACAAACTAATCACAATAAAATCTGAGATTAACCTCTCACATTGGTATGCTACTCTCACACATAATAACATTACAATAACTTAACACGAAAATTTCTCCAATATACATATCCAAAATATCATTGAAATATAACATAACTACAGTGATAAAACATTCTAAAATCCTTGAATTTGTAACCCTTATGGGGAAAATATTGGATATAGAGTTGACCCCCAACACAAATTCTTATATTATGGATGATTTTGACAAGAAAGTATGGTGTTAGTAATATAATGGGGATACACTCATATATTTTTTAGAGTTACAATAATAAATGAAAAGAAACATCACTTGTAAATAAAGAATAAAAAATTGTTATATCTATTAATATTTTTGAATTGAATATTAATTTTTTACATTAATGGGGATTCTTAGTTTGATGGAGTACCTGATATGGAATAATGAGTTTTTTTGGAAATCATACATTTCACACAATGTTGGGTCATATTAAAAAATAATAATATAATATTATTTTAAATAGATTTTAATTCCTGGCTATTTTATTGGCAGCAATGGATAGAAAGAAATACAATATGAATATTCATGTTTGTTAAATGTCTGTACTTTTATCCAATAAAGTTTAGTGGTTTAAATTAATAATTAATCTGATATTAAGCATAAATACACTAATATTCATTAAATTGACGATTTACCGCCTTTTAATGGAGAACCCTCATTAAATATAATTTTGGTTACTTCTCTATGTTATATTATAAGAAATATTATTTTTATTAATTAGAACATAAAAATTTACTTTGGGTATATTTTTTGTATTTTTCTGATAAAATTCAATTTTAATTAATATTTAAAAATATTGTATTTTTATTCAAAATTGTCTTTTAATCTAATTTATTTGAAAGGGTATATTATCTTTTTAGATGGATTTAATATTCAATTATATTTTTTTCATACCATATTATAAAAATATTGTAATTGTAATTAATTTCACTTTGAAATTATTCACAAATAAGTGGCTATCATTTGACAGTTAGAATTTCATAAAAACAGGGTTTTTATTTTGACAGTGATAGTTAATTTTTAATTAATTTATATCACTTCTGGGTTATGAATTTGGAAAAATGTATTCCATATTTTCTATCATGAGGATCAAGTTTTTTAAATATTTATCATTTATATTTAGACATTATGAATATTTAGTTTTGTAAAAAATTTAGTTACCCTGGTTAATGGGTAAATCTAGTAAATAAGGTTAACAATATTTTATTATAATAATATTAAATAAGTCTAACATGTGTCCTAATACTATTTTATGATACCTTTCAGATAATTATAATCCATAGGTTTATTTTTCGAACCTCATGGATCAATAAGGGATTGATAATGACACTTTATATTAATTAATTTAAGGTAAAGAGAAAAATGACTTAAACAAATATATTTTTGTAAATAAATTATTACATGGGGTTTTTTAAATTATATCTTAAACTATAAATATTCATTTTTAATCTCAAAATATTTCTTAAATCATGATTTTTTTTTAAAATTTTAGACTTTAGAAAATAAATTTCTTTATGACATAATCATGATACCGTGATTACATCATTAATGACTGATTTAAATAAATAAAATTACAAAGATTAAAAAAATATCCAAAACCAATCCAATTTTTATTGGATGATTTTATATAAAACATGAATAATAATATATTTGACTATAATATGTTTTTTTTAATTTATAAACCTAAAATAAAAATATAATAATATAATATGATTAAACATTTTGAAAGTGCCCCTCCTAATACTTATAAAAATCCCTCTCTACTAACTCATTCCTCACACATATAATTCCCCATATATAGTCCATCCCCTACCCAGTTAAGATCCCTACATCCCTCCCATATTCCTAGAATCATTCCCATATAATTAAAGAAATTCAATTAAACATTTGTATTCAATCCAATGGGAGATACCCGATTTAAAGGTAACCTCTTCCCTAAATTTTTATTGTTTTATTTAACTCCTTTAACCCTGTAACTCTATTTATTCATTTATTTTATAACAAATAATGTTCAATAAATATAATAGGTTGTTTTTATGATATGTATTCGAACTATACTTACACACACCAATATCTAATGGGTAAAGAACATACTGTTTCTATGGACGGAGAACTACTACCTCACGAAACAATGATCGTTCAATCATGTCCTACAACCTCTTATTGGGTATATTAAGATAAAACTTTATTTATATGTGATATATAGTATATTTATATTTTTTCTAATCTTCATTAATTTTAATTTATAGAATAACTATATGGGTTTTGTAGTGGGTAAATATGATAATGTCAATTGAGAAAGTGTGGACTACCGCCCCACAATGTTATATGACTCCTTCATGACATACATGGAACATATAAATGATAGTGTTATGAAAATTATATATGATATTATACCGTAATTATAATATACATATGTATTATTATGTTTTTATTCCATTTAATATGAAATATAATGGAATGTATCATTTATGCCTCTGTACAGCTTACCGTCTCTATGAACTGTACATTTCATTTCATATCTCCAAATGTTATATACTAATAAAATTACTTATCAATACTAGATTGATATGACATATATGATATCTAAATCATGAATATCATTCTATAGATAATTTAATTTTGACCACATGGAAAATTTATAATGTTAACACCTTTATTATTAACTAATGTTCAGAAAATTGATAAAATATCAAATATAAACTCAAATAATTGACTAATTTATATAGAAAGGAAAAAATTTATATTAATTGAATAATAAAATGGAAAATTTTTCTTAAAAAATTATAAATTAACTTTAGTATGTTGTTCGGAAGATTAAATAACGATCGAGTCAAGTTGGACATGAGGTTACTAACGTCATCTCAATCTCCTTTCATTGAGACATATTTTGTTGTATACATGACATTATTTTATATACAATATAAACACATATTTAATTTTCATTTAATTCAATGGGAACATTTTTTCTGTTAGGAGTTACAGTAAACGAAATAAAGGAATCTTTATTTTTAACGTACGTAGTGACGATGACCATTTCCGCCACCGGGTGAATTATTGAATCTTTTTCATCATTAACAAGTCATTATTTATTAAAAAAGAAAATAAATAACAATTACTCTTTAACATGTTTGTGTATTGAAATAGGTTTTTTAGTGTATTTGTTATGTCAATATATTTAAATTATATGTTTTTATTGAAATTTGGAAATTCTATATTTCCATTATTTTTATTTTATATGTTAGGAATATTTTATGGTTCTTTAGAATTGTTACGTATATGGCAGTCCAATGATAAACCTATGGCAGGGGAGCCCGAGATATCTCTCTAATCCATTGGGTAACATGATGGAGGTATACGTGAATGTTTAACCTAAGAGATTTTGGGAATATACTATGATGGGAATTAAAAATGTAACTCCTTAAATTTTTGTGAAAGATACAATGTATGTATGTTATGGTTTCTACAATTTACCTTTATTGTTTTTGTTTTCTATGTGTTATTCATAAATCTTATGATTTCATGAGGTATAAAATTATTCATGGTATATATTTATGGAATATTGTTATCTTTCATTATCTTATAACCCTTACTATGATTTTTAAGCTCATCCCATGTGTTGAAAAAAAATCATAGGACTTAAAGATGAATAGGGTCAAGGATTGGATCAAAGAAAATTCATACGGTTTAAAACATGGAACTAAACATTACTCTTTTTCTAAGAGTTTTTTATTTTTTGAAAAAAATGCAAACACAGTAGAATTGTCAACATTGTAATTTTTTAGATTTAATTATAGTTATGGCCTAATTATCTAAAACTCTAAACCTAAAAGTATCCTAAATGTGAATTATTCCTTTAATTCAATATTCTGAAATGTTTTAATTCTGGGACCTATAGTTTGTATCAGTGCTCAGTTTAGGAAAATATATGTGTTTTGATATTGTTAAATTAATATCCAGAAATTATTTTTAGTTTATGTTATGATTAACATGATATAGAATTTAATGATTACATTGATTATTATCATAAGATATTTTTGTGTTTAGAATGTTTTCCAGTAGTGGAAATATGGCAGCAATAATTGGAAAACATCAGGAGGATGAAAACCATCAAAATCATCAACCAGAGATAGTTGGAATCGGAACGGAATTGATTCTAATAGTAATGCCACAATTGACTCATGATGTAAATGGTGGTGTTATCCAGGCTCGAGATCTGCCATGTTAATCATAGAAGAACATGTCAGTAGAGGATCCTTTCTTGTGGCACTATCCCCCATCATTAATAATATCATCTGACCCTATGCTTACTAAAGGGTTGATTAAACCAATGTAGAAGATTTTTTATTTCATGTGGTGTGCAGAATATAAAAAATATATTCTTGTTATTTACCATTTTGAAGATGAACTCGATTAGTGGTGGTTGATGGTGAAAAATAGCAGGGATAGTGAGGTAATTGATGCACTTGATTGATATGAATTCAAAGGTATGATTCTTGTGAAATATTTTCCAAAATTGGATCATCTTATGATGGAAAATAAATTCCTACAATTGTTGCTAGAGGATGATTAGTGGCTGCTTATGATGAAAAATTCACTCGACTAGCAAGGTATGCTTCAAATTTCATATGATATCATGATAGTAAAATCTACCATTTTTTTCTCAAGATTAAATCCAACATTTCAATGTACATTTGCTTCTTCAGAGTTCAAAATTAATGAATTTTTTTTTCTATGTGTGGATAAAGTGTAAATGGTGTTTACTGATGATTAGGTGTTCTTTAACAAATAATATAATATGTGGTTGAGGTGACAAAAAAAGGGGAGAAATTTTCGAAAACGTTTGATGGTAAGAAACATATTTAATTGTTTTTGAATTTTGTTGTAAAAAAAATAATAGTGAATGTCTTTTGAATTTTGGTAAGTGAAATCGATGTTGTAAAATTGGACATAAGGCTCATAATTGAACTAAAAAAATCAAGGTAATGGTAAGAAAAAATAAGGATTTATAGTCATTAAAATGTTTTATGTGCAATGAAATGGGTCATTATTTAAATGATTGTCTAATTAAGAACTCAATTGAGGTAACGCAGCCAGACTACAAGCCTAAAAGGGTGGTGAAATCCTTTTCAACTACTTCAACAGATGTTGGGACATCAAATGAAGTAGTTTTAGGTACATTGTTTGTCTGTTTAGATTATTTCAATGTGTTTTTTGATTTAAGGTCTACACAATCTTACATTTCTAAAACTTTTTACAATTAATTGGTGATACCATCTCATTATATGAATCATGAACTTGTGGTAAAAACAAAAAGTGAAAATGATGATAAAACAAGAAATTATTAGAACCTTCATGTCATTGTGTGCGGAAAGAATCTACCATAAAACCTTATAATTTAGCCTCTAGCTACGTTTGATGTTATTTTGGGTATGGATTTTATATCTGTGTATCATTCTATGATTTACATCAATTCTAAAGATGTTAATTTTTAAACCGATTTTTAGGTTTTGTACAAGAATGAAACATTAATTTTGATAACATACCATGAAGCTGAGAAACTATTAAATGATGGAAATGAATGTTACATTGAATATATTGTTTAAAACAATGGAACTGTTCAGATTAATGATGTGCCAGTGGAAAATGTGTACCATGATTTTTATTCTGGATGTGTTTCCTATTATTATACCTGATAGTGATTTTGAATTTACTATTGGTATTGTTCATGATGCTAATCCAATTTCAAACCCCCATTATCAAATGGATCAAATTGAATATTTCGAGTTAAATAATAAATTACAGTAGATATTAGATAAAGGATTAATTCGAACTAGCACATCACCATGGGGTTCTAATGTCTTATTTTTAAAATGAAATATGGTACAATGAGATAGTAAATTGATTATTGATCATTGTAAGACAAAACTCTTAAGTGAATGTGACATTTGCCTCATATTTATGCTTTGTTTTATCTACTATAGGGAGATAAGTATTTTTTGAGGATTGACATGAGGTTGGAAAACCATCAGTTGAAATTAAAGGAAGAATAAATTTTAAAGACTGTGTTTTGTACTAGAAATAACCATTATGAATATGTAGTTGTGCCTTTTGTTTTAACCAATGCACCTGTTGTATTCATGGATCTTATGTATAGAATTTTACTGTGAGTTTTAGATAACATTGTGGTTGTGTTCATTGAGGATATATTGGTTTATTCTAAAAGAAAATGGGATCATGAATGTTATTTAAGGGTTGTCTTGCAAACTATAAAAGGAAAAAAATATGGGAAATTCTACAAGTGTTAGTTTTGGTTAAAAAAATTATTTCTTTGGTCTCATTATCTGAAAAAATAGTATAATTATTTATTCTACTAAAAAATGATATTGAATAATGGATAATACCCAAAAATATTACCAAGATTCATATTTTTATTATATTAGTGGGTTATTAATGGAATTTTGCAGAAAATTATTCACAGTTATCTATCCCACTATCATAGTTAACTTAAAAAGGTGTTTAGTTTATGTGGACAAAAATGAGATGATAAATTTCAGAAATTAAAAATAATAAAATAGAATTATCTAGTTCTTGCACTAACCTCTAGAAATGGTGTGTTTTTATCTACAATGATGATTCGATGAAAGGATATTTCCATGTCATTATGCAGAATGATTGTGTAATTGCTTACGCTTATCGTCGGTTTAAACATCCTGAGGTAAATTAACCTAAACAAGATTAGGAATTAGATGATATTGTTTTACCTTTAAAAATTTGTAGGCATCATTTGTATGGAGTAAAATGTGAAAAATATACTAATGACATAATTATGATTTGTATATTCAATGAGAAAGAATTGAAAATGATGCATATGATATGGTGAGAATTAATCAAGGATTATTATTTAAAAATTCATTACAATCCACGAATGAAAATTAAAGTGGTTGATTCTTTGAGTCAAAAAAATAATTCTACATTAACCATGAACTATTTGGATCAAGATCCATTGGTTATTGATTATATGAACATTGGAAAATAAGTTGTTGGGGCAAAATATTCCTCTATTTTGTTTCAGGTGTCAGTGAAATCAACTCTATTAGATAGAATTAAGAAAAATTATAAGGAAGACAATAAGTTGCAAAAAAGGTAGAGTTTTTTCAGAAGGTAATGTTGCCTGATTATAACAATGAATGTGATTGTGTTCTGAGGTTTAGGAAGTGATTATGTGCGCCTTTTGATTAACAGTTGAAGAATGAGTTCTTATGTGAAACTCATAGTTCTCTGTTATCAGTTCATCGTGGAAGAACTAAGATGTACAATGAGTTGGGTTATTATTATTGGTGGGATGGAATGAAAAGAGATATTTTTGACTATATCAGGATGTGTTAGTCTTTTCAATAGGTTAAAGAAGAATGGTAGTTAACAAAATTGATCCTTCAATATATAGCAGTTCCAGAGTGGAAATGGGAAAATATATCCATGGACATCCTTATGGGATTTCCAAATACATCTTGAGGTAATAATGCAATATGGGTTACTATTGAACTGTTGACTATATATTCTCATTTCCTTCCTATATTAGATTCAATTTCTATAGATCAACGTTACCGGTAGTGTTTTAATGAGATATTAAATTTGAATGGTGTTCCCCTCTCCATTGTAACTAATCGTGATCCAATGATTATTTATATCTGTTCGAAAGGCCTTCAGAAGTTGTTGGGTACTGAATTACTATTTATTATTTCTTTTCATCCTCTATCATATCGGCAGTAGGAACAAACTATTCATACCTTGAATGATATGTTACATGATTGCTTGATGGACTACTAGGGAATTTAGGACCAACATCCTTCATGGGTTGAATTTTCTAATAATAACTATTTTCATTACAGTATACATATGACTCCATTTAAAGAATTATATGGGATGCAGTGTCGAACTATATCTTTTGGGATGATTTAGGTGAAAGGAAACTAAAGGAACTAGAATTGGTAGAAGAGATGAATGAAAATTTTCAGTTGATTCGGATGCACATGAGAACAGCTCAGAGAAGGAAAAAATGTTATGCAGATAACTGATAAAAAGATCTTTCATTTGAGGTTGGTGATGATGTATTTCTCAACTTTTCTCCATGGAAAAGTGGGATGTTTTTTGAAAGAATTGAATGTTGATTCTAAGGTTCATTGGAACATGTGAAATCTTGGAGAAAGTTGGATCAATGTCGTACATAGTGTCTTTACCTCCATGTTTATCCCAGGTACATAATATTTTTCATGTTCTAATGTTGAGAATGAATATTCCTAATCCAACTCATGTTTTTAGCCCAAAGCTATTCAGTTGGAGGAAAATATCTCTTACGGGGAACAACCAGTCTAGTTTTTTTACCGTGGAGAGATAGTGTTGCAGAATAATAAAATTCTTCTAGTATAGGTTTTTTAGAAAAACCAAATGGTTCAAGAGGAAATGTGGGAATCTGAAAATTCTATGATGGAAAAATACAATAAATTATATCACAAGTTAATATAATTATAGGGACACAATTACAAAATGTAGTGAAGGATGTAACATCCCAGGTAAATAAAGAGTATATAATTTTCATTTTTATTAATATTATTTAATTATATAATAATTTTTTACTTTTAATGGGATTCTATGTTCAATGGCGTACCCGATACACAACAATGGGTTTCCTTGAAATCTTATGTTTCCCACAACGTTGCGTCATACTGAAAAATAATAATATAATATTATTTTAAATAGTAGTTAATGTATAGTAGTTTTATTTTTAGGAAAGGATATAAATAAATAATATATAAATATACATGTCTATTTAATGTTTTTATATTTATCCAATAAATTTTAAAGGCATAAAATAAGAAAGAATCCGACCTTAATCATAAATACTCTAATATTCATTAAACCAATGATTTATCACCTTTTGATGGAAACCCCTCATTGATTATATTCTTGATAACATTAATATGTTCTATTTGTAAAAATACTATTCTTCTATAGAATCGGGACATCAATATTTACATTGGTTATATGTTTGTTATTAATCCGATAAAATTAATTTTCTAATGAAAAGTGAAAAATAAAATATTTAAATTCAAAACAACCTTTTAATCTAATTTATCTATAATTTTAGATTATATTATTAACTTTTTTTAAAGTTTAATAATATTATGATTTTATCATATAATCTAATTTTGATCATTCTGTGTAATTTCACATTAAATTAGACATAAATTAGTGTCAATATTTTGATTGTTATTTTTTTATAATAACATGCTTTTTGTTTGGCAGTGGTAATTAATTTTAAATTAATTTATGCCACATCTCTATTTTGAATTTGAAAAAATGGATTCCATATTTTTATTAATAGGTACAAAATTTGTAAATAGGTAACTTTTATTATGAGACATTATGATTATTTACTTCAGTAAAAATTATATTAACCATTGTTAAAGGATAAATATAGTAAATAAGGGTAACTAAATATTATTATTATAATATTAAATTACACTAACATCTGTCCTAATACTATTTGTTGATACATTTCTGCCCGTGGGAATCCTTGGGTCGATTTTCAGACCCCATGGATCAACATAGGACTGATAATTACACATTATATTATTTAATTTAAATTGAAAAATCACTTATACATATATCTTTTAATAAATCAATTAATAAATGGGGATATATAATTTATCTCTTCGACAATAAATATTCCTTTTAAATAAAAAAATATTTCCCATATCATGATATTTTTTATAATTTCTAGACATTAGATAAATTAAATTATCTTTGACCCAAGAATGATGAAGTGTTTACCACATTAATGAATGATTTAAATAAATAAATTTTTAATGAATAAAAAAAATCAAAACACTTCACATTTCATTTCGAAATATTTTATTTCGAAATTTAGTAATATTATCATCTATTTTAATGAATATTGGACCATTAAATACTGAGAATAATTATATTATAAATTAGTATTTTTAAACATTCATAAATATCCCCTCCGCCCAATTAAAAAAATTCCTCACATCTAACCCATTACTCACACATCTCATGCCCATTGTCTCATCTGAACACTACCCAATTAATCTCCATATATCCCTCTACTCCTCATGGAAGACTTCCCTTATAGAGAAGGAAATTCAATTAAACCATTTTTTCTAAACCAACTCAAGATACACGATTCAAAGGTAACAACTTCTCTAAAGTTCTTTCGTTTTATTTTACTTCTCCATACACATAAAATATTTTTATTCTTTTATATAATATCAATACATTATACTTAATATGTAATTTTTCTCATGAGAAATATTCGAACTACACTTACACACACCTCTATTTAATGGGTAAAGAACATATTGCTTCTGTTGACAGTGAACTACGACATAATGAAATGATGATTGTTCAATATTTTCCTACCACCTCATATGGTGGACATTAAAATTTAACTATATATATATGTGTGTTATATATTATATTTATATATTTTATATGTTTCTATATTTTTCATTTATATAATACTTATATGGTTTCAATAGTGGGTAATATGATAATTTAATTTGAGGAAGTGCAGACTACCAACCCCTCGATGTGATATGACTCGTTCATGACATACATGGAACATATATAGAATAGAGATACTAGTGTTATATGTGATATTATAATTGAATTATAGTATACCTATGTGTAATTATACTTTTTTTCCATTAAATATGAAATACAAATGAAAGGGGCGCTCTTTTGAAAGTATGACTTACCATATCTATTAATGGTGCATTTCATTTTTTATCTCCAAATGGTATATACTATTATAAATTCATATAAATACTTGATATATATGACATATATGATATCGATATCATGAATATAAATCTTTAGATAATTTAATTTTACCACATGTACAATTTATAATTATTACAAGTTCATTTTTCACTCAAGTTTCGAACATCAACAAAATGTCCAATATGAACTCAAATAATTAACTAATCATTATAGAAAGGTTATAATTGATATAAAAGGAATAATAAACTAAAAAAGTTAAAAAGAATCAAATTATCATTAGTTTTTTTCAGGTTATTAACGAATGATCGATTCAAGGAAGACATGAGGTAAGGGACTTTGTCTCAATCTCTTTTTATTTAAGTATATATGGTTTTATAAATGAATTTCTATTATACGCTGTGGAAACCCCATATACAATTCATTTAATTAAAATTGAATCTTTTTTTAATGAGAAGTTATACTAAATGACTAAATGAAAAGATTCATGTTAACATAAGTGGTGACAACGACCTTTTTAGAAGAAACGATTATTATTTGATATTTGGCTTCCTTAACAAGTCATATTGTTTTTAAGGAAAATAAATACCATATAATCGTTAATGTGTTTTGGTATTGAAAAATGATTTTATTCTAGATTTTTTTATGTCAATATATTTAATTTATATGTTCTGATTAGAATGTGGAAATGTTTTCATCCCTTTATGTTTGTTTTATGTGTTATGAATATGTTAATATTCTTCGGCATTGTTACGTATAAGGGTGGTTCCTAGATAAACCAGGGCGGGTGACCTCAAGATAGCTCTCCAATGGATTGGGAAATGTGATGGAGGAAAACATGAATATTTCTACTAAGAGATTTAGGGAATATATTTTGATGGGTATCCAAATGTAACTCCATATATTTCTGTGAAAGATACAACATAAGTGTGTTATGTATGCCACAAGTTACCTTTATGATTTTATTTTTCTATGTGTTATTCGTAAATATTATGATTTCCGGAGATATGATCTTATTCTTGGTATGAATTTATAGACTACTCTTATATTTCATTATCTTATAACCCTTACTCATCTTTTTATGCTCATCCAATGTTTTGAAATCTTTTTCACAGGACATAATGTTGAATATGCTCAAGGATGGGATCACAGAAAAGTCATGTTGTCTAAAATATGAAACTAGACATTAATTATTTTTAAGAGTTTTTGTATTGATAAAAAATAGAAACTGGGAAGAATTGTCTACATAGTAGTTATTGAGATGTAATGTAATAGTTATAGCCTAATAATCTATAAAACAAAACCTAAAAAGATCTTCAATTGGTATTATTCATTTAATTCAAGATCACGAAATGTTTTATGGTTTGGTATTTATAATAAATGTTATATCAAATCAATAAGATATAAAAAGAGAGAATAACAAAAAAATGATAAATCTAGAAAATAGTACACAACATCGAAAGAAATGGTTAATATGAATAAATGAACACTTTAGAATCATACAGGAAATATAAAATGATGTATCAAAGTATAGGAAACAAAAATTTTGTATCCATAACCCCATATTATTTTTAATTCCATCATCTGACCAATCCAATCATATAACAATCAATAACACCACCTCATTCCCATGTCCATACATGCATCCATGAAATCTACCAGGTTTCGAAACGTCGCTTGAATATGGTGTGACAATGAATCGCTATGTTGAGACCCAAAATATATAAAAAACAAGAAGGAATGTATTGTGAATTAAAAATAAGGATAATATGGTAATCCTTACATAATTTAATACAAACATAAAATAAACAAGGATATCCTTAGGATCTAGGTTCACACTCAGGCTAACTAAAACCTCTTTTACATGATGTCCATTGTCTCTAATATATGGTGGATCCTCTTACACATAATGGGTAACTGATGTCGTTGGTGGAATATCTTATCTAAGATGAACTTACCACATCTCTCCAAAATTATACTAATAATACTTTTCACCATACAAATTATCCAAACATGATTCACTTATGTGTTATCATATCGTTATACCATTCAAGAGAGAATACAACCATGTCATATTGGACTCTATGTAGATTACCATTTTTGGGTCACATAAAAATTCCCTACAAGCCATAACACTCCAAGGGGTTTTGAAACCATATCATATAGTCCTAAAAAATAAACCCTGAAGGGGTATCTAATGTGTTCTTACAGGGCATTAATAGACTAGGGAAAATGTAAACACATAATATTGGGATTCATGAGTATTAACCATGCCAAAAGTGTTGTATTGCTCCAAGTGTGAAATATCATTCAAATAAAATTAACCATTTATATAATTTTGTATTATTCATTCTTCGATGAATCACCAATAACATGTCTCGTGAGAATGTAAACTATTCCCTCAGGGACCAATTCAACAAAAATAAATCATATGAAATCCAATCATATGACACTTCAAAAACGTTAAACAAGTTATTATATTCTATTTTATTATTTCAATTAACAATTAATAATAAATTTATTATTAATTGGGTGAAAATATATGCTGGGATTAATTTCAAAAGTCTTATCATGCCAATTTTTACAAAATAACATTTCACATGTTATGATAATTTCACAAAGATAATTTTTTTTTAAAAAATTTTCATTCATCCAAGATGATACAGATTCATAAAATCCAATATCCGTCATTGTGTAAAATGTTAGAAAACGTATCCAATATCCTCACTTCCTAGTCTCATATTTAATATACCCAATGATATCTATGTCATTCCAAAAAATGTTAATATTATTAAATAGTTAAATACTATTTTTCTCACGTCACACACATAATGTTTCTTTATTATTTAACTGATTTTATATACATGATGAAACAAAATTTTCATTAGGGAGATTTCAGCACCACCAACATCCAAAACAATTAGTATTAGATGTTACACTATATATAAGGTGTAGTTTTCATTCTCCTTCATTTCCATCAATATATTAAATGATTTTTATCACACCAAAAATAATTTCATGGTATAGTTTGGTTGACCCAATATAGGGTCCCACATGGAAAATGAAATTGATCAAGACTGATAATAATAATAATTTGATAACCCAAAATCTATAGGGACAGTACATCATGAACCAATTATGTTGTTCTTTAATTTTATAGAAAAATTTCATTAGTTACCAGTGGAAGGGATATTATTTGACAAAACTGGGTTCTCAATATGAAAAATAAATTATATAACAGATTTAAAAGAAGCATTAGGAACATGAAAATCATTATGTGGGTAGTGTATTCAGATTTTCAGTATGTGATTTCCCACATAATGAGTGGAATAATATGATAAATATGTGATCATAATGTATTCACATCCTGATGGTGATGATGGTAGGTGATCATATTTTTCATAGCAATTAATTTTTATGGGGACATAATCATTTTGAATACCTAGTTAATAGGGCTCTATTGATTATTATCCCCTTAGAAATCATCAAAAAAATGATCTGTGGATACTGTTTCAATTACCATCATACATGTCATTTATTAATTACATGATTAATGTTTCCCAACAAAATAGGTACGAACTAGTCCCTTCTCATGTAATACAATTGGAATATGTTGATTTTCTTCATGATTCCTTAATGGTTGAATAAAATGATCATTTTATGGTATTTTAGGTTAATTACATTAATTGAAAAATTATTCGCCTGATCAGTTTTTATTTTTTAATTTTATTAGATTGAAAAAATATGTACGAGCATGAAGAATCGATGTTGTTTTAGTGGAATTTATACATGTGAGACTATTATTCTTATTAATTTATAGGGGCATAAAGTAATATGGAATGGAGAATTTTGATACCCTCTAGGACACACATACTTTTAATTTTTCTATTTCTTTTTATCTCATGTGGTTATAAAAAATATTATATATAGTAGTTGAGATTTTGGAATTTTGGGTTAAAATGACAATGAATATTGTCTGTAAATTAGAAGGATTAACTATACAAAAAAATATGATATGGTTAAATAGTTTTTAATGATGTTTTCTTGTGTATTTAAAACAATTATTGATTTAATATCAAATAGTTCGTATAGTCGTGTTTCTCTGGAGAGGTTATTTCATGAAAATATAATTTTTTCTTCACCAAGAATTTAATCCTAGGTAACATATTATAGTAGTATAGAAGGGGTAGTATGGACCACATGGTTAACAAACAATTTATATAAATGTGTTACCTAATCATGTGACATGTATTTGTTTTATAAAAATAAATAATTACCAAATCAATTATAGTCATTTAATCACCAATCTCTCACTATTTTCTCAATAGATCATCCCAATCATTCTTTGATGATCTATAATGCTCACCCTTTGATGTTATGGGGACACTCCATTTGTATTTGTGGATCCCATTGAATTATTTTAGTATTTATTCAAATTTAGTCATTCGATTAATTTATATCTCTTCAATATCTCATCTATTTTAAGATATTAAAGTATTATTTTCTTTTATTTATATATTTATTTGTTTTTATATGTAATTAATATTGTTTTACCTAGACACAGGCATGTAAGGACCTGATCTCTTAATTTTGAATCAAATTATTTTGTAGGAATCTATGTTTCCTAATTTATTGTGATACATATCTTTGTATTAATATTCATTCTCATTCCACTCTTTTTTGTTGAAAATGATTCTAATTTTTTTTTGAATATTTAAAATCTTGATTTGATATTAATGAAATATTTCTTGTTTAATTTCAACATTGGTTGTAATTGTAAATGGATTGAAATAGTATTTACATTAAATATAGTTTCGTGGTCTTCATTATAAAGATATTAATAATCATGGATGGTTTTGATTGATTTATTTTATGTCATGTGATTCATAATTATATTCATGAATAATTATTTAATTATTATTTTTAGAATTAAAAACATGACATTCATTTTTAAATATAGAACATGAGAACTATCGGTGTGTTGAATTATGGAAATGTGAAAATTTATAATTTTCATGGAAAAATAATGTATTTTGGTAGTGGATCACATATACTATTATAAGAATAAATATTTTTTGGTTTTTTATTATCACTAGATAGTGTTACTTTTATGTTTTAGTGACATATACCCATAATCCATATAATTTTACAGCTTTATTCATTATTTTTTTCATGTAAGTGATGATTTATGTATTGATTAGTCACATGATTTTAACATGCATGTTTTAATAATTTAATCATACTTAAAATTTTTGACATTTTTTCTTGTTCAAGGATTATTCTAAAATGAAATTATCTAATAGGAACGAAATAATGAATAAAAATTTAAAATAATTTTGATATATATTAATAGTTTATTTTTAAATTTATATATTTTTGAATCATAGTGAAAACAATATATATATTAATGGAGGTATCTTACATTGAATTTTAATTACGTGGAACCAAATACATTATCCATATGCAGAATTCATTTCTTTGGATAAAGATAAATGTAGTTGTATCATGTAGTTAGATGGGATCTATTATTTTATTATTTTAACACCACAGGTTTTTATAAAAAAAATTAGAATAAATTGAAAATATTTTATATATTTCAATAAATATTAAACAATGTTAATAAATATTTATTGTTGAAAAGATTTTATCTTTGGACATCACATAAAATATAGTTCATCATTAAGAACACGAAACACTGATTGTGGCTAAAATTACATGAAATACCATGTTTATTGTAACATCGCTGATAAATAAAGAATATAACATTTTCATATTTTTAAATATTTTTGAATTAAATATTAATTATTACATTAAAGGGGATTCTATGTTTGATGGATTACCCGATACACAACAATGCTTTTCTTTGAAATTTATGTTTCACACAACGTAAGGTCATATTGAAAAATAATAACATAATATTATTTTCAATTGTAGTTAATCCATAGAAATTGTATTGGTAAAAATGGATAGAACTAACAATAATATTAAGATACATGTTTGTTATGTCTTTTTACAATTATCCAATAAATTTTAGAGGCCTAATACAATAAATAATCTAATCATAAGAATAAATACTCTAATATTCATTAAAGGGATGATTTATCACCTATTGACAGTAGACTCTATTTAAATATAGTTTTAGTCACTTTCATATGGTCTACTTGAAAAAGTAAAAATCTTATATATAATCAGGATATAAAAATTTAATTTGGGTATATTTTTTGTATTTTTTTGATAAAAAACATTTTTTATTAATACTGAAAAATTCTGAATTTTAAATCAAAACAACCATTTAATATATTCTATTTATAGGGATATTTTATCTTATTAATTGTTTATAAAGTTTAATTATATAATTTTTTTACCATTTAATAATATTATAGTCATTGGAAGTAATTGCACATTGAAATTAGACAAAATTATGTGTCAATATTTTGATAGTTATCATTTCATAAAAACATGCTTTTTTGTTTGACAACAGAAATTAATTTTAAATTATTTTAGTCTACTTCTGTGTTTTCAATTTTGAAAAATTCATTCCAAATTGGGAATTAGGAGGTACATATTTTTTAAATAAGAAAAATGTATTTTTAGACATTTAGAATGTTAACATCAGTAAAAAATTTATTTTCCATGGTTATAGGGTAAATCTGGTATATAAGGGTAACAAAATGTTTTTTTAATAATATTAAATTACCGTAAAATGATTCCTTATCATTTATTTTGATACATTTCAATCCATGTGCATCCTCATGTTGATTTTAGGACCCTGTTGTTCCACTTGTTAGTGATAAAGACAGTTTAAATTAATTAATTTAAAGTAAAGACTTAAATGACTTAACCAAATATCTTTGAGTAAATAAATTTTTACATGGGGTTATATAATTTATCTCTTAGACTAAATTGTTAATTTTTAATATAAAAATATTTATTACATAATGAGTTCATTTATAATTTTATGACATCAAATAAATAATATTATTTAAGACTCTATAATGATGTATTGTTTAACTTTGTAATGAATTATTTAAATAAATATGATTATAAAGATTAAAAAAATATCCAAAACTTGTCCAATTATTAGGAAATGATTTCATTTCAAACATGAGTCATCTTTTATTCTATTTTAATAAGTTTTGGACCTTTATAAATGAAAAATTGTTAAGTAATAAAATAATTTTTTTAAACATTACTAAAGAGCCTCTCCTCCCGCTTATAAAAACACCTCACTTCTAACCCATTTCTCAAGTTATTCAAGCCCCTTGGCTCATCCAACCCCTTCCAAATTATTTTTAAAACATCATTCTCCCCATCCTTTAATCCATCCATTATGCAGAAAGAAATTTAATTAAACATTTTGTTTCAATCCAAATAGAGAAATCTGATTTAAAGGTAACATATTCTCTTAAATTATTTTATTCTATTTTACATCACCAACCCCCTAAAATCTCTCTATTCCATTATTTCATAATTCCACCTATTACCCCAATATAATATCTTCTGTTATGTGGTGTATTTGAATTACACATAAACACATCTCCTTCTAATGTGTAAAGAACACACTGTTTGTGTGGATGGTGAACTACAGCCTCACAAAACATTGATTGTTCAATATTCGTCAACCACTTCATCTGGTGGCCATTAAGATATCACTTTATATATATGTTATTTTTATTATATTTATATTTTATCTAATCATCTATATTATTAATTAATAGAATACCTTAATTGTTTCCATAGTGGGTAAATATGATAATTTCATTTGAGGAAGTGTGGACTACATCCCCCTCAAAATGTTAAGACTCATTCATGCCAAACATGTCATATATAACGGATGGAGTTAATGAAATTATATATTATATTAAAAATGAATTATAATATACCTATATATCATTATGTTTTTAATCCATTAAATATTAAATATGAATTAAATTAGCATTCAACCGTATGTACGACTTACCGTCTCCATTAGTGGTGCCTTTCATTTCTTATCTCTGAATTTTAGGTACTATTATAAATACAGATATATACAATATATATGATATATTTGTTATATAAATCAGGAATATCATTCAGGATATAATGGAATTTTTATCACATGGATAATTTATAATTATAATAAGTTCATTTTTAACTCAAGTTTTGAACACCGACAAAATGAACGATATAAACGCAAATAATAAACTAATTGTAATGGAAATATAATAATTGACATAAAAGGAAAAATAAACATGAAAAATTTTCTGAGGAACGTATAATTTGTCATTAGTTTATTATTCCGGATATTAATGAAATATCGAGTCAAGTCAAACATGTGTTAAGGAAGTTTTTCTCAATATCCATTCATTGGGTCGTATTTTGATTTATACATGACATTATTTTATAAAATATATAAAAATAATTATATTTTTAATTAATACAATGGGAATCCTTTTTATACTAGGTGTCTTACTAAGCAACAAAAAAGGAATGTTAATTATTAATGTAATAGGTGACAATGACCTTTTCCGCCACCATGAGTATTATTTGATATTTGGCTTCCTTAAAAAGCTAAAATGTTTTTAAAAAGAAAATAAATATCATACACACTTTTACATATTTTTTGTATTAAAAATTGTTTTTATAATTGATTTTTTATGTTAAAATATTTAAATGATATATTGTAATTTAAATGTGGAAATGTTATCTTTCTTTTATGTTATTTTATGTGTAATTAATGTGGTAATGTTCTTGGGAATTGTTTATGTATATGGGTAGTTATGTGATAAGTTTAGGGCAGGTGAGCAGGAAGTACCTCTCCAATGCATTGGGTAATGTGACAGTGGTAAATGTGAATGTTTCTCTAAATATGTTTAAGGATTATACAATGTTAGTTATTCCAAATTTAACTCCCTAAGTAGTTGTGAATGCTACAACATAAGTACGTTAGGGAGGCCACAAGTTACCTTTATGATTTAGGTATTCTATGTGTTATTAATAAATAAAATTATTACATGAGTTATTCGATTATTATAGGTATGTACTTATAGACTAATTTTATCATTCTTTAACTTATAACCCTTACTGATCTTCTTATACACATACCATGTTTTAAAAGGATTATTTAGAGGACTTAAAGATGAATAGGGTTAAGGATGGGGTAAAACAATATTCATGCTATCTAAAAATTGAAACTAGGGATGACTCTTTTTTAAGAGTTTTTAATTTATAAAAAATTAAAAACTGAGTATAATTGTCTATTTTTTAATTTTTGAGATGTAATGTAATAGTTTTGGAATATTTTTCAAAAACACGAAACCTAAAAAGACTTCAATGTGAATTATTCATTTACTACAATATTATGATTTCTTAAAGGCCGAGTCCTTATAGTTGGTATAAGAGGTCTTTTTAGACAACCTTTTGAGTTATGATAGTGTTATATTAATATCCATATTTTTTTAGTTTATGCTATGATTTAATTGTTATAGAATTTAAAAATAACCATGTGTCTTCGCCTAATATATATTAGTGTTCAAAATGGTTTTCCATAGATGAAACATGACAGCTATGATGGGACAACATAAGGAGGAAGACAACCTTCCAAATTGGAAATCTGAGATGGTCAGAATCAAAACTAAATAGTTTGTATCAGTGATGAAATAGTTGGATCGGGCTATAAATGGTGGTGGAATCTATACATGAGATCATCCATATCAACTCCTGGTTTACATGTTAGTAGTGGAGCATTTCTAGAGGCAACATCCCCCATCATTCAGAGGATCATATTGACCTTGTTCTTGTTGAAGTGTGGATTAAATCACTGTAGATGATTTTTTATGTCATGGGGTGTTCAGAACATTAAAAGGATTGTCTCGCTATTTACCATTTCAAAGGTGAAGCCGATCAGTGGTGGTTGATGGTGAAAAATATCAGAAATAGTGAAGAAATAGATGCACTTGATTATGATGAATTCAAAGGTATGTTTTATGAGAAATATCACCCTATGGTGGTTTGACTTATAATGGTAAACAATTCCATAATTGAGGAAGGGGGATTACTTAGTAGCTGATTATGAAAGAATATTCACTCGACTGGCAAGCTATGCTTCATATTTCATATGAGATCTTGATAGTGATATCAACCATTTTTACTAATGATTAATGACAATGATTAAAAGGGAATTAGTTTATCTTGAGTTTAAATGTTATGAAAAACATGTTTGATATGGGGATAAGGTGGAAATATTGTTTGATGATGATCATTATTTCTTTGATAAACATCAAAATAAGTGGTCAAGGTGGTAGACAAAAGGGAAGAGCTCATCAAAAAAATTTGATGGTAAGAAACATAAGTTTACAGTTCGTGAAAATTATGGTGAAAAGAAAGTTGTGGAATGCCTTTTGAATTTTTAAAATTTTTTATAATGTGGTAAAATGGTACATAAGGCTTGTAATTGCACTAAAAATTATCAAGGTACTGTTAATATCAAATCTAATTTACAGTCATTAAAATGTTTTAAGTACAATTAAATGGGTCATTATGAAAATGAGTTCCCAAAAAAGAACTCAACTTAGAGAAAGTATCCATACTACAAGTATAAAGTGGTGGTGAAATCCATTGAAACTACATCAATAGATGTTGGGCAATCAAATAAAGTAGTATCATGTACACTATTTTTTGTTCAGATTTTTCAAATGTGCTGTTTGATTCAGGGACATCACACTCTTTCATTTCTGAGATAATTTCTAGAAAATTGAAAATTCCATCTCATGATATGAATCCTGAACATATGTTAAAAACAGCTGGATGAAATTTTTTTACAAAAAGATATTATAATAACACTCCTGTCCTTGTGTGCAGAAACAATATACATTAGAACCATACTATTTTTCCTATAGTCCAGTTTGATGTAATTTTGGGTATGGATTGGCTATCCATTTATCATTATATGATTTACTACAGAGCTAAAGTGGTTTCAACTTTGAAATATTTTTTTATGTACAAGAATTAACCCTTACTTTTGATAACATTTCATGAAGCTGAAAAACAACTACAAGATATAAATGTATGTTAACTGGAACATATTTTTTAAAAGAAAGAAACTATTTAGATTAATGATGTCCCAGTGGAAAATGAGTACCATAACGTTTTTACTGATGAGATTTTGTATATTATACTTGATCTATAAGATTAATATATTTTTGATGTAGTTCATGATGCTAATCTAATTTCAAAACCCCCTTATCGACTGGCTCAAATTGGTCTTTTAGAGTTAAAGCATCAATTACAAAAGATATTACATAATAGTTTCATTTGACCTAGAACATCCCCATGGGGTTCTCAGGTCCTATTTTTTATAAAGAATGATGGTTCAATGAGACCTTTAATTTATTATAGGAAATTGAATAACATCATTCTTAAGAAAAAGTATCATTTTTCTCATATCAAGGATTTGATTGATCTTATCCTGGGAGCTCAATATTTTTATAATATTGACATGAGTTCTGGGTACCATTAGTTGAATGTAAAACAATCATGCATTCTAAATAATGTGTTTCGTACTAGATATAGCCATTATGAATTTTTAGTTATGCCTTTTGGGTTATCCAAGACACCTTATGTATTCATAGATCTTATGAATAGAATATTCCATGAGTTTTTGGATATGTTTGTGTTTGTGTTCATTGATGTTATTTAAGATTATTATATATGTAAAGAGGAGAATGAAAGTAATTTAGGGGTTTTCTTTCAAACCATAATGGAAAATAAATTGTATGGGAAATCCCGAAAGTGTGAGTTCTGGTTACAATAAAAATCATTTATTGGTCACACTGTTTCCAAAAATGGAACAACTGTTTCTTTAGCCAAAACCAAATTTTTTGTCACAAACTGCCCTCCCCAAAAAGAGGGTAGGGTCAGCAGATATCCCGGCCCTTCCTTCCTTAAGTTGAAGCAGAGATAATGACCCCCGAGACCCGCCTTTAATAGGTCCCGGAGTGGCGACTAGCACCAAGGGTATAGAAATTTCTCACAAATGGAAGGCATTACCACATTTTCTGTTTTTAAGATCGAGAGATGTGATGATGAAACTCAGAAACACCAACGTAATCGAAAAGTAAAACCAAAAAAAGAATAAACCATTCCCACATGCATGTTCCAAAAGTAAAGCCACAAGTACAAAAGGTGACTACATGGGTAAGTACCAAGGAAGAAAAACAACAACTGCAACTGCCCCAAAGGTCTGAGCTAGTATGGTACTGCATGATCCCCAATGTCCTCCTGGAAACCTGAAAACAGTTTTTTATATACGTAGGGTGATCATACAAGTGCACTTTGTAGGGAAAACCAATGACTGCTGTGCACAAGTGGGGGATCGTGCTAAATTCTCGTGAGAATAAGGAGTAAACCAAACACCTATCAAGGTAAACTATCCACCCCAGCCCTCACAAAGGCACACTCCCCAAATAATGCAAGTCAAGTCATATATATATAACCAGAGCACATCGATGTTTGGGTACCCCGCGCCATATTCCCAATGGTTATTGAGACATCCTACGCATTGGACCAATCCCGCCATTATGTCTCCGCTGTCCCACTATCACACCCTCCCGCACACACCTGGGCCACAACCACACACAGTCCCACTGCCGAAATCCTTCCCGCACACACCTGGGCCACAACTGTCACATGTAACCATGCCTGCAAACACCTAGGCCATAACAACCACCCCCACGCCTGATGAAACCTGGGCCAGAAGATCCACATCCACGCCCGAAGACACCTGGGCCTCATCCCAAAGACGCTTGGGAAACCACCTTCCACACACACCTGGCCAACCATCACACTGTCCCGCCTGATGGTTCTTCGGATAATAATGGACCTCAGGCCATCACAGCCTACCCGAATATACTTGAGCTATCCGGGAAAAGGAGCAGAAAAGGAGCTAATAACCAGCCACTAAGAATAGTGTTGGAAAAACACCCTCCCCCATGAAATGGGGGTTTTCGGCACTATGTTCTCAACTTGGCAGGGACGCGAATAAGAAACAAAAAGCTATAAGTATAGATATATGTAACAAACACTCACCCAATGCTTAGGTTTTCCTAACCAGCCTACAGAACACAACACCACTGCGTCCAAGTCATAAGTCACGACTCTCGCCCATAAAATAAATTTTTCCCATTCTTGTTTCATGTTCAGTAATAATGTTTAATTAATTTTAAGAACTACTGGGAAACTAGTAGGCATAGGCACAAGTCCATGAATGTAAACAGTCAAGAATCAATCGTAACGCCCACTCCCGGTTCTCAACCACAGAGGATCCCACCCCAATTTGTGATATAAAAAAGTACCCACTCGTTCGTAAAACTCACAACCACCTAATCCATACCAACAGGGGATCCCATCCCCAAATTCACACAACCACCATGAGTATAAAGATAGGGGATCCCATCCCCTCCCATATCTCTAGAAATCGGCCTGTAAAAGAAAACATCCAACTACCACCATCAACACAAGTCAGGGTCATGCCGGTATTTTCAGATTTAAATGACTTAACACACTCCATGATTTCAATTTTCATGTGTTTTAACCGGGGATATCACAGAAGTATTGATCCTGGTGCCTCAATTTTTTTGGCCAGATATACGTGATTAAACAATTTATTTTTCACAGCAAAAGTTTACAACCACAAAAAGCCATTTAAATCATTAGCATGGGTTCATTACTGCACAAACAACGACCACCAACGACCTTGATTTTCAGAAGGCATAAGCCAACACGACTCAACAAGATGGTCATAATATAAACAACATCAACGATCACAGCCCCCCTATTTCTTTATAGAATCTAGTTCATCATCTTCATTTAGTTCTGTTTTGTCCAATTATACAGAACAGAAGCACGCCCACCCCGCATGATACACAAAAGAGAGAGGTGAAGGAGAATTTCCCTACTTGTTGATGAATGATCGACGATTAGGCCATGCGCAGAACTTTACGGATGACAATGCGGTGCACCCGATGGACCAAAAACTGTTGGTGAAAATCCGCGATTGAGGAAAGGAGAAACCACGACTAACACTTAGTTTATAATATCCGCGGACGGTTGAGGTGAGAATGTGAAACCACGTAAGGCGTGGGGGTTTTGGGTTGATCACGCAGCTCCACTCTTCATTAAAGGGGTTCAGGTGGTTTAAACCAACCCATTAATTGATTAAGTATTTAATTAAAACTCGTATGCACCTTACGGGTCTTTAAAACCCACTCAAACAGGTCAAAATATGGTTTAAAACCCTATTTGCGCAAAAAGGAGCGCTACTGGAAATAACCCGCGCTGTATGCCAGAGCCACCGGTAGCTAAGAGATACATGTGGGTGACAACTACTGGTAGGCTGCAGCCACCGGTAGGCGGCCGCTACTGGTAGGATGTAGCTACCAGTAGGATGCGCTACCGGTAGGCCCCAACTACCGGTAGGCCGAGATACCGGTAGGCCCCAGCTACCGGTAGGCCGAGCTACCGGTAGGCTGCAGCTACCGGTAGGCCGCAGCTACCGGTTGGCCGAGCTACTGGTAGGCTGCAGCTACCGGTACGCTGAGCTACCGGTAGGCTTCTGCTAACAGTAGGCCCAGCTACTGGTAGGTTGCGGCCAACGGTAGACCGAGCTATCGGTAGGCCTTCTACCGGTAGGCCTACTACCGGTAGGCTAACGCTATCTGTAGGACTACAACACCGTGATTCCCAGACCTGAAAACCCAAAACAAGATTATCACAAAGTAATGGACCCCAAAAACCTGGTCCATTACATCAGATACCTCTTAAACGATTCTCGTCCTCGAAAATCAAAACAAAACCAGAAGGGAAGAGAGGGCCCGAACAACCACCTTGAAATATACCTCTTAGGAGCGAACCTGTGCTTACTAAAACATTTCCCCGCCAAGAACCGAGAATCATACCATGCCAAACTGCTCGGGCATGTGGGTTGGGGTGTCTCCTCCCCCATGTCAAGATATTAGCCACTTTGGGAGGCACTGACTCGCCCGCACGGGTTTGATCGCATCCACCTTAATGCGTCTTGATTAAGGATCAGGTTCTCTCCTCCCCATAGCCAGGGCTTTTCACACACAAACAGAGGAAAGAAAACTAATACATTTCATACCCAAAAGACAAAACGTTCTACCACAATAGGTACAACAAGGAAGAAACTCAAAACAACTCTGGGTACTGGGTACGCATCTGTGCTTCCCTCTCCCACATACTCTCCTCAATCCCACCATGTCTCCACCACACACGAACCAAGGGGATGGTTCACCAACGAAGTACCTTCTACTTGCAATCCACGATCATCACTGGTCTCTCCACAAAGGTCACATCATCCTCTATGTTTATCTCACCCTAATCAAGGACATGTGAATCATTGTACAGATACCGACGGAGCTGGGACACATGGAAGACACCATGTATCCTCTGTAGTGGCGGTGGAAACGCTGGCTGATAAGCCACCTCACCGACCCACCACAACACTTCGAAGGGTCTGATGAAACTGGGGGAAAGCTTACTCCCCTTGCCGAACCTCCGCTACCCACACCGAGGGGATACCTTCAAGAACACGTGGTCCCAAACCTCAAACTCCAAGGGCCTCCTTCGAGTATCAGCATACGACTTCTGTCGGTCCTGGGCCACCTTCATCCTTTCCCGTATGAGCTGAACCTTCTCTGTTGTGTTCTGCACCAACTTTGGGCCAAGGATGCCTGCCTCTCCTACTTCGTCTTAATACATAGGTGAACGGAATGGCCTCCCATACAAAGCTTCAAACGGGGCCATACCGAAGGAAGAGTGATAACTATTATTGTAGTCGAACTCTACCAGGGCAAGTGTCGCACCCATGATCCTCCTGAGTCCAGAACACATGCTTGTAGCATATCCTCCAAGGTCTGGATAGTGCGCTCTTTTTGTCCATCTGTCTGTGGATGGAAAGTAGTGCTAAGGCATAACTGGGTGCCAAACGCATGCTTCAATCCTCTCCAGGTTTGTGAAGTAACCCGTGCATCCCTATCTGAGACTATAGACCTCGGAACTCCATGAAACCGCACCACCTCATCCTCGTACTTTCATGCCAAAGCATCCACAGTACTTGACTCCCTGATTTCCAGAAAGTGAGCCGATTTCTTCAACCTGTCCACTACCACCCAGATGGCATCGTATCCCCCTAAGACCTTGGGTATTTCCATGACGAAATCCATCGATATGTCATCCCACTTCCACTCGGGGACATCTAGGGGCTGCAGTAGGCCGATGGGAACTCGGTGTTCATCCTTCACTTGCTGACACACTACGCACATGGCCACAAACTCTACCACCACTCGCTTATCTCTGGGCCACCAGAACTACCTCTTAATTCCATGATAAATCTTGGAAACTCCTGGGTGTACCACCAGGGGTTAATTGTGGAACTCACTGAGAACCTTGTCGGGCATCACTCCTGGAAAAAACAGCCTTTTCTGGAAAAGCATCTGGTTCTGACCATCCTCTGTCCATCCTTCTGGAGCATTGCCCAGGTCAACTCGGTCATACATCACTTCACACTCTAGGTCACCCCACTAAGACTCCTCCCCTTGTCGAAATAGTGATGACTACACTATCATCTGATATAGGGAGCCTCTGCCGCTATCCATCTTCGCATCCAGGTGTAAGGCATCCAAATCCTCCATTGCCTTCCAGGCATTCGCCGACTCTCAGACTGTATCCTTCTGCATCCTCCTGCTCAAGGCATCGACCACCACATTGCCATTTCCCTCAGTATAAGAGATCTCAAAGTCGTAATCCTGGAGGAACACCACCTATCTCCACTGTCGCATGTTTAAGTCCCACTGGGAGAAGATATACCTCAAGATTTTGTGATCTGTGAAGACCACAAAGCGTTCCCCGATGAGGTAGTGCCACCATAACTTTAGAGAAAAAACGACCGCTGCAAGCTCCAGGTCATGGGTGGCGTAATTACGCTCATGGGGGCATTGCTGCCTAGACCCATAAAAGATCACACCTTGTCGTCGCATCAATACGCAGCCCCGGCCCTGTCCGGAAGCATCACAGAACACCTCATAGGCCACCCCTTATTCTGGTAATTTCAGCACTGGGGCACTAACCAACTTCTCTTTTAGATAGCTGAAGGCTGACTCGCACTGCTCGCTCCACACGAAATACTAGTTTTTCTTGGTCAGGACTGTCAAAGGGGCCGCAACTCGGGAGATGTTGGGTACGATCCTCCGATAGTAAACTACCAGCCCAAGGAAACTACGGACCACTGCCACATTCTTGGGTGCTTCCCAAGAAAAAACCGCCTCATCTTTTGATGGGTCCACCACTACCCCCTTCTCAGACACCATGTGCCTGAGGAAGTGCACATCCTGTGTCCATAACTTGCATTTCGACAACTTCCCATAGAGTTGAGGATGTCGGAGGACCTCCAAAACCATCCTCAGGTGCTATGCATTGTCCTCCTCTGATCTTGAGTAGACCAGGATGTCGTCGGTGAATACGACCATGAACTAATCCAATTACTCCCGGAAGATGGAGTTCATAAGCCCCATGAACACACCTGGGGCTTTCGTAATGCCGAAGGGTATGACTATGAACTCGAAGTGTCCATACCTACATCTGAACGCCGTCTTCGAGATGTCACCCTCCTTCACTATTAGCTGGGGATACCCAGAACGCAGGTCGATCTTTGAGAACCACCCTTCCCCTTTCAGATGGTCGAAAAGATCGTCTATCCTCGGAAGAGGGTAGTGATTCTTTATCATCACCCGATTCAGCCTCCGGTACTCGATGCACAACATGAGACCACCATCTTCCTTCTTTGCGAACAAGACTGGAGCGCCCCACGGTGACGAACTTGGGCGAACATAAACCCTCTTCATCAGATCATCAATCTGAATATGTAACTCCCGTAGCCCTGAAGGTGCCATCAGTTAAGAAGCCATCGAGATCGGACGAGCGTCGGGCTGCAGGTCTATCCTAAACTCGATATCACGCCGAGGGGGTAGAGTCATCACCTCCTCAGGGAAGATGTCTATAAACTCACGGACGATCTCTGGCAATACCACAATTTCAGCACCTACGGATTCCACTGTCAACACGGACAACAAGGAGAGGAGGGGTTCCTCTCATCTGTTGCCCTTCTGACCGCCCCACTTGCCGGTGAAGGTAACACGTCGGCCGCCCCAGTCTGAGAACACAATCCTTCTTCGTAAACAGTCGATGATGGAACACACAAGAAAATAGCTAGTCGTTGCCTAGGATGACATCGTATGGTTGTATCTCTAGTAGGAGAAGATCCCTAACTGATTGAAGTGTCCCTATCATCAGTCTACATCCCCGAAAAACAAGCAATAAGTTGTTCTGACCTCTGACTTGTATGCCCCAAACCAGGGGCTCTAGAAGTCTCTCTGCATCTAAACCCAAGGAACATGCTAGACATGGTGCAACAAAGGAGTGCGAAGCTCCGAGAGGTGTCCGCCACCGCTGTACTGCACCAGGTCCGGGCACAGTCTTCGAAGATATCCGGGGCTCTCACAGACGAAGCACCGCAGTCTCGGGCCTGAAGGGAAAGGGCAAGGGCCGGGGGATCGAAACTGAAACTACTGCCGTCTCCTCCCTTCTGGTCGGAACCTGGAGGGTCCTGACCCTAGAGGCCTAGTGCTGACGGCCTTTCCCTTCGATGGTCCCAGCTGGATCCCCTCTTGTGAAACTCCTCCTAGAGCATTCATCCTCTCCACCACTTCGGCCTTCTTCTGGACCTCCAAGTATGTCAGCAGGGTAAAGGGGGTAACAGCATATAGGATGGAGGGTCGGAGCGCCTCCTCTAAACATCTTGCCCGAGACTCCTCATCGGGAAAGCGGTCCAGAGCAAAAAATAAGAGCTCCTGAACTTGATACCTAGCTCCCTCACGGACATACTCCCCTGCTGGAGGGAGAGTATCTCCTGTCTCTTTTATGCCTTCATCATCGAGGAGAGGAATTCCGCCCGGAAATCCCCCTCGAAATCCGCCCAATCCACCTCAGACTCTCTCCTCTCCCCCAGGAAAAGCGTCCACGACTAACGTGCCGCCCCCCGCATCTAGATAACGCCTAGAGGAACCCAGTACCCTGTCGGGGCCCGAATCAGGCCGAAAGCTATAACTAGCTCCTCTAGCCAGCTTTCTATATTTTTGTCGGAGGTGTTGCCCTCATACTTCTTGAGGGCCTATCGCTGGAAGGCCCGAAGAGTCTTCTGCCACTGGTCGTCCTCTTCCTCTCGATCAGCTCTCTGTGGATTGGCCAATGTAGTCTCAGGGGCCTCGATCGCCTATACCACACGTGGTCGCCTTCCAGGTGCCATAGCTGCAATGTAAACATGGGATGCCTAAGCCCATCTAGTGCAGAATATCGTTCTTAAAACTTCTTAAAATTTTAATTTATTCGTAATTCACATGACATCCCAGAAACACAAGAACACCAGTCATTATGCTGCAAGTACCTTTCCTAGGGTCTCTACCATGCAATCAGTGTGTCCTCACTTGGTCGTTCGGTAGGTTCAGAGCCCTTGCATATGATCACGGGGGGCCCTAAAATCCCGTGTCCTAGCTGGTCTTCCCTGGCCTAATTCATGCGCCAACGTCCCCCAACACAGTTGCCTTACCATCCCATGCAATCCTCATTGTGCCTAACACTAGACTCCATCCTATCTCTCAACCATCACCCCTGATACCATTCTGTCATGACCCGCCTTCACAAAAAGGAGGGATGGGTCAGCAGATTGTCAGACCCTTTCTTTATTATGTTGACGGAGAGATAATGACCCCCGAGACTCGCCTTCAATAGGTCCTCGAGTGGCGACTAGAAACAGGGGTATAAAAATTTCTCACAAATGGAAGGCATTACCCCTTTTTTTGTTTTATAAGATCGAGAGATGAGATGATGAAACTCAACAACACCAAGGTAACCGAAAAGTAAAACCAAAAAAGAATAATCCATTCACACATGAATGTTCCAAAAGTAAAGCCACAAGTACAAAAGGTGACTACAAGGGTAAGTACCAAGGAAGAAAAACAGCAACTGCAACTGCCCCAATGGTCCGAGCTGGTTTGGTCCTACGCGATCCCCTATGTCCTCCTGGAAACCTGATAATAGTTTTTTATATACGTAGGGTGAGCGTACAAGTACACTCAGTAGGGAAAACCAAAGACTCTAGTGCACAAGTGGGGGATTGTGCTAAAGTCCAGTGAGAAAAAGGAGTAAACCAAACACCTATCAAGGTAAACTATCCACCCCGGGCCTCACCAAGGCATACTCCCCAAATAGCACAAGTCATGTAATATATATATATTCATAGAACATCGATGTTTGGGTACCACACACCACTTTCCCACTAGTTATTAAGATATCTTACGCATCGGACCAATCCCTCCATTCTGTTACCACTGTCCCACTGCCACACCCGCCCACACACACCTGGGCCACAACCACACACAGTCCCACTGCCAAAATCCCACCTGCACACACCTGGGCCACAACTGTCACACGTAACCACACCTGCAAACACCTAGGCCATAACAACCACCACCACGCTCGAAGAAACCTGGGCCAGAAGATCCACTACCACGCCCGAAACACATGGGATTCATCCTGAAGACACTTGGGAAACCACCTGCCCTACACACCTAGCCATCCGTCACCCTGCCCCGGCCGAAGGTTCTTGGGCTAATAATGGACCTCAAGCCATCACAGCCTACCCGAAGATACTTGGGAAATCCAGAAAAGGGAGAAGAAAATGGGCTAATAACTAGCCACTAAGAATAGTGTTGGGAAAACACCATCTCCCATGAAATGGGGGTGTTCGGAACTAAGTGATCAACTTGGGTGGGGCGCGAATAAGAAACACAAAGCTACAAGTATAGATATAGGTAACAAACACTCACCCAAAGCTTAGGATTTCCTAACCATCCAACAGAACACAACACCACTGCGTCCAAGTCACAAGTCACGACTCTAGCCAACAAAACCCATTTGTCCCATTCTTGTTTCATGTTAAGTAATAATGTTTAATTATGTTTAAGCACTACTGGGAAACTAGTAGGCATAGGCACAAGTCCAGGAAAGTAAACAGTCAAGCATCAACTGTAACGCCCACACCTGGTTCTCAACAACAGAGGATCCCACCCCAATTAATGATATAAACAAGTACCCACCCGGTCTTAAAACTCACAACCACTGAATCCATACCAACTGGGGATCCCATCCCCAAATTCACTCAACCACCGAGAGTATAAAGGTAGGGGATCACATCCCCTCCCACATCTCCAGTAATCGGGCCGTAAAAGAAAACAACCAACTACCACCATCAACACAAGTCAGGGTCATGCAGGTATTTTCAGATTTAAACGACTTAACACACTCCATGATTTCAATTTTTTGTGCGTTTTAACCGGGGTTATCACAGAAGTATTGATCCTAGTGCCTCAATTTATTTGGTCGGATATACATGATTAACCAATTTACTTTTCACAGTAGGAGTTTACAACCACAAAAATCCATTTAAAACATCAACATGGGTTCATTAGTGCACAAATAACAACCACCAATGGCCTCAATTTTCAAGAGGCATAAGCCAGCACGACTCCACAAGATGGTCATAATATAAACTACATCAACGATCACAACCCCCCCCCCCTTTTTTTAAAGAATCTAGTTCATTATCTTCATATAGGTCGGTTTTGTCCCATTCTACATAACAGAAGCACAACCACCCCATATGATAAACAAAATAGAGAGGCGAAGGATACATTCCTTACTTGTTGATAGATGATCGACGTTTGGGCTGGGCGCGGATCTTTACAGATAACGATGCGGTGCGGCCGATACACCAGAAGCTGTTTTTCAAAATCCGTGATCGAGGAAAGGAGAAACCTTGACTAACCCTTAGTTTAAACAGACTCATTAATTGATTAAGTATTTAATTAAAACTCTTATGCGCGTTACGGGACTTTAAAACATGCTCAAACAGGTAAAAAAGGGTTTAAAACCATATTTGTTCAAAAAGAAGTGCAAGTGGAAAGAACCTGAATGGTGGGCCTGTGCAACCGGTAGCTGAGAGCTACCGGTGGGTGACAGCTACCGGTAGGCTGCAGCCACCGGTCGGCTGCAGCTACCGGTAGGCTGCAGCGACCGGTAGGCCGCCGATACAGGTAGGCCGAGCTACCAGTAGCCTGCATCTACTGGTAGGCTGAGCTACCGGTAGGCTGCAGCCACTGGTAGGCCGAGATACCGGTAAGCTGTAGCTACCAGTAGGTCGAGGTAGGTGTAGGCTCCAGCCACTGGTAGACCGAGATACCGGTAGGCTTGCTACCGGTAGGCTAAGGCTACCGGTAGGGCAACACCACCGTGATTCCCAGAGCCGAATACCCAAAATGTTATTTTCAAAAAGTAATGGACCCCAAAAACCTGGGCCATTACATTTTTGGACGAATGTCAAAGACCAAAAAATATTACTTTTATTCATATTTTTCTTCTATTAGAAGGTCATTACATGTAGTTTGTTAAAAATATACAAGGTTATCTATCAAACTGAAAAAGTTAACTCGAAATGTTGTTAAGTTCATCTGAACAAAAGAATGTGATGATTGTTTTGAAGAATGGAAATGAATATTATTGAATTCTCTAGGTTTGGCACATCCTTCTAGAATTTTTTTTGTTTTTATCTATATTGATGCTTTTTTGGAAGGATATTGTTGATTCCTTATACATAATGATCTCGTAATTGCTTATGATTTTTTTCAGTTGAAACCCCATGAGTAAAATTACCCTATAGATGATTTGGAATTAGATGCTATGTTTTTCTTTAAAAATTTGGAGGCATCATATGTCTGTAGTAAGATGTGTAATATATACATAACATAAAATTTGTAAGTATATATTCACCTAGAAAGTCATGAAAATGAGACAGAGCAGATGAATGGAAATAATCATGGATTATGATTTCACAATTCATTACCATCCAGGAGAGAAAAATAAAGTGGTTGATGATTTGATTCAAAAACGTACCACTACATTAACCTTGTTATATTTTTTATGAGATCCTTTGATTTTATATTTGATTAAATTTAGATTAGAATTTTTTCGTGCATGAAATTACTCTGTTCCTCTGAGGTTTCAGTGAAATCATCTCTGTCAAACAGAATTAATAAAGCACAAAAGGTAGACATTCAGTTGCCGAAAATGATAGAGTTTGTTCAGAAGGGTGTGGTTATTTATTTTAACAATGATAATAATTATGTTTTGTGGATCAGGAAGAGATTATGTGTGGCTTGTGATTCATAGTTGAAAAATCAGTTATTATGTGAAACTAATAATTCTTCATTTTAATGTTATCCTGAATGTACTAAGATGTACAATGATTTTCACAAGTATTATGGGTGGAATGGAATGAAAAGAGATATTTTTGATTTTACTATGAAGTTTTTCACTTGTCAATATGTTATATTAGAGTGGAAGTTACCGAAAGAGATGATTCAGTCTTTCTCAGTCCTAGAGATTAAATGGGAAAATATATCCATTAACATCATTATGAGATTACCAAAGACATGTCAAGGTAATAGTGAAATATGGGTTATTGTTGAACGATTGAAATGCTCCTTCCCTTCATATTCGAGATAAATTTTCTTTAGATCAACTTATTTGGTTGTATGTTAATGAGATAGTCTAGTTGAATAGTGTTCCCCTTTTCATTGTATCTGATTGTCATCCAAATTCTAATTCTATGTTTTGTAAAGGCTTTCAGAAGTCATTTGGTACTAAATAAATTTTGGTTAAACATATAATCCCTAATCATATAGAAAGTCCGAGAAGAAAATTCAGGCATTAGAGAATATGTTACGTTCTTGATCAATGGATTTCTATGGATATTGGGACCAATATATTTCTTGAATGAATTTTATTATAATAATTGTTTTCATTAAAGTATATAGATAGATTTATTTGATTCATTATATTGGAATCAGTATAGAAATCAAGATTTTTAGGATGATGTAGTTAAAAGGAAACTGATGGGACCAGAATTTTTAAAAGATATGGAAAAAAAGTTCATATGATTCATAAGAACATGATAACAGCTTAGAGCAAGCAGAATATTTAGGCTGATAAATGGATTAAAAAATATTTCTTTTTAGGTAGGTGATCATATCTTTTACAATTTTTCTCCATGGAAAAGTGTGATGCATTTGGTTAAAATGGGGATGTTGAGTCTGAGGATCATTGAAACATATGAAATCCTGGTGAATGTTGGATTATTTGTGTACATATTGGCTTTATCTCCAAGTTTATCATAGGTACATAATGTTTTTCATGATACAATGTTTTGAAATAATATGCCAGATCCATCTAATGTTTTGGGCATGGAGGAAGTTTAGTTAGAAGGAAATCTATCTAATAATGAACGACCATTCCAAATTCTTGACCGAGGAGAGAAAGTGTTGTAGAAAAATGTAAATCATCAGGTAAAGGATTTGAGGAAAACCTTATAGTTGAATATGAAATGTGGTATTCTAAAAATGATATGAGGGATAAATACCCCCACTTAATTGATAAGTGAATAGAATATAGGGAAATAATTTCCAAATTTGGGAAAGGATGTAACGTCCCAGGTAAATAATGAATATATCATTTTTCATATTTATTAATATTTTTTAATTAACTATTTATTTTACATTAATGGTGATTATATTTTTGAGGATGTTCCTGTTATGCAGAAATGGGTTTCTAGGAAATCTTATGTTGCACAAAATGTTGGGTCATACTGAAAAACAATAATAATATATTTTTTAAAGGGTAGATAACGCCTAACTGTTGTATTAGAATAAATGGACAGAACAAACTAAAATATGAACATACATGTTTGTTAAATGTTTTTAAATTTATATAATATATTTTATAGGCTTAATATAAGAATGAATCTGATTTTGTGCATAAATACTATATTATTCAGTAAATGGATGATTTAATGCCATTTAATAAAGAACCATCTCCGAAGTCTGCGCCCGAGGCTCTCACAGACGGAGCACCGCGGTCCCGGGCCTGAAGGGAAAGGGCAAGGGCCGGGGGATCGAAACTGAAACTACTGTGGTCTCCTTCCTTCTGGTCGGAACCTGGAGGGTCCTAACGCTGGAGGCCTAGTGCTGACGGCCTTTCCCTTTGATGGTCCCAGCTAGATCCCCTCTCGTGACACTCCTCCTAGAGCATTCATCCTCTCCACCACTTCTGCCTTCTTCTGGACCTCCAAGTACGTCGGTAGTGTAAAGGGGGTAACAGCATACAGGAGGGAGGGTCGGAGCGCCTCCTCTAAACATCTTTCCCGAGACTCCTCGACGAGAAAGCGGTCCGGAGCAAAACATAAGAGCTCCTTGAAATTGATACCTAGCTCCCTCACGGACATACTCCCCTGCTGGAGGGAGAGTAGCTCCTGTCTCTTTTATGCCTTCATCGTCGAGGAGAGGAATTCCGCCTAGAACTCCCCCTCGAAATCCTCCCAATCCACCTCAGACTCTCTCCTCTCCCCCAGGTAAAGCGTCCACGACTAATGTGTGGCCCCCCGTATCTAGATGACGGCCAGAGGAACCTAGTACTCGGTCGGGGCCCGAATCAGGCCGAAAGCTATAACTAGAACCTCTAGTCGGCCTTCCATCTTCTTGTCGGAGGTGCTGCCCTCATACTTCTTGAGGGCCTATCGCTAGAAGGCCCGAAGAGTCTTCTGCCACTGGTTGTCCTCTTCCTCTCGATCAGCTCTCTTCCGATTGGCCAATGTAGTCTTCGGGGCCTCGATCGCCTATACCACACGTGATCTCCTTTTAGGTGCCATAGAAGCAAGGTAAACATGGGATGCCTAAGCCCAACTAGTGCAGAATATCATTCTTAAAACTTCTTAAAATTTTAATTTATTCTTAATTCACATGACTTCCCAGAAACACAAGAACACCAGTCATTATGATGCAAGTACCTTTCCTAGGGTCTCTACCCTGCAATCAGTGTGGCCTCACTTGGTCATTCGGTAGGTCCAGAGTCCTTGCATATGATCAAGGGGGGCCCTAAAATCCCATGTCCTAGCCGGTCTTCCCTGTCCTAATTCATGCACCAACGTCCCCCAACACAGTTGCCTTACCATCCCTTGCAATCCTCATTGTGCCTAACTCCAGACTCCATCCTATCTCTCAACCATTACCTCTGATACCATTCTGCCACGACCCGCCTTCACCAAAAGTAGGGAAGGGTCAGCAGATTGTCAGGCCCTTTCTTCTTTATGTTAAAGGAGAGATAATGACCCCCGAGACCCACCTTCAAAAGGTCCTCGAGTGGCAACTAGAACCAAGGGTATAAAAATTTCTCACAAATGGTAGGCATTACCCCTTTTTTGTTTTATATGATCGAGAGATGAGATGATGAAACTCAACAACACCAAGGTAACCGAAAAGTAAAACCAAAAAAAGAATAAACCATTCCCACATGCATGTTCCAAAAGTAAAGCCACAAGTAAAAAAGGTGACTACAAAGGTAAGTACCAGGGAAGAAAAACAGCAACTGCAACTGCCCCAATGGTCCGAGCTGGTTTGGTCCTACGCGATCCCCAATGTGCTCCTAGAAACCTGAAAACAGTTTTTTAAATAAGTAGGGTGAGCATACAAGTACACTCAGCAGGGAAAACCAAAGACTCTCGTGCACAAGTGGGAGATTGTGCTAAAGTCCAGTGAGAAAAAGGAGTAAACCAAACACCTATCAAGGTAAACTATCCACCCTAGGCCTCACCAAGGCATACTACCCAAATAGCACAAGTCAAGTAATATATATATAATCAGAGAACATTGATGTTTGGTTACCCCGCGCCACTTTCCCACTGGTTATTAAGATATCCTACGCATCGGACCAATCCCTCCATTCTGTTACCACAGTCCCACTGCCACACCCGCCCACACACACCTGGGCCACAACCACACGCAGTCCCACTACCGAAATCCCACCTGCACACACCTGGGCCACAACTGTCACACGTAACTACACCTACAAACACCTAGGCCATAACAACCACCACCATGCCCGAGGACACCTGGGCCAGAAGATCCACTGCCACGCCAAAAGAAACCTGGGCTTCATCCTGAAGATGCTTGGGAAACCACCTGCCACACACACCTAGCCATCCATCACACTACCCCGCCCGATGGTTCTTGGGCTAATAATGGACCTCAGGCCATCATAGCCTGCCCGAAGATACTTGGGCTATCCGGAAAAGGGAGAAGAAAATGGGCTAATAACTAGCCACTAAGAATAGTGTTGGGAAAACACCCTCCCCCATTTAAATGGGGGTGTTCGGAACTAAGTGATCAACTTGGGTGGGGCGCGAATAAGAAACACAAAGCTACAAGTATAGATATAGGTAATAAACACTCACACAAAGCTTAGGATTTCCTAACCATCCTACAGAACACAACACCACTGCGTCCAAGTCACAAGTCACGACTCTAGCCAACAAAACTCATTTGTCCCATTCATGTTTCTTGTTAAGTAATAATTTTTAATTAATTTTAAGCACTACTGGGAAACTAGTAGGAATAGGCACAATTCTAGGAAAGTAAACAGTCAAGCATCAACTGTAATTCCCACACCTTGTTCTCAACAACAGAGGATCCCACCCCAATTCATGTTATAAACAAGTACCCACCCGTTCTAAAAACTCACAACCACTGAATCCATACCAACAGGGGATCCCATCCCCAAATTCAATCAACCCTCGAGAGTATAAAGACAGGGGATCACATCCCCTCCCAAATATCCAGCAATCGGCCCGTAAATGAAAACAACCAACTATCACCATCAACACAAGTTAGGGTCATGCAGGTATTTTTCGATTTAAACGACTTAACACACTCCAGGATTTCAATTTTTGTGTGTTTTAACTGGGGTTATCACAGAAGGATTGATCCTGGTGCCTCAATTTATTTGGTCGGATATACGTGATTAACCAATTTACTTTTCACAGTAGGAGTTTACAACCACAAAAATCCATTTAAAACATCAGCATGGGTTCATTAGTGCACAAACAACAACCACCAATGGCCTCTATTTTCAGAAGGCATAAGCCAGCACGACTCCACAAGATGGTCACAATTTAAACTACATCAATGATCATAGACCCCCTCTTTTTTTAAAGAATGTAGTTCATTATCATCATTTAGGTCGGTTTTGTCCAATTCTACAGAATAGAAGAACGACCACCCCATATGATACAAAAAAGAGAGAGGTGATGGTGACATTCCCTACTTGTTGATAGATGATCGACGTTATGCTGGGTGTGGAACTTTATGGATAACGATGCGGTGCGACCGATGCACCAGAAGCTGTTTTTCAAAATCCGCGATCGAGGAAAGGAGAAACCACGACTAACCCTTAGTTTAAACAGACTCATTAATTGATTAAGTATTTAATTAAAACTCTTATGCGCGTTACGGGACTTTAAAACATGCTCAAACAGGTAGAAATAGGGTTTAAAACCTTATTTGTGCAAAAATGAGTGCAAGTGGAAAGAACCTGCGTGGTGGGCCAGAGCCACCGGTAGCTAAGAGCTACCGGTGGGTGACAGCTACCGGTAGGCTGCTGCCACCGGTCGGCCGTAGCTATCGTTAGGCTGAAGCTACCAGTAGGACGCTGATACCGGTAGGCCGAGCTATCAGTAGGCTGCATCTACTGGTAGGCCGAGCTACCGGTAGGCTCTAGCCACCGGTAAGCCGAGATACCGGTAGGCTACAGCTACCGGTAGGCCTAGCTAGCTGTAGGCTCCAGCCACCGGTAGACCGAGATACAGGTAGGCCTGCTACCGGTAGGCTAAGGCTACCGATAGGGCTACACCACCGTGATTCCCAGAGCCGAATACCCAAAACGATATTTTCACAAACTAATGGACCCCGAAAACCTGGGCCCTTACATTTTTTGAGGAACGTCGAAGACCAAAAAATATTACTTTTATTCATATTTTTCTTCTATTAGAAGGACATTACTTGTTGTTTGTTAAAAATATACAAGGTTTTCTATCCCACTGAAAAAGTTAACTCGAAATGTTGTTAAGTTCATCTGAACAAAACAATGTGATGATTGTTTTCAAGAATGGAAATGAATATTATTGAATTCTCTAGGTTTGGCACATCCTTCTAGAATTTGTGTGTTTTTATCTATATTGATGCTTTTTTTGAAGGTTATTGTTGATTCCTTATACATAATGATCTGGTAATTGCTTATGATTTTTTCCAGTTGAAACCCCATGAGTAAAATTACCCTATAGATGATTTGGAATTAGATGCTATGTTTTTCTTTAAAAATTTGGAGGCATCATCTGTCTGTAGTAAAATGTGAAATATATACATAACATAAAATTATTAAGTATATATTCACCTAGAAATTCATGAAAATGAGATAGAGCAGATGAATGGAAATAATCATGGATTATGATTTCACAATTCATTACCATCCAGGAGAGAAAAATAAAGTGGTTGATGCTTTGATTCTAAATCGTACCACTACATTAACCTTGTTATATTTGTTATGAGATCATTGATTTTATATTTGATTAAATTTGGATTAGAATGTTTTTTCATGCAGGAAATTACTCTGTTCTTCTGAGGTTTCAGTGAAATCATCTCTGTCAAACAGAATTAATAAAGCACAAAAGGTAGACATTCAGTTTCCGAAAATGATAGAGTTGGTTCAGAAGGGTGTGTTTATTTATTTTAACAAAGATAATGATTAAGTTTTGTAGATCATGAAGAGATTATGTGTGGCTTGTGATTCATAGTTGAAGAATCAGTTATTATGAGAAACTAATAATTCTCCATTATAAATTTATCCTGAATGTACTAAGATGTACAATGATTTTCACATGTATTATGGGTGGAATGGAATGAAAAGAGATATTGTGGATTTTACTATGATTTTTTTGACTTGTCAATGTGTTATATTAGAGTGGCAGTTACCGAAAGGGATGATTCAGTCTTTCTCGGTCCTAGAGATTAAATGGGAAAATATATCCATTAACATCATTATGAGATTACCAAAGACATGTCAAGGTAATAGTGCAATATGGGTTATTGTTGAATGATTGAAATTCTCATTCCCTTCATATTTGAGATATATTTTATTTAGATCAACTTTTTTGGTTGTATGTTAATGAGATAGTCTGGTTGAATAGTGTTCCCCTTTTCATTGTATCTAATTGTCATCCAAATTCAACTTTATCTTTTGGAAAGGCTTTCAGAAGTCACTAGGTACTAAATAAAATTTTAGTTAAACATATCATCCCCAATCATATGGAAAGTCAGAGTAGAAAATTCAGGCATTAGAGAATAGTTTACGTTCTTGATCAATGGATTTCTATGGATATTGGGACCGATATATTTCTTGTATGAATTTTCTTATAATAATTGTTTTCATTAAAGTATATAGATAGATCTATTTGATTAATTATATTGGAATCAGTGTAGAAATCATGATTTTTAGGATGACGTAGTTAAAAGGAAACTGATGGGACCAGAATTTGTAAAAGATATGGAAAAAAAGTTTATATGATTCATAAGAACATGATAACAGCTCAGAGCAAGCAGAATATTTAGGATAATAAATAGAGTAAAAAATATTTCTTTTTAGGTAGGTGATCATATCTTTTACAATTTGTCTCCATGGAAAAGTGTGATGCATTTGGGTAAAATGGGGATGTTGTGTCTGAGGATCATTGAAACGTATGAAATCCTTGTGAATGTTGGATCATTTGTGTACATATTGGTTTTATCTCCATGTTTATCATAGGTACATAATGTTTTTCATGATACAATGTTTTGAAATAATATGCCAGATCCATCTAATGTTTTGGGCATGGAGGAAGTTTAGTTAGAAGGAAATCTATCAAATAATGAACAACCAGTCCAGATTCTTGACCGAGGAGAGAAAGTGTTGTAGAAAAATGTAAATCATCAGGTAAAGGATTTGAGGAAAACCATATGGTTGAATATAAAATGTGGTATTCTAAAAAGGATATGAGGGATAAATACCCCCACTTAATTGATAAGTGAATAGAATATAGGGGAAATAATTTCAAAATTTGGGAAAGGATGTAACGTCCCAGGTAAATAATGAATATATCATTTCTCATATTTATTAATATTTTTTAATTAACTATTTATTTTAAATTAATGGTGATTATATTTTTGAGGATGTTCCTGTTATGCAACAATGGGTTTCTAGGAAATCTTATGTTGCAAACAATGTTGGGTCATATTGAAAAACAATAATAATATATTTTTTTAAATGGTAGATAACACCTAACCGTTGTATTAGAATAAATGGATAGAACAAACTAAAATATAAACATACATGTTTGTTAAATGTTTTTAAATTTATCTAATATATTTTATAGGCTTAATATAAGAATGAATCTGATTTTATGCATAAATACTCTATTATTCAGTAAATGGATGATTTTATGCCATTTAATAAAGAACCATATTTAATTCTAGTTTTTGTCTTATTTATATGTTATATTTGTAAATAAATTATTCTTTAAAATCAGGAAATCGAAATATACTTTGGGTATATTATTTATATATTTATGATAAAATTCATTCTTTAATTAATAGTGAATAATATTGTATTTTAATTCAAAAAAACATTTTAATCTAATATATATATATGGATAGATTATCTTTTTAATTTATTTTAATGTGTTATTATGTTATTTTTTACTATATAACTAAATTTTTGTCATTGGAAGTAATTTTACTTTGAAATTAGACATAAATAAGTGTGAATATTTTGATAGTTATTATTTCTTAAAAACACGCATCATGTTTTGACAACGAGAATTAATTTTAAATTAATTTTTTCCACTTATGTGTTTTGAATAGGGAAAAATAGATTCCATATTTTTAATCAGGAGATCCAAATTGTGTAAATAGGTAACTTTTAGTTTTAGAAATTAATAATATTTACTTTATTAGAAATTTTATTTACAATTGTTTAATGTTAAATCTGTTAAATAAAGGTATCGAAATATTATTATAATAATATTAAATTACTATAACATGTGTCCTAATCAAATTGGTTGATACATTTCAGACCATGGTTATCGTTGCATTGATTCTTGGACACTATGGTGCCACATAGGAGTGATAGTGACACTTTATATTAATTAATTTAAGTTAAATACAGAAATGAATTAAACATATATATTTTAGTAAATTAATTATTACATGGGCTTATATAAGCTATATCATTGAATATAAATATTAATTTTAAATCTAAAATTATTTTCTATATCATGATATATTTTTTTAATTTTTAGACATCAAATCAATAAAATTATTTATGACCCAATAATGATGCAGTGTTTAACACATTAATAAATGATTTATATTAATACTTTTATAATGAATAAAGTTATATAAAAAACCGGTCCATTTCTTATTGTATTATGTTATATTGAACATTAGTCATATTATTATCATCTTTAATAATTTTTTTACCTTTAGAAACCGAAAATCATTATATAATAAACTAATATTTTTAAGCATTCCTAAAGAGACCCTCCACCCACTTATAAATATCCCTCATTTTTAATCCATTACCTACACATCTAAATCCCCCTTTTATGGCCAACCTCAACCAAATTAAGATCCCTATATCCCTCTCCTATTTCTAGAATCCTTCACCTAGGAAGAATGTTATTCAACTAAACATTCTATTTCAAACTAAATGGAGAGCCCCGATTTTAAGTTACACTCTTCTCTTAAATTTTTTTATTTTATTTTACTTCTACAACCCCGTAAACTCTATTTATTTATTTATTTTATATAAAAACCAGTATCATCAATATTATTGGTTTTTTTAATGATAATTATTTTAATTATGCATACACACACCTCCATCTAATTGTTATAGAACATATTGTTTTTGTGGACAGTGAACTACTCCCTCCCTAAATGATGATTGTTAAATATTCTCCTATATATTTTATGGTAGCCATTAAGAAGGAAATATATTTATTTTTGAAAAATATTATATTTATATTGTATTTATTCTTCTGTATTTTTCTTTAATTGAATTCCTTTATGATTTCCAAAGTGGGTAAATACAATAATATCATTTGAGAAAGTGTGGACAAACACCCCCTCAATGTGATATGAATCGTTCATGCAATACATGGAACATATAAAGGATGAATATAATGAAATTATATATTATATTATACTGGAATTATAATAAACATATTAATCCTTATTTTTTGATTCCGTTAAACGTAAAATAGAAATGAAAGTAGTGTTCATGCGTACGTACGGCTTATCGTCTCCAGGAACAGTGCATTTCATTTCTTACATCTAAATGTTATGTACTATTATATATAAATTTATATAATGTATATATATTATATATATTATATCTAAATCATTTATATAATTCTAGAGATAATTTAATTTCAACCACATGGACAAATTAAAATTATAACAAGTTTATTTATAACTCATATTTTGAGCATCGAAAAAATGTCCAATATGAACTCAAATAATTAATTAATTGTTATAGAAACGTTACAATTTATATAAAAGGAATAATAAAATTGAAAAATATTCTTATGCAAGTTGAAATTTACTTTAGTTTATTATTCAGGAAATTATAGCACGATTGAGAAATGATGGACAAGAGGTGAGGGACTTCGTCTCAATAGAATTTCATTAAGGTATACATGGTATTATACACATCTATCTTTTATATGATATATAAATACATTTTAATTTTAATTTTATTCAATGGGATTATATTTTCTACACGTTTTTTTAGTAAATTACAAAAATGAATGTTTTTTAACATTAGCGTGAACAACGAACTTTTCCGCTGTCATGAGTATTATTTGATATTTGGCTTCCTTAACAAGAAAAAATGTTTTCAAAAGTAAAATAAATAATATATACACATTTATATATTTTTTTATTGAAAATTGGTTTGAGAATGTTTTTTATGTAAATTTGTTTAAATGATATATTGTGATTTAAATTTGGAAATGTTATCTTTCGTTTATGTTTGTGTTATGTGTTATGAATAAGTTATGTTTTACTGTGGAAATAAAGAGGTTTCATTTCAAAAATATTTCTAGTTTATGTAAAATAATGAACCCTTAATTTTTATAACATTTCATGAAGCTAAAAAACAATTAAAAGATAGAAATGTATGTTAACTTGCACATCTTATTGAAAACAAAGGAACTATTTAGATTATTGATGTCCCAGTGGAAAATTGTATGTCGAAGTTTTTCCTTATGAGTTTCCTTGTATTATACTTGATCGAGAAGTTGAATTTATAATGACATAGTTCATGATGCCAATCCAATATCAAAACCCCCTTATCGAATTGCTCAATTTGATCTTTTGAAGATAAAGGATCAATTACAGGATATAATAGAATATAGTTTCATTTGACCTAGAAATTCACCATGGGGTTCTCATGTCCTGTTTTTTATATAGAATGATGGTTTAATGATACATTTCATTGATTATAGAGCATTGAATAACAACACTATTATGAAAAAGTATCATTTTCCTCATATCAATGAATTGTTTGGTCTTATCCAGGGAGCTCAATAAATTTCTAAGTTTGAAATTAGTTATGGGTACCATTAGTTGAATGTAAAAGAAGCATGAATTTCAAAGACCGTGTTTCATACTAGATATGGCCACTATGAATTTTTAGTTATGCATTTTGGGTTAACCAATACCCCATATGTATTCATGGATCTTATGAATTGAATATTCCATGATATTTTGTATTTGTTTGTTGTTGTGTTCATTGATGATATTTTAGATTATTCTAAATCTCAAGAGAAGCATGAAATACATTTAAGGGTTGTATTGAAAACAATAATAGAAATTAAATTGTATGGGAAATTCTGGATGTGTGAGTTTTGGTTAAAATAAAAAACTTTTCTTGGTCACCCTTTTTCAAAAAATTGAACAATTGTATAACTACCTAAAACAAAATCTGTTGAGTAATGTCAAACACTAACAAATATTACGGAGATTCATAGTTTTATGGTATTATTGGGTTATTAACAGTGGTTTGTTATAAATTTACAAGATTATCTTTCCCACTAACTATGTTATCTTTAAAATGTGTTGAGTTCATCTGAACAAAAGAATGTGATGATTTATTTCAGGAATGTAAAGGAATATTGATGAATTATACAGGTTTGGCACATCCATCAAGAATTGGTGAGTTTTTTATCAATAGTGATGGTTTGTTGAAAGCACATGGTTGATTACTTATTCATAATCATCAGGTAATTTCTTATGCATTATGTTAGTTGAAACCTCATTAGCTAAATTACCCAACATAAAATTTGGAATTAGATGTTGTTTTTTTCTTTAGAAACCTGGAGGCATAATCTATCTGGAGTAAAATTTGTAATATATACATACCACAAATGTTTTTAGTATATATTCAAATAGAAATACATGAAAAGGAGATAGATGAGACAAATGGAATTAATCAAGGATAATGATTTCAAATTTCATTACCATCCAAAAGAGTAAAATAATGTGGATGATGCATTGAGTCTTAAAGGTAACAATACATTAACCTTTTAATGTTATTTATTATATACTTTTCTTTTTGATTTGATGAAATTTGGATTAGAAGTGGTTCATGTAAAAATTTCCTCTGTTTAATATGAGGTTTAGTGAAATCATCTTTATCAAACAGAATTAAGAAAGCGCAGAAGGTAGATAGTGAGTTGCCGAAAAACGTAGAGTTGGTTTGGAAGGGTATTATTCTTTAATTTCACATTGATAATGATTATGTTTTGTAGAAAATGAAATTAATAATTGTGTCTTGTGATTAATAGTTGAAATGAGTTATTCTGTGAAGCTCATAGTTCTCTGTTTTATGTTTATCCTGACAGTACAAAGATGTATAATGATTTTCACAAGAATTACTAGTGGAATGGAATAAAAATATATATTATTGATTTTACTGGGATACGTTTGACTTGTCAACATGTTAAATTATAGAGGTAGGTAACGAAATTGATGAATTAGACTTTCTCGGTTCCAGAGATTAAATGGTAAAATATATCCATAGATATCATTGTGGGATTACCAAAGACATATCAATATAATAATGATGTCTGGGTTATTGTTGAACGATTAAAAAGCTCATTTCATTCCTATTCGAGATACATTTTCTCTAGATCAACATTTTCGGTTGTATGTTAATGAGATTGTAAGGTTGAATAGTGTTCCCATTTCCATTGTATCTGATTGTGATCCCACGTTTACATCTATCTTTTGTAAAGGCCTTCAAATGTAACTGGGTTCTGAATTAAATTCTAGTAAAACCATTCATCCCCATTCAGATGGGAAGTCAGAGTGAATAATTCATGCATTAGAGAATATGTTATGTTCTTGATCGATGGATTACTATGGATGTTGGGACCAAATAATTTCATTGTATGAATATTCTTATAATAATAGTTTTCATTCAATTATATAGATGGATCCATTTGAGGCATTATATTGGAAGCAGTGTAGAAATCCAGATTTTTGGGATGAAGTGGGTAATATGAAATCTAAGCGACCAGAATTTTAAGAAGAGATGGAAAAAAATATCAGTTTATTCATAAGCACATGAGAATAGCTTAGAGCAGGCAGAATGTTTATGCCGAAAAATGGAGGAAAAAACTTTAAATATGAGGTTGGTGATCATATCATTCTCAATTTTTATCCATGTAAACGTGTCATTCATTTTGTTAAAATGGGGATGTTGAGTCCACAGATCATTTAACCATATGAAATCCTTGTGAAATTTGGATCAGCTACGTATCGAGTGGATTTTTCTCCATGTTTATCCCAGGATAACAATGTTTTTCAAGACACAATGTCTATAATGAATATTCCAGATCCATATAATGTTTTGGGAATAGAGGTAGTTCAGTTAGAAGAAAACATCTCTATTAACAAACAACTAGTCCATATTCCTGACCAATGCGAGAAAGTGTAATGGAAAAGTGTAATTCATATGGTAAAGGATTTGAGGAAAACCATGTGGTTGAATAGGAAATGTTGTATTCTGAAAATGATATGAGGGATAAATCCCCACTTAATTGATAAGTGAATAGAATTTAGGGGCCACAATTTACAAATGTGGTAAATGATGTAACATATCAGGTAAATAATGAATATAACATTTTCATATTTATAAATATTTCTGAATTATATATTTATTTTACATTAATGGGGAATATATGTTCAAGGATGTACCTAATACGCAACAATGGGTTTCTAGGAAATCATAAGTTTCACAAAACGTTAGGTCATATGGAAAATTAATAATATTATATTATTTAAAATTTTAGTTAAAGCCTAATTGCTGTATTAACATAAATGGACAGAATGAACTAAAATATGAACATAAATTTTTGTTAAATATTTTTAAATTTATCTAATAAATTTTATAGGATTAAATTTAGAATGAATCTTATGTTATTCATATATACTCTATTATTGATTAAATGGATGATTTAATGCCATTTAATGAAGAAACCTCTTTAAATCTAGTTTTGGTCACTTTTATATTTTTTATTTGAAAAAAAAATTCTTCTTCAAAATCAGGACATCAAAATATACTTTGAGTATATTTTTAGTATATTTATGATAAAATTCATTTTTTTAATGAATAGTGAATAATATTGTATTTTAATTCAAAACTGCCTTTTATTCTAATTTATTTATAAGGATATATTATCTTTTTAATTGATTTTAATGTTTTATTATGTTATTTTTTACTATATAATTAAATTTTTTTCATTCGAAGTAATTTTACTTTGAATATATACATAAATAAGTTTAAATATTTTGATCATTATTATTTCTTAAAAACACTCTTTTTGTTTCGATAGAGGGAAATAATTTTATATTAATTTCATCCAATTCTGTGTTTTCAATTTGGAGAAATAGATTCCATATATTGAATCAGGATATCCAAATTGTTTAAAAAGTTAACTTTTATTTTTAGACGTTAAGAATGTTTACTTTAGTAGAAATTTTATTTACGATGGTTTAATGGTAAATCTGGTAAATAAGGGTATCAAAATATTATTATTATAATATTAAATTAACATAACATGTGTCCTAGTCCAATTTGTTGATACATTTCTGACCATGGCCATCATTGCATTAATTTTTGGACACCATGGTTCCACATAGGAGTGATAGTGACACTTTATATTAATTAATTTAAGATAAAGACAAAAATGAATTAAACCTATATATTTTAGTAAATTTATTCTTACATGGGGTTATGTAAGTTATATCTTCAACTCTAAATATTAATTTACGATCTAAAATGATTAAATACATCCTGATATTTTTTTTAATAATTTTTCGACATCAAATAAATAAAATTATTCATGACACAATAATGATGCAGTGTTTACCACATTAATGAATGATTTAAATAAATAAGATTATAATGTATAAAACAATATCAAAAACCTGTCCAATTATTATTATATGATTTAATTTTGAACATGAGTCATCTTACCTTCGTTTTTAACAAGTATTGGACTTTTAGAAACCAAAAATCATTATATAATAAAATAAAATTTTTAAACATTCTTAAAGAGACCCTCCACCCAATTATGAAAATCCCTCATTTTTAACCCATTACATACACATATCAAGATCATTTAAATAAACATAATCTACGAAATTAAGATCCCTACATCCCTTTACTCTTCCTAGAATACTTTCCCTAGGTAAAAGTAAATTCAAATAATCCTTCTACTTGAAACTAAATGGAGAGACGTGATTTTATATTATAGTCTGCACTTATGTTATTTTGTTTTATTTTACTTATCCAACCCCATAGACTATATTTATTAATTTATTTTATAACATAACATGTACCATCAATATTATTAATTGTTTTAATGGAAATTATTCTATCAACACATACACACACCTCCATCTAATGGGTAAAGAATATACTATTTTTGTTGATGGCAAACTACTGCCTCCCGAAACGATTATTATTAAATCTTCTCTTACCAGCGTTTATGGTATCCATTAAGAAGGAACTGTATTTATATGTGATATATATTATATTTATATTTTTTCTCTGAATCTATATTTTTCATTTATATAATAACATTATGGTTTCCACAATGGGTAAATATGATAATTTAATTTAAGAAAGTGTGGACTACCGCCCCCTTAAAGAGATATGACTTGTTCATTCAATTAATGGAAGATATAAAGGATGAATATAATGAAATTAAATTTTATATTATACTGGAATTATAATATACCTATGAATCATAATGTGTTGATTCAATTAAATGTAATATAGAAATGAAAGTTGTGTTTATGCGTACGTAAGGCTTACCATCTCCATGTACGGTGTATTTTCATTCTTATTTCAAAATGTTATGTACTGTTATATATACATTTATATAATGTATATATATGATATATATGATATCTAAATCATTTATATAATTCTAGAGATAATGGAATTTCAACCATAAGGACAAATTATAATTATAACAAGTTTATTTTAAACTCATGTTCTGAACATCGACAAAATGTTAAATATGAACTCAAATAATTCATTAATTGTTATAAAAAGGTTATAATTGATATAAAATGAATAATAAATTTGATGAAGATTCTTCATAAAGTATAAATTATCTTTAGTTTATTATTCAGGAGATTAAAGCACGATTGAGTCAAGACGGACATGAGGTAAGTGACTTCGTCTCAATATCCTTTTATTGAGGCATAATTTGTATCATACACATATATATTTTATAATATATATAAATACCTTTTAATTTTAATATTATTCAGTGGGATTCTGTTTTATATGTGTTTTTTTAAGAAACGAAATAAATTAATGTTTTTTAACATTAGCGGTGACAAAAAACGTTTCCACCGCTGTGAGTATTATTTGATCTTTGGCTTCCTTAACACCAAAAATTTTTTTATAAGGAAAATAAATACCATATACAGTATTAATTTTTTCTAAAAGGGTTTGATAATTTTTTAATGTCAATTTATTTAAATGATATATTATGATTTAAATGTTGAAAATTTATCTTTCGTTCAGGTTTTTTATGTGTTATAAATATGTTATGGTTCATGGGCATTATTTACCTATACTGGTGGTTCTGTAACAAACCTTGGGTGTATGAGATCGAGATAGATCTCAAATACATTAGGTAACATGACAGAGGTAAACATGAATGTTTCTCTTAATATATTTATGGAATATACAGTGATGGGTATTCCAAATATACCTCCCAACGTAGCTGTGAAAGCTAAAACATAAGTATGTTATAGATGCCACATGTTACCTTTATGGTTTGGTTTTTCTTTGTGTTATTAATAAATATCATTATTTCATGAGGTATGAGCTTATTCATGGTATATTTTTTATGGAATAATGTTATATTTCAATTTCTAACAACCCTTAATGAGCTTTTTATGTGCATCCCGTGTTTTGAAATATTTTTCATATGACATAATGATGAAATGGGTCAATAATGGGATCATGGATCTAAAACATGGAACTATACAAGACTCTTTTTTATTTTTTTTTTATATGGATAAAAATTTAAACTGAGGAGAGTTGCCTAGTTTGTAATTTTTGAGATGTAATGTAATAGTTATAGCCAAATTCCCTAAAACACTAAACCTGAAATGATCTTCAATGGGAATTATTCATTTTATTTAGGATTATGAATTTGTTTGTGGTAGGTTCCTTATATTTATATTTCATTACACCAACATAGATATTATATTTTGTCACAAACAACATCAATCTTTTCATGTGTTACAATAACTGATGAGTTTAAAGGAAACATGAAATATTTTTAAATTATTGTTATCTTTATCTTCTTACCATCCAAATGGATAGTAAAATAAATAAAAATTAAATTATTAAAATACATGATGTAATTTTTATAAAAATAAATCTTTTACAACAAATTAATTATAAATCATTGTAGGAACTGTTTCAAAATAATAATAATCATTTTCTAAAAAAATTCTACCATAAAAACTTGTTTTATTTTAATATATTAACAATACAATTCTAATGAATTATTATGATGATATATATATTATAATATATCAACTATTAAATATTCAAATCATGTTTTTTCTATAAAAATGATTATACGAAATCCAATATTATGAGTAAGAAGAAGTTTTTTTGTAAAATCTTGTTTTACTGCCTTTAAATGGCACGATTATTGTAAATCTAGTTGTGTATAATATTATGAATTATATTTTTAAAAATATATATTTGTTGAATATATATTTTAATATTTTAATTTGGGTTAATTTATTGGGTTTTTTAAAAAACTTTTCATTTTATGCGTAATAGTTATAAAACCAAATATTAAATGAAAACTACATTTTCAATTAATCAATTAATATTGTTAATATTTTTTTAAATTTTTTTAGCATATAAATAGAGAAATTATACATAAAATAGTCAAATTAATTTTATTTTAATAAAATTCATTTTGAAATATCATAAAAATAATTTCAATCTATTGAACACTTCTTTTTAAAAACACACTTTCACATCCTAGTTGTAGGTTTTTTTCTAATTAAATTTCATTAAATTATATGATTTTAATTTCAAAAATTGGACTCCAAATTTTTAATAGTAATAATTAATAGTATATAATATGGGAAAAATAATTTTTCTACAAAACGATTAGTGAAAATACATAAAATTAAACATAACAATAAAAACTAGTTTATAAAGAGAAAAAAATTAAAAATAAGTGAATGAATAACCTGGAAACTTTTCCAATACATATTATATATACACATGTCAACTATTAAGATTGTTTTATAGATTTTTTGGAGTAATTTGGATAATAATCCATCAATGTGACACATATAATACAATAATCATCGAAAAATTCATGAAAGATTCATTTCATATATATTACATCAACAAATAATTCAAATAGAGGAAAATATAACATTTTTCTATTATGTATATCATTTTTATTATAAAATGTTTGATATATATCTTGATAATTTATATTTATTTTTTATATATTTGATATTTTAATTAAATTCTTATGGAATGAGAACTTGATGATTATTTTCCTAATAATTACGTAAAATAAATTATAAAAAATTATATAACAACAGGAGAAAAAGGAATGAATTAGTTTCCTCCATTATATTTGATAATGATTATATCCTATTAAATTAAATTTAAAATTAAATTTTAATTCCATGATTTTTTTATATTCCAATATATTAATTTTATAAATAATTATAAAATTTATATAAATGTTATATTATTTTAAATGATTTTTTATTAAATGAATTATTTTACTAAAAATTCAATAACTAAAAACGATATTTTTAAATTTTAATAAATAATAAATAAATTACATTAATTGAAAAATTTATCTTTAATAATGTACATGTAGTCCTATAAATACAAACAAAATTTTATCATGGTTAATGCTAATGTAGTGTTTTTGGGCGGTACATGCACTTTTGTTAAAAATAATATCAACATCACACAGAATTTTAATTTTAATAATTAGAGGATATATTATTTAATTAATGGGAATAAAAATTCTAATTGTTTTTAAAATAATTTATCTTTAATAGATAAAATTTTTTGGTTAGAAAACAAGTTAACATAATAGAAAACATAAATAATTGGTAATGTTTTGGAAGGAGAGAAGTCAAGGAATAAAGTTATAAAAATGAATTTATTTTTTGATTTTAGGGGTGTTTATATGAAATAAATACCTAACATCCTTTATTAAAAACATATTTAGCTACAAGTGGTATGTTTGACCTGCCAATAGAAAATATGCATGATTGTGTAAAATAATACCCCTCCTTCGCGATTATAAAATGTTATTGAATCTCTCGAATTATTCACACCTCCCAAAACATTTGGATCAAACATATACTACAAAAAACACTTTCATAATTCACTCTTATCATTGTAGATGGATTAATTTGGGATGAAATCCAACAAATGTATCCCTTTAGTGCATACCAAAAGATACACCCAATGATGAGTTAATGTTCATTGCCTTGTTTTATTCATCCGTAAATCCATTAAATTATATTCATATCATGATTATATAAAAATATATTTTAATTAAATATAAATATTTATTGTTATATAATATTAATGTCATATAAACACACATGCATTCGTCAAATGCATCCTGAAATAATCGTTCATGTATATGAAAGATTAACAGCTAGTGAACCTATATAATTTATTATTTACATAACAATATTTAAAGGATGATCATAAAGATGAAAATATGGATTAAATAAGATATTTGTGGTATTTTTGTTTTATTTATAATATGGAAATTATTATTTTACACATACTATCAATATTTATTTTTGGTGTGAATAGGATATCATTGTTTTTGTGTATGACATAATACCACCTCATGAAGCAATGTAATTCATTTTTTATAAGGGATGAGTTAAGGATGGGTTAAAGAAATTTTTGTGATTTATATGATAAAAAATATACTATAATGATTATGTATATAATTTACTTTTATTTCATACAATACTGCTAGAAAATGGAAATAGCGGTCATGCATACATACAAAATACGTCTTAATAAAGTGTGTATATTATTTCATATCACATAATTTCATGGACTATGAAAAATAAATATTTAATTAATATATATGATATTTATATCTTGTTTATAATTTATTATATTATTAAATCATGACACATGTAATATGAAAAAAAATAACAAATAAAACCATGTATGAAAAATAAAGAATTAATTATCCAAAAATATAACATTAACATGAAAGTGTTAATAAAGGACTAATATGTAGTCATAAGTAAATAATTTATGGTATAACATATTGTTTTATTATCATGTTAATGATATATAATAGAATTTTATTTTTTATACATTATGATTGAATGAGTATGATGAATGTCAAGACTTGATATAAGGGTTTTCCATCTTATTTTGTACATTTGTGAATAATTTTATTTATCCACCACGCCTTTCATCTATGCGGTTTATATACAACCTGTGATTATTATTATTATTATTATCATAAATTGTATTTTTATTTACAAATCCATTTGATGATTTCTCTACCAAGGCATTTTCCGTTCAAATAATACCAAATTGTTAAACCCTTTTTCTTAATTATTTTTCATGGATATATATGTTATGATATGATTCTTTACACATTAATGAGGTGTATATAATTCCCAGTTTACTTATAATATAATTAATATATCTATCCCAATGAAAATGTTTGTTTTATTTTAATTTATTCTTTATTGGTGCATACGATTCAAGGTTACCAATGTAGTAATAATTTTGTGTTAAAATCTCATCATATACCAGGATTGATTATTATATTGATTATAATGACAAGATTATTATGATATATCCCACAAAAAATCACATTAATTTTATTACCATGTGGTTATTATTGATATCTATAATTAATGTTATCATTTCAAATATCAATGGAAATTTATAAAATGAAGAAAAAATTTTATTGAAATTATACTTTATTTCTCTCTTATTTTGGTAAATTTTTTCATCCTAATATTTTTTATAAAAATAATTACAGAAATTTTTCGACAGATATTTTAAACACAGTTTCATGGAAAAGGATTAGGAAAATGTTTTATGTCTAAAAAACTTCAATAAAATAAATTATAGAGAATCTTTTATAGGTCTTCAGATGATATTATAAATGTAAATAATTTATAAAACATTTATTTACAATATGTTTTTTAAATATTATTAAAACATTCTTCAATATGTATTCAATTATTAATTTAAAAGAAATGTATTTTAAAATTTTTTATTTTAAAAACAAGTGTTAAATTATTATTTTTTGGATTTGATTAAATGTGAACAATGTTATTTTTTTTGAAAATCATTTTCAAGCTGTTTTATGTTTTAAATATTCAATTTTGAAGTGGAACATATGTTTAATAAAGAAATGTTTTAAATTAATTTTTCATATTTAAATATAATTTTAAAATGGGGTTTTCTAGGAAATGTATTTTGAAAAATACATTGTGAATGTGAATTTAAAATAAAATCTATTTTTCATAATAAATATACAAACTGGTATTTTAAATTTTATAACCATATTGGCTCAAATTCCCAGAAATATATTATTATTAACTGTGTAAATGATCAAAGTACCCAATTTTTGTTTTTTATATAAGTGGATTATACATATGATGAAATATATTTTATGATCCCTTTATCTCTAAGATTTGTTTTACCAATATTTAATTCTTATGAACCCCACATAATTTTATATGTATTGTTAAAAATATATGGTTTTAAAACCTATTTCTTTTTTACATGATATTATATGATGAAATATTTATGACACCCATTTCATTCCATAGATATAATATGATTAATGTTTATGATCTTATTTCACAAATATGAATTATTTAATTATGTAACGGTTGAGACATATATCTCCCACCAATACATTTTTTAAATATGAATATATATCATGACATATAAATGGACGGAATGCGCAGTGAACATTATTATGTAAGGTATATAATTTACTAAGATGATCTTTGGTGTGAAGAGTAACTTCCAAGAGAGTCTTGGGTGTTAACATTGACAATACAAAGGTATTTAGGGTGATTGTTGACTACTAATATGGTTTGTGGAGTATACTCGTTCAACTAAGATAGCCTTAAATATGATCATATAATAGTTTGGAAGTTATATCAAAAATTTTTGTGTCTACATTAATTCTTTTTTTTTGTATCTATGTTATGCTCATATGAATCATTCTATTTAATCAAATTGTAAAGACCCAGAATTTCATTGGATATTTTTTCTTAAATACATAAGAATTTTACGAGACCATGAAAACTGAAAGAATGTGGTTCTGAGACCCGGTGTGCCTAGAATCAATTTCTGAATTTTTTGGGTACATTCATTAAATATATGAGCGGGTTTTTATAACTTTTGTACTGGAGCTCAGAATTGAAATTTGATAGCACAGTTGGACTCATAGTGCTGGTATTCACTTAAGAAGGTTGTCACCTCAACGACAGATGGTCGTGAATGAAAGTTAGTTTTTTGGTTTTATGTGGAAATAATAAAATATATTCAGTTCTTGTCTTGATTTATTTTTGGTTGGTTAAAACCTCCAAGAGAAGGTTGGAGGCGAGAGCCACCTACCCTTAACCTAGCATTATAGGTTACGGTGGTGGGGCCCACCCAAGGTATATACACCTATTCTTTTAATTTGGTGGGAACCACCCGACGTATAACCTCTTAGACTCCCCATTAAGTGGGGAGAAACCCCCCTTGAACTCCCCACTTATGGTTCCAACCCTCTCAAATATTAATTGAACAAATTTAATTAATTCATTTAAACCTTTTGAAATCTATTATAGAAATTTAATAAGATGTCATAATCTATTATTTTATTAGAATTTGTCTTTTTTGGTGGAGCTTAGGGAGAAAATGAACTCTCCAATGAAGAACACTTCTTCCGCCAATGAAGAACGATCTTCAACCGGGGCAAGGGGGAAGTGCCATCCTTGAAGAAAATTGACAACAACGTCCTCGACTTCTTCATCTACTTCACAGACGTCAATGAATCACCGTACTCCATTCTGCGACATCGTCAACGAACAACGAACTAGAGGTAGGGGATTTAATATTCATTTTGTTCCTCTTCTTCATCATTCGAATCATGGTTTATGATTTTCCGATTGATATCACCATAATGCAAAGGGTGTGGTCAGAATGAACATGGCCTTCCCCTCACACTCCACTTTTCCTCGCTTGATGATGATGGTGGTGGTGCAACGACAGCTTGTATTGGGGAAAGAGAGAAGGAAACTGGTGGCGTAGGGTCACCCGGTCATCGGATGGACTCAGCTCCATTTTGCCGTGCAGAATAGTAGGCCGCCATGCCACCGGAGGGGCACGACACCATCGTGCCGCACAAAAGAAAACATCACAGCCCTGGGACGTGGTGGTGCACATGGTCAGCTAGGCCAGCCAGCGCAGGGCCAGGACACATGGCCTGCCAGCTAGGCCACGCGGCCCGCCAGCGCAGGCCACTCGGGCTGCCAGCCTTGACCACGAAGACCACCACCACAGGCCACGTGGGCCACTAGCTAGGCCACGTGGGTCAGGCCACCCAGTGTGGGTCAGGCCACCACCATGGGCCGAACCAGTTCTGGCGGGCGGAGCCGGTTCTGGAGGGCCGGTTCGGCCCAAGTGGGCATGACCCGACCCAAACCTGTTTGACCTGATTTCACATTTTCGCCCATAACATGGGCTAAGAGTGTTCGATTAAAGAACCATATATAGTGATGGAAAGCATGGAGAGAGGCGGTTCTTTTTACATACCCCCTTGAGGTTTGGACAGAGTAGGGGTACAGTCGGGTTGGATTGAACTTAAATTCTATTGTGTCCTCGGAATAGAAATGCCAATAACTCTAAGAACATGCTTCTGATTGACGGACCATCTATCTCTTTGTCTTAATTTTGACAAGATTTAACATCAGGATACATCAACAATGGATTATGTGGCTATTGGGTTATTGACTCTTGGTTGAGGAGTAGACCCTCCTGGAATCAATCATGCTAGTGGAAACCCTGAGGCTAGCTATGCTCTGAAGACTATTCCTGTATCATGGGTTGGTCCGACAGTTCTAACATCTATTCCAGGATCATGTGTTGGTCTGAAAAAATTACTGGTCCTGGATCTAGTGTTTTTCTGATTGATATAACGACTGTTCTTGGATCATGAGTTGGACTAAAATTTCTAACTTTTGTTCCTTGATCATGTGTTTGTCTGACCGAATAGCTAGTTTTAGATCATGTGTTGGTCTGATATATTAGATGATTCAGTGGCTAGATCTGATCAATTCTATCTCTCTACAAAAGATGTATACCTATATGAGATGAGTTAGTAACTTCTGTTTTTTCTTTAGGATTGATATGGGTTACATGATATCATAGTTATATTAATGGGAATATACCTATGTCATGGATATCTATTGATTACATACTCCATGGTTTATCCTTGTTGGATTTTGTGAGTCCTTTAGAGTCTCAGGGTCCCTACTGAGTGTTGTTATACTCACCCCTGCAAGGGCTATGCCCACATCTTGTTTTTTGGATGCAGACGATAGATAGCGTTGACTAAGGCTGAGTAGCAGGACTGGACAGTACCCAGAGATAGACCTTATGACGAGTCGGTACACATAGGAAACTATTGGATGTGGAGTGAAGAGGAGGCTATTTGTATCTAACCTATAGGTAAGAACCCTGGAGGATGACCTAGTAGCTACTTCCCTTTATTAGTTGTACTTGCACTTTCCAATTGGGCATGTGTTTCTAACCCCTTTAATTTTTAGCACTATTTTATATACTACATTACTTAGCATTTAAATTCATCTCATACTCTGTTGTGTGTGTGTTTTTATTTTATAATGGAAATGCCTTCCCAGTCTTAGGGATTTACGTCTTTGGTGCTAGTCGCCATCCCCTGGCCTATGGAAGGAGGGCTTGGGGTTGTCACGACATGGGCCACGGGGGAAAGGTCGTGACAAATTGGTATCAGAGAAGTCATTTCTACCATAGAACTCAAGAGTCAGATCATTCTTTTTTGTGAAGAAATGGTGTTAAGAATATTGGGTGTGTTATCCAGTTCAGGGTGTCAAGTGTTTGTGCGACGAACGACGCATCCATACACCAGGACCCTGACATCTAATTTCAGATTCAATGCACAAAAACTCTTATTGTGTGTGGGTTATCAAGAATATTAACTGTGATATCTTGAGTCATATCACCAGGTATAACTTATTGATTTTGGAACACATGTTTTTTCAGGATTCCACCACATAGACAGCCAGTCTAGGTTTTGAGAGTTGTACGAGATGACAGCCCACCGAGCGACGAGGCCTTGATGTATGGCCCTATAACTGCTGAGGCACCAGCGATACCACTACCCGTTCGGCCACTGATACTACCATCCCCAACAGTAGAGAGTGCACTCCACTTGAGCATGTTTAATGAGTTACAATGCCAGAGGGCGCCCAGGTTCTGGGGTGAGATGGACCCACAGGCAGCTGAGGATTAGTTGGAGGCTGTGGTGAGATTCTTGAGACTAGTAGGGATACACACATATCTTATTGTGATCCTAGCCATGTGTATCCTTCAAGAAGCAGCTGGCAGATTGTGGAGACCGATGCTCCTGGTACATGACGTGGTGACACTACAGATGGCAGACTTTGAGAGCATGTCTCAGGTAGAGTTAGTCCCAACCACCCTACATGTGATGTGTATACCAAAGCTACTGCTTCTACAGCAGGGTATCATGATGGTGGCAAAGTACTCATCATGATTAACCGACTTATCACATACTCCATAGATATGGTGTGGGACACATTCTTCTGGGCCCAAACCTTCATGCAGGGGCTCAGGCGAGAGATCAGAGCTTTGATGATCTCCCTTAGCATCCAGGCGTAGGTAGGGGTGTTAGAGAGGGCCCTCCTAGTGGAGATTTTCCTTGTAGAGTAGTCACCAGTAGCGAGACCTATCACCAGTCGACATGCAGCAGAGTCTTCTGCAGCTGGCAGTAGATAGATGTCACAGAGGTCCAAGCAGATCAGGCCATTGGATGGATGACCTCGGGATCCAGGTTCAGTTGTGTGGGGCACACGAGATAGACCTATCCATGAAAAGAGTGTGAAATTCTACTCTTCTGGCGGGTAGGGTAACATTGCTCCTTAGTGCCCGACCTTCCATAATAATGATCAAGAGACAGATGATGGACCTCCAAGGAAGAGGCATAGGTTTGAATGAGGTGGGCCACAGGGAGTAGGCAGATGTGGAAGAGGATCTTGCCGTGTAACTGGTTGTGGACAAAGATTTGAAGTGTTTCCGCCACCACCACCAGGAGGTCTACCCCGACTACAGTGAGCAGGTTGACATGGGAGAGCTCAGCTCCATGTAGCTGAGGCATATGACCAGGGCGCTACGGAGATGATTTGAGGTACGATCTGTGCCTACACCACCTTAGTTGTAGTTATTATAGACACAGGTGCCAATCACTATTTCATAGACACTCCCTCATTCGGAGCTCGAAGATTCTGATTGAGTCGTTGGCTCGATCCATACAGCTAGAGACTCCTACGGAAGCATACTCGACAATTACACACTGGTGATGGGAGTTCGAGGTTACTCTAGGAGGTAAGAGATTCTGCTGGGATCTTCTCGAAGCGGTGTTGAGGCCTTATGAAGTCATCTTGTGTGTGGACTATTTATCTATAGTTCATGCTCATACCGACTGTATTAGGCGCAAAGTGCGGTGTTTTCGCAATTATGGGCCCAGGTTCACCTTCACCAGCGAGAAGGGAGACTTTATAGTACATGAAGAACTTAATCCGAGGAGAGTGCAACCGATCTCTAATCAGTTGGACTGCATTACCATTGGAGCAGTAGATGTAGAGAGTTCGATCTATCCTATAGTGGTGGACCAGTAAGTGGATGTTTACCTTGATGATGGTCCACGACTACCTCCTCATAGAGAGGCAGACTTCTACATTGACATGTACCTCTAGACGACACTGATATCTAAACCAGAATATCGGATGGCTTCAGCTAATATTCAGGAGCTAAGGATATAGCTAAAGGACATTTAAGAGAAGGGATTTATCTAGCCCAGTGTTTCTCCATGGGCAGACCTAATTATGTTTTCCAAGAAGGCAGATGGGATATTGAGGCTATGTGTTCACTACCGTCGCCGGAATCTGGTGACCTTGAAGAACAAGTACCCACTCTCAAGGATGGACGACCACTTTGATCAGCTAACGGGAGTGCTATGGAACTCGAAGATAGATGCCATATCAGGATATCACCAGCTCAGTGTTTGAGACGAGGATGTGCAGAAGACGACCATCAGATGTCAGTAAGGCCACTACAAAATCTTGGTTATGCCTTTTGGTGTAACCAATTATCTAGCAGTGTTCATGGGACTCATGAACAAGATCTTCCAGCTATACCTCGATCAATTTGTTGTTGTCTTCATTTAAAAAAATTTTATCTACAATACTACAGAGGAGGAGAATTCCTACAATTTTTGGGTAATACTGGACACACTCTGAGGGCACCACCATTATGGTCAGCTCTTGAAGTGCCAGTTTTGGATTCGAGGGTTCACTTCTTGGGTCATGTCATCTCAGATACTGGATTTACAGTGGATCTAGTGAATATTGAAGTGGTACATGCTTGGGAGCCACCTAATAGTGTGACGGAAGTACGGAGTTTCCTGGGATTGGATGGTTATTACCAGAGATTTGTGCCAGACTTCTCCAGAGTTGCAGCACCACTATCAACATTGACAAAGAATGGGAAACCCTTCATATGGTCGGAGAGCTACCAGCAGGGCATCATGGAGCTGAGGTAAAGGATGAATAGTTCCCCATATTGAGGCTTTCAGAGGAAGGTGTAGGGTACATAGTTTACTGCAACACATCAGGGACCGGACTCGGGTGTGTCCTGATGTTGGTGTGATCTATGATTGCATATAGTTATCGGCAGCTGAGACAACATTAGCTGAACTACGCTACCCTTGTCCTAGAGTTAGAAATATTGGTCTTCTCCTTGAAGATTTGGTGACACTATCTTATGGGTGATCATTTAACCATGTACATCTATCACAAGAGTCTCAATTATAGCTTCTCTCATAAGAAGATGAACCTAAGATAGTGATATTGCCTTCAGTTCCTCCAGAAATACGACTTCGAGATAGTCTATACTCCCTGAAGGGGAATTTTATTACGGATGTGCTCAGCAGGAGATCTGGTATATAGCTTCTAGGAGAGGAGATGGATTAGCTTGTTGCCTTATAGATATCCTTTATGGATACAGACAGATAAGCCTTTCTACATTCTCTTACTGTCACTTCCCCATTCCTTCAATGAGTTAGGGAACCTCAGCATGGGGATGCTGACTGTGAGACACGACATGCTGAGATATCCATTGGGTAGGCACCTATTGGATTTCGTAATGGTGGGAAGCACATCATCCTCTTCAGAGGACATATTATGGTACCAGTGTCACTTCAGGAGGATGTGTTGGGGGATTTCCACACTTCCACTCTTCTAGTACATCCCGTAGTGTCAATGATGTACCAAGACCTTCAACAATAGCATTGGTGGCTAGGTATGAAGAAGGTGGTAGCGGAGTTTGCCTCTCGAGGCCTCGCATGCCAGAAAATGAATGTGGAGCATCAGGTACTAGGAGGCTTGGTTTATCCTTTAGAGGTCCCAGAGTGGAAGTGGGATGGGATATCCATGAACTTAGAGACGGGTCTTCAACGTACATCCAAGGGTCAATACTGGATTTGGGAGATCGTCGAGCAACTCACCTAGTCGGCCAACTTCTTACTGATCAGAGAACAGGGATCAGTAGGGAGCTTGGGATGCCTCGAGGTGAAAAAAATTGTGCGTCTACATGGAGTACATTATTTAATTGGCTCCGATCGTGATGCATGATTTACTTCCTGAATATTGAAGTGTTTACAAGAGTCTGTCGGGACACAGATACGTCTGAGCACCGCCTTCCATCCTCATAGGGATGGTCAGATTTAGCAGACCATTTAGACACTCAAGGACATGTTATATTCATGTGTCCTCGACTTGGGTCGCAGCTAGGATGATCACTTTCCTTTGGTGGAGTTTGCATACAACAATAGTTATCACTCCATTATCGGTATGGCACCTTTAGAGGCATTATAATGGTGACTTTTTAGATCACTCTTTTGATATATAGACCTAGTAGAGTTAGCAATAGTGGGACTAGAGATGGTGTGACCTACCACGAAGAAATTGCAGATCATCTAGGCGTTGATAATGACTGCACAAAGTAGGCAGAATACGTATACTGATATGAGATAGAGACCTCTAGAGTTCGAGGATGGCGATCACGTCTTTCTACGGGTCTCACCTCGACGAGGTATATAGTGATTTGGTTGACGCGGCATGTTATCTCTGAGATTCATCAGACCTTTTAGGTCCTAATCAAGGTTGGTGAGGTAGATTACCGCTTATCTCTTCCACCTCGGTTGCACAGAGTGCACGACGTCTTCCATGTATCTCAGCTGAGGAGATACGTACACGACCTTTCACACAACACCGACCATGGGGAGTTGGACGTCGACGATGCGGTGACTTTTATGGAGGTTCTAGTGGAGATTTAGGATCAAATAGTGAGTCGTATGTTCATGGTCGATACCTTTGGTGTGTGTTCACTGGCAACATGAGTACCTCTAGGAAAGCACATGGGAGCGAGAGGCTTTGATGTGTGCTCATTTCCCATTGTTTCCGTAGATTGTGTTGTAGCTTATAGGGATGTAAAGCTCTGAGGTGGGGAGAATTAAAAGACATAGAATTTATGCGGAATTTTTTTTCACAAATACATGTGAATTTTACGAGACCGCGAAAACTAACAATGAGTGACTCCAAGGCCACGTGTGCCCAAAATCATTTTCTAATTTTTTTCGTGTACATTCAGTAAATATACAAGAAGGTTTTTAAAATTTTTAAAATTGTTCTCAGAATTGAAATATGTGGTCACCATTGGACTCGCTGAACCTGTATTTGAATAAGAAGGCTTTCACCTCCATGGAAGATGGTCATGAATGAAAGTTAGTTTTTGGGTTTTACGTGGGAATAAAAAAATAAATAATGTGATAGTCATAATTTATTTTTTGTTTTTTAAAACCAAAAAAAGGAGGATGGAGGTGGGTTCCACCATACCTCAACCTACCATGAGAGGTTTGGGTGGTGGGGACCACCTGAGGTCTAAAAACCTCTTCTTATAATTATGGAGGGAACCACGAAAGGTATAACCTCTTGGACTCTCCATTAAGTTTCGAGAAACCCCCTAGAACTCCCCACTTATGGTTCCAAACCTCTCATTTATTAATTGAACACATTCAATTTATTAATTTAATCCTTTTGAGTTCTATTCCGTCAATTTAATAAGTTGTCATAATCTATTATTTTATTAGAATTTTTCATTTTTGGTAGAGCATAGGGAGAAAAAGAACTCTCAAACGAAGAACACGCCATCTGCCAATGAAGAACGTTCTTCAACTGGGGAATAGGGGGAAGTGTCGTCCTTGAATAACACCACCACCGATGTACTCAACTTCTTCATCTTCTTCCCTAATGTCAACAAAATGATTTCCACCTTTTGGTGACATCTTCAACGAACAACGAACCTGAGGTAGGGGAATTAAGTTTGATCTTCCTCCCCTTCTTCATCATTCAAATCATGGTTTATGATTTTTTGATTGATATATACATAACGCAGAGAGTGAGGGCCGAATGAACATGGCCCAACCCTATCCTTCTAATTTTCATCACTTGATGAAGATGGTTGCGGTGCAACGATGACTGGAATTGGGCCGATCGAGAAGGAAACTGGTGGTGCATGGCCACTGGGTCATTAGAAGAGCGTTGCACCATCGTTCTGCACAGAATAGTAGGCCGCCGGTCCACCAAAGGGGTGTGGTGCCAATGCAACGTGTAGAGGAAGAAGTCGCGACACCTTGGCCACGACGGTGAAGCAGAAACGGCCGACTGGGTCAGCCGCCAGCGAAGCAAACCTGCTGGCCGCTCGGCCAGCAGGATGAGGCATGACCGTCTTCAGTCCCATGATCTACCGAACTGGCACTAGGTGTAGGTTCCGTTCTAGGGACGAGGTGGGGGGCACCCCCCCCCCCCTCCCCTCAAGGCTCACGTGGCCCCGACAGGGCGCCGCTAGCCGCTAGTCACCCAGGCTACATGGTTCACCAGTCAGGCCACACGGGCCGCCATCGCAGGCTCCACGGGCCGTCAGCACAGGCCATGCGGGCCACCAACCATGCCATGTGGGTCACTGCATGGGCAGGGCTGCCCAGCATGGGCTGGGCCCCCAGCACTGGTCGGGCAGCCGTTGCGGGCCGAACCAATTCATGTGGGTCGGGCAGGTTCCAAAGGGTCGAGTTAGACCCGCAGACCAAGTCAAACCCCATTCTGGACATGGGTAGGTTATGGTCGACTAGAACCGGGATGGACCAAGCCAGGTTTGTCCGACTGGGTCGGACCCGACCTGGACCACTTTGACTCGATTTCACCTTTTTCCCCACAACATGGTCTATGGGTGTCCGATAGATGGACCGTCTGCAGTGTTGGAAATCTTGGAGAAAGATAGGTCTTTTTGAATAATCCATGTGAGTTTTGGGCATAGTTGGGGTACGATCTTGTTTTATTTAACCTAAATCCAACTGGGCCTTGGAACAGAAATACCAATAACTCTCAGACCGGGTGTCTGTTTCATGCACTGTCTGTCTCGTAGTGTTCCTTTTGATGAGATGAAACATCGAGATACATAAAATTGGGAAAAAGCAGCAGTTGATGTATTGAGTCTTGGTTGAGGAGAAGAACCTCTCGAAATCAGTCATGCTAGTGAAAACCCTGAGGCCGACTGTGCTCTCACGATTGTTCATTGATCATGTGTTGGTATGACAATTCTGAATTTTGTTCAAAGATCATTTGTTGGTCTGATAGAATAGTTGGTCCTAGATCATGTGTTGGTTCGACATCTCTGAAGACTATTCCTGGATCATGTGTTGTTCTGACAGTTCTGACTTCTATACCTGGATCATGTGTTGGTCCAACAGAATAGTTGGTCCTAGATCATGTGTTTTTCTGACAGCTTATAGGATTCAATGGATACATATAATCATTTTCATCACTCTAAAAAATTTGTATATCTATATGAAATGACTCAGTGACTTCTGGTATATTCTCTTGATTGAGATGGTTGACTTGATAACATAGGAATATGTATGGGTATATACCTAAGTAATGGTAAACAGTTGGTTACATACTCTTTGGTTTAACCTTCTTGGATTTTGTGAGTCCATGAGAGTCTCATGTTCTATACTGAGTATCTTTATACTCACCCATGCACGGGCTATGCCCACACCTCATTATGTTGGATGCAGATGACAGACAACGCTGACTGAGGTTGTGTAGTAGGACTAGACGGTTCCCGGAGGTGGACCATACGACGAGTCGGTACACTAAGGAGACTTACATATGTGGAGTGTGTATGAGTACATCTGTACCTACACTTTAGGTAGGAACCCTAGAGGTTGACCGAGTAGATTATTTCCTTTTTTAGTTCTACATTCACTTTCCAGTTGGGCATGTATTTCTGACCCCTTTACTTTTCAGCACTCTTCTGTATACAGCTTTACTTAGCGTTTAATTTCAACTCGTACTCTATTGTGTGTGTGTTTTCAGTTTATAAAGTCAATTCCATCCCAGTCTTAGGGATTTACGCCTTTGGTTCTAGTCTCCGGCCCCTGGCCTATGGGAGGCAGGCTTGAGGTAGTCACGACACGCGCCCCGATGGACGGGTCGTGACATACATTATGACACAAATCAATTTATCTATATAATTTTTTCGTTGAACCATGTTTTTTGATCTAGGATATGTTTGTTATGATATTTAAATGTTATTATCAAGATCTTATACATTTATTATCATTTTATTAATATATATATCAATTATTTACACATTATAAGCATCTTAGAACACCCTTTTATATGTTTCATTTCCCTATGATTTTAATAAATTCCTTGATTGGTTCAATATTGTGACTTATACTCAAGGGGAAGATCATTATGGGATATTTTGATGATATTTTATTTTGTTCGAATATTTTGTTACCATTTTTCTAATTGAATAATAAATAATTTCATATAGTCAATTTATTGTTTAATCTGTTGAATATTAGAATTTAAATTTCAAATATCCATTTGTTGAATGTATGGGTATCTATTGTTGGTATCAATGGAACTATTAATTCAATCATTATACACAAGGATAATAAAACATTACCGTTATCCCAAAGGATATTTATAAAGATATCTATAGGGATGTTTCTATGTACACATATAAGGATGATTCATTGTATAGGAAAATATTCATGAATATGGTATAGTATAGATTGTGTTATTTAAATGAAATGAATCCCTATATTGTTAAACTAATTAGATTTTGGTCTCATACTAATAAACATAGGGGTAAAAAAATCGACATATCTATATTGAGCTTGAGTCGATCACTAACTAGTGAATGACATTGATCCATGATGGACGCCAGGGTTAACACTCACAAGAGATATGATTTTGATTTTTTTAAAATAATTATGAAAAATTAATGTATTTAAATAGAAGTTGACTATGAATATCCTAGGTTAAAATTAATTTTTTATAGTTTAATGAAGTAGTTTTCATAATTTAGACATCTTATAATTACTTTTCATGATTATTTTGTTTTCCTCTATAATATGTTTTTCTAAAAATATTATTTAAAATTATAGTAAATGGAGATAAATAATTAATTAGATAAATGTTGAATGTTAAGGAAAATTATATGAATAAATGTGATTGTAATGGCCCGGACCTCTCCTTCCCTTTCCTTTGTCAAAAAGAAGGTCATGGAGAGTTCTGGAGGGTAAAATTGACTTTTCCAATACTTTTCAGAATTATGTAACTACATGTCGTGTAGTGTGAGTACACGTCGTGTACCCCCTCACTAGGTATACCCCGTGTTGAAGGTCATGTCATTTCCATGTGAAATAAATTAGTACACTCAGTGAATCCCATACTACACGCCGTGTAGTCCCTCCCCACGTACGCATTACCCTCATACCATGTGTTGACCAGTCAACGGTCGTGTGCCATGTTGGAGTCGTGTCCTTTCCGTGTGAAATAAATGATTACACACTATGTAGCCCATAATACACGCTGTTTAGTCCCTCCCCACATATGTGTTACCATCAATCTGTGTGTTGACCAGTCAACGTCCACGTTCCGCGTTGAAGGCCGTGTTGCAAGCCACATGGGGACCATGTGAAATGGCCGAGTACACGTCACGTACTAGTAAGAACACGCTGTGTACTTTTTTTTTCTCACCTATAAAAGGTGGGGTCCTATCCACTTTTTCAACTCACTCCTCTCCTCCACTTTCCCTTGAGTAGAGCTCTCCCAATAGACTCGGAGGCACTTTTACTTCCATAACTTCTTCATTCGAGCTCTGATTTACGATTCGTCAGTGGCCACAAAATCGTAAAAATGAGGCAGAACATATGAGCTTATATCTGTTGTATTACCTTTAGCCTTTCCATCCTATCATCCTCCCGAGTAGGTTGTTCTGGGATTTGACAGAATCGATGGATGCCGATGAATGTCTTCTAAAGTTGATCTGGGGGATCGTTGTGACCAGAACCTGTGGAGGTAGGAATTTTACCTTTGTCTCACTAATTTTTGCATCATTCATGATGGGAGTCCTCTTGCTTTAATAAGACATTGTTGAACCAGTTTAATGATGATAATAACTGGCACAAAGAACTAGGATGGGGAATGTTATTATGTTTATCATTGTTTATTCTATTGTTATGTTGTGAATTGAATAGTCTTATACCTACTAAAAATCACGGTCTTTGGGGGCCTTTTCTAGCATAATTAAATGCTTCCCAAGATTTCTAGACTATTTATGGTTGGAAACATTGTGTAATGTGGGAATTGTTTAATCATGTAAAGTATGCTGATTAATTGAATAACTGGAACCAATGTGTGGTCACCCTGGTTCAACAAAACTGAAATAATAAACATGTGGTTGTTGGTTAGGGATTATTTACGTGAAGGTATTATTTTTTGGGTTGGTGTGGATTGGGTGAGTAGCGGGGCTGCGGTTGGGTTGGTTGTGGGTTGGTGTGAATGCTTTGTTGGTGATGGGCAGCGGGGCTACAATAAATGATATCAAGGGATGATGATGTATGGGTTTCGGAGTGTTTTGTGGTTATGGTGGTTGGCAGCAGGGTTTCATGGATGGTTTGAATGTGAACGAGCTATTGGTTGTGAATAATAAATAAAATTGGAAGAGTTAATGAATGGTGGGGCATGGTAATGGAATGGGAATAAAAATCAATGGAGTTGGTTGGTTAATAAGAAGGGACTTGTTTCTGTTTAATGTGTTTTACTAACTTGATATGTGGATGGTAGGGATTAGTTTTACGAATGATTGATATGGTTGGTTTTGGATGTTTTCCCAGTAGTTAAGGAACAAATAAACTAATTCTGTTGAAACATGAAAACGTAAATGGGGTTGGGGTTGTTTGTTGTATGCATACTTCGATATAGCAGTGCCCAGGCACATGCCCAGTTTCTCTGTTTAGAAGCCATAGGTTGTGCTGTGTGTTTGGTATACATGTATATATATCTATATCTTTGTTTTTTGTCGCACCCCACCCATGTTGGGCACTTAGTGCCGAACACACCCATTTCATGGGAGAGGGTGTTTTCTCCTATGTTACTAGCTCCTTCCTTCTCCTTCTTCCATTGGCTGTGATGGATTGAGGTGACCTTACACCTAAGACTCTTTATGTATGTTTTGGTTGGGGTGGTATTATCCCATGTCTCCTGGGGCAGGTTTACTTTTTCCCAAGAATTTTTGGGATGAGGCCCAGGTGTGTGCGGGCAGTATATGTGGTTGTGAGGCCCAGGTGTGTGCGGGCGGGATGTGTGGTTGTGAGGCCCAGGTGTGTGCCGGCGGGATGTGTGGTTGTGAGGCACATGAGTGTGTGGGCGGGATCTGTGGTTGTGAGTCCTAGGTGTGTACGGGTGGGAAGAGTGTGGTAGCGTTAGGATGTTCATCGTTAGGAAGAGAAATTAACAAGTGGGAAAGTGGTGTGGGGTACCCAATACTCTTGTTCTTTTATACTACTACCTGTTTTTTTTTTGTTTTGGTGAGCGTGGCAGGTGAGGTTAGGTAAATAGAATTCCTTGACAGGTTTTGGTTTCTACTGTTGTTCTCACGGGACATTAGGATGTCTCCCCAATTGTGCACGAGAGATTTATGTTTCCCTACTGAGTATACTTGTATGCCCACCCTACATTTACTTTCAGGTTTCCAGGAGGACTACCAGTGCCGTGCGGGACCCTACTAGTCGGGACAGTTGGGGTTGTTGAAATTTGTTGTACTCTGGTCTTTTTTTGTATTTTACATTTGAGCTTTCTTGAACTTTTACCTTGTTTCTGAACTATTTAATCATGCATGTGGGATTGGTTTGGGTTTATTTACTTGTCTTTACTTTCTTTTTGTTTGGTGTTTGACTCATCCTATTTTCCGATCTCAAATAATAAAAAAGGATAATGCCTCTTATATTGTGAAAACTCATACCCTTGGTGCTAGTCACCACTCCGTGGCCTACTAGAGGTGCGACTCCAGGGTCATTGTCTCCCTTTCACCATTGGCAGCTCATGAGGGGAATCTTTTGTGGGTGGGGTTCATGAGAGAATGGTATCATAGGTGATGGTTGGGAGATAGGATGGAGTCTGGAGTTAGGCACAGTGATGATTGCATGGGATGGTAGGGCAAGAGTGTTGGTTGATCTTGGTGTGTGACATAGTCTAGGGAAGACCGACAAGGACACAGGATTTTAGGGCCCCCCATGATTTGATGCAAGGACTCTGAGCCTACCGAATGACCATGTGAGAATACATGGATTATAGGGTAGAGACCCAAGGGAAGGTACATGCATCATCAGGTTTGTTTTTTACATGATTTGGGAATTCTGGGAAAGAAATTGAAATAAAAATGAGAAAATAAAACTTTGATATATTTCCATACTTCATGGGATTAGGTGATCTTTGATTACCGTACAGCTATGGAACCTGGATGACATCCCCGGGTTGCTCAGACAGCCGAGGCCCAGTAGATCCAGGCGGTCGATCAGTTGAGGAATGACCGAGAGGAGGAAGATGGCCAGTTTCAAAAGGCTCTCTATTCGTTCCAGCGGCAAACCCTCATGAAGTATGAGGGTAGTACTTCAAATATAGAGACGGAGGAATGTCTTTGGGAGCTAGGGATCACTTCAAATATAGAGACGGAGGAGTGTCTTTGGGAGATAGAGGTTTAGTGGGATGACTTTGAGAAATAATTCTGAGAGGAATTCCTTTCTTCCATGATCAAGGCGGAGAAGCGGTAGGAGTTACTCTCCCTTTAGTAGGGGAGTATATCAGTATGAGAGTTGGGGATCATGTTCGAGGATCTCCTACGCTTTTCCCCGGATCGATTCCCGGATGAGGAGTCTCGGGCAAGACATTTGGAGGAGGCGCTTAGTCCTTCACTCTAGTAGGGGTGTATATCAGTAGGAGAGTTGGAGGATCCAACTGGGTTTGTCGAAGGGGAAGGCAGTTAGCAGTAGGTCTCATGCGACATGACCTTCCAGATTCAGGCTAGTAGGGAGCAGTCCCCCGCAGTTGTAGTTCAGATCTTCTGGTCATCGTCCTTTTTTCATGAGCCCATGACCGAAGTGTTTCTCTTGTAGAGGTTTCGGGCACATTCAGAGTTGGTGCCCGACCCAAGCTCAGTACGGTGGAGGTGGGAATGTCCAGCGCCCACCTCAGCAGCACCCGTTGCTGGTGAGGCCCTTCCAGCAGCATCGGGACCCTGCTCAACTGAGGGAAGACTTTTTAGGAGGAGGCCGATCTCAGGGCACTCCTCAGGGACCTCGACCAGGACGTGGTCAGGGAGGTGGTCGAAATCATAGAGGAAGAGGAGATAGGTGTGGACAGTTGCACGCAGCAGAGTTGACTACTTCGGTAAGACCAGAGCTGGTGCGAGGTATGATTTGTTTTTTCAGCACTCTCGTTTTTGATTTGTTTGATTCAGGAGCTTCAGACTCCTTTGTTTCACTCGGTCAGGCCAATGCTCTCGGTCTAGATGTAGAGAGACCTTCCGTACCCTTGGTGCTAAGTACACCAGTTGGAGGCCAGAACAGCATTTCTTGTGTATTCCGGGGATGTGGGCTGACATTGGGACTGCATCAATCTATTGGGGACCTTCTTTTTCTTTAGATCCATCCATATGATGTCATCTTATGCATCGACTATTTGTTTTCTGTTAGTGATGTTATCAACTGCTTCCGAAGAAGGGTGGTGTTCTCCGACGTGTATGGGCAGCATGTATCATTTGTTGGCGAGAGGATAAATCAAGTGGGAATCTAGAAAGTGAAGCCCCTCCATTCCTTGTTAGGAGGGTTATTAGTAGTTTCAGAGGATACAGAGATGATGGATGTCCTAGAGGTTTTTGGGGAGTTCCTAGACTTTTTTCCCAAGGAGGTTGTGACTCAACCCCCCCCCCCCCCCCCCCCGACGTGACGTTGAGTTCAAGATAGACGTACAGCCTGCTGCCTGTCCGATTTCGATGGACCCTTTTCGGATGGCACCTTCGGAGTTGCGGGAGTTGCGGATTCAGATTGACGATATGTTGGATAAGGGTTTTGTTCGACCCAGCGTGTCTCCATGGGGTGCTCCATCTTTCTTCGTGAAGAAGTCATATTGTGGTCTCAGGTTATGTATAGACTACCGAAGGTTCAATCTTGTAACAGTCAAGAACCGTTACCCCCTTCCAAGGATAGATTATCTCTTCGACCATCTGAGGGGATCAGGTTGGTTTTCTAAGATTGATCTACGATCTAGCTATCATCAGTAGAGGGTAAAGGAAAGTGACATCTCTAAGATAGCATTCAGGTGTAGTTATGGGAACTTCGGGTTTGTAGTGATTCCTTTTGGAGTTACAAATGCCCCGTCATTGTTCATGGGACTTATGAGCCTTGTCTTCTGAGTGTTTATGGATCGGTTTTTTGTTGTGCTTATCGATGACATCCTGATCCAATCATGATCAGAGGAGAAGCATGTTTAGCATCTCAGGGAAGCCTTGGAAGTACTTCGACACCACCAAATTTATGGGAAACTGTCTAAGTGTGAGTTCATCATACAATAAGTACACTTCCTTGGGAACGTAGTGTCTCAGCATGGAGTGTCAGTGGACCCGTCGAAGGTAGAGGCAGTTGTTTCTTGGGCATCACCGAAGAGCGTCGCAGAAGTTCGTAGTTTCCTGGGTTGGCAGGTTATTATCAGAGGTTCGTTTTGGACTTCACTCGAGTTTCTACTCCATTAAAGTCTTTGACTAAGAAGAATCAAGTCTTACTGTGGATAGAACAGTGACAGAAATCTTTCAACTACCTGAAGGAGAAGTTGCCCAGTGCCCCCATACTTAGGTTTCCAGAGGAAGGGTCATTGTATGAGGTGTTTTGTGATGCTTTTGGCCTTGGTTTGGGGTGCATACTGATGAAAAAGAAGGGTGTGATATCTTATGGGTCGAGGAAGTTGTTCCCTCAGAAGCGTAACAATGCCACCCATGACCTAGAGCTTACAGCAGTAGTGTTCGCACTAAAATTTTGAAGACATTACATCTTTAGTGAGATCTTTTTGGTCTTCTCATATCACAAGAGTTTATTTTATATATTCTCCTAGCATGACCTGAACTTACAATAGCTGAGATGGGTTGAGTTTCTCCAAGACTATGACTTCTATATCTATTACATTGAATGTAAGGGCAATGTTGTGGCTGATTCCCTGATCAGGAAGTCGCATAAGGAAGTGGTTCAGGAATCCGTTGGTTCTTGGAGAGTGATGGGAGAGTTGGCTACCTAGCACTTGCATGCAATGGTAGATGGTTTTATAGGCCTTTTGTTTCAGATGACGGTGCATTCCTCCTTGTTGCAGCAGGTGGAAGATTCTCAGTGGTGAGAATCTAAGCTAGATGATATGCTGGATCGTATTGATCAGGGAAACGCTCCAGAAGGATGGTCAGAGAACAGCTGACATCAGATGCTTTTCCATGGAAGGATGTTTTCCCAGAGGCAATTCATGAGGGATTTCTCCGTGAGTACCATAGATCAGCCTTGGAGGTACATCCAGGGGTTTAAAAATGTACCGAGGCCTGAGGGTATAGTTTTGGAGGCTGAGGATGAAACATTAAGTGGCAGAGTTTGTGGCTAAGTGCCTAGTGTGTTAGCAAGTGAAGGCTGAACACCATGTTCCCAGTGGTTTGATGCATCCTTTAGATGTCCTCGATTGGAAATGGGATGACATCTCAATGGACTTCATCACAAGACTACCCAGAGCTCAGTGTAGTTATGATGCTATCTGGGTAGTGGTGGATCGACTGAGGAAATAAACTCACTTTTCAGTGATTAAGGAGTCATGCCCGGTGAGTACCTTAGCATAGAGGTATGTATACGAGGTGGTGCATTTTCATGGAGTTCCAAATACTATCATCTCATACTAGGATACTCTATTTACCTCATGAGTCTGGAGGGGGTTAAAACATGCTTTTGGAACCCAGTTATGCCTTAGCACTGCATTCCACCCCCAGACCGAAGGGCAGACATAGCGGACTATCCAGACATTTGAGGACATGCTGCGAGCATGTGTTCTGAATTTCGGAAGATCATGGGTGTGACACTTGCCTTTATTAGAGTTCGCCTATGACAAAAAATTATATCCTACTATTGGAAAGGCTCCGTTTGAGGCTTTGTATGGAAGACCATGTCGTTCATGCATTTACTGGGTGGAGGATAGTGAGACAGGTGCTCTTGGGCCTGAGGTAGTACAGAGAACCACAGAGAAAGTCTAGTTTGTGTGTGAGAGGATGAAAGTGGGTCAGGACCGATAGAAGTCTTATGCTGATCATCGGGGGGGCCATTGGATTTAGAGGTGGGATATAATGTGTTCTGGAAGGTTTCCCCTCGACAGGGGAAGCAGTGGTTTGGGATAGGGATTAAACTCTCCCCTTGGTTCATTGGACCTTTCTAGGTGCTGAGGCGAGTTAGCGAGGTGGCATATTAGCTGGCCATGCCACAGTTAGAGAAGGTTCATGATGTCTTCCACGTTTACTGTCTTTTTCAGTACTTACACAACGACTATCATGTTATCTACTGGGGAGAGTTAGATATGCGAGACGAAGGGACCTTTGAGGAGCCACCAGTCAGAATCGAGGATCATAAAGAGAAGGTGCTCTGTGGACAAACCATCACCATGGTTCATGTTTTGTAGAGGCATGGTGGACTGAAGGAGAGCACTTTGAAGTGGGAGACTCAGATGCACACTAAGTACCTGGAGTTGTTTTGACATGTTTTTTTCTTTGTTCTAATGAGATTTGTTTTGATTTTATACTCTGTAACCTTGATATATGAATGCTTGGATTGTTGTTTGTGAGACATTTGTTTTCCTGATTTCTGAAGTGTGTAACATTTCTGGATGTGTGGGGAAGGGGAAAACCCTGATCCTTAATCGAGATGCATAAATGTGGATGCGATTGAACTCATGGAGGTGAGTCATTGCCGAATAAAGTGGATAATATCTTGACATAGGTGAAGGATTTTTCCCAAACCACGTGTTCGGGCAGTGTGTTGGTTGTACGGTGTTGGGGTAGTGCAAGTTCAAAAATCCTAATGTCTGTAAGTGGGAAGACCCGATTTTTAATCGAGATGCATTAATGAGGATGTGATTAAACCCATGCAGGTGAGTCAGTGCTGCCTAAAGTGGAAAATATCTCGACATATGAGAAGGAATTCTTAACACATATGATAAGGGTTGTTGGATGGGTTCCTCTTACAATGAGATCCCTAAGACGTATCTTGTTAGGTTTTTCCAAGTAGGATTTTGAATTCTTAGGGATGAGAATGTTTTAATAGGTATCTGATGTAATGGCTCAGACCTCTTCAGCCCATTCCTTTGTCAAAAAGAAGGTCATGGAGTGTTTTTTATGGTAAAATGGTCTTTTCCCACACTTTTCAGAATTTTGTGACTACAAGCCGTGTATTGTGAGTAAACATTTTGTACCCCCTCGCCGAGTATACCCTGTGTTGATGGACATGTCCTTGATGTGTGAAGTAACTGAGTACACAACTTGTATCCCATACTGCACATTGTGTAGTCCCTCCCCGCATATGCGTTACCCTCTAATTTTGTGTTGACCAGTCAACGGTCATGTGTCGTGTTGGAGCCGTGTCTTTTCCATGTGAATTAAATGAGAACACTCCGTGTATCCCATACTACATGTCGTGTAGTCCCTCCCTGTGTACGCGTTACCCTCAATCTCTTTGTTGACCATTCAATGGTCGCGTTCCGTGTTGAAGGACGTGTTGGAAGCCGCGTGGTGACCGTGTGAAATGGCCGAGTAAACGTCGAGTACTAGTAATTACACTCCTTGTACTTTTGTTTTTCTCACCTATAAAAGGAGGGGTTCTCTCTTCCTTTTCAACTCACTCCTCTCCTCCCATTTCCCTCGTGCAGAGCTCTCGCAAGAGACTCGAAGGCTCTTTTCCTTCCATAATTTCTTCATCCGAACTCCGATTTATGATCTGTCAGCAGCCACAGAATCATAATGACGAGGATTAACATATGATCTTGGATATGTTTTCTTCCCTTTGAGATTTCCATCCCATATTCCACCCGAGGTGGTTTTTTTGGGATTTTACAGAAGCAACAAACACTGACGAACGACTTCTAAAGTTGATCTGGGGGAGCGTTGTGACAAGAACCTGTGGAGGTAGGGATTTTTCCTTCGTCTCTCAAATTTGTGCATCATGTGGGATGGGTGTCCTCTTGATTACACAAGACATAGTTGAACCAGTTTAATATAGATAATAACTATCTTAAAGAACAGGGATTGGTAAATTTGATATGTTTATCATTGTTTATCCTATTGTTATGTTGTGAATTGAATAGGCTTATAACTTCTAAAAATCACGGTCGTTGGGGGACATTGCTTGTGCAATTAAATTTTGCTCTATCTTTATAGACCGTTTATGGACGGAAACTTTGTGGAATGTGGTAATTGGTTAATCATGTAATGTTGGCTGATTAAATGAATAACCTGAACCATTGTGTGATCACCCCGACTGAAAACAACTGAAATAATGAACATGTGGGTGTTGGTTAGGGTTTATTTATGTGAAGGGAGTGTTTTGTGGGTTGTTGTGGTTCGGGTGAGCAGTGGGGCAGCGGTTGGCTTGGTTGTGGGTTGGTTTGAATGCTATGTTGGTGATGGGTAGCGGGGCTACAATAAAACATATCAAGGGATGATGATGTACGGGTTTCAGTGTATTTTTTGGTTATGGTGGTTGGCAGAAGGGCTGCAGGGATGGGTTGAATGTGAACGAGCTATTGGTTGTGAATAATAAATAAAAGTGTAAGAGTTAATAAACAGTGGGGTATTGTAATGGAATAGGAATAATAATCAACGTGGTTGGTTTGTTAATAAGAAGGGACTTATTTTTGTTGCATGTGTTTTCCTAAATTGATTTGTTTATAGTAGGGATATGTTTTACGAACGATTGATATGGTTGGTTGTGGATGATTTTCCATTAGTTAATGTACTAATAAACTAATTCTATTGAAACATGAAAACCAAAATGGGTTGTGGTTGTTTTTTGTATGCATACTTCGATATAGCAGTGCCAAGGAACGTGCTCAGTTTCTCTGTTTAAAAGCCATAGGTTGGGCTATGTGTTTGGTATACATGTATAAATATCTGTATATTTGTGTTTTGTCGCACCCCATCCATGTTGAGCACTTAGTGTCGAACACTCTGATTTCATGGGAGAGGGTGTTTTCCCCTTAGTTACAATCTCTTTCTCGCTCCTTCTTCCATAGGCTATGATGGCATGATGCGACCATACACATAATACTATTCAGGTAGGTTTCGGTTGGGGTGGTATTAGCCCAAGTCTCTTCGGGCATGTTTACTTTTTCCCAAGAAAATTCGGGATGAGGCCCATGTGTGTGCAGGCGGGATATGTGGTTGTGAGGCCCAGGTGTGTGCAGGCGGGATTTTTGGTTGTGAGGACAAGGTGTGTGCGGGCATGATGTGTTGTTTTGAGGCCCATGTGTGTGCAGGCGGGATGTGTGGTTGTGAGGCCTAGGTGTGTATAGTCGTGAAGAGTGTGGTATTATCAGGATGTTCGCTGTTAGGAAGAGCATCTAACTTGTCGGAAAGTGGTGCGGGGTACCCAATACTCTTGTTATTATAAACTACTACCTGTTGTTTTGTGTGTTTGTGAGTGTGGTTGGTGAGGTTGGGTGGATAGAATTCCTTGATAGGTTTTGGTTTCATCTATTGTTCTCATAGGACATTAGGATGTCTCCCCACTTGTGCATGAGAGATTTAGATTTCCATGTTGAGTATACTTGTATGATCACCCTATGTTTACTTTCAGGTTTCCAGGAAGACTACCAGGGCCGTTCATGACCCTACTAGTCGAGATAGTTGGAGTTTTTGCAGTTTTTTGTACTCTGGTTTCTTTTGGTATTGTAGTTTTGAGCTTTCTTGTACTTGTACATTATTTCAGAACTATTTAATCAAGCATGTGTGATTGGTATTGGTTTATTAACATGTCTTTCCATTATTTTCGTTTGGTGTTTGACTCATCCAATTTTCCAATGTCAAATAATAAAAAAATTGCAATGCCTCACATATTGGGAAAGCACATACCCTTGGTGCCAGTCGCCACTCTGGGGCCTACTCGAGGTGGGACATGGCGGTCATTATCTCCCTTTCACCATTTCCAGCTCATGAGGGGCATTTTTTGTTGGAGGGGGTCTTGACAATGATGTGGAATTAGGACTATTGTGAAATATTTTGTCATAATTACTAATCATTTTTCTGGGAATATGATTATCAATATATTCCATAACAAAATAATAGAGTCACTGAAGAATAGATGAAGAGAGTTCATTGAATATTCAGGTTGTGGGGACTGTAGATGAAAGATGATTTGATTTATCATGTGATGATTATTTCAGAAGAAATTCCCATGTTAATGTCCTTGAGGAGGTATAATATATTTTAAATGAAGAAAATAAGAACACAAATAAAAAAAATGAAAGGGAAAAATTTAAAATTCCATTTATGAAACAAATTAGAATATTCACATCCCAATGGTATAATCAACAATTGAATGTTTTTTGTGTGGATATTAAAGGAATTATAAAAATGAATTTCATAGGGGTATATATTATGGAATAAGTCATCAAGGATTTTGGAATAATTGGTTTTCAACTAAATATGATGGTATATAGAATGACATACTAATGGTATGCTACACTATAATAGTATTTTTTATAAGAATTATTAAATTTATTTTGATTAATACTAAAAAATTATTCATGTTTTATATTTTAGTAAAATGGTATTAGGGACTAATATTATTATTCCATGTTATTTTTTTATGAAAAAATGGTTTGCTAGAAGTATTTATAGTTATGGATTCAATAATTTTCAATTTTATAAGAATTTTGAGTATAATATTTTTTTATGGATTATAATGAATATGTTGTATATTGATGGTGGAAGGGAAATTTTTTTTAATATATTGGTTATATTTTAATTATGGGAATCCATCACTTAATATGTTACAAATACAAAAAAATAGTTACAAGTTAAGATGACGAGATAATTGATTTGGGTAATGTATGTTGTATAGTATAGATGACCTATGAACTATGAATGATTTATCAACAAAGCATTTCATTATATTATGGTTGTATATTAACTCATTTTTTATTTAAATTATATATCCAATAATCTATATTATATATACGGAAATGGTAATCATGTACTTTTTCCACAAAGGGTTATTGTTCTTATTGGTTAATGTAATGAATTATGATAATAGACGATGAAGCTATTAAAAAACATGATATGGGAAAATATAGTGATATTTTATGATATAATATGTTTTAATGTAAATCATATTTTGAGAGTTTTAAGGACCATAATATTTAGGATTAAAATGAATATATTTTCAAATGGTTAAAAAATTTATCCCTTATTAATATTTTATGTTTATCATTGAATTTCGTTTTATAGTTTAACATTTTATTTTTCAATATAATTATTAATAAATATTGGATAATATATTATCACAATTTTTCAATGATGAAAACTGATGATAGAAGTAATTACTTATCATTCTACCTATGGATCATCTAATTTATTAGTTCTTTTTTGTTAAAATGTTCATCATAATTTTTGAAATAAAATATGATGTTGAAATTTATCAAAGAACCACCAATGACTGATATTTATACTATGAAATTAAATTAAATCTTATAAGAATATAATGATTTTTTAATTATTCAACATAGGGAACGCCATATTCATATAAAAATGCAATCCATGTGCATTTATTTTCAATGAATCAAATTTTCTGTTAGATATTCACAGAGTTATGGTCTTCTAATTATTAGAATTATATTGGAAACTCTCTTTTTGTGATCAGTGATCTCTATAACTCTCTATTAATATATTTGATTTCCTTCCATTCCCACATATTTTCTTTCCATATATTTTCTCAGAGGTGGAAACCTAGTTATGTGTTTCATTTGATAAATATAGTGTCTAAATGTTTCTCATCATAAAGGAAGTAATATTATTTATTTTCATGATGAAGGTAACTCTGAATGTTAAATTAATGTATTAAAACATCAATAACCTAGATTATTTTTAATTGATGGAATTATTCTTAGGGGGATATAATGTAAAAAAAAGTGTTTTATAGAATTAATTTTTTTAACATTTTTAATTTTTTTGATTGATTACATTGTACACTGTGTCAAGATATGATTTCATTATATGAAACACCATTTGAAGGTTGTTTTTTATGAAACACTATATTGAACAATAATTACATGAAAAAATTAGTTTGTATTATGTTACATGCAATACCATGTTATTATTTTGAATCATTCATTACATGCAGCACAATGTATAATTGAAACTCAACATATTACTAAAATATTAGTATAATTTTAACCTTAAAATTGGAATGAAGGGTATAATAAAATTGAAATAAATTATTAAAATAAGGTTTAGTAATGTCTATAATATTATTAATTTGGTATATACATACTTAAATAAGATGATAAAAGAAACATTAATATAAAAAAAATCATCTTCTAAAAAAAATCTATTCAAAAAATCGGTTTGTCTTAATAAAATTAAAAAGTAATATTGATTGTTGATTTAAATTAAATATTAATATATATATATTATTTAACAAACTATTTATCATTAATAATATTTGTTTCTCTTGATAAGAGATAAAAATAAATCCAATTTTATACATAAAAGTTAGTATTTTTTTAAAAGGTAGTTTTATCAAATTTTAATGTAGAATTTAATATAAATGTATTTTTATAACTTTTTTAACTATATTTTAAAAAATATATGGAATTTTTGAAATATGAACGAAAAAATTATCTAAGTGTGATTTTTTTATGTTATTAATTAAATTTTTATTTTTTTTGATTAATATAGAATAATACAGAATTTTAATTCAAAACATCCTTTCATTAATATTATAGAAATGTACAATTATATTTTAATTTTTTTACATGTTAATTAAATAATAAAGATATAAATTTGTCCTATGAAGATTATTTTAATCGATCTGACATTGAAATAGGATATTAATCATTTTGAACCTTCGAAATATTCTTTTTAAAATCCACCATTATCATCTCGTATTCGACATTAAATTTAAAATAATTCCATCCAATACTATAATTATAATTAAGGAGAATTTGAACAATATTTAAAAATATATATTTTTAAATTCAAATTTGTCAAATTAAAATTTTGGCCAAAATAATTAGTGAAAATACTTAAATTTTTAAACATCGATCAAGGGAAAGATGAGTTTACCAAGGAAAAAATCATTATAGATAAGGGGAAAATTTAATTGACCATTCGTCCAAAAACATTTTTTTTGGAAAAAATTCTACAATTACCAAAATTGGATCTATTTTTATGATTTTTAGGGATAATATTTCATTAATGTGACACCTATAATTTTTTGAGTAAATAAAAATTCATAAAAGATTCTTTCTATACATTTAACATCAAAAAAACATTGGGATATGAGTATATATAAAATATGATATCTTCTGTATATCATTTTAAAATATTAAATAATATTTTTAATAATTATATTCTTGTTTATTTTTTTAGAGATTAATGAATCTCTTTAAATTCTTATGAATCTACCACTTATTAATTATTACGTAAAAAATTAACTATTATAAATGATACTTAAAATGTTAAAACTGATGTAATATTGAATTAATAATTTAATTCCTTTTATATATTTTATAAATAAATCATGATATTCAAGTTTAAAATTATCTTATTTTAATTCCATCAGTGTATTAATATTTTTAATATCCAATTAAATAAATAATCTCAAAATTTTCATTAATGATACTTTATAATAAATAATATTTTATTAGGTAACTTTAAAATAAATAAAATTCCTATCATACTCAATGTGAAATTTATTTATTAATAATTATTAATAATGATACATAAATAGACAACATTATATATTATATGAAACATATTAACACCTAAAATGTAATTATTTTTTTGGGATTTTATGGTTAAAGAAATTATTCTATGCCCAACATGTGATTCTACTAAAATAAATTTCTATCACAAATTTTATATTAATTAATTAAAGGAAATATATCAATTAAGAATTATTGGGAAATACTGTTATAATATTTTCCTATATGATTTAGTATAAATTTATAAATTTCATTGGTTACCAAAAAATATAACATAATTACAAAATAAAAACTGAAATAGTAAGAATATGTAATCATTAATATGACAGAATAAAATTTAAAAAATTTATTTATTTTTGTGTGTTGGAGCTATTTACGGAAAAAATTTAACATGAATCTTGATTATTACCCAATTTCTAAGATTCATACATAATCTAAGACCAATCAATAGTAACTACACTTCAGTGTATACAAGAATGACATGCCACCTCCATTATAAATGAGAATTCACTGTCCTCACCTAATTAGATCTATAAATAAATGTATTGAACAAAAAATACAATAATAACATCCTCAATTCCACCCATCATATTGGAATACATTTATTTTTTATAAATAAAATCATTGTTGTCCAATAGTGGAAACCCAAAGGAGATAACCGAACAATACGTAATTTTCATGAACGAAGCAATTTTTTTATTCCTTCCTCAAAACCATTCCATTAATATTATATATTTATTATATATAAACGTAATTATCTTAAATATAATGTGATTTTCTAAATGTTTATGTTACAACCTTAATACCTATTAACTTTCATAAAATGTGTTATAAAATCACCATTCATGTGTTTGGGGGACTACCACCTAGCGAACCGATGTCATTATTTTTTCAATTACCCAATTTCAATGTTAGGAATAATTATTTTCATAATATTTTTATGATATCTTTATGATATTCACTATATATTTATACTTTTATAAGATTTATATAAAACTTACCTTCATGATTTCCATTTTATCAGAACACGATAACGTCGATTTTGTTTGTGGTGGAGTACCTCCTCATAATGTGATGTGGTTCATTCATGCTATAAATGGAATGTATAAATGATGGGTGTAATATATATTTGTGATATATATGAAATAAACATGATAATTTTAGGCCCTAGTTTTTAACATTAAATAATATTAAGATATGTCTATAATTTGACTTTAATTCACATCATGGTTCTTTTCCAGTTTAGTGCTCTAGAGAATTAGGTCATAACATATACATAACATCTTGAATATTAAAAGTAGACACTTCTACTCACTATCATTTTTTTGATAAAAAACACAATAATATGAATTATGACATTGTTTCTTGTTTTAATAGAATATATTTTCTTTTATCCCATCATTGACTCTATTCTTCATTAGGTCATCTGAAATACACTTCTAAACTTGGGATGAGCATAAAAATATAAAAAAGGGATACGTAAAGAATGAAAACTATTAGCCATGGAATAGCATGAAAACCATGAATAGTTTATTATAATGTAATACCTTTCACCATTATGAAGCTTTTGAATTACTTCAGTAAAAATAATCCCATCGATTACCCTTTGTGTAACCAAAATATTTATACAAGTAGATTGAAAGAAACATATAACATATAAAGGTATCTTGGGGTAAGAACATACTTAAATTGATTAACCCTTCTGTTGACTTCTACACATATCACTAAATAGAATAACTTGATAGCCGGCCTATATAGCAAATTTATTAGAGTATATAACGTAACGACTCCTCTTTGGTTTATCATGGAACTACCCATAATTTGGTTTATCACATAATCATCCATAATTGGTTTATCATGTAACCACCCATAAAATTTGTATGTATAAATAATTTAATTATATAACATAAAATATTCCAAATATTAACATTTCACTAATAACATTTCATTTTCAATCACATGATATAAATTCAATATATTGAAATACTAAATACATTTTAAAACCAATTATCAATATTAATACAACAAAAAAAATAAGGTATTTATTTTCAATTTAAAAACATTAAGGGCTATAGAGGAAGCCAAATATCTAATATGGTGGAGGAGAGGTCATTGTTGTCGCATACGATAAAAAAATTCTTTTTTTGTTTAGTAAAATGCATCATAGAAAAAATATATGCATTGAATGAAAGTAAAATTCAATGGGGTTTATTGTAAACCATGTCAAACAAGGAGTGGTATATTATCACAATATGCCTCCATGAAATGAGATTCAGACGAATATTGTTACCTAAAGTATCAATCATCATGAATGATCATTTTTCATCCTAAATAATAAACATAATTTTATATATAAATTATTAATAACCGTTTTAATGTTTATTATTCCATTTATATCACTTATTACGACGATATATAAAATACCATATTATTGAAGATAATATCGATCGTTTTGTCGACATTGGAAACTTGAGTCGAAAATTGTCGTGTTGTAATTAAAAATTGTCCATGTTTTCAAATTTACATAATCTCATGAATAGTATTAATGATTTAAATATCAAATATATCTATTATATTTGTATACATAATATTTTATATCATTTAGTTATATAAAATTAAATTCACCGTTCATGGAGATAGTAAGTCGAACGTACACATGAAAGCTACTTTTATTTACATGTATTATTAATGAATTATAAATTAAATGATACATAAAAATATTATAATTCAATTAAAATATCATATGATATAAATGTTACATATGTTCATTAACATCGTCTTTTATATGTTACATGTATGGCACGAATGAGTCATATCACTTTGAAGGGGTGGTAGTCTGCATTTCATCCAATTAAATTATCGTATTCTCACATCTGGAAATGCACAATGGTATGTTTGTAAATAAAACATACAGAATCATAGAGAAAATATAAATATAATATATGTTATATATAAATACATATCCTTCATAATGTCCGCCATGATGTGTTTTAAGGTAAAATCTAACAGTCATCGTTTCGTGAGGCAGCAGTTCGACATCCACAAATGATATGTTTGTATCCATCTGATAAAGGTTAGTGTTTGTGTATTTAGAATAATTACCATAAAAACAAACTAATATATTGAGGATACAATTTTAGTTATGTAATAAAATAATAATAACATAATAGTGAGTTATGAAGTACAATAATGGAAATGAACTTTAGAGAATACGCTACCTCTGAAACGTGTAACTCACTTTGATTTGATCCCAATGGCTATCTTGGTTTGGATTATTCCAAAGGGGTTGATTCTAGGAAAAAGGTAGGGATGATATTATTTGGGGCGATGTTTTATGATCCAAGGTTCATAAAAGGTGTGATTAAATGGTTATATGTTATGCCCTTTTATTAGATGGAGGAGGGTCACTTTAGCAACCTATTGAAATATTAATTTATTATAAAATGATTTAAAGGTAAAAATGGCCTAGTAGACATTTATTTAGATGAACAGATTATTTTGGGTCGAAAAATATCAACCAATAGTTTTTAGAAAAGTCAAGGATCCAAAAATTTCTTTAATATCTATGTTTAAATCTTAGTTAACTAATTTAACTATTAACATGTTTATTTTATATTCTAACTATATTGCTAATATAGTTACTATAAAATTTTAATAGAACATAAAGTTGTTGAATACTTATATTTTTAGAATTTTATATATATTTTGTAAAAATATTATATTTTTAGTACAATCATATCATTTAATGAAATAGTATTTTATAAAAATCTCATTTATGTCAATGTTTTTAGTATTCATATCACAAGATTTTAAGAATCAATAAATACATTATTCATTCGAAAAAACCATAATGAATTAAAATGTAACAAGTCATAATAATACCAAAAATTATTTGAATGAATTAAACGTTTTAAAATATATTAATTTTTGTATTTTTAATCTCATTTATGAAAATAATTAATTAATAATTTAATCACTAAATCATAATTATGTCTTCAATAAATTTATTTATATGACGTCTAAAAATTATAAATAATATAACATGATGTAGGAAATAAGTTTTTTTTCTAATGTCTATTTATAGTAAAATATATAACACATATAACACATATAATTTCATTTACTCAATGATAAATGAAGATGTTTCATTTTTCATTAATTTAAATTAATTATTATAAAATATCATTTTTACATCCAAGTGTTTCTATTGGGTCACAAAATTGACCCAAGGATGCACATGGTCATAAATATTACAACCAATTGGATTATGACATGTGTTATCATTTTTTAATATTATTATAATAATATTTTTTAACCATAATTAATAGATTTACCCTTTAACAATGTTAAATAAAATTTGCACTGAAGATACTATTATTAATTTCAAAAAATAAAAAGAAAATATTTACCAAATTTGGACCTCCTAATTCTAAATATGGAATCCCTTTTTCAAAATTCAAAACACATAATTTGCATAAAATAAATAATAATTAATTTACGTTGTCAAAACCAAAAAGCAATTGTTTAATAAGTAATAACTATCAAAAGATTGACATGTGTTTAAGTCCAATTAAAATGAGAAATTACATCTACTAAATAACATTGGATTAAATAATAAAATTTTTATCCATGTATACATTAAAATAAATTAAAATAATAATATAAATATATAAATAAATTATATGAAAAGGCATTGTGGAATTGAAATGCAATATATTTCACAATTCATAAAAACATGAATTTTTTTAGAAAAGTACAAAAAAATTATCAAAAGTAACTTTTGATATCCTGATTCTATAGAAGATTTTTTTATCAAATATTATATATAAATGTAGAAAAAATATATATTTAAAAATGGTTCTCCATAAAATTGTGTTAAAAGGGCCTTTAAAAAATTATTAGAGTCTTTCAGGATTATAATATGATTCATTTTTTTTGTAAACCTTTAATATTTATAGAAAAAATGTACATACATTTAAAAAACATGTATAGTCATATTTTACTTAGTTATGTTCATTATATTCAATACAAGGACTAGGCATTAACCACCATTTAAAATAATAATAATATTATATTATTTTTCTTTATATCTCAATGTTTTGTGTAGTTTGTTATTTCCATGAAACAAGTTGTTGCATATTGACTATGCGATCAAAAAATTTCTTCTTTAACATAAAATAAGCCTAATATTAACAAGTATTAATAATAATTAAGGAGGATTATTCTATAAAAGCTTGTATCATTACATCCTTCCCCCTTTTGGAAATTGTTTCCTCATAATTTTAAATTTTTTCTTGGAAACATCAATGAAAGTCCCACATTAGAAGAAGTGTCAATAAAATAATCACATTAAAAGAATGAAATTTAAGAAAAAATTGTAACCCGAGATAACACATACACGGATTCTAGGTAGGAAAACATGGAAATGTATAAGAATCTAAGTGTCATGTTCTGATGGAGGGTGATAGAAAACCTAATCAAGAGAAATTTAATGACCACAAATCCATAAACATGTGATGGGTTCAAGAGATTTTTATTTCTCACTATGAAAAGTAAACAAAAAATGATTTTGTTTTATTATCCTTTTAATAAATATGAGAAATTTATTTATGATCGTGACATAGATAATAAAGAAATAAACTTTCTTATCATATTGACCTTAATCATAAAATACATTTCTACCACAAACTCATATTTTCTCCAAATGATGAGTATTAAAGATGACTGGATCACATAAAAAGTTCTAGAATGAATTCCTAGACAATCACATAATCCAAAAAATATGAACAACATATTTCCCCTATCAATAGAAATAATCAAAAGCTAAAATGGTTAGTATAAGATTAGTTAATATATAAAAATGATAATCCTTTACAAAAAGAAATACTACTCTTAATCTCCAAAATTCAGAAAACAACACCGAAAGATCACAAACGACATTCAATACTATATTTTCATTAATATTCAAAAAAATAATCCAAACTAATATCTAAAACCAAAACTCATACGAATTTGATCACATAGTCTTCCAAAATAAATAATAACATTTATCTCTAAATTAAATCAACAACTGATAATGTTGCATACTGAAAAATAGGTAACCTAATCAAATATTATCCATGATAGGTTAATCATTTCTAAAAATAATCTAAATCTCCATATGTCCGCAATAAACACATAGATTCTTCACAAATAACATTTATCACTTAATCTCCAAATCATTGTCCAATATTAAGGATATAGATTTAATAAAAAAATATTCCTAAAATCAATATAGCCTAGATTAGTTATATCATATAACTAAAAATAATTAGTCATACAAAATAGGTACTTCACATAGTCCATTGGTAGGTAATAAATCTCAGTCACACTTTTGTTGTGGGTTGATTCCCATTGCTTTGTCTAACATGACGGGTTTTCATACGGTCTACATGTTGTCCATTTTCATAAACTATATTATTATAATAAAATTAAAAAAAATAGATAAAAAGAAGAAAAAATATCTGTGAAATGTTTTAATAGTAATGGTTTTTTCAAACCCCCCATTTTTCATCCCAAAAACTAATAACCCATAATTGCCACAAATTTAGGGAACATATAAAGCCGAATTGTTCTTTATAACTATATCCACAAAATAGAATATAATTATTCCTAAATTAAAATTTATATATAAAAACATAAGGGTTACACATTATAGAAGTTGTCACGGTAATACCATCTTTAATACATTTGAACATATCATCATCTATAGATCCCACATAACACTTCAATTTAGAAATGTAGATTTTCTAATCATCAATCATTTTTATTCCCTTTATCCATGTTTTCCATATTATTTGTTTATAATTCATTTCATAAATAAAAATAATTTATAATATCTAAATATTTTCATAATATGAAATTATGAGCTAAGAAATATTCCTTAATATTCGTTTGTTATTTTCAATTTCATCATCATTGATTGGAATGTCATTATATATTTGAAAACATATATTTGTATAGTCCTACACATCGCTTTCTAGAACTGTCTTCATAGGTAATCTATTTTCATAATGACCATGCACACCATATTTAAATCATTGAAATGATCCCTTATAATAATCTTCGTTCCATATACAGAAGTCATCTAAACACTTCCTTTTTCCATGGTAGGCTTATGCTTTATGACGTGAATTAAAACATCTATAACATCTTTATTGTACCTTTAACCCATATTCCTATGTTTTTTCTTCCACATCCATGACATATAGGTTTTTTAATATACATATCATTATGATTATTACATGAAAATCCATAGGGATTTGTATCTCATATATAGGATACTTTTAGAAATCATCATGGTTCATGTGGTAGATCATGACTCCAGATAGATTTTTAAGCCTAATCACAATACTTCAAATTTCAAATTCTATTTCCTTCTGTTTATTAGTCAAAAAACCACCATAATTTTCATTACATCCATTGTTACTTTAGTGCCTACTAGGTCCATCCATTTACTAAAACCAAAAAGTTCAGCGTAATTATATTAGTAAAATAAGTATATATTATCTTATGGGTTGGGTAAACACTAAGTTATACTTATTCATTTTCTCTTAAACTCATTAAATTTATCTAAAGTAAATATGAATCTTCATAATATGATAAACATTGTGGTTATATAAATCATTTCACTTATACTTAGATAATACCCAATCTTTTAAAGTTATCTAAATTGACCTCTAATACCAACTATATGGTCACATACATAAACATTACCTAATCTTGAGACAAGTAAGTAATTTCAATTTATTTCACATCGAGTATCTTTTAATGTTTTGAAATTTTGAGAATCATTTTATAACATATTCATAAAATCTTGAATATTTCACGTAGACACTTCAACTAACTACACATTTTTTCATTAAACAAAAACTATTTAAATCAATATATGACATCATTTCAATTTTTACTAAAAAAATTATCCATGATCTTAAAATTGACCATATTCTTCTTTATGTCATGTAACAAACATTTCCAAATATAGTATAAGCATAGAATTCTATTTTTGGAATACATAAAGAATTTGAATTGTTTTTCTTGGGGTAACATCAAAACTAGGAATACTTTATCATAATGTAACACGTTTCACCATTAAGGTGTGGTAAATATAATTCACTAAATATAATCTCAATTCTTTCACATTATGTAACCTAATGATTAACACAATATAATAGAATGAAATATATAACATATAATTATATTTTATGACATATACATTCCTCAATGGAATTACCATACGGTTGACTTCCACACATATCACAAAATGGAATAGTCATAAAGCTGACATCTATAACCAATAAATTAGAAGTTATAGCACAACCAACCATACTTTTTTTATCATAGAACCATCCATATTTTGGTTTATTATGTAACCCCCTATTAATGGTTTATCACATAACCACCATTCAAATTCCCAAGTACCAATATATATTCATATCAGATAAAATATTGAAAATGTCAACATTTCTTTTATAAAATTTCATTTTCAGTCAAAAGAAATAATTTTATAATATTGAAACACTCAATCAATTTCAAAAACTATTTTCAATACCATAACACCAAAAAAAAGAATAAGGTATTATATTTTCTTTTAAAAACACTATGGCTTATAGATGAATCTAAATAATGATTATGGAGGCAAAGAGGTCATTATCACAGAATTTGTTAAAAAGATTATTTATGTTATTTAGTTAGATTATTCTAAGAAGAAATATTTCCAATGAATGAAAGTATAATTAGAAGGGGATTATTATACACAATTTAAATTAATGAGGTGGTTTTTATCAAAATATGCCTCAAATTAAAGATATTAAGATGGTGTCCATTACCTTGAGTCTGATTCATCACGTATATTCCTTGTTGTTTATGAATAATAAACATAAGTTCATTTATATATAATTAATATAATTTCTCATTTTTATTATTCCATTTATATCACTACCTAGTATGTTATAGAAATTACATAATTAGTTATGTTAATATTTGTTATTCTGTCGATATTTGGAACTTCAATCAAAAACGATCTTGTTATAATTAAAAATTGTCTATGTGTAAAAAATCAAATTAGCTCCATAATAGTATTAATTATATAAATATCAGATATATTCAGTATATATGTATTTATAATAGTCTCTAAAATTTCAGTTATGAAATGAAATGCATCGTTCATAGAGACGGTAAGTCAGACATACACATGAACACAACTTTCATTAATATTTCATATTAATGAAATTAAAAATAAATGATATATATTTCTATTATAATTACAGTATAATATAATATGATATAAAAGTTATAAAATTTCATTAACTCCATCCTTTCAATGTTCCATGTATGGAACAAACAAGTTATATCACATTGAGGAGGTTGTAGGGCGCACTTCCTCAAATGAAATTATCTTATATAAACTGCATTAAAAGAATAAATGTATTTTTCAAAATAAAAATTAATGTATTATAGAGAATATATATATATATATATAATATAAATATTGTTCAATAATAATAGCTACCATGAGAGGTTGTAGGGGAAAATTAAACAATCATTGTTTCATGAAGAAACAGTTCGGCGTACACCGAAATAATATGATTGTATAAATTATATTAATGTTTGTCTAAGTATAGTTCAAATCATTAAATTTAAAACATCCTAGTATATTATGGATACTATTATTCTTATTTAATCAATGAATAAAAATTTAATAGTGAGAGATGAAGTAAAATAATAGAAATGTACTTTTAAACAGACACTACCTATAAAATGTGTAACTCCCTTTGAATTTAGCCAAATGACTTTCTTGAAATGCCTTATTACAATGGTAAGGATACTAAGTGAAATTTAAGGATGTTGGGATCATATTTGTGTATAATTTATCTGAGATAATTGGCTTGGGATGTATGATAAAATGGTTATAGGTGATTCCCTTTTATAAGAAGGAGGTGGGGAACTTTAGAAATGTATTTACATTTTTTTTATTATAAAATTATTTTCAGTTTCAAATGGTCAAAGAGTAATTCCATTCAAATATATGAATATTTTTGGAATAAAAAAATATATCAAATTTGATTTATAAATATCTAGATGACTTATTTAACATTATCCTTTTGCTTTAAACTTTACTTAACAAATTAAACTCTTACTATGTATTTTTTATATTCATACTATATGGTTAATATATTCACTATAAAATGAAAATCGAACATAAAGTGGTTAATTAATGAAATATGAAACATTATCTATGTAATTTGGTAAAATTTAGATTTGTATTACTGTTATATCATTTAATAAAATCGTTTTGTATTAAAAACTCATTTATTTCAATATTAATACCATTCAAATCAGGACTTTTTTGGTATACATAACGACATTATTATTTCTAAAAAACATCCTTAATTCAATGTAAACAAGTAAAAATAAACCTAAAAACATTTATATGGCACATAAAGTTTAAAAAAAAATTATTATAATTTTTTTATCCCATTTATTTAAATCATTCATTAATATAGTAATCAATACATCATTGTTGTATCATAAATAAATTTATTTCGTTGATTTCTAAAACATATAAATAAAATAACATGACATTAAATATATTATTATATTACCATTAAATATTTATAGTCAATAATAATACTTATAAAACTCCAAATAATAATTTTTACTTTACGATACATGTTTATGTTACATTTTTCTTTACTATAAATTAATTCTTATAAAACTTAATTTTCACTTCCATGTTTCTCTATGGGGTTCCCAAATTGACCAATAATTTCCCATGGTCAGACATGTATCATCCAGTAAGATTAAGACAAATGTTAGTGTAGTTATTATTATTATAATATTACTTTTTACCAATATTTAACAAATTTAACCTTAACGATGGAAAATAAAATAATAAATGAATTTACTATTCATAATGTCTAAAAATAAGAGGTACCTATTTACTCAATTTGGTCCACTTGATTCCAAATATGAAATCCATTTTTCCAAATTTAAAACACAGAATTGGAGGAAATTAATTTAAAATTAATTCCCTTTATCAAAACAAAAAACATGTTTTTAATGAAATAATATCTAATAACAGAATGATCTGTGTTTATGTCAAATTAATATGTAAAATGATATTCAAGGACAAAAATTTTATAAAATGATAAAAATATAATCCAATAACACAATAAAAAATTTAATTAATAATAAAAATATATAAATAAATTAGATTAAAATTCATTTTTGAATTAAAATGGAGTATTTTTCACTATTCCTAAAAATATAAATTTTATCCAAAAATTACTAAAAATAATCCACAATAAATTTTGAAGTCTCAATTTACTAGATATAGTTTATTGATCATATAAATAAATATTTAACAAGGGTTCTCCATCAAATAGCGAAAAATGACCTTTTAAAAATATTATACTATTTCATGTTTAAAATCAGATATGTTCATATTTTTGGACTATAAAATTTATTGGAAAATTTGAAATTCATTTAGTAAACAAGTATAATCATATTGTAATATTCTCAATTAATTTCCACCAATACTATAGCTGGGGATGACATTTCATTTAATATAATAATATTCTTTAATATTTTTTGTATAACTCAATGTTGTGTGGCATAAGATTTCAAAGAAATCTGTTAATTCCTCTAGAGTAAGATGTTAGAAAAAAGTGTTCCCATTAACATAAAATTAATATCTTTTAAAAATTATTAATAGGAATAAAAAAGTATTATTCTATAAATACATTAGTCATTAATGATATTGTAATTATTATATATATATATATATTCATATACGTTTCTCTCATTCAATATAAGAGGAAAAATTAAACAACATACTTGTGAATCTACGACCAACCATCTCTATTAACAATGTATTTCATTTCCTATTGCTGAATATTATTGGTTAAATCTAAATAAATATAAAAGAATATATATGTTATTTGTATCATTTTATAATTATTTATATTGTTAAACCATGTTTTATTTAATAGTAACATTAATAAAACTGTAAAAAATGTATGAAAAAAAAATGATTATTCCCTAAAACATAACATTAACATGTAATTGTTAATAAAATAGTAATGTAATGTCAAAATAAATCCCTATTTGCTATTATATTAATGAATATAGTTTATTAATAAGATTTTTATTAACTAATATATGTTATTAATGATTTTTTAATTATTATGATTAATGTTAAGGAAATATGTAAGCAATTTACATTTCACTTTTTTACTTCTGTGAGAAACATGTTATATTCACCACCTCTTTATTCTATGTGGTTTATAAACTACATGTGAATTTTTTTATGATCCTCCTAAAATTTATTTCTATTTATATATACATAGAGGATACCACTTGCATGGTTTTTATGTTTCAAAATTAACAAAAATCGTTAAAATATGTTTGTCTTAATATTTTATCATTGAGAAATATTTTTTGATATAAACCTATATTTTTTATGGGGTGTATATAAAGACCAATTGAAATTTTATATCATCAATTTTTCTATCCTAATGATATTTAAATTTCCATTTTTATTATTTCATGGGGATTTTTATTAGAGTTCACTAATGTGGAAATAATATTAATATACAATATCATAATTTATAAGGATTCATCATAATTATGATCCAATAAGAAAAAAAATAAAAAAAATTATCTCAATGTTTCTATTTGATTTTATTCTCATATAGGTTTTAATTTTATCTTCTTGTAAATTTATCACTTCCCCACACATTGTTTCTATTGATAATTATGAAATTTGATTCATGAAAATTCGACATTATGTCGCTCATATATTGAAAATATCATCCAAATAACTCATTTCAAAAATTGTTTTCTAAATTGTTATTAAAATATAAATTATAATCATTTTCAAGGAAAAGGATTATGATAATTATTATATTTAAAAAAAATAGTTTTTTCAATGAATCCATTATAATTTACAATAATTGTTTTCAAGGAAAAGTATTTCATATTTGTTTTTGTTAATAAATTATTTTAATTTTTTTATAAAACTCATTTATAATTTTTTAAATATTTTTTTCAAATAAGATCAATTCAAAAAAAAAATATATTTGAAACTTATTTTAAATTATTTTGAAATATTTATCTATTTTTTCAGGTTTATTTTAAATTAATATGGTTATAAAATTTATTTACATTTTAAGTGTAATTTTTTAATGTTGAAAGTATATTTTTCTAAATAAATGATTTAATGAATTTTAGATATTTTTATATACTTATAAAATAAATATTTCCAAGAAAAAAAATCTTCTCGCATTGAATCATTTATATTTAAGATGATTTTTTAAGAAAACGTTTCTCGTGCATGAGTCCTAATAAGATAAAATTCATTTAAATCACCCTTCTTTACATAGATCAAGCTATGATAAATCAATTATGAAACATAACTATTTTTAATTGGTTATGTAATGATGAAATGTCTATGATACCCATTAAATTTTAGGGATTAATTTACTATCACGACCCGACCAAACGTAGCTCAAGCCGCGACTCCCCAATCCCTCCCACAATAGGCCTGGGGCTGGAGTCTAGCACCGAGAATGCTATCACACACATTAGAGGCATTAGCCTAAGGTACCTGTACACACGCACCCACATACACCTCCATAAAATAGTGCTGAGATATATAAAACAAAAAATAAAATGCATGCATACGAATATCCCACAACTAGAGTACAATATATGTACAAAAGGGAAAAACATGGACCGCCAAAAGATAACTACAAAAGTGTCCAACCTACTCAGAGGGAGGGAAAACACTACCAAAACACCTGCAGGTATGCTCCTCAGCACAACTCTGGTAAACACCCCTGTCAAACCCTCTCACTAAAATCTGGCTGCTGCAGGTCCTCTTGGGACTCCATCGAAATGATTGTGGTCTGCACAAGATACAAACATTTGCCGGCAATGACCTTGAAGGGGCGAGTATAACAGTACTCAGTAGGCACCCCAAAAACCCAAACCAAAACAGAGTAACTAAAATACAATAGTCCGCTCATCCCAATGATAAAGGTACTATAGCCTGGGTAGGGCCCACACCATGATCCCGAAACTCGTCGAACAGATGACATCATTGTGATCCTCTCGAGAAATAAAAAACAGGATTGACTATTCATCTGCCAAAATCGGACTCCTGGTGAGAAAGTTTTGTTTCTCCATAAATGCCGAAACTCTGCCTCATGGGGCCCACAATCTTTTCTTGGTCCCAACACCCATAAAATATATTGAAAAGTCCTTCGTACCATTAGGGTCTCAACTCCACTAACAATGCGTTATTTGGATGCTTCAGGTAGAAGATACAACAACCAGAAGTTGACTAATAACAAAATATCAATATTTTATTCGACGTTTCATGCTCACAGGACATGATCCCGAACATTGAAAAATTCCCAAAGTGAGATCAAAATATCCTTCTCAACTCATGGAACATGTCTCTGCAAACGTCTCGCAAATTGGACGTAGGTTTTTCGAGTTATGAGAGTCTAAAGAACACCCGAAAAAACCTAGCCGAACCACCACCTGCCTCGCCTGAAACAACCGCACCGCGGACGGAAACCACCGTGCCGGTGCCGGACTCCGCCATGCCAAATCCAGAAACCACTACACCGCTGCCGCACAGCCATGGGTCTCATCGGATTCAGCCATGGTCACTGCTGGAATACGGGTTTTCGATATTAAGACATCATGGATCCACTGGGATCACCATGGTGCTCCAAAATCAGATATGAAACTTGTTATGGAAAACACATGACCCAAACTATACAAAAGTAATGACGACTTGAAAAAAAACACATAAATGGGGTCAATGACTTTAAAACTGAAACTGCCTACCTCACGGGTGAAACGCCGACGATTCGCGCTCCAAAGCGTCCGTTGCACGATCCTAGAATGTCCGATGTTGAATTCCAAGCTCGACGACACCTTGATCGCGTGATTTGGTTACTGATTCTCCGTCAGAAGAGTAGGAGGAGGAGTAGGAAGGAGTAGGAGTACTTCCTCTACTGTGCACCACACATCCATGTAGGGGGGGTGATAAGATGTTTTTTTTGTTTTTTGTTTTAATATCTCCGGCTCCCAACTCACCTCCGCCCGACACCCGATGCAGACAATGCTATGATCTCCCATAGGGTAAATGCATCATTCTGAACGCAACAACAGACTCAGAATTACAATTCGAGACTCTGTTCAGGAGTTATTCGAGCTGAAAATCGTAATTAAACATTTCCACTTATTTATGAAAATTCCCCTGGTGGCGATGTCCACCATAGGCCCGCGCCGGAAAAGTTTACACCTCTCATAGGTTAAACGGCAGGTTCCAGACGAAACTATGCCCTCATACTCCCATTCTAATCCACCATTTAGGAGATATCACACCCCCAACCCATGCATTGTATAAAAATACTTAATATTTTTATAAAATTAATTCTGGGCACACCGGGCCTCCGAATCTCATATCGTCTTCGCGCCTAGCTCTTTAATTATTCGTAGAAATATTACAAAGTCTGACAGGGCCAAAACCTTAGTCTCTACATCCTCCCCCCTTAGAACTTTTCATCCCCAAAAATTCCTATGCACAAAGGAAGCGACTGGACTGTCAACTGGGACTCCCACACCGGCGAGTTCGCCAACAATCACCCATGCCCGAACACACAAGTGAGAGAGACTCATCCACCACACCTCAACACTATCCTCATTGGTCAACACTGACTCACCCACACAGTTTTAATCATGTCTCAAAAATGAATCTCGGTGGGGCAATGATCCCTCTTCCTCATGCATTTGAAGCATGCCAAAAAACACCCACACAACATCTTAACAACGCCCTGAACAAAACTCAAGAAAGCAACAGAAAGGGAAGAGTACCATTAAACAGTGTTTATCAAACTACTGTAGTTAGTAGATAGGACACTAGGTGTACCTATATTCATCCGTGGAGCCTCTGGGTCAACAGCCTCTAGGGCATGAAGCTGACCTCACCCTTAGCCACCAACTCCCTAAGCATGGCGTGGACCACCTGGGGGTGGAAACTGATTGCACCTACCCCCTCCTCCTGTTTCACCAGATCAATTACCAGGTCTTCCACCCGGCGAACCACCTTGCTCGAGATGCTGCCTCTACCAAGGCAGTCCATCAGCCGGATCCCTCGCAACAGCATGGCGGGTCAGACAATCTCTAGCAATTTCTCCCCGACCATAACAAACATAACACCGCCTCTCTGCGGCTGACCAAAACTGGCATGTGAGCCCTGTGAGCCCTGGGCCTTAGATCCTCCATCTTGGGATCGCCTCCTAAAATGTCACCCATGTCTAGAACCCTGAGTCTATCTTTGGCTACCCGATGCTGATATGAGTGATGAGGTCTCAGCTCTCGCGTGCCCAGCACTAATAGGTGGGATTTGCTTGGCCAAAAATCTCTCCACCACTGATGGTCGCTCCAGAAATCTATTATATGTGGGAAGGAAAAAAGAAACCACACCTTCCCAGATGTTGTATGCCCATCTTAAAGGTCTGATCCCTAATGAATGAGTCTCTAACCTTATCTAAGGAGTAACACGACATGTTTTTAATACTCACTGTGTACTCCGACAGAGTAATGCTCTCATGCTGAAGCTCTAAAAGCTTCTGAATCCACACTGACCTCAGAGTCACGAGATAGAACACTTCCCTAAAGAGCCACTAAAAATCATCCCACGTGTGTGTCTCCTCATCAAGGGACTACATCACTAAAGTCCACCATCAGCCTACCGAACCATGTAGAAGGATCACCGCTAGGACCACCATCTGTTTTGGGGGTGTCCTCGCCAGGCAGAAAACTCGGGTGACTGCTTCAAGCCAATCATCAACTGCCTGGGGGTCTGCATCACCCTTGATCCTCAGAGGTCACTGCCTCTGGAACACATGTAGTTCACTCAGCCTCCATGGAACCTCATCCTGCACTGTCGGCAGGAAGAACTTCTTGATAGTTAGTGGCTCAACTGGCGGACCACCTGGAGGTCCAGTCTCAAAACCTGGGCCCTGGTCCACAGCCTCTACACATGGCAGATAATCACCAACACCCTGTTGCAGAACCTTCGTTGGCTGTTGTCATGGAGGAATCCTGAAATATATTCACGAAAAACCACATTCTAAAGAGTTGACTCATGAAGGACAAGGAAAAGCCAAAATCCCAGTCCTATATGATTCATGTACCATTTTTCCCATTTGAACTGTGTAAGAATGTCCCGAGTCGAATGGAATGTTATCAGTGTCCTGGTGTATGGACATGTTGGCTGCCGCACCCACACTGGAGTCCCTGGCCTGAAATCTGAAATCAAAGCATCCTAAAACTGCCGTTATGCAACCCAAACCAGACTCACATCTTGAACAGCTAAGCTCTGGGATCCCAAATGTGGAACCTCATCTGATACCACTCATTCACAACCCGACCCAATGGATATCAAGCCACAACTCCCCAAGCATTCCTCCAATGGGCCAAGGGCTAGTGTCTAGCGCCAAGTAGGCTATCACACACATTCAAGGCATTAGCCTAAGTTACATGTACAAACACACACCCACATACACCTCTACGAAACACTGCAATGATATATAAAACTAAACAGAATACACATGCATACGACTATACCAAAACCAGAGTACATTAGAAGTATAAAAGGAAAAAACTAGGCCCACCAATAGAAAACTAAAAAAGTGTCCAACCTGCTACGATGGAGGGAAAACACTGCCAAAACACCTGCCGGTAAGATCCATGACACAGCTCCGGTAAACACCCCATTCAAACCCGCTCACTAAGCTCTGCCTGCTCCGGGTCCTCCTAGGACTCCATTGAATGGATTGTGGTCTGCATAAGACAAAAACATGTGCGGGCAAAGCCTGTGCAGGGGTGAGTATAACAATACGTAGTTAGCACCCCAAAACCCCAAACCAAAAGAGAGAATCTAAAAGACAATAGTCTGGTCATCCCAGCAAGAGGGAACCTAGATGAGAGATAAATTTTTTCTCATGACCATCATCAGCTAAACACAACTAGTCAGTCTAGCTCACGTGTATGCCCATATGTACACCTTGAACCATCTAGATACACTCAACTCACGCACGAAGCCACATAGAGTATCGACCTCATCACCAGCAACGGTTCACAACCAGTATAGCACACTTCACTATCATCGTCATCCTAGATGACACTCTTCCAAGAGGTACACTCCATTGAGTCCCACAAAAACATCATAGATGCTAACCCAAGAGATCACGCTTGTTAGATAGCGTCACATAGAAAACCTTGCTAAAACAACATAAAAACCAAACATCTCAGATAGGGGATCACTTATAGTGTCCTCTATGGGATACCAGAACCCACATCGGTATAAGAAGTTGTCAACGATAGAGGATCACATCCTGGGTCTGCTGAGGGATACCATAGCCCGATCTGGAATTCGTAGAACTCACAAATAGGGGATCACACCTAGGATCTGCTAGGGGACACCACAACCCGATCTAGCGCTCGACAGAAGCATGTCACTTAGATAGAGGATTGTCACCCGTGTAAAGGTGGTCACAATGATACCAGAACCCTATCTGTTATAACTCACGATGTAGGGGATCGAACTGATGATGTCGTAACCCTACCGAAACCACGTGCTGAGTAGGGGTTCACATAACCAATGATACAGAAACCCTACTAAAACCTCATGTTGAGCAGGGGATCATATACGCGATGGTGCCACAACCCTATTGAGCATGACCTACTACGTAGGGGATCATATTACCAATGATTCCAATAACCTTACGGGGATAACCTGCTAGATAGAGGATTTCCTCCCTTGAATAGTCGGTCACAATGATACCAAGAACTTGATCAAGGGAAACAATGCAATAGGATCTTGTTCCAACCCCACCTGAGGGATTCTATAACTCTAACAAATTGATCATCCAATTGAGAGAATCACAACCCTATACAAGGGTTTCGATGCCATGTGAACCCTTGTAGGAACAAACCAAGGGAGTACCCTCCACCACTATAGGTCCAAACGACCCTAACCTGAGTGACCCTCCACAACATCAACCTGCACACCTCCATGGCCGATACAGAGGCCACCATCGCGATCCACGTGGAAAAAAATGAATGATAGGCTGTTTACTCACCTGAAACATATGACCGGTGAAAAAGGCACTTTTCACCATATAAAATCCACATGGGGCCCACACAACGATCTCGAAACTCATCAAGTAGATCATACCACATTGATCTCTTAGAAAAAACAAACAGAATCCACTACTTGTTCATCCCAAACGGACACCCGTGAAAAAGTTACTATTCTCTGTAGCCAGACTGGGTAGGTCCCACACAAAGATTCCGAAACTCTTAGAATGGATCCCACCATTATGATCCTCTCGAAAAAACAAACAGGATCAACTATTCATCTGTCAAAATTAGACTCCTGGTGAGAATGTTGTGTTACTCCGTAAACAATCAAAACCCAGCCTCCTGGGGCCCACACCCTTTTCTCATTACCAAAACTCGGAAAATATCTTGTAACGTTTTTCGTACCATCAGGGTCTCAAGTCCACTGACGGTACGCCATTTGGACGCTCCGGGTATAGGATACAATGGCTCGACGTCGAATAATAATAAAATATCATTATTTTATTTGATGTTTTAAGCTCCCGGGCCATGATCACAAACTATAAAAATTACCAATGTGAGATCAAAATATCCTTCTTGATGCAAGGATCATGTCGCTACAAACGGCTAGCAAATTCGATATATGGTTTTCGAGTTACGAGGGTTTAAAGAACCACCAGAAAAACATGGCTGGACCACCGCCGACCTTGCTGGAAACCACCACGCCACTGTCGAAAACCACCATGTCAGTGTCAGACACCGCCATTCTAGACTGAAAAATCACTGCACCGCTGCCGTGCGGCAATGGGTCTCACTGGATTCCACCATGGTCGCTGCCAGAATCTGGGTTTTCCGCCGGAATACATCCGGGATCCACCAAGAGCATCACGATGCTCCAAAATAAGATCAAAAACTTGTTTCAGAATCCTTGAGATCTGAAATATAAAACCCTTATGAAAATTTGAAGAAAAAATTACATAAATGGGGTCTGTGATTTTAAAACAAAATCAACCACCCTCATTAGAAAAACACTGACGATCAGCGCTCCAAAGCTTCTGCTGCACGATCCTGGAACGTCCGCCATTGAAATCCAAGCCCAACGGCACCTTGATCGCTCAATTATGTCGCTGATTCACTGTCTAAAGAGGAGGCAGAGGAGGATTTCCTCCTCTATTTCACACCACACGTCCATGGGGAATGATAAGAAGATATTTATGTTTTCATTTAAATATCTCCGTCTCCCGACTCACCTACGCCCGACGCCCGATGTCGATAAAGGTAAGGTCGCCCTTAGGGTAAACGCATTGTTCTGAATGCAACAGTGGACTCAGAATTGGGATCCGAAACTCCGTTCAAGAGTTATTTGAGCCGACGCTCATAATTAAACTGTTCCACTTATTTATGAAAATGCCCCTGGTGGCGCTGTCCACCGCAGGCCCCCACCCGCAATGTTTACACCTCTCCTAGTGTAAACGGCACATTCTGGATGCATCCATGCCCTCATATTCCTGTTATGAGCTACCATTTATGAGATAGAACACCCCTTCCATGTGCATAGTATTAAAATACTTAATAACTTTAAAAAATTAATTCCTGGAACACCGTGCCTCGGAATCGCATGCCGTCTTCACGAGTAGTTCGGGAATTATTCGTAGAAATATTCCAAAGTCTGACAAGGCCAAAACCTAATTCGTTACATTTACGATGATTTTTTATGATATTAGAGAACACTTATATATTATATCATTATGTTATGGGTGAAACATCAACATATTTTTATAAAAATATACATTTTTTGATAGCATAATGTACATGACATCATGCGTAAGAAAGAAACTAAATATTATTATTTAATATTGAATATATCACCTAACTGTTATAGTGTATGGTATGATATAGACCATCTATATTTTGTTTAAGTTTTTTTTTTCAATCATCCAATATATTTCCAATGTATAAGAAAAAACCAGACTCACACTTAAAACACGCATTTTGTTGAAAAGCGGTTCCTCCATCTATTAATAGTGTGCTACATTTAAAATAAAATATTGACCAAATATTAATATATATATTAAAAAATAGTCTTAATTTTTTAAATTTTATATTTAAAATTATCTATATGTGGTTTTTTATTATCTTTCTGATAACTTTACTGTTATCATGAATAGAGAAAATATTACATTTTAATTGAAAAAAGAAATTTTATTTGATTAATTTATATAGATATATTATATTTTAAATTGGTCAATATGTACACCTTGATAGATTAAAATTATATAAATTCAATTTAGTTTATTGGAATGAATTTCATATTCAAATGGGATATAGAAACATTTCAATCATCTAAAAATTTTTAATTTAAAAACATATTTTTAAACTTTTCAATCGGTTTCATTTATAAATAACTTATACAACTTATAGGATTTATATTTTGAAAAAAAATTTCATATTTTTGAATACAAATGGTAAATTTAGTATATAAGACCCTTTTATATTTGGAAAATATGAATAGTAATGTTGATAATTTTTTATTACCATATTGAATGGTTAGAAACGTAAAAATATAATGATATATGGTAAAATAATATGTTATGGATTATAAAATCACGGATACAATTTAGATAAAAACTATGGGTGAATAATTATTTTCTAAAATCTCTCAATGTTCTAATATTTAACCATTGGTTCCCAGTCTTATGTGAATATTTCATTACTATTATATTTTAATGAAAAGAAAATAATGTCACATTAATATTATTAATAACTAATTTTTTTTAAATTTCTTTATGTATAAGATATGTTATACTATAAATAATTTTTTACGAGATAAAATATTTATATTTATCATTGTAATTTATTATCAATTTTATATGAAGACATAATTATCTTAAATGCATTCATTGTTTTGAGATACTAAATAATTAAATATAAAATAAAAGTTATTCGAAATAATAAAATATTAATTGTTTTATATCATTAATGTGATCAAAAAATTTTATGTAATATTTGAGCTCATAAGGGTTTATTGAATGTTTTTTTTTCAATTTTTTCTATTCATTTAAATATTTTTAAATGTCTATGGAATTAAAGGACTCAAAATTTTCATTAAATATATTCTAATATATATATAATATATTATTAAATGATATAGAATATCATAAAATATTAAATTTATAAAACTAATAAGTATATAGTTAAACATTTCATCCATGAACCATTTTTTTTATTTTGATTTTTAATATATTAACCCTCAATGGTAGAAAATGTCATAATCAATACATTGGTAGATAATTCTAGGTGGAGTTGAGAGATAGGAGGAGTTAATGATATAATGGAGAGGAGTGGTATACAAGATTATGAATTCTGACAATGCCTGAAGTGATCCATCAATGGTTTTATATCTCAAAAAATGAGGTTTGTGGTGAAAGTAGATGAAGGAGTTGGAATGGAATAAAGTGATTCATTGATGAAATTTTCATTATACTCTTTTTTATCATTCTTAGAATGGATCATGTGGGTTTAGATTAGTTGTTGAGTTAAACCATTACCATTATCATCATCGCATAAGTAATATGTTGTATGATATTAGAAGAATCATTAAAAAATCAACAATTTTTCATGTGTTGTAAACAAGCACAAAGGGGGTGATTAATGGGAAAAAATCCATCATGGAGTCATCTTTATGTTTTTTGTTGTGACTATGTTTGTTGAAAAAGATGGTTGACTACGAATGAGTTTGGTAGATGATGCCAAAGTTGGTTTGAAAGGTGTAGTTGTTTCCCAGTATCGACATAATTTGTATGCCTAAAAATATGGAGTTTATTATTTTTGGAAAAGGAATATATCCATGTAAGAGTAAAAAGTATGTGGAGCATGTAACACTGTTCTTAGGAAACAAAATTTTTGTGTTGAATGATTTTGTAAAATCAGTAATGGAAGGATTCTTCCTAGTAGCGTTATGTGTTCAGTGAAGTGCATTACGCAAATCAATAACAAAAAAGGGTTTGTGGAGAAGACTATAGTTTTTGAGAGGCCAATGGTACATATAAGTCTTGTAGTATATGATATGGCATGTATTTGAAAAAAATATGGTTATTTGGGTTGTCGTGTAGGAAGAAAGGTAGCATGTGGACAACATTTGGAAATGGTTCCTAGAAGGAGAACTTTGCTATGAAGGCTGTACAACATTAATATTTTAGGAGATATGGATTAAGGGATTTTGGGGATCTATTTTTTTTATATAAGCACAAGTAATCCCCTTATTCAGGTAGAGAAATCTTCTTAATAATTTTTTTCTCTATTCATTAAGTGAAGTCTGAATGTGGTTCGTAATAAGCAATTTTTGGAATGGTGAGGTAGTTCGTGGGGAGGATTCTTTTAAAGTAAATGAAGTTCTATAGGAGCTTTTTGAAGGGTGTTTTCAAGGATCTAAATCTCTAAAAAAATTACATGAAATGGAAATCCATTGTTGAAAAATAATATGTCCTCTAGGAGAAATGGTCTGAAGAAGTAAATGACCTCTAAAGAGGCTGTACGTGGAAGTTGTACACATAAACCATTTGTGGAGGCATTTCTTGGAGGTGGTATGTAGAAGATGTTATCCATGAGGTAGATTCCCTATATGGTGCTTCATAGTTTTCCAAGTTTGTATTTTGTACATGATAAGAATTATACAGTTTATAAAAGTATATTCTACAAACTATGAATATGATAAAATGTCGAATTCATCTTCGGGTGAAAACAGTACTTCAACAGAACATTATATATATTTGAGGATATGTTATTTCAAAAAATTGAAGTTACTGACAAGTCCATAAAGTATAATTGGATCCCTTCCAAGTGTAGTGATAAAATGATTGGGAATATGGTGATCCTTTTTACTGGTAGGGATCTAGAGAAACAGACATAAGGAGTGACCCTTGGGAATATAGTGAGCATACACTAAATCCTGTTTAGGTAGTGATCCTTGTCATAGAAGTGATCTACCCCAAACCATGTATTTGTAAATAATTTTTACTGGATTTTTTACATCAACACATCACCTTTTTATTCTCTTTTGATGTAACCCAGTAAGGGTGAACCAAGTAAAATAATTGTGTCCTTGGAGTGATTTCATATTTGTTAATATAATGTAATGAAAGAATTCGAGAAGTGTTTTTAATTTAATAGTGATAAATATTTCTAAATGGGTAGTAGTTTTAATCATTCATACTATAATTCTCTCCACATACAATGGTATTTTACATTTTGGTTTTCATATCATGGGATGAAAACAATCTAAGGATTCCCTTTTGTGCAAGCCCAATAGAGTAACCCAAATAAAAGGTAAAAACATTATAAATTTTATTAGTTTTATATTTAAATTTTATTATCCATAAATTATTCATAATTCATGATTTTATAAAAAATATTATACTCAAAATTATATATTTTTTATTCTATGTTTTTCACCTACACTTAGACACTCCCATTTAATGGGTGATAAATATACACTTTACGTGTGTAGAGAACTACCACATCACAAAATGATGACTTTTCATTTATATCTTACCACCACTCATTATAGAAAATATGATGGAAAAAATGTTTATATTTATTATATATGATATTTATTGTGTCATTTGGAATCTTTAATTCATTTATAACACAAACTATTATAATTTTAAATTGGGTTAAAAATGATAACATGTGGTCTACCACCTCCTATGTGGGATGTGACTCATTCACACTATAAATAAATTATATAATTGACGGTTTCAATAAAATTATATAATATATATATCATATAAATGTTACTATAATTGTAACTTAAAAATTTATCATTTACATTACATTATTTAAGTGGAAAAAATAAATTACAGTTCTATTAATATATACGTAATCTACCATCAAAATGAATGGTGCACTTCATTTATTATCTATAAATATTATTTACTATTATAAATAAATATGTATTAAACATATTAGAATATTAAGTCATAGTTTTAATTAAATATATGTGAGATCAATATTTAATTGATAGTATCAACAAGTAAAATGACATAAAAGACTTGATAAAACTAGGTGATTAGCACGTTAAATAGAGAATATACTGAATGATTATTAATAAATGGGTGTTATGAAATTATATAAATATAATATATGATATTATAAATGTATTTATGGTTATGGTATATTTTATTATGATTTTTTAGAAAACTATATAATAGAATAATTACCACACAAAAGGAATGATAAGGTATGTGATATCTTCTCAATTTACATTTCATTGAGACATATTTGTTAAAATACAAATAGTTTAATTAATATGTTTTTTATAAAATCATTTTTTTGTGTTCAATCTAGATTTATCCAAATTTCAGGATAATATGAGTTTACATTACTCATTATTCGATCATTTATATTATGATTTAAATTTTTCAATGGGGTATGAGACACTTTGAAAAGTTTATTGATTATTTTACTCAAGAATGTGTTTAATGTCCACCTTTGATATCTCACAACTATTAAATTGATAACATTCTCTTAAAACATGAAATCTAATATTATCAATTTTATTGCATGTTACCTCATTATTAAACAGTTATTTTAATGACCTGTTCCTCAGGGCCCTTTCCGTGACTACCCCAAGACCCCTTCCATAGGTAGGGGCTGGCGACTAGATCTGAAGGCATATTACATAAAATTGGGAAGGAAATTAATTTATAACCTATAAGCACACATAACAAAGAAAACATCAATATATGAACATAATTAAACTATACTATAAATAGAGTTATTATATTATGTAAAAGGGGACAAAATAGAAGCCCAACATGAATGTACAAATACAACTCTGAAACAATACAACTGGAGAAAAGGGATAGTCATCTGCTGGGTTGTCCTTCGAGGCTCCCTCATGAAGGGTAGGTACAGATCACCCACTCAACACTCCACATCCACCCATCTCTTCTGCGTATCGACACACTGTATGGTCCACCTCCAAGTACCGTCTAGTCTAGGTAATTTTAGCCTCAGTCAGCGCTTTCTGCCTTCTGCATCCAACACAATAAGGTGTGGGCATAGCCTGTGTAGGGTTGAGTATAACGATACTCAGTAGGGAACTCGAGGTCATCTAGGTCTCACAAAATCCATCAAGGATAAAAAAGTATGAAATCTATAGATAACATTACTTATGTATATGCCTTTACATATACCTATGTTATTATGTAAAATGTCTCAAACATTAGGAAAACACAAAGGTACTCACACAACTCATACCATGATTAATTCTAGGGGTAAAACCATCTAACATTCCCAGTCACAATGTCAAACACCTTAGCTACTAATTAAATCCTCCTCTATCAAGTACAGTGGGACTTCCACGTCAGACAGAGGCACTTCCCACTACTCTTGGACTGTTGAGGTACTCCTCCTATCGAGTACCAGGGTTCATCAATTTCACCAAGGTGCTCCCCACCGTGGGTCTGGCTCGTCACCAAGGTGCTCCCCCTTGTGGCCTGCTGAGGTACCCCTCCTGTCGAGTACCATGGGTTTTACATGTCACCAACGCGCTCCCCACTGTGGGTCTGCTGAATCACAATGTCACTCCCCACTGGGCATTTTGAGTCACATTGAGTGGAAACAGTTAGCAGAAGTCCTGTCTCCACTAGCCACTGGGTTTTCGCACTATACGGGCTTGTCTATGGGATGATCTGCTCCACAAGCTACTGTTCTAAACTCCAACTGCAATGAAGTCCCATGATAATGTATCTCAATGGTCTTTCACGTAATATGGGTTCACAATATAACAGACAACATGTCAATCAGATTCCCGATCTGTGACTTGTTATCCTTTAAGTCACTAGGTGGGGGTGATTGGATTCGTGCTCGATACAACATGACAATTCCCCATTATAACCCAAAATGCAGTGGGGTATCACCCAAAGGGACTGTATCACACACTGATTTACAAAACCGATGACGGTGCACCAAATAGATATATGGTGCCAATGTAATTGGGTCTTAGAGGGACCGAGTCTAGTCAGACCCAGTTAGAACGACTGGGACCAAACCAGCCAAGGGAAACCTATTTCGGGTCAACCCGGCCTGACCCGCTGTGTCCGGCCCACCCCGTGCTAGGTAGCATGACCAGCTGGGTCCGGCCCTGCCCAAAAGGTCTGTGACGGTGCCTCGATGGAGGCTTGGATGAGGGGTTCCATGAGGGCACAAGACGGATCGGCCCGTCTCGAATAATAGTGGAAAAAGACCATGGGGATGATCGGCTATGGAGTGGCAGTCCTACCGCGTGGAGGCGGTCTAATCACTGGAAGGCATCCTGTATGCTCGGTGTGGAGGTGGGTATGTCCGTGGGGCGGCAGACCGGACACAGGTCGGCGGTCCGGCCACGGGTCAGCAGATCGGTGGCAGGGAGGCAGACCGGCTGCGGGGTGCCAAACCGGCCACATGGAGGTGGAACGGCTGTGGGGCAGAGGTAGTGGCTGCGAGGTAGCGTTGTTGAGTGGTTTCTTTCATTTCGGATGGCAGTGATGCCCGCCACCACTCTCGTGCCTTTTCGGTGCCCAAAATCCCTCTCTGGTTGCTGTCACCTAGTTTTTCTTCTTCCATCACGAAGGGTACACCACAAGATTTGTGAAAGGGTCGTGCCATGTTGGTTTGTATCTTACCCTCCACGTTAGGTTGGTAGCATATGGCACTACAAGTACATGAATTAAGGACATCAATACCTATCCTCCTCTAGTGATTGTTCACAACCTGCAAAAGAAAAGAAGGGTATACATGGGAAAGGAGAAACAAAATGAAATAAACCCCTACCTCGTTTTATTGGATGTTAATGTAAAAGAGGAGGAAGGAAAAAAATATTGAAGACGTCCCACATTCAAGGATGTCCCTAGGGTGATTTTGAAGTCGGCATTCTTCGTCAGTGGAGTGTTCTTGGTTGGTGTTCATCGTTAGAGAGCTTTTTTCCTAAATCCCCAAAGCTCTCCCCTTTTCCAATAGTTTCCCCCAATTCTACCAAAATGTGGAATTTCCCACTTAATATATTTTTTTAAATTTAAAATTGGAACAAAAATGATAGAATTTTTATTTAAGGAAGTGTTGGCATAATTAATGTGGAGGAGGGTTGACATAAATTAATTGGGGGTGGCACTATTAAGTGGGGAGATCAGGAGGGGTTTCCCCACATAATAGGAAGATCAAGCAGGTTTAACCTCGGGTGGTCCCCACCACCATATCCTCTCAAGGGAGGTTAATTTAGGTAGTCCCCATGAATATATCCTCTCATGAGATGTTTAGTTCAGTTGGTCCCCACCTGTAATATCTATATTGTAACTCCAAATTAAATAATATCTAATTTATTTTTTTCCACAAAAAACAAAAAAAAAATAACTTTTACCATCATCTAACTATCATCGATGTGAAAGTATTTATAAGAGAATATCGATGATGGGAGTTTAATGGTGCCCTCAGATTTCAGTTACAACCACCATTTCAAAAGTTAGAAAACCACTCACACGTTTTCTGAACGTACCCAAAAAAACATCAGAAATTCATTCTTGGAACTCCAGGCCTCAGAATCACGCACCTTCAATTTTTTAGGACCCGTAAAATTCACACACATATATATATAATTCATGAAAAATATGGGTCTTTACATTCTACACTCTGTAGGGATCTAGGTCCCCATAATCCACATCTCAAACTAGGTAAAAAGGCGGGGGTACTAAGCACACATTTGTGTCTTCTGCTCCCATGTTCTCTCTTATAGGTTCATGTGCTTCCAATGAACATGAAATAGAGGAATCAAACCTCCATGAAGTATGCACTCCTATTGATCCTCAATAACTACAGAAACCTCCATAAAAGTGGCCCCATCATCGATGTCCAACTCTCATTTGTCTATGATTTTAGAAGGACCGTGCACGTATCTCCGTAGCTATGATACATGGAAGATGTCATGCACCCGGTGAAACTGGGGTAAAAGGGCTAAGTGGTATGCCACCTTACCAAATCTATTGAGACCTGAAAAGGTTGTTGAACTTCAGAGATAAATTGTCATGTTTGCCAAATTCCCACAAACATCATCGAGGTGAGACCTGTAGAAAAATGTGGTCTCTATACTTTAAAACTAGAGGTATCCATCTCTTATCGGCATTCAACTTATGCCTTCACTGCGTAGTATTCTTATGCTCCTGGATGATCTGCACCTTCTCTATGGTAGCTCATACCATATATGGTCCCACTAGAGCTGACTCCCCTGTGTCAGTCAAACACATAGCTGATCTGCATGGTCACTCGTACAACACCTCAAAAGGTGACATCCCTATGGTGGAGTGATAAATGTTGTTGTATGAAATATAAACAAAAGGTAAATGATCCACCCAGATGAAACCGAAATAAAAAACATAAGCAAACAACATGTCCTCGAGGTTTTGAATAGTCTGCTCAGTCTTACCATCCATCAGAGGATGGAAGGTGGTGCTCAAATGAAGCTACATCCTGAAAGCCTCCTACAACCCCTTCCATAGAATGTAAGTAAATCCTGCCACATGTTAAGAGGAAATTGTCAAGGGTTCTCTTTGTAGCCACATAATCTCCTGGACATAGAGGCTTTTGAAGCCCTCTACTTATCCCTGATCTCTGATTAGAAGGAATTGGGACGACTTTGTGAGTTGGTCGATGATCACCTAGAGACATTCATGACCCCTAGATGTACATGGAAGTCCTATCATGAAGTCCATGGATATCCCATCCCACTTTCACATTGGGACCTCCAAAGGCTGAACCAAGCCTGCTGGTATTTGATGCTCTACATTCACTTCCTTCCATGTGAGGCACCGAGAGACAAACTTTGTTACTACCTTTTTTATTCCCGACCACCAATGTCGTTATCAGATATCCTATAAAATCTTTTCAATTCATTTATGTACCGCTAGATGGGATGTGTAGAGCTCCCTCAGCACTTCCTCATGATCTTAAAATGGTACCATGGAACATCTTCTGATGAGGATTTCGTTCTCTCCACCTTCATAAAATACATCAGGTGCCTATTATATTGATATCTAAGCATGTCATGTCTCGTAGTCAGCGTCTCCACAATGCGCCACCCTGACACGGTGATGAAGTGGGGTTTTTTATTGTAAGAGTCTGTAGAAAAGATGCTCTATCCCTATCGACAAAAAATATTTTTAAAGAGACCAGCTGCTCCATGGCCTCACCTAGCGGCTATATACCAGACCTCTTGCTGAGTCCATCTTCTACAACATTATCCTTCCCAGGAGTATTGACTATCTTGAAGTCACAGTTATTGAAGAACATAATACAACATCATTGTCTCATGTTTTGGTCCCTATGAGAGAAGATATAACTGTGACAATTGTGATCAGATTACACTGTATAATGCTTGCCCAACAGAAAGTGTTTCCACATCATCAAGGAGAAGACCATTGCTGCTAAATCCTGGTCATGGATATCGTAGTTCTTCAGATGTTGTCTCAGCTATTTAGAACCATATGCAATCTCTTATCACTAATACATCAGGACACTTCTGAGTCCAGTCCCTAATGTTTCACAGTATACTACGTACCCTACGCCCTCCTCCGGCACGCACATGATGGGGGAACTAGTCAGCCTCTTCCCAACTCTTGAAAACTCTACTAGAATCTCTTCGACCAAACGAATGGTTTCCCCTTCATTGACAAGGTTGATAGTGGTAGTGAAACTTTGGATAATTCTAGCACAATCCTCTGGTAGAATACGTCCAAACCTAGAATGTCAATCTCATGGAACCAAAACAAGCACTTTGAGAGAATACCATAATGATGGTGCTCTTCGAGTGTGTCCAGTACTACTTGCATATGATAGGAATTATCCTCTTCATTTGTCAATTAGATCAGAATGTCTTCATTGATGTATACTACAAAGAGATCATGATATATTTGAACAATCCTATCCATGAGTCCCATAAACACTGCTGGATCGTTGGTCACGCCGAATGGCATAACAAAGAACATGTAATGGTAATACAGACACCTGAATCCCGCCTTCTGCACATCCTTGTCTCGAACTCTGAGATGATGATAACCTGATCTAATGTGTACCCTCGAGAACCATCGTGCTCCCTTCAGCTGATCAAAGTGGTCGTCAATCCTCATGTGTGGGTACATTTTCTTCACGGTCACCATGTTCAAGCGCAGATAGTCAACACAAAGCCTCAAGCTCCCATCATCCTTCTTGGAAAACAAAATCAGGGCTGCCCAAGGGGAAGCACTGGGCTGGATGAATCCTTTTCCATTCAATTCCTCCAGATGTACCCATAGCCCACGAATCTTCGAGGGAGCCATCCGATATGCTAGTGTATATATCAATACCATCCAGGGGTACAAGTCAATGTAATATTCCACCTTTATGCAAGGAGTTAGACCCATACCATCATTCAGAAAAAGATACCCTTATTCATCCACCATTACAGGATATCTCAGACACTCCACTTCAACTTCTATGAGGGTATGGTAAACCCACTGATGAGTGATCGGCTGCACACTCCTCCGAGTAAGTCCATCATGTTCTACAAATCCTCCCTTTTTGTCGGTGAAGTTAAAAATGGTCCCATATATGTGGACACACTTCCCTTTGTGCCTAATACAGTTAATATGGGCATGGAATGTAGATAACAAGTCCATACCCAAGATGATTATGTAAGGCCTTGACACCGCTACTAGGAGATCTCAGCCGAAACTCTCGCCTCCTAGAGTAATATCAGACTGCTGAAACTAGTGCGTAATAAGAGAATCTTATCCCGTAGGATTCTCTAGCCATAAATATCTTTCCCACGACTCCATCAGAATCTCAGAGCTCCGAAAAAGGGTAGTGGAAATAAAAGATTGACTAGCACTTGTGTCTTTAAGTACAGTAGCTATGGTTGAGTATACATAGTCATATATCATAACATCTCGGGATCACCATGATCATAAGCCTCAGTTTCTTGTAGTTGAGATCCCCCATGTCCACATGCTCTGGGTAGTCGGGGTGGACTTCTTCGTGGTGGTGGCGGTAACATCTTGAATCGTCGCCCACTGCCAGCAGCTCAGCTAGCTCCACCCCCACATCCTCCTGCTCCCAATAGACCTCCTCGGTCGAATATCTGTCTATGCATGGGCAGTCCTTCGACCATCTGTTGATCATCTATATAATGAGTTAGACAGTCATGAGCCATGTGACCCTTCCCACCACATGTGAAATACTGCCCACTCCTGGTATTACTAGATCTGCCTCAGGTGCCCCGCACAACCTATCCTGAGTCATGCGGTCATCCACCTATAGGTCTAGTCCTCTTGGACCTCTGCGATGTATGTCTACTTCCTGCAGTGGAAGAATACTCTATGTGATGATTGGTAGTGGTTCTGGCCGCTGGTGACTACTCGGAATGGAAAATATCCACCAATAGTGCTCTCTCTGATACCCATGCATGCGTTGGGATGTTGTGTGAGTTTGTCGAAGGCCGGATCCCTCACCAGATCCCCTACTCGGAGGTATGGGCCCTGAAGAAATGGTCACACACCATATCATATGAGTATTGTGAGAGGTCGGTGAACCTCCCTTAGTACTGATCCACATTAATATTTCCCTACTGGAGAAGAAGTAGCACTAGTATGTACACTGCACGAAGAGTAACTGGGACAATATCTACCCAAAACAGGCTCTTGAAGTCTTCCCAGAGAAGCGTCACCTCGTCGTTAACATGGATCATCAATCTCCATCGTCTTCCTAGTACATCCTATAGAAGAATGGGGGAAAGGATCACCATGAGATCAACTTGTGTCCATACGTGTCAAAATACTCTTAACGCAACCTCCATCCAATCTTCAGCTGCATGTGGGTATAAATCTCCCCTAAAACTTGGTGTCAACTGGCTCTGGAACTCATTAAATGCACTTAAGTGGCGTGCACCATATGATTCTGGTGCTAGTGGAATCGGTTTCCCAATTGGGAACGGTATAGTTGGTGCCTCCGCTGGTGCCTCTACTGGATGAGGGTCAAGCACCGAGGCCTCATCACTCGATAGTCTATAAGTGAAAACAACTCCTAGAACACTAGAATGTTGTCTTAATGGACGCATCCTAAATAGATATTGGTTCGCCATGATAAAAAATATATACCTGGTGAGTTGACTCATAATAACACAACAAAAACTATTGAAAACACATTCCCAATCAGTGTTTCCATGCACTGAGTTAGAAATTAGATGTCAGGGTCCAGGTGTATGGATACGTCGGTCAGCGCACCAACACTGGACTCCCTAAACTGAACACCACACTCATTCCTTTAACACTATGGCTTCACAGAAAAAATAGGTGTCCTAGTTCTACGGTAGAACCGACTCCTCTGAAACCACTTTTTCATGACCCATCCCAGGGGCCTTTTTCGTATCTACCCCAAACCCATATTCCATGGGCTCGGGGTTGTTGACTAGCACTGAAAACAAATTACCTAAAACAAGGAAAGAATTCACTTTATAACCTACAAGATCACGTAACTGGGCACACAACTAGATATGAACACAAGTAAATTGAACTGTAAAAAGAGTGAGTATTGTAATTAAAAGGGGACAGAATACAAGCCCAATTTGAAAGTACATGTACAACTATGATACAATACTACTGGAGAAAAGGGAAAGTCAACTCCTATGTCTCCCTCCGAGGTTCCTACCTGAGGGGCAGGTACATATAGCCTCCTATCACTCCACATCCAACTATATCCTCTATATACTGAAAAGTCATATGGTCCACCTCCAGGTACCATCTAGTCAAGGTACTTTCAGCCCCAGTCAGCACTGTCTGTCATCTGTGTCCAACACAACAAGCTGCAAGTGTAGCCTGTGCATGTTTGAGTACAATGATACTCCGTAGAGACCCCTAGAAATTCTAGGACTCAAAAAATCCATCATTCATAAAATAAAATGTATGAAATCAATAGATAACCTTACTTAGGTATATGCCCATACATATACTTAAGTTATCAAGTAATCCATATCAAACATGAGGAAAACAATGAGGTACTAACTCAACACACACTAGAATTTATTCTAGGGGTAGTATCAAGTTACATTCTTAGTCAAAATGTCTAAAACATCAGCTGATGCAGGAATCCTCTTCTATCGAGTATAGTGGGCATGCCACATCTCTCAAAGGCGCTTCCCACTAACCTTGAACTGCTGAGGTACTCCTCATGTTGAGTACCATTGGTCTACCTCTTCACCACGGTGCTCCGCACCATGGGTCTGCCACGTTACCAAGGAGATCCCCCTCGTGGACTACTGAGGTACTCACCCTGTCGAGTACCATGGGTCTGCCACACCACCAATGTTATCTCCACCGTGCATCTTCCAATTCACCAAGGTGCTCCCCAGTAGGCATGTCATGTCACTCTGAGCTGAAATGGTCAGCAGTCGTCAAGTCTCAGCCAGCCTCTGGGATCCCACACTATGCTCACTCATCTCCGGTAGGATCCTCTCCACAAGCTATTGGTCAATACTCTAACTTCCATGAAATCCCATGAAAATGTATCTCAGTGACCCATCACGTCATAGGGTCTCAACGTAACAGATGGTGCATCAAACGGTCGCCCAGTATGAGAGTTTTTATCCTTTTAGTCCTGGGTGCCTGGTTGGATTCGTGCTCGATCAAACCTTAATGTTCCCCATATTAACCCAAAACATAGTGGGGTATCACTTAAAGGGACCGTCTTATGCCACGATTTTTAGCACCGCTGACGTTTCTTCAAACGGACGTCAAGTGCCAATATTATTGGAAAATGAAAGTAGTTGGTTCATATTGCGCCTGGGTCTGGTCCAACCTAGTTTGCCGGACCTGACCCAACCTAGCTTGGGCCAATCTTGTTTGGGTAAACCCGGACTGACCCACTGGATCATCTCTAAACTTATTTTTTTAAAATTGATTCCATAATTTAAATCATATGTTTCATAATTATTAGTTATGATTCTTTTAATTTTGGACAACAGGAATAATTACCTCAGACCTTTTTGTTACCACAGTGAAGGTAAATCGGGTAAAAATCGAGTGATAAAGGGGACAAATAAAATGATAGGAATTATAAAATAACAAATAAAATTGAAAAAAAAATTTATTGATGTATAAATTTCATCAAAATGATCTCATGGTTCGAATATATCTCTATTTATTAGTCTTTATAAGTTATGAAAACATTTATATTTTTTTAATAAAATTGAATACAATGATGACACAATCATTTTCAAAATAACCAAAATATTTTTTAAGGTCTAATCCAATGGCTATGTATGAATAATAATATTATATATAATGAAAATATATTTTTATATATCATGGTAATTTTTTAAATGATTAGTGATGAAATAATTAACTTAAATTATTTCAGAATAGTGATATATTAATTATTTTATCAATAGAAATATAAAATAATTAGTTTTATGAAAATAATATATATATATATATAATTTTATAAAAATATCAAGCTATATTTTTATTAATTAATGTGTCATTTAAAGGGAGTTTGATATTTTTTGAATTTACCATTTTTTCATAACATTTATAAATATAAATGTAATGAATAACTTCAATATTGTTATTATTGATAATTTAAAATAAAGAATTTTTTTTAAATTAAATATGTCACGACCCACCTTCACCAAAAGGAGGGAAGAGTCAGCAGATTGCCAGGCCCTTCCTTCTTTAAGTTGTAGGAGATATAATGACCCCCGAGTCCCACCTCTAGTAGGCCCCGGGGTGGCGACTAGCACCAAGGGTATGAGTTTTTACAAATATGGGAGGCATTACCCTTTTTATTATTTAGGATCGTGAAATAAGACATGTCGGCCACCCAAAAAGGAAAAGAAACAAGTGTATATAAATAAACACAGATAAAGCCCCCATGCATGTTTAAACAGTTTACAACAAGGTACAAGTACAAAAGCTCAAGGTACAATACCAAAAGAAAACAAAGGTATGACAACAGCAACAACTCCAACTGTCCGACTAGTAGGGTCCCGCACAGCCCTGGTAGTCCTCCTGGAAACCAGAAAGTAAACGTAGGGTGAGCATACAAGTACACTCAGTAGGGAAAACCAAGACTCTCGTGCACAAGTGGGGGAACGTGCTAAAGTCCCGTGAGAAAGGAGCAAACCAAACGCCTATTCAAGGTAAACTAACCACCCCAGGCCTCACCAAGGCATTCTCCCGAAATAACGTAAGTCAAGTAATATATATAATCAGAGCACATCAATGTTTGGGTACCCCGCGCCACTTTCCCACTGGTTATTGAGACATCCTACACATCGGAACAATCCCGCCATTCTTACCACAGTCCCACTGCCACACCCGCCCACACACACCTGGGCCACAACCACACGCAGTCCCACTGCCAAAGTCCCGCACGCACACACCTGGGCCTCAACCGCACGCAATCCCACTGCTGAAATCCCGCCCGCACACACCTGGGCTCAACTGTCTCACGTAACCATGCCCGAAGACACCTGGTCTAGAAGATCAACTGCCACGCCCGAAGACACCTGGGCCTCATCCCGAAGACACTTGGGAAACCACCTGCCGCACACACCTGGACAACCACAGTACTACCCTGCCCGAAGGTTCTTGGGCTAATAATGGACCTCAGGCCATCATAGCCTACCCGAAGATACTTCGGCTATCCGGGAAAGGGAGCAGAAAATGAGCTAATAACCAGCCACTAAGAATAGTGTTGGGAAAGACACCCTTCCCCCATAAATGGGGGTGTTCGGCACTGAGTGCTCAACTTGGGTGGGGCGCGAATAAGAAACACAAAGCTACAAGTATAGATATAGGTAACAAACACTCACCCAAAGCTTAGGTTTTCCTAGCCAACCTACAGAACACAACACCACTGCGTCCGAGTCACGGTTCACGACCCTTTCCCACAAAACCCATTTTTCCCATTCTTGTTTCACGTTCAGTCAAAATGTTCAATTAATTTTAAGCACTACTGGGCAACTACCATAATCATAACCAAGGAAAGCATCGAAAGCAAGGATCAACCAAAACACTCACACCTGGTTCTGTCCACAGAGGATCTCTCCCCAATTTGTGATATAAATGAGTACCCACCCGGTCTCAACTCACAACCACCGAAACCATACCAACAGGGAATCCCATCCCCAAAATTCAAACAACCACTGGGTAATTTCAGATTTAAAAGATTTAACACACTCCATGATTCCAACCTGTGTGTTCTAACCAAGAGTTAACATAGTAGGGTTTATCCTGGTGCATCCAATTTATTCAGCCGGGTATACGTGATTAACCAACTTCACAGCAGGAGTTCACAATTTCAACAACCCATTTAAAACATCACGAGGGGAATCATCAGAGCACTTACAACGACCACCAACGGCCTCAATTTTTAGAAAAACATAAAGCAGCACAACTCCAAATGTATAATCACAAGATAAAGCATAAGAAACTATCACAACCCCTTCCCCTTCTTTCTTTAAAACTTCATTTATTATCTTCATTAAGGTTCGGTTCAACCAATTCCATATGAACAAATAATAACGCCCACCCCGCATAATACACAAAAGTGAGAGACGAGAGAAATTCCCAACTTGCTGATAGACGACCAACGCTTAGGTCAGGGGGGGGAGGCGGAACTTCACGGATAACGACGCGGCGTGCTCAATGCACCAGAAGAGCCACGATCGAGGAAGGGAGAAACCACGGCCTAACCCTTAGTTTATAAGAGCCGGGGACGGTTGAGATAAAAACGCTGAACCGCGTAAGACGTGGAAGTCGTGGGTTGACCACGCGGCTTGACTCATCATTAAAGGTGATGGGTTGTTTAAACCTACTCATGAATTGATTCAGTATTTAATTAAAACTTTTGTGCGCGTTTTGGGTCTTTAAGACATTTTTAAACGAGGCAGAATAGGGTTTAAAACCCTATTTGTGAAAAAAGAGCGTTACTGGAACAACTTGGCAAGGTCAGGTGACATCGGCCGGTCCCGCCGATCGGTCTCACCGATCCGTACCCCTTAAGGATCCGGATTTTGGTAAAGGAAGGGACCAAGGGGGTCTGGGTCATCACATCAGATACCTCTTAAATGATTCTCGTCCTCGAGAATCAAAACAAACCAGAAGGAAAGAGAGGGTCCGAACAACCATCTTTGAAAGATACCTCTTAGGAGTGAACCCCTGCTAACTAACAACACTCCCCTGTCAAGAACCAAGCAACATACCACGCCAAACTGCCCGGTCATGTGGGTTGGGGAGTTCCCCTCCCCCCTGTCAAGATATTATCCGCTTTGGGCGGCACTAACTCGCCCGCACGGGTTTAATCGCATCCACCTTAATGCGTCTTGATTAGGGGTCGGGTCCCCTCGTTCCTATAGCCGATGCTTTTCACACACAATAGTGGAAAGAAACTAGTACATTTCATAGCCAAAAGTCAAACGTTCTATCACAACAGGCACAAAAGGAACAAAGCTCAAAACAACCCGGGGTATTGGGCACGCATCTGTGCTTCCCTCGCCCACGTACTCTCTTCGAGCCCGCCATGTCTCCACAACACACGAACCAAGGGAATGGCTCGCCCACGAAGCACCTTCTCCTTGCGATCCTCGATCGTCACTGGTTTTTTCACAAAGGTTACGTCATCCTCGATGTCCATTTCACCCCAATCAAGGACGTCTGAAACATCGTGCAGATAACGACGGAGCTGGGATACATGAAAGACATCATGTATCCTTAGTAGCGGCGGAGGCAACGCTAGCTGATAAGCCACTTCGCCGACCCGTCGCAACACTTCGAAGGGTCTGACGAATCTGGGGGAAAGCTTATTCCCCTTGCCGAACCTCCATTGCCCACGCCGAGGGGAGACCTTCAAGAATACGTGGTACCCAACCTCAAACTCCAAGGGCCTTCTCCTGGTATCAGCATACGACTTCTGTCGGTCCTGGGCCGCCTTCATCCTTTCCCGTAGGAGCTGAATCTTCTCTGTCGTGTCCTGCACCACCTCCGGGCCAAGGATGCCTGCCTCTCCAACTTCGGTCCAACACACAGGTGAACGACATGGCCTCCCGTAAAAAGCCTCGAACAGGGCCATACTGATGGTAGAGTGGTAGCTATTATTGTAGGAAAACTCTACTAGAGGCAAGTATCACACCCATGACTCTCCTGAGTCCAGAACACATGATCGTAGCATATCCTCCAATTTCTGGATGGTGCGCTCCGTTTTTCCATTTGTCTGGGGATGGAAAACAGTGCTAAGGCGTAACTGGGTGCCAAACGCATGCTGCAATCCTCTCTAGATTCGCAAGGTAAACCGAGCATCCCTATCCGAGAATATAGACCTCGGAACTCCATGCAACTTCACCACCTCATTCACGTACTTTCATGCCAAAGAATCCACAGTACTTGACTCCCTGATTGCCAGAAAGTGAGCTGATTTCGTCAACCTGTCCACCACCACCCAGATGGCGTCGCACCCTCCTTGGACCTTGGGTAGTCCCGTGGCAAAATCCATCGAGATGTTGTCCCACTTCCACTCGGGAACAGCTAAAGGCTACTGTAGGACGCCTGGAACCCGGTGTTCATCCTTCACTTGCTGACATACCAAGCATCTAGCCACAAATTCTACCACCACTCGCTTAACCCCGGGCCACCAGAACTGCCTTTTCCGCCCCTGGTACTTCTTGGTAACTCCTGGGTGCACCGCCAGGGGTGAGTTGTGGAACTCACTGAGAACCTTGCCACACATCACTCTTGGAACAAACAACCTTTTCTGGAAAAGCATCTGGTGCTGACCATCCTCTGTCCATTCTCTTGGAGCATTGCCCTGGTCAACCCGATCACGCATCACTTCGCACTCGGGATCTCCCCACTGAGACTCCTCCACTTGTCGAAACAGAGATGACTGCACTATCATCTGATATAGGCAGCCTCTTCCACTATCCATCTTCGCATCCAGGTGTAAGGCAGCCAACTCCTCCATTGCCTTCCAGGCATTCGCCGACTCTCGGACCGCATCCTTCTGCGTCCTCCTGCTCAAGGCATCGGCCACCACATTGCCCTTTCCCTCAGTATAAGAGATTTTAAAGTCATAGTCCTGGAGGAACTCCACCCATCTCCGCTGTCGCAAGTTCAAGTCCCACTGGGAGAAGATATACTTTAGGCATTTGTGATCTGTGAAGACCACAATGCATTCCCCGATGTGGTAGTGTCGCCATAGCTTTAGCGCAAAAACGACCGCTGCAAGCTCCAGGTCATGGGTGGCGTAGTTACGCTCATGGGGGCGTAGCTGCCTGGACCCGTAAGAGATCACCCCTTGTTGCTGCATCAACACGCATCCCAGGCCCTGTCCTGAAGCATCACAAAATACCTCATAGGCCATCCCTTCTTCTGGTAATCTCAACACTGGGGAACTAACTAGATTTTCTTTTAGGTAGCTGATGGATGACTCGCACTGCTCGCTCCACACGAAAACCTGGTCTTTCTTGGTAAAAGCCGTCAAAGGTGATGCTACTCGGGAGAAGTTGGGTACGAATATCCGGTAGTAACCTTCCAGTCCGAGGAAACTCCGGACTTCCGGCACATTCTTGGGTGCTGCCCAAGAAACAATGGCCTTAACCTTTGATGGGTCGACTGATATCCACTACTCAGACACTACGTGCCCGAGGAAGTGCACTTCTCGTGTCCAGAACTTGCTCTTTGACAACTTCCCATAGAGCTGGTGCTATCGGAGGACTTCCAAAACTGTCCTCAGGTGCTCTGCATGGTCCTCTTCTGACCTTGAATAGATCAGGATATCGTCGATGAATTCCACCACAAACCGATCCAGGTACTCCCAGAAGATGGAGTTCATAAGCCCCATGAACACGGCCGAGGTGTTCGTAACACCAAAGGTCATGAACACGAACTCAAAGTGACCATACCTGCACCTGAACGCTGTCTTCGGAACGTCGCTATCCTTCACCCTTAGCTGGTGGTACCCAGACCGCAGGTCGATCTTCGAGAACCATCCTGCTCCCTTTAGCTGGTCAAAAAGATCATCTATCCTCGGAAGAGGGTAGCGATTCTTTGTCGTTACCTGATTCAGCCTCTTGTAGTCGATGCACAACCTGAGGCCACCATCCGCCTCCCTTGAGAACAAGACTGGAGCGCCCCATGGTGACGCACTCAGACGGACATAACCCCTCTTCATCGGATCGTCAATCTGTATCTACAACTCTCGTAGCTCCGAAGGTGCCATCCGATAAGGAGTCATCGAGATCGGACGAGCGTTGGGTTGTAGGTCTATCCCGAACTCGATAACGTGTCGAGGAGGTAGAGTCGTCACCTCCTCAGGAAAGATGTCCATAAACTCGCGGACGAACTCTGGTACTTCCACCATCTCAGCATCTACTGATTCCACTGTCAGCTCGGCCAACAAGGAGAGGAGAGGTTCCTCCCTCCTGTTTCCCTTCGGGCTGCTCCGCTCGCCGGTGAAGGTAACAAGCTAGCCGTCCAAATCAGAGAACACCACCCTCCTTCTGAAATAGTTGATGACGGCGCACACAGAAAATAGCCTGTTGATGCCTTGGATGACATCGTACGGTTGAATCTGTAGAAAAAGAAGATCCGTAACCGACTGATGTGGCCCTAACATCAGTCTACATCCCCGACAAACGAACAGCAAGTCGGTCTGACCTCCAACTGGTGTGCTCAACACCAGGGGCACTGGAAGTCTCTCGGCATCTAGACCCAAGGTAAGAGCTAGGATGGGTGAAACAAAGGAGTGCGAAGCTCCGGTATCAAACAAAGCATAAGCAAGATTGCTAAACACATTGATCGTACCTCGAACAACCTCTGGCCCTGCTGGAACTGTTGCCTCAGCGGCGTTTAACTGTCCACACCCAGCTCCCCTGCCCCTCGGTTGTCGGCCACCTCCCCGACCATGCCCTGGTCGAGGTCCCTGGGGAGCGCCCTGAGGTCGGCCTCCCACTCCTATGTCTGTCTGCGGAGGAGCGGGAGCTCGCTGTCCCTGCTGCTGCTGTTGGAAGGGTCTGGCTGGAAACTGCTGCTGCGGCAGATGCTGGGGGTGACTGCCACTGCTGTACTGCACCCGATCGGGGCACTGACTCCGGAGATGTCCAGGGATCCCGCAAATGAAGCACCGTGGTCCCGAGCCTGAAGGAAAAGAACGTGGGCCAGGGGATTGAAATTGAAACTGCTGCGGCCTGCTCCCTGTGGGTCGGAACCTGGAGGCTTCCGATGCTGGAGGCCTGGTGCTGACGGCCTTCCCCTTCGATGGTCCCAGCTGGATCCCTTCTCGTGACACTCCGCCCTGAGCATGCATCCTTTCCACCACTTCGGCCTTCTTCTGGACCTCTATGTATGTCGTAAGGGTAAAGGGGGTAACAACATACTGGAGGGAGGGTCGGAGCGCCTCCTCCAAACGTCTTGCCCGAGACTCCTCATCGGGAAAGTGGTCCGGAGCAAAACGTAGGAGGTCCTTGAACTTGATTCCAAGTTCCCTCATGGACATACTCCCCTACTATAGGGAGAGTAGCTCCTGTCTCTTCTCTGCCTTCATTGTTGAGGAGAAGAATTCCGCCCGGAACTCCTTCTCAAAATCCGCCCAAGCAACCTCAGACTCTTTCCTATTCCCCAGGTGAAGCATCCACCACTGACGTGCCGCTCCTCGCATCTGGCTAACAGCCAGAGGAACCCAGTACTCGGTCGGGGCCCGAATCAGGCTGAAGGCTATAACTAGTTCCTCTAGCCATCCTTCCGTCTTCATATCGGAGGTGCTGCCCTCGTACTTCTCGAGGGCCTGTCGCTGGAAGGCCCTAAGAGTCTTCTTCCACTGGTCGCCTTCTTCCTCTCGATCAGCTCTCTGCCGATCGTCTAAAGTAGTCTCTGGGGCCTCGATCGCCTGTACCACACGTGGTCGTCTCCTAGGTGCCATAGCTACAAGGTAAACAAGGAATGCCTAAGCCCATGCAGTGCATAATAACTTCTTAAAATTTTAAATTTATTCTTAATTCCCAAAACATCCCAGAAACATAAGAACACAAGTCATTTATGATGCATTAACCTTTCCTAGGGTCTCTACCCTGCAATCAGTGTGGTCTCACTTGGTCGTTCGGTAGGTCCAGAGTCCTTGCATCGGATCACGGGGGGCCCTAAAATCCCGTGTCCTAGCTTGTCTTCCCTGGCCTAATTCACGCACCAAGGTCACCCAACGTTGTTGCCTTACCATCCCATGAAATCCTCACTATGCCTAACTCCAGACTTCATCCTACCTCTCAACCAGCTCTGATACCATTCTTTCACGACCCGCCTTCACCAAAAGGAGGGAAGATTCAGCAGATTGCCAGGCCCTTCCTTCTTTAAGTTGTAGGAGAGATAAGGACCCCCCGAGTCCCACCTCTAGTAGGCCCCGGGGTGGCGACTGGCACCAAGGGTATGAGTTTTTACAAATATGGGAGGCATTATCCTTTTTATTATTTAGGATCGGGAAATAGGACAAGTCGACCACCCAAAAAGGAAAAGAAACAAGTGTATATAAATAAACCCAAATAAAGCCCCCATGCATGTTTAAACAGTTTACAACAAGGTACAAGTACAAAAGCTCAAGGTACAAAACCAAAAGAAAACAAAGGTATGACAACAGCAACAACTCCAACTGTCCGACTAGTAGGGTCCCGCACAGCCCTGGTAGTCCTCCTGGAAACCTGAAAGTAAACGTAGGGTGAGCATACAAGTACACTCAGTAGGGAAAACCAAGACTCTCGTGCACAAGTGGGGGAACGTGCTAAAGTCCCGTGAGAAAGGAGAAAACCAAACGCCTATTCATGTTAAACTAACCACCCCAGGCCTCACCAAGGCACGCTCCCCAAATAACGCAAGTCAAGTAATATATATAATCAGAGAACATCGATGTTTGGGTACCCCGCGCCACTTTCCCACTGGTTATTGAGACATCCTACACATTGGACCGATCCCGCCATTCTTACCGCAGTCCCACTGCCACACCCGCCAGCACACACCTGGGCCACAACCACACGCAGTCCCACTACCAAAGTCCCGCCCGCACACACCTGGGCCTCAACCGCACGCAGTCCCACTGCTGAAATCCCGCCCGCACACACCTGGGCTCAACTGTCTCACGTAACCACGCCCGAAGACACCTGGGCTAGAAGATCAACTGCCATGCCCGAAGACACCTGGGCCTCATCCCCAAGACACATGTGAAACCACCTTCCGCACAAACCTGGACAACCATAGTACTACCTTGCCTGAAGGTTCTTGGGCTAATAATGGACCTCATGCCATCATAGCCTGCCCAAAAATACTTGGGCTATCCGGGAAAGGGAGCAGAAAAGGAGCTAATAACCAGCCACTAAGAATAGTGTTGGGAAAGACACCCTTCCCCCATAAATGGGGGTGTTCGGCACTGAGTGCTCAACTTGGGTGGGGCGCGAATAAGAAACACAAAGCTACAAGTATAGATATAGGTAACAAACACTCAACCAAAGCTTAGGTTTTCCTAGCCAACCTACAGAACACAACACCACTGCGTCCGAGTCACGGTTCACGACCCTTGCCCACAAAACCCATTTGTTCCATTCTTGTTTCACGTTCAGTCAAAATGTTCAATTAATTTTAAGCACTACTGGGCAACTACCATAAGCAAAACCAAGGAAAGCATCAAAATAAAGGATCAACCAAAACACTCACACCCGGTTCTGTCAACAGAGGATCTCTCCCCAATTTGTGATATAAACGAGTACCCACCCAGTCTCAACTCACAACCACCGAAACCATACCAACAGGGAATCCCATCCCCAAAATTCACGCAACCACCGGGTAATTTCAGATTTAAAAGATTTAACACACTCCATGATTTCAACCTGTGTGTTCTAACCAAGAGTTAACATAGTAGGGTTTATCCTGGTGCTTCCAATTTATTCAGCCGGGTATACGTGATTAACCAATTTCACAGCAGGAGTACACAATTTCAACAACCCATTTAAAACATCACGAGGGGATTCATCAGAGCACATTCAACGACCACCAACGGCCTCAATTTTAAGAAAATCATAAATCAGCACAACTCCAGAAGGATAATCACAAGATAAAGCATAAGCAACGATCACAACCCCTTCCCCTTCTTTCTTTAAAACTTCATTTATTATCTTCATTAAGGTTCGGTTCAACCAAATCCATAGGAAAAAATAATAACGCCCACCCCGCATGATACACAAAAGTGAGAGACGAGAGAAATTCCCTACTTGCTGATAGACGACCAACGCTTCGGTCAGGGGGGGAGGGGGGAGGTGGAACTTCACGGATAACGACGCGGCGTGCTCAATGCACCAGAAGAGCCACGATCGAGGAAGGGAGAAACCACGGCCTAACCCTTAGTCTATAAGAGCCGGGGACGGTTGAGATAAAAACGCTGAACCGCATAAGACGTGGAAATCGTGGGTTGACCACGCGGCTTGACTCATCATTAAAGGTGCTGGGTGGTTTAAACCGACTCATGAATTGATTCAGTATTTAATTAAAACTGTTGTGCGCGTTTTGGGTCTTTAAGACATTTTTAAACGAGGCAGAATAGGGTTTAAAACCCTATTTGCGAAAAAAGAGCGTTACTGGAACAACTTGGCAAGGTCGGGTGACGTCAGCCGGTCCCACCGATCGGTCGCACCGATCGGTCTCACCGATCAGTCTCACTGATCGGTCGCACTGATCGGTCTCACCGATCCGTACCCCTTAAGGATCCGGATTTTGGAAAAGGAAGGGACCAAGGGGGTCTGGGTCATCACAAAATTAGATTGTGAAAATATATTATTTAATCCCATAGATTAGTGTAATTAAAAAAATTTAATTAATAATCCATTTTCATATTTTTTTTAATTATATTTTAAAAATATTCACAATCAAATAGTAAAAATCAATATTGTCATGGTATGAGTTAATGGGGTTATAAAAGGTTAAATACTAAATGGTAAGTGTAATAATTTGACATAAACATGTCCAAATATTATTGTATTAGTTTATTTAGACCCATCCTCATCATGCATCTGATATAAATTAGTTTGCGGCCTTTTTTAATATAGATGTAACTTATATCAATATAATATTTTGAAAAAAACTTCCCTGAGTTCCCTTCCCCATTATTAAAAAATTAAACCTATTACATTATTTTTATCACACTTCATAGCCTATATAGATGTTCCAAAACCTATCCTAATATCAACCCAAAATCCCTAACATAATCATAATAGACTTAATGTAGGAATAAATCTTACCATGTAAGTCCTTTGGTGAAAACCAAAAGGAGATTTCAAAAGAAGAGGTATCGTTCATCAATGAATGTTATTGTATTATTTCATCTTTAAAAAAATTAAATTCTGTATAATTCTTTTTTATAAAATAATATATGTATCACAAATATATTAAGATGTCGTTATGTTAATGTTAATAGCTACAACTTCATACAGTTCAATGAAATTGGATACGCAATCATCATTCATGTATACGACATACTATAGTCTCACAAACTGATGTTGTTCGTTCTTCCATTTCAACTATTACATGTTCATATTAATGATGTATTTATAGTTTATATATATGATATATATTATTTTAATTATTTTACTATGATTCAATAGTTATTATATCAAACATATTAGAATGATATCCATTATTTGGAAATATGACAATGTTTTTCATGTGTAAGGCGTATTGTTTCTTCACCATGTGATGTGATTATTTCACACTAGATATTTCATATATTAATTGTGTATTTATGAGAAATGTGAGATAAAAATTTCAGAAAAATTATTGTAAAAATATTTTTTGTTTTATTATTTTCATTCTTTAATCTGTTTATAAAATTAAAACATCTCTCTTGCATACATATAACTTACTATCTCCATTTATGGGGTATTCTATTTTCTAAGAAAAAATTTAATGAATAACTATATATATATAGTATATATGTTATTAATATCATGTTTATCTTAATTAACTTGATTAAATATTTATTAATGTAAGAGGACCATGTTTATGAAGTCAAATCATTTACGATAATAAATGATGTTATTACCCTAAAATTTCCTATATCATGGTATTGTTAAAAGAAAAGTAGTATAATGTCGCAATTAAATCATATATGGTATTATATATATCGATATAAACCATCTATAGATGTATAATAATCATTTATTTATTATAAATGAGGTTAGAATATATATAAATGCTGATAAAATTAATGTATGGGGATATCCATTTTGACCAATATTTCAATAAGACATATACCTTCATCACCAATATTTTTATTGTTTTGGTTTATTTAAAAACCTAGATTTTAATAAAAGATAATTCTATATAAATTCATGGTTATATATATTTAGGAATTATATGATCTCTCTTTCATATGGGTTAGGTTTTAAATGTTAACGAACTTGTGATGTATTTTCTTCTTGATTTTCTATCTTTAAGAAACTTATTATGTTGAAATCCCATTTCCATTAAAGGGATGTATTTTATTCCTTGTAATTTTTTTATCAATATCTCCTTATTTTCATGATATTATATGTTTCATTTAATCCTATTCTCTCATCATTCATATACTTGTGTTCCATCAAAACTATGTTTTTTTAAAAATAGTTTTAAAAATATATTTAAGGACGGATAATTATTGTAAATGGAAAATTATATAAAATATTCATAAAATAATTTAAAAGGAATAAATTATATTTTTTCAAGGGTTATATTCAATAATACATATCTTTCATATTTTTAATGATTTTAAAAATCATTTTCAATAAGGAAATTTTATTTTTCATCTGAATTATTTCAAACTATATTTAAAAACAATTTTCTATTTATGATAATATTATTATATATTACTTATTATTTTCCTATTTTATGAATAAAATATATTATACTTATTCTATGCATTTTTACTTTATGTTTTTATCAAAAAATATATGTTCATGGGGAACACATATAAATGGGATCATTATTTTATGTGTGAGATCTATATATCCCTCCAATTATTTGGGTAATGACTTATATCTCATGAGATATACATAGATTAATTGAGGACATAAATCATTTTAGTAAAGTACAATTTCAGAAAATATAGTCTCCAGAATAATCATAGACTAGTAAGATGGTACCTGGAGTGATCCTTGACTACATAGATGGTTTTGGAAGTGTACCAGGTCCACTAAAAATGATTTTTAAGTAAGACTTGACTACAATGAAAAATAATTAATAAGTTTATGTCTGTGCCCCAATTCCATGTATAATATATAGTTATCAATTAATGGTTTATTCTCTTAAAACCATTATTATTCTTTTATTATTTACATCTAATAAATATTTTATGAGCCTTTTATATGAACATTGTCAAGAATGGAATGATCTTAAAAAGTTTTTATTATGTTATCATACCCGTATATTAATTATATTCATACATAATTCCCTTATTTACACTTACTGATTATGTGATATCACTAATTAATATATTTATTTACCCAATGATACAAATATAGTATCTATGTATTATTTTTAAAAAATGGATATAGCTATGAAGAATCTTTGGGGGAAAATGTAGATGTATTATGAAAAAACTCCTTATGTTTTCATATTTCCAAATGAAATATACTCATATAGTATACTTTCAGGAATTTATGTAATGAATAAAATATTATGAAATAATTATTTAACGATAATTAACATTAATCCCAGGTAATTTTAATTGGTGGTATCTATGACACCCTATAATGTAGTATGTAATGATTTATATATCTCATAAGATTGAAATTCGAGGAATGGGGAGTAAACCCAGTTCTATAAGGGACTTATTCCACTATGATGGCCTTTATTGTGAGACATTAATACTAAAATGGTATGGGGAGTCATACATGATAATTAATACTATGTATGGAGGGAACCTTGACTACTAATATTGTTTTTTAAATTGACCATTTCCAATAATATTAACACAGAGGTCATATATAAATCATATGGAAATCAATTCCTATGTTTATCTGCCATCCTAAATTATATGAATTATATGTATATTATACTCAATTGGATTATCATCTTTGATTACATTATTATTCCATTGAAATGATATGTAAATATTTATTCCATAAATTATTTATATGATCTTTGATATTTTTGGTATGATCTTCAAATGTTATTATCTTTATCTCATATTCTAATGTTAATTTTATGCTTTTTTATATCCTCTTTTACACCATAATAATCATATATAATAGAACTTTCTGAAAATTAATTTCCTAGGTTATGAAAAAATTGTTTAATTAGTGTATTCTTATGAATACTACTGAATTTCATTATCTTAATGGGATAAATTGAATGAAATTGACAAATTTATAAGAGTATGCTTACATGGATCCAATGGTGCTAAATAATTGTGGTCCTTGGGAATGTGTCTCTATAATGTGGTTAATATTCACCTAAAAAGAAATAATGTATATGTATGTAGATATTGGGTAACAATAATGATTATTTATTGTTGATTGGTATTTTATTATAGATGTAATCTTAGTTATTATGTTTTGGATTCTTTCTAGGACTAAAATTCTATCTTTGTTTTTTCATGTCTCACGGTTATGTACATTATCATATATAATGTAAGATTATTTTTACATTTATAATATTATAAAAGACTAATATTATTTTTTGATATTTGATTTAAAACATTCTATTGGTTTTTTTGTTGATACACAGGTTATTATCCCCATCTCTTCATGATTTGGAATTTTTTCAAGACATGTGGCTAGCCAGGTTAAGTGACATTTAAGTTGACCATTATTCGTTAATTATAATTGGTGACGAGGTAATGATTAAATTAATTCATACCAAATATATTAATTGTGAAATAATTTTGGTCCAAAATTATAAAATAATTAAAATTTAAATAAATAATGTCAAATTCTTCTTTCAAATCTTATAGGATTGAGAAAGACAAATAATTAAAATCAAACTGAAAAACAAGATAACAATTCTTCCAGTTATAATTATTTTAGAAACATTTACGTAAAAATAATTGATTATGGGAATATAAATAAAACAAAATAAAAATTAAACAATTAAACAATAACTAAAAGAATCATATATATGGTTGTTCAAATAAGACAATTACATCCCTGAAAATAGTGGGCACTCACAAATAATGTATGAATTTATTTAGGTGTTTCCCAATAAATTTTTTATATAATTATCATGAGGATGAAGATAGTTAAAAAAATTAACATTCATGGTGAAATAATAGAATATATTAATATAGAATAACATTTATACGAGAGTTTTTTAATGAATTATATACTAAAATAAGTTGACAATAAATATTTTTTCAATAAATATAACAATATATATATATATATGACATTGACATAACCCATCAAATTATTATTTATATATCATTACCTATTATGGTTAAATCCATTCAATTATTATCTAATATTTATTAATCCCCTAATGTCTTTGTATGTAAACACAAATAAAAATATTAGAAACAAAAGAACATTTTATTTTTTCAAATAAAAATTCTATTATAGAATTAATTTTTTTATATTCTGAATCTGGTGTCCAATTCAGGCCACACCATTACATTATAAATGAGAGTGGATAAAATTTTAGGATTATAATTTAAATCTATATGTTAATACCATGTTTATATGATATTATAATGAACATTACACTATATAAAATCATTCTAGCTAAGTATTTTAGGATCAATGAAAATAATTCAAGTTGCATAAGCTTGACACATTTATAATAAAACCCATTTATTAGTTAATTAATGTGTAAATAATGATTCAAATAAAAAATTAAAAATAAAGGATTTAATTAGATTAATTGGTAAAATTAGTACTCTTTTATGTATAGTTTTTTTATACATTATAAAGTTTTTGAACATAATTAATAATGTGAAAATACATTCATTTAATAACACAAACTGTTTATTCCAAATAGCAAAATAAGATAACGATATAAAGAAAAAAATGATATTTTTTAATAGAAAAATATATTGCACATATAAAAACAAACAAAATTTATTTAAAAGAAAATAAGAGGAGACTATGGAATTGATACTATAGAATACTAATTTCTTCATTTAAATAGTTATATACGTGTAATGAATCAAAAAAATCATATAAACAGTATATAATCCAATTATAATACTCTCAAAGGGTATGTATTAAAATTATATATAAAGAGTTAATAGAATGGATTTCAATAATTTTTTTTAAATTGAGGAATTTTATTCCAATAATTAATTCCCACATTCACCACACATTTGAGTAGAATAAAAGATGAATAATATATTAAAACACTTTATGAAATATATTACTCGTAGACATCTATGAAATATAAAATTTATGTGTAGTACTATCTTAGATGATGAATAGATGAGCTAAATGGGAATTCATTTTAATGTTAGTGTATACAATCCAAAATTATATTCATGAACATACTTCTCATCATAAATGTGGGATCCGACGAGGTTCATAAAATTTAACATTTTCAATTTATCTGTGGAAATCAGAAATGAAATTTTAATTTATTATTATTCTGAAAGAAAATATAATGAAGAAAATTACTATGTGAACTTAAATGTTTAATAATTATTATTTAATAATTTTTCATTGAATATTATTATATAAACTAATTAGAAGTGTCATAATATAAGGATGATAATTATTATTGAAGTTTTCATGTCTTATATTTTCAATATTATTATTTTTTACATGATATTGAATTTTATGGTGATTCGTCCCAATTTCATGAGATAAACCTTATTTACCAAGAATTATCATAAATTAATTTCAATTGTAGTTATTAAATTCTAATAACATGAGATAAATGAGATCTTTATGTATGATACATAAGAATATATCCATATAGTAGTTCTAAATAATTATCATTTATATATTTTAGAGATGATTAACAAGGATGGAAAGACACTTTTATTCACTTCAAAACATATCATGATTAATATATCATTCTTAATGATTTTTTAATATCATCTGGTGATCTGAAAAAATATTTATGAAAATAATAGGATTGATTATTTTTATATTAATATATTTAATTGCATATATATACAATGATTAAATATGGTGATTTTAACCCTACTTCGTAACTATTTTCGAATATTGACTTATGTGTGTTCACATGAAAAGCTATGGATGATTTTAAACACATAATAGTGATTAAAAAACATCAATATTAGTGTGTCAAATGTGATCATTTCCCATTTAGTAATACAAAATAGTTGAATAAGATTATATTGATATTACGGGATAACTATTTGGTTAATATTTATAAAATCATTTTTTTCCAAACCATTCTATTGATTTATTCCTCAAGATCAATATTTCCACCCAAAAGTATTATTTCAAAAATAGATGTATAATTTAAATAAAGAGGTTATTTTTTTCTTCAGGCAACATGATAAGGAATTATAACCAATTTAAAATGCGGTGAAACCATGGAAGAACCCTACATTTTATCTTATTGAGAGGTTATTCATTCAAAATTAATGAGGAAATTAAATAAAATTTTTGTCTCGATAGACACATATATTAAATATAAATTCTATGTTCTATGTCTATAATTGGATATAATGGATATCAAATATTTTTTAATGGTGTCGTGATATGGTCTTAATAAATGAAACCATGTGAGAAAAAAATATCATGAATAAAATATTTTTAGAAGGGGAACGTGATGCTTTTAAATTTGAAAAATTTATACCAGGATGTTATCCAACACAGACTGTAACAACGGTAAAATAAAATACTTGAATCCCAAAAAATGTAACCTAGAGCAAGTGTATTGAAAGTAAACATATTGGAACGATTAACACAAGATATAAAAATATAAATATATATATGAAATCGGGGAAAGAAACTAAATATTGTACCCTTCGAAAATAAAAAGAAAAATAAATAATATTCTTCCAAGAATAACGTGTTATATTAAATCATTATTAAATATTCAAAATAAAGTAACATTGCTACTTCCCCTAACATATTTTGAGAAAAATTGAAATCAAATGCTCTTCTAGTCCCCTCTACACAACCCATACAAAACTAACCATAAATCTAATGTACTATGAATAATAATTGTAATGTATTAAAAGAGAGGGTAGAAGTATATAAATAGCCTACATCAATCAAAGAAATAAAAACAAATCTTGGATGCAATAATATTTTGGAAGATAAAATGTACATGAAAATCAAATATTCCCAAATGAATATGCGTGGTGCAAGAAAAATTCTCTCCGTAAAATCTAACAAATGATTTAATCAAGACAAAAAAATTTGAATTTCATTAATTTTATGGTAATCATATAAATGAAAATATTCATTTTTATAGAAATTAAAAAAATGAAATATTAAATAGTGTTAATTTAAGTGACACATTCTCAATATAAATTTATGAAATTAAAACCTACCGTTGGAAATCATATCACATAAATAATTAGGAATTCATAAAAAAAATCACTAATTTTACAAAAATTGAAAAAGAGACAATTAATTTACTTTTGAAAAGTTTCCAAACTCTTCTATTTGTAATGAATCTATATGAAATACAGTTATTTAAACAATTTTTAAAAAAAAATATCTATTTGGGAAGATTTTTTTACTTAAAAAAACATTTCATAAAAACCTGAGAACTTAAACTAATTTCCCATGGATAACATGAAAAAAAATAATGAATGTAGTTCCATCATTGTTATAAAGAATTTAAATATCATAACTTAAAAAAATATAATGTCACAGAGCAAACCTAAAAGAAAAAATTATGTCAACATAAGAAAAATATAACATATTCAAAACCCAAATATTTAATATACACTATTGAAACTATAACATACTATTAAAATTATGAGTTACAAAAACAGGATTAATGGAAAAATTAATAGTTGAAAAATGGAGAAACAACAATGATTTGATAACAAGATTCACATCCTATCACTCAAATCAATCCCAAATAGTATCATTGATGACACACCCTAGCTTTGTATTATATAAATCTAGGGGTTGCCAAATTGTTTTTAAACCCAAATGGAAAATTGAATATCCCATGAAATATAAGGTAGTGTTCTATGGTCCCTTTGGGAGTAAATATTTGAGGTGGGCCACATTTTTGATTGATTCAATCTACATTTGACCTACTAATCCCATGGAAAAATCATCCAATATCAATTTCACAACACATAAAATAGTAACTAATATTGACCCCCTATTTATGACACATCATGAATGAAAATAAAATATTCCTTCAAAAATAATATTTAATACGTCATATCAACAGAAGTCGAATATGGAATATAAAATATCCAATTAATTAATAATTTTAAATGTAATCAAACATGAAATCATATTAATATTAATTATAATTTTATATAAATTTTTTCCCCAACCCATTTTAATATAATTTACTTTCAAAAAAACTTATAAAACATATTATTAAATGAATACAATCAATTTATCAAATTATCAATAACCAAAATTATTAAAAACTATAAGCCTCTAACTTTTCATGCAAAATATTAACCGATATTTTAAACAATTTAAACTAAATTTAAAAAAAATACATTTGGGAAAAAAATTATCATGTTACACATTTTATACAATTTCTAAAAATATTTACTAATTCTCATTTTTTTTGATATGTTCAAGAAAATCATATTTCAATTAAATAACCCACTAGAAGATTTATCTATTTTCGTTATGGGTCAATACTGATGGAAGATTGAACATAAAATCCCAAACAAGATTTCACCACCCTATTTTAAAATTAACATCTTTATTGAAAATCAATACACAAAAAATGGTACTTCTGTAATTTATAATATCAATGTAATTGATTATTTTTAATTTTTTTTAATAAAAACACAATTATTTTTTTACTAAATTAAATAATTATATTTTTCAGAAAAAAATTAAAATTTTACACTTTAAATTATCAAGAATAAAATATAATTTAATAACATAGGAGTGGTAGAAACACCTACCATAAAATTATAATGAAACTCTAGGAAAATTATTCTGATACAAAAAATGACCAATTAGATGATGAGGGATCCAAATTACAATATAGAGTCATTTATATGATACAAAACAATGATTATAATTTAATAATAATCACTAATAACAATATAACTATGGTAATTTTAAAATTCATAAAAGATGTAAAAATAGAGAGAAGAAAATTTTATTAAAGGTGGATAAAAGGAGAGTTTGTTATTTAAAAACATTTAGAGAAATCCTAAGAAATTAGATCTTATATTTTAAAGGGAATACACCAATGGGGGTGTCTTATGATGTTACTAAGGGAAGGGAGACCATGTGATTTTAAGTTATTGGTAAAGGGGCTAAGTGGAGAGTGTTATTTTATATTAAATGGTTCATATTGAATATGAAAAAATATAATAAACTCGATATTTCTATTTAATAGATGATGACATATTATTCTAAAATGGGTGCGAAACTTGAGGGGGTACCATTATACATAGACCCACTTGGACAGTTAACCGAGATGCCATCTATGGGTAAACAAACATTGTGAACTTCGTGAAACCATTACATTATGTCATAAAAAATATCTTTATTTTTTCACATCATTATCTATCCATATAAGATAACAATTAAACAACCATCAAATTTAAAGAAAATTAAATTACCGAAGTTTAAATTTTGGATATTTAAACCACCGATGAATAAAAATAATAGAAATTTTTTATTGACACATGGGGGTCAAAATTCTTGCATCAATTCCACTCTCATTAAATTCAATGTCTCATTTCAATTTAATTAATAATTAAATACATATGTAATTTATAATAAGTTTAAAATAACTCATTTAAAATATTTTACAAAAAACATTAAAAAAACTCAAAAAGGAACAACTAACCATCATTAAAACAAAATTTTCTAAATAATAAGAACTAAATTTAGTCTCTCAATTTATTATTATTAATACGTCATTCTATGATAAAATATAATTTATTTATGTAATATATCTCTACCATGAAACCCTAATATTCCTATAATAAGAACAATTAAAAGAACTACTCAAACATCCAATACTAGTAAATTAAATCCAAAAAATTAAAATATTCAATAATAAAAAAAATAAAAAAAATGAATCAATGAGAATGATTTAGGATATATATGTAAATAAAAAATCACATATGATCATCTTTAGTCGATTATTTTGAATAAAAATCCCATGGTTATCCTGACTAGAGAACATATCTTGATGGCACCAAATGCCATACCGTTATGTACAACTCCCCTAAATTCCTATGAAATTTTCCTAGATTATTTCAATTTATTAATAAAAAATACATGATGATTCAAATTGTTTATAGTCTAAATGAAAATAATAATTTTTAATATGATTTTAGGTATGTGAAAATTAAATAAAAATAACTAATCTAAGTATAAATAATGCCCTACAAATCAAATTAGATGATTCCTAAAAAAACCATAATAAACTCGACATATTTATGCTCAACCAGATAACAAATAACACAACTATTTTGAATAAATAAACACATAATTTTTTTTTACATAATAAACATGGAATTTTATGAAAATATAAATTCCTTGAAATTAATTAGGAATGAAAATAATATCATAAGGAAAACTACATAATTTCATAGATAACACGTAAAATAAACAAATTATAAACACATAAATAACAAAACATGTAATAAAATGCGATAATAAATATATAATATATACATCATAACATTGTAAACATCTCTTGATAGGAAACCAAGAGAACTAATGGTCCATGTATGGGATACACAATGGTTTTCCAAAACCAGGGAAGTTAATGGTTACACATCTCATTACCCAAATTACACTCAACTACGATCATTAGTGACACTATATAGCTTGGTATAACATTCAAATAGATGATATTATCCCTTTCATATTCTTATCTAGTATATATGATATCCCTTTATTTCCATCTTTTTTACTAGTGTCCCTCATGGAATAACAAAATTAGATTGGCCACATTATAAAATCTTTACAACCACATGATAAAAATATATCCTCATGAAACAGTCATCATATATCAATTCTGTCAGTCCTCCATAACTACTGAATAATGATTTTCCATCCATAAATTAAAATGAATCACAATTCAATCATCCAAAAATTTGAAGAATAAAAAAAATTTAACAATGTGGATCCGGTATGGAGTAATCAATAGAAAATAAAATATCAATTTCATTAGGATCCAAATATGACATTACTCTATAACTATTTAAAATATTATTTTAAAAATGTCATTTCTAAACCCTTTTAACATATTATAATTTCAAAATAAACTCATAAAATGAATAAAATATTCAAAATTCCTAGTGTAAAAAATATCAATATAAACAATATACATCCCCCATTATACTACAATACATGATAAAAATAAGTCCAAAAGGTGCAGCCTTGAATCGAAATTTTCATAAAATTATTATAATTGTAATAGGTATTATAGAATTATTTGAAAAATATATTTCAAAATTATTTATATATTAATAAATTTTTCATAAACACTTCACAAGTTATTTCATATAAAATTTAATTTCAATACAAATATCAAATTTTACCACTTTTAAAAAACAATTGGCATGGAAAACAAATTAAACATGAAAACATATTTCTTATAACCCCATTATTGATTAATAAAAAATCAATAAAATATATAAACAGGTAAAAAACATCAAGTCAAAATTTTACATTTATAAAGCATATAACCTTTTTTTTGAAAAGTGGTTAAACCCCTATTAATATTTTCTCTAATCCCATACAATCTAATATTTTCATGAATGAATTTAAATGATTGTAATTTTATATTTTAAAAAATAAAATATATTAGAAAACAATATGATATCAAAAAAACCCAACCATATAAAAAATTTGTAAAAGTTGGAGGAATGATTTCATGTGCCAAAACATTTCTCCATCAATGGTGAAGGCTCCAATAAACTAGACAGAGTGACTCAAAACCATAAAACAAAAAATTAAAATTATTGAACCTTCATTTAGACTATCTAAATACCAGAAAAAATTTATTTGGTATTATATATTAGATCAAATTAGAGGGATAAAATTTTTTGATGAAAATAAAAGGAGGGGTGAAATTTTGCAAGATAATAGATCATATGAGAAATAATAAAAAATGGCATATGAAATTGGAGGATAATTTTTTGGTAAGAGGAGGTGGAAACATGCGATGGATATGATGGTGGCCTTGGGGGTTTGCATGAGGGGTAAAGGAGTAGGTAGGGAAAATTGATGTTATATTTATAAGATATAATCAAAATTAAAAAATATTAAATTCATAAAAATCATGTTTAATGGGTGATTCATACCTATGGTGAAATAATTTTACTAATCATGTTCTTACCAAGAAATAGTAATGATATACATTGAACATCATGCATATCTACAAAATAATACTTTAATAATCAAATAAATAGATTTAACGAGATATATAAAATGAATTTCAAATAAAAAACCCTATTAATATATTATTCACAAATCTATATAATATTTTGGGGTAACTGATTGATAAAACGTATATTTAAAAATATAATTATTTCAATCCAACATATCAAATATTTTAAATCACTGAAAATAATATTAAATAATAACTATAATAAAAACTTGGGTTCTACAAGGAAAAATATCAGGAAATATAGATAATATAATATTTTTATAATAATACATATTTTATTATACTTATTTTGAAAATATGTTTTTATGGAATAAAAAAAATTTCATTTGGAATATGGATCCAAATTCATTGATATGAATATATTATTTTCTTTAATAGTACATAATAATTTTTCATAAAACTATTCAATGGTGTGTAATTAAATTTGACCACCTAGTAACCTAAATATTTGGGATCAATGTGACTTGTTTTGTTTCATTGTAGTTAAATTTTATATTAATAAGAATGTTCTAATGAATGATATCACATTTGATGATGATATTAAAAACAATATTTGTCATTTTATAACAATTATTATTTTGGACGTTTTCCAAAATATCTTAAAGGGTAGAAATTAATATAGGTTAATTTATAATGAAAAAATAATTCATTAATGGTGTCCCTTTATCTCATTCTATCAATTATTGTATATGGGTTATTATTTGTAAAATTCAATTTCACACATAATTAATCATTTTTATTTCTTATTATGTGATAAATATTATATAATATTCAATTATATATCATCAATGACCATTTTTCCAATTACATTCCAAATCAAAATTCATGAGAAATACATAATTTTGTTGTGGTGAAATAATTATTGGTGTTGTTGTTCATGATTTATATAAGACTATGGATATGGTAGATAAGTCAATGAGGGATCTTTTATAATGAATATATTGAATAATATAGAGTATAATAGGTGCAAAATTGGGTTTCTATTTATGTTAGAAAACATGATTTGTTACTGGAATGTTTATTTTGTGATATTGGTTAGGATATTTCATCTCTATGGTTTTTAAATTCCATTATAAGATTTTTTTTTATTCAATACAACACTAGAAAAAAAATATTTATCATAACATCACAGTTTCCACAGGGGTTATTTAAGACCAAGATGAAAATCAATGAATATTAATTTGTACATTATCTTTTCCATTAAATGAAAAATAAAAGGAATATATCACATCATTAATATAAAAAATATCATGGAAAATCAATATTCTCTAATTTTTCATGTTATTTTATTCATTTTACCAGTGTGACCAAGAGATTGTTTACACCAGTTATATTATAACTGATGTGAAACATTATTTTCATGTTGGTTGAATGATAAATGATAAAAAAAACTTAAAAAAATTTACGAATTGATGGACGGTTCATTTCATGATCTTCCATTACCGCGATGTAGACTCATTTTTCTCCTACCCAAGCCCTAAATCTAAAATTTCATTGATCTTGTAGTCCAATATAACCTTACGATCTTAATCCACCATCATTTTTTGTTGGCCTAATATTTTTCCACAGACGATATATCTAATATAAGGATCGCACATTTTGTTTATCAATTTTCAAAAATTCATTTGTATAGAATCTCTAATATATGATTATTAGATTAATTAGACTTCATTCCAATATTAAAATCTTCATAAACTCATATTTTTAATCTTTAACAATGCCTATTTGATTCTAGATCTTCTCATCTAAAACTATCATTCCTGATGTTTTGAATATCATTTATAATGTTTTATTTAGTTGTTCATAATTCAATTTCTTTTATCAATTAATTGTCCTCATTCCATATATTTTTTCTTGTTTGTATTACATTAAAATTATTTAATTGATTTTTATACTAAATAGTATCACTCAAGAGATAAATTTTAGGATCTTGTGATTTTCTACATATTCATTCAGGTGAATGTGTTGGGTTTTAAATTAATTATGTATCGATATCATAGTGGGTTATTTTCAGTTCTGATTAAGTTAAAACATTGGAGGGGTGAAGATTTATTTTTCATGTAATTGATCATTATGAGATGTTATTTATAATTAATTTTAATAGGATTCATAATGTATTTACTGTAAAATAATATGGGAAATTTTATTTAAAATGGGTTGGGATGGACCGATCATGGGTGCGATAATTCTATGATGATTTTGAAATTGGTAATTAGTAGTGAAACCCATTTCAAATAGATGATCTTGAGATAGAGGGTCATTATAAGTTATATTCTTTTAGAAGAATATATATGGTGTGGTGTTTATTATAAGTTGAGTCATATAGGTTAATTAATTTAGGGGGATATTGAATTCCTTTTATGGAAGTAAGGGATATTTGATAAATGGGACACATATGAAAATTTTTAGACTATGAGTATTTTCTTGTGTTGTATTTATGCATGGTCATGTGTTTCACTAGTACTTTATGTAATTAAAAATTGGTTGAATGGGCGATGGTTATTCCTTTTAAATTAGAATCACAATTAGGTACCATATTGGGGAATTAATTATGAACTATATGATGTCCCATGAAGCAATGATTAATGTGATGTTTTTTCTATATTAAGACTCATTTTGTTATTTGAATCAATTAGCAATTACAAAGTAGAATTATTTTTTTATAAAAAATTGACTATGAATTAGTTTTTCTCATTATAGATGTTTTTACAAATATTTATATGTATATCATTATACATATTTAGTAATAATTTCACAATTTTGTATTCATTTATTTTTAAATAATATATTTTTCAAACTAATCAATTTTGTATTACCTTTCACATGATTGAATCTTCTTATCAACATTTTTTATATTCATTCTAATATTTCCATTGATGGATTTCTATATTTAAGGGTTACATTTATATTTAAAAAATTTCATAAATTACTACATTTTATTTATATATTTTTTCTGATATTATTTATAGATATTAATATTAGATTAATGTACCTCAAATTGGTGATGATTATTTAGAAGTTAATGATTTGTTTTTTGAATTTTCTAAACACAATGTCAAAAATAAATAAAAATCATTATGTATTTGCATGAAATTATAATGTTTTGAAATGTTTGATTGAAAATATATCAAAACATATATAATTTTCATCGTTTTAAATTGAGTTATAGACCTTGGATTTGGAATGATGAAACTAGGAAAAAATTTACATATATTGTAAATAGTTATTTGCATGATGATAAATCTGATCAACATGATGAAATAATTCATAATATAAATGTAGAGGTAATTGAGAAAAAACTGAGAATTAATTATTTATATGGTGAATCTGAATAACCATAAAATCTTAATTGTATAGAATATAGAGTTTTATCAGTGGTGTTAATATTTATTAACAAAGAGGAGAAAAAAATAAGGAGTTAAAAAAGTATTATAGTGATGCTACAATTTTATAAATACTCTATACATAAAGAAAATGAAATTGTAGACTCACATTATAAAGAAATGAAAATATTACGCTTGATGGAATTGGGGTAAAAAAAATAGATATCATTCTGAATGAGTGTGTACTATATATAAAATAACATAAATTATATATAGATTCATAAATATGGGACATCGAGGTATATGTTGAACGAAAAACCAAATGATGATTTAGAATTTATAGAGACCCCTTCCCAAACAATTTTGAAGCTTCATATAACGCTGAATATTTCATTTATAATCTGCATGATACTCAATTATTAATATGACATTTTGTGAGTAGATATGTGATGGTACAATATTACATCAAGCATTATTTTACATAGTGGATGAAAATTGATCACATGTTTACTATATTCTAAAATACTGATAATAATCATAGACTTGAGTTTTAGGTGGATTGAATGAATCCATATAAAAGCCTTAATAAAACACATGGTCCAGGAAAAATATAACTCTTAAATTATATCACTTATCATAAATTTTTTATTATGTGAAAAAATTTCATTTTTAGTTTAATAATATATAGAAAAATTATCCCAAAAGGGATATTAATGATTTCTTTCCACAATTAATTGATTATTTGAGACTGTTATCTCAATAAGGTATAAGGGTGTGTGATTATTTTAAAATGGAATATTTTCAGCTATATGCAGTTATTAGGTTCCCTATAAATTACATCCCAACATATGGGTGTTTTTATGGATACAGTGTTAAGGGGCGCAAATATTATCCAATTCTTTAACAACCAATTTCATATTATCAACTGAATCAGTGATGTATAATATATTAAATTGGTCCTAGAATATTTTCCCCTATAGATCACACTTATAGATGATTAAAAAATTCATTCAATGGATCATGTGAATTTTATATTTCACAAGAACCTTTATCTACTGATAAATATTTTGAGAGGGTGAAAAACATAGATGTTAAATTCCAAAAGACAAATAAATATGTTAAAGATAAAAAAATATTTGGAATAATATTTCTATATTTTTTCAACAACCGTATAGTTTATATTAGGTGGTGAAAAATTACATTTATTAAAAACACATGGAGGGTAAGTTATATGATTTTTTTATTGGAACGTTGTTTTATATTAATGAAAATACTAAATATGAGTTGAATGCAATAATTGATTTATTCTAAATGGGAATATCATTGGAGTTATCTCCCACTCCTAATAAAAGACAATCATTCCAACCACTTGTTTGTCTTCCCTTATACATGATAAAAAAATATCTTTTTTTAATTTCTTGACGATATTAATGTTCAAAATTTTTATCCTAAAATTTTTTAAAACATTTGTCTCTAAAGGAATTGATGTTAACATGTATAAAATCTATTTTATGTTACATTCTGATGCAACAACTCATATGTTTTGTATTGAGTGATGTATTTCCCACACATTCTAAAATGAAAATCATGAAGGTGTGTTATTTTTTTAATTCAATTTCTAACATGGTGATTGATTCAGAAGCTTTGAACACATTTGGGAACATAATGGTTTCTATACAATGTTAATTGGAAATGTATTTTACACCATATTTGTATGATATCATATTGAATTTAATGGTTCTATTGTTCGGATAAATAAATATTTTCATACCTATATATACTTTGATAGTATAGTTTTGAAATTTATATCAATATATTGAAGGGTTATATTAGGAAACCATATCTACTTGAACATAAATTGTTGAAAATTATATTTATGATGACGTTACAGAGTTTTTGTACTAGGTATTTGTCTACATTAGAGCACATCATTTTGCCTACGTCACTCACTTAACGAGTTAATTATGGGGGAAATGGGATTAAAATCATTAATATCAAATCATTGAATTTTTAAAATATAAGTAAGATATATTATACATATTGAATATCATAGATGATTCTCAACCAAATATAAATTTATTTTATTAATTTTTTTTGTAATGTTGAATTTGAAATTACACTTTTTTATATGAAAATTTTTCATAAACAAATGATCATTTTTTCCTCGAAACAAGAGGATTAACAAATGTTAGATGTTCTTGATCAATCTAATATAAATTGGTCTATTTTTTAAAAGGAGAGAAAATATATTATTATAGTGATAAACTCATTAAAGATGTTTATTAATGTGATATACCTGCTTTCATGGAACTATTAACAAATAATACTGATGAGAACATCATAGAAAATTAATGAAGAATAAAACAGAATAATGAAAATGAAATTTTAGAAAAAATATATTTTGAATATTCTAAATATTATATGTAACAAATGTTTTTTAAGGTTAAATTTTTAAAATTTTATAATTTATTATTTTAATATGATTTTGTTTATCAAGATACATATTATAACTAATATTTTTAATTCCTTATTTTTATTAGTTTTGTTTTCTATATTTTTTATTTCTTACCTTTAAATAACATATCTATTAAATTATTTTGTTGAAAGACAATTATTATAAATTTATTATTTTCAATAGAAAAAAATATTTTTTATAAGTTTATATTATATAATTTTTTTTTGTAATAATGATTTATCAGGATGGTGAATTTGGACTCTGTAATTTCATGATTAATTAGAATTGTGTAGTTTTGATCCATTAATGTCATTTCATCTCTCTTTAATATTGATAAAATTTGAATTAACTATAACAAATATGAATAAAAATTCATTATGGTCATTTTAATTTACATAATGCCTGATATTGTTAATTTTTTATTTACATTTATATGTAAATGTGGTATATATATTTTTTACTAAATGATATTGTTGAAATTTGCATGATAATGACATATTAGTCCTATATTCCACCACATAGTTCAAGACTTGATAATACTCATTCCTCAAGGTAGTGACATATAGATTCTCATATTGATGAGACTCCAAATCCTTCTTTATATAAGACATCTACTTCCACCCGGGAAACAATAAGTTCATGGATTGGTTAAATTGGGACCACATGTTTTCCAAAATAATTATTTTCCCGTAGTTAGGAAAAAATTATACATGTAGACATTAATGATAATAATAGTCAAAGAGGTCCAAATTAAAAATAATTTATGATTTTTATGTCAGTATAGTCTAATCGAAATCTTAATATTTTTTTGAGGAATAGCAAATTTTAGATAATGTAACAATATCAAAATTTTGAAGCAGTATTGGTATGTTAGTTTTTTATTATTTTACATATCATGAAATGATTATTGTTATATAAGTTTTCCATTCTTATCATATGACATATGATTAACCTCATTCTGGAGAAGACAAGAAGAAATTATTATCATTGGATTCTAGGATACATAAGGATTTAAAAAAATCTCACACATCAATGTTCACATTTAGTAATAGAAAATATTGAAGTCAATGTGATATATATATCCATTTATATATGTAGATACATGGATTATTTTTTTAAAGTAGATGATGAGATGAGTTATTTGTAAGAACAATGATACCTATTTAGAATTTTTTTTTAATAATGACCATGTTAATGATTCAGTTATTCTTAATTCTTAATTAACCACAATCATGGTGATATTATCTTGAGATTGATGTTATAGATGTATACCCCCATATGTTATCTCAAGGAGGGTATATGTTATTTGAATGACACATTCTAAAGTAAAAAATAGGAAAGTAGAGAGTTAGGCCTGATGGTCTGCAAAGGTCTCGACTCCATCCCCCACCCCTCAATACATTAAAAATGGAAGATGGATATGATTAAAAAAGACCAATATTTTATTGATGAGTTAACAGTTGTAACATATAATATGATAAGATTACTATTATTAATTTATTGATGTTCAAGAAACTCATTATATAATTTTATTCTTTACTTATTTTTTCATGTATTATATATAATATCATTTTTAAGTGAAAAGAACACCAAGGGTACTTATTTATAAGGGTATAAAGGATATCATAGATAAAACATTGGAAATTCCCAAACACCTAGGTCATGGACAAGGATTAGTAATATTTGTATCACAAAAAAATGTGTTACCCCATTAAGAAGTGTCTTCAAAGGTAAATGTATATAAAAATTAATCATTGGAATACAAATATCATGATATTCATGTGAAGATGGAGGAAATGATCAAAGTATTGGTACAATTATATTTTAAATAAATTGAAGGACTATTCTGGCATGTCGATCCAAGTCCTCCACCTCCACCGTCAGATCCCACCTGTCCTTATCTTACCAAAAAATAACTTTTTCTAAACATTACTCATTTTATCCTACCCCTATACCCCTAATCAACTATTCCATATTAATATATCTTATATGTTGATGATCCTCATTATATTATTGCATAAGGTTTGATATATTATATCATAATTACCATTAGCCAACAATATATTGAGACATATCATCATAGGCTCGATCTAATGTATATTATTGACAGATCAACAAAAATATAATTTCTTAAAGATGAGGTTAGAAAATTTGGGGATATTTTCGATCATTTTTTAGTTTTTCATTCTATAATATTTCAAGATATAAATAATAATGTTATCAATATTTTAAATATTTTATTTCATTTTATTAAAAAAATCTCATTTTAAATTATATATATATATATTTTACATGAATACTTTATTGGTAAAGAAATATTGTATTAAGAATATAAAATACAATGCGTCATAACTGCAGGTACAGATTCTACTAGTCTTGATATATTTTCCACATACTCAAATTTATTAGTGGATGTATATGTGTTTCTTATTGATACAACTATTTCTTATTGTGTAATGACTATGGGGATTTTGATAGATGATATCTTGTAGCTTATATATGGATATCAAAATGGCATTAACACAGTGAATATTTTCCATGTACCTTGATTAAAAAAATATTTCTATTAAATTAATTAAATGAAAATTTATAATTATAAAATATTTTTTTAAGAATCTATATATTATATCTATTGAAAATAATAAGAAAGATATATATGGATTTATGGACCAACATTCTATTTTTACTAATTCTTTCACATTGACCTATGAAGAAAGAATATTATTTATAGATGAAATATTTTTGAATAATGTCATCAATTATTGTTGGATGTTTCCAAATCTGGAAATCTATGAAATATTTTTTCCATACGATGTTTTATATATCACATAACATTTTAAAAAGTTAAATTAAATATTAAATTATATCAGTGGTCAATAGATGATGGTTTTTTGACCATGAGAGAATACATTGAACTATCTATGCTTCATCCCTAATGAATTGAGAAAAAATTTTCAAAATGAATTGAACATGTAAGTTTTATTAGTTTAATACTTTTTAAATTATAAATATAATAATTTATTTTATTCATGATATTTTCAAATATGGCATGGAATTTTTTCAGATTGAATAAATGAATAGAAATTTCATAGATGAAATTTTTAAAAGCTACATTGAATTTTTAATTTATAAATACAAAAATATTATTTTTAATTAAAATCACTTTGAATTGATTCAAAAAAATAAGGTGTGAATGAATTTGGATATTATGATTTATGATTTATATATTAAATTATTTCATCTAGGATAGTTTCAATGTTTTAGATGGTTATATTTCATTTTAACTCATTACAAAATATTTCACATGTCTTATTTAAGATTAAATTCAAATGAATTATATATTATTTTATAGATTTTTTATGTACCATATCCATTTATTATACTGGAATTGATACATTTTTTATTTAGAATGGGGGAATCATTAAGTTTTAGTTTATTGTTAATATACATTCTAATTTTTAATATTTAGATGTTTGTGGATTTTTATAGTTTTATATTTCCTTTTATTCATCATTTTGGTAATTTCCCTGTCCTTGGATCCCCTAAACAGGTTCCCCGATCTGGGTAGATACATGACCTCAAGCATGCCTCCTCATAAACTAGAGGATTCCAACTAGCCGCGAGGGTCCAATAGGTCAAGAGGGGAGACTATACCATCAATATAAGAATGATTCACAATATATAATAATTGACATAGAGGAAACATAAGAGAAAAATCCATTAAATGAATAATATCCAAATCCCAAAAGTGGGTATAATCATATGAATGATAATGATTCCATGTCATGATACATTTTTTAATGATCAAAACCTAAAAAATGGAAGAATCCCAAAAATGTTTCAAACTCCAATTCTACAACCTCAACCAAACATGTCCCAGGTCCAAATAATCTCCCTAGAATAGTGCCCTTGCCCTTGTCCTAACCTGCAAGAATGAAATGTTTCTGGGTACCGCATCATGGCCCAAGTAGGGTGTGAGTATAACATAGTAGGCCACCGCCAACTCTGTCTACATTATATCTAGAAATGCATATAGTCCTTGAAAATGATAAATAAAGGCATTTTAAGGTAAACAGTTCAATATGTTATCTTTACATATGTTCATTTATGTTAACATAACAATTAAACCATTTTTATTAAAATGAAAATTCATTAATCATGTCAAACTTTTAATGTGTTCAATGGATTAGAAATGATCATCATTTTCATCATGTGAGAATTAAACTATTCTTATCTCACTAGGAATAATATCACAATAATTCCCAATATATACACCTTGAAGCCTAGGTCATGGTGGAATGCAACCGTTTGGGGAATATAATATTATCACCTTATAAAAATCATGAATTTAGGGGAGAAGCTGTAACCTCGGTCAAACTAAACCCATGGGCATTGAACTTCATGTAAATACCCCACTCATACGAAGCAATGTGCACATTCTTATATATCATTCACTATAAAACACCATATCACCATAACATATCCTACATTACAATAATCTCAATAAATGAATCATTACACTTTTTCCTCAATCCATTAACACATTGATTTTTCATGTTAGTTATCCCTTTTACCCCCATTCACCATTTCCCATGCCTATCTCACTATGATTATTCAATTAACAAGAATATTCCATAGAATTTAACTATTAACCCATCTACGAAAATTATCATACTCATCAAAGATTATATGTTCTTGCTAAATGATCTTATACTACTTATCTAATTTAATGTCTAAGGAAATATCATCAAGCCACATGGGTGGCCCTAATTTGGTTGATACATCCTCCTCGCGTCCCATGGGGATCAAAAGGGGATCAATAAGGCATTTAGACACTGCACCATCACATCATGTCAAGGGAATCATGAACTCTTCAAAATAGGGAAACAACAAAAACCATACATGCAGAAGTATACAACAATTCCATGGGATATAATTTTTTAAACCCCCTATATCAAATTTTTTGACAAATAGACTCCAAAATAAATCCTTAGATATGGATTCAACCAAACCTTGAAGCATTACCCCAGATCTTCAATCCTCAACTGATGACACTCAAAATGGATTAGGAACAAAGAAGATTGATCATTGGGATATCCTGGCCCCTATGGTTTGTTCTTAGGGCATATAGTGAAATCTAGTATTGTACAACCTCCCCCTAATAGTGGCTTATCCTCTAGCCATACTTCCTGAGAATTATGAGTTTTTAATGGAAAGGGAATGTGCAAATAGAGCTGCATATCTGATTCCCTCTCCAATGTTTCCACTTGAACATTTCCATGTTGACATAGAACATGAACCAGGTGCACAACATTACCCATCAAAACACTATCACTGTGATCCACAATACGAACCATGTGATCTACATAGGAGGTATCAGCCTCAAGCTAAACATCCTCAACATTTACCACATGGGATTGACCTGAGTGATAATTTGTAGTTTTAAATCATGGAAAATGTCATTAATCCCATTATACCACTGTGGAAGAGCCAATTAGTAAGCCACCGGTCTGATTCTATCAACTATCTTAAATGGACCCACATATCTAGGTGGAAATTTCCCAGTTTCCCAATTTGATGTTGACCCAACATTAGCGAAACCCAAAGAAACACAATATCAACCACCATGACTTAAGAGGTCTACAATGATGATCATCACATTAATTCTTCCTACTCTGAGATGATTCCATACGATTATGAAAACAACCCTTCTCTGACATCGTATACTCATGACTTGGTCCTAAGAGTTCAGGGAATCCATCCCTTTTCCAACACAATGGTGATCTACATGATCTCCCATAATGTTCCTTAAAAGGGTTTATTTGTTCTATATCCTATAAACTATTGTTATATAAAAAATCATAAAGTGAAAGGTCCATTTCCCATGAGCCTCTAAATTCTAGAAAACATGCTCTCAACATTTCTTCTAAAACATGAGTTGTAAACTTTAACTACCCATCATCATGTGGGAGGTATGTCGTACTCAGAATCATCTAGCTACCAAATGCCTTCTGTAGTTCCTTCTATAAGTGAAAAGTGAAATGTGGATCACAATCTAAAAATGTAGTTCTCAGCACACCAAGAATCCATACTACTTAAGGATCATACTAATCCCCCAACTGGTCAATTGTATAGGTTTCTAGAAATGGCAAGAAATTGGAGACCTTTGTCAGCCCATCTACAACCACCCATATAGAATCATTCTCTTGAGGTGTCCGTTGAATACCCACAATGAATTCCATCATGACGTCACTCCATTTCCACTCTGGAGTAGACATTGACTACACCAACCCACCTGGGCACTGATGCTCTGCCTTCACCAGCTGATAGGTAAGGCATCGTTCCACAAAACCCGAAACATCTCTCTTAATTCCTAGACTCAAAAACTACCTATGATGATCAAGGTACATCTTAGACATGACTGGGAGCACTGCACATTTTGATGCATTTCACTAACACATAAAATCCTCCCATACACCTTCTAGTACAACAACATGTCCATTAACATAAGAAAATATATCGGCACTAAATGTCCAACCAGAAGGTGACTCACCACCATTAAGAATATCCTTAATAGCCAAACAATTTGGATCGACCAACTGACTCTCTTTAACTCAACTCAAAAGTTAGGACTCAACTTCTATAGATGCTAGGATCATTTTCTCATTCCCCTCTTGTACCTCCAAATGAATCTCCGCATAAAATCACATCATCACTGACCCTGAATTTGATTCCTGAAACACCTGATTCCGAGACTCTTGGCTCCAAGCATTAATGATATTATTACCTCTAACCAGTGTGTAATCCCATTCCAAATCATTGAACTGTATGTACTCTACCCACAGTTACTATTAAAGAATCAAATCCCATTCAGAAAAGATGTATTTGAGACTCTTGTGGTTGGTAAACATTGTATATTGTTCACCCAACATGTAATGCCTCCAAAAAATTTAGGAATGAATCACAACAGCTAGCTACAGGTCATGAGTATGATACTTTTCATCATGCATCTTCAATTGTCTCAACCCATAATAAAAAAACCAATCATCCGACATCAAAACTACTCCAATTAAAACACCAGACGCATCGAAGAATATAGAATACATCTTACATAGTTCGGTTAATATAAAAATTAATTTAGTTTTCAGCTGCTTTTTCAGCTCCTAGAAAGCACATTCAAAATCCTCTAAGCAAACAAACTTAACCCCCTACATGCTTAGGCCAATGAGCGGTGTCGCCAAACATGTGAAATATATAAAAAACCTTCGGTAATAACTAGCCAATCCCAAAAAAAATCCTAATATCCAAGACGTTCTTGGGATATTCCCAAGACACCACAACCTTCACCTTTTCAGGATCCACTGATACTCTTGAATCTGATATGATAGGTCACAAAAATTGACCCTCATCAATCCAAAACTAACATTTTGATAGCATAACATAATGCTTATGCTCCCAATGTGTACTAAAGAGGATTTCAAGATGTTTGGAATGAACTCCGTGAGTTCTGGAGTACACCTAGATATCATCATTAAAAAAACTACAAACTGATATAGAAATGGGTGGAATATCAGTTTCAATAAGGCCATTAAAATATCTTGTGCATTCTTCCATCAAAATTGCATTAATAGGAATATGTACAACCCATACCTTCTTCAGAAAGATGTCTAGGTTATTTCAGAAGGTTTCACACTCGAATGATTGTATTCTGATCTCAAGTCAATCTTAGAAAATAATGAAGCACCAAGAATCTGATAAAATAGGTCATCAATACATGTAAGGGGGTTTTATTTCTTAACTGTCTTCTGGTTGAGATTTCTATAAACGACACATATCCTCTGTGAACCATCAGCCCTCTTAGAACCCATCATTGGAAATCCCCAAGGTGATGTAATAGTATGTATAACCCATTTATGCTCTAATTCCTATAGTTGAATCATTAATTCTCGGAGCTCTACATGGATCATTTGGTAAGGTGGAATGGAAATTGGCTCCTCTCCATGTAACAATTTGATTGTAAACTCAACATCTCATTCAGGTTGTAACACCATAATGTCCAAAAGAAACACATCCTGAAACTGGTCCACAATAAAAGGGAAGAAGACTATACTATCTCCCCATAATCTATCATAAGGAACGCAACCTAGTCTATGAGCTCCCCTGTCTGATGCCGTATCGGCCATGCGCGTCCTGTCTGATTATCCGACATAACATGATGGAAATGTGTTCTCCCGTCAAGAGATGTGAATTTTACCTGACGTCGGTAGCAGTCGATATGGGCTTCATATAACACAAACCAATCCATTCACATGATTAGGTCAAAACCCAACATATTTTGGACAAATAGATCACAGAAAAATTGATACCCACCCACCTCCAAAACATAACCCTTACACAAACCAAGGTCTTTGAATCACACTCCTTGTAGAGTATAAATCAACATTACATCACAAGTAGTCTCTATGGTTAAGACCAACACAACTACAAACTGAGTTGGAATAAAGGAATGTGTAACACATGTATCGAATAATGCACTAGAAAATGTGGAAGCTACAAGAATCATACCTAGAATAGTAGACAATCATGCCTCACCTCCCTCAAGTGTATCTTAAACTGCAAGGAGAAGATGTTCCCCTTTACCTTAGGCCCTATCCTAAGTACCCAACAATGCAATACTCTTTGGTATTGGAGATATCTCATTGAAGATCCACTTCCACCACACTTACCAGTAATTCTTGTGGAGCTCCAACTTCATGCCTACAATGGTGTAACCAATCCCGGCCTACACTTGACGTATGCCTCTCACTTATATCATTTCCTAACTTATGTGGGTTTATGCATAGTCAATGCACATGTCCTAGCCTCCAGGATGCTCGAAACTCTATTGGTGGGAGGGGACACAAGTCATGCTTGTGTTGTAGCCTACCCCACTGAAAAGAGAAGACCAAATCACCACCCTGTGAAGGTGACCACCTCTTTTGGATTCTCTATGAGCTTCCACCTTCTGGGAAGTTTCAAAAGTGGCACACCATACAATCATGATCCACACAACTTGCTCGCCAAATCAGTGCCACATGTTTACTACCTAATGCTCTATTAAGGTTTTGTTATTATATAAGGGATTAATACACTACATCAAAAATTCTTTTTAGTCAAAATATATTCAAATGAGACATGATCTCGTTTTTCAACCCGTCCTGGAAGCATTATTCCATATCACCTCTTCTCCCGTCAACATCGGAATAATGTGTCTTAAATCGGGAAAATTGATTACATAGTCCATCACCGATAATGACCCTAGAGTCAAGTTCATAAAATATGTATCCATGTTCTACTTCAATGTTTTTGGATATAAGTTCTTGGGAAACTTCTACTAAAAAACATTCCACATCATCACCTCTGACTTCTCTATCTAAACTATAATGTCACACATACATTTTTCTTTCCCACTCAGCATATTGGGCACAAAAATGGATTGCTTCTCGATAGGAGTATGTAAAAGGTTGAGAATATATTGGAAGGACTCAATCCTGCACTCTTCTGATTTTGGCCCAACATATCTAGTGAATGTCAGAGGGTGCTACAGTTGGCATTACCTATCCAGCTTAAAAAATATTCAGAGCAACCCTTCCTGGGTCTCATTCAATTTTTTGCTTAAATTGAGAAAATTTATCGCAGAGATTCACTTCCCTATTTCATTGGACCACCACATTATCCTGCTCCACTATTGGAGGATTTTTCTCAAGAAGGTCCTCACAACGTCTAACCATCACACATTTTCGAGGTGGCATTTTTCTATGATGAAAAACATAATCTTTATAACACAACCATAAATATTTAATGAGAAGGAAGCTATATAGATAGAATTTCAAATTTTAATAATCAAACTAGTTCTCATAATAAACCCAATAGAGTTTACTCGAGATCGGGTCACTACCCTTGGACATATCTCTATGTTAATGGTCTATAAGTTAACTGAATACCACGGTTAGAATCCTTATATTCTACTACCATTCAAACAATTTTCATATTCGAATTTAACCTTACAAAAAATTATTCCCCTTCTACTTTGTTATCAAAAACCATTTTCAAATTTTTACTATTCATTTTCATTTCCCCTTTTTACTCATTCATACCATCTTATTAGTCATAATTCATCACTTTTATGATAAAATATGCATCCTAAACTTTATATCCTACACAAACATCCAATGTGTGAGCCTATCATAATTCACGTAACATTCCTTCATTGGGGTATAGAATGATGCATGAATGAAAAACGGTGAAATATTGTCAAATGTAACACCACACAACAAGAATAACTATCCCCAACCAAGGTGACTTGGGTTTCCCCTAGTTCATGGGTTAGCTATACCCAATAACAAGCTCATTACCTAGGCCTGACAAATTTACTAATTTAAGATGTTTTATTTTTTATTTGATAAAATAGAATACAAACCCACACATGTGTGTATATGTACTCATCTTTTTTATGTTTTGTTAGGGAATATTTCATAAAAGATCTAAAAAGGAAGAATAAGTCTCAATTAATCATATAAAAATTCTATTTTGAAGATAATCTAAATTTATAAAATTTTGATTAATATCTTATAATGATTTACGTTATTTATAATTTTTTTTGATATTGAATTATTATTTTTGGAATTCCATTGTGATTTAGGTGTTGAATTGAAATTTTTTTGGGTATTAATATATAATTTTTTAATCAATTTACAAAACATGGTCTTTCTATCCATGGGTTGATAGAAACAGTTAATGTTTTATTAGAAAATAAGATATAAGAGGATATACAATAGACATATAACCTTTAATGGTTTTTCAGTAACATATAGATACATATATTTAGTATGATTATATGATATAATTTCATTAAATGATCATCATAGTGTAGGTGTTTAGCTAAATTTATTTAATGTAGGAATTAAAGAATATGATTGATTATATAACATAATGAGGTCATATTCATGAAGAATAACTATTTGGGATGATCATTGTTTTTCCTAGAAAATTTTTAATATGAAATTATATTTAATGAAAATATCATTCCTAAATAGTTCATTATATTTAAATTATGTTAAGAAGCTTATTTTCAACGAAATAGTGTTTTGTAATGAGATGTATTAGCTTTCTTACATTAATGTTGAGAATGGTATCTTATTATAGTTAGTTATGTGATTTAAATTTAAAATAACTATGAATCCATTCTGGTATTGAGGGTATAGGATCCCCACATGAATACTCTTTACTAATTAAGAGTTTTAGTATTTAGTAAGAGAATCAATTTTTTCATGGTGGGATAAACCAAATATATATTTACCTGATTTTTTATATCTATTATGACACTTACATTGTTTTAAAATCGATACATCCTACCTTACTTTTATTTGAGCGTCACAATGTGACCATCCTTTCGGATAAGAGGATAAAAATGGTCAGAATTATTTTTTATGGAACAACCGTAAATAGGATCCATATGGAGAAACAAAAGATAAAAAGTCATAATAATGAAATAATATGAATAATAGTAGAGAGTATGATGATAGATTTTTATACAACTCATGAACCTTCATAACTTCTATTATAGATGATCACAATGATGATGTACTTATGGATCAAACTAGTAGAAAATTAGTCACATTATCAATTCCACACATTTAAATTCTTGAATAAATTTTATATCCTCTTATATCTCATTATAATGATATGTGAATAAAATATTATCAGTTCAATTTATAACATTTTTTGTTTATTAAATTCCAATGGAAAATATTTTCTCATCCACATCCAAGATTTTCATGATTTCTAATAATGACTGAAGTTATCTAGTCACAAAATGTCATTATTGAAAATAATATTCAAGAAAATATAATTGTGTAATGCCATTTGATATATCATTCTCATTATTAGATAATTATATTTCTTTTTTATTATTAAATGAAATTGAACCAAAACACATCAAATGGGATCATCAGTTATTATATGAGTTTTACAATTAATAAAAGTGTAATTAAAATGTCATATAATGTTTTGTGAATATAAAAAATGAATAAATTATGAAAAATTATGATAAACATTATAGCCATTTTATGAAATAGACAATTTATATTTAATGAAGAATTTATAATAATTGTTTGGATGAGAATTATAGTATTATATAGACCAAAAATTTTACAAAAAACCACTTTTTATAAATATCGAAAAATTGGAAGAGTAAAATATTAAGAAATCAATAGTATAATTTGTGTGGTAGGCCTAATGACCATTTTTACTATATACAAATGCAATACTAGAATACTGTTTGGGGTTCGTTCTGTTATTTTTTTGTTCTGTTAACGCTTGTGGATTAGATTTAATATAATAATAACAACACATCTGAACTTCTAGTGTATGATGTCGTCTACTCATGGTCTTGTTCAGGGGATTTTGTTACAAATAATTGTCTTCATCATTGAAAACCACACACACACACACACACATATATATATATATTAATAATCATCACTGGTGGTAGATGACATTCTCATTACATTATTTAGTAAAACATTGGATGATTTGAGATCGTTATCTTCCATAATTTCAAAATTTATGTTCCTTATAGAATTTTTTTATAATATATTGGGGCTCAAGATTCAATTATTTTAGGTAGCTTCAAGGAAAAATAGATTCTTATATCCTATATTGACTCTTAGTGCACACGTGTAATATGAATATCATGTGTTGATATGAGTGGTTCTAAATGAGTCACCATATAACACATTATAAAAGGTTGATGCACCAAAACATCTTCTTCATCATTATGATGCTTCTAGAAAAGATTCTATCGATTTATACACACATAGTAGCGCTATATGTGAAGCTAGAGTTCTTAACGGCCAATCAATTATTTACTATCGATTCACAACTCATGATAGATTTATAAAATAATGGTGTACCTTCACTACTAGATATATCATCAATCTAATTATTGTGGTATGTTGATTCTACTATTTGATAGGTATAAAAATTTCATTGATGGTTTATTTATACGGATTCATGTTAGATTCAGACCAGTCCATGGTTAATTAATTCCATTTAATAAACTAAGTGTTAAGATTACTTATTTCATATGGAATATTGGATCATTGTATGAGAAATAATAAGAAATATACTAAATTGGCTATGTAAATAATAATTAAATATCCTTACGAATTGAATTTATGAGACATTATGGAAAAAGATCAATGACAGAGATATCAAAAATTAATTGATTATAAAAACCAAAACTACATGCTGGAAATAGAAAATTTAAAAAATATGATACCATGAATAACAAATATATATTGAAAAATAAAAAACCACTTGTGAATGACATTTTTTATTATTTAAAAATAAAAAAAATATACATTATAAGAATATTAATTTAAATAAATTATAAAATTAAAACTCCCCAACAATTAGATTCACTCTATTTTTTTTAAATTACATAACTGAATGTTTAATCCAGCAATTTCACTAAATTTTTTGGATTTATCAAAAATATGTGCAACTATTTATATTATAAAAATATAGAAACAACTTGATACAACATAATTTTGAATGTTAATAAAATAAATTTTACTAAAAAATATATTCCCAACCAGTAATTTAGAAAACAAAACATATGTTTTTAATAATCATGGCGAACTTTCCGTAACTACTCAAAAATTATATTTATCTTAAAACTATATAATAACATTAAAATAAAAATTATCTTCCATATAATATTTAAATTTATGTTAAAATAGATTGAACATCTATTTCTTAAACCACAAATAATCAAATTATATAGTAATGATATAAAAAAGATGATTATCAATTGGAATATATTCATGAATAGTATATGATTAATTAGCACGGTCTATTAAAAAATACAATCTAACATCAATATTATTTATCATTGAATTTTCCAATGTATTTTTATACATTTAAATAGTATATGTCCTGTAAAAAATATAAGAATTTTTAATAAATAAAAATTCAAATCAGATAAAGTTATTTTATTATATGAATTTGAACCCAAAAATTTGATGCAATAATGTAATCAAACTCAACAATATAAAATGAACTGAAGAAATTATTTGTGATGTCTATGGTATTTACTATTTTCTGAGTATATTAAATATACACAATTTTTATTTCATATCATGTTTTCTTACTCTAAAATACATAGTGGGAATATTATAATAAAATGAAGAACAATTTATTATAGTATAAAAAATTTATTATATATTTACATTATAATGCATCGTTAATATTTTAATATAATATAAATCGTATTATTAAACATTAAACTAATATATTTACAAAATAAAAATGAAAAATAAAATACGATGTTTTGATTTAGTCAGAATATGTAATTGTTTTTTCATTATTATATTAATTTTTTCTTTAATCATTTTTATAGATTCATCCACATATAGTTTACAATTATTGACCAATATTGTTCTTATAGTTTTATAAAAATCAATATTTTATTTTTTAAACAAGTTAATAACATATTTTCATTGATTAATAAAAATATCAACTTATCTATTAAAACATTGAATCCCATAGAAAAATATTAATTCCTTTATAAATATCATGTCAAATTAATTTTCTATTACGTTATAATATTAATTAATATTCATATAATTTTTAGATCCAAATTCCATATCATTATCATACATATTAATAATTATATTATAATTACAAAAATTATTTATAAATAATGGTCAATAATCTTTTTCATTGGTGAATTTTTATTGAATCAAAAAAATTTTTTATTTAATAAAATGATCACTTGGTTCATTAATTATACTATAAAATCAAATATTTAGTTTTGAAAATAATATTTATATTTATCATTTTCGAAACCAGGTAGTGGATTAAGAATTAACTAATTATAAATTTCACCATTTAACAATGATTTTTTTCAATATGATACAATGTAATATTTAAATTAAATTAAAAGTTTAATTGAATCCTCATGGAATCTATTAAATAATTTATTATAAATTAATATTCCAAATAAACACCTTTTTCTTTTAAATAAACTATAAATACCAATCATGCTTTACTTTATAATATATTAATAAGATCATCCATTTTATTTTGATAAATCTATTTCATTCCAATGGAATATTTTCTAACAAGAAACTAAAAGAGATTAAGAAAAATATTGTTATAATAATAATTAGGTTCATCTTGAATATAATTTTTCATATTCTTATCAATCATTTTATATTTGAAATTATATGCAAAAAATTAAGCATTAATGAATAATTTATTATAAATATATAATTTTTTTTGGTAATATTCTAGATAAAAAATAAAATATATTTTTAGTGTGTTATCCCAATTTATTTTTCAATTATTAGTACTTGATATTGAAGATATTCACACCCAATCAACTGAATCATTATAATTTTTATATTTATCATCATAAAAAATAAACTATTTACATTACTCATATGAATTCTATGAATATACATTAGGTTTTTATTTATTTTCAATAAAAAACACAGGAATAGGTTCAACCATTTAAATAAATCTATTTTAATGTACACAATAATAATTACTACTATTTTATTATCAAAGAAAAATATGTTAATAACATTTAGTATCAATCTTTTCCAGATTATATATAATTTTTAATATAATAAACCTCTTACAAAATACAATAATATTCACATGTTTGGTTTATCTTATTTAATCATGTCATAATGGAATTTTTTTAACATCGGTCTAATGTAAATTTAATTTATGATATTTTATGAAGTATTAATCAAATCTGGGAAAAACTATTTTTTTAATATTTATTTCATTAGTCATGGACATTTCTATTTTTGAAATACTGTTATTCATCATTTTATAACTATATATTTTGTATTTTTTTGGGGGAATTAAATTTATGTAAATAACAAATTTATAAAAAAATTTACTCAAAATCAACACTAATAACTTATCATATTTTATTAACTCTAAATTATGTTATTAGTATTCATAATTTATTTTGAATTTATATATAAAATTCATTAATGATTTTTGTTTTTCCATTTTTAGATATGAGAAATGAGCCTATGTGAATCTACTGAAATAATCTGTAATTTTTTTACCATATATCTTACTACATAAACTAAATATTCTCGTGTAGTTAAAAAACCTTTTTGAAGACGTTATAAAAATATTGTTGTATTATAATTATTAATTAAACTAATATTTTCTTAACGATTCTTCCAAAATTGATAAGAATCACAAAAAAATTAAATTATTTCATGGAATTTTAAATTTTATAGAACTTATCCGTGTTTTTATAATAATTAAATTATTTATAATGAATATATACCATCAAAAAAACTTACCTAAATGTGTATGTAACAATAAAATTTTATCACTTTACATTTTTTTAGGTTTATTATAAAAAATATATTATGTCAAAAATATCTTCATAGTTAGCATAAAAGAAAATCTTATTACTTATTTAAAATATAATTATACTATATATAAACATTAATAACATTACATCATCACATATCTGTGATAAGATAATTAAAATTTTAATTTAATCCATCAATATATAGTAATACATAAATTATTATTGTTTATAATATTATTAAATTATTTTAAAATATTACATATCATTAATAGTTATCAATTAATGTGATTTATCATCCATCATATAAATTAGAAAAAATAAATATTGGGAAATATCACTAGTCCTATTCTTAGAACACTAAATTTCCATTTGATATGTATCTTTATAACTATTTTGGAAATCATCATGTAAATAGAGTAAGAAGATAATGCTTTTGGTTGTAATCTATTTTATGTCCAATTAGAATAAGAATGAGTCTATTAAGAACCCATTCTGATATAATACATTTCTATATTGAAATATTTATTTATGATATTTAGAAGAATGTTCCATGGTACAACCAAATTAATGATTAAATATTTATGAAACTCACTTTTCCAAAATCCCATTAAAATTTAATCAAAACCATGTAACACTTGAACCATTCCATAACATCATTATCCAATATTATTTCATTTAATATTTTTAATTTATCTATTATATAAAATAATGGTTTTATCATTATTGATTTTTTTCATGGACATCAACTTATCGAAATATACCAATCCTGAAAAAAAAATAGATAATATTTATTTTAATCCTATCGTTTTCCTTTTATGATTTTTTGAAACTTTTTGAATAACTTCTAGGATAACAATGATTTTTTCATTAGGATGGGTTTTATTAATTAACAAATCTTTATATTCATGTGTCATATCATAACATTCTATTTCAATATTATTTATTAATCATAAACTATAATAAAATCAGTTTTTAAAATTATCAGTTTTTAATAAATATGTCATTACTATATTTTATTAATTGAGATTAATCATCCTAGAATCTTACAACCTTAACAATTATATATTAAATAAATAAATATCATCATTTTCATTTCCATATGTAAATTTCATTTTTCATCTTTGATATTATCTATATCTTTGTCTCTATTATGAAAGTAATCCATTCAATATTTTCATTTTTTCCTATCTATTATTTATTTTTATGTTGAATATCAGACTAATGACCTGGAATATAATTAATATAATTTTCTACCTCATTATTTTTTTTATTACATAATGCATTGAATAATACATTATTTTCAACACTATGAATTAGCACTACATGAATTTGAATCCTATGTGAAAACTTGTCCATCATGATATGCATGTTTAAACTCATATTATTTATTTTCATCCAATTAGTATTTAAAGTATGGATAGTTTGACATTAAATATCACTTTTTCATACAATCATAGTATATTAATTAAGAAATACTATAATTATTATTATTAACATTCTTACATATATTTTACCATCCTTTTAATGTTTATTTGGACACTTCATTGAACCTCACCATCCTTCCTTATACTTATAAACTCCTTTAGTAAAATTTTATTTCTTCACTCAAACTTTTAAATAAATTCATTATAGATTAGTTAAATGAAATTATAATATTATTTGAAATTATTATATTTCTTTTTATAATTTTCTACATCAATATAATTATTCATATCTCACTTATATTTAATAATTTATTATATCATTTCATGTATTAAATATTATATGAAATAAATACCTTGTCCAATCACACTCTTCTTTAAGTACCACCATTTAGGTATAGATCATTGTATTCCTTGTATATAAAATCATTCAATATGGCATCCCTGAGTGGAACCATATTTTTTCAAATATTAAAGAATATATTCTTATTCTCACTATCATATTCTGGATCATTGATCCCAAATTCATGAAACACACCACGATGATTTAAAAGCCTTGTTATCAGGAACTTTTCAGTTCCTAGATAACTAACATTTAAATATCTCATTTAAGAAGGTTTTGTATTATCTGATGAAATATTTTAATTTATAGTTAAAGATAATATTAATTACATGTAATTGAAAAATTAGGTTTTTAAACAAACATTTCCATCATTATTACCATTATTGGATTCTTAATATACCAAAAATAATTTTAATGGTTTTGTCCTTATATCTCATTATTACAAACAAAATTTTTACTAATAAATCATTCTTAATAATTCCATATACAAACATGATTTCATTATAATGATGTTTCATGAAGGGATCCCTCATCTAAAATTTAAGAATTTCAAAAAAAATTGAATGTTTTCATAGACTGTTAGTTTTTGTATAATGTTTCCTACAAAGTGGTAATGAAATAGTAAATACCAAATAACTAAATTGAAAAACCATATAATTCATATCATTAGGCCCATATGAGATTGTATCATTTACTAGAGGGGTGAGTAATAGACCATTGATTAAAAAATCATATTGTATTTTTAAAATAAATAAAATATGAATTATTAATGATGAATATGAAAAAAATATTATTTTTTTCATTGATATATATTAGAAATTCCCAATTGTAATATTAAATAATCTCCACATATATAGGGTGAAAAACCTAGTATGAATTTTTTTATATAATGCATTTATACCATATATAGTGGAATAAATTTCATATAAAAATATACATCAATGAAAAAAATGAATTAAAAAAAGGAAATAGTTTAGACTATAAAAACGTTAATAATGATCATAATCATATATCACAAACATGGTAGAAGGTCATTGTGATAAATTTCGTCATATTCTGACTACTAGAATGGTTTTGTATGAAAAAATAAATCATAACATCATAATTCATGAATTAATGTTGTATTCTCTTCTATATATATCATCTTGTGTGAACAAATCATTTCATTTTTATTTTATAATATTCCACATTGATCTAATTATAATGGAAAATCTTGTTTCATTTTCTACTAAGGTCTTATTTTTTATGGAGTGACTATATATATAATCATAAAATTAAATGTTAGTAAACTAAAAATTTCTAAATATACACGGTACATTTTAATTAAAATAACCTGAGAATTATAATTAATTATCACAGAATTTTTTGGTTTTATGAAATAATACAAAAACTGTTCCAATACGATCATTACCAAAATACATGTTTTTCAATTAATAAAACAATTATTAATATATAAAATTAAATAGTATTAAATATATATTATAAAGTAATTCTAAAATATAATCTCATAAAATGTATAGACATTTTATCATTTAATAATTAAATTTTTAACATGACAGAGAAAATCATATTTGGTTGTGATTTAAAATATTTTACTGAAAAAGTTATTATTAAAAATAATTATAATAAATTTATTCATACAATAATAACAAGATTTTATGAAAACCCTAGTATAGAGATTATGATATGTCTATTTACCATGAGAAGTGTATATAAATATTACCCAATAAGTATGTGTGTGTAGTAAAAATTTCAATTAATATGTAACCTTATACAACACGGTGCTTACTATTACCATAATAATATCTTCTCATGTGAACAACATCTGTATAATGTTTTCTATTAAATGGAATAAGGAATTTAATATTATATTATTTAATAAAACCATGTATATATATATGATATCCACATCAGGATTAATGCTACATTATAATGTGATTCAAGTAAACTATGGGATGAACACCACACATCATCATCTTTTAATTATCTTCTTTATTTCTACATAATGAGTTTAAAATTTCATCGGGTGTCTTGAGCTTCATTTACACAATTTAGTTTCTTTTTTAACATATTCATGTACATTTTATTCAATCATAATTAATACGTTGTGTATGAATTTCTTCGACTGCAATAAGAAGTTTATATAGATAATGATTGATACATAGTATTCATGAGATATTATTAATATGCATTTTATTATTCCCTATAATTCATGAATATGTGTTTTTATGTAGTTTTACGAATTTATTATTGTAATATGGGTCTGTTTAGTTTTTTAGGGAGGGTTGAATTCATATAGTATCTTCATGACTCATGATAGGATGAATAAATCATGTGGTATCTTCAGAAATTTTATTATACATAATTTAATACATTTATAATACTCATACATTTGGTAAAGATATTTCATTATACATCTCTTTAGTTAGACTCAAAATAAGTTAAAAAATTTCACGTTACGTTGATTCCACTAAAATATTAGAAGCAGTACGTCGAGTTAACTCAAGTAGTAGTTTAGGTAATGATTGTAGTGACTACCAGATATATATGCTAGAGTCTATAAGAATAATAATTAACTGTTAGTATGGATAATATTTGTTTGACTTAATGATAAATTTTTTTAAACCAATAGAATAAAAATTAGATGAACATTAGGAAAAAGGAGAAAAAATTTGGTATGAAAAAATTATATATATTGAAATTAATAGTAAAAAATATATTGTAAATTATAAACACAGATAATACTAGAAATTATTATTTTGTAAAAAAATAAAATTTTAATTTACTGGGATTTTATGTAAAAAAATTAACTTATGATCAGTCACAAGTTGTTATTATTGTACCATTGTTTTTTTATGTAATTTATAAAACATGAAATTTATTTGATATATATTTTTCCATGATTATTGGGAGAAGAGTTTATTATCATATTTTTTACAATTCTGAACCTCAATTTGTTTTATTTTATTTTTGGATTATTTCCTTATTTGTACATTTATATGGAAAATTCCAAAAAGGATGAATGTGATTAATACTTAACAGTTTATTTTTATTTGTTATTTATAAATCATAAAATCAATATTTTTAATGGAAAAACATGAATTGAGGTTACTATATTATTTAACATTCGCATATTAGATTCATTCTGTTCGGTAAATTTTTGGTCATAAAGTAATGATTGCATGTTGTCTGAGCTTAATTTAAAAGAAATTCATTAATATATGATTGTGATAAAATTATATAGATGGAGTTAGGTGTTATATTGTCAATTATTTGAGGTGTTTAATCTCAACAATGACTTATTTTTTGTACTTTATCACTTGGATTGTGGTAGATTGTTTTTGGAAAAATTTGGTCTATGATATTTTCATTTTTTAATAATTTTAGTGTCGGTTCCTCTTAAAGGGTATATGTATTTAATTTGTATAGATCAATATTCCATTAAATACATTGGAATATTTTAGAATCTATTTTTTAATTCAATTATATTTTGGTTTTCACATAAATTTAATGTATTTCCTTTATTCTAAAGTCCATTGAATATAATAAAAAATTATATTTTGATATTTCACTATATAGTTCCTAGGTTGTCAATTTTATTTAAATTTAACTAAATAATTAATTATTTATTATGTGGAAGCATCCGTTTTTTAATGAAAATGATAATATCATCTAATCTATTACTTATATTTTAATATTACCAGTGATGTATTTATATGAGTGTTCAAATCGATTTTCTGTAATTACCAATGTTATTGTATAAACCTATGCCTAATTATTTTTATTAGTATATAAATAAATTTTTTGATCCCTATTTCATATATATTGGAATCATTTTCATGGGGTTAATTGTAATAATAATATAATTAGGATTTTAGGGGACAACGGTTCATTGAAACATATCATATCTATATAGTAAATTTAACCTATATTATGTTTTAAAAACATTATGGATGATATTTTACACACAATATTTATTTGATCATATTTTTCATTATATTACACCAAAAAATTATATGGTCTATTTATATTATATCAATGTTGAAAATTAAATTATGAATATAAATATTATATTCTCGATTCATGTGTTTCATAAATTCTTATAATTTTTGAATTAATAATTTAATTTATTATTGTTTATATGTATTGATAGATATATTTTAAAATAAATAATTCACTAACCAATATAATATTATTCATTTAACGATACTAAATAATGATCCTTGAATGTCATCAATCTCAAATGATTGTAACTATCATGGGTAATAGTTTTTATTCTAGAGAACATTAGTTTATGAAATATTTATAGGGAAATAAATAGTGGGATTTTTTGTTATATACATTTCAATAAGGTTAAAATATAATTATACTATTTGGTGATTGGTCTAAATAATATATCAATGTATAATCATGGATATGTCACGATATAATGATAGTGTTGGATAACAAAACTCATAATTTCATTTGGGTTTGATGGAATTATTCTAGGTAATTTATGTATTCTTGTACCTATGATTATATAATATATACTGAGTACAAATTTGTGAGTGAAAAAAATGGGATGAAGCAATCATCACATATGAATACTACAGTAGGATCTCATGGTTTTTTCAGAACCATAACTGTAGATGAAGAAGATTTTTTTGAACATTTATTTTTTTCACACAATACTCCCAGGTCTCCTTGATAATTTTTGGGTGGTGAAAAAAATCAAATAAATTTTAGTAGGAATATCAAAAATTATGATTTATAATTGTAGTGGGTTGGGTACCAATAGAACATGGTTAAACATAAATAGATTTATTTTATCAAAACATAATCCCATTAAAAATATATTATTATTTCAAATTTATAACCATAATCCTAACCTATCAAAATTTTAAATTTTTATTTAACTTCTCCAAACCATTTAAATATAATTTTATATTTCGAAAATAAAAAATCATTTACAGATTTAATATTAATTGTTATAAAAATTAATTAATATTAAAACTATACAATCCCTTAAAAGAAGTACTATACTAACAAAATTAAATTATTTATTCTTATTATAATTATAATGTATTTCTTATAAATGAAAAAAAAATTATCATTATATATTTTGATATATATATATATAATCATATAATTAAAATATTTATACATTTGTTTTGATTAGGATCAACAATCCTTGAGTTTTGTATTGATTTTATTGTATTTGTTATTTTTATTTCAATAAAAATTAAAATAAATATCTACATATGTTGGATGATAATGATGAACTCAAAGAATAAATTGATTAAAGGATTGGTGTATATCATAGAGTTTTAGTAGATCAGTTGCATGATACCATATAACATTGTATATGTTATTAATAGAGATAAAATTATGATGAATGTGAAGATTGACAAAAAGATGTTTATTTTTAGTGTTTTCATGTAGATTAATTCATTGAAAATTTATCTCCAATATCTTAGGATAGTAGAGCAATGATTATTGTTAATCAATAACATTTTTTATTATTTATTAATAACTATTATATTAATGGTTAAAATTTGGATTGATATACTGGTAGTGACCGATGATGAAAAATTATTTTAGGAATATAGATGTTTCCTTAGGTGTGTTTCAATATTTTTGATTACTGGGACATAATGACTATACATGGACATGGGTTTTAGGATATATGATAGAGTATATGTTTTTAGGTTCATTTTCATGAAATTTATCTTTATTTTAAGGCAGAGTAATGTTATTTGATGTATTTTTAAATTTTTTATGATTTTTGGAGTTGAATGAACGTATTTTCTAGATATTCAATGTTAAATAAAATTGATATTTCTTCAAAAGAATATACAGTTAAGAGTGATTAATAATTTTATTTAGTACATAAGAGTCACCATAAATTTACTCATTCTAATTAAATTGATATTTAACCCAAAAAAATAATTAATAGACATTATTACTTAATAGATGGATATATATTACATAAAGATAAAATAACAATCGAAGATAGAATTGTTTAGGTCTCTTTATATTGGAAAAATTAACCAGTAAAAATATATATATGTGATGCATAATCTACCACTATGTTCTAAAAAACAAGAAAACATTTTTGGAATTATTATAAATATTACCTTTTCATCATAACATCTGGAATGGATATAGAATAAAGGGTGAGATCAAATTCTCATTATGGGTAAACAGGGGTGATATCAACATATCTTGAGCATATGTGTATGACAACAAGAAAATAAATATTTAAAACCAAATCCTTCAAATCATAGATCATAGTATTTATTCATGTTATAGATAGTATATGTTAATAAGACATGAATCATAATAGAATCGATGAATATGATCCATGATAACATAACATTTACATAAGGCATAGATGTCTTTCATACACACATGAAAAAACAATTATGAATTTATATAATTAGAATAATGGTTTACACATTATGTTATGAACAAGGATTTTGACCCTCACTTAAGCTTGTGGACATACATATATATCCCTTTATAACCTCATAGACATGATAGTTATGTCCACTCATTTCTCTATTATCGTGTAATTAGGTTCACTGATGAAATCATGAATATATTATTAGTTTAACACATATATTATTTACCCATGATTTATCCATAGATACCCAATGTATTGTAGAAATAAATTATAACAACATATATAATAATTTTAATAATACATAAGTGTTCTAGAATATCAAAAAAGTCATCATATCAGAATTGGTGAAAATGAAGGGATTTTATTATAATTTCCTTATAACAAAACATGTGGAAATGAAACATGCTTATTAATTATTTCATTGTTAAATAAAATAAAAACTTTTTAAATAGTTTATTATTTAATAAGTGTCACGTCTTCTTAATAAGAATCCAATATAATATAAAAAAATAATGTTAGGATTGGATTATATCCCTAGTAAATCAAATGTAACATTATAAGATTTCTTCATTGATGGAATATTATTTTGAAATAGAAATTACTTATAACATTTGATTGTAAAAATTTCTTTTCAATGAAAATTAAAATCTAAAAATTAAAAAATATTAATTAATTATAGAAATTAGTTTCATTTTATTTAAAATTAAATTATTATAAATTATTATTTAAATAAATAAACGGTCTTGATGTCGTAAAATTGTGTTCATTATATAGACAATAAGGATAATATTAAATAAACATTTTTTGTTAAATTCCAAAAATTTATTTTTTAGAAAATGACCAGAAGATTAATTTAATAAATTATATATATATATATAGCATGGTTAGAATTATCATCATAAATACGTTGGACTATATGAATGCCTTGTTGAGAATATTTTTAAAAAATATGGATTCTTAGGAAATAAATTTTCGACAAAAAGAAATATGAAGTTGTTTATTCATAAAAATCGTCCACTTAAATATTAAGCACATGATCATATGATAATGAAAGAAAAAATGTTATCCAAAATTAATAACTAGAGGGGATAAAATATTTCATTTTTATTGTGATATTTATAATAATATTTTAGAATGATTAGAATAAACATAAATAATCACTATAAATGATGGGAAGTAGCCTAAAAAATTATCATGTGGGAAACATTGAATTAATATATTCCTAAACGAATAAAACAAAAAAATGTAAAATAAATTTATAATAATTAAATTAATGAAATTATATATCATGTGGATTGTATATACTCTTGTTAAATGAATATATATTTATTGGTTAAATATGACACAAAGAATGTATTATATTAAAAAATACATTACATATTTTTTAGTATATTTAATTATTAGAAAAATAAAAAAAAAATAAACATAATTATGTAAATAAAATAAATATACTAATTATATAATATATTACATGGGAATTATATACACCAAAATATTAAATCATTTTAGATTTATAATTTCTCCTAGAAATAAAAGAGAATTACAAATCAATTAACTTATGTCACTTATTCCATATTTCACATTTAGACCCCCTATATAATAAATATAATTTTATTTTTAATATATTTATAAAATATATTCATATTTATCAAACCATATATGATTTAATTATTACATTTCATTTCCATTTTGTTAATAAGTATTTATTTAGATTTCACATTGTGTAATAACTACATCATTTTTCACAATTTTTTAGATTAACGATTTTTTCATTTACATTGATCATGTACATATAATTAAGATAATATTAAAAACAATATAAAAATAATAGGCATTAATTATATACGTTTTCTTATAATTCATAAAAATTGTATATATCAACTAAAAGACATGATTTAAGGAGATGGTATGTCTTACCTGCACTTGAATATTACTACTATTTCTTGATAGATGTAATGAAAGATACATAAAAAATAATTTGAAAATAAATATTTCTTATTAAGTCATATATATCACATATAATAAAAATATTTACCCAAATTACATTATACGAATCGCCTTAGTGAAAAATTAATCACATAACTGCATGTGGTGTTTGTCTATTCTACATACGAATGACATTATCATTTCCTTCCTGGTATTGAATGAAAAAAAGAAATATATTATATAATGATTGTAGAAGTATAAATTTTTTATATATATCATATATATTCTTTTAAAATAACTTTATTACCATAAATGACAATCCAAAAAGAAAAATACATAACATTTTTTTGAGGCAGTAGATCACCATATACACAAGAAACATTATTTATTTTTGATGATATGAGGAATCAGATGTTATATGTCATATTTTTATTATAAAAGTATAATATTAGAATAAATATCATATATAATCATTAAATTTATCATCATATCCAGTTTTTTTATTTGGGGATGGAAATCAAATAACAGCAACCTGTGAGTCTGTAGTACCCCGTACACAGGAATAATGATTTCATATAAAATATGATATAATATTATATGGATATATGATATTAAATTAACATAATAATATCTAAATAGAATTTATAATATAATTTTTTATATGACAAAAATTTTACATTATTTTATATAGGTGGTGGAAGAAATAAAATAAAATGTTGGGTAGGGGATGTTACAAATTTTTTAAAAAACTACTTTAGGTTTTCAAATATAATAATTAATAAGTTGTTAATATAACCAATAGTATTATTGTATCATTATATTAGGGATTTAATTATTTTATTTTGTTATGTATTGGAAAAAAATGGTTTTATAAGTGTTACATGTAAAGTGTAGTTGCTGGAATTTTATAAGTGTGGTGACTGGAAGACCTGTAATTTATGAATAGAATTTGATCTAAGAACATTTTTCACATTTTTAATGTTTCCAAATTGTGAAATTATCAATAATAAAATATATAAGTTCTAAACATGTCCATAACATGGGTTTTGATATTTTTTGGGTGACTTGTAGAGACCCACAGCTAGACGTACATGGACATTACATTAATTTTGCGGAATACTTAATACATAAAATAAACAGACACCAAAGGATCGTAATAGTTTAGTGTCTTTGGAAACTCGTAACATAATGTTCTAATAATGGTGAAAGATCTTCAACACCTCCCATAAAGATCTTCCTTTTTTTCTTACCTAAAACCATTCTTTATATCCTGGGGAAAAGAAAACATATAAAGGGTGCACTCAAATGCTCAGTATGGGTAAGCATGGAGAAAATATAACAAACCATATACATTTCAATATAAAAACATTAACATAATGATTAAACATCAAAATCTTGAGCAATGACATAAAACATGGCAGTACGTATGACATATATCATAATAGAACATCAATCATGATAAAATAGCATGGAATTAAAACTTGTAATCATGGAAAAACATTAAGCACATGATATGATTTCTATAGTAGCCAAGGCATTTTTTCCAAGACCATCTTAGTGGGCAATGTCCCTTAATGTACCGAGTTCACTCCTCATTCCAGACCTGTATCACTGAACCATATTAACCTGTCATTCCAGCCATGTCTATCTCATGATATATAAATCATTACCCAATGCATTGGAGGGAGATATAGGTTCCACCCATCTCATAATGAAATCATTATTACTTGTGCCAGGAAATAAACATAAATAATTAATCATAACCCAACGAATAAAATGGGTTTCATATACATCATCCCATCATAATCTAATCCATATAAAACAAATGTATATCATTTCATCAAAAGAAAAGTGAAACCATATAAATCATAGATATATTATACAATAAACATACACATGAAATAATGTAATATTAAATGGAAAAGGGTTTTGATAAAACACTTGAAAATAATTCTTGAGGAAAATATCCTTTTTTCTTAAAAATAATTTTCTATTCAGAAAATTCCCCGAAATTTTAAAAGAAAATGATTTTATTGAAAATAACAATGAAAAATTGTAGAGTAAACTTCTTGTAAATAAGGCGTTATGAAACCGTAAAAATACATTCATCCTGTATATGTTTAAAAAATATTCTCATTGTACATTTGTCGGAAAATTCAAAAATTTCATTGTATTGTAAATAAAAGAAATATTTCTTTCATAACATGTGGTAAATGTAAAAAATGGTTAAAAATGACTTTAAGAATACATAAAAACACTTTTAGAAAACATGGATATGGATGATAACAATAACCCCAATAAATACTTACGAGTAAACAATCTCGGATAAGAAGGAGAATGGAATAAGTATCCCTTACCTTATGTCCGATATGTTTCATATATATCTGAACCTCCTATTCTTCAGCACTCCCCTTTTAATCTTCCTCTTAAGGCACTAGAGTTGATCTTCTGAGGAGACGTGATCCTCTATAATGTTTACGGGGAAGTTGAGAAGGGAAATGGGCAGGGATTGGCCGAGCTTGAAGGCTCCAAATTTTGTAAAGAGAAGAGGGAGGAGGTCCCCTTTTATAAGGGAGGAGAGGGGCACTTTAGGGAAAACATAAAATATTATTTTATAATAAAGTCATATTCGGTTTATTATGACTCCAAAGTGTATTATTTTTAAGATAAAGTGGGGATGGGTTGAAATACTCTCATCCAATATGTTTTTGACAAGTTTAGGTTACTATATTAACCTTATCATTTAGATTTAACTCTAAGTTAAATAATTTAACTTTTATCATGTATTCTTGTTTTCTTACACTACATGGTTAAGAAATATACTACAATAAGCCAAGAGAATCCCAGGTGGTTCATTGTTAATATATATAACCTTATCAATGTCATTTGGTTGAACTTTTGATTTTTAGGAATTAAATAACAATGAAAAATAAAATATTTGTTTTAAAAACTATTTTTTGTAAATTTTTTCATTATTTGGTAATTGAATTATTTGAAACTCATAACAACACGATTTGTTCAAAAAAAAGTTAATTGAATAAATACTAACATGTCATATTAACCTAAAAAATTAGTGGAATATATAAAAAGTATCAAATTAAATTTATTTGGGGATTTATAACATCAATTGTGTTAATATTTTACTAATAAGGTAATTTTTGAATCATCATTGTGTCATAAATAAATTAAATTATTTAATGTCTAAAAATCAAAACTAAAATAAAACTATGTAGGAAATCTTTTAATCATTCTTATTAATTTTTATATTTGAGTTTATCTTATGTATAAACCTATGTTAAAAAATTTTCTATCATTAATCTTTGATATTAACTATTTTAACTCTTCTTTAGTTAAAATAATAATAAATGTCTTAATCTAATTCAAGTGGACCTAAATGATAATATTTTATTCATAATGTTGTTTTTTTATGATCTACACTTATCTAATAGAATTAGGACATGTGTTAGGGTAATAATAATATCATTTTTACACATAATTAACCTATTTAATTTTATCCATGGTAAATAAAAGTAAAAAAGTTACTAGTCAACAATAATTATTTTTATCTTATTGAACCACATTTTACTCCTTGATATTAACCGTGTGTCTCGATTTTTCAAAATTCCACTCAAAGAAGCGGTAAAATTATGTTTTATGTAAATTTTAAAATTCTTCTAAAACATGGGTTATGTAGAGACCCAAAGCTTGACGTACATAGACATTACATTACTTTTGTAGAATATCTAATACATAAAAAAAGTGACACCATAGGACTGTAATAGATTAGTGTCTTTAGAAACTTGGAATATAATACTCTAATCATGGTGAAAGATCTTCAACATCTCCCATAAATATCATCCTTTTTTATTACATATAATAATTCTTTATATCCTAGGGAAAAGAAAAAACATATAAAGGGTGAGCTCAAATGCTCAGTAAGGGTAGGCATGGAGAAAATATAACAAACCATGTACATTTGAACTTAAAAACATGAACATAATATTTAAACATAAAAATCTTGAGAAATGACATAAAACATGGCACTACGTAATGCATAGATCATAAGGGATCATCAGCAATGATAAAATATTATGGGAATAAAGCATGTAATTGTGAAAACCATTAAGCACATGTTACGATTTCCATAGTATCCAAGGAATTGCTATTAAGACCATGTTAGTGGACAAATTCTCTTTCTGAATCGAGTTCACTCTTCATTCCAGTCTTGTATCTTGGAACCGGATTAACTTACCGTTCTATCCATTTATATCTCATGAGATATAAATCGTAATACAATGTATTGTAAGGAGATATCAGTCCCACCCATCTCATATTTAAATCATTCTTTCGTGTGCCACAAAACAAACATAAATCATTCATCATAACCCAATGAATAAAATAGGTTTCATCAACATCATCCCATCTTAACATAATCCATATAAAACATATGTATATCAATTCATCATAAGAAAAGTGAAACCATGAAAATCATAGAGACATTATATTTGAAACCTAAACATATAAAATAATGTCATCTTAGATGGAAAAATGGTTTTGATAAAAAACTTGAAACGAATTCTTGAGGAAAATATCCTTTCATCTTCAAAATCATTTTCTTTTCACAAAATGACATTAAATTTTAAAATAAAATGATTTTTTTAAATTATTCATTAAATATTGTAGAGTAAGCTTCCTTAAAATAAGGCGTTATGAAACTGTAAAAATCTATTCAGGATAAATAAGATAAAAAAACATTCTTCTCGTACTTTTTCCGGAATAGTCAAAAAGTACCTCGTATGGTAAACAAAAGAAGATTCCTTCCATACAATGTGGTAAAATTAAAAAGGGTAAAAATAAATTTAAAAATACATGGAAGAAAATTAAACATTTTATGAAAACATATGGACATGGATAATAAACATAACCCCCATTAATACTTACGAATAAACAATCTTGGATAAGAATAAGATTGGAAAAATTTTCCCTTACCATAGGTATGATATGATTCGTACATATTCGAACCTCCTTTATAATGATATAAATAATGTCATTAACTTATTACATAATCATATTCATTGTTATGATATCATATAGGGTTCACTTATAACTTTATATTACCTATTCTTTTTGTAAATTCTATGTTAAAGCAGCGTTTTGGGTAGAATCATTTTAGTTATCGTATGTGTTTGGAATTGTTGTTCTTGATATTATTATTACTTATGTCATGTTTTACTTACTTAGAGAATGTAAATCATGATTTATATATCCTATATATTTAGTATATATATATATAATAGATAGATAAATGAAATGAAATACACCGTTTATGGAGACAGTAGACCGTACGTACGCATGAACGCTATTTTCATTTCCTTCTTGTCATGAATGGAAGTATATAGATGAAATATATATATACATAAATCTAGTATATTTATCATGTCAAATATATTTCATTATTATTCATTATATATACTTTATAATCATTCTTGAATGTATAACATGGAGAATGAATCTCATCGTGTCGTGGAGACGGTAATCTGTACGTACGCACGAGCGACGATATCGTTCCCATAATTATTAAATTTAATTGGAGTGGATGATATAATATCTTATAATAAGTATGATTTTATAATAATGATATATAGTTATTTTACACACCATTATACCCATCCATGTAAGGTGGTGGTGGAAAACAGATTACACCATGGCTTGGAGATGGTATTCTGTACGTATGCACGCGCGTTTATTTAGTTTTCCGTAGGATGGATAGAAAGAGAAATAGTGTTTTTTTCATATTTATAATAACATATCAGTAAATAAGTAATATGGATGTTATTACATTATAATGAAACAACTAAATAAGAGGAAGTAGAAGAATAATGAAACTTGAAAGAGTCGGTAGAAGAGATTACCTTTTCCTCGACACACCTCCTTTAAAATTCTTCTAAGGGAAATAGATATGGTCTTTTGAGAAGACCATAACCTCTATAATATATCTAGAGAGTTTGAAAAAGAGTAATTGGCAGGGTTTGGTCGTTCTTCAAGGCTCAAAAGGGTGTGAGGAAAAGATGGAAGGGGTGCCCTTTTTATAATGGAGGAGAGGGGCACCTATAGAAAAACATAAAATATTATTTTATAATAAAGACATATTTGGTTTATAATAGCTCCAAATAGATTTATTTATTATATAAAGTGGAGATGTTTAGAAATACCTTCAACCAATATGTTTTAGCCAAGTTTAGGTAACTATTTTAAACTTATCATATAGATTTAACTCTAAGTTAAATAATTTAACTTTTACCTTGTCTTCTTTTTTTCTTATGCTATATATTAATAAACATACTTTAACCATCCAAACGAAGCCCAAGTGGTTAATTATTAATATTTATAGCCTTATCTATGTCATTTTTCTAAACCTTAGATTTTTAGGAATATAATAAAAAATAATAATATAATATATTTTTTTAAAAACTATTTTATATCAATTTTATCACTATTTGGTAATTAATTTTTGTGGAAATCCTAACAACATAATTATTTATGAAAATGTTAATTTAATCACTACTAAAATTTCATATTAACCTTGAAAATTAGTGGAATTCATAAATAGTCGAAAATTATATTTATTTGGGTTTTTATAACATCAATTAAGATAATATTTCATTAATTAGGTAATTACTGCATCATCATTGTGTTATAAATAAATTAAATTGATTAATGTCTAAAAATTAAAAATAAACAACCATTATATAGGAAATTTAAATAGCTTTATAAATAAAATTTTTAGTCAAATTTTTCTTATGTATAACCCCATATTAAAAATGTTTTAGTTATTAAACACTGATTTTAACTACTTTAACTCTTCTTTAAATAGAAAAATAATAAGTGTCCCAATCTATTCCAAGTAGACCTAAAGGGTAATATTTTATTCCTGATGTTGTTTCTGGTCGAATTACACTTATCCAATAGAATTAGGACATGTTTTAGGGTAATAATAATATAATTTATACCCTTAATTACCCTACTTACTTTTAACCGTGGTAAATAAAAGTAAAAAAGCTACTTTTCAGTAAAAATTATTATTATATTATTGTACAATATTTTACTCCTTGATATTAATCATGTCTCTCGGATTTTTGAAATTTCACTCACAGAAGCAGTAAAATTATGTTTTATGTAAATTTTCAAATTCTCCTAGGAGGTGGGTAAAAGACGGTGAAATGTTCTATTAAATTTTTATTTATCTAAAATTATTATAAAATGACTCAAATAAATTACATTGAACTTATCTATGCATTATAAGTCAATTTTTACCTAAAATAAATTTAAATAAAGTAAATAATTATTTAAATAAAAATTAGGTTTTTAAAAAGTAACCTAGTGTTTTCACTATTCATCAAAAATTGAATGTGTTTAGAAAAATACCAAAAATTCACCCAAGGCTAATTTCGATATTCCGAATCCAAAAATGAAGTCCATTTTGAAAGTTAAAATTTATAAAATTTAAAAATGTGGGTATTACTATTCATAATGGCTAGTTCATAATAATATTATATTAATATCTCGTTTAGTGAAACTTGGTATTGCGTACAACACACGCTATCAAAGAAGGTCTTGATTGTGTGTAATGAAAGACATGTCTGGGTTGCGTGATGTGAATTCTCTGTTTGGTGTTGCGTATAACATAATCAAAACATATTTTATTTATACATAAAAAAATCTAGACTTAATGTTGCGTAGAATAATTTCCACAAAACGAATTTGAAATTGTGTGTAACATGAGCCATGAATAGTGTTGCATATACAGCAAGCTAATACAGTGTTGCGTATAGTACAATCTAACATTAGTGTATTGTATAATAGAAGACATCAAAGAAATTTAAAATAATATATCTCATAAAATCTCATGGTGTTACATTCCACCCACCTTAAAATGAATTTCACCCTCGAAATTTATCGGGGTTATAAATGGTTTACTACTTGAAAGTTTCTTTCATAGAAACCCACATCATAAAAAGTAATACTAAAACATTATTTTAAAAAGGGATGTTTGAATAATAACAGTCACCCAATGTAACTCAACACTGGGTTTCCACATAGGTGAAAATATGGATATGGAAGATAAATATAACCATCAACTTCTGATGAAGAGTGGTAGAAGACATGGCTATGAAAAAACCAAAAATCAAAAATCCATTAATTTTTGATGATCTAAGGTACCATCTAATTTATTAGATATACAGTCACTAGGATAAAATTTTTTCTTTTCAAGATCAATTCCCTAATGTTGAATATATTCGAATTAAGAGAAATACTTTATTGCTTTGTATACAATCTCACACTTAGTCGGTCCTTGGATAGTTTGCACTTCATCTCTTGATGAAATGAAGTTGAATTTTTCATTTGTGAGGTGTTAGAAGATCATGTGATAAAATGATGGGTCATTCCATCTGTCTCAAACAAAAGGTTAGAAAAAGATAACAAAAATACATAAGTCCAACTATAGTGAGATTAATCATATATGGTTCCTAAAGTGGACTTATACTTCATATATCATATTGCATAATATAACATTCCATAAATAATATCGAAAAACAGTTCTAGCCTTAAACAATACTGACTTATGTCCAACACAATCCATTCCAATCATTAGGCTTATCCAAAATACATTTTTCCAAACTCATAGTATAAAGAAAATAGTTACTATAAATGTCATCTTCCGAGCATGTGAATACCATCTTTTATCTCCCATATATCATACAATATATCTTGTTGGTCAAATTACAATCATGTGAATACCTTAATAATTTATTCTATGACCCTTAGTGGAAACATGAATGCTGTTTAAATTTAACACTTCCCACATACCAAAATCCTAAAATTTCTATATACTCAAACCATGATATAACATTATCCTTATATCAGTCCTAAGCTCACATCATTTTTTCTTTATCGCTTTATTATGTGCATATCATCTCCTTTCCAAAAATATTTAAATCACTTTTCATGGTTACTAGTACCATGTAATTATTTAAAACCAATACATAGATATTCCAAAATTCCACGATGCCATAAATGAGATTCCATGATAATTTTTTGAAATCCCATTTCATAGACATGTAATCATTACAAAACATAACTTTCATACTCAACATCAAAAATAGTGATCACATGTGACTTCCCTTTATCCTTTTCCTTAAGAGGTGTATCACGTTGATCATCATTAACCCTTGGATTAGGTCATTGAATATCATAATTCCCCATTTCATTGCACTTGATGAATTGAAGTAGTGGTGGTTGTGTTCTCTATAGTCTTTTCATTGTTCACATCATTAGAAAACCTTTTTCCATTACTTTGACACTCAGTTGCTCGATGACCTTCTTTTCCACACAAAAAAAATTTTAGTATTCCCTTTAAGACAATCTCCACCATGCTTATTTCCACACTTCGAGAATAATGAATCATTCATCTTCTTTTCACCATTATTCTGAGATTTCTCCTTAAACTCCATCTTTCGTTTCATGTCAAAAACATGGGATGGATATGTAACACCAACATCCATTTCTACTTTGATAGCACAACGCACAATTTCTTCATAGCTACTGAAGTCTCTTATAGCTAATGCCCTTCTAAGACTTGGTTTTAAGCCCCTGAACAATCGATCAACTTTACCTTCAGGTTGGATGATAATGCTAGATGCTTACCTTGCAAGCCTTGTAAAGTTAACTTCGTATATACCAATATATTCATCATCATTTTTTATAAGCTAAAGGAAATCCTTTTCCATCTTTGTTCAAAGAATATGAGGTAAGTACTTATTAAAAAATAAGTTCTCAAACTTATCCCATTCCATAGATTCAATTTCATCTTGGGCCCTCATATTCTTAATTAGCTTCCACCATTGATCTGTTTCACCTTATAAATGGTAAATATCTAGAATTAAATTTTCATGTTCCAAACAGCTAAGTATGGATAATATATTTTCAATGGTACTGATCCATTGTTCAACAACTAGTGGATCAGAAGACCCACTAAAAGTTGGTGGACATTGCCTCATGAAGGACTCAAAAGAATATTGTTCCCTTTTCTGCACATTTGGAAGTCCAGAATGATTCATAGCTTGTGTAAGTATAGTAATAAGATATTGCACTCCATGTCCCATATCATTTGTTTGTTTAGGAGGACAATCATTTCATTGTCATTTACATTGATCAACACGGTTCCTTCAGGTTCCAGCCATCGTCTAAAACCCAGAAAGAATAATGTGAGAGGAAAAAATCATTCTAGGGAAAACAAAATAATAAAGGGGGATTACCTTCAATATATAACATCTTAGGGTTAATTATAATATTTTTAGCGTAATTCTAGCACTATAACCTATACTTATACTTATCCTTAGGGACATCCCTTAGAAATATCTCTAGGGATCTCACTAACGTTTTTTCATCATAGTTTCCAATGTTTATCAAAACCATTCTTCTAATACCAACTATAGAGACAAAAAGTGTGATGAACACAAACATTACATTACTTTTTTGGAATATCTAATACATAAAAGAAACAGAAACCAAAGGACCTTAATAGTTTAGTGTCTTCGGAAACTCGGAATATAATCTTCTAATCATGGTGAATAATTCTCAACATCTCCCATAATGATATTCCTATTTTTCATACCTAAAACCTTTTTTTATATCCTGGGGAAAATAAAACATATAAATAGTGAGCATAAATTCTCATTAAGGGTAATCAAGGAGAAAATAAAACAAACCAGATACATTTGAACTTCAAAACATGAACATAATATTTAAACACCAAAATCATGAGCAATGACATAAAACATGGTAGTACGAAAGGCATAGATCAGATTGGATCACAAATCATGATAAAATTGCATGGGAATAAATCATGTAATTATGGAAACAATTAATCACATGTTATTATTTCCATAGTAGCCAAGGCATTGCTACAAAGACCATCTTAGTGGAAAAAGTCCCTTTCTGAATCGAGTTCACTCCATATTCCAGTCCTGTATCACTAAACCAGATTAATTTACCATTCCAGCAATGTCTATCTCATGATATATAAATCCTTACCCAATGCATTGGAGGGAGATATAGGTCCCACCCATCTAATATTGAAATCATTCTTTCATGTGCCACAAAACAATCATAACCCAATGAATAAAAGGGGTTTCATAAACATCATCCCATATTAACAGAATCCATATAAAACAAATGTATATCATTTAATCATAAGAAAAGTGAATCCATGTAAATCATAGAGAAATTATATTTGAAAAATATACATATGAAATAATGTCATCTTACATGGAAAAAATTGTTTTGATAAAACACTTGAAATGAATTTTTGAGGAAAATATCCTTTCTTCTTCAAAATCATTTTCATTTCACAAAATGCAATGATTTTTTAAATGAAAATGATTCTTTTGTAAATAGTAATTAAATCTTGTAGACTATGCTTCATGAAAATAAGATGATATGAAACCATAAAATTGTGTTCATGCCGTATAAGTTAAAATAACATTCTTCTTGTACTTTTGCCGGAAAAGTCAAAAAGTACATCATATGGTAAACAAAAGAACGATTCCTTCCATATGATGTGGTAAAATTAATATGGGTAAAAATGACTTTAAACATAAAATTATGAAAATTAAACATTTTATGATAACATTTTGATAACATATGTACATGGATAATAAATATAACCACAGTAAATACATACGAATAAACAATCTCGGATAAGAATGAGATTGTAATAATTATCCCTTACCTTAGGTGTGATATGCTTCGTACGTATCTGAACCTCGTATATAATGATTTAAATAATGTCACTGAATTATTGAATAATTATATTCATTGTTATGATATCATATAGGGTTCACTTATGACTTTATATTACCCGTTCTTTTATAAATTCAATGTTAAAGAAGCGTTTTTGGTAGAATCAATTTATTTATCGTACATGTTTGGACTTGTTGTTGTTGATATTATTATTAATTATGTCATTTTTACTTACATAAATAATTTAAATCATGATTTATATATCATATATATTCCGTATATATATATAATAGATAGATAAATGAAATGAAATACACCGTTCAGGGAGACGGTAGGTCGTACGTATACATGAACGTTGTTTTCCATTCCATATTGACTTGAATGGAATTAAGTAGATGACATATATATTTATAAATCATGTAGCTTTATCATGTCATATATTTCTTTATTATTCATTATATATACATTATAATCATTTTTTAATGGTTAACATGGAGAATGAATCTCATCACATCGTGGAGACGGTAATCCGTACGTACGCCAGAGTCATGATATCTTCCCATAATTATTGAATTGAATTGGAGTTGATGATATAATATTGTAGAGTCAGTATGATTTTATAATAATAATATATAGTTATTCTTTACACCATTATACCCATCCATGTAAGATGGTGGTGGAAAACAGATTACAGCACAACGTGGAAATGGTATTTCGTACGTACGTACGCACGATGCTTTCATTTTCTATAGGTTTGATAGAAGGTGAAATAGGGTTGTTTCATATTTATAATATCGTATAATTATATAAGTAGTACTTATGTTATTACTTTATAATGAATCAACAAAATAAGATGAAGTAGAAGAAGAAAGAAACATGAAAGAGTCCGTAGAAGAGATTACCTCTTCCTCGACGCACCTCCTTTAAACTACTTCTTAAGGCACTAGATATGGTCTTTTTAGAATACCAAAACCTATATGATATAACTATAAAGGTTTAGAAGATGAATTGTTAGGTTTTTTCCGAGCTTCAAGGATAAAATGGGTGTAATGAAAAGAGGGAAGGGGTTCCCTTTTTATATGGGAGGAGAGGGGCACCTTTGGAAAAAACGTAAAATATTATTTTATAATAAAGTATTATTCGGTTTATAATAGCTCCAAATTGATTTATTTCCATGATAAAGTGGTTATGTGTCCCAATACTCTCAAAAAATAGGATTTAGACAAGTTTAGGTTACTATTTCAACCTTATCATTTAAATTTAACTCTATGTTAAGTAATTTAACTTTTACCACATCTTCTTGTTTTCTTACACTATATGGTTAGTAAACATACTATAAAAAGCCAAACGAACCCCAAGTGGTTAATTATAAATATGTATAGCCTTATCTATGTCATTTGGCAAAAACATATATTTTTTGGAATATAATAACAATTTTTAATATAATATTTTTTTTAAACAATTTTATGTCAATTTTGACACTATTAGGAAATTGATTTTTTGATAATCATAACAACATTATTAGTTCCGAAAAATTTAATTGTATCAATACTAACACGTCCTATTAACCTATAAAATTAGTTTAATTAATAAAAATCCAAAATTATATTTATTTTGGTATTTATAACATCAATTATGTTAATATTTCATTAATAAGGTAATTACTGCATCATCATTGTGTCATAGATAAATTAAAATATATAATGACTAAAAATTATATATAAAATACAATTATGTAGGAAATTGTTTTATCATTCTAATGAATATATATAGTAGAATTTATTTTATGGATAACCCTATATTAAAAATGTTTTAGTTATTAAACTTTTTTTTAACTATTTTAACTATTCTTTATACAAAATAATACTAACTGTCTGAATCTAATCCAAGTGGAAATAAAGGGTAATATTTTATACCTATGGTTGTTTTTGGTCTAATTACACTTATCCAATAGAATAAGGACATGTTTTAGTAGAATAAAAATATCATTTTTACCCTTAATTACCCTATTTAATTTTAACCATGGTAAATAAAAGTAAAAAGTTACTATTCACAAAAAAAAATATTTTTATCTTATTGAACGACATTTTATTCCTTGTTATGAATAGTTCCCATCTTATTTTTGATATTACACTCACAGAAGCAGTAAAATTATGTTTTATGTAAATTTTCAAATTCTTCTAGGAGGTGGGTAAAAGACTGTGAAAAGTACTATAAAATTGTTTTATATCAAAAAAATTTATAAAATGACTCAAATGAATTACATTGAACTTATATAAGTATTATGTATCAATTTTTACCTATAATAAGTTTATTAAAATAATTAATAATTTAAATAAAATGTCGGTTTTTAAATAGTAACCCAGTGTTTTCGGTATTCATCAAAAATTTATAGTTTTCACAAAAAACAAAAAATTCACCGTATGATAATTTCAATATTCCTAATACAAAAATGACGTCCATTTTGAAATATTAAATTTATAAAATTTAACAAAGTGTGTATTACTATTTGTAACAACTAATTTATAATAATATTTTAAAAATATATCGTTAGTGAAACGTTGAATTGTGTAATACACACGCTATCGAAGAAGGTCTTGATTGCATATAATGAAAGACAAGTCAGGGATGCATGTATTTAAATCTCTATGTGGTGTTTCTTATAACATAATCAAAAGATATTTCAATTATACACTAAACAAAATCTATACTCAATGTTGCATAGAATAATTTCTACAAAACGAACATGAAATTGTGTGTAACATGAGAAAAGATTAGTGTTCCGTATACTGAGAGCTAATACGGTGTTCCATATAGTACAAGATAATATTGGTGTAGTTTATAATAGAAGAAATAAAATAAATTTAAAATAATATATCTCATAAAATCTCAGGGTGTTTTAGGTAAAAGACGGTGAAAAGTTCAATAAAATTGTTATATATAGAAAATTATTATATAATGACACCAATAAATTACATTAAACTTATATAGTTATTATATATCATTTTTGACCTAAAATAAATTTAAATAAAATAAATAATTATTTAAATAAAAACTCGGTTTTTAAAAAGTAACCTAGTGTTTTCACTATTCATAAAAAATTGAAATTTTTCAGAAAAATACCAAAACTTCACCCTAGGCTAATTTTGATATTACGAATCCAAAAATGAAGTCCATTTTGAAAGATAAAATTTATAAAATTTCAAAATAGTGGGTATTAATATTCATAACTACTAGTTCATAATAATATTATAATAATATATAGTTTAGTGAAACTCGGTATTGCGTACTACACACGCTATGGAGGAAGGACTTTATTGCATGTAATGAAAGCAAAGTCAGGGCTTCATGTAGTTCAAGATCCCTTTGGTATTTCCTATAACATGATCAAAACTTATTTCATTTATAAATTAAACAAAATCTATACTTAATGTTGCGTAGAATATTTTCAATAAAATGAACATGAAATTGTGTGTAACATGAGCCAAGAATAGTGTTTCATATATGAAAAGGTAATACGGGGTTTCTTATAGCACAAGAAATCAATGAAATTAATAATAATTCTCTAAAAATCTCGGGTAGTTATATTCTACCCCCTTAAAATGAATTTCTCCCTCAAAATTTGTCTGGTTATAAATGGTATACTACATGAAAATTTATTTCATAGAAACCCACATCGTAAAAAGGAATACTAAAAGTTAATTTTAAAAACTGAAGTATGAAACATATCAGTTACCCAAATTAACTCATCATTTGGATTCCACATAGGAGAACATAGGTGAAAATATGGATATAAAAGAGAAATCTTACCATCAAGTTCTGATGGAGAGTGGTAGAGAACATTGCTATGAAAAAGCCAACAATCACAAAGCCATAAATTTGTGATGATTTAAGGTACCAACTAATTCATCAGATATAAGGGCACTAGGAAAACATTTTATGTTTTCAATATTATTTCCCTAAATTTGAAAATTTTGAAATAGAAGAAATACTTACTTGATTTTGGTACAATCTCACTGTTGTTTGTGCCTTGAACAATTTCCACTTCATCTCTTAATGAAATGAAGATGAATTTGAATTCTATGAAATGTTATTAGATAATGTGATAGAATGATATGTCATTCCATCGGTACCTAAAATAATGTTAGAAAAGGTTATGTACATAAGTTCATCTATGGTGATATTAATCGTATATTCTTCATAAAATTGACTCATACTTCATCTATCATACCACTTAATAAAATAAAACTAGTTTCTACTAACAATGGACTTCATATAGGCCAGTGGTAGGTGATAAAGGCCTTTCATACTTCTATTGTGGTTTTGATTCCCGCAACCTTGTCCGACGTGACGGGTTGTCGCTCATCCTATGGATTTTCATTTTTCCAAAACTATACTATCATAACATTTTAGAAATAAAAAAAAGTTATTTCCTTAAGAAATACTATATGATTTCTATTCCGACCTTTAGACTTATTATAAATACTTCTGTCCGATTATAAGAAATTTCATCTACCGAGCATGTAAATTCATTCATTTTCCCCCATATATAATAAGATATAACTTGTTGTTGGTAACATTCCAAACATCTTAATCATGTATTCTCCTGAAAAATGAATACCCCTTGAACCTTAGTGGAAACATGAATGCTGTCAAAATTTAACACTTTCCACATACCAAAATCCCAAAATTTCTATATACTCAAACCATGATATAACTTTGTCCTTATATTAGTCATGAGATTATTTTTTTTTCTCTATCCCTTCATTATGCACATATTTTCTTCTTTCCAAAAATATTTCAATCACTTTTCATGGTTACTGGTAACATATAATTATTGAAAACCAATACATATGTCATGACCCGTCCGAGTGGGGCCTGAGCTGAAACTCCTCAAGCCCGCCTCCAATAGGCCAGGGGTTACTGAATAGCACCGAGTAGGCATGAAACTAACATGGGAGACATTTCCTATAAATCATTACACACACACACAATCTCCAAGCCCACAATGCAGAAATGTAAAATCTACTAAAAATGGAAATACATGCATACACTAAAAATCTCAATCAACAGGGTACAATAGGAAAGAAAAGTACAACAAGTGTAAAACCCTGGGCCAAAAATACAAGCCCACCAAAAGAACGTCTGTAACAAAGTCCAAACTGTAAGGAAAGGTACTGGGACTGCAATCTGTAGCCATTGGAACACAACTCCGCCCACCTGATCTCACTGAGTACTGCCTGGTCCTGGTCCACCTAGAATCATGTCAAAGGCTCTCTCATCTGCACAAGACATGACACATGCCGGAAAAAACCATGTAGGGGTGAGTATAACAATATCCAGTAAGACACCCTGAAACCACAAAGGAAATACAAAAAGGGAAATTCCACAAAGGAAAGATACAGTCAGCTCCAAACAGTATTTGTCCACATAACATATAACGAGCAAATCCTGATATACTCATACACGATTGACTATCCCAAAACCACCACTGAGATCCAGCTATTAGATTCCACTAAGCACACAACAAAGAGAACCCACTCCTAGGTTTGAAGATAAAGAGACACGAAGTACTCGTTCTAGGAGATCACACTCCATAAGTACATAGGAACATGATGCTCTGATGAGGATCACAACTAATAGCCATGGGGTGATTCCGAAAAACCAGTCTGAACTAATCCGCTAGGCAGAGGATCTCCCCCCGAGTAAAGTTGGTCACGTCGATACCAAGAACTCTACCTAGGGTTCCAGGAATGAATAGAGGATCTGGCTCTAAGACTCATAGAGGGGCTTCCAACAACTCTATTCAGGAAGTCCTGCTGAAGGGATCATACTCCTATATGTAGGAAATGATACTGCAATCCTTCATGTGAAAGACCAATGGGACGAACACTAAGGAAAATAGCCCAAATCACTGAAGGCAACTGGATCAATCCATGAAGAATTGGTTACACGACGTGTAGTATGGTTACACGCCATGTTCATTGACTCTGGGTACTTCCTATGTAAACAGCTTGTGTCATCCATTCAATCCATGTAAAACTCAACTACACGGCATGTAGAAGAATCACACGTCATGTTCCTTGACTCCAGGTACTGCCCATGTAAACGGACAATGTCATTTGGTATGTAGGATAGGAAGTAACTACATGGGGTGTAGAATTATCACACGCCGTGTCCGACCACCTGGGCTTTCCCCAAGTACGATGGCCATGTGCCCGTACATGGTCCCAATCTGTGTTGCCTGCCCGTGTACCAGCACACGGGGTATCCGGTGTATATGGCCGGGTCTCGCCAGGGAGGGGTATACACGACGTGTCCTTGGTTGTGTACGCAACCCTTGTTTGTGTACTCCCGGAGTACATGCAAGGTAAATCCACCGACGAACAAATGTCATGTAGTCGGAATTTTTCCAAAAATTCCATCTTCCTCCTCATGCCGCAGCTGATCCTCTGGATCCATGGTTTCTTGTCTGTTCGTCCTGATACTCCAGGGGTTGGTTCGTTTCATCATACGAACACCGTAACGAGTGTTTCTAGTACATAAATCGGATCATAAACCTCAAATGACCCATTCAAAGAAAAATGCCCGAAAACTCAGATCTCTTGATCTACTCCGAATCGTCCACCAAAACTATCATCAAACCTCTGTGGCATCGCTTCGGGGTTGGATCTACAATTTGGGATCGTTGCGTCATTGAACGGATGTGCACTGATCCGCTGTTCATCTCCCCGTGAAGAAAGCAATGAACGTGAAGAAGAGAAAGGGGAGAAATCCAATGAAACAAATGTGAGGAATTAACCACTGACATCGTTCATTGCGGTGTTGATCTTCTCCCATTAATAGGATTAAACGGAGCAGAAAAATCAACAAAAAAAGATCAACATGGATTCAATCTCCCAAAATCCCCGCAAATGCCCATCCTACAAGAACGATCGATCCGTAGACTAATCTGTTAATGGATTATCCCTCGTTCATCATAGAAATCAAGAATGGGGAAGAACTCACAATTTAAACATCCTACATGGATTTTACGGCGTTTTTTTGGCGATGATCTGGTTGTCGCGTCATCGTCGCCAGTGAATATCGTCCGGAACGTCGTTGTCGCGTTGGAAGGTTTTCTCTAGAGCCACCTGAGCTGCCAATGGTTTCAGGGTTATTAGGTTTGTATCCCTGGACCCCTACGCTAGCCATTATTTAAAAAAGACAAAGATATCCACTACAATAGATTTAATTAAATATTTTAAATTAAATATTTTATTACGGTTATGTCAAAAACCTAGATTTCTCCACTGGCCTTCTCCAGTCGATGTTAGGTCTCTTCTAGGTTAAACATGCTTCTCCTAATGCAATAGTGCCATAAGATATTTGATCCGAGCACACGTTTTGGAGTTATTCCACTTTTTCAATAAAATCACATGCGCCCGTAATATAATTATTAAATTAAATTCAAACATTTGTTCCGGGATCACCGGGCTCGGAACTACAAACTGTCTCAGAGCCTGGTCTTGAAATAATTCTATTTATTTATACGAATAAAATATGGAAAATCCAAGTCATTAAATCACACCAACCCTAGGTATTTTACATCCCCAAAAATCCAAAATCAAAGGCTACTCAAAATGATGTGGGTACTGCACATGAATCGGAGCCTCACACTCCCACGTGCTCTCCTAAAGATTCATGTGATGCCTTCGGACACTCACTAAGGGAATAGTTCGCCCACGAAGGATATTCTCTGGCCGATCCTTGATCTCCATTTGGTACTCAGCAAAGGTCGCACCATCATCGATGTCCAGTGCGCCCTAGTCGATGAAGTGTGATGGATCATGCATGTACCTTTGAAGTTGTGACACATGGAAGACGTTGTGTACCTGGTCCATCTGATGTGCTAGATCCAAGAAATAATCCACATCGCCAACTCTACTCAGAATCTGAAAAGGGTCGATGAACCTCAGAGATACCTTGCCACCTCGGCCAAATCTCTGCCATCCATGTCAAGGTAAGACCCGAAGGAACACATGGTGTCCCTCCTCGACCTCCAATGGCTTATGCCTCCTGTCGGCATTAGACTTTTTCCAAATTTATACAGTGTTCATCTTCTCCTGGATGACCTTCACCTTCTCTGTAGTAGCTCACACCATCTCTGGGACCATGAGTGCTGACTATCCTGGGTCAGTCCAGTAATGCGGTGACATGCAAGGTCACCCATACAAAGCCTCGAATGGTGCCATACCAATAGTGGAATAATAACTGTTATTATAAGAAATTTCCACCAGTGGTAGGTGATCCTCCCAGCTATGACCTAAGTCAAGTATGAAAGCTTGAAGCATATCCACCATGAACTGGATGGTCCGCTCCATTTGACCATCTGTATGAGAATGAAACGTTGTGCTCAAGTGTAATTGAGTACCAAAAGTTTCCTGCAATCTCTTCCACTACCGGGATGTGAAAGGAGCATCACGATCGGAGACGCTACTAGATGGAACTCCATGATGTTGAACTATCTCTTCCACGTATAGGTGTCCCAAGATCTCCAATGAACTCTGCTCCTGTATGTCTAGGAAGTGGGCCAACATTGTGAGATGATCAACGATCACCCAGATGGCATCAAGTCCCCTAGATGAAGTTGGTCAACCCGTCATGTAGTACATGGATATCCCATCCCACTTCCACTCTGGAACCTCATGGGGCTGAGTCAAACCTACAGGCACCTGGTGCTCATCCTTTACTTGCTGATATGTAAGGCACCGAGAAACAAACTCTGCCACGCTATTCGTCATTCCTGGCCACCAGAACTGATGCAGTAGGTCCTGATACATCTTTTCCACTCCTATACGCACCGCCAAATGGGATGTATAGAACTCTCTCAGAACCTCCTCTCACAACATCAATTGTACTACCGATTTCCCTCTTAAAAGAACAATGTTCTCCCCACCTGTTGAATATCCATCGGCAGCATCATTCGCGGATATCTGAGCATGTACAGTCTCCCAGCTAGGGTCCTCGAGTTGTGCTTCCCTATGTCACTGCAAGAGTGGAGGGGTAAAAATAATCAATTGAAGGTAATCTCCCTCATCTCCATCCATGAAGGATAACTATAAGGAGGATAATGAACTCTTCGCCTTATCCAGCAACTGTGAACTGGATTTCCTGGTGAGAGCATCTGCCACAAAGTTCCCCTTACCAAGTGTGTAAACTATCTCAAAGTCATAATCCTAGAGGAACTCAATCCATCGCCTTTTCCTAACATTCATATTATTCTGAGAAATGATATATCTGAGAATCTTGTGATAAGAGTAGACGGTAAACTGCTCTCATATTAGGTAGTTCCGCCACATCTTCAATGTGAAGACTACCGCTGCCAACTCAAGATCATGGGTCACGTAGTTTTTCATCTGGAGCCTCAACTAGCATTAGTAATAGGAAATCACCGCTTGCCTCTACATCAGGACACAACCATGCTTGGTCCCTGATGTGTCACAGAACACTACATACTTGACACCCTCCTCTGGTAATCCCATGATCGGGGCGCTCGTCAGACTCTGTCCCAACTGCTGGAAAGCCTTCTGGCATCTCTCGGTCCACATGAAAGGCTGCCCCTTTCAGGTCAAAGCTATCATGGGTCCTGAAATCCTGGAGAAATCAAGAATGAATCTCCGATAGTAGCCTGCCAACACATGGAAACTCCGCACCTCCGTCACGTTCAGGGGTGACATCTATTCTAACACTGCCTCTACAATGGCTGGGTCCACTGCTACACCATCTACTGAGATAATGTGTCCTAGAAAGTGGACCAATTTTATCAAGAAGTGACACTTCGAGAGTTTCGCATACAATCGGTGCTCTCGAAGTGTGTCAAGAACCATCCTTTTGTGTCTTGTGTGATTCTCCTAAGATGTAGAGTACACAAGGTTAACGTTGATGAAGACCACAACGAACCAATATAGATAGGGTTGAATGATCTAGTTCATGAGTCCAATGAACACTGCCAGGGTGTTCATCACTTCGAAGGGCCTCACCATGTACTCATAATGACCGTAGCAACATCTGAATTCCATATTCGGTACATCCACATCTCGTACTCGCAACTGGTGATAGTCGGATCGTAGATCAACCTTCTATAACCATCATTCCTCTTCCAACTTGTCGACGAGGTCATCGATCCTCAGAAGTGTATACCAGTTCTTCAAGGTCACCTAAATCAAGCATCGGTAATCCACACATACTCTCAAGCTCCCGTCTTCCTTCTTGGAAAACAGTACTGGGGTTGCCCATGGTGAAACGCTGGGTCTCACAAAGCCATTATTATTCAAGTATTCCAGTTGCACCCTCAACTCCCGAAGCTCTGAAAAAGCCATCTGATATGCTGATGCTGATATCAGTTTCATCTCGTGTTGCAACTCAATGCAAAAGTGTATCTCCCCATGGGGAGGTAGTCTGGAGAAATCCTTTGGAAATATGTCCTTGTAATCAGCCACTACTACTGGAAACTGGAAACTCGTAACATCTAAGGAACCAAGGGCTAGGCTAGCCAACTTATAGGATATTTGTTTCACCTTCTTACGCATGAGTCCATCATGTGCTGCCTAGGTCATTCTTTCACTGACAAAAGAGAACCTCATTCCATCACAGTGGACACACCACACCCTTCGCCTAAAACCGTCATTCTGGGCATGAACTATGGATAGCCAATCCATACCATGAATGACATCATAAGGCCTTGAGGCTACCACCATGTGGTTCCAACTGAAAATATCACCTACAAGGGTCAGTTCACATAGTCTATAGAGGTGTGTGATCTCTGAATCTTCTCCAGTCAGTGTTTCCAAGAATAAGGTTCGAGTCAATGATTCATCTGAAATTTCAATGTCTCGAACAAGATAATAAGCCAGAAAGGATTGACTTTCACCTATGTCTATTAGTACGTCAACCAAATTATAAAATACACAGATTGTACCTCTAATCATTTTGGGAGTACATGGGTCCTACGCCTCTGCCGCCTGGAGCTGTCCCTACCTCTATCAACCAGCTCCCTGAGCATGGGGTGGACCTCCTGTGGGTGGTGGTGGTAAAGGGTCAAAATGCCAACCACCTCTAGCTCCTCTCCCAGCTCCTCTACCGCGTCCTCCACCCTACGGACCTGTCTCCCCCACACGTTGCCTCTGCCTCGGTGGTCCATCCACTTCTCCCGTGTTAGTAGTATGGCGGGTCGGACAATCTCGAGCGAGATGTCCCCATCCATCACATGAGTAGCATCTACCCTCTCGAGGATGGCTAGATGCGCCCTATGAACCATGTACGATAGATCCCCTATCGTTTGATCGCCTCTGAATATGTCTCCCACGCGTGGGTCCCTGATGTCGGCTCCCTGCTGCCGAGGTCTCTACTCCAGCTCGCTCGCTACTGACAACTACCAGATATCTCTGCTCATCCAAGAAGCTCTAAACCACCAAAGCCTGATCAAGAACCCTAGAATAAGTAGGAATTCTCATAGGGATGATGCTAGCTCAGATATCTCTGCTCAAGCCCTGCTTGAAAGTCCGATCTCTGACGTACTAATCTCTGACCATATCCATCGAGTACCCCGAGAGGTCGGTCAACCTCGATGAATAGTCAGCCACCATCATGGTCCCCTACTAGAGCTAAAGAAGCTCCAATATATGTACTCCTCTCATGGTAACTAGTGAAAACACCTCTCTGAAGAGATGAGCCCTGCAAGAGGCGTGCTGCCAGGATCACCATCTGGTCTGCTGGTGTCATGACCAAACGGAAGACTCTGGCCACTGCCTAATTCCATTCCTCTACTGCCTTACTATTAGGCTCGCCTCGAAACCTGAGGGGTCTCTATCTCTAAAACTAATGGAGTGAGCTCAGCCTGTGCTCCTCCTCCACTGGTACAGCAGGTACTAAACATTGTTCCATAGGTGGTGGTATAACTGGCACACCACCTGATGGTAAAACTGGGGGATCTGGTCCCTGAATCAAAGCTTCATCACTAAGGGGGTCATCCTCATGATCAAGCTGCTAGATCCTAGCAGGTGCGCGTCGTAGAGGAATCTTATAATAAAACAAGATGTATCTTCGTCAGTGAGTATATCTGGAGAGATGACTCAAGAAATACATGGAAACCACAAACCATTCCAATATGATGAATGTACCATTATTTTCCCCTGCAACTAGTGTTATCATGTTCCGAGTTGAAAATAATGTTATTAGAGTCCTGCTTTATGGATAAGTCGGCCGCACGCACCAACAATGGGGCCCCTCGCCTGAAATCCAAACTCGAAAAACAAAACATTGTTTCCCTAAACCAACTCACAGACTATCGGTAATAAGATAGAACTGACCACCTCTGATACCACTCTGTCATGACCCATCCAAGTGGGGCCTGAGCCGCAACTACCCAAGCCCGCCCTTAATTGGCCAGGTTCTAGTGAATAGAAAATGAGTAGGCACGCTACTAACATGGGAGGCACCACCTATTAACATGTACAAACGCACACACATATCCCATCCTACAAAGCTAAAAAGTAAAAACTACTAATGATGGAAATTCATGCATACACTAAAAATATTAACCAAAATAGTACGACAGTAAAGTAACATAAATCAAGTGTAAACCCCTAGGCCTAAAGTACAATCCCAACAAAATAAAGTATGTAACAAAGTCCAACCTCTATAAAAAGGTACTGGGACTGAAATATGTAGCCGTAAGAACACACATCATCCCGCCTGATCTCACTGAGCACCAAATGGTCCTGGTCCACCTAGAATCCTATCAATGGATCTCTCATCTGCACAAGACACGACCCTTGTGGGAAAAGCCCGTGCCGGGGTGAGTATAACAATACCTAGTAGGACACCCAGAAACAACAAAATAAATACAAAAATGTAAATACCATAATGGAAATATACAGTCATCTCCACACAGTATATGTCTACAGAACATATAACAAGCATATTTTGATATACACATACACGATTTGCTATCGCGAAACCACCACTAAGATCTAGCTCAAATATTCTACTATGCACAGAACAAGGAGAAAACACTCCTAGGTCTGAAGAGAGAGAGACACAAAGTAGTCGTTCCGAGAGAACACACTCCACAAGTACTTGGGAACATGATGCTCTGATGTGGATGAAAACCATTAGCCATGGGGTGATTATGACAACTCATTCTGAACTAATCCGCTAAGATGAAGATCGGTGCCTGGGTAAAGTTGGTAAGGTCGATACCATGAACTCTACCTAGGGTTCTAGTAAGGAATAGAGGATCTTGCTCTATGTCTCACCGAGGGGATTCCAACAACTCTATTCAGGATGTATTTCTGATGGGATCATACTCCTATATATAGGAAATGATACTGAAAACTTTTAAGATAAAGAACAAAGGGATGAACCCTGTGGAAACTAGCCCAAGTCACAGAAGTAAACTGGCTCAAGCCATGAATAATTGGTTACACGACATGTAGTATGGTTACACACGGTGTTCATTGAATCCGGGTACTACCCGTGTAAATATCCCATGTCATTTGTTCAAGCCATGTAAAACTCAACTACAAGAATATAGAAGAATCACATGCCGTGTTCCTTGACTCTGGGTACTTCCTGTGTAAACGGCCCGTGTCATTCTGCTTGTCGGATATGAAGTAACTATAAGGCGTGTAGAATAATTACATGCTGTGTCTGAGAACCTGGGCTCACTCTGTGTACATTGGCCATGTGGCCGTACATGGTCTATGTCTGTGTCACTTGCCCGTGTACCAGTAGATAGGGTATCCCATGTATCTGGAAAGGTCTGGTTGGGGAGGGTTATACATGGTGTGTCCTTGGTCGTGTACCCAACTCGTGTATGTGTACTCCCGAAGTACACGCCAATTAAATCTTCCATCGAACACATGCTGTGTAGCCCGTACTTCACGCCGTGTGGTCAGGATTTTTCCAAAAACATTGTCTTCCTTCTCACGTCGTGGATGATCCTCCATATCAAAGGTTTCTTGTCTGTTCATCCAGATACTCAAGGGTTTGGTTCGTTTAATCATACGAACACCATAATGGGTGTTTTCGGTCCGTAAATTGGATCATAATCCTCGAACGATCCTTCCGATGAAAAACGCCTGAAAACTCATATATCTCGATCCTCTCTGAATCGCCCACTGAAACCTTCGTCGCACCGCTGTGACATCGCTCTAGTGTTGGATATACAATTTGGGATCATTGCGTCGCAGAACGGATGTGCAACGATCCATTGTTCATCGCCCCGGGAAGAAAACGAAGAACACGAATAAGAGAAAGGGGAGAAATACAATTAAACAAATTTGAAGAATGAACCACCATTGTTGTTCATCAAGGCGTTGATCCTCTATAGTTAATAAGATTAAATATAGTAGAATAATCAATAACAAAAGATTAACATGGGTTCAATCTCCCAAAATCCATGAAAAATCCCATCCTGCAAGAACGATCGATCCGTGGTTTAATATGTTCGGGGATTAGCCTACGTTCATCATAGAAATCATGAACAGTGAAGAACTAACAACTTAAACATCCTACCTGGATTTTGCGACCTTCGTTGGCAAAGATCTGGTTGCTTCATCGTTGTCGCTGATGAAAATTGTCAGGAAAGTCGTCACCGCGTTTGGAGGATTTCTCCAGATCCTCCAGAGCCGCCAAGGGTTTCAGGGTTATGAGGTTTGTAACCCTGGACCCCCGCGCTAGCCTTTATTTAAAAAGGATAAAGATATCCGCTGCAACAGATTTAATAAAATAATTTAAATTAAACATTTTATTACGGTTATGTCCAAAACCCATATTTCACCACCGGCCTAGGCCCGTCGACATTAGGTCTCTTCTAGGATAAAACCGCTACTCCGAACGCAATGTTGACATCAAATTTTGATCGAAGCACCCGTTCGGGAGTTATTACACTTTTTCAAGAAAACCGGACGCTCGTATAGTTTAATTATTAAATTAAATTAAATCATTTGTTCCGGGCTCACCAGGCCTCAGAAGTGCACGCCGCCTCAGAGCCTAATCTTGAAATAACTCCATTTATTTTTATGAATAATGTATGTAAAATCCAAGACATTACAACATAGATATTCCAGAATTCCATGATACTATTTGGAAATCTCATTAAATATACACTTCATCATTACACAACATCATTTTCATACTCAACATCACAAATAGTGATCGCATTTGACATCCCTTTATCATTTTTCTGAAGAGGTTGCTCACATTGATCATCTTTAACCCTTGCATTAGGGCATTGATTACTATAACACCCCATTTCCTTGATCTTGAATCATTGAAATATTGGTTGTGCATTCTCTGTAGTCTCTTCTCTATTCATGTCATTAGAAACATTTTTCCCATTATTTTGATACTCAAATGCATGATGACCTTCTTTTCCAGACTTGAAGCATTTTCTAGTACCTTTCAAATAATCTCCACCATGATTATTTCCACACTTTGAGCATAAAGAAACATTCATCTTATTTTTAATATTGTTCTGAGATTTCTCTATAACCTCTATCTTTCATTTTTTTATCAAATCCATGAGATGGATATGTAACACCAACTTCCATTTATACCATGATAGCACAACACACTATTTCTTCATAGCTACTGAGGTCTCTTATAGCTAATGCCCTTTGAAGACATTGTTTTAAGCCAATGAAGAATCTATCAACATTACTTTCAGGTTGGATTATAATGACAAATGCATACCTTACAAGCCTTGTAAAATTCTCTTCGTATATACCAACAGATTCATCATCCTTTTCCTTAAGCTCATGAAAATCCTTTTCCATCATTGTTTGAAGAATACAAGGGAAGTACTTACTGAAAAACAAGTTCTAGAACTCGTCCCATTCCATGGATTAAATTTCATTTTGGGGCCTTGTATTCTTAATTCGAGTCCACAACTGATCTGCTTAACCTTCTAAATAGTAAAATACTAAAATGAATTTTTCATGTTCTGAATAGTGATGTATTGAAAAAATCTTTTCAATTGTACTGATCCATTTTTCAACAACAAGTGGATCAGAAGATCCATTGAAAGAAGGTGGATGTTACCTCATGAAAGACCCAATATAATATTGTTCCTTTCTCTGATTATTTGGAAATCCATTATGATTCATAGCTTTTGTAAGTATAGAAATAAGATTTTGCACTCCATCTCCCATCACCTTTGGTTGTTCGGAAGGAAAATCATTACATTTTCCATTACATTGATCAACACGGTTCCTTTGGGTTCCAGCCATCATCTAAAACCCAAAAAGAATAGTGTGAGAGGCAAAAATCATGCTAGAGAAAACAACATAATAAATGGGGGGAACCTTCAATATATAACCTCTTAGGGTAAATTTTAAGATTTTTACAGTAATTATAGGAAAATAAACTATACTTATACATATCCTTAGGGACATACCTAGACAAACCATAGAAATATCTCTAGGGATCTAACTAAGGTTCTCAGATCCTAGTTTCCAATGGTTGACTAAAACATTCCTCTGATACCAACTATAGAGACCCAAAGCTTGACGTACATGGAAATTACATTACATTTGCGGAATACATAATACATACCAAAAACAGACACTAAAGGATTGTAATAGTTTATTATCTTTGGAAACTCAAAACATAATCTTCTAATCATGGTGAATGATTCTCAACATCTCCCATAAAGATCTTCCATTTTTTTATTACACAATTTCATTATTTATTTATATCCTGGGGAAATGAAAACAATTAAAGGGCGAGTTAAAATACTTAGTTTGGGTAAGCATATAGAAAATAAAACAAACCATATGCATTTGAACATAATAACATTAACATAATGTTAAAAAATCCAAATCTTGAGCAATGACATAAAACATGGCAGTATGTAAGGCATATATCATAATGGAACATCAATCATCATAAAATAGCTTGGAAATAAAACATGTAATTGTGGAAAAAAATTAATCACATGATATGATTTCCATAGTACATAATTAATTGCTGCCAAAAGCATCTTAGTGGATAAAGTCCCTTCTGAACCGAGTTCACTCCTCATTCCAGTTCTGTATCACTGAACCAGATTAACCTATCATTTCATCCTTGTCTATCTAATGAGATATAAATATTTACCCAATGCATTTAAGGGAGATATAGGTCTCGACCATCTCATAATGAAATCATTCTTACTTTTTCCACAAAATAAACATAAATAATTCATCATAACCCAAAGAATAAAATGGGTTTCATAAACGACATTCCATCATAACATAATCCATATAAAACCAATGGATATCATTTTATCATAAGAAAAGTTAAACCATGTAAATAATAGAGATATTATACTTTAAACATACAATATGAAATAATTTCATCATATATGGAAATGGTTTTTGATAAAACACTTGAAAATAATTCCAGAAGAAAATATCCTTTCTTCTTAAAAATCTTTTACTTTTCACAAAATCCAACAAAATTTTAAAATAAAAATATTTTATTGAAAATAACAATGAAATATTTTAGAGTAAACTTCATTAAAATAATGCGTTATGAAACTGTAAAAATCCATTCATGTTGTATAAGTTAAAAACATAATCTCCTCGTACTTTTGTCGGAAAATACAAAAAGTTCCTCGTATAGTAAATAATAGAAATATTCCTTTCATAACATGTGGTAAAAGTCAAAATGGGTAAAAATTACTTTAAGAATACATAGAAACACTATTTGAAAACATGGAAATTAATGATAAAAATAACCCCAGTAAATACATACAAATATAAAAACTCGGATATGAACGAGATTGCAATAATTATCTCATACCTTAGGTCTGATATGCTTCGTACGTATCTGAACATAGTCTTCTTCAGTGCTCCCCTTTTATGCTTTCTCTTAAGGAACTTGATTTGGCCTTTTGAGGAGACCGGAACCTTTATAATATTTATAGGGAAGTTAAGAAAAGAAATGGGCAAGGTTTTCCCGAGCTTGAAGCCTCAAAATGTTGTAAAGAGAAGAAGGAGGAGGTTCCCTTTTATAAGAGAGGAGAGGGGCACTTTAGGAAAAACAAAAAACATTATTTTATAATAAAGTTATCTTCAGTTTATAATGGCTCCAAATTGAATTATTTTGAAGATAAACTGGGTATGGGTCGAAATCATCTCAACCAATAGGTTTTAGACAAGTTTAGGTTACCATATTAACCTTATCATTTAGATTTAACTCTAAGTTAAAAAAGTTAACTTTAACTGTGTCTTCGTGTTTTCTTACACTATATTGTTAATAAACAAACTATAACAAGCCAAAAAAATCTCAAGTGGTTCATTATTAATATATATAACCTTATCTATGTCATTTGGTCGATCCATAGATTTTTAGGAATAAAATAACAATTAATAATATTGTAACACCCAAAGATTTCATAGTGTGTTATTTCTTCAAAATAATTCAATAACTTTCACTACATGCAACATCAAGTTCAAGCACACCATGACTTACCAAACAAGCCGTTCAAAAGAGGTTATGAATAGTATTAGATAAATTTTAATGTTTATATAATCCTTATAATTTTAGAATCCATATTATGAGTTTCTTAGATATAATGCAAGAACAAATTCATTTTCAGTATTGCACTTTTATCAAATTTAATAGTGAACCCTTTTTAAATACTATATTTTAAACTTTTTTACTAAATGGGGACATCAAAAATTTAAAATGAAACATCCCAAGCTTCTACGGTACGCTTCTCTTTGAATAATGTGATAGCGTGTGTTGTACGCAACACCGAGTTCTAACAACCAATTAAACTAGCCGTTATGAATAGTAATAACTACTTTTTGAAATTATATATATTTTTTATTTCAAAATGGACATCATTTTTGGATTCAGAATATCAAAATTAGCCTAGGGTGAAATTTTGGTACTTTTCGGATAACTTTTATATTTTGATGAATAGTGAAAATTACTAAATTTTAATTAAAAATAACTTTTTTAATCAAAATAATTAATATTGATAAATTATGAATTTGAGTGGTTTTATAGTATATTTAGAATATATTTTTAACATTTAATATAATGTTGGTCGTTGGACATAATTTTACAATTAAACCGAACATAAACAAGTGTCAATCTTTTGATAGTTATTATCTCTTAAAAACACGCTTTTTGTTTTGACACCGGGAATTAATTTTAAATTAATTTCTGCCACTTATGTGTTTTGAATTTAGGAAAATGGATTCCATATTTGGAATCAGGATGTTCAAATTGTGTAAATAGGTGACTTTTATTTTTAGACATTTTGAATAATTACTGCGGTAAATATTTTATTTACCATGGTTAAAGGTAAATCCGGTAAATAAGGGTTAAGAAATAATATTATAATAATAATAAATTACCCTAAAACGTGTCTTAACCCTATTGGTTGATACATGGTCGACCATGGGCATCATTGGGTCTATTTTGGGACCCCATGGATCCACTTGTAAGTGATAATGACAATTTATTTTAATTAAGTCAAAATGAATACAAAAATGACACAAGCATATATCTTTTATCAAAACAATTGTTACATAGGGTTATATATGTTGGATTTTTGATTATAAATATTCATTAGAAATCTAAAACGATTTCCTACATAATGATATTTTATTTATAATTTTTAGACATTAAATAATTTATTTTATTTATGACACAATGATGATGCAGTAATTACTATAATAGTAAAAAATTAAAATAATTGATATTATAAATACCCAAATAAATATAATATGAAACTTTTAATGAATTAAACTAATTTTGTAGGATAATATGATATATTAGGAGTTATTTAATTGACTTTTTTCTAAGTAATCAATCTGTTATGAGTTTCACAAAAATCAACTATTGAATAGTGTCAAAATTGACATAAAAGAGTTCTTAAAAAAATTATATTATTAATTGATATTAAATTCCTAAAAATCTAAGGTTCGGCCAAGAGACTTATATCATGATAGTTTAATCATTAATGGACCACTTGATAGTCGCTTGGATGTATATAGTAAGTTTATTAACCATATAATATAAAAATACAAAGAGACATTGTAAAAGTGAAACTAATTAACTTAGAGTTAATACATAAAGATAAGGTTAATATAAGCACCCAAACCTGTCTAAATTCTATTGGTTGAGTTTTTTTCGACCCATCCCCACCTTAACCTTTGAATAGTCAACTTTGGAGCCATTAGAAACCGAATATGAATTTATTATAAATTAATATTTCTAGCTTTTCCAAAGGTGCCCCTCACCCCTCTTATAAAAGGGCACTCCTCCTTCTCATTTCTTCACACCTTCAAAGCCTTTTGGTTCGGCCAAACTCTGCCCAAATACTCTCCAAACTTCCCTCACTACAACCTAGGTGCCTTAGTTTGATCAGAAAGCCAACCTAAGGATCCCTTTTGATCAAATCAAAAGGAAGAACCCGAAGAAGAGGTAATGATTTGACCACCCTTTTCTAAGTTCCTTTCTTCTTCCACTTCTTCTTCCTTTGTTCTTACCATTCTAAAATAATAACTCCAGTATCATACATATACTGTGATGTTATTATAAATAAGTTATAACCATATTCAGTATTCTACCCACCCTTTGAATAACATGTCACCATACGTGCGTACGTACGGCTTACCGTCTCCACGTCGTGGTGTAATTGTTATTCAATATATTATTATTTGGATGGGTATAATAATGATGTGTAACTCATGTAAATAATAAGTACAACATGTTAATGATTCTGTATATATTATATACAATCCATTTATATATTATTTTAATATCAAAAGAATGATATTGTCGCTCGTGCGTACGTACGGACTATCGTCTCCACGAACGCGATGAGATTCATTCTCCATCGCATCCATTCAAGTATAATTATCATTTGATGATTTAAAAATGATGTTTAAGGACTTGATATCATTATGGATATGAATAAGATACAACAAACATTGCTTATGTAACAAAACATATAAAAGAAAATGAGTAAGTTAACACCCGAAACGACGATAATTCTACGATATTATTAACAAATCAATGTTAAAAGATCATATATGATATCATATTAATATATATGATTCTTGCATAATTTAATAACAATTATTTCACCATTATACCGGAGGTTAACCTACCCCAACCAATGAAAAGTACAAGTTAAGGGTTATTTCACAATCTCTTCATTATCCGAGGTTGTTTATATGTAATAATCTACTGGGATCTCTTTATCATCCACATCCATGTTTTCTTAAAAATGTATTTCAAAACATTTTTATTATTTACAAGAATATGGGTTAAAGTCATTTATACCCTTGTTTGACTTTTTATAAGAGAAATCTTTCCATCGTTTTCAAAACAATGTCCTTTTAACCTTTTCGTCAGAATTAAGGTAAGAATGTTTTTTTTAACTTATACGGCGGGTGCGGTTATTTTCCGCCGTTATAAAATCTTCAAAGATTTCCTTACAAGATTATAATATTATTTTAAAAGAAAATGTTTTATTTCATATGGCTCTCAAATGATTTCAAAAATAGAAAGAGATATTTCCCTAAAAAGTGTTTTGATTTAATCTATGTCAACATCCTTTGATGGATTTTACGCTTATTTGAAGTTGATTTATTATGATACAAAACTTCTATATTGTATTGAAGGTTTTGTGATATGTTTGACTGTGGATGTGCTATTTTTATACCATTCATAGTTTATGGTGAAATTATTGACATTTCGTATGCTAGTTTTAATACGAATGTTTATGTTATGTTTAAATCTTTTCATATGGGAATGCATTGGACATAATAAGTGACGGGTGGAGCCCGCTATAGCTCCTCGATGCATCGGTAGGTCTCATGAGACAAACTAGTGTCTTGGCACAAGGCCTTGACAAAATCTTATTTGTAGTCTTGGCACGAGGCCTTGGCTATGTGGTTATGATAGTTTGGCATTATGCATTCCATCATTATGAAAGTGGTTATTGATTTTGCATGTGATTATTCGATTAGTAGAATAACCATGTGAATAAGTAAATGGCATTATCTCATTTTATTTATGCCATACTATGTTAAAAGTTCAAGTTTAAAAGGCTTTTGTTTTATTTATACATTGCCTTAAATGTTTATTCTTATTTATGAAAGTTTCCGCTATATTGTTATCCTTACTGGGCATTTGAGCTCACCTCTTTTCTATGTTTTATTTTTCCCAGGAAGTGAAGAAGTAAATTATGAATGACCTGCAGGGATGTTATGAGGGGATTATAGTGTGGACTGTGGAAACATTATGTTGTTGTAGTAGTTTTTCATTTTATGATGTAATGTAAGACTTATGAATATATCTAGTGTTTCCAAGGCTACTAAACCAATCGGTATTTCGAGATTTGATCTTTCTTGTGATCATGCCAATGTTACGAAGTAATGCACCGACACTGGGTAGCTGGGGTCGGGGCGTTAAAGTTGGTATCAGAGGAAGTTTAGTACAAACCTTGGAAGCTAGATTTAGATAAACTCTGATTAGAGCACATAGACCTAAGATGAACTTTGAGAATTAGTATAGAAGAACTTCCTAGAATTTTGGTATTGTAGAGATTTTGTGAGTTTTCCGAGAAATACATCCCTGTCTGGATACGAGCAGGTAGAGGCGGCTCTGGCACAGATGTACCTAGGGGTAAAACCCGAAAACACCGCTTTGAGCTAGACTCGAACGGGAACTGGTGCACGACAACGGGCCTTGCTGCACTCTTGGTTACGACACTCCCGGGGGATATGCTTAGGATAACTCTCATTTTCTTTACAAACCATTATGAAGGGTTTATGAGTATATACTTCCTCAAAGAAAACATTTTTTATGATTATGGATTATATCCATAAATAGTTCAATTTATGTTAAGTGTTTTATAAGTATGGGATTATGTATTTTGATTCATAAACTGATCTAGTGTATTCTATTGTTTAGAAATGGCGCCCAGTAGAAGGAATGAGAACTCCAGAAATGCACATGATCCAAAGAGAAGGAAGGATCATATCTTTCATGGTCTTAAGCTAGAATTTATAAGAGAAAAAGTCTCCCATGTATTATCATCATATGAAGAAATAATATCATGTGTTGATAAGATAAGTAAAGAGTTTACTGAGTCCTATGGCTTTGAAGGGAAGTAAGAGAAGAAAAGGATAGAAGAGAGAAAGATGGATAAAGGGAAGAGGGAAAAGAAGAATTTTCCCATATGTGGTAACTGTGGAAAGAAACACCCTGGAACTTGCCTAAAAGGAATGGGAGTTTGTTATAAGTGTGGAGGAAAAGGGAACAAAGTACATGACTGCAAGGGTAAGAAAATGGTTTCAAATGTACAATGCTTCATTTTAAAGGAGTTTGGACACTACGCGAACCTATGTCCCAGTCATCAGACTATGCCGCAAATGATGCTATTGGATAATAATCAAGTTATGATACTACCACAGATGAAGAGGAATGATTAGAGTTATTATGTTGATTATATCAATTGAGTGTTGTATCAACAATGTACTTGTTATAGTAATTATGGAGTATATAAGGATTGTACTGCAGTACTATTTCATTAAGGACTTCAGATGGTGTGGAACAACGAAAAGTGACTCAGTAGCAGGTTAAATTTTTGGAAAATATATGGTTGAGAGAAAGATAAACCATAATATGGTTCAGATACCGAGGTGGTGATTTTAGAATAATACTTGATTGATTTGGATAAATTATATTGGATATTATTGACTACCTTGAAGCTGATTAATGATTTGTATATTCCATCATTGTTGGGGTTTAAAACATTTTTGGATTAGTGAAGTATATCCAGCATTCTATATGGAATAAGGGAGCATGAATGTAATCAATAAGGAATATGGTAATACATGATGAAGGTATTCATATGCTATTACGGGGTAAAAAGGATCTATATTATGTTTACCTTCCTTATAAATGTTGGACTGTGAGTTTGGATAGAATTATTTTGGATAGTTCTTGTTTGGATTATTTTGGATTGCCATAAAAGGACAACCCGGAGGTCGGGCGGCAACCTGTCGCGTCCGGCAAGGCTGCGAGACTTGAACCCACAACCGAAGGGCGACAAGGGTGTATCACCTACCACTGGCCCAAGAGATGTCCTGGATTAAATAATGTAGTTTTTATTAAGAGATCTTGTAGATGAATTATAAATTCGTTTATTTTGGAACCCTATACAAATAGTGTAAATAGAATTTTTTACATTCTATTATCTTTTAGAGTGAAAGATGAGTTTGTGGTAGAAATTTATTAATGGATAAAACTCTAATTATAAAGTAAGTATATCTCCTTATGATCTTAGTAAATCTCATAAATAAATTCCTCAACATTAAGAAAAGCAACTTAGAATAAAACTTTTTTCCTAGATGGTACCCTAAATCATCACTATTTTATGGCTTTGGGATTGTTGGCCTTTTCATAGCCATGTTCTCTACCACTCTCCATCAGATAATTGATGGTTAGATTTTTCTTCCATATCCATATTTTCCTACATGGAACCCTAGTATGTGTTATTTTCGGTAATCTTCATACTTTCCACTCTTTATTTTAAATAGAGACCTCATTAATTCATTTTTCGATGTGGGATTTCAACTAAGATATTTTGAAACTTCAAAATGTGTTATCCTAATACCCTATGTTTTGTTGAACCGATGGTATTTCAAATCATCATTGATTGATGAGTTTAAGTACCTCAATTTTATACTTGTTTGTGATTGATGACCTCAATCACTACTTATAAATATTTACGTTTTTCCTCCAATTATATGTCTCTAATTGCCACCAATGTTCTCCTAATCGAGATCATAATTTGGTGGTGACCCTTTCATTTCTCTTTTCCTCATATTAAGACTAAATTTTAGTAACCCAATTTCCAATGTGGGTTTTCCCACAAATATATTATCTATTTTCAACCTTTTATTTTCGAAGAACAATTTCAAATTGTGAGGACGCAATTTATTGAAGGAGGGGAGAATGTAACACCCCAAGATTTCATAGTGTGTTATTTCTTCAAAATAATTCAACAACTTTCACTACATGCGACACCAAGTTCAAGCACACCATGACTTACCAAACAAGCCGTTAAAAAGAGGTTATGAATAGTATTAGATAAATTTTAATGTTTATATAATCCTTATAATTTTAGAATCCATATTATGAGTTTCTTAGATATAATGCAAGAACAAATTCATTTTCAGTATTGCACTTTTATCAACTTTAATAGTGAACCCATTTTAAATACTATATTTTAAACTTTTTGACTAAATGGGGACATCAAAAATTTAAAATGAAACATCCCAAGCTTCTACGGTACGCTTCTCTTTGAATAATGTGATAGCGTGTGTTGTACGCAACACCGAGTTCTAACAACCAATTAAACTAGCCATTATGAATAGTAATAACTACTTTTTGATATTATATATATTTTATATTTCAAAATGGACTTCATTTTTGGATTCAGAATATCAAAATTAGCCTAGGGTGAAATTTTGGTACTTTTCGGAAAACTTTTATATTTTGTTGAATAGTGAAAATTACTAAATTTTAATTAAAAACAACTTATTTAATCAAAATAATTAATATTGATAAATTATGAATTTGAGTGGTTTTAAAGTATATTTAGAATATATTTTTACCATTTAATATAATTTTGGTCGTTGGACATAATTTTACAATTAAACCGAACATAAACAAGTGTCAATCTTTTGATAGTTATTATCTCTTAAAAACACGCTTTTTGTTTTGTCTGCGGGAATTAATTTTAAATTAATTTCTGCCACTTCTATGTTTTGAATTTAGGAAAATGGATTCCATATTTGGAATCAGGATGTTCAAATTGTGTAAATAGGTGACTTTTAGTTTTAGACATTTTGAATAATTACTGCGGTAAATATTTTATTTACCATGGTTAAGGGTAAATCCGGTAAATAAGGGTTAAAAAATAATATTATAATAATACTAAATTACCCTAAAACGTGTCTTAACCCTATTGGTTGATACAAGGTCGACCATGGGCATCTTTGGGTCTATTTTGGGACCCCATGGATCCACTTGTAAGTGATAATGACACTTTATTTTAATTAAGTCAAAATGAATACAAAAATGACACAAGCATATATCTTTTATCAAAACAATTGTTACATAGGGTTATATATGTTTGATTTTAGATTATAAATATTCATTAGAAATATAAAAATATTTACAACATAATTATATTTTATTTATAATTTTTAGACATTAAATAATTTATTTTATTTATGACACAATGATGATGCAGTAATTACTATAATAGTGAAAAATTAAAATAATTGATATTATAAATACCCAAATAAATATAATATGAAACTTTTAATGAATTAAACTAATTTTCTAGGATAATATGATATATTAGGAGTGATTTAATTGACTTTGTTCTAAGTAATCAATCTGTTATGAGTTTCACAAAAATCAACTATTGAATAGTGTCAAAATTGACATAAAAGAGTTCTTAAAACAAATATTATATTATTAATTGATATTAAATTCCTAAAAATATAAGGTTCGTCCAAGAGACTTATATCATGATAGGTTAGTCATTTATGGACCACTTGATAGTCGCTTGGATGTATATAGTATGTTTATTAACCATATAATATAAAAATACAAAGAGACATTGTAAAAGTGAAACTAATTAACTTAGAATAAATACTTAAAGATAAGGTTAATATAAGCACCCAAACCTGTCTAAATTCTATTGGTTGAGTTGTTTTCGACCCATCCCCACCTTAACCTTTGAATAGTCAACTTTGGAGCCATTAGAAACAGAATATGAATTTATTATAAATTAATATTTCTAGCTTTTCCAAAGGTGCCCCTCACCCCTATTATAAAAGGGCACTCCTCCTTCTCATTTCTTCACACCGTCAAAGCCTTTTGGTTCGGCCAAACTCTGCCCAAATACTCTCCCAACTTCCCTCACTACAACCTAGGGGCCTTAGTTTGATCAGAAAGCCAACATAAGGATCCCTTTTGATCAAATCAAAAAGAAGAACCCGAAGAAGAGGTAATGATTTCACCACCCTTTTCTAAGTTCCTTTCTTCTTCCACTTCTTCATCCTTTGTTCTTACCATTCTAAAATAATAACTCCAGTATCATACATATACTGTGATGTTATTATAAATATGGTACAACCATATTCAGTATTCTACCCACCCTTTGAATAACATGTCACCATACGTGCGTACGTACGGCTTACCGTCTCCACGTCGTGGTGTAATTGTTATTCAATATATTATTATTTGGATGGGTATAATAATGATGTGTAACTCATGTAAATAATAAGTACAACATGTTAATGATTTTTTATATATTAAATACAATCCATTTATATATTATTTTAATATGAAAAGAATGATATTGTCGCTCGTGCGTACGTACGGACTACCGTCTCCACGAACGCGATGAGATTCATTCTCCATCGCATCCATTCAAGTATAATTATCATTTGATGATTTAAAAATGATGTTTAAGGACTTGATATCATTCTGGATATGAATAAGATACAACAAACATGGCTTATGTAACAAAACATATAAAAGAAAATGAGTAAGTTAACACCCGAAACGACGATAATTCTAAGATATTATTAACAAATCGATGTTAAAAGATCATATATGATATCATATTAATATATATGATTCTTGTATAATTTAATAACAATTATTTCACCATTATACAGGAGGATAACCTACCCCAACCAAAGAAAAGTACAAGGTAAGGGTTATTTCACAATCTCTTCATTATCCGAGGTTGTTTATATGTAATAATCTACTGGGATCTCTTTATCATCCACATCCGTGTTTTCTTAAAAATGTATTTCAAAACATTTTTATTATTTACAAGAATATGGGTTAATGTCATTTATACCCTTGTTTGACTTTTTATAAGAGGAATCTTTCCGTCGTTTTCAAAACAAGGTCCTTTTAACCTTTTCGTCAGAATTAAGGTAAGAATGTTTTTTTTTTACTTATACGGCGGGTGCGGTTATTTTCCGCCGTTATATAATCTTCAAAGCTTTCCTTACAATATTATAATATTATTTTCAAAGAAAATGTTTTATTTCATATGGCTCTCAAATGATTTCAAAAATAGAAAGAGATATTTCTCTAAAAAGTGTTTTGATTTCATCTATGTCAACATCCTTTTATGGATTTTACGCTTATTTGAAGTTGATTTATTATGATACAAAACTTCTATATTGTATTGAAGGTTTTGTGATATGTTTGACTGTGGATGTGCTATTTTTATACCATTCATAGTTTATGGTGAAATTATTGACATTTTGTATGCTAGTTTTAATACGAATGTTTATGTTATGTTTAAATCTTTTCATATGGGAATGCATTGGACTTAATAAGTGACGGGTGGAGCCCGCTATAGCTCCTCGATGCATCGGTAGGTCTCATGAGACAAACTAGTGTCTTGGCACAAGGCCTTGACAAAATCTTATTTGTAGTATTGGCACGAGGCCTTGGCTATGTGGTTATGATAGTCTGGCATTATGCATTCCATCATTATGAAAGTGGTTATTGATTTTGCATGTGATTATTCGATTAGTAGAATAACCATGTGAATAAGTAAATGGCATTATCTCATTTTATTTATGCCATACTATGTTAAAAGTTCAAGTTTAAAAGGCTTTTTTTATTTATACATTGCCTTAAATGTTTATTCTTATTTATGAAAGTTTCCGCTATATTGTTATCCTTACTGGGCATTTGAGCTCACCACTTTTCTATGTTTTATTTTTTACAGGAAGTGAAGAAGTAAATTATGAATGACCTGCAGGGATGTTATGAGGGGATTATAGTGTGGACTGTGGAAACATTATGTTGTTGTAGTAGTTTTTCATATTATGATGTAATGTAAGACTTATGAATATATCTAGTGTTTCCAAGGCTACTAAACCAATCGGTCTTTCGAGATTTGTTCTTTCTTGTGATCATTCCAATGTTACGAAGTAATGCACCGACTCTGGGTAGCTGGGGTCGGGGCGTTACAAATATAATATTTGTTTTAAAAACTATTTTATGTCAATTTTGACGGTATTTGATAATTGAGTTTTGTGACAATCCTAACAACATGATTAGTTGGAAAAATGATAATTGAATCAATACTAACAGGTCATTTTAACGAAAATAAATATGGGAATTAAAAAAACGTCTCAAATTACATTTATTTGGGTATTTATAACAACAATTATGTAAATATTTCATTAATAAGGTAATTATTGCATCATCATTGTGTCATAAATAAATTAAATTATATAACTTCTAAAAATTATAAATAAAATACAATTATGTAGGAAATTTTTTATCTTTCTAATGAATATTTATAGTCGAATTTATCTTATGTATAACCCTATATTAAAAATTATTAAGTTACTAAACCTTGATTTTAACTATTTTAACACTTTGTTAAATAAAACAATAATAAATGTCCAAATCTAATCCACGTGGACCTAAATGATAATATTTTATTCCTAAGGATGATTTTGGATAAATAAAACTTATCCAATAGAATTAGGACATGTGTTAGTGTAATAATAATAACATTTTTACCCTTAATTAACTTATTTACTTTTAACTGTGGTAAATAAAAGTAAAAAGTTACTATTCACCAAAAATTATTTATATCTTTTTGAACCACATTTTACTCCTTGATATTAACCGTGTCTTTCAGATTTTCAAAATTCCACTCACAGAAGCGGTAAAATTATGTTTTATGTAAATTTCCAAATTCTCCTAGGAGGTGGTTAAAAGACGTTGAAAAGGTCAATAAAATTTTCATATATCTAATATTATTATAAAATGTCTCCAATAAATTACATTTAACTTATATAGGTATTATGTATCAATTTTGACATAGAATAAATTAAAAAAAATTAAATAATTATTTAAATAAAAACTCCATTTTTAAATAGTAACCTAGTGTTATAACTATTCATAAAAAATTGAATGTTTTCAGAAAAATACCAAGAATTCACCCTGGGCTAATTTTGATATTATGAATCCAAAAATGAATTCCATTTTAGAAGATAAAATTTATAAAATTTCATAAAAGTGGGTATTACTATTCATAACGGCTAGTTCGTGATAATATGATAATAAATTCTCGTTTAGTGAAACTCAGTATTGTGTACTACACAAGCTATCAATGAAGGTCTTGATTGGGTGTAATGCCAGCCAAGTTAGGGCTACCTGTAGAGCAATCTCCCTTTGGTGTTTCATATAACATAATCATAAGATATTTCATTTATACATTAAACAAAATATATACTTAATGTTTCATAGAATAATTTCTACAAAACGAACGTGAAATTGTGTGTAACACGAGCCAAGAAAAGTGTTGTTTATACTGCAAGCTAATATGGTGTTTCGTATAGCACAAGAAATCAATGAAATTAATAATAATTCTCATAAAACCTCAGGTTGATACATGATTTGTGCATAGTTCCCTTTTAGTTTTACCCCTTTAAACCCATTTTTAACATAATCACAGTAACTGATATTTACTATATCTATAGTTCTTTATAGTCAATATATTTTTTGAAATTAGAATATAATATATGTTGTTATTATTATTAATATGGATTACATTTTTTAAAATTAATAATATAGAATAGGAATAACTTAATTTAATATAAAATCATCATATTCGATGGTGAAACTAGTTTTCAAATAGAATTATTTCATAAGTGGAGAATGTATTACAATTAAAGAAAAATTTTAAATTGATTAAATTAACATAATTTTTTTATAGATAAATTATTTATAATTTTTTATTACAAAACTATCTTAATATATTGTATTTGTTTTTAAATGATTCAAGATAAATTCCAATTCATTATGTAATCTAGTGTTTTTTAGTATTCATAATAAAATGTATCTCTCCCAAGAATTTTAAAAAATTAACTCAAAAATAATTTTGTGATCTATATTTTGAAAATTATGTTTGTTTTGAAAATAAATTCGTATTATCGGGAAAACAATATTATTATATGAGTGTGAAAAATGCAACAAAAATTGTTTAAAAAAATAATGTTTTAATTATAAAATATTATTCATTCCTTTATATTGTATAAAAAAATTATGAGATGAATTTTATAATGTTTATTATAAATATAATATATTTTTTTGATTAAATATATTTAGAGAAATTGTTTTTTAAAATTTAGGGAGATAAAATTTATTTTGTAGAAAAAATGTTCTCCATAAAATGATTTTCATTATTATTATGTGGTCCTTATGATTATTTATAATTAATTAGTCCCCAAACAATTCATTCTATATATAAATATAAATAATATATTTTTATAATTTTTTAATCCTATTAATTCCTCCATTCAAATGTCTATATGATAACCATATTATTGATTATTATAATTTAAATAGTATGTCACATTTTTCTTATTCATAGTGTTTTATGTAACAAATTCTAAATTAAATATATCATGTATTGAATAAAAAACTCATTAGTGCATGTAACATGAAATAAAAAATATTAAATTTATTTAAAAAAACAAAATCAAGGATCATTACATTCTAACACACTAAAAATGTATTTTCCCCTCGAAAGTGATCACTTTGGTACCTATAACTAAGGATAATTATAAAAAAAGTACATCCATGGGATTTCAAAAAGATTCTATAAGATGATATATTCAAAAAAAACAATGACTAGTTGTGTGGTCTTATTTTATATTACTCTCCCTGAATAATCCAAAATTTCTACTAGTTGTTCCTCATAGGAATGATTTTTCTCTTATAGTGTGATATTTTTGTTTTGTACATGTTATGTATTCATTTTTTACTACCTATGTTGAGATAAATGGAAATCACTGAGAAAATTATATATATTATATGGATGAACCAAATGATAATATATGATCTCGATGTGATCAATATGTTCAAATGGACTGATATTCATATGTAATTGCTTTCTTTATTTCTTCTAAAACGGAATGAATCGGAACAATTTCCCACCAACCCCATATTCTAGACCACATCGATGATTATCAACATAAAATTATGTCAAATTTTCCTTTTCGTAACTCTTTCTGATGTGATCTAACCATATATGCCACTTCATATGCCAGTTTAATTCAAATTAACTATATCTTTATAAAATCATTCTAGTACATTAGTTTTATGTCCTAGATCCATATGAAACCTAAAATAATTCACTAGCGTGGTGGGCCACATGGAATCAAACACATATTCCCAAATGTTAGAGGCTACTGACTAGCAGTGAGACCCTAGGGTATGCTTGTGGGGAGACTTTTCCCTTATTACCAATGTGTTTCAAAAAAATATGAGAGTAAACATATCTAAATAGATGATGCAATATAAGAAAGTATAAGGTAAAATGGAAAAATAGAGTCAATAATAACAATAATTTAAACAAGATGATTATAATACCATAACTGATTATACGACATTTCCCAATAAAACTGGAAAACATGGATACAATATCATTGGCATAACATTTCCATAATAATATAAAGGAATTAAAAGACAATACCACGAATCTCGAGCTCCAGATCGGTCATCTGCTATCATGTTCCATACTAAACAACAAGAAATCAAGTGTTTGAAGATGTATGGTTCCATTTTTGTCAACAAATGCAACCATTTAATCTACCGTGGGTACAAAAATGTTCCCAGAGACTATGTTATAGAAATATCAGGTGGCCACCACAAACAATGTTTATAACATTAGTCCCATGTAATTGGAATGTTATAGTTTGAATAATGAATGAATAAATTAAACCAATACAATATAACTAAAAACCCAATTAATTTCATTAGTCCTCAGTTGGGGTTTCAACATGAATCCAAATCATTTAATTAATTATTTAAAAAAAATTAATTGATAATACTAATGAGGCATATCCAAAAATAACATCACCTCGTGATAATATAAATATTAATGGTTTCAAGATTTAACGAGGAAACCATGATTAATGATATTAGTCCCATGGTAATAACCAAGGTGACATATACTTCATGGGTCTCCAACACAATAATAATTGTAGCCTAGCATTGGGTAAGTGTGCAATACAAGGAGTGTAATCCAAATCATTCCACAATGAGAAACATGGAAAGACCATGGTGATCAATAAAGGTAAAACATGGTCGAGTAAAGATGTGGCCGGATGGGGTTTAACCATGGAATCTACTAGTCAAATATGGATCCAAGGAGTGTATATAAAGAATCTTGTAGTTACATTAAGGGACACTATTGTTCCATTCTGATCTCCCTGGAATAGAATAATATCATGATATAGGTGGGTATAATACTATGCAATCCATATCCAGGAATCAGAATAGGGATGTTGAGTTCTCATGGAATTTTATGAAATGAATCTCTGGAGATCACAGGACAGGACATTCATATTTGATTTTGATTCCATGTAATATTTCTTTTGGTTCGATCGTTTCATTTCATTATATTTTAAAGGTCATGTATAGTGCAACGGTTGGTTCAATCCTTTCATCTCATTAGTGTTACGAAGTCGTGTATCATAAAACCACTCCTTTAAAAAATTTAAATCTCACTCCTTATTCATTGTTAATTATTTTACAAACCATTATTGTGTCAAAGGGTTGAATGAATATTTAAATTACCATTCATTTACATTTAATTCCAATTCATATACTTAGTATACATATCAATTAACATTTTACATTTAATTATCATTTAATGGACTTACATTTGGTTGTTCAAATGGTGAGAGTACATGGTACTATCTATTATGAAAATAATAATATAAATCAACAAATTTAAAATATAAAATTGAAACTTTTAATGATTAAGGAAAGGACCACCCAAAAGGTTGTTCAAAGATGTCAAATCATTAAAAATCAAATATAGAATAACGTTCTACTTGAAAAGTATTATGTTGTTGGTATAAACACTTACAAAAAATCACTTTTTTGGAAGGTGATTAACTATATGGTTATAATGATTATACACATGTCACATAAATTCTATAAATGGATGCCTATGAAATTGGTTGTCCCCTCACCATAAATCTAAAATCAATGAACTTTTGGGATGGGTTATAGACCACCCACCTTTGGTTTATAAGATCTTTATATTTAATATTGTACCTATATTTTTCGTGGTTCATAAAAGACATATGAATGGGAGAAAACATTTTATACCATGATAACTAGTTTGCAAGAAAAAGAGAAGTATAACAGCATAAGTGGACTCGAGTACTTACTGTTGTGCATCAAACGTGATGAATGGATGCATGATTAGATCCTAGATGAGGGATATATCTTGATTTATACATTAGATCTATGATGGAATCCAAAATGGGAGAAATATATGTTATTCCAACATAAACAAGGATTAGGGATAAAAGAGAGTGGTTAGTTAGATCTTTAAGGAAATTTTTTGAAATTTTACCAAGGAAATTTCTTGTAGACAGTTTTTCTGCACATTTACATGGGTAAAATGGGTTAACACATGGATTCATGGATGTAAACCAATCATTAAATGTGGATCTATTTGAAAAAACAATATCAATAATGTTTTCTAACCCCTGTGGCTTTCCCTCATGGTTTACTCCAAATAATTTACAAGACCATTTTTTCCTAAAAGATGACTTTTCAGGCTCCAAAATTTCATCGAACACCCCAAACAACTTTTAAATCCTTTTATGCATTCGTATGAGGGGAAAAATAATGATTTAGACAAAAAATTAATGAATCCAAACCTGAGTGAATAATCATGTTCTTATAATCCCACCCCTAAAACGAACTCATCCACATGTTTACCTTCCAAGGTTGGAAAATAATATTCTTTGTAAAACTCTATATATTGGGCTTGCAAATCAGCTCCCCTCTCAAAATTCTAAACCTGTACTCTATCGTACTTACATTGATCCCATTCAAGAGGGACAAACCATCCTTGGAGTGCCATCATGCTCTAGTAAATGATGTGAGATGTATTTTCTTCAATGGTAGCATTAATATATATCTATACATAATTGGGATAAAATGTATGAGATTGATCAAAATTATACTATTAATAATGTGAAATATGAAAGACATAATACATGGCATTGTGCCTCTGAGGTACTATCATCCAATATTCTCCCAGAAAGAGTCTACTTTGAATTATAGAAGGCCCTATAAAATGTGGTCGCAACTTTCCCTACCTTTTTAACCATTTATTTTCCAAGAATGTGTGATACCTCAATGAAAAAATGATCACTAACCTCAATCTCAAGTGGTTATCGATGGAGATCAACCTGAGATTTCAGTCTCGACTGAGAAGTAGTCATATGATTTCTTATCAGCTAATTGTTCATTGAAGACTCTTAAAAGGGACGAGGACCATGTAGGGTTTCCTCTTTCCAACATAAGGGAGAATGTCTTGAACAGCTATATAATGCCTGGAATGGAGTTATTTGGATTGTCACATAAAATCTGTTATTACAGTTATAATCAATGAAAGGGATATGTTTCACCCATAACCCACTAATGTCAATGAAAAATGCTCGCAACATATCCTCTAGAACCTGTATTGTATGTTCTAATTATACATTGTTCTAAGGGTGAATAGTTTTTCATAAAAGAATAGGTGGTCCTATAGCCTTCCACCATCCCTTATATAACATTTTTGTTAAACAAGCATCTCATACTAAAATGATAATACTTGGAACCCCATGATGTCAAATGACCTCCCAGACATACTGTCTTCCCATCTTGTCAAATGATAAGGTATCCTGAATAAGAATGTAGTGTTATTTTGCATTAGTAGTTCAATGACTACGCACATATCATCACTACCTATTAGAGACCAATTTAAACCATCTATGATATCCCTAAAAATATCAACCAATTTCCATTCCCGGACTGAAAGCTATTGTAAAATGTCTGCCGGTCTCTGGTGATATGACTTCACCTGTTGATAGGTGGAACACATCAGGATAAATCATGCTTTCTAACATTCAATCCAGGCCACCAATACTAGAATCACATATCAAGAATTAACATGGAGATTCATTCATAAACATTCCAATGAGATGAATATGAATATATCATACTCTCCCCTATCATATCTATATGAACCAATATACATCCACATAGATGCAAGAAGTTATCAGGATCCACAAACCATTCTGGAGGGGGGTATTCTCTTTAAATACTCTCACGGTGAAGCAAGGCTTGAGTATTTGAAAATCGCATACTTTCAACCTTCTCAACGAGGAAAGATGTAACGTCCATGGATGTGAGATATGAATACTCGTGACTATCATGAATCTATATATGTAACATAGATAAAGGGCCATTAAATTCCATTCATCATTGGCTTCCCATACGTCTTGTGTTTGCTTTTTATGACTCAACTCATCTACAACCACATTTCCCATATGAGGTTTATAAGAAATTTAAAAATAAATGTATTTTTTATATTTTAATCATCTCATATGTCTTTGGATCATATCACTAATAGAAAATATAAATTCGAGGTTCTGTTGTATTTGTACGCCACAAAGCACCCTCCCATCAGATAATGTCACCAGTAATGTATGTCATGAAAAATAGACGCTTACTCAATGTCATGTGTTGGGTAATTTAATTCACGAGTCCTCAACTGCCATGACCAATATGAAACAACTCTATCTTCTTACATCAGTACTTCTCCACATCCAATGCCTGATACATCATAGAAGATAGTATAACCAATAATCAGCTAGGGATGAATTATAATAGGTGTTGATACAATCCTCCCCTTTTGCACATTAAAGGATTTCTCACATGATTATATCGAGAATAAAATTACACCCTACTATTTAAGGACAATAATATGTGAATAAATAATTGAAAAGTATTGTATTAAATTATTTTCATACCCATCAAGCCCCATGAAACTCTATATATCGAACATAGTCCTAGGCTTCTCCTATGAAACAAAATCACCCACCCTTTTTGGGTCAACATATACTCCCAATTATTATTTTATATGTCCCCAAAATTGATATTTTTCAATAAATAAGTGAATCATAAAATGCTCTGCAAAATTATTATATTCTCTCAGTATACTAAAAATGATTTAAAGATGATTAGCATGGTATCTGTAACACCGATAGTGCAGCAAGATGTCTTCCAAAAATACCAAAAAAAGAATAGAAATAGTGGTTGACAAAATATTCATCACATCCATGAAATTAGTGGGTTTATCTGTAAGGATGGAAGACATAACAAGTTACTCCTATAGACCATACCTACTATAGAATGTTATATGAGGTATGTCTGATGGTTTGACTCACACTTGATGATAACTTCATCTCTGGTTAATCGTAGAGAATACTATTTCTCCTCAATGTTGGTCAAATAGATAACTTATTATAGTAAGTGGATATCAGTTATTGATCAAATTATGGTTCATATGTCGGTAATCCACACATAGACATATGTTTCGATTCCCTTTCTTTCTAAAAAGCACATGTGAACCCTAAGTCGATGTACTGGTCCTTATAAAACCATTGAACTATAAATCCTCTAAGAACATCCCTATTAATTGTTGATTAGTAGGTAGAATACTACATAGAGGAAGGTATACCAGAGATTCTCCAGAAAAAATCTGACTTGTAGAAACTACCTCCTTCTGAAGTGGTATGCCAGAAAATCAATTAGGAAAGACATCCAAGAAACGATCTTCTATTGGAGGGAAATCAAAATGTCATAAACCCTAATCCACCATGTTATGATCTGCAATATAGGATATCTCTCCATTAATCCCATGATGCTCTAGTCTTGATCAATGATCCTAGACATCCGTCTCACCCTTATGTAGATAACTGCTTCCCTCTAGTTATTTTAACAATACCTTCAGTGATAGTAGAATTCAAAACTGTGATAGTGAAATGACCTATCCATCATGATAATAACATATAATCATGTCATATCGAGAAAAATGTGTTTCCATAAGAAGGGATAACTACCTAACTCTAGGGAATAGTCACTAAACCAGAATATGCCATCTTTCCATAACCCTATTGGTGTATTCAGTGTCATGTTACCATAGTAATATTGTATCTCTATTATGACACTCTACATGAACGATATAGATTTAAAAGAGATTTAATCAGATATTTTTAATAAATTGGACACTACAATAGATTATACTTGAATAGTAACTCATAATGTAAATGTTTCTACAACATGATCCTTTGTTATTTGTTGTAGTGCATGCAACTAACAAGATCCACGTCCCTATGAAATAGATAGACTACCCCATTATAAGTGCTTTATTGGTGCATCTTGTGACCATGTGTAAGGATACCATGACCACAACCTCCTCATTATCTAGAGCTACAAGTACTATTCCAAATCCCTGTTGAATATGGCATAATATAACCCACCCATTATGTTAGAGCTTCTGTGGATCCATTTCCACTCGTGGATAGTGTAAAGGTCCTATAGAAACATATTGATAAATGTTTCTAGATCCATATTGACTATAATGATTTTAATTTAATTGATGTTCACATTTGATGTTAACATCCCTATCTATATTAGTTCATTTACAATGCATAGAAAATCATTATAGATTACCTCAGCGGCCACAAGAACTACAATTGTTTTTAGCTATAGGGCATTATCATAATGTTTTAGCCACTGTTACCCACTGTTAACAAGTTTGTGGTACACTAATAGCCACTACTGATGGATTATATAAATCATTATGTTGAGAACTACCTCCAACACTCTTGTGACTGTCATACCAGCTTTGTCACCAAACCTACACTACTAAATATTCCACTAGGTGGTTTGGATGATCCTATGAGAATGAAATGACCATCATATAATTATATATCATCATTTACCCATTTATAATATAAAAATTGATTATATCATAATCAAATATAATGATGGTCAAATTATAGATTCAAATCCATGTAGGGTTTTATCCATTAGACAGTAATTCATCAAAATATAAAGATGAAAATTAACCTACACCATAAATAAATGGTGCCTTCAATCATTTAATTATCTCCCTAATATTACTTTTGTAACTTCTCTAATTTTACAATCATACAATATTATTTAAAAAATTTAAATTTAATTGGACATGATTCTATTCCACTCTATGCCCACATTTCAATCATTATATACCATAAAATTCAACCCTCTCTTGCACGGTCCCTCAAACATTAAAGTCATTCACTGTACAAGGATTGTCCTATGTGTCTCCTATATAATTAAAATTTAGTTTTTATAAATATATTTTATAATATGAAATGATATATATATGTCTGTCATTTTATTGAGTATTATCAATGATTTACTTAGTAATTCACCATGTACATGTTGGTTATTGTAGAAAATAGGCTTTAAAGTATTTTAATAAAATGATTGAGAAACTAAACATCAATGACCATTAAAAGTAGTTAAAATCCATTATAGGATGTGTAATTATCTTCTTGGCTTATAGTGATTGAATTTAAATCCATAAATCTATTATATGGCATGATTCACAAATACTCATTTGGTATCATTGAAACTCAATTCTTACATTCTTGATACAGACGGATGGTGTATATATGCTCTAACGCATAGTTATGCATCTTGAGTTGAGTCAAATTTCCAAATATCAAAGAATTCAGATTTGAATCACCCAGGATTTTCACATATTCAATATTTTCAGAGAAATACAAGGATCAAAATTACACGATATGATGGCCTAATACAGATCATTAAATCACCTGATTATGTAATCTAGTAATAATAAAATGAACAAAATTTTATATAATTCTTTATTCTTCATCATTTCTCTATTTCCACTCTCTGAATTTTCTTCCACCCATTCTACATAAGATCTTTTTCCATCAATTTTATTAATTATATTAGGTATATCAAAGAATATTGGATTGATTAGAGAATATTTATTCATCCTTTTTTAGTCTATACCAACAATCTATGTTCATTCTTCATCTAGATCATCAATAAATTTTAAATCCCATTTATTTATTTTTGGTTATTGTATAAATTAAGTTTTTAAATGAAATTTTGATTTCTTTGATAATTACATTACATATTTATGAATTGGTGTTAATTAATTGGATAATATCAATAGTTTAATGTCTGTTAATTTATTAATCTCAATTATGGTTGTTTTGATAGTATATTTTCAATAATTTCTCTGTTTTTAATTGATTCTTCTAAGAGAAACTAAACCACATACATATGTGCTCAAGAGTAGGGGTGTCTAAATTTAATTAATCATTAATTCCTAATATGGTAAGCTTATTGAGAGTATTTGGGATAATATTTATTATATCTTTATTTTATGAAACCCTAACCATGGTATGCTTGAATAAAGACCAAATATTTATTAAAATATAAAGGTCTTGACTAATATAAAATGACCCATTCTACATAAAAATTTAGGTTTAATTAATCTATATTGATGTTTTATCCAAAACAAAGAATTATTATCACTTGGATTGATCTTTTTTACATGAACATATCCAACTAGTGAGATTTTATAACCTTAAAACCTAAACATTAGAAAAATACCGTGTTTGAATTATGATCTCCCTATTTCCTGATCCTTGAAATTGATCATGATATCTTATTTTTATCTCATCTTAATCCATGAATATCATATAATTTTTATTCAAAATCTCATCTAGTTTGTGAGGAATTCCACCCCATGGGGTTATAATCTTTAGTTCATTCAAGACAATCTATTTACCCATGGGATCAAAGCTGCACGTTCAGTATATGAAACCATATTAGCTTTTTTATATTAAGGAAAATATATATAATATGATTATAACATAGTTGAAATAATAAAAATGTACGGGATTGAATTTTTTTTTGTCTTTTCAATGGAAAAAAACATTGTGATAAGGCATGGAAACCATTGGAAATAACCTTGGAATACCTCACATGATTTCCCATTCTCTTTTCTATTTATTCATAATTATTATGGAAATAACCTTATATTTTTTCCCTTTTCCCTATGGGACAAAGAAAAATAATTGCTAAAAAGTGAAGAACATGAATCCATCAGTACATAAAATTATTGTTGAAAAAATCTTGCAAAATTACATTCGTTATATTTAAACATGGAAATTACCGAACAAAATTAATAATATTTCTCAATCCAATGGCGAGTGATCAGGGAAAGAATGTGATCATTTTAAGGAACATGCCTAGAAGTTACGGAATTAGGGAATAAATATGTAGATATAATTCCAAAAATTTTAGCAAGTCCTCTATCCAGGTCTTCACACTTTTTTTGATGTAGTTGCTATTATAGGGTTAATTTTTAAAACACCATAGGTGAGTAGGGAAATTCTTGATGATGTATCTCAAAATTCTAGTCTATTGATGTTATTTTATTGACCACCCCATCATGGAATTCACAATATTGAAAAAAATACTCAACTAGCTTCATATGTTGAGGACTCAACCAAGAAGATGACATCCTTTAAAAAACCAACTGCATCTCATCCACTTACTACTCTAGTCATGGAAATCAACTTATTTGATTTTTTTTGGCCCAGACAACTATAGAGACTCCACAACAGGTGTTAATAAATTAAGAAACCAAGATTTTAATTAAGTTAATTTCATTCCTAAAATTCAACAATTTCATTAGATGCCTCAATAATTTCAAAAAACATTAGTCTAATGGAAAAACACTTCTCATAAATACTACCAGAAAATGGGTGGTTAGGAACCATTCAGGAATTAAGGGACCCAATAATATCTACATATTAATCATGTTCATATCCACCACAATATGAAATATAACAACCCTTCCACCCTAGGGACCAACAAATATTACATAGGGATTAACCAAGACATCAAAAAAGAAGGCATATATCATCAATAAAAATGTAAATAATATACTATCATCCTATTTTTAAAAGGAAAATAAATGTATGAAATCATAGAATATTGAAATCCATATCCAATAGGAAGAACTGTGTAACCATTACAATCGAATTTGTAAAATATCAATGACCTAGTTAAAATGATTTCTTGGTACTATGCCTTGTAATATAGATACAATACTAATTCATGAGGAAAAGGAAATGGTTTTGAAGAGTGTAAATGTTGAATGATTTTCAAAAGTCGTGCAGAGGATAAGGAATAAAAGTTGAAAAACATAAAAATAATTCATGAGTCATAGAAGAAGATGTTGATTAATATATAAATGGAACATCTTGAGTGATATATCAAGAAGTAACCCCATCTATAAAACACTTAAAAGAGTGAAAACAAATGAATAATACTTTATTTCACCACCACCTTATATTCCACGAAATCTATTTCATGAACAATAGTGGAATTGAAAAATTTAAGTGAAATTTAAGATAATTTCAGAGTTTTTCATGAAGGTAGACATCAGTAATACTATTACTATGGAAATCACTCAAAGGATATCCAATAAAAATTTATTAAAGAAAATCTTTTAAAAAAAATTATATTTAGGAACATGGAGTCATATCATTAAATGAATGATGTCTTTCTTTTGTTCATGATAAAATTAATACAACAATTTTTTATCCTAGAATTTTCTCAATCCCATGCATAATAAGAGAAGGTAACTTAGAATATCCTGGTAAATTTATTTATCCATTATCAACATCATTTAGATTATTATATGACACACTATGGGGCTTAAAGAACTCAACCCTACTATAGTATCTTCATTATTGGATGACTAATCAGTAAAATATCATTGAGGACATCTTGAATATGTATTATTTATATTTGAAAAGTTCATTTTTCCAGCTAACTACCTTTTTTTGGATGTAACACCCGAGATTTTATGAGAAATATTTTGTTTTTATGTTATATAAATAATCAAAGGAATATTTCGCTGCACGCAATCACGACCTTCCTCGATAGCGTGTGTAGTACGCAATACCGAGTTCCACTAAACAACGATATATTATTATAATATTATAAACTAGAATTTATGAATAGTATTAACTGAATTTTAAATTTTACAACATTATTATTCATCTTACACATTTTCTAGAACATGGTAAGAGAACAAAATAATTTTTGTTTTTGGGTAAAATAAGTATTTATAAAAAAATGCAGTTTTGCCGCTTTTTGATGGTGCACCCACATTAAATATAGTTGTTGACACGTTTATAAGTTCAATTTTACAAAATAAAATTCTCATTTTGATTCAGGATATAAAAATTTACTTTGGATAATTTTTTGATATCTTTCTGATAACATTCATATTTTGATGAATAGTAAAAATACGCTAATTTTTAATGAAAAACAACTTTTTTCATTGAGATAATTTATATTGTTAAATTATAATATTTAATGGATTTAAAGTTTATATATATTATATTTTAACCATTTAATATAATTTATGTCATTACCATTAATTTCTAATTGAATGCATAGGTAAAAACATTTCAATTTTGGCAATGTTTTAATTTCCAAAACCTGTTTTCTTAACAACGGGATTTATATTAAATTAATTAGTGTGACTTATGTGTTTTGAATTTTGAAAAATGGATTCCATATTGTTAATCAGTGGGTCCAAATTATATTTATAGGCTACTTTTTAAATTTGGGCATTATGATTAGTAACTACGGTAAATTTTATTTACCATAGTTAAAGATAAATCGGGTAATTAAGGGTAAATATAAGATTATAAAATTACCCTAACACCGACCGAAATCCTATTGGATGACTAGAAGTCGACCCATATCACCTAAGAGTCGGATTCGATTCATTTAATAGACTTTTGTCTATGAAAATAATTTAATTATTATTAAAACCAAAGAATGTGACAACATGTCACATTCTTAACTCTTATAAGTATAATAATTTTAATTTAGTGATAAACTTAATGAATCATCGAACATGAATAATCTCCAAAAAGATAATACAATTATCTACAACATAGGATTTTATTTAGAATTTTTAGTTATTAAATAATTATCATTAATTATGACACAATAGTGATGTTTAAATTATTATATTAATTAAAATATCAAATAAATGGTTTTAAAAATATTAAAATAATTATTATATGCACTATTTAATGTTCTCCACAAATTTTCCTGAGACATATGACATTTTATTAGTCTATTAATGCTTTTAGTTTGAACATATCCACTGTATATATTTTATTTAAATTCAAATAAATTAATAGTGGCAAAATTGACACTATTGTTATTTTATACAAATAACATATTATAAAATTGATTAAATATCACAAAAATATTTAAAAATTATAAATTAAATTTTATATTTTAGAAAATATCATAAAGTGTCAAATTATGGAAAATTCAAAAGACATATGTAATTAGTAATAATAATTTAAAATTTAGAATATTATTACCACAAATAAAATAAAATTGATAAATAAGGATAAATCAAGTTGATAATGTTTAACATAAATTCCTAACATGTCTAAATTTTATTGGTTGATAATATTACAACCCTATCTCATCTAAGAATCGGTTATGAGTCATTTTGCAAGTTTTTATGTGGGGTTGGGATTTAATATAAACTAATATTTCTTATATTTCTAAAGGTGTCCCTCTCCTCCCTTATAAAAGGTCACCTCCTCCATCTCCTCCTCACACCAATTTGAGCTTTCATGCTCGGCCAAACCCTGCCAATTTCACTTCCACACTTCCCTAGAATCATCCTAGAGGTTATGGTCTTCTTCAATGACCAACCCTAGTGCCCTAAGAGAAGGTTAAGAAGAGGCGCGTCAAAAAGAGGTAATATCCATTACCGATCCTTTCCAAATTCATTCTTCTTCAAATTCTTATTCATTAGTTGTTTAATAATGAAGTGATAACATCACTATCAATCATATACTGATATGTTAATATATGTATGAAACAACTCTATTTCACCATCTATCCATCCTATAAAATACAAAATCATCGCGCGTGCGTACGTACGGAATACCGTTTCCACGCCGTGGTGTAATATATTTTCCCCCACCACCTTACTTGGATGGGTATAATGGTGTAAATAATTACTATATATGATTATTTTAGAGTGATATTGATTCTGAAATAGTATACATACACTCCAATACGATTCCACGATCATGGGAATGATATCATCGCTCGTGCGTACGTACGGAATACCATCTCTACGATGTGATGCGATTCGTTCTACATGATCTTCATTGCATAATGATTATATAAATGAATTTAATGAATAAATATGATATATAGTACATTAATACCATTCTGGAAAATATTTATCTATAACCTAAAGAGAAGAATAAGAACTTATTCGACAAAACACGCATAAGAACAAAAAGTTATAAACACCTGAATAACAAGTATCAATGAAATATTACTATTAAGAAGCTAATAATATGACCATATATGATATCATATCAATAATTATGATTCTGGAATAAGTCAATAACATTATTTAAATCATTATACAGGAGTTTTGGACACTTACGAAGCAAATCAGACCTAAGTTAAAGGAAAATATCACAATCTCATTTTTTCCGAGATTGTTTATACTTTGGTATTTACTAGGGTGTATTTTATCATCCAAATCCATGTTTCCTCAATAGGTAATATTATTTCCATCCACCTACAATTTTTTAAATCCAATTTTACCCTTAGGTAAGTTTTTAGTAAAATATATGAAAGGAATATTTTGTCGTTTTTCGTACGAGGTACTTTTTGACTTTTCCGACAAAAGTACAAGAAGAATGATTCTTTATCTTATACGGCATGAATGGATTTTTGAAAAAATATTTTCAAGAATATTCCTTTACAAGTTTTCATGTTTATTTTTAATCAACTTATTTTAGTTTAAAATTGTATGACATGTTAAGAATGGAAAATGTTTTTGAAGAAGAAAGGATATTTTCCTCAAGAATGGAGTTCAAGTGTTTTATCAAAATTATTTTCCATCTAAAACAATATAGGGTTCTGTTTCTATCCCTATTATTACATTGATTTGATTATGTTGTGATGGAATTATTTTTATGAATTCCTTTATCTTATATGAATTATTTTATGATGTCATGTTGTTTAAGAATCCCATTTTTATTACATGGGTTATGCAATGATGTATGATTTATGTTTTTGTGGCACACATAACAATGGTATCATTATGAGATGGGTGGTACCTATATCTACCTCCAATGCATTGGGTAAAGATTTTATATCTCATGAGATTGACATGGCTGGAACAGCAGGTTAAACTGGTTCAGTGAAATAGGACTGAAACGAGGAGTGAAATCGGTTCAGAAATGGACTTTGTCCACTAAGATAGTCTTGGAAACGAGTCTTGACTAATAAGAAATGATTCTCTATGATTATGTGTGAATGCCACAATGTTTCATGTTTTAATTTATGATTATTGGGATTACATTTCACTACTATGATTTATCCCATGTTATGAAATTATGCTCTCTTTTGCAGGTTAAGTTTTCCGAAGGATATGTTCTTATGAATATGATGTGATTGATATTTATTTTGTTTACCCTTATTGAGCATTTGATCTCACCCTGTTGTATTTATTCTTTCCCCAGGTTAGGAATAAGGTTATAATGTAAGATATGCCAAAAGGGACTATAGATATGATGAAATAAATGGGAGACATTGTAGACGCTTTATGAACCAGTTGTTTATGTTTCCCAGTTTCTAAAGACACTATACCTATACGATCCATTCCTAGTTTTTTTATATGTTGTAATAAGTGTGCTTCAATTTTGATGTAATAACAATGTATGTAATGTATGGGTCATTATAGTTGGTATCATAGGAAAGGTACAATCAACCTTTGGAAACTAGGATGTGAAAGCCTTAGTAAGAACCCTAAGGATAAGTCTAAGCTTAGAATACAGTCATAGTGTTTTAGAAATGGCAATGAATAACTGAGGATAAGAACTTAAGTGTGAAATTATATTCTTGATTATGTGGTTTTCGTATTATAATTAGTGTTTCTCAAGCTATTATTCTTGGTTTTAGTCAATGGCTGGAACCCGAAGGAACCGTGTTAATGCGGAATGTGACGGGCAATGCAATGATTGTCCCCCTAAGCAACCAAACGTAATGGGAGTTGGAATTCAAAATCTTGTAGCCATACTCACACAACTCTCTCAAGCTATGAATCATGTAGGACTTCCAAACGATCAAGGGAAGGAGCAACATTCTGTTGAATCCTTCCTGAGGCAGCATCCACCATCATCCAGTGGGTCTACTGATCCATTAGTTGATGAACAATGGATTAGTACTACTGAAAAGATATATTCATTTCTTCAATGTTCTGAACATGATAAAGTCATCTTATTAGTGTATCGTTTGGAAGGTGATACTGATCAATGATGGAATATTATCAAGAATACGAGGTAAAGAGATGAAATTGAGTCCATGGAATGGGATGAGTTCAAGAACTTATTTTTCAATAAGTATTTCCCTCGTATTCTTCGAACAAAGGTAGAGAAGGAGTTTTTTGAACTGCAGCAAAAGGATGATGAATCCGTTGGTACCTACGAAGGAAATTTTAAAAGACATGCAAGGTACGATTCTGGTATTATTATCCAACCTGGGAGTAAGATCGATCGATTATTTAGTTCTTAAAACCAAGTCTTCAAAGGGCCTTATCCATAAGGGACTTCAATAGCTACGAGGAAATCATTTGATGTGCACTCAAAGTTGAGATGGAGGTTGGAGTAACCCATCAGTCATATGGGTTTGATAATAAGAGGAAAATGTAATTTAAAGGAAAATCTAAAGAGCACACTGAAAAGAAGATGAGCTTTCCCTTATGCTCAATGAGTGGAAAGAAACATGGAGGGAGTTGTCTTAAAGGGAAATGTAAATGTTTCAAATGTGGAAAGGAAGGTCATCGGGCATTTTAATGCCGCAATGATGGGAAGAAGATGTCTAATGATGCAAACAAAGGAAGGGATACACAGAATAAACATACTAAAATTCAATGTTTCAAGTGCAACGATATGGGGCATTATGCCAATCAATGACCAAATCCAAGGGTTGATGATGATGGTTGACATCAACAAACTCTTAAGGCTAAAGAAAAAGGAAAGTCACATGCAATTTCAATCAGCGATGTGGAGTAGGATAACGATGTGGTGAAAGGTACACTTACCATCCACTCTAAAGTATCAAATGTTTTATTTTATTCTGGATCCACCCACTCTTTTATTTTTGATAATATTTTAATGGTATCACATAATTACCTCAACAATTAGATGTTGAGTTAGTTGTGACAACACCTAATGGGACAACAGTCGCATCAAAAGTTTATAATTCTTCTCCGATTGAAGTTTGTGGGAAAGCGCTTCCTGAAAATCATGTGATCCATCCTATAGTAGAATTTGATGTGATTCTTGGCATGGATTGGCTTTCTTTATATGGAGCTCATATCAATTGACAAATAAGGGAAGTGACATTTCATATTCCAGATCAATCTATGATCGTCTATCGATGCCAGGATGAACATAACCTTCCAGTGGAAATTTCTTCCATCTTATGGGTCTTGATTCCACTAAATGAAAGTTATTTATCTCAAATGGTTGGTGAGAAACTCACGATTAGGAATATGCCCATTGTACGGGAGTTTGACGATGTCTTTCCGGAGAAATTTCCGGGTCTTCCACCAAATCGTGAAGTTGATTTTTCAATAGAACTCATACTGGGTGCTTTGCCTATTTCATAGACACCTTATAGAATGGATCCAATTCAGTTGCAAGAATTGAAGAAGAAACTCCCAGAGAATCTTGATAAAGGATTCATATGCCCTATGCGTCACCTTGGGTAGCACCTGTTATATTTGTTAAGAAGAAAGATGAATCAATGAGACTCTGCATTGATTATCGAGAACTTAACCAGATCACTATCACGAACAAATATCATCTCCTGTGCATTGATGACCTATTTGACCAACTACGCGGAGCTCAATACTTTTCCAATATTGATCTTCGTTTAGGGTATCATCAATTAAGGTTCAAAAGGGTGGATATACCAAAGACAGCTTTCCGTACTAGGTATGGACACTATGAATTTATAGTGATGCCATTTGGTCTTACTAATGCCCTTGCTATCTTCATGGATCTGATGAATAGAGTCTTTAGAGACTATCTTGATCAGTTTGTGGTAGTCTTTATAGACGATATTCTTGTCTATTCAAAGAGAAAGGATGAATATGAAGATCACTTGAAATTATATTGAAGACCCTGAGAAAGGAGAAGCTTTATGCCACATTTACCAAGTGTAAATTTTGGATTCAATATATTTCATTTTTGGGTCACATAATCTCAAAAGAGGGGATATCTATGGATCCAGCAAAAACAGAGGTTATCGAAAGATGGTTGAGACCAAAAACAGTAACTGATATCCGAATTTTTCTTGGTTTGGCTGGATATTATCGATGTTTTGTGAAAGATTTTTTACGATTATCTAATCCAATCACCATGTTGACTCGGAAAGGAGTTATGTTTGTCTGGACAGAGGAATGTGAATAGAATTTTAAGGAGTTGAAAAGAAGGTTATCCAGTGCACATGTGCTCACACTGCCTTGTAGTGGAGAAAGGATTGTGATCTACAGTGATGCATCCAAGACGGGATTGGGGTGTGTTCTTATGCAAATTGATATGTTGATAGCTTATGCCTCACGACAGTTGAAAATCCATTAGAAAAATTACCCAACACATGATTTGGAGTTAGCTACGGTAATCATTGCATTAAATATTTGGAGGCATTATCATTATGGAGAAAGGTGTGACATTTATACTGATCATAAATGTTTAATGTATATTTTCACACAAATGGAGATGAAGATGCGCCAAAGAAGATGGTTGGAACTAATTAAGGATTTCGACTGCTCAATCCATTACCACCCAGGGAAAGCAAACAAAGTGGAAGATGCATTAAGTCGAAAATACCATGATAGCTTATCGATGTTGAGGATAAAAAAATATCCAACATTTATGGATTTAGAAAGGATGGATCATGGAATTATAATGGAAGGGGAAAATCGTATCTTTCTCAAATGAATGTTCAACCATCTATACATGTGAAGATTAAAGAGGCACAGAAATAAGATGCCGATTTACAAAAGGAGTTAAGAAATGTTCCAAAATTCAACCATGATTGTGATGGGTTAATAATGTTCAGGAATCGGGTTTTTGTTCCTCCCATCCCCGAATTAATGAAGGAGCTTCTGGATGAGGCTCATAGTTCTTCATTCTATATTAATCCTAGAAGCACGAAGATGTATAGGGACCTAAAAGGGTACTTCTGGTGGGATGAAATGAAAAGAGATATTGCTGAATATGTCTCTCAATGCTTGGTTTGTCAACAAGTTAAAGATGAGAGACAGAAGTCTAAGGGGATGTTACAACCATTACCCATACTCGAATGGAAATGGGAAAACATCACTATGGACATTGTCATAGGACTTCCTAAAACATCCAAAGGCAATAGTTCTATCTGGGTCATAGTTGATCGTCTTACAAATTCTGCACACTACATCACTATTAGAGAGGATTTCTCTCTGGATCAGCTTGCTAGGATATATGTAAAGAAAGTGGTAAGATTGCATGGAGTACCACCTTCTATTATATCTAATCGGGATTTGAGGTTTTCCTCAATGTTCTGGCGAAGTCTTCAGCATACTCTGGATACAGAGTTGAGTTTCTGCACTGCTTATCATCCTCAGACAAATGGTCATTATGAGAGAACAATTAAAACTCTATAAGATATGTTGAGAGCTTTCTCTATTTATTAAAGGTGGTTGGGATCAACAATTACCTTTGGTGGAATTTTCATATAATAATAGCTTTCACTCTAGTATTCAGATGGCTCCTTATGAAGCTCTCTATGGAAAGAAATGCAGGACTCCAACTTTCTAGGGTGAAGTTGGGGAAAGAAAGATATTAGGACCTGATCTTGTTGATGAGATGGCAGAAAAGGTCTGGTCTATTCAACAACACATAAGAGCATCTCAGAGTCGACAGAAAAGTTATGCTGACAACCGAAGAAAAGGCCTAGAGTTTGAAGTGGGTGAAAAAGTGTTCTTCAAAAAGTACATATTTGATCCTTCACATGTACTTAGAAGAGAAGTTGTACTGCCGGTGCAAGATCATTCTTATGAAGAACAACCAATAAATATTCTGGATCGTAGCAAAATAGTCCTACGAAATAAGACCACATGCTTGGTGAAAGTCTTATGGAGGAACCACCAATTAGAAGAAGCAACATGAGAGCTTGAGGATATGATGAGGGAGAGGTACCCTCATCTTTTTGTTAGAAAGTGACAAATTTAGAGGGAAAATTCATTTTAAGTGGGGTAGAATTTAACTCCCGAGACATTTATGAGAAATAATTTGTTTTTATGTTATATAAATCATCAAAGGAATCTTTCGCTACACGCAATCACAACCTTCTTTGATTGCGTGTGTAGTACGCAATACCGAGTTCCACTAAACAACAATATATTATTATAATATTATAAACTAGCCGTTATGAATATTATTAACTGAATTTTAAATTTTACAACATTATTATTCATCATACACATTTTCTAGAAAATGGTAAGAGAACAAAATAATTTTTTTTGGTAAAATAAGTATTTATCAAAAAAAGCAGTTTTGTTGCCTTTTAATGGACCTCCGACATGAAATATTGTTTTTGACATTTTTATAAGTTCAATTTTACAAAATAAAATTCTTCTTTTGAATCAGGATATAAAAATTACTTTAGATAAATTTTTGATATCTTTCTGATAACTTTCATATTTTGATGAATGGTAAAAATACTCTAATTTTTAATTAAAAAAAACATTTTTCATTGAGATAATTTATATGGTTAAATTATAATATTGAATGGTTTTAATGTATAGATAGAAGATTTTTTTACCATTTAATATAATGTATGTCATTACCATTAATTTCACATTGAATTCATAGGTAAAAACATTTCAATCTTTTGCAATGTTTTAATTTCTAAAACTTGTTTTCTTAACAACGCGATTTATATTAAATTAATTACTGCGACTTATATGTTTTGAATTTTGAGAAATGGATTCCATATTTGTAATAAGTTGGTCCAAATTATGTTAATAGGATACTTTTTAAATTTGGGCATTATGAATAGTAACTGTGGTGAATTTTATTTACCATAGTTAAAGGTAAATCCGGTAATTAAGGGTAAATATAAGATTATAAAATTACCCTAACACCTGCCAAAATCCTATTGGATGACTCAAAGTCAATCAATATCACCTAAGAGTCGGATTATATTCATTTAGTGGACTTTTTTCCGTGAAAATTATATAATTATTATTAAAACCAATGAATGTGACAACATGTCACTTTCTTAAATCCTATAAGTATAATAATTTTAATTTAGTGATAAACTTAATGAAACTTCGAACATGAAAAATATCCCGAAATATAATACAATTATCTTCAACATAAGAATTTATTTCTAATTTTTAGGTATTAAATAATTATCATTAATTATGACACAATAGTGATGTTGAAATTATTTTATTAATTAAACTATCGAATAAATGGTTTTAAGAATATTAAAATAATTATTATATGCACTATTTAATGTCCTACACTAATTTTCTATAAACGTATGACATTTTATTAATCTATTAAAGATTTTAGTTCGAACATATCCTCTGTATATATTTTATTTGAATTCAAATAAATGAATAGAGTCAAAATTGACAGTATTGTTATTTTATAAAAATAACATATTATAAAATTGTTTAAAAATCACAAAAATATTTAAAAATTATAAATTAAATTTTATATGGTATACAATGTCATTAAGTGTCAAATTATGGGAAATTCACAACACATATGTAATTATTAATAATAATTTAAAATTTAGAATATTATTACCACAAATAAAATTAAGTTGATAAATCAGGATAAATCAAGATGATTATGTTTAAAATAAATTCCTAACATGTATAAATTTTATTTTTTGATGGGATTACAATACTATCTCATCTAATCATTGGATATGAGTCATTTTGGAACTTTTTATGTGGGGTTGGGATTTAATATAAACTAATATTTTATATATTTCCAAAGGTGCCCCTCTCCTCCCTTATAAAAGGGCACCTCCTCCCTCTCCTCCTCGCACCACATTGAGCCTTGATTCTCGGCCAACACCTGCCCATTTCACTTCCCCACTACCCTATAATCATCCTAGAGGTTCTGGTTTTCTTCAAAGTCCAACCATAGTGCCCTAAGAGGAGGTTAAGAAGAGGCACGTCAAAAAGAGGTAATATCCATTACCGATCCATTCCAAATTCATTCTTCTTCAACTTCTTATTATTTAGTAGATTAATTATGATTTAATAACATCAGTATCACTAATATATTGATATGTTATTATATATATGAAAAAACCCTATTTCTCCGTCTATCCATCCTACGGAAAACGAAATCACCGTGCGTGCTTACGTACGGAATACCGTCTCCACGCTGTGGTGTAATCTATTTTCCCCCACCACCTTACTTGGATGGATATAATGGGGTAAATAATTACTATATAACATTATTTTAGAGTGATATTGATTCTAAAATAGTATACATACACTCCAATACAATTCCACGATCATGGGAACGATATCATCGCTCGTGCGTACGTACGGAATACCGTCTCCACGATGTGATCTGATTCGTTCTACATGATCTTAATTTCATAATGATTATATAAATTAATTGAATGAATAAATATGATATATAGTACATTATTACCATTTTGGGAATGATGTATCTATAACATAAAGAGAAGAATAATAATTTATTCGACAAAACACGCATAAGAACAAAAAGTTATAAACACGCGAATAACAAGTAGCAATGAAATATTACTACTATGAATCTACGAAAATTACCATATATGATATCATAAAAATAATTATGATTCTGTAATAAGTCGATAACATTATTTAAATCATTATACAGGCAGTTCAGACACTTACGAAGCAAATCAGACCTAAGTTAAGGGAAAATATCACAATATCATTTTATCTGAGATTGTTTATAATTTGGTTTTTACTGGGGTGTATTTTATCATCCAAATCCATGTTTCCTTAATATGTAATATTATTTCCATCCACATAAAATTTTTTAAATCCAATTTTACCCTTAGGTGAGTTTTTAGTATAATATATGAAAGGAATATTTTGTCCTTTTTCGTACGACGTACTTTTTGACTTTTCCAACAAAAGTATGAGAAGAATTTTTTTTATCTTATACGACATGAATGGATTTTTAAAACATTATTTCCAAGAAGAATCCTTTACATGTTTTCAATTTTATTTTTAATCAACTTCTTTTAGTTTAAAATTGTATGACATGTTAAGAAAGGAAATTTTTTTTGAAGTAGAAAGGATATTTTCCTCAAGAATGGAGTTAAAGTGTTTTATCAAAATTATTTTCCATCTAAGATAATATATGGTTATGATTCTATCCCTGTTATTACATTTATTTGATTATGTTGTGATGGAATTATTTTTATGAATTCCTTTATCTTATATGAATTATTTTATATTGTCATGTTGTTTAAGAATCCCTTTTTTATTACATGGGTTATGCAATGATGTATGATTTATGATTTTGTGGCACAAATAATAATGGTATCATTATGAGATTGGTGAGACCTATATCTCCCTCCAATGAATTGGGTAAATATTTTTTATCTCATGATATAGACATGGTTGGAACGGTAGGTTAAACCAGTTCAGAAACAAGACTGAAACGAGGAGTGAACTCGGTTCAGAAATGGACTTTGTCCACTATGGTAGTCTTGGCCATGAGTCTTGACTAATAAGAAATGATTCTCTATGATTATGTTTGTATTCCACAATGTTTCATGTTTTAATTTATGATTATTGGGATTACATTTCACTACTATGATTTATCCCATGTTATGAAATTATGCACTTTTTTGCAGGTTATGATTTCTAAAAGTTATGTTCTTTTGAATATGATGTGATTGATATTTATTTTGTTTACCCTTACTAAGCATTTGAGCTCACCCTTTTGTATGTTTTCTTTCCCCAGTTCAGGAATAATGTTATTATGTAAGATATTTCAAAAGGGACTATAGATATGATGAAATAAATGGGAGACAGTTTAGACGCTTTATAAACCATTTGTTTATGTTTCCCAGTTTCTAAAGACACTATACCTATACGGTCCTTTCCTGGATTTGTTATATTTTGTAATAACTATGCTTCAATTTTGAAGTAATAACAATTTATGTAATGTATGGGCCATTATATCTAGTCTCATCACTGTCGAAACCACGAAGGTTCTAGGTCATGTCTCGTCACTATCAAACCCACAGAGGATCCAGGTCCGGTCTCGTCACTATCGAACCCACGGAGGATCCATGTCGAGTCTCATCACCCGATTCCTTGAGGGTCTGCTCCTCGAGCCAAGCATTGAAACATAAAATATCATGAAGTCTCGAGTTGATGTATTGCGTAGATCCATCTCATCAGAAGGATCCCCACATGACAGACGGTGCGTCAATCGGATGCCCGGTCTCTGAGTTATTGGCATTTCACTTCCAAGGGCCTGGTTGGTTTTTTGGTTCAATCCAACCATACAGTACACCAACTATGTCCAAACCTCAAATAAGTATGCCAAAAGTACCATCTCTTTCTAATATTTCTGTCACCATAGATGGTTCTTCGATCAAACTCCTGTACACTACTAGAAAAACAGGTATTTGTGACGGGGCATTTGCGACGGGATCCCGTCGCAAATGGCTTTTTTCGACGGGGGCCCGTCGCAAAGAGCCCGTTGCTGAAAACGGCGTCGCAACAACACTTATTTGTGACGGGCCCGTCGCTAAAGCCATTTTTTGCGACGGTCATTCTCCCCGTCGCAAATAGTACTCCGTATTTTTTTGTAAAAAACTTTTAAAATAGTTTTTGCGACGGGACCCGTTGCAAATACGTTTTGCGACGGTACCGTCGTAAAAACTATTTTTTAAAAAAAATAAAAAACTATTAATAATACTAGTATTTGCGACGGGCATAGTATCCCATCGCAAATACTATAAATAGTTTTTGCGACGGGTCCCATCGCAAAAACTATTTTTTTTAAAAAAAATAAAAAACTATTAATAATACTAGTATTTGCGACGGGCATAGTATCCCGTCGCAAATAATATAAAAAAATAAAATAAATAAATTATTAATAAATTATTTTCATTAATATAATAATTGAATTATAATTCACAAATAAAAATAATAAATTATTAATAAATTATTTTAATTAATATAATAATAATAGAATAATAATTTAAAAATAAAAAATAATAGAATATTAATAAATGATTTAATTAATATAATAATATTAGAATTATAATTCGTAAAAAAAAATATTAATAATTTATTTTAATTAATATAAAAATAATAGAATTATTTTACATTCAAATATTAAAATAATTCAAGTATTACAAAAGATATAATTAAATTATAATATTATAAAATTTTAATATATATATAAAATTTAATATTATAAAATATATATAATATTATTATTCATATTAATATTGTTATTTAAAAATATAATATTATTATTATTTTATATTGAGACAGAAACTACGAATAGGAAAAAAAAATTGATTTCACAAATTTTATAACATAAATACAATCTCTAATCTGAAGGAGGGGGGAGGTGAGGGATCTGCAGATGGTGGTGGAGGAAACTCCATCCCTAAAGCATGAGTGAGTCGGCACATGTACTCCATCTGCTCCTGATGCTGCTGCTGCCACCGACTCGCCTGCTCCTCGTACAGCTGCTGCTGGCGTCGACGCTCCTCCTCATGCTGCTGACGCATCTGCTCCTGCTCCTGTCGGAGACTCTCTATCTGTGCAGTCTGAGATCGCAACTGATCTTCATACTGTGTAGTAGAAGAAGATGCACGAGCTCCTCTCGACCTGGACGCCGACATCGCAGCACTGCCATAATAATCTCCGGGAGTCTGTCGAGAGCCGATACCAACTACCCGGCCCTTCTCGAAGGAATACAGGGTGGCATGTATCCATGCCGCTTCATCAAACTGATGGTCAGTGGTCTGATCTGATGACTCGGCCTGACTCTCAGGTCGGGCCTGTGACGCTGCGGCCTCATATGACTCCTATAGTTGCAATTTAAAATTAAAATTGTGAATATATTATATGTAGTTAATTTTTAAACTTGAAAAAAAATAATACTGACCATGATGTGATGCTGACGATCACCTCTGAGCTCCCCAGTAGCAGGATCACTATACATCCTCCGATATACGTCGTACTCTGTAATATCGGGGTGCTCGGCAGCCTATAAGAATAAAAAATAAACTGTTAATATTTATTGTTATATAAAATATTTATAAATAATGTACGTACCGGATGTTATCTATGAGTACTGAAAGAATGACTCCCAGCTCGATGAGTCACCTCCTGTCTCCCCCGATTCTGTCTCCCCACCGATGATCTCCTCTGAAAGGCACCACTCAACCAGTGCGCACATAATCCATCCCATACATGGGATGAAATATACTCTGGTCGGTGTGCTCTACATGACTCGTCAAAATCTGACACTCCTGCTTTCTTCATCGCAACTTTTCTTAAATTGTGCAAAAACTGACGAAGGTGATCATGCATGGCCACCTCCCATGCCTCATGGATGGCGTCACACATGGTATTCTCGATAGGATACCATAAACCCTACAAATAAATCAAAATACCAAGTTAGAAATGAAATAATTTTCAAAATAAAAATTATTTATTTACGTAAGTACCAAACAATGGCCGAACATGGCCTGCTGCACATCAATGGGAATCTGCTCCCATGTGGTCCACGGCTGAGAGAAATAGTTGCGCAAAATAGCGCTGCCCTGTCTGACTGCTATATGAAGAAAACTGAAAAAATAATAAACATTTATTATGTGAATAGATTAATGAAACTTAGTCAAATCCATAGGTTATCACACATGTTATCACACCTCTGTGTGAGTGGATCAAACCCAAGACGTGGACGTCGCTCGGGGACGGGGTCAGGAATCATCAATCGTGCAAGACCACGCCCCCTCCGCGTACTCCCTAGAGCGCCTGCAGGCTGAGGGTCATCTGTCAGCAACTCATCCGCATCGAAAGTCAGGTCAGCATCCGCCAACTCACGAAATGTGGTGTCGTCCATCTGAAACAGAAAATATTAATGTTAGCAAATAATTGATAATTACTATTATATATACATATATACATATTATGATTGTATATAAATACCATGAAATGCTATCAGTGTTCATCTTCATCATCATCTTCATATATGTCAATGTCATCTTCATATTCCTCCTCAACATCATCGATATCCATTCGAGTTACAGTTGCTTCATCTCTTACCATTTAAAATTCATATATGACATCATTAACATCATCGTCATCACCAACTCTTAAATGTGGGGTGTCATCATCGATACTCATGTATCTTTGTAAAAAAGATTGATTTTGAGTACTCTCTTGAAAAACATCAATTCTTTGCACATCAGTGAAAGCACATTCACTTTGACTAAACTGATTGTCTCGAATTTTGATTTTTATTACACTCCACCAATCAGTCAATTCTCTTGATGTTGCACAGTACTTTGTGTAATAAACATGATATGCCTGTTGAGCCAATAAGAATGGTTCATTTACTGCGAGAACACTTTTACATTTAATATCGATGATTCCATGAGTGGGATGAACACACACGCCTCTCTCTGTATCCAACCACCGACATTTGAACATGGTTATGTAATGTTGTACAAGATAATAGAGTTCAATGATTTCATCAAGTATGCCATAAAAGTCAACTTCATTTTCTCGATGATGAGATCCTCTCAAGCTAACTCCACTGTTCATTGTTTTTTTCGATTCCCCATATGCATGTGTGTGGAATCGAAATCCATTCACCACATATGCATTATAAGTTTTATCAAGTTTGGAAGGTGGGTTACTCAATACACACAGCCGTTTGTCAATTTTATCAGCATGTCGAGAGACCTGAAAATTTGTGAAATAATTATCAATATTGTAAACTATACATTGAATGAGTTGATAAAAGATAAAGAATTTATGTTACCAGTTTTTGAAACCCCTGGGAGAAATTTTTCAGTCGACGTTCTTCAAGAGCAGCTGCTGTAATTTGTGGAATTTGTTTCTTGATATGATTATCATACAACCTATAAAAACCAAAGTTATTTACTATAACATAAATGATAGAATATGTGATATAAACACTTACAGTACAACTGATGTCATCTCTTCACAGTTGAGTAGAACATACGTATGAGCTCTCTGATGTTCATCATCTGAAATCCAGCGTTCATAAACTCCACCAAAACCAAGCTCTGACTTGTTGAAAATAGATAATTGATTGTCGATTTCATCAATATTTCTCTCGTTCCGTCCCATTTGGTTGTGTTTTGAAGGATACTCAGATTCAAAATAATGGGAGCAGAAAAAAGATATTTCCTCTTGCAAATAAGCTTCTGCAATAGATCCTTCAACAGATGCTTTGCTACGTACTTTTCTTTTCAATTGTTTCATGCATCTTTCAAATGGGTACATCCATCGAAACTGTACCGGACCTCCACATTTGGATTCATATGGAAAATGTAACATCAAATGTTCCATTGAGTCGAAGAAAGACGGCGGAAATATTTTTTACAGTTTACATATAATTACAACAACTTCTTTTTCAAGTTTTCCTAGAGCATCATAATCTGTCGTAGCCGCACAAATTTCCCGAAAAAAAGAGACATGTCTGTTATGGAATCCCAAATCACAGAATTCAACAGACCTCTTAATCCAATGGGTAGAAGTCTCTCCATTATGACATGACAATCATGACTTTTTAATCCAGTAATATGACCATTCTTTACACATCTACCCAAAATGGAAGCACAACCATCTGGAAGTCTCAAATCTGCAATCCACTAACAAAATAATAAACGGTTTTCTTTAGACAATGTATAAGCTGCTTTTGGTTTCAGTAACCTTCATGTTCTGACATTCTCAAATAGTTCCAATTCTGGATGCCTTCAAATTTGGGAAAGATCTAAACGTGCATTTACATTGTCTTTGCTCTTTCCTGGCGTATCCAAAACTGTATGCAACAAATGATCAAAACAGTTCTTCTCAATATGCATGACATCTAACATGTGTCGGACCAACAGATCAGACCTATATAGCAAATCCCAAAATATGCTATGTTTAATCCAATTGTGTTCTTTCCCAAAACCAGAAATTTTCTGTTGGTTTATTGTGGGACCAAAAGTGATGGGAGGTAATGAAAATACAACTGATTTTAACTCCGAACCTGATAGCATTTTTGGAGGTCCATCCCTTTCAACTGTTCCTTTTCTGAAATGAGATCTGTTTCTGCGAAAAGGATGATCAGCTGGAAGAAATCTGTGATGACAGTCAAAATAACAAGGTTTCTTTCCATGAATGAGCATAAATGCTTTGTTCTCTCCCATACAGTAAGGACATGATTTCTGACCATGTGTACTCCAGCCAGATAACATCCCATAAGCCGGGAAGTCACTTATTGTCCACATCAATGCTGCTCTCAGTATGAAATTCTGTTTCGTTGCAACATCATATGTACTGACACCAGTACTCCATAATAAATTTCATTCATCAATCAATGGCTTCAAATAAACATCAATATTTTTCTTCGGATGTCCTGGAATTAGTAAAGTCAAAAAGATAAATGGCTCCTTCATCAACATCCATGGAGGTAAATTGTACGGAGTTAAAAAAACAGGCCAACATGAATATTGACTACCATAAGATCCAAACGGACAGAAACCATCAGTGGAAAGGCCCAGTCGAACATTTCTAGCTTTTAAAGAAAAGGATGGATGAACTCTATCAAAATGTTTCCATGAATCACCATCGGCTGGATGATTCAAGCTTTTATCAGTTGAAATATTCTCTTTATACCATGACATCATTGTCATTGTATTCTTAGACATGAATAAACGCTGAAGTCTAGATGTAATCGGAAAATATCTCAACTGTTTTACAGGAATCAAACCAGACTTCCTGTGTTGTCCTTCTTTATATCTCAGTTTCCCACATGTGGGACAACTATCCAACGACTCATTTTCCCCAGAATATAAAATGCAGTCATTTGAACATGCATGAATCTTCTGACAAGTAAGTCCCAAATTTCGAACAAGCCTCTTACTCTAATAGTAATTTGCAGGTAAAACATTTCTTTCGGGTAACAGTGTTTTCAGCAAAGAAAATATTTGGTCAAAAAAGGTGTTTGACATTCCGTTATCTGATTTGATAGCCATAATTTTTGCAACTGCTTCTAATTTACTCATCTTGCAGCCAGGATATAATGCATCCCCAGCAGACTTCAACAACTCATAAAATTCAGACAGTGCCAACTCAGGATTTGAAGCTATATCAGCCGGAGTTTCTGTATGTTGAACAGATAAACCTGTAACATCATGTACTAAATTTTGAAACCAGGATGGATTCAGAATCAAGTTGGTATCACCTGCTCTGGAACTGCGTTCACCGTGTTGATACCAAAAAACATAATCTGCTTGAAAACCAAAACACAAGAGATGTTCTCCCACTTTTTCAAACGTGTCAAACATTCTCAATGCACATTTTCTGCAAGGGCATTTTATTTTGCCTTCTGAAACAAATTCTGGATTTGATGCCATAAATGATAAAAAAGTCTCCACACCCTCTACATATACTGGATTTAAACCAGAACCATTTTGATTTCTACGTTGATTTATCCACATGCATTCACCTAATAATGATTGTTAACGACCTCGTTGTTCCATATTTCTCTATAAAATATAAAATCATTACTGGTTTTGAATAATTTGTTATAAAAAACACTCAAGCTAGGATAATTATAGTGTTTAGATCATACACGACTAACGCAAACTTTTTATTGAGATAGACCTAAAAATTGACCCTTTAAGAATTAAATATGTTGAGGATAAAGCAAAACATGTTACAAATATTGATAATTTTAATATTATATGAATTTTTTATTATTTTCATAGTACTAATATTATTGGAAATTATTACTAATTATTGGTAATTATTGGTAATTATTGTTAATTATTGGTAATTATTGGTAATTATTGGTAATTATTACTAATTATTGGTAATTATTGGTAATTATTGGTAATTATTACTAAGTATTTTTAATTATAACTAATTATTGTTAATTATTACGAATTATTGGTAATTATTACTAATTATTGGTAATTATTACTAATTATTGGTAACTATTACTAATTATTGGTAATTATTACTAATTATTGGTAATTATTCCTAATTATTGGTAATTATTGGTAATTATTGGTAATTATTGGTAATTATTAGTAATTATTGGTAATTATTACTAATTATTGGTAATTATTACTAATTATTCCTAATTATTACTAATTATCCCTAATTATTACTAATTATTGGTAATTAATCCTAATTATTACTGATTATTCCTAATTATTACTAATTATTGGTAATTAATACTAATTATTACTAATTATTATTAATTATTGGTAATTAATACTAATTATTACTAATTATTACTAATTATTGGTAATTAATACTAATTATTACTAATTATTGGTAATTATTACTAATTATTGGTAATTATTGATAATTATTACTAATTATTTGTAATTATTATGAATTATTAATAATTATTATTAATTATTACTAGTTATTGGTTATTATTCCTAAATATTACTAATTATTACTAATTATTACTAATTATTATTAATTATTACCAATTATTGGTAATTATTGGTAATTATTACCAATTATTGGTAATTATTGGTAATTATTACTAATTATTGGTAATTATTACTAAATATTGGTAATTATTGTTAATTATTGGTAAGTATTGGTAATTATTACTAATTATTGGTAATTATTACATATTATTACTAATTATTACTAATTATTGTTGATTATTATTAATTATTACTAATTAATGGTAATTAATACCAATTATTGGTAATTAAAACCAAATATTGGTAATTAATACCAATTATTGGTAATTATTTGTAATTATTGGTAATTATTGGTAATTATTGGTTATTATTGGTAAGTATTGTTAATTATTGTTAAGTATTGTTAATTATTACTAATTATTGGTAATTATTACTAATTATTGGTAATTAATACTAATTATTGGTAATTAATACTAATTATTGGTAATTAATACTAATTATTGGTAATTAATAATAATTATTACTAATTATTGGTAATTAATACTAATTATTACTAATTATTTGTAATTATTACTAATTATTGGTAATTATTACTAATTATTGTTAATTAATATAATTATTGGTAATTAATACTAATTATTCCTAATTATTACTAATTATTACTAATTATTACTAATTATTAGTAATTATTGTTAATTGTTGTTAATTATTACTAATTATTAGTAATTATTACTAATTATTACTAATTATTGATAATTATTACTAATTATTACTAATTATTAGTAATTATTACTAATTATTAGTAATTATTACTAATTATTAGTAATTATCACTAATTATTAGTAATTATCACTAATTATTAGTAATTATTACTAATTATTAATAATTATTACTAATTATTGGTAATTATTAATATTTATTACTAATTATTACTAATTATTGGGAATTATTAGTAATTATTACCAATTATTGGTAATTATTGGCAATTATTACTAATTATTGGCAATTATTGGTAATTATTGGTAAGTATTGTTAATTATTACTAATTATTGGTAATTATTGGCAATTATTGGTAATTATTGGTAATTATTGGCAATTATTGGAAATTATTGGTAAGTATTGTTAATTATTACTAATTTTTGGTAATTATTGGTAATTATTACTAATTATTGTTAATTATTACTAATTATTACTAATTATTGGTAATTATTACTAATTATTGGTAATTATTACTAATTATTGGTAATTAATACTAATTATTGGTAATTAATACTAATTATAGGTAATTATTACTAATTATAGGTAATTATTACTAATTATAGGTAATTAATACTAATTATTGGTAATTAATACTAATTATTGGTAAGTAATACTAATTATTACTAATTATTACTAATTATTGGTAATTATTCATAATTTTTCCTAATTTTTCCTAATTTTTCCTAATTTTTCCTAATTTTTCCTAATTATTACTAATTATTCCTAATTATTACTAATTATTACTAATTATTGGTATTTATTACTAATTATTACTAATTATTACTAATTATTGGTAATTATTGGTAATTATTGGTAATTATTTGTAATTATTGGTAATTATTGGTAATTATTGGTAATTATTACTAATTATTGGTAATTATTGGTGATTATTGGTAATTATTACTAAGTATTGTTAATTATTACTAATTATTGTTAATTATTACGAATTATTGGTAATTATTACTAATTATTGGTAATTATTACTAATTATTGGTAATTATTACTAATTATTGGTAATTATTACTAATTATTGGTAATTATTCCTAATTATTGGTAATTATTACTAATTATTCCTAATTATTCCGAATTATTGGTAATTATTGGTAATTATTGGTAATTATTGGTAATTATTGGTAATTATTACTAATTATTACTAATTATTGTTAATTATTGGTAATTATTCCAAATTATTGGTATGTATTACTAATTATTGGTAAGTATTACTACTTATTGGTAATTATTACTACTTATTGGTAATTATTACTACTTATTGGTAATTATTACTAATTATTGGTAATTATTACTAATTATTGGTAATTATTACTAATTATTACTAATTATTGGTAATTATTAATAATTATTACTAATTATTCTTAATTATTGATAATTATTGATAATTGTTCCTAATTATTAGTAATTAAATGAATAATTATCAATAATTAGGAATAATTACCAATAATTACAAATAATAACATTATTAATATATTTTATTATTAATATTAAAATAATATAATTTTCTAATTTATATACAATTCTACTTTCATCTGTGCGTTTTCTATCTCCATATACAAATAATACATGTGAAGATAGCAAACACACAGATTAAAAGAGAATTGTATATATATAAAAAATTATATTATTTTAGTATTAATAATAAAATAGACTAATAATGTAATAATGTCATTATTCCTAATTATTGGTATTTATTACTAATTATTAATATTTATTCTTAATTATTAAAAATTATTACTAGTTATTCCTAATTACCATTAACTATGAACAATACTAATAATTTAAATTTATTAAGTAATAAAACAATATAAACATAATTAAATTACAACTAATTAAGAATAATTGATACTAATAAAAATTAAAAATAAATATTAAATTAAATTGAACATAAATACCTTCAAAATTGATCTGCTATGATCGTTCTTCAAAACTTTAATATCAGCTCCGGAGAAAAAAATTAAAATGAAGAAAAACTGAACTTTAGAAATATAACGTTGAGAGTAGAAGAAGATGGAATTTGAGAATGTTTTGAAAAAACGGATGGGGTATTTATAGGTTAGATTATTTGCGACGGGTCCATTTGCAACGGGAATCCCGTCGCAAATACCTTAGCCGACATTTATTACGGTCAACGGGTAAATAGTTATTTGCGACGGGACCCGTCGCAAATAACCACCTGCCGACATACTATTTGCGATGGGGGAATATTCCCGTCGCAAATACCTTTTACCACCGCCGGGTTTTTGCGACGAGAATATTCCCCCGTCGCAAATAAGTTTCCCGCGATTTGGCGCGCAAACCGCCCCAGTCCTTTTGCGACGGGGAAAGCTGTCCCGTCGCAAAAGGGTACTTATTTGCGACGGGTAAATAACCTCGTCGCAAATAAGTATTTAACAGGACTATTTGCGACGGGATTTATTCCCGTCGCAAATAACCCGTCGCAAATGCTCATTTTTCCCATAGTGTGTAGCCCATGATACTGGCAAAAAGGTGTAATCGTTCTGACGGCTCCGTGTCCTTTCTGACAATGGTTGACCGAACCGACTCGACCTGGGTCCAGACTCGGGTCCGACCCGGTATGTGGGTCTGACCCAGCCCGAAGCGGTGACCCAGCTCAAAGGGACATCCCATCCCAAAGGCACGGCCCGGCCTGTGGTGGCCTGACCCATTGTGGACCGTTTGGCCGGCCTATGTGGCATGGCTTGCCACTCATGGGAGGGCAGTGTCATGCCACCTATATCCGATCCAAATTGGCGCTGGGCGCGGTGTTCTGTTTCTCCACGGGACCCATTAGGTCCCGCCTGTAGCACGCACTAGAGGAAACCTCAAAAATCTTCCACTGGTTTCTCCACCGCGACGCGACGCTACTGCGGTTTTGCTGGCCTCCGTGCAGCGCAATAGCATCACGCCCCCTCCGCCATTGCCCAACCTGGTGGCGGCCTCCTGCTCCTCTACGCGGCCCGACGGTGCTGCACTCTTCATCCGACCGCCACGACCACCCTTGTCGTGGCCCTTCCTCTCGGCACAATGTGCCCGCACTGCGCCCCTCCAGCACTACCCTGGACAGCCTGGCTGCGGCTCGGTTCTCAGTGCTGCATGGTGGAGCTTCACTCTTGTGGTGACCCGACAGCCTTATGCCACTGGCTTTCTTCATTACTGGATCATTTTCAGTCACCGCGTGTACTTCCACCATCATTATGAAACAAGAACCAACAAAAGAGGAGGTTCGGGCCGTGTTGGTGCAATCCGATCCCTCCTTGTTATGGAGAACCATAATCCAAAAATTTGAACGAGAAAAACGTATGATTATACTCATATATAAATTAACTCAAAACCCTCTACCTCGAGTTTGGTGATGTTGATGGAGTCATGGGCCAGCGGCGGTGTTCCGCCAATTACAGAGGAGGAAGACGGCACACGTTGTTGGATTGGGAACTATTATTATAGGAAGATTCACCCAATCCCATATGGCTATCCCAAGATCCTATAAAGTCTAAAACACATCCATTGAGCATGTCCTCCAAAATCTGATTTCACGCTCTATCTGACAATCCGTTTGAGGATGGTATGCCATTATCATCATAACCTGTGACCCAAAGGACATCTAAAGGCCATCCAAAAATGAGAAGCAAAATGGGGGGTCTCTAACGAAAGACAACTGCAGATGGAGAACCTTGGATCCTTAACACCTAATGAAGATATCAACGTCCCAACTCAATAACTTTAGTTGTATATCTGATCAAAATGAAGTGGACAGATTTTTTTAGGTGATAATTCCCCACATAAGTGATATTCTTACCCAGAGGTGTATTAGGTATGCCAACAATGAATTACATGCTGACCTCGTCCCACTTCCTGGATGGAATGGGTATCGATTATCTTCTTAAACCTACTGATAGTTGTAGTATATCGAAAAAAAATTCGTGATATCTCATCTCATACTCGGTCACCAGAACTACTAAAGGATATGATATTCCATCTTAGTGGCACACAGATGGATAGCCTACTGAGACTGGTTCCTATATTGTATCACTTACATTCGTAGAGATAACAGAACTATTGAATGGCCCCTGATGCACAAGATGCCCCCAGAAGATGATGATCAATCAATGAATACTCCTCACCATGAAAAAACTTCCTTGACCACTGACAGAGCTCATAAATAATATTTTATCACTAAATCAACTCCATCATAGAAGTATTCATTTGAAATATCTCCATGAATGCACCTTCACTTCACTCCCTGGTATCCAAATTCATCTTGGAAAATAGGCCATTGGTTTCCACACATCAGGGGAAATACTCAAGGAATTAACTAGTTCCATTCTACTCAAGAAATATGCCACTATATTTCCCTTTTCTTGGAGTATAAACAATTTCGAAGTCAATCCAATTTTAGTACTCTATCAAACAGAGTTTCCATAGATTTAGGTCCTTCTATGAAAAGATATAGGCCAAGAATTATTGATCTGATTGGACCACAAACTTCTCTCCAAATAGGTAGTGACCTCATGTCTTCAATGCATGTGTCACCTCTTCCAAATCCAAGTCAGTGGTCTGGGTAATTCTCTTCATGTGGTCAGTGTTGATGATAGCCATACGCCACCCTGTGTTCACCCTTCCTATGTACGCACCCAAGACCAATTCATGAAGTGTCATAATAGGCCACATATCTATTCTCGGCCACCAGAAAAATCATTATGGGGGAATTAGTCAATTGATGATTTAGACCCTCAAAGGATGCCTGATATTCTAGTCCCCAAAAAAGATTCACCCCATTCCTGTTGAGTGCGGTAATATGTTAATAAAGATGACTAAAATCCTGAATGAACCACAATAAATAGCCACCCAGGCAAAGGAAACTCGAGATCTTGAACACATTCATTGGTTTCCCCCATGACATTACCGCACTAACATTCCCATGGTCCACTCAAATTCCCTACTTTATGATCACATGCCCTTGATATTCTTCCTCCTCGATCCAAAGATTTCACTTTGATAACTTTTAATAGAGGTTGTGATCCCACAATGTGCCCAAAACTATCCTCATGTGATGTTCATGTTCATCCTCAGAGGTAGAGTATACTACATGGTCATCCACGAACACTAGAGTAAAGAAATCAAGATATTGGCGGAACACCCTAGTCAAGAGTGTTATAAATACAACTGGAGAATTGGTCAATCCAAAGGGTTGGAACAAATACTCAATGTGGTTATACCCTCTTTGGATGGCTGTCTTTGGGATATCTACCTCCTTCAACATGAGTTGATGGTATTTTGAATGCAATTATATTTTTGAGAACCAAATTTTCCCCTTCAACTAACCAAACAAATCTTCTATAATGGGAAAATGGTATTTTATTTTGAATTGATTAATTATAAATCATCTGGTAGTTAATATACAACCAAAGTGATTTGTCAGCCTTTTTCATGAATAACACTAGAGGCCCAAGTAGAGAAACATATGTGAATGAATAATTTTGAATCTAAGTTTTCTATCAGTATCATTAATTACCTAATCTCATTGGGGGAAATTCGATATGAGGGAAGAGATATCGGTTGTGTTCCCAGTGCCAGATCGGTCGAGAACACCACATCAAGCTCTGGGAATAAACATAAAAAATCATCCCAGAATACCTTAAAATCCTCATTTACTTAATGAGGCAGTGCACTCTAAGGGGAATTACCACCATACTCTAGCACAAGCCACAACAATAGAATGATATGACATCACAACCTTGGGAGTGGAGGTCCTGCATGGACCGAATGAGGATCGCATTATCTATGAAAAACATGATGACAACCATCAGGTTTCATGAAACTGACACTCAACCTATAACAATTTATGAGTTATTGGATGTGTACTAATCAATACATGTCATGTATTATTTCAAGGAAATTTAAATCTAATACCAAGAGGTCCCACTCCATATCAACCCCTGACATGGATAGTGAAAACAAACGACTCCTAAGGCCATGCTATTTATTCATTCCATGTAGCATCACCAACTCCATTGTAACATACAATAAATCATTTAAAGAATTCAGAGTGTCTATAAAATGGGTAGAAATTAAATATATAGAGAAACTAGTATCAAAAATATAAACTAAGATTGAGTATACTATCAAAACGGTATCATGAACTGGCGACGGTCCCTCCACGGATCCTACTAGTGCCTGATCCACCACATGAAAATGACTATTCTTCGATAGTGAATGGCCACTAGTTTGTGGCTATGCCCTAAACATTGATTACCAAAAAGATAACCCATACCTTCCACCACAACCACCAAAATTATATCCTCCCATCCTCGATGGCTCATACTGAGTTGGTACTCCTTTTGAGGCCACTGATCCTGCCCCAATCTGAAGCAGTTGTACCACCCCACAAAATTTCCAAAAATTACCAATAAATCTACACAGATATCTAGTATTCATAAGAAATTGGAATTCTGTCGAATGTTCCATAGACTCCCACAATGGTGGAACTTGAATGATCTCATATCAAAAGCCACGAATGAAAACTACCTTGAAGAGTGACCCAAACTACCACCCCCTTCTTCACATGTTCCTCCCGCATTCTTTTCATCTATAAAAAGATGCCAATTCCCACTGCTGATATTTTACAATATAAACAATCCCTATATTTGTGGTCAATATCCACCATTCATGTCGGGTAAATGACCACAACATAGTTCGTCTTATTAAACATGAATACCTTGGATTATATCTTTGGTCGCAAGCCTTTTCCAAACCACAAGGACATCAAATTATTAATAAATATAAATTCAATTGCATACCAAACCATCTCATAAAAATGGTAAGCACACTCTATCATAGAGAGATTACCCGAAACAAGGTCTATGAAATCTCGAGATCTATTATAAACCAACACATTATGGAAGTACTGGTCATTGAAGATGGCATTGAAATCCCCCAGCGCATCTAAGCAATCTTCCAGGTCTGATGTACTAAATTCCATAACATGTGCATGAGACCCTACTATAGAAAAGTGTCACACTTCACCTCGAGATCCATGGGTGTATCCAAAAACTCAAACATGTGGTCTATCTTTTCAAGCCCTTCCTATGCTTTTTGGGGTTCAATGATACCTCAAAAGGTGTGAGGATAACATTTTAGGAAATCATGTGCCTTGTCATTTCTAGGACCAGTCACATCATATTTAGTTAGAGATGGAATAAGAGATAGCCCATGTCCTAGATCCTGGAAATCATAGACCACAGCCTCGACTAGCCTCTGATCAATTGGAGTTGGAGAACTCTCTCTAGCTTCCCCCCTGTGGGTGAATGTGAGCTTTATAGGGATGGATGTTGCTTAAAAATTAAATTTAAAAAAATATTAAATACAACCATTCAGAATATTTAAATCACATAAATCAAATATAAATAAACTAAACACATTATAGTAATAAAAGAAACAACTACTCTACCCTCTTCTGATGCCAACGTGTGGTCTACCACCCACACGTCTCACATGGATGTGAAGCCAATCATACAATTCCAACATCCCCTAGTGTATCAAGGTATTCTATGAGATGTTCTGACCAAGAATCCTATTCATGACCAAAAAAAGATACCTGATAGTCCTAGATCATGTTTGTCCCAAATCATCCCAAAATAGTAATATAACCCAAAAACATTGGCCCCCTCTAATACAATTTTTTCACGAACAGAATCTGGTTGCCACAAATAACGGCTCCAAATCCCTCCCATGATAAGGCCCGAAGGACTTTACTTATCCCCACTGGCTATAACAAGTTCCTAGGTGTGATTAAATTTTATTTGGGAAGGATTTATCTAAGTATGAAAGCATAAAATATTAAAAAAATCAATAATATGAATATGATATTTTCATGAAGAACAATCATTTACCTAAAAATGCTTGTAAAAAATGATATTAAATATAGTACATATATTCAGAAAATAAATAAAAATAATAGAAAATAATCCACACATACACCACCTGACAAGGGTTCATCACCCTCTAGACATCTCCACAACACCACACTATTGGAGGGGACTAACAACCTGAACCTCCATCACCCGAGGAATTGATTTTACCTATGTCAAACATAATCAAGTCTACATAAACACATGTTATGTAAGTAGTGTGTTATCATAATCACAATATTATACCACACAATTATTCCAAATATTATTCAATACAATTTGAAAAAGCATTCAATTTTAATATGTAATGAAAATCTGCGACAAATTCCATGAAATGCAACTTCCAATTGTAAATTTTTTCCAAAATAAAACAATCATAATTTTAACACATTTGGAAATGAAATGTTATTTGATGTAATTTACAAACATACACACCCCATGAAAATGTTAAATACCATTAATCCATTGAGCACCAATACCGGGAACACCCTTAGGCACTACATAGTCTCAGCCCCTATGTACCTTATACCTTGGTGTAAAAGTAATCATAAAAAAATCAATTTTCATGCACAAGACACTATTTTGGAACATACACATAATATATTAGTAAAAACTACTCATCCTTATTGTTTTTTAGTGTTGTTGTTATCAATTGTTCTCATTGAAATAGGGACAAACCCATTTTAGTCACTAGCGTACTAGTACATATCTTCCCACCTGGGTACACAGGCTTCCCCCTTTGCGATCATTCAATTTGAGCACACTACATACATCAATTTTCATATAAAAACACCAATAATGGTCACAAAAAAACAATAAAATATCCGCACACACCTTTTATAACTTAAAACACAGAATAAAACATTTCTATTTTTAATAAAGAAACTTCTCAAAATCTCGAATTGTTTTGAACCCAAAACTCCTGGAAATTCCAACTTTTTACACTATGTGCACAATTATATGTAAAAAAACATTGACCCCAATTAATTTCCACTCTATCAATATATTAGTTATAGGGAAGCCACATATGAACAAATAAGTGATATCCTTATAAAACATCAATTTTCACGCAAACATGATAATTACTGTTCTTATGCATCACAAACACCATTAAAACAAATTTTCACTACAACAACAAAAATAGATACACATTAACAACTTAATTTTAAGATGAAAATATTTTTCAACAAAATCAACTATGTAGTCATAGGGATAAACCAGATGACCAAATAAAATATTCCAATGAGAAACCCCCAATTTCACATAAAATTGGCACTTAAACATAATTTTCTTTTCAAATGCCACTAAAACCATTTTCTATCAATAATATAAAAATATAAACATGAATCTTTTATAAAAATACAAGGATGAGTAAAAAGTATTATATACACATTGATTCACCTATCAAAATGGTTAAAACATTGAATCGTTTGTTTGAAAATTCAATCACACCACCGCCACACCTCAAGGAAGGTAGTTAGAGCATTAAATAAAATGATTGGACCAAGAAATTACAATGTTAAACCCTAGGTTCAATACCATACCCATTGTTCCATAGGGAATTCCTAGAAATATGAAGAAACAACATGAAAATTAGTGGAACTATGAGGGAAAAACATTTAATTTAGATTGTGTGAAGTTCCCCTACAAATTCCCCCTTCTAAATTGAGTTCTAATGATGGTTTGAGAGTCTTTATGGGATTCCATGTCATTTAGGATCAATGTAGGGAATAAGGGGTCGAGTTAAGAAAAATCATGGGTGGGAAAAGAAGTTATTTACCTCATTTATAATGAGTTGTACATGGCCGCACGATATGGCATAACGTGCGCCTAAACCGTGCACCCTCATTTCTCCTGTCAAAACATGTCCAAATGCCACAAAATTTGTGGGATATTAGGAGGGACTTAGGGGGATTTCTGGATAAAAATTTGTGAAATAGAATCACCTATAATGAAGAACTTTTTTTGACATGAATTATAAAAATAATTAATTTGTAAATATAGGAAAAAAAATATTTTTTCAACAAAAAATTATTGAATTTTTCTGGTTACTATCTATAAATTAGTGGAATATAAATGTAACTCAATTCATTTAAGAGACCCCATGTACTACTGTGGTGGTGGTATCAATATGATGAGATATGAAGATATTCAATTATGGTTGTGGGATCAGTCAATGTATTATTGATATCTAAATAAAATATTATATTAAATAAATTTCAATTATTTAATGTATATAGATGTGACAAAAAATAAAAAAACTAAATTTTAATGTCCCCTTGAAATAGAAATTTATTTTAGGTTCCCAGAATTTGGCCTGGTTTAATCCAAATCGACCTGACTTGCATCATCTCACGAGAAATGTTATCTTATGGCTGTAATAATTTTACAATTAAAACAATTATATATTTTTGGGGTCATTCCAATTAATTCAATGGATTCTAAACTCATAAGAAGATGTTGAAAATTGTATATATATTATTGTGCATTAAAAATAGTATATTTGATACTCTAATATCTTTAGTTGAAGGAAATATTTCTAAATGTCGTTTTTTCCAATAAATAATATTTTGATCGTTTTAATGGGATGTTATATTTTGAATTAGTGGATTTATTTATATGTATGATTGAATTAATAATTTTGGGGTATTTCATGAAATCTCAACTAGCCATGCGGATTTCATTCCATATTTGAGATTATGTATTATTTTCACTGGTTTTCGATATAGTTTTACCATGAATAATATTTTAATTTGGATGTTATGAGATTCTATTTTCAATTTAAAATTATAAATTTAAATAAACTAATAATGTTTTATAAATTAATATGGAATGGATTTATTATTGATTTTGTTTTTTATTATTCAATAACTATATATATGATTTTGTGTTTAAAAATTGTTTTCATGAGACATAAATTAAAATCCATTATTCTTCACCATAGTAAATAGGGATGAATATAGAGAATTTATTAAGGTGGGTAATGATGAGGAGGAAACTCACACTTTAATATCATAATGGTAAATATTTCCAATGTAATTTTGTAATGGGATAATTTTTATTTTCATCCTGAGTGAGAATGAGAAATTAACAAAACCTATTAAATTATTCTCTTCTATAAAATGAAATGATTTTTTATTAATGTAAAAAAGTTTTCAGTCTGGATTTCAATTATCATGGGTTTCTATATATTGATAATATAGGGATTATTTATAATTATATCAGATTATGGAGGAGAAAATTTTAATATACTATTTATTTTTTATTAAATATGTTATGAATTTAATGATAAATCAGTTTTTATAAAAAAGTTATATCAAAATCTTGTTTAGTTTGATCATTGAATAAAATGATTTTCATATATTCATCTTTTGGATAATGCTAATTTGATTTATGATTATTTTATGTCACTATATTGTTCCTATTATCCCATTAATGTATATTTTCGATAACCATTGGATAATTCAAACTAAAATTGTACATAGCCACTATATGTAAACTATTTTTGATACATAAACAGGATTGGTCTGGATCTAGATAAAGGAATGGTCTCATTCAATGTGAGTTATTATTCATACATCTAATAAGGGGGAATATAATGATGATTCGAAGACTAGGCCATAATCAGTAATTATTTATTATATTATTATATTGATATTATATATAACAATATTGAAAATGTTTATCATTAAAAACTAATTTATTATAAGTAAATATAATGGGGATATTGATGGAAATATATTTTACTACAAATTATATCATTATATTTGATTCCATTAGTAGCTTCAAAATAATAACATGGATTTGGAATGAGTCCTAAAATAAATTAAATATTTTAAATATTATGGAAAGATATTAGGATAAAAGTGGTTATTTTTTATGAGAATTTAGAAGAAATAATTAATTTTTCATATAGAAATGGATTGATTCCAAAATAAATGACTACAAACATTTTGGATTGTAACATTTATGAGAAATAAAATTGAATTAGAAAATGTGTTATTGTTTATCAATTGAATTATACTAATACCTCAAATGTTGAGGTCAATTTTTACTTTTTTATTCATATTTACATGAATATTATCTTATGGAAACTTTATAATATTCATCAAATGAAAGGTTGTAATTTTTCATGGACCATCAGTAAATATATTTTTAATTGTGAAATAATTAAATATAGTGCAACTACAATAGATAGATCTCAAATAAATGCCACTCAATAATTATGGATATTATATTGAAATTTCTGTAGTATAAATAATAAATTATTAATTGATATAAACAAATATTAATAGAGATTAAGAAATTTCTAATATATTAATATAAAGGAAAAAAATACACAACTATTAAGATATTCAAAATATAAATTGAATACAAATAATATATTTTTATAGATCATTGTGAGGAAATAAATGTAATAAAAATATGATACCATTATAATACAAAATTTCAAGAATCTCAACACACCACACAAAATTTTATATATATACCAATAAATGATAAAATTTTCATGTTAAGGAATACAATTCCTTCTTTTATTTTAGATAACTCCTCACTGAACATCACTATTCAAACAACACTCCAACATTTAGATTAATTGAATTTTTATGGGATGAAATACATAGGAAAATTTATAATATAAAGGATAATATTTAAAACATAATAAATTTTAACACATTTTAAATATTAATATGAGTGGTGTTTGGAGGGAGAATCATTATTACTATATTAAAAGTGTTGATATATAGATATTAAAGAGAATAAAAAATATGTCAATAATATTTACTAGTATATTTGGTGAATTTGTATATAAATAAAAAAATAAAAAAAGTTAATCGAAATATACAAGAAATATTTTAAATATGTACATTTATAGGAATGAATGTAGAATTATATTTTCTTAAGGTTTCACAAAATTATTTCTTGTTGTAGGACTAGTATATTTATGTATCATAAAATTTTTTCGTTATATTTTGTAAGCATGTACGGCCAAAATTTCTTCTTATATGACCATTTGTACTAGTGTTAGGAATTAATGACACAATAAAATATTTTAAGCCATTACAGGAATTGATTTCTAATAAATTTATAGCGGGAAGAAGGTATAATATCTAATAGATAAATTTATTATAATGTAACCTTAGGCTGCAATATATATATATATATATATATATTCAATTTTAAATAATTTATACAATCCAATTTTGAGATATGTGTATATTTTTTTAAAAATTTAATGCAATGCTCGGATTTATTTCCATAACATGGGAGATTTTTTTGGGAATTAAATTTCAGGATTCTAAATTTATTCTGAAGGGATGAAATATATTTAAATGATAATTTAATAATAAAAATGATTTTGGAAATTTTTATTACTATAAATAAAATATTAAAAAATATAGAAAACTATTATACAATACATTAAAAATAATAAATATTTCATTTTAAAAATTAAGATAATTTTTTTAACGATATATATAAATATTATATTTTCTAATAAAATATGAAAATTGAGGGATCAAATTCAATGAATTTAAGAATTTAATATTTTAATATATATTTATTATTGTTCTCTCATCTATAAACATTACAAATCACATAAATCAACAAATATTGATTTTAATGAAAACAACGAAATGTGTCAATAACATCACATAACAATTATCTCATCATCCGAATTTGTTTCATCCAATAAGGATATAAATTCCCCAAATACAAATAAATCATAAAATTTCATTTAATGAAATTATAATCCTTAGTTTATTATTATACCCTTATAGATGATAGTAAATGTCACTCTTCATTTATAGATTTTTATAATCCATCCCTTCATATTCTGATGTACATGTGTGATTTTCGTATCTTAGATCTATTTTTTACAATTCTTAAAAAAATACATTCAACATATTTTTCAAATTTATTATTTAATGTTTATTAAATACTTATTTCATTAACATGGTTATCTATATTTGAATATAAAACAAAAATTTAAAATATTTTCATGATATTATAAAAGTCTATTTTTATATAACATTAATTTTTTGAAATTTTATGATTTCATTGTGAAAAATGGTGATTGAATATGTTTCCCCGTATAGTTTAAAGGTAGGAATTTTTACATTGGGTCGTTTTTGGATCCCTATTCAATATATTCTACTATTCATAATATTTTACTATAGAGGTGTTCCCCATGCTTGTCCATGAGTGGAAGCCAATAATAAAACACTAATATTTTATTATCAATAATATTTTTGAAATATTAAACTTCGAAATGATAAAATAATGTAATAATCATTTTATGAATTTATAGATTTGCTAATATAAATCAAAACAAGACAGTAAGAATAATATTAAATGAAGGTAACATAGTTGAAAAATAAACTATTATTATTTCATTTTCATATTATTGAAATCATTATTAATAAAATAAAAACAATATTATACTCAATGTATCATGTCAAACCACACCCAACATTATTAAAATATGTATTTCCCTATATCGAGGGAACTAATAGTAGGTTAATAAAATTTCTAAAACTAGCTCTGATAAATTCACATTAACGATCACTATTCAGGGCCTATATCAATGTATTCATGACATAAACAATGAATATAATTATAAATGATATAATAGTATAACTCATATGTAATGAAAACAAATAGAACATACACTATAATAAACATAATAATTATTTATATTCAATAAATGGAATAGTAAAATAAAATTGATACATAAGAACTCATGTATGATTATTCCCATCCAAGAACAAAATTTTTGTCACATTACATTTTTTATATAATAATTACCCAGAGAAATAAATGTAAATAAAAAATTAATTAGATAAAAAAAGAATATGATTATTATAATATTAGATGTTAATAATTATGAATTAAATATCCAAAAAACCTATATGTAGATAATGAAAATAGATATCCAAATTGGATAACACCGTGAATGTTTTTGGATATGAAAATTTTAGGTACGCTTGATTAAAGAATTTATCAACAAATTATTTCATTTAAATTTCATTATAGTTTGGAATCATACATATATGAATAAATAATGTTATTATTATTGAATATTGATCAACTATGAATTAATTAATTTCTCTGATAATCTACGATTAAATGGATATTACTAATAATTTTAATGACAGAAAAATATGTGAATATATTTCAATCGTAGAGACTTATCAAATTACATTATTATTATTTCACATGCATTTAAGGACATAATGAAAAATAATGGGAATCAATAGTTGAATAAAATGTTCTTGATTAGTTTCTCTATCTCCATTGATATTTTCAATTTTTATTTACCTACTATATTAAAATAATGGACCAAAATTTAAAATTCATTGAAATCGACCACAGCTTTTAAGTCCCATCATCTTGCTTATAGGAATTATTTTATTCTTTTCCTCATTTTGTTGTTTTATATCAAATATATATATGCTTTATTAAAAACTAAAAAAAGAATTATGATTATTGGATTATAGTAGATAATTTAGGTATAATATATCTAAATGATTTAATATATGTAAAATTCATTATTTACAAGATTTTCACATTTATAAATGTTTTATGACAATTAATTTGACATTTAATATTCCTATATAATGTTGGTGGGATTAAATGCATTGAATTTTAGAATAATGTATGTGAAATTATGATATTCCTTAGGGATATATTGAAGTATTATTTATTTGATTAACAAATATTAATGATGTAAAAGGAATGATAATAAAATAATATAGTTTTCATAATATTTTTATATGAACTAGTAAACCATATAGGCATGGGTACAATAAAAATAAACTATTTCATTAGAACCATATGGTTAAATGAGTTTTCATATATTTTTTCTATCAAATTTAATAGGGTTTATAAAATTATAATTTTTTTCATTAAACCATCAATATTAAATTATAGTAATATAGACAAAGAGAATATCTATTATAAGAAACATACTCCACATAACACCTCTATGAATATTCCCTATTTACTAGGGAAGTATTATAACAATTATTATTTTATTAATGTCTTTAAAGAATGAAAAAATTGTATTCTTATATGTACCCTCCCCATGCTATAATTTATGAAATAATAATATATATGTATAAATGGATTTATTCTAGTTAAAACACAAACAAAAAGTTTTCACCCTCATTATTTGGTGGACTTTGATTATTTAGGAAGAGAATTTATTACTTCATTTGTAAAAATGAATAATAATATACTATAATTAAATTTGTGAGTTATTTATTATCTTGAAATTTAATACTTATTCTGATAAATTGAATATTGTGTGGTAAATTGATAGATCATGTAATTTTAGAGGATGAAATATTCCATGTTTTTATTAGTATTACTATACATTACCTAAATGAGATGGATGGTTTTTATATAATTTCAATAATTTTACATCATGAATATTTTGAAAAATGGGTTCAAAAAAATGGATACATTTATTTATTAAGAGATAAACAAAATTTAATCATGATACATTGACCATGAGGTCATGTTATATTGAATGAAGTTTTTTTTAATTCTATAAGGAGACACTACAACAAATATGGTCTTTTATAGTGTGAAAACTGGCCCTTAGCATCTCTAGAAAAGAATTGTTAATAGCTTTGATGATAAATGTTACCATTATAAGCATTTTTTAGCACTAATAAAGGGATAGCTACCCAGAATTCAGTTTTTATTTAATATCTCATCAAACCTGCAATTTAAACATATCAAACCCATAAGAAAAATTAAATTTAAATAGCATAATAGAAGCAAACAGACTATATGAATTTAAATGACATCCAGAATACAAAATAGTCCACCCAAGTAATATTCAAAACTAAAGAATTTTATTCACATTTCATACCAAAATGTTTTATATAATAAGATTTAAAATTGTCTAATTTTTTTTTAAAACATTAGTATTTCATATTTTGATGCATGTGATCCCCTCTCAAAAATATACTACCATGGTAAGAGTTTCTAAAGAAATCATTTCAACCTGACTAAAATATTCCACCTATATAAGAAAAAAATATTTTTTTCATAATTCTATAAAGAACGAAATTAATCCTTAATATGAAATAAAACATTAATATAATATCAATATTTTATAAAAATGAAACATTAATAGTTATACTGGTAACACAATTTTTCATAATTAGGTGGATATTTTTAAAAAAAATGTTACATATCAGTTAGGAATCATTGTCCTAAATTATCAAAACACTACAAATGTGATTTATTTTTTTTGATTATGATACTTATTATTTTAAAAAAATTATTATCAATTATAAATAATGAAACATTTATAATTATATAAGAGAAATCATGCATCGTATTGAGCAGAGTCTGATTTCTACCTATCACAAATTACTGAGTGATTTTTCTTAAACTTTCAAAACAATCTGAATAAATTTTCTCAATTTTCGTTTTGTGAGTTTCTTTCTTTTCTAAAATTAAAATCCCAATTGAAAACATGTATTCTGAGTCTTACTTGTTTCATCTAGAATATTTTTGATGTGATACTACATCATACACATCAAAAATGTCTTTTGAGAGACATTTTAAAATTATCAATACAATCTGAGCAAGTTAGTTTTGTTTTCATTAAGTGACAAGTTTTAAACTAAAATGTCAATTTTAAACAAATAACATACAATTTTAGGTGTACTGATCACATTGTTCATTTGATTGTCTTTTGGGTGACTCTTACATGTCACAAGTGACTCATGGATAATTTTCCTAAATCATCATAACATGCAAGATGCATTTTTTCGATTATTAGAATGTCATGTTTGTTTACTTAAATCTCTGTGATTTTTTAAATTAAAGAGACACATTGAGATATAAGGACACCATCAAGAATTGTATTGAGGTGTGGCTGATTCATACCTTTCAAAAATTACTAGTTTTTTATTTTGATAATGTATCTATAAAATCCAAAAGAACATTCTTGGTTTTCTATATGTGAAATGTGTTTTTTTAACAAAAATGGCATTTAAAACTGAACACATGAATTTTGAGTCATACCGGGTGCATAGTGTCTCTATTTGAGCTGATACTACATTATAAACATCTCAAATTACTAATGAATCATTGGCCTAAATTATCAATACAATTGGAGAATGTTTTATTTATTTTCAGTTAGAGTACTTTTTGATCTAAAATGTCTATATTCAACAGATAAAGAATAGTATTTGTCTTATTAGTCCCACTGTGTGTCACATTGAGTGACAGGTGACTCCTATATCTCTCAAATGAATCATGGGTCATTTACCTAATGTATCAAAACAATTTGAAAGTATTTATGTGGTTTTCAGTATGTCACTTGTTGATTTTTCTTAAATTAATGTCAATTTTAAATAAAAAGTGACACTTCGAGTCATAGCAAACACACCATGCATCATATTGATGTATAACTGATTACTACCTCTCCCAAATTACTGATGGATTGTTTTCCTAATGTATGAAAAATGATGGAATTATTTTTTTAGTTTTCAGTATGTCATTAGTGTATTTTTACTAAAATGGATTTTGAAAATAAAAAACTAGAATTTTGAGTCATACCAGTATCATCATGTGTTAGATTGATGAGATACTTCTTCATACACATCACAAATGATTTATTAATCTTTGTCTTAAATTATCATGAAAATCAGAGTGTGTTTTTTAGTTTTTATGTGAGTAACATATTTTGAATTAAAATGACAATTTTAAACTCATAAGAAGCACTTTTTGAATTATTTGTCACACTATGCATCACATTGAGTTGAGGTTGACTACTAATTATCCAAATTAACACATGAATTAGTTTAAAATGTATCAATTCAATAAAATTATGTTTTCTCAATTTCCAGTATGTCATATGTTTTTTAATTTAATGATTTTCCAATTTTAAATAATAATAGAAAATATTAGTTCTAATAGAAACTATGTGTGTCGTATTGAGGTGAAGCTAATACCTACATGTCACAAATGAAAAATTTATAATTGAACTGAAATATAAAAACAATTCAAATGAGTTTTCTTGGTTTTCAATATTTCAGTAGTTATTTTTACTAAAATGTCATTTGAAACCGAAAACGTGGATTTTGAGTCATACCTGTCTCATTATTCGTTTGGTGGATGTGATACTACTTTATACATTTCACAAATTAAATATGAATCATTTTCATAAATTATTAAGAAAATTTGTTTGTGTTTTTTTTTCACTAAGTGAAACATTTCAAACTAAAATGTCATTTTTAAACTGATAATAGACACTTTTAGTCATACCGGTCACACCATGCACCAGATTTAGGATTGTTAGATACTTACCTGTCAAAGATAACTCATTAATTTTTTATAAAGTATGAAAACTATTGGATTTAATTTTCACTATTTTCAGCATGACACATGTTGTGTAACTTAAATAAATGTCAAGTTGATATAAATAGACACACTTTGAGTTCTATCGGCCACACCATGTGTCTTATTGATGTGATGTTGATTCATACAAGTCAGAACTGACTAATAGATCATTGTCCAAAAATATCAAAAGAATATAATTTTTTTTAGTTTTCAGTATGTCACTTTTTGGTTTTAAATAAAATAAAGAAAATTTTAAATAAAAATAGACACTTTGAGTTGTATCAGCCTTCATAAAAATCATTTCTAAAAAAATTAACGATAAACTAAGGATATGAAAAATAAGAAACCGGTATCATAGATGTTTAATTGGTATATAAATGGATTTATCAATGATCATATAATGATAAAATGAGAATAAATATTTTAGATGGCGATATGAACAATAGAAATACATACCCTACATATGGTAGTCACATGTTCATGCTATTTTTGTACATTCACTTCAATGAAATTAACCATCTTCTACTTGATTCTTGAATCATATACTACCTAAAATGATTCTTCAAATTTTGTAGAATTGAAAAAATGTTCAACTTTTATAGGGTTAACATTTAGTCAATGTTAAAGGATTATATGAAAACATATATTCTCTTCTATCAATTGATAATTTCATATTGTGATGAAATATATTTCAAATAACTTTTCAGAGTATTCCAATAACACCTAATTGAAAGAACTATAATTTTTAAATCTAGTAAATGATTTGGCTAGTTTCACTTAGGTGTTATTAACTACCTGGACTCAAAATCAACCACATGACCCTCAGGGACCAGAGATATTAAAATACTAACTCAGGATACATCAAAATATAATCCACACCCATTACATAGCTCATTTATAGATAATATTTATTTTTTCATCAATCTAAAAATAATATCTTAGAAGGATCAGTCATTAAATTATCAGAAAATGAGCCACAACACATTATTAGTTAGGGAATTCATAGCGCTTCAAATTAGGAATAATAAATTTTTACCCTCTAGTAATAAAATTGGACCCATTATAAAATCTCTATAATAAAATTATCATTTCATTTTCCAATTATTATAGGGAAATGATTTTTATTCTCAATGATTATTCCAAAAACACACTTATCAAATGTTTCTTATGCATGTTTTCCAACTTTCATATTGTATGTATCTTTTTTTCATCTAGTGTCACCGACATCCAATATTTCATGGAATTTTTTCCATTTAACATTTAGACATTATATAGCATGTATCACGACCATTTAATACCTTTCACTTTTAATGAATATTTACTGTTACTCGTACTATTAAATGAATGAATTCACAATCCAAAAACATTTTTTCAATAAAATTTGGAGAATAACATATCATATCAACCTTAATAATCCTTTATTTAAAAAACCACAACATCAATACATAGCTTCTAGACAACTACCATTCCACCATCCACATCTAAAAATTTATTTTTCCAGATTACTGTATCTATAAGATATTTCACTAACTACTTTTTAAATAAAAAATGAGGCTATATTTTTTAGCTTCTATTTTTGGTTGAATTAATTAAAAAAATGAGTAAGGATTATCATTCAAAATATTATTCATTCTTGAATACTATATAGTTAAGACTTCATATCCAATAAATATTTTACACATGAAAAGTACTATGGTAATAAACAAATAGATTGTATTATATTCTATAGATTATTTTCTAAAATCATCAAAGAGACATTATAAAAGACATTAATATTACTAGTAATTCTGAAATCATTAACTAAAATCCAATCAATAACCTCTATAATAAAAGTGATGAAAATATCATTATAAGTCTCAATATAATTATTACACGTCCATAACACATTCATGAAGTTAACAACATCAAGTCCAAAAATAATCTATAACCATTTAATGAAAATTTCTTAATGAAAATCTAGGGTTGGTATCTTTGATGGATGCATCAACCTAAATGCTATGACCACTTCATAAAGTTGAATATCAATAGTTATTATGTTATCCATATAACTTGATAATGTTGTAAAAAAATAAGTAATTAAAATGTTACATATAAAATTATGGTGAGAGAATATTATTTGATAAAAATATGTCATTAAATTCATAATGTCTTTATTTGTATGAACCCACATACCAATATTATCTTTTATCCTCGAAATATTTTTATTCCTCCACATAAAAATAGGTTTTTGATAAAATAAATAAGTTATTTAAAATAATTTATTAACATTAATGACTCAAAAAAAATGGAACGCATATTAATATTAGAAAAAACAAATTATCTAATATATGGGTTTGTGTCTAGTAAAGTGTTTGATCGTTATCTGAAGGCATATCAAAAAATGTTTTGTTCATTGTAAATTAACAATTTCTATATTCAAATATTCACAAGGAACTGACCAACATGAAATTCAGTTAGTTCCCAAACAAGGGCCACCGTCGACCATTGGTTAGATCGTATAATTAACAACAACAAAATAAATATTGAATTATAATAACATGGAAACAAACCCCCATTGAATGTATCTATTTAATTATCCAATTAATATAAATGATTAGTGTGTCATAGCTATAAATTGTAAGAAATAAAGGGTAGATTAATCCCAAATCATACACAAACAAAGAGAAACTGAGGAGAATATCAACCTCAAAGAACCTTTTCCACTCGTCAGTGTACCCCAAGGCATAGTTGGATGCCCGCATGCAACAACTGTGTCACTAGAAATGTGGATCAACCTATTCTACACTAAAAGATTATCAAAACCATGCCAAAACATGATACTCAAGTTAAACCATAATGATTCAATGAATTCCATGGAAATAACAAGAGGAAACAGATGAGAGAGGGGATAAAACTCAATGTGGATGTGTGGTTAAATGCGCAATAGAGGTGTGTTCATGATAAAGGAGATGCACCCAATAGAGGAATCCTCTGAAAGAGGAGAGGCGTGTGGTGAAGGAGTCAGTGGGAGAGTAAAATGGGGAGGAGGTGAAGACGACATGGATCGACTTCTGTGAGATATTGAGGGTTGAGAGGAATGAGGAGAAAGATAAAGATTCATTATAAAACCCCATCAAACTTGTGTTAGCGCTAGATAAAATGTGGAGATAAAGGTATGTTTTATCAACGGTAAAATAAAAAGCAGTGATAATCACATACATTTTTAGTGCTAAAAAACAATGATAAAGATATAATATTAATAATTTATTTATATTGTTGTATATATATATTTGTATAATTATATATATGATATATATATATATATATATATTTATTTAAATTTAAAATTTGGACTATAAATAGATAAGTAAATATTTATATTTATAATATTATAATTATAATAATTATAAAATTATATGAAATTTTCTTATAATATTTATAATCATATAAATAATTATAATAAATATATTAATTATATATATTCATAAAATTATAGATATATATATAAGTATATTTCTTCTAATTTTATAATTATTTAATGTAATATATATTTTTATAATTATAATTTTAAATGAATATATATATATATCCATATAAAAAATTATAAAATTATAACATATTTATATTTCAAATAATTATACTTTGAATAATTTAAATATTTAATATACTAATTACAATTTTGTAATTGTTTAAATATATCTGTATTTATTTATAAATACAAATACAAATAGTTGTATTTATTTACAAATATATCTATATATTCATTTAATTATATATAACATTTTTTATTAAAATAATAAATATGTTCTTTTAAAATTAATACTTATATAAATAAATAGTTTTTTCATTATATTTAAAACTAATAATTATTTGTTTATTTATTTTAAATTAATATTTATTATAAATACATATTAGTTTGTAGTTAAAATAATTTCTTTAAATAAATATATTTATAATTATTTGTTTATAATTATATTTAAATTATTATGCAATTATTTTATGAAATTATAATACATGTATTTATTGTAATTTTATTATTATTTAAATATATATAATTATAATTACAAGTAAATATATTTAAAACGAATTCATATATAATTAAAATATAATATATTTTAATAGAATAAATATATTTAATGTAATTGTATAAGTATTTTTTAGAACATAATAGTATATATGGGTAACATGAATTAATAATATTCTTATTAAAATATACATAATGAAAAACAATCCATCAATGGACAACATAAATAATAAGAATGGTGTAATGCATAAATAGGCATTTATGATGATACATAACATATATGCACTCATGATCAATATCATTGTTGATGAAATTCATTTGAAACACATATATATTAAATAATTATAATATTCAAATATATATTTAAAATGAATATAAATATACTAATTATAAATATAAAATATAGAAAATATATAAGAAATATAATGAAATTAATAAATCTAACAAATCTGTTAAATCTAAAAAATCTAAAAAATTTAAAAAATATAATAAAATTAAAAATTTATTAAATATATTAAATTTTATATTAAATTTATTATAATATTATAATTAGTTAAATATAAATATATTTAAATATTATATTCTAAATACATTTTTTAAAACATTAAACATATATATGTGTGTGTGTGTGTGTGTCTGAATAATTAAAAAAATATCAATTATAAACATGCATTTTATATTTAATGTATAAACAAATTAGTATTTTTGAATTTTAATATAAGGATTTTATATAAATCTTTTTTGAAAATATTTATAAATGCTAAAAATAGTATTTATAAAGGTAAACTATTTATTAGAGTTTTCATACCGCTGATAAGGGGTATATTTATCCATGCTTTTATCTAGTGCTAATAAACTTCCCACATTTACGGTTGTTTTTTCTTAGCACTGATTAAATGAGGTGCTCCTATTAGAAAATTTTGTGGTAGTTCTAGAATATTGAAGACCATTTTATAGGAGTATAGATATAAAGAGATTCAAATGCCTAAAATAAAATGATATTCTAAAAATATATAATATTTTTTAATTAAAAAAAATTATTAATATTTATAATGTTTCTCATAATAATTATGAAAACTATTATAAACCCTGACCAGAACTAAAATTGATAACGTGGAAGTGGATGCTAACTGTATGTTGAAAACTATAATGCAAAATGAAAAATATTCATCATATATTATAAAAATATAGGATATTATATATGATACCCACTATGTATTACGAAAAAATTAGTTCACCCTTAATATATTATTAGTAATTAATCATAGGTGTCAAATTAGATTATAGTTTACTGTTTTTTAATTACTTTATTTATAATTAATCTTCTTATCCTTTGTATTTTTATAATTATTCTTTATCACCTAATGGATACCACATGTGTTCCTAAATAAAATAAATAATCAATAAACTCTTATTGAAATATTTTATTTCATAATCCAACCAACTGGGGACTCATATTGGCTAGCAATTTAATTGATTGTGACAAAAAAATTTCACTTATAATAATATTAGGATTTGAAATTTTTTCTAATAGTATGAATAAATTTAATGTGAGTTATTAAGCTGTATATATAATCATCGATAATGAATTTTATAAAAATGAAAACCAAAATTCCAACAAAACGAACCATCTATTAGTATAATGCCCATGTAATTGGGTTTTTTCATATTAAAAAATAATTATTAAATATATAATAATATTAAATAAATAATTGATGTCTCTAATTTCTTTAATATCGAAAAAAAATTTAAAATTTAAATTTAAAAGTACATGAAAAACAAAAAAGAGTGTCTCAGTACACATATTATTAATTAATTTGGAAAACATATAGTAATGAAAAAGGAAAGTAGTACATATAAAATTAAATTATCTATCAATGCAAACTCATTTAATTATTCAATAAAACTCCACTTTTCAATATAATACTAATAATCCTATTGAAATAACAGATAATAATAATAAGAAACAAACATCACATGGTATGTCTGGATAATGACTCAATCAAAATTCTGTCATAAATACTACTAATTCAATAATAGAATTTCTATTTGACAAACCAATGAAGTCTCATGAATCTATCCATTATAATCATTACAATGAAACAATATAATGGGTTATATTAGTATAAAAATAGATATGAGTAACACATATCAATGAATACATGGGAAAACATAAAAAAATTTCTATGCAAATCGGCCATATCATTGTGTATGTGGATAAAAATATAATTATATTTTATTTACATCTCCAAAACAAAAAAAAACTTTATATCTATTAGAGTATAATGTTATAATTTTTATTATACTGGTGTAGGTCACCTATTGAATATTAGAATAATATAGGATTATAAATAATATTATATTAATAACAATTTTTTTCATATTCAATGACAACCTAATTTCTTCTACAGGGTGTTCTAATTTATCGTAATCATTCTTTAACAATGAGTATAATATAGATCTTAGGTATTGACAACAGTTATCCTCTTGCCCCCTTCAAAACATTTGTTCGTAAATTACATTCCATTTAGGAAAAATAAAAATGAATCCATATATAAAATATTTATTCATATTAAATCCTCAAATAAAATGTTTAAAAATACAATTACCATGCATATCATATAAACCAATAAAATATTTTCCTCAGTAATGATCAACACTCATTACCCTACAATAAATAATCAAACATTATATAAATATGTACCATATTTTAATAAATATTTTGTAATGATGATTTAAAAACTTTTTAATATATATATATATTATTTTTAAATATTATATTATATCATAACGTCACCTTTTAAATATAAAATAATAATGGGAAATCATTACATAGGATATATGAAAATCATTATATTTAATAATAAACCTCATAAAATTTTGTTAATTTAAATGCCCCACCACTAGTATATGGGAAAAAAATTCAAACTATACTGAATTAACCTTATGATATTAAATATATATTTAGGAAATATATATCATGATCTAAGTAAACATTCATTTTGTATCTTGAAACCCATGTTATTTGAATTCATATTTCCTAAAATAATTCAGCCTCGCATCATAAAATTTCATATTAATTCCCATGTATTTTATAATAGTATCACTTTATTAAAACTTTATTAAAGAATATTTATACCATCATTTTTATTTTTTAATATAACTATTACATGTAGTTTGAACCATCACTGATTTTATTCATATATCAACTACTGTATACACCTAAATTTTTTAATTCCTCAATATTTGTGGTTTTGTGGAATTTGAGATAGAGAAACAAAAAAATATGTGTATTAGTGTTGAAATGTGAGAATTATCACATTTTATGAATCCTCAATATTTTGTTTTTTCATAATTACTTTATTGTTTTGGGAGATTAGTTGGTCATAAAATTTCATGACATTGTGTGTTTTTTATTTTTTAAAATTAGATCTATAATTTTGGTCGGTAATTTATATGATTGATGTTATTCCTTACTATCCCCAAGGAGAATTATTTAATTAATAATATTATTTTATCCTATATTTTACCTATACTTTAGTTCAAAAGATATTTGAAATGATGGTTGAGAGAAAAATATTCATGATCCCATGATTTAAAAAAAATTATACTATAAAGTAGTATAAAATAGTTTTTATATTTAAATGATGATAAAGGTAAAAATGTTGTTTAATTGAAAATATTTATTTTTGGTTCATCATAAAATCTATGAAGGGAAAATAGATACATAAATTCATGGAATTTTAATTTTTTATGAAATAATTGTCTTTATATTAGTATTTGATAATGTGAAACAATTTATTGTTCTTGTTTTTCATGCCCAAATTATTTTTCGCGTTCATTTAATTTTAAATTGTCACAATATACAATTTATATTTTTTATTAATTTTCCACTAGAAATTTGTTTTATATTATTAATTATTATAAAATTTCTTAGGAAATTGTTTTTAAATTAGTATAATATAAAATTAGTGTATGGTTAGTGAATTGTTTAATTATTGGATAATCCAAAAATATATTTCATAATTTTATGAATGGACCTGTTATAGGATGAGTGAAAACCAAAAATAATGACACATAAAATCACAAAAGTACAAAAAAATTACATTCCAAAAAAAATTAAAATAAATAAATATATAATTTTAAAAGAAAAAATATTATAACAACCACCATTAAAAACCCATGCGTCTACCCCATGTGTTATTTTATAATCAATAAAGAATCATGGGGGTATAAAGGTATAGTTTCATAATGTTATTATATAATATTTTACATATATACTATTGTGTTTGATTTTAATTTTTTATTTGTAATACACATTTGTAGTTTTCTTTTAATATGCATTAGTGTTTAATTTTTTTAAAAAGATGATATATTTTTATTATAAAATAAACAATTAAATCTAACATATGATGGATATGTGATATAAAAATGAATATGATTTCTTATTTTTATTTCTATGTTTGACATTATTATATATGGTTATATAATATAAATTTTGTTATAAAATGTCATTCATCATAATCAATTTATAGAAAACAATTGATTTTATAATGGTTTTGGCGGATATATTATGAGGATGAGTGGATGTTTTAATTTCCAAATTTCTTTTTTGATATTAATGAATAATATTTTTTTGGGTTTTTGATGTGGTTCCATAAATTGGACATTATGTTTTAGGTATTATTGTTACCAATAATATTAACATTTCAATAATTTAGTTATTGAATTGAAAAAGTGAATGTGAATGTGGTAATCTACATAATTATAGTATTAAAAGATATTATGGATTTAACTAAATATAAAATTAATTATTTAATTCATATATTAATATTATTATATGAGATGAATTAATGCTTCTGAAAAATTATAATATAGTGGATTCAATTTTATATCCAATGATGGAATTTAGAATATTTATTTATTATAAATTTATGATAATAATTTTATTTTTAATTATTGTTAATATAGAATAATAAATCTATTACTAAATTAGATTTATGTTATTATTATTAAACGGCTATTTGTAAGGATTGAGTTGGGGTAGTAGAAGAACTGATATGAGATGTGAGTCTGTTTTTATATTAATTTTACATAATACATTGTAAAATATCACCATATTTTTACATAGAATTAAAGAGATGAAATATATTTTTACAGTAATATACTCAATTATACATCCATATAATATTTGTGTAGACATTAAATAAAGTTGTAGAGAATGTACATGACCATAAAATCTAATGAAATAGTGATTTTTATATAAGTTCCTTGATTTCATGGAGATATGTCCATGTTAAAGTGTTGGTTTCAGTAAATTGTTTTTTATTTAAATTGTTATGGAGATTATGTTGGGTATTGGGGGTGTTCCAATGGTTCAAGCCACAATAATTGGAGAACCAGGCAAAACACTACAAGGCACATGGTTGGTGCACAATTAATCAAACTGTGCAGAATTCCATCATAAACATGCAACATTGGATAGAGGCTTAATGCACAGTCATCACACAATATATCAAATCATATAGTCTATGCATGTAATCATATGACTCATATTTCCATTTATTGTAGCTTTATCATGGAAGGGGCAAGGTTTTTTAATCCATGATAGTAAACCTTGTGGCCCAGTAATGATGGGAAAAAATAAAATGTTTACATTACGTCACATTAAACCCTCACACGATTTGAAACCATCATTATTTACCTTGAACCCTCGTGATGAAAAATGATCTCCCAACGGTTTCCAAGGGTGATTATTATTTAACTCTAGGTCAATTGTTGTGTCGTCAATTTTGTATCAAATAAACAGGTAAGTATAATATCCTCCTTGTGTCTCTTTTGGGTTTAGGTTTTTCATCACCCTTTTATCTCCATTAGATGCTCTAAACAACACTTTTTACAGTGAGATATATGTTGAGGTTTTGATGTATGGTTGAATTAGGATATAAAGAAATAATAAAGAGATTGAACATTAATAGATTAGATATAGGTGGTACGAATGCTATATCCCATAGTTTCCATTTAGATTTGTGCATGCTAGTGTTTTTATTGGTATCTTCATATTGTTATTTTGATTCCTTGGGAGGTGATTGGTAAATTTTGTCTCTAAGTGATTATTATAAACTCTAATGGTCCCTTTGGGATGCATTGGGGACGATATGAAATATGTACGACCGCCCATGGGGTGCATAAATATTTCTAGTCATAGATATTTGTTAGGTATGTGCATGGTTAGTAGTCTGATAATTTATAACCCCTGTTGATTATATTAATATGAATAATTGATCTGTAAATGGAACATTGTTAATTATTATATGTTCATTAAGTAATTAGGGCTTCATTTGGCATGGAATGAAATAGGTTAAAATTTGTTAATAAGGATTGATGTATTTTTATAATGATTTTTTTTTACAATTTCCGAAGAGATTTAATGTATACGAAATAGTTAATATGATAATTTTTTATGGTATGTGAAATAAATAATATGTTAAATTAGATTATTTAAGAGATTCATTGGATATTCTATGTGATATATGCATGAGAACGGGTGTCGAGCTAAAGGTTGTATTTAATGTAAATGTAAAATGTGTTAATGGGTCAAAATATAATATTATCTCCCTTATTGATTTTTTTAGAGTATGGTTATGATTTTTGTTTTTCATGATATTGTTTATGTGTGAAGAATTGATTTTTAAGAATGTGCTTGTGGATTAGGGTCTGAGATAATGGGAAAAGGCTCCTCTCATGGGTCGAGTTGGACTGATGTTCTAACTCCACCCACAATTCACAGGCCAGAGAAAGGGAAAATATTCTATCCCCCTTAAGGCATCCTTACTAATAGACTGATGATTTTAGGTAAAGAAATTGTTATTTTTTTATGAATTATACCAATTGAGTAAGGTACATGACTTGTTCAATATTTTACAATGATAAATTCAATTTTTCATGTATGAATGATGAAAATTTCTAACCCTGAATAATTATTTAATGATGAAATAATTAATAAAGAATATTAAAATTATGAAATTGGAATCACAAATAGATATAGAAAATTAAAAATGATTAATTAGTTCTCCCCAATAGTATTTTATATACTTGTCATTTATTTCATAGATGTACGCACTATTTATTTACAAAAGATATTTTGTAGACACCATTGGTGGTGGCCTAGTGAGTTGTACTCACACACTGCTCAAAAAACCTTATAGTATCTGAGTAGAATTTTTACATCTATGCCATGAATTTGGAAAATTCCATATTCTAGGTACTTGATTTGGGCATGGGACTCGCAAGGATGAGGTTCCATACATTAATTTTGGGCTATTTTTGGGATTACATTGTTTAGCATTATATATGTTTTTATTTCAATTAACATCGATAAGGATGAAATTTCATATTTATATTTATTGTGGTTTTTACCATATTGGGATGAAGATATTGCTTCATGTTTAGTGCTCATTCAACTGGTTTTATTTATTTATTCTTATTATCTATTCTTTCATACCCTGGTAAAGAGGGCATAGTATCGCTTGATGACTAATTATGGCCCTCATATCTAGTCAACATCCATAGGAATACAAGGATGAGAACTTGATGTTTTGTGGTGACTTAGATCAGGGTCATGGTTTAGAACCTCCATGTTCAAGGTCATTTCAATATGGTATCTGAGGAGCCTTTTTATGTGACTTATAAATTTGGAAAGGTAGACATGAGATCAAGAAGATGTCAGACCATGGAAATGTGAACTTTTATTGGAGTAGCTGACCTATGTATGGGAAAAAACATAAGTCACCCAAGATAGGAATTCTTGTTTGTAATATGTGTGGTAACATTTAATGATATTTAAACATTGGGTGATACACATATTATAGGATATGATGGTTTTATAATATTTTTCTTGTGGACGGAATGGTATGAGGTTGTGAGTTCAGGAAAAATTCTCAGATCCTAATTATACAGGAGATATATATGAATATAGACACAGACATGAAAAATTTGTGGAGTATAAGGGGTTGGATGAATTTGATTTTCATGAATGTATTGAAAATAGTGTCTAATGAGAATATGAAAATTATTAAAAAATCTGAACTAAAATGATGAATACTAATTAATGAAGTTTCCATTATAGGGGGGAGTATGTGAATCAAACTATTGTAAGAGTTGGTTACAAAATTGAAACTATTTCTGAAAGTATTAGATGGTAATGATTCTAATTATGTGACTTAATTAACCTATTATTACAAGGTCCATAGTTGGGATGGTATTGTGTAGTGTTAAATATATTAATGTATCATTTGGGTCATTAATGTGAAGAGGAATACTAAATACTAGTGATGATCCTTCAATTATATTTTGTGTAATATTTATGTTTTCTGTTCTAGTGGTCATGTTTATTATTCATGAGGAATTAAACTGTAGTACCCCTGGTTTCTATTATGTAACCCTTACATGATGCTTTTATTGGTCTTAAAAGTTAAGGTTGACGTAGGTGAGAGTCCAGAGATCCTGGGAATGATGTTTTGAGGCAAAGGGGATGTCGTACGGGAGGCACACAATTTTTCTAAACCGTGTGGCCAAACCATGCGTAGTGGGTCTTGGAGGCTGTGCCTTCTCCATGGTTGGTGCGTGGTTTGTCTAACGGTGTATCCAAACCATGTGAGAACGGTGGCTACGGCAGTATCTAACGCACGGTTAGCGCACAGATTTTCAAACCGTGCGAAATAATCATGCAACCACTTAAACGAGATCCTATAATTGTGGATCTCACGCATTTTCACATCTAGTTGCCTCATTATAGCACCTAATCATCCCTAAATTTGGATTTTGGTTCTCCTAAGTCCAAGGAATGTTCTCCCATCATTCTAGAGGTGATTCGAAGGCCTCTCTTGGCGAATCAAATCCAGATTCTTGAGGTATGTGATCGTTCTTGTTTGATTTCATAGATCTACTTAGATCTACATCTCTTCTTCTCTCGGTATCTTTGATATATGCCCGTTATGGGTATATCTAAGTCTGTGGATTCCAAAAATGTTAAGATTTGGTCTTGGTTGTGTTAGGATAAGAGATCTAATGTTCGTTTTTGGAGATTTGACCCGGTGTTCTTGAGTGTTCTTCGTCTATTGCTTGGTTATGACTTTTTGATGAGGTAGGTGGCTTCAATCTCGACTCCACTTCTTAGAATTGGTTGTATTAGTTGCAAATTGGTTATTTTAATTTAATTTATTGTGAAAATAATGGAATGAATCATCTTTAGTGATGATTGATGATTTTGATAAAATTGTGGAATCTTGGTGAATTGTGTGCAAAGTGAGTTGGCTGTTTGAATTTAAAATGATGATTTTATTTTTTGAAATTTCTTAAATTGTAAATGATTTGATACGAGATGGGTTCTCAATAAAAATCATATTTTATTGAAATGGTATTGATGGATTTGGTTCTCAATAAAATGGTATCTTTATTGAAATGGTTTGAATTGTTTGAACACACTGGGTTTAGATGGAAAATGGTTTTCAATAAAATGTGTTTTATTGAAAGGATTTTTTTGAAAGGTCTTTGGGAATGTGTGGTCTGAGTTCATATTTCATGTATGAGGCTTTTTTGAAATATGACCTTGTGCTCGGTGCCAAACGTTTAAAGGCACCTTGTGAATATATGTTCGAGGCTTGGTTGAAATATGACCTTGTCCTCGGTGCCAATTGTGTAATGGCACTTGGGAAGTAATTACCTTGTGGTGACATGGTAGATTGATGAGAAACCACTCATGACTATGGAACTGTCATAGCGATGCATGCATGGTTGATTTCACGGGATTGTGAAATGGTTGGGAATGCCAAACATGATGTTTGTGAAATGGGTTGGAAATTTGTTTGGTTATTTTTTCTAGAAGAATAACGTTTTAGAAAAGGTGGAATAAATTTATCCATGAGGCTTTGAGCATGGATTCTTCTGGTAAACTTGTATATATTTAGTTATAAACTACTTTGGAGAAACTATTTTATATAAACTGTTTTTATATAAATGTGGCTAACTCTTCTATCATGGTGGCATGAGTTGGGAAGTCATTTGGGGGAAACCTACTGAGTTTTATACTCACCCCTACTTTGGAACATTGGTGATTTTACAGATTTTGTATTTCGGGACATAGGTAAGGGTAAAGCAGCTTATTGCTAGTGGTTTGTGGTGAAGCATGGGAGATGTGGTGGTTCTTAGAGCATAGAACTTAGTGTGGAACCATGGAGTGTGTATGGGTTTGTTTTGAGTCTTGTTTAGTCTTCCACTTGGTACTATAATGTGTTTGAATGTAAATGATGTTTTGATAGGTCTTTCATTGTTTTGTGCATCATATAGTGAATGTTTAATAGATGGGTTTATTTTCTTAAAGGGTAAATCGTCCCCCACTCATACTTGAGACCCCTCCACATTTATTACCAGCCTTTGGCCTCTTGGGGATGTCTCTTATGGCCTATTAATGACTCATTTCACTCTCAAGCCAATGAGAATTGGTAGGTAATTATAGCCACCTTCAAGACATGATATAGTTGAGATACATGAGGATGTTTCTGTGAATAATCCCTTAGTAGTAGATAAAGAATATGTTGTGGATCAAGATAATTGGGAAGATCAAATTCATGAGAACTTTTCTCATTTATTATAGACGATGGTATGAGACCCAAAGAGGGTTCCATAGAGTATGTTTTCTCTAACGAGGGAGTTTCAGATACAACACCCTCTGACCATTACATAAGAGGATTATCTATAAGAATAGGAGTTATAGAAATAGTCAATATAAAAAATTATTTATCATCATGGCACACTTTTCGAGAAGAGAGTGAAGTTAGTGGCCTATATGTTGTAGTGCCAAGAAAAGAGTTAGTGAGATATTATGGTTCTGACAGAACATGCTGGAGGAATGGTGAAGAAGTATTTTCAGTAAAAGTTTCTAGAACGTCACTATCTAGAATCCTTCAGGTAGGAGAAGGATGATGAGTTTATAAGTTTGACATGGGGATCTGCATTAGTAATGGATTGTGCCAGTCATCTCACTGAATTTCTCTATTTTTTCTAAAAATGGTTGGATATTATTAAAATATGGTGAAATGCTTCAAGGATGGGATTATAAACAAAATTAGGTTCATGGGATATTTTTTCAATTTGAAGAGGTTTGTAGAGGTAGTGGACCAGAAAATTATCTTATACGGAAACCTAAATAGAGGTTCAAGAGGTGGACATGTGGTTCCCTAAAAGAATATATGTGGTACATCTTCTGGGGGAATGAAGTGTCATTTTTGTAATTTAAAATAGAGAATATTCGTGCATCATAGTCATTATAGAGGTCCAATTATTTAGGGTGGTGATGAGATATTCTGTTACCAGTGTGGCAGACTTGGGTACGAGGATGGATAGTGTCCCCAACCACCAGTCAATTATCGTTAATGTGGCATGTTTGGACACACATAGAGGTTAATCAAAAAAACTTGGTAGCCGAGAAAATATAGATATCTGAGGAAACTGCCAAGTACATGAATGGGGTCGATCACCCTATATCTAGAATGTAAATGTAGCTCCATATTTTTTTACGATTAGTGGTGGTGGGTGCAGAACTATAAGGAAATACTATGATTACTAACATTGAAGTGTGGGGAATTTTATGCAGGATAGATCCCAATGTAGAGTGGCATATCATCTTCGTACAGTTTAGTATACACTAGGAGTTGGTGAGGCTAGACTTTCTACTGTTCATGATATGATTTTGGTATCATAGATGCTTCGTAATGCTTTATTTTACACAGGTTTCATACTATATTTTATATTTTATAATTTTATAGTTATGTTAGTCCTAGTTGTGGAATGATTTTGTGGGGTTGTATCAATTGATTCCTTGTTGGGGCTAAGGGATGAGGATATCAAACCCTGAAAGTGTTTTTCTTTAGAGGATGGTTTATTTAATTTCACAAGGAATCTGTTATTCCTAGAGATGTCAGGTTTTGACCTTTTATTTTGAATGGATTAGTTAGTACAGTATGATGCCCATAACAACTGTGACAAATGTCAAGAAACATTCACATCTCTCAATAAGGATAATTATGTCCTTCACGGTGAGTGGTATTTTTCGGTGATTTGTATATGGATAGATTTTCCAATTTTGGGCGAAATCACAGCCATGGTGGAATTTCATATTTTTGATGATGGAGGATTGTATCAATATATAATTCCTCCAGTGGTGGATGATTTTCAGGTTGTATTTATTGAGGATATCTCAAGATTTCCAACTGAGAGGGATGTTGAGATTATGATTTAATTGTTTCATAGCGTAGATACCATTTCCATTCTACCAAATCAAATGGTATAGGAAGCACTCCATGAACACAAGGCTCATATTGAAGATTTGTAATGAATGTGGTTTATCTGAATTGTACATCACCATGGGGATATCCCATGCTATTTTACCTGAATTTAGATCGATCATTGGCCTTATGTGTTGACTATAGAAATCTGAATAATATTATGGTTAAGAACAAAAACCTTTTTATAATAATTGTTGACCTGTTTGACCATCTAAAGGGTGTCTTGCTATTCTATGAGATTTATTTCAGGACGGAATACAATCATTTTTGTATGAGACCATCTAAAACACTACAAATGAAATCATTGAGTAGAAATATGTTGATAGAGTTTGTGGTGTTGTGGATTGGATTGTCCAATACATAGTCTATATTCGTGGTCTTAATTAATAGAATATTTCAGCCATAAATGGATCATATTATAGTTTTCTTTTTTGATGAAATCATGATCTAATCAAGAACCCCTGATGATCATTCGAAACACTTCAACATCATCATAGGTACACTAACAGAGCATAATATTTAAAATAAGCATTAAAAATATCAGTTTAGGATTGATATGTTGAATTTGATGGGAAACATCAGTTCTGATATATTTGTATCAGTGAATCCCGAGATCGCGTAATTTGTGGTGCCTTGGGAGGAGCCCACAATGGTTTCTGATGTTTGGAGTTTCCTAGGATTGGGTATTTATTATTTAAGGTTCAATATGGATTTTCTATCATTTGGAAGTGCCACTCTAAGGTTTAACAATGAATGTTTTTAGTTTGATTGGTGAGTGGCTTACGATATTTATATTTATGAGCTAAAAAAGAGGTTGAATATCACAGGAATTATGAATTTACTCGAACTGGTAAGAGGAACATGATGCTATGTGATGTGTACAATGTTGGAATTGGGGATGTTTTGATATAGGATTACCAGATTGAAGCATATGGTTCGAGAAAGTTGAGGCCTCTTGAATAAAATTATCCTACTCATTATCTTGAGCTATCTAATGAGGTTTTAGGATTAATGTGTTCTGGGGATTTCATGATGAGAGAGTTTTTCATGGTGTTTACCAATCATAAAAGCCTTAAGTGAATCTTTTCTCAGTGGGATTTGAATATTAGGCAGTGAATGTGTGTTATGTAGCCGAAATCCGTTGATTTTGATTTGGTCTACTCACCAAGGAAGGGAAATAGTGTTGTGGACGCTATGAGTTGGAAGGCTTGGAATCAGTTATTTCATGAATATAACTCCATGTGGTGATGAATTGACATATTTTCAGAGATTAAAAAGTATGTATAGAATGGGAATGGGTATATGACCCTGCATCTATAGTAGTAGAGTATGGACTTTTGAGCTGGGTTGAGGTGATTTAGCTAGATGATCTGAATTTTCTAGCTATAAAAGAATATTATTGATGGTGGGGAGTCAAATTCAAGTCTGTTCATTGGTCCTGATGAAGTTTTTAATGGTTATAGTTGTTTTGTGTTTCCAAAAGGTTTGATAGAAGATTTTATATGTGAGTTTCATTATTTCTTGTGGGAAGTACATTGTATCTTTACAAAAATGTATCATGATCTTTGTCTACTAAATTGATGGTTGAGAATGATGAAAGAGGTGGCATGTTTTGTAGCATGATTCCTTGACTGTCAATCGGTGAAGGGTATGTATCAGCACGTATGGGGTTTTTTACATTCATTTCATGTTCCAATGTGGAAATGGTGTGGCATAATGATAAACATTATAGTGCATCTTCAAATAACACCTCTAAATTATGACAAAATCTAAGTGTTCGTGAATCCGATGTCTAATGTGGCTCATTTATTACTGATCTAGGAAACATATAAAGCTGATTTTTTGGATGTTTCATTTGATTGAAATATATTACATTTTCATTGTCTATTGAATACCATAGTTTCGGATCACGATCATTGTTTCAAATCATGGTAATGCCAGGGGTTACATAAGGCACATAATACCCAAGTCATTTTTAGTACATCCTATCACCCAAATATGGGTAGATAGTCAGATCATAAAAATTAGTAATTATTGTTCATGTGGAGAGTATATGTTCTCAACATAATTGTTTCATTTGAGAATCCCTTATCTCTTACGGATTTTTCTTATATCAATAGTTTTTATGTGACGATTCAGATGTAACTGTTTGAGGACCTCAATGGGAGGTCATGTATATCCTTTTTATGTGGGTTAGAAGTGTTGGATCCTAAGCTACTAGGACAAGGTCTCATTTAGAGACGTCACTGAACTTCATTTGGTTTACAAACATATGGAAATGGATCAATGTGCGAAGAATTCATATATAGATTGAAATCATAAACCAATTGAATTTTCAGTGAGTCAAAGTATATTCATTAGGTTGTTTCCATTGTTGGTTTAATTCTGAATTTTGATTTAGGGAATGTAGATGCCCATGTATGTGGTCCATTTGATATTGTAGATAGGATCTGACTGGTAGCATACTCATTAAATCATCCATAGCAATAAATTGGAATACCTAATTTTTTTATTATTTTGAAGCTTTAGAAGTATCACCTAGATCCATAAAATATAATTAATGTAGAGGATGTTGTTGTTGAGGATGATTCATCCCTTAAAGAGAATTCATTTTGTATTTTAGATCATATTGAGAGGGTTTGTAGTGAATGGCATTGAAGTTGGTTACTGTTCTGTGGAAGCATAGAAATTATTTTGAAGGAAAATGTAGGAGTGAATTGGATATCTAGGCCATGTGGCATAAAATCTTGTCCCAAGAATCTCTATAATTATCGGGAAGAGAGGTTGTTTCATTATTTGTCATATGGTAGGGATGTTGTAAGTTCACAGATACTGTAGAGGTATGTCAAAGTTTAAATGTTGGTTTCAATCCGTCATTTTTATGTTAATTAAATGGTTCCATATAGTATTTCAGATATTGGGGATGATCCAAAGGATTGTGTCATGAAAAATTGGTGAAATGGGCCAATCCCTAAAAGGATCACAATTGGGGCACATGGAATCAAACTGTGCAGAATTCCAAGGTATCTGTGCTGCCTTGGGCAATGGATTATTTCACGGGAAGTGCACAACCTATCCAACTGTGCAGTATAAAAAGGTAACCATGAAACCTATCTTTCAATGAATATTCCCTTTTCATAATTCAAGCACATTTATTCACACGACTGTGGTAAACTGTGTGGCACATAAATATTGGAAAAAATATCATAGTTTCCATTACAGATTTTTAAACCCCCACGGAATTTTCGATTCTCATTTCCTCCCTTGAACCCAAGTAATAAAAAAGATCCGTAAATGGATCCCAATGCTTAATCTCATATATCTGTAGGTCACTTTTAGTACAGTAATGTGGGGATAAAACTGTTGAGTATGTCTAATATCATCCATTCTTCTCTTTTGGGTTTAGGATTATCCTCTTCATTGTATCGCTATCAAAATCCCTAAAGAACACATTGTAGTTAGATCATGATTTATAATTGAATGATGTGTTGAATAAGGATATATGGATTTGATAATGATTATAAATTTCAAATGATTCTATGTAGGTGGTCTACATGTTTTATCCGATATTTTAATATTATATTTTTCTGTGTTAGTTTTTTTTCTAGGTCACCTATTTCTTTTCTTTTCATTCCTTTTGAAGGGATTGGTAAAATGGGTTTCCAAATAATGTTAATAAACCCACATATCCCCCTTATGATAAATTGATGAAGATTTTACATATTTGAGAGAACACATTTGATTTAACAACATTTAAGGGCCATGAAATTGTATATAAAAGTGACCAGATGTTGTGTGATCTTGTATATACATTGTTGTATAATGATATGTATATTAAATGTAAAAATGGAATATTTTTAATGTTTCCATGTTTATTAATAGATTATGGGGTTATTTAGAATTTTATGGAAATGAGTTAATTTTTATTATTAGGATTCTGACATGTGGCATATATATTTTCTTTGAAATTCCTAAGAGAGATAGTGCATATGAAAAGGTGAATATGTTAATTAGTAATGGTGTGTGAAATAATTATTATGTTAAATTTGATTTGGTAATTATATTAATTAATATTATTATTGAGCTAGAAAATAGAATTTGAGTTGCGCTAATAGAGTTAGGTATTGTAAATGGAAAAATCTGTTAATGTGTTATGGTGTAAAATTAGCTCCCTTATAGATTGTCATGGATTATAATTATGATTATAGTTGGTTATGATATGGAATATGTGTGAAGAATGGATGAATAAGAATATTCTTTGGCTTATGGTGTGGGATAAATGATTGAGGCTCCACCAAAGGGTAAAGTTGGACTGATGCTCTAGCTCCACCGATAATGCATGGGTTAGGGAAGCTGATATAGTTATATTTTTTTAACAGTTTCATTTTACTAATATTGAGGCTTTGAGGTGAAGAAATTTTGATGATCAATGGATTTATCCCATGTGATTTAGGGACATGAATTTTTAACTTACGTATGATGATAAATTCAATAAGCTGAGTATGAAGGATGAAAATGTTGAACAACTGGATAAGATGTTGATGATTAAATAAACATTGAATAGGATGCACATAATGAATTTTTTACCATGGATATTCTTACTTATGTAAATATTGGTAAATAGTCACTAAAAATTATTATTTTATTTATATTTCTTTTATTTCATACTTTCATGCATAATCTGTTAGGCTAGTTATTTGCACAAACCATTTTTTGTGACCTATTGAGTTTTACTCACAATATTCTCATGCCACAATGTTGAACCCAAGAAGGCTAACAATGCCTTATTCCCTTTAACAGAATTGAGGAGAAGGGAAAATTTTCTATGGTATGGAATTGAGTTGAGAATGATTCATTTATGGATGAAGTTCTAGACATGGAGTCAAGGCTATTTTCGAGATTCCAAAGATTTTCATTAATTATGGTTTTTTCCACTTTATAATTATTTATCCAAACATACCATGATGACTAAATTATTGTTTATTCCTGGTAGGCAGATTATGGTTATGCATGTTTATTAGTCACTATCGTTTTTCTTCAATTTATGGTCACTATTTACTATGTCTTACACTGGTAAAGAGTATACATTCTCCCCAAGTAGAAAATCTAGTTCCTCACAAAAATTTAGATACTGTTGGCTTATGGGGATTCATGTTTGAGGTAATATAGTGACTCAGATCGGGTCACAGGTTTAGTAGAAATAAATTCTGGTAAATTGCATTTTAGAAATAAATATTCCTCTACTATAAGTTTTGGTACTATTCTGGATATGTAATTCTGTTTCAGATAAAATAATATGTCTGAAATGATGTTAGTTTTAAAATAATATTCAAACTGGAGAATATTTCTTGTTAGATAACAATAATTTAAATGAATAGAATTTAAATAAAAAAATTATAATATGATAAATAATTATGGTTTGTGTTTATAAATTGGTTTGTGTGTGAGATCCTTATTTAGATTATTTTAGTGAGATAGATCAAGATATTGTAGTATTTTAAAGATGAGTTGATCTAGAATTTGTTGATTACTCGATTTAAAATTTATAAAAAATTTATAAGTAGTAAATATAAATGTAAACCAAATTTTTCCTAGATTTGGAGACAAAAAGCTTATAAGAGGTGATAAATGTTTCTTTTTTATAATTTGTGCAATGAAGTCTCAATACATTTCAATTTATATTATCTTATTTATATATATGGTTTGGTAGTGGTTGAAATTTTATTTTTATTACTATGATCAGTTATGAGTGGGGATGATGGTGATATACATTTAGTACTAACCTTGGCCATATCAATGATTATTGAGAATGAATTGTGGTGATATATTCTAACAAACCATGAAAGGAACAATAATATTTTGGAATCCAAGTATTTTTCATTAAAAATATACACTATTCCCCAAATATATTACTGGATAGTGAGTTGGGTCAGTGAAATATCAAGGATATTATATTTCTTGATATCTAATACAAGGTTATTCTTGTCAAGATGTAAAATTATATTATGTTAGTGATTAATGAATTAGTTCTCATGAAGATATTATCATGGATATATATTCATTGAGAGGGATTTCAAAAAAATTAGAATGATCAGAGATGTTTGCATACATTCATATATACATAGTATGTTAATGTTCTCATATATGATTGGAAACCCTCAACCCTTCTTCTCATATCTCAATAGAGTTAGTATTTTTATTACATCATTCTATATGTACACAATAATTTCTAATTTCATTGGTTTTATTCTATGTTTTTTTAATATTTGTTGAACTGATATTATTGTTTAGAATAATATTTATGGAATAGAATATGATATAATCATACAATGTTAACAATATTTTCCATCAAACATATTATTATTATTCTAGTATCCAATTATTTGGATTTCATAAGGTTTAATAATCTTTTTGTGGTAATACATGATACAATAACTTTCATCCATGACCGTAGGATGAGAATGTACATCATGTTCTATATCATCTGGTATAGAAAGGTAAATGTTACGAACATGGGTACATTCTTGTGACAGGGCTTCTAATACATGTATGAACTTATATATTTTGGAATTAAATTTTATGTTATTATACTAAACATTACACTTTAATAAATTTGGATTATTCAAAGTTAATCATTTCCCTATGCATACTATAATTATTGGGAGATGAATTTAATCACTTCCCAATTCCTTTTGTGTTTTCTATTCTAGTTAGGGAATATACCAATTTAGTGTTGTAATTTTATGGTTGTAATATAGAAAAAGGGAAATATCATATCATGAGGGGCATCATAATATAATTTATTTGATAATAATACTTCATAATGTAAATATATATTTTCAACTCTAAAAATTATTCCATAGAATGTTATTTAATGATTGTGGTATTCATTGATTTGGATTTATATTTTTGTTCATTATATATATAAATGGGTCATCATAAATATTTCCAAAATCATTATCGAATCTAATTTTTTTAACAAATTTATATTATTTAATGAAAAAAATTTGGTGAATAAATTTTTATATTTCGAAACAAAATTCCTTATTTTTTCTACAAATAGAGTGGGACACTGCCACATCAATGAGAGATCAAATTCAGAACATTGTTCCTTCCCTATGTCTCTTTTATTTTTATTTCTCCATATCAGTTAAGAAAATTATAGTTATTAGAGATAAAATATCACGCCATTATTCTATTATAATATGGTTAGAACTATCCTTGTGTAACTCTATTGGGTGGTCAAGTGTTTCTAGTTAAAATGGAAGAAGGCAGTTTTTTGTGTGTGTAGATATGTGATCATTGAACAATTTAATGCCAAAGAACATCTATCCACATTCAAAAACTAATGATTTTTAATCAATTGGAGGAATATGAATATTTATCAATGAATTTTGTACATAAATGACACCCTTCAATGATAAAAAAATGATAATTATAGTTAGAATATGTTATTTATGTAATTCTAATGGGTATAGGGAATTTTTACATTTCAATTAGTATTCACAATAATCATAGAATTCGTGATGGTAATTTTAAGTCCTATGTCATTGAAAAATTATATATTAGTTTTTATAATTATTTAGTTATACAATATTACTATATTAAAGGACTAAATAAGAACATTCTTATAATTTTAGGGTATTCATAAACTCTATTTAACATAATATGATTATGTGAAGTTATCATAGTGATTTTTTGGACTTGTAGTACTGAATATATTAGAATTTTTTTGTTATTATTTGTTTTCATGAATACATTTATGATGAAGGATGATATTTCATGGTAAATACATAATAATAAATGTGATGATTAATATATTAAATACATTTCTGGATATTAATTGAATTTCATAAATTATATTTCTCTGATGATTATATATTAGATTCAATGATTAGTAAAGATCATTAATTTATATAGACAGATCAATGTTATGTATAATTTGATATTTTTAATTTTAAAATGACCAATTTAATAGCTTTATATTTACTATATAATGGAATTATTTTAATGGTTTATCATTATATTTATCATATTGTTCATGGCTAAATTTGTATACAAAATAACGATTGCATCTCTTACTAAACACTGTATTCAAATCCTTGTGAATATAATGATTCCACACATTTATGGGATTTTAGAATTAGTATATTGACAATTATTATAGAGATAAAATCAATTTAAATAATTATTTATCATCCAAGTATATCATTAAATCTTAGTATATATATTGTCATAGTATAATTAATATTTTTATCATTGACAATTTTCAGTGTTATTAATGGAATATGAATATGCGGTCTCCTATATTATATAGAATGGAAATGTTTTAGTTTATATTTTTAATATGTATATATATGGTGATATTTTTAATTAGTATAGATTTAATTAGAAAATAATGATGTATATGGAATCTCTATTTCTATATATAGATGATATTAATGGTGGAGTATTATTATATCAGATAATGGTTTCATTCATCCTTATTTAAGTAGATATAACATTATTTGATTTTTTAATCTTCTTTAGCGGTATAGATAAGGAATTTATTACATTGAAAATATCATGATAAATAGATCATGTTTACAATTAATGTGCACTACTTTATGTAAATCATTTCATTTGATTGTTGGTGTGGGAGGTATTTAAGTGTGGGTTTAATAGATATCTTTAGGAATTAAATCCTATAATTTCTATAATATTCCATGAATCATGTAGGAATTTTTTTATAATCATATTTTAGGTATTTAGTGTAAATTGTTTCATCACGATTAAATTTCTATTAGATAGAAAAATATGTTCAATGAGAATTTGTTGTCATTTTTCTTCTTATAGATGTTCTTTACAACATTTCCAATGAAATATAGAAGTATTTTATAATTTCTTTTTCTTAATTTGTTTATGTATCTCGATTTTCAATAATACAAAAAAAATAACTATAATAAACAAAATATCATTGATATATCTACCACATAACATATGATTCCATATGAAGTCACTATAGTGAAATCAACAATTGAAAATTACAGTCACAATAATGGTTTCAAAATATTGCTACAGATCATATATTTATAACTAGAACCACTATAATCTAGAATAAAAGAATATGATAGTCTAAATTAATGAAAATTATTAATTATACAAACAAATTATAATAAATAAAAATATGAATTGGAATCGAAATCATATTGAAAACAAGGCACTGTAATGAATGATCTCGAATTTTATATTGAATTAGATATATATATAGGATAATCATACCATTCAATGGGAATGGTAAAAATTATAATACTACAATTGGTAATCAAAATATTATAATAGAATTATTAACATATGATTGTTCTAATTGTACCATAAAACATATAATTATAAATGTTCATTAAAATATTTTAATTCATGTCATAATGATATAATTATTATGTATTATTATTATATATTCATTAATGAGTAATAATTAAACTTCATAGATATTCCATATAATGGTTTTTTAGTTTTTGTTATAAATTATAATTGAATAATTTTTTTTCTTATTCTATAGTTAAATTTCTCAAATAATAATAATTATTTTCATAAATAATATGCATACATTAAATTATTATGATTAATTTATCAAACAGTGATTTATTCAAAAATATTATAAAATTGATAATGTTTTTTTGAATAGTAATAAAAAATATATTTATCATGGAAAACATTTGATTCAATTATTTTGAAAAAATGATTGTAAAAAAATGTATGGTATTTTATTAAAAAATAATTTTTTTGTAACTAATATGGTTTATTTTAAAATAAGTAAATCAATAATTCAAAACAATTATGATGATTCCAAGGATGAAAATATATAATAACATATAATTATAATTTTTTATTGTATTTAATTAATACATGTAAAAATTAATATAATTTAGGAATGTCCATTTCATATTGTTAAAAAATTAATAAATGGGGGTCATGAATGTCATATAAAGTTTCTTCAAAACTTTTGATAGTTAATCATTTTATATATATTCATAACAGAATTTCCAAGACCTATGTGTAATAATTGTTATATAATTCCCCTCATTCTGTATAAATACCATTACTTTTATTAAATTATCTTCCCTCTAAAAACATTGATTATATTTTTATAGCATCTTACATGTAATGATGCATTGGGTCAATAAATAGGTAGATAAGGGTTCTAAATATACTTTCATTTATATCTAAAATCTTGCCATAGTATTTTTCATCAAAAGATTAGGTATTTTAAGGGATCCCAAACTTTAATATGAGTTTCATTATTGATATAACATAATTCATTACTGTCAATAGACAATTTTCTCATACTTTAGGAAATTAAACATAATTATATGGGATTATATATATTTATTATAATTTATTTTTCAATGGTAATTTGAATTTGTATGATTTCGTGTCTAGATGGATATAATATATTGAAATGAATATTAATTTTCCTTACCAGATTTTTCAAATCAAGAATTTGGACTCCAAAAGAGATTATATGAGTTCTAAAGAATAAATGTAGGATTTTTAAACGACGTATGATTCTTGTGAGGTGGTGGAGGTGTTGAAATTATTTTTAGAGGCATGGAGTTCTGTTTAGGGGGTTTGGAGATGTTTTCACAGGTTCCAAAGGTTGGTGTCCTTGGTTTAAAAGAAACTCTTTGACAACATAATGAACCGAATGTTTTTAGTTCATATGGATATAATCTTGGTTCAGGATAATTGTTAACTCATTATTATGGTCAAAAATGAAAAATATAAAAGTAAATGGTATGAGTTTTAAGATTTTATAATGCGTGGTGCATGAGATGTACACAATTTCAGATAAACCGAAACTTTATTCTGTAGGTCTTAGTTAGTAAGGATATCATTGTTTCATCATGGTTTTTCAAACCATTAAACATATCCAAGAAGAACATGGGTAATGGAAAATTATAGTTTACATTGTTGAAAGACATTTTGTCCATTTTTGTCATCAAACCATGAAATAGGTGGCCTTGGATCGATCCAGCCACACTATTTTCACACAACATGGAAAATTGTTCAGCCAAACCATGGAACTACCCAATACATTCATAAAGTGGTATTTTTATAATTTTCACCTTGAATAATTTTTCACCCCTAACATTCCTTTCACTCTCAAGAACTATAAATGAAATACAATTAGTCTCCTTCCTCCATTCTCTGTGACTCACTCTATAATAGATTTGGTTTTGATTATCATGTGATTTGTCTTATGAATCAACAGTTATATACATCCTTTCCACTTCCCCTCGTGTTCAATTAATATTGGATATATTATTTATTGGTATTTTTGATGATTACAAATGATCATGGTAGAGTTTTCCTTTTATCATGGCGATTTTTTTGACATTTTAAGATGAGATATTAGGAAGGATTCAAAATTTAATTTCCAAAACGTTCCATATGATATTTGTTTTTAGTGAACTTGGTTATATTTTTGGATAAATTACTTTATTTCTCTATTGAAATGGTATTTAATAATTTTAATTTTTCCAAAAATTTGTTAAGTGTTAAAAAAGAGTCTTTGATTCTTATGTGGATTTTATTTTATGGGGAATGATGATCCAATGGGGTTTTCAGCTTTATCATAATATGGTTTTGGGTTAATTGATTTTTTAAAAAGATTTTAATTAATAATTTTTTTTTCAATGAGGTGATAGATCCTTATTGTCGTAATGAATGTAGTTAGGTGCCAAGGCCTAGAAGAATCAAGGTTGGCCCTTGGAAAGGACACTCTTTGTTGTAATTATATTATAAAGCTTCATTGATGTCATTTTTATTCTAATTGATTTATCCATTTTCTAGTTAATTTATTTTCATGTGTATGTATTATGATCCTTTATTACATGTCTGTGTTCTTGCATCAATAAAATTAAAGTATTTTGTTTTTGGTTTCAAATTATAACCTTATACCGTCGATGGATCATATTAGATTGATGGGTGTCTATAATTCCAAACCTACACTATACCATAGGGTGACATGTCTCATGAAAATGGTAAAGAGTAATTGTATAGGGTTGGGATGAAATAATTTTATATGTCAATATATTTTAGAAATGAAAAGAGTATTTATTATGAAATTATATATGTTTAATGGGATACGATCTTTATATGAGTATAAAAAAGGGAAATACATGTTTGCAAATGATCCTTGATTTTTAATGATGCTTCGACCTCCAATTGGTTTACATAAAGTGGTTTTAAATAGATTTATAATGATGATTTTAAATTGAAATGTGGTGAACTCAATAGTGAAAATATCTGGATGATTCTTTAGACGAGTTTTCATGAAAAATGTATTCCATAGGCCTAGTTTGATTTATTATGAGGGGGTTCATGAAATAAAAAAATTATTTTTGAAATATTTAATGAGATTTATTAGTTTAGAATCTATTTAAATGTGAAATGGGTAATTATTTTTGGGTTCATGTTTAGGGTTTTGAAGTCCCATGAGGTCAATAATACATGTATTTTTTAAGTGTTTTCTCTATTCTCAAATGATATATATATATATATGATTTCGAGATTAGTATTTATGAAAATGATGAATTGTTTTGGAACTATAACGATGCCATGAGAAAAGGTAGTATACTCTGAGTATGATTTTTGACCAAGGATCTGGATGCTAATATTAAAATATATGGATAGAGTTCCAGACTGATGCTCTAGGAGATAATGATGTACCATGCTGTAAAGGAGGTTGGATATATGATACTCTTCCAATGGCATGGCCAGAATAAGGATATATGAACTACTGATGTAATTTTTACATTGATTATGGACTGAGTGTTTGGACACTATAGTTATGATTTGACATGGGTTGATCAGCCCGATGTTTAGTATTAGTATCAATAGTTGGTATATAGTTAGTTATTGGAGAAAGGGTCAGGCCATGATTTTTATTTATAATGAAATGTGATTAGATGCCAATATGATATTGTTGTGTTGGATGGATTGGGTACATTGAATATATACCTTGGGTGTAGTTTATATTCATCATAATATCGAATGAAGATTAGACACCCAACATTGAATATTTTAGTTTTCAACCCTATAGTGAAATTCAGAAGACTGGTTTAGATCATTGAATTTTTGGTTGGAATGAGTGTCAACCAAGAACCCTTTGGCTAGTTCATATTAGATATTTTTTTGTTCCTTTGTTTTTATATATTTTTTATACTATTTAATTATTCATATTTTTTTGAATATACTATTTTACTTATAGGTATTAACATTATAAAAAATTATTTGTGGCCTATTAATTTTTTGTCACACCAATCTCATAACTCCATTGCACATGGATTCCAATGCTGCTCAAACTTGTCTATTGCATATATAGCTTTGGAATGAGGCTTTTTTTGTCTTTAGATTATTCAAGCAGGATTTTATGAGTAGTGCTAGGTTAATTGATAGGTTTATATAAATGATGATGTAGTTCAGAATGTTAGTTTTTTTAATTTTTTGTGTATTATTGGAATCATAGAGGGTGGATGTTTTTATGTATGTAATGGATGTTTGGGGATTATTTTATTTCATTTTATTATATTTCATTCATATTTAATTATTCCATCCATATAATATTGTGTGAGTGATATTTGTCTTGTTACATTTTTATATGATGTATGATATATAGATATATACACTTCATAGATTAATTTGATACTCTAACTATAAGTCATTATACATTGGAAAATGATGAAGAATGAATGAGGTTATGTGGTGATCCGGCGTAAGGAACATGTTTAGTAGAACCGAGGATGGAGTATTGTAGAATGACATAATAGTCATTTAATTTCATTTTATATTAATATTTAGTGTCTTTTAATTGGATATATTGAAGTTTTTCATAGCTTTAGAGGGATTCCATGATTGTAATGGTCATGTTCATCACACGATCATGATATTTTATATTTTGGGACTAACATGCATGGGTTTCCATTCCCTGGGATCTTGCCACATGCATTACCTTGGAAAAGTCTTCATTTTGGGAATGTTTATAAGGACCCAACCTTAAAACACTACAAAATATTGAATTAAACTAATAATTCACATTGACTATCTTTTCAGGTTTATTTTTTTAGAGAATCTGGACATTACTATTACATATCAATGATAACAAAGTAGACACATCTACTCAGTTTCCAATTTTTTCCCAAAACAAAAACTCTTGAACAAAAGTGACATGTGTAGTTCCATGTTTTAGACAATATGAAATTTCCTTGATCCCATCCTTTACCCTATTCCTCTTTATGTATTGTGGAAAACATGTAAAATACATGGTATGAGCATAAAAATCACAGTAAGGGATATGAAAATACGGAATGAAATCACGAGTCAATGTATACATAAGAATCAATGATATCGTACATTACTCATAAAACTTAAGCACATTAACATAACTCAAGAAATAATAAGATTTATGAATAACTCAAAGAAATCATAAGGCATAAGGGTAACATGGGACATTCATAACATTCTTACGTAGGGATTAACCCCCAAGGTTACGTTTGGAATACCCATCACAGTAAATTCCCTAAATCACATCAGAGAAACCTTAGCGTTTAACTCCTTCGAATTACCAAATGCATTGGAGAGCTATCTCAGGCTCACCCTCCCATAGTTTATCACGAAAGAACCCAATGTCTTAAACAATTTCCAAGAACCATAAAATAGTCGTATCATATAAAACATGCATAAAGAAAACCAGACATTTCCACATTTCAATCACAATATATCATTACATCACATTGATATAATAAAAACATTATCCAAACCATTTTAAATACCAAAATAAAAGAAAATTAAAACATGGTGTTTATTTTTCATTTAATTAAATGTTATGGCTTGTAGAAGAAGCTGAAAATCAAATAATGGACACAACGGTGGAGAATTCGTTGTCACCGCATACGTAAGACAAAAACATTCCATTTTTCTTTTAGTAAAATTATTCATGTAAAAATATTCCTTTTTAATGAAATTAAATGTCAAAAGTGTTAATTATAAAACCAATAAAACAAGGTCATATATAAATTGAAGTATGCCTCAACGAACAGAGATTGAGACGAAGTCCATTACAAAGACGGTATCCTTAGATTAAGGATAAATAAATTACATAATTATGTGTGAAAAATATAAATACACCCAATATAAGTAGATATTAATTATAAATCAATCAAAGGCCATCCAAAAATATTCATATTATGAAATATTCAATAAGTATAGGTTTAAGCTAAAGAATTGTAATTGGGTTATGAAATTCCCTTAAAGAAATTTGAAAGCCTAACGGCGTCACTTAAAAATTCAGAAAATGAGTAGATGAGAGATAAAATGGGTTTCTCATCACACGGACATAAAATTTACAAAAATAAGGATATATAATAACATATCCCAATATAATATTATTTATATTAAAATAACTAACAAAAGAAGTCATTTAAAAAGGGGAGGGTGAAGGGTTCTCTTACAGATTTGGGTAACTTTCGAAACGTACACCCCATGAAATAAAGACTATAAAATGATGATTTAAAAACCCATAAACAAAATTATATTACACAAATAGTAGAATAACGGGTAGTACATACACCACTGAAAGGAGATAGTGAAAAATATAGCATGAATCTCATGGGAATAAAGAGTGAGATAAAAACCCTTACCTCGTTGTAATAAATCGAGTCATATGACAAAAAGATAATAAGAACCAAATGAATCACATAATACCATTAATATAAATAGAATCATGATAATATATATGAAATGTCTATACAAAATACACCACATTCAATAAAGAATTGGCGAACAATGGAAATCTAAAAGAATTAAAAGTGAGATAAGAAATCCCCTTACCTCACGTCCGACTTGTCTTGTTCGTTACTCTATATTCCAGAATAATAAACCTTGGGCAATTTATAATTTCGTAGTTACTTCCATAAATGTTTATTATTCAATTAATATCACATATTATAATTTTATAGTAATTAGTTAATTATGTGAGTTCATATCATACTTTTTTTTGATGTTCGGTACATGAGTCAAAAATAAACTTGCTTGAAGAGAATTGTCCTTGTAATTATAAGTACATCATCTCCAGAATGGTATTAATGATTTAAATATCATATATATTCATTATATATTCATATTATACTATTCAATAACATTTTGATATAAAAAATAAAATGCACCGATCATGGAGACGGTGGGTTGTACATACGCATGAACGCTACTTTCATTTCTTTGTCAAATTAATGAAATTAAATCTAAATGAGAAATATATATATTATAATTCCAGTATAATATATAAGTTATATAGGTTACATAATTTCATTTTTTACATTCTTTATAAAGTCCATGTTCGGCATGAACTAGTCACATCACTTGAATGGGTGGTAGTCCACACATCCTCAGATGATATTATCACAGTTCCACAACATGAAAAGCATAACGATGTGATTTTAAAAATAAAATTCAGAAGAATATTGAAAAATAAAAACCGTATATATCATATATAAATACAGTGACATCATAATGGCCCCCATGAAATGTGTTAAAACAAGATTGACCAATCATCGTTTCGTGAGGCAATAAATCGCCCCCCATAGAAACATTATGTTCTTTAAACATTTAATGGAGGTGTGTGTAACTGTTGGTATAATCCTAATCATAATAACATACTAGTATATTTAGGAGACTAGTGTTATTATTATATCAAATAATGAGAAGATAGTGGTGAGTGAAGAAGTAAAATAAAATAAAGAAACTCGAGAGAAGACATTACCTCTAAATCGAGGAACTCTTATTGATTTGAGCCAAAGGATTCCATTGAAAGACTTATACCCAAAGTGAGGCTTCTAAGAGTAAAAGAGGGATGTGGAGAGATAATATGAGCCGAGTCTGGACGAGCATAGGGCTTGAGAGGTGTGGGTAAGGGGGTAGAGGTGGGGTCCTTTTATAAGAGGGAGGAGGGCCACTTTTAGAAGGTCTAGAAATGTTACTTTATTATAAAATGATTTTCGGATTTTAAAGGTCCCAAAATGATATATTTAGAGGATAAGGTGATAAAGGTTCTAAATCCAAACATACAATGGGTTTTAGACAATTTTATGTCTTAGATTTTACCTTATCTTTTCATTTAATATAAATCGTTCATTAATGAGGTAATCACTACATCATAATGGTGTCATAAATAAAGTTATTTATTTAATATCCAAAAAAATATCAAGATGTAGAAAATATTTTTATATTTAAAATTACTATTTATATTCTATGTGATCATATATTTAAAAAAAATTAAAATTGTTTTACATAGGTGTTACATAGTTTGGTTATATTTTCCTTTCTTTAAAAAAATATATGATAAAAGGTCATTATCCCACAAAAGTGATTCCATGGGGTCCCTATGTTGGAACAAGGCATCCCATGGTCAGACATGACACAAAAAAGAGGATTTGGACACATATTGGGGTGATTTTATATTATTATGATTTTATTTTATTACCCCTAACTACCCAATTACAAATTAATCATGATAATTATAGATAATTACCATCGTTACTATTCATAATGTCCAAAAACAAAAGATATTTAATTAAATAATTTGGAACTTATGATTAAAAATATGGAATCTATTTTACCAAATTATAAATACAGAATTTTCAGTAATTAATTTAAAAATAATTCCTGATGTCACAACAAAAGGCGGGTTTTTAAGAAGTAAAATTTATCAAAATATTCACATGTTTTTACATCAAATTGGTATGTGAAATTACTTCCCCTGAAAAATTATTTATTAAGTGATAAAAACATAATTCAATTACATATTAAATACAATTAAAATACAAATCTAACTATATAATTAAATTCTATGGAAAAACAATTTTGAAGTAAATTGCCGTATTTTTTACTATTCCTTAAAAATGAACAATTGTCAGAAAAATAAAAAAAATTTATCCAAAGTAAAGTTGATATTCAAATTTAAAAATTGATTTTAATTTTACCAAATTAAAAACCTATTAGTTTCATTAATTAATTTTATAATTAATTTTCGATGTCAAAACAAATATAGTGTTTTTAAGAAACAATATCTATCAAAAAATTGACACTTGTTTATGTCCTATTTCAAAGTCAAATTAACTAAAATGACAACCATTGAATTAAATGGAAAAAATATATTTTAACTAAAATTTAAACCCAATTAATAATATAATCTAACTATATAAATAAATTAAATTAAAAAGAGGTTTTGAATTAAAATAGGTCGTTTTCACAATTCATTAAAAATGAACTTTATTGGAAAGATATCAAAAATTTACACAAAGTAAATTTTGATGTCTCAATTCAAAAGAATAATATTATTTTGTAAAATATAAAATATAAAATTGTAAAAAGTGTATTTAAAATGGGTTCACCATCAAAAGGCGGTTAAACGACCTTTTAAATAATATTTGAATATTTATGCTTAAAATTGGATTGATTCACATTTTAGGAATCTAACATTTATTAGATAAATGAAAATATATATATATATATATATAACATATATAATCATTTTTGATTTATTTATGTTCATTCCCACCCTTACAATGTTTAGGTGTTAAATACGATTTAAAATAATATTATTATGTTATTAGTGTGCAACATATGATTTCAAAGAGACTCATTGTTGCATATTGGGTACGCCATTAGACATAGCATTAAATTTAAATTAATTCAAAAAAATTATCCACAAATATTAATAAATATGAAAATTTCATATTCTTTATTTAAATTGGATGTTACATCCTTCCCCCCTTTTGGGAAATTGCATCCTTACAATTTTGAAATTTGGCTCAGAAAATTATTTTAAAGGACCAAATTAGAAAAGGAGTAAAATAAACTATCACTTCAAAAGAACGAATGAAAAGTACAAAGGTCACCTAATACAACAAATACTAGGATTCCATTAAAACATGGATATGGAAGAGAAAAAAAGGATAACGTTCTAATGGAGAGTGATAGAAAACATGTTCAAGAAAAAGTTAACCCCCAAGAAATTCACAAACTTGTGATGGGTTAAACGATATTTGAATCCCTAGTAGGAAAATTTAACAGACAATGTATTTGTTTTAAGTTACATTTAATTGAATAAATTATTTATGGGATTAACTAAATCATAAGGAAACATACTTACTTGTAATGTAGACTTTCATCTCTTACTAGATTTCTTACACAAACTCATATTTTCTCCAAAAGATGAGTATTTAGGATGACTTGTTCACATTAAGAGCGCTATAATATACTTCATGAGAATCACCTAATCCACCAAAGATGAACTATATATTTATCATGTCTTTAGACCTTAACCAAAACCAATATTACTAGTACAAGATCAGATAATCCCCTAAATGATAATCTTTTATAAAACGAAATACTACTCTTAATCTCTATAATTCAACAAAAAGAACACAAGGATCAAGAAGGAATATTAAATAAATAAGTATCCATAAAATTATTCAAATTATTCAAAACTATGATTGACACCCAAATCTCTGAATTATTTAATCGCATAGTCTTCCAAGGTAAATGTTGACATTTATCTCCAAATAACATCAGTTACTCTTAATGTCTAATACTGAAAATTAATTAACCTAATCACATATCCTCCATGATTGGTTAATAATTTCCTTAGATTACACAAAATAAACTTATTCCCAATTCATAAGATCATCTAACTAAAAATAATTAGTCATACTAACCGGGACTTCACATATTCCAATGGTTGGTGATAAATACATGGCGCACTTTGGTTACGGTTTTGATTCCTGCAGGTTCGTCCAACACAATGTGTTGTCACACGTTTTTTATGTTGTCCCTTTTAAAAAACTACATAATTTTATAAAATTTCCAAAAAGAGATAATTTCCTCAAAAATAACCATAACATATTTAACCACAAAGGTTATCTGATTACATTTGTTTTGCATCCGAAAATGTATTAACTAGTAATTTCCTCAAATTCAAGGAACATATAAACCAAAATGGTTCATTATAACTGTATATAAATAAGAAAAGATAATTATTTCTTGAAAAAAAATCATATATCAAACATCAGGGTTACACATACTATAAAAAGCCTTCTATTGTAATCCCATCATCAAATGAGCCTTAATACTTTTAAGCATTTCACCATCCCTAAATCTACCATAACTCTTGAATACCTTATATGTTGACTTATTACAATTCAACATTCTTCATGATCCATAAATCATTCCTTTCCAACAAATTCTAAAATAATTATTTCCTATAAACAAAATAATGAATCATATCATACGATTCAATAATAGGAGAACATCTATTATGAAATAATCCATACCATTCATTGGTCATTTTTAGTTATTTCATCCTCAATCGGAATGGAATTATGTATTTTAAAATTAATCTATGTAATATCTTGGTGATACCATTCCCGAAACATCTTCTTTGGTAATTTGTATGTATAATGACCATGCACACAACATTTAAAAGATTCAAATGATCCGTCGAAAAGGAATTCAATCTCATTCTTATGCCTCCTTTTTCCATGGTAGGTTCTTGCTTTATGACCTTAATTTCAACATATATAGCATATTTCTGTCCCTTTGAAACAGTTTCCTAGGTGTTTATTTCACATCTATGACACAATGGTTTTTTAACACACTTACCTTTATTCTTATTACCTGAACATCCGTAGGGATTTGTTTCTCGCATATATGATACCTTGAAATGATCACTAAAGTTCAGGTGGTAAATCATGACTCTAGATAGATGGTTGAGAATAACCACAAGATTTCTCATTACAACTCGCATATCATTCAGTTTCTCATTCAGAAAACTATCATAGTTTTCGTTACATCCACTGTTACTTTGGTACCTGCTAGATCTAGACATTTACTAAAACCAAAAAGGTTAGTGTGATTATATTAGTAAAATAATAATATAATATCTTATGAGGATGGTAAACACTAAGATATACTTATTCATGTTATCTTAATCTCATTCACATTATAAAAATAACTATGACACTTTCTAAAATCCTAACCATTATGGTAATGTCACATATGCTTAAAGAATAACCTAACCTCTATAGTTATCTGAAATGACATCTGATGCCAACAATAAGGACCCAAAATTAAAACATTAAATAATATTGAATTAAATGAATAATTCAAATATATGATCGATTCAAGTTTAGAGTTTTAGAGAATTAGGACATACCTATTACATCTCAATGATTACAAATTAGACACATCTACTCAGTTTCTATATTTTTCTCAAAATAAAAACTCATGAACAAATGAGTCATGTCTACTTCCATGATATAGACAGAATGAAATATCCTTGATCCCATATTTTACCCTATTCCACTTTATGTTTTGTGGAAAACATTTCAAAAAAGTGGGATGTGCATTAAAAGCTTAGTAAGGGATAAAAAAATATGGAAAGAAAACATTAGTCCATGTATACATATGAATCAATGAAATCATAATTTACTCATAAAACATAAGAACATTAACATACCTCATGAAATCATATGATTTATGAATAACTATATAAATCATAATACATAATGGTAACTTGGGGAATTCATAACATTATTACGTAGGGGTAACCCTCATGGTTATGTTTGGAATACCCATCATAGTATATTAAATAAATGTATTTGGAGAAACCTTAGCGTTTAACTCCTTTTCATTACCAAATGCATTGGAGAGATATCTCAGGCTCACCCGCCCTTAGATTTTCACCGAACCACCTGACTTCATAAACAATTACCAAGAACCATAACATAATCATATCACATAAAACAAGCATAAAGGAAACATAATATTTCCACATTTCAGTCACAAGATATCAGTACAACACATTTATATAATAAAATCATTTTCAAAACCATTTCCAATACCAAAATAAACGAAAATTAAATCACGGTATTTAATTTTCATTTGAAAATGTTATGGCTTGTAGAGGAAGCTGAAACTCAAATAATGGTCACGGTGGCGGTGAATTCTTTGTCACCACATACATAAGATTAAAATATTCCTTTTGTTGTTTAGTAAAACACTTCGTGTAAAAATATTCCTCTTGTATAAAATTAAAATTCAAAAGGTTTTTTTATACAACTCATAACAGAATGGTGTATATAAATTGAAGTATTCCTCAACGAAAGGATATTGAAACGAAGTCCCTTATAAGTACGGTATCCTTAGATTAAGGATAAAAAATTACTTAATTTGAGTGAAAAATATAAATACAACAAATATAAGTGGATATTAATTGTAAAAACATCATAGGTCATTCACACATATTCATAGTACGACATAATCATGATGTATAGGTTTGACACAAAGAATTGAAATTGGGTGAAGAAGTTTCCTTACAGAAATTTGATAGCCTAACATCGTCACTATAAAATTATAAAAATGGGTTGATGTGAGATAAAAAGGGTGTATCATTAATTGTACATAAAATTTACAGCAATAAGGATATATAATAAAATATCCCAACATATGAAGATGTAAATTAAAAGTCCTAACAAAATACATCTTTTAAAAATATGAGGGTGAAAGGTTACCTTATCGATTTGGGTAACTTTTGAAACATACACCCCATGAAAGAAGGTTTATAAAATGTTGATGTAAATAACCATTAACGAAATTATATTACACAAATAGTAGAACAATGGGCAGTACATACACCACTCAAAAGAGATAGTGACAAATATAGCATGAATCTCACGGGAATAAATAGTGAGATAAAAACCACATACCTCGTTGTAATAAATCGAGTCATATGGCCAAAAGAAAATAATAACCATATGAATAACATAATACCATGAATATAAATATTATAATGATAAAATATATCAAATGGAAGTACAGAATACCCCACATGCAATAAATAATTGGTGAACAATAGAAATCATACGGAATTAAAAGTGAGATAAGAAATCCCCTAACCTCAATTCCGACTTGTCTTGTTTATTTCCATATATTCCTGATTAATAAACCTTGGTAAATTTATAATTGATTAAATAATTACTTTAATGTTTATTATTAAATTCATATCACATATTAACATTCTATAGTAATTAGTTAATTATGTGAGTTCATATCATACGTTTTGTCGATGCTCGGTACATGATTCATAAATAAACTAGTTTGAAAAGAATAGTCCATATAATAATAATTTCATCATCTAAATAATGGTATTAGTGATTTAAATATCATATATATCTAGTAGATATTCAATTTATACTATTCCAAAACATTTGGAGATAAAAAATTAAATGAATCGTTCATGGAGACGGTAGGCCATACATACTCATGAAAGCTCCTTCCATTTCATTGTCATATTAATGGAATTAAAACTAAATTAGACATATATATATATATTATAATTATAGTATAATATATATTTTATATTAGAAAATTATTTTCATTAATTACACTCTTTATAAATTACATGTTTGGTATGGCATGAACGAGTCACATCACATGAGGGGGCAATAGTCTACACTTTCTCAGAAAAAATTATCACAGATCCACAACATGAAAAGCATAACGACGTGAATTAAAAATCAAGATTCAGAATCATTTTAAATAAATAAATACCATATATATATCATATATGAATACAGTGACATCAAAATGGCCACCATGAAAGGTGTTAAAAGAATATTGAACAATCATCATTTCGTGAGGCATTAATTTGCCACCCACAGAAACAGTGTGTTCTTTAACCATTAAGTGGAGGTGTGTGTAAGTTTAGGCAGAGTCCTTATCATAATAACATTCTAGTATATTTAGGATACTGGTGTTATTATGGGATCAAATAATAATAAGATAGTGATGATTGAAGAAGAAAAATAAAAGAAAGAAACTTGAGAGAAGACATTACCACTATATCAGGTAACTCATTTTGATTTGATCCAAAGGCTTCCATGGAAAGACTTTTACCCTATGTGAGGCTTCATGAAGTAAGAGAGGGATGTGGAGAGATAATATGAGCCGAGGTTTCATGATCCAAGGGATTGAGAGGTGTGGGTAAGGGGGTAGAGGTGGGGCCTTTTATAAGAGGGAGGAGGGTCAATTTTGGAATGTCTAGAAATGTTACTTTATTATAAAAAGATTTTCAGAATTTAAAGGTCTGAAAATGATATGTTTAAATGATAAGGTGATAATGGTTCAAAATACACCCATAAAATAGGTTTTATACAAGTAAATGTAATATATTTTACATTATCATTTCATTATATTTAAATCGTTCATTAATGAGGTAATCAGTACATCATCATGGGGTCATAAATAAATTTATTTATTTAATGACTAAAAATTAAAAAAAAATACCAAGATGTAGGAAATATTTTTATCATTACAATTACTATTTATATACTATGAGATCATTTATGTAAACAAAATTAATTTTTTTACATAGTTGTTAAAATTGTTTGGTTATATTTTCCATTCTTTAAAAATATATGATAAAATGTCACTATCACACAAAAATGATTCAAAGGGGTCCCCATGTTGGAACATGGCATCCCATTGTATTCCATGACACATCCAATAAAATATGGACACATGTTGGGTTGATTTTATTTTATTATTATCTTATTTTATTAACCTTTACTACCCGATTACTAATTAATCATGATAATTAATGATAATTACAGTCGTTACTATTCATAATGTCCAAAAACAAAAGGGGCTTAATTACATAATTTGGACCTTATGATTAAAAATATTGAATCCATTTAACCAAATTCTAGACACATAAATTACAGTAATTAATTTAAAAATAATTTTCTTTGTCACAACCAAAGACGGGTTTTTAAGAAGTAAATTTTATCTAATGATTGACTTGTTTTTACATCTAATTGAAAAGTGAAATTAATTCCAATGAAAAACATTGTATTAAGTGACAAAAACATATTTAAATTACACATTAAAACCAATTATAAGGAAAATTATAACTATATATGTAAATTAGATGAAAAGGAATTTTTCAAGTAAAATGCAGTATTTTTCAAAATTCTTTAAAAATGTACATTTGTCATTAAAAAACAAAAAATTTATCCCAAGTTAATATGAAATTAAAAAATAAAAAATGATAAAAATTTTACCAAATTAAAAACAAATATTATTCATTAAATAATTTTATAATTAATTCTCGCTTTTAAAACAAATAGCGTGTTTTTAAGAAACAATATCTATCAAAAGATTGACACTTATTTATGTCCAATTTCAAATTGAAATTAATTTCAATGACCACCATTGAATTAAAAGGTAAAATTATATTTTAACTAAACAATAAACCCAATTAAAATTATAATATTACCATATAAATACATTAGATTTAAATGAGGTTTTGAATTAAAATACAATATTTTCACTATTCAATAAAAAATAAACCTTATCATAAAAAAAATTACACAAAGTAAATTATAATGTCTCGATTATAAAGAAAAATTTAATTTGGTCAAATATAACAAATAAAATTTTCAAAATGAGTATTTAAAAATGGTTCTCCCCCAAAAGTCGGTTAATCGAGCTTTTAAAGAATATAAGAATATTTATGCATAAAATTGGATTCATTCTCATTTTAACCCTCTAAAATTTATTGGATAAATGTAAAAATATTTAACAAACATATGTAATCATTTTGTAGTTAGTTCTGTTTATTCCCTCCATTAAAATGGATAGACATTAACTAACATTAAAAATAATATTATTATATTATTAGTGTGCAACGTATGCTTTCAAAGAAACTCATTGCTGCGTATGGGGTATGCCATCAAACATAGAATTGAATTTAAAGTAATATTAAAAATTTATTAAAAAATATTTATAAATATGAAAATGTAATATTCTTTATTTACCTAGTATGCAACAATGTTATCTACATTTTAGTTTATATGGGTGTTTTGTGCTTCTTTTCATTCGAAAGGGGATTTTAATAATTCTCCACCTAGAAGGGCTCAACCTCCTATTAACACATTGAATGGACACATTATATGATACCCTTTATAACTACCATTTCTAGACCACGATCATGATATTGTTATCTTTAGACCTAGCCTGAATAAATTTTCTTTCTCTAGGCTATAGACCTTAGGTATTCCCTTGGAAAAGGCCTCACAATGTAAAATTTATTAAGACTAACTTATAAACGGTAGTTTTTTTCTATTACTATTTCAATGTTGAATTGTCATTTTTTAAAAAAACAAAACTACAGACACATAAACCAAATTACCACGGAATCTTGAGTCTCATCACGATAAGAGCTATCCATGCATCTATCTCAACATAACTATTCACTCATGAAAATCTAATCACATGCCCAATAGACATCCCAAAACAAGGAATCTGGAAGAAATACCTCATATGATACCATTTTATAATGATCTGATCTAGGTTACCTTGAAAACAAGCTCCTGACCTAATCAAACACTTAACTTAAGTGTGTTCCTGATCCCCACGGGCTCGTGAAAGGAACCTGTGTATCGATCAAAAAATCATATGAAACAATTTAACCCATATTGTAAAAACACATGGAATATATAAACTAATTGAGATGGATGAATTATAATAAATATATTACATAAAATTGAGATGAAAACTGAAAAAAAATATGTAAATGTAACTGGAACTCCAAAGGGCAACTCAAACTACAATCGACCAGAACCGAACAGTTACTCAATGCAATGAAGTGGATGAACTCCCACCATGTCACCTCCTGCTGCCCAACATAGTGGACATGAAACCTCACCTCCCTACTATGACTCATTTCCTTTCCCCATAATGCATGACATAAAATGGTCTACACACCACTAAAGTGGTGTGCAATTCCAGATCTAACAGGCTTTGTAGGATAAAACCTGGGATTCCCATAACTAGTCTCTATATAAATAGAAATATATTCAATATTTTAAAAATAAAATGTCGTGATATGAAGTAATGTAGTTTTATAGAAAATATGGTAATCATTTTCCTTTTATCACAGTTCTAAAATAATAAATGTATATCAATTTCAATTAATATTTTCTGAATCAACTTTCTCAAGAATAAACATGCATATAAAGGATAAAAAACAATTTTAAAGTAATGTAAAATACAATAAAATGTATCAGCACGAAGGATCAATATAATTTAGACTAAAAGACAACTCGTACCACCATCAGTCATGTGCACAATATGGTTCTTATAATATAAAATTTGGAATTTGAGGAATAACCCATGGTAAAATGCCACCCCAATGTTAATACTGGTCACATAGAAAAACAATTCTTGGAAACCTAGTAAAACCCATGAAAATACCACTTGATAATATCAAAACATAGACGATCCCCTCAAGAAAAACCTTTCCCCTATTTAACCATAGAAACCAATGTTCCTATTTTAAAAATTCATTTTAATTATTTGAAAACCAATTTAAAATCCATCTCATAATTACTATTTAGATGCTTTGAAATTACGACATTTCATTCCATTTATCAATAACATGAAAACCCAATTTTCATTAAAAACAAATTTTCATATAAAAAATAACCATTCCACTCTATGTATAAGTATATTTTTAAGGAAATAATAGCATGGTTCATCATTATAGGCTAGAGAATGATCCAACTACCTCAATACTCAGGTCACACACACCCACAATTGGATCTACTAACATCATAAACTCCTTGATGTCTATGAAGGTTCTAGAATCCAATACACATTACATGTTGATTGTATTTTTAAATCAAGTGGTATGTGTAAATGAAGAAACCCAAAAAACTAATGAATGAATTCCCTTTTCACCACAACCAAAAAAGTAAGGGCCCCCTAAATGAGATTTCACAACATATCTAAAAGAATACATGAGGGACCACCAACCTATACCAATGGATCTAATAAAGAACCCAAAGATGATACCTTGATTAGTGTAAATGAAGAAGTGTAAATTTCACATACATGAAGAGACACAGCAAAACCTAAATGATGATGTAATTCTAAATGGATCTATCTTGAATGATTGGAGACTCAAAAAATCCTTATATAGGAGAGTAGGTATGAATGAAATGTAAAATTGGTATATGAATGGACACAAAAAACATTAATGATTACCAAAAACATCTCTTCTCAAGGTAATACTTGTGGTGTAATTCTTTAACATGTAGTAAATTCTCTGGGGTTTATGTACACCAAGAAATTCACCACGTAGGATAAAAATTCCATTTCATAAAACAATAAGGATGTGAAATATATCTTCCCTTCATGTAACCATTCATAGTGTGAAGTGTTTCATGACTATCATATATTGAATATTTCACATCATGTATCCCTGATACACGAAGTTAAATTTAACAATAGCATGTAGAAATATACATATAATGAAAAGACTCCAAAAAATATATAAAGCAATCATTTTAGGTATCCTCCAAATTCCCTCTCAACATTATATAGAAAACGTGAAATTTAAACCCTTGTAGAAATTATGTACATAAAATATATATTTTTAAATAGATTTTATAATGATTTTGAGTCATGAAAACATATTATTGTAGGAATTAAAGGTTTCTAGGGGATTGGATTACTATTCTTGTTTGTATTTTTATGGTTTTATGTGATTATATCTTTGAGTGATGCACATTTTATTAGATGTTTTTATTAGTGATGGATTTATAGATCATGTAGGATTGGAATTTCTCTTATGATATGTTAATTAATATTTTCATATTGATGAAATAGTAATCTCAAACATAAATATAGGATTTTAGGATCTTCTTTGCCATCATCCTTCTAATGTCTGCTTTGATGGATTTATTTTAATGGATAGTTATGTAGATCTACAGTGAGATAAACTATGATGATCAAAATGGGGTTTTCCATATTTAATGTCGGTGAAATAACCATGTTGGTTCTTTATGATATGACAATATGACTCTTGGTCACTTATAATGGTTTTTAATTGAGGTTAGTAGTACGTTTATGTCTTCCACAGAGTAGTATATGGTGTATATGCATAGTGTGGTTGGGAGCCCTAGTTGTGGGATGTTGGTTTCCATATGAAATCATTATGTCACGATTCCCTAGAGGATGATGTTTCTTATAATGTTTTCTAATAATGAATTTGGTTCTTGTTGATTCCTCGTGAGTGGGGAGCTTGTTTGAGTTGGCAATGGTATTGGATTTTTGGAAATTTTGACATTTTAACACAACAGAAGGCTTGGGAGTGGGGAAATCTAAATTTCACGGAAAACCAATGAATTTTTTTGACCATGTTACATTTGATTTTTGTTTTTAGAGAACATTTGATTCCATAGATTCTTGAAAATATTTCATGAAGGGTGAATCCTTGTATTTTGTTTTAACATTTGGGATTCCTTTTTTATAGAGAAAGATCACATGCGTGTAAGTGATTTTGGATTTTCATTGGTTCACTAAATGGAAGGATATTTTGTGTGAATTAATAGGATGATTACTATGAAGTTTAGTTGTACGCAATGGGTATGAGTTGGGTCCAAATAAGAGGAGATTCTCATAGACACGTCTGTTCTTGTAGGTGAGCTAGTTTCACGTTTTGAAAGCACATTACAGGTTTTCTTATTATAAGTCACATGAATAAACATATTTTATTTTATATGAAATTGAATTGGGAGTTATATTGGTTCCTATAAATTGTAAGAGAATAAAATAATGGGGTTAAATTGATGTTGTATTATCACTTATTGTGGAATCAGATAGGTTTTTTTGTTTGGTGTGTTTCTTATTGTTTTAGAAAACAACAAAATTGACCCATGATCTATTAGATTGGAATATTTGGTATTCACAAAGAGTGTATTGGGATTGTGATAGTAGATATCATAATACAAGATATTTTAGATTAAAAATTGGGTTTTGGTGTGAGGTTATAGATGAATGTGTATGAGTTGGACATTTAGGGAATCATAGAGGGATGATTGGATGGTGAAATGATATATCCATTGTGTAATGGATTTGATGTTAGGATATCATAACTCTGATTATATATTATCATAAATAACATCAGATTTGGGTTGGTTATATGGGTGTTCTTTAACAACATCTTGACATAACATTAGTCTAGATATCATAATGTCTAGTACCATGACATCATCCGGAGTACACCGGGATGGAATGGATGTGTTCCTAGTTACCATGATGACTTTCGGGAGGATATGGTGCCATGTGGAGGCTATGCTCAAGGAGAGGCATATATATAGACATATAAAGGGATGTAAAAAATAGACTATTCATAAGGTATGACTTTGGGATAGATATGGTAATGATGAATTACATTATTATAATTCTTTGATTATTGAAATAAGTGATAGATGAGGTTTGGATTGATCTCTCAAGTGTGGGCTAGAAATACACATCTGGCTCATGGGTTTGTAGTGGTTGGAGTGTATGTCAATGTAGTTGATGGTTTTTGGATGATTCCATTAATAAAAAATATCTATTGTGTGTAGTGATGTATCATATGCATGGCTAAAAATATTCTGTTGTACACACAATAGTGTGTTTCTAATCATGGATCAATCTTTGTGGTAATTTAATTCAAGTGAAAATATAATGTTGAATGAAATTATGATACAATAAAAAATCTAATTGGATATCAGTTTTGATTGATTATAAAATATATCATTCTGTTCTAGATTAAGGTGGTTTGGTAAGGTATTTTTGTTTGATGTGAAATGAATCTAGTTTTGAGGGAAAAGTTATCTGGTGTGGTGTTGGGATATCAAAATTTGGTGATGAGTGTCTTTGGGATGAGTTGGCTAAGGATATACTCAATGGTATTTCCATAAATTTTATGTTTGAATGGTAAAATGTTATGTTGATTGTTTCATTTTGTAAATGATGGGTGCATTTATGGTTTAGTTGGGATTTATAGGAAAATATATGTTGTTCCCCAATTTTGAATATGAAGAATATGTGCATTGACCCTATAATGTTTTGATGAAAATGATTTTTACTATTAATGTTTAGTGTTCTTAGGGATCCTAGGGCATCGTATAGTGAAAACTATATAGGTATTGTTATAGTAGCATGATTTTATGTTTTAATAAGAGTTTACAATGACGTTGGTTCCAAGCCATTAGAGTTAGTGGTTATATGATTAAACTTATTTTGGGGATAAATATACCATGATGGGTGATTTGTTTATGATATAATCAATGGTTTGTTAATAATTTCTTATGTAATCACCATTGTCGAATTTCACTTTTGGTTATGGGAGTTAGCTCCCGGTTTTGATTTGTAGATTGCCTTGATTTGATGGATTTTTTCCTTAGAATTGTTTCAAGCGATTATAAAATGAATTAGGTTTTTTGATAAAATTATAGTTCCTAACATAGTCTAGGATTTCATTTTTGATGACCATAACATCATATTGAATATGAAAAGTAATATGGTTGGTAGGTTGTATGATCCCATGTCTGGAATGATCATTAAATTTAGATGGAATTTGAATTTTCATTACTATATAGCTGAAGTATTGAATTAATACTTTGAGTAAGATTATGAGTGTTGGAATGATTTATAGTAATTTTTTTGGATGATAAATAATGCATGAGAGGAATAATGGGTTTTGGAATGAGTTTTGGGGTCTTTAGGTTTTTTTTCTGGATTCTTAGTGATGTGTGGTGATATATATGGGTTTTGGTTTTTATATTTTAAGATAAACAGTGTGTCCCCTTGATGCACATGCAATTTTTCCTTCATTTTAAACTATAAACTGTTCTTTTTCATGTTTATCAAATATTTAATGAAAATCCATGCATGGTATAATGGGAATCTATGAGAGGGCGTGTAGTATATGAGGCATGTGCAATAGTTGCTCAAGGTTTTATGTAAATGGTGTGCCTTGTTATAAGTCATAGGTTTTTCTAAAAGCACCTTTGGAACACTTTTTGTAAAAACACTCATCCTAACAATATGAGGAATGATTTTTGGAAAAAAAATCAATTTTTTGGTCTAATCATTATAGTGGTGGCCTTGGAAAGAGCCAACCAAATATTTGGGGTAAAATTTAGAAATTTATTCTACCAAACCTTTCGACTGCCAAGAATTTCATTAATTTTATATTACTATTGTTTTTTAATTTTTTGGATGTTCAACCCCTAACCTTTATCACCCTTTAACACACACACACACACACTACATGATGGTTTAACCCTTTCCTCCCTTTTTCAAATCTCACCATAGAGGAGTTTTAGTGGTGATTATTCGGCCTTTTGCAAAATATTCTTTCTCTTTTGGACTTCTTACCAATTTTATATATATTCATTTAGTTATGGTGATATCTAGTTTTGGTATTGTTGAATATTCAATCTAATAATTGATTAATCATCCAATTTGCATGAGAAATTTTATTGTTATAAGAGCTCCCAATATTTATTCTTCATGACATTGTGTAGACATTCATTAAGGTATGTCTTTGTAGAGAAATTTAATTGGTTTCTAGTTAAATGAATATAATTGAGTGTTTATAAAGTGTCACCACATAGTTTTTATCCCCAAAATGTTGTCATGTTTTTTCCATGAGTCTTTAGAGAGTGGATGTCATCATTTTTAGTTCATAATAATGAGTCAGTGGGTTTTCTAGATTTATGTCAGGTTGGTTTTAGGTTAGTTAAATGATACTAATTTTTATAATTAAATATGGTTTTTAATTGAAAGATTAACTATATATTTGGAGATAATGGTTAGCATAGTCATGTGACCAAGGGATGATACATGATTGGTTTAGCCATGGAATGGCCTCCATTAGATTGAATTATTTTATTAATATTTTTTGATGAGGATGGTGGTCTATGATCATCAAATGTATTCTTTTTAATTAATATTCATGTTTACGTAGTATGTTTCAAAAATCCATGTGGTGTTCTTTCCTCCACTAGTAATGTGTTCCATATTGGGGTTTTAGATTAAAAACACATGCCTCTAATGGATCCCGCTAGATCTACAGGTGTCTATATGAACAAACCAATTTTCGGACATGGGGCTAGACATTTTATGAAATAATTAAAGTGGTGTTGTAATGTGATGGGTGGAAATAATTTTATGGGTGAATATTTTATGAAAAATACTATGAGGATTAGAAATAGATTAAGATATGAGCAATGGTAATTTAGTCTGGTTTTAATGGTCATGGGTTAAATATGTTCTGAAATATTTTATGTTTTGAAATTATATTTTGACCTCTCAGTGGTTTATGCACGGAGGATTTAAATGGATATCAACTGTTTGTCTGAAATTTGTATGTGGTGAAATATTCTATGAAAATGTTTTGATGAAACATTAATGAGTATTTCATTGAATATTTAGGGCCTATAATAGTATGGATATTCAACAATTAGGGACCCACAATATAATATATTAGTTTTGGAAATGTTTAACTATATTTTTGGTATTAGGTTATTTTGGTGTATGAAATGATTTTTGAATTTTTTGTGGTATTTCTTTTTGTATTCAAATCCCATAGAGACCAAAGAATGTTTAATTGTTTTAATATTTATTTTTTTGTTTTACTGAATTATTTTTATTCAAATTATATTGATCATAGTATTTATCAAATGGAGGAATGTTTTATGTGTATGAATTATGTGTCAGGAATTAGTTTTATATTAATAATGTGGTGTCAAAATACGGTTCAACATATTTATAGTATACTACATGGATATATTAATAGATTAATGATCTATATGAAGATAATATAACATGCGAAATAAGGTATTGGACTGATGCTCCTCCCCCATGGGTTGGGATATATATGTGCTCTAGGAACCACTGATTTGATGTATATATCGATACTGGAAAAGGGTTTCAGCCACTTCTATTAGGTTTTATGCTGGGATGGCATAAATAATGTTTAGTTCCACTAGCATTAATTTGGTTTTATTTAGGATTTAGATATAGGGTCTATGCAATTTTTATTATTATGAAATGTTATTAAATGCTAGATTGACAATCATGGAACAGATGACTTGGGTAAACTGGACAAGAATCATTATTATAGGCTATATAATACCCCAAGTTTAAATAAAATTGGACACCCTACCTTTACATATAATATTTTTATTCCTATGATGTGATTTAGAGGACGTGTTAATGAAATTTCATATTTGGTTGTCCTATGTTCAATCTTAGAACCCTTAGTCTGGTGGGTAAGATATAGTCATCATATTATTTTATTATATATATTTATTTTACTATTTTTTAATCTTATATTTTTCTATATCCACTACTTCACTGATATCTATGTTCAAAATAATAGTGTCCAAATATGTTTTACTGATACCAAGCAATGGTCTAAATTACACATTTGTACCAAAGCATCCCTCATATGTCAATAGGAGTAACTATTATGGGATGAGTCCCTTTCTTGGTATGAATTGGTTGATCAAGACAGCTCCAGTTTCATCAGGTGTCTGAATGAGTATAGCTCGGTGACAATATAAGTCCATTTTTTAGATTCATTATATTTTTATGTAACGAAGATGGTCCCATTGGTGGTTGGTAGTATTTATGTTTTATACATTTGAGGATTTATGGAATTTCATTTCAGTATATAATATTGTAGATTATTAATTCCTTCTTCTAACACTAATGTTTTTGATATTTGGTTATATAATTTTTAGTGACAGTCAAATTTGGGGGTATATTATCCTCATAAATCTATTTTAGACCAAATCAGCTAGTTAGAATCATCCAGAATATGAGGAGGTTCACAAGAGGTCATGTGGTGAATCGTATCGGGGCATAATTTAGTTACACCCATACTAGTGAATTACTGAATTCCGTTGAATTTTTACATATAAGGACATTGATTTCATTAGTAAAAGTTATCAAATATATCGTAAAAATAAACATCCATTTAATGATATATGGTTATCATAATAATTTAAAATTCCATATTGTTTATTTTATCAATATGATTTTATTGTAATATTTTATTCATATGTAAGAATTATATGGATTAATTGTTTTTATTACCCAGATATGATTAATTGTATTCAACACCAATATGTCATTATAATTAATAACACGAGTTTAAATGTAAGAAACATATAATTTAAACTATGTAGATAGATATTATTTTATATATCTGTGTAACACAATTTTTTTGGGAAGTTATAACATTATTTATACACATTACATCAATATGAAAAGGCATTGACTGTTATAATGTTTGTATGTTATTTGTTTCCATTATAATATAATGATATGTATTTTTATCCAAAATCATATATATTATGGAAGAACTGAACTTATTATTTGATGTATGATCCTAGAATCATATAGAGCCCAATACCATCATTATGTCTCATGAGTTAAGAATATTTTGTTTACTTTTTAATGTAGTATTATTATAATTATATTAATGGTTTTTCATATTATAAGGCCCCAGCCTTAAACCTTACTTAATATTGAATTAAATGAGTAATTCACATTGTGGATCTTTTCAGGTTTAGAGTTTTAGAGAATTAGGACATAACTACTACATCTCAAAAGATTACAATGTAGTCGCTTCTACTAAATTTCCATAAAATAAAAACTCTTTAAAAGAAACATCTATAGTTCCATGTTTTAGGTAGCATGACTTTCCCTTGATCCCATCCTTGACCCTATTCCACGCTATGTCCTGTGAAAAACATTTCAAAATCTTGGGATGAGCATAAGAAGCTCAGTAAGGGATACACAAAGAATGAAAACTGTTATATTTTCAAAACAACAAGTAAACCATGAATACTTTATCAATGTAATACTTTTCGCCTTCATGAAGTAGTAAAAACTTTTCACTGAAAAAAAGTATCATTACTTACCTTTTTGTAACCATAGGATTACCATAAAACCCATATAAAGAACACATAACATATATAAAGGTAACTTGGGACATAAACATACTTAAGTGAAATAACCATACGGTCGACTTCCACACATATCACTTAATGGAATAGACATACGGCCAATTTCCATACATACTTAATGGAATAGCCATACAGCTGACTTCCATACCCAATGCATTGGAGGTTATAACGTAACCACCTGTCCTTGTATTCACGGAACCACCCGTCATAATTTCCAAGTACCATTATTACACATAAAATATGGAAAATATAAACATTTAAATAACAATATTTCATTTGAAATCACAATAAATAATTCCCAGATATTGAATTAATCAATCCATTTTCAAAAACCATTTAAATGATATTTTTGAATCAAAGTGTCCCATACCACATTGAAGCTTTTAATGGAATTATAATTTTAAAACATTAATGTCCATATAAATAAATAATGAAAGTCATTTGAAAACATGGACATTAAAGATAAAGATTTAGAATAATAAATCTTTAAATCATTTAAAATGATATTTTTGTTAAAGAGTTTTTAACAAAATGAGAGACTCTTGAATACAAATAATAGCGGAATAACATTTAATCCGAACTTTATAATATCATGAGAATAAAAGGATTCATGATATAATATGTTGAAGGATAGTATACACACCATATAAGAGTGAATTGGTGCATAACAACAATGAAGTCTCAAAAGAAATGTAAAATGAGATGAAATCCATTATAAATAAGGTATCCTTAAATTAAGGATAAATCAATCTCATAATTATGTGTGAAAAATATAAATACACCCAATATAAGTGGATATAAAGTGTAAAAAAATCAAAGGTTATTCACACATATTCAAAGGATGACATATTCAATAAGTACATGTTGAACCCAAAGAAATCGAAAATGGGTTAAGAAGTTCCCTTGACAGCCTAACGGTGTCACATCAAAATGAGTTGATGAGAGAAAAAAAACTATCTCATCACTTGGACATAAAAGTTACATCAATAAGGATATATGAGAACATATTCCAACATAACAATATGTACATTAAAAGACCCAACAAAAGAAGTATTTTAAAAAGAGGAGGGTGAAAGGTTCCCTTACCGACATGGGTATCTTTCAAAACATACGACCCGTGAAAGAAGGAAAATACATCATTGATGTAAATACTCATAAATGAAAGAATATTACACAATGAGTAAAATAATGGTCTGTACATACACCACTCAAAGGAAATTGTGGAAAATGTATCATAAATCTCACGGGAATAAAAGTGAGATGAAAAATCCCTTACGAAAACTCAACAGCCTAACGACGCCACTTAAAACATCCAAAATGGATTGATGAGATCAAATAGAGTATCCCATCATATTAAAACAGAATTTACAGCAAGATGAATATAAAATAAAATCCCCCAACATAACAAATAGGAGCTTAAAGGAAGTGACACAAAGGAGAGTACTTAAAAAGAAATAGAGATGTTAGATCTCTTACGAAAGTTCGGCAGCCTAACGGCGCCACTCAAAACTTCCAAAATGGATTGATGAGAGAGAATAGGGTCTCTAATCACATGAACATAAAAATTACATTAAATGTAATATAAAAGATCATCCCAATAACAAGAAAGATGAGCTTTAAAAGAAATAACATAAAAGAGTGTACTTAAAAAGAAAGAGAGGTGTAGGATCCCTTACCTCGGGTTCGACTTGACTCGATCGTTCTTTAATCTCCTGAATAATAAACTTGAGTTAATTTCTACTTGATTAAGAAACTTTTTCAAGCTTATTATTCCTTTTATATCACTTATTTCCATGTTATAAACATTATGTAATCATTAAGTTAATAATGATTGTTTTGTCGATATTTGGTTCTTAAGTCGAAAGTGGACTTCATACAATTACATGTTGTTCAAGTGGTCAAAGGTTATTTATATCCAAAAATGAAATTCCTGATTTGGATATAATATATATCATATATATCCAGAATATACATGTATTTATAAAATCACATAATCATTTAGAGAAAGAAATGAAATGCACCGTTCATGGAGACGGTAAGCTGTACGTACGCATGAACGCTACATTCATTTCTTTCTCATATTAATGGAATTAAAATTAAATGAGAGGTATGTATATTTTAATTCCAGAATTATATTCATCATTTATATGTATCATTCATTATATATATCCATTATATACATATACTTTTAATAGTACATTACATTTGGGGATAAGAAATGAAATGCACCGTTCATGGAGACGGTAAGCCGTACGTACGCATGAACGCTACTTTCATTTCTATCTCATACTTTAATGGAAAGAAATAATAATTATATATAGGTATATTATAATTCCATTATAACATCACATATAATAACTTTAAATCCATCCTTTACACGTCCCACATATGGCATTAACGAATCACATCACTTTGAGGGGGCGGTAGTCCGCACTTCCTTAAATGAAGATATCGTGTTTACCCATAATGGAAACCATGAAGGTATGAAAAAAATTAGAAATACAGAATCTTAAAGAAAACATAAACATATTATATATCATATATAAAAATAGTGACATCATAATGGCCACCTTTGAAGGTGTTAAATGAGTATTGAACCATCATCGTTTCGGGAGGCAAGATTTCTCCATCCACGGAAACCGTATGTTCTTTAACCATTTGATGTAGTTGTGTGAGAGTGTAGCTCGAATAAATCTTATAACAACATCCTAGTATATTGAAGATACTGTTGTTGTTACAAAATAAGTAAATTAAAAGAGTTTACGGGGTTGGAGAAACAAAATAAAACAAATGAACATGAGAGAATGAATTACCTTTAAAAGTGTAAATCCTTTTGATTTGATCCTAAAGGCTTCCTTTGAAAGGATTCTGCCCAATAGGAATCCTCTAGGATGAGTAGAGGGATGTGGAGAGAGTAAATGGGCAGGGGTTGGCCGAGCCAAATGCTTGAGGAGTGTGTGAAATGAGGTAGAGGTGGGGGCCTTTTATAAGAGGAGAGGAGGGGCACTTTTGGAAAGTAAAGATATATTACTTTATTTGAAAATGTGTTTCGGTTTCAAAAGGTCCCACATTGATCGAATTCGTGGATAAGGTGATAAGGGTTCGAAATCCACTCATCCAATTGGTTTTGGACATGTTTAGTTCATAGATATTTCATTATCTTTCCATTTTATTTAAATCGTCAAATAGTGATGTCATCGCTGCATCATTATTATGTCATAAATAATTTAATTTATTTAATGACTAAAAATTATAAAAAAATACTATGATGTATGAAATCTTTTTAGATTCCCAATGACTATTTATAATAAAAAATCTGATCTTTACAACCCCATGTAAAAATTGTTTTCGTAAAACATATTTTGTTTCTCTCATTTTTACTTTAACATTTAATAAAAAGTTATTTATGTCATTTCCCAACCAAAGTGTCTCCATGGGGTCCCCAAGTTGACCCATGGCTTGTCTTGGTCGGCCATGACACAACCAATAAGTTTGAGACATGTGTCTAGGTCATTTCATATTATTAAATCATTATTTATACCTTAAACTACACTAATTACCACTAATCGCGATTAAAAACTTAATAAGTTACTATTCACCAAAAAATTATTTTTATCCCATTGAACCACATTTTACTTCTTAATGACAACCATGTATGTCGGATTTTTGAAATTCAAAACACAATGATGGCAAAATTTCATTTAAACGGAAAATCAGTCTTTATAAGTACCACTTAGTGGTTTACTATTCATCAAAAATTGAAGTTTTTCAGAAAATTACCAAAAAATTCACCCTAATCTATATTTGATATTCAGAATTCAAAAATGAAGTCTATTTTAAAAAACTGAAAACATATTAGTCACATTAATTAATTTATTAATTAATTCCCGATGTCAGAGCAAATAGCGTGTTTTTATAAAACAATAAGTATCAAAAGATTGACACTAGTTTGAGTCTGATTTCAAAGTGAAATTAATTCCAACGACCACTATTGGATTTAATGGAAAAAATATTTTCTAATTTCACTTTAAAACCAATTCAAAATATAATCTAGTCATATAAATAAATTAGATTAAAAAGAGGTTTTGAATTAAAATACAACATTTTACACTATTCATTAAAAAAATGAACATTATCGGAAAGATACCAAAAATTTACACAAAGTATATTTTGATGTACCGATTCTTAAGAAGAGTTTTATTTGGTCCAATAGAATGTATAATAGTGAACAAAACTATATTTAATGATGGTTCGCCATCAGAAGGCGATAAGTGAACCTTTAATGAAAACTAGGGCATATACGCCTCAAATTGAATTCTTTCCGTATTTTAAGCCTTTATCTTTTATTGGATAAATGTAAAAACATTTAAAAACATATATAATAATATTTTAGTTATTTCAATCCATTCCCGCCAATACAACGGCTACATGTTAACTACCATTTAAAATAATATTATTTTATTATTAGAGTGCAACATAAGATTCCCAAGAAACTCGTTGTTGCGTGTTGGGTACGCCATCGAGCATAGCGTCCCCTTTAAAGTCATTTAAATATTTTATTCAAAAATATGGATAAATATGAAATGTCATATTCTTTATTTACCTGGGGTGTTACATCCTTCCCCCCTTTTGGGAATTGCGTCCACGGAAGATTAAAATTGCGCTTGGAAACATCCTTGAAAGTCCCACATCGGAACAAAAGTTGGTAAAACCAACCCTTTAAAATAAAGAGAGATAAGTACAAAGGTCACCCGAGATAACCCATACTAGGATTCCAAGTATGAAAATATGGACATGGAGGAAAAAACAAAGGGTCATGTTCTGATGGAGAGTGATAGAAAACATGTTTAGGAGAAAGTTATCCACGAGAAAATCACAAACCTGTGATGGGTTAAACCGTATTCAATTCCCCAGTAGGAAAAGTTAATAGACAACATTTTTGTTTTATGTTACTTTTTATTGTGTAATTTATTCATAAGGAAACATAATCACTTATCATATTGACTTTCAACTTTTATTAGATTCCTTACACAAACTCATATTTTCTCCAAAAGACGAGTCTTTAGGAAGACTTGTTCACATTAAGAGTACTATAATAAACTTATAGAGAATCACCTAATCCACAAAATTGAACTATATACTTCCCATGTCTTTAAACTTTAACCAAAACCAAAACCAAAAAGGCTAGTACAAGATCAGATAATCCAGAAAAGGATAACACTTTATAAAAAGAAAATTTATGCTTAATCTCCAAAATTTGTCCAACAAAACCCAAAGTTCAACGAGAACCATTCTATAATCAATTTGTCCATAAAATTCTTTAAAGTAAACCAATATAAGATTGAAACCCAAATATTTGAAGGATTTAGTCGCATAGTCTTCCAAGATAAATCGTAACATTTATCTCCAAACAATATCAGTTTCTCCTAAAGTCTCGTTTTGAAAAGTAATTATCCTAATCACATATCCTCCGTGATAGGTTAATCATTTTCATAAATAACCCAAAATCAACTTACTATTAATTCATAAAATCATATAACTAGAATTAATCGGTCAAACTAACCAGGGACTTCACGTAGTCCAGTGGTAGGCAATAAATACCAGTCGCACATTGGTTGTGGGTTCGATTCCCGCAGCTTTGTCCGACGCGACGGGATGTCACACGGTCTACATATTGTCCTTTTTCCAAAACTATATAATTCTTAAAACATTCCACAAAATGAGATAAAATCTTCAAGAATAATAAAAACATATTTTAACCTCAAGTTTATCTCATTCCTTTCATTTTCTATCATATCATAGAGTAACCCATAATTACCTAAAAATTAAGTATCATATAAACCGTAATGGTTACCTTAATAATTATTACCTGAATTTCCACATCGGGTTGTCCATCTCGTACATGATGCATTAGAGAACTCACCAAGGTTGAAGTGGTTGATCATGACTCCTTGATATTTGGTTTAGAACAACCACGAGTTTCCTCATTGAATCCTCCATTTTATCTAGTATCTTAATCAGAGAACCACCACAGTTTCCTTCAAACCTGTTGTCTCTTTGGTGCCTGCTAGATCCATCCATTCACTAAAAATAGAAATGTCAGTGTGAGTATATCAACAAAACCATCATGTACTAATGAGGAAGGTAAACACTAAGATACACTTAATCGTTTACTTTATCTAAAACTAGTACTCTTTCTGAAATCCTAACCATTTTGGTAATGTCTCTTATGCTTAAAGAATACCCTAACCTATAAAGTTATCTAAACCGACCTTTGATACCAACTATAAGGCCCCATCCTTAAACCTTACTTAATATTGAATTAAATGAGTAATTCACATTGAAGATCTTTTCAGGTTTAGAGTTTTAGAGAATTTGGACATAACTACTACATCTCAAAAGATTACAAAGTAGTCGCTTCTACTAAATTTCCATAAAATAAAAACTCTTTAAAAGAAACATGTATAGTTCCATGTTTTAGGTAGCATGACTTTCCCTTGATCCCATCCTTGACCCTATTCCACGCTATGTCCTGTGTAAAACATTTCAAAATCTTGGGATGAGCATAAGAAGCTCAGTACGGGATACACAAAGAATGAAAACTGTTAGATTTTCAAAACAACAAGTAAACCATGAATACTTTATCAATGTAATACTTTTCGCCTTCATGATGTAGTAAAAACTTTTCACTGAAAAAAAAAGTATCATTACTTACCTTTTTGTAACCATAGGATTACCATAAAACCCATATAAAGAACACATAACATATATAAAGGTAAATTGGGTCATAAACATACTTAAGTGGAATAACCATACGGTCGACTTCCACACATATCACATAATGGAATAGCCATACGGCCAATTTCCATACATACTTAATGGAATTGCCATACGGCGGACTTCCATACCCAATGCATTGGAGGTTATAACGTAACCACCCGTCCTGGTATTCACGGCACCACCCATCATAATGTCCAAGTACCATTATTACACATAAAATATTGAAAATATAAACATTTCAATAACAATATTTCATTTTCAATGACAATAAATAATTCCCAGATATTGAATTAATCAATCCATTTTCAAAAACCATTTAAAAGAGATTTTTGAATCAAAGTGTCCCATAGCACATTGAAGCTTTTAATGGAATTATAATTTTAAAACATTAATGTCCATATAAATAAATATTAAAAGCCATTTTGAAAACATGGACATTAAAGATAAATATTTAGAATAATAAATCTTTAAAACATTTAAAATGATATTTTTGTTAAAGAGTTTTTAACAAAATGAGAGACACTTGAATACAAATAATAGCGGAATAACATTTAATCCGAACTTTATAATATCATGAGAATAAAAGGATTCATGATATAATATGTCAAAGGACAGTATACACACCATATAAGAGTGAATTGGTGCATAACAACAATGAAGTCTCAAAAGAAATGTAAAATGAGATGAAATCCATTATAAAGAAGGTATCCTTAAATTAAGGATAAATCAATCTCATAATTATGTGTGAAAAATATAAATACACCCAATATAAGTGGATATTAAGTGTAAAACAATCAAAGGTTATTCACACATATTCAAAGGATGACATATTCAATAACTACATGTTGAACCCAAAGAAATCGAAAATGGGTTAAGAAGTTCCCTTGACAGCCTAACGGTGTCACATCAAAATGAGTTAATGAGAGATAAAAAAACTATCTCATCACATGGACATAAAATTTACATCAATAAGGATATATGAGAACATATTCCAACATAACAATATGTACATTAAAATACCCAACAAAAGATGTCTTTTAAAAAGAGGAGGGTGAAAGGTTCCCTTACCGACATGGGTATCTTTCGAAACATACGACCCGTGAAAGAAGGAAAATACATCATTGATGTAAATACTCATAAATGAAAGAATATTACACAATGTGTAAAATAATGGTCAGTACATACACCACTCAAAGGAAATTGTGGCAAATGTATCATAAATCTCACGGGAATAAAAGTGAGATGAAAAATCCCTTACGAAAACTCAGCAGCCTAACGACGCCACTTAAAACTTCCAAAATGGATTGATGAGATCAAAAAGAGTATACCATGATATTACAACAGAATTTACAGCAATAGGAATATAAAATAAAATCCCCCAACATAACAAATAGGAGCTTAAAAGAAGTGACAGAAAGGAGAGTACTTAAAAAGAAAGAGAGAGGTTAGATCTCTTACGAAAGTTCGGCAGCCTAACGACGCCACTCAAAACTTCCAAAATGGATTGATGAGAGAGAATAGGGTCTCTCATCACATGAACATAAAAATTACAGTAAATGTAATATAAAATAACATCCCAATAACAAGAAATATGAGCATTAAAAGGAATAACATAAAAGAGTGTACTTAAAAAGAAAGAGAGGTGTAGGATCCCTTACCTCGGGTTCGACTTGACTCGATCGTTCTTTAATCTCCTGAATAATAAACTTGAGTTAATTTCTACTTGATTAAGAACCTTTTTCAAGCTTATTATTCCTTTTATATCACTTATTTCCATGTTATAAACATTATGTAATCATTATGTTAATAATGATTGTTTTGTCGATATTTGGTTCTTAAGTCGAAAGTGGACTTCATACAATTACATGTTGTTCAAGTGGTCAAAGGTTATTTATATCCAAAAATGACATTCCTGATTTGGATATCATATATATCATATATATCCAGCATATACATGTATTTATAAAATCACATAATTATTTAGAGGAAAGAAATGAAATGCACCGTTCATGGAGACGGTAAGCCGTACGTACGAATGAACGCTACTTTCATTTCTTTCTCATATTAATGGAATTAAAATTAAATGAGAGGTATGTATATTTTAATTCCCGAATTATATTCATCATTTATATGTATCATTCATTATATATATCCATTATATACATATACTTTTAATAGTACATTACATTTGGGGATAAGAAATGAAATGCACCGTTCATGGAGACGGTATGCCGTACGTACGCATGAACGCTACTTTCATTTCAATCTCATACTTTAATGGAAAGAAATAATAATTATATAGAGGTATATTATAATTCCATTATAACATCATATATAATAACTTTAAATCCATCCTTTACACGTCCCACATATGGCATTAACGAATCACATCACTTTGAGGGGGCGGTAGTCCGCACTTCCTTAAATGAAGATATCGTGTTTACCCATAATGGAAACCATGAAGGTATGCCAAAAATGAAAAATACAGAAGCTTAAAGAAAACATAAACATATTATATATCATATATAAAAATAGTGACATCATAATGGCCACCTTTGAAGGTGTTAAATGAGTATTGAACAATCATCGTTTCGGGAGGTAGAATTTCGCCATCCACGGAAACCGTATGTTCTTTAACCATTTGATGTAGTTGTGTGAGAGTGTAGCTCGAATAAATCTTATAAAAACATCCTAGTATATTGAAGATACTGGGGTTGTTACAAAATAAGTAAATTAAAAGAGTTTAGGGGGTTGGAGAAACAAAATAAAACAAATGAACATTAGAGAATGAAATACCTTTAAAAGTGTAAATCCTTTTGATTTGAGCATAAAGGCTTCCTTTGAAAGGATTCTGCCCAAACTGAATCCTCTAGGATTAGGATAGGGATGTGGAGAGAGTAAATGGGCAGGGGTTGGACGAGCCAAAGGCTTGAGGAGTGTGTGAAATGAGGTAGAGGTTGGGGCCTTTTATTAGAGGAGAGGAGGGGCACTTTTGGAATGTGAAGATATATTACACAAAGTAAATTATAATGTCTCGATTATAAAGAAAAATTTAATTTGGTCAAATATAACAAATAAAATTTTCAAAATGAGTATTTAAAAATGGTTCTCCCCCAAAAGTCGGTTAATCGAGCTTTTAAAGAATATAAGAATATTTATGCCTAAAATTGGATTCATTCTCATTTTAACCCTCTAAAATTTATTGGATAAATGTAAAAATATTTAACAAACATATGTAATCATTTTGTAGTTAGTTCTGTTTATTCCCTCCATTAAAATGGATAGACATTAACTAACATTAAAAATAATATTATTATATTATTAGTGTGCAACGTATGCTTTCAAAGAAACTCATTGCTGCGTATGGGGTATGCCATCAAACATAGAATTGCATTTAAAGTAATATTAAAAATTTATTAAAAAATATTTATAAATATGAAAATGTAATATTCTTTATTTACCTAGTATGCAACAATGTTATCTACATTTTAGTTTATATGGGTGTTTTGTGCTTCTTTTCATTCGAAAGGGGATTTTAATAATTCTACACCTAGAAGGGCTCAACCTCCTATTAACACATTGAATGGACACATTATATGATACCCTTTATAACTACCATTTCTAGACCACGATCATGATATTGTTATCTTTAGACCTAGCCTGAATAAATTTTCTTTCTCTAGGCTATAGACCTTAGGTATTCCCTTGGAAAAGGCCTCACAATGTAAAATTTATTAAGACTAACTTATAAATGGTAGTTTTTTTCTATTACTATTTCAATGTTGAATTGTCATTTTTTTAAAAAACAAAACTACAGACACATAAACCAAATTACCACAGAATCTTGAGTCTCATCACGATAAGAGCTATCCATGCATCTATCTCAACATAACTATTCACTCATGAAAATCTAATCACATGCCCAATAGACATCCCAATACAAGGAATCTGGAAGAAATACCTCATATGATACCATTTTATAATGATCTGATCTAGGTTACCTTCAAAACAAGCTCCTGACCTAATCAAACACTTAACCTAAGTGTGTTCCTGATCCCCACGGGCTCGTGAAAGGAACCTGTGTATCGATCAAAATATCATATGAAACAATTTAACCCATATTGTAAAAACACATGGAATATATAAACTAATTGAGATGGATGAATTATAATAAATATATTACATAAAATTGAGATGAAAACTGAAAAAAATATATGTAAATTTAACTGGAACTCCAAAGGGAAACTCAAACTACAATCGACCAGAACCGAACAGTAACTCAATGCAATGAAGTGGATGAACTCCCACCCTGTCACCTCCTGCTGCCCAACATAGTGGACATGAAACCTCACCTCCCTACTATGACTCATTTCCTTTCCCCATAATGCATGACATAAAATGGTCTACACACCACTCAAGTGGTGTGCAATTCCAGATCTAACAGGCTTTGTAGGATAAAACCTGGGATTCCCATAACTAGTCTCTATATAAATAGAAATATATTCAATATTTTAAAAATAAAATGTCATGATATGAAGTAATGTAGTTTTATAGAAAATATGGTAATCATTTTCCTTTTATCACAGTTCTAAAATAATAAATGTATATCAATTTCAATTAATATTTTCTGAATCAACTTTCTCAAGAATAAACATGCATATCAAGGATAAAAAACAATTTTAAATTAATGTAAAATACAATAAAATGTATCAGCACGAAGGATCAATATAATTTAGACTAAAAGACAACTCGTACCACCATCAGTCATGTGCACAATATGGTTCTTATAATATAAAATTTGGAATATGAGGAATAACCCATGGTAAAATGCCACCCCAATGTTAATACCGGTCACATAGAAAAACAATTCTTGGAAACCTAGTAAAACCCATGAAAATACCACTTGATAATATCAAAACATAGACGATCCCCTCAAGAAAAACCATTCCCCTATTTAACCGTAGAAACCAATGTTCCTATTTTAAAAATTCATTTTAATTATTTGAAAACCAATTTAAAATCCATCTCATAATTACAATTTAGATGCTTTGAAATTACGACATTTCATTCCATTTATCAATAACATGAAAACCCAATTTTCATTAAAAACAAATTTTCATATAAAAAATAACCATTCCACTCTATGTATAAGTATATTTTTAAGGAAATAATAGCATGGTTCATCATTATAGGCTAGAGAATGATCCAACTACCTCAATACTCAGGTCACACACACCCACAATTGGATCTACTAACATCATAAACTCCTTGATGTCTATGAAGGTCCTAGAATCCAATACACATTACATGTTGATTGTATTTTTAAATCAAGTGGTATGTGTAAATGAAGAAACCCAAAAAACTAATGAATGAATTTCCTTTTCACCACAACCAAAAAAGTAAGGGCCCCTTAAATGAGATTTCACAACATATCTAAAAGAATACATGAGGGACCACCAACCTTTACCAATGGATCTAATAAAGAACCCAAAGTTGATACCTTGATTAGTGTAAATGAATAAGTGTAAATTTCACATACATGAAGAGACACAGCAAAACCTAAATGATGATGTAATTCTAAATGGATCTATCTTGAATGATTGGAGACTCAAAAAATCCTTATATAGGAGAGTAGGTATGAATGAAATGTAAAATTGGTATATGAATGGACACAAAAAACATTAATGATTACCAAAAACATCTCTTCTCAAGGTAATACTTGTGGTGTAATTCTTTAACATGTAGTAAATTCTCTGGGGTTTATGTACACCAAGAAATTCACCACGTAGGATAAAAATTCCATTTCATAAAATAATAAGGATGTGAAATATATCTTCCCTTCAGGTAACCATTCATAGTGTGAAGTGTTTCATGACTATCATATATTGAATATTTCACATCATGTATCCCTGATACATGAAGTTAAATTTAACAATAGCATGTAGAAATATACATATAATGAAAAGACTCCAAAAAATATATAAAGCAATCATTTTAGGTATCCTCCAAATTCCCTCTCAACATTATATAGAAAACGTGAAATTTAAACCCTTGTAGAAATTATGTACTAAAAATATACATTTTTAAATAGATTTTATAATGATTTTGAGTCATGAAAACATATTATTGTAGGAATTAAAGGTTTCTAGGGGATTGGATTACTATTCTTGTTTGTATTTTTATGGTTTTATGTGATTATATCTTTGAGTGATGCACATTTTATTAGATGTTTTTATTAGTGATGGATTTATAGATCATGTAGGATTGGAATTTCTCTTATGATATGTTAATTAATATTGTCATATTGATGAAATAGTAATCTCAAACATAAAGATAGGATTTTAGGATCTTCTTTGCCATCATCCTTCTAATGTCTGATTTGATGGATTTATTTTAATGGATAGTTATGTAGATCTACAGTGAGATAAACTATGATGATCAAAATGGGGTTTTCCATATTTAATGTCGGTGAAATGACCATGTTGGTTCTTTATGATATGACAATATGACTCTTGGTCACTTATAATGGTTTTTAATTGAGGTTAGTAGTACGTTTATGTCCTCCACAGAGTAGTATATGGTGTATATGCATAGTGTGGTTGGGAGCCCTAGTTGTGGGATGTGGGTTTCCATATGAAATCATTATGTCACGAGTCCCTAGAGGATGATGTTTCTTATAATGTTTTCTAATAATGAATTTGGTTCTTGTTGATTCCTCGTGAGTGGGGAGCTTGTTTGAGTTGGCAATGGTATTGGATTTTTGGAAATTTTGACATTTTAACACAACAGAAGGCTTGGGAGTGGGGAAATCTAAATTTCACGGAAAACCAATGAATTTTTTTGACCATGTTACATTTGATTTTTGTTTTTAGAGAACATTTGATTCCATAGATTCTTGAAAATATTTCATGAAGGGTGAATCCTTGTATTTTGTTTTAGCATTTGGGATTCCTCTTTTATAGAGAAAGATCACATGCGTGTAAGTGATTTTGGATTTTCATTGGTTCACTAAATGGAAGGATATTTTGTGTGAATTAATAGGATTATTACTATGAAGTTTAGTTGTACGCAATGGGTATGAGTTGGATCCAAATAAGAGGAGATTCTCATAGACACGTCTGTTCTTGTAGGTGAGCTAGTTTCACGTTTTGAAAGCACATTACAGGTTTTCTTATTATAAGTCACATGAATAAACATGTTTTATTTTATATGAAATTGATTTGGGAGTTATATTGGTTCCTATAAATTGTAAGAGAATAAAATAATGGGGTTAAATTGATGTTGTATTATCACTTATTGTGGAATCAGATAGGTTTTTTTGTTTGGTGTGTTTCTTATTGTTTTAGAAAACAACAAAATTGACCCATGATCTATTAGATTGGAATATTTGGTATTCACAAAGAGTGTATTGGGATTGTGATTGTAGATATCATAATACAAGATATTTTAGATTAAAAATTGGGTTTTGGTGTGAGGTTATAGATGAATGTGTATGAGTTGGACATTTAGGGAATCATAGAGGGATGATTGGATGGTGAAATGATATATCCATTGTGTAATGGATTTGATGTTAGGATATCATAACTCTGATTATATATTATCATAACTAACATCAGATTTGGGTTGGTTATATGGGTGTTCTTTAACAACATCTTGACATAACATTAGTCTAGATATCATAATGTCTAGTACCATGACATCATCCGGAGTACACCAGGATGGAATGGATGTGTTCCTAGTTACCATGATGACTTTCGAGAGGATATGGTGCCACGTGGAGGCTATGCTCAAGGAGAGGCATATATATAGACATATAAAGGGATGTAAAAAATAGACTATTCATAAGGGATGACTTTGGGATAGATATGGTAATGATGAATTACATTATTATAATTCTTTGATGATTGAAATAAGTGATAGATGAGGTTTGGATTGATCTCTCAAGTGTGGGCTAGAAATACACATCTGGCTCATGGGTTTGTAGTGGTTGGAGTGTATGTCAATGTAGTTGATGGTTTTTGGATGATTCCATTAATAAAAAATATCTATTGTCTGTAGTGATGTATCATATGCATGGCTAAAAATATTCTGTTGTACACACAATAGTGTGTTTCTAATCATGGATCAATCTTTGTGGTAATTTAATTCAAGTGAAAATATAATGTTGAATGAAATTATGATACAATAAAAAATCTAATTGGATATCAGTTTTGATTGATTATAAAATATATCATTTTGTTCTAGATTAAGGTGGTTTGGTAAGGTATTTTTGTTTGATGTGAAATGAATCTAGTTGTGAGGGAAAAGTTATCTGGTGTGGTGTTGGGATATCAAAATTTGGTGATGAGTGTCATTGGGATGAGTTGGCTAAGGATATACTCAATGGTATTTCCATAAATTTTATGTTTGAATGGTAAAATGTTATGTTGATTGTTTCATTTTGTAAATGATGGGTGCATTTATGGTTTAGTTGGGATTTATAGGAAATTATATGTTGTTCCCCAATTTTGAATATGAAGAATATGTGCATTGACCCTATAATGTTTTGATGAAAATGATTTGTACTATTAATGTTTAGTGTTCTTAGGGATCCTAGGGCATCGTATAGTGAAAACTATATAGGTATTGTTATAGTAGCATGATTTTATGTTTTAATAAGAGTTTACAATGACGTTGGTTCCAAGCCATTAGAGTTAGTGGTTATATGATTAAACTTATTTTGGGGATAAATATACCATGATGGGTGATTTTTTTATGATATAATCAATGGTTTGTTAATAATTTCTTATGTAATCACCATTGTCGAATTTCACTTTTGGTTATGGGAGTTAGCTCCTGGTTTTGATTTGTAGATTTCCTTGATTTGATGGATTTTTTCCTTAGAATTGTTTCAAGCGATTATAAAATGAATTAGGTTTTTTGATAAAATTATAGTTCCTAACATAGTCTAGGATTTCATTTTTGATGACCATAACATCATATTGAATATGAAAAGTAATATGGTTGGTAGGTTGTATGATCCCATGTCTGGAATGATCATTAAATTTAGAAGGAATTTGAATTTTCATTACTATATAGCTGAAGTATTGAATTAATACTTTGAGTAAGATTATGAGTGTTGGAATGATTTATAGTAATTTTTTTGGATGATAAATAATGAATGAGAGGAATAATGGGTTTTAGAATGAGTTTTGGGGTCTTTAAGTTTTTTTCTGGATTCTTAGTGATGTGTGGTGATATATATGGGTTTTGGTTTTTATATTTTAAGATAAACAGTGTGTCCCCTTGATGCACATGCAATTTTTCCTTCATTTTAAACTATAAACTGTTCTTTTTCATGTTTATAAAATATTTTATGAAAATCCATGCATGGTATAATGGGAATCTATGAGAGGGCGTGTAGTATATGAGGCATGTGCAATAGTTGCTCAAGGTTTTATGTAAATGGTGTGCCTTGTTATAAGTCATAGGTTTTTCTAAAAGCACCTTTGGAACACTTTTTGTAAAAACACTCATCCTAACAATATGAGGAATGATTGTTGGAAAAAAAATCAATTTTTTGGTCTAATCATTATAGTGGTGGCCTTGGACAGAGCCAACCAAATATTTGGGGTAAAATTTAGAAATTTATTCTACCAAACCTTTCGACTGCCAAGAATTTCATTAATTTTATATTACTATTGTTTTTTAATTTTTTGGATGTTCAACCCCTAACCTTTATCGCCCTTTAATACACACACACACACACACTACATGATGGTTTAACCCTTTCCTCCCTTTTTCAAATCTCACCATAGAGGAGTTTTAGTGGTGATTATTCGGCCTTTTGCAAAATATTCTTTCTCTTTTGGACTTCTTACCAATTTTATATATATTCATTTAGTTATGGTGATATCTAGTTTTGGTATTGTTGAATATTCAATCGAATAATTGATTAATCATCCAATTTGCATGGGAAATTTTATTGTTAGAAGAGCTCCCAATATTTATTCTTCATGACATTGTGTAGACATTCATTAAGGTATGTCTTTGTAGAGAAATTTAATTGGTTTCTAGTTAAATGAATATAATTTAGTGTTTATAAAGTGTCACCACATAGTTTTTATCCCCAAAATGTTGTCATGTTTTTTCCATGAGACTTTAGAGAGTGGATGTCATTAGTTTTAGTTCATAATAATGAGTCAGTGGGTTTTCTAGATTTATGTCAGGTTGGTTTTAGGTTAGTTAAATGATACTAATTTTTATAATTAAATATGGTTTTTAATTGAAAGATTAACTATATATTTGGAGATAATGGTTAGCATAGTCATGTGACCAAGGGATGATACATGATTGGTTTAGCCATGGAATGGCCTCCATTAGATTTAATTATTTTATTAATATTTTTTTGATGAGGATGGTGGTCTATGATCATCAAATGTATTCTTTTTAATTAATATTCATGTTTACGTAGTATGTTTCAAAAATCCATGTGGTGTTCTTTCCTCCACTAGTAATGTGTTCCATATTGGGGTTTTAGATTAAAAACACATACCTCTAATGGATCCCGCTAGATCTACAAGTGTCTATATGAATGAACCAATTTTCGGACATGGGGCTAGACATTTTATGAAATAATTAAAGTGGTGTTGTAATGTGATGGGTGGAAATAATTTTATGGGTGAATATTTTATGAAAAATACTATGAGGATTAGAAATAGATTAAGATATGAACAATGGTAATTTACTCTGGTTTTAATGGTCATGGGTTAAATATGTTCTGAAATATTTTATGTTATGAAATTATATTTTGACCTCTCAGTGGTTTATGCACAGAGGATTTAAATGGATATCAACTATTTGTCTGAAATTTGTATGTGGTGAAATATTCTATGAAAATGTTTTGATGAAACATTAATGAGTATTTCATTGAATATTTAGGGCCTATAATAGTATGGATATTCAACAATTAGGGACCCACAATATAATATATTAGTTTTGGAAATGTTTAAATATATTTTTGGTATTAGGTTATTTTGGTGTATGAAATGATTTTTGAATTTTTTGTGGTATTTCTTTTTGTATTCAAATCCCATAGAGACCAAAGAATGTTTAATTTTTTTAATATTTATTTTTTTGTTTTACTGAATTATTTTTATTCAAATTATATTGATCATAGTATTTATCAAATGGAGGAATGTTTTATGTGTATGAATTATGTGTCAGGAAATAGTTTTATATTAATAATGTGGTGTCAAAATACGGCTCAACATATTTATAGTATACTACATGGATATATTAATAGATTAATGATCTATATGAAGATAATATAACATGCGAAATAAGGTATTGGACTGATGCTCCTCCCCCATGGGTTGGGATATATATGTGCTCTAGGAACCACTGATTTGATGTATATATCGATACTAGAAAAGGGTTTCAGCCACTTCTATTAGGTTTTATGCTGGGATGGCATAAATAATGTTTAGTTCCACTAGCATTAATTTGGTTTTATTTAGGATTTAGATATAGGTTCTATGCAATTTTTATTATTATGAAATGTTATTAAATGCTAGATTGACAATCATGGAACAGATGACTTGGGTAAACTGGACAAGAATCATTATTATAGGCTATATAATACCCCATGTTTAAATAAAATTGGACACCCTACCTTTACATATAATATTTTTATCCCTATGATGTGATTTAGAGGACGTGTTAATGAAATTTCATATTTGGTTGTCCTATGTTCAATCTTAGAACCCTTAGTCTGGTGGGTAAGATATAGTCATCGTATTATTTTATTATATTTATTTATTTTACTATTTTTTAATCTTATATTTTTCTATATCCACTACTTCACTGATATCTATGTTCAAAAAAAATAGTGTCCAAATATGTTTTACTGATACCAAGCAATGGTCTAAATTACACATTTGTACCAAAGCATCCCTCATATGTAAATAGGAGTAACTATTATGGGATGAGTCCCTTTCTTGGTATGAATTGGTTGATCAAGACAGCTCCAGTTTCATCAGGTGTCTGAATGAGTATAGCTCGGTGACAATATAAGTCCATTTTTTAGATTCATTATATTTTTATGTAACGAAGATGGTCCCATTGGTGGTTGGTAGTATTTATGTTTTATACATTTGAGGATTTATGGAATTTCATTTCAGTATATAATATTGTAGATTATTAATTCCTTCTTCTAACACTAATGTTTTTGATATTTGGTTATATAATTTTTAGTGACAGTCAAATTTGGGGGTATATTATCCTCATAAATCCATTTTAGACCAAATCAGCTAGTTAGAATCATCCAGAATATGAGGAGGTTCACAAGAGGTCATGTGGTGAATCGTATCGGGGCATAATTTAGTTACACCCATACTAGTGAATTAATGAATTCCGTTGAATTTTTACATATAAGGACATTGATTTCATTAGTAAAAGTTATCAAATATATCGTAAAAATAAACATCCATTTAATGATATATGGTTATCATAATAATTTAAAATTCCATATTGTTTATTTTATCAATATGATTTTATTATAATATTTTATTCATATGTAAGAATTATATGGATTAATTGTTTTTATTACCCAGATATGATTAATTGTATTCAACACCAATATGTCATTATAATTAATAACATGAGTTTAAATGTAAGAAACATATAATTTAAACTATGTACATAGATATTATTTTATATATCTGTGTAACACAATTTTTTTGGGAAGTTATAACATTATTTATACACATTACATCAATATGAAAAGGTATTGACTGTTATAATTTTTGTATGTTATTTGTTTCCATTATAATATAATGATATGTATTTTTATCCAAAATCATATATATTATGGAAGAATTGAACTTATTATTTGATGTTTGATCCTAGAATCATATAGAGCCCAATACCATCATTATGTCTCATGAGTTAAGAATATTTTGTTTACTTTTTAATGTAGTATTATTATAATTATATTAATGATTTTTCATATTATAAGGCCCCAGCCTTAAACCTTACTTAATATTGAATTAAATGAGTAATTCACATTGTGGATCGTTTCAGGTTTAGAGTTTTAGAGAATTAGGACATAACTACTACATCTCAAAAGATTACAAAGTAGTCGCTTCTACTAAATTTCCATAAAATAAAAACTCTTTAAAAGAAACATCTATAGTTCCATGTTTTAGGTAGCATGACTTTCCCTTGATCCCATCCTTGACCCTATTCCACGCTATGTCCTGTGAAAAACATTTCAAAATCTTGGGATGAGCATAAGAAGCTCAGTAAGGGATACACAAAGAATGAAAACTGTTAGATTTTCAAAACAACAAGTAAACCATGAATACTTTATCAATGTAATACTTTTCGCCTTCATGAAGTAGTAAAAACGTTTCACTGAAAAAAAGTATCATTACTTACCTTTTTGTAACCATAGGATTACCATAAAACCCATATAAAGAACACATAACATATATAAAGGTAACTTGGGACATAAACATACTTAAGTGGAATAACCATACGGTCGACTTCCACACATATCACTTAATGGAATAGCCATACGGCCAATTTCCATACATACTTAATGGAATAGCCATACGGCTGACTTCCATACCCAATGCATTGGAGGTTATAACGTAACCACCCGTCCTGGTATTCACGGCACCACCAGTCATAATTTCCAAGTACCATTATTACACATAAAATATGGAAAATATAAACATTTAATTAACAATATTTCATTTGAAATCACAATAAATAATTCCCAGATATTGAATTAATCAATCCATTTTCAAAAACCATTTAAAAGAGATTTTTGAATCAAAGTGTCCCATACCACATTGAAGCTTTTAATGGAATTATAATTTTAAAAAATTAATGTCCATATAAATAAATACTGAAAGTCATTTGAAAACATGGACATTAAAGATAATGATTTAGAATAATAAATCTTTAAAACATTTAAAATGATATTTTTGTTAAAGAGTTTTTAACAAAATGAGAGACTCTTGAATACAAATAATAGCGGAATAACATTTAATCCGAACTTTATAATATCATGAGAATAAAAGGATTCATGATATAATATGTCGAAGGACAATATACACATCATATAAGAGTGAATTGGTGCATAACAACAATGAAGTCTCAAAAGAAATGTAAAATGAGATGAAATCCATTATAAATAAGGTATCCTTAAATTAAGGATAAATCAATCTCATAATTATGTGTGAAAAATATAAATACACCCAATATAAGTGGATATAAAGTGTAAAAAAATCAAAGGTTATTCACACATATTCAAAGGATGACATATTCAATAAGTACATGTTGAACCCAAAGAAATCGAAAATGGGTTAAGAAGTTCCCTTGACAGCCTAACGGTGTCACATCAAAATGAGTTGATGAGAGAAAAAAAAACTATCTCATCACTTGGACATAAAAGTTACATCAATAAGGATATATGAGAACATATTCCAACATAACAATATGTACATTAAAAGACCCAACAAAAGAAGTATTTTAAAAAGAGGAGGGTGAAAGGTTCCCTTACCGACATGGGTATCTTTCAAAACATACGACCCGTGAAAGAAGGAAAATACATCATTGATGTAAATACTCATAAATGAAAGAATATTACACAATGAGTAAAATAATGGTCTGTACATACACCACTCAACGGAAATTGTGGAAAATGTATCATAAATCTCACGGGAATAAAAGTGAGATGAAAAATCCCTTACGAAAACTCACCATCCTAACGACGCCACTTAAAACTTCCAAAATGGATTGATGAGCTCAAATAGAGTATCCCATCATATTAAAACAGAATTTACAGCAAGAGGAATATAAAATAAAATCCCCCAACATAACAAATAGGAGCTTAAAGGAAGTGACACAAAGGAGAGTACTTAAAAAGAAAGAGAGAGGTTAGATCTCTTACGAAAGTTCGGCAGCCTAACGGAGCCAGTCAAAACATCCAAAATGGATTGATGAGAGAGAATAGGGTCTCTAATCACATGAACATAAAAATTACATTAAATGTAATATAAAAGATCATCCCAATAACAAGAAAGATGAGCATTAAAAGGAATGACATAAAAGAGTGTACTTAAAAAGAAAGAGAGGTGTAGGATCCCTTACCTCGGGTTCGACTTGACTCGATCGTTCTTTAATCTCCTGAATAATAAACATGAGTTAATTTCTACTTGATTAAGAAACTTTTTCAAGCTTATTATTCCTTTTATATCACTTATTTCCATGTTATAAACATTATTTAATCATTAAGTTAATAATGATTGTTTTGTCGATATTTGGTTCTTAAGTCGAAAGTGGACTTCATACAATTACATGTTGTTCAAGTGGTCAAAGGTTATTTATATCCAAAAATGAAATTCCTAATTTGGATATCATATATATCATATATATCCAGAATATACATGTATTTATAAAATCACATAATCATTTAGAGGAAAGAAATGAAATGCACCGTTCATGGAGACGGTAAGCTGTACGTACGCATGAACGCTACTTTCATTTCTTTCTCATATTAATGGAATTAAAATTAAATGAGAGGTATGTATATTTTAATTCCAGAATTATATTCATCATTTATATGTATCATTCATTATATATATCCATTATATACATATACTTTTAATAGTACATTACATTTGGGTATAAGAATGGAAATGCACCGTTCATGGAGACGGTAAGCCGTACGTACGCATGAACGCTACTTTCATTTCTATCTCATACTTTAATGGAAAGAAATAATAATTATATATAGGTATATTATAACTCCATTATAACATCATATATAATAACTTTAAATCCATCCTTTACACGTCCCACATATGGCATTAACGAATCACATCACTTTGAGGGGGCGGTAGTCCGCACTTCCTTAAATGAAGATATCGTGTTTACCCATAATGGAAACCATGAAGGTATGAAAAAAAATTAAAAATACATAAGCTTAAATAAAACATAAACATATTATATATCATATATAAAAATAGTGACATCATAATGGCCACCTTTGAAGGTGTTAAATGAGTATTGAACCATCATCGTTTCGGGAGGCAGGATTTCGCCATCCACGGAAACCGTATGTTCTTTAACCATTTGATGTAGTTGTGTGAGAGTGTAGCTCGAATAAATCTTATAACAACATCCTAGTATATTGAAGATACTGGTTTTGTTACAAAATAAGTAAATTAAAAGAGTTTACGGGGTTGGAGAAACAAAATAAAACAAATGAACATGAGAGAATGAATTACCTTTAAAAGTGTAAATCCTTTTGATTTGATCCTAAAGGCTTCCTTTGAAAGGATTCTGCCCAACAGGAATCCTCTAGGATGAGTAGAGGGATGTGGAGAGAGTAAATGGGCAGGGGTTGGCCGAGCCAAAGGCTTGAGGAGTGTGTGAAATGAGGTAGAGGTGGGGGCCTTTTATAAGAAGAGAGGAGGGGCACTTTTGGAAAGTAAAGATATATTACTTTATTTGAAAATGTGTTTCGGTTTCAAAAGGTCCCACATTGATCGAATTCGTGGATAAGGTGATAAGGGTTCGAAATACACTCATCCAATTGGTTTTGGACATGTTTAGTTCATAGATATTTCATTATCTTTCCATTATATTTAAATCGTCAAATAGTGATGTCATCGCTGCATCATTATTATGTCATAAATAATTTAATTTATTTAATGACTAAAAATTATAAAAAAATACTATGATGTATGAAATCTTTTTAGATTCCCAATGACTATTTATAATAAAAAATCTGATCTTTACAACCCCATGTAAAAATTGTTTTCGTAAAACATATTTTGTTTCTGTCATTTTTACTTTAACATTTAATAAAATGTTATTTATGTCATTTCCCAACCAAAGTGTCTCCATGGGGTCCCCAAGTTGACCCATGGCTTGTCTTGGTCGGCCATGACACAAAAAATAAGTTTGGGACATGTGTCTAGGTCATTTCATATTATTAAATCATTATTTATACCTTAAACTACACTAATTACCACTAATCGCGATTAAAAACTTAATAAGTTACTATTCACCAAAAAATTATTTTTATCCCATTGAACCACATTTTACTTCTTAATGACAACCATGTATGTCGGATTTTTGAAATTCAAAACACAATGATGGCAAAATTTCATTTAAACGGAAAATCAGTCTTTATAAGTACCACTTAGTGGTTTACTATTCATCAAAAATTGAAGTTTTTCAGAAAATTACCAAAAAATTCACCCTAAGCTATATTTGATATTCCGAATTCAAAAATGAAGTCAGTTTTACAAAATTGAAAACATATTAGTCACATTAATTAATTTATTAATTAATTCCCGATGTCAGAGCAAATAGCGTGTTTTTATAAAACAATAAGTATCAAAAGATTGACACTAGTTTGAGTCTGATTTCAAAGTGAAATTAATTCCAACGACCACTATTGGATTTAATGGTAAAAATATTTTCTAATTTCACTTTAAAACCAATTCAAAATATAATCTAGTCATATAAATAAATTAGATTAAAAAGAGGTTTTGAATTAAAATACAACATTTTACACTATTCATTAAAAAAATGAACATTATCGGAAAGATACCAAAAATTTACACAAAGTAAATTTTGATATCCCGATTCATAAGAAGAGTTTTATTTGGTCCAATAGAATGTATAAGAGTGAACAAAACTATATTTAATGATGGTTCTCCATCAAAAGGCGATAAGTGAACCTTTAATGAAAACTAGGGCATATACGCCTCAAATTGAATTCTTTCCGTATTTTAAGCCTTTATCTTTTATTGGATAAATGTAAAAACATTTAAAAACATATATAATCATATTTTAGTTATTTCTATCCATTCCCGCCAATACAACGACTACATGTTAACTACCATTTAAAATAATATTATTTTATTATTAGAGTGCAACGTAAGATTCCCAAGAAACTCGTTGTTGCGTGTTGGGTACGCCATCGAGCATAGCGTCCCCTTTAAAGTCATTTAAATATTTTATTCAAAAATATGGATAAATATGAAATGTCATATTCTTTATTTACCTGGGGTGTTACATCCTTCCCCCCTTTTGGGAATTGCGTCCATGGAAATTTAAAATTGTGCTTGGAAACATCCTTGAAAGTCCCACATCGGAACAAAAGTTGGTAAAACCAACCCTTTAAAATAAAGAGAGATAAGTACAAAGGTCACCCGAGTTAACCCATACTAGGATTCCAAGTATGAAAATATGGACATGGAGGAAAAAACAAAGGGTCATGTTCTGATGGAGAGTGATAGAAAACATGTTTAGGAGAAAGTTATCCACGAGAAAATCACAAACCTGTGATGGGTTAAACCGTATTCAATTCCCCAGTAGGAAAAGTTAATAGACAACATTTTTGTTTTAAGTTACTTTTTATTGTGGAATTTATTCATAAGGAAACATAATCACTTATCATATTGACTTTCAACTTTTATTAGATTCCTTACACAAACTCATATTTTCTCCAAAAGACGAGTATTTAGGAAGACTTGTTCACATTAAGAGTACTATAATAAACTTATAGAGAATCACCTAATCCACAAAATTGAACTATATACTTCCCATGTCTTTAAACTTTAACCAAAACCAAAACCAAAAAGGCTAGTACAAGATCAGATAATCCAGAAAAGGATAACACTTTATAAAAAGAAAATTTATGCTTAATCTCCAAAATTTGTCCAACAAAACCCAAAGTTCAACGAGGACCATTCTATAATCAATTTGTCCATAAAATTCTTCAAAGTAAACCAATATAAGATTGAAACCCAAATATTTGAAGGATTTAGTCGCATAGTCTTCCAAGATAAATCGTAACATTTATCTCCAGACAATATCAGTTTCTCCTAAAGTCTCGTTTTGAAAAGTAATTATCCTAATCACATATCCTCCGTGATAGGTTAATCATTTTCATAAATAACCCAAAATCAACTTACTCTTAATTCATAAAATCATATAACTAGAATTAATCGGTCAAACTAACCAGGGACTTCACGTAGTCTAGTGGTAGGCAATAAATACCAGTCGCACATTGGTTGTGGGTTCGATTCCCGCAGCTTTGTCCGAAGCGACGGGATGTCACACGGTCTACGTATTGTCCTTTTTCCAAAACTATATAATTCTTAAAACATTCCACAAAATGAGATAAAATCTTCAAGAATAATAAAAACATATTTTAACCTCAAGTTTATCTCATTCCTTTCATTTTCTATCATATCATAGAGTAACCCATAATTACCTAAAAATTAAGTATCATATAAACCCTAATGGTTACCTTAATAATTATTACCTGAATTTCCACATCGGGTTGTCCATCTCGTACATGATGCATTAGAGAACTCACCAAGGTTGAAGTGGTTGATCATGACTCCTTGATATTTGGTTTAGAACAACCACGAGTTTCCTCATTGAATCCTCCATTTTATCTAGTATCTTAATCAGAGAACCACCACAGTTTCCTTCAAACCTGTTGTCTCTTTGGTGCCTGCTAGATCCATCCATTCACTAAAAATAGAAATGTCAGTGTGAGTATATCAACAAAACCATCATGTACTAATGAGGAAGGTAAACACTAAGATACACTTAATCGTTTACTTTATCTAAAACTAGTACTCTTTCTGAAATCCTAACCATTATGGTAATGTCTCTTATGCTTAAAGAATACCCTAACCTCTAAATTTATCTAAACCGACCTTTGATACCAACTATAAGGCCCCAGCCTTAAACCTTACTTAATATTGAATTAAATGAGTAATTCACATTGAAGATCTTTTCAGGTTTAGAGTTTTAGAGAATTTGGACATAACTACTACATCTCAAAAGATTACAAAGTAGTCGCTTCTACTAAATTTCCATGAAATAAAAACTCTTTAAAAGAAACATGTATAGTTCCATGTTTTAGGTAGCATGACTTTCCCTTGATCCCATCCTTGACCCTATTCCACGCTATGTCCTGTGAAAAACATTTCAAAATCTTGGGATGAGCATAAGAAGCTCAGTAAGGGATACACAAAGAATGAAAACTGTTAGATTTTCAAAACAACAAGTAAACCATGAATACTTTATCAATGTAATACTTTTCGCCTTCATGAAGTAGTAAAAACTTTTCACTGAAAAAAAAAGTATCATTACTTACCTTTTTGTAACCATAGGATTACCATAAAACCCATATAAAGAATACATAACATATATAAAGGTAACTTGGGACATAAACATACTTACGTGGAATAACCATACGGTCGACTTCCACACATATCACATAATGGAATAGCCATACGGCCAATTTCCATACATACTTAATGGAATTGCCATACGGCGGACTTCCATACCCAATGCATTGGAGGTTATAACGTAACCACCCGTCCTGGTATTCACGGAACCACCCATCATAATGTCCAAGTACCATTATTACACATAAAATATGGAAAATATAAACATTTCAATAACAATATTTCATTTTCAATGACAATAAATAATTCCCAGATATTGAATTAATCAATCCATTTTCAAAAACCATTTAAAAGAGATTTTTGAATCAAAGTGTCCCATAGCACATTGAAGATTTTAATGGAATTATAATTTTAAAACATTAATGTCCATATAAATAAATATTAAATGCCATTTTGAAAACATGGACATTAAAGATAAATATTTACTACAATAAATCTTTAAAACATTTAAAATGATATTTTTGTTAAAGAGTTTTTAACAAAATGAGAGACTCTTGAATACAAATAATAGTGGAATAACATTTAATCCGAACTTTATAATATCATGAGAATAAAAGGATTCATGATATAATATGTCAAAGGACAGTATACACACCATATAAGAGTGAATTGGTGCATAACAACAATGAAGTCTCAAAAGAAATGTAAAATGAGATGAAATCCATTATAAAGATGGTATCCTTAAATTAAGGATAAATCAATCTCATAATTATGTGTGAAAAATATAAATACACCCAATATAAGTGGATATTAAGTGTAAAACAATCAAAGGTTATTCACACATATTCAAAGGATGACATATTCAATAACTACATGTTGAACCCAAAGAAATCGAAAATGGGTTAACAAGTTCCCTTGACAGCCTAACGGTGTCACATCAAAATGAGTTAATGAGAGATAAAAAACTATCTCATCACTTGGACATAAAATTTACATCAATAAGGATATATGAGAACATATTCCAACATAACAATATGTACATTAAAATACCCAACAAAAGAAGTCTTTTAAAAAGAGGAGGGTGAAAGGTTCCCTTACCGACATGGGTATCTTTCGAAACATACGACCCGTGAAAGAAGGAAAATACATCATTGATGTAAATACTCATAAATGAAAGAATATTACACAATGAGTAAAATAATTGTCAGTACATACACCACTCAAAGGAAATTGTGGGAAATGTATCATAAATCTCACGGGAATAAAAGTGAGATGAAAAATCCCTTACGAAAACTCAGCAGCCTAACGACGCCACTTAAAACTTCCAAAATGGATTGATGAGATCAAAAAGAGTATACCATGATATTACAACAGAATTTACAGCAATAGGAATATAAAATAAAATCCCCCAACATAACAAATAGGAGCTTAAAAGAAGTGACAGAAAGGAGTGTACTTAAAAAGAAAGGGAGAGGTTAGATCTCTTACGAAAGTTCGACAGCCTAACGGCGCCACTCAAAACATCCAAAATGGATTGATGAGAGAGAATAGGGTCTCTCATCACATGAACATAAAAATTACAGTAAATGTAATATAAAAGATCATCCCAATAACAAGAAATATGAGCATTAAAAGGAATGACATAAAAGAGTGTACTTAAAAAGAAAGAGAGGTGTAGGATCCCTTACCTCGGGTTCGACTTGACTCGATCGTTCTTTAATCTCCTGAATAATAAACTTGAGTTAATTTCTACTTGATTAAGAACCTTTTTCAAGCTTATTATTACTTTTATATCACTTATTTCCATGTTATAAACATTATGTAATCATTAAGTTAATAATGATTGTTTTGTTGATATTTGGTTCTTACGTCGAAAGTGGACTTCATACAATTACATGTTGTTCAAGTGGTCAAAGGTTATTTATATCCAAAAATGACATTCCTGATTTGGATATCATATATATCATATATTTCCAGAATATACATGTATTTATAAAATCACATAATCATTTAGAGGAAAGAAATGAAATGCACCGTTCATGGAGACGGTAAGCCGTACGTACGCATGAACGCTACTTTCATTTCTTTCTCATATTAATGGAATTAAAATTAAATGAGAGGTATGTATATTTTAATTCCCGAATTATATTCATCATTTAGATGTATCATTCATTATATATATCCATTATATACATATACTTTTAATAGTACATTACATTTGGGGATAAGAAATGAAATGCACCGTTCATGGAGACGGTAAGCCGTACGTACGCATGAACGCTACTTTCATTTCTATCTCATACTTTAATGGAAAGAAATAATAATTATATATAGGTATATTATAATTCCATTATAACATCATATATAATAACTTTAAATCCATCCTTTACACGTCCCACATATGGCATTAACGAATCACATCACTTTGAGGGGGCGGTAGTCCGCACTTCCTTAAATGAAGATACCGTGTTTAACCATAATGGAAACCATGAAGGTATGCCAAAAATGAAAAATACAGAAGCTTAAATAAAACATAAACATATTATATATCATATATAAAAATAGTGACATCATAATGGCCACCTTTGAAGGTGTTAAATGAGTATTGAACAATCATCGTTTCGGGAGGTAGAATTTCGCCATCCACGGAAACCGTATGTTCTTTAACCATTTGATGTAGTTGTGTGAGAGTGTAGCTCGAATAAATCTTATAAAAACATCCTAGTATATTGAAGATACTGGGGTTGTTACAAAATAAGTAAATTAAAAGAGTTTAGGGGGTTGGAGAAACAAAATAAAACAAATGAACATTAGAGAATGAAATACCTTTAAAAGTGTAAATCCTTTTGATTTGAGCATAAAGGCTTCCTTTGAAAGGATTATGCCCAAAGTGAATCCTCTAGGATGAGGATAGGGATGTGGATAGAGTAAATGGGCAGGGGTTGGACGAGACAAAGGCTTGAGGAGTGTGTGAAATGAGGTAGAGGTTGGGGCCTTTTATAAGAGGAGAGGAGGGGCAATTTTGGAAAGTGAAGATATATTACTTTATTTGAAAAACAAATTCGGTTTTAAAAGGTCCCAAATTGATCTAATTCGTGGATAAGGTGATAAGGGTTCGAAATCCACTCATCCAATTGGTTTTGGACATGTTTAGTTCATAGATATTTCATTATATTTCCATTTTATTTAAATCGTCAAATAGTGATGTCATCGCTGCATCATTATTATGTCATAAATAATTTAATTTATTTAATGTCTAAAAATTATAACAAAAATAATATGATGTAGGAAATCGTTTGAGGTTTCTAATGACTATTTATAATCAAAAATCTGATCTTTACAACCCCATGTAAAAATTGTTTTCGTAAAACATATTTAGTTTGTGTTCTTTTTACTTTAACATTTAATAAAAAGTTATTTATGTCATTTCCCAACCAAAGTGTCTCCATGGGGTCCCCAAGTTGAAAAATGGCTTGTCTTGGTCGGCCATGACACAACCAATATGGTTGGGACATGTGTCTTTGTCATTTCATATTATTAAATCATTATTTATACCTTAAACTACACTAATTACCACTAATCGCGATTAAAAACTTAATAAGTTACTATTCACCAAAAAATTATTTTTATCCCATTGAACCACATTTTACTTCTTAATGACAACCATGTATGTAAGATTGTTGAAATTCAAAACACAATGATGGCAAAATTTCATTTAAAAGGAAAATCAGTCTTTATAAGTACCACTTAGGGGTTTACTATTCATCAAAAATTGAAGTTTTTCAGAAAATTACCAAAAATTCACCCTAAGATATATTTGATATTCCGAATTCAAAAATGAAGTCTGTTTTAAAAAAATTCAAAACATATTAGTCACATTAATTAATTTAATAATTAATTCCCGCTGTCAGAGCAAATAGCGTGTTTTTATAAAACAATAAGTATCAAAAGATTGACACTAGTTTAAGTCTGATTTCAAAGTGAAATTAATTCCAACGAACACTATTGGATTTAATGGTAAAAATATTTTCTAATTTCACTTTAAAACCAATTCAAAATATAATCTAGTCATATAAATAAATTATATTAAAAATAGGTTTTGAATTAAAATACAACATTTTACACTATTCATTAAAAAAAATGAACATTATCGGAAAGATACCAAAAATTTACAAAAAGTAAATTTTGATGTCCCGATTCTTAAGAAGAGTTTTATTTGGTCCAATTGAATTTATAAGAGTGAACAAAACTATATTTAATGATGGTTCGCCATCAAAAGGTGATAAGTGAACCTTTAGTGAAAACTAGGGCATATACGCCTAAAATTGAATTATTTCTGTATTTTAAGCATTTATCTTTTATTGGATAAATGTAAAAACATTTAAAAACATATATAATCATATTTTAGTTATTTCTATCCATTCCCACCAATACAACGACTACATGTTAACTACCATTTAAAATAATATTATTTTATTATTAGAGTGCAACGTATGATTCCCAAGAAACTCGTTGTTGCGTGTTGGGTACGCCATCGAGCATATCGTCCCCTTTAAAGTCATTTAAATATTTTATTCACAAATATGGATAAATATTAAATGTCATATTCTTTATTTACCTGGGGTGTTACACATATCCCCTTGGAGATTATGATTTTTTGGTTTAGGCCATGATGATTTAAATAAGAAGTAAAAAATTATGAATTCCATCACTATGAAATCATAAATATTCATTTATATTCTATTATTTGGAATGTCACATTTCATGTTTCAATTTTTATAATTACTGATGATATTAACATATATTTTAATGTTATTCATTATGATACAATAAAATCATTAACAACTAATTTAAACATAATAAAATATAAGTAAAAGGACATCAAGATGGGATAAAATGATACATTCAATTAATTTCTCTATGAGATAAATGTCATTTTGAATTAAATATGTGTTTTCAATATAATTTAAAAATATTATTAGATTTGAAATACAAATTAGATCACCAAAAAAGATGTGAAACACTAAAAAAATAATGGAATAACTTCATGTATTATAATATAATTCAACATATTAATTTAATTCATCAAAATCATTTTGAATTGAAAATACTGATAACGATGTTTATGTACTTTTTATATAGATTTCAGAGAATATTTTAAATTTTATAATTACTATAATGATTATTTAGGTTTATTAAATGATGTAAATGAGAGTATAATAATGGTTTTGGAAGGAGTATACAATGAGATTAAGTAGAAATATTATTTTATAGATTTAATTATATTCAAAAATATATAATAATAAATTATAGGAAATTTACTTTTAATTTTAATATATATGTTACATGATATTATATTAAGAAGAAACATTGCATCTGTCCTCACTAACTAAGCATGACTAGTTAAAAGAAAAATATTAATGATGAAATACGTTAATTCTATGAAAGTATATATTAGTAGTGGGGATTCATATTCAAGATCTAATTAGGGAAATGATTCGGAAACTCGTAATATATTTTTATGTACAAATATATTCATAATTAATTTTCACCTTCTCACACAAATTCATAATTTGAAATTGGTGAATGTAACAATAATACTCGAAATATATGTTTGATTTATCAAATAATTTAGTTCAGTGATTCATGTCATAATTTTTTTTATGAATCTAATAATGAATCTGATTATAAATATACATTTATTAATTATCTTTAAAAACTGATTGATGAGTGTCCTTATAGTGTTATGAATTTAAATAATTCCACCATGAAATTAATTATAAAACACAAGAAAATTAATATATAGAAAATATGTTTTCTTCTATTTCAATCCATAATGAATAAGATTATAATATTTATAAAAAGATAAAAAAACTTTTATTAGAATATATATGAAATGTGATATGATTATTTAAAGGTTGTTTAAAAGGAAAATTCTATGATGAACGTTGAGTTGATACATTTGGATAATATTTTTAAAACATAATATTAAAATATAAGAGGGTGATTAATATATAGGAATGAAATGGATTATTTGATAGAAAATATAGAATACATACTTTGGAATTATATAATTTTTCCTCAAATATATAGTCAACTATTTTGAATACCTATAAATGAGGGTATTTTTTTGTTAATTTCACTAAATGTTTATCATTTTTTCATTATTAATTTTACAATTCAATATGATTTATTTAATATATCAGAATTGTGAATTATTTTACATCAATATCTTATTTTAATTCTATGAAATATATGTATTCTAAAATATTTTCTTCTAATGGTTCATATTAAACCTTCAATGAGAAAAATCAAGTTTATTTTCTTATATAATTTGTTATATATATATATATAGAGTATACCCTTTACTATTTTATTTATTTTTATGTTTAAATGAACTCTATTTAGTTTTTTTTTCATTGGAGACATTGGTCATATATTTATTATTTTATTATTTGTGTTACACACGTTTGTGCTAAAAACATGTCACATTTAAATTCATTATGTAAAAATTAAGTATTCATTGAATAACATTAAATGACTCATAAATCCTAGTTGATTTTTATTATATAAGAGGAGATATCATTATGTATAATCATTTTATTTTATATTCAATGGAGTTTCACCCTAGATTTGTGGACAGATTTTCTTATTTATTATAAAAAAATTTATGTTGTTATATATATATTATTATACATGAGTTTATGGTCAGTTCATACATTAATCATTTGACATCGCATTTGTACATTTCAATATTAATATATAATTTTATTAGAAAAAGTATTATTTTCATTTAAATTATAATTATTCTATATCTGTTGTAAATTTTTTATTGGGGATATGTTGTCATTACTTTTTAAATTAGAATTTTATTCTTTATCCTTAAAAAATTGATATATTTTTTAAAAATTTAGATTTCATCAATTGTTACATTAATTTTTTTTTTCAAATTCACTTTTTCTTTATCATGTAATTATTTTTTCATAATTCAACAATTCAATAACATTGTTTATTAAATTTTTTATACTTTTAATTTATTATTGTTCTTACACAATCTGTAAAATTATAATTGGGAATATATCTTAATAATTTAATTATTTAAAAGGGGATCAGGGCTTGAGAAAACTATGTATGTTATTTTTTATGTGTGTCATCAGATGGGACTTAGTGGAATATGAAGAGGGTTATATAATTAGTGAGTACATGGGTTGTGATCCCCTTTACTGTATATCTTATAAATTGTGTTGTAACATTTATGGTAATAGAAATGGGATTTGAACAATATTTGATTGGAATGGGTTACAATGATTTTTTACCCTTCAGATGGGTTGTAGTTTATAAGAGCGAGAATGAGTTATACATTGTTATGGGCTATATATAGTTGTTATACATACCTTGAATAGAGAATATATTTAAGTACTTTGTAGATTATATGGTTTACAGGTGAATCATGTGGGATTTGAATTTATCCTCTTTCATGAATAGTGTCCATAAATATATTTTTAAGAGGATTTTGTACCATGATCTACCATTGGGTAGTAATTTGGATAATGATTATGATTATAAAGGATGATATATGTTCTTTTTGAACTTATGGTAATGCAAACCACCTGAGAGGGTCTAGCCTATAGAAATGGATTGGTTTTGAAATTGATTTTTCCATTCTTGGTTAATTATGAAATATTGTAATTATGCTTATTTTTTGTATGGTTTACCTTTTTTATTACATAATATGGGGTTTTAGGTCATAAAATTTTATTTTAGATCTAATTATTTCATATACATTCGCTTGGTCTGGGGTAGGGATTTATATTGGAATGAGTTAATGTAAGCGTTATATCTACTATATCCATCATATTTATTTATTCATACTAATATGTATAAATACTGTAAATAAGGAATCAATATAGACTCTAATGGGTCTATATGTGGTGTTAAAAAAAATAAGGACTCTTTCCTTACCTGATATTGTAGGATTATAGGGGGAGTGAAATGTTTTAATATTTTTCATCTTTAGGAGTCCTGGTTTTCTATTATTTTCTTATAAAATTTATCAATACTATATAATATTGATATACGATTCTATATCTATTATGTACCTTTCCAAAAATGTTTTCGTTATATTCACATCTATTTATGTTACACCATTCTCATATTTTTTTTAATATGAGATGTATGTTTTATTCTCAAGATATTTATATTGAATAATTTCATTAATATAAAATATTACAAGGTGGGAGGAAGTGATACACTACCACTAAATTTATTTTTAATATGATGTAGTTTATAAGGTTATATTTATTCTATTTAATAGATTATTTGGGGTAAGGGTTCATTGTGAACTTCTCAAAATAAAATGACTTGATGTGCTTTCAGGTATATAGACAATTACTTTTATATTCGACTTTTATGAAGACATATGTTGATATTATCATATATTAAAGGGGAAACATTTATTGGTTCTTGCAGAGAAATAAGATAACACCCTATATAAGGATTAGTAGTTTTGTTATGACCTAATTTTTATCTCTCACATAATAATTCAGGTAGGGGATATGGATAGATTACTAAAAATGGGTTTTAGTATCGGAAAAAAACAAGGGAATAGTGAATTATTATCATATATCTAATAATAGTTTATATTATTTTTATTTTTACCACATTGGACTTGGATTTGATACAAGTGTTATATGTATATATGAAAATAATGGAGATCATATTATTTTAAAATATCAATGGACATTAGTTAATATTGTTTTACTTTTAATTAAAACAACATTCCCTCAATTTGATATTATATGATGTTTTATTTATTTATATGGTAATCAATGTGATGATACAATAATATATTACCTTATTTATTATTGTATACTCTCATAACTATTTGATGGAAATTGGTGTATTCGGATGTTGTCCTAATATTTTATGTTTCAAATAAAAAAATAGATAATCTATTATATTCTATCAATGTTTCAAAATGGTATTAGTGATTTTTTTGGTTGTATTAATATTTTTGGAATTTAGATAGAGTTAAACATAAATGGAATTTTAAAAATCCAACAAACGAAATATATTAAATATATATACGATGAAATTTATTATTTCTTATTTTAAGGGAAGGTGAATCATTACAATTAAATTACTCATATTGAGGAAATTTATTCAAGTAATATATTTTGATAAAAATTGAAATTTATGATTTAACTTATCTCAAGGGGGTATAAAATGTGATTTCATGTTTGATACCTATCATTTATGGATAAATGATATGTTAAATAATTCATGGAAATGAAAATTTGTTTTTTATAATAGAAAATAGTATGTGAATGGCTATTAGAAAATACTTTTTTTAAAAATGGGATTCGTAAAAATTGAAAATTAAAAAATTAAATATAATATTTTTTTATTAATAACATATTGGTGTGGAATTTCATGCACAAAATTGTTTTTTTTATTCTCTGGTAATAATCTTGACAGTATGATGACAATATCAGGATCATGGATGATGGAACTTACATGTTAGGTAAGAATGGTTGTGATGTTTGAAATGTATGGTTTTTAATGAGAATATTCATTTGAGATGTAAATATATCTGAAAATATTCCACGTGGATCAATGATATGGTTATCATATAGTGTTATTCATAACTTGAGACACTCAATAGAGGTGTTTTGGCAACTGATGGTTCATTAAAAAATGTAGATATGTGTCTTAAGGAATTCATTTTTTATGATGGTAGAGGAATAGTAGATGGTAATTTGTGTAATGAGGTTGGTTATATGATAGAAAATAGATAATATATTTTACCAATTGATATAATTGAATTATTATAGTTATTATTTGTTTTTATATGGTTACAGGATGGTAAAACCATAATAATTTTTGTAAGTATAGTTTATTTATAATTTTTATGTAACCTAAGATAGGTGTGATCTTTTCATTGATTTTACATAAATTCCCTTCAGTGTGTTGGGATAGAAATAACCATAATAGATATCAATTGGATGTTTTAGTTTTCATGGAATTAGAAATGAAAATTAATTAATCTAGAGGCTTTTTCATAGAATATATATTTTATACTTCGTGTGTGAGAGGATATTCATTAATACATGGGGTGGTGGGTTATGGGTAATGAACATTAAATGAGTATAATCATGATGGAGTTGATTTCCTTTGAAATATGAAACAATGAATACTATGTATTGTAGGTTTGATTGTATGATTGGTAAATAATTCATTAACTGTCTTGGGATAAGGTTTATTTGAATCATCACAAGTCATATTTTTTATTTTTTCAATGAAAACAATGAGTACATGATTTAATGGTCTGAACATATAGGCCAAAAAAAGATGAAAAATAAAGGGGTCTAATGTATTGGAGACCAAGAGAATCTCCTATAATGATGTTAACCCATAGCAGTTTCAACTTTAAAAATAATGACAAAATAAATTTTTTGTACCAATAATATCAATCCATAGAAGATAACCCACAACAATGTTTCCCTCTCTGGAAACGGTAGAAATTATAAGCTCATCTTCGAAATTCCTTTTCACATTTATCACAATATAAAAAAACCAATGAGATGTTCCCTAATCATTAAAATCAATATATAAAAGTAAGGATTCTATTTCAGCATTGGTAATAACCAACTTGCTTTACTTCCAAATGAAAAGTCCAGATTACATGGCCATAACATTAGTATATAAAGAATTACCGTACTTCAACTTGATAGAAAAAGGAAATACTGTAGACCAAAAACTGTCTCAAACGATAAATCCACCATGACATCAGACTGAAAGAAACGAACCATCACTATTATGCTTTAGACACTTTGATGGAGGTTTCCAACATTCCCAATATCCCCCAAGAAGAGGAGCAAGTCCAGCCCTTTGAGTACAAGCGTGATTCTACAAAGAAGGAGCCTCCAATAATTTACATAATGCCTTAATGAAACCAGAATGCATATTTATAATTTTCCAAATAATAGTCTAGCTATTTGAACAAATAATTACATAATGATACATGTTCATGGCCTGAAAAAAGCACCAAAGACCTTCTAGTAGAATTACAGTGTGAGTAGATCATTAAATACTACCCAAACCAAACCATGGAACCAATGATCATGAAATGATATATTACCAATAGCTGATGATGAAAATGTCGTGAACTCACCAATGAAACTCAAAACATCAAAATCTCAATCACTATTAATGAAAATATGATAAGAAATTTCTTTTTTTGGAATCATATAGCACACACATCTTAAAAGAATGGATATCCAACCGATTTTAACATTTATTTGAATTATCATTTATGCCAACAATGTATTTACAAGATATGAGTGTGGTGTCTAGTAGTATTTAAATTTGATACTCAATCCATAGATCAGTGTATTGGATATGTTTTGGTTAATATATCCATTTATTTGGGATATATTAAAATGTAGTTTCTAGTGTGCTAGTATATCAGGTATATATGAGAAGAACTAAATGGTTTCTATAGTTTATTGATATATTTTTGGTTATTTCCTTTTGTAAGTGACATGATTTCCCATTTGGACTTATAAATGTAGACTATTTTTAATGATTTTTTGAGACAATGTATATTATATATTCTATTTTCATATATTAAAAAATCATAGGACCTATGGGTGTGGATTTAGGTTATAAATTTTGATATTATTCAATGTAATGATTGTCTTAATGGATCATCATTTAACAATTCAACTAAGGAGTGTTCATCCTTCGATGAATGGTCTTATGGGAAATCATATGGTTCGGATCTCAGAATAGATTTCATAATAAATTTCAGGTAGTAAAATTTGAAACAAACACTAATGAGACCATGAATATTACTACAAATGAATAAATGTGAGTATAGTGAGAATTATTTAGGGATTTATTAGTAGTTAATATATCGAAAATTTGTTAATAATATATATAAAAATTAGCTCCAATGAATTTTCTGCATCTAGCTTGGGTCTTTGAGGTGTATTTTCCAATTGTAATGTTGAATGTTGATTTATGGGAATAATATTTTGATTAAACTATCAATCATGTGTCAGGAGTGGCTCACTTGTAGATGGTCTATTGTATCATTATTTTATATTCAAACACCATGTGTAAATTTGGGTGGTAAATTATATAGTGAGTGAGATGTGGTTTCATTTTAAAAGATGTATGGATTTGAGGTGACTATCATGGTTCTTTTTGAGTAACCATCAATAGGAAGGTTAGTTTCAATTAGATGAGAAATAAATATATAAATTATTTCTATTTGGAACAATGTAATTATTATTTAGTAAAATAATCATCCATCATAAATAATTTTTATAGATCATAAGACCATATATATTCTGGAATAAAAAATGAGTGATGAAATTAGATTTCAAGATATTGATTGAGAATCTAGATGTCAACATGGAATCTTCAAAGGATTAGAATCCCAATAATGGTTATATAATAATAACCCAATTCATTATTAGTTATTGATATTTTTGGATTTTTTTACAAATCGATTTATTAGTAGGGATGTATATATTCGGTTTTTTAGATTTTAGTTTTAATTCTTAGAATATTAATTGATGGATAATTTAGCATTATTTTATAGATTTTGTGGTCTTAATGATTATTATAGTACGATTAGGCTTAATTGTGGGATGATATATTTTAAAAGAAATAATCTAGTATGGGGAAGGATTACATGGAATTTGGTTACTAATCAAAAAGGAAAGCTCCCCCTTTATGCACATTAATCAACTTGTGGGTTTATACTAGGTGGCCACTAATGGGTTAGGTACCTGGTACAAGTTAACTGGGTACACAATATGCACTTTTGGGGGGTTAGAATTAGTCATAGATAACATCTATGGGGTTTCCCTTATATATCTATATCATTATGGAACCTATGATGATGTATTTTTATCTCAAATTCAACTCATTGGTATCCTCATTATGGGCCCATTATACATTTAGATTTTCTAGAAGATCTAATGTCATTCATCATATTGGATCTAGTTAATCTCTCACACTCTTCTTCTTTCTTTCTAGCCATCCATTCTATTTATATTTTGGGATGATCATTATGGGGACCAATTTAATATTTCACATGATCAATGTGAGATCAATAGAGATTATTGGATCTTTTAGATATGGTGTGTAGATGAAGTAAAATAGATAGGGAATTCAATGACTATTCTCTAATTCTATTGAGTTGAGATTTATAATGTATTTTAAATAGTATTACCAAAAAAATGACATCAAATTAATTTTTTATTTTTCACTAATGAATGGGGATTATATTCATAGAAATGTTTGAGGCTTATAACATTTTGATTCAATGAACATACTAAATGTTTTGGTTATGTTGTAACTCTTGATATTAAGTACTATATATAAAATGGGGGTATTAAATTGAAATACATAGAATAGTTTATTATTTATTTTTTAAGGGATATTGTAATATAAATGGTAGCAAAATCATAGTTAAGCATTGCGTGTGATTATAAAAGTTCGGCATAAGTATGAGAAAATGGTTATTTGAATTGATTTGGGGGTTGGTTGAACTTTTATATTTATCCACATTTTTGAAAGATTGTTCTAGTTTTTTCATATTAGGGATTTTTTTATCATTGATTAGGTCAAGAATAATATTTATAATATAAATGAAAATTATATAAAAGATAATTAAAGATGTGAATCAACTATTATAGAAATCATTTGAGAGACTGGGAGATACCGTGAAACTACATAACTATATAATAAAATTCTAGTTCATCTTGGAAAACCCTTATTTGCAATTATCCTATATAATCAGATAATTTTGTCTTGTGGACGAGGTATGTGGAAGGTGAAGAATATTCATAAATGGGAGTGTCCTTTGGTGGTTTATCAAGTTTATATCTAATATATGAATATTATTGTAAAAGTTATGGGTTTGACATTCAGGATTGGAACTTACCATATGAGAATGATTTATAGTGAAATGTTACTCATTAATGTGGAAATAGTTTTTAAAACAAAAAATTCTTTATATAATTTTATGACAAATATTGGTATTTTTCTAATAAAATGATAAAATTAGATATTAATGGAATATAATGAGAGTATGGTTCATTGGAGGGTAGAATGTGGTTTTCCGTTGAATAACCTATCGTATTTGTTCATAGAATGTTTTGTTAAGTGACATAAGTACATTGATACACTATAGGATGTCATTATTGATGATACTTACACAAGTATAGGTTGATATCTGTTCCTCATGAACATATGTGAAACTGTCATGCATAGGTTGTGGTTTTTTGGTCTTTACTATATATGTAAAGTGTCTGTATCATTGTTTTTTTATTTTGTAAAGTGGGTTTTGTGATCATCATGTTACACTACAGATACAGATTTATTATGATTTTCTAGTATGGATTGGATGGTCATGGTTGGTTATTTAAGAGATACTGATGTTATATCCCTAAATATGGAACTCGGTAGGGAACTATTTCTTTCTATGTAAAATAGTATGTGTTATTTCTTTCAGGTACTTAATATTCATATTAAATATTAATAATTTGTAGTTTATATTGGTGTAGTTGTTTATTATAGAACTAGAGGTTATGGTGAAATGTTACACCTCTATGATTCTCATACATGTAGGGTTATAGTAGAATTATGGAGAATTTGAAATAATCCCTTGTTTCCCTTCTATATGGGGATAGTTATGTCAAACGCTTCCTAGATCGATTTCCTATAAGATATTTATAAGTATACTGAGGATATGGAGTAAAATTCTCTTACAATGATTAGTATCTAATACACTAGTCATTATATGTTCTACATTGTTTATAATATATTTTTATATGATATTAGGCTATTATTCCTAGGTATGGATATGATACAAAACTTCATTGATGGGATCCAGTAGATGGTCATCAGTAATGTTACACCGATCCAATATTAGTTTACATTATTATGTGAATATGATAGATAAAATGTTGAAATTTTAATACTCAAATGGGGTTACATATATTTTTATCATAATTATAAAAAAAATTAATAGAATATATTACATGTGTTATGAATAATAGAAATGTGTTATCCTATTATTTAAGAATATAGTGCAACATATTTGTATATAGGAGATCCCATTAGTGGTTCCTTAAAATGTTATTTGTTTCAACCCATGGTGGTAAACCTAGTGAATATGATAATCTTATTGTCTTATTCAACGTGACAAGATGAGTTTGTGACAGGGATTTTGATGTTCAAGGGGATTTTGAGATTATATGATGGAGGGACTCATGTTTTACCATCGTGTCTCTAGTAAAATTGTTCTTTTTGTTTATTTTGTTCAATAATGTACCATGGTTAATCATGATCATATATATTCCACATGGGACCACTATTATAATTACCAGATGATATTTTTTTTAAACATTTAGTTTATTCATATATGTAATTTTTTTTCATATTTCATTAAATTTGAATTTATTCTGAAATATATATGTCATTATATGATATGATTCTAAGAGTATAGCATCCCCACCTTTTTTAAGACTCCCTATTCATTTGGGTGGATAGTGGATTATGAAGATGTTTAAATGATGCAAGGTTGTACCCTCGACTCAATCCAATGATTTATTATTCAAAATTGGGAACTATAATATTCCACATGTATATAATCATTTTGAATCATTTATAAATCTATATCATCTCCAAGAAATTCAATTTAAATTTCTATATTTTAAAATATAAATATTCATCCTCAAATATCATTATCATTGATTAAAAAATTGAGATATGGTAGATCCATTTGGACCCATTTATTTTTTAAATCACCTCCTTCCCATCAGAAGATTTGTTTTGTATTTTTTATCTTCAAAACAATTATTTGATCCTCTTTTCTCAATTTTGGTTATATATTTCCTCCTATAATCTATTTTTTTAATAAAAATATAATAATAATATAAAATTGACATTTCAAATGATTCAAACTCTATTTTGATCTCATAATCATTATTATAATAAATTTCCAAAAGATAGATTAAACTAGACATTAGACATCTTATTTACGCCCAATAAAATAATTAAAATATCATAACATTCTTAAAACACATTCCAAATCATTTTAATGAATTTAATATTTATTCATATATGATAATCAATTTATTTTATTCCAAATAATGTTTTCACAATTTTAATAATAAAAAATATTAACATAAATCCTTTTTAAAAAATATTTCAGAATTCATTGACATGGAAATATCCAGTTTTATAAAATCAATTATTATCAATGTTATAATTATCTATGAATAAAATTAATGAAGAAGTTAAATATAAATCCAACCCATTATGGATGAATAAACCAATTTATTAAAATATATAATATATCATATTATATATTTCAAAAAATATCACCATACTTAATCTCTATAGAAATAAAAATTTATTTATATTTATGATATCTAGAAATATTATTATATATATTTTTATTTGAGTCCTTTTATGTTCATCTTTACAATATAATTCCCTAGAATTATATATCTACCTATAATATAGTTAAATTTTTTTAATTCCACACTGAATATTCCTTCACCAATACAATATAATGGGTTTCCATAAGACTAGTTGTCTTCTCCAAAATCATCTAAGTTATAAAAATAATGGTGGGTCATAATGAAACATTTTTGGTTAAATGATAAAATCTTTAACTATATAAATTTAACATTTTATTACAAAGACCATTTATCCTTAAAAAATATCAATAAAAAAATTTAATGTTGCAAATAATCATAAAAATCAATCTAAATATTTTTAATGTAAAAAAATTGATATTAAAATTAATGCATGCCCTCATAGTATGGTAAATTATAATCATAATTACATATACATGATGTTACTAGTCATTCATAATTCAATTAAATTTTCATAAAATGTTAATGTTGAAACAATCATTTGTATTTATAGAATACTTATCATTTCATATAATCAAACAAATATTAATCATGAATTATTAATAAAAAATTACATATATATAAATATAACTATTATTATAGTTACATCTACAGTAGATATTCATTCACTTTATTGTCCACCTTTATGGTTATATATGTAGACACCCGAAGCTTGACGTACATGGACATTACATTACTTTTGCAGAATACTTAGTACATTACAAAAACACACACACAAGGACCGTAATAGTTTAGTGTATTTGGAAACTCGAAATATAATCTTCTAATCGTGGGGAAAGATCTTCAACATCTTCCATAAAGATCTTCTTTTTTTATAAACCTAAATCCTGTCTTTATGTCCTGGGGAAAAGAAAACATAAAAGGGTGAGCTCAAATGCTCAGTAAGGGTAAACAAAAGAAATATCAATCACATCATATTCATAAGAACATATCTTTTGGAAATCTTAACCTGCAAAAGAGATCATAATTTCATAACATGGGATAAATCATAGTAGTGAAATGTAATCCCAATAATCATAACATCAACCATGAACGTTTGTGGAATACACAAATAATCATAGAGAATCATTTTTTATTAGTTAGGACTCATTGCCAAGACTATCTTAGTGGACAAAGTCCCTTTCTGAACCGAGTTCACTCCTCGTTTCAGTCCTGTTTCACTGAACCTGTATAACCTACCATTCCAGCCATGTATATCTCATGAGATATAATATTGTTACCCAATTCATTGGAGGGAGATATAGGTACCACCCATCTCATAATGATACCATTCTTTTGTGTGCCACAAAATTAGAAAACCATACATCATATCATAACCCATGTAATAAAAATGGGAATCTTAAAGATCTTGACATCATAAAACAATTCATATAAGATAAAGGAATTCATAAAAATATAATTCCATCACAACATAATATAATCAATGTAATAATAGGGATAAAGACATAACCCTTTATAATCTTAGATGGAAAATAATTTTGATAAAACACTTGAACTCCATTCTTGAGGAATATATCCTTTCTGCTTCAAAAACACTTTTCCTTTCTTAACATGTCGTACAATTATAAACTAAAAGAAGTTGATTAAAAATAAACTTGAAAACTTGTAAAGGAAGCTTCTTGGAAATAATGTTTTAAAAAAACCATTCAAGCCGTATAAGTTAAGAAAACATTCTTCTCGTACTTTTGTCGGAAAAGTCAGAAAGTACCTCGTACGAAAAACGACAAAAGATTCCTTTCATATCTTTTACTAAAAACTCACCGAAAGGTAAAATTGGATATAAACTATTGTAGAAGGATATAAATATTAAATATTGAGGAAACATGGATGTGGATGATAAAATACACCCCAGTAAATACCAAAGCGTAAACAATCTTGGATAAAAACGAGATTTTGATATTTTCCCTTACCTTAGGTCCGATTTGCTTCGTATGTTTCCGAACATCTAGTATAATGATTTAAATAAAGTCATTGACCTATTCCAGAATCATACTCATTGTTATGATATCATATATGTTTCAATTATGGCTTTATATTACCCGTTATTTTGTAAATTCCATCATAAAGAGCGTTTTGGGTAAAATCGTTTCATTTGTCGTCCGTGTTTTGACTTGTAATTATTCAAATGATTACTTAGATCATGATTACTTAATCCCAGAATATAAAAAATGATTTATATATAATATATATTCAGAATATAATAGATCAGTAAATGGAAAGTGTAACACCCCAGGTAAATAAAGAATATGACATTTTCATATTTATCCATATTTGTGAATAAAACATTGATATGACTTTAAAGGGGACGCTATTCCCGATGGCGTACCCAACATGCAACAACGAGTTTCTTGGGAATCTTACGTTGCACTCTAATAATAAAATAATATTATTTTAAATGGTAGTTAAGATGTAGTCGTTGTAATGGCGAGAATGGATAGAAATAACTAAAATATGATTATATATGTTTTTAAATGTTTTTACATTTATCCAATAAAGGATAAAGGCTTAAAATACGGAAAGAATTCAATTTTAGGCATATATGCCCTAGTTTTCACTAAAGGTTCACTTATCACCTTTTGATGTTGAACCATCATTAAAAATAGTTTTGTTCACTCTTAAACATTCTTTTGGACCAAATAAAACTCTTATTAAGAATGGGGACATCAAAATTTACTTTGTGTAGATTTTTGGTATCTTTCCGATAAAGTTCATTTTATAATGAATAGTGTAAAATGTTGTATTTTAATTCAAAACCTCTTTTTAATATAATTTATTTATATGATTAGATTATCTTTTGAATTGGTTTTAAAGTGAAATTAGAATATATTTTTACCATTAAATCCAATAGTGGTCGTGGAATTAATTTCACTTTGAAATCAGACTTAAACCAGTGTCAATCTTTTGATACTTATTATTTCATAAAAACACGCTATTTTCTCTAACAGCAGGAATTAAATATTAAATTAATTAATCTGACTTATATGTTTTGAATTTTTTAAAATAGACTTCATTTTTGAATTCGGAATATCAAATATAGATTATGGTGAATTTTTGGAAATTTTCTGAAAAACATCAATTTTTGATGAATAGTGAAACTACTAAGTGGTACTTATAAAAAATGATTTTTCCATTTAAATGAAATTTTTCCATCTTTGTGTTTTGAATTTCAAAAATCCGACATACATGATTGTCATTAAGAAGTAAAATGTGGTTCAATTGGATAAAAATAATTTTTTGGTGAATAGTAACTTATTAAGTTTTTAATCGCGATTAGTGGTAATTACTGTAGTTTAAGGTAAAAATAATGCTTTAATAAAATGAGATGAGCTTTACACATGTCTTACCCTCATTGGTTGTGTCATGTCCGACCAAGAAAAGCCATGGGTCAACTTGGGGACCCCATGGATCTACTTTGGTTGGGAAATGACATAAATAACTTTTTTTTAATGTAAAAGTAAAAATGACACAAACATGATATGTTTTACTAAAACAATTTTTAAGTGGGGTTATTCAAGTAATATTTTTTGTTATAAATATTAATCGGAAAGATAAAAAGATTTCCTACATCATAATATTTTTTTATAATTTTTATACTTTAAATAAATTAAATTATTTATGACATCATAATGATTCAGCGATGACCTCATTATTTAACGATTTAAATAAAATGGAAAGATAATGTAAAATCTATGAACTACACATGTCCAAAACTTATTGGATGGGTGGATTTAGAACCCTAATCATCTTATCCACGAATTATATCAATGTGGGACCTTTTAAAACCGAAAAACATTTTCAAATAAAGTAATATTTCTTACTTTCCAAAAGTACCCCTCCTCTCCTCTTATAAAAGGCCCCCAATTCTACCTCATTTCACACACTCCTCAAGCCTTTGGCTCGGCCAAACCCTGCCCATTTACTCTCTCCACATCCCTCTCCTCATCCTAGAGGATTTCTTTTGGGATGAATCCATTCAAAGGAAGCCTTTAGGATAAAATCAAAAGGAGTTACAATTTTAAAGGTAATTCATTCTCTCATGTTCATTTGTATTATTTTGCTTCTCCAACCCCCTAAACACTTTTTATTTACTTCTTTTGTAACAACACCAGTATCTTCAATATACTATGATGTTGTTATAAGATTTATTAGAGCTACACTCTCACACAACTTCATCAAATGGTTAAAGAACATACGGTTTCCGTGGATGGCGAAATTCTGCCTCCTGAAACGAAGATTGTTCAATACTCATTTAACACCTTCAAAGGTGGCCATTATGATGTCACTATTTTTATATATGATATATAATATGTTTATGTTTTCCTTAAGCTTCTTTTTTATTAATTTTGGGCATACCTTTATGGTTTCCATTATGGGTAAACGTGATATCTTCATTTAAGGAAGTGCGGACTACCGCCCCCTTAAAGTGATTTGATTCATTAAATACCATATGTGGGACGTATAAAGGATGGAACTGTGATATTATATATGATATTATACTGGAATTATAATATACCTTTATATCATTATTATTACATTCTATAAAATACGAAATAGAAATGAAAGTAGCGTTCATGCGTACGTACGGCTTACCGTCTCCATGAACGGTGCATTTCATTTCTTACCTCTAAATGATTATGTAATTTTATAAATGCATGCATGTAATGGATATATATGACATAAATTATATCTACATCATGAATAAAATTCTGGATATAATAAACATTTGGCCACATGAACAACATGTAATTGTAAGAAGTCCACTTTCGACTTAAGAACCAAATATCGGCAAAACAAATATTATTAACATAAATGATTACATAATGTTTATGACATGGTAATAAGTGATATAAAAGGAATAATGAACATGAAATAGGATATAAATGAAGTATAAATTAACTCAAGTTTATTATTCATGACGTTAAAGAACGATCGAGTGAAGTCGGACCCGAGGTAAGGGATCCTACTCCTCTCTTTCTTTTTAAGTACACACTTTTATGTCATTCCTTTTAAAGCTCATAATTCATGTTATTGGGGTGATATATTATATTAAACATACTGTAATTTTTATGTTCATGTGATGAGAGACCCTATTCTCTCTCATCAATCTATTTTGGAAGTTTTGAGTGGCGCTGTTATGCTGCCGAACTTTCGTAAGAGATCTAACATCTCTCTTTCTTTTTAAGTACTCTCCTTTATGTCACTTCTTTTAAGATCCTCTTTGTAATGTTGGGGGATGTTCTTTTATATTCCTCTTTCTGTAAATTTTATTGTAATGTGATGAGATAACCTATTTGATCTCATCAATCCATATTCAGAAGTTTTATGTGGTGCCGTTAGGCTGCCGAGTTTTCGTAAGGGATTTTTCATCTCACTTTTATTTCTATGAGATTTATGCTACATTTGCAACAAATTCCATTGAGTGGTGTATGTACTGCCCATTATTCTACTATTTGTGTAATATAATTTCGTTTATGATTATTTACATCAATGATCTATTGGCCTTCTTTCATGGGGTGTATGTTTTGAAAGATACCCAAGTCGGTAAGGGAACCTTTCACCCTCATTTTTTTAAAAGACTTCTTTTGTTGGGTCTTTTAATTTGCATATTGTTATGTTGGGATATGTTCTCATATATCCTTATTGATGTAAATTTTATGTCCAAGTGATGAGATAAACTTTTTATCCCTCATCAACTCATTTTGATCTGATGCCGTTAGGCTGTCAAGGGAACTTTTTAACCCAATTTCGATTTCTTTGGGTTCAACATGTAGTCATTGAATATGTCATCCATTGAATATGTGTGAATGACCTTTTATTGTTTTACACTTAATATCCACTTATATTGGGTGTATATATATTTGTCACACATATTTTTGAGATTGATTTGTCCTTAATTTAAGGATACCGTCTTTATAAGGGATTTCATCACATTTGACATTTCTATTGAGGGTTCCTTGTTGTTATGCACCAATTCACTCTTATATGGTGTATATACTGTCCTTTGGTGTATTATATCATGAATCCATTTATTCTCATGATATTATAAAGTTCTGACTAAATGTTATTTCTCAATTATTGTATTCAAGTGTTTCTAATTTTGGTAAAACCCCTTTAACCAAAATATCATTTTAAATGTTTTATTTATTTTTTCTTATTAATATCCATGTTTTCAAAATGTATTTAAGGATTTATTTATATGGATATTAATGGTTTAAAATTTTAAGCTTCAAGGTGGTATGGGACACTTTGATTCAAAAATCTCTTTATTAAATGTTTTAAATGGTTTTGGAAATGGTTTCTCTTTGAATGGATTCATTATTTCAATATACTAAAATGTTATATTGTGATTGAAATGTGGAAATGTTATGTTTCCTTTGTGCATGTTTTATGTGATACATTTATGTTATGGTTTTTGGGCATTGTTATGAAAACGGGTGGTTCCGTGATAAACTAAGGGCGGGTGAGCCCGATATAGCTCTCCAATGCATTGGGTAACGCGAAGGAGTGACACGTTAAGGTTTCTCCGAAGGGATTTAGGGAATATACTGTGATGGGTATTCCAAATGTAACCAAGAGGGTTACTCCCTATGTAATAATGTTATGAATTCCTCAAGTTACCTTTATGTCTTATGTTTTCTATGATTTATTCATGATTTGATATGCCTAAGTTTTATGGGTAAAGTGTGATTTCATTCTAATGTATATATGAACTCATGTTTCCTTTCCATATTTTTATAACTCTTACTGAGCTTTTTATGCTCATCCCAAGTTTTTGAAATGTTTTTCACTGGTCAAAGGATAGGTACATGATGTGATGATAGTGTCAAGGATGTGTCAAGAAAGAACCCATGTTTTATTTTAAATATGTTTCCGTTGATGGGAAGAATGAATACTGTCTTTTATGTAACCACTTTGTTTAAATGTGGAATGTAATGCAAGTTTCATGATCTAATTCTCTAAAACTATAAACCTGAAAAGATCCTCAATTTGTAATCTTGTAATAACTCAAGATTAAGTAAGGTTTAAGGCTGGGGCCTTATAGTTGGTATCAGAGGTCGGTGTAGATAACTTTAGAGGTTAGGGTATTCTTTAAGCATAAGTGACAATTACCATAATGGTTTGGATTTCAGAATGAGTATTAGTTTTAGATAAAGTGAATGAGTCAGTATATCTTATTGTTTATCATACTCATTAGTACATGATGGTTTTGTTGATATACTCACAATGACCTTTTTGGTTTTAGTAAATGGCTGGATCTAGCAGGCACCAAAGTAACAGTGGATGTGAAGGAAACTATGACAGTTTTTTGAGCAAGAAATTGAATGATATGGGAGCTGTATTGAAAACTCTTGTGATTATCCTCAACCAACTACCTGGAGTCATGATTGACCACCTAAACCTTGGAGATTTCTCTAAGGAATCATATATGCAAGAAACAAATCCCTACGGAAGTACATGTAATAATCATAAAGGTAAGTGTGTTCAAAAACCTATGTGTCAAAGATGTGGAAGGAAACACCTAGGAAAATGTTTCAAAGGGACAAAAATATCCTATAGATGTGGAAATGAAGGTCATAAATCAAGAACCTGCCATGGAAAAAGGAATCATCTAGTTGACTCGAGGAAAGGGAAAGAAGTTCTTTCTGAGGGATCAATTGAATGTTTTAAATGTGGTGTGCATGGTCATTATGCAAACACATGTCCTATGTAGAAGTTTCGTGAATGGGGTCACTAAGAGCGTATCAATATTCGTTTACCAATACCTAATGCCATTCCGATTGAGGATTAAGAATCTAACAATGACCAATCAAAGGTATGTACTATTTCATGAATATTGTTTTCCTATTTTGGAATCTTAGGATATGATTCATGATTTAGTTTGTAGGAAAGAGGTATTTCGGAATAAGTTGGAAAGGAATGGATAATGGATCATGAAGAATGTTGAATGAGTAAGATGTCAACACATAAGGGCTTCAAGAGTTATGGTGAAATTCTTAAGAGTATTAAGTCTCTTTTAATGATTGGGTTACATTAGAAGACGTTTTATATTATATGTAACCCTGATGTTTAATATAGGCAAATTTTATCTAAGTAATAGTCATCTTTTCTTTTGTGGACATAGTTATAAAGAACCATTTGGGTTTATATGATCCTTACTTTTGAGGTAATTATGGGTTACTATATGTTATGATTGAAGTGAAAGGCATGAGATAAAATTTAGGTTAAATTATGTTATGGTTATTTTTGATGCTTTTATCCCTTTTTGGGGAATTATTTTAGAATTATATAGTTTTGGAAAAAGGACAACACGTAGACCGTGTGACTACCCGTCGCGTCGGACAAAGCTGCGGGAATCGAACCCACAACCAAAGTGCGACTGGTATTTATCGCCTACCACTAGACTACGTGAAGTCCCTAGTTAGTTTGACTGATTCTTTTTAGTTATATGATTTTATGAATTTAGGGTAAGTTGATTTTTGGTTATTTATGAAAATGATTAACATATCATGGAGGATATGTGATTAGGATAATTACTTTTTCAATGGGAGACTTTAGGAGCGATTGATGTTGTTTGGAGATAAGTGTTACGATTTAACTTGGAATACTATGTGACTAAATCCTTCAAACATTTGGGTTTCAATCTTATATTGGTTTACATTGAAGACTTTTATGGAAAAATTGTTTATCTAATGGTCCTCTTTGAACTTTGGGTTTTGTTGGAAAAAATTTGGAGATTAACCATGGATTTTCTTTTTAATGGGTTATCCTTTTCTGGATTATCTGACCTTGTACTAACCTTTTTTGTTTTGGTTTTGGTTAAAGCCTAAAGACATGGGATGCATATAGTTCTCTTTTGTGGATTAGGTGATTCTCTAGAAGTTTATTATAGTACTCTTAATGCGAACAAGTCTCCCTAAATACTCGCCTTTTGGAAAAAAATATGAGTTTGACTAAGGAATCTAGTAAAAGATGAAAGTCAACATGATAAGTGATTATGTTTCCTTATGAATAAATTCCTTAAAAAAATTAACTTAAAACAAAAATGTTGTCCATTAACTTTTCCTACTGGGGAATCGAATACCGTTTTACCCATCACAAGTTTGTGATTTTGTTATTGTTAACTTTTTCCTAAACATGTTTTCTATCACTGTCCATCAGAACATGACCCTATGTTTTCTCCTCCATGTCCATGTTTTCCTAAATGGAATCCTCGTATGGGTAAACTCGGGTGACCTCTGTACTTATATTTCTTTATTTTAAAGTGATTGTTTTACCAACTCTTGTTCCGATGTGGGACTTTCAAGGATTTTTCCAAGCCCAATTTTAAAAATTGTGAGGACGCAATTCCCAAATGGGGGGAAGGATGTAACACCCCAGGTAAATAAAGAATATGAAATTTTCATATTTATCCATATTTATGAATAAAACATTGATATGACTTTAAAGGGGACGCTATGCCCGATGGCGTACCCAACACGCAACAACGTGTTTCTTGGGAATCTTACGTTGCACTCTAATAAGAAAATAATATTATTTTAAATGGTAGTTAACATGTAGCCGTTGTAATGACGGGAATGGATAGAAATAACTAAAATATGATTATATATGTTTTTAAATGTTTTTAAATTTATCCAATAAAGGATAGAGGCTTAAAATACGGAATGAATTCAATTTTAGGCGTATATGCCCTAGTTTTCACTAAAGGTTCACTTATCACCTTTTGATGTTGAACCATCATTAAATATAGTTTTGTTCACTCTTAAACATTCTTTTGGACCAAATAAGACTCTTATTAAGAATCGGGACATCAAAATTTACTTTGTGTAAATTTTTGGTATCTTTCCGATAAAGTTCATTTTTTAATGAATAGTGTAAAATGTTGTATTTTAATTCAAAACTACTTTTTAATATAATTTATTTATATGATTAGATTATCTTTTGAATTGTTTTTAAAGTGAAATTAGAATATATTTTTACCATTAAATCCAATAGTGTTCGTTGGAATTAATTTCACTTTGAAATCAGACTTAAACCAGTGTCAATCTTTTGATACTTATTGTTTCATAAAAACACGCTATTTGCTCTGACAGCGGGAATTAATTATTAAATTAATTAATCTGACTTATATGTTTTGAATTTTGTAAAATAGACTTCATTTTTGAATTCGGAATATCAAATATAGCTTATGGTGAATTTTTGGGAATTTTCTGAAAAACTTCAATTTTTGATGAATAGTGAAACCACTAAGTGGTACTTATAAAAACTGATTTTTCCATTTAAATGAAATTTTTCCATCTTTGTGTTTTGAATTTCAAAAATCCGACATACATTATTGTCATTAAGAAGTAAAATGTGGTTCAATGGGATAAAAATAATTTTTTGGTGAATAGTAACTTATTAAGTTTTTAATCACGATTAGTGGTAATTAGTGTAGTTTAAGGTAAAAATAATACTTTAATAAAATGATATGAGCTTGACACATGTCTTAACCTAATTGGTTGTTTCATGGCCGACCAAGAAAAGACATGGGTCAACTTGGGGACCCCATGGATCTACTTTGGTTGGGAAATGACATAAATAACTTTTTTATTTAATGTAAAAGTAAAAATGACACAAACATGATATGTTTTACTAAAAGAATTTTTAAGTGGGGTAATACAAGTCCGATTTTATGTTATAAATAGTAATTGGAAAGATAAAAAGATTTCCTACATCATAGTATTTTGTTTATAATTTTTAGTCTTTAAATTAATTAAATTATTTATGACATCATAACGATGGAGTGATGACCTCATTATTAAACGATTTAAATAAAATGGAAAGATAATGTAAAATATATGAACTACACATGTCCAAAACTTATTGGATGGGTGGATTTCGAACCCTTATCACCTTAGCCACGAATTATATCAATGTGGGACCTTTTAAAACCGAAAAACATTTTCAAATAAAGTAATATTTCTTACTTTCCAAAAGTACCCCTCCTCTCCTCTTATAAAAGGCCCCCAACTCTACCTCATTTCACACACTCCTCAAGCCTTTTCCTCGGCCAACCCCTGCCCATTTACTCTCTCCACATCCCTCTCCTCATCCTAGAGGATTCCCTTTGGGAATAATCCTTTCAAAGGAATCCTTTAGGCTCAAATCAAAAGGAGTTACACTTTTAAAGGTAATTTATTCTCTCATGTTCATTTGTTTTTTTTTGCTTCCCCAACACCCTAAACTCTTTTTATTTAATTCTTTTGTAACAAAAACAGTATCTTCAATATACTAGGATGTTGTTATAAGATTTATTCAATCTACACTCTCACACAACTACATCAAATGGTTAAAGAACATACGGTTTCCGTGGATGGTGAAATTCTGCCTCCTCAAACGAAGATTGTTCAGTACTCATTTAACACCTTCATAGGTGGCCATTATGATGTCACTATTTTTATATATGATATATAATATGTTTATGTTTTCCTTAAGCTTCTGTTTTTTTCATTTTGGGCATACCTTTATGGTTTCCATTATGGGTAAACGCGATATCTTCATTTAAGGTAGTGCGGACTACCACCCCCTCAAAGTGATTTGATTCGTTAAATACCATATGTGGGACGTATAAAGGAAGGAACTGTGATATTATATATGATATTATAATGGAAATATAGTATACCTTTATATCATTATTATTACATTCTATGAAATATGAAATATAAATGAAAGTAGCGTTCATGCGTACGTACGGCTTACCGTCTCCAGGAACGGTGCATTTCATTTCTTACCTCTAAATGATTATGTAATGTTATAAATGCATGCATGTACTGGATATATATGACATATATTATATCTACATCATGAATACAATTCGGGATATAATACACATTTGGCCACATGAACAACATGTAATTGTAAGAAGTCCACTTTCAACATAAGAACCAAATATCGACAAAACAAATATTATTAACATAAATGATTACATAATGTTTATGACATGGTAATAAGTGATATAAAAGGAATAATGAACATGAAAAAGGATCCTAATGAAGTAGAAATTAACTCATGTTTATTATTCAGGACGTTAAAGAACGATCGAGTCAAGTCGGACCCGAGGTAAGGGATCCTACTCCTCTCTTTCTTTTTAAGTACACACTTTTATGTCATTCCATTTAAAGCTCATATTTCTTGTTATTGGGATGATCTTTTCTATTAAACTTACTGTAATTTTTATGCTCATGTGATGAGAGACCTTATTCTCTATCATCAATCCATTTTGGATGTTTTGAGTGGTGCCGTTATGCTGCCGAACTTTCGTAAGAGATCTAACCTTTCTCTTTCTTTTTAAGTACTCTCCTTTATGTCACTTCTTTTAAGCTCCTCTTTGTAATGTTGGGGGATGTTATTTTATATTCCTCTTTCTGTAAATTTTATTTTAATGTGATGAGATACCCTATTTGATCACATCAATCCATATTCGGAAGTTTAATGTGGTGCCGTTAGGCTGCCGAGTTTTCGTAAGGGATTTTTCATCTCACTTTTATTCCTGTGAGATTTATGCTACATTTTCCACAAATTCCATTGAGTGGTGTATGTACTGCCCATTATTCTACTCTTTGTGTAATATAATTTCGTTTATGAGTATTTACATCAATTATCTATTGGCCTTCTTTCATGGGGTGTATGTTTTGAAAGATACCCAAGTCGGTAAGGGAACCCTTCACCATCCTTTTTTTTAAAAGGCTTCTTCTGTTGGGTCTTTTAATTTACATATTTTTATGTTGGAAAATGTTCTCATATATCCTTAATGATGTAAATTTCATGTCCAGGTGATGAGATACACTTTTTATCTCTCATCAACTCATTTTGATGTGATGCCGTTAGGCTGTCAAGGGAACTTTTTAACCCAATTTCGATTTCTTTGGGTTGAACATGTAGTCATTGAATATGTCATCCATTGAATATGTGTGAATGACATTTTATTGTTTTACACTTAATATCCACTTATATTGGGTGTATTTATATTTGTCACACATATTTTTGAGATATATTTTTCCTTAATTTAAGGATACCGTCTTTATAAGGGATTTCATCACATTTGACATTTCTATTGAGGGTTCATTGTTGTTATGCACCAATTCACTCTTATATGGTGTATATACTGTCCTTTAGAGTATTATATCATGAATCCATTTATTCTCATGATATTATAAAGTTCTGACTAAATGTTATTTCTCAATTATTGTATTTAAGTGTTTCTAATTTTGGTAAAACCCCTTTAACCAAAATACCGTTTTAAATGTTTTAATTATTTGTTCTTATTAATATCCATGTTTTCAATATGGATTTAAGGATTTATTTATATGGATATTAATGGTTTAAATTTTAAGCTTCAAGGTGGTATGGGACACTTTGATTCAAAAATCTCTTTATTAAATGTTTTAAATGGTTTTGGAAATGGTTTCTTTTTGAATGGATTCATTATTTCAATATACTAAAATGCTATATTGTGATTGATATGTGGAAATGTTATGTTTACTTTATGCATGTTTTATGTGATACATTTATGTTATGTTTCTTGGTCATTGTTAAGAAAAATGGTGGTTCCGTGACAAACTAAGGGCGGGTGAGCCCGATATAGCTCTCCAATGCATTGGGTAACGCGAAGTAGTGACACGTTAAGGTTTCTCCGAAGAGATTTATGGAATATACTGTGATGGGTATTCCAAACGTAACCAAGAGGGTTACTCCCTACGTAAGAATGTTATGAATGCCTCAAGTTACCTTTATGTCTTGTGTTTTCAATGATTTATTCATGATTTGATATGCCTATGTTTTATGGGTAAAGTGCGATTTCATTCTAATGTATATATGAACTCATGTTTCCTTTCCATATTTTTATAACTCTTACTGAGCTTTTTATGATCATCCCAAGTTTTTGAAATGTTTTTCACTGGTCAAGGGAAAGTTACCTGATGTGTTGATAGTGTCAAGGATGTGTCAAGAAAGAACCCATGTTTTATTTTATATATGTTTCTGTTGATGGGAAGAATGAATACTGTCTTTTATGTAACCACTTTGTTTAAATGTTGAATGTAATGCAAGTTTCATGATCTAATTCTCTAATACTCTAAACCTGAAAAGATCCTCAATGTGTAATCTTGTAATAACTCAAGATTAAGTAAGGTTTAAGGCTAGGGCCTTATAGTTGGTATCAGAGGTCGGTTTAGATAACTTTAGAGGTTAGGGTATTCTTTAAGCATAAGTGACGATTACCATAATGGTTAGGATTTCAGAAAGAGTCTTAATTTTAAATAAAATGAATGAGTAAGTATATCTTATTGTTTATCTTACTCATTAGTACATGATGGTTTTGTTGATATACTCACACTGACCTTTTTGTTTTTAGAAAATGGCTGGATCTAGCAGGCACCAAAGTAACAGTGGATGTGAAAGAAACTGTGAAAGTTTTTTTGAGCAAGCAACTGAATGATATGGGATATGCAATGAGAACTCTTGTGATTATCCTCAACCAACTATCTGGAGTCATGATTGACCACCTAAACCTTGGAGATTTCTCTAAGGAATCATATATGCAAGAAACAAATCCCTACGGAAGTACATGTAATAATCATAAAGGTAGGTGTGTTCAAAAACCTATGTGTCAAAGATGTGGAAAGAAACACCTAGGAAAATGTTTCAAAGGGACATAAATATCCTATAGATGTGGAAATGAAGGTCATAATGCAAGAAACTTCCATGGAAAAAGGAAGCATCCAGTTGACTCGAGGAAAGGGAAAAAAGTTCTTTTTGAGGGATCAATTGAATGATTTAAATGTGGTGTGCATGGTCATTATGCAAACACATGTCCTATGAAGACGTTTCGTGAATGGGGTCACCAAGAGCGTACCAATATTAGTTTACCAATACCTAATGCCATTCCGATTGAGGATGAAGAAACTGACACTGACCCATCAAAGGTATGTACTATTTCATGAATATTGTTTTCCTATTTCGGAATCATAGGATATGATTCATGATTTGTTTTAGGAAAGAGGTATTTCGGAATAAGTTGGAAAGGAATGTATAATGGATCATGAATAATGTTGAATGAGTAAGATGTCAACACATAAGGGCTTCAAGAGTTATGGTGAAATTTGTAAGAGTATTAAGTCTCTTATGATGATGGTGTTACATTAGAAGAATTTTTATATTATATGTAACCCTGATGTTTAATATAGGAAAATTTTATCCAAGTAATAGTTATCTTTTCTTTTGTGGACATAGTTATAAAGAACCATTTGGGTTTATATGATCCTTACTTTTGAGGTAATTATGGGTTACTATATGTTATGATTGAAGTGAAAGGCATGAGATAAAATTTAGGTTAAATTATGTTATGGTTATTTTTTATGATTTTATCCCTTTTTGGGGAATGATTTGAGAATTATATAGTTTTGGAAAAAGGACAACACGTAGACCGTGTGACTACCCATCGCGTCGGACAAAGCTGCGGGAATCGAACCCACAACCAAAGTGCGACTGGTATTTATCGCCTACCACTAGACTACGTGAAGTCCCTGGTTAGTTTGACTGATTCTTTTTAGTTATATGATTTTATGAATTAAGGGTAAGTTTATTTTTGGTTATTTATGAAAATGATTAACATATCATGGAGGATATGTGATTAGGATAATTACTTTTTCAATGGGAGACTTTAGGAGCGATTGATGTTGTTTGGAGATAAGTGTTACGATTTAACTTGGAAGACTATGTGACAAAATCCTTCAAACATTTGTGTTTCAATCTTATATTGGTTTACTTTGAATAATTTTATGGACAAATTTTTTATCTAATGGTCCTCTTTGAACTTTGGGTTTTGGTGGACAAATTTTGGAGATTAAGCATGGATTTTCTTTTTAATGGGTTATCCTTTTCTGGATTATCTGACCTTGTACTAACCTTTTTGGTTTTGGTTTTGGTTAAAACCTAAAGACATGGGATGTATATAGTTCTCTTTTGTGGATTAGGTGATTCTCTAGAAGTTGATCATAGTACTCTTAATGCGAACAAGTCTCCCTAAATACTCACCTTTTCGAAAAAAATATGAGTTTGACTAAGGAATCTAGTAAAAGATGAAAGTCAACATTATAAGTGATTATGTTTCCTTATGAATAAATTCCTCAACAAAAAGTAACTTAAAACAAAAAAAATTTCTATTAACTTTTCCTACTGGGGAATCGAATACCGTTTAACCCATCACATGTTTGTGATTTTCTTATTGTTAACTTTCTCCTAAACATGTTTTCTATCACTGTCCATCAGAACATGACCCTATGTTTTCTCCTCCATGTCCATGTTTTTCTAAATGGAATTCAAGTATGGGTTTCCTCGGGTGACCTCTGTACTTATCATTCTTTATTTTAAAGTGATTGTTTTACCGACTCTTGTTCCGATGTGGGACTTTCAAGGATGTTTCCAAGCCCAATTTTAAAAATTGCGAGGACGCAATTCCCAAAAGGGGGGAAGGATGTAACAACCCAGGTAAATAAAGAATATGACATTTTCATATTTATCCATATTTGTGAATAAAACATTGATATGACTTTAAAGGGGACGCTATGCCCGATGGCGTACCCAACACGCAACAACGAGTTTCTTGGGAATCTTACGTTGCACTCTAATAATAAAATAATATAATTTAAAATGGTAGTTAACATGTAGCCGTTGTAATGGCGGGAATGGATAGAAATAACTAAAATATGATTATATATGTTTTTAAATGTTTTTACATTTATCCAATAAAGGATAGAGGCCTAAAATACGGAAAGAATTCAATTTTAGGCGTATATGCCCTAGTTTTCACTAAAGGTTCACTTATCACCTTTTGATGTTTAACGATCATTAAATATAGTTTTGTTCACTCTTAAACATTATTTTGGACGAAATAAAACTCTTATTTAGAATCGGGACATCAAAATATACTTTCTGTAAATTTTTGGTATCTTTCCGATAATGCTCATTTTTTTAATGAATATTGTAAAATGTTGTATTTTAATTAAAAACCTCTTTTTAATATAATTTATTTATATGATTATATTATCTTTTGAATTGGTTTTAAAGTGAAATTAGAATATATTTTTACCATTAAATCCAATAGTGGTCGTTGGAATTAATTTCACTTTGAAATCAGACTTAAACCAGTGTCAATCTTTTGATACTTATTGTTTAATAAAAACACGCTATTTGCTCTGACAGTGGGAATTAATTATTAAATTAATTAATATGACATATATGTTTTGAATTTTTTAAAATAGACTTCATTTTTGAATTCGGAATATCAAATATAGCTTATGGTGAATTTTTGGGAATTTTCTGAAAAACTTCAATTTTTGATTAATAGTGAAACCACTAAGTGGTACTTATAAAAACTGATTTTTCCATTTAAATGAAATTTTGCCATATTTGGGTTTTCAATTTCAAAAATCCGACATAAATGATTGTCATTAAGAAGTAAAATGTGGTTCAATGGGATAAAAATAATTTTTTGGTGAATAGTAACTTATTATGTTTTTAATCGCGATTAGTGGTAATTAATGTAGTTTAATGTAAAAATAATGCTTTAATAAAATGATATGAGCTTGACACATGTCTTACCATCATTTTTTGTGTCATGGACGACCAAGAAAAGGCATGGGTCAACTTGGGGACCCCATGGATCCACATTGGTTGGGAAATGACATAAATAACTTTTTATTTAATGTAAAAGTAAAAATGACACAAACATGATATGTTTTACTAAAACAATTTTTAAGTGGGATTATACAAGTCATATGTTTTGTTATAAATATTCATTGGAAAGATAAAAAGATTTCTTACATCATAGTATTTTTTTTATAATTTTTAGACTTTATATAAATTACATGATATATGACATCATAATGATGCAACGATGACCTCATTATTTAACGATTTAAATAAAATGGAAGGATAATGTAAAATCTATGAACTACACATGGCCAAAACGTATTGGATTGGTGGATTTCGACCCTTATCACCTTATCCACGAATTATATCAATGTGGGGCCTTTTAAAACCGAAATGTTTTTTCAAATAAAGTAATATTTCTTACTTTCCAAAAGTACCCCTCCTCTCCTCTTATAAAAGGCCCCCAACTCTACCTCATTTCACACACTCCTCAAGCCTTTGGCTCGGCCAACCCCTGCCAATTTACTCTCTCCACATCCCTCTCCTCATCCTAGAGTATTCCCTTTGGGCAGAATCCTTTCAAAGGAAGTCTTTAAGCTCAAATCAAAAGGAGTTACACTTTTAAAGGTAATTCATTCTCTCATGTTCATTTGTTTTATTTTGCTTCTCCAACCCCCTAAACTATTTTTATTTACTTCTTTTGTAACAACACCAGTATCTTAAATATACTAGGATGTTTTTATAAGATTTATTCGAGCTACACTCTCAGAAAACTACATCAAATGGTTAAAGAACATACGGTTTCTGTGGATGGCGAAATTCTGCCTCCCGAAACGATGATTGTTCAATACTCATTTAACACCTTCAAAGGTGGCCATTATAATGTCACTATTTTTATATATGATATATAATATGTTTATGTTTTCCTCAATATTCTGTTTTTTTTTCATTTTTGGCATACGTTTATGGTTTCCATTATGGGTAAACGCGATATCTTCATTTAAGGAAGTGCGGACTACCGCCCCCTCAAAGTGATTTGATTCGTTAAATACAATATGTGGGACGTATAAAGGATGGAAAAATGATATTATATATGATATTATACTTGAATTATAATATACCTTTATATAATTATTATTCCATTCTATAAAATACGAAATAGAAATGAAAGTAGCGTTCATGCGTACGTACGGCTTACCATCTCTATGAACGGTGCATTTCATTTCTTACCTCAAAATGATTATGTAATGTTATAAATGCATGTATGTACTGGATATATATGACATATATTATATCTACATCATGAATACAATTCTGGATATAATAAACATTTGGCCACATGAACAACATGTAATTGTAAGAAGTCCACTTTCGACTTAAGAACCAAATATCGGCAAAACAAATATTATTAACTTAAATGATTACAAAATGTTTATAAAACGATAATAAGTGATATAAAAGGAATAATGAATTTGAAAAAGGTTATTAATGAATTAGAAATTAACTCAAGTTTATTATTCAGGATGTTAAAGAATGATCGAGTCAAGTCGGACCGGAGGTAAGGGATCCTACTCCTCTCTTTCTTTTTAAGTACACACTTTTATGTCATTCCTTTTAAAGCTCATATTTCTTGTTATTGGGATGATATTTTATATTACACTTACTGTAATATTTATGTTCATGTGATGAGAGACCCTATTCTCTATCATCAATCCATTTTGGAAGTTTTGAGTGGCGCCGTTAGGCTGCCGAACTTTCGTAAGAGTTCTAACCTCTCTCTTTATTTTTAAGTACTCTCCTTTATGTCACTTCTTTTAAGCTCCTCTTTGTAATGTTGGGAGATTTTCATTTATATTCCAATTTCTCTACATTTTATTGTAATGTGATGAGATACCCTTTTTGATCTCATCAATCCATATTCGGATGTTTTATGTGGCGCTGTTAGGCTGCCGAGTTTTCGTAAGGGGTTTTTCATCTCACTTTTATTCCTGTGAGATTTAAGCTACATTTTCCACAAATTCCATTGAGTGGTGTATGTACTGCCCATTATTCTACTCTTTGTGTAATATAATTTCGTTTATGAGTATTTACATCAATGATCTATTGTCCTTCTTTCATGGGGTGTATGTTTTCAAAGATACCCAAGTCGGTAAGGGAACCTTTCACCCTCCTTTTTTTAAAAGACTTATTTTGTTGGGTCTTTTAATTTACATATTGTTATGTTGGGATATGTTCTCATATATCCTTATTGATGTAAATTTTATGTCCAAGTAATGAGATACACCTTTTATCTCTCATCAACTCATTTTTATGTGATGTCGTTAGGCTGTCAAGGGAACTTTTTAACCCAATTTCGATTTATTTGGGTTCAACATGTAGTCATTGAATATGTCATCCATTGAATATATGTGAATGAACTTTTATTGTTTTAAACTTAATATCCACTTATATTGGGTGTATTTATATTTGTCACACTTATTTTTGAGATCGATTTGTCCTTAATTTAAGGATACCTTCTTTATAAGGGATTTCATCACATTTGACATTTCTATTGAGGGTTCATTGTTGTTATGCACCAATTCACTCTTATATGGTGTATATACTGTCCATTGGAGTATTATATCATGAATCCATTTATTCTCATGATATTATAATGTTCTGACTAAATGTTATTTCTCAATTATTGTATTCAAGTGTTTCTAATTTTGGTAAAACCCCTTTAACCAAAATATCGTTTTAAAAGTTTTAATTATTTGTTCTTATTAATATCCATGTTTTCAAAATGGTTTTAAGGATTTATTTATATGGATATTAATGGTTTAAAATTTTAAGCTTCAAGGTGGTATGGGAAACTTTGATTCAAAAATCTCTTTATTAAATGTTTTAAATGGTTTTGGAAATGGTTTCTTTTTGAATGGATTCATTATTTCAATATACTAAAATTTTATATTGTGATTGAAATGTGGAAATGTTATGTTTCCTTTATGCATGTCTTATGTGATACATTTAAGTTATGGTTATTGGGTATTGTTATGAAAATGGTTGGTTCCATGATAAACTAAGGGCGGGTGAGCCCGATATAGCTCTCTAATGCATTGGGTAACGTGAAGGAGTAAAACGTTAAGGTTTCTCCGAAGAGATTTAGGGAATATTCTGTGATGGGTATTCCAAACGTAACCAAGAGGGATACTACCTACGTAAAAATATTATGAATGCCTCAAGTTAACTTTATGTGTTATGTTTTCTATGATTTATTCATGATTTTATATGCCTATGTTTTATGCGTAAAGTGTTATTTCATTCTAATGTATATATGAACTCATGTTTCCTTTCCATATTTTTATAACTCTTACTGAGCTTTTTATGCTCATCCCAAGTTTTTGAAATGTTTTTCACTGCTCAAGGGAAAGGTACATGATGTGATGACAGTGTCAAGGATGTGTCAAGAAAGAACCCATGTTTTATTTTAAATATGTTTCTGTTGATGGGAAGAATGTATACTGTCTTTTATGTAACCACTTTGTTTAAATGTGGAATGTAATGCAAGTTTCATGATATAATTCTCTAAAACTCTAAACCTGAAAAGATCCTCAATGTGTAATCTTGTAATAACTCAATATTAAGTAAGGTTTAAGGCTGGGGCCTTATAGAAAGAAATACACCGTTCGTGGAGACAGTAGACCATACGTACGCATGAACGCTGTTTTCTTTTCCCTATTGAGTTGAATGAAATTATGTAGATGACATACATATATATACACATAAATCCAGAATCATTATTATTTCATATATTGCATTATTACATATTATATATACTTTATAATCATTCATGAATGGTTAACATGGAGAATGAATCTCATCGCGTCGTGGATACGGTAGTCCGTACGTACGCACGAGCGATGATATCATTATCATGATCGTGGAATTGTATTGGAGTGTATGTATACTATTTCAGAATCAATATCACTTTACAATAATCATATAATGTTTTTATGTACACCATTATACCCATCCAAGTAAGGTGGTGGTGGAAAATAGATTACACCACGGCGTGGAGACGGTATTCCGTACGTACGCACGCGCGGTGATTTCGTTTTACGTAGGATGGATAGATTGTGAAATAAGGATGTTTCATAATTATAATAACATATCAGTATATTAGTGATACTGATGTTATTACTTCCTAATGAAACAACTTAAGAAGAAGAAGTGTAAAAAGACATAAATATGAAAGAATCGGTAACAGACATTACCTCTTCTTTGAAGCACCTCTTTGAGATCTCCTTTTGGGGCACTAAAATTGGTCTTTGAGGAAGACCATGACCTCTAGGATGTTTCTAGGGTAGTGGATAAGGGAATTGTGCAGGGGTTGGCTGAGCATGAAGGCTCAAAGTGGTGTGAGGAAGAGAGGGAGGAGGTGCCCTTTTTTAAGGGAGGAGAGGGGCACCTTTGGAATAACTAAAACTATTATTTTATTATAAAGTCAAATTCGGTTTTAAATAGCTCCAAATTGATTCATTTCTAAGATAAGGTAGGGATGGGTTTAAATAATCTCATCCAATTGTATTTAGACAAGTTTAGGTTCCTATTTTAACCTTATCATTTAGATTTAACATTAAGTAAAATAATTTTACTTTTACCTTGTCTTCTTGTGTTCTTATACTATAAGGTTAATAAACTAAATATAAGAAGCCAAACGAACCCCAAGTTGTTTATTATTAATATATATAACCTTTTATAAGTTATTTTCCCTAACCGTTTATTTTTAAGAATAAAATAACAATTAATAATATAATATTTGTTTTAAAAACTATTATATGTCAATTTTGACACTATTTTGTAATTGATTTTTGGGAAAATCATAACAGAATGATTAGTTCTAAAAATGTTAACTAAATAAATAATAACATGTCATATTATCCTACGAAATTAGTTGATTTCATAAAAAGTATGAATTTACATTTATTTGGGTATTTATAACATCAATTTTGTCAATATTTCATTAATAAGAGAATTACTGCATCATCTTTGTGTCATAAATATATCAAAATATTTAATGTCTAAAAATTACAAATAAAATACCATTATGTAGGAAATATTTTTAGCCGTCTAATTAATATTTATAGTCGAATTTATCTTATGTATAACCCCATATTAAAAATGATTTACTTATTAAACATTGATTTTAACTATTTTAACCCTTCTTTAAATAAATTAATAATAAATGTCCTAATCTAATCCAAGTGAGCCTAAATGGTCATATATTATTTATAAGGTTGTTTTTGTTCGAATTAAACTTGTCCAATAAAATTAGGACATGTGTTAGGGTAATAATATCATTTTTACCCTTAATTACCCTATTTATTTTTAACCGTGGTTAAAAAAAAGTAAATAGTTACTATTCACCAAAAATTATTTTCATCTCATTGAACCAAATTTTACTTACTGACATTAACCGTGTCTCTCGGATTTTTGAAAATCCACTAAAAGAAGTGGTAATATTAAGTTTTATGAAAAATTCATTTTTTTAACTACCACTTAGTGGTTTCACTATTCATCAAAAAATGAATGTTTCCAGAAAAATACCAAAAAATAGCCCTAAGCAATATTTGATATTATGAATTCAAAAATGATGTCTATTTTACCAAATTCAAAACATATCAGCTGAATTAATTAATTTAAAAATCAATTCCCGTCGTCAAAACAAATAGTGTGTTCTTAAGAGATAATAACTATCAAAAGATTGATAGTTGTTTGTGTCTGGTTTAAATATGAAATTACATCCAATAACCAACATTGTATTAAATTGTAAAAATATATTCTAAATAAACTTTAAAACCAATCAAATTAATAATTTATCACTATTAATTATTTCTATTAAAAAGGATGTTTTTAATTAAAATTTAGTAATTTTCACTATTCATCAGAAAATGAAAGTTATCCGGAAAGTACCAAAATTTCACCCTAAGATAATTTCGATATTCCGAATCTATAAATGAAGTCCATTTTAAAAAATAAAATTTAAAAAATTTCAAAAAGTGGTTATTACTATTAATAATGGCTAGTTTAAATAATATTTTAATAACTTATTGTTGTTTAGTGAAACTCGTTATTGCGTACTACACACGCTATCGAGGAAGGTCGCGATTGCGTGTAATGCAAGGCAAGTCAAGGATGCGTTTTATGTAAGCTCCTTTTGGTGTAGCGTACAACACAAGACATTAATGAAATTAAAAAGAATATTTTTCATAAAATCTCTGGGTGTTACATTCTACCCCCCTTAAAATGAATTTCGCCCTCGAAATTCGTCGGGGTTATAAATGGTTTACTATTCGAAAGTTTATTTTATAGAAACCCACATCGTAAAAAGGAATACCAAAACCAATCTTTAAAAACAAAAGTATCAAACATAACAGTTACCCAAATAAACTAATCAATGTGTCTCCACATAGGTGAAAATATGGATATGGTAGAGAAATCTAACCATCATGTTCTGATGGAGAGTGGTAGAGAACATGGCTATGGAAAAGCCAGCAATCAAAAAGCCATAAATTTGTGATGATCTACGGTACCATCCGATTAATCAGATATAAGAGCACTAGGACAACATTTTTGGTTTTCAAGATCATTTCCCTAAAGATGATGAAATTGGAATTAGAAGAAATACTTTCGTGATTTTGGTATAGTCTCACTATTTTTCATTCTTTGGACAATTTACACTTCATCTCTTAAAGAAATGAAGTTGAATTTTTCATTCGTGATGTGTTTGAAGATCATGTGATAGAATGATGGGTCATTCCATCTGTCTCAAACAAAAGGTTAGAAAAGTTATCAAAAAATACATAAGTCCATCTATAGTGATATTAATCATATATGGTTCTTAAAATGGACTTATACTTCATATATCATACTGCTTAATATAATAAAACTAGTTTCTACTAAACAGGGACTTCCTGTAGGCCAGTGGTAGGCGATAAAGGTCAGTCTCACTTCAGTTGTGGGTTCGATTCCCACGGCCCTGTCCAACGTGATGGGCTATCACCCATCCTGCAGGTTGTCCTTTTTCTAAAACAACATTACTATAACAACACATAAATAATATCAAAAAAAATTCTATTCTTAAACAATACTAACTTGTGGTTAACATAATCCATTCTAATCTTTAGGCTTATCTAAAATACTTCGGTCCAAGCTCATAGTATAAAGAAAATGATTACTTGAAATGTCGTCAACCAAGCATGTGAATACCATCATTTATCCCCCATATATCATAAGATATATCTTGTTGGTCAAATTACAAACATGTGAATACCTTAATCATGTATTCTCTTAAAGAATAAATATCTATTGAACCTTAGTGAAAACATGAATGCAGTTAAAAGTTAACACTTTCGACATACCAAAATCCAAAAATTCTATATACTCAAACCATGATATAACCTTCTCCTTATATCATTCATGAGCTCATGAATACTGTCAAACATTTAATTTTCTCCTTATACCTTCATTATGCGCATATCATCTAAATTCAAAAAATATCTGAATAACCTTTCATGGATACAAGTAACATTAATCATACACTTTCAAAACTCAAGGAAAGACAACAGTGTAACAATCCTTAGATGTCTCTTTATTCCATAGTACCATGAGATTACTTATACAACATTACACATGATAAACATGTAATCATTCCACAACATTCTTAAACCATTGATCGAGCATCAACAATTCTTTCATCTCACATATCATTTGTAGTCTCTTCATCATCATCCACATAAATAAAACCCATACGACCATACTGATTATCTTCATGAGACTTTCCCTTAGGGCATTGGTTTGCATAATGCCCGTACATTCCATATTTAAAACATTTAACCATTGTTGATGTCATAGCAATACCATTATCCTCATCCCTGGTGTTAACTAAACCATTTCCTTTGCACTTACTGGCTTAGTGTCCTTATTTTCCACACCCAAAGAATCTTCTAGTTCCTATGAAACATTCTCCTTAATGCCTCTTCCCACATGATTTACATAGGGGAAATTGAACTTTCTTTCCTCTATGATCATCATGATACTCAATCTTTCTCTTATTAGCCGAGTCAGGAAACTTACCAAATTTTACTTTATTGATCATATTATGAGATTTCTGATTCGGCATAATAATGATGTTGGGACTTCCAAATCCACTTTCATTTGGTTGCTAATGAAGAATATCATTCCATTGTCCATCATATCCTCCATTATCGTGAATCATCTTGTTTTCAACCATTTTCTAAAACCCAAAAAGAATAGTGTGAGAGGAAAAAATCATAATAAAGTGGGAGTAACTTCAATATCTGACATCTTAGGTTTAATCTAAAATCGTTACCGTAGTTCTAGGACTATATCCTATACGTATACTTATCCTTAGGGACATCCCTAGATATACCATAGAAATATCTCTAGGGATCTCACTAACATTTTCGCATCCTAGTTTCCGAAGGTTGACTAAACATTTCCTCTGATACCAACTATAGAGACCCGAAGCTTGACATACATGGACATTACATCACTTTTGAGGAATACTTAGTACATAACAAAAACACACACACAAGGACCATAATAGTTTAGTGTCTTTGGAAACACGGAATATAATCATCAAATCGTGGTGAAATATGTTCAACATCTCCCATAATGATCTTCTTTTTTTCTAAACCTAAATCCTTTCTTTATGTCCTGGGGAAAAGAAAACATAAAAGGGTAAGATCAAATGCTCAGTAAGGGTAAACAAAAGAAATATCAATCACGTCATATTCATAAGAACATATCTTTTGGAAATCTTAACCTGCAAAAGAGATCATAATTTCATAACATGGGATAAATCATAGTAGTGAAATGTAATCACAATAATCATAACATAAAACATGAAACTTTGTGGCATACACACAAAATCATAGAGAATCATTTCTTATTAGCCAAGACTCATTTCCAAGACTATCTTAGTGGACAAAGTCCCTTTCTGAACCGAGTTCACTCCTCGTTTCAGTCCTGTTTCACTGAACAGGTATAACCTATCATTCCAGCCATGTCTATCTCATGAGATATAAAATCTTAACCCAATGCATTGGAGGGAGATATAGGTCCCACCCATCTCATAATGATACCACTCTTATGTGTGCCACAAAACAGAAAACCATACATCATAGCATATCCCATGTAATAAAAATGGGAATCATAATCATCGTGACATCATAAAACAATTCATATAAGATAAAGGAATTCATAAAAATATAATTCCATCACAACATAATCCAATAAATGTAATAATAGGGATAAAAACATAACCCTTTATTATCGTAGATGGAAAATAATTTTGATAAAACACTAGAACTCCATTCTTGAGGAAAATATCATTTCTGCATCAAAAACACTTTTCTTTTCTTAACATGTCGTACAATTATAAACAAAAAGAAGTTGATTAAAAATAAATGTGAAAACCTATAAAGGAATCTTCTTGGAAATAATGTTTTAAAAATCCATTCATGCCTTATAAGTTAAAAAAACATTCTTCTCGTACTTTTGTCGAAAAAGTCAAAAAGTACCTCGTACGAAAAACGACAAAAGATTCCTTTCATATCTTTTACTAAAAACTCACCAAAGGGTAAAATTGGATATAAACTATTGTAGAAGGATATAAATATTAGATATTGAGGAAACATGGATGTGGATGATAAAATACACCCCAGTAAATACCAAAGCATAAATAATCTCGGATAAAAAAGAGATTGTGATATTTACCCTTACCTTAGGTCCGATTTGCTTCGTATGTGTCCGAACCTCGTGTATAATGATTTAAATAATGTCATTGACTTATTCCAGATTCATACTCATTGTTATGATAACATATATGTTTCACTTATGGCTTTATATTACCCGTTCTTTTGTAAATTCCATGTTAAAGAGCGTTTTGGGTAAAATCATTTCATTTGTCGTCCGTGTTTTTACTTGTAATTATTCAAATGATTACTTAGATCATGATTACTTAATTCCAGAATATAAAGCATGATTTATATATAATATATATTCAGAATATAATAGATCAGTAAATGGAAAGAAATACATCATTCATGGAGACAGTAGACCGTACATATGCATGAACGCTGTTTTCTTTTCCTTATTGAGTTGAATGAAATTAAGTAGATGACATACATATATATACACATAAATCCAGAATAATTATTATGTCATATATTTCATTATTACGTATTATATATACATTATAATCATTCAGGAATGGTTAACGTGGAGAATGAATCTCATCGCGTCGTGGAGACGGTAGTCCGTACGTACGCACGAGCGATGATATCGTTCTCATGATCGAGGAATTCTATTAGAGTGTATTTATACTATTTCAGAATCAATATCACTTTACAATAATCATATATAGTTATTATGTACACCATTATACCCATCCAAGTAAGGTGGTGGTGGAAAATAGATTACACCACGTTGTGGAGACGGTATTCCGTACGTACGCACGCACGATGATTTTGTTTTATATAGGATAGATAGATTGTAAAATAAGGTTGTTTCATAATTATAATAACATATAAGTATATAAGTGATACTGATGTTATTACTTCATAATGAAACAACCTATGAAGAAGAAGTGGAAGAAGAAATAAAGATGAAAGAATCTGTAACGGACATTACCTCTTCTTTGAAGAGCCTCTTTTAGATCTCCTTTTAGGGCACTAAAATTGGTCTTTGAGGAAGCCCAGAACCTCTAGGATGTTTCTAGGGAAGTGGAGAAGGAAATTGGGCAGGGGTTGGCCGAGCCTGAAAGCTCAATGTGGTGTGTGGAAGAGAGGGATGAGGTACCCTTTTATAAGGGTGGAGAGGGGCACCTTTGGAATAACAAAAACTATTATTTTATTATAAAGTCAAATTCGGTTTTAAATAGCTCCAAATGGATTAATTTCGAAGATAAGGTGGGGATGGGTCGAAATCCTGTCATCCAATTGAATTTAGACAAGTTTAGGTTCCTATTTTAACCTTATCATTTAGATTTAACATTAAGTAAAATAATTTTACTTTTACCGTGTCTTCTTGTGTTCTTATACTATAAGGTTAATATACTTACTATAAGAAGACAAACGAACCCCAAGTTGTTTATTATTAATATATATAACCTTATCTAATTCATTTTTCGGATCCTTAGATTTTTATGAATAAAATATCAATTAATAATATAATATTTGTTTTAAAAACTATTTTATGTCAATTTTGACACTATTTTGTAATTGATTTTTGTGAAAATCATAAAAGAATGATTAGTTTGAATAAAGTTAATTAAATCAATAATAACATGTCATATTAACCTAGTAAATTAGTTTCTTTCATAAATAGTATGAAATTACATTTATTTGGGTATATATAACATCAATTATGTCAATATTTCATTAATAAGATAATTACTGCATCATCTTTGTGTCATAAATAAATTAAATTATTTAATTTCTAAAAAATTACAAATAAAATACCATTATGTAGGAAATCTCATTATCTTTCTAATAAATATTTATAGTCTAATTTATCTTATATATAACCCCAGATTAAAAATAATTTACTTATTAAACTTTGATTTTAACTATTTTAACCCGTCTTTAAATAAATTAATAATAAATGTCTTAATCTAATCCAAGTGAGCCAAAATGGTCATATATTATTCCTAAGTTTGTTTTTTGATCGAATTACACTTGTACCATAGAATTAGGACATGTGTTAGGGTAATAATATCATTTTTACCCTTAATTACCCTATTTACTTTTAACCGTGGTAAAATAAGTAAAAAGTTACTATTCACCAAAAATTATTTTCATCTCATTGAACCACATTTTACTTACTGACATCAACAGTGTCTCTCGGATTTTTTAAATTTCACTCACAGAAGCGGTAAAATTATGTTTTATGAAAAATTCATTTTTTTATCTACCACTTAGTGGTTTCACTATTCATCAAAAAATGAAAGTTTTCAGAAAAATACCAAAAATTAGGCCTAAGCAATATTTGATATTATGAATTAAAAAATGATTTATATTTTACCAAATTCCAAACATATCAGTTGCATTAATTTATTTAAAAATTAATTCCCGTCGTCAAAACAAATACCGTGTTCTTAAGAGATAATAACTATCAAAAGATTGACAGTTGTTTATGTCTCGTTTAAATGTGAAATTACATCCAAAAACCAACATTGTATTAAATTGTAACAATATATTCTAAATATACTTTAAAACCAATCAAATTAATAATTTATCACTACTAATTATTTCTATTAAAAAGGTTTGTTTTTAATTAAAATTTAGTAATTTTCACTATTCATCAGAAAATGAATGTTATCCGAAAAGTACCAAAATTTCACGCTAAGCTAATTTCGATATTCCGAATCCAGAAATGAAGTCCATTTTGAAAAATAAAATTTATAAAATTTCAATAAGTGGTTATTACTATTCATAACTGCTAGTTTTAATAATATTTTAATAGCATATCGTTGTTTAGTGAAACTCGTTATTGCATACTACACACGCTATCGAGGAAGGTCGCGATTGTGTGTAATGCAAGACAAGTCAAGTATGCATGTTGTGCAAGATCCTTTTGGTGTGGCGTACAACACAAGACATTAATGAAATTAAAAATAATATTTTTCATAAAATCTTGGGGTGTTACAATATATGTGCATATTTTGGTCTTATAAACAATGAAACATTGATAATTTTCAACATATTTTGAGGTCCTTTAGATATTATTAAAATTTTCCATTTCCCAGTCCGTAATTTTATTTATTATTTGAAAAAAATATATACTAAACATAATTACATAATATTTTAATTTTTTAACTGTTTTATTAAAATAAATATTTTAAAAGTGAACAATTATTTTCAATGAAAATCAGTTATTATATTACACATTTAATGAAATTAATTTGTAGTGATAAAAATATATATTCCAAAAATATTTCTATTATCCAACAATAATATAAATTACAATATTATATCCATTGAATAAATAAAATATAAAATCTTGATTTACTAAATATCATTACCATACCAATATACGTTAATAATAAATTAATGACACAAAATTTGGATACCATCATTAATTAATAAAAATTATTTCAACAAAAAATTTATATATAATAACCCTCATGCAAAAGAAATATTCTATATACCATGTTTGATAATCACATATATAAAATATATTTTGATTTCATGATGTTGTACTAAATCCAATCATTCAACTCTTATCATCATATATCCCAATTTATATATAACATGTACAAGCCTTATGATCTTAGTTTCTAAAATGTTTTTTCTAAGAGATGGTGTAAAAAATTATTATTATTGTTGAACGTGAATTTTATACCCCACAAGATACATTTTTGTAATCCCTATGAAAGAATAATCATTAAATTGATAAAATACTCTATAATTACACAAAAACTCACAACATTAATACAAATTTGGTGTGGTACATTATTTAGTGTACCACCAAAAATCCAATTTAAATGTTCCTCAATATTGTAGACACATGAAGTTATGAGAACCTCCCCGAACACCGAAGTATAACGACTAAATGTGAGGGCATATGTGTGTCTGTCTAGAGACTATGCCTTTATTGTTTATAGAGGATATAAATAGTCTTTATTAATTATAAATTTTTGAATTAAATGTTACCAATATACAATTGTGGAATATTAATATGTAATAATGCAATAGTATGATCCAGTAAGAGGAAGAAAAATAAATGAAATATAAAATAATATAATCATGGTATTATAACTATACAAAAATGCACATGCATTTTTGTTGTGGGATAAAATAATATACACATATGATAATTAAATATTACAAAATGTAAAACCCATATATGTCTAGAATATTTTTAATAGTCTCAGTCCTCCACTCCAATCTCCATCCTATTTTTCCAATTAAATTAATAATTAGATGTTTGTTTCTTCCCTTGGTCCTTACATACATCCATAATGTTTCCTCAGGTTCCAAATGGAACATGAGGATAGTGTGAGATACAACCTCAATAGTCTATCACAAACAGTGATTATAGAAATCATGAATTTGATGTTTTTAATAATAGTTTTGTCGTAATATTTTATATAAAAATATAATAAATAAATAAATACATTGTACTTGGTTCCACTAAGAGACCCTTCAAATATACATACTTTTACCTATGCACCAATGTTTGAACTAGTTGTTACTTAAAATTTAAAGTGAGTGGGATTGAGTTCTTGAGGATGGATTGTCCCCAAAATATTCATTGGTATTTGAGTACATGTCCTAATGTTTTCAAAACAATAAACAAATTATCATCATAAAACAATTATTTAAAAGTTAATTATTCTTATAATACATTTATAAATTAAATAGAGACACCTTGATCCCATCCATGACAAATCAATGAAAATTTCAATGTATATCTCTTAGGCTCAATAAAAGTACAATGCTAAGGAGGCCACCCATGGTGACCCATGGATGAAGACCCATATATAAATACTTATATGGTGTGAAATGAAAATTCACTGATTAACAAACATCATAGTCTTGACCTATAATCTTACATAGGGGCCTCAGTCTATCACTTGGAATTTTACAACAAATCATTCAATCGATCTCGTAAAAGTGGTCTACCCTAAGGAAATTTTGTATGTCTTATAGAGGTAAAAATGGTTAATGCACTATAATCTCATCTCATGAATAGTTTATGTACCCCAATCATGTTTAAAAATTATTAAAAATTCTAACACAATGGAATGAATGTCCATCCAATGGTTCCTTATGTGCGAACCTTTTTTATCACCACTTTCACTAAGGTGAAGCAGGTTAAAAAAATAAATATATATTACAATTCTATAAATGTAACACATCATTTTTCAAGAATTTATATAACTATAGATATATTGGTCAAATAAAAATATTTTTGTAATTTTTTTTGGTCAAAAGTAACATGGAATTAAGCCCATGGACAATTCCCACACATTCTAGACTGCCATTGTTAGTAATTTATTATCTCTACATTCATAACCCTAAACATAACAATATATTTCTCAATGTATTTAGAATGAGGAAATAACCCTTATGGGTATTAAAAAAGAATTGAAAAGGAAAAATTAAGAATTAATACTGAATCACACTAAATTTGAAGGCAATTAAGCAAGATATCAACCAATGGGGATGATTATCCACTAACTTGGGTTGTTAATGGAATGAAAGTGAATTATTTCGACTTCATATTACAATTAGAGGTGATAAAATTAATGGTATGTCTCATGGAACCATGTCAAAACATATTGATCATAGAAAAATGAATTGAAAGAACCTAAACAACTTACTATAATCTTGAGAGATTATCTCATCCAGCGTAAAAAATTAATTTGATCTGGTTTGGATGAAAAAGATGATACCATGAAATTTAATTCAAATGAGGTAAAAATATATTTCACTATGGTATAAAATATTTATGGGAAGAATAAAATAAAATATATCGTATAGGATTAAATATTCCAATGATATGTCTTTGGTGGAACAAATTGTAAATGATTCGAAGTTTTAGAGGAGGAGTTGTTAAATAACATTCAAAGAAGAGTTGGAATGATTCATATGTGGGGGAGAAGGTTTTCAGATGTTGGAAGAAAAAAATAATAAATAGGATGGATTTAAAATTATTATATGTGGAATTTTTCTTAATTTCATTCATAATAATGGAGGCACATGGTTTTTCCACATGATAGTCCAAATCATGTGCCAACTGTTCGTCATGATCTCTTACATGGGGAATCCCACTAGGGATTGGTATATGGATTTCCTAAACATGCATAACATTGTGAAGCAAAAAAATTTTGTAACCCAAAAACCTGACTCAGTTGTGCACCTCGTATTGTATAGTTAATGAAAAACTGGGCGACCCCCTGCACACAACTGTATATAGTGTCAAAGTATAGGGAAATCATGTGGGATGGGCGGAACATTTTTTCCAAACCTTGAAGCCTAGTCTTTTCATTTCATTTCCATGTATTTGTGTACCTAATGATCTCTATATGAACATGATAGATCCTTAACATGATTTTTCATAATATGTTGGATTGAAAAAAATATAACTGAAAAATAATGTAGTGTAACATTAAAAAATTTGATAAGTTATAACCTAACATCCTTAGGAATACTTTACAAAAATATTCAGTTACAATTGTAGAATAACATCATATTAGAGGAGTTCCTTCCACATCACACATACATAATATTATTGATCCCTCATCCCATCTTATATGTGTATGTGATGCCATATCACCTGGACCAGAGGAATGAAACTGCCATATAGATCCTTCATTCTGTGATAAATAATACGTATTTGATTCCCCATGAAGGAGGAATCCAACTACATCTCAATATTTTTTTGGGTGAAATGAATTAAATCAGATAGGATGTAAAACTCTAAGGATAGATATGTGTAGTGAGGAAGAATAGGCCTGAGGCCTATAGGGTTTGGGGTTATGGGATGGATAAGGGGTGGATAATGCCTAACAATTTTGATCCATAAGAGCACATGCCCATGTGGGTTGTGCCCACATGGGTTATGGCTTTCCCCTAGGAATAATTTTTTTAAAAATATTTTTTACATTATTTAATTCTTTAATATTTTATATTTTATAATCATAAAATCATGATTATACCATGACATCTGAATTCTCACTATAATGAACATACTAATTCACCATTAAATCTTATGTGAATTTAAAAAGGATTATTTTTATTTTTTAATATGATATTATAATATATATATAATTTTTTTCTATATTCACATGGTTTGTCATTCTACCCATCAAAAAATGGAAATCATCTCTTCCGTACATGCTTTCAATTCTAAGAGTTATTTTAATAATCATTTTTTGGGTCAATTTAATTTTGTTATTATTTTATATTATTTTATAATTAAAATAATTTATAGGATCTCCTGGAAAACCTAATATTCATCAATTGAATTCATTTATTGTCTATAATTTCATCATTTATTCGTAGGTCCATCCATTAGTTTTAGTAGACAACCAACATCATCATTTATCCCCACTCACTGATTACTCACGTACTTTGCATCAATGTTGTTTTCCACAACATAAACATCTCTACAAGCCACAATTTACACATATAAAACTATTCTATCGCATACCTTAAAACTATATCTATTTTAAATACATAATTCTCCCCCAAATTCAATTATTAATGAAAATAAAATACAAAATTCAAATGATTATAGATATTATATTTTTGCCAATATTTTGAAAATCTGTTGGAAACCCGTGAGCTTTGCGGGGAAGGAAGAGGTTAATTTTTTTCACATTATATATAGTATTTGGTAGTAAAACCCACAATGGATCAAACACAACAGGGTATGGACCACCCCAAACTAGCCATCCCATTTCGAATTACTAGATATGTGGAAGACATTTTTTTTTCACAAAATACCTATGATATATCATCAAATGATATGATAGCAGCATTAATATCCCCACAATATCAAAAGGAAAGACATTATATATAGATAATGTTCGTTGTATATGAATAATTATTTGCCCCAATCTAGGTGATACACAAATTAAGACAACATGTTCCACCTCTAACTCTTGAGATCAATAATAATGATCGATCTGAGAATTTACCAACTGTATGTAGTGTCCATACTCTTCTGAATCAGAAGGATTGTCCCTAATGTTGATTAAACAATAAAATATCCCAGTATTACATCCTAACCTAAATTTATCCATCATAGAGGTAAACAAAATAGTCTATAATATAGTTCCTTGATAGATCCATATGAATCATTTCATAATTGTTTTGGTTTCCCGGAATCTAAACAATAATTATAGGATTTTATCAAGAACATCTATAATCAAAGATACAATCTAGTAGTATATTCTATAGCACCAGTATGGTATGCTCATACATCAAATTGGCATATGGGAGATATATAGTAATCATGATCACTAGTGCACTGGGTCCTTTTATCAAACCATTCCAGATCCATGAATCTAATAATGAATATCATTATGATATGATAGAACATGGTAAAAAATGTAGCTCCACTTTCATCTGGATGTAAATCCTTCCAAACTAATCAACATAGAAGGATTCCAGTATTGATAATAAGAGTAAAGCCTTGGTCAACTTGTCAATTATCATCCTTACTACAACCCTACATCAAGGGGATCTCGGAAGCCTGTGACAAAATGAATGGCAATGTAATTCCATTTCCACATAGGAATTGAAAAGGCCATTGATATCTAGAAGGACTCTACATCTGAACCATCACCTACAGACAGGTGGAGAAACATGTGATGAAACCCAATATATGAATATTTTAATATACACACCATTATTGACACCAGATGTCTCAATACATTATGGTGATATCGTGATTAAATTCCTCTATAGATACAGAATATTCCATCTTCACCTATACTGGTATATGTATATGCAACCATACACGACCATGGAATATCATGTTTTTACTACCATTAACAAATAATCTTCGCGGATGTTTCCCTCCTATGATGTTCTCCTCTAATACAAGGAAAATGAAATTATATTAATCTCTCTTCTAGACTAGATAAATAAGGGAGAATTTAACTACTATATTTTCTAGAACTAGATACCAATAATATTCTAGAACATCAAGGTGAATCTATAAAAATAGATCTATAAAATGTCACTCAATAAAATCATGCATGATGGATTGCATCCAAGTTTTCAAGATAATGGAATCATTAATGGTATTTCCCTAACCTAATTCATACCAATACACAAGGAAGAATGATTGTTGGAATTCTACCCAACTACTCTACAACATGGTAATGTCTCTCAAGATAGAGATATATATGATACATTTATGTTATGTGTAAACACTGAATCACTCAACCAATAAGTAGTATCTCCAATAGTGTCAAGCATGAACTACAAATTCTATCTTGAAGAAGTGTGTTGGAAAATTCGTCTCATTAGGACTATGTTGGGGAGATGTAAATGTTACAATCCAATCACCAAACATCATAACTTCTCAAAGTGAGGTTCCTGAAGAATCATAACAAATATTATATCGTCTTTCTGTCATAGATGCAATTCCAATACTCCCTAAATTGATTTCCCCATTAACTCATAATAATACATTCCACAAGCCTTAGTCTTGTAAAATTACACATCCTTTATGGTCATTCATATATTAGACACTTCTATGAATGATATGTCATGGAAGAATCACATTTAATATCCATTCATTCATAAAAAACTACGTATATTGAACATATTTTTGGGATACTGCAATGAAATTACAATGATCACGTTCTCTTGTTCGTCTAATAAGCCATCCTACGATTTTATATGACCCTAGAATTGAACCATACTTATCCGAAAGATTCATCTACTAATCTTGTCATATAGATTATTCTATCCTCATGTGCATAACATAATCTCATGATGATTGGAATGATGGTGTCTAGTTCAAGAGTAAACTATGATTTCATCTATAAAGATCACTCCAATGAAATCATGGTACAACTGGAAAACCCAATTAAACAAATTCATGAATATTGAAAATGCATTCATTATACCGACCATCATGATCAAATAGTCATATAATCTATTACTACTCATGTGTATCATACATGGTATATTATATTTATTTACATGCACATATTGAAATCCTAAACAGAAATCATTATTGGATAAATTAGTTAGTCCTCAAGGATAGTTGAATCTATCATCTATATAAGGTCAAGGTTATATATCATTCATTATAATCTATTTGAGAAGGAAGTAATCCATTAACAATATAATGATACTATCCATCTTCTTAGAGAAAAGTACTATAAAACCACATAGTGATGTGGTGGGTCTAATAAAACCAAAATCCTTTAGGTTATCGGGATTTTACTTGAGTTTTTGGATCACATTAGGTGGGATCATATATAGATGAATTGCCACCATTAATATAACTAGAACATGAGTAATGGGAAAATATACTTATCACACATGAGGTAATATAGATAAATATTTAGGGACAATATCCCTAAAACAATCCACTATAAGATTAAAATCACTTATATGTATTACCATAACAATTGAAAAGATACTGGCCATAAGGGATTTCTTCTTGACTAACCCAGTACACTTATGTCCTGATCAAATCTCCCGTAGATCCATTTCCCTCTTATAGATATACATAATACCACAAGGTGACATAAAATATTCCTGATGGTGATATTAATTCTCTTGGGCTCAATAAGGACCATGTTTAAACATACAAATAATGAAGTTGAAGTACAATATAATATAGATACTCCATAGAAAATGATACTCACTGATCTCAATAAAATTTCCTTTCCCTGGTGTATACCCTCAATCGAAGCTCACAAAAACATTTCATGCATCATAACACCACAAAATTATTCTTTAAATATTTCCAAAAATTCCACATTCATATATGATAAGAAATTTTCTCATCCACCTATATCAAACTAGGACATAGTAAATTAGTTTCTACCGAGATAGTACTTCACATAGTAGATAACATTGTACTATACTACTCTGGCATTGGCTGCACTACACAATAATAGGTTGTACCATGGCCCAGTGGAGCTTCCTATGAAAATAGAGTATGTCTAATAAACAGATGCAGAATGACTGAGGCCATGAGGCCTCAATCATAACCCCCATCTTAGCTTGATGGATTGGAAGTGTACTGGATTCTATCCAAATGAGGTTTCACTATTTATACACCTGATGGTGGTGCTGGATTTTAAAGCCACTCACTAGGAACTAGTTGAAAATATAAATTTAGTCACTCGTGGTGAGCCATCCTCCAAATGCCCAGTACTCAATAAAGTTCCTCAAACAGTACAGATTTTTGGGGCCTATCATGTTGCATCACTGACACACCATAAAGCTGTTAGTACATTCCTCCTTGATGGTTCTTCCACCATTTATACCATCGAAAATTATCTTTCTACCTATTATAAATCTGCTAATCTTCATGGAATATAATATACCCTATATAACATCACCTGATTCCCTCATGTCTTACTATTAGATATATGTCAGGTTCACTATCTATGAAATTATGATTATCCAAAAGATATTCAAATACGAGCAGATATCATATTCAGTCACATTTTCAGAACTCCTCACATTATTCATCTGATCACCATTCATTATTGGTGAAAAGTCATAGAATTTAGTGAAAAACAATGATTATTACATCCTGAACAACTAAATTTTTTTGAAGATCATTAATTTTTTATTGTGATCGATTATCAAAGTTAAATGAATGATGTTGTAAAAAAATTTATTTTTATATCTGCCAAGACAATACCCTTATTTCAAAAATACTATGTTAGAATTTCCAAAACATTATTGGTATAGTCATGTATCATAAAGGTCACAATCATTAAACTACACTCTAGAAGAAACTTAAAAGGGTTAATTAATTAGACCATAACCTCTAACAAAGTCATTGAAACCAGAGGTCATTCATTAATATAGATAGTGAGAAGATTCTATTTTTTGATCTACTTTTTTGATCTATAATAGAATATAATTTCAATTAGAATTCTGAAATAAGTGCATAAAATGATCAAATCAATCATGGTACTGAAAATTAACACCCAATGGAAGATCTGAATGATGTGCCTTAGGTTGAACTACATGTGGTATCATAGGTGGGTCAATTCCATCCACCACAAAAAATATTATCATCAATTCTCTCCTGGAATATAGAATGAAATTTTCACAGTGTCATATCTCTATAATTTCCATGAAAAAGGCTCGAACATGATTTATAATAGATAGGTAAGGGTGTAAAAAAGTACATGCGCAAGAATAACTTATAAAAGAAACACTCCCCACTTTCAATCTCATGAAGTCAGATCTAGGTGGAAACAACATGAAACATAATAATCATTATAGACACACCATACATCCTACTAGTATGGTTGTTGTATGCTAAGGTCCTATGTATGTCAAATAAGGGGTCCATTTCATTTTAAGGATTAATCATTTTAAATTATCATTTATTTTTTGTATAGTTATTTGATTCACAGTCTATTTAATTGCATAATAAATTAGAATTCATATTGTCTCATGAAACATTAAATATGGAACTGGAATTTCAGGTAACTGTATCATATCCCATACACTAGAAAAAAAATGTAACAAGTCAGGAGTTATGTTTTGATACGATTATATAACAATGTAACATAACAATAAAACCATATATTGTTGGATTATTATTTAACTGGACCAATAATTCTATCATAAAAGAGAAATGAAAATTTTAATGTATAAAAAATATAGAATAAAAATTCCATGAAAATTAGGAAATGCATGCAGAAGGTAGATATAACATGTAATAATGAATGATAATTTACTCCCAAAGTGGCTGGTATGATGCAGTATTATAATAATTCATTGAATAATTGGGATATGTACTCAAATAATCATTAAAATAATATCATTATTAATAAATGTAAAAAACATATCTGTATCCCTTTTTTTGGATAAATGAAACTATAAAAATATAAAAAATAAAAACAATTACCCAACCCATGGAGTTTTTTTCCACTACACAAAGGATAGCTACACCTTGGAACATGTTAATTATCAAATTTCTATATTCTAGTATCATTAATATCCCAAAAAGTTTGAAATATGAAAAATAATATATGATACCACTTTGTAGCATCTCAACTCAGATAACAATTAATGGTGACCTGATACTATATCCTAATGACCTCATGAATGCTGTCTAGAATTTTAGTGGATGTTGATTAAGCATTAAGGTCCAAGGTTGTGTCTATGGGAAGACTATTCCTTCATTGATCATAGTAGTGTGAGAATATGTATTAAAATGAGAAATATCCTTAAAAAATATAAATTTAAAAAAATAACTGTATAAGAGTGAGTAATCATAAATGATTAAAAAATAATAATATAAGGATTAATATTTAGAAGATACAATGTGATTATCATGGTACTGTAACAATAAAAAATCTGAAGATCACTAGAAGAGGATAAAAACATAAAAAATTATAATGAAATATAAAAATGGCCAAAAATCATTATGACTAGATTCATGCTCATATGATCAGTCCTCTACTCTAAAATAAATCATTATAATGCATGTCAATTATGAATAGGAGGATAGACACATCACTTTGTATATACTTGATTGAAAATGTCAATTTTGGAAATTAGTGTCTCCCACTAATGATGGGTGATACTATCATAGTAGGATATCACCCATGGTGTCTAGGACAATCATGAATGTTCATTATGATATGTGAAATGTTTATAATAATTTTAATCAGAATTATAGTAATCAAATAATTACATTTGACTGGTTTCAACATAGAGACTCCTCCAATTTACAAACAACATTCTATGCATGTGTTTTTAAAGTATGAGTCCCTAGAAATATAATGTGAGTGGGATAGAGTTCTAGATTCTGGAATATATTTGAGCTTTTGATTGGGCATGGACATCACGTCCCAAAACATTGAAACCCAGTGTATTAATTCTCAATTTCAAACATTTAAATACATTTTATTTCTTCTTAAATATCATATATAAAATATATCTAGACACCATGATCACATCTATGGAAATTAAATGGATATTTCCATGTATCTTTTTTAGGGTTTGTAAATTTAAAATACCATGGATTCTATCCATGTTTAACAATTAATGAGGCCATATGTATCACTCTAGGAACAATTAGATAAAATTCAATGATTACCAAACTTTGAAGTTCCTACCTTGTATCACTTACAGGTTCACGAGTCTTCCTCATGGGAATGTATAACCAATAATACCATTAATCTTGGCCAAGTGGTTTCTAGTTGGGAACAATAGTCAACAGTCTGAATGTAGTGAAAAATAATGCACAATGATCCCATCTCAGGAATAATTGATGTCACCCACGACATGTTGACATAAAATTAATTATTCAAATAGAAAGAAATGAGACTCTATCAAATGGTTCATTAATTCATTTCCCCTTGAATAAATATCGCATCTAAGATGAATAATTTTAAAATGAATTTAATAAAGACATATCATGTCTAAAAATATACAATTTTATTTATTGATGAATTTATATGACTATAGAATTATTTATGGATGCTAAACACTTTGGTAATTTTTATTACTGTTATACTTTAAAGGGAAATAATCACATTTCCAATTCAATTACCTCTATCATTGATTAATAATATAGGTAGTAAGTTCATGTCCCTTTTTTAATCTCCCTACAAAATTAAATAAATATCACTAAGAATTCAGTACGATGTTAGACCCCTTAGGGGTGTTCCAAAAGCTATGAGAAATGTCCAAATAATCTTTATATCTGAATAAAAACCTATTTAATTAAATTTCATAGGGACATCAACCCAGTGGGATAATTTTCAACAAAATTAAGTCACCAATGGAATCTTAGGGAATTCATTTTAATATATTTTAACTATTAGACACTATTCCCGAATGGTCATCAATTCGACACAATGGTGAAATTTTTTAGACATAATTTTTTTTGGAAAAAATCACCGACCTACTACCAAATCCTTGTTGTGATTCCTTAGTTTATATTTTACCATTTATCTATTATTGGATGGTATAAATCAAATAAACTAACAATTCTCTGAAAATTTGGAAAATGAGATGGTATTGAGAAACGAAGTAGATTGGAAGAAGAACACAATATTGATTATAGATGATTAAATATATAAAATCAATCATTAAATTGGAACCATCAATGATTGATTTTAATTTTATATGGATTAGTTTTCAAAAAAAACATATGAAAAACATGATAAAAGCAATATATGTAGGGGATATAGGCTTCATTCATTTGAGGAAACCAGTGAGAAATAAAAAGAATTTAAAATCAATATAGTATAGAAAATATATAATTTCACCATCACTTATAGGGGAAAACATTTTTTTATGAATTTGGGTATAACCATTCATGATCAATGCGTGATAATATGCTCCAAGGGGGATCCTGAAATTGTCTAGGCACATGGTTTACCGAACATTGGAAAGCCTATATGAAACCAAACTATACTAGAAACCTACAAACCCATAAAAACATGAAATATGAGAATTAGGGTTATAAAGAAAACATATGTCCCCTTACAGGCCAGTTTCTATAGCCATATTGTTTTAGGTAAACTGTGTGGGTTGGGCAACACATTTTCTCCTAACCATCGGTTCTAGTCTTTTCATTCCTTTTTCGGTGATTTGGGCTCTAAACGAGCTCATAACACACCTAAGACCCACATAACATGATTGTGTATCATAATTATGGACAGAAAAATTATATAAACATAAATTAATGTAATGTAAAATTTGAAAAAGTTTATAAATTAAAATAAATGTTGAAAAATCTAGTTTAAATATGAATAATGAAATAAAATCATATAAATAATACCATTCAATACTATTTATATGAAATGTAGAAAACTATGACAGAACCATGGTTATGTTATTTGCTCAAAATTTGATTATTTATTTTATTGGAATTATTAACATGACAATCCTAAATCCGAGAGAAGATAAATCTCCCTCACATGACCATGAATTATTATTAACATGTTATGAATATTATAATCTTCAACCATTACTAATATAGTATTGTACAAAAAATATTATTTATCACAAATATCTAGATGTTATATAGACAAACTGTAAAATATATTTGTTATATACGTCTTTTAAACACTCAGAAAAAAAAATGAAAGGAAATATATTTAATTCATCATTATATTTGTAACTCACTGAGTACCCTCAAACATTTCATGTCTATTTGATCAAAACACATTAGTAATGTATCTCTAAAAATTACTATTAAAATAATACATGTTTTTTTAATTATTCATTTTTTTTATGATTAATTGTTATAACACTGTGTGTGTACCCCAATATACATAGGCCTAAATATAAATTCTCATAATCCTTATGAACTATTCCAAACAACAAAATACATGATATATAACTAAATAAATTCCATATGTTCATCAAAACCATAACCTATTAATTGGTAGTAAATTATTCAAGATAATCTATAAGATCACAACTCCCAAATAAAAATTCATTTATAAATCCATGTATATCATTTTCATATCAAAATGAAATAATCCTCACATATAACTACACTAATTTTCAATACTAACACACTCTATCTAATACATTTATGAAACTAAATTTTCCAATGAAATCATTTTAATATCTAAAATTACCACATTATTTCCTCTAAACAACCATAATGTAATATTGGGTTTGGATAATGAAACCAATGGTGTTATAAATGAGATGATACATATTATCCCCTAATAATAAACATTTTATATCAATTGGTAAACAAAATAAAACAAAAAAGATACATTATAAATGTATATAACTTTTAAACAATTATTGAAATATTGTGAAACAATGAATGAAATCCCATATTTTCGATAAAAATATTACATTACAATTAATAATAACTTAAATCAATTCATTATACTAAGGAATCAATGAGAACACATTCCAATTCAACAATATAATATTAATAAAATTAGTTAACTTAAATCCTAGAAACGGATAAAAAATCAATATCCCAATCTAAATTTAAATAGAATATGAATATAAATTATTATAACACAATGAATATATATATGGGTTTGAATAAAAAAACATAATTAGGTATCCAATGTAATATACTATACAATATAAGTTGAAATATAACATGAATACGATAAAAAATGTTAACATTAAAAAATATATTTTTTAAAAAATTACAAAATATAATAATAAATACATAAATTCACATTACATATAAGTTAATTGGTGAAACTGTAATTCAACATGATTTCAAATGAAATCCTTTGAAATATATTTAATATGTACAATAGTTTCCTTACACACAAACCTGATTCAAAATTAATAGGAATATGGTATAAACTTTATAACTAAGTAGTTCGGTTGGAGGGTATGAATTGTATTGAAAAAAATTTGAAATATATTTATAAAATTTTACAATATTTCAAAAATGTTGTTTTAATCCATAAAAATAATCATTAAATGATTTATTAATTTCATTATTAAAAGATCAATTTTCTTTAATAAATGTTCCTTTCACGATTTTTAGTGTTTTTACATAATAAAAGTAATCACTATTAAAAAAATAATTCTATTAAAATTAAATTTAAAATAGGAATAATAAATCATATATTATTTATATAATTATGAGTAGTGAAGATAATATAATTTTTTGTAAAACATATTTATTGTATAGAAAATTATTTTATTGTGTGAAATGTATTTTTATCATAATAAGTAAAATTTATTTCTATTTATTATTGATGTTAATTAAATTTATCGAATTTAGTTTCTATAAAATATTTTAATAATCATATAATTTTTTTTCACTAATAAAAAATTAATTTATAATTAATGATTTCAACTAATATAAATTTAATTTGAAAAAATATATTAAATATTATTAATAATAATTTTAAAAAATTAATGAAAAACATTTCTATATTTTGACATCAAAAGTAAATAATGAATAAATAATTTCATGAATTGTGGTTACAACCTATTTAGGGAGGCATAAAACTATGAAATTATAGTAAAAATGATACGAAACATTTTATAGATATTTTTGAAAAGGATTTATATATTAAATTATCACAAACTATATTAATTATACATAAGGAAAATCATTCAAAAGAAAATAGCTTTAGTTTATATAAATAATTTCTGTAATTCTATTGTGTCACATGATGGTTCCGGGCACAGTGGAAGTGTGTTGGTGGGTTTGTGAAACATTATTTTAGTGTTAAACAACGTTCAATCCGAGATCCGTCAAGATATAAAATGTTGGATCTTCGGAAAAAAAAGAAGAACGAAAAATAAAAGAATAGTCCTGGAACCCTAGAGATAGGATCATAATATGTTGGTTATAACCAATTTAACTAATTCACAATAATTACCTTGGTGGAATTCTTCCTTCGTCGATGTCTCCGGTCACGATCATGTGATCCATCATTGCATCGTAGATTCCAAGTGTAAGATTCTTATAGCAGTGATCCACACGTTCTCCACGTATCTCTGGACGTTGCCAAAGGGATCTCTGGGTGCTAGTGCAGAAGAACCTTCTCTTGCGATGTCCGCCTTCGATCGCCTTGGTCTCCGGGTCTTGAGTGTGTTCTTGGAGGAAGGAGTTCTTTTGGCCTTGAATAAATTCTCCAGAATTTTTGTGCCCAATGATTGGTTGGAAAAGTGTTGGGGTAGTGAGGATTTTTATAATCGGATTTGAGGTTATAGAGTTATGATAATAAATAAATGGGTTATTCGTTTTTTTACTTTCATTAACTCTTATTGAAACCCCCATGTCGAATTATTAATTCCATGACATGCGCCCATGCTGATTATAATTACTATCATTTAATATAACAATATTATATCCTCGAAACCCCACCTAGAAAAACTACATGTCGTGTACTCATTAATATATGACGTGTTCTTGTTTCCCATAAAACTACATGGCGTGTATATTAAATATACACAACGTGTACTTTTATTTTTCACTTTTCTTTATCTCCTCCACCACATTTATTAGACCTTGAGTAATGGATATTTATATATTAAATAAATGTAATTGCATTACTCGCTAATAAATATATTATTTCACCCTCAATATGTTTTCTCAAATAACTAGTGTGAAAATAAATGCGATCAAGAATCCATAAATAATTATTAAACCACAGTTGGGAATAATCATTATTTAACTTGTTAAATTAATATTTAACTAAGATACATGGACACGCTTATTGTGTGACCCTCTAGGACTCTTTCTTAGTGGTAATAGGCGGAGCCTGTCTAAAGTCCAAGGTTAGCGTCTAGAAACACGCCAAGGAACCCATATAGAAAGATGTTAATGCTGCAATGACGTGTCACCCCATATTAATGCTTATTGTGTAGTATAATCCCTTTGTCACGATATCTCGAATCAAACGGGTTGCATGCTATTGTCATCAACCCACGTACTCGATTATTCTTTCATTGACTTTCTAGAATTTATCTCTCCCATACCTTACCATGGCCATGGATTTATTTAGGCTATATCAATTCCATCAAATTGCCTGAGATATATACTTCTGTTAGGGAACAGAAGGGACAAATCCTTTCTTACATTATCTATTAATGTGGTATTACTCATGACACACCCAACAGACCCTTCCTCACTGCGTACAGTGTGTCGTCAGTGTTTTCATCAATACATATATGTGCACAAGTTGTAATACCCATTAATAATAATCTTAAAGTCTAAGGACCAATACAAAGGTTAGCAGATAGGAACATCAAATGACACTATGAAATGTGGATTTCCTACTGTCGGGTCTCGTTCTCATAATATCCTCCTGGATATTACTAAGGGCACACACCATGAGAAGGTGCATCAATGTTTTATGAGTCCTCACCCCTAATGGCCTGTATTATTTGTGTCCCTCAAATAACATCATTCGGCCATATAACATATATTCATGAACAGTGTTATGGCACTTTCGGGTTCTCATCGTAGCAGGGATTTTCTATGACCCATTAATGCAACAACTGTCCTTAGGAAATTATCACATGAATTTTCCCGCATAAGAACATTCAAGATGTGATAATGCATTTATTAATGAATAAATTACAATGTAGTTGGTTCTAGGCCACCGACTCCACCATCATACACATCTCCTATAAAAAGGTGCAGATCTCCTCAAATATTCACATTAATTTACAGTTTTATCATAGAAAATACCATCCCAAATACATTAATATATTTTTCACATTATTATTGATCTTATATTCATTTCTTAAATAAATCATATGATAGATTAATGTGTTAACCATAGGAATTCTCACAAATGGTGGTAATTATCTTACCCAAATAATTCAATGTTTATTTATTCATCATCATTATATAAATATTTTTTGACCATACAAAAATATTTAACATACAATAAACAATTTACTAATATGTTATTAACATTTTAGTGAATCTATTTTCAACCACCTTTCCATGAAATTTGAAATGAATGATTCTCTCAACCATATGTATTCACTACCACCTCCACAAACAGATATGATTCAGGTTCCTTCACCAACACACATTGATGGTTATAATAATTTAATTTCGGAATATATATGATATTTATAATATAATTATGGTTCTGTAAATTTTTATTATTATGTTTTAATTGCTAGTTTCATCAAAAATTTGAAAAACCACTCAAGTGAACGTAAATATTACATCCTCCACTAAGTAATGTAATTTTTATTTTCCACATATCATTATGTGAAAGGTTTTAAAATGTATATAATTAATAAATATGATTCTAAAAAAATTATTAATATTATATAGATGATATAAACATTTTAAATGTAGATAGAATATATATTCCGAACTTATACAAGCATGAATAAAAACTCCATTATCACAAAGAAAAATGATTTTAATAGTAATTTTTTATAAATAGGAGATAAGATGTTATAAGTAACCCATTTAATGAACTATATGTATGAATATGGTTTTTGTATAGAATTATATCAAATATAAAGCTATGATAATAGATAATTTAGTTTCTTATGAATAAATTCATTCTTTTTGTATGAGTTTTATGTTACAATTTTACATTTTAATGAGAATTTTTATACTATTTTATTTAATTATGAATTAGTATAATGTATCAGTTAGAAATATTATATCATATAATATCATATAGCAATTTTTATGTATAAAAATGTTTTCGGTTAATTTTCTAATCCTATGTACACAACACTATAATTGAATTTTTTTAATAATACATATTTTATTTCATAGTTTGGTTTTGAAAATTTTTCAACCATGTTAAAATTATAATTAAAATGTTTTAAATTTTATAAATATTTTATAATGATTTAGTATCAATTATCACCCTTATTTTTACATTATATGTATGATTTTATAATAGTCATCATTTTTTATTTTCGGGTGAGAAACATTTCATCAAAGGTGAAAAAATAAATATTATATTAACATATTCAAGAATGACAAATTTTCCTTCCAATATTAATATTTTTTTACCTGTATAATTCAATATAGTATTAAATATATCTCGACAAAGAAAATTTAGTCATTATATATAAGAACTTTTTGGATTTTAAATATGTTAATTAAAAATTAAAATGGTATTTTTCTAAAGAAATATCCCCATTAAATTTTAAATGTATTTTTACCTATGACATCATTAATTATTGATACATATAGGTGACTATGTAAATAAACAATTTATTCAAAATTTATTCATTATCTATTTGGGTTATGAAAATGATGATGAAATATCAATGAAACTTATTTTATTTTATTGGGTTATGATATGATTAAATGATAAATCTTATAATGATGTATTGGAATACATATATAAGAATTATGATTGTGTTATAGGTGACGCTATTATAAAATTCTAATTAATTGGTTAATTTATATTTTTTTATTATATATATGGAAACTGCATGTTATCTTAAAAAGAAAAAAATAGAACAAGAGATGTCATCCATTTCCCAAAGATAGATCCTGAGTGGAGGGACAACACCCAAATACTCATCTATGTCTTAGTATCTATCTTTGTCAAATGATTTAATTGAATAATACTACTTCAATATCAATGCTATATTTTCTTTATTATTATAAGAACCCATGGATATTAATCAATGATATATATTTTATTCATGACATATATGTTTTTATATACATATTCTATTATTGTGATCTATGAATTGTTTTTCACGACATTCTAATGATAATATCATACTCCAACACCCTAATAAATATGATATTCATACATATTAACATTGATTGATGTCTCCCATATCAACCCTTATTGTGAATTTAACCTCACTGTTCATTATTTTTTCTATTCCATATTATATGATAAACTGTTTTAGTTTTGAATATTCAATGAATTGTATTTGTAAAAAGACCATTATGTAAGAATATGAATATATTTTATGAAATAATGTATTTTTTATGTTGTATCTAATGCCAATAATCCATTATAATGATTTTTCATGAGTATTTTTTTTAATCTGTTGATTATTCGTCTAAAGTGATGTAATATTTATATATTTTCTTCTTGTGTAGCCTCTGTTAGAATCAAAAGGGCATTAATTATTTTTGGTTTTTATGAATAGAATATATTGTTAAAAACTACTATGATTAGTCTAATTATATGATAATATCATGAACTATTGGAAATGTAGATATTGTGCGGTATTCCTGGAAAATAATTTCAAGTATAGATATTGGATATTTTGATGTGGGAGTGGTGTAAAGTTATTTACGGTTAAAACCACAAAAATGTGTGGATTGGTAATCAATTTCATCATCACGGATTCATAAATCATGGGCCCAAAACATGTCGCATGAATATACATTCTTATGGTATATAATTGGGATAATTCAAAAATTCATTACAAATTGTTACAAATGATTTGAATAGATAATTTTAATAGATTAATGAGGAAAAACATAAGGTTTAAATTAATAAAAAGATGTTTTAAAAATATATAGAACTTTTGAAAAATGATTTCTAGAAAATGTGATTTCATTCTATGATAGTGGTTACCCATATAATGATTTTTTGTTTTACACAATCGGTGAAACAAATGATGAATCATGTTAACAATAAATTTCAGGTAAAATTATACAAATTTCCTTATAAAAAACCAAATGAATTTGATCTGGAATAACGAATCATGTTTTTATTCTTTAAGAAATTATCTTGTTATAAATCATTTTAATAATAAAAATGAGAAATGGACAGAATAATATAATTTTATGCCCTTCATAAGGCCACATTGGCCTTATTTTGATATGTTTATTAAAATTTAAATTCGATATTATTAGATCATTACCAATCAAATGCTATATTTTATTCTAGAGTTCTCTGATCTTGATAATTTTAATTTTGTTTATAGTAATTTTTAGGTCGTATCATATAGTGGTGGACTCTTAAAAATTGAATTATTTATAATAATTATAACAAATCTATGTACTCTAATGAGACATAAATGTTATTTTTCAATAATCACACTCTTTATCTTCTTTATATATTAATATTTATGTAATCAATTTACGTAATTTTATGTCTTTAGGACTCCATTATTACCAATGAGGACAATTTTACAAGTCCTTATAGGGTTTAATATGATTATATTGAAGACTTAATATAATATTTATCAATTAATCAATGTACATAAATTAAATATTTTACAGGATTTATCCATAACTGTCTTTATGATATAAGAAGAAATAATCATTTTTTCTATCATTGTACAAAGACATATAAGAGTCACCCATCAGTTTTGTAGTGTATATAAGAAAATATTTATCTCTTTAAATTAAAACTATTTTAATTAAAATAAATGTGGGAATAATATCATCACTCTTTTATTCTAGTTATTTTTTAAATGGGATGAAATTAATGAAAATGGACATGTGTATTTTATATGTATCTAAAACAGAGACAGTCGTGTATAAAATTCTAACATGATTGGAAGACATTAGCTGATTATTCGAATAGGGAGAATGTTTCAAATAATATTGAACCCACAATCTAATGTTTTGAGTACAAATATTATAAGAAATATCATTCCTAGTTAATGAATCCAATAAATAATGATGAGGATTGATGTTAGGAACCACATTACCACCAAGATAAAATTGTAATAAGAAGGAGATAAATATTATTGATGTGGGTCACAAGAATGATGTGATTAATGTTGTACATACTATAATCTCTAGAACAACAAATGTGCTTTTAAATAAATGTTATAACTATATATTTTTCTGTAATGAAAGTAATTTGGGCATCAGATTTCAACATCAATTATTAGAAGTATAATTACTAGAGAAATCTATTATTTATTTGATGATCTATACAATTGATTACGAATTTTCATAATTGGAGCCTTATAAGAATTTCCTACCAATAACACTTATATTTATTTATTATGTTGAATTTGATATGTTATTGGGAATGGATATTCTGCATATAAATATATACATAGTATAAAAATATCCATGAATGTGTAGTAAGAATTCATATTCTAAATAAATATGTGATCCTTTTTCGTAGTAAATATCAATTAGGGAATCCAATGAAAAATGTTTATATTTAAATGGTCTTGATTACTATTTATAAGGGTTATATATCTCATACGATTGGGTAGAAACACAAAATCGATGATATTCATATTTAATGGTTTTTTGGATAACATTAAAAATGTTTTTTATATTATTCATATTAATATTGATGTATCTATTCCAATAAGAGTTATAAATGATGTTACACCTTTTATAAAGATTCCATAAAGAATGTTCTTAATTGAGTTTTGGTAATTATTGAAGTAACTCTATGAGAATATTTAAATGATATTACATCAGGCATGTGCATCACCCTATAGTGTAGCTATTCATTTTTATTAGAAAATTTAACAATCATTAAGGCTCGATAATACCATTGGGAACATACCATGATAAAAATCCCAAATATAATTCATCTTTCGAATATTTTTGAATTGTTTGGTTAATTATTAAAACAAGAATCATCATCATCATCATCATAATTTATATACTTAATAATCTAAAGTACACACTTCAAAAATTGAATGTGAGCTACATGGGTCTAATGTAATGAAAAACACGAGTTTCCTAATGAATAATGTATTTTCCTTGAAGGGGAAAAAAATGCCAACTAGAGACACATGAGATTTCCGTACCTTAGAGGGCCTTAGATTCTAGGTTTCCCATATCATTATCACCATAGTACATATTTTGAAGGATCTCTATGAGTTTTTTAAGAAACTGTATTCTCTTATGAATATAATTGGAGATAGTTCATGTTGTGTCAAAAATTCCTTTTTTGGAGTCATATAGAATTTTGGTGCCAGTGGAAATTACCACCAAGTTAATATTTTTTCACTATAAATCTCCAGACCCATTATAATATATATATCTTATTCCTAGAGGTAGTTTCCATTTCCAAATCATGCATTAAAATCTAAAATGACATATCCCTAGTATAACAGAATATGACCCCACAATGCATGCTCCCCATTATGCAATACCCTCAATTTCTACCTTGTACCCATGCATATGTGGTTCTCAAAAAATCAATTGGCCATTTGAGATAAAATAATCTAGGAGTGAGGATCTAGTATTTCAGATGAAATTTAAATAAGGGTATGTTCAATCATTTTTTATTATTATTTATTGATCAATAAAAATCATTATTATTCGTATTATAAGGTGAATCATTGAACATGAAATTACTTCATACATGGATTTATTTATAGCTTCCACATGCACCAACACACCACATCTATGCTAACCACATTCACCTTCCTCTGAAACTCTATTATTCTCGATAACTTGTGATTGTAGTTGATGAAAACTACACCAAGAGGAAAAAGTGCGATGAAACTATTGAACCATCTAAATTTACAGCACATAAAACGTTCATATTCACTTTAATAACCATTATAAAAAGATTCCTCCTAATAAATCCCACATCATGATCACCTAGTCTATTGGATGATTCTTGTTCAGAAGAAATGATCATCCATGGGTAGGGATTTATTTTGAATATGAAATACTAAGAAGTAATTTTTATCTAGGATTCCCTTACATGATATCATATCACTTTATGTACCCATATCAGTTTGTATCCTCTATAGCTAGAAACAATCCTTCCCAAAACACATTCATGATTATTAATGTGAATAAAATTCATTTTTTGTGTTCAGGAGGCAACTCAATGAGATCAAGAAGAAAGTGTTGTTCCACTTTATGAGGACATGGGTGTGGCCCAAGAACTCCTTCACATGCACGGCAGTCATGTATGAATGTTTGAATCTAGGAAATACAAAGACTGATTATATGCAGTTATGTTGTAGATGATAATATAACCCATTTAATGATCCACCAAGAATGAAATTTAAGTGCTAAAAATGCAAGAGAGTTGTATTCTATATGGGTGAATAATTCCATATATGGTAATCAATGATCATCCAATATATATGAATTATTATTCATCCCCACAAGGAATACACATTGATTACCTCCCATACGAGAATTTCATTAAATTTATTAACCACTTTCATCATTTCCCTTGTGTTAATTACTTATAATTTTGATCGTTCCAGCTTAGACCATGACTCCAAGTGATGTTTATTGTCCAGGATGGCATATCCAATGATTTATAATAAGATATTTTGAATACCAAAAATTATTGTCTTCATATATGAGACATCATATATTTCATGCATGGGAATCAATGTTAGAGTAATATTCAGTAGTGTTAGATGATCATCATAAAGAAGGTAGAGGTTTTTCTAGTTGAGGATCTATGTTCTGGTATTTTCATCGACTATATTGTATCAATGTAGGCAGTCCATGTTCGAGATAAGGGATTTCCATGATATTCTAATTGAATTATGCACATACAAAGCCCAGGTGTCTTCCAATACTATATTCCATTAAGTCAGAGAAGTATATTGAAATGAACCTATTTTCTGGTTTTATTTTTAAGAGCTAGAAACCCTACTTGAAGTTGTCCTCTAGTGTGTTATTAATTCTAGTTTTGGATATATTTATTTCATTGGCAGAGATTATGGTATCATCCACAAACATGATTTGAGATATTCCACCGAAGGATATCCTCCAATGATAATGTAGTATAATGCCATGTTTCATATTCTTATTGATTTTCTGGCTTAGTGAGTCTTCCAAGATGATGGATAATCTTATATTGAACATGTTCCTTTCCTGATACACTGCATCACATTGAAGAATCCATATCTATTTTTTAAGAAGTATATATCGATCCATACTGAACTATAGTATATGTACAAGAGATAATATTCATAGGGTGTGAATATCATAATGTAATGGACTGTAAGTATGAATTTATATTTCATTATATAATACGATTTACCCACATATATCATGAAAACTACATTATACCCAACAACATTGTTGTTTTTGTCCCTAGTCTTCTCTAATTCCATCTTGATGGTTCCATGGATTTTTCTTCCATGGATGATGTTCGGAACATCTTCTAGGGCCCATTAGGAATGATGTGATGAATCTATATGGTTAATGACACTAGAAAACACATTATATGTGATATTTCTCATGATTAACGTGTGATAGTGATGAATAGAAGGAAAAAAATATAATTTTTCAAAGGAACTACCTAAATAGTTTCACCTTTTACATAGAGATGATATCCACCATAGAATATCTATTTCACTAAAATAACAAAATCTCTCTAGACATGGTCTTTTGATTCCTTCAAGAATGACCCATGACAATTTTTAGGGACAAACACACAATCTATGTTGAGACCCTGTTTAGATTCATATTTATCCTATTAATCTATGATAATATAAAAACATATATTCTTGTGATCCTACACCTTAAATGGACTGATATCAAACAAATCAACTCTTCCCCTAGAAAAAATACCTTCTACCCATTGATTAATACATTCAATAAAAAAATTTAAATGAAGGGTATACATATTCCCATCAACATCTCGGTCATTCATGAATGTGACATCCTCTAAATAAATGTTTTTTTTGTTGAACCACTTCCTTTCCGTCAGAAATAATTGGAAAAACGCCATATTTGATTCACAATCCTCAACCACTTGATCAATGATTTTTCACGAGCCACACATTACTATTAATGAAGATGTTTGTACATAAAATTAATCCAATTCGGAAGACTATATAAAATATCCTCGTTCGATCATTCATCTAGTATTTAATTTGTTTTTTAAAAATCAGTTTTGATTATGTCAAAATAAGTAAATCTATAGGGTAGTTTATTATCCAATGAATGAAGGTCAAATTTAATTCATCGATGATTATTATGGATTATAATACAACAATAACACAACCTTAATATTCTCAATGATTGTATTAGAATATGATGATAATTTGAGGTAGTGGTTCACATCAAAAAAAAACCAAGAGTCCCCCTCTATCGGTTTTGGATGTCAAAACCATAATAATTGGGGTGTGATTAGTAAGTGTGCTAGATAGATATGTACAAATAGTTTCTTGAATAAGAATAAAAGGAATTAATAATCCCAAATATCAAAATAAATGACACTATTTGTTGTTCAATTTCGTCTGTTTATTACAAAACAAGAAATATTAACATGTAAATCCCACAGTTGTTAGTTTTGTAGGAGATAAAAATGATATGAAGTCCTAACAAACATTTTGGGAGAAAGAGATATGAACTTTCTTCTATGAGACATTAATTACTATATTGAGGTCCCCACCGAAAATCCATGACTTATTATCTATATTAATTTTCTAAATTTCATACCATATACCCTTCTATTCATAGGTATCACATTATTTATAAATGAAAGTGAAGAAGAGACAATGCACACCCATGACGATCTGTGTGGTAATAAACTGATCTAATGATACAATTAAATCAAAATTAATTATAAATTTCTAAGACTACATAATATGCTTATTTCGAAGATAAGTATGAAAATAATCATGGTCAAATATTCAGTTTTCAATTCTTTCAATTTTGGATGATCACTGTTTTGGTTCAGAAATTACAACAATGGATGGTATTGGCGTGGTTATTGGGCAAGACCTATAGCCTTGGTTTAAAACCATTTCTAAAGGCCTATAGACATGGATAGAAACAATTATAAAGGGATATATCCATGGTTTTAAATCGTCAATAAAGCCTTAGACACATTTTGAAACCATTGAAGAACAATAATCCTCACAGGGAGTATTTCCACGATTAAAAACCATGGCTATATATCATTAGTCATTGTGTAAATATCTGGTTGTATTCCTTTTTGCATGGTCTAAAACCATGGATATAGGCCTCCCCATTTCATAAACAATAACACCCATACTACCACCCCCTAACCCCCCACCCTCCCACTTCACACCCATGGCCCCTGGACAGCCCCTTCCACACCCCGCACCTCCACGCTACCCATTGGACAAGCACCGAGACAACCCCCTTTCACACCCCTGGACAACCACCTTTCACACCATGGATAGCCCCCCGTGCTACCCCCGCACCCCATGCCCCCGAGAAAGCCCCCATTCACCCCCCTCCATCATCCCCCTTGAACACCCTACATCATCATGCCCCCTGGACAGCCCCTTTCACCCCCTTGACATCCACCTTTCACGACCTTAAAACCCCCCTCCTCACACACACATGCCCACAAACCCCCAACCCCTCCCACCTGAACACACTCCCCTATTGGAAAAACCCATGTACACACATTCCCCCTTGGACACCCACCTAGAAATTCCCCTTGCACCCATGGATAACCCCTTTCCCCCTTGAACACCCCCCTGCAGTAGCCCCCTGGACAGCCTCACTCCCCCATTGAACCCCTTCCCCCTTGCACCCCTCTCCCATTGCACCCCACTTTAGTCCCCCCCCCCCGACAGGCCCTTAAAACACCCCCTGGTAGTTTCCCACCCCTTGAATGGACCACTGGATAGCCCCTAACCACCCCTCTTATACACCCCTTCCCAGCGGGACACCCCCAACCTCCAGACAGCCCCCCCCCTCCCCCACCTGGACACCTTCCTCCCTCCTAGACACCAAACCTAGACATCCCACCCTCATGGAAAACTCCCTCCCCTAAAGTCCCCATGCACCCCATGGATACCCCCCTCCCTCCTGGAAAACCACATGGACACCCCCCTCTTGGAAAAACCCTCACCCCTGGACACCCCCTCTAGGATAGCCCCTCAATCATGGATAGGTCCCCAACCCCCTGGATAGCCCCCTTGTACCATGTGTGGCAACCCCCTTTGACCCCCCTACACCCCCATGCCCCCCCTGGACAACCAACTTACTCCCCCTTGAGCACCCCTTCACCCCCATGCCCCCCTTTCCTAGACAACCTCTTACACACCCATGCCCCCCTTACACCCCCTCCTGGACACCCCCTGCAGCCCCTGGACAACCCCCTTTCTCCCTCTTGAACACAAGTTACAGTGTCCCACTACATGGATGACCCCCCTCCTCTTGCACCCCCTATTGTATCCTGCCCCTTGGACATCCCCTTGCACCCCTCCCCCACCCTTGCAGTAGCCCATCCACCATAAATGCCCCTGGATATCCCCATACCCCCTTGCACCACCAACCTCAGTAGTTTTCCACCCCATGCTAATCCCACCCGGACAGCACCCGACCCCCACCCACCCTCCCACCTCCCTAACACAACCCTCCCACCAAGTCACCTCCACCCTCTTAGAAATAACCCCCACCTTGACACCCTCCCTCATGTATAAAACCTCTGGAAAACACTCCCCCCTTCCTGGACACCCTCCTGGATAGCCCTCCCCCCGGACATCTCATCCCCGTCTCCCCTTCTGGACAACCCCATCCCCTTGAAGACCACTCTTTCACCCCTGGAAATCTCCCCCACTCCTCAAAACCCCACCTCCTGGATATCCCCCCATCCCTCCCATCTAGACAGCCCCCACCCCTGGACATCCACCCCCCCTTCTAGACAACCACTCTCCCAGCCAGACAAAACCCCCACCCCTGGAAAAGACCCCCTAGACACCCCCCAATATTTTCAATACCCCATACATCCCCCCACTACACCCCCATCCCCATGAAACCATTTTTTATATTACCACTCTACCCTCAATAACGAATCTTTAATATATTTTCAAAAAAAGCATTAAAATATAAATTTCTCAACTAACATCATCATACATTAATTCTCAAAACTCAAAATGATTTACCATATGCAGGAATATATTCAATAACAATATTAAACCGATTCAGTTCAATGACATCAGCATGAATATAATTCAAAAATTTAATCACAAACACTCAATAAGAATAACATCATAAAACCAAGAGTTTTAAATGAGTTCCAATACATTGAAGCATGAATGAATTGTTCAAAACAAGTGAAAACCTAATTATGTACTCCCTTGTGATGATATGAAGTTGTTTTCATCTTTTTAATCATCCAACAATACTTTTATAATTTTCACTCAACTTGTATGTTCTCATTTAAGTACCTAATATAGAAGAAAAATAAATATTATATTACCAATAACTCTATTTTTCATTATATAACATTAAATAATCCGAAACAATATTGTAAATTTCTACGATTCAATGGACATATTCAAGAAGACAGCCACATCCTTCATCAATAGACCCCCACCCACCCACCCCCTTCTTGTACAGACATTCCCCCCTTCACACACCCCTGGACACCCCCCCATCATGGATATACCATTCTCTCTGATAGATCCCCCCTGGATAGCCCCCTCCCTACTGGACGCCCCCATACCCCTTGGATAGTCCCCCCTCATGTACACCTTTTCCCTCATGGACACCCCCTAGACATCCCCCCCCCCCCGCCTAACAGACACATCTGGATAGCCCCCCATCCCTCCTATACTCCCCTAGACATCCCCTACCCCCTGGATAGTCCCCCCTCCAAGACAACCCCCTTCTGGAATCCTTCTAAGACACCCCCCTTCTGGGATACCCCTAGAACTCCCTTCTAGGACAGTCCCCCTTGCACACCTCCCCTCCTTCCTAGATAGACACTCCCCACCCTAAACCTCCTCCCTTGTAACGCCCTGACCCCGGCTACCCAGAGTCGGTGCATTACTTCGTAACATTGGCATGATCACAAAAGATCAAGTCTCGAAATACCGATTAGTTTAGTATCCTTGGAAACACTAGATACATTCGCAAACGTTACATTACATCATAAAGTGAAAAACTACAATAACAAAGTCTCCATAGTCCACACTCATATCCTCTTCTCACAATAACTACAGGTCATTCATAAAGTACTTCTTCACATCCTGGAAAATATTAAAACATTGAAAGGGGTGAGCTCAGATGCTCAGTAAGGATAACAATATTACGGAAGCTTTCATAAATAAACATAAAAATTTAAGGCAATGTATAACTAAAACAAAAGCCTTTTAAACTTGAAAATCAACATTATATGGAAAAAGTAATATGAGATAATGCCATTCACTTCTTCACATGGATATTCTACTGGTCGAATAATCACATGAAATATCAATAACCACTTTCATAATGAGGGAATGTATAATGCCGGACATTCTGAAACATTTTTTCAAGGCCTCGGCCAAAACGTCTAAAATGATTAAGGCCTCGGCCAAAACCATAAATCAAATTGGGAAAGGGCCTTGAACAATTCCAAGTCTAGTTGTCTCATGAGACCTACCGATGCATCGAGGAGCTATAGTGGGCTCCACCCGTCACTTATTAAGTCCAATACATTCCTCATATGAATAGGTTTAAATATATCATAAACCATAACATAATCATATCACATAAAACATGCATAAAGGAAACATAACATATCCACATTTCAATCACAAGATATCAATACAACACATTGATATAATAATAAAACACTTTCAAAACCATTTTCAATACCAAAATAAAAGAAAGTTAAAACTTTGTATTTATTTTTCATTAAAAAAATGTTATGTCTTGTAGAGGAAGCCGAAACTCAAATAATGGTCATGGCGAAAAAGAAGTCGTTGTCGCCGCATATGTACGGCAAGAAAAAAACATTCCCTTTTTGTCGTTTAGTAAAACTCTTCGTATAAAAAAGATTCCTTTTGAATAAATGTAAAAGTCAAAGCGGTTTATACACCGTATAAAAGAAAGTTGTGTATAAAACAAAATATGCCTCAATGAAAGGAGATTGAGACAAAGTCCTTAAAAATATCATTTTTAAAACAAAATAGATCTATTATGTGTATTCACTATAGGTACACATAATGAAAGTAAAAATACAAAATAATACATAATAATATCATGACATAATTTGAAAGTAGGAGATTAACCCAAATAATGGAAGTTGGGTTAAGAAATTCACTTACCTCGTGTCTGACTTGACTCAACCGTTCTTTAACCTCCTGAATAATAAAATAGAGTTAATATATACCTTATTAAGAACCATTTTCAATTTCATTATCCTTATTATATCACTTATTACAATGATATGAACATTATGTAATTATTTAAGTTAATAACGGTCGTTTTGTCGATCTTTGGTACTTGAGTCAACAATAAACTTCTTATAATTACAAGTTGTTTATGTGGTAGAATATCCATTATCTATAGAATTATATTTATTATTTCTATGTCATATATATATTATATATCCAGTATATACATCCATTTATAATATTACGTAACAATTAGAGGTAAGAAATGAAATGCACCGTTCATGGAGACGGTAAGCCGTACGTACGCATGAACGCTACTTTCATTTCAATTTCATATTTAATGGAATGAAATCATAATGATGTAAATGTATAATATAATTCCAGTATAATATAGTGTATAATACCATTTACTCCATCCTTTATACATCCCAAATATGGCATTAACAATTCAAATCACTTTGAGGGGGCGGTAGTCCGCACTTTCTAAAATGAAATTGTCGCATTTTACCCATAATGGAAATCATAAAGTAAGACATAAATGAGAAATACAGAAGCATAAGTAAAACATAAACATATTATATATCATATATAAAAATAGTGACATCTTAATGGCCACCTTTGAAGTTGTTATATGAGTGTTGAACAATCATCATTTCGTGAGGCAGAAATTCTCCATCCACAGAAACCTTATGTTATTTAACCATTAGATGTATGTGTGTGTAATTATAGCTTGAATACTTATTATAACAACATCCTAGTATATTGAGTATACTGGTGTTGTTACAAAATAAATGAATAAAAAGAGTTTAGGGGGTTGGAGAAGAAAAAATAAAACAAAACAACATTAGAGAAGACATTACCTCAAAATCGGGAAAATCTTTTTGATTTGAGCCAAAGGCTTCCTTGGAAAGAGTTATGCCCAATGTGAGGCTTCTAGGAGTAAGAGGGTGAAGTTGGGAGGGTATTTTGGCAGAGGTTGGCCGATCCAAATGGCTTGAAAGTGTAAATGAGGGGGAGAGGTGGGGGCCTTTTATAAGTGGAGAGGAGGGGCACTCTTGGAAAGTAAAGAAAAGTCACTTTATTATAAACTGATTTTCGGATTTTAGAGGTCCCACACTTATATAATTCGAGGATAAGATGATAATGGTTAGAAATCTACTCATCCAATAGGTTTTTGACAAGTGTATGCTTTGTATTTTACATTATCTTTCCATTTTATTTAAATCGTCAAATAATGAGGTCATCGCTGCATCATCATGATGTCATAAATAATTTAATATATTTAATGTCTAAAAATTATAAAAAAATACTATGTTGTTGGAAATATTATTAGCTTTCTAATTAATATTTATAATCAAAATTTGGACTTGTTTAACCCCACATAAAAACTATTTTAGTAAAACAACTCATGTTTGTGTCAATTTAATTTTAACATTAAATAAATATATATTAATGTCATTTTCCATCCAAAGTGGCTCCATGGGGTCCCCAAGTTGACCCATGGGTTGTCTTGGTCGGCCACGACTCATCCAATTGAAGTAGGACAAGTTTCAAGCTCATCTCATATTATTAAAACATTATTTTTACCTTAAACTACACTAATTACCTCTAACCGCGATTAAGAACTTAAAAGTTCCTATTCACCAAAAATTATTTTAATCTCATTGAACCACATTTTACTTCTTAATGACAACCATGTATGTTGGATTTTTGAAAATCAAATCACAGAAGTGGTAATATTTCATTTAAACGAAAAATCGGTTATTTAACTACCACTTAGTGGTTTCACTATTCATAAAAAATTGAAGTTTTTCAGAACAAGGCCAAAATTTCACCCTAAGCTATAATTGATATTTCGAATTCAAAAACGATGTCTATTTTAAAAAATTACAAACATATAAGTTTCATTAATTAATTTTATAATTAATTCCCGATGTCACAACAAAGAGCGTTTTTTTAAGAAACAATTTATATCAAAAGATTGGCAATTGTTTATGTCCTATTTCAATGTTAAATTAATTCTAACGACCACCATTGGATAAAATGGTAAAAATATATTCTAATTATACTTTAAAACCACTAAATAGTAAAATTTATCACTATAAATTATTTTTATTAAAAACGTTGTTTTTAAGTAATTTTCACTATTCATAAAAAATTGGATGTTCTCATAAAATTACAAAAAATTCCACTTTGGATAATTTTGATATTACGAATACAAAAATGAAGTCCATTTTGAAATGTAAAATTTCTATAATTTTAAAAGGTGGTTATTACTATTCATAACAGCTACTTTGATTAGTCGCGGTGTTTTAGAACTCGAAGTTGCGTACAATGCAAGGTATTGCATTATTGAATGAGAAGCGTATCATGGAAGCTCGGGGTGTTACATTCTCCCCTCCTTCAATAAATTTCATCCTCGTAATTTGAAATTTTTCTTTGAAAATAAAAGGTTGAAAAGATTAAATACCTTTGAGGAAAACCCACATCGGAAATAAGGTTAATAAATATATAACATTAAAAGAAAGCAAGATAAGTACAAAGGTCACCCGATATGGACCATTCTAGGATTCTATGAAAATATGGATATGGAGGAGAAACAAACCATCAAGGTTTGATGGAGAGTTATATAAAACAGGATTAGGAGAAAGTTTTACTTCAAGAAAATCACAAACTTGTGATTGATTAAATGGTCATTGAATCCCCAGTTGGAAAAGTTAATCGACAACATTTTTGTTTTAAGTTACCTTTTATAATGTTGAGAATTTATTTAGGATATTTACTAAGAACGTAAGGGAATATACATACTTGTTATGTATACTTTCATTCGTTAATAAAGTTTTACAACAAACCCAACTTTTACTCCAAATGGTAACGGAACTCAAAAATATTCTTTTTATACTAATTGTATAAGGTTCCAAATGTTAACACATACCATTTAGATTAGTAAAATTATTTTGTAATAACCAGGGAATTCCTGTAGGCTAGTGGTAGGAAATAAAGGTCTGTCGCACTATGATTGTGGGTTCGATTCCTGCAGCTTTGTCCGACGCAACGGGTTATGCCCCACCCTGCAGGTTGTCCTTTTCGTAAAACTATAGTATCATAATATTCCAAAAATAATCTTCATAAATTTTTTAACCTTAAACAATACTATCCAAAGATCAACTTAATCCACTCCAACATTTATAGTTATCCAAAATACCTCTGTCCAGACTTTCTCTAAAAGGTCTCTTAATTCCAAAATCAATTTATCAGATTCCCCAAACAAAGTAAAGTTTCTCTTATTGTCATATATTAAAAATATAATTACCTTCATCATATTAAAACCTTACTGAAATCAACAAGTACTGCAGTACAATCCATATATATATATCACATTATTCTAATAGCCAGAATATAATCCATGAGTCCAAAAGCACCAATACATTAGTTATTCTGCTTCAACTGTAGTAACAACATAAGATTGTCCTTGATCCCTTGGCCTTTTCTGAGGTAAGTTTCCCTGACTCTTAGGACATTCATTTGCATAATGCCCCATTTCTCTACAATTGTAGCATTCAACATTGATAGCCTCCTTCTTTCCCTTGCAATCAAGAGCCTGGTGACCTTTTTCTCCACATTTGTAACAAACTCTCATTCCCTTTAGGCAAGTACCAGGGTGATTCTTCCCACAATTATCACATAATGGAAAATCCTTCTTTCCCTTTTTCCCTTTATCCGTCTCTTGTTCCACCGTTCTCTTCTTCTCTTGCTTTACTTTGTTGTCATAAGACTTAGAGAATTCCTTTTCTGTCTTGATAGCACACGAGACAATATCTTCGTATGATGAGAAGGATTGTGATACTAAATCTCGACGGAGAAATGGTTTTAACCCATCAAAGAAACGATCAATCCTACTCCTTGGGTTACGTATATAATCGGCAGCATGCCTCACTAACCTTGTAAAGTTAGCCTCATACTTTGCGATATTCGCATCCTCCTTCTGCCTCAGACTCAGAAATTTCCTTTCCATATCTGCTCGATGGTCACGAGGGAAGTATTTTTCTACGAAAAGCTCTTTGAACTCCCTCCATTCCATATTCGATACGTCATCATATTCCTTTGTGTTTTGAATCAGCGACCACCACTGATCGGCATCTCCAGTGAGGCGGTAAACTGCCATGACAACCTTCTCTCTTTCGCTACTCCCCAAGGCATTAAATATTTTCTCTAAGGAGTTTATCCATTGCTCAGCTACTAATGGATTTGAACCCCCATTAAATGTTGGTGGTTCTTGCCTCATTAAGCGGTATAACATTGATCCGCCACGTTGTGGATCAGGATGATCCATACGAGTAAGGTTATTATTCATAACTTGAGTGAGTTGTCCCAGTATGGTAATAAGTTGATCAGCACTAGTTGTATCTCCAGATCCACAATAATTATCTTGAGTAGTAGGGCAATCCCTACACAGAGTGCGTGCATTGATACGGTTTTCATTCCTTCCACTAGGCGCCAATTCTAAACAATGGCATAAACTAGATTAGTTTATGAATCAAAATACATAATTCCATACTTGTAAAATACTTAACATAAATTGAACTATTTATGGATATAATCCATAATCATAAAAAGGTTTTATTTGGGGAAGTATATACTCATAACCGTTCATAGTGGTTTGTAAGAAAATGAGAATTATCCTAAGCATATCCCCCGGGAGTGTCGTAACCAAGAGTGCAACAAGGCCCGTTTTCGTGCACCAGTTCCCGTTCGAGTCTAGCTCAAAGCGGTGTTTTCAGGTTTTACCCCTAGGTACATCTTTCCCAGAGCCGCCTCTACCTGCTCGTATCCAGGTAGGGATGTATTGCTTGGAAAACTCACAAAATCTCTACAATAACAAAATTCTAGGAAGTTCTTCTATACTAATCCTCAAAGTCTATCTTTGGGCTATGTGCTCTAATCAGAGTTTATCTAAATCTAGCTTCCAAGGTTAGTACTAAACTGGCTCTGATACCAACTGTAACGCCCCAACCCCAGCTACCCAGAGTCGGTGCTTTACTTCGTAACATTGGCATGATCAAAAAAGATCAAGTCTCGAAAGACTGATTAGTTTAGTAGCCTTGGAAACACTAGATACATTCGCAAACGTTACATTACATCATAAAGTAAAAAACTACAATAACAAAGTCTCCATAGTCCACACTCATATCCTCTTCTCACAATACCTGCAGGTCATTCATAAAATACTTCTTCACATCCTGGAAAATATTAAAACATTGAAAGGGGTGAGCTCAGATGCTCAGTAAGGATAACAATATTACGAAAGCTTTCATAAATAAACAAAAAAATTTAAGGCAATGTATAACTAAAACAAAAACCTTTTAAACTTGAACATCAACATAATATGGAAAAAGTAAGATGAGATAATTCCATTCACTTATTCACATGGATATTCTACTGGTCGAATAATCAAATGAAATATCAATAACCACTTTCATAATGAGGGAATGTATAATGTCGGACATTCTGAAACATTTTTTCAAGGCCTCGGCCAAGATGTATAAAATGATTAAGGCCTCGGCCAAAACCATAAATCAAATTAGGAAAGGGCCTCGGCCAATTCCACGTCTAGTTGTCTCATGATACCTACCGATGCATCAAGGAGCTATAGCGGGCTCCACCCGTCACTTATTAAGTCCAATACATTCCTCATATGAATAGGTTTAAATATATCATAAACCATAACATAATCGTATCACATAAAACATGCATAAAGGAAACATAACATTTCCACATTTCAATCACAATATATCAATACAACACATTGATATAATAAAAAAACACTTTCAAAACCATTTTCAATACCAAAATAAATGAAAGTTAAAACTTTGTATTTATTTTTCATTAAAAAAAAGTTATGTCTTGTAGAGGAAGCCGAAACTCAAATAATGGTCACGGTGGCGGAGAAGTCGTTGTCGCCGCATATGTATGGCAAGAAAAAAACATTCCCTTTTTGTCGTTTAGTAAAAAGCTTCGTATAAAAAAGATTCCTTTTGAATAAATGTAAAAGTCAAAGGGGTTTATACACCGTATAAAAGAAAGTTGTGTATAAAACAAAATATGCCTCAATGAAAGAAGATTGAGACGAAGCCCTTAAAAATATCATTTTTAAAACAAAATAGATCTATTATTTGTATTCAATATAGGTACACATAAAGAAAGTAAAAATACAAAATAAGACATAATAATATCATGACATAATTTGAAAGTATGAGATTAACCCAAAGAATGGAAGTTGGGTTAAGAAATTCACTTACCTCGTGTATGACTTGACTCAACTGTTCATTGACATCCTGAATAATAAATTAGAGTTAATATATACCTTATTAAAAACCATTTTCAATTTCATTATCCTTATTATATCAGTTATTACAATGATATGAACATTATGTAATTATTTAAGTTAATAACGGTCGTTTTGTCGATCTTTGGTACTTGAGTAAACAATAAACTTCTTATAATTACAAGTTGTTTATGTGGTAGAATATCCATTTTCTCTAGAATTATATTCATGATTTAGATGTCATATATATCTTATATATCCAGTATATACATTCATTTATAATATTAAGTAACATTTAGAGGTAAGAAATGAAATGCACCGTTCATGGAGACGGTAAGCCGTACGTACGCATGAACACTACTTTCATTTCAATTTCATATTTAATGGAACGAAATCATAATGATATAAATGTATAATATAATTACAGTTTAATATAGTGTATAATACCATTTACTCCATCCTTTATACATCCCACATATGGCATTAACGATTCAAATCACTTTGAGGGGGCGGTAGTCTGCACTTCCTAAAATGAAATTATCGCGTTTTACCCATAATGGAAATCATAATGTATTCCATAAATGAGAAATACAGAAGCATAAGTAAAACATAAACATATTATATATCATATATAAAAATAGTGATATCTTAATGGCCACCTTTGAAGGTGTTATATGAGTGTTGAACAATCATTGTTTCGTGAGGCAGAAATTCTCCATCCACAGAAACCGTATGTTCTTTAACCATTAGATGTAGGTGTGTGTAAGTGTAGCTCGAATCCTTCTTATAACAACATCCTAGTATATTTAGGATACTAGTGTTGTTACAAAAGAAATGAATAAAAAGAGTTTAGGGGGTTGGAGAAGAAAAAATAAAACAAAAAACATTAGAGAAGACATTACCTCAAAATCGGGCAAATCTTTTTGATTTGAGCCAAAGGCTTCCTTGGGAAGAGTTCTTCCCAAAGTTAGGCTTCTAAGAGTAAGAGGGTGAAGTTGGGAGGGTATTTTGGCAGAGGTTGGCCGATACAAATGGCTTGAATGTGTAAATGAGGGGGGAGAGGTGGGGGACTTTTATTAGTGGAGAGGAGGGGCACACTTGGAAAGTAAAGAAAAGTCACTTTATTATAAAATGATTTTCGGATTTTAGAGGTCCCACACTTATATAATTCGAGGATAAGATGATAATGGTTCGAAATCTACTCATCCAATAGGTTTTTGACAAGTGTACGCTTTGGATTTTACATTATCTTTCCATTTTATTTAAATCGTCAAATAATGATGTCATCGCTGCATCATCATGATGTCATAAATAATTAAATATATTTAATGTCTAAATATTATAACAAAAATACTACGATGTAAGAAATCTTTTTAGCTTTCTAATTAATATTTATAATCAAAATTTTGACTTGTTTATCCCCACTTAAAAACTACTTTAGTAAAAAAACTCATGTTTGTGTCAATTTAATTTTAACATTAAATAAATATATATTAATGTCATTTTCCAACCAAAGTGGCTCCATGGGATCCGCAAGTTGACCCATGGGTTGTCTTGGTCGGCCATGACTCGTCCAATAGATGTAGGACAAGTGTCAAGCTCATCTCATATTATTAAAACATTATTTTTACCTTAAACTACACTAATTACCTCTAATCGCGATTAATAACATAAAAGTTACTATTCACCAAAAATTATTTTAATCTCATGGAACCACATTTTACTTCTTAATGACAACCATGTATGTCGGATTTTTGAAAATAAAATCACAGAAGTGGTAATATTTCATTTAAACGAAAAATCAGTTATTTAACTACCACTTAGTGGTTTCACGATGCATCAAAAATTGAAGTTCTCAGAAAATTACAAAAAATTCAACTTTGGATAATTTCGATATTACGAATAGAAAAATGAAGTCCATTTTAAAATATAAAATTTCTATAATTTTAAAAGGTGGTTATTACTATTCATAATGGCTACTTTGATTAGTCGCGGTGTTTTAGAACTCGAAGTTAGGTACAATGCAAGCTATTGCATTATTGAATGAGAAGCGTATCGTGGAAGCTCGGGGTGTTACATCCCTCATTTCTAAACTAATCTATTTAAACTTTTCAATTCATGAATTTTTGACATCTTACTAGTACCTTCATCATTATTGAATCTTATGGAAGGTAGGGGCCATGGTATACTTTGTATGTTTGTCCTTTCATGAATTTTAGTTGGATATATATTGTATTGGGATCTATGAGCCATGTTGGTGATCAAAATTCCAGGCCTTCAATAATCAGGGATTTATTCCATAGTTGCTAAGAAATTAGACTCACGAGGCAACAAAATTTTTCCTACATCATTGGGAGGTCATCAATGGTATATGTGACCAGTATTATTTCATTTCTATATATATTTAGAGAGATATTTATGATTAGATAGAACATGATAATGAAGTATTGGATGACATGGAGGAGAATACAATGATCACATGGGTTCCAAAATGCTAGTACTAGTGGAGTGTGACCATCAAATACAGATGATGCTTATCCATTCCACAAAACCTTTTAGTTAATATCTGTATAAATCAATGTTCATACATATAGGGAAGTCGTGTAATTATCCAAATGATATTTAACAACAAAAAATAACCCATTTTATAAAATACTAGAGGAATACAGATGGTAGTTGTGGGGATAAAACAAGAATCTCAATGTTACCATTGTCATGATAGCTATATGTATCAATATAATGATTTATAGGTGGATGATGTCGATTTGGTATGCACACATGTGGGATTGGTCAGGTGACCATATCATTAATGAGATACTAGAGACGATGTAGGGAAAAACCCCAGTTATCCCAATGCATGTTAAAAAATGTTTTGATACTCAATAGAATGTTTGAAAATGTATACACTAATCCAGCACATTAATAATGTAACCTCACCTGAGTATCTCAATTTATGATAATCACATTATTTGAAGAATTCTTACCTTATTCGGTTTGGAACGGGAAGTTCCAAAAGAATTAATATCTTCAAAAATGCCTTCAAATAGTGGAATGAAAATCAATAATAAAAAAATTTAAATACCTATGATTCAATTATCACATGTTATTCATTGTACGATTTTTTCACACATCCTACAAGAAAAAACGCATATTTTAAAAATTCTATGTCCATATAATTTAACACCAAAAAGTCATTGCAATAAAGAACATATGAAATCCTTTTTAGAAATCCTAAAATATAGGAAAGCACCTCAACAAAAATATGTCATGTATTTCCACCATTAATAACCAATACAAGAGTCATATATTAAATTTGAATAATATTAAATGAAGGTAAAGTATAATTTGTTTCATTTTCCCAAAATAATAAGAATTATGCAGGGAATGAAAGAATTAGAGATAATTTTAATGAAATATATTTCATTTCATTGACATTACAGACTAAAAGAGAGAAGAAACATAGTATATTAATGATTACAAGTTTTTCAATATTATCATGCAGATAAAAAAATTTATGAAATCATTTAATTTTTTTGATAAACTAAAAGTGCATTATACATGTATAGAAAATTAAAGTTCACACTGAATACGCATACAAGAAATTCATTCAACTAATGGAATGTGGAATGATCTTAATGATGAGAACCCATGTGTATAAAAAATTTATATATAAAATAAATATATACAAAACATATGTATAAGAACATCCAAAGTGGACAACTCATATTGTGGTTAACATTTTTATTGTATTTCCGAGCACCTAATAATTGAAATTGATTAGTTTTTGTGGTTAATGTCTATGGGTGGATTATATAATGCTTCTATGGTTTTCTAATCCCATCAATTGTAGATATGATAATTTGTGACTGGAATTGTTTGTAGACAATCATGGTTTATTTTTATGGGATGCAATTTATTAGGAAAGTGAAATTATCTTTAGGTATCTAATGGAAACCCAGTATAACTTTTGAGAGAGTAGAAACTGGAAGATGTTAATAGGCTTACTGGATATGGAATAATTATTAAATAAACCATTTTTGAATTTTTTTTATTCACTGATCATTTGAAATTTCTGCTTTTAACCATCTTTAGACTGACGAAATTGGTGATTCAAACCAATATAGGGGTTTATTTTTCAAAAAAGGGTAAATGGAATAGGATTTTTTGTATTTTAGGGGGGGTCTTATACTTCTTTATTTACACATTAAGACATTGACTATGAGTTTTTGACTGCTAGAAAATTAGTGAATTCACACAATCTCAAGATTCCATTTCAATGCTAATAATATTATGGCCTCAAATTATTCCACTTGTTAATTTTTATTTAATTTTCTAGCCCTGCTTTGAGTAATCTATTATATACAATAGAACATGTACATATAAAAAACATGTTTAGAGAATGAGAAAATTGACATTATATATATATTGTGTAGAAAAAACATACATACATTTATGTGTAGGAGCTTTCCTGGATATTGGAATTAGAGAAATGGATGAATAGTGATTTGGAAGATGATGAAGATGAGAATATTACAAAACATTAGCATGCCTAGAAAATTATGATGAAAAACTGGATGAAACATATGAAATATTTGTCAAAAAAATGAAGAAACACAAACTTCATCTATAAAACCAATCTATGTTTTTATGGATAATTCAATTGCTCACAACACCATAACAAGGTAAACACATGCAAAAAAAAGATGACAACATGATTCCAATTCGGGAATTTTCACTCTTAGAGAAATAGAGAAATCGTTATTTTGAAAGTAAATTCAATGTTGTCTTGAAATAATGATAATATAGTGAAAAGAAATTAGAAGAAGTTGAATGGATAGTCCATCAACTACAATTTTTTCTCAACAGCATGCTTTATAATGATGTACATCATATTTGGGAAACCTCAGGAGAGAAAAATGTTTTATGTGCCTCATATGCCACTTCCGTATCTATTCCTGATTACTAAGAAGATGGTATTTGTTATGATAGCTCTGACAACTCATCAACCAACTATGGGTTCACTTTTCCAACACTATCTTTTTCATTTGGTAATTTATCTCATTTCAATCCTAATTCTCTACAAATTCTAGTTCCGGATATGTAGGTGATAGAAATTTCAGGTTCTAAAAACAATGCATGTATCACAAATGGTGGATTTGATTACTTCATCTGTGGAATTACAATTCCTATATACTATGTTGTAGTGTTTATGTCCCTACTGATTAAATTTGTTAATCATGTTAAAATTAACCTCTATCCTTGTGAATAAGGCTAGTAGAAGTTATAATTGTGCTATGTACAAGATTGATGGAAAATATCATCTATCAAATTATTCATTTTTCCTAGTTCTATTGAATGAATGGAGTAAAATGATGGATATAAATCACCATGCATGATAAATTTGAGTTCAAATTACACTAGTAGGCCAATAAAATACCATTTAATGAAAGTGAGATGAAAGCATTAATATGTAACTCTTATGATACAGAATTACTGTGCTGTTTTGATAATGGAAACCTTACCTCTTGGCTAAATGGAGATAGTGGATCTTGAGCACCATTAACATGGGCATGGCTAATGAAAACATAAAGGCATCAAATATTGTTTCGTGGACTCTAGTTAATACTCTTGTGTGTTCTACAAGAGAAGATTAAAGCCTGAGAATGTTTGTATAGGTCGAAGGTATGTTCAATAAAAGTAAAGATTATAGTTGTTGTAATCATCATGTGTTACATTTTTTGCATTGTTATCATGATATTAGACATAACCTGAATCCTACCATCCTACCAATTAAATAATATCACCCCTTGCCTTATGTCTTGAATAGAAAATGAGAGGTGTAAAAATATTACCATAGGTTTTTTGACTTGTAAGAGATGTAGATAAGATAAAGATTCCACATCAATCCTTCTTTTGGTGAACATTAGATGGGTTCAAATATTTATAAATCCAAAACCAATAAATCCAAAATGAATTCAGCATCATCGACGATGACATAATACTTTTAGCACTTAAAACCATTCTCTATCCTCATTCCAAATGAAGAACATTGGTTCATCACTAGTGACATGGACCTAGATCATAGTCCTAAGGGATCAATTATCTTAGATGAGATAAATTAATTGGATACACATAAGTCAAATAAATCATAAGATATATATAAAAAAATTAACACCATCCTCTAAAAATTGACGCCCCTAGTCTAACTCCTATATATTTTTCTTGCTACATAAAAGTTCCTAGAATCAGGACCACTCTATGTTTGCTTCAAAAAATAACTGTCCCTTTCACATAATAATGACATCATTCTCCCTTTGATGCATTTGACTATACAAGGGAACCCTTTGCACGTGTGGACTATACATTACTACCCTCATGAAGGTACTTGAAATACCACTGAATATGTACCAATAATATTCTCAGTTGGAAGGTCCACATAGTTTCTTATAAATATTGTTTTTTATGTATGTCCCTCCAACACTGATAACACACAACATACTTTTTTACTTGAGGAAGCTACGAGAATATGGTTTTTACACATTATGCACTCCCACTACTATCTGGATTCAATTACATTCACTTCCTATTTTACCATAAAGAAGAACTCTTGATTCAAACCATAATAGTAAGATAATGGCTCAAACTTATCATCCCTACAATATCTGACTTGTCAATAACCACCTTTTTATACTTCATCATAGTCAGTAAAACACAATAGAATAATCAAAGACCAAATTAGTAAAATCATACCCATTTCAAAATGATGTTCTTTCATGTACTAATTTTCATGGATCTTCGATTAATGATGCACTAGTTTGGTAAATTTATTAGGATACATCATGATCGATCGGTCACCCTTCTCTAATATCATGAGCTCTATAGCGCTCTCCACTTTTAATATCTTCATTTAACATTTCTATTTAAACATTTTTTAACCCAATTGAAGTAAGATATTAATGAAATTTATCCATTACTACCAGGTCCCACTATATTCTCATCATAATTATTTATATAAGAGATTTAAATCACGCCATTGACATCATAGGGGTATTGAAAAATTAGAATTTGTGTTTAATATTTTCTATCCATTGTTCTGATTGTTTAGTCACTAAATAACCCTTAAACAATGGAAAAATTTTCATTGTAAACTCTTGGGACAAATCAATCAAGTAGACATTCCCTGATTAAAATAATTTCAATAGATGTTAAATGGTTCTGATAACTAATTTTATGAGGTAAGTGCGTATAAGAGGATAATTTGGTATAGTGTTATACACAGCTTCCTCCCACTGATTCTTAATGTTCCATACAAAAGGAATGATATAATTATATATATATATATAATAATCCATTAAAATTAATAATTTATTTAAAAAGGATTATAATAAATGTATGCTAGAAAATCATCCCCCACAAAACATAATAGAAATAAATAATGACAAATTTCATAAAATTATTCATTACAAAAGGCAACAACACAAATTCTTAACTACCCTACTAACTCAAGGTCTGTAAAAAAAATCTATCCATGAACTCCCCCTCACCATCTCTAGAGTCCCAAAATTCATAATCCACACTATCAAACAACTCCTATTAACTAGATGTAAGTATATAATATTTTGAAAAAAACAACCCAAGACAATCTTCCATGTCAACTATGTCATCTCACTACATAGCTCAATGTGTGTTCTCGAGCAACTAGTGATAGAGAGTAGAACCAAGATATTAATGTGATCCCACGATAATGAATTCAACATTACATCAAAATAAAATACACCAAGGATTCAATTAATATTATGCAACAACATAGTGGGATCCAAATAAGTAATTATTTAATGGAGAAAATCATAAAATTGTTTGTTCCTGGATGAAATATTGTTGACTTTATAAATAAACATATATTCTATAAGAAAATTATTTTTTCTGGGATATGGGATTGGGTGAAGAGAAATTCGTAAATATAATTAATTTATAGAGGTAGATTAGTGGAACAAATAAAAAATAAAAACCATGTTAACTATAATCATGTAAAAACAAATTGTGATGGGAAGCCTAGCTTTTTATGCAGATACAATTAATTAGAGGGTCTGAGGATGGGGTTTATAATAAAAATTTGATTAAGGGAGGATTAACCAAGTGTCCATATTTGTGAGAAATCACATGAAGAAGTGGATCTCAAGAGTAATGTTGGGTTTGGGTATGAAATTAGGTATGTTGGGTGGCCACGTCGGAGGAGGATGATCTCATCGTGGTGGGGTAGCTGCATCGGAGGACGACCAAAGCTCATGTGTTCATGTCGGAGCAATAACGTGGTGCATTGGAGGAGACTCGTAGTGAGTCATAGAGAATCAGAGCCATGTCAATAGGGAGGTGTGGTGGTTCTGTTCATAGGGAGGTGGGATTGATGCGTTTGAGATGCATCGTTAGGGAGGCATCAGAACCGCGTTGGAGCCGCATCGGCAGAGAGGTGTGCTGACTGCGTTGGATCTGATGGGGGAGGATGAATCATGAGGGGAGGATGGGGATGAGGGGAGTAAAAATGGAGATGGAGGTGGAATGGTGGTGTAGTAATCATTAAGGGAGGGATATGGGTTTGTGGGTGGGAGAGTAAGGTCACAATCGAGATAAAAAAATTGACAACCTATTAACACCCACACCTTACAACCCATAGATATATTTCACCTTATTTCCAAGGATCATTTATACCGTGAATATTGATACGTGGCTATAGTTCATTTTTATAGTTGTTATCAGTCCTAAAATGATCTATTAGAATATAATACAATAAAGAGAATAGGATAGTAAGACAAGAAGAATGATTTCCTAGAAAGACACCCAAAAACCCCAACAACAATCATTCACTGAATAAAACATCCATAATGGTCTCAATATCTACAAAATAAAATATGAATCGATCATGGGACAATATCATTGATGTATAAAGAGGAGAAAATATATTTTTCATCCAAATATACTATTTAAAAAAACTACTCTTGGGACATTTCATGATGTGTAACCCAATTACACAACCTGTAAATTGAAAATTACAAAATCCCTAAGAAACATGTAAAATATTGTTAAAATTGTATCTATAAATATTTTATAAATTTAATTCAAGTAAAAAAGTCACATTGTGTTTAAATCATAAATAAGATACAGAACGAGTAGGTTTTAGGAAGAAAATTGAACAAATTTATGAATTAACCAATATAGGTATCATCCTAATTCCTTATCACCCATTACTAGATAACAAAAAGGAAAATACATAGTGTTGATTAAAACATACTTTTCATAATTCTAATGAGATATTACTACCTCCCGATAATAACACCCTTTTGTCACCAGAAATCCTATTAAGAATAATTCATATAAAAAAGGAAATACCATGGATCACTTATATGTTATTCACTCTCCCATGTCTGATGAGAATCCAAACAGTGCTATCATACACTAATACCAACGGTATATCCATCCCCTGGAGTACATTTGATTCATCATAAACTATGAAAATTTCTGTTCAATCACAGATAAACCCTGTTTAATCCCAATATCACTCTATCTTAAACATGATATAGATCAGATAGACACATTTGTTGCTACGATATCTTATAGACATTATTTATCGACTTCATATGGTGTGGAATATCTAAATGGTAAGTAACTTAAACCAGTTCATCAAAATATCAAAATGGACATAAAATTGAAGAAAAAGTTTCTCATGTGTCAAATGTGGTCGATGACCCAACCGTGAGAATATTTAAAAAAAATTGTCACAAACTGAAAATACCAATGGACTATAATAATGATCAGAATAATAATTATAAAGATAATATTCCATAAACATTCTCTAACTAGTAAAATGATTCTTTATTTTTTTACCATTTAAAAAATCTTTTTCCAAACAAGGATCTTTCACCAATATCCAACCAAAACAATATAGATCTGCAATTCCACCATATATTGAATAAAAAAGATCCATTATCATCATGGACTTGTAAATATTATTGAAATAAAACTCAACCAACCATAGATGGTCATCCAAACCTCCAATAAAAACAATAACACAAACTCATTATGTATCCTCAAGAATATTTATAACTATTTCTATCTATCCATCTATTTTCATATTTTATTCCATGATTAAAATGTAATGTTTTCTTAATGCCTGTTGATTTCGACTATAAAATAGGGATGTGATCCGGGGATCAGAATCATACACTATAGAAGAATAAAAGTTGTGAAAAAAATAATTTTCACATAGATATTTCCAAACTCCACAACAATAGTTATATCATGAATGGTTAAAAAGTGATCCAATTTGGTCATCCTATTGATCAAAATACATATCACATTATTATTTCCATAGGTATATGTAAACCGAATGAGAAATTCTATAATGATATCAACCGTCTTCAATATAGGGACTAGTAGTTTCTAAATAAAATACAATTGTTTATGGTGAAGGACCATAACTTGTTGGAACATATAATAATGAGAGACAAATTCAAAAACGTCCCATTTCATAGCTGGCCACCAGAATCGAGTTCGCATGTTATATAACATCTTAGTGATTAATGTGTAAAAAACCCAGTGAAAGTTATGGAAAAACCCCATCACATCATTATTTACTTCTAGAAGAACAATAAAGAAATTATAACAGCAATGGATTCCATAAGTAGAGAATGAATAGTCAACTATGGTATCCCCATCCTAAAGAGAGACTATAATTCTACATAACACATTATCCTGATATTTTAAATAAATAACAATTTCAAGAAGAGGGATTTTAATTTGAATAGTCATTAAAAATACCTCTACCCTAAACTCATAGACCCAAATATGCAACTCTACAAAAAGATCCATCATGTTCCATTGTTCTAACGATTTTTTCATGGAATGGGTTATATGTTTCGAACACAATAAAACATTGATGACATTCCCTTTCCTAGGGTTATATGAAATGTCAAAATCTAAAAATAATAAAAATTCCTCAAATAATGTTTTGTGGAGATTCAAAAAAAATTTATAGAAGATTTAACTGAACATGTTGTGGTATGAATTCATGGATAACCTATCTCTATAAAGTAAATTTAACCGAACCATAAGGGTGTGCATACCAAAAATAATATCATTCTCTTATGTTGGATAATTCTTCTCATTTATCCTATGATGATGATAACCATTAGCAAATACATGATCAACTTTCCTAATAATGCATCCGAATCCTAAACACAATTCATCACAGAAGACCTCTAGAAGACAAAAAACTAGCGTAGTAATACTAATATACTTTATATAAAAATTCAAATTATGACATATTTCAACATATAAATATATTTTCCCCTTAGTATTTAGATAAGTCATCATATATTCCATCTTTGAGAATTACATAAAGAACCATCTACAATAACTAGATAGTCCCGTGATGATCTAGATATTGAAAACATTTTTTGGTTGTTCACATGTCCTAACAACATTTACCTTTTATGAATAAACAAAAATACCATGTTTTGATACTGCACATCCTACTAATTTTACTTCGCGAATCTATAATTTATATTTTGAAGGCATGGAATAATTACTTCAATTTATCAACAATTGTAAGATTACACACAGATGACACACATGATCTTCCTTGGTCGTAGAGTAAATAAAGATGATATCAAAAATGACCACTGTAAAATATTAAATATACTCATGTAAAATCATGTTCAATAAATAAAGGAAACATTAGGAGAATTTATTAGACTAAATTTAATGACATGTTAATCCTATAGTACATACCTGTTCTAGAAGGTATTTTTCATAATTCCTAATCTATTATTCTTAACTAATGGTAACTAGAGAGAAGATAAATCATTGAGAACCAAAGTAACAATTTTAAATAATAAAATAGATCATCAATATTTTGTAACAAATACTTTTTTCTAACTGTCACTCCCTTGTGTTTTGGGTAATTACTACAATGGAGAAGGGAACCACCGTCCATCTTGGAAAAAAGAACTGACACTAACAAAGGAAAAAAACTATGGAATATGAATCCCTTATTTAGAATTGAATCCAACTGATTCTTAAACTCTTCCAATTCTTCTGGTTCCTATAGGTAAGAAGTAAAATATACTCTTTCAGTACTGAGAATTATATTGATAAAAAACTGCAACTATATTTCTAGTGGAAACCCAAAAATGTATGAAGGAAAGTAATTGAGAGAATCAATGATAATTGTAGGGAGATCATTACAAAAATATTCTCATTTTTTATCAAATGGGAACTTAAATATCACATTCCCCATATATGGATATAAATTTTTAAACTAACACAACCACATGTCCCATTTTCCTTGATAGATAAAAAAAATCCCATTGAGAATTTTAAGTGAAACCCATCAAGATAAAAATATATTAGGGATTTAATAACAATAATATAATACAGTCAAAATATTTTGTCAATTGGATTCATGTTAATAACCAAAAAACTCTATGAATGATCAACATATGAAACAGTTAAAATATAATCATGACTACAAAGACCCTTCATTTTTTTCATACCAAGGGGTTTCATAATGTTCCTGACATAAGAAACAATATTCATTGGGAGATTCAAAATACTAACAGTATGGGTGGAAATAAATCAATGAGATGCACCAATGTAAAATAATGAAGTCACTAATGTAAATGATATAGTGGATGCTCCTCTTATAGTTGTATGACCAATATTTTCTTCCTTAAAAGACACTTCTACTTCACAGAGATTCTTCTTTATACATGACTATGGATGGAACCCTTTTGTACATAAATAATATAATTTCCTCATATATTATGAAAGAGATAATGATCATGTGGACATATTCATAGTGGAATAAACATGGAATTAATTTTTTAGGTAACTCGAGCACCTCCAATAGCCACATATCATTGGAACAGTATTGAATACAATATATAAATTCCTAGGATTTCCATACTGGTAGAAAATAAATATTCATCTTCCATGGACTATATGTGTTTTAGAAACACCCTTCAACACTAAACCACTATAATATTCATTGAGATTATAATTTTCTCTTAATAAAAAAACACTACCACTTATAGAGTATGAAACTCTTATCAACCATGAATTCCATTCAATGTCCATTTCAACCATTAGTGATATATAAAAAACATACACATAAGAGTGAATATTTAACAATAAAAAATAAGAATGAATATTTTTTATCAATGTTCTAAAAAAAATTAATCAATTTTATAACATTAATATTCTAGTATTCATATTCTCATTTGATAATTTATCTGGTGAAAACTGCACTTTCTCATCAAGTTGATTTATCACGAAACGAATCTGGTCACCACCAAAACAGGCACCAATCCTAGCTCGTGAAAATGCCTACATGTCATTCCCTATCCCCAATGGCAATAATTAGTTCCCAGGTATCATATATTATGTTTTGGTAAGGATTTACTCGAATATGTATTCATAAAACATTATAAAAATTCAATAAACTGAATCAGAAAAATTCATTAAAAACAAGAAATAAGAAATAATAAGAACATAATAAAAAGGTTTAAATTAAATAAAAGAGATGTAAAGAAATATGAAAATATTATAAAAAACCCCATGTAATCCACATGACAGGGGGTTATCACCCACAATCTGACTCCACAACGCCACACCACGGAAGGGAACAAACACCCCAAACCTCCTTCAACCAAAGCCTTCCATTTATCCCGGTTAATCATGACCATGCCTACACACACCCAAACTGTGTAAGTGGGGTGTGAGATTATTCCCAATAAGATACCACTAATATATTTCATAGTGTATTCAATACATGAAAAAAGAATTTTATTTTTGAAAACCAAGAATCGGTGGATTAAATTTCTAAAGAGTGAAACTTTTATATGTAAATAGTCTTCAAAGGGAATTTTCCATGAAAGAGAACATATCAATAAATCTTGTAAGATCTTTTATTTCCTATGAAAATCCACCATATTCCTAATATAAACTTAAAATAGTCAATGAGAACCAATTATGGGAACATCCCAATGCACTAGGTATTCTCGTGCCACATGTACCTCGTACCTCTGTGTAAAGTAGCCAACTAAAAATCTGTTCTCATGCACGAGCCACTCGATGAAAAGATACTCATAACCTAGTGGTCCCAAATCATCATACATATATATTATTTAGAGTTATCATGATAGAAAATTCTATGTAAAATAGGGACAAAACCCATCTCGATCATTAGCCGTACTAGTAAACATCCTCCCTCCTAGGTACCCATGCACCCCCATTTTGTTCAAACCATTTTCTCACGATGAAAAAAGACATCATCACATAAACACATCATGTATAGTAACAATAAATCCAAAACATTATCTACCACGGGTTTCCCCCCTTAAACCACACAATGAAACCTTTATAATATCAATTAAACGACTTCACAAATTTTAATAATGCCATTCACACAAAAACCCTTAAACCACCACTTCGAACAACACGTGCATACCAATATTCATAAAAATAGAATTTGTAGCACCAAAATAATTTCTATATAAAAATTAAATTATTTATTAGTCAACCCCATTGGCATAACGTAAAATAAACTTTTAAAGAACCAATTTAATAAAAAATTGGTATCCAATTTAACAAAAACCAATTTAAAATTCCATTTTGAACACCATGATAATACCAATATTCACAAAAAGAGAAAATTAATCACCCAAATAATTTCTATAAACCCATTAGATGAGTTAGAAGAAAAACCCAATTGTCACAATATGAAATAGACATGAAAAATGCCAAATTAATTTCAAAATGGGTACCAAAAATTTATTTTCCTATCAAAAATTGCCAATAAATGATTTTAATGCTTTAATAATGAATAATAAGTGTGATAAAACTGAAATTAAAAAATATAACTCATATAGCTTTTATTAAACATGGAATCACCTACCATAATAAAGGAAACCCTGGAATCATTGTGCGGAAATCCAACCGCACCACCACCGCACCATGAGAAAATTAAATCTAGAATAAAACTAGAAGAATGGACCTAGAAACCAAGGATCAAAACCTATGTTCAATGCCGTCATTTCTGGAAAATAGGAATAGAAAAATTGAAGAAGACCTAAAAAATGGAGGGAAAACAGAGACAGATGCCTTTACATGATGTGAACATGATGTTTTACCATAAAAAATCTATTCAAAAAATGAGTTCCATGGGAGGTTTGGGGATATAATAGGGATTCCTTGACAGAAAAGGTCGAACGTGGAAAGAAATGGCTGACTTTGGCCAAATCCCATGGTGAATTAGAAAATAAATACATTTTTAATGACCAGAATAGGAATACAAGGTATTCTTTCTTTGTTTTGCAACCCATGCTCCCTAACCTTGAGCCCCCATCTTTCCACTAAAAAAGATTCCATACACCCTCATATTTAAGGGATTCTAAGGGGGAAGACTATGGGGAAATTATTTTTTTGGATAGGGGGAAATAATATCCAAATTAAAACCCTATTTCTAACACAAAACTCATCTTACATAAGGGTATAAACATCCCAAAAAACATTCCCCACAAGAGATTCCACTAGTAGTATAAAAATATGACTCCAAACCACCAAAACCTTATACCATACCTTTGAAGAAATAGGAGGACATGTACCATACAATACCCTCAAGACCAAGGTCATAACATAAGAATAGTAGAGACACACAAAAATTAAAACCTATAATGCCATGAAATTATTAAAAAATCTAGAACCAAAATTGGTTTTTAAACAATGGATGGAAATCGAAAATCCTAAAGTGAAAATTCTTCTACACATAATGATTTTCACCCTTGGAAATCCAAAAGAACACCACGTGTCAAAACAAACCCCAATTGATAGACCAAGGAAAACTATATTTCACATTTCCACCCACCTCCAAAAGGAAAAGCACCTCCATTTGATCAAACAATGGAAGAGAATACACTCACCAAACAAAAAATACCCCACATAACTGGGAAGATCAAATATATTCAGACAAACACCAAAACAAAACACATTAAACACTAATAGATGAAACTCAAAAAATACACCTAAAACAAACAACCAATCCGATTAATGATACCAAAACATTACTTAAAACAAACAATTGGTAATGATCCAGTCCAACATTTTACCAAGTAAGAAATTGGATAAAAGATATCCTTGAATAAGACTGCATCATACAACAAAAACCCCAAGGATAAAACTGAATTATTGATACGAGGTTACACAAAACGGACATCCCACCTTGTGGGATAACTTAATTTCTAAGACAGAATTATAACACCAACAGGGGGAGGCCTAAACAGCCTTCCTAACATAAGGGGTAACATATAACTATAATTTTTTCAAGATAACATATGTGCGACCCATGATGGGCCTCCCCACTATATGAACAATAATAGTTTTCCTGTGACAAAATCAAGTCACTAACTGGGGGAGGCCCGAATGGACTCCCCAGTATATGTGGAAGACTAACATTAGAATTTTTTCCCAATGAACCTCACATGAGAACCATAGTGGGTTTCCCCACCATAATAACCAACCATATTAACCGAATGGCACATGCTAGCATGAAAAGACCCTAAAATTGAAATTTTTCACACAACCACATGTTTAGTTAGCATAGTTTGAGAAGTCGTGCCCTAATAGCGAAAATAATTTTGTTCAATAGGAAGTAGCAACCTATTATATTATCCATGGTGTGAGACTGTGAGAAGACCATGTTGTAGTTATCATCTCTTATCACACGGTTTCCTAGGTTGGTGCAAGATCACTACTAATCATGCACAAACCATGTGCTCAACCTTCTTGAAAAATTCCCTACCAGACTCCAAAATATTGATGGTAACCAAAGGTTAATAAAATGACATTTGGATATAACCTGAGCAAGAGGCCATAAACCTATTTCCACCAAACATGCACAACATAAGCAATATAAAGACACTAGAGGATTAAACTATTCTCCTCATTCATATGGTTGATAGAACAATCACTAATGGTCTGAACGACTTCATGATTTCCCCTGTCTATGCTTCAGATTCTAATTGGGACATATTGTTAGAGCTAAAATTGTCGAATCATCTTTAGCCTCATAGTTAGGATTTGGAAACATCATGAACGAAAATTCTTCCTCCAGTGCCACAAAAAAATTATATTGTGATCTCAGATATCCTCAATGAGACATGAAAAACATCAAACCCATTTACCCAAACCAATCATTTTACTAGCACAAGCCATAGAGGATTCACACACATAACCCTTTGTATCTTCATATGGGAATCAACATAATGAAAGTACACATAGAAGTACCATTCATTATAACATAGGATTTTAGAATTCCAAGAAGGGTGACACACATCCAGAAATATAAAGACATCTATAATATTTCAAAACCCTGACCCTTACAGTCAAATAAACACACTAAATCGCAATCCATCACCGAACATGATCATTATGGCTAAAAGAGAACTCAAAGAGAGGGAAATTATTCTATGTTCCAAATAAACCCATGCATGTGATCACCCTTGAGAACACCAAACAAAAAAATGAAACCATTACTCTTTACAAATTCCAAACATTTTTATCCACAATTTCCCTTTCTCAAATCTACAAACTGTAAAATAATATCCCAATTTTCTTCACACAAAATAATTAAAAAATGTTTTTATAATTCATTAAAAACTAACATATATGCCTTTCATAGTTGTTTCAAAACATTTCAACCTATTTAAAAAAATTTCTAATTTCATGAAAAGCACCATTTCATAAATCTCTATTAAATTAAGCACTCAAATCTTCTAAATTCAAAACAAGGATCTAAATTTTCATAAAACATTTCAAATGCTCAATTGATTCAAAATAAAAATAAATCTTAAACTAATACACATAATTTCTAGAACACTTTTTTCAATACAAAATTCTTTTCCATCATTTAGAAAATTCTATTAGAATCACATTTTCAAAAAACCCCCTTGAACATAATTTATACTTTCAAAAGAGGCTTAAACACAAATCTAACATTTGAAAATTAATATTAAAATTTTATTTTTATCCTTTTAGAAATAATTTTTTTTACATTACAATAAAATTATTTCACTAAAATTTCATAATCCATAAAATCAAATAATTTTTTTTAAATCCAAATTTCCAGCATTCCAAAATAACAAGACACATGACAATGTGAGTTGAAATTATTTTTGATGTGCGACTTAGACATATGGTCAGTGGACATACTAAAATCACTCACCAACATAGTAGGCGTTTTAATGAAATATCCTTGGATCCACAAGGCTTTCCATGCCTTTTGATCTCACTAAGACTATTCTCCGAACTCTATTTTCATTTCCACTAGTCATCATGAATCCAAGAAATCTAAATGACATTGATAAATCCAAACATTCCATAGGGACATGAATCCCATAATGATGTGTAATTTCTAGGAACATTACACATTACCATTATGTCATGTCCTGAAAATCCTAGACCCAGAAACTCTCGTGTCTCCCCCAAATAACATGACCCAAATAGTGAACCACCTCTGATACCATTTTGTCACAAACTGAATTTGGTCGCCAACAAAACCAATGACAAACCTAAAATGTTACAATTCTCAAAAATTGTTACCTATCCCCATGGGATAGCACAAGTTCCTGAGTATCATATATATTATTTTTCCAATGATTTATCCGAATAAGTATACATAAAACATAAAAAACATTCGATAAATAAATTATGAAAAATACCTAGAAAAAAAAAGACATTAGAAAAAAGCCATAAATAAATACATATTTTTAATGTAAACAGTAGTTGTCAAAACACATATGTAAATAAAAGAAAAAATCCCAAAGGAAACCACATGAAAATGGTTCATCACCAACAATACCAATCCACAACGCCGCACTGAGGAAGGGAACTAACACCCTAATCCATCATCAACCAAAGTCTATCCTTTACCTATGTCAAACATCACCAATTATACCTACACCCTAGTGGTGTAAGTATGGTTTGAGACTAATCCCAATCAGATAACACAAATATATTACATTGGGTATGAAATACATGATAAAAATAATTCCATTTTTGAGAATAATGAAGTGGTGGAAATAATTACTAAAGTGTGATATTTGTAAATGTTTATTTAAAAAAATATTCCATGAAATATCAAATATAAATAAATAATTAAAAATAATATATTTTCTATAAAATTCCACCATATAGAATATATAAATACACTGGCGTGAATGGAATACAATATCATGAACAACCCTAGGCACTAGGAAGTCTCGGGCCCTATGTACCGCATACCTCGGTGTAAAGTAACCATAGGAAAACTAGTTCTCATACACAATCCTATTGTAGGGAACATATTCATAACCTATTGGTCCCAAATAATCATCCATATAGATTAGGTAGAGTTTCCATTATCCAAAATGCTATGTGAAAAACGGACAAAACCCAATCAGATCACAAGTTGTACTAGTACAAATCTTCCCTCTTAGGTACTCGGGCTTCCCTCATTGTACTTAAAACATTATCTCAGGATTCCATAATCCATTATCACATAAACTCTTTAGTTATAGAATTAATAAATCCAATACACTAGCTACCACCATTTTCACCACTTTATCCACTCAATAGAACATTAATAATTTTAATGATAAAAAATCACAAATTTTAACAATATCTTTCACACCTAATCCCTTAAAAACACTAGATTGAACACCATGTGATTACAAATGTAACACAAAGAAGAATTTTCAGCACCCACTTAATTTCAATAAACCCAATAAATTATTTATTAAACAATAACATTGGCATAAAATAAAATAGACTTTAAAACACCAAATTTAACACAAAATATTCACCCAATTTACAAAAATCTCTTTAAAAACACAATATTGAACACAATGAGTAAACCCATATTCATGAAAATATAATGTTTAGAACCAAAATAATTAATATATACACATTACTTGAGTTATAAAAAAACCATTAGAACAATATGAAATAAAAATGAGAAAAATCTAATTCATCACAAAATGGGTATCAAAAGTTCATTTTCCTTAAAAACACAACAACAACATGATTTTGCAGCCAGAATAATGAATAATAATATTGAAAAAACATAAATTCAGAAATGATAACACATTTTTCAATTATTACCAATGGAATCTCCTAACATAATAATGAAAAACCTAGAATCATTGTGTGATAATCCAACCGCACCGCCGTTGCACCACGAGCGACTTAGATAAAGCCTAGAACCAGAAGAAGAGACCAAGAAACCAATGATCAAACCCTAGGTTTGAAGAACTAGATGTTTAACAAGAGGAAATTCAAAAAAAAATTGGAGGATAATATTAATAATGGAGTGAATGAAAAGCTAGAAGCACTTACATGAAGAGAACATGATGTTTCCCCATCAATAACACATTAAAATATTAGTTCCATGAGAGGTTTTCGGAGCTTAAGAGGCTATTATAGAAGAAATGGTCGAATGGGGGAATAAATGGGATACTATGGATAAATCATGGGATGAACATATTTCATATTAAAAACATTTTAAATGACCTAAACAAGGTTGCATGGTTGTCAGACACAGTTTTCCAAACTCTATGCCCAAACTGTGTGACCACTTCTATCCACTCAAAATGTTTCCAAACTCCCTTATATTTAGTGGGTTCCAAGAGGGAAAACTAGGTAAAAAGTTTATAATAAGGATACAAGGAAATAATAACCAAAATAAAACCACATATCCAACCCACAAGTCATCCAACACAAGGGTATAAACCACCCCAGCAACATGCCGCACAATTGGGGCCACTATGAGTGTCCCAAATACAAATCCATACCATCAAAACCTCATACAATATCTTTGATAAAATAGGGGACTATTTACCATAAAATTCACCCAATACCAAGTGAACTTCTCAAGAACACCGGAGAAACCCAAAAATTAAAACCCAAAACACCTGGAAATCATGAAGAAACCAAGAACTAAAAGTTGTTTTGAAACAAATGATGGAAATTTAAAATATGGGTGTGAAATGATATCTATACTCTATCATGGTATTATCATCATGATAGTTTTTTATGAACAATTTAGATATTTATAACACCATCAACAATAAAAATTACTATTTATTGAAAATATCCTAGATTTCATTTCTCTATAATACCTCATGTTCCATCTCCATCACCATTGTTTTCTAATATATATTTCTCAGAACCTCCAGTATAATGATGTCACATTCACCATGATTTTATTTTTGTCTAAATGAATTAAAACAAACACTCAATGATGATCCATTATTTCTAAGACAGTTTACTAGAATTATCTCCTCATAACACTAGTTGATTCCGGTGCTGAAAGACCCTAGAACATCCCTCAGAAGGTCTACAGCTGGAGCCTGAACAAGAACCAATACATGTTCTTGTCCCAGAGCATGGATAGTATGTTAAATCATGTCAAAAATTCTTTAATCTAATAGAGGATTACCTTGTTTATGTACATTAGAAGTTCCACCTGGATATGATTATCACAGGTTCATGGTGTCATGAAACTACACTACATCAGTATACAAAAGAGAAAGCAATAAATTTAACAATAAAATTGAGAAATTAAGAAATGAAATCCCAACTTATACACAAAGTTTTTTTGTATTTAAATCTATCCAAATCACAATCATGTAAAATACTAGAACTAATCCTCAATATGATTTTCCTTAAAAACCATAGTGACTTAAGGTTTATTACTTGAGATATATCCAATAATTCAATATAAACATCCTTTTAATTCCCATTATGAATACTAAATTATATACTAGCATGAATAAAGTTTTAAAAAACTATGATTATCATACATCATTTTCCCAAACCATCATCATTACCCTGATAACACAATAACTGATATAACATTGATATGTCCCGAATGGAGATCCAAATCCCTAAAAGTTGGACCCTAACACATGTCATAATAAAAATGACTATGAGAATGAATTTTCCTCAAACATTGAAGAATAATGGTAACCAAGTTAATATGCATAAAAAATAAAAACTATTTATGGAGTAGTGTACTAGAAGTTAAAATGATAAACATCCAAATGTACTATAGAAAATTAATATAAAAGATGATCAAAAATAAAGTCCCTATAAATGATACTCTCCAATCCATAAGGATCAATAGTAACTACTACCATATTTCCTCATACCCTTATCAATCTAGAAAGATGATATTCAACAAACACCTGATGTCATAGATAGTTTATTAGCTAAAATACTAGTATGACCCCACCATGGATATCATAATAAAATGTCAACATTTATTTAACAAATTGAAGCTTTAAATTATAAATAAAATTCACTATAGTTGAAATAATATTTATAATAACTCATTATTTACTTTTTAAATGATGGAAATTATTTCAAGAACTGATTAATAAAATTTTTATATAAAAAATCATATAAAATTATTAGGCATGTTATACCGTTTATAAACATTGGAACACATTTATATCTAATATTTATACAAGGGATAAATATAGTCATATTTAAAATGGTATGATTGTTCTACACTATGAGATTCTCACACACCCAAAGGTGATCATGAAAATATGTACAGATTCAAGTCCCTCTACTATTGGCTAACGTTGACTCATCACCATTTCAAAATGGATGTGACCTTTAGTGTTGTGTTTTTTTACTTATAAAGAATCAAAATTGTGTTAACCCAATAAATCACTACTTACCTTGGCTTTCATGTTCAGTAATACCATTAATGATAGTAAATATATAGTTTTATCTATATAAAAAAAATTCATCCAATTTCCACATTTTAATAGTGTTAATTATCCTTTTGAAAACTAAAAATGGATTTCAATAAAAACATTTAAATATCTAAGATAAAACCATTAGGTGTATATCAAATAAAATTAATCTATTTTATTAAATACAACATTGAATTTTTTGTCATCAAATCCATTTCATAATTTAAATTGAATAATTTATATCTTTCAATTTTCCATCAATTTCACAAACACAGCCCAATTCTATTAAATTGTGGGTATAGCCTACTTTTGTGAAAAAATACAATTTCCAAAACCAAATCTATCAATTCAGTTGAATTGGATATTCAATAAAATAATTTAAATAATATTCATGGAATTTAATTTAAATAAATCAATTGAATCCATCAATATCTAAATGGAACACGAAAACTGAAATGAAGGTTTTGAAGACTTAAAAACTAAAATCAGAAACATAATTCAACATCATAGTTCTTGAATCCATCAATATCTAAATGATCATTAAAAATCCAATAGAATGTAAATAGAAAGAGATAAGGAGACAATAGAACACTTACCTGGAATGTCACACCTCAACTGAAACAATAATCAATCTTTGAACAAAATTACCCAAAATGTGTTGAGGTATCAAAAATAAAATTTTAATGGATTATGTTTTGAGATAAAGTATTTTTGAAGATGATGATATAAACCTTTACTCCAAACTACATATTTTAAGAAAAACACTCAGCACATTCCACAATGTGTAACTCAATTACACAACCTGTAATTGAATAACACAAAATCAACATAAAATACATTTTCATTTTATTAAAATATAATTTTTATTATTTTATAATTTTCATGTTCTATGACTATTTTACATTTTATGTAAATACACAAAAGGATATTGAACTAGCATGTTTAATGCTGAAATTCCATCAAATCACTAACTTCACCATTATAGGTATCCACATAATTCCTTCTAATCACTATAATGATATCAAAAAAATAAAAACTATGATATTGTTTAAAACATAACCCTCAGAATGCTAACGAGATGATACAATGTCTATCAGAACATATATCTAATATAATGAAATTTGAGATAAGAGTCCTTAATCATTTGTTAACTTTTTAATCATATACCTAATTTAATATTTTTTATAAAATAGATATGAATATTTCAATAAATTTTAGTAAAATATTCATAAAATAAATTCATAGGATGTAAATTCACCACATCAGACAACAAGGTAGTAAATATAGCATGTGTCGTACAAAAGAAAAAAGTGAAATGGAAGTCCCTTAAGATAAGTCTTTAATTATTTCATACTCATACAAACAAATTGTATTATAAATATATATTATTATACATATTATATATAAATTTAAATATATATATATATATATATCATAACACATATTTTTTATTATGATTTAATATTATGTATTTAATAGTAATTTCATATTGATGTCATGTTTGGGTTATAGTTTCTTTTTATTTCATACATTTTTTGACTTGTTATATTTTATTATCGTACAGAGATAATGATTTCATAAAATCTGTAATATAAAAAATGAAATTAATATAATAAATATTTAGTATTATATATTTACAATAATCTATAAAATATAATTATTGTAATTGAAATACATTGTTCATAACATGGGTGGTTATACGTATGTATCAATGTTGTTTAAATTTTAGTTGCATTTTGATTAAAATAAAAATAAATGTATATATATATATTATCAATAATTATAATTTTTAGTTCATATATGTCACATATTTCTATTAAACATATCCTTAACACATTATGTTTAAAGAATGAACAAATCACACTACTTCACGAGGAGGTAGTAAGCTGTAAAGATGATAAACATTATCATATTCCAAAAAATTGGAAAGAATAAAGGTATGATTTATTAAATAGCGAGTTATAAATTAATAAATTATTAATATAATACATATCAAATAAAAATTGCATTTCCTTCATTATTCCCATCATTGGTAGGTGGAAATGGAAAAATAAATGAATTTATTCATGATATGGTAGTCCATTGTACACACGAACAATGATTTCATAACTCATTTGACATTAGTGTGTGAGAAGTTATGTCATAGACATAAAATATATGAATATTAGTATATATTATACACCGAGGATATTATAAAATTATATAAAATATTAATTTATGGGGTTTCATGAATAAAAAATACAAAAATGATTGTTGATGCATGTTATCCTTCTTTAGGTATATTTATTTGGATTAGAGAAAGTGACTTCTTTGGTAGATTTATGACTAAATTAATAAATTATTGATGATCATATATAAGATGGGAATTTATTTTTAGGTCATAATCAAGATTAATTATTTTATTTTGTGTGATTAAATGATAAATATTGAATTCATTTTTATAATGGAGGAGTGAAATTTTCATAAATACACCAATGTATTCATTTTATAGGAGGTATGTCATACATCATGTGCCTCAAAAATAAAAAAAATGGAGGGAATGGATTATTGTGTAAAGAAATACCTCGACTAAAATAATGAAATACATTTATATTTATGTTATTGTTTTTCCTTTATGTTTATGAAATTTCATCATTATAGGTTTTACCAAATTAACATGTATATTTTTATTTTCGTTGGTATTTTTTCAATTAATGTTATAATTGAAAATAGATTTAATATATAATTTATAAAAAAAAATTCTAGATATTATTTCCACTATATTAAATTAAAAATCTAACTGTGAAAAAATTAATTTCAATACAATTGCATGTTACACACAAACCCAATTTTAATGCTAATCTTATTAATTTATTTAATCTATTTTCAACATTAGTTATGTTAAAAATATTATGTTAATGTTATTATAAAAAAAATATGACTATTTGGATTAAGTGATCCATTTTTATGAATTCCTTTCATATAAGTGGAAGAAATTGTTTTGAAATTAATCTGGTATACACCACGAGAAAAGAAGTCATTAAGGTGAAAATATGAAAATGTTTACAATGTTTTTATGTAAAATTTAAATATGAAATTTACTTTAATAAACTATATTATATTGATATAAATATTATAGATGTGATTAACATTAAAAAAACAATTTAATATTAAATATATATTTAAATAATTCAAATAGAAATTCAGTTTTCAGTTAAAATTACGAATTTCATCTACTCATAACAAATGAATCTTTTTTAAAAAATCCCAATAATTCAACCTATTAAAAATTATAAGGATACTCTAATATATTTTAAATTTAATTTTACCATTATAATTTATAAATTTGATATAAATTATTTTTAAATGGATTGCACCATTAAAAGATGATATAACTATATTTTACAAAAAAATATGTCTTTAGGTGTGTGAAAATAGATGTATTCTCATCCCTTGTTTATAAAACAAATAAGTTTAATGTTAAATAGTTTATTATAATATATATATATATATATATTTCATTATCATAATTCATAAAATTTAGTTTATTTAAAGTACTAGGATAAAATGTGGGTGAACATGAAAAAATAGATTTTTTTAAAATGGAATTTCATTATTTTTAAATAGTTAATACATTCATTTATTATTCATTTGTAATCCAAGAATAAAATTTATAGTCATAAATAAACCATTATTTTTTATTTTAATTAATATTTTTCATAACATCCATTTCAATAGATATGTTATAACTATAATAATACTTTTATTGAATGTCATGTTTGATTTGAACTCAATTTTTTGTGTAATGTAAGGTAATCTTGATGTTTTTGTAATGCAATCAATGATGGGTATTGTGTTATATATAAGAAAAAAATATTGTTGGGGGAACCTCAAACAATAATAGGTTTTTCATGTACTATATGTTGAAATTGGTGTTGCGTATAAAGAAATATTGAATTGGTGTAACATATAATAAAATATGTAAATGAATTTTAAATTTTTTCTAGAATAAATAATTAATAAAAAGTCATTTTATTAGACATATACCTCAAATAAAAAATAATTTCATTCATATAAAAAAACATCATGAGTGGTAGAATTATAATAGATTTCTAAATTCATAAGAATATTATTCATTTTTATTACAATATATCAATTCAAATTAAATTTTTAATGATTTATTCAAATAATAAAATAGTTATGTCCAGATTGAATGTATTTAGGATGTTTATATAATATAACCAAGCTGACATTGATAAGTTGTATATTGTCAAAAGGATCACAGTTATATTATATATGAAATTATAATGATGATAAAATTATTTATATTATATGATAAATATATTCTTATATCCATCCCTAGATATTTGATATGAAAAATGTAATATATTGTATACTAAAGGCATTAGTCCACATGTACACATGTGAATCATTTTAATTTATTTTTTAAATTAGAATGAAATACAATATTTTCTATTTTAATTTTCCTTCATGATTATTATTTTTTAAATTTCATATTTATTCATTTTTTATATCTTCATTACTATCCTGGAAATACTATAATGATAAATGAATAGTGTTTCTTCCAAGAGATCACATTCCACACATATTCCTGAGAAATGTTATAAATTTTAAAAAATGGAATGGTTAAGATGGTATGTAATATATTATAGTTATATAGTAATCATCATTTCATTATAACTATATTCATTCATTATTTCCATCATTATAACCATCCTTGTGAGGTGATGATGGAAAATGAAACACATCTCTTTATAGAGGTGATCATCTATGTCTACTCAAATGTGATGTTATAATTTCCCTTGGAAAGGAAAATAGAAATAATATATTTGTTCCATGATCATAATATAATTTTATTATATAAATTATATAAATGTAATTATGAAAAAAAATTAGAAATATTTATTCACTATGATGAAGAATAAATATACATGAAATATGTTAGTTAGGGTTTATACTTATTCATTATATAACTATGATTTACATACACCTTAATCCTTCTATGAATTTATAATAAGAATACATGTATATCATGGAAATGGGGAGTGTTTTTGGAGTTGTTTCTAGTATGGTTTTGGGGAAGGGATTTTATAGGATAAGTGGGATTAAAAGTGCGTATAAGTGAAAAAAAAATCATTTACCTTTTGTATGTGAGTGGAGTTACACACTTGGAATTTCACGAAATATTAATATATAAATTTTTTGAAAGTCATATAAATTTGACAAAAATTATTTTATATATTTAGATATGTTTTAAAATATTGAATTATATACATCAATTCCAATTTAATCATTTTAGACATAATTTTAGAACATTTATTTTGATTTAAAATCCCTATTTACCCAGTTTAACCGTAATCATAGTAAATAATTATTTTATGACTCATTAAACTAATTTTAAATATAATGTGTTCCACATGAATCTATAACTAATAATATTCTAGATAATTTATCATTAATTTTAACAATTATAATATATTTTTGAATTTATAATTATTTAGAAATTATTTTTTAACATTAAATAAAATTTAATTTTAATTTACAGACTATTTGTTGATGTTTATATTAATTTTAAACAGATAAAAATTTATTTTTTCTTAAAAAACATATATCACCACTTATAATTCGTATGTATCAACAAAATCATTAGATTTAATATATCATATTAATATTAATTCATTTTTTATAACCATTTATTTATTCCGTATGAATCTTCATGTGTTTTATCAATGATACATAATAATTTGATTGATTTATACTATATTAAAAAAATAAAAATAAGTTATCAACTTGAAATAAAGTAATTATAAATAAAAATGGTAATAAGGTTTCATTCATAATATATATTTTGTTTTTTTATAATAATAAAGATATATTTGTGATATAATATTTGATAAGGTGGAATTTTATTATATTAAACACATCCTTCTCATCGAATCCAAAATATATTTCAATGTAATCCATCAAAAATGTTATAGTATATGGCTTATATTGTTATAACTCATCTAGAAACCAATTATTAATTTGTTATTATGTATTGTAAAAATTTTATACTAAATTTCATTGATTATCTAATTTTACAATAATCAATATAAAATATTCTTATAATATTGTATATAAATTTTGGAAATTAGTACGTAATAACAAAAATTCAACTAATTACTTTTAATTTGGAAATAAATATTTGATGAATCAATCTTTATAATTGGATGAAATTAATTTAAACATTAAATCACAAATTTAAATGGAAAATATTTATTAGAAAAAATGTGTTATAAAGACCAAATATGAGTTTATACCTAATTCAAATTTAATTTTAATTAATAAGTAATTAATTATGTTATTGTTAATAAAATTGATATTAAGATAATTTAGAACCAAACTCAATAAATAATATTACTTTCAATTATCATTATTAATAAAAAATGATTATTCTCCAAAAAATTAAAATTTTAATATTCACTAAAAATTAAATATTTTCCTAAAAATATGAGAAATTAATCTTAAAGCGATTATGAGTTGAGGATTTCTAAAATATTTTATTTTTTCAAATAATATCTAAATATTTTTAAAAATAAATATAATATTCATTCAAAAAATTCTATAATAACCATATATGAATAAAATAATATTTTTATATAAAAAAGACATTATTCCACATCAATGAATATATACCTTAATAAATCAAGTGATTATTCAGAATATTTTTTATATAATATAATTATTTCATTTCCTAAATTAGTTTCTTCTGATTAATTTATCTATTATGATGAGAATACATTGCATGCATAAATAAATTGTTTTGAATAATATATGTTTTAACATAAAAAAATTTTAACTTCATTTACAGCAAATTGATAAAATATTTTTGAATGATTTTTCATTTTAATAATAAAATATTTTTTACTTATATTCAATAATATATCCTTACATATTATAACTCCCCAAAACAAATATTGGGTCATAAAATTATTATTCATGTTCGAAAATATTGAGGTTATTTAAAAACATTGTTATGTGTACTACATGTTTTAAAATTTGTTATTTAAAGAACACAAATTGGAAAATACTGGAATGGAAAAGGTAACACAAGTCCATAATGAGTTCTAATACTAGAAACGTAATTTCCTACATATCACATATATTTTATGTTTCTAAACATCTAGAATGAATAAAAATCTATCAACAAATAGATAATATTAAATATAATATTAAAATAATAAATTTCATAAATAAAATAAATAACTAAATTGAACCATAAAAATATTTTCTAATGGTATTTGATATTTATTTAATTCCTCAACTAGAATATAATTTTCTAATTCTAATCAAAATTGTCCGAATTTCAGAAAATCCTCAAGGTGTGACATGTTCATAAGTGTGTATATATAATAATATATAGATGAAAATTTAAAAAATTAAAACATACATTTAAAAATAAATATAATATAATCCATATATCCACAATTCACTTTATCAATGGACTAATTTCAATTTATATTTACAAAATTCCTCGTGTTACTCCTCCATTTTTATTATTCTATGTGGAAAAATATTCCTTAAATTATTCATGTATATATGTGATTATTTTAGTTCTATTTCAATTTATGATATCATGGTAATCTCATGTGAATCCAACAGAAATATTACTGCAAATACATTATGCATTAACTATTTTTATTATTTAATGGGATTCAACCGAACTATTTTGATTATCTTTTGAGTTAGAAAAATGGTCATTTTTTGGATATTTTTGTATGATAACATTTTAAACTTTTCTCGAAATCAATGTATTTAGATTTCATGACCACTACTCTATCTAAATCTATAAGTTTTTATAGACATATGTTCTTATGAAAGTGTAATTTTATCAATAGCATACACATTAAGCATTAATATTTTCATTTTTTCATCAACAATATTTATTATGAAAAATATTTTCTGTTATTTAAAATATGTAATTATATTCAATCGAACAGATTAATGTAATATATAAATATTACTTTATTTGATGATATTCCATTATCAAAATATATGATAAATGGTTCATTAGTGTTTTGGAATTTTCATACTTGTGACATCCGCCAATCACATTTGGTAATAGTTTCTTAACTACATATTTCAAATATTTTTAAAATAAATGTATAATTTCAATATTGATTGGAATACATGAACCCATCTGTATAAACCCAATCATTAATGTTGTTTAAAAATATATTAATATTATAATATATGATTTTATCTTAGATAAATACTTGAAATATATTATGGGGTGATATCATTTTTCCTATTAAATATGATATTATATTTCTTGATGATACATATCACCTATCAAAATTTATATTACAACATCCATCAATAATTCCATCTTTTATGTTATTATTCCTTTCATAAAAAATACCTAGTTTATAATTCATGATTTCTAATTCATTCAAACATACAGTTTTAATTCATTATAAAATCATTTTCCATTAAAATAACATGATTCGATTCATATATATATAATTTCCATAGTAAATATTTCTTAATCATATCATAAAATATTCATTAAACACACAATTCCAATTTACGTATTAATTCCTCCCTGGATTTCATTGACTTCTAGTTTTCCTTTTTAATTCATTATCCATAATTTTATGGTATCCCATTATAAATTGAATTCATAAATTGTAGAAATAAATTTACATTAAAATATAATGACAATTAATAAATTACTCATAAAATATGTCATGATACATACGAAGTATTAAATTCCCTTATAATACAAATATTTTGGGAAAATAATTCAATTAAATTCACAGAAAAATTAATCTATTTGTAATAATTCTATCAATTCCACTATGTCCATGTTTTTATTCCACAATTCCTCATGTTAGTTGTCTCATAAACCATAGGGGACATATTATGGGTGAGGACTCGAACCATTCATTAGTTAGATTGTGACCTTAATATCAGCTATCTAATTATAATATAAATAAGGTGAGTCAGAAATAATATAACAAATTTAAATTTTCAACCATATATTTTATAAAATTATTATAATAATATAAAATTTTATAACATGACCATTATATTCCATATATATATCAGAAGTAAAAAAATTAAATCCACTTCATTAGATAATGAGTACTTATAATGATGACATGAACACTAGATAATGGTTATCAAGCAAACAAATAACATTAGATATTTTCTTAGTATGACATTAATCCATAACCATGTTCACAGTGTAAGGTTCATAAAAAAATATCCTTCTCCTTAACATAATATGAAAAAATTAGTCAAACATCATGATACAAATTTATGTTGAGTGGTAAAATCTAAAAGGACAGAAAAAATAGAGCTGGAGAAAAATTGAGGATCTTATACATCAGAAGATATAGTGTTTGTAAATAAATAAATGGAATGAAAGGATGACCACATATCTTTTTATTTTCTTTTAACAAGAATAACATTAACCACAACCATACGTGATGTTTTAAACTCTAGAATGTGGAAGCCATCCTTTACCACCCATTATCGATGTTATTCAATGTTATTTGAAGGTATAAAAACACAGTCATCAAATAACAATGTAAAAAACCAAAAACATTACATAAGGTCTCATAGACATGTCTTGTATCATTTCATCTCATAAATTGACTTCTTAATAGGGCATAACAAAGCAAACCTCCAATTATTTCGAGACTGAAACCTCATCATATGTATAACTATATATATGAGTAACATGCAAGCCACATTTCATTGAATATGTTATGATAATGGAATTACTGAGAAAATATCACATCATATCCAAATAAATACCCCTTCAAAGGGCGGTATTAGGGGTAAATACTTTGTGATGTCACTCAAAAGGAATCAACATCTCCATAAACAAATTCATAAATAAATAATTTTAAATATGTTATCTTTAATATTTTAAAATACAAACCCTCTTGGGATTTATTTTTGGTCAAACAAAAAACTCAATCCAAGACCACGTTATCATATTGTAATTTCCCCCTCATAAAAATGACACATTTTTTGGAGGTCTACACTCATTCACATAATCAATGATAAAAGTGTACCAAATGCATAACGAAGGTAAACAAATCCACTATAATCATAACCAAAATTGACATAATATCATATATTGTAATGTTATATATGTTAAATTTTGTTATCCCAAATTTCTGAACTATATAATAACCTTCAAATGGTCAAATATGTAAATTATAGTGGCCTTTGTTAGTTTAATACTTTCATCTAATAAAATTAATTCATATCCCCACCTATTCACTATGTAATTTATATTACATGACATATGAATATTGATACATTCGCAGTGAATCCAACATAAAACATCAAGGAGAAAACATACCAAGGAACACCACATGGTTCATGAATACCCATGAAATAAATAAAATTACAACAAAACATTCAAAATTTAATTATAAAAAATAATTCAAAAAATATATTTATAGTAACAGGATCCTAGGCTATAATGAAATTTGGAATTCCCCAATTAGAAAAGAATAATTTATGGGTATAATTTAATGCATCAATTTTGGATATTAGATCTCATTGAAGATATAACCAATATATAAATAAGGACTAGAGGGGTGAGGGTTGGGGGAAGGATGATAGGATAAAAAAGGTTTCAAGAATGACAAAATTTAGTTGTCCTAAAAATATTTAAAACATCCCACTCGATATGTTTTTGGCTCTCGGTAGAAACTCAAATACCCCTACGATGTAGAATAGTACCACAAGATAGAAATTACGATTTTAGACATTTTATAGCACACCACATGAAAACATGGCACATGGTATCCATGAAATGAGTTTTTATTTCCTTAAAAATCCATTTTTATACAAGGGTGCCAATACCCCTTTTTAAAAACTCTAACTATTCACAATTATATATAAACAAATTCCAAATGTTCTAATAAAGAAATATTTTAATGTGAAATTAGATCATCAAATTTAAACATACAATTTAAGTGTCTTTAAAAACACATCCCTCAAGGAATTGGAAACCTTATAAATTTTCATTTGGACTTATCATCAAATACCATCTATTTCAATGTTTATATATGTAAATCTATTGAGAATATATCCACTAGATTATCCATTTTCTCTATAATATGCAAACTATCGGTTTTGTATTCCCCCAAAAAAGTTTATTTCATTAGACAAGAACACAAAACATGCACTAATGAAGGGAAATTTATTCCACAATCTAAAATATTATACTATTGATCTTGAATGTTGTGTATGGATAATACAATAATATTTAGAAAATAATAAACTCATAGTTTATAGCCAAATGTTATTGAGGTTGATCCATCTGGTATTTTATATCCCTGATCTACTATAAAATAATAATTAACTGAAAAATTAAATTGTAACCCTTCCCAATCATGAAAATTATTTTATAATCTTGATAATATATTTATATATATGTTCACCTATAATGAAATCTTACTGTCATCACCATTGGTATGTATAATTTTATTTTGTAATTTATGTGGTAATAAAGTACTTCATAATTAACAATATCATATCAGTACAATCTAATAACACTTTTTTCTTAAAAACCACAGAATTACCCACCTATAACCATAACAAGTGAAAGAATAATTGTATTACAAATGTTGTCATTAATAAATTATTTTGAATCAAATAATGGAATTTTTTATAGACATATTTTATATACTCATATGGTCATCCAATGTGACACTAAAAATTTAATAAAAAATTCAATTTACTTTATTATTCATACCATTTACTATGATATATTATTCATATTTTTGGTGATATTTTTTCCATAGATTCAGTAAAGTCTATAGTTCATTCTATGTAACCTTTTTTATTGATTTAATTTATGAATCAAAATCTTTATTATAATCAATTTAATCCAAGAAAATAAAATTACCAATACCATATAGTGATTCTATAACTCACCCATATAAAGAGTTCATCTTATATTAAAAAAATTTAAACCCTTCATCAACATGTATGAATCCACAAAAAACTATATTAACACCGCCCTTGGAAGTAGGTAAACCATAAATAATGTCAATGGTCACCTCATAAAATATCCAATTTAAAACTAGAAGTGGTTGATGTTTGCCAACTTATTACTTGTTCTCCACCTTTATCAATTACGCGGTAGGATGATAGTCTATTAACATCATGATTTTATTTTTTATAGAAGTCAATTAAATACAGTTCATGATAACATTTAAAATCATGGAAAACTCTCTGTTTATAATAAAAAATGATGTATTGGAGTCTCTCAAAAATGACACCATTATTAATAATAATTTTTTATATTAATTTATTGAATAAATTCACCCATCCTCATATTCAAACCATCGTTGAAGCAGTTGATTACCCATGTTCCATTTCTATATCATGTAACCTGTTTAATAATACTATTATATTGCCTTCTCCCAGTACACTAGACATGATACAATAGATATGGAATAAAATTTCATAGCCTTCTACCTCATTACCAAAAAAATATTTAAATTTTTGAAAAATGTCATAAATGTATTCTCCATGAAAATAATTTTATCTATATTCTACTCTATATTCCAAATAGAATAATTATCTATCCATTTTAGTTTTTCTTAAGGAAACTACTCTCTCAAATTGTGTTATTTTATATTCATGAGAAAATAATTTTATAATAGGATCATATCCAACTTGATGAAATGTGTCACAATATCTTATAGTGTATTTAGATGACCCCCCCTCCAAATTTGTGTTTGTTCAAAACAAATAAGAAATAAACAATTTCCACTAACTTTAGGCCATGAATTCTATAGTTACAGGCATAAAGTTTCCACAAATGATACTTGTACATAACTTACTAAAAATAGGTATTAAAGAACACTATGAAGAATTATTTATGAATCAGAAGAAACTATATGACCATTAATAGTGTAGGATAGATTTACTAATTATGTTGATGTAATCCACACCCTTATATCTATGAACGATGATTCTAAATGAATATTCCACTCAAAACTCATTACCTTCTTGGTCAATACAATATTTAATAGCCTTAAATAATCCATCTATAATTATTATATAAGATAAGAAAACATATTAAGTAAAGCTTTTTATATTTTAATAAATCAATACCTCCATTTTCATTGTGAATTCAATATACCTTCCATTGAGAAAAATCTCCAATTAATGTATTACGCTATAATATAATATTTTCTCATTAATCAAAATTTTATAATCATGATATGTTCTAATAGTTCTCAATATGATATATAGGTTCTTGTATTGAGAATACTATGTATAATATTATACTATAATAAACATTATGAAAATATGATTAATGATTCGTGGATTGGATAAAATATCCTAGATACATGAGTTTTAAATGCCACAGGTCATTTCCTACGGATGAATGGAATAAAAAAATATATATATATATAATCAGAAATATTTTTTTTATATAATCAACTCTACCTGATTATAATTGATAACCTCTACCATGTCCTAGGCATGTTCAATATATGAACATATATTAATCTTGTTAGAAAATTTTTTTTATCTTCAACTCCCTATATGCTATAGGTAACTAAATTTTAATGTGGGATCTGTGTGTGTATATGGGGAGTCCAATACCTAATATCAGAGTAATAAATTACCAAAAATAACTAATATAAATATATATTAAAATTAATATATTATTGTATAATAAAAATACATGGTTGAAATAATATATGTAATTTATTAAAATCCTAAATGACCATGTTAAAAGCACAAGAAAAATTTAATATTAGGATAAAAATATATATTTGGATAAATAAAAAGAATAGAAATATTATAGTAAGGCTCAATTACATACTAAAAACTGAACCACAATCTAAATAACCACAAACATATCTGATCCATCCAAATTGTTCAGTAATGAGACTATGTCCCATAATCATCCAAAAACCAACTGAAAATACTCTTTAGTGTCTTAGTGAAGTATATTCCCATATAGAGTGTCAGTAAAATCCATAATATGGAACAAACTATATGGTCCCATATTTATTCAACATTTTCATTTAATATATCATGGAGATAAAAATATTGATAAAAAAATAAAAACACATATTTCACAATTATAATATTAAAATTAGTTACAAAATAAACTACAAAATATTTCTTATACTATATTTTATATTCATTAGGTTATGATCAAAAAATGTTCTAATTCTTGTTGATGAAAAACAAAATTTAAATGCATTTATAAAATACAAAATGGATCCATGGATAAGTGACTACATTTGAAAAAAATATTATTTGACTACTATTGTAAATGTTTCTATGATAATTATGTTGTCACATGGGGATACATATTCTAACCCAATGGTCTTCTGTAATTTTATTAAAAAAATATAACAATGGATTCTAGTTATCAATTGGATATAATGTAAACACACAATTGAGACTAATTGCATAATATTCATGCCATGTAAATCCAGCCAAATGATTGCATCCTATGTCCTAGTGTATAGATCACCATTAAATGGATCTCTGATAGACTATATTTGGTATGGCACTTAGTCCGTCTATTAGGAATAATATCATGAAATTGATCATAACTTATTATCACATCAAAAAACATCGTTAATAACTATATTTTGTAAAAATTATATAGAATATGTTAATTGCGTTTTCACATAGATCCAAAAGAATTTCCCATCAATTTTCATGGGAGATCAATATCAACCCCAACAAATAGATAAAATCTAGTTCTCATATTAAATTTTCCCAACCAATAAATTTATATTTAAAAAATATAAATGAATGGATCTTAGTGAAACCCAGTATCTAAATAATGTTCCATTCACTCAATAATATTCATAATCTAGATCCCATGAAGCACCTTTCATATTCCCTATCTGTAAGAGTAATAAAAAGTATCATAATCCGAATCCAAGGATATAACTCTTTGAATAAATCTCACAACATAACAACACATCATTCTACATGGGATGATTTCTTGAAATCAAATTTGGAACCATTAATACAGCAATCTTAACAGAGTGAATGAATAAAATAAAAGGATGGGTTGGTAGATGGCCAAAACCAACTCCTAATTCCACATTACAATAGTCTCACATGTTTGGTAATATTTTTCTGCTCAAACCCACTACCATATCTCCTCTTAACCATAACTAACTCACTCTAGATCAGTAGACCACATGTGAGCCCCTTGGTTAATATAAATTAGAACATACAGATGTATCACTTGTTGGATACATATGGTGAGAACAAAACATTATGAATCAAAAATACATACTATATATATTAGGGGTATATTGATACTTCTTGGAATACTCTATGAAATAGTAAGAATATCGTTTCAATGGTCATCAATCCAAGGAGTCTCCTCAAATGGACTCAAAATAATGTTTTCATGGACTAAATTTCTACATGTGGTCTTTTCACTTAGGTGTCCATCATGAGATGGGTCCTGAACCAATATAATTTCCATGGTAAATGTAATATAATAAAAAAAACCCTACCCAATCATATTCCTCCAATGGTTTAAATTTAATGTATATTATATATGCTAACATGTCCTACCAACAATAGTCTCACTTCTTAAGACTCATAGAAGCTACTGAATGTCTCCAGGGTTCATGACATGGCCATTATAGTCCTAATAATTATAATAGATATAATGGGTTATTAGTTATCCAAATATTATATACAATGAAATTATCAATATTAATAAATTAAAAGTCATTAGTTAAAAATTAAATTAGATCAATTGCATAAAAAAGGATAACTCATGTATATACATACTATAACAAATTCTTCTCAATAATTTAGGGAGAATATTATAGTCTACACACCAATAGGCATATTTAAATTTATATTTACAAGACTTGTACCATCATTCATGGACCATACACACTCATCAGAGTCACACTAAGTCCTTTCTAATACCAAACCACATGAAATTAAATAATTTCAATAATATTATAATTAATCAATTAATTTCAACAAACACTAAACATGTTACAAAATAAACATAAATGAAATATGTCTTCAAACATCAAAAATATATCCCATCACACGATAACCATGAAAAGAACTCGTCAAAAACACTCATCATATATGAAAAATTGAGTAAAGTATAATAACTAAGCCACATCCTAAAAAAATCATCCAATAATAAATTTAACAAATTCATGAATTATAAATTCTCCAAAATAAAATAACTCTATAAAATGGAACATGGAAAAGTGATGATGTCATCTCATGTCATTCTCTTCCAAAGAAAAAAAATTAAAAATGGTGTTTGATACCACCAAGCTCTAATGGAATTGGGACTAAAACCCGATTCCCTGAAATCCACCCTTAGAGGGAGGAGGAGAAAAAAACAAACATTAATAGATTTGAATAATAACATAAAAGATTCAAAAGCATCTAATTAAACCCAATTTGGTTCAATACTGGGGGATATGTCTCATAAAGGAAGTGGAAAAGTGAGGAAACATGTGGTGGATATTCTAGGTTAAATGAGTGAAAAAAATTTTGAAAAAATTTATGGACTGAATGATAAAATTGTTATATTAATATTAATAATGGGATTCAGAATTTGGAAACAAGGTTGGTCAAGTCTTGTTCTAACAGTGGGCCTCTTCTAAGAAAGTCAAAACCATCTCACATGGAAGGGGCGCATGATTTAACATAATATATAAAAAATCTGTGACATGTTATCATTAGATTTTATATGCCTATAATGTTCTACATTCCCTACCATATTTTTTACCCAATTGTTTAAGCTATGAATATTAGGATAGATTGATTGATCACATAGTTAGCACTAACCATGCGCTAACCATATACCACATGCTATATTTTATCAAAACATCATCTATGGACTTTGAACCCCTATAATTCTCTTAAACCTCTATATCCACATTTTTAGAATCATAAGTTGTCAAAATACATCACATTTAGAAATTATATATGTTGAAAATCCTTTTTGCATCTCCAGTCAATTATTAACCCATCTATCTTTTAGGAATAAAAATTGCATTAGATATTTAAAAATAAAAAAATATATATGATCTTACAACAACCCTAGAAAAAATATTCACCAAAACGACATTTCATTGTCGGAATTGGAATGATATAATATTCCTACTTGTGTTATAATTATATACACATTTTATTTCTATACTACCAACATTATTTACTGGAACATGTATGGATCACCTCTAAGGTGAACCTATCCATGGATCATTACTGTGTATAAAATGAATTCAATAATTAACCTTCCAGGTGGTCAATACTCATATCAAATAAATATCTTATTCTATGGTGTTCATTTCATTTTATATTAAATAAATAATATTAAATTTTATGTTCCACATCCTTACTCATTTCTTCAGGAAACACAATATAATCTATATTTTTAATATATCAATAATAACAATACAGTTTTATTGCACATAATCCAAAATGTTATATCATAGAGTCCATAGGTATATTTATTCTTAGTAATTTGATTTATAATGAATTTGAAATTGTGGTTTATTTTTCATTTCATATTTTTTGTTATAAATTATGACTTGAATTGTAATGTTATGCATATAGTAATCATGTTTAATTTGAGTTTCATTTTATTATAGTTATAAAATGTGATGAATAATGACTATATATACCATCAAGAACTACCTTGTTTTTTCTAGAAAGATAGGGTTAAATGTTGTGTAGATGAGGTACACTCTATGTACCCTATTACAACACATATGACCATTTTGTGGGATACATGGTATCCTACACTGTTATTACACATGGTGAATGATACATGTTTCCACAAATCCTATTATATTGATATCAGATTAAACATAATCTATACAACATACATATAGTCTAGTATACATGGGTTGTAGGAATAAATCGATCAATTAGTGTTGTAATTTTTTATTTTCAAAATAATTCATACTGAAAACCTAGATAATTTAAGATACATATGATGCTTATGTAGTTTACATATTGTGTAGTTCATAAATTATATCATATGAAATAAATTAGGTGTACATGTTTATGTCATCTGGACCCATTGAATTATATATAAAAAACATATATATATAGGTACACATTTATTAGTCTCTCAACTGAGAATGGGCAAAAAAATTTTGAGTGTTTCACGATAAAATAACATTAAAACAACAATCCCTCTATATGGGATGTACATGCATTGAGATTTCAAAGAGATACATATTTAGTACCCATATGAGTGTCTCAATCAGATAATAATAAGGTACATGGTGCAGATGGAATGCACATATATTGTATTATGGGCGAGTGAACATGTCGTATCCCTATAGATGTGTCCCAAATAAGTAAAAATTTTAGGTAAACAATCTGTATCTAGGAATTACGTGTCATGTAGTCTTCGAATTTTTTGTACGAATAAATTACAATAAATTGAAAATTTTATTATTAAAAAATTATTACATTGATAGAAACATTTTTTATTTGAAAATATCATATGGGTCTTTTGTTATTTAAAATTTAAATCTATTTTATTATAATAAATATGAAACTATTTTTTCTTCTATTTATTTTCCACCATTAAAATAATTATGGTAAACACTAAATGAGTTTGAATTCTCATTAATAATAAAAATAATTAATTTATAAATTAAATAATTTATTAATTATATATCATTTATCTTTATAAAAAATAACCAATAAAGAAATAATGTTATCAATTTTTTATGTTATATATTTCACATCAGACCTTCCATGAGCTAGTTTAATACTAGCATATGTTTTGAAATGTATTTAATTTAATTTATTTCATTGGATTAAAATAATTCATCATTAATTTAATATTATGTCATATGAATCATTAATATGTCTAATTTAAATAGGACCTACGTGTCCAAAACTATTTAGGCAGTATCCCATTATCTATCATTTAGGGATCCCTAAATTTCACGTGAGATATAAAAACTACTATTTAATGGAGTTTCCAAAGGATCATGGAGATGGTTCAAGACTGAACCATAATGATGCAAACCCATTACATAGATAGGTAGATAGGTGGAATTCTTTACCACATGATAAGAACAAAAATTGTATATGTTTCTCCAAGGTCATAAGGTTATTTAATGTCCTCTATTTAAATCATCCATTAGATAAATCTCATGAATGATTTATTAAATTAATAAATTCTTTCTGTATATGAATTAATTATATAAATTTAAAATACATATTTCACATAAATGAATCAATATATTTGAAGAGAATAAATTATTTAAAAATGGATAATGAATAATAGTTTTCATTAAAGTGATTACTTAATTATGTAAAAACAAAAAAATGTTTACTAGTTCTTTAAATGAAACAAATATATTTAATTTATCTATAATTAAATAAATTACTTCAATTATATATTATACTAGACATGTAATTATATTACAATATTAAAAATTATATCATTAGAACTTAGTGTCTGTCCTACCATCATTGGGATGCTGACATATGACATTGAGTTATAATATAGTTTATGGAATTAACATAAAATCTTATGTTATGATATGTAGTGCCTACTATACATCATTTAACATGGAGGATGTTTTTTGTAAATCCATGTTATGGATTCTAGATAAGGGAGTCCACTCAATAAATCTAGGAGTTATAATTTGATTGTTGGAAAATTTGTACCAAATTAAATATCATCAAGTATCTTTACCATCCCTCATTGACCCAATGTGAAAGGGAATATTTACCTATTCCACTAGAATGTCATAGAAACAAGATATTATAATTTCAATGTTTTAGGCTATTGCGACATAAAAAAATTGTACGAATTTTATTTAAAAATATTTAAATAATTATTTAACATAAAATATAAAATCTAGAGAATGTACAAATATTATTATCATTACTTTTATAATAAAATTATAATATCATCATCCAAGTTGTACATAAAATCTATATTATGAATATATTAACTCATAAAATGATGTAACTTTTTAGAGTGGTTTAGGAAATACTATGTTTTGATATTCCATTAACAAATATCATATGTTCTAATTTCCTCAATTCCTAATCAACCAACTAATGTGGAATGCGATTAAGTGTTAAATATCAATGATAAAATTTTGTCTAATGTGGTTGATGTCAAATCATTGATTCCTTTATATATTCATAGTGAACTCATTAAGCATCATAAAAATGGTTAATTATAGCATGATTGAGAACCCAAAATATTTATAGATGGAGAGACAAAGAAAATTAATTGTTGAGATTTGCTAATAACCCATTTATAGTATTATTAGAGAGGGTTCCATATATGGTCCTTATATTGGTAACCTCATTAGATACAATTATTGTCTATTGAATCCAGTTTATAAACACCAAGATGAAATGGGATCCCAATATTATTTTATCATCACCCCCTCATATATTATACATATTTTTTCAAATTTTAAGGTGAACATCATTGACGAGTCTCAAATAGACCTTATTAATCAACTTCACCATGTAGATAAGGATACAAAGTGTTTAAAAACTTCTATCCTTATAGTGATTCAACTGAGAGTGAATTTATATAACTAAAAGTTCATTTCTGTTTCATGCCCTTACATGAAGAGGGAGATCTAGGGATATCAATGGAATAGGAAAATAAATTATTCACATGGGAAAATAAAGGCCATTGGAATAAACACTAAACCCAACCAAAGAGTCAAGGGGAAGATTGATTTGTTTTTTATCAAGTTTGTTTTATATGTTACTTTAAACGTTCTATTATATAGAGCTTGTGGTGAACACATGTATATTAAAATATACGAACAAAGTTGTTTCCAGATAATTGTTAAAGGGGAGGTAGATCTATGTGGAGTGGATAAAGAACAACATTATTTTTTTGTTATCTAGGACTATCACATTATATTTCTGACTATAATGATCCTATATTTAAATGGTTATTATTATGTTACATAAATGAAAAATAACATTAAATATGAATTTATACATGATATGGATGGATTTATTTTCATATTTTGATTTTATTTATTATTTTTTATAATGAAATTTTTTTTTTGGAATGGTGAATTTAAATAATGGTATTTATATGTTGGATTACATTCTCCATTTTATGGAAATATATAATGAAACTACTTCTCATGACTCACACCACACTCAAGTAAAGCATAATCATCATTTTTATTAAATCAAAATGTATTTTATTTAATTAAACTAAGATGGATATTTAGATTATTTTGAACTAAAACCACATTGTCTATTTAAAAAAATTGTACATGGTCAAATGACCACAGAAAAATATTAGTTGAAATGATTAAAGGGATAAAGTGAATCTTGAATTATTTCATACAGATATTTTAGAACATTTCATATTAATTCTAGGGGTGGGTAATCATACATCATTACTTTTACAGATGATTTAAATGGACATGTAAATTTTAACATAATGAGTTATAATTATAATTCATTTTAAAAATTCAAAAAAAAAAATTAAGAACGACTTTGAAATCCATCATTGTAATACCCCAAACATTTATTATTGGGATTTTTTAATTAGGTTATATATTATAAAACAAATATTACATAAAAGACCAATAAAAAACAATATTTTCATTAATGAAAAATGAAATAACAGACATTCATCGAAATTAAGAAACCTATACCAATGGCATAGTAACATGACCATTGTAATAGTAATGTGACCATTAAGAATAGTAATCTGAGAACCAGAATAAATGCCTCACCTTTGGGAGTATAAATAAAATTAATCAATATTAGAAATAAAAAAATGTTATAATTATACCAATATATAACTAAATAAATTTTTTAAAAGTGATAAATTAAGAAATAATACTAATATAAAAAAGAAATTTTTATTTCAATTTTAATAATTTATATAATTATTTAAAACAATATGTATTTTAATAAAATAGAATCATACATTAATATTTTTTTTTATTTTATGATTATAAGATAATTTTATGTGACTGTAATTTTTTCAATGTGTCATTAAATAAGTAATAATTTGTATATAATTATTTTCCTTTCAAATGATGATTTTAATTGAAAATTAAATTTTGGATATATAATAAAGTATTTATTTAAAATTACGATGATTTTTTATTTCTAAATTTAGAAAAATGGTCAGTGTAAATTTTTGATAATTTTCTCAAATAGTAGATTTTTTGTTGTGAATAATAAAACAATATAATATCTTATATTTAGAAAATACCTAAATATCTTAGTGATAAATGTTATATGGATGATGCCATCAAATAATATCAAATAATACATAATTAAATAATAAATTTATTTATAAGTATATTAATATTAATAATCATGATCCATTATAATTAAATAATGAATACAATAATCAAAAAACACCCCTCTCCCCTATAAATGCTTCCCCTCACTAAATCTTCTCATCAAACCAACAATACATTGAATCATGTATATATTCTACAAAATCCTCTGCCCAAGAATCTTCCCATCATTTAGGATACTTTGGTCTCAAAAATAGAGAAACCCAAATTTCTCAAAGTTTATCTCAAGGTAAATAATTCAAGTGGAAAAAAAATTTCATTTTATTTTAATTTCATTTCAATTTGTTTTATTTTTATATTCTATAAAAACATACCATTTTAGAAGTGGAACTATAAGTGAATTAATTTTTAAATACTGGAATTTATTATTTAATTTAATAATCTATTATCTAATCTCATCTCCTGTATATGTTATTCAAAAAATGAAAACATTTCCTCGGATGTGTCGATTTACTGCCATCGTGGAAAATGAAAATTCATTTTTATTTACCACAATAAAATATATTCATTAAACCATTATAATGGTTGAAAAAAAATATTTAATAACCTTTTTTTATGTTACATAACAGGCATATATAGAATAAAATAAATAATAAAGAGAAACAAATTCGTGATCTTCGAAAATCATACAAATTAATCTAAATGTTTGACATTCAAATTTTATCTAATTAATAATCCTAATATATAGAAGAAAAATAATCTATAAGTAAATCTTAAATTTTAAATTTTCATTAATAACATATTATTTAATCTCTAGATAACTATTCTTAGTTTTAATGATCATTCATATATATATATATATACATGTGAACTGATCATGAAGAGTATGAAAATTAACACCCTCGAACGGTGAAATTGAACTCTATAAATCATTAAAATGGCCTTAGATGGAGTAAATAAGACTATAATGAATAAATTACATTTTAAATTGGTATTTTATTTGTTAATTAATAAATCTTATTTTATTATTCATGATAATCAGAATGTTTAGGGCAGAACCCTATTTGTTAAAAGGTAAAAAGAAAATCCCCTTTTAAATGGGAGGGAACCCATTACATGACATAAAGCCCCAAATAAAACATCAACCACATGGCATGGGGTCTCTTGCAGTCAATAGACCAAAAACAGTATCCCAGACGCTCAATGGAACAATAAACCATCACACAACCCAAGATCCATAGTGGGACCAAATAGCCCAAACCTCGCCCAGCACTCGAGCTATACTCGCCCCCATCTAAGCGCCAGTCGACCATAGACAACCAAAACCCACGCCACCATTGACGACCCATACATCCCTCCACTCCATCGACTAGAACACATTCCGACTAGATCTCATCAAAGACCAAATATAGAGTAGATCAAAATGGCTGACCTCGTCAAGAACCACATTGTGGGCAACGCTCCCCACAACCACCCGAATCCATTTGGTTCACCACATCCGTCCTCCAACCACCGTCATCCTAGATGAGAACCAAATCAAACAATGCGACATCCGAACATCCCCAACACCAAGGCTCACACTGCCATTGAAACCCTCTCCGGTGCAAAAAACAAACCAAACCATGGAAACAAAACTAACTTGCCACTGATGAAGTTGAAAGATGAAACACCTAAAAATTGAAAGCCGAGAACCACCCTCCCACCACCGATGAAATACGAATCCTACCAGAAAACCCTCTCAAGCATGTCGACGTCACCCAAAGATCTTGAGCCGGTACGAATTAAGCCGCCGAGAGAAAAGGACCAGTCGCGGGTCGCTGAAGCAACAGATCTGCCGCAGATGAGGAACGTCTTATGAAGAGGGCCAACACCAGGAACATGCTGTTGATGAAGTCGAAGAGATGCTATAGAGGAGGAAACCCTAATCATGTCTTGGAGCTCTCAGCCGAATCCGAGAGCCCCATCCTTTAATCTAAAAACAAGTTGTGGGTAAAGAGGTATTGGTGATTGCCACACCACGCTTATTCTTGGCCCCATTCACAACCTGTGTTATGCTCATCCCCAGCTAAATTCAAGAGTGGTGAGTCTCTAACCTGCGCCAGTTCCATTTCCAGTGAGCATCCTCTTCACACGGTACCACTATACCAACCTCCTTCGGCATTATTCATGATATTATTGTGATGAAATAATTCATACATAATATTAATAGATTCATAGAGCTAATTTCCTTTATTTTGGATGTTCCTCATTATACTAAATTTATTTGTGGATAAGATTTTAATATTCAATAAATATTGTTTCTATATTTTTATTTTTTAATTTTTTGGATATAGATTTTTCCAATCATATTATGGGGAAAATGATATGTTTTTCACAAGAACTCTTCATTATAAAAATCACATCTCTTACTTCTCTTGAGATTATTTCTTATTCACTAAATATTAATGATTATAATACCATGTATTTTGTTAAATTTATATGTTGGAATGCCCAATTTTATTAATGTAATTATAATTTATTATATTATCATGAATCTCATTTTATTTCAATTGGGTATTTTAGGTAAATGGTTGTGATATGTTCTATGTGGAATCCATGATTTTTTTAATTTTATGAGATGATGGGTACAATAAAAATTTTATAGTGATTAAATGCATTTGCTAATTTGATGTATCTCATGTGAAAATGTGAAATATTCTTGAACATTATGATAGATTTTTTTACAATAATGATTTTATGATTACATACATATTATATGCCAAAAAATGATGTTGGTTTTGTTCACAATTATTTGTGATATTTGACCCATAAGACATGATCTTTCGTTTTTATGTATTTCCACATTCCATGCCATCATATAATTGTTTCTATCATGATTATGATTAATGGCCTATTTTTAGGTTAGGATGTTGATGATAATACCCACACATGTTATATTGCTCCATGTTCTTTTAATTTAACATAATGGTTTTTTAGATCACTCATTTCATAGATTTATATGCTCAGTTGATTGATTTTACTAAGGATTAGATGAGGGCCTATAAGAATTATAAAAATAAATGATTAAATATAATGTATCATTTAATTTTTTAAATATTATATATGTTCATAATTTTCCCTAGTCACTAAACAATTGGATCTTTGTTTTGAAATGGTATTATTATTTTTATCTGTAAAATAATTCAATAATCATGTAATAAAATCATGGGTCACTATAGTTTGTATCAGATTATAGTTAAGTTAATTTAGGAATTAATATTAGATAACATTAATTAAAACACTTAATATACGACTAAGGAAATTAATTCACCTATGAATATTTTTAAAAAAATTCTAAACATAGGTATCCCACATGATATGCCATTAGAGTTAATTTTGTAACATCCCACAGTATTAAAAATCATTTAAAATGAATGGGACACTGACACTCTACATAATGTAAAATTGTTGTAGGGATATATTTATAAACTCTCCATTAATCAAAATTTTTCTTCTTCTATGATTTGAATTTCAAAAACTAGACATTCACAGTTGCTATATTTATGTTATTTAGTGTGATAGAACCAACTTGAGTTTTGGTGAATAGTAACATAAAAAATTTAATAGTAATAATAATTATATTATTATCCTTCTGAATATTAAATCATTTTATTATATTATTTTCATAACGTTATATGATAATTATATCTGGATTAATTTTTCGAGGTGATATAAAATGAGTTAGTGTTTTAAAATTTTTATTTTTCAAAAAAATATGAGATTATTTAAATATTAAATTTATCATATTTATAAATTTATTTTCAAAAAATGGAGTCCATTTTTAAAATTTTTCTTGTTGAAAAATTGTTTAGGAGAGATTGTTCTAATTTTTTGAAATTTTCCAATATTTTATGAATAGTAAAATACATTAAATTATAGTATATATACATTATCAATTACATACACTATTCATGGGATCTTGGATGATGTAAGAACCCTTGGATCAATCTCACATGATCAAATTTCTATTTGAGCCAAATAAATCATGACTATTCATAGTCATTATATAAAATATTAAACTAATGATAATGAAAAGGGAAACCCCTTCTTCTTCTCCATCTTAAATATCTCCCTCACCCCCTCTTTCTATAAAACCTCTAAGTCATTATACATTGTATATGTTCATCCCAATCTTTATAAAAATTCTATTCCACATGTCCAAGACCTGATTGTCTCACAAGAAGGTCAAAAACCAAGGCTTTAAAGATGATATCACTGAGAAGAGATCAAGAGGTAAATAACCTCTTTAATTGATTATGTTTTTTCAATAATTTAATTCTATTATAACCCTATTATTATATCCTTATCCAAGAGGAATGAAAGTTAAATTATTATATATATGATTTATTATTATCGTGTTTATGTAAAAACTCATCATCATTCTTCCTCTCTACTTCCTCATTTTCTAAAAATAAAAAACATCGTCCCTAATGTGCCGATTTACCAAAATCATGGATGACATGTCTTCAATTTTCATTATTTTATTAAAATATAGTCATAAACCATTTTCATTGTTTAAAAAGATTTTAATAAGTATGATATATTAAATATTATATTTTTCATTTAAAATATATACAAAATATTATGATATATAATGAAACAAGTTTGTTATTATCAACGAACCACCAAACTGATTTAAATAGATATATATAATGATTTAACTAATGAATCAAACTCATAACATAAAACAAAAATTCTTTATGGGATCATTTAATACACTAGTATACTATTAATAAATTTTATTTTACTTTTGATATTTTTCATCTATTCGACAAGAAAATTCTATTCAAACCGATATTAAAAATCATGTAAAGAAACAACACAAAATATTGGAAAAAACAAAATATTATTTATTATGGGGATGTATGAGGTTATAAAAATATCATATTTTGGGGTATAAATATATTAAGTTTTTTAAATATTAATATAACTCCCATAAATATCATACAAGTCGTTAAAATAATTTTCAAGCTAGACAAACCTGAGAAAATGGAATTCCAAACCGAGTTTCCATTAAGTGGTTTAATCTTATATTACATTAATTATGTGGTACTAGTTTTATTTTAGTTATTTATTTATTTCATATTATAATTTATTATGTGAATTAATATTTTATACACATATTCCATTCATTCTATCGATTCTCACATCAATTATATGATATTTGTAAGGGAATTTGCTTTAAAAACTCTCTCTAATACTTATATTTTACAAAATTCAGAAGCAATTTTTTATGAAATTATACATTATTCATTATTATGTTTTGGTTCATGGGAATTATTTATGATTAATGTTGGGTCCTATATATCTAAATAAAATCATTATTTATTTAAATGTTAGTGGTCTATTGTATGGATACTCCAAATGTAACTGCAATGGTTACATAATAAGGTTGTATTAGGGATTAAATTATAAGTTATCCATGGGGATTATAAATAATTAGGTTACTATGATTGTTAAAATATAATTATGTAATCCCCAAGTCACATTAATGGTTTTATATATTAGTTTTAAAGCATTATATAAATATTATATTTCACAACGTAATTATATATGAATGAGAAGTATGTCTTTGTAAAAATGAATTCATCTATTTATAAGTATTCGGGGGATAATGGTTTCATTCCTTATTTTTATATCCCTTACTATGGTTCTTATTATCATCCCATGTTTTTAATGTTTCTAACTTGTTATAAGTATATGATATATAATGAATAACGTCTAGTTCAATGTTATGATGTTTTATCAAATAATCCACATTTTTGATTTGTGTTAAATTTTTTTTGTTTAGGAATAAATGAATAATGTTTAAATGGTACCCACAATGTATGCTTATGGGTTGATATGTATGATCTATGATATAAATGTAACACCCCAAGTAAATAAAGAATATGACATTTTCATATTTTTCCATATTTGTGAATAAAATATTAATATGACTTTAAAGGGGACGCTATGCTCGATGGCGTACCCAACACGCAACAACGAGTTTCTTGGGAATCTTACGTTGCACTCTAATAATAAAATAATATTATTTCAAAAGGTAGTTAACATTTAGTCGTTGTTTTGGCGGGAATGGATATAAATAACTAAAATATGATTATTTATGATTTTTAATGTTTTTACATTTATCCAATAAAAGCTAAAGGCTTAAAATACAGAAAAAATTCAATTTTAGGCGTATATGCCCTAGTTTTCACTAAAGGTTCATTTATTGACTTTTAATGGATAATTGTCATTAAATATAGTTTTTATCACTCTTATACATTATTTTGGACCAAATAAAACTCTTATTAAGAATCAGGACATCAAATTTTACTTTGTGTAATTTTTTGGTATTTTTCTGATAAAGTTCATCTTTTTAATGAATAGTGTAAAATGTTGTGTTTTAATTCAAAAACACTTTTTAATATAATTTATTTATATGATTAGATAGTATTTAGAATTGGTTTTAAAGTGAAATTAGAAAATATTTTTACCATTAAATCCAATAGTGGTCGTTGGAATTAATTTCACTTTGAAATCAGACTTAAACTAGTGTCAATCTTTTGATACTTATTGTTTTATAAAAACACGCTATTTTCCCTGACAGTGGGAATGAATTATTAAATTAATTAATGTGACTAATATGTTTGGAATTTTGTAAAACGGACTTATTTTTTGAATTCAGAATATCAAATATAGCTTAGGGTGAAGTTTTGGTAATTTTCTGAAAAACTCCAATTTTTGATGAATAGTGAAACCACTAAGTGGTAATCAAGCAAACTGATTTTTCAGTTAAATGAAAGTTTACCACTAATGTGTATTGAATTTTGAAAATCCGACATACATGGTTGTCATTAATAAGTAAAATGTGGTTCAATGAGAATAAAATAATTTTTTGGTGAATAGTAACTTATTAAGTTTTTAATCGCGATTAGTGGTAATTAGTGTAGTTTAAGGTAAAAATAATGCTTTAATGAAATAAGATGAGATTTACACATGTCATACCCTCATTGGTTGTGTCATGGCCGACCAAGAAAAGCCATGGGTCAACTTGGGGACCCCATGGATCCACTTTAGTTGGAAAATGACATTAATATATTTTTATTTAATGTTAAAGTGAAAATGACACAAACATAATATGTTTTACGAAAACAATTTTTAAGTGGGGTTATACAAGTCCAAATTTTGATTATAAATAGTCATTGGAAAGCTAAACATATTTACTATATCATAGTATTTGTTTTATAATTTTTAGACATTATATAAATTAAAGTATTTATGAAATAATAATGATGCATTGATGACATCATTATTTGACGATTTAAATAAAATGGAAAGATAATGTAAAATATATGAACTACACATGTCCAAAACTTATTGGATGAGTGTATTTAGAAGCCTTATCACCTTATCCACGAATTATATCAATGTGGGACCTTTTGAAACCGAAAAACATTTTGAAATAAAGTAATATTTCTTTACTTTCCAAAAGTGCCCCTCCTCTCCTCTTATAAAAGGCCCCCACCTCTACCTCATTTCACACACTTCTCAAGCCTTTTGCTCGGCCAACCCCTGCCCATTTACTCTCTCCACATCCCTCTGCTCATCCTAGAGGATTCCCTTTGGGCAGAATCCTTTCAAAGGAAGCCTTTTGGCTCAAATCAAAAGGAGTTACACTTTTAAAGGTAATTCATTCTCTCATGTTCATTTGTTTTATTTTGCTTCTCCAACCCCCTATACTCTTTTTATTTTATTATTTTGTAACAACACCAGTATATTCAATATACTAGGATGTTGTTATAAGATTTATTAGAGCTACACTCTCACACAACTACATCAAATGGTTAAAGAACATACGGTTTCCGTGGATGGTGAAATTCTGCCTCCCGAAACGATGATTGTTCAATACTCATTTAACTCCTTCAAAGGTGGCCATTATGATGTCACTATTTTTATATATGATATATAATATGTTTATGTTTTATTTAAGCTTCTGTATTTTTCATTTTTGTCTTACCTTTATGGCTTCCATTATGGGTATACGCGATATCTTCATTTAAGGAAGTGCGGACTACCGCCCCCTCAAAGTGATTTGATTCGTTAAATACAATATGTGGGATGTATAAAGGATGGAAATATGATATTATATATGATATTATACTGTAATTATAATATACCTTAATATCATTATTATTCCATTCTATAAAATACGAAATAGAAATGAAAGTAGCGTTCATGCGTACGTACGGCTTACCGTCTCCATGAACGGTGCATTTCATTTCTTACCTCTAAATGATTATGTAATGTTATAAATGCATGCATGTACTGGATATATATGAAATGTATGATATCTACATAATGAATACAATTCTGGATATAATAAACATTTGGCCACATGAACAACATGTAATTGTAAGAAGACCACTTTCGACTTAAGAACCAAATATCGGCAAAACAAATATTATTAACTTAAATGATTACATAATGTTTGTGACATGGTAATAAGTGGTATAAAAGTAAAAATGAACTTGAAAAAGGGTTCTTAAGTAATTATAAATTAACTCAAGTTTATTATTCAGGAGATTCAAGAATGATCGAGTCAAGTCGGACCCGAGGTAAGGGATCCTACAACTCTCTTTCTTTTTAAGTACATTCTTTTATGTAATTTCTTTTAATCTCATCATTCTTATGATTGGGATGTTATTTTATATTACTCCTACTGTAATTTTTATGTTCATGTGATGAGAGAACCTATTCTCTCTCATCAATCCTTTTGGAAGTTTTATGTGGCGCCGTTAGGCTGCAGAGTTTTCGTAAGGGATTTTTCATCTCACTTTTATTCCCGTGAGATTTATGCTACATTTGCCACAAATTTCATTGAGTGGTGTATGTACTGCCCATTATTATACTCTTTGTGTAATATACTTTCGTTTATGAGTATTTACATCAATGACCTATTGTCTTTCTTTCATGGGGTGTATGTTTTGAAAGATACCCAAGTCGGTAAGGGAACCTTTCACCCTCCTATTTTTTTAAAAGACTTCTTTTATTGGGTCTTTTAATTTACATATTTTTATGTTGGGATATGTTCTCATACATCCTTATTGATGTAAATTTTATGTCCAAGTGATGAGATACACTTTTTATCTCTCATCAACTCATTTTGATGTGATGCCGTTAGGCTGTCAAGGGAACTTTTTAACCCAATTTCGATTTCTTTGGGTTCAACTTGTAGTCGTTGAATATGTCATCCATTGAATATGTGTGAATGACCTTTTATTGTTTTACACTTAATATCCACTTATATTGGGTGTATATATATTTGTCACACATATTTTTGAGATTTATTTGTCCTTAATTTAAGGATACCTTCTTTATAAGGGATTTCATCACATTTGACATTTCTATTGAGGGTTCATTGTTGTTATGCACCAATTCACTCTTATATGGTGTGTATACTATCCTTAGGAGTATTATATCATGATTCCTTTTATTCTCATGATATTATAAAGTTCTGACTAAATGTTATTCCTCGATTATTGTATTCAAGTGTCTCTAATTTTGGTAAAACCCCTTTAACCAAAATATCGTTTTAAATGTTTTAATTATTTGTTCTTATTAATATCCATGTTTTCAAAATGGTTTTAAGGATTTATTTATATGGATATTAATGGTTTAAAATGTTAAAAGCTTCAAGGTGGTAAGGGAAACTTTGATTCAAAAATCTCTTTATTAAATGTTTTAAATGGTTTTGGAAATGGTTTCTTTTTGAATGAATTCATTATTTCAATATCCTAAAATGTTATATTGGGATTGAAATGTGGAAATGTTATGTTTCCTTTATTCATGTTTATGTGATAAGATTATGTTATCGTTCTTGGGCATTGTTATGAAGAACGGGTGGTTCCGTGATAAACTAATGGCGGGTGAGCCCGTTATAGCTCTCCAATGCATTGGGTAACGCGAAGGAGTGAAACGTTAAGGTTTCTCCGAAGAGATTTTAGGGAATATACTGTGATGGGTATTCCAAACGTAACCAAGAGGGTTACTCCCTACGTAAGAATGTTATGAATGCCTCAAGTTACCTTTATGTCTTATGTTTTCTATGATTTATTCATGGTTTGATGAGGTATGTTAAAGTGCCTATGTTTTATGGGTAAAGTATGATTTCGTTCTTATGTATATATGAACTCATGTTTCCTTTCCATATTTTTATAACCCTTACTGAGCTTTTTTATGCTCATCCCAAGTTTTTTGAAATGTTTTTCACAGGTCAAGGGAAAGGTACATGATGTGATGATAGTGTCAAGGATGTGTCAAGATAGAATCCGTGTTATATTTTAAATATGTTTCCGTTGATGGGAAGAATGAATACTGTCTTTTATGTAACCACTTTGTTTAAATTTGGAATGTAATGCAAGTTTCATGATCTAATTCTCTAAAAATCTAAACCTGAAAAGATCCTCAATGTGTAATCTTGTAATAACTCAAGATTATGTAAGGTTTAAGGCTGGGGCCTTATAGTTGGTATCAAAGGCCGGTTTAGATAACTTTAGAGGTTAGGGTATTCTTTAATCATAAGTGACATTACCATAATGGTTAGGATTTCAGAAAGAGTCCTAGTTTTAGATAAAGTGAATGAGTAAGTATATCTTAGTGTTTACCTTCCTCGTTAGTACATGATGGTTATGTTGATATACTCACACTGACCATTCTGTTTTTAGTGAATGGATGGATCTAGCAGGCACCAAAGAGAAAACAGGTTTGAAGGAAACCATGGTGGTTCTATGATTAAGATACTCGATGAGATGGGGGATTCAATGAGGAATCTCATGGTTTTTCTAAACCAACTATCAAGGAGTCATGATCAACCACTTGAACCATGGTGAGTTCTCTAATGGATCATGTACGAGATGGCCAACTCGATGTGGAAATTCAGGTAATAATTATTAAGGTAACCATTAGGGTTTATATGATCCTTACTTTTGAGGTAATTATGGGTTATTATATGATATGATGGAAAATGAATGGCATGAGATAAAATTGAGGTTAAAATATGTTATGATTATCCTTGAAGATTTTATCTCATTTTGGGGAATGTTTTGAGAATTATATAGTTTTGGAAAAAGGATTACACACAGACCGTGTGACATCCCGTCGCGTCGGACAAAGTTGCGGGAATCGAACCCACAACCAAAGTGCGACTGGTATTTATCGCCTACCACTGGACTACGTGAAGTCCCTGGTTAGTTTGACCGATTCTTTTTAGTTATATGATTTTATGAATTAAGAGTAAGTTGATTTTGGAGGATATGTGATTAGGATAATTACTTTTCAATACGAGACTTTAGGAGCAACTGATGTTGTTTGGAGATAAATGTTACGATTTATCTTGGAAGAATATGTGACTAAATCCTTCAAATGTTTGGGTTTCAATATTAGTTTGGTTTACATTGAATAATTTAATGGACAAATTGTTTATCGGATGGTCCTCATGAACTTTGGGTTTTGTTGGACAAATTTTGGAGATTAAGAATAGATTTTCTTTTTATAAAGGGTTATCCTTTTCTGGATTATCTGATCTTGTACTAGCCTTTTTGGTTTTGGTTTTGGTTAAATACATGGGAAGTATATAGTTCTATTTTTTGGATTAGGTGATTCTCTAGAAGTTGATTATAGTACTCTTAATGTGAACATGTCTTCCTAAATACTCGTCTTTTGGAAAAAATATGAGTTCGTGTAAGGAATCTAAAAAAAGTTGAAAGTCAATATGATAAGTGATTATGTTTCCTTATGAATAAATTCCTCAATAAAAAGTAACTTAAAACAAAAATGTGGTCTATTAACTTTTCGTACTGGGGAATCGAATACCGTTTAACCCATCACAAGTTTGTGATTTTCTTGTTGTTAACTTTCTTCTAAACATGTTTTCTATCACTCTCCATCAGAACATGACCCTATGTTTTCTCCTCCATGTCCATTTTTTCCTACATGGAGTCCTAGTATGGGTTAACTCGGGTGACCTTTGTACTTATCTTTCTTTATTTTAAAGTGTTTGTTTTACCGTCTTTTGTTCCGATGTGGGACTTTCAAGGATGTTTCCAAGCACAATTTTAAAATTGCGAGGACGCAATTCCCAAAAGGGCGGAAGGATGTAACACCCCAGGTAAAAAAAGAATATGACATTTTCATATTTGTCCATATTTGTGAATAAAATATTAATATGACTTTAATGGGGACGCTATGCTCGATGGCATACCCAACACGCAACAACGAGTTTCTTGGGAATCTTACGTTGCACTCTAATAATAAAATAATATTATTTCAAAAGGTAGTTAACATGTAGTCGTTGTTTTGGCGGGAATGGATATAAATATCTAAAATATGATTATTTATGTTTTTTAATGTTTTTACATTTATCCAATAAAAGCTAAAGGCTTAAAATACAGAAAAAATTCAATTTTAGGCGTATATGCCCTAGTTTTCACTAAAGGTTCATTTATTGACTTTTAATGGACAATTGTCATTAAATATAGTTTTTATCACTCTTATACATTATTTTGGACCAAATAAAACTCTTATTAAGAATCAGGACAACAAATTTTACTTTGTGTAATTTTTTGGTATTTTTCTGATAAAGTTCATTTTTTTAATGAATAGTGTAAAATGTTGTGTTTTAATTCAAAACCTATTTTTAATATAATTTATTTATATGATTAGATAATATTTTGAATTGGTTTTAAAGTGAAATTAGAAAATATTTTTACCATTAAATCCAATAGTGGTCGTTGGAATTAATTTCACTTTGAAATCAGACTTAAACTAGTGTCAATCTTTTGATACTTATTGTTTTATAAAAACACGCTATTTGCTCTGACAGCGGGACTTAATTATTAAATTAATTAATGTGACTAATATGTTTTGAATTTTGTAAAACAGACTTCTTTTTTGAATTCGGAATATCAAATATAGCTTAGGGTGATGTTTTGGTAATTTTCTGAAAAACTCCAATTTTTTATGAATAGTGAAACCACTAAGTGGTAATCAAGCAAACTGATTTTTCAGTTAAATGAAAGTTTACCACTAATGTGTATTGAATTTTGAAAATCCGACATACATGTTTGTCATTAAGAAGTAAAATGTGGTTCAATGAGAATAAAATAATTTTTTGGTGAATAGTAACTTATTAAGTTTTTAATCGCGATTAGTGGTAATTAGTGTAGTTTAAGGTAAAAATAATGCTTTAATGAAATAAGATGAGATTTACACATGTCTTACCCTCATTTGTTGTGTCATGGACGAACAAGAAAATCCATGGGTCAACTTGGGGACCCCATGGATCCACTTTAGTTGGAAAATGACATTAATATATTTTTATTTAATGTTAAAGTGAAAATGACACAAACATAATATGTTTTACGAAAACAATTTTTAAGTGGGGTTATACAAGTCCAAATTTTGATTATAAATAGTAATTGGAAATCTAAAAAGATTTCCTATATCATAGTATTTTGTTTATAATTTTTAGACATTAAATAAATTAAATTATTTATGACATAATAATGATGCAGTGATGACATCATTATTTGACGATTTAAATAAAATGGAAAGATAATGTAAATTCTATGAACTACACATGTCCAAAACTTATTGGATGAGTGGATTTAGAAGTCGTATCACCTTATCCACGAATTATATCAATGTGGGACCTTTTGAAACCGAAACACATTTTCAAATAAAGTAATATTTCTTTACTTTCCAAAAGTGCCCCTCCTCTCCTCTTATAAAAGGCCCCCACCTCTACCTCATTTCACACAATTCTCAAGCCTTTTGCTCGGCCAACCCCTGCCCATTTACTCTCTCCACATCCCTCTCCTAATCCTAAAGGATTCCCTTTGGGAAGAATCCTTTCAAAGGAAGCCTTTTGGCTCAAATCAAAAGGAGTTACACTTTTAAAGGTAATTCATTCTCTCATGTTCATTTGTTTTATTTTGCTTCTACAACCCCCTAAACTCTTTTTATTTTCTTATTTTGTAACAAAACCAGTATCTTAAATATACTAGGATGTTGTTATAAGATTTATTCGAGCTACACTCTCACACAAATACATCAAATGGTTAAAGAACATACGGTTTCCGTGGATGGGGAAATTCTGCCTCCCGAAACGATGATTGTTCAATACTCATTTAACACCTTAAAAGGTGGACATTATGATGTAACTATTTTTATATATGATATATAATATGTTTATGTTTTATTTATGCTTCTGTATTTTTCATTTTTGTCTTACCTTTATGGCTTCCATTATGGGTATACGCGATATCTTCATTTAAGGAAGTGCGGACTACCATCCCCTCAAAGTGATTTGATTCGTTAAATACCATATGTGGGATGTATAAAGGATGGAAATATGATATTATATATGATATTATACTGTAATTATAATATACCTTTATATCATTATTACTCCATTCTATAAAATACGAAATAGAAATGAAAGTAGCGTTCATGCGTACGTACGACTTACCGTCTCCATGAACGGTGCATTTCATTTCTTACCTCTAAATGATTATGTAATGTTATAAATGCATGCATGTACTGGATATATATGAAATGTATGATATCTACATAATGAATACAATTCTGGATATAATAAAAATTTGGCCACACGAACAACATGTAATTGTAAGAAGACCACTTTCGACTTAAGAACCAAATATCGACAAAACAAATATTATTAACTTAAATGATTACTTAATGTTTGTGACATGGTAATAAGTGGTATAAAAGTTTTAATGAACTTGAAAAAGGGTTCTTAAGGAATTATAAATTTACTCAAGTTTATTATTCAGGAGATTAAAGAACGATCGAGTCAAGTCGGACCTGAGGTAAGGGATCCTACAACTCTCTTTCTATTTTAGTACATTCTTTTATGTAATTTCTTTTAATATCATCTTTCTTATGATTGGGATGTTATTTTATATTACTCCTACTGTAATTTTTATGTTCATGTGATGAGAGACCCTATTCTCTCTCATCAATCCTTTTGGATGTCTTATGTGGCGCCGTTAGGCTGCCGAGTTTTCGTAAGGGATTTTTCATCTCACTTTTATTCCCGTGAGATTTATGCTACATTTGCCACAAATTTCATTGAGTGGTGTATGTACTTCCCATTATTCTACTCTTTATGTAATATAATTTCGTTTATGAGTATTTACATTAATGACCTATTGTCTTTCTTTCATGGGTTGTATGTTTTGAAAGATACCCAAGTCGGTAAGGGAACCTTTCACCCTCCTATTTTTTTAAAAGACTTCTTTTATTGGGTCTTTTAATTTACGTATTTTTATGTTGGGATATGTTCTCATACATCCTTATTGATGTAAATTTTATGTCCAAGTGATGAGATACACTTTTTATCTCTCATCAACTCATTTTGATGTGATGCCGTTAGGCTGTCAAGGGAACTTTTTAACCCAATTTCGATTTCTTTGGGTTCAACTTGTAGTCATTGAATATGTCATCCATTGAATATGTGTGAATGACCTTTTATTGTTTTACACTTAATATACACTTATATTGGGTGTATATATATTTGTCACACATATTTTTGAGATTTATTTGTCCTTAATTTAAGGATACCTTCTTTATAAGGGATTTCATCACATTTGACATTTCTATTGAGGGTTCATTGTTGTTATGCACCAATTCACTCTTATATGGTGTATATACTGTCCTTTGGAGTATTATATCATGAATCCTTTTATTCTCATGATATTATAAATTTCTGACTAAATGTTATTCCTCGATTATTGTATTCATGTGTCTCTAATTTTGGTAAAACCCCTTTAGCCAAAATATCGTTTTAAATGTTTTAGTTATTTGTTCTTATTAATATCCATGTTTTCAAAAAGGTTTTAAGGATTTATTTATATGGATATTAATGGTTTAAAATGTTAAAAGCTTCAAGGTGGTATGGGACACTTTGATTCAAAAATCTCTTTATTAAATGTTTTAAATGGTTTTGGAAATGGTTTCTTTTTGAATGGATTCATTATTTCAATATCCAAAAATGTTATATTGGGATTGAAATGTGGAAATGTTATGTTTCCTTTATTCATGTTTATGTGATACGATTATGTTATGGTTCTTGGGCATTGTTATGAAGAACGGGTGGTTCCGGGATAAACTAAGGGCGGGTGAGCCCGTTATAGCTCTCCAATGCATTGGGTAACGCGAAGGAGTGAAACGTTAAGGTTTCTCCGAATAGATTTTAGGGAATATACTGTGATGGGTATTCCAAACGTAACCAAGAGGGTTACTCCCTACGTAAGAATGTTATGAATGCCTCAGGTTACCTTTATGTCTTATGTTTTCTATGATTTATTCATGGTTTGATGAGGTATGTTAAAGTGCCTATGTTTTATGGGTAAAGTACGATTTCGTTCTTATGTATATATGAACTCATGTTTCCTTTCCATATTTTTATAAACCTTACTGAGCTTTTTATGCTCATCCCAAGTTTTTTGAAATGTTTTTCACAGGTCAAGGGAAAGGTACATGATGTGATGATAGTGTCAAGGATGTGTCAAGATAGAATCCGTGTTATATTTTAAATATGTTTCTGTTGATGGGAAGAATGAATACTGTCTTTTATGTAACCACTTTGTTTAAATGTGGAATGTAATGCATGTTTCATGATCTAATTCTCTAAAACTCTAAACCTGAAAAGATCCTCAATGTGCAATCTTGTAATAACTCAAGATTAAGTAAGGTTTAAGGCTGGGGCCTTATAATAACATTCTAAAACTATAAACTGAAATGATCTATGGTAATGTGATGTATAGAAATCTTGTTGAAAATGTTATGTCATGTAATGTTTATGGTCAGGTAGGATCCTCTGCTACCATATAACGGTATTGATCACATTAATAGTTAATAGGATGATAATAGAATACTATAAATAATTTTAACATTGGATTATGTTGAAATTGAATACCATTTCAATAATTCCATGCTGATTCATGAAAAATATTATTGTTTTGAATGGTTTTCCCTATAATAAACAGGGATGCATAACTTGGAAGGGATTGAGAGGTAGATATCTTTCTAAATCTGCAACCCAGGAAGCTAGGAATTGGAACTGAGCAGTTTCTCTCTATAATGGATAAGCTTATTTTTGGAATAAATGGTAGTGTAATCCATGTAATAGAAAAGATAGACATATAACAAAAGATCATGACGATAGTGGAGCATTTAATGAGAAAAAACCCTATGTCTTTCAATATATTTTCTAACACAGTAGTGGCATAAGTATTGATTAAATTCCTTGAAAATATAATTGATGTTATAGGATGTTCAGATAATCAAAAGGTTATTATTTGTATTTATAGTTTTGATGGTGAATCTAATCATTATTGGTCAATGGTCTTGAATATCAAGGATAGAGAGGAAATTGATAACATATAGTGAGAAGAATTTAAAAGTATTCACATTGATATATATTTTTCAATGATGGTTCAAATTAGGATGATGAAGAAATTCCTTGAATTTAGGAAAACAGAAAAAGATTTATGGGCCTTGTATATAGAAAAATTGTCCTTAATGGAATCGTATTCTAAAAATCTTGTTCATGATCTTTATAGATAAATCATTCTCTTTAACATAGGATTTATGTCCTGATAATCAAGGGAATTGGCCTCCCTATAATTCAAAAGATATAAGTAAATTGCATAATTTGATGAGAGGGTAAAAATGTAGTTCGATAATGATCACATGTTTTTTGATAACAGAGAGAAGAATATATCCAGATTTCAAATGATCTATAAGAATCAATAAATGGATTCTGATGGTAATAATGATCAATTTTTAGTTTGTGAATCATGTTTTAAAAATCTCGTTGGAGGAATGCCTTATAAAAATTTGGAAGTGTTTTTGATCTAGTAAGATGGGAAATATGTAATGATTTTTTAATGAAATTTACCGAATAATCTGAATTAGAAAACTATAATTTATTTCCAATGTGGTTAGATTGGTAACTATTGAAACACCTTCCCAAAAATTATAGAAATGACGGAAATTATCTAGACGATGAGTTGAAAGGTGTTGTGAGATCCTTTGAGACTACTTTAGCAAATGTTGGGATATCTAATTATGTGGTATCTAGTACATTAATGGTTTACATATATTTTTTAATGTCATGTTTTAAACTGGGTCAACACATTCTGTTATTTTTATAAATATTCTAGTAAATTAAAAATATATCAAAAATAAAGAGTCTTGGAAATTTTATGAAACCACTAAGGGAAATTTTAAAAGAAAAATGAATTTTATTATTATTTATATTGTTACATTAGGAATGAAATTACTAAAAAACCTTGTTGTTTTTGTATTATTTCAGTTTTATTTAATTATGGATATGGATTTTATTTCATTTTATAGGGATAATGATGTTTTTCCTAAAATAGTTTCAGTTTTTATACCACAATGAACCCCTAAAATTTATAACATTTCATAATGCTGATAAAATACTAAATCAGGGAAATGAATTTTTTCTATTTCATATTTTTTTAAACATGGTAAATATTCAGATTAATTATGTGCTAGTGGTAAATGAATACGTTGATGTTTTTTCACCTAAGTTACATGGTGTTATACATGACCGGGAAGTCGAATACACAATTAAATTTGTTCCATATGCTAATAAATATTCAAATCCACCTTATCCAATAGATAAAATGGATCATCATGAATTTAATTTTTTTTTTCTAGTGTAAATATATAATTTCTTCATTAATCCTCATAATACACTATAGTTAACTACAGTTTTGTTCATTAAAAATAACGATTGTTCCATGAGACTATGAATTGATTATTGAGCTCTGAATAAAATTATTGTTAGAATAAATATCATTTTCTTCACATGGATTGTCTATTAAATCATCTCTAGAGAGCTCAATATTTCTCAAAAATTGACTTGAGAACTATGTACCATCATCTAATGATAAAAGATAATGACATTTCAAAAATATCTTTTCTAACTAGATATGATCATTATGAATTTTTCGTTATGTCGTTTGGGTTAAATAATACACCTACTATATTCATGGATCTTATAAATGTAATATTTCAAGATTTATTGGATAAGATTGTTGTTTTATTTATTATTGACATTGTGTTATATTATATAAGTAAAGAGAAGAATGAAACAAATATTGGGGTTGTTTTCAAAACCCAAAATGAAAAGAATCTGTGTAGAAAATTATGCATGTGTAAATTTTTTGAAGGAAAATTTCATTCATTGGTCAAATTGTTTATAACTATGGGATCACTATTGATTCTTCTAAAACTGAATTTTTTGAAGACTTTTTAAGACCCAAAAATATAACCGTGATTCGTAGTTTTCTTGATATGGAAGTCTATTACCAGAGGTTTTTTAAAAACATTGCATGGTTTTCTAGTCCACTGACTATGTTAACTTCAAAAAGAGTTATATTCATCTAAAAAATATTGTTATAATAGTTTTTATGAATTAAAAATAAGATTAGTGAATAGTCCAGTTCAGACCCTACCTTTCATAAATGGTGTGTTTTTCATCCACATTGATTCTTTATAAAAGGGACTTGGTTGTGTTTTGAAGAAAAATGATTGGGTAATTTCTTATGCCTAAAGTCAACTAATTAATTATTGGAGTAATTTTCCAACACATAATATGGAATTAGAAGTTGATGTTTTATTTTTATAAATTTAGAGGAATGTTTTAAACAGAGCCAAATGTAAATATATATTGAAAAAAATTCCATAAGTATATATTCACTAAAATGGATCTAAACTATAGGTGGATAAGATGGCTTGAATTGATAAAATATTTTAATAACATGATTAATTACCATCCTGGAAAATAATAAAAAGTGTATGATTCCTTCATTTGAAAACATCATGCATCATTAAATATGTTGTGGTTAGAACAAGACACTTTTATTAATGATTTGATTAATTTGGATTAGATGTTTTTGTTGCAGGAAAATCCAATGTTTTTTAAATTTCAATAAATTCATCATTATTGTATGAAATTAAAAAAAGTGAAAATAATTGATATGGATTATAAAAAATTATTATTGGTTTAAATGGCCCAATTTTATAGCATAAATATTTAAAGACTCGTTCTTGAGTATTACTATTGGGATTAAATTAAGAGAGATATTGTAAATTTTACCATGAAATGTTTTATATGTTAACAGGTAAAATAAGAGAGATGGTTAGAAAAGGGGATGCTTCAGCCTCTGTTAGTTCTAAAGTGGAAATGCATAATATTTCTGGAGACATCATTATCAGAATACCGAAAAATTATTCAGGTAACAGTGAAATATATGTTATTATTTACCTATTGAAAATTTCTACCCATTTTAGACCTATTTTAGATTCTATGTAATTGGATTAGCTATATCGACTGTAGCTCAAAGATATAGTCATATTACATAGAGTTGCTCTTTCCATTGTATCTTAATTTTATCTTAAGATCACTTCAAACATTGGAAATACATATAAGTCATTGGGAATAGTATAAAATTTTATTAGGTATTTTCATCATCAATCAGTTGGGTAGTCAAAATGAACTATTCAACTATGGAGGATATTTCTTATGAGCTTGTTCCATCAATTATTATTGAAGACGGGATCATTATATTTCTATAGATGATTTTTCGTATAAAATAGTTTTCATTCAATTATATAGATGACAAATTATGAGGAAGTATATATTAAGCATTGTCATACCCCTTTCTTTTTTAATGATTTAAGGGAATGAAAGTTGAAGGGACCAAAATTAGAAGTTTAAGTTTCGGAAAAACTGTAGAATATCTAGTAACACATGAGAATATCTCAGAGTAGGAAGAAATGCTATGAAATTTATGGGGGATGGACTTTTCTTTTGTGGTTTGTGATCATGTTTTTTCATAGAATATCACAATGGAAAAGTGTTATTCAATTTGTAATGAAATGGAATAGATGTCCACAGTTCATCCTAACTAGTAAAATCATTGAGAAAGTATGACCGTTTTACTAACATGTATATTTTCCATTGTGTTTATCATGGTTATAGAATTTTTTTCATGTTTTGATGTTGATAATGTATATGCTATATTAATCTCATGTTCTGAGACCAGAAGCTATTCAGCTGGAAGAGAACCTTTCATTTGGTGAAAAACCTATTCTGATTCTTGATTGAAGAGAACATGTATTTGTGAATAATTTAATCCACTACGTAATGGAGTTGTGGAGTAACCACAAGGTTGAAGAAGAAACAAGGTAATTTGAAAATTCATTGAGGGAAAGGTACCCTCAGTTTTTTATAAGTAAATAAAATTACAAGGACACAATTCCTATAAGGAGGGGAGAATGTAACACCCCAATGATTTAAAAATAATATAAAATGAATGAAAAACTAAGACTTTACATAATGAATCATAGTTTTAAGAAAATATTTATAAACTAGCAGTTAAATATATTTTTCCACATCTGTAATTTCAATATAAAAAACGGGCATCAACGGTTGCGATCATTAAGTTATTTTTAGTCTGATAGGACCATCTTGATTTTTGGTGAATAGTTTCATTCCCTTATAAGAATAAAGATTAATATTAATATGGCCATTATAAATATAAAATCAAATTATTATTCTATTTTCTTATGGTAATAATATAATGATATCATGATTATTTTATCAAGAATATATAAAATGAGTGATGGTTTTAAAATTATTATTTTTCAAATGAATTGGGGCATTATTTAAAATTTAAATTAATCAAATTAAAAATTTTATTTTCAAAACATGTATTTTAATTTTGAATACTACACATCTAAAAATGGCAGGGGTTATTTTTTTTATGTTTCTAAAATTTAATAATTTTTTATGAATAATAAAATACATTAATATTTTGTATATATGTTTTATTAGTTAATTGCACTATTCCCATAATCATGTCTGATTTAAGCACCCTATGGTCGATTTTTTTTTTCAAATTACTATTTGGTTTACATGAATCAAGATTATTCAATGTATTTAGAAAAAAGTATTAAACTATAGACTGAAATATTAAAAATCCATTCCTCTCTTCCACTATAGATACCACCATCACCCCTCTTCCTACCACTCATCTAATGATTTTTACATTTTCTATGTTTTATCCAATCCACTTACCAAGGAACTTCCCCATGTTTGAGCCCTACTGGTCCCACCAAATGGCCCAAACCAATGTTAATAAATAGGATCACTAGGAGAAGAGATCGTGAGATAAAGATCAAATTTTAATTTTTGTTTTTTCTTTTCAATTATATTATTTTATTTTAATCTCTTCTACTACCCTTATTCAATAGGCATGAAAACTCCATTATTATATATGTGATCTATTTTAGTCATGTTTATGAAAAAAATCATCATCATTATTCCTCTCCTATTCATGTTATTCTAAATATTAAAAACACTTTTTGGTTTGTGTCGATATACCAAATTCATGGATGATACGTTTTCAATTCCAATTATTTTCAAAAAATACGGTCGTAAATCCATTTTAATGGTTGAAATAGATTTCAAAGTGTATGATATGTAATATTTCATGTTATATAGTTATCATATATTCATAATATTATTATATATAATGAAACTAGTTCATGATTATCAAAGAACTGCCAACACGATCTAAATGGATATCACTAATGATTTATCTAAATATTAATCCACATACCATTCTAAAAAATGATTTTTGGAATCATTTGATATTATGAAAATAAATTAATACCATTTAAATTAATATTGGTATATCTATTCCATTCTAAATGAAAATACCTTACGAAATGATCTAGGAAATCAGGAAAAGAACGCACCTGAATGAATGTAAAAACAAAATATTATTAATTAATGGGAGTAATTATGTTATGAAATGATCATTTGAGGTTTTATAAATATCAATATGTTTCTATAAAATATTAATAAAACTTTTATATCCATTATAAATGATTTTAAACAAGTTACAAGTAAGTCAAACTCGTGATAAAAGGGAATTATTAACCCAATATAAATTTTTTAGGTTAACCATTAATTTTATTAATTATGTGGTTCTGAGATTATTTCTGTAATGAATTTAATTCAACTTATGTTTTATTCTCTATATTTAACTTTTATACAAATATAAAATTCTTTGTAAAAATTCTTTTGTCAATTTTATCATATTTTTACGGGAAATTTAATTAAAAATAATCCTTTAAAATTTAATTTTACATAATTGAAAAGAAAATTTTTTATGAATTTATTCATGTTTTATAATTAGGTTCGGGTTATTTGGATCTTTTTTCATGAATGGTGGGACCTATATCTCTCTTTAACTCATTGGGTATGGGTATGTTGGTGGTTCGCTGCATGGATACTCCAAGTACAACTATAGTGGTCACACTATAATGTATCAATGATGATTACATTTTAAGGTAGACATGAGGGTTACAAATCATAAGGTAGACACGGTGTTTAAAGTATAAGTAATTAATTCCCCATGATAAATATATGGTTTTATATGTCCTCAATAATTTTTAGTGGATTCCCATGATTTACAAGGTATATATGTGTGATAATTATGTCATTGTGAATATTAATTCATATGTTTATATGTATTCAAGGACTACTATTTTATTAACTTCTTTTATATCCATTAATTTTTTATGTTGATCCCAATTTTTTAATTTTTTTCATAAAATACAACGATGTGTAAGAAAAAATATAATGTCCTATAAAATTTAATGATTTTTTGTCAAAGAAATCATGATTAGGTTTTGGGATAGAAATTTTATGTTTTGGATGAAATGGATACTATTTATATTGTACACAATTTGAATTCTACTTGGATGATATGTATGACTTATGACCTAACATTCTAAAAATATAAACACGAAAGTCCTTTGGGAATTATATGAAGCTAAATATATTTTAAATAAGTATGTTATGTAATTTTAAAGGTTTATTCCTAATAAATTTCACAATGGAATAAATTATTTATTCAGGATTTGTTGAATTTATTTTTGTTCAATTCTATTCTATTTTAGTAAATTGTAGATATCTAGGAATAAATAGTACAACAACCAATGTGAGGTACATTTTAGACAATAATCGAATGATATCCCTAATTCCTTGCATGGTGGACTTATAAATTACATATTGATGCTTACCCGGTTTGTCTAATTATACAAACCAAAACATGAATAATGTGAAACAAATTCCTTCACCTAATAATAAGTAACTAGATATCAAACCTTTTATATAAAAATAACTACTGGCATTTATTGTTTTATTTGATCAACCTTTCATCGAACAGTTTCATTACATAATAGTGAATATATTTTCCATGATTCACTATTATTAGTAGAAGATTATGAAACTAGCATTCTATCCTTTTGATGTATAGATTGATAAATGGTGGGTAATGATAAAAACATACATCCAGAGGAAAAAATTGAATTAATAGATTAAGAAGGCTATATGAAAATATTTTTTATTAAGTATTTCATTTGAAATCATCATACAATGGATGGAATAGAATGGATGGAGTTGATGAAAAATAATGGATAATCTATCATGGATTGTGAAGAAAAATTCACAAGGCTTTCAATGTAGGCCTTGATATTTGTTTTCAACAGTGATAGAAAAATATATTTTTTATTTAGGTGTTTAAAATAACACATTCTAAAGGATATATATTATATACATTTGGAATTATAAATATCATATTTGATGTCCTCACAATGTGGTGATATAGTATATATAATGGTCCAGTGGATGGGAATATATGAAATGAAATATTGATATTCAATATAGAGTATATAATGACAATATGGAAAGTAATCTCAATCAAGAACATGAAAAAAATTTGGGAAGTAGCATCATAGAAAATTCCTTAGAGGGGTGGGGAAATGATTCATCTGTGCGAGAGAAGGGTACCACGCTCATGAATGTTGCATGGACATGAGTCTAATGGAAAATGTGGTTGAAGATAAAATAGTAAACACATATGTTTTGATGTTTCAATTTTAATAAGGATGGTAATTGTTCAATCTAGTACACATAACCTATATTCATTGAATTCAATCATTGTATGAATCCACCAAATCCATTGGATCACGGGAGATATTATGTCATCACTAATGTTGAGGTGGATCTAGATAATGATGTGTAGAAAGGTTTTCTAGTTTTTCATTCTAGAATAGAAAACATAATATTTTATTCTAGTTATAAAAATTGTTTCATATCATGCATATTTATCTCAAAAATTCAAAAAAAACATTTAAATATAGATGTTGAGTTATATGTTAGAATAGAAATTGGGGTAATTATCGTATAAAATGTATATAAATATTCTATGGATAATTGTTTCGGATTGAAACTCTAAAAATATGGTCATTCATCCCTTGATTGAGTTTGATACTATATTGGGCAAGATTGGTAATATTTATACAAATTCAGCATTAACCATCCAAAAATGGACATCAATATCTACATCCAGGGTAATCATAAAATTATATATAAGTGTGTAGTGGAAGGTGAATCACCATTAGAATGATTTTCATAATGGTGAATATTAATTACTTATTATGAAGTATATATTAATAAAATTATGTTGACATTGGAGAGAATCCAGATCTAAGACATTCCAATTTTAAGGAGCAATATTGATATGTTCCTTGAAGAATTTCGTAGTCATCCTCATAATCCATGGGTTCTATTAACAATGGAACATATTCATGGATATCTACTTTTATCAAACAATCCTTATGGAATGGAAATGATTGATTTGGAAGAACAAAATAATCTATTAGAATCGAACCCATACAAGTGTATTATTTTACCTAGTGCTTCACTATAGGGTGCTCTAGTTCTATTTTTCAAAAATATGGACAGATTAATGTGACTCTTCATTGATTATCACGATTTCAAAAAATATCATGGTTTTGAAAAATGTACCCCATTAAATGGATATATTACCTGTTTGATTAGTTATATTTGGTATATTATTCCCCTATGGTGGATCATCGGTTGATATATCACTAACAAAGGTGAGTAATGGAGTCATTCCTAAGACATCCTTTAGAACAAGTTATAAAAACTATTAGTTCACAATGATTCATTTTTGAAACAATAATGCATTTGAAATATTCATGGACATAATGAATTGATAATTTATAGATTACCGTGAATGTTTTATGTAGGCATTGTTGATGATATTCTAATATACTCCACGATAAAGGAGGAACATGAAGGGCATGTTGATATTTTTATAATGACCATGAGAAGGAAGAATATATACTCTAATTAAAGTCAAAGTGAATTTTTGGGTAGAACACGTATCATTCGTGGGGTATGTTATCAAAAGAAAAAGAATATTTTTGGACACTTCTAAGACAAAGGAAAATGAATTGTGTCAAAAAAACATCATTATTTAGGGAGATACATATATTTTATGCTATAGATATGAATTACCGATGATTTGTGAAGAATTTATCATTATTATAAATATAATGACCCATAATTTACATACATGGTTATTATTTAAAAATTGAAGCATACTTATTACAACATATAACAAAACCATGAAAGGGCCGTATAGGTATAGTATCTTTAGAAACTGGGAAACATAAACAAATGGTTCATAAATCATCTATGTTGTCTCCCATTTATTTCACCATATCTAGAGTTTCTTTTTGGAATATACTACTTAATATCCTTCTTCCTGACCTGGGAAAAGAAAACATATAAAAGGGTGAGCTCAAATGCTCAGTAAGGGTAAACAAAAGAAATATCAAACATATCTTATTCATAAGAACATAACATTTTGAAAAAAAATCTTATCATGCAAATGAGATCATAACATAGGATAAATCAAAAAAATGAAATGTAATCCCAATAATCATAACCTAAAACATGAAGATTTGTGGCATACACACATAATCTTAGAAAATAATTTCTTATTATTCAAAACTCATTGCCAAGACTATCTTAGTGGACAAAGTCCATTTCTGAACCGAGTTCACTCCTCATTTCAGTCCTGTTTCACTGAACCGGTTTATCCTGTCATTCCAGGAATGTCTATATCATGAGATATAAATATTTACCCAATTCATTTGAGGGATATATAGTTCATAACCATCCCATAATGATACCATTCTTATGCATGCCACAAAAAAATCATACATCATTGCATAACCCATGTAATAAAAATGAGAATCATAAACATCGTGACATCATAAAACAATTAATATAAGATAAAGTAATTCATATAAATAATTCCATCACAAGATAAGCAAATAAATTTAATAATAGGGATAGAAAAAGAACCCTACATAATCATATAGGGAAAATAATTTTGATAAAACACTCAAACTCCATTCTTGAGGAAAATACCCTTTCTACATCAAAAACATTTCTCCTTTCATATCATGTCATACAATATTAAACTAAAAGAAGTTGATTAAAAATAAACTTGAAAACATGTAAAGGTTGCTTCTTGTAAATAATGTTTTAAAAATCCATTCATGTCGTATAAGTTAAAAAAACATTTTTCCTGCACTTTGGTTGGAAAAGTCAAAAAGTACCTCGTACTAAAAATGACAAAAGATTCATTTCATATTTATTACCAAAAACTCACCAATGGGTAAAAATTTGATTTAAACAATTGTAGGTGGATGGAAATAATATTAAATATTGAGGAAATATGGAAGTTGGTGATAAATATTCCCCAGTAAATTCTAATGTATAAACAATCTCAGATAAAAATGAGATTTGCAAGATTTTCCCTTACTACAGGTCTGATTCGCTACCTAAGTGTCTGAACCTCCTGTATAATGATTTAAATAATTTCATTTAATTATTTGAGAATAATTCTTATTTTTATGATATCATATATGGTCATATTCTTAGCTTCTTATTAGTAATATCTCATTGCTACTTGTTATTCGGGTGTTTATTGCTTTATGTTCGTATGTGTGTTCTGTCGAATAAATTCTTATTCTTCTATTTATCTTATAGACACCTAATTTACCGAATGGTATTATTTTAATTTATATCATATTTATTCATTAAATTTATTTATATAATCATTATGCAAGGAATATCATGTAGAATTAGTCGCATCACATCGTGGAGACGGTATTCCATACGTACGCACGAGCGATGATATCGTTCCCATTATTGTGGAATATGATTGGAGTGTATGTATACTATTTCATAATAAATATCACATTAAAATAATCATATATAGTCATTATTTACAACATTATATCCATCCAAGTAAGGTGGTGGTCGAAAATAGATTACACCACGGCGTGGAGACGGTATTCTGTAGGTACGCACGCGTGGTGATTTCGTTTTCCAGAGGATGGATAGATGGTAAAATAGGGTTTTTTCATACTTATAATAACATATCAGTATATGAGTGATACTAATGTTGTTATTTCATAATGGAACAACTAAATAAGAAGAAGTATAAGAAGAAATAAAGGTGAAAGAATCGGTAAGGGACATTACCTCTTCTTTGAAGCGCATCTTTGAAACCTCCACTTAGGGCAATAGATTTGGTCTTTGAAGAATACCAGAACAACTAGGATGATTATAGGGAAGTGGGGAAGTTAAACGGTCAGGGTTTGGCCGTCCTTGAATGCTCAAATTGGTGTGAGGAGGAGAGGAAGGAGGTACCCTTTTATAAGGGAGGAGAGGGGCACCCTTGGATATATATGAAATATTAGTTTATATTAAATCCCATCCCAACATAAAAACATCCAAAATGACTCATATCCAACTATTAGATGAGATAGGGTTTTAATATCATCAACAAATAAAATTTAGACATGTTAGAAATTTATTTTAAACATTATCATCTTGATTTATCCTTATTTATCAATTTAATTTTATTTGTGGTAATAATATTCTAAATTTGAAATTATTATAAATAATAACATATGTTTTGTTAATTTTCGACACTATGACAATTTATGTCATTGTAGACCATATAAATTTTAATTTATAATTTTTAAATATTTTTGGGATTTTTAAACATTTTTTTAATATGTTATATTTATAAAATAACAATAGTGTCAATTTTGACACTATTCATATATTTGTATTTAAATAAACTATATACAGAATATATGTTCAATATAAAAGCTTTAATAGATTCATAAAATTTTATATGTATCTAGAAAATTAGTGGAGAACATTAAATAGTTCATATTATATTTATTTTAATATTTTTAAAACAATTTATTTGATATTTTAATTAATAAAATAATTTCAACATCACTATTGTGTTATAATTAATGATAATTTTTTAATCCATAAAAATTATAAATATATTCATATAATTAATATAATTGTATTAGATTTATGTAGACTATTCATGTTTGATGTTTCATTATGTTTTTCACTAAATTAAAATTATTATACTTATAAGATTTAAGAAAGTGACATGTTGTCACTTTCTTTGGTTTTAATAATAATTAAATTATTTTCATTGAAAAAAGTCCATTAAATGAATCTAATCTAACCCTTAGATGATATATGTTGTCTTTTAGTCATCCAATATGATTTTTCCAAGTGTTATGGTAATATTATAATCTTATATTTACCCTTAATTACCCGATTTAGCTTTACCTATGTTAAACAAAATTTAACGTAGTAACTATTCATAATGCCCAACAATAAAAAGTAGCCTATTAACATAATTTGGACCCACTGATTCAAAATATGGAATTAATTTTTCAAAATTCAAAACACATAGGATGCAGTAATTAATTTAAAATTAATCCCGTTGTTAAGAAACTGGGTTTTAGAAGTTAAAACATTGCCAAAGATTGAAATGTTTTTACCTATGAATTCAATGTGAAATTAATGTTAATGACATAAATTAAATTAAATGGTAAAAATATATTCTATTTCTATTGTAAAATCATTCAATATTATAATTTAACCATATAAATTATCTCAATGAAAAAAGTTGTTTTTAATTAAAAATTACAGTATTTTTACTATTCATCAAAATATGAATGTTATCAGAAAAAAATCATAAATTTCTCCAAGGTAAATTTTTATATCATGATTCCAAAGAATAATTTTTTATAGTAAAATTGAACTTATAAACATGTCAAAAACTTGATTTAATGTGGGTGCACCATTAAAAGGTGGCAAAACTGCATTTTTTTTAAAATATTTATTTTACCCGAAAAATTTATTTTGTTTTCATACCATGTTCTATAAAATGTGTAATATGAATAATAATTTTATAAAATTAAAAAAGTAGTTAATACTATTCATAACATCTTGTCCATAATAATATAGCATTGTTTAGTGAAACCTGGTATTGCGTACTACACACGCAATCGAGGAAGGTCGTGATTGCATGTAACGAAAGCCAAGTTAGTATTGTGTGTTGTGAAAGATTTTTTTAGTGTTGCATAAAACATAAGACATAAAAAAATATTTCTCATAAAATCTCTGGGTGTTACATTCTACCCCACTTAAAATGAATTTCTCCCTCAAAATTCGTCACTTCATTACAAACAGATGAGGATACCTTTCCATCATCATATCCTCCAGTTCCCATGTAGCTTCTTCTAACTGGTGGTTCCTCCATAAAACATTCACCAAGATAGTGGACTTGTTCCATATGAATTTTTCTCTATGATCCAGAATCTCTATCGGTTGTTCTTCATAAGAAAGATCTTGCTTCAGTGGTACAACATCTGAGATGAGAACATGTGAAGGATCGGGTATGTACTTTCTCAGGAGAGATACATGGAACACATCGTGAACATTAGAGAGATTCAGTGGAAGAGCCAATCTATATTCTACCTTCCCAACACAATCCAGTATTTCAAAAGGACCAATATATCTAGAGCTCAACTTTCCCTTCTTTCCAAATCTCATGACCCTCTTCCAGGGAGATATTCGAAAGAACACTTTATCACCCACTTCAAACTCTAGGTCTTTTCATTGGTTGTCGGCATAACTTTTCTGTCGAATCTGAGCTGCTCTTATGTGTTGTTGAATATATTTGACCTTTTTTCCATCTCATCAACAAGATCAGTTCCTAATAGCTTTCTTTCCCCAACTTCATTCCAGCAAGTTGGAGTTCTGCGTTTCTTTTCATAGAGGTCTTCATAAGGATCCATCTGAATACTGGAGTGAAATCTATTATTATAAGAAAATTCCACCAAAGATAGGTGTTGATCCCAACCAAATTTGAAATCCATAGAGCAAGCTCTCAACATTTCCTCTATGGTTTATATTGTCCTCTCAGACTGACCGTCTGTCTGAGGATGGTAAGCAGTGCTAAAACTCAACTCTGTATCTAGATGATGCTGAATACTTCGACAGAATTTCGTGGTAAACCTCGGATCCCGATCATATATAATGGAAAGTGGTAATCCATGCAATCTTACTACTTCATTAACATATATCCTAGCAAGGAGATCAAGAGAAAAATCTTCTCTAATAGCAATGAAGTGTGCCGACTTCGTAAGACGATAAACTACAACCCAGATAACATTATAGCCTTTGGATGTTTTAGGAAGTCTAGTGACATATTCCACAGTGATTCTTTCCCATTTCCACTCTGTTATGGGTAATGGTTATAACATCCCCTTAGACTTTTGTCTCTCAGCATTAACTTGCTGACAAACCAAGCATCAAGAGACATATTCAACAACATCTCTTTTCATGTCATCCCACCAGAAGTACTCTTTCAGGTCCCTATACATCTTCGTGCTTCCAGGATGAATAGATAATGAAGAACTATGAGCCTCGTCCAGTAGATCCATCTTTAATTCTAGGATGGGATGAACACAAACCCAATTCCTGAACATTATTATCCCACCAAAATCAAGGTTGAGTTCAGGAACATTTCTCACTTTCTTTTGTAACTCTATATATTCTTTCTATGCCTCTTTAATCGTCACATGTATAGATGGTTGAACATTCATTTGAGAAAGAAAAGATTTCTCCCCTTCCATTATAATTCTGAGATCCATCCTTTGTAAATCCATCAAAATTGGATCTTTTTTCATCCTCATTATGTATATGCTAGCATGGTATTGTCAACTTAATGCGTCTTCTACCTTGTTTGCTGTCCTAGGGTGGTAATGAATTGAGTATTGGTAATCCTTAATTGGCTCCAACCATCTTCTTTGACGCATATTCATATCCTTATGTGTGAAAATATACTTTAAAATTTTATGATCAGTATAAATATCACACCTTTCACTATAAAGGTAATGCCTCAAAATCATTAATGCAATGATTACCACAACTAACTCCAAATCATTTTTTGGGTAATTTTGATCATGGATTTTCAACTGTCATGTGCCATAAGCTATCACCATATCATTTTTCATGAGAACACACCACAGTCCCTTCTTGGATGCATCACTGTAGATCAAAAACCATTCTCCACTACAGGGTAGTGTGAGCACAGGTGCACTGGATAACCTTCTTTTTAGCTATTTAAAATTCTCTTCACATTCCTCCATCCAAAAAAACTTAACTCATTTCCGATTCAGCTTACTGAGTGGTTTAGATAACCTTAAAAAATCGTTCACAAAACGTCGGTAATATCCAACCAAACCACGAAGACATCATATCTTAGTTACTGTTGTTGGTCTCGACCATCTTTTGATTACCTCTATTTTTGTTCGATCCACAGATATCCACTCTTTTGAGTTTATGTGACCTAAGAATGAAACTTTTTAAAGCCAAAATTCACACTTTGTAAATTTGGAATAATGCTTCTCCTTTCTTTGGGTCATTAATACAATTATCATGTTATCATCATGTTCTTCCTTTCTCTTTTAACAGACAAGAATATCATCTCTAAAGACTACCACAAACTGATCAATATAGTCTCTAAAGACTCTATTCATCAGATCCATGAAGATAGCAGGGGCATTAGTAAGACCAAATGGCATCACTATAAATTCATAGTGTCCATACCTTTTACGGAATGCCGTCTTTGGTATATCCTCCCTTTAAAACCTTAATTGATGATTCCCTGAATAAAGATCTATCTTCGAAAAGTATTTAGCTCCACGTAGTTAGTCAAATAGGTCATCAATCCATGGGAGAGGATATTTGTTCTTGATAGTGATCTTGTTATATTCTCGATAATCAATGTAGAGTCTCATTGATACATCTTTCTTCTTAACAAACAGAACATGTGCTCCCCAAGGTGACGCACTAGGGAGTATGAATCCTTTATCAAGATTTTCTTGGAGTTGCTTCTTCAATTCCTGCAACTCAATTGGGGCCACTATATAAGCTATCTTTGAAATAGGCATAGCACCCGGTACGAGTTCTATTGAAAACACAACTTCACAATTTGGTGGAAGACCTGGCAATTCCTCCGGAAAGACATCATCAAATTTCCGTACAATGGGAATATTATTAATCATGGTTTTCTCTCCAACCATTTGAGATAAATAACCTTCATTTAGTTGAATCAAGACCCATAATATGGAAGAAATTTCCACTAGAAGGTTATGTCCATCCTTGCATCAATAGATGATCATAGATTGATCTGGAATATGAAATGTGACTTCCCTTCTTTGACAATTGATATGTGATCCATATAAAGAAATCCAATCCATGACATGAATCACATCAAATTCCACTATAGGAAGGATCACAAGATTTTAAGGAAGCACTTTCCCACAAACTTCAATCAGAGAAGAATTGTGAACTTTTGATGTGACTGTTGTGTCATTAGGAGTTGTCACAACCAACTCAAAATCTAATTATTGAGGTAATATGGCGATACCGTTAGAAAATTCTCCAGAAATAAAAGAGTGGGTGGATCCAGAATCAAATAAAACATTTTCTACTTTAGATTGGATGGTAATTGTACCTCTCACCACTTCGTTTTCATACTCCACATCACCAATTGTAATTGCATGTGACCTTCATTTGCCTTTGGGCTTAAGAGTTTTTTGACGTCGATCATCATCATCAACTCTGGGATTTGGGCAATGGTTGGCATAATTCCCCACCACCTTTCACTTGAAAAATTGAAGTGTAGTAGGTTCATTCTGTGTATCCCTTCCTTTTTTTTCATCATTAGACATCTTCTTCCCATTATTTCGACATTAAATTTCCCGATGACCCTCTTTTCCACACTTATAACATTTTTTTGTCCCCATAAGACAATTTTATCCATGTTTCTTTCCACAAATTGAGCATAAGGGAAAACTCATCTTCTTTTCAGTGTGGTCTTTAGATTTTCCTTTGAATTCCATTTTTCTATTCTTATCAAACCCATGTGACTGATGGGTTACACCAATCTCCATCAAAACCTTGAGAGCACATCGAACAATTTCATCATACATATTGAAGTCCCTTATGGCTAACACCCTTCGATGACTTGGTTTTAAGCCAATAAAGAATCGACTGATCTTACTCTCAGGTTGGATAATAATTCCGGAAGCGTACCTTGCATGTCTTGTAAAATTGGCTTCATAGGTACCAATAGATTCATCATCCTTTTGTTTCAGTTCAAGAAACTCCATCTCCATCTTTTTTTGAAGAATACGAGGGAAATAATTATTGAAAAATAAGTTTTTGAACACGTCCCATTCTATGGAATCAATTTCATCCCTTTGCCTCATATTCTTAATAAGATTCCACCATTGATAGACAACACCTTCCAAACGATATACTGCTAAGATGACTTTATCATGTTCAGAAAATTGATGAACTGAAAATATCTTTTCAGTGGTACTGATCCATTATTCAGCCACTAATGGATCAGAAGACCCGCTGAATGTTGGTGGACGCTGCCTCATGAAGGATTCAACAAAATGTTTCTCCTTTCTTTGCTCGTGTGGAGGTCCTGCATGATTCATAGCTTGAGAATGTTGTGTGAGCATGGCTACATGATTTTTCATTCCATTTCCCATAATGTTTGTTTTCTCAGGGGGGACCATAATTGCATTGCCCATCACATTCCGCATTAACACGGTTCCTTCGGGTTCCATCCATTGATTAAAACCAAGAAGAATTGTGTGAGCAAAACTAATTATAATAGGAAAACCACATAATCAAGAATAAAATTTAACATTTAAGGTCTTATCATAGGTTGTTCATGGCCATTTATAAAACACTAAGATTGTGTTCTATGCTTAGACATATCCTTAGTTTTCTTACTAAGGCTTACACATCATAGTTTCCAAAGGTTGACTACACCTTTCCTCTGATACCAACTATAATGACCCATACTTTACATACATGGTTATTATTTCATAATTGAAGCATACTTATTTCAACATATAACAAAACCATGAAACGACCATATATGTATATTGTCATTAGAAATTGGGTAACATAAACAACTGGTTCATAAATCATCTACATTGTCTCCCATTTATTTCATCATATCTAGAGTTCCTTTTTGGCATATCCTACTTAATATCTTTTTCATGACCTGGGGAAAAGAAAATGTACAAAAGGGTGAACTCAAATGCTCAGTAAGGGTAAACAAAAGAAATATCAAACATATCATATTCATAAGATCATAACATTTTGAAAAAAATCTATCCTGCAAAAGAGATCATAACATGGGATAAATCATAGAAGTGAAATGTAATCCCAATAATCATAACAAAAAACATGAAGCTTTCTGGCATACAGACATAATCATAGAAAATCATTTCTTAGTAGTCAAGACTCATTTCCAATACTATCTTAGTGGACAAAGTCCATTTCTGAACTGAGTTCACTCCTCGTTTCAGTCATGTGTCACTGAACAGGTTTAACCTGTCGTTCCAACCACGTCTATCTCATGAGATATAAATCCTTACCCAATGCATTGGAGGGAGATATAGGTCTCTCCCATCTCATAATGATACCATTCTTATGTGTTCCACAAAATCAAAAAATCATACATCATTGAATAACCCATGTAATAAAAAAGGGAATCTTAAACATCATGAAACAATAAAACAATTCATATAAGATAAAGGAATTCATTAAAATAATTTCATCACAACATAATCAAATCAATGTAATAATAGGGATATAAATAGAACCCTACATTATCATTGATGGAAATTAATTTTTATAAAACACTCGAACTCCATTCTTGAGGAAAATATCCTTTCTACTTCAAAAACATTTTTCCTTTCTTAACATGTCATACAATTTTAAACTAAAAGAAGTTAACTAAATATAAAATTGAAAACTTATAAAGGATGCTTCTTGGAAATAATGTTTTAAAAATCCATTCATTCTTTATAAGTTAAAAAAACATTCTTCCCGTAGTTTGGTTGGAAAAGTCAAAAAGTACCTCATACAATAAATGACAAAAGATTCATTTCATATCTATTAATGAAAACTCACTAATGGGTAAAAATTGGAAATAAAAAATTTTCGGTGGATGGAACTAATATTACATATTGAGGAAATGCAGATTGTGGATGATAAATATTCCCCAGTAAATTCTGAAGTATAAACAATCTCGGATAAAAATGATATTTGCACGATTTTCCCTTACCCCAGGTCCGATTTGCTCGTAAGTGTCTGAAACTCTTGTATAATGATTTAAATAATGATATTAACTCATTACAGAATCATAATTATTTTTATGATATCATATATTGTCATATTCTAAGCTTCTTATTAATAATATCTCTTTGCTACTGGTTATTCGGGTGTTTATTGCTTTATGTTCGTATGTGAGTTTTGTCGAATAAATTCTTATTCCTATTTTTAGGTTATAGACACCTCATTTACAGAATGGTATTAGTGTAATATATATCATATTTATTCATTCAATTCATTTATATAATCATTACGTAGTGAAGATCATGTATAATTAGTCACATCACATCGTGGAAACGGTATTCTGTACGTGCGCACGAGCGATGATATCGTTCCCATGATTGTGGAATTGTATTGGAGTGTTTTTATACTATTTAAAAATCAAAATAACTTTACAATAATCATATATAGTAATTATTTACACCATTATACACATCCAAGTAAGGTGGTGGTGGAAAATAGATTACACCACGGCATGGAGACGGTATTCTGAACATACGCATGCGCGGTGATTTTGTTTTCCGTATGATGGATAGATTTTGAAATAGTGTTGTTTCATACTTATAATAATATATCAGTATATGAGTGATACTGATTTTGTTACTTCATAATGAAACAACTAAAGAAGGAGAAGTAGAAGAAGAAATAAAGTTGAAAGAATCGGTAACGGACATTACCTCTTCTTTGAAGCGCCTCTTTGAGACCTCCTCTTAGGGAACTAAAATTGGTCTGTAAAGAAAACCAAGACCTCTAGGATGTTTATAGGGAAGTGGGGAAGTGAAATGGGCAAGGGTTTGCTGAGCCTGACATCTCAAATTGGTGTGAGGAGATGAGGGAGGAGGTTCCCTTTTATAAGGGAGGAGAGGGGCACCTTTAGAAATATAAGAAATATTAGTTTATATTAAATCCCAACCCCACATAAAAACTTCTAAAATGACTCGTATCCAAATATTAGATGATACAGGGTTGTAATCTCATCAAAAAATAATATTTAGACATGATAACAAATTATTTTAAACATTATCATATTGATTTATCCTTATATATCAATTAAATTTTATTTGTGGTAATAAAACTCTAAATTTGAAATTATTATAAATAATTACATTTGTGTTGTGAATTTTCCATAATTTGACCATTTATGACATTGTCGACAATATAAATTTTAATTTATTATTTTTAAATATTTTCGTGATTTTTAAACAATTTTATAATATTTTATATTTATAAAATAATAATAGTGTCAATTTTGACACTATTCATTTATTTGTATTTAAATAAAATATATACAGAAGTTATGTTCGAACTAAAATATTTAATAGATTCATAAAATTTCATATGTATCTAGAAAATTATTGGATCAAATTAAATAGTTTATATAATATTTATTTTAATATTTATAAAACAATTTATTTGATATTTTAATTAATAAAATAATCTCAACATCAATATTTTTCCATAATTAATGATAATTATTTAATCCCTAAAAATTATAAATAAATTCATATGATATAGATAATTGTATTATATTTCTGTAGACTATTCATGTTCTACGTTTCATTATGATTTTCACTAAATTAAAATTATTATACTTATAAGATTTAAGAAAGTGACATGTTGTCACTTTCTTTGGATTTAATAATAATTAAATTATTTTCATGGAAAAAAGTCCATTAAATGAATCTAATCCGACCCTTAGGTGATATGGGTCAACTTTTAGTAATCCAATAAGATTTTGTATGGTGTTAGAGTAATTGTATAATCTTATATTTACCCTTAATTACCCGATTTACCTTTAACTATGGTAAATAAAATTTACCGTAGTTATTATTCATATTCCCCAAAAATAAAAAGTAGCATATTAACATAATATGGACCGAATAATTCCAAATATTGAATCAATTTTTCAAAATTAAAAACACATATGTTGCAGTAATTAATTTAAAATTAATCCCATTGTTAAGAAAATGGGTTTTAGAAGTTAAAACATTGCCAAAGATTGAAATGTTTTTACCTATTAATTCAACTTGAAATTAATGCTATTGATATAAAATATATTAAATGGTAAAAATATATTCTATTTATACTTTAAAATCAATCAATATAATAATTTAACCATATAAATTATCTCAATGAAAAATGTTGTTTTTAAATAAAAATTACGAATTTTTACTATTCATCAAAATATGAAAGTTATCAAAAAAATATCAAAAATTTCTCCAAAGTAAATTTTTATATCATTATTCCAAAAAAGAATTTTATTTTCTCAAATTGAACTTATAAAAATGTCAAAAACTACATTTAATGTTGGTGCGCCATCAAAAGGCTGCAAAACTGTATTTTTTAAAAAATACTTATTTTACCCGAAAAATTTATTTTGTTCTATTACCATGTTCTAGAAAATGTGTAAGATGAATAATAATGTTAAAAAATAAAAAATATTGTTAATACTATTCATAACAGCTATTCCATAATAATATATCATTGTTTAGTGAAACCTTGTATTGCGTACTACACACGCTATCGAGGAAGGTCGTGATTGCGTGTAATGCAAGCCAAGTCAATATTGTGTGTTGTGTAAAATTACTTTTGGGTTTCATATAACATAAGACATAAAAAAAATATTTCTCATAAAATCTCAGGGTGTTACAATAAAACCCTCTAATCATGTTGACTCATAAATAAGTAATGATTTTATAGACCATGGAATACGAAGATTACTTCAAAGAGTTGAAAAGGTGGATTATCATTGTACTAGTACTCACACAACCAAAATGTGTGGAAGTTTATGTGGTATAAATTAATTCATAAAAGATGGTATTATGATTTTTATTGTTGAAAATTTCTACTATGATAGTGTATGAATCAATGTTATTGATAATTCATGATCATTACTATCCCACACATGATTTGGATTTAGGGGAAGTGATCATCACATTGAATATATGGAGGAATTATCTCTATGTGGAGATGTGTGAAATATAATCTGATAGGAAGAGCATAAAATAAAAATTCCAATAGGTGGATCATAATATGAACCAAAAAATACGGTAAGAGATCATCAATGATTAATAATACTCATTTAAATGAAAATAAAATGTAAGATTTTTTATGTAGAAAGGATCCAAAACATTTCCATTGAAAAGAATTGAGAATGATGAATTCATATTATATTTTCAACAGTTGAACATACGAATCATTGATTAATATACATTATAAATTTTTATCAAATGATTTATCAACTACCCATTATGAAAAAAATAATAGGTTATCATTGAAAAGATGAGGAATTTCTGAAGATGGTGAAATTTATCATTGAAATGATATCTTTAGAGCTAAAAATTAATGTGAAAGAAGTCATATGATGTGGTTCAGAACAATGTAGAACACCTAATACATTTATAAATATATATTTTTTGAATGATGCACATATATTAGCACAATTATTTATACAATATGAGTATAAAGGTGCATTGATATATCTGAGAGCACATTTTATGAAACATTATGCAGAATGATATCATTTAATATACATTAAAGTACTTGGTATTCCCACAAGTGAACATCAAAATATAATATTGAAGGTAATTATGAAAATATTACCCATACAATCATGAAAATTAAAAAACATCCCTAGGGAAATTATCATTATAAATCTAAATACAACTAGAAGAAATAATTATCTATGGGTTTTTCAGATTGTGTCCCAAAGACAACTCAATATTTCTTCATATGATGATAATTCTTACAATAATAACATAAAATAATATAAATTAGTGATGTGATAGGGCTACATATAGTACTACAATCAATATAATCCAATAGAGATCTGAGATTCACCTTTACATTTTGGAAAATTCTTCTACATGATATAATCACTATGATGATCTTCAGTATATAATATCATCCTCAAACTGATGTCCAATTGGTACAAGCTATTTAGACACTATAGGAAATGTTGAAAGAATTTTTTATTGAGAAAAAAGGGGGTTGTCACCAATAAATATATTTGGATGAGTTCTCTAACAATAATAGTTTCCACTTGAGCATCAAAATGGCTCTATATGAATCCCTTTATGGGACAATAAGTAGAAAACCCATGTGTTTGGATGATGTATTTTAAAATAAGCTTCTATAACCTGAAATGATCATTCAAATTATAGAGAGGAAAAATAACCATTATAAAAATTTCATGGATGATCAAATTTGATAGAATATCTATACATAAAATAATAGATAATACTTATAGATTAATGTGGGAAACTTGGTATTCCTCCACATATTTCCATGGAATAGGATCATGATATTTTAGAAGATTGGAATGCTATATACCATGTTTATAAAACCATTCAAGATTCAATATCTTGTGAGAGTTATATCCTATTAACTAGAACATCTACCAACCATGTCCTAAGTACAAAATGTATTCCATGTGTCATATATAGAATATACATAGCATATCCCATACATGTGAAAAAATAATAGGTGTTACTGTTTGAAAATGATATATCTTACAAGGACGAATTGATAAAGATATTATACACAAAAGACAATGTTTTATGCAACAAGACCACTCACGTGGTCAAATTAATATCTTGGAACAATATTTAAAAATTATAATCAAGGGAATTAGATAACTCATTGATGTATTATTATCTTTATATTTTATCATCTTAGTATTTAAAATGTTATTTTGTGGGAGAAAGTTTAATATAGTTTAAAAATATAACATCCCAAACTTTTATCAATAGATGTTTTCCCGTTTTATAATTACTGTTTATAGTATAAAAACAAATATAAAAAAAATATCCCAATTAAAAATTTATTCTATAAATAAGTAATTAAATTATTGATATTTATAAAAATAAAGAACCTATTCCAATAAAATAGTAACATGAACTTTGGAATATTAATGCTAAAATTTATAATAGTAATATAGACAATAGAATATTAACCTAATATATGAGAGCATATAGAATATATATTCATCATATAAATTAAAATAAGAAATAATTATATCATATATTATGTAAATAAATGTTTTTAAATGATAATTTAGTCTTTTTTATTTTCATAATATAAAAAATTTATTTATAATTTTATAATTAATATATTTATATAATTTTTTTTTTCATATAATAGTTTTATAAAATAATATTTTCCTTTCATTTTATTATACAATAATCTTAGGATACATTTACTAAATTTTTAAGGAGTTATAAAATTAGTTATAATTTTAAAATCAGTAATTTTCAAATAAATGATAATTTTAATTAAATTTAAAATTTCTCATATTTAGAAAATTATAATAAAAATGGGATTCAATTTTGGATTCTTCAAATTGAAAATTGGATAGGTTTTTTTTATAAATTTTATAAATAGTTTGTTTTTTATTGAATAATGAAATACCACAATTTTCAATATTTAACCAATACGTGAATGGTTGTGTCATAAATGATGAATGGATGATATGATCGCCAAAATCTCAAAAATATATATTTTTATTTGATATATTTAGTGTTATTTTTAAATATTTCATATCCTTGATCTAAAATAATAAACGAATGAATAAAGTAATAATTAAACACCCATTTCTTCCCCTATAAATACCACCCATCACCACCCCATTTCCTCAAACCTCCAAAAATATGAAGATTTTAAAAATTATATATAATAATACTACCAAGATTCTACCGCAATTACAAGATAATTTTGTCTCAACAAATTACCAAACCCAATTTCCCTTAGGTGGTTCTCAATGATAAGAATTCAAGATGTAAAATCCCATTTTATTGACTTTTAATTTGTTTTCAACTTACATTTTTTCTAATTCTATCCTCACGTCCATTTATCTAATGTATTAATTACTAAATTATTTTATATATACTATAATGTTATTATTTTAATGAAATAATCAATCATAAATCACCTTTCCCTCTCCATTTTAATCTTAAAATGAAACCATCATCTTTGATGTTCCTATTTACCACCATCATGGATGTACATTCTATTTTCATTTCCACAATCAATTAATCTCATAAAACCATTTTAATGGTTGAAAAGGACTCTGAAATATATTTTATATTATTTTTTTAGGTTCTGGAACTATGATCTATTCATAATATTAAATTAAAAAAGAAAACTAGTTTGTGATTATTGAAAACATTCCAAAATAATATTAACGATTATCATTAAAATTTTATGTAATGAATTAATCTAATATAAAGAAATAATAATATACAATACCAGTTAGACATAAATATTTTCAATTATATCATAAAATTTCAATTCTCGGTAATTATTCTCATTTTACAGGATCTTCCATAGATATATATAGGTGAATCGATCATAAAGGACAAGAAAACAAACAGTATAGAATAATGAAATTAAACTCTATAACTCATTAAAATGACTATATATGAAAATAATAAAATTAAAAAAAATCCAATACATGTCAAAAAAAATTTGATTTACAATATATTTAATAAAATTTTATTATAAATGATCTTAAATTTATGTAATCATTTTGAGAAATGGTAAGGGAATTCTCAAACCCGATTTTATCTATTTGGGTTATTCCTTTTACATAAAAAATTTCAATTAAGTTGTTATTATAATATACATCAAATATATTTTCAATGTTAATAACTATTATTTTCTATAATATACATGTGTGAAATATTAATTTATGGGAAATGAAAATATTTTTTCAACAGAACTCATATTTCTGAAAAAACATAACATATTTATCTTGAGATTGTTTATTCATTCCCAATGATTGATAATTATTATACCATGTATGTTGTTATATTTTTATTTGGGGAACACAAATTTTTATTCTTGATGTTATGATTTTTGAAATAATCATGAAACCCATTTCATATACAAGGGTTATTTAATTTCAAATATTGTAATATGTTCTATGTGGCATGCATGGTTATGTAATTGTTATGATGTGACAGATGCAATTTGAATTACATAGTTACCCAATGAATTGTGTAATGTGATGTATCACATGATATAATGTGAAATATGTGTTAAAATATTGATATAGTTGTTTATAATGATGATTTTATCATTATAAACATATGTTACGAATGAACATTATTCTTGATATGTTCACAACTATTTGATTTATTTTACCACTAAGACATGATGTTTAATTTTAAAACATTTCCTCATTACGTGCCATCATCTAAGGATTCCTCTCATGATATTGATTATGATAATGTTTTTATGTCATAATGATGAGGATTATTCTCTCATATGTTATATTTATCCATGTTCTTATCTATCATCTTAGTATGATTTTACCTCACCCCGTTCTTTGATGTATATACTCAAGTGATTATTTATAATAAAGAGTACTTGAGGTCCACAATGAAGCAAGAATATACAAGATTATATAAAATTTCTATTTTATTATGAATATTTTATGTATGTTCCTTATTATTCTGAGACAATAAACCTTTTTACTCACATTTTCTAACAATATTATTTTTTTTAAATTAAAAATAATATAATAGTCAAGTATGAAAATTGTGTGTAACTATGATCGCCGTAATGATTTTTTCAAACACTACTCAAAATATGGGTGATGTTATCATTATCAATACAGAATTGATAACCTAATGGAATTTGAATTCCTATCTCTACTCACTTCTCTATATACACGTTTGTGGAATGGTGTATGTGGAAGGATGAACACCGCTAGGTTACACATAGTGAGATCAGTATGGAATCAAGAATGTCTCCCATTATTCCATTTGGGATATTCATTAAATGAATATACATAAATACTAATCAATGTTCCAACAAAAAATGCTGAAAAAATATAATACCATTTATGGAATATAATGATTCATGTGTTGTCATAATTACTTTTTTTGGGTTGTAAGGTATTTTTTATTTCCTCTTTAGGTAAACAAATTTCATCCCCATTAAAAAAAATTCACTTTGTAAATACAAAAATAAAGAAATGGACATTACATATATAACCCCTCAATTAAATAGGTAATAGTGTAAGACACACTATATTCCATGAGATATAAATAATATTTAAAATGGATATTGGTAGAGAGATAACCATCAATTATGTTGATGATCAAGGAATACAAGGATTGTAACAGTAATACATTCCCAAAAGAGAAATGGAATATTAAACTATTTAAGGAAAAAAGACACAAAATTTTTGTAGATGATAGGTTAGAGAACCATAATGATATATCTTACTAGTTACTAATTAATGTATCACATTATTATAAGATAATAATGATATAATTAACTACATGTAAGTTGTAAGTGCCACAAATGTTTCCTTGGAGAATGTATCAATAAATTATGAAATTTATTCCAAATAGTATAACCAATACTAGATTTTTGTTGATCAACCTGTGGATATAAATCCTACTAGTTGAAATTGTCCATTCAATATGAAATTGGAAAAATAGGGAAGGTTAGTATCTTAATGGGATGACTAAATCCAGAAATGAATAAATAATATCAATTCATAAACTATGATATTGCCTTTTTAACATATTCAATACTGAAATATATTGAATTATACATTCGAGTGAGAATTACCATGACTATGATATTTGGATAATGGAAACAAAAAATGAGTTTCCATAAAAAGATCCTACATGAAAATATCAATATGACACAAACCGAAGGGTTTATGACTCCAAAGGATGACAAAAAAATATTCAAATTTCAAAAAACAATAAATGTATTAAAAAAATCATACAGGTCATGGAAAATCCATCATGAGGATGAAATAATGTAATTTGGATTCATAATGAATAATTGTAATCCTTAGGTCCAAAAATGGATTAATGGGTGTGTATTTGTTTCCATAATAGTATATGTTGTGGATATATTAATCATTGTAAACAATTTACCAGTCATATAGTTTGAAAATGATTGGTTGAATTAATTAATATCTATGGTGTACATGGTTGAGGTTATATATATTCTAGGGATCATGATGTGTTTTAATAGTTAAAAGTGGTTTCTCCACCTTAGTCAATGTACATGGAATGACATGATAATGAAGTGATTTGGTATTTTAATATACAAGGGGGGTACATTTCAGTTTTATATGGAATTAGTATTTCCCATAAAATGTGTCTTCAAACACAAGAGAAATGAAATAGAATAAAACAATTCCATATAAATCAACTATTTGAACAATTATACATGTTATTTTATATAATATGTCACATATTGGAAACAAATTATAGAGGGTCATATAATTTACAAATAGATATATTTCATCATTTTTCGGAATAATTAACTCATTAAATAGACACATACCTAATGAATATATTTGTTAATTTACATTAGAAAAATGTAAACATAATCTTTGGTACATAAGTGAGCTACATCGTCTCCACATACGTTCTTCATAATTTGATTCATTTATTGAATTATCATTCAAAATGCATATATTCATAACTTGGGAAAATGAAATATAATAAAGGGAGACCTGAAGTTCTTAATAAATTCAAAAAGGGAGATACATTATCATAAAATGAAAATATGTGCATGGGAACATGATCATAATAATTGGCATCCAAACCCTACATATTAAAATTCATTATCACGATTCATTAATTAATTATTGGAAGTTTATAATACAATAATTATTATGGAATCAATGAACATGATCCATGAGAATGTATTGTTAGTATAAGGAATTTTTTTTTCTGTAATCATAAGAATGGGAAATAATTTCCTCCAATGTCACAACTCACTTCCATGGAAAATCATAGTGGAAATTTTCCTTTTCTATACCATGCTCTCTCTACCTTATAGCATGGAACAAGGGTACCTTGTTGACCCCTATAAACATAAATTGGTCACTATATTAGTATTATAATCAATTATATCCTCATATATTTTATGATATATATATAAATATTTACCTAATTCATTGGAGGGAGATCCAAGTACAACAATGAAATTAATGAATGACATATTTATGTCTACCAAACTATAATAAACATTCATCATATCAAAACCCATTAACTGAATTGGTATAAATAAATATTTCATAATATCATCTTCTATTGGAATGTGATAGGTTTCATAATCATTTCATCATTACATAACCTATGAAAAAGAGTGGTTTACATAAGAATATGACCCTTATAAGATAAATAGGTTTCATTAATATAATTAAATCTAAACATCCATTCCTAGAAATAATATGAGTTCTTCTATTAGATCATATCCCTTGTAAGTTATTAGTAACACCAATATATGAATTATTTTATGTAAATTAAATTTGAAAGATAATTAAAAAATGTTCATCTAGAATACATCATTTTTTATTTGAATTGTACTTAATAATGTATAAATTATTGCGAAAAATGATAACATTTAAATTAAAATTCAAAACATACAAAGGAATATTCTAGGAAATTAGTTATCATGACATTATAAACTTCTATTCATTCTTTTCTCATGAAAATGATGGTTATCTTCACATTTTAAAAAAAAGCCAAATGATCACTATTTTGGAAAACAATGTGAATATTTTAGTTAATAATTTATATAAAATGTAATATATGGGTAGAGTTGTATTTTAAATACTATTATACTGTAATATTACATTTTTTGAACATATTTAGAAATCAATGTTTTGATGGAATGACGATTTTTGATTGAATAGAGAGTGAATGTTAGATTCTCCAAAAATAATCATAATAATATTATGTAAAAAAGAGTTAAAATGATACTATTACATGAATATATCAAGAATAAATGTGAGAGAATATAATTTATTATAATTATTTAGATATTTAACCAAGGGATCATAATCATAATAAATCCTTTTGACAAATGAGATTGTAGATATTCACTTTTACAATTTTGTTAACATAAAATCATAATATTTTGAAAATATTAACATCACATAATGATTAAAATTTAATGAAAATAATTAAATTAATAATATGAAATGTCAATGAGACATTGCATACACCTCATCAAATAATATATATGCATACCTAACTTGTTTCTCAGAAAATGAATATTTAAAATATTTCCCCTTTCAACTTTTGTGACATTTGAATCAAAATACAGATTAAGTACAAATCCTAAAATGAATATTTAAATATAAAAAATTAATCTTGTAATAATCATGAAAATATTAATTTTTTTGTGTAAACGCTAATTATAAGAATCAACTGGTGAACATGGTCTATGTCTCACAAAAAATAAAAGTTAGATAGAAATCAATTTTTTTGAGTAACTTTATAATTTTAATAACAATGAAATAATAAAATAAAAGGAAAAAATATTTAAAATTACAATACTTTTATAAATTATATATATTATATACGGTTAATATATTCCCCTCAAAAAAAACCAGTGGTGAATATAACATAAGTCTCTCAGAAATTACTGTTAGACTAGAAACACACATAATTCAATATTTGAAAAATATTTTACTCATTCATTACTTTTTTTTACAAATATATGTTAATTATGAATCTATAATAGAACTATATTAATTTATATCATTCCATGTATGATTTTTTATGAAATTTAGTATGTGATTTGTTAAACTTCTATGTCAAAGATACATTTTGGTTAATAATCGCTTTATTTTTCATATAATGTTTGATGTGTTATATTTTTTGTGTAATTAAATTAATTAATATTTTATAATATATATATTTAAAACCTTAATAGATATAATTTATATTAAATATATAATTATTTATTATAATCTATAAATGATATAAATATGAAATTAAATACATAATTCATGGATGGAATAAGCTATATATATACATAAAAGAAGTTTTCTTTTTCCTGTTGGACTGAGTGAATGGAAATTATATTAGATAAGATTATTAGATAATTATTTTTATATCATATATATCTATTAATTTTAATTACCCTAACCATAATAAATTTTATATAAATATGGTAAGAGTCACATCGCATTGCAGGGAGGTAGTACGCAATACACATAAAGGATAATATCAGATTCCCTAATATCGAAATAATGATGGTATATGTTTTCTAGGAATTATATAATCATAATAGAATCATAAAAATCATTAATATCATATATAAATATAATTTCAACATTGTTACCACCATTAACACATGGAAATTTAAAAACGAATGACATCGGTTTACGGGGTGGTAGTTTGCTGCACACACGGATGATGATTTTTTAACCAATTTGAATGAAGTGTGTGTGGGTTTATGTCTTAAAAATTACATAAAAAATTATATTAATATATGATAACCTTATTTTATTATTTAATAATTATAAAAAATTAATTGAAGGTGTTTGAGAAATAAATAAAATAAAAATGTTCTTTGATTAACGTTTTCCCTTCTTTGGGTATCTTATTTTGGTTTACACTAAATGACATCTATGGTTAATTTTATGTCCTTATTAAGAATTATATAATTAGTGGAAGAAATTTTATAATATATATGATAAGGTATTGGCTGAAACAATAATTTTTAATGGTGTGAAGATTGAATAATATGATGTGGGATTTTGTAATGGTGGTGAGTGAAAGTATATTAATTTTTGAAACAGGGAATTTAAATGATGTTATTTCCAGTCATATTGGCCCATATAATTGGAAAAATATATCCAAAAAGTTATAATGTAAAAATATTTCAATCCAATGTGTTATTTATAAGTCCTATGTAATTTTCACATTATATTTAATGTTTACTCCCCTATTAAACTCGTTTTTCTCTTATTGAACAAGATTAATATTAGTTATTTTTAGTAATCATTATCATTGAAAAATATGTTTTTATTATTAATACTTATAAATTATTCTGTCTAAAAATATGGAATTCGTTTTTTATTATCTTTTCATTCATGTTTGAAAATATAATTTAAAATTATTGTAGTTGTGGGGATGTGAGAACATGTTTATAAAATGAAATTGTCCAAAAATTGAACTATTATTATATCCAATAAAAGGGTGATATTGATTACAACAACATGAATTGGATTTAATGATTTATAATTGAAATAATTATAAATTAAATCCTATTTAATATATAATGTACCTATATAAATAAATTATAATAAAAGTAATTCTTCAATTAAAATTCTTTATTTTCTAATATTAATCCAATAATATTATATTACACAAATATCTGAAAATTTTACCCAATTATAATTTTCACATTATGAATTAAAAAAATAAATATTATTTTTCAATTTAAATTTCAAAATGTGTCAAAAAAATAATTTTGTTATATTTTATAGTAGAACAAAAATATAGTTCATTTGATAAAAGATGGGTTCTCAAAATAAAAAATGAGCTTACCAAAAATTAAATATTTCATTATATATATGTTTTCTCTATATGAAACAATTATATGTAATATTTAATAAGTAGTTATTAATATTCATATAATTATATTTAACATCTATGTTATAAATTTTTTTGTAAATATTCATAATAGTAAAATATTGTTTCATAGAAACTAAATACTATATGAAAGAATATATTAACATGGAGTTGTATGAAACAACATCATAATGTAGTCATTTATGTTTTAAATTGGAATAATAAATTTTAATTTACATGATTTTTACCAAAAATCATGGCTTATTTCATTACAGATCCCACCCTACTTAAGATAAATTTCACCCTCGAAATGAATCACTATAATACAATAAAATAAGGTTTCTTCTTCCACATAATATAACAATGTTTTCACATCACTTTTTAAAAATAGTAATTTCACAAAATAACAATTATCAGGAGAGTGTCATTATTTTATATAAGATTTTATGTACAATCTAGAATACCCACAAATGGATCCTTGTAATTAATATCCTTCTCCCACAGTATGATCTTTGAGTTAAGTAGATCTAAATGACTGGGTATGTATATCCTCTAGAGAGATACCAAGGAAGGTGGCCAGAGGCAAACCCCTGACTATTTATTAAAATAAACAAAAAGTGCATAAAGAGCACACCACAAAGTAAAAGTCATCACATGTCATACATATCAAACACATTCCCACCTCCCGGATAGACATCCTCCTCCGTGGCTGATTCCCATTCTGAACTTTCATATTGCTTGAGGATCTTGGCATACTTCCTTCGGAGATTCAGCTTCTCCAACGAGATCAGCTCTTTTAGGATTATTTAATGTTCTATGTGATAGGATAACATCACCATATGATAAATAACATCAAAAGGACTGTTATACATTGTGATTATATTACCATTATTTCCATATCACATATCCTCTATCCATAGGGATATTCAAATAAATACTGTATCAATAACATCAAATTATATATCAAAATAGATTGTATCACCATATAATTTATTCTAATTCTAAGCATCATTGACATAATTATTAGTGTATGTATCATTTTCTGTCATTTATTCGCCTATTATTTTTCCCAATAAATTTCATTCTCTAATAATTATATACCACATTTGGGGTTTAATTTTATTTCCATTGGGGGATTCATAAGGATGCATAATATTTCCTGACTCGGTGAATTATTTATGAATATTCAACTATATAATGGTGTTTAACCGAACCAAATTTTAAATTAAATAAAAAAGATATCAGTATATTATCTAGATTTTTAACTATTGTTTCTAAACTGGCCATCTATTTGAGGATGATATAAATTTTTGACACTAATCTATGTATCATGATATTGTCGGTGAATTCACCAAAAAATAAAATTTAAATTTAAATCCCAAACTGATACAATTTCTTATAGTACTCCATTCATTCTTACCACCTCCATAATATATATCCAAGAATATTGATCCTGAGAGAATTCTTATCTGATAGAAATAAAGTGTTATTACATAATAATGTGATCAAGTACAAACCATATATAATTATGACCATTATAGGTTTTAGGGATTCTAATCACAAAATCTATAATGATATTCTCTATTCAGGTATCGGTCACTGATGAAACATCATATTAGATTTTTTCATCTAGACATCACTTGATATAACACTAAGAAACAACAAAAAAACTGTTCAATATTTTCCTTTAGGTTATACCAACAAAATTATTATATCAAATCACTATACATCTTCATAAATATTATATGAAAATAGATTGAAGAATTATGACATACCTCTAGTATATCCTTATTGAAAAATGGTAGAGACGGACCACATAACTTATTCCTGAACCATATCATTCAACCATGATCATGGTTAATCTCAAGAAAATTTAAAACATTTTTTCATATATACATATTCATTATTTACATCTTTAATGTTCATGAGGACATTTGGTTGTAAATTTAATTGAAAAAGATATTATTTTCCAATTACATTATAGTTTTTAGATCCATTATAGTCAAGTCCTGACATATTGATTATTTTGTGATCCTCATAAAAGAAAATCTATCATTTTATTTTAAACAAAATACATAATCCACCATAATGTCTCTCCCCAGGATGTAATGTACTAATATGTCATAATATTTAATAATATCTAACCACATTCTCTATCACATGATAAAATCGTTCCATTTGAATATAAACATTATACATTTTGGGGTAGTGTATATATCGAAATATTCTCTATAAAGATATCACCTCAATATATTTAAGGCAAAATTTACCACGACTAACACACAATCATGGGTCGGGTAATTCCCTTCATGAATCATAGTTTGTCACGAGTCATTATCTATATTAATGATATTTTTCAAAATAAAACATCTCAAACAATTCTCAGATGCATCACTATTTTTTAAAAACCTTATCCACAATAGGGTAATGTAAGGACATACAAAATTTCCAATCCGACCATTAGTTTTTTGAAATATTCATCACATTTTTATGTATACATGAAACTTTCACCCTTTTGAGTGAACATGCTCATAGGAATTGATAATTGTATGAAATTCCCCAAAATCATTAGATAATATAAAAAAACAAATAAAACTATAGAAGTCATTAAACATGGATTTTCTAAGGGATTATCAAATAACCACCATCCTTAATGGATCTAAATACATACCCACTATTGATATTATGTGACCTAGAAATGTAAACTTTTGTTGCAAAAAATAAAACTTTTTTAATTTTTTTATATTTTATTTTTCCATAAGGTCATTATTATAATTATAATTTAAATAAATTCTTTTAAATTCTCTTGGAAGAGATAATAACATCTTATAAAACCATAATCAAAAAATGATCAAGGTTTTATATAATGATTTTATTAATTAATTCCGTTAAGATTGAAGGAAAATTAGTAAGACCATTTGATACTATTATATATTTATAGTTTCTATTCCATGCATGGGACATCGTGTTGGGTATATAATCCTTCTTAACAAAAAAATAATGATAACTAGAATGGAGGTCAATCATGGGAATTTATTTTTTTCCTATGAACTCATAGAACTAGAAATAAATCAATGGAATTTGATATTAATTCATGATTATGATTTTGTCCATGTCACAACATTCAATGTAATGTCAAATTGATCCATCATCCCATTTTATAGAAAGAACATGTGCACTATAAGGTTACACACATGTCCTAATGAATACCTTATCATGGTTTTCTTGTAGTTTATTCATTAATTACTATAACTAAATAGGTGAAGTTCTATAGGGATTATTTTAAATTGGTGTGGTACAAAGTATGAGTACTATAATGAACTCAAATTCCAAATTTGATATAAGGATATGAAATTATTATGGAAATACAAAAAAAATTACATAGAGAATGTTCTTATAATGTATTATGAGTTTTTCCAAACCATATATGATAAAAATCAATATTTAATGTCAATTAAGTCTTATAATTTATATTTTATCTCCATTAAAATAATATACACTTGATCACATTGATTTACAATAATAAGATTGAATGAAATGTAAAAAATTACTTCCCTTCCTAAAAATTGATGTGGGATCTATTTTGAGAATGAATATCCATGCACAAGAAGACATAAAATTCCAATACTATAAGAATAAAATGATTTTTAAAAATAACATTTCCACCAATTATAATTATAGAGGAATCATATACCTGAGATGTGATCATCATACCATTATGGGATTCTACCACTAATTCTACATATAATAGTTTGGTTGGATTCTTCATAACCATATCAAATTATTTATATTTGGATTAATGGGTTGATCAAGAGCCAAATATTTCTTTAGTATTTTTAGAGTATCTATAATGTGTACATTCACAAAATAATTTTAACTCCCCTTTTTAGAAATTGTGATCACATGTGATTTCCCTACGTCCTTTGACATATGAGGTTACCAACGTCAATCACCTAACATCTTCTCATCACATCAGTAATAAATTTCCCAATCAACGTACCATCCAGACATAAATGAATTAGAATTTCCCGTAATAAAATTCCTTCTGTACTCATTCTCACACATAGATCAGTAATGAAATATTTTACTCTTCACACAACGGTTATTATATTTTGTATTGAACTCTTTGAATATTTTTATCTCAGAAAGATGATATTTATATTTAACTCAAACCTATATTTTCTCATTGATATCACATTGAAAAATAAATTCATAGTTAATTTCATATATTAAGGATAATTTCCTATGGATATTTGGATTTTAGCTGCTGAATTATCCATCAATAATACTTTGATGTTGTATGATGACACCAAAAGAGTACCTCATATTTCATATAAATTTACAATAATGGGTAATAATAAATTCCTCAAACTTTTTCATTAAATCGAAAAACACATTCTCCATATTCATACAAAGAATATGATGAATTTACTTTTTGAAATACAAGTTCATGAAATCAACCCAATACATTGAGTAAATTTCAACTTGCGGATTTATATTATTAAAAAGATTCGACAATTAATTTGATTCACCGTCTATATGATAGACATGAAAAAAATTCATTTCCCATATCTGAACCCTAAATAATGGAAAATATAATTTCATTGGTACTTAATTTTTTTATATAAATTGGTGGATTAGAATACCCCTTGTAATATGATTGATGTTTCCTCATTAAGGTCTCAATATAATTTTGTTCACTCTTTTGATTATTTACATGCCCAGCATGATTCATAAATTTAAATTCTTGTGTGACTTCACCAATGAGATTTTTTATTCCATATCATATAAAAAATTAATTCATAGGAGTATAATTATTGAATCATCATTACATAATATTCTCTCCATTTACTAAAATTAAATAAATTATTTCAGAAACATTAATTATATTACAGATCCACATAATCATGGCAAACGAATTATAGTATGTCTACATCCTGAAACATAAATTATTAATCGATAAAACCAGAGGTTTTTCATAGGTAAATCATATTCAAATTATATTTAAATTATATTTAAATTATTCATGAATCTTTCAAATTCATTTCTGAATTCCCAAGGCAAACTACTCACAAATTACAGTCCTGGTGTGCAACAAGTCCCATTGTCATGCACTAGTTTCAGATTGATAGTAGCTCAATACATTTTTATGGGGTTTCCCCTTTAAATATATATTATAGAGACACATCTACGTGTATCACCTAGTAAGTGATGAAATTTCATATAATCTACATTATCTATCCATAAAATAAATCAAAGATTCTTTATGGAACATTTACTTGAAAATTATAATATCATTAGACATGTCCACAGGGATCTCACAATTGTTTTATAATCCCAGATTACAGTGGTTTAATAAAATTATTATGAAATACCTGCTATAGAGAATTAACTTTTACATACATTGAAATCACATAATTTTTTGGAATATATAATACATTACACAAACACATTCTTGAAGACTATATTAGTTTAGATTTTTTGGAATCATGGAATCATATACACTGGTCCATAAGTGAGTTATGTCATATCCCACTATGTTCCTCATAAAAATCACCCTTCATAGAGAAATAATAAATAATATGTATCTTCAAAATATTTGGAATTAATCAAAAGAATCTGTGCAACAATATGGTCAGTTTGGGGAAAAAAGTGAGATAACTTATAAGAAATGAAAATAAGAGAACGAGAAAATGATCATAACATTTTAAAACCACACCCTGCATATCAAATATCTTAATCATGAGTCCTATAATAATTATTGGATGTTCATAAGACATGAATAAATAGATAATCAAATACAAGATTCAATTATAGAATAACATTGGCCTAATACATAAATTTGTGACATACACATATGTACATAAAAATAAATCAATATAGTTTAAGGCTATTGTTTAGAGGCATCATGTGATAAAAATTAATTTATTATACCATGTTCACTCCATGTTCCATCCCAATATAATGGTACTATGTTCACTCATATTTCTAGACATGTATTAATATTTTGTGTTAACTCCCTATTACAACTACATCCATATAAATATATATATAAATCATTACTCAATTCAGTTGGTAGATATATATGTACCACCCATCAAATAATGGACCCCATATATATGTATTGTATGAGGTCATAATCATTCATTATATCATAACCCCTGAAATGAAATGGTATATTCATCATTTTATCATATATTAACCTATATAAAATATACATGTTACATAATCCTTTAATCATAACATAACCTATGAAGAGAAGAGGGTTTCAAAAGCTTATAATACATGTAATAGAAATGTGTATCATAAATTTAATTACATAAAAATAAAAACCATTTATTGAAATAATTTGAATGGTTCCTAGGGATTATATGACCATTAAATTATAATTTTTAATAACAGATGTATTATTTGTTGGAAACTAATGATTAATGAACATTTAAAACATTTCATCATGAAATTATTAGTTAAAATATTAAAAAAATTAATACATAATATATTTTGAAAACAAACAGTGAAAATAAAATTCAACTCATACTATGATAGGTAATGATTGTTCATGATGAAGTAATATTCCACTCATGTTGTACGTGTTAAAATGAAGGTTACTTTCACATTTATAATTAAATCCCTAGGATATTTGTTTTTGAAGAAAACATAGATGTTTCATTAATTAAAATTTTTTAAATAGATAAACATCAGAAAAAAGTATCATTTAATAATTATAAAAAAGTAATAAAAAATTTATGAAAATTTATATGAAAATTGGTTTTGATAAAAACATATATCTAACCTAATAGATATATTAAGTCATTATTTCATAAAAAAAAATCCTTAATAATTTCTGTAACAAATAGTATTCAATAGTTACTATCAATTGAAGATATCATGAATAACTAGATGAGAATTAATTTTATGATGAATATTTAGAGATCTCATTAATTTTAGAATAATATTAAATAATCTTTACAAATGAATATACTATAGAAATAATCTATTACAACATTAGTAACATTGAATATTAATCCCCATGAAATAATAATGATATATGAAGCATTAAATCTCACGTAAATATTTATATTTAGGATATATCATGTAAAAGTTGTAGTATATACATCTTTTAAAAGGGAATATGTGCATTACAAAAAATCTTCCTCAATGATGGAAAATTGAGAAAAAAATCCATTACATAATTGGTAATGTTTTAGCTGTAAAATACATGAAATAATTAAATAAATATGTTTATGTAAATCATAATATTCATTATTAGAGGAATAAGAAAATAATTTCTTCATTATTATACATACAAAATATAATAAATAAGTGGTGAACTTGTATTTTGTCTCACATTAATTATTTGCGAGAAAAAAATCCATTAATTCTTCCATAAATTTGAATCGTACCCATGAATGAATAATATCAATAGATGAATTAATTATAATGATAGAAATTTTATTAACAATATTTCAAATCATTGTGTAATATATACACCAAATCTACTAAATTAGTGTTGAATATGGAAGAAGATAATGAAAAGTAAATATGAGATTAGAAATCCCATTACCTCAAGTATTGACTACTGTGTCACTCATTGAATCCAAATTTATAATAAGTATAAGATTATTATACATATATCAAAAACTATATTAATTTTATTGACACTGTATATAATTTTCCTATGAACTATTATTACCCTTTCATTAAAAATTACTTATTAATGTTATGTTTTAGGTAATAACTTCGTGGTTTTTCATATATGTTTCAATTATTTATAATTTCAATCCATATACATTAATAAATATTTAATCATATCAATAATATTACTCATGAATAATATATCCTATATATTCATTATATCTATATTAATAATATTACTAAAAAATTATCAAATATATAATTCAATACACCATTCATTGGGATTGAATGTTCTACGTGCAGATGAATGATGTTTTAATTTTCTTTTAGGAATGAATGAAAGATATGTATATGTGATATTGTCATTAAATCATTTTTATGTCACATATATAACATATTATTATTAAATACTTATTTAATAAATATATTGTGAAGCATGAATAAATTACACCAATTCATGAGGAATTCGTCTTTCATATACATGAACCACATTATTATTGGGATTTTATTATATAAAATGTTAAGACTATGGAGAGAGAAAATTTTTAAGTGGAGGACTTATATAATCCTTAATGGAGTAATTTCTCACAACATTAATGGATAATTATTCTTAATATTAATTGAATGAATAATTGATAATGAATTCAATAATAATGTTATGGAAATTATTTATATTTAAGAGGATGTGGTTACATGTTTTGGAATTTGGGATTGCAATTATGTAACTACCACAAGCTTATTGGGAAGGGGTTTATGCATTTACATTTACTCATGTGAGGAGGTAATGATGACGAATGAAGCAGAGGTGATGACGATGGTGATGATGGAATGTCAAAAATGGAAAATGAATGTGTGTGCACTTATTTGATGATGTTTCCATGTATCGAATGACCTCTTGGATGAGGCTATAAAGATAAATTTCCTGATTATGATGATTAGCGAGAAAAAAATGGAACATTAATGGGTGTCATGTATCGAGAGAAATATCCATATGATGTGTTGTAAAGGGCCTTTCTGTGTGTTGTTAAAAATAATTTGGGTGGTGATGTAAAATTACGTGGGGGGGGGGGTAAATGCCTTTTGGTAATAAAAGAACTTTTGATGAATCTTCTCTTGTTTTTTCTACAAATGACTACATCCGTTGTGGTGCCAAGATTCACCCCAACAGTTGCATCAAAAGGATTGGTAGAAGTGATGGGTTGCAGAACATTGTAGGAGGCATCTGATGGAGTACCTTTGGTGAAATAATGTTTATGTTCCTGGGGATAAGTGGTCTATCATCCATCATGATGAATTTCATCAAAAATGATATAGGTACCTGCAGTTTTTTGGAAGATTGACGGTCTTTTGGAAAGTGGTGTCATGCAGCTTGTTTATTTCATTGGGTAAATTTTGGATCTTTGTGGTGCCGATGATCACACTCACACAGATGGTGGATATGAATGTGGAGTATTTTCATTTTAAATCATGGTATATATTGTTTGGATTTTTTGACTTAAAATTCAAATATTGTGGAGAGAGAATATTAATTATTCGGGAATTTATTTCAACAATAATAGAGGAATTTCTCAAAACATTAATGTATAATTATTCATAATATTAATTGATGTAATCATGAATGTTGACCACATTAATGGATTTATGGACATGATCTATATATAAGAGGATGTGGTAGTAGGTTTTGGATGTGTGTTGGAAAAGATTTAGTTGCAATGTGAATCAAGAAGGGGTTGTCATGTTTGCAGTAACTCAAGCGAGGAGATGATGAAGAAGAATGAATTAGAGGAGTAGACGACAGTAATGATATAATCTAAATGACAGAAAATGATTACGAGTCCACACATTTATTTACAGTTCCATGTATAGAAAGTCTCATTGGTTTCAGAGATCAAGCGGTGTGTCCTGGATGTGATGATCGATGGTGCATAAAAAAGGACATTTTCATTGGTGTCATGTGTCGAGAGAAAAATCATCTGGGTTCATTGTAAAGGGAATTTCGGTGTGTTATTAAAAATCATTTGGGTGATGATGGAAAATTATTTCAGGTGATAAAATTCTATCGGGTTATGAAAGGACTTCAGGTGAATTTTCTCTTATTCATTCAACAACAACTACATAGATTGCGGCACTGAGCTCCACCCCAACAATTATCATATTACCAAAAATTTAAAAGAAGAATTCTATACATTTTAATCAAATTATATAATCAAAATAAAATAAAAAATATAATAAATTTCTGATAAAATAGTTATTCAAATCATTATTACGATCCTTGAAAATATATAATGGAAAAATTAACAACATCGGTTCTTGAGGATGTAGTCCTCCATACATAAGTGTAATGTCCAGGTTCTGGGTGCCGCCTAAGGGTGCCTCGATCCCATTTGGTAACATAATCTCAACCAAATTACCCAAAATGACAAAGGATTCCAAAATACATCAAGGGATATGATAATACATTGGGGGTACACTGCTCTCATAAGAAGATTATACACAGTAGAATCTAAATATAAACAATAGCAGAAGCAGTAATACTATAAGACAAAAGTAAACATCAGAATACTGATATTAATATAAAAATTAGAGCATAATTAACGATTCAAGTCACATGTGTCTAGGAATGTTTCCAAACAAGTTAAAATACAGGAAATACAATATTAAACCCTAAGTACATATAAATAGTAAACTCCAACAGCATCGCAATCCTCATCTTGGTCCCATTAATTCCAGATCTAACAAAAATCCAGCACATTACAAAGAATGTATATTCCCCTTATCTATACCTACAACCATATAATCTATTTGGTTCAAAAAGAAGGACCCAAACAGTGTGTGAGACAAGTCCCATTATGCCACCACCTAATCATATGTGCATAATATTAAGTGAATATATATAATATGAAGTATGCAGAAATGAAGCAATAAACTAAGATGTACACAAATGTAAACAATCCTACCATTTCAATTACATTCATTTTTATTAATTAATTATTCAAACCTCTGAATAATGAATCCCATGATCTGGCATGGGATCTGTATCGCTCTATTTAAAAGTAACAATAGATTTCTCAGATGACAATCTAAACAATGAACTAAAGTAGAGTCCAAGCTTGTGCTTTGGCCTACCATACTCATCACCATCATTAAATCATGAATAAACAATCCAATAGGAATGATATCACTTTATAGCCCTATTGGTTTAGAATAACACTAATCTTTTAAAAATTTCCATCTAGGAATCTCACACATTCAATACCACTGGGTCAATATAGTATAAATAACTTATAAATCACCACATGGGTAGATCTCATGGCCAATACCTCTAGGTCAAAAAAACATAGACAATACATATAAACAACTACCTATATATATTTCCTAATTAATACCCCTAGGTCAATGTATATAGAAAGGATCTCATGTTCCTGTTTAATTAATCATGGTATCCCCCACCAAATTCGTGATACAAGGCGCTCACGGTCTATTGGAAAAACTATTGGAATATCATAACAAGAAAGAACATATAATCTATAAATACTACCTGGATAACATTCACATGAATAACACAAGAAATTCATATAATCTATCAAAATACATCACAAACAATTCAAGGCATGTAAACAAGGTATGCCTCATTGGAAACCCAGGCCGAACATCCATAATTAGTCAATCAAGGGAAAACACACCCATGGGGTGTCCCGTAAACCAGGAATCTAGCCTAACACATATGTAACATCACCTTCTCAAGAATTAAATCATAGATATAAAAAAATATGGTTAAATTACCAAAACATAATAACCAAAAAATTGGTATTCGGAAATTAATCATATATAATTTAATGAAAATTAATGAAAACAACAAACCATATACCATGATGTCCCACAATCAACAATCATGAATATCGACAATTAAATCATCCTAGAATGACATAGATCAAAAAAAAGAGAAGAAAGATCATTCTTAAAATACTCACAAGAGAGGATGAATTAGGAAGGTAGAATATAGGGAAAGAGAGAACTCAATAGTGGGAGTCCAATACACCCAATGACATTTCAATTAGAGATCGGACAGATAAACAGGTGGATATCGATGTACTTCATTTATTTATTGCACTCCTAAATGAAACACAAGGACAAGAAGGGTGTTCTAAACATGATATAGGACCCACTCTGATTTATTAATTAAAAAAATTACACATCATGTTTATTTAATGCACATGTCCTGTACAAGTATCAACATATGGATTGTGGGGGAGGGAAAACTTTCATTCTGGAAGCGGAACTATAGACGCTCGGTGCTGTACTTCTCGGTGTTCGCAGTTCCATCGATTTCCTTCCTAGACGCGAGTATACACCCTGACTTCCTCTAGGCTGTGATGGATGAGGGCCAGAAATAAATCTTTTACTCCATTACCCTCACCTCAGAACCGGACCAGTGCGTCTTCACCCCCTCGTAGTACATGAAATTTAACAATGAGGACTTTCGAGAGATCTCAACACCCTGGGTACAACAGGAAATCTAGAATGATGTGCTATGGAGTAGAAAAATCCCGAAAAAAATTTAATTTTCTTGGGTGGAGGATCAGAAACTCCATGATCACATATAATGATGGTATCAAAAAATGGTTATCAATCTTTCCGTCCACTGTCAGTGCTATAAATTCATTTGGGAAGAAATCTCCATACATATCTTCTTTGAAGGTGCATGGGCATAATAGGTGTGGTATTTATTTCGGGGCTCCCTCACGGCTACGTTCCCAGGGTTACGGGCCATGCTGTTTCTAGAGATTTGGATCTATGTGACTCCAAATAGAGGCCCCGAGAGGGAGGAAAAGACCATCATCCTATGTGTTGGATACTGGTGGCTATGGCAGGCTCGCAATAAGGTGAGATTTGAGTAGAAAATCTCAACAGGTCGGTCCATCATCATGAGAACCAGGAGGTTGTTGATTGACTGGGTCACCGAAGATGATAATTGGCAAGACACTCTATCTATGTGGTTTCCTCAGGGATGTCTGCCCTCTTATCCAGCCATCCCTTCAGCGAATGGAGTTCGAGGGTAGTGGACCATGTGTTATCGTCTTATTGAAGGTTTTACATTTAAATCGGATGGTTCAAGAATTAAGAGGGACATTCGGGGAGGTGGAGTGGTTCTGAATTCATAAGGGATTGCGTTCCTAGCCTTTACTGCCCATTATGGCGATGGTAGTTCTCTTCAGGAAGAGGCCCATGTGGTTCTCTCAGGGCTCATGCTATGCAAACATAAAGGTGGTTCACTCTCAGAAGTGGAAACAGACTCAAGTAATCTTTATGATTCTCTAACGGTTAGAATAACTACTCCTTGGACAATAGCTTACACAATCCGGAAGTTCAACCATCTCCTTGATAACAGGATTCAGATCACTCAAACGTGGAGAGAGGGAAACTTTGTTGTGGATTACATGGCACCCATGGTTGTCCTAGGGTCAAAAGAGATTTTCCTCTTCAATGTAGTTACTCTCAAAGCGGAAGGGATTAATCTAATTCGAGGCAACCCCCTCGGTCTCCATTATTTCAGGGCCCCGTAATCAGGGGATTCCCCCACTCCCCAGTCTCCCTCTCGCTCTCCCCCTCAATCCCCCTCCTCCCCCTCATCTTGTTTTCTCTTTTTTTATTTCTTTCGGGACCCCCTCTTTGAATGAATATAATGTGTGATGATGGGAAAAGCACAATATGTTGCCACTCACTACTACCCTCCTGAACTGCATGTATCTGAGTCCTCATTTTAAATGAATCAACCACTGTGTTTCCATTCCCAGAAGTTTAGCAAATCTCAATGTCAAAAGACTGAAGGAACTCAACCCACCAATGTTGTCTCAAATTTAGATCATGTTTAGTAATAACATACTATTGGATTTTTCTGTCAGTGTATGCCACAAAATTCTCTCCCAAAAGATAAAGTCCCCAAATGCACAATTCATGTGCAACTATAGCTAATTTTAAACCATGCATCAGGTAATTCCTCTAATGTGGCCTCACCTAATGATACCTATATGTTAAGACTCTTTCCCTTTATAAATTCTTTGCCCTCATCCTGATAATTGATGCATCAATGTAAATGGTATAAAAATAGAGTAGATATGAAAAAATCTATATCATTAATGATGTAAATCTACCTTTCAGGAATAGGGAGGACAAATATTAGGAATATGTCCAAAAGTAACTTGCACACTTCTTAGATAGTCCCTTCAGTGGAACTTATAAATGTGAGAAGTCATGTATAATGTGCATTAGTAACCTGCTAGGCATAGAAAAATTTGTAAATAAAAGTCATTCATCAGCTTCTCCCAATAAACTATTCTCTCATTTTCTATGGGTCTACTGATACTCTAATTATAATTTTACATGAACAATGAATTAAATTTTGTATACCCATACTTGGTATATTTTGATATTGACATATAACGGATTCTCTCTCAGTGTACTCAATATGAACACAAGATGGGTGACATGGTCTTGTCGAGTGTGACAGTACACTGTGATATTTTCCATCAAAACTAAAAAAAGATTCTATATTAGGATGGATCACTTGATTCATTATTGTTATGAAACGTTCTGGAAAATTTCTGAGATGGAGCGATAAAACCAATTACTCATATAGACCATACCTTCTTTGAAATCATGTAAGGGGTATATTTGATGGTCTAACATGAAACTGATTATAACCAGATCACAATTTAATCTTCGAGAATAGCTGGGATCCTCAAAGCTAATCCTAGAGATCATCAATCCTAGGTAATGGATATACGTTATTGAATATCAACTGGTATACCTTATGATAATCCTCACAATGTCTGAGGGTACTGTATGTCTTCTATGAAAAAAAAAGACAGGAAAACTCCAAGGGGATGTACTAGGTTTGATAAAACCCTTTTCATGCAACTCCATTAACATATTATTAGGCTTTTGTAACACTGGTGCATACATCATTTATATAAAAAAGAACAATATTTCTTCTCCTGGAACATGTTCAATAAATAAATCTACCACTTGCTTTGGATGTAAACATGGACAGTCATCTGGAAAGACATAACTATAATGATCCACCCCTGGAGGAAGGTACATCTATGATGTCCCGTAGCCATTCAAGTGTAATCAGAAAATTTGGTTTGTAATTCCTCCTAACCCATTATTCTATTGTATAGATATACTTTCATGGACATCCCATTAGCCCTTTTGGTGAAAAGTCACTACCTCTAGTGACATGAAACTAACCCTACGATGATAATAGTCAACAATGTTGCAACATCCCTGGTCAATAAATAATATAACATTTTTATATTTTTTTATATTCGTGAATTAAATATTAATTTTTTACTTTAAAGAGGATTCTATGATTGATTGCGTACCTGATACGCAACAATGAGATTCATTGAAATATTATGTTGCACACAACATTGGGATATACTGAAAAATAATAATATAATAATATTTTAAATCATAGTTAACTCCTAGAGATGTATTGGCAATAAAGGACATAAATAAAAAAATATATGAATATACATGTTTGTTAAATGTTTTTTACATTTATCAAATAATGTTTTTGGGGTATAAAATTATAAATAATCTGATTCAAAGCACTAATACTCTAATAATCATTAATTGGATGATTTACCACTTATGATTGAGAACCCTCATTATATATAAATTTTTTTCACTTTTATATGTAATATTGGAAAAATTTAAATGCTTCTTTTGAATAGGGACATAAAAATTTACATTGGGTATATTTTTTGATGTTTTAATATAAAATTTATTTTTTAATTAATAGTGAAAAATATAGTATTTTAATTCAAAATTTCCATATAATATAATTTATTTATAGGGATATATTATCTTATTAATTATTTTTAATGAATAATTGTATTATTTTTTTAAAATTTAATCCCATGAAGCTCATTGGAAATAGTTTCTCTAAGAAATTAGTCAAAACTAAGTGTTAATTTTTTTGATAGTTTTTATTAATTAAATACACACTTTTTTGTTTTGACAGCAGGGAATTAATTTTAAATTAGTTTCTGCCAATTATTTATTTTAAATTTGAAAAAATGGACTCCATAATTGGAATCATGAAATTTAAATTGTGTAAATAGGTAACTTTTATATTTAGACATTATGAATATTTACTTCAAAAAAATTTATTTACCATGGTTAATGGGTAAATCTGGTAAATAAGGTTATCAAAATATTGTTATTATAATTTTAAATTACACTATCATGTTTCCTAATTTAATTGGTTGATGAAACTCCGACCATGGGAATCCTAGGGTCGATTTTGTGACCCCATGGAGCCACTTGGGAATGATAATGACACCTTATATTATTTAATTTAAGTAATGTCAAAAATGACATAAACATATATCATTTAGTAAATCAATTCATAATTAGGGTAATAAAATTTATCTCTTAAAATATATATATTTATTTTAAATATAAAATTATTTCATATATCATGATAATTTTATATATTATTTTTAGACCTCGTATAAAAAAATTATTTATGACATAATAATGATGCAATGTTTTCCTTATCAATGAATGATTATCATAAATAAGATTATAATGATTAAAATAGTATCCAATACCTGTCCAATTATTATTGGATGATTTTATTTCCAAACTGAGTCATCTTATCATTTTCTTTAAAAAGTATAGGACATTTAGAAACTGAAAATTATTATATAATAAAATAAATATTTTTAAACATTCCTAATGAGCCCCTCCTCACCCTTATAAAATACCTCAATTCTAACCCATTATTGACACTTCTCAAGCCCCTTTTCACATCCAAACACTTCCCAATTAACCTCCATACATTCCTCTACTCCTCCTAGAATCCTTCCTCTAAGAAGAAGGAAATTCAATTAATCCATTTGGTTCAATCCAATGGGAGATACCATATTTAAAGGAAATTACTTCCATTAAGTTATTTTGTTTTATTTTACTTATCCAACCCCATAGACACTTTTTATTCCATTATTTTATATATAAAACATTATCATAAATATAATAGGTTGTTGTTATGAGATTTATTTGAACTACACTTACACACACCTCCATCTAATGGGAAATGAATATTCAATTTCTATGGAAATTGTACTGCCTCACGAAACGATGATTATTAAATATTAATATACCACCTATTGTGGTTAAAATTAATATGTGAATGTATTTATATGTGATAAAAATTATATTTATATTTTTTATATGGTTCTGTATTTTTCATTTACAGAATACCTTAATAGTTCCCATAGTGGGTAATTACGATAACTTCATTAGAGGAACGGCGGACTACCACCCACTCAAAGTGATATGAATTGTTAATGTCATAAGTGGAACATATTATGGATGGATTTAATTATATTTTATATGATATTATACTGGAATTATAATATACTTATGTATCATTATGTTTTTATTCAATTAAATATTAAATATAAATGGATGTAGTGTTAATGTGCCCATACGGCTGACCGTCTCCATGAACATTTCGTTTCATTTCTTATCACCAAATGTAATGTAAAATTATAAATACATATATAAACTGGATATATATGATATATATGATATAGAAATCATGAATATTATTATAGAGATAATTTAATTATTACCACACGCACAATTTATAATTATAACATGTTTGTTTTTAAGTCAAGTTCTGAACATCGAAAAAATGTCTGATATGAACTCTATTTATTAATTAAATGGTATAGAAACATAATAATATATATAAATGGAATAATAAACTTGAAAAAAAGGTTCTCAAATAAGTAGAAATTATCTTTAGTTTATTATTCAAGTGATTAAATAAAAATCGAGTCAACTCAGACATGAGTTAAGGGACTTCGTCTCAATATCCTTTCATTGAGACATATTTTGTTTTATAATAAACTTTTTTTATATGGTGTATAAACCCTTTTGAATATAACTTTTATTTAAAATGAATCATTTCTCTATGATGAGTTTTACTAAATTATAGAAATAATGTTTATTTTGAACATACTCGATGACAACGACCATCTACGGTCGCGAGTATTATTTGATCATTGGGTTCCTTAACAAGACGAACATTTTTTTAGAACAAAAATAAATATCATATAATATTTTATGTATTTTTATATTGAAAATTGTTTTGATAATATATTCATTATGTCAATATATTTAAATTATATCTTGTTATTTAAATGTAGAAATGTTATATTTCCTTTATTTTGGTTTTTTCTGTTATAAATATGTTATGGTTCTTGAGAATTGTTATGTATACAGCTTGTTCCATGATAAACATAGTGTGGTTGAGCTCTAGATAGCTCTCCAATTCATCGGTTAACATGATGGAGGTAAACATGAATGTTTCTCCTATGTGATTTAGGGAGTATACTTTTATGGGTATTCTAAAAGAAACTCCCTACGTAGATTTGAAAGCTACAATGTAAGTATGTTATGGATGCCACATGTTACCTTTATGATTTACATTTTCTATGTGTTATTCAAAAATCTTATGATATCATGAAGTATGATCTTATAATTGGTATGTATTGATGGAATAATGTTTTCTTTCTTTAATTTATAACAATCAGTGAGGTTTTATGCTCATCCAATGTTTTGAAATGTTTTTCACGTGACTTATAGATAACTAGGGGCATGGATGAGATCAATGAAATGTCATGCTCTCTACAACATAGAACTAAAAATGAATATTTTTTTCAAATGTTTTTATTTTATGAAAAAAATAATCTACGTAAAAGTCTCTATAATGTAATTTTTGATATGTAAAGAAATATTTATGGCCTAATTCTCTAAAAAATGTCTACAAAAAAAATCCTCAATGTTAATTATTCATTGAATTTAAGATTATGATATTATTTAAGGCCAAGTCTTTATTGGTTGTATCAACAGTTGCTTTAGTCAACTATAGGAGTTAGGATATTGTTAAATTAATATCCATAAGTTATTTTTTGTTTATGTTATGATTGAAATGATATAGCAGTTACAGATTACCATGTTGATTCTACTAAGATATTTCTGTGTTTATAATGGTTTTCTGTATAGGAAACATGGCAGTTATGTTGGGACAACATCTGGAGAAAGAAAACAATCCAAATCAGAAACATGATATGGTAGGAATCAGAACTGCATAATTTGTAGTAGTGATGCAATAATTGAATGAGACTATAATTGTTGGTTGTATCCATTCACAAGATTAAACAGTTCATCCACATTTGAACATGTTAGTAGTGGAGAAATTCATGAGGACGAATCCCCCATTATTTAAAGTATCATCTAACCATGTGATAGCTAAAGGGTGGATTAATGAACCAGATAATATTTTTTATGAATTGGGAGTTCAAAACATGAAAAGGTTAGTCTCACTATTTATTATTTTGAAGTTGAAGACGATAAGTGGTGGTCTATGATGAAAAATATTAGGTATACAACAAAAACTAATTCTCTTGAATGTGATGAATTCAAATTATGTTTCTAAAGAAATATTTTTCTAGGATGATTCATCTTATGATGGAATAATAATTCCTAGAATTGTTGTAGGAGGATGACTCAGGGACTGCTTATGAAGAAAAATTCACTCAACTGGAAAGGTATGATAAAAATTTCATATGTGGTATTGATAGATAAATCAACCCTTTTTTAATTAGGATTAAATCCAAATTATTTATGATCATTAGTTTATCATGAGTTTAAAAGTTATTAAAAACATTTTTGATGCGTGGAGAAGGTTGAAATAGAGTTTTCTGATGATCATGTGTTCTTTGAGAAACAATTTAATAAGAGGTCGAGGTGGTAGATGAAAGGGGATAACTCTTCAAAAAATTCTTATTGTATGAAACATAAGTTTCCAGTTTATGATATTTGTGGTAAAAAACATGATTGGGGAATGCCTTTTGAATTTGGTATGTGATACTGATGTGGTAAAATGTGAAATAAGGCTTGTGATTACATTGAAAAAGATCACGGTAAGGGTAAGACAAAATCTGATTAACAGTCAATAAAAATATTTTTAGTACAATGAAATGGGTCATTATAAAAATGAGTGTCCAACAAATAACTCAACTGAGGGAAATCATAAAGACTACAAGCAGAAAGGGGTGGTGAAATAATTTACAACTACTTCAGCAGATGTTGGTCCATCAAATAATAAAGAATCATGTACAATGTTTGTTTGTTCAGATTATACCATTGTGTTGTTTGATTCAGAGTCTACAGACAGTTTAATTTATGAGATTTTTTCTAGTAAATTGAAAATTCCCTCAAATATTATTTCGGAAATTATTGAAAAAACACTTGGAGGAAATTTTGAAACAAAAAAAAATTATAAGAACCTTCTTGTCCATGTGTGAGAAAATAATCTATCTGAAAATATTATTATTTTTCTTCTAGTATAGTTTTATGTAATTTTGGGTAGGGATTGGATTTCCATTTATCATGCTATGATTGACTAGATAGAAAGATTAGTTTCTTTTCAGAATGATTTTCATTTTGTGTACAAGAATTATCCATTTCATTTGATAACATATCATGAAGTTTATAAACTAGTAAAATATGGAAACGATTGTTACCATGAACATTTTGTTTAAAACAAAGTAACTATTTAGTTTAATGATGTGATAGTGGTAAAGGATTACGTTAATTTTATCATGATTATTTTCCTAGTATTATACCTGACCGGGAGTTGAATTTATTGTTGACTTAGTTCCTGATGCTAAACCAATTTGAAAACCAACTTATCAAATGGCTCACAATGAACTTTTTGAGTTTAATAAGAAATTACAGGAGTTATTATATAACAGATTCATTTGACCTAGCACAACACCATGGAGTGCTTCTGTCTTGTTTATTTAAAAATAATGGATCAAAGAAGCATTGCATGTATTATAGAGAAATGAATAACCACACTTTTTAGAAGAAGTCTCATTTTCCTCATATCAATGAATTGATTGATCTGATCAAGGGAGCTTAGTATTGATTGAAGAATGAATTGTGGTTGGGGTACCATCAGTTGAATGTAAAGAAAGTAGATATTATTAAGACCATGTTTTGTTCTAGATAAGGCCACAATGAATTTTATGTTTTACCTTTTGGCTTAACTATTTCACCTACTATATTCATGATTCTTGTGAATGGAATTTTTTATTAGTTTTTTGATAAATTTTTGGTTGTGTTCATTGGTGATATTTTAGTTTATTCTAAAATTAATGAATAGGAAATTAATTTAACAGTTATCATGAAAACCATAAAAAATTGATTGGAAAACTCAATAAGTGAGAGTTTTGGTTACAACAAATTTCATTCATTGGTCACATTGTTTCACGAAATGGCATAACTACTGATCCTGCAAAAACCAATATTTTAGATGAATGTCAAAACCCACATATATATATGAGAATCATGTTTTTCTTGGATTAACATGTTGTTATCAGAGGTTTGTTGAAAATTGTTCATAGTTATCTATCCCACTGACAAAATTTACTCGGAAAGGTTCTATATTATCAGGACAAAAGAACATGATGATTGTTTTCATGAATTGAATAGAATACTGGTGAATGCTCCATTTTTGCACAGCCTTCCTGAAATAGTGCATTTTTTATAAACAATGACGCTTCATTAAAATAACATGACAATGTCTTAATGTAGAATGATCAGGTAATTTCTTATTCTTCACATCAACTGAAACCACATGAGTTATATTACCCTACACATGATTTGGAATGAGACCCTTTGGGTTTTTATTTGATGAACATTGGAATAGATGTTTTTGGTCCTTGAAATTTCCATGTTTTGTTTCACGTGTAAGTAAAATCATCTCTATCTGACAGAATTAATAAAGTGCATAAAGAGAAGGGTGTGTTTCTTGATTTTAACATTGATAATAATTGTTTTCTGTGGATTGGGAAGAGATTATGTGTGCCATGTGATTCATAGTTGAAGAATGAGTTGTTATATGAAGCTCATAGTTCTCCGTTTTTAGATCATCCTGGCAGTACTAAGACGTAAAAATATTATCTGGTGTGTTACTGGTGGGATGTACGGAAATGAGATATTGTATATTTTACCCTGAATTATATGACTTCACAAAAGGTTAAAATGGAGTGGCAGTTACCGAATTGGATACTTCAATCTTTACATGTGCCAAAGTTGAAATGGGAAAATATAACCATGGACATTGTTGTGGGATTACCAAAGACATCTTGAGGTAATACTTATATTTGGGATATTGTTGAACCCTTACTAAATTGGATCATTTTCATCCTATTCAAGAGAATTTATCTCTTGATCAACTTTCAATTTTATATGTTAATGATATAATCATTTTTCATGGTGTACCCCACTGTATTGTATCTGAACATGATCTGAGGTTTACTTATAACTTTTGGAAAGGTCATCAAAAGTCATTGGTTATTGAATTAAATTTCAGTACTATTTGTCATCCTCAATTAGATGGATAGATAGAATAAAAAATTTAGACCATGGAGGATAGGTTACATGCTTGCTCGATAAATTACTAGGGACGTTGGGACCATCATCATTCTATGGTTGATTTTCATAACAATACATTTTTATTCCATTATATAGATGGCCAAATTTAAGTCATTATATGAGAAGTGATGTCAAACTATAGATTTTTGGGACCAAGTAGGTGAATGATAACTGATGTGACTCTAATTTTTAGATGTTATGGAAAAAACATTAGTTTATATAGAAGCACATGAGAAAAAATCATAATTGGAAAAAAAGTTATGCCGATAACTGGGGGAAAAATCTTTTTTAAGAGGTAGGTGGTCATGTCTTTCCCAAAGTTTTTCCAAGGAAAAGTGTGATGTGTTTTGGTAAGAAGGGAATGTTGAGTATGAGGTTCATTAGTCCATATTAAATACTATATAATGCTGGACCAGTTGCATACATAGTGGCTTTACTTCTATATATATCCCAAGTACACAATATTTTTATGTTTCAATGTTGATAAAGTATATAACAGATCCATCCCATGTTTTTATCCCATAATTATTTTATTTGGAAGAAAATGTCTCTTATGAGAAACAATCAATCTATATTCTGGACTGAAGAGAGAAAGTGTTGTGGAATATGGTAATTCATTAGGTAATTGTTTTTTTGGAAAAATCATATTTTTGAAGAGGTAATGTGGGAATATGAAAATTTTATTAGGGATAAATACCCCCACTTATTTGAAAAGTGAATACAATTGCGAGGGAACAATTCTTAAAAGCGGTGAAGGATGTAAAAATACTAGGTAAATAAACAATATATCATTTTAATATTTATTATTATTTGGGATTTAAATAATCTTTTTTCTATAAAGTGGATTCTATGTTCATTGTCGTACTCGATACACAAAAATGGATTTCTTTGAAATCTTACATGGTACACAACTTTGGGTCATACTGAATAATAGTAATATAATATAATGTATAATGGTTGTTAAAACCAAACCATTGTATTGGTACGAAAAGAAAAAACTAACTAAAATATGAATATACATCTTTGTTAAATGATTTTCGAATTATTCAATAAATTTTAGAGTCTTAAAATAAATTAGAATTTGATTTTAAGAATAAATACTCTAATATTCATTAAAAGGACAATTTACTACCCTTTGTTGGATAATGCTAATTAAATGTAGTTTTGGTCACTTATATATATCATATTTGAAAAAAAATATCTTCTTTAGAATAGATACATGAAAATTTACATTAGATATATTTTTGGTATTTTTCTGATAACATTAATTTTTAATGAATAGTGAAAAATAATGTATTTTTTTCCAAAATGCCTTTTTATATATTTTTTTAAATGGATAGAATATGTTTTAAATTGGTTTTAATGTATAATTATATTATGTTTTGGCCATTTAATCTAATGTTGGTCATTATATGTAATTTATCTTTGAAAAATACATACATAAGGGTCAATATTTTCATAGTTATTATTTCGTAAAAACACGCTTTCTGTTTTGAAAGTGAGATTTAATATTAAATTAATTTTTTCCTATTATGTGATTTGAATTTGGAAAAACATATTTCCTATTTTGAATAATTAGGTCCAATTATATAAATGGAAAACTTTTATAATTAGTCATTATGAATATTTACTTCAGTAAAAATTTTATTTTTCCTGGTTAAAGGGTAAATCTGGTAAATAAGGATAACAAAAAATTATAATAAATACAATAAATTACCTAACATGTGTCTTAATCATATTTGTTGAACCATTTCCGACATTGGACACCCATGGGTCTATTTTGTGACCTCAAGGAACCACATGGGAGTGATAATGACACTTCATATTAATTAATTTAAAGTTAAGTCAAAATAACTTAAACATGTATCTTTTAGTAAATCAATTATTACGTGGGGTTAAATATTTTTTCTCTATGACTATAAATATTAATTTTAAGGATAATAATATTTCCTATGTCATGATATTATTTTTATAATTTTTAGACCTCAAATAATGAAAATTATTTATGACTCCATTATGATGAAAATTTTACCTCATTAATGAATGATTGAAATAAATAATATTAAAAAGGCTAAAACTATATCAAAAAACAGTCCAATTTTTATTGGATTATTATATTTCAAAATTTAGTCATCATATCATTTACATTAATAAATTTTGAACATCTAGAAATCAAAAATCACTGTATAATAAAATAATACTTTTAAACATTCCTAAAGAGCCCCTCCTCCGCTTATAAAAATCCCTCAATTATAACACATTTATCACACATATCAAGACCCTTGGATTATACATCCTTTACCCAAAGAGTCTACCTACATCCCTCTCCTCCTCCTATAATCCTTCCCTTAGGATGAAGGAAATTCAATTAATGTTTTGGTTCAAATTAAAGGGAGATACCCGATTTTACGGTAACATTTTCTGTTATATTTTTTTGATTTAATTTACTTATCCAAACACATAAATTCTTTTCTTTAAATTAGTTTATAACAAAAATATTATCTGATATATAATATTTTTTATTTATAAGAATTATTTGAACTACACTAACACACACCTTTATCTAATTGGTAATGAACATTTTGTTTCTGTGGAATGGGAACTACTCCATCATGAAACGATGATTGTTCAATCTTCTCCTACCCCATATAATGGTGTCCATTAAGATGGAACTTTATTTATATGTTATATAAATTATATTTATATTTTTTATATGCTTCTATATTTTTCATTTATATAATAATAATATGGTTTCCATAGTGGTTAAATACGATAATTTTATTTGAGGAAGTGCGGAATACCGCCCCTCAAAGTGATATGACTCATTCATGTCATACATGGAACATATAAAAGATGGATTTAATTAAATAATATAAGTTATTATAATGGAATTATAATATAAAAATGTATCATTATGTTTCTATTCCATTAAATATTAAATAGAAATGAATGTAGCAGTCATGCGTACATATGGATTACCGTCTCCATGAACGGTGCATTTCATTTCTTATATCAAAATTTTATGTACTATTATAAATAAATATATATACTGGATATATATGATATATATGATATCTAAATCATGAATATCATACTGGTGATAATGGAATTTCAACCACAAGGACAATTTATAATTATAACATGTTCATTTTTAACTCATGTTCTGAACATCAACAAATCATCTGATATGAACTATAATACTTAACTAACTCATAGAGAAATGTTATGATTGATATAAAATGAATAATAAAATTTAAATATTTTTTTAATCAAGTATAACTTATCAATAGTTTTTTATTCTAGAGATTAATGATGGATAGAGACAAGATGGACATGAGGTAAGAGACATTATCTAAATCTCCTTTCATTGAAGAATATTTTTTTATACACATCATTTTTTTATACCATTTATAAGCCCCTTTGAATTTATATTTTATTAAAAAGGAATATTTTTTCTATGAATTGTTTTACTAAATGACAAAAAATAATTTTTCATTTAAATGAACACGATGAAAATGACATTTCGCCACCATGGGTATTATTTGATCATTGTTTTCCTTAAATCGACAAAGTGTTTTTACATGGTAAATAAATACAATATACACATTTATGTATTTGGGAATTTAAATAGTTTTCTATAATGTATTTTTATGTTAATATATTTAAAATATATATAGTGATTGAAATGTGGAGTTTTTAACATTCCTTTATGTTTGTTTTTCAAGTTATGAATATGTAATCATTCTTAGGCATTGTTACGTATAAGGGTGGTTCCATTAGAAAACTAGGGTGGGTGACCGCAAGATATATCTCCAATTAATGGGTAATGTGACGGAGGTAAACATGAATGTTTCTCCAAATATATTTAAGGAATATATTTTGATTGGTATTTCAAATGTAACTCCCTACGTATCGGGGAAAGATACAACATAAGTATGTTATGAATTACACATGTTGATTAATGTTTTCTATGTGATATTCATAAATCATTTGATTTCATGAGGTATGACATTATTCTTGGTATGTAATGATGTAATAATATTTTCTTTATTTATTTGATAACCCTTACCGAGATTTTATACTCATCCCATGTTTTGAAATGTTTTTCACATGACTTAAAGATGAATACAGTCATGGATGGGATGAAGGAAAAGTCATGCATTTTAAAACATGGAAATAGACATGAATCTTTTATTTAAGTGTTTTTATTTTATAAAAAATGGAAACTGAGTATAACTGTCTACTTTTTAATTTATGATATGTAATGTAATATGAATTGAATAATTCTCTATCACTCCAAACTTTAATGATTATTAATGTGAATTATTATTTGAATTCAAGATAATGAAATATTTTAATGCTAGCTCATCATAAAAGGAAGGGATGGAGACTAACTATCCCATTATTATAATGAAAGTGAAGCATACAATTCTATTTTATAATCGTCCCTTATGATGTGACACCCACCAATCTCAAGGGGACAGTCCTTTCCCTTATACACACTTGTTATCCCAATCACTAATGGAGTGTCTAGAACCAAAATATCCTCATAAGTTATGATATGTAGCCCAAATCTCTCTATAATGTAAATAGATATAAAATAACCGGAATCCCCTGTATCAAAAATAAAAGAATCCAAAACTGAGTAAACTAGAATTGATGCTTTAACCGTAAAGGGTAAGGGATCCTGCTCATGTTGGGTCTTCTCCATTAAAAACGTATGACATGTACCAAGGCCAGGAGTACCAACCTAACTACCCTAAGCTGGTCCACTACGTTGTCATTAAAGACATGTTTCCAAGAAACCACAACCCTAACCACCTCCTCAACCCGAATATCCAGACGAACATCAGTTAACTCATAGAGGAGAAACTAATGCTCCTTCTCCTAAATGCGGTGTCCTAACAGAACCCCTCTCAAAAGCTACTGGTGAATAAAAAAAGAAATAATGTTGGTGATGAACCATCCTTATACAAGAATGACACTGAAGTAGGTCCTTCAGGCACTCGGGTCTCATTCTCTCAATCTTCCCCCACTTGTATCCCTCACCTATGTACCTATAGGTATATCATAGCTACTAGAATCATTTCATGGAGGCTCAAGTCATAAAATCATACGATCAGTTGACAGAGTACCAACACTATATACTGAACTACCATGTCTCACATCTCACAACTCCCTAAGATTTCTCTGAGTAATTCGTGCTTTGATTACAATATACATCACTGAAGTCATCCTAAATACATTCAACTATGATTATATTTCATAATGGAGACTACACTTAAATATCCTTGCCCAAGATAACTCGTCATCTCCTAGAACAGATGTGATGCATTGAATCTCTGTAATATGAGAAGAGTAATCCATCACCAGATGTGTTCCTCTAGAAAAATGATATAACTATCGATCTCAGTCCACCCTAAATGTCTTATTTTATAATTCATCATATAAGGTCCTCTGAATCTCATCCCATTACATATCATGATGAAATCGCACTTTTGATACCACTTCCAACCATCTCTAGGAAGAGTCATGTATCATGTATGCCGCAAGCTTCACCCTCTCCTATAGAGGTGCCTTGATATGCTCGAAGATAGAAAGCATGGCCAGAAACCATTACTTTGTAGCCTATTGTCCAGCATACCATAAAAATGGGGGTGGATGTTGTTGCTGGAACACATGGGTCAACATTGAAAGTGTTAGTGAACGTTGGGGTTCTCCTTGGAATGTCTGCATCATCCTCATAAATCCTTAAAAGAATTGGGTATCGTCACCAACATCTGATATAAATATCCGTGCCAATATGGGCACAATGAGATGATCTTTTTGTAGTCCTTTCTGTATCATTTCTAGTGTCTATTAATCACCCTGCACTAGGAGTACAATCAGAGGACATCATTGTAGCATCACTCTGCAAGGTCTAGATGTCAACATAGTTCAATATCATCAAGAACAAGAAATTAAAAGATCAAGTAAAAAATAGAATAAGGAATTCATTCATGTTTTAAAAAATAGGGATACACAGAGTGTTACGTTTAAACCATATCATGGGAATGTACCTCTGGCAATCATGGTCATGTAACACCCCTACACATGAATAGTTCCTCCATTGACATGATGTGTATGTGAATTTTCCCTCCTTCTCATGTAATTCTACCAGCCCAGAACTACAAAGTTCTATCCCTGTGTAATAATACAAGGTTTTTTCACCCCTAAAATGGAACGTACTACCAGAGTTCTATCCACAAGTGTTTTTAGTCACAGTTATGGATACACGGTCGATAATCACATGGTGTGTACCGTCTAGACAAGATGTGTACCTTCTATATTTCCTCCACCCATGTCATTAGTCACATGGCCAGATACACGGTTGTTTACTACATGGTATGTTCTACCAAAGCTTTCCCAACACCATTCTTTTTCTCACATAGTTAGTCAAATGGATAATGACTACATGTCATGTACCTAAGGTATATGGAATGAAAATAAGAAAATTTTTTTCTTCATGAACAGAAAAACATAGTGCGTGTGTTCATAACATCACACATCATGTTGTCTATGTTTCAATACAATAAGCCTCTGAATCTTCTCTAGAACCCATAAAAACATAAAATTTGTCTATGGCGTGAGAAATTTTGTCCCGTGGGAGCACATACTCTCGAAGAATGAATGTTTGGAATCCTTTTTTTACATCATAAAATTACAAAATTCTATTACAGATCATACATGATCCACCAAATTCGGATCCAAGATAGCTCATAACACCTTAGGGATTGAAGCCTAGCATCCAACCAAATTAAATATTACATATACCAATACCCAATCAAAAATAAATGGTATTATATAGTGAAACAAATCAAAACACCATGTATATCTTGGACAACATCTATCACTACAAAATTAAATTAGTAATGCATCATAAATGGAATGACTTGAATGTAGGACATGTGATCTCCAACATTTTCTTATATGTTGCATGAGATGGAATATCCTTATCTCATCGGGTTACAATAAAAATAGAACCACAATGTTATCAATAATAATAGCACAAAACAACTGTGTCACCCAATAGTGAAATCAGATAAACTATAATAATTACATATCCATAAAAATGGAATTATTCGAGACAAATTCTCTTTTCCCAAAACACGAGTTAGAAACTCCCATGCATATCTTATTACCAACAACATATTCTTTATAATCCCAATATATAGGTTTTTAATAGAAGGGAAAATTGAAATAGGAAACACATTGGATACATTTATGTACCATCCTGGTCCCGGGTGCAACATAGGGGTACCACAAACCTTGTTAGTCACATAATCTTAAAATCATTTCCCAAAAGGCCTGAGGCTACCAACTAATAGTGATGGATAATGTATCACCATGGGGAAACTATTCCCTCATTGGTTGAGTATACACATAAAATTCAAAATATAAACAAAATGTTGATCTAGTAATATCATACAACTAAAGTAAATTGTAGAATCCTGATAATAATATAACAATTATAGTATAAAAATTTATGCATGTAATGTGTTTCTATGAATAAAGACAAAGAATTCCCAATTCTGTAAAAGAAACACTCAAAACAAAGTAATGAAAAAAAGTAAACTCTAACAGCATCGTATGCCTCATCATAGTTACTTGCTCTCTAGCTCCAACAAAAACCAAGTACCTAAGGAAGATTGATACTTTCCCTTATATATATCTGAAACCATATAACCTATTTGAGACCAAATTCATTACACAAGTACTGTGTTATATGAATCCAAGTAGGCAACAACAAAAAGGTTTTTTCTTAATAGATAGTGAATATATATAGCAGGAAATACGCCAACACAACACAATAAACTCGGAAGTACATAAAAGTTAACAATCACACATTTTCAATTACAGTCATTTTAATATATTAATTAATAAAATAATTTAATAATTAATATTATGTTCTAGAATAATATATTTATCACTCAATGTAATATTAACAACATACATCTCATAATAACATCTAAATAATAAAGTATGACTTAATATAAGCTTATGTTTTTTCTTGGTAGAATCGACACAATAATTAAATCATTAATTAAAAACCTCTTGTAAATCACTAATGATATAATACATTTGTTTTACCATTGAACTAATATTTTTCAAATGACCACCTAGGAATATCTCATAGTCAATAACCTTGGGTGAACATTGCATAAATAACTTATAAACGACCTCATAGGTAGATTTCACGGTCAATACCACTGGTTGACATAACATAAAAAATTCATCAACAACATCTTGGGTAGCTTTCAATGTCACTACCCATAGGTAAAAGTATACACCAAGTCTTCCGTTGTTAATTGTAAATAAAAATTGAACCCCCAACAGTTTTCTTGGCCTAAGTCTATCATAGTCCATTGGAAAAATAGTGTACATATCATAACAAGGCATCACATGAAATCCATAAATACTACATAGCAAAAATTCGCAATCATAACACATGAAATTCATATAATATTTCAAACTCCATCCTAAAAAATTTATTTCATGGAAACAAGGTATACCACATAGTCAACCATATCCAATTATCCATAAATAGTCAATATAAGGAAAATTCACCCATGGGGTGTCCCAAAAACAATGAATCTAACCTTATGCATATGCGACAAAACCTTATCAATAATTAAACCATTTCATGTAAATTATATGGTTAAATTCCAAATCCAACAATACCCCAAACATGGTTTTTTTAAATAAAAGCTTATATAATTCATATTCAATCAATGAAAGGCCCAAACAACCTACATTGATGTCGTACGATAAAAACACAAAAATGTTGGCCCTTGAATATGCCTATAATGACATAAATATATAAAAAAGGTGAAGAACATTAATCATTGAAATACTCACTATAGAGGAGGAATCAAGAAGAGTGTCACTAGGGGAAGGTAGAACTGACCGGTGGGAATTAAACAAACCCAACAACATCGCAATTGGAAGTTGGACAGAGAAACAGGAGGAGCATGATGTTCTTTGTTCATTCATCACTGTCTAGTTTGAAACAAAAAAGATAAGAAGGGTGTTCTAGGTGTGGGTCGCATCACCAATCTGATTTATCAAATAAAAAATAAAAGCACGCGGTGTGTTTAGTTAAAGTACAAACATTGTACTACACTCAACTGGCCACCACTTTAGGCAGTCTTCTAGGTCCACTACATGACCATGTAATTGGCCGTTACATGGCCAGTACATGGATACATGTGGAAACTAGGTACATGGAGTGTAATCAATAGTACAAGATGTGTACTTATAATGTTTCACATTTAAAACTTTTTCTTAAAAAATAACATGAAATCAAGATCCGTAAGTGAAATCAAGATTCGGGATCTTACAATACTGATGATGATTTTGCAAAACCATTTAATGGAATTGCGTGTGTTAGTTGGTTGTACCCAATACATAATAACATATTAGAAAATCGATTATACTAAGGCAATTTTATATGAATGATATTAAAATAAATTAATTGGTTTGGGGAATAAATAATTCAAAAATGTTTGTTGATGAATGTTACCTTTAATTCGAGTACCTCCTTATATTTAGTGAAATTGGACTTCTCTAGTAGTTTATGTACAATTTAATTGTTCTATAATGTTATGGGGATGTATAAAATGGTTTTCATAGGTCTTGGAAAACCCTAATTGTTCCCCAATTCTTAATAGAGGTGACATGGGGTTGCATTTTAAAATGGAGGTCAGTGGATATCATGTAAAACATGGAATGGGTGAATTACATCATCGTTTCATAAAAGTCATGTGGCTATATTAATTGAAAAATATATATCCTAGAATTTATATTTATATATTTGTCCATAAAATTTGTTTTGGACAAATTTTTAGGTCATAATTTCTATTATGTTTAATGGTTAGTCACTTTGTAAAATCCCTTTTTCCTTAAAAACCCGGATTAATTTTATTAAGTGTCACTATTGATTATGGTAATAAAAATAATATTCCGTAAAAATAAATTATATAGTATTCTTTTTAAAAAATGGAATTCATGCTATCAAATTCAATTCATAGTAGTGGGTGAAATTAGTTTAAAAATAATTCAGCAAATGGGATGAGACAGTGAGTTTTTAAAGTATAAATATTCATAATAGAAATATATGTTTATATAAAATTTCAATATGAAATTTAAATGAATAAAATAAATTCTATTTATTCATTTGAAATTTTACTAATAGTACTCAAAAACTAATCTAGAGTATAATTTATCAATTTAAATAAAATATTGGAAAATGTTGTTTTCAATAGAAATTTAGTATTTTTTATTATTCATCTTAAAAATAAATATTAAAAAATCAACTATGGATAATATTAAAACTATAAATATTAAAAAAAAATATATAATATAATTTCTAAAACTGTAAAAAAAATTACTATATTATTTTTCAAAAAATGATATATTTTGTTATTCTATTCGAAATACAATATTCACCAAAAATGAATTCAATATATAAGAAAATATATATTTAATTATCAATATGTTATATTTATATATATTAAAAAATTAATATTAAAAAATAAGTTATTAATGTTTACACTAGAATGATTAATGTCTTGGTTATAACTATCATGTTTAATTAATTAAATTAATTAATCGTTTTTTCAAAAGAACATAGTGTTTCATGTGACGCATGTTAATCCTGATGTTTATGGAAAAAAATAAAAATATTGTATTTCTTATATGAAAATAAAATAAAATAATGTATTTTATTTTAAAAGTGTGTATAATGTCTTATGGTGTTACACATTAAGTGTTGTTGGAAGATATAAAGTTCACCTTGGTTACTTCCATTGGATAGTAGTCAATACTATCCTTAAGTATATTAAATGTTCCAAAAATATGATTTTGGTATATTGATGAGATATGGAACTAATCAAAACGATTATATATATTATATTTTCCAAACATATCAATATTTAATGATTTCAAAAACAGGATACACATTCCTATTGAATGGCGGTGTTGTGAGACTGAAGAGCTGAATGAAGGATACAGTGATAGATTAAATAGATTTTTTCATGTAAGTGTGTATTTTGGGGAATATAAATAATAATTATTTATTGTAAAATTAATAAAATAACATTATTTTGAAAATTTATGTAATTATCATTAAACATTGTATTATGATAACACTGCAATGTTGGATCTCACAAAAGAGACAATGTCGTTATACCGAATGAAACACATGCATCAGATGTATCATATCATTAGTGAATTTTCAAAGAGGGGTTAGGTTTTAGTGATAATTATGTACATATAATACAACCTGGCTAGAGCCATAATTATGTTGTTCACATTTTAGAAAAATGATAATCATGAGAGGTATATTGATCAAAATGTCATATTCAATTAGATCCAGTCCATATTGGTGTTTGTAGGATTTGGTTTCCTAATACATACATATTTCTGTTTTGATGACATGTATATTCGATGTATTGATGATTAATAGAACATTTTTTTAAATATATTTCATTATAATTGATTAATCTAATGAAATCATTTAAAATAGTACATATCTAATTGACAATTTCAAACAATTTCCCTGAAATGATGAGAAACGTGAATTTCTATTATTATATTCATAAATTATGTTATGTATTTTGATAACATACTATTATGGGACATATATTTCATAGACTGACTATTGAAAGTACTCATAAGAATATTCTGTTACTTCAATAATGTTCACACATGCAAATCAGTATAATGCTAGACTACAAGAGTGGACCTTGTAGTAGGAAATCTTCATGTATTGGTTTTATCAGTTACTTCTATTTGTAATCATATGTAATGGTCATTAGACATGAATATATTCATTAATACATTCCATGAATCATTAAAATATTTATTCTAACCAAAATAATGTCGGTACATGTTTACCATGAGGTAGGTAATGATGTGTAAGATGTGATTGAGATGCCATTAATGGATATTTTGAGGTAGTATTTTCCACTTAGAACAATATAAAAGCTAATATATCGGCCCTTGGATTGTAATATAAAAATATCATTAAATTTCATGGACATATTGTATCAAGATATGTTTTTCAGTTAAAGATATATTGATGCCTCGAGAATATAGGTTGTTTTAATGAAAATATGACCGACTTGATGATATATTTTGAAACATTGATTATATTACATGATAAGCATTCATATATGGATATTTTCATTTCATTGTTATGTTAATTTCTTGAGATCTCTGACTTATTTATATATTTTAATATAATACATAAAAAAATATCACCCAATTTTCATGAGAATGAATTATATATGATCACAAACTATGTGTTTATGAGGATCTCAAAGAAAATATACTTAAATTTAAATAATTTATTATATATTATTTTTATATTGGTGTATAATTTTATTACCACATAGTCGATCAAAAATATTTATTAAAGAATAAAATATTTAGAAAAAATATTTTTTTGACTGATTTATCAATTATAATGGTGTTATAATTTACCAAGACTATGTATGGTGAGAAATATTAATTAAAAAGAATGATATATAAAAATTGTTATTGTAAATGTTAGAAAGCACCAAAAAATATTTATACTATTATTATTGTTATGAGGATTGTAGATCATATTCCATTATACTATTATTTAAGGGATGGTATTGACATTAATAATTATTTAAAACTAATACCTAACTCTAATAAAAGTTGATTATCACAATTTTCTAGTGAGTTCAATTGAAATATTAGAATTTTTGTGCATAATTAATTTTCTATCAGCTCCATATTCTATTTCCCTCTTAATAATGATAAATTAAAGACTAATTCCTTAAATTCCAAATGATATGTGATAAAAAAAACTCATTTCAATATAATTGATTCTCTATGATAGTGTATAAAGATTGGTTTTTCTTTCTTGGGGATCATAGGATCATGTGTATATCACCCATTGATCCATTCCCTCCTTTGATCATCACAATGTGACGAAGGTAGTTGAGAAGGATAATTTCAGATGAAAAATGATCACATTCAATAAATATCATAATCAAAATATTCATTTTATCTTATATGAAATTAATTTTTTATGAATTTGATATACAGAAACTTCACTTTGGGTTTTAGGGGAATACCAATTAAATTAAATTTAAATATATCGACCATCACATAATGCTTCCATTAATTCAATAATCAAAAAAACTATCATATCATTTTCACTTCAACCATCCAGTCTGTGTTTCTACCCACCATAGGTTCTTTATTTTCATTACATAATATAATTTATGAAACTACTATCATCAAAATTAGCAAATAAAACTTTCCCATAGGGACATAGAGAATCTCCAAACATGAATTCCACATATAAAAACCTTGTCATTCCTGAAAAAGCTTCCACTTGTCATTGATATGATATAATGTTTGAAAATTTGAAAATATTTATCATCCTAGTCATGTCGACTTTTACATGAAAATCCCTAGATGGCCACTATATGAGACATGTTACATACTAATGGCGTGGTTGGTCTAGTTCCCCACTAACTTTATATAACAATTCAATAAAAATAATTATAAATTAAATATTGATTATTATTATCTTAAAAAATGGATTTAATATCTAACACTTCAGAAAATCCTATTTCACATGCCCTTATCCCAAGGCTCTCCAATATCAATTTGGGAACTATCACTCAATCCCATAACTAACTTCTCATTATTTTTCCTAACCAAACCATCTCCTCTCAAATGGCATCTAAAGAATAAATAATGGTCGAATGACTAGTCTCAAGTTCCCATGACACTTCTTTCACAAGGAATACATTCCGTTTATCAATTTTTCAATCCCAAATATTTGGAGTGTCATATTAATCACATTGATATATTGAGTTCTTTGTCATGTAATCAGTTTCCCCATCTATCAATAGTCATAATGTATTGCTTAATAATATCATTCTTAGTCAAAATAACTTACGAGAACATAACTAGTCACTCATTTCAATTTTTTTATATCAATTAAAAATGAAGTTTTACTTGATTAAACTCATAACAAGTTTCGTTATCCCCAAAAGGATAATGGTGAACAACCCACTATATGGATCACCATATATATACCATCAAGAAATAATCTCATAGATTACAGTAATCAATATAAAATAATATTTGGATTCAGTGAAATATTGATGAAATATCTTGACTATACTCCGGATGATATCATTATATTTGGAATGATCACCACTGAACTATGATTAATCAATTATTCCATCCATAGGCATGTATTGCTCTCCAAATGGTGTGCCCACATATATCCGGGTTGTACATTTCTCTTAAAAACCACTGAAACCAGAATTATTGACAATGTGTTCAAATGTCAATTGAATTTCCAATCATCTCAAGGTACGAAAATGATTTCCATGTTAAATCTCAACTTATGTAAATTCCCTAAATTTATCCAAATATTTGGTTTTATATACACACAAGAATCATATTCTAAATCATCATTCATTGACATGCACTTGATCGATCAGTAAAATTCCTTATTATATATATAAAAAACTCAATTAGTTCAAACTAAAATCACCATATATTGTCAGTATACAACATAATACTACATGGTTCAAGTCCCAACACACCCTTCCATAATTTTTACTTCTCTAAAGAAATGATATCCATGATGTTTTGAATGTCTTTTATATTAATCTAGAATTATCCTTGAAACACCTATTTAAAAAATTTCCCCATTTTTATTTAAAGATATCTTCTATGAATCTCTATCAAATAATATAAATTTTCTATGAATAATGTTGAAATAGAAAATCCACTTTCCCACATTTCCATAACATGAATATTCATTCTCCATGAAGACATAATCAATGATAATCCACATTATGTGATTCCTCCATAACTGATGTTATCGTTATACCTATATCATTAAACCAGATCTCCTTCCATGTATTGGCATCTACATGATTTTAAAACCATGATAACATTCTAAAAAGTTTTAGGTTTATTGTGTGTTGAACCATCTTGTATTTTCCCATGATCAAACCAATGATAAATATCAAATGATTGATTAAAAAATAAGGGCTTCTAACACTTCCATAATCCCTTACTAAATCTATCTCAACAATGGGTCATGTGGTCCGACAAATTTTCACATATGGAAACCCTTTTACAAAGGGTCATATCATAGCGCGTAATCCACACTCCCACCTTAATGAAAGTAGCTGAATCAAAATTGTAAGGCTCTCTAAGAAATATAATTATTACATTGATCTACAACATTAAAAACATAAAAATATGTTTAAAATAATACAGTTTCTCTATTTCAATTTATTCCAGAAAAAACTCTTTCTGTTGAAATTGAGCACCCATTTATGTGTAGCAAATTATTAACTAATTATATAAGGAAATACTATAATTCATTACATTAAATCCATTAGACTACCATACATTGATACTATATAATTATCCTTATAAGGGAATACTCTTTTGAGGGCCCAAAAGATAGGTATAATGTGGAAATTAAAGTGATTATCATGGGATTCCATACAACAAAGTACCATATAATGGATCTATTTCACTACAAACATTAAATTTCCAAATTGATTTTCCCTCAATGATTCAACTGCAAAACCAATGAATTAGAATGGTTATGTAATATATCTAGCAAGATTTATCATAAAACACCATATTGGTTGTTAAAAATCATTAGGTAGATACATATGAAAAGAAGAAACTAATAAAATTTATAATAAAAATTCATTAAATACCAATGATAACCCAAAATGTTCAATAGTATAATAAAATTATTATATCAATGATATTGGTCATACAAAACACTCATGGTTCAGTTAAATATAATGTTGATCCATGTTATGTGGAAAATCAATTTGTATGTCATTACTATAACATTAAATTACTGAATTTTTGTAACGACACCCATTGAGGGGTCTAACACATTGGAATCATGTGACCTATCAGTCAATAATATCACTGCACCTCATGTTCGTGTTTGCTATGTCGTTATCCTCAACACCGATAATCTCACTATTAAGATGCATATGAATCCATAAAATGGAAATATATATACAAGTATGTCTATCATTTTGGAATTAAAAAAATAAAAACTATGGTGAAATTACATTTACTATGTTATAGAGGATTTCAAATTTTTACCTCAAAATTAGTATTAAAAAATGATACTACAATTCATATAACTTGTGAAACGAATGTTTCAAATTTTATGGGTGGGATACCTCATTCCCTTATCGGCCAAATATAAATCAATAATTAGACACTTGTTAATAATATTAAAAAAATGAAAAATAATTCATAAAATATAAACTAAATATTCATTATTTTATGAAAAAATTATATAAAATTGAATCATCGCATATGAGAACAATTATCCCATATCCCTAGAAACTAGAACATTATGTTGGAAAAAAATATCTGCAAACACCAGAATAATATCCATCATAGGATTACAAATAGTAAAAAGAATCCTGTCAACCATATCAATTATAGTAATACAATATGAAATAAAGCATCTATTAAATAATGTTTTAATAACATATCTAAAATTCATAATATTAATAACAACTGAACGAGTCGGAGACAAATCCTAAAGCATGAAACCCTATATACTGGAGGCTAATGACATGTATAAAATTCCAATGGTTTGTCGTTGGTTATTGAAAGCTCTCTTAGATAACTATGAAACTAGAAGATATTACTAAATTCCTTCCATAATAGAAAATAAAAATAGTATTGAAGAAATTAAAATGTAAATGAAATAACAATAAATTAATATTTGTAAAAAATGAATGTCCATATAATTTATAAAACACTTATCACCCTCTAGGATGACCACAAATATAGTATTAAATAAATAGATGAAAACTAATTATAAAATATTATACTAATAACTCATATCTGAACCAAATACCCAACCTCCATATACATATATGAGCCATCATGCATGATCAGTCTTGGGCCATAGTACAATATTGTCCATATGACAATGTTATCATATTCTTTGGTACACTAGTTTAGTGGTTGTTAGAGTAGGGTGTGAGTAACAAAATTAGTAGGGAACCGTAACCACATTCATATATATATCAAGTAATTTCATCATATGTATATGTGTGATACTCATCCTAAAATCAAAAATTATTATAACACAAAATTCAATAATAATAGTAATCAAAACAACAATACTATCAAAAAAATAATCTAAAAAGTTAATATTGTAACAAGGTCTATAGGAATATGTTTGTGCCCATACAATGTTATTAGTCTACCTAAGGCACAATTATAAATTTACAAATATATCAAATTTAGATAATTAATCAATGGATTTTATATTACAATCAACCCTTTTAGATTTATCAAAAACCATAAATGCCTCTAATCAAGCTATTCCACCATATCGTGATATATTTCTTCATGAAGGTATCACCAATACCTACCTCTAATAAATACCGTGAATGATTACATGTATCAACTAGATACTCTATAAATATAGAATTGTTCATAATGTCATGGAACTCATGTTATGGGAATCCAATTTGACATTAGCACCCAATATCATTTCTATATGTAGAATTGAAATTGGAGTGTGCATAAACTCTAAGGGGGGGGGGGTCACCCATAAAATATCCATAATGAATAATCCCATATATTGATCTAATATATCATGGTCAATTTAAATATCCATCTCAAGACCTCTATTACAGGTAAATTATGAATAATATAGTAAAATTTTGTATACCCTAATCCAAATGAGTACCATATGAATCTATTTTACTCATCACTATCAATACATCAAAATATCTCTAATACAATGATCAGAAGAAATGCTACCACATAGAAACATAATATATGTTCAACATTCAATGAAGGATCATAGATACATTAGGAATCATGATTATTTAACATTAAATTAATAAGTATCATTAGCTCGTTCATATAAAGAACCTTTGGGAATAACAATAAGAATTTATCTAACAAAATTATCATAATAATATTCCCATTAAGAACTATTGGATCTATATCATATAATCACGTCCCATTAGGACCCATGAGATATGTTCGATGAATCACCTATGGGACCATAAATCCATCAAAAGGAATAGTGTGTATGAATATAATAACTACTGATGGTTGGGTAAAATAAAAATCCCATAATGACTTCCATAGTACCCCATGCTCACATGTTTTGTGAGGATTATGATATGACACACAATATAATCTCTAAAAACCAATTATTCTCTCATGCACATTCTATTAACCTCTAAGGCACCCTACATGTCTACTATATCAATACGTGGGGAGGTATCCATTACATTCTCAACAGTGATAGAAAAAAATAAGTGTCATACCCCTTGGGAACCTTGAAAACATTATACTGGATTGGTTTCCATCTTACAATACTCTAAGACATAGTTACATTCATAATAATGTGCCCAATTCTTAATGACAACGCATTCCATGGAATTATAATAACGATAAAATGAGTTTCTTAGATAAATTGGTTTTTTTTAATTATTGAAATGATAAAGAGATGGGTCATGATCCAATCTAACAACTAAGGTCTCTCTGGGACAATCCTCATACTGAAAACAGTCATGTTCGAACCAATGATTATCCACCAAGGCCTATAAAAATTCTGACATTTTTTTTTCTAACCGTAGTATCATACAATAAATTTTTTCATTACTACTAAATATCCAAATGGAATAATTCATTCCCACAAAGGGATAAACAAATAACATAAATCTTAGGTGTTTATAGTTACCACTAGAGTTAATCCATTGAAATTATCTGTTTTAATAAATTAATAATTTTTCATTACAAATTAAATAGGAAAGGTCACAATAAGGGATAATGACAAGATTAATAATAAAACAACAAACATGCATTAATAGAATATGGTAGTAATGGAAGACCACATGCCTTTATGAAAAAAACCATTTAATCTTCCATTTTTTTAATAAATTTTTATGTCCCATCCAAAATAATATGAGAGACATGAAGTCACATAAAGAACATTTATTAATAATTTATTCCCATTAAACTATTAAATATTTAAAAAAATAAATGAACAACGAATAAGGCTTGAATCCTTTTTAGATGATCCCATCACTTTGAATTCATGATCAAACCCTATCTGATAACCCATTACAAATCCTTATCATGGAATCTGGAATAATAAATAAGAGACAGATTTGATAAAACCACACCTAAATTAAATTTAAATATAGAATGTTTATAAATTAGTTTTCTAGATTTATCAATGAAATGTATGATGGAAACTATAGGGAACCTCTCAGGAAATCATCTTCTTATGTAGAGAAATAAACATGACATGGTATGTGATTTCACCATGATCTTTTTCAATATAGAATAAAAATAATTAATTGAGAAGATATAATTATAGGTAGTATTGAAACACAATATACAACAATTTTATTTAAAAAATACCTTATGGATTAGCATACATATTATGATGTTCAATTTGAAAATATAATGAAGGATTTCTCTTATTGAGGAAGTGATTAAGGGGGGCGAATGCAATGGGGACTAACTTAGTGAAATGGGGTATAAAAGGTGTATGAAACATCATAATAATTGGAGTGGAAAGTAGTAATTTTATAATTTTAAATGGTATTTATGAAATGGATACATTTTTGACAAAACCATTCTCTAAATTTGACCATATAATTTATAAGGTGAATCCCCATGCATAAAAATAGTGCATTGTATAACATACCAAGAGAAAGTTATGTGACATGTGTTTAATAGACTAAGAACATCCATATGGGTATCCTGAGACTAATATATGGTATCCCCAACACATGTTATAATAAAAATTTTGAAAAATGATATGGTCACATTGATAAAACTCATTTTTCACCAACTGTGTCCATATGCACAATTTATTTTTAATAATCCATCTTCTGGCCCCCAAACCATCAAATGCCCCTGAAAACTATAAACTAATTTTCGAGCCTCATACCCTAAATAAAAACATTACACTATTGAATTATAATACATTCAATTTAGTTATAAATATTCAATTTAGATTTCGGCCACCCATTAGTTGAATATTAAAATTCCATTAGAAATTTATAAACAAAAAAACATAGGATTTTAAATCCTTGTCTTGAGTCATGTATAGAGAACTATTATGATCCCCAAAATTCCCAAAATAACCCTTATTTTCTATTAAATTATGTACATTTTGTTTAAAATAATTGGTTCGACATCTTAAAATCATTGCATAATCATACTTTACAATTTTATTTCATTAAAAGTTAAACATGGAAATAAGAGAAATAGTGAATAAAATAAAACAAATCTTCTCCTTAAATTCCATTATTATAACATATATAATATAATCACTATCAATGAAATATAATAATATTTATCATTATAATCTCCACACACAAGACAATCAAACACTTGATCTTCATAATTGGACTGAATCCTAAAAAATCAACCATATTTAAAACATAGAAAATACATTAATAGTGAAAAAGTATATTTATCTATCACTTTCAAAATTGTAATAACCATATATATACCCACTACTATAATGTAGAATATCTCACTAATATTAGGGCCCTCTCTAACTTCTTTAACTTCATCTTAAAATCAATTAATTATTGTAGTTGGCATTAATAATGGGGAAAATAATTATATATATGTCAAATTTAATACTAATATTGATTTTAATATAGAACAAAATATATTGACAGAAATACATGAAATTTTTGACAAAGAAGAATGAAAACAAATATTTCATGAAAAATAAACTAACTAATAATATAATTAATAGTATAGGGATGTGAGTGATGATTTTATTGACGTGAAAACAACCAATAACAATGCAAAAAAATCAATAAATCAATGTGAGAAAAAAGTCTCATTGAAATCAAAGAATAATCCAGGTGTAATGCATGGTAAATCAATTATATAGTATTTAATATTGTTTAATATTCTTTTAATTTTTCATATTAATTGAAATATCACTAATTCATGTGGTATGAACTTATCCCATTATCATTATTGACCAACTATAAGTGAATAGATCATTTAGTCCCTCCACTACATCATCCACTAATATAAAAAATGGTTATAAAACATATAAACATGAAAAAAATAATTAATTATTCCTAAATTTATATGACTTTTAATATTTCATCTTGTCAAATGGGATCTTATATGTATTTTATTTGAAAAATGAATCATGAAAATGTTCCCCCTAATTTCAAAAATTTCAAAATATTTACAACCGAAGAATGAATCTGATGGTTTCATTAGACAATACTTTATATAAGATTGATTTCCTATCTCTAACCTTTTTAATACTCCTATAAAATTACTTATAGAATACCCTATAGTTTATTTTGATCAATACAATGTTCTATGTTCTTATTTTTCGATCAAATAGAGAGTATTGGAAAACATCACTATGAGAGAATTTTCATAGAGACAAAAAAAGTATCCATTGAACCAACATAAATAATTAAAAATTTAACATCATCATTTCCTTTGAAACATTTCCTGATTATGAAATCAAATTTGTTTCTCTAATGAATTATGTTATGAGAATATACCATTAAATCTATTTTTAATGGTTTCCACAGATAATTTTTGAAAGTAATTATTTTAATAAAGTAGGGGAATAATTGAATCCCTGATTCCTAATTATTTTCCCATTATCTCTATTTCATATACTTTCAATCTGTTACATTAATTCATCTATTCAAATAGATAAATGGAAATTTAATAATGAAAAGAGATATTTCATTTTGTGTTTTTAAAATAAGTTTTTTTTGTACCCATGTATTTTTATTTAATTTCACATGCCTCAATTTGTTTTTAACAATATACCATATTAAAATTTCCTTAATCAAAGTTAATTATATTCTAAGATAATTTAAAAATAAAATTGAAGTGTAGCTGTATTGACCATGTTACCCTCACAAGAGAATTAAAATGATGGGTGCAACATTATTCAAAATGAATGTCCCTACATTTAATTTTTATTTTAATCTATCCTAACACATGTTCTGATTGCCGTATCCTTCTAGGAGCATGTATGCCTCATTCACATTGATACATTAATCATAAAACAATGATAAGAGTCAAAATCGTTTTTTATTTTATCCTTTTCAAATATTATTAATATTTACATAATCAAGTCCTCTATTATGTTATAATTTCTAAAACAGATTTCTTGCTCCCATTTTCATCCCAAAATTAAATTTATTCTAGCCATGAAAATCACATATGGGCATTGAAAACCATTTCATAATTTTATCAAAACCTAATGATGGAATTCTACTATAAATAACATCATCATTGTGAAAATAATGATATATATTATTCATCAATTAATCCTTTTATAAGGAAAAAACCATGGAGATAAAATCATCATCTTGAATTGGTGTTTCAAAACTATATTATTTATAGTGAATAAATATTCTTTATTTAAATCATGATTGAAAATTCAAAAAACAAATCTATTAGGATCGTAAAATTCTAAAAATCATTCTTCTATTGATATTCCTCCATAATCAATAAGATAGAACCACATTAGATTTTAAATTTATGATTTAATGAGCCATATAATGGATATCAACCTTCCTTAATTTTCATGGTTCATCATCTCAAACTAATTTGATCTTGATAAAGTCATAAAAATAATTAAAAGTCTTTATTTTAATGATTACCCATATTATATTTTTTTTACATCAAATCCACCCCCATCTCAAAAGATTTCATTAGAAAATCCTAGACAAGTAAATGTAGAATCTTCTTCCCTTCTTCATAATTTCATATTCACCAACTCTATTATCTTATATCATCATCTCTATTTATATTTTTGCAATTATGAAAAGTTTAACCCACTAAATCATCTTTCTCTTCATATATCCATGGACAATTATTCGATAACATCCTCAGATTCAAATGGATTGTAATCTAAATAATATTATATCACAAATGGTTGTTTCAGGTATTATCTTCGATGTTTATTAATATTGGATTTATGAAAAAATAGTTTTCCAATTTAGTTTTTATTTTTTTATTGAAATATATATTATACATTATCAAATTTACATATGAAAATTTAGTGGGAGGTTTTTTTCCAGTGTTCCCTTTTAAAATAGGAATGTTCAAGTTCTTTTATCGAATTTGATTCTTCAATCAATTATTTATTGTATCCCCTTCCAAAATGTGTGGTTGGTTATATAAATTACAATGTTCTAACAATAAATATTCCAATTGTTTTCCATAATATAGATAAAAGTTTTATCTTTTTTGAAAATATAATTGTAATTGACTATAGGTGGATGATGCTAGAGCTTTAATAATTCTAATGTAGGTCATAAAAACTGAAAAGTTTCTATATTAATTAAAATATATTAATTTATAATAATAAATATTAACCAGATCAGAAAATTAAAATATTATATATCAAATTGTTACAATAATTAATAATTTATCATAATAATTTAATTGAATGAAAATAAAAACTATTCATGGAAGTAAAAATTATTAAAATAACATAACTATGTATTATTCAATAAATAATTATAAAAAATTTCATCCAATGAGATATTATCTATAAAAAATATGTAAATAATTTTAAAAAGTTCCATAAGAAAAAATAAATCAAAAAAACTAAATATTCATAAAAATTATTCCATCAATGTATAAAACTAAATTATAACAAAATCGCACAAAATAAAGACATCAATGTGGGGAAAATTCTATTAATTTAGACACCAAAAAACTCATTTTATTAAAATGTAATTATTTAATGTGTTTTTTAATCTATACGTAGAAAAATATAATTCTCAATAATATAATCAATTTCACACAAAATATTCATTTATTTAACCAATTTATATTTTGGAAAGTGCGAAAAAGACAAAACACATAAAACAATAACACATATAAAAATATATAGTCCTTGTGTATTATGATATATTACATTATTTACAGAAAAAATTCTAAAGATTAGGTCAAAATAAAGAATTATCCAAAAGTAGTTTTTAGAGGTATTAGATTTTGAAATAGATGATGAATTTCAACGAATTCTTTTAGAAAGGTGCATCCCATATTCAAATGAACACTACCAACCATGGAAGAAAAAACCCATTAATCATTTAAATGGAAATTCTTCCTATATAATATCAGCCACATCCCAATATTTTCTATAATTAATTTTATAGTAATATGATTGATGATATGTTATATTTAAGCGGAATTAAAATCTTAATAAGTTGATAATAAAATTATCACAATCCCCTTGGTTCTAAAAAAAATTCATTTAGCACATCAAAAATTAAACTCAAATGATTACCTTATAAGTCAATATCTCCCATATTCATTTGAGTTAAATATTCCACCCAATGTAATAATTTTTTGATAAGTTGGAATTAATTTTTTTTATTCCCCACCATTTATTTTATCATATCTATCTACAAAACAGATTTTGAATTTAGAAATTGATTTACATATTTACTCACAAGAATAGTGTCGATTGTCCTAGAAATATGCCTAGGGTTCCAAATTTAAAAATTTATTATAGTTTTGATGAAAACGTTTATTATATTTTTAGTGGGATCCTTGGGGGAATTGTTTCATATATCTTGATAACCTATTATTATTGATATATGATTCAGTTTCTATATCTTCTTATTTCAATCTAACATAGCTATAATATCACGCCACCATTCCTAGTTCATTAAAAAATCCATTACGTAGTGGTTATCATCTATAAATAATCATTCAAATCCAAAAAGGTAAAAAATAATGAAATCCTTCAATAACAAGGATAAAATCATCCACCAGACACCCTTTCATTTATGATCATAATTCAGACCAAAATTCCCTCAATTGTGTAAAATATTGAATTTTATTTTTATATTATTATAAATTATAATGTGTATTTTTATTTTCCATGTTAATGATTCTGATCTAATTATAAGGAGAGGAACATTTCAAACATAGATAAAAATCACATTGTCCCAATATTTAATTTAAATGTTAGGGAACATTTTATAAATATGATTTCTAAAAATTAAATTAAAAAAAATTCAATGGGTCAAACAGAAGATCATCAATAAATTTATTAATAGATAAAAATATATATAATGTATTTTGTTAAATTTAATTCTTATGAATTTTATAAAAAACAAAAGATTTTCTATTTCCTCTATAAAAATGAATGTAAACAATTTTTTTATTAAAAGCAACATTTTAAATACAAATGCCTTTTAAGGGTTCATGAATTTTTGAGGTTCATCTAAAATTTATTCTTAATACATTGGTAATCATTAGTCTAATTACGTACCCTAAAAGGATATTCACACATTCCATTACTTCTAGGAAAATTACCGCATACAATTATCACAACGACATGCATCATGAATGTGCATAATTAAAATTCACTATATTGAATGTTACCTACCCATTAATTTTAATATTTTAAATATTATGTTTAGTGAAATAAAATATCCTTCTTTTCATGAATAAATACCTACAGTATCCCACTCATAACCTTAATAATTGTAATACATATAACACAAACATACCTAAAGAAACACTTTTGAAATAAATTTACATGAGGATTATGTTTAGGGAGTTTTTGATGAGATGATTCTAGTAAGTACCTCAAATATATCCTTCTAAATATCATTAAATTTATCTATGATGAATTCCATAATATTTTTATTCTTATAAAAATCTATGGTGGATTATATTTTAATCATGCATAGAATAAAAAATCATAGTAATTGTTGTTAAAAATAAAAAAATGGTAAAAAAAAATGAACCATCGGTTGAGTCCAATGAAGCACTAATTATGGAATATTTAGGTAGAGTACCATAATGGGTAAAATTTCAAACATGGTGAATTTGGTTAACCAATTTATATTCCAATAAATTATATGATTTATGAACTACCCATTTTCAAAAAGTTAAATGATATTCTCCCTAGAAAACTCAAAATCACCATTAAGAATAAGTCATAGAATTTTCAATGTACTTGACTACATGGTTATCACATTCCATAATAATGTAATATCCTTCAATAAAATATTAGTACCTTTTTTCAAAATTGGTATTCAAATTATTGATGATAAATTAATGAAATGAATTTAAGTTTTCATAAAATTTTGGACATTCTCTTTTGATTCCTCTTAATTTCTCCATTTCTCACTTCTATAGTAATAATATCTCTACAATAATATTAAATAATTGTTTTGGGCCTTAATATTCTACAATGATATCTAATTCAATATCGCAGGCATGTGAATTTTAATTCCATTAAAAGTTCTACTAGGATAAATTACTATAGGGTACATCTACGTAGTCCAGTATGTCTATAATGTCTCAAAAATTGGATTAGTAATACATTCATAGGGCATGAGGTCGTATTCATAGAAAATAATTCATGTCATATCTAGAAATTGTTTCATAAAAACTAGATTTTTGGCGGATGGTTGTTCGGGTTTTATGTTCTAAAGCATAAATCGTTATTAAATAATTCAACAATTTATTTTTTATTTGAGTTTCTTTATCTATTATGATTTCCACAAAAACATGAATCCTTGAAAATATATTTTTATTATTGAACATGAAATCACAGGAGGAATGTTTTTTTAGATGATCTAATACCCTAATTGAATTGGATACAAATACCATATCAAAAATATATATTCTTTCCCAAAAGAACATGTAAATGGTGAAATTAAGTCAAAACCCCATAAAAAAGATTATTCGAACTCCCAAAATCACAAATTTCATTGATAATTTATTCTACCAATATTTCACAATATTTGACATTTAAGACATTGAAATACATACTCCCATCAACTATTAAAAATTTTGTTAAATTGAAATAATATTATAGAACAATTTAGTTAGTTCTATAACTCCCATGATTTCCACCCCAATGTGATGAATGAAAACTCTCAATATTGGGAGGTATATTATATCCAACCACAAATCCCCATATAATTCCATAATCATATATCATAAAAATAATAGGTTCATTGGAAAAATATTACATCACCATAAACATGAATTTGATTTAATGATTCTATTAAATATATATGTTCCGCAAACTCAAAATACATTTTACTGTAAAAAACATATATGTAGATTTCAACACTATTGATTCAATAATATTCTCATCAGATAATTAAGAGTTACCCCCATTATAATTTTGTCCTTGGTATTGGGTAACATATTGAATTTTTCAGGAATGACCATTTCAGCCCCATTATTATTAATTTTTTCAAAATTAGTCTTCTATGATAAGGATATCCATACAATAATACTTGTTTTTTATTGGTCCTTACGTTGATATTTTCGAAACATATAAATTGAAAACCAATCCGTAACCAATAACATTTTATTTGCATATAATGTTTTATTAGTATCATTAAATAAATCATAAGGATTGGAAGTCAAATTCAAATAGTTCTCCTTCCACATCAACGAAACAGCTTTAATAACATCATTTATTACCTCGAATGTGATTTTACATAATAACTAGAAAAAATTGGTTAATTTTTTAGTTTCTCTTTTAGTTAGTTAAAAAACTATATATGCATCTCATCAATTATAAAATGTTCTTCCATTACTACCAAGGAGAAAATGTGTATTCTTATTTGAAATAAGTACACAGTGAATCAAATTTAGTATATAATATTCTATAAAACAATTAAAATTTTCTATTATTATTTAGTGCAATGATGTTTTAGATAAAATTACTATATTACCATCATCAATATCAAATTTTAGAACATTATATCCAAAATTAATCACTGATGGGGCCATGAATTTTCTCATTTCTATATTTAATACCAAATATATTTTTATTTATATTTTTAAATTTTTATAATTTTAATTACAAAATATTAATAATAAATTCTAATTATTTGTATGTAATCCATAAAAACCATGATCTACATATTATACATATCATATATATTATCCATTAGTATTCTATAAATGGTTGATAAGGAACGAAATAAAAAAAATGCAATTTCACTTGTAGGAAAATGTATCGAATATAAAAGTTAATGTGGTGATCTCTTTCATCATAAAATCTATTTCAATATTCATCTAATAAATGTATCCACAAACTAGTTGTACTCATTACATGAAAATCTCTCAAACATACACTATATAAATTATAATGGGAATTTTTCCTTTAAACTTCCAATATCAGTTTTCTTATAATTTATAATGACTATGTACTTGTTCACTATCTGATTTTAGAGTTTCCCATTTTACTCATTGGTTATGAATATTACTCCACTAATTATAAGTACATCATTCATAGGACTAACCCTTGGTATATCTATGATTGTATAAATTATTTTGGAATCTATGACTTTAATTAATTCTTACCTAACTCAATCCCTTATGTTTTTTAAATTTATTTCATGACTCTCAACAATTGGACTTCAGATAGGATGAATTGAAATTTTATTCATGTAATATGATATTCATATATCCTTGATATTATTTATAGAACTCCAAATGATAGATTTAAATATTTGTATAATATCCAACAATATATTATCATTAATTCCTTCCAAAGATGAAATTAATATAGGTAATTTGGATTTATCATTGAGAAAAGAATATTTTTGTCGAAATGCTAAGGGAATGAGCTTTGAATCAGGTGATTATTGACCTTATATCTGACTATTGGGAATGGGAGGTTCAATTTCATTAATTTACTTATTAGACAAGGAATCAAATAAGATTACTTATTTTTCATAGGTTTTCCATCAAAATATCTCACTGTGATTGGAATGAATATAAATATTCAGAATGTTTCCAAATGTATAACCATCAAGGTTCTATAGTATTTTTCTAATATATTGATCAACAATTTCTTCCTCTTTCCAGGAACATATTATCATAAAAATTTTCATATATTCTGCTATGCTGTTTATTATATATAACTCCCTAAAAACTTTTCTTCATCCTTATAAATACATTACTCATCATCTTAAATAATATATATAAGATATATTTGACTTTAGATTTTATTTTAATTTCAATTTAATAACATTGTTTTTTTCTCCAAGATTAAAAATTTACTATCTATTTGACACATCAATGATATATCCTCTTATGGAATGGAAGTTACTTCCCAAGATGATGCCACCTCTTTATCACATTCCATATCCCCGATTCATATGTTTATAGGATAAAACATTTATCTCAAAAAAGATAATCATGAACTCACATGAATTTGTATGTAATAGGTATGTTTTCTATCTGTAATACATAAGTGTTAGGATGTGGATTTAGAAAAATATTGTTCAAAAATAATTACATTTTAATGTGTTTTATACATATTTATGTTTTTTTTAATTTTCTAGAATTATATATGAAAGTTATTTTTCACATTATTAATGAGTTTAGATGCATTTTGTTATTATTATTAGATGGAATAATACTTTTGATGTTTAATATAATACAACTATCCAAAATTCATGATACTGTGATTTTTAGATTTTTTTTTCTAATATCATCACGATTTTCAATATTTTAAGGATTTGGGTCATTTCTAGATTTTTATCGAGTAATAATGATAATATGAGTTATGAAATTCATGGAATTTTCATATTATTTATATAAATAGGGGTTAGTTTTTTTTCAAATTTTAAAATAAAATATTCTCCTACTAATGTAAGATTCATGGATTTATATCATAGAATCTATCTGGGCTCTATATAAATTATAATTGTATTTGTTTTCTTATAATTCATACTTACAAATTTTCCCAGGAAATTTCAATTTATATAAAACAAGATATTTTTAGATGAAAAAATTAATTATAAATTCAATTTCGAATTAATATATTTATCACTAGGTTTGTCTTGGCATTATTCCCTATGATATTGTAAACCATGTGGAGAGGTAGGTTACAAAAATACATTTCCCATCAATGAATTTTTTTTATGGTTCCTATAACCATTTTGGAATGTGTTTCATTATTGTTCATCCTTATATTTCAACATAGGAAAATATCCATCCAATTATGAATTTAAAATCCCTTGATGGTAAATCAATGTTTGTACAATAATAATTGGAATTCCAAAACATGAAATATTTGATAATTTTTTTTAATAGTACATTATGTATTCTCATTCTCAAAACCAAAATATTATGACTCATTTTTTGGATGTAAAACATTATTTTCTAAAACATATTCTTCTTATTGATAATTTTTTTCAATGTGTATTTCCTTGGGTACTGAAATTTTGATTTGATATAATTTTTTATTAGAGATATCCCCTCTAGAAGACTAATCAACACGTTTTATGTGATATGGTATGAGAATTTAATAAAAAATTATTTCTATAAAATTTTGGTATACACTAGTTATTGGGAAAATATTAATTTACCCATTGAATATTTCAAAATTCTAATTAAAAATTTCTCTATTATATTGAATTTATATTGTTATTTGTTTCTAAATATCAAAATTCAATAATAAAGTTTAATATTTTATGAAAATGTCCTTATATGACAATTCACATATATTACTGTTTTCAATATCGATTTTATGGTTCTATGATTTCTATTTGCATACATTATAAATTGTATGAAACTTATTTTTAACTCCTCTACAATCAACCTCATATATGAATGTTTCTACACTTCAATATCAATGTCCATAATTATGCATAATGAATCTTCAATATATAATCAATTGTATAATGGTAGTGTGGATATGTTGGATATCAAATCTAATATCCCTATTTCCTTAGAGTTCACATAATAACAGATTTTTTTAAATAGTTGTAAATTGAATCTCCCCTATCCTTACTCAATCTATCAGCTCATTTACCAGTTGATTTGGGATGATATTTTATCATTGTTTTTCTTATTACTTGCATCACAGTTTTCTCCAATTTATTTTTCTGACAGCTATTTTTTAGAAAAGTAAAGTGATTTTTTAACATTAGGAATATTATTATCTAGGGTTTCATATAATGTAAAATTTATTATCCATGAGAAATCACAATAGTTTTAATGAATCATATAACATATATTTTACTTTATTTATTTATTTATTTTCTGATTTAAAAAATTTTATTATGAATTTATATTAAAATAATATATTATAGAAGTTCATTCCATGAAAAAAATATGGTTACAACTTGGATGTTGTTATCTTTGATGAAAACTCTAAATTTATTATCCATAATAAAAACTAGTAGAATGGTAAATATGTATCAATATTAAAATTCATTTTTAAAATTTAATGTTCCTTAGAAATTCCCTAAAAGATATATCATCCTTTAAAAATGTTCTATGAATTATCACAAAAATTGATCATACCACATTGTTTATATATTTAATTATATATCTAATGTATCAATCTGGATTACAAATTTATTACATATCATAGAAACTCTAAGAAATATTTTCCCTAGAACACCTCTTTATATATTCTGAGATATACACCAGACATTATTAAAATTATATTTATTCATTATGATAATTATAAATATTATTGATCTTTTATAATCGGTATAGAACATAAATCAAGTCCTATGATATATGAAATACTTCATACATATAGTAGTGTCATTATTTAAAGAAAATATTTGAGCTATAGCCCGAATCATCTCTCTGGACTTTAAGGAAAAAAAATTCATATCATAATGTTTATTTACATACTGATAAAATGATTCAATAAAATGGATAACACACTTATAAATACATGAAAACATATGGAAAACTCTGTATTTCAATATCTATGGTCGTAATATGTACATTTCATGATCTATGTGGAAGCTAATTTATTTTAAATCAACTACCCAAAATCCAAGGGTCCTTGTAAAAAATTTATCCTTGAAAAAACTATATCACTAACCACTAATAAGAATTGGGGTATGAAGAGAAATTATTCTATAAAGCCTCAAATAGTTCCCTCATAATTGAGTCTTAAATTATATTGTTATAGAAAACGTTATAATAGATCAATATTGAATCACATACACAACATAATGATAACACACCATAATTGAAAATATCCTCTAGAATTAATATCTTCATCATAGATAGTCCTTCAATATATGGATTATAAAAATTAATCTTGTTAAATAGTAACACAAAAACCATTTACATGACCATTAGGAATCATGATTTAATGTAATAATCTAAATATATAATAACACTCCATGGAATCCCCATAATGGTTATTCACATACCCTCTTATAGATTACCCAACTCATCCTCCAACTGAATCTCTTTGATTTGAGTATAATATGAATCTTTAATTAGTATGTACATATATACACATAGACACATTTAATCATCACTCAAAAGGGTCTTTAGGTTACCCCTCACAATGTCCATGGTCAAATCATCCCATATTCATGTAATCAGTAGAATGGGTTGAAGTCACCCACCTTGTTAATGGTTATCGACAATTATTCTCTATTATAAAATATCATATGATACAAAACCTATGATATAATTTCTCATATAATATACCAAAAAAATGAATTTCTATATTTAGGAACTACATGGTAAACCCTTATTTATGTCTCGACATGTGTCGTGGGATTATTACATAAACTAATATGTTTTTTATATAATGTGAACCATTCAATTATGGAAAAAAATCCACATATCCATATCATAAAACCATTATAGAATTAGTTCAACTCACATGAGTGATTATGATGAATGGAAAATTTTAGTTGAAAAAATGGGAATGCTTTATCAAGTCATGTATCTAATATTTAATATGTATGGATGAAAATATCATGGACTCCCTCCTTATTAACATTAAAATTCAAAAATATTTTTACATGCTCATCAACATTAAACCATTAAAATATTTTGAAGAACCAACATCCAATGTATTACTAAATAAAAATTCTTCAATTATAATTCCTTTTCTCAAGGGAAATAATATTTAAATGTCATAAATCATCAAAAAAAAAACAAATTTAATTTGTAAAAGGTTTATGTACCACTATGATATTATGTATCCTGATTTTTTTAGTGTATATAGATGATAACCCTTCTTTGAGGAGGTAATGATTATAATACAAAATGTAATATTGTATGGATAAAATCATCATACTATAAGTATGTTAGTTATAAATATAGTGTCACAAATGATGCGAATATTATGAAACTAAATGATCCACTTGTATTAACACAACACCTTCTGAAACTATGGGGGCATTAAAATAATCAATGTAACCCATTATAGTACATAATTTAATTTTAAACTATGAATATTTAATCATCACTGTGACATCCTATAATGATGATTCAATATTATTTGTTCACACATAGAACCTTCCTTTCTTATTCAAATCTTATAAGAAATGAAATAAATAATCTATAAATATGACCCGTAGAGATAATATAACCCATTATATCATAAAAAAATTTCATTGTGATGTAAATCAAGTCCACCAATTTCTCTGTGAAGAATATAGAATTATTTTAAAAATCAAGCCCATGAAAACATATCTTTTTAGAATAGTTGTATTAATGCAGTAACATTTATGAAAAAAAATATTATCACCAATATTCATTTTAATAATATCTAGGGAGTTGTAAGGTGAATCCTTTATCTATGAATATAATATATTTTTAGTGAACATCATTATAAAAGAATAAATTTTTGGGATATAAAACATTATTTATGTGAGGAAGGAAAACTATTGGTGAATTTAAAAGTGATGTTGCCAATAATGTAACACTACTATAAAAAATAAATTATTCCACTATAATAATTTTAAATATACATTCACATGGATTAAAAATCAGCACCATTTAATAGTTATAAATTTCATAGAATTATAACATAACCTCACCCATATGTAATGATAAATAAGATGGAATACAATGATATAATTTTTATTTGTCTTAGTAATAATTTGTGTACCTACTTAATAATGTTTACTGAATCATCTGGGGAATATATTGTCCAATAATATCTATCAAAAATACAAAATGGTATATTGATGGAATCAATCAAAACCAAAATATTAGTGAGATGCATTCAACGTTGATCTAAGATGATTTTCTTAATATTTCATCTAGTTTACAAACGTATATGTTATAAATGTCAAACAAAAAATAATCTTTTAAACCTATAGAATATTAAAATATAATTACTAACATCTTATAAGATTTTATAGAATAATTATTTATCATTTCTGTACAATATCAATAAATTAGATAATTTATTCTAGAACTATTTCATTTAGTTATTTTTGGTTTCATGAAATTCAAATAATTTTTATATTCTTAGAAACATAAGCATCACAATCATTACATATATAATATCATTATCTTGAAAATTATTCATCCATAAGTACTCCATTTAATTTTATTTGTGTGTTAAAATTAATTTTTTTTTCAACAACATTATAATGAATTGTTCATTCTATTATATAATAATCCTTCCTTAGATAATAAAGTGAAAATTTCTCAATAAGAACTCAATACACCCTCTAAAATCAAAATTTGTTTGACTAAATTTTAAGATTATTTCTTGGATCAAGGATAAATTTATTTATACGACTTATAATAAATCAATGAGTCAAATAACATTTCAATACTTATGTAAGAATCATTTATTTTTATGATCATGGAAATTAAAGAACAACATTTTCATTATAAATAAAAAATTACAAAATATTATGTGGTATTCTTATAGTACATAATCATTTGAAAATATATAAATAATATTTTATCAAAAAATAAAATACTATTTATAGAGTAACAATCATTGAGATCACAGTTTTTTCAACTTATTAACCTATAGTCTAATGTATCTAAAATACTGTAATATCCTATAATTAATAATTACCATGGAATATCCCCTTTTTACTGTTGTTTTCTATAAAAATAAACATCCTTCAGATTTTATTTATTCTGAAAACCTCTTTTAAGACTGCAATTCAAAAACTCTATATCCCATTGGCTCAATGTTATTCCCTAATTCTAGTATAATCATTCTAGAAAACTAATTAATGATAATCATTATGTTATTTAATCAGGAATTTTCATGTAGTAAACTATCCAAACTTCAAACTTTACTATATCTAATTAGACATCATAAACATTTCAATCAAATAATCTTTTAAAATTTGTCTTATCGACATTATAAAAGTCATTATGTTAGACTTTGTAACTGACTATATGGTTGACATCCAAAATCTCTATCACATGATATTTTTAATGATAGAAAGATAAAATGGATTCCCTTGTCTAGTATAACTACATATATTTTTCCATCCTTTGAAACTATATATATTTTTATAATTGAACTCTTCTTTTACAGGATTTATATATTCTATTTCTGATCATATTATTCAAAATTTACTCATTTTTGTATATTCTCCATCCATTTCCTTATTTAACTCATAATATTAATGTGATTTTTATATATCTGATTGAATAATTCATGTAACCATCATACCTCTTAATATAAAAATTATCAATCCCATCAGAGATTCATATACTAAATATTTATATTTTTTTTATAAATTTTAATTGATCATTATAAACCCAAAAATACTTGATCTTTTCAAAATTTCAAACTGAAAACAAAAATATCATGAATCAATAAAATCATCAGGATTTTTTGAAAAATTGAGAATAAAAATTCCTTCTAAAATGTTTTTCTAGAAAAAATCATCTTACAATTTTCTTTAAATTTTTTTTTCTTTAACTACATTAAATTCATTCAATAGATCTTCAATTATATGTTTTTTATTATGGATGAAATGAAAATGACATAAAATAAATTGTGTGTTCTTCAAAAACTCCCATTTAGTTTATTTTAATTATAAAATAAAATCACTTGAAATACCACTATATGAAAATAACCTTTCTCAAAGAGAAACATTAAGACAACTATATTTATACAACAAAATTTAGAAAATTACATCCCTTAGTGACATTAATTTTTTTTGATATTAATTGACCACCTCAAAATTCTCATCATAAATGGCTATAATTTATTAAACATGTATTAAAAATTTATATTATAACACCCAAAAATGATATAGTAAAAACATTTAATTCATCTCTCCTGATGCCAACATTTTGTAAATAAAAATTGGGGTAACTCAAAAAAATCATTAGTCACAATAGGAGGTTGAACATGATGTTTATTCCTCAATTTACCAAATTAATATTCTATCATATCATTAGTGGATAAATCTATAATTGATTATTTTTTAAAAAAAAATTTAACCATCAATACTCAACATGATTCTCATTCCATAATAAAACAATCATTAATATCTTTATTAATATATCATTAATGTTGAACATGATATTTAGAATGGTCAATTTCAATTTAATTTTCACAAACCATATTTATTTCATTCATAATAGTGACCATAAATATTCATGACGAACATCATTCCATATAATTTGAGTACAATCTCTTTCAGATGTAGAAACATCATATAAAATTATTCATTTTATTCATATAATTATAGTAAAAATAGATATATCCAATGAAAAATAATCCCCTTTATGTAAATTATTGATTAAGTTAATTAATATAACAAGATAAATCTATGATCTCCAGTATGTTAAATTAAATACATTTATTATAAATGAAAACATAATTTAATATTCATTTGATATAAATAAAAATAATTTAAAAAAATTCTTGTGATATTGTTATGGATTGAATTTATACACAAGAGATAATGATACAAAATACATAATATCTAGAAAATACAATATAAGATATAATATATTTATTATTAGAAATAAAAATTATTTTTTAAGAACACATTGGATAAAATTATATTTACATTAACATCTTGAACTGGGGGTTACTAAGATAGTTCCCTGAGTTAGTTGTCACATGGCCACTCCCCCCCCCCCAATGCTATATGCTTCCAAAATCTAGTGTGCTTCTAAAGATGGTATCATGTATATACTTTAATTGCTTTGAAATATTAGAATATATATATATTAAATACAAATAAATGAAAAATTGATTGTGTGATGTGATGAAAAAATATTTTTGATGATGATAGTGGAATATAATAATGGATATAAAAAATTCCATATAAGCATGAAATATTGTCCAAATGATTTTATAATATATAAGAATAAGAATATAAAAGAAGGAAATGTAATATATTACATGGATGAATATATTGAAAAAAATTCCAAGGGATATCTTCATGAGAGTCATATGTTGTATCTATGTCCTATGCTCATAACATTGATGTATAGACATAACAACCCACCCATAATATTTTGGACCATTACCTTCAATCATTAGGTGTGTTAGGATACCCCAGTGCGATGGTGGAACTATGTGTGTGTGATAAATACTAATTAGGTCACCCCAAACGGTTTATAATTTTGTCCAGTTCATTATTATTAAATATATTATTACGCAAGTATTTGAGGTAAATAGTATATAATAAAATTAAATATGTTTCCTCGTATTCCGCATGGATACATCTTCATCCATACCAGCATCAACCTAATTTATAAATATCTCAAATAACTATCAACCATGATAGTTATCTTTTATCTTATAAAACATATAAATGTATTTATATATTAATAAATTTAATTATTTATGTGTATACGCTTGGGGAAATAACCAGGCCATTATAACTACCGAATGCAATCATGTAATGAACCCAATCATGTTCATTTCCTTGGTATAAGCATCCTTAAATATGATAAAATACCATTATATATGAAATAAAATGAGAGGAATTATGGTTCAAAATAAAAGGTCATGTTGGGACCATCTAAGGGAGTCCATAAGAAGGAATAATATGTATCACACTAGGAGAAATATAATTTCCAATTACTATAATCGTATTTCCAAGGAAAAATCAAAAGTGGAATCCCAAGTATCACTCTAAATTTGTTATAAAATCAATAAACACTAAGCCCATCTCAATTATCTTACAATAGGACACCATGTATCTCTCATAGCATGGTATAACCATATAATCTATCGATCACATCCAAGATAAATCCCATAGGGAACTGCTTTCTCTCTTAAGTATATAAGATATCCACCCGGTGAGATACTCATGTAATTTAAAAAAGATAGTAAGTATCATCGCTAGAATATTCATAAAATGAATCAACTATAATAATTTCTATAGAGTTAACTAATGAGTAATTGCATGTTTTTACCATGGAACATTAAAAATCAAATTATGTAAGATATTATCTCTGTAATTCCATAAATATAAACCCAGGTATATGTCAAGGCTTACATAATTCATTTAATCATATAAGGTAAGAAAAAAATTTCATTATTATAAGTATGAAATAATTAAAATATTTTTATTCTAAAGAGGTATATAACAATTTACAATCTAAAATAATTGAAAATAATTTAAATCTAACTAATCATTCCATAAAAATAAAAACATCTTTTTTGGTGCTATCCAAAATTAAAAATTTGTAAATTTTATCATTATAACGTCTATGCATTTATATTTTTTTACTATAATTATACATTTAAAACAAACCAAAATCATAATCCCTTTACGATTTTTTTTAGGTCACAAATGTTTTATGGGGTGTACAGGCATGATTTTCTATATCTCAAAAAACCCTTTATTTTACTAAATCCTAATTTTATAAAATATAACATATCAATAGGTGGATTTATTTCAATATGGTTTCATTATATAATATGAAATTTTAGGAGAAAATATTAAGGGGGTGGTCCAAATTGAGTTAATAATCCTCCAATTATGATAAATTTAATGGTAATATTTATTTAGTTTATTTCCTTAGTGTACAAAACAAGAATTTCAAATTATTAGGTGCATAAAATCTAAATATTGGAAGGAGGAAAAATGAAATCAATTGTAAATTTATTTATATTGATGGGAAATATATAGACCTCTTATATCATTCTCAAGACCATTCACTCATACATTATTGATCATTAAATTTATTTATGTCATGACATAATAATCAAAGGTATAAACCCCATAAAAATTGTGGGAAATAGCTCACATCAACATGCAACCAATGATAGAAATCCAAATGATAAATGGATAATGTTATATGAATACTGTACTAGTACACAAATAATAATACTAAAATTAAGATATTTATACACAATATGGAAAATATTTCTCATTTTAGAAGATATTGGTCTCCCTTTTTGTATTAGAGGTCCGCATGATTTTAGGAAAACCATTTTACTTAATCATCCTCCACAAGATGTGTTTGTTTAGGGTCAATATCTTCTAAAACTCAATGAAAAAAACCATGAAACCTTTTATGTCATAATCCAAGACTATATACAAGACAGTTTTGGTTACGAAATTCAAAATTATTATTGTAATGTTAGTTTAGATAACATCACATCCACCAAAGGTAAAAATTTGAATTCCTTCATAATTATACCATGGTCCCAAAACTGGGACAATTATATCACTTCACATTAGAACATTAAATCAATGGGAATAAATGGGTAAAAATACTGGAAATTCAATAAATATACATGGGTAATGTATTTAAATTCAAAATGTAACAATGTGTTCCCACTTCCCTATGTCCCATCAATAATCTCTTGTAGTATACAATATAAAAACCATTTAAAAATCAATCCAATACTCATGAATTCAAGTAGAATATTGATAAAATGTTTAATATAAACCATATAATTCAATGTGTCATTAAATATTCATTTTTTCATAACTAGATAAAGGCGCTCATCGCAATAGGTTCTAGTATTTAATGTACAACTTTGAGTTATGGTATCCTCACCTTTGAAATATATGATCTTAACATTCTCCTACCATTCAAACGTTGATCATTGAATGAACCTTTGATTAATAGAAAATTCAACCCCTAATAAAAGTAATGTTACAATGTATTACATGATTTTCATGATAACCATATATGACTTCCACTACACTCTCATCACCCACACAACATGTGCAAATCCTTTCCCCATCGACTAATTACAAGAAACCGAGAGGGAAAACGGTATATCCACATTCATATTACTATTCCAAAAACATTCATCTTTAACCGATATCATAAATTATCTATAAATAAATTATACAATCCAATGGAAGCCCATTTTTTACTTGAAAAAAGTCCAAATAATCCCATTTATGGGTTATAGTGATGTATCATGCATAAACATTAACTTTACGCCGACATTCTTCAATTTCAACATTGGTGCATACCTGATCCCACACACATCAGTCAACATTCTAAACTCAACCCATATGATATAGGATAATATACTTGGTATCGTCACACCCAAAATCGGATTCCATGGATACCATCCATGGTAGTCTATACTCTGAATTTTACAAGTGAAACATTAGAAGGTATCCAATATTTCTATGCATTGGAACACTAAATGAGCACATCATCTGTCTAATTAATGGTCCAGCTAATGTTACTAAGTCTTTCCAAGGATTTCATATATAAAAACCCATGTATCACTCATGATAAATCATAAAATAATAATAAATCACGTTGTAGATGTGTAACACCAATATAGATCATTTATTATGTTTGAGGGAATTTGACTTCCATCTTTCTGTTGATATATCCTAGATACCTCCCCAGTGAATCCTGGAGGATTTCATGATATGGGGAATGATTTTATATAATACCAGTGTATATGAAGATAATATCATACACTAAAAAATGACCTGAGAGAGTTCTGTCATATAAATAATGATCTTCTCAGTATGGTTTGATCGGATAATGTTAATTGTCATAGAGATGGTTTAGTAGAGCCTATTGGATTGAATTCGTTTTTAAGATAATGACATCACCTTCAAAAATCACCAAACTTTCCATGATTATTTTACTTTGTTAAACATCTTATGTTAAAAAATGAATAATCAGAAATGTACATTTCTAAAAAATGGTGTTCTTAAATTTTACACACACTACTAAAAAAATTGTCATCTTGCTTCCCTAGAAGAATCAATTATTTCATAGCTAATTAGACTCATGGTAATTAATAGAATATATGATCAATTCCAAAAATCCTCCATTCCAACATTCCTTCAAATTATGATGTCCCTAAATTGGATGTCCATTAAAAAATACCTGATGAGATTCTCCCTTCCATATGATTGTACAAGTATTTTTTTAAATGAAAATGGAAACACATCTCATGGAACATGATCTATTGAATAGTGATTGTGTGTGTCGGATGTGGTCAATATTCTTGGAAAATGATTTAAAATTTAAGAGATGTAATCGAATCATTTTGAAGAGTGAAAGACTATACTTAGCATATATGTATATGTGACACTCTTCTTGAGTTAAAATAACTTGGGGCATATTATTAGGTATAAAAGATGAAACAAATGGACCAACATGTTATAAAACATGATCCTTATACGAACAATATCAAGATAATTTGTATGTTTCATATTTTCCATAACATCTAGGTAACCCTACAACATATATGGCACTTTCTCAAATCATAACATCTTATGGCCAAAACTATTACCACCAAACTCAAATGGTTTACTGTACCATAAATGAAAAATCAACCGGATCCATGATTATCAATATATAATACAATAAAATTTCACCAAAAATACAATATACATGAAAATATATATAGTATTATCAGAACTATGAATTATAGTATCTAATTTCTTATAAAACTTTTATCCTTGCATAATTTTAAACTATATATTTGGGAATCTAATTTACAACCACTGAAGTCATCCATCTAAAAAATAGTATCATTTCCCACTATGTAGTTCACCATGCCCTTACAATTCTTACCCCAATTAATATGATAATTTCATGATACTCATACCCAATGAAAAGGTCAAAAGTGGCCCAAACAAACTATCCATCATGGGTGGTTCCTTAAAAAGTTAGAATCTCACACATTAAAAATAACACATAAATGAAACCACATGTTTGAAATAATTAAATACAATATAATAATTTTTAATTCATTAAGTATGATTCCTATATCATGTTAGACCCTTTCCAAAACATAAATAATCGATGAAAAAAATTGATGTCACGCAAGGAACGATAAATAGAATATACTGACTTTCTATTAGGTTCAACATATACAAGAAGAGGCTTATGGGAATCCCCCTCATTCCAATTTCAAGGAAGGACATGGAGAAACGTATTACAAGCCCATTAATGATCGATAAATCTATATGGACCACAATAAGGTTTTATTTATGCCAAAATATAAATTATACTTTACCTATTTAAATATTTCGTTCCCAGTTTTAAGGATCATCTATTACCATTTATATGAAAAAATTTGTATACATTATTTAGTCAAAACGATAAATAATCATGGTAAAATCAAATCAAACATACTTTTAGGAATAAAATATTTATCTTAAATCATGTCAAACTTAAGATCTTTAGCACTTAACAAATTTTTATCAATTTTATTTTTTCATTATATTACCAATATTGGGTTTGGTTGACTAATATTTATATTCAAATATATAGGGAAAAATATATTTTATGATGAAATTATGATTTTAATTTACTTATTCGTATTTGAGATCAACTAAAAAGTGCATATAAGGACTATTTAAATTTTTATGGGAATTTTGAAGTAGGATTCCACCATACCATTATATGTGAACTAATATAAGTAGTTTGAGACAAATTAATTTAATATCCACTTATGGAATAAACATTCACCCATGGGGTTAAATAATGAGGCATATATAATTAAAGATGGTATATAGGGCCCCAAATATTGACAAAATAATTGATACCCACAATGTCATCATCACATAATTATAATTCCATTAAAATGATACTCAAAACATGTAAAAAGTTAAACTTTTCATCACCCCTACTGATTTCTATCCCATAATTATAACCATCCATGTCCGACCAACATAAATAAATCCAAAGATCAGATTCAAAATCACCTAATTAGTCTATGAATGAATGATTATTATCATGTATAATTTTTAATTTTCATCTAGGAATAAAAATCTATTATATAATGGTTTGATTATATATTTCACCATTTCAAAATTTAAAAAGTAAACATATACATTATTAATTAAAAATTCATTCTCAATTAATCGAAAAAAATTTGTTTCAGCCCATGAAACAAATGGATCATGGTACATAGAGGTCTTGATTGGTGACTAAAGGGGGCACTATCAATCTATAAGGAATACCACTATTCTTTGTTGATGATAAAAACATGAAAAATTATAAATCACAATTAAAATAATGTATTCTACGCCGAGCGATAAATAATGGAATCATGAAAATTGGTTACCTAAAGATGATATGAATATAAATATGCTAAATATGAAAAAATTAATGAAAATAATAATTTATTTATATAATGAATGAAGGTAAACACTCATGAAAAAAAAAATATTCATTATAATCAAAGGTCATTATTTACAAAAACATGATGTACAAGAACTAATTATATAAAAATACCCATAATGATATAAAAAATGAATGCTAAATAATCAAACAATGCACATATATCATCCATACCAGGATAGTGGTTAATATTTTATATCATATAAACCAATTAATAGAAAAATGAGAATGAGTCACTCAAAGTTAAATCATAATCATTTGTAATAGTGAACAATATGAGAAACAAACATATCCCTTGAAACATAGAATTTCTGCAGTGTGTAGGGGAATAACTCTGAGATATTGATATATACCAATTAGAAACTTATAAATACTCTCTTATCTACTATCCCAAAATTGTAAGAAAATGGAAATGGAAAAACTCTAATTCCACTTTATAATTTCTCAACTATAGTTCAACTAAAACTGTTCCCCGAGCATGTCGCCACATGGACTCATGCACCCCTCACTCTGAATGGCCGAGGATTCCATCTACTATAAAGTGTCTAATGATGGTATGGTTTGGAGGTTATACCCTCATAATCGAATTATCATAGTGGAATGTAAAATTTTAATCAATATACGATAATGTTTGTAGCTAGATGAATCAAATAGTAGAAGATGGTGAAACTGAAAATGGTGGATAATGTAAAATTCATTGCATGAATTTTATTATGAAAAAAATATAAAATTTGGATAATGTATAAAATGAAATGAAATTAAATACAGGTATAATAATAATGAAAAATGTATTTTGTTCTATCTTTATGACTGTCTTGAGCTCTAGATCAATCATGATCTCTTAATATCCTTGTATGAGCAAAACAACACATGCATAATCCTATGGACTTGAACAAGGAATCGTGAGGTTTTTTGGGTACCCCAAATCAATGGATTCCTAAATGGTGTGTGAGATATATTTATATAGGTACCATCAATGGAGTATGAATAAATATATTCATTGATTATAAAATACAATAATGTGCAGGTATAATAGGTGAATAGTAATCAAGATATGTAAACAAGTAATTATGGGTTCTTAATGTACATAGAGATGACCATACATGTTTTTTATATAGTTTTAATTTATTAACCAATATTCAACAAATATATAAAAAATTTACATGAATATATATATATAAATCTATGTTTTTGTGTGTGTCTTTTTATAAAATTCATCGTATATACACATGGAGATATAATTGGGCTATCACTAGGGCCAAATACAAACATTAACTGAAACCCAAAATTTTCATTGTATTGCTTGATAAATCTTGAAATTTTATTGACATGTATTTTATATGCATTTCAACAACAATAATTACATTTATCATTCATAAGGAATCCAGGGCCCTTCCATGGCAATATGTAAAAATGTATCCCAATTATCCCACCTTCAGCACTATAATTACCCAAAAAGTTAAGAGACCATGCATGAAAATCAATAATGATGAAACAAATGTATCACACTTCATGAGGTATAAATTCATTACGCACTATGATAATCTATGGTATCTCACAATAGAGGACCGTGTATCACTCATAGATTTTTATAACCATATTGTCTACCAAACCCATCAAAGTTAGCTCCACTAGGTAACCTATAACACCCCAATTTTTTATGAGATAGATTCATTTTAAATTAATTGATGTTTTTCTGTTTAAATTCACCAATATTATCTTGTGTTATAGGCAATACCGTATTAACATTCAGTATATGCAAGAATATTTTTGGCTTATGTTACACAAAAATTTGAGGTTATATTGATAGAATTCATTTTATGAAAAATTACGTATATATTTTATTAAATTAATAAATTAAATAATTTGGTATTATTTCATAAGAAAAACCAAATTAATCTAATACTACATGCAACACATACATGGTGTGCTTCACACGCAAGAGCAACTTTCCTCGTTAACATATGTTGTACAAAATTACTAGTTTCACTAATCAACGATATATTAATAAAAAAATTTAGGGGATATAATTTTTCTATTATGAATATTATTAACAAAATTTTTAATTTTATATATCATTAGCAATCAACATACACACATTTATAACATGATAAAAAATCTATTTTTCAGATAAAAGAATTATTTTTCAAAAAAATGTAGTTTATCTACTTTTTGATGGTGCACCAATTTTAAATCTATATTTGACAATTTTAAAAGGTATAATTGAAAAAATAAACATCTTATTTGGAACTTGGGGATAAATATTACTTTTTCTGAATTTTTTTCATTTCCCTAATAGAATTTAAATTTTAATGTATATGAAGAATACTGAGTTTTTATTCAAATCTTTCTTTTCATGTAATTTATTTATATATTTATATTATCTTTGTAATTGGGTTTAACGTGAAATTGGATTAAATTTTTATCATGTAATCCAATTGTGGTCATTGTATATAATTTCACTTTTAAATTGAACATAAACACATGTAAATATTTTGATATTTATGGATTCTTAAAAACAAATTTTTTTGTTTTGGCGATGGTTGTTAATTTTAAATTAATTAATAAAACATGATACTCTCCAAACCCAGTTACCCATATCCGGTGCAATATTTTAATACATTGGCATGATTACAAAGAATCAAGTCCTGAAGGACCAATCAGTTTAGCAGTCGTGGAAAATAGATTACATAAATTAACTTTATAATACAATTTCATACATAAAACGCAGCAAAGATAGTTCATTGAGAACACCACTATTCAATTTATCTTAACCCTAAATATTAATCATAATACACTTCATGGAATCCTAGGAAAATATAACAAAAGAATGGGGTGAGCTCTGATGCCTAGTATTGGTAAATAATTTAGTGGAAGTGAAATATTTTTAAGGCAAGATGTGTGATAAAATCAAAAACCTTTTTAAACATAATCTTGAACAAAATATAGATAACATAAATAAAAGATTACCATATAAACATGCACATGAATATTCTACATATCGAATAATCATATTTAATAAAAAATTTCATAATGAGGGAATGCCTAACGTCGGACATCATTAGCACATAGTCAAGTCCTCGTGCCAAAACTACAAATAAAATTTTTGTCAAGGCCTTTTTCCAAGACACTAGTTTGTCTAATGAGACCTACCGATGCACTGAGGAGATATAGTGGGATCCATCAATCACTTACCAAGTCCACTTCATTCCTCATATGATAATGTTGAAACATAACATAAACATTCATATTAAAACTAGCATGCACAATGTCAATACATCAACCATTGTAACACCCTCACCCCAGTTACCCAGAGTTGGTGCATTATTACATAACATTAGCATGATCACAAAATATCATGTCTTGAATAATTGATTTGTTTAGTTTTCTAGAAAATACTATATATATTCATAAGACATGCATTACGTCATAATGTTAAAAAAAACTACAACAACATCTTGCCTTCATATCCACTCATACTATCTCGGATGGTCATTCATAAATTATATCTTCACATCCTGGGAAAATTGAAACATTTAAAGGGGTGATCTCAGATTCTCATTAATTATAACAATATAGCGGAAACATTCATAAATAAGAATAAACATTTGAGAAAATTAATAACTAAAACAAAAGCATTTTAAACATAACTTAAGCATAATATAGAAACAATAAAATGAAATAATTCCATTTACTTATTCACATCGATTTTATACTAGTCAAATAACCAAATTCAAGATCAATATCCACGTTCATAATGATGGAATTTTCAATGTCAAACTATCGTAACCACATAGTCAATGCCTTGTGCAAAGAATATAAATAAGATTTTGTAAAGGCCTTGTGATAATACACTAGTTTGTCTCATTAGACCTACTGATGCATCGAGGAGCTATAACGGGTTCCAACTATCACTTATTATGTCCAATGCATTCCTCGTATTAATAGGTTTAAACATAACATAATCATTTGTATTAAAACTAGCATTAAAAATTTCAATACATTGTCCATAAACCATAAATGGTATAAAAATAACACATCCACAGTAAAAAGTATCACAAAACCTTCAATAATATATGGATGTTTTGTATCATATTAAATCAACTTCAAATAAGCTTAAAATCAAACAAATGATGTTGACATAGATCCAATCAAAACTAGTTGAGTGAAATATCTCTTTTTATTGAAATTATTTAAAAGTCAAATAATTATAAAATAAAACATTTTCTTTTAAAATTTTATTATAATCTTGTAATGGAATCTTCGACGATTTTATAATGGTGGAACATAGGCGCACCCTCCGTATAAGATAAAAAAAGGAATTCTTACATTAATTCTATTAAAAAGGATTAAAAGGACCTTTTTTGGAAAACAACGGAAATATTCCATTATAAACATCTTATAAAAAGTCAACAAGGGTATAAATGACTTTAAAAAATAGTAAGAATGATTTTAAATACATTTTGAAGAAACATGGATGTGGACGATAAAGATGTTCCAGTAGATAATTGCATATAAAAACTCAGATAATGAAGAGATTGTGAAACAAACCCTTACCTTGTAATTTTACTTGGTTTAGTTTAGGTTAACCTCTAGAATAATGGTGAAATAATTTTTATTAAATTATACAAGAATCATAAACATTAATAGGATATCATATATGCTTTTAAACATTTATTTGTTAAGAATATCTTAGTATTATCATCGTTTTGGGTGTTAATGGATTCATTTTCCATTATATTAATTGTTATGTGATCCATATTTGTTATTGATGGGATGTATATTATTAAAATCCATAATTATATTATGTCTGTAAAAATTATTTTTAATAATAAAATGAAATTTATTCTTTAATGGATATGATGGGGAATGAATCTCATCGCGTTCGTGGAGACGGTAATCTGTACCTATGCACGAGTGACAATATCATTATTTTGATATTAAAATCATATATAATTGGATGACATTTCATATATACAAAATAATTATAAGGTTATATTTTTTATATACAGTATTTACATTTCATTATTATATCCATACAAATAATAATGTATTGAATAACAATTAAACCACGATGTGGAAATGGTAGGCCGTATGTATGCATGTACGGTGACATGTCATTCAAAAAATGGAAAGAATAATGAATATGGTTGTACCATAATTATAATAACATCACTGTATATATAAGATACATGAGTTATTATATTAAAATAGAAATAACAACAAAAACAGAAGTTGAAGAACAAAGGAACATGAAAGAGGGCGCTGAAAACATTGCCTTGTCTTCGGGTTCTTCATATTAATTAGATCAAAATGGCTCCTTAAGGTGGATTTTTGATCAAAATAATGACTCTAGGTCTATATGAGGGAATTATAGAGAATATTTTGTTTGGGTTTGGCTGATAAAAAAGGCTTTGATGGTGTAAATTATAGAGGAGGGGAGTGCCCTATTATAAGAAGGGCAAGGGGAACCTTAGGAAAAGTTTGAAATATTATTTTACAATAGATTCATTTTCTATTTCTAATGGCTAAGGTGGATTATTTCATGTCTATTGTGGGTATGGGTCTAAATCCTATCATCAAATATATTTTAGACCTAATTGGGTTACTATATTAACCTTATCAAATATATTTAACTCTTAGGTTAATAGTTTGACATTTACAGTGTCTCATTGTATTTTTATATTATATAGTTAATAAACATACAATATGCCTCAAATATACCCCCAAGTGGCCCACTAATGATACAAATATCAGTATATAAGACTTTTGGCCAAACCTAATATTTTTAGGAATACAATACCAATTAATAATACTATATTGGTTTTAAAAACACTTTTATGTCAATTTTGACACTATTGGGTATTTTGTTTTTCATATATTCCTAACAGCATTATTTCTTCTAAAAACATTCATATAACAAATATAAATATGTAATATTAACCTATAAAATTATTGTAATCCCTAAAAAGTCTCCAATTACATTTATTTGTATATTTATAATATCAATTATTTTAATATATCATTAATTAGGTAACTACTGCATCACTATTGTGTCATAAATAAATTAAATTATTTAGTGTCTAAATTTTATAAATAAAATACGATTTTGTAAGAAATATTTTTATATTTCTTATGAATATTTATAATAAAATTTATGTTCTATGTAACCCTATATTAAAAATGTTTTTGTAATTAAACTATGATTTTATCTTTTTTAACTCTTCTTTGAATTAAAAAATAATAAATGACATAATCTAATACAAGTGGACCTAAATGATAATATTTTATTCCTAAGGTTGTTTATGGCCGAAATAAATATGTCTAATATAATTAGGACATGTTTTAGGGTAATATTGATATCATTTTTACCCTAAATTACCCTATTTACTTTTAACCATGCTAAATAAAAGTAAAAAGTTACTATTCAAAAAAATTGTTTTCATCTCAATGAACCAAATTTACTTACTAATATCAACCATGCCTCTCAGATTTTTTAAATTCCACTCACAGAAGTGGTAAAATTAGTGTTTATGTGAATTTGAAAATTCTCCTAGGAGATGGGTAAAAGACGGTGAAAAGTTCAACAAAATTTTTATATATTTAAATTAATATAAATTGAATCCAATGAATTAAATTGAACAGATATATGTATTATGTATCAATTTTGACCTATAATAAATTAAAATAAAATAAATGACTATTTTAATAAAATGTCAGTTTTAACTAATAACATAATGTTTTTCACTATTCATCAAAAATAGAAATTTTCATAAAAATACCAAAAATTCACCCTAGGCTAACAACGATATTCAGAATCCAAAAATGAAGTCCATTTTGAATGATTAAATTTATAAAATTATAAAAAGTGAGTATTACTATTCATAACGGCTAGTTTGATTGGTTGTGGTGTCTGTTAGAACTCAATGTTGTGTATAACACACACTACTGTATTATTCAAAGAGAAGCATACTATGGAAGCTTGGGGTGTTACATTCTCCCCTACTTCAAATAATTTAATCCTTTAAATATATAGAATACTACCACATGAAAGGACTCGGGTGATTATTCATTATAAGTTCCTCGAATTTCCACGTTGCCTCTTCCATTTTATGGTTTCTCCATAGAACTTTTACTAGACGAGTCGTTCAGTTTCTGAGCACTTGTTCTCTTGTATCAAGAATCCTGACGAGCTCTTCGCAATAAGGCAGATCGGGTTCCAGTTCTAATTCCTCGTAAGTGAGTACATGCATTGGGTCTGGCAGGTATTTTCTCAATAGTTATACATGGAACACATTGTAAAATTTGGAGAGACTTGGTGGCATTGGCAAACTGTAAGCTGCGGCCCCAATTCGCTCTAGAATTTCGAAGGGTCCAATGTACCTGGGACTCAATTTACCTCTCTTACTGAAATGAATAACTCCCTTCCATGGAGATACCTTCAAGAAAACATGATCTCCTACATGAAATTCCAAATACTTCCATCGTTTTTCAGCATAACTATTCTTCATACTTTGAGCTACTTTGATGTGGTTTTTTATTAACTTTACCTTCTCCATAGTTTCCTCCACAGGTTCTAGAACTATAAGTTTCCTTTCACCAACTTCATCACAATAGGTCCGTGTGTGACACCTATTTCCATATAACGCTTCATATGATACCATCCGAATACTTGAATGGAAGTTATTGTTATAGGAAAATTCCACCAGAGGTAAATATTGATCCCACATACCTGAATGTTAAGTGAGCATGATCTCAAAATGACTTATAAGGATTGAATAGTCCGTTCTGATTGTCCATCCATTTGAGGGTGTTAGGCAGTGCTCAAAAGAAGTTTAGTATCCAGGGCTTTCTGTAGTCTTTTCCTGAATCTTTATGTAAAACGGGGATCACGATCTGAAACTATTGATAGAGGTACTCCATGAAGTCTCAAAACTTCATTAATTTATATTCCTGCTAGACTTTCAAGAGGTAAATCATACCTTATTGAAATAAAATGTGCTGAAATGGTAAGACATTCAACAATGACCCATATTGCATCATTCTTTCTATAAATATTTGATAGTCCCATGACAAAGTCCATCGTGATATTATCCCATTTACACTCAAGTATGGGAAGAGGATGCTTGACTCCTCCTGGATGTTTCCTTCCATCTTTCACTTGTTGACAAACCATACATCATGACACAAAATCAGTGATTTCTCTCTTCATGTTGTCCCACCAAAAATGTTCCTTCAAATATCTATACATTTTGGTGCTCCGAGGGTGTATAGAGAAATTGGAACTATGAGCATCATATAACAATTCTATTTTTAGATCAGGTATATCGGGAACACAAAGTCTCTTCCCAAAATTCAACTTGATAAACAAATTCAATCAATCTCCCATCATTCACAGGTTTACACTTCTTCTGAAACTCTTCATCCTCCGTTTGAGAAGTCTTATACCTTTCTAGTAAAGATGGTTTGGAAACTATTTTAAAAATCATTGTTGTTTCACCTTCCATGGTTATTCCCATATCCAAATTTACTAGGTCCATGAATATAGGATCCCTCTCAACTCTCATCTTGTTTTAAACTCCATCATCTTTTCTACTCAAAGAATTTGCCCCCTTATTTTCCTTCCCTGGGTGGTAGTTTATAGTAAAATCATAATTATTGTGTAGTTCAAGCCATCACATTTTCCTCATGTTTAGTTCATTCTTTGAGAAAATATACTTCAAAATCTAGTGATCGGTATATATCTCACAATAATCACCATAGAGATAATGATTCCATATCTTCAATGAAATGACTATAACAGCTAACTCAAGATCATGAGTAGGATATTTTTACTCATGAATTTTCAGCTGTAGTGATGCATAGTCAATTACTCTATCATTCTGTATAAGGACACAACCAAGTACTTTCCTTGATTCATCACTATAAATAACAAACCCATCATTCCCCGATGGTAGTGTCAATATAGGTGCATTGACTAATATTCTCTTTAGTTCTTCAAAACAATATTCACATTATTTTGTCCAAAATAATTTAAACCCTTTACAATTTATCTTTGTTAATGGGTTAGCCAACCGAGCAAAATTATGGATGAAACGTCGATAATAACCTGCTAAACCAATAAAACTACATACCTCAGTTATAATCATTGGTTCTGGATATTCTTGGATTGCATTGGTCTTACAAGGATCAACAAAGATTCAATCCTAGAGACAATATGGCCAAGAAAAGAGATCTCATGGAGCAAGAATTCACACATGCTAAACTTCCCATATAATTCATGACTTCTTAGAGTCTTCAGGATAATGCGCAAGTGATTCTCATGATCATCATAGATTTTGGAATATACCAAGATATCATCAATAAATACCACCAAAAAAACATCGACATATTCCTTGAAAACTGTTTTAATTAGATCAATGAATATGAAGGGTTCAATAGTCAATCCAAAAGTCATTACTTCAAACTCGTAATGCCTGTACCCAATTCGAAATGATATTTTTGGAATTTCATCCTTCTTCACACACAACTGATGATATCCAGATAGAAGGTCAATCTTTTAAATGTATTGAGATCCATGCAGTTGGTCAAATAAATCATCATTGCGATGTAAGAAATAATAGTTAATTATTGTTATAGCATTGATTTCCCTATAGTTGATACATAACCTCATAGATCCATCTTTCTTCTTAAAAAAACAGACAAGGGCTCCCCATTGAGAAACACTAGGGTGAATAAATCCTTTATTACTCAATTCAACAATTTATATCTTTATATCAACTAATTACACAGTGTCCATTATATAAGGGGACTTCGATATGGGCCTTGAACCAGGAATTAAATCAATGGAAAACTCAATTTATTGTTCTGGAGGATGTCCAGGTAAATCCTCGAGAAACACATCTACATATTATTTGACAATAGGTACATCCACTATTTGAACATTACATTCCCCACCAATAGTAATTTCTTTCTCTTCTTCCCCAATAATTGAATTTTTGTTGACCTACTGGGGGTGGATCTAGGTAAGAATTATGTGGTGATGATTCTGCTCTAAAGATAAGTTGTTCCTTATCATCATCATCAAAAATTTTAACCTCATTCTTCTTACCATAAATCATCGCATCATGGTATAAATTCCAATCCATACAAAGGATTATATCATATTAAATCATGGGTATGACGATGAGATCAACAGATAATGAAAATTTAAGTGTGTTAATGGGAACTCATTCACAAAACTTTGTTGTGATTATACTCCGCTTGTGATATTTGACTGAAAAATACTTTCTTAAATCAAATTGTAAATCTCAAGTTTTCTTAGAAAACTGGGAAGATATGAAACAATGCGATGATCCAGAATCAAATAAGGCATTTTCTAAACTTTAGGAAACCATTATATTACCTGCCACTACATTTTTCAGAGCTTCTACCTTAGTAGTAGTGATAGAATAATCTTGGCCTTGATCCCTTTTCATTTTCTGAGGTATGTTCCCTTGATGCTTAGGACATTAATTTTCATAATGTCCCATCTCCTTGCAGTTGTAGCATTGAACATCAGTAGCTTCTTTCTTCCCCTTGCAATCTCGAGCTTGGTGGCCTTTTTCATTACACCTGTAACAGACTCCCATTCCCTTCATAAAAGTACAAGGGTGATTCTTCCCACATTTACTGTAGGATGGATATTCAAATTTTCCCTTCTTACCCTTATTTCCATTCCCAATGTGATCAGTAGATCTCTTCTTCTCTTGCTTTTCTTTAAAGTCATATGACATAGAGAAATCTTATTCTGTCTTGATAGCACAGGAGAAAATATATTCCTATATCGAGAAGGATTGTGAGACTAATTCTCAAAAAATAAATTGTTTTAACAAATCAATTAAATGTTCAATCTTACTTCAAGGGTTACATATATAATCTCCAGCATACCTTCCTAACCATTTAAAGTTAGCCTCATACATTACGACATTCTCATCATCCTTTTGTCTCAGACTCAAAAAATTTCTTTCTATATCTGCTCGATGGTCATGAGGAAATTATTTTTCTATGAAATTCTATTTGAACTCCCTCTATTAAATATTTGATACTTCATCATCTTCATCTGTGTTTTGAATAATTGACCACCATTGGTCAGCATCTTTAGTGAGGTGGTAAACTGCCATGATAACGTTTTCCCTTTCACAACTCCCCAAGGCATGGAATAGATTATCTAAGGAATTTATCCCTTATATAGATACTACGGTATATGTAATCCCATTAAATTTTGGTGGTTATTGCCTTATGACGCGATCTAACATTGATCCTCCACACTGTGAATCAGGGAGCTCCATACGAGTAATGTTATTATTCATAACCTGAGTGAGTTGTCCTAGTATGGTTATTAGATGATCATTACCAGTTGCATCACAAGGTCCACTATAATTATCTTGAGCAGGAGGGAAATCTATACATGGAGTGAATGCATTCGTACAACTTAAATTTCATCCACAAGGCACCATTTCTAAACAATGGCTTACAATAGATTAGTTTATGAATCACAATTCAGAAATCCAAACATGTAAACCACTTAACATAAATTGAACCGTTTATTGATATAATCCATAATCATAAAAAAAATTATTGAGAAAGTATATACTCTTAAACCCTTCATAATAGTTTTTAAAGAAAATAATAATTATCCTAATCATATCCCCCGAGAGTGTCGTAACCAAGAGTGCAACAAGGCCTGTTGTCGTGCATTAGTTCTCGTTCAAGTCTAGATCAAAGGAGTGTTTTCAGGATTTACCCCTATGTACATCTGTGCCAGATCTGCCTCTACGTGCCCGTATCCAGACATGGACGTATTTCCCAAAAAACTCAAAAAATATTTACAATACCAAAATTCTAGGAAGTTATTCTATACTAATCCTCAAAGTCTATCTTAGGTCTATGTGAACTAATATGAGTTTATATAAATCAAGTTTCCAAGGTTTGTACTAATCTTCCTATGATACCAACTATAACGCCCTGACCCCTGTTACCCATAGTCAGTTTATTATTACATAACATTGGCATGATCACAAATGATCATGTCTTGAAAGACCGATTAGATTAGTAGTCTTGGAAACACTAGATATATTCATAAGTGTTACATTAAATCATAAAAGAAAAATAAGTGCAACAACATCTTTTCTTTGTATCCCATCATACTATCCCTTCAAGTCATTCATAGATTACTTCTTCACATCCTGGGAAAAATAAAACATTGAACGGGGTGAGCTCAGATGCTCAGTAAGTATAACAATACAGTGGAAACTTTCATAAATAAGAATAAACATTTAGGTCAATGTATTACTAAAAAAGACTTTTAAACTTGAACATCAGAATAATATGGAAAAGATAAAATGAAATAATACCATTTACTTATTCACATGGATATTCTACTAGTCGAATAACCACATGTGATATCAATAACCACTTTCACAATGATGGAATGCATAATTCCATACTATCAGAAGCACATAGTCAAGGCCTTGTGCCAATACTACAAATAAGTTTTGTTCAAGGCCTTATGAAAAAATAGTAGTTTGTCTCATGAGACCAACCGATACATCAAGGAGCTATAGTGGGCTCCACACGTCTCTTATTAAGTCCAATGCATTCCTCATATGAATAGGTTTAAACATAACATAAACATTCGTTTTAAAACTAGCATACGAAATGTAAATACATTATCCATAAACAGCGAATTGTATAAAAATAACACATCCACAGTCAAAAATATCACAAAACCTTCAATACTATATTGATGTTTTGTATCATAATAAATCAACTTCAAATAAGATTAAAATCTATCAAAGGATGTTGACATAAGTGAAATCAAAACTATTTGATAGAAATATCTGTTTTTTAAATCATTTAAAAGTCACATAATTATAAAATAAAACTACTACTTTGATAATAATTATTATAATCTTGTAATGGAATCTTCGATGATTTTATAATGGCAGAAAATAACTGCACCTGTAGTATAAGTTAAAAAATACATTCTTACCTTAATTCTGTCGAAAATGTTAAAAAGGTCCTTCTTTGGAAAATGACAGAAAGATTATTTTATAAACATCTTATAAGAAGTAAAAAATGGTATAAATGAATTTAACACATAGTAATATTGATTTGAAATACATTTTTACGAAACATGGATGTTGATGATAAAGAGGTCCTAGTAGATAATTACGTATAAACAACCTCAGATAATGAAGAGATTGTGAAATAAACCCTTAACTTGTAATTTTCCTCCATTGAGGGTTGGTTAAACTCCTATATAATTGTGAAATAATTGTTATTAAATTATAAAATAATCATTTACATTAATATGATATCATATATAATCTTTAAACATTTATTTGATAATAATATCTTAGTATTATCATCGTTTCGGGTGTTAACGGATTCGTTTTACTTTATATTCATTGTTTTGTGAGCCATATTTGTTATGGATGGGATGTATATTATTAATATCTGGAATGTTATCATGTCAATAATAAATATTTTTAATCATAAAATGAAATTTATTCTTGAATGGATACGATGGAGAATGAATCTCATCGCGTTTGTGGAGACGATAATCAGTACCTACACACGAGCGAAAATATCAATCTTTTGATATTTAAATAATATATAAGTGTTTGGTATATAATATATAAAGAATCATTATCATGTTTTATTTTTTATTTATATGAATGAAATATCATTATTATACCCATCCAAATAATAATGTATTGAATAACAATTACATCACAACGTGGAGAGGGTAGGTCGTACATACACACGTATAGTGACATGTCATTAGAAGGATGGATAGAATACTGAATATGGTTGTACCATATTTATAATAAAATCACAGTATATATAATATACTAGAATTATTATTTTAGAATGGAAATAAAAACGAAACAAGAAGTTTAATATGAAAGGATATTGAAAGAGGGTGGTGAAAACATTACCTCTTCTTCGGGTTCTTCCTTTTGATTTGATCAAAAGGGATCTATAGGTTTTCATTATGATCCAAAGAAGGCCTCTAGGTAGAATTTAGGGAAGTTGAGAGAATATTTTGTCAGGTTTTGGCCGAGCCAAAAGGCTTTTATGGTGTAAATTAGAGAGGAGGGGGAGTTCCCTTTAATAAGAGGGGTGAGGGGCATCCTAGGAACAGCTAAAAATATTATTTTATAATAAATTAATATTCAGTTTCTATTATCTTCAAAGTGGATTATTTAAAGTTAAATGTGAGGATGGATCTAAATCCTTTCAAATAATAGATTTTATCCAGGTTTGTGTCACTATATTATCCTTATAATTTATATTTCACTCTTAGTTAAATAGTTTGTCATTTACCATGTCTCTTTGTATTTTTATATTATATAGTTAATAAACATACAATATTACTCCAAGAGACCCCAAGTGGTCCATTAATGATAAAAATATCATTATATAAGTCCTTTGGCTGAATTGTAGATTTTTAGAAATAGAATACCAATTAATAATATAATATTTATTTTAAAATTTCTTTTATGTCAATTTTGACACGATTTGGTATTTTGTTTTTCATAAATTCATAACAGAATTATTACTTCTAAAAAATTCATATAATCATTTTTAATAAGTCATATTAACCTATAAAATTATTGTAATTCATAAAAACTGTCAAATTACATTTATTTGGATATTTATAATATCAATTATTTTAGTATTTCATTAATTAGGTAATTAATGTATCACCATTATGTCATAAATAATATAAATTATTTAATGTTTAAAAATTATAAATAAAATATAATTATGTAGGAAATATTTTTAGCTTTCTAATTAATATTTATAATAGAATTTCTCTTATGTATAACCCAATATTAAAAATGTTTTAGTAATTAAATGTTTATTTTATCTATTTTTACTATTCTTTGAATTAAATAATAATAAATTTCCTAATCTAATCCAAGTAGACCTAAATGGTAATTTTGTATTCCTATGGTTGTTTCTTGTCGAGATAAACATGTCCAATAGAATTAGGACATGTGTTAAAGAAATATTAATATCATTTTTACCCTTAATTACCCTATTTTCTTTTAATCGTGGTAAATAAAGTATAAAGTTAGTATTCAACAAAATATATATTCATCTCATTGAACCACATTTTACTTACTGATATCAAGCATGGCTCTCGGATTTTTCAAATTCCACTCATTGAAATGGTAAGATTATATTGTATGTGAATTTGAAAATTCTACTAGAAGATGGGTAAAAGACGGTGAAAAGTTCAATAATATGTATATATATATATAATTAATATAAATTGATGCAAATGAATTACATTTAACATATATTGGTATTATGTATCTATTTTTAACTAAAAAAATTAAAAATAATTAATTAATTATTTAAATAAAAAGTCTGTATTAACTAATAATTCAGTGGTTTTCACTATTCATCAAAATTTGAATGTTTTCAAAAAAATTCCAAAATTTCACCGTAGGATAATTTCAATATTCCAAATCCAAAAAATAATTCCATTTTGAAAAGTAATATTTAAGAAATTTTTAAATTTTTTTATTACTATTCATAATGGCTAGTTTGATTGGTTGTGGTGTCTGTTAGAACTCGAAGTTGCACACAACACACGCTACTCTATTATTCAAAGAGAAGCGTATCAGGGAAACTTGTGGTGTTACAACCATAAACCATGAATGGTATAAAAATAGAATATCCACATTCAATCATATCATAACTGATTCAAAACAATATTGAATATTTTATTATAATAAATCAACCTCAATCAAAAATAATATCCAGTAAAGGATGCTGACATAGTAGAAAATGACGAGTAAAACATTTTGAGAGAAATAACCTTTTTGTAAAATAATTAAAAATTCACAATTTTATAAAGGAAATAACCTAAAAGATCTTTGTTATTCAAAGTGTCCCATACCACTTTGAATCATCGGAAAAAATTATCATTTCAAAACAATCATGTCCATATAAATAAATCCTTAAAATTGTTTTGAAAACAAGGATGTTAATTAAAAATATATAGAAAGATAATTCATTTGAACATTTATAATTTTAATTTTTATAAAGAGTACATTTCACAAATCCATAAAATATTCATTTTCAAATAATTTTTATGAAAAATGGACATGGATGATAAAAATGTCTCAGCAAATACATACACATAAACTATCTCGGATAATAATGAGATTGAGAAATTAACCCTTACCTTGCACTTTTCATTAGTTGAGTGTACGTTTAACCTCATGTATGAATATCGTAGAAGGTTATTAAATTATTCCAGAACCATTTTCATATTTATTATTTCATACATGATTCATTTATGACTTTATCAGACCAATTTAATTATAATTTCCATGTAAAATTAATATTTCGGCTAATAATATCTTTCATTATCATATGTGTTTTAACTTGTTACTATTGATTGTATCACTTAGATCAGTATTTTAATACATCCAGAATATAAAAAATTATTTAGATATCATATATATTTAGAATATAAATATGTATAATCGACATATAAATGAAATGAAAAACACTGTTTATGGAGACAGTAGTCCGTACGTACGCATAAACGTTTTTTCCATTTTCATATTGTATTAAACAGAAATAAGTGAATAAGATATTTGTAAGTACATATATATATAAATATCCAGTAGAATTATTATGTCACATATTACATACTTATTAGTAATATATATTTTTATAATCTTCGATGAATTGTAAAGGCGGAAATGAATCTCATCTTGTCGTGGTGACGGTAATCCCTACGTACGCATGAACGACAATATCATTTCTTTATTGGTGTTGAATTGGATTGTATATTAATTTTATAGAGATATTATCATGTTATTTTAATTATTTATATACATATTACTCATCATTATATCCACCCAATAAACATAGTTTTGAACAACAAATTACACCATGGTGTGGAGACGGTAAGCCGTACGTACGCACACATGGTGACATCATTATTCATAAGATGGATAGAATTATGAATATAGTTGTGAAATATTTATAATAACATCATAGTGTATTGAATATACTAGAGTTATTATTTTATATTGTAAACAACAATAAATTAATAAGTGTAAGAATAAGAGAACTTGAAAGAGGGTGGTGAAATCATTACCTCTTCCTCGGTTTCATCCATTTGATTTGATGAAAAGGGATCCTTAGGTTGGATTTATGATCAAAGGAAGGCCTCTAGTATGAAGGTAGGATAGTTGGGAGGACATTTGGGTAGGGTTTGGCCAAGACTACACAAGTGGAAAAAACATTTAACAAAACGACATTTTGCACATTGGTTCTATAAAACCGACGTGCTAAGCTATAATGATTGATATATCACATCAGTTATTTTATAACCATCCTGATATATCTATTAGGACAAATATTTTATGTCGGTTCGGAAATAACCGATGTAAAATATATGGAGATTACCTTTTTGACGTCAGTTATTGTATAACCAATGTGAAAATCGAATTTGGTGTTCCTTATCACATCATTTATAAAATAACCGACGTGATAATGGAATGATCGACACTTTATCACATCGGTTATTTTATAACTGACGTGATAAAACAAAGATCGGTGCTCTACCAAGTCGGTTATAAAAAACAGACGTGATAAAGCCAATCTCGAAAATTTATCACGTTGGTATAAAGCGACATATATCAAGTTTATTATGATTGAACTGCAGGGATAGTATGAGGGGATATGAATACAAGATGTTGTTGTACTTTTGTTTTACATTATGATATAATGTAAGACTTATGAATGTATCTAGTGTTTCCAAGGCTACCAAACTAATCTGTCTTTCGAGACTTGATCTTTTGTGATCGTGCCAATGTTACGCAATAATGCACCGACTCTAGGTAACTGGGGTCTGCCCGACCCGTCCTCTGGGCCCATGTCGTGACTACCCCAAACCTGCCTTCCATAGGCCAGGGGCTGGTGACTAGCACCAAAGGTCTAAATCCCTAATCTGAGAAGGAATTTCCTTTATAGAAGTAACACACACACAAACAGAGTAAGCTGGAAGCAATGAACTAAGTGAATAATGAATAGAAAAAGTAGATTTGGATGTAAAGGGGCCAGAAATACAAGACCAAGGGTAAAGTACAAGTACAACGGAAAGCATGTACAACTAAAAAATGGTCAACATCTAAAAAGGGAAGCTCCTAGAATGTCCACCGAGTATCTTACCTGAAGGGTAGGTATAGATTTCCACATCAGCACTCCACGTATATCAGTCTGCTCTGTGTACCGCCTCACTGTGTGGTCCACCTATGGGTACCATCTGGTCCTGGCTTGCTCTCGGCCTCCATCAGTGTTGTTCATCTTCTGCATCAAACACAACAAGGTGCAGGAAAATCCCTTGCAGGGGTGACTATAATGATACTTAGTAGGGACCCCACGACCCCCAAAGGTCTCCCAAAATCCATGAAGAATAAACCACAGAAGATAGATAAAACCATGAAGTTTCAACCAACCCTACATAGGTATATTCCCATACATATACATAAGTTATCAATCTCAGATCGGCTCCAAATCACAAGCCAAGCACGAACCAGTCTACACAATAAGTAAAGTCAATCACATCGATGACAATGAGTGAAAGTCAAGACTCTGCTCACAAAGGTATACATATTTCGAATAACAATAGAGATGATCAGTTGTATTCACTGATTCATCTAAGCTATCGAACCCATGTATGATCCAAGTACAGAAGTCATCACAGTCGAACCCACGTAGGATCCATGTAAAGTAGTCATCATTGCAGAACCCACTTTGGATCCAACTACAGTAGTCATCACTACCAATCCCACATAGGATCCACGTATAGTAGTCGTCCCTGCCGAACCCACATAGGATGCAAGTACAGTAGTCGTCGCTGCCGAACCCACGTAGGATCCATGTATAGTTGTCGTCACTGCAAAACCCATGTAGGATCCATGTAAAGTAGTCATTGCTGCTGAACACACTTAGGATCCATGTACAGTAGTCGTTGCTGCCGAACCCACCAACGATCCAAGTACAGTAGTCGTCGCAATCGCATCCAGCCCTAGAGTTCTTGCACACAGCATGCCCGATTCTGGGAGGTTCCACTCCTCGAGCTAAGTGTTCAGTACTTCAACAATCAAGAAGTCAAGATTTGATGTATATTGAAGTTACGTCTCATCAAAATGAACCCAAAGCGACAGACGGTGCTTCAATCATATGCCCAGTATGAGAGTTATTGGATTTTCTATTCTAGTGGCCCAGTTAAAATTATGCTTGTTCCAAAACCAGAAGTTGTTCAAATTTGTCCAAATATCACTTATAGTTTCGCAAAAGGAACTTCTCAACAAGAGGATCCTAGTGCCGTTGATGGCGCGTCGATCAGACCCGCAGTCTAGAAGTTATTCATGTTTATGTGAGGCCCAACCTGGTTTGGTGGGACTAACCCGATTGGGGGGTTGGCCCCGCCTGGTGGGGCATGGCCCAGCCCGGCGGCTGTGGCCCGGGCCGCGCGAGGGACGCTCGGCCCACCCAAGGGAAGCCTAGCCCACATAGCAGGCAGCCCAGCCCACACAAGGTCTGTCTGGCATGTGGTGGGCTGTGGCTGGGCCACCTGGCCAAGCTAAGCAGGTGGAGCGGCCCCCCAGTTTCTCGATATTGTGGGGCAAGTGGCGCCGCCTCTCCTGCCCAGCTGGCCGAAGCCAGTCTGTCCTCTCCAGTGTGAGTTGCATGAACAGCGGGCCGCGGTCTTCCCAACCCAGCCGGCAGGCGGCCCGCTGGTTCATCCGTCGAGTATCCCACTGAAGAGGGTCGCATCTCCTCCGCAGCACAATGCCAATAGGGCACCGTGGTATCTTTCCTGACCAGTATTAGCCGGTTGTCTTGTCCAGCAGCGGGCCGCGGTCTTCCCGCAGCGCGCCGCCATGGAGGCGCCGCGGTCCTCCAGCCTAACCAGCTACGGCCGACAAATTTGGTTCTTCTGAGTTTCTGGCGGATTCGGGCCATGGTTTCCTCCATGCGGCAGGCACGAGCGGTCTCCGCTTCTAGTCTTCGTCGCCTCTGGTCACCTCCTACAAAATTTTCAAGAACCAACAGAGGGTCATGAAGCCATGTTCATTCGGCTTGCGCCCTCTATGTTAGGCTATAACAATAGGCCGAAGATAATCCAATATTTTCAACAAATAATGCGGTTCAATTTTATTCAATAAAAATTGATCACAACCCCTACCTTGTAATCGGCGTTGATGGTAGACGAGGAAATCAGTGTCGTGGATGACGGTGTCACGAGAGAAGGATTTGAAGACGACGTCGATTCATTGACGTTGGGGTGCATCCGAGGAGGAAGCATAGTCCACAATCCTCATAGGCGGCTCCTCCTCTTGTGTCTTGGACAAAAAAAGAAGATGGTTTCATCATTCTTCATTGGAGAGAAAGAGCATTCTTCGTGATCTTTGGGAAAGAATGTTATCCCCCTAATTCTCCAAAGGTTCCACCACAAAATATCTGCAAAGAAAAAATAATAAAAAGTCTCTCCCAATATTATAATAATGCCATGAAATTCCAAAAAACTCAAAATAATTGGTGACACCACAAATTAATTATAGAGGACTTTAATTAATGGTGTTGGCACAATTAATGGGAGGGAGGTGGAGAGGCTCCACCATTATGTGGAAGTTCAAAAGTTAAGATAGGGGTTTAAGGGAGTTAAAGGGGGATTTGAGGGGTTATATACTCATGTGGGACCCAACACACATTATCCTCTCATGGGAGGTTATGTGGGGTGTGGGCCCCACCAACAACTCCTCTTTGTAGAAGATAACCACCCCTTAACAGAAATTATGTAACGGGTAATATTTTATTTATTTTAATAACAAACACCCAAATAAAATTCTCCTCCCGACCAAATGAAACTGCAGTAAAGGTCCCCTTAGGTGAATACCGGTGTTGTGAGTTCTTCATTGTCTTTAGATTTCAATTCCGAGCAACGGTTCAAATGATATAAACCATTCACGTACGTTTACTGAAATTACCCAAACAAAACTTCAGAAATTGATTCTTGGCACACAGGGACTCGGAATCACGCGATTTCAATTTGTGGGGCCATCCTAAAAAGAAATAGGTGCACCATGGTCAAAATAGTATACCGTGTGAGCAGACACAAATTAATCACAATGAAAACATTTAAATTGAAACACACATGTAATCATTGTTTTCGTGCACTGAGTCGGAAATCATATGTAAGGGTCCTGGTATATGGATACGAAGGCCGCTGCACCAACACTGGACTCCCTGGACTGAAAACCACACTCAATACTCATAACACTATTTCTTCACAGAAAATAATGGTCAGATTCTTGAGTTCTACGGTAGAACTGACTCCTTTAATACCAATTTTCACGACCTGTCCTCGGGGCCCGTGCTGTTACTAACCCAAGCCCACCTTCCATAGGCCATTGCTGGAGACTAGCACCAAAAGAGTAAATCCCTAAGCTCGGAAATAATTTCCTTTATATAAGTTACACACAAACAAACAGAGTATGATAGAAGCAAAGCTCTAAGTGAATATTAAATTCAAAAACTAGATCTAAAAGTAAAGGGGCCGAAAATACAAGCCTAACAGTAATGTACAGGAACAACGGAAAGTAAGTACAGCTGAAAAAGGGTCAACAGCTAAAAAGGGAATCTTTTTGAACATCCGCAAAGTATCCTACCTAAAGGGTAGGTATATATGTCCACCTCATCACTCCACATCTATCAGTCCGCTCTGTGTACCGTCTCGCCGGGTGGTCCACCTTCGGGTACCGTCCGGTCCTGGCTCGCTCTCGGCCTTCATCAAAGTTGTTTGTCATCTGCATCCAACACAACAAGTTGTAGGCATATCCCTTACAGGGGTGAGTATAACGATACTCAATAGGGATATCAAGACCCCCCAAGTTCTCCCAGAATCCATGAAGGATAAACCCCAGAAACAAGACACAACCACGAAGTATCGACCAACCCTACTTAGGTATATGCCCATACATATATCTAAGTTATCCATCTCAGATCGGCTCCATCTCTCGATCCAAGAACAACCTGATCCACATAGGAAGTAAATTCAATCACATCGTTGATAATGATTGAAATTCCAGACTCAGCTCACACATGTTTACATCTTTCGAATAATAATATAAATAATCAGTTGTAGTCAATGATTCATCTATGTTGTCGAACCCACATAGGATCCAAGTACAGAAGTTGTCACTATCGAACCCACGTAGGATCCATGTATAGTATTCGTCACTACCAAACCCATGTAGGATCCATGTACAGTAGTGGTCACAGCCGAACCCTTGTAGGATCCATGTACTGTAGTCGTTGATGCTGAACCCACGTAGGATCCAAGTACACTAGTTGTTGCTGTCGAACCCACGTAGGATCCATGTACAAAAGTCATCAATTCCGAATCCACATTAGATCAAATAAATTAGTAGTCAAATCCGAACCGACATAGGATCCATGTATAGTTGTCATCACTACTGAACCCAAAGTGGATCAAAGTACAGTAGTCGTTGCAGTCGCAGCCAGCTCTAGGTTTCCAGCACACAACACAGTCGATTCCGGGAGGATCCACTACATGAGACAAGGGGTCGATAGATAAACTATTATAAAGTCCATATTTTATGTATCTCAAAGTTTAGTCTCATAAAAAGGAACCCAACATGACAAACAGTGCGTCAATCGGATGCCCAGTATGAGAGTTATTAGCCATTTCATTTCAGGTGCCCTGTTGGTTTTACGCTTGTTTCAAACAAAATTGTTTTCCAAAGTCATCCCAAACTCCCTTAGAGTATCCCAAAAAGATCCATCTTGTCTTTAGGATCCAAGTTCCGTAGATGGAGCACCGATCGGACATGCAGTATAGATGTTATTCATGTTTAAGTGAAACGGGCCCGGGCCATCATGCCCAGTGGGTTGGCGGGTCGACCTGACATGTTCTGGCAGATCGGACCCCTTCTAGGGGGTCAGACCGGCCCGGGGGGGCATGGACTACCCGGTGGGGCATGGACCAGCCTGGTGGCTATGGAACAACCCACGCAAGGGCGGCCCGGCCCGTGCAAGGGCCACTTGGGCTGTGCGGCAGGCGGCCCGTGCCTCATGGTTGGCGGCCCGACCAGTGCAAGGGCGGCCCCGCCCGCGGTGGGTCGTGCCTCGGCCAGCTGGCCGAGTAGAGTGGGGGGGGGGTGTTTCTCGAAATAGCAGTGTCGAGTGGCACTGCCTCTCCTTCTTGGCTGATAGAAGCCTACTGATCTTCTCTGGCATGAGCAGGCCGCACAGCGGGTTGCGGTCCCTTCGTAGCGCGATGCTATAAGGCGTTGCGGTCTTCCCAGCCCCACTGGCAGGTGGCCAGCTAGTTTGTCTGCCGAGTGGCCCACGGAAGGGGGTCGCGTCTCCTCTGTAGTGTGGCGCCAAGAGGGGACCGTGGTTTCCTGATGGCCGTCCATAATCAGTAGACTTGTCCAGCAAGCGGCCGGTATAGTGGGCCGCTGTCTTCCCGCAGCATGGTGCAATGGAGGCGTCGCAGTCCTCCAGCCCGATTGGCTATGTCCAACCGGTTCGGTTCGTCCAAGCAGCCCGTGGATAAGGGCTGTAGTGTCCTTCATGCGGCCGGTGAGAGCGGTCATTGCTTCCGGTCGCCATCGCCTCCAGACGCCGCCGCCTCCGGTCGCCGCCTCCAAAATATTCAAGAACCAATGGAGGGTGGTCTGGATAAGTTTGTTTGGCCCGCACCCTCCGCGTTAGGCGATAACAATAGGCCAAGGAAAATCCAAAATTTTCAATGAATAATGAGGTTCAATTTTATTCAATTAAAATTGATCACAACCCCCTACCTCGTAATCAGCATTGATCGTATATGAGGAAATCAAAGTCTCAGATGATGGTGTCATGGGAAGAGGATTTGAATACTATGTCGATTCACTAACGTCGGGGTGCATCCGAGGAGGAAGCGTAGTCGAAGTTCCTCATAGGCAGCTCCTCCTCTTGTGGCTTGGAAAAAATCTATGATGGTCTCGTCGTTCATCGTTGGAGAGAAATACCATTCTTCATGATCGTCGGGAAAGAATGATCTCTCCCTAATTCTCCAAAGGTTCCATCATAGAATATCATTGAAGACAAAATAACAAAAATGCTCTCATAATATTATAATAATTCCAGGAAATTAAAAACAATTTAAATAAATTGTTGACACAACAAATTAATTATAGAATACTTTAATTAATGGTTTTGGGAAAATTAATGGGAGGGAGGTGGAGAGGCTCCACCGTTATGTAGAAGTTTAAAAGTTAAGAGAGGGGTTTAGGGAAGATAAAGGGGGAGTTGAGGTGTTATATGCTCGTATGGGCCCCACAACACATTATTCTATCATTGAAGGTTATGTGGGGTGTGGGGCCCACCTCCAACTCCTATTTGGAGAAAATAACCACACCCCTAACAAAAATTATGTAACACATTATTTTTTATTTATTTTAATAACAAACCCCCAAAATTTACTTCTCCTCCTGAACAAACACAACTGTTGTAAAGGTCCCCATAGGAGAATACTAGCACTACGAGTTCTTCTATGTCCTCATATTTCTATTCCGAGCACCGGTTCAAAAAACTGAAAATCCTTCACCTGAAAAAAACTTTAGAAATTTATTTCGGGCACACCAGGCCTCAGAATCAGGTGCCATAAAAAACTGTGGACTCCTAAAATTTAAATGAATTTAATAAAAAAATTACTTTAAATTTAAGGGTCTTTACATCGTCTCCCCACCAAACATTATCATACACATTATCCAAAAATTATATGGAAATCCAAATAAATCATTATGAATAATATCAATGAAAACGTACATTTCTTGTTGAATATTAGTTTCTTGAATTAGTTTATCAATGCAGAAAACTATAAATTAAACATTTAATATTATGTATTATATCTATAAATGGTCAAGATACTATTTTACCAACCACCATTATATATTAATGAATAAATTTTTAATCTTGTACCATAAATAATTTAAATGAAATCAATTTCCATTAGACGTTAATATAAGTTAAAAAGGGCATAATCCATTTCATCATGAAGATGAACATTAAGCAGCCCAATTCTAAAATAAGGATATAATTGAAGTTACCTTGTTCCTAAACTAGTTAGGATCATGATGTCAATCAAAGTACACAAATTTACATCTTTCCTAAAAGAGTTTCATTATAAAATATTTCAATAATGTCATCTTTTACGATCTGTAATCTAGAAACTATATGAGATTGTATAAAAAACATGGATGTTTTTAATTAAGATACAAAGTCATATAACATAGAAAAAAAAATCCAATTCATCTCATGGTTGAAGTTCCTATAACACATTAACTAGAACTTAGAAAAAATGTATAAATTATTCATAAATTAGATGTAAAACCTTAACCCCATGTCCCTTATCTTGAATAATACATTGTACCATATAGAATCCTTGGTTTCATCTCACATCGAGGAACTAAACATTCACTATGGTATTTCCTCTTAGTTAAACCCATGTTATAGTTATAAAATCTCCTATATTTGATTGGTTTTTAATTATCTTCACTAATCACATTACCAATCCTTAATGATATGTCCTAAATAAATTCATGGGCTTCTAAATCATATAAGAGTAATGAAATACTCCCAATTATGTAATACACACACTATAATAATGACATGATTTTTTACATTAATTTAAAATCAAAAAAATTCTCTATAGAATTGGAATATGATTAACCTCAACTGTATAATGATTTTATCTCATTGAACTACAACATATCATTCAATATTACCATCCATTACTATATCATGCTCCATTTTAACCACTTATAGGCCCTCCAATCGGACTAAAAAGCATATGGAGAACTCTCATATCACTCTCTTTATGAAACTCATCTCAATTTTATTCTTATTATTAATTACATAATATTTTTATATGAGGTTGACCATCACCACATGTTTCCCTTTATTATTTATTCAATAGATCATGATCCCATTGTGAATTTTGGCCTCTCCCTCTTCTAATGTGGTTGAAAATATTTGTAAATCAATGAAATGAGTGTCATAATATATCCTTTAATATTCCAATCATAAAAATATATAAACATGTAATTATGTTACATCTTATCTTATGTAGTGAAAATATATTATATTATACATCCATATAAAAATTACATGATAAACCATTATTTCTCAGTGAAAAAAAACCATCAAACTCCATAATAATCCCCATGGATTGTAGTTTATTTTCCTATTTTTTTATATTTTTTAAAATTAAAACCATGGAATGATATAGAATATAATTTTATAATATTAAGAAAAATATAATAATAAATTTAAATAAAGAAAACATTTCTAGGTTGATGATCCAAGGATTCTATAAAATAAATTTTAAGAGATCACAATGAATTAATATTTGTCAAATGATAATATAAGAGATTGATTTTGACATAAAATTATTATATAAATTATTTTAAATTAAAATAGATTCTTAAAGAACATACTATAGTTAATTGTAACCATGATCTCATTCAATATATTTTATGTCTGTACTCTCACTATAGTCTCATATTACAGACCTCACTCTATCTTATGTGATTTTTTTTTATAAGGGGTTAGAATAATTTTTTGAATATATTGTAATATATGATCTTAGAAACATGGATTGAGAATGAACGCATACTATTAATTTATAATAATCTCCAAAACTGAATATGTTCTAGATATTGAGTTGTTTAACAAACAAATTTTATCTATACTACAACACCACATAAAATAAAAATTTGTGATGAGATATGGATTATAAAATGATATCCCTAATGACTATAAGATATTTGTCTTACAGATTAATGGATAATTGTACATCTAGAGAGAGTGTAAAAATAAATATCACCTCAAAACTATCAACCTAAATATAATAAAAATAACAATATTAATTATTAGCTGTCAAACCATGGTCAAAATATCATTCTTCTATTCATATAAGAACAAATTGAATAGTCTTAAAAACCATAGAATGTATATATGATATCCAAATAGTACTAAAATATTTTTATTTTATCACATGTTATCCATTGATATTACAGATCCTTTTTTATATGAATTTAAATTAATTATGTAAACCCATAACCCTCAAATTATCCTAAGAAATCCCAAATGGTATTATCATAAGTATTTTAAAATAGTTTTGAAATCTGTGTTCATATGATTTTATTCTGATATCTAAGCTACTCCATGTTGTGTTCATGTTCATAGATAATATCAATAAATTAAAATTAGTGTATCAAAACATTATTTTTTTTTCTATATTTAGATTGTGAATGTATAGACAGTTACTCAATGGTTCACATAAATTTATGCCTCATGTGGTTTCATGGGATTCAATGTTAAAAAAATGTTTTACAATTGAGAAATATAATTAAATTGTATCTACATATAATATCCCAACCCTTAATTTACGTTTAATGTAATAGGTTATATTTTTATGATTAAATAATGGTAATAATATTATATATCATATTAATTGGGTATCATGTTCACTATATGACATCCCATAAATCATTACTGATGAATCCATTCAAAATGAAACCATCATAACTTTTAAAACGAAAAAAACCATAACCTCCCATTCATTTAATTATCATTGTTGGTGACCAAATGTGTCATACTGAATGAAATATTTCATAGGGGATGGTGTTGATTATTATAATACATGGATGAAGTCTCTCAATAGAACATATTGGGTGGCCTATTTTTCAACAAAAAATGATAGTCATATGTTAACATAAATATCAATAAAATATAGTGATGACTACCCCAATCCTAAAATAAAACTAAATGATTTGTTTTTTAAAAGATTTCATCTTATCAATAGAAATGGAAGGTTATTTCACTTTATATTTTCCCTAAATAATTTTGGATTTTGTATCCTTCATTACATGAAACACTAAATAAAAATGAAGAAAAAAATATATAACCATTGAATTAGAGAAATATAATTCATGGGTACATTTTTTAGTAAGAGAACTATGAAATATATTTTTAAATAATAACAAGTAACGGGTTTTTATTTTATTAACGGTTTGATAAAATATAATTAGTATACCTAAATTCCAAAAAAGCATGTTACGTATAAAATATATTTTGATTAAAAAATTATCTTCATTTTTTATCAAAATTATTATATTATGATTATATAATGGTTTAAATGGAATGTATTATAACAATTATAATAAAATAAGTTAATATACATCATGTAGTTATTAGAATTTACGTTATGAATTTATTTTTGGATTATTCGATATATATTACATAATATCCTTATTATCTGTTATTTGAAAATTAATTTTATTATATTTTAATAATTGAATCATAGAATATGATTTATTATATTGTAATTATAATATTAAAATTAGATTATGGATTAAATATACTATTTCCCTAAAATAAATTTATGATGAAAATATTTATTACCACGGTAAAATAGTTATTTTCAATGGGATAATAAATTTTCATATAATGTGAATTAAAATTAAATTAATCTATTTGAATATATAGATTCAAATATAATGTATATACATATAATATTAGAATCAATAACTTAAAATATAATCAAGTAAATGTAGCATATAAAATACATAATTAATAATAAAAATTTAAAAAACTATTTTTTGAGATTATAAATTATTCAATTTTAAAACAATTTCACTCATATTTAAAATTATAATAAGATTAATAAAAATTATAATTATAATTAAATATATAAAAATATTCTATGAAAGGACGTGAATTATTCTTAGTCATTAAAATATTACCATGGATACATTTTAATCATGATTAATTTGTTTTACAAGGGAAATCTAATATGGATCTAATTTTACTAATGTAACAGAAAAATTAGAACTATAATAATAACATTTTAATATTATAAATTCATATGAGCAAATTTCATAGATATTTACCCGGTTAAATCTCATAAAATTTCATCCTTAGAAATTACCTACAATTATTTAGGAAAATATTTTTTCACTTGAACCTTTAGAAGGATCTCAATTCGTATCATTTAAGGAAATACCCCTATTTCAAAAATCTAAAAATATATGAAACATAGTTCTTAAATATACCTTTAAATTTTTTTCCATCATCTAGACTCAATTTGTTTCATAGATTAGTTAATTTACAAAAATACATCAATATAAGATCCATATTATCCATATAGCTATTACATATACTCATACTTTCCTTTTTAATCCCACACATATAGACACTTTCATACCAATAAAAATCATATGTATATAATAACTCAATTGTAATTAGTATAAAAAATATTTATTATATTTGTGGTCTAAATATTATCAATTACCCTGCCATTAAATTGAAAAAAAAAATATATTGCTCTTATTAATGTGTAGACCATCACCACTATTTATGAATCAAATTTTCTTTCCTCAACACCATTTAAGGATGGTTTTATAAAATTATATAATATGTATATAAATAATTTATTTCATGATTTGTAATATGAAAATATTAATTTAATTATCAATATGTATATTACCAATAATATATCATTGTAAAACTAACTGCCAAAAAATCAAACAATGATGAGGAAAAATTTATATATGTGTGATTTTTTTCCATTTTCCTTCCTCTTCTTGATAATTCAAATTCAAATAAAGGGTTTTAATTAAATATAAATAATTTCATTATAAATTTGTGTTAATAATAATATAAAAAATGATCACTTCAATATCCAAACACACACAATGATTATAGCATGTATTAATTGGGACCGTATAACAACCTAAATGGTAAATGATAAAAATTTAAATCATGAATGTAATACAAAACCAAATATTTTATATCAAATAAGAAATAATTTTTTTTCTTTTTTACGGTATTGATATTATAAAATATTACTACATTAAATATGATTCCACCATTCAATTGAAGAAATCACTAAAACCTTCTTGTCAGTATATTTTTAAGAAACCCCACAAATAAAACTCACATAAATGGAAACATAAGAATTTTAAATTTTGAAATATATAAATTAAATTAAAATTTACAAATTGTGAATTATTTAAATTTGGAGAAGAGTGAATAAAAACAGAAAAATTGTGAATCTAAAGTGAAATGTTCATGTATACATACTCCCCAAATCGAAAGAGGATAAAAACTAACAAATATCCATGATGAAAATAATAATAATTAAATTTTATAACAATTTATTTAAATTAATAAGGCTATAAAATATTATATTATGCTATGTATAATTTTTTCTCACTAATCATATCTTAAATTGGAGTATTTCGGGATAAAATTATGGGTTTCTTATATAAAATAGTCACACCATGATGTGTTTTTTATATTATTCACCATGTTTTTTTGGGAATGGTGCATCTACATAAAAATGATTTTATTTTATAATTTAAATATAATTAATTGGGGTTTAATATCCATAAAATATATACACATTAATTTGGATTATATTTAAAATATACCATTTCTTAACAGAGTTTTAGTTAATTAATCTACATCTACTGAGTTATAATGCATACTCATGAAATTAATTATTCAATTATTCGTTACATATACCTTGTGTTTTATTTTTTTGTGTATTATATTCCAATATATATTAATATATTTTTATTGATATATTTCTACATTATACAATTTAATTCCAATTGTATATACTATTTATTGATAATAATTACCATCAACTTTAATAAATGTTCCATTTTATTATTAATAATCACCATCCATGAAAATTTTAGTATTTATAATTATATATATATATGTGTGTGTTATCTTATATGACCTATATATCATTATTATCCTCTTTTAAAAATAATCTTTTGTAACCCTTTATTTAAATCAATATTTTAATACTGATAGTTAAACATAATACAATTATCTTCCATATTTTCAAATTAAACCTTTTTTGATCCACAATGAATTTTATTTTATTAACATTATGTATTCATAAGTATATATTAATGTTTCTCTTATACAAATATGTTTTTTAATTCATTATGTTAAAATTTTTAAAAATAACTTATAAATGTGACTTTTAATATGGTATTGTTATAAATTTCATCTAAAATATATTTTTACTATTTTTTAAATATAAAAAAATATATTTACCTCTATTGACATATATTATGACATATTATCTATATGTTTTTTTATATTATAAAATTAATTAACAGTCTAAATTAGATATAAAATATTTCAGTAATAATTATTTCTAAATCTCAAAAGTATTTTTTATTGTTAATGTGGTTTTGATAAATTTATATAGAAAATGGATGTAATATAAGCCATTATTATTTTAGAGATCATATAAATGATAAAGGTAATTATGATAATTATACATCCCATATAATTATTATATATGGATTATAGTATATCCGTATTTTCTAGATGAATGATCTATCACTTTATTTTTTTTATTCATAATCATCTATAGTGTATAATTATAATTGTTCTTCTATTACCTTTACATAGAGAATGTTTTTTATCAAAAAAATATGATTTATTTCCATTAAAATACATTCCAATTATCAATTGATTATTGAAATTATTTATTTATTAATATAAATTTTTCCATTATGGTATAAACACCATATTCATTTTTATCATGATTATAGAGTTTTCACTGTGAAATTTATTGAATATCATTGGAAAAGAATTTATTTTCTATTGGTCTCTCATGAAAATTATTTCATTATGAAAATCCAATTGAAATTTCTATGAAAATTATTATCTTTCTATTAGAATTTATTGTATGAAAAAATTGATGATTTTTATTTGATTTAAAAAAAAATTCTTTTAAAAATTTTCTAATGATATGTGAGGTGAATTATTTTCATATGGAACTCATATATATAATTTAACATGAGTTGGATAATATATATCTCTTAAATGTTTTCCTACATTGATTTAATCTCATGGGATAAGTATAGGTTGTTTAATTTTTGTTATTCTCAAAAATTTATGAATGTGTGGGACTCATAAAGGAGACAAATATCTGGATATAAATAAGTTTTCTTGTAATAATGTATGTGTGTGTGTGACTCTATAATGTGATGTTTCATTATTAAAATTAGTATTCCATAGTTGAAATATGATTCATAGTTTTATGGTCATTCACATTATTATCTTATTCTATCATGGTTCATATTTGTTGACTCATAATCCCACAAAATTTTAACTAATGTATTAGTTTATATAAATATTTATTCCATGATTTATGATTCAATATATATTGGGTATTAGATTATAATGAATCTTGATTATACCTATTATCTTATATTCATTTTTACATATTATATTTCATATCAATTGCTTTTATTTTACTTCAATGAGAATCTATACTCATTCCATTACTATGATTCAATTTTTATATGTTATGTAGTGGACTATATATTTAGAGAAATCTAGACAGATTATACTGTGAAAAAAATAATATTGAATTAATCCAAAGTAATATAAAATATATTACTTATGTAACTAGTCCTAGAATACATTAATCATTCATTTTTCAATTTTCAACATCTATTTGAGAGATATAATTATTAATCATTAAAAATAGTCATATAAATATTATTATATATATTGGTTATCTATTGATGGTATCATATAAAAGTTTAATTATTTTTTGATGTGGTTTTGATATTTTAAAATAATACTATAAAACCACTAAGAAAACCAATCTTATAATTCTATGGGGTTAGACTATGTGTAGGAAAGCATATTATGTTTTTTTAAATTAATTATTATGTTGTTTTACTTATAATTAAAAACATATATGGTTACTAGTCGACGGAAGTGGCTATAAAAAACATGCACTAAGGGGTAATTAGCTAGAAACGGGTGGTTTATTATCAACCCAAAATTAACTCCAGATCATGATTAATCCTCTCTTATTTACAATTCAATATGATGGATTTTTTATTATAAATAATTCAGCTAAGGATTATGAGAAAATTGATTATAAACAAACCAAGATCATATAGAGGTATATAGATGTTGAATAGAATGATAGTGAAAAGAATTATATGACTTAGAGACATTGAGATTTATATTAAATATAATTACCAAAAAATAATTATCAAATTTTATTTATTACTCATATTTACTCATTTGGGTTTTTATATGGATGATTAAAAATAGAATCAAGTAAAAATGTATGTTATAGACAATGTCCATATTACCCAAAATATAAACCAAATACTGATATCTATGAATGAGAAAAATCATTTGATTATATCATATAATATATCAAGAATAATTATTAACAACATTGAAATAATTGAGTCTCCAAACAAAACAAATAATTTATGGACCATTCTTCATATATGTTCTAGTGTTGATGATGGTGGAGTAATGGACATTAACTTTCATTCGACACAAATGTGTCCTAGGAATCCCCCTGGTGAATGTCATAAAATAACTATGATATATTTATATGTGGAAAATGTTTGTAGTGGGGAACTAAATTACATAAAACTGTGAAGATATCTCGGTATACATTTAAGGGGAATAGTATTCATTCATATATTCAATTAATAGATTAATTTCACAAGTATTTAAATCATGGGAACATTCCATGTCAATCCCCTAATGTAAGGGTCCATGAGGATGATATAAATCCAAAGTTTACATGAGTATTTTAATAAGGAAAATACATGGAAAACACATATACTTATGTAATATCCAAAAAATGATATGGCCTTAATGACACTGATCATCCACTAAATGAATTCCCATTTAATTATTTCATCATATTCAATGCACTCATCTGTACATATAATGATTTTAATAAACATAAAATAACCAACATAATGATATTATTCTATATTATTAATAATATATTCCATTGTTACTTTTATTTTAACACATGTATGTAACTCATCTCATTAAATATTTTTTTTATCCAATTGGAACATAGTATTTAATGGATTGTTGTTAACTCATCTCATTCTATTGAATTATAAAAATTCCCCATGAACATAATTAATATATTATCAATTTCTTTAACCATATAAGTTTATACCATTTTACATTTTCTTTTTCTTTCATGGATTATGACCTTTTAATTATTAATTGTTACATTGGTATGATTTTATTCCCAAAAGGATTCCCATTGTCTATAATAATTCAAATCATTTTTATGTAAAATTTCCCCACAATACTCATAATTTCCTTTTATTCCAACCTACTATATTATAATTTTAATTCTATGTTTTTTATCACATTTCTAAAAAATATTTTCCTTCTTTGACATTACAATGTATTATTTTTAACATGATCTATTATATGGGTTTTTATCAAATTTATTTTAATCCATTATTTTTAGTTCGATGATTACCAATCATATGTTTTTTATTACACCAAATGTTTATTTTGATAACATTTATGTATATTCATTAATCATATTCTCATAGACACTACATATTACTAATTTTTTGAGACCAATTTGATACCTCCTAAAAGTCATATTAACATATGACATTTTATATTTTAATCTATGTTTATAGATCTGTATATTTATCAAAACCATTTTAATAATTATTATATTATTGTGTTTCTCTATGAAATGATATTAGAGGTCACATAACTATTGTTAAGAGTGTTCTTGTTTCCATTACCATGGTCATAATGTCCACCATGAAGGTCCCAATAAAAGTTTTTTCCCACATGGGGACGATTATGGGGTTTTTTAATGGGATGGACTGATGGAAGTAATAATTCACATGGAATCAGGGAAGTGTCTTGTAATTCATCTATCTCATGAGGGCATTAATTTTAGTTGTTTTTTCATGTCAATTAAAGGCTTTCATACTAAGATATCATGGATGGATATGAAAGGATTAACAGTACATTGAAAGACAATACAGTTTAAGTATTTCATTAATGTCAATGAGTAGAGGATGTGGCCCTCTATTATTTGGAGCCTAATATGCCTATACACTGATTTATAGAATCAAAACTCATAGTTTACGGTGGGAAGAATAGATATCAACTTCTGGATTCGATATTTCGGGGTTGGTAGGTTGGGTTCCCATGATTCCCCAAACTGAATCATTCTTTTCATCAGGATAGCTGCCTCCTCAATTATATTTAGGACATTCTTGATGATAATAAATACATTAGTTTCAACAAAGTTGTTACGAATGAAGAACCCGATAACATCATTTTTATAATCATCCAATAGGGTTATTTTTCATTCGTGAAATTTTCTCGGGTGAGGAGGGATGAAACTAATGATGATCCCAAGGGGTGACTTTGGGAATCAAGGAGGTTACCTCAAAATTCTACTTCTTGTCATGGAGGGCGAGATATAAATATTTTCCCACTGATGATAACATTCAACGCATGGGTGTGACCATCGCATCCAGGTGTTGGTGTTGCCATGATCCCATGATAAAAACAATGGGGAATCTATATTTTATAGTGGATGGGCTAGTTGGATTTGTATGACCTTCTGTTCTTTCACTGGATGGAATATCCAGGGAGAGATTCATGATACCTTTTATTGTGTGTGGTTTTAAAGAGCAGGTGACTATAGTCCCTAGAGGAAGGCAAGGGATGTTATCCTATTTGTGGGATGTTGAACCATTTGTAAGGGTAACAAACATGCATTCCACATTTATATTAAGAGGTTCTCATTATTGAATACTATTCAAAATAAAGAACTCGTTTCAGGATTTGGTATGGTTATGTACATATTTCCATGATCCAGTGTTGGCTAAAGCCATCATCCCGAAACAATTTCTTTCAAATCAGGCTACTGATTTGTGAAAGGGGAATTGGGTATATCGATACCATCCCCACCTTGGGAACTATCTCATCACGGATGATTCTCTTATCAGCGGAAGATGCATGGTGGAGGAGTTATTAAGAACCACAAGGGTTTGGTTTTAGTAGAATACTTAACCTATTATTGTACGGTTGACTATCAACAGTGCGAGTCGCCGGAGATGAAGGACCCCGGGACACCTTGAGAGGGGAGGGGTGAATCAGGGTGACAACTTTTTCTTTTAATGTGATTGATCTTGTTCCCACATTGGTAGGAACTTGTTGAACCTGTATGATTAAAATGATCAGAAAGCAAACATGCACATGCACAGAGAAGACACATCCCTTTTTACTTGGTTCACCACTATGGGCTACGTTCAAGGAGCATATGCCGACAAGTTGTTGGTCGTACCGAAATCCACTAAGCTTCACTAGCTGGAGATTACAATTGTTCAAGCATAGTCACTCTGTCCCAGGCTCACTGCCTTTACAAAGGTTCATGGATAGCTCACTGCTTACATCGGGTCACTCCCATTGACTCCCCCTGGCTCACTACCGTTGGTGAAGTCACACTCAGTTTATAGACGTGAAGGTCTCTTCATTTGATAGACATGAAGTTCATTGTCTCCTGTTCATCATGAGACTTTTCTTGCATCAGTTTCCTGAGTTTATGCACTGTTAAAGTCTAAATTCCAACCACTGATGAAAACCCCCTTTTCCCTTGTCCACGAGGCAAACAACCTTTGGAAAAGACCTTCCCAAAGTACCCTATTTCGCAAGGCTCCCAATTTTCAAAAGCTCAAACAAGCCTTCGCGGAGTCCCTGCCTTTTCCTGAAGCACTCTTGCGATGCTCCAGCCTTCGCAATGCTCGACTATCGCGGAGCACCTGCCTCTTAGTGAAGCTCACTAAGCCAACACGGGGCGCACGACTTCTGCGGAGCTATAATAGCCACCACGAAGCTCCTCTTTCGCGAATCACACTTCCTTCGCGAGAGACCTTTGCGAACCGAGAGCAACAGATTTTATAAGAAATTCTCTCTCTGCTTCTCATGAGGGGGTCATCCTCTATTTATAGGCAATTTCACCAACCCTCGAACTTTCCGAGTGAAGTTAATGCCACGTCATCTCAAATCGCAATGCTCCAAAGTTTCCGCCATAATTCTGTCCAAATCGTGAAGCACCTCAGCAATTTTCGGATCACGGAGCTCATCGTAATCGTGGAGTATCACCGTCATCATTCCTTCACGCCTTCACTGCGAAGCTCCCTCGCAATTCCATTTACCTCCATGATGCGCTTCAACTCCTTCGTTCGTGAAGCTTTGACGTAATCACGAAGCCTCACCACCTCAATTCATCTCGTCTTCGCGATTTCCAAATAGGATAACATCCCTTGAACGGTATGATCTCTTTGCTGGTACACGATCCAAACATCCATTGATGATTGACAACAAACAGAAACCATACTCCAAATCATGCATAGAAGACCACGGTTCTCCCCCGTTGTGTTCCAAAAATATCCCCCTTTGGATTTTTTGGAAATCGGAAAATAAATTAAATAGATCTCCATCTATGTGAAAACCAAAAATGCAGGAATCAACTCAGCTAACACTCTAAGCCTACGTGAGCAATAATCAGTGTAGAAATCAATATAGGAGGATTGAATTGGGTTCCACTATTTTCCTTCCCATTCTTCTCATCAAAGAAGTTACTCCAAATCATGCATAGAAGACCATGGTTCCAACAATCTCCCCCTTTGGGTTTGATGGAAATCAGAAAATAAATTCAATAGATCTCCATCTATGTGAAAACCAAAAACGCAGGAATCAACTCAGCCAACACACTATGTCTACGTGAGCAATGCTCGGTTTAGAAAACAAGAGAGGAGGCTTGAATTGGGTTCCACTATTTCACTTCCCATTTTTGTCGTCACAGAAGTTGCCTGAATTTATTCCTTTCTCATTTCTCCCCCATTGACAATAAATCCAAAGACCAGTAAAAAAATAATTTTCACGTTCAACTCAAACCATACTCCCCCTGGATAGTATCTCCCCCATAAACCTGCATCACATTCATAAACAGATTAAAACAGTTATAACAAATGGGGAGATGGAAATTCTGTGACCTCCTTATGCACTGGGAGGTGGCTGAACACCGAGGTTCAAACGATACTTCTCAAACACAGCTGCTGACAGTGGCATTGTCAGGATATCAACCACTTGCTCATCTGTTCCCACATGATCCAATCTAATCACGCTTTCCTCGACTTTCCCTTTGATAAAGTGATACCTGATTTCAATGTGTTTTGTACGAGAATGCTGAACAGGATTCTTCGTAAGTTCAATTGCGCTCTTATTGTCATAGTAAATCACCATTGGTTGCTTCACCTCATCGCCAATAACAGTTAATTGCTGCTTCATCCATAGCAGTTGAGTGCATGCCATTGTGGTGGAGATATACTCCGTTTCAGCAGTACTAAGAGAAGTATATTCTTATTTCTTGCTCAACCAGCCAACACAATTCTTCCCAATATAGAAAGCTCCACCGGTAGTGGACTTTCTGTCTACTACATCACCAACAAAGTTAGCATTAGAAAACGCTGATAATTCACTGTCCCTGCCTACAGCAAAAAATAACCCGAATTTATGTGTACCTTGAATGTACCTCATGATTATTTTTACTGCTTCCATATGTTCCTCCTTTGGATTACTCTGAAAGCGAGCCGTAAGGCATGTGGCAAAGACAATATCTGGCCTTGTCGCTGTCAGGTACAGTAGGTTTCCAATGATCCTCCTGTAAATGGTGGGATCAATAGAGTTATCATCCTCATGCTTTCCATGTTTAGTTCCAACTGCAATCGGAGTTGACATTGGTTTAGGTCTTTCATATTGAACTTCTTCAGCAGATCTCTTGCATACTTTTCCTGATAAATGAAAGTGTATTCCTTCTTTTGAATCACTTGCAGCCCCATGAAATATGTGAGCTCCCCAATCATAGACATTTCAAATTATGATTTCATGTGGTTGGAAAATTCATCCACTGATTTCTGCCTGCTGCCACCAAATATGATATCAGAAAAGTAGACAAGAACCATGAATTGATCATTTGGAGAATTCTTGACATAGTGGTTGTGATCAACTCCTCCTCTATTGAATTCCAACTTCTTGATATATGAATCCAGCCATGAGTACCACGCCCGTGGTTCCTGCTTCAAACCATATAGAAATTTCATTAGTTTGCAGACCTTTGTTTCATCAGTACCCAAAAAAAAGCCCACTGGTTGTTCAATGTAGACTTCTTCTTCGAGTACACCATTCAAGAATGTTGTCTTGACATCCATTTGATATACTTTATATCCTATTTGGAGTGCCATGGCAAGGAAAATCCTGATTGACTCTTGTATAGCCACTGGAGAAAAGGTTTCTTCAACATCAATGCCTTCAATCTGGGAGTATACTTTACATACCAGTCGTGCCTTGTTTCTGATGACACTTCCATGCTCATAAAAATTATTTTTGAGGATCCATTTGGTACCAATCACATTGTGACCTTTGGATCTCTGGACAATATCCCATGTCTGATTCTTGTCAATCTGATCTAATTCATCATTCATGGCTTTCACCCAAGATTTATCTTTTCCAGCTTCTTCGAATGAGGATGGCTCTAGAACTGATAGAAATGCAGATTGTGTGGTATTCCTCATCCTTCTTGTTTGAGTGGGTGCACTCCTGTCCCAAATTATGTTGGATGGATCAGTCTCAACTCTTCGATTTCTCCTGCGAGGTTCAGTAGTATTCTCTTCAGCCATAGTATCTTCTTCAGATTCTTCTTCTGAGTCAACATACTGATGTGACTGCTGAGTGTTTTGAACAGCTTCCTCTATTTCTGCATTTGTATTTTCTTCACGTTCACATTCTTCCAGACTTTCTATCACATCAGCATATTATTTCCTTGAAGCATTTGTGATTTTATCTTCTATTATCATAACATCACTGCTTTCCAAAATCCTTCCCAAATTCCTGTTGAAACATTTGTAGGATTTGTTGTTCGTTGAGTAACCGAGGAAAATTCCTTCATATGCATTGTTGCAATATTTCCCTTGATTTCCTTCTTTGTTCCTGATGAAGCATTTACTTCCAAAGACACGAAAGTATTTATGAGAAGGCTTCCGTCCATGCCACAATTCATATGGTGTCTTCGTCTCACCCATATAAAGTCATGTTCGATTCTGAATGTACAACGCAGCTTGAATAGCCTCTTTCCAGTAATTTTTTGGAATACGAATCTCGATCAGTATAGTTCGTGCCATGTTGTTCACCTATCGATTCCTATGTTCAACAAATCCATTTTGTTGTGGAGTTCTCATAGCAGCTACCTCGTGCTGTATCCCATGCTTCTCCAGATAATTCTCAAATTCAATGGACGTGTATTCTCATCCATTGTCAGATCGCAACACTTTGATTGTTCCTCCAGTATCATTCTTGGCGATTCGCCGATATGTTTTCATGCAGTCAAGGACTTGTCATTTCCTGTGAATGACAATAACACATGCCATTGTACTGTAATCATTTATGAAAAGGACAAAGTACCTTTCGCCATGAGTTCTGGCAACATTTATTGTCCCACAAACATCTGTATGAATCAGATCAAGATATTGAGATACCCTTTTCTTCTTTGGCTGATATGAACTGCAGACTAGCTTCCCACTAATATAAGCATCACAAGATTTTTCACGCTCACGCTTCAGGTTGGGAATGTCCATGAGAATTCTCAATTTTGATATTTTCTCCAGGTCTTGTTGATTGATGTGTCCCAGTCTCCGATGCCACAAATTGTTTTCTTCTTCAACAGTCATGTAACATACATTTTCTTCACTATCAACCTGATACATGTTGCCTTCTGTTCTGCATCCCTTCATAATTGAATTTCCAGTCTTTCCCATGATAGTGCATCCTTTCTGGTTAAACGTAACTATATGTTCGGAGTCACAGAGTTGACTCACGCTGAGGGGATTATAACATAGCCATCTACGTAATGGACTTCAGTCTTCTTTAGTTATCAGTTAGCTATTTCGGTACTTCCACTCCCTTTGATTTTTAGAGCCCCATCAATACGAAATCTTACTGTACCATCAACATTCGTTATGATATTCGTTAGTAGGCTGACATTACCTGTCTTATGAGATGAACAACTGCTATCCATAATCCAGTTATATTTGTTCTTTGTAGCATTAAGGGCCACCTCTACAATGTTGGATTTCTCAATATTCTTCATTTCCTTCCATGAGACATTAGATCGAGTATATAGAACTGACGGCCCTTCAATTATCTCTTCTGTATACCCAGGTTCTTCATAGTCAAAGTCTTCTTTGAGAGGTGAAAACCAATTTGAAAGAGAAACACTGTCTTGCTGACGAGACTTGACTTGTCTTGAACTTCGGTATGAGGTGTCCATGTCCCTTCTCTGCCTGCAATTAGCGGCCTTATGACCAAAGTTAGAACAACAAAAACAATATCCATAGAAATTATTTCTTCTATAAGAATTAGGATATGAAATTGTTCTTCATTGTTGAGCTTCTATATCTTCTCCATTCAGATAGCTTCTTGCCTCTTCACAATATGACATGGTATGGCCTAGATAGCCACAAAACTAACACTTCATGAGAGGAAATGTCTTCACACTTGAATTTCTCCTCATACCTTCTTTCTTGGGAGAATAGTAAGACTATCTGTCATTTATGAATGTTTGAGGATAATTTTCAGGTCTCCTTTTAGTTTGGATTGAGGGTTCCTTTTTCAGCACTCTATGCAATGTTTTAACATGTTCAACTTTCATCTTATCTTTTTTTGGATCTTTTAACTTCCAGAAGTTGATGTCTCAGCCTCAAAGACATTTCCACTCTTTCCCATGCAAGTGGGTCTTTGATCACTCAAGATTTTTCCAACCCCATCTTAACCCCACATTGCTCTTGCTAGTAATTCTGCATCTGAGAATCTTCCAATCTGTATTTTCTTCCTCGATTCTTTTGGAACTAATTCAGTCTCCAGTTTACTCCTTAGAGTAACTACTTCCTCCTCAATACCATCAGCAGTCTTTGATTTTTCATCCAGTCTGGAGGTGAGGTCATTGATGACCTTTGCCTGCTCTTCAATTCTCAGCTTCAGATCTACTACATCATCATTAATTTCAATTATTTTAAACTATACCTTCACAATTTCTTCCAGTCGATCAATTTCAGCTTCATGTTGATCAACGTATTCAGTTGAGTCTTCTACAATTGATTTCCACTTATTGCAGCTCTTACATTTAATCTTAAGCTTACTAACCGCATACATAAGTTGCATCTCAGGATCTACACAAGTTCTCAGTTGTTTTTCTCCATCAGTATCTTCTGACTTTTCAACAGTGGCCATCATAGAATCATGGTTCCCAGTTTTGAATTCTAGTTCATCTTTATCACAGAATCCATTATCATCTTCTTCCTCTTCACAGGCAAAACTCTTCCTTTGAATTTTCTTACTAGATTTTAAGTCTCCCTTTTTGAAAAACCTTCTCTGAGGCTTATTGAAGTTTTTATCCTCACTATCTTCATCAATGATCATTTTTAAGCACTGAGAGGCAATGTGACAAACTTTTCCACAATGGAAACACGTGAGAGGTAACATCCCTTTGAATTTCCCTTTCCCCTTATCGAACTTCTTTACAATGACAGAAGAATTTCTTTTCCTTCGTCATCTTCACAGCTACTATCCTTTGATAATTTCAGTGTATCCATGGCCTTGAATGCCATTTTCTTGCTCAACCAAGTCGTAGCATCTTCTGGTTTGACTCTCATTTCCTATGCTACCAAGCTGCTCATTAGATCATCTAGAGAAAGTTTGGAAAGATCTCTTTCATCAAGGGCTGACACCTTCGAATTATACAGAGGTGGATGTCTCCATAATATTTTCTTTACAATATCAATGTCTTTGATTTCTTCTCCTAGACCCCGAATTGCTCCAACCACTTCAGTAATTCGATTGAAGAAAGAGTCTGCATTCTCGTCTGTATGCATCTTCATATCATCAAACCGATTGTGCAGCACTTGTAGTTTCACCTCCTTCACTTTGGTATCCCCTTCATAAATATTCTCAAGTTTATCCCACACAGATTTTGATGAGGTTCAATTCATCACCTTTAGGTAGATATGATCAGAAAGGGCTGCAGGGAGTGCATTCTGTGATTTAGCATCTGCATCAAGATGTTTCATGTCTGTGTCAGTCATAGCTTGGCCTATTAGATCAGTGACTTGTATTCCTTGCACAGTAGAAAAGAGAACATCCATTCCAAGAGATTTTAGATGAGATCTCATTCTATTCTTCTAGATCTAGAAATTTTTTCCATCGAAGGGAGGGACTCCCCTGGCATTGACCACATTTTCCATGACGAAAAAGGTTAGATTCAACACCAGCAACCTACCTCTGATACCACTTGAAGGACCTCGGGACACCCTGAGAGGGGAGGGGTGAATCAGGGTGAAAACTTTTTCTTTTAATGTGATTGATCTTGTTCCCACGTTGGTAGGAACATGTTGACCTGTATGATTAAAATGATCAGAAAGCAAACATGCACATGCACAGAGAAGACAACCCTTTTTACTTGGTTCACCACTAAGGGCTACGTCCAAGGAGCATACGCCGACAAGTTGTCTGTCGTAACGAAATCCACTAAGCTTCATTAGCTGGAGATTACAATTGTTCAGGCATAGCCACTAAGTCCCAGGCTCACTGCCATTACAATGGTTCAGGGATAGCTCACTGCTTCCATCGGGTCACTCCCATTAACTCCTCTAGCTCACTACCGTTGGTGAAGTCACACTCAGTTTATAGACATGAAGGTCTCTTCATTTGATAGACATGAAGTTCATTGTCTCCTGTTCAGCATGCGACTTTGCTTGCATCAGAGTCCTGAGTTAAATCTTTGATAAAGTCTAAATTCCAACCACTGATGGAAGCCCCCTTTTACCTTGTCCACTGGGCAAACAACCTTTGGAAAAGTCCTTCACAAAGTACCCTACTTCGCACGGATCCCAATTTTGCAAAGCTCAAACAAGCCTTCGTGGAGTCCCTGCCTTTTCACGAAGCTCAATCATGAAGCACTCTCGCGATGCTCCAGCCTTCGCAATACTTGGCTATCGCGGAGCTCCTGCCTCTTCGCGAAGCTCACTGAGCCAATGCTGGGCGCATGACTTTCGCGGAGCTAGAATAGCCACCGTGAAGCTCCTCTTTCGCGTAGCACAGTGCCTTCGCGAGAGACCTTTGCGAACCGAGAGCAAAGGATTTTCTCTGAAATTCTATCTCTGCTTCTCTTGAGTGGGTCGGCCTCTATTTATAGGTGATTCCACCGACCCTTAAACATTACGTGTGAAGTCAATGACATATCATCTCAAATCGTGATGCTCCAAAGTTTCCGTCGGAATTCTATCCAAATCGCAAAGAACCTCGGCAGTTTTTGGATCATGGAGCTTGTCGTAATCACGGAGAATCACCGCCATCATTCCTTCGCGCCTTCGCCAAGAAGCTCCCTCGTAATTCCCTTTACCGCCGCGATGCTCTTCAACTCCATTGTTCACGAAGCTTTGACGTAATCGCGAAGCCTCACCGCCTCCATTCTTCTCGTCTTCGTGATTTCCAAACCATGCATCCTTTCATCGTTAAATTCAAGTCTTTTCCATATTAAATTATTATCTTAATGGAAATCCACTTTTCACGATGCTCAGCAACTTCCAGATTTTCGACCCCAAAAAAATGGAAAACACTGGGAAACGACGCCACCATCAATACTGTTGTCTGCTTGAACGGTATAATCTCTTTGCTGGTACATGATCCAAACATCCATTGATGATTGAAAACAAACACAAACCATACTCCAAATCATGCATAGAGGACCATGGTTCCAACAATCTCTCCCTTTGGGTTCCAACAGGAGATGCTCATGGTTTTGGAGTTGTGTGGGTAGTGACACGTCATTCTTATGGGAGTGGAAATAGAATTCTTAATTCTCTATAAAGCGCATTCAAGTAAATGTCGATTTACCTAGAATATTGTATATCTAATCAGGAAGTGCAACCAAATCCTAGGTAATAAAATTGAAATCACCAACACATGGTGGGAGGGGAACCAGGTTACCGATTTCGTGGCATCCATGGCATCCCCAAATCAATGTATATCCCCTTTCCATATAATAGGTCCTTTTTCCTCATATGAGGATGATTATTATTATTAATTATTCTCTAGGCCTGTATTATTTTTGACACCTATGATTTCTATTGTACCATGTGTTTTTTTAATTGAATAAAAATTATAGTTTTTAGTATCTAACTCCCATTGATTGATTTACTCAAATAAAAATTAAACTAATTTTACAATGAATTTCATATAATTTTATTGTTATTTTTTTAAAAAAAATCATTAATTCCATCCAAATTCAATTTTAGGAGTCTCTTAGAGGTTTAATTTTATCAATATAAAATTCCCCAAAAATTATGTTTATGAATTCAATTTCATCATGAAAAGTTTTTTTTCTGATTACATATTTCCCATTAACCACTATTTTCGTATTTCTAAAAATGTATTCCATAGATCCACATTGACTTATTTTTATTGGATATTGTTTTAGAATATAATTATAATTATCATTTTCTAACAAAAGCCTCTTCCGCACTCAAAATATTTAATGAAATGTAACTCTATATAAAATAATATCATTATACAACTAATATTCCAAATATCATACACATATTACTATCACTATACAATGTTATTTTAATAATTAAATCTCATTTAAAAGTACCAAAATTATGAATTATATCAATTAATAGTTACAATAATGGATGAAGCAAAACTATAAAGAATGAAATGGCCTTTATCTCTTCCAATTAGACTTAAACTAAAACCAATATATATATTTCATACTAAAACAAAAAAATAGAATCAAATAAGTGGTAAAATATTAAATGACAATAGGAAAAAATAGTAGTAATATAATTAAATTTTTAATAACCAGCTATTTATTGTCTATTTTATTTTAACCTATAACCATTTTTTTAGGTCATAGAAAATAATATGGCAGATAAGGATTCATTTATTGGAATTACTTATTTTTTAGGAAAGATTATTCAACATTAACTTGTTATTCACTTAGATTTTATCTCCACAAAATTAACCTCAATTTAGTGTTTTAATGAAATTTAGGTGGTCAATTAGTGCCTCCAATGTTTTATCTTCCCTTACCTTTAAATCCTCCCATCCAAGAGTTGAGTATTCAATGCTACTATATTGACAGTTATTATTTCATTATTATGTTTTAGTATGATTATTAAAATAAATTTCAAATATATAATAATATGTCTAGATATATTTAGCATCCTGCCACTCAAAATAATTTGGTATTTCAGATATATATTCTTCTATAATAGGAGGAATGTAGTCATTAAACTCTACATATTAATAAAAATTTCACACCCTTAGTGATGTCTATTTCATTACATATATTAAAATATAATATTGGATTTGATTTTTACATATGAATATAAATAAAATTTATTTTATAAATATTATTTTTGCATATATTAAAAATGGGTTGAATTTTATGTGATCTCCATTAAAATTTTGAGATTATAATGATCCTTATATGTTTAGATCCATTGGAATATATTTTTAGGTTGACTTATGGAGATGATCATTTTTAATTTCAAAAATCAAGTCACACACAATTTCTTTCACTTAATCATCAACATGAGAGACAGATAAATTGCTTTAAATAACCCTTGATCAAAGTAGAAGGATAATTTTGAGATACTAGTCTTGAAAAATAATGATCAATATTTTTCTAAATACACTTCCAAATCCTATGGTTTCTGAATAAATACCTCATCCATAATTTTCACATCAACCAATTATTTTATAATTTCAATTTGTGTTTGAAATGATGTATTATCCATTTCATTATAAATAAAAGTAATATATTCTTAAAAGTTACTAGGAGTTTGATTTTTTTAAAATTATTATATCCCATATATTTTAAATCTTAATATGTAATTGGAGATCTAAACATGTTCTTTGACTAATTCTTCCAATAACTAATTTTCAACAACATCATTGAGTTCCTAATGAGCCCTACGAAAATTCTCTCTCAACGTTGAGATATATTTTCTTGTATCCCAATAATATAAAATAATGCATCACTTTAACTAAAATCTAGGTTTGGATTAAAAAAAATTCAATTATCCATGGATTATTTATAATCTATTGAACATAAAATAGGTCCAGAGGAAAATATTAAGGTTTTCATCTTGGAAATCCCATCAAATGTTATATATAATATGTGAGGACATTTTCATGGGTCATACCAATATTGATTTTAAAATATCTATGAAACATTAGTGTAATTAAAAACATGGATAATATACTAATCATGAACAATTATAAATTAATTTAATATTTAATTATCATCCTATAGATTTTTTTATAATTTTTATCATTATGGAAATAAGTGGTTCCATAGATAATAATTTGAGATTAAAATAATAAGAATGAAATAATATAAAATTAAAATTGTATAATGTTTTTAAACATAGGGGTATATAAATTTATTAATTTAGTGTCAACAAAAAATGATATTTCTCCAAAAATCACTCAAATAGTGGATTTAAGAAATTACTATATCCAAAACAATATGATTCAGTGATATTGATGCATGAAAAATATAGTACCATAAATGAGAAAATAAAATCATTACACCACATGAATTTTAGACCATGGGACACAAATTCATTACAAAAAACACTATTATAAATATGTTTTCTTTCAATAAGTGTTGATAGGATGATTATGGATATTAGACTGAAGAAGAAAAATATAATTGTGAAACTTAAATTAAATGATCATGTATACATACATCCCACACCGAAATTGGTTAAGAACATAATAATATCCATTATTAGAATAATAATAAATGAATATAATAACAAGTTATTTACATAAATAAGTCTATAAAATAGCATATTATGTGAAATAGATTTTTTCAAATAATCTTATTATAAATTTGTGTATTTTTGGATAAAAGTTTGGTTTTCTTGTCTGAAATTAACACACATTGAAATGTGTTTTCTATTATTCAAAATATTTATTGTGAATGATTCATCTATAAAAAATGATTTCATATAATAATTTAAATATAATTAATTTGTTTTTAATTTTTATAAAATATCCTCTCTTTAATTTTGGTTAAATTCAAAATGTACCATTTATTAATAGGGTTTCTTAAATTAACACCCTCTATTGAATTATTATGGTCACTCATGAAATTCATTATTCAATAATTATTTATTTATAACTTGTGTTAGAATTTATTGACTTATTCTATTAATATATCTATGAAGACATTAGTATTGATATATTTTAACATGATAAAATTTAATTCCCAAAAACTATCTATTTCTGATAATAATTCCCATCCACTTTAATGAAATTTCCATTTCATTATTTATAACCTCATTTTGTGGAAATGTTATAATTTATAATTAGAAATATATATACTTGTTATCTCTTGTGACCTATATATTTTAATTATCCTCCTTTAAAAATTTTCTATTGTAACACTTTATTAAAATTTGTGTTTCAATAATGATATTTCAAAATATTAAAATTATTTGGAATATTTTTAAATTAAATCCTTTTCCATCCACTATAAATTTAATTTAAATACATTTATATTGACTAATTGATATAGTAATACATTTTCTTTTACAAGTCAAAATTTTAGAATTTTATCAGTAAATTTTTTTAAAAATATCGTATGAATGTAACCTAAATAATTTTATTTTTATAAATTCATTCTAAAATTTAATTTCCCATTTTTTCAAAAAACAAATATATATATCTACCTTTATTGACATATTATATGAAAAATTATATATATTTTTGTTTATATTCTAAAATAAATGAACTTTTTAAATTATATATAAAATATTTTACTTATAATTATTTCTAAATCTTAAAAGTAATATTTAATTATAATGTTATTTTGATAAAATTGTCAAGAAAATGGGTGTAATATAAGCCATTTTCATTTGATCTATCATAAAATTGATAAAATGTATTTTTTAAAATTATACTTCACATATTATTTCTATATTTGAATTATATTATATCCTTATTTTCTAGAGGAACGATCTATCACTTTCAGTTTCACTGATAATCGTCTTTAGGTTATAATAATAATACCTCTTCTATTTTCTTTATTGAATAATTTTTTATCGAATAATATTATTTATGACCTTTAAAATACATTCCAATCAACAAATGATTATGGAAATTAATAAATTAATATTATAAATTTTACCATTATGGTATAAATACCATATTCATTATTATCATAATTTGGGACTATTCACCATGATATTTTCTGAATACCATTGAATAAGAATTTATTTTCTATTGGTATCTCAGAATAATGATTTAATTGTTATAATCCATTTGAAATGGATATAAAATTTATTATCCTTCTAATATAAATTTTTCTATGAAAAATTGATGATTTTTATTTAATTTTAAAAAAACATTTTATTTGAAATAGTTCATTATGATATTAGAGGTGAATGTTTTTCATGTGGAAGTCATATGTATGATTTTTGATAAGAGGTACCATATCCCCCTTGAATGTTTTTATTCTTAGATTTATAATCATGGGATAAAAATATGTTAGTGTAATTTTATTATTCTTAAAATATAATGTGAGTGTGGGACTCATAATGGTGACATATACCATGATAGAGACATGTTTTCCTGTAATAACGATTGTCGGTTTGCGACTCTTTAATGTAATGTTTCATTATTATAATGATAATTCCATTGTGGTAATATGATTCTTAGTTTTATGGTACTACTCAAACATATTTTATTCTTTAATGGATCATATGTGTATACACATGATCCCACAAACATTTAACTAATGTATCAATTTATCTAAATATTTATTCCATGATTTATGATTCAATATTTATTGGGTATTTTATTATAATGAATCTTGATTATATACATTTTTTTATCATCTTTTCACATCTGATATTTTATTTTTATCACATATATTTACCATTAATGAGAATCTATAATCATTCCATTATTTTTTTTAAATTTCTATTGGATATGAAGTAGACTATAACATATAAGAAATTTAGATGGGGACTAGTTTGTCACAATAATAATTTATTACACAAATGTATTATAAAGTAAATTACTTATGTATCATGTCCAAAAATACATTAATCCTTCAGTTTTCTAATTCATTATATATCTGATAGATATAATGATTATTAATTTAAAATAAATATATAAATTTTTATATATATCATAGTTATCTATTGTTTTTATCATATGAAAGTTTAATTTTTATATATAAAGTTTTTTTATTTTAATATATTACTAGAGAATCATTGTGAAAACCCATTTTATAAATCTAGGGGATTATTCTATGTGTATGAAAACTTCCTATGTTTCTATAATTTACAGATTATGTTTTTCTAATTGTAATTAAAACCGTGTTACCGTACTAGTAACTAGATGTGGCTATAGAAAACATACACAGAGGGGGTAATTATCATGAAAAGGGTGCTTGATTATAAACACAATATTAACTATATATAGTGATAAATCCAATTTTATTTACAAGTAAATATGATTGATTTATGATCATAAGGAATTCAGTTTGCGATTATGAGAAATCTGAACATAAACAATCCAAGATCATATAGTGGGACATATATGATGAATAGAATGATAGTTATATCATTTCAATTATTAAGACACATGGATATTTCTATTAAATTATATTATAATAAAATAATTATAATTTTGTATTTATTACTCATATTAACATATTTGTGATTTTTATTTGGTTGATTCCTAAATGAATCAAGAAATACATGTATTTCATAGTCTATGTGCATATTATCCCACATAGAAACCTAAATGGATATGTGGGAAAGTGAAAAATATAATGATTATCCAAAACAATATATCATTGATAATTATTAACAACATTTAAATAATTGAGTCTCTAAAAATCAAATAATTTATGGATCAATCATTATATACATTCTAGCTTTGAAAATTGTGATGTAATGGAAATTAAATTTTATTTGAGTCTAATGGATGGTAGAATAAACGCTAGTGAATGTCATAACAGAACAAGGGTGTTTTTATGTGTGGAAAATTGGGGTATAAAGAATGAAAATTTCAATAAACTAAGAAGATATCTCTGTATACATTTAAGGGTAATAGTATTCATTCAGACTGACCATTAATAGATTAATTTCATAAGTATTTGAAACATGGGAACATCCCATGTCGAATCCCAATTGTTAGTGTCAATGATGACGATATGAATCAAAAATTTCCATGAGTATTGTAATAATGAAAATAAAATGAAACCACATATACTTTTGTAATTACCAAAAATTATATGGCCTTAATGACACTGATCACACACTAAATGAATTCCTTTATACTTATTTCATCATATTCAACCCACTCTACTATACATATAATTATTTCTATAAACATTAAATCACCACTATGATGAAATGATTATAAATTATTTCTAATATATTCCATTGATACTATTATTTTATAACATGTATGTAACTAACCTCTTTAAATATTATTTTTATCCAATTAAATCTCTAGATATAATGGTTTTTTGTTAATTCATCTCATTTTCTTGAGTAATAATGATATCCCGAAAACATAATTAATATATGATTAGTTTCTTTAACTATAATATTTTATTCTATTTTACATTTTCTTCATCATTCACAGAATATGTCCAATTAATTTTTATATTTTATGTTCGTATGATTTTATTCCCAAAAGGTATACCATTGTTTAAAATAATTCCAATCCTTTTTATACAAACATTCAACTAAATATCCATAATTTCTTTCTATTATAACATCCTCCATTATAATTGAAATTCAATATTTGTGTTATCATATTTTATTAAAATTGTTTTTTTATAGTGCATTAAAATGAAATTTTTAACTCTTTCGAGGATATTTTTTTCAAAAAATATATATTAATCCATTAATTTTTTTCCATGATAATAAATCATATGTTTTTTCATTCACTGAAAATCTATTTTTATAACCTTTATGTCTATTAATTAATCATATTCCCCTTAACAATGCATATTACTAATTTTGCTGAGACCAATTTATACCCTATACAAGTAATTTTCATATACAAATATTCCAATTTTTATCTATGTTTATAGATCTGTAGATTTATCCAACCAATTTTAATAATTCTAATATTATTGGATTTCTCCTAGAAATTAGATTAGAGGTCACATAACCCTTGTGAATATTGTTGTTGTTTCCATTACCATGCACATAATATCATCCATGAAGGTCCCTGACAATGTTATCACCATAATTTAATGGATTATGGTATCCCTCATATGGGATGGAATGATGGAAGGCATAAATCACTCGGAGTTGGGGAAGCATCATTCTAGACAACTCTGTTAAGGGGGAATTAATTTTAGGAGTGTTTGATAAACAATGAAAGGGATTCATACTAAAATATCATGGGAGGATAGGGAAGAAAGAAATGTATGGGGAAGGACAATGTACGGTAATTATGGAATGAATTTCTATGAGTAGAGGATGTGGGTCATTATGATTTGGAACCTCATACAACTATTCACGAATTTATTGCATCATCACACTAGGTTTAGGGTGGGAAGTAGAGAAATCAACATATGGATTCATGATAGGGGGTTAATAGGTTGGGGTGCCTCGGATAACCCTCACCGAATATTTATTTTCATGAGGTTAGTGTCCAACCATTTTTTTATTCAGTAAATTCATGTAGAGAATCAGCACGTTATTTTCAATAACATTATTAATAATGAAAACTTGATAATCCCATTTTTACAAGTCTCTCATGAGGTGAGTATTCATTAAGGGAATTTTCTCATGTGAGGAGGAATAAACTAATTATAACCTATATAAAGAAACTATGAGATTCATGGAGGATCCCTCCAATTTTGACTTCTTTTTGTGTAGGGTGGAAAATCGAGATTTTCTAACATATGATAACATAAAATTCATTGGTGATAGCATCACATAAAGGTGCTATTGTTTTCATGTTCCCATGATATAAATGGTAGAGAATATAATTTTTGATATAGAATGGGAAATCTGGATTTGGTAGGGTTTCAGTTCTCTCACTAGATAGAATAGTCAGAGAGGGATGTAGGGTAATCTTCTTAGTGTGTGGTTTCATGGAGCGGGTGACAATGGTCCCAAGAGGAAGGGGATGGATTTTACCCTATATGTGGGATGATAGACCATTTTAAGGTTAAAAATGATTCATTCCACAAAAGCCAATGAGGTTCTCAAGAGATAATCCTCTTCAAAATAAATAACTCTTTTCAGGATCTGGTCTAGTTATGTACATATTTCCATGATTCACCATTTTTTGAAGTTGTCATCCCGAACAGATTTCATTATCATCAGGCCTGTGACCGATATAGGGGAATTGGGTCCATTAACACCCTCTCTACCTTGGAATCATCCTCAACACGAATGGGTCTATAAATGTGGGGAGATTCGATGTAGAGGATTTATCAGGAACCATGAGGGTTTTGATGTAGTAGCATTCTTATCCTTGTATGGCAGGGTCGACTCTCTAGAGGCTGAGCCACAAGCGATGCACACTGGTTTCATGTTAGATTCCCAGTCTCACTAAATGCTTAAGGCTGTGGAAACTGATTCATTAATTCTCTATAATAAAAATTTAGATAAAGGATGGTTTCACTAGAATATTGCATATCTAATAAGGAAGTGCAAGAAGATCCTTGGTAACCACAATGATATCACCCACACATGGCTGGAGGGGAACCAGGTTACAGATTTCATAGCATCCTTGGAATCACCAGATCAATGTATTCCCCCATTCATTACCATAGGTTTTTTTCCTCATAATAAGATGAAGTTTGTTATTAATTATTCTCTAGGCATTCACTATTTTTGACCCATGTTATTTCCCTTGTACCATGTGTTTCTTTTTATAATGAATAAAAATTAAAATTTTTAGTATATAACTCTCATTGATAGATTTACTCAAATATTAATTGAATTAAAATCTTACAAGGAATTTAATATAATTTTTTTTGATTTTTTTATGAAATATTCATAAATTCTATAAAAATGTTATTTTAGAAGGCCCTTAGTAGATTAATTTTATTCATATAAAATTCACCAAAAATTACGTTTATGAATTCAATTCATTTATGAAATTTTTTTATTTTGATTACACATTTCCCATCAACCTCTATTATCATAATTCTAAAAAATGTATTCCAGGGATCCTATTTGAATTATTATTATTGGATTATGTGGTAGAGTATAATTTTGATTATCATTTATGAACAAAATCACTTACCATAATCAAAAAATGTAATAAAATAGAACTCTATATAAAATAATAACTTTATACAACTAACATGCCTCATCTCATACACATATTCCTATCACAATCCAATGTGATTTCCAAAACAAAATATCATTTAAAAGTACCAAAAATATGAAAACTATCAATAGAATGATACAATAACAGAATAATGAAAACAATAAAAAATGAAATGTTATTTATCACTTCCAATCAAACCTCAAATAAAATCCAAAATATATAATACATCTTGATATAAAAAAAATAAAAAAATGGTTATTATTTAATGACAACAGGAAAAAAAGAAGCATATAAAAATGAAATTTTGGTTACCCTCTCTTGAATGATATGGTATTTGTACCTATAACAAATTTTTTGGTGGATAGCTAATAAGATTGTTGATAATGATTATTTGATTGGATCCAGTAGTTTTTTTGGAAACAATAATCTGCATTAATTTTTTATTATCCTAGAGTTTATCTCCTCAAAATGAACATATATGTTGGGTTTTAAGGCATTTTAGGTTCTCAATTAGTGACTCCCACATTTCTACTCCAATTAACATTAAATCCCCCCAACCATGAGTTTAATATACAATGTTAATATATTTATAGTTTTTATTTATTTATTTATTTTTGAATTATTATAAAAATAAATTTCAAATTAATATTAATATGTCAATATATATATAGCCTCATGGCCCAATTGTTAATTTAGTATTTCAGAAATATATTCTATTATAAGGGGGAATGTATTCATTATCCCCGTTAATAAATATCTCACACCATATGGATGTGTTGTTCATTAAATATATTATACTATAATAATTGTTTTTGATTTTTACATATAAATCTTAGGAAAATATGTTTTAAAAATATTTTGAAATAAATATATTATAATTTTTTTGAATTTTATGTAATATCTATTAATATTAGGAGATTAATGGGTTCCTTAATTTATTATTTCTATAATCATATCCATTGAAGTGGATCATTTGAAATGATCATTTTTAATTTCAAAAATAAATACACACACAATATTTTTCACCTTATCATCAATGTGTGGGAGAGTGATAAATTGTTTTAAATAACCATTGATCAATATAGAAAGATAATTTTTAGAGACTAATATTGAAAATAATGATAAATATTTTTCAAAATACACATCCAAATTCTATTTTTCAATAACAAATACTTCAATAACTATTTTATTATCATACAATTATTTAATAATTTTAATTTGTGTGTTAAATGATTTATTTTTTATTTAATTATAAATAACATTTATATATTTATCAAAGTGACATGGAGTTTCAACTTCATATATTTTCCAATATATTCTTCTACCCCATTTATTTTAAATCATTATATGTAATTGGATAAATTAACATGTTCTTTGACAAATTCTTCTATGTATTGATTTTGAAATACTTTATTAATGTCCTGATGACCCCTAGAAAAATTATCATGCGATGATGAAATATATTGTCTTGTATAACATTAATATAAAATAATGCATATATTCTACAGAGATTTGGGTTTGGAATAAAAAATTCTATTATTCTCTGAGTATTTATAATCTAATGAATAGAAACATGGTCCAAAATAAAATAAAAAGTTATTCATATATGACATCATATCAAATGTTCAAGTGTATATTGTTGGACATTTTCATCAATCTTACAAATTTTTATTTTAAATTAACTATAGAAAAATAGTATAACGAAAAACAGGGATAATATCTTAATCATGATCAATTTTAAATTCATTTAATACCTAATTATTGTCATATATATATTTTTTATTTTTTATCATTCCAAAAACAAGTGTTTATATAGGGTATATTTTCAAAATAATATAATAAGAATAAAATAATATAAAATGAAAAGTGTATAAGGGTTTTAAACCATGGGGTCTATAAATTTATTAATTCAGTATCCACACAAAATGAAATTTCTGCAAAACTCAATTATTTAATGGATTCTACAGAATAAATATATCCAAAAAAATTTGTTCAGATATATTGATGCAAGGAAAACACACATCCATTAATACGAAAATACCATCATTACACCACATGTATTTCAGAACATGGTATACAAATTCATTATAGACAACTCTATTAGGAATATGGGATTTGTTTCTCAATAATTGGTTATCGGATGATTAAGGATGGTATAACATATATGAGTTGTTTATTATCAATATATATTTACTACCACTATGTCATCATTCATACTCTCACTTTCAGGGAATGATTTTTCGATCATGTGTTAAATTTTATGACATGTCTCTATAATTAATTAATATTTAAACCAAAAAATAAAATACAATATTGGAAGGGATATAATGAATCTGAAATGATTTATAACTCCTTTTACAAATCCATATGAATAGCTATAAAAATACATCAATATTAAAAAATAACCTCACCTAACTACTCCTATAATCATCAATTAGAAAAAGAACTATTTTAATTAGAATGAATCAAACATCAATCACATTGTTCTTTTTCCAATCTTATAGGATCCTAATGAATACAATACATTAATTTTATAATCCTAGATTGTCACCATGTAGGATTGATATCATGTGATAATAAAAAAGAACCCAATGTGATTATTCCATTTATTTGTATCTATACTTAAACAATATGTAGGGACATATAATCTTGAGATGTGTGTGATTACATACACATGGTAAGAGAACATCCCCCATACCTATTTTTCACAAACCATGTGAAAATGTTGGAATTTTTTTCTCATATTCAATATATTGAAAAAATTCCTATTGATCTCATCCATGAAATAAAATGAGTATCTCAGCCATTTTATATTATATCTAGAGTTACCCTTGTTTATTTTTAAAAATTACATAATAATTTATTTGGTTCCCAGACATGAATTGGGACATAGGATAAATAAACAATGGAATTAATTAATCTAAAAATAGTGACATTTTATTCCATTGGCCAACAAAATAACAATCTTATAGTTGATGATTTTTGACTTTGATTTTTTTCCATTATCACTTGGTGGATGTCAACATTGATTAATATAAAATAATGTATCATTTAACCCTTGAAAAACTTATTAATATTTTCATGTGAATAAATCATAAATAAAATTATACACATATCACAAGATATGATATTGAGAAACTCGGGTGTATGTATTATTTAATGACAAAGTCCTTGTATCCTATTTCATTACACATGTAAAACTAGGTTGATTGGGATTCATTTATTATGGTTGAATTATTTCCACCCATTGGAAATCAAGGTATTATAAAAAAATAAAAGATAAAAATAAGGTGAAACTCCTAAAATAAAATTAATAATGTATAATTTCATAACATCGTACTATAAATTTAGTTGAAACATCAAAGATGGGTTCTCCAATAATCTATTGTGAAAAATAATTTTAAAAAAATAATTGGGCCCTATAATTATAGAATATTTGTATTTAACACCCCAAAATTTAATGAGATATATTCTTCTTAATTTTCTTGAGTCTATGACTTTTATTTTACACAATTATTATCTTGAAAAATAAAAAACACTGTATTAACATGATTAATATGCAATGTTATTCCTTTCTAGTGTTACAAATATATATTACTTCATTTTTCCGAATTCATTTCACACAAAACTGTGTATAGATTTTTTTCAATGTATAAAAGAACTATATTTGGATTAGGTTATATTGAACACAAATTTAATCTTTTACAAAATTAAAAATTGGATTGACTTATATTACACGCAACATTGACCTTCCATGATAACTTGCATTGTGCGTAATATATAGTTTCACTAAACAACAATATATTATTTTTATTTATTTATTGGGATGTAAACTAGTTGTTATTAATAGTATTAATAACATTCGTAATTTTATATAACATTTGAATTCTTATTATTTATATTCTATAACGTGAAATAATAAATAATTCTAATATTCAGATAAATGAAGTATTTTTAACAAAATACAATTTTACAGCCTTTTGATGTTGAACCCTTTTCCAAATATAGTTTTTCAAAATTTTATAAGTTCTAATTAACAAAATAAACATTATATTTTGAAGTGGGCCATAAAAGTTTTCCTTGGGTGAAATTATTGATATTATTCTATTGAAATCCATATTTTAGTGAATGTTAAAAAATATTGTATTTTAACTAAAAACTAACTATTTTTCAAATTATTTATATATTTAGATTAAATTTTTAATTGGTTTCAAATTGTAATTTGATTATTTTTTTATACTTTAATGTAATTATGTTAATTTGACGTCATTTTACAATTAAATTGGACATAAACAAATGATAATATTTTAATTAGTGTTTAATTTTTAAAAACCTACTTTTTGGTTTTGACAAAAAGATTTAATTTTAAATTAATTTATGTCAATTATGTGTTTTGAATTAAGAAAAATTTATTCCATATGTTTAATTATTTGGCCCAAATTATGTTTTTAGGTTCCTTATACTTTTAGTTATCATGAATTGTAATTACGGTAAATTTTTATTACACGATTTATGTAAATCGAGTTTGTTTTGGTAACAATCAAAATGAGTAAGATAATATAATTACCCTAAAACCTTCCAAAATAATATTAGATAAATTATATTCTATCAATATCACATAAGAGGTTGTATTGATACATTTAATCACTTTTCTCCATGAATGTTATTTTATTATAATTTAAACAAATGAAAGTGATGACATATCACTCTCATATATCTTAAAAGTATAATAATTATAATGTAATGATATACTATCTAAAAATTCCAAAATAATTTTTATCAATAAATTTAATGATTATTTACACATAATTTTAATTTTTTTATAAATTTTGGAGACTATATAATTACTAATTATGATGACATAATTGTAATGATGAAATTATTTTATTGATAGAAATATCAAATATATTGTTTTAAAAATATTAAAATAAATATAATATAAATTAATTAATATGATCAAAAAAATTTATGGGAGACTAATTCACATTAATACTTTATTTAATATATTTTTTAAATTTCTATTATTTTGGTTTTATTTGAAGTAAAATAAATGAATAGTGTAAAAATTGACACTATTGATATTTAAAAAATAACTTATTTTTAAATTATATAAAAACAACATAAATATTTAAAAATAAAAAAAAATATTTTATAGTAAAAAATATAAAAAATTATCCAATTATCGACAATATAAAACACTTAAGTAAATATATATAATTATTTAATATTTAGAATATTGTTTCCACAAATATAATTAAATAGATTAAATATAGATAAATATAAATGATATTATTAAAAATAAAAACAAAAAAATATTTTATTTTATTGGTTGAGAGGATTTAGATCATTAACCATATTATCTTCGAATCTAATTTTTTTGGAGCATTATAAATCGAAAATTCATTTAAAATGAACTAATATTTCATGACATTCCAATGGTACCCCTCCACTATTTTATAAAATAGAATCTTCCCATCTCTTCTAATCACACCACCAAATCCATTGGGATAAGGAAAACCATTCCCAAATCTCCTTAAAACATCTATAAAATCATAATAGAGGCCGCCATTTGGGATGAAATCCATCTTATGGAGTCCTTTTGTTAATACGTAAATGAGATACCCAAAAGAGAGGTAATTTTTGTATCATCTCTTTCAAAATACATTTCTTATTTTATATAATTTTATTTTATTGGTCCCATAATAAAGTAATAAATATATTATATTAAACAAGATTATATGTTATTATAATTATGGTATAAACTTATTCCTCTAACCATTATACGAAAAACTATATCCCAATTCAAGTGTGCGTGCAGCCTACCATCTCCACAGAATGGTGTAATTATTTATTCACAAATACATAATCTGAATGGGTATAATGATATGAATAATGGATATAAATAATACATATAAAATTATAAATATTATATCTAATTAATATACCATCCAATTCCATACCATTTTACCATTAAGTGAATGATGTCGTCGCTCGTTTCTACACACTGCATAACATCTCCACAATGCGATGAGATTCATTTTCCACCAAAACCATTCAAAATTGATTATAAATAATATCTTAAAAATAACCATGAAATATATGACATAAAAAATAAATTGTATTTTTATATATATATCATTTAATTTTTTCCATTCCATTCAATAAGAAAATTGAAACAATGTACATGCATACGAACAACCTACCGTCTCCATGAACGGTGTATTCCATTTCATTTAACTATCTATTATATATATATATATATATGTATATATATTTCTACACCGAATATTTATGATATATATATATATATATATCATGTTTTAATTTATGGATTTATGTATATCATGACCTATGTAATAAGATCAATCATATCAAGTGAAATATATTTGAAAAATAAAATGATTATTAACCACAATGTTGCATTCAAGTGTAATTGATAAATAAACGGGTAATATATAGTAATTAGTGAATCATATATGGTATAATAAATATTATTATAGTTATTTTATAATTTAATTATACTTTTAAACCCTTTATACAAGTGTTTGGGATACATATGAAGCATATCACACCTACGGTAAGGGAAAAATTTTCATTCTCATTATTATGTGTGATTGTTTATTTATATGTTTTTATTAGGGATATATTTTTCATCCACATCAATGTTTTATAATAATTTAATATTATTAATGTTATTCAAAAAAAATTAATATTACTTTTAACCTTTTTTTTATTATAATTAAATTGTTTGAAAGGAATCTATTTTCATTATTCGATTTGAGGAATTTTTCACATGTACGAAAAAAGTACGAAGATAATGATTTTTTAAATTATACAGCATGCATGATTTTTTACCATTTCATGATACCTTATTTACATGAAAAGATCTCTACATGATTTCAAGATTATTTTTTACTAAATTCATATATTTTTAATTTCATTTAATTTTTTCAATAGAAAATATTTTTGAAGAAGAATGGATATTTTTTTAGAAATTAATTTCAAGTGTTTTATCAAAATTATTTTCCATCTAAGATAACACTATTAAATAGGGTTATGATTGAATCAAATTTATTACTATGATTTTATTGTATTATTGATTGAATGATATTTTATATGGATTATGTTATTACGGAATGGTGTTTAAAAAACCATTTTATTTATTGGGTTAAGCTATGATGAATGGTTTATATTTCCGAGTGAAATGTAAGAATGATTTCATTATGAGATTGTTGGGGCCTATATCAACCTAAAATACATTGGGTAAAAATTTATATCTCATGAGATAGATAGGTCTGGAAAGGAAGGTAAATATGAATCTATAATACAAGGATGGAACTGCAAGTAAATCAAATTCAGTATTACATGGATTGAACAGAAGTAAATCATATTTATTGATGGACATTATCCAATATAATGGTATTTGAAGTAATTCCTTATATACAATGAAAATTATATTATATTCTTATTTATTTTCCCAAAATATTATATTTTATTCCAATACTATTTTTTCATCATCAATTATTCTTTATCATCTATGTCTTATATACTGCTAAAATTTATTTCTTGACCGATGATTTTGATATTTAAAATTTATGACCATGTTTTTACATTTTTATGTTTATGGATTTTTCTATGTTTATAATGTTTACAATTACTGATCATTGGGATCACCCTTTTTATGTTTATTTTCCCTAGTATATTAATAATGGTTTTATTTTGGACAAGAAAAAGGGGAAGATCTTTATGGAAGATGTTGAAGATCATTCACCAAGATAGAAGATTATGTTCCATATTTCAAAATACATTAAACTAATATGTTATTTTAGCATATATTTGGGTAATGTATTAAATATTCCACATAAGTAATGTAATGTACATATACGTCAATTTTGTATTGTTATAGTTGGTATTAGAGAGATGGTTTAGTCAATCTTTGAAATCTTGTATGCAAAAACATTAGTGGGATCCCTAGAGATATTTCAAAGGTATGTCAAGGGATATCACTATGGTTTAGTATAAGTATAGGATAGAGTCTAAGAATTAAGTTAATTATCATGAATAACCTAATATTATAATTAATATGATAGATATTGAAATTAATCCCACCTGATTATGTTACTTTCCAAGTATGATTTTTTCCTCAAACAATATTCTTTTTGGATTTTAAATAATGGTTGGAACCCGAATGAATTTTATTATTGAAAAATGAACTAGGTAATGCAGTTACTATCCTCTTAAAAAAAATAATTATGGGATATAGAATGAAAATTAATATTAATATACTTATACAAGCTTTGAATCATTATGTACTTCCAAATGAGCAGAGAATAGAACAAAATTATGTTGAGTCCGTCATGTGGCAATGTCAACATTTTTAAAGTGGATCTTATGATTCACTTGTTACGAAACAATTGATTATAACCATTGAAAATATATTTTCCAACTTTCATTTTTTGGAGCATGAAAAATTCATTTTCACAGTTTATCATTTATAAGGCAAAGCATACTAGTGGGGGAATCTAAAAAAAATACAAGGAAGCATGGAAAAATTAAATCCATTGAATTGGATGAATTAAATAACATATTTTTCAATATGAAAATCCCATCTATTGTTATAAAAAAGATGAAAAAGGAGTTATGTAACACCTATAGATTTTATTATAATTAGTCATTTTAATTTCTTTGATGACTTTTGTATTAATCTTCACCAAGATTATCTTTTTCTATAAGCAACACCGTATTAGATTGCAGTATACGCAACACTATTCTTGGCCTGTGATGCACACTATTTCAAGTTATTTTGAATATAATTCATTTTACACAACACCAAGTATAGATTTTGAACAATGTGTAACTAAACTATATTTAGAGTATATTATATGTAAAACCAAATGATGATTTCCAAAAATTCAGCCTTGACATGGCTTGCATTACACCCAAGAGTGACCTTGCTCAATAACATGTAGTGTACGCAATACTGAGTTTCACTAAAAAACAATATATTATTGTAATATTATTATAAACTAGCCAGTATGAATACTATAAACTTCATTTTAAATTTTATAACATTATAATGCATCTTACACATTTTATGGAATGATGTAGGAGAACAAAATCAAATTTTTGGATATATAAAGTATTTTAAAAAAATACAGTTTTGCCGCCATTTGATGGAACAACAATTTTAAATCTAATTTTTGACAATTTTATATGTTCAATTAAAAACAATAAACTTATTATTTTTAATAAGGATATAAAAATTTACATTGGTAAAAGTTTTGATATTTTTCGGACAACATTCTTATTTTGATGAATAGTAAAAACACGCTAAATTTTACTAAAAAATGACTTTTTTGATGAGAAAATTTATATGGTTAAATTATAATAGTAAATTGTTTTAAATTAAAAATAGAATATATTTTTACTGTTTAATATAATTTATGTCATTAGCATTAATTTTTCATTGAATTCATTGGTAAAATCAGTTCAATCATTGACAAACTTTTAACTTTTAAGACACATTTTCTTAAAAATGAGATTAATTTTAAATTAATTTCTGAAACTTCTGTATTTTGAATTTTGATTAATGGATTCCATATATGGATTTAGTGGGTCCAAATTTTGTTATTAGATTTTATTTTTTTCAAATTACGAATAGTAACTACAATAATATTTATTTACTACAATTTGTAAGAACCCAGTTTCGTTGAGAAAGACTTTGGAATATTCTTGATGTTATTACAGAGCTGCGCCTTCAGACGGGATGCGATTCTCAGCCCCGGAGTGGCTGGAATTAAATTTTTAGTGCGTTCACACTGGAAATGCCAAATAAATGGGATAACTCCTAAACAGTGATTCAGATCAGATATCCAAGTGTATTGATAGGTCCGGGACGAGGTGTTTAGCCTAGGAACGACATCAAACATGTCGTCGCAGGACGTTTGGACCCCTCACCCTCTTTTGGAACCTTAGACGGATAATTAAATTAATTAATTAATTTTTTTAATGGTTAAACTCAATTATCTCTTAAACGATGGCTCGTCTTGGAAAACTGATGAAATTGTTGAGATCGTAGTGTGCCGTTTACCCAAGGACAGGTGTATGTTTCGTGGGCGTGGGCCATTTGTGTAAAATGGCCCCAGGGGCGTTTTTGTAATTTGGTGCCTTTGGGTGTTAAACTTTATAACATTTAAATGGAAGCTCAGAATCAAATTATGAGACCACCGTTGTGCTCGAGAGGTGGTTTTTAACCCGGGGGAGGCCTAACCTCGACCTCATCGAGAGTTTCAGATGCGAGCAAATATTGAGGTTTTAAATTAATTAAGAATTTAATTAATTAATTTTCTTAAAATAAGCCCTTACCCCAACTCCACCCATTTTCCCAATTCCCTGGAAGAAGGAACACACCATGGCAGCTCAAGCCCCTCCTCCCATCTCCATCATCTCTAAGGTGTGGTGGTCGGCGGATCGTCGCGATGCTTCGGGTGAAGCCCCGCGAGGTAGGATTTGTCATTTTCTTTTTCTTTTTCCGCACCTACTTTTAGATTGAATTTTTTGTATCAGACCTCTGTCAAATTATCGAGAAAATCACATTAATGCATATTATATTTTATTCTCTTTCCATCGCACTTTTCAGAATTTAATTCTGAGTTCGGAGGAGCTCACAATCGACCTTAGAAGTTTGTTGGTTTTTGAGTTCTTTGGGCCGGTTTGGGGGATTTCGCACGGCGGCGCAGGCTTCGGCTTTGGCAGCTGGGCGAGTGGAGGCTGAGAAGTGGTCGGCGGAGTGTGGGGCGGTGTTGGAACGGGCTTCGGCATCAGTGTCGGCCGGGCCCGTGGACAGCGAGCGGCGCCCGACGGAGGCGCTCCGCGGCGGAGCGAAGATAGGGGTCGCGTTGTGCGACCCCGCGGCTGGACAAAGACCCGCGTGATGCGGGTCTCCGCATGGAAAGCCGACCGGCCATGTCGGCCGGTCGATGAAGGAGGCGCCCGCGCGGCATGCGGGCGAGTGCCTCGCGGGAGGCGGCAGGCCGCATGCGGCGGCCCGCGGCTCAGCGGGCCGGCCGGAGCGGACCGACCCATGCGGGGTGGACCGGCCGGACCGGGCCGGTCAGGCCCAAGGGAAATCCCCTTGGACTTTGGACGCCCGTATTTTGAGCTACGAGCGTCCGTTTTGCATGCCCTTTATGGAAACACGATCCTGGGATTGAGGGGAAAATATTGAGATGGTTTGTGGAATTTTTAATTCCCGAAATGAGGTGCCTCAGAGGCACGACACGTCTTTAAGTGAATTGACGTTTTTCCGGGAGTCTTATTTTGGATGGCGCAGACACGTCCGATGTCCGTTTCGAGCGCCATAAGTGGATTTGGGACCTTGGAACCGAGGCGGAGCTTACAAGGGATGTTTCAGGCGTTGAGGCCATAGTTGAGGCAGGGGCCCCATGACCCATCTTTGAGCTACGAGAAGCGTTTAGAGACTTTCTCACCGGGTGTCCGTTCGGGGCATGCGAGCAGTCGTTTTTGGGTGTTTCTCCAAGTGCGTCATGTTGGCGCACTATGCCCTCTTTAATTCTGCATGATGGTGTGGGCCCCATGAGGGCTGTTTGGGCGTTGACGGTGATTTTCCATCTCTATCACCGGGCGACCATATTGGACAAGTGAATAGTCCAACTTGTGTACTTTTTCGAGTGTATCGCAACGGTGTGATCCGTCCATTGAGTTTCAGGACCGGGATACAGGTCCCATGTTGCACCGCTCATGTGCGATGCGCTGTAATGCATCTTTTTCTCCAGATATCTATTGCGCTCACGTGAGCAGTCTTTTTGACATGTTTTCCCGAGGGGATCACAATGGTGCGATGTGCCTGACTGCTTTCGGGGCCGACGCTCGGGATCACGGGATGATGTTCGGGCGTGAGGCAGTATTGGTGACTTTTCCGTTGGATATCCATTTTCGGAGAGTAATTAGTTTATCTCGCGTTTTTTCCACGAGGATTACAACTATGCAATCCCTTTGGTTGTTTGGAGCCTCTTATGCGAACTTATTAAATGTGGAAATGTGAAAGGCGCTCTAATGGCGGTTCATCTCACCGTGTTTGCAGATAACCCTTTGCGTGTGATCGCGTGCACTCCCATGTGAGAGAAGTGATGTGGTTGGTTGTGCCTCTGTCGATGAGGTGGTAGGTTGGAGTTGTTACGTTACGCCTTCGCATTGACGATGGGTGTCGTGTGCGTGATATCCCTTGGGCTGTAAATGAGGTATACTCTGTGAGTATACGAGAACGCTTGGAGGTACGTGTGGTTTGTACCTGATAATGTTTGTGTACATGGTTGAGGTTTAGATGGGGACACACATTGTGTGGGACCCACGTGTGTGCCATGTTCTGCTTTACGTACTTTGACCTCTCGCGATATAGAGGGTCCCTCTGTGCCTGTTTGTTTCACCAGTAGGGTTGAGTGGTCTCCCCCTGGTTTCATTCATGATGGTTTGGCCAACAGATATGGTTTGTTCCTCTGTTTCATCAGATGTGAGGGGTTTCAGTACCGTTCCCCTTCCATCGGACATCGTCACCATTTGCGAATACGTGTGCTCGTGCAGTGTGGGTGTTTTCCCACATTATTGGATGAGTTTTATCGGTCTGCTTCGACAGTGACTCAACAGATTATAGTGGGATCTCCTTGTGAGGCTTGGGGAGTTTCTCCAATTTCATTGTGTTCCCTGGTAGAGATCTTGTGGATTCAATGTGACCAACACTTTACACAGGCACCGATCCTCTACCCAGGAGGATGTTTCCAGCAAGGCTGAGGTTGTTTCCAACAGGGATGAGGTTGTTTCCAACAGGGCTGAGGTTGTTTCCAGCAGGGCTGAGGTTGTTACCTACGGGGATAAGGTTGTTTCGAGCAGGGCTCGCCAGTTGTACCATCCAGTAGGGATGGCCAGTACAACGGTGTTCACTGAGCAGTACCATCTAGTAGGTCTGGCCAGAGCAGTTTTGGGTTTACTTCCAACGGGGCTGGGAAGTGGTCCTCAATGATGGGCTTACCTCCAGCAGGGCTGGGCAGTGGTCCTCGATGTCGGGCTTACTGCCAGCTGGGCTGGGTAGTGGTCCCTGATGTCAGGCTTACCTCCATCTAGGATGGGCAGTGGTCCTCGATGCCGGGTTACCTCTAGATGGGCTGGGCAGTTGTCCCATCTCTAACAGTAGTCGGGTCACCCTCCAGTGGATTACCCTATTACGGGACTGGGCAGTGTGGCACCCGTCGACTCTTTTCGGGTATCCCTGTAGTGGGAACCCGTGGACTTCTAGGGACCCTCCATCTGGGCTGGGAAGGGGGCCGCCTGTCGACTTTGAGGAGACCTCTCGACTGCAGGGTAGTGACGAGTTGTGGTTTGACTTTCCCCCAGAACTCTCAAGTACGAGGAACATTTTTCCACCGAGATGCGTCTATGTAACGCGGCCTAAAACCGTGTGGGAGAGTCAGTGCCGCCCAAAGCAGATAGTTTCGCGGTGTGTAGATTGAGCCCTTGACTTGTAGTTCAGGGCAGACGAGTGGGATACTGGGCATCGATGGTGTTTTGTTCTGGGACTGCTGGAGACTCTATTTTCATGGGCTAAGATATGGGATTGAGATACCCTTACGATCTTGTTCAGGCTTCTTGTTTGAGCATATGTATATGTATATACCTGGTTCCAGTACCCACTCCTTGGGTTTTGGCTACTCTCCTTGTGTTTGGAAGAGTCCACCTCCTTTCTCTTATTGGGTTGAGATGGACTCTTTACTGTTACTCTTTACTGCACTCTCGGTTGTACTCAATTACTTTTCTTGTTTGCTCTACTGCTCACCCTTCAGTACCTCCTTTGTTTCCACCTAGAGCCTTCAAGGTATCCTACTGAGTATTTTTATACACACCCCTACTTGGTCTTTTCCCGCACATGGTGTGCCCTTGCAGACGACGAGCAGGTTGGTCGTGACGTCAGAGGAGCTTAATGTTGTACATCTCGAACCTCTCGTTGTTTGATTTTCATGATCACAATCACTTTCATTTTTATTTAACATTGTGTTTAAGTGTTGTGGATGATAGGCACAAGGTTGCCAAGAAGTTGGCCCAAGAATGGACTTCAAGTGGACTGAAATTCAGTCCACCGGTCAGCCGGTGGCTTGACCACCGGCCAGCCGGTGGCACCCTGACTCAAGGCTGAGCCACTGCCTCCCCACCGGTCGACCGGTGGCTCTGCCACCGGTCGACCTGTGGCATCCAGCCCAAATAGTGCAATCTACTGTCTTTCCACCGGCCAGCCGGTGGCTCCTCACCGGTCGACCGGTGGAGCCTGGATCAAGACTCTTCTTCTCTACCAAGGCACCGGCCAGCCGGTGGAGATGTACCGGTCGACCGGTGGCCCCTGGACCAGACTTCTCCTCCACTGCCAAGGCACCGGCCAGCCGGTGGAGCTGTACCGGCCAGCCGGTAGCACTGGTCAAACTAGCCGTTGGCTTTGACCAGTCAACTCCAAAAGCCTCCCAACGGCTCCGAGGCCTTTTCCAACGGCTCCAAAGCCCTCCAACGGATACTTGAAGGTTCCTAGCCTATAAATAAAGGCCTAGGAAGCCCCGGAACAAAATACAAGCCACCGGACACATTTTTACATCTTTGGCGAAGCTCCGACGGATTGTTCCAAGGGAACCCAAAGTGCTCCAACAACTTCCACATCCAAGAGCACCTCCATAGAAGCTTGGAAGCGGCCCTCAAACATCATCAATCAATCAAAGGCGCCCAAGGCTTCTCCATTACGGGTTTTATTGTTTATCTCTTTTTGAGCTTTAAAATTGGGTTTGTGCCTACAAACCCAAACTCTTTTCTCATCTCCCCTTCTTTGGGTTCTCACACCACCACTAAGGTGTGAAAAGGTTTTCTCAAGCTTTTCCTTTAAAAGGCTTGTGTCTCGGTGAGCTAGTCTTCACCCGTAAAAAGACTAGTGGGTTCTTGCTAAACCATTAAAAGCAAGTGGGTTCTTGCTAAACCAATAAAAGCAAGCTGTAATAGGTCCTAGTGCTACCTTAAAGCCTAGTGGGTTTCTTGCTAAAACCATTGAAAAACAAGCGGTAGGAATCTCTCAACGGTTGAGTTGGGAGCGGAGACGTAGGCCGGGTTTTGGCCGAACTCCGTTATCAAGTTCTTGTGTCTTGCCTCTTTACTTTCCGCTGCATTTATACTTTGATTTAAATTTCTTAATCAATTTTTTAAAAAGGCAATTCACCCCCCTCTTGCCATCATTCCCTCGCTTTTCTTCCGACCCAACATTTGGTATCAGATGGAGTATTTGAATAATTCCCTAACCCGGTTTCAAATTAAAGATCCTATTTTTTTGATGGCTTCTACCGCTTCTTCCTCTCAATCCCCCGAAGGTTTTTCTTTGGATCGTGCTCCATTCTTTGATGGAGCCGATTATTCTTTTTGGAAAACCCGCATGACCACATTTCTTAAAAGCATTGGTTATCCTATTTTTAAAATTGTCATGCATGGTTTTACGCTTTCCTCTCCCCGGTGATTTATTGTTTTTATTTAGGGGGAGTTAGGTTTGTTTAAGAATTTTTGTTTTATTCAAACTTTCAATTTCAACTTTTGGTTTCAAATTTCAAATTTTCAATTGGTTTTTGATTCAAAACATTCAATTCAAACTGTTATTCAATTTTTGTTTCAAATCATTCAATTTCCAAAATTTCAATTGATTTTCAAATCTCATCCCTTGTTTTTCAAAATATCCCTCAATCAAGTTTTATGCCCCATTCTATTTTGATAATCACAAAGGGGGAGGAATTTCTTGATTGATTGGGGGAAAAACTTTTTTTCATGCTTTGCTTTACATTTCATTTTATTTAAGCATTCCTTTCAATTCATGTTTTTACTTTAATTGTTTAAGTGATTGTGATCATCAAAATAGGGGGAGATTGTTGTACATCTCGAACCTCTCGTTGTTTGATTTTCATGATCACAATCACTTTCATTTTTATTTAACATTGTGTTTAAGTGTTGTGGATGATAGGCACAAGGTTGCCAAGAAGTTGGCCCAAGAATGGACTTCAAGTGGACTGAAATTCAGTCCACCGGTCAGCCGGTGGCTTGACCACCGGCCAGCCGGTGGCACCCTGACTCAAGGCTGAGCCACTGCCTCCCCACCGGTCGACCGGTGGCTCTGCCACCGGTCGACCTGTGGCATCCAGCCCAAATAGTGCAATCTACTGTCTTTCCACCGGCCAGCCGGTGGCTCCTCACCGGTCGACCGGTGGAGCCTGGATCAAGACTCTTCTTCTCTACCAAGGCACCGGCCAGCCGGTGGAGATGTACCGGTCGACCGGTGGCCCCTGGACCAGACTTCTCCTCCACTGCCAAGGCACCGGCCAGCCGGTGGAGCTGTACCGGCCAGCCGGTAGCACTGGTCAAACTAGCCGTTGGCTTTGACCAGTCAACTCCAAAAGCCTCCCAACGGCTCCGAGGCCTTTTCCAACGGCTCCAAAGCCCTCCAACGGATACTTGAAGGTTCCTAGCCTATAAATAAAGGCCTAGGAAGCCCCGGAACAAAATACAAGCCACCGGACACATTTTTACATCTTTGGCGAAGCTCCGACGGATTGTTCCAAGGGAACCCAAAGTGCTCCAACAACTTCCACATCCAAGAGCACCTCCATAGAAGCTTGGAAGCGGCCCTCAAACATCATCAATCAATCAAAGGCGCCCAAGGCTTCTCCATTACGGGTTTTATTGTTTATCTCTTTTTGAGCTTTAAAATTGGGTTTGTGCCTACAAACCCAAACTCTTTTCTCATCTCCCCTTCTTTGGGTTCTCACACCACCACTAAGGTGTGAAAAGGTTTTCTCAAGCTTTTCCTTTAAAAGGCTTGTGTCTCGGTGAGCTAGTCTTCACCCGTAAAAAGACTAGTGGGTTCTTGCTAAACCAATAAAAGCAAGTGGGTTCTTGCTAAACCAATAAAAGCAAGCTGTAATAGGTCCTAGTGCTACCTTAAAGCCTAGTGGGTTTCTTGCTAAAACCATTGAAAAGCAAGCGGTAGGAATCTCTCAACGGTTGAGTTGGGAGCGGAGACGTAGGCCGGGTTTTGGCCGAACTCCGTTATCAAGTTCTTGTGTCTTGCCTCTTTACTTTCCGCTGCATTTATACTTTGATTTAAATTTCTTAATCAATTTTTTAAAAAGGCAATTCACCCCCCTCTTGCCATCATTCCCTCGCTTTTCTTCCGACCCAACACTTAAGTGTCGGGAGCTTGGACTGCGTGTGGTGGTCATAGTCGGATTCCAAGTGGGGAACCATTTCAGTTGTTTCTTTTGTTTAACCTATTGTCGGGTTGTGGCACTTTTCATTGGGCGCATGTTTTTCCCTTTTTCTTTTCAGTTTACCTTCAGCTTGTACTTTTTACTATTTAGAGGTCGATGCACATCTGTGGTTAATATATATATGGCAGTTTCTCTTTTACATTATTTGTTATTTCTTTTACTCTGCACTTCTGCATTGAGTGTGCGGCGTGTGTGTGTACAGGTACTTAGGCAAAGGTCTCCCCAAGTTGTTGTGTCTTCGGCACTGGATGCCAGCCCCTGGCCTATGGAGGCAGGCTTGGGGTTGTTGCGACTCGAGCTCGGGTAGGGTTGGGTCATGATAAAGTGGTATCAGAGGTGGTTCGTTCTTTGGGGCATTGTTCGAATGTCCCTAAAATAAAAGGAATTGGTTGGGATATAGGGAGACAATGTTAATGTGTCTCATGAGAAGCTCTCAGGCTAGGGAGTCCAGTGATGGTGTTGTGGCCAACGTATCCATTCACCAGGACCTTGATAACCCGCATGTCGACTCGGCATGCTGAGACACTTATTGTAGGGAAAAATTGGTTTGTGCATCACATAGGATTGAGTCTTTGACTTTCATTCTTGAGTCAACTCCCCATCATTGTTATTGGTATATACATATAAGTTCATCTAACCGCGTCACATCTTGATAATATTCAGGATGTCTCCGCGAAGATAGCCAGCCAAGATACCATCTTGGGTGCGTGAAGACGACCCTGTGAGCTACGAGGCCTCGGTCCAGGACCCATCTTGCGATCCCCTTTCTCAGGGTGGTCCGGTAGCAGCACCCCCACAGGTTGAGCAGGAGACAGCTTTAGCAGAGCAGACGAGGCTTGAGTGCAGGTTGAGCGCGCTCCGTGTGTTCCAGTGGCAGAGACCGCTGAGGTTCAGTGGTGAGACAGACCCTCAGGTAGTAGAGGTTTAGCTAGTGGCAGTGGTTAACCTTTTTAGGCTTGTGCAGATGATGACATATCAGAGAGTGTCTTTAGCAGCCACACTTTTTCATGGAGAAGCTTGGCGTTGGTGGAATCTGGTGACTCAGCTTCTTGAAGAGTCGTTTCTTTCATGGGGAGACATTCAGTTGTTGTTCCATGAGGAGTTTTTCCCCTCCTTCTTGCACTCCGTTCGGATTCAAGAGATCCTGCAGTTTCAGCAGGGAGGGATGGTGGTGTCCATGTATGCGGCTAGTTTTGCATACCGTGCACGCTTTTACCCGGACTTGGTCCATGACCACAACATCCAAGCGCAGAAGTTTGAGTAGGTTCTCCGCTGAGAGATTCATGCTGTCACAATACCCTTTGGAATTTTCACATATGTCGAGGTGCTAGAGCAGGCGCTGGTGACCGAGAGCTTCCTGTCATGTTTTAGAGTTGGTGGTGGAATCAGGCACGTTGGAGCCGAGACGCCTGCCGCTGTTAGTGGGCGTCAACACGCAAGACCTCGACGTATGTGGCATTCCGGTAACTGGACTCAGGGGCGTGGTCGTACACCACAGTGGTGTCGGAGGGCACTAGTGTAGCCCAGAGAGAGTGGGTGCTATGCTTGCGATGGGCGAGGTCACCTGGCACGGGACTGCCCTACCAGGCGTGCAGAGAGCTTCGGGCAGGCAGTAGGTGCACCACTACGACAGAGGTAGCATCGTAATCAGAGTAGTACCAAGCGAGGTAGTGCTAGCAGAGGAGCGGGAGGAGATGGTAGTGGGGGACGACTTTAAGAGGTCTTCCCATCACCATCTGGTGGTCCATGTCAGGCTCCGAGAGCTAATAGATAGGACCACGGACAACTGCTAGCCTTGGATGTCTACGATCCTGCAAAGCATGGGATGATGAGAGGAACCCCTTGCAACTCTTCTACTTTTTGCAGTAGAATTGTTTGACACTGTTTGGGAAGTGATTTTTCTCCCCGCTACTTTCTTGAGTTGATACCAGGGTGACGCAGGGCGTCGGTTGTATCCCTGTGTTGCTAAAGTAGAAGGTGTGAGACCCTTATATTTAGTCGATGGTGGTGACTCCTTATTTAAAGCCTGTAAGAGAGTCTTGGTCATGGGAGATTGACTGTGAATCTTCTGTGACCTGATATCCTTGGGTGCTTCACCATATGGATATTCTGAAGGATGGAATCACCAGGACTTGTTTCAGGTGCATGGGGTGATTCCAGTCGTCACGTACGATGTAGAGGTTTGATTGCGGAGGTGAGCAACCCCCGAGGTCCTTCGGACCGTTTGAGACTGTGCAGAGGGATGGTGAGTTTCACTACCACCTTTCCTTACCCCGAAATACTGGTTTGGGTGCGTGACGTCTCCCATGTGACTCACCTGAGATGATGTGTGCGTTCTCCTATGCACGTCATTGGCGAAGGCAGACCTCGCATGAACAGATCAAATCCTTTGGTCTGTGTGCGGTGGCGCAGAGCTGTGCGAGAGTTCTTCTGGCTACGGGAGAGCCAAGTGAGGTCTTAGTACCCTGAGTTATTCCCTGGTTTTGCTTTTCGAGGACGAAAAGAATGATGGAGGGAATGATTTAGGAACCCAGTTTTTGCTGCTAAAGACTTTGGAATATTTTTTATGTTATTCCAGAGTAGCGCCTTTAGACGGCGTGCGATTCTGAGCCCTAGAGTGGAAGAAATTAAATTTTCAGTGCACTCACAGAGGAAATGAAAAATCAATGGGATAACTCCTAAATGGTGATCCAGATTAGATATCCGAGTGTACGGATGGGTCCGGAGTGGTGTGTTTTCCCTATGAACGACATAATACTTGTTGAATCAGGACGTTTGGACCCCTCACCCGCCTTCGGAACATTAGACAGATAGTTAAATTAATTTAATAATTCGTTTAATGGTTAAACTCATGTATCTATTAAACGGTGGATCGACATGGAAAACCGAGGGCAACTTTGAGTTCAGAGCATGGAGTTTACCCTAGGAGGGGTGTAAGTTTCGCGGGCACGGACCATTTGTGAAAAATGGTCCCATTGGCGTTTTCGTAATTTGGCGGCTTTGGACGTTCATCTTTATATCATTTAAATGGAAGCTCAGAATCAAATTACAAGACCACTGTTGTTCTTGGGAGGTGGTTTTTACCCTAGGTGAGTCTTAACCTCTACCCTGTCGAGAGTTTCAGATGCGGGCAAATTTTGAGGTTTTAAATTAACTAAGAATTTAATTAATTAATTTTCCTTAAATAAGCCCTCACCCCCACTCCACCGCTTTTACCAATTCCCTGGCGGAAGGAACACACCAATGCAGCTCAAGCCCCTCCTCCTATCTCCATCCTCTCCAAGGCGTGGCAGCCAGCAGATCGTCGCAAAGATTCGGGCGAAGCCCCGCGAGGCAGGATTTGTCGTTTTCATTTTCTTTTCTCGCACCTACTTTTAGCTCGAATTTTTTGTATCGAACCTCTGTCAAATTATCTAGAAAATCCCTTGAATAAGTAGTATATTTAATTCTCTTTCCATCACAATTTTCAGAATTTAATTCTGAGTTCGGTGGAGATCGCAATTGACCGCCGAAGTTTGCGGGTTTTTGAGTTCTTCCGGCCGATTTGGGGGCTTTCAGACTGCGGCACAGACTTCGGCTTCAACGGCTGGGTGAGCGGAGGTTTAGCGGAGGTCGGCATAGTGGGGGGAGATGTTGGTGCAGGATTCGGATTCGGTGTCGGACAGGGCTCGCGGACAGCGAGCGGTGCTCGGCAGAGGTGCCAGGCAGAGGCGCTCCGCGGCGGAGTGAAGACCAGGGTGGCGCAGTGCGACCCCGCTGTTGGACAGAGACCCGCGTGATGCGGGTCTCCGCGTGGAAAGCCGACCGGCCGTGTCAGCCAGTTGGTGGAGCATTCACCCGCGCAGCACGTGGGCGAGCACCTCGCTTGAGGCGGCAGGCTGCATGCGGCGGCCAACGGGTTCGGTGGGGCCGGGCCCAGTGGCTGGGCCGCGGCGCAGCGGGCCAGCCGGAGCAGGCCGGCCGAAGCCGGGTGTACCGGCCTAGGGGTAATCGCCTTAGATATTTGGACGCCCGTAATTTGAGCTACAGGCGTCCGTTTTTCGTGCCGTCAGCGGCGACGTGATCCTGGAATTGAGGGGAACCTTTTGAGATGGTTTCAGGAATTTTTAATTCCTAAAACGAGGGGCCTCGGAGGTGAGATGTGTCTTTAAGTGAATTGGCGTTTTTCCAGGGGTCTTGTTTTGGATTGCATGGACGCGTCCGATGTCCATTTTGAGTGCTTTCAGTGGAGTTGGTACCCTGGAACCGAAGAGGAGCTTACCATGGTTGTTTCAAGCATTGAGGCTGAAGTTGAGGTGTGTGCCCCACGACCTGTCTTTGAGCCACAAGCAGCGTTTAGAGACATTCTCACCGGGTGTCCGTTCGGGGCGTGCGGGCAGTCATTTTTGGGTGTCTTTCCGAGAGCATCGTGTTGGCGCAGTATGCCCTCATTATTTCCGCATGATGGTGTGGGCCCCATGAGGTACATTTGGGCGTTGACGGTGATTTTTCCAACTCTATCACCGGGTGACCGTTTTGGACATGTGAATAGTCCAACTTATGTACTTTTTCGATAGGATCACAACGGTGCGATTCATCCGTTGAGTTTCAGGATCGAGATTTGGGTCCCATGTAGAACCGCTCGTGTGCAGTGTGTCGTAATGCATATTTTTCTTCAGATATCTGTTATGCTCAAGTGAGCAGTCTTTTTGACATGTTTTCCCAATGGGATCGCAATGGTGCAATGCGCCTGACTATTTTCGGGGCCAAGGCATGGGATCACGGGACACCATTCGAGCGTGAGGCAGTGCTGGTGACTTTTCCGTCGGATATCTGTTTGGGGAGAGTAAGTAGTCTATCTTTTGTGTTTTTTCACGAGTATTACAACTGTGCTATCTTTTTGGTTTTGCGGAGCCTCTTACGCGAACTTAATAAATGTGGAAATGTGAATGGCACTCTGATGGCAGTTCTTCTCGCCATGTTTACCGAGAACCCATGGCGTGTGATCGCTTTCACTCCCGTGTGAGTGAAGAGATTTGGTTGGTTGTGCCTCAAACGATGAGGTGGCAGGATGGAGTTGTTATGTCACACCTTCGCATTGACGATGGGTGCTGTGTGCATGATTTCCCTTGGGCTGGAAATGAGGTATACTCTGGGAGTATACGAGAGTGCTTAGAGGTACGTGTGGTTTTTACCTGAGAATGTTTGTGCGCTTGGTTGGGGTTGAGATGGGGTCCCATATTGTGTGGTCCCCACATGCATGTTGTGCTTTGCTTTATGTACATTCACCTCTCGTGACGTAGAGGGTCCCTTTGTGATCGTTTGTTTGACCAGCAATGTTGAGTGGTCTCCCCCTAGTTTCATTATTGATGGTTTGGCTGACAGAGATGGTTGGTTCCTCTGTTTCTTCCGCTATGAGGGGTTTCAGTACCGTGCCCTTTCCACCGGACTATATCACCATTTTTGACTACGTGTGCACATGCAGCGTGGGTGTTTTCCCACTTTCTTGGATTAGTTGTCTCGGTCCTCTTCGATAGTGACTCAGTGGATTGAAGCAGGATCACCTTGTGAGGACTGAGGAGTTTCTCCTGTTTCTTTGTGTTCTCTAGTGGAGATATTGTGGATTTGATGTGACCACCACTTTACACAGGAACCGATCCTCTTCCAAGGAGGATGTTTTCAGCAGGGCTGAGGTTGTTTCCAGCAGGGCTGAGGTTGTTTCCAGCAGGGCTTAGGGTTTTTCCAGCTGGGCTGAGGTTTTTACCAGCAGGGCTGAGGTTGTTTCGAGCACGGCTCGCCAGTTGTACCATCCAGCAGGGATGGCCAGTACAACTGTGTTCACCGAGCAGTACCATCCACCAGGGATGGCCAGTGCAGTTCCGGGCTTACCTCCATTGGGGTTGGGAAATGGTCCCCAATGTCGGGATTACCTCCAGCTGGGCTAGGAAGTGGTCCCTGATGCCGGGCTACCTCCAGCTGGGTTGGGCAGTGGTCCTCGATGTCGGGTTGCCTCCAGGTGCGCTGGGCAGTGGTCCCGTCACCGATATTAGACGGGTCGCCCACTAGTGGATTACCCTATTATGGGACTGGGTAGTGTGGAACCCATCAATTCTTGCCGAGTCTCCCTATAGTGGGAACCCGTTGACTTCCAGGGACCCTCTAGCAGGGTTGGGCAGGGGGTTGCTTGTCGACTTTGAAGAGACCTCTCGACTGCGGGGAAGTGACGAGTTGTGGTTTGACGTTCCCCAAGAACTCTCAAGTAAAAGGAGCATTTTTTCCATCGAGACTTGACATAAAACCATGCAAGAGAGTCAGTTCCGCCCAAAGCTGATAGTTTCGAGGTGCAGTGATTAATCCCTTGACTTGTATTTCAGGCTAGACGTGTGTGATACTGGGAATCGATGGTGTTTTTTTCTGGGACTGTTGGCGACTCACTTTTTTTGGGCTGAGCTACGGGATTGAGATCCCCTTACGATCTTGTTCGGGATTCTTGTTTGAGCATATGTATATGTATATACCTGGTTCCATTACCCACTCATTGGGTTTTGGGTACTCTCCTTCCAAGAGAGGAGAAGATGCGCGAGGTATGCCACGTGCTTTTTGTGTCTAGATTCTGGTGGTTGGACGAGCCTACTCTCCTGCTATAGGTTGCGAAGACTCTACTAGAAGATCATCTTCTCACAATTTCCATCTCTTTGTGTCCGGGCGAGTCTACCTCCTTTATCTTGTTGGGTTGAGCTGGACTCTCTACTGTTACTCTTTACTACACTCTCGGTTGTACTCCTTTAATTTTCCTGTTCGCTCTACTGCTCACCCTTTTGTACCTCCTTTTCCCCCTCAAGCCTTCAGGGTATCCAACTGAGTATTTTTATTCTCACCCCTGCTTGGGCTTTTCCCACACTTAGTGTGCCCTTGAAGACGATAGATAGGTTGGTCGTGACGTCAGAGGAGCTTAGTAGTCGAGAGCCTGGACTGTGTGCGGTGGTCGTAGTCGGGTTCCCGGTGGGGAACACTTCCAGTTTTTTATTTTGTTTTACCTGTTGCCGTGGTGTGTCACTTTTGTTTCGGAGCATGTTTTCCCCCCTTTTATTTTCATTTTACATTCATCTTTTACTTTGTATAGTTTAGAGGTCGATACACATCTCTGGTTTATATATATATGGTTGTTTCTCTTTTACTCTGTTTGTTCTTTCTTTTACTTCTCACATCTACATTGAATGTGATGTGTGTGTGTGTGTGTACAGGTACTTAGGCAAAGGCCCCCCAAGCTGTTGTGCCTTTGGCGCTGGTCTCTAGCCCCTGGCCTATGGAGGCGGGCTTGGAGTAGTTGTGGCTCGAGCCCGGGTAGGGTCGGGTCGTGACACAATTAAAGGTAAATCTGGTAATTAAGGGTATAAATTAGATTATAAAATTACTCTAAGACCTGCAAAAATTTTATTGGATGAATTAAAGTTGACACATATGATGTAATGGTTGGAATATATTCATTTCTTGGACTTTTTTCCATGAAAATGATATAATTATTATTATAACCAAAGAAAGTGACAACATGTCACCCTCTTACATCGTATAAGTGTAATAATTTTAATTTATAGATAATCCTAATAAAACCTAGAATTTAAATAGTATCCAAAATGATAATAAAATTATCTACATCATGAGAATTTATTAATGAATTTTTAGTAAATAAATAATTATCATTATTGATGACACAATAGTGATGTAGAATGTTTTTTATCGATAGAAATAACAGATAATTGGTTTTAAAATATTAAAATAAATACTATATAAACTAATTAATGGCCTAAAAAAATTTCATGAGGAATATGACATGTTAAGATTATTGTAAATTTTTTGGTTAGAATATATCCTTTTTGTGGAGTTTATTTATATTATAATAAGTGAATTGTTTCAAAATTGACACTTTTTTTATTTTATAAAAATAACAAATTATAAAATTGTTTAAAAATAAAAAAAATATTCAAAAATTATAAATTGAAAATTATATGGTCTAAAATTTCATAATGAATCCAATTATGGATAATTCACAAGACATAAGTAATTATTTATGACAATTTAAAATTTAGAATTTTATTACCAAAAATAAAATTAAATAGATTAAATAATGATAAATCATGTTTATAAGGTTGAAAATAAATTAAAAACATTTTTAAATCTTTTTTGTTGATGGGATTACAACCATATATCATCTAACATTCTAATTTGAGTAATTTGTGGTGATTTTTAAGTGGGGTTTTTGTTAATGAAAAATTAATATTTTAGAGGTTTCCAAAAGGGAATTTCTCCATTCTTATAAAAGGGAACCTCCTCCCTCTCCTCCTAACACCACATTGAGCCTCCATGTTTGGAAAAAACCTACCCATTTCTCTTTTACACTTCCCTATCAATATACTAGAGTTCCTGGTCTTATATAAAAACCAACATTAGTGCCCTAAAAAAGGTTTAGAAGAGACACGTCGAAGAAGAGGTAATATCTTTTACCAATTCTTTCAAATTCATTTCTTCTTCTACTTCCTATTCATTTGTTGCTTCATAAAAACGTAATAACATCAGTTTCACTAATATAAATATATGTTATTATAAATATGAACCAACTATATTTCTCCTTCTATCCATCCTATGGTAAATGAAATCACCGCATGTGCATACGTACGGAATATCGTATCCACACTGTTGCGTAATCTATTTTTCCACCACCACCTTACATGGATGGGTATGATGGTGGAAATAATAACTATATATGAATATTATAACATGATACTAATTATGAGATATTATATAATCCACTCCAATACCATTCAAAAATAATGGGAACGATATCTGCGCTCGTGCGTACTTACGAATTACCGTCTCCACGACACGATGAGATTAATTCTCAATGTTAACCATTCCAGAAAGATTATAAAGATTGTATATATATATTAATTATTATATTTATGAAATAATAATTCTACTGTATATATATATGTACTCTACTTACTTCCGTTCAATTCAATAAGGAAATGAAAACAGTTTTCATGCGTACGTACGGTCTACTGTCTCCATGAACGGGGTATGTCATTTCATTAATCTATCTAGTATATACATATATATCGTGAATATATATGATAAATAAATCATGTTTTAAATTTTGGAATTAATTATATCATTATATAAGTAATAAAAAAATATAGAAAACAATTCCAAACACATACGATCAATGATACTATTTTACCCAAACAACTACTTTATCGTGGAATTTTCAATTGCACGGTTAATATAAAGTCATAATTGAATTATATATGATATCATTAATATTATTATGGTTCTTTTATAAGTTAATAATTTATTTAAACCCACTATATTGGATTATTGGAAACATATGGTAGAAATTGGACATATAGTAAGGGATAATTATTCCAATCTCGTTTTTATCCGAGATTGTTTATTCGTAATTATTTACAGGGGTTATTTTTATCATGAATGTCGATGTTTTACTAAAATGTATTTATGAAATGTTTAAAATTATTCCATGTATGTTTAATGTTATTTTACCCTTTGTTTTATTTTACTACATTGTATGGAAGGAATATTTCCTTTTCTTACCATCTAAGGTACTTTTTGACAATTCCGGCTAAAGTACGAGAAGAATGTTTTTTAACTTATAAAGAGTGAATGTATTTTTATGGTTTCGAATTTACTTATTTATATGAATATTTCTCTAAAAGATATAATGATTATTTTAATGAAAATAATTTTCTTTTAAAATTTCATGACATTTTGAGAAAAGAAAATGATTTTGAAGAAGAAGGGATATTTTCATAAATAATTCATTTCAAGTGTTTATTCAAAACTATTTCCCATCTAATATGAAAATATTTAGTATGATTATGTTTCATGTATAATGTACCAATTATTTTCAAGATTTTATTTTTCTTAAGATGAAATGATATCCATTTGTTTTATATAGATTATGTTAAGATGGGATGATGTTTATCAAACACATTTTATTCATTGGGTTATGATGCATGATTTATGTTTGTGTTGTGGCACATGTAAGAATGATTTCAATATGAGATGGGAGGGACCAATATCTCTCTCCAATTCATTGGGTAATAGTTTATATCTAATTATATAGACATGTATGGAATGAAAAATAAATATGGTTCAACATACAGGGTTGGAACGGTAAGATAACCCAGTTCAGTAAGGGACTTTGTCCACTATGATTGTCTTCGCAACAATGCCTTGGATACAATTGAAATCATATCATTTTCATAATGGATTTCCACAATTCCATGTTTTTTACGATGTTATTTATCATGATTAATGTTTCTTTATGATCTATGCCTTATGAACTTCCACGATTTATGTCATTACTCATGATTTTGATGTTTTACATTCCTGTTCTTACCTTAAAATGTTTAGGGATTGTTTTATGTTCTCCATGATTACCCTTATTAATAATTTGAGCTCACCCTTTTTATATTTTATTTTCCCCAGGATATAAAGTAATATATTTGGTATGAAAACCAATGGGGAAGATATTTATGGGAGATCTTGAAGATCTTTCAACATGATTATAAGATTATGTTCTGAGTTTCCAAAGACACTAAACTAATACGGTCTTTGGGAATATGTTTTTGTCAAGTATTAAGTATTCCACAAAAGTAATATAATGTCTATGTACGTCATTCATTGGGTCTCTATAGTTGGTATTAGAGAAAAGTTTTAGTTAACCTTTTGAAACTAAGATGCGAAAGATTTAGTGAAAACCCTAGAGATATTTCCAAGGTATGTCTAGGGACATCTCTACGGTTAAGTATATGTATAGGTTATAGTCATAGAATTACTGTAATGATCTTAGAATTAATCCTGGGATGTTATATATTGAAGGTAATCTCCCTTTATTATGTTGTTTTACTAGAATTATTTTATCCTCTCACACAATTATTTTTCGGTTTTAGACGATGGATGGAACCCGAAGGAACCGTGTTGATCAATATAATGCATAATGAAATTATTTTCCTCATGAACATACCAATGTTATGGGAGATGGAATGAAAATTCTTATTTCTATACTGAAACAATCTATGAATCATTCTAGACAACCAAATGAGCAGATAAGGGAACAATATTCTATTGAGTCATTCATGAGGCAACGTCCAACTTCTTTAAGTGGTTCTTCTGATCCACTTGTGGATGAACAATGGATCAGTAACATTGAAAAGATATTTTCTATAATTCGTTGTTCTGAACATGAAAAATTTATTCTGGCCATTTATCATTTAGAAGGTGAAGCAGACTAGTGGTGGACTCTAATTAAGAATACGAGGCCCCAAGATGAAATTGAATCCATAGAATGGGAGGAGTTCAGGAATTTTTTTTCCATATGTACATTCATTGTATTATTCGAACAAAGATGAAAAAGGAGTTCCATGATCATAAGGGAAAGGATTTGATTCTTCAGTGGAATAAAACCAAATATTTATATGGCATTAGCTATAAGAGACATCAGTGGCAATAATAAAATTTTGCGTTGTGATATCAAGGTAGAACTGGATGTTTCTATTACATATCCATCTAATGGTTTTGACATGAAATGAAAGATGGAGTTCAAGGAAAAATATCAAAACTATGGTGAAAAGAAGACAAATGTTTGGTTTTGATCAAATTGTGGAAAAAAGCATGGTGGATATTGTCTTAAAGGGACTAGAAAATGTTTTATGTGTAGAAAAGATGGTCATCGAGTAACTGAGTGTTGAAGTAATGAGAAAAAGGTAGATAATGATTTGAATAGAGAAAAGACTACAGAAAATGCACCAAAAAACTTCAATGCTACAATTGTAGAGAAATGGGGAATTATGCTATCCAATGCCCTAATCCAAGGGTTGATGTGGATTGACATCAACAACCTCTTAAGGAAACGAACTAAGGGAAGTCACATGCGATCACTATTTGAAATGTTGAGTATGAGAACGATGTGGTGTAATGATTAAGGGTTTATGTAACAGGATTCCAAAATAATGTTGTAGAATGTCATTTATAGTATCGTGGAATATTGGAATATCTATGTATTGGTTTGTTGTGGTTTTCAATAATTATATGGTATCGGTAACCATGGAAAGTGATTGAAACATTTTTGGAAAGAAGATGATATTCACATAATGAAGGGATAATGAGAAAATAATATGTTTTATCGTATAAATGAGCTCATTTAAGGACAGAGTGATATCATTGGATGAGTATATATAAATGTTGGTATTTTTGTATATGGAAAGAGTTGAATTTTGACAGAATTAATGTTTTCACAAAGATTCTATGGTAATTCATATTTCAATAGAATACATGATTAATGTATTCACATGTTTTGAATGTTACCAAAAAGATATATCATATGATATATGAGGGATAAATGATTCTATTCACATGCCTAGTTGATGAAATTTCTAGTAATCATTTTCTTTATACTATGATCATGGATATAAGTATTTTGGATAAGCCTAATTATTTGAAATAGATTATGTTAGACATAAGATAATATTATTTAAGGATAAAACCTTTTTTCGATATTAATTCTATAATGATATAATAGTTATGTTTTAGAAAAAGACAACCTGCAGGATGGGCATCAAACTGTCACGTTGGATAAGGTTGCGGGAATCGAACTCACAAATGAAGTGAGAAATGCCTTTATCCCCTACCACATGCCTATTGGAAGTCCCCGATTAGTATAAAAAAGTTTTATTTTATTAATATGTATGATAGATGAAGTATAAGTCAATTTTTGGAACCATATACGATTAATCTCACCATAAGATAGACTTATGTATATAAATTTTGCTGACCATGTGTTTGAGATAGATGGAATGACCTATAATTCTATCACATGATTTCCAAACACTTCACGGAAGCCAATTTCAAATTTATTTCATTAATAGATGAAGTGTAAATTGTTCAAGCCACAAACAATATTAATATTTTACCAAAATCATGTAAGTATTTATTTTTATTAAAAAAAATAAAAATTATGGAAATGATCTTGAAAACCAAAAATGTTGTCCTAGTTCCCTCAAATCTGATGAATCTGATGGTACCTTAGATCATCACAAATTTATTGCTTTTTTATTGCTGAATTTATCATAGCCATGTTTTCTACCACTCTTCATCAAAACATAATGGTTAGATTTATCTTCTATATCCATATTTTCACCTATATTCTCTTATGTTGAAACCTGGTGATAAGTTACATTGGGTATACATTATGTTTCTAACGTTATTTTTTAATATGATGTTGTACTATTCCTTTTTATGGTGTTGGTTTCTATGAAAGAAACATTCAAGTAGAAAAACATTTATAACCCCAATGAATTTTGAGGGAGAAATTAATTTCAAGGGGGGTACAATGTAACACCAAGATATTTTATGAGAATTATTTTTTTAAATTCTTTGAGGACTTTTATTGTATGATTCACCAAGATTAACTTGCACTATACGTGAAACTATATTAGTTTGCAGTATACGGAACACTATTCTTGGATTGTGATGCACACAATTTCATGTTCTTTCGAATAAAATTTATTTTACATAAAACCAAGTATAGATTTTTATAAATGTATAACTAGAATATATTTTGAGTATGTTATATGCAACACCAAAGGAAGATTTCCCTACAAGAAACACTTACTTGGCTTGCATTACACTCAAGAGCAACCTTCCTCAATAGAGTGTGTTGTACGCAATAACGAGTATCACTAAACAATGAAATATTGTTATAATGTTATTGACAACTAGCCGTTATGGATAGTATTAAATACATTTTGAATTTTATAACATTATAATTAATCTTACACATTTTCAAGAATTAGGTATGAGAACAAAATCAATTTTTCAAATAAAAGTATTATTTTTTTAAAAATATAGTTTTTCCTATTTTTGAGGGTGCACCCATTTTAAATATAATTTTGACACGTTTATAATTTCAATATTACAAAACAAACCTCTTCTTTTGAATAAGGATATAAAAATTTACATTGGATAGACTTTTGATATTTTTCTGACAACATTCTTATTTTGATGAATAGTAGAAACTCGATAGTAAATTGTCTTAAAGTATAAATAGAATATATATTTACCATTTAATAAAATGTATTTAATTAGAATTAATTTTACGTTGAATTCATTGGTAAAAACATTTCAATCTTTGATAATGTTTTAACTTTTAAAACCTATTTTCACAAAGATAGGATTAATTTTAAATTAATTACTGTAACTTATATTATAAATTTTATAAAATGGTTTACATATTTGGAATCAGTGGGTCAAAATTATGTTAATATTTTACTTTTTTTTGATATTATTAATAGTAACTACGATATTTTTTATTTACTACAGTTAAAGATAAATCAGTTAATTAAGGGTAAATATAAAATAAAAAAATTACCCTATGACCTCAAAAAATTATATTGGATGAATAAAAGTATACCCATATCACATTAGGGTAGTAATAGATTCATTTCAGGTACCTTTGACCATGAAAATTATTTAATTATTATTAAAACCAAACATTGTGACAACATGTCACTCTTATATCTTATAAGTCTAATAATTTTAATTTAGTGAAAAAACTCATAAAACATTAAATGTAAATGGTCTACAGAAAACTAATAAAATTATCTAGATCATGATTATATATTTATATTTTTTTTATGATTACATAATTATCATTAATGATTACACAATAGTGATGTAGAAATTATTTTTTTGATTGAAATATCAAAAAAATGGTTTTAAAAATATTATAATAAATATTATATGAACTAATTAATGATCTCCACAAATTTCAAGATGAATATCAAATTTTAGGAGTCTATTAATTAGTTTAAATCAAATATATCCTCTGATTGAATTTTATTTAAATTCAATTAAATTACTAGTTTCAAAATTGACAATATTGTTATTTTATAAAAATAACATATAATAAAAAATTTAAAAATCAGAAATATATTTAAAAATTATAAATTTAAATTTATATGGTCTACAATTTCATAAAGTATCCAATTATGGACAATTCACAACACATAAGTAATTATTTATAACAATTTATAATTTATAATTTTATTACCACAATTAAAATTACATATATTAAACAATGATAAATCAAGTTGATAACATTTAATATAAATTACCAACATGTATAAATCTTTTTTTTGATGATATTACCACCCTAAATAATCTTATATTCTTATTTGAGTCATTTTTGGTGGTTTTTAAGTGGGTTTTGAGTTTATTATAAATTAATATTATAGAGGTTTCCAAAAGTGCCCCTCTCCACACTTATAAAAGGGAACCTCCACCCTCTCCTCCTCACACCACTTTGAGCCTCCATGCTCGGCCCAACCCTACCAATTTCACTTCTCCACTTCCATAGAAACATACTAGAGGTCCTGTCCTTTTTTAAAGGCCAAATGTAGTGCCCTAAGAGATGTTTTAGAAAAGGCGCGTTGAAGAAAAGGTAATATCGTTTCCCGATTCTTTCAAATTCATTTATTCTTCTACATCCTCTTAATTTTTTATTTCATAATAAAATTAAAACAATAGTGTCACTAATATACTGATATGTTATTAAAAATATGAAACAAATCTATTTCACCTTCTATACATCCTATGAAAAACGAAATCATTGCGCCTGCATACATATGGAATACCATCTCCCAGCCGTGGTGTAATATGTTCTTCCACCATCGCCTTACTTGGATGGGTATAATGGTGGAAATAATAACTATATATAATTATTATAAAATTATACTAATTATGAGATATTAAATAATTCACTCTAATACCATTCATCAATTATGGGAACGATATTATCGCTCATGCGTACGTACGGATTACCATCTCCACAACACGATGAGATTCATTCTCCTTGTTAGCCATTCCAGAAAGATTATATAAGTATATATATATATATAATGAATAATGATTAAATTAATGAAATAATAATAATTCTACTGTATATATATATATATATGTACTCTACTTACTTCCATTCAATTCCATAAGGAAATGAAAACAGCGTTCTTGCGTACGTACGGTCTACCGTCTCCATGAACTGGGTATTTAATTTCATTAATATATCGATTATATACATATATATCCTGAATATATATGATATTAAAATCATTTTTTACATTCTGGAAGTTAGTATATCATGATATAAGTATTAATAAAATCAATAACAAAAAATCCAAACACATACGATAAATGATATGATTTTACCCAAAAAACTGCTTTTACATGGAATTGTCAAATGTACAGGTGATATAATGTCGTAAGTGAATCATATATGACATAATAAATATTATTATGGTTCTATTACAAGTTAATAAAATGTTTAAACCCACTATAATGGAGTCTCAAAAACATACTAATGAAATTGGACATAAGGTATGGGATAATTATTTCAATCAAGGTCTTATCCGAGATTGTTTATTTGGAAGTATTTCAATGTTATTGTTTACCATCCATTCCCTTGTTTTCTAAAAATGTTTTTATAAAATTTTTACTATTCATACATGTATTTTTAATGCCATTTTTACCCTTTTATGACTTTTACCATATTGTATGGAAGGAATCATTCCTTGGTTTACCATATAAGGTACTTTTGGACTTTTTGGAAAAAGTACGATAATGATGTTTTTTTACTTATATGGCGGGAATAGATTTTTATGATTTTATAATTCCTTATATCCATGAATATTACTCTAAAATATTTCATGATAATTTTCAAAAAATTCATTTTCTTTTAAATTTGCATGACATTTTGAGAAAAGAAAATTATTTTTAAGAAGAAAGGATATTTTCCTCGTGAATCCATTTCAAGTGTTTATTAAAAACTATTTTCAATATAAGATGCCATTATTTAGTATGATTATGTTTCAAGTATAATGTCTCTATTTTTTCAAGTTTTGATTTTTATTAGGATGAAATGATATCCATTTGTTTTATATGTATTATGTTAATATGGGATGTTGTTTAAGAAACCCATTTTATTCATTGGGTTATGATGCATGATTTATGATTGTGTTGTGGAATGCGTAAGAATCATTTCAATATGAGATGTGTGGGACCTATATCTCCCTCCAATGAATTGGGTAATGATTCATATCTAATGAGATATACATGGCTAGAACAATAAGTAAATCTGGTTCAGTAATACAGGTCTAGAATGGCCAGTAAACCTGGTTCAGTAATGGACTTTGTCCACTATGATGAACTTGGAAGAAATGCCTTGGCTACAATGGAAATAATATCATGTTCATAATGGTTTTCCACAATTACATGTTTTCTTCCCTTGTAATTTATCATGATTAATGTTCCATTATGATCTATTCTTTATTCACTTCCATGATTTATGTCATTACTCATGATTATGATGTTTTACATTCATGTTCTTACGTTAAAATGTTTATGGATTGTTTTATGGTATCCATGTTTACCCTTATTAAGAATTTTAGCAACTGGTTTTATTTTTTATTTTCTACAGGATATAAAGAAAGGTTTTAGGTAAGAAACCCATGAGGAAGATCTTTATGGGAGATGTTGATGATCTTTCACCCTGATTAGAATATTATGTTCTGAGCTTCCAATGACACAAAAGTAATAGGGTCATTGGGAATATATTCCTTTTCATGTATTAAGTATTCCTCAAAATCAATGTAATTTCTATGTATGTTAATATTTGGGTATCAGAATGTTCCTCATGTTTAAGATAAATTACTATGAATGCATTTGTACATACAAGGAAAAATTTACAGGAATTCCATGGTATTCTACTAGTTTAAGCATAGAACCTAAAAGTAATGTTGATATATTGTTCAATGGATTAATAACATGTAATAAATTCTAATTGACTATAAGAGAATTTATTACATATGAAGTGATTTTACATTGTGCTATCAATGTAAAAATTGATGTTAGTGTTACAAATCTGTATCATGGTTTTGAGAAGAAATGGAATATGGATTTAAAGGGAGAATCTAAAAAATTGGTGAAAAGAAGTTTAATGTTTCCTTATGCTCAATGTGTAGAAAGAATCATGGTGTATATAGTATTTAAGGTGCTGTTAAATGTTTTTTTTTGGAAAGGATGTTTATTGAGAATATGAGGGCAGAAATAATAGCGAAAATGTTTTAAATGATTTGAATACAGAAAATAGTATTGAGAATAATCCACCCACACTTCAAAGATACAAGTGCAATGAAATGGAGAAATATTCTATCCAATTCCCAAATCCAATGGATAATTATGATAATAGATGAACAGAACCTCTTAAGGCCAAATACAGAGTCAAATAACATGAGATCACAATTGGTGATGTTTAGTATGATGAAAAAGTTATGGAATGATTTTGTGTTTATGTAATGGGATTCCATAATAGTTTTGTAGATTATCTTTTATTATATTATAAAATATTAAAATATATATGTATTAATCAATTAAGGTTTTCCATACATACATGGTACAAGTATCCATGAAGAGTTATAAAAATATTTTTGAAAAGCACATGATATGAACATAATTTAGGGATAAGATGATAATGATATGTTTGATAGTATTAATGAGATCCTGACTGAAATAAGGAAAAATAGATATCATGGTATGAGTATATATAATTTTGGGTATTTTTTGTGTGTTTAAATAGTTATTTTTTTGAGGGAATTAAAGTTTACACTAATGAAATATGTTAATTCATGTCATTACCATGATTCACAAGAAAACAGGAATAAGGTATTAACATGTCTTGAACGTGATAATCATGATCCAACTTATAATACATGAGTGATAAATTTTATTTCCATTTAGTTAACCTATTTATGTATTTTATTTTTCTTTTGTATGGATTTAATGGTTGTATATTTATGTATATTATGATTTATACTTCCATTGATTTTTTTAGATCAATATGTTATCTCACTATAGGTAGAATCATGCATATTTGATTACATGTGTAAACTATTTTGTTAAAACAAATAGAATGGAATATCATTCTATTGAATTATATACTAACACATCAAGAATGAAATATGTAAGTTTAATTAACTATAAAAGTGATGTGGTGGAATTCATTTAAGGAACGAACAATGATGAGATTATACCAAAATCAAGTAAGTATTGATTCTCAAGAAATATTCATCAAATTTAGGGAAATGATCTGGAAAACAGAAATCTTATCATAGTAACTTTTTATGTGAAGAATTAATTGGTGTTGTAAATTATCACATATTTATGGCTTTCTATTTTTTAATATTATCTATACATTGTTCTCTAGCATTATCAATCAGAACATGATGGTTATATTTTTTCATCCATATCCATGATTTCACATCCCACCTATGTTATCCATTATGTAATCCCAGTGATGATTTACTTTGGTAACCCATTATGTTTCTAAATTTCTTTTTTAAAATGAGGTTTTAGTATTCCTTTTTATGATGTGGGTTTCTATTAATGACACTTTCTTGTAGTAAACCTTTTATCACCCCAACGAATTTCGAAGGTGAAATTCATTTTATGGGGGTATAATGTCACACCCCAAGATTTTATGAGATATATATTTTTATATTTCATTGATTTTTTTTGTTAAACACAACATCATGATTAGGTTGCGAAATAAAAAACACATTATTTACATTTAGTATATGAAACATCATACTTGGCTTTTGTTGCACACAATTTCATGTCTGTTTGGTAGAATTCATTTCACAAAACATTGGATATATATATTTTTCAATGTATAAATAAAAAATGTATAGATTTTTTTATAATGAACACTAAATGAATATTTCACTAAAAACAACATTAACTTATATTGCATTACATTCATGAGAGACATTCCAAGATAGACTTCATTGTACGCAAAACCATGTATCACTATTCATTGTGATATTATTAAAATATTATTATTTAATGGGGTATAAACTTGTTGTTATGAATATTATTAACAACATATTTAATTTTATATATAATTAGAATTAATCTTATATATTATCTATAATATAATATAATATAAGAATAAATTGAAATTTTTAGATAATATATCTATTTTTCAAAAAAATACAATTTTACTACCTTTTGATGGAAAACATTATTTAATATAGTTTTTGAAAATTTTATAATTATATTTGATATAATAAATAACTTCTCTATAAGAAGGACATAAAAATTACCATGTTTGAAATATTGGTTTATTTTATGAAATTCATATTTTAATGAATTGTGAAAATACTACATTTAAATTCAAAACAGCCTTTTCATCTAATTTATTTATATAGTTAGATAATATTTTTAATTGGGTCTAATGTCTAATTTAATTATTATTTAATTATTTAATCCGATTTTGGTTATTGGAAGTAATTTCAGATATTATTTGGATATAAACACATTATAATCTTTTGATATGTTTTTACTTCTTAAAAACCTTCTTTTTGGTTTGGAAAATGGGATTTAATTATACTTCATTTATGAAAATTATGTGTTTTGAATTAAGAAAAAAGGATTAAATATTTTTAATTATTGGGTCCAAATTATTTTAATAGGATAAGTTTCTTTTTGGATATTATGAATAGTGACTTGGGTAATTTTTATTTTCTTCGGTTAAAGGTAAATCATGTAAGCTAGGGTGACAAACAATATGATAAAGATAATAAAATTAATGTAAGACCTGCCAAAATATATTTAATGAATTATATTCCACCAATATCACATAAGGTTTTGAATTTATTCATTTGACTTAATTTTTACAAAAAAAGATTTTATTATAATTAAAACATAAGAAATTGAAAAGATGTCACTCTAATATCTATTTTAAGAATAATTGTTATAATGTATTGATAATATTGATAAAACATTGACCATATATAGTCAATAATATATAATTAAATTATCTAAATACTATGAATTTATTTATATTTTTAATGCAAATAACTACCATTAATGATGAAATAATAATGATGTTGAAATTATGTTATTGATAGAATTTTATAATAAATTATTTGAAAAATATTAAAATAAATATAAGATGAACTAATTAATGTGATCAAGCGATTTTATAGGTGACTATTACATGTTATGATTGTAGTAAAGAATTTTGTTAAAATTTATCTTTTGTGTAGAGCATATTAAAGCACAAATAAATGAATAGTGTCAAAATTGACAGTATTTATATTTTAATAAAATAACATATTATAAAATTATTAAAAAATCACCGAAATATTTAATAATTCCAAAATAAAAATTTTTTGTTTTAAAATTTCATAAAATATCCAATTATAGAAAATTTAAAATAAAAATGTAAATATTGTTAACCATTTAATATTTAACATATTGTTATCACAAATACAATTAAATCGATAAAATAAGGATAAATTAAAATGATATGGTTTAAAATAAAATGAGAAATGGTCTAAATTTTATTGGTTGAGAGTATTTTGACCCATATTATCATAGCTTTGAAATAAATGAGTTTGGGATCATTGTAAATAAAAAATAAATTTATAATAATTTAATATTTCAAAACATTCCAAAGTTTCCCCTCACCTCTCTTATAAAAGGAATCCCTTCCTTCAATTTTAATCATAGATACAATGTCCTTTAGCTCAGCCAACCTCTTTCTAATCTCCCCCAAACATCAATCATGTCATAATAGAGGCCATCCTTCTGAAAAAAATATATCTTATAGAGTCCTTTAGTATGTAACAAAAGCTGATAAATAAAAAACACGTAAGTGTTTTATCACCTATTTTTAAATAATTTCCTCCTTCTACTTACTCTTAATTTTTTGTTACTATAATCAATTAATAAATCTAGTATCTTCTACATGTTGAGATTTTGTATTGATTATAAGAAAACCTTATTCCTCATTTTTTCCATCCAATGAATAACAATATAACCATGCATACATATGCATGACCTAACATTAATTTTTTTTTATAATTTATATTTTATCCAATTATATACCATTTATCCATTATGTTATTTTAATCTTAGCTCATACGTACATATGGCTTACCATCTCCACGACGGGTTGAGATTCATTCTCTATGTTAACCATTCAATAATGATTATAAATTATATATGATAAATAAGAATTAAATATATGAAATATTAATTATACTAGATCTATGTATCTATATATGTGTCATTTACTTTTTTCTATTCCATTCAATAAGAAAATGAAAAAAAAACATTCATGTGTACAAATGACCTATTTTCTCCATAAATAGTTGTTTCCATTTCAATTTTCTATTTATTATATATACTTATATAATAAATATTTATGACATATAAGTCATGTTTTATATAATGGAAATAAGGATATAATTTTTTAGGTAATAATATTAGACATTACAAATCAAAACAAGTATGATAAATAAAATGATTATTACTCACAACGTTGACTGAACATGGTATTAATAAATAAACTGGTTATAAAAAGTTATAGGAAAATCTTAAATGATATCCTTATTATTATTATGGTTATGTTACATGTTTATAATTTTGTTAGACTTCCTATAATTCTGTTTTAGATAAATAAAAAACATATATGTCCTATGGAAAGGGATAATTTTGAAATTTCATTTTTTATGGATTGCTTATTTGTATGTATTTACTGGGGTATATTTATTATCTAAATCCATGTTTCCTAATAATGAAATTTTGTTTATATTTTCGTAAAAAAATTAATGTTAATTTTATGATGTGAATAATTTTTATTAAATATAATGAATGGAAGATTTTTTTGTTTTTCGATTTGAGTTATTTTTTAACATTTCTAGAATAAGTATGGGGAGAATGTTTTTTAACATATACAACATTAATGGAAATTTACGGTTTCAATAAACCTTATTTCTATTATGCATCCACTACAGTATTTCAATATTACTTTCAACCAAATTAATTTCATTTAAAAGATCCTGGAATTTTGAGAAAAGAAAGCATTTTTGGAAAAGATATGATATTCTCTTTATGAATTTAGTTCAAGTGTTTAACAAAATTATTTTCCATCAATGATGATTCTCTTAAATTGGGTAATTTTACTATCACTATGAAGCTATGATATGATTTTGTTGATGATTGAATGATATTGTATATGGATTATGTTATGATGAAATGAATTCTAAGAAACCCATTTTATTTCGTGAGTTATGCTATGATGAATGATTTATATTTATATCTAAAATGTAATAATGATTTCATTATGATATGGGTGAGACCAATACCTCCATATGATGCATTGGGTAATGATTTATATCTCATGAGATAGAACTGAATCGAATAGAAATGTAAATATGGTTCAGTATTATAGGGCAAGAACGACCTGTAAATCTGGTTCAGAAATACATGGATGGAACATCATGTAAACCTGGTTTATTAATTATAATTGACCAATATTATGGTCTTGGAAGTACTTCACTCACCACAATGGAAATCATATAATATTCATCTCTATTTTCCATAATCCCATGTTTTATTCCAATTCTATTTAATCATGTTAAATGTTCCTTTATGATCTCTTCCCTATGTACTACCAAGATGTATTTCATGATATAATATTTTGATATTTAATCTTTATGTTCTTTTTTTACATTATTATGTTTATATTTTGGTCTATGTTTCCAATTTTTACCCTTACTAAGGGTTTATATCACACCTTTTATGTTTTATTTTTTCCAAGATATAAAATAATGGTTTTAGGTAACAAAAAAAGTGGAAGATCATTATGGGAGATGTTAATGATCATTCCCCAAGTTAGAAAATTATATTCCAGGATTCCAAAGGCACTAAACTAATATAGTATTTGGGAATCTATTTTTGTAATTTATTATGTATTCCTCAAGTCATGTAATGTCTGTGTACATCAATCTTGGTATATAACATATGTTAGGATAATTATTCATATATGATGAAAAGATATTTCCCTCAACCAGTAGTTCCTACTAGGGCTATCATGAATACGATATAACTACTACCAATAATTTACTCATATATAGTTTTTCTAATTAAGAATGTATTCATACATAGATGATTTTTAGGGAATTTACTCTTATGTATATCACTTTTTTATTTCTATTATAACGGGTTGTTATTATGTTACATATGGAATCATGGAATTAATCTTTCATATATAGCAGGAAATATAAAAATTTATTTTATATTATTATCCCTGTAATTATGGTAAAATGTTAATTTATATTTAAAATTTGCTTTTATGAATTTAATTGTTCATGTGCATACTTTTTTTTATTTTAATCCTCTATAGACAAATGACATAGCATAAGAATGAATTAACTATGGGCTGAACATTAAACATTCACAATTAGTACTGAAAATGTCCTTTAATACCTAACATGTTGGAATTACATACTTTATATACAAATCCCTAAAAATAGTGCATTATATTTTATTATATCTATGATAATTAGAAAGTAATCAATTCAATTTAAATTAAACCTGATATAACATTTCCAATCTTTTATAAAATTCTTAAAAATGTATGACATTTTCTATTTATTTTTGAATAGGGAAAAAATAAGGTAGTAAATTATGGAATTTTCATAATGAAAAATAAATGAAGGTAAAGCTATCAAAATATGAGATTCTCACCATCTCAGGATAAAATAAAAACTCATAATTCTTAAATATACAATTAGAACTTCTAAAACAAAAAAAAAATATAAATTAACATCATTTAAAATTATTCCCACTACTATAGAAACAGAAAAGTCCCAAACATACATTATTTTTAAGTTTAAGAAAATATTTATTTCTAATTATAGTCTAACATTTATATAGTATACCAAAATCTAATAATAAATTAATATAAATGGATATCTGTTTTATTTTGTAATGTTGTCACTATTTAATGAGTTTATATTTAGAGAACCAAAATTATTCATGTTTGACTCCAAATTATTATGTAAAAATTTGGCCTTATAATGAGGGATAGAATAATAATGTGGATATAATATTCCTCTATTATTTGTTATTGATTAACTCAAATTATATTAAGATAATGAGATAAATTATAATTACTATAAAGAATAATTTTACAAACTAAAAAATGTAAATAATACATTATTCAGTAATAATTTGTATATATATTGGTCATGGAGTTGTAGGTGAATGTGATACCTAATGAGGGTCAATATATATGTTATATAACAAAATGATCTTGTTATAATATAGGAAAAAATAAGTTGTACCACCCCAATGATTTTAAATAAATTGAATGTATCATGTAATGCACACAACAATGAGTTTATGAGTAAAAACAAATTGTTATTATAATAATTTAAAGGTGATAGACATAACCTAGACATTAAAAATTTATTTTTGATTCTATGACTTAGATTTTTATTAATAAAACCTACACAGTTTCGATCAGTAAGATATTAATATTCTGATAGGATCAAGATAGTTTTTTGTTGAATAATAACTTAACACATTAGAATAATAATATGGTCATTATGATAAATAATATGACCAAATAAATATTAACCTCACTTAAGAGTGTCTAAAACAAATTAAGGTAATATATATCTAAAAATATGATATATTTATATCTTGGAAATATTTAATAAATATTCTTGAAATAGGTCAATTAATTATTGGTATTTTTGTAAAACATAAATGTATATTTATAATTTTATAGTTAATTTAATTATTTAAAAAAATTAAAATAGAATCATTAATAAATATTTTATTTTATTATGGTTAAAATATAATCATTTGATTCCTCTGTTATTTTTTCAAGTTGTCATAATATCATTTATAGTTTTAAAATTGTTATCTTTTTAATAAATTATAATATTATCTAAAAATAAATTTTTTCATATTTATAAAAATATTCAAAATTTTTTTTTTCATTTTTTATTTCTACATATTTAAAAATATGGTTGAATATTTTCCGTTTTTCTAAAATACATGAAATTTTGGTGAATAGTGAATCAAACATTTTTTGTTATATACACATTAAATGTTAAATAATCTACTCCTAACTTCACAAATGATGTAATCACCATAATATTAAACTTAATTGATTATTTTAATATATTTAGTATCAAATTATCAAAATATTCCAATTATTGCGAAAAAATAACAATCTAAAGAATAAAATAATAAAAAACCATCCTCTTGTCAATTATAGATACCACCCCTCAACCCCATCTTCTCACACTCTCTTGATTTGAGAATTATTCAAATTCTATGAAATCCTCTTCCAACACCTCTTCCCTATGTCAAATACTATCATGTCTAACCAAAATAGTAAAACAAAGGTCCTTAAAAAGGTTATCATGGAATATAATTCAAGAGGTAGAAATCCTCATTCATTTTCTTTTATTTTTCATTTCAAATATTTTTATATTTTTATATTCTCTTAAACTCCCCTTATCCAATAGGAAATAAAATCCCATTAACAGATATATACTATAATTTTGTCATTTTTATTGAAAAATCCGTTAGATTTATTATTATCCTATATCTATTATTTTAATATAAAAACATCATATGTGATGTGTCGATTTGCCGATATCATCGACAATGTGTTTTTATATTCCATAACTTACATCATGAGTAATAATATATCAATTTTAATGATTTTAATAGTTTTTAAAAAAATTTATATAACTTATTTTATCTTCCCTAATTAATATTGATTCATATTTTTAAATTATATAATGAATCTAGTTTGTAATTATTGAAGAACAACAATAATGATCAAACAGAATATCATTAATGTTTTATCTACTAATTTTTCATCATATATGAAAAAAAGATTCATGTTATCATTAGATCATTTCTACACATATTAATACAATTTTATTCCTCATTTGGAGTTTATCTTATATTTGACAATAACACCTATAATGAAGAAACCATGGAATAATTGAAAAGAACACACCTGAAACAATGGAAATAACAAAACATTGTTAATAAATGGGTGAAATTTTTTATAATAAGATAATTTAACGTACTATAAACAAGATTTTAGTTCTATAACTTATTAAAAACACTATCCAAAACATTATATTGGAGGTTTGAACATGTTTTAATGAAGTCGAACCAATGTTAATGGACAAATTATGAAAAACAAATGTTTTAATTTTTTGTAAATTTTTCTTATTATATGTTTTTCAATTTTATCTCAATGTTTTCAAAATGATTATTTTAAATTTATTTATATAGGTAATAATTTTTTAATTTCTACAATATGTTTCAAAAATGGTTATTTTTTAGACGTTATTTAAGGGAATTTTTTTTGCAAATCCTATTAAATGTCTCTTTAATGAAATTTAAAATGATCGTTCTTTTTTATTTAATGATAATTATCTTATAATTTCATGAATTTTTGTCACTATAATGATTCCATTAAATGTTTTCATAGCTATTTTTTAATATTATTATTTCATTAATAGGTTTTCAATTTATAAATTTTAAAATAGATTTTTATGAAAATGGGTATTTTGATGTTTTAATGCATTTTTCTCATGGGTTTAAATGAGTTATCAAGGGTTTTATTCATGATATGTTACTTATAAAATGTTTATAACAATTTCAGCCTAATATAGATCAAGATATATTGTTTTATTCCATTATATGTTAATATATGATACTTAAGCAACACTATTTCCCTCTAATACAATGGGTAATCCATAGATGGATGTTGATGAAAAGTTTATTCCATGTATAACTATGAATGTAAGATTGATATGATAATGATTTTCCAAAGAGATTTTATTATATACCTATGCATTCTTATGAGTTTGGAATAAATTTTATTTTTATTGGGTTTTAATGTTTTAAATGGATTATCTATTTCTATTATTTATATTCCTAATTGATATTTTTTCGCATCCTATATTTATAAATTTTTTTCATAAGGTATAAGGAATTGTATGAGAAATTAGGATGTCATGTTAAATATAATGTATATTTTTGAATGGAAAATTATTTATTTTTAAATGTACTTTTTTTTAAAAAAATGAAAATATTTAAGTTGTATCCTCTTTTTATGAATTTGGTTCATTAGGTTTTTATTATGACATATTCATTGATAACTCGAATCCTAGAATGATACTCAATGTGAATAAACGTAATATCTTGAATAAAATTAAATATTATGCTATGTTTTAATTTCGGGTCCTTGTAGTTGGAAATAAAGGATATTTTAATGAACCATATGGGTTAAGATGAAGTTAATATTATACCAAAAATTACTTTTTACTTATTTTAATATCGAAATGAAATATTATTTAATTATTTTCATTTTCCTTAAACTCTCATATGCCCCATTAGAATGTTTCCTCATAGAAGAAAAATGGAAGCTAAAGTATAAAAGCATTTTATGAATGATATCCTTCCAAATCTATAGACAAGAATTATGGGATTTGAAATAGATCAGTTTTTGATTGTAATTGATTAGTTGAATATAGTGATTAATAGGGGTTTTTTCCATAACAGAGACGAAAGTAGTAAACCATGAATAAAAATTTTGTTTATGGAGAATTTTATGAGGGAATGACTTCCAGATTTTAGTGGAACCACAAATCCAACGATATCTGATAGGTGGTACAATGCTTTAAAAAAATATATGATTTCAACAGATGTTCGAAATTCTAAAAGGTAACCTAATTAATTTATCATTTTGAAGGTGAATCTTACAAATGGTGGTTTATTGTTATGATTACCTGAAAAATAGATGATCTTGGTAAATTGGAATGGGTTTATTTTCAGTGAATTTTTTAAGGATAAATGTTTTTGTAAAATAGTTTTTCGCGGAATAGAGAAATAGTTATTGGAACTAAAGGATAATTATAATTATTTTGGGGTAGTTTATGAAACCATTTTTTGAGAGTTTTTAGGTATATATAATATATTAATATAATATTTTATTGTAAATTTAATGGATATTATCTAGGTTGAAACCATTTTTACAAATATATTTGGATTCATGATAGTTTAAATGCTATGTGAAACATGTTCATTGTGATAAAAAATTTATGATGGAGTCTATTGACACTTATGTTCCTCATGAGGAAATAAATAAGATGTTTTCAGGTTTGCATAATTTGGGGAACAATACCTCAAATAAATCTCTAGGAAATAAAATAAATTTCATTTCTTTTAAAAAGTGTTGTAAAGAGAAACAAGGATAGTGTATTTTAATTTCTATAAAATTCTATTGAAGGGGAATATTTTTGTAACATGTATCCTTACATCATGGAAAATGAAAAAAAAAATTATATGTTGATGGTGAAATGCATTAACTATAATAAAATGTTCCACTTTTCTTATGGGTGTTCAAATATAGTCAATCATGTAAGAAGTCAGTAAGGTTAAAAGAATAAGGGTGTAGAAAAATCATATGAAACTGATTTGAAAGATGTTGATCCATCTGATGAAGTGGTTATGGGAAATTTTTTTATTTACTCGTATTTTAATAATTCTGTTTTAGGAACATGGTCTATACATTATTTAATTTCTTATTTTTCTAGTAAAACTGTAATTTAACCTCAATATATGAGACCAAACCATATGGTTAAAAAACTAGGGGAAATATTAATGTACATTGGAATTATAAAAATATAACTATTGTTGTATATATAAAAACTTTAATTAGAAATAAAACTTAATTTACCTTATTATATTTTGATGACATTTTGAGTGTAGATTGGCTTTCTATTTATCATGCTATGATTGATTGTAGAGCTAATAAAGTTATTTTTTCGAAAGAGTTTCAATTTGTATTCAATAAGGAAACTTTTCAATATATAACATATTAGGAAGATGAGAAACTTCTTAATGATGGAAATGAATATTATCTTGCTCATATTTTTGAATACATGGTAGGTTCTCATATTAATGATGTGTTAGTGGTAAATTAAAACCTGGTTGTTTTTTGTGATGAGTTTTTGGGTGTTGTAAGAGATCAAGATGTTAAATATAAAATTTCAATTATTCCTGAAGCTTAACCAATTTGAAAATCCCATATCAAATATATCAACTGGAAAATATTGATTTGTAAATTTATTTATAGGAGTAACTTGATAAATGTTTCATTTTTCACACTACCCCACCATGGGGTGTTCCTATTTAGATTGAACAAAAAAATAGTAACTTAAAGAATTCAATTGATTATAGATATTTGGGTAAAAATTATATTATGAATAAGTGTAATTTTCTTCATATAGATGACTTGATTGATCATCTCTAGATAGCTCACTATTTTTCCAAGATTGAGTTGATATTTTCATACCCTCATCTAAAAGTGAAGGATGATTACATACCAAAAATTGATTTTCGTACTAGATATGGGTATTATGGGTTTTTTGTTATTCCCTTTGGTTTGAAAAAAATACCATACTAAATTTATAGATATTATGAATTGAATATTATAAGAATATTTGTATATATATTTTTTGTTGTTTTAATTGATGATATTTTGGTCTTTTCAAAATGTTATGAGGATCATGAAAAATATTATATGAGTATCATATAATCTCTCAATGAAAATAAGTAATACAAAAAATATAGAAACTATTTTTTTAGTTTCATCCAATTTTTTTTAATTTTAATTTTCCAAAAAATGACAGAATAATAGTCGATCATGATAAAAAAAGTGACTAATTAAAGGATAAGACCAAAATATGTTACATAGATTTATAGTTTTCTTGGATTTGTAGTTATTATTTTTGGATTGTTAATAACATTTCATCGTTATCTTTCTCTCTATTTTAGTTAACATGAAATGGGGTTAAATTTATTTTGAAGGAAGAAGGTGGAGTTTTTTTTCAACCACTAGAGAATAAAATGTTATATACTATATATTTTTCCCTTCCCTCCAGAAATGTTCAATTTTTCGTCTTCAGCACTGATTAATTGTTGGGACATGGTTGTGTTCAAGTTCACAATGGTCAGGTAAATTCATATGCTTCATGAAAACACAAACATCATGAGTTAAATTATACCACACATGTTTTCAAATTAAAAGATATGGTTTTCTCATTTAAAATTTGGAGGTATCATTTATACAGACCCAAATGAGAAATATATACTAACTATAAAACATTAATGTATATATTCTATTAGAATTAATTAAGCATGTGGAAGAGAAGATGACTTGAACTAATACAGGATTATGATTCACGGCCAATTACCATCATGGAGAAGCAAACAAAGGGGTCGATGAAATGAGACAAAAATATCATATATCACTAACAATGATACATATAGATCATGAACCATTCTGGAAGCTTTTGATGAAGGGAATTCCTATGTTTTTTCTAGTTTTAGTACAGTCATTTATATCTGAAAGAATTAATCATGCACAAAAAGAAGTTGACAAGTTAAATAATGGAGTATAACTTGTGAAAAAATTCTATTTTCTTAGATGTTTTCATAAATAATGTTATGATGTGAGATTTTAAATGATATTATGTGTCCCTTATGATTCAAAACATAAGAAATAATTTTTTTTTTGAATCTCATATTTCACCATTTTTAGTCTATCTTTTTTCAGTACTAAGATGAATATATAACATCGAGGGTATTTCTGGTGGGATGTAATACAAAGGGTTATTTCTGATTTTATAGTGAAATTTAAAAATTTTCAATAGGTTAATTAAAATAAGTAGTTATCGAAGGGGATGATTCATCCTTTTCTACTGAAGGAGTAGTAATAAGAAAATATTTCCTTTGTCATTTGGGCGGGACTACCAATGAATTAGTGAGGAAACAATGTGATTTGGGTTTTTTTTATTAGAATAACAAATCTATAAATTTCGTTCAAATTAACGAAATTATGTCTTTGGATCAGATTTCAAAACTACATCTCAACGATATTGTTATGTTACACTGTGTTCCTGAATCAATTGTATTTTATCTTGATTCTGGGATCACTAATAACTATTGGATTGGCATTAAAAATTCATTGGGAACAAAATTATATGAAAAAAACCTTTAATCCTCAATTTAATGGAAAAATACGGGGAAGAATTTTGATATTGGATGTAATTATTAAATATTATTCAATGCAGAACTAGGCAAGTTTGGATCAACATCTTTATTTATTTGGGTTTTTTAATAATAAATGCTTTCATTCTATTACACAGATGACACATTTTCAGCATTATATGGAATGTGTTGTCAAACTCAATATTTATTGGATGAAGAGAGGGAATAGAAGTTTATGGGAACATAATTAGTATTGGATGTGGTTGTGAAAGTGAAGAATTTATATCAACACATGGGGACAACTCGGAGTAGGAAACAAAATTTATACATATTTGAGGAGGAATATATTTTAATTTGAGGTAGTTTATCATGTTTTCTTTAAAATCAATCCTTGGAAATGTGTTATGTTTGGTGGTTAGAAAGGAAAGAAATGTCCAAATAAAAATGGACCATATGAAATCCTAGGGAATTTTGGACCAGTTCCCTATTTAGTATCTTTACATCCATGTTTATATTAGTTAAAAAAGGTATTTCATATTTTGATGTTGACAGAGTATGGGTCAGATTCATCTCATGTTTTGAACCCAGATATAGTTCAACTAGAAGAGAATACTTCTTATGACCAAAAATCTGTTCAAATTATTTACCATAGAGAATATGTATTGTCGAATAAGGTAATCCACTAGGTTAAGGCTTTGGGGAGAAACCACAGGGTTTAATAAGATACTTGGGATTCAAAAAATGCTTTAAGGGAAAGGCCACAACACTAGTTTAATAATAAAATAAAAAAATTATGAGGACTCAATTTCTAGTAATTGGGGAGAATATAACATGCTAATGATTTATAAGTAAATATAATATTGAATGTAATCCACCAAAAATAGAGTCTATGAGAAATATCACATTATTATATTAATTATTAAAAGATGATATTTATAACCAATCGGTTAAAATTATTATTTCTGCTTCAAATAATTGAGTTTGAAAAATATACATAGAAAGTTTTGTCCAGTATGATATTTAGAGTCTAATATGAATAACATAATTTGTTGGTGAATAGTAACATGACCCTTTGAAATAGTAATAACACCCTTATAAATAGTAACATGACCAAATGATTAGTAACCTCACCTACAAGAATATAAATAATATTTAGGTATCATATAAGTGAAAATATTATATATCTATTTCATGAAATTTGTTAATAACTTTTTTGAAATTTATAAAATATTTGATGATATATTTTTGAAACAAAAATGTTTATTTATATTTTTATAATTAATTTAATTTTTTAAGAAATATTATATTTTAATAAAATGTATTCATAAATTTATATTTCACTAAATTATGTTTATATGACCATTTTATGAGACCTCAATTAATTATTCATGGTGATAAAAAATCAGTTATAGTTTTGAAATTTATATTTTTCGAATAAATTATCATTTTATCTAAAAATTAAATTTCTCTAATTTAGAAAATTATATAAAAAATTGGTTCACATAATTGAATTATACACATAAAAATATTTTTGAGATGAATTTTTTTTAGTTTTCTAAAATACATGAAATTATGTTGAATAGTGAAATATAGTAAGTTACTGTATATATACATAAAAATATAAATAATCTATTCTTATAATCAAGAAGGATGTATGAAACATAATCACGATCATACCTTTATTATTGTAATATATTAATTGATTATTCTAATACTATTAATATATCTGAGCTAAAACCATAAACTAATGAATAAAATAATAAAAAAACTCTCCTCTCATCCATTATAAATACAACACCTCACCCATCTTCTTCTAACATATCTAAATCTTTTAGAATCCTTAAAATTCATCCCAAAAAACTTTCAAAGAATAATTCATGTGATCAATAACAACTAATCTCATCAAAACACCAAAACCATGGGCCTTATTAATTTTCTCACGGTTGATAATTCCAAAGGTAAAAGTCTTCTTTCATTTTCTTTTATTAATCTTCTCTATTATTTTTATATTATTAAACTATATTAACATAACCTAATATAGGTTGAATGAAAAATAAATTATCATATATATACTATAATGTTTTCATGTTTTTGGAGAAATTCATCCACATAAATCTTCTCATATCCCTTTTATTATAAAAATAGAAACATCATCCGTGATGTGTTAATTTACAGACATTGTGGGCGATGGGTTTTCAAATTCCATTCCATGCTTCATGGATACACATAAAAAAATTAATGTCTGAAAAATTTTTAAATTTTATTATATAACACATTTTTTGATTTTGAATTAATATATATATTATATTAAATTATATACTGAATCCAGATTGTGATTATCAAAGAACTGCTAAAATGATCTAAACGAATATCATAAATATTTTATCTAATGATTTCTTATAATATCTGAAAAAATTATTTATAGTATAATTTAATATTATGGAAACATATTAATACTATTTAACTCCACTAGTGGAGTTTCAATTCCATTAAATAATAAAATCCATAATGAACTGATCATTGAAATCTTGAAAACAACACGCCCAAAACAGTGAAAATAACAATACATTTTCAATAAATTTGAGGAAGATGTAATAAAATGATAATTTAAGGTATTATTAATAAGATTTTAGTTATCAAATATTTAAATAACAATATTAAAAATATTATCAAGGAGCTTCGAACACATTTTAAGGATTTTGAACTCGATGTAAGGGATTTATTCTCTAAATGATTGATTTAATTTTGTTAAAAACATTTATTCTTTAAATATTTATAATTCATGTCCATGTTTTAAAAATAATTTTTATGAATGTATTTATATAGGTATAAATTTTAAATTTTCACTTATGTGTTACAAAAATGGTTCTTTTTGTAGGATTCATTTAAGGGTCTCTCTGTTTAAAATCATTTTGAATATCTCCTTTAGGAAATTCAAAAAGATTATTACTTTTTTATGCAATTAGAATTTTGATTATATTTCGTGATGTTTTATTAAAATAATTTTTCCATTATAATTTATAAAAATTATTTTTTAATAATATCGTATCATTAAAATGTGTGCATTTTTTATAATTTCATTTTTGTTTATAAAAAAGTTATTTTAAAATAATAATGTATTTTTCTTATGGGTTTAAATGTGTTATCAAGAGTTTTATTCATTATATGTTCCATAGAAATTTTTTATTATCAGTTTAACCCATTATAGATCAATTTATATTGGGTTGATCCCATTATATCTCACGATATGTTGGGTTGATCACATTATAGCTCCAGATATGAAAGGTTGAGGCCTATTATTACACTAGATATGTTGTGTTGAGTAGATTATAACTTAATATATATGAGACAAACCCCATTATAACTGTTAAATGTATTGGGAACATCAAATATATAATTTAAATAAAAGGTTATTCTATGTGTATGTGTGAATGTAAGAGTGATATGGTAATGATGTTCTAAGGTGACTTGATGAATAAAATATACATGCTTATGAATTTTATAGAAAAGGGTTTTTAATGGATTTTAATTTTTTAAATGGACTATCTATTTCATTTTTTTGTCCATTATAGAGATTTTAATTCTCAATCCATTTTTTAAATGTTTTTGATATGATAAAAGGATGTATATGAGAAATAATGAGGTCATGTTAAGTTTTATGTTGATTTTTCAAAGAAATAATTTTTATATGTTTTACACTTTGTAAAAAATTATACAGTTTTAGTTGTATCCAATTTTTTAAATGTGGTTCTCTTTGAATGTTTTATGTACTAATATTCAAAAACACTAAACCTGAGAAGATCATCAATGATAAAAAAGTATGTTCCTGAGCAAAAGCCAATATTATGTAATGTCTTATGTATAGGCCATTTTATAAATATTATCCATGATTATGACCATGTCTTACATCATTCTAAAATCCAATGCACAATCCCATGAACAAATCCTAGGGCCCTTCTCCTAGGACCGATCATTGAAAAAAATATCTACATCCACACTATGGTACACATATAGGGTGTGAGTTAAAAACCCCTCAATGAAACAATATATGAATCCTTGAATTAGAGGGGTATTTATATGTGAGAGTATTAACTAATATAAAATCAACATACATAAAAAATCCTAGACTCATGAAAAGTTATTGAGTTCAAATTATGTCAATATGAACCCAACCTAAAAATTATTAATTAAATTAAATTATAAACAATCAATGATTTCAAATGAAGTTGAATGATTATAGTCAAACATATCCAACCACTCTTATAGGTGAACTATTTCATTATAGTAATGTACTATATTACTACCTCATATCTATTAGTCTTATATGATATGTTCTTAGAAGTATAAAACATTATTAAATTTTTGTCGAATACATACCAAGACTACCACATATGTGAGGCCTCATTTTGCGATGAAACTTAGATCATGAATCAACGAAAATTTTTATGGAGTGTATAACATTGTAAAACATCCATGTGTGTCAAACCAACACCTTCCACTATGGGGTTTCCCATGTAAACCTTAATTCATGGAACCATATGTAACATGGATAAATGTATCCAAAAATAAATCCCCAAACCACAAGGATAAAACAAATTCTCTAATGCCATCACAAACAATGAGACTATTGGGTGTGGCCCATTGATAATAATTAAATCTACCCAGGTCTAGTATGTCATACAAAACATGCCCTCTCATTGACTAAATCACATTTGAATGAGGTAAAAACCCACAACTTTAATCCATGATAGAAGTTACAATAGAACATAAATTTGAAATAAAAATCTACTCTAGGATTAACCATAATGGTAAAAACCCATATATTGAGATACCATGCCTAATACAGATCACCATCTTCACCTAAAAATAATTTATACTATTACAAGGGTCATTTATAACAATTCAGACCCATATAATAATATTAATTCTATTAAAAATATAATTTAAAGAATTAATAAAAATAATGAAAAAATGAAAGAATAATTAATTTTGAATAACTAAAAATGGTATTAAATACATTTTTTAATCCCTGCAGAAATGACATGTGAAGACACACAACCACATTCCTTAAAATGTCCATGGAACTGCAAAAATCAAAAAATCAAATCTAAAATATGTATTTAAAGTTACATAATGTGAATCACTAAATTAATGTAGAACCAATAGATAATATTGAGTTATAATTATACATCGACAAACATCATAATATACTAAGATAGATTTTATTAATAAATTATAATTTCATATCTATTTGAATTAAAATGGGACACAAAATTTACGGTCTAGTGGAGTGAAGGAAAGTGGAAGATGAGTGGGGGATTAATGGGGTTTCCTTATTATGATGTAGTTCTTCTATACAAAATCGTCTTAGATGAACCCTATACTCAGTCAACTAATCTTGGGTACTCAAATCCCATGGACCATGAGGCTAACCCTTATCTAATAGTTAGTTTATATTGAAGCCCGAAAAAACATCCTATTTCATTGGTTACATGGAGACCCAACATTAAGAATCTGGTTAACATTGGCTAAATTATTTAATGTGAGTGGAGAGACCGGAATCCCTTCTACATAATTCTCATGAGCCTTTATTCTGAAAAAACATAACAAAAAATATCATGGAATAATAAATTTAAATTATACATTTATTTTCATATATGACTTGTATGTTTTCTAGCATTTTAATATTGATGAATATAAATTCCACCATGCATTTATTTTTTCACTATGGAAAATATCATCGATGAATAAAAATGACATAAATAGCCAACAAAAATTCCAAATAAACATGTTATGAGTGATGATATCTATTCAATTATTTATTAAAAATATTCTCATGATTTATTTATTTATCCAAAATATTAATTCTAATTCACTCATATATAAAAAAATCTTAACCAAACATTTCTATTCATTACTCATTTGAAAAATAAAATATTTGAGAATTGTGTCTTATCATATAATAATAAAATATAATTATTTTCTTCTGTGTTCTTAAGATCATATTTATTTCCACATGAATCTGGGGACTCAAAATTAATTTTTCATAAAGATACAATAATACATAATTCATGAATAAGTGTTCATTGATTTTTTTGGTCAATTAATAGTTGATAATTTTATAAAAATTAGAAGGTCAAATGATGAGAAATTTTTTATAGTATAATTAATGATGGTAAATTCATAGTTTAAAGACATATAATTTACTTATTCACTATAAAATTAATCACATAATCACAATCTCATAAAAATCATTCATAATAATTTAATAATATATACCATTATTTCAATGATTAGATATTTATAATTTTTTCCATTATATATATTATTTATTTTTCTTATTTTATATTTTTTTTCAGTAACCTATTTTTTAAAAAAATTATCATATTTTTTCTGATTTATTATAAGAGGAATAATGTAATTTCAATCTAAATAATCATGAAAAGCACTCATGTGAAATAGATGATCACACCTCTCACAGTTTATTATATTGTAAATATCCTCCATAATAAATTATCAAATATTCCCCTTCTCTTGCATATTGTAGAATGTAATTGATCAAAAAATCACTATTAGAAAGGTAAGAAGAAAAAATATGTGTGTTATAAATAAGGATAAAAAAGGAGAAATATTATAAAATCAAAATAGTGAGATCGATAATGACACAACTAATGGTAGAAAGATAATATAACGGATCATGTTTCTATGAACAACCCGAATGGAAACCCAAAGTAACTACTATGACTAAATACAATACATGGAATGTATCCCACCATATATCCACCTAATAACCATTCCCAACTGATATGAACCTCTTCACCTCATAGTAGAACCTTTCCTTTTCATTCATCCGAAAGAACACGTTCTACACACCACTAAGAGATTGTGTATTATGTGATTTAAAAATTCATTTTGTGATCCTGCATAGCATTCCCAGGAAACTACCTTGTCAAATAATTATATAGCTTAATATATATAAAAATAGTAAGATAATGTATTATCAAATTTTTGTTAAAAGGGAAAATAATTATATTATTCAACTTTTTTAATAAATATAAGTAATATTGTTTCAATGAATATACCAAATAATAAAATTTATATTTTCAAAATTAGACATCATATCATATAAACACAAAGATTGTATAAAGAAAAACAATAATTGATATCACACCTATAATTAAAATATTATTTCTTAGATTGGTCACTCACACCTCAATAACAATCAACATCTAGTGAATACCCATTTTCGTAGAATTTAAGCCTCAACAATCTATAGTATGAGGATCACCATAAAATGTTAATGCTATTATAGAGTCACAATCAATTCCAATGATCAAAATAAATTAATGATATAGTAAAAGAAGATCACAAAATAATATTAACCCTCTTGGGGTTTTTAAGGATGGGGACTAATAATATTCCCTCCACCAATTTACCCAAGTCACCCATATGCAATAAATATTAAATCAATTAAAAAGACTGATAAAATTTCACTAATAGTTTCTAGTAACCGATTTTTCATTACAAATCCATGAAACTAAATCGAATTCCAAAATGCATTTCAAAATTTGGTGAAAACAATACTTTATTTACTGAATAGAGGTGCATCTATATTTTACAAAAAAAAATCACAAGAATGTTTTAAAAATCATGTATCATTATCATAATCATTTGTAAAAGTATTTCAAAACCTATAGAAATTATTTTCCTATAATCATCGCCTATGAATGGAATCAACTAACAAAAAGTGGGGTTAAATTAAATCCAGAATGAAATCCAATCACTAGTTGGAAATGGAAGATTGGTGAAAACATGAATACAACGAAAATAACTATTTTAATTACCTATATTTGAGTTTCAATATGATAAAGGTTTGTGGAGAGGATAATAAAAGAAAATAATTAATGCTCAAATTTTTTCACAACAACAAAAACAAGATAACCATCCAATGGAAGATAATAATTGAAAGAATTTATATGTTTTTAAGTTGTTTCCACACAAATTAATATATTCCAAACAAAAAAAATAAAATCCAATTCCTATTGAAATTTATTAAATAAATTTATTTATATCAAACATTCCAAAAAGAGTAATAAATAATCATATAATTAAAAAATTAAAATTAGATATTACTGACAGATCCCAAAGTAATGATTAATAGCTCAAAGATTCGTAAAAATATTAATTAGGGAAGAATGGGTAAATGGATGACGTTAAATAGGTATTTAAGTACTTAATTACAAATATTTCATTGATTAGTGGAACCCAACATGAGACCACTAACATCCTCGTGGATAAAATAATTTATTTTGTTGTATAATAAAGTAATATTTATCCACTATATATCCCAATTTACACTTAGTTTATTTCATATATGAACATCAATATTCTAGGATTCCACCATTGTTATAGTGTCCCCATTCTAATTAGAGTCCTTTTTCTTCCTCCGATTACCTAGTATCTATTTAATCCTCCTCCAAAATCTAAATAACCCTTTATAAAACATTTTAGTAAGATTAATGATACATTAAAATGATGTTTAAAAGTACTACAACTTTGTGTATGAGGGGTTGTTTAAATCTCCCAATAATATATATTACAATCCCAATGAAGTTATACTAATGTATAGATCTATGGAATAGTTAAGGAAACTAATTATAATCTAGAAATTCATTTTTACCTGTCATATAAGAAAATTATTTATTGAACAATGGAAAATTGACCCACATAATATACATCCCATACAATATTTTTACCTATGAATCAATTATCATACATTTTTCAACCACTATTAAAGGATCATTCTCCAAATAAATCACCACTTCACTCAGAACATGGTAATGATGATGAAAATATTTCATTATATAATATATTTAGAAAGTATCAAAAATTGAAATACACTAATCCTAAAATTCCTATGGATAAAAAATACTTATGACTCACATTGTGACCTCAATAATTCCATCATATATTGAAACTAAATTCCACAACATCCCATGATTATTATGACCCAACCGAGGAGAAACATTCAATAATAAAAGTACAAAAAAATAAAAAAGATTACATTCATGATTCAAATAATGTTGATGTGTCTTTAAGATGTAACCATATATTTAAAAATATCATGAATCCCCATCATTATCCCTTATATGATACTCACTCACAATAAAGAGGCCTCCCCTACCCTCGACCCAAAAATTCCTCACTTTTTCTAATTACCAAATAAATTCTCCAAGGGAACAATTGAGATTAATAATTAATTACAATTACAATAAGAAAAAAAATAATGTCCCAGATTTCTATCACAATATTAGAAAAAAATCAATGAAATAACCACAGAACATATCCCCACTTATAGGAAAAACCCACTATAAATATTTATATATATCTTTCAATAGATATTATGTTTCACTCAACATAGCCTTAGTTACTATCAGCCCTGGGAGACTACATAAGAACCCAGTGGTGAAACTTCTATTCCTAATAGTGAAAATATAATAAGAGACCCCATGTAACCTCATAATATTGTATATGTATATATTAATTGGATTTTCATCCCTAGTGACATCCCCAATCAAAAATAACTTTGACAAATTAATTAATGGATTAGTTAAGACCAATATAGATCCTTTTACTTATATATTCATGTATTTTTATGAAAATTTATACCTCATATTATTGTGGTTAGAAAATATTATAAACCTATTCCCAATGACATGGTGTCTTCAAATCATAAGATCACACATTACAGTAATGATCTCTATGCCATGAGGGGGATAATTTATCTCACATGTCCCAATCTATGGAGAACATTATGATACAAAAAGATCATCTTGTAAAAACACCCATCCATAAACAATTATAGAAGCATTAAAATATATCATAAATTAGAAATATCAAAATAATAGATGATGTAATATTTCATTTCAATTCATTATTGGATGCCTTCTATTTAGTATCAACAATTAATTTCAGGGATTAATTGTTGAGAGTTTCTATTAATGATTTTGTATTTGGGAAAACATTGATAATATAAAGATAATATCTTGAATTTCCCATTTTTCTGTAAATCTGATAAAAAATTTATTGTCATTAAAATAAAAAATAGACTTCACCATTTAATGATCCATTGAGAGACCATGTCCTAATATTTTGTTCCCTAGAAAAGTCACCTATTAGATACAAAAATAATATTTCTTTATCATCCCATAAAGGCATTGAATTATCATGATTTACAAATATATGAATATATTATGATCAATTTAAAGCACAAATTTTGAATAAACCATTATATCATCAATAACTACCTTGACAACTTATAATGATACTGGTTAAATATATGGTTCAACAATTCCATAAACACTATGGGAGAATTAGTCTATCCAAATTGTGTTACAAATACTCATTCCGACCATGGTTTATCTTGAATGTATTAATTAAGAAATAAATATATGAAACCATGTGCTGATGATATCCTGAACAATGATCAATTCACTAAAACCTTTTCCCCATTTAACTAATAATTATAATCATATATTTAGGGATATGATACTTATTAATAATTTTTACTCAGTTGGGATTCTGATAGTCAACAATGAGATTCAAAGAACATTCACCCATCATGGAAAAGAGTATAAAGACACATAGTATGAAATAGTATGGTGAACACAATATTCTCTATTAGGTCATCGAACTATTACATAGCATATTACTGCTCAATAAGTACTATACTATACGAGGTATTAGAAATATGCTGAGTACTAGAATATATGCCAACTGAGAAATCAACATCCCTTTCTTGTGGAATAATATATAATTCTTATATCATGAAAATAAAAAATTAGGGTAGGCTATAATGATATTAAATATCATCAAGATCATCTACGATTATAGTCAACAAACACCTGCACTCTAGGAGGGAAGGACAAGTAAGATCAAATTTTGGTTCCATATCTCCATAGAAACCTAAAGGCATTAGTCTCTAGTTGAGAATGAAACATATAGATTTTTAAAAAATCTCATTTCAGTGGGCTACAGTAAATCAATATCTATGTTGATATTTAAAAGATTAATATAATGAACATGAAAATCATTTATTGACTATAAATCCAGAATCGATTAACAAAAAGTATAGTCAATGAAACCTATGGTTCACCATCATTTTAAGAGGAACCACGATCTATATAAAAATATTTATTGTATATATTTTTCATAAAATACATATATAAGAAATATATGAATTATTTTGAAGTCACAATATCAAATAGATAGGTTTTTTAAAAAAATCTATTCAAACTGTACATCTCCCAATAGCCAAGCCCCTAAAAAACCTCTAAAAATTCATATATTGTATGATGGTGATTCACTATTGATAAATGTTTCTAGATCCATATTGACTATGAATATTTTAATAGAATTGATGTTCACATTTGATGTTAACATCCCTATTTGTATTAGTTCATTTAAAATGCCTAGAAAATCATTACAGATTACCTCAGCGGCCACAAGAACTACAATTGTTTTTAGCTACAGGGCATTATCATAATGTTTTAGCCACCATTACCCACTGTTAACAAGTTTGTGGTACACTAATAGCCACTACTGATGGAGTATATAAATCATTATGTAGAGAACTACCTCCAAAAATCTTGTGACTATCATACCACCTTTGTCACCCAACCTACACTACTAAATATTCCACTAGGTTGTTTGGATGATCCTATGAGAATGAAATGATAATAATATAATTATATATCATCATGTACCCATTTATAATATGAAAATTGTTTATATCATAATCAAATATAATGAGGGTCAAATTATAGGTTCAAAACCATGTAGGGTTTTATCCATCAGATGGTAATTCATCAAAATATAAAGATGAAAATTAACCTACTCCACAAATAAATGGTGCCCTCAATCATTTAATTATCTCCTTAATATTACTATTGTAACATCTCTAATTTTACTATCATAATCTATTCTTTAAAAAATTTAAATTTAATTGGACATGAGTCTATTCCACTCTATGCCCACATTTCAATCATTATAAATAATAAAATGCAACCCTCTCTTGCATGGTCCCTCAAACATTAAAGTAATTCATTGTACAAGGATCGTCTTATGTGTCTCCTATATAATAAAAATTTAGTTTTTATAAATATTTTTTATAATATGAAATGATATATATATTTATGTCATTTTATTGAGTATTATAAATGATTTACTTGATAATTCACCTTGTACATGTTGTTAGTTGTAAAAAATAGGCTTTAAAGTATTTTAATAAAATTATTGAGAAACTAAACATAAATGACCATTAAAAGTAGTGAAAATCCATTATAGGATGTGTAGTTATCTTCTTGGCTTGTATTGATTAAATTTAAATCCATAAATCTAATATAAGTCATGATTCACAAATACTCTTCTGGTATCATTGAAACTCAATTCTTACATTCGTGATACAAACGGATGGTGTATATAGGCTCTAACGCATAGTTATGCATCTTGAGTTGAGTAAAATTTCCAAATATCAAATAATTCAGATTAGAATCACACACGATTTTCACATATTCAATATTTTCAGAGAAATACAAGGATCAAAATTACACGATATGATGGCCCAATACACATCATTAAATTACCTTATTATGTAATCTAGTAATAATAAAATGAACAAAATTTTATGTAATTCTTTAATCTTCTTCATTTATCTATTTCCAATCACTCAATTTTCTTCCACCCATTCTACATAAGATCATTTTCCATTAATTTTATTAATTATATTATGTATATCAAAGAATATTGGATTGATTAGAGAATCATTCTTCTTCCTTTTTTAGTCGATACCAACAAGTTATGTTCATTATTCATCTAGATCATCAATCAATTTGAAATCCCATTTATTTATTTTTGGTTATTGTATAAAGTATGTTATTTAATGAAATTTTTATTTCTTTGATAATTACATTACATATTCATGAATTTGTGTTAAATAATTGGATAATATCAAAAGTATAATGTCTGTTAATTTATTAATCTCAATTGTGGTTGGTTTGATAGTATATTTTCAATAATTGTTCTGTTTTTAATTGATTTTTCTAAGAGAAACTAAACCTCATACATAAGGGTTCAAGAGTAGGGGTGCCTGAATTGTATTAATCATTAATTCCTAATATGGTAACCTTATTTAGAGTATTTGGGATAATTTTTTTTATATATTTATTTTATGAAACCCTAACAATGGTATGCTTGAATAAAGACCAAATATTTATTAAAATATAAAGGTATTGACTAATATAAAATGACACATTCTACCTACAAATGTAGGTTTAATTAATCTATATTGAAGATATCTCCAAAAAAAAGATTTATTATCACTTGGATTGATCTTGTTTACATGAACATATCCAAATAGTGAGCTTTTATAACCTTACAACCTAAACATTAGGAAAATACCATGTTTGAATTATGATCTCCCTTTTTACTGATCCTTGAAATTGATCATGATCTCTTATTTTTATCTGATCTTAAACCATGAATATCATATCATTTTTATTCAAAATCTCATCCAGCTTGTGAGGAATTCCACCCCATGGGGTTATAATCATTAGTTCATTCAAGACAATCCATTTCCCCATGGGATCAAAACTGCACATTCAGTATATTAAACCATATTAGATTTTTTATATTGGGGAAAATATATATAATATGATTGTAACACACTTGAAATAAAAAAATTGTACGGGATTGACAAATTTTTTTGTCTTTTCAAAGGATAAAAAAGACTGTGATAAGGCATGGAAACCTATGGAAATAACATTGGATTACCTCACATGATTCCCCATTCTCTTTTCTATTTATTCATCCTTATTATGGAAATAACCTTATATTTTTTCCTTTTCCCAATGAGACAAAGAAAAATAATTTCTAAAAAGTGAAGAACATGAATCCATCAGTACATAAAATTATTGTCGAAAAAATATTTCAAAATTACATTCCTTATATTCAAGCATGGAAATTACAGAACAAAATTAATAATATTTCTCAATCCAACGGCGAGTGATCATGGAAATAATGTGATCATTTTAAGTAACATGCCTAGAAGTTACTGAATCAGGGAATAAATATGTATATATAATTCCAAAAATTTTATCAAGACCTCTATCCAGGTCTTCACACTTTTTTATGCAGTTGCTATTGTGGGGTTAATTTTTAAAACACCTTAGGTGAGTAGGGAAATTCTTGATGATGTATCTCAAAATTCTAGTCTATTGAAGTTATTTTATTGAACACCCCGTCATGGAATTCACAATATTGAAAAAAATACTCAACTAGATTCATATGTTGAGGACTAAACCCAGAAGATAACATCCTTTAAAAAACCAACTGTATCTCATCCACTTACTAATCTAGTCATGGAAATCAACTTATTTGAATTTTTTTGGCTCATACCACTCTAGAGACTGCACAACAGGTGTTAATAAATTAAAAAAAAAGATTGTAATTATGTTAATTTCATTCCTAAAAGTCAACAATTTCATTATATGCCTCAATAATTTCAAAAAACAGTAGTCTATTGGAAAAAAACCTCTCATGAATACTACTAGAAAATGGGTGGTTAGAAACCATTCAGGATTTAAGGGAGCCAATAATATGTACATATTAATCATGTTCCATATCCACCACAATATGAAATATAACAACCCTTCCACCCCAGGGACCAACAAATATTACATCTGGATTAACCAAGACTTCAAAAAAGAAGGCATATATCTTCAATAAAAATGTAAATAATATATTATCATCCTCTTTTTAAAAGGAAAATAAATGTTTGAACTCATAGTATATTGAAATGCATATCCAATGGGAAGAATTGTGTAACAATTACAATCGAATTGGTAAAATATCAATGACCTAGTTAGAAAGATTTATTGCTACTATGCCTTGTAATATAGATACAATCCTAATTCATGAGGAAAAGGACATGGTTTTGAGGAGTGTAAATGTTGAATGATTTTCAAAATTCATGCAGAGGATAAGGAATAAAAGTTGAAAAACTTAAAAATAATTAATGGGTCATAGAAGAAGATGTTGATTAATATATAAATGGAACATCTTGAGTGATATATCAAGAAGTAACCCCATCTATAAAACACCCAAAAATAGTGAAAACCTATGAAGAAGGCTTTATTTCACCACCACCTTATAATCCACGACATCCATTTCATGAACAATAGTGGAATTGAGAAATTTAAGTGAAATATAAGATAATTTATGAGTTGTTCATGAAATTAGACATCAGTAATCCTATTACTATGGAAATCACTCAAATGATATCCAATAAAAAAATTATTAAGGAAAAACTTTCTAAAAAAATTATATTCAGGAACATGGAGTCATATCATTAAATGAATGATGTCTTGCTTGTGTCCATGATAAAATTAATACAACAATTTGTGATCCTAGAAGATTCTCAATCCCATTCACAATAGGAGAAGGTAACATCAGAATATCCTGGTAAATGTTTTTTCCATTATCAATATCATTTAGATTATTATATTACACACTATGGGGCTTAATAAACTCAACCATACTGTAGCATCTTCATTATTGGATGACTAATCAGTAAAATATCATTGAGGACTTCTTGAATATGTATTATTTATATTTTAAAAGTTCATTTTTTCAGCTAACCTCAATGTTTTGGATGTAACACCCGATACTTTTATGAGAAATATTTTGTTTTTATATTATATAAATCATCAATGGAATCTTTCGCGACACCCAATCGTGACCATCCTCTATAGCGTGTGTAGTACACAATACCGAGTTCCACTAAACAACAATATATTATTATAATATTATAAACTACCCGTTATGAATATTATTAACTGAAGTTTAAATTTTGAAAAATTATCATTCATCTTACACATTTTCTAGAACATGGTATGAGAACAAAAGAATTTTTTTGGAGTAAAATAAGTATTTATCAAAAAAAGCAGTTTTGCTGCCTTTTGATGGTGCACCCACATTAAATCTATTTTTTGACACTTTAATATTTTTAATTTGACAAAATAATATTCTTCTTTTTAATAAGGATATAAAAATTTACTTTGGATAAATTTTTGATATCTTTCTGATAACTTTCATATTTTGATGAATAGTAAAAATACGTTAATTTTTATTTAAAAACAAGTTTTTTCATTGAGATGATTTATATGGATAAATTATAATATTGAATGGTTTTAAATTATAGATATAATAAATTTTTACCATTTGATATAATTTATGTCATTACCATTAATTTCACATTGAAATCAAAGGTAAAAACATTTCAATCTTTGGCAGTGTTTTAATTTCTAAAACCTGTTTTCTTAACAACGAGATTTATATTAAATTAATTACTGCAGATTATGTGTTTTGAATTTTGAAAAATGGATTTCATATTTGAAATCCGTGGGTCCAAATTATGTTAATAGGCTACTTTTTAAATTTGCGCATTATGAATAATAACTACGGTAAATTTTATTTACCATAGTTAAAGGTAAATCGGGTAATTATGGGTAAATATAAGATTATAAAATTACCCTAACACCTGCCAAAATCCTATTGGATGACTAAAAGTCGACCCATATCACCTAAGAGTCGTATTAGATTCATTTAATGGACTTTTTTCTATGAAAATAATTTAATTATTATTAAAACCAAAGAATGTGACAACATGTCCTTTTCTTAAATCTTATATGTATAATAATTTTAATTTAGTGATAAACTTAATGAAACTTCGAACATGTATAATCGACAGAACGCTAATACAATTATATACAACATAAGAATTTATTTAGAATTTTTAGGGATTAAATAATTATCATTAATTATGACACAATAGTTATGTTGAAATTATTTTATTAATTAAAATATCAAATAAATGGATTTAAAAATCTTAAAATAATTATTATATAAACTATTTAATACAATACCCTAATTTTCTAGATACATATGAAATATTATTAATCTATTAAAGCTTTTAGTTCATACATATCCTCTATATATATTTTATTTAAATTCAAATAAATGAATAGTGTCAAAATTGACACTATTGTTATTTTATAAAAAGAACATATTATAAAATTGTTTATAAATCACAACAAATTTTAAAAATTATAAATTAAATTTTATATGGTAGAAAATTTCATAATGTGTCAAATTATGACAAATTCACAACACATATGTAATTATTAATAATAATTTAAAATTTATAATATTATTACCACAAATAAAATTAAATGGATAAATAAGGATAAATCAAGTTGATAATGTTTAAAATAAATTCATAACATGTCTAAATTTTATTGGTTGATGATATTACAACCCTATCTCTTCTAATCTTCGGATATGAGTCATTTTGGATGTTTTTATGTGGGGATTGGATTTGATATAAACTAATATTTTTTATATTTCCAACGGTGCCCTCTCCTCCCTTATAAAAGGGCACCTCCTCCCTCTCCTCCTCAGACCAATTTGAGCCTTCATGCTAGGAAAAACCCAGCCCATTTCACTTCTCCACTTCACTAGAATCATCCTAGAGGTTCTGGTCTTCTTCAAAGACCAACCCCAGTGCCCTAAGAGGAGGTTAAGAAGAGGCGCGTCAAAAAGTGGTAATATCCATTACCGATCCTTTCCAAATTCTTTCTTCTTCAACATATTTTTCTTTAGTTGTTTCATTATGAAGTAATAACATCAGTATCACTCATATACTGATATGTTATTATATGTATGAAACAACCCTATTTCACCATCTAACCATCCTACGGAAAACAAAATCACCACGTGTGCGTACGTACGGAATACCGTCTCCACGCCGTGGTGTAATCTATTTTCACCAACCACCATACTTGGATGGGTATAATTGTGTAAATAATTACTATATACGATTATTGTAGAGTGATATTGATTCTGAAATAGTATACATACACTCCAATACAATTCCACGATCATTGGAACGATATCATCGCTCGTGCGTATGTACGGAATATTGTCTCCACGATGTGATGCAATTCGTTCTACATGATCTTCATTGAATAATGATTATATAAATGAATTGAATAAATAAATATTATATATAGTACATTAATACCATTCTTGAAATGATGTATCTATAATCTAAAGAGAAGAATAAGAATTTATTCGACAAAACACGCATAAGAACAAAAAGTTATAAACACCCGAATAACAAGTAGCAATGAAATATTACTACTAAGAAGCTGAGAATATGACCATATATGATATCATAACAATAATTATGATTCTAGAATAAGTATATAAGATTATTTAAATCATAATACAGGAGGTTCAGACACTTATGAATCAAATCGGACCTAAGGTAAGGAAAATATCACAATCTCATTTTATCCGAGATTGTTTATACTTTGGTATTTACTAGGGTGTATTTTATCATCAAAATCCAGGTTTCATCAATATGTAATATTATTTCCATCCACCTAAAATTTTTTAAATCTAATTTTACCCTTAGGTGAGTTTTTAGTAAAATATTTGAAAGGAATCTTTTGACGTTTTTTGTACGAGGTACTTTTTGACTTTTCCGACAAAAGTACGAGAAGAATGTTTTTTTATCTTATACAGATTGAATGGATTTTTAAAACATTATTTCCATGAATCATACTTTACATGTTTTCAAGTTTATTTTTAATCAACTTCTTTTAGTTTAAAATTGTATGACATGATAAGAAATGAAAATGTTTTTGAAGTAGGAAGGATATTTTCCTCAAGAATGGAGTTCAAGTGTTTTATCAAAATTATTTACCATCTAAAATAATATATGGTTCTATTTATATCCCTGTTATTAAATTGATTTGATTATGTTGTGATGGAATTATTTTTATGAATTCCTTTATCTTATATGAATTATTTTATGATGTCATGTTGTTTAAGAATCCCATTTTTATTACATGGGTTCTGCAATGATGTATGATTTATTATTTTGTGGTACACATAAGAATGGTATAATTATGAGATGGGTGGGACCTATATCTCCCTCAAATGCATTGGGTAAAGATTTTATATCTCATGAGATAGAATGGCTGGAACAACAGGTTAAACCAGTTCAGTGAAACAGGACTGAAACGAGGAGTGAACTCAGTTCAGAAATGGACTTTCTCCACTAAGATAGTCATGTCCATGAGTCTTGAATAATAATAAATGATTCTATATGATTATTTGTGTATGCCACAAAGTTTCATGTTGTATGTTATGATTATTGGGATTACATTTCACTACTAGGATTTATCCCATGTTATGAAATTATGCTCCCTTTTTCAGGTTATGATTTCCAAAAGTTATGTTCTTATAAATATGATGTGATTGATATTTATTTTGTTTATCCTTAATGATCATTTGAGCTCACCCTTTTGTATGTTTTCTTTCCTCGGGTCAGGAATAAGGTTATTAAGTAAGATATGCCAAAAGGGACTATAGATATGATGAAATAAATGGGAGACAGTGTAGATGATTTATGAACCAGTTGTTTATGTTTCCAAGTTTCTAAAGACACTATACCTATACAGTCCTTTCCTGGTTTTGTTATATGTTGTAATAATTGTGCTTCCATTTTGATGTAATAAGAACTTATGTAATGTATGGGTCATTATAGTTGGTATCAGAGGAAAGGTATAGCCAACCTTTGGAAACTAGGATGTGAAATCCTTAGTAAGAACCCTAAGGATAAGTCTAAGAATTGAACACAATCATAGTGTTTTAGAAATGGAAATGAATAACCTAGGATAAGACCTTAAGTGTGAAATTTTATTCTTGATTATGTGGTTTTCCTATTATAATTAGTGTTTCTCACACTATTCTTATTGGTTTTAGTCAATGGAAGGAACCCAAAGGAACCGTGTTAATGCGGAATGCGACGAGAAATGCAATGTTTTTCCCCCTGAGCAACCAAACATTATTGGAGTTGGAATGCAGAATCTTGTAGCCATGCTCACACAACTTTCTCAAGCTATGAATCATGCAGGACTTCCAAATGAGAAAAGAAGGAGCAACATTCTGTTGAATCCTTCATAAGGCAGTGTCCACCTTCATTCACCGGGTCTACTGATCCATTAGTTTATGAACAATGTTTTAGTACTACTGAAAAGATATTTTCAGTTCATCAATGTTCTGAACATGATAAAGTCATCTTAGTAGTGTATTGTTTGGAAGGTGATGCTGATCAATGGTGTAATATTATCACGAATACGAGGCAAAGATATGAAAGTGAGTCCATGGAATGGGACGAGTTCAAGAACTTATTTTTCAATAAGTATTTCCCGTGTATTATTCGACAAAGATGGAGAAGGAGTTTCCTGAACAGAAGCAAAAGGATAATGAATCCATTGGTACCTACGAAGAAAATTTTACAATACTTTCGAGGTACGCTTCTAGTATTATTATCCAACCTTAGACTAAGATCGATCAATTCTTTAGTGGCTTAAAACCAAGTCTTTGCAGGGCCTTAGCCATAAGGGACTTCAATAGCTATGAGGAAAACGTTCGATGTGCTCTCAAAGTTGAGATGGAGATTGGAGTAACCCATCAGTCATATGCGTTTGATAAGAAGAGGAAAATGGAATTCAAAGGAAAATATAAAGAGCACACTGAAAAAAATATGAGCTTTCCCTTATGCTCAAAATGTGGAATGAAACATGGAGGGAGTTGTCTTAAAGGGACAAGTAAATGTTTCAAATGTGGAAAGGAAGGTCATCAGGAATTTGAATGCAGCAATGATGGGATGAAGATGTCTAATGATGAAAACAAAGGAAGCGATACACAGAATGAACCTACTACACTTCAATGTTATAAGTGCAAGGAGATGGGGCATTATCCCAATCAATTCCCAAATCCAAGGGTTGATGATGATGGTCGACGTCAACAAAATCTTAATGCTAAAGACAAAGGAAAGTCATATGCAATTTCTATCAGCGATGTGGAGTATGATAAAGATGTGGTGAAAGGTACACTTACCATCCACTCTAAAGTAACAAATGATTTATTTGATTCAGGATCCACCCAATCTTTTATTTCTGAAGATTTTTATAAGGGTATCACCGTATTACCTCAACAAATAGATGTTGAGTTAGCTATGACAACACCTAATGGCACAACAATCGCATCAAAATTTTATAATTATTCTCCGATTGAAGTTTGTGGGAAATTGATTCCTGCAAATCTTATGATCCTTCCAATAGTGGAATTTGATGTGATTCTTAGCATGGATTGGCTTTATTTATATGGAGCTCATATCAATTGCCAAAGAAGGGAAGTCACATTTCATATTCCAGATCAATCTATGATCGTCTATCGATGCCAGGATGAACATAACCTTCCAGTGGAAATTTCTTCCATCTTATGGGTCTTGATTCCACTGAATTAAGGTTATTTATCTCAAATGGTTGGTGATAAACTCACGATTAAGAATATGCCCATTGTACGGGAGTTTGACGATGTCTTTCCGGAGGAATTGCTGGGTCTTCCACCAAATCGTGAAGTTGAGTTTTCAATAGAACTCGTACTGGGTGCTTTACCTATTTCAAAGACACCTTATAGAATTGATCCAATTGAGTTACATGAATTTAAGAAGAAACTACAAGAGAATCTTGATAAAGGATTCATACTCCCTAGTGCGTCACCTTGGGGAGCACCTGTTCTGTTTGTTAAGAATAAAGATGGATCAATGAGACTCTGCATTGATTATCGAGAACATAACAAGATCACTATCATGAACAAATATCCTCTCCTGTGCATTGATGTCCTAGTTGAACAACTACGCGGAGTTCAATACTTTTCCAAGATTGATATTCGTTCATGGTATCATCAATTATGGGTCAAAAGGGAGGATATACCAATGACGGCTTTCCGTACAAGGTATGGACACTATGAATTTATAGTGATTCCATTTTGTCTTACTAATGCCCCTGCTATCTTAATGGTTTTGATTAATAGAGTCTTTAGAGACTATCTTGATCATTTTGTGGTTGTCTTTATAGATGATATTCTTGTCTTTTCAAAGAGAAAGGAAAAACATGAAGATCACTTGAGAATTATATTGAAGACCCTGAGAAAGGAGAAGCTTTATGCCAAATTTACCAAGTGTGAATTTTGGATTCAAAAAGATTCATTTTTGGGTCACATAATCTCAAAATAGAGGATATCTGTGGATCCAGTAAAAACAGAGGTTTTCGAAAGATGGTCGAGACCAACAACAGTAACTGAGATCCAAATTTTTCTTGGTTTGGCTGGATATTATCGACGTTTTGTGAAAGATTTTTCACGATTATCTAATCCACTCACCAATTTGACTCAGAAAGGAGTTAAGTTTGTATGGACAAAGGAATGTGAAGAGAATTTGAAGGATTTGAAAAGAAGTTTATCCAATGCACTTGTGCTCACACAACCTTGTTGTGGAGAAAGGTTTGTCATATACAGTGATGAATCTAAGAAAGGATTGGGGTGTGTTCTTTTACAAAATGATATGGGGATAGCTTATGCCTCACGAGTGTTGAAAATCCATGAGGAAAATTACCCAACACATGATTTGGAGTTAGCTGCAGTAATCTTTGCATTAAAGATTTGGAGGAATAATCTTTATGGAGAAAGGTGTGAAATTTATACTGATCATAAATGTTTAAAGAATATTTTCACACAAAAGGAGATGAATATGAGCCAAAGAATATGGTTGGGGCTTATTAAGAATTACAAATGCTCAATCCATTACCACCCTGGGAATGCAAACATGGTGGCAGATGCATTAAGTCGATAAGACCATGATAGCTTATCCATGATGAGGATCACAAAAGATCCAATATTTATGGATTTACAAAGGATGGATCTTGGAATTATAATGGAAGGGGGAAAACTGTATCTTTATCAAATTAATGTTCAACCATCTATACATTTGAAGATTAAATAGGCATAGAAAGAAGATGTCGAGTTACAGAAGAAGGTGAGAAATGTTCCTGAATTCAAACTTGATTTTGATGGGATAATAATGTTCAGGAATCGGGTTTGTGTTCCTCCCATCCCCGAACTAAAGAAGGAGTTGCTGGATGAGGCTCATAGTTCTTAATTCTCTATTCATCCTGGAAGCACGACGATGTATAGGGACCTGAAAGATTACTTCTGGTGGGATGGCATGAAAAGAGATGTTGCTGAATATGTCTCTCAATGCTTGGTTTGTCAGTAAGTTAAAGCTGAGAGACAGATGTCTAAGGGGATGTTACAACTATTGCCCATAACCGAATGGAAATGGGAAAACATCACTATGGACTTTGTCACAGGACTTCCTAAAATATCCAAAGGCAATAATGCTATCTGGGTCATAGTTGATCGTCTTAAAAAGTCTGCACACTTCATCGCTATTAGAGAGGATTTCTCTCTAGATCAGCTTGCTAGTATATATGCAAAGGAAGTGGTAAGATTGCAAGGAGTACCACATTCTATTATATCTGATCGGGATCCGAGGTTTACCTTAATGTTCTGGAGAAGTCTTCAGCATACTCTGGATACATAGTTGAGTTTAAGCACTACTTATCTTCCTCAGACAGACGTTTAGTCTGAGAGAACAATTCAAACTCTATAAGATATGTTGAGAGCTTGCTCTATGGATTTAAAAGGTGGTTGGGATCAACACCTATCTTTGGAGGAATTTTCTTATAATAATAGATTTCACTCCAGTATTCAGATGGCTCCTTATGAAGCTCTCTATGGAATGAAATGCAGGACTCCAACTTACTGGGATGAAGTTGGGGAAAGAAATCTATTATGACCTGATCTTGTTGATGAGATGGCAGAAAAGGTCTGATGTATTCAACAACAAATAAGAGCTGCTCAGATTTGACAGAAAAGTTATGATAACAACCGAAGAAAAGACCTAGAGTTTGAAGTGGCTGATAAAGTGTTCTTACGAATATCTCCCTAGAAGAGGGTCATGATATTTGGGAAGAAGGGGATGTTGAGCCCAAGATATATCGGTCCTTTTGAAATACTAGATCATGTTGGAAAGGTAGCTTACCGATTGGCGCTTCCACCGAATCTCTCTCAAGTCCACGATGTGTTCCATGTATCTCTCTTGAGAATGTACATACCTGATCCTTCACATGTACTCAGCACAGAAGTTGTACCGCTAGATCAAGATCTTTCTTATAAAGAACAGTCGATAGAGATTCTAGATCGTTGCGAAAAAGTCCTACGAAACAAGACCACTCACTTGGTGAAAGTTTTATGGAGGAACCACCAATTAGAAAAAGCTACATGGGAGCTTGAGGATATGATGAGGGAGAGGTATCCTCATCTTTTTGTTATAAAGTGAGGAATTTCGGGGGAGAAATTCATTTTAAGGGGGGTAGAATTTAACACCCGAGACTTTTATGAGAAATATTTTGTTTTTTTGTTATATAAATCATCAAAGGAATCTTTCGCTACACGCAATCGCGACCTTCCTCGATAGCGTGTGTAGTACGCAATACCGAGTTCCACTAAACAATGATATATTATTATAATAATATAAACTTGCCGTTATGAATAGTATTAACTGAATTTTAAATTTTACAACATTATTATTGATCTTACACATTTTCTATAACATGGTAAGAGAACAAAAGAATTTTTTTGGGTAAAATAAGTATTTATCAAAAAAAGCAGTTTTGCCTCCTTTTGATGGCGCACCCACATTAAATCTAGTTTTTGACACGTTTATATGTTTAATTTGACAAAATAATATTATTCTTTTGAATCAGGATATAAAAATTTACTTTGGATAAATTTTTGATATCTTTCTGATAACTTTCATATTTTGATGAATAGTAAAAATACGTTAATTTTTATTTAAAAACAAATTTTTTCATTGAGATAATTTATATTGATAAATTATAATATTTAATGGTTTTAAATTATAGATAGAATATATTTTTACCATTTAATATAATTTATGTCATTACCATTAATTTCACATTGAATTCATAGGTAAATACATTTCAATCTTTGGCAATGTTTTAATTTCTAAAACTTGTTTTCTTAACAACAGGATTTATATTAAATTAAGTAATGCGACTTATGTGTTTTGAATTTTGATAAATGGATTCCATATTTGTAATCAGTGGGTCCAAATTATGTTAATAGGCTACTTTTTATATTTGGGCATTATGAATAGTAACTACGGTAAATTTTATTTACCATAGTTAAAGGTAAATTGTGTAATTAAGGGTAAATATAAGATTATAAAACTACTCTAACATCTGCCAAAATCCTATTGGATGACTAAAAGTGGACCCATATCACCTAAGAGTCGGATTAGATTCATTTAATGAACTTTTTTCCATGAAAATAATTTAATTATTTTTAAAACCAAAGAATGTGACAACATGTCACTTTCTTAAATCATATAAGTATAATAACTTTAATTTAGTGATAATATTAATGAAACTTCGAACATGAATAATCTACAGAAATCTAATACCATTATCTACAACATAGAAATTTATTTATAATTTTTAGGGATTAAATAATTATCATTAATTATGACACAATAGTGATGTTGAAATTATTTTATTAATTAAAATATCAAATAAATGGTTTTAAAAATAATAAAATATTTATTATATGAACTATTTAATGTGATCCACTAATTTTATAGATACATATGACATTTTATTTATCTATTAAATCTTCTATTTCGGTCAAATCCTATGTATATATTTTATTTAAATTCAAATAAATGAATAGTGTCAAAATTTACACTATTGTTATTTTATAAAAATTACATATTATAAAATTGTTTAAAAATAAAAAAACTTATTTAAAAATTATAAATTAAATTTTATATGGTAGAAAACATCATAAAGTGTCAAATTATGGAAAATTTGCAAAACATATGTAATTATTAATAATAATTTAAAATTTAGAATTTTATTACCACAAATATAATTATATTGATAAATAAGGATAAATCAAGTTGATAATGTATACAATAAATTCCTAACATGTCTAAATTTTATTTTTTTGATGGGATTACAACCCTATCGCATATAATATTCAGATATGAGACATTTTGGAAGTTTTTATTTGGGGTTGGGATTTAATGTAAACTAATATTTCTTATATTTCCAAAGGTGCCCCTCTCCTCCCTTATACAAGGGCACCTCCTCCCTCTCCTCCTCACACCAATTTGAGCATTCAAGCTCAGCCAAACCCTTCCCATTTCACATCCCCACTTCCCTAGAATCATCATAGAGGTTCTGGTCTTCTTCAAAGACCAACCCTAGTGCCCTAAGAGGAGGTTAAGAAGAGGCGCGTCAAAAAAAGGTAATATCCATTACCGATCCTTTCCAAATTATTTCTTCTTCAAAATCATCTTCATTAGTTGTTTCATTGTGAAGTAATAACATCAGTATCACTCATATACTGGTATGTTATTATATGTATGAAACAACTCTATTTCACCATATATCCATCCTACGGAAAATGAAATCACCGCACGTGCGTACGTACAGAATACTGTCCCCACGCCGTGGTGTAATATATTTTCCCGCACCACCTTACATACATGGGTATAATATTGTAAATAATTATTATATATGATTAATTTATAGTGATATTGATTCTGAAATAGTATACATACACTTCAATACAATTCCACGATCATGGGAACGATATCATCGCTCGTGTGTATGTACGGAATACCGTCTCCACGATGTGATGCGAGTCATTCTACATGATCTTCATTGCATAATGATTATATAAATGAATCGAATAAATAAATATGATATATGGTACATTAATAACATTCTGGAAATGATGTATCTATAACCTAAAGAGAAGAATAAGAATTTATTCGACAAAACACGCATAAGAACAAAAAGTTATAAACACCTGAATAACAAGTAGAAATGAAATATTACCACTAAGAAGCTAAGAATATGACCATATATGATATCATAACAATAATTATGATTCTGTAATAAGTCAATAAAATTATTTAAATCATTATACAGGAGGTCCAGACACTTACGAAGAAAATCAGACCTAAGGTAAGGGAAAAAATCACAATCTCATTTTATCTGACATTGTTTATACTTTGGTATTTACTAGGGTGTATTTTATCATCCAAATCCATGTTTCCTCAATATTTAATATTATTTCCATCCACCTACAATTGTTTAAATCCAATTTTACCATTAGGTGAGTTTTTAGTAAAATATATGAAAAGAATATTTTGTCATTTTTCGTACGAGGTACTTTTTGACTTTTCCAACAAAAGTATGAGAATAATGTTTTTTTATCTTATACGACATGAATGGATTTTTTAAACATTATTTACAAGAATCTTCTTTTACAAGTTTTCAAGTTTATTTTTAATCAACTTATTTTAGTTTAAAATTGTATGACATGTTAATAAAGGAAAATGTTTTTGAAGTAGAAAGGATATTTTCCTCAAGAATAGAGTTCAAGTGTTTTTTCAAAATTATTTTCCATATAAGATAATATAGGGTTCTGTTTCTATCACTATTATTACATTGTTTTGATTATGTTGTGATGGAATTATTTTTATGAATTACTTTAACTTATATGAATTATTTTATGATGTCATGTTGTTTAAGAATCCCATTTTTATTACATGCATTATGCAATGATGTATGATTAATGATTTTGTGGCACATATAATAATGGTATCATTATGAGATGGGTGGGACATATATCTCAATCCAATGCATTGGGTAATGATTTTATATCTCATGAGATAGACATGGCTGGAATGGCTGGTTAAACCGGTTCAGTGAAACATGACTGAAACGAGAAGTGAACTCGGTTCAGAAATGGACTTTGTCCACTAAGATAGTCTTGGTCATGAGTCTTGACTAATAAGAAATGATTCTATATGATTATGTGTGTATGCCACAAATTTGCATTTTTTATGTTATGATTATTGGGATTACATTTCACTACTATGATTTATCCCATGTTATGAAATTATGCTCTCTTTTGCAGGTTAAGATTTCCAAAAGTTATGTTCTTATGAATATGATGTTATTGATATTTCTCTTGTTTACCCTTACTGAGCATTTAAGCTCCCCTTTTTGTATGTTTTCTTTCCCTAGGTCAGGAATAAGGTTATTAAGTATGATATTCCAAAAGGGACTATAGATATGATGAAATAAATGGGAGACATTGTAGACGTTTTATGAACCACTTGTTTATGTTTCCCAGTTTCTAAAGACAGTATACCTATACGGTCCATTACTGGTTTTGTTATATGTTGTAATAAGTGTGCTTCAATTTTGAAGTAATAACAATGTATTTAAAGTATGGGTCATTACATGATACATGTAAGGAATAAGAGTCATACCCATCATCTCCAGTCAACAATTCCAAGCCACTGAGAACGATCTGATTAATGTTAATCAAAGAAGACTTATATTCAATGTATGTGAAGAACATTTTTTGTTCAACCTGTATAAGGTATCACAACTAATAGATGATTTTTTACTCCCATGATATCATTCTTATTGATTAAAGAGATGGATATGTAATTGTCGAGTAAGAGAATAAAAAATAACCCCTCATGTTGAATAGGGATAATAATTTTATGAATTAAATTAAATAGAATCATTTTAAAGGGGGAAAATGACACCTTTCATATACTTATAAATTCATCCACTAAAACTGTAACTAAAACCACTCCCTAGTACACTCAAGAATTTTTTATAGAGACTACTTCTGGACTACCAATAATTATTAACTAATAAGTAACTCATTCACAAGAGGTAATGTTAATTAAATTCATAAAATTACAAAAATAGTAATTTTTTGGGGACTAATGACATTAATGAATCAATCATTCTTTATTCACCCAATAAATTCTTCTACAAGATGGTGTAAAACCAAAACATCAACCCCTGAGGAAACTCACCTGAACAATTAAGGATGTATTTAAAATAAATGTAATGAATTTTAATGATTATAGAATAATTTTATTCAATATATGTCAGCATCTAAGTGATACTTCAATAGGTAGTTCCAATGAACGTGTTTATCATAGTATAAAACAATGATGAAGATGAACTGATCTCAACTTGAAGAAGAAAAATTCTGCAAGAGTGTGATGAATATATAAACCTGAATGATGAAACCCAGAGATATCATTTCCCCCACCTTTAAGGGATCGAATTATGGGGATACATATGGGATATCCATCCTATTATTTCATAGATGTATACTCATGATACATATATATTCCCATCTACATGGATGATTACACCAAAATTACATTCACGTGTCTATTTGGTACCTTCACCTATTGGGACTTATCATTCTGTATATAAAACAAACCAAAAACACATAAAATTACAATGACCCATATATTCAATTATATAAAAGATGAATTTTGATAAATTTTAACTGATGATTTTTTATATTATGGAAAATCTATTAAGGACCATATTAGAAATCATGATTTAGTGTTACACTATTGTGAGGAGAATATTCTAGTTTTAAAACATGAAAATTCCATTTAATGGACCAATTAGGAATAGTCCATTGACACAAAATTTCTAAAATGGAATGGTTATTTAACTTTCCATGACATTAGTTTTAAATTGTTTACCTGATCCCTCAAAATTCAAAGGCATAATGATATTTTTTTCCCATGTCAAATTATATATGAGATTCATTAAAGAAATTTAAATTGATACCCTCCCTAAAAAATATTTTGTATCAAAATAAACTACATTTTATTTAATTATTAATAAATACCTATATATAAAACATTAAATATAAGATAGATAGTTGTATCCCTTATTATTTAAAAAAACAAGGAATGAGAGTTTGTGTAAATGTGAGATGACATCGACTATATTGTTGATAGTATTTTATGATAGTGAGTTGGCTACATACATTTCCATATAAATTATTCAATTACAAAATTGAATGATGCTCTTGTAAACAAGACAATCACAATAGAGGAAACCTTAATAGTACTTTTTTTAATTCTATAAATATTCTCTTATCTAATATGGTCAAAAGTTATTCCGCACACAGATCATGTAGCCCACAAATATTTGATAATAAAAACTAATTCAAACATAATACTGATATAGTGGATTAGTTTTTTAATAAAATGACATATTCATCAATGATTCCTATGGAACTAAAAATGTTGTCACATATCATCTATCCTGAAATACACTTCCACTAATAATATATGATGATTATATCAACATTGAAGTGGACTAACACAGCGAAATAGTTTTTAGCATAAATAAAAATGCATAATTATGATTTTATTACATTAAAATCTATCCCACACTATGATATCTATCAACAAAACTCTCCCACCATCAAAGGATAGTATTTTTTATTCAAGAATCACCCTACAACTAGAATAAACCAATTTTTTTCAAGCAAAGTTCTAATTTTATATTACATCCTCTCATTATAGATTATAAAATCAAAAAAATAGACATATGTCATGTTTGATCAAAAGGACTTCTTGAAGTATAACATACTTTATATAAATTTATGTAGTGTGGATATTACACTCAACAATCCTTCAAGATTCAAGACATTTTTTCAATATTGGGATTAGTGGAAATTGACTGGATCTATAACAAATAAGATTGATATTACCCAAAAAACAAACATAGATGTAAAAATCATAAATTTTTGGGGAATTGATTTAATAGAATTATTTCCCATTTCACATGGAAATACTTATATCATTGTCTAAATTTACTATGTTTCCAAATGGGTAGATGTTTAAGATACAGCACTTTACACAAAAATGGTTGTCATGATTTTTTGATACCAGAATGGATTATCATGATTTAGATTTTCTAAAATACATATTAGTGATCGGGGAAACATTTTACTCAATAATATATTGAATGAATGGTTGAGAAATATGGTGTCATTTATAATAAATGAACTCCCTCTAACCTTCAAAAAAGCTGTCTATTGAAATTTTCTAATATAGAAATTAAAAAAATAAAAGAAAAAACCATGAACGCAAGTAGGTGATACCTATTCCTGTAATGAAATGATGAACTATTTTAATACCACACCATATAAAATGACACCCATTAATACCAAATCATTCAATTTATATACCTGAAACACAATCATTTTCGATAAAAACTAGAGAATCGCTCATGTTGGAAAATTATGAAGCTCAATCTAGATTCTCAAAATGATGGGGAATCTAGGAAGTTACAATTGGATGAGTAATAATAAATAACAAATTATTCCTATAAAAAATCCATGAAATAATAAAAACCAAAAAAAATGATGATCAACACATTGTGAGAATCAATTATTTTGTGGGGAATAACTTTTTTTAATCAACATGATTTTGAAACTATTCGTCGGGATCCTAAAATCTAGATGTTTTTGACCATTTTTGGACGATAAATTATTTTCTTATTGGATGTTTGATATTAAAAAATAAGTGACACCACAATTTATTTTCAATGGTAAATGGTCCAAAATAATTCAAGAACCTATACAAGAAGAGTTTTTCATCAGCTCAAGATTCATATGAGTATCAAAGAATCAATCTATTGATAATGAAAGAAGTACTAACTAGGTGGAAATGCAGTTTTTTTTTCACCTTTGGATATAAATATTTTGAATATTCTAATAATAGCATAGGTAATGCAATGAGTAAATTATATAGGTCAGAGTCGTTTTTAATAAAATAATAACAAATAAAATGTTGTTTCATACAAAGTAACGATGTGTACCTCCCACTACCAATGTTAATATAATCTAAGAACTACACATCATGGATCTCATTTACATAAGATTTTATTGAATGTTGTTTAATGTACTGAAAACTAACTACACATAGAATGAGGCTCATTCCCCCAACCCCATTCCTCGCGCTCATCATGACCCCCAACCTCCCCTCTAACCTCCATTCTACCCTTCCTAGTGCCTAATCCATCATCATTATCCACCTACTACCCCTATTAATATCCAATACTACAACTATAATGGTATGAATGAATAAAATATGTACTCATACTACAGATACTTCACCTGATCTTGATGATTCACAACTAGTCAAATTAATGAAAGGATAAATAATACTTGCACCTCTGATAGGTACCACTTAATCCTCCAATACTGTCCCTAAACAACTCGTTGTCCTAGTGGAGTCACACTCAAGATCCAATGATTTTGTTTACAATAAACCACATCTCATACACCATATTCTTCAACTATCAGACCAAAAACATTGTGGGGCTCACAACCATTATTTAGAGTAGTTGATGAGGTCCAATAAAACTATCCATATGGCCATAATCACTCTCCTTGATATCATATAGGTAATCCTCCAGCTCCATGTGAACCTATATATATCATCAAATATTTATGTACCTAATGAGAATTATTAGAACCACTTTCTGTGTTTCTGGCCACAATTTTGGCCCCCATTGGAAGCATCCACTTCATACAAGGTGGATGACCACATGATCTTTCCTTCGAATTATTTTGAAATGCCTTGGATTTTTCACTTAAGACTTATAAATATACAAGATATATAACACATTAAAAGATGAACCATATATGTCAGATTCCGGGTGGATGTAGTGGATTATTTCTCGAGTCTCTAACACTAAACATGGTCTAACTATTTCAAATCCCACCTAGCTCTCAGGCACTACAGTCAGAATTCTACATAGTGCCTAGAAAAATTCGTTGTTTTGTCCCGAAAAATCTCATTGAGGCATTAGAAATATGGAATTATTCATACTCACTATAAGAATATGTGGCCCTTTCATTAACATTTCCACCAAGTATATGTTTTATTATTGACCTCATATATATAGGACATGAGGCACGCTAATGTGGGGACATTTCATAACATATTTGGAACATAATATCAGTCTTTTGATGCCTCCCTTTCACTCAACTAAATTGGTCTAATGGAATTAATTGATTTCATTTTCATACACATGATATAAATGATTACCAAGGATGAGACCTCAACCAGTGGTCACCAAAAGTAGATGATGATAATGACAAGGTACTTGATGATCAACCCGAAACCTTAAAGATTACATAACTACACCTGACCCCATTTATGTCTATATATATACAGTTACATCCTACACCACTGATCAACCTACCACTTTTTTCCCAATTAATCTCATTGTTACACATATTTTCATCATAGGGAATATACATATGATCTCGCAGAATCCGTAAATAACTTTTTTTAGAAATCCATGTTCCCCACCCCCACAACCATCATCTCTCATACCATTTAAGAAATAAATATTTAATACATGTCCCTCATAATCTTCCACTCCTTCCCCTACCACATCCCCATCCAAAAAAATATTCAAATTTGATAGACCCTGCTTCCCAATAACACTATCTGATAGAGCATGATCGGAGGGTACTCGGGTAGGATGCCTCCCTATCCATTGAGGTGTCTTTTGTTAATCCAACTGCTAGACACACATCCACATTACAGATTGGAACCTCCCCCCACCAACCATTGAAATAGCTTCCCACACCGAGACACCACCATCCATATCTGATCATCAGGCCCTATCATAAATTACGTCCATCGACATGGAAGAGAAGCTATATCTATACTCTATTAAAGAGAGGGTTGTAAATAACGTTATTGTTGATAATGAATTTCTTTGTATACCCCATTATGACAAACAATTTTTCATTTCTTACAATTGTGATCAATTTTTTATATGTATTCCCATTAAAGTTTTTCTCCCTAAACATTATATATATTTTAGGCATGATTTTATCAATTTTTTGGATAATTTATCAATTAATATATTATAATAGTAACAGTTTCTAGATCCTATTTTTATTATATGGTCATTAACAATATTATGCCACCAATAACATCACTTATTAAACTATTCAATCTGTATTTGGATGAGGTCATGAACCATCATCATGATCTATCACTTGAGATTAATTCTCAGTATCTACAACCATGAGAAAAAAATACTTTCCCTCCACATCCAATTAAATAATTATATTCTCCTAAAGTGTTAAATCCTTCTAATAGACCACGAAAGATAAAGGATACTAGCACTAGTAGTTATATAAGATATAGAATATTAGAATCAATTGATGATACATATTGTTACTTCTTCCATCCTTCTGGGTAAATATGTCATGGTTAGTGTCTTACTTAAGGAATCCCATATTTTGTCTATTTTTTACATTTTTGTATTCATTCATTTTTCATATTCCCCATTTTATATATCTTCCCTTTTATTCATGGGTGACATTGAGTTAAATTTTATACCCATAGCTACATATATATATATAATTTATTTCATTTCTATTTACTACATTCACTTGCATGTTCTACTTATTACAAAATTTTTAAAACTAGTGTACTAATGTATTCTTTATTTTAGGATTCATATTTATAACCAATGTATATGGTCTCCTAATACAAAAATCATGACTTAATAAAATATCCCAATGTCATTCCACTCATTACAGGGAGCTCTCAATTAATTATATAATAATTTTTTAAAAAATAACTCATTTACATAATATGAAACTCATCTTCAATAACATACTAATGATACATTATCTGATAGAGAAGACATTGGATTATACTATGTGTGGAAGTGTTTTTCCTGAGATTCAATTTTGAAAGCTATATTCTATACATGTTATCATTTGTTCATGGAGACATGTTTCAGTAAGAAGCACGATTTAAACCTGAAAATCATCACACATGTATATATAAAAGTAATATTTAATATAGAAATTTTTGGAATTATATATTTTGATTATTTATATATTTGTTATATTTATTTGTGAGTTTATTAAATTAATTTAAATTAATAATTTATTTAAATTATATCTAATTTTCTTATTACTTGATTCCATACCCCTAGTGATTGAATTATTTTAATGCATACTCTCATTCCTGAGTGGATTTCAAATAATGGATTGCATATTATTTTCTGAGAATATCTTTTGAGTGAATATTGGGACATGTAAATCTATATGAACTTGCCTTGAGATCTTATTATGGAAAATACTGATCAAATAAAATTTTAATGTCATTGAAGAAATATTTTTTAATATAATTTTCATGAGATCTACCATACATATTTCATTCATTAAGCCTATAGTCTCCATGAATTACCTTCATAGGATGATTCTATTTCAAGATGATTTTCCCTTCATGACATACTCTTTGTATAATGCATGAATTTATTTTAAACATTTGCGGGGGATGTTTTTATGCAAAAAACATGGGATTAGTTTTGTGAAAATATGTTTTGTGGTGCTCAATGGACTATTTTATTATGATCCATGTATAATTATGGATATATAAAACAATTCCCATTCCTTTAAAAAATAACAATTAAATGAAAATTATTATTAGATTATCAATAAGAAGGTGGAAAATTTATATTTCAAAACATATGAATATGATGAACGATCATATCTGGGTAGGGGTTAGATGTGAAATTTGACCAACACATGCCTGTTTGAAAATAAAATAATATATGAAAAAAATAGAAAACAGATACCATCTATAATAACTAGATATATTGTGATGGATACAAAATGAGATTCTGGGAGCTTGGAATTTATTATCTATATAGGAGTCATTTCATTACATTGTTCATGACATTAAGGCATTATGCATTAGATCTTACCATTGTTTTTTGCTTGTTCATTTCACTATTTAATAACTTCCCTCATCGTTGGAGTCATTTGAACCTTTTTTATGAAGCCCTCGTGATTGATTTTGTGTTTTCATCCCAAAATGGGGATTATAGAACAAATACAATCCTATGGTTAAGAACATGTAATCAATGTATGAAAATATCACTAGTTTCATTTTATCTTAAGTGATGAGTGAAATTTCATTGTGAGTAATATTGTTAATGTATTTATAATTAAGTAATTTTTAGATAATTGTTTCCAAAATATTACCAATTTTTTTAACGAACTAAACTATAAAGCATGATCGATTTTTTATAAAGGATTGATTATAGAGACTGATTTTTTCTATTTATAGACAGCTTTATTTTCTAGTATTTAATTAATGATTCTAATTTTAAAAATTACTTACGTTCTAAAATACCTATTAATATCTTTTTTATTTAGAATATGAATATTTCTAAATGCAGGTGAATTTGATAAAATAAAACTATATGTACATTTTTTTGGTAATTACAGTAAGTATTATACATGTTTCAATAAATAATTCACCATGTACGTGTGGTTTGTAGACAAAATATTCTTTTAATACATCAATGGAAAATCTAGATATGTTGACCAAAAATGATAATTATGTGTTTTGAAACTCTATTTTACGAATGCAGTCATTGGCCAATATTTTAATCAATGAATTAAAAGCAATAAAGTGATTAAAAAATTTGATTCTCCAATAAATATCAATTATGATACATACACATTTTATATATTGGTGACATAGACGGGAGGAATATATACATCTCGAATCCCAGTTACACATTGTGAGTTGAGTAAAATTTCCAATTATTGATGATTTTAGTGGAGATTCACATGAGATTCATGAATATTTAATATTTGTAGAGAAAATCATTAATTGAAATTACTTGACATGAATATCCTTTATATAATGTGTATTTTTTAATTCATGTACCCCTGTAGTTACACAATGAATTAAAAATGACATACATCAAGAATTTCTCTCATTTATCTCTTCTATATCCCTCAAATTTCCTCCACCCATTCTCTATAAAAAATTTAATCAATTATTTTTATTTTTATTCATTTTTCCAAGAACAGTGTATTTATTTTAGTAGTATTATTTATTTTTTGCATCTCTACAACCATGGTACATGCATTAATCATCTCAATTATCAATTTATAATGAATCATTGACGTTTAATTTCTTGTGCTTGTTTCAATCATTTAATTGATTGAAATTATTATTTATTTGAGGATTAAATCTATTATTCATGTTTGTGTGTTCATTAATTATTTTCCCTTAATCCTCGTATGTTTTTTAATTTCTTAATATCAATTTTTGTTGGAGTTTTAATTATATTTTCAAATTATTATCTATTTTAAATCTATTCGAGCATGAGCGGCTAAACCAAAAAGTGTTGTGATTGAGAGTAGGAGTGTTTGAATTTAACTAATATTTAATTCATGACTTGGTGACCATAAGAATAGTAAACGAGTTAAAAAAATCCAATTATTTAAATTGACCCTAACAATGGGATGTTTGAATATCTGACCCTGACCAGAATAGAGTTTAATTGCTTATAACCAACATCCTATATCACATTATTTAATATAATCTATGCTTAATGTATCGTGGTCATAGATATCTTCAAACCAAGTAATATTTTTCTATTGGATTAATCTAGTTATCCTGACATAGCCAAGTAGTTAACTTTTCTTTCTTCGTAATCTAAACCATAAAACCATACCATGTTATAAGTATGATCATCTTTCTTTCTTAAACACTAAAATTGGCTCTAGTCACTTATTTTTATAAAATATTAATACTTGTGCCTCCTATCATTATTTAATAAAAATATCATAAACATTGGTAGGAATCCTTCACCAATTGATTTTAAGCATTAGTTAATGTTATACATTCCATTTCCCTATTGGATCTACCCCTCACTGTCACTATACTATGAACTGGTAGCATGTGTAGGTTGGGAAAAATAAATCAAATATGACCATATCCCACACAAATTAGATGACATGTGTGGTTGAATTAATATAACAGAATAATAATCAAATATATGATACAATATATATAATAAATTTACACTTTTATCATATCCTTATTTAAAATTCCTTTTAAATTAATTAGTTTATTTGATAACTACAATGTTTTCATGTTTGATTTGGTTTGGTTGTTTTGGTTATTGATGTTTTATAATGGTCTTATAATTTCATGAATTTAAATGATGATATAATAGTCACATATATTCAATATATTTATATTCATTCATAAAATTATATATCGAAAATCAAAATACCCCAACAATGGAGATAGAAGGTCATACATTCACATGAACAGTATTTTAACTTTTCAACGAATTGAAAGAAAGAAATAAAAAATACCTATATAGAAGACATAATTTTTTTATATAAATCAATAATTATCATAGAATACACTATTATTATAATCGATGTAAATATGAAATATAATTTTAATCACATATCATGGTGGAGGTGGAAGTCCACATGTACAAATGAGAGACATTTTTTTTCCAAAGCGTTGTAATAGTACAAGGTTGATATGATATTTTACAAAAAATATACTTTTAATTATGAATGTCATATATAAAAATTAATGCTATAATAATACACACTTAAAAATTGTGTAAATGAAAAATGTTTGCATCACTACGTGGAGATGTTAAGTGAAACACACACATAAGCAATACATTCCCTTCCCATTTGAGGGGAACTGTGGTAGATAATGGTACATTATTATTCATAGTCGATTTTAATTATATTAACTATGCTAATGTAATTATTTATAAATAATAATAATAATTTACATTATGTATATATTGATGTAATGATATAGTGATATGATAAGGTGGAAACCTCTTCAATGAATAAACACATTTTGATATCCTCTAATCGATGGTAATAATTTAATTTTGGGAGAAATTTTTCCTATATAAGGTGGATAAGTATATATTTTAAATAATTTTGTTGATTGTTTGGATCTATAATACTAAATTTTGTGTAAATAATACAACTTAGGGAATAACATTTATAAAATAAGAGAAGGGTACCCGTAAATTTTTTAAGACAATTTAAAATACATAAAATTTCATTCTATATAATAATTTCCAAAAATGAATGATTTGTGAATATAATATTTTAGGTTTTCTAAATTACAAATAATTATTATATTTATAAATTTCTTATGTTTTCTTTTAAAACTAATATTTGGGTTTAACTCATCAGAAAACATATTCCACCCTTAACAGTGGTAATCACCTTATTCCCATTTGAAGGGTTTTAATTTTACATAAAGGGTGGAAATTTAATCATAACTTGAAAATATATGAATTTATAAAATATTTCTTCTCCACATATTTCAAATTCATTAAATATATTATTTTTTCAAATAATTTAATAAAATACTAATTGAATAAAATATGACTGATGTCTTTCTTTACACTATTCATTAAATATGTCCCTAAAAATAAAAAAATAATTATAGAATTTGAATATAATAAATAAAAAAAATGGTATAACAATAGTTTCATAAAAACAATTTCTAACACTATATATAAATACACTTATATTTAAATAAATAGTAGTTAATAATATAAGATTTTAATATAAATACACAATTGAGGCATTCAAATTTAATGAAAAACATTTACATTATTTTCAAATTATGTTTATATTAATTTATAATTAAATGAAAATTAATTAATTGATTATATATATATATAACAAATATAATTTTTTAAAATTATGATATTTGTATTTAAAAATTCTTATCTAATGAAGAGAATATAACATTAACATTATATAATTAGGTTTTAGTATTATATCATTGTTTTTTTAACATAGTATTTTGTGTAAAGAAATATATCAATAAGATAAATAATATTATAGAGATCTATATCCTATATTATTATGTTTTAACATTCTATTCCATTAAAATTATTGAGATACTCAAAATTTCATAACTCTTATACAAGAAAATATATAAAACACCATTTCATTACCTCCTTGAGTTCCGACATAGCATCTTCAACTATTTAGTTCATCCAAAGAACATTAACATATTGATTAGTCTTCTTTTATAGCACTTTAACTCTATAGTCCTTGACATATTATAGTTTTTAATCAAAGGAATGATCATTATCCGGAATAAAGACCTATATGTTCATTAAACATGATGAATCATGTTTTTATTCCTTGGGAGAGATACACAAAACACATAATGATCTACATAAATGTTCAATGGGAACTCCATGAAAAAATAAATTATCCCTAGTCAATCATTAGAAATGTTTATCAATATAATTTAATATCATATTTGTTATATAAGAAATTACATAACCGTATTCCATAGAGTAATTCATATAAGTTACTTTTAACCAACTTCAAACCCATGTTCTCCTTGATAATTATCTGGATAAATTTACTCCAAACCCTATGCTTTGTTGATGTGTTAATTAATAACGATAATATTCACCATAGTTTTCTCCTCTAGGTCAACATAAAATATCATCATTTTTGTAACAGCATCCCAGTAAATTCGAGGTATGCATAAATCTCAATGGAGGGATTTATGATTATCCATATGAATTCTTGACTGGAGGCTTTTGTTGTATGAAATCTCGATTGGATAGTGGTGTATATATTGACCCCCTTTTAAATACATATTAAAATATCACAATATATTCAATAGGGTTTTAATGGTTCTCATTAACAGATCATAATTATTTTTATGATATGTTATATTGAAACTCAACTTTATATACATAACCAATAGAAGAATTGTCTATAAAATCGTGATAAAAAATTAATCATGAAAACATACTATTGAATGTGGTACATTGTAAAACATTACCACTGTTGAGTCAATAAGGTTTTCCTTATGACTTTTCCATTCCTTCTTGTTTTGAAAATCACAAACACCTTATCTTTAAGAAAATTGATTTTATAAGTAAAATTGCTTTTATAAGAAAAATTGCTTTCTTAATGAAAATTGATTTTATAAGAAAAATCGTTTTCTTAAGGAAAATTGCTTTCATAAGAAAAATTGCTTTCTTAAGAAAAATTGCTTTTATAAGGAAATTATCTTTCATAAGAGAAATTATCCTTATCTTATTTTCATCCATATTTTTCTTAAGTATGAAATTCGGTTTCATTTCTATTTTCTCGGAATCATTGAAACTTTGATATAAAGCATTCTGTTTTAGGATTCAGATTCTGGATAAGAACTATAAGGGAGTTTCATTCCGAATTCCGGATATGATCTGACTAAGTTCTATTCCAGATTCAGAATACAAATTCTGAAGAAGAATTCTCATTACGAATTCTAATGAAGAAATCCCATTCCGAATTCCCATTACGAATTCTGATGAAGAATTCTCATTAAGAATTATGATGAAGAATTCTCATTACGAATTCTGTTGATGAATTCTCATTACGAATTCTGATGATGAATTTTCATTACGAATCCTGATGATGAATTCTCATTACGATTTCTGATGATGAATTCCTATTCCGAATTCTCATTCCAAATTCACCTATTAAACAAAATTTGAGTATCTTTGTTTTATACACACTGAATTAATTCAGACTCCGAAAAATACCTTTGTTACACTCCGAACCTTTACTTCGATGCGTTCATTCCGAACCTTTGAGTCAGATTTAAAACGATGTCGTACATTCTGTTACACTAGTTTTGTTATAAAACGATGTCGTCTGTTTTGTTATAAACTAATCATTGTCTAAGTGAAATGTGCACATGTCCCTCCGATATTTAAGGAAAATATGACCTTTGGAGAAGGAGCCAACCTTACCTATAAATAGGAGCTCATTTGAAAGAGCTCAGAACTGATAACAGATGAACAACGTGGTTTTGTGCATACATGTTGTTGAAGTGAATTATAGAGAGAGAGACTCTTATTAACTCTCATAGCTTCATGCGACTATGAATGTTGGTGATTACATTTGAGGGCTTCTGGGGATAGGAAGACAGAGGTTCCAACTACCTTGAAGTTCGAGGGATTCCTTGCTGAGGAAGACAGAGGTGGCCAACTACCTTGAAGTTGAGGGCTTGCGGGGATAACAAGATAGAGACTCCGATCTTCATATCGAGGGCTTACCCTGGTGTGGGTAAGACAGAATTGCTTGAAAGTATAAATCAAGGGACATTTATCCAAGGTTGTTTGATACCCTTCTCTTTGGGTTAAAAGACTTATATCTTGTTACTTGTAGTTTTACTACTTTCTTATATTCCGCTGCATTTTGTAATATAAGGAAAGTATAACTTTCTTATACTTACTTACTTGTACTCTGTTTCATTTAGATTCTATACGCTTTAAGGTAGAATCTCATAGTGTAATATTTTGTTATGTTTAAATTTCCAGAACCATATTTCCGGAACCTACGTTCGGAATCTCTTTCCAAGTTTGCTTTTGGAATAAAAAGTGTTTGGAATTTTCCTAGTTTAACTTTGTTAAACTTAGCCTTTTCCTTTTCTTAAGGAAAACATAGTTATTCTTAACTAACTTTAAAGGTTCCAAAGTAATTTTTGAAGTATACAATTACCCCCCCTCTTGTATATGGAGCATCTACATCACTATTTCGATCCTACAATTGGTATCAGAGGTTGGAAACCTCTTACTCTATACCAATCTTACATTTGGTATCAGAGCAGGTCTCTAAAATACTTATACTCACGAATAAGTTTTTCTTGCCCACTTTCTCATTCCAAACTATCTTATTACAAATTTTCCCATTCCGAACTTTTCCCATTTCGAACTTTGTGATTACGAACTTTTGCTACTAACAAGTTTGTGTGCAAAGTTATTTTAAGTATGGCAGGAATTAATGTTGGATAAATTGATAATCTGAATCCTAAAAACCACCTATATTTGATGGTAATGACTATGAATACTGGAGAGATCGTATGAAGACTTTTGTTATCAATACTGGAGTAGACAACTTTGTTATGCTTACTGGTGATTATAAAATTCCTGACAAGGAAGTCAGATCTTTTACTAATCAAGAAAAGCAAGAATATCAACTCAACTATAAGGTACGCAACACTTTACTATGTTCAATGACCAGAAATATATATAGCCAAATTTCTTCTTGTGAAGAAGATAACTGTATATGGAATAAGTTAGAGGTTACAGACTTTGGGACTTCCAAAGTGATTGAGACTAGAAGAGCTATGCTTAGAGCTGAATATCATGGCTTCAATTTTCCTTATGGAGAACCTATCTGTAAAGTTCAATAAAGATTTATGACCATTTTCAACAGTCTACAATCTATGGGAGAGAAAGGTTTAGATGATGAAACTCTAGTGGACAAGATAATTGATATCATGCCAAATGAGGGGGAGTCCAAGAGAACAACTATAGATGAGAACAGGAAGGTCACTCAAATTACTCTTGATGAATTATTTGGAACTCTTCTACAACATGAAACAAGAATGAAGAGAGATGCTGACAACATCAAGAAGAAGAATGGAAATGGTACTGTTGCTTTTACTACAACTTCATATCAGATGAAAGCTAAGACTCCTGAGAGAGTAACTAGATCAAAGTCTAAAAAAGTTATTTTCCAATCCGAATCTAGTGAGAGTGAAGTCTCAGAAAATGAATTAGCAAATCTTGCTCGAAGGATGAACAAGATAGTTGGACAGAGAAATTTTCAATCTAAGTATAAGAAAAAGGAAAGGAAAGATAAAAAAGATGGAGAAGTTACTTGTTATGAATGTAAAAGAGCTGGACATATTAGACCAGATTTCCCTATGCTTAAAAAGAAAGAAAGGAAGGAAAGACATTCAGACAGGAAAAGAAAGAAGTATTATAAAGCCAAAGCTAAGAATGTTCTGAAAGCTAATGAGACCTAGAGTGCCAGTGGTGGTGACTCTTTAGAAGAATCTTATGATTATGAATCTTCAGGATAGAAGAATCTTGGTCTTATAGCCAGATTACCTATTGATAATCATTGTCTTATGGCTAAGGTACGAAACGCTGAATCTTTGACCAATGATTATTTAAATTCTAATGATAGTTAGTATTATAACTCTTCTGATGAAGAATCATCATCTGATGAAGAAAATACTTTACCCACTTATGAAGAAGTCTATAGGTTTGCTGAACTTCTTGAAATTGAGAATTCCAAACTCAATAAGAAACTTGATAAGGAAAACTCTAGGAATTATATTCTTATAAAAGAGATATCAGATCTTTCTAAAGATCTTTATAAGAAAAATTCTGATCTTGAAAGTATTTTAAAAAATCTTGAGGAAGTAAGTTCTGAGAAGAACAAACTTTCTAAAGAATTAGAAAAATTAATTTCTAAGAAAAATGTTTTCGAACCTAACTCTAGTTCTAAAACTAATGATTTTGAGGATAAAAACTTGGTTGTAAAACTGAAGTCCGAAATTTTTTCCTTAAAGAAGTGTTTATCAAACTTTTCCTATGGTAAAGAAAATTTTGATAAGATGTATTCCCAAATATGACCTTTATGAAATAAATCAGGACTTGGTTATACCCATGCAAAACCTATTTTCAGTAACAATTAGTTTGTTCCTCAAAGTGCCCCATTTTGTACCAAGTGTCAATGTGGTGGTCACTGGGCAAAGAATTGTTCCTTAAACAAAACCCAATCTCTAAGATTTCACAAAGGTTACTTTTCTAAGAAGATGCGGGTTTCTAAAATTTTATTGTCTGGAAATCTCGGATCCAAACAAGTTTGGATTCCGAAAATCTAATTTTCTTATTAATTTCAGGAAAAAAAGAGAGTAACAGCAACTATACATGGTACATGGATAATGGATGTTCCCGGCACATTACTGGTAACACATGTTTTTTTTAAAATATTATCAAAACGAAAGGAGTAAAGGTAGCATTCAGATATAATTCTAAGGGAGAGATTTTTGGTATTGGTAATATTGTTTTTCTTGGTAAAACCTTGATTTCAAATGTTCTTTTTGTTAAGGGTCTTAAGCACAACCTCATTAGCATAAGTAAGTCATGTGATGAAGGTTACCTTGTGAATTTTAGGAATGATAAGTGTTTAGTACACAATTCCAAGGAAGAATTTATTCTCTCAGCCAACAGGCAAGAGAATGTTTACACCTTAAATTTAGAAGATCTTTGAAGCCAAGATTTACCTTGCCTAAGTGCAATGGAAGATCATTCTTGGTTATGGCATAGAAGATTAGGACACTGTAATATTAGAAACCTATGTAAACTCTCTAAGAAAAAACTAGTTAAGGATCTACCGGAGCTTAGATTTGATTCTTCTAAAGTTTGTGATCCTTGTCAATATGGCAAGAAACATAAATCTAGTTTTAAGTCAATTGGTGACGTCCCAACAACAGATGCATTACAATTAGTGCACATGGATCTTTTTGGTCCAACACAAACTGGAAGTATTGGAGGCAAATACTATGTGTTTGTTCTAGTTGATGATTACAATAGAGTTACTAGGGTCTATTTTCTAGCAAAGAAATATGAAGATTTTTATTATTTAAAAAGTTTTAGAGCTCAAGTTAAAAATGAGAAAAACCTTCCATTGAAAACTATTCATAGTGATCATGGAGGAGAATTTCAAAATACTGATTTTGAAACTTTTTGTAGTAAGAAAGGTATTACTCACAATTTTTCAGCACCTAGTACTCCTCAACAGAATGGTGTAGTTTAAAGAAGAAATAGAATTCTTCAAGAAATAACTAGAACCATGTTGAGTGAATATTCTATTGCTAGAAATTTCTGGGCTGAAGCTGTAAGTACTGCTTGCTATACTATAAATCGAGTTTTGATTAGACCTTTTCTTAATAAAACTCCTTATGAGTTATGGAATGGTAGAAAACCAAGACTTTCCTACTTCAAGGTTTTTGGTTGCAAAGTATTCATTTTGAATACTAAAGATAATTTACATAAATTCGCACCAAAATCAGATGAAGGAATTTTCTTAGGATATTCCACAACCTCTAAGGCTTATAGAGTTTTTAATAAAAATACTTGTACTGTTGAAGAAACAGTACATGTAAAATTTGATGAATCAGATCCTTTTGTTTTTAAATCATCTCAACTTACATCTTCGGATGTGTTTTCAAAAACTAATTGTCAACCTTTGATAGAAGAACCTTCTGATAAGGAAATTGTTCTAGAAGATACTTCTAAAACATTTACCCCAGAAGACTTTCTACCCTATGTTGATGAACAGGTTTTACAAAATCCAAATCAGGTGTTTCTTAAGAATCATCCCAGTGATAGTATCATTGGTAATGTAAATAAACCTGTAAGGACTAGAAGTTCCTTATGAAATGAAGTAGAACATCTAGCATTTCTTTCCAAATTAGAACCTAAAAGCACTGATGAAGCTTTAGGTGATGATGATTGGATCAAAGAAATGCAAGATGAACTAAATGAATTCAAAAGGAATAAAGTCTGGACCTTGGTTGAAAGACCTATGGAAACCTCTGTAATTGGAGTAAAATGGGTTTTTAGAAATAAATGTGATGAAAATGGAGTCATTGTTAGAAATAAAGCTAGAATTGTTTCTAAAGGCTATAATCAGCAAGAAGGAATAGACTATGAAGAAACCTATGCTCCAGTAGCTAGACTTCAATCTATCCGTATTCTACTTGCCTTTGCAGCATTCTTTAATTTCAAACTTTTCCAAATGGATGTGAAATGTGCTTTTCTTAATGGTTATGTTAAAGAGGTAGTTTTTTGTTGAACAACCTCCTGGAATTGAAGATACAAAACATCCGGATCATGTTTTTATACTTACCAAAGCTTTGTATGCTCTCAAACAAGCCCCACGAGCATGGTATGATATACTCACTGGATTTTTGCTTCAAAATAACTATGTTAAGGGAAATGCAGATCCAACCCTTTTTATAAATAAGGATAAGAAAAATGTTTTGATTGTTCAAATTTATGTTGATGACATTATATTTGGTTCAACTCAGCAATCTTTGACTGAATCTTATGCAAGTGTAATGAAATCTGAGTTTGAAATGAGTATGATGGGTGAGTTAACATTTTTCCTTGGTTTTCAAATTTCTCAAAAACCAGAAAGAACCTACATATCTCAACATAAGTATATTAAATATCTTCTTAAAAAGTATGGTTATGACAACACTAAGAGTGTAAGTACTCCCATTGGTACCTCAAACTCTTAAGATCTTGACGAAGCTGGGAAACTAGTAGATCAAACATCTTATAGAGGTATGATTAGAAGTCTACTTTACTTAACAGCTAGTCGACCAGACTTAATGTTCTCAGTATGCTTGTGTGCAAGATATCAATCCAATCCTAAGGAATCTCACTTAAAGGCAGTAAAAAGAATTTTTCGCTACCTTAAGGGAACCATGGATCTAGGATTATATTATACTCCTGGAAATGATTTTGTTCTAAAAAGATTTTCTGATGATGAATTTGGTGGATGTAGAATGGATAGAAAAAGTACATCCGAAACTTGTCATTTCTTAGGAGATTCTTTAGTTTCTTGGTCCTGCAAGAAGCAACATTCTGTAGCACTTTCCACTGCTAAAGCTGAATATGTTGCAACTGGAAGATGTTGTGCACAAGTGTTGTGGATGCAACACACACTCACAGATTATGGCTTGATTTTTACTAAAACTCAAATTTTGTGTGATAACACAAGTGGCATTTCCCTCAGTATGAATCCTGCACATCACTCCCATGCAAAACACATAGATATTAGGCATCACTTTCTTAGGGATCACTCACTTAAAGGAGATATTATTCTTCAGTTTATCAGAATGCAAGATCAACTTGATGATATTTTCACAAAATCTTTGCCTTCTGATAGATTTGAATATATTAAACAGAAGTTAGGAATGATAACCGTAAGGTAATATTTCTTAATTAACTTTCTGTTGAAAAATATCCTTACAGTAATAAACTCCTTTTCATAGGGGGAGTACATTTGACTGTTTGATTAACAATGTTTTTCAAAATATGTTTTCAAACTTTTCGGAACGAAGATTTCCGGAATGGAAAATTATGTACTGGCAGTTTCATAACCAGATTTTTGTACCGATTTTTTTTCCGTAATGTGTTTTTCGTATTGAATTTTTTGTACTGAGTTTTTTTTTCTTCGTAGTGAGATTGTTTTCCGAAATAAATTTTTGAGAACTTTGTCTTTTCATAATAAAGTTTTTTTTAATCATCTTTTTATATTATCCATTACGAATAATCCTCCTCAGCCAATCCGAAAGGTATGATTACCTTACTCAAGTTTTCGTAGTCATATTTTTCTTCCTGGCATTTTCTTGTATTATGTTTTCAGATTATAGTTTTCTTAATTCCTTGTTCTAATAAAACCTCAAAAAGATCGGATTCAAACTTTCAACCGTCAGATCTGATCTCAGCTTATTCCAACCGTTAGATCAACTGTGGAAGGTGAACCGTCATCTCGTTGCCTATATAAAGGGGACCCAAATATTCATCCCAAATCGATCTCAAGCTATCGCATCCCGAATCTCTGCCTCTCTGATTTAAGGCCATTCCAAACATCAGTTTTCTCCGTTCCGAACTTCCTAGAGGACTTCAGATCCGAATGTCTGTGGAGTTAGCATCTCAAGAAATGTCATCCACTAAGATTATTTCGCAATGGTTAGTTTACAGAGAACGGTTAGTCCATCCGGATTTCTTCAACAACTATGATTCCCTTATTTCAAAGAACATTAAGTTAAATGGCTGGGAAGATGTTGCGGTGTCAAAAACTGGGAACCAAGATGAAGTATATTCAGACTTACTTGACGAGTTTTATGAATAAGTTTCCTTCTTTAAGGAAGATAATAGGGAGAAGTTCTCTTTTAAGTCTTATGGCAAGACTTACAAGCTTTCTCACAACAAGGCTGCAAGCTTGGTAGGGCTGACTTATGAAGGAGAAGACGAATTTATTTCGCATGTGTTGCCAGACTCTAAGGGTAGCTTCGACAAGGAAAAAGCCTAAAAACTCTCGGACTGGCTGATGACAAGGCTCCGAAAATTGCCAGTTTATCTACAAATTTCTGGATTCTGGAGTTATGGGTACAAGGGCTTATTGTAACAAGGAAAGGTGATAAAGATATCTTGAAGAAAAGTGAGATCTATATCTTATATTTCCTGATAAATCTAAGGAATTTTAACTTGATGAAGCAAATTTTTATTACCATTGAAAATTTGAAGAAAGGAAATCTGAGAGCTCAGATTATTATGTATCCAGCAATCCTCTCCAAGATGATTGTTCGATGCCTTGAGTCTTTCAAGGAGGCTTGCAAATCTAAACCAAGAGTTTTCAAGATCATGATGGCCAGCGATGGTACTCTTAAGAGGATGGATGTGGCCTTCAATAAGGAAACTGGTGAGTTCTTCGATTTTCCAAATCAAGAAGAAGCGGCTCTGAAGGCTGCTGAACCGGAATCGTCTAAGCCAGTAAGAAAGAGAAAGATGAAAGAAGAGGAAGTACAAGCAAGGAATCCTAAGTCTAAGGAAGTCCTTTTCGCACCTCCAAAACCAAAGAAGAAGAAAGCCTATCCTGATGAGGTTGTTACGAAGTGGAGAGCAGATAAAGAAAAAAGGAAAAAAGGGGATCCGTAGTTCGGATTGGACCCTGCGGAGGCTAAGGCCTTGAAGGAGAAAACTGCTGATGAGCTTGAAAAACAAGAAAAGAAAAAGAAGCTCAAGAAGAAGATGTCTGAGGATGAGGTAGCTCAGGCTTTGTTAAAATTCAATGAAATGGTTTCAGAAACTATTCCAGTTCCGAGATCTTTATCCTTGGAATCTCTACCTGAGACTCCAGGAAGAAATTTTGTTGCTCCGGAAGAAGATGTTGCTATGAATATTGAAGAAGTAGAGAAAACTGAGAAAGTGGAACAAGTAGAGCATGGTTCTGAAGGAAGTGGTGAAACCTGAGATGTGCTGAAACAAGTACATGATTACAAGGGGACACCTTCGGAACACTTATCACTCCGAACTTCAGAAGCTGAATCTTCGAAACTAGTTAATCCAGCAATGGAAGAAGAGAAAGGATAAGAAGAAGTTACTTATCATGGAGAAGAAGAACATCTTTTACTTGTTGTTGCTCAGAAAGAAATAGTAGGGGTTCGTGTTCAGGAAGTCAATGATGAAGAAGATAATGTTGTTCAAGTTTCTGATAGTGAGAAGAGAATTCCGGAACAGGATTCAATTCTGAAAAAAGACAAGGGAAAGCAAATTCTTGCCGATACTCCGAGCTCAGAAGTGAGGAAGAGGAAAGAATTTGGTAGCTCTTCAAAGAGAAAGCTTGAACTTGTTGAAGAAGAAATTTCACCAAGGAAAGTTTCAGATTCGGAGTCATCTTCGGTGGGGCATGACTTTGTTGTTCAGTCCTTAAAGAAGTTGGTGGGAACCATTCCGACCTTCTCAAGTATTGATTCAAGATGCCAGATGCTCCAACATGCTTTGAATCAGAAAACTAACTCTGTATCTATGGTTATGGACAAGTGTGTTGAAATAGAGGCTCAGTTCAAAACGTTTTTCATTTACTACGAAGCTCATAGAAAATCTTGCAAGAGGATGACAAATTGGTCGAAGAAGACTGTTGAAGAGATGAGGATATTCGATGAGTTTTAAGACAATGTTAAAGATACTTTTGAAACCGAGGACAAGAAGATTAATGAGTTAACTAAATCCTTTGAAAAGAAGTTGACAGAAGAAAAGAACTTCCGGATTCAAGAAGTGAGAGATCTGAATGGGAAGCTGAATTCCGTTTCTCAAAACTGGTAGTTTGAAAGGGATCATCGGATTGATTTTGAAGAAAGGATGAAGGCTCAGGAAGAAAAGATCAAGTCTCAGGAAGAAAAGCTGAAAGCCCAGGAAGAAAAAATTGAAGCTCAATCCGAAAGAATAGTTGTCTTAGAGAAGCATGCTGAAGAAGATCATAAAGACCTGAAGAAGATCAAGACTATTCTAAAGGGGCTCATGTCAAAGGAAAAAGATCCGAAATAACCAAATCCGATCTTTTTGTTGTAATTTTTTCTTTGTTGTCGAGATTTCAAATCTAATGAAATTTTTGCCTCTCGTTTCTTTTGTTGTCATTACTAATATTTCAGGTACTTTGTTATTTTTTCCATTCTCTCCAATTCTTTTTGAAAATCACAATGGGGGAGAAGGAAAAGATCCTTAAGAAAAAGAAGAACTCTAATAAGAGTTTATCAAAGGGGGAGAAGAAAAAGATCCTTAAGAAAAAGAAAAACTCTAAATAAGAATTTGTTTAAGGGGAAGATTTTTCATTAAAGAAGACATTCTTATCTATCACTCTGGAAATCTGAATACGATCCTTAGAGTTTCAACACCTAAGGGGGAGTTAGTAGTATTCATCGATATCCTTAAAGAAAAGGGAGATAAGCCTTAATGTTTTTCTTTCTTCTTAGAATTTTTTTTCATAAGGATGTTTGTGCTTTCAAAAAAGGGAGAGATTTTTGAGTCAATAAGGTTTTCCTTATGACTATTCCATTCCTTCTTGTTTTGAAAATCACAAACACCTTATCTTTAAGAAAATTGCTTTTATAAGGAAAATTGCTTTTATAAGAAAAATTGCTTTCTTAAGGAAAATCGCTTTTATAAGAAAAATCATTTTCTTAAGGAAAATTGCTTTCATAAGAAAAATCGCTTTATTAAGAAAAATTTCTTTTATAAGGAAATTCTCTTTCATAAGAAAAATTATCCTTATCTTATTTTCATCCATATTTTTATTAAGTATGAAATTCGGTTTCATTTCTATTTTCTCAGAATCATTGAAACTTTGATATAAAGAATTCTGTTTTAGGATTCGGATTCTGGATAAGAACTATAAGGAAGTTTCATTCCGAATTCCAGATATGATCTGACTAAGTTCTATTCCAGATTCAGAATACGAATTCTGAAGAAGAATTCCCATTACGAATTCCAATGAAGAATTCTCATTACGAATTCTAATGAAGAAATCCCATTCTGAATTCCCATTACGAATTCTGATGAAGAATTCTCATTACGAATTCTGATGAAGAATTCTCAGTACGAATTCTGTTGACAAATTCTCATTACGAATTCTGATGTCGAATTCTCATTACGAATCCTGATGATGAATTCTCATTACGATTTCTGATGACGAATTCCTATTCCTAATTCTCATTCCGAATTCACCTATTAAACCGAATTTGAGTATCTTTGTTTTATACACTCTGAATTAATTCAGACTCCGAAAAATACCTTTGTTACACTCCGAAACTTTACTCTGAAGCGTTCATTCCGAACCATTGAGTCAGATTTAAAACGATGTCGTACATTCTGTTACACTTGTTTTGTTATAAAAAGATGTCATCTGTTTTGTTATAAACTAATTGTTGTCTAAGTGACACGTGTACAGGTCCCTCCGATCTTTAAGGAAAATATGACCTTTGGAGAAGGAGCCGACCTTACCTATAAATAGGAGCTCATTTGAAAGAGCTCAGAACTGATGACAGATGAAAAACTTGGTTTTGTGCATACATGCTGTTGAAGTGAATTCTAGAGAGAGAGACTCTTATTAACTCTCATAGCTTCGTGCGACTCCGAATGTTTGTGATTACATTCGAGGGCTTCCGGGGATAGGAAGACAGAGGTGCCGACTACCTTTTAGTTCGAGGGATTCCTTGCTGACGAAGACAGAGGTGGCCAACTACCTTGAAGTTGAGGGCTTGCGGGGATAGCAAGACATAGACTCCGATATTCGTATCGAGGGCTTACCCTGGTGTGGGTAAGACAGACTTTCGTGAAAGTATAAATCAAGGGACCTTTATCCAAGGTTGTCGGATACCCTTCTCTTTGGGTTAAAAGACTTATATCTTGTTACTTGTAGTTTTACTACTTGTTTATATTCCGCTTCATTTTGTAATATAAGGAAATTATAACTTTCTTATACTTCCTTAATTTTACTCTGTTTCATTTAGATTCTATACGCTTTAAGGTAGAATCTCATAGTGTGATCTTTTGTTAAGTTTAAATTTCCGGAACCATATTTCTGGAACCTACGTTCGGAATCTCTTTCCAAGTTTTCTTTTGGAATTAGAAGTGTTGTGAATTTTCTTAGTTTAACTTTGTTAAACTTAGCCTTTTCCTTTCCTTAAGGAAAACATAGTTATTCTTAACTAACTTTAAAGGTTCCAAAGGAATTTTTAAAGTATACAATTCACCCCCCTCTTGTATATTGAGCATCTACATCACTATTTCGATCCTACAACCACATAGTTATTTTATATTCTTGAATTATGATCGATAAAGAAACAATATTTAATAAAATTTAGTTATTATAAATTCATATGGTGATCAACTAAAACACAAATATAATTCTACCCATTTTATTTTTTTTTCATATCGAGGATGAAATTCAGGTTCATGTTCTCCTATTTTCAATTAGTTGTGTGTAAGGGTGAAAAAATACCCTAAGACATATATATCTCAGCCTTAATATCATGACACACCATCCCCTAAGATAGATACTCAATTTTACATCTCATCATAATTTCCAATAATAAATATTCAATAAGATCTAAATACATTATCATATATCCATGATGAATCCATATTATAATATGTTATTTATGGAAAACATAACTTGTCCCTAAACTACGTTATTCAATTATGTTCAATTTTAAACCAAACAACATTTTTGACCTTCTTATTTTTTTTCATAACAACCATTAATGAAACTTTAATACTCATAGTTATATATTGGTGTAAAGTAATTTAATAAATATAATATTCCTCCAAATCTATTAATATTACTTGATCCATCATCTTAAAATCAATAAATATTCGATATTTTATATCATCATCATAGATAATATTTCATGTTTCATTATACATTGATAATTATCCACCTAATTCAATTTATTAGGGTCATTATGTGTAGTGCATTTCATAAAAATAAATCAACTCTAATCATCATATCTTTCTGATATTTATCTATTTCAATGTGAATATATACATAAATATTTTATGATCAGTATATATATCACACCATTCAACATAATTTTAATTCATTCTTGCATTTAAATAAATATTTTTTTCAGGTAACAACAACGGGTAATATAGGAATACATGCAAAAAGTAACAATATCTTGAACTGTCACATTTTATGTGGAATAACCTACAACTATATAATTATATAATAAAACACATCCTATACCCTTCCCGATTCATGAAAATATTTTACAAACACAGCTCCATTAATTGGTAATATAGGTATACTAGTGGAAAGTAACATTCTATTTAGTTCACTAAAAATTTATTCCAATTTAGATGAAAAATGGGAAATGGATCCCTTATGGGTTAAATAAATTATTGTATAAAATATTCTCTATTAATTATCTAAAATTTTTAAATAATAACTTTCTATACAATAAATACAATAGATCTAAGACATAGTGAATTTTAGGGGCCAATTTTCAATAACTTCACACGTTGATGGATTCTAGATATAACCTATCATAATATTAAATTACCCAAAAATAAATTTTTATTAAAGAATATTTCACAAATTGTAAAATTTTTAGACAATTTATCCATCCATAAGTCATTCATTACAATCCACAAGTGATCTTCATATAATTTATTTCATTTAAAATATAAAATAATATCATTTATTAAAACTACCACAAAATGATAGAGGAATCCTTAAATACTTTATTCCTTTTGTCCTTTATGATAATATGGTAATTAGGAGGACCAAATGGAATATGAATACATTCATATTATGCATACCTTATTTGGAATACTAACATTAATATGTCTTCCTTCATATTCCTCAATTGATATTATAATAAATTAATATCAATCATGGATAATATTTATCTCCAAATAGATTTTGAATAATTAAATAATATTTGGTAGGGGATTCTTGTTCATTATAGTGATTTTGATCAGTTTCCAATAATTATTCATTGTATAATTTACCCATAATTGTTCATAATAAAAATAACATGTTCACCATAAGGTGACATCATGGCCTGAATGAATCCCTTTTCACGATTCACATGAATTTTAAATTCTATTTTTAAAACTAAATTGGGGCCATTATATAGCATGTCTTTCAAATAACAATAGAATAATTTATGAGTTCTATTGGAAACTCACAATCATGAAAAGATAGAATAAATGGTTACTATTATATAATTACGTCAAAAAATTATCATAAAATAAAAATATCATCGATGTTCTATTTCATAGTAACTATTTATGAAAAAAACAATTTTGATATCTAATTATGTCCTATATAATTGATGTGGTTTCCATAAAAATTTCATACTTATCAACACAGTAATACACAATAATATAATAGTTCAAAAAAAAAATGTCTTACCATCATTGGAAATTTATTTGGAAATTATATAAATAATTATAATATATGGTTTAGATATCTTCTAATTCACCAAAAAGAAGAAGAAATATAATATCAAGGAGAATATTCCCACAAACACATGCAAGAAAAAAATTATAGTATTTAGATTAAGTCATAGTTTAGTTGTAAAATTTCACTTCTATTTCATCAAGTAATCATCGAAGTATATTTTATAAAACCATTAGAAGTTATCTGGATAGAAATTAATGGGTATATCCATAATAAAAAAGAAAACAACAGTTGAAGCGTGGATAATATTTTTATGATTTACTGCTTATTTGTCATACATCACATATATTACAGTGATTTCATGAGATATCCCATTTCAATTAAGATTAATTTTTTTTTAAATTGATCTGTATAATTTACCTTTGAGATTGATCTTGTGTTTGTTTAATTCTCAAACAATATTCATTTGATACCCAATAGTGTGGTTGGTTAAATATTTTGGTTTTTTTCTCAACGTTTGACTATAATATTCCCATTGCAGTGGAATTTGAATGATGGGTTTTCACCCATTCCAAAAATGAATTTATCAGTCTCTTAAAAAAATTACACCATGATTCCTTCCACAATCCATGGAATAAAGACATTCTAAAATTCATATCTCCATTATTTTTATAATATCATTTATATTATATTTTTTTTCTAGATCATTACAATGTAATAGATATGTAACTGAAATATAAACATCTTCCATTATATAACATTAAAATATTTACAAATATCTACTAAAATATCTTATGTATAACAACCTTCATAGAAATGGTTTTATGAATCTATAAAACAATCCATTCCAAATTTTGGTGGGATTATAATACAAAAATCATACCAACCTAGTCTTCTAAATTTTTTCTAAATGGTACTTACAGGTTCATCATCCTTTTATATTATATTCTTTATTTTTTCTCCATTTTTTTATAATGAATATTTGGAATGATATTATTGAAAATTTATATCATAGTCTTATCCCACTCAATGGAATAAATATTTTCTCATTGCCTATTGTTTAGGAAAACATTCTACCACTATTTTATAACACCTTAAAAATTATAAACTTCAAAAATAAAATATTTTTTCATTAGAAACTGGCCAATAGAAAATATATTTAATTTATTAATGATCCATTTCAATAAAAAAATGGATCATTCAACAAAAAAAATATTTTTTTACTGTTTCCTAGAGGGGGACTCAATATACAACAACCCGATCAAAAATAAATAAAAATCCCCTTTTGATTAAATTAAATATATTATTACATAATGTGGTTATAGAAAATAGAATAAAATATTTTCTTTTATTATGTGAAATTGGATATAAAATACTATTTTGTATCATTAACATTGATAGTATATCTATATAACTGGAATCACATGATTAGTATAAATATAGGGTTTTAACAAATAAAATTAACCCAATGGATGTGATGGACAAATCTATTAATATCATCCCCTATGAAGCCTATTTATTAGAGCTTTCCAGATAGATAGAATAGATGGTAATATCCCTTGACCAATCTCATGATGATTTCAGAAAATATAATAATGATAAATAAAATTTATGGTATAATTTCAAGCATCATGAGTTCACAACACAATCCATGTTCGCCAAACAACCCCATGAAAGTCTCAACATCCCACAGATTACAATAATGAATTTTTATAATGTATTAATAGGATACAAATCACGAAGCTATTATTATATGTATATACATAATTTTCATTTTAAAAATTAATATATTTTTATCTTATTATGGTTACATTATAAAGTATTTTGATTTCGATATAATAAAAATGAAAATAGTATAATTGTATAATTTCTAAATTCAAAAAATTAATTTATATTACTGAATTAATTTTCTTTGAAAATAATAATATTTTAATTAAATATTATTATTAAATATTTTTTATTAAATATAAATTATATAATTATTTTTTGGTAGTCCAATGTAATTTATTTCATTCAAAAACTAATATAGTCAAAAACCAGGAATTTATCAATAAATATCTATAACTATTTATAAAGGGAAAATTAACATAATTATAAAATTACATATATATAAAAAATCTTTTTTTGAGTAATAATGTTCAAATTATCCAATTGTATATTTTTATGAATTTTTAAGACAATCGAATTTTCTGGCCCAAATTAAATTCCTTATGAATATACATGTGAATTTTGAAATCACATTGACCTTAAAGTGAAATAAAAATAATATACAGGGTTTCCATGACCAAATATATGTTTTCAATTTAAAATTACATTATTTTATATTAATTTTATTAATTATATGTTTCCCTTATTAATCCTCCAATGCCATTAATATATATTAATGTTTTAAAATCATTTATATTAGAGTATGACTCAACTCTATATATGAAATGAAATTAATTTATTATTATTTTAACATGGTCATATTAAAATAATCAAAACACCTCCTGATTAGTAGAATCCATGGGGAAAACCAAATGGGTTGTGTAACACCCAAAGATTTTGTGAATTATTTTTTTCTTATTATTTTAATCTTCTTAATAATTTACATTTCACACCACATAGAAAATGATTTATCTTATATTAAAGAACTCTGTTTTTATTAAGTTATACACAAAACCAAGTTAATAATTCATTATAAGGAACATAAAGATTATCTTCCTCTACATGGAACATCGAGGATATCTTGTGTTGCAAGAAACAATGACATTCCTTGATGTCTTGTGTAACTCGCATGACCGAGGATTACCAAAAAATAATATATTAATAAAATATTATTATTTAATATAATAACATGTAATCTATAAGATATGTTAGTAGTTACTAATATTCAAAAATAAATTATGAAAAATTGGTTTACACAAATATAATATTAATTAACAGGTTTCCAATTAATTTAGAATGAATATCAAAACTGATTGAATATAAAGAAAAATATTATTATAGTAAAAATGTCATTTTACACGTATAAATCAAATTAATTACAATTATTTATGGAAATTAATGTAATATATATTTCATATAGTCTATCAATTATTTTCATATTCATCCAATAGATTTGATAAAAATATGTTAAGAACATGCACAATTTAAGGATTAGAATCCTATATTTTTATGTTGGTAGATTAACCTCTTTTTAATGGATATCCAATTTTAATTAAAAATTTTGGAAAATTTATTTATTTCATATGTCAAAATAAAATTGATCTTTTAAATATAATCATAAGAAAACATAGGATATTTTTTTGTACTTTTATATAAGCCTTTATTTTTTTAATGAATCACTGAAATAATAAATTTTACTTCAAAACATCTATATCATCTAATAAATTTATAAGGATAAATAATAATTTAAATTATTTTAAAATATTCATTAGAAATTATTTTTACCAATTAATAATATTTAGATCATTAGATCAAATTTCTCAATGAAATTGTATATAATAACATAGGAATCATTGGTGTGATTTTACTTAGAAACCAGAACTGTCATCCATTTAGTGGGATTTAATTTAAATTAATGTCGAAAAATTATTTGATAGAAATTTAGATAAATGTCATAAATGTTTTAATAAAGCTTACTAGGTTTTTTTTATAAGTGAAATTATTTATTTACTAATAATTTTGGTGAATGAAAATAAAATTAATTACAACTGCCTAGAGATAAATCCAGTTAAAAATGTACTAAACATGAAATTTAAGTCCCAAAAAGTGATAATTATTCTTCCAAGATCCATTGGATGGATGTATTTCAATCCAATAATCCCATGTATAAAATGTGGTCCTTTACATTTTCCACATTTAAAATGAAAAATTTTGGTGGAATTCTCACTTCTAATATTTTCAAGAGTTTCACTACTCCTCTAATATAGAAGACCACCTATCATCCCAATTCCTCACATATATAATGACAAAATTGCTCAAAAAACTATTCCTAGATATATCCTAAACATCTATAAACTCATCCTAAATGAATTTATTATTTTTAATATAAATCCTCAGAAGCCCTTTATTGTATACCAAAATAAGTTACATGAATAAGAGGTAACATTATTCCTTGAGTTCTTTTCATTTATATCAATTATTCACCCCAAAAATTTGTTATTCTATTTTTTTAAATAAAAAGGAATCATATATATACTAGGATGTTTTTATTCTTCGGTTTTATCTACAATTATAAACACGCAAATCTAATGTGTAATAACATACTATTTACGTGTACGATGTACTACCGGCTCGCAAATAAATTATTATTCATTTTTTATTTTCCACAACTCGCAGTTGAAATTACAATGGAAAATATTCTTATATGTGTTATATTGTTTTTATTACATTACACTTCATTGAAACTTTTACAACATATATCATTATACTTTCTAGATGGTGTAAATTTGATAATTTCATTTGAGAAGTGTACACTATCACCCCTCAAAGAATGTTATTTTTTCACACACCACATGGAATGTATTAATAATGGGTTTTGTGGACTAATATTTTATATAATATATATTAATTATGTAATAATATATATATATAATTATATTTAATTTATGTTCTAAATTTCAATATAATAATTAAACATAAACAACATTCATGCATACGTACGACTGACCACATCCATGAACAGTGTATTCGATTTCATAATTATATACTATATAAATTATTATGATAATAATAAATTGTATTTAATTTATATTTATATATTATTTTAATTTTTTGAAAATAATTTTGTAAAAATAAGAAAAAAATATAAAACAAATTAATAATTATTTTAAAAAAACGTCAATATTACCTGAAGTGTAGCCTTAAAATAGAATTACTAAAAATACATTAATATAATGTCATGATAAAACAATATATTATAATTTATATAAGAATATAATTACTTGATTTATTTAAAATTAAATTATTTTTACTATATAGGACTTATATTCGTGTACAATGAAAGTTAAAGGACAATATAAGGGAATTTCAACTCACTTTCTGTTTTTGTGGCATACATGATTTATTCTCCACCCATTCATTTTGTACGGTGTGTATACTAACAATAAATGTATATAAATCCATTCTAAAATTTATATAATTATTATACTTATTTTCATGTTATTTAAGATTTATGTAATTTTATTTTCTTACATGAATATTGTTATCCTATGTAACCATATAGTAATAGTTTATTGAAATAATCTAATATCTTTTCAATATTATAAATTAATAATATTTATTGATTAAATATTATGATCAATAAATCATAAAAAATCAAGTGTTTACTTATCCATTGTTTTTAATGATAAATCCATGTATTAGTTCCAATATACAATCATTGGTACTTAATATAAAAATTAATTTTTTTAAACAAATTTGATTGTATTTCTCTATTTTGTTAAAAGTCTCTTTTGTATTAAAATCCATTTTAAAAAAATTATCCATTAGGATAATTTTTATAGAAAAATGTTTTTAAAATTTTTTTCTTTATTCAAATAATCCTTTTTATGTTTTATAATTTATTTTCAACAAAAAAAATTATTATATTTTCTGTTTAAAAAACAATTTTTCAAAGAAGAATAAGTATATTCATAAATAAATGTTTTCAAAAACTATTTAAGAATTATTTCCCATATAAGATAACATCTGGTAGAGTTACTCATTAATTTATATAGAAACTATACAGGTTTTACCTTTATATTATTTATCATAATAGTTTACCTTTTATAGCATTATGTTTATGAAATCTTTTTCTCTTTCACTGGTAATATGCTTATGAAAAATCATTCTTCTCATGTGTTATGAATTGATTAAATGGTTATGAATCATTTCAATTTTCCACATGTTAAGATATAGTTACACGTTTTTGACACCCAATTAATTTTTTGGGTCATGTTATGACTTTTTATGATTTTGTTAGACATGTTTGTAAGATTATATTACAATATTGGTGGGACCTATATCTCTCTAAAATATATTTGGAGATGATTTATATCTCCTGAGATAGAAATTGAAGGAATGATAATGAAATCAGTTCAGTATTTTATATATGTAACGAGAATTATGTTTATTCTATATTATAGTTCTAGAATGAGGATTAAACTCGGTTATGTAACAATGGGTTGGAATGGAGTGTGAATCTGGTTCAGTAATGGACATCGTAAATTAATAATAAATTGGATGTAATGCCCAGAATAGTATTGAAATCATATTATATAGTTAGGTGTTTGGAACAATTTCATGTTTTATTTCGATGTTATACATTGAAGTATAATTTTCATTATTTTATTATTGTTCATGTCTTATGAACTGCCCTGATTAATGTCATGATTAATGTTTATGATAGTTGATATATAGGGTACGATCTTATAAATTTTTGATCATGCTCCCTTACCCATTGTATAATGATTATGCTTATATATATCTTTTTATAATCTTATAAAGAATTTGATCTCACCCCTTTTCTGTTTACATTCCCATGTTTTGGTTATATTTATTATTTCGGAGGTGTCTAATAAGGTTTCTAGTCATTTAGAACATAGTAATAGATAATGCAGCTCATTTATGTACTAGTTTTTATGTTACCATGCTTACATAGGGACTATACTAATAAGGTATTTTGGCATTTTCTAGTATACGCATTTATGTATTTCAGAAAAGTGGTGTAATTTCTATTAATACCAAAAGAGGGTTGTTATATTTGGTATCAAAAAAAGGTTTTTTTAACCTTTTGAAAGTATTATGATAAAATATTTGTGATATCGCTAGGTATATTTATAAGGATATGTATAGGGATGTCTCTAATTATATGTATCAGAATGATTTATCATTTAGGAAATGTTTCAGTAGTTTTGGTAAGGGACAATGTCTATGGTTTCTATGTAATATATCCATATATAGATTATATATGTGGATTTACTTCTAGCACAGACGTAGGTAGCAGTGATAACTCGGATGATATTTTCTTAGACAGACTCAGGTTAATGTTATAAATAATAATGAGCCTTCCTACACACTTGGTTGGACACTCTAGAGGGTTATCCTTTATGAATTCCAAAAACTCATAAAGAACTTTCATAAAATTTTTAAATATATTTCTGTAATGAATGACTTAAGATAAACCTAGGGTGTCTTAAATTAAGGAATTATCATTATGTTGACATTATATAAGTAATTATTTTCATGACTATATGGTTTTCAATTTTGATTAGTAATTCTCACATAAAGCTTATGGTACAAGTTAATGGTAAGAACATGATGGAAATTGATTAACATTTACTGTGACATATAATTTTCTACTAGGAAGTCATGTCTGATGATCACTATAGTGAATGATGTTTATATCATTCTTAACTAGTTTTCACAAAACATTATTAAGAACGTATACATTAACCAATACACAAACTCTAATGGAAGGTAAATTTGGTGTTCGCTGAGATTTTAGGTAAAGGAGACTATAGAGTAATGAAGATTAATTTACCATTGTGTGACGAAAGTTTAATGAATTACCAATGTTAATATATTAGAAGAGAAAAAAAATGTTTTAAATGTAAAAAATAAGGTCATTAATCAAGTGACTCCAAGGAAAAAATTAAGTGTTCTATTTAGGAAATGGATAATAATATTAGACTCCAGAAGTTATCATTGATGGTTAATGTTTTACGTATGGAACAAATGGTCTTTATGCATATTAATTTCCCAAGAGTAATGATCCTGAATAGAATAGGAATTGTAGTGTGAGTAATAATATAGTTGCAGATGTTTATGAGAATACATAAGAAATACTTACAGAAGGAGGTGTTGTTTAATAATATGATGTATCCTTTTTAATGGAATTAGGATGAAGTTGTATAATAACTTTTTTTATGTATCTGGATTCTATAACTTTTTTATATTAATGGGGAAATAAATATGTATTGTTCAACTTATGTTCTTTTCTATGGGTTAAAGCGTACATGTTGAATGATTATGGTAGAATAAAAAAGTTATATAATGCTATGGTGATGTCCCTATAAATCTAATTATTAAGTGAACTAGAAACCCTAATATGTTCCATATTATATGGTATGTTTGGTTTAATATATATATATATATATTTGATATGAATAAGTAAATTAGAAGGTATTAATTACCTTGGTACTAATTAAGGACTTGTTGATAGGTGGTTTATTCTATCATTGATGAAGATTACAACATTATTATATTAATGGAATATATTCGATATAATTTGAATAAGGAAGCATGCATGTTTTCAATAAGTATTTATGACAATTCAGGTCCTTAACCTATTCCAAGAGAATACATCATGAAGGCAATAAAATTCATGGAATTTGAAAACCTAGAGCTACTTTGTGAAATTTTGGGAATCAATGTTAAGATGATTTCATAAAATTCAACATAGGATTTTTTATTTTAACCTTTAATAAGGGTAATATGGTTAACAATTTATGAAAACATTATTTTAATCACTGTAAGAAGAATTTATGTATTGATATTTCACTAGAATCTTTTTTTAAAATGCTATTTAGTTATTAACCATATTTCAAGGATGCACATCATATTTATTTTCAAATTTATATTTCTTTTATAAAAGAAAATTTTTATGTCAGGTGAAATCCAATCATGTTCAGAAAAGACATGGGTATTGAAACCCTAATAGATGGAAGATGTGATTTTCACGCCTACCACTAGAATAATGTGGTCTAGGATAATGTTTAATTGTTATTTATGTATAAATATTATTGAAGAAACCATAAAGTTGCCCTTTTTTTTACATATTAATTCATTTACCATATCGATTTTGAATAATAGCTATATGCAAATAGTTATATTTTTTATTTTATTGGATGTAAGATATGAATTTTTTTTATTTAAGTAGTTCGACCATAAATTTTATTTTCATTAAATTTTTATTATAAATTATTCGATGAATAAAATATTGTTAAATAAAAAACTAAAGAATTGAATTCTGTTTATAGAAATATATCATTTATGCATATTTCCAAATATTCAAAGTCAATAAAATAATTACTCAAAGATAGAATAATGATCAAAAATGTTTTATCCTAATATATTAATTGTTTTCAACCGATAAACTAATAAATCATCAGTTAATTATGATTTTAAGTCCCTCAAATATTTCTAGATCATTCACATGGTTGAGATTGATGAAATCAATAACTTCTTGTAAATATTTATTATTTTCATTATTGTAATATCTTCACCCCCTATTAATGTGGAAACAAATTTATATGTTTTTTGGAGTTACAATTGTGGTTACAACATTCCATTTATAAATAATTTTTTCGTATTCATATTTATTATATGGGATTCTATGAAATTATTTTTTTTTATTAAGTCATTGATATCCTAGAATAATTTTAGGTCAAAATTCATTTTAAGAGAGGTAGAAAGTAACACAACTAGATTTTGTGATTTATTTTATTATTTTTTGATATTTTCATTCCAATCAACACTTAAAATGGTTTATTTTATTTTAAATCACTATTTATGGTGAATGTTATACACTGAACCAATTTAATCATTCACTATATTGAACATATATTTTATGTTTCTCTACATGTAACATTGAGGTTAGCTTTTATTAAATACAACAATGTCCTTCAATGATGAATTGTATAACACACATGACCGAGGTTTACCAAATAATAATATATAATTAAAATATATTTATTTATTATAATAAGATATCACATAGATGTTAAATTAGAATTTATAAATAGTATTAAATAATTTATGAAAATATATGTCCTTCAAGAATTTAATATAATTTCATAGAATACCTACTAATTAGAAATGAACATAAAATCAGATTGCATTTATAGGGAACAATTATTATGGGCACCAAGAAATTCCACCAAAATTAATTAAATTAATTATAATTAGTTAGTGATCTGATTTTTATATATATTTGTTAAATATTCAATACAATAATTTTTATATTCATCCAATAGATTATATAGACATACGATATGAACAAACTCAATTTTTAACATATATCCCTATAATTTTATAATGATAGTTTGACTAATTTTTAATTGATAACCCATTTTAAATAAAATATTTTTAACATTTATATATTGAATATGTCAAAATAATATTAAATTTTGAAATACAAACACAAAATTTATTTTTGGTTAAATATTTCGTATTTTTATAAGGTATAATGTTTTAATGAATAATTAAAATACTACATTTTAAATCAAAACACATTTTTAATATTATATATTTATAAGGATTGATTATATATTATATATTTAAAAAAATTAAAATTAGAAAATATTTTTATCAATTAATAAAATTTAGTTCATTGTAACCATTTTCAAATTAATATTTGATATATAATCAATGAAATCATTTGAATGGTTTTATGTTAAAAACCTGGAGTGTCAACTAGTCAGCAGGGTTATAATTAAATCAATTTCTTCCACAAATTTAATTATATTTTTGAAAAATTGATTCCATATTTAGAATAAAAATAATATATAGTTTTTAATAAGGTCATGTTATTCTTTGTCAAAAATTATTAGTGAAATTGTTTAATATTATTTGATAAAGTTAAGGGAAAATGGCCTCCTCAAATATTTACAAGAGTGTCACTCCTCCTCCACTACAAATGGCCTCCTCTGCAACCACTTCCTCGTAATTGTCAAGAAAATTTTGATCAATAACTATCTGACCAAATAAGACCCAAAATCATTATACTCATCCTATAATCCTCCCCTTAAGTATAATGTAATCTAAATAATCTGATTGGTGCGAACAAAAAATAGTTTCCTAAATAAGAGGTAACATTCTTTCATGAGTTCATTTCTTTTATTTATATTCTCCATTATTGTATAAAAAACGGTATTCATAATATACTATGATGTTTTTATGAGTTTTTTACATAAACATAGTAAAAATTCCCTCTAATTTGTAAATAACCATGATCTTATTTATATGGTGAACTACCACCTCAAGAAATAATGACTGTTAATTCGTCCTTTAACTCTTCTCACAATGGACATTATAATATACAATATTATTATAATGATTGTATATTATGTTTATCATATTTATAATAATTTTTAAATTTTTTTTTTCAAAAAATCTCTTTATACATTCCACTTGTTTTAAATATGATAATTTCATTTGAAGAAATGTGGGCACCTTCCCCCCAAAGCTACATGATTCATTTACACACAACATGAAATATATTAAAGATGGGTTTTTAAAATATTATATGATATATATGATATAATAATTATAATTTAATAATTATATATATATATATATCATTTAGGTTCTTTCTTTCAATATGACAATTAAATCAAAACAATGTTTATGTGAATGCACAACATAATGTCTCAATAAAGAGTGTATTTCATTTTATACTTCTATAATATATAGTAGTTTATAAAAAAAGTATAATTCATATACATGATATGTAAATATTTATATTGTTTTATATTTTTTCAATCATTATATATGTATAAGGACCTAATATATAAAAAATTAAGACACATGAAAAAAATAAAGGTAATACTAACTGAAGTGAATTCATATGATATAATTATTAAAAAGATGGTAATATAAATTCATAATAAAACCATATATTGTATTATATATAATAATATGGTTGTGTGATAGATGTATAATATACAATCATTTATTATATATTATGATTTTATGAGTACTATGAGAGATAAGACACAAGGTATTGGAATTTCATCTCACATTTAATTTTCATGAGGTATATGCATTATTCATCACACATTCCTTTTGTGTAGTGTGTATAATGCTGATAGATGCATTGATTTATTATTTTAAATAAAATTATAGGAATTTATATATCTATTTTATGATATTTCTTTCAGGGGTATGAATTTTCAAAATATACCAAATTGGTAAAATAGTTTTTTTCTCAATTATTCTTATTGGAGACTCATGTTTTATTACGTACAAAAATTACTCATTGAGTTATATATAATTCAATTTTACAAATTATATCACAAATCCAATTATTTTATTACTATTTTAATATAAATTTAATTTCATTTTCTTACTTTCATAATATGATAACAATTACCAATGTGGTAATAGTTTTTTGAAACAATCTATTTGATTTTATATATTCTTATTGATTATGCTTCTTTAATAAAATATTATGATCCCGATATCGTGATAAATCAATATTTGACTTATCTTGTGTTAATTAAAAATTTATAAATGTATTATTATGATTTTAAAACTCTTTAGTACTTTACTTAATTAATAATTATTTTTTAATAAAATATGATAGTATTTCTCTCTTTGACCAAAAATCTGTTTTATTTCAAAAAACATGTTTTAATAAATGTTTTCATAAATGGTTTCATATGAAAATTGAAGATAATTTTAAAGGATAATGTTTTATAAATTTTTTTATAATTTTAAAATATTCCATTATATGTTTTAAAATAAATTTAAAATGAAATAGATTTCTAAAAGGTTTTATGTTTTAAAAACAAATTTTTAAAGAAGAAATGATATTTTCCCCATGAAATTGTTTAAAAGATATTTCATTATTATTTCCCATATTAGACAAAATTTTAGGGTATTACTCATGGATTTCATGGGAAATGATATAATTTTTCTATTCATATTATTTATCTAGATGGTTTAACTATTCTTGAATGATGTTTATGAAAAGTATTTTTCCTTCATCGATTATATTCTTATGAAACCTGCTACTTTTTATATGTTATGATTGGATTAAATGACTAAATAACATATATATTTTTGAAAGGATAATATATGATTACATTTTTGTGACACTCATTTCATTTCTAGGGTTATGATATGATTTTTTATTATTATTTGGCACATATATGTATGATTTCATTTTGAGATAGGAGGTAAATATATCACCCTTAATTGCATTGGATAATGATTTATATCTACTGAGATAATCATAGAGAGTATGAGTTATTAAAACAAATAAGAATTATATAGATGGAATAAGAAATGGAATGATTTTAGTTTTATAGGATGAAAAGGAAGATTGAAATCAGTTTAGTAATACAGGGCTAGAATAGGGAGTGAACCTAGTTCAGCAATGGACATTTTCCCTTGAGATGGCCATGGAAGTGATACCTAGACTATTATAGAAATTATATTATATTATTATGTGTTTTCCATTATTAAATGTTTAATTGAGATGTTATGATTTCAAGTATTTAGTTCTTTATTTTCTTATAATTCATATCTTATGAACTGCCTTGATTTTTGCCAAAATTTATGTTTATAATCATTGGTATATAGGGTATTTTATTAAACATTATTAATCATATTACGATACATTAATGCTAATGATTATGCCATATTTCATACCTTGTTTAGAATTAACGAGCATCTAATCTCACCCCTTCGTATGATTCCAATCCCATCTTATAAAGTTATTTATTACATTTTATAGGTCTTATAAGGGTGCTAGTCAAAAAGAACATAGTGGTAGATAATGTGTCTCATTAATGTTCTCAAGATTATGTTTCTATGAATACAAAGGCACTAGATTTATATGATATTTGGGAATATGTTTTTATAATGATTTATGTATTAAAAAAAGTTGTATTCTATATGAATTTTAATAAAGTGTATCTATAAAATTTTTATTTGTTCTGGTTATTTAATTAGATTGATACCGAAAATTAATATTGATAAATAATAATGAAATTTCCTTTAATTTCCTATATAATCCAACTCATGCCCCAATTTTACTTCACTCAAAAATCCATGGTCACATCCTCACTTTTCCCTCCCCTCACAATATTCATCCAAACAAGACCCCATACCTTAAAGAAGCACCTCCCAATCCTGTGGTGGCAAACACAAAAATAAGGTATACTCACAATCTCTTATTAATTAAATATTAATTAATTTTTAATTCCTTATATATTAAATTATTATTATTGGTATATGTTTTTTCATGCCCATATTAAATTCTATTATGTTTAGAATTTAGGGGAAAACTATTTTTCTCTCATCAAACATTTTTTTTAATTTTGAGTTATGTTGTGATGTTGTCAAAATTTCACCATGATTTTCCATGCCAAAAAAATATGTAGTTAATAACATAACCATTTCTTATCATGTGTGTTTATCATTATTTTTTATATGACTATTAAAAATCTGATGTACATGTATGTTTTATACATTCCATGTTCATGGAAAAAAATTTCATGATAAATGATTACATTTACTATGATATATGGGGAACTGTTAAGAATGGGAGTGAAATAAATGTGGCTGATGATTCAAAAATAATATAGGTCTCCAATAAATTGGTAGTGATTAGTAACATGAGATGTAATTTTCATATAGTTATTAAACCTGATTACTTTATTGGACTTTTTCAATCATTATTTCTTACTTGTTAACCTTGACATATGTATATGATGTAGTGTTTTATATTGTTTCCAATTTCCCAATTTTATGATTATCATCAAATATCATTACTTATAATTCATGTTTAAGATTTACATGACATTTATTCCACATTTAAATTTCAATTTTCTAACATTTATAATCATATTATAATTACTCCATGTTTATTCCCTGACTAGGAATTATAGCTCACCAATTTGTTATGTATTTTCTCATGTCAACCTTTAATATTTTAAGAGACCTGTAATCATAAAAATATGTTAAGGATCTTTTAAATAATTTTTTTATATCATGTGTGAATTATGTTATCCTATGTACCTTATTATCCAATACACTATACTTCTATATTTTCGAGGTTATATTACTTTAACTTATACCTAATAAATCATGTGTTAATGTGAAATAAATATTAGTGTTCTTACAATTAGTATCCGGGGAAAATATTAATTATTTTTTGTTTTAGTATTAGAAAAAACTAGATAAATTATTATGGTCCATACTAACTATATGAAAACAACCCTATATTTTATTATATATATAGTAATATTTTTATCATGAAAATAAATCTACTCTGGGATACTATATGTGTATGTTGTTCTGGCCCCTATGTATCATGGTGTAACAACACCAAAAAGGTGATTTGGGAGAAAGTCATGTATTCTTGTACATATAAATGTTCCATATTATGTACCTACTTTTATTCTTCTTGGGCATATTCTTTTGTAACATAATAATCTCATTTTATGTAACATTAAGTGAAATAATATCTATAAGAGAATATGTTAGGAAATTGATTATGTATAATATATATTGATGCCTAAATATTTTTATGTAAAGTAAAATTCATGTAATATATGATTTATCCATTAATTTCATTTTATATCTCCTTTATTTGTTGAATATATTTTAAAATAATCATCCATACTTTTCATAATATTCTAGACATTGTCTAGAAATAAGTGTAAAATAGTAAACAATAAATGGGATGTTCAATTTGAAGATTTACCCAATGATATTCCAAAAAAAATTGGAGTAGTAATCTTAATCTTTATAAAGAAACTATCTCAGATAACCTATGATATCATTAGAATTCTGAATCATGAGGTGAATACAAATCCAAAGATGAGAGGACTAGATTTGATAGAGATATTTGTGTAAAAACCCCTTAACTATTAATAGATCATCTAATCCCTTAATCATGGAACAATGTATCGAATTTATTGGGACGATATTCCTCTTCTATAAATGTTCTGAAAAAAAGAAGGTTATACTTGACATTTATTGTATGGTGTGAGAAACAGATTAGTGGTTGTAGAGACCCAAATCTTGACATACATAGTCATTATATTACTTTTTCGGAGTACAGATACATAACAAAAACTGACACCAAATGACCGTAATAGTTTAGTGTCTTTGGAAACTCAAAATATAATCTTCTAATCATGGTGAAAGATCATCAACATCTCCCTTAAAGATATTATTTTTCTCTTACCTAAAACCTTTCTTTATATACTGGGGAAAATAAAACATATAAAAGGTGAGTTCAAATGCTCAGTAAGGGTATGCATGGAAAAAAATAAAACAAACCATATAAATTTGAACTTAAATACATGACCATAATATTTAAACATCAAAATCTTGAGCAATGACATAAAACAAGGAAGTATGTAAGTGATAAGTCATAATGGATAATCAATCATGATAAAATAGCATGGTAATAAAATAAGTAATTGTGGAAAACCATTAAGCAGAAGTTATGATTTCCATAGTAGCTAAGGAATTGCTGCCAAGACCATCTTAGTGGACAAAGTCCCTTTCGGAATCGAGTTCACTCCTCGTTCCAGTCCTGTATCACTGAATCAGATTAACATGAATCTCCATCCCGGTCTATGTCATGAGATATATATCATTATCCAATGCATTGGCGGGAGATATAGGCCACACCAATCTCATAAAGAAATCATTGTTAAGTGTGCCACAACATAAACATAAATCATTCATCATAACCCAAGAAAAAAATGTGTATCATAAACATCATCCCATCATAACATAATCCATAAAAAACAAATGGATAAAATTTCCTCACAAGAAAAGTGAAACCATGTAAATAATTGAGACATTACACTTGAAACATACACATATGAAATAATGTAATCTTATATGGAAAATGGTTTTGATAAAACACATGAAATTAATTCTTGAGGAAAATATCCTTTCTTTTTCAAAATCATTTTCTTTTCACAAAATTCCATGAAAATTTAAAAGAAAAATATTTTATTGAAAATAGTCATGAAATATTGTAGAGTAATCTACATTAAAATAAGGCATTATGAAACCGTAAAAAATATATTCATGACATATAAGTTAAAAAACATTCTTCACATACTTTTATCGGAAAAGTCAAAAAGTACGTTGTACATTTTTCAAAAGAAATATTCCTTCCATACATTGTGGTAAAAGTAAAAAATAGTGAAAATGAATTTAAACATACATGGAAGAAATTTAAACATTATATGAATACATTTTGAGAACATATGGACTTGGATGATAAACATAACCCCAGTAAATACTTACGAATAAACAATCTTTGATAAGAATAAGATTGGAATAATTATTCGTTACCTTATGTCTGATATGGTTCGTATGTATCCAAACCTTCTATATAATGATTTAAATAAAGTCATTGACTTATTATAGAATCATATTCATTGTTATGAAATCATATATGTATCACTTATGACATTATATTACCCGTTCTTTTGTAAATTCCATGTTAAAGCAGCGTTTTGGGTAAAATCGTATTATTTATCGTACGTGTTTGGACTTGTTGTTTGTGATATTATTATTAATTATATCACGATTTAATTACTTAATGAATGTAAATAATTATTTATATATCATAAATACTCAGTATATATATATATAATAGATAGATAAATGAAATTAAGTACACCGTTTATGGCGGCGGTATGTTGTACGTACGCATAAACGTTGTTTTCTTTTCTTTATTGACTTGAATGGAAGTATATAGATGAAATATATATATATATATATATTCAGTAGCTTTATAAGGTCATATATTTAATTATTATTGATTATATATACTTTATAATCATTCTTGAGTGGTTAACATGGAGAATAATTTCATCGCGTCATGGAGGTGGTAATCCGTACGTACACACGAGCGATGATATTGTTCCCATAATTATTGAATTGAATTGGATTGGATGATATAATATATCAGAAGCAGTATGATGTTATAATAACCAAATATAGTTATTAATGAGACCATTATACCCATCAAAGTATGGTGGTGGTGGAAAACATATTACACCACAGCGTGGAGACGGTATTCCGTACGTACGCACGCGTGATGATTTCATTTTTTGTAGGATTGATAGAAAGTAAAATGGGGTTGTTTCATTGTTATAATAACATATAAGTTTATTAGTGATACTGATGTTATTGCATTATAATTAAACAACTAAAGAAGAATAAGTAGAAGAATAAGAAAACATGAAAGAGTCAGTAGAAGAGATTACCTCTTCCTTGACGCACCTCCTTTAAAAATCTTCATAGGGCACTAGAGTTGGTCTTTTCAGAATACGATAACCTCTATGTTATAACTAGAGAGTTTTAGAAGAATAATTTTCAGGGGATGTCCATGCTTCAAGTCACAAAAGGGTGTGAAGAGAAGAGGGAAGGGGTACCCTTTTTATAAGGGATGAGAGGGGCATCTTTTGAAAAAAAAAACATTAATTATTATTTTATAATAAAGTCATATTCGGTTTGTAATAGCTCCAAATTGATTTATTTAAAATATAAAGTGGTTATGGGTCTAAATACTCTCAACCAATAGGTTTTAGACAGGTTTAGGCAACTATATTAACCTTATCATTTAGATTTAACTCTAATTTAAATAATTTAACTTTTACCATATCTTCTTGTTTTCATACACTATATGGTTAATAAAAATAATATAATAAACAAAAAAATCCCAATTGGTTCAATATTAATATATATAACCTTATCTAGGTCATTTGGTTGAACCTTAAATTTTTTTGAATAAAATAACAATTAATAATATAATATTTGTTTTAAAAACTATTTTATGTCAATTTTGACACTATTTGGTAATTTATTTTTTTGAATATCATAACAACATATCAATAATAAAGTGTCACATTAACCTATAAAATTATTTTAATTAATAAAAAAGTCTCAAATTATATTTATTTTGGTATTTATTACATCAATTGTGTTAATATTTCATTAATAAGGTAATTACTCATCATCATTGTGTCATAAAAAAATTAAATTAATTAATGTCTAAAAATTATAAATAAACTAACATTATGTAGAAAATATTTTTAGCTTTCTAATTAATATTTATAGTCGAATTTATCTACTGTATAACTCTATATTAAAAATGTTATAGTTATTAAATGTTGAATTTAACTATTGTAACTCTTCATTAAATAATATAATAATAAGTGTCCTAATCTAATACAAGTGGACCTAAAGGGTAATATTTTATTCCTAAGGTTGTTTTTTGTCTAATTACAATTATCCAATAGAATTAGGACACATGTTAGGGTAATAACAATATCATTTTTAACCTTAATTACCCTATTTACTTTTACAATGATAAATAAATGTAAAAAGTTAATACTCACAAAAAAATTATTTTTATCTTATTGAACCACATTTTACTCCTTGATATTAACCATGTTTCTCGGATTTTCAAAATACCATTCACAGAAGTGGTAAAATTATGTTTTTTGGTAAATTTTCAAATTCTCTTAGGAGGTGGGTAAAAGACGGTGAAAAGTTCAATAAAATTTTTATATATCTAAAATTATTGTAAAATGACTCTAATGAATTACATTGGACTTATATAGGTATTATGAATCATTTTTTACCGAAAATAAATTTAATTAAAATAAATAATAATTTAAATAAAAACAGGGTTTTTAAATAGTAACCTAGTTTTTTCATTATTCATCAAAAATTGAAATTTTTCAGAAAAATACCAAAAATTCACCCTTGGCTAATTTCGATACTCTCAATCCAAAATTTAAGTCCATTTTGAAAGAAAAAATTTTCAAAATGTGGGTATTACTATTCATAACGGCTAGTTCATAATAATATTATAATAATATATTGTTTAGTGAAACTCAGTATTGCGTACTACACACACTTAAAAGAAGGTATTGATTGCGTGTGATGCATGCCATGTTAGGGCTGTGTGTAGTGAATGCTCTATTTGGTGCTTTATATAACATAATAAAAACTTATTTCATTTATACATTAAGCAAAATCTATACATAATGTTCTGTAGAATAATATCCACAAAACGAACATGAACTTGTGTGTAAAACAAGCCAAGAATAGTGTTGTATATATAGTAAGTTAATACGGTGTTGCGTATAGTACAAGATAATTTTGGTTTAGTATATAATAGAAGACATCAAAGAAATTTAAAATAATATTTCTCATAAAATATGGGGGTGTAACATTCTACCCCCCTTAAAATGAATTTCTACCTTGAAATTCGTCGGGGTTATAAATCGTTTACTACGTGAAACCCACATCGTAAAAAGGAATACTAAAACATCATTTTAAAAAGGGAAGTTAGAATCATAACTGTCACCCAATGTAACTCAGCACTGGTTTCCCATATATGATGACATAGGTGACAATATAGATATGGAAGATAAATCTAACCATCAAGTTCTGATGGAGAGTGGTAGAGACCACGACTATGAAAAAGCCAACAATCACAAAGCCATAAATTTATTATAATCTATGGTAACATCGGATTCATCGTATATAAGTGCACTAGGACAACATTTTTAGTTTTCAAGATCATATCCCTACAGTTGAAGAATTTGAATCAGAAGAGATACTTACTTTATTTCGGTGCAATATCATTGTTGTTCGTTCCTTGAACAGTTTCTACTTCATCTATTAATTAAATGAAGTAGAATTTGGCATTCGTGAATTGTTAGCAGATCAAGTGATAGAATGATGGGTCACTCCATCTGTCTCAAACAACAGGTTAACAAATGTTCTCAAATATACATAAGTCTATCTATGATGAGGTTAATTGTATATGATTCCAAAAATGGAATTATACTTCATCTATCATACCTCTTAAAAAAATAAAACTATTTTCTAATAACCTGGGAATTCATGTAGGCCAGTGGAAGGCGATAAAGGCCTGTCGTACTTTGGTTGTGGGTTAGATTCCCAAAACCTTTTCCGACATGATAGGTTGTCTCTCATCCTGTAGGTTTTCCTTTTTCTAAAACTATACTATCATAACATTTCAGATATAGAAACAAACAGTTATAGCCAGAAGAGATAACATATGATTTCCATTCCAACCTTTGGGCTTATTGAAAATACTTTTCTCTGATTACATGAAATTTCATATACTGAGCATGTGAATTCCTTCATTTTTCCACCATATAACATAAGATATATCTTATTGTAGGTCCCATTCCAAACATGTTATTACTTTAATCATTTGTTCTCTTGAAACATAAATTACCATTGATCCTTAGTGAAAAAATGAATGCTATAAAAAGTTAAATCTTTCCATATACCAAAATCCAAAAAATTCTATATTCTCAAACCATGATATCACATTGTCCTTACATTAGTCATGAGCTCAATAATACAATCAAGCATGTCATTATATCCTTATCCCTTCATTATGAGAATATCATCTAATTTCAAAAAATATCTGAATAAACTTTCCTCGTTACCGGTACTATTCAACATATACATTCAAATACTTTAGGAAACAAATAGTTTAACAATCCTTAGATGTGTCTTTATTCTATAGTACCATTATCTATAAAAAATAACTCCTGAAAAACATAAATCATTCCACTACATTCTTTAACCATTGACCGAGCTTGAACAATTATGTCAACTGACATATCATTTTTAGTCTCTTCATCATCATTAACATAAATACTACCCATACGACCATGGTGATTATCATCTTGAGACTTTCCCTTTGGGAATTAGTTTTCATAATTCCCATACATTCAACATTTAAAACATTTAATCGTTGTTGATGTCATAGAAATACCATTATCCTTGTCCATGGTGTTAACTGAACATTTTCCTTTACACTTACTGGCTTTGTGTCCTTTTCCACACCCAAAGCATCTTCCAGTTCCTTTGAAACATTATCCTTCATGCCTCTTCCCACATTATTTACATGATGGAAATTGAACTTTCTTTCCTCAATGATCATCATGAAACTATATCTTTCTCTTATTAGCTGAGTTAGGATTCTTACCAAAGCTAAGATTATTGAACATATTATGAAATTGCTGATTAGGCATAATAACTATATGTGGAATTCTAGATCCAATTTTATTTGCATGCCCATGAAGAATATCATTCCATTGTCCATCATATCCTCTATTATCATGAATCTTCCTGTTTCCAGCCATTTCTTAAAACCCACCAAGAATAGTGTGAGAAGAAAAAATCACTCTAGGAAAAACAAAAAATAAATGGGGAGTACCCTCAAAATATAACATCTTTGGTTTTATTATATGATCGTTAACATAATTCTAGGAATATAACCTATATGTAGAGTTAACCTTAGAGACACCCCTAGACATATTTTATAAATATCTCTAAGGATTTCACTAATGTTTTCACATCCTAGTTTCAAAAGATTAGATAATCCTTTCATCTGGTACCATATATAGAGACCCAAATCTTAACTTACATAGAAATTACATTACTTTTGATGAATATGGATACATAAGAAAAACATACACCAAAGGACCATAAAGATCTTTTTTTTCTTACATAAAACCTTTAATTATTTCTTAGGGAAAATAAAACATAAAAAGGGTGATCTCAAATTCTCATTAAGGGTATGCATGGAGAAAATAAAACAATCCATATACATTTGAACTTCAAAACTTGAACATAATATTTAAACATCAAAATCTTGAGAAATGACATAAAACATGGTAGTATATAATCATAGATCCTAATGTATCATCAATAATGATAATATAGCATGGTAATAAAATAGGCAATTGTTCGAAAACATTAAGAACATGTTATGATTTCCATAGTAGCCAAGGCATTGCTTCCAATACCATCTTAGTGTTCAAAGTCCCTTTCTGAATCGTTTTCACTCCTCGTTCCAGTCCTATATCACTTAACCTAATTAACATGTCGTTCCAGCCATGTCTATCTCATGAGATATAAATCATTACCCAATGCATTCGAGAGAGATATAGGTCCCACCCATCTCATAATTAAATCACTGTTAAGTGTGCCACAACATAAACATAAACCATTCATCATAACCCAATAATAAAATGGGTTTCATAAACATCATCCCATCATAACATAATCCATATAAAACAAATGGATATCATTTCATCATTAGAAAAGTGAAACCATGTAAATAATAGATACATTATACATGAAACATACACATATAAAATAATGTCATCTTAGATGGAAATTTTTTTTGATAAAACACTTGAAATGAATTCTTCAGGAAAAAGTCATTTCTTTTTCAAAATTATTTTCTTTTCACAAAATTCCATGCATATTTAAAAGAAAATTATTTTTTGTAAATAGTCATGAACTCGTATAGATTATGATTCATTAAAATAAGGCATTATTAAACCGTAAAAAATCCATTCATGATGTATAAGTTAAAAAAACATTCTTCTTTTACTGTTGTCCAAAAAGTCAAAAAGTACCTTGTATGGTTTTCAAAAGAAAGATTCCTTCCATACGATGTGGTAAAAGTAAAAAATGGTAAAAATTAAATTAAACCTACATGGAAGAAAATTAAACATTTTATGAAAACATTTTGAGAACATATGGACATGGATGATAACCATAACCCCAATAAATACTTATGAATAAACAATCTCGGATAAGAATTAGATTGGAATAATTATCCCTTACCTTATGTCTGATATGCTTTGTATGTATCCTAACCACCTTTATAATGATATAAATAATATAATTGACTTATTATAGAATCATATTCATTGTTATGATATCATATATGGTTCACTTATGACTTTATATTACCCGTTAATTTGTATATTCCATGTTAAAGCCGCATTTTGGGTAAAATCGTTTTATTTATCGTACGTGTTTGGAATTGTTGTTCTTGATATTATTATTACTTATATAATTTTTAAATTCTTCTATAATTTAAATCATGATTTATCAATCATATATATTCAGTATATATATATAATAGATAGATAAATGAAATGAAATACACCGTTCATGGAGATGGTAGGCCGTACGTACGCATGAAAGTTGTTGTCTTCTCCTTATTGACATGAATGGGAGTAAGTAGATGAAATATATATATATATATATATATGTATATACATAAATCTAGTAGCTTTATCATGTCATATATTTCATTATAATTCATTATATATACTTTATAATCATTCTTGAGTGGTTAACATGGAGAATGAATCTCATTGCGTCGTGGAGAAGGTAATCTGTACGTACGCACGAGCGATGATATCATTCCCATAATTATTTAATTTAGTTTGAGTAGATGATATTATATCTCAGAATTAGTATGATGTTATAAATAATTTATATAGTTATTCATTACACCATTATACCCATCAAAGTATGGTGGTGGTGGAAAAACAAATTACACCATGGCGTGGAGACAGTATTCTGTACGTACGCACGCGCGGTGATTTCGTTTTTCATATGATGGATAGAAGGTGAAATGGGGTTGTTTAATATTTATTATAACATATAAGAATAATATTTATATTTATGTTATTACTTTATAATGAAAAAATTATAGAATAAGAAGTATAAGAAGAAAGAAGCTTGAAAGAGTTGGTAAAAGAGATTACCTCTTCCTCTACGCTCCTCCTTTAAACTTCTTCTTAGGGCACTAGATTTGGCCTTATGAGAAGAACAAAACCTATACTATATAACTAGAGAGGTAGAGAAGAGTAATTTTCAGGTTTTTCTGAGATTCAAGGCACAAAAGTGTGTGAAGAGAAGAGGGAAGGAGTGCCCTTTTTATAAGGGAGTAGAGGGGCATCTTTGGAAAAACTTAAAATATTATTTTATAATAAATTAATATTAGGTTTATAATAGTTCCAAATTGATTTATTTCTAAGATAATGTTGTTATGAGTCTAGATACTCTCAATGAATCGGTTTCAGACAAGTTTAGGTTTCTATATTAACCTTATCATTTAGATTTAACTCAAAGTTAAATAATTTAACATTTACCATGTATTCTAGTTTTCTTAAACTATATGGTTAATAAACTTACTATAATAAGAAAAAGGAATCCCAAGTTGTTAATTATTAATATATATAACCTCAACTAATTCATTTTTCTGATCCTTATTTTTTTAGGAATAAAATAACAATTAATAATATAATACTTGTTTTTAAAAAATATTTTAGGACAATTTTGACTCTATTTGGTAATTGATTTTTGTGAAAATAATAACAACATTATTAGTTATAACGATATTAATTGAATCAATACTAACATGTCATATTAACCTATAAAATTAGTGCAATTCATAAAAAGTCTCAAATTACATTTATTTTAGTTTTTATAACATCAATTATTTTAATATTTCCCTAAGAAGTTAATTACTGCATCATTGTTGTGTCATAAATAAATTAAATTATTTAATGTCTAAAAATTATAAATAAAATACCATTATGTATTAAATCCTTTCCTCTTTCTAATGAATTTTTATAGTCGAATTTATCTTATGTATATCCCTATATTAAAAATGCTTTAGTTATTAAACATTGATTTTATCTATTTTAACTCTTCTATAAATAAAATAATAATAAGTGTCCTAATATAATCCAAGTGGACCTAAAGGGTAATATATTATTACTAAGGTTGTTTTGGGGCTAATTACAATTATCCAATATAATTAGGACATGTTTTAGTAAATAATAATATCATTTTTACCCTTAATTACCCTTTTTTTACCGTGGTAAATAAAAGTAGAAAGTTACTATTTAACAGAAATTATTTTTATCTTATTGAACCAAATTTTACTTCATGATATTAACCATGTCTCTCATATTTTCAAAATTCCACTCACAGAAATAGAAAAATTACGTTTTATGCAAATTTTCGAATTCTTTTTTAAGGTGGGTAAAAGATGGTGAAAAGTTCAATAAGATTTTCATATATCTAAAATTATTATAAAATGACTGAAATAAATTACATTAAACTTATATAGGTATTATGTATCAAATTTTGACCTTAAATAAATTTAAATAAAATAAATAATTACTTTAAAAAATAGTCGGTTTTTAAAGTGTAACTCATTGTTTTCACTATTCATCAAAAATTGAATTTTTTCAGAGAAATACCAAAAATTCACCCTAGCCTAATTTTGATATTCGGAATCCAATAATGAAGTCCATTTTGATTGATAAAAATTTATAAAGTGGGTATTAATATTCATAATGGCTAGTGGATAATAATATTATAATAATATCTCGTTTAATGAAACTCAGTATTGCGTACTACACACGCTATCGAAGAAGGTATTGATTGGGTGTAATTCAAGCCATGTCAGTGCTGCGTGTAGGAAAAGTTTCATTGGGTGTTGTGTAGAACATAATCAAAACTTATTTCATTTATACATTAAGAAAAATCTATACATAATGTTAGGTATAATAATTTCCACAAAACGAACATGAAACTGTGTGTAACACGAGCCATGAATAGTGTTGTATATACATCAATCTAATAAGGTGTAACCTATAGTACATGCTAATAGTGGTGTAGTTTATAATATAAGACATCAAAGAAATTAAAAATAATATATCTCATAAAATATCGAGGTGTTATAGTGGTGGATATTGATCAGGAATATAAAGTAAGATGAATATATCCATGTGATTGGGTGGGAAGAATTATATAAAAAGTTTTTCGATTAATAATGTTCGTTCACTCTATTTCTAAAACTATAAATGTATTTCCATCTTAACAAGATAGATGGTGAATATATTAGGCCATATAAGGAAAACCTTACAATAATTTCACTATATGCCTCTAACATTGTTGTTATACCCAAACGCAATATTGACTATTTATTTGTAGGTATAATACCTAGTTTATGTTAATACTCATTGATGCATTATGTTTATATCTATGAGTATTTTTTATGATGTTCCATTAATGTTGAAATCAAAATTATCGAATCTCAAGGGTATCATAAGGATGTGAAATAGAATGTGGATCTTAATTATAATAGTCTGATGGGGACAACTAATGGGACCATGAAATTTTAACATCCCAATTATCAATGAGGTATATAAAAGAACCTATGAAATTTAATAATTGGACGAGGAAATTAATCTGGTGATGGAATGAAGGGAACATATCTAGTGATTTCCGGTATGCTAAATCTACTAATATGATATATGGAAGGAATGATCCGTGCAACCCTTTTCACATTGTTCATTACTTGAACTGTTATGATCTATGGAAAACATCCAACCATATCACTATGAAAAAAGTTTTTTTGAGAAAAAAACATTCTATGTACTACGGGTGATATATTTCCATCACAACTACTGAGGTGTATACAAAAAAAATTCTGTGACTTGTACTCTAGTTATTGATTCAAATATAGTGAATGAAATAATTTATTCTAATTCAACACATTCCTTATTATAATTAAAAATTAGTATAACTATTCTAAGAAGTCAAAAAAGTAATGTAGAGTTATCGGTGAAAATATAAAATTGGGAAACAAATGCATCCCGAGTATATAACTCCTCCCTTAAAACAATTTGTAGGATGAAATTCCCAGAGAACATTTTATACACCTTTTGGTGTAATTTTATACAACTATTGGAATAGATTGACATTACCTATATAGATCCAACATAAATTGATATGACAAGGAAATATCTCTTAGTATTGATAATCAAAAACCAATTTTGTACAAGTGTTAGTTGGAAGATGTCATGAACCAAACTAGGTCAACCGTGAACTAGTCTCCTGAGCTGATCCATGGTGTTGCCCAAAGAGAATTCTCAATCCACATGGGAAGAATACAAGTTCCAGGAACAAATAATGTATAAATGACAATGATTTCAACTAATTAAAAAATAACTATTCATAGTAAATTAATAGAGTAGCAAAAGATAAATATATATTTCCCAAATTGAACATCTTATAAAAAATAATTAAAAGGACAAAAAAATTAACAATTAAACCAAACTGGACCACACCACTATAATGACTGCATGTCACCATAAGGGACACTCTCTAATACCAAGACCTTCTATCACCAATGGTGATCAATACCTATTTGAAACCTACACCATAAGCTAAAAAAAAGAATAACTATAGGTTTTAGTATTAAAACATAATAGGCATACAAGGAAAAATCTATTCCCAGTTCAATTTCATTTAAAAGGGAAGAAACATAAATATAATAATTTACATAAAATATATAATATATGAATATCAAAAAATTTCAGAATAATAATAAAACATTTTCCATTTCTATTTTAATTCTAAATATTTGTTTTTTTTCATTCATGAAACATTAACAACATCTATAGGAAAGTGATTCTTATATTTACAAATGACCCAAAAGGGTATGAAACTTTTCACAATTAATTTTTTTTTTTCAAAATAATTAGAAAACATACACATCTGTTCCCAAAGATGAATAGAAAACATGAGAACATGATATTAATCAAATACTAAAATAAATGGAAATAATTCAACGAGAGTAACCAGCCAACAAGTATCTTAATCATCACTATAGGAATGTACGTTCTAATGGACATTGGTGAACCAAAGTGATCTTGAATAATCAAGAACATACTAAAAAATGTTTACTCATCATGAAATACATAACTCACTGGATGACATCAAATTTCCCTAACACGCTCTACCACTCCTAACAGGGAACAGACTGAGGGTCACAATACCATATCAATAATAAAAAATATGACCTCTTATGGGCCACTATCTATTGTGTGTCATAATATTTTTGAAAATTGTTCTTATTAAATAAAATAACTATGACATGTACAATATGTCGAGATTAATGTAGAGGGTGATCAATATGATTCTAACTAAGCATCAAATTTGAGAGACATATATAATAATTTACTAAATAGTTATCAACTGAGACACCTGTAGGATCAATTTCTTTAAATATTAAAATAAATATATACTAATGGATTCCAGGCATAGGTCTCCCATTCCAAAAAATAAATGAATAATACAGATTAAACATTGACTACATCTAACCCATTAAATATAAATACTATGAATGATAAATTACATAGGATAGTTTCCCTGATAAAAATATTTATTGATTACAAAAAAGATCAAAATGTTCCCCTAGAATAATCTATTAAGAGCCAAAATTAAATATTAAAAAAGTTAAAAATAAACAATTTTCTATTAAAAACTATTTTAAAAACCCCATTTAATTACCCAAACCACATATAAAAACCAAATCCATTATTTACTATTTATAATCGTGGAACATATTATCATTAGATGCCGTTTAATTTTTTCAAACCAAACAAAAACAACTTTAAAATCTAACACCTTTTATAACCCCTTTTAAGTAACCCAAAATTAAAAAAAATCCCTCCAAACAATATCTAAAATTACAACGCCTCATTTTATACCACAAAATACTCACAAAAGTCATCCAATCATTTCATCAAACACTCGGTGTAAATAATTTCATAAAACTATTCCATTTTTCACCAAACAATGAAGAAATCCTCATTTTTACATCAACAAATAACTCTAAGGATTACAAAACAATATTTAATATTATAGGTAGAAATTAAAACTATGCGACTAATGAATTATAGATTAAAAAGGTAATTGGAATGTGAACCCTACGTCAAATCACAATCACTTCAATAAAACACTCCCAAAAAACCATTCCATTGTTTACAGAGCTGTGATCTACCAAGATTATCATTATATAAACCATACTCTAAAAATAAATAAAGGGAAATGGGAACCCTAGATCCACAGGACCAAAGAAGGTTATCTCATAAAGTTAATATGAATTAAATAGGAATATAGTGAAGGGAGGAGATGGTTACCTTGAGAAATATAGCAGAAAACTAGACGAATATCCTTATATATATATACGATGGAAGGATGAGTGGAGAATTGGAGAAAAAAATGGGATCCTCCTTTGGGTAGTAAGAACTAGGGGTAGAAGAAAATTGGAGAATTTATCTAAAATTACCTTATATTTTTATTTAGAATTTTAAAAATAACATATATAAATAACTCGCAAAGTTTACAAAACCATGTGAAAACCATGCACCCCTCAGTGGACACATATAATCACCTTCACAATTTCTCCGCATTGTTTGAAAACTATACACCAACTATGCGGAGTGGTTTTTTCTTGAGATAGTGTCTTCTCACATTCATTAATCATGTCATGAATAACTATTCATGTCTAGTGCACCCTCAGATATATGCATTCCCAGGCTTGTACAGTTTCTTTGATCATGAAACACAATTTTCCAAAATAGTGTGCATACCATGATCTATTAAAAAAACACCACCAAAACAAAAAATCTATGCCCTTCACACACAAAAATATAGAAAATAATTTAATGAAAAAATGTTATTCTTGATAAGATGTAAAAAATTATAATACGTGTGTGAAAAATATCCCCACCATAAATACTTTCCTCCCCCAGAAAGCCACGACATCTTTTATCTTATTGATGAAAAACTGTGGATTTCACAACCACATAATTTATACCTCTAAACCATGAACATGTCAAACATATCCAAAATGGTAATATTCCACTGTAATGAAAAAAAATCAACAACAGAAACCATTCCCCAAAAAAATGTGAACTCAACTCATGGTCACTATAACCCTTCTTAAAGAAATGTTGATCACCCTCCCATTAACCAAGCATTCTCTAAAAAATTGGGATCATAATCAAAATGTTTCAAAAAAACTAAATTCCTACTAGACCGGTATATGAAACAAAATTGATTTCTCAACACTGAATTCTCAAACTGACTCCCCATAATAAAAAACAAATTGGATCAACCACTTGGAAAGAAACGACAATGAGACTCATGGTGGGTCTCACAAAAATTAAGTACAGACATTCTTTAATTGATAATAAATAAAAACTTAAAAATATACCAACACATGATATACACCAGAAAACCCATGGAGGTCCCATCTATTAGAAAATATCACTAAAAAAATTATACCATGATATGGAAAACTAAAATAGATAATCATAATCTATTACTATTTCCAAACTAATTAAAAACATGTCCATTGTCTCACAAACCCAAGATATCACTGACTTCCTGTGAACATCACCCCAGAACCTATGGTTAGAGCCGGGATGTTTAAAGCATATACTTACTAATTGTAATTATCATTAAATATATGATCACCAACACAAGAATTTATAAGTTCACATTGAAGAATCCTTTATATAGAATGTATAATGGTTAAAAATATAAAAAATATGAACAAACATTCATTAAAAGAAGAGTTCTTAAGATATCCAAAACATACAATTAGATATAAAACAAAATAGAACACCATTGGGCACAACCACAACAATTGATTGAAAGAATACAACACAATGGGACTTTGGACCCAGACTAAACAATAAACTACTCTTTAGAATGGATCCACGTTGCTTCATGGAAACACCTTGATCAAACCATTGAAAGTGTACATGTTGCTAAAAATAATGAAAAGACATTAGAAGGCTCTAGCATGGTGAAATATTATAATCTGGATTTTTACACTGATGTCACAACAAAATTCCACCCCTAGAAAAGGATGATGAAATATCATGGTGCCTTTCCATTCCACTACTAGCTTCGATAGCTTATGGTTACTTCCCTTCTTGATTTAATGTATTCCCTTTGCCACTTTCTAGAATTGAAGGATGGAACTCTAACTAAATAACTGCGTTTAATATAAATTCAAAATAAACCACAAGCCTTTCCACAATGAGAAATGTGAATAGATTGATCTCCAGCACCTTGGACATAGGTTAGGATGATGCCTACACCCAAAAACCCTTGCCTTTGAGGAATTATACACAACATACATCGATTAATATTGAACTAGGTCTGAAAAGAGGTGATATAACTCAAAAAGTGTCCCATCATTCTACTATACTCAACTATTCTCCATTAAATTCCATAACTTTTTCATATTAGAGAAGTATTTTCAGATGATGAGTGCCTAGAAGAACTCCTAGTTTAGATCTTCTAGAGGATTATTCAGAGAGACATACTTCCCCCACATCCTCGACCAACATTCAATCATAATAGTATAATACATAACCTTAAATGAATATATAAGCTCAATGTTCATAATGATAAATTCAATATTCATAATATTATCTGATTCTTCGAGAAGATCCACTTGATAGTATATGATAGATGTAATTAACTTTTGAAACTAAATAAAGAAATCATAAGGTTGATTTACTAGCATGCCAACTATTACAGAACCACATGTAGCTTCACCTTGAATATCCATAAAATATTTTTGGTAGAAATAACTAGGAATCAAGAAAACCATCTCAACAATAAAAATTCTCAATCTCAAAACAACTCATTAACAACACTTCACAAATCAGAGAAAAAAACATCAAAAATTGGTTTTTAGAAAAACCAATATTTTCCACTTCAATACTAATTAAATAGAAAATAACATGGTGGGTTTCAAAATAACCAATGCTATTCATTATATTCTCACTCATAGGAACATTCCTATTAAATCGCAAGAACACATCAACCATTAAAATCTAGGATCTCATCTATCCACATTGTCACCCATATACATTCCCCACATGTTCATGTATGTGAAAAATAAAGTAAATTCCAATGCTAAAAAAAGTCACTTACACTTATTATTCAAAACAATCAACCCATAATTTGACTCCGTAAATCCACATCTAAGTTAATAATTCATTAATCTTCCAAAATTCTCTCTAACCACCAAGTGAATATCCATTTTCATATTCCGTGTTACATACCATTAATACATGAAAAAAATAAAATCCTTTGAATTTAAATCCATTATGTACATGTTTTCTCATTATATTTTTTTCAACAACTCAACAAATTCAATTTAATCAAAATCATTTTACCAAATCCACATACCCATTATTTCTTCAAAATAAAAACATAAAATTATTTTCTATTTTCCTAAAATTAAACCATATCCGCTTCAAAATTATGTTTTCACATTTTCTAATAGAAAGTTACCAATAAATTTAAAAATCACTAGGAGATCAATGAATATCACAAGGGAAACTAGGTTCAATGGGTTACATGGATATATAGTTGGAGAAATATTAAAATCACACAACCATCATTGAGTGTATTCTAAGACCATATCCCCTGCTTCGTAAGGGATTCTCGGTCCCTTTAGATCTTTGATATCCATAACCCAAATCCATCATTATATCCTAGGCACTAATCAGCCACCATAATTAACAGAACCAATAAAACCAAATATCCCATAGAATCCCAAGGCTTAGTGTTGAATGTTTCATCCATACAAACCTTTATACCTACACCCTGTGGTTCCAATAGTTATACTACATACACCTTGAAACCCATAAATTAAAAAGGTCACTCTAAAGTAAATGGAATCCAAAGGAAGGAATGCTATTATGAAAATTTTTCACAAAACATCCTGGGTGAACCTAGAAACGGTTACCAGATCCCATTCGCTGTAAGTCCTAGTGGTTGTTCCTCATCCCCATGAGCTGGAAACATGTATGTGGAATCACCAGAATATGCAAAACTAACAATTTTGGACAATGTATGTAAATATAAAATATATTATAAATGTGTAGAGATGGCCAAAATAAATATCTAAATGTTAAAACATTGCATATTTTACAAATAGAATGAATAAAAAAACTAGACTACAATAATAAACTAGACCTAATGACTACATAGCCTCCATGTGACCCATATGGTCACTCTCTAATACCAAGACTAGAAATTTCCCAAGGTTATCAATACTGTGCTAAAAACATCACAACAAGCTAAAAACAAGAAAAACTATATTCTGTAGTGTTAAAAATAATAATGTGTTCCCGAATAAATATATTCCCAATGAACATCCATTAAAATAAAGGAAACACCTACTTCATCTTTGAAATAACAAATATAAAATTAATATTTTCCTCACTTTTAAGATTAAAAACCAAACATGTACCATTTACATTATTATTCCAAATCGTGTTTGTTTTTAATTGAATCAACATTATAATTTTAAAAATAAATGTGATATGTACATTTCAAAATTGAAAAACAGGGTGAAAATTTTATAATTTAAAACATTTCTCAAAAACCATTGAAAAATAACCAACCACTTCCCAAATATGTATACCACACTTGAGAAGACCACAATATTCATTTTATAAGGAAAATTTTAATAATTAAAGAATATTAAAAAGAAAAATCATCTTAATCATCCCTCTAATAAATTATGTGTGAATAGACGATTGTGAACAAATGATATCATGAATAATATAGAACATACTAATACATGATGACTAGTACCCAAGGAATACATTAGTCGATGACATAAAAACAACCTAACGCACTCAACCACACCTCATATGGGACATACCATATGGAAAAATCCCATTAAAATAATAAAAAATTCCCCCTACAATGGGACACTAGCTAGTGTATAACCAAACTACTCTAGAACTCATTTATATGAAATTCAGTATATATATCAAGTTATACTTATCAATATTAATGAATATGGTTATCCACCCTATTCCAACCAATCATCCAATCACATACACATAATTAATAATTTACAAAACATGAATCACCCGAGCCACCCAATGGATAAAAATCATTCTATTTAAATTTACAAATCTACCAATGAATTCCATATCGAGGATCTCTAACTCAACAAAAAGTATATGGGTCACATTGATTCCATATTCACCATATCCCACCCATTAAATATAAACACATGGAAAGATGATGGTATAAAGAGAGTTTTCATAATAAATATTTTCATTGATTTCAAAAAATTAACTAACATTTTTCAGAAAATGCCTTAGTAAGAATCAAATCTCTATTTTAAAAATGTATAAATACATCATTTTCCATTTTAAAATAATTTTATAAATCCCCATTTATGTACCTATACCACATGTAAAAACTAAAATTTTTTCACCTAGTTCATATCAGACTACTTATTATTATAATATGCCAATTTATTATAAATGAACCAAAAATAAAAGACATTCAAATACATAACCATTCATAAACCACTTTTCTGAACCCTAAACCCCCTTCCAGACATCAAAAAAGAATTTATATATCCAAACCATGTTTTAAACACGTAAAAATATAATAAAAATATAACCATGATATTAAATTAACACTTGTGTTATATTGCACAAAACAATGCCATTAATCAATAAATAATGACAAAATCCCAACATTTCACATCAAGAAATTATTTCATGGATCAAAAATATTTAATATTAAATAATGGTGTAAAAATAATGAAACAAATGAATCTTAGATTAAATATGAAAGAGAAATGAAAAACCTTCCTCAAACTCAAATCTCTTCAATGATGCACAACCTAATAAACTTGCCTAGGTTCTAAGAGCCAAAATCTCCCAATATGATCATTTTTAAAAAAACCCTCAAATATAATTAAATTGAAACATGAACCATATTTTAAAAATACCTTGTAAGGAGATGGAATTAGGAGAATATGAGTGAAAGAGGATGAGAAATAAGAGTATAGTGGGATACCTTGGGAAATATGGCCCCAATCATGACTAGTCTCATTATATCCACCATGGAAGGAGTAGTGGAGTCTAAGATAAGGAAGGAGGAATATGAATTATGTTTTACCAACTAGGGGGAGAGAAAATTGACGTTTTGTGGTTAAAATTCCATATTTATAGAGTTCTAATTTAAAAAATTTATGATTTGGGTGCTCACATGATTTGGCAGCATCGTTTACCAAACTGTGTGCTAACCATGCACCCCTCACTGAAAATTACAGGGAACCTGAACTGTTTGGACACACAGTTTGTAAACCATTAACTAATATTATTGAATGGGTTTTTCCTGAGATAATGTATTTATGAATGCTGTAATTATTGTTTGACTAATCGTTTGTGGGATTTGTGACCAAAACTAAGGGCACTCATTTGCATTAATTGTATCATAAATATTTCTATAAGGATTCACTGAACCATAAACAAATAGAAAATTTTCCCAAAAACTAAAAAATTTAAACACATAACACCCAAATACTAATAGAAAACCGCAAGGTGAAAATGGTATACCAGATCATAAGTCAAAAAAAAACATGGTGTGACAGCAGATGAATCTTTATTAGTACCATAACAACAATAATGGATATTATTTCTATATGAGAAAGAATATATTTACCAAATGACTAATTCTATAGAAATAACCACCATCAAAGAAATTCTCATTGTCAAGGAATACACATAGGTGTTTCCAATAGAATATTATTTTTTCGTCATATCTATGATGTTGAATTTTTAATCAAGCTTATACATGGAGAACAACCATTGTCCAAAGCTCTATATATAATCGATGTTGTTGAACTTGTGAATCTAAATAATATACTAAAAAAGAATCAATATATGGGGTTCATACACTAGCATTCTTTACCGTAGGGCAGTCCAGAACTCTTTATTATGAAGAAGGACTCATCAATGATCCTTTTAATGGATTATATTGTGCTCAACAAGATCATGATAAAGAACTAGTATCCTATTTCAACTATTTATTAATTGTTTTATCAGTTATGTGGATCATAATACTTCTCCAAGGTGGATATATGGTTAGGATATTACCATATTTGGTGGAAGAATATGGATATCTGCATATCTGATTTTTGAACAAGGTATGATACCTATTGGTTCAAATAATTTCAATTTGTACTCACCTATTATCAAACAATCTATTTGAAGATTATAAATATATTATTTAGTAATTACAATGAAAATTTTTTGTAGCCTTTATAGATTATATTATAATATTCTCCAAAACCCAAGAGGAGTATTTGAGACTATTATAATGACCAAACTTAATTAGAATAATTATACAATTTACAAATGATTTGACCTCTTATTGAAGATATTCTCATTATTGGGACATCCCATAAAAATGAATAGTATATCAACGGACCCTTAAAAAACAAATAAAATTAAAGCATGTCCAAGAACAAAAAATGTGATAGATATCCATAATTTTTTATTTTATGATGGTATATCATCAATTTTTTAGGAATTTAAAATGATTTTAAAAACATTTACAGAGTAATCACATAAGTGTGTCAATTTTACATAGATTAATTAATATGAAGAGATATTCAAAAAGTATAAAAAAAGGCTTATCACTTCCCCAATTCTCATAATAATCAAAAGTGGAGAACATTTCATAGTATTCAGTGATTCATTTACAATGTATTGGGTACTGTATTAATGAAAAATGGTAAAGTTATAGCCTATACATATATGCAATTGAATGTATAGGAATAAAAACCACCAAATTATGATCTATAGTTGGATCCAACAATCAATGCATTAAAAATATGGCAGTATTATATATATGGTGAGATCTATGAAATATAAATAGATTACAAAAGTCTTAAAAAAATATTCACATAGAAACAATACAATATGAACCAATATAGATGGTTAGTGTAGATCAGGGACTATGACTGATCAATCCACAATAATACCAATAAATTGAAAAATGTGGCATATGATCTATTTAATATGTTACCATAAATTATATCATTGTTGTGAATTAAGAGGAATATGATATTATTATATTTTCAATGGGTGGAAATGATAATCATAAAAGAAGGAATATCATAAATTATTTCAAAAATTATTTCTAAAAAATTCTTTGAAGATATATTAATGGTTGATAAATGATATTATGTGGAATTAAAAATAAAATAAAGACTATAAAAAAATGTAAATTCTTAGTTTTGAACATTAATGTAAAAGAATGTGTACAATTTTGGTCAAGGCTATGTGTACTGTCGAATTTGGTGTGAAAGAAGTATCTATAAGATAGTTCTGATGGTCATAATTCACTATACAGCCTACAAGCACAATAATATATCAAGATCCCTAAGTTAAATATTTAATGGAAAATATCAAAAAGGAAATATCTATATATAAATAACGATGAATTTTTTTGATAATATGTGAAGGTAGATAGGAAAAAATGTAAGGGTTTGATGAAACCATTACCCATAACTATAAAGAAATGGGAAAAGATCACCATGGTCTTTTTCACTGAACTTAAGAATACATACAACGGATACAGTGATCTCTAGGTTATGGTGTATCTTCGTATAAATATTTCACCAATTATTGGGAGTTGAGATGATATCTCTTTAGATAAACTTTCATGGATATAAATTATTTTGGTAGTAGGGAATCATGGATTAACAGTGGTGATTTTATCTAATACAGATCTAATATTCACATCCGTGTTATTTAAAAGTCTCAATAATACTAGAAAAAATGATATAATCATTAATACAACATATCATCCTCAAACTGATTTCCATTATGAGAAGACTATTCATAAATCTGAATCCATTCATCAAGTATGTTCTGTAGAGTTTAAAAGTGGATGGGACCAAAATCTACCTTGGATTTAGTTCTTTTAAAATAATTTTTTATACTAAATCTTCTATATTACAACCAATGAATACCATTATGACATGATATTTATAACACCTCTATGTTGGGATGATATTATTGAAAGAATAATTCTATATTATAAAACTGTTAAGGAAATGGTGGAAAGGTTATCCCCATTAAACATCACATAAAGGATACCATGAGTCAACTGAATAGCTATGCCACCAGTCATTTAAAAAACCCAGAGTTTAAATATTGATACATGGAACTCTTCCTCATGTATCCATGTAGTAACATGAATGTATTTTGAAATTTTTCAATATTTAGACCAATATTCATCATCCCCCAAGAGATCATTGATCGCATTAGAGCGGTGGACTACCGACTCTCACCCACTTGTTACAAAACTCAAGTAGATGATGTATTCCATGTATTCATCTTGATAAAGTACATACTATACCCCCATCATGTACTCAATCAATATGTGGTACCATTAGAGAATAATTTCTCATATGAGGATCAGCTGGTGATGATCTTACATCATAAAGACAATTTTTTAAGAAAATGGGATAACAAACATTGAGAATATTCAATGGAAAAACTAAAAATTTGAAGAAGCAATGTGGGACCAGAAGAAGGGATGAAGAATAGTTACTGTAATCATTTTTTACTATAAGAAATGAAAATTTTTGGATAGAATTTCCATAAGGGGAATGATTGTAATTACTCAAAAAGTTACAAATTTAATTCCACTATATATTTAATTTAATGTCATTTTAAACAATAATGTATTAGAAAACACATGAAATTATTTTGTTTTATTTATCTAATTGGATTCAAAATAAAATTAAGTATCCCTTCCTATGATAATATAGTCATTTTTTGTGAAATTATTATTAGAAAAATATAGGCTTTTTACAAATTCAATGACAAAGACAAAGGAAGTGATGAACCTAACTAGTATGATCAAACCATATGAAGCCCATTTATGAGAGATTTTATTAGAGATATCATCATTGGGTTTATACGTTGACAATAACCAAGAAAGGATCCAATAACTTAATAATTATTGAATCCATTTATGAGAGAAGTTCAAGCCCATTGAGATCACAACCAAAACCATGTACGTCGAACCACACCGTGATAGTATCATCATCACACAACTAAATATTAGAGCGATTTAGGTGTTTTAATGTGATATGAATCAATGCCCTGTCATTATGAGATTGTATATTATAATTTATACTATAATTTATATATTTTTATAGTATTATGTTTACTTAAAAAATGACTTTAATTTCGATATAAGAAGGCACAAATAATATTTTTTGGGAAATTTTAAAATTCAATTAAGGAATATATTTTAATAAATTTATTTATTTTAAAAATAAATAATATTTACATAAAATATTTTTAATTTATAATTTTCATTAAATATATAATGATAATGTAATTTTTCAGAATTCCAATTTAATTTTAAAAAGTATACAGAATCTATTGTTGTTAAAAACCCATCATTTCCCCGTAAATTTTGATTAGTATATTAAAAGTAAATAATCAAATATTTTGATAATTTTTTAGTTAATATTAATTTTATTTTTTGAATCATAAATCAGAAATAATCCTACAGTTTATTTTTCATAATTTTCTGAGAAACACAAATTTTTTGGTAAAATTACAAACCTTAAAAATATAATTTGTGGATTATGACATATTATTGAACCAAATGTGGTGTAAAAATACTATAATGTGTACCCATTACCAAATAAATATTTTATCTTTAAAATAATGTAATATTATGTTTTTTATTTTAATAAAGCACCTAAAAATCATCCAAAATTATTTATATATTTTATTGTTAATATCATTTCTCTAAGAGTATGACCCACCTATACATAAGTAAAGGGATAAGTTTATTATGTTCTTACCATTTCCATATAAAATAGTTAAATCATCTTCTATTGGGTAAAATCATGGGATAAATCATGGTAACTTTTTTTGATTTGGTTATTTTATAATATAAACTCCAAAATATACAGTTCATAAATAATTATAAAATCCCCACTGAATTCCATTATAAACTCAGTTAAGATACAATTTATCTCCGATGAAATTATTTTTTAATAACATACTTAATCTTCCATCCCTCTATCAAGATTCCTCCCAAGGCACCCCCGAGATCTCATGAAGTTCCCCACAAGCAATTGGTGTCACACACCCATGTAAGGGATATTGGCCTTCTATTATTTAATCATGTTTATTTATTATCCCATGCCTCCTATTTAAAATTACAATTTTTGAGATATTAAATTACATTTCCATGTTATGTATAATTTTATTTCCAAATTATTAGTAACTTTTATCTCTCTTATGAACCATTTTTATTATTTATTAATTGATGTCAATATGCGGTTGAAAATTCACTGTGATTTTTTAATGCCAATAATTTTGTATAGTGAATACCATGCCCATTTCAAATCTAAGGTGTTCACCTGTTAACATATATGACTATTTAAAAATTAAATTAAATTAATTTATTCCACACTTTTTTTATATGGAATAAATTGTGACAACAAATGAATACATTTATTATGATATATGTCTCACACTTAATCATGTGAATGTTATCAATGTGATGGTTATGACCATAATTATATATTTCTTAATTACATTGGTTAATGTTTAGTTTCATGAGATATTATTTTATTTCATGATGTGAACATGATTACTATATAGTACGTTTTCTATTATGATGTCTTGGTATTTATCCATGACCAATGATTTTTATTAAATGTTTTACGTTGCTTCCACATTTCCCATGTTACCTATTATGAACCACTGATATTCTTTTGGTCAATAATATATATTAGTATTCATGTTAGTTCGGAGTTACCAAATTATTGGGATTTATAGATCACATATTTCATATGTATGTCCCTAGGATACCTTTTGCAGTTTTAAATGACCAGGATTTTTAACAGAATTTCCATAATGTTTTCAGTAATATTTTTTTATCCCATGTACAAGATGTTATGATATGTACATATTTCAAAAAGACACTAGACTTATATATCTATTGGTCTTTATTAATTTTAATTTTATGTAAAAATTCGATTGTTAATGTGTAATAAATGGCATGGTTTTTATACAATTGTATTGGGTTCCCTCTATTTTTTGTTGAATATCATTATGATTTATAAATTATTTAATATTAATAATTAAAAAAAAAGATTATTTACTACATATCTGATATCATTTGGTTTATAGTTATGAAAATCATTAAATTGTATATTACATTCAAAATTAACATGATTCTACTGGGTTTCATCCATTAAATAAAACCAAAAACCATTGTGTGGTAAACAATAAACATAATGGGAAAACAAATAATCATTAATATTAAAATAGAGAATATCCAAATAAATAAACAATTTTATATGACTCATTAGGTATAACATAGGTCATCCATTATCATTAAAAATCTTTTTGATGTTATCCAATAGTTATATATATCCCTAGGGTTCTCTGTATATATTTCACATCCCTGTTTCAAAAGGTAGAAAAATAATACTAATATACAAAATATAGTTACTCATAATTTTCATGCATATATATTGCATAATATTAAATAAATATTCATTAAATAACATAACAATAAACTCTAGAATCAAGTTTAACTTGTATATTTGTAACGAAAAATACATTATAATATAATTATATGATATATATATATATAATATACCATATATTTCTTCCTAACTAGAACCCATATTAAAAATTTCATAACTAATTTCATTCCTTATAAAATATGGAATGGAAACATAAGAAATGGTATTCTTGGATTCTCAGTAATTGTAAACATAGAAGACACAAATGTTCAAATAAATATATAATTTTTATATTTGGATTAGAGCATGTTTATAAAAAACTAAATAATAACCATCATCTCAATGATAAAAATATTATGTCATATAATATATACTGGTAGTACATAAAGATTTAATAATAATTTAATAACATGAACAATTAGAAAAGTATAAAAAATAACTTTTTTATTTTAATAAATAAAATACACCACAATCATTTTAATTTGGGTTCACTCCCCATTAAATAACAGTTTTCATAGTTATCTCCAAATACTATCATAGTTGATTGATTCCCATTGTGAACTAGGATCAGACCAAATTGTAGTCCTATTTTTTAAATGAGATATCCATCATTAACATATTTATTAGATAAATATATAATCTTATGAACCAAAATTAATAATGAAATTCATATATATGTGTACCAAATTATAATAATGAAGTTTTCATTTCCTATATTTTGAAAATAAAACAATGTTCATAAATAATTAAACACTGTGTTACCGATTGAATTGAAAATTCTTTCATAAACATTTTATAAATCCACTAAGAAATAACACAAAAAAAATAATTAATAATCAATAAAATATTTTTAACATAATTTTAAAAATTAAAAATAATGAATAAGGATTTATTCACTACATAATATCCACAAAAATTCATTAGTAACATCATGGTATTTCATCTTATATGAAAACATCATTGAAGTTCACTATAAATTTTTATTGAGTGAAACATCCTTTTCACATTGAAATAAAATATTTAAAATAAATATATTTACAAATATTTATGAAGTATATTTAATTTGAATTTATCATTAAAATCTTATAATGAATTCCACAATGTACTCAGTATTTATGATGGCATTAAATTCTAATCAATCTGTTTGAAATAAAAGAAACTGTTTCATTTATGCTTTCCTAAAAAAATTTAAAAATTAGACCATTTAGAAAATGTCAAGAATATTCATTTTATATAATATTGTTAAAATTTATTCAAGGGTAAAATATATTATTAAATAAAATAAGATAATATTCAATCATTATTGATAAACTTTTTAGAAAAAAATTTATGTTCGATTTCTGATTTATATATGAATAGAGAAATAATGTTCACATTCCAATAAACAATTCAATATGTATCATGTGTACATAAAATGCATAAAATTAAGGAAAATTTTGGTAATTATTTAATTAGAACATGGTGAATAAATACCATTAGTTTCATGAGATTAATTTCATGATATTTCATCAATGGAAACATAATCATAAATAATCCAGAAAACAACGAGATTGAAACACAAAACCCTAACTTCATGTCTGAATTCCCACATATGTTATCAATCATGTCCTATGATAAATATATATTTATTATAAATATATAAAATAATAATAAAAATATATATCATAACAGATATTGTTTTCTTATAAAATTTTATGACAGATTTAATAACAATTATTTATTAAAAACGTTGTTCGAGTGATTTTTTTCATGTATGTTTAGGTAATTGTTTTTACCTATAATTTGAGAATAATTACATATTACAAATAATGATGATAATTTTTTAAATTTACGAAATATTTAACAAATTTTTATTGATCTATTATTGTAGATAATAAAAATAAAAACACATAGTTCATAGAGATGGAAGATCATCGGTATGCAAAAAGATTATTTTCACATTTCGATGCATGAAATAAAGGTAGGATAAAAAACAATTCAAAATATCTTATAATTATTATATCATAATAATAATCTATTTTAATTATATAAATACTTTTTTAAATCCATTATAAGTATAAATGGAAAAAAATTGCGTTGATCGGTTGATGTGGAAGACTAGAATTACGAACGTGCAGTGTTGTAGTTTTATAACATATTTGAAGATAAGATGATATATATGATATTAAATTTTCTAATTAATGATTTTTTTATAAATATTATATATGAACATTAAACTCATCATTATCCCCCTCCACAGATACAGGTTATGGAAAATTAAATGTATTTTTACATGGAGATGTTATTTTGCATGTACTCACATGCGATAATTTCACATTCCATTCGATGGAATGGGCTGGATAATGGTTATTTAAAACTCATAAAAACTTTTCTATATATTAAGGAATCTTAAGATATAATTTTACGTTAAATACCATTGATTTAGTGGATGTAAATTATTTTATATGAAATATTTTCAATCATATATGGTGGTTACCTATTCTTTGAATGAAATCTATCGACCAAAATGATAAATATTTATTATATGAATAATGAAATAAAAAATTAAATAAATAATAACAAGTAGTGAAATGAGGAAATATCGATAAATAATGATGTATTATTGTAATGCAGATTATGAGAGTCAGCTCAGATAAGATTAACACCATCAATAGGATGGGATGGAAGATTAGAAAGCATTGTATCCATTTATCTAGAGACACCTTTGATAAAAGGTAATACTAAAACATCTTAACTACTTTCCACATGTGAAGAAGCTATAAATCTTCATCCATTAACCCATTTTTCTTATCAATGATGTACACAATATACCAGGGTTTGAGGACTAAACCAAGAGTAGGGGTGTAGACAGTGTGCATATCCTTTTCAACAGCCACATGTTAAAAATTATTTTATCTATATAAAAGGAGTATGAAAATAATAAAATTAGAATCCACATGATGGGAGTCACCACATCCCAAATTAGTGGAGAAATCTAAAACCATTGAGCCCATATTATGCTGGATAGATCCCCTCCCCTCATCATACCAAAATTGCAATAACAATCAATATTTAGGGTTAAACGGGAATGATGAGGACACCAAAAAACACATCTACCTTAAATGGAATTAGTATCACAATTAGCATTGTAAAAATTCGTATGAAAAGGAGGTATTACATTTTCTATTTTGGGGAGGAGGAATCATGAAATTTCTTAAAATAATAAAATATAAAAATGAAATTATTTATAAACTTGCTTCCAGATGAGTAATTATTCATTTATATCATAGGATTTGGTTGAAAAATATATTATAATAATTTTTTGAAAGTTCTTTTTATTTTTAAACTATATCTTTTTTTAACCCCATTAGTTAACATATTCTATCATTAACTACTGTAAGGTATTTTTCTTCTTAAGTGGTTATAATTTCATTAATGGAATAAAAATTCGTATATAATTGGCCAAGAGGTTAAATTGGGGACCATATAATTATCACATTTTCATATTTCATGTTTTTAATAAATTTCATACCAATATAGTAATACAATATTTTCAAAAAATATCAAAATTGGTGTTTAGACACAATTAAAAAAAATTCAAATAATAAAGTGAATAAAAATTTGTAATTACAATATAATATATTAAACAAATATTAATGTGTTATATTCATCAATAAAATACATGAATCACTATAACACTGTAAAATTATATTACATTTAATATTATTGAAATATATTTTTTATTCATATATTAATTGAATAATTACTATGTTTTCGTTGACTAATAACTTTCCATTATTATATAATTAAAAAAATTAGAAAAACAATTATCATAAAAGTATTTTCATTACCATCAAAAAAATAATTTTTGTTCAGAATTTTATTTTGTTCCTATGTGATCATATATGAGTTATTTAAACATATGCTAGTGATAATTTATATTTTCCATTCATATAAATTTTACAATGGCCGTTTTAATGGACATATTTCCATTATATTATTGAATTTCATGAATAAAATGATATGGGATTAATTAAATTCATAAAATAAGATATAATATAAAAAAAATTATATTAATTTTTTTAACTTATGATATCACTAATAAATCTTTACCTTGGTGAAATATTTTATTAAGCTTATAGTCCATAATTCCTGAAAATAAATGATACTAAACCACCAAATTTTTTCCTCCAAATTTATATTAATGAAATCATTTTTAACAATGGAATTTTTGTAAATCCTAAAAATATATATTAATATAATCATTGAGAACATAATGAACAATATTTTTTATAAATATATATTTTATCTAAATAACAATTTTAATTATAATACCAGTAAATCAAAATACTTGATGGATTTTATAAAATTTCATTTCATATATTTAACATATCATATATATTATATACATATCATTATATTCATTCACTAGTAATGATTAATTTCATTTTTTAGATAAAAATAATTTTGATAATAAAATTAATTTTGTTTCAAAAAAACATAACATTCATTCAAAAATATTTTTTATTTTCATTTCAAAATAACTGATAAAAATGATATATTATTATAAATAAATAAACATTACTATTTTCATAATTAATTCATTATTATTAAATAACGCCAAACAAATGTCTATGAAACAATTGTCACATTAAATAAAAATATTTTAATAGTATATCATATTATGTTTAAACTCAGTGATTTATGTAATGAATTATATTAAAAATTCAATTTTTATAGATAAATATAAAAACAATATCATTGTTTTATATATGTACAGGAAGAACATTCTGGTCCATGAAAAAAATATCTAATATGATAACATCTATATGATTCAAAATAAGATAAGGACCCCAATGTGGTGAATTTCCCACTACACCCACTAATAGAACCTTTGAAGGACATCTCATATGCACGTTTCTACATACCAAAATTAGAGGAAAAGATCAAAAAAAATCTGTCTAAAATTAATTAAATAATTGAAAACAAATATCATGGTAAAAACCAATCCAATGATACAGAAAAAATATATCCAATGTTTATTTGAGGATAGTCATGAAAAAAATATTGGGATTCAATAAAATCTAGCTCTCATGTCCTAATAATCCTAGGTCATATTTATTATCTTCTAAATACCATTAATATATATTCTTTGATTTTAAGTTGTCATAATAAGTCTAAAACTACAGTAAAATTAGTGGATTAACTAGACTTTAGTATGAATAAAATGTAATTTATGATCCCCATGATCTAGTGACTAATGTTAGACATCCAATAGTTTCCTAAGGGAATGAATCTACCGACCTGAATGGAGATGCATGGAATACATGTAGTGAAGTTCTATATGAATACAATTTTATATAATCAAACGAGTGAAAACAACCAAAATTCATCCCATTGTAAATAGATAAATACAAGGTATATATCCATGAGAACAACCAAATAGGAAAAGCCAAAAAACTACCACAACTCTGTGTGATTTAAGGGTAATATCTCACCATCTCCCCACCAACTATAAATTCCCAAATTACATGATCAAATACTCCACACTAAAGTTCAATTCCCTTTCCTAAATTCGAAATAGTTAGGTTTGATCACCTACAAAAGATTCTTGAATGAGTGATATAATTAATCTTGGAATGATCGATCATAATTGTTCAACAACATGTATCTTTTTTAAAACAACAAAGATGAATATATATAAAATATGGTCTGATAAAATTTTTATATAATTTATATAAAAATGGAATCAAATTTTGATTTTTACTATTTATTCAATAATGAATGTAATATTTTTTTCAAATATTTTATCAAATAACATTTTATTATATTTATATAATGAATTATTACATATGAATCATAATAAATACATAGATAATGATGAATGGTGATCATCCATAGGATAACAAAGGTAGTTTCTATCTCAGTCACTCAAACCAAATTAACAAAAAATTACTTGTTGAAACTAATTTCCTTGGTTTCAAAAAGTCAACAATTAAGGGATAAAATAAAATCTTAAAATATTAGACACTTATTGTATCTATATCAATTCCATAAATCCAATAATTTATCATCTCGAAATAATAAAACATCCAATAAAGGGAAACCCTATATGGTGTCAAAGTAAAATACCAAATAATAAACACACACCCATGTACCCAATGATCAGACATCAACATATGTAAAATCATTTCCAAGGCACTAAAAAAATTAATAAATAAATAAAAACAACAATTTTTTCATTCAAACCCCATGCTTAGAAATTCAATAGAAAATAAAATTCATTGTGATTTGTAAAATATTATCTATTTTAAAAAAATACAATTAAATAGGTTTAAAAACAAAATTTATTCATGAATTTAAAATAATTCAATGTTCATTCTAACTATTATTAAAACAATATTTCTGAAACTCGGAACATTCTTGATTCAACAAAAATAGGTTATGTATATAAGTCTTTAACTCAATCTTTGGTTGCATGCCAACCTAAATGTGATCCTCAGACTTGTAGGGAAGGAAATACAAGAGATAATGATTGAAGGCATTATCAATCAATCCCCACAACAAAGAAATGACTTTCAATAATAATAAGCTGGTGGAGAAGATAGAATATTAGATACATCAAGGATCACCAATGTTCCAAAATAACCAATAAGAGAACTAGCATCAGAGAAAAAAATTCAATTACTCTATATGGAAATAATTGAAATCATAATTAGATCAGTATATTCCCAAAAAAATATCACTGAATTTATCCCATTTCTGATATAAATGTATGATAGAAAGAGTATTTTATTAAACATACCAACATAGGAACAACTGATCAAAAATGGGTCAAAACATCGAAACAATATAATGGAGGGATCCGAAAACTACCCTAGAGAACCAAAATATTTTTTAACATGGAAATAATTTTGAACGGGTAGGAAAGTTATGGTATGCATTGGTTTAAATGGAAAAATTATCTAACATTAATTTGGATAGATTATCTTACATGGGGAAATTTAATACATAGTTATTACAACTATATTTCATATGTCGACCCTGCCAACAATAACCTAGAACACAGTGCCTTAATTTATTACATTGGAAAAGTTTAAAAATATAAAATCAAATGAAACTTATAGTTTAGTATGTCATTATAACTATATACATGCATGAAAATTATTTTATATTGAAAATATAAAATAAAAAAATAAATATAAAATAAAATGAACTGTATCCATGAAAAGTAATTCAAATATTTCTTTTTTTTTATCATTGTGGAAGGAAAAAAATATGGGTGATCAAAAATTATCTATAAGAGTATGTTGAATAAATGAATAATTAAGTAATTTTCAATGTGGCGTGGCAAATAAATGATCATATATTCCATTTATTTATAATTATTATAAAGAAATGAATCATTATATTATATCATTTTGGAAATTTCATTGATAATATAATAAAAAATATCATTTAATCCATTTATTACTTAATGAAGCAATGATATCATCCATCATGATACATTTATAATAAATAACTTTCAACAAATAGTTTAAACACTATATAGAATATTGTTTAATTTGGAAAATTATTTTCTCTCTTTAGATATACTAACACATCAATAGGTTATATATTATTAAGGATTACCCATAATTACAGATCTAAACCATTCCTTTTTTATTAAATAATATATATAATTCATGATACAATATGCATGGTCATGGATACTATATATTTAGTATAGGATACAAATCTATCAATTTTTCCCAAGTGAATCAAATGAGATGAAAAGTGAACATCAAATATAAATACAGTATGAGGGATTATGAAATAATATATCCACCATAAATTAATATAAACATTTAAATGATATTTAATGTCCAAGGAAAAATGATAAGAAAAATGATATTGTTTCAAGAGAAGTTTAATAATAAGAAAAGAATTTGTGAATGTAGAATATAATTTTCCACAATATAGTTTTCATGTAAAATATAATTGGATGAAATAATTTATGTTTAAAACAATACCATGATATATAAATGAATCTTGATATTACATTTAAAATAAAAATTCTAGAAAATATATGAAAGGAAGTAGTTGAATAACATTATAATACTCCATAATGAAGGGAAATTGGTATGATGTCTCATTCAAAGATCATGTCATTGTAGTGGGATTAATAAATTAATTGTTTATGTGTATCAAATGTAAAAAAAAATTAGAATGTTAAAATAATACATTAATTAATAAATGGACAAAATATTATCATGATATAATATATAAAGTAAATTTTTACCATAATTAATTGTAATTGATTCAAGAATTTCCACACATTACAATTTTTTAGATGAAAATGATTTCACATTTTTACAAGTTGATTTAACATATCATTAACTAACACCAGAACCATATTAATTTTTAATAATGTCATATATGATCAGTTTAGAACATTTTATATTTTTTTCTAAAATAATTTTATTTTTTTGTTTATATTGGGTTTTTATCGCCTAGTATTCTCATTCGTTAATATTTATATGCATTTTGGTTATTATTAATACTATATAGTTAAATCATATACATATTAATAATAATGAAATAATTTTACTATTTATATATAAATTAAAGTTTTGAGGCCATCCATGAATGATTTTGTTTTGATAAATTGAAGTATGTTACAATCACAGAGGTGGTGGGTCGTACATACGCCAGATTAATGATTCCATTTTTAATGACCATTATAGAAAAAAGGATTGAAATTTTTTAAAATTACATAAAGATAATAAAAAATAAATACCATGTTATTTATTCAAATGTAATTATATATATTATACATGATCTGTGGGGATGAAAATATTGTCGCATCACATCATGATGATGGTAGTCTACACATACAAGAATAAAGTAATAAATTTTTAGTGTAAGAAATAAAATAGAATGTTATCTATAATGAATAATAAATATTAAATAAATATCATATTTATCTTAATTAAATGCCATATATTTATTAAAATTGTCATTATCGACTTCTATGATTCATATTTTTAGAAGAAGAATCCCATCGCTTCACAAGGTAGTAGTCGGACGTACATATAAGAGATGTTATCATATACCCTATGAGATGGATGGTAAAAATGTATATATTATATTATTAATAATGTAGAATAATTATTTAATTAATATCATGTGTAAACGTTTTATCTATAATCAAAAAAAAATCATCATCTGTAGTAAGGAAAAAAATATTGAAAATGGTTAGTGACATGACATTATATCCTTAACATGATTGAATATTTTCAGATTCATTTGAAAGAAGTGTAGAGGGATTTAGGTACTAATAAAATAGAATAACATCTCTATCTATTTTGGAAACATAGGATATTATATCCTTGTTTTGTAATTGAAATTTATGGAAATGGTTATTGAAACTAAATAAGGATTCTTGTTTAAAAATGTTACCTCTTCATCAGGTAACTCTTATAGAATTTCACAAAAATCATTCCTTGGTTGGATTTATAGAAAAAATAATTCTTTTATGATTTAATAATGTATGATTATGGTTGGATAGGTTTGTATTTTTTGATCCAAATAGTTATTAATGTGTTTTGAATAGTTTAAAGTTTGTATCTTTTTGGAGGTGAGGTGAGTATAAAACTATATTTTTTGGAAATGAAAAATGTGTAACCTTGTTTTTGACATGATAAAAGAGAAAAAATTAAATATTTTCCAGTGATATACAATATAATGTAAAAAAATGATCTTAATAAATATTTAAAAAAAAATTCAGTTCCTTAAAAACAATATCATTTTAGTGTAACCCCCTCGTAAATCAATTTTTACCTGAAAAATTTTAAATAATTTATACTATTGTCACTACTAATATTTATCAAATATTTTGTTGAATATAAAATATAATATAAATTAATAAAATTAATAATATGTAATATATTTTTCCAAATCCAATTTATTTAATTGTAATGAATTATTTCAAAATTATTTCCCCAGTCACATAGAGAAAGAGGGTTTTGAAAGAGAATGTTTTCCAATGATTAAAATGTTTTAATATCATAATTCAATATAAAAATTATTATAAATTTATTAATTTGTTTAATAGATATTAAATTTTAGTAAATATTATTTATAATAATAAAAATATAATTTAAAATTATAAATTATTTAAATGAAAAGGCTATTTTACTTTAAAATTTAGTATATTTCACTATTCATAAAAAATTGAATCATTTAACAAAAATTTAAAATAATCAACCAAATATATATTTCGTTTTATGATATTAGATATTAAGTTAACATTATCAAATATATATATATATATATATATATATTGTTAAAATTAATTATTAATTATTTGTTAAAATAATGTAAAACCCACCTTTTTTAAAATATAATAATCAATAAATCATTTGTTTTCAATTAAATGATTATTATTTTATTTATATTAAATAGATAAATATTATTTTAATCGGATAGGTAGTACTTTGAATAAAAAAAATTTAATTTAAGGGATATAATAGTAATTTTAAAATAATGATATCATTATTTTGTATCATGCTACCTTCCAACCTAATGTTGTGTACATTGCAAGCCATTTAAAAGATTGGTTTAATTTAAAAATTATATATATATATATATATATATATATATTCGAGATGTTATACTCTATTATATGCATTATTTCTTGTGTATTATAATTTTTTTGAATAAGATGTTAATATTTTAAAATCTCCAAGTGTTAAATTCTACCCCCTTATATATATCACATACCTGAAATTTACTCTTGATCTCGATAATCAAGGGTTTAAAATTTGAAAATTCTATTCTTGAAACCCAAATCATAAAAAATTTAAATAAATCATACACTTTATGAGGAAAAAAGTGGAATTTTACATGTAATTACTTATATTATATCTCAAAACAGGATTATAGTGTTGGGAAGTTATAATATGGATATATATGTGAAACCTAACACCAAAATATTTATGGTGTATGATATAGAATATGGTTTATTGGAAGATAACAACAAAAAATAATTAAATTATAACAATGAAAGTGGGAATTATTATCATGAAAAATAATTATAATAGGTTGGTTTTATTTAAGACTCTTTTACATGAGTTAAGTAATTTTTTCTCTCTCAAATAATTTTAGGAAATATAAATATACCACATTATTTTATTTCATAATCAAAATTTCATCCATCATATTTCATTCGATCAATTTATAAATTATGAGATAATCCAATAAATGAATATCCAAATATGATTTTTTATTCCTAACATAAAATTTTTTAATTTTTAAATGTTTTATGTTCCATAAAAGGGAGACTTATGTTTTAATCTATATCTAAAAAAGTTACAAATAAATATGGTTATCAGAAGTTATCTAATAACACCCAAATTTTAATATAATCCATATAATAATTTTTTTACCATAAGGCACATCAAAATTAAGTTCAACCAAATAATGAATGAAGGTCACTAAATCAAAATTATATTCCCTAGTCAATATAATGTTTATATAAATGTCACATTCAAAATATGTTAATACCATTGTCAACATAAAACTGTAATGAATGAAATAATTATTCCAAAATGAAAATCCAATGTTGTGAAATATATTCTATAGATCCAAAAATTTGGTATACTCTTATAATGTTATCAAAAATAATCAAATCCCTTACCAATTTAATGGTCCCCAATATTATTTCATAGACTAATTATTTTCATTATTATATAGTCATAGAGAACATATTATTAGTTATATTCATATAATAATGTTTTTTAAAAATTTGTTCAACATGGAATTGAATACATTTTCTACTTACCATTCAACATAAGTGTTCAAATATATAATAAAATACTAATATGATACAATAAATATAATTTTAAAGTTTTTTTATTAAAATATCATAAATAAAACAATTATACAATATATATCATGGATCCATATACTCATGAACATTTATCATTCAACTTAATTTGTATAAAAAGAAACATATAGTTCGTGATTCCATATATTCTTCTAAGTCGTATTCCCTTCATGCTTGGGGGATTAATTTATGTTGGTCCTCATATATTTACACTATAATAATTTCATGTTAAAACATTATTTCCTTCCATTAAATCATGATCCGGATGGTATTTTTCTTTATTTTTTATAAAACACTCATTCCCTTCAAAAAAATTACTTTGTTGTTTCATTCCACAGCTATATCATATATAAAAATACATCATTCCATTCTTACATTTACCCAATTATATATTTTCCATTATATTAGTCTCTTACTTACTTAAAATAAATTAGAAATGTAATATTATATCACAATCTTCATATATGATGAAACTATTTAATAATATTAAGATAAATATTTATAGACCATAACCCTTTTGAGACATGGCTTAATACCTTGAAGGAAATGATAAATCATTACATATGTATTTTTATGAAATATGTAGCATACCTAGATTACAATATAATGATAGAAACATAATTCACATAACATTAAAATGTGTTTTTATTTATGCAATTAATGTATATATTATTTCAATTTTATAAGTCATGAGGTAAATTTTTGTTGAAGAATCGCTCAAATTTTTTTTTTCATTCACTATGTTTGATTTCCTCTTAAACCATAGTATTTTGGATCAATAACAAGCATTTTTAATCATTTCATTTAGGACACTACACTACATGTGTAGCATTTTCAATTTCACTGTATCCAAATTCCATGTATATCTTCTCTAATGATGTATAATCCATTTCTAACTTCCATTTCATTTGTAGTCTCCCCAAATGTTATAGGTTTCTATAGAATAAATTATATATCATTAGAAAATATCTATTTTAATAGGGTTATCTGAATAGAAAAGTTTATTTATCATAACAAGATTATTCACACCTATTATATCTACAAATTTTATAATTTCGATACCCAGTATATTAGATATAATAGATGGGAAATCTCTACTTTAGCAATGATTTTTGATAACATTATTACTTATAGGGTCTACTTCTAATATATTTCATACATTATATTTGACCATATAATTATTAAATATAATATAGCTTCCAAAAAAATAATTAATTATTAATTTTGTTTAAAAAATAAGCCATATATAATGTCTTAATCAAAAATATTGTGTATTTATTAAATTTTTTAAATACAACATTCATGTTTTTAATAAAAATATGAATTAATCAACGAATATTATCTATGAGTGTCAAATAAGATTTGTATTATAGACCTTATATGGGCACCAAGTGATGATCTAGAAAAGTCCAATGCACTCTATTTTGTGTTATTTATCATTGGTATATATGTGACTAAAAAATCATTTTCTATTATCTAGATAGAGATTTACTGTAAAAAAACCCGTAATATTTTTCATAACAATATATTTATGTGTTTTTAATTTTCGAATCATCATATTATATTATATTTTTTGGTTTTTTAATCAATTTGTTTCCATTATTTATTTTCTATATATTCTAACAAACATTTATACTTCCAACTATAGTGACCCTGACCCTTGTAACCTGGATCTAGTGCCATACAATATAGTAAATAAATAGATAAAATGTGTTAAATCCCAACAGACCAAATAGTTTAATAGTTTTTAAAGAAAAAATACCAACATGCTTCCCATTTTATACTTTCAAATTAAAATAAAAAATTATACATACAAAAATAAAATGAACTTCATCCTTCATAACTCATTCAGAGATCAATTATTTATAAATTATAAAAAGAAACAAATTAGGGTGTTCTCAAATGCATAAGGTTATGTAAAATATAATATATAATAAATTAATTAATAATAATCAATTTGGAATGGTATAAAACATAAAAAAATTATTTAGATAAAATTTTTTCGGGAAAATAAAGGCAAAATCAATAAGGCATGGTAATTAATTGAACACATATTCAATTTAATCGATATTATGAGAATGAAATATATTCCAATATATTATCATTGATAATATATCATGGATAATAATTATACAATAATTATAAATTATGTAATTTCTTAGTTATATGATTTCATGGTATCGGGCATCATAATACCGCTACTATCATGACCATCCAAAGGATAGTTAAAACTACATATTGAACCCCACATTATCTAGGTAATTGATATTTCTTATGAGCCATTATGGTGCATTGTGGGGATATATAAAAATGTGACCCACTCATAACAATAGGTCCAAATAATTCTTTTTATGTAAAATAATCAATTTAATTAATTAATCAATTTCCCATATCATTTAATATCTATATATATTAAACGATATATATTTGTTAATATTTACTTTATTAATCAATAAACATTCAAAGAAAAATAAAATTTATCAAAATTGTATATGTAATATAAAATAATCATATCCATCATAATTTTGTTTAGAATAAACATAAATTTAATTTCTAATGAAAATGATCATGAAAATGTTATTGTTTCACTAGAATGTTAATAACCACAAAATAATGTGAGATTGACCGATAAATTTTATTAATTGTTAATTTTTAATTAAAATACCTTTTTATGAAATTACTGAAATTGTAACTCAATATACGATGAAATATTAAAGAATCAATATATTACATGTAAAATTGTTATTATAGACAGTATATAAAATGAATTTTAAGAATAACATTACAATATGACTCAATGAAGTTGAATTGCGATGAATAATCCTAAAAAGATCATATCAGTGATGTAGAGATTGATCAATGAGTATATTATGTGTATCAAATATAAATAATCATTAATATATTATTAATAGATCATTATATAATCATATGTGATTACACATATAATATTATAATGAAATAATCAATGAGGTAGTATTTTATCCTAATGAATGTAAAATAAATTATGAATTCCCTTACATTATGCGTCACCTTGGTTGGAAATTATTTAAATTATTTTATAATTCATTAAAAAATGTAATTATCATAAAATTAAACAATATTAATTTTGATAACATCATATACGATCTCTTTATAAAATATTACATCATTTTTGTTTAGAATATTTCATTATTTTTATTATTTTGGGGGTTAATTTCCATTCATTCTCATTTGTGATTTGTAATGGATGTTATTATTACTTATAAAATTATATAGATATATAACCTCCATATTAATAATCAGGATATAATTATAACATTTATACATAAATTATTACATTATTTCAAATAATTAGGTATGGGTTTTACAAATGGAGAACATTACAATCCTGGAGATAGTGGGTCATATGTACACATGAGTAATGTTTACATTATGTAATAATTATTTGTGAAAAAATGTATGAAATGTTTTACCCATATATAATTATACTATTTTGGTAAATAATATAATATTTCATTAAATATACTTATATATATCAACCATGTGGGATGGTGATGAAATGACCTTTGAATCACTTCATGAAAGTAGTATTCGACATGTATAAGATAAATGTTATCCTTTTTTATTGTATGAAATAAAATGTAATATTATATTTTTAAAATTTAAATTAATTCTAGAATTTATTAATTATAAAATTAATAAATAATGCATTAATTAAAAAATTAATAAATAATATATTAATTAAAAATATCTATAAAAACATCTATGTTATGTTTTAAGGAAAGACAAATCGTGTCGCATGGTGAGACAGTAGTCCACCCTACTCTCGTGCGATGTTATCATATCCCAAAAAGTAATGGAATTTTAAAAATTATATTATATAATGACAACATAGATATAATAATATATATATATATATATATACCATATATACATTTGAACTGTCAGCATACCCATCCATGAATGGTTGTAACAGAAAAATAATGAAATCAGTTTGTGATGTAGTAATATTCCATACACATGGAGGCAAATTTCACTACACATTTGAGGGATGTAAATATTGTTATTGGTCATAAAATTATCATAAAAATATATTTTTATATGTTTTATATGAATTTTATTATATAATAATTCATTAATATAAATATAATGAGCTGGATAAATAAATAAAATAAATATGATCATTGAAGAATGTTAACTCTTCCTCATGTAACATCCATTGTTTTGAAAAAAAATCATTCCATGACTCTAATTAATTAAAAATTATGGACTCTAGAATGATAACATTGTTTTTGAGTGGTTATTATTTCATGTATGGGGAGATCCAATATTTTTTTAGCATTTTAATAATAATATGTAATGGGAGGCCTTTTATAAATGATGTGAGTAGAACACTTGTAATTTTTACAAAATAAAATTGTGTACCCAAGGTTGTTATGTTAAATAAAAATATTAAATTAAATATTCCAATGAATATGGAATTCCATAAATTTTATACAAGTGTTTACATTATTTAATCCCACATAATTTTAATTTAACCCCTGATGAATACATTTTTACCTTAACTGTAGAAAATAATATTTATTATTTTCATTATTCTTTTTAATCAAATTTTATGTTGTAATTATTAGATAATATGAATTTTTATTATTCCATATATTGAATCCATTTTTCTAATTTCAATTTACATTAATTATAATATTTAATTTAAACATAATATTGTACTCATGATGATAGTTTTGGTTTTAAAAGAGAATGTGTTAAAAAGTCTACTACTATTTTATATAAAAATATAATATAAATATAAATAAAATGACCTAAATTTTATTGATTTATATATAATTTAAAGAAATTTTACATTAAAAACATAAAAATTATAATTTATCATTATTATTTATTTAACATAATGTACAATTTAAATTTTAAAACAATATTTTATTTATTTATCATCAAATAATGAATCTTTTCATAATAAATCCAAAATATAAAATTTAAAAAATTATGATATAATCATATAAAAAATGAGTTTTTTCATTAAATTTTCTACATGTGAAAGAAATTTATTTTATTTTCTATTTGGAATGCTTGACTAAACTATATATAGAATAATAGTTTTTCTCAGAATAAATTTCTTTTTCATTTAAATTATTTTTATTTAATTATTATATATATATATATATATTAATATAGTGTTAATTTATTAAATTTTACTATTCATATCCAATATTATAATATCTATTTTATAGTAATAATTTTAAATAATAATACTTTAATAGAGTATCCTGTTTCGTTTAAACATGGTGTTGTGTGCATCACAATCTATCAAATAGAATGAATTTAAATAAATATTAATATATCATAAAGTATTGGGATATTAAATACCAAAATATAATTGGATTCTAAATTAATATATTATATAAAATATTTCTTTTCAATTTTAAAAACTATGGGTGTCGCATCATCGGTGGTATAAGGTAGAAAACCTACTCCACTGGAAGTCCCACTAGTTAGTTAGTCACATTCACATATGATGCACAATAAATCAATTTGAAACTATATTTTTAGTGTCCATAAATAACTGCCAATTATCATAGTTTTAGTTCCCCTCCAAATAACCAAACAACCCTTTCACAATTCATTGAAGAATATTAAAAAAACATAAAAAAAGACATCAATAATATATAGTACCAAAGGTTAAGAAGGTGAGTAAAAACTTGATTCATACATTTTTTATACTATTTTTTTAAATAAAATGATTTATCTAATACCCAATTTGTATCTATTGTATGATTTCACTGTATATCAAAAAACCTAATTATTTAACATATATAATCATTTTATAGTTGATATTCATGTATCCTCTCTTATCACATGAAAAAAATAATGCATCTTTTTTATAATATTTTCATTATATATTCATCATCCGAGAAGGATTCTAATTATAATACTTAAAAATAGATTATATCATGGGTTCCATTTCCTTATTTTTACTTTTATGAACCATAAAAACACTTTTTTTTTCAAGGCACATGTATTTATCAACTTGGAAAACGAACTCATGGGGATTGGAGAGAGACTTAACCTTATTGATTAAATTATAATTTTCAATGAAACTATATAAAACTATAAATATAATGTATAAAATGAAATATATTTTTCATTCATTATGTATATTAAATTACATAATGTCTTATCACTATTTAGATGTAATCATCATGACTATATGAGGCATATTTGGCATCATCTGTCAAATATTTCATTTGAAATGATTATTTCAGATATCATATATATATATATATATGTTCTCACTCATTATAATGATTAAGATCACAGTGTTAGGGAATGCTGTTATACATATAAAATTCATCATGATGCTTTGTGAGACCACCGAACATGGATATTAGTATGTATCATTGGGTATACATGGAATTGTCAAATGTTTTTATATATATTGAGTTTTTATTCTAACAAACCACATTATCATATTATTTAAGAATATGGGTTTCTAATATGTATATATTTTTTCATGGTGTATTATTGTATGTAATAACCTCTAAAATTCATGGGAACTCATATCAAATAGAATATTATAATTCACCAATATAAATCATAGTGATATAGTCAGAGTCTTATGGGTTTTTATTTCATTAATGAATATGTTTTTATTTTTTCACTCCATTCATATTATGAAATTTTATTTTAAAATTAATTTATATAATCTTGATATTTTTTCAACAACCACTATCCCTCTCCATTTGTTTCAAAATAACTTATCACCCAAATTTAATATTTCAAAATGTCTCTATGTATATTCTTATAACCCAAATAGACGATTCATAAAATATTGAAATATATATTGATGGTTGTAAATATAAGGAACCATCCTTAAACATTACATAAAATTTAATTAAATGAATAATTCACATTGACGATCTTTTCAGGTTTAGAGTTTTATGGAATTAGGACATAACTATTACATCTCAAAATATTACAATATAGGAACTTCTACCCAGAATCCAATTTTTTCATAAAATAAAAACTCTTGAAAACAAAGTCATGTCTAATTCCATGTTAAAGAGAGTATGGCTTTTCCTTAATCCCATCCTTGGCCATATTCATCTTTATGTCCTGTGAAAAACATTTCAAAACATGGGATGAGCATAAAAGGCTCAGTAAGGGTTATAAAATAGTGAATGAAAACATTTGTTCATAAATACATACAAAACATGAACTCTTTTACTTACCTCATGAAATCATAAGATTTATTACAGACACATAGAACTCATAAATCATAAAGGTAACTTGCGGCATCCATACCATACTTACATTATAGCTATCACAACTACATAGGGAGTTACTTTGGAATACCCGTCACAGTATATTCCCTAAATCTTTTATGAGAATCATTCACGTTTGCCTCCTCCACATTACCCAATGCATTGGAGAGCTATCTCAGGATTATCTGCCCTAGGTTTATCACGTAACCACCCATATACGTAAATAATGCCCATGAACCATAACTTGATCTTATAACATAAGCATAAAGGAAAGATAACATATCTTCATTGCAATAATTAAATGAGATTTCATGATATTGAAATAATAAATCCATTCTCAAAATCATTTTCAATACCAAAATACGTAAAAATAGTATTTGGTATTTATTTTTCCTTTTAAAAACATTCCGGCTTGTAAAGGAAGCCAAAGATCAAATAATACTCGCGGAGGTGGAAAGATCGTTGTCACCGCTTATGTTAAAGAAACATTCCTTTTTGTCTTTTAGTAAAACGCTTCATAGAGAAAAGAATCCTTTTGAATAGAAGTAAATGTCAAAGGGTTTTATACATCTTATAAAAGAAAGTCATGTATAAAACTAAAAATGCCTCAATGAAAGCAGATTGAGACAAAGTCCCTTACCTCCTGTCCAACATGACCCGTTCATTCTTTAATCTCATGAATAATAAACTACTATTAATTTCTACTTTCTTAAGAACATTTTTCATGTTTATTATTCCATTTATATCACTTATTAACATGTTATAATCATTATTTAATCATTTATGTTAATAATGTTCATTTTGTCGATATTTGGTACTTGAGTCAATATGGACTTATTATAATTACTTGTTGCTCACATGGTAAAAGGTTCATTATATTCAGAATTATATTCATGATTTGGTTATCATATATATGATATATATTCAGCATGTACATGTATTCATAATAGTACATAACATTTGGAGGTACGAAATTAAATGCACCGTTCATGGAGACGGTAAGTTGTACGTACGCATGAACGCTACATTCATTTCTATTTATTATTTTAATGGAATTAAAACAAAATGATACATAGGTATATTATAATTCCATTATAATATCATATGTAATATCATTAACTATATTCTTTATACATCCCACACAGGGCATTAACGAGTCACATCACTTTGAGGGGGCGGTAGTCTGCACCTTCTCAAATGAGATTATCGTCATTACCCACCATGGAAACCATAAAATTTTGATATAATTGGTATTTAAAGAAGAATAAATAAATCATAAACAAAATATTATCATATATAAATAATGTTCCATCACAATGGCCACCATGATAGGCGGTAAGATGAAATTGAACAATCATCGTTTCATTAGGCGTTAGTTTTCCATCCACATAAACATTATGTTCTTCATCCTTTAGATGGAGGTGTGTGTAAGTGTAGTTCGAATACTTTTCATAAAAACATCCTAGTATATTTAGGATACTGGTGTTGTTACAAAAGAAAGGAAATAATAATAGTTTAGGGGTTGGAGAAGAAAAATAAAAGAAAACAATTTAAGAGAAACTGTTACCTTAATTTGGGTAACTCACTTTGGTTTGAACCAAAGGACTTCTTGAAGTACCTTAATCCTAAGGTAAGGCTTCTAGGAGGAGGAGAGGGATGTAGGGAGATTAATTGGGTAGAGTTTGGAAGAGCCAAATTGCTTGAGAGGTGTGATTAATTGCATAGAAGTGGTCTGTTTTTATAAGGGAGAGGAGGGGCTCTTTAGGAATGAGTGAAAATATTATTTTATAATATAATTATATTCGGTTTCTAATGGTCCAAAAATCATTATGGTCAAATATAAGATGAATCATAATCAAAATAAAATCATCTAATCATAATTGGACACTATTTGGATAATATTGTAATAATTATAATATTATTTAATAAAATCATTTATTAATGAGGTAAATACTACATCATGATTGTGTCATAAATAATTTAATTTATATGATGTCTAAAAATTATAAAAAAATACCATGATGTATTAAATCTTTGTAGATTTCAATTAATATATATAGTCTAAACTATAACTTGTGTTACCCAATGTAAAAATTAATTTACTAAACGATATTTGTTTATTTCATTTTGGCCTTTACTTGAAGTTAATTAAAATAAAGTGTCATAATCACTTTTAAGTGGCTCCATGGGGTCCTCAAAACGACCCAAGGATGCCCATGGTCGAATATGAATCCAGCAATAGGATTAGGACACATTTTAGGGTAAATTAATATAATATTTTTTACCCTTATTTACCTGATTACCCTTTAACCATTGTAAATAAAGTATTTACTGAGGTAAATATTTAAAATGCCGAAAAATATAAGTTTCTTATTTAAAAAATTTGAACCTCCTAATTAAAAATATGGAATCCATTTCTCCAAATTAAACACACATAAGTCGCAGAAATTAATTTAAAATTAATTCCCGTTGTCAAAACAAAAGGCTTGTTTTTAAGATATATTAACTATCAAAAAATTGACAGTTGACTATATACAATTTAAATGTGAAATTGCTTCTAATGACCAAAATTAGATTAAATGGTAAAAATATAATCTATTTACAATTTAAAACCAATTAAAAGGATAATCTAACCAAATAAATAAATTAGATTAAAACATAGGTTTGAATTCAAATACAATATTTTAACAATTCCTAAAAAATGAACTTTATTGGAAAATTACCAAAAATTTACCCAAAGAAAATTATGATGTCCTCATTCCAAATAATGATTTTCTTTGGTCATATAGAATGTATTAATGTGACCAAAACTAGATTTTAAAAGGGTTTTCCATTAAAAGGCGGTAAATCGGTCTTTTAATGTAAATTATGCTTAAAATTAGATTCATTCATATATTATGCCTATAACATTTATTGGATAAATATTAATACATGTATAATCATATTATAGTTATTTTTGTTCATTCCCGCCAATACACCAGCTAGGAGTTAACTACCATTTATAATAATAATATTATATTATTAGTTTGCAACGTAAGATTCCAAACAAACTCGTTGTTGCGTAATGGGTATGCTATCGAACATAGAAACCCCTTTAAGCTAAGATTAAAATTTAATACAAAAATATTAATAAATATGAAAATATCTTATTCTTCATTTACCTGGGATGTTACATCCTTCCCCCATTTTGGAAATTGTGTCCTCTCAATTTTTATCCACATATCAAAATAAGTGGGGGTATTTATCCCTCATAGAATTTTCAGATTCCCACATTGTCTCTTCAACCATATGTTTTTCCACAAAACCTTTACCTAGTGAATTACCTTATTCCACAACACCCACTCTATATGGTCTAGAATCTGGACTGGTTGTTCATCATAAGAGATATTCTCTTCTAACTAAACTAACGATGGGCTCAAAACATGATATGGATCTGGCATATACATTCTCAACATCGAAACATGAAAAACATTGTGTACCTGGGATAAACATGGAGGTAAAGCTACTCTGTACGCAACTGATCCAAAATTATCCAGAATTTCATAAGGTCCAATTAACCTCGGACATAAATTTCCCTTCCTACCAAAATGCATGACACTTTTCCAAGGAGAAACAATGAGAAAGACATGATCACCGACCTCAAAAGAAAGATCCTTCCTCCGGTTATCCGTATAACTTTTCTGTCTGCTCTGAGATGTTCTCATGTGCTTCTGAATCAACTAAACTTTCTCTGTCATCTCTTCTACCAATTCTTGTCCCATAATCTTTCTTTCACATACTTCATCCTAAAAAGTTGTAGTTCAACAACGCTTTCCATACAATGCCTCGAATAGAGCCATCTGTATACTAGAATAGAAAATTTTATTACAAGAAAATTCAATCAAAGAAAGATATTGGTCCCAACGTCCCTGGTAGTCCATCGAGAAAGAACGTAACATATCCTCCAAGGACTGAATTGTTCATTCTGACTACCCATCTGATTGAGGATGAAAAGCCGTACTAAAGTTCAATTCAGTACCCAATGACTTCTGAAGGCCTTTCCAAATGTTAGAAGTAAACCTGGGATCACGATCAGATACAATGGATATGGGAAATCTATACAACCTGACTACCTCTTTAACATACATCCGAGCAAGTTGATCTAGAGACAATGTATCTCTAATTGGAAGGAAATGAGTAGATTTAGTCAATCGGTCAACTATAACCCATATTGCATTATTATCTCGAGATGTATTTGGTAATCCCACAACAAAGTCCATGGATATATTTTCCCATTTCCACTATAGCACTGATAAAGGGTGAATCATTCCTTTCGGTAACTGTCGCTCTGCTTTAACCTGCTTACAAGTCAATCACTTAACAGTAAAACCAGCAATATCTCTTTTCATTCCATCCCACCAGTAATACTCCTGAAGATCTCTATACATCTTAGTACATCCAGGATGAACTGAAAACGGAGAACTATGAGCTTCACATAACAAATAATTCTTCTACTGTGAATCACAAGGCACACATAATCTCTTTCCAAACCTCATAAAACAATCATTATCAATGATAAATTCAGGCAACGTACCCTTCTGAACCAACTCTACCTTTTTCTGCAACTCAATGTCTTACTTCAGCATTTTCTTTATTCTGTTTGATAGAGATGATCTCACTGACACCTAAACAAAATAAGATAATTTCCTGCGCCAACAACTTCTATGCCAAATTTCATCAAATCAAATAATAAAGGATGTTGTTCCAAACGTAACATGGCTAATGAGACATTACTATTCAGACTCAAAGCATCAGCCACTTTATTTTCTTTTCCCGGATGGTAATGGATTGTGCAATCATAATCCTTGATTAATTCCAACCATCTCCACAATCTCATGTTCAATTCATTCTGAGTGAATATATACTTCAAACTTTTGTGACCAGTATATATTTCACACTTCACTCCATACAAATGTTGTCTCAAAATTTTTAAAGAAAAAACAGCAGAAGCTAATTACTAATCATCTGTAGGGTAATTTAACTCATGTGGTTTCAACTGACATGAAGCATATGCAATTACCTAACCATTTTTCATTAGGATGCAACCCAGTACTTTCAACGAACCATCACTGTAGATAACAGACTCACCATTTCAAGAAGGCAGTGCCAAAACTGAAGCATTCACCAATCTTTTGTTCAATTCCTGAAAACAATCATCACATTCTTTTGTCCAGATGAACTTAACACCTTTTCAATTTAACCTAGTCCTTGGACTAGATAACCTTGCAAAGTTTTCAACAAACCTCCATTAATAACCTCCAAAACCAAGAAAACTACGAATCATGGTTATATTTGTGGGTCTTGGCCATTCTTCAAAAACTTTTGTTTTTGCAGGATCAACAGTTATGCCATTTTTTGAAGCAATGTGACCAAAGAATGAAATTTGTTGTAACCAAAACTCACACTTTCAAAATTTTCCATAAATATTCTTTTCTTTTATGGTTTTCAAGACAACATAAAATGACTTTCATGTTCCTCTTTAATTTCTGAATAATCCAAAATATCATCAATGAACACAACCACAAACTTATCCAAGAACTCACATAAAATTATATCCATAAGATCCATGAATATAGCTGGTGCATTGGTTAAACCAAAATGCACAACTACATATTCATAATGGCTATATCTAGTATGAAAAGCGGTCTTCAGAATGTCAGCTTCTTTTACTTTCAACTGATGGTACCCCGACCTCAAGTCAATCTTTGAAAAATACAAACTTCCTGGAGCTGATCAAAAAAATCATCGATATGAGGCAAAGGATACTTCTTCTTAATAGTGATGTTATTCAATGCTCTATAATCATTTCAAAGTCTCATTGAACCATCTTTCTTTTTAACAAACAAGACAGGAGCACCCCGGGGTGATGTTCTAGGTCAAATGAAACCTTTATCTAATAACTCCTTCAATTGCTTCTTTAACTCTAAAAGTTCAATTTGAGCCATTCGATAAGGGGGTTTTGAAATTGTCTTAGCATCAGGTACTAAGTCAATAGTAAATGCAACTTCCTGATCAGGTATAATACCAGGAAACTCATCATAAAAAACATCAAGGTACTCATTTACCACTGGCACTTCATTAATCTGAATAGTTCCTTTGTTTTCAAAAATATGTGCAAGGTAACATTCATTTCCATATTTTACTAGTTTTTCGACTTCCTGATATCTTATCAAAAGCAATGGTTCCTTCTTGTACACAAACTGAGAATCATTCTAAAAAGAAACCTCTTTAGCTCTGCATTCAATCTTAGCATGATAAACATAAATCCAATCCATGCCCAATATAACATCAAACTCTACTAGAGGCAAAACAATAAGGTTTGTAGGTAGATTCTTTCCGCAGACAAGGACATGAATGTTCTTATGTTTTCTTTCTGTCTCAATATTTCTTCCGGGTTTTTTTACCGTAATTTCAGTATTCATATCATGAGATGGAATTCCCAATTTACTAGAAAACTTTTCAAAATTGAAAAAGTGTGTAGACCCTAAATCAAACAACACATTGGCAGAATCTGAACAAACAAACAATGTACCTTATACAACGTTATTTGATGGCCCAACATCTTCTGAAGTAGTTACAAAGGATTTTTCCACCCCTTTCTGTGTTTAGTCTGGATACTTTCCTTCCGTTGAGTTCCTTATTGGACACTCATTTTCATAATGACCCATTTCATTTCACTTAAAACATTTTATTGACTGTAAATCGTATTTTGTTGTACCATTACCCTGATCATGTTCCGTGCAATTACGAGCCTTATGTCCCATTTTACCACATCAATTACACTTACCAAAACACAAAAGACATTCCCCATCATGGTTTTTACCACAATTTTCACAAACTGTAAATTTAAGCTTCTTACTATCTGACTTTTTTTGAAGAGTTATTTCCTTTCTCCTTCCACCTCGGCCTCTAATTTTGTTGTTTGTCAAAGAATACATGATCATCAGAAAACTCCATTTCACCATCTCCATACAATGAACAAGTTTTTCATTACTTTTGAACTCACGAGAAGCTAAATACCTTCGATACTTTAGCTTTAATCTTGAGTAAAAAGGATTGATTTTACTACCATGATCTCGTATGATGTTTGGAGCATACCTTGCTAGTCGAGTGAATTTTTCTTCATAATCAGCCACTAAGTAATCCTCCTACCACAATTCCAGGAATTTGTTTCCATCCTAAGACGAACCACCTTAGGAAAATATTTCTCCAGAAACAAACCTTTGAATTCATCCCAATAAAGAGCATCAATCTCCTCACTATCCCTGATATTTTTCACCATCGACCACCACTGACCAGATTCACCTTCAAAACGGTAAACCACGAGACTAACCATTTGATGTTCTGAACAACCCATGACATCAAAAATCATTTCCAGTGCTTTAATCCTCCCTTCAGCTAGAACTAGATCAGATGACCCTCTGAATGATGGGGGATGTTGCCTCATGAAATGCTCCACTACTGACATGTTCCTCTAGGGTTGATCTGGCAGATCTTGTACATGGATACCACCACCTTTATAGCCTGATTCAACTATTCCATCACTGCATCAAACTGTTCCGTTCTGATTCTGACCATCTCAGGTTGCTGATTTGGAAGGTTGTCTTCCTCTTGATGTCATCCCAACAAAGCTGCCCTGTTTCCTCTGCAGAAAACCATTCTAAACAAAGAAATATATTAGGCGAAGCAACATGGTAATCTAGAAATTCTATATGACGTCAATATTAACATAAATTACTTTATGGATATTAATTTAACAGTAATAAAACTCTTAAAGTTATCTAAACTAACCTCTGATACCAACTATAAGGACCCATCCTTAAACATTACATAATATTGAATTAATTGAATAATTCACATTGAGGATCTTTTCAGGATTAGAGTTTTAGGTAATTAGGACATAACTATTACATCTCAAAATATTACAAAGTAGGCACTTCTACCCAGAATCCAGTTTTTTTTTCATAAAAGAAAAACTCTTTAAAAAAAAGTCTTGTATAATTCCATGTTAAAGTGATATTGGCTTTTCCTTAATCCCATCCTTCACCCTATTCATCTTTATGTCCTGTGAAAAACATTTCAAAACATGGGATGAGCATAAACGGATCAGTTTGGGTTATAAAATAGTGAATGAAAACATTTGTTCATAAATACATACAAAACATTAACTCTTTTACTTACCTCATGAAATCATAAGATTTATGAAAGACAAATTGAAATCATAAATCATAAAGGTAACTTGCGGCTCCCATACCATACTTACATTGTATCTATCACAGCTACATAGGGAGTTACATTGGAATAACCATCAAAGTATATTCCCTAAATCTCTTAAGTGAAACATTCCCGTTTACCCCCGTCATGTTACCCAATGCATTAGAGAGCTATCTCAGAATCACCCACCCTAGGTTTATCACGGAACCACCCGTATACGTAAATAATGCCCAAGAACCATAACATGATCTTATAACATAAGCATAAAGGAAGGATAACATTTCCACATTGCAATAATAAAATAAAATTTCAAGATATTGAAATAATTAATCCATTCTCAAAATTATTTTCAATAACAAAATACGTAATAAGAGTATTTGTTATTTTTTTCCTTTTAAATACATTCCAGCTTCTAAAGGAATCCAAAGATCAAATAATACTCATGGTGGCAGAAAGGTCGTTGTCACCGCTTACGTTAAAGAAACATTCCTTTTTGTCATTTAGTTAAACGCATCGTAGAGAAAATATTCATTTTTAATAGAAGTAAAAGTCAAAGGGTTTTATACATCGTATAAAATAATGTCATGTATAAAACTAAAAATTCCTCAATGAAAGGAGATTGAGACGGAGTCCCTTACCTCGTGTCCAACTTGACCCGTTCGTTCTTTAATCTCCTAAATAATATACTAAAGTAAATTTATACTTCCTTAAGAAATATTTTCAAGTTTATTATTCCTTTTATATCACTTATTACCATGTTATAATCATTATTTAATCATTTAAGTTAATATCATTCATTTTGTCGATATTTGGTACTTGAGTCAAAAATGGACTTCTTAAAATTACATGTTGTTCATGTGGTAAAAGGTTCATTATATCTAGAATGATATTCATGATTTGGGTATCATATATATCATATATATCCATCATTTACATGTATTTATAATAGTAAATAACATTTGGAGGTACAAAATGAAATGCACTGTTCATGGAGACAGTAAGTCGTACGTACGCATAAATGCTACATTCATTTCTATTTCTTATTTTAATGGAATTAAAACATAATGATACATAGGTATATTATAATTACATTATAATATCATATATAATATCATTAACTCTATTCTTTATACATCCCACATAGGGCATTAACGAGTCACATCACTTTGAGGGAGCGGTAGTCCGCACTTCCTCAAATGAGATTATCGTATTTACCCACCATGGAATCCATAAATTTTTGATATTATTGGGAAGTACATAAGCTTAAATAAATCATAAACATAATATATATCATATATAAATACAGTTCTATTATAATGGACACCATGAGAGGCGGTAAGATGTAATTGAACAATCATCGTTTCATGATGCGTTAGTTTTCTATCCACAGAAACATTATGTTCTTCATCCATTAGATGGTGGTGTGTATAAGTGTAGTTAGAATACTTATCATAACAACATCCTAGTATATTGAGGTTACTGGTGTTGTTACAAAATAAAAAAAAATAAAAAGAGTTTAGGGGTTGGAGTAGCAAAATAAAAGAAAACAATTTAAGAGAAACGGTTACCTTTAATTTGGGTAACTCGTATTTGTTTGAACCAAAGGACTTCATTAAGTGACTTATTAAGAAGGTAAGTATTCTAGGAGGAGCCTAGGGATATAGGGAGCTTAATTGGTCAGATTTTGGACGACCCAAATGGCTTGAGAGGTGTGAGGAATTACATAGAAGTGGTCTCTTTTTATAAGGGAGAGGAGGGTCTCTTTAGGAAAGAGTGAAAATATTAATTTATAATATAATGATATACAGTTTATAATGGACCAAAAATCATTATGGTCGAAGATAAGATGACTCAAAATCGAAATAAAATAATCCAATCAGAATTGGACGTGTTTTGGATAATATTTTAATCATTATAATCTTATTTAATTAAATCATTTATTAATGAGGTAAATACTGCATCATGATTGTGTCATAAATAATTTAATTTATTTGATTTTTAAAAATTATAAAAAAATACCATGATGGAAGATATATTTCTAGATTTCCAATGACTATTTATAGTCTAAAATATAACATTTATAACCCCATGTAAAATTCAATTTACTAAAAGACATTTATTTATTTCATTTTGGCCTTTACTTTAAGTTAATTAAAATAAAGTGTCATAATCACTTTTAAGTGTTTCCATGGGGTCTCCAAATCGACCCAAGGAAGCCCATGGTCGGATATGACTCAACCAATAGGATTAAGAGACCTGTTAGGGTAAATAAATATTATTTTTTTACCCTTATTTACCAGATTTACCCTTTAACCATGGTAAATAAAATATTTACTGAGGTAAGTATTTAAAATGCCTAAAAATAAATGTTTCTTATTTACACAATTTGAACCTCCTGATTCCAAATATGGAATCCATTTCTCCAAATTCAAAATACATAAGTGGCAGAAATTAATTTAAAATTAATTTCCGTTGTCAAAACAAAAGGCGTGTTTTTACGAAATATTAACTATTAAAGATTGACAGTTGATTATATACAATTTAAAAGTGAAATTGCTTATATTGACCAAAAATAGATTAAATGGTAAAAATATAATCTATTTACACACTAAAACCAATTAAAAGGATAATCTAACCATATAAATAAATTAGACTAAAACAAAGTTTTGAATTAAAATACAATATTTTCACTATTCCATAAAAAAATGAACTTTATCAGAAAAATACCAAAAATTTCCCAAAGTATATTATGAGGTCCTCATTCCAAAAAAGGATTTTATTTGGTCATATAGAATGTATTAATCTGACCAAAACTATATTTAAAAAGGGTTCGCCATTAAAAGGCGGTAAATCAGCCTTTTAATGTAAATTATGCTTAAAATTAGATTCATTCATATATTAAGCCTCTAACTTTTATTGGACAAATATAAATACCTATATAACCATATAATTGTTAGTTTTGTTCATTCCCACCAGTACAATGGCTATGAGTTAATTACCATTTAAAATAATAGTATTATATTATTAGCGTGCAACGTAAGATTCCAAAGAAACTCGTTGTGGTGTATCTGGTAAGCTATCGAACATAGCAACCCCTTTATGCTATGAATAATATTTAATTCAAAAATATTAATAAATATGAAAATCTCTTAACCTTCATTTACCTGGGATGTTACAGAAAATATTCAAATACATTAACTAGTAGCTCGTTTATCCATTGATGATAAAAAATAGTCAAAAAGTACAATACATGGATTTCCTAAATTCATTCATAATATTTTAACTATGACTCATTAAGGATATCAATATATAATTAATATAAGTATTGAGGACCAAAACAAAAATTAAAAAATTACCCAAAATTTTAAATCACCTCTAGCGACATTGGTCAAGAACATTGAACTATTGATTCTTTTCAACTTATATTATTTTAAGAATTTTTTACAAAATAAATTGTCTGAGGGATTTTTATCATTATTTTCTAATTTAATATTTAATGGTAGAAAATTATTGTTAGTATTTTTTGTGGTTCACATATGTGAATAAAACTTCAAAAAATATATTTATTCATTTTCTATTTTTTATTCTATCCATCGTGATTTTAACTTAATTTATAATGTGATTGGAATAATTAAACAAAAATTAATTAACCATTCCACTAGTAGAAATATTGTAATAAAATTTATATGAACAGGGTATTATCAAATGGAATTATTTTGATGAACATAATATCATTTACATCATCATATTTTAAAAACTCATAGAACGAAAATTGGGTTAACGGTGTAGTATTCCACAAGTACTCAAATGAAAATATAATTTTATTTTTTTCTGGCTCTCTTTGTGCTGCCTCTACTCACTTGGGATATACAACCATTACATTAATTTTTACTCACATGTTGGTAGTGTGAATCAGTGTATTAGTTATGTGGTGTGAACAAATGAAATGGTGGGAATGTATTTCATAACTAATAGAGGGAGGAACGAAACGTATTCATTAATTTTATTCAGAAAAATATTTTTATGAAATTCATGAAATAATAGATTAATTAATATGATAATATTATATATAATATATGGTAAACACTATTAGTCATCCATAGACATTAGCTACAAAACATTCAATAATCTATATTTTATTTTAGTATTACATGATTAATACCAAATGCACTAGAATTAATTACTTTTCAGGAATAACTATTTCGTTAATTTTTCTCTATTTCCAAAAAATACCCCTTTATATTCCAATATATACAAAATTACAACCATTTTTATGAATTAATTTTCATTCAACTATACTATTTAAATGTATTTCTTTAATGGAATCTCAGTGATAAACTCTCATAAGTAATTTGTAAGAATTATGTTTGTATATATTCTACTCATAAGATATTTATGAAACAACTTTTCTTGAAGTGATTACATGATTTATACTATCAATAATTGTTATATAGGAACATCATATTTATGTAATGTGAAATTTTATTAATGTTTGTAGAGTAGGTGGAGTATTCCAAATATGCATGCATTATTGTATAATATATTTGATAGAAATTAATTAATTATTTAATATAGATATATATATATTACATTTATCACATGGTGTTTATTTTATATATATAAATCATAAATAATTATTGAATATTTTATAATGGTATAATTATTTAATTGTAATGATTATAATTAGGTATGATACAATGGGTGTATAATCCAACTGCACAATATATGTGTATTTTCATTGCCTATCAGTGACACACACCATAATTCTCGGCATGTATATTGGTTTAGGATATTTAGGATGTAAACTAAATGTAGTGGAGTTACACATTATGTGACCGATGAGTTTCACCATTGTTTGCATCATGAATCAAGTAATAATAGATGAAACGTCATTTACTATGTTTTTTCCATCGTGAAATCATATGATCTAAATTATAGATAAAAATCAATGACATCAAGGGATATTATAAAATTTTTTATAAATATTATGAAAATTAAAAAAAATCTTTCCTAATGACCATAATTGTTTATTATATTTGGAAATTTGGAAATATAATAATATCACTTTCTGAAATATCATCAATATATATCATTAGGATATACCCCATTACTAATCCTACTTAAATAAATCTTTCCCAACATTAGGAATGGATAAAAGGAAATGGGTCAGCTTGGATTATTAGTAATGTTTAACAAGAGACATATGTTATTATAACATGAGCAAATGGATTGATGAACATGATCTTAACATTAGAAGATAAAACCCTGTATTTGAATGATCATAATAAAAATGACTAACATAAATATTGTTAGATAATAATATTTAAATCATATGGGTGATAAAATTATCATTAATTAATCTTGAACCATAATCTCATTTCATTAAACATTGGAACCATTTTAACTATATAAAATCATTTCACAAGTCAAGGTTATCATCCCATAAAATTAACAAACTGTACGGGGACACACTTTTTCTCCCTTTTGTATAAGGAAACACCTATTTCTTATAACAGTTCAAGACACACATCATTCCCATATGGGATTAGAAACAACATATTTCACATTTGGGATTAGAACACACTTGTTTCCAATTTCTAGATCAGTACACACATGTTTCGAATTGTTTTATCATTCCTATATAAATTATTCACATCATTATCTCATTATATATAAATCATTTCCTAATGCATTGGAGGGGGATATAGGTTCCACCCATATCATAATGAAATCATACATATATTTGCAACTAGATTATAAACACTAATCAAATAAAAACCCATGAAATAAAATGGGTATCACAAAAATGTTATCATATCAAAACCTATGAAAAATAAAAAGGTTCTATAATAAATTAATCAAAGCATTAAAAATGAAAAAAATGTTGATTTCATAATCATATTATGTAACATCCCAGGTAAATAAATAATATTACATTCTCATATTTATCAATATTTGTGAATAAAATGTTAATATTACTTTAAAGGAAATTTTATGCTCGATGGCGTTCCCAATACGCAACAATGAGTTTCTTTGAAATCTTACATTGCACACTAATAATATAATAATATCATAATAGTTAATGCCTAGCCGTTGTAATGGATGGAATGAATAGAACTAACTACAAATTGATTACATATGTTTGTTAAATATTTTTTCATTTATCCAATAAATGTTAGAGTCTTAAAATGAGAATGAATCCAATTTTAAGAATAAATACTGTAATATTTTTAAAAGATTGATTTACCACCTTTTGATGGAGAATCTTTTTTAAATCTAAATTTTGACAATTATATAAGATCTATTTTTCAAAATAAACTTATTCATTATAATTGGGACAATTGAAATTTAATTTGGATTATTTTTGGTATTTCCCTAATAATGTTAATTTTTTAATGAATAGTGAAAAATACAGCATTTTATTTCAAATCTTCCTTTTCATCCAATATATTTATATAGATACATTATCATTATGATTTTTTTAAAGTATAATTGAATTATTATTTTATCACTTAATAAAATGTTGTTCAATGGAAGTAATTTCACTTTTTAATTGGATGTAAATACAAGTCAATCTTTTGATAAATTTTACTTCTTAAAAACCCATCTTTTATATTGACAATGGATTTGATTTTTAATTAATTAATACAATTTCTGTGTTTTGAATTTGGAAAAATGGGTTCCATATTTGGAATCAGAAGGTCTAAAAAATATAATTAATAATCTTTTTTTTTTTGGACATTATGAATAGTAATGATGGTAATTATGTTTAATTATTGTGTTTAATTAGTAATCAAGTAGTTAAGGGTAATAAAATAATATCATAAAAATATAAAATGACCCCAACATGTGTAATAATGATTTTAGTTGTTTCATGGGCGACCATGTAATTCCTTGTTCCAACTTTGGGGCCCCATGGAATCGCTATCGTGTGATAGTTTCTTTTTATCATATTTTTTTAAAGAATGGAAATATAACAAAGGTTTGTATAACCTATGTAAAACAATTTTAATACTGTTTAAATAAATGATCTATTTGACTATAAATAGTCATCAGAAATTTAAAAAAAATTCTTACATGATGGTAATTTTTTTATAATTTTTAGACATTAAATAAATAAATTTATTTATGACACCGTGATGATGCAGTGATTACCTCATTAATGACCAATTTAAATAAAATGAAATGATAAGGTAATATATAAGAATAAAAATTTAGAAAAACCTAATGGATGGATGGATTTAGAACCCTTATAACCTTATCCTATAAATATATAATTGTGGGGCCATTAAAATTCAAAATTCATTTTTTAATAATGTAACATTTCATGAGTTTCTAAGAGTGACCAGCCTCCCTCTTATATAAGTCCCCCACCTCTAACCCCTTAACACACCTCTCAAGCCCTTGGATCGTCCAAAATCTTCCCATATTGTCTCTCCACATCCCTCTCTTACTTCTAGAAGCCTCACATTGAGCATAATTCTTTCCAAGGATGTCGTTGGGCTTAAATCAAATAGAGTTACCCGATTTGATGATAATGTCTTCTCTTATGTTCTTTTATATTATTTTTCTTCTCCAGCACCATAAATATTTTTATTACTTTATTTTGTAACAATTTCAGTATCTTTAATATAATAGGATTTTGTTATGAGAAGGTTTCGAGCTATCCTTATACACACCTCCATCAAATGGTGAATGAACATACTATTTCTATGGGTGTTGAATTACTGCCTCACCAAACGATGATTGTTCAATCTTCTTTACACACCTCTCTTGGTGGCCATTATGATGTCACTATATTCTATATATGATATATATGGTATTTATGTTTTCTATATGCTTCTGTATTTTATATTTTATACATAACTTTATGCTTTTCATGTTGTGAAAATGATATAATCTCATATGAGGAAGTGTGGTCTCCCCCCCCCCCCCCCGCAACTTATGTGACTCGTTCATGCAATACATGGAATGTATAGAGAATGAAATTAATGAACATATGTGACCTATATAACACATATATTATACTTTAAATATAATATATATATATCTCTCATTTATTTTTAATTCCATTAATATGACAAAGAAATGAATGTATCTTTCATGCGTACGTACGGCCTACCATCTCCATGAATGGTGCATTTCATTGATTTTTATCTACAAATGTAATGTAATAGTATAAAAAGAATATTTACTGGATATATATGATTTATAAATCATTAATATGGTTCTGGAGATGATGTACTTATAACTACATGGACAATTTTTTTTCAATCAAGTTCATTTTTGACTCATGTACAGACATCGACAAAAACATCTAATATGAACTCACATAATTAACTAATTATTATAAAATTATAATATGTGATATAAATTAAATAATAAAATTTAAAGGAAGTAATTACGAAATTATAATTTGACAAAAGTTTATTAATCAGGAATATAAATAAACTAATAAGACAATTCGGACATGATGTAAGGGATCCTACCTCACACTTTCTTTTCAAGTACTCTCTTCTATGTCATTTCGTTATTTTTCTCCAAGTTATGATTTTAGAAGATGTTTTTTATATTCACCTTACTGTAATTTTTTTTCATATGATTAGAGACACCCTCTTACTCACATCAATTAATTTTGATAATTTTTAAGTGGATCTGTTTGGCTGCCGGATTTTTTTAAAGGATCCTATCTCTCTCATTATTTCCAAGTACTCTCTTTTATGTAATTTAGTTTATGATCCATGTTCTGAAGTTGGAGTATCTTCTTTTAAATTCACCTTAATATAATTATAAATTTTATATTAGGATAGATCCCCTCTTACTATCATCATTTCATTTTATGAATTTTCATGTCGCGCCGTTAGGCTGCCGAATTTTTGTAAGGGTTCCTACCTCTCCCGTTCTTTTTAGGTACTCTCATTTATGTCACATATTTTAAGATCCACTTTATTATATTTGGTTATGTTAATTTATATTCCTATTACATTAATTTTTATGTTCATATGATTATATACCATATTTGATCTCATCAATCCATTTTTTGGAAGTTTTAAGTAGAGCCGTTAGGCTGCCGAATTTTCGTAAGGGATTCCTTATCTTTTATTTAATTCTGTGATATTTCCATTGGTCGCCATTTATTTATGGAATGTGATGTATTATGTACTGCCAATTGATATATATTATCATGATTATATTTATATTAATGGTGTTCTCTAATTCATTTGGTGTTTATTATCTTTTTGTCATACGACTTGATTGATTACCGCAAAGTAAAGGGTTTTTCTTCTCACTCTTATTCCCGTGAGATTCATACTACATTTTCCACTATTTCATTTTGTGTGCGGTATTTACTGACCATGATTGTATTATCTGTGTAATATACATTAATTTATGTGTATTTACAACTTTACTGTATGACCCTTATTTCATGGGGTGTACGTTTTTAAAGTTACCCAAATCGGTAAGGGAACCTTTCACCCTCATCTTTTTAAAAGACTTATTTTGTTATGACATTTAATTTACATATTATTATGTTTGGATATGTTCTTATATGTCCTTATTGATGTAAAATTTATGTCCAATTTATGAGATAAATTTTTTATATCTAATAATCTCATTTTCTAAATTTCAAAGTGACGCCGTTAGGCTGTCGAATTTCTGTAAGGGAAATTTTTAACCCAATTTCAATTATTTGGGTTAAACCTATTCTTTAGGATTATGTCATGCCATGAATATGTGTGCATGACCTCTAATTGTTTCACACTTAATATCCACTTTTATTGGGTGTATTTATATTTTTCACACATAATTATGTAATTGATTTATCCTTAATCTAAGGATACCATCCTTCTATGGGACATCGTCTCAATATCCCTTTATTGAGGAATATTTTATTTTATACACTAATTTATTACAGTGTATAAAACACTTTGACATTTACTTTTATTCAAAAGGAATATTTTTATGCGAAGCATTTTACTAAACAACAAAAGGGAATAGTTTTATCATACATATGTGGCAACAACAACTTCTCTTCCTTCATGACCATTATTTGATTTTCAGATTCCTCTACATGCCAGAATTTTTTTTAAATGAAAATAAATACCATGATTTAGATATATTTTATTTTGGTATTAAAAATGGATTTGATAATTTTTTGATTATATCAATGTGTTGTATTGATATCTTGTGATTGAAATGTAGAAATGTTATGTTCCCTTTATGCATGTTTTATGTGATACGATTATGTTATGGTTCATGGGAAATGTTTCTGAACACGGGTGGTTACGTGATAAAATAAGGGAGGGTGACCTTGTGATAGCTCTCCAATGCATTGGGTAATGCAAACGAGTTAAATGCTACGGATTCTCCGAAGATATTTAGGGAATACACTGTGATGGGTATTCCAAATGTAACCATGAGGGTTACTCCCTATGTAAGAATGTTTTGAATGCATCAAGTTACCACTATGTCTTATGATTTTTATAAGTTATAAATAAATATTATGATTTTAGAAGGTATGTTATGATTTAAATTTATGGTTTTATTGAATTTTATTTATTGTTGGTTAATGTCTCCTTTCGTTATGTTATAACCCTTACTGAGCTTTTTATGACCATCCCATGTTTTTGAAATGTTTTTCATAGGTTATAAAGAAGGGTAAGAGAAAGGATGTATTCATGAAGATTTATATCATGAAAAGAACTCTTGTATAATTTAAGGATTTTTTTTATTGTTTTCAAAAATCCGTTATGGTAGTAGTGTCTACTTTGTAATCCTTTGAGATGTAATAGTTATGTACTATTTCTCTAAAACTCTAAACCTGAAAAGATCCTCAATGTGAATTATTTATTGAATTCAAGATTAATTAATATTTTAAGGCGGGGTCCTTATAGTTGGTATTAGAGGTCAATTTAGATAACATTAGTGGATAGATTGTTGTTGAAGCATAAGTGACAAGTTGTGTATAACCACAATGGTTAGTATATTAGATGGATTCATTATTTTTTTAAAGTTAGAATGTGATTGATATAACTTGGATAAGTATATATTATTTTTTATCTTCCTCATTTCTATATGATGATTTTACTAATATAATCACACTGAAATTTTTGGTTTTAGTAAATTGATGGATCTTGCAGGCACCAATGTAACAGTGGTTGTAAAGGAAATTGTGAAAATTTTATGAATGAGAAACTAAATGATATGGGAGCTGTAATGATAACTCTTGTGTTTATTCTCAACAAACTATATGGAGGCCTGATTTCCCACATGTACCTTAGTGATTTTTATAAGGCATCATATATGAGAGAAACAAATCCCTATGGAAGTTCAGGTAATAATCATAAGGGTAAGTATGTTAAAAAACCTATGTGTTAAAGATGTGGAATGAAACACATAGGAAAATGTTTCAAAGGGACATAAAGATGATATAGATGTGGAAATGAAGGTCATAAAGCAGGAACATGCCAGGGAAAGGGGAAGTATCAAGTTGACTCTAGGAAAGGGAAATAAGTCCAGTCTGAATGATCAATTGAATGTTTTAAATGTGGTGTGCATGGTCATTATGCAATCACATGTCCTACAAAAATGTTTCGGGAATGGGATCACCCAGATCATACAAATATTTGTTTACCAATACCTAATTCCATTCCGATTGAGGATGAAGAAGCTCACAATGACCAATGAAAGGTATGGATTATTTCTTAACATTTGTGTTCCTATTATTGAATCATGGGATATGATTCCTGATTTTGTTTTTAGGAATGATGAATTTCAGAATTAGTTGGAAATAAATGTTCAATGGATCATGATGAATCTTGAATGACTAAGATGTCAGCAAATAAGCGATTCAAGAGTTATGGTAGATTTTAAGATGGTGAAATTCATTAAGGTATTAAGGATCTTTTGATGTTGGGGGTACATTAGATGACTTTTTATACTATGTGTAACCCTTCTGTTTGATATATAAATTTATTTTCCAGGGAATAATTATATTTTCTTTTGAGGATATTATTATAAAGAACCATTTGGGTTTATATGATCCTTTAATTTGAGACAATTAATAGTTAATACATTTTGGGATGCAAAACAAATGTTATTAGATATCCATTGTGGTTAAAATATGTTATGGTTATTTTATATGAATATATCTTCTTTTAGGGGAATGATATAAGATTATATAGTTTTTAAAAAGGACAACACATAGACCGTGTGACAACCTGTCGGGTCGGAAGAAGGTGCAGGAATCGAACCCAAGACCAAAATCCGATAGGTATTTATATCCTACCACTGGGCTACGTGAATTCCCTTGTTAGTTTGACTAATTATTTTTAGTTAGACGATCTTATGAATATGGAAGAAGTTTATTTTTGGTTCTCTATGGAAATTATTAACCTATCATGGAAGATATTTGATTAGGTTATAACTTATCAGAATGAGACATTAAGAGTAATTTATTTTATTTGGAGATAAATTTTAAGATTTACCTTGGATGAAAATGTGATTAAATCCATTGGATATTTGGTTTTCAATCATAGTTTGGATTATATTTGAATAATTTTATGGACAACTATTTATTGAATGGTCTTTGGGAAACATTGAATAATCTTTGAAAAATTTTAAAGTTTATGAGTAGTATTTCTTTTAATAAACGACTATCCTTCTTGGGTATTATCTAATATCATACTACAAAGATTGGTTTTGATTTTGGTCTAAAGACATGGGAAATATATATTTCTTTTTTAGGGATTAGGTGATTTTCTAGATGTTGATTATAGCACTCTTAATGTGAAAAATTCGTCCTAAATAATCGTCATGTGAAGAAAATATGAGTTTGTGTAAGAAATATAGTAAGAGATGAAAGTCTACATGACAAGTAATTATATTTCTTTATGATTTATGTAATCTCATAAAAAAATTCTTCAATGAAAAGTAGTATAAAACAAAAATTATGTCTGTTAACTTTTCCTACTGGGAAATCAAATAAAGTTTAACCAATCACAGGTTTGTGATTTTATGGTGGTTATCATTCTCCTAAACATGTTTTCTATCACTCTCAATCAGAACTTGAAGGTTTTTTTACTAATCCAAATACATGTTTTCATAGAATCCTAGTATTTTTAGTCTCGGGTGACCTATTTTATTTTTCGTTCATTGTTTTATAGTGATAGTTTAACTTACTCTTTTTCCAATGTGGGGATTTCAAGAAAGTTTTGAATCCCTATTTTAAAATCGCGAGGATGCAATTCCCAAAATGGGGGAAGGATGTAACATCCTAGGTAAATAAATAATATTACATTCTCATATTTATCAATTTTTTTGAATAAAATGTTAATAATACTTTAAATGGAATTCTATACTCAATGGCGTATACAATACGGAACAACAAGTTTCGTTGAAATCGTACGTTGCACACTAAAAATAAAATAATATTATAATAGTTAACGCATAGTCGTTGTAATGGTGAGAATGAATAGAACTAACTAAAAAATTATTACTTATGTTTGTTAAATATTTTTACATTTATCCAATAAAAGATAGATGCTTAAAATGCAAATGAATCCAATTTTATGAATAAATAATCTAATATTTTTAAAAGATTATTTTACCACCTTTTGATGGTAAAACTTTTTTAAATCTATCTTTTGAAAATCTTATAATCTATATTTTTCAAAATAAAATTATTCATTAGAATTGGGATATTGAAATTTACTTTGTAAAATTTTTGGTTTTTTTCTGATAATGTTAAATTTTTAATGAATAGTGAAAAATACAGCATTTTAATTCAAAACTGCCTTTTCATCCAATTTATTTATATATATAGATTGTAATATTAAATTTTTTTAATGTATAATTGAATTATGTTTTTATCACTTAATACAATGTTGTTCATTTTATGTAACTTCACTTATCAATTGGATGTAAAAACATGTCAATATTTGGATAAATTTTACTTATTAAAAACTTGTCTTTGGTTTTAACAATGGGATTCAATATTAAATTATTTATTAAAATTTTGGTGTTTTTGATTTGGTAATATGGGTTCCAAATTTGGAATCAGAATATCAAAATTATGTAACTATGAATCTTTTGATTTTGGACATTATGAATAGTAATGACGGTAATTATCTTTAATTATCGTGTTTAATTAGTAATCGGGTAGTTAAGGGTAATAAACTACTATTATAAAAATATAAAATGACCCCAACATGTGTCCTAGATTTTTTGGTGGTGTCAAGACAGACCATGGGATGCCTTGTGCCAACATTGGGGCCCTAGGGAATCAATTTAGTGTGATAGTGACTTTTTATCATATTTTTTTTAAAGAAAGGAAATATAACAATGGTTTCAATATCCTAAGTAAAACAATTTTAATTACATTTACATAAATGATATCTTTGACTATAAAAATTCATTATAAAGCTAAAAATATTTCTCAAATTATGGTAAAGTTTTTATAATTTTTATACATTATATAAATAAATTTATTTATGACACCGTGATGGTGTAGTGATTACCTCATTAATGAACGATTTAAATATAATGGAAAGATAAGGTAAAATAAATGTTTTACACTTGTTAAAAACCTTTTTTATGGGTGGATTTCACCCCTTAACACCATATCCTCACAATATATAATTGTGGGACCTTTAATATCGGATAATCATTTAATAATAAAGTAAAATTTCATGACATTCCAAGAGTGCCCCACCTCCTTTTTATAAAAGGCCCCCACCTCTACCCCTTACCCACCCTCTCAAGCCCTTGGATCATTCAAAATATACTCATATTGTCTCTAAAAATACCTCTCTTACTCTTATAAGCCTCACTTTGGGAATAATGATTTCTAATGAATCCTTTGGGCTCAAATCAAAAAGAGTTACCCGATTTGAAGGTAATGTCTTCTCTTATGTTCGTTTGTTTTATTTTTCTTCTCCAACCACATAAAATATTTTTATTCCATTAATTTGTACCAAAATATATATATTAAATATAATAGGATTTTTTTTATAATAATTATTCATGCTACACTTATACACACCTCCATCAAATGGTTAAAGAACATATTGTTTCTGTGGGTGGTGAACTACTGCCTCACGAAAGGATGATTGTTCAATATTCTTTTTACAACTCTCATGGTGGCCATTATTCTATCACTGTATTTTATATATGATATATATGGTATTTATGTTTTTTATAATATTCTTTATTTTATATTTAAAACAAACCATTATGCTTTGCATGTTGTGGAAATGCGATAATTTCATATGAGGAAGTGAGGACTACTGCCCTCTCAAGTGATGTGACTCTTTCATAAAATACATGGAAGGTATAAATAATTAAATTAATGAACTTATCTGACCTATGTAACATATATTTTATAATGTAATTATAATATATATATATATATCACATTTATTTTTAATTCCATTAATATGACAACGAAATGAAAGTAGCGTTCATGCGTATGTACGGCCTACCGTCTCCATGAATGGTTCATTACATTTATTTTCATCTAAAAATGGTTTGGAATAGTATAAAATGAATATGCAATGGATATGTATCATATTTAAATCATCAATACTATTTTGGAGATGATTTACTTATCACTACATGGAAAATTCTTTTGAAACAAGTTCATTTTTTACTCATGTACCAAACATCGACAAAAAGATCTGATATGAACACACATAATTAACTAATTATTATAACATTATAATATGTGATATGAATTGAATAATAAAATTTAAAGGATTTCCTTAAGAAATAATAAATTGAAAAAAATATTATTATTCAGTAATATAAAGAAACGAACAAGACAAGCCATACATGAAGTAAGGGATCTTACCTCACTCTTTCTTTTCAAGTACTCTCTTTTATGTCATTTCATTGATGCTCCATGTTCTGATGTTGGAGGATGTTCTTTTATATTCACTTTAAATTAATTTTTATTTTCATATGATTAGAGAACCCCTATTATTCTAATTAATTCATTTTGAGAATTTTAATGTGGAGTTGTTAGGTTGACGAATTTTTGTAAGGGATCCTACCTCACTCTATCTTTTCAAGTACTCTCTTTTATGCCACTTCTTTTATTCTCCATGTTCTGATTTTGGAGGATGTTGTTTTATATTCACCTTAATATAATTTCGATTTCTATATGATGATATACCCCCTCTTACTCTCATAAATTCATTTTAACATTTTTTAAGTTGCGCCGTTAGGCTACTGAATTTTTGTAAGGGATCCTACCTCTCTATTTCTTTTAATACTCTCTTTTATGTCACATATTTTAAGTTCATCTATCTCATGTTTGGGATGTTCTTTTATATTAATCTTACATTAATTTTTATGTTCATATGATTAGAGACCCTATTTTATCTCATCAATATATTTTTTGAACGTTTTAAGTGGTGTCGTTAGGCTGTCGAATTTTCATAAGGGGTTTCTTATCACACATTTAATTCTGTGAGATTTTCATTGGTCGCCACTTATTTATTGAACGTCGTGTATTGTGTACTGATAATTTATATATATTATCATGATTATATTTATATTCCTGGTGTTTTTTAATTCATTTTGTTTTTATTATCTTTTGTTCATACGTCTCGATTGATTATAGCAAGGTTAGGGGTTTTTCATCTCACTTTTATTCTCGTGAGATTAATGATATATTTGACACTATTTATTTTTTTGTGGTGTAATTACTGCCCATTATTTAATTCTTTGTTTAATTTACATTAATTTATGGTCTTTTACAACATCATTATATGACCATTATTTCATGGGGTGTACGTTTTGAAGGTTACCCAAATTGGTAAGGGAACCATTCACACTCCACTTATTAAAAGACTTATTTTGTTATTCTTTTATTTTACATCTTATTATGTTGGGATATGATATTATATATCCTTATTGATGTTAATTTGATGACCATGTTATGAGATACCATATATATCTCTCATCATCTCATTTTCTAAATTTTAAAGAGACGTTGTTAGGCTGTCGAATTTCTGTAAGGGAACTTCTTAACCCAATTTCAATTCTTTGGGATAAACCTATAATTCATGATTATGTCTTTCCATGATTATTTTTGGATGTCCTATGATTTTTTACACTTAATATCCACTTATATTAGGTGTATTTATATTTTTCAAACGTAATTATGTAATTGATTTATCCTAAATCTAAGGATACCATATTTGTATGGGACTTCATCTCAATCTCCCTTCATTTAGGCATATTTTGTTTTATAGACAAATTTTTTACGGTGTATAAACCCCTTTAACTTTTACTTTTACTCAAAAGGAATCTTTTTGTATTAATCGTTTTACTAAATGACCATAGGGGATGTTTTTGTCTTACATATGCGGTGATAACGACTTCTCCGCCGCCGTGACCATTATTTGAGTTTCAGATTCCTCTACAAGCCATAAGTTTTTTAAATGAAAAATAAATACAATGTTTTACTTTAATTTTATTTTGGTATTGAAAATGGTTTTTATAATGTTTTTATTATATCAATGTGTTGTATTGATATACTGTGATTGAAATGTGGAAATGTTATGTTTCTTTATGCATGTTTTATATGACACGATTATGTTATAGTTCTTGGGAATGATTTATGAGGATGGGTGGTTCCATTATAAACTATGGGAGGGTGTGCCTTTGATATCCATCCAATGCATTGGGTAACGTGAAGGATTTAAACACTAAGGTTTATCCGAAGAGATATAGAGAATATACTCTGATGGGTATTTCAAACATTACCATGAAGGTTTCTCTTTATGTATGAATGTTATGAATGCCTCAAGTTACATTTGTGTATTATGATTTCCATGAGTTATACATAAATATTATGATTTAAGAAGTTATCTTATGATTGAATGTTCGGGTTTCATTTATTTTTATTTATTGATGGGTTAATTTTTCTTTTCTTTTTGTTATAAACCTTGATGATCTTTTTATGCTCATCCCATGTTTTTGAAATGTTTTTGACAGGTTATAAGGAAGGGTAAGAGAAGATAATTATTAAATAAGATTTCTATCAAGAAAATAAATCTTGTTTTATTTAAGGATTTTTTTATTTTTTTTGAAAAATCAGTTATAGTAGTAGTGTCTACATTGTAATCCTTTGAGATGTAATAGTTATGTTTGAATTCTCTAAAACTCTAAACCTGAAAAGATCCTTAATGAGAATTATTCATTTAATTCAATATTAAGTAATGTTTTAAGGTGGGGTCCTTATATATTACCCATGGGAGCGATACATATTTCATAAACAACAACACATAAAAACATACACTATTTAGAGTAATAATATTAATGGTATCATTTAATCATATAACAAGTATTATATAAAAATTACAGAAGTATTTAATCTTATTTCGAGATGTAGTTTAAAATATCACTTGGAAGATAATATTATATTGAAAATAACTTTCTATAAAATATATCATTTTCAAAATCATTTTCAATAAAACAATATTGAAAAAAATTAGGATAATCATGATAAATCATTAAAAACCATTTCCTTATGAAAATATCATTTACCCTTTGAAAATATATTTAAAAACCAAAAATATTTTAAAAAAAACATCCATGAAATTGACATATAAAACATATAATGTTGTTTGAAAAAAAAATAGAAAACAATTTTCCATGAAAACATGTAAATAATGATTTACCATGTTTTAAATATATTTTTTATTTAAAATAATTTAAAAAAGTATTAAATAAACTTACAAATCATTTATATTATTTTATTTTAAAGAAAATTTCGAAAACAAATATTGGATGAATTGAAAATCCTTTAAAACACCTTTTGATCATATAATATTCATTTGAAAATTATTTTCTTTGAAAAATATTTAGTATATTAAAATTTCTTGAATAGTATGGAAATTATTTTAAATAAATCTAGACTTGTAAATTTAAAATATTGGAATCAGGGAAATGATGATCATGAAAGCTGTTAAGTCCATACATAATGAACATTCCATTTTATCAATAAATTGATTAGAAAAGTTCTTTGGTCAATAAAATTTTATTAGTAATATTTTTTTAATAAAATTGTAAAAAATTATGTTAAAATTTATTTTAAACATCATAGGGTAATATTAATATATTTTTTAAAAAAAATTCATAACACAATTTTGATAGAACACAGATTGCGGACTGAAGAGAGTGATTGTCCCCAATCCTCTGAAATACACTTTTTTATGTATCTTAAGTTTCAATGAGTGTAAAAAGGTTGCTATTTATTTTTGTTAATTTGAATAACCAGATGACGAGAAGGTTCATTATATTAATTGAGAGACGGGCTATAATATTTCATTAATGGATGAATATTCCAAATCAATCATTATAGAGGATGAGATTGTTGTTATAACATCTTACCAGTTGGTATCATTAAACCATACTCCCCATATATTAAAATGGAATGACATGAAGAAAGAAATATCCTTTAAATAAGAATATTAATGATATTAAAATTTAATAGTAATTCTATACATCTAATAAAATAATATAGGTTCATAATTTAGAATGCGTTTCAATGAATGAAAATTTAGACAAAATTACTTTTCTGATTTGGTAATTTTTGAATATTTAACCCCATGAAATAAATATCATAAAATTGATATTTAAATACATTTAAATTTATTTATATTAATCATATAATACATCCATGTGATGTATACATTCCTCAAATAATATATAATATGTCAACATATATTCTATCTTAAATAAAATGAAATTGTGATAATACAACCCTTACCTTAATCCTTGACATTCTATATACAGCATAAAACACAATGTATAATAAATATAGGTTTACTATAATAATATTAAAGAACCAGGTACTTGTTTATAATACCATATATTTTTTTCTTATGAAAATTGATTACCCCATTATTAAAAACTACAAATTAATGTAATGATTTGGGTAATATCCACTTATTTTAACATGTATGTTTTGACTTCTTATTCTTGACCATATTATATAGATATTAAATAACTTATTTAAAAAATTTAAAAAATTATATAATTATAATATATATTATGTATAAATGTTTTTTTAAAAATCTAAAAAATATCGAAATGTTAAATTGAATACATTTTTAATAGAGTTGGAACGTCTAACCTTTTCATGAACATTGGTTCCATTTTAATGTCTTATTAAACTAAATAAATTAAATGAAATATATTTGTGTGTGTGTGTATATATATATTATAATTATAGTAAAATTATAATTCCATATATATCATATATTTTTATGAAACACATCCATAATAAATTCCATATAGACTGTGAACGAATCACATCACATTAAAGAAGGCAGTAGTCTACACATCCACAAACAACGATAACATATTTAAAAAAAATAAAATGTATGAAGATATGTGATATATATAATAAATGAATAATAATTAAATCATTTTTATCATATTTATCATAAAAAGATAGCTTATACATCATAAATTATTACTATGAATGGTTTGAATGTAAAATGAACAATATCTTTTCTTGAGGGTGTAGTTTGCAATGCAAAAGAACTGTATGTTCATTACCCATCAAATCAACGTGTGTTTAGTTGTAGGTATAACCCTTAAAATAATAATACATTTTTTATAAGGTATAACAATGTTGTTATATAATCATGTAATAATAATTTTTGAGGTGGTGGATAATTGTAACACCCCGAGATTTTATGAAAAATATTCTTTTAATTTCATTAATGTCTTGTGTTTTATGCTACACCAAAATTACCTTGCACTATACGGAACACCGTATTAGCTTGCAGTATACGCATCACTATTCTTGGATCGTGTTACACACAATTTTGAAAATAGTTATTCTACGCAACATTGAGTATATATATATATTCTATGTATAAATGAAATATGTTTGGATTCTGTTATACAAAACAATTAAGGATTATTGCACAACACACAACCCTCACTTGGCTTGCATTACACGCAATCACAACCTTCCTCGATAGCGTGTGTTGTACGCAATACCAGGTTTACTAAACAACGATATATTATTATAATATTATTATGAACTAGCCTTTATGAATAGTATTAACTATAGTTTGAATTTTATAACATTATTATTCATCTTACTCATTTTATAGAACATGGTGTAAGAACAAAATAAAATTTTCAGGAAAAATTAGTATTTTTAAAAAAATGCAGTTTTGCCGCCTTTTGATGGCGCACAAAATTTAAATCTAGTTTTTCACATGTTTATAAGTTCAATTTTATAAAATAAAATTAAATTTTGGAATCAGGATATAAAAATTTAATTTGGATAAAATTTTCATATTATTCTCGTAACTTTCATATTTTGATTAATAGTAAAAACACGCTATATTTTAATTAAAAACAGCTTTTTTCATCGCAATAATTTATATTGTTAAATTATAATATTGAATGGTTTTAAAGTATAAATAGAATATATTTTTACTATTTAATATAATGTATGTCATTATCCTTGATTTTACATTGAATTCGTAGGTTAAATAAATTCAATCTTTAGCAATGTTTTAAACAAAAACCCATTTTCTTTCGACAATGGGATTAATTTAAATTTAATTTCTGCAACTTTTTTGTATTGAATTTGAAAAAATGGATTCCATATTTGAAATAAGTGGGTCCAAATAATGTTAATAATCTACTTTTTATTTTTGGGCATCATGAATAGTCACTACGGTAAATTTTATTTACCATAGTTAAAGGTAAATTGGGTAATTAATGTTAAATATAAGATTATAAAATTACCCTAACACCTACCAAAATCCTATTGTATGACTGAAAGTAGACCCATATCACCTAAGGGTCAGATTAGAATCATTTAATGGACTTTGTTCCTTGAAAATAACTTAATTATTTTTAAAACCAAAGAAAGTGACAACATGTCACTCTCTTAAATCCTATAAGTATATTAATTTTAATTTAGTGATAAACTTCATGAAACTTAAAACATGAATAGTCTATAGAAAGATAATGAAATTATCTAAATCATATGAATTTATTTATAATTTTTAGGGATTAAATAATTATTATTAATTATGACACAATAATGATGTAGAAATTGTTTATCTAGTGAAAAATCAAGAATATATTTTTGATTAACCTAATAGTGACCCTAAAATGCACAAAACCCTGACCAAAACTTATTGGTCATGTAACTGTAAACCATAATCATACAATGGTAGAATATTTGACCATTTGGATCCTTATAAAAGCGATTATGGCACATATATTATTTTATTTTAAATTATGACAAAGTTGTCAACTTCATAATTTAATAAATATAACAATTTAAATATTGTGATTTTAAGATGATAAATTCCAGTAAAAGTATTATTGGAAACGTTAATAGATTTATAATCATCATAGGATTTTATTTCTAATTTTTACGCCACAAATAAGTATATTAAATAATTATAAAACATGTTGTAGTATTTATTTTATTAAGAGATAAACAAAATAAATGGTTTTAAAAATAATAAAATAAATATTATATGAACTATTTAATGTTCTAAACTAATTTTATTGATACATATGTCATTTTATGAATCTATTAAAGCTTTTAGTGCGAACATATATTCTGTATTTATTTTATTTAAATTCAAATAAATGAATAGTGTCTAAATTGACACTATTGTTATTTTATAAAAATAACATATTATAAAATTGTTTAAAAATAAAAAAAATATTTAAGAATTATAAATTTAAATTTATATGGTCTAAAATGTTATTAAGTATCCAATTATGGAATATTCACAACAAATAAGTAATTATTTGTCATAATTTAAAATTTAGAATGTTATTATCACAAATAAAATTAAATTTATTAAATAAGGATAAATCAAGTTGATAATGTTTAAAATAAATTCCAAACATGTCTAAATTATATTGGTTGATGTGATTACAACCTTATCTTATCTAATATTTGAATATGATTCATTTTTGGAGGTTTTTATGTGGGGTTAGATTTATTATAAATTATTATTTTTAAGATTTCCAAAGGTGCCCCTCTCCTCCCTTATAAAAGGGCACCTCCTCCCTCCCTTCCTCACACCAATTTGAGACTTCCAGCTCGGCCAACCCCTACCAAATTCTCTTCTCCACTTCCCTAGAAACATCTTAGAGGTCCTGGTCTTCTTTAAAGACCAATTTTAGTGCCCTAAGTGGAGGTATCAAAGAGGCGCTTCAAAGAAGTGGTAATGTCCGTTAGCAATTCCTTCAACATTATTTCTTCTTCCACTTCTTCTTATTTAGTTGTTTCATTATGAAGTTATAACATCAGTATCACTCATATACTGATAGGTTATTATAAGTATTAAACAACCCTATTTCACCATCTATGCACCCTACGGAAAAAGAAATCACCGCGCGTGCGTACGTACGGAATAATGTCTCCACGACGTGGTGTAATCTATTTTCCTCCACCACCTTACTTGGATGGGTATAATTGTGTAAATAATGACTATATATGATTATTGTAAGGTGATATTGATTATGAAATATTATACATACACTTAAATACAATTCCACAATCATGTTAATGATATCATCACTCGTGCGTACGTACCGACTACCATCTCCACGACGCGATGAGATTAATTCTCAATGATTAACCATTCATGAATGATTATAAAGCATATATAATAAATAATCATGAAATATATGACATAATAATGATACTGGATTTATGTATATATATATATATGTATTTCATCTACATAATTCATTCAATTCAATAAGGGAACAAAAACAGCGTTCATGCGTACGTACGGCTTACCGTCTCCATGAACGGTGTATTTATTTCCATTTATCGACCTATTATATATATGTATATTCTGACTATATATTATATATAAATAATGTTTTACATTCTGTATTTAAGTAATCATGATCTAAGTAATCATATGAGTAATTACAAGTAAAAACACAAACGACAAATGAAACGATTTTATCCAAAACGTTACTTTTACATTAATTTACAAAATAATGGGTAATATAAAGTCATAAGTGAACCATATATGATATCATAACAATGAATATGATTCTTTAATAAGTCAATGAAATTATTTAAATCATTATACAGGAGTTTCGGTTATATACGAAGGATATCAGACGTAAGGTAATGGATAATTTTGCAAATCTCATTTTTATCCGAGATTACTTATTCGTAAGAATTTACTGGGGTTATATTTATCATCCATGTCCAAATTTTATAAAAAAAAATTCATGAATTTTTAAAGTCTTTTTTTACCCATTTTTAATTTTACTACATGGTATGTAAGGAATCCTTCTTTTGTTTACGTTACGAGGTACTTTTTTGACTTTTCCGGCAAAAGTACGAGAGGATTGTTTTTTTAACTTATACAGCATGAATGGATTTTTAAGGTTTTATAAAGCCTTATTTTCATGAAGATTCCTCCAAAATATTTCATTACTATTTTCAAAAAAAAATAACTTTCTTTTAAAATTGCATGTCATTTTGTGAAAAGAAAATGATTTTCAAGAAGAAAGGATATTTTCCTTAAGAATTCATTTCAAGTGTTTTATCAAAACCATTTTCCATCTAAGATGAAATTATTTCATATGTGTATGTTTAAAGTATAATTTATCTAAGATTTACATGCTTTCACTTTTCTTATGAAGAAATATCCATTTGTTTTATATGGATTATATGATAATGATATGATACGAAACCCATTTTATTCTTTGGGTTATGATGAATGTTTTAAGTTTATATTGTGGCACAAGTAAGAATGATTTCATTATGAGATGGGTGAGACCTATATCTCCCTCCAATGCATTGGGTAAAGATTTATATCTCATGATATAGACATGGCCGGAATGGTAAGTTAATCCGGTTCAGTGTTACAGGACTGAAATGAGGAGTGAACTCGATTCAGAAAGGGACTTTGTCCACCAAGATGGTCTTGGGAGCAATGCCTTGGCTACTATGGAAATCATGACATGTGCTGAATGGTTGCCACAATTACATGTTTTATTCCCATTTTGTTTTATCATTCTTAATGTTTCTTTATGATATATGCCTTACGTACTTCCAAGATTCATGTCTTTGCTCAAGATTTTGATGTTTAGATTTTATGTTCAAGTTTTTCCATTCAAATGTTTATGGATTGTTTTATGTTCTCTATGTTTACCCTTACTGGGCATTTGAGCTCACCCCTTTTATGTTTTCTTTTCCCCATGATATAAAGAAAGTTTTTAGGTATAAAAAAAGGGAAGATCTTTATTGGGAGATGTTGAAGATCTTTCACCACGATTAGAAGATTTTATTCCGAGTTTCCAAAGACACTAAACTATTACAGTCCTTGTGTGTCTGTTTTTCTTATGTATTAAGTATTCCGAAAAAGTAATGAAATTTCCATGTACGTCAAGCTTCAGGTCTCTACAGTTGGTATCAGAGGAAAGGTTTAGTCAACCTTTGGAAACTAGGGTGCGAAAACATTAGTGAGATCCCTAGAGATATTTCTAAGGTATGTCTAGGGATGTCCATAGGATAAGTATACGTATAGGATATAGTCCTAGAACTATGGTAACGATCTTATAATTTAACCTAAGATGCTAGATATTTAAGGTACTCCCCCTTGATTATGTTATTTTCCTTGTATGATTTTTTCCTCTCACAGAATTATTTTTGTGTTTTAGTTAATGGAGGGAACCAGAAGGAATTCGGTTAACATTGAATCCAATGGAAAAATTGGTGACTATGAGAAACAAAATTGCGTAGTGCCTAGAGAGAAAGATATTGTGATTATGCCGAATCAGTCATCGCAATATATGATTAACAAGGTGAAATTTAGTGGTATGCACAATTCATCAAATAAGAGGAAGATAAACTTTTATGCATGTTTGCATGTTGAGGAGCATAATGAAAGAAAGATTGAGATTTATAAAGAAGGGAAGAAAAACCTTGGGGAATACGTCAAATGGAGGGACATATGTTATCTTTGTGGAGAAAAGGTTCATAGAGTGACAGACTGTTATGGAGTTCAATGTCTTATTTGTGGAGAACATGGGCATTACCCAACTCAATGCCCTAACCTAAAAAAGTATCTCCTAAAATCAAGTATGTACTTATTCCAAGGAAATCATTGAAGAGGATGGATTGAAGTTTTTATGTATTGGTATTGAAGAATAATTTTGTTGAGGTATTTTTATGGTGTATTAGAATATTTTTGTATTAGTCTATTGTGGTTTTCAATAATTTTATGGTAGCGGTAACCATGAAATGTGATTCAAATATTTTAGAAAGTAGATGATATGCACATAATGAAGGGATAAGGAGAAAATGAAATGTTTGACAGTATTCATGAGCTCATGATTTATATAAGGACTAAGTGATATCATGTTTTGAGTATATAGAATTTTTAGGATTTTGGTATGTGGAAAGAGTTAACATCTGAAATCACTCATGTTTTCACTATGATTCAATGGGTATTCATTTTTCAAGAGAATACATGATTAAGGTATTCACATGATTGGAATTTGACCAACAAGATATATGGGGGATAAATGAGGGAATTCACATTCTTGGTTGATGACATTTAAAGTAATCATTTTCTTTATACTATGATCTTGGACCGAAATATTTTAGATAAACCGAAAGATTGGAATTGATTATGTTGGACAGAAGTTAGTATTGTTTAAGGATATAACTTTTTTTTGATATTATTGGTGGGATGTTATAGTAATGTAGTTTTAGAAAAGGACAACCTGCAGGACGGGCGACAACCCATCGCGTCGGACAAGGCTGTGGGAATCTAACCCACAACCGAAGTGCGGCTGGCCTTTATCACCTACCACTGGCCTACAAGGAGTCCCTGGTTAGAATAAACAAGTTTTATTTTATTAAGTGGTATGATAGATGAAGTATATATCCATTTTGGAACGATATACGATAGATGGACTTATGTATATAACTATTGATAAACTTTTGATTAAGACAGATTGAATGACCCATCACTCTATCACATGATCTGCTAACACTTCACGAATGAAAAATTCAACTTCATTTCTTTAAGAGATGAAGTAGAAATTGTTCAAGGCACGAACAACGGTGATATTATATCGAAATAAAGTAGGTATTTCTTCTAATTCAAAATTTTCAACTTTAGGAAAATGATATTGAAAACACAAAAATGTTGTCCTAATGCTCTTATATCCGATGAATCAGATGGTACCTTAGATCCTCACAAATCAATAACTTTGTGATTGTTGGATTTTTCATAGCCATGTTCTCTACCACTCTCCATCAGAACATGATGGTTAGATTTTTCTTCCATATCCATATTTTCACCTATGTTCTCCTACGTGGAAACCCAGTGATGAGTTAATTTGGGTAACCATTACATTTCATACTTTAGTTTTTAAAGCCATGATTTGGTATTCCTTTTTACAATGTGGGTTTCTATTAAAAAAACATTCGAGTAGTAAACAATTTATAACCCCGACGAATTTTGAGGGCGAATTTCATTTTTAGGGGGGTAGATTGTAACACCACGAGATTTTATGAAAAATATTCTTTTAATTTCATTATTGTCTTGTGTTGTATTCTACACCAAGATTACCTTGCACTATACGCAACACCGTATTACCTTGCAGTATACACAACACTATTCTTGGATCGTGTTACACACAATTTTGATAATAGTTATTCTACACAAAATTGAGTCTATATATATATATATATATTCAATGTATAAATGAAATATGTTTGGATTCTATTATAAAAAACAACGAAGTATTCTTGCACAACACGCAACCCTGACTTGGCTTACATTACACGCAATCACGACCTTCCTCGATAGCGTGTGTTGTACGCAGTACCGGGTTTTACTAAACAACGATATATTATTATAATATTATAATGAACTAGATGTTTTGAATAGTATTAAATATATTTTTAATTTTATAACATTATTATTTATCATACTCATTTTCTAGAACATGGTATAAGAACCAAATAAATTTTTCAGGTAAAATAAGTATTTTTCAAAAAATGCAGTTTTGCTGCCTTTCTATGGAGAACCAACTTTAAATATAGTTTTTGACATTTTTATAAGTTCAATTTTACAAAATAAAATTATTCTTTGGAATCAGGATATAAAAATTTAATTTGGATAAATTTTTCATATTATTCTGGTAACATTCATATTTTGATGAGAAAAACACGCAATATTTTAATTAAAAACAACTTTTTTCATCGCAATAATTTATATGGTTAAATTATAATATTGAATGGTTTTAAAGTATAAATATAATATATTTTTACCATTTAATATAATGTATGTCATTAGCCTTGATTTTACATTGAATTCGCAGGTTAAATAAATTCAATCTTTTGCAATGTTTTAAACAAAAAGCTGTTTTCTTTCGACAACTGGATTAATATTAATTTAATTTCTTGAAATTTTGTGTATTGAATTTGGAAAAATGGATTCCATATTTGAAATCAGTGGGTCCAAATTATGTTAATAAGCTACTTTTTATTTTTGGGCGTCATGAATAGTAACTACGGTAAATTTTATTTACCATAGTTAAAGGTAAATCGGGTAATTAAGGGTAAATATAAGATTATAAAATTACTCAAACAGCTGCCAAAATCCTATTAAGTGACTGAAGTTAGACCCATATCTCATTAGGGTCAGATTAGAACCATTTAATGGACTTTTTTCCATGAAAATATCTTAATTATTATTAAAACCAAAGAAAGTGACAACATGTCACTCTCTTAAATCCTATAAGTATATTAATTTTAATTTAGTGATAAACTTCATGAAACATAAAAAATAAATAGTATCCAGAAATATAATGAAATTATCTACATGATATGAATTTATTTATAATTTTTAGGGATTAAATAATTATCATTAAATATGACACAATAATGATGCAGAAATTGTTTATCTAGGGAAAAATCAAAAATATAGTTTTTATTAAACTAATAGTGACCCTAAAATGCACAACCTCTAAAAAAAACTTATTTTTCATGTAACTATAAATCATAATCATCCAATGTTATAATATTTGACCATTTTGATCCTTATAAAAGAAATTATGACTCTTATATTATTTTATTTTAAATGATGCCAAAGTTGTCACCTTCATAATTTAATAAATATAACAATTTAAATATTGTGATTTTAAGATGATAAATTCCAGTAAAAGTATTATTGTAAAATTTAATAGATTTATCTTCATCATAGTATTTTATTTTTAATTTTTATGCAAAAAATAAATATATTAAATAATTATAAAAAATGTTGTAGTATTTATTTTATTAAGAGATAAACCAAATATTTTTTTTTTAAAATAATAAAATAAATATTATATGAACTATTTAATGTTCTACACTAATTTTATAGATACATATGACATTTTATGAATCTATTAAAGCTATTATTTCGAACATATATTCTGTATTTATTTTATTTAAATTCAAATAAATGAATAGTGTCAAAATTGACACTATTGTTATTTTATAAAAATAACATATTATAAAATTGTTTAAAAATAACAAAAATATTTAAAAATTATAAATTTATATTTATATGGTCTAAAATGTTATTAATTATCCAATTATGGACAATTCACAACAAATAAGTAATTATTTGTTATAATTTTAAATTTAGAATGTTATTACCACAAATAAAATTAAATTGATTAAATAAGGATAAATCAAGTTGATAATGTTTAAAATAAATATCAAACATGTCTAAATTATATTTTTTGATGTCATTACAACCTTATATTATCAAATATTTGAATATGATTCATTTTTGGAGGTTTTTAAATGGGGTTAGATTTATTATAAATTAATACTTTTATGATTTCCAAAGGTGCCCCTCTCCTCCCTTATAAAAGGGAACCTCCTCCCTCCCTTCCTCACACCAATTTGAGCCTTCAAGCTCGGCCAACCCCTGAAATATTCTCTTCTCCACTTCCCTAGAAACATCTTAGAGGTCCTGGTCTTCTCCATAGACCAAATTTAGTGCCCTATGTGGAGTTCTCAAAGAGGCGCTTCAAAGAAGAGGTAATGTCCGTAACCAATTCTTTCAACTTTATTTCTTCTTCCACTAATTCTTCTTTAGTTGTTTCATTATGAAGTAATAACATCAGTATCACTAATATACTGATATGTTATTATATGTATGAAACAACCCTATTTCACCATCTATCCACCCTACGGAAAAAGAAATCACGGCGCGTGGGTACGTACAGAATATCGTCTCCACGCCATGGTGTAATCAATTTTCCACCACCACCTTACTTGGATGGGTATAATGGTGTAAATAATGACTATAATGATTATTTTAAGGTGATATTGATTCTGAAATATTATACATACACTTCAATACAATTCCACGATCATGTTAATGATATCATCACTCGTGCGTACGTACGGACTACCGTCTCCATGACGTGATGAGATTCATTCTCAATGATTATCCATTCATGAATGATTATAAAGTATATATAATAAGTAATCATGAAATATATGACATAATAATGATACTGGATTTATGTATATATATTTGTATTTCATCTACTTAATTCATTCAATTCAATAAGGAAACGAGAACAACGTTCATGCGTACGTACGACTTACCGTCTCCATGAACGGTGTATTTATTGCCATTTATCAATCTATTATATATATGTATATTCTGAATATATATTATATATAAATAATGTTTTACATTATGGATTTAAGTAACCATGATCTAAGTAATCATATGAGTAATTACAAGTTAAAACACGAACGACAAATGAAACGATTTTACCCAAAATGTTACTTTTACATTAATTTACAAAAGAATGGGTAATATAAAGTCATAAGTGAACCATATATGATATAATAACAATGAATATGATTCTGTAATAAGTCAATGACATTATTTAAATCATTATACAGGAGGTTCGGATATATACGAAGGATATCAGACGTAAGGTAAGGGATAATTTTGCAAATCTCATTTTTATCTGAGATTGCTTATTCTTAAGTATTTACTGGGGTTATACTTATCATCCATGTCCAAATTTTATAAAAATGTTTTCATGAATGTTTAAAGTCATCTTTACCCATTTTTACTTTTACTGAATGGTATGTAAGGAATCTTTCTTTTGTTTACGTTACGAGGTACTTTTTTTGACTTTTCCGGCAAAAGAATGAGAAGAATTTTTTTTTAACTTATACGGCACGAACAAATTTTTACAGTTTTATAAAGCCTAATTTTCCTGAAGCTTCCTCCAATAGATTTCATTACTATTTTCAAAAAAATCTCTTTCTTTTAAAATTTCATGTCATTTTGTGAAAAGAAAATGATTTTCAAGAAGAAAGGATATTTTCCTCAAGAATTCATTTCAAGTGTTTTATCAAAACCATTTTCCATCTAAGATGATATTATTTCATATGTGTATGTTTCAAGTATAATGTATCTATGATTTACATGATTTCACTTTTCTTATGAAGAAATATCCATTTTTTTATATGAATTATGTGATGATGATATGATATGAAACCCATTTTATTCTTTGGGTTATGATGAATGTTTTATGTTTATGTTGTGGCACAAGTAAGAATGATTTTATTATGAGATGGGTGGGACCTATATCTCCCTCCAATGCATTGGGTAAAGATTTATATCTCATGCGATAGACATGGCTGGAACGGTATGTTAATCTGGTTCAGTGTTACAGGACTGAAACGAGGAGTGAACTCGATTCAGAAAGGGACTTTGTCCACCAAGATGGTCTTGGCAGCAAAGCCTTGGCTAGTATGGAAATCATGACATGTTCTGAATGGTTTCCACACTTAAATGTTTTATTCCCATGCTATTTTATCATTCTTAATGTTTCTTTATGATATATGCCTTACATACTTCCATGATTCATGTCTTTTCTCAAGATTTTGATGTTTAGATTTTATGTTCATGTTTTTGCATTCAAATGTTTATGGATTTTTTTATGTTCTCTATGTTTACCCTTACTGGGCATTTGAGCTCACCCCTTTTATGTTTTCTTTTCCCAAGGATATGAAGAAATGTTTTAGGTATAAAAAAGGGAAGATATTTATTGGGATATGTTTAAGATCTTTCACCACGATTAGAACATTTTATTCCGAGTTTCCAAAGACACTAAACTATTACGGTCCTTGTGTGTCTATTTTTCTTATATATTAAGTATTCCGCAAAAGTAATGTAATGTCCATGTACGTCAAGCATCGGGTCTCTACAATAATAAAAATAAAAAACTGGATCATGAGGAGGATGGTACATCCTCTTTGGGTGAATCCTCATAGTTTGTACAAAAAGGCTTCCTTTTTTAGATGTATACGCAAATAGAGGACACTATATTACGACCCATGATTAAAGTACATATAAATTAAATTAATTTTTCATAATACATAATATATTATAAAATAGATTCCTGAATACCGTATTAGATTTTTTCACATGGAAACATGGAATAGAAACGTCTAGTTTAGTGAAAGATCATCATTGATTCCCCAAAATATCTTCCCATTTTCTTAAACCTACCTATAAATATCATTATAAAATAGGTGAAAATAAAACATGTCAAATTATGATCTCATCTATTCATTAAGAGTATAAGAGTTTGATATATAAATATAAACATGATCCTAAAGGGTAAGATAATATGTTCATAAATATAGATGATCATTCCCTTCATACCAAAGGTATACATGAATCATAATGAAATAGATATAATAATCCATAGCATTATAAAATTGACAAAAGGAATAAAATGGTGGAATAGACAAATACTTATAATTTTTTGAACATGTATATATACTAACAGGTTCAATCATTAAACTAGTGACATGAAATCAGGACCTTTTATATACATTTGGACATGTAAAGCAAGTCCACTCATAAAATCATAGACATGAAAAAATGTTTCACCCGTACAATTGGGATCTTGAAATAATGTTCGCACAAAGCATACATCCCTTATGAGTTATCCATCATTACTCAAGGAATTGGAAGGAGATATAGGTCACACCAATCTCAAAATGAAATCATTCTTTTGTGTTCCACAAAAAAATAAATCCATAATCTTAACATAACCTTGGGGATAAAATGGGTTTCATAAACATCATTCTATTATAACACAAGTGGGGATAAATAGATGGATTTCATAAATAGCATATATATAATAAAGTTATATGAATAATATGGATATTATATGTAATACATGTCTTCATTAAGGAGTTATATCTTCAATGGAAAATAATTTTCATAAAAAACATAAAACTAATACATTGAGAAAACTTCCTTTCTTCCTCAATAATATTTTCTTTTCTTAAAGCACCGAAAAATTTAAAATAAAGTAATTTATATGAATATAACCATGAAATATTAAAAATAAATATTTATGGAAATAAGTTGTTGTGAATGTAGAAAAAAATTTCAAACTATATAGTATTAAATAACATTTTTCTCATACTTTTTCAAAAAAAGTCAAAAAAATACATCATATACAAGATAAAACAAATAATATTCCTATCTAACTGTTTAAAAAAATATATCATTGGGTAAAATTAAATATAAAAATTTGAACAATATTATAAATTAAAGTTTTAAATACATATTTAGAATACATAGAACTGTATGGTAAATATACCTTAGAGATACATACTTGTAAACAATATCAGATAAAATTGAGATTGTGAAAATTTCTCATACCATTTTATAATTAGTTGTCATATATAACATATGATATAGAATGTTATATGAATTTTTAAATTTTATATCCTTCATAATAAGAATCATAAAAACATTATTGGTCATCATAAACACCATAGAAACCAAATTGGTGGTGTATATGGCATACATCCCTTGAAAATAAATGTGAGGAAAAATAATCAATTATTTAAAGACTTAAAATATTTAATTTTGAAAAAAATTTAGATAACATAATAATATACATAAAAAATTATAATCACATTATATACATATAAATATTTCCGAATAATAATATCAAGAGTATTGAAATGGATAAAGTATTAATATTTTAATCTTTGGAAGCATCCCATACCAAATTGAAAATTTAAATTATTTTCCCTATATCTAAAAATGAATCTTTATATACCATTAATATAAATTTATTTACGATATGAAATATAATAGGGATAATACATACATCATACAGAAGAAATAGTGCGTGGACTTGGCTTATATCTCATGAAAACTAAAATTGTGACATAAGTCCCCTACCGTAGGTTTCATACCATTCATATGTGTCAAAATATTAAATATAATTGTTATAAATAGATTATTAAGTTATTAAAAAAATCATATTAATAATTATGGTATCATATATGATTCGTTTATAACATTATATTACCCATTTATTAATTCATTCAACTTAATACAAAGTTTCGGGTAATAATCACTTTGTTTATCGTACGAGTTTTAAATTATTATTTTTCACCATTTTACATTGATCAAATTATAAATACATAAATAATATAAAAAATTAATTATATATCTTATATATTCATTCTACAAATATATATAATATAAATTAAAATAAAAGGAACGCATCGTTTATGAAGACAGAAGTCTGTATGTATGCAAGAACAGATTTCTTGTTTTTATTGTCGTATTAAAATATTAAAAAGTGTATGATGCAAATTTATATTATAAATACAATATCATTTAAATATAATATATTTTAAATATTTTTATTAAAATTTTCATTAAAACATCTCATGTATTTCATGAATGAAACACATTGCTTTGTGGAGGCGGGAGTCTGCACATCCACAAACAATGTTATCGTATATACATTATATGGAATGAAAGTAGATATGTTTGATAAAAAAATCCATAATATGAAATAGGTTATAGTGTAACAATAAAAATATTATTTAAATATAATAATAGTATTAATTACATAAAATATAGTTATAATGGAAATAGAACAACAATAATATTCGTTGTGTCGATTAACCGACATAACATTGACAAAAATTTGGTTTCACCGAATATGAAAAAGTGTGAAGTGAAATTGATATGAAGTATTCCATTAGAAACATAAAAATACACGATATAGAAGATTATAGGGATATAATGAATTTATTGATTAATTAGGTGATGATAAAGTATAAGAAGAGATGAAATTAATAGATATACTTTGAGAAAATCACATCTATAAAAGTCCCTTAAAGACCACAGATTTGGTTATTTGGTAATTCCATAAGCACATGGAAATTGTTAGAGTGGTTTTGAGAAATTATGTATGATATTTGAGGATCTAAAAGGATTTTGAGTTCAAAATGGGTAGGTGATGGTTTGTAATTATACTTGAGGAGAGGTGGGTTTATGTGATTAATATATTGATTTTTTTTTAATATTTAAAGCTAACCAAATAGAAGTATAATTATTTAAAATCAATAAAAAATTAAATTATTGGTTTCTATGCTAGTTAGGTTCATCCACACCTCATCCAACCGTTAAATTTTGAAATTAGCAGGTTTTATAGGCCATTTCCATTTATCTTTATCTATTGTCATAATTCTAACTATACAACGGTATATAATTTTTTAGCAAGGTAAATCTTTTATTCATAAAATTTAAATAGAAATGCTAAACTAATTTGGACCTTATGGATATTTATATGTAAAATATTTTACGTAATTAAATTCACATAATTGTTAAAATTATATTCCAAATTAAATTCACAGACAAAATGAAAAAGGGGGATTTTAGGAGATATGTTCGAATGATTGATATCTTTTTATCTAATGTCAATGATAAATTAATTAAAGTGAACTACATAGTATTTATTGATAAAAATATTTAATTATTATCTTAAATCAAATAAAACCCTAATTTAACTTTATATTTAAATTCAATGATAAAGTAATTTTAGAATTTAAATCCAAGATTTTGGACTCTATTAAAAAATGAAATCTTATAGAAAAATAACAAAAATTTATCCTAACCAAATTTTAAATTTCTATATAAAATATGAAGATTATTTGTCATAATAAATCTATAAATGTTTCAATAGTGATATTTAAAAACATTACACAATTAAAAGGTATTAAAACAATCTAAATAAAAATATATGAGGTTTATGTGTTAAATTGGTTTTATTATTATCTTATGCCTATAAAATTTATTAGTTGAATATAAAAATTCATCCCATGGATATATAAATTATATATTTCATCAAAATTACATAAAATATTTAATTTATTTAATTTATTAAAATGTAAACAGTATGTGAGAATAATAAAAGTTTTCTATAAAAATATTCCATTTATATTCAATTGGTTATTATATTAATTTTTAAATAATTTTTAACTTATAAATTTATTTTTTATTTTTAAAAACCATATTTTTTATATATTTATGATAATAATATAAATAAAATATAATTTAACTAGAAGATTATAACATATTTTAATAAGATATTACTAGTCTCTTAGCTTGTTACAAGTGTGTTATGTAAGCCATCGAGGAAAGACTTTATTTCGTGTAGTAGTGATCTATATAGAGAAAGATAAAATTTATGTTTTTGAATTTCAGAGTTAATTTAATTTAAAATAAAATATTAACAATGTTACCCGAAATGAGAAACATTAATTTGAAAAAAAAATAGTACACAAAATCTCATTTTTTGAAATTATACCCCCATTAAAATTAATTTTACACACAAAATTTATAAGTATTATCATGGGTTTAATACTAAAATATTTTATTTATATAAAATCACATAAGAAAAATGAACACTAAAACATGATTTTAAAGAGGAATATTTGGAAAATAAAAATTTCCAAAGAAAATCATGACTACTACTCTATTTAAGAGAACATAAGTTTATATTTTGGTATTGATGAAAAGGGTAAATAGTTGTTGATATTGATAACCATAAATAATCAGAATAAATTGGGTGATCTGGAGAAAGTTGACAGTCTCAAAAGCCTAAACTATGAAATGTGTAATAAGTCACTAATATCATAAAAATATATGATAATAAGACACCCTTTTACATCACGATCAGTTTTCTTAATGTTGAATGATTTTCAAGAGAATATATGCTAACTTATTATAGGTACAATCTCACCATTGGTAATTCCTTGAATAATTTATCCATCAAATCATATTCAATGAATTGATGTTTAATTTTTTATTCCTAATGAGTTATTAGATAATGTGATCCACATATATAATGATAGGACATTAATTTGTTTTCTTGATAGAAATATGGTAAGTAAAAGTTATAGAATATTTATACGTCCTTCTATAGAGAGATAATAAGTTAATCTAAAAATGATATCTAATTTTTAGCTTAAAATATCCATAAATAGATGACCTAACAATTCATTCAAAAATTTAAAATTAAAAAAATTAGAAAGAGGTTCACTAAATATGCATATCATTTATCTCTCATATCTCATATGTTGTCACTTGTTGGTAAAATTATAAATATGTGAATTCCTTAACCATGTAATATCTTAAGCCCTGGTAAAAACTAGAATTACCATATATCTATATTTAAAACATTCTTTTTTCCATATTGTTATGTCAAAAAAGTTATAAAAATAATCAATTATATAATAACCCACATGTTAATAAATCATTAACCAGTTACAAGGTAACTTGTTTCATAAAAATTATTATTTCATATCCAAGATATCTTTACGAAAATATATATATCATATAATAAGTGAAATGTTACAGGTTATCATTTCCTTAATCAAGTTTCCTCAAAATATATCACAATACCCTTAAATTACATTTCTCAATATTTCAAACTATTTAGCATAAACATGCTAATAGTTAATGAAAAAATTTAACTAAAAACACTTATATATTTCATGATTCCATATAAACTAATAATTAATTTCAAAAACATATACACCTCAATCATTCATATTTATTCTTAATCCATTACTCAGGATCCATCATATTAGTGTTTACTGAAATTTGAATCATGTATTATGGCTCCTAAACCATAATCTATCCAATATTATTATGTAAAATGTAAAGTATAAATTTGGAACATCCCATACTTTTAACATTTCATTTACAATCTCATGGTCCATAGTAGTATAACAAATACTCTTACAAAATTCACGATTCTCTTCATGAGAATTTCACTTAGGAAATCAATATTCTTAATTCCCATAATTCCAATAACTAAAACATTCAATGGGAACAATGTCCTGTATATTTATATATGTTTACTAATACTATAATTTAATGTGTCATAAATATTTATCATGTATGGAAATCAATTCACCAAAGGAAATTACTTATAAATTTTCAATCTATTATACCTTAAGTTTATTATTGTGATATTTATTATTGTTACCAAAATATTAGTACTGTAACGTATGGTTATATTATCTATATATATGTCCCTAGTTATATCATTATAAATATCCCTTGGGATCTCATTAATATTTTCTCATACTTGTTTCCAAATGTTAACTAAATCTTGAATCTGATACAAACAATAATGACCCAATCTTGACGTACATATAAAGTACATTAATTTTTTTTGGAAAACATACCACAATTAAAAAAATTTCACCTAAATACCTTCCTAGATACATGCTATTAGAAACATGAAACTATGACTTATAGTCTAGTTATTTATCATCAATGTTTCCCAAGAAATCATTCCTTTTTTGTACTCAAACCTAAAACTATTTTTTATAACCTTTTGAAAAAGAAAACATAATAAAGGGTGAAATCATATGATCAGTAATAATATACTAGGGTGATATGTAAATACAAAAATGAGAATAATGGGTATGATAACGTGTTCGTAAACTTATATGATCATTACTTTCTTATTAATGGTAAACAAGAATCATAATTAATTCATAGATCATAATCCAAAATATTATAAAATTGACATAAATCATGCAGTTGTGTCATGGAAATAATAATATATTATTTCCAACATGTATAAATTGTAACATGTTCATTCATTTAATTGAGGCCATTAAATCATGACCCTTCATTAAAATATGGACATGGAAACCAGGTCTACTAATTAAATTATTTAAATGAAAACTAGGTCCACCAATAAAATTTTGGACAAGAAATCATGTTCATGCATAACATACATACCTCATGTGTTATACATATTTACCTAATGTACTATAGGGAGATATTTGTAAAACCCATCCCATAATTATATCATTTCTTTGTGTTCCACAAAAACATAAATCACTCATCATAGCATAAACCAATGGATAAAATGTGTTTTGTAATCATCATTCCATCATAACATAAGACAAGATATATAGATGGATCTGATAAATAGATAATAAATAATCAATCCATAGTAATAACATGGAAATAATAATTGAATATTATCTGTATTATTAAATAATTCTATCTTATATGGAAAATAACTTTGATTTAACAGTTGAAATTGATTCTTGAGGAAAATATCATTTCTTTATAAAAAACATTTTCTATTCTTAAAATATGAAAAATTATAAAAGAAAATTATTTCATTGTAAATATCTTTGAAATATTGTAATGAATGATTCCTGGAAACAAGGCATTATAAAAATGTAAAAATCTATTCATTCCATATATTCTTAAAAATCCATCTTCTTATAGTATTGCTGAAAAAGTCAAAATGTTCATAATATCACAAACATAAAAAGTTTCCTTTTAGAAAATTTAATTGAAATTATAAAATTGGTAAAATTGAAATAAAAAAATTATATAATAATTGAAAAAATATTTTTGAATACATATTTATAATACATGTACATGGATGATAAATATATCCTAGTAAATACATACATATAAATAATCTCAGATGAAATTGATATTTCCACATTATCCATTACAAATTAATAATAAGTCACATATAATGCATCCTTAAATATAGAAAATTATATTCATTTGTAAATATCATAACCATAATAACAATAATCCATGAATAATTAATGGGAAACACAATCACCAAACAATATAAATTGGTTGTGTATAAGGCATATTTCTAAAAAAAATTAAAATTGAGATGAAATAATCCCTTACTAAACCGAATGGGCCGAATGCCTTATTTTTAATTTTTATTATGGATAATACCCCTTTTAATGGTTTAAGGGGAACTCATACATGACCCGTAAGCCCATGGTAGAAGGCCCAACAAACCTGCAATACATGACCCGAAGGCTAGAGGCATACCATGCCCAATACATGACCCACAGGCCTAGCCTGCATGAACTGCCCCTACCCAGCATTCTATGTCAGTGATCTCCTAGCTCCCCAACTTGCATTGCTGATCGTCTAGCATTGCCCCGTACAAAGCTACATAGTGCCTGGTCCTGATGGCGTCTGCCATACCCTCTCTTTTTTCCAATCCGGTTAGCTTTTCATCTGGTGGCTGCTACTCCTGTTTCTTTGATCATCTTTAGGGGCCATTTTTGTGTGAATGGGCGACTCCATGGTCTATGTGACCCGAAGGCCCTATGGCCCAATGGCCTTTTGATGACCCGAAGGACCTAGAGACCCGTAGTCCCAAACCGGTGGACCGAAGGCCCAAATTAGGTGAATAGTTCATGCTGCTATAGTTTTGAACAGTATCTACTACAGTATCTGCTACAGTGTCTACTACAGTGACTGCTATAATAACCCGAAATTTTTCCTCCACCAGGTTATGAACCCGAGTCTCTTGGATGCCAAGCAGGAGTCCTTTCCACTCAGGTACGTGCTAGTTGGTGAAATAATCTCGTAGTTAAAACCATAAAAGATTCATTTTTTAAAACATTTAAACGGAATTAAAAATGGATATGTAATTACTTATATATTCCCTTTATATAAATATAAATATTTATGTAATATAATAGCGAGAATATTGAAATAGAGAAAGGATTAATTCTTTAATCATTCAAAGTTTCCTATACAACTTTGAACATTTATATCATATGCCTGATATCTTCAAATGAATCATTATATACAATGATGATAAATTTTTTCTTAATATGAAATAAAATATTGTAATTATATACACCAAACCCTAGAAATAGGTTTTCAACATGGATTATATCTCATGAAAACTAAATGTGTGACAGAATACCATTACCTTAGGATTGATACTCTTCATATGTGTACAAAAATACTGAATAATGTCATTTCAAATATTAATAACATATTCCAAAATAATAATAATGTTATTTATAACATATATGTTTATATTATTACTTTATATAACGTGTTTATTAACAATCCATGTTAATGCAAACTTTTAGGTAATAATAATTTTCTTAATCATATGTGTGTGTACTTGTTATTATTGATCGTGTTATATAGATAATGATTTATTTAATTTAAAAAGTTAAAAAATTATTTATATATTTTATATATTTTATATATTAAGTATATAAATTTTTATAATATATAGATAAATTAAATTGAATACACTGTTCATGGAGATGAAATGAAGTATTTACGCATGTCCATTATTTCTTTTTTTCTTTTCATATTAATATATTTACAAGTATATGATATATGTGTATATTAGAAATAAATTTTCATATCTATGTAATTTATTTTACATATTTTTTTAATATTTTACATAATACCTTCCATGTATAGCATTAATGAATCACATCACTTTTAGGGATGGTAGTCCACACATCGACAAACGACTTTATCATATATCCACAATATGGAAGTCACAAAGATATGATAGATATAAAATTTACATAATTTTAAATAAGATATTAAATAAAAATTGAAATTTTATTTCACTATAAAAATACTTTTAATACCATCCATTAATGTGTAATGTGGAAAAAATAGATACAATCTTTCTCGGGTCAATTAACCCTCATAACTTGGACAACAATTTAATTTCATTGAATAAGAGGAGGTTAAAAATGGAATGGATTAAAAAAATAAAATTTGAAACATAAAAATCTAGTATATACAGGATTCTATATATATCATGAATTAATGGATTAAATAGATGAGGAGAAAGTATAAAAATTAAAAAAATTAAGATAGGTACATTGAGAAAAATATTTTTTGAAGATCACGTCATTGAAAGATCCTTAAGGTACTTTAATTTGGTATTTTTGTGATACCATAAGGACATGAACGTGGTGAGAGTGACGAAGAGTGGTTTGGGAATACATTTGTGGAGCTACATGGTTTTTTATATCAAAATGTGGAGGTAATGGGATCTATTTATACTTTAGAAGAGGTGAGTTCAGGTTATTAAATTAATGATTATTTTATATTTAAAGATAACCATATTAAGGGGGAACTAATTTCAAAGAATTATACATTCAATTAAGGTTGTGATGGCTTGTTATGGTAAGATACACCTCAACCAACCATTAAATGTATAAATATTTAGGTATGATACGATTTTAACTTTTAACATTAACCTTTTTCAAAATTTTACCTATAATAAATAATAATTTTTTTATTACCATGGTTTATTTTATATAAATGAAATCGAAATCGACCTTATAAACTAATTTGTACATTTCTTATGGTCATAATTGAGTACTCATGTGGGGGGTTTGAATTGTGTATCTGTAAAAAGTTCATTTTAAAGAGTATTGATTGTAGATCCGCCAATAGTTAAAATTCAATTTCCCAGTTAGCCGGTAGTGAATATATAAGAGATCAATTATTTGGATAATTTATCAAAAGATTTATGAGTTATTAGTTGAATCAATTTGATAAATATTACAACTCTTGAAACAAACTAATAATTCAATATTGGTCTAAACACATTCTAAGACTAAATAATGGAGATTAATTTAGTTTTATGAAATATGTGATAAATAGAGTAAAACTAAATTTTAAAAACATTTTGAAAATTTAAAATATATTTATTCTGATGTAGATATTTTATCCTCTCTACTTTATGATCACCTTCCACCAAGAGGATTAAATTAAAAAATAGTTTGATTCACACCATGGATTGGGGTTCAGAATAGTACAAAAGGTTGTCCAGGTCACCCTTGACCTCTACCACATTTTTTGTGGGAAAATTAACAAACATGACACACATGACATATTCCAATGCTCTATGTGGTAGAAAAATGGATAAAAGTGATTGTGTTTGAGGATACCAAGTATCCTCTAGCTATCCACCATAGTTAGTGTGTGTGAAATACATAGATACACACAATGCTAAAAAATGTAACTAAATAAACGCAACAGAGCGAAAGAAGTAAAATTATGTTTAGAAGGATATTTGTGTTAGGCATTGCGACTTTGGACTTTTTGGATGAAGATAATTTAATGTTTGAGTCCACTTTTAATGATGACACAAAAATATAGTTTTGTAGATTCTTGGATCTAGAATCCAAATGTATGATATGTTCATCTTCTAATTCAAAATATGTTCAAATAAACATAGAAGGTTTATCTTGATTTCTTGATCTCATAGTATATTCTCTATTTTTAGTTTTTGGGTTTTGGATATATGCTCAAGGAATGAAAGAGTTCGTTGTGTTTTCATTTGTTGAAACTATTTTTGTAACGTTTTTTAATGATCTTTCTTATTATACTTATATTCTTCAAGGTCCAGCAAGAATAATGATCTCCCCGTGTGCATGTACATCATATTGTCAAATGAATATTATTTAAACAATAATAAATAAGGTAAGAATACGTAATTTGTCTAAATCTGACAATTAGAAATCATATTAAAAAATGAATATTTGAGCAGTATATGGGTGACTTGTCTATTGGTGATTCCTTATTTATGTGTCTCCTTCTATTGATGACTCAACCTAATGGTATGTCTTTTTTTTGGAAATTCAATACATCGGTGACTCGTTATATGAGCTTTTTGTTTCAATGGAGAGTATTTCATTATGTTGGTGAGACAGTAGATCTTTCGGTGATATAGTTGAACCAACACTGACTCATTTTAACAGACTATGTGTCATTGTGTCAGTAGAACACTACAATGGTAGGCACTTGTACTGATGTTAAGTCTTCTTCATCGATTATTCATACTCATCAGTGATTCTTCTACATCTGATTCAAGTGAAATGGTGAGTCTGGTGAGTCTTTCCAATAAGGCCATCTTCACATAATTTGAACATATGGTTGTTTGAACTGTATGCCAGTGAGTCATATGTTTGATGGTGAGTCATATGTCTAGCGGTGTTAGTAACTCATACATAGATTATATTAAATTTTTTACCTTCCTCAAAATTAAACATTGTTAGAGAATGTTAATTTCAATAATTACACATAGATAATCAATAATAATCTTCTTTAGATATAAAAATGCATAAATAATTATGTTATTGAAATAATAAAATTATTCAAGATAATGCATTGATATAATTTAGGATAATTGAAAAAAGGTATGATATAAGTTAATATATGACATGATTAGTTATAATTAAAACCATTATAGTCTGAGTTAGTGTCCTACAATATCTATTTTCCATCAATCTCACTGTTTTTAATAATCACAAATCAAGGAATTATTATGTATCATTAGGGAAAGATTAATTTAAACACCTAATAATGTACTAGAGATAAAAATTCATAAGGAAAATAAATTTCTCCACATTTTAATAAATCTTAATTATATTCTCCCCCATTTGGGATTAGAAAAAAGAGGAACGTGAAAGACAAAAACAAAAAAGTAAAAATAGTGAAATGTCATGCACTACGAAAGTACACTAAAAGATAAAAAGTACAAGGAGTCATCCCTATAAAGAAGTATCACCCTACACTACATGGTGGTGTCAATTTGTTCCATCCTCTTATCAGAAGGATCTGTAGAGGGTTCATCTGGAGATATAGGTTGAGATGTATGAGGGTTTGAATGGATTTTAAGGGAACCTAAAGTCACTCATTCCAAAACTATAGCATATTGGGTTGGTCATAGCTGAAAAATAATCTGAGGCTAAATAGTTTTTTTAATGATATGTCTAATCTGCGATAAGGCCTGAAAAATTGACATGAGAGGATGAACAGACACTAAAGTAGCATGGCCTTGTGGTGTTGTAGGAGGAACCAAAATGACATCTTTTTATATATAGAGATATTTTTTTAACAACTTGATGAACTCTTCAATTATGTTTTCACCGCATGTCATTGCAATATCAAAATGAGCATTTTTTATATGAACCATTCTAACATGGGAGTTAATTTCTTTATCTTCTAAATCGAGTCATTGAATACCTTTGTCACTGGACGAAGAGTGAGATTGGCTACCAAAAACATAAATATAGTGTTTATATGATGCTTTGTAATGAGTTTTTATAAAAACTAATTAATCTATTTTTTTCATTTCATCCTGAGTGTGTGATTCACTCCTAGTATAATACTTCACACGATCATGAAACTTATATGAAGTGTCCTCAACATTGTCCATACATGAAATTTTTTCTTTCATCACTTCTTTCAACACTAATATAATAGTATAAAGATATGTAGATTGGAAGGAATTAATATGTAGAGTATAGGTTGAAGTAATGGCATATGAGGTATGATCCTTAACATATTTTCAAAACATGGAATGCTTTAGAGATTTAAAATGAGAAACAATATTCTCATATCCATTCATCAAAATTTCTATTGTGTTTATACACTTGGTTGTCAAGGCATTGATGGATGTGGTTAACATGTAACAACCAAATATTTATTGAAAGTAAATTCCTTTGTTATTAACATGTCACTATCACCTGAAATTACTATATAATGAACTATTATGTGCTATGTGACCCTTAAAAGATAAATTTTTCACTTCGGTGATGTGAATTTCTAAAATCTAACATATATTGTGGGGATCAGTAGGTTATTTGGAGCCCTCTAAGAAAAACATAATTGATGGTTAATAGTAACCAACCCTTATGAATATTAACATAACCATATGAATAGAGATACACCCTCATGAATAGTAACATTATATATTAAATTATATAAATAATAATCATGTGCATATATGATATACCTATGCTTTGGAATAAGTAAATAAAATTTTTAGAACACTTATTTTTAGAATTAATTAGGATTTTAATTAAATAATAAATTAATTATATTTTAAAAAATATTTTGGGAAATTGCTCTTCATTTTTTTTGATTCTACCCATTGATAAATGGTTTCGGTTATTTTTTTTTATTTTTTTGAAAAACAAGAATTTTTAATGAATAGTGAAATACATTAAAATACTTTAAATACAAATTATCAGTTAAATATACTATTTAGGACATCACAAGTTAGGTAATCCCAATTTTTTAGAACTAACATGGATTTATTACTATTCTTGTCCATTGAATCATAAATATTGATGTTCTTTATGAAAAATAATAAACTAATGAATATTTTTTTAAACTATCCTCTCCTCCACTATACCCCCTCACTCCCACATACCTTCACAACTCTAAAAAAAAATTCCTTCTCCAAATTCTATCCATATATTGACCCATCCTTCTCTCCCACTTCCATAAATCTGTTGTCTTATAAAATACCAAAACCTCTCCCTTAAATATGCTCTCAAGGATATTTGGTTTTAGAGGTAAATTCCACTTTTCAATTCCTTGTTGTTCCATTCAAGTTCATTTGTTTTCATTTTTCTGTTATTACCTCTCCTAATAAATTTTTTTTCATTACCCCAGTACCTTACATGAGTTGGAATTATTTCCTGATAGTATTATATGTTTTCATCATCTGTTCCTTTTACATTCTTTTATACTAGTACTATGAACACCATCAATGAAGTGTAATTTACCATATTCAAGGACGATGGGATTGTGATTTCTCGTATTGTTCTCAATTATGTTCATAAAAACAATTTTATGGGTGAGACAGATTTTTATATAGGTAATATAACCTATTTAAGGTTCTGTAATCACTTTGTAATGATGGTATTAATATATAACTACAAATGAGTTCGTTAACATCAAAACCCACAAATTAACCGAAACAGTTATCATTAATGTTTTATATAATAATTCATCCTCATTCCATGTAAAAAAATTATATAAATTACAACAATAACCTATGGATGATCATAAATTATAATCTAATCCAATTTTGGATATTTACATCCATTACAGGTGAAATCCATTTTTTAAGAAGCAGTGAACTGATAAGGAAAATGAGGAAAACGAACACTGTGGAATGACGAAATTCAATACAATAACTTATAAATAAGTGAATAAAATTACAAAAAAGGTATTAATATATACTAAGTACATTAATAGTAGGTTCTTATATTGGTTATTATTATGTATTTTTTCATATTCCAAGAGTTATGTTCATGAGTCAAACACGTTCGGATTTAATGTAAGGGTTTTCTCACTCAAACCTGTATTTTCAATAATGTTACTTTTATTATCTAATTATCTCAATGAAATTCTTGTATATTATTATTTAATACTCATAAAATTGTTTTTAATGTTATATATATTATTACCAACCAGAACACTTCTTTATTTTGTGGATTATTTCATGTTTTAAAAAGGGACTTTCAAAATTATTTCATAAATACTAACCTGTTCCAAGGGAGATTCTAAAATTCATACATATTTTAAATGGAATTCACTAATATGTTTTTGGAATCAATAATAATTATTAAATAACTCCTTTTTTATGAAAATAATATGTTACTTCACTTCTGTTCTTATATAAACATTTTTTCAAAAAAACTCTTCCTTTCAAAGAAAAGGTTGTATTTATCTCAATAATTACACAAAGTGTTTATAAGAGTATCTTCAACTATATCAACATTATTATTAATTCTAATTTATTATTGGGATTAATACTTCCAGGAATCATCTATGATATTTAATTTAATGGTTTCTTATTATTTTGGCAATGCATTAGCTATCATAAAGCCATTCATCAGATTACTATGAATGGTTAGTGTTTATAATTAATATTCAAGGAATGTTATTTTCATTTCATATATTTGTGTCAATATGATGGTATATTTTGTTTGTATCTATCCTCAAATATACGAAGAATGCATTAGATATATAAAGTGTCTTGTGGGACCCACTAATGCCCCTTAGTGAATCAGTAGGCATCATGAGACAAACTACTGTCATGGAACAATGCCTTCACCAAATGATTATTTATGGTCTTGGCACTTGACCTTGATGGTATGATTATATTACCCCAAATTTTTTATTCTCTCATTATGAATATATTATTTATGTTTCATGTGGACATTCGACTTTTATAATACCCATGTTTATTTTATATGTTTTCAATATTAACTCAACTCATATTTTTGACATGTTATGTTTAAGTTTATTTTTAAAGGCATGAATTTTCAAATATTATCCATGTCTAATGTTTAAGTTATCTTCTATTGTATTGAATAATATTATTGAGAATTTTATATCAACACTTTATTATGTTTCATTTTTCTCAGTACATTAAGAATTTTATTAGGGATGACATGCTGAAATATCCTAGGAGTTATGGCAGTTGCCTAAGGAGTTTCTATGTTGTTTTCATTACATGTTGTAAAGTTGAAATTATGTATCTAAATTGATTAGAATAATAATAATCTACTCGGTTAATTGGGATTGGTATTCCTTGTATACAATCAAATTTAGTAAAATAAGGCACCGACACCTGGAAACTGGGCTTGTGACCTTAATTTCAGTCTCAAAGGAAGTTTAATAGAAAGCATGGAAATTAGATTTAGAAATTGTAGAATAGGGAAGAGTCCTTAAAATAGTCTATAAATATCAGTATACAATAATTTCATGGTGTTTTTTTAAGGAATATATTACGTGTATATTTCATGCAATACATCCCTGTCAAGATATGAGCAGGTATACACGGCTCTGGCACATCTGTAACTAGGAGTGAGAGCTCGAAAAAGTGTTTCGGGCATGCCCTGGGGTATCCTAGTACATGAAAATATGCCATTCAGCACTCTTTGTTACCACATTTCAAAGGGAAATTCTTTTCATAATTTTTATTTTTTACATGCAATTATGATAGATATAAATGTAAATTCTTCCTCAAAGAAACTATTTTTATGATTATGGGATTTGTCAAGCATAGGTTCATAATTTATGTTATGTATTTTTTATCTTATGATTATAAAATATGAATCCTAACATAATCTAGTTTAATCCATTATCTAGAAATTTATCATTTTGTAAGGAATGGAAACCGCACAGATGCATGTTTCCCCTATAGGGATTTTCCACTGATTTATCATAATGATTTTGGATCTGGTGTTGTGACTAGAGTTGAGCTACATATAACTATTCTAAGACAACATACTCAGGTTATGAACAATACCCTTTCCTATATAGAGCATCTGGATCCTCCATGTGGAGGATCTATGTGAGGTCGCTTTATGAGACATAAACCACCACCATTCAATAGGACTACAATCCCATTTTTAGGTGAGTAGTGGATAAGATACCTAGAGAAGATATATTTCAATATGGGATGTAATGAACGAGAGAAGTTCATCATGGTAGTTTATCTACTATCAGGAGATGCATATCGGTGGTGTTCATTAATCAAAAACACACAGGTTGAGTAAGAGATAGAAGATATTGATTAGAGGTACATTAAGGAAATATTCATATAGAAATAATTTCCCCATGAACAACGAGCAGATATGGAAAGGTAGTTTCTAAAAATGATGCCAAAGGAGGATGATAATATTGAAGAGTATGACTATAAATTCATAAGGATAGAATGGTACGTTTTGGACTACTTATGAAATCTGATGAGAATTTGGATTGATTATTTGATAGTTTGAAACAATTCTTTAGAAGGGATCAATTCTCCAAGAATTTACCTTCATACGAAGATATTGTTTCTTGTGCTATCAAGGAAAAAAGTAATTCTATACGTCTTATGAATTTAAGGGGAAGAAAGAGAAGAATATGGCTACTGAAAACACTAGGAAATGAAATAATGAAATGAGGAAGAAGGGAATATTTGAATATCAATCATGTAATATTATTTGGAAGAAACACCCAGATACATGGATGAATAGAATGGGAGTCTGTTACAAGTGTGGTGAAAAAACTCCACCTAACTCAATATTGTAATGGTAAAAAAGAAGCTAACAATTTTTTTTTGCAACAATTGCATTGAGGTGGGACATTATTCCCATGAATTTATTAAGCATCAGAGGAAATTTCCTCAAATAAGGCCAAGAGAGAAAGGTCATGATTATACAGTCACAACTGTGGAAAATTAAGTTCCCAACGAATTGGTGGTAGGATCATTGATCGTTTCATCAAACATAGACAATGATTTATTTGATTTTGGATCACCACATTCATTTATATCTTCCCAGTTGGCCAAAAATTTAAATATGTACAATTTGATTTAATAAAGGGGTTATCAAAAAAATACCCCTAATGGACGAATCATTTCAAAAAAGGAGTGTCAATTACTTCCACTCATGACACGTAAACTTTCTTTTGTTGTTGAAATTATCATCGTACCAATGACTAAATGTGATATAATTCATGGTATAAATTGGTGAAAATTTGAGATGCGAACATCTATTGCATGAAGAAGGAAGTTACCATTTTTTAGAAAGGTGTGGAATCCCTTAACATTAGGATAGAAATATCAGTATCTAATTCCCATCTTGAACCCCCCTCAGTAGATCTAATAAATTCAATTATTGTATAGTAAGAGAACCCAATATCTATGAAAAATTAAATAAATCTACAAATTAACAATGTTAATTTCTAAATTAATAAGTTGATGTCATTTCATAAGATTTATGGAGTCATCATCCAGAGCAGGAAATTGTGTTTTTGATTGAATTAATTCTGGTTCAAGGACCATATCAAATACCCCTTATAGAATGTCCACTGTGGAGTTAGTGGAGAAAAATAAATATCTAGAGTAATTGAGTGATAAAGGATTTATTCTCCTAGGTTTTTCTCCATGGGGAACCCATGTTCATTTCGTTAAGAAGAAAGATGTGTCTATGAATTTGTGCACTGACGATAGGAAGATCAATGATATAACAATAAAGAACCTGTATACCCTACCACTCATTGATGATTTATTTGATATACTACATGGAGAAAAATATTTTTCATTTATTGATCTTCGATTAGGATATCATCAGTTTCTAGTGAGGAAGGAATATATTCTAAATACTGTATTCTGAGGCAGGTATGAGCATTACATGTTTAAAGTAATGACTTTTAGACTATCCAATGGACCATATATTTTTATGGATATAATGAATAGTGTTTTCAATGAGTATCATGATTAATTTTTGGTGGTTTCCATTGATGATATCCTAGTATACTCTAAAATATATATGAAGAACCTGAAAATCGCTTTTTTACTATTTTGATGACTCTTAGATGAAATGAATTATATGGGATGTTTACCAAATTTTAATTTTGGACCTAATATGTTTTCATTATAATCCATATTGTCTCAATGGATGGAATATTTTTAGATCCTATGAAGAAAAAAAAAATTCAAGAATTTTATACTACCATGAACATAACTGAGGTAAGTAGTTTTATTGGTTTAATAGGTTAATATTGGTGTTTCATTCAGAACATCACCCGGTTAGCCAACCCAATGGCCATGATCACTAGAAAATGCGTAATGTTTTTCTGAAAAAGTAATGTGATGAATGATTTTAATAATTGAATAAGATGTTATTTAATTATCTAATCTAAAACCTACCATCGAGGAATGATGAGTCCGCTATCTATAGACTTGTGTCAATGAATGGACTTAGATTTTTCCCTATGCACAAGACCGACTGATTTCCAATGCATCAAGGCAGCTTAATATTCATGAGAAAAACAATCTAACTCGTTATCTTTAGATAGACGTGGAAATCATTACACTAAATATTTGGATACATTACCTCTATAGCGAAAAATGTGTGATATATACATATCATAAGAGTTTGTAATATATATTGTCACAAAAAGAACTCAACATGAGATAAAGGATATGGATTCAGATTATCAATTACTATGATTTCACAATACCCTACCTCGTTGGGAAGGCAAATAAGGTGGAACATTCTTTGAGTAGAAAGAACCATATAATTCTGAACATGATGAGAATTGAATGAGATCATATGTTCATGGATATAGTAATTATGGATATGAGAATTATCAAGTAAGGTAACAGATATGTACTTTTTCAAATGGTTTCCAAACCATCATTATATGAATGGATAATATGAACTCAGGTTGAAGATGAGGAGTTTCAAACTAAAAATAAATCTATAAATGATGGGATTATGACTGACTTCGTATATGAAGGAGGCATTTTGAAATTCCATAAGAGGATTTTTGTTCCTTCTATTCCTGAGCTAAAGAGGAAACTATTTGATGATGCTCATAGCTCTAATTTTTATTTACATAATTGTAGTACAAAGTTGTATATGGATCTAAAGGACCATTTTTAGTTGGAAAACAAGAAGAGGGAGATTGTTGATTATGAGTCGAGATGTTTGTTATGTCAACAGGTGAAGTCTATATGGAAACATCATGGGGGAGTCATGAAACCCCATACTATACAAATGTTGAAATCAGATGATATTATGATGGAAATTTTCATGGAAATACCAAAGACTCCAAAAAAGAACGACATGATTTGTGTCATTATATATTTCCTTAAAAAAGCATCACTATTTCTTGATATAAGAGATCATTTACCACATGAACGTTTATTAAGACTATATATTAATGATTTTGATAGACATCATGTTGTGTACCTTTATCAATTGTCTCTGATCATGATTCCAGTTTTACCTCACTGTTATAGAATAATCTTCCGAAATCGCTAGATACTAATCTTCATTTGAGAACTGCATAACACCGACAAACTGATGGAAAATCAAAACAGACAATTCAAACATTGAATGAATTATTGAGGACTTTTTCACAAGGATTTAAAAGAATGTTGGATTAATATATACCCCTTTTAGAATTATCCTATAAAAATAGATTAAATTCAATTATTTAGATGTAACCATATGAAGCGTTTTAGTGAAACCAATTCCCTAAACAAACATTCTGGGATGATGTTTGGTGAAAGAAATCTCATAGGCCCAGAACATATTGAAGAAACAAAGGAAAATGTGAATATTATGCAAACCCATATCAAAGCATCTCAAAGTCTGAAAAAGATATAAGATGATAACTAAAGGAATGATATATAATTTCAAGAAGGAGATCACGTTTTCATAATGTATCTACATGGAAGGTTATTATATGATTTAGTAAGAAGAGAAAATAATTTTTTAGGTACATCAAAGCTTTTGAAATTATAAATTGAATTGGAGTCGTATCTTATAATTTGGAAATAACACCAAGTAACTCCAAAGATCACAATGAGTTCCATGTATCAATGATAAGTAAATACATACCAGACCCAACACATGTTATAAGAACCTTGACTTAAACATTACCTAATCTTCAGTTATGTTATGAATTAAATGTCGGGATAATTTTAGGTGTAGTTTTTTAGAGAATTAAGTCATAAATATTACATTACATTTCAAAAAATTACAAATAAGACACATATACCTAGTTTCAATTATTTCATAAAATAAAAACTCTAAAAAATTAACATGTCTTGTTCCATATTTTATAATTCATGACTTTTTGTTGGTCCCATCCATGACCTTATTAATCTTTAATTATTGTGAAAAACATTTCAATACATGGAATGAGCATAAAAAATCTTAGTAAGGGTTATAAAATAAAGAAAGAAATCATTAAACCAACAATAAATAAAAATAAATTAAACTATACCATTCAATCATAACGTACCTCATGAAATCATAAGATTTATGAATTACTAACAGAAATCATAAATCATAATGGAAACATATGGAATTCATATCATATATAAATTATAGATATACCAACTACATAGGGAGTTACACTGGAATACCGATCAGAGTATATTCCCTAAATCTCATAGGAGAAACATTAATGTTTACCTCCTTCACGTTACACAATGCATTGGAGAGCTATATCAGTCTCACCCAACCTTGGATTATCAAGGAACCACCCATATAAGTAATCAATTCCCCAGAACCATAACATATTCATAACACATAAAACACTAATAAATGAAAAATAACATTTCCACATTTAAATAATAATATATCATATCAATATATTGACAAAATAAATTCTTTTTCCAAACATTTTCAAATAACATTTAAAACATTTAATAAATTGATTTTTGAATCAATGTGTCCCTTACAACTTTAAATACTTTAGTGGAATTAATATTTTAATCATTAATTATCATATAAATAATTTCATAAAACCATTTTGAATACATGTTCATTAATGATAAATATTTAAAATAATAAATCATTAAAACATTTAAAATAATGATTTAGTTAAATATTCATGTACCACTAAAAAAACCATTGAATAAATATAATTATAGAAAAACATTCAAAAAAGCTTATATTATCATAAAGAATAAGTAGATTCATGATATAATATGTCAAAGGTATGCATATACATAATATAAAAATTAATTGGTGTATAAAAACTAATAAATCTCAATGAAATATAAATTGACACCAAGTCTATTACAATTAACATATACTTAGATTAAGGATAAACCAATGACATAATTATGTGTAAAAAATAAGAATGCACCCAATATAAGTAGATATCATGTGTGAAACAATCAGAGGTAATTAAAACTTATTCATAGCATGATATAATCAAGAATTATATTTTTAACCAAATGAATTGAAATTGGGTTATCAATTTCTCTTAAAATATTTAACATCTTAACGACATCGCTTACAAATTTAGAAAATGTGTTGATCAAATTGAAAAGGTTTTTTCATCACATGATCCCAAAATTCAAAAATATTATGATATATAAAAATGTATCCCAACATTAGAAAATGTAAATTTAAAATAAATAACATAAATGATTTCTTTTTCTAATAGAGGAGGGTGAAATGTTCACTAACTGATTTGGTAACTTAACAAAGATTCACCACATAAAATAAATATCAAACAATGAAGATGTAAATACACACAAATTAATGTATATTACCCAATTAATACAATCATGGGTAGTATATACACCCCAAAAAATTAAATAGTGGCAAATATATCTTTAATCTATCAGGAATAAACAGAGAGATGATAACACCTTACCGCGTTGTAATCAATTGGGTCGTATGACCAAAATTTAATAATTTACAAAGTATTCACAAAATACCAAAAATATAAAAATAATAATGATAATATATATATATATATATTATGAAGGTATATAATAAACCAATTGAAATAAATAAGTGGTGAACAATGGAAATCTCTCCGAATTAAATGTGTTATAAGAGACCGCTTACCTCAAGTCCGACATGTCTTATATGATCCTTGATCGTCCTAAATCGTGAATTTAAGTTAATTTATAATTTATTGAGAACATTTTTCTAATTTATTATTCATTTTATATCACTTATTACCTTACTATAACAATTATTTATTTACTTGAGTTCATATTAGACATTTTTTCGATGTTGGGAACTTGAGTAAAAAATGAACTTGTTATGATTAAAAATTGTCCATGTGGTCAAAATTACATTATCTCAAGATTGATATTCATAATTTAAATATAATATATATCATATATATTCTGTATATATGCATTTAGAATAGTCCATATCATTTGGAAATATCAAATGAAATGCACCATTTATGGAGACGATATGTTGTACTTATGCATGAACACTAGATTCATTTCATTATAATTTTAATAAAATGAAAAGTATATGATATATATGTATATTATAATTATAGTATAGTATATATATGATATTTTATACATTTTTTTCATAATTTCCATTCTTTATATGTCACATATAGAACATGAATGAGTCATATCACTTTGAGATGGCGGTAGTCCGCACTTTTTCAAATGAAATTATTGTATTTACACATTATGAAATCATAAAGGTATGATGTAAATGAAAAATAAAAAACTAATAAGATAATATAAATATAATAAATATCACATATAAATGTTTTTCCAAAATAATGGCACTCATATAAGGTATTAGGATATGATGGAATAATCATCATTTAATGAGGTAGTTGGTCTCCATCAAGAGAAACAATATATTTTTTCCCATTAGATAGAGGAGTGTGTAAGTGTAGTTAGAACCCTTATCATAAAAATAACATAGTATATTTCAGATACTTTTTTGTTCTAAAATATAGAAATAAAACGATATTTTGGTGTTGGATAAGTGAAAAAATTAAATGAACATATGAGAGGAAATTACCTTTAAATTGGGTAACTCCCTTTGGAATGAATCAAAATGTTTTTTTGAAGTTCTTTCTGCCTAAGGTAAGGATTCCAGATAGAATATAGGGATGTATGGAGATTAATACCACAGAAGTTGGATGTTCCAGAGGGCTTGAGGGTGTTGGGTAATGGGTTAGCTGTTGTGATTTTTTATAAGGGGGGTGAGGGGATCTTTAGGAATGTTTGAAAATATTATTTTATTATAAACTAAATATATTCTTGGAAAGTTCCCACATTTAATAACATTGAATAAAAGATGACTATTATTAGAAATATTCTCAATCAATAAGTTTTAGACATGTTTTGGTTTCAAATTTAACCTTATCATTTAGCTTTAATCCATAGATGTCAAATTTGACTCTTACCATGTCTTTTTGTATATTCACACTATAAAGTTAGTATAGTAAATATAAAATACCAATAGAACCTCAAGTGGTTCATTAATTAAATTTGAAACCTCATCTATGAATTTTGGAAAAATATTATATATTTATGATTATTATAACATTTAATAAAATATTAATTTTTTTTAATAACTCATTTATGTCAATTTATTAAATATTCATATAATGACTTTTTAAAAAACTATACAAACATTATTATTTCTAAAAATATTCATTAATTCAATGATAAAAAGATATTATTATAGCTAAAATTAGGTTATATCATAAAAATTTCAAAATATATTTATTTTAACAGTTATAATATCATTTATTTGATTCCTTTATTAATGAATCAATTAGGACATCATTATTATGTCAAATTAAATTTATTTATTTAATGTATAAAAATTATAAGTAAAATACAATAATTTAGGAAATATTTTTCTAATTCAAATGAATTTTTATATTCTAATAAGTACTTATATATCCTCATGTAAAAATTAATTTACTAAAAGATATATCTTTTTGTCAATTTTGCCTTTACATTAAATTAATTAATATAAAGTGTCATTATCAATGTTAAGTGGATCAATGGGGTACCAAAATAGACCCAAGGATTTTCATGGTTGAAAATGTATCAAAAAATTGGATTAGGACACATTTTAGGGTTATTTAATATTATTAAAATAATATTTTTCTACCCATATTTAACAAATTTACCATTTCACCATGGTAAATAAATTATTTGCTGAAATAATAATTTTAAATGTCTACAAATTAAAATTACATATTTAAAAATTTGGACCTCAGGATTCCAAATGTAAAATCTATTTTTCCAAATTCAAACCACAGAAGTGGCAGAAATTAATTTTAAAATAATTCCCATTGTCAAAATAAAAAAACTATATTTTAATGAAATAATAACAATCCAAAGAGTGAAACTTGTTTATGTACAATTTGAAAATAAAATTAATTACAATGAACAAAATTGTATTAAATGGTAAAAAATAATCTAATTACATATTAATAAAACTAAAAAGATAATCTATTCCTATATATATGTTACATTAAAAGGTAGTTTTGAATTAAAATACAGTATGTTTCACTATTCATAAAAAAATTAACATTATCATAAAAATACAATAATTTCATCCTAAGTAAATTTTGATTTCCAGATTCTAAAGAATAATTTTATTTTTTCATGAAGTATATATAAAAGTGTCAAAAACTATATTTAAAAATGATTTTCCATCAAAAGGTGGTAAAACGACATTTTAATGAATATTAGAGTATTTAAGATTAAAAATATCTTTATTTAATATTTTAAACCACTAAAATATATTAGATAAATATAAAAATATTTAAAAAGCATATTTAATCATAATATGGTTAGTTTTATTCATTCCCTCAAATACAAAAACTATGCGTTAACTAATATTTAAAATACTAATCTTATATTAATATTTATAATTAAAACTGAACATTGTATGCAACGTTCGTTTTCAAAGAAACCCATTGTTGCGTATCATGTACAACGTCGAAATTAGCATCCCTTTTAATTTAAAATTAATATTTATTTCAAAAAATTTAATAAATATATAAATTTTTTATTATATAATTACATGGGATGTTACATCATTCTCCCCATTTCAGAATTTCATCCTTGGAATTTTAAAAATGTTCTTAGAAACTGAATTTAAAGTCCAACAATGGAAAAAGATTAAATAAAAAAATATCAAATTAAAATAATTATAGATAAGTAAAAATGTTCACCCAAGATAGCCCATGCTATGATTTCATTTAAGAAAACATGGATATCGAAGAGAAACAGACCATCAAAGTCTGATGGTGAGTGGTAGAAATCATGATTTGGAGAAAGTTAACCACCATAAAATCAGAAACATGTGATAGGTTAAATGTTATTTGATTCTCCCTTAATAAAAGTTAACAGACAATGTTTTTATTTTATGTTACTTTTCATATTGTTGAGGAGTTTATTTATGATCTTCACTTAAAACATAACAAAATATACTTAATATTCAAGTAGAGTTTCATATTTTAATAAATTTCTACCAAAATCTCATCATTTCTCCAAAAGGTGAGATTTCAAAATGAGTTCATCACATCTAAAGTGATGGAATCAAATACTAGAGAATATCATAATCCATAAAAGATGAACTATATATTTTCATTATCATTATACATTAACTAAAAACAAAATGGTTATTACAAGATCAGATAATCCCCAAAATGGTTAATTATTTATAAAAATAAAAAATACTATTAACCAGAAAAATTCACAAAACAATATCCGTGCCTCAACAAAGACAATTCATTATATAATTATCCATAATATTCTTCAAAATAATCCAAATTAAGTTTGAAACACAAAACTCAAAAAAAAATCACATAGTCTTCCACAGTAAATATTAAAAATTATCTTTAAATAACATTGACTAATCTTATAGGCACCTACTTAATAATGATTAACCTAATCACATATTCCCAATGATAGGTTTTTCAATTCCATAAATAAACCAAATCTCCATATGTTCACAATAAAAACCTAGATTCTTCCAAAATAAAATTTCAACCTTTAATCCAGAAAAGAAATAATAATCATTCCAAGAATAAAATTTTCATATATGAAAATTTAGGGGTACAAATACTATAAAAAGTATTCTAATGTAATCCCATTTTTAAAATATACCTATATACATTTAAGAATTTCATCATCCTAAAATCTATTATAACCCTTGAATTCCTTATATATTGACTTCTTACGCATTCAATGTTCTTCATGATCTATTAACCATTCTTTTCCAAATTATGATAAAATACTTCTTTACTACAAGAAATCATGAATCATATCCTAAGATTCAATAACTTCAAAAATGATTTAACAAATAATCCATCCCTTTCATTGTTCTTTGAATGTTTTTTCATCCAAAATTTGAATGGCATTATGTATTCATAAATATATATTTGTATATTCCTAGTGATCCGATTACCGAACCTTCTTTGTAGGACATCTGAATGTATAATTACCATGGACACAACATTTAAAACATTTAATTGATCTCTTTAAAAGAACCTTATTCTCATTCCTAGAGTCCACTGTATGCTTCATTTTTTTATGGAATGTTCTTTTTTTAAGACCTTTATTTCCACATCTATATAATCTTCATATCCCATTGATTCATTTTCGTAGGTGTTTCATGGAACATCCTAGACACATAGATTTTTTAGTATACTGAACATTATTATTATTACCTGAACATCCATAGGGATTTGTTTCTTACATATATAATTTATTATTAGATCCATCAATTTACTAAAACAAAAAATTCCAATTTGAATATATCAGTAAAATTATCATATAATATCATATGAGGCGGGTAAATAATATTATAGACTTATTAATTTTATCTTAAACTCATTAAATTTATCAAAAATAACTATTACTCTCTATATTATTCTAACCATTAAGGTTATTTCACTTATTTTTAAATAACACTTAAAACATTAAAGTTATGTAAACCAACCATTGATAGAAACTATAAGGACACAACCTTAAATTTTACATATTCTATAGTAATAATATCGATTCCCATTAACGATCATTTTAGGGATAGAGTTTTTGAGAATTAATCCATAACTGGTACATTAAATTGTAAAAAATTATAAAGTAGAAACATTTAATTAGTTACCATTTTTTTCATAAAACAAAAACACCTTAAAAAGAAACATGTCTAGTCATATGGTTAGACAAAATGACTTTTCCAGGATCCCATTCTTGAAACTATTTAAATTTAAGTCCTGTGAAAAACATTTCAAAACAAGGGATGAGAAAAAAAATCTCAGTTATGGTTATAAAATTAGGAAAAGAAACATTAACCCATCAAAAAATTAAAATCAATAAAACCATACATTTTAATTAAAATTTACCTCATGTATTCATATGATTTATGAATAACACACAGAAATCATAAATCATAATGTTATCTTACGGCATTCATATGATAATTACATTGTAGCTATTACAGCTGTGTAGCGAGTTACATTGGAATACCGATCACAATATATATCATAAATCTCATAGGAATAACATTAATGTTTACCTCTATTATATTACCCAATGAATTAGAGACCTATCATGAGCTCACCCACCATATTCATATTACAGAACCACCCATACACGTAAAAAATTCCCAAGAACCATAATTAATTAATAACACATAAAAACATAATGGAAAAATAAAATTTCCACATTTTAATAACAATATATCATTTCAATATACTGAAAAAAGTAATGCTTTATCTAACAATTTTCGAAACCATTTAAATCATTTAATAAATATATTTTTGAATCAAAGTGTCTCATACCACATTGAATATTTAAAAAGAATTAACATTTTAAACAAGTATGTCCATATAAATAAATCCTTAAAACAATTTTAAAAAAATGGTGAGCTACTTCCTGGCCTTAAATGCCACCTCTTAGGATTTCCCCTTTTCCACAGCATCATTATCATCATTTCTCATTTCATATGCAACAAGAGTGTTGTGAAGGTTATCCAAAGTTAATTCATTCAGGTTTTATCTTCTGAAACCAAAACTTTTGGATTGAACCGAGGTGGATGTTTTCTCAAGATGCACTTCACAATTTTTATGTATTCAATAAATTCACCATGACCTCACATATCCTCTACCACATCATTTACCCTATCAAAGAATTTATCAACAGACTCATTCTGGTTCATTCTTAGATCATCATACTTGTTCCATAACACTTTCAAATTTCCCTCTCTGGCCTTTGAATACCGTTCATATATATTAAAAAGCTTCACCCACATGGCTTGTGACATTTTTAATGACATAACCTTTGTATTGATGGGATTTTAAGGGCCTCCCACTATGGCATTGATTTCTTTGGAATCAGCATCCAACTCTCTATTCCCAGCTTCTGATAATGCACCACTATTAATATCAGTTGTGATACCAATCATAGCTACTGAAAACACATCCATTCCCAATGATCGGAAATAGTGTTTCATTTGATTCTTCCATATATAAAAATTACATCCATCAAATATCGGATCCCTTTATGATTAGTGAACTCCATTGAGAGAAGAAAAAATATCAACCTTTCCCTCTTATTACAACTATTTGGTCTACAAGGCGGAATACCCAGAAAGGGGGGTGAATCATGGTATGACTAATTGAAAAATAAAGCCCATTATGATCTTGTTTTACTATTAAGAAAAACAACATTCTCTCCCTTTTTTGTTGCACAATATAAATAGAAAGTAAAGTAAGCACAAGACACACCAATTTTTCTTGGTTCACAGCTATGGGCTACGTCCCAGGAGCATACGTTGATAGGTTGTCAGTCATACCAAATTCCACTAGACTTCACTAGCTATGGATTACATGGTTCGGGCCCAGTCACTTTGTCCCAGGCTCACTGTCTTTACAATGTTTAGAGTCAGCTCACTACTTTCCCAAGGGTCACTCTCTATTTCTATCTCTCTGGGTCACTGTCGGTGGAGAGGATCACCTTCTTCCTCTTCCATTTCCCACTGCTCTAGAAAGGATCCACTCACAGTTTATAGACCTGTAGGTCTCCTTATTTTCATGAAATAATGCATCTTCTTCTGTATGTAGATGCTCTGTAGAAGTAAAACTATCACGCATAGATGAATCTCTCTTTGCAATGAAGGTGTCGGGAAAACATCCAGCTTCCACGTAGCCCGAAAACACTGCTGAAAAAACAACCTTACATAGCGTGCAAGTCTAATCCGGCACCAAGTATCGACGCGCAAGTCCCAACTGGCGTGCAACTCTTACTTAGACACTTTGTGATACACAAGCTTCTGTAACTCCAAACTTGCGTGACTCACTTCCATTTATGCCCAAACCAATATTGGCACTCAAATAACAACAATCGCCCTTCTTCAAATCTTGTGCGAATGTCCCACTTGCGCGAAACACCACCACTTGCATGACATCCACACCTGCGCGATGGGAGCTCTAATTTCTCAAAGTGTTGAACTCCATTGAGAAATGAGGAGGGGTGGTCCTGTATTTATAGGAAATTCTACCACCCTGTGCGACGATGAGCAAGTCAACCCTCGACGCGAAAGTCTAAGCGTGCATGTCTCTTCCCCTGAAAGTCACTTGCGCAACCCACTTCAAAACATGAACGAAACTCTATCCTTTTCAATAATTTGATGTTCTAATCTTAAAAAAAACAGATTTTAATGTTTCCAATCCTCTTAGGCATCATCACACAAGTCCATTCTCTTGGCACGCAAGTCACTTGCCCGACCAACTCAATATTTGCGTGACCCTTATCCCTTTTCCATATTTTGATTATCTTATCTTGAAAAACATATAGCGCACAAGTTTTCAAGCCATCAAGTACATAGCACGCAAGTCCATTTTCCAAAAAACTACTTTTCTTCCTTTGTCGATTTGCAGGCCCAAAAATTTGGCAAACACTGGAAAACGGCATCACCTAGTATCTATTCTTTTTGTACCACCTCCAGATCATCCATTCCATTTTCGAAGTTCATAAATCAAACATTTATTGTTAACCACAACTATTGAACTCGGAATGCCACCATGAAATCCCGTTTGTCAACAAATTTCTATTTTATGGTTTTCTTTGTCAACAATTACAACACATATGTCCACTTTGTCAAAAAACACAACCACCTCAAAAATGCATCAATGATACCTTGAGGGATTTTTTCCCAAAAAATAGAAAGAAATATTTTAAATTATATAAATTTATATAATAAATATTTTTTTATTGATTATGGATAATGAATCAGATCTTGTACTGGAGATGATATGCCATATACACACACTAGCAATGATATAATTCCCTCTATTGTTAAATGGTATTATACTTTATGGTATATGATTTCTTATTGAATCAATATAATGTTATAATTATAGTTAATATTCATTATTTCTATTATTATTCACATCTATGTAATGTGGTGTTGAAAAACATATTAGGCAATGGCACAGAGGTGGAAAGTTTTACAAATGCATGATTTGTTATTTCATGTTTCATTGGATGGATAAAATGAAAAATATGATTTTTATATAATCAGAATAAAATCGTAGAATGTATTTGATAGTATATTTATTAATTTAGATTTGAAAAACACATTTATTGGAAGTAGAAAGTGAAATTAAAATGAAATAATTAATTTGAAACAATATCTCTTTTTCGGATGATCACCCTTCATTAACACAACACACATAAAATAATGTTGTTTATTCTGACATAAGACCTCTTGAATATATTGAGGGGTTCTAGAAATAGTTGTGTTCCAATATTGGCATACAAAAAATGGTTTTTATGAGTGAAGAATATAAGGGAATGTGTTTTCTTTTTAATGGGAGGGGAGGGGCACTCTTCGAAATCTTAATAGTATTAAATTTATATAAATTTATATTCTATTAAATATTATCAAATATTTATTTTATTAAATTTTATTATTTGCAGGTTTTCAAATAAAATAATCAAATAATAATTAGGAATATATTAATTATTATTTAATCCTTAATTTTTAGTTGAAAACATTATTTTACCATTTTAATTTCAACCGTGATATCATGAAATTCATACATTGTGTCGAAATATAATTAATTTATAAGAAAATAAAAAATACCAATTAATGAGTAATTGTTGAAATTTTATGACATCAATTTTTTTGGTTGAATTTTTCAATTTTATTAATTTTAAATCATTTAGTAAAATATTATTTATTCCAAAATATCAAAAGATTCAATTTTAAAACTATTAATTAACTTTTAAAAAATATTATAACTGCAATATATGTTCAATCCAACAACCTTAAATTATCCCCAATGTTCTAAAATAATCCATAAAATTCATGAATCACATTAATTACATAAAATTAATTTAATTTTAAGATTTTTAATACTATTAATTGTATTCTTCCATTAATGAAGGTATTACTACATCATCATTGTTTCACTGTATAATTTACTTATTTTATTCCTAAAAATTATAAATAAGTTACCATGATGTAGGTATGCATATAATCAATAAATTTACTTTTTATTGTTGAACATATCACTTATATAACATTCACGACACATCCTAGAGGGGCATGTCCCATTACTAACCCAATATAACCTCTAATAGTCCAGGGCCTAGTGAATAGACTCATGTAAAAATATCCATCAAATGGGAGAGATTGGCCTATTTCAATGCACAGATTCACAGATCTCCAAGACACAAAATAATGTAATCTAAATACGACTAAGTAAACAACGCTTTCATACCACGAAGATCCCGCAATATAGTATGACCGTAAATGAACTGGAATATATACATGCCCAAATACAAGTCCACCATAAAGAGACTTTAACGCAAGCCCAACCTAGAGGTAAAGGTGTTGGGAGTGATTTCTGACACCATTAGAAAACAAATTATTTTAACAAGTCTCACTAAACATTTCTTGGTCCTAGTCTACCTAAGAGTTCTTCAAAAGTTTGTTCATGATCTCAAGACATAATACATGCAGGAAAACCCCGTGTAGGGGTGATTATGAAAATTTTAAATAGGACACCCTGAAACCATAATGCAATATAATAAAAAATGTACAAAAAATGAATACCATAAATGGATACCATGGAGAAATACCACAAAGGAATAAAAAAATGAAAAAGCACAAATTGAAGTATAGTCACCTCTACACATGTATATGTCTTCAAAAAAATAACCAGAATAACTATATATACTCTAGAGGGACACCAAGATATCAAGCCATCAAAATAAACTATGAGTCACATAATTCTGCATGAATCATGCTCGTTTCGGGATAACTCACTCGTCAATCCATGATATCATCGGAGACACTCAAATATTGGTCTAGCTCATTTGGGCCATGTCCAAAGGGAACATATTGGTCATGTAAGGATATTATAAATAGAAGGATGTTCACAAACACAAATGAATGGGTGACACTATAGATTTCACCTGGACTTACTCAGGGACACCATGTACCTAAGATTGTTCAACCCACTATGTAGGGGTTCACACCGAGAACCAGCCGGAGTATGCCATGGACCATACCGATGTGGTCTGATAGATGGATGACTAGTTCCCTAAAAAAGGATAGATGATTCTATGAAATCAACTAGGGGAGATAAAGAATAAAATTACAGTCCCAGGGAGGGATATCATACACTCTCATAAATTAGGCCTCTATATGGGATTATAATTCAGTGATGTGGACATAATACCATACTGAACCATCAAGGTAAATACGTAGGTAATTCACTCAACCTATAATCATCCAAACTAAAATCTCAACACATTTCCAAAAAAGATAACCTCAATTATAGGTTATTAAAAAAATAAATTAGGTGTTGATTAGTAACTCCATTTAGAAGATACACAAGTTTTAGGGTAACCTACCACAGGCATGTCTGGACATGTGGACATAACATAATGTTAGGTCCACCCTGCTGCAGTGTTCGACCACCACAGTTGGTTGACTAACTGCATGGATTGTCTATGCAATCAATTCAGACATAGTCAACCTTCTTGATCAAGCATCATGATCAATGTTCCCATGGTATCTTAGGATGCCACAAATCCATAGTCGACCGCCACCAATCTATTCCCAGTTTCCCCTAGATTTATCCAATGACAGACCTGCATCAGACCTCAGCCTGCTTCTCCAAGCCCAACCCACCTTCTTGACCTTGCCTCACCTGACCAATTCGGTTGTCTTTGTGTCCACCACTATTGTCCTTGCCAATACCTTCACATCCTCCTCCCATGACACAAAACTATTTTTGTATCGCCGCCACTATCTCACACATCCACCTCCACCACTGTCCCCACTCGCCACACATGGATCCACCCAAACTAATTGTTAGTGTCACACATGTGGTACCTTCTTTTGATCATAGAGCCACCTCTAATTATTAATAGTCCAAATTTGTTACAACACCGATATCCTATTCTCCTGATCTAAATTGACCAGGATTCAATTTTCAATTCACCTCAAATCTGAGGGTCCGGTCAGGTTCGTCACCACTAGAAAATGTTGAACTCAGAACTGAAGGGTTCTATAGAGGAGAACATAATGAATATAAGGTGAGAATATATAATATTTAGTTTTATCATCATTTCAAATAATACAAGATCAATGATCAAGATCGGGTGATTCAGTTCAAAAATAAAAGATTAAATGAATCCTGTCAATCTGCAATCTAAACCATCCCCATAATACAATTGATCCCTATATAAATATCCTCAATGATTTGCCTTTTATCACCATGGAATACAATAACAGGGAAATAAAAATCTAGATAACAACCCTAACCATGATCTGGATGATTATATGAAAATGAATGGTCATTGTGTCACCACTGTAGGCATGTTCTTTCAAACCTATGGTGTGTCAGTCTTAGATCAATGATACGTTATCATATTTTGAGATAGAATCCTCAATACTCTCTCCAACAGTTCTCTATGTATTCCTAGGTTATATGGAGAACCCTTGAAATTATCCCTAACAAACTGTTTAATGATTGTCTTCATTTCTGTAAACAATATATTTTTTATTATATTATTTTATTTCTATTACATCTCATGATAGGTTTTTCACAAAAATTCCCACACCAATTATAGCTAAGCCACACCAAGGGTAAACCATCCATTTATTTTTAATTGGTTCCTCATATTTTTTATTCCAGAACCTGTTTATGAGTTATTAATTTTTTTATAAAAATGGCATGCATGTTCTAATAAAAGTATAGTATTTTCCCAATATTTATTATGTGAACAAAAAGGCTCAAAATCACACGCTGTCTTGGAGATTGGTCTCAAAATCATTATATATAATATCCAATAAAAGTTCAAAAAAATTCATAGATATTATATTCTCCCAACCTTGGGGCTTTACATCCCCAAAATACAAATCAATGGTTATACAAATAGATGAGGGAACTGAGCATGAATATGCGCATCCCACTCACATGTACTCCCCTAGAAAATCCCATGATATCATCAGACATATGAAAAAGGAATCGACTTCCCACAAATGATCCGCTCATGAAAATCCTCGATCGTTACTAGGTAATCAACAATATTTGTTGTATCATGGTTGTTCATCTCTCCCAAGTCGATGAAATGAGATGACTCTGGCACATACCTCCTTAGTTATGACATTTGAAATATGTTGTGTTAGATAGATAAATATTTTGGTAGATCTAACTGGTATGACACCTCGCCAACTCTACATAGTATATTAAAAGGGAATATAAACCTAGAAAATAACATTCCTCCCTAACAAATTTTTTTATAACCCCATTGAGGTGAAACCTAAAATAACACATGGCCTCCTTCCCTGAATGTGGATGTCCTAACACATATGTTTCCATAAGACTTTTTAATTCTCTGTGTATTCTTCATCCACTCATGTATGATCTGCACCTTCTCTATCGTATCTCAAACCAAAAAGAGTCCCATTATGGAAAACTCTGATAGGTTAGTCTATAAAAGTGGTGACCTATAGGGTCTCTAGAACAGGGCCTAGAATAGTGGCATACCAATGGTGGAGTGGTAGTTGTGATAGTATGAAATCATTTTCAGTGGAAGGTGATCCTCCCAACTATGGATAGAATCTAACATGCATGACTACAACAAGTCCCCCAGAACTTTAATGTTACTCTCCGTCTGACCGTATGATAGTAGGTCAAACATTGTACACAAGAATAACTGGGTCCCAAACACCACATATAATAACATCAACAAAATGGAATTAAAGGGAGCCTCATGATATGAAACTATCATCGAGGGAACTTCATGGATCTGAACTATCTCATGTGCATAGATATGTCACAATCTCGTTACTAAAATCTGCAATCCAATTTATACGAAGTGGGATGACATGATTATTATATCAACGATCAACTATATATAATCTTTTACCCTACATGTATTTGGTAAACCCATCATAAATACTATTGATATCCCACCCCCCTTCAATTTTGAATCCACAAGTGGATGAGAAAATCCTATTTGAACTGGGTGCTCATCCTTCATCTTCTGACAAGTATTTCCTTGAGAGACAAACTCTACAACACGTTTCCTTGTCGCTAACACCAAAAATGACATCATAGGACTTGGAACATCTTATCCACACCTGTATATACTTTAAAAGGTAATGTATGAAACTCCCTCTGAAAATCCTCCCACACCACTACTGGTTCTATTTTTCACTCTCTAAAAGGAACAACATGCTCACTTTATTTTGTGTATCCATCAAAAGATTTCTTTACATATATCTATTCATGTTTTTTATCAATGTTGGTATCTCATATTTTGTCCTCCATTACTCATTGTATTATTTACGGGGTGAAGACCATGGACAAAATGTAACGACCCGAGTCTAGAGCCCCTCCACTAGTGCCCCATACCCGGTTCGCCACATGACCTAAAGAGCATTTCCCCAAATGACAGAGGATACCGGCTAGCTGAGAGGGACTTGGTGAGTCGGTGGGGAAACTATGCCCTCATTTGGTAAGGTATACTAGGTAAGAAACAACAATAACCAGTAGAAGCAGAAAACAACATGTATAACAACAAAAACCAAACAACAGAATCAATGTAGAGATATTACTATGATGAAAATGATGCAGCAGGTACATGTATCTAAGGAAAACATCAAACACAAAAATGTGCTGAAATACAACTGAAACCAAGTGCAATAGAAAAACAAAATAATCTCCTCAGCATCGCGAGCCACAGCTTGGTCCCATGCTCCCCAGCTCCTGGTGCAATCAAGATCCCGAAGTAGAAGGGCATTTTCCCTTGTCTATAACTGCAACAACAGAGTCTTCTTGGGCCCAAAAGCATAGCCCAAACAGGGAGTGAGATACAATCCCAGTAGGCAATCACCCAAATATTTGTGCCTAACAGTCAATGAATACATGACAATACTAAAACAAGAAGCAGTAAACAGAAAAGAACAAATAGCTACAATCCAGAGTTCTAACAAGTATAGCACACAAGTCAGCAGCCAGCAAAAAAAGAAAAAACAGGTAACCCTCTGGGTAGATCTCATAGTCTATCCCCTATGGTTCAACCTCCAAGTACTAGCAACCCTCTGGGAGACAGACACAGTCTCTCCACTCTGGTTCAGCTACGTAATTAGGCAGACTCTCTGGGGAAGCACTCACCGTCAATTCAGCCTATAGTCTTGTATCGTGATAAATGATCTCTAGGGAATCACTCAATGTCAATTCCCCCTATGTCCTGAGTCGTATTTAAAAGACACTATGGAGAATCCCTTCATTCAATTCTCCCCTTGGTCTCGCATCGTGATTAAAAAAACTCTATAGAAGACCTTCTGTCAATTCTCCCTTTAGTCTAATACGCTAGGTTCTCACAGTGCTGAGTATAACTAAACATGCCCAACGCGTGTATATCGTCCATGTGAACCTCAAGAACTACTTGGCTATCAACTAAGGCTCAACAGAAATAATAAAACAACTGTTCCACTATCCTATAACTAGGCATGGAAACTAGAAAATGCCAAACAGGCAGAACAAGCATGGAAAGGAAATCTGAGCACAAACAAATTACTCTAATCACAATAAATAACCTCTACTGAAGAAATCATGCAAAGAAGGAAAGAAACAAGGGAAAAAAGGAAACACGCAATACCCTGTTCAAGGGTATTGTTAGAAATTGCACATAATAATCAAAGTCATTCTACAGAAAGGAAAAATCCACCTACCTCGATCCTAGGAGATCAATATACTTGATCCTCAACGACAAATTCCCCTTAGAATGATGTAGATCTGAGAAAATGCACAAAACATTCATCTCATGATAATTTGAAAACAAGGAGGAATCAAGAAACAAGGCTCAAGCAGATGAAAGAACTCACCACTACGATTCCAACGCAACTGGCTATGCTCGAATCGGAGAAAGGACGGCGGGGTAGGACTCTGTCAAAGATCTGGTCGTATGGTCGCTCTCATATGGTCAAAAACTGAAGAAGAAGACGAATATGGGGTTTAGGCACGACCCCAGTCCATTTAATGAAAAAAAGTAAATGGCGTGTACTTCGAATTTTCCATACTCCAAAATAACCGGCCTCCACCTCAGCCTTACACACCGTGTGTGTGGCCCAGACACGGCTAGCACATGGCTTCGAGCCGGAACAGAGTACATGACGTGTACTCAAAAAGTATACGGCTTGTACTTCTGAAATTTACAGAAAACCCATTTTTATTAAAAACATCAGAAAAAAGGAAAACATACCTGAACGAAGATCCGGGTTCTTAAAAGCTTCCCTCCTTAAAGAAATTCGTCCCTGAATTTTCCTAACGAGGCGGAGAAGAAAAATCCCCGAACAGCTCTAGCCACTAAGATCGTACATCGGCTTCCCTCTCCCAGGTCTCGTCTTGTAATCGCCCATGCTTCCATAGCACTCGTACTAGAGGTACAGACCGCCCTCGGAGAACCATCATACAACGATCGACAATCCTTATAGGATGCTCCTCGAACTGTGCATCCTCTTCAAGCTTGAATTCCTCTGGTTAAAAGACGTGAGATGTGCATGAAAAGTAACGTCAGAGATGAGATATGTGGAAGACGTAATGCATGTCCCGATATCTTTGAGGTAGCTGGAACCGATAGGCGACCGTCCCAACTATTTCCAAAACTTCAAACGGCCCGACGTAGTGTGGCTAAAGCTTACCATGTATCTGAATCCTTTTGTGTCCCAGCCTAGGTACGACACATAGGAAAACCCGATCACCAACATCAAACTCCAGAGGTCATCTCCTCTGATCAGCATAAGACTTCTACCGAGACTGTGTTGTAGCCATCCTCTTCTGAATCAGCTCTATCTACTCTGAAGTCTCCTGAACAAGACGAGGTCCCAGCAAAGCTGCCTCTCAAGCCTCCAGCCAGCATGAGGGTGATCAGCATGGCCTACCGTACAAATTGTCATATGGTGCCATCTGAATTATCTGCTAGAAACTGTTGTTGTAGACGAACTCCACCGGAGGAATATGCTTCTCCTAGGAACTGCCAAAGTCAAGGATGCAAGCTCGGATCATATCCTCAAGCACCTGGATCGTGCGCTCAGACTGGCCATCTGTCTGGGGATGGTATGCTGTACTCAAAATTACCTGTATACCCAAGTCCTTCTGAAGTCCCTGCCGGAACCGAGAGGTAAAGCGCGCATCTCTTTCTGAAAAAATAGAGTGAGAAACTCCATGCAGACGCACAATCTCTCTGATGTAATGTCTTCCCAGATCATCGACACCAAAGGTCTCCTGGATCGGCAAGAAGTGAGAAACCTTTGTATGTCTGTCGACGACAACCCAAAAAACATCGTTACCTCACGGTGAACTCGGCACCCCAGTCACGAAGTCCATCGCAACATTGTTCCACTTCCAATCCGGAATTGGTAACTGCTGTAAAAGGCCTTCTGGTCACTGATGCTCTGCTTTCACCTGCTGACAATTAGAACATCTCATGACAAAACCAGAAACATCCTTCTTCATACCTGACCACCATTTCTGGCGATGAAGATCCAGATACATCTTGGTGATGCCAGGATGAACTGCCCAAACTGAGGAATGAAATCTCGCATCAGCTCCTCACGTATGTCTGGTGGCAGCCAAACGCGTCCTTGGAAACACAAGATCTCATCCTCACCCACTGTCCATCCAGGAAGAGGGTCCTCTCCTGACACACTCTCCCGCAAGACTAAGCCTTCCGAGTTTGATAGCTGCCTCATCCGTACCTGATAAAGTAGTGTGTAGTTAACTGATGTAGAAGATAGAAATGTCTTTCCCCGTCTGCCGTGCACCTCTAGATGCATCTCAGAGAACAAAGCCATCAGCTGCCACTCACTACTAGCCTCCTGAACGGCATGAATCTGAGTTCTCCTGCTCAACGCATCTTCCACGGCGTTGCCCTTTCCCGAAGTATAGGCATGATCGAAGTCAAAAGACTGTAGATACTCAACCCACCTGCACTTCCTCAAATTCAGATCTCGGTGAGTAAATATACACTTGAGACTCTTGTGGTCAGTGAAGACCACAAGGTGGTCTCCCAGAAGATAGTGTCTCCAACAGCACAAGGCATGAACAACAACTGGCAACTCTAGATCGTGCATAGGGTTTTTCCTCTCATGTGGCCTCAACTGTCGAGACTCGTACGCAATGACTCCATCTCCATGCATAAGCATAGCTCCTAGCCCGACACCTGAAGCATCACTGTAAACCGTTTAGCTTTTGCTTGGCTCTGGAAAGACTAGTATCGATACTGATGTCAACCTCTCTTTCAACTCCTGAAAGGCTGACTCACCAGAATCTGACCATATGAACTTCACCCCCTTCTTGGTCAGACTTTTCAAGGGTGCTTCTAAATGGGAAAAGTCCTGAATGAAGCATCTGTAGTATCTATCCGGCCGTAGGAAGCTCTGTACCTCAAAAACGTTCTTCGGATGCTCCCAGGAAACTACAGCTGTCACTTTTTTTGGGTCCACAGATACTCCATCCTCTGAGATGACGTGACCCAATAAGTGAATCTGATCCATCCAGAAGTGGAACTTTGAGAGTTTAGAATAAAGCCGATTCTCTCTTAGTGCACTCAGAACGATCTCAGGATCAGTGGCATGTTCGTGTCGAGTGGGAGAGTACACCAAGATATCGTCCATGAACACCACGATGAAGGAATCCAAGTAAGGATGGAACACTTGATTCATCAGTGCCATGAAAACTGCAGGTGCGTTCGTGAGACCGAACGACATGACTGTATACTCGTATAGACCATACCTGCTTCTGAAGGCTGTCCAAGGAATATCTGATGGTCTAACACGTAACTGATGATAATAGGACCTCAAGTCGATCTTCAAGAACACCCGGGCTCCTTGAAGCTGATCAAAAAGGTCATCAATCCTCAGCAAATGATATCAGTTCTTGACCGTCAACTGGTTCAGCTTCCGATAATCCACACAAAGCCGATGGGTACCGTCTGCCTTCTTCGCAAACAGAACAGGCGAAACCCAATGGGGAGTAATTGGTCGGATTAAACCCTTAGTCTGTTGCTCATCCAAATCCTTCTTGAGCTCCTACAACTCAGGTGTGGCCATCATATAGGAAGGAATGGACACCGTTGCTGCTCCTGGCACGAGCTCAATAGAAAAGTCAACCTCACGCTCCGGAGGCAAACCAGAAGAGTCCTCTGTAAAGACATCCCGAAAGTGATCCACCATTGGAGGAAAGTCCAACTGTGGAGTTCCCTAGTCATCCAGATAAACACTAGCAATCTAGGTCGCCACTCCTCCTAGCCCATGATGGTCGAGTCCCGCCCGACTCGCCTGAACGTCCCATTCACCTCTATGAAGGAAAGATTCACCTATTGGTGAAATGAAACAGACTCTGCGGTGATAACAGTCAACGACTGCTTGAAAGGGAATCAACCAGTCCATGCCATGGATGACATCATAGCCTGTTATCTCGAGGACATAGAGATCCCATAAGATGTGATACACTTCAACCTTGAGAGGGCACTCTCTACACTGGAGTAAACTAGATTTCCTCATTCCCAAATGTGTGTCTAGTGTGAGCGAGTCAACAGAAGGAAAGACGCAGAGTTTAAGGCTCCCCACAATGTAAATAGAGATAAAACTATGTGTATCACCAGTATCGAAAAAGGGTGAAGATAAAACTAAGGCTACTAAAATTGTACCTCGAACAGTAGAAGGGATGGGATCCTGATCATGATAAGTCTGCACCACGGCGAAAGACTGGCCCGTGCTGCGACCCTGCGCTCCTAGCTGACCACTCTGAGATGAACCTCCCTGGTGGTGCTGAGGGACTGGTGGCTGACCGCCACGGCCTCGACCTCCTCCTCAGCCCGAACGGCTGGAGGAACTCCAGTTCCCTGACTGGTGAGAGACTGGTGGGGATGCTCCTGAATGAGGAGTCATAGAATAACCCTGGTCACCAGCTTCATGTTAGAAAACCTGGAAGAAACGCTGAAGATGACCCATCTTGCCACAAGATCGACACTCTATGGGGTCTCTCTGGCACTGCGGCCTCGTGTGCCCTATCCGGCCACACTAGTAGCATGTCACCTAGCAGCTTGATGATGCGTCTCGCTTCCTTGCATCACCGTGCATAGGATCCCTATGGTGCTTCTTAATGTCATTTGAAGGAAATCTAGATCTGGAATAGAACCGCCCTGGATCGCAGCTCCAGAGGCATTGAGATTGTGCTCCGCAATCTGTGGCTGGTTGACGATTGAAGTAATGGAAGTCAGCTGGAAGATTTTCACCTGTGAGCGGATCTCTCATCTAAGTCCATCCTCAAACTTCCTTGTCAAGAACACCCCACTCCCATCCAGAAGGGGTGTAAAATGCTTCAGCTCAGTGAAACGAGAGGAATACTCCATGACAGATAGAGTAACCTTCTCTAAACTCATCAACTCCCAGGCTCGATCAACCCTCAGGGTCTCCGGGTAGAAGTAGTCGTAGAACACGTGCTGGAACTCCTCCCAGGCCATATCCTACTGCTGACCCGCCTGTGAGATCACGTCCCACCACCTCTTGGCGGAGTCTCGGAGCATGTAGGTGGAGATCCTGACCCGACTCTCTGGAGGCATCTCCAGATGCTCAAATATAGTCAGCATGGCTTCCATCCATGACTCTGCAGCCTGAGATCCTCCCTCCCCCAAGAACGTGGGAGGATGCTGCTGCTGAAAGACCAGCGTCAAGTCTGCCATAGACGAGGCAGGAGGCAGTGCTCCCTGGAAGGCCTGAATCATCCTCATGAAACCCTCCCTGAACTGTGCATCGGTGCCCGTAACTAGTACAAAAATCGTTTCCAAGGCTGGCTCGGCTGGGGGATCGACAGGAAGTCCCTGATCAGCCCTATTTGTCATCTGATCAATGCCTGACGACAGACGTATGACCAGAGGATGTCTCGGAGGCATAGCTCTGAAAGATCAAAATCACACCTTGGATCAGGAAAACAAGGATAGAGAACACAAGAGTATAAAATGAGAATAGGGGAATAAAAACACACAAGATTGAAAAAAACGAATACACGACATATATAAAACTACACAGCGTGTCTTCTTAAACCAAAGACATGGGCGTGTACTCCTACCCTATAAGTCCTGTACACTACAAACTACATGGCATGTCGACCTCCACACATAGCGTGTACATGAAAACTATTCCCCTGCCTGAGTCTCCTTACACGACTAACCCACACGGTCTGACTCAACCCGAGACTACACGGCGTGTTCGAAACAAACACGACGTGCACTAGAAAAGGCTTTGGCGGTCCGTGTTGTTGAGTACATGACCGTCTACACGGCTGGACCTTACACGGTGTGCTCCGAATAAGCACGACGTGCATAGGCGAAGGCGACACTGTCCTGTGTTGCTCGTGACACGACCGTGTACCTGGGAAAGACTACACGGCGTGTTCCGAACAAACACGGCTTGTGGAAAAGAAGGTCATGTCGGCCCGTGTTGTTCGTGAAACGGCCGGGTACCTGGACAGGACTACATGAAGTGTTCCTTAAAGACACGGTGTGTTCTACGCCAGCTTCCCCGGCCCATGTTGTTAGTGACACGACCGAGTACACTGCTCCGAACTCACATGGCGTGTAGTAATGGTATATGGCGTGTTCCTGAAGTTACTCCCACGACACCGTGTTATTCCCACAAGGTCAGTGACATGGCCTAAAAACTACACGGCATGTATCTAAAAAGTATTCGCCCTGTATTCTGGGTTATTCTGGGCAGTAGCTCAGAAACTGCCCAGAATTCCAGAAACACTAAAACAAGGGAAAAGGTGCCAAATTCTGATCCGTAAGGGCCCATAACACCTCAAGAACCCAAAATTCGGTGTTCATTTTTTTAAGCATGGAACAAAACATATAGTTTTCTAACATAACAGCAGAGAATCTATCAAGCATCTATCACAAAAACATGCATAATTTACATAGAGCCTATCACAACAGCATGCAATCACAAATACACCCTAGATGGCATGGTAAGAATGCATGACATGTGATTTCTACAAGTTCCTATGTGACAAATGAGATGGCATACCCTAATCTCATCAGGTTTCGATAGAAATGAAATATCAAAAAAAAATCACACAAGTCATACGAATCACTCTAGGTGAAAACATACCAACAATAAAATCTCAAAACCAGAAAACTGCAATTAACGAGGTAGTATGGCTTTTCCCTATACATGGGTTAGCTACTCCCGAGCACAGCTTAATGCCAAGTACCGAATCTGTCTTATCCCTAGCTAAGGACTTCAAACAGTAAATCAAGAGAAAAGAACTCCTCTGATACCACCTTGTAACGACCCGTGTCCGGAGCCCCTCTACCGGTGCCCCGTACCCGGTTCGCCACATGAACTCAAGTGTGTTTCCCCAAATTCCAGAGGTTGCCGACTTGCAGAGAGGGACTTGGTGAGAGGGTGGAGAAACGATGCCCTACTTTGGTATGGTATACAAGGTACGAAACAACAATAACCAGCAGAAGCAGTAAACAACATGCATAACAACAAAAACCAAACAACAGAAGCAATGTAGAGATATAACTATGATGAAAATGATGCAGCATGTACAAGTATCTAAGGAAAACAGTAAACACAACAATGTGATGAAATAATTCTGAAACCAAGTTCAAAAGAAAAACAAAATAATCTCTTCAGTATCGCGATCCACAGATCAGTCCCATGCTCCCCAGCTCCTTGTGCTATCAAGATCCTGAAGTAGAAGGGCGCTTTCCCTTGTCTATACCTGCAGCAACATTGTATGCTTGGGACCAAAAGCATGGACCAAACAGGGTGTGAGATACAATCCCAGTAGGAAATCAGCCAATGATTTTTGCATAACAGTTAATGAATACATGGCAGTACAAAAACAAGAAGTAGTAAACAAAAAATCACAAACAGCTACAATCCACAGTTCAAACAAGTATAACACACAAGTAAGCTTCCAACAACTAAAGAAAAAACAGGTAACCCTCTGTTTAGATATCATAGTCTAGCCCCTATGGTTCAACATCCATGTACTAGCAACCCTCTGGGAGGCACACACAGTCTCACCCCTCTGGTTCAGCTACGTATTTAAGCAGACTCTCTGGGGAAGCACTCACTGTCAATTCCCCCTATAGTATCGTATCATGCTAAAGGCTCTCTGGGGAAGCACTCAATGTCAATTCCCCCTGTGGCTCGTGTCGTAGTTAAAAGACACTCTGGAAAATCCCTTCCGTCAATTCTCCCATTGGTCTCGCATCGTGATTAAAAGACACTCTGGAGAAGCCCTTCTGTCAATTCTCCCTTTGGTCTACTACTCTAGGTTCTCACAGTCCAAAGTATAAGTAAACATGTTCAACATGTGTATATCATCCAAGTAAACCTCAAGAACTACTTGGCTATCAACTAAGTCTCAACAGCAATTCCACTATCCTACAACTAGGCATGGCAATTGGCAAATGCCAAACAGGTAGAACAATCATGGCAAGGAAATCTGAGCACAAAAAAATTACTCTAATCACAAGAAATAACATCTACTAAAGAAATCAAGCAAAGCAGGGAAGAAACAAGGGAAAAACCAGAAACACGCAATACCCCGTTCATGGGTATTGGTGGAAATTTCACATAATACTCAATGCCTTTCTACAGAAAGGCACAAACCACCTACCTCGATCCATATACTCAATCCCTTTCGACAGATTCCCCTTATAATGACGTAGATCTAAGAAAACGCACAAAACGTTCATCCCACGATAACATGAAAACAAGGAGGAATCAAGAAACAAGGATCAAGAAGAAGGAAGAACTCACCATTGTGATTCCAACGCAACTGATTGTTCTCGAATCGGAGAACGGATGGTGTGGTAGGACTCAGTCAAAGATTTGGTCGTACGGTCGCTCTCAGACGTTTGAAAAATGAAGAAGAAGGCGAATATGGGGGTTATGTGTGACCCCGGTCCGTTTAATGAAATAAAAAGAAAGTAAACGGCATGTAATTCAGATTTTCCATACTTCAAAAAAATCGTCCTTCACCTCAGCCTTACACACCATGTGTGTGGCCCAGACACGACCAGCACATGGCTTCGAGCCGAAACAGAGTACACTACATGTACTCAGAAACTACACAGCGTGTACTTATGAAATTTCCAGAAAATTCATTTTTCATAAAAACTCCATAAAAATGGAAAACATACCAGGACGAAGATCTGGGTTCTTACACAACAGTTAAGTTGATACATCTCCATGCACAAGGGAAAATTAAAAGTATGCCAACTTCTTTTATGCCTCATTCATTAACTTCAAACTAGATATCCTACTGAGAGAATATTATCCCATGTAACTGTTACCAATAATATATTCAATATCAAAGTAATAGACCAGTAAAAACTCTAGACATCCCTTATATCTGATGATTATATCCTTCAGAGTGAAGATATACCTAAAACAATTATGATCAGAGTAGAGATTATCATGTATCCCATCAGGTAGTGTCACCACCAATTCAATGTGAATTCTATAACTACTGGCTCATGAACATGGTTCAAATAATTCTATTAATGTGGACTTAACTGGAATGAACCATATGTAATAAATGATTTCCTCTAAAACAAGAGAATACTAATACCAACCACAAATTCATTTTAGAACACCACATAGGTGACAAATTCCACTAATAAAATTACAATGGGAGCAATCATCATCCTCGCCCTAATCTTCTAAAATCATTGTGTTCAAATTTCTATCCACCAGTAAGGATTACACATTCATGTAATATCATTTAATTTTGGTTCTACTATTGAAGTTCAGGTAATATCATCTGTTAATTCCATTCTATTAGAAGGAAACTCCACACCATGGTAACACTTTTGGGTGGAAATTTAACAAGTATCTGCTCATCATTTATTGGATCCACAAATACTCCAGTCTATAAGATGAAAAGTCCATGAAAATGGTCCTCTCGAACCCATATATGAAACTTTAAGAGAATCACATATATTTTTTCTCTTGTAGTGTGTCCAAGACCATCCTCAAGTGTATCATGTGCTTCTCCATGATCATTTAGTACACACAGATGATATCAATGGAAACCCATATGAACAAGTCTATTTAAGGACGAATGGTATGGTGTGTGAGTCCCATGAGAACTACTAGGGCATTCTTCATACCAGACCACATCACCTAGTCATCATGGTTATCATAAAAACATCTAGTGGTCGTCTTCATTATATCCTCATCTCGTACTCATAATTGGTGATATATTGATCTAATGCCAATCAATGAGAATTATTTCTCCCATTTCAACTGATCGATGAGGTCATTAATCATTGGTAATAGATATTTGTTTTCATGATAAACTAGTTTAAGTACCATTAATCTACAAATAACCTCAGGATTCCATCTTCTTATTTGGAAACAAATACTTGGGCTACCCTGAGCGAATCAATGGGTATCATGAATCCCATCCTCTACAAATCCTAAAATAATATCCTTAGCTCAGGAAGATCCACGAGAGGCGTATAATATGATGTAGTAGATATTTGTTCCATCCTAATGTGAAGATCAATTCATTAGTGTATATCCATTTAAGGAGATAATCCTAGAATGTTTTTAGGAAAGGTTTCCTCTTACTCCTCCACATCTGTAGGAAACAGAAGACTCATATCATCCAATACACAATGTTTGATGCTATCTAAGTAGTGGTTAATTGGATGCACCCTCATATAAATGTGTATATCTTGAATATCATTAATTTACTTTTCACCAAAAAAAGTAAAAACTAGTTCCACCACTATAGAAACACCGTACTCTATGACTAAAATAGGAAATCATAACATGAACTATGGATAATTAGTCTATTCTATAAATGAAATTGTAATTCGTCAACATAGATATAATGAGATCCCATCAAAAAATCACATCTCTAAATTTTAGGACACAATATTGATAACTGTGTCGGATCATAGACTCTCCTCACCTATGAGTCTCTATTAATAATGTATGAGATAACAATTCGACCGGAATATTTAATTCTCGAACAAGGTTTTTGGCATAAAACGAATGAATATCCCATATGTATAACAAAACTAAAACTAAATTATAAAGAAATATATTGTACCTTTTATCATACATGGTACCCCAAGTTCAGAAGCATCTATCAACAAAACCTAGCATCATCACTGTCCGCCGGATACAAATTCATGGCGTGGACCACAATTGGTGGGGCATGTAATAGGATGAACCTCCCACCACCCCATGTTTTAATTCCTACTACTCTACCACATCTCCCATCTTACGGACCACACAATATGGTCTCTTTATCAACCTCGGTGGTCCCTTCACTATCTCCCCATTAGTTATATGATTGGTCATGGAATCTCATACAAGATGACCCCACCCGCACATGAGTAAGACTTTATATACCTGGGAAAATTTGATCCACCCTAAGACAATTGTTCTTCTAAAAACGAGTCTCAGGATCGTCCCCTGAAGCACCTAACCCGCTTGAATCCCTATGACTATAGTGGGATACCACCTAATGATGCCTCATATACACAGCTCCCACTAATATCTTCCACTATCAGTGTCTGTTCTGCAAGATAAATATCTTCCAATGGGGCTCAGTCATGTACCCCAGCGTAGTTATAAATGTTATGGGATTCCACTTATTATGTGATCTCCCATTGTAAGCCGTACTTGATGGAATGATACCTAATTAATTATTCACTTACAATGAATATAGGTTATAGTTAAAGGTCTATAACCATTATTGAATACTCAGCCCCAGACATACTTCCCCACTCTAGATGTAAAATATCGTTTATAAATTCTCATCACAATGTGGATGGATAGAAAAACATTGTAAAAAATTCTCAATGTTTGACCCAGAGAGGGTTGTCTAATCGTGTTACAGATTCACCAAACACCACCATCACCCCATATATCCCTGAATGAGTCTTGCAACATGGACATCAATCTTGTCAGTTTACACTCTTATAAGGTAGAAGACATGTGCGACTGCCTCTAGCCAATACATAAAAAATTGGAGGCATAGATCAAATGAAAACATAGAATATTGCTTCCTCATAAACTCATGAAACACACTCAGCCTATGGGAATCATCATATAGTAGTGCTGGAAGTACCTACTTCAAAATGGGTGGTGGTATATCTTATAAACCACTTCGAGGTTCTATATCTGCTACATGACCCCATATTGATGGCTTCTCACTAGGTGAATCATCTTCATGATCAAATAGTGTAATCACGGCATTCTGTCCATTATGTGTGCATCCTGACACAATATTAGATGTACTATGGTCAATAGAATATATGTGGAGAGATGACTTAAGAAGAACATGGAAAACACAATCATTGATATATGATGCATGTACTGTTGTTTTTTCCTAAAAGTATTGTTATCAAGTACCCAGTCCAAAATCTGTTAATTAGAGTCCTAGAGTATGGATACATTACCCTCCACACCAACCCTGAGGTTTCTAGCCACAATACAAACCTAAACACTTTAAAATATTAACCCAAATCATCCACATAGGATAACGTTCTTAATGTATTAGCATCCTCCTATGACACCACAATATCATGACCCATACTAGTGGGACAAGGGCCATGAATACCACAAGACCACCTCAAGTAGGAATGTGGTAGATTACTAGGACCATTTATGAATATCCCACAAATGATAGAAATTAACATAATTATAATCATGCACAAATATCCTAGCCACAAAACTATGAAATGTTAAATCCACAACGTAAAAAATGTGTGCATACCATTAAGATATCACAATATAGTGTGACAATAAATGTTCAAGAATTTAAATATCGATAAATACAAGACCACCACAATTTTTCTAGGACACAAGTCCATCCTAGATGTGAAGGTATTGGGACTGATGTTTGAGCTGTAGAAAGACACATATGTATGTCTGGTATCATTTAGCACTATCTGGTCCTAGTCCCCCAAGGACTCCATCAAATGTTTGATGATCTGCACAATACACGTCATGTGGGAAAGCTCGTGAAAGAGTGAGTATTACAATACTTGGTCGAAGAAAATGGAAAAAAATCAATACCACAAAGGAATACCACTAATTAATACCATGATGGAAAATTATAAAAGAATATATAGTAATCTCTACATAGGTATATGTCGACGAATCACATTTCAAAAATGTCTAGATATAATAAAGAGTTACACCACACTATAAGGTAGTTATAAACAAGTGCCACCCACACGATTATTCTCATAGAACACTCACTTTTAGAGAATTCATTCCTCCAGCCATTATATCATGAGAGACACTAACAATTTATTCTAGCTCATTTGGTCCATGTTAAAAGTTGACATACTGGTCATGAAAGACTATGATACATCGAGAGGGGGTCACACTCATAATGGAATTCTCGATGCCATGGATCTCACCCAGACATACTAGAGGATACCACATACCAAATCTTGATTAACTAAATAAGAATGAGATAATTCCCAAATCCAACTGTGAGATGCCACAAACCCTACAAATATGGTCTTCTAGATGATGGATCACGACCCTAAATAAGGAGGTCACATTATTCCATAGACACCAGTTTGGGTGATAGAGGATTGCAGTCTTGAATCGGGGAGGGATACATTAATATATTCGAGAATTATCATCTAGAGAGGATTAAAATCTAGTTGTGTGGTTATAATAACATACTGAACCCTTATGGGATGAACCGAGGGAACACTATCACCCTATACTGGCATAAAATAAGTCTCGCAAGTTATCCAAAAAATGATCACCTTACTATTTGAGTCACAACGCCAAATACTACTCATCGATTGGATAATACACCTAAGAGATATTCTCATTTTAATGAAACTACACATAGGGATTTTGACCTACTACCATGGTAGGTCTAACCTACCACCACAGGAGACCATTGTAGTTATCTTTTATAGTTAGTGAACTGACGTAGTGGACCAGATATGTGATCACTACACTTATGTTCAACTATCACAGTCCATTCCCCCACAAGATCTTGGGGTTTCGTGGCCCCATGGTCAAATTTCATGGTCAACAATAATGGATATCTACCATGGTCACCCATGATCTAACCCGATTTTGCTTCTCCCTGCCTGGCCCAACCCAAACCACTTGTCGAACCTTGCCCATTTCAAATGAAGATCATGTAGCTCGAGTCCACATTCACCTCCACTAGCCCCACTATTGCCTCCTCATCCTCATCCAACAAACCAACATTGTCACCACATTACTACCGTTGTAGTCATGTTTTCACCTATTTTTCAAGCGGCCCCCACTAGTCACATGTGGCTCTATCACCACCTGTCAGAAAATGATGTCAAATAAGTTGTATATTCCACTGACCACCATTCATCCTTTGATTCACTAAAATACATATAGTCATGGGTATATGTTTTTTGGGTCCTGATCTATATAAATCCACCCTCGATTGATGGTTCACCTCAACTCCATGGGTTTGGTCGTGTTTAAAACTAACCGGTAACCTCGATCCCAAAACTGTTGGATTCTATAGTGAAGAACATGAATAACGGAGGATGAAAATCAAAAATATGAAGGTTTATAATTGTTGGAAAATCATTATTGTACAATGATCAAGATCAAGAGATTCAGCTTACAAAATCAGAGTAAATCAATTAAAATAACCCACAAACAAAACCATCATAATAATATGACAAAACTATTGTTCAGTATGATCATTGATTGATATGATCTTGTAGTGAAATTAATGGTCGATGAATGGAAAAAAATATAATGCTCCCAAAATCAGTATAGATCAATTTTTTATGAAAACCCAAATCTTGTCAAAGCTGTAATAAAGGTCTTCAAACCCAAGGTTCGTCTATCATTGATCCATTATCCATCGTCGTTGCATGAGAGAGAATCATCAATAATATCTCAAACGGTTCCCCAAGGTTTTCATGATTATGAATCATACCATTGAAATTCTAGATAACAATATTTTAAAATATTTTTAGTCATATAATCAATATAATAAATTTTTATATTATTTTATTCTTGTTATATACAGTGACCACCTTTTAAGAAATGACCCGCAACGAATAAATTTATGTCGCGACATGTGTAATGACTCCATTATCAGCTCAAATGCTCCAAAAAATGTTGGATTAGAGCATATTTTTCAGAGTTATTTCACTTTTTTAGAAACACAACACACATGTACTATAAAAAGATTATTATTTTACAATCTATTATTATGAGAACACTATGCCTTGGAATCTCACATCGTCTCAGTAGATTGTCTCAAACTTATTCCACATAATATCCAAAAAATATAACCCAAATAATTTTATAATTTACATTAACCCAATGTTAAAATTGTTATAGTTATGAGACACATGATTATTGAATATTTGTGTTTTCATTAAACAAAATATTATAATGTCAAAATCACAATCAAATGGCTTCCAAAGGTTATAATTTCATCTTAATGATGATTGTAGTAACAAAAAACTCATAAAATTAATTTATAAAAAGTGTTAGGGTAATTTTATAATATTTATAATATTATTCTGAGAGTTACTTAACATATTTACACATAACCATGAAACAAATTACTCCCGTTACTATACATAAGGCCAACAAAAAAAGAGGACTTCTTTACTAATTTTTTATTTATGATTCCAAGTATTGTAGAAATATTTCAAATTTAAAATAAAAAATTAATATCATTGAATAAAAAAATAAGGATTTTAAAGTAAAAATGTCCATATGTACAGCATGTTTTTTTATCCAATTTAAATGTAAAATTCATTTGGGTTACCTAAATTGGATTAAACGATATAAAATTATCTATTTATTCATTAAAACCAATCATATATAAAATTTATAAAAAAATATTATTTTAATTTTAAGACTAATTCAATTAAAAATGATGTATTTACTATATAATCATCAAAAAATGATTTTTATTTTTAAAATTCCAAAACAACACGATAAGTAAATTTTAAAATTTCAAACTCCAATTGGATGTTTTTTTATCAAATTAAATTTTTAATAGTGACTATAATTAATTACATTTTTTTATTGAAGGGAATGAATAAAATTTCATTATAGAAAATAAAATTTTTAAACATATAATGAATTTTCCAAAAATAATGTTTCTCATTACCAAATTGTTTTATCATTATACAAAATGTTTGAAAAATAATTAATAATATTTGTATGTCAATGTAGAATGGCTAGTTCATGGCCTTCTAATTTAAATATTTATAAGAGTAAATTGATGTTTTGTTGAAACTCAATGATCAGTGTAACACACCCGTCGTCAATATTCGGTATAGGGGAATCCATGATGGTGCCATCTGAAATAATGTTTCATTTAGTGATTTCAAATACCTCAATGAAAAACAACTTATGAAAAAAAAATCAAAAAAACATAGGGTGTTATAGAGGATGTTATCTATCTTTATTATTGATAGTTTAATAAAAAAAATATCTTTCTACAGCTAGATTGGATTCAATCTATATTAATAGTTATTCATAATAATTTGAATGGTCTATGTAGGGATAGATAATGACATAACTGGTAATTTTTAATCCAATGGTTATCAAATTAATTATTATAGATATTATAGAATAATTTATTTAATCCCTATGGGACCACATGTTTATATAATAGTATTATAATTATTATTTTCATGATATATGAAAAACATCAAAATTAATATATATTATTAATTCAATCAATTAATTTTCACATAAGAAAACAATATTTATTATATAAATTTTCAAAATATCATCAACATAGAACATCATTCTTCCTTAATATGTACTGAATCAGGATTAATGAATAATTTTTTATTAATTCATTTACAAATGTATTATTTTATTAAAAATGTATAAATTCTATAATCCAAAAATGGAGAATATATTTTTATTTAATATTTGAATCAAATATATTATTCTGAATAAATAGCGACCACATATTTATGATTTCCCAACAATTATAAATTTTTAAGGAAAATATAGGGATATTATTTATTCAATTTCATCAGTTAATATATAATTTAATTGAGGTTCTCAAGATAATTTGTGTTTTTCACTCCACGCCTCTGTCATAGTGGTACTTTTAAGTTCCACATTAGTATTAATTATAGTAACAATCCACATACCAACGAACATATTGATAAATCAATTAATTATTTAAATGAAAAAAACCACATATGATCACACACCATGTCATTTAATCAATTTATCTACATTTTTTCTTATAAACAAGGTCAAACAATATTTTCATTAATAGGCCCTCAATGTATATTTCTATAAATTTTAGGAAATAACACATTCGATGTAATATCATGCCGTGTAAATCTTCATGAAGATCAATTCACAGCAAATGGTTAGATATATCATTTTCCATTAATCAATTGAATGGAAAATTAATTTCACACATTATTCATTAATATAGTATCATTCATGACAATCACAAGATATCCTACCTCACTGTGAGGATATGATTTTATGGTATACATCCATATAATTCTTTCAATGAATCCAGATATACAGAAATTAAAATGATAAAGAATGGGGATACTAACAACTTATTCAAGATGAGATCATAATATGATATATATAAAAATTGATTTCCCTTAGATGGTTTGTTCTCTCTGTAGACGCCGGAAAAGTCCGTTGTTCCCAAACGAAGCTCCGGATGCGGAAAGCGAAGTGATATTTGGAGTCGGAAGAACGTTCCGGAGGGCCCGGAGGCCTTGCGCGGAATTTCAGAGACCCGCGCGCAAAGATGATGTTCCGCGCGCAAACCCCCCGGGATGCGCGCAACGCGCCGGTCCGGCGCGCAATTTTGCGCGCCGCGGGTCCGCACGACTCCCTTGCGCGCCGCGCCCGATTCCGCGCCCGCGAGGAGAATTTCGCGCTCGCACCCTGGATTCCGCGCCCGGGGTTGCCTATAAATACAAGGCGACCCCCAACGTTTCAAAGGTTGCTGGAAGTCGAAACGTCTCTCGTGCGCGCAATTCAACCCCTTCCGCGCGCAATGACGAACTTCAGGTAACCTCCTTTCTTTCGCGCAAGAAAGCCTCGGGGTCCGCCTTCGCGCGCAATCCCCGCTGGCTACTTTCATTTGAATAAAAACTCACCCTAAGGCCGTTGCGCGCAAAAGAACCCGCTTGCGCGCAATTGCCCCCGGGGTGCGCGCAATCCGGCCTGATTGCGCGCACCCCCCCTTCTTTCAAGTGTCCATTCATTAGAGAATGAGCCGTTGCCCCCGCGCGCTATCCGAAGCCCGGTGTGAGCAATCTCAAGCATCCGCGCGCAAGGCGCTGGCCCAATTGCGCGCCAGCCGCCCCGATTGCGCGCCGGCCCGCAGTATTGCGCGCAAAGCTTCCTTTTTGCGCGCAATCTGCCAGGGTCGTCCCCGTTGACCTCCTAAGGGCACCTGCCTGCGTGGCGCCCGATGCTCCTCATCCTGGGTGCCCGCACCGTGCGTTGTCTTCCCGTGCGGCCCTCCAGGTTCGTGCGAAGTGACATGCACCCATTCGTCCTGCACGACGTTAAACTGCATTCGTCCAGGCTACAAGACGTTAAACTGTTCAGCATTCGTCCGCGCTGCAAGACGTTAAACTGCCAAGTGCTTCGTCCTGCACGACGTTAAACTGCATTCGTCCAGGCTACAAGACGTTAAACTGTTCAGCATTCGTCCGCGCTGCAAGACGTTAAACTGCCAAGTGCTTCGTCATCAACACATGACGTTAAACTGTACTTCGTCCGGCAAGACGTTAAACCGTCCGCTTCGTCCTCAACACACGACGTTAAACTGTACTTCGTCCGGCAAGACGTTAAACCGTCCGCTTCATCCGATCCCGTGCTCTGCACGCAGGATCTCCCCCGGTTTGGATGTGGCCCCCACCCGCTCGTCTCTGCAGGGATGTCGGGATTGTCCCCCTTTAGGGACGATTTAATGGGAGTGGCTTTTCCCTACGGGGGCAGGGTATTACAAACCCCTAGTTTCTCGTGGGAGTCTGCACATGTGTATCTCCATTGCGCCTCCCAACTGCCGAAGCCAGTAGAGGGTCTGACTGGGATCGAGGTGTCTTCTGCTTTCGGTCCAAGTCCCTTCCAACTGAGTTTTGCAGCATCCGGGCTGCCCCAAGTGCGTAAGTCCTGACAGAATGAACTACGTGGACTTTGATCCCTGTCTTCTATACAGGGTACGTAGGAAGCCTCCCTGAGGTCCAAGCCCACCACTTGGTCGTCCCGGTCGTATTTACGTCGGTTCGTCCATCAGTGGACCCCTCCAGGGTTCACGCTTGCGTTGATTCACCTATGAATCCGCCCCTGTGGGAGACTGCCCGTGTGTATCTCCACTGTGCCTCCCCACAGCCCCTTTTTCCAGTTTTCCTTTTATCGTCCAGCATGACGTGAAACTGTGATCCACCCGGCCGTTCCATCCCCCTCTGTGCGAGGTGGTTCGGTTCAATCCTCCGCCCGGCGGCCTAGACCTCTTCGTGAGTCGGCTTGCCGACGTCCAGCATGACGTTAAACTGTATACCCGAACTACGTTGACTTTGATCCGTGTTAACGCGCGGTACGTAGGAAGCCCCTCTGGGGTCCAAGCTCTTCACTCCATCATCCATCCTGATCCTTACCCGGGCCGCCACATCCCGGTGGGGTCATGCCACTTCACTCCACTCCACGTTACTCGGGAAGCCGCCCATGTGCTGGCCCCAGCGTCGGAGGTTCCCCGCAAGGGGTTCTGTCATCTGATCCACTTTTCGTGTTGATCGGTCCGATGCCGTCCCCGCTGGACGTTAAACTCGCGGCATACCCCGTGTTAAACACGGGAAGCTGAGGAAAACCTCAGGTGACACAGTTCCCCGCACCTAGTACGGGATGCCTCAGGCCATCATGCCTTCGAGAAGCCCTATTAGGGACGGAAGACAGACGTGCAGAGCCGCAGTGTTACGACATGCCCCCAGCACCCAGAGCCACCCGGCCTTCTCACCGCAGGTTGCTGCCCCGCCCAGACTCCTTGGAACGTCCGGGCGGAAGCAGCGTAATTAACCGGTGTCCATGAAGATATGGCGCCGGGAACGAGATTCACGAACATTCTTAAGTCTATGAGGGAGACCCGGATTAGGCGACAAGTTCCGAGGAGACGTCCAAGGAAGGAGAAGCCGACATCCCATCATCCCGGTTTCGATCAAGGAGCAGACACCCCTGAATAAGGGACGGATGCCGCCCGCCCTTGGAAAGCGGGACTGCGGGACCACAAGCCGCGCGCCCATCCCCTCGGGTTGACGGGTGCACGCGCGAACGCGTCCTGGCGGAACAGCGTAACCCGACGCACATCCGCACCGAAACAGAAAAATGGTGAACCCGACGTGAATCTCTTCTCCTCGATACGAAGACCGATGGCTTTCAGAGGTGTTGGAAGACCGGCATGTTGCCCGGCCAAGCATTTAGTCTTACCCACCAGGGGCTGGGGAAGTGAAATCGGGCACTCCGTCTCGCAACGTCGAGGGCCTGGGTTCCCCCCACGGAAGGCGTCGTGGCGCTAATGGTTGGTTGTCGATTCCTTTTTCCTGTCAGTGTTAATGGGTCTTTCTCCCTGCTTTCAGAAATCAGGTCGCCCGATCCAGTGCCCGATCGCCACCCGCCCACTGGCGCAGGGACAGGGGAAACACCGACGCGGCTACTCCGCGCGGTCCCGCCCGTTCCACAGCCGTCCCAGCAGCCGCAATTGCGGGACGACCACGCCCTCTCTCCCCCTCGGAGGTCATCCAGAGAAGGGTGATCAACACCCTGGTGCGGAGATACGAGGAAGAGGGAGTCATCCCCACAAGGGAAATGGCTCGCCTAGACCTTGAGGAGGCTGCGCCTCGCCACCACCGCCGCCCCCAAGGGCCGCGCAGGGAGGCACCGCTGCCTACCTCAACGTCCAACCGCTTCGGGAGCTTATCCCCGGAGCGCTCTGACAGTTCCCTTCCCTACGCGGATGAGGTGGAAGAGGCCCGGGATCACCCTATCCGGGATTCGCTCCAGGGATCTTCGGTAAGGACTCCCGCCAGGCCACGGCGACACCGCCGCCAGGCCTCTCCAGTCGAAGAGCGGGCTCTCCACCTGCCCGCGCCGCTCATCCCGGCTCGTCTGTCTCGACGCCAACGTCGGGCACGAGCGGAAGAGGATGCCCACCTTGGGGCTCTGGCAACAGCGGCCGCATTGGCCCAAGCCACTGCTGGCTCCAGTCGCCAGGCCTCTGCGCATCCTGAGCAGGGGAACTCCTATGCCCGACCCGGATCGAGGCCCCGACCGCCCCAAAGGCAGGTTGGGTCGACTCTCCCGGTTGCTGGCACTGGCAGTAGCCACCGCGGACCACCTCGCGGTAGCGCTATTCACCGGCAGGGTCTACTCTGCGTGGCCGATTCTGGAGGCATGGGTCATCCCACCTCCCAATCCCGGCCCGGAGGCCTGCCCGGAATCATCTCTCCCCGCGTCCCCTTTGATATCTATCCCGGTGCCCCTCGCACCTTGGTTCCCAGTCCTCTTGGCCCCAGCACCAGTGCGGCCGGAGGACGCCAGGACAGAGATCAGCCCTGCCCCGGGGAACTTCCCAGGGGCAGGAAGGCAAGGCGTCGACGCCGAGGGAAGAATGTTACGGAATTCCGGACAGAGATCCGACCGGTTTGCTTCTCTGACTCAGAGGCGGAGTACGATTCGGCGACTGAGCCCTCTCCCCAATCCCGCCAGTCAAGGGCAGGGGTAGGAATGCGGCACGTCAGCCTCGTGCTCCCCGAGAGCGAGATCGATGTGATCCCCGCTTCTCTTCGAAGGTATATCCGGAGTAACGAGGGCCTGGTAGACCCCCAAGGATCAAGCTTGCGGTTGGTACCGGCCCCTCCGGAAGTGCCTTCCGCCTCGATCGGAGAAGCCGGAGACTTTATCTGGGGACCGACGGTCGAACCACGATCTGGTGCACCCTCGGCGAGCACTGATGCTACGGCAGGATGTTCGCTCGCCGGCCCGTCCTATCGTGATGTGGTAGCTGGGGCACCGCCACCCTCAGGGGGAGGCCCGGGATATGGAGGCCAATCGGCCTGCTCGCCGTATTCGCCGCCGGCCAGCCCGTCGGCCCGACGGCCCGCCTCGGCACCACTGCCGGTTCCCCGTCCATTCCCAGCCATTGAAGAGGACCGAGGAGATCTGGGTCCCGAGTTGGAATCGTGGAGCTTCTGGACCGTCCTTGCAGAGGGCCACTTCCCTGAGAAGTTTTGGCCAGTCGCAGGACCGGGCTTTGATGCACCCGAATCGCTCACCCCGGATGAGTTCGAATGCTTCCGCCGAACTCTCCGGGAGACTCACTCCCGTCTTCACTGCCTACAAATGCCATACCCCGGGAGTCAAGCGCACCTGGAGGATATTGGTGAGCAGTGCCGTCAAATTGACCTGGCCATGCTCCCCGCGGTTCGGCACCCCGGGTCATTTGGGCACCATGAGGCCCTCCAACAACGATGCGTTGAGTGTTTTCAAGTACTCCGCAAAGTTATCGAGGAAGCCACTCCCCACGTGTATATCCGTGGATGGGGGCAGTACGCTGCCCTACGCTTCAGTGTGATCCGCCGACAGCCCGATTCGCTGGGTGGCCCTGAGGGTATATCCCCAGGGACAGGAACGGTCAATATGGCTGACCTGTCGGGAGAGGGGAACGACTTGGAACTTCTCGACGGGGGATTCCCCCCCGAAGACAAGCCGTCGTCAGATCCATCAGTGAGAGTTACTCGTCATCAGAGAAACCTCCTGGGGCTCCCCGCACCCACTGAAGCACTGACGTTGAGCCGGAACGTCAGCAAAGGAAAAGAGCACAGCGAGGCTATAAGGCCCGCCGACCCATCTGCCTCCATGCAGAGGGCAGAGGAGGATCCCGAGAAGGCTACGCTACGTCAGCAGCTCGCCGAACAGAAGAGGTTGGTTGACCAGCTCCTCGCCGAGCGCGCTGCAGAACGGCGGCCTGACTACGGTGATCCTAGGCCAGGACAGCAGGGACCGGAGCAACCGCACCTCGACGAGACTCTCCCGGGCAACCGTGATCATGCCGTGTTCGCCGACAGGAGAGAGGCCATTGCCTATGGCAAGAGGGCGCGGTATGTTTCGCCACACCCTCCCGAGCGGCGGGACTACTTGAGGGACCCCGCTCGGATTCCTCCCGCTGCCCCAAGGGCCGCTCCACCAGCCATCCCACGAGCTGCCGAGTTCGACGACCCGGTCGACGACCCGATTGAAGGGCCATGCAATGCGCTCGTGGTTAGAGATCCTCGCCAGGACTGGAACCCATGTCCGGACGATCCGATGGCGGCGCTCATCGCCCGTTTGGAGGCCTTGGAGACTCGGCAGGTGGCGATCCCACCGGACGGCAAGCCATACCCAGCATGGGTGGATGACATGCCGGCGTCTCCGGGATTTGGGAATCCCACTTTCGCCCCCTTCAACGGGACTGGAGATCCGCCACAGCATTTAGCCCACTTCAACTCGAGGTGCGGGCCTATGTTGGGGACTCCGGCGCAGCAGGAGGCCGCTAAGCTTCGCTGCTTTGTTCAGACGCTGGAAGGGCCAGCATTTGTCTGGTACAGCCAGCTTCCCGTCGGGTCGGTAACCAGCTGGGAGGACCTCCGTAGATAGTTCCTCTACCAGTTCAGTTCCACGACCCGGAAGACGAGTATCGTAGACCTCTTCAAGTGCAAGCAGAGGCCTGATGAGCGAGTCGCGGACTTCGTCGCCCGATGGAAGGGTCTCACGTATTCCCTTGACATGCCATTGACTCAGGAGCAGTTGCTGACAATGTGCGTCGGGAACGTCAAGACCGAGCTGGTCCCTTCCCTGATTACTCAGAATTACCCCGGAGGGTTCAGGGACTTCTCAGACAAAGCTCAACGTCTTGAGGAAGCCCTGCAACAGGCCAGCCAGGCACGCCCGCTGCCTCCTATGATTCCTGCAAGGAGAGCCAGCAGGGCTGAGCCCGCTGCTGTGGCCCAGATAGAGGCTCCCAGGCCGTTGGAGCTGCTGCCGGTGAGGCCAGCTCCACAGCCTCACAGGAATCCGCCTCCACGGGCTCAGTTCCCGGCCCAGCAACGGCAGCCTCAGAACCGGCCGGCCCCTCCGCATAATGTACCGCCACAACCTAGGCGAGATAATCAGGGTCCACCTCCTCGGCAGGCCCCTCCAGCCCCTCGTCAAGACCGCGCTCCCAGGGGCCCGCGACACCTGACGTACTCATTCCATGAGGATCAGGTCCCCGGTTATTTCCGGAGCGCCCTGGAGCAGAGGATTGTGCGACTGCCTGAGTGTTGGAAGCCAGAGGAGGCACATCTCACAGATAACCCCCGCTACTGCCCTTACCATCGAGCCCTGGGACACACCATCCAGCGGTGCTATGTGTTCAAGGACTGGCTCCAAGACCAGATTAACAACAATGTAATCAGGTTGGGCCCAGCTCCAGCGCAAGTGGCGGGCGTGTTCGTGGGATCAGATGAAGATAGTGGCAACGAGGACGAATGGCAGCTGGTCTCCAACCGCGGATCCCAGAAGTATAATAACTGGATGGCCTGCAAGACGACCATTCGCGCCCATGGAATCATCCGTGCGCGCTTGAATCAGCCTGAGCCCCCAGAACCCGCGGGTGCTGCTTCGGCATCGTCGTCCCAGCCTGCCTCTTCCAAGAGGAGCAAACGGCGGCAGCGCAAGAAGGAAGAGCGCGCCCCGCCAGTTCCGCCACTATCCCGTACTCTCGGCGATTTCATGCCCCCGGAGATGGGGGTCCCTCCTCGGATCCGCCCGGTGGTGGATGATTCGTCCGATGAAAGTATTGGGTACGCTTCGGTTAACACCGTCGAGCTGGTAAATCCCTTTTCGGTTCCCGACGTTGAAGAACACCAGGTGGACCTCCCTAGTGTCCCCGGTCGTCGCCACCGTCGGAAGAACCGCAGCAGCAGGAGTCGCCGGGGCACAGCCGTCGGTACCTCCGACCAGGCTGTGCACGCCACTGAGACTAGGCAGCAAGCTCAAGATCGAGCTCAACGTGCGCAGGCTCCCCATCCGGGGATGACGGATTCGCCTCCGCCACTGTTTGTGGTATGGGACCAGGCAGAACCGCCTTAGCCGCGTCGCGACCAGCTCCGCCCTGCCACAAGTCCATCCCGGCCTCCTGACTCCAGTACGGTGACCATTTCCCGGACTGTGACCAGTGAACAGCGAGATGCGCCAAGTACCAGTTGGCCGCCGATCCAACCGGTAAGGCCCGTCATGCCGCCAACCGCAGAGCAACCTCCTGCAACCAGGAGCTCGCGCTTGGCCAAAAAGTATGATGTCCTGAAGCACTTGGCCGACATCCCAGCAAGGCTCTCCATCCTTGAGGCTCTGCGCATGTCATCTGAGATGCGCGAGGCACTCGCTGAAGCCCTGAAGAGCCCCCTCCAGTTTGAGACAGAGGTTGCGGCTGCAGAGGCCTTTCACGCCGAAACGATCGAGGACGCCGAATGTCAGGCAGTTATCTCGTTCTCTGGTAAGGATGAAGACCCTCCTATACAGGGACACATTCGTCCGCTGTATGTCACCGGCCAGTTCAACGGCCTTGAAGTCCGGCGCTGTCTTGTCGACACGGGGTCCGGGATCAACCTGATTCCGACTCGGACGCTCCGGAGATTGGGGTTGTCTGAGGATGACTTGATTCCCTCCGACCTCAGGATCCAGGGGTACGACCGCACCGAGCAAACCCCGGTCGGCAAGATACGTTTGAAGACCCAGTTCGGTGAATTGGTTGCCAACACCGAATTCATGGTAGTCTCTCAGGACACTGCGTACAACGCATTGATGGGCAGGCCATGGCTCCATCTTCACGCGGCGGTTCCCTCGTCATACCACCAATGCCTCAAATACTCCCTTAATGGTCGAGTAGGCGTGCTTCAAGGAGATGCCTCTCCTTTTGCCTCATGTGAAGCCCGTTATCTGGACGCGGACTATTACAAGAGCAAGGATAAGCAGATCCTGGCAGGTGAGGTTGAGCCTGTCGCTGTTGCGAGCGATCCCTGGGCAGGTCTGGATGACGCTTACGTCCTCCCGATTCACCGGTTGGACGTCGCCATGGTCTTGACGGTCCGCGAGTCTCTTGATGAGACGGCCGCGACCGCCCGCGCCAGCACCAGTGGCCCAGCAGGACCTGGTAGCCCCAATGCAGTTGCCAACGCAGTCTCTCCCGTGGACGATCCCTCCCCGAGTGGAGAGGGTATGGAAGACGCACCCCCAGCCTTTGAGGAGGGCGTCCCCGCCACGGTCGATGAGTTAATACAGGTGAACCTTGGAACCGAGGCCGATCCAAGACCCACGTTGGTTAGTGCCGCCATGCCCTCTGAGGAGCGGCAGCAGTACGTGGACTTTCTCAGGCAGCACCGCGATGTGTTCGCTTGGGGCTATGACGAGATGCCGGGGCTAGATCCTCAGGTAGCCGTCCACCGCCTTGGTCTCCCGGCGAACCATCGCGGGTTCAAGAAACCTCCCAGGAAGATGCACCCATCCCACGGTGCCATGGTTGAGGCCGAAGTTGACAAGCTTATCAAAGCCAACTTCGTGAGGGAAGTTCAGTACCCCAAATGGCTGGCCAACATTGTGCCGGTCAGGAAGAAGAACGGGCAGATTAGAGTCTGCATCGACTTCCGCGATCTCAACCGCCACTGTCCGAAGGATGATTTTCCCCTTCCAGTGACAGAGCTGTTGATTGATGCCACGGCAGGGTTCCAAGCCCTCTCCTTCATGGATGGATACTCCGGATACAACCAAATCCGGATGGCCCCTGAGGATGAGGAGTTCACTGCCTTCAGGGCCCCCCAAGGTACCTTTTGCTACCGGGTCATGCCCTTCGGCCTGAAGAATGCAGGTGCCACCTACCAACGGGCGATGCACCGCATATTCAAGCCAATCCTCGGCACACTGGTGGAATGCTACGTCGACGACTTGGTGGTCAAATCGCGCCAGTGTCAGGACCATCTCAAAGACCTTGAGAAAGTGTTCGGCTTCCTCCGGTCTCGCTGCCTGAAGATGAACCCGTTGAAGTGTGCCTTTGGGGTCACCTCCGGAAAGTTCCTTGGATTTGTGGTAAGATATCGGGGTATCGAGATCGACCCAGAGAAAATCAGGGCGATTAGCCAGATGCCTCCCCCGGGTACCGTCCGGGAACTGCAAGAGTTCCAAGGCCACTTAGCCTATATACGCCGATTCATCGCGAATCTGGCCGGCAAGTGTAAGCCCTTTTCTCGGCTTATGAAGAAAGGTGCCACCTATGTATGGGATAAAGAGTGTCAGACCGCTTTCGAGGAAATCAAGCAGTACCTGCTTCAACCTCCGGTCCTGATGCCGCCCGTATCCGGAAAGCCGCTGGTCCTTTATGTGACCGCCCTGGAACGGTCCCTGGGTGCCCTTCTCGCCCAGAAGAACAACGAGGGAACAGAGAATAGCCTCTATTACCTCAGTCGCATGCTCCTCGATGCGGAGGTTAGGTATTCCCCCATCGAGAAGAGCTGCCTGGCGCTCGTATTTGCCGTACAGAAATTACGGCACTACTTGCAGCACCATGAGGTACAGTTGGTTTCTCGGGTAGACCCGTTGAAATATATCCTGAGCCGACCTATGTTGACTGGCCGTCTAGCGCGGTGGGCTGTGATTCTCCAGCAGTTCGACATCAGGTATGTGTCTCAGAAGGCCATCAAAGGGCAGGCATTGGCAGACTTTCTGGCCGCTCACCCGACCTCCGCGGATCAGCCGCTGGATCTAGGCTTTCCTGATGAGACCATTCTCTCGGTTGATCGAGCCGATCCATGCTGGCAGATGCACTTTGACGGTGCCTCCCGGAGCCCCGCCGGTAGAAGACTCGATACTCCTAAGCTCAATAGAGTGGGCTTGGGCATCGTCTTCATTACCCCGGAGCGAGCCGTGCTGCCATACTCTTTCCTGTTGTCAGAGGGCTGTACCAACAATGAGGCGAAATACCATGCCCTCATCACCGGCCTCGAGTTGGCTCTCGAGATCGACGTGCCCCGTCTGTGCGTGAAAGGGGACTCCGAGCTGGTCGTTAAGCAGATCAATGGCGACTACGTTGTCAGGAAGCCGGAACTTGTGCCATTGTTGGAGTGCACCCTTCTTCTGATGGCCCGGTTCCCTTCTCGGCCGGAAATTGTCCATGTTCCCCGGTCGCAGAACGGTCGAGCAGATGCTTTGGCCAGCCTGGCTGCGTCACTTGCGGAACCTGAACAGGACAACCTGATCGTCCGCGTGACGCGCCGCAGGCTCATCGCTCCCGTTATCCCGGAAGAAGATCGCGGCCCGTTGGTAAGTAACCTCACCACGGTTGCCCCTATGCCCGGAGCCCCGAGTACCCCAGATATAGCAGTCGAATCAGCCCGTGATTGGAGGGCGCCTTTGGTTGAGTACCTCCAACATGGCATTCTTCCGTCAGATCGGGCCGAGCGCGAGCGAGTTCGACGCCGCGCATCGCAGTTCGTCCTCCAGAGCAGTCCCGGCCTGGAGCAGATCCTCTACAAACGCGGATTTGATGGTGTTCTCCTCCGTTGCCTTCAGGGAGTTGAGATCCCACGAGTCATGCAAGAGGTTCATGCTGGTTCATGCGGCGCCCACCAGACTGGGCCGAAGCTGTCCCACCAGATTCGGAGGTTGGGATACTTCTGGCCCTCTATGATCCATGACTGCATCGAGTACGCCAGGAGGTGCCATGCGTGCCAGGTTCATGCGAACTTTGTGCATCGGCCGCCGGAGCCTCTCCATACCACAAGGTATTCCTGGCCCTTTGCAGTCTGGGGACTGGACGTTGTGGGACCTTACCCGCCGGCGACAGCTCGCCAGTGCCGGTTCATTCTGACCGCCACGGACTTCTTCTCCAAATGGGCAGAAGCGATTCCGCTCAGAGAGGTCAAATCCTGTTCGATCGCTGACTTCGTGACCTCCAACATCATCTATCGATTTGGAGTGCCTCACGCTATCCTCACGGATAACGGAACCAATTTCCGAGCAGCCGAGTTGAAGAAGTTGTACGCCAAGTATAACATCCGCTCGAACCATACATCTTGCTATCATGCGCAGGCGAATGGACAGATCGAGGCGTTTAACAAAACCCTCTCTAACATTCTGCAAAAGATGGTTGGTCAGAACAAGAAGAGTTGGCCGGACAAGCTCCCCAACGCCCTCTGGGCTTATCGGACGACGACTCTCAATTCCACCCAGATGACCCCTTATTCCCTGGTGTATGGAGCTGAGGCCGTCCTGCCCATCGAGATACAGTTACCATCCTTGCGCACTGCGGTCTACGACCAGCAAGCGCCGGACAGAGTTGCTGAAGCCCGTCTAGTCGAGTTGGAAGCACTGGATGAGAATAGACTTTGCGCTTTGCACAACTTGGAGAGGCATCAAAGCAGAATGGCTCGAGCTTTCAATAAGAAGGTTCGCCTCCGCTCCTTCCTGCAGGGTGATCTAGTGCTAGCCCTAAGAGCGCCAATGATCCCCGGTAGGAAGCCGCCCAAGTTGGAGCCCAAGTGGGAGGGACCTTTTGTTGTCCACAAGGTCTATCCCAATGGCGCGTACTCCCTAGCGACTATGGATGGTGAGCGTGTCACTCCTCCCACCAACGCTAGGTTCCTCAAGCAGTACTTTGTCTGAGTGTGCCGACGTCCTGCACGACGTTAAACTGCATTCGTCCAGGCTACAAGACGTTAAACTGTTCAGCATTCGTCCAGGCTACAAGACGCTAAACTGTTCAGCATTCGTCCGCGCTGCAAGACGTTAAACTGCCAAGTGCTTCGTCCTGCATGACGCTAAACTGCACTACGTCCGAGCTACAAGACGTTAAACTGTTCAGCATTCGTCCTGCATGACGTTAAACTGCCTCTCCAGAACTACGTATGGCTTGATTCCCATCCTTATGGGATACGTAGGACCGCCTAAACATTCACGTTTCAGGCCCAGCCCCATCCTTCGGGAATTTCCATCCCATCTTGGGCCCTTGGCCCAGTTGCCCCCGGGTGTGCGGCGTATGGTGTGAGTGCGGGGCTATGCCCTCATTCACGTCGGTTTGCTCGTCACGTTGTACGCCCCCCCACGTTTGGGGATACCTTCTGCTCCCCCCTTCTTTTTTCCTCATCGTCCTGCATGACGTTAAACCGCACTTCAAGAACTACGTATTGCTTGATTCCCATCCTTATGGGATACGTAGGACCGCCTGGACATTCATGTTTCAGGCCCAGCCCCATTTCCCGGGAATCTCTATCCCGCGTTGGGCCTCTGGCCCCAGTTCCCCTCCTTTTTGTGCGAGGCGTATCGCGTGAGCGGGGGATTATGTCCTCATTCGCGTCGGTCTACTGGCCGCGCCGTACGCCTCCCCCGTGTGTGGGACTACCTCACACCCCTCATCGTCCTGCATGACGTTAAACTGCCTTTCCAGAACTACGTATGGCTTGATTCCCATCCTTATGGGATACGTAGGACCGCCTGGACGCTTGTGTCTCAGGTCCAGACCCGTCTCTTGGTTGATCACGGGGATCTGCCCCCTTTGGTTGCTCTCAGGGTGAGTCCTCCGACCCTTTCCGGAGATCTGTTAACATGTTTTGGGTGCTTCGGTCTATGACTCGTAGTGTCAGATTCAATCCCGACAAGTCCTGTGTTGCTTGTCAGGCCTCGCGCTTCCTCTTATTCGAGCCTTCACTCAAAGGGATCCTCGTTAGCGGTTTGGGTACGATGCCTCAGTGCTCTCCCACCGCTCCGGGTCGATTTACCGGCGGGTCTTGGGCCGCAAATCGATATGAATCCTGCGATTGAGCGGTTGATGCTCGTTTTCTTGCCCCGTCTTAGGCTGACGCGATCGGATGTTGTGTTGCGAATGCGTCAGCAACGTCCTTGATCGCCATGTCAGCTCTCTCAGGCTCTGAACATTGGTTGCGCAGTCCTCATCACACTCCGCCTTTGTGCGTTGTAGTGGAATCTTGACACTCTCTTCATACTGACCTCCGGTACGCCTCTACACGTTAAGCAGACCAACCAGGGTAATGATGTCGTTCGAGGCTCCCATGATCTGAGCGCCAAGGATATATGCGGATGTTCTCCCCAAGGGCCATGCGTAGCTGGACCCTCGTCCCCATAAGGAGGAGGGAGTCGCCCGAACAATTGCGTTCTGGGCCCAGTATATCTGGAGGCTAGCATCTCTGCCCCTCGGGTGATGGACATACGCAGACCCCCATCCCAAGACTCTTCTCCTGGAATCGTGCGTGACCGCAGGGCTGGGTATGCTCCCACCTCCGCCGTGTCCGCCGTACCGCGGTAAGCGGATTCCTCCATGGTCCGAACCACACGACCTTAAACTGTGTTGTCTGGTCCTACCACACGACCGTAAACTGTGATCGTCTTGGCCGCCCGACGAGAAAACGGCACTGCATCGTGATGTTCCCCTCAGGGGACACTCATGTTGGGCGCTGGTTAATAACCACGCCATTCATCAATGCCTTCCGTGGCTTGATTATTGCGGCGACGCCAGAGATTTCTCAATCACGGGCATGTCGCCGCACAAAGAAAAACCATTCATCTTTAAGGACAAACAAGAAATATCAAATGCCGCTCCTTTTGTGTGCGAGGGTCAGACCCGCACTCTTCCCCGCGCTGGTGCCCGATTGTGTTGCACCGCGCTTCAAGAACTACGTGCGGCTTGATTCCCATCCTTATGGGATACGTAGGAACGCCCGGATGTTTGAAACTTCGGGTCCAGCCCCCCATTTCTTAGAGATTCCCCCTTCTCTGGGGAATCCGCCGCCTTCAGGTCACCCTCAAGGCGTGTTCCCCGACCCCTTGCCGTGGTCCACCGGTGTCAAGAGTACTCTGGTTTATTGCCAGGAGGGTCAGGATCCGCTTGGTCAGGTTTCCTCCACTTTTCAGGCTTCGTGCTCCCTTTCATTCGGACCCATCGTCTACGCCCTGGGTGGAGCCCCCGTGAACGGTTCGGACACAATGCCTCAGTGCTCTCCCACCGACTCGGGCCGGTACCCCCAATGGCCTCGGGCAGCAAATCGATATGAATCCTGCGATTGAGCGGTCGATGCTCGTTTGCTGCCTCATTCCACCAACGGTTAGTGCGATATTGATGCTGCTTTTCTGCCACGGTCGGCAGTACTCCCATATCGTTACGCCGGTGCCCCCAGTCCTTGAGTGAATGGCCGCATGATTCACATTTTCCACCTCCCATTCTAACCAGGCGAAACCTCGACACTCCTGACACTATCCCTCAGTGCATCTTCGCATATCCAGGGGATATGACCAGATGCGGCGTACTTTGAGGTCTTTCTGGTCCGAGCTCTAAGACCTTAAACTAAGATCTCCCCTTCTGGTCCGAGCTCTAAGACCTTAAACTAAGATCTCCCCTTATGGTCCGAGCTCTAAGACCTTAAACTAAGATCTCCCCTTATGGTCCGAGCTCTAAGACCTTAAACTAAGATCTCCCCTTCTGGTCCGAGCTCTAAGACCTTAAACTAAGATCTCTCCTTATGGTCCGAGCTCTAAGACCTTAAACTAAGATCTCCCCTTATGGTCCGAGCTCTAAGACCTTAAACTAAGATCCCCCCTTTATGGTCCGAGCTCTAAGACCTTAAACTAAGATCTCCCCTTATGGTCCGAGCTCTAAGACCTTAAACTAAGATCTCCCCTTATGGTCCGAGCTCTAAGACCTTAAACTAAGATCTCCCCTTATGGTCCGAGCTCTAAGACCTTAAACTAAGATCTCTCCTTATGGTCCGAGCTCTAAGACCTTAAACTAAGATCCCTCCTTATGGTCCGAGTTCTAAGACCTTAAACTAAGATCTAGCCCTTATGGTCCGAGCTCTAGGACCTTAAACTAAGATCCTCTAGCCCTATGGTCCGAGCTCTAAGACCTTAAACTAAGATCCTCCACCTTTATGGTCCATGCTCTAAGACCTTAAACTAAGATCCAGCCCCTATGGTCCGAGCTCTAAGACCCTAAACTAAGATCTACCCCAAATGGGGTCCTACGTCCTGCATGACGTTAAACTGCACTCACAGAACTACGTGTGGCTTGATCTCCAGCCTGATGGAGTACGTAGGAACGCCCGGGCATTCCGACTCGGGTCCAGCCTCAGGGATCGTTAAGTCCCGCCCCTCCTCCTCGTCGGCCGTCTGGCCTAACTTCGGGTAGAGTGGTGCAGTTGTGATATTCTCCCCGATTCAGCTCGGGATGCCCCATCGCAAGGATGGGAAGTGACAGTTTCTTCGTCAGAGAGGTGCTGTCTGAGAATTGAGGTGACTCACGGCCAGATTAGTGCATCCGCCTAGTACGTTTTCCCCACGGTGGCGCAATTTTGAGAGCGTTGGATTCTGTCCGAACAAATCGTCACTTCGCCCCACGCTTCGCATGCCCTGTTGATCTGGATTTTCCACCCTTGTGTCTGAAGGAACCCCAAAGCGGTATTCATGATGACATGTGGTCCGCCTCCTGCAATATGAATGATGGCCTTTTTCGGTCCGTCTATTGCAGTTGTTATGGTCGATCCACTGTCCGCCTATCGTCTTGGGCATTTCCTGGAAGGCCGACCGTTGTGGATGTCTGGATTCGGGACACGCGATTCACCCTTTCTCATTTCCCTATGTTCGGATAAAATCTCAACGCCCCTAGAGTTGTCCCGCTCGTGTGTTGGAACAAGTTGGGGGATGATACATTGGTTAGGTCTGAGGTCTCCTTTCCTAGGAATGACCTCCCTCTTTTCTCCAGAAACCCAGGCCCAATTATGGATGCCTGATGCTTGGTTAACGCTCCCACGAGACAATTTGTGGTTGAGCATGTTAAACCAAAAGACGCAGATAAATATGGCGATTCATACAAGTGGATCAAAATATTAAGTAGCGGAAGCAAATGTTCTGGGAATGGAAAAAAACAAAGCCCCTAGGGATTAGCGTGCTGAATGAGTCTTTCTAATGCCGCTACCCTTTGGCTGGTGGCCTCCAGAGCTGCTTCTCGCTCTCTGCGTGCTCTCTCTTCGTCGGCGGTCGCAGCACGCAGTTCGTCGATCCTGGCCTGTGCACGCTCCCGCTCGACTTGGAGTGTGACCATCTGTTGGCCCGCCTCCGTCACCTGTACCTGAGCGTCGATCAGTTGCGCCGATAGTTGCTCCACAAGATCGGTACATGCTGCGACGAAGGCCTCCTTCTCTGCCGCCTGCCCTTCGAGGCGCCGGACTTCCTGCTCTGCCGCGATGAGCGCCTGCGTGCTCTCCGACATGTCCCGACTTTGTGCGACGTCGGCACGCCGGCGGCTCTCGCGCATCTTCTCGGCCATGAAATCACGGACCGTCAGATGGAGGCGTTGAGCATCAGCTCCCCCGGCACACAGGAAGCGCAGCCAGGTCTGAAGTGATCCCATGCGCCCCAGCCATTCCGATGGGTCTCGCTTGAGGAAGCGCTGGATGCACTTCCACCCCCTGCGTCGCGTTACCCGGCTATCCTCGACCGCCTCCGCGTCCGAGTCATCCATCTCCTCGGGGTCGGCAGGCCGGTAAGCAGGGAAGGCAGCCAGCAGGTCTGCTGCAGGGTCCGCCCCTGGGAGGTCCTCACGAGGGATAGGATCCCCAACATCCGGGCGACCTTCTTCTCTCTCCCCAGTGGCGCCGACACCCTCGTCAGCCCCCAACCTCTCTCCGATGTCAGCACCGCCGATGTCCGGAGCCCCTTGATCAGCAGTTGGTGGGGCCGGCTCGGTTTGGAAGGTCTGTTCCGGAGCAGGCGGCATGTCCACCACTGGTCCACTCGTAGATGGCCCGGGTTCGGCAACCCGATGAGCCTCCAGTGTTGAGATCACTGCGCAGGGCATGCCATGGTTAGTCACGGATCGTCAATGGCAAGCACCAGCAGTAAAGTAGGGAGACTTACGGGAGGTCGGAGCATCATCTTCCGCTACCCCGGTCGCCGCAGGAACAGTTGCAGCAGGGGACCCCTTAGCGCTTGACAGTTCGATAATGGGTGCATGGCCCCCGCCTTGTCCTGCTGGCGCCTCTCCTACTCCTGTTGAGGACGCCTGACCGACATCCGTGTGCTCCTGAGAAGGATGGAGAAACGGGTTAGAAGCTGCATAAGAGAATGGATGAAGCAGGTTGAGTAGGGATAGAAGCGGACCTCGAGGAGCTCAGTGACATCGACGTTGTCAGAGCCGGCCACCTCGCCACTCTCCCGTGGGCTCCCCCGATGGGACCTTCCCTCGGAGCCTTCATCCTCCCCCGTCTCCTCCTCCTCCTCGGAGCCGCTACTATCATCTTCTCCCGGCGGCATCTGTTCTGGAGCGGGCTCGAGACCGAGCATCACCTTCACCAGAAGGGATGGCTCCGCACGCTGACCACGTTGGCGCGCGTACTCGTCCATGGCCGTCAGATATGCATATTGCCGGTTGAAGTCCACCCTGTCGGTGATCTGGAGGCGCCCGACCTCTGGCAGATAGATTCCTTCTCTGAGTATCTTTCGCCAGATAACGTCGGTCCCCAGTGACTGCCGCATGGTCATCCAGGCCGACCACAGCGCCGGGAAGACTGCATCGTGGGAGGGTTCGAGCAGACGCCTCACCTGCTTCCCGGGCCGCTCCTCGACCGACGCATGCGCCCCCTCTCTGGGCGCCGAGGTCGTGGCGGCAGCCTGCGATGCGCCCGCCGCCGAAGTCCCTGCCCGCGCCGGCTCCGCTGCTTGGCGCGCCTCCGTTCTCCCCCGTGTGGCGGCGCCTCGCCTCCTTCCTTGACGCCCGGTCTCCGTACGGGTAGCCTCGAGCCGCCGAACTAGCTTCCGCAAGAGCCCCTCAGGGTACGCGATGGCCCAGTGTTCGGCGTACTCGGTTGCCAAGCCTGCGTCGATCCCGGTAGGAGGGAGAGTGATGACGTCGCCAGAGCCGAAGGCGACGAACATCAGCCACATCTGGCGAAGGACGCCAGGGTTCGTCTCCTCCCGGACAGCAGTGAATACCCTCTTCGGCATCCGCTGAAGGCACCCGAACTGCCTGGCGAACCGGGTCGGCACGTAAGGCTCGCAGATCACCTTCCCGTCGATCCGAGTCACGAGCACCCCGCCCCGCATGTTCAGGAAGTATTCATGCTGCTCCAGCGGGCCCTGTCCGTTGTCGATCATCTGGCCGACAGGAGTGGGGAACGGGCTGAAGTTGAAATTGGCATGATTGCCAATCCGAACCCTCACGCCCTCCTCACTGAGGGTCATCGGAGCGACCCCCGCAATATTCAGCAGGGAGGGTCGCAGGCCGTTGCCCGGAGGACTAATGGCATTTGGGAACGTATACCCACCAAGGTGAGCAGCCACCCAGCCGTGGAAGAACTGAAAGGGCCCACAGATCCTTCGTGGCGACCCCCCTCGTGAGATGCGTCCCAGAATGGCATACAGCCTCGCCAGTACTGGGACCCCGAGGTTGTACCTCTTATTGGCAGCCATGGCGCCCGCCATCGCCAGCGTCGCCGGGCGGACGCCCATCCTCGCATCCCGCACTGGCAGGAGCCACCCGCTCAGAAAGGCGGCCAGGAACGCCGCGTACCGGACATTCGGGTCCCGGGCCTCGATGACGCGGTACCCCCATGAGTGGTAATCGCCCGTCTCCAGGACCCGCCAATACGACCCGTTCCGGCTCCTCTGAGCTGCGGTTGGGCACCGCTTCCCCCTGCCTGACATCTTGACTGCCGGGTCATGCTCCAGGAACTGGCCGAACCAATCCTTGTAGGCTATGTCCTTCTGGAAGTCTTGGATCCCGAGCCGCTGCGTAGCCAGGTCAAGAAGATGCCAGGTCAGAATGGGAGTCCGTGACCTGTCCTCCCAGATGTTCTTCGGTGGCAGGAACTCATCGTACTGGTAGCCCTCCAGCGGGATACCTCCGATGCAGTGGATGTCCCAGAGACCGATGCCGACCTCCCCATGGTGAAGATGGAAGGTGTTGGTATCCGGGGACCAGCGAGTGAACAGCTCCGGCCCGAGCTCAGACTGCTGGTAGAAGTGGAACTGCGACGTCCACACCGCCTCGAACAGGCCGATGTACCGCAGCTCCTCTGCGAAGTGATCGCAAGTGTGGCGTACCCAGAACGCCCAGGCCCACTCGCTGGTGAAGTTGCCCCCAGACCGCAAGTCCCAGTCCTTCAGCCAGCCCTTGGTGTCGTCAGTGACACTCTGACGGTATGTGCTCGAGTAGAGGGCTGGAGAATTCTCCGCTGTAGGCTCACCCCCATCAATGGTCCGCGTCCTCGGGTTCAGGACGTAGACATCCAAGTGCCTGGTTTCCCTGGCAGGATGCCCATTGTTGGTGATGTTATAGCGGTGAAGCTCGTCCTCCCGAGTCACCCAGGTTCGCGGCGCATCAATCTCGAACCCTGGCACCGGAACCTCATCGAGGATGCCGAAGTTCCAGAGCGGCAGGTTGTCCGACAGTGGATATGTCTTCTGGGCCGGCGTCAGCAAGTCGAACAAGGATTGATTGTTGGAAACAATCTCCTTGGCTCCGTAAACCTCCTCGTTCGTCGCCATCTCAGCCCTGCGAGTGGCGGCATCCCCCTCATTTCCTCTGTGCGCGGCCATCTCAGAAGTTTCGGGAGTCGTGCGGGTTAAGGGATGAAGTGTGCGGAATCGGACGAGGCTGGTGGAAAAGTTTGAGAGTTGGCGCGCAATCCAAGTGGACGGCGCGCAATTGGGAAGACTGTCGCGCAAAGTTCCGGGTTTTCGCGCAAAAACAGGCGAAATCCGGACGGTTTTGCGCGCCGATCGGGCGAATTTCGCGGCCGGAAGAGGCAATTTCGCGCACGAGAGCTTTGGAGCTTATCGCGCGGAAGGCCAGAGTACGGAACGCGGGACCCAGCGCCCCTATTTATAGGCGAGGCCGGGTCCGCGCTGCGCGGAAAGCGCTTTGCGCGACCGCAGCGGCGAATTTCGCGACCGGCGCCCCTTTTTGCGCGCCTAAGTCCCGCGCCGCCCAGGACTTCGGCATTCCGGCGTCTCCCTCGGAACCCGATCGTTGCGACCTCTCGCCGATCAGATTCCGATGGGGGGCTTTTGTAGACGCCGGAAAAGTCCGTTGTTCCCAAACGAAGCTCCGGATGCGGAAAGCGAAGTGATATTTGGAGTCGGAAGAACGTTCCGGAGGGCCCGGAGGCCTTGCGCGGAATTTCAGAGACCCGCGCGCAAAGGTGATGTTCCGCGCGCAAACCCCCCGGGATGCGCGCAACGCGCCGGTCCGGCGCGCAATTTTGCGCGCCGCGGGTCCGCACGACTCCCTTGCGCGCCGCGCCCGATTCCGCGCCCGCGAGGAGAATTTCGCGCTCGCACCCTGGATTCCGCGCCCGGGGTTGCCTATAAATACAAGGCGACCCCCAACGTTTCAAAGGTTGCTGGAAGTCGAAACGTCTCTCGTGCGCGCAATTCAACCCCTTCCGCGCGCAATGACGAACTTCAGGTAACCTCCTTTCTTTCGCGCAAGAAAGCCTCGGGGTCCGCCTTCGCGCGCAATCCCCGCTGGCTACTTTCATTTGAATAAAAACTCACCCTAAGGCCGTTGCACGCAAAAGAACCCGCTTGCGCGCAATTGCCCCCGGGGTGCGCGCAATCCGGCCTGATTGCGCGCACCCCCCCTTCTTTCAAGTGGCCATTCATTAGAGAATGAGCCGTTGCCCCCGCGCGCTATCCGAAGCCCGGTGTGAGCAATCTCAAGCATCCGCGCGCAAGGCGCTGGCCCAATTGCGCGCCAGCCGCCCCGATTGCGCGCCGGCCCGCAGTATTGCGCGCAAAGCATCCTTTTTGCGCGCAATCTGCCAGGGTCGTCCCCGTTGACCTCCTAAGGGCACCTGCCTGCGTGGCGCCCGATGCTCCTCATCCTGGGTGCCCGCACCATGCGTTGTCTTCCCGTGCGGCCCTCCAGGTTCGTGCGAAGTGACATGCACCCATTCGTCCTGCACGACGTTAAACTGCATTCGTCCAGGCTACAAGACGTTAAACTGTTCAGCATTCGTCCGCGCTGCAAGACGTTAAACTGCCAAGTGCTTCGTCCTGCACGACGTTAAACTGCATTCGTCCAGGCTACAAGACGTTAAACTGTTCAGCATTCGTCCGCGCTGCAAGACGTTAAACTGCCAAGTGCTTCGTCCTCAACACATGACGTTAAACTGTACTTCGTCCGGCAAGACGTTAAACCGTCCGCTTCGTCCTCAACACACGACGTTAAACTGTACTTCGTCCGGCAAGACGTTAAACCGTCCGCTTCATCCGATCCCGTGCTCTGCACGCAGGATCTCCCCCGGTTTGGATGTGGCCCCCACCCGCTCGTCTCTGCAGGGATGTCGGGATTGTCCCCCTTTAGGGACGATTTAATGGGAGTGGCTTTTCCCTACGGGGGCAGGGTATTACAAACCCCTAGTTTCTCGTGGGAGGCTGCACATGTGTATCTCCATTGCGCCTCCCCACTGCCGAAGCCAGTAGAGGGTCTGACTGGGATCGAGGTGTCTTCTGCTTTCGGTCCAAGTCCCTTCCAACTGAGTTTTGCAGCATCCGGGCTGCCCCAAGTGCGTAAGTCCTGACAGAATGAACTACGTGGACTTTGATCCCTGTCTTCTATACAGGGTACGTAGGAAGCCTCCCTGAGGTCCAAGCCCACCACTTGGTCGTCCCGGTCGTATTTACGTCGGTTCGTCCATCAGTGGACCCCTCCAGGGTTCACGCTTGCGTTGATTCACCTATGAATCCGCCCCTGTGGGAGACTGCCCGTGTGTATCTCCACTGTGCCTCCCCACAGCCCCTTTTTCCAGTTTTCCTTTTATCGTCCAGCATGACGTGAAACTGTGATCCACCCGGCCGTTCCATCCCCCTCTTTACGAGGTGGTTCGGTTCAATCCTCCGCCCGGCGGCCTAGACCTCTTCGTGAGTCGGCTTGCCGACGTCCAGCATGACGTTAAACTGTATACCCGAACTACGTTGACTTTGATCCGTGTTAACGCGCGGTACGTAGGAAGCCCCTCTGGGGTCCAAGCTCTTCACTCCATCATCCATCCTGATCCTTACCCGGGCCGCCACATCCCGGTGGGGTCATGCCACTTCACTCCACTCCACGTTACTCGGGAAGCCGCCCATGTGCTGGCCCCAGCGTCGGAGGTTCCCCGCAAGGGGTTCTGTCATCTGATCCACTTTTCGTGTTGATCGGTCCGATGCCGTCCCCGCTGGACGTTAAACTCGCGGCATACCCCGTGTTAAACACGGGAAGCTGAGGAAAACCTCAGGTGACACAGTTCCCTGCACCTAGTACGGGATGCCTCAGGCCATCATGCCTTCGAGAAGCCCTATTAGGGACGGAAGACAGACGTGCAGAGCCGCAGTGTTACGACATGCCCCCAGCACCCAGAGCCACCCGGCCTTCTCACCGCAGGTTGCTGCCCCGCCCAGACTCCTTGGAACGTCCGGGCGGAAGCAGCGTAATTAACCGGTGTCCATGAAGATATGGCGCCGGGAACGAGATTCACGAACATTCTTAAGTCTATGAGGGAGACCCGGATTAGGCGACAAGTTCCGAGGAGACGTCCAAGGAAGGAGAAGCCGACATCCCATCATCCCGGTTTCGATCAAGGAGCAGACGCCCCTGAATAAGGGACGGATGCCGCCCGCCCTTGGAAAGCGGGACTGCGGGACCACAAGCCGCGCGCCCATCCCCTCGGGTTGACGGGTGCACGCGCGAACGCGTCCTGGCGGAACAGCGTAACCCGATGCACATCCGCACCGAAACACTCTCATAAGCACATTTCATGAGATTACCAAGGATTAACTTCATGAGAAGAATTTTAAATAACTTGTGCATCTCTTACACCCAATAACCAGTATTATTTATATCCTGTGAAATGATTTTATTTTTATATACTACATATATTGAAGAATACTATCATTAAACATATATTATCTCATCATAATAGATATCTTTTATAACATTTCATTTTGAGAGTTGAACGTATATCATTTTCACAGACCATGTCATGAAAATGAAAAACACAATTGTGGTAAGAATATTCTTATTATTGAAAATAATGAATATGTGAAATCATAAATTACATAAGATTGTTCTACTAAACCGTAACAATGAATCCATTTTTGGTTGTTACATTTATCATGTTGGTTGTTATCATAACTAAATTCACCCCTTTACATTGACTATTAATTAATTCAATCATATAATTTATTCATCACGCATAAAAATAACAAACACACAAGGGAAACAGAAAAATAACAATGATTAACATTTTATTTAATAAGTTGTATCCATATAATTATCTAACCAAAATATGATCATAAAATATACTAATCATAATGGATAAAATATTAGGGTTTATTTTTATACTATTATTACGTAAAAATGTCGCATTAATTATGAACCCACTCACACAAAACTTAATTATTACTATTAATGGACAAAAATAATGTTATTATTTAACAAAAAATGGAATTATAAATTTTTTTAACATGAATTACTTCTTCTATTTACCTCATCACTCAATAAATTTATCCTCCAAATATTAATCAAACCGCATATAAAATAAATTTTTTTACATCATCATTGATAAATCATGATGAATGAAGGAACCTTTTAACATTAATAATAAAAATAATACTCTTAGTTTTTCTTTTTACATAAAAAGAAATACTGATTAACATCATCTCTAACATAAATATTAATATCATAGTGCTTTTAAATATAGACATGATTTAATTAAGGTCAATTAATCTTCTTAAATTTCAGAGAATTTTTTTCCCATAATCCTATATTAAACTATCTCTATTTCATGCAACATAAAATCATTATTTATAGAATTTACTCAAATTTACATCTATAAAATTCTAATTATTTATTCATTATTCAATAAAAAATATCAATATCAAAATTTATCATTTAATTATAAACCATTGGATTCATCTATGAACATTTCTTAAACATTTTATGAATTTAGGACTAACTAAATTATGACATAGAAGAGAATCTATCATATAAAAACCACATATTTTTAAAATAGATAAATCATTTTTAGAAAACAAAAAAAAAAATTTATGGATAGTATGGAATTAGAGTTTTCAACTACACAAATATGTTTTATAATTTTTCATCAACCATATATAGAAATGATTGTCTACAGATAAAAACATTTCGTTTTTTTCACAATCAACTAGAATAACCAAATACACATTTTCATTATCAAGGGGAAAATAATTAATCATTTTTATCCATAATAACATCATCAAAACCATAGGACCATGAAATGATGAAATTATGGCATTCTTACATAATCAATGTGATATTATCATGTGATAACATTTAATAGAATAATAGGAAAATTCCATTGTTATAGATAGAAATATCTAAAATACTACATTAACTAGACAACCCAAAATGACCATTTCCAATTATCAATTTTTTGTATTAATTTAACCATAATATATAACATGAAACACCAAATTACTATAATGTCTTCCTTTATTCTAAACAAATCTTTAATAAACATTTCATTTTATGTTATCTGCATTGCTAAAAAATAATATCCACCATTATAAAAAAACAACACAGAATATTAAGACATTAAAATATCCTTTCTAAAAAATTAATTTAGCATTCACGAGATAATTTTTATAATTAAAAATATACATACTAAAATAGAAGCACATATGTGTTTAGGATGATAATAGAAATGAAAATGATAATTAATTTATGGATATAAAAAATAATTATTATTCATGATAATGATGAACATCATAATGGTTCAAATTAAGATGATTATAAATATGAGAATATTGACAAGATACTAGTTCCTAAAAAATAGTCCATTAAAAAATCATTAACTAAAATATCACTTAAGACTATCATTGATGTGTGTTTAGTGGAAATTTATTTTAATATTTGAAATGGATTATCCAATGGGGTGGCATGATGAATAGGATGTTTATATTTTTTTGAAGTGGAGTACAATGAGTATATGTATTAAAATATATTGTGGAAATATGACTATAAAAATAAGTTGTAGCACTCATGGTTTTAGGTATGTGGCCATTTTTTTTATGTTTTTAATGTTCATTGGATGAGTTGGTAAGAATTAGGTAGAGTTTGGAATGGTTTTGGTTGAGTTTGTATGCTTTTCTATTGGTGAATAGTTTGAGCATTGTTAGTGGAAACTGTGCGGATTCCCTAGGAAACCATGCAGGGGGAGACAAAAGGCTTCACATGGCATGTGCACAGTTTGCCAAACTATGCGAGGAAACCGTGTGGACCCTTTATCCTGAGGTAGTAGAGTGAACACGATTAGCGTACGGTTTACCAAACCATGCAGACTAACCATTTGACCACTTAAAAATAGGGTTATTAGTTACGAGATCCCTTGGTCTTATCCTTTTCCACTCCATACATCCTCCCACTCGTGGCTCACTCTGGTTTTTCAGTTCTTAGGGGTTGGATGAGCTTTCATACACTTTTTGGTTGCGTTTTGAAGAGGGTTCTTGGTGTATTGAATGTGGTTTTTCTCAGGTAAGTCTCTCCCTTTGGTTTCTTTGTGTTTTCCTCTAGATCTATTCTTCCCTCTTTCTTGGTTCTCTTGATCTACACATGTTGTTTGTAGATATATCTATTTGGTTGACTTGGATGATGTGTTAAGGCATTTGAATATCAGAGAAGAAGATCTTGAGAGGTTTCAGTGGTGCATTCGCTAGATTGGAGGTGTAGTTACTTGTGGGTTGATTTCTTAGGAACCCTAGAGGTAGGTGGCTTATCTCTCGCCTCCACTTGGTAAGTGATAATGGTTTTCTATACAATTAATTTTTTGTGATTTTAATTAATTGTGGTTTGATGTGAGAAATTGATTGGATATCCCTTGGGTGATGATTTGGGGATTTTTTGAGAAAAAGGGGGTCTTATGGAAAAATTGTATTCTTGTGCATTTTAAAATAGAGATTCTAAAATGGGATGCTATGGTTGATTTTTCAAAATGATGGATGGAAATGGTTTTCAATAAAAGGAATGTTTTTTTGAATTTTTTTTTGGAATGGAAAATGTTTTTTAATAAATGGGTGAATTATTGAAGTGGATTGATATGCAATAGAATTGGTTGATTGCATGTGGTTGTGATCATGGTGGGTTATATTCTTATCATTGGAATGTTTTAAATGTTGTGTGGAAGTGGATAAAAGTACCACAATATAAAGGGGATGGATAGTGGATGGAAGGTCCACCATCAAGGATAAGTCAGCGGGAAGTGATGCTTGGTGTGAATGGGTGAAAAGGTTGGACGAAAGCTCCACCGTTTGGTTGTTATGGTTATTTTGTTGTCCATTTATTATCAAGATGGAATAGTTGTGCTAATGTGTAAATGTTGGAATGTATTCTTGCTTGTTTGTTTGGATTTCCATGGGTGGTTTGGATTGGGTGAAATGGCTTGGTAAGGGTGTGGTTGTCTTATAATAATGTTTGCACCTGTGATTATTTTATATAAATTGTTTTATTTACATGTGATAACATTTTTATCCTTGTGGTGTGTGTAGGGAAGTCATTTGGGGAAAAATACTATGTTTTAGTACTCACCCCTTGCTTTGGCACGTTGGTGTCATTACAGAGGTAGTGTATCTTGACGTGGAAAAAGGTAAGGCATCACCCTCCTTTAGTGGATCATTGTGAACCCTTGGTGGAGCTTTAGAGCATGGAGCATGGTGTGGAGCTATGGTGGTGTCAGGTCTTGTGTGGTGATCAGTTGTTTAGTTTTCGTAGTGTACTCTGATGTTGTGGGGTCATGTCTGATTGTTTTGGTTTTGAGTTGTGTAGTGGAACAACATGGTTGTCTTTTGGGAATGCATGGTTGGGTAATTAAATTGGCATTCATCATATAGTTGCTGTTAGTGGATGGTTTGTTTGGTTTTTTCTTAAGGTAAAATCGTTCCCCAACTTGATCATGAAGCCCTTAGCATTTATTGACATCCTTTGGTGTCATAGGGATGTCTCTTAAGGCCAAGTTTCCCTCACCGCATCCTCAAGACAATGAGGTAGTGGCAGATTGTTACATAAGTGATTAATTTTATATAATATATAGTATTCAAAATGATGAAAATAATATTTTTTTAAAGTTGATATTAAGGAGATAATTCCTTATCATAAATTATATTGATTATTGTAATGTAATAATTGTCTAATTTATTTTTTTACAATTAATTTAATATGACTATAGAGATATGAGTATAATAGGAATTTTTCAAACGTTTTGAATAATGAGGTTAATCAAAGTCTCAAGAAATAAATTTTGAAATATAAACCCAAATAAATATTTAATAAAAATAGAAAACTCAAAAACAAGACTATCAATATATAATATTATTTTTAGGAATATAAAAATTATGAATATGAATATAAAATAATGTATTCATATTATTTTAATGATAATAAAATTTAATAAAAATAAATTATTCCATAAAATATTATAGAATAACCTTGGTGGATAAGTTATTTTCTAGATGAAATTAATAATAAATACTTATTAAACATTAAATTTTGTTATGAACACATAAAATAATTTTTTATTTATTTTGAGTAGTCCTGAATAATATCATGATGAATTTGATAAATATTAGGATATGAAAATCACAGAAATTAATTAATTATTATAGTGTATTAATGTTAAATCTCTATTATTTAAATTACCAGTAAAACATTTATTTTAATGATATATGATTTACTTAGAACCCAAGGTAATTTAGGTAAATAATTTCATTGAATAATCACAATATTTCAAATCATTAATCACTAATAGTGTAGTTTTGGAATTAAATTTGGGATAAATTGATGCAGTGAATTATTCTAGAATCCTCGTAACTATATCAATTGTTATTGTAAAACCCACAATAAAAAATATATTTCTGAAGAAAAATATATTTAAGGGTTCGTATTCTCTAACTAATATGGCCAATATTTTTTATAATATATATATTTGTGTCTGTGGATGTTTAATTTTTAATGGAAATTAGTGGTACCATGAATCTTTTTGCAATAAATAATATATTTTCATGAATAATATTTATATTTTAAATTAAATTTTGGTTTTTATGCTATCTGAGTTGGATAATAAATTAAAAAAACCTTAATATGTTAAATAATACAATAAAAAACTCTAAATATTCAAAATATTTCCAATAACTTTAATAGTTGTAATCAAGAATCACATAATGATCAATAATGTTTGAACATGATCTCTATGGAATATTATAAAAAGTCATATATGTGTTCAATTAATCAAAATGATAGATTTATATTTCAAAATTGTTTCAAAATATAGAATCTAGTAGACACTTATGAAAAAAATCACCTATGTATAGTGAATATTATAAATCTATAATGAGATATATATACCATATTAAAATGGAAATAATTTCATTTATGTGAAAATGATAAAAACATCATAAGATATTTTTCAAACCACAGTTAAAATATATAATAATGGATTCAATATGATATAAAAATTTATAATCTGGGTAGTAATAAATGAATTGAGTTATAGGAGGACCATAGTGAATAAATAAAAATTTCAAAACAAACTATTTATTAATATACTGTGTGAAATATGTCAGGAATAAAATCCTATTGTTGAGTACTCTAATATGATGTTTATATCATAAATTTATATTATTTATAACTTAAATTGAAAAGGAGAAACTATATGAGATATATTTTTTTGATCTTATTTGAAAACATATTGAAATGAAAATTAAATTTAATGTAATAATTATATTCAAATGAAATAGATGAAATATGTAAAAAAATGATTCTATCTTATGGAAGGTAAGTACTTTTATGTGAATATAAAAAAATAGTTCTGAAATATAAATATATTATTAGGATATGGGACATCTAAGATAACATGAATCTCAATAAATATTTATTTTAATGCATATTAAAATTTTATTTTTTAATTATTAATAATTCAAGTTAAATGTTTAATGAAATTAAATATATATCAATTTTTTTTTTGAAATGATTGAAAACATAGAATAATATAATTTATTATATGTATATCAATTGTTTTAATATGAGGATAGAAATTAAGTTGGATTTGATATTGTGTGAAAATTATATTGGAATATATAAATGATTCTATGGAAGGTTCATTTTTAAAAATTCTTAAGTGATATCACATGTAATTTTATAATTCGAGAAATTACTAATGTTTAATCTATCCCACTATTTTTTTACTGTCAATTCATTTGGATGATATAGGGGGAAAATATTTCAAGATGTAGAGTAAAATATTATATGTGGAATTTATTATTTATATAACATAATGACTTTAAAATAATAATTTTAGATATGATATTATATATAATGGAAAATATATAGTATTGATTAATTATTAGTATTTCATTTATTAAACGTTTAGATATTGGATTAGAGTATATTAATCAGTATATAAATATTGAGTTATTGGGATTTAACTTATTATCTATCTATATTACCAAGAAATTTTTCATATATTGAATCTAATTATAAATTACATTCAAATATTTATAAAGGAATTATTGAATTGAAAATTGAGATAAATCTCGACTCCCATTCTACAATTTTTTTCTTGTGTAAAAATGATAGGAATAAAGAAATCTTTTACTATAGTAAAAGTTATAATTAAATTTGAACATAGTACAAAATACTAAATCCTAAAATAGTGTGAGTATAATATAGGATAATCAATTATTAATTTTCAAAATATATTATATATTAAATCATAAATTATTTCAAATAAAAAATCTCCATAAATGGGGTAATGTTGTATAATTTTGCGTAAAATATTATATATTATAGGATATAATATATTATGATGAAAATAGTACAGATAAAATATTTCATTTGGAATAATGTGTTAGAGGGGATACAACAATATAAGGAAACGAAATATTCTTTTCTAAATTTTCATTCAAATAATTTTTTATAGGAGTTATTATAGATAGTTATTTTGATATATGAATGATTATTATATATTAAAACAAAATTGATGTAAAATATTGATGTACCTCTTTATAATATTGATATTTGTGTAAGAGGGTGATTGAACTAACCAGGGATTCATTTTTTAACTATATGCATTAGATGTTTATTAATATATTAACTATAATCAATATATAAAATTATATTTTCTAAAAAAATATTATTTATTAAATAAATTTAATGGTGATTCAATGTATATGTAATTTTCACAATGTTTCGTAAATATGTGTAATAATTATTTGATAAAAAGTACAATTTCACAAGAGTGAGGTTAAAAATGAATTTTTTCTGTTATAGTTTCGTAGAACTGTGAATGATTTTTTTACAGTGCAATATAATAGTGAAAATTATCATAATTGAAATATGTCTTGAAGATGTGTTTTATAAATGTCCAAGGATGATATATCTATGCATCCAAATATTTTATAATAGTATTTTGATCACATTCAATAGTGTCTTATTAAAAAGAAAATATTTAAAAAGTATTGTAACGGTTGTGTAATGGGTGTATATAATAAAAAAGAAATTTATATCTGTGTAACTTTTTAATGGTTTGATGTTATGATAATATCCACTTGTATCATTTCATATTGTTTAAATGTTTAACATTATTGAATATCAATGATGTATTTTAGGGATATATATTTCAACCATAAATCGGACCCAAATGATTTTATTGTTAATAATTTGAATGGATTAATTTCGGATGACATTTATAGATATTTCAGTGATACATTCTATAAAAAATATGAAGAATTATTTATGTTAATTGTTTCGTCCTATCTAATCCCAAGGTCTTGAGAGAGTGGAGGAAGGATATTTGGACTTATGTGATGTTCCCAAGGTGCCCATGGCTGGAAATAAATACTGAGGGCTTCTTGAATACATTGGAGCACAATTTTTCCTATGGAGAAAATCAACCAACCATATATTCCATCGCCAAAAAAGATACATGATGAATGTTAAAAATATGACCCAAAACACATATTTCCATGAGATAACCAAGTGACTAAACACATCCATAAAATTACCAAGAACATCAAAACAAAACTAGAAAAATTCTAGTAATAGTATACCATGCATAAGACTAAACAACACTACTCCAAGGAACTATGACACTATCAATAGCTCCACACCAAGCTCTATGCTCCAAGCTCGACAATACTGCCAAAACATCCCGACGAACCACAAGAAAAATAAGTTTTTTTACCCTTAACTTTTTCAAAAATACTACATTTGTAAAATCACCCATGGGCCAAATCAGGGGTGAGTACAAATACTCAATAGGTCATTCCCAAAAGACATCCCTACACACACCAATAGGATAAAACCGTTAGAACATTTATATAAAACAGTGTATATAAAACATTATATAGTGAAATAACATACAATGTAAAAAAAACTGTTTTACCAAGCTATTGTCACCCAAATACCCACAAAAAATAATAAACCCAAACAAACATGCCATTTTACATTAGCATATTGATTCCTTCTTTCATAACAACACAAAACAATGCAACAACCATGGTGGAACATCCCGTCAAAACTCGTTTGCTACTTTCCTAATCAAGAGGTACTTCTCACCCACCTATCCTTGATGGTGTCCATTCCATCGACTCTCCATCCTCTTTTTATTGTTTTACTCCCTAACCATTTCTCATCATTACAATCACACACAAAACATTCAATGAAAATAACCAAACCCAAAACTCACTATTACAACACAACATGAAAATATCCATTTCCATCACATAAAAATCAATATCAACAAATCTGTCATTTATTGAATCCCCATTAAAACATTTTAAATGCCAAACCAAATTTTAATTAAACCACATCATCATTGAAAACCATTTTCATCAACCATTTTCACAAATCATCCCAAGAGACTGATTTTAAAATCTCTATTTTAAAAACCAACAACAATAACATTACAGAATTAATTACATTTTCCCAATATCACCAACACATTACCAAAGGGATTTATAACCAATTTTGTACATCAATATAAAAAATTAATTTAATGGAAAACAATTAACTGGAGTATGAAATAATGTTCTAACAAAGTGGAGTTGAGACAGAATCCACCTACCATTAGGGTTCCGATGAAATTGATCGACAAGAAACCACACAACAAATATGGAAAACAATCCCCCAAAACAATTACTGATTTCATTTACTACCATCAACAAGCCTTAATATAATCACTTAATGAAAAAAATGCTAGATCTATATGGAATGAATTTAGATATAGAATAAAAAGTATGAGAGAAGAGTAGATCTAGCTTAAACCACGAAATAACAATGTGATAAGACTTACCCAAGACAAATCACATTCAAACCACCAAAATACATTTTAAAATACCATCCAAATCAAGTATGAGAGAACCCATTAATCATTTCACACCCCGACTGACACTTCTTTTTAATTTTATTATTTAATGTCATTATTTTGAGTTCTAGTTTGAACCGGTTCTATTTTAAAAGGAATTTGAGATCTTTTATGGGTGCTCGACCGTAAGCGCGACTAGGCACGCGAATGCGCCCGTGCATGCGACTGCGCACACGACTGCTCAAGTGGCCATGTGCGGTGTCCAGGCTCAGTTATTAGTGATATTATTTTGGTTGGTTTTATTATATTATTATTATTATTATTTCAGCTAATGTTTTAAGCTGGTCGTCTCTATTAATTTGGTTTTTTTATTCTTAGTTTTATAATTAGTAATAAAAAAATTTGTTATTATTATTTAGATTATTGTTTTCTGATTTTCATTATTATTTTCTTTTATTTTCATTTTCTTTTTATCCTATTTTATTTGCTCTTTTATTTTTATTTTTCCCTCCCATTATTCCTTATTTTATTTTATTTTTATTTGTTTTTATTTCCTCTTGTTTTTCTTTTCTTCTTTTTTCCCCTCCTGTCTTTCCTTCCCCCTTTCCCCGCACGAACCCTATCCTTCCCCTCCCTTCATTTTTGCGCAGCGGAACACCTTCCCCCCGCAACCCTAGCCGCCTCACCCCTTCCCCCTTTTCCCTTCGGCCATCACCCCCCTCTTCAGTCCTCCGCCGACCCTCCCTCCTTATCTTTTTCGACGTCGTGTGCCACACATCCCTAGCATTTCATCTCCCATGAAGCACCCTCCCTTCAGAATAGGGCACCACAGCCCCTCTGGCCTCCTTCGGCACACCGTTGTCCCATGCCCTTCCTCCATGTTGAATCGCCATTGGGTCGCGACCCCACCTCTCATCCATTGTAATTGCCCCTCCACTCCTTATGGCAGCAACACCACCAACCCACTCCCCTGCAAAATGACCAGCCTCCATCGGCACACCGAATCTTCGCGTGCACCCTCCTCTCCGGACCACATATCCGCGCGTTACCCCCTCTCCCATGTTCGTACCTCGCACCAGTGCACCAACCTCCATGTCACAATCGTCGACCCTCCCCCCCTCTATTTTCCTCTTGCGCACCACCAAACCAAATAGGCCACCTGCCGTTACAAACTCCGGTGCCCTCTTCCATTTTTCCAGAACGGCTTCCCTCTGGGTAAACTCTCCCCTGATATGGGGTTATGATTAATTTTTGTTTGGAGTTTAGATTTCGCATTCGGTACCTTTATTGTGTGATGGATTTTATTATTTAATTTTAGGGTTTACATGTATTGTCGGACGTGTTGTGTTGTGGAAGTGCGGTGGATTTTGCACACTATTTTTGTGAAGGCTTTCTACATCGAGGTAGGTAGTTCCATTTTCAATTATTATTTGATTAGTTAATATGAAAGTTTAATTAATTTATAGTTTTATTTAATTAATTTGTGTCGTTCGAAATTGGTTTTCTTTGAGGTTTGATTTGCAGTTGAATTTTTTTTAGTAGCCTGTTTATACTATGTGTGCACTTTCTGCCGAAGCCTTATTTCTAGTTATTTGTTAGTGATTCTTTTAGTTGTGTAGTTATCTTATTAATTCGTTATTTTAGTGAGTTAAATTTTACTTGATTGTTAGTGTGTTTGATGTGAAAAATCGGTGCAATTGGTGTTTCGATATTGCGTCTGGTTGGGTTTATTCAAAAATGAACTTTTAATAAGCCTTTGGCATTTAAAGTCGTGCGACACATTTTGAAATAGTTTGAAATTTTTTTCTGGTAGTTTGTTATATTATAGAAATGGTTTTTTTAACTATGCGAGAGGTTTTCATTTATTACGTGCATAATGCATATAGTGTTCCTAAGATGACGAGGCATGTGTATGGTCAGTTCGGAGGGTTTGGGTTGGTCTAGTGTGTGAAGAAGTGTTTTTATCTTTAAAAATTTATTTTTGAATGTTGAATTGTTTTTTATAAATAATTATTAAGTGTGAAGAATTTTTTTGGGTTAAATTGTGTAATGGTTTTGATGCATAATGTTATGCGATGTGTGTGGAAATTGTTCAATAAATCCTTTTAATGGTGTGTCTGGCAGCGAATGTGTTTTCTTTTATTGTGAGGTTTAATTTTATAATTGGTTGTGTAAGTAATGCGGGTTTAGTTCTGGGACATTTTCATTGTGCGTGTTGTTTCAAAGGGACTTTGTGTGTGAAAATGGTGGTTTTGGTGTGTGTAGGGTCTTTTCTGGTTTGAGTATATTGTTATAACATGTGACGTGAACTTGAAACTTGTTTGAGCACAAACCGGGAATCCCGGGTAGCTAGGGGGGTGGACAAGACTAGTGGGCTAGTGTTCCGGAGGTGACTCGACCCAGTTTCACTAGTAGGACTGACGATCGCAACACTAACTAAACATTTTCTATTCTGAGGGTCGTGGACTTCTAAGCCACATTTTCTGAGGTTCGTGGCCATCTAAGCCACTTTTTCTGAGGGTCATGTCCTTCTAAGCCACGTTTCACCGAGACACAAAGATGTAGGAACCCGAGCTAGCTAACACCCATGTGGCCTCTCCCATATTAGTGATCATTGGATAATTTACACTCATCAGTGTGACACTTTGGTTTTTTAAAAGTAATTGTGTGTGTGTCTTTTAATTCAAATTGTTTCATTTTGAAACTTCTTTTCTAAATCTGTTTTCTCTAAAGTTGTTCAAGATTTTAGTTATTTTATTTAATTAAAATTGTAAATGTATTTGTCATTTAATAATTGTGTGTGGAACCTTTTCTCGGTGGTATCTAACTAGGCTTTTAGATCACACCCTACATACACCTTTAGGTGTATGTAGATTATGTTTCTTTTTATTTCCAGGTTGAGGCATCAGGCTTAGTGATGAGGGTTCGAGTTGCATTGGTTTCCCCATGCAGGTTGGCGGTGACGGCTTGGGGATGTGACTCCTCATGTCGCATAGAAGTTTGTGTGGAGTTTTTTATATTTATTGATGTAGTTTTTTTGGGTTTTTATTTCATGTTGTAAAATTTATTTCTGAACTTGATAAGGGCATGTTTGGTTGTTTGTTTTTAGTTTCAATCTATTCATCTTGTTTGTTTTATATCTACTTATTCGGGCAAATCGTTCCCATGTTTTATTTTGGACACCCAGGCACTTGTGCCAACCCGTGGGGATTGGGAACTCCCTTAGGGTCATGTCACGGACCGGATCTGGTGCAGGGTCAGATGAAGACCAGACCTGGTTCTTGAAAAAATGGTATTGGAGGAGGTTTTGTTCTTGTTATTTGGGGTGTCATGTAGATCAGAGATAGGATTGTCGGTACTCGAGTGGTAGGTACGGGAAGAGCGTCGCGAACTCATTCTCGTTTCGATCCTTGAGTAACTATGGGTAGTTCGGGATCTAAGTTTTGGATTTGGTCTTTGTGGATGGGGGATGAAAATAGGAGTAAACTGGTACTTTGCGCGGTCTCACATGACGTAGTGACCCATCTGATGCCAGAGAGTACAGTTCAACACACATAGTGGTTGGTGCTTACCTAGGGCATGGTCTGCTAAACCATTTAACTGGGTTAGACATGACCACTAGTCCTCCGCCCAGGGGCTTTAATGTTTTTGATGTCCTGCTTCAGTTTTGGGAATTGGCATGAAATTATTTTCCTTTAAAAAGGGAAGCGGACTTTGTTGCTGCTCTTAATTTATTTTGGGGTGTGTTTCTCTTAGACCTTGTTTTTGGAATTTCGTGTTGAATTTCCAGTGTTGAATTTCAAAAGGGATGTCTTGGGTTATCTGAAATTTAAATTGGTTGTTTTAGAAAAGGAAAGAATTCATGAAATTAGCCTTGAATTTTCGGAATTATTTTGAAAAGAAAAAGGTATTTTCTGATATTGAGAAGGTTTTGTTTTGATAGCGGAGTAGCCTTGTTTCATTCCATTGGTATTATTATGGGTGCTGGCATGTTCATATAGACTTGATTAATGGATAGTTGGTGGATCATGCGGACAGGTGCTTGAGTGGCACGAAAATGAATACTTGTGAGGCACCATGGAATATCAGTGGTGGTAGATTCATATATAAGGTTGCTTCTCGTTTCCTAGAAAGTGGTCCTTTTTCTTAAATGGGTTTTCGTGCTCACATGGTTTTGGAAATGGAAAAAAATGACATTGCATTTAGAGTAAAGATTGATTTTCAAAATAGCTTTTGGGCTTGCTGTGTGGTGCATGGTTTTCCAAGTGAGTGTTTTTCGTAGAAAATGAATTGATTTTTGAAATTGGGATTATTAGATTTGTTACTGGAATGTTGATATTTGTTTTGTGATGTTTTTGGATTTTTGGAAGGTTGTTTTGTATTTCTTGTTTGTTATATGCCCCATAGAAACGTTCCATGGTTCCAAAAGGTCTCTCTCAGTTCTTGGCCCGACCCAGACTCTCAGTGGAGTGGCAGAGTTGGGTTCTGCTCGGTGGCGTCGACTGTTCGTAGACGTCGATGTCAGTTGGATGTCGTTGAGTGATTTGGGAAAGTTGTAAGTGTCTCTGGTTTTGAAGGAACTCCAAATGTTGTGCGGATATAAGATTGTCTCGTGTACGTCTGGTGGAGTGGGACTAAACTAGTGAATGGTGATCATTCCATTTTGGTGGAGAATGAGGATGTCGTGAGCGATCCTCAAGACAAGCCTCATTCCACGGTTGTACCTAAAGAAGTGAAGGCAAGGAAGGAGGTTGATCTCGTAGGTGCTCGACCAGTCCACATGCGGTGAAGGAGGTGTGTTGACCTTTCTGATGAGCTAGTTCCATGTGCCCCAGAAGTTGTGTGGAATCGTCGGTCTAAAAATGGTACAAGATGTTGGTCCTGTTTATATTGTTGTAAGAGTAGGTCCTTCATCTGATGAAGAGTGTGAACCAAAAGGACTTGTTTGTGGAGTGCTCCTTCAATCAGTTTGTGTTGCATGTCGGACAGACTGCTCAACCTCCTATCTCTAGTGTGGTCAGTGAGACACTCTAAGTCGTTCGCTGCAATTCTCAGTTTGTATGTTAATAGAGTGGTCGTGCGAGACACAAGGAGAAGTATGTAGACTGCTTTTCCAGCAGAGGAAGTTACAGTCAGAGGTGGTAAGCTTGTGACTGCAAGGCTGAAGATGCCTCAGACATTAATGCCCCAGCCATAGGTCTCATGGTGAAGCTTGCGTGCATTCAAAACTCGCCGGACTTGGGACGGGCTAGGTCCGACATAAGTCTGCAATATCGAGACGGGGAAAACTTAAATTCCCCTATTGTGGTACCCTCTCTGAAGGCGTCATTCTTGTTGTGAGAGGCACAGATCCCTTGTCTACTTGTCATGGTCTTATTTTATAGGAGTTCTTCTTGGGCCTTAAAGAGGTTTGGAAAAATCCGTATTCTTGTAAAGCTAGTGGGTGTGCTCCATGAACCTTCTTATGGTCGGAGATGCTCATGTCTTTTGGAATTGTTGTGTGCCTGTCTGGTTAACCTCATGGTTAGGGGTTTCTCCTATCAAAGCTATCTCATGTGGCTGAGTGTTCTCCACTGTAGAAATAATCAGTGCGGGTCGGCCCATGTGGTGGGTTCGCGATGAACTGTTCAGTCAGTATTTCTTAAAGTAAACTGAGAATTCCCACATGGGTTTTGTGGTGTTAGGAAATTTTTAAATGGTGGGGAGACCCAGTGCGGGTCTCGCGAGCATCCACTCTTATGTGGGATAGCTAAACATAGGGGACATTGAGGGTCAAGCTAGTGTTAGACATTGTATGAGTTGTGAGTTGTTTTTGTTTGAAGAACCAATGTTTGACGAGAACCCTAATATGGTGGGGAGACCACCATAGGAAGAGATTGTGGAACACTCTGTTTTCAAAGTTTGCTTACTAGAGCAACCCCCTTTCTTCTGCTCCGCCTGACCTCGACGATGCTAATTGGATAGCTTGAGTAGTGGGTCGCTTGACGAGCATTCTTGGAGATCTCGAGCGGCCTTGGTGATCCCTACATTAGGGTTCAGGGTGTTCCATGTTGTAGTTCTATTTCGTGGTGAATTCCTAGTTGTTGGTAATTTTTCTTATTCTGGTTTTGAGATGTTTGATGCTTCAGGTCATCGACATTTTGATTGCTCGGTTTTTGGGTTATTGAGGTTTGGTTTTAAGAATCTTCGCTGTATCTCTTGGAACCGTTGGTTGACTGCGTCTTTTGGGACTTTATGGGGGCAGAAAGTGTCATGGTGGGGAGAATTGTCCGACCCCGAATGACACTTCTTTTTTGTTTAATTATTTTAAGTGTTTATTTTTAGTTGCAGTTTGAACCGGTTCTATTTTAAAAGGAATTTGAGATCTTTTACGGGTGCTCGACTGTAATCATGACTTGGCATGCTAATTCACCCGTGCATGCGACCGCGCACACGACTGCTAAAGTGGCCATGCGCGGTGTCCAGGCTCAGTTAATAGTGATATTAGTTTGGTTGGTTTTATTATTATTATTATATTATTATTATTATTATTATTATTATTATTATTATTGTTATTATTTCAGGTAATGTTTTAAGCTGGTCGTTTCTATTATTTTGGTATTTTATTATTAGTTTTATCATTAGTAATAAAAAATTTGTTTTTATTAATTATATTATTGTTTTCTTGTTTTCATTATTTTTTTATTTTCTTTTATTTTTATTTTAATCCTCTATTATTTGTTTTTTTTATTTTTCCATCCCTTTATTACATATTTTATTTTATTTTTAAATTTTTTTCTTTCCTCTTGTTTTTCTTTTCTTCTTCCCTTCCCTCCTCTCTTTCTTTCCCCCTCTCCCCGCGCGGACCCTCTCCTTCCCCTCCCATTGGTTTTGGGCAGCAGACCTCCTTCCCCCGGGAACTCTAGCCGCCACACCCCCTTCCCCTTGTTCCCTCCGGCCGTCACCCCCCCCCCCCCCCCCATTCATTCCGCCGCCGACCCGCCCTCCATCTCATGTCCCATGCCGCGCGCCGCACAACCCTAGCGCTGTAGCTACCGTCCAGTGCCCTCCCTTCGGACCGAGGCACCACAGCCCCTCCGACCTCCATCGGCGCAACACCGTCCCACACCCTACCTCTATTCTGATCCTCCAATGGGTCGCGACCCCACCTCTCATCCATCGTAATAGCCCCGCCACTCCTTATTGCAGCAACCCCCCCAACCCACTCCCCTGCACCACGGCCAGCCTCCTTCGGCACAACGAATCGTCGCTCACACCCTCCTCTCTGGTCCTCAATATATGCACGCTACCCCCTCTCCCATGGTCGTACCTCAAACAAGTGCACCAACCTCTAGGTCACAATCACCGACCCTCTCCCCTCTATTTTCATCTGGCGCACTCCCAAACCGAATAGGCCTCCTGCCGTTGCAAACTCCGGTGCCCTCTTCCCTTTTTTCGGAATGGATTCCCTCCAGGTAAACAATCCCCCGATTTGGGGTTGTGATTAATTTTTTTGGGGGTTTATATTTTTCATTCGGTTCTATAATTGTATGATGGATTTGATTATTTAATTTTAGGGTTTTTTTGTATTGTCTAACGTGTTGTGGAAGTGCGGTGGATTTTCCACACTATTTTTATGAAGGCTGTCTACATCGAGGTAGGTAGTTCCATGTTTAATTATTATTTTATTAATTAATTTGCAAGTTTAATTAATTTAGTGTTTTATTTAATTAATTTGTGCCATGAAAAATTGGTTTTCTCCGAGGTTTGATTAGCAGTTGAATTTTTTAGAGGCCTATTTATACAATGTGTGCGCTTTCTACCGAAGTCTTATTTCTAGTTAATTATTAGTGATTCTTTTAGTTTTGCAGTTAGCTTATTAATTTGATATATTGGTGAGTTAAATTTTACTTGAGGTTTAGTGTGTTTGGTGTGAAAAAACGGTGAAATTGGTGTTTTTATATTGCATATGGTTGTGTTTAGTCAAAAATTATCTTTTAATAAGCCTTTGGCATTAAAAGACGTGCGAAATATTTTAAAAAAGGTTGAAAAATTTTTATGGTAGTTTGTTTTGTTATAGAAATGGTGTTTTTAAATGCACGGGTGGTTTTCTTTTATTACGTGCGTAGTGAAGATTGTGTTCCTAAGATGACGAGGCGTGCGTATAGTCAGGTCAGAGGGTTTGGGTTGGTCTAGTGTGTGAAGTAGTGTTTTTTGTCTTTAAAAATTTATTTGTGAATGTTGAATTGTTTTTTTAAATATTTGTTACGTGTGAAGAATAGTTTTGGTTAAATTGTGTAAAGGTTTTGATTCTTAATGTTATGTGATGTGTGTGGAAATCATTCAATAAATACTTTTAATGTTGTGTCCGGCAGCGAATGTGTTTTCTTTGATTGTGCAGTTTTTTTATAATTGGTTGTGTAAGTAATGCGGGTTTAGTGCTGGGACGTTTTCAGTGTGTGTGTTGTTTCAATGGGACTTTGTGCGTGCAAATGGTGGTTTTGTTGTGTGTAGGGTCTTTTCTAGTTTGAGTATATTGTTATAACGTGTGATGTGGACTTGAAACTTGTTTGAGCACAAACTGGGACGCACAGGTAGCTAGGAGGGTAGACTAGACTAGTGGGCCAGTGTTCCGGAGGTGACTCGACCCGGTTTCACTAGCAGGACTGACGATCGCAACACTAACTAAGCATTTTCTATTCAGAGGGTCATGGCCTTCTAAGACACATTTTCTGAGGGTTGTGGCCTTCTAGGCCACGTTTTCTGAGGGTTGTGGCCTTCTAAGCCACGTTTCACCGAGACACGAAGATCTAGGAACCTGATCTAGCTAACACCCATGTGGCCTCTCCCATATTAGTGCTCATTGGTTAATTTATGCTCATCATTGTTCCACTTTGATTATTTTAAAAATATGTGTTTGTGTGTGTTTTAATTCAAATTGTTTCTTTATTAAACTGCTTTCTCTAAACCTGTTTTCTCTAATGTTGGTCAAGCTTTTAGTTCTTTTCATTAATTAAAATTGCAAATGTATTTGTCATTTAATAATTGTGCGTGGAACCATTTCTTAGTGGTATCTTACTGGGCTTTTATCTCAAACCCTACATACACCATTGGGTGTATGTAGATTATGATTCTTTTTCATTCCAGGTCGATGAATCAGGCTTAGCGATGAGGGTTCTAGTTGAGTTGGTTTCCCCGTGAATGTTGGCGGTGATGGCTTGGGGATGTGACTCCTCATGTTGCACAGAGGTTTGTGTGGAGTTTCGTTTTTTATTGATGTAGTTTTTTTGGGTTCTTATTTCAAGTTGTTAACTTTAAGTCTGAACTTGGTAAGGGCATGTTGGGTTGTCTGTTTTTAGTTTCAATCTATTCAGCTTGTTTGTTTTATATCTATTTATTCAGGAAAATCGTTCCCAAGTTTTATTATCGACACCCAGGAACTTGTGCCAACCCGTGGGGATCGAGAACACCCTTCGGGTCATTTCGCGGACCAGATAGGTCGCCGCGTCAGATGACGACCCGACCTAGTTCGTGACAAATCATGATAAGAGTAAATCTCGAGTGAGGCTCAAACGGGTGAAATATTGGGATTCTTATAACACCTCAGGTAAATAAAGAATATGACATTTTTATATTTATCCATACTTTTGAATAAAATATTAATATTACTTTAAAAAGAATGTTGTGTTTGATGGATTACCCAATACGCAACGACGAGTTCCTTTCAAATCATACGTTGCACTCTAATAATAAAATAATTTTATTTTAAATGGTAGTTAACACCTAGCTGTTGTAATGACGGGAAGGAACAAAACTAACTAAAAAATTATTATATATGTTTGTCAAATATTTTTACTTTTTACAATAAATGTTATAGGATTAAAAATGCAAATGTATCCGATTTTAAGCATAAATCTTCTAATATTCTTTAAAAGGTTGATTAACCGCCTTTTGATGGAAAACCATTTCTAATTATACTGTTGACAATTTTATATTTTTTTTTGAAAAAATAAAATTTTTCTTTGGAATCGGGACATAAAAATTTACTTTGTATAATTTTTTGGTATTTATCTGATAATGTTCATTTTTTTAATGAATAGTTAAAAGTGTTTTATTTTAATTCAAAACCCCTTTTTAGTATAATTTATTTATATAGTTATATTATCTTTTTAATTGGTTTTAAAGTGAAATTTGAATATATTTTTACCATTTAATCCAATGGTGGTCATTGGAATTTATATCACTTTGAGATTGGACATAAACGAGTGTCAATCTTTTGATAGATATTATTTCTTAAAAACACGCTATTTGATTTGACAGGGAGATTAATTATAAAACTAATTAATGAAACATATATGTTATGAATTTGGTAAAATAAAAATCATTTTTTAATTTGGATGATCAAATATAGCTTAGGGTGAATTTTCTGTATTTTTCTGAAAAACCTTAATTTTCGATGAATAGTGAAACCACAAAGTGGTAGTTACAAAAACTGATTTTTCATTTAAATAGAACATTACCACTTCTGTGATTTGAATTTCAAAAATCTAATATAAATGATTTTCATTATTAAGTAAAATGTGGTTCAATGGAATGGAAATAATTTTTGATGAAAAGTAACTTTTATGTTTTATTAATCACGATTAAAGGTAATTAGTGTGATTTAAGGTAAAAATGATATTATAATAAAATGAAAATATCTTGTTACTTGTCCTAACACTATTTTATGAGTCACTGCTGACCAAGACAACCCAAGGGTCTATTTTTGGGACCCCATGGATCCACCTGGGTAATATAATGACATTAATGCATTTTATTTAAAGTAAAAGTAAAAATGACACAAACATGTATTGTTTTAATAAAACAATTTTTACATGGGGTTATACAAGTCAGATTTTTGACTATAAATATTCATTGGAAATATAAAGATATTTCATACATCACCGTATTTTTTTTATAATTTTTATTCATTACATAAATTAAATTATTTATGACATCACGATGATGCAGCAATTACCTCATTATTTAATGATTTAAATAAAATGAAAAGATAATGTAAAATATAAGTCCTAAACATGTCAAAAACTGATTATATTGGTGGATTTTCAACCCATATCACCTTATATTCGAAATATATCAATTTGGGACCTTTAAAATCCGAAACTCATTTGAAAATAATCTAACCTTTCTGGACTTTCAAAGAGTTCCCCTCCTATCCTCTTATAAAAGGCCCCCACCTCTACCTCCTTACCCACACCTCTCAAGCCATTGGCTAGGAAAATCCTTGTGAATTTTGTCTCTACACATCCCTATACTCATCCTAGAAGCCTTACCTTAAGCAGTAAGCTCTTCAAGAAACCCTTTTGGTTCAAACCAAAGGGAGTTACCCGATTTTAAGGTAACGTTTTCACATGTGCTCTTTTGTTTTATTTTTCATCTCCAACTCCCTAAACTCTTTTTATTCTTTTCATTTATAACAACAAAAGTATCTTACAAATACTAGGATTTTTTTTATAATAAGGATTCGACATACATGTACACACACCTACATCTAATGGTTAAAGAACATATTGTTTCTGTGGATGGTGAATTTATGTCTCACGAAACGATGATTGGTCAATATTATTTTAACACCTTCAAAGGTGGCCATTAAGATGTAACCATATTTATATATGATACATAATATGTTTATGTTTTCATTAAGCTTATTTATTTTTAATTTATGGCATACCTTTATGGTTTCTATTCTGGGTATACGTGATATCTTCATTTTACGAAGTGCGGACTACCGCCCCCTCAAAGTGATTTGATTCGTTAATACCATACGTGGCACATATAAAGGATAGATTTAATGATATTATATATTATAAAATACTGGAATTATCATACTATTATGTATCATTAATCTTTTAATTCCATTAAATATGTAATTGAAATGGAAGTATCGTTCATGCGTACATACGACTTACCGTCTCCATGAACGGTGCATTTCATTTCTTACCAATAAATGATTATGTAATATTAATAATGTATGTATATAATGGATATATATTATATATATGATATCTAAATAATTAATATAAATCTGGATATAAATTATATTTTACCCCATGAACAGACTTGTGATTATAAAGAGTTTATTTTTGACTCAAGTACTAATTATCGAAAAAATGACCGTTATTAACTTAAATGATTACATAATGTGAATAACATGGTAATAAGTTATATAAATGGAATAATTAACTTGAAAAACCTTCTTAAGAAAGTATAAATTAACTCAAGTTTATTATTCTGGAGATTAAAGAACGATCGAGTCAAGTCAGACACGAGGTAAGGGATCCAACCTCTCTCTTTCTTTTCAAGTACTCTCTTTTATTTCATTTATTTTAAGCTCATCTTTCTTATGTTTGGGGATGTTCTTTTATATTCCTCATAGTGTAATTTTTATGTTCATATTATGAGAGACCTTATTTGAACTCCTAAATCCATTTTTGGAAGTTTTAAGTGGCGCCGTTATGCTGCCGAGTTTTCGTACGGGATTTTTCATCTCACTATTAATCCCGTGAAATTTATGCTACGTTTGCCACTATTTACATTGATTGGGGTATATAATACCCATTAATATACACTTTGTGTAGTATAATTTCATTTATTTTTATTTAAATCTTAATTTTATGACCCTTCTTCCATGGGGTGTATGGCTCGAAAGTTACCCAACTCGGTAAGGGGACCTTTCACCCTCCAAATTTTAAAAGACTTCTTTTTTAGGTCTTTTAATATTATTATGATGGGATATGTTCTTATATATAATTATTGCTATAAATTTTATGTCCACGTGATGAGATGCCACTATTTATCTCTCATCAACTCATTTTCAGAATTTTAAAGTGACGTCGTTAGGCTGTCAAATTTTTGCAAGGGAACCTCTTAACCCAATTTCGATTGTTTGGAATAAACTTGTACTACTTGAATATGTCGTTATATGAATATTTGTGAATAACCTCTGATTTTTTTAAACTTAATATCCACTTATATTTGTTGTATTCTCTTGTCACACATAATTACGTAATTGATTTATCTTTAATCCAAGGATACCGTCTTTGTAAGGGACTTCGTCTCGATCTCCTTTCATTAAGGCATATTATTGTTCTAATACAAGTATTTATTTTATACGGTGTATAAACCCCTTTGACTTATACTTTTATTCGAAAGGAATCTCTTCTATAAGAATCATTTTACAGAATGACAAAAAGTATGTTTCTTTTTAACGTACGCGTTGACAATGACCTTTCCGCTGCCGCGAGTATTATTTGATATTTGGCTTCCTCAACAAGAAATTATATTTTCTAAATGTAAATAAATACCATATACTCTTCTTTGGTATTTAAAATGGTTTTGATAATGGATTTGTTATGTCAATATATTTAAGTGATATATTGTGCATGAAATGTGGAAATGTTTTCTTTCCTTTATAATTGTTTTATGTGTTATGATTTTATAATGGTACTTGGACATTTGACGGGTGGTTATGTGATAATCCATATGACGGGTGGTGCCGTGAATACCAGGATGGGTGGTTATGTTATAACCTCTAATTCATTGGGTATGGAAGTCGGCCGTTTGGCTATTCCATTATGTATGTGTGGAAGTCGACCGTATGGTTATTCCATTTTAGTATGTTTATGTCCCAAGTTACCATTATATGTTATGTGTTATTTATATGGATTGTATGGTAATCTTTTGGTTACAAAAGGGTATGTAATGGTCTGTGATTTAGTGAAGAGTTTTTACTACTTCATTAAGGTAAAAAGTATTACATTGGTAAAGTACTCATGGTTTACTAGTTTTTTTTGAAAAACTAAGAGTTTTCCTTCTTTGTGTATCCTTTACTGGGATTTTTATTCTCATCCCATGTTTTTAAAATGTTTTCCACATGACTTAAAGATAAATATGTTAAGTATGGGATCAAGGAATGACATTCTTTCTAAAACATGGATTATACATGTTTCTTTTTAATTGTTTTTTTATTTTATGGAAATGTAGTAGAAGTGTCTACTATGTAATCTTTTAAGATGTAATAGTTTTGACCTAATTCAATAAAACTATAATCCTAAACAGATCCTCTATGTTAATTATTCATTTAATTCATGATTAAGTAATTTTTATGGCCGAATCCTTATAGTTGGTATCAAAGGTCGGTTTAGATAACTTTAGAGGTTTGGGTATTCTCTAAGCATAAGTGACATTACCATAATGGTTATGATTTTAGAAAGAGTCCTAGTTTTAGATAAAGTTAATGAGTATGTATATCTTAGTGTTTATCTTCCTCATTAGTACATGATGGTTTTGTAGATATACTCACAATGACCTTTTTGGTTTTAGTAAATGGATGGATCTAGCAGGCACTAAAGTAACAGTGGATGTGAAGGAAACTGTGACAGTTTTCTGAGCGAGCAACTGAATGATATGGGAGCTATAATGAGAACTCTTATGTCTATCCTCAACCAACTATCTGGAGTCTTGATTGACCACCTAAACCTTGGTGATTTCTATAAGGCATCATATATGTGAGGAAAAAATTCCTACAGAACTATAGGTAATAATCATAAAGGTAAGGGTGTTCAAAAACCTATGTTTGAATTATGTGGAAAGAAACACCTAGGGAAATGTTTCAAAGGGACAGAAATATGCTATAGATGTTTAAATGAAGGTCATAAAGCATGAACCATCCATGGAAAAAGAAATCATCCAGTTGACTTCAGGAAAAGGAAAAAATTTATTTCTAAGGGATCAATTGAATGTTTTAAATGTGGTGTGCATGGTCATTATGCAGACACATGTCCTATGAAGATATTTCTGGAATGGGATCACCAAGATCATACAATTATTCGTTTACCAATACCTAATGCCATTCCAATTGAGGATGAAGAAACTGACAATGGACAATCAAAGGTATGGATTATTTCTTAATATTTTTTTCCTATTTTTGAATCATAGAATATGATTCATGATTTTTTTTGTAGGAAATAATTATTTCAGAATAAGCTCGAAAGGAATGGTTAATGGATCATGAAAAATTTTGAAGGAGTAAGAAGTCAACATATAATGGCTTCAAGAGTTATGGTGAAATTATTAAGAGTATTAAGTCTCTTTTGATGATGGGGTTACATTAGAAGACATTTTTATAGTATGTGTAACCCTGATGTTTGATATATGAAAATTTTATTCAAGGAATTGTTATCTGTTATTTTGTGGACATTGTTATAAAGTCCCATTTGGGTTTATGTGATCCTTACTTTTGAGGAAATTATGGTTTACTATATGTTATGATTCAAAGTTAAAGACATGAGATAAAATTGAGGTTAAATTATGTTATGGTTATTTTTGATGATTTTATCTATTTTTGGGGAAAGATTTGAGAATTATATAGTTTGGAAAAAGGATAACACATAGACTGTGTGACAACCTGTCGCGTCGGACAAAACTGCGGGAATCGAACCCACAACTAAAGTGCGACTGGTATTTATAACCTACTACTGGAATACGTGAAGTCCCTGGTTAGTTTGACTAATTATTTTTAGTTAGATGATTTTATGAATTAAGAGTAATTTGATTTTGGGTTATCTATGGAAATTATTAACCTATCCTGGAGGATATGACATTAGGTTAATTACTTTTCAATATGAGACTTTAAGAGCCATTGATGTTGTTTAGAGATAAATGTTACGATTTAACATGGAAGACTATGTGATTAAATCCTTCAAATATTTGGTTTTAAATCATATTTTGGTTTACTTTTGGTCTTCGTTGAACTTTGGGTCTTGTTTGACAAATTTTGGAGATTAAGAATGGATTTCCTTTTTATAAAGGATTATCCTTTTTGGGTATTATCTGATCTCATACTAACCTTTTTGGTTTTAGTTTTGGTTAAGGTCTAAAGACATGGGAAGTATATAGTTCTCTTTTTTTGATTAGGCGATTCTAAAGAAGTTGATTATATCACTCTTAATGTAAACAAGTCATCCTAAATACTCATCATTTGGAGAAAATATGAGTTCGTGTAAAAAAAATCAAGTAAAAGTTGAACGTCAACATGACAAGTAAGTATGTTTCCTTATGTTTTTGTTATGCTCAAAAATAAATTTCTCAATGAAAAGTAACTAAAAAAATGTTGTCCGTTAACTTTTCCTACTGCGGAATCCAATACCATTTAACCCATCCCAAGTTTGTGATTTTCTGGTAGTTATCTTTCTCCTAAACATGTTTTCTATCACACTCCCTCAGAACATGACCCTTTGTTTTTCTTCCATATCCATGTTTTCATACATGGAATCCTAGTATGGTTTAACTCGGGTGACCTTTGTACTTCCCTTTCATTCTTTTAATGTGATTGTTTAATTTACTCCTTTTTCTGATGCGGGGATATCAATGACGTTTCCGAGTCCAATTTTAAAGTTGGGAGCATGCAATTCTCAAAAAGGGGGAAGGATGTAACACCCCAGGTAAATAAAGAATATGGCATTTTTATATTTATCCATATTGTGAATAAAATATTAATATTACTTTAAAGGGAACGCTATGCTTGATGGCTTACCCAATATGCAACAACAAGTTCCTTTGAAATCTTACGTTGCACTCTAATAATAAAATAATTTTATTTTATATGGTTGTGAACACCTAGACATTGTAATAATGGGAATGAACAGAACTATCTAAAAAATTATTATATATGTTTGTCAAATATTTTTACTTTTTACAATAAATGTAAGAGGATTAAAAATGAAAATGAATCCAATTTTATGCATAAATCTTCTAATATTCTTTAAAAGGTCGATTAACCACCGTGTGATGGAAAACTCTTCTTAAATATACTTTTGACAATATTATATGTAGTATTTGACAAAATAAAATTCTTCTTTGGAATCGGGACATCAAAATTTACTTTGTATAAATTTTTGGTATGTACCTGATAATGCTAATTTTTTTAATGTATAGTGAAAACTGTTCTATTTTAATTCAAAACTTCTTTTTAATCTAATTTTTCATATAGTTAGATTATCTTTTTAATTTGTTTTAATGTTAAATTAGAATATATTTTTACCATTCAATCCAATGGTGGTCATTGGAATTAATATCACATTGAGATTGGACATAAATGATTGTCAATATTTTGATAAATATTGTTTCTTAAAAACACGCTATTTGATTTGACAACGGGATTAATTATAAAATTAATTAATGAAACTTCATGTTATGAATTTGGTAAAATATAAATCATTTTTGAATTCAGAATATCAAATATATCTTAGGGTGAAATTTTGATATTTTTCTGAAAAAACATAATTTTTGATGAATAGTGAAACCACATAATGGTAGGTACAAAAACTGATTTTTCGTTTAAATGGAACATTACCACTTCTGTGATTTTAAATTCAAAAATCAAATATTAATGATTTTCATTATTATGAAAAATGTGGTTCAATGGGATGAAAATAATTTTTGATGAAAAGTAACTTTTAAGTTTTATTAATCGTGATTAAAGGTAATTAGTGTCATTTAAGGTAAAAATGATATTATAATAAAATGAAAATATATTTAAACTTGTCCAAACCATATTGAAAGAGTCATGGTCAACCAAGACAACCCATGGGTCGTTTTTGGGATCCCATGGAGCCACTTGGGTAAGATAATGACATTAATGCCTTTTATTTAAAGTAAAAGTAAAAATGACACAAACATGTATTGTTTTAATAAAACAATTTTTACATGTGGTAATAAAAGTCAGAGTTTTGACTATATATTGTCATTATAAATATAAAAATATTTCCTACATCATATTTTTTTTATAATTTTTAGTAATTAAATAAATTAAATTATTTATGACATCATGATGATGCATTGATTACCTCATTATTTAACGATTTAAATAAAATGAAAAGATAATGTAAAATATAAGATCTAAAAATGTCAAAAACCTATTTTATGGGTGCATTTAGAACCCTTATCACATTATCCTCAAAATATATCAATGTGGGATCTTTAAAATCCGAAACTCATTGGAAAATAATGTAACCTTTCTTGACTTTCCCAGAGTGCCCCTCATCTCCTCTTATAAAAGGCCCCCACCTCTACCTCCTTACCCACACCTCTAAAGCCTTTGGCTCGGACATGATCTGATCATTTTGTCTCTCCACATACCTCTCCTAATCCTAGAAGCATTACCATAGGCAAGAATCTCTTAATGAATCCCTTCTGGTTCAAACCAAAGGGAGTTACCCGTTTTTAAGGTAACTTCTTCACTTGTGATCTTTTGTTTTATTTTCCTTCTCCAACCCCTAAACACTTTTTATTCATTTCTTTTGAAACAACACCAATATATACCATATACTATGTATTTGTTATAAGAAGGAATCTAGAAACACTTACACACACCAACATCTAATGGTTAAAGAACATACTATTTCTGTGGATGGTGAATTTCTACCCCACGAAACGATGATTGTTCAATATTCTTTTAACACCTTAAAAAGTTTCCATTAATATGTCACCATATTTATATATGATATATTATATGTTTATGTTTTCCTTAATATTTTATATTTTTCATTTATGGCATACCTTTATGGTTTCCATTATGGGTAAACGCGATATCTTCATTTTAGGATGTGCGGATTACCGCCCCCTCAAAGTGATTTGATTCGTTAATACCATATGTGGTATGTATAAAGGATAGATTTAATGATATTATATATGATACCATACTATAAGTATAATAATATTATTTGTAATTATGTTTTAATTCAATTAAATATGAAATAGGAATGGATGTATCGTTCATGTGTACGTACGGCTTAACGTCTCCATGAACGGTGCATTTCATTTCATTCCACTAAATGATTATGTAATTTTATAAATTCGTGTATATAATGGATATATATGATATATATGATATGTAAAAAATGAATATAATTCTGGATATAATGGATATTTTACCCCATGAACAAAATTGTGATTATAAAGAGTTTATTTTTGACTCAAGTACCAAGTATCGACAAAACGACCGTTATTAACTTAAATGATTACATAATGTGCATAACATGTTAATAAGTGATATAAAAGGAATAATGAACTTGAAAATGATTCTTAAGCAATTAAAAATTAACTCATGTTTATTATTCAGGAGATTAAAGAACATTCGAGTCAAGTCGGACACGATGTAAGGGATCCAACCTCTCTCTTTATTTTTATGTACTCTCTTTTATGTCATTTCTTTTAAGCTCATCTTTATTATGTTTGGGTATGTTAATTTATATTACGGATACTTTAATTTTTATGTTAATGTTATGAGAGACCCTATTTTATCTCATAAATCCATTTTTGGAAGTTTTATGTGGCGTCGTTAGGATGGCGAGTTTTCGTAAGGGATTTTTCATCTCACTTTTATTCCTGTGACATTTATGCTATGTTTGAAACTATTTCCTTTGTGTGGTGTATGTACTACCCACTATTATACACATTGGGTAGTATAATTTAATTTATGGGTATTTACATCTTCATTGTTTGACCCTTCTTCCATGGGGTGTATGTTTCGGAAGTTACCCAACTCGGTAAATGGACCTTTCACCCTCGTCATTTTAAAAGACTTATTTTTTAGGTCTTTTAATCTTATTATGATTGGATATGTTATTATATATCCTTATTTCTATAAATGTTATGTCCATTGGATGAGATACCCCTTTTTATCTCTCATCAACACATTTTATGAATTTTGAAGTGACGTCGTTAGGCTGTCAAATTATTGCAAGGGAACCTCTTAACCCAATTTTGATACATTGGGATAATCTTGTACTCCTTGAATATGTCGTTCTATGAATATGTGTGAATAACCTATGATTTTTTACACTTAATATCCACTTATCTTTTGTGAATTCGTTTGTCACACATAATCATGTAATTGATTCATCCTTAATCCAAGGATACCGTCCTTGTAAGGGACTTCGTCTCGATCTCCTTTCATTAAGGAATATTTTTGTTCTAATACAAGGCTTTCTTTTATAGGGTGTATAAACAACTTTGAATTATACTTTTATTCTAAAAGAATATTTTATATACGAAGTGTTTTACTAAAAGACAAAAATTATGTTTCTTTTTAACGTATGCGGTGACAATGACATTTCCGTCGCTGCGAGTATTACTTGATCTTTGGCTTCCTCAACAAGCAGTTATATTTTATAATTGTAAATAAATACCATATACACTTATTTGGTATTGAAAATGGTTTTGATAATGGATTTTTTATGTCAGTATATTTATGTGACATATTGTGCTTGAAATGTGGAAATGTTTTTTTTCCTTTATAATTGTTTTATGTGTTATGATTTTATAATGGTACTTGGAAATTTGATGGGTGGTTACGTGATAAACCATATGACGGGTGGTGACCTGAATACTAGGACGCGTTTTTATGTTATAACCACCAATGTATTGGGTATGGAAGTCAGTCGTATGGCTATTCCATTATGTATGTGTGGAAGTCGACCGTATGGTTATTTCATTTAAGTATGTTAATGTCCCAAGTTACCTTTATATGTCATGTGTTCTTTATATGGGTATTATGGTAATCATTTGGTTACAAAAGGGTAATTAATGATCTTTTATTCAGTGAAGAGTTTTACTACTTCATAAAGGTGAAAATTATTACTTTGGTAAAGTACTCATGGTTTACTTTTTGTTTTGAAAAATAAACAGTTTTCCTACATTATGTATCCTTTACTGGGCTTTTTATGCTCATCCCATGTTTTGTAAATGTTTTCCACAGGACTTAAAGATGAATAGGCTCAAGTATGGGATCATGGAAAGACCTTCTATCTAAAACATTGAACAAGACATGTTTATTTTTAAGTGTTTTTTTATTTTATGGAAACTTAGTAGAAGTGTCTACTATGTAATCTTTTGAGATGTAATAGTTATGAAATAATTCTATAAAAATCTAAACCTAAAAGGATCCTCTATGTGAATTATTCATTTAATTCATGAATAAGTAATGTTTAAGGCCAGAGCCTTATATTTATTTTGTGAAATCTGGACTAATACCGAATTTTTTAAAAACCTATTATTACGAGCCAGATTGTTAGCTCACATGTTTAGAAAAAATGTTTTATAACCATGAATAATCTAAAAACTCATATTGGAATATTTCATGGGATCCTCTCATGGTTTGACAAACCGTGTAGAACCCATGTGCATCCCCATTGCCTATATAGTTTCATCTCACAAGATTTCTCTGAACCATGCTCAAACCATTAATCCTTAAAAATACTTCCAAAACATTACCAAACCCACACAAACAATCCCAATCACTTTCAAACTCTTCCAATGAAATTTAAACACATAATAATGAAAAAAAATTCTACATACATCAAATAGGGTGGTGATACATTCCCCCAACAATTAGAGATTCCTTCCTTAGGAAGTACAGAACCACCAATTTTCCGAAAAAGATCAGGCCATTTGTCAGCCATATCTTTATCCCACTTCCAATTATCTTTTTATATCTGACCATGCTTCCCCAAAACACGAACTAAATAGATTATTTTACCATAAAAGTATTTTTATTTACTATTCATAATTCTCAATGGAATGTGCACCAAAGAAGCATCATGTTCTACCTCAACATGATCGGATTGAATCACATGGACATGATCCAGCTGATACTTCTTCAACTATGACACATGTTACACATTGTAGAACGCACTAATCCATGGAGGAAAATCCAACATATAATCAACCTCTCCAATCAGATTAATTATCTATAAAGGCCATATATTCATTGGAGATAATTTACCCTCCTTTTAAAAACGACGATGTCCCGAGATATGAGATAATATAAAAAAACATGATTACCCTCCTCAAATGACAATAGTCATAGAAAATGGGCCACATACAATTTCTAATATCATTGATATGTATTTATAATATTTTTTATCATCATGATATTCTCTATTGTTTCAAAGACAAGTCTTGGTCTAGTCATCAATGTCTCACCCATTTCCATCCAACATAGTGGAGAACCACACAGACTCCCATATAATATCCCAAATGATTCCATATGTATTGAAGCATAATAATTTTTATTATAGGAGTACTCCCCCAATATTTTTTCTCCTACCACGAACTAAAAAATATTCATCACACAATCCCTTAAAAAAACCTCCAAAATCTGTATTTTCCTCTCTTATAGGACATCTGTTTGAGGTTGATACATTGTGATCATCTTCAAGTGTGTCCTAATGGATAGCTTCAAGGATCTCAAAAAACGAGTGCTAAACCTTAGATCACTATCTAATACAATCGATATTAGAACACCATGCATCTTCCAACATCCTATATATATATTTTGGATAGATCTTCCACTGTATGAGATTCAAGGATTGGTATGAAATTGGATGACATTGTGAGATGATAAAAATCAACCATATGGAATCATTTTTCATTACAATTATCGGGAAACCTATCTCAAAATCCATCACAATCTACTCCTATTTCCACAAAACGATATGTAAAGACTGCAACATGACCATGGGCCACTAATGATCTCCCTCGACATGTGGGCAGTTAAACATAATAAAACAAACTCCTCTAATTTACTCTTCACTCCAACCCACAAAAACTATGCTTTCAACATCATATAAATTTTCACAATACTAGGATGGAAAGCCCCCCTATAATGATGATATGCTCTGATATGATCCACCTAACAACCCACTGTTAAATCCAACAAATTTCAAAAACACAAAATTGAATTTCCATTTGGTTCCTAGCCGTCAATGGGCTCCCTCTTATTAATGTTCGACCTCATCACCATACACATGAAATCATAATCATGTGCCTCGTCAACCAAACTCTCCAATTAAAGAACTAATGATACCGAAAATAAGTTCACTCTATCATTATAGTCCTCACATTACATCCAAATATTAGTTATGTATGACATCAACCGTCACTAATCTGATGCTTATTTCACCACCTGAGCATACGGTTTCCTACTTAATGCATCATCCACCGAATTTTACTTTCCCAGTGTGTACATTAAGTCAAAATAAAACATCTAGAGATATAAAATCTATCTCCATTGACTAAATTTCAAATCTCTTTGTGAGAAAATATTCTTTAAGATCTTCTGGTTGTTAAAAACAATAAACTTCTCCCTAAAGAGATAATGATGCCACAATTTTAAAGCATGAACCACTTTAACAAACTCCAAATCATATTTTTGGAATTTATTATCATGTAACCTAAACTACAATGAGCTATATGCAACCACAAGGTCCCCCTTCATGAGAACGTACCCCAACCCTTTTCCAGATGTGTCATAATACACCTCATACCCTTTCCCTAGTTTAGGAAAAAACCAGATTGGTGTCGATGTATGGTGGCCCTTTGACCCTTCAATGAATTTCTCACACTATTCATCCCATTGAAATTGTATATTTTTACATGTCAATGTTATCATCCGTGAATCCTATAATGAGAAATCACGTCCAAAATGTCAGTAATACCATGTTATACCAAGGATTCTCCATATATTGTAAAATCACATTACAGATTTCCATGGGATAAAAAACTCTACCTTTTTTGTATCAACTGAAACAACTTCCTTAGAAATAACATGGACAAATAAATGAATCTCCTATATAATAAAGAAACACTTTGACAATATGGCATACCACTAATGATCCCTCAAGATCCCCAAAACTATTGCCAAGTTCAGATCATGCACTACACCTGTCCTCAAATACCCCAATATGTCATCCAAAAATTCCAAAACAATATAATCCATATAACTCTTAAATAACCAATTGATCAATTACAAGACCACAAATGGTTAATTTTTTAGAACAAAGGTCATAAAAACATATTCATAATAGCTACAACTACTTATTAAATCTGTTTTGGTAATATCCCCCTTCCCGACAAGCAATTGATGATATCATGACCCAATTCAATCTTGGAGAACCAAATGGCTCCGTGAAACTGGTCTAAAAAATTATCAATGTGTGGAAGTGGATATATGTTATTTATTGTTACCTGTCTATGTTTTTGATAATCAACACAGATCTATAGAGTTCCACCTAAATTTTTAACAATCAAAACTAGATCTACACATGGATACATACTAGGCCAGGGGAACCCATTATTTTCTAACACTTACAACTATACCTTATATTCCTAAAATTTTGTTGGTTTTATATGGTAAGACATATGTTAGATAGGATTGTTCCCTGAGATGAGATCAATCATTAACTCCACTTCTCTCACATGGTGTAACCCTAAAAATTCCTCAAAAAAATACCGCATAAACTGATCAACAAATGCTGGATGAACACACTATTCAACACCTTCCATTGATTTCAACCAAACATATGATAACTGATATGAGATTATGCCAACCGCTGGTTCCCACAAGTTTGTTGCTCAATTTATACAATGCTTTCCCTTTGTAGAGAGATATCTAATGCCAACCTACATCACTAAAATAAGTATTCATGCATAGGAATCTTTTTGGACCTTAAACATCTTCATAGAACACATTTCTAAGATTGTATCATATGAATACATTTGAAGCACTGAGAAATCACACTTCAATTCAATTTCATCCACGACTATGCAATTCCCTCTACATTAGTGGGTTTGACGCTCTATTTGACCTAGAGGAGGTTATAGTTTCAAAACAAAAGGCCTAATTTCTACATGTAAAACTAGGAAATTAATTATTTTAGTAGTAAGAATAGAATGGGATTCATCCATATCAAATAATTCAAATATCAGTGTGGAATTTAAAATAATCATACCTAACAACGTGGATGGTCTTGACTGATCATCCACCACAAAATATTCATCTTCAAACTACTTCATGCACGACAACATTGATATTTATTATCCTTATGTGGTGTCCAAGTATTCTGAGAATCACCATGACCAAATTGTATCTGTCGACAAGGTGTATATTGCATCCTCCATCCCATCGAGGCATAAGTCCATTGTGAACCCTAATAAGTGTCATAAACACCCCAACATGGATCATTTAAACAATAATGGTTTAGATATCGCATATTCAGAAAAAAAATTTACATTATGGATGTTATTTCCTACAATCCCACATGATGTGGATCATAGATCCACAATGGAAACTTCCCAGCTTACATTGAGGCTACATAGTAGAATTAATTGATCCAACCAGAAGGTTATAAGTCATACCACCACCCTATAAAATAGTGTCCCAAATTTCTCTTGAACCTAGAATTTGAGATCACACTATTACCCATAGGTACCAACATTATTCCCCTAAATATCTCCTCCAAAATATCCCTCTCATCCCCCGTATCACTATTCACCATTTATGTGTAATCATTTATACACAGCACTACTATCATGGACTGAATTTCCTGCCTCAAACAAACTTCAAAATTGTGTGCCTTCAATGATGTACTAGTCACCACCACATGTGAATACAATACAATATTTAAAAAATAGAAACATATTCCATTACTGCCATGTTCACTTGCCTCAAACTACAAGAATCCATTGTACGCTGATTTCAGAATGTATGATTGTTGAATTGCTTGTTAAAAATATCCTCAAACCCATCTATCTTGACTCACTAGCTCCCACCACGGAAGGGCATGATCATCCATCATTAACGCGTCTAACTGAAATTTTATCTCTTATATTGTTCCTAAAAAGTTAAATATCATATTCATTCTATTTAACCATAGTTCAGCCCTTTCTGGCTCCGAATAACCCCTATACATGGGTGGATTCTTCCTTTGAAATCGAACCACATGATCTACATTATATTATTTTTCCACACAATTCCCACTTCCCATAGTATGGAAAGAATGTACAATATTATTCACTAGCTGCTAGTTCACAAGAGTCTCATGTGCAACCACAGTTTCAACAACTTCCTCGGATTGGTCTCTTCGATGCCTACATGGTGCAATTTCTATCAACACAGAATCAACCATAAGTCCCTTTCCCTTAACAAGAAATGGTATACAATTTTAAAATTAAATTTCATAAAAAAACATACAACACAAATTTCTGCATGTTCACATTTCCCATGTTGAACTTTTTTGAAAAATCTACCAGGTTTTGGAAATCAACCAATTTTCAAAATACCACAAGTTTCAATTTTTAAAATCATTCTATTTTAAAACCCAATTACGATTTAAAAAAACCAAGTAATCATGACACTATATAGATCATTATACCCCAATAAAATATTCATTTAAGTGAATATTCATATCTACCATGCATGTAATTCTCATCTCATTGGATATATCCAAAAAAGTTGGAAATCCATTGCATATAAGGGCCTCCATACAATTATGTACCCAACTCATTGGTTACTAGAAGATCAGCATAAAAGTGTTAGATATGTATTATTAATCTGTAAATTACAATTTTAGACAATAATATGCAATTATACCATCCAAACACATGTAATAGACCAGGAACTATTGTTAACATAGAAGGACTGATCAGCTTCTCTCACTTGAAAGCCCATGAACGAACAACATGACCCCACATGTGACATCGTACTCCATTACATTTCATTGAGATGGCAGGGGAATTTTACATGGTCTTAAAAAACGTTCTCAAGGATCCAATGGTTGGAAATAAATGATGAGGGATTAGAGAAAACATTGTGGAACAATTTTCCCTTAGGATAAAATCAACCAACTCAATATTACATTTCCAAAAAAATCTGCATGATGCATTTTAATAAAATGGCCCAAAAAACATATTACAAAGAGTTAACAAAATGATTAAACATGTCCATACCATTACCTAGACCAAACAAAACAAACCACAACAATACCACTAACTGAGCAACAAGTAGAAGACTAAAAAACATGTCTCTAATGAAAATTGTCACCATCCATACCTCCACACCAAACTCTATTCTTCAAGATACAAAACATTTCCAAACACTCATGATGAACCAATATCAAATTGATATCTTGTAACATTACATGTGTAAAGAAAAAATCATCTAAAAAAGCACCCATGTTCCAATGTATGGGTGAGTACAAATAACTAGTAGGATTTCACCAAATTACATCCATACTAACTCCACTAGGATAAATCCACTAGAAAATTTATATAAAAACTGTATATATATCATTAAATAGTTAACCTACTTAAAACTATCCAAACAATCACATACCATTCCATTTTAATCCCAATACCCATAACACATTGCAAATCAATGAAACTATACTATTTCACATTAGCACACCCATTACATCTTGCATAACATCACACAACAAGGAAATAACCATGGTGGAACATCCCGTACCAACCCGTTTACTACTTTCCAAATAAAATTGTACTTCCCACCAACCTATCCATAATGGTGTCCCTTCCATACACTCTCCATACTATATTTATATTGGTACTCCCTGCGAACATAAAATCAATAAAATCACAAAAATAACATTCCTTGCCCGTAAAAAATCATATTAAACACCAAATCAACACATCATGCAAATAACCATTTCCATCACAAGCCAATCCACATCAAAAAATCACATATTAATCGAAACCCTCATAAATAAATTTATATTGCAAACCACATTTCAATAAAACAAAATCTTTATTTAAAACTATATTAAACAAACATTTTAACAAATCATCACAAGTGACCGAATTTAACATCACCATTTTAAAATCCAACAACAACAACATTACACCACAAAACCCATTTTACAAAAAATACAAAAAACAATACCGAATTGATTTCTAAACTATTTCATAAATAATAATCACCAATTATTTCAAGTTAATTCAATTAATTGGAAAAATCCTTTTAGATCTAACAATATGTAGTTTAGAGAGAAACCACATACAGTTAGGGTTTTGGTGAAATTGACCCAAAAGTAACCACACATCCTAATCGGACAAGCTCTCCACCAAAACCACTATAAATATACTTTTATACAATAAAAAAATAATTAATATAATCACATATGTTAAATAAAACCCTATTTCTACATGAAACAGATGTAGATCTAGAAAACCCAAAAATAGGGAAGTGTAAATCTAGTGAAAACCAAGAAATAACCAATAGAGTCAACTTAACCAAGAAGAATCACCTACCAACCACCTTGAAACCCCTTAAAATAGCATAAAAACTAGGGTTTAGAGAACCTAAAACCTTGAAAAGTGGACATGTTGAGTGATGCTCGAATAATATAATGTTTGGGTGTCTTTAGGGAAATCACAACTAATCTTGTATTATTAAAAACCCCATTTTTTATGTCGCAAGGTTTGATCCCCCAGTCAGAAAACCATGCACTAAATGTGAACATGATACTACCTAAAATGTTAATCATTCATGGCCTCCATGTTTGGTTAGAAAAAGCATGTGCAAGCCAACTGTAAACCCATTGCATTTACAGTTTCATCTAGCACATTTTACCCAAATTGTTCTCAAACCATGTAGCATAAAAAAGGCTTCCAAAATATTTACAAACCCTCCCAAACACTCCAAACCATTTACCTAATCTTCCCAATAAATATATACAAATAAATATGAATACATTTGTCCATATACCTCAATCTAGGGTTCTACATTCTTCCCACCATAGGAATTTCCATCCACAGAATGTAGAGAACCATCTATTTATCAAATTAGCTTAAGCCATTGCTCAACCATATCTTTCTACTACTCTCAGGTTTCCTCATGAATTTTACCTTTCTTCCAAAAAAGGAGAAATAAACAAATTATATAATAGTTAAAGACATTATTTTTCTTATCCACAATCTACACTAGAAAATGCACCAAGGAAACATCCAGTTCTAGCTCAACATGATCCCAATGAATGACAACGTCACGATCTAACTGATACGGATTCAGTTGCATCACATGAAACACAATATGCTCTATAATAAACAATGGTTCCATAGAAAAATGATAATCAACCTCCAAAATCTACTCAATTATCTCAAAAGTCTAAAAATACCATGGATTCCCACATAAGAAACCGATGGTGTCCCAGCCTACGAGATATTCTAAATAACACATGATCAACCACCTCGATGGACAATGGTAGTCAATGATGGTCCACATACAATTTAGGATGAGATTGAGCCATCTCCATCCTCATTCATATCAATATATTCTTCTCTCTATTATCTTATTCAAGCCTCTGTTCAATAATCGAATTCTCACCCATTTCCACCAAACACAGTGGAGAACGACAAAAATTCCCATATAATGCCTGAAACAGAGTCATATATATTAAAGCATTATAATTGTTATTACAGGTGATCTCCACCAATTGAAGGTGATCCTCCCATGAACCACCAAAATTCATCACACAATCCCATAACATATCATCTATAGTTTGTATCGTCCTCTTGTATTACCCATTCGTTTTTGGAAGATACACTATTCTCATCATCGACTGTGTCCCAAGGGATTGTTATAAGGTTTTTGCAAAAAAATATGTGTAACTTGGATCTAAATATGATACAATAAAAACTAGAACACCATTTCTCTTAACCACTTCCCGAATATAGATTTTTGATAGATATTACACCATATGAGATTCACTAAACTAGATTTAAATAGTCTACATTGTGAGACAATCCAAAATCACCAATATGGAATCATCATTCAAGACTGTTCTCAACAGAACTGTCACAAAATTTATCATTATCTATTCCAATTTTTACATTAGGATAGGTTAAGACAGCAACATTTATGGGGGCCACAAATGCTCTACCTTAACATGATGAAAAGTCAAGTCCCTCGAAACAGACTCTGCCACTTCCCCATCCATACCAGGACAAAAAACTGTGCATTCAATGCCTAATAAATTTTCCAAATTCTAGGATGGAAATTATACCTATAATGATGATATTTTCTTAGAAGTTACTCCTACGATGTCACCGGTACCACCCATTGATTTGGAAATCATAAGACTGCATATACATTTACATCCAAGAGATCAATGGTCTCCCAACCATTTAATTTCGACCTCATTTACATACACTTAGAATCTAATGCATATGGCACTTTAACCAAACAATAAATGTTAAGAACAAATGAAATTAGAAATAAAACCACTATCTCACCCCATTCCTCACATTACAACTGCATGTGGTCTATGTATGACATCAACAACCACAAATATGATGCCTATTTCACCACTTAATCATATGATTCTAGCTTAATGCATCTGGCACCAAATTTTCCTTACAAGTTGTGTACAATAAGACAAAAAAATGGAGTTGTTCCATCAATACCCATTTCTAATTGTTCAACTCTAAAATTATTCCTTAAACATTAATGGTCGAAAAACACTATAAATTTTACACAGAATAGATCATGAAGACACTCTTTTAATGCATGAACCATATACAACAATTACAAATCTTTTGTTGGGTAGTTAATATCATGAAACCTCAATTGGTGTGATACCGATACAACAACATGATCCAACTACATGATATCGCACCCCAAACATGACCCCAATTCATAAAAATTAGCACAACCCAGATAGACATACTAAAACGGATGAACCCTTTCACTTATAACACTTCTAACTGCACCACTAATTCCTATAATTCAACTGGTGCAATATGCTAAGATAGAAGTGGATATGACTGGTCCTTGTGGGGAGATCAATCATAATCTCCACATATATCATAGGTGGAAACCTTATGAATTCATTAATAAATAAATCCATTAGTTGATCCATAACTACCATAAGACTACTCTATTTAACTCATTCCACTGATTTCAATGATAAATACTCTAACTAATGATGGCTATCATAGAGAACACGTTTCACGTTCCTTCAGATTTTCAAATCCTCCCAACCGTTTTATCCTCCCCAACTACTCCTCCGCTGCTCCCTTAACCACCAGCGTCCTTGGTCTTGGGATCTTTCCCCGCTTCCTCTTCTTTGGCTCCTACGCTGGGGTCGCCGCTGTCAGATCTGCCACTCTCTGCCCCAGGGCCATCTTCTTCTTGAGCACAAGGTGGATCTTAGGAGCCTATCCTTCATGTTTATTCCTCACTCAATGATCATGGTTCCCCTTGACCCTCCATTAGGGATGCTCTATGTGGTTCTTCTTCTTTTTCCTCCCAAGTTTGCGTCCTAGAGAATTCGGTGGATCGACCTTCGGCGTCTCTTGATGGAACGTAGATCTTCCATGATATTAATGTGGGTTCATTTGTGGGTGCTTAGGACTATTTGAATTGGATGACGATTGTTTTATTTAGTTCCTCAAATATTCCCCATTCTTCTTTCCATCGCTTTTTGTAGTCATGGGGTCTCCTTCGTCCGGCTCTGATCTTCTCAATTCATGCATCATCCATCTGCCTGGTCCTAGGCTCCATGGAGGACTTCATCTAGGCATGGTTTCATACTCTGCTTTCTGTAGGCCATTGTTCATTCAGCCTCACCAGATGGTCTTTGGAAATTCATAGGGGCAATGAAATACCGTCAGTGGAGGTATGGGTTAATCTCTTTGGGATTCTGTTTCATTTTCAAATTGAAGGCTTCATCAAGGTGATTGGTGACTCTCCTGGTGGGTTTCTTTTCTCAGATAGAATAAAAATGTCAGGTGAGGATACCTTAATGTCTAGTCAGTGTGAGGAACATGATCTCTCTCACCCAGTACTGGAGACAATTGATCGTCGTGTGCATGATTAATTTTGTTGGAATCATGATATTTTGTATCATGTCTTCCCCCATTTCTTCTACCATTGCTTGCTTCAGGGGATTTCCTTTCAGGTGTGTCATCATCGCAGACTGGGAGGCCATTGTGGGTGTCCATAGTTTGGAAGGTACGTGGACACCTGTCCTACACCTCCTATAGAGTATACTCTGGTAGGGACTCATGCGGTGCTTCAACATGATGGGTCTCCAGATCGTTGTCAAATGCCGGTGTTGTCCTCTGATCAGACACTGGATGAGAGAGGGGCATGCCGGGATACAGTTATGCTCCTTCCTAGATGGGCTTCTCTGGTTCAGGTTGGTTACTTTGTGTCTTTTTTAAATTTTTTCTTGAAGCTTGCGGGGTTTAGTAGCACGGTAGTCCTCTATGGGTTTCCTCGATCCCCCGGTCTTCGGGTGTTAGTGAATCCTCGGCATACATTTCCTTCTAGTTGTTATCCTGGAATGTTGGGTTTGATCCCTTCTTCTAATGGCCCTTATGGTGTCTATGATGGAAAGTTATATTTTCTTCCCTCTTCTCAGAGTTCTCCAATAGTTCATCCCCCTTTTCTGGGGTCACCAACAGTTCTTCCTCCTTCTCCCCCATCCACCCCTAAGTATATGTGACAAGATGGGTTCTCTAATCCCCGGTGTTCGGATTGGGCAGGGTGTAGAAATTATTTCTCCCTGGGAATGTGTGAATGGATGTCAACTCATATCCTGACCTCCCCATTATCCCCAGTAGAGCTCTTGTCCATGACAAATAGATTTTCTACCAGGTATCATTCTAGAAGCTTGAAGGTGAGTCTGCTCTCCCACGTTTCTAAGGCTATGAGTTCTGGAGCCAATCCTAGAACCCTTTTTGATCAATGATTCCAATCCTAATATGGAATTTCAAGGGTATTGGTTCCCATTTTAAATCAGACATTGTGGAATCTGAGTTTAGAAAACATTATATTTCTCTGGTTGGTATTCTCGTGCACAAAAAATACCAAATAAATATTGGTGATTTTTCTAGTAAACTCATGATGAAGGGCTATCTTCATGTGGATCCCAATAAAAGGCACATCTAGATCATCTGGAATAAGTATTTCATGGTTGATATAGTTGGGTCCATAGACCAGTTTATCACTTTTAGTGTGACCCATGGTTTTCATATCTCTCTTGTTTCTTTCATTTACGAGAGTTGTGATCCCCAGTAGAGGGTGATCATGTGGAATGATCTCACACTGTTTGTCCTGATAAATCTCTCGTGGATTGTGGGTGGTGAATTTATTGTTGTGGCGAACCTGTATGAGAGGAACCTGAGGGGTCCATATACTAGAAGGGACAGTGTTGATTTCAACAAATTCATGGGTTGAAAAAGTCTTTGGGATCATTCTTATTCAGAGGAAAACATTACCTGGTGCAATAACCGAATAGAAGGTTATAGATCATGGATTCTCATGGATAGATGCTTGGCCAACTTGTAGTCTCTCTCCATGTACGTTGACATGAGTGTGGTTCATCTAGATCAGGGTATTTCATACCATTCCCCACTTCTCATATGTCTCTCATTCGATAATGATACTCGATTGAGTTCCATGTTTTCTCAGTTGTGGGTCGATGCTCCTAGTTTCCATGACATAGTTAGAATGGCCTTGAGTGATCCTGTCCAAGGGAACTCGTGGAATTATTTTATTATCAAACTGAGGCACCTCAAGAGTAGGCTACAGTTGTGTTCATGGGACCTTCCTCCTCTAGACAGGGACATAGATGACACTTTGTAGGAGGTCAATTGCCTCTAAAGGCTGCTAGAAGTGGCTTCAGATGATCGCTTTTTTGAGGATCTGGTGGGAAAAAAAGATAATTTGGAAGAATTTTTACTGAATTAGGGGTGCCTTTCTAGGGAATCAGCATGGTCCAAGTTCTTGAATTATGGGGATCATAATACTTATTATTTTCATGCTTGTATCAAGGATAGTAGATGGGTCGTTAAACCAAATACCAGGCATGAGTATGGGTCCTTCACAAATGACAATGATGTTGTTGGTGCCTAGGCTAACTCCCATATTAGGGATCGTCTTGCAGGTCCTAACATGCACTTGTCGAGGGGGGGGGGGTATCCGATTGACCCTACATATCTCTTTGATGTTATCCCTAGTAGTGTTTCTCCCAAGGATAATGATAGTTCGGGGGACCTTCCTCATGTGAAAGAGGTCTTCAATGCTATGGTGAATTTAAATATTGATAGTGCAGCCAGTCTGGATGGGTTTCCTACTTCCTTTTATAGATCCTACTAGGATGTTGTTAAATTTTATTTTCTTGTGGCTATTCAAGACTACTTTCAGGGTGGGAATCTGCCTTGTGTTGCATGTGCCATTACACTTGGGCTCATCCCCAAGTCCAACAATCATACATCCATCTTCCATTTTTACCCTATAAGCATGTGAAATGTACCTTACATGATTCTCACGAATATTATCAACTCAAGGATGTATTTTTATCTTCCCAAGTGGATCTTAATGAAACAACATGTTTTTGTGAATTGTCGATCTATCCAGGGGGATACTGCCTTGGCCCAGGAAATGATTAGGGATATCAACCTCCAAACTCATGGTGCTAAATTAGTCATCAATCATGATATGAATAAATTGTATGACCATATGGAATAAGGTTTCATAAACTGTGTATAAGCAGGTATGGGTTTTTCTCTTTGAAATATTTACATTCTTTTTAGTTGTTTTATAACTTCTTTGCTAGTGGTATCATTTTTGGGCAAATCCTATGGCTTCTTCAAAGATACTAGAGGTCTTTGTATTGGAGAACCTATTTCTCTAAACCTCATTATCGTTGCCCAGAATGTCTTCAATCTTCTCATCCACAGAATCCTATGCAGTAGAGCCATCCTTCCGTATCGTCACAGATTGGGTTCACCTTTAGTGTCCCATAAGATGTTCGAGTATGATACTATTATTTTTATGAATGCTGCTAGTAGATCAGTGAGAATCATGATCAGGATGCTAGATGACTATTGTTATTGGAGTGGCCAGAGTGTTAACAAAATAAAAAGTAGTATTTACATTCAATGTAACTATACTTCGAGCTGTATCTCTACTGCGAGCCATATATTGGACATGAAAATAGTTGAGTTTACCATTTAATACTTTGACGCCCCTTTATTTTCAAGTAGGCTTCACATTCCTGATTTCGATCCTCTACTTACCAGAACCACTATTCAGGTACATAATTGGAATAATACGTTTCTGTCTTTCTATGGTAGAAAAACACTGGTTAATAGTGTTCTATTGGACACCCTGATGGAAGCTCTCTCATTGATCATGGTTCCTAAATGTGTCATTAAAAACATTGATAGAATTCTTGCTAACTTCATATAAGAACCCAAAGGTGAGGGAAAAAGGCACTAGGTTTCGTGGAATAAGACTGACCGACCCATTATCGAGGGTTGGATTAACGTTAGAATCCTCTTGGATACCATCCATTTAATTCATACTATGTTAGCATGGGAGGTGTTGTAGAACCATACCTTATGGGGGTGCACATTTGATGGTTACTCTACAGGTGATCAAGTTTCATCAAAAGGTTTTTTTCCCCATTTTTGACTGAGAGTGAGCCTATCATAGATTCTCTCAGGCTCCATTCTCATTGGATCATGGGTGAAGGCGAAGTATCGTTCTGGCATCACAACTGGAGTAGGGAGATCTTTGGTTACTCGTTTTGCCCATCAACTAATATTTCTTTCAAGGATGCCCGCCAAAACCTAGTTCTTATCATGGTTGTCCTAAACAGTGCCCAATATATTCTTTGTAACCCCATATATCTCTCCCCGAATCCGGATAGTTGTGTTTTCACTACTTCCTCCTCTGGAAAATTCACAACGTGGGACTATCGTCGAACATTCTTTATGAAGGGTCATGGGAAGGTATAGAATGTTATCCTTTGGGCCACAATTATACCTACCATGTTTAATTTCCTTTTATGGAGAATCAGTAATAGAGATCTTCCCATGGAATATAATGTTATATGTTGTGGTATTTTCTTGGTTTCAATATGTGTTTGTTGTAAGCCGCATAAGGTGGAGAGTTCGAACAATCTATTCATTGAAAGCGAGTGGGCTTATGATGTTCGGGGATTTTTAGGTTAATTTTCTACTATCTCATCACCAATCATGGATGATCATCAATTCCTTGATCGATGGTGCCATGGTTCGTGTGATGGTGGCTTGGAGAGGTCTGCCTGTATCATTATATTGAAAGAAGGGTGTTGGTGCATGTGGAAATCATGCAATAAGTGGGATTGGGTAGTCTCGACTGGTCACATGATTATCTTCAAGGTTAAATGTCTGCTCATCGACTTGGTCAGGGCTCTAGATAACAAAAGTGAGGCTCCTTCCTTGAAGCACTTTAAGTCTGGTCCTCACTGCCCCCTCAGGAGAACATCTACCGCCTGGGTAACTAGGTATGCATGCTCCCCCCTTCAGCGAGCTTGAAGTTCAACAACGATGGGTCATGTGTATTAGGCTGCATTTTTGGCAGTGGGGGTTGTGCGTGATGATAGAGGATTAGTTATTCTATCCTTCACCATTAGGCTAGGATAGGGAAAGGCCCTTTAGGCCAAAGCGATGGTCATGTTCAATAGTCATAAAATTTGCGGGGAGAGAGGCTTGGACATCATGGAAGAAAAAATAGACTCTATGAATTTACGCAACACCCTTATTGGTATTGGAAAGATTAATTGATCTATTCATTATACAATTATAATCTATTGTGTCTTTCAGTTGGATAATTTAATGGTCTCTCATACATAGCGGGAGGGGAACAAGGTGGCAGACTACCTAGCTTTGGTGGATATTTTCATGATCTGGATTTCTTAGTATTTTATTATCTTATTAGTTTAAAAGAGGAAGGGGTGTATATTATCAGAGGTGATGCCCTGGGTCTCCACTATTTAGACCCCCTTAGTCTTTTCCTTTATTTGGCCTTCTTCTTTTTCGTCCTTGGATACCTTGTATGTTATTTTTCCATTGAATAAAAATGTACATTATGATGATGACAGAGCCTCTAACTGATACGATATCATTACAACCACTAGTAACAACAAATACTATCTATCCATAAGTGTCACTCTTCTCCCCCATAAATAGATGTCTCACACCATCCTCTATAAAAAAACTAACAGTTCACGAATTGAAATCAATGTGGGCCTCAAAAATCTCCAACCAATCCATTCTTAATATTATATCATTAGAATCCATCTCAATCACTATGAAATACCACATCAATTCAATGTCATTCACAACTATGATATATGATATACATATGAATGCTCGACACTCTCTATGACCTAAGGGATTTTGTAGTTTTAAAAATGAAGGCATCAATTCCAAATGTAATCTCAACATATCCGTGACATAATAAGACATAAAATAATGGGAAGAAACCATATCAAATAATTTTTGTATAAAAAGGAATTTAAAATAAATTTACCTCGCACCAGGGATGGTCCTGAATGATAATCCACCACAACATTTTTTGCTCTGAACAGCTTCTTGTTTTCCACACTCTTCTCTTTATAACCCTGATGTGGTGTCATGGTATTACGAGAATCACCAGGACTCACATTGCTCTGCTGATGTGGGGTATACTGTTTCCCCCATCCCATTAAGGAATAAGACCCATGCGACCCCTGAAGAGTGTCACAGACACCCGACCACAGAGTATTCTGAAAATAACACTATAGATATCCCATCGTCATACAATAATGACATTATCGAGCTTGTTTCATAAAATCCCTCCTGATGTGTCTCATAGAGCATCACTAAAAACATCCCATCATACTTTTAGGCTTCAGAGGAAGATTCACTGATACTGCCATGTGATCTTAAGCCAAACACCAACCCGAAAAATAAGGGTCCCTATTTCTCATGGACCCAATGTTCGTGTTCCAACTATTAACCCTGGGGACCAACATACTTACTCTACCTATCACCACAAAAATATCATGCTCTGTCATCACAGCTCTATTCAACATTCTAGTGTAGTCATTTATACATTTCACTACTTTCTAAGAATGAATTTATTACCTCATATAGGCTTCAAAAATCAGTTCCATCAATGATGTACAACCCTCCAACTCAGGTGAAAGCCATTCTATGTTCATAAACATAGCCTCATTTTCTTTTACCTCTATGTTTTGTTTCTTCAAATATAATAAATCAGTTGTGTGCTCAATTCTGAACATATGCAGGAAGAATACTTTGTCAAACTATTCTTCAAATCCCTTCCATGTAACACCTTGGTATTTCCCAGATTAGACCACTATTTCCCACCACTAAAAGGAAATATCTTCCAACATTTATGTGGATAACTTCACGTTCATCTCATTATGGTAGTCTCAGAAACTCAAATATGCTATTCATTTTGTCAATCCACGTTTCAACCCTTTCTGGTTCCGAATCACCCCTAAACATGGGTGGATTATGTATTTGAATATGATCCCCTTGATCCCCATTATTTGGTTCATTACATTTATTCCAACATCCCTTAGTGTGTAAATCTTGTACTAAACTCTGCACTAGATACTGGTTCACCTGAGGCTTAGGTGCAACCAAAATTTCAGCATCTTCCACTAGTAGGGAAATATGACGCCTGCCCGGTGACATTTCAATAAAAACTGAAATAACCATATGTCATACTCCTATAAAAAGAAATGGTTTAAAACATTATAATGAAATATCATAACAAATATCACATTAAGTCATTTAATAATTTCACATTTCACATTTTTCACTATTCTGAAAATTCCACCATGTTTTGAAAATAATCCAATTTTCAAAATAACAAATATTTCAATGTTGCAAATCCATATATTTTAAAACACAATTAAAATTTCAAAAATCCTCACATTCATATCACACCATAGATCATTATACCCCAATTAAATTTTCATCATAGGGGGAAATCATTTCTACCATACTTGCCATGCTCATCTCCTTGGCTACATCCATGACAATGATAAATCCAATGCTTATATTTTTCTCCAATTACTTATGTAACAAACTCCATTGTAAATATATATTCAGAATAGAAGGGTTAGTTACATCCTTTTATGATATACATTCGATGTTTGCAATAATTATATGCCTTGCTACTATCCCGACTCATGAAATAGACCAAAAATGAATGTCAACTCCAAAGGACCAAGCAATATCTCTCAAATGAAAGACTTGGACCGAATGATATGATACCACTTGTAAAATCATACCCCATCCCATTTGGTTGAGATGGCAGAGTAATGTTACTTTGGCATAATAGACATCACCAATGCTCCAATGGATGGAAATAAATTCCAAGGGCTTCGAGAATACATTGTGGAATGATTTTCCCATATGATAAAATCAACCAACCTATTATTCCATTACCAACAGCGATACCTGATGCATGTTCTCTAAGTGACCCTAAACACATATTACCAAGAGATATCAAAATGAACAAACAAATCCTTACCATTACAAAGACTAAAAAACAAAACAAGATCAATATAACATACAAGGTACCATGTGGAAAACTAAAGAACATCACTTTAATGAACTGGGACACCATTCATTGCTCCACACCAAACAAAATGCTCCATGAACCACTACGCCGCACAAGCATCATGACGAACCACTAACAGAATGAGATTCTTTACCCAAACATGTGTCCCAGAATACAATATCTTAAAAATCACCCATATGCCAAGGTAGGGGGTGAGTACAAATACTCAGTAGATTACCCCCAAATGATTTCCCTACAAATGCCACTTGGATAAATCCATTAGCATGTTTTTATAAAACAGTTAATAAGAAACATTAAATCGTGAAACAACATACAAAAATAAAAAAACTCAATTACCAAGACATTTTCACGAAAATTCCCAAAAAAAATGTGAAAGCCAAAAAAACATGCAATTTCTCCTTATCACACCCATTTCTTCTTGTATAACAACAATAAATAATGCAACAACCACGGTGGAACTTCTTTTTCAAACCCATTTATCTCATTCCAAATCATGTAGTACCTTCCTTCTTCCTTTCCTTGATGGTGGCCCTTCAATAAAATATCCAAACTATTTTAATAGTGGTTCTCCTCACCAACATCACATCATTCCAATCACAAACATATCATGCACAGATAATAACAAAGCATATAATGCAAAAAGGCTACAAAAAATGAAAATAACCATTTCCATCTGATGAAAATACACTTTAGTAAATATACTATATTTTGAATCCCCCTTAATTAATTTTCAATGTCGAACAACATTTGAATAACTCAAAATTTTTAATGGAAGCCATTTTCATCATCCATTTTAAAAAATAATCCCACGTGACATATTTTAAAATCTCAATTTTAAAATCCATCATAAAAAACATTACAACCGAAAAATCATTTTCTCATAAATCTCCAAAACATTTACAAATGGATTTCAAAGAAATTTCACAAAACAAAATCACAAATTAATTTATGAAATATAAATTAAATGAAAGACGTCATATAGATCTAAAAAACTTACAAGAGAAAGAATCCACCATCCTTTAGGTTTCAAGTGAAATTGTCCCACAAGAAACCACACCACAAATAAATAACAAATATCCAACAAAACCACACAACATCTCCTTACCTACCATCAACAAACCTTCATATCATCACATAAGATAGAAAAACAACAATATCTTTCCGTAAAAAATATGGATCTAGAAAACCTATAATTAGTGAAGAGTAAATAAAATAGAAACCACAAAAGAACTAGGAGAGATTGTGTACCGGAGATGAATCGCCTTCTAAACACTTTGAAACCCCATAAAATTCCGATTCAAATCATGTGGGAGAGAACCCCTAACCCTTGAGAATGGGAAATACCATTTGAGCCTCTAATAGGACAATGTTTGGGTGTATTTATTGTAATACTTACTAATCATGGATTTTTTGAATACCAGTTTTATAGGCCGCACAATTAGCTCACATGATTTGAAAAAACTGTGTGCTAACCGTGCACATTTTATTTCCTCAAAGGGGAATCTTTAACAAAATTTACATAGTTACAGAAGACGTGTGCAAGCCGTGTGAAATTCCACTGCCCACAAAATTTCATCATGCATAGTTTCCCCTATCTATTCTCAAACCGTGAGCCTTAAAAAGGCTTCCAAAACATTCCAAAATCCCTCTGAAACACCCCTAACATCGTCCCAACTCATCTCAAGCACTTTAATCACATAAAAATGCATTTCCAAAGTATATATACTAAAATCATGGGTGATACATTAGTTATATTATATTATTGTACTCAAATGAGATACATTTCTTTATAAATTATAAATGAATTGAATTAATATCTTTTAACAGTGATATCTGAGAAAATTAATGAATGAGATTATAGTTATTCACATGTGTAATAAGAAAGTTAATAACTAATAAATGATTTTAGGAAAAATCCTTGATGAATCAATTCCATAATTTTTATATATTAATTATTAAATATATATGTGATGAATATTAACAATTAATTGAATTTAGAGAAGATTAAAAGGTACTATAAAAACATATTAAACAAATAGTTTCATGTTTATGTCAGGGGAGTGATCTAATGAAAAAATATTCCAATGCATAACCTAATTTATATTTATATTTTCAGTCTTTATAAGGGAAATACATTTACTAATAGTTGAAAATACATGGAATCATCAACAAAGTTTCATTCATAGGGGGTGGTATGATGTTATATAAATAATTACTGTGATATCTTGTGAAAAATGGGTACTTCTTAAACTATGAGTTTTATAGTTTAAGTGCATGGGTTCATAGATAGACATATACCATTATATCATATAACTGATGAAATAATTATATACCAATATCGTAGAGATTTTTTAGGAATAAAATGTCTTCACTTTTATAAACCAATAAATGATATTTTTAAAATTAATGTTATCTCATAGTGAATGTTTTTTTCTATATTGATTTTATATGTTACATAGTTTGAAAATAATAAAATAAAACTCAAAAGTGAGTAGGATTATTTTTATAATATTTTAACAAATCAAAATATTAAGTCCCCAATACCTAATCAATTATTTTTCATTAATACTATTATGTAATTTGAAAATAATTACAGACATACTATGCATTTATATAAGTAATTAAATAATACCATTTTCTATTTTTATTATTTTCAGTGAAATTTTATTTGATTACATATATTACCAAGTATCTACCTCTCTCTAGGGATATACCTTGGTATTTTATGATGCATTTTATTTATGTATATTAATTTAAGGCTTCATAATGATCCCAACAATCTCTTAACACTCTCTACTATCATCCATGATATTTTTTGAATCAATTATTTTAAATTAATTTATACTTATATGTATTCTTTTACAATTTAAAAAATATTCATTAAGAAATCAATCACATTACACAAAAAAAAAACCTAATTTAAAAAACACATGATAAAAATAATTATTATAGATCCATAAATATTCGATGGTTTAACTTATATGACCAAAATAGTCTATTATTCATATTTTTGAAAAAATAAACTTGAATATTGGATAAACTATTGAATCAAGTAATATAAATAATAACAAATATATTTTAATATTTCTTAATGAGTTATCCCTATATTTGGGGATTCAAAGAACATTTAAATGTTTACAAATTATAAAATTACAAGTACATACTATACTATAATTTATCCAATGATGTGTTATTATATTATTTTGAACATGGATTTTAAATATCCGCTAATATTTAATTTTTTTATTTAATGATAAAATATAGAGAAAATTTAGGACCCCAATCTTAACAACCAAAATAGACCTCTATTAATCACTTATTATTTTTTTTAATAATTACTATAATTGAAATACATATTTTTTATAATATTTAATTCTATATCAACAACATTTTAAAAATTAATCAATATGTTTTAAAAAAATGAAATGATATTGGAGTATTAATTCATGAGAAAAATGTGTTCTTCCACCCTAAAATTTTATATCAAAATAAACTACCATCATTATAAGGAGATATCAATTTAAATAAAAATTTGCCTCACCACATTATTAGACATGAGAGTAAACATTAATTATTAATAATTTTTTTACAAAACAAAATCTCATCCCATGTCAAATTTTTCATAGAGTCACCCCAAAACAATTAACATCTAGATCATACATGAATACCATTACCCTACTATTGAATTTATTATTTTGAACTTTCCCTTTTCTATATCCATATTAACCATATATATAAATAAATTCAAAATGATAGAAACAAATGTTTTCCCAAACTCTTCTACCTAGAATACCACTCTAAATTCATGGTATGTTCCTATGTACAAATATTTTATGAGTTTTTCATAATTCTTAAGGTCTAATACCTATAGATACTGAAATATATAGAATAAAGAAACATTTTAATATATTATTATTCCAGATACACCATCCACAATATTAAATAATAATAAAAACAATCATATTTTATATGGTATAGAATTCCAAAATATATAAAATGATATGTCCATGAATGTTCAATAAAAAATTCATGGGTCACCTTATTTTTTAAAAATAGTAAAAAATTCCCCTAGTGAGAATCTATAGTGATTATGTACACCCATAACTGTAGTCTAGAAGAAGTCACAAATTTCCCACATTAGTGAAAAAATAAATACCTTATTTATTCATATAATTATGAATATAATATATAGTTTAAAAAATAAATAAACATGTATATATGTTGAATATGTCTCATTTTTTATCATGAATTCTCACTATTAATTTCAAAATCAATGTTCTCGATGGTATTTCGATATTGGATACTAGCTACATAAAAAATATTAGTAATTTATATTTCAACACCTCCAAGAAACTTATATAAATTTTACATCCTTCTACTCATAATCCTACATAATATTTCTTAAGAATGTTTAAAATTGATTAAGTAGTGACCTAAAACAGATTTTAAGGGATAAATATCCAACGATTAAAAATGTGTAGATTATATGTTTGTGAAAGATCATGAACATTGGAAAAATATCTTATTAAAAGGATCATAGAATAGTGATATTTTACCAAAAAATTAATATGTAATTACATATGAACAAATAATATTACATATATGATCGTGTAATCAAGTAGAACAATGAAAAATAATCATTATTTGTGTGTAACACCCCGAGCTTCCATGATACGCTTCTCATTCAATAATGCAATGGCTTGCATTGTACGCAACTTCGAGTTCTAAAACACCGCGACTAATAAAAGTAGCCGTTTTGAATAGTAACAACCACTTTTTAAAATTATAGAAATTTTATATTTCAAAATGGACTTCATTTTTGGATTCGGAATATCGAAATTAGCCTATGTTGAATTTTTGTTATATTTCTAAGAACTTCTTATTTTTTATGAATAGTGAAAAATACTTAAAAACAACTTTTTTAATAAAAATAATCTATAGTGATAAATTATACTATTTGGTGGTTTTAAAGTATAATTAGAATATATTTTTACCATTTTATCCAATGGTGGTCATTACAATTAATTTAACATTGAAATTGGTCATAAACAATTGCCAATCTTTTGATATAAATTGTTTCTTAAAAACGCGCTATTTGTTGTGACAGCGGGAATTAATTATAAAATTAATTAATGCAACTTATATGTTTTTAATTCTGTAAAATAGACATCATTTTTGAATTCGGAATATCAATTATAGCTTAGGGTGAAATTTTGGCATTGTTCTGAAAAACATCAATTTTTGATGAATAGTGAAACCACTAAGTGGTAGTTAAATAACTGATTTTTCGTTTAAATGAAATATTACCACTACTGTGATTTGATTTTCAAAAATCCTACAAACATGGTTGTAATTATGATGTAAAATTTGGTTCAATGGGATTGAAATAATTTTTTGGTGAATAGTAACTTTTAAGTTCTTAATCGCGATTAGAGGTAATTAGTGTAGTTTAAGGTACAAATAATGTTTTAATAACATGAGATGAGCATGACACTTGTCCTACTCCTATTGGATGAGTAATGGCCGACCAAGACAACCCATGGGTCAACTTGGGGACCCCATGGATCCACTTTAGTTGGAAAATGACATTAATATATATTTATTTAATGTTAAAATTAAATTGACACAAACATGAGTTGTTTTACTAAAACAGTTTTTAAGTGGGGTTACAGAAGCCCAAATTTTGATTATAAATATTCATTAGAAAGATAAAAAAATTTCCTACATCATTGTATTTTTTTTATAATTTTTAGACATTAAATAAATTAAATTATTTATGAAATCATTATGATGCGGCGATGACCTCATTATTTAACGATTTAAATAAAATGAGAAGATAATTCAAAATCCAAGGCTTACACTTGTCCAAAGCCTATTGGATGAAGATATTTCGAACCCTTATCACCTTATCCATGAATTATATAAGTGTGGGACCTTTATAATCCGAAAAGCATTGTGTAATAATGTAACATTTCAATATTTCCAAAAGAGCCCCTCCTCTCCACTTATAAAAGGCCCCCACCTCCCTCACCTTATTCACACCTTCAAGCCATTTGGCTCGGCCAACCTCTGACCAAATACTCTTCCAACCTTTCCCTCTTACTCCTAGAAGCCTCACTTCGGGCAGAACTCTTCCCAAGAAAGCCTTTGGCTCAAATCAAAAAGAGTTACCCGATTTTGAGGTAATGTCTTCTCTAATATTGTTTTGTTTTGTTTTTCTTCTCCAACCCCCAAAACTGTTTTTATTCATTTCTTTTGTTACAACACCAGTATACTCAATATACTAGGATGTTTTTATAAGATGGATTCGAGCTACACTTACACAAACCTACATCTAATGGCTAAAGAACATACGGTTTCTGTGGATGGCGAATTTCTGCCTCACGAAACGATGATTGTTCAACACTCATATAACACCTTCAAAGGTGGCCATTAAGATGTCACTATTTTTATATATGATATATAATATGTTTATGTTATACTTATGCTTCTGTATTTCTCATTTATGGCATACTTTATGATTTCCATTATGCGTAAAACGCGATAATTTCATTTTAGAAAGTGCGGACTACCACCCCCTCAAAGTGATTTGAATCGTTAATGCCATATGTGGGATGTATAAAGGATGGAGTAAATGGTATTATACACTATATTATACTGGAATTATATTATACATTAATATCATTATGATTTCGTTCCATTAAATATGAAATTGAAATGAAAGTAGCGTTCATGCGTACGTACGGCTTACCGTCTCCATGAACGGTGCATTTCATTTCTTACTTCTAAATGTTACATAATATTATAAATGAATGTATATACTGGATATTTAAGATATATATGACATCTAAATCATGAATATAATTCTGGAGATAATGGATATTCTACCACATAAACAACTTGTAATTATAAGAAGTTTATTGTTGACTCAAGTACCAAAGATTGACAAAACGACCGTTATTAACTTAAATAATTACATAATGTTCATATCATTGTAATAAGTGATATAATAAGGATAATGAAATTTAAAATGGTTATTAATAAGGTATATATTAACTCTAGTTTATTATTCAGGAGGTTAAAGAACGGTTGAGTCAAGTCAGACACGAGGTAAGGGAACTTCTTAACCCAACTTCCATTCTTTGAGTTAATCTCCTACTTTCAAATTATGCCATGATATTATTATGTACTATTTTGTATTTATACTTTCTTTATGTGTACCTATAGTGAATACACATAATATATCTATTTTAATTTTAAAAATGATCTTTTAAGGACTTCGTCTCAATCCCCTTTCATTGAGGCATATTTGTTTTTATACACAACTTTCTTTTATACGGTGTATAAACCCCATTGACTATTACGTTTATTCAAAAGGAATCTTTTTTTATACGAAGCGTTTTGATAAAAGACAAAAGGGAATGCTTTTCATTCTGTACTTATGTGGCGATAATGAATTCTCTGCCACCGTGACCATAATTTGAGTTTCGGCTTCCTTTACAAGCCATCATTTTTTTTAATGAAAAATAAATACAAAGTTTTAACTTTCTGTTATTTTGGTATTGAAAATGGTTTTGAAAGAGTTTTTATTATATCAATGTGTTGTATTGATATCTTGTGATTGAAATGTGGAAATGTTATGTTTCCTTTATTCAAGTTTTATGTGATATTATTATGTTATGGTTTATGATATGTTTAAACCTATTCATATGAGGAATGTATTGGACTTAATAAGTGACGGGTGGAGCCCTCTCTAGCTTCTCGATGTATCGGTAGGTCTCATGAGACAACTAGACGTGGAATTGGCCGAGGCCCTTTCCCAATTTGATTTATGGTTTTGGCCGAGGCCTTAATCATTTTAGACGTCTTGGCCGAGGCCTTGACAAAATGTTTCAGAATGTCCGGCATTATACATTCCCTCATTATGAAAGTGGTTATTGATATTGCATGTGATTATTCGACCAGTAGAATATCCATGTGAAGAAGTGAATGGCATTATCTCATTTTACTTTTGCCATATTATGTTGAAGTTCAAGTTAAAAAGGATTTTGTTTTATTTATGCATTGCCTTAAATGTTTATGATTATTGATGAATGTTTCCGCTATATTGTTATCCTTACTGAGAATCTGAGCTCACCCCCTTCAATGTTTAAATATTTTTCCAGGATATGAAGAAGTATTTTATGAATGACCTGCAGGGGTAGTCAGAAAGGGATATGAGTGTGGACTATGAAGACCATGTTATTGTAGTTTGTTTACTTTTTGATGTAATGAAAGACTTATGAATGTATCTAGTGTTTCCAAGGCTACTAAACTAATTGGTCTTTCGAGACTTGATCTTTTGTGATCATGCCAATGTTACGAAGTAATGCACCGGCTCTGGGTAGCTGGGGTCGGGGCGTTACAGTTGGTATCAGAGGCAGTTTAGTACTAACCTTGGAAGCTAGATTTAGATAAACTCTGATTAGAGAACATAGCCCAAAGATAGAATTTGAGGATTAGTATAGAAGAACTTCCTATAATTTTGTTATTGTAGAGATTTTGTGAGTTTTCTGAGCAATACATCCCTGTCTGGATACGAGCAAGTAGAGGCGGCTCTGGCACAGATGTACCTAGGGGTAAAACCCGAAAACACTGCTTTGTGCTAGACTCGAATGGGAACTGGTACACGACAACGGTCCTTGCTGCACTCTTGGTTATGACACTCCCAGGGGATATGCTTAGGATAACTCTCATTTTCTTTACAAATCATTATGAAGGGTTTATGAGTATATACTTCCTCAAAGAAAACATTTTTTTTATTATGGATTATATCCATAAATAGTTCAATTTATGTTAAGTGTTTTATAAGTATGGGATTATGTATTTTAATTCATAAACTGATCTAGTTTATGCCATTGTTTAGAAATGGTGCCTAGTGGATGAAATGGAAACCGTATCAATGCACGCACTCCATGTAGGGATTTCCCTCCTGCTCAAGATAATTATAGTGGGGCAGGTGATGCAACTGGTGCCGATCAGCTAATCACCATACTGGGACAACTTGCTCAGGTTATGAATGATAACCTTACCCGTATGGAGTACCCTGATCCACAGCGTGGAGGATCAATGTTAGACCGCTTCATGAGGCAACAACCACCAACCTTCAATGGGAGTACAAATCCTATAGTAGCTGAGCAATGGATAAATTACTTAGAGAAAATATTCCATGCCTTGGGGAGTAGTGAAAGTGAGAAGGTTGTCATGGCAGTTTACCGCCTCACTGGAGATGCCGATCAGTGGGGGTCGCTGATTCAAAACACAAAGGAAGATGATGACGTATCAAATATGGAATGGAGAGAGTTCAAAGAGCTTTTCTTAGAAAAATACTTTCCTCGTGACCATCGAGCAGATATGGAAAGGCAATTTCTGAGTCTGAGGCAGAAGGAGGATGAGAATGTCGCAAAGTATGAGGCTAACTTTACAAGGTTAGAGAGGCATGCTTCCGATTATATACGTAACCCAAGAAGTACGATTGATCGTTTCTTTGATGGGTTAAAACCATTTCTCCGTCAAGCTTTAGTATCACAAACCTTCTCATCGTACGAAGATATTGTCTCATGTGCTATCAAGACAGAAAAGGAATTCTCTAAGTCTTATGACAACAAAGTAAAGCAGGAGAAGAAGAGAATGGTGGAACAAGAAATGGATAAAGGGAAAAAGGGAAAGAAGGATTTTCCATTATGCGATAGTTGTGGGAAGAATCACCCCGGTGCTTGCCTAAAAGAAATGGGAGTTTGTTATAAATGTGGAGAAAAAGGTCACCAAGAGCGTGATTGTAAGGGAAAGAAAGAGGCTATCAATGTTGAATGCTACAATTGTAGAGAAATGGGTCATTATGCAAATGAATGTCCTAAGCGTCAAGGAAACTTTCCTCAGAAAAGGCCAAGGGATCAAGTCCAATCTTATGCTGTGACTACAATTGAAGCGGAATAATTATTGTATTTGTGTTTTTGGACTCAAGAACTAGATTATGGTTATAAGAATAATGTGATATATATAAGTATTTTACTGCAGTACATGTTGTTTTCATTAAAGATTTAATATGATTAAGGTAATCATATTTTTAGTATGTGACAATAAGAGAAACTTTTCGTTGTTTGGGGAATCTGATGTTACAATTGATTTTGGAATTTAGAGACCTTTTAGAAAAAGTCTGGACGGAGGTATTTTGGATAACTATTAAGGTTGGAATGGATTAAGTTGAACCATGGATAGTATTGTTTAAGGTTAAATCATTTCTGAAGATTATTTTTGGAATATTATAATACTATAGTTTTAGGAAAAGGACAACCTGTAGGGTGGGGCATAACCCGTCGCGTCGGACAAAGCTGCAGGAATCGAACCCACAATCATAGTGCGACAAGCCTTTTTTTCCTACCACTAGCCTACAAGAAGTCCCTGGTTATTACAAAATAATTTTACTAATCTAAATGGTATGTGTTAACATTTGGAACCTTATACAATTAGGATAAGTATAATATTTTTGAGTTCTATTATCTTTTTGAGTGAAAGATGAGTTGAAGGTTGAAACTCTAATTGTCAAGAATAAATATATATATATACCTATCTCTTATTCAATGAATAAATTAATTCTTAAACTTTAGTAAAGGGATATTAAAACAAAAAATGTGTTATCCTAATACCTTATGTCTTGTTGAACTGATGATATTTTAAATCAACATAGATTGAAGGCTTTGAGGCCCTCATTTTGACAGTTGATTGTGATTGATGACCTCAATCACTCCCTACAAATATTTACGTTTTTCCTCCAATTATATGTCTCTAATTGCCACCAATGTTCTCCTTATCGAGATCATAATTAGGTGGTGACTTTCTTATTTCCATTTCCCTCTTATTAAGGCTAAATTTTATTAATCTTATTTCCGATGTGGGTTTTCCACAAAGGTATTTTCTCTGTTCAACCTTTCATTTTCAAAGAAAAAATTTCAAATTGCGAGGATGCAATATATTGAAGGAGGAGAGAATGTAACACCCCGAGCTTCCATGATACTCTTCTCATTCAATAATGCAATGGCTTGCATTGTACGCAACTTCGAGTTCTAAAACACCGCGACTAATAAAAGTAGCCGTTATGAATAGTAATAACCACTTTTTAAAATTATAGAAATTTTATATTTCAAATTGGACTTCATTTTTGGATTCGGAATATCGAAATTAGCCTATGTTGAATTTTTTGTATTTTTCTAAGAACTTCTAATTTTTTATGAATAGTGAAAAATACTTAAAAACAACTTTTTTAAGAAAAATAATCTATAGTGATAAATTATACTATTTGGTGGTTTTAAAGTATAATTAGAATATATTTTTACCATTTTATCCAATGGTGGTCATTAGAATTAATTTAACATTGAAATTGGACATAAACAATTGCCAATCATTTGATATAAATTGTTTCTTAAAAACACGCTATTTGTTGTGACAGCGGGAATTAATTATAAAATTAATTAATGCAACTTATATGTTTGGAATTTTGTAAAATAGACATCATTTTTGAATTCGGAATATCAATTATAGCTTAGGGTGAAATTTTGGCATTGTTCTGAAAAACTTCAATTTTTGATGAATAGTGAAACCACTAAGTGGTAGTTAAATAACTGATTTTTCATTTAAATGAAATATTACCACTTCTGTGATTTGATTTTCAAAAATCCAACAAACATGGTTGTAATTATGAAGTAAAATGTGGTTCAATGGGATTAAAATAATTTTTTGGTGAATAGTAACTTTTTAGTTCTTAATCACGATTAGAGGTAATTATTGTAGTTTAAGGAACAAATAATGTTTTAATAACATGAGATGAGCATGACACTTGTCCTAATCCTATTTGATGAGTAATGTCCGACCAAGACAACCCATGGGTCAACTTGGGGACCCCATGGATCCACTTTAGTTGGAAAATGACATTAATATATATTTATTTAATGTTAAAATTAAACTGACACAAACATGAGTTGTTTTACTAAAACAGTTTTTAAGTGGGATTACACAAGTCCACATTTTGATTATAAATATTCATTAGAAAGATAAAAAGATTTCCTACATCATATTATTTATTTTTTTTATAATTTTTATACATTAAATAAATTAAATTATTTATGACATCATTATGATGCGGCGATGACCTCATTATTTAATGATTTAAATAAAATGAGAAGATAATGCAAAATCCAAGGCTTACATTTGTCCAAAGCCTATTTTATGAAGCGATTTCGAACCCTTATCACCTTATCCACGAATTATATAAGTATGGGACCTTTATAATCCGAAAATCATTGTGTAATAATGTAACATTTCAATCATTCCAAAAGAGCCCCTCCTCTCCACTTATAAAAGGCCCCCACCTCTCTCACCTTATTCACACCATCAAGCCATTTGGCTCGGCCAAACTCTGCCCAAATACTCTCCCAACCTTCCCCTCCTACTCCTAGAAGCCTAACCTTGGGAAGACCTCTTCCCAAGAAATCCTTTGGCTCAAATCAAAAAGAGTTACCCGATTTTGAGGTAATGTCTTCTCTAATGTTATTTTGTTTTGTTTTTCTTCTCCAACCCCCTAAACTCTTTTTATTCATTTCTTTTGTAACAACACCAGTATCCTAAATATACTAGGATGTTGTTATAAGATGTATTCTAGCTACACTTACACACACCTACATCTAATGGTTAAAGAACATACGGTTTCTGTGGATGGCGAATTTCTGCCTCACGAAACGATGATTGTTCAACACTCATATAACACACCTTCAAAGGTGGCCATTAAGATGTCACTATTTTTATATATGATATATAATATGTTTATGTTTTAATTATTCTTCTGTATTTCTCATTTATGGCATACTTTATGATTTCCATTATGGGTAAAACGCGATAATTTCATTTTAGGAAGTGCGGACTACCGCCCCCTCAAAGTGATTTGAATCGTTAATTCCATATGTGGGATGTATAAAGGATGGAGTAAATGGTATTATACACTATATTATACTGTAATTATATTATACATTTATATCATTATGATTTCGTTCCATTAAAGATGAAATTGAAATGAAAGTAGCGTTCATGCGTACGTACGGCTTACCATCTCCATGAACAGTGCATTTCATTTCTTACTTCTAAATGTTACATAATATTATAAATTAATGTATATACTGGATATATAAGATATATATGACATCTAAATCATGAATATAATTCTGGAGATAATGGATATTCTACCACATAAACAACTTGTAATTATAAGAAGTTTATTGTTGACTCAAGTACCAAAGATTGACAAAACGACCGTTATTAACTTAAATAATTACATAATGTTCATATCATTGTAATAAGTGATATAATAAGGATAATGAAATTGAAAATGGTTCTTAATAAGGTATATATTAACTCTAGTTTATTATTCAGGAGGTTAAAGAACGGTTGAGTCAAGTCAGACACGAGGTAAGGGAACTTCTTAACCCAACTTCCATTCTTTGGGTTAATCTCCTGCTTTCAAATTATGCCATGATATTATTTTGTCCTATTTTGTATTTATACTTTCTTTATGTGTACCTATAGTGAATACACATAATAGATCTATTTTAATTTTAAAAATGATCTTTTAAGGACTTCGTCTCAATCCCCTTTCATTGAGGCATATTTTTTTTTATACACAACTTTCTTTTATAATGTGTATAAACCCCTTTGACTTTTACGTTTATTCAAAAGGAATCTTTTTTTTATACGAATCGTTTTGCTAAAAGACAAAAGGGAATGTTTTTCATTCCGTATTTATGTGGCGACAATGACTTCTCCGCCGCCGTGACCATTATTTGAGTTTCGGCTTCCTTTACAAGCCATCATTTTTTTTAATGAAAAATAAATACAAAGTTTTAACTTTCTTTTATTTTGGTATTGAAAATGGTTTTGAAAGCGTTTTTATTATATCAATGTGTTGTATTGATATATTGTGATTGAAATGTGGAAATGTTATGTTTTCTTTATTCATGTTTTATGTGATACTATTATGTTATGGTTTATGATATGGTTAAACCTATTCATATGAGGAATGTATTGGACTTAATAAGTGACGGGTGGAGCCCGCTATAGCTCCTCGATGCATCGGTAGGTCTCATGAGACAACTAGACGTGGAATTGGCCGAGGCCCTTTCCCAATTTGATTTATGGTTTTGGCCGAGGCCTTAATCATTTTAGACGTCTTGGCCGAGGCCTTGACAAAATGTTTCAGAATGTCCGGCATTATACATTCCCTCATTATGAAAGTGGTTATTGATATTGCATGTGATTATTCAACCAGTATAATATCCATGTGAAGAAGTGAATGGCATTATCTCATTTTACTTTTTCTATATTATGTTGAAGTTCAAGTTTAAAAGGCTTTTGTTTTAGTTATGCATTTCCTTAAATTTTTATGTTTATTGATGAATGTTTCCGCTATATTGTTATCCTTACTGAGCATCTGAGCTCACCCATTTCAATGTTTAAATATTTTTCCAGGATATGAAGAAGTATTTTATGAATGACCTGCAGGGGTAGTTAGAAAGGGATATGAGTGTGGACTATGAAGACCATGTTATTGTAGTTTGTTTACTTTTTGATTTAATTAAAGACTTATGAATGTATCTAGTGTTTCCAAGGCTACTAAACTAATCGGTCTTTCGAGACTTGATCTTTTGTGATCATGCCAATGTTACGAAGTAATGCACCGGCTCTGGGTAGCTGGGGTCGGGGCGTTACAATGTGAGTCTTAACATAGGAATATAAAATAAAAATATTGAATAAACATAATCATAGAAAATTATAACATTTTGATAAAACACCATTCAGTAACATGAATTATGTTTTAAACTAACCCAATCAGGATAATCCAAAATATTGTGATAAAACACAATCATTCACCCGAATTATGAACTTTGAAAACCTGAATAAATTTACAGATCATATTCTGAGGAATCAAAATTATTTCCAATAATTAAAGAATTATATCATTATATATAATGATTAACCTATTCATTATAGGATTATATAGGTCGTTTTCAATCAAATAATGAAATAACTCATCTATTTATACAACATTAGTTAAATAAAATTTCATATTATTAAAAAAATTGGGCTATAAATTTGGTTTCATAACATCTTAAATTGTGTCACATAAAATAAAAATAAAAATAGATTCATTTAAAAATAATTAAATATCCTAAAGTAAATATATTATAATAGGTGATTACAATTTAACATTAATATTACAAAAATACAAAATATTACTTTAATGATATAGAAGTAAGTTGAATTGAAATTGTAAAATTATATTTTATAAAACATTTTGATTATAGTCATTCAATGATGATGTAATGAGTCACTATAAAAACCCTCATAGAGAAGGTGAGAAGAAATTTTTTAAAACATTATTTATTGAAATATATTAAAAATGGTATCAAGAGAAAAAATTATGTTCATGATAAAAAATATAATGGGGAATATTTAAAACAATTTTTATATATGAAATTGAATGAATCATTATGACGATTGATAATTTTTAAATAAAACCCCATTGAGATGAAAAATATGAAAAAAATAATTTTACAATGAGATTAAGATAAATATGATTTTTTATAATTTCATTAATATTTATCACTCAAAATAATATATGATTTTGTTGTATTAAATGTACAAAAAAATTGGGGAAAATGATCTATAGGAATTTATAGGTATTGTTCATCAGAATATTTTAGAATTATTTTTGAACATTGAATAAACATAATAAATAATGGATCCTATGATTGAGAATTTACTATTCCCCAAAATTAAGGACTTAATAATATATAGATGTATCTTATGAATCATTGAACCAAAACATAGAAGAATATAATTTAATAATTAAAATTATGACCTAATAAAATGTATCCAAGTCAAAAAAGGTATTTATAAAAAATTAAGTATTATATTAAAGAAGAACATTCCAGTGATTGTAAAAATGACATATAGATAAAAATGAATAATGATAATAATGATAACATAATTCAACATTGTGTAAAATAATTAAAGTAAAATAATAAAGTTCATAATATAAATCATGCCTTGATAAATGGGAATTGGGATGAGGAACTTATATTGGATTCCAACATTGAAAGATGTACCATAAATTACTATGTAAAAACCCCATGCATATGTATCCTTTATTTATTAGCCATATTGATGTATCTTATATTAAATTATATTCCCTAATTATTATTTTAAAAACACATATTAATTATTTATAGTTTTTCCATCATAGAGTGTTAATAATTTTGTTTATATTGTACATGGTTTTCAATGGTGTTATTGGATATCATTAATTAATACCTTTTTCATTATTAAAATTCTATTCAATATACTGGAATAATTTTTTTCAATGATTTATGTTTTCCCATTTTAACTTGATATAAGGCATGATTAATGATTTTGAATATGTAATTATTGATGAACTTGTTTCAGGTAAGTAGTTTAAAACCACTACTTAGTATATATAGATCATTTACTATTTTCCCATATTGGACCATATTAATAATATAATATGAAATTTAATATAATATATTTAAATTTAAATTTATTTCCATAAACAAATTATGATAATAATTTAGATTATATTTTATATATGTAGTTAATATAACCCAAACAAGAAGATGCTCTAATCATCTGGTAGGTAAAACTATAAATTTCATTCATTTTTATAAAATTGTGTTTTCAAATGTATAATGATATTTTATAGGTGTTATTATGTTGATTAATCTTATTTTGGAGATATAAATTACTAACATATAGATTATTTTTTTTGGAATTGGATAATATTCATGTTGAGGGCATGCATATTCTGTTAAAGAAACTCTATAGTAGAAGGACATGTAAAAAATTCTTTTTGATAAGGGGGTACCAAAAATGTTAGTGGGATGTAGGAATTGGTAATAGACTTTATATTTAATTGGAATTAATATTAATTTACTAGTTTTATTGGGTGTATGTGATAATTTTTTATAAATAAAAATATTGGACACCACCTTAGAAAAAAATATTGGGAGAGGGGTAAAGAATTAATGTCATTGTATTTATGTTAATTAGGTAAATAGTTATTGGTGAGAGATATTTTTATGAATTATAATCCCAATAAAGGTTTTTTGTAAACATTATTTGACATTTTTATTTAATATACTTCAAAAAATGGATGATTACACATATTTAACATTGGTTAATATGTTAAATTATTTACTATGGTAATTATTATCTCTCTCTAAATATAATGTAAACCATATGAAAAGAATTTAAATTTGTGGATTATTAATTTGGTTGAATGTAATCATATTTAACATATTAATATAATAAAATAACTTTTAAATTTGGACATATGATATATAAAAATTGTTTTTTAGAAATGTTTTTTTCTATATTGCAATATCATAATGTAATTTCTTATAAATTAATACTTAAAAGGTTATTATTGTATATTTTTTTAAAAATATAAAATATTTTACTAACACAGATTTAGATAAATAAAATATATTTTTTAAAGTGACATGTATATAACACATATAAAAATAATTTTTTATAAATGACTATTGGATGTAGTTTTTCCCAAGAATTAACTGTATTTTTTGAATGAGAAAAGATACCAGTATTATGAGAATTTGACAATATGGGTTGGATAAAAGGTTAGTTTTTTTACATAATACATAAATAAATGAAAATTTTAATGATGAACTCTTAAATAATACCTCATATATCATGAATCGATATGATCAATAATGATTTCATTAATTGAGAAAAAGGATGCGTTGAGCTTCATGATAACGAAAACTGTTAATTTATATAGTGTATTCTATAAAATATTATTAAATTTAAAATTTTGTGAGGTTTTTTAAGAAACTGGGATATTTTTGTGAAGTGTCTGAGATGTTATTGAATAAATTTTATTAATAATTACTATATATATAATATAATATTATGTATCACATTACCAATATAATTGTATCACATTATTTAATATACCAATATAATATTATATCATGTGTTATGTAAAGGTAGTAGTAAAATAAAAAATAGTAGTAGTATATTCATATATCTACATAGTTGTACTGAGTAAAAAAAATGAATTTATGGTATAGGACCCCTAAAATTCATAATTTATTAAAATATAATATGATATATTTTTTACAACGTATATTTCAATTATGACATTATATTTATGTAATTAGATATCCCACAATCTATAACAATGTTAGCTAACAATTTCTATATATATTGAATTTTCATCCCTAAATAATGAAATTCAATCTTAAGATTATGTAAATAATTATTAATCTCATGATATATATATTCCATCACACAAATATTGTATAATCAAACAACCAAAAGGATTAGTGTCATGGAAATTAGGTCCCTAAATATATTATTTTATAAAAAAACTATAAATTTATCCAGGTTTTTTCCTCTAAACCCATCCTAGGGAAATATTCATGAGGTATTCAACTCTTTAACAAAGGGAATAAAAACATAACAAATCGGTGGGTTAAAATGTTCCAAAATGGAAATTACATATCAAAATGTATTAGATCTTAAGCATGAGAAGAGTATCAATAAAACACAAATATCTAAATCCGAGATCATAATAATATTTCTGATAAAAAATACATTATATATCTTCATAATATTAAAAAAAATAATGAATCATAAAAGACTGAACATAAAAAATGTCATGATGACCTATGGTGTGGGATAATTGTAGAGGCATAAACATGAAAACATAAAATTTCATAGAACTAAACTGAATCATCAGAATAATAATATAATGATAAATAACATATAAATGTTTGATATTATTATAAACCTGAAAATGTGTAACATATGTAAAAAGAGGAAAACGTGTGTATGAAAACCCATTATACTCACAAACCATGTCTTTTCTTATGTTAAAAAAACACATTAAGTCGTCTTGTGACTATCTATAGAGGTAAAATTATTTACCAATTTAATATAGATTATTATTTTAACCCACCCATAATCATCCATAAATATGTATTAAACATAAAATATTCATCATTTTAAAAAAATAACCCATGGAAGAAGAATTTGTTTTTGATATATATCACAAAACATGATCATAAGAAGAAATTGGATATTAAAATATAATTATACAAAAGGGTTCATAATATAATTCAATAACAAAAATATTTAAATTTGATATAGATAGTTATATTGTATTGAGAACAAACATAATTAAAATTGTTTTTTAAAAATTATTTATTCAATTGTCAAAATCTAATAGTTATAACATGAATTAAAAAGATAACTTTTTTATTTTACAGAAATCAATAGTACACCTTACATTATATTAGTGTTGGATCAAACAAAATTATTATATTGGAAAACATAAGGATAATCAATAAAAATTGAAATTAAATTAAAACATATTTTCAAGAGAAGTTTTTTTATCTCAATTAATGGATTATTATTTAACAAGTAACTTTACATTTTAATTATTTCCACAAAATTTTTTAACCTCATCGCATCAAGAGTTATCACATTTAATAAGGATATTAATACATTTAATATTTTTCATTATTTATTTATATAACCCCCTTATAGAGGATAATAATGGAGTGAAGGTAGTTGTATAGAGGTTAGTCTGAAAATTCTTGGTTTCTTATTGAGATGTTAGAGTGGAGTACTCATTTAAATATTAGAAAATTGGTATATCTTAAATACTGAAAAATATTTAATAATGGACAGTAACTATTGAGAAAAGTGCTTAAAAATTTAATGAAAATCAACCTTAGGGATGATAAGGTCATCCCAAGCCTCTAATATTTTAAAATAATATTGTCTTAATCATGTTATGCTCTTTAACAGTAATGCTACTCACTTCTACCATTTTAATTTTAACCATGGTAACTTGGTTTTACCTAGAAAATTAATCAATTATGTGTAATTACAAAATGATACAAATTATATATTATAGACCTGTATATTCTAAATATTAAATTAAATATATACAGTAGAAATCATATGTGAATGAAAATTAAATTTAAATACCAACTCACGAAAATATATTTTTTGGGAAATGATTATTTCATGAATTTTTTTATTAAATGTGTAGAGTTATAAAATCTTTTAATTGAAAATAATTGAAAATAATTATTACAATTTATAATGTATTTATTTAATAATAAGATAAATATAATTAATTATTGTATATTTATATTATTAATTAAACGAAATAGATTTTTTTCTTTTACATGATATTTAATTTTTCACAACATAGTTCATGGGATAATAATTCAAAAACATATGTAAAAATTCATTAATATGTATTATAATATATTACTTAATAGGAATAGTTTTTTAATAACTATGAATGTATTAGTATAATTAAATAACATCATAATTGTTATGGCATTAATAAATTTTACATTTTCACTACTCAAATGAAAATTAATTATTTCATAAACAACCTGAAATTTTATATTAAATAATATGATAATAAAAACTATAACGTTGTTTTTAATGTTATCAAATTAAAATATTAAAATATATAAACAAAAAATTAATATAATTTAATTCAATATCATCAAAAATCATTTTTATAAGAAATGAAATACACAAAAATTTACAACTACTATAATATTCGTTACAACAATAGAAATATTTGATATTAAAAATATCATTTTTGTAATAAATTATATGAATAACTAAAAAAATTTCATAGATATTATAATTTTGTCAATATTTAATGATAAATTATTAATTTTTATTTTTTTTATTATACCTATTTATATATGTTTCATAATTTTATTATTGTTATTAATACCAACTAATTATATGTTTATGTTATGAAATTTTATATTTTGTTTTGTTTATTTATGTGGGGAAACTCACCGAACACAACAAATAATTAAAGGGAATCAAATTGGGTCATAATAGCATACCTACATTAATGGATTTTCTTCATGAAAAGTTATTTATCAGAATGATAATAACAGTGTATTATTCTATCATTATATACTAATTTTCACACATAACTTCTCATAATTTAAGATTTCAAAATAGATCATCGACCAAATGATTGGTATTTTTCTACATTACCTTATCTATTTGATCTATATATTTCACTACTTTTTCATACTACAAGTGTTCATGTTTAATTTTATATATTTCGTGATCGTAACAAATGTTAATGATATATAATTTTCCTTCCCAATATTAATACATGGAAAACATAATATAATATGGAGAGGAGTCCATGTAATTTAAATTGATAGGTTGAATCCTAGACAGAATCAATATTTTATAAGGTCCTAACGTGTTCAAGGAAAAAACACCCAATATTCCCAAATATAATTATTGTCTTCCATATAGATATTTGATTGAATACATAATCACTAAAATTAAATACAATATCTATTTATTGATTTAATATAAAATTCTTCTATGGAAATTGTTCTAACATTATATATGTCATAATGGTTTGAATATTATTTATCAATTTTGGGACAAGGTCATGGTATATCTACTTTTTCTCTCTAACTTCATTGCAACAACTTTGATTCCTATCCCACATCCTATATAGAGCCTTTTTTGGTCCCATAACGATGCATGAATATAATCTACAGTTATATGATATCTCATCCCGAGGAAGGTATTTTTGCAATAATTCTTGTAAACACTTCATGATATATCTCAACATATCATATAATATTTTAATTTTTATCTAAGTATCAATTTTTTTCTAATAATGAGATGAAATTAAATCCTTATTTTTGTCTCAAAAGAGTGTTTACAATTTCTTTGGAAGCTCTTGGTAATCATCAGTTCCAACTACATGCAATGGATATTTTTTATTCAAAAGATCCTCATTGCTTCCCTTATATATATCATGTTGAGTATTTAATAGGATAAATATTATTTTGAAGAAAAAAATAGTTTTGTATTTGATAGGAAATCAATTATGTCCCAATAATTATTATGATCGTTAAAATCATTGTTTATTTATATGATGATGTCAATGATTTTGTTTTACAGTTTAAATATATGTAAGTGGATGTTTTCAACTTACATATATTGTTGTTTAATTCATTAATAAAATACTAATTTATATAGCATTGATATTCACATCATAAAATGTATCTCTTCATACCATCCCAAAAATGTATCCCTTCATAACTTTACAATAACAATTCGTTCAAATATCTATATATCATTTTTCCTTATAGGATCGATGTAGAAGAATGGTCTATGAGTAACATCCAAAACATCATTCTCCTATTTCATCATTATTGGAACACACATCCCATTATTAAAATATATTAATCAATTTTTATCAAATATTAACACTGGTATATTCAAATCATTCTTCAATAGTCCTATATTATATTTCTAGGAATTATTTCATTACTATGTTAATGGAATTCTGATCAGCTAATTGGGAAACATTGGATTTATCTCTCCCTATTATGACATTAACATTCATCCTCTTCAAATTCCTATGAATTTGGTACATTTTTGACATTATCATGGATATAGTATAATGATAAGTTATCATTAGATAATCATCAAACATATTTACCTTATTTTTGTGGAAGTTTATAGATAAGTCGTAATCCATTATCAAATCTAATATTCTCCTTTTCTAAATATTTAGATCCTTAATTGTGAAAACATATTACAAGACATTTGGATTACTATGTTTGAAACATAACATTTTAATGATTTATTTATATTAATAGATTAAATTTCATTGATATTGTTCATTATACACGACACCATGTTTTCTTTTTTCTAAATGAATAACCGGGTTATGTTGTGTTACCAGTAACACTTGTTATTACAAAACCACAATCTATATTCTTAATATAATTATTTATATAATACCATTTTAACCGTACCGTTAAAGAAGTTATTTTAAAATTAGTAAATGGTTTTAATTATTTACAATGGTTTTACATAAAGTAAACATTTTAAAAAAAATCATAATTTTTAGTAAAGTATTATATGATTTTAAATAATAAATATCTTTAAAAAATTTATATTATTTTTTAAATATTAATGGACTAAATTATTCACAGTTATCGTAAATAGTAATGAAGTGGAAAATTTAATATTTTAACTAATAATTTAAAGATTACCGTTGTATGAATTTTTGGGGTTTTTTATAGTTATCATTTTTTGATGAATAATGAAAAATACTCAATTTTATTTCAAAACATCATTTTCGATTATTTTATTAATTTAGCAAAATAATATTTTAAATTTATATTAATGAAATAAATTTCAATAATACATCTATTAAACCAATTTATATAATTTAACTCAATTTTTTTTGACATATTTATTATGACAAAATTGTAATCGTTTTTACATTTAATCATTATAAAATGCTTTCTCAACTCATCTTCAGGATTACTGATTATACAATTTTTTTCATTTTATGAATTAAATTATTAAAAATGGATTCCATATGTCTAATAATAGTAATTTATATTATCTAATATTTAAATTTTAAAAAAAATTAATAATAATAATAATATTAATTAAATATCATAGTTTAGGTAAAACTTATTTTTATACGGGGCTAAAATAAAAATATTCAGGGTTAAAAGTAATTGAAGACATAAATGGAAACCATTGGATATAATTATTCGGACATTAAATATTCTATTTTCTAGTATTATCAATTATTCGATCCCCATGACATTAAAAAACACTAGGATAATTATTTCTTTCAAAATATTATTAGTGCTACACACACTTCACTTATAAAAGTTAACTCATATTATCTACACTTCATGGATTAGAAACATTTTTTTTCAGACAATACATACCCAAAAAACTTCCCCAATTCCCTCATCTAATACTAGAATCATTTTTTATCCAAATTCCATCAATTTGATTCTTTTTATTTAAACCTAAAGAGGATAATCAAAAAATAGGTAACGTTCATCACTGAGAGTTTTTTTCATTACTTACTCCACCAACAATAATTCTTGTTATTTGATTTTTTAATAAAAAAATAATTATTAAAAATAATTATATGTCTTATATGTAATTTTAATTTCGTAAACCATATCCAATTCTATAAAATGGGTAATAAAATCATCATTCATATGTGTGGTAGAGAACCACCTCTCGAAAAGATATAATTCATTCATCCATTACCAGATCTAATATATGAAAATGATAATGGATTTATTATTTATATGTACTATTTATGATATTTTTATTAATATATAATTTTTAATAAATTCTATGGTTACTCAAAATAAATTTTAAATTAATATATATAATATTAATATAAGGGATAAATTTTTCAATTTTATTATACCATGATAAATTAATGATTCTGAAAAAAATAAATCAAAACATTAGTTAAAGGAATGCAGTTTTTGAAAAAATGTAACATTAACATGGAATTGTTAATAAATAGATTATAAAGTGGTCATAATAAAATAATATAAGGTATTTTATTTTTAAAATTTATTATATAGTATATTTATAATAAAAATATATTTATTTTATAAATTTTTTTAATGATTATGATGGAATTCATTACTTAAAAAAAGATATTTTTTCTCATTTTATCTTCTTTGAGATATATGTACTTTTATTCACCTTTATTCTTAATAAAATGTATATATAGTACCTTATACATTGAATATGACACATATATTTATCATAATTATATTTTAATTAAAATTTTTTGTTATTCATTCATATAAACAATGATTAAATTTTACCAATTTGGTAATGATTTTATGATTCAATCATATCTTTTATTGGGGTTGTTTGTGAGTAATTTTTTAATGATAAATTATTACGATATGTATATCTAGAAACTCAATAATTTTATAATCCTATCTTAATTAATGATATTTTAATGAACTAATATCATTATCTAGTATTTTCTTCTTAGAATACTTATTGAATTTTTTTATACAGTTTTATATTTATTCCTATCATCAATCAAACAAAGGATTTATTCTAAAACAATATATTCTAAAATTGATTTTATTTTTTATTATTATCCTAAGATTTTGTTTCAATGGAATTTTTATCCTTGTTTTATTTATAAATTATTTCAATTGAACCATCATTTTGATTTCTAAATATTATTATTTTTTCTTTTACTAAGAATGTAAATGAGATCTATATTTTATCTTTTATTAAATTAATATAAATTCCCAAACGTCATCACCATTTTTTATTTGAATCATCATTTATATAGTTTCATGGTTTTTAAAAAATTAATAGTTTTAAATAGATTTATCTATTAAATATTGTTTTTCCAAAAATATATGATATTTAACTCAACAAAATGTTTTAAATCATTGATCAAAAATAATTTTACATATAATATGACAAGTTTTTATGCTACATATGAAGTAATTAGGATATATTCCAAGGTTAAAATTATTGTTATTTTTTTAAATGGTTTTATTTTATGATGGTGTAAATTTCTTCATATATTTTATCATTCAAAGGTTGTAAAATGATAATATTCTAATAAAATATGAATTTTTTCATGGGTTATGTTACAATGAAATGATGAAATAATTACTAATCATTTCAATTATGTATAAGTTGTAAGAATGGTATAGAGTAAGAGGTTTCCAACCTCTGATACCAATTGTAGGATCGAAATAGAATATGAGATGCTCAATATACAAGAGGGGGGGTGAATTGTATACTTTAAAAATTCCTTAGGAACCTTTAAAGTTAGTTATGAATAACTAGAGTTTCCTTAAGAAAAGGAAAGAACTAAGTTTAACAAAGTTAAACTAAGTAAATTCACAACACCTCTAACACCGAACTAAACTTGGAAAGAGATTCCAAAAGTAGGTTCCGGAAATATGGTTCCGGAATTTGAAACTTAACAAAAGTTACAATATAAGATTCTACCTTAAAGCGTATAGAATCTGAATGAATCAGAGTAAGTAAGGAAGTATAAGAATGTTATACTTTCCTTAAGATACAAATTACAGCGGAATAGAAACGAGTAGTAAAAATACTAGTAACAAGATAATAGTCTTTTAACCCAAAGAGAAGGGTATCCAACAACCTTGGATAAAGGTCCCTTGATTTATACTTTCAAGTAAGTCTGTCTTACCCACACCAGGGTAAGCCCTCGATACGAAGATCGGTGTCTCTGTCTTGCTATCCCCGCAAGCCCTCAACTTCAAGGTAGTTGGCAACCTCTGTCTTTCTCAGCAAGAAAGCCCTCGATCTTTAAGGTAGTCGGCACCTCTGTCTTCCTATCCACGGAAGCCCTCGAATGTAATCACCAACATTCGGAGTCGCACGAAGCTTTGAGAGTTAATAAGAGACTCTCTCTCTAGAAATCACTTCAACAGCATGTATGCACAAAGTCCAAATGTTCATCCATCCGTTCGTTGTGAGCTTTTTCAAATGAGCTCCTATTTATAGGTGAGGTCGGCTCCTTCTCCAACGGTCATATTTCCCTTAAAGTTAGGAGGGACCTGTACACGTGTCACGTAGACAACGGTTAGTTTATAACAAAATGGACGACATCGTTTTATAACAAAGTAAGTGTAACAGAATGCACGACATCGTTTTAAACTCTAACAAAAAGGTTCGGAAAAGAAATTTCAGAGTGAAAGTTCGGAGTGAACAAATTCAGAGTGTATAAAACAATGATATCCAGATTCTGTTTAATGAGTGAATTCGGAATGAGAATTCGGAATAGGAATTCGTCATCAGAAATCGTAATGGGAATTCGTCATCAGAATTCGTAATGAGAATTCGGAATGAGATTTCTTCATTAGAATTCGTAATGAGAATTCGGAATGAGATTTCTTCATTAGAATTCGTAATGAGAATTCTTCATTGGAATTCGTAATGAGAATTTGTAATGAGAATTCTTCATTAGAATTCGTAATGGGAATTCTTCTCCAGAATTCGTAATGAGAATTCGTAATGAGAATTCTTCATTAGAATTCGTAATGGGAATTCTTCTTCAGAATTCGTATCCTGAATCTGGAATAGAACTTAGTCAGAATTCATAACCGGAATTCGGAGTGAAACTTCCTTATAGTTCTTGTCCAGAATCCGAACCCTAAAACAGAATGCTTTTTATCAGTTTTAATGATTCCGAGAAAGTGAATCCGAATTTCATACTTAAGAAAAATATTAATAAAAATATGATAAGGATAATTTTTCTTATAAAAGCGATTTTCCTTAAGAAAGCATTTTTCCTTATAAAAGCGATTTTCCTTAAGAAAGCATTTTTCCTTATAAAAGCGATTTTCCTTAAGAAAGCATTTTTCCTTATAAAAGCGATTTTCCTTAAAGATAAGGTGTTTGTGATTTTCAAAACAAGAAGGAATGGAAAAGTCATAAGGAAAACCTTATTGACTCAACAATCTCCCCCTTTTTGGAAAGCACAAACATCCTTACGAAAAAGCTATTCTAAGAAGAAAGAAACATATTAAAGCTTATCTCCCTTGGTTTAAGAATATAGATGAATACGACTAACTCCCCCTTAGGCTTTGAATCTCTAAGGATCGTATTCATATTTCCGGAGTGATATTTCTTTAAGAAAAAAACTCCCCCTTAAACAAACTCTTATTAGAGTTCTATCTCCTTGGGTATTTTTCTTTCTCCCCCTTTGATAAGCACTTATTAGATTTCCTCTTTTTCTTAAGGATCTTTTCCTTCTCCCCCTTTGTGATTTTCAAAAAGAATTTCGAGGGAATGGAAAAAATAACAAAGTACCTGAAAGAATTAGTAACAACAACAAAACAGAACAACAAGCACGATTCTCATTAAATTTGAAATGTCAGCAACAAAAACAGATTACAACAAAAAGATCGGATTGGTCATTTGGGATCTTTCTCTTTCGACATCAGCCCCTTGAGAATAGTCTTGATCTTCTTGAGATCCTTATGATCTTCCTCTGCTTGCTTTTCTAAGACAACTATTCTTGCTGACTGAGCTTGAATGATTTCTTCCTGAGCCTTCAACTTTTCTTCCTGAGCTTCCATTTTCTCTTCCTGAGACTTTATCCTTTCTAGAAAATTGATCCGATGATCCCTTTCAAATTTCCAACTTTGATTAACAGAGTTGAGCTTTCCATTCAGATCTCTTACTTCCTGACTCCGAATGTTCTTTTCCTCTGCCAATTTCTCATCGAAAGATGCAGTCATCTCATGAAACTTCTTGTCCTCGGTTTGAAATGCATCCTTGACATTCTCCTAAAACTCATCCAGCAGCCTCATCTCTTCCACATTCTTCTTCGACCAGCTAGTCATCCTTTTGCAAGATCTTTTATGAGCTTCATAACCAATAAAGAAATTTTTGAACTGGGCTTCTATCTCAACACACTTATCCATTACCATGGATACGGAATCGGTTTTCTGATTCAGCGTATGTTGGAGCATCTGGCACCGAGAGTCAATACTGGAGAAGGTCGGAATGGTTCCTACCAACTTCTTCAAGGATTGAACAACAAAATCGTGCCCCAACGAAGATGATTCCGAATCTGACATCTTGCTAGGAGAATTTTCTTCTTCAATAAGCTCCAACTTCCTCTTTGAAGAACTACCAGCTTCCTTCCTCATACTCTTTTCTGAACTCGGGGTATCAGCAATAACTTGTTTCCCCTTATCTTTTTCCAGAATAGAAACCTGTTCCGGAGATTTCTTCTCACTGTCAGAAACTTGAACAACCAAATCTTCCTCATCAACAACTTCTATGTTTTCTTTCTGAGCAGCATCAAGTAATAATTGTTCTTCTTTTCCATGATAAGAAACTTCTTCCTCTCCTTCCTTTCCTTCTATTACTGGAGTAACTAGTTTTGAAGATTCGGCTTCAGAAGTTCGGAGCGACAGGTGTTCCGAAGGAGTTCCCTTATATTCATCTACTTGTTTGAGCACATCTCCTGTCTCACCACTTCCTTCAGCAGCTTCTTCCACTTCTTCCACTAGCTCTACTTCCTCAGTAGCAACAGCCTCTTTCGGATCATCGAGATTTCTTCCTGGAGTCTCAGGTAGAGAGTCCAAAGAAAAAGTTCTCGGAACGGGAATGGTTGCTGAAACCATTTCATTAAACTTCAACAAGGCTTGCACAGCCTCAGCTTCTGACAACTTCTTCTTCAGCTTCTTTTCCTTAGCTTGCTTCTCGAGCTCATCAGCAGCCTTTTCTTTCAGAGCCTTAGCCTCTGCGGGATCCAATCCGAACTGCGGATCTCCTTCCTTCCTCTTTTCCTTGTCAGCTCTCCACTTCGCTGCAACCTCATCAGTATATGTCTTCTTCTTCTTAGGCTTAGGAGGTGCGGAATGGACTTCCTTAGACTTAGGTTCCTGAGCTTCACCTACCACTTCTTTCAGCTTCCTCTTCCTTACCGGCTTAGGCGATTCCGGATCAGCCACTTTCGGAGTCACTTCTTCTTGAGGCGGTAGATCGATAAATTTCCCAGACTTCTTGTCAAATGCTATATTCATCCTTTTAAGAGTTGCATCACTGAGCAACATGATCTTGCAAACTTTCGGTTTAGAACTGCAAGCAACCTTGAAGGACTCAAGGCACCGAACTATCAGCTTCGACAAAATTGCCGGGTACATTACTATCTGAGCTCTCAGATTCCCTTTCTTTAAATTCTCAAGATTAAGAAGGATATGCTTCATCAGGTTGAACTTCCTTAGATTTATCAAGAAATCTAAGATGTATATCTCACTCTTCTTCAAGCTGTCCTTGTCTCCTTTTCTCGGTACAATAAGCCCTTGCACCCATAACTCCAGAATCCGGAAGTTTGTAGAAAGGGTTGCAATTTTCGAAGCCTTATCATCATCCAGTCCGAGAATTTCTAAGGCTTTCTCCTTGTTGAAACTACCCAAGGAGTCTGGCAGAACATGCGAGATAAACTCAGCTTCCCCTTCATAATTCAACCCTACCAAGCTTGCAGCCTTGGTGTAAGATAGTTTGTAAGTCTTGCCATACGATTTGAAGGAAAATTTTTCTCTATTGTCTTCCACAAAGAAAGCAACCGACTCATAAAACTCAACAAGCAAGTCTGGGTAAACTTCATCTTGGTTGCCAGTTTTTGATATCGCAACATCTTCCTAGCCATTGAGCTTGATATTCTTTGATATAATAGAATCATAGTTGCTGAAGAAATTTGGATGCACTAACCGTTCTCTGTAAACTAACCACTGAGAAATGGGCTTGGTTGAAGACATCTCTTGAGAAGCTAACTCTGCAGACATTCGGATTAGAAGTCTCTGAGAAGTTCGGAACTGAGAAGACTGAAGTTCGGAACTGGAAAACTGTAGTTCGGAACAGCCTTAAATCAGAGAGACAGAGCTTCAGCACGCAAGAGCTTGAGATCGATGTGGGACGAGAAAATAGGGTCCCCTTTATATAGGCTTTGGGATGACAGTTCAACTTCCTCGGTTGATCTAACGGTTTGGAATGATCTGAGATCAGATCTGACGGTTGAGAGGTTGAATCCGATCTTTTTGAGGTTTTATTAAAACAGAATTCAAGAAATTCAAAAAACCGAAAACAAACTATAAGAAAATGCCAGCAAGTAAAATATGATTACGAAAACTTCAGTAAGGAAGTCATACCTTTCGGATTAGCTTAGGAAAGTTATTCGTAATGGGTAATGTAAAGACGACTACGAAAAACTCAATACGAAAAACCTAATACGAAAAACTCAATACGAAAAACGCAATACGAAAAACTTCATAAAAAAAACTTGTTATGGAAGATTCAATACCAAAGTTTTTCCATTATGAAAATACCAGTACGAAAATTTTCCATTCCGGAAATTTTCAATACGAATACTTTTATTCCAGAAGTATTTTGTATGGAAATATCCATTCTGGAAAATTGTAGTTCCGGAAGTTCCATTCCGGAAAGTTTCGTTCCGAAAAATTTGAAAACAAATTTTGAAAAACTTTGTTAAATAAACAAACAAATGTACTCCCCCTATGAAAAGGAGTTTATTACTGTGAGGAGATTTTTCCAACAGAAAATTAATTAAGGAAGATTACCTTACGGTTATCATTCCTAACTTCTGTTTAATATATTCAAATCTATCAGAAGGTAAAGATTTTGTGAAAATATCAGCAAGGTGATCTTGCGTTCCGATAAACTGAAGAATAATATCTCCTTTAAGTGTGTGATCCCTAAGAAAGTGATGCCTAATATCTATGTGTTTTGCACGGGAGTGATGTGCAGGGTTTTTACTTAGGGCAATGGCACTTGTGTTATCACACAAAATTTGAGTTTTAGTAAAACTCAAGCCATAGTCTGTGAGTGTGTGTTGCATCCACAACACTTGTGCACAACAACTTCCAGCTGCTACATATTCAGCTTCAGCAGTGGAGAGTGCAACAGAATGTTGCTTCTTACATGACCAAGAAACTAATGAATCTCCTAAGAAATGACAAGTTCCGGATGTACTTTTTCTATCCATTCTACAACCACCAAAGTCAGCATCAGAAAAGCATTTTAGAACAAAATCATTTCCAGAAGTATAAAATAATCCTAGATCCATGGTTCCCTTAAGGTAGCGAAAAATTCTTTTTACCGCCTTTAAGTGAGATTCCTTAGGATTGGATTGATATCTTGCACATAAGCATACAGAAAACATTAAGTCTGGTCGACTAGCTGTTAAGTAAAGTAGACTTCCAATCATACCTCTAAAAGATGTTTGATCTACTGGTTTCCCAGCTTCATCAAGATCTAAAGAGTTTGAGGTACCAATAGGAGTACTTATACTCTTAGTGTTGTCATAACCATACTTTTTAAGAAGATCTTTAATATACTTATGTTGGGATATGAAGGTTCCTTCTGGTTTTTGAGAAATTTGAAAACCAAGGAAAAATGTTAACTCACCCATCATACTCATTTCAAACTCAGATTTCATTAGACTAGCAAAAGAATCAGCCAAAGATTGCTGAGTTGAACCAAATATAATGTCATCAACATAAATTTGAACAATCAAAACATTTTTCTTATCTTTCTTTATAAAAAGGGTTGGATCTGCATTTCCCTTAACATAGTTATTTTGAAGCAAAAATCCAGTAAGTCTATCATACCATGCTCGTGGGGCTTGTTTAAGGCCATACAAAGCTTTGGTAAGTCTAAAAACATGATCAGGATGTTTTGTATCTTCAAAGCCAGGAGGTTGTTCAACAAAAACTTCCTCTTGAACATAACCGTTAAGAAAAGCACATTTCACATCCATTTGAAATAGTTTGAAATTAAAGAATGCTGCAAAGGCAAGTAGAATACGAATAGATTCAAGTCTAGCTACTGGAGCATAGGTTTCTTCATAGTCTATTCCTTCTTGCTGATTATAGCCTTTAGCAACAAGTCTAGCTTTATTTCTAACAATGACTCCATTTTCATCACATTTGTTTCTGAAGACCCATTTTACTCCAATAACAGAAGTTTCCTTAGGTCTTTCAACCAAGGTCCAGACTTTATTCCTTTCGAATTCATTTAGCTCATCTTGCATTGCTTTGATCCAATCATCATCACCTAAAGCTTCATCAGTGCTTTTAGGTTCTAGTTGGGAAAGAAATGCTAGATGTTCTACTTCATTTCTTAAGGAACTTCTAGTCCTTACAGGTTGATTTACATCACCAATGATACTATCACTGGGATGATTCTTAAGAAACATCTGATTTGGGTTTTGTAAAACCTGTTCATCAACATAAGGTAGAAAGTCTTCTGGGGTAAATGTTTCAGAAGTATCTTCTAGAACAATTTCCTTATCAGAAGGTTCTTCTAACAAAGGTTGACAATCAGTTTTTGAAAACACATCCGAAGATGTAAGTTGGGAGGTTTTAAAAACAAAAGGATCTGACTCATCAAATTTCACATGTACTGTTTCCTCAACAGTACAAGTATTTTTATTAAAAACTCTATAAGCCTTAGAGGTTGTGGAATATCCTAAGAAAATCCCTTCATCTGATTTTGGTGCGAATTTATGTAAGTTATCTTTAGTATTCAAAATGAATACTTTGCAACCAAAAACCTTGAAGTAGGAAAGCCTTGGTTTTCTACCATTCCATAACTCATAAGGAGTTTTATTAAGAAAAGGTCTAATCAAAACTCGATTTATAGTATAACAAGCAGTACTTACAGCTTCAGCCCAGAAATGTCTAGCAATAGAATATTCACTCAACATGGTTCTAGTTATTTCTTGAAGAATTCGATTTCTTCTTTCAACTACACCATTCTGTTGAGGAGTTCTAGGTGCTGAAAAGTTGTGAGTAATACCTTTCTTACTACAAAAAGTTTCAAAATCAGAATTTTGAAATTCTCCTCCATGATCACTATGAATAGTTTTCAATGGAAGGTTTTTCTCATTTTTAACTTGAGCTCTAAAACTTTTGAAATATGAAAAAGCTTCATATTTCCTTGCTAGAAAATAGACCCAAGTAAATCTAGTGTAATCATCAACTAGAACAAACACATAGTATTTGCCTCCAATGCTTCCAGTTTGTGTTGGACCAAAAAGATCCATGTGCACCAACTGTAATGCATCGGTTATTGAGACTTCACCGATTGACTTAAAACTAGATTTATGTTGCTTGCCATATTGACAAGGATCACAAACTTTAGAAGAATCAAATCTAAGCTCCGGTAGATCCTTAACTAGTTTCTTCTTAGAGAGTTTACATAGGTTTCTAAGATTACAGTGTCCTAGTCTTCTATGCCATAACCAAGAATGATCTTCCATTGCACTTAGGCAAGGTAAATCTTGGCTTCTTAGGTCTTCTAAGTTTAAGGTGTAAACATTCTCTTGCCTGTTGGCTGAGAGAATAAATTCTTCCTTGGAATTGTGAACTAAGCATTTATCATTCCTAAAATTCACAAGGTAACCTTCATCACATAACTGACTTATGCTAATGAGGTTGTGCTTAAGACCTTTAACAAAAAGAACATTTGAAATCAAAGTTTTACCTAAAAGAACAATATTACCAATACCAACAATCTCTCCCTTAGCATTGTATCCGAAAGTTACCTTTCCTCCTTTCGTTTTGATAATATTTTCAAAGATGCTTTTGTTACCAGTCATGTGCCGGGAACATCCACTATCCATGTACCAAACATTGTTGCTGGAACTTTCTTTATTTTCCTGAAATTAAGAACAAAGTTAGACTTTCGGAATCCAAACTTGTTTGGATCCGAGATTTCCAGACAATAAAATTTTAGGTACCCACATTTTCTTAGAAAAATAAGCTTTATGAAAACCTAAGGATTGGGTTTTGTTTAAGGAACAATTTCTTGCCCAGTGACCACCACATTGACACTTAGTACAAAATGGGGCACTTTGAGGAACAAAATAATTGTTGCTGAAAACAGGTTTTGCATGGGTATAACCAAATCCGGATTTATTTCTTAAAGGTCGTATTTGAGAATACATCTTATCAAAATTTTCCTTACCATGGGTAAAGTTTGATAAGCACTTCATTAAGGAAAAAATTTCGGACTTGAGTTTTACAACCAAGTTTTTATCTTCAAAACCATTAGTTTTGGTACTAGAGTTAGGCTCGAAAACATTTTTATTAGAAATTACTTTTTCTAACTCTTTAGAAAGTTTATTCTTCTCAGAACTTACTTCCTCAAGATTTTTTGAAATATTTTCAAAATCAGTATTTTTCTTATCAAGATCTTTAGAAAGATCTGATATCTCTTTAGTAAGAATAGAATTCCTAGAATTTGCCTTATCAAGTTTCTTGTTGAGTTTTGAATTCTCAATCTCAAGAAGTTCAGCAAATCTAGAGACTTCTTCAAAAGTAGGTAAAGTATTTTCCTCATCAGAAGATGATTCTTCATCAGAAGAGTAATAATACTTACTATCATTAGGATTTAAGGAAACATTGGTCAAAGATTCAGCATTTCGTACCTTAGCCATAAGACAATGATTATCAATAGGTAATCTGGCTATAAGACCAAGATTCTTCTGTCCTGAAGATTCATATTCAGAAGATTAATCTGAAGAGTCACCACCACTGGCACTCCAGGTGTCATTAGCTTTCAAAACTTTCTTAGCTTTAGCTTTGTAATATTTCTTCCTGTTCCTGTCTGAATGCCTTTCCTTTCTTTCTTTCTTTCTGAGCATAGGGCAATCTGGTCTAATATGTCCAGCTCTCTTACATTCATAACAAGTAACTTCTCCATCTTTCTTATCTTTCCTATCCTTCTTCTTATACTTGGATTGAAAGTTTCTTTGTCCAGCTATCTTGTTCATCCTTCGAGCAAGATTGGCTAATTCATTTTCTGAAACTTCACTTTCACTAGATTCGGATTGGAAAATGACTTTCTTCGATTTGGATCTGGTTACTCTCTCAGGAGTCTTAGCTTTCATCTGATTCGAAGTTGTAGTAAAAGCAACAGTACCATTTCCATTCTTCTTCTTGATGTTGTTAGCATCTCTCTTCATTCTAGTCTCATGTTGTAGAAGAGTTCCAAATAATTCATCAAGAGTAATTTGAGTAACCTTCCTGTTCTCATCTATAGCTGTTCTCTTGGATTCCCACTCATTGGGCATAATGTCAATTATCTTGTCCACAAGAGCTTCATCATCTAAACCTTTCTCTCCCATAGACTGTAGACTGTTGACGATTGTCATAAATCTTTGTTGTACTTTACAGATAGGTTCTCCATAAGGAAAATTAAAGCCATGATATTCAGCTCTAAGCATAGCTCTCCTAGTATCAATCACTTTAGAAGTCCCAAAATGAGTAACCTCTAACTTCTTCCATATATAATTAGCTGCTTCACAAGAAGAAATTTGGCTATATATATTTCTAGTCATTGAACATAATAAAGTGTTGCGTACCTTATAATTCAGTTGATATTCTTGCTTCTCCTGGTTAGTAAAGGTTCTGACTTCCTTGTCAGGAATTTTGTAATCACCAGTAAGCATGACAAAGTTATCTACTCCAGTATTGATAACGAATGTCTTCATACGATCTCTCCAGTATTCATAATCATTACCATCGAAGATTGGTGGCCTTGTAGGATTCAAATTGTCTATCGAACCAACATTCATTCCTGCCATACTTGAAAATAACTTGGAAACAAACTTGTTAATAACAAAAATTCGGAATCAAAAAGTTCGGAATAGGAAAAGTTCGGAATGGATAATCCGGAATGAAAAAGTTTGGAATTGAAAAGTGAGCAAGAAAAACTTGAACGTGAGTACAAGTATTTCAGTAACCTTGGCTCTGATACCAAATGTAAGAATGGTATAGAGTAAGAGGTTTCCAACCTCTGATACTAATTGTAGGATCGAAATAGAATATGAGATGCTCAATATACAAGAGGGGGGGTGAATTGTATACTTTAAAAATTCCTTAGGAACCTTTAAAGTTAGTTATGAATAACTAGAGTTTCCTTAAGAAAAGGAAAGAACTAAGTTTAACAAAGTTAAACTAAGTAAATTCACAACACCTCTAACACCGAACTAAACTTGGAAAGAGATTCCAAAAGTAGGTTCCGGAAATATGGTTCCGGAATTTGAAACTTAACAAAAGTTACAATATAAGATTCTACCTTAAAGCGTATAGAATCTGAATGAATCAGAGTAAGTAAGGAAGTATAAGAATGTTATACTTTCCTTAAGATACAAATTACAGCGGAATAGAAACGAGTAGTAAAACTACTAGTAACAAGATAATAGTCTTTTAACCCAAAGAGAAGGGTATCCAACAACCTTGGATAAAGGTCCCTTGATTTATACTTTCAAGTAAGTCTGTCTTACCCACACCAGGGTAAGCCCTCGATACGAAGATCGGTGTCTCTGTCTTGCTATCCCCGCAAGCCCTCAACTTCAAGGTAGTTGGCAACCTCTGTCTTTCTCAGCAAGAAAGCCCTCGATCTTTAAGGTAGTTGGCACCTCTGTCTTCCTATCCACGGAAGCCCTCGAATGTAATCACCAACATTCGGAGTCTCACGAAGCTTTGAGAGTTAATAAGAGACTCTCTCTCTAGAAATCACTTCAACAGCATGTATGCACAAAGTCCAAATGTTCATCCATCCGTTCGTTGTGAGCTTTTTCAAATGAGCTCCTATTTATAGGTGAGGTCGGCTCCTTCTCCAACGGTCATATTTCCCTTAAAGTTAGGAGGGACCTGTACACGTGTCACTTAGACAACGGTTAGTTTATAACAAAATGGACGACATCGTTTTATAACAAAGTAAGTGTAACAGAATGCACGACATCATTTTAAACTCTAACAAAAAGGTTCGGAAAAGAAATTTCGGAGTGAAAGTTCGGAGTGAACAAATTCAGAGTGTATAAAACAATGATATCCAGATTCTGTTTAATGAGTGAATTCGGAATGAGAATTCGGAATAGGAATTCGTCATCAGAAATCGTAATGGGAATTCGTCATCAGAATTCGTAATGAGAATTCGGAATGAGATTTCTTCATTAGAATTCGTAATGAGAATTCGGAATGAGATTTCTTCATTAGAATTCGTAATGAGAATTCTTCATTGGAATTCGTAATGAGAATTTGTAATGAGAATTCTTCATTAGAATTCGTAATGGGAATTCTTCTTCAGAATTCGTAATGAGAATTCGTAATGAGAATTCTTCATTAGAATTCGTAATGGGAATTCTTCTTCAGAATTCGTATCCTGAATCTGGAATAGAACTTAGTCAGAATTCATAACCGGAATTCGGAGTGAAACTTCCTTATAGTTCTTGTCCAGAATCCGAACCCTAAAACAGAATGCTTTTTATCAGTTTTAATGATTCCGAGAAAGTGAATCCGAATTTCATACTTAAGAAAAATATTAATGAAAATATGATAAGGATAATTTTTCTTATAAAAGCGATTTTCCTTAAGAAAGCATTTTTCCTTATAAAAGCGATTTTCCTTAAGAAAGCATTTTTCCTTATAAAAGCGATTTTCCTTAAGAAAGCATTTTTCCTTATAAAAGCGATTTTCCTTAAAGATAAGGTGTTTGTGATTTTCAAAACAAGAAGGAATGGAAAAGTCATAAGGAAAACCTTATTGACTCAACATAAGTATGTTTATTATGAATTGTTTTTGGGCCTCATATAATTTCACGAGTAATGATATGATAAGTATTTTATGATAAATTTTTAAATATAAATTTTGATTTCTTCATTAGAAGAGTGAGACCTATATATCCCTCAAATTCATTTCCTATATATTTTTATCTCATTATATAGATAGGTATATACAAGGAGTGAAATTTTTTTGTTATGGTACATTTCCTGGAATGATGGTCTTGGGGAGTGAACTATGACTATAATGATGGTTTGGAATGTGATCCAATTCAAAATATAATAAACTTTTGACTGATCCATGTATAAAATAAAAATTATTTTACATGCTTATCTATATGATAAAAATATATTTCTGTGGAAAAAATAACTATATCGTCTCATGTTATTTTATTTCCATACAAATCATGTGTTATAAACTACCAATAGTTTTGGCATGACTTATGATTATTAAAATTGATCTGTATGGTATAGTTTTCAAATGTTATTCCATGGTTTTAATACACTTATAGTTTTTTACATATCTCAATTTTTTACCATTACATAGGAGTAGATATCACGATTTATTATCTTTCCATTCCTTAGGTTATAAAGAAATGTATTATGTAGGATTATTCTAAAATGGTTTCTTATTATGATGATTATAGATGTATATGATTTAGCTTACTTATGGACCATTTTTATTGATCTTTAATTTTTACAAAGACACTAAAATTTTTATATTATCATTGTAATATTTTTTTACGTTAATAATATTCATAATAATGATGTAATATCTATGTTTGGTATGCCTGGATCTCTATAGATCATATTAGGAAATATATATAGATAAAAATTGTAAACTATGATAATTAATATTAACTTATATCCTCAGTTACATGTCTAAATATATGTATATTTATGATTCAATGTACTTGAAAAATGATTAGAATTTTTTTTAAATGATAGAGAAAGTGTTTTCCAAGAAATTACATCATTTTCAGAATAGTATAGTCAAAATGAAAATATTTTATGAAATATCCTCATTCAAAATAATTTAAATTCATTGATATATTATGTGAAATGAAATTAATTCTCTATCATGAACAACTCAATATATGTGTTATGTTGCACAAAACATTTATTCTATTTAATAACATGTGCGAAATACATAGTTGAGTATTATCGTTCTATAAAATGTTATTAATATTGTTATATTACCTGATAGTTATCTATTAGACATTGGAATGGAAGGAATGAATAAAATTAACTATATTTGGATGTTATAGTTTACACATATTAATAAAATTAATTCATTTGATACCAATTTGTTATAAATGAAAATAAATATTAATAAAACATAAATGAAAAGTTCATGTAAAAAACTATTCTTGTTATCTAATTTTTTTGAATATTAATAATGTAATTTTATTAATATTATTGAATGATATTGATGAAATATATATAATATATATTCAATAACATATTTTGGAATTAATATAATATTTTTTTTTGAAATATTAGAATAGACATCTTATTTAATGAATAAAATGATTTTCTTTAAAATTGATTTTTTCCACCAATTTAATCATCAACATGTTTCCAAAATCTATTTTAACACAAAAAATTTATATTTAATTTTTTTTATAAACAATTTATTAATATATTCAGTGGGTATGATTTGACATTTAAAGAAAAGATTCATGTTATAATGAATAGAAATATATATATGATTCTAATTGAACATTTAAATTTCCTCTAAATAATTTAAAATGTTAGATAAGATATTAAATTGGTTTAAAATAAAATTTGGTCAGATATGATTCTATTAGTCCAATTTATGTATTTTTTATTTATTTTTACATTGAATTTAAATATATATACATAGTAATATATTGAACATTTTCACATTACCATCCAAATATTAATTTTTATTATGAATCCACTTAGGGGAGAAGTTTGAAAACATTCTCAACATATCAAAAGACCAATACATACTGAATGATTTCATAAATTGATTAAAAAGAAGACTAATATTATTGGAATTATACACTATATATAATTATTAGTGTGCCATACTTACCAGGATATCTGGTTCCACACTGATAATATCTTTAAAAAGATGTTCCATTCTTTTCATTGTCTATAAAAATTCCTCCATGTTAATTTTACGTTGATCGATTCCCTATGCTAGTATTATCTATTTCATAATAGAAAACTCCTATTTCCCAACATTGGTATCAAAACATAACATTTTTTCAATAATTATTATGAACTAATATCATAAGTAATTGACCCAATAAACCTTTTCAAGAATATCATCCATAGAATGTAGGATAAATTCAAAAAACTCATCTTTGTCTTCTTCCACTATTCATGTTTTCTTAATTTGTCCTCCAAATTGAGTCTTTTTACCAACGATTTGTTCTCCTATCACATGATGTTTGAAAATAAATACATTAGTTGTTGATAATTTAGTTTGATATGTTCATGTAACACCTTTCATAAACATACCTAATGATCTGATAAAAATTATTTTATGGTGGTTTGAGAAAAATTTGTGCTGTCTAGCTTTCATACCTCGATTTTGATTTGAAAAATTAAAATATTGTATGTTTTTTAATTTTCCATTGATCATTTTGATACAAAATTAATTTCCCAATATTGGACTTACTCATAATTAATATCATGCTAAGAGTCACTATCTATATCACACATCCCAACTTATTCCAAATATTTTTATTCACACGAGTTATTTTTTTGTAATATAATCCACCCACCCTTAGTGATTTGGATCACCTTTCTCACTTTTAGATAATGTTATATAATGGTTTTGAGGCTTACGAGGGGTTGTTTCATTTTTCATTATATAATACACAAGTTCCTTATAATGTTTTGAATTTAGATCTCCAATCACCCAAACTGAGAACCTAAGATTGGTGCCAGTGTCCTCATATCTTGGGACTCCGAACTAATATATTGATTAAGTCCATTTAAAGATCAAACTACCCCTATTAAAATATTTATTTTCACAATGATGGTTGATACCCACATATTGTTCGTTAAATGCTTAAAAATATTACTCGCCCTTAGTTTATTTGTTTTTAGTCTTTCTGATATGGATAAATTATCAGAGATTTCATTCTTTTATATCTATAATACACCATATGCCTTATTAAAAACATGATATTACCCTATATGATCAATCATATTTTCTTATACCCTTACATGTATAAAACTGACTAAAGAATAAACTAGATCATGAATATAAGTAAATAAGAATAAACTACTTCTCATGGCCTCAATGATCCTCAGATCATATCCCATGATATATATTCTAATACCCAATTCACTTCATGGTTATTTAAGACCATCCACCAAAACCTCCATTGGATTTAACACATTTACCATGTTTTTAGTATATAAATTGTTCCATCCCCACTAATACCTGGGTGATCCACCTATGTGTCATTTCAGACTACTACAATACCATATTTAAAAACCCATTAAGAAGAAGATTTTGTTAAACATTATTAGATCTTTGATGGAAGATGCAAATTTTATGAACTAAATGAAAACAAAAAAAATATAATGGGGACCCAGAATCATTAAAAACCTTCTAAATCTTATTATGTTTCCCTTTATTCACAATGATTTTGGAGTCCAACATTCCCTTCAAAACCTCAACATTATTTTATTTCAGAGAAATAGGATGGAATACAACATTGATATGAGAATGTGAACAATCGTTGAAATTTATCATGATTATGATCAGTTGAAGAATCATCAGATTCTGGAATGGTAACGCAAGGCCAGGAAGAGATTTCCAGAGCATCGTGACTAATGATTCACACATCAGATGAAAATCAAAAAGCAACCAAAAAAGTGAAAATGAAATAAATTTAAAATTAAAGGAGTAATATCATATACAAAAATATGATCATCCACATTATAAAATGTATTTGGGTGTGCATTAAATATAAGTTTACAACAACTACCCGGTCCTGTAAATTATATGACTTAAAAATACATGTCGAAGGCATATATACATTATTGTATCTTACCATAAATGAAAACAAGAGTGAGATACAACATTTACAATGTGTTCATGAACTCCAATGAATAATATTGAACTGATAGAACACCATTCACATTGGATTAGACATTTGAGATTACATTTATATCATGGATGCAAGGTGGAGATGATAGTTTTGTGAATGGGTAAAATGAAGAGTTGTGAGAGGGAAGATAGAGCACAAAATTATTATCTTTTCCCCTACACAACTAGAGAAGTTCGGGGTGGGGGAGGTGGTTTTGAGACCATGATGTATTCCATTGAGGGAATGAAGTTGGTGATCGCTACACGATTTCGAATATTTTCACTTTAAACCCAATCTTTCTCATCGTGTCTGAGGCATTAATTTAAAATTAAATTATGCCACATACATGAAGTGAATTTTGATAAATGTATTCATTATTTTGAATCAGACTAATTTATATTATATAAAAATATAAACTTATTTTTTACCAATATTATAAGTGAAAATATTTATTGTTTATTCACACTATTAAGGATATAACAAAGTTTAGTGCATTACATATGTTTGTATTAAATATAATATTACAAACACATAGGATATATATTTAATGATTTGGAAATAATATTAATTATCCTTAAGTATAAATCATCTAATAAATATGATTTAATTATTTAAAAATATATATATTTCCTTATTAAATAAAATGATACAAGTTACCATTGTTGAAACTATAAATTAAAAATTAATAAAAAAATAAAACCAAGGAATACAACGATAAAATTGAATTTATTTTGAATATTCGAGGTATTTCTAGAAAAATTAATCTCTCCCCATTATTGATTCATTTTTGAGGATCATGATGTGAGATAGACCTCCGAATAGTCTTTTTCTATTTTGTTATTAAAATAATTCCAACCTACACCATAAAAGTGAAATCACTCTCCCCACTTCATCAAACCTCTCAATATATTTGGCACTAACAAAACATACAACGATCACTTCCCAATATCTATCCATTAATCCTAGAAGCCTTAATTTTTCTAATAAATACATCCATGTAATACCTTGTTTGAAAACTAAAACAAGATATCATTAAATGATTTAATATACATCAATGATTTTTTGTACTCTATTTCTTCCTCAAACCCCCTAAATTCTTTTTTTTTATAATTATTTTATATAAAAATAAGTATCCTAAATTTATGGAATTTTTAAGGTTATTTTTATGACAAAAAAAACACAAAAACATTCATAAAATTTGTTACAAAATAATCTATCGTGTGTACGGTGGACTACTACCTTGTGAACTGATATAATTTGTTTTTTATTACCACTTTTAATGTATATAACAATTATGGGAATGATTTTTTTGTATGACATATGAGATATTTTTTTATTGTTTTAGGTTTGGTGAATTATTAAATAACACATACATATGCAGTTTTTTAATCGATGAGATTATGATAATATCATTTGTGTATACAGCAGACTACATGATTGCATAGAAAATGTTATTCATTCCAAAGTAACACAGATTTTATTAAGGATCATTAGAATAGAACTATGTGATATATATGAAATAATATTGATACATGATTGATTATATATATATGTAAAACCCCATGTACTTATAGAATATTTTCATTTCATTATATAATTAAATAGTTAATTTAATTATACATGTATAATTAAATAAGTGGGATTTATAAAAATTAAAGAATATATAATTATGGGATAATAACTTGATAATTTGAATAATAATATATCAATTATGAAACTTAATCCTGATAATATAATAGAAAACCTAATTAGAAAATTATACATAAAATTTATATGTCATATAAATTATAATATGATATATTTATATCATGGAATAAGTAAATAAAAGAATTAAAAACGATAAATTCTATGTTGTAATTTTTTTAAAATGTATATTTTATTTTAAAATATTGTAATGAATATGAAAAACTAATATAAAATTTACATTCATAAATTAAAATCATAAATTATATTTTTTTTAACTAGATGATAATTTTATGATAATTTAAATAAATTTTCAACTGTTATATAATCTGTCATAATATTATAATATGCCTTTTCTGAATACAAGATTATGTTATTTGAAAATTAAATTTTCCCTATTTATATAAACATATTCCCAAAATTGAGTCCATATTTAAATAAACACATAAAAAATTGGTTAGGGTTAATTTATTTTATTTTTTTAATATAATTGAATTTTTTATGACTAGTGAAATTGATTAATTTTAAATATTTATCATTATAATATAAATAAATGAATTTTAGATTATTTTCTAATGTATTAAGCAATTTTTTCAAACTCACCAGATCTATATATTATACATAGTAACTAGAATCAACAATAATTATTGCACTGATCCAAAATATTAAACAGATGAATTAATTATCAAGAACTCCCATATTCTCTTCTTATAAATACCACCTTTTACCACCCCTTCACTTCAGACCTCCAAAGCCATGTATATTGACTATGTTTTGAAAGCCTCAATTCATAATACTCATCCAAGCATGAAATTTCTTTTGGTCTCACCGAAATATCCAAACCATGTTCTAAAAGGAGGTTCATATAGAGAGGATATGTAGAAGGTAAAATTCTCCTTCTTTCTCATTAAAATTATGTATTTATTTTTTATTATATATACTCAACTCCCTTATCCAAAATGTATTGATACAACTAGTTAAATGTATATACTATAATTTTATTTTGATAATTAAATATATGTCATCAAACCACTTCCCATACACTCATATTCTAAAAAATGAAAATATATTCCTTGATGTGTCAATACACCAACTTCATGGCTGATGAATTTTTCACTGTAAATTATCACCTCTATGTATGGTATTAAAACCATTTTAATTATTAATGAAAATATTTATTTTTATATTTTAACTTTAATAAAGTTATGTGACTAATTTGTAAACATAACAAATATATAAAACAAAACTGGTTTTTGATTGTTTTAAAATCATATAAAAAACCAACCATATATTTATCATTAATGTTTTTTATAATGAATAATCCTTATATCAAAAAACACAACAATTTTGTTGACAATTTAAAATGATGAAAATATATTTAAAATATTCTCATTCACATGTGTTGTTTTTCTTCCATTTAACATGAAATCACATTATTATAATAATGGGAAACAACAATTAATCCATGAAACTAATGTCATTGAATGAGGGTTAGGATATTTATAAGTCATCGAAATGAAAATAAATAAATGTAATCAAATTTTAATTAAAAAATATATTTGGAATTTTTTTTGAATTAATTAAATAATTAATATATTTTTTTATCTAGATATTAATTATAAATGCATAATTATTTTTGACATAAGGTATATAAATTTGTAACACTATTAATTTTTTTGGTTATCCTTAGAAAATATTGATAATGTGGTGATATGATTACTTTTGAAATGAATTTGGATTATAATATATTATATAATATGGCTTTATAGTGAATACACTTATTCTATTCATTCTAATACATCTCACTAAAATGAAATGATATTTATAGGGGTAATATTTTTACAAATCCACATCTCAAGTCAAAAATCATTTTCATAGATAAATGTTTTTTTCTTATAATAATAAGATCATTTTAAAATTTTTATGAAACCTTATTTATTTACGGTTTCTGCTAGAAGCATAAAATATTATTTTCTAATAAAATTTGGTATTTTATTAGTTTATAGATTCCTTATAATTAAATGTTATTTCAAAATTGAAAAATAATTTTCTTCAATAATGATTCATATGGGCTAATTATGTGTTACGATCATGTTTATCTTCTCAATAATTTTAATGAGGATGTGTTTTTGTGTGATAATCTAAGTGAGGTTTATACCATTATAGATCTCTAATTCATTATTTAATGTGTTATATATGACTGGTTTGGATTCTCCAAATAGATTGTGGGAATAAACTATGATTTTTATTCCAAACAAAACTATATGGTTTACTCCAAGAGTAGCTGTGGAAGATAATTTTTTTGTAATAGATATATGAAAGTTATTCCAACTATTACATTTTCTGATATTTTTTAATGTCTATAGTTTTATAAGAAACGCATGACTTGATAAGGTAATGTAAATATCTAATGTTTTATTGGTAAAAGATATAACTTTTTGAAAATGATTTCATTCATAGAGAAATGGTTTATTTCCTCGTTAATTTGTCCCTTTATAGATTTTTGTGACCATCCAATGCTTAAAAAATTAGTATAGATTATTCAACTAAATGGAATGGATTAAATAATGTTTCACATCGGGTTGTTTTTTAGGTAAAATATAACCTTTTAATTTAAAAGTTTCATATTGTGAAAAAATGGATTTTGGTTAAAATTTTATACTTTTTAATATATAAGTTTTTATGCATGAGGTTTTGACCTAATTTTCTAACACAATATACCTACAATATCATTTTTAATGAATGTATGAGAATTATAGTTGAATGAATATGATTATGTAATGTTTATTGTAGTGTACATTGAGTTGGTATTACAATATGGTTTTGATAACTTTTGGGGTTAGGATAATGTTAATATAATATATATATATATATATATATATTCAATTTATAGTTAATATGGAATGTTATATCATTTAATTATTACCATGTTTCTTTCTTTAATATATTTTTATTCATTATGGTTTTCAGTAGAAAAATATGGAATTTAATGTAGGAAGGAACTGAGAGGATTATATGCTTCAAATTCTACAACCATTAATGGTAAGAATTGTATTGAAGCAGTTTGTGACATTAATGGATATATTAAATTAGGTTATAAATGTAAACAAAATCCATTCCAATGATTAGATAAATCAAACATAGTGTAATATTTATATTGTGGAATATTTTATGCTGCAACACCCTCCTGCATTTAGTGGATCTTATGACTTAGTGGTAGCTGAAGGGTGGATAAATTGCCTTGATAATATTTATAATGTCATTAGGTTTTTAGACCATTAAATGGATACTCTTTTTTTATATTACATTAAATTTCAATCCAAACAGTGGTGGTCAATGGTCATTAATATCATGAATAGTTATAAAATTGTTTCCTTTTAATTTTATTATTTCAAATTATTTTTACAGATATATATTTTCCAACAGATACTTGACTTATGATAGAAACAATTTCATGGAATATATAGAGTATGATGATTCTATCGCTACATATAAAAAAATATTATATCGATAGGAATGATAAGATCCAAATTTTATCTATTATATTTATAGTAAAACCAATACATTGTATTTAGAAGATAATCCAAAATATTTAACGGCATTAACACCTCATTAATATAAATGTTAAGAAAATCATGGTTGATGTGAATAAAATATGACAATTTATTTTATTGATAATAATGTGTTATTTTGAATCCTATAAAAATAATTGGTTAATTTTGAATGAAAAAGGAAATAATTAATCAATTAGGTTTTGTTTTGATAAAATTAAGTATTCAGTTTTTCTTAATTATAGTAAAAAAACATGGAATTAAATTTCTATGTCTTGTATGTTTTTCTGATGTGGTATTGTTGGTAATATGCATCATAATTTTAATTGAACGTTCATTGTAGTGTTAAAAAAATTTATTAAATACAAAAATTAAAATTATTTTAATATAATGATATGGATCATTATAAAAAAATATTTGAAGAGGAAGGAGAGTGAATAGAAATAACTAGACTATAAGAATAATGGTGTGGAGAAATCGTTTTCAACTACTTCAAAAGATTATGTGACATATAATGATGTTCTATTAGGTATATTGTTTGTTTAATCTGGTTTTTCAAATGAATTTTTTGATTTGGGTTCATCACATACTTTAATTTTTCGGATAAATATACGTAAATTGGAACATCCACCTCACAAAATGAATCAATGATTTTTGATAAAAAAAATTGTGGAATATTAAGGTTACTGAAATTATAAAAATACTTTGTTCTATGTTTTTGAAAATAATTTACATGAAATCCTTGGTGTCCTTCCCCTGGTAAAATTTTATGTTATCATGGGTAAGGATGGGATTTTTGTTTACAATTCTAAGAGTGGTAATAGAACAGAATAAGTTATTTTTCAGAAATAGATTTAGTTTGTATATAGATTTGAATCCATAACATTAATAACATGTCAATAAGGGAAAAAACTAAATGACTAAAATGAATGCAATCTGGAATATATTGCAGAACAATGTGGAAATTTTCGGATTAATTAATTATTGGTTTTAAATGAGAATACATAGATTCTTCTTATTGTGTCACCTGGTATTATATGTGATCGAGAGGATTATTATACACTTGATTTAGTCCATAATGATAAACCTATTTATATAACCATATATTTAATTGTTGAAGTTGATTTTTTAGAATTGAAGAAGTCTATATAATAATTTATACAAAAAGTATTCATTCAACCAACCACTACAAACTGGTATTCTCTTTTTTTTTAAAAAATAAATGATGGTTCCATGAGACATTTCCTGATAATAGATAATTAAATAACATCAATATTTTGAATAAGTATTATTTTCCTCATATTGATATCTTTTTTGATTAGATCAAGGGAGAGGTGTATTCTCCCATGATTGACATTTTATCTGGGAACTATTAGTTGATGCTGACGGGGGTGATATTCTAAAAATTTCATTCCATACTACATATTCTAATTTTTTTGTTGTTTTTATTCCCCTTAGTTATACATATTATCCTATTATATTTATGGATCTTATGAATATAATAATTGATGAATATTTGGATATGTTCTATGTTTTTTAATTATAATACTATTTTTCAAAAATAAATCTGGATCATGAGAAATATTTATGGATAGATTTGAAAACACTAAATGAAAAGAAGTTATAATGTGAATTTAAAAATATTTATTTGGATTATAAAAGATTTATTTTCCTAAGAGCATTGAAAATAATTATGGAATAATAGTTGATACCACAGAAATATTAGTCATTGATAAATGTAATAGACCTAAAATTGTAAAAAAGATTCATATTTTTATTTGATTTGATGGATATTGATGATGGTTTATAAAAAATAATTATATAGTAATCATACAAGATAACTTCATTAACAAAAGATGGTTAAATTTATTTGGATAGAATAATGTGATGTTTATTTTCAGGAATTGAAATTAATATTGATGATTGCTCTAGTTTTGGCGTGGCCTTCTATAATGGGAGAGTATTCAATCATTATTAATTTATTAGAAGGGTCGTGGTTGGGTTTGATAAAAAAATATGTAATTGCATATTTTTGATAGCAACTAATGTCACGACCCGTCCTCGGGGCCCGTGTTGTGACTACCCCAAGCCTGCCTTCCATGGTCAAGGGGCTGGAGACTAGCACCAAGGGGTAGTTCCTGATAAAAAGGGAAGGCATTGCCTTTAAAAGTAAACAAACACGACAGAGTATGCCAGCAGAAGTAAACTCTAATTAAACAGAGTACAAGTAAGTGAGGAAAGTAAATGGGCCAGAATACAAACCCAAACTAAAATTAAGTACAACTAGAATGAAAGTACATCAACTGAATGTAAAGAAGCAACGTCGAGTCGTAACCTGGTTCTCCCACCTGAAGGGTGAGTATAGATAACCACCTCAACTCCTCGGGTCCAGCCGTCCTCTTCGTGTACGTCCCGCCCAGTGGTCCAGCTCCAGGTACCGACTGCTCTACTAGCCTCTACCACGTTCAGTGCTATCTGTCATCTGCATCCAACACAACGTAGTGCAGGCATATCCCGTGCAGTGGTGAGTATAAGCTACTCAATAGGGACCCCGAGACCCCCGAAGGTCTCCCAGAATCCACAAGGATAATCCACAAAAGAAATATACAATCACAAAGTAACATCCAACACTAGAAAGGTATATTCACATACATATATCTAAGTCATCAATTCTAGTTCGGCTCCGGCATCCAAGCCCAAGTTCGATCACGTCCACACAGGATATCACAACACAATTCACATAGGAAATCATGTCAATCATATCGATGATAATGATTGAAATTCAAGACTCAGCTCACACAAGATATATATTTCTTCGTAAGATGATAGAGATGATCAGATGTAGCCACTGATTCGTCTAAGCTGTCAGACCCACACATGATCGATAGGTACTAACCCCCGCAATGACCCACAAAGGATTGATAGGTAACTAACCCCCGCAATGACCCACACAGGATCTGACCCACATAGGATTGGTATGTGCTGGCCCACACAGGACCCATGAGAACTGACCCACACAGGATCTGACCCACATAGGATCAGTAGCTCTGATCCACATAGGATCGCTCAGTGCTGTAGTCATCACCGTCGAATCCAAGAAGGATCTTTGTACAATCGTCATCGTCGTCGCAGAAGCATCCACCTCTAGGTTTCCAACACAAAACAAGCTCGTTCGGGAGGGTCCACTCCACGATCCAAAATGATGATGCATAAACTGACACTATGTATGGAGATGATGTATCCAAAAGTTTTGTATCATCAACAGGAACACAACGTGACAGACGACGCGTCTTTCGGACACCCCGTCTGAGAGTTAATGGCTTTTTTGATCGAAGGGACCGGTTGTTTTTTTAGTCAAAACCAACCTGTCCGTAATCCAACTACGTCCAAACCTCGAGCGGAGTAAGCCAAAAGGTCTGTCTCACTAAGAGGAATCCAACAAAGTAGACGGCACGATAATCAGTCGTCCGGAGCTCAGGTTATAAGTGTTTCCGCTCTGAGGGCCCGGTTGGTTTCGTGTATGATCCAACCCGGCCAAACCGTAAGTTCTATGAAACCATGAGTGTAATATAGTGAAACGACCGTCTCGATCCAAGGATCACATCGCAGCTAAAGGTGCGTCGATCAGAGGTTCATAGTACAACTTATAGAAAAAAGATCGAAAGATGTCTGAAAATAGAGGTCTTGGTCCCAGACCGACCCGGCCCGAAACCCCCTGGGTCGGCCTGAATCGGATCGACCCGAACGGGGTCCGGGTCTGGGCCACGTGGGGGCGGCCTGGCCCGACCGGTGTGGCCCGGCCTGACCTGGTGGGCGCGTGCGGTCCGTGCGGCCAGCTGGGCCGGTGTCGAGCTTAGCGGGCAGGGGGGGTGATGTCCCCCTTGTTTAATGAAACGCGGCCCCCACATGGGGGGGGGGGGGGGGGGTCCCTCCTCCTTGTAGCTGAGGTTTACGAATCCCCGGTCTCCCCCCAGAATGGTCGACCCTTTCTGGCCAGTCAGTTGCTGCCACCACGGGATCGGCGTGGTCCCGCCCTCATGCTCCGTCCCCTGGAAGTCGGTCACCGCTCCCTTCTCCGCCGCGGCTAAAGGCCGTGGGCTTAGTCTGTCCGGCGCGGCGCGACGGTGCCAGAGCTTGTTCGACTTCAATGGCGCTGCGCGAAGGGGTCGGGCTTCTTCCCCCATTCTCATTGATTTCCCCGTGGTGCAACGGTACCGCGCCGCCTTACACGTGCCGCAACAAATTCAAACAATCAATGGGGGAGGAGGGTCGGCCGTGTTCGTGCGGTCCGACCTCCTCCCGTTATTGCGATAACAGGTGGCCCAATTAGAAAACGAAGAAAGGCGATGAATGTAATCACATAAAAACAAATAAACCATACCTCGAGCGTTGTTGAACGAAGGCTCATCGTAGAATTGAACGTCGTGGAAGAATGCATCGCGGAAGAAGGTTCCATACACGTTGATGAAGATCATCTGAGGAGGAATGTTGTATCCCGTCCTCTGACGTAGTATGAAGGAATGAAGGAATGCGCATCGGTTTTCTTCACATTCTTCAAGGAAGATGATGAACTTCAAGACATAGAGCTTCTTCCCCCAATCCTCTCATAACAAGCAAACCACAATAATAAAATAACAGTTTTTCTTATTTTATTACTCATGCCATATGTTTTTGAAATTCAAACATTTGAATTAAACTCACATAATTAATTAAACGTATTATGTCTTATTAAATAGAGGTTTAAGGGAGTTAGGTAATATGAAGGGGTGGGGTTCGTGTGGGACCCACCCCACAAATATCCTATCTAGGTTAGTTCCCCAACTTCTACACAACGGATAACCACTTAGTTAAAAGAAATAAAATTGTAGCTCAATTTAATTTCACATTCCACAATTTTTAAAAACTCTTCCCGAGAAAACTCAACCCCAGTAAAGGTCTTCATAAGAAATTACCGGCGTTGTGGTTCTATCGGTGTCCTCGTATTTCGATTCCGAGCACCGGTTCAAAAGTTAGGAAATCCCGCTTGTTCGTTCACTGAACGTACCCGATCTAAACTTCAGAAGATTATTCTGGGCACTCCGGGCCTCTTAATCAGGTGCCATCAGAAACTGTGTTCTTGTAAAATCCAAAAGAAAATTAAAAAAAAATTCCACTTGAATTTTACGGGTCTTTAAAACTAAAACCTATTTATATAAATTAAACCATACTTGATTTTGAATTAGATTCTTTGGTATTCAATTTAAAAAATTAAATGCATCAATGATATAGTGAAAAGATTAATATGTATACAAATAATAAAATTATGAATTATATATTCACTATTATATATTAGAAAATGTGGTTGTGGAGATTAATGGATATGATAAAAAATTATGATTGTGCGATCAATAGCCATATCAAAATATAAACAAAGTAGCAAATACCTTGATTCAAAATAATCAAGCTATATTAACCATGTAAAATTTATAACATAGTTCCTTGTATAATTTTTTTTGAATGGGTGTTTTTGGTGCATGAAATTTCACTAGTTAGTTTCATGTGTTAGTGAAATCCCTCCTTTCATACATAATTATGTATGAAATGAAGGATCACCATGAGTTACATTAAAAGGTATATTTTTTTGAAATGATATTTTTCTAGAATTTATCAGTCATAATTATTGTGAATTGAAATTTGGGGAGATATTATGTGTTCCATGTGATTCAAAATTGAAGAAAGAGTTATTATGGGAATTTAAAAGTTCAATTTTTTTATTTCATCCAGTTTTCAATATGAAATATAGAGTTGATTGGGAGTATTACTGGTAGTATGGAATAAAAAGTTGCATTGTTGACTTTATGATTATTTGATTAAATTGTTAAAAATTAATATAATGAGGGGAAATACCAAAGGATATGCTTTATCCTTTTCCATTTTTTGAGTGGAAATTGGAATATATATCTATAGATTTTATAGTGGGATTAAGAAAAACATCTCCAGGAAATAATGTGATTTGGTTTGTTATAGATTTACTAACTAAATCTCAAAAAATATCTTCCCATTAATGTTATTATGTGTTTAGATAAGCATTCTAGACTGTATCTCACAGAGATAGCCAGGTTGCATTGAGTTATATTCTTAATTGTATGTAATTGTGATCAAAAAGTACACATATAACATCTCTAAGGGCATTAAATTATCATTGGGAAATGAATTAATTTCCAGAACTTCTTCTCATCCCCAATGTGATGGATAGTTAGAAAAACAATACAGACCCTATGGATATGCTTCATGCTTATTCAATGTATTATAAGGGATGTTGGTATCCAAATTATCATTTGGTTTAGTTTTCTAATTAGAAATATTTTCATTCCAAAAAATTGATGTCTTCATCTGAAGAATTATATAGAAAAAGATGTAAAAATACAACATTTTAGGATAATGTTTGTGATGGAATGTTAATGAGACTATAATTTCAAGAGAAAATGGTAGGGAAATTTCATATTAATTAGTGGTACATTAGGATAGATTGGATAAAGAAAAAAACATATGAGCATAAGAAGAGTATGGATCGTTCTTTGATGTTGGTCATCATTTATTTTTCAATGTTTCTCTTTAGAGAATTGTGAATAGTTTTAGTCAGAAGGGTAAGATTGGTCTGTGTTTCATTGGATGAAATAGAATGTAAAAAAATTGAATTAATTTACTACTGAGTATATTTTCCTTGATTTTTCCTAGGTATACAATATTTTCTATTATTCAATGTTCTTAATATATGTACCAGATTTATCTTAGTATTTTAGTTGATAAGTAGTTCTGCCAGAAGAAAACTATTCTTATAAGGAGAAACTGATTCAAATTATTCACCATAGATGGAAGGTATATTGAATAAATGAAATTAAAAAAGTTAATTCTTTTTATATAATCCAAATGGTTACAGAAGCTTCATGGGAATATAATGATGTTGTGAGGGAATGATAACCTCACTTGATTAATAGGTGAATAAAATCGTGAGGATGTAATTTCAAAATGGGGAAGAATGTAACAACCGATATACATATTATATAATCATTTTTCATTCTTTAATTAAATATTTATATTAATTATAATGGTATAATGAAATAATCAGAATCTATTGTATTATTTTATATAAATGGAATAGTAACCTGACCATTGGAATTGCAATGTGAAAATTATGAATTGTCATCTAGAAAATATATATATAAACATAACTATTAAAGTATAAATTAGATTTATATATATTATAAATGTAAATATGATATATTTATATCATTGTGTATGTAAATATATAATTTAAAAATTAATTTTTAACTGTTGATATATGTAAAAAAACATAAATATTTATTTACAACTTTATAATAAATATAATAATTTTGATGAATATTTCTTATAATAAAATAGAATCATATGTTAATATTTTTTTATTTTAATTCTAGTACACATTTTGTTAAAAATAAATTATTTTTCATTTCTTATAATGTCAGTTAAAATTCTCAAATATCTAAACTTATTATAAAAAAACTATGTCCATTTATTCAATATAAGAAAAGGGTGAATTTTTATTAAATATTTTATTTTTTGTGAATAAGAAAATAAAATAAATTATGATACATAACATTATCAAAATATATATGATATTAATGTAAATGCTGATTTATGAGACAATTAGTTCTAAATAACAATCCACAGTTTCTATAATTATTAACATTATGAAAAAAATATTAGCATTCATGATCTAAAATAATAAACAAATGAATAAAATAAAAAAACATACATCTCCTAGGACTATAAATAACACCCTCAGCACCAATTCTCATCACAATGTCAAATAAATATATATTTTCTACACTCTAATAAATACAATTCCCAATAAACATAACAATATAAATGACCTTCTAGTCTCAATAAAATTCAAAAACCAATACTCATAAGGGGGTTCTCAATAATGAGATATTTAAGAGGAAAACCCCTCATACATTTTCTTTAAAAATCATTATTTCTTACTTTATCTATATAATATCCTAACCTCTACAATAAAAAACATGAATGTCAACACATGTCTCATATATATACTATGAAATGTATTTGATAATGTTATATCAATCATAAAACCACTTATGTTCTCCTCTTATTTTAAAAAATGGAAACATCATCCATGATTTTTCGATTCACCACCATTGTGGGTGTTTATTTTTATTTTAAAAAATCCTCATTAATGGATGTTCATACAAGAATTAATATTTTTAAAAATTATTTTAATACTTACATTGTAAAATAATTATTTATCTGAATCAAATTTATATACAAAAAATAATATAAAAATAAACTAGTTTGAGATGGTCTGAAAACCCAGAAAAAACAAACCATACATATATCATGAATATTTTATCTGATGAGTCACCCTCTAATACTAAATGATATAAAAGATTGTTTGAAATTAATAAAACATATTATTTTAATTTATTTCTACCTAAACTATTTTTTGTTATTTTAAAATTAACTCCTATAGCTATAATGAAGGTTACAAACCATAAATCCATTAAACAAACACTCTTGGAATGGAAATTATAATATTTATCATTCATAAATATATATATATATATATATTAAAATAATAAAAATTTAATATGAAGAATAAATGTAGAAATTTTATTAATGATTTTATTAATAAATATAATTTTATTATTTATGTAATTATGTAAAATTGATGTACACTTTTAGTCCTAAGGTAAGTGAATTCTTATCCATATTTCCATCTTAATGGCCGATCTTCTACATAAATTATTATGTGGTGATAAGATTATTTTTAAAATAAATTTTCATTATATTATGTTTTATAATGTGGAATTATATTTTTTACACATGTTTCATTCATTTTATTGAGTCTCACCTAAATAATATGATATTTATAAGGGTTTTATTCAGTCTGATACTCAAATTAAAACTGTTTTTAATAGATATTAGTTTCTTATATGAAGTAAGATGATTTTTCCTACATTAATGAAAACTTATTGACATTATGTATGCTTTTAAAATTGAAATTTTAATTTAAATAATCATTTTTAATTGCATAACTTTGTTAAAATGAAATGTGATTTCAAAATAAAATATTTATTTTACTCAATAATGTTTCTTTTATAAACGTTTTATTTGTTATGTTCATGTTACAGATCATTGTAATTTTTAGGATTACTAGTGGGTTTTATAAGCTATTTGTTAGTAAAACCAATATAGATCTCTAATACATTGGGTAATAGGACGGAGATAACATATTTGTTTTCAACTAATATGTTATTTGAATATATTGTGAAGGTTATTTTAAGAATAGACATGATAGTTACACCATATATAACTGGGAGAAAAACTATATATTTAGGCTTGATGTGAAAGTGATTCAACAAGTTCACATTTATTATTTATTAAAAATATATATGGTTTTATAAGAAAATTTATATTTAATGATGTAATATAATGACATTATGTTTTATGTGAAAAATTTATAACTTTTTGATGAATTTTCATTAATGTACTAATGAAGAATTTATATATATTTTTTGTTCCTTACTACTAATTTTGTTTGCACCCAGTGTATTTACAAATTTTTTAAAGGAAATATATATAGGTAATTGAATATATTAATTAATGATTGTTTTTATGAAGTTTTTTTTTATGGAAATAAATCATGTTTTGTTTGAAAGTCATCATTTTGGGAAAAATTGAAATTATGTAGAAGTGTTTACTTTGTAATGTATGAGTTTCATTGAATGAGTTTATAAAATAATTGTGTAAAATACTAAACCTAAATGATAATTGGGAATATATGAATGTTAATAGTAGTATAATTAACTATAATTAGTGGTATTTAGGGTCATTTACTCACAATACCAATTACATTAATTATGTTCAATGTGATTAAAAATGGATACAACGTTCATGTGTATGTATGACCTACCGTCTCCGTGAACAGTGTATTTAATTTCCTATTTATATCTTTTAAATATTATTATAAATAGATATATAGTGAATATATATATATATATATCATTTTTATCATTCTATCGATTGTGAGATTATAATATTTGAAATGGGGCTAGGAATAACATGTTAAAATATATACATAAAACAAAGTGGTTATTACAAGAGAAACAACTTTAACACAGAACATTTTTTAATGTGGTATTATAAATTAATAATTACATAACATAAGTTATAATATATATAAATATATACATGGTTATTTATTAGTTTTATAACAAACTTATAAATATTATTCATGATTATTGAGCATTTATGATTTGAATCATGACATAATGTTAGAGTTTTCCTCATCTCACCAACATTTCATTGAGATCCATTCAGTATTATCCAATTTTTTATAGTGTGTATTATCTCTATGAATTTATTATATTATTATTATACATAAATTTTTGGGGATTTACATATTAATTCAGGTATGTATATTTCATGTCGTATATATTACTAATGTTACCAAATACATAAGGGTTTTTTTCTTTCTAATGTATTTTTTTTAGATTTATGTTTTATTCTCTACCTAACTTTTTTATGTGGTTTGTTTTCTCTGATTTTTAAATATTATATCATTAATTTCCTTATATTCATGATATTCTTAATTTGGGAAGATTCTATTGTTACCATATCATTATTTATTCTGATTGAGTTGGAATAATTCTCTAAATACGAAATCTTATAATTCTAATGAATTCTATTATATTTTAAATATTCATCATATTTTTGAGTAATTGTCCCATTTTTACACATTTAGTACATAATATTTATAAAAAAAAATTTAATAGAAAATCCCACTTTCCTTCCTTCTTCGATTGGAAATATGTGTTCTTTCAAAATTAATTTTTCTAAAAATTATTTCAAATATGTTTTAAAAAATATTTTAAAATAAATCTCAATGGAAATGTTTTTAATAAATTTTTGTTTTTATAAAGTGTTTTGATGGATTTTATAAACATTGCTCATATTTATTGAAGGATTTTATCAATTAAATATATTTTTATAAATTTTTTTTATTTTATAGTGTTCTTAATAATAAAAAGGTTGTTTTTATAAACAATGATTTCAATTAAATTATAATGGCACTTCCAATCATTAACATCAAAAAGCTATTTTTGTTTTTTATCCATAATTGGTGATATTTTATTTTCATATTAATATTTTTCATTATCATGACTAAATATAATTAATTTAAATATATTTTTCTGGAACATGATACATTTCAACAGGTTATTCATGATTCAATATGATTGTTACAGTACCTACTTAATTTCAACAATTTTATCAGTCTTGATAGATATTGAAATGAAAACCATTAATTTTCATCTGGAAATCATGTTATAATAGTAATGATAAATATTTATAGGATTTTTATGAAGAAAGTGTTTTATTCATGACATGGTGCTAAAGAGTTATATTAAATTGTTTATCTGGATACATTTTATATAAAATGGTTGATCCCCATTCTAGCTTATAAGTGAGCCTGATATAGCATATATGATGTATCTAGCCCTATTATAGCTCATTAAAAATCGCTGATCTAGATATATCTTATACTTAGGGTTGATAACCATTATATATCACATGAGAGATTTATATAGATAATATGATGGGTGATATCAATCACAGTTTTCCAATACGTTGGTTAAGGATTATATTTGATCCTAGTTGTACAATTACTCCAATTAAAAGGGTTTTATTAATGTGATTCCCTATATTTCTTGAAAAAGGGTTATAATTGATTGTTATGTGTTTTTAATTTTTCTGATGATCTTGATTGATACCACAGTTCTCATGATTTTGGATTTTGATGAATTATGACTCTGAAATTTACACTTATTTGATTATCCAAGTATTAATGGGAATGATTTCTTTTATGCATTTATCAGGCACTAGGATTATTCCATCCCACTCTTATGCACTATTATACTCATTAATTATATTTAACTATTTTTTATTATTTTTACCATTACATAGAATTTTATTTCACACTACTTATGTTCCCTTTCCCAAGATTGTAATGAATGAGGTTGAATGGTTTGTTTATATAAACGATCTCAAAAGGATGATATTGATGTCCTTATGAGAAATAAGAATAGTTGGGTTAAACAAAATAACTTTTCATTTAATGTCATCTTATTTGTTTATGAAAAAGTTTTTTAAAATTCTAAAAAAATTAAAATATAGAATGTACTCCATAATGAAAGTGAACCTAGTTTTTCTTTTGATGTTATAAGAAATTTATGGAAAAACATTGGGTTAGAGTTATCAACAGCATATTCAGAAATGTAATGTTGTGGATTTCATCACTAAATTTAGGAGTGATGGTCCTTCGATGTTATTGTTCGTATAAATGGATGATTTATAATTATCTATATATTAGTATGTTTTCACAAGAGGTTATGTTAAGTGTTATGGATATTGTTATTGGTTTATAATCTTAATGTAGGCCACAATTTCAATGTCTTCGACACCTAATTAATGATTTATGTGAAGAAATCGTAATTTTTTTAATCATATTATTGAAGAAACGTTTTTTGGCTCATGGTATGTGTATAATATAGTGTAACACTTCTAGTTTGAGCTATGCGAATATTGTTTATGCCATCTGTTGTGTATGTGGTGGTTGGGTAATGTTCTTGAGTGTTTGTAAGGTATTGTAATGGTTTTGGGGAACATTTCAAGGGTGAATTGATTGTGAATTGTTAGTGAAAATCATGATTCTTCTCAAAAAAATAGCATGACCTTGATGAATATGACCCTAGGATGGCACATAGTTTAGGTGAAAATTTTTAAAAACCATGTGGCCAGCAAAGTTATATTATGAATCATCATATAGAGAGTATTTTCATAGTTGGAGGACATTTTTTCTAACCATATGTTCCAATCATGTGAGACATCCTCTTGAGGTAGTTTTAGGAGCATAAATAGTGATGTTTTTTACTGAATATGTGGCTAATTGATCATAGTGTAATAATTGGGGGGGGGGTAAAAAATGACTGGATGGGATTGACCATAAACACCCTCTTTTTTCTCCCAAGAGTCCCAATCTCAAGATTTCTTCTACACTAAGGTTAGGGATCTTATATAACTCATTTTAGAATAACTTTGATGGTTTTCAATGTAGATTTTAAGGCATATATCCCATTTAATGTCTCATTTCTGGGTAGTGTCTTATTTATCCACAGATCTACTTCTCTATATACATTGGATACTCAAACATACTTCTATTATGGGTTGGTATTTGGTTTTTATTTCTGATAATTGTATATTGTTTTCTTATTTATGATTGGGGAAGGAACGTATGGTTTTTTTTATAGAGTTTTCAACTTGATTGGTGATGATTTTGTGCCCTTGTGAATTTTCCTTGAATCCATAATTGTAGGTGGAATCAATCTCGACTCCTCTTATTTGAAAAAGAATTGTTGATTTCAAAATAGTTTTTTTTATTGAAATAGAATTTGAAATTGATGTGCGTAGCTTTGTTGAAATTAATTTTGTGATGATTTGTGGATTTTATAGAGAATGTGATATTTAACTAATACGATCTTTGTTGTTCAATTTTAAAATTATTCTCTAAAATATGTTTCTTAACAGGATTTATGGTAGTTGGATTCCAATAAAAATGAATTTTTATTGAAATGATTTTGAAATGATGGTATAAAATGTCTTTGACCGGAATTGTTGAAGATTCTTTTAGTATAATTAGTCAAAATGATTTTTGGAATGGATATTTTATAAAGGGGTTTTATAAAAATGCTAATTAAATTGTTTAGGCATGTGTGATGGAAGTTTTTTTGATGTATATTAGTTGATATGTTGTTTGGAAATATTGATTTGGTGTTTTTCGATTCTATGATTATGCATGAGTTTAAGGGGATGTGTACCAATCATGCAGTTCCACCATGAATGTATTGGATTATAGACTGATGTACCATTACAAAAATGGTATGGGGTTTGACATGAAGTTACATCATGATTTTTAATACAGAGCTTCTATTATTGAATTGTGTTTATCATTGAATTATTTGTGCGATCAAGTGAGAAAATATGGGTTATGCCGATATGAATGAAAAAAATAGGGTAACGACATGATTGATTTATATCCATGGAATTGTGTAATCTGGGGAGTACTAATTTTTTAGGGATGTATCTATCTTCTAGGGAATTAATGATCTACTTTCTGAATTTATCTAAATTTTTTCGATAATTATGTAATCTAGTTCTTTCATAGTGGCTTGTGTTGGTAATTCATTTATGGAAAGTCGAGACAGTATTATTACCAACAACCTATATTGGAACTTGGGTGATTTTCCAAGTAGTGTATACTATGACACATGCAAGGGTAACACACCTCATTTCATTTGTGGTGCATCATAATTTATTTATTGTTTTGTGTAGTTTAAACATAGGGAATGGTGTAGAGATATAGAGACGGAACATGGAGTTCCTGAGTTTTCATTTTGAGTCTCCCACTTCGGTAATCTGATTTTTGATTTGTTTTTTTAGGATGATATTTTAGCATTGTGGTATTAAAATAAATTTTTGAAATGAATCATACAGTAATTTTTTATGGTATCATTGGTTTGTTGTTTTATTTTGTTTATGGGAAATCATCATAGAATTATCATGAAGCCATCAATATTTATTCCATCCTTTTGCACCTTCTGGTGTCCTCTGATGCTTAGTAGCACTTCTGTATACACTCATGACATTTAGGCGGTGCGGTATGTTTCACATAAGATCAACATGAATATTTCTTTTTGAATAAATATATTTCATGGTTAATGAAAATTAAAAAACCATATCATGGGGGACAAATCCATGCATCTAGAAAGGGGGTGGGTCTAGAATCCATGAACGATGGATTCTAAGGGATTTTTTCCTACAACTCTCCTGCGTGATTTCCTGGTTACTATAAGAACATTATAAATAATGATTATGATTAAATTAGAAACATAATGGATTTTATTTATAGAATAACGATTTATTAATCTTCATAGAATATATGATCAACTACTTCTAATATTTGGTGTTTGAATATAGCCTGTATATTTCTAAATAATTTTAAGGATTTTTATTAATGGAATAATTTAGATTGATCATCAGTCATTATATTTTGATTTTCATAATTATTGTATCATACAATAGTTTATTCATTATAGGACTTATCATTTCATGTGGAAACCACTTTTTTATTGTTTAATGAATAAAGTAATTATGATGAGAATATTACCCCATACATTATTTTGATGTATTGATATATTTTTTACTTAGTCATGAATACAAAAATTTATTTTTAATACTCATAGTAAATAGAAAAAGATATGATTGGGTAAGAATTCACTAAAAGGTAGAAATTTTAATTTTCATGTAAGTATATTTTATTATATTTTCAGTCTAGATGGTGAATGATTACTACATTATTAGGAAAAGGATATTTAAAAATAATTTTATCCTATTACAATTTTTTATGATGATATAAATGATGTTTTTCACACCTATTTTTAATTTAGTGTGTTTTCCATTAACTTCCCAATGACATTGTTCTATATCACACTATATTGGACCATGAGAATTACTTTTCCCTTCAACATATAACTTTTCATTTATAACAAAAGTATTCACTATATGGAATCCTAGTTGTGTTTCATTTCAGGGGACCATTATGTTTCCTACTACACATTTTTTAATGATGTTTTATTTATTTCATATATTCCTTGTGTATTTCAATAATATAATTGTAGATAATTTTATACCCCTTTTATAACCGAAACAAATTTTGCGACCAAATTCATTTTATTTGTGGTGGGATATAATAACTCGTTATTTTAAAAAAATTATTATTTAAAATTATTTGTAATTAAATCATATTTTATTATTATTTTTCTATATTTTAACATTTAAAAATCATTTTTATATTGTGTTCCACTTAATATCAAGATTCTTTGAAAACATGTGTTACACGCAAATACCAGAATGAACCGACAACAATACACTATTAGTATTTTTATTTAACATGATATTTAGCATCTAGACATTGTAATGTTGGTAATAAATTGGATTAAATTAATAATGATAATATTTTTTAAACGTTTTTTTAAAATTTATACATTTTTTATAAATTAATTATAAATGAAATTAAAAACTAATCAATTATAAATATATATGTTTTTAGACAAAACAATATGCACCAAAAGGGTTTTTATCTTAAATAATTAAATTATTTACTTTTATTCAATGATAATAATTAAAAATATTTGTAATATAATCAATATATTAGTATTACATTTATCTAATATATTTGATAAGATTAAGATAAAAACAAATTCAATTTTACTCATAAAAATATGAATTGTTTCTAATGGCTATTTTCCTCCTTTTAATGGATCATATTTTGAAGAAAAAAAATTAAGTATTTGAGGTTTTTTATTAAAATTTAAAAAACCTTTAGAAATTGGAATTTCTTAAATATTTTAGGTTGATTTTTTAATGATAAGATTCGATTATGATAAATATTAAAATATACCAGATTTTTATTAAAAACATACATTTCATTACAAGAAGTTATATTGTTAAATATTTTTTTAAATTGGTTTTAAGGTAAATTTAAATAAATAAAATTTAAATTAATGAAATTAATTTCCTCATAATAATTTGTATTTTTAGGTTACATATAAAAGCTTAATAAACACAGGAACATTTCCAATTAACAAACTTATTTTCTAGTGACATCTATTAATTTTTTTTAATTAAATTTATTGAACTAAAATTGATGATATTTGGAAAAATTTATTCAATATTTTGAATAATCATAATTTTTATACTTTTTTTTGAAAAATTTTAGTGAATATTTTGAAACTAATTGATTAAATTAAGGTTGAAATTGGGTTTTCTCAATATAAGTGACTGACTTTAACTAAATTTTAAACACATGTATAATAATTATTTAATTAATTTGACTAAATATTTAGAATCAATAAGTCTAAATAATTTAATTAATACCATTTCAATTTAATTTAAAATAGAAAAAAATTCATGAATAAATCTATATATTTTATCTTAGTAAAACCAATAATGATAAAATTATGTAAACATAAATACTAGGAAATAACATGATTAGAATGTATTTGTGACATGTCAGATATTTAAAGAATATAATATTTTCATATCTATTAATATCTTTGAATATGATATAAATTTTACGTTTAATGGGATATATTATCTGATAGCATACCTCACACGCAGCAATAGGTGTCTATAAAATCATACATTGCACACACAAAACAGTTATACAGCCAAATGATAAATTTTTAATATTATTATTTTAAATTGCCATTAACACCTAGGAATTTAATATTTTGGAATGAAAAGAACTAACTAAAATATTTTTACACAATATTGTTAAATGTTTTTACATTTATCTAATAAATTAAGTGGTTTGAAATGATAATGATTTCAATTTTAATAAGAAAGTAATCTATGATTTTTAATATTTTATTTTAGATCCTTTTAATGGAAAACCTTTTGTAAATATAGTTATTATAACATTAATTTCCTCTATTTGTATAAAAATTACAATTCAGAATCAGGACATCAAAAAATACATTGGTTAAAATTTTCTTATTCCTTCAGGAAATTCATATTATAATAAATAGTGAAAAATACTACATTTTTATTCAAAACATCTTATTTCATATGATTTATTGGTACAATAATGTTGTCTTTCTAATTTTTATTTATGGTTAAGTGTTTTATGATTTTATCATTTAATGTAATTTTTTCCATTTGAAATAATTTCACAATTAAATTGTATATATACACATGTTAATATTCTAATAGTTGTTACATCTTAAAACCCTACATTCTTTATTTTTAAATGAGAATTAGTTATAAATTATTTATTGAAAATTATATGTTTTGAATTTTTAAAAATGGATTCTATATTTGGAATCATTCGGTCTAAATTATATAAATCGGTACCTTTTAGTGACAGAAATTATAAATAATAACATTAGTAATTATTTTTAATTACCATGGTCAAAGTTTAAATAAAGTAAATATGGGTAAAAATAGTATTATAATATAATAAAACTACCATAACATGTTTCCTAATATTATTGTATGAATCATGAAAGACCAAAAAATCCTTAAACATAACTTTTGAAATTTGGGAGCCACTTGGGGGTGATAATGACATGTTTGAATTATTAATATAACTTAAAGAGAAATATAACATAGACATGTATCATTCTGCTAAAATAATTTCAATATTGAGTTATATAACTGATATTTTTTACTATAAATAGTCATATAAATCATAATATATTTCCTATATCATGGAATTTTATTTAAAATTTTCATATATAAAATAAAAAAAATTATTTATGAAAGAATGATGATGTAGTGATTACGTTATTAATGAAGGATTCAAATAAATGATATCATAAATGTTAAAATAAATATAATTTTAAGATATTAATGCCATAAACTAATTTTCTAGATGATTATTACATTTTATATTTGTGTTATTGTTGTTTTTTTAATTAATCAATTTGTTATCACTTTACATAAAATCAATTACTAAAGAGTGTCAATATTAATAAAAATGTGTTTTTAGAACAAATATTCTATTATTAAATGATATAATAGTTATAAAAATTTAATATTCTTCCAACTAACATAGATAAGGTTTCAAATGTTATTATTTATCCACTTAATGTTCTCTTGTCATGTTATAGTAATTATATTAACCATATAGTGTTAAAATTCATGAAGACATTTTAAGAGTTAATTTATTAAACTAATGGTCAATGTAAAATTATTGGTTACAATTGTGACTTAAACATGTATAAAACCTATTTTATGATATTATTTCTACCCATCCTCATATTTTCCACAAAATATTTTACTTCGAATATATTATAATTCTAAAATTAATCTATGATAATATAATATTTTAAGACTTTCCTAAGGTTCCCCTCCACCCTCTAAAAAAGACCACCATATCTACCCACTTACTCAAACCCATCACGCACCTTGTATCATACAAAATTTTCCAAAATAATATTACAAAATCCTTCCCTTCATTTTAGAAGACTTAACTTTTGAGGAAGGAAATTCAAGAATGTCTTTTGGATCAAATCAAAATGAGTTACCCGATTTAGAGGTAACATCTTCTCGTAAGATCCATTCTTTTATTTTTTCCTTTTCCAACCCTAACCTATTTTTATTCCATAATTTTATAACAATAACAATATACTCAATATACTAATATATTATTGTTCTTTTATTTTATCATAAACTTACACACACCTCCACCTAATGGGTATAAAACATAATGATTCTTTGTACGATGAACTAATGTCTCCTGAAATGATGATGATCAAAATTCTTTTAACACAACTAACTGTCTCCATTATGATGGAAGTATTATTTTATATTTTTTATATTTTTTTATATTTTATTTATTATTTTGTAATTTTAACTTACCATTATGATTTCCATAATCATTAAATACCATAATTTCTTTTGGTGAGGTGTGGATTACCGTACTCTCAATGTGATATGACTCATTAATTCCATACATCGATTATATAAAATATTGCATTAATGAAATTATGTAACATATATAAATTATATATTATAATTATATTTTAATTTACTTTTGTATTTTATAGTTTTCTTTCTTTTAATTTGACAATGAAATAAAAGTAGCATTCTTGCGTACATAGGGCCTATTGTGTCCATGAAAGGGGAATTTAATTTCTTACCTCACTAATATTATGTATTATTTTAAAAACTTATATAATTGATATATATTATATTTAAGACATTAATACAATTCTATGGATAATGGAATTTTTACCACATAGACAATTTGTAAACATAACAATTTTATTTTTAAATCATATACCGAACATCGCCAAAGCATATTATATGAACTAAATTAATTAACTGATTTATATGGAATAGTAATAAGTAATATAAAACGAATAATATAAATTTACAAGGCACTGGGTAATAATAAATTTACCTAAGTATATCATTCATGCATATAAAAAATGAATGAGAAATGTCTGAGTCAATATAAGGTACATAATCTCAATCCCCATTCATTGAGGAACATTTTGATGTTATACACAAACATATATTATATGGTGTATAATCAACCACATTTGAATTATAATTTCTTTAAATATTTTACCTATGGAATATTTTATAAATAAATCATTTTACAAAAAGTTAAGGGGAATATTCAGTTATCATACGCGGTGTCAATGACATTTCTGCCGCTATGACTATTATTTTGTATTTGACTTCCCCTAAAAGATTTAATATTGTTAAAAAGAAAAGTAGATACCATATTCATTTATTTGGTATTATGGTATTGAAAATAGTTTTTAAAATTAATTTATCACATCTGTAACTCGAAATGATATCATATTATTTCAATGTGGAAATTTGATTATTATTTATGCTTGATTTGTGTTTTTATGGTTCTTGGAAATAGTTTATGTATATGGTTGGTTCCATGATAAAAAAAGGGTGTGTGATACTTTGATATCTCTCTAATGCATTGGGTACTGTGATATAGTTAAAAAATCGATTTTTTCTTAAGGTATTGAGGGAATATACTATGATGGTTATTTTAAATATTTATGATGGTTACCATATATAGTTGTTCAAGCTACAACGTATGTATGATATAGATTCCAATAGTTACATTTATTATATCTGATTGCTATGAAATTTTAATGATTTTTATTAATGTATTATTTTATACATTTTCATAGAGTAACATTTTCTTTCCATATTTTATAACATAAAATGTTTATATTCTCATTCAATGTTTTTAAAATGTTTTCACATGGTATAAGAATGAGTTATAGAATGGATGAAGTCATGGATATTTTTTTCATGAAATAGAAGCATGTTTTATTTTTGAAAGGTTTTTCAATATCGGAATAAAATGGATAGTGTTTTGATCATATCAACTCGTATTTTTATGGGATTAACTGTATTAATAGTGGCATAATTATCTTAATCTCTAAATATGAAAAGTTCCTAAAATTGAAATAATGATGTATTGTTTAAATATCTCAAAATTATATACTGATTTCAAGAGGGGGAATTATAGTGTGTATCCATGTTAGATTTAGAAATGATTAACGATTATGATATTGTCAATATAATATGCATACATTAATTTTACGTTATTGTAAAATTGTTAAGTGGAAGAATTAGAAGAGAACAATCATTCTCTATCAATGAATTGTATTTTTTGAATGATTTTCCCAATTGTAAATAGGGAAGCTATGATGGTTCGACCTCTAGAGGAAAACAACCATCCAAAACAGCAACTTGAGATGGTATGAATCAGAAATAAATAGTTATTTACACTGATGAATTAGTTAACTTAGGATATAAATTTTTTGGGGGTATACATGCACGAGCTCATCTATATCAACTATAGAAGAACATGTCTATAGTAGAACATTTCGAAAGACAATGTCCTCCATCATTCAGAGGATCATATGAACCTGTGTAAGATAATGGTTGAATTATAGCCCCATAAAATATATTCAACATCATGGTGTGTCCAGAACATAAAATGGTTAGTCTTTTTATTTACCATTATTGTAAAGACCCGTAAAATTCAAGGGAAATTTTTTCTTAATTTTCTTTAGAATTTTACAAGAACGCGGTTTCTGACGGCACCTGATTCCGAGGCCCGGAGTGCCCGGAATCAATTTCCGAAGTTTGGCTCGGGTACGTTTAGTGAACGAACGAGCGGGAATTTCTAAATTTTGAACCGGTACTCGGAATCGAATTCTGAGGGCACCGATAGAACCGCAACGCCGGTAATTGCTTAGGAACGCATTTGTCGTAGTTGCGTTTGCCTAAGAGGAGTTGTTTAATTTTTCTTTTTCTGGTTGAAATGAAGAGTAAAATAAAATTTGTGAAACAATTTTTATTTTATAACTTTTAAGTGGTTAAAACCTTTTGTTGGAAGATGGGTGGTAACCACCTAAGAGAGGATTAAGGTGAGGAGGGGCCCACCCGAGCCCCACCTTTTCAAATTCCCTAACTCCCCTCTCTCCCTCTTAAAAGCTTGTTAACTTAACATCTAATTAATTACACATGACATGTATAATTAATTAAGTGTTATGTTTTTTAATTTGAAGTTTTTAATTCCTTGGCTTGGTAAATAAAATAAGGAGGAACCTTATTCTTTTTGGTTAGTTTTGTTTAGCCATCTTGTGAGGATTTTAGGAGCTTCTCCTTCTTCCTCTTCTTCAACCCTGACGAAGAACACGAAGAACCTTCGAACTCCGACGAAGAACGCAGCTCCTCTTTTCTCCGTCTTCCATGACGACATAACCGCGACATCGACGTTCTTCTTCCGCGACGCTCGACTTCCGCTAATCGTTGACGATCATCGAACTTCGTTCCAGAACCAAGGTAGGGGTTTGTCCTTTTTAAATTATGTGTTTTCTTTCCCTCGAGCATGAAAGAAAATCTGTTGGGCATAGTTCCAAATTTTATTAAAATTTGTGAAACGTTCATTGTTGTGTTTACACGATTGACCAACTGATATCGTTATAATGGGAGGAGATCGGACCGCACGAACACGGCCGATTCTCCTCCCCTTCTAATCTTTCGTGTTGTTTTAGCGGAGACGACGCGATGTCGTCGCACCGTGCAGGAACAAAAGGATTAAGGCCGGTTTGGGTCTCGACGAAGAAACGCGGCGCTATAATGCCGCGCCTTTGAAATCGGATGAGACTGCAGCCGGAGTCGGGCCGCGGCGGAGGGGCGTGACGCCATTACGCCGCGCTAATCGTTCAAGGTCCGAGCAAGAAGGGGCGGACGGAAAACCGGCCGCCGGCGGAAGAGAAAGAGCTGCGGCCGGACGACCGCGGCGGAGCAGCCAGGGGCGCCGGCCTCGCCGGCGCTGGAGATCCGGAAGGCCGCGGCCCTACGGCCGCGGCGGAGCAGCTAGGGGCGGCCGGCCACGCCGGCCGCCGGAGATCGGAGAAGAGCCACGGCTACGGCCGCGACGGAGAAGAGGAGCTGCGGCTACGGCCGCGGCGGAGAAGAGGAAGGCGGCTGGCCGCGCCGGCCGCCGGTTTGGATAGGAGGCGGGACCCGCGGGTCCCGCGTGAGAGAAGAAACGGCCGTCCTTAGGCCGGCCGAGATCCGAAAAAAGGGGGGGTTTCACCCCCCGCGTGAGGCACATGCGCGGCCCCCTGGCCGCACCGCCGCTGGCCGGACCGCGCCGCCGCTGGTCGGGTCGCGCCGCCGCGATGCCACCGGCCGGGCCGGGTCCAACGGACCGGGTCGGTCCGACCCGGTTCTGGTTGGACCCGGGTCGGGTCGACCCGGTTCGGGCCAACCCAGGGGGGGTCGGGCCGGGTCGGCCCGGACCCCCCGTTTCGAATCAGTTTCGGTCTTTTGACAATAACTTGAGCCACTGACCTCCGATCGACGAACCGTCTGCGGCAACGCGATCGTTGGATCGAGACGGTCGTTTTGGTATATCGCACTCAATGTTTCGGAATACTTTGAGTTCGGCCGGGTTGGTTCGTTCACGAAACCAACCGGGCCTTCGGAGCGGAAACGCTCATATCTTGAGCTACAGACGTCCGATTGACGTGCCGTCAGTTTTGTTGTGTTCCTCTTAGAGATATGGATCTTTTGGAATACTCCGCCCGAGGTTTGGACGCAGGTGGAGTACGGTCGGGTTGGTTTTGCCTTAAAACCAACCGGGCCCCGGGGACGAAAATGCCAATAACTCTTAGACCGGGCGTCCGATCGACGCGCCGTCTGTTGCGTTGAGTTCCTGTTGACGATACAGAACTTTTGGATACATCAACTCTGGAATTTGTTACAGTTGATGTATCAGCCTCTCAGCTCGTGGAGCGGACCCTCCGATCGAGCTTGCTGTGTGCGGGAACCCTAGTGCTGGCTGCGACTGCTACTGTGACTGCGACGACGACAGTACAGAGATCCTGTGTGGATTCGACGACGACGACTTCAGCACTCAGCGATCCTACGTGGATCAGTGCTACAGGTCCTGTGTGGGCCCGATCCTGTGTGGGTCCGATCCTGTGTGAGTCCTTGTGCTCAGCGGTCCTGTGTGAACCAGCGCCTACAGGTCCTACGTGGGCCCGATCCTGTGTGGGTCTTTTGGGGGGGTTAGTTACCTATCGATCCTTCGTGGGTCCGACGACTTAGATGCATCAGAGATCATCTTTATCGTCCTTTGAAGAAGTATACATGTGTGAGCTGAATCTTATTGATTTCCTGTGTGGATTGTGTTGTGCAATCTTGTGTGGATTACGTTTTGCTTTCTTGTGTGGAATACGTTTACTTTCCTGTGTGGACTGAGTTGTACTTGGGCTCGGAGGTTGGTGCGTATTTGAAATTGATGACTTAGGTATATGTATGGGCATATACCTAAGCAGTGTCGGTTGTTACTTCATGATTGTACCTTTCTTCGTGGGTTGTCCTTTGTGGATTTGGGAGACCTTCAGGGGTCTCGGGGTCCCTACTGAGTAGCTTATACTCACCCCTGCACGGGCTTTGCCCGCACTACGTTGTGTTGGTTGCAGACGACGGACAACGTTGATCTTAGCTGAGGCTTGCAGAGCGGGACGGTACCCGGAGGTGGACCACTAGGCGGGACGTGCTCGGAGCGGACGGCGGGACCCGTGGAGCAGTGGAGCTATCTGTACCCACCCTTCAGGTGGGATTTCCAGTGGACAGCTCAGTGTAGAGGCTTTTACTTTTCAGTTGTTGTTTTCCCTTTCGAGTTGTACTTTACTTTCAGTTTGGGTTTGTATACTGGCCCATTTACTTTTCCGCACTTTCATTTGTACTCTGCTTTTGCATAGTGTTTACTTTCTGCTAGCTTACTCTGTGGTGTTTGTTTACTTTACAAAGGCAATGCCTTCCCTTTTTACCGGGATTTACGCCTTGGTGCTAGTCGCTAGCCCCTGGCCTATGGAAGGCGGGCTTGGGGTAGTCACGGCACGGACCCCGAGGGCGGGTCGTGACAAATTGGTATCAGAGGAGTTAGGTTCTACCGCGAACTCTGTTCTTTTCTATGTGAAGCAATAATGTTTAGCGTATTGAGTGTGGTTATCAGTCCAGGGAATCCAGTGTTGGTGCGGCGGCCGACGTATCCATACACCAGGACCCTGGCTTCTGATTTTCGACTTTATGCAAGAAAACATTGATTGCGTATGTGTTTCAAAGTTTTCTTTGTGATTACTTATATCAGCTCAACAGGTATACTGTTCTGACCGTGGCACACCTGTTTTTCTTTTCAAGATGGCCCCACGGCGGTAACCAGCTAGGGTTCCGAGAGTCGAGCGTGACGACAGCCCACCGAGCGACGAGGCCTCGGTGCAGGGCCCTTTGTCAGCAGTGGCACCGGCGGTAGCTCTACCCGCCGAGCCCCCGATGCTTCCAGCAGCAGCCGCTGACAATGCACGTCGCCTCAGCGCACTGCATTAGTTTCAGCGCCAGCGACCGCCCAGGTTTCGTGGGGAGACAGATCCCCAGGCAGCAGAGGACTGGCTGGAGGCAGTGGTACGAGTGTTTAGGCTAGTGAGGACACCAGTAGACCTCATGGTGATCCTCGCTGCGAGCCTACTGCACGCAGCAGCGGGACCATGGTGGAGCTTGATGCTCCAGGTGCACGATGAGGCATCTCTTCTTTGGATGGACTTTGAGAGCATCTTCCGCTTGGAGTTCGTCCCAGCCACCCTTCGTGCGGTGCATATCCAGGAGCTTCTTCGGCTGCGACAGGGCAGCATGACGGTCTCTCAGTACTCGGCGAGATTTACAGATCTCTCGCGCTACTCGACCGACATGGTACGTGACCCATTCTTCTGGGCCTGAACCTTCGAGCAGGGTTTGAGACACGAGATCAGGGCATCGCTGATCTCCCTCAGCATACCTACTCAGACAGGAGTACTGGAGCGGGCCCTTCTGATCGAGAGCTTCCTTGCTGAGTCTACACCTGCACAGCAACCCACCGCAGGGCGACACGTGGCAGAGTCATTTGCAGCAGGCAGTCGACGGTTGACTCAGGGGTCCAGACAGACCAGACCTTCAGGCAAACGACCTTAGGACACTGGCTCAGCAGTGCAAGGCACACAACGAGGAGCCAGTCTTTCGAGAGGCAGAAATTGCTACTCGTGCGGCGGGCAGGGCCACATGGCTCGTGACTGCCCGACCCGTCGTGCCGAGGAGCAGCAGACGATTGAGGGACCACCGAGGCAGAGGCAGAGGGTCGACCGTGGCGGTCCGCAGGGAGGAGGCGGACGAGGCAGAGGAGCTGGACGAGCAGCCGGTGGTGGGCGACGCTTTGAGGCTCTGCCACCACCACCACCAGTAGGTCCACCCCGACCACAGGGAGCTGGCGGGCAGAGATAGGCACAGCTCCAGGAAGCAGAGGCCTACGACCATGGCGCACCCGAGATGATTCGAGTTACTATCTATGTCTATTCCACCCTTACTGCAGTTCTGATAGACACAGGAGCGAGTCACTCTTTCATAGCCACTGCCCTTGTTCGGAGCTCGGAGATTCCGACAGAGCCGTTGGCTCGATCCTTACGGCTAGAGACTCCTACGGGAGCAGACTCGACAATTACGCACTGGTGCCGGCAGTGTGAGCTTACTCTAGGAGGCGAAAGCTTCGGCTGGGATCTTCTTGTAGCAGCGTCGAGGCCTTACGATGTCATCTTGGGCATGGATTGGCTATCTACAGTCCATGCACAGATTGACTGTTTTAGGTGCAAGGTGCGATGTGTACGCACCGACGGAAGCAGGTTCACCTTCACCGGCGAGAAGGGAGCCTTAGAAAAACTGGATGGACTTTCTCGGAGGAGAGTACATATCATTACTCATCAGTTAGCTAGCCTCATCCTTGGAGTAGTTGACGTGCGGAGTCCTGGTTTTCCTACAGTGGTGGATCAGTTTGCGGACGTTTTTCCCGACGACGTTCCAGGACTACCTCCTCGCAGAGAGGTAGACTTTTATATTGACTTGTACACCGGGACAGCCCCGATATCCACTCCAGCATATTGGATGGCCCCCGCCGAGCTTCGAGAGCTACGGGTACAGTTGGAGGACTTGCAGGGCAAGGGGTTCATCCGACCTAGTGTTTCACCCTGGGCTTCCCCGATTTTATTCGCCAAGAAGGCGGACGGGAGCTTGCGACTTTGTGTTGACTATCGTCGCCTGAACCAGGTGACAGTGAGGAACAAGTATCTGCTACCGAGGATTGATGACCTCTTTGATCAGCTCAAGGGAGCACGGTGGTTCTCGAAGATAGACCTCAGGTCAGGCTATCATCAGCTCAGAGTCAGAGACGAGGATGTGCAGAAGACGACTTTCAGATGTCTGTATGGCCACTATGAGTTCTTGGTTATGCCTTTCGGTGTAACCAATGCTCCAGCAGTGTTCATGGCTCTCATGAACAGGATCTTTCATCCATACCTCGATCGGTTTGTCATGGTCTTCATCGACGACATTCTGATTTACTCTACGATAGAGGAGAAGCACGCCTATCACTTGCGAGTTATACTAGACACACTCTGAGAGCATCGGCTTTATGGTAAGCTCTCGAAGTGTCAGTTCTGGATACGTGAGGTCCACTTCTTGGGACACGTTATCTCTGAGGCGGGAGTTGCAGTGGATCCCGCGAATATTGAGGCTGTGTTAGCATGGGAGCCACCCAGGAGAGTGACTGAGGTTCGGAGTTTCTTGGGACTAGCTGGATACTATCGGAGATTCGTGCCAGACTTCTCTAGAGTTTCGGCACCACTCACAGCTTTGACGAAGAAGGGGAATCCCTTCATATGGTCAGACAGATGTCAGCAGAGCTTCCAGGAGCTGAGACAGAGATTGACCAGCACACCTATCTTAAGGTTGCCTGAGGAGGGAGTAGGGTACGTAGCTTACTGCGATGCATTAGGGACCGGACTCGGATGTGATCTGATGCAGGAGCGGGCAGTGATCGCCTATGGATCACGTCAGTTGAGCCCGCATGAGCAGAACTACGCTACCCATGACCTGGAGTTAGCAGCAGTGGTCTTCGCTCTGAAGACATGGCGACACTATCTGATGGGAGAGCACTTTACAGTCTTTTCCGATCATCAGAGTCTCAGGTATATCTTCTTGCAGAAGGACCTGAACCTGAGACAGCGGCGATGGCTCGAGTTCCTCCAGGACTATGACTTTGAGAAAGTCTATACTCCTGGGAAGGGGAACGTAGTAGCCGATGCCCTCAGCAGGAGGACGGGCATTCAGCTACTTGAGGAGGCGACTGAGCAGCTAGCCTCTTTGCAGATATCCTTCGTGGATAGATATGGAGCAGCCTTGCTCCAGTCTCTCACAGTCACCCCTCCACTACTGCAGCGGGTCAGGGAGGCACAGCGTGAGGATGCTGACTGTGAGACACGGCGTGCATATATATCCTCGGGACAGGCACCTGATGGTTTCTCCCTTGGAGCAGAGCACGACATCCTTTTCAGAGGACGTACCATGGTACCAGTCGCTTTGCGAGAGGAAGTTCTAAGAGAGTTTCAGACTTCTCCTTTGGCGGTACATCCTCGAGTGGCAAAGATGTACCAGGACCTCAGACGACAGCACTGGTGGCCGGGCATGAAGAAGGCGGTAGAAGAGTTCGTTTCTCGATGCCTCACCTGCCAGCAGGTGAAGGCAGAGCATCAGGTACCAGCAGGCTTGGTACAACCCTTGGAGGTTCCGGAGTGGAAGTGGGACGGCATATCTATGGACTTCGTGACTAGACATCCACGCACTTCCAGAGGTCACGACTCCATTTGGGTGATTGTTGACCGACTCACCAAGTCGGCACACTTCTTACCCATAAGAGAGCAGGGCTCAGTGGAGAGCTTGGGACGTCTCTACGTTCATGAGATTGTGCGGCTCCACGGCGTACCATCATCTATCGTATCCGATCGAGATGCCCGCTTTACTTCCCGGCTTTGGAAGGGGTTACAGGAGGCGTTCGGGACGCAGCTACGTCTGAGCACAACCTTTCACCCTCAGACGGATGGTCAGATGGAGAGGACCATTCAGACTCTCTAGGACATGCTCCGCGCATGTGTTCTCAAATTTGGTCGTTGCTGGGAGGACCACCTACCCTTGGTGGAGTTTGCGTACAACAACAGCTACCACTCCACCATCGGGATGGCACCGTACGAGGCGTTGTACGGCCAACCTTGTAGATCTCCTTTGTGCTGGACAGACCCTGGGGAGTCAACACTTGTGGGACCGGAGATGGTCCAGGCCATGACAGAGAAGGTCCAGGTCATCCAGGAGCGGATGAGGACAGCTCAGAGCCGGCAGAAGTCATATGCTGACAGGAGACGGAGGCCACTAGAGTTCGAGGATGACGACCACGTCTTCTTGCGGGTCTCACCTCGACGTGGTATTCGGAGATTTGACCGAGGCGGCATGTTATCTCTGCGCTTCATCGGACCCTTCCAGGTCCTCAGCAGGGTTGGAGTGGTGTCTTATCGCCTGGCTCTGCCACCTCAGTTGCACCGGGTGCACGACGTCTTCCACGTATCCCAGCTGAGGAGATACGTGCACGACCCGACGCACATCATTGACCATGGGGAGCTTGACTTTGACGATGGGGAGACTTTAACGGAGGTCCCGGTGGAGATAGAGGATCGACAGGAGCGGGTCCTGCGTGGGCGATCGATTCCTCTTGTGCGCATCAGATGGCAGCACGGGAATCTCCAGGAGAGCACATGGGAGCGGGAGGCTCATATGCGTGCTCAGTACCCACATTTGTTTCCCTAGTTTTTTATGTAACTTTACGGGGACGTAAAGCCCTGAGGTGGGAGTAATGTAAAGACCCGTAAAATTCAAGGGAAATTTTTTCTTAATTTTCTTTGGAATTTTACAAGAACGCGGTTTCTGACGGCACCTGATTCCGAGGCCCGGAGTGCCCGGAATCAATTTCCGAAGTTTGGCTTGGGTACGTTTAGTGAACGAACGAGCGGGAATTTCTAACTTTTGAACCGGAACTCAGAATCGAATTCTGAGGGCACCGATGGAACCGCAACGCCGGTAATTGCTTAGGAACGCCTTTGTCGAAGTTGCGTTTGCCTAAGAGGAGTTGTTTAATTTTTCTTTTTCTGGTTGAAATGAAGAGTAAAATAAAATTTGTGAAAGAATTTTTATTTTATAACTTTTAAGTGGTTAAAACCTTTTGTTGGAAGTTGGGTGGTAACCACCTAAGAGAGGATTAAGGTGAGGAGGGGCACACCCGAGCCCCACCTTTTCAAATTCCCTAACTCCCCTCTCTCCCTCTTAAAATCTTGTTAACTTAACATCTAATTAATTACACATGACACGTATAATTAATTAAGTGTTATGTTTCTGAATTTGAAGTTTTGAATTCCTTGGCTTGGTAAATAAAATAAGGAGGAACCTTATTCTTTTTGGTTAGTTTTGTTTAGCCAAATTGTGAGGATTTTAGGAGCTTCTCCTTCTTCTTCTTCGTCAACCCTGACGAAGAACACGAAGAACCTTTGAACTCCGACGAAGAATGCCACTCCTCTTTTCTCCGTCTTCCGTGACGACATAACCGCAACATCGACGTTCTTCTTCCGCGACGCTCGACTTCCGCGAAACGTTGTCTATCATCAAACTTCGTTCCAGAACCAAGGTAGGGGTTTGTCGTTTTTTAATTATGTGTTTTCTTTCCCTCGAGCATGAATGAAAATCCTTTGGTCATAGTTCCAAATTTTATTAAAATTTGTGAAACATTCATTGTTGTGTTTACACGATTGACCAACTGATATCGTTATAATGGGAGGATATCAGACCGCACGAACACGGCCGATTCTCCTCCCCCTTCTAATCTTTCGTGTTGTTTTAGCGGAGACGACGCGGTGTCGTCGCACTGTGCAGGAACAAAAGGATTAAGTCCGGTTTGGGTCTCGACGAAGAAACGCGGCGCTATAATGCCGCGCCTTTGAAATCGGATGAGACCGCGGCCGGAGTCGGGCCGCGGCGGAGGTTCGTGACGCCATTACGACGCGCTAATCGTTCAAGGGCCGAGCAAGAAGGGGCGTCCAGAAAACCGGCCGCCGGCGGAAGAGAAAGAGCCGCGGCCGGACGGCCGCGGCGGAGCAGCCAGGGGCGCCGGCCTCGTCGGCGCCGGAGATCAGGAAGGCCGCGGCCCTACGGCCGCGGCGGAGCAGCTAGGGGCGGCCGGCCACGCCGGCCGCCGGAGATCGGAGAAGAGCCGTGGCTACGGCCGCGGCGGAGAAGAGGAAGGCGGCCGGCCACGCCGGCCGCCGGTTTGGATAGGAGGTGGGACCCACGGGTCCCGCGTGAGAGAAGAAACGGCCTTCCTTAGGCCGGCCGAGATCCGAAAAAAGGCGGGGTTTCACCCCCCGCGTGCGGCACATGCGCAGCCCCCTGGCCGCGCCGCCGCTGGCCGGACCGCGCCGCCGCTGGCCAGGCCGCGCCGCCACCGGCCGGGCCGGGTCCAGTGGACCGGGTCGGACTCGGGGCGGGTCGACCCGGTTCGGGCCCACCCAGGGGGGGGGGGGGGGGGGGGGTCGGGCCGGGTCGGCCCGGACCCAGACCCCCCGTTTCGAATCAGTTTCGGTATTTTGGCAATAACTTGAGCCACAGACCTCCGATCGACGAACCGTCTGCGGAAACACGATCCTTGTATCGAGACGGTCGTTTTGGTATATCGCACTCAAAGTTTCGAAATACTTTGAGTTCGTCCGGGTTGGTTCGTTCACGAAACCAACCGGGCCTTCGGAGCGGAAACGCTCATATCTTGAGCTGCGGACGTCCGATTGACATTCCGTCAGCTTTTTTGTGTTCCTCTTAGAGAGACGGATCTTTTGGCATACTCCGCCCGAGGTTTGGACGCAGGTGGAGTACGGTCGGGTTGGTTTTTCCTTAAAAACCAACCGGGCCCCGGGGACGAAAATGCCAATAACTCTCAGACCGGGCGTCCGATCGACGCGCCGTCTGTTGCGTTGAGTTCCTGTTGACGATACAAAACTTTTGGATACATCAACTATGGACTTTGTGACAGTTGATGTATCAGCCTCTCAGCTCGTGGAGCGGACCCTCCGATCGAGCTTGTTGTGTGCGGGAACCCTAGTGCTGGCTGTGACTGCTACTGTGACTGCGACGACGACAGTACAGAGATCCTGTGTGGATTCAACGATGAAGACTTCAGCACTCAGCGATCCTACATGGATCAGTGCTACAGGTCCTGTGTGGGCCAGATCCTGTGTGGGTCCGATCCTGTGTGGGTCCTTGCGCTCAGCGGTCCTGCGTGAACCAGAGCCTACAGGTCCTACGTGGGCCCGATCCTGTGTGGGTCTTTTGCGGGGGTTAGTTACCTATCGATCCTTCGTGGGTCCGACGACTTAGATGGATCAGAGATCATCTTTATCGTCCTTTGAAGAAGTGTACCTGTGTGAGCTGAATCCTATTGCTTTCTTGTGTGGATTGTGTTGTGCAATCCTGTGTGGATTACGTTTTGCTTTCCTGTGTGGAATACGTTTACTTTCCTGTGTGGACTGAGTTGTACTTGGGCTCGGAGGTTGGTGCGTATTTGAAATTGATGACTTAGGTATATGTATGGGCATATACCTAAGCAGTGTCGGTTGTTACTTCACGATTGTACCTTTCTTCGTGGTTTTTCCTTTGTGGATTTGAGAGACCTTCAGGGGTCTCGGGGTCCCTACTGAGTAGCTTATACTCACCCCTACACGGGCTTTGCCCGCACTACATTGTGTTGGTTGCAGATGACGGAAAGCGTTGATCTTAGCTGAGGCATGCAGAGCGGGACGGTACCTGGAGGTGGACCACTGGGCGGGACGTGCTCGGAGCAGACGGCGGGACCCGTGGAGCAGTGGAGCTATCTGTACCGACCCTTCAGGTGGGATTTCCAGTGGACAGCTCGGTGTAGCGGCTTTTACTCTTCAGTTGCTGTTTTCCCTTTCGAGTTGTACTTTACTTTCAGTTTGGGTTTGTATACTGGCCCATTAACTTTTCCGCACTTTCAGTTGTACTCTGCTTTGGCATAGTGTTTACTTTCCGCTTGCTTACTCTGTGGTGTTTGTTTACATTACAAAGGCAATGCCTTCCCTTTTTACCGGGATTTACGCCTTGGTGCTAGTCGCCAGCCCCTGGCCTATAGAAGGCGGGCTTGGGGTAGTCACGGCACGGACCCCGAGGGCGAGTCGTGACAATTATGAAGTTTAATATTATCAATGGTGGAAAATGATTAATAATATCATGGATATAGAGTATATGATTTTATTTATTGGGATGAATTAAAATGTAAGCTTCTTGAGAAATATTTTCATAAGGAGGTTCCACAATTGGTGGAAAACAATTCTTGGAATATGAGTAGGAGGATGACTCAATGGCTACTGTTGAAGAAAAATTCACTCAACATGAAATGTCTGATCCAAATTTCATATAGGATCTTCATAGAAAAATCAACAATTATTACATAGTATTAAAAACAATGAATCCAAGGGCATTGGGTTTTAATTATTTAAAAAATTATGAAAATTTTGTTCGATGTGAAAAGAAGGCAGAAATGGAGTTTTCCTAGGATCAAGTGTTCTTTGAAAACAATTATAATAATAGGTCAAGATTGTAATGAAAGGGGAAGTTTTTTTAAAAAATCCAATGGTAATAAAATAATGTTTATAATTTGTGAAAATTGTGGTAAAATGAATACCAGGTAATTCCATTTAGATTCTTGTTTGTGCATCTGATGTGGTAAAAAGGGGCACATGGCTCATGACTACAGTGAAATATATAATGTTAAGGAAAAATATGATATATATTAAATGAATTTTTCTAAGTTTATTGAGATATTTCATTATGTGAATGAGTCTTTGGTGCATAATTTGAATGATTTGAAGCAGCCAAACAATAAGCTAAATTGTGTGTTGAAATCCTTTGCAACTACTTTAGTTGATGTTGTTCCATAAATTGAATTTGTATCTGGTACATTGTATTTTTATTCAGATTATTCCAATGTGTTGTTTGACTCCAAATCTACATGTTCATTCATTTTAGATAAGATTTATATTAAATTAGAAATTTATCCTAAACAAATGAAACTAGAGAATATTAAAAATATACCTTTGGTAAATGTTGAGATAAAAAGAAATTATTACAATCTTCGTGTCCTTGTCTGTATTAAGATTCTATATGAAAACCTTATTGTTTTGCCTCTAGTAGAGTTTTATGTTATTATTTGATTGGATTAGCTTATTTTATAGCATGATAAGTTTGATTTTACATCTAAAGAATCTTCATTTTAGAATGACTTTCAGTTTCTGTACAAAAATGATCCTGTACCACTGATAAAATTTAGTAAGATGATAGACTTGTAAAAAATATAAACGAATGTTACCTTTCACATATTTTTGAAAAAAATGAACTATTAATATTAATGATTTTCTAGTGGTAAATGAGTATCTTGACGTTTTTCGTGATGATTTTCCTTGTATTATACCTAATTGCGACATTGAATTTACTATTGACTTGGTTCATGTGGCTAATCCAATTTCAATACCCCCTTATCAAATTGATGAAATTGATATTTTAGAATTAAATAAGTAGTATCAAGATTTATTAGATAAAAGATTCATTTGACCTAGCACATTACCATGGGGTGTGCTTGTCATGTTTTTTAAAAATAATGATGGTTAAATGATAATTTTCATTGATTATAGAGCCTTGAATAACATCATAGTTAAGAATAATATTCCCCTGCCTCATATTGATGATTTGTGATATTAGATCTTTGGAGCTCAATATTTTTTGACGGTTTACTTGAGGTCAGGGTACCATAAGTTGAATGTAAAGGAAGAAAACATTATTTTTGAATGTGATTTATTCTAGATATGGCCATTATCATTTTGTAGTAATGTCATTTGGGTTTCTAATGCATGTGTTGTATTCATGGATCTTATTAATAGAATATTCCATGAGTTATTTGATAATGTTTTGATTATGTTTGTTAATTATATATTGGTAAATTATTAAAGTAAAGAGGATAATGAAATTAAATTAAAGGTATTCTTGAAAACATTGGATGAAATGAAACTGCAAGGTAAATTCAAATTGTGTGTGTTTTGGATACACAAAATTAAATTCAATGGTCACATTGTTTCTAATAATGGAATAACTATAGAAATAGATTAAAAAACAGATTTAAATGAATGGAAAAGTCCCATAAATATAACCAAGATTAAAATTTTCCTTGTTTTATCAGGTTCTTATCGGTGGTTTGTTGAAAATTATGCCTGATTATCTATCCCACCAACTATATTATCTACAAATGTTTTTAATTTTAAATGGACATAATAATGTGATGAATTTTTTTAGGAATTAAAATGAAGATTGGTGAATAAATTGATTTTGGAACATCATTATAGAAATGGTGAATTTGTTATCTATTGTGATGATTTATTATAATGACATGGTTGTGTCCTAATATAGAATTATAGGGTAATTTGTTATTGTTCACGTTAGTTAAAAAGCATGAGTTAAATAACACTACACATGATTTGGAATTATTTTTTGAAGTTTTTGCTTCAAAAATTTTGATTAATGATATGTATGGTGTAAATAGTGATATATATACTAACAATTAATGTTTTTACTATATATTTACATTGAAATAATTAAACATGAGATATAAAATATGTCTAAAATTTATAAAGTTTTATGATTTCACAATTCAATATCATCCTGGAAATAAGTGGAAGTTGCATTGAGTCATAGAATTCATGCTACATTTACCATATTAAATAGGTAAAATGACACTTTGATTAATTATTTCATTATATTTGGAATGGAATTTGTTGGTACATGAAATTATTCTGTTTTGTTTCAATATTCAATGAAATCGCCTCTATACTGGATAATTAAAAAATCACATAAGATACATAAATTCAATATTGAAAATGATTGTGTTTTGAGGTTTTTGAAAGATATTATATGTGCCAAATGATTCATAGATGAATAAATTTTTGATACGTGAAGATCATAGATCATTTTTTAATAAATAATGGTATTTCTAAGATATACAAAATTCTTCAGTTGAATTATTGGAGTGATGGAATTAAATGAGATAATTTAAAATTAACTGTGATATGTTTGATTTTTCAATAGGTCAATGATGATATGAAATTACCAAAAGGGATGTTTTTGACATTTTCAGTACGAGAGGAAGTTGAAAAAAATATTTATGGATTTGATAATGGGATTACCAATGAATTCACTCAGTAAAATTCCATTTGGATAATTGTTAATCAATTGAATAAATATGGAAATTTTATTCCAATTAGAGATACATTGTATCAAAATCAACTTTCCCAGTTTTATATTAATGAAATTGTGAGGTTAAATGGGTTCCCACTATAAATTCAATCTGAAAGTAATTCTATTTTCACTACTGTATTTTTCAAAGGCCTTCAAAACTCATTGAGTGATAAATTAAATATCAACACAATTATTCATCCGGAAATAGATGGGATGTTAGAATGAATAATTCATACCATGGAAGTTATTCTATGTGATTATTCAATATATTACCATGGATGTTGGGATCAATATATTTATTTTTTGCGATTTTTCTAATAATAAAAATTTTTATTCCAATATTTAGATTGAACTATTGGAGGAATAATTTTGAAATCGATGTTGAACTCCATATTTTTGGGATGAAGTAGTTGAAAGAATGTTTATGGGACCTAAATTGCTAAATTATATGGATAAAAAAATTTACTTGATCCAGAAGAACATGAGGAAAACTAAGAGATGGCAGAAATGATATGTAGATAATCAGAGGAAGGATCTTTCTTTAAATGTGTGAGATCATGTCTTTCTCAAAGATTCTCCATGGAAATGTGTGATATATTTCAATAAGAATGGAAAGCTGATTTCATGGTTCACTAAACCCTATAAAATCCTGGAGAAAGTAGGATCAGTTACCTATTGAATGACATTTTCTTTATGTTTATCCCAAGTACATAATGATCTTCATTATTCAATGTAGATATTTTATTTTTCAGATCCAACTAATTTTTGGAGTCTAGAAGTGGTTTAGTAGGAAGACAGTCATTCTGATGAGGATCAACATGTCTAGATTCTTGACCGCTGAAAGATTGGGGTCAATAATAAGGTTATTTAATTTTTTATAGTTTTGTGGAAGACCCATATGGTTAAGGAGACAATGAGGGAAATTGAAAATTCTATGAGGGATAAATACCCCAAATTATTTGATAAGTGAATAAAATTTAGTGGGTGAAATTTCCAAAAGGAAGGAAGGACGTAACATCCAAGGTAATTAAAGAATAATATTTCTTAATATCTATTAATATTTATGAGTAAGATATTAATTTTACATTAAAGGGGAACATTTTCTGATCACATACTCGACAAACAACAATAGGTTTCTCCTATATATTACATTGTATACAATGTAGTGTTATAAGAAAATATAAAACATTATTAATATTATTATATTAAATAGTCATTAATGATATAATTTGTATATGTGAGAAAAAATGAACTAACAAAAATATGTTTACAACTATTTGTTAATAATTTTTACACTTATCCCATAAATATTAGAGGCCTAAAATTAGAATAAATCCAAATTTAAGCATAAAATACACTATGATTTTTAAGAGGTCGATTTAGTGCCTTTTGATAGAAAAAATTTTTTAAATATATTTTTAATCAATTCTATATGATCTATTTTAATAAATGAACATATTATTTGTAATATGGACATCAAAATTTACCTTGGATGAAGTTTTTTTTATCCAATTAAATTTATATTTTAATGAATGATTATAAATGTGAATTTTAATTCAAAACAGACATTTCTGCTGATTTATTTTCATAGTTATGTTAAAATATAATTTTTTTAAAATTGTAATTGAGGTTCATTTTTATAAATTAATCTAATGTTGTTAATAAGATATAAATTCTCATTTAAATTGTACATAAACAGATGTCAATCTTTTGATAGTTTTTACTTTTTAAAAACCCTTTTTCTGGTTTTAAAATAATCAATTCATTTTAAATTAATTAATTATTATTAGATGTTTTAAATTTCGAAAAATAGTTTCCATATTTGGAATCAAAATTTCGAAATTTCTGTAAGTATGTGCCATTAATTTTCAGACATTAGGAATAGTAATTGAGTAATTTTTTTACTGATGTTAAAGGGTAATTTAGGTGAATAAGTATAAAAATAATATAACCATAATATTAAACTACCTAATCTCATGTACTATTATTTTCGGATGATTTAGATGAGACTAAATAAATAATTATAAATTAAATTAGGAATTTTTTCGCCACTTGATTGTGATATTGACATATTACAATAATTAATATAAAGTAAAGTGAAATATAACATAAAACTTTATTGTTTTACTAAAACAATTTTAATATAATGTTACATTAATGAAATTATTAATCTAAATATTAATAATAAATATAAAAATATGACTTATATCATTTATTTTATGTATAATTTGTAGATAAAAAATGAATACATTTATTTATTACACAATGATGATTCATTGATTTCCTTGTTAATTAAATATTTCTGTAAATCGTATTATAAATACGAAAATAAATATAATATGCAATTTTGATTCCACACACTAATTTTATAGATTATTATTACATGTTATCTTTTATTTAATGTAGTTTTTTTAATTAATAAATTTTTCATGACTTTAACAAAATTCATTAACTAAATAGTCTCTAAATTTATATTAATGTTGTTTTTAAATAATATTTAATTAATGGATAACAATGTCATAAAAATTTATGAATTTTCCAAATGAATTATATAATGTAATAAATTTCATTAACGACCCACTTTTGGGTTCTCTAGAAATTATAGAGTGAAAATATTAACCACATAGTGTAGAAATATAAGAAGACATTATAAGAGTTAATTAATTTATGATAGGGTTAAATCCGAATGATATGGTTAAATATGTGACCTAAACTTTACAATAACCTATTGGATTAGAGTATTTAGAGGCATAAAAAAAATTTCATTCGAATAAATCAATTTTTAGGTATTATATTTTTTAAATTAATTTACAATAATATAATATTTCAAGACATTCCTAAAGTGCCCCTCCTCTATCTTAAAAAAGGCCACCACCTCTACCCGTATAGTCCCACATCTCAAGCCACACTGACAATAAAAATTAGGATCAAATATTATACCAAAATAAATTACTACATCCTGGAATATGTTACATTAGATGAAGTGGAATTAATAATGCATTTGAGCTCAAGTCAATAGGATTTACCTTATATAGAGGTAACATCTTCTATCATGATCCTTTAATTATTTTCCCTTCTCCAAGAACATAAAATATTTTATTCATGTATTTTATAACAACACCAGTATCCAAAATATACTTGGATGTTTTTATGCTAATAGATAAACCTGCACATACACACACCACCTCCAATTGATATAGAACATGATGTTTCTTTGTTTGACAAACTAATGCCTCACGAAATGATGATTGTTCAATTTTCTCCGGCTACCTCTCATGGTGACCATTATTATGGAACAATATTTATATAAAATATATATTATATTTTTATTTTCTCTATGATTCTATATTTTTTATTATCACATACCTTAATGCTTTCAGTAATGTGTAAATAAAACAATTTCAGTTTGGGAAGTGTAGAATACCACCCCTTCAAAGTGATATGAATTATGCATGCCATACAAGGAATGTATAAAGTACAACGTTAATTATCTTATGTAACTTATAAAAAATTTCTTTTATAATGAAATCATAATATACCTATGTATCATATATTTTTTATTCCTTCAATATGAAATCAAAATAAATATAGCATTTCTTCATATGTACGACCTACATTTTCCATGAATGGTGCATTTCATTCATTATCACCAAATATTATGGTCTATTATAAAAACATATATAACAGATATATATGATATTTATATCATGAATACTATTCTATAGATAATGTACTTTTGACCACATGGACAATTTCTAATTACAAAAAAATCATTTTTGACTCCTATACCGAACATCAACAAATCATACAATATGAACTAAAATAATTATCGTATTCTTATAAGAGTGTAATAAGTAATATAAAATAACAATTAATTTTGAACAAGGTTATTATGACATTATATATTAATTTATTTTTATTATTTATCAATATTATAAACTATCGATAAAACTCAGACATGAGGTAAGAGACTCTATCCCAGTCTCATTTCATTACAACATATTTTTATGTTATTCACATCCTTCCTTTATATGGGGTACCGTAAAAACAATTTGTATTTTATTTTACATCAATGGTATAAAAAATCAATATTTTTTCTGTGAATCATTTTACCAAATTATAAAATTAGTGCTTTTAATATATGCAACAACAATGACCATTCTTCCATAATGACCATTATTCGGTATTTGGATTCGTCTATAATATTTAATGTTTTTAAAAACGAAAGTAAATACCAAATTATTTTTTAATATATTTGAGTATTGAATGTGGTTTTAATAATGTATTTATAATATCAATATTTTGATATTATATCATATTATTTGAAAGTTTAAATGTTATTTATTAATTATGCATGGTTTATATGTTATGGTTCTTGTGCATTACCTATGTATATGTGTGGTTCCATGATAATATGAGGGGGAGTGAGCCTTGGATAATATTCCTAGCATTAGTTAATGAAATAAAGTTAAATAATGAGGTTTCTCCTAAGATATCCATTGAATATACTAATGTGGGAATTCTAAACATAACCATGAATGTTACTCTCTATAAAGCTATAAACTCTATGATGTAAGTATGATATTGATGCTTGAAGTTACCTTTATGATTTGCAATTTCAATAAATTTTTCATTATTTTTATAAATTCATGGTTTCATAAATATTCTTGGACTAACTCATTTATTCCTTATTCTATATATTACTATGTTTTTATTCTCATCTCATGTATGTAAAATGTTTTCACAAAGTATAATGATGATCACGAGATCGAAAGAAGTCATGAAGATGTTTATTGAGAAATTAAGTCGTATTTTATATTTAAATGGGCATCCTTTGGTGAATAAATGGATACTATTTTGATTGTATTGTGTTTTATGATTATTCTATGAAATATATTAATAATGTTCTAATTATTTAAAACTCTAAACCTAAAAAGATCCTTGATGTTTTTTATTTTCATATTATTCACATATATCATGATTATGTTTGTTTTTAAGGACTGGGCCTTAATGTATATAATCTATGAGGAGGATAATTATTGAAAAATTAATCCATCCCCTAAATTATTGGATATTATTTAAGAACATGAGGAAAATGAGATCTCCCAATAGTGTTTACCTTTTTGGTGTCTACATGAATCCCACTCCTCCTCTACTCTAAATAGGAACTCACACTCTGTAATTTTTTACACTTCTCAATCCATTTGGCTAGATGAAACACTAACTAATTCCATTAAAATACTCCCTCTTCTCATAATAGAAAAATTAATGTGGGAATATGTCCGACCAATATTGTCATGTGGTGAAAACCAAAAAGTGATCCCTGAGGAAAAGGTATCATTCATCTACCAACATTTTTTTATTTTTTATTTCTCAAAAACAAACAACTGTTATTAAATAAGGGATATAAAATAAAAATATTGTCCTCTATATAATGAGTTTTCATATTTTAATGGAAAATACCTACAAACTCACACTCTATAATAAAATTGGTTACAATTTCATCATTCATATGTATATAAGGATACAACCATAGAAACCGATGAAATTATTTTTTCCAATATCAAAATTAGAGGATGGGAATAATGATGGAGATTTAGTATAAATAAGATATATATGATATTTTTATGAGATTTTTTATGGAATAATTATATAACATATACCTTCATTCTTTTCATTTCCGGATAACACGATATGGTCATTCGTGCACAGAGCAGGCTACTGCCCAACGATGTAATGAGATTAATTCACACGTTACATTTTATGTCTTAAGTATATGTGAAATATAAATATGTTGTATAAAATATATAATTAATCTAGTGTAAATAAATATTTAAATATATATACAATTAACTTTTCATTCTTTTAGTATGATAAGAAAATAGAAACAATGATCATATATACATACGACCTACCATCTCCTTGAACAATGAATTTAATTTCCTATTTAAATGATTATAAATTATTATTAATAGATATATATAAAATATATAGTATTTATAAATCATTGTTATCATTCTAGGAATGATTAAATCATGAACTATAAAAGTGAACCAATATTCAAAAATCCAAAAATATATGAGAAACCATGTGGTTATTACCTAAAACATAACTTTCATAGGGAATTGTTAATAAACCAATAAAATAAAATCATAATGAAATAAAATATTGTAATATATATATAAATATGATTCTATAAAAAAATTTATAATAATTATATATTTATGAAACATGAGTTTTGAAAAAATATAATGTGATTTAAGACTTATGATTAGGTATTTTATCATATCACATTTATGTCATTAAAATACAAGCCTTATTGTGTTTTAATAAAAATATAATTATTTATATCACTAAATAGTAGAATATATACATCAAATAACCACAAAAAATTAAAAAAATATTTTATTCCAGAAAAGGGAAAGAAAATTTTTCTAGAACACATACAAAGGGAAAAGCAGGACTAAAAAGGGCATTATATAGTGCAGTCTATGAGTATCACCATTGACTAATAACATACCCTTAAGGGTGAAGTACCCCATGTTATAATAACATGTTACAATTTTAGTGGTATCATATATCAAAGATAAGAACTCTAAATATATATTACACTCACACCAAGTGTGAATTACCTCTATTTGGATATCAATGAGATCGTGAAAATTATAAATGGGGTATGAAATGTAGAAGGTATGATGGCATGATACGGTAATGATTATGGAAGAATGGTGGAATCAACATAGCTTCCTGGATATTATTTTTCTTCTGGTGATAATATAGAAGTCATTTGATTTGGAATTGGACTCCTCATGTACATATATAATAGTGACAACAAAGGCTACGAAAGATATGAGAACAGAGCCTTTGGGGTCTCTTCCAATACCTTCACGACACATCACGTCAATCTAATTGGATCCATTCTTATTGAGTTTCAATCCAAGAATAGGGGTTCCTACAAATCCAACAACCATGTAGAATGATCATAGAAATTGAATTATATAATGAATTTACCACTATAATAATTTATTTGAGGGGGGAGGCATCATCTATGAATTTCCATGTCCAGAACAGGTAAGTGTAATTATTTGTTGTTCTAAAAACAACCTCAATTTTAGTGATTGAGATAACCTCATGATGTTCTTTTTTCTTGGTTTTACAGATACCCTAACATCCAACGAGATGAATCCATACACAGGAATTCCTCCCACTATTGCGGATAGCACCCCACAACCACTTAGTATGAATAGAAAGGCTCGACTCCACATTAGAAAAAAAAATTAATAGAAACACTAAAAATATCACACATAAAATGATCCTAATGTAATTACAATAAATGGAGGGTCGAGTAAACCTCATGATGATTAGTGAAAAAATAGCATCTGGATAGCATATTGATTCCTTTATGTCTAACATTAATTTTGGTAGATAAATCATGGTTATTTATGAACCATTACATGAAATTAAGCTTTGCTTGAGTCTATTTCCACTAGAGCATCACCCCATAGACCTATAAAACACCAGTATCTAGCATCGAATTACTATAGTGTCAATATGGGAATGAACCTGATGAAGAAGAACACATGTCTCTGGTTCATCATTCAACTTTATCATCTGAAAAATCATATGGCAAAATTTTTGAAGGAATTCTTTAATGAAACTGGGGATACTGTTCACTTATCTGAATGTTATGTTTGGTACTTGGATGCTATGAAAATGAATTATTGAGAAAGCAGAATTATGGTTATATAAACTGATGAAACTCCTCCCAATGAACCATTTATAGTGATTCTAAAGAGATATACTGGGTGGTTGAACAACATGGCAAAATGAAGAAGAGTTTTTCATAGTCTTATCCAAGTTCCTTCAATATTCATATTTCATTAAACTATCCCAAAGATTTTTTCCCACAAGATACTCACATTATATAATTTTAAGTAGGCATTGTATCATAGTTTTAATGAATATGACATTAATACAACCCACCCGTAGGGTTTTTTCCATCCTTTAATAAAATTCCCATTTGTACATCCCATCAAAATGTGAAACCAAAACTGAAAGAGGGTAAAAATTATTGAAATGAATGGATGTTTTATTTTAAATACTTAAGGTCTAATAAGATATTTATAGGTATTAATGATATAATATTGTTCAAAAAAATGAGTCTGCCGTAGAATGGGAGATTATTTATTATTCTAGTTTGTTATATGATGGGAAATTATAGTAACAATTTTATCAATGTGATGAACATTAAGAATATGAGTGGAGATTGGGGAAAAAAGTTATTCTATAAGAAAGGACATGTTGTGTATTCCCATGATAATTTCTACATTCTTTTATATGACACAAAAGTTGTCTTTAGAGAAAATAATTTTTAAAATTATTTATATTATTAAAAGTGATTTATAAATTTAACATTATATTTTCCACCTAAAATTTTATAATATTTTCTATTATTTTTAAATTTATTAATTTAAAAAACTAATTTTTACTTATCCCCCAATATGGATATTTTGTATTTCTAGCATCATAATTCATTATCTTGATGGATCATGATTATTTCATTGAGATTGTTATGGAACAAATTTTTTCAGTGGGTTAATCATGTATCAAAGTTATTTTAATGGAACCTATTTCTATTCAATGGGTTATTCTTTAATATAAGATATTAAAAGAAAACCTTTTTGGGGTTAATATATTTTTAAAAGTAATGGTGATTTTTTACGAGTTTTATGATGAGTGTGTTTTATTCCTGATATAGTACATGAAAATAATATGAAATAAGATAGCCTTATACTATATATACAAATGGTTGGGGGGCATTATAGTTCACGACTTTTCTCGGTACATATTATATGAATGGTTGAAACCCATTATATCAAATGAATCAGGGATGAGAGTAATATACATTTTATGAAGTTTTGAGGCCCATTATAGCTCATTAATGAGATTAATATAGCATATATTAATAATGATACCAATTATAGATCTCTAATTCATTATTATAACAATATTATAATTATAATTCTTGGTTTTTTAATTAAAAGGACTTTGGATGGATTTTTTAATAGGATTCTCGGTGTTACATAATTGGATTCTAGTTTTTATAGGTTTAAAATGTTTTTAATGATTGAGATTGACATCACAATGGGATTTATTATTGATTTTAATAACTATTGACTCTTTCATGATTTCATGTTGTATAATTCATTTATATATTAGAACATGTTCATTGGTTATTCTCTCATGTACTCTGATTATGTTGTCTCACCATTGTGGACTCTTATACTCCTTTATGACATTAAACTGATAATGCTTATGCTTATTATTATAGAGAATTTCATATCATACTTTTTATGTTTCCTTTCCATTATGTTATAAGATGTTATGTTGAATGATTTGTATATAAAAATATTTTTATAAAGATGATGTTAATGAAATAATTTGAAATATTAAAATATGGATCAAATTAGGGAAATATGCATTTTATACCATGTTAGTTGATTAAAATAGAGTTTTTACTTATAATAAATAACTATAAACATATAAAGTAAACCAAAATTTAATAGATATATTTTTCCATTTTTTTGTTTTATATTTCTTATTTAGACAATTAGGGACATAATTATTGACATCAAGACTAAAATTTATAGTAAGGGATTTCAGCACCAGATCTTAGATTGTAGTTCCTGGGATACATTACATCATGTACATATAGATCAGGAACAAACATTACTAATGGTAATAAATATAAAAAGGGTGATTTGATCAATATACATTCGTCTCATGGTAAATGAAAATGTGCCGATGAACACCCTTTTTTGGACACTCTTGGGGGTTATACATTGGATATTTATAAACACTTTATGAACCATAATGAAATGATTAAATAAATAATAACTATTAATGGACTATGATAGGTTTAAGGTGTCATATAAAAAAATCTTTCATCATTTTGACATCATATTAAATAATTTTAGTGATTAAATTCATTGTGACCAATGTTTTTCTAGACATAATTATTATTTTTAGAACTAATTTTTTTTATTTTGGATTATTATAAGGGGTAAAAATGTATTTTCATCATATAATATGTATTCAAAATAATTTTATTACATCTCCATTAATCCTATAATTTAATTTTTATCCTTGTAAATGAGTTTCATGGAATTAAGATTCATTCTAATTTTAACAGAATAATTAATAATTAATATGTAATTAATGAAATATGAAATTATTTATGCATGTTCATTTAGAAAATTACATTTTATTAGAGTGTTTATTAATATTCCATAATATATATAATGTCCAGAATGGTATTTTTTCGTTCATGGGCCATAATCTTGATTTGGGCACCAGGGTTGCCCAAAGCCCCTATTTCTTTTATTATTCTTTTCAATTATTTAAATTCTTTTCCTTTTATTCTCTTTATTTTCATCATTTACTACTTCGTTACCCCTGTGGGTTTCCCTTCATCAAAATTAAATATATATTAGAGGTATAAGGGGAAATATAATGATATTTAGATAGTGGGAGGTGTCATCATGGATCTTGGGAGTCCCCGGATTGACAATTGGAAATCGTGGACTGCAAAAATTGAAAAATCATCACGGAATTATACCAAGAAGATGGAAATTTTAATTTTTCACCATTAATACTCATATAATATTTAATTAAATGATTCAATCCCATTATATTCTTTTTATGGGCCCATGTTTCTAGATCATTTTCATCGTTTCTCAAAATTAGGGTTTTGGGGTGATTCGACGATTTTCTTATCGACAAAACTCATCTACATAGAATGTGGTTGAGGGAATAGATGATGTGTGTTGTAATAGTTCGTTTAAGGTGATGTTTTCAAAGTAAATTTTTTTATAGGGGTGTACATTAATTTTTCTGTAGCATAGTTCTACATACGTGTACCCATCTATGATTCCCATGTCGGGTTACATGGTCATGTAAGTACATTACCAGACCTAGTGTAGGTCATAAACTATTTTGAACCACACGTCCAAGACATGTACATAGAAAAGATTTTTTAGGTACACTGGAAGGTATCCCATGTTGGGAATACACCATGTAATTGTCATTCATTCTCTTATCATGGTAGTTTACGCACCATGTCAGCTGGGAGTACACACCCAGTTGGGTATTCAGGAGTACACATCATTCACTCATAGAAAAATTCCATGTACTTCCCCTTGTAACACTTTTTTGAGGTTACATATGATTTTTTCAAATAAATTTAATTGGACACATGATTAGTATTTTTTGATTATCTTTTCATGTAGATTACATTGGTAATACTTGATAGGTTATTTGAGGAATCTTCTGTTGAATTTAATGAATATAGCGGTTCTTAATATGGTAATAGAATCTAGAGTCACATGAGAGTGATACCTTTTCAATGACGATTGATGATATATATCCCATTATGAATTATCATTTTATTCTTTCCCTTGAGGATATTTCCCTTTTTAGATTCTCCCATATAGCCTAAGGGGCTATAAGAACAGTTTCTTCTAAGGAAAACATATAGGAGTTCTCTGTTTCTATTTTGACATAGAAGATCCCATGTAAGATGATTATATGTTCATTATATACCTAGGATCCCATGAGGGAATCTTTTAATTATATACTGACTTTTGGATTTCATTTTAATATTCTTTTACATGTTGATTTTTCTTTGGATCATGTGTAGAATTCCTCTTTTTCATACCATTTGAGGATATCATGTAGTATTCCTCCTTACATTCTCTATTTTAGGAACCCATGTTGAAACCTTCCCCCCAACCTTTAGGTAGGGATTCCAAGAAGGATAAAATTACTTTTGAATATACATTTATGATCCCATGTATGATACCTATGAGTTTTTTACTTATGGGACTTAGATGTAGCTCATTATTAGACATACATTTATTTAGTACATCAGGTTTGTGTAGAGATAGTAGCATGTGTTTCCACAAAACATATTCTAAAAAAATAAGGAAATGATTATATGGTTGTTGTATTCGGTTTAGGAATTCAAACACCATCACACATTGTTTTTTCTTTTATATATTTATTGAATATGAGTCATATTTTACCAGATCCTCTTCCTATTTTGTGTTTGTTGGGCCTCAAGTGAGGTATATTTCTTCTTTTTTTGATTCTCTGGTGTACATATCGAAATCTATATTTTCAGCCATGATTTTTATTATGCTTATTGGTATACAATAAATTAATACCTCATATCGGGTTATTGAACATGTATATTTTATTTTTATATTGTTTGTATTTCCAAGGGTAATTCCTATAATCTAGATATTTAGCCTACCTTTCGAATATACGGGTATGGAATCCCTATTAATTGTTCTCGTTGATGATTCCACTCTCTAGTTTGATAAGGATGATTCCACTCTGCTTAGATTTATATGCGATGAATTTGATTCCTCTCTCCATATAATTAAAGGTAATGGGGATGATTCTTCCATCCTCAGATTAACATGCTAAAAATGGTTATTCCCTACTTGACATGTGGTTCAGAGGGGATTATTATTTTCATTTGGATATGTGGAATTAAATTTGGATGATTATACTCTAACTAATTGGTTATATTATACCGTTTTTGGGCATGAAATCTCTTATAATTGGATGACTTGAATGATTATACTTTTATGATGATAGAGATGATTTATCTATCCATTATTAGAGATTCTGTTGGTGGGTATTATGTCTCACCAATAAGTTCTCTTTCTAGTGCACTTATGTTTTAGACCACTTGGAATAATAATTGTTCTTAATGTCATTGTATCATATGGACACAGACATATATCACAAACATTATAATTAATTTACATTGCCTGAGTAGAACTATGTCTAGATTAGTGACAATTTATAAGATGTCTCGATGTACTTCCATGGAATACTTCTTCAATGTAATTAGATATCATTATGGGTAAACCCTGGTGTTGAATGTGTATCCCCTTATGGTGATGTATCTTTTCCAAATTTATTATTTAGTATTTGTTGAAATGGGTATATTTTTATTGGGATTATTGACCGGAGAACGAATTAATGACACATGACTTTTACAGATTGAAATCCTACTAAATTACCATATAGAGGATGTCCATTAAAATGGGATTACCAAACCATGAATTGAACTCTTTTTTTATTTAATTCATAATGTATACATAAATATTTATATTTATGTGTATATGTATAGTAATATGAATATAAATTATTATGTATATAGATATTAACAACCATGGTGGAGCATTCCCAGTTTACCAGGATGATGGACTTATGGTTATTGTGTGGTTTCATGTTTGTTGGTTTTATAAATCTTTTCAGTTGTGTCTAATCTAGGATGACGACTTTTATTTTTCATACAATTATAGAATCATATATTTTAGCTCCATAATTAGGGTAGCATACTAATTATATTTCTCACCCATGTAGATGATGCTCAGTGTATGTGGAGGGAGTATCTCTAATTATCATGTTGAGAAAATTTGTATAGTATGTAGGGTTGGGGTATATAGTATCAAGTTAATGTGGGGATACTCTTGTGGGGTATTCTATTTTAGATAGAGATGTTCAAAAATGTATGTAGAAGGGTTATTCTATTAGGATTGGAGTTAATATTATATCTATATTATTCTATTTCAGATTAATTTTTACTATTTTATATGTATTGTAAACCCATTGGGTGACCAATGTTTTAGGTTTGGAATAGATGTTTGGTACTTTGTAGCATTTGTTTTTAGTAATTATTTCATCAATCTACATTTTAGTCTCTATATTACATCCATAATATTTTATTTACATATAATTATGATACATATGTATTTTTTTTCTTACCCTGATAAGATGAGATAGTATTCCCACTATCTCCCCTTATGCCCTCACTTCTAGTTAGAATACTCTATAATATGAGGAGGCATACTTGAAACCAAGTAAAAAACATTATCAGGGAACTATTTTAGTGGTATTGATGTGAGTACATTATAAATTGATATCAGAGCTACTATTTTCCTTGTTTTTACTATTTAGGATATTGTTTAGTGGTGTAATATTAGTGTGACAAAACATGTGAAGCATATCAGGCTCTTGTATCGAGAAAAAATTCCCTGATATGAAGGCCTACTATCCAGGCACATGAGATTACTATTATGAACATAAATGATACAATTGTATAGGATATTATCCTTTAGTGAGACAAATTATTTATGGATTTGATTATTTTATATTTTATTATGGGTATTTTCATATTTCCAACAGGATAGGGATAGATTTTAAATATTTTCCTGTAAAGTCTAGAGGCATCTCATGTTGAATATTTGGCATGTTGGTTTCACATCATATTGGTTTACTAGAGTTATTTTTATTGAAAATTGAACCTATTCATTTGGTCTTAATTAAATATATATATAAATATATATCGCTCTCATGGTAGGTAATGTGGATCTATATTGAGGCATTTGGCATTGAAAATGATGACTCTGTTCCCATGAATGATTAGTGCAATGACCATAATTGGTTAATATGGAACAAGAAACCTTCTATTGACCCCCATGTATGGTTTTTTATTATGTCATGTAATTTAGTCAGATCAGTAATTACGATGTTGATGGATACCATGACATTTCCAATAAACTGGACCTCACGTGGGGTACTACAATATATGGATGTCCAGTGACTGTCAGTTCAATCTCTCTTCTCCATTGTTATCATGGACTCCAAGGATATGTTTTGAATAGTTATTCTTGGTGAGGATCAGGCCGTTGTAGGTCGTGTTTCAAGTTTTTACCATCATAGGGTTGCTTTTCCTTTACCTCCCTTCTAGAGTTATTTTCATTTGTGATTTCTGGTATGAAAATTTGACTATGCTGTGAGACTTATTCTAATTAGATAAGTGAGATACCTATATTCCCTTAGTTGTCATATATGAATGATGGTTTATGTTATTATTGTTTTATGGAAACATCTTTTAGATCTAATGGCCTATGTTTTCATATACTTTTTTTGGGGATCTGATCTTGGTGTTTTGATTATTTTGTGGCAGAGGCATTTTAGGTGGTATATTTTTTCATTATAGGCATGTTGGTGAATTCATATACTGATAATCAGTATAGGATCTTTACATTTCAATAATATATTTGATAGGATGGACAGTTTATATCCTTGGACATGTCTACTAGTGTTTTTGTTGTTGATAATATAGCCATGGTGTGGGTTTATGCTCATGATTATCATGTCATATAGTGATGGGAATTCATGGGATAATATCAGGGCACATGTGAGGTGCTCATTTTTTTAGATGATTTCGTTTGATACTTCATGAATAATAAGTAATAATTTTCATGTAACGTTGTCATATTATACCCATAAGGGATGATCCACTCGAGTATGAGTTTGGTGATAATTTACACACTAGTTTTTTATGGTATCATTCAGTTGTAAATAGTAGGAGATCCTTGTAAAAGATGAGGAATGATGATTTCAATACATTTTGAGGAATGGATTCAATATATTTGTGGTTAAATTATGAAATCCATCATGTGGTATGGGTGACAATGGGAATTAATGGGGGAATCGTAAAATGGTTGACCCATTATGGAATCCTAGTCAGGTTTTGATAGGATGTTAGTGTGGCTCTAAGGGAGATTTAAAAGCCATTTATTAATTCTTAATATACTTCTGGATGTGATTATCAAGCTCCATATTGAATAAAAAATGAGCAATATGGGAAATCCTTGGACCTTTTAAGGTATTATTTTTATTTAAATGTTCATGCATGTTTTAGGAAGGAACATGTGGGGGTAGCGTTCGAGGAGTGGTGTAACATAAGACATATTGTGTCGATTTAACCATTGAATGTTAACATTCCATAACACATGATTCCATTTTGTCTTTGTCATTTATTTAGGATTTTGATCTCAGATCATGGTTTTAAGAGAACAATAAGTATATCCTTATGGTGGGGAGTACCAAATTGGTTGTAGTTAAATGTATTCCAGGTATGAGGCAATTTATTGTAACTATTAGACAGGTAATTGGGTAGTCAAGATAGATTGATATATAGTTGCTCAGTTTCAAAGCAATACTGCTAGTTTTACCTCCTAGATTCTCATCGAAAAGAATTATTATTATGATTATACTTTTAGGACATGTGTTCTTATATAATATGTATTTTTTAAGTTGAAATTTGAATTTTTGATTTCATAAGTTTTAAAGATGAAAATCATATTATTCCACTAAAATAAGATCTTGATTAAATTTTACTATCCAACATATATCTCCTAAAAAGGATTTTTAAACTTGTACATGTGTTTGTTTAATTCCATGACATTCAAATTTTAACGGAATAATTATTAAACAATTTCTAAAAACATTATATATTTCATTAATTGTGATGGTTTGTTTTTTGAAAAATTTTGGGTGGTTTTTAGATTGATATCACATATCAATTGTTGAGTCTTTAATTTTATATTTTTCCTATGAGGTTCATAAATTCTATTTGGTCAATAGGGCCATCTTGACCACTTCTTCATTTCAGTTTGTTCCTTTTCATTCATTCCATTTTCTTCTCATTATTTTCTTTACTATTATCATGTAAACACCTTAAAATTACACATAACATGAGAATTAAATAAAATATAAGAGGAGGGAGAATTATATTGAGAGAGTAAGGGAGAGAGTTACCTTCACAGAGATCAGGATATGCCTGATTGACATGTGAAAACTATGCACCACAAAAATAGGGGAACCTTTGGTGGATTCCACCGAAACATAGGTGGTTCTTATGTTTCACAAAAAATACTTATTTTTTAATAATATTAATATTTTAATCCATGTATGTGTTATCTTATAACCCCTTGTGGGCTAATATAATTTTTTTGGGGTGAAAATGGAGGTTTTGTGGTGATTCTGGTGTTTTTTATTTGGGACGACTCATCTACAAGATTTGTGTTTTTTAAGAACACATGATATTTTTATTCCTATTTGGGTAATATGATGTTATCAGATTAAAAATCATTCACTGGGGAGTGCATTAAATGTACTGTTACATGACCATATAGCTAGTTACCCATCCTAGCTTGCCCTATTGGGGTATATGGTGTTATAGAGTACACATCCAGAACCTGTGTTTGTCCTACACAACGTATATGTACAATGCTAGTCCATGTATGTGGAATTTCTATTTGAGGGTCTTGAGAAGGTACCCAATGTATGGTACATGTTGTGTACACTTCATATATTCCATGTACATGAGAAATTAAACTCTATTTACAGGATGCGTACATGCCCAGTTGGGGATTTCGGAGTACACACCTTTTACTATTGATGACATGTTGGGTATTATCCCCTTGTAACCCTTCATAGGGGTTTCATGTATTTTTCCCATGAGTCTTTATTGGACCCATGAGTTACCCACATTATGTATATTTTCATATATATCATAATTTTATGACCTGTGGGGTGTTTTTTGACTCCTACGTTAAATTTCATGAACAAATAGGTATTCCCTCTGCTCATTGAAAGCAGTTTTCTATGAGTGTGAATCATGTTTATATATGATTCATGAGACATCTCTCTTTTTGAATTACATTAAATATATTTCTCTTGAGTATATCTCCATTTTTAATTTTTCCCTTCTAGCCTATGATGAAATGATAATAGTTACATTCAAGGATCCCTTGTTTTACTCCTCAATTTATGTTTTGACCTTGAGGATACCATGTAGGACACCTCTCTCTTATTTTAGTACAATGTATCCCCTGAGTGATTAATTATCATAAATGATATATTTAGTATATCATTGTAGGAATAATTTACACATGTAATTTTCATATGATGTCGTGGAGGATGCCACTATTTTCATAATATCATAGGATCCCGTGTTGGATACCTTCTTTACGTTATCTTCTTAAAGATCTTGTTTATGATTACTCCCATACCTAACCACTATGGATATGTATAATGATACCATTGAATGTGAATAGACATGGAGAATCACATTTTGGATTCTTATTAGTGCTCGACATGATCGTCCTAGAGGGTTACCATTGTTTGACTGACCTAGAGTCATAATGTTGTGTTTGGGAATAGAATATTGCGGGTGTCCCCTTAAAACTGGTGCTGAACTCTTAGGAATATGTGGTTGTGGATGTAGTGATTTCTGTTGGCATTCTATCACCCCCACTCTTTTTTTAGTCATTCTAATGTTTATTGTTGATGAAGTAATGTGTAATATATGTGCTTCCTAATTGGTGGTTATTGATCCATAACCGAGCGTATTTTATTCTCTTTATTATCCTTAGACATTCTTCGTAGGATCGAGATTTTCATCCATGTTATCTCTTACTTTACTAATAACCTCATATATATCACCTGGTATTTGATTTTTCATCCTATATAATTGATTATTATACTGTTGGTATGTACAGTGTTGTTTCCAGTAAACCTGTTGTTCAACCTACTTAAATGATATACCATTATGTCATCCTGGGTGATGATACACATGGATGATTCTCCTCCCTCAAGTGAGGAAGATGATTACTCTCTCCATTTTTGATATGTGATGAGGGTTATTATTTTATCATCAATTTGATATATTTTGAGGATGATTACTCTATCCATTATTTGATATGATAAGGATTATTAATCTCTCACTACCCTCTGATCTATATATAATAATTACACTCTCTTGGAAATATGGATTATTACTTTAATGATTATGCTCTCCATGATCAATTACATGAAGAGAATTTTGGGTATAATGTTTCAAATCATTGGATTCCAAAAATTATTACATTATTCTAGATGATATGAATCATTTATACATCCATTATTATATACTGTAGGGGAGGGTATGACATCACACCAGTGAGTTCTTCATATATATAACTAAATGGTTAGGCTGTAACACCCCGAGATTTTATGATATATATTATTTTGAATTTATTTGATGTCTTCTATTATACACTTGACCATTATTAGAATGTACTGTACGCAACACCAAATTAGCTTGCAGTATACGCAACATTATTCTTGGCTCGTGTTACACACAATTTCAAGTTCGTTTTGTGGAAATTATTCTACGCAACATTAAGTATAGATTTTGTTTAATGTATAAATGATATAAGTTTTGATTATGTTAAACAAAACACCAAATGGAGCATTCACTACACGCATACCTGACTTGGCTTGCATTACACGCAATCAAGCCCTTCTTCGATAGCATGTGTAGTTCGCAATACCATGTTCCACTAAACGAGATATTATTATAATATTATTATGAACTAGCTTTTATGAATAGTAATACACTATTTTTGAAATTTTATAAAATTTATCTTTTAAAATGGATTACATTTTTGGAGTCAGAATATTGAAATTAGCCTATGGTTAATTTTGGTATTTTTCTGAAAACATTAAATTTATGATGAATAGTGAAAACACCAGGTTACTATTTTATAACTGACTTTTTATTTAAATAATTATTTATTTTATTTAGATTTATTTTAGGTCAAAATTGATACATAATACCTATATAAGTTAAATGTAATTCATTTGAGTAATTTTAAAATAATTTTAAAAATATTAAAATTTTATAGAATTTTTTACCGTCTTTTACCCACCTCCTAGGATAATTTAAAAATTTACATAAAACATAATTTTACTGCTTCTGTGAGTGGAATTTCAAAAATCCTACCGACACGGTTAATATCAAGGAGTAAAATTTTTTTCAATAAGAAAAAAATAATTTTTGGTGAATAGTAACTTTTTACTTTTATATACCACTGTTAAAAGTAAATAGGGTAATTTAGGGTAAAAATTATATTATTATTACCCTAAAACATGTCCTAATTCTATTGGACAAGGGTAATTCGACCAAAAACAACCGTAGGAATAAAATATTCTCCTTTAGGTCCACATGTATTAGATTAGGACACTTATTATTATTTTATTTAAAGAAGAGTTAAAATAGGTAAAATCAAATTTTAATTACTAAAACATTTCTAATATAGGGATATACATAAGATAAATTAGACTATAAATATTATTTAGTTAGCTAACAATATTTTGTACATAATGGTAATTTATTTATAATTTTTAGACATTATATAATTTAATTTATTTATGACAAAATGATGATGCAGTAATTACCTTATTAATGAAATATTAAAATAATTGATGATATAAATATGCAAATAAATATAATATTTGACTTTTGGTGACGTCCACTAATTTTCTAGGTTACTGTGACATGTTAGTATTGATTCAATTAACTTTGTTCAAACATATAATGATGTAATTATTTTCACAAAAAACAATTACCAAATAGTGTCAAAATTTCCATAAAATAGTATTTAAAACAAATATTATATTATTAATTGTTATTATATTTGTAAAAATCTAATGTTAGGAAAAATGTCAAAGATATGGTTATAAATATTATTAATGAACCACTTGGGGTTTTTTTGGCTTGTTATAGTATGTTTATTAACCATATAGTGTAAGAAAACAAGAAGACACGGTAAAAGTTAATTTTTTTTAATATAGACTTAAATCTAAATGATAAGGTTAAAATAGTAACCTAAACTAGTCTAAAACCGATTGTTTGAGAGGATTTCGACCCATCCCCACTTTTTCTTCGAAATAAATCAATTAAGAGCTACTATAAACTGAATATGACTTTATTATAAATAATATTTTATGTTTTTCCAAAGGTTCCCCTCTCTTCCCTTATAAAAAGGGCACCCCTTCCCTCCTATCATCACACCCTTTTAAGATTTAATGATCGGACAAACCCTGCCAATTCCCCTTATCATACTCTCTAGTTATATCATAGAGGTTCTGGTCTTCTCAAAAGACCAACTCTAGTGCCCTAAGAAGTAGTTTAAAGGAGGTGCGTCGAGGAAGAGGTAATCTCTTCTACCAACTCTTTCAAGTTTATTTCTTATTTTTCTTCATCTTATTTATTTTATTCATTATAAAGTAATAACATCAGTATTAAATATATACTGATATGTTATAATAAAGATAAACCATCCCTATTTCACATTCAATCCATCCTACATAATTCAAAATCAGCACATTTGCATACCTACGGAATACCGTCTCCACGCTATGGTGCAATTTGTTTTCCACCACCACCATACATGGATGGGTATAATGGTGTAATGAATAACTATATATTATAATTATAACATAATACTAATTATAATATATTATATCATCCACTCCAATTCAATTCAATAATTATGAGAATGATATCATCGCTCGTGCGTACGTACGGATTACCGTCTCCACGACGCGATGAGATTCATTTTCCATGTTAACCATTCAAGAATGATTATAAAGTATATATAAGAATAATAATGAAATATATTACATTATAATTCTATTTGATATATATATATATATTTCATCTACTTACTTTCATTCTAGTCAATAAGGAAAGAAAACATCGTTCATGCGTACATACGACGTAGCGTCTCCATGAACGGTGTATTTCATTTCATTTATCTATCTATTATATATATATTGAATATATATGATATATAAATCATTATTTACATTTAGGAAGTAAATAAAACATGAAATATGTAATAATAATATCAATTACAACAAGTCCGAACATGTATGATAAATAAAACGATTCTACCCAAAACGCTAATTTAACATAGAATTTCCAAAAGAACGGGTAATATAAAGTCATAAGTGAACCCTATATTATATCATAACAATAAATATGATTCTGTAATAAGTAAATGACATTATTTAAATCATTATATAGAAGATTCAGAAACATATGAAGTTTATCAGACCTAAGGTAAGGGAAAATCATACCAATCTCATTCTTATCTGAGATTGTTTATTCGTAAGTATTTACTGGGGGTATGTTTATTATCCATGTCCACATGTTCTCAAAATGTTTTCATAATATATTTACATTAATACCATGTATGTTTAAAGTAATTTTACCCTTTTTACTTTTACCATATCATATGGAATGAATCTTTCTTTTGTTTACCATACAAGGTACTTTTTGACTTTTCCGGCAAAAGTACAAGAAGAATTTTTTTTTAACTTATACAGCATGAACAGATTTTTACAGTTTCATAACACCTTATTTTCATGAATCTTACTCTACTATATTTACTGACTATTTTCAACAAAATTATTTTCTTTTAAAATTTTTGGCATTTTGTGAAAGAAAATGATTTTGAAAAAAAATGGATATTTTCCTCAAGAATTAATTTCATGTGTTTTATCAAAACCAGTTTTCCATATAATATGACATTATTTCATATGTTTACGTTTCAAATATAATGTCTCTATGATTTTCATGGTTTCACTTTTCTTATGATGAAATGATATACATTTTTTATATGGATTATGTTAATATGGGATGATGTTTATGAAATCCATTTTATTCATTTTGTTATGATGAATGATTTATGATTGTTTTGTGGAAAATGAAAGAATGATTTCAATATTAGATGGGTGGGACCTATATCTCCCTCCAACGCATTGGGTAACGATTTATATGTCGTCAGATAGACATGGATGGAATAGTAAGTTAATCCTGTTCAGCGATACATGACTAGAACGAGGAGTGAACTCGATTCAGAAAGGGACTTTGTCCACTAAGATGGTCTTGGCAGCATTGCATTGGATACTATGGAAATCATAAAATGTGCTTAATGGTTTGCACAATTACATGATTTATTTCCATTCTATTTTATCATGATTTATGATCCTTTATGATATACTCCTTACGTACTGCCATGTTTTATGTCATTGATCACGATCTTGATGTTTAAATATTATGTTCATGTTTTGAAGTTTAAATGTATATTGTTTGTTTTATTTTCCCCATGCTTACCCTTACTGAGCATTTGAGATCACCCTTTATATTTTTTCATTTCCCCAGGATATAATGAATGTTTTTAGGTAAGAAAAAAATGGATGATCTTTATGGGAGATGTTGAAGATCTTTCACCATGATTAGATGATTACATTCTGATTTTCCAAAAACTCTAAACTATTACGGTTTGTTGGTGTCTATTTTTTTTATTTATTAGATATTCCATGAAAGTAATATAATGTCTATGTACGTCATGCTTTGGGTCTCTAAAGTTGGTATCATAGGAAAGGTTTAGTTAACCTTTGGAAACTAGGATGCCAAAATTTTAGTGAGATCCCTAGAGATATTTCTATGGTATGTCTAGGGATGTCCCTAAGGTTAAGTATAAGTATTGGTTATAGTCCAAGAATTATGGTAACAATAATAGAATTAACCATAAGATGTTTTATATTGAAGGTAATCACCCTTTATTATGTTGTTTTCCCAAGCATGATTTTTGCCTCTCACACTATTATATTTTGTTTTAGACCGTGGCTAGAACACAAAGGAACCGTGTTGATCAATGTAATGGAAAATGCAAGGATTTTCCTCATAAACAATCCAACGATATAGGAGACGGAGTGAAAATTTTTATTTCTATACTTACACAAGCTATGAATCATTATGGACTTCCAAATGAGTAGAGAAGGGAACAATTTTCTATTGAGTCCTTTATGAGGAAACATCTACCTTCTTTCAGTGAGTCTTCTGATCCAATTGTTTCTGAACATTGGATTAGTACAATTGAAATGATATTTTCCATACTTCACTGTTCAGAACATGAAAAAGATATTTTGGCTATTTACCATTTAGAAAGTGAAGCAGATCAATTGTGGACTGTTATTAAAAATATGAGGCCCCGAGATGAAATTGAATCAATGGAATGGGATGAGTTCAAGAACTTATTTATCAACAAGTACTTCCCTCATATTCTTTGAAAAAAATATGGAAAATTATTTTCTTGTACATAAGAAAATGGTTGAAGAATTTGTTGGTAAATATGAAGAGAATATTACAAGGCTTGGAAGGTATGCATCTGAATTTATCATCCAACCTGAAAGTAAAGATGATCGATCGTTCAGTGTCTTAAAACGAAGTCTTCGAAGTGCATTAGCTATAAGAGACTTTATTAGCTATGAAGATATTTTGTGTTGAGATATCTAGGTAGAAATGGAAGTTTTGGGTTACATATCCATCTCACGGTTTTGACAATAAACAAAATATGGAGTTCAAGGAGAAATCTCCGAATAATGGTGAAAAGAATATGAATGATTCTTTATTCTCAAAGTGTGGAACAAAGCATGATGGAGATTGTCTTAAAGGGATTATAAAATGTTTTAAGTGTGGAAAATAAGGTCATCGAGCAGTTGAGTGTCGATGTAATAGAAAAAGGGTTTCTAATGATGTTAATAAAGAAAAGACTACAGAGAAGGCACCACCAACACTTCAATTCTTCAAGTGAAAGGAAATGGGGAATTAAGCTAATCAATTCCCTAATCCAAGGGTTAATGATGATCATCATGAGCAACCTCTTAGGGAAAATGATAATTGGAATTCACATGCGATCACTATTTTTGATGTTGAGTATGAAATAGATATTGTGTAATGATTAAGTGTTTATGTAATGGGATTTTAAAATAGTATCATGGAATCTCATTTATGGCATCATTGAATTTTGGAATATCTATGTATTGGTTTTCAATAATTATATTGTACCAGTAATCCTGAAAAGTGATTGAAATATTTTTGGAAAGACGATGATATGTGCATAATGAAGTGATAAAGAAAAAAATGAAATGAGCTCATGACTGATATAAGGAAAAAGTTATATCACTGTTTGAGTATATAGAAATTTTGGGATTTTGGTATGTGGAAAGTGTTAAATTTTGACATCATTCATGTTTTCACTAAGAGTCAATGGGTATTCAATTTTCAAGAGAATACATGATTAAGGTATTCACATGTTTTTAATTTGACCAAAAAGATATATCGAATGATATATGGGGTATAAATGATTGTATTCACATGCTCAGCAGATGACATTTCAAGTAATTGTTTTCATTATACTATAAGCTTAGACAGAAGTATATTGGATAAAGCTAAATATTGGAATGGATTATTTTGGACATAAGTCATTATTGTGTAAGGCTATAACTTTTTTTCGATATTATTTATGGAATGTTATAATAATGTAGTTTTAGAAAATGGACAACCTGCAGGACATGCGACAACTCGTCATGTCAGACAAGGCTGTGGGAATTGAACCCACAACAGAAGTGTGACAGGCCTTTATCGCCTACCACTGGCCTTCATTAAGTCCCTGGTTAGTAGAAACTTGTTTTATTATATTAAGAGGTATGATATATAAATTATTAGTCAATTTTAGGAACCATATATGATTAATATCACTATAGATGGACTTATGTATTTTTAAAACTTTTTTAACCATTTGTTTGAGACAGATGGAATGACCCATCATTCTATGACTTGATCTGTTAACACATCACGAATGACAAATTCAACTTAATTTCTTTACGAGATGATCTGGAAATATTCCATGGAACGACCAACGGTGAGATTGTATGAAAATCAAGAAAGTATTTCTCTTAATTCCAATTTCATCAACATTAGGGGAATGATGTTCAAAACCAAAAATGTTATCCTTGTGCCCTTATATCTGATGAATTATATGGTACCTTAGATCATCACAAATTTTTGGCTTTGTGATTATTGGATTTTTCATATCCATGTCCTCTACCACTCTTCATCATAAGTTGATGGTTATATTTCTCTTCCATATCCATATTTTCACCTATGTGGAAACCCAGTGCTGAGTTACTTTGGGTGACTGTTATGATTCTATCTTCCCTTTTTAAAATGAATTTTTAGTATTCCTTTTTATGATTTGGGTTTATATGAAATAAATATTCATGTAGTAAACCATTTATAACCTTGATGAATTTTGAGGGTGAAATTTATTTTATGGGGGGTAGAATGTAACACCCCGAGATTTTATGAGATATATTAATTTTAATTTATTTGATGTCTTCTATTATACACTACACCAAGATTATATTTTACTATACGCAACACCGTATTTTCTTTCAGTATACGCAACACTATTCTTGGCTCGTGTTACATACAATTTCAAGTTCGTTTTGTGGAAATTATTCTACTCAACATTAATTATATATTTTGTTTAAGGTATATATGAAATAAGTTATGATTATCTTATATGAAACACCAAACAGATCTTTCACTACACGCAAACCTGACTGGGCTTGCATTACACTCAATCAATACCTTCTTCGATAGCGTGTGTATTATACAATACCAAGTTTCACTAAACGAGATATTATTATAATATTATTATGAATTATCCGTTATGAATAGTAATACCCAATTTTTTAAATTTTATAAATTTTATCATTCAAAATGGACTTCATTTTTGGATTCGTAACATCGAAATGATCCTAGGGTTAATTTTTGGTATTTTTCTGAAAGTAGTAATTTTTTTATGAATAATGAAAACAGTAGGTTACTATTTAAAAACCGACTTTTTATGTAAATAAATATTTATTTTATTTATATTTATTTTATGTTATAAAATATAAATAATACCTATATAATTTATATTTAATTTATTTGAGTCATTTTATAATAATTATAGATATGTAACAATTTTATATAACTTTTCACCGTCTTTTACCCACCTCCTAGGAGAATTTAAAAATTTACATAAAACATAATTATACCGCTTCTCTGAGTAGAATTTTGAAAATCTGAGAGCCATGGTTAATATCAAGGTGTAAAATGTGGTTCAATAAGATAAAAATATTTTTTGGTAAATTGTAACTTTTTACATTTATTTACAACGGTTAAAATTAAATAGGGTAACAAAGGGTAAAAATGATATTATTATTACCATAAAACATGTCCTAATTATATTGGATAAGTTTAATTCGACCAAAAACAACCTTAGAAATAAAATATTACCCTTTAGGTCCACTTTTATTAGATTAGGACAATTTTTATTATTTTATTTAAAGAAGAGTTAAAATAGTTAAAATCAATGTTTAATTACAAAAAAAAATTTAATATAGGGTAATACATAAGATAAATTCGTCTATAAATATTCATTATAAATATAAAAATATTTAAAATATAATGTTATTTTATTTATAATTTTTAGACATTAAATAATTTAATTTATTTGTGAGACAATGATGATGCAGTAATTACCTTATTAATGAAATATTAACAAAATTGATGTTATAAATACCCAAATAAATATAATTTTAGACTTTTTATGAATTACACTAATTTTATAGGTTAATATGACATGTTAGAATTGATTAAATTAGCTTATTTTGAAATAATAATGTTGTTATTAATTTCACAAAAATACATTATAAATAGTGTCAAAATTGTCATAAAATAGTTTTTTAGGAAAATATTATATTATTAATTGTTATTATATTCCTAAAAAACTAAGGTTAGGACAAATAACATATATGCAGCTTTACATATTAATAATTAACCACTTGGTGTTCATTTGGATTGTTATAGTATGTTTATTAACCATATAGTTTATGAAAACCAGAAGACACGGTAAAAGTTAAATTATTTAACTAAGAGTTAAATCTAAATGATAAGGTTAAAATAGTTACCTAAACTGATCTAAAACCTATTTTATGAAAGGATTTATACCCATCCTCACTTTATCTTTAAAATAAATTAATTTTGAGAAACTATAAACTAAATATGACTTTATTATAAAATAATATTTTAAAGTTTTCCAAAGGTGCCCCTCTCCTCCCTTATAAAAAGAGAACCCCATCCCTCTTATATTCACACCATTTTGAGCCTTGAAGCTCATATATCCCCTGATAATTACTCTTCTAAACCTTTGTAGTTATATTATAGTGGTTCTGGTCTTCTCAAAAGACCAACTCTAGTGCCCTAAGATGAAGTTTAAAGGAGGTGCGTCGAGGAAGAGGTAATATCTTCTTCCGACTCTTTGAAGCTTCTTTCTTCTTCTACTTCCTCTTATTTATTAGTTTCATTATAAATTAATTACATAATTATTACTAATATACTGATATGTTATTATAAATATGAAACAACCACATTTCACCATCTATATACATCCTACAGAAAACAAAATCACATCGCGTGAGTACGTACAGAATACCATCTCCACACCGTGGTGTAATCTGTTTTCAACCACCACGTTACATGGATGGGTATAATGATGTAAAGGCTAACTATATATGATTATTATGAAATAATACTGATTATAATATATTATATCATCAACTCCAATTAAATTCAATAATTGTAGGAACGATATCATCGCTCGTGCGTACGTATGGATTACCATCTCCACGACGTGATGAGATTCATTCTCTATGTTAACAATTCAAGAAATATTATAAAGTATATATAATTAATAATAATGAAATATATGACATGATAAATCTACTGGATTTATTTATAAATATCTATGTCGTTCACTTACTTCCATTCAACTCTATAAGGAAAGGAAAACATCATTCATGCATACGTACGACATACCATCTCTATGAACGGTGTATTTCATTTCATTTATCGATCTATTATATATATATATAATAAATATATATGATATATAAATCATGATTTACATTCTTTAAGTAAGTAATAAATGACATAAGTAAAAATAATATCTATTTCAAAAATTCCAAACACATACGAAAAATAAAACGGTTCTACCCAAGGCACTGCTTTAACATAAAATTTACAAAAGAATGGGTAATATAAAGTTATAAGTGAACCCTATATGATACCATAACAATGAATATGATTCTGTAATATGTCAATGACATTATTTAAATCATTATATAGGAGGTTCGGATATGTACAAAGCATATTCGACCAAAGTTGAGGGATAATTATTCCAATTTCATTCTTATCCGAGATTGTTTATTCGTAAGTATTTATTAGGGTTATGTTTATTATCCATGTCCATATGTTCTCAAAATGTTGTCATAAAATATTTACTATTCTTCCATGTATTTTTAAAGTCATTTTTACCCTTTTTTACTTTTACCACATCGTATGGAAGGAATTTTCTTTTGTTTACCATACGAGGTACTTATTGACTTTTCCGGAAAAAGTACGAGAAGAATGTTTTTTAACTTATACGTCATGAACATATTTTTACGGTTTCATAAAGCCATATTTTCATGAAGATTAATCAACGATATTTAATGAATATTTTCATAAAAATAATTTTCTTTTAAAATATCATGGCATTTTGTGAAAATAAAATGATTTTGAAGAAGAAAGCCTATTTTCCCCAAGAATTCATTTCAAGTGTTTTATCAAAACCATTTTTCCATCTGATATGAAATTATTTCATATGTGTATGTTTCAAATATAATGTCTCAATGATTGAAATGGTTTCAATTTTCTTATGATGAAGTAATTTCCATTTGTTTTATATGGATTATGTTAACATGGGATGATGTTTATGAAACCCATTTTATTCTTTGGGTTATGATGAATGAATTATGATTTTTTTGAGGAATATGAAATAATGATTTCAATATGAGATGGGTGGGACCTATATCTCCCTCCAATTCATTGGTAAATGATTTATATCTCATGAGATAGATAGGTCTGGAACTGTATTTTAATCCTGTTCGGTGATACAGGACTGGAACGAGGAGTGAACTCCCCATAGAAAGGGACTTTGTCCACTATGACGGTCTTCGCAAAAATGCATTGGATACTATGGAAATCATAAAATATGCTTAATGTTTTCCACAATTATATGATTTATTCCCATTCTATTTTATCATGATTGATGATCCATTATGAACTATGCCTTACGTACTGCCATGTTTTATGTCATTGCTCAAGATTTTGATGTTTAAATGCTATGTTCATGTTTTTAAGTTCAAATGTATATGGTTTGTTTTATTTTCTCCATTCATAACCTTAATGAGAATTTGATCTCACCCTTTATAAGTTTTCTTTTCCCCATGATATAAATAAAGGTTTTAGATAATAAAAAATGGAATATATTTATGAGAGATGTTGAAGATCATTCACAAAGATTAGAAGATTATATTCCAGTTTCCAAAGACACTAAACTATTATTTTCCTTTGGTGTATGTTTTTGTAATGTATTAGATATTCCACAAAAGTAATGTAATTTCTATGCTTGTCAAGTTTTAGTTCTCTACATAGAACATCCGGTATTATCTTTTTTCTAAATGTGATCAAACTTATAGAATGGGACCTTTGGCTCAGAAACTGGACTAGATTTACATGGAATGAGAAGCATAGAATCTTGTTATGAGATAATTTAATATATGTCCATATGTACTTCCATAAAATCATTATATACATTTATTAGTGTTGATTGTGGATGAACCAATGTGTAGTATGGGGATCCCTCTGTGGTGATGTAGCTTTCCTAGAGTTATTATACAGGGTTGGAAGAAGATAGTATGTATCGATTGGGATTAAAAAAACTATAAATAGACATATTGATACATGGATTCATTGGTACGGAATCCAAATCCGTTATTTTACCTAGGATGTCCATGAAATTAGGCTTAAATACATAAGGGTCAATTTTTGTTTGTTTTATGTTATTTCATTCATCAAATACACACGAATATATATATATATATATATATATAGTTATTGTACTATAAATATATATGTATATAGATATAGATATCCCTGATGGAACATTACCATTCGATCAGGATTACATACATGTTGTTTGATTGTGGTTTCAGGGTTACTAATTTTTATTATATTTTCATTTTTGTATCACATAGTTTGATCAGATTTCTTTTCCATACACATATAGAATCATAATTTATCGGTACTTCATTTGAGAACCCTACTCTTATTATCTCTTACACCTTCACAAGATCCAATTTTTATGTGTAGAAATTATGTTTTCTTTTCTATTTTTAAAATAGTCTCTTTGGTGGAGAAGGATGGGGAATAATGTTCCATGTTCGAGTGGAGCTACCAGTGTGGTTCTTCACTTCAGGATGGTGTAGATGGATACTGTCAAGAGATTTGGTACGTGTTTTGTACTGTATTTAGATTTATATCCATATACTTTTTATTAGATTCTATATTAAGGTAGTATGTGTTTGGTCATCCCATTGAGTGACTAGTGTTGTGTGTCTGGAATAGTTTCTCAATATGTTATAGAATTTTTTATTTATTATTACATCATGTTATATTTATTTCTATTTATTACTTCTACACTCTATTTATTTACAATTATATATGATAATTTTAGAATTATAAACTATAATATGAGCATGTAGTCTCTCCGCTATCACTAACATGAACATTTAAAGTATTTGGTAGCCTCTAGAGTATTTGGAGGGGCAATTTAGGCCTAGTAACCTTCTAAATCGTAGGATCATTTTGGTAGAATTTAGGTTGGAACAATAAATTGTGGTTAACAACTATTATTATTTATTTATACACTATGTTAATTTTAGTATATGGATGAAACCCAAATGAACTATGTTAATTTTTAATTTTATGCTGAATTTAATTGTTTTTCTATGGATCATACTAATTTTAATGTATGAAAAATTAAAAATCTCATGGATTTGCTAAAACTAGTTTATAAATCTATGAATACTGATTTTCTTCCATTAAAAATACAGGTAATAATATTATTTTTCTTCCTTCATAAGAATACATCCACCTGATTTTAGTGGCTCTCCCAAAACAATAGTTTTTGTATAGTGGATCTACACCAATAAAATGAAATTTTTTATTAAATAATTTTTAACACCATAAATATTCATTTTTATCTACCATTTAGAATGTCTATAGAATCAATAGTGGAATCATATCATGATTAAAATCTAATATGATTAAATTAGAACATTGTATTGGTATTATTCAAGAACATTTGTTCAATATTTACATTCACAATATTCACCATTTAACTTGGATTTGGAGTTTTAGGGGTTACTGAAAAATGAAATTGAATCTGTTGTTACCTATGAGGAAACATTTAAGGACTTTGAAGTTAAACTTCTAATGTTATCATCCAACTAGAAAGTAAGATAAATTGATTATTGGGTGTCAGAATAAAATGTATCTTAATGATTTTTTCAATAATCGAAATCAATAGATATAATGATATTTTCAATGTTCTATCGAGGTGGAAATAGAGGTTTGAGTTACGTATCAATCTCATGGTTCTTTTAATAAATTTTAAAATAATTTTATATGAAAATATATGAACAACAGATCAAATTATATTATCATTAAATTATGAAAAGTTTGTGAGAAAAATCATGGTTGAAATTTCTTAAGTGGTTGTGTAATAGTTTTATGTGTGGAATTTAAGGTTATCCTAAAATTTTATTAACAATGTGATAGTGTGGAGTTATCTAAAAAATGTCAATGGATAGAACATTACACATAATTTTCCACTCTCACTATTTTGTTTCAAATTAAAGGAGTTTGGGAATTATTCTAACTAATTCCTCAATATAAAGATTAATGATAATGATCAATTTTAGGAACGAGTTAATCTAAAAAGGAAAGGTAAATATCATTTTACAATTATTTCAGATGAGGGTTGTGACGACAACATGAGGAATGGTATAATTATCTTCCACTCTGGAAATGATAATGTCTTATTTTACTCATTATCTACACATACTATAATATCTAAAAATATTATATGGGTATCACGAAACATACCAAATAATTAGATGATTAATTAGTAGTGACACACCAAAATAGTACAATAATCACAAATCCTATCTTTAATTCCTCTATAGTTGATATTAGTAGGAAAATGCCTCATAAAATTATTTTCATTATTCTTTTGGTAGAATTTGATGTCAAATTATCGAGGGATTAGATTTATCTACCTAAATCACACATCAATAATATGTGATGGGAAGTCACATTATTTATTCCAATAAACAGATGATCATATATCAATGTGATTATAATTAATAAATTGGAATTGATATCACATCCATTGTAGGCATCTTAATTTCCATTCAGAAGGTATATTTTTCTCATATTGTTTCGAAGAAACACAACATCAAGGAGATTCCTAGGGTTTGGGAAAATTTGGATGTACTTAAATTAGGGTTTCCTAGACTTAAACCAAAACATAATGTTGGGTCATCAATAGAATAAAAACATGTGACATTAAAATTTCATAAAATCCATATATAATGTCATTGATTGAGTTTATGAAATTATATAAGGAAATTTTTTAAAACTATTATAATATATTAATTCATCCATGTCTTTCACCTTGGGGAAAACCTACTATTTTTAATTGAAAACCAATTTGGATGGATCTGAGCAAACAATGATTATCAGGAGATGAACATGATCAAAGTTACGATAAATTATAATCTTCACTATATTGATGTATTGTTTTATCAAATATGAAGAGCTCAATTATTTTCATGGATTGATCTTCATTATACATATTATCAATTGAGGTTGAATATGAATGATATACCAAATAAAATATTTCATACAAGGTATAGACACAACTAATACATAATAACAATGTTTTCTTTTACAATTTCCCTCATTATCATTATTAATTTAGTAAATTTTGTTGTTAGAAATCACATTAACAAATTTTTGGAAGTATTTATTGATGCTATTACTATTATGAAAATTTCCATGTAAGAGCATTAATATCACTATAAAATTTTTCTAAATACCCAAAGGAAAGATAAAATATATCAAAAATTAAGAAATTATGAATTTTGGATTAAAAAAGAATCATTTTTCAGAAGAATAATCTCATGAGTGGTTATTTGAGTAGAGTTTTCAATGATAGAGTCATTTGGATGTTTTCTGAGACCAACCATGATGAATAATATTTTATTTTTCTTGGTTTAGTTGGACTTTATCAACATTTTTTAGATAATTTATTATGACTGTGTTACCCCATGATCAACTTAACCATAAACGCTTCTTCGTTTCTATGGATATATAAATGTGAGGAAAAGTTTATGGAACTAAACATATTATTAGACATCACACCAATGAATACATAACCCTATAGAATTGAAGTGTTTTTTGTGAATATTGAATTATAAAATATGGTATTGGGATGTTTTTTATGTGTAATGACGTGGGTATAGTTTATTCCTAATGAATGATTAATATTTTTCACTAAAATATTTTGTCACATGATAGGAAGTTAGATACAATAATTTTTATAGTGATGATATTTAGGAAGTATTTTTACTGATTAAATTGTGATATATATAATTTTAATTAATATTTTAAGTATATATTAATAGGGATAGAGTTAATTTATTGTTATATATGATGGTTAGAGGATATTAATGATTATAGATACTTTACATATTACCACATATATAAGGAGAACAATGAGGCATACTCTTTGAATAAAAAGGACCATGCTAGAATATCCAATATAAAAATTACCAAATATACTATATTTATATATTTTCAAATGATATTTATATATATTAATATTGAATTCTTTATCATACCTTGCTAAATGTAATGTTCAACCATCTCTCCATGTGTAGACTAAAGACGTGTATAAGGAATATAATATGTTATAAAAGTTGCATATAAATATTCTATAGGTTAAAATTTATCATGACTGAATTATAAGGCTCGTGAATTGAGTATTCATTATATTTATTCCATATTTTATGAATTATTCATTAGGGGAATCCAATATTTCTTAATTTTATTTTTATAATAGATTTATGGGGAAATATATATATTTTAATTCATACGTCTAGTATGATTTTTTGTAGAGATATATCAATGCTTTTGTATCGTTGTGAAGTGTATATTAGCCAGCTAAGATTAATAGAAAATGGCCTAAGTAAATTATACATTAATTATTCATTCCAGAATGGAAATGTGAAAAATCACCATTTATTCTTCAGTTGGACGCCTCTAAAATATATAAGAGGAATAATTCAATATTTTTTGTGGTCAATTTTATTACTATGTCAACATGCTTCATCACTATTGGATAACATGACTCTTTTTATCATAAATATAGGATAAAAATTATGGATGTTATAAGGATTAATGGATTACACCATTCCGTTTTTTCTAATCAAGATCAAGGGCTTACATCAATGATCTTCTGAAGTCTTCAGCAAGATCGTGATAAAGAGTTAATTTTTTTCACTATGTAACATCCTCATATAGATGTTTAGTCTGAGATAACATTTCATGCCCTAGAGTATTTGTTGATATCTTGATCTATTGATTTTAAATGTGTTTGGGATACACACATTCCTCTAGTTAGTTTTTAATATAAAAATTTTATTCACAAATAAATTCAGGTTGATATTTCTGAAGCCTAATATGTTAATAATTGTAGAACTCTTATGTTCAAGAATGATGTTGTAGAATGAATGATATTGGGATCTAGGTAGATAATTAATTGGATGATATGGTAAGAGATATTAAAAAATACATCATGGAAGCTCAAATATTTTAGAAAATATATCTTGATAATTGTGAACATAATCTTGAATTTTTTATTAGTGTCAGGAGTTCTATGAAATTTACGATAAAATAATGTTGTAAAAATATTAAAGAATTGGTAATTGTGTCCTAGGTATATCGGTCTCTTTATTATTACTAATATTATTGAGATGATATCCTATCATCAATCACTTAAACCTAAATTCTACCAATAACAGGAGTTGTTAAATTTATCTAGTGGATGAATATTCCTACCTCTAATCATGTATTACACACTATGGCCATACAATTGGATAAATATCATTCTTATGAAAAAAACATGTGGAGATCATAGATTTTACATAGAAATTTCATCAAAACTCAACCAATCACCTTGTAAAATAAATGTGTTGAACCCACATATTTGGTAATGTTTTGTGGGTTGTTGAGGATATAATAATGTAGAGTTTTTATCAGTAGTCTATAGAGTGTTAACAAATTTTTAGAGAGAACCCCATTTAATGGGGGTAAAATCAACACCCCATATTTTTATGAATTATTATTATTAAATAAAGTTATTTTATTTTATTGATTGAATTAGGCATAAAAATAAGTTATTCAGAAGCTATTTTTAACATTTGATTACATAGAATTATATAAAACACTTTTATTTTACATGACAATGATATATTATTAGTATATAAATATAAATATGACCACTATATCCTAGACAACAAACATATAGATCTAATTATAAATAAATATAATTTCTATATTTTTTAAAATGTTTCCCAATAAATGATGAATATTGATTAAAAACTGATTAATTTTAAATAATGTCTTTATTTGATTCACCGAAACAATATTCTAAGAATATTTTTTTATTTCACTTTCTAATAATTAAAATAATATTTTTTTTCACACTTTTAGAAAATTAATATGTTAAAATAATTTTTTTAAAATGATCCTATATAATTTATGTTAGGGTAAATTTTTGGGATTTTCCAATAAAAATTATCTTATTGATAAAAATAGAAAAATAATTATTTTTTACCGATAATTACCTTTTCGATAATTTATTTATAAAGATAAATTATGGTTAAAATTTGTATTAACGTAATAGTCCCTCAATTATATATAAATTAACCAAATATGGGTCATTTATTAAATTTTAAATTGAATTTTGGTATAAGAACATTATAAACATTCGAATATATTCACTTCAACAAACTTCATTCCAAATACATAAGAATGGTTAATTTTAAACTATATATTCCCAAATATCTGAGATGAATTTGGAAACTAGATTCCATATTCTAATCATATTAATATATATTTTCTTAAAATTTGTAATTAATTTTGGAAAAAATTTATTAGTAAACACATTTATAATTATTTATCATGGTTATGTTAAATATTAATATATCCGGGGATAAAATAAAATGAAAAGAGTTAAAAATAACTTAAAAATTACCAAAACATGTTATATAGACATTTTTATTACTTAAATATTCTATTATAAATAATTTTTCATTAATTAATACATTTTTCAAGAAAAATAAACATTCATGGAATTAATTTTTTCGATAAAATAAAAGTGTTCAACTCATCATATATTGATGAGGTCACCCAGTCTATTAACTTATTCAAACACTAATATCATTGTGTATAATCCAATACCTTCACAATAAACCACCAAACATCCCTCATATAATCATATTACTCTTTTTTTGAATATAAATGAAATCAAGTATAGATTTTTAGCTGTAAATTAATGGAAGATACATGAATATGTGGTAACATCCATCAATGAAAATTTTTTATTTCTATATCCAAATTTGACAATTCTTATTTGACCATGTAAATATAATATCCTCATTATTTTCTATATACCAGTATATTCATAATGTACTGGAATAACCGACTACAATATCCATTTCCCTCAAATGAGTAACGAAATCATTGTTCCCTTGTACATCGGACTATTGCCTCATGATATAATGTCAATTTCTTCCATTAAAACCACTAGAAGGATGAGAAATAAAGATGGATATATTTTATAATATAATGTTTATTTTTTTATATTAATATTATTTATAGATTATTATATCATAATTTCCTACTTACATAAATTCTTTCGGAATATGATTATGTCGCTTCTGTGTATAGAACACTATCACTTCGAGAATTGATATGATTTTCTAACACTTTTAAAGAGAAGTAATAAGGATATATTTTAATAAAATAAATGATAAATATTTTATAAAAAATATTTTTGAAGATAATATATCAATTTCATTTGTTTCTTTTAATCTCATATGAAAATTTAATTTTCAATCATTCGTACATATAGTCTACAATCACATTAGACAACATATTTCCATTTATATCACTATATTTTCTTTGATTACTATAAATTACTATATAAACCAAATATATGATATTTATATAATGTATAAAATCATAGAGATGAAAAAACCATGATCAATATATAATAGAAAATATATAATAGAAAATATAAAAAGACACAATTGAAATAAAAATAATATCGTTACTACCAAAAAGGTTACATTACATGGAATTATTATCATATAGGAAAAGACAATAAAAATAATATATGGTATTATATATTTAATTATTTGTTTTAATATATTTATAATTAGAAAATAATTATTATATATGTGGTTTTAACATGTATGATAGATGTCCGGACTTATCGTAGGGTATTTTTTCATAATTTATGTTCTTCGAGATGTACATTTTGTTTTGTTCCTATATTATTTTAAGATATAAATAAATAGGCCCTTTTAAATATAATATAATGAACATATTAATACTCAATATATTTTAAATTTAATTTTATTTCATTCCTTCATTGTTCTTATGATTCATTGTTACCAATTTTGTATTTATTTTTTGTTATAGTCTCATCATTTAGTGATCATATATTTAATTATATTTAAAATGATAAAATATTATGATGTATACCTACTAATACCAATGAATTTTATTATCCCATTTTCATTAATTATATTCTCATGTTATCAAAACATTTTTTAATCATTGATACTTAAAATAATTTTGAACATTTTTTTGATAATGATACTTTATTTATCTCATTTTATGGAAAAACATTTCATCCAATATAATATTTTCTAATTTTTTATTTTTTTATTCTATTAGTAGTTTTTTTAAATAATTGTTTACATATGTATTTCTTTTTAATTTTTTTTTATGAAATACACATTTAATATTCCAAATAATTCATCTTTGAATTTTACCTAAATTGTGAAAGGAATAAATATTTCAACCGAGACAGAATCAAAAAAATATCATGTGTTCATGAACATTGTTTTTTATGAATATAAAATAATATATTTAAATGATTTTTAGAGAATATACTTTCCTAATTGTTTTATATATAAATTATTTAATTTTAAAACTAAAGGATATTTTCAATATGAATTTGAAAAAATGAATAATAAAACTAATTTTACATTTAAAAAGTCTTCCTTTGATGTTACTTGTGTCTCACTAGGGAAATAAAATAAGGATACCATTCCAATTATTTATATAAATGGTTTATGTTTATGATTTCATGATGTCAATAATTCTTGATTCCCATCCACGGGTTTTACATTTATAAATTTCTTATAAACTCAATTTCTTTTAAGATGGGTTTTTTTAAGATGAAATGATGAAATGATTTTGAAAGATATATCTTTTCTAAATTTTTTGATATATTTATTTCTTCATGAAATCAATTTTATTGAATGGGTTATTATATGATGAATGCATAATGATATTTTCAAACCCATTATTAGGGTTTTCATTATGAGATGGGTGGGAACTATATCACCCTATAATGCATTAGGTAATGATTTATACCTCATCGGATAGATACAATTAGAATGGGGAGCTTACAATATTTAGTAATGAAAATATTCAACTTTTATTGTATTTTTAATAAACCTTTAAAATTTTGATGGTTTTTAATGTGATATCATTCCATAAATATATCCTTTTTAATTCATCATTTCTAATTTAGAAAAGATTTTCTATGTTAATTTTCATACAAAAAATATATGTCTTATAAAACAGATGTGCTATAATGTATCCTGTTATTTGATTCTATTATGATTCATTTCTTATTAAAAGGCAATACTTATTCACTAACAATACATTATTATCATAGAAATTTAGTGAATGATTTTAAAATGTTATGATCATGTCCTCATACCCATATGTAAATTTTTTTCTTTTGTATATCATTTGTTTACCCTAACTGAATATCTAAGGGAATGCTTAATTTTTTGTTCTTTTGACATGTTTTGTAGAAATTAATAAAATATTATATTCTTAGTAACTGTTTTACATATAAATATAATAGTTCACTATTTTTTATATCTCCCACAAACTATTTTTACATGTTTTAATGCAACCAAACACATTAAACTGTTATGATCCTCATGAATGTGTTTCTGTAATGTGATAAATATTCATTAGAAATGATGTAATATATATATATATATATATATGATAATCCTATTTATTTATAGTATGTATATATATATATCTTTTCACTATAGAGAAAATTTCTCCAAAAAATCCAGGTAATGATTAATGTAACCAACTCAAAATAATGTGTCGAATTATAATGATCATGAACATCTAAATGGTTTGAACAATAAGAAAATTTCCAATAAATATACACAAGGATACCAACCAATAATTTTTAGTAGAATCATGGAATACTATAGAACATTCTATATTATAAGCTAATGAAAGTACTAGATTAGTAGTAAACCACGACAATAGTTCATTAAAATATTACTTGAAGTCCTCTATCTATGGGATTAATACTCTATTTTGTGTCAACAATATTAGTGAATTTGAATTCGATATAAAAATTATATTTAACAATATTTAATAACAAACTAAACTACGAAAAATAAATAATATGTTATAATGGATAGTCATTGAAATTACATGACAATCATTATCTATGCTATATTAATTGATATGACCTTTTTAGAGAATATATGGAATGACACATTTTTTATACATATTTCAAAATTTTTAAATTATTATTACCATTTTTATTTTCCCATGGCCTTTTAGAAAAATTGATCATGATAATCTTTCACTTCCTTAATCTTTGAATATATATGAATATAATTTTTAAATATAACATTAAATTTATTAAGGTAGTATCTAATGACTATGTTAGTTACATCCATGAGTCCAACAATGGAATTTTTTTTTCCAAATTGAATCAATTCAAACTCATAGTTTCCATACCATATATGGAACTACATCTTAGAAATATCCCCCCGTTTTAACCTAAATTTATGATATCTAGATTAAACATAAATCTTAATGAAGTATTTTTATCCTAATAGTTGATCAAATAGATTATCGATACATAGTATTTGAAAATTGTTTTTAAAAATGATTTTATTATACTCATTATAATAAATAAGAAAATATATGTTTCCATTATTCGTTTTTATCAATGTGGAATGGTAAATCCCATTAGGAAGCATAGTTTACACAAAACATGAATAGAAATAAAAAAAATTGTTCTTCTACTGCACTAAATCAGTTTGAAGAAATTATATATATAATCATTGATATCAGAATGGACCCATTTATGAGTCCTATTACAAACACAACCTCATTTATTAGGGAAATACAATATTGTTCATAAATAAATACATCAATATATTCCCAAAAAAGAGTAATGTTATCAATTCCTACATCAACTATGATCATTTATTCTGAGATTCCCTCATTATTGGGATACATATCCAACATTATATCATATTATTCTATAATATATTCATAACTATACAGTCATTTATACTTGATAATATAATGATTTAGATATTAAATTTGATTTACTTATCTCGATAGTTTATATGTGATTTATAATAGAAAAACCAATCCATACACATTATAACATAAAATTCATCCTAATCAAGAAAACTCATATATATATAATTTAGCCCCTATAAAATATCGAATGGATAGTATTTTTAAAACATAGATGTGATCGTTCAGTAACTAGGGGTTTCCATTGATATTTTAATATCCATTGATTTCGTTGCAAGTGATATATTCAAATCAAACCAATGAGATGTAAAAGAATATAATGAACTATAAACAAATACTGTATTAATATATATATATAAGATCATGTGTACCTAATATCACTTCATCATCATAATTTACCTCAGTGTTTTTTATTGTGAATACCCTTCTATATTCCCTTGCCTTGGGAAGTTGATGGGGTCTATATTCATAATTGGATCATGTGTCAATTTATTTATTCATATAATGAATAACACAAAGAACATTAATAAAAAGTATATATGTGGATAATAAATAGATAACATATTCTCCATTATGGACATGTTCAATCTCTTATCCTAGGTTTGGTAGTTTTAGTCCTGATATACTATTTGACCACACATGTGAAAACATCTAGAATTCCATGAGAAAATTAATTTCCTACTTTCTCCACTATTTATTACATGTAGGCATTTGGGTATTCATCCCACCGTGTGCCTTATCATTTGTGCCTATTTTGTACTTTATATTACTATTATTTTTCATTAAACATTGAGAGGTTTCTATTTCAATCTCAACCCAAATAGCACATTGAATTATCTATTTAGATAATATAATCCCTACTATATATTACATCTCATTAAGGATCAATATTAGACTAGAAAAGAAGATTTCAATTTAAATATCATCACTATAGATTGAACCGGGGTCATATAATGATTGTCTTGTAAAATTTTATACATTTTATTCCATATAATCATCCACATTTCCCTTCAATTCAATGAATTCCCACTTCATCTTATTATAAAAAAATATATGGAAAATTCTTAGTGAAAAAAATATAATCCCTTACTAATACAATTCCATTGCTTCCATGTCTTCCTTTACCTTCATGGTCAAAATCAAACTCCACCACCAAATAGTATCACATTTTTAATGATAGAGAATGAAAATAAAATACTCATTGTATAATCATAGGACAATATAAAATATGTTTTCCATATCATTGATCAGGTATCCCAAAACATGATCATTAGAAGACCCACTAATAGTGGTTGTTCATTGCATTATAATTTTTTCTGTATAATGTTTCTTAATCTTTTATTATTGATTAGGGTAATTCAACATGTCTTGAGAAATTTACTTGATCATTGTCATGGAATTTTCTATTCTATCTTGAAAATTATTTGGTTTACAATTTGATAATTCTTTACATTTTCAATTTCACCCATTGTTTAATTGGCCCGTATATGTTACCAACATTACCTCTAATAAAGGAAAACTAGGAAATAAAATACAAAAAAAACTGATTCACATAAATGAATAATATAAACATGAAAAAAGGATATCATAAATCACACACACACAGATATATATTGTCCTATAAATCTCTAGGTTTCCATATAGGTTATAAAATATTGGTTTTATAGCTATAATATATATATATATATATATATATATATATATATTCAAATCATTCATTATGGTAAATAAACATACTGTGATTAACCAAATCCTATCACTTTGGTGTGACTAACTAGGTGTAATGTAATGACCCATTCAATATGAATTAGTATGATTGTAAAGATATACTCAACAAACTATTTTTTGGGTCATACCCCCATTTTTCCTTTGCACCAAAACCAAATCCACTTGTTTTATCAATATAGGTATTTTTCCAGAAGAAAATATATATATATAGGTATATACTTCTATACTAAGGCTCATCAGTTAGATACATCATTAGATATTTCACTGATATTATATAAATTTATATCCATAAGTACCTAATCTAATTGATAAAATAAATAATCATTCATTTGATAAAAACTAAACTTGATCAGTGTTAACATTAATTATAGAACACCATAATCGTAAGATAAAAAATAAAAAACCAAACACACATTACATAAGCTAATTATTTAAATATATATTGTCTTGATAATTAGTTACAGATGCATCATATTTTTTTGAACATTAAAATTTTTCCAATCATTATGATCATCATCTCACATTCCTAGACATCTCACAATATGTAATAATAATTACACCCTAGTTATTGAAATATTATTTATTGTTTTATCTCAAATTATTTTAATGTGAAGAGATACATCATGATGTATTAGAGAAAAATCACGATGATAATATGATGAAAACATATATATCATAATAAGTGAACAGAAGAACGTGTATGATAATTAGAAAAAATGATGTCTCTTAATAGGATGCTAAAAATATCCTCATGGAAGAAGAAAATATAAAACATATAACAAGTAAAAAACGAATAACGTGTGAGATACTTAGAATGTTATAATTACAAAAACATGGTAATTCATGGACATCAAATTCATCCTAAAACATATAACATTATGACGGCACCTGATTCCGTGGCCCGGAGTGCCCAGAATCAATTTCTGAAGTTTTGTTTGGGTACGTTTAGTAAACATACATGCGGGTTTTTCAATCTTTTGAACCGGTGGTCATAGTTGAAATATGAGGACACCAATGAACTCGCAACACCGTTATTCACTTAAGAGGACCTTTACCGTAGTTTCATTTGGTCAAGAGTTGAAGTTATATTTTTGGGATTCATAACAAATTAAAATAAAATTTTTGTGAGTGTACACAATTTTATTTAATTTATTAAGTGGTGGTTATTTCCTTCATGGAAGAGTTATTGGTGGGTCCCAGACCCACATAACCTCCCATGAGAGGATAATGTGTGATGGGGCCCACATGAGCCCCTAACCGATCAACTACCCCTTTAACCCCTTGAAAACCCCTCATTAACTCTAAAAACTCTCCACCACCTCACATTTGATTTTTAAACATTTAACCTTATCTTAATTAATGCCAAACCATAAGAGTAATTAAATTCCACATTTAATAAATCTTTGAATTCATTCGAATCAATTAGAATTTTATGGAAATTCTATTAAAATTGGGATGTCTTATTATAATATTGTCTTGGAAAATATTATGGAGGAGTAAATTTTGGAGAATTATGAGAGGGACTTATTCCCGTGAAAAACATTTACCCTCTCCAACAAAGAACTCAATGGTCGTGACCACCACATCTTCATTCTTCTTCCTCCGCGTCAATGAAGAAGACATCACCCACGAGGAACGTCGACTATGCTTCCTCCTTGTATGCGTTCTGATTTCAACGAATTGAAGTCATCTTCGAATCCTCTTCCCGCAACATGGTTATGCGAGCATCAGAATCAAGTTTGGTGTTTGTACAAATTTAAGTGAATAATTTGTACCCCGTTCATCATTGAATTTCTTAGTTGTCTTTGGCCTTATGTTATCTTCTAACACGGAGGGCGCAGGCCGAACAAGCATGGCTATCAACCCTCTGATGGTTCTTGACTATTTTGTTGACAAAAATCGGAGGCCATGGTGATTGGAGGAAGCGACGACGGTGTGCCGAACACTTAGAGAAGAACCATGGCCCGCATCCGCGAGCCGCTCGGCCAAAGAAGAACTAGCCGGCTAAATCCAGTCAGCCCAAAGCAACCACGGCGCCACGAGGGCTCCGTGTCGCGGAGGACCGCAGCCTGCGCTCCACGGTAATTTTCAGCGGTGAACCGGCCAGCCGCCTTCCGGCAGGCTTGAAGGCCGGGGCTCCGCCTGGCGCCACGTATAGAGGACAGCGGTCCACCCGAGAAGGCTGATCATGCTGAGAAGACAGGATGGCTTCGGCCAGCCGGACAGAAGGGCGGTGCCGCCGTATCAGAAAACCGAGGGCCACACCCCCCAGTCCACTCGACCCGGTGACTAAGTCTCACCAAGATAGGCCAGGCCACTCCAGTCGGGCCGGTTTGTGCCAGCCGGGATGTGCCCCAATAGGTCGGTCCATCACCTTAGCTAGTTCGGCCCCTCAGTGTCATGAACCAACCCTGCGCCGACCCTAAACTGGTCACCCGAGACGGTCCGCAACATGTCCTAAGGGGCGTTCCCGATCCCCATGGGCTGGAAACTAGTGCCGGGCATCAAAGTAAACAAGAGGGAACGATTTAAGCCCAAGAGATAAAACCAAGACTAAAAAAAGTAGAACAAACAGAACATGCAGCAAGGCAACAACAGAAACTTAAGTAAACAAAGAACCGATCCAGATACAAAGTATCACTAAAAGGAACAAAACCAGAAAGAAGACCCCGCTACAACGATCTCCGTGTGACCCCTTGATCACCTCCAACCAAAATCCCAAAACTTCTCCCACATGAGCATCCAACAAGAAAAAGCCTGAACAACAGCTAAACCTGCAACTGAAATGATAAAGGATAGGCGTGAGCATAAAAATGCTCAGTAGGGATGCCAAAAGTAAACCACTGAATCCAAGTGTTTTCTAACCCAAAGTTTTCTGATGACACGAGTTTGGAAATACAATTATAAAAATAATGTTTTATCATTTAAACAAAATAACACATCATTCCCACTATGAGAACTAACCCACGCCATAATTATTTCAAAAACAGTTTACCATTTTATAAACAAAACCAAACTAGTAATATTAGAGTTGTGAAAAAGGGAGATAGGTAAAAAATACAAGATGAAAATAGACTAGTGTATCAGAAAACAAACAAACAATAAATGCTGTATATAAACCAATATAGAAGAAAATAAACAAGCAATACAAGATGTATATAAACCAATGTAGCAGAAAATAACCAAGCAATACAAGTTGTATATAAACCAGTATAGAAGAAAATAAACAAGAAATACAAACTGTATATAAACCAATGTAGAAGAAATAAACAATCAATACAAGCTGTAGCCATGGGCGATCCTGAACATCCCTAGACAACCCCTGGACGCACTCGGTTCGGAACCACCTGCCGGCATATGGTGAAGCCCTATAGACTATAACCCACTGATCACCCTCGCGACAAAATCAGAGGAAAATCCCACCAAGCCTCTCTATCTACCAGGGGCACCAACACGTCTAATCGGGGCTGGTGAGCAACCGTCACTCGGTAATCTATAAGACGCCCAGTAACCCATGGTGGTTATAATTATACTGTGTAGGTAGGAAAGCCCTCACACGCGTGACTCATCCCACCTTACTTGCCTTCCTCAAACATAGATGCTTCCTATACGTTCACCCATAAAGGGTTACACTAGACAGGAGCACCTCATATGTGTGTTCAATCATTCACATTCAAGAAAGTGCCAACCGGGATACTATAACATGTAAACTTTAAAACATTTCAGAAAAACGTTTACGATTTCAAATTGATAACACACATTTATTCAAAATTTCTTGCAAACACCACTCTTACATTTACAAAACCAAGGAGCCCTTAAGTTCCAAACACACATTCAAACACTTCACAATTATCAAATAGGATTTTACCCTTTTCCGACCCACACCAAAACATGTTTTAAAAGGAATGGTCAAACCTTAAAGAACACATTATAAACCATGATTTCCAAAATAATTAAAGTAACACTTTACTAAACCACATTTAAAATACTCTTTAGAATCCATTCATGGGGGGGACAACTTTATTTGAAAACTAAAATCCATTTAGAAAACTAAAATTCCAACAAATCACCAATTACCTTAAAACCCTAAATGGCCACCTACTTTATTTATAGATCATAAAACAATAAAAAAAATTAAAACCTTTCAAACACATTTTAACACATTTAGTATGTTATACCAACATCAAACCACACACACTGGAAATGTTCTTTAGAAATTAAATGCACACCAAGAAAACATTATAAAGTCTTTCCTCAAAAACCACCACTTACCCACATTATTTTAAAGAAACACCAAATAAGACATTGAATTCATTAAACCTTTAAAAAAGTGTTTTAACATAATTACTAAGTCTTGTCACAACCAAGCCAAGTTCATTAGTAATAAAAAAAATGTCGTTGCAACATAACAACGGTGATACATTTCATAAGGGGTCAATTCAGTCTTAAACAAACACAAACAATAAAAAAAACATTCTAGATATCATAAAGCTATACAATTTACACTAAAACTCATTTAAAACCTATTTTTAACAAAATAAAATAAATTCTAAATTGCTATAATAATTTTATTAAGGGTTCTATAGAGCTGCGAAACTATTTTATAAATTAATTTAAAATGGCAAGCAGGAAGGGAAAGACTTTAAGAAAGAACAACTTGGAAACACCTACCGAAGGATCATGCGATTGGAATAAAACTTCAACGGAAAGGAGAAAAACGCCCCACAGACAAAACACACACCCTAAAACCAATGCAAATCCGAGATACACATTAACCCTAACATTTAGGGATTGGGAAAAAATAAACCCCACATGAAAAACCCATAAAAACGATTGAGAGGAGAGAAAGGGAAAGATCACATACCGCGCCGGAGGGAGGAGCAGCCGCTGGAAGAATCGACGGAGGGGAGGAGGGATTTCTTGAGAGTGTAAGGGGAAGAGGTTTGTGTGAGGGAAAATCAGGGAGAGAGAGTGTAAGGGGAGAGTTGGGTGGTACGTGAGAGATAAAGAAAAAAAATGAATATAAATAATGAGGGAAGCGGGTATGGGTGAGTGGATAGTAGGAGATAAAAATAAATAAATGAATGAATTATGTGTTCAAGGAGGTCTGTGATGGGTAAAGGTAAAAAGGGGTGTGATTGGATAGGGGTGAGTGGAGGGAGGAATAAAAAGAAAAGGGAATAAATGAGGAGGGATGGGGTGATGCGTGAGAGATAAGGGAGGATGGGTGATTGGATAGAGGTATGAGTGGAGGGAGGAATAAAATAAAAGGAATAAATGAGGGGAGAGGGGGATAATGGTGAGATTATAAACAATAAATAAAAGAAGCTTGGGAGATTGGAGAGAGGGAAGACATAAAAAAACCAAAAGTGGGTGGTGTAAGAGAAGGGGATTGGGTATGCGTGGGGGGGGGGGGTTATGGGGATATAGTGGTGTGAGTGTGGCGTGGAGAATAAAATAAGGAGGGACAAAAACCCCTTAAAAATTAAAATAAGATTAAAAATAACACATAAAAAAGTTAATAATTATAGTGATAATGATAATCATAATGTTATTTATTTTCTTTGAAATAATAAAAAAATTAATAACAACCAAATAATAATTATATTTATAACAATTTATTGATAATAAGATCATTAACAATTTTAATTTTAAAATAACATTTTCATATACACAAAAACGTTATTATTATTATATCTTAAACATTTATTTTATTTCATTTTCATAATGTTTTATTATTTTATGTAATATTTAACCGCAAGGGTATCCGGGCCAACTACATGGATACGGCCAACCTTGCGGTGTCCGTGCATCGGTCCAAAACCCACCAAAAACATCAAATGTCAAAAAAAAATTAAACACTCACTCAACCCGCACCTTGACGAGGCTAATCGAAGACATGAAATTATAAAATAAAATTAATTTAAAAGATCGGGGTGTGACAATTCTCCCCACCAAAAAACTTTCTGCCCCCAGATAGTCACCCAGCCGAAAAAAAACCAAAACTCAGGTCAATGCTCAATCAACACTATTGGAAAAAAATGAACATCGAGCTGACTATTCTCTCTACAAGCTGCACCCGACCGACTCAAAGAGAAATCAGAGCAGAAAACAAAGGGAGAACCCAAGAGGGTTCTCCCCACCACAATAATTCCCCTAACTTAATAATTAGAACTAAAACACCACACCCAGGGGGCAACGCGGGAACTCCCAACTGAGCCTACCGACATCTCCACATAAGTTTAATAGGACCGCTAAGACTTAAACAGAAAACCACTACAAGGCCACCCGGCATACTGGGGATCCAGAAAAAGGAATTTCCTTTAACAACAATATCGGAACTAATAATTCTCCACCCCAATATAAAACTCTACAACACTTCACATTTCCAAACGATCACTAAAAAAAGGACCAACCACACAAGGGCAAAAACACTATTAAGAAAAAATAACAATTCTAGAGGTCACATTCAGAAGAACACAACTACCATGATCACGAAATGATAAGTTCATCGCACTATCAACAAAAAAGATGAAATTTCCATAGCAGGAAAAAAAAGAACAAGGGAACCATGAATGTCTATATTTTATAATGAAAGATAATGAACCAAGCAAAGGTCTTAAATGCCTCTGACACGCTGACTGTGCGCGAGCTTCTCCCCGAGACCTGAGGTTGGGGCTCTGATGGCGGAAGCTTCTTATTCCTCACAGTCAGACACAAGAATCCCCCAATTAGAACTCCTTCATCAAATGACACCTCCCATAGAACTTCCCCCAGTTACCTGAATGACCACAACGATGACAAGACTTAGGAAAGATGCGGCCTGATGGCTTGGAATGCCTGAACCAGCTATATTGATGACACGCCTGAAATAATCCTGACGAACTAGGTGCCAGGATCAATGAAGATAACCTCTTAGGGAAGGTCCAAATGAACGCACTCCTCACCAGATAGAAATCCTTAAAAAAAGCAATGACCAACTACTCCCCAAACTCCAACAGAGATAAGACAGCCAACCTCCACTAGTCCCAAACATAACCCTTAAAAAAACCCGAAATGACATGAACCTTAACAACCTAGGGAGTTCCCAAACACCCAAAGACACGCTCCACTTCCCTCAATTCATTTCCCCACCTCTACCAGACCTCCAACACATCAAAGGGTGTTGAAACATAAAAGAACCGAAACCAGGACATGACTCATCGGCAACACTAGGGACCTTTCTAGGCAGCATACTCTGAACAACACAAGAGACACAAAACCAAAACATTCCTCAAGCCAAAACACAATAAAAAAAAGTACACCCCAATCCATGAAAATTGGACCAGAAGCCAATCAAATATAAACACAACCAAACCCCTCTTACAAAACCACCATTTTCATTTAAATTTTAGAACTGTCTTATCCCAAGATCAATTTAAAATGTCTAACCAAATTTTCACAAGACAAAAATCCACTCAAGGAAAAAAAAAATTTCCAAAACCTTTATATATATTAAAACACACCCATGGAATCCTATGGACCATCACATGTGTGTCCATCCATTTCCATCCATATCATCCATAAACAAGTTCTCCCACACACTTACCGTACACACCCACACACATGTAATCTTCCTTAAAGAGTACCAAGGGAAACATCCTTTCCTCATCGAAACCAAAGCATTTACTAAAATGCTTCCAAATTTAAAATTCCATTGACCAATTTAAAAATCATATTAGAGAAAACATTTACATTAAAAAAACCCACTTCCATTTCCAAAAGAACGCTTTCACCAACCAGAATGAAACAGAGTACAACTTGAAAAGAACCATCAAAATGAGGAACTAGAAGTTACACCTAACCCAGTGACATGGTAGTGAGCCATGCCCCAAGTGGGTGTCAAGAACTATGAGGAACTTAAGCCATGAAATCAGACTCCACATGGGTCACTACTCCGTGTGAGGTCACGAAATAACACTAGCTTGTGTCCGTTGTCATCCCTCAATCCAAAAACAATGACACAAGACTCAAATCCCAGACTACACCTGGCAACTCAAGGTCCAGAATGAGTAAGGGTTCATGAAGCCCTTCCCGCACCTACCTATCGAGTCCCGACAGTCCTAATCTCCTTCTACCAAACACCCCAAATAACAAGAACCTCCTCTGATACAATTTTTTCACGAACCAACCCTGATTCGACTATAAAATGGTCACCGAGATGGTCCACGACATGTCCCGAGGGGCGTTCCCGATACCCATGGGCTGGCAACTAGTGGCGGGCATCAATGTACAAAAGAGGGAACGATTTAAGCCCAAGAGATAAAACCAAGACTAAAAAAAGTAGAAAAAACAGAGCATGCAGCAAGGTGATAACTGAAACTTAAGTAAACAAAGAACTGATCCAGATACAAAGTATCACTAAAAGGAACAAAACCATAAAGAAGACCCCGCTACAAAGATCTCTGTTTGTCCCCTTGGTCACCTCCAACGAAAAGCCCAAAACTTCTCCCACATGAGAAGCCAATAAGAAAACGCCTGAACAACAGCTGAACCTGCAACTAAAATGATAAAGGATAGGCGTGAGCATAAAAATGCTCAGTAGGGATGCAAAAAGTAAACCACTGAATCCAAGTGTTTTCTAACCCAAAGTTGTCCGATGACACGAGTTTGGAAATACAATTATAAAAATAAGGTTTTCTCATTTAAACAAAATAACACATCATTCCCACTATGAGAACTAACCCATGCCATATATTATTTCAAAAATAGTTTACCATTTTATAAACAAAACCAAACTAGTAATAATAGAGCTGTGAAAAAGGGAGACAGGTAAACAATACAAGCTGAAAATAGACTAGTGTATCAGAAAACAAACAAGAAATACAAGTTGTATATAATCCAATAGAGCAGAAAATAAACAAGAAATACAAGCTGTATATAAACCAATGTAGATGAAAATAACCAAGCAATACAAGTTGTATATAAACCAATATAGAAGAAAATAAACAAGCAATACAAACTGTATATAAACCAATGTAGAAGAAAATAAACAAGCAATACAAGCTGTAGCCATGGGCGATCCTGAACATCCCTAGACAACCCCTGGACGCACTCGGTTCGGAACCACCTGCCGGCATATGGTAAATCCCCATAGACTATATCCCACTGATCACCCTCGCGACAAAATCAGCGGCAAATCCCACCTAGCCTCTCTATTTACCAGGGGCACCAACCCGTCTAATCGGGACTGGTGAGAAACCGTTATTCGGTAATCAATAAGACGCCCAGTAACCCATGGTGGTTATAATTATACTGTGTAGGTAGGAAGGCCCTTGCATGCGTGACTCATCTCACCGCACTTGCCTTCCTCAAACACAGACGCTTCCTATACGTTCACCCATAAAGGGTTACACTAGACAGGAGTACCTCATATATGTGATCAATCATTCACATTCAAGAAAGTGCCAACCAGGCTACTATAACAAGTAAAATTTAAAACATTTCAGTAAAACGTTTACGATTTCAAATCGATAACACACATTTATTCAAATTATCTTGCAAACACCACTCTTACATTTACAAAACCATGGAGCCCTTAAGTTCCAAACACACATTCAAACACTTCACAATTATCAAACATGCTTTTACCCTTTTCTGACCCACACCAAAACATGTTTTAAAATGAATGGTCAAACATTAATGATCACATTATAAACCATGATTTCCAAAATACTTAAAGTAACACTTTACAATACCACATTTAAAATAATCTTTTGAAACCATTCATGGGGGGACAACTTTATTTGAAAACTAAAATCCATTTAGAAAACTAAACTTCCAAGAAAACACCAATTACCTTAAAACCCTAAATGGCCACCTACTTTATTTATATATCATAAAACAATAAAAAAACTTTAAAGCCTTTCCAACACATTTTAACACATTTAGTATGTTATACCAACATCAAACCATACACACCCGAAATCTTCTTTGGAAATTAAATGCACACCAAGAAAACATTATAAAGTCCTTTTTCAAAAACCACCACTTACCCACATTATTTTAAAGAAACACCAAATAAGACATTGAATTCATTAAAGCTTTACAAAAGTGTTTTAACATAATTACTAAGTCATGAAACAACGAAGTAAAGTTCATTAGTAATAAAAAAATGTTTTTGCAACATAAAAATGGTGATACATTTCAAAAGGGGTCAATTCAGTCTTAAACAAACATAAACAATATAAAAAAAACATTCTAGATATCATAATGCTATACAATTTACACTAAGACTCATTTAAAACCAATTTTTAACAAATCAAATAAATTCTAAATTGCTATAATAATTTAATTAAGGGTTCCATATAGCTTAGAAACTATTTTATAAATTTATTTAAAGTGGCAAGCATCAAGGTAAAGAATTTAAGAATGAAAAACTTGGAAACACGGACCGAAGGCTCATGCGATTAGAATGAAACTTCAACGGAACGGAGAACAACGCCCCACGGAAAAAACACACACCCTAAAACCAAAGAAAATCTGAGATACACATTAATCTTAACATTTAGGGTTCAGAAAAAAATAAACCCCACATGAAAAACCCAGAAAAGAAAAGCGATTGAGATGAGAGAAATGGAAAGAGAAGTTACCACGCCGGAGGGAGGAGCAGCCACCGGAAGAATCGCCGGAGGGGAGGAGGGCGTTCTTGAGAGTGTAAGGGGAAGAGGTTTGTGTGAGTGAAAATAGGGGAGAGAGAGTTTAAGGGGAGATTTGGGTGGTGCGTGAGAGATAAAGAAAAAAAATGAATATAAATAATGAGGGAAGTGTGTATGGGTGAGTGGATAGTGGGAGATAAAAATAAATAAATAAATGAATTATGGGTTCAAGGAGGTGCGTGTTGGGTAAAGGTAAAAATGGGTGTGATTGGAGAGGGGTGAGTTGAGGGAGGAATAAAAAGAAAAGGGAATAAATAAGGAGGGATGGGGTGATGCGTGAGAGATAAGGGAGGATGGGAGATTGGAGAGAGGTATGAGGGGAGGGAGGAATAAAATAAAAGGAATAAATGAGGAGAGAGGGGGATAATGGTGAGATTAAAAACTATAAATAAAAGAAGCTTGGGAGATTGGAGAGAGGGAAGACATAAAAAACCAAAAGTGGTTGGTGTAAGAGAAGGGGGGTGGGTATGCGTGTGGGGGGGGGGGGGGTTTATGGGGAGATAGTGGTGTGAGTGTGGCATGGAGAATAAAATAAGAAGGGACAAAAACCCCATAAAAAATTAAAATAAGATTAAAAAGAAAACATAAAAAAGTTAATATTTATAGTGATAATGATAATCATGATGTTATTTATTTTCTTTGAAATATTAAAAAAATTAATAATAACCAAATAATAATTATATTTATAACAATTTATTGATAATAAGATCATTAACAATTTTAATTTTAAAAAAACATTTTCATATACACAAAAATGTTATTATTATTATATCTTAAACATTTATTTTATTTCATTTTCATAATGTTTTATTATTTTATGTAATGTTTAACCACAAGGGTATCCGGGCCAACTACAAGGATACGGCCAACCTTGCGGTGTCCGTGCATTGGTCCAAAACCCACAAAAAACATCAAATGTCAAAAAAAAAAACATGCACTCAACCCGCACCTTGACGAGGCTAATCGAAGAAATGAAATTATAAAATAAAAATAATTTAAAAGATCGGGGTGTGACACTCAGAGCCAGGACGGGCCGACCCGGCAGCCAATTGGGCTGGACTGGGTGGGCCAGTTTTGCTTAAATGTGAATAACTTCCTGACCGTGCGTCCAATCAACATGCCATCTATGGAAATGTGACCTTTACGAAGAGCCGGTCCTTTTTTGGTACACTAAGTGAGTTTTGGACATCTTTTGGAAATTTCTAGGTTTGGAATAAGTCTAATTCCAACCGGGCTGCTGAAACAGAAAAACCAATAACTATCAGACTTGGGGTCCGATTGATGCAACGTCTGTTGAGTTGGGTTCCTATTGATGAGATGGAACTTTTTGATACATCAACTCTACACTTCGTGAAAGTTGATGTATCGACCCCCTTTGCTTGAGGAGCAGACCCTCCTAGAATCAAGCATGTTGTGGCGGGGAACCCTAGAGCTAGCAGCGACTGCGACGACAACCGTACTTGAATCCTTAATGGGTTCTACAGTGATGAAAAACATACTGGATTCCTCCATGGGTTCGAAATTGATGAATAATATTCAATTATCTTGTGTGGGTTGGGAAATAATGACCTCTGTACTTTTATCCTGTGGGGGTCCGATAGAGTAGCTAGTCTTGAATCCTGTGTAGGTCTTACAGCTTAGCTAGTCTTGTATCCTGTGTGGGTCTGACCGCTTAGATGAATCAGTGACTGCATCTGATAATCTCTATCGTTATACAAAATATGTATACCAATGTGAGATAAGTCTTAACTTTAAATCATTATCATCGATGTGATTGACTTACATTCATGTGAGGAAAAGGTTGTGCTTGGGCTCAAGAGCTGGATCTGAACAGTGGTTGATAACTTAGGTATATGTATGGGAATAAACATATGTAGGGTTTTTTGATTCTTTGTGTTTGTATGTCTCTTCTGTGGTTTATCCTTCTTGTATTTTGGGAGACCTACGGGGGTCTCGGGGTCCCTAATAAGTATCCTATACTCACCCATGCATGGGCTATGCCCGCACTACATTCTGTTGGATGTAGACAACAGACATCACTGATCCGGGTAGAGACTTGTAGAGTTGGACTGTACCCGGAGGTGGACCACGTGGTGAGACGTCCACAGAACAGAAAAATGGTCCTGAGGTGATGAGGAGGTCATCTGTACCCACACATAAGGTGTGATTATCGGAGGACGACTCAGTGGTTACTGTTTTACCTTACTCTAGTTGTACTAGCTTTTCAGTTGTACTTTACTTTACAGTTGGGTTTGTATACCGGCCGATTTACTTTTCAGCACTTACTTTTGTACCCTATTTTAATAAGTGTTTTCTTCTTTTTGCGTACTATGTTGTGGTTGTATACTTTTATAAATCCAATGCCTTCCCAGCTAAGGTATTTTCTCCTTTGGTGCTAGTCGCCAGGCCCTAGCCTATAGAAGGCAGGCTTGGGGTAGTCATGGCACGGGCCCCAAGGATGGGTCGTGGCATAAAATATTTCTTTAAATCCTTGGAAAAATAAAAAACATAAACAGTGATCTCAAATTCTGAGTAAGGGTATGCATGAAAAAAAAACAAATCATATACATTTGAACTTAAAAACATGAACATAATGTTTAAACATCAAAATATTGAGTAATGACATAAAACATGGTAGTATGTAAGGAATATATCATAAATAAACATTAATCATGATAAAATATCAAGGGAGTAAAACATGTAATTCTGTCATCCATTAAGCACAAGTTATGATTTCTAAAGTAGCAAGGGCATTGTTTCCACGACCATCTTAGTGGACAAAGTCCACTACTGAACTGGATTTACATGTTGTTCTAGCCCTATATTACTGAACCAAATTCACTTGCCTTTCCAGCCATGTCTATCTCATGAGATATAAATCTTTACCCAATGCATTGGAGGGAGATATAGGTCCCACCCATCTCATAATGAAATCATTATTATGTGTTTCACAAAATCATAAATCATATATCATATCATAACCCATGTAATAAAAATGTGATTCTTAAATATCAGCCCATCATAACATACGCCATATAAGACAAAAGGACTTCATAAAAATAATTCCATAATTCCATAATCAAATCAATGTAAAAATTTGGATAGAAACAGAACCCTATATTATCTTAGATGGAAAATAATTTTGATAAAACACTTGAAATCCATTCTTGAGGAAAATATCCTTTCTACCTCAAAAATATTTTTCCTTTTTTACCATGCCATAAAATTTTCAACTAAAAGAATTTAATTAAAAATAAACTTGAAAACTTGTAATGGAAGCTTCATTCAAATAATTTTTTATGAAATCATAAATATCAATTCATGATGTATAAGTTAAAAAAATATTTCATCTCGTACATTGGCAAGAAAAGTCAAAAATTATCTCTTACTGAAAACGAAAAAAGATTCCTTTCATATCTTTTACTAAAAATTCACCAATGGGAAAAATTTGATTTAAAAAATTGTAACAGGATGGTAATAATATTATCTATTTAGGAAACATGGATGTGGATGATAAATATCCCCCAGTAAATTCATAAGTCTAAAAATTCTCGGATAAAAATGAGATTGTGAGAATTTCCCTTACCTTATGTCCAATTTCTTCTATATGTGTTGGAGACTCCTATATAGTGGTTTTAAACATATTATTAACTTGTAAAATAACAATAATAATATTTATTATATCATATATGATTCACTTATGAATTTATACTACCCATTCTTTTGTTAATACCATGTTAAAGCCGTGTTTCGGGGAAACTTGTTTCATTTATCATACGTGTTTTGACTTGTTGTTCTTGATATTATTACTTATATCATAATTTATTAATTATATAATTTAAAAAATTATTTATATATAATATATATTCAGCATATAAATATATATATATGACAGATCATTAAATGGAATGAAATCCACAGTTCAGGTAGACTGTAGGCCGTACGTATGCATGATCATTGTTTTTATTTAATTATTGAATTGAATGTAATTAAGTAAATGAAACATATTTGTACATAAATACAGTATAATTTTTATTTAATATATTTCATTGTTATTTATTATATATATTATAATCATACTTGAATGGTTAATCATGGAGATTGAATCTCATGGCGTTCGTGGAGACGGTAGTCCGTACGTACGGATGATCGACAATATCATTCTTTTGATATTAAAATAGTACATAATTGGATGGTATATCATATATAAAGAATCTTCATAATGTTATTTTTATTATTTATATCATTTATAATCCTTATTATATGCATCCAAATTATGAAATTTTTGAATAACAAACTACACCATGACGTGGAGACGGTAAGCCGCACGTACACACGTGTGGTGACCTTTTCATTCATAGGATGGATAAAATAACTAATATGGTTGTGCCATTTATAATAAAATCGTATTATATAGATGATACTGGAGTTATTATTTTATAATGGAATCAAAAAAGAAGGAGGAATTAGAAGAAGAAAGGAACTTGAAATAGGTGGTGAGACATTTAACTCTTCTTTGGGTTCTTCCTTTTAATTTGATCAAAAGGGCTCCATAGGTTGGAATTCTGGCAAAACTAAGGTCTCTAGGATGATTTTAGGATAGTTGAGAGGGTATTTGGGCTGAGGTTTTCCAATCCAAATGGCTTAGAAGTTATGAATTTGAGAGATGGGGGAGTGCCCTTTTATAAGAGAGGTGAAGGGCACCTTAGGAAAAACATAACATATTATTGTATAATAAAGTCATATTTGGGTTTTAATGGCCCCAAATAGACTTATTTCGAGGCTAGGGAGGGTATGGGTCGAAATACTCTCAACCTATAGGTTTTAGGATAGTTTAGGTTACCATTTTAACCATATAATTTAAATATGACTCTAAGTTAAATAATTTAACTTTTACTGTGTCTTCTGGTAATTTTACACTATTTGGTTAATAAACATACTATAAACTTCCAATCGAACCCCAATTAGTTATTTAATGTCATATATATTTATATATAAGTCATATGGCTGAACCTTATAATTTAGTTCCATTATAACAATTAATAATATAATTTTTGTTTCAAAAACTCTTTTGTGTCAATTTTGACACTATTTGGAATTTTGTTTTTTTATAAATTCATAACAGCATTAATACATCAAAAAAAACATCTAACAAACCATAATATGTTATATTAACCTATAATTTTTTTAATTTATAAAAATTATCAAATTACATTTATTTGTGTGTTTATAATATCAATTATGTTAATATTTCATTACCTGTGTAATTACTACATCATCGTTGTCTCAAAAATAAATTAAACTATGTAATGTCTTAAAAAAATTAAAATACCATTATGTAGGAAATATTTTCAGATTTGTAATGAAAATTTATAGTCGAATTTATCTTATTTATATCCCTTTATTAAAATATTTTTTAGTTATTTATCTTTGATTTTAACTATTTTAACTCTTATTTAAATAAAACAATAATAAATTCCCTAATCTAATCCCAGTAGACCTAAAGGGTAATATTTAATTCCTAAGTTTGTTGTTTTGGTCTAATTAGACTTATCCAATAGAATTCTAACATGTGTTTGGGTAATACTAATATCTTTTTACCATTAATTAGCCTAATTACTTTTAACCGTGGAAAATAAAAGAAAAAATTTACTATTCACCAAAAATTATTTTCATCTCATTGAACCACATTTTAATTACTGGTATCAACCATGTCTCTCAGATTTTTGAAATAAATCTCACAGAAGCAGTAAAAATCGGTTTTATGTATATTTGCAAATGCTCCTAGAAGGTGTGTAAAAGACGGTAAAAAGTTCAGTACAATTTTTATATATCTAAAATTATTATAAAATGAATCCAATGAATTACATTGGGCATATATAGGTATTATATATCTATTTTGACCTAAAATAAATTTAAATAAAATAAATGATTATTTAAATAAAAACTCGGATTTAACCTACAACTCTGTGTTTTAACTATTTATCAAAAATTAAATGATTTCAGAAAAATACCAAAAATTCTCCCTAGGCTAATTTTGATATTCCGAATCCAATGATGAAGTCCATTTTGAAAGTTATAATTTATAAAATTTCAAAAAGTTGGTGTTACTATTCATAATGGCTAGTTCATTATAATATTATAATAATAACTCGTTTAGTGATACTCGGTATTGCGTACAACACATGCTATCGAGGAATGTTGCTCTGGCATGCAACAGAAGCCTAAAATAGTGTTTTCTTATTCTTCAAGATAATATAGTGTTGAATATAGTGCAAGATAATCTTGGTGTAGCATACAACACAATACATCAATGAAATTAAAAAGAATATTTCTCATAAAATATCTGGGTGTTATATTATATCACCTTTAAAATGAATTTCTCCCTCGAAATTCATTGGGGTTATAAATGGCTTACTACTTGGATGTTTATTTAATATAAACCAACATCGTATAATGGAATAACAAAATATAAATTTAAAAAAAATGTATGAAATGTAAAGGTTACCCAAATTAACTAATCATTGGGTTTCGACATAGGTGAACATAGGTGCAAATATGGATATGGGAGAGAAATCTAACCATCATGTTTTGATAGAGAGTGGTTGAAAACATGGATATTAAAAAGCCAAAAATCACAAAGCCATAAATTTTTGATGATCTAAAGTACCATCAAGGACAACATTTTTAGTTTTCAAGATCATTTCCCTAAAGTTGAAAAAATTAGAATTAGAGGAAATACTTATTATATTTTTTTCCAATCTCACCGTTGGTCGTTACTTGAACAATTTTCACTTTATCACTTAATGAAATAAAGTTGAATTTTGTAATTCATGAAGTGTAAGCAGATCATGTTATATAATGATATTTTATTTGATTTTTTTCAAACAAAAGGATCGAAAAAGTTATTAAATATATATAAGTCCATCTATGGTGAGATTAAACTTATATGGTTCCTAAAATGAAATTATACTTCATATATCATACCACTTAATAACTTAAAACTGATTTATATGAACCAAGGACTTCATGTAGGCTAGTGGTAGGTGATAAAGGCCTGTCGCACTGCAGTATTGTGTACGATTCCCGCATCCCAGTCCGATGTGACGAGTTTTCGCTCAACCTAAAGGTTGTATAAAAATTATACTATCATATCAAAAACCTCTAGCCTTAAAAATAATATCTGATGTCCAAATTAATTCATTCCACTCATTAGTATTATAAAAAATACATCTATCCAATCTCATAGTATAATGAAAATGACTACAATATAGGTCATCTACCAAGCATGTGAATACAATCATTTATCCCCCATATATCATATGATATATCTTGTTGTTGGTCACATTCCAAACATGTGAATCCCTTAATCACATATTCTCTTAAAAAATGAATACCCATTGAACATTAGTGAAAACCTGAATGATGTCGATGTTAACTCTTTCCACATACCAAAATTCAAAAAAAATTATATACTCAAACAATGATATCACTTTGTCCTTATATTTGTCAGGAGTTCATTAATACATTCAAACATATTATTTTCTCCTTATCCCTTCATTATGCTCTTATAATATTCTTTCCCAAAATATTTCAATCACTTCTCATGGTTACCGGTACCATACAATTATTGAAAACTAATACATAGATATTCGAAAATTCCACAATACTATAAATGAGATTCCATGATATTATTTTGAAATACCATTGCATAAAAACTTAATCATTCCACAACATCATTCTCATACTCAAAACCCCAACAAGTTATAGCATGTGACATCCCTTTGTCCTTTTCCATAAGTGATTTCTCACGTTGATCATCATTAACCATTGGATTTGGGCATTTATTAGTATAATGCCCCATTTTTTTGCACTTGAAGCATTGAAGTGTTGGTGGAGAGTTATCTATAGTCTTTTCTATATTAACGTCATTAGAAACTTTTTTCCCATTACATTTCCACTCAGTGGCTCGATTTCCTTCATTCCCACACTTTATACATTTTCTATCTCCATTTAGACAATCTCCAACATGCTTCTTTCCAATCATTGAGCATAAAGTAACATGCATCTTTTTTTTCAACATTGTTTTGAGATTTCTCTTTGAACTCCATCTTTCATTTCATATCAAAACTAAGAGTTTGATATATAACCCCAACTTCCAGTTCCACCTTGATTACACAACACATAATTTATTCATAGCTACTGAAGTTTCTTATAGTAAATTCCCTTTGAAGACTTGGTTTTAAGCCACTGAATCATCGATAAACTTTACATTCAGGTTGGATGATAAATCCATATTCATACCTTGCAAGATTTGTAAAATTATTCTCATATATACCAACATATTCATCTACCTTTGGAAAAGATCAGGGAACTCCTTTTCCATCTTTCTTCGATGAATATGAAGGAAATACTTATTTAAAATCTTGTTCTTAAACTCATCCCATTCCATGGATTCAATTTCATCTCGGGGCCTTATATTCTTATTTAGAGTCCACCAATGGTCTGCTTCACCTTCTAAATGGTAAACAACCAGAATGAATTATTCATGACCCAATAAACGAAGTATGGAAAATATATTTTCAATTGTATGGATCCATTGTTCAGCAACAGGTGGATCAGAAGACCCATTGAAAGAAGGTGTATGTTACCTCAGGAAGGACTCAATAGAATATTGTTCCATTCTCTACTCATTTGGAAGTCCAAAATGATTCATAGCTTGTGTATGTATATAAATAATATTTTTCAATCCATCTCTCATAACATTGGTTTTTTCAGGAGGACAATCATTGCATCATCCATTACATTATGAATCATGGTTCCTTCGCGTTCCATCCATAATCTAAAACCCAGAAAGAATAGTGTGAGAGGAAAACATCTTTCTTGTAAAACAACAGAATAATGGGAGAGTACCATCAATATCTACCATCATAGGTTTAATTATAAAATAATTACTATAATTCTAGGACTATAACCTATACTTATACTTAACCTTAGGGACATCCCTAGACATACCTTAGAAATATCTCTAGGGATCTCACTAATGTTTTCACATCATAGTTTCCAAAGGTTATCTAAACCTTTCCTTTGATACCAAATACAGAGAACCAAAGCATGATATATATAGAAATTATATTACTTTTTCATAATACTTAATACATAACAAGAACCAACACTTAGGGACCATAATATTTTAGTGTATTTGCAAACTTGGAACATAATCTTCTAGGCATGGTCAAAGATCTTGAACATCTCCCATAAAGATCTTCCACTTTTGTTTTCTTACCTAAAACCTTTCATTAAATCCTGGGGAAAAGAAAACATATAAAGGGTGAGCTCAAATGCTCAGTAAGTGTAAGCATAGAGAAAATAAAATAAATCATATCCATTTGATCATAAAAACATGAATGTAATGTTCAAACATCAAAATAATGATCAATGACATAAAACATGGAAGTACGTAAGGCATAGATCATTAATAAACATTAATAATGATAAAATAGAAATGGAATAAAACATGTAATTTTAGAAACTATTAATTACATGTTATGATTTCCATTGTATCCAAGGCATTTTTTCCATGTCCATCTTAGTGGAAAATGTCCATTACTGAACCGGGATTACTTGTCGTTCTAGCCCTGTATTACAGAACCAGATTCACTTTCCGTTCCAGCCATGTCTATCTCATGAGATATAAATCATTACATAATTAATTTGAGGGAGATATAGTTCCCACCCATGTCATAATGAAACCATTATTATGTGTGCCACAAAATCATAAATCATATATCATAGCATAATTCATGTAATAAAAATGGGATTCTTAAACATCATGCCATCATAACATAATCAATATAAGATAAAAGGACTTCATAAAAATAATTCCATCATAAAATAATCAAATAAATGTACAAATAGGGAAGAAACAGTACTGTATAATATCTTAGATGGAAAATAATTTTGATAAAACACTTGAACTCCATTCTTGAGTAAAATATCCTTTCTACATCGAAAACATTTTTCCTTTTTTAACATGTCATAAAATTTTAAAGTAAAATAATTTAATTAAAAATAAACTTGAAAACATGTAAAGTAAGAATCATTGAAATAATTTTCTAGGGAATCTTAAAAATCCATTCATGCCGTATTAGTTAAAAAAAATTCTTCTCGTACATTTCCAAGAAAAGTCAGCAAGTATCTCGTACTGAAAACGACAGAAGATTCCTTCAATATCTTTTAAAAAAATTCACCAATTGGTAAAATTGGATTTAATAGATTTTAGGAGGATGGAAATATTATTACATATTGAGGAAACATTGATGTGGATTATAAATATGCCCTAGTAAATTATGATGTATAAACAATCACAAATAAAAATGAGTTTGTGAGAATTTCTCTTACCTTATGTCCAATTTCATCCATATGTGTCTGAAACTCATGTATTGTGGGTTTAAAAATATTATTAACTTTTAACATAACCATAATAATATATATGATATCATATATGACTCACTTTTAACTTTATGTTTCCTGTTTTTCTTAAAATACCATGTTAAAGCCCTGTTTCGGGTAAACTTGTTTCATTTATTGTACGTGTTTTGACTTGTTGTTCTTGATATTATTACTTATATCCTTATTTATATAATTAAAGAGTGAAAATCATGATTTATATATAATCTATATTCAGCATATAAATATATATATGATAGATCATTAAATGGAATGAAACACTCCGTTCATGGAGATAGTAGGTTGTACGTACGCAGGAATACTGTTTTCATTTCCATATTGAATTGAATAGAATTAAGTAAATGAAACATATATGTACATAAATCCAGTATAATTATTATGTAATATCAATAATTATTATTTATTATATGTACTTAATAATCATACTTTAATGTTTAATAATTGAGAATGAATCTCATCACGTTCGTGGAGACAGTAGTCGGTACGTACGCACGAGCGATAATATCATTCTTTTGACATTAAAATTGTAACACCCCGAGATTTTATGAGATAAATTCTATTTAATTTGATTGATGTATTGTGTTGTACTCTACACAAAAATTCTCTTGTGCTATACACAACACCATATTAGCTTGCAGTATATGAAACACCATTCTTGGATCGTGTTACACACAATTTTCTGTTCGTTTTGTAGGAATTATTCTATGCAACATTAAATATAGATTTTTTTAATGTATAAATGAAATAAGTATTGATTATGTTATACAAAACACCAAAGGGAGCTTTCAATACATGCAGCCCTGACTTGTCTTGCATTAAACGCAACCAACACCATATTCAATAGTGTGTGTAGTACGCAATAACGAGTTTCACTAGACGAGAGATTATTATAATATTATTATGAACTAGAGGTTATGAATAGTAATACCCACTTTTTGAAATTTTATAAATTTTATATTTCAAAATGGACTTTCTTTTTGGATTTGTAGTATCGAAATTAGCCTAGGGTGAAATTTTGGTATTTTTCTGAAAACATTCAATTTTTGATGACTAATGAAAACACTTAGTTGTTTGTTAAAACCGAATTTTTATTTAAATAATCATTTATTTTATTTAAATTTATTTTAGGTAAAAAGTGATATATAATACCTATATATGTTCAATGTAATTCATTGGAGTCATATTATAATAATTTTAGATATATAAAAATTTTATTGTGCTTTTCAACGTCTTTTACCCACCTCCTAGGAGAATTTGAAAATAACATAAAACATAAATTTACCGCTTCTGTGAGTGAAATTAAAAAATCCATGAGACATGGTAGATATCAGTGAGTTAAATGTGGTTCAATGAGTTAAAATATTTTTTTGAATAGTGTCTTTTTACTTTTTTTATCACGATTAATATTAAATAGGTTATTTAAGTGTAAAAATAATATTATTATTACCCTAACACATGTCCTAATTCTATTGGATATGTGTAATTCGACCAAAAACAACCTCAGGAATATTATATTATCATTTAGGTCTACATGGATTTGATTAGGACATTTATTATTATTTAATTCAAAGAAGAGTTAAAAGAGTTAAAATCGATGTTTAATAACTAATATTTTTTTAATATAAGCTTATACATAAGACAAATTCAACTATTAATTTTCATTAAAAAGCTAAAAATATTTCCTACATGACTTTATTTTATTTATAATTTTTAGACATTAAATAATTTAATTTATTTATGACACAATGATGATGCAGTAATTACCTTATAAATGAAATATTAATATAATTGATGTTATAAATAACTAAATAAATGTAAGTTGATACTTTTTATGAATTACACTAATTGTATAGGTTAATATGACATGTTAATATGGATTAAATTAACATTTTTCGAACTAATCATGCTGTTATGATTTTCAAAAAAATAAATTACCAAATAGTGTCAAAATTGAAATAAAATAGATTTTAAAAAAATATTATATTAGTAATTAATATTCTATTCCTAAAAATATAAACATCATCCAAAAGACTTTGATATGGTTATATATATTAATAATGAACTACTTGGGGTTTTTTTGGCTTGTTATAGTATGTTTATTAACCATATAGTGTAAGAAAACAATAAGACACAGTAAAGGTGAAATTATTTAACTTAGAGTTAAATCTAAATGATAAGGTTAAAATAATAACCAAAACTTGTCTAAAACATATTTTTTCAGAGGCTATAGACCCATACCCACTTTATCTTCTAAATAAATCAATTTGGAGCTATTATAAACCGAATATTACTTTATTATAAAATACTATTTTATGTTTTTCCAAAGGTGCCCCTCCCCTCCCTTATAAAAGGGCACCTCCTCCCTCTTCTATTTACACAATATTGATCCATCATGCTCGGCCAAACCAAACCCATTTCCATTAACAACTTCCCTATAAACATTATAGAGGTTCTAGTCTCCTCAAAAGACTAACTCTATTGCCTTAATTGGATGCTTAAAAGAGGTGCTTCAAAGTAGAGGTAATCTCTTCTACCGATTCTTTCAAGTTTCATTCTTCTTCAACATATTCTTCATTAGTTTTTTAATTATAAATTAATAAAATCACTATCACTAATATAATGATATGTTATTATAAATATGAAACAACCCCATTTCACCTTCTATCAATCCTACGGAAAATGAAATCACCATGCTTGTGTACATACGGAATACCGTCTCCACGCCGTGGTGTAATCTATTTTTCCAACACCACCTTACTTGGATGGGTATAATGGTGTAAGAAATAACTATATATAGTTATTATAACATCATAATGATTCTGAGATATTATATCATCCACTCCAATTCCATTCAATAATTATGGGAGTGATAACATAGCTCGTGCGTACGTACGGATTACCGTCTCCACGACGCGATGAGATTCAATCTCCATGTTAACCATTAAAGAATGATAATAATGTATATATTGAAAAATAATGGTATATATAACATAATAATTCTAATTTATTTATGTATATGATATTTACTTAATTCCATTCAATTCAATAAGGAAAGGAAAACAATTTTCATGCGTACGTACGACCTACCGTCTCCATGAACGGTGTGTTTCATCTCATTTATCTATCTATTATATATATATATATTGAATATATATGATATATAAATCATTTTTTACATTCTGGAAGTAAGTAAATCTTGATATATGAAATAATAATATCAAGAAAAACAAGTCCAAATGTATACGATAAATGAAACAATTTTACCCAAATGCTACTTTGACATGGAATTTACAAAATAACAGGTAATATAAAGTCATAAGTGAACCATATTTGATATCATAAAAATGAATATTATTTTGTAATAATTCAATGACATTATTTAAATCGTTATACATGAGGTTCAGATACATACGAAGCCTATCGAACATAAGTTAAGGGATAACTTTTACAATCTTGTTTTTATCCGAGATTGTTTATTCATAAGTATTTACTGGGGTTATATCTATCATCCATGTCCTTGTTTTCTAAAAATGGTTTCATTTATGTTTAAAGTCATTTTTACTTATATTTAACTTTTACAACCTGGTATGTAAGGAATATTTCTTTCGTTTACCCTACGAGGTACTTTTAGACTTTTCTGGAAAATGTATGAGAATAATGTTTTTATTTAACTTATATGACATGAACGGATTTTTATGGTTTTATATTGCATTTTTTTCATAAAGATTACTCCACAATATTTAATTACTATTTTAACCCAAAAACCATTTATTTTAAAATTTCATGACATTTTGTGAAATGAAAATGATTTTGAAGAAGAAAGGATATTTTCCTTAAGAATTCATTTCAATTGTTTTATCAAAACCATATTCCATCTAAGATGACATTATTTCATATATGTATGTTTCCAGTGTAATGTCTCTATGATTTAAATGGTTTCTATTTACTTATTATGAAATGATATCCATTTGTTTTATATGGATTATGTTATGATGGAATGATGTTTATGAAACCAATTTTATTCTTTGTGTTATGATGAATGATTTCTGTTTATATTGTGGAACATGTAATAATGATTCCATTATGAGATGGGTGGGACCTATATCTCCCTCAGATATATTGGGTAAATATTTATATCTCATGAGATAGACATGGCTGTAACGGAATGTTAATCTGGTTTAGTGATACAGGACTTGAACAAGGAGTAAACTCGATTCAGAAAGGGACTTTGTCCACGAAGATGGTCTTCGAAGCAATGCCTTGGATACTATGGAAATCATATCATGTGATTAATGGTTTCCAAAATTACATGTTTTAATCCCATGAAATTTTATCTTGATTAATGTTTCATTATGATCTATTCCATACGTACTACCATGTATTATGTAATTTCCCAAGACCTTGATATTTAAACATTATGTTTATGTTTTTAAGTTCAAATGAATATGATTTGTTTTATTTTCTCTATGCTTACCCTAAATGAGAAATTGAGATCACCCATTTATATGTTTTCATTTCCCTATGATTTAATTAAATGTTTTAGGTAAGAAAACAAAAAAGGGGAAGATCTTTATGGGAGATGCTGAATATCTTTCACCACAATTAGAATATTATGTTCTGAGTTTACAAAGAAACTAAACTATTACAGAACATGAGTGTTGGTTCTTGTTATCTATTAAGTATTACTCAAAAGTAATGTATTGTCCATGTACATCAATCGTTGGGTCACTAAAGTTGGTATCAGTGGAAAGGTTTAGTTAACGTTTGGAAACTAGGACGTGAAAACTTTAGTGAGATCCCTAGAGATGTTTCTAAGGTATGTCTAGGGATGTCCCTAAGTTTATGTATAAGTATAGGTTATATTCCTATAATTACGTTAAGGATATTATAATTAACCCTAAGATCTTATTTTTGTAAGGTACTCCCCCTTTATTACGTTGTTTTCTCTATCATGATTTTGGCCTCTCACACTAATTTTTTTCAGTTTTAGATGATGGATGGAACATGAAGGAACTGTGTTGATCAATGTAATGGAAAAGGCAATGCTTTTCCTCCTGAGCTAACCAATTTTATGAGATATGGAGTGAAAAAACATATTTCTATACTTACACAAGCTATGAATCATTCTAGACTTCCAAATGAGTAGATAAGGGAACAATATTCAATTGAGTCCATTATGAGTCAACGTCCACCTTCTTTCAGTGGGTCTCCTAATAAACTTGTTGATGAACAATGGATCACAACCATTGAAAAGATATTTTCCATAATTCACTATTTAGAACATGAAAAATTCATTCTGGTTGTTTACGGTTTAAAAGGTGAAGCAGCCCAGTGGTGGAATCTAATTAAGAATACAAGGCCCCAAGATGACATTTAATCAATGGAATGGAACGTGTTCATGATTTTTTTATCAATAAGTACATCAATCGTATTCATAGAACAAAGATGGAAAAGGAGTTCCTTGAGATTAATAAAAAGGATGATCAATCTGTTGGTATATATGAAGAGAATTTTACAAGGCTTGCAAGGTATGCATCTGGATTTATCATCCAACCTGAAATTAAAGTTGATCGATTCTTCAGTGGATTAAAACCATGTATTCATAGGGCATTAGCTATAAGATAATTCAGTAGCTATGAATAAATTGTGTGATGTGATATCAAGGTAGATCTAGAAGTTGGTGTTACATATCCATCTCATGTTTTTGACAAAAAACACAAGATGGAGTTCAAGGGGAAATCTTAGAACAATAGTGATAAGAAGATGACTGTCTCTTTATGCACAAAGTGTGGAAACAAGCACGGTGGAAATTGTCTAAAAGATACTAGAAAATGTTTTAAGAGTAGAAAAGAAGGTCATCGAGCAGTTGAGTGTCGATGTAACATAAAAAAGGTATCTAATTATGTGAATAGAGAAAAGACTACAGAGAATGTTTCATAAACACTTCAATTCTTCGAGTGCAAGGAAATGGCGCATTATTCTAATCAATACCCTAATCCAAGGGTTAATGATGATCAACGTGAGAAAAATATTAAGGCAATTGATAAAGGGAAGTCACATGTGATCACTATTTGTGATGTTGAGTATGACAATGTTTTTTTTGAATGATTGAGTTTTTATGTAATGGGATTTCAAAATAGTATCATGGAATCAAATTTATTGTATCGTGTAGTTTTGAAATATCAATGTATTGGTTTTAAATAATTATATGGTACCTGTAACCATGAAAAGTGATTGAAATATTTTTGGAACAAAGATTATATGCACATAATGACAAGATAAAGAGAAAAATGAAATGATGTCATGACTGATATAAGGACAAAGTTATATCAAGGTTTGAGCATATAGAAATTTTGGAATTTTGGTATGTGGAAAGAGTTAACATTTGACAACATTAATGTTTTCACTGAGGTTCAATGGGTATTCATTTTTCAATAGAATACATGATTAAGGTATTCACATGTTTGTAATGTGACCATCAAGATATATCGTATGATATATGGGGAATAAATGATGGTATTCACATTCTTGGATGATGACATTTCTAGTAATCATTTAATTTATACTATAAGATTGGAAATAAGTATTTTCGATAAGACTAAAGGTTATAATGGATTATGTTGGACATCAGATAAAAATTTTATGGCTAGAACATTTTTCGATACTATTTTTGGAATGTTATAATAGTGCAGTTTTATTAAAAGGAAAACCAATAAGACCTGTGAAAACCCATCGCGTCAGACAAGGTTGTGAGAATCGAACCCACAACCAAAGTGTGATAGGCCATTATCGCCTAACACTGGCCTACGGGAAGTCCCTGGTTAGAAGAAATTAGTATTATTTTATTAAGTTGTATGATAGTTGAAGTATAAGTCCATTTTTGGAATCATATATGATTAACCTCACCATAGATGGACTTATGTATTTTTGTTAACTTTTTCTAACTGTTTGTTTTGGAAAGTTGGAATGACCCATCATTCTATCACATGATCTGCTAACACTTCAAGAATGAAAAATCAACTTCATTTATTTATGTAATGAAGTTGAAATTATTCATGGCATGAACAACGGTGAGCTTTTACCAAAATCAAGAAAGTACTTCTTCTAATTCAAATTTTTTTGACTTTAGGGAAATGATCCTGAATACCAAAAATATTGTCCTAGTGTCCTTATATCCGATAAATCATATGGTACCTTAGATCATCACAAATTTTTGGCTTACTGATTGTTTTTTTTTCATAGACATCTTCTCTACCACTCTCCATCAGAACCGGATGGTTCGATTTTTCAGTTATATCCATATTGTCACCTATGTTCTCCTATGTGGAAACTCAGGGATATGTTAATTTGGGTAAACAATACATTTCATACATTAGTTTTTAAAATTTTGTTTTAGTATTACTTTTTACGATGTGGGTTTCTATGAAAGAAACTTTCAAGTAGTTAATGATTTATAACCCCGAAAAAATTCGAGGGAGAAATTCATTTTAAGGGGGGATGAATGTAACACCCTGAGATTTTATTAGATATATTCTATTTAATTTCATTGATGTATTGTGTTTTACGCTACACCGAAATTATCTTTCACTATACGCAAGACCGTATTAGCTTGCAGTATACGCAACACTATTCTTGGCTCATGTTACACACAATTTCATTTTAATTTTGTAGGAATTATTCTATGAAAAAAAAAGTATAGATTTTGTTTAATGTATAAATGAAATAAGTTGGTATTATGTTATACGCATCACCAGAGAGTGAATTCACTACACGCAGACCAGACTTGGCTTGCATTACACACAATGAAGACCTTATTTGATAGCGTGTGTAGTACGCAATACCAAGATTCACTAAACGATATATTATTACAATATTTTTATGAACTAGCCGTTATGAATAGTAATAACCACTTTTCGAAATTTTATAAATTTTATCTTTCAAAATGGACTTCATTTTTGGATTTGGAATATAGAAATTAGCCTCAGGTGAAATTTTTGTATCTTTCTGAAAACATTTAATTTTTGACGAATAGTGAAAACACTGAGTCATTTGTTAAAATCGAATTTTTCTTTAAATAATCATTTATATTATTTAAATTTATTTTAGGTCAAAATTGATACATAATACCTTTATATGTTCAATGTAATTCATTAGAGTCATTTTATAATAATTTTAGATATATAAAAATTTTATTGACCTTCACCGTCTTTTACCCACCTCCTAAGAGAATTTTCAAATTAACATAAAACATAATTCTACTACTTCTGTGAGTGGAATTTCAAAAATCCGAGATACATGGTTGATATCAGTAAGTAAAATGTGTTTCAATGAGTTGAAAATAATTTTTGGTGAATAGTAACTTTTTACTTTTATTTACCACGGTTATAAATAAATAGTGTAATGAAGAGTAAAAATGATATTATTGTTATCCTAAAACATGTTCTAATTCTATTGGATATGTGTAATTTGACAAAAAACAACCTTAGGAATATAAAATTATCATTTAGGTCCACTTGGATTAGATTAGGACATTTATTATTATTTAATTCAAATTAGAGTTAAAAGAGTTTAAATAAAAGTATAATCACTAAAATATTTATAATATAGGGTTATACATAAGATAAATTCGTCTACAAATATTCATTAGAAATATAAAATGACTTCCTATATCATTGTATTTTATTTATAATTTTTAGACATTAAATAAGATAATTTATTTTTGACACAATGATGATGCAATAATTTCCATATTAATGAAATATTAAAAAATTGATGTTCTAAATACAAAAATAAATTTAATTTGAGACTTTTTATGAATTAAAATAATTTTATTGGTTAATATGGAATGTTTTTATTGATTCAATTAACATATTTTGAAATAATAATGCTATTATGATTTTCACAAAAATTAATTACCAAATATTTTCAAAAATTGACATAAAATATTTTTTAAAACAAATATTATACTATTAATTGATATTTTATTCCTAAAAATATAAGGTTCAGACAAATGACATATATAAGGTTATATATATTAATAATGAACCACTTGGGGTTCTATTGTCTTGTTATAGTATGTTTGTTAACTATATAGTGTAAAGAAATAAGAAGACACGGTAAAGGTTAAATTATTTAACTTAGAGTTAAATCTAAATGAAATGGTTAAAATAGTTACCTAAACTGGTCTAAAATCTATTAGTTTAGAGGATTTAGACCCACACCCACTTTATCTTCTAAATAAATCAATTTGGAGCTATTATAAACCGAATCTGACTTTATTATAAAATAATATTTTAAGTTTTTACTAACATGCCCCTCTCCTCCCTTATAAAAAGGCACCTCCTCCCTCTTATATTTACACAATTTTGAGAATTCAAGATCAGAAAACCCCTACCCATTTCCCTTATAAACTTTCCTATACACAGTATAGTGGTTCTAGTCTCCTCAAAAGTCCAAATATAGTGCCTTCTAAGGAAGCTTAAAAGAGGTGAGTCAAAGAGGAGGTAATCTCTTGAACCGATTCTTTCAAGTCTTTTTCTTTATAAACATCTTCCTCATTAGTTGTTTCATTATAAATTAATGACATAATTAACACTAATATACCAATATTTTATTATAAATATGAAACAACCCCATTTTACCTTCAATCCATCCTACGGAAAAAGGAATCACCACGTGTGCTTATGTACAAAATATTGTCTTCATGATGTGGTGTAATCTTTTTTTCCAACACCACCTTACTTGGATGGGTAGAATTGTGTAAATAATAACTATATATAGTTATTATAAAATAATACTGATTCTGAGATATTATATCATCCACTCCAATTCCATTAAATAAATAAGGGAACAATATCATCGCTCGTGCGTACGTACGGATTACCGTCTCCACGATGCGGTGAGATTCAATCTCCATGTTAACCATTAAAAAATGATTATAAAGTATATATAATGAATAAAAATGTTATATATAACATAATAATGACAATTTATTTATTTATATTTTATTTACTTACTCACATTCTTGTCAATAAGGAATAGAAAACAACGTTCATCCGTACGTACGACCTACAGTCTCCACGAATGGTGTGTTTCATTTGATTTATCTATCTATTATATATATATATACTGAATATATATGATATATAAATCATGTTTTACATTCTTTAAGTAAGTAAGTCATGATATAATTAATAATAATATCAATAAACACAAGTCCAAACATGTACATTAAATGAATTTTTTTTACCCAAAACGTTACATTAACATGGAATTTACAAAAGAACGGGTAATATAATGAAATAAGTGAACCATTTAAGATATCATAACAATGAATATGATTCTGTAATAAGTCAATGAAATTTTTAAATCATTATATAGGAGGTTCAGATACATATGAATCCTATCAGACATAAGGTAAGTTATAACTTTTCCAATCTCATTTTTATCCAAGATTGTTTATTCGTAGGTATTTACTGGGGTTATATCTATCACCCATGTCCCTGTTTTATAAAACTGGTTTCATGTATGTTTAAATTCATTTTTATCAATTTTTTACTTTTACTACATGGTATGTAATGAATCTTTCTTTCATTTAACATATGAGATACTTTTTGACTTTTCTGGAAAATGTACGAGAAGGATGTTTTTTAACTTATACGGCATGAACTGAATTTTATGGTTTTATAACGCCTTATTTTCATAAAGCTTACTCCACAAGATTTCATGACTATTTTCAAAAAAAATCATTTTCTTTTAAAATTTAATTAAATTTTGTAAAAATAAAATTATTTTGAAGAAGAACGGATATTTTCCTCAATAATTCATTTAATCTATTTTACCAAAACCATTTTCCATCTAAGATGGAATTTTTTCATATAAGTATTTTTCAAGTATAATGTCTCAATAATTTACATGGTTTCACTTTTCTTATTATGAAATGGTATCCATTTGTTTTATATGGATTACGTTATGATGGGATGATGTTTATGAAACCCATTTTATTCTTTGGGTTATGATGATTGATTTAGGTTTATATTGTGGCACAATTAAGAATGATTTCATTATGAGATGGGTGAGACCTATATCTCCCTCCAATGTATTGGGTAAATATTTATATCTCATGAGATAGACATGGATGTAATTGAATGTTAATCTAGTTCAGTGATACATGACTTGAACGAGTAGTGAACTCGATTCAGAAATGGACCTTGTCCACTAAGATGGTCTTGGAAGTAATGCCTTGGATACTATGGAAATCATAACATCTGATTAATGGTTTCCAAAATTACATGTTTTATTCCCATGCTATTTCATCGTGATTAATGTTTCATTATGATCTATTTCTTACATACTGCCATGTTTTATGCCATTTCTCAAGATCTAGATGTTTAAACATTATGTTCATTTTTTTATGTTCAAATATATATGATTTGTTTTATTTTCTCCATGCTTACCCTTACTGAGCATTTGAGCTCACCCTTTTATATGTTTTCCTTTCTGCAGGATTTAAGGAATGTTTTTAGGTAAGAAAAAAAGAGGAAGTTCATTATGGGAGGTGATGAAAATCTTTCACCACGATTCGAAGATTAGGTTATGAGTTTCCAAAGACACTAAAATATTACGGTCCTTAAGTGTTGGTTCTGGTTATGTATAAAGTATTACGCAAAAGTAATGTAATGTCCATGTATGACATGCTTTGTGTCTCTACAAAAATAGTATATAATTGGATGTTATATCATATATACAGAATCTTCATAATGTTATATTTATTATTTATATCATTTATACTCATTATTATACCCATCCAAAAGATGAAATTTTTGACTAACAAACTACACAACGATATGGAGACGGTAAGCCGAATGTACGCACGTGTGGTGACTTTTTCATTCATAGGATGGATAAAATAACTAATATGGTTATACCATTTATAATAAAATTATATTATATAGAAGATACTGAAGATATTTTTTTATAATGGAAACAACAACGAAGGAGGAAGTGGAAGAAGAAAGAAATGTGAAATAGGTTGTGAGGCATTTACCACTTCTTTTGGTTCTTTTTTTTTTATTTGATAAAATGGCATCCTTGGGTTGGATTTATGACTAAAGGAAGGCCTCTAGGATGAAGGTAGGATATTTGAGCAGGTATTTGTCCAGATTTTTCCTGATCCAAATGGCTTAGAAGGTGTGAATTAGATAGAATGTGTAGTGCCGTTTTATAAGAGAGGTGAGGGGCACCTTAGGAAAAAACTTAAATATTTTTTTATAATAAAGTCATATTCTGTTTATAATGGATCTAAAGTTACTTATTTCGATGAATGGGTAGGTATGGGTCACAATCCTCTCATCCAATACGTTTTAGAAATCTTTAGGTTACCATTTTAACCTTATCATTTAGATTTAACTCTACGGTAAATAATTTAACTTTTACTGTGTCTCCTAGTATTGTTACACTATATGGTTAATAAACATACCTAAAACTTCTAATAGAACCTCAATTGGTTCATTAATGTCATATATATTGTTATATAAGTCTTTTGGGCGAACCATCTAATTTTATTACCATTATATCAATTAATAATATAATATTTGTTTTAAAAACACTTTTATGTCAATTTTGACATTATTTGGTATTTTATTTTTTTATAAATTCATCTCAGCATTATTATTTCCAAAAAAATAATGTAACAAAGCCTAATATGTTATATTAACCTAGAAAATTAGTTTAATTTTTAAAAATTCTCAAATAACATTTATTTGTGTATTTATAATATCAATTATGTTAATATTTCATTACTAAGGTAATTAGTGCATCATCATTGTGACATGAATAAATTAAATTATTTATTGTCTAATTTTTTTTTATAAAATACCATTATATAGAAAATATTCTTATCTTTCTTATGAATATTTATAGTCAAATTTATCTTATGTATAACCCTATATTAAATCAATGTTTTAATTAGTAAACATTGATTTTAACTATTTTAAGTCTTCTTTACAAAAAATAATTATTAATGTCCTAATATAATCCGAGTGGACCTAAAGGGTAATATTTTATATCAATGGATGTTATTTTGGCCGAATTATACTTATCCAATAGAATTAGAACATGTTTTAGGGTAATAATAATAACATTTTTAACCTTAATTACCCAATTTACTTTTAACTGTGGTATATAAAATTAAAAGGTTTCTATTCACCAATAATTATTTTCATGTCATTGAACCACATTTTACTTACTATTATCAACCGTGTCTCTCATATTTCTAAAATTAAACTCACAAAAGTGGTAAAATTATGTTTTATGTAAATTTGTAAATGCTCTTAGGAGGTGGGTAAAACACGGTAAAAAGATCAATAAAATTTTTATATATCTAAAATTATTATAAAATGACTCCAATGAATTACATGGAACTTATATCAGTATTATGTATCTATTTTGACATAAAAAAATTTAAATAAAATAAATGATTATTTAAATAAAAAGTCGGTTTTAACTAATAACTCAGTGTTTTTATTATTCATAAAAAATTTATCGATTTATCAAAATTACAAAAAAGTCACCGTAGTCTAATTTCAATATTCCGTATCCAATAATGATGTACATTTTGAATGATGAAATTTAAAAAATGTTGGTATTACTATTCATAACTGCTAGTTCATAATAATTTTATAAAAATATATCATTTTGTGAAACTCGTTATTGTGTAACACACACGCTATCGAGGAATGATTCTCTAGAATGAAACACAATCCTAGAATAGTGTTTGCGTATACATCAAGTTAATATAGAGCTTTTTATAGTGAAAACTAATCTTGGTGTAGCGTACAACATAAGATGTCAATGAAATTAAAAAAAATATTTCTCATAAAATCTCAGGGTGTTATAGAATTTAGGTATTAGTGTTCTAGGACATGGATATTATTTTATTCTCATATTTTATCTTATAATCACATCTCTATTGGGTGAGTGATGTCTTTATATACTCTCAATATTCTAAAAAAAATGAAATAAACTACTTAAATAAATTTGTTCTTTAGGGAAATAATGTCATAGTGGGATTTTTATAACCCTTTAGGACTAAAAATTGAGTAGCATTTTGATTATTGAAATTATTTACATCCAAAATGAATAGATTTTGACAGAATTTAATGAGTTATAAGATAAATATTATCACAATTCAGTTGTAATTATATTACCTCATTGTTCTTTATTTCATAAGAGATGTTTTCTATAGAAGAGTGAGGTGGTTCCATGTAAAAGACCCAAAAATTCTATTGTTTATTCATATATATAGATTAATATTTTGATTATTATATGTATTTAATACTATGAGAATACAAGGAAATTATTTAAAATTGATTTAATTGTACGATATCATCATGAAAGATGTGCTAAATTACTGGAATAAAACATAGATTTTTAAATAATTAATTAAATTTGTATTTAAACAATGATTATTTTAGAGATATTTATAATGAAAATGGTCTATAGAAAGTAATATACATCATGGATGATATGTGACTGATTCATGATAAGATATAATTGGAGATATTATTATGGTTTTAAGATAGCTAATAATAAAATAATGCATGTGTATTAATATATATCAAAAATAAATGATAAATGATTTTTATATGATATTATTCATTTAATATTTATATTCATGATAATAATAGAAAAAAAACTAAGTGAGGATAATTTTTTGAAGAGATAATTCATTTATATTGAAATGTGGGATTCTACTACATATTTGAGAACATGTGGGTCGTGTAGATACTAAAAATGTCTAATGTATAGTTATACCATGGATAAAAATTAGATAAATAATAGGAATCATATTGATTCAACATATATATGAGTTTGAGAATTTTAGTTTATTTAATAGAATAGTATGAAGAGAAAAGAAGAGAACAAGGATGAATCACTACTACATGGGGTGAAAAAAGTAAATTTACATTGAAAATTAAATTGTTAACGACTTGTATGATCAATAACTAGTCTATAACTTCAATAATAGGTGGTATGGATGAGATATGTGTGATATAAACAAGATATAGTGGGAGTTAGGTAATTCTGTGAGGTAGTATTGAACCTTTAAAAGACATAAAATTTCTAATGGGGTGATTTTATAGAAATATTAAATGAGAATATGTAATTTTAATTTAATAAATATAAATTGAAATAATAAACATTCATTATGTATAATTAGATTATGTGGGGGAATAATCTCACATCGAGACCGAACATTGTAGTTCTCAGGGTCCTACAAATTTTACATTATATATTTCACAGGGAAGGTTGAATGCATAAAAATATTTGATCAAATACTTAACCAGCTATAGAGATGTCATTTTAATGAAAAAAAATCCAAAGAAAAAAATTTCATTGAATCCCCCTTCCCCTCTATGTAATCACACCATATGTTTCACCAACATTTTTATGACCTAAACATCAATTATATTAAGTGAGTAATTATGTAAATAGATATAATACAATAATTCACATTTAATTATTAAATAATGTGATGAAAAAATGAATTCCATAATTTTATAATTTAAATATTATCAAAAGACATTAATTTTTTAACTCACCATTTTGAAATATAGTTGGTTGTGTTTTTTTATTTTTTATAAATAGTTGATTTTTGGGATCAAAATTAAGTAGGATTTTAAAAAAATCACATTTTGATTATTAAAATGATATAATAAAGATATGAATTTATATAATAGATTTTTCATATAATAAATATATATTTAATTACTGGCACAATGGATAAAAAAATATAATTTTTTAATTGAAAATATATAATTTTAATTATGGAAATATACAAAATGATCGTGTTCAAATTAATATTATTCATAATTATAATGAATTATTCATCTATTTAAATTTTGACTATTTTTTGTAATGTCTGAAAATTAATATAAATAACCTTTTATTAAAACTATATATTAAAATCCATTAAAATTTATTTTATTCTTGATCAATTTGTAAAATTTTTTATTACTAAAATAATTTTTTTTTTAAATGCGGTGAACTAAATTTTCTGAACATATGTTGACATTAATATTTCAAAAATATATAAATTTATTTTGTTAAATTGGATTTCATAATTGGAATATAAAAAATTTATATTATTTAATATGTTCATTATAATTGTTTCCATAACAAATATTAAATCCTTAAAAAATGTGTTAAAGTGTCAAAGGTAAAACTGGTTTACCAAATAATGAAATAAGAGACGACGGTATATATTTCACATAAATTGGTATAAATAATACTATTTTTATTATATATAGACCGTATAATATCATTCATTTCATTCACTATACGTTTTGTGGCATTATTGATTTATAAAATAAATATATTTTTTAAAATTATATTAAAAATTACATGTGTGTCCCTCCACCAACATATAAAAGGGATCCTACTATCCACACGTTTTCCCATGTGATTACTTCACTAAATTATCTAATACAATTTTAAAAAACAACCTATATTAATTAACATCACACTAGATCATCCATTATTAAGATAATAAAATCATTTTAAGGGTCAATGTTTAAGCTAATAGTGTTCGTTCAAAGAAGTGTTAATCATTTTTCATGCCTTTTCAAAGATCGTTAATTCTTACACATCCAAAAATAATAAAGATAGTATAAAAATATTAATATTTTATTATGATTATGGAATATTATAATCCACATCTATTACATCTTATTAGAAATGAATGTATCACACTTGTTTAAATCTGGACTACTGGCACAAAATAGCAATATCATTCATTTTACATAATCCAATCAAATTTATAATGAAAATTACTGATAATATATATATATATATTGATATTTATTATATAAATTTTTTCATTAGAGTAATCAAATTTTATTTTTCAATCATTCTAAATTTTCTGTTTTAAAATGAAATCCACATTCTTATGTGGGTTTAAACTATAGTGTTCATGAATGATGTAATTCATTTTTATCTCCATCTGTAACAGATGATATAAATATTTATATAATTATTTATATAAAATATATATCATTACTAACATTCAGTACATAAATTTAACCATGATCTTGATGTTGAAACCAAAAACAATGAATTGAAATATAAATGAAAAATTATCTAGTTAAATCTTGAAATGATAAAAATAAAGAGTAAATATTAATGAAACTTGGATAATATGTTATTAAAAATAATTTATGATATTATATTAATTAAAATGTTTCTGTTAAATATGTATAATGAATTAATATTAATTAAAATATAATATAAAATAACCTATAATGAATGTCATATACATGTTAAGGGTTATATGTTACAATGTCACATTTTACTAAGATAATATATTCCTAAATACGGGTTGATTAAATTATATCAACTATGTCATGAAAATATTATTAGTTTTCTTACCCTATGGTAATTTAATTAAATTATACACCTTATTTCATTTTATACATTCTATGTACCAAAAGTACCAAATAATACATGTGTGTAAAACTGGATTTGATTGTTTATTTGATCTGGTATATTATTCTTCTATGTCTGTACTGTATTTCAAATATTTATAATAATATTTTACCTATTTTCCAATAATTTCATAATTTTATTTTTACCCATGTGACATTTTTTTAAAAAATAATGAAAATTAATATACCTTATTTTTGTAAGCGAGGTACATTTTATAAAAAGTATAATTTTAAATATATGTTTTAATGTTCTCCAAAATTAATTATTTTCTGATGATAAAGAAAATTCTTTTCATTATATAATACCTTATATGTTTCCATGATTATATTTTTTCAAATTTTAATCCTTCTTATTATATAAATTTTATGATTTTAAATATGTCTATTAAAAATGAAAATAGTATTTTGCAAACAAAAATTTATAGAAATATTTTAGAAATATTTTAATATATATTCAGTATCATTTTCAGAATCATATGAATTGATGGTCAAATTCACTAAAGACCCCATCCACAAAATCACTCTATATAGATAATTAACATGTATCTCTAGTGATTTACAGATAAAAATATTTACATTTTATATTATGATTTTTTAATATGATTGTTTTTATTGATTATATATTGATTTGTTCTGAATTTCATTTATATAATGAATTAATTATAATTTATTAGTATTGGGATCAAAATATTTTTGACCTTTGATTGTTCAGTAAGTTTATTGAGAAATACTAGTCATTATATGTGGTGTACACCCTACTAAATTATGTATAATGTATTGGTAAGAGGCCATTGTATTAAGATATTGATGATTGAAATTTTTCATTCATTCACTATGGAACAGTTTATTGTTATCGATGTGATTTTTTATATTGTTATGTCATCCATTGATATATTACAATTTCATAATATATGTTATATAATTTTTTTTATTATTTGTAATATTTTATTTATTCATAATTAATTATTTGATAGGTAATATTGCATGTATTACATTACTTTATATCTGAGAATATCCTCAACTGTTTTTCCTTTTCCCCAAGAAACTATGGATGAATCTATAAATGATTTTAGGGATATATTAGAAGAAATAAAAATGTTTCAACTATAATTTTATGTTCTATTCAAGAATTTCAAATGTAATTATAATATCATGTATGATTCTAGTGTCAAGAAACAGATAAAATATATGATATATTGTAATGTAAACTCAAGTTTATTATTCCAATGTATTGAATAACAAATTTATATTGGATAATATAGTCATGGTGTTATAATAAGTATTATAGGATTTTTTCCATTAACAATATCATCTATGTTTTGGAAAAAATATGTCAGAATATATAACCCTCTAACAGAATATATGTATAAGTATATGTCATGACGCGAACCAATAGGGATTGAGGAAAAACAATTCACATCCCACCTTCATATTCCAATGGTTAGAGATAAAATCTGAAAGACCAACCTATTATGGTGGGAATTTTTAAAATGTACCTATATGCGCACACATGACTTTATCAATTCAAAATGGTTGATGAATAATAATAAAAAGGAAAAATAATAAAATTTAAAACACACATGAAAAAACATTTGGTTTTTACTTGATCACGATAGTGAACATTGGTAAAGTAAAGTGAAAAAAATAAACTCTTCTAGAAATTTGTCCTAATAATAAAAAATATGAATAAAAAATTGTTGAGAGACCCACGCTCCTAATTTATGTGATGAAAACAACATACAGGGTCTAATACAAATAGTATCCCTAAGAAAAACTAATGTCACTTTCGACCTATCCATCATATGCACAAAACAAAAAACATATGGGAAGATTCTATGAAGGACTGTGTATATGCATTCCTATAATGTCTCCCTGAAAGATGAAGGGGAGAAGTAAATGTCATGATAGGAATTGAATTATAGTTGATATCTCACACAAAACAAAGATATATTATTAAATCTAACAATATGGATATATATATTCTCAAACATAAGAACCACAAAATATAGATAAGGGGTTTCTATTTAGAATCCCTAATCTAGAAATAAAATCCACCAATTCCATAAGTCCATCCTTGATTCCCAACAACACATATGTTTATCCATAAAATGAAATGGTGTGGAGGGACCACACCTTACCACTATATCACAATGTCGAGGTGACATGATCCATATGTAGAGGACCAACACCCTAGTCATTCTTGGGGTTCACATAGTGTAATGAGTAATTGTTCCCTAATTTATAATTGTGCAGCATATTTAGTGGAGGACCCAGTCCCAAATTCTATTGTGGGACCACTCAGTAGATTTAATACAACTGAACTTATTCATCCACGGGTACAATCTAGTGGGTAGAGGACATTCAACCTAATCCTAACTAGGGGTACCACTCAGTTGATAGTGTACATGCATCCATATCCATAAAGCGAATATCACTCAGTGGGTAGAGGACTTTCTATTTAATTTCATAAAGTGGTTCCACTCATATGATGGTGGACCCATTCCTTGACCCCTTATGTGAATACCACTCAATAGGTAGAGGACATAAAATTTGTTCTATAATGCCTTGAACCCAAAATCCCAAAGCAAATTCAATATTTTACTTCATTTCAAGGATTATAGGGAATCATACCCAGAAGAATCTATCAATTTTGGTGTCTTAGAAAACCAGATTATAGGCATGAAACACAGAATATTATGGGAAATAGATAAAACAAACAAGATACATAAAAATATAATAAATTGAATCCTTTTAATCTTATTCATAGATTATTTTTCTATAACATGGGTAAATGAGACATAACCATTATGAGTTTAAATGATCTAAAAGCGATTTTAAATTATAATAAATAATGATGAAATATTAATTAATTAACATGAAAAGGTAGATAAATTATAAAAAATTTGACGCAAATAACTGGATAGTGAAATTTCAGTGTGGAAAAGTATGAATCTGAAAACATCTGGCATTTTATCAATTTACTAAAAATGAAATGAATTCATCGATACAACGATGAAAAATCACATGGATAAATAACAACAATACAATTATCAATAATGAAAATTAATAATTATAAGAGGTCATGTTTCCTAATAACATGATACCATTTCCATCAAGTGACAATTTAAATCATTCCAATTTACCTAACTAATTCATCTCATGATACTACTAATGCATCGAGGGGCTTTTATTTACTAGTTCACAACCCATATTGATTGCCTTAAATAGTCCCCAATCCTTGTATTAGAAGTCCAAATCATACATAATATTTTTATTAAAAAAGTTTACATATAACTTTTCTATATTTAATAAATAGTAATGAATTATAAATAATACCTCATAGTAGGATAAATAACAACCAGTGTAGTTTAAATTAGAACATTCTTGAGGAAAGACAATCATTAAAAATTCCAAAGTAACCCATAACACATTATCAAATTAATATCATAATTGAACATGAATAGAATTAAGTTTATAATATCATGATAATAAGTAGATTCATGATATATAATTTCAATATTAAGTATATACAAAAAATAACTGTAAATTGGTTCATAACAAAAATAAATCTCAATCTAATGTAAATTGAAATGATATTCCTTACAAAAAACATTATTTTTGTTGGGAGGATTTTATAATATTTTATAATGGTTTAAAATATGTTAAATTATTATAAAATTACATTTATCATGTTTATTATATCACATATTAACTTCTTATAATAATTAATTACCCTTTTGATAACACAGTTTCTTCATTTTAACTATTTCTGGTGTTAATTACCTAGTTTTCCCAAGTATGTTTTGACTTGTTAATTGTTTCTCAAAATTATAAGATCATTAATTAACCATATAAAAAATTTAATCCATGAATTAATCATCTTATATATTTAATAAATATTTATATTTAATTTTCCATAACATTCATAGATAATAACTAAAGTGCATCGTTCATGCTGACGGTAGGCCATACATACCCATAATCACTAATTTAGTTTTTGGGTTTAAATAAAAGAAATAAATATAAATGATACATATGTATAGTATAATTATATTATCATACTTATTTTATATATGTGACATTGCTTTATTAAAATCATTCTTAATATGTTCTATGTATAGTGTTAACAAATAACCTTACTTCGAGCGGGACGTAGTTCACTTCCTCAAATGAATTTATCTTATTCACATGAAATGGAAATTAATGAAGTTCTGTATTATAAAATAATTATAGAAGTATAAATACATAATAAAAAATCATATATATAAAATATATACTTATTTTCCATCATAATGGCCATCATGAGAGTGGTAAACAAATGATAAACAATCATCGTTTTGGGGGAATTTAGTTTTCTATACACAAAAAAGTATGTTAATTACACATTATATGATGGTTTGTGTAATTGTAGTAATAAATATTTAAATATAAAATCATTGAATATTTAGGACACTATTTTTTTTATGTAATAATAGAATAATATGTGTTTATGGGCTGGTGAATAGAAATGAAACTAAAATGCTTGATGAATTTTATTACCTCATAATCATGTAACTTTTTTTGATTGAACGATAAACTTCCTTAGAATAATTTTGTCTAGGGGAATGATTCTAGTATGAGGGGAGGGATGTTGAGAGAAAATTTTGAAATATCATGATCTATTCAAATTTTCTTGAGAGGTGTGAGAAATTATGAGGAGCTGAGGCTTTTATAGTTGAGTTTGATAGACACTCATGTAATATTTTGACAAATGAATCCCATAAATTTTTTCACATTTCTTGTTGAACCAATAATTGACCCAATAATATCAATGGGACGGTAGGGTCAAAATATGTTCAAAACTATCCGTTTGGACAAGATTCTAATTTTTTTGGGCCCTTTAGAATAATTTTTAATCCCTTATTTGGATTACTTTTAACTTAATAATTGTTATTAATTTTAACAACAATAACTATAATTTTTTGTAAAAAACTATGCATTATTCATTAGTCAAAATTCTTTATTCTTATTTGAAATATTGAATACATTTTTTCAAATTCTAATCACATGAGTTGTAGAATTTAATTTAAATATAATCTTGTATTCATGATGACAATATGGGTTTTAAGGTAATAACTTCCAAATTGTAGTTGTGTTTTTATAGTCAATTTCACGGTTAAATTGATTCCAACAATCTCCATTAGACATATTGATAATAATAATCTTTTATTAAACTATTAAACCAATTTAATCAAAATTTTACCTTATAAATTAATTCTATTAAAATGAAGGGTTTAACTAAAATTCAGTATTTGTGACTATTTATTGAAAAATGAATCTATATCGTAAAATACCAAAAGTACACATTAACATAATTTTAATATTCTTATTCAAAATATTTATTTTATTTTTAAATATTAAATCCAAAAAGGTTAAAAAATTATATTTTAAAAATGTTCACCATCAAATGGTGTCAAAAATAATTTTAATAATAATATAGAATTTTGAGTTTCATATTGGGTTGGTGCTTTTGTTATAATTATATAAAATATATTATATGAGCGTCAAAGTATTTTTTTGATATATAATATATAAAAATTCTATATAAAAATCTATAAAAGTGTTATAACTTAGTTGACTATATAGAATGTACCTATGTATTATTTTGTTTAAATATGTTGTTGTGTGTATTACAATACTATCAACAATATACAATTAAAAATTATGGTAAATTCTTGGGTTGATAAATTCATGCCTCCTAAAAAAATTCATCCACATAATTGTTTGTGTATTATATTAAAATATATTTTGGTCATTATCCTTCATAGTTTGTCTCATTTCAATGTTTCTTCCTCATTTTGGTGATTTCTCCTTAGTAAAATTACTATAAGAGTGTTCCAATTTCTCTATAATTTCTCTCTAGTATTAGAAATATATATGGGTTCTTCATAAAAATATTTGTCAGGTTCCAATCCTATCTTTTCCTAGGTGAGCACATATGTTGGGTCAGACATGTATTTTCTCACCAACGATATATGGAGCACATCATGTACCAATGAGATATTTAATTAAATTTATCAATTATAATCAATGATTACAACTATTTGAAGAATTTGGAAGAGTATTATGAACATGGGACTCAGTTTCAATTTCAAACTAAACCTTATAACATCATTCCAATGAGATACCTTTAGGAAATCATGATCTTCCATGTGGAACAGTAAATTGTTCTTCCAATAATAGGTATAACACTTTAGTCTACATTGATCCACTTTTCTATGTGATTGAATTACCTTTACCATTATAATTTTCCCTTTATTTGGAGTGGGTAATATAAGTTTCCATTAACCAAACTCATCTAGAAAAGTGTGATTATGAAATCCCTTTCCATAAAATTCACCATACATAGCAATTTCAGTTATTAAATGGAAAATATAATTATAATCAAACTCTACCAATGGTAAGTACTATATCCACATACCATGAATGTCGAGTGAAAATTATATAAACATGTATTCAATTTATTGAATTTTTATTTTATATGAACTATTAATTTGAGGATGGTAATAAATTCTCAAATGATGCTTAGTGTCGAGAGCCTTCTGAGGAGTTTTAAGGAATGTTTATTCAATGAAGGGGTCTCAATTAGGAACAATTCATAACGTTTCTCCATGAAGTATTACAAATTTTATAATCTAGATCCTTTCATGTTTTTGACATAGAAGGAATTATTCGATATCATGTAAATAAGATGATTTGGATAGGCATCTAATAGTAACACAAATTGCATCATTCCTTCTAAGATAATTTGGTTGTCCAGAGAAAAAATCTATATTTATTTCATCACATTTTTGCATAGTAATTAGATGATGTTATAGGAAAACTTTTACATACTGCATCACAACATTCAGTTATTAAAAAACTATATATCTTGAAGTATAATAATTAATTTATCCCTTCATGTTTTCGGTCAAAAATTGTTTCATTATGTCTCTATACGTCGCTATTCTACTAGGGTGTATAATAAAATAGAAGCTAGGGGCGTCATCCAACAATTCCATTTTATTAAATGTTATAGATAGAACATATATCATCTCTCCAAATATTAGAACACAATATTCAAAAACAATGTATGCTAATTTTTTTTCATAAAATGAATTTATTTTCTAATGAAATTCCTCATTATAAGATTAAAATTCATATCCTATAAAATAAAGATAGTTTTGTATTCAGTTGAAAAACTATTGATGCCTCTACTAATAAATTCCCATATGAATCATTCATAGATACATAAACCTGGGGTAATTCTCAATAACCATTTGAGTTTGAACTCCTTGATTCATCATACTCAATGCATTCAGTGAATTATTCTCATTCCCTGGGTTTAAATGTATTAAAAAATTATAATAATTTAATAGCTTGAGCCATCTCCTTGTTTCAAATTGAGATCTTTTGGAGAAAATATGTATTTTAGGATATTATGATCAGCGTATATCTCACTTATTGTACAATAGATATAATGTTTCCATATGATCAAAGTGAATATTAAAACTGGTAACTCCACATCAAGGGTTGGATAGTTCTTTTTATGAGAATAAATTTATAGGATGAATATTAAATAATTTTATACCTTTATATTAAGACTCAACCTAGTCCCATCCTTGATTTATCACTATATATGAAGAACTCATCACTACCATATGTTTGATTAAAAATCAGTGCATTGACAAATATTATCAATACTTTTCAAATAAATCTTCACATTATTTTTTCTTGAAATATATAACCCATTTACATGTATGCATGGATATGGGGTTATCAAATGAAAAAAATGTTTTAACCAAATAGGTGATAGTAACATGAAAATCCAATGAATCCATGTAAATTTTTTATGTTTATCAAACATGGATATTATCTGTTTTACTTTTCCATTAAATGATAATATAATATCCCATTAATATAGACAATATGGAAATCAAATGGAACTTTTTCAACATACAAACCCACAATCTAAATTTACCATATAACTATTCTCATATTTGTTTGTTAATATTTATCCTCATGTGATTCACATGGTCAAAATAGCTTTTATAATTACTCATAATATCATCAATATATACCAAAAAATCATAAATATATTCCTTGAATATTTTTCATTAGTTCTATTAAAATTTATCATCCATTAGTTGGCACATATGGCATTACAAAATATTTGTAATGTCCATACATCATAAAAAATCGTCTAAATTTCAGACTTATTCACTTTCATTTGGTGATAACAAAAACAAAGTTCAATATTTTAAAAATGTTGGCATTAGTGAGGTTGATCAAAAAGATCATCAATTTTTGGATGAAGGTAATTTTTATTATATTTAATAGAACTGATTTCCATATAATAAATGCATAACATCACGGATACATCATTATTTTCAAAAAAGAAAATAGTGTCTCCCCATTGTGAATAAATAGGGTGAATAAATTAATTATTATCCAGATCTTCTAGTTTTATATTTAACTCCTCAAAATCTATAATTCCATCGTATAGGGATTCCTTGATACTATCCTTGAATCAGAGATTATGTCAATATAAAATTCAACTTCACACTCTAGGTGATATCTATGTAAATCCTAATTGAATACCTCACTATATTCCTATAAAATTGGTACTTCCTTATTTTAAATATTACATTTCTCTTCAAAATGAGTTTATTTAACTTCTCCCCATGCATTTAAACCAGTAGAGCTTCTAGAGGTGGGTCTAGGTAAGAATTAGCTAAAGAGTAATCTGATCTAAAATGAATGATTTTGTATCTTCCTCACAAATATATATTTCATTCCCCTTGTAATAATCTTTTACATCATATTTCAAGATCAAGTACTACAAAATAAAAATTCAAAGTAATTTATAGGTGTGAAAATAAGGTTAGATCACAAAGGAACATTATGTTCTATAATAGGAACTACCCAACATGTCATCATTAGAATGATATTCCCTTAGGTGTTTTAACTAACAACTCACTGAATAAATAAAAATTGGAACTTATAAATTTCACAATAAATTGGTTATATATAAAAGATTGATAAGATCAATTATAAAATAAGGAATTGAATAAATTTGAAGATATAATTATTGTACCTACCACAATATCATACAGAAATTAAACCTCTACTTTTGTTATTTTATACTCATCTCCATATCCACTTTTCACCCTCTTTAATAAATTCCCTTGACCATTAGGAAATTCACTTTATTAGTTACTTATCTCTCTAAATATGAAACACTAAATATCAATGTATCTTTTCTTAACATAATTTTATTTAATATGATGACCTTTTCTCCACACAAGAAAAAACCATTATTCCTTTATACATCTCCCATAGTGATTTTTCCCACAGTTCTCACAATGATTGAATTGATTCATTACCTTAATATAATATGAAATATTCCCTCCAAAATGAAATTAAAAATACATATTATACTCTTGGTTTCCATTGAATACATAAGACCTTTATAATTCTTTCTCTGTTGTTATAGAACATAAAAATATTTCCTTGTATGATTGAATGGTCAAAGAAACCAATTCCCTTTGGTGATTTGGCTTGATACATTCTATTAATTAGTCAATATTTAACTCATTTATGTGTGTTTAATCAATATTATACATGGATAATCCTATAATTTTAGCATCATCATACAAAACACATTCATTATCCTCCTTCATTATACTAAGGACCTCTCTCTTTATCTGAATTTGTTGATCATAAGGGAAGTATATATCAAATAAAATGTCCTTAAAAGATCTCCATTACATGAGTTCAATTTATTCTTCCTCTCTTGTATTATGGATGAGAGACCTCTACTAATCAGTATTACCATGGGGAAAATATACTAGAAGTGTAAAATTTACCATTTTATTTCAACCCCAGCCCATAAATATATTCTCCAATGTATTAATCTAATTCTCATATTTCACTAGTTTGGTATTCCAACTAAATGGTGGGGCTAATATCACATTTAGTGATCAAATATAAGTGATTCTCCAAGAGGAATAGGTTTCTCCATATAGGAATGGTTATTTTTCAAAACCTTTATACGATTCCCTAATATATCAATAACATTCCCAATTCTAATACCAACTATGGTGATTTTCTCAATAGGGAAACCATTACATTGGCCACGATTATTGACACCATTATTTCTTCCAGTCACTATTTATTTATAATGGAATATTCTATATTATTTATAACTATTATGAACTTTTTATAACTCTAAATATTCTATAAAACATAACATAAATTTATGCATCGTAAATATTAGAATCATTAAGGTTGGTTACTTTGGGGAGATATTTAATTTAAGATCCATTATAAACGATTTTTTTAAAATTTGGAAAATCATATGCTTATCCCCTAGGTGTGTCAAACCAGATGTGCAATAAGGCCTGATGTCCTATACCATGTTTCCTTTTGTCATGTTCGGGACACAATTTCAGAGTAGTTACAACTAGGAATATCATTGCTAGAACAACATCTAGTTGAAGTATTAGACAAAGATGAATTCCAAGGAATACCCACATAATCAATAACTTGTCAAAATTAAATGAATCCATTGTTTAGATTTCTTCAATGACTATATTAGGGTTTCTATATGTAATCTATGTTTTCTTGACCGATTTAAAAAGGATAATTCTAAACTTCCCATGATACCCAATACAATTCCCAAACCACATAATCCTAGTGCCGGTGCAATATTTTATTACATTGGCATGATTACAATAAATGAAATACGGAATGATCAATTATTATAGAATTTTTGGAATGAATGATTACAAACATGATACCCATAATACATTGGGAAATTTGAAATACAAACCTGATAAAAATACTAAAAAGAAAATAATTCCTTGAAATCATATTCATAGATTTATTCTCTATAACCTGGGTAGAGGAATCCTAATAAGGGTTAGATCACATTAACATCAAGGGTATGTACATTGGAATAAATAGTGAATTATTATAATTAAATTAACTAGGAAATGTATATAACTAATAAAATATGTCATTAAAATAAATTGATAAGGAAATACGAATATTGAAATGTTATAATAAAAAAATCATCTCATTAAATCCATGAAATGTAAATTTAAATGATTCCATAAATATGGTGATGAAATATCTCATAGATAACTAATAATAAAAAAATATTCAATAAATGAATAGTTTAAATATCATTCATCTTGTTTTCCACTCACATAATAACTATATAATTAAGAGATAATTTAATCTTTAAATATTTGGAAACTAATTTGTCTCATCAAACTACTGATGCATCAAGTGGCTTGAATAAAGTAGTACCCAACCTGTATGAATTGACTTAAACGGTCCCAAAACCTTTTATTACATGTCCAATGTATTCTTCATATATTGAGTAAAAAATGTTACGTATCAAATTTCCTTATTGAATAAATATAATGGATTTATTAATAATACCTCAATAAAGGATATTTATAAACTTGGTTTGTGGACATTAAAACATTTTTGAGAAAAAATAAACTTTTAAAATTCCAATGTATCCCATTACACATCGAAAATTTTAAATAATAATTCCCCTAGTATAAAATGGAATTTTTAATATCATTATAATATATATAATAATAATATATTTTGTGAATCGGAAGTATATACACCATATAAAATTGAATTGGTTCATAAAAAACTAAATCTCAATGGAATGTAAATTGAGATGAAATCACTTACCACTACAATACTTTTCATGTGTGGTCATTATAATCATGTATACTGATTTAAATTTTTTTTTAAAACTTTTAACATAAAATTAATTATGTTTTTAATATTATATATTAACTTCTTATAATATCCTAAAACCCTTTTGTTAACACTCATTCATTATTTTAACAATTTCTGGTGTTAATTTCCTAGTTTTCTCTTGTATGATTTGACTTTTTACTTATTATTAATATTTATTAGTTAATTATTTAATCATATAATGAATATTAAAAATGAATTAATTACAGATATATATTAAATATATATTCACAATAGTCTATAATGCTTTATAAGCAATGAAGTTCACCATATATAGAGATTTTATGTTGTACATACACATGAATATTACTTTCATTACATTGTAATATTAAAAGAATGAAAAATAAATAATTCATATGTATATTATAATTCCATTATCATATATATGTTATATATATAACATAGTTATATTAAAATCATTCTTAATATGTTCGTTGTATAGCATGTACAAATCATATCACTTCGAGAGAGAGGTATTCCACACTTCCTAATATGATATTATCATATTAATGAAAAATGGGTTGTATTAAAGGTATGTGTTAAAAAAATAATGATTTATAAATACATAATAAATACAATATATATGATATATAAACATATTTTCTGTCATAATGGCCATCGCGAGAGGTGGTAAACGAATAAAATTACAATCATCATTTCAAGAGGCAATAAATTGTTGTACAAAGAAACTATATATTCAATACCCATTACATGGAGGTGTGTGTAAGTGTAGTAACAAATATAAACATAAATACATCATTTTATATTTAGGACACTATTTTTTATTGTTTTTATATAATAAGAAGTGTTTTTGGAGTAAATTATTCAAATAAAACTAAAAATCTTGTGAATTTTCGTTACCAATTAATTTGGAAACTAATTCTTGTTTGAACCAAAACCTTCCTTGTATACCCATATCAAAAAGGGGAGTCATATAGGATTAGGAGGGTTATATTGAGAATTTATATGTTAAAATATCTGTTAATCCAATGTTTCTTTAGATATGTAAGGAATTAGAAGGGGGGATACCTTATATTGTTGTTGAGGTGTGTCACTTATGTAATATTTTTAAAATGGAAATCAATACACGTTTATTACACTATAATTGCCTATAATAATTCACAATGATATATAAAATGGATTATAGGATAGAAATATGACCATAAAATGCTTTTTGAACCAGTTTCTAAGTCATTTGAGCCCTTAGAAATAAGGATTATTCCCTTCATTTGCTTAATTTTGCGTTAATAATTGTATTTAATTTTAATTATTTCACTAATATTTTTGACCAATATCAATGCCAAATTTATTAGAAATTATAAATTATTTTGATTCCAAATATGGAATTCATTTTCTAAATTTCAATAAATAAACTCTCATAAATTAATTAATATTTAATCATGTAGACGGGACAACAATGAAGAATTTGTTAGGTAAAAACGTCCAAAAATATTGCAATAATATTAAAGTCAATTCCATATTTTTATTGATCATAATGCCATAAATTGGATTATTTTATAAAAATATTATATAACATAACATTAATAAAATCTAAAATATAATTTTTCATTACTAATAAATTATATAAATTAGCAGTTCTGAACTTATATTTTTTATTTTTCACAATTACATAAAAAATTAATCATCATATTAATATAAAAATAAATTAAGTTAATGATAAATATAATATTTCTATTCAAAATAATAAGTCTATATTTATATATTAAATTTTTAAAAGGGTCAAAAATTACATTTAAAATTAGATCATCATCAAAAGGAGGGAAATGTACTTTAAATAAAAATAATATATTTTATCTATAATATAGGGTTGCTTCATACATTATGCATATATAAAATATAAAATATAAGTCTAAAAATATTATGATGGATATATAATATATAAAATTACTATATAAAATTTCTATAACTATTATAATTTAATTAACTATAAAAAATGTGACTAAGTATTGTTTCGTTTAAATCAGGTGTTGCGTGTGTTGCAAATCTACGAAAAAATATAAAGCTAAAGAATGCTAATGTCAAGGGGAGATATAAATGAAATTATGTTAATTCCTATATGTAAATATATAAAGCACACCCCAATATTTTTTTGGTGTATTACTTAGTACATACAAGACCCACTCCCTGATCTGTTTAGGGGGTCCACTCTAATTAACCTTTCCTCTCGTTGTTGGCATCTAGTGATTCTTAAATAACAATGATATTTGAAAAATATAACATAATATCTCAATTTAAATTATGGAGGCTGCTATTTATTTGTATCTAGACAAATACAGTGGATACGTCACTCATGGGCCAAAATCCGAGCACAAATAAAGGGGATATCAGATGTTAAATTTTCAACCAAAGGAATATTGGCGTACATTAAATGTTAGTGGAACCACATGAATAGTTGTACCAATCCATCACCAGGTCATGTAAAATATTGTACATGAATCAATGCCTATGTTGGACTACACTCAATTTATAGAGTCTTCACAATGTTTCCATGCCACTCAAGGTCTCACCTGTGCCTATGTAGTTCAACCCGCATCCAAGTACTTTATCACACTATATTTTCCTAGAAATGACCATTTCCTTGTACTCTTGGAATACAAACCGGTCCATTAGAACAAGTTTGAAATTTTTTGTGGGTTTCCCACATGTAATTTTATACATATAATATTACGAAACCCTATACATCACAATCATGAACCTACACACCATCTGCTCATCAGACTACCCTATCTCTTGTTGATGTTTTTTGAGAAACTCATATACATTCCATATATCCTTGCAATGTAGTGGTTCTATACAATACATCATTGTAACCACCAGAAATTTTATATCGCCCTCTTTCTGGTGATTCATTACATCTGATTTTTGGAAATTGGATCCCAATTAATTAACTTGATCCCACACATATCGCATGCCCCTCAGACATATTTGGTTGTCCTTTATCGTTGATATGGAAAATGACCATCAGATCAACCACCAAAACCCAAAGACATGCCAAATTAATCCATTATTATTCTTTCCATTAATCACACATGAATATGTTGGGAATATACGGGTCTGATACGGTACAACCTTCCAGAAAATGTCAAATCAGAACCCCATGTTCCATTGATTATTAACCAATAGTATAAGGGGATAAATTTAAATAAATTATAGGTGATATTATTTTTGGACCAATGTTCTTAGAAAATGTATACAATTGGAGGAATCATGGGTTATAAAGAAATGAATAATAAAAATAAATCTATACACAGGTGCCTGAAAAGGAATAAATATTGGCATATCAAAGGAAGAAGGAAATCATTCTCAATCAATTTAATCAAGAGAGTCATAATCCACATTTTTAAGAGTACTACTGGTGAATTGATCATTTATAATAAAATAAAATGCTATTAAATTATCTAGAGGAGTTATTTTGTTCATTTTTCCTCAATATTCCTAGTCATAGTGTCTTCTGATAACATTATCATGATTATAAAATAGATGGAGGAAGAAGTCCCTCATAATTAATCAATGATGCATGTATCTAAAAATAGATATATTATTATAATAGATTATCTCAAAATGAAATTTATTTATGGTATATTATTAAATTAAATAATTTTTTAATTATTTAATACATGAATGTACAAAAAGTTGTTGTTTTATATGAATTACATGTGCTGACAAGTTTTAGGTTGCACCTACGGTAAACACTACATTACAGAATCAACTTTGGTCTTTGGTTTCTGATATGAAATTAAGTTTATGATTCATCACACATTCTTATTGAAATAGTGGTATTAATATTATTTATATTTAATATTTTTTATAAATCTAATTATGGGCACAACGGAACTCAAAATCATAAGTCACCTCTAACGATGGCTTATAAAATATATGAAAAAATATTTTAAAGTCATAAAAGGAAAAAATAGTGTCTCTAATTCATTCCCTCCTACAAGATTTTTATCCTAGAAAAATAGAAGAAACAATTTTTGAATACTAAGCTCACATATTACTCTATTTCTCTTTATTTTTATCCTACATGCACTCATGCTTCAATAATGATCGCATAAGGATTCTCTATTTATTTACACCATTGTACCACTATTTTAAACAGTCATTTTTACAAAAAATAAAAATTGTATATTTTAACATCATTTATAATAAAATAATTTTATATTTATCACTATAAAATTGTGAAATTTTAGTTGTTTTAATGATAACATTATAGTAGGAGGCGATTTTGAGAGCCCATGTAAAATTCAAGAAAAATGGTCCAAAACTATACGAGATCCCCAACACACTTGTACACATAATTATTTACTGTGAAAAATTGATACATTAAATTGGGATAAAATTTGTGGTTGAGTATCCAACCATGTGGGATACATTTCTATGGATGATCAAAGATTCTAATTGGACCATTTGGTGGCATAAGTGTGGCCCAAATTGTGGATGAATTATGGGTGGGCCAGATTTTAAAATGTATCTGTATATATGCCTTAATTCCAGCACAGGAACATTAATTAAGTAGAGTAAACCTATATTATAAATAAAACTCAATGAACCACATCTCCATTTAATTTTATTAAAAGTATATGTGTTTTTTTCAGTCCCCTAGCTGAATCATCTTGGTGGAGAAATATGTGTAGCCCAACTCACCTACACCAAATGACTATTTAATATTCTTCAATCCAACTTTTCAAACATCACTTTTAAAGAACTAAATTAATCGTTGGAATGGTTGGAATGAAATTACATAAGGGTGAGATTATTTTTGGATCATTATTCATCGAATATCTTCCATTTTTACATCTTATACTTTCAAAAATTATAGTGATCAATTTACGGGTGTCCTTTGGTGTAATCACGAGCACTATAATTATAGTATTTGGAAGGTGATAGAATTTACATGTTTTTTGTTTTTTTCCATAATTTAAACCTTTTTAATTTTTAATTTAGGTTTGATAAAATAAAAATAAATAGAACAAGAATCCAAATACTTTTAAGCATAAACCTGATATTGTAATGATTTTTGTGTGTTTGTCCCTTTTCTCACCCCTTCCCATTCATAAGTGTGCAGATGGAATACGTCAGTTGATAAAATCAAAAATCATAAACCTAGGAATATTCATGTTCATGTCTTTGGTAAAATATTATCACTGGAAAAAGTCCAATCATCTACATAAATTGTTAATTTGATACCTGGAATGATTTCAGTTTTTATATTAATTCAATTTTGTGATTTAGAGCATTTGACGATAATAAATATCAATGATCGATCAAATTTTTGGTGTTAGATTGGTAATATTTAACGTAATATTATATTTTTAGTATTAATAAATAAATTAATCAATGATCCATCCCATTCCCATAGGGGTGATAATAAATCAATCATCATTGGAATCTTACCCAGGTTTCTCAAGATTCTTCATCCAATTTTTATCAGTTTTTAATATAGGTTATATATTATTTTAAAAATAATAAAACCTCTAGTTTTCTAAAATCATTTTTTTTATTTTAAATTAAAAATAAAATACATCATTTAATAATATTGATCTATTTATCAGATGAGATAGGACCTAGGTTTCCCACTACACTATAGAAGTTCTAGAAATAACTGAACAAATACATTGTCACCCTCAATAATGTAATAAAATTATGGGGGCATTTTTTTCGATCCAATATTATTATTTCACTCATATTTCATTATTTTATTTTTTATTCATTGTACCATTTAATTATTTTACCCTTGCATTTTGATTGTTTAATATTTTTTTGGTTTCCTATATCTCTCTCTCTCTTCGTCCCTTTATAAATATTATTCTCTATTTCTCACTAATTATTTATTGTAACTATATCTTTTATTTGTTAGATTGACTATTCAAATATGTTTTTATTTCAGTAATCATCTATTATAAAATAATAATTGAAAAACAAAAATACCGGATATCATTGTTTCATGAAAATAACATGGACGGAAATATTACTTGATATGGACCTAGAAATTGAAAATACCCTTTACTCAATAAAAATTTCATCTATAGTAAAAAAGTTATGTAATGTTGAACAAAGCATTTTGGAACATCATGTTAATTTTAAAACAATATAAATTTGATGAAAATAAAACCCCAAATTATATGTCTACAAATTATCAAACCTAAAAAGAACTGATAACCCCAGATTTGGAGTGCCAAGCTACGTACTTATAATATTCTTGATACGAATCTATGATTGAGATAAGATCAGGAATCATCCACCTCCTTCCAAAATTCTATTATCTTCGTCAAGAGGACCATCACAAACACCACACTGAATTTTACATAGTTATATATACCATGAAACCCCAATATAAAACCGAGAATATCATTATGATTAATTATTTCCAAATATCCTTTTATTGTATTTCCAATGACTTGATACAATATCTGCCTACAATAATTAGGGGATGGAATGACAATAAATTAATATTTCAAGAGAAATTGTTCCTTGCATTCTGAAATTTATCATTTATAAAATAAATATATATATTTAGATATCCACAAAGAGAGACCCTTCATGGGTATTTGGGAATTATTCAAAATACATATTTCATGTTGTCACCATTACCAAATCATTGAAAAATTTATAATTAAATATTAATATGTGGAATTTTTCCCCATGGATCGATGTATGATTGATGATGTAGTTAGTGAAACCCTAGATGATAAAACCACTTTTTTTTATCTTGACATAAAAGAAAACATATATAATAATGACTAAAAATTTAGTGCACAAACAATTTTTATCTACATAAGTAGTTTTTGTGCTAAGTAATTCACCCCAAAAAAATGGAAGACATCAAAATTTATGAGACGTATACACTTCATTGGAAATTATATCATTATGAAGGTAATTTACACTCTCATTCTATTAAATTAAATTATTGTATTTTTTTATGATGAAAATAATGTTTCTGATCACTAAACACATCTTCTCGATTCATCAGGGTCTTGTGTATCTATATTACATAGAATTTCATTCATACAAGAATCTACTTTCATGAATGAAAATTTTAGGTCTAATAAAAACCCCTTGTGGGAATAAAAACAATTGTAAATAGATGTAGAATTATCAATCTAGAATATACTGAAAAATTATCAACAAAGAAAAGGAATGAAATATTCAAACACATATACATATCAAAACCATCACACTCCTCCAAAATCTGAACCATGCACCAAGAAATTCTGAAGTGATTTGAATCCAAGAACCTCTAGTTTCAACAGACCAAACAATCAACTACTCATGATCTACAAACATGGGTGGGTTAACTGGTAGACACCATTGGTGATATAAATAGGTAAGGTTATTCAAATCTATCATCCCATCTTATATATATTAATAATGAGAAAAAAATATTTTTCCAGTCACACTGCATTGTGGAAAAAAAGTTTCTTCAAACATGGATTCAATACAATAGGTAGGACCCCACTTGAAAACACTTTTTCTCTACCAGAACAATGTTATATTAAATAAAAAAACAAAATTATTCATCAAGTTATTATTTATGATTATTCGCATATTCAATTAATTTTCAATTCCACCAAATACAGTCTAAATAAAATCAAAATTTTGATAATGATATTTATTAATAATTAGTGGATACATTTTAGAAATTTACTGGTTAACATTACTTTGATAATAGAAGGTAAACAAATACCCCATAATTATAAATTTATTAAAGATATTTTCACCCATTGAAGAAAACAAAAGTAGAATGAGATAATCAAACTCAGAAATAATGTATCAACCTTGATAAAAATAAAAGTTCAGTAAAAAAAAGTAACCAAAAAAATTCATGATACATTTAACCATAGTGGAGAAATTACTTATTGTGGCAATTCTAGATTCATAGTATTTATTATTATGTGGTTTTACTCTCTTTACACTTCATTTTATGTCAAAGATCATAAACCAATGGGAATTAACATGAAATTTTTGAACTAGATCAAAATATAGCCGCCACGTGTGATTGAGAAAATCCTCATAATAGTGAATAATAACATATTTTCTAAAGTCTTTTAAATTTTAGAGAAGGAAGATACCAGATCCCAAGGAAATGGCTAACACATACATGAGAGGGAATTCTTTAAATAAGTAAATATGGCAAACGATTATATAAATGGTGTGGTTTCCATGGAGTTCTTTTAAGAAAAGGTATATTTTAATAATCATGAAGCAATGAAACACCTTCTTGTAGAGTCCCTTAATATTATTTTCTATTCAATGGAAGTACTCTATAAAGAAACTCACACACACACAACAACATATCCATAACCCATACATTGAGTAATTTTATTCTCCTTCACTCATGGATATTTTTGTTTTTATTGATGTATTTAGTGTTCTTTGGGTTCATAGAAGTATAAATTTTGTGATTGAATTGATGAATGTGTTCATTCTATGGTACCCATTACTGTCGGTAGTTCTAAAAGTCTCATTAACATTGATTTAATTTCTATATATAATAAACCTGATTAGATAAATAGATTCATTGAAATTACTTCTCATAAATCTCACCCCTCAATAAAAACCACACTAGTGTCGGAATTAAAACCACTTACAACTAATTTTAAATTTTCTATGTTGAGGCTATTGACAAATATCTTATTATTATTTCCAGTAACCTATATAAATAGTATAAATCGAAACAACTAGACCTTTTAATATACTAAAAAATGTGATTAGATGGATATTCGAGGATATTATATGGATTATAAATATATTTCTAGATACCATTTTATTTTATATGATGAGGCTAAACTGATAAGGAAAGATCAACGATGATTAAATCACACAATCATAGAAGTGGTAATATTTGAATTCCATAAATTACATATTGTACTTATAATTTATACTATATTTGATATTAATTAAGTTATAATAGTGGTTATAGTTACTAAATACATGAATAATCGTTGTTTCAAATGAAATGAATGAATTGGTTAAAATATGAGGGAAAATAGTTGGCGAGTTTATATTGAATACCTTTGACTAAATCAAGGTACCTTAAAGGACCACTTTACCTTAAATTTTGATAAAAAAATTTAGATAGACTATATATTATATCCAATAATCATTTTCATGATGAAATTAGGTTTATATTCCAATATATTTATCCACTATTTTTCAAAATAAATTAACATTTACTTATCTATTAAGAACATTTATATTCAAGAGGATTTGTTTTGGTCTATGCTCTGCTCCTTGTAAATTCCACCAATGTCTATTTTGTATTTAATTATAGTACCATTTGAACTATATGAAAATATATATGGATGATTTCAATGTTTTTTGATCTTCCTATAAGGAATGTTTTGAACACCTAGGTTATAAACTCTAATGTTTCATTTGAAAATATCACATATTAAAGTATGAGAAATGAGATTTTTTGGTCCAGCGGGTGATCATACATCCGAATTTTATTTCAAATGAGGGAATACAAGTGGATAAAAAATGATTTAATTTCATTCCTTCCATATCAATTCTTTTTTGATGTAAGATTATTACAATGTTATAATAGTTTCAAATGATGATTTAATAAATACTTTTATAACAATACAATTCCCATGTATCAGTTATTATAAATGGATTTATTATTTTTTAAAAAGAATTGTTAGGATACTTCAAATTAATTATAATTTAGTCTCATGTCAACTACCTCCATCCGACAACCATGGTGGGATGTCCCCATCAATATTTGATTTTTTTATTCCACTAACATTTTAGTTGGGAAAATTCTATCACAAAGGGATAATGAAGATCCTCATTTCATTGCATATTCCACACATAACATTGACCATACCCAGAAAAAAATTAACCCTAAAAAAGATCTCAATTATTTTAGGATTACATGGAAAAATAGTGTTTATATATTCTTGGGTAAATAAATAAATGTGTTTTCATGTCATGTTACCCATCATTTTTTCATTAAGAAACCCAATACTATACCCCACCACATACAGTGGATATTCCTCCACCATGACTTTAACCTTAATATTCATGAACATAGTGGAGTTTAATATGTGTTACATGACCATTTTAGATTTGTTTCTAAAACATTTTACAACCAATTTTATTCCTTCCACCATATTTGATATTAATTTTCTCATGAATACCATTGTTGCGTTGTGGAGATTAAATCTGGTATATAGAAGAAGTGAATTTTCTTGAAGAATCTATAGTCCCTATTAATTTTTTCACCACACAATCATTGATAAATAGGCATTATTCATGGGGGTAAATTTGGGAGGACACATCCTCTTGGAGAATATATAATGACCAAATTTTGGTAGGTGTGATCCTAATCATGATTTAACCTTTTTTTGAGCTTCTTCCACACATAAGATTATGGGGTCCATAATGGATCTCAATGTACTTTTCGAGTGATCAATGACCCTCGATATTATTTTCCATAATTGAATAGAGATTTAAATTTATTTTTTATATCTAGAAAATGATGTCAATTCCTAGGACGAATTTCTATGAGGAATGAAATTCCCCAACAACAAATATTATTTTGGAAATCATTCCTGAGCACGATTTCACTAACCTATGTGTGTTTACCTGTTTTCGAATTCTGGTATACCATAAAAAAATTAATGAGAATATAAATTAATATTAATAATAATAATAATTAATTATTGGATTTATTAAATTTAAAAAATGTGGATATCTCGTTTGGGAGATAAGTTTATAACATCCACAATTTCTTAGTTGATTAGGTCATTAAATATTATTGAAACAGAAAATAGAGAATATTCAATAGAATTTTCATGTATGCATGATATTTTTTAACAAACTATATTTACTATATAAAATGTCGGAAGAAAAGAATGAAATTCATTTTTCACTCATAGGTTGCGAGTTAGTGGCATAGTTGACATTTGAATTCCATACTGATATTTTTATCATTCAACTCTATGAATTTCAAATTGATACAATTTATGGGACATATTTTTCAATTATCATTATAAACAACTCCTTTGTGTTGTTTTCTATTTGATAAAATATCAATAGTGACATAATATTTCATTAAATGATAAATAATCCTTAAATTAGGAATATCTACAATCATTGAATTCCTTGTTGTAAATATGAATTTTCCATGACATGTAATTTTTTAGAATTGGGGGGGTGATATCATAGCAATTCACTATTTATTACAACCATTGAACAACTAATTTAAACTAGTATTTTTGTCAAGATGAAAAGGATAATAAGAAACATCATATTATGATTAATTAAATAATATAATTTGTTTCATCATTAAATTGTAAAAATTTTCAGGATTTTAATATTACATTATATTAGGATGTGATTTTCATAACCCACGTGAAATTCAACAAAATGGGACCAAACTATGCCAGACCCAAGGACACATTTGGAATTAATTATTTACTGTTTATACTTTATGAATTCAATTGGGAAAATACATTAGTTATCATGATAAATTATATGTGTGCTATATTTCTATTGAAATCAATGCAGCCCAATTCTTTTATTTGTAGGCGCAAATGTGGCATACAATGTGATGACATTATGGAGGGTCTATACTACACAAACCTTATTTATATGGTCCATAAATCACGACTTACACCTCTAATTGGTGGGATAATAATTCAATTTTAGATAATACGAAATTTCCCACCTCTTCAACGAAATATAATACAAATACATGTGTTTGGTTACACAATCAATCAATTCAACTTGTGGGAAAAACCTATCATGGACAGATCACCTACACCAACAAACTATTCACAATTAATGCATCCAAATTTCCAAATATAAAATTAAATTAACATTTTAAGAAATATTTCAAATGTGGGAATGACATGGGGAAAGACTAAGTTGAATTTAAGAGAAATATTCAATGATTTTATCCCTATTCTTATTCATTTACTTCTAAACCTCTATGTGATCAATTTGGGTGGGGTTGTTTTTTAATCATTAGCTCAATCCAAGTAATATTATAAACATGACTGAATTTATAGGTTTTCACTATTTTGTAACTTATTTATACATTTTTTTAATATGAAATACAAATAAATTGAGAAATATCCTCATTCATCCATGAATAAACCAGATCTTGTGATGATTGAATCATTTTAGTTTCTTTTTTCAACAATTCATATTCAGGATTGTCAGGATAGATTATTTTGGTTAATAAAATATAAAATCTTTTACTCATTAATTTCTTTTTAAATTTTTTAAATGGTTTATCATTGAATAAAATATTTTATTTTATTCACGTTTTTTATGTGATTCATTGATTTAGTTGGGTTTTTACATCGATGAAATTTTGTTTATTTTGAGCAGGTGCTGGTAATCAGTATCATTGGTTGATAAAATAATTGGTATTAACCTAGTAATAAGTCACATAACAATGTAGTTTCAATTTTAAGAGATCATTTAATCAATTATCATTTACATTCCATTGAGCGTGTTGACATATTGAGTATCAAGGGACACTCATCTGGTTTGATCACGATTATCCACCCAATTTCCCTCACATAGTTATATAAATTCAATTTCTATTTTTAAGATCATTATACACCATTTTTTCTAAAATAAAATTCCTATTATACATTAATAATGAAAACCATATTTTTAAATTAATAATCTATGGATTCAACAACAAACAACTTATCATTTTGGTAAACTTATGAAATTTTAGTAAGAACTATAAAATTAATTTGGCATGATCGATAATATGATTATATAACACATGAACCCAAGGGATGATTCATCTACAGAGAGTCTTCAACTACTGGTCCAAGATCACCATCATGTTCTCTATAAAAGGAGATCCACCCTTGATGTCAATATAACCAATGTAAATAATATTCATAGGTTCATGATCATATCACCATTGTTTTAAAACACAAAAGATGTCGGGAAAATAATACAAATATGGTGGTATTTTATGTTTCTTAGAATCCTCTCATAACATATTAAGGGTCTCTAACAATATGATAGACCTCTGGAAAATCATAACACCATGTCTGATATGCTATAGTCCTCATCATGGGGAGATTGTCTGGGAAATGTTTTATAAATGTTCATTATCCATGGTACATAAATTATTTTTTCATAAGATTTTGTCTTACGATGATATTTCCCCATCCTATTGTGGTTTACATGGATGACCTCAATCAACAAATGCTCAATCACTAGACCCATTTGATATGTATCACCGATCACTTCCCAATATAAGGCTGACCATAAAGGTTTTTAGTATAGGGCCACAAAATGTGTCATGTCAAATGTGTCAGTTATCCTAGAATGAAAAAAGTTTATAGAGGGTGAGGCGTGAATATTTTTTTGATATAATATAAAAATTAAATATCCATAATAGTTATATTTGTGTTAAATGACATAATGGAATAAAACAAAATTAAAAAAGAGATTTTAATTGAGTCTCAGATCTCAAGATATGAGTTATCTCTTAAAGCTCTTATACTCCTCATAGAGACATGTTTGTAATATATCAATAATTTTAAAGGTGATAAATAACATAATTACATGATTTAAAGAGGTATATGTTTCACATAGTGGTATTACCCCACATACCTATTTCACTTAGTGCTATAAATGTTGACTCTCTTGTTGGAACCATGGTATTCTATGCATGAATTGGATTACGGATTGTGTTTTTTTTTCAATCCTTAGTGCATGTTCATAATGTGTACCAGCAAAGTGATCATACAGTTCAAGCAGACATCAGTATTGAAGGTGGCACCATTTCTCAGTGTTTTCCAAATTTTTGGTCCTGAAAATCAACAAATGGAGCAAAGTGATTTTGGAATGATACTTGCATGTCGTGTACTTGAAGGAGAGGAATCTTGTGCGCCTTGTGTTTTTCAAGATCAGAACATGAAAAAATGGCAAAGGGATAGGGGTCGTGCAAGATTTGGGCTGGTCACGCAAGTGACATGCGCACTGAGAAAGGACTTGTGCGCCAATGCCTTGGAGGTTGGAATGATTCTCGCCTGTTGTTCTTTGAGATTAGAGCTTCATAAAATGGAAAAGGAATGAGGTTCGTACAAGTATTGGTTTGGTCATGCATGTGAGTAGCGCCACAGAGGCTAGAGTGGTTGGAGCTGCGCGCCGAAACTTGCGTGTCGTGAGGGCACTTGTGCGCCACCGCGTAGGGGGTCCAGTTTTCCTATAAATAGAGGACCTCCCCTCCTCATTTGCAAAGAATTTCAAGACTTAGAGATTTTTCAACCTCTTGTCACGCAAGTGGTTGAGTTGATCAAGTGGTAGTTGGGTCATTCAAGTAGAGGTTGTGTGCTGTTTGTTGGCTGCGCGACCAAGGCGGTTTTGGAGTTAAAGGAGCAGGGTCGCGCAAGTTTGGATTTGAAGGAGGCAGTGTCGCGCAAGTTTGTTTGCTTCACCTGCATGCTGAACTTCTACTACACAAGTGATTTGAGCACTGTTCTTGAATATTGCGCGCCGGTCTTGGAGAAGAGCGCTAGGTGAGTTTTTTGTACACCGGTCCTTTTGGAGCTGCAAAAAAACTGGAATATTTCTCGATACCTTCAGTGGAAAGTGGGATTAGTTAATGAGTGAAAGCTGGACATCAACAGAGCATCTAAATACAACAGAGTATGAATTCTTTTGAAATAATGAAGATACCATCATGTCTATAAACTGGGTGTGACTTCACAAAGGGCAGTGAGCCAGGGGGAGTCAACAGGAGTGACCCGAGGGACGGTGTGAGCTATCACTGAACCTTTTGTAAAGGCAGTGAGACTGAGACAGAGCGACTATTCCCGAACCTTTGTAATCCATATCTCGTGATGTTTAGTGGAATTAGATATGACCCAAAACCTGTCGGAGTATTCTCCTTGGACGTAGCCCTTAGTGGTGAACCAAGTAAAAAAAGTGTAGTGTCTTTTTTGTGCAAGTGAATGTTTGTTTTCTGATCATATTCAGCATCTAGGTTTAACAAGTTTCTACCAGTGTGGGAAAAAGATCCATCACATTAAATGAAAATGTTGTCACCCTGATTCACCCCTCCCCTCTCAGGGTGTCTCGGGGTCCTTCAAGTGGTATAAGAGGGAGGTTGCTGGTGTTGACTCTGTTCTTTATCGTCATGGAGAATGCAATAAATGTCATTGGAGTCCCTCACTTTAATGGAAGTAATTTCCAGATCTGGTTGAATAGAATGAGATCTCATCTAAGATCTCTTGGATTAGAAGATCAATTTTCTACTTTTCAAGGAATACAAGTCACTGATCCAACATGACTGGCTATGACTGACACAGAAAGGAAAATTCTTGATGCAGATTCTAAATCACAAAGTGCACTGACCGCATCCCTTTCTGATCTGATCTACATAATTGTTAGAATTTCACCTCGGAAAAGTCCAAGTGGGATAAACTCTAGAATATTTATGAAGGAGATATCAATGTGAAGTAGGTGAAACTACAAGTGTTGCACAATAGATTCGGTGATTTGAAGATTCATCCTGATGAGAATGAAGACTCCTTCTTTAATTGAATCACAGAAGTAGTTGTTGCAATTCGTGGCCTAGGAGAAGAAATCAATGATGTTGACATTGTGAAGAAAATATTCAGAAGAATTCTACACCTGTACAAGGAAAAGGTATCAGCCCATGAGGAAATAGATCTTTCAAAACAATCTCTGGATGACTTTTAAGTAGCTTGGTAGCATATGAAATGAGAATCAAACCAGAAGATTCTACGACTCATGTCAGCAAGGAAATGGCATTTAAGGACACGGATAAACTGAAAATTACAAAAGATAGTAGTGGTGCATATGCTGAAGAAAAAAAATTCTTTCTCTCATTGCAATGATGTAACAGAAGGCAAAAGGGAAATTCAATGGGAATATACCGCTCGTATGTTTTCGTTGCAGAAAAGTTGGGCACATTTCCTCTCAGTGCTTAAGAAAGATCAATGATGAAGATAATGATGATGAAAGCTTCGAGAATCCTTGGAGAAGGTTTTTCAAAAATTGAGACTTCAGGTCATGGAAGAAAATTCAAAGGATGTGTTTTTTCTATGGAGGAGAAGAAGATGGTAATGAATTCTGTGATGAAGAAGAACCAGAATTCAAAACTGGGAACCATGCATCCATGATGGACACTGTTGAAAAGTCAGAAGATACTGGTTGAGAAAAACAGCTGAAAACTTGTTCATATCCCGAGATGCAACTTAAGTATGCTGTTAGTAAGCTTAAGACTAAATTTAAGAGTTGAAATAAGTGGAAATCAATTTTAGAAGAATCAATTGTATATGTTGATCAATATGAAGCTGAAATTGAACGACTAGAAGAATTTTTGAAGGTACATTGTAAAATAATTTAAAGCAATGATGATGTAGTGGATCTGATGTTGAGAATTGAAGAGTAGGAAAAGGTCATCAATTACCTCACATCCAGACTAGAAGAAAAATCCCAGACTGCTGAGGGTCTTAAGGAGGAAATTTTTACTCTTAGGAGTAAACATGAGACTGAATCAATTCCACAAGAATAAAGGAAGAAAATACAGTTTTGAAGATTCTCATAGGAAGAATTTCTAGCGAGAGCCAAGTGTGGTTCAGATGGGGTTGGAGAAATCATGAGTGATCAAAGACCCACTTGCATGGGAAAGAGTGGAATTGGCTATGAAGTCGAGACATCACCTGCAGTAAGTGAATATATCCAAAATAATGATAAGATGAATGATTAACATGTTTAAATGTTGCCTAATGTGTTGAAAAAGGAAACCTCAATCCAAACAAAAAGGAGAACTTAAAACTATTCTCGATGAATCAAAAATGACAGACAGTCTAACTATTCTCCCAAGGAAGAAGGCTTGAGGAGAAATTCAATTGAGAAGACATTTCCTCTCATGAAGTGTCAGTTCTGTGGGTATCTAGTCCATACCATGTCTTATTACGAAGAGGCAAGAACCTATCTGAATGGAGAAGATATAGGAGTTCAACAAACGAGAACAAATTCAAATCCTAATTCTTATAAAAGAAATAATTTCTATGGATATTATTATGGTTGTTCTAACTTTGGTCATAAGGCTATTAATTGCAGGAAGAGAAGGGACATTGGCACCTCATACCGAAGTTCAAGACAAGTCATGTCTCATCAGTAAGACAGTGTTTCTCTTTCAAACAAGTTTTCTCCACTCCTAGAAGATTTTGACTATGAAGAACCTGGGTACGCAAGTGACATAATTGAAACACCATCAGTACTCTATACTCAATCCATTGTCTCATGGAAAGAAAGTATGAAGATTGAGAAATATAACCTTGTAGGGGTGGCCCTCAAAGCTACAAAAAACAACAGTAACTGGATTTTGGATATCGGTTTTTCATCTCATATGACAGGTAATGTCAGCCTATTAACAGATATAAAAAAAAGGTTGATGGTACAGTATGACTTGGTAATGAAAGAGCTCTGAAAATCAAAGGGAGTGTAAGTACTGAATTAGTTAATGGAGAACTAAAGAAGACTGAATTCTTCTACATATATGGCCTCCAACATAATCTACTCAGTGTGAGTAAACTCTATGACTTAGGACTTATAGTTACTTTTACTCAGAAAGGATGAACAATGAAGGTAAATACATCCAATTCACGTATGAAGGGATTCATAATAGAAGGCAACTTGTATTACGTTGATAGTGAAGAAAATGTCAGTTACATGACCGTTGAAGTAGAAAAAAATTTGTGGCATCGGAGACTGACACACATCAATCAACAAGACAGGGAGAAATTATCAAAATTGAGGATTTTCATGGACATTACCAACCTGAAACATGAGGGTGAAAAGGATTTTGATGCTTTCATTCTTGGGAAGCTGGTAAACATTTCATAACTGCCAAAGAAGAAAAGGGAATCTCACCTTCTTGATATGATTCATACAGATGTATCTGGGCCGATAAATGATGCTGGAACTCATGGAGAAAGGTAAATTTTCCTTTTCATATATTATTATAATATAATGGAATGTGTGATGGTCATTCATAGGAAATGAAAAGTCCTTGACTACAAGAAAACATATCGGTGAATCACCGAGAATGATACCAGACGATCAGTCAAAGTGTTGTGATTTTACAATGGAGGAGAATACACATCCATTGAATTTGAAAATTATCTAGAGAAGCATGGAATACAACATGAGGTAACTGTTGTGAGAAATCCACAACAAAATGGAGTTGTTGAATGTTGGAATCAATAGGTGAACAACATGGCACGAACTATGCTGATTGAGATTCGTGTTCCACGACATTACTAGAATGATGTTGTTCAAGCTACAGTGTATATTCAGAATCAAGACGAAGACACCATATGAATTGTGGCCTGGAAAGAGGCCCTCTTTAAAATACTTTCGTGTATTTGGAACTAAATGCTTCATCAGAAACTATGAAGGAAATCAAGGATAGTATGGAAACAATGTAGATGAAGGAGTTTTCCTCGGTTACTCAATGAACAGAAAATCCTACAAATGGTTTAACAAGTATTTAGGAAGGATTGTGGAAAGCAGTGATGTTAAGATAATTGAGGAGAAAACAAAAAATTCTCCAAGGACGTCATATGATGATGTGATAGAAAGTAAGGAAGAAATTGAACGTGGAGAAAATAAAAATATATAAATAGATGAAGTTGTACACAACACTAAGAAGTAACATCATGATGTTGACTCAGAAGATGAATCTGAAGAAGAAACTATGGCTGAAGAGAATGCAACTGAACCTCGCAAGAGAAATCGAAGAGCTGAGATTGATCCATCCAACATAATTGGGGACAGAGGTGCACCCACTCAAACAAGAAGGATGAGTAATAATACACAATTTGTTTTTCTGATATTTGTGGAGCCATCCCCATTCGATGAAGCTGCAAAGGATGAATCTTGGGTGAAAGCCATGAATGAAGAATTTGATCAGATTGATAAGAATCAAACATGGGATTTTGTATAGAGACCCGAAGTTCATAATGTGATTGGTACCAAAAGGATCTCCAAAAATAATATTGATGAGCATGGAAGTTTCATCAGAAATGAGGCACAACTAGTATGTAAACGATACAACCAGATTGAAGGCATTGATGTTAAAGAAACCTTTGTTGTAGTGGCTAGACTGAAGTCAATCAAGCATTTCCATTCCATGGCACTCTAAAGAGAATATAATGTATATCAAATGGATTTTAAGACATTATTCATGAATGGTGTGCTCGAAGAAGAATTATACATTGAACAACCAGTGGGTTTTGTTCTAGGTACTGATGAAACAGAAGTCTACAAATTGAAGAAAGCTCTATATGGTTTGAAGCAGGAACCACGGGCGTGGTACTCGCAGATGGATTCATATCTAAATAATCTAGAATTCAAAAGAGGAGGATTAGATTACAATTTATATATAAATAATTATCCAAAAGAACAATTCATGGTTCTAGTCTACGTTGATGATATCATATTTGGTGGCAGCTGGAAAAAGTCAGTGGACGAATTATCCAATCACATAAAATAAGAATTTGAAATGTCCATGATTGAGTACCTCAGATATTTCATGGGGCTATAGGTGATTCAAAAGAAGGAATACACTTTCATTTATCAGGAAAATTATGCAAGATAGATTCTGAAAAAGTTTAATAAGCAAGACTACAAACCAATGTCAAATATGATTGCAGTTTGAACTAAACTTGGAAAACATGAGGATGGGGCCTCTGTTGATCCCACAATGTACAGGAGGATCATTGGGAGCCTACTATACGTGACATCAACACGACCATATATTGCCTTTTCCACATGCCTTTCGGCCCGCTTTCAGAGTAATACAAAGGAGGAACATATGGCGGCAGGAAAAAAGAAACATGAGATACATTAAAGGTACAAATAACTTTGTGTTATTTTTTACTGCAGGCAGGGACAGTGAATTATCATCATTTTCTGATGCTGACTGGGCTGGTGATGTAGTAGACAGAAAGTCCACTAGTGGTGGAGGCTTCTATATTGGGCAGAAATGTGTTGGCTGGTTGAGCAAGAAAAAAGAAAGTACTTCTCTTAGTACTGTTGAAGATGAGTATATATTTGCCACAAAGGCATGCACTAAACTGTTATGGATGAAGCAACAACCTACAAATATTTGTGATGAGGTGAATCAACCAATGGTAATTCACTATGATAAAAAGAGCGCAATTTATCTCACGAAGAATCCTTCTCAGCATTCTCGTACAAAACTTATTGAAATCATGCATCACTTTATCAAAGAAAAGGAAGATAAATGGGTGATTAGAATGGATCATGTTGGAACTGATGAGCAAGTGGCTGATATCCTGACCATGCCACTGCCAGTGGCTGTGTTTGAGAAGCATTTGTTGAACCTAGGTGTTCAGCCACCTCCCAGTTCATAAGGAGGTTACACAATTACCCTTTAGCGGTTTATGATAACTGTTGTTATCTTTTAATGGATGTGATGTAGGTTTGTTGGGGAGATACTATCCAGGGGAAGTATGGTTTGAGATGAACAGTGAACAAATTACCGGTCTTTGGGTTTTTTGTCAATGGGGGAGAATTCAATAAATTCAGGCATGTTCAGGCATGTAATGCTTCTTGGGAATCATTGATAATTCCAAAACACTGGAACCCAATTCAAGATTCCTCTATTCTTTTCTACATAGAGCATTGATAATGTAGAATTACAGTGTTGGTTGAGTTGATTTTTGCATTTTTGGTTTTTACATGGATTGGGATCTATTGAATTTATTTTCTGATTTCTAAAAAACACAAAGGTGGAGATTGATGGAACCATGGTCTTCTATGCATGAATTGGATTATAGTTTGTGTTTTTTGTCAATCCTCAATGGGAGTTCAGATTGTGTACAAGAAAATTGATCATACAGTTCAAGCAGACAATAGTATTGAAGGTGGCGCCCTTTCCCAGTTTTTGCCAATTTTTTTGGCCTGGAAATCGAAAAATGGAGAAAAGTGATTTTGGAAAAGTGAAATGTGCGCCATGTACTTGAAGTAGAGTAATGTTGTGTTCCATGCGTTTTTCAAGATCATAACATGGAAAAATGGAAAAGGGATAAGGGTTGCGCATGTTTTGGGCTGGTCATGCAAGTGACATGCACACCGAGAAAGGACTTGTGTGCCGATGCCAATGAGGTTGGAAAGTTGTGCTCCTGTTGTTCTTTGTGATTAGAGCTTTATAAAATGGAAAAGTAAGGAGGTTCACACAAGTATTGGTGTGTTCACGCAAGTGAGTAGCGCCACAGAGGCTAGGGCGGTTGGAGCTGCGCGCCGGGACTTGTGCACTATGAGGACACTTGTGTGCCACCGTAATGAGGGTCCAGTTTGCCTATAAATAGAGGACCACCCCTCATCATTTTCAACTAAGTTCAAGACTTGGAGATTTTTCAAGACCTCGTCATGCATGTGGTTGAGTTGCGCAATTTGTAGTTTGGTCGTGCGTGTAGAGGTTGCACGATGGTTGTTGGCTGCGTGACCAAGGCGGTTTGGGAGCTAAATGTGAAAAGTCGCCCATGTTTCTTATTGAAGGAGGCAGTGTCATGCAAGTGGGTTTGCATCACCTGTGCGATGAACTTGTACCATGAAAGTTACTTGTGCGCTGTTCTTGAAACATGCTCTCCGGTCATGGAGATGCGCACCCGGTGAGTTTGTTTTACGCCGGTCCTTTTGGAGCTACACAAAAACCAGAAGATATCTCGATACCATTGGTGAAAAGTTTGATTAGTTTATGAGTGAAAGATGGAAATCAATAGAGAATCTACATAGAACAAAGGATTCACTTTTTTGAAATGATGAAGAGACCATCACATCTATAAACTGAGTGTGACTTCACCAAGGGTAGTGTGCCAGGGGGAGTCAACGGGAGTGACCTGAGGGACGCTGTGAGAAATCATTGAACCTATTGTAAAGGTAGTGAGACTGGGATAAAGTGACTATTCCCGATGATTTGTAATACACATCTAGTGATGTTTAGTGGAATTAGGTATGACCGAGAACCTGTCATCATATGCTCCTTGGACGTAGCCCTTAATGGTGAACCAAGTAAAAAAAGTGTTGTGTATTTTTTGTGAATGTGAATGTTTGTTTTCTGATCGTATTCATCATACAGGTTCAACAAGTTCTAACAACAGGTGAACAATATCCAGAAAATTAAATGAAAAATTTGTCACCCTGATTCACTCCTCCTCTCTCAGGGTGTCCCGGGGTCCTTCATCTCTAATGAGTCACAACCTTCCTACTATTTTTTATAGTTGGGATAACCAGAACATAATTTGGATGTGAGGAATAACATAACAATAAACAAAGGGAACTATATTTTTAAAATAAAATCTATAATAAAAACATGATATTGGACGATTTTTAGTGGGGAAAAGCAAAAAATAATTAAAAAGAAAAATTTGAAGATGATAATGAATTTGGATGCATCTCTTAATCATTTATCACAAAAGTAAAGGAATATATTTTTCTAATATGATCTTAGGGGGTCGCGGAAAAATAAAAATTATTTGAAGAAGTTTATATTTGAATTCAATGAGACCATTAGAAATTGTCTAATCATATTCTCATAAAATGTATTTTTGAATATTGAAATATAATTTCATCTTCATGGGTACATTTTTTTTATTCATGAACCATTCTCCTGATGCAATAAATCCATGACCTACAATATGGTGTCATTATCAAATCACTCCATGGAAATATTTGGAGAATAATATTAATAATATGACAATTGGATTAATTCTATGGACATCAATCTAGACATAAAACATATTCGGACAAAAGATTTTTAATTAAATCTTAAAAGTGTTGTTTAATATAATACAAGTAACTATTATTAAACAAATCACAAATATAATTTAAATGACATAATAACAAATTTTATAAATAATAAATTCAAAATAATGATGTGAAAAGAAGTGCATCATTAATAATAATCTGTATGAGTCCACATCATTGAAAAAAAAAATCTATAATTAATTTTAAACAATGTTGCAAGTATATTTCATAATATAATATTGTTAATTTAAAAGTGTAATTAAATTTAACAAAAGTATCATAAATAAGATTATATATTTTTGGAAATAAATTTTTCATCTAATGGTATGTCCTGAATCACCATTAGAAATTCTTACCAATGAGTTAGAGACTCAAAATTGAAAAATTATGGTGGTGAAAAACACATTTTTATATTCCATTTACATTTTAAAAAATAAAATGATTTATTTTAACCCAAAACATTTACAATCATAATCTCATCAAAGGGTGTGAATAGAGGAATAAAAAAATGACTCAATGTTAGATGTCCAACAGGGTCTGATGACTAACTGTTGGCTTCCAACTGTGCCTTCTGACTAAGGATTGGGTTCCGATGGTGGATCACTATAATATTATTAATAACTATTGATGTCATGAACCATCCTCAGGGCCCATACCGTGACTACCCTAAGCCAGCCTTCCATAGTCCAAGGGCTAGTGACTAGCACCAAATGCGTAAGTCCCGATAAAAAGTGAAGGCATTGCCTTTATAAAAGTAGACAAAACAACAGAGTACACAACTGAAGTAAGAACTAAGTAAACTGAGTCCAAAATTATGTGCTGAAAGGTAAATGTGCTAGTATACAACCCCAACTGAAAGTACAGTACAACTGAAAACTAGCACAAATTCAGTATAGTAAAATAGAAACCACTGAGTCATCCTTCGGGAATCCCACCTGAAGGGTTGTTATAGATGGCCTCCTCTACACCTCATTTTCGTCTGTCCGCTCCGTGTACGTCTCGCCAAGTGTTCCATCTTTGGGTACCATCAAGCTCAACAAGTCTCCACCTCGATCAGTGTTGTCCGTTGTCTGCAACAAACACAATGTAGTGCAGACAAAGCCCATGCAGGGGTGAGTATACAATACACAGTCAAGACCCCAAGTCCCCCGAAGGTCTCCCAGAATCCACAAAGTATAACCACAGAAGAGCGAAACAAAAACGAAGTATCATCTAACCTTAATTAGGTATATGCCCATAGATATACCTAAGTTATAATCCACAGTTCATCTCCATCTCTCTATCCCAAACACAACCTAATCCACACAAGAAATAAGTAAATCACATCGATAATAATGATTGATAATAAAGGCTCAGCTCACACAGGTATGCCACAATTGTAGAGAGATATAGTTGATCATATGTAGCCACTAGATCATCTAAGCTATCAGACTCACACAGGATACAAGACCAGCTAGGATGTCAGACCCACACAGATTACAAGACTAGCTATCTCGAGAGTAATAGATATGATCAGATGTAGTCATTGATTCATCTAAGCTATCAGACCCACAAAGGATACAGGACTAGCTAAGCTGTCGGACCCACACTGTATACAAGACCAGCTAGTCTGCCGGACCTACACAGGATACATGTACAGAGGTCAAACTGCGGGACCCACACTAGATACAAGAACATTAATCATTTTCGTCGACCCCATGGTGGATTCCAGTGTGGTAGTCATCTCTGTCAAAACCACAGAGGAATCCAGTATGGTCGTTGTCATTGTTGAACACATGGAGGATTCTAGTACAGTAGTCGACGCAGTGGCAGCCAGCTCAAGGGTTCCATCACATATCACACTCGATTCAGGGGGAGTCCACTCCTTGAGGAAAGGGGTCGTCACATCAACTATCATGAAGTCTAGAGTTGATGTATCACGAAGTTCCTTCTCGTCAAAAGAAACCCAACGCAATAGACATTGTGTCAATCAGACACCCGGTCTGAGAGATATTGGCTTTTCCATTCCTGGGGCATGGTTGGAAATACGCTCGTTCCAAACCCGGTTGTTTTCCAAAGTCATATAAAACTCACTTAGATTATTTCAAAAGGACCGCCTCATCATAGGGGTCCCAGTTCTGAAGATGGAGCATCGATCAGACGTACGGCCTTAATGTTATTCACGTTTAAGTCAAAATGGGTCTGGTCCATCAAGCCTAGTGGGCTGGTGGGTCGGGTCAGCCCGGTTTTGGCGGGTCCGACCAAGTAGAAGGTTGGACCTGTTCTATGAATCGCGCGGCCCGGCCCAAGGGGGGCGCAACCCGGCCCGGTTCGACGGGGGGCGGCGCGGCCCGGTGGGCTGTAGCTCGGCCGGCTGGCAGAGCAGTCCGGGGGTGGGGGGAAGATTTCCCAAACCAGCGACACCGAGTGGTGCCTCCCTCCCAATTTGTCTGGGCGAAGCCTGCCCGATTCTCCTGTGCGAGAAGCTCGCTTTGGTGGGCCTTTGTCTTCCGCACATGGCACCTGGCATCGCCACGACCTTATCAAACCTGGCCGACTAACATGCAAGCCGGTTCTCCCACCAATGTTTCCCGCAGAATGAGGGTCGCGGTCCTCTGCAGTGTGGTTCCCTCGTGGCGCCATGGTCTCTTTGGTCCGGCCGGCTATACCTGACGGATCTTCATCGACCGAGCGGCCCGTGGTTGCGGGCCTCTTTCTTCGTATGCAGCCTCCACCTTTTCTCGCCGACGCCTCCATTAGCCACCACCTCCTTTTTGCTAATTAAAATAACAAGAAACGACGATGGGTCGTCTCGCCGTGTCTGTTCAGCTCACGCCCTCTGCGTTAGGTGGTAATAATTGGCCATAGACAATCCAAAATTTTTTACAAAGAACAAGAACAATTTTAATCAATTAAAATTCAGCATAAACCCCCTACCTTGAAAATGACGTCTCACATGATCGATCCACGGAAGATTAGCATCGCGGTAGTCTGTTGTTGTGGAAGGATGGTGTCCTCATATCAACGATTGAAGAAGATTCGTTGTCGTAAGTGACGTGGGCTCCATGACGTCGTGGTGCGTCTCAGGAAGATGCGACGTTGGAAGACATCCATTGAATTCTTCGTCAGGGATGTTCTTCGTGGAAGAACGGTGTTCTTTGTCAAAGAAATATCACCTCTTTTATAAATCTCCAGAGCTCTCCCCCTCAAGTAATTTTTGTCGACCCAAAAGAAATAAAATTCTCCTAATTTTATAGAATTTCAATTCAATTCAAATTCATTCAAGAGGTGCCACATAATTAATGCAGATATTAATTTGGTGGGATGGAACATTAAATTGGTGGGAGGTGGAGAGGTTCCACCGTAATAAATCTGAGTAGTTTTCAAAATAAACAGTATGGAATTAATGGGGAGTTGAGGGTAGGTGGAAGGGTTCAGGTTCATGTGGTCCCCACCACACTAAATTCTCTCAGGGGAGGTTATGTGGGGCGTGGTCCCACCCTTAACTTCCTTTTGTAGGTTATAACAACCAAAAATAAATAAAATTGTGTTCCACAAATTTTATTTATTTTATACTAAATTCTCGAAATATTAACTCTCAACCCGCATAAATCGAAACTGTGGTAAATGTGCCATTAAGAGAATACCAGAACTACAAGTTCATCGGTGTCCTCAGATTTCAATTCTGAGCACTATTTCAATAGATAGAAAAACATGCACATATGTATACATAATATACCAGAACAAAATGCCAGAAATTGATTCGGGGAAAAGAGGTCCTCAGAATCATGGTCCATCGGAATCCAGAGACTCATAAAATTCAAAAATATTTTAAAAAAAAAATTCCTTGAAATTTCCAGGTCTTTACTTTACTCCCACCTCAAGACATTACTTCTCTGTAAAGCTAAAAAAGACACTAGAGAAACAAATGGGGGTACTGAGTTCACATCTGAGTCTCCCACTCCAAAGTGCTCTCTTGGAGGTTAACGTGCTGCCAACAAATTCTCACCAAAGGAATCAACCGTCCATGTAGGAAATACTCCTGTCGATTCTCGATCTCCACCTGGACCTCCATGAATGTCTCCCTTGTCATCGATGTCCAGCTCCCCATGGTCGATGATGTGGCATTGGTCTTGTACGTATCTCCTCAGTTGTGATACATGGAAGACGTCATGCATCTCGTAAAACTGAGTTGGAAGGGCCACATGGTAAGCCACCTCGCCTACTCTACTGAGGACCTGGAAAGGCATGATGAAGCGCGAAGATAACTTTCCGCCCCAACCAAATCTCGATATACATCATCGAGATGAGACATGTAGGAAAAGGTGGTCGCCATCCTTGAACTCCAGTGGTCTCCATCTCCTATCAGCATAGGACATTTGTCTGTATTGTGCAGTCTTCATCCTCTCCTGGATGATCTGCACCTTATCCGTCATAGCCTGAAACATCTCTGGTCTTACAAGTGCTGACACCACAGGGCCAGTCCAGCACAGAGATGATCTGCAAGGTCGGCTGTACAGTGCCTTGAATGGTTCCATCTCGATGGTGGAGTGTTAACTGTTGGTGTACACAAACTCCACCAAGGATAGGTGATCCTCTTAGCTATAAACAAAGTCAAGGACGCATGCATGGAGCATGTCCTCAAAAGTCTTAATGGTCCTCTCAGTCTGACCGTCCATCTGAGGATGGAAGGTGGTTCTCAAGGGACGCTGCATTCCTAAAGCCTCCTCTAGTACCTTCCATATCCGGGAAGTGAAACGAGCATCTCGATCGGAGACGCTAGTCGATGGCACGCCATGAAGCCATACAATCTCCCGAACATAGAGGTGTCCAAAGATCTCTACTGAGACCAGCTCTCTGATCAGTATAAAGTGGGCCGACATGGTGAGTTCGTCAACAATCACCCATATAGAGTCGTTTCCCCTAGATGTACGTGGATTTTCCATGACGAAATCCATGGATATCATGTCCCACTTCCACTCTGGGACCTCTAAGGGTTGTTCCAATCCTGTTGGTACCTGGTTCTCCGCATTCACTTTCTAACAAGTGAGGCATCGTGAAACGAACTCCACTATAGCCCTATTCATACCCGGACACCAGTGCTGTCGTCTAGGGTCCTGGTACATCTTCTCCGCTCCTGGATGTACCTCTAGAGGGGAAGTGTGAAGCTCCCTCAACACTTCCTCCGGTAGTGAAACTGGTACCATAATATGTCCCCATAATATAATGACGTGCTCCCCTCCTTCAGAAAATCTATCAGGTTCCTACCCTATGGATATCTGAGCACGTCCTGTCTCATAGCCAACATCACCACTTTGTGCTTCTCAGACTCACTAAAGGAGTGGAGATGTGACTGAAGAAATGCTGCTCTATCTCTATCCACAAAGGATATCTAAAACATGGCTAGCTTCTTTGTCACCTCTCCTAGTAGCTGAATGCCCGATCTCCAACTGAGAGCACCAGCTACAACGTTCCCCTTCCCCAGAGTATAGACTATCTCAAATTCATAGTCCTGGAGGAAATCGAGCCATTGACTCTATCTCAGGTTTAGGTCCTTCTATGAGAAGATGTACTTGAGACTCTGGTGGTCATAGTACACTGTAAAATGTTCGCTCAATGAAAAATGGATGTGACTATACATTAGTAAAGAACTCGACTACACCCTTTTTCTCTTACCTCGTACAAGAGCTACTAAGATTTATCATTTACCGAAAAGAGAAATCTGGTCTCATCCCCTGGATGAACCATGTTCATTGCCTAATACAGTCAATCAGGACATTAACGGTACTATTTAATTCCATGTATGACATCGTAAGGCCTCGATGCTACTACTAAGAGATCCAACCATTACTCTCGCATCCAACGGTTGAGTCACACTATCGGCAGCAGTGTATGGTCTCTGGGTCTCCTCTAGTTGGAATCTCGAATGTGAGGGTCAAGTCAACGGTATTAACCAGAACCTCTCAATATCAACAATACAATAAGTACAGGGAATAAAACAAAACAAGGAAAATTGTATTTTATTACAGTAGATCAAGGTACAAAGACATAAAGCATCCGAAAGCAACAACAACAATGAAGCTAGAAGCAATATGAACAAAAGAATCCATTCCTGGAGCTAGTCTCGCACATATATAGCTTCTATCGGAGCACAATAGTCATAGGCCTCAGCTTCCTGAATCTGATCTCTCCCCTATCCATCCATTACCTATGGTCGGGGAGGACCTCCTTGTGGTGGTTGTGGTAGGGACTCGAAACGTCACCAACCACATACTGCTCGGCCAGCTCCTCTGCCTCGTCCGCCTTCTCCCGGTAGACCACCAAGATCAAACCTCTATATCCACCATGGAAGTCCCACTACTACCTGCTGATCATCTGGATGGTGGTTCGGGAAGTCTCGAGCCATGTGACCCAACCCACCCCATGCAGAACGATACCTCTTCCTCATATAGCTGGCTCTGTTCCGTGTGCCCTGCAGAATTGAACCTATATCATGTGGTCACACACCTGATGTACTAGCCCACTTGGACCTCTACGTCAACTGTCTACTACCAACTGCAGAAGAATCTTATATGTGTCATCTTACGGAGGGTCTCAATGCTGATGACTACTCAATGAGAAAACTCACCATTAGAAGAACTCGCTCCAGCACCCCCGCCTGCGTCGGGATGTTGAGGGAGATCATTGAAGACAAAATCTCATGTATGAGTCCCCGCTGGAAGGTTCGGGCCCTGAGGAATGAGTCTCATACCATATCATTAGAGTACCATGAGAGGTCATTGAACATTGCTATGTACTGAGATATTGTCATGCTTCCCTACTGCAGATGAAAATGGTCCTGAATATCTAATGCACGAAGGGTGGCTAGTAAAAACTCTTCCTAGAATAGGCTCTTGAATTATATCCAGAATAGTGATGCCTCGTCATGCACCTGGAGCTTCATGATCGACCATCTACCTACTGCTACATGCAGGAGACTCGTGACAAGGATCACCATAATATTAGCTGGTGTCCCTACAAATCGGAAAACCCTAACGATAGCCTCCAACAAATCCTTGGCTTCCCGGGGGTCCGTCTCTCCCCGGAACCTCGGAGGCCTTAGTCGATGAAACTCATGAAACACACTCAGGCGGCGTGCACTCTCTACTGCTAGAGCTGGTCGTATCGGTGGCCCAGCGGGTAGTGGTACAGCTGGTGTCTCCATTGTGATGGGGCCCTGCATCCAGGCCATGTCGCTCGATGGGCTACCATATCATACGTAACTCAGAACCCTAGCTGGCTACCTTCGTGGGGCCATCTTGAAAAGGGACAGGTGCGGAACATTTTAAACATTATACCTGGTGAGCTGACATAATGTAATCCCGGAGAAAAATTTTCCAATGGAAACACACAGGTAATCAGTGTTTTCATGAACTACGTCGGAATTCCAAGATCAAGGTCCTGGTGTATGGATACATCGTCCACCACACCAACACTGGACTTGTTGGACTGAAAAACACACTCAATACTCTTAACATTATTGCTTCATAGAATGAAATGATCAGAGTCGTGAGTTCTGTGGTAGAAACAACTCCTCTAATACCAATTTGTCACGACCCGTCCTCGGAGCCCATGTTGTGACTACCCCAAGCCCACCATCCATAGGCAAGAGGCTGGAGACAAGCACCAAATGCATAAATCCCGATAAAAAGGGAAGGAATTGCCTTTATAAAAGTAAAAAACACAACAGAGTACACAAATGAAGTTAGCACTAAGTAAACTAAGTACAAAAGTAAGTGCTGAATGGTAAATGGGAAAGTATACAAACCCAACTGAATGTACATCACAAATTAAAGCTAGCACAATTGTAGTATAGTAAAATAGAAACCACTAAGTCATCCTCCGGTAATCCCACCTGAAGGGTGGGTACATATGGCCTCCCCAGCAACTGAAGTCCCTATGTCCACTATGTGTACATCTCGCCAAGTGGTCCACCTCTAGGTACCGTCCATCTCAACAAGTCTCCACCTCAATCAGTGTTTTCCATCATCTGCAACCAACACAACGTAGAGCGGGTAAATCCCGTGCAAGGGTGAGTATAATATACTCAGTAGGGACCCCGAGACCCATGTAGGTCTCTCAAAATCAACAAAGGATAACCACAGAAGAGAGATACAAACACAAAGTATCAACCAACCCTACTTAGGTATATCCCAATACATATAGCTAATTTATCATCCACATTTCTGCTACAACTCTTGAGACCAAACCCAACCCAGCCCACACAGGAAAGAAGTCAACCACATCAATGATAATGATTAAAAATCAAGACTCACCTCACACAGGTATGAAAAAAGAGTAGAGAGATATAGTTGAACAGATGTTGCCACTGGATCATCTATGTTATTAGACCCACAGAGGATACAAGACTAGCTATGTTGTCAGAACCACACAGGATACAAGACCAACTATCTAGAGAGTAATAGATTTGATCAGATGTAGTCACTAATTCATCTAAGATGTAGGACACACATAGGATACAAGATCAGCTTAGCTAGAAAACCCTCACAGGATACATGACAATCTACTTTGCCGGACCCACACAAGATACAAGTATGGAGGGCGAACATTCAGACCCACACATGATACAAGAATAGTAGTCATCGTCGGGGAACCCATGGAGGATTCCAGTATGGTAGTAATCAGTATCGAACCAACGGAGGATTCCTGTATAGTAGTCGTCGCGGTCAAACCCATGAATGATTCCAGTATACTAATCGACGTAGTCACAGCCAGCTCTAGGTTTCCTGCACACAACACCCTCGATTCTGAGAGGGTCCACTCCTCTAGCAAAGGGGTCATCACATCAAATATCACGAAGACAAGAGTCGATGTATCCCAAATTTCAGTCTCGTATGAAGAAACCAAACGCAACAGATGGAGCGTAAATTGGATGCCCGTTCTGAGAGATATTGGCTTTTACATTCAACGGGCCCAGTGGGAAATAAACTCATTCCAAACCCTTTCATTTTCCAAAGTCATCCAAAACTCACATAGAGTATTTCAAAAGGACTCACTCACCATATGGGTCCCAATTCCATAGACGGAACGTCGATCAGAAGCGTTGTCTTAAATTTTTTCATGTTTAAGTGAAAACCAGCCCGGTCCGCCAAGCCCAGTGGGCTGGCGGGTTAGGTCAACCCAGTTTGGGAGGGTCCGACCCGATAGAAGGCCGGATTGGACCAATGAATCACCCGACTCTGCCCGATGTGGCGTGGCCTAGCCCGAGGTTGCGTGGCCTGAGGTGGGGGGGGGGACCCACCCCGAGGGGGCGCGACCCGACCTGACAAGGTGTGGAACGACCCAGCACGTCGCATCCCGACAGGGTGCAGACCGTTTGGCTGCGGCTCGGCCCGGAGGGATGAGCGGTCCGAGTGGGGGGGGGGATGGTCCCCTGCTTTCCCAAACCGGCGGTGCCACCCTCCCAATCCGACCGGACGAGGACGGAAAGCTTCTCCAGCAAGAGGGTCCCGCTTGGGCGGGCCACTGTCTTCCACACACGGTGCTAGGCGACCTTCTTTAACCTGGCCGACCGATGATCCGGCTGGTTTGCCCGCCGAAGCGGCCCGTGGAATTCGGGTCGTGGTCCTCCGCAGTGCGGAAACCTCATGGAACCACGGTCTCTTTGGTCCCGAAAACTTAGTCAGATGATTCTTCATCGACCGAGCGGTCCGCGGTTATAGGCCGCAGTTCTTCAAATGCGGCCGGTGCGCGACCGCCGCCTTTTCTTGCCACCTCCTCCATTCACCACCACCTCCATTTTGCAAATTAATATAACATGAAATGACGGAGGTTTGTCCGGCCATGTTTGTTTGGCATGCATCCTCTGCTTTAAGCAGTAACAATCTTCCAAAGACAATCCAAAACATTAAACCAAAAACAAGAACAATTTTAATGAATTAAAATTGAACATAAACCCCCTACTTTGAAAATGACGTCACACATCATCGAGCCGTAGAAAATTTGTATCACGGTAGTCTAGCATCACAGAAGGACATTGTCGTCCTGTCATCAATCGAGGAAGAGTCATTTTCATAGGCGACGTAGACTCCTTTATGTCAAGGTTCGTCCGAGGAAGATGGGTCGTTGGAAGAAGTCCTTCACGTTCTTCATCGGGGATGTTCTTCGCTGAAGAACATTGTTCTTCGTTGAAGAATAGTGTTCTTTGTCAAAGAAGGATCACCTCTCTTCTAAATCTCCAGAGATTTCCCCCACAAGTAATTTTTACCAACCCAAAAGAAAGAAAAGGCTCCCAATTAAATATAATTTCCATGCAATTAAAATTCATTTAATAGGTGTGACATAATTAATGCAGATATTAATTAGGTGGGTTGGCATATTCAATTGGTGGGAGGTGGGGAGGCTCCACCATAATAAATATGAGGATTTGTCAAAAGTAAGCATTAGGGAATTAATGGGGAGTTGAGGGGAGGTGGAAGGGCTCGGGTTCGTGTGGGCCCCACCACACTAAATTCTCTCAAGGGAGGTTATGTGTGGTGGGGGCCCACCATTACTTTCTTCCTGTTGGTTATAAATACAAAAAAAAATTTTGTTCCATAAATTTTATTTATTTTATTCTAAATTCCCCAATTATTCACTATCAACCGGAATAAAACACAATTGCGGTAAAGGTCACCGTAAGCGAATAACAGCACTACGATTTCATTGGTATCCTCAAATTTCAATTTTGAGCACTAGTTCAAAATATAGAAAAACCCACACGTACAATTATTGAATGTACCCAAAAAAACATCAGAAATTGATTCTGGGCATACCGGGCCTCAGAATCAAGTGCCGTCAGAAACCGCGAACACGTAAAATTATAATGTATTTTAAAAAAATTCATTGAAATTTCTAGGTCTTTACAATTGAAACATGATATTAATGTTATTGAAGAATAAAATGGTACTTTTACATATTATAAATTTTTTAAATAATACGATCATTCATAAATATGTTTAAACACATCTACAACCATTTTTATGAATAAAGAAAACAACGTACTAAAACATCATTTATATTTAATGAAAAAATTATGAAAAAAGTAGAAAATATTACTAGATTAATATTGAATCCAAAAGAAATTACATAATAAATGAAATACAAGATCATGTAGTATAAATGCTACTACAGTACATAAAATTCAAATATATAAAATACAACATAAAGTAACAAAAAATAAGAACATTGTATAATATTTGAGAAGGAACATCAAATGGTGGAATCATTGAAAATAAAAAAACATAGAAATAGAAATAGAATTTTTTTTGAAAAGAAATTGTACTAGCTTGAGGAAATGTATGTTAACAATTTCATGTTAGAGAATCTATTTAGTTGTCAAAATTTTACCCCATTGTGAGTTATAACAGTATATTAAACTGAAAACAATTTATGACAAATCATTGGTGAAGACTAATAGAGTCAAAATAACTTCCCAATGTATTCATATATCAATGTTGTCTTAATTATACATTTTTGGATATTTTAAAAGTGTGAAAATGAAACACCATTTTGAATTTATAAGTTTAAAAATTATAGTCCATTTAGAATAACCAACGATGTGAAAATGAAATACCATTGTTTATTATCCAATTATGTAAAAAATAATACACAATTTTTAAACAAATTGTTTTTTTAGAAAAATGACCATTGGTTTTAAACAAAGAGTATAATTATGTAAAAATGAAATTAAGGATTATATATAAATAAAAATTTATGTATATAAAAGAAACAAAAAACATAAGAAGAAATAAAATCCCTTTTGGGGAAAGTAAATAAGAATGAAATACTTAAATAGTTAAAAGATTTCATGTGATGGAGAAGAAAAATGAGGTCCTAATTTGAAATAGAGAAAAAAATGTCATGTTAGACAAGAACTCATGGTGGAGGACGCATTGTATATAATCTAAATATTTATTTTTAGTTATGTGAAAAAAATAAAAAATATAGAAACACACACTCATGGCATGCATGACTTGTGGGAGACTCTTCCCCAAGCTCTGTGGACACTTAAATTGGGCCTTGTACTAGGATTTTACATGAAAACATTGCACTACACGTGCTCTAGACTGGGTTTAGTTCAAGTCCATAGATACGACCTCACATGATAGATAGACCTTCAAGTCCCCATAAATGTTTACTAGAGATGATTAGTTATGTGTCTTGTGCATTAGACATAATTTTAAATAAACAAATAAATTTATAAATATTATAAAATCTCATATAGAAGAAAATTACAAATAATACAAACTAATAAGATATTAAATTTCAAAAGTAATTGAATTTAATTAAATAATACACAACTGTAATTTTCCAAAACTAAAAGAGATAACAAATACTTAAAACCCAATCACAATCAATATCCCCCTTTTTATAAATTAAAATAAATAATATTTATTAAATATTATCATTAAAAAAACAAATAATATCTAATCATAACAAACATTATCACGCATTATGAAATTTTTCAATCATTAAAATACAAATAAAATAATAAAATTAACCTACATAAATTGTATTAATGAATCAATTAATAATGATATACATTTGTATTAAAATTGATATATAGATAAAATTTTGATATATGAACTATTGTAATAATTAATAAAAATAATGAAACATAAAATACAAAATACATTTAATATATTTATCTAAACTGAAATTATATGTAAGTGATAATTAATCTTCCATGATACTAAATTAAAACATCATTTAACCAAATTTATTAGAATCCATGGTATTAGTGAAAATATCAAACATTGGTATTCATTTGGAATAAATTATGAATATATATTACCTTTTTTGACATGATCCCAAAGAAAATCAAATCTAACGTCAATTTATTTTGTTCTAAAGTGATGAAGATAATTTTTATAATTTTAAATAGTACTATTATTATCATAGTAAATTGGAATTTTATCCAAATAAATATTAATATGATATATTTTTTTATCAAAATATGCTTAGAATAACAACTAAAATATGAGATATAACGATCCTTGGTTATTTAAATTTATACTATAATTTTTATAGAATGCCAAGAGATGAATCATTTAATAAAAAAGATACACATATAAGAAGTGCATTTCAAGTCATATTTGTAACCTCTATTGTTATAATTATATGAAGAATATAAATCAAATTAATTATTATTATAATAATATAGTCCAGTGTTTATAGTTTCTTTGATACACCTAATTACCATTTTAATATTGTTATGCTAACACTATTTTGGGTTAGGCTGATTTCCATCATGCATGTAAACATAAAACATTATAACAATCCATGATCCTATAAGTTAGAAAATAAATTTGATCACATGTCAATTCATATTTTTAATGAAAAATTTTCCATATTCATTTACATCCAGTTTAGAGTTTGTTCTATTATTTTTTTTTCATATTTTTAAAAAAATTCCAAACTCTTTTCCAACATTATTTGAAATTAATGTCTATATTTATGAAAATTCAATCAATTCAATAACTAATATAATGAACAAACAAAAATTTAATTTCTCCCATTTAACTACAATAATATTTTTTCATTATCTATGATAACTCATTACATAGATTTTTATTAGTGGAAACAGTAATATTGTCATCAAAATAAATCAATATTAACACAATATCCTTGGAATCTATCTTTATGAATAATTTTGGATCAACCTTTCCATTAAAAAATAATTTTGAAATTAAAAAATGTTATTATTTAATATCTGGATAGAGAATAATTCCTAAGATCATAAAATGGAATATATATTATGAAAATGTGGTTTTTAAATTCATTATTTTCAAATATGGGTGGCTATATAACTTATAATTTCTCTAAAATAAAAACATTTAAAAAAAGAACATTCTATATCCGTTTGAATAAGTTTTAAAATTTTAAAACATGAAAATTTAAAAAAAAATGTCTTATAATCTAGAAACATTTTCAAATGGATCATTAATAACAGTACCTACATATTAATGATATCATTGAGCTACTAATCATTGATTATTTTAAATTATTTTATAATAGTCATCATGTTCATTTTGACAAATAAATTTAGCACATATAGAGATTTAATTTTTAGGTAGAAAAACTAAATTATATACATTATTTATATCAAACAGGTCAACCTTATCATGCATAGAAATTAACCAATTATAATCTTTTAAATAATCTTTATAAATAATAGGAACAAAATCTGCTATAAATGATGATGTTTAAAAAAACATAAAACAAATTTATAGTCATTATTCCATATAAAACATTTGTTATAATATTTTCAAGAGATTGATCATTAAGTATTTTGAAAATTATATAAACAATTTGAGATGAGAAATTCTCCCCTCAATTGATGAATTCTTAATTTCAGTTCTATCTTTATCAATTAAATTAATTATATTCTTAAAATTAATTAATAAAATCATTAAAATATTTACAATTAATTAAAATGAATTCTAGATGAAAATATTCTTCCATTTTCACATTTCTTTTATTGTATACTATATATGATGTAATATTTTTAGTTTATCCCAGAAAGATGCCTTCATCATATTTTGAAAAAAACATGTCCAAATTATCATTAATTTTTAAAATATTGGAAATACATCCAAAAACATTAAAATAACAAAATATGAGTTATTTATTTTTTAAAATATCATATAGAGATTTCTTTATCAAAATATTGATATAATCCCTATTTTTGATATATGAAGTAGTGGTAATAGATAAAACCTAAAAATCTTTTGGATGGTTGAATTCATTAAGCATTGTTCATTAAATTTCTAGAAAAGATTGATTATTTATCTCTAAAACCCCATTACATTGTAGTGTTCAAGGGGATGAGAATTTTATAATATTTCCATTTGATTCATTAAATTATTCTATTTATCATTTTAAAAATTTATTTTTTCACTAATTATTAATGAAATTTGATAACGTTTCTGGATAAGAATTTTCATAAATAACGTAATATATTTCATTAATGTTTCAATTTTATGAGATAAGAAAATATTCCATGTAAATCATCTATAATTATAAAAAATAAAAAAAGTGTATTTTATTACCAAAAAATATGTTCTCTTGGGTCCAAAAAGATGAAGGTATTGAAAATATAAAAATATAGTAGCATTGGACATTTTCACATATTTAAAATTTAATTTATTTTTTTTACCTTTCAAACAAGAATAAAAAACATAGTACATTAAAAAATTAAACTTTTGATGTTCCAAACATATTTAAATTTAGATAAATTATACAACATTCAACGATGAATATGTCCCAACCTCTTTTTCCATAGAACATGATCTCTATTTACAACATTTAAACATTTTACATTTTGTTTTTTTGTTATGAAAAATTAATGGAATAAATATTCTCTATAGAATAATACATTTTTATCTTTAAAAAAATGTTATTTATTATTTTAATATTTTACATAAATTCCATCATAACAAATCTATGATATGGTAATTATGTTTTGTTTTAAAAAATATATAAAAATTAATTTTGGAATTATAATAGATGTTAATATACCAAACTCTCTAAAATAATTAATGATGCATTTAGAGTTGTCAAAAATAGTGACACCACCTCCATCATAAGAGTTAAAATGTATGATGTTATAAATATCATCAGTCATGTTTGTTGTCTACTCTCTATCCATGTACTAGGTGACTTTGGATGTATTAAATCATGTTTCCTATAAGACAAATCTGGAAAATAGTATTTTATGTACCCAAACTAGTTTAGGTCCAACTAGATTATTAAAAAATGATTCTGGTACCCTTAGAGATTTGATTCATTTTTTTATTTCAATCTTGAAGAAATCTTTTTTTATATAAAAGCTTTTTTTGTGACATAAATAATAATTATAAATAAATGAAACATCATTTTCAAAATTCCATTTTCTATTTAAATTAAAGAAAGTAACATTTGAAATATTTTAACTCATGCCTGCATCAAAAGATGTTTAGTATATCTAATGATCATGATTTTTATATACTAAAATAATTTGGTTGTATTTATGTCTGTTAATATCCATTATTTTATTAAATTACTCTTGGAATCAAACAAATATAGATTATGTTTCCTTTAAACAAGTAAAATCCTTATTTTATTTCATTCATTCTATTTCTTAACAACATCCAGGGTATAAAATATTTTTAAATTTAAACATGATTTATAATTTTTTAGGTTTCATATCTTCATGTTTAATAAGCATGATTTCCATTCCAAGTTTATCTATATCATCAGATACAAGATTGAATCATATTTATTGATCATCCTAATTTTTATTTATGAAATATTTTATTTTTAATTTCACATATTTGAGCTTTATAAATTAATAATATAAAACTTTATTCTATTTAGTATTAATTAAAAAATAATCATTTATTTTTTTATTTTCTTCTGAAAACGTATTATATTCAATATTAAATTCCATTTATAGTTCATCCACTCTTAATATGCCACCATGGAATATTTTTTTATAAAAAGTTAAATATTTACCTCAATTTTCTATTTCAAATTAATTATAATAGATGGAATTATAGTCATAGTGTGTATCATATATAGTATAATCCATCAAACACCAATGTGTAGATTCATTTTCACTTTTAGAACAAACATCACTTAAGTATGATTCTTTAAATAAAATACATCTAACATAATAGTCCTTTATTTGTTACTTTTTATATTTCTTATAACTTTCTTCTTCATTTAATTATGGGTCGTTTTATTTTATGTTCCCCTATTCCCCACACTCAATCAAAATAAATTTTGAATCACTATAATTATTTATTTTAAATCATTATTTACCATTATATCATTATTTGGATAATATCGTCTATGATGCATCTTAAATCCTCTCTTACCCTTCATTTACTTTTGAAACCCATTGATGATTTTTTTATTTAATCCACACGGCATATTTATAACTCACAAACAAAATAATTAGAAATTAAAGTTAAATTTTATTGAAATTTTATAACTTTTTTCTTATCATGATCATCAGTATTATAATTTTTCATTTCTATCTTGTTATGAAGTAATGATAATATCATTTCCTCTATGTAAAAATCAATAAATTCATTTATTTTTTCAATTTCAACCTTATTCGAATGCCATTTTTTAGTAGATCTCATTGTAGTTATTCAATTTGGACTTCATTCTTCATGGTTTCTCCCATATAAACCATTTTATTTAATTTTTTTGTGAATATATTTTATATAAAATTCATATAATCTTATTCTACCATAATAAACTCTTGAAATTCATATTGATGTATTACTAAACTAGTTCATTGCATCGTTGCAATTCCTTGGTGAGTGGAATTCAATGTCCTCCAAATGTCAAAAAGCAGTCTTGAATGTTGCAATATGACTATATATGTTTACAATTTATGAATGATATAATAAATTCATAATTTATAGAAAATTTAGAATCATCATTACCAATGACTATTTATAAATCGACGTCATATGATTTTTTAGTATTATACATAATTACATAATACCTCAGACCTATAATCATTTCGAATAACTCCATTATACCTTTTCATTAAACATAATAACTTATGTTGAAATGTTGTGGTAAAAAGAGATTCAACATCTTCAAATACTAATTATCCATAATACAGTAGTAGATATTTTCTTTAGGCACTTATGTTATGGATAATGGTTAGTTCATACATATATATATTTAAAACAATTAAAACCAAATCCTTAAACATAAACCACCATCTGATTACATTTTTCAGTGCTCTTTAAATGGAAGAGGTGAAAGAGGGGGTGAATGGTCCTTTTTGGTTTATTATAGAAAATAAAAATTTATCAGAGTTATATAAGTGTTAAAATATGTAGTGGAAAGAAAACATTTAACACATTCAATTATTATTAGCGTTCAGATCTTATTATCCATGTCCCCTCTTCAATGTCCCTTACTCCTTCAATATAATGGTATACACTATGTCCTTAATTTTAACTAGGAGTAATTGTTGGATTAAAAAAATTACAAATGTGACTTTTTGACCATATGGTATAACCCCTAATACATTTTTCACATGGTACCATAACCACTATTTATATATGGATTCACCACATTCTTATATTTTATCTAGGTTGAATAACCCGACCTTCCTTTTGGGTGGAAGAAATAACCCAAAAAATAATTTTTGGAAGGTAAAAAAATAAACTAGCATCTGGAATATAATATGATTTTTTAAGGGTTATAATAGAAAAAAAATACTAAAAAATAAACAGAGACATGATCATATAATGAAGTAATTTGATGCTGGTCTTATTACATGATCAAAAATTTTATGTATGTTGTAGATGAATTTGGACTTCTATGATTGTAGAAAAATAATTATTAATTTAAATGTTTCACTTTGAAATATATGAGGTCACCACGAACGGTCTATCCATATTCCAATAAAATGAATTAAGGGATATGCACATTTGATTTGATTTGACTTTGTATATTTTATTATGGATGATGAATTCTCTGAACAAATTAAATAAGATATTTACAAGATTGTATCATTAACGAATATCTACCTGACACTTGTCAGAGATTAATTAAAATAATATTACAGTTAAATTAATTCTGTTGAAGAAAATCTTGACAAAAAATAAGAGAAACAATTGGTCATTTTTTAAACATTAAATGTATTTTTTAATATATTACATGTAATATTAATTAAATAAATAATAAATAAATATTAATTTAAATAGTAATAATATTTTATATATAAGAAATGCGGCATAATGATGTGTAAAATATAACATCATAAATAACAATCCTCAGGATTCCAGGTATTTGAAAATTTCTATAATTAATACTATACAATATTTCTAGTATATTTCAGCATACAATACTTATCATTTATCAATGTACATAAATATAAAAACATTAAATAAAAATGTGAAAATAAATTTTGGAAATACGTTTTTCTACTAATAGTGAGTCATGAATTTCCATTTGAAAAGTCTAGTGGTGTCAAAACATGGTTTTAAATTTCATTGACATTTTATGAAAAACTAAAAAGATTTTATCAAAACCGAAAACAATTCTAGGCATAACATTATCAAAGGTTTTGAAGAGAGAATCAAATGTTGACTAATTAATGGAGGTCCAAAGGTGTCTCGTGAAAAAATGTTGGGGTCTAATGGGGTCTTATGTCTCTCCATGGAGTTTCCATGATTTCCCACATAAAAAATAAGAAAAAATTGTTCAAACAAGTGGTTGATGTTGTTAATGAATGGAAAAACTATTTATTCTTAATGAAATAAAAATAATAACATCAAACATAAATATGGTTAAAAAGGGATACTCCCATTTATATGATTAAATATAATACCTCATTAATCATTACACGAAATATATTTAAAAAAATATAAAAAATAAATTATAAAATTACATTGTATTAATATACAAACAAAAAGTAATGGAATAATCAAGTGAAAAGTAGATCAAACAATTTAAATGCTTCTCCCAAACCAAAAATAAAAATATATTAAAAACAATATTAAACAACATATTTAATAATACAATATAAGATTAGGAAGGAATATAAAATTGTTGATGCAGTAATGACAAAAAATGAATATTTAATGTGACGAATAACACTATTGAAGATAAACTATTGTATTATGAGGAAATTTTAATTAGTGAATCTCTTTAGTGGATAAAAGTTCACACCATTGTGAATTGAAATAGTATCTTAAACTAGAGACAAATCTTCAAACACCATTGTTGATGACCAATGTTCTCAAAACAAAAAACTAGATTCAAAATTTATAAGTGGTTTCTTAATGAAAATAGTTGTATAATAATATGATGTCATAATTACACATCTTGCTTAATATATATTGATGTAAAAATAGCAGACAATTTAAAATTTCAAACTATATTAAAATGATATTATTTTGTTTATTTTCTAAAAGTTTCATAAATGGAAAACATTTACTAATCACAACAACGTCAAAAATTACTCCCCATTGTTTTTCAACAAATGGATTCCGCATGTGGAACCAAAAATAAATATTCAGTAAACAAAGAATCCGAAACACAGAGAAAAAAGAAATAATCCCAATAGAAAATTGAATCTTTGTTAGATAGAGTGAACAAGAAAGAAAAAAAAGAAGAAATAAAATATATCATGAGACGATGATGAAAAAATAGAACAAAACATGATAGGGATAAAGGGAGCCATGATGGAAAGATAGTCATGGTAGAAGACTATGAACATGATAATGAAGTGGGTCCTGATAAGTGGTGTCTCTATACCCCTTTACTGGGGATGAAGAAAATTGGAGGAGGAAAGTTGAATTGTTCTTTAGAATAAAAATGATATAGTAGTTCTAAATAAGAGATGCACTAGAATGGTGAGAACAAATTAGTAGATGACTGATGGTTGGAAAAAACTGAGAGGCAATCATATTATATAGATTCAATATCCATTGTAAAACATTGAATATAAAATAAGGAGGGCACTCAATATATAATCCAGATAAAAATGTTCATTATCAATAACAAAACATCAACCTAGACACGAAAATGCACTCAATTCCTATTGGAAACTGTTATGACTAATCACCATGATTTTTGGATGCTTAAATTGGGCATCGTACATGGTCATGTATATGAACATCGTTCCCTATGCATGCTCTAGACTATGTTTAGTTCATGTTATATGACTGGACATCCGACATGGGGTAAACCATCAGGTCCACATAAAAGAATGGTGGTGAGGTTCAGTTAAGTGGCTTACTCATTGACATAAATTTTTGTTGTAACAAAATAAAATATATAGAGAAAAATAGTTACATTTAAAAAAAACATATAAAATTATTGAAAAAGAAAATAAATTTCAACATAATTGAATTTAATTAAATATTATAAAATTTTAATTTATCAAAACAAAAATATATACCAAAAATATTATTTATGGTTACAGCATCCAAATAAAATATTAATAAAAAAAGTAAACGTACAAAGTTAGCCAAATCAAGGTGTTTTAGAAATCACGGAATAATACACTCCCCTCGTATCAGCCTCTACCAAGGATGCACAAATGTCCAGAGCTCGAAAGGACCACATGGTAGTCATTTCAATGACTAACCTGTTTGAGAAGGCACCAACCTCTTGATTGGACTCTTGGTAGAAATGAGAGATCATAAAGTTGAGATGTTTCCCCCCTGGTTATGATATTCAATACACTGAGGCAAAATACTCCATGGAACATCCATGCTTCTCGACTTGAGCACATGTGACGCAAGTTCAGAATTTGATTCAATATATAAGAAATTATAGTTATGAAAGAAAACATGCCTAACGAAATAGATAGTGTTTCATAGTTCTGTATCATAATCGATTCTCATCCCAATAAAATGATAAAGAAACCATTGAAAAAGCCATGATACATGCAGAAGACACATCAAAAACCCAATATACAATGCACACCAGATGCAAATCCATCAACATTAACATTAACACATGGAATGACTAGTGGGTCCAGCGAATAAATTTAATCCTAAGGGGATTCTTCATTCCACCTGAAATAACTAGCATCGACAATTTAGTAAAATATATATAGGTTTTATCCATGAATCTACTCTGTATCGCATTTGATGTGTGTACGTCTTGATGAACCAGCATTGCACTTTCATAAAAGGAAGAGGGATTTCTGTCCAAGAGGAGGTTGTTCTGGGATGTCCAGATGGGGTGACAAACCACTGATACAGCAACCAGGATCATATTCTAGACCTGCACACTCCTCCCAGACATGGAGATGTATATCATCAAGCCATCCAGAAACCGATGTGATAAAAATCCATGTTAAAGATGTCTCCAATGTATTTCCATAGCTTATGAGAAAATGTAAAGCTGATGAAAAAGTGTTATGCATTATTATTTTCACTCATGCATAGATAACATGAAGACATAATAAATTTACTAGCCTTTCTTAATTAATCATGTTTTGGAAGCATGTTCTGCCATATTCTGTTTAGAAGAAGAATCTAGGAGGGTAGGACAAAGGTTTCATAGAACCTAAGAAGCCAAGAAAAATCTTTTGTGGTGCCATCACGCTGCATGTTATAAGTCTCTTTGATACTAATTTTTTTTCATATTGGTCTTTTATACAAAGATATCACTATCCATGAACAGTTAGATATGGATTTCAAGTTCATCTTTGGGAGTAACCCTAATTTCTTGATTGTCACTCTAATCCAGAAAATCTGCGATATACATGTCCAATAAGTAAGAGGGGATATCACTAGAAAACAAGGGGTTATCCATCCAAGTACTGCAAAAACAATTGAGTCTATAGTGGTAGGACACAAGCCATTTAGATCTCTGAATAATGTCGTTGAAGGATTTCTAAATGTTGGTCCATACAAATGATGATATATAGTGAGTGTAACATTTAATAAGACACATTCTTAAAATACATGAAAGAAAATCTAGGGATTAGTTGTTGGAGTTTAAAATATTCCATACCTATTAATATAACATATAGTTAACACCAAATTACCAATAGATAATATTGTGGTAGAATGTGTTTGAAAAAAACATTCCATGTACTTATGAGCATCCAAGATCTGACAAAGGTCAAACACACAGTCCCTCAATATATCCTCGAACATCTAGATAGTGTATTTAGTCTTCCCATATATCTAGGGGTGAATGGTTGTATTCATCCACATTTCTATCTTTAATTCCCCTAATAGGCATCTCCATGATTGTGAATTTAACCATGCAGCATTATTTGGAAAAAAAGTTGAGGGAACCCCATGAAGGTTACCAATATCTTGTATATCCATATTCCCTAAAATCGACCCAAAACTATGATCACTATGATTAATTAAGATGTCGGAGTTTTTGATTCAATCAACTATTACCCATATGGATCCATGTATCTTCTCAATCTGTAGAATAACTTTCATGATGACCGTTGAAATACTGTCCCACGTTCAATATGAGATCTTAAAGGGATACAACAATCCAATCAAGACCTAGTTATGAACATTCATTTGAAGATAGATAAGGCACTATGATATGAACTCAGTCATGTTTTGTCTCATTCTATCCCAAAATTACTATGAGTGAATGTTTCTATACATCTTTCCATCATTATAATGTACATCTAAAGGATATTTGTGAGATTCTCACATGACAACCTCTAGCATCATGATTAAGACCATTTTCCATCCTAGTAAATGATTTATGTGATTCTCTCCATTATAATATCAATATGATGAGTCTTATATGGATATCTATTCATAAATTAACCCATAGTCAATATTTCTCAACTATTACTCTCCCAATTGATAAAGTATGGAATGATTCAACACCATCAACTAAATAAACGTTTCACCATTCTACTCAACTAGGGTGAGCTTCAAGGAAACCAACATCTCAGATTCATTCTTATCGAAATGTGCATAAGACTTCCTTCTTGGGGAATATGCTACAAAATCACCATCCACATATGTATATATTATCATTAATTCATAGTCCTTCGGAAACTCCAATCAGTGAAATTGTCTCAGGTTCAGGTTCTAATGTTTGAAGACGTACCGAAGACTCTAATGGTATGAGTAAATCAATAATAACTATGAAAAGAAAATATCCCATATGCATCCTCAGAGAAAAAAATTATGTTACATATACATTTTCATGAGTAACATAGATCTATTAATGATATCTCAACTATCATGACCTATATATGATAACTGTATGATGATGCATCAATAAATTGTCTATCCTAGCTCTAGAGGTAACTCAATATGTCATGTGCTCCATGCCATCCTCTGATCTTCTCAATATAGGATCGCTCATAATCCTCATACACATGTCCTCAATGCCTCTAAATATTTTATTAGGTCTTGATAATTAGATATCCTTTCATCTTGAGGGTGGTCAATGGTGATTTAATCTTCGAGTTGTCATCTAAAAATATCCTGTTGTACCCAAAAATCCAAGTAAACCTCGCACCACAACCACGATACTAGATTCATCCCATGAGGGAACTACATTGATCTTCATCAGGTAAATGAACAACCCATGCACTGAAATAAAATGCAACATGAAGTGAAAATCCTAAATCCAATACTTGTACTTTGAGTGTTAACCATAAAAGAGGTTATCTAGAATAAAATCATGGATGATACTCATGTTCTAAAAATTATCCTCCAATAATAAACAGTATACGAGATATTAATTAATGAAACAACAAAAAAATTCACTAGGTAGGGCAGGATGATCAGATTAATGACAATCATATAAATTAATGTGGAATTCATTTCACTAAAGGGGATCACAAAGAACTCAAAGTGTCTATACAGATATAAATATTATAGCTTCTGAATATCAACTTCATGAACACCAAACTGGTAATAGATAGTCTTTAGATCAATCTAGAATAACCACCTCATTCCTTGTAACTTATCAATAAGGGAATAAATTCTCATGAATCTGTATTTGGTTTCTATGTTGGACAATTTTTGGAAATGGCAATCCACGCAATGCTTCACATTCTAATTCACGTTTTAGATGAACAACATGGAGATTACCTAGAGGAAAAACTATTTTTGATGAACCCCTTATATCAATGGTCCTCCAACAACAACTACATATCCTAGAGTTTTAGATCATATATCCATTATACTGTAGAAGATATCAGAGTGATTCTGAGATACTTGTCAACAAAAAACTCTATCTCCAAAATCTGAGCTAATTAAAGAAAATTCTCAGTGGAAATTTCAATTAAATCCTCCCTGAATAAAATATTCCAGATTCTAGAATGGTCTACTACATGAAGGGCCACATGCTTCAACTGATGGGTGATGGTATGTATCCTCCATCTCACATGAACCATATTCCTCCATGAGATCTACAACAACCAAAAAAGATAATATCATCCATTCAGTGTAAATATATCTGTCAGAATTTATTGGATAGTAAATCAGGGATCAAACAATGGAGATCTAATCCATACCCATATTGAAATCATAGGATTCCGTTGCGAAAATCGAAAGATCACATGTGATCCTCTATCTACAAAGTGATATCTCACACTCTCAAAAAATAACATATATAGAAGAGGTATAACCAATATGAACTTTTTGATGAAGGTGATGGGATAAATCCACAACATTAAGCTCCATCTCACACACATTTAGAAAATTGATGAAATATGAATTTTATATCTATCTAATAAAATTGAGGAAATTGTTAACAAAACCATTATCATACCATTAATCATCTCATGTGTCATAGGATCGTTAGGCCCTATATCTTTCAGTTATTGATAGCCCCAACATGAAAATCCATGTACCTGTCATGGACCATTGGTTGGTGGTTCAATTAGGATATCATAACATATTTCACCACCCAAGATTCCTCCTCCAGGGGTCCACTTACTCTTATTCAATAAGTAGCTCCTAGGGGACCAATGTTTTTCCACCATGGATATCTAAGATCACAGTGATTCCTCTATCATGGCCATCCAACTAAAATCTGTCTATGATCCTCAAAATTTCTAGTTAGATAGACTTACACTATGATACCTCACCAATAAAAATAATAATACTTCCCCTCAATGGGTTTCCCTATCCATATGTGTTTTCCCTATTTGAGATGGTCGGGCACCAGAGTCTAATTATAGGGAGGTCTCTTATTCCATGACCTATTAACTACTTCCATTTTGATATTTCACATGTCACAGCCTTATAAATACCAATTCTCTCCCCAATTTCCTAGCTTCCGCCTATTATGAAACTATCTATCACTAGCACCCTCATTAATACACCATTATAGATAGAGATGTAGAATGTTTGTACAAGGGAAAAAAATTTGATGTTGATAACCTTCTAAAAATTACAGGATCATGCCAATGGAGAACCATGTAAGGTCTGTGAACCTCATTGTGTACATATCCACCATAATCTATCCCTTGTAATGTTCTATAAGTTCTTATATTAAAACTGATTTCGAGAAGGAGTAGTAATCCTCATGAAATAACTTCATGATGTCTTCCCCAAGAGTGTTGACTCATTATTCATTTAGGTAACAATATTCCATCATGTCCCAACAACTAATTGGAAAATGATATCTTCCATCACAACCAACTGATCTAGAGGTGTTCAGAGAATCCTGAAAACATAGTAAATTGAATCTAGGGAATCCTCTACTTTATATTGATCTGGTTTTTCATTGAACCTAAATGTTATTTGGGGAAGGATCTCATGGAGATATAAAATCATGTGGGAAACCTCACCCTACCAAGATGGTATAATATATTGATCAATTATTAGGGGTGCTTCTAACAATCCACATGGAAGGATAATCACATGGGATGGACTCATTAATAAAGCCTCATCACTGATTAGATTGTCATCGTGATCTGATACTATTATCCTAGATATATTTTATCACAAAGTAATCATGAAAATTTAATCAAGATATACCACTACCTATCAAGAATATATATAAAATGGTATTTGACTCTATAAATACAATGAAAAAAGAATTCTTATATAATTCGTGAAATATATTTCACTAGAATCTGTCCACCTATATAATGTGTTGAAAAGTAGGTACTCTTTGTCCATGGTAATTGATATGTTGTACACCAAGACCATTTCATGGTTCCCTAGATGGAATGAATCACTCTCTAAATGTTGACATTGTTTCCCCAAATCCCATCCAAACCCTCATAAGGGGACTACAACATACTTCATCTGAATGAATGAATTTCTCTAATTCCAATCTATAATGACTTACCCCAATGGACCCTAGTCACAACTACCACATGCCTTCCACCATGAGATAGTGTTATGTGACATGCTCACAATGAAATAATTAGTATCAAAATAATTTTTCGAATATAACTATAAACACACACCCATACATCTCAATGAAAAACTACAGAGGAATAAAAACAAAACATGAAACATCAATAATATATATCATTCTTCAAAAAAAACCTATATGGTGTACAAAAGTATGATTGTGTAAACGAGATATGTAATGGGGTAAAATACATGATCAACCAGAATGATGTACCAATATGAAAAAAAATGATTTAAAAAGTGATGGGAGAGTATTACTCTTAATCTACACGTTACGTACTCTGATATATGCACTGTTAATGTATGAATTCATAACCTAAATAAATAGAGAGAATTAAATCCAACATCATGGATATAGGGATATATTTGTTCTCAAACCAAAGAATCTAAAATGAGGGAGAATGTGATATACATCTCATAGACTAGTAAGGGATAATAATGAAACTAATTCCACTAGACAATTTATAATTGATAATATCTCATGTTTTTATCCAAAGATGAAATTGTTTAGAGGTCTGGAAAATCGCCATAGTATTATAGAGTAGAGGGGGAACAGTCTCCATGTAGTGGAACCAGGCCCTAGTTCATCTGGGGGGTTCCATTGAGTTTATGGACGAGATTCATCATATATAATTGGTGGGTAGAACACATTGGGTTTATAAACAAAACCATCATGCCATAGTGATGTACCACAAAATAGATAGGTAACCCGCACACTATTTTATGCTGGGGTACCACTCAGTAGTAAGAGGAATCATTCTGTAATTCCAAATGGTGGTACCACTAATTATATAAATGACATGTTCCCAAATTCATAGGGGGTACCACTTTTTCAATAGAGGTCCCATTCCCAAATGGAATAGTCGGGGGATGACTCACTAGATAATAGACATGTGCACTGATCCATCATGGGTACAACTCATTAGATAGATGACCGACACTTTAATAAATCATGGTGGTACAACTCAGTAGATAATGGACCCTATCTAATGTTGGTCGGAGTGGATACTCCAGAGGGGGGTGAATTGAATTCCAATTAAAATTTCTATTAAAAACATTTAGGATTAAAATATACAAAAATCTAATTGGTCCAGTTAATTAAGGCAGTAGAGATATAAGTGATCTATTATTCAACAAGTTTCTCAACGGTTGATTACTACTCAGCTGAATTAGTATGAGTACTAATTCGACTTTTGAAAAAATTTTACTAAACGAATCACATATACACATTAACCAGAACTAACTATCAGAGTGAATGTAAAAACAGATTGATGTCTTTGAAAATATAAGCAGCGGATAAATCTAAAATAGAGTAATTGATAGATGAACACAAAAATTTAAACAAGAGGTTTATTCCAAAGCCAAGAACTAATCCTCTCAACTGGGTAATAACTAGCCACCGTGCAGTTATATTTAAGGAATGATACACAGCCTGTATCGGTCTTTGTAACAGTTTTCAAACTGTGCAGGTTTTGAAACTTCTACCATAGTTATACATGGGAAAATAAAATACCATTCCACACTAGGTTTCTTCCATAGTTATTTGTGAGAAACATAAGTATATATCGTTTGATATGGGGATTTTCAGTATCCCTCAGTTCCAGCACAAGTGTCAGTGTGTGTAAGACATACACACTACTCAAAAATGTCAAATACATAAACACAGTAGATCTAAAGATTGTAGGAATATGTTTTGAATGCTATGTGTATTGGAAGATCAACTTTGGACTCCATGAAATGAAGGAAATGAAGTTTTGTTCCTTTTCTGCAAGTTGCCTCCAAAACAGAGTGTTTCAACTTCCAGGTTCTGACTTCCAGATGTAGAGATGATCATATTCTTCAGTCTGCATCTCTTTGTAGCACACCACCATAGCATGAAAAAGTTCTTACAATAGAACTTTCTGAAGCATTGTGTTCTTCAGAATGGGTGATCAAGTGTTCTCCTTATTTCATGTATATCATGTATTGTATGTGTCTCTCTTATGTGTGTATATTCAATATATTTCATATATTGATGACTGTATCCACTCATATATATATATATATATACACACTTTTCCAGCTCAGCTTTTTTTCATTTGGTTCAGCAGGGGCTGGCAAGAGAAATTATTCTACCACGTGTGGTCCTCCTCGTTCCTCATATTGTCTCCTGATATGCTTGAAAATATCATTAAATAATGTGAGGTGCATTTATTGTTCTAGAAATGAGGGTTATTATGGTATTAATAAAATTTTTAAAGTAAATAATTGGTTATCATTAGACTAGTAGCAGATGCATGTCACACGGTAGACTTCAACGGTAGTCTCTTCAACTGTGGACTTAATTGGTTGGCTCTTCAACTGTGGTCTTCATCGGTAAGATTGATCATAGGTAGACTTCTATAGTAGGATTCTAATGGTAGCTTTGTAACAACAGACTACTTCAACAGTGACCATTCCAGCGGTAGACTATCTCAATAAGTATCTCCCTCAATTGTGGAGTTTTTCTATCAGCTGACTTCTACTAACAATAGACGCTGAACAACAGTAGACTGTTTGGAAAGTAGGATTTTTCTAGCGGTAGCCATCTACTAATGGTATACATGTCCAATGGTAGACATGAACAATGAATCTCTCAAAAAAGACGTAATAAAGAGCCTGATAGAGGACTTTTAACAGAAGCCTTTTCATAGCAGTGACCTTGTAACGGTGACTCTTTGTCTATATGGTTTGATAAGCAGAGCAACGGTAGACTTGTGATAGTGACCTTGTATCAGTAGATTATAATAGAGATAGTAGATATTCAACAGTGACATGTTAGTAGTGGTGACCCTGAGTGACAGTAAGGTATAATGGTAAAATTGAACATAAGGCTCTTACCAGTATCCTTTAACAGTGAACTTATACATAGATAAATGTAAACTGTAAGCTGATGCAATAAAATCAAGAGACTAAAAATATAATTTTTTCAGGATAAATAATATAAATAAAGATAAAAAAGAATTAGCAAGTGAATTAATATATCATGAATAGTATTTAAACATGATTTCGGATTATCAAAATAGGTGAGTACAACAGTATCCCCCTTTTTGAGAATCACAAATTATTCAAGTATGTATTAGTTATAGGTATCATAGATAAAAACATGTAATATAGTTACTAAACAGTGATAAAAAAGAAACCATAGTTCAGTTTTAATATCTCAAGTATCAGAGATTAATAATAGTTTAAAACCAGAAAAGTTCCATTATATAGTAAATAGAGTCACATCATTGGAATCATTTCCATTTCTGCCCCATTGTGATTAGAAAAAAGAGACACAAATAGAAATAATAGAGAAAGATTGTATTAATAGAATTACATTACATAACCGAAAAAGAATATAGAGTCCCTATCAAATGACATAAACAGACTCAATCCACATCATTCATAGGCAAGTGTTCTTTCCGTTTGGAAGAAGAAGTTGGGGGGTGAGCTGGTGGATCAGTAGGATTAGGAATTGCTGCAGGAATGACTAGAGGTGTAGTAAGAGAAGGTCTTGTGGGTATATAATGGGTATCTCTCTGAGGTATCAGTGGAGTAAGGCTTCTGATGGACTCAATAGGAGACATCATGGAAGAACTACTAGGTTGAGATGCAGTTATGACCGGTGGTATGATGACAGGGGTACAGTCCACATGGAGAAAGGGTAGAAGAATGTTTCTGAAGTCCATAATAATGCTTCCTCCTCATTCCAAGGCCAATATGAAATCATCCTTATTCTACATAAAATACTCTAAGGCTGGAGTCAACTGGTTCCAATGAGTGACTTGTTCCTTGATGGCTCTGGTGACTTGTGGAATCTTGAGTTTTTACAACTGATGTTTGAAATGAGCATCCATCTGATGCTTCGAGTAAATCAATTTATAATAGAAATTAATATGCTCCTTTACACTCTTCTGGTCCTGTGCCGCCTCCCTCATTAAGTAACTTACTACATTCTGAACTTCTTTGGCAGTGGAGAGAATCTGAGTCACAGATTGAGGATCAGGTTCACTGGCACCTGAAATCTTAGCTAACACGTCAGTGACCACTGTCCTAAAAGGTGAAAAGTCCACAGGTGTTCACTAGAGGTTTAAGTAGAGACAGAGGAAGACAAAGGCTTCATAGAGAAGGCATTATATTCCTTAAAAGACTTGGTCATCCCACTGATGAGATTGTTCACATCTTCATTATGGCCCGTCACATGAGCTTTCATGGATTCCTTAAAACATTAAAACACTGCAACCATCTGTTCCACCACACATTGGATGTAGTGAATGTCTTTTTCTTTTTGTACCTTAGAGGCCATAAGAGTAGTCAGGCTTACCACTAACTGTCTTAGAAGTTCCAAAAACTGAGACACTTCCTTATGTTGATTCTGTCATTGTGGTATTTTTTGGAAAAAACTAGCTTTAAAGGTAGATTGAACATTAGTCATCTTAGAGACAGTCATATCTTGAATTAATCCTATTTCCTTTTCCATTTCAGAGGAACTTTTATCAAACATCTGGTGAATATTGGTTTTCAGTTTTTCTAGATCATACATTGTGACAAGGTTATTAGGAAGAGGAACCACTATAGGTACTGCGACAGGTTCTAAAACAGTAGATATATGATGTCTTTTTCCTGACATATCACAATATGAATCATCATAATCCAGCCCAAATACCAGGTATCCATGGACTTTCCCCCATTCTTCAATTTCATGATGAATAGATACAGAACCAAAATACACCCCCTCACTTGGAGCTCTCTCCTGAGTATTCTCCTCTACTTGTTCTGATCTAAGTAACTACCCAACCTCCTCTTCAACTCCAACAGATTCAACAACAGTCTGCACTGTTGGTTCACCAAGGGGGTGAGTCCCAGCCTCCACTAAGTCATCAACGACATCTATTTCAATGGAAGTAGGTTCCACTCTGACTTCTTGGACAGACACTGTCTTGTCTGTATTGCCTATGAGAGGACTCAAACTCGGCTCCTCTTCTTCACTGTTCTCATCATCAGTTTCTATGACAACATCCTCTTTTCCTTCATATTTATAACCTTTCTCCTTTGCTTCATGAGAAAAATGATCTGACTCAGTAGCCTCATCTTGTTCAGAGGTGTATCTTACTATATTCTAGATACCTCTCCTTCTATATTGGTCTCAGTATCACTGTCCTTCAGAACAGTCTATCTTCTTGGCTGTCCTTTTGGAGGTCTAGCTACTCTGAAAGCTACTGTCCTTACAAGACTTTTAGGCAAATCAGGCTCACACTGATCATCAATTGGGGGATGATCTCTCTTTCAGGGTCCACAACTCCTTCAACATCCTCCTCCTCATCTAAATAAGCTAGTTCTAGCTCATCAGATTTGATGCTTGGATCTCTCTTGTCCTTTGTCCTATATGGGTGAGTAGTAGGGTCAAAATTTTCATAAACCATTCCTTCATCATTCACCCATGCCTTATTCCAGGGATTCCAGCTAATTTTCATGAATTTTCAATTAACCTTGGAGATACAAACACTGTTCTTAGCCACTATAATCTCTTATTTTTTTCCAGACACACCCTTTACCTATAGCATTAATGAGATTCGCTTGGCATGGAATAGGGAATTTGACTTTAAGCTTGCCTTAGTCATATCCTCCAATTGTGCCATGATTAACCTACATAGGGTGATCTTCTTTCCATGAATCAGTAAGTACATTAGGAATATATATTGGTACTTCAGCACAGAAAAATCCCCTCTCCTAGGACTAATCACATGATGAATGAACTTAAACAATAGCATGTCTTCTCCATTAATCTCAGCTGCAATGATCTTCCTTGATTTTCCATTCCCTATAAACTATTCCAAATCTTTTTTATACTCAAAAATTTCACTGTCTGGAGGAGCCACTCTAGAATAGTATGCATACACTCCATCATGGAGAACTCTCAAACAGGCAGCGCACTCGGCAAGTGAAAAACTGGATTCATTTCCATTTACTCTAGATAGTAGTCTATGAACATCATCTTCTTATTCGAACATTGGGTATTCATAGAATTACTCCAAAAGCTTCGGTTAGTACCGCCCATTGTTGTTGGAAAAACATTTGGTCCATCCTTGGGCATCTAGTGCCTCCAGTACTAATGACTTTCTCGACATCAACAAATCTTAACTCAGCTCCTTCTCAGCAAAGATTTATCTTTTTGTCAAATGCGGGTTGACAGTTCCCATAGGGGTATTACTGGTACCAATGGACTCTGATCTAGACCTCCTTGTCGTTGGCGCATCCTCATTGACAGTCAAGGGTCTCTTGGTTATAGCCATAGAGATGTGAAGGAGGTTCAGGGGTTTAAAAAAAAGTTAGGGTTTAGGGATTTCTAGAGCATGGTTCAAGATTGAGAATGAAGGTGGATTGAGATCTGTTCATAGCCTTTAGTTTTATCATTTAGGGATTAAAATAAAATAAAATATAAATAATGAATAGGAATAAAAATGGTTCGGATTCCCGCATTAAAATAAAATCAAACAGTGAGGTGTCCATCAGTGAGGTACACCAGTGAGGTGTAACGGTGACGTGTATCAGTGTGGTTCGACAGTTATGTTTAATAGTGGGGTCCAATGGAGAGTTCTTACAGTGAGGATTACTATAATAACTTTAATCATACCTAACTCATGTTTAATGTAATTTAACCTCTCAGAATTCAATGGCTTTGTGAATATATCAGCCAATTGATGTTCAGTGCCAATGAATTCAATAGTCATATAACCATTTTGATAATTATCCATTAAAATGTGATGTCTCACATCAATATACTTGGTACGAGCATGAGATACTGGATTTTTGGAAATGTTAATAGCACATGTATTGTCACACTATATAGAGACATGTTTGAATTGATATCCATAGTCTAGTAAATTGTGTTTCATTCACACAATTTGGGCACAACAACTACAAGCAGTTATGTATTCAGCTTCGGTAGTGGATAATACAACATAATTTTTCTTCATACTACACCAATTTACTGGTGACTTTCCTAATATGTGACTTGTCGCAGAGGTTCTTTTATATCAAACATGGTACCGGAAAAATCAGTATCAGAATAACTAAAAAAATTAAAAGATTGTCCTTTTGGATAAATTAATCCTAAGTTGGGAGTATGTTTTAGATATTTAAAAATACTTCGTACAGTAGTTAAATGAGACTCCATTAAATTGTCTTGAAATTGAGCTCACATACATAAACTAAACATGATGTCAGGTCTGCTAGCAGTGAGATAAAGTAAACTCCCTATCATAACTCTATAGTTGGATTGATTTACTGGTTCTCCAGCTTCATCAGCATCCAACTAAAAAGTGGTACTCATAGGTGTGTCAATACCATTACTATCATCGAAAGAAAAACATTTTAAAATATCCATAATATATTTTCATTGATTCAAAACAGTGCCACTTTTTTGAAAGATCTGATATCCAAGGAAAAATTTGAGTTCTCCCATTAAACTCATTTCAAACTCATTTAGCATCATTTTTCAAAAATCAATACATAAATAATTTTTAGAATATCCAAAAATAATATCATCCACAAAAATTTGTACTATAAAATTTTTTAGAAATCCATTTAAGGAGAAGATTAGAATCAACTATTCCTTTGAAAAAAACTTTTGAAATACGAAAAGTGGTGATCCTATCATAACATGATCTTGGAGCTTGTAATAAAAAATATAAATAATTAGAATTTTTAAAAACATGATTTGAAAAATTGGGATTTGTAAAACCAGGGGGTTGTTCATCAAACACATCCTCAACTATATACCCATTTAGAAAAGAATTTTTATTGTCCATATGATAATGTTTGAAATTAAGATGAGCTACACAAGCAAGTAGTATCCTAATGGCTTCTAATATTGCTACAGGTGAAAAGTTCTCCTCATAGTCTATTCCTTCCTCATGGTTGTATCCTTGTGCAACTAACCTGGCCTTATTTCTAAATATATTCCATGACTAATAATTTGTGTTCCTAAATACCCACTTAGTTCCTATTGGCAAGGTGTCCTTAGGTCTTTCCACTAATTCCCAAACATTGTTTTTTTGAACTGGTTTTTTTCTTCTTGCATAGCCATTACCCAAAATTCATCATTAATAGCATCATTGATATTTTTTGGTTCAATATGTGAATGAAAATATTGATGTTTAACTTGGTTTCATAGAGAAGCTCTAGTTTGTGTTCCTCTATTTAAATCGCCTATAATAGAATCCTGAGGATGATTTTAAGAGTCCTAATGACTCTAGGAGGGATTGAACTATTTCCTCATTGTAGTTTGTTCATTCAGAATTGGCAGGTGCAGATTCTGGAAAATTCTCTGAAGTGGATACTTTTCCAGATGATTCTCTATCTATATCATTAAAGTCCAGAATTGACAATTCTTCCTCACGATTTTCAAGAGAGTTTATAGGCTCATGTGGATCAATCTCATCGAATTTGAAATGAACTGATTCTTACACAAATTTAGTTTTCTTATTGAACACTCTATAGGATTTACTTGAGATAGAGTACAGCAGGGAAATTCATTCATCACTTTTAGGATAAAATTTGTCAAGATTATATTTAGTATTATGAATAAAGGCATTGCAACCAACTACTCTAAAGTAATTAACCTTAGATTTCCTATTATTCCAAAGCTCAAAAGGGGAATTGTTTATAACAAGTCTAATAAAAACTCTATTGATAATATAACAAGCTGTATTTACAGCATCAGCACAAAAATAAACAGCTAATTCGTACTCATTATTCATAGTTCTTAAAATTTCTAGAAGGGTCCTATTTCTTCTTTCTATGACTCCATTTTGTTGTGGTGCCTTAGGAGTAGAGAAATTGTGACTAAAGACATTGTGGGAGCAGTAAGATTCAAACTCATGATTCACAAAACCACGGCCATTATCACATCTCAGGGTCATAATTCTATGTCCACTAACATTTTCTACATATATGGAATATTTGACAAAATAGGAACAAGCTTAACTTTTGTGAGCTAGAATTTATACCCATGTATACCTATAAAATTCATATACAAGAACATAAACATAGTGCATCCCATTTAAAATTGAAACTATAGATGGTCCAAACAAATCCATGTGAACCAACTCACGTGGATGAGAAGTTGAAACTTCATTCTTTGGTTTGAAAGAAACATTGTGTTGTTTTACCTTTTGTCATGAATTACACACTTTTTCAAGTGGGAATTCTAATTTAGTTAAGACTATAACTAAACATTACATAGATATCTTCTTATGTGAGTGCCCATTGTAGTTTCCTAACTTTGTTTTCCCCAACCATGACTCTTTATCAAAAGAATTTAAGTAGGAAACATTTTTTTGGCTAAGGAATTTAGATCAACAACATATACATTCTCATTTCTACATGTACTAAAAAATAAATAATTTTTGAATTAAAAACATTGCATGCTTCATTTTCAAATTTATTATTAAATCCATCATCTCATAACTGAGATATGCTAAGTAATTTTTTTTAATCCATCAACAAAAAGTACTTTTGAAATTAATATTGTATCAGGGTTACCAATCTGGCCAAAGCCGGCGATTTTTCCTTTTGTATTGTCACCAATGGTTACATGCCCATCATCAACTTTAATTGGACTCTTGAAGCAAGAATAGTCTCCTATCATATGTCTTGAACATCCACTGTCCATGTACCATAGTGTCTTACAGGAACTCTTTAAATAACTTCCCTACAAAATAGATTAAACATGGGGTAATTTTGGTACCCAGATCATCTTGGGTCCAGAGAGGTTAGCTTGTAAAACATTTGGAACCAATATTTCTTTATAGTTTTTATAAAATCAATAATCATATTTTGAGACATAATTAATCTATTAGGTCCTTTAGAAAATTGTTTCTCAAAAGATGGTCTAGAAATAGCAGTGAATTGTCCAAACATTGGAACAAATTTGGTTTTATTAATATGTTTCTATCTAGGCTTATATCCTAGACCAGTTGTATATTTAGGAGCAATATGTTTTCGTAGATTCTGTGTTAAGGTATCCCTATAGAAAGTGAACTTCTCAAGATCCTTTCTGAATTGTTCATTGGATAATTTTCACTCTATATTTTCCTTTAGAAGTTTATAAAATTTCTCTTTCTCTATATACATATTTGATTTGTAATTTTCATTTAAATCATGCTATGTTTTTAATGACTTATATTTATCCTTGAGTTCATTAAAAGTATTCTAAGTCATTTCTAAATAGTCAAATAATTCATCCATAGTCATATCTTCATTATTATGAGAGTCACTTTCATTCCCGTAATAATATTTATTGTGCACATGGGAACTAATTGTTACCTCGAATGTCTCTTTTATAAAACATAGTTTGGCATGTTTGTTCTATTCTGAGTTTGAAGAATAAGATTCACTAAAAATTTCTTCTAAATCACTCCATGTTTCTTTCATAGCCTTTTAATAACCTTAACCTTATCATCATATTTTATCTTGAATTTCAACTTGTGGGAGCCTACTTTGAAATGACCTTTTCGTTTACATTCATAGTATACTATTTCAGTTGTGTTATCATTCCACTTCCTATCTTTATTCCATTGTCTATTAAGATCATATTTCCCTGTGAAGTGTGACATCCTAAAGAATTTTTTATTTCGTTAGAATATTTTGAATCATCTGGGAAGTTGTGCCATCTCCTCATCACTGTATGAGTTTGACTCTTCACTTGTAGAACTATCTACAGGTACTTGAACTATTTCAATGTGTTTTCCTTTAGAGGCCAAATTCTTGAATTTTACTGACTTATTTTTTGGTTCTTCTTCTATTTCATGATTAACCTTATGTCGTTCTTCATGCATCATTAGTTTTTCAATTAGATCATTTACAGTTAGTTTGCTGATGTCACATGATTCTCAGATTGATACAAAAGTGCATCTCCATCTGTCAGGTAGGCATCTAAGAAGCCTCATGACTTCCTCTTTTCTATCCACTAGTTTCCATGAAGATTCATAGTGTTTTCCATATCATTGAACCTAAGATACATTTAGGAGATAGATTCATCAAGATTCATCTTAAAATTATCATTTTTAATAGTATAGGTATTTAATATCATTTCATTAAAATTGATTGTTCCTTCATGAGAAACAACAAAAGTATACCAAATTTCAAAAGAAGTCTTACAGGGTGAAATTCTATTTAATTCCTCATCACCCAAATAAGAGTATAATGCATTAATTTCTCTAAAATTATCATTATAAACAAATTTTGTTACTTGAGACCATGTATCCCTAGTAGTAGTAAGTAATGCATGTTGTTCCTAAATTGTTTCCCAAATTTCAGGACCTAAGAATTCAAGATTCATTTTCATTTTCAATTTCCATTGAAGATAATTATTTCCATGAAAGAATGATGGTCTGTTATTATCAGCACCCTCAACTAGGTTATACATAGAAAAATAAATGATTAAATAACTGAAACATTAGATTTGAAAAAAATGTAGAGATCTTTAAGACACAACTAAAATCACAGTTTAAATGAAATTTAAAGGAAAAAAACTAGTTTGATGGTGTGAATTAAGAAGCCTCTGATACCAAATGTTGGTCTGAGTGGATACTAAAGAGGGGGGTGAATTGGGTTCAAATTTAAATTTCTTTTAAAAACTTTTAGGATTAAAATCCCCCAAATTAAAAACGGCCCAGTTAATTAAGAAAGTAGAGATATAAGTGATCTATTTTTCAATAGGTTTATCAAAGGGTGATTACTCTTTAGCTGACTCAGTATGAGTACTAATTTGACTTTTGAAATAGTTTAACTAAATTAATCACATGTACAAAATAACCATCTCAATCTATCAAAGTGAATGTAAAAACAAATTTCTGTCTTTGAAAATATAAGAAGAGTATAAATTTAAAAAAGATTAATTGAAAGATGAACACAAAAATTTAAACAAGAGGATCAGTCTTAATCCAAGACCTAATCCTCTCCACTTGGTGATCATCTGACATAGATTAGTTATATATAAATAATGATACACAGCCTATATCGGGCTTTACAACAGTTTTCAAACTGTCCAGGTTTGGAAACCTATATTATATTTATACGTGGGAAAGTAAACTACCAAGCCACACTAGGATTCTTCCACATTTATGCATGGTAAAAAAATGTTAGGATTGTTTGATATACGGATTTTCAGTATCCCTTAGTTCCAGCACAAGAGTCAGTGTGTTTATGACATACACACATCCCACAAATGTAAAATAATTAAACAAAATAGAGCTAAAGATAGTAGGAATAAGTTTAGAATTCCTTGTATATTGGAAGATCAGCTCTGGAATCCTTGAAATGGCGTAAATAAAGTTTTTGTCCTTCTCTGCAAGTTTCCTCCAAAATAGAGTGTCGCAAATTCTAGGTTCTAACTTCCAGATGTAGAGATGATCATCTTATTCGGTCTAAAGCTCTTTGTAGCACACCACCACATCTTGAAAATGTTGTTCCAATAGATCTTTGTGAAGCTATTTGTTCTTCAGAATGAGTGCTCGAGTTTTCTTCTTCTATCTTGTATTTCAGGTGTTGTATGTGTCTCTATTATGTGTTTATATTCAATATATTTCATATATTGATGTCTTTGTCTACTAATATATATATATATATATATACTTTTCCAGGTCACCATATTCTCATTTGGATCAGTAGGGGAAGATAAGAGAAATGGTTCAACCATGTGTGGTCTTCCTCATACCTCATACTCTCTCCTGATATGCCTATAAATATCATTAAATTATGCCAGGCGCATTAATTTGTCCAGAAATGACCGTTATGATTGTATTAATAAAATTTGTAAAGTAACGAATAGGTTATTATTAGACTAGTAGCTGATGCATGTCACACGGTAGACTTAAACGGTAGTCTCTTCAATTGTGGACTACATCGGTAGGCTCTTCAACTGTGAACTTCATCGATAAGCTTGATTAGTGGTAGAATTCAATAGTAGGCTTCTAATGGCAGCTCTGTAACATGAGACTACTTCAACTGTGAAATTTCCAGCGGTAGACTATCTCAACGGGTAACTTCATCAATAGTGGAGTTTTTTTATCAGCAGACTTATACTAAAAGTAGACTCTGAAAAAAGAATACTATTTTGACAGTAGGAGTTTTCTAGTGGTAGCCCTATACTAATGGTAGACATGTCCAACGGTAGACTTAAACTGTGAAGCTCTGAACAGAAGACTTAAGAAAGCGTCTGACAGAGGACTTCTAATAGAAGCCTTGTCACAGAAGTGACCTTGTAACAGTGAATCTTTGTCTGTAAGCTTTGATAAACAAAGAAATGGTAGACTTATGATAGTGACCTTGTATCAGTAGCTTGTAACAGTGACAATAGATCTTCTACGGTGACCTTTTAGCAGTAGAGACCCATAGTGACAGTGATATATAATGGTAACATTCTAGAGAAGGATCTTACTAGTAGCCTTTAACGGTGAACTTATACATAGATAAATGTAAACTGTAAGCTGATGTAACAAAATCATGAGACTAAAAATATAAGTTGTTCATGATAAATAATAGAAATTTAGATTAAAAATAATTATCAAGTGACTTAATATATCATGATTACTATTTAAACATGATTTGGGATTATCAAAACAGATGTGTCCAACATCCTTGATAAATCAGGGGGAACCACTCCGAGGATATAGGACCCCATTCTCTGATATGTTGTTAGGGATTCCCACTCTTACAATCTTGTCAAATCACTAACGTTGTCGATCTCCTCCTAAAAAAGGGTCATTCCTGAATCCTATCACATCATCCCATAACGGGTAAAATGAATACCATAACCACGTTCTACATATCATAACTCTCTGGATTGGATACTCGAGGGAAAACATCTGATTCCAAATGAGTGTGATATGAGAGGATTAAATATAAGAATAAGGAATAAAGGGGTACATGAAATTTCTAAGGGACCACAGAGCATGTGGTCCTGCACCAATGCATGGATGTTTCTTTAGTAACACATGAATCACATCAATTGTTTTACTAAACATAGAGTATAGGGTATGCATGATGTGTATCACAAAACTAGTATCATATCCATGATCCTTTACTATATTTGTCTAGGTTTAACCATTTCTGTGTACTTCACCACATGTAATATACCTCAAATTTCCCAAGTTAATGTACTCTCGGAGTACCCTACATGAATCCATCACATCTTTTATATGAACTATGGGTGTCCCACATGTCTTTTGATACATATAATATCATCAAACAATAGTCATCACAAAAACCTACATATAACCTGAGAACCTGACATGTATTCGGCCAGAAACATTCATTGATTTGTATTATGATCATTGAATCAATCTAATAAAACCTAAAAACATCCTAAATCCATTAATAATTCTTAATTATATTCATCACATGTGAATCATTATTAATTACTAGCATCTGATCATGCTTATTCCAACCCGGAATTGTCAACTCGTGACCCTATTGTGCAATGGTGAATAACGTGAAGAACAAGGGGATAATTGTGTTAGAAACAGTGGATTAATGATCATTGGAAATGATTTCCTAGATAAACAAAAAATAGTGTAAATCTGGAGTTATAAATAACTATATTGTAATATTAATTCCCTAAATGGGAATATGCAAGGGATAAAATGGTTGGCATTCAATGGACAAAGGTGATCATGGTTAGTCAAAAAAACCTATCGGCATATACCATGAATTGATGAGTCCTATAAAGATATTGGATTATTTTCCTTTTAAAAACATGAATTTCAATGATTTAGACTATTTATTTCATTTCATTGTTCCTCAATCATCCAATACCTACTAGCTTATTATCACCAGGTCATGGTTCACCAACAAAAGGGGGATGAAGATTATATCAATTATCCTTGGCGCAAGAGGTTAAACATGGTGAAATCATTTAAAAGGTTTATTTATTAAAAAATTATATATAGGTTGGATTAATCAATTAATTAATTTAATTTAATTAATTAATCTATGGAAAATACTGGCAATAACTATTTTATCTTAACAAACATCATCGACCTATTTAATGATTTTCCTAGGGTAAACATCACACAGATGACTCAACCATTGTCTTAGATTTCTGATCCATGATTCCCATTATGAATAATAAAATGTTCATTAATAAACTAACAACATGTAGAATAATCTATATTTAATATTTTTATAATATTAACTGCATGAACATAAGGCCTATGAAACAGACATATTCTTAAGGACGTACTCTGAAAATATATATAGAAATTGCTCATTTTCATACAATGGGACGATATGTTTTCTATAGTTTTTTTATACAGTAATATCATAAGCTTTTTATAAGTATTAAAACCTATGGTTTCTTTTTAATTTTATTGTTATTTTCATACAATCATGTGTGTGTAAGTATGGAATTGATGGAAATAGTGGTAACTACAATGGTGAAGGTTGGTATGGTATCGTCTCAATCTCTACTCAGTGCATGATAAATGTAATGAATATTAGACACTAGGATCAACTATCATGATGGGTATGTGTTGGATAAATTTTACTCCCATTATAAACCATTATGAATGATTTAAAAATATTATTATGATATTAAGTATTTACAAAATATATTAAGCCTATGATTTTAAATTTTGTTATTCATAAATTCTAAATTAATGATAAATCATAAACCATATAAATAAATTTCAACTATGATTTATATTTAAAAATATAATTAGAACATTAATCATATACCTTCATTTAAAAAGGGACTATAGAGGATGGAATATTAATTTTTTCGATGCACATAATGTATATAGGTATTTCACTATTAGAAAAAAATGATGTTAATGTTCGAGATAACAAAATTATTGAAATATTATGGTACTGAACTGTAATTACATACTAATTTGTAATATAGTTCATTATAAATAATGATGATTTCTCTAAAATCTTGAATTACATGAAATATAGAGTTTATATAAACCATGTTATACTATTTTTATATTATTTTTATGCGATATTTATCTCATTGAAATTTATTTTTCTTGTAATAATATTATGAAACACATATTGATATATATATATATATATTCTAATCAATGCGAAGGTATAAATTGTTTCTTAATTATTCATAAAATCATTTTATTTTTTAAAAATGTGTTCTCATAAAACAATTAGTTTTTTACATTTTTTTACGTAATATTGCAATTAATTTCTAGATATATTTCCTAATTTATTTTATAAAAATTATAACATTTTTCAATTGGACTTATAAAAAATAACATTAAATTATTATTTAGTATTTCTCTTAAAATTTTGATTTTTGTGTGAATATTAAAAATAATATTTTTTTCATTAAATTAAATTTCTATGGAAGTGTTTGTAAATTAATATTTTATTAAAGTGGTTTCAATATAACATCAATTATATAATAATGTTATTAAGTTAATTAAAATCGATTTTATGGTTAAATTATACATAATAAAATTTATACTTAAGGATTCATTTTTTTGAAAAATAGTTTTTTGTTGTGTTTTTTACAGAAAATTAATTTTTGAAACATGAAAAAAATATAATCTAGAAACATGGAATCCATAGGTTCAATATATAGGTCTAAAATATTAAAAATTGTTCTATTTTATTTTTGATCAATATGAATATGAACTATAGTAATTTTTTACCATAATAAATGTGAGTGGGATAATTTGTGTTAAATATAATGATAAAATGCCACAACTTCCTTCAAAAAATTACTATATCTGATAATATAGAAATATTTCATCAATTTTATTTAATTTCTCAAATATAAGTTTCCTTGTGGAAGTTTTTATTTGATGATGTCAATTATATAAATTTAAAGAATTAATAAATAAATAAAATCACTATATTCAATTAAATATATGAAAAACTTTTATATAATGATAAAAATAGGATAAATTTGGTTAGAAAGACTTATATAAAATTTGAATTTTTTTTTGAGAATTGAAATATATTTATAATTTCTAATGTCTTATTAATTACTGTTATATCATACATTACACAAACCTAATATTTATTTAGTTAAAAAATATAATATAAATAATATTAATAATATTAATATCAATACACCGTGGGTGTGTTATTGTCTTCCATGAATTAGTTAAAATAACATAATAGGGAATTGATAATGTTTTTTTATTCCAATACCTTTTATTTTGGTTTCATTGCATTTCTAATTAAATGTTATGTTCCACAATGATAATAATGAATTTTTATAATAAAAAGAAATATTAAATTATTTCAATTTATTAGTAAATTATATTTGTCTATGAGAAAGAGATATTGTTTAAAATATCAACCATGATAAATATATGAGAAACTATTCCTTTTGTGTAATTATTATAAACCAACAAGTAAGATAAATTATTGATGTTATAGTACAAGTCAAAAGGATAAACAGGTGTTTGAAAGTAAGATATAACAGTAATACATAAAAAAATTATTAGATTTTACTTTATTTGAGGATGTAGAGTCATAATCATCATATCATATAATTATATCCATTTGGATACATTTTTCATAAAAATATATATATGATAATTTAATACATAAGTATTTCCTAGAGTTACATTCAAATATCTTATAAATGAAACCTCATAAAAATATTTTTTCACAATAATTAATCCCTTTATCATAGTAAATCTATACCCTATTATAATTTTAAAAACAATTTAATCCTCATATAATATTTTTAATGTAATATACCATCATTTAAAATCATAATGTGAATGCCAAAAAAGGTTTTTTATTGATGAAATATAACTCTAAACTACACATTTGTGGTTTTGTTTCTTTTTATGCCTCCTATAAATCTTTTGTATCCATTATAATATAATGACTTTAGTTTATTAATTTTTTTTATTTTTTTTTGACATAAAAAAAATATATATAGAGACCCTTAAAATTCAACCAAAAATATAAAATCTTATTAGATTAATATTTATTACCTAATATTAGGATCCCCTTCAAAAACATATTTCTCTTATATCATTAGGGAAATGGATGTATAAATAGGTAGTCTATAATTATATCCATAAATTTTATAATAACATTAAACATTCTTAGACATATCATACACAATATATTTATTCATAACATAGGAAAGAAAACATATGAAATGGTGAGGTCAAATTCTTTGTAAGTGTAAATAAGGGAGGTATGATGATCACTTAAACATAACATTTGTATAATTGAATAAGAACCTGGTAATAAAATTATAAACACATACCCTACAAAGGAAATATCATATTCTTGAATCATGTAATAAATGTTATCAATTCATAAAATATAAATAGTGAATGAACCGAAGAGAAATATCCATGAGAGGTATAAGACATTGTATTATTGCATTCACGTAGAAAATCATTTCCAAAGTAGTCAAGGCTCATTTCCTTGACTATCATAGTAGATTGTTTTTTCCATCCACTTTTTCATAATATTCAAGGTTAACTCCCAATACTATCATTGTGGATAAGATCCCTAACTAAACACGATTTACCTTCCACTCATTTGATATTTATGTCATGAGATATAAATCATTACCCAAGGCAATGGATGGATATATAATATTTCTCACACCCGTCAACAATTATTGCATAACCAACATCCTTTTTTTATAAAATTACCTCTTTAAATTATTATAACATCACCACATTCATTTTATTATATAATAACAATACTTCATATAAAGAAACCCAAAAATATTTATTCTCCGATATCATAACAAATCATCATATCATGAGATCATAAATCATGAAAATAAAATTTCTTATATAAAATTTACATCAATTCAATATAGAATAACCAATATAAAATAAATGATTTTCATAACTATCTCATCAACATAATTACTATAAATATTGGGAAAGAATGATAATTGTAACGTTGTAGTATAATTAATATCAAATTATGTCTTAATATTAAAAAATACCCTAGAAGATCATTGAATCATTTCTTAATGAAAATATCATTTCCACATTGAATTTTAAATTTTAAAATAATAATATTTATATAATATAATAAATTATATTTTCATTGAATGTAACATTTAACATTAAAATCGATGCAATAAGAAAATTATCATTAATTACATAAGGAAATTTTTTTCATGTTTATATGTCAATAGAAACCGTTCCATTTTTATTTTTGGTAAATAGATGAAATGTTCTTCATTTAGAAAATTAATTAAAAATATTTTTTAATTTTTTTATTGAAAAATAAATATAGGGAAAAAATTAACTTTAATATTCAATATGAAAATATTAAATACACACTCCAAAATATTTTTTTGAAAACATCGATATGTTGGAAAAAGTATTTTTTTTCAAAAATGATATATATAAAGATGATTTTCCATTAAATAATATTGGTCCTCAAAGTAACAATTGTGGATAAGATTAAATAATAATATTTATTATTATGAAATAAACATAGGATATGAAGGTCCATTATTTTTAGGATATAATTTCATATGATTTCTTCATTTAAATCATAATAAAAAATCCTAATAAAAATTAAATTATAACCTAAAGCCATCCCCACTTTTTTAAAATATGAATCTTAATCCCTATGAAAGTAATAAACTTGTATAATTATGTCAATCCCAATATATTTTAAAATTTAAATAAAATATTTAATTCAAGGGAAGTATATAAGCACAAAAAACTAGTATATATGACATGTTTCCCATGGATATAAAAGTGAGAATAAACTTTTTTACCACAACTTTGATATACATCATACTAATTAGAACATCCTATATAATATAAAATACGTTTATTAAAAACTCATCCCATAAAAATCATATAACTCAATCCATATTTGATTTATTTATAATAGTTTATTATCCCTTAATTATTTATTATTTATTTTATTCATTATTCAATGTGATTACTTCTTCATTTTTCAGTTATGTTTTGGTTTCATAGTATTGGTACCTGTACTCTTATCATAGTTTTATCATCTCAATTAAACCTTACATGATTTAAATATCATATTTATTCTATAAACATATTATTACAGCCATCCTTAAATTTTTAGGATAGAAATCTTATGTTCACTATTCAATTGAGATGGTAAGTCATACTAACACTTGAATGTTTTATTTATTTCTCAATAGATAGAATTAATTAAAGTTAAATATTAATATACCTTTACATAATAAATATTATATCATATAAATCATATAGATTAAACAAATACAATTATGACCATCAATAATTAAATGGAATGCTTGCATTATATATTTTCACACCACATTTTTCATCATAACACAAAAAACACCATCCAAAATCCATTCCCAATTCTTATATCCACATTATAGAAGTTTTTTAATTATTAATGGCCATATCTATGATATTTAAAAATTAAATTTATAAGTATATATGATTACCTATCACTTGAAGGAATTATATTAGATCAATTCTTAATTATTCAAGGGTTGGTATTTGGGCCAACTATTATGTAGATAATGATTTTGGGAATGCATTTTGTTATTGAATGAATGATCTAGAGGGATTAATTTGATGTAAAAAATATATAAAGTATGTTTTCCCTTTTATAATTTTATATATGGGTACTCATGGAATTTCATAAAATAATAAAATATATTATCATAATTCTCATGCAAAATAGTTCAAACTAGATTATAAATGAGAAACAGAAGAAATATTACACAATATATTATCACCATTGTCTAATTTGAATATATTTATCATTTTAATTTAATTTTAAAATTTTTTATTTACATAAAATATCATTATTTCAAATTTAGAAACTCTTCATTTAATTAAAATTATATTACATAAAATAAAAATTGGAATTATATTATAAAAATTTAGCATAATAAAAATATTTAGTATACATTTACAGAATAATAATGCAATAAAATACAAAAATTATATTAATTTTAATATATTTATAATATTTCACTATAATGTGTTTAATTAGGGAAATATTTTACAGGTGTTGCATAACCATTTGAAGCCGTTATATTGTTACTAATAATATGTCATAAACCTATAAAAAAAATTATATTATTAATATTATGATTAAAAATTTTTCTCATTCATAACATACATATGTTCCTATGTAAACAACATGGAGATCTTTAAAACTAAGAGGGTGACTTTATGTACCATTAGTGGAATTAAATATTATATTCGTAATTTTTATGGAAATATCTCCATGAAATTGTTAATATTTAGGAAATTGGTTTTAGGTATCTAATTCCATTCATAAAAAAAATTAATACAATATATTATAAATATAATAGTTAATTTTCACTTTGATTAAATGAATATAATTTTTAATACCTCAAAAGAATAGCAAGAGGAAAAACCTATGAACATTTATTAAAAAAATATAATATTTTAGTACATAAAACCCACATGGAAAACAAAACCACTAAAACACATAAAAACCAACACAATCACCATCTCAATGATAAAAAAACTCGTCAGCATTTTCCGATTCCCACTCTGAGCTATCATAGTCCTTCAAAACATTGGCATTCTTACTTCTAAGGTTCAACCGCTCTAACGAAAGAAAATAATTATTAAATTGGCTAGAGGCCGACATACCATCTTTACAGACAAAAGATCTAGTTGTCATTGGCATTAGAAGATAGAAGTTGTCATTCCTCGACCATCTTCATCACGAGACATGCATCTCCTCCTAAATTCTAGATAATAACTTCTTTCCTCCCAGAACAATGTCACTTTATGAGGGTCTGACTGAGCCCTCATTTTCCTTTTCACTATTAGACACATCCCCACATCTCCCAGGGACAAGGATCTGCTGATATTTCTCCATCTGACTTTTCTGAATCTGGTAACCTGTGTCATTCTGTAACACCCTAGGTAAATAAAGAATATGACATTTTTATATTTATCCATATTTGTGAATAAAATATTATTATTACTTTAAACGGAATACTATGCTTGATGGCTTACCCAATACGCAACTATGAGTTCCTTTGAAATCATACGTTGCAATATAATAATAAAATAATTTTATTTTAAATGGTAGTTAACACCTAGCTGCTGTAATGATGGGAATGAACAGAACTAACTACAAAATGATTATATATGTTTGTCAAATATTTTTACTTTTTACAAAAAATGTTAGAGGATTAAAAATGCAAATGAATCTAATATTAAGCATAAATCTTCTAATATTCTTTAAAAGGTCAATTAACTGCCTTTTGATGGAAACCGATTTTTAAATATACTTTTGATAATTTTATATGTTGTATTTGAAAAATAAAATATACTTATCTGATAATGTTCATGTCTTTAATGAATAGTGAAAAGAGTTGTATTTTAATTCAAAACCACTTTTTAATCTAATTTATTTATGTTTTTAGATTATCTTATTAATTGGTTTTAATGTGAAATTAGAATATATATTTACCATTTAATCCAATGGTGATCATTTGAATTAATATCACTTTGAGATTGGACATAAACGAGTGTCAATCTTTTGATAGATATTATTTCTTAAAAAACGCTATTTGATTTGACAGTAGGATTTAATTATAAAATTAATTAATGAAACTTATATTTATTTAATTCGGTAAAATATATGTCATTTTTGAATTCAGAATATCAAATATAGCTTAGGGGCAATTTTTGGTATTTTTCTAAAAGACCTTAATTTTGTATGAATAGTGAAACCACAAAGTGGTAGTTACAAAAACTGATTTTTCGTTTAAATGGAACTTTACCACTTCTGTGATTTGAATTTCAAAAATCCAATATAAATGATTTTAATTATTAAGTAAAATGTGGTTCAATGGGATGAAAATAATTTTTTATGAAAAGTAACATTTAAGTTTTATTAATCGCGATTAAAGGTAATCAGTGTGATTTAAGGTAAAAATGATATTATAATAAAATGAAATTTTTTTGAAACTTTTCTTAACCCTATTGGATGAGTCATGGACGACCCAGAAAAACCATCGGTCGATTTTTGGGACCCCATGGAGCCACTAGGGTAAGATAATGACATTAATGCCATTTATTTAAAGTTAACGTAAAAATGACACAAACATGTATTGTTTTAATAAAAAAAACTTTACATGGGGTTATACAAGTCATATTTTTTACTATAAATAGTAATTGGAAAGTTAGAAATATTTCCTATGTCATAATATTTTTCTATAATTATTAGTCATTAAATAAATTAAATTATTTATGACATCATGATGATGTAGCGATTACCTCACTATTAAACGATTTAAATAAAATGAAAAGATCATGTAAAATTTAAGACCTAAACATGTCAAAAACCAATTGGATTGGTGGATATAGAACCCTTATCAGCTTATCCTCGAAATATATCAACGTCGGACCTTTAAAATCCAAAACTCATATGAAAATAATGTAAGCTTTCTTGACTTTCCAAGAGTGCCCCTCCTCTCCTCTTATTAAGGTCCCCCACCTCTACATCCTTACCCACACCTCTCAAGCCTTTGTTTCGGCTAATATATGATCATTTTGTCTCTCCACATCCCCTCCACATCCTAGAAGCCTTACCTTAGGCAGGAAGCTCTTCAAGAAACCCTTTTGGTTCAAACCAATGGGAGTTACCTGATTTTAAGGTAACGTCTCCACTTGTGCTCTTTTGATTTATTTTTCTTCTCCAACCCCCTAAACTCTTTTTATTCATTAATTTTGTAACAACACCAATATATTCCATATACTAGGATGTTTTTATAAGAATTATTCAAGATACACTTACACACACCTACATCTAATGGTTAAAAAACATACTGTTTCTGTGGATGATGAATTTCTGCCTCACGAAACGATAATTGTTCAATATTCTATTAACACCTTCAAAGGTGGCCATTAAGATGTCACCATATTTATATATTATATATAATATGTTTTTTTCCTTAAGCTTCGGTATTTTTCATTTATGGAATACCTTTATGGTTTCCATTATGGGTAAACGTGATAACGTCATTTTAGGAAGTGCGGACTACCGCCCCCTCAAAGTGATTTGATTCGTTAATACCATAAGTGGTACGTATAAAGGATAGATTTAATGATATTATATATGATAACATACTATAATTATAATACTATTATGTATCATTATGTTTTAATTCCATTAAATATGAAATAGAAATGGAAGTAGCGTTAATGCGTACGTACGGCTTACCGTCTCCATGAACGGTGCATTTCATCTCTTACCTCTAAATGATCATGTAATATTATAAATGAATGTATATAATGTATATATATGATATATATGATATCTACATAATGAATATAATTATGGATATAATGGATATTTTACCCCATGAATAAACCTGTGATTATAAAGAGTTTATTTTTGACTCAAGTACCAAGTATCTACAAAATGACCGTTATTAACTTCAATGATTAAATAATGTGAATAACAAAGTAATAAGTGATATAAAAGAAATAATGAACTTCAAAAAGATTCATAATCAAGTAGATATTAATTCACGTTTATTATTCTGGAGATTATAGAATGATCGAGTCAAGTCAGACACGAGGTAAGGGATCCAACCTCTCCCTTTCTGTTTAACTACTCTCTTTTATGTCATTTCTTTTAAGCTCATATTTATTATGTTTGGGGATTCTCTTTTATATTCCTCATACTGTAATTTTTATGTTCATATTATTAGAGAACCTATTTTATCTCATAAATCCATTTTTGGATGTTTTAAGTGGCGTCGTTAGGATGCCAAGTTTTCGTAAGGTATTTTTCATCTCACTTTTATTTAATGACATTTATGCTACATTTTCCACTATTTACATTGAGTGGTATATGTAATTACATTATTATACACATTGTGTAGTATAAGTTCATATATGGTTATTTACATATTCATTCTATGACCCTTCTTCCATGGGGTGTACGTTTCGAATGTTACCCAACTCAGTAAGGGGGCTTTCACCCTCCTCATTTTAAAAGACATCCTTTTTAGGTCTTTTAACCTTATTATGATGGGATATGTTCTTATATATCATTATTGATAAACTTATATGTCCATGTGATGAGATACCCCTTTTTATCTCTCATCAACTCATTTTCTGAATTTTGATGTGACGTCGTTAGGCTGTCATATTTTTGCAAGGGAGCCTCTTATCCCAATTTTGATTCTATAGGATAAACTTTTACTCCTTGAATATGTCGTTCTATGAATATTTTTGAATTCCATATGATTGTTTTACACATAATATCCACTTATATTTGGTGTATTCGTTTTTCACACATAATTATGTAATTGATTTATCTTTAATCTAAGGATACCGTCTTTGTAAGGGACTTCGTCTCGATCTCCTTTCATTAAGGCAAAAATTTTTTCTAATAGAAGGATTTATTTTATATGGTATATAAACCCCTTTGACTTATACTTTTATTCCAAAGGAATCGTTTCTATACGAAGCATTTACTAAATGACAAAAAGTATGTTTCTTTTTAATGTACCTGGTGATAATGACATTTCCGCTGCCGCGAGTATTATTTGATCTTTGGCGTCCTCAACAAATAGTTATATTTTTTAAAAGTAAATAAATACCATATACTCTTCTTTGGTATTGAAAATGGTTTTATTATAGATTTTTTATGTCAATATATTTAAGTGATATATTGTTCTTGAAATGTGGAAATGTTTTCTTTCCTTTATAATTGTCTTATGTGTTATGATTTTATAATGTTACTTGGACATTTGATGGGTGGTTACGTGATAAACCATATGGCGGGTGGTACCGTGAATACCAGGATGGGTGGTTACGTTATAACCTCCAATGCATTGGGTATGGAAGTCGACCATATGGCTATTCCATTAAGTATGTGTGCATGTCGACCGTATGGTTATTCCATTTAAGTATGTTTATGTCCCAAGTTAACTTTATATGTTATGTGTTCTTTAAATGGGTTTTATGTCAATATTTTGGTTACAAAAGCGTATTTAATGGTCGTTTATTCAGTGAAGAGTTTTTACTACTTCATAATGTTGAAAAGTATTACTTTGGTAAAGTACTCATGGTTTACATGTTGTTTTGAAAAACTAACAGTTTTCCTTATTGTTTTATCCTTTACTGGGCTTTTTATGCTCATCCCAAGTTTATGAAATGTTTTCCACATGACTTAAAGATGACTAGGGTCAAGGATGGAACCAAGGAAAGACCTTCTATCTAAAACATGGTACTAGACATGTGTTTTTTTAAGTGTTTATTTTATTTTATGGAAACGTAGTACAAGTGTCTACTATGTAATCTTTGGAGATGTAATAGTTATGACCTAATTCTATAAAACCCTAATCCTGAAAAGATCCTCTATGTGAATTATTCGTTTAATTCATGATTAAGTAATGTATAAGGCTGGGTCCTTATAGTTGGTATCAAAGGTCAGTTTAGATAACTTTAGAGGTTAGTGTATTCTCTAAGCATAAGTGACATTACCATAATTGTTTGGATTTCAGAAATAATCCACGTTTTTGATCAAGTAAATTAGTAAGTATATATTAGTGTTTATCTTCCTCATTAGTACATCATGGTTTTGTTGATATACTCATACTGACCTTTTTGGTTTTAGTTAATGTATGGATCTACCAGGCACCAATGTAACAGTGGATATGAAGGACACTGTGACAGTTTTCTTAGCGAGAAACTGAATGATATGGGAGCTACAATGATAAATCTTGTGTTTATCCTCAACCAACTATCTGTAGTCATGATTGACCACCTAAACCTTAGTGATTTCTATAATGAATCATATATGTGAGGAACAAATTCCTATGGAACTATAGGTAATAATCATAAAGGTAAGTGTGCTAAAAAACCTATGTGTCAAAGATGTGGAAAGAAAAACCCTGTAAAACGTTTCAATGGGACAGATATAAGCTATAGATGTGGTAATGATGTTCATAAAGCAAGAACCTGACATGGAAGAAGGAAGCATCTAGTTGACTTGAGGAAAGGGAAAGAAGTTCTTTATGAGGGATCAATTGAATGTATTAAATGTGGTGTGCATGTTTATTATTAAAACACGTGTCCTATGAAGATTTTTCGGGAATGGGGTCACCATGATCGTACAAATATTCGTTTACCAATACCTATTGCCATTCTGATTGAGGATGAAGAAACTGACAACGACCAATCAATGTTATGGATTATTTCTTAACTTTTGTTTTCCTATTTTTGGAATCGTAGGATATAATTCAGGATTTTGTTCGTAGGAAAGAAGTATTTCAGAATATGTTGTAAAGGAATGGTTAATGGATCCTGAAGAATGTTGAATGAGCAAGAAGTCAACATATAAGGGCTTCAAGATTTATGGTGAAATTCTTAAGAGTATTAAGTCTCTTTTGATGATGGGGTTACATTAGAAGAATTTTTTATATTATGTGTAACCCTGATGTTTGATATATGAAAAGTTTATTCAAGGAATAGTTATATGTTCTTTTGTAGACATAGTTATTAAGAACCATTTGGGTTTATATGATCCTAACTTTTGAGGTAATTATGGGTTACTATATGTTATGATGGAAAGTGAAAGGCATGAGTTATAATTGAGGTTAAATTCTGTTATGGTTATTTTTGATGATTTAATCTCATTTTGGGGAATGCATTGTGTATTATATAGTTTGGAAAAAGGACAACACACAGACCGTGTGACAACCCGTCATGTCGGACAAAACTGTGGGAATCAAACCCACAACCAAAGTGCGACTGTTATTTATCACCTACCGCTGGACTACGTGAAGTCCCTGGTTAGTATGACTAATTATTTTTAGTTAGATTCTTTTATGAATTAAGACTAAGTTGATTTTGGGTTATCTATGGAAATTATTAACCTATCATGGAGGATATGTGATTAGGTTAATTACTTTTCAATACGAGACATTAAGGGAAACTGATGTTGTTTGGAGATAAATGTTACGATTAAACTTGAAAGACTATGAGATTAAATCCTTTATGTATTTGGGTTTCAATCATAGTTTGGTTTATATTTGGTCTTCGTTGAACTTTGGGTTTTGTTGGACAAAATTTTTGAGATTAAGAATAGATTTCCTTTTTATAAAGGATTATCCTTTTTGGGTATTATCTGATCTTATACTAACCTTTTTGGTTTTAGTTTTTGTTATGGTCTAAAGACATGGGAAGTATACAGTTCTCTTTTGTGGATTAAGTGATTCTCTTGAAGTTGATTATAGCTCTCTTAATGTAAACAAGCCATCCTAAATAATCATCTTTTTAGAAAATATGAGTTTTTGTAAAAAAAACCAGTAAAAGTTGAAAGTCAAAATGACAAGTATGTTTCCTTATGTTTTTGTTAAGCTCAAAAATAAATTCCTCAATGAAAAGTAACTAAAAAAATGTTGTCCATTAACTTTTCCTACTGGGGAATCCAATACCATTTAACCCATCACAAGTTTGTGATTTTCTGGTGGTTAACTTTCTCCTAAACATGTTTTCTATCACAGTTCCTCAGAATATGAACCATGGTTTTTTCTTCCATATACATGTTTTCATACATGGAATCCTAGTATGGGTTAACTCGGGTGACCTTTGTACTTCCATTTCTTTCTTTTAATGTGATAGTTTAATTTACTCTTTTTCTGATGTGGGGCATTCAATGATGTTTCCGAGCCCAATTTTAATGTTGCGAGGACGCAATTCTCAAAAGGGGGGAAGGATATAACACCCCAGGTAAATAAATAATATCAAAATTTTAAATTTATCCATATTTTTGAACCAAATATTAATAATACTTTAAAGGGAACGCTATGCTTGATGGCTTACCCAATACGCAACAACGAGTTTCTTTGAAATCTTATATTACACTATAATAATAAAATAATATTATTTTAAATGCTAGTTAACACCTAGCTGTTGTAATGACGAAATCAATAGAACTAACTATAATGATGTGTTTTTCAAATATTTTTACTTTTTACAATAAATGTTAGAGGATTAAAAATTCAAATGAATCCATTTTTAAGCATAAATCTTCAAATATTTTTTAAAAGGTCGGTTAACAACCTTTTGATGGAAAAACCTTTTTAATTATACTTTTGAAAATTTTATATGTATTATTTGACAAAATAAAATTCTTCTTTGGAATAGGGACATCAAAATTTACTTTGTATAAATTTTTGGTAATTATCTGATAATGTTAATTTTTTTAAGGAATATTGAAAAGTGTTGTATTTTAATTCAAATCCACTTTTTAATCTAATTTATTTATATAGTTAGATTATATTTTTAATTGGTTTTAAAGTTAAATTAGAATATATTTTTACCATTTAATCCAATGGTGGTCATTGGAATTAATATCACTTTGAGATTGGACATAAACGAGTGTCAATCTTTTGATAGATATTGTTTCTTAAAAACACGCTATTTGATTTGACGACTGTATTTAATTATAAAATTAATTAATGAAACTTCTATGTTATTAATTTGGTAAAATACACATCTTTTTGAATTCATAATATCATATATAGCTTAGGGTGAATTTTTTGTATTTTTCTGAAAACACATAATTTTTGATGAATAGTGATACCACAAAGTGGTAGTTAAAAAAACTAGTTTTTCGTTTAAATGGAACATTACCACTTCTGTGATTTGAATTTAAAAAATACAATATAAATGATGTTAATTATTATGTAAAATGTGGTTCAATGGGATGAAAATTATTTTTGATGAAAAGTAACTTTTATGTTTTATTAATCACGCTTAAAGGTAATTAGTGTTATTTAAGGAAAAAATGATTTTATAATAAAATGAAAATATCTTAAAACTTGTCCTAACTCTAATTTAATAGTTATGTCCGACCAATACAACCCATGGGTTGATTTTTGGGACTCCATGGAGTCACTTGGGTAAGATAATGACATTAATGCCTTTTATATAAAGTAAAAGTAAAAATGGCACAAACATGTATTGTTTTTATAAAACAATTTTTACAAGGGGATATACAATTCCGATTTTTGGCTATAAATAATCATTGAAAGGATAAAACAATTTACTACATTATATTAGTTTTTTTATAATTTTTAGTCATTAAATATATTAAATTATTTATGACATTATGATGATGTAGTGATTACCTCATTATTTAACGAACTAAATAAAATAAAAAGATAATGTAAAATATAAGACCTAAACATGTAAAAAACCTATTTGATGGGTTTATTTCTAACCCTTATCACCTTATACTAGAAATATATCAATGTGGTACCTTAAAAATCTGAAACGCATTTGAAAATAATGTAACCTTTCTTGACATTCCAGGAGTGCCTCTCCTCTACTATTATAAAAGGCCCCCACCTCTACCTCCTTACCCACACCTCTCAATCCTTTGGCTCGGCAAAGCTATGATCCTTTTGTCTATCCACATCCCTCTCCTCATCCTAGAATCCTTACCTTAGGCAGGAAGCTCTTCAAGAATCCCTTTTTTTAAACCAAAGGGAGTTACCCGATTTTAAGGTAACGTCTTCACTTGTGCTCTTTTGTTTTATATTGCTTCTCCAACCCCCTAATCTATTTTTATTATTTTATTTTGTAAAAACACCAGTATCTTCCATATACTAGGATTTTTTTTATAATAAGGATTTGAGATACACTTAAACACACCTACATATAATGGTTAAAGAACATACTGTTTCTGTGGATGGTGAATTTCTGCCTCACGAAACAATGACTGTTCAATATTCGTTTAATAGCTTCAAAGGTGGCCATTAAGATGTCACAATATTTATATATGATATATAATATTTTTGTTTTTTCCCTAAGCTTCTGTATTTTTCATTTATGAAATACCTTTATGGTTTCCATTATGGGTATACGTGAAATCTTCATTTTAGGAATTGTTGACTACCGCCCCCTCAAAGTGATTTTGATTCGTTAATACCATATGTGGTACGTATATAGGATATATTTAATGATATTATATATTTTACCATACTGTAATTATAATAATATTATGTATCATTATGTTTTAATTCCATTAAATATGAAATAGAAATGGAAGTAGTGTTCATGCGTACGTACAACTATCCTTCTCCATGAACGGTGCATTTCATATCTTACCTCTAAATGATTATGTAATATTATAAATGCATTTATATAATGGATATATATGATATATATGATATATAGATAATTAATATCATTATTTATATTGGATATTTTACGCCAAGAACAAACTTGTGATTATAATGAGTTTATTTTTGACTCAAGTACCAACTATAAAAAAAACGACTGTTATTAACTTAAATGATTACATAATGTGAATAACATGGTAATACGTGATATAAAAGGAATAATGATAGTTAAAAAGGTTCTTAATCAAGTAGAAATTAAGTCAAGTTTATTATTTAGGATATTAAAGAACGATCGAGTCAAGTCGGACACGTGATAAGGGATCCAACCTCTCTCTTTCTTTTTAAGTACTCTCTTTTATGTAATTTCTTTTAAGCTCATATTTATTATGTTTGGGGATGTTATTTTATATTAATAATACAGTAATTTTTATGTTCATATTATTATATACCCTATTTTATCTCATAAATTCATTTTTGGATGTTTTAAGTGGCGCCGTTAGGCTGGAGAGTTTTCGTAAGGGATTTTTCATCTCACTTTTATTCACTTGACATTTATGCTATGTTTGCCACTATTTCCTTTGAGTGGTGTATTTACTTCCCATTATTATACATTTTGTGGAGTATAATTTCATTTATGAGTATTTACATCTTCATTGTATGACCCTTCTTCTATGGGGTGTACGTTTCAAAAGTTACACAACTCGGTAAGGGGACCTTTCACCCTCCTCATATTAAAAGACATCTTTTTTAGGTCTTTTAATATAGTTATAATGGGATATGTTTTTATATATCCTTATTGATATAAATGTTATGTCCTAGTTATGAAATACCCCTTTTTATCTCTCATCAACTCATTTTCTGAATTTTTATGTGACGTCGTGAGGTTGTCAAATTTTTTCAAGGGAACCTCTTAACCCAATTTTGATTGTTTGGGATAAACTTGTACTCCTTGAATATATTGTTCTATGAATACGTGTGAATAAAATCTGACTGTTTTACACTTAATATCCACATTTATTTTTTGTATTCGTTTTTCACAATTAATTATGTAATTTATTTATCCTTAATCCAAGGATACCGTCTTTGTAAGGGACTTCGTCTCGATCTCTTTTCATTAAGGCATATTTTTGTTCTAATAAAGGGATTTCTTTTATACGGTGTATAAACCCCTTTGAATTATACTTTTATTTGAAAGGAGTATTTTCTATATGAAGCATTTTACTAAATGAAAAAAGTATGTTTCTTTTTAACATACGTGGTGACAATGACATTTCTGCCGCCGCGAGTATTATTTGATCTTTGGCTTCCTCAACAAGCCATTATATTTTTTAAAAGTAAATAAATACCATGTACTCTTCTTTGTGATTGAAAATTGTTTTGATAATGGATTTGATATGTCAATATATTTATGTGATATATTGTTCTTGAAATGTGGAAATGTGTTCTTTCATTTATAATTGTTTTATGTGTTATGATTTTATAATGGTACTTGGACATTTGATAGATGGTTACGTGATAAACCATATGATGGGTGGTGCTGTGAATACCAGGATAGTTGGTTACGTTATAACCTCTAATTCATTGGGTATGGAAGTCGGCCGTATGGCTATAACATTAAGTATTTGTGGAAGTCGACCGTATGGTTATTCCATTTATGTATGTTTATGTCCCAAGTTACCTTTATATGTTATGTGTTATTTATATGGGTTTTATGGAAATATTTTGGTTACAAAAGGGTAAGTATTGGTATTTTATTCAGTGAAGAGTTTTTACTACTTCATAAAGGTGAATAATATTACTTTGGTAAAGAACTCATAGATTACTTGTTGTTTTGAAAAACTAACATTTTTCTATATTTTTGTATCCTTTACTAGGATTTTTATTCTCATCCCATGTTTTTGAAATCTATTCCACATGAATTAAAGATGAATAGGGTCAAGGATAGGATCAAGAAAAGAAATTCTATCTAAAACATGGAACTAGACATGTTTCTTTTTAAGTGTTTTTTTAGTTTTATGGAATCTTTGTAGAAGTGTCTACTTTGTAATCTTTTGAGATGTAATAGTTATGACCTAATTATCTAAAAATATAAACCTGAAAAGATCCTCTATGTGAATTATTCATTTAATTCATGATTAAGTAATTTTTATAGTCAGGGCCTTATACAACCTTGGTAATACAATATTGTTGGCCCAACACCTTCAGACCTGCACAAGATCCATTTCCCACTTCCTCATGCACTGCATCATCATCCTTTCCTTCACATAACACATTATACACTTCTCCAATCACTTCATCCTCAATTTGAGCCTCCATGATGGAATCCACGCTCATAGTCTCTAGGTCATGAAAGCGGTTCCTCATCGACACCGAGGTCATCACACCATCATCCTCAATAGCTTGTTCACATACTCTTGGCTCACCCACAGGTGGACTAACACCACATTACAAAAACTACAACATCAAGCCTTCCATCCTCGGCTTACATTGAAGACCCATGATTCCCATTGCTCATCTTATCACTGCCACACTCCTTCATCCTAGCAGTAGCTCCCGCCATCGAGCCACATTCTTTCTTGCAGTGATCAAGAGGAGACATTCCATTACTAGTGACCCCTGGAACTTCCTTCCTCTACCCTACAACAACTGGTGTGCTTGCTACCATGCCAGTAGCTGCATCACTTCTGTCTGTAGCTCCCTTGGCAACATTCCCTCATTGCATGTCCTGCTTCAGTCTATCTTGCACCATAGATACCATAGGATTTATGGATTCAACTGGCTTTCCCAGAACAGATGCAGCTTGGGGAACACGTCTAGATGCGTTGCCTACCTGATAATTAACAGAAGACTTCCTCCTCCTATCAACGGGTTTTACTATGCATTTCTTCGGGCCTGGAGACCTCCTGATGACAATTCGACCGTGACACCTAACTTCTAGATGCACCAACCTATTGTAGGTATTGAATTAATCAATCCACGATTCATAAACCACTGCCTTCATTGATCCGAATTCCTAACCCATAGAAATACAAACCCATTCAACCGGATGTCTCAAGATATCCACCTCAACACTGAGTCAAGGATTGAATAGGTGACTTCACCATGGATGTTCGAGCATCAGCGAAAAATAATTGACAAACCAAGTTCCAAAGAAATCCCATAATCAATGGATTTTGGAAAGTTAATGTTAAATGAGAGAAACTTACCCAAATCGGGATGGAGGCTAGATCGTGACCCATTCAGAGATTAAACTTCCATCAAATGAGATTAAATATACACATATTTCATCGCCTTGGTGCATTAGCCCATGCCTGTATCAGGTCTTCCTCTGAGGTGAAGCGTATCATCAAATATAGACTATCCAAAAGGCTGACGACCACACGATATTGGAAGTCCCATTTTTCATAAAACAAATGTTCAAAATCATCAACTGATGGTGTAATAAAATTGAATCTAGCCACTAGATTCAGCTCTAGATGACTCATCACTTCACATGTGATGAAAATTTAATTTTTGATAAATGAAATTTTTAGTATAACTCATTGTATTTTATCTCATTCCAAGAAAATTATTAAATGATTTATAGAGGACATTATTAAGTACATAATATATATATTTAAAATATATATTTCACCAAAAATGAAAAATCTATTTTATTAATGTTTAGAAAGTTCATTTTGCAAATAAATACAATTTCAATGAAATTTCTATTGTACTAAAATGTTTTTTATTTTCATATAGATATAATTGATAATTACAGTTTTAATTTAATCATATGTATTCCATATTTTTTCATAATTTAGTTAATATTATTCTTTAACTACGATAAAAAAATTATGAAATTAATATAAAAAATATATATATTTTAATAATATCTTATTTCTTTTTAAGCATGGTATTGTGTATAACTAATTATATTAAATATATAGATTTTATTTGAAAAAGTATATTTCATAATATCAGGGGGTGTAATATTTTTCTCATTTAAATAAATTAAACCCTCTAAATTCATCAATATAACACAAAAAATTGATTATATCACTACTTCATTATATCCTTGGTATTCCATAATGCATCATTAAATTTTTAGCTTCCCTAGAAATTTTTCACTAGATCGTTAGTCATGTTCTATTAAACTTTATAACTATGATAAATGATTTATTTATACCTCTCTTAATAAGAGAGATAATGATCTAATTGATAAAACTATGAGTGTATTACAAGTGATTGATCATTAATATACATAATTATGATAGATATATGGAACTCTCGATGAACAAGAGGGAGGTTTAGAGGATGTTCTAATAGAGATTCTATCATCCCTACAGTACCACGAATATAAATTGTGAGAATAATCCTAGGGATTATTGTTCCCTAATTTTAGAATATGATGTCATTATTCCATGGATTATTCCATTTAAATACATTCTCAAATGCATCAAATTATAGGTTATGTCAACAATTGACAGTAAAAAACATTTATATTGACCATAATATGTATTGATGTGTTTTTTAATTAATCTAAATATCCACCCCATTACATTAAAAAAATCAGGCCCCTATATTTTTATTTCTCCAACATTTTCCCATCATTTTAGATTTCAACAATTCATTCCATAGAGTACATCATAAGAATCCATCAAATTTATCTTGTGAATTATATTTTTATTCGAAAACTCCATTTGAGCAATATGTCGATCCCAACAAGATATGATATACAGATAAAAATATATTATAATATCTTCTAGGTATTTTAATTTTTATAATAAATTGAACAAAAATATGAGGATGATATGATAAATAATACCCTAACTAAATATGTAAATACTACAAAATAAATCACCATTACATTAAGGTAAACCATATATCCTAGTCAGATATAATACAATGTGGTAGTCTATATAAACATTCAAATTATTTAATATCAATTAATAACATATTATCCAATGATAAATCTTATCTCAAAGAAATTAACACTCATGGATGCAAAAGGATATCAAATACACCACATATAAAATTATTCTCTATATATGTTTTCATAAGTACTACAACAAACTTCACAGTTATTTATTCCAATTTCCTTTCTCATATGGGTAATAAATGTAATATCCCATTATGATTTTTTCTAGAATCCTTTAAATGATAACATTCTGAGCACTAATATATATACTATTTAAATAATATCGTTATGTATTCTAAAAATATATAATCTTTCAGATCAATATAAATATTTTTAATTCTAGGAGGATTTGAGAAAGATGACCTGTAATCAACATCCATCTACTTTTTAAAATATAGTATGAACAAAAAAATTAAATGGTTACTTAACCATATCATTATAACAATGTAATGATTAAAATCAAGGTAATTTCTCACATTCTTCTACGTCAATAAATTTGCCTTCTATGTATAATTAATCATCACCTAGAAATATAGTAGAATATTCATTTTTGAATGCTATGAGTTTTCTCATTCCTTCTTTATTTTAAGGTATACGCTTTTTATACCCAAAACTATTTGATAATTGTTTATCCTAATTAGGATAATCCAGTGTGGCTCTTTTGACACAAAACTTTATCCACGTTGTACACATTCCCACAGTGGTAATATATTTGGTATTCATAATATTTAAACTCATACAAAAACTTATAAAACATACATTATACTTTTTATATGTGAATAAACTCATTAAACATTTTACATAAGTATATATATATATGAAACCTTTATTTAAAAATATAATTTATCAATATCATAAATTATTAAATATAACCATTTCATACTCAAAATCATGAGATGTGTATTTTTTTTCTTTGACATTAAATAGTTGTGAGGAAATTGGATATTTGGGAAGGATCTCCATGTTAACTGAGAGATCTCACATGGGTTTCTCCCACCTTTGGCCTCCATAACGATGAATCCATGTGTCTATCAGCAGTGAGTCCCCATTGTATTTTGGATCTGCCATTTGGAAGCACATTTATGGTGGAGGTTTCATTTCATGTTGATCATTATTGTTTTTGTGCAATTTTGACTCAGGCAATAGCTGGATCTGGCATTGTCGACTTGGGAGGGGGCCAAATCATGCCTCTCACTTCAAGATTTGTTCTGGATCTGATTCCAAAGAATAAATCCATTATTGTTCAATGAGGAAGTAGGATTAATTGTGATGCTATGTGGAAGGTTTTGGTTTGAGGGATATCTACAGGGGAAGTGGAAACATCTACGTCTTTGGTGACAGACAGCAGGGGCTGGGGACATGTCTTTGGTTTTGACGGTTGTGGTGCGAGGGGTCTGTCTACCGGTTCATGGCATGGTTTCTAGAGACCTAGGATTTTGGGGTTATATATTCAGTATTTATCTATGTCGGGAGATGACATTTCATTTCAGTGTGGTAGGATATAGGGGTGTTTCTAAATTCAACTACTAGAGGATAGGAGAGGGTGCCAAGATCTGGTTGCAGCGGGGGTCTTATGGTTTGTATATTTGTAGGAAGTAGTTGGGTCAACTATTGGGCCTTATGACACTGGTATTCCTTAATCATGGGACTATGGGACTATAATACATCTTCATTGTAATGGGTTTTTTCTTTTTTATTTCACGCAAGGGTAGTTTATATCCTTTGTTCCTTTAGGTTGTCATATTAGTGACGGGCTCCCACTTTTCACACAAAAGTGGTTTTGTGGTTTTTCTCCATTTTTTATAAAGGGAATTACCCCTAACATTCCTTAAATTGTTGTGAGGAGTAATACACCACCACATATTCTGCATTACAATGGAACCCAATGTTTTATTTGGTGTATCAAGATAAATTATTAACCATTCTATATTATAGGGTAGAAGAAGAATAGGTTCATGGAGTAACATTATCATATTTTACAGAAAATTTTATTCAGATTCATTTGTTAAAATGATCATAGATAACTTTCGAGTTATTGTGGTCTGTCTATTATAATAACAAGGTATTTTTTTGAAAAATATAATATAATACCCAGATAAACAATGAAATTTAAAACTCTTAGTCATAATGGTTTGTATGAGACAATTTTCAGAAACATTTATATAAGAACGTTATACAAATATATCTTCACTAGAGATAATGTAACTCAATAATTATACATTATAATGTAAAAATTCTATCATGATAAATTATATATATATATATTCTCTTTCCTCATGTTTTTCAACATAATCATATAATAACCTCCATACACTCCCTTTCTCTATAAATAAATATGAATATTATCTATAAAAACTACTACCAACTGATCAAGGTAATATATTTATAATTTATCTATAATATAGATGAATATAGAGGGTTAATTATTAATACAAAATGGAATCACTATAAATTCGTATTGTATATACATTGAATTGAATTTTTTCATAGTTATATCCTGTTACATGATACTAAATTTATGATATCTGAAATGAAGTTTAATCATAAAATTTTTTAATTTTACATTTTCATGGTCTATAAAGTCTTTAATATAGAGTAATATATACATTTTCTCAATATTTATCTTGTTATGTTATCAATAATCAATAAAAAGTTACATGTTCAAAATATATTATTAGAAAAAGAAAATGTGAACCATAATCTAATTCACTTGGAGAATGATTCCTTTATCCAGGTTGCCTTGGATTTTATTCCACAATTAATGCAACACAACAACTTCCATTAAGATTTTTCTAGTTTAAATTGTTAATTATTGAGGTATGAGTTTTAATGAGAACTCAAATTCATTATTTAGTTGAAGAGTATACATATATTCCTAGAGGAAATCAATAAAATCTTGAACAATATGCATCTCAATGATATTTTGTTAATCCCATACCACCTCATAAAATTATCCTCCATCTATTGGAATTAGGAGCACAATATTGAATTAATTTATATTTTGTTTTTTTATTCAACATCACAAATATAAATTGGAACGTCGTTATTTGGATAATGAAGTGTGAGTGCCCTTTCCCATGAATTAACATGGGATCCATATTAGGAAAATCCATTCCCATAATCACATCAACATCAATAAAATGTAAAATAAAAATATTATGAGGAATCTTTTTCCTGTGAATATAAATTATAGAGTAGCTATAAATTTTATAAATAAAAATTATACAATTATTTTTTTCCCTACTAACTCAATATATTGTCATTAATGTTGAAATTCAAATCACTTGGAAAATTCATTAGATATAATGGAGTGGGTAAAACCATTATGAGCTAAGACATTTCTAGAGACCTAGGATTATCATAAATATATTTTATATCAAATTTTTTAATATTAATTTAATTACATGAAAACACACAATAGTATAACAATAGTTAAATGTATTTATAAATTAAGAAACACAAAATTTTTGACAACAGCTAAACTAAATCATCTCCCACTAAGATCTTCATGACTGTATACATTCTTAGATATATCCCATGAAATAAATTTCTTTATAACCAATTGGATGAAAACATTTGAAAATGTGACATCAGATGATAATTAATACTAAACAATCAAGGCACATAAGATATAAATTAACTTAATGTTATGTTAAAATGATAATAAAATTTTAAAAAACAACCTTCATATAAATATCATAATCTTGAATCATGGAATAATGATATGATTTTATTATGATATGATCCAAAAGAATATAAAAAATTGTGAGATATGATAGAATAAATTTTCCAAATTCATACACTTTTAGAATACACAAATGTATATAAAATCATCGTCATGATTCACTAGGTTCTTTAAAGAGGCTATCATAGTATAATGTGTTCACTACCAAAATTTTCATAGTAGTAGATGTTCTCCCCAAGACTATCATATTAGAGAAGGTCCCCTACTAAACTATGTTCACTCCCCAATCCAGTCCATCCTATATCATGTAATTTAAATCATTAACCACTGCATTAGATGTAGATATATATCGCACATTTTTCATAATAATAACTATATTTTTGTGTTCTCTAATATTAATAATCATTAATCAAATCATAACACATGATATTAAGAGGGTATCACATAAATTTCATCTTATAATAACATATATAGATAAGAACAGTTTCATACTGATTTTATCATTTCGTAATATCATAACATGCGAATAAAGAAGTAGGATTAAAATGAATTGCACCATGGTATAACACATACAAGAGAAAAAAGATTCCTAACCATCAATAGATCACAATAATAAACAATTAAAATAATGAATAATAATGGTATCCGTGGATTATATCTCTTGTAATACATAGCTATCATAAATTTATGTCATCATTGATGACAAATGCTTTTGATCGATCATTTAAAAAAAATTCTAAAATATCCATTATGCATCAATTAAGTCATTATAAAATATAAAACCATTTAAAAATATTATTTATTTTTAATAACCATAAAAATTATTACTATAATATTAAACAAAGTTTATGGACATGATTATGACATGATTCATTCATAACATACATATTTAAACATATATTAATTTAAAATTTTCCATAAAATAGGAACATTAATTGTTTATAAAATGGCATGAAGATTCTTTTCAAAATATTTTTGTGAAAAAAAATCAATCATGAGTAAAATTTTATCTTAAAAATCATAGTAGGATAATAAAACACTTCTGAACTCTGTTTTATAAAACATTTTATGGGAAGAAAATCTATTTCCAACTGAAGAGATAAATAAGTTTTCATATTATTAAAAATATTTTATCAATAATATTATGTAAAAACGAGATGAATAATGTAATTAGTACATAAAAATATCATGACTGAATAATTAATAATCAATTCCATGAGTTTCATTATATATTCATCATAAGAGCTTCTCATCAGAGCATATTCATAAACAATATCAATAAATGATGATATTTTATTATAAATTCATTACCACTTTGTTAACATGGAAACATAATCCCCCTTAAATTATAACATACAATGAATCGTAAAAAAATGATGAAAAAAAATTCATTATAATACCTATAAAAGGGGTTATATATAATCCTCATAAATAGATTTTGGTGCATAACAAAACATACAAATCAATGTATTTAAATTGAGAAAATAATAACTAACCGATTTAGAAAAATTTAAGTAATAAACCCGATGAAAGATAGATCATAAAATGGATATGTAAATCCTTATAAATTTTTTTATGATAATCATAAAATATATAAAATAAATATATTGTGAACATTTCATGATTCTCATATAAGTAATAAGAGAATGGAAATCCATGACCTTAATTCATGGCTTTTGTCTTTCATTTTTTTCATAATGTATAATGAATATATGGTTTATATACATATTATATAGAATATATTTACATAAATAATACCGTTTATAATTTTAATATGACCTTTTATTACATGTTTATTAATAATTCCATGTTAAAGTTATGATTTTGGTAATAACTGCATTATTTTTTGTATGTGGTTGGATTTTTTATTTTCAAACATCAAAATTATATAAATATTTTATCATATAGAAAATTTTAAAAATTATATAAATATAATTTATATTATGTATAAATCTCTTTAGAGTAACACATAAATTTTTGGATATAAAATAAAAAAAACATTCACAGAGATCATACGTCATGCATATTCAGGAATGATTCTTCAATTTTTTTGCCAGTTTCCATCAATGATAGTAAACTTATATATTATAATTCTATAATAATTTCTATATCATATTTCTAAAAAAATATTTTTAACACTGTCTTTATTATAGTACATATAAATCTAGAATGAACCACATCGCTTCGGGGGCGGTAGAGCGACGTACACAAGATCGACATTATCATCTTCTAATAATATGGTGATAATAATGATGATTTAGATATAATTACTCAATACATTTAATAACATAAAAATAACTTCTATAAATAAAAAATACTTCATTATTTTATTCTTTTTTAGTTGGTAATGAGAATATTAATGGAATCTATCCGTGATGTGGTAGTAGACCGAACAAACAATCAATTATTTAGTAAATCATTTGATGAAATTAGAGATTGATATAGGTAATAAAATTACTATAAAAAACATATCAATATATATTAAATACTATGTTAATTTTATTATATTGTAATAATAGTAATTTGAGGGTTTAGAAGAAGAAATAAAAATAAAAATTCTCTTTGATGAATGTTACCACTTCTTTGGGTATGCTCCATAGGTTTGCACTAAAATCCATCATTTGTTGTCTTTATGTCTGAAAGAAAGATTCTAGTATGAGAGGATGGATTTTAGGAAGTCATTTGGGTAGGTATTTCTTGAATGAAATGATTTTTAAAGGTATAATAATATAGGTAAGGTGTGGACTTCTATAAGTGATGTGAGTGTTGTACTTTTAATTTTTTGTGTATGAATTAATGTCACACAAATTTTTTCATATCACAAGGATCCAATAAAGATCCATTACCAATCATATAAGTGATTATTTCTAAATGTAGACATAAATTTTTTCTATGAATAGTTTTTTTCTTTATCCCTTTTATTTTTAGTTCAACACCAACCACCTATCAAATACCTATTTTTTACCTTAACCATAGTAAATATTTTTTAATATTTATACAATTAATTTTTTAAAAATTATGTTGACGTTATTATATTATATAAATTAATCATATTCTATATTTGGAATTAATTTTACAAAATTACTATCATATAAATTCAATAATAATTAATTTGAAATCATTCGTTAAGACATAATGAGTAATGCATTTTTTATAGAGAAAACGTTCAAAAAAGATTATAAAATTTTTATTTAATTTTTCTTATTCAAATTGATTCTATTGACCAAAATTTGACTATTATATCTATTATATTACATTTATTAATTCAAAAAAAATTTAAACTCCATATCAACATAAAAATCAATAAAATGATAAAAACATTTAATTAAAAGATAGTATTTTTCATGATTCATGAAATAATATAAAAAATTTAAAAAAATCATAAAAGATCACCCTATGATAATTTTGATATTCTAAATTAAATATTAATTTATTTTTCAAATTAATATTACAAAAATTATGAATAATAAATATTCATGATGGTCACAAAATAATATACAAATAATTTCTTAGAACATAGTATTTTAAATTTATAATCACTTTTCTAAAAAAATTGTTCTTTTTAATCAATATGACTCATTGATAATTGTAAATTTATATTAATATTTAAAAATAGTGATTACTAGTCATATCCATACATTTAGTAAGATATTTTATAATCATCGGGTTTTATTACATATATTAGTATTATAAACATGTATTTTTAAAACTCAGTTTCATGTGTAATGAATGTGGACCCCATGTTTCATGTATTGAAAGCTTTACATGGTGTTACATGTAATGAATTCATAACATGTGGGGGTGTGAAACAAATTCTACGAATGAAATTCAATTTATTCTGAAAGTGCAGAAAAAAATTTTGTGTTACGTTCTACACCCATAAAATGTATTTTTAATATGTAATTAATCACTCTAATACCAAATATGAGGATACTTCTAACTCATTATATTCTCATATTCCCAAAATTGTTCCCCAATTTGGTGGGTTAAATAACAATAATTGACCTAGTGTGTGGTCTTATTCCATATAACATTCTCTATATAATCAATAATTTCCACTGGTTTGTTCGTCCAAGGAAATATCATTCTCCAGCTATTTAACCATTGAGTTTAGTACATGTGAACGGTCTAATATGTATTTACTCATGGGAGACACATGGAAATCATAAACAACTAGAGAGATTAATGGAGGAATCTTCAGCTGATAAGCTTCCTTCTCGATACTATTAGAAATTTTAAAGTGATCAATATGTGTAGGTCATTGATTTTATATCCTTATAATAAAATATAAACTATTATACATATATAAATTCATAGAAAACCATTATCAAAAAAATCATTTATATATCACATTGGTGATTACAATAATAATAATCATATACAAAATGAGATTCCTTGATGCATTGCTAAATTTATGTAACCTTATCCAATATCTCTTCACCTATCTCAGTTTCTAATAGAATTATTTCTCAAATATCATTAAGGAATGTTTGATATATATTCTTAATTCCATATAATTTTTTATAAAGATCAATATCACGTATAGATTTTAATATGTTTTGGTAGGAAAAATAATCTAGATGAAGGTGTTGGTCCCAACAACCAATGAATTCCAAATAATAACATATTAATAAACACTCTTGTATTTTAATTGTTCTATTAGTCTAACCAAATATCTGAAAATGATACACAGTAATTGTAATCAACATCATATCAATTTATTGATGAATACATCACCTTAACATTGTGTTAATCAATATAAACTAATTAGACCTAATGGATTGTGATACTCTATGCAACCATAGGACTTTATTATTATATATCACGTAGAGCTAATAAAAAGGGATGAATTCACTAACAATGATGATGTGTGATGACATAATATGGAAATTTTTGGAAACCCATATTGAATTATGCTATTTAGATTTCATGGGGTGTCTAATGGTAAAATACATAGTGTTTTTTCAATTTTGATTTTATTATTCGTAAAATATGTATCACCCACTTTGAATTTTATATTTTATCCTTAATTTTTTGACACAACAAGAACCTAGATACAAACTATATAATATATCTCTTAAAAACATTCCACCATATGTATCTTTTAAATATATATAAATCATTGTACATCATCGTTATAATGATAATGATGAATTATGATCTTTCTGAAAAAAAATCATCATCACATTATCTTTGTTTGAAATTTGATTGTGGTCCTTGAACATTGTCTTTCTTTAATTATAATTTTTAAAATTATAAATACTTGTAACCTTATTTTTAAGATCTAAACCATCATTTTATACCTATTAAATCATAAATTTGATAAATGGTTTATCATTCTATTAAATAAGATAATATTTTTTACATTCATTCAGGACTTGTAAATCAATAATTTCTCAAATATAAAATAATTGATCGTTTATAATCCATATGATAGGAAATCTAGAAAAATCCTTTCAACTGAGATAATTTTCCACATATTTCACTTTCCCAATGTGGTGATTTAACAAGAATTTACAATCACTAACTATCTATGACATTCTTTTTTTGCACATATTCAGCACCTTTTATGAGAATATATACATAAATATTTTCCGATTGGTATTTATATCACACATTTCCCTATAAATAAAATTACATTATATCTATAACAGAAAAACGAACATATAAAATATTGAATATAAAATTCCTTATATTTTATCATTAATCATAAATTGTAATGCGTAATGAGAATGAAAATTTAATCTATATAAGAACACCTGCCTATCAATTCTGGGATGCATTCTAACCCTTCTCCACTACTTATTAATGTAAACGTTGATGCACTAAAAAAATATTCTCTTTAGTCTGTAAAATTGCATCATATTCATCTGTCTATATGATATTGGGTCCATTCGAAGTCTACATGGTCAAAGGATTATATTATCTTGAGAAAATATTCAAAAACAATCAGGAATTACAAACTAAATAATAAAAACTATAGACCTTATCCACCATGGGTAGTCTTGGCCATCATTTAGTAGCCTCTATCATAGATTGATCTATTGATATACCATCTCTTGAAATGTTATGAACTAAAAATGTATTATTTTGTTGAAAAACATTATACGTTTTAATTTTTCAAATTGTTTCTCCATCCATAGGATATTTAGAAAAATTATAATGTCATCATAATGATCTACCATTATCGTTAATATGATAATAATATTATTAATAATGGAAACCAACAAGTTATCAATGCAATCTGTAAATGCTCTATTCAATAAATCCATGAAAATAGTGCCTAAATAATAAGACATTATGTAATCCATGTATATTCATAGTGTCCATACATTGTACAAAATTGTATCTAGGGTATATCATTATTCAGGACACTTAATTGATGATATATTGAATGAAGGTACTCTTTGAAATTTATTTATCACTATATAGTTGATCAAACATGTCTTCATTAAGAGAAAAAGGATAATTTATTTTTATAGTGATATTGTTCATATCCTGGATGTCAATGTATAATTTCATTGATCAATCCCACTTTTTCGAAAAATATACAAGTGCATCCCATGGTGACACTTTTAATTGAATGAATCCTTTACTATGGTATTCTTGTAGTTTCTTTATCAAATATAACAAAAAAATATTTTTTATTCATTTTGGATCCTTTGAAATTTGTATTGTAAAATTTATGAGTTCTATTGAGAACTCAACTGCAAATATTTATGGAAGGCTATGCAATACTTTTGTAAATCCATCAAAAAACTCCCGCACATAATGAATATCATTAATTTTGAGTTCCTCAGTAGCCAAGTGAGATTAAAAACCTCCTAAATGGGAAGTATAACCCATATAAAGGATGATATCTTCAAATAAATTCATAAATATCATAAAATTGATATCCAATCATATGTTGGTTTTGAATATCTAAAATGAAGTCCCTTCCTTGACAATTGATGTGGGATATATTCATAGAATTTAATTCAATCCCATTATAAAATCTAATTCGACTAAAGAAATAATGATACCTTAAATAATTTTCACATATAAATATATAGCTAGTCATTTGGATGTCATCTTGAAATCCTGGAAAAAATATTTATATATGAATCCATGGGTTAATTCAAATTAAAATATGACATTTACATTTCTCGTGTGGATTGTATATATACATTTCACTATTTAAATATTTTACCCATACTATTTAAAAGGGATCACCTGAGATTTTATGTTTTCTCATAAATATTGCGGTTTGTTACATAGATCGTCATCATCATCCATTTTAATTGAGTATTGGTTAGTATAGTTCCTATATTTCATATATTTGAAATTTTTCAGTGTATTTTGTTCATTGCGTAATTCTTTCTAATTATACACATTGATAACTATCTTATTTCTATCACTTCAACAATCAATTTCTCAATGACCATCTCGTCCACATGATAAACATTTACTTTTCCCATAAATAAAATTACCTCTATGCTTCTTCCCTCACTCTTAGAAAAATATAATTCAGATTATATTCTCTCCATAATTCATATATTTTCCATTGAATTCTATTTTTATCTTCTTACCAAATCCTTGAGATTGATACATGACACAAATCTCCACCAACACTATGATATCACTTAGAAAAATATCATTATAGCCACTAATTTCTCTTATAAATAACACTCTTTGGTGACTTGTATTTAATTCAATAGTTAATTGATCAATATTAAATCCAGGTTTGATTATAATACCATATGTGAAAATCACAAGCCTTGTAATTTTTTTCTTTTTGTAAACAAATATTTATTACTCCATTCTCTTTTTCTCTCGGAAATACATCTCCATAATCATATGGAAAATATGAGGAATCTACTTATTAATAAATATGTTCATGAAACCATACCTATCGATGGATTTAATTTCATATTATTTCCTCATATATTTTTTTATATTCAACCATTAATATAATTCACCTTCCAAAGGATAAATATGAAAATCTATTTTATCATATACAGAACAATGTATAATTGAAAATTTCTGTTTTGTGGTACAAATTAATTTCTTATCAACTAGTGGGTCAGAGGTCCCAATGATAGAAGGTTGATATTGACTCATAAAAGAATATATGGAATGTTGTTACATTATTTGTTGATTTGGATGTCTTGAAAAATTCATTGCATGAGAACATTGTGTTACCATTGAAATGATATTTTTCAATCCAAATCTCAAAACATTTTTATGCTTAGGTGTAAAATCATTGCATTTTATTTCACACTCATCCTAAATTAGGATCTTTCATGTTCCAAACATTAACTAAAAGAATTTATCATCTAGGAAACAACAATCATGATGGGGAAAATAGAATCTGCAAGAAAACCTTTTCAGATTTATAAATCATGGAACATTATATAATAAATAACACCATATGTTTATCATATGTCATTAATGTCCATCATTTTTGAATGTTTCTAATATGTTTCATAATGTGATTGTTATCATTAAAATTATAAACCCCATTAGAATCAAACTAGGTGTATAGTGAGGCTCATTGTTGTACAATGGGTGATGGTTGAGTATAGCTCAATTAGACCATTTCATGTGATTACTCCAATGTACCATGGTTCTAGATCTACATCCACATGTTATATCTACAGAGTGATGTAGTTTCATTGAAACCACTAACTCTATAATTTAGTAAAATTACATGATATTTTATTATACTTTTTCACTTCTATATTTATATCCATATAAAATTACATAGAAATATCACTATGGTTTCCTCATCCAAAATTCCAATTTTTTTGTAAACCTGTCTTTTGATAAAAACTATAGAAACCTATACTTATTGTACATATATATTACATCACTTCATTAAATATGACATACATTTATTTAACACGGACTAAATAACCCTAATAATTGAGTGTATTTGTACACATGGAAACCCAAAAAAATGCCCTACATGTAGGTCACAAAATCTCACACAATGATATTCATAAGTATAACAATACTAAGACATATGATATCTATTAAAATTGATCATAGATTTGATGTTCTAATGATAATATGGGTTATGATATATGCACATTAAGATATACAAGGAAAATATTTAAGTTTATCATGAAAATATGGTAATGAGAACATGATCAATACATTTGAAAATTGTACCCCACATATCAATGATCATCTTCTTATGTCATGGAATAAAATATTTGATGTTAATAATAAATTAATAATATGGGTTTTAATGAACAGAATCTATTAGAGCATAACATTGACATAAAAAATTGATTTATGGAATCAATAAATCATTAATATCAATTTTCATATTAACCGAGGATCATTTCCATTGATATCATAGTAGAATGAGCTCACAACCAAAACTGTGATAGTAGTGAAGGTTCCCTCCCAATAAAATTATAGTGAAAAAAAATCCTTTAATTAGCTTTTTTCATACCCCATTACATTGTGATCTATCAAATAAGATATAAATCTTTACCAAATGCATTTGAGGGGGATATATGTCTCACCCTTAATAGAGTGAAAAGAATATATCTGTGTTACAAAATATTATAATATAATAACAATATAATAACACATGAAATTAATTGTGTTTTATATTTATTTTATAAAATCGTAACCACTAAAAAGGAGATAGGTTTTATAAACATTTAAACATTTAATCATAGAATAACCGTTGAATTTGAATTACTAGGATTTTCTAGGTTCTATTTTTTAGAAAATTATTATTAACATTATTAGACCAGGCATAGAGATAGCATTCTATTCTGAGGAACAGAGTGCCCAGAATGATCCATAAAAAACCATAGGTTTTTAAATATTTTGAGTGATCAATTTTACTAAAAATGTATAATAATTCTTATACAATTTGATAGATGAGAAATCTGATGGTGGTATTGTGTTCGGGATGGAAATTTTATCCTATATGTGACTTAATATTAATCAGTACAGGTCTCTAGTAAGACAAACTGAAAATGGATTAACTGTAAATAAAATAATTAAATGAAATTATTTTATTTTTTATAATACTTATAACTCATAAATGATAAATCATATTAGAAATCTAATATTACAATTTATCTCGTGAGGATGTTCTTTCCATAAGAGGTAGGTGACCTCAATCGACATATTTTTAGGGTAAATGTTAACTTTTGGACTTTTAAATTAGAATATAATAATCATAATTTAATTAGTTATATTTATTTTTTAAGTTATTCATCATGGTGGTTATGAAATTCTATGATAGAGTAATATGTTCTCTATTCGTAAATCAAAAACTATGTTGACACTATTTTATAGAATAATATTAACAATGAAATGTGAAATGTGTTAATGTGTTTCCTCCATTAATTAGGGGTAGGTTTAGGCATTTGAATTCATAATTCAAGAAAATTTCTATATAACCATGGAGATTCCCTTTGGAAAATAGGGGGCTACTCTCTCCCCAGAGACAACATATTGGAGTTCGAGATTCGATCATGCACTATGGAATCAACAAATGTCGGTGGAACAAAGATAATCATGATGATGCGACATAAATCTATGTCTTCAAGAAATCCAAATCGAGGAATGAAGTTGTGTATTGATTTTATCTTCAAACATTATTGATATTCCTTGATGAATGAAAGAAATTAACAAACAATATTTCCCACTAATTTATTGTTGTTATAGGATGATATTACTATTATGTGGATTTTATAGGAGAAATACCTTGGGATTTATGTTGGATTAAAATTTTTGTTCTAAGGATGATGATCATAGATCAATACTAACATTTAACTAGGCACATACCTTTTTTATTCATTCTTTTCTCCCCCCATTCTTCATTCTTTATAGGAATTGTTTTTCGGACTGCAACAGGACATTTTCAGTTTGGTTAATTATTGCACAATTGATCCTTGGTGAAGTGATCCAGTGTCGAAGAGAAGTTATGTACATGACATGAAGAAGGTGTGACTATGATGATGGTGCACATAAAAAGGCAGCATAGAGGATACCTCTATTCATGATCCTTTCATGGAATGGGGTTTTAATGACGATTCAAACCCATATAAAAGAAGAAAACAACCCAAGGATTTCAAAACATGTACCAGATCGAGGAATGGACCACTAGAACACGTCTGGTGGCCCATGGAAGAATCTGCTAGTTTGCTGGAATTGGTGCTAGCAGCCAAAAGAACCCATGGTAGCTCAACCAATGAGTGGCATCAGAGGACACTACTAGGGCGGGCTACGACCGTGTGATCCATCAAAATGACTATGTCACGTGAATCTAGACACACATATTCAATGAAACATAGGAGAAAAAATAGAATCCATATGATTTTTCCATGTGGAACAAAGAAATTGTGGAAAACCTACACGTTTCGGGTATATTGAACTGGCCCGCATTAAAGCAGGCCGAGATGAAGTCTCCAGGCTGGGCCTAGTAGGTTGTTTTGACCTGGTTCTGGTCGGCGTACCCTAGACCTAGTCGAGATGGATCGGTCTGACCGGGTCAGACAAGACACAGACCCCACATACCCATTTTTTTTAAAAACACCCATATATCATTCATACAGTTTGACTGATGTATAAGACTTTTGTGGTGTTGGGATCCTTGCGATAATGTGTTCCTTTTGAACAAAACTTTGGGCGGGGGGGGGGGGGGTGTTAAACCTATAGGGTATGGTGGAGTTCCATTTATCATTCATATGAGGGATTGGTGAAGGATCACATTACATCCATAGATAATGGCACATGTTCTGAAGATAGTTGACTCAGTGTAACTAAGTGCCCCAATGTGTCTAAGAGGCCCAGTAGTTCTATGTTCCCTATTTATTCTATGTGACTCAACGCATCTATGTTTTTCAGCATGTCTAAGAGGAGTATAGGAAGCACAAAGAGGACATATCGTACCTCTCTTATCTTCATGTTAAATTTTATTTAGATTGTGGAATGGGTGTGACCGATATTTTCACCCGCACACATCCCCTATCTAGGAAGATAATTCCAGTAGGTCATGGATGTCCCTTAGTGATCCCCATGGGAATAACCCCCTATCTATGTATCAAGACCATTTATTCATTCATGACATGACCAGATAAGTGTACTTCAATAAGTTATCTGTGTGTTCTCTTTGGGCGTGGCCCAAAGAATATGGATAACTTTGAGAGGGTCTCTAATGACTTCAGAGCTCAAGGAGCGAGTTCCCCAGAACGAGCGTGCCTTGAGTATAATCCTGTGATCAAAGATTAGCTATGATATCAAGAATACAAGTGTCATTGAGACTATACATCTATGGGAAACATCTTGATGTATAGAGACTGGATTTTATTTTGGATAATTTTTGTAGAATTTTTCAACATGATTTCCCTAAAATAGCTTAAAGAGTGAAATCTACCATAATTGAGTGTGCTCAGAGCAGAATCATATAGATGAAAGTGGATGAGATGTTGCATATTTAAATCTTTTATGACTATTCATATATGTTCTTATTATATGTGTTGTTTACAAAAACCAATTTTGAGCTGACTATATCTTCTTGGTGGTGTTTCCCCTATTGACTTATAAATTGGGTTTTGGGGTCCCCTACTGATTATTTTTTTCATCATACTTGAATGGAATATTCTCAAAAATTTCATGTATGTTGTTGTTGACCATTCTTTGGTGGTGTCTTATGCGATGCAAATCCAAAACCCAGACCATACAGAGCCTTGTGAGATCAGACAAGCTAATGTGTTTCCAGAATATTCTCACATCAACTTCAATACCTGTTTTTACAAGTCATACATTGCGGTTGTATTTATTTTAGAAACCATTTACTATGACATGATGATACTTTACTACATTAATTTTTGATGTAATTTTATGTAGGATTGTAATAGTATATATGAATTTCCATTAAATGGCGTTTTTACTCACCATACCTTCTGGCTTAGAGTTGAGTGCATGTGTACATGTTTATATAAAATTAACTCTTATTTTTGGGATATGAATACTTGGTGGAAGTCTTCAGCCTATGGAATATTTGAGGGGGGCTACGAGTTTCCACAACACAAGCCCTAGGGGATGGGCTATGACAGATTTGTATTAGATCCAGGTTTTATTCCACATTTGGATTGTGTCTTAGCGATTTTGGTTTGGGTAAATAGTGTTATGTTTTTCATGCTCCTCAATTAGGCGAGGGACTCTAGTTTTTGTGTGGTGGCATACGTATCCACACACCAGGACATTGGGAGCCTACATTTCTATAAAATATATGAAAAAACTAGTTGAAAAATGATTCTCAGATCATATAAGAATTGGTTTTTCTTTTCATTTCCTTCTTGAGTCATCCCAGTAGGTATAGTTTTTTATCCTTGATATATCTTGTCTTACCATGGATGCGTTCATGATTCCATCCAGTAGGATTTATATATATGGATTCAGATTTTGGAACATTGCTCGATGATGCCTACCTATTGGGATCCATTCACAGAGTAGTATTTCTTCATAATGGTTAGTAGGTGATGGTTTCTCCTAATGATCAGTTAGCCGACTGACACCATGTGGTTCAAGAAGATGTAGATTTCCCGACTGAGTCATAAATGGAACTTTTGGCACTAGATAATGAGGTGCAGGGTTCGAATGTGTGTCACTGGTTTATGAGAAAATAATCTCCCAGATGCAGTGCAAAAACGACATACCAATTGCAGGTACACAATGTATACAAGAGAACCAAATGTTTCATCATAATGTCCCGGGATGTGATATTTCATAAAATAAAATGCATTGTAATTCTTTTCAAAAGGGTTGCATCTCGGGAAATATTTTACAACTGTTCATGTCGTCTCCATAGCAGCAGTTGATGAACAACCATGTGAGAGATAGAAGAGTAGAATGAAACTTTCAATGATTTATGTGTTACTTTTTTTAGTTTTAGGATTCCAACATTTCCATTTTAATGTTATTTTTTGTATTCATTTTAATGATGTGGGATTATATAAAGGTAACATTAATGTATTATACTAATGATAACAATGATGAATTTATAGGTAGAGGTTCATTTTACATGGTGTAGAATTTAACAACATGATGTTTTTTTGAGATATATTTTATCAAAATTTACTTCATTGATGTCGTGTGTTACACACAACACCGACTTAACTTGATTTATATATAACACTAAATTTTTAAGAAACATATTTAATTATTGTATTTATTTAAATAATAAAATTATAACCTATCCATTAGAATGGTGGGAATGAACATGATTTTCTGAATTATGAAAAAACATTTTACACAGGTATATATAATTTTTTGACCAATTATTTATAAATGATTGTGAAACCCTTTTTAAAATAAAAGGACATGTTTTTCTAAAATTATACTTAAGTGTCTAAAAGTTTGTTTCATAACAATAAATAATAAAAAAGATCTTGTTGAACTATATTTATAATATATATATATATATATATTCAATTCTCTTTAATTTCTATCAATCGTACTATGAGTTTTCTTGGAATTATAATATATCAAATCCAATTTTAAACATAGATGATATAATTTTAAAAAAGAAATTTTTTCTGCCTTTTGATGGCACACTTGTTTTAATCCAGATTGGGAATCCTTTATAAATTATAATTTTAAAAATTATATTTTTCTAAAAATGGGATCTTAATATTTAATTTGGTTCTATTTGTTTTATTTTTATGTCATGTTTAATGTTTTGATGAACAATGAAAAATACTGAATTTTAATTAGAATCATATTTTACAACTAAAAAATTTATAATGTAAAAATATTTTTTGTAATTAGTTTTAATTTATAAATTAATATATTTTTCATTATAAATCCAATTAATTTTATTTGAATCAATTTTACATTGAATTTTGTTATAAGAGCATTTCATTATTTTAAACAATCTCACATTAAAAACATATTTTATTCTTGTATACGGGATAATTTGTTAACTAATTGATCAAAATTATTTTAAATAAATTTTGAAATATTTATTCCATATTTCAACTCATAATATTAATATTTAATAATTATCTCCCTTTTACTTCTAGACAACATGGATATTAACTTTATTAATTTTTACTACCAAAATTAATGGTAAATTGGGTAATTAAGTGTAAAAATAAAATTTTATGTATTATTAAAATAATATAACACTATAAAAATTATTATTAATGAATATAGTTTTACCATTGTAAAATAATTATACAAATTTAAAAATTTAATGGAATCTTTAATTTAAAAAATGAAGGGATGTTTTGAAAACCAAAGAGAGGGAAAAAAGGTCAAACACACATGTTTAATAAATATAGTACTATTAATAAATAGATAATATAATATATGTTCATGTATATATATTATTTTGATATATCGACGTTGAATATACATCATGTAAGTGTATTTTTATTTTTTAGTGATTAAATAATAATAAAAATAATTACACAGTGATGGTGTTGTAATTATTCAATTTAGAAGAACTCTAATTATGTGGAATAATAATTTTAAAATCAGTATAATTTCAATTACATAAGTTTATCCATGATATATATTGTTTAATATTATATATTAGCGTTTAAAAAAAATTATAGTCATATTGATTAATAGATATTATTTAACACATTGTAATGAATACTGTCAACACTTGCATTAATGGTATTTATGAAAATAATACATTATTATATACTTAAAAAATATTAAAAATCATAAATATTGAAAATTATTTTTAATTTGTGTCTCAAAAATAATGAATTTAAAATTTATGTTTTATTTGAAACTATATATATAAAATATCTCCACCATTAATTATTGAAATTGTAATTATCGTAGTTAAAATTTATTAAGTCAAACAAAGGGTTTATAAAAAAGATATGGTTTATAAATATTTCAATATTTTTATAAAATAAATTAGTTGAATCAATTAAAACCTACTCAACATTAAAAATTTCTTACATTCTATTTGATGTTATTTGGATTTATATTTAATTTATTATCATTTAGTCTTTGGAGAAACTCCAAATGTTCCCATAACAATTATTGTAAATGGAATTCTCCTGCCTTGTCCCATTTCCTAATAATGGGCATTATAGATATCCCAATACTTACCAAATTCTCATATCCCATTCCATGTCCACATTATTGGAGATTTTTTATTACTAATAGAAAAGCTCTATGATTTTTTTAGAAGATATCTAAAGGAGTCATATCCAAGATGAGGTAATCGCTCTAACTGATCACTCTATTTTTGTCATGCCCCGTCTTCGGACTTCCCCAAAGACAGTGCAGTTTTAAATAATGCATGGTGTGTGCTACATCTTATAAAACTGAAGCTAATTAATTACACTTCATGTTCCACTAAATATGATCTTTTCGTTTAAGGTCCTCATGAACCAGATAAATGTTTTACAATTCCTTCAATAATGAACAGATAAGAATCTCCATTAAGTTGCCACTAATCAGTGTAACCCATATCTACAACTCCTTTAAAATTTAAATTAAATCATAGGGTGAGAATATGAAATCCCATAAAGGTGGGTTTTAAAATAAAAAAATACTTATATTGAATCCTCTTGACTAAATTATTTTAAAAATCATTCATAAAACATTTACTTAAGGAAAATTGCAATACATGGTGCATGGAATAATGTTTTTTCCAAAATATACAAGTTCACAATTCAAGGAATACTACAGAGTTATAATGAATCATATTCCAAATATAAACATGGATATACAATATATATGGTGTACAACATATAATGAAATTTTCATTCTAACTAAAACAAGTGGGACATTAGAAAGTGATAGTACAATATTTACAAATGAAATGAATACATGATCATAGTTGCGCGTAAGATAACTTCAATTTCACTTTTTACAAAATGGAAGCATTAAATAGGGAACTAAATCTCTAAATGCCCTATAAACATTATTTCATATTCATTAACATTTTCTGATACTCATAAGTGCATTCTGTTAAACAATAATATTCTACTAGTCGAATATCCACTTTGTTAATTAATTATCATAAACATAATGAGGGAAATGTATAATGATGAAATTTTACAATGACTCCTATCATTTCATAATTTGTCCCATGAGAACTAATGATTCATCATAGTGAGTTTATTAACTAGTCCCCTACCAGTATGGATTTCATTAACCGGTCCCCAACTCGTTTTAAACTATTTCCAATACATTCCTCATATTCCATGTGAGGTTGTATGTTCAATGTGTCACATACCAGTTTGAACATTTTACTTATCATTTTATATTATTCAATATGTCCCATACAACTTTTCATAATATATTTTATAACTCTGTATAAGGGAATATGGGTTTTAATTACATTATATATCATTTACATATACATAGTGAGTCATACTTTAAGTGTCAAAAACAAAACTATCAACTTTATAGTAATGAAAATATAATAATTGACATGTATGGTAGACATATTATAGAACATGTAATGATATCTAATGCACCTAAAATACAGGTTTAGTAAGATAAGATGATATCCCCAAAATCCTAATGTTAATACTATGAAAGTAATCATCGTATATTCCAAAATGAATAATTTGAATTTATGGAAGATGTAATTTGTATTTTATACATATTTTGATAAATGGGTACTATATCTGTTTATTTAAAATTGTTTTAATATATATATATATTGATATATTTACATATATAACCAAAAATAGAAAGTGTATAAATAGGTTTTGTGAAAAGAAGATAAGGTGTTTTGAACTCTTACGATTAATAAATACCTCATAACATTATTTATTCCCCAATGTCAAGAGATTGAATACCAAAATTTATGTTAGGTTAAAATTACATAAACTCATGGACATACTTAACAAAAAATGTAGGCTTTGCATAATAATACTAATCCATTTGAACCCAAATCATTATTCACATCCATGTATGTGTTTAATGATTTAGAATCTTCTTTAATAACATAAATTTGTTTCAAATGAATTAAATGTTTCTGCCCAAATACGCACTATGTATAGATTTGGTTTTTCATAATCAAACACCATAGTATTTGAACCCTTATATCATTATCGAACATTGAAATATTAATACATGAAAACCTTAAAACTTTAAAAACCTATATTCACCATATAAATGATATATATATATATAAACTATATATAATTAAAAATAAATGAATGAGTTTTTCACAACACATATAATCCCTTAAATGATTATTTGAGGAATACATGAGATGCCGGTAATATAAACACATCATTATGACAATTTCCAAAACCTATGTATAAAGAAAATTTACAAAATATATGTTTAAAGATAAGAATTAAAACATATCCCATAAATTGATAGTTTTTAAAAGAAAACAAAACAAAATAAGACTTAATATTGATTAAAAGAATGAAATATTCATACACATGTATAAATAATTGGAAATATATATTTGTGTGTGTGTGTGTTTATATACTTCCTTGGAAATAAATTTATCCAATCCATAATTTTTCAATTAATTGTAAATATATTATATAATACATAAAAAGACAACAACCTTAAACAAAAATTAATAAGAAGAAAACAATATCTTACTACATAAATTCAACCATGAAAAAAAATATTAATTCCTTTACACGAAATTGGATTTAAAAATTATTTTGAAAAAGATAATATATTCTTGAAAAATGTAATTTAAGAAGTCTCTTACTCTTTAAAAAAAGAAATTTGCATGGATTTTATTTGAATGATAATATTCCGTTTGCAATACTAAGAAAATAAAAATTATAACATTGAGAGAAATAAATGATGTTCTTTACTGAAATTTATGAAGAACATGTGATATAAAATAAATCATATAAATTATATGAGAATATCATATCCTTATACATAGATTGATTAAAAAGAAAAATAACCCTTCACAAGATTTCAAAAACATTGATCCATTTATGTTGTCTTGAACACATCCCTAGAGCTTCAAACAAGGATCCCCACCCAATTTAATTACACAATGGAGTGAGGATTGTATAACCATACATATACATTTTAATAGGGACCAGTAGAGACTTTTAAAATTTTTTTATATTGACGGGTTCAGGGATGTGGTGCTTGCTCGGACTACATGTGTAGAAGTCACAATTCACATTCAATCTATTAGAGAATTTATTCAATATAATTAACATAACTAATATTAAATAGTTTTAATCGGGGTCATGAGACAAATTAGTAGACTAAAATGACATACAAACTTTTTATTATCCAAAAGTAAAAAATTAACATATTATAGAATAAAGAAAAAAATTAGGGAAGATTAATAACTAATGAAAAAAAATTAGGGGGCAACATAATTCACTATAAACTAGATGAAATCTCAGGCCTAGAAGAAATAAAGTCATATTATAGATCCAAGGACATAGAACATAAAGCCTACATTATATTCATACAGAAAGAAACCCTAACTCGACCCAACAATTTAATTTGATATCCAATTCTTATTTTAATAAATAATTTCAACTCACGAAAATAGATCTGTTGCTGAACTCCATAACTCATTTCGTACTCAAACCACTGGTGGCCTACATGAGCATTTCTCCAGATCTCCCTTGGCATCAGCTTATGCTCATGGACGATTCCCTCACAATAGAAGACACATGCATGACGCATGACATGAATAATCCTACCAAATCTGACTCATCATCCCCAAACCCACGATGACATGAATAACTAACACAACTAAGGAACACCTCCATCCCTACGTTTTGATCCCCTATTTCGCAGACCCTAAAACCTGATGCACGAACACCCCTTCATTGCAGATCTAAAATCTCTTACAGAATTCTATTCATTTCCTTGTCAAAAATAAATAAATTTATTTAATTATTATTATATCATCATTACTATTTATTTAATCAAATATCATATTATTAATAAATATTTAAAAAGATAAAACGTTTAATAAAGCTATTAATATATTATTTTATCACTAATTTTAAAATATAAATGTTTTTATTATTAAATTTATTTATAACACACATATATATTTATATATTATATAATAATTATTTTATAAATTTATTAATAATTTGAATATCTATTAACTCGAAAGTCATAATAATAAGTTTCATAATTTATAAAAAAAATATTTTTAATTTTGTGTCATTAAAAAATGTTAATATGAAAAATATATATATATGAACAATTTCAAACAATATTTTTACTAAAATATAATTCATATATATATATATAATTCTAATCAATATATTAAAATATTTATATTATATATTTATAATTTTATTAAACCAAATTCAAAATGATAATAATTTTTTAAAATAATAATCTTACCAAACATTATAATGTCATATTATTACATTATTTATATTTTTATATCTCATTTTTTTGAAAATATTAAAATACCATATAGTTATTCACATAATTAATTAGAGAATTGACTACATAAATTATAATAGTGTAGATTTTCAAAATAATGTCATTATAATATTTTAAACTAATAATTTTCAATGTCATGTATAAAGTAAATATAATATTATAATAGTATTATTTTATATCATAATTTCATATAATTAAATTCTAGTACACATATATTCATAACAAGATATCCTCTTTTGAAAATCATTCAATAAATTAGCTATACTAATATATTAGTATAATTATTTTTTAAAATATTATATTAAATAATATTTTGATAAGAATAGATTCTACTTAATAATAAATAGTTAATTTCAATTATTCTTTGAACAATGTGATATAATATTTACATTGAAAACCATACTGGTTAGTACAATAATTAATTGATAAAATATTATTATTACACATGAAATCGGTTCAGGGTGTCACATTATTCCACCCTTCAATTAATTGCATCCTCACAATTCATCCAGGTTCTTAAGCTTCCCATTACCAACCCATAGACTTCACCCCTGATGCCTCATCATCGGTCCACCATTAGTAAGTTATTTATCTGTAGGTTCTTATAGTTATATAGACACCAAAAAAATTCTTATCCTTTTCAATTTCATTCACCGAGATACACCTCTCATAACTCGATTCAAACTCATGTGGGAAACAATGGGTCCTTGAAAGGGTGGCATGATAGGTCTATAGTTTGAAGATATCATAATTAATATGGTTATGATAGACCAATTAGATGATGTGGTTCTCAAAAAACCAGATTTTGTAAAGCCTCCCATACCTGCGGTAACTCAAGACATTGAACATATAGGCTACGTAGGGGTGTCCAGCCACTTCAGCTTCTCAGAACATCTCTATGGCCAGATAACCGTTAGATAGGGTGAAACACAAGAAGAGTCCTTCGTATTACCTTACTTTGTCTGCATAAATAGAAACTTGTGCTTGCGACATGAGGTAGAAACTGCGACTCGGTTTATGATAATGTTGAAGAATATTTGGCATGTTAGTCACTTGATAGAGATACATACATGTTTTATGTAGATTCACAAATAGAGAGTACGTCTCTAAAAATGATTCAATAATTATGTGTTCTAATAATTAAGTGGGGTGAGAAAAAATATTTGTTTCATCTGTCATCTGAAAATATTATGAAGAATTATCTTAGTAAGTCATATTCTTGTTTTCAATGTTGTTCAAATTTTTCATGTGTTGTCTAAACTGATCCTCTAATACCAACTATCATTCTCTGACTCTGGACTGCCCCAGAGATGTTGCTATTTTAAATAAAACTTTGTGTCTAATTTTTTTAGAAAACAAATTCTGAATAACAACACATCATTTTCAACTAAAGATGATATTTTCAGATTGGGTCCTCGAAAACCAAATATAATTAATACAAATCCTTCAATACTGATTGTACAATAATATCTACAATTTTGAGACTAATATGTGTAACTCAAATATACTAAACCTATTAGATTTAAATTAAAACATAGGGTTAGCATACGAATTCCTAGGAAGGTGGTTTTTAAAATAAAATAATTGTTCTATTAAAGAGTTTTGAAATCATTCCTTCAAAAATCATTCATAAAAAATTTCCTTAAGGGAAACTGCAATACATGGTTCATGTCATAATGCTTTGTCCAAAAATTACCAGTCAACAATTCAAGGAATACATAAAGAGTTACAATGAATGATGTTGCAAATATAAAAATTCAAATAAAAAATATATGTCATGAAACATATAATGAAAGATTTATTCTAGCTATAATAAGCGTGACATGAAAAATTACATGTACATAATTTACAAATGAATGTAACACATGATCAGTGTTGCGCATAAGATAAATTCAATTTCCTTCCATACATAATGTAATCCATAAACATGGAGATAAATCTCTGAATGATGAATAAAAATCATGTCATAAGCATTTAATTCTTATGATACTCATAACTACATTCTCTTAACTATGTATATTATACTAGTAGAATATCCACATGGTTAATTAATTATCATAAACATAATGAGGGAAATGTATAATTATAGATTTTTCCAAGGCCTTGTGCCATGACTTAATTTGTCTCATGAGAACAACTAATGCATTTTTAGGATTTCATTAATTGTTCGCAAGCATGTAAGGATTTTATTAAATGGTCCCCAACCTCTAGGTCCTTCATTAACCCTTCCCCTTCTCGATTTATACTCATTGCAATACATTCCTCATATGCCAAGTAAGTTTATTTGTTACATGTGTCCCATACATCATTGAAAATTTAATTTCCCATTTCATATTATTCAAAGTGTCCCATACTATATTGAATAATTTATTTATTAACTACATAAAAGGTCATGTGTTTTTAAATTACATTCTTTGGTATTTACATATACATATTGATTCATGCATTAAATTTCACCAGGAAAACTAACAACTTCATGGTTATAGAAATTTAATAAATGACAAGTATGGTAGATATATTTTATCACATGTAATGATATCTAATGCACCTAAAATATATTTTTTGTTATATAAAATTATATTCTATAAATCGTAATTTCCATTTTATTAATGTATACATTTTATATTCCAAAATGAATAATTTTTATTTAAGGTAGATTTCATTTTTATTTAAAACATATGTTGATAAACAGGTATCATATATGTATATTTAAAACACAGTGAATACATACATACATATATTAATTTATTTATATTTATTTATTTATATATATATAACCAAAAATAAAAAAGTCTATAGTACTATTTCGCGCAAGGAAGAAATCGTATTTTGATCCCTTACAATTAATAAATACAATATAACAATATTTAATCCCCAATGTCACCGAATTTAAAAACAAAATTTATGTTAGAATATATAAACTCGTGGACAAACATATAAAAAAACTAATTTTTTCCACAAGAATACTAATCCATTTGACCGAAAAACGTTATTTTCATCCATGTCATTATTTAAAGACTGAAAATCATCATTAATAACATAAAATATATTTGAAATTAATTGATTGTGTATGTATTAATATGCACTAAGTATATATTGTGTTTTTCATAATAAAAAACAATGTAATTTGGAACCTTATATCATTATCGAACTTATCAATATCAATAGATGAAAATTTTTAAACATTTAAATCTTAGATTCACTTTAGAAAAGATATACATATATATATATATATACATATATAAAAACAACATATACATATTAATAAATGAATTTATTTAGAATAGAACATATAATATCTTGCATAATTCATTGGAAAAAAATGAGTTGTCGGTAATATTAACACACCCATAAAACGATTTTCTATATATAAGTATAAATAAGGTTTACCAAATATACGATTAATGAAAAAAATGACAAAATTGCCATTAATTTTTTAGTTTTGAAAATATAATAAAATAAAATAGAAAATTCTATTTTTTAAAACAATGAAATATTCAAACACATGTATAAATGATTGTATATATATATGTATACATCCTTGGAATAAATTTATCTCATCATAAATTTTAACACAAATGATATATAAATTAAATACGCCCAAATATCAAAAAAACCATGAACATAAATTAATAAGAAAAAAAAAATATATTTCTAAATAAATTCAAGCATGAAAAAAAATATTAATTCATTTATCACATTGGTCATTTTAAAATCATTTTGATAAACTAAATATAATCATAAATATTTAATTTAATAAGTATCTTACAAATTAAAAATTGAAATTTTCATGGATGGTATTTGAAAGATAACATTCTCTTAGAAAAACCAGAAAAAAAATATTATAAATTTGAGATAAATAAATGATGATCCTTACATAAATTTATGATTTACATAAGGCATAAAATAAATCATAAATAATCCCTTACAAGACCATAAACATATACATAGATTGAATAAGAAGAAAAATAACCATTTACATTATTTATAAATTTTTTATCCATTTATGTTTTCCTGAACACACCCCCAAATCATTAATCAAGGATCCACCCAATTCAATTAAATAATGTTTTAAGGCCTTTATAGACATACATATACTATTTAACTGGGACCAGTAAAGAATTTCAATAATACTATTATAGTAACGACTTATGGTTTTTTGTTCAAGTTTAAACTATAGGTGCACAAGACAAAATTCACATTCCATCATTTAGAGAGAAACAATGCCACCAAATTGATATAACTAATATTAAATAGAGCTACACAGGTCCAAGAAACAAACCTATAGACTAAAATGATATACCAACTATTTTTAATCCAAAAGTAAATCATTAACATATTACTGACTATAGATGACAAACAGGAATGAATAAAAAAATGTAAAACATAGATTATGGGACAACACACATCACTATTAAACCGGCGAATTCTATATCCTAGAATAATGAAAGTCATAACATAGATTTGTGGACATATAACATAAATTCTACCTTATATTTTGATAGAAGGAACCCTAACTCGACCCAAAACTGGATTGAGATAAACATTTTTGATTCATTTCAAAAACCTCAACTGATAAACAACGATCTGCACCGGAACTCCACAACCTTGTACATACTCGAATCAATAGTGGCCTACATGAGAATTTTTCCGGATCTCCCTTAGCATCAGCTCACTCTCTAGGTTGATTCCCTCGCTACAGATGAAACCCCCAAGTCATGCGACCTAGAGACCCCCTCCAGACCCGAGTCATCCTCCCCAAACCCTCGGCACTGCAACTCAAGAAACCAACCGTGGAAGAGCACCCCCTTGAGTTGTGATACCCTATTTTGTGGACCCTAAAACCCGAATAACGCATCCCCCCACTTCACGAATCTCAAATCCCTTAGGGTATTGTATTATTTTCATTGGAAAAAATAAATCTATTTAATTTTTTTTATAACTTCAAGATTATTTAATTAATCAAATATCATATTATTAATCACATTAAATAAAGTCAAAATTTTAATAAATATAATAATCATTTTTTATCAATAAATTTCATTAGTAATTATTTTTATTATTTAATTTGTTTATAATATATAAATATCTAATTATATATTTAATATTTCATAAATTTAATAAAACAAATTAATATCTATTAACGTGAAAATCATTATAACAATTATCATAATTTATAAAAAATTTGTATTTTTTAAACATGAAAAAATACTAATATATATATATATAAATATATGATTACAATGTAACATAACTTTTTTATTAATGGATAATTCATATATGTAGATTTTTATTAATTCTATTAAAACATTTAAATTATATATTTAAAATTTATATTGAGAAAAATTCAAAATCTTAATAATGTTTTAAAACATTAATCTAACCAAATTTATAATCTCATATTATTAAATTATATATATATATATATATATATGTAAATATCATGTTTTTTAAAATATATAAATCACATATAATTATTCACATAACAAATTAAATAACTTTCCACATAAATTAAAATAGTGCATGTTTACAAAATAATTTTAATAAATAATTTAGACTAATATTTTCCAATTTCATGTATAACATCAATATAAAATGATAATATTTTTATTTTTATATCATAAATTTATATAATAAAAATGTAGTATATATATGTATATATAGTGATATCATATTTTGAAAATAAAGAAACAAATTAGCTACACTAATATATTAGTATAATTATTATTTGTAATATTATATTATATAATAATTTGATAACAAAAAATTATATTTAATAAAAAATTATTCTTTGAAAATTATTCTTTAAAATTGGTGAGATAATATTTAAATTGATAACTAATAGGTTAGTATGATAATTAAATCATAAAATATTATTATTAGAGATGAAATAGGTTCATGGTGTCAAAATTTTTATACTCGCCAATACAACCTCTAAATCAGAGATATATATCATAAAATAATAACATAATCATTATAAATATTTATAAATGTTATTATTATTATTATTAAAACACAATTATACATTCCCTTTCCCCTTGAACAAGAATTGAATGTATTGCTCATCTGTACGAACGACATACCAACTCCACGATGTGATGCAATTCATCTACAATAACTGTATTTCAGGAGTGCGAATTATGATGTGTTTACAATTTATATATTATATTTATGAAATTTTTACACTTTTTTATTGATAATATCTTATCTACCTTTTTACCAAGCAATCTTTTGGTAAATGTTATTGTTGATCATGCGTATGTTTGGCATACATTGTCCATGATGTGATGTGATTCTTTCTTCATATATATTTCACATGGTTTGTAATAAGGATGATTTCTTTTCAATATATATGAGATATATAATATAAAAATAATTAAGGAATTATAATATATATTATATAATTTGTTTTATGATAATATTTCGTGAAAATTAAAATAGTGTTCATGCATATATACGTCATATCGTCTCTATGAAGGGTGTATTTTATTCCCTATCACTAATATTTATGAATCATCATGAATATATATAAAATAAATATTTATTTATAGTTATATATGATATTTATATAAATTGTATAATTATATATACGATTAAATAATGATCTATATAAGAGGATCAAGGATAAAAAATCCAAACTTGTATGAATAAAAAAATTGTTATCATTCAAAGCATAATATTAACATGAAATTGTTAAAAAGAGAGTAATATAATGTTATTAATAAATAAAATATCGTATTATATATATTAATATGGTTCTATGTAAGATTTATAATAATATAAGATTTATTATATAAATGTTTTGGACATATATGAAATAAGTCATTAATTATGGTATGGGATTTATATCACACTTATATCTTTGGGACGCATGCCATATACAGTACATGTTTCTTCTAGGTTGTGTATGTACTACACATTAATGTATTTTATGATGATGATTATTATTATTATAGAATTTTTATATTTATATTTTTTTAATTCTGTAATTTTAATATGATTCATATGATTTTAAACTGATGAGTATTTCTTTCACAATCTAATCAAAATTTGAGATTTTTTCATTTTACATATATGTTGAGGAATATTTATCTTCTATATCTATGTTTTCTATAATAACTTTAATATTTTTTTTATAATTCTCATAGTGATTTTTAATATCATTTTTATAAATTTATAATTTTTACTACAATGTTTAAAAGAATATTTTTGATGATATCCCAATGAGGTACTTTGGGACTTATACAGAAAATATTTTAAAGAAATATTTTGTAAATTATATTACATGAACATATATTTCTTCTTTAATGAGACCTTAATTTAATAAATATGAAATTATTATATTAAATTGTTATTTTCCATGAAACAGGTTTTTTAAGAAAGATATATATCATTTTATGATAAGAAAATATTTCAAAGTAGAAAGGATATTTTCTCTATATATTATTTTCATTTTAACTATCATATTTATTTTACATTTTAGATAACAATATTTTATTGTTAATTATTATTTATATGGGAAGTTTTTTGAGCATAATATAATTAATATTTCATTTTTTGTTTATCCTAATGTTGTAATGATATTTATGAACACATTTATTTTTCATGGGTAATGTATGAATAAAATATATTTTAGGAAGCTCATTTCTTTACATGGGTTATTGTGTGATGAATGATGTATGATCCTATGGTACACATATTTAATGTTTTTATAAATATATTGGTGGTACATGTATCTCCTACCATTTAATAGGGTAATGATAAATGATCTATGATCTGAAAAAGGTACAATAGAGGTCTTCTTTATGCAGAAACAAAAGGTATATGATAGGACATCCTAAACTTGCAACCAGAGGGAACTCATGATGCATCCTAAGACTGAAATAATAGGGTACAAAAGAGGTCATCCTAATCATGAAAATATTTGGTACATGTGAGACCATCTCAATACCTATGTAGGTACACACATGTTTAACCCAATCATAACATACTATGAATTTCTTGGTTGGAATAATTGATATAATATATTATATTATTAAGTATATGTAAACAATTTCATGTCTTATTACATTTTTATACTCTCATGAATCATTTACTTAGTTTTTATCTTGTTCATGTTTTATAATCATATAATATTTATTCCATGACTCATGTATAAGATATTTTTAAAAAAGGTTATAATCCTGTAATTTTATGATCATGTTTTTACAACCTTATTCTAAAGTTATGCTTTCATATCATTCATGTTTACCCTTACTAAGAGTTTAATCTAACTCGTTTTTATTTTTTCATTAATGAAGTTATAAATAGTGATAATAATTAGTATTACTAAATGGGAACATCTTTATGGTATATTGTAATGACCATTCACCAAATTAGATGAATATTTACATTATTTCCAAAGGTATTAAAATATTATGGTCATCAGGAATGTTTTTTTGTAATTTATGAATATTTATATATAAATATGTAATACACATATTTAAAACTCTTAGGTACATATAATGGAATTAAAAATAATTATTTTATATAAAATAATATAACGTTTTATTTTAATAACTTTTTAAAAAACCATAAATTGCTCAAATTATATTTCTTTTAATATTTTTAATATCATTTTTAATATTTCATGTTAGTTGGAATAATAATGGATATTTGCTCCATAATAATTTAGGGCCATTATTAATTAAAAATAATTATAATATAATTTATATCATAAAAATTATTTCATTAATCTCAATATTGATGCTTCGATTCATTAATGACATGATTTTGTGTCAATGCAGACACAAAAGTGCTATTTAAAATTGGAAGAGTGACATTTTTTAACATTAATTTATATAAATATTATATTAGTAATTTAATTTTAAAATATTCAATTAATAAATTTTCATTTCCTAAAAAACCTGAGAGGGTATGAATTAAAATAATCCATTATGTATTATGAGGAAATATATTATACTCATCTAATTGATTTATCCTGGATTAACCAAATTTATCCATTCACAAGGTTATAAATTTTATCATTATTACTATTCGTATTATCAAAAAAAGTCTTTTTTACCACCTTGAACCTCCAAATTCCAAATATAGGTTAACTTTTCACAAATTAAACACATAAAAGTTGTATAAATTCATATTAAAATAATCATATGTCTCATTATTAAAAATAATTTTAATAAATACTCATTTTATAGAATTTTTTTTTATTTTTATCTGATACCTTTAAAAATATAAAATAATTGATAAAATAATATCTTTATAATATAAAATATATAATTTATCAAAATTAATTCAATAATAGTTACTAATTTAATTTATTATGATAAAAAATTATATTGTGCATATATATGTATATCTTTTCATAAAAGAACTCTTTTACTTTTATATGATTTTTATTTGCATTTATAAATAATATTTAACAAATTTAATTATATTATCCATATGTAATCCACATAAATTTCAAAATATTGTGCGTTTTTTCATACCAACCAATCCATTACCCAGTCTATAACTATTATGTAATAATGTTTTAGTAGTATTTCATGGTTTTTTTGGACTCAGTGTTTCAGGTAACACTTGATATCGATGAAATGAAATTCATTGATGTTTTTTATACAATACTAAGGCGTAATAATAAATTTTCATCCCATACATTGTAAAATGATAACTTTTTTTCATACATGTGAATGACAACATCCATAATAAAATGTCGGTCATATAAATATATTATTTAAATTGATTGTAATACAGATAAAATTAAATAATATATACGATATATATGATATAAAAGTATTCTTATAAAATAAATATATTATTTATACTTTTTTCATCTGTTTGAAATAGAAATACATATTCATATGTACAAATTACCTTCCTTCTCCATGATCGGTGTAATTCATTTTTCTATATATATTTTTTATTGCTAACTACATATATAATGAATTATATGAATTATATATAATTACTAACATTATTTACATGATTTAACCATGACTGAATATTATTGATCATGTGTTATAAATGAAAACATGCATGAAAAATGGAATACTTATCACCCATAAATGAGATCATCATAAAAAAATTTTGGCAGTAATATATTATAAGTAAATTTAATATTATATGACATATCTGAATATAGTTCGAGATTAGATGTATAATAAATATGTATTTATTAAACATGTGGTTTAAATGTGTAAAAATTATAATGAGGCTTATTTTAAGGGTTTATATCTCAATCATATTTTATTGTATATAATTTAATAAATAATTCCATTGATGAAATTATATGATACATATTTGATAAATCCCATTAATATTTCTTATACTCATTTTACATAAGTTTAATATAAATTTTCATTTAGTTTTCATAACTTTTTGTACTCTAGAGACCAAAATAATTTTTTATCTAAAACCGACCAGGTTTTACAAATCAGTCTAGAATCAATTTTTACAATATCAATATTTTCATTAATGTTATTTAAATTAAAATATATATAATTTTTATTAATGTTCATTATTAAAATGTATCAATTTTTATAAAAATGTTCCAAAAATTATTCATGCCTTTTTCTGAGTGAGGTACTTATTTTTGTCAAAAGTAGAGGTAACAAATAGAATTTTATTATTAGCAGTTTCATATACTTTCTCAATATATTAATGTTAGGATAAATATTTTATTTCCATTAAAACATGTGGTGATGAAAAAAAATGACTAAGTAGGATTTATTATTTTTACATAATCTATTAATTTCAGTTTCACTAATTTTGATTCCATCGAAAACATCTAACAACTCCCACATCCATTATTAACATGGAACTACTTTCTAAAGGTACGAATCTACTATGATTTCAATACTAAGGAAACATAAGAAGTCACATTGGTTGAGAGTATATTTGGTTGATTGTACCCAACTGTTATATATATATATATATCATATGATCACAAATCCATCCCAAGGCTAGTTATGGGCCTTGCTTAACCATTGTGGCTAACCTAATTGGGACCATGGGTTGATGATAATAATTATGTTCATAATATTCTCTCCATTATTCTCCATACTATTTATGATGCACTATTTTATATCAATATTCAAGATTACTATAATTTTTCACTATATTTGTATGAAGTTTATGTATTGTAGATGGGATTGAACAATTAAGTGGAATCCTACATATCAAATGTGAATATGAATCAAAACCCACATTGTTAATTTTCAAAGTATTTAGGTCATATTACAAGAAATCACATTCTTGTTTTCTAACATTAGAAATACATATCAAGATAGTACATAAATATTTTTTATAGTGATCTAGACTTGCAAAAGAGTCCTACATATCTTGTGAATAAATAAATAGTATTCCATATAGTCCATGTTGTGGGAATGTTCATCATAATTTCTTTAACAATAATGGTTTATTGTGGAATTGTCTAGGGATGTCTATAATGAGCTATTTTATGGGTAGTTTGTACCGTTGGGTGAATAAGGGTTATAATAATATTTACATCTAGTGAAAGATCATAGATTGGGGGAATCCACCTAATTTAATGTTTCAAATCATATAATATCTCAAATCTCAATAGATACAATCTCATTTTCAGAAATATGAGATAGAGGATAATTCGAAACATCACATGAGAGAAAGAATGTATGAGGAATACACATGGAGGATTCACTTAGGAAGATATTATTACTAGAATCAGGTATAATATCGTATTTTTATCAATCATTATGAAGGAATCATACATATTCTTTTTCTAATAGGAATAAATGTTTACAAAGATCTCATGGTTTGTTTTGTCCCTAACCAGGCAATGTGTTTGAGACTTTTGATGGCCTGACCTGGGAATACATTTAATAAGATTTCCATGTATAAAACCATTTATCACTCCTTGATAGACATGGATCAATGATAATCTCATAGAAGAATCTATGACATATGGGATATAATATTTGAAATATAAATGGACCTAAACCAAAGTGTATTCCCTTGAAATGTATTTATTCTTCATCCTATTATTTAATAATATAAAAATTATCATTCTTCATTCATTGATAGATGATGATACATGTGACAAAAAAAATCTACCAACTATTATTGAAATTATGTGGATGAATGTTTTAGGGAATGGAAATAGTAGGTTTGTATGAGTTTTTAACCCTATCTCATTAATGAAACAAGTATATTTCCATGTTCCCATTCCTGGAAACGATGATATGTTTGTGGGTGTCAGAAAAACATTTCCAATTGTTTCTCCATGATATTTATTACATATATAAGGATTTACAATCATTCCTTGGGCTATATTATTTCCAGCATAACATTTCTGAGGGTGTCTATCTAAAATTTCTAAAGGTTGTCATGTGATAATGCTGAGATATCCAAGGGGTTTTCCTGATCAATTAATTTCTCATGAAAACTATGTGATGGAGTCCCAAGACTACTGAGGAGTCTCATGATTTTAATATCTTAAGATAGCCACACAATGATGTATTGAGAACATGTATTTGAACTAATACATGAAAATTATCAAACATCCAGGGGTTTGAGTTCAATACCTAAGGACATATAATGGATTTGGGAGACCCGTAAAGAGTTATGATATCATGTGATAATAAGATATTCTCATGATGGGGTATCATTAACATATCCATGTGTATCTAATATTTACGATGTAGATTTATATGTGTCTATAAACCTACATCGGCATAAAAATAATATCATATAAAATGAATTCTCATTTAAAGGCTTATGTAATTGGGTTCTTTAGAATATAGTATAGTAATGGGTAGTCAAATGAATTTGCAATAATGGATTACAAATGATCATGTAAAAGATTGGGGGTCATGATATTATCATATCACGTGTTAGGTTTCTTCATAAAGGTCAAATTAGAAATTTAATGACCAATGGAATTCATGTTAAGGCAATGTTGGGCATCATGAAACCGATGAAGAGTCATGTGATAGGGTTAAGTGTACATATAAACGGTGTTTCTCATCAATTATCATTTCAGGAAATACACAACATAGACTTGTGTGATGGAATATCATTATATTAACAATGTCATATTATCTCATTAGTGATTTTCATGAACAATTGGCAGTAAGTGAGTATCATATTTGGATCTCACAATTAACTATAGAATCTATTTGATGGTAAAAAAACTCCATATCCTCCTTTATGATTTTATCAATTTTAATTTTTAATCTTATTTTCAAATTTAATTATTTGATTCTCACATTTTTTCATGTGTATCTTATTATCAACCTATATGTCTCTTTTATTAGTATTTCTATCATTCAGACCATCAATATCTATATTTTTGTAATTGATGGTAGAGTATATATTAGGAACGGATACATACAATTCTTCTACATTACCTGGTGGAAGTGTTTCATGAACTCACATGAGTTGCAGTGTCTTATAAATGAGGATATAATGATTTTAGTGCTCATCATGATAAAAACACCTAAGAATATTTTCACTTGCATGATCACATCGTAGCAGTACTAACATGATTGTCTTTGTGTTATCACGTTTTCCATGATTATGTGAATCTTTTGTGGGATTTTGGTCGACAAAGGATGAATGGATTATTCAATAAGGGTTTTCCACTATAGCCTAACATGATTTTTCACATGATTTTATCAAGGTATTCACATTATCACTCAAAATTTACAAATGTAGATATTGTCCATCCACACTCACCATCATGTGAATAAACAATTCAATGATGGAAGCCTGTTGTTTAGGGAAATATGCTACTTTTTTTGTGAACCAAGTTATATCATTGTATCTTCAAATGAGTTTCATCATTTGAACATATTATCCTTTCACATTCACATTATTATTTCACATGGATAATGTGATTGGAATGGTTAATCATAAATTTAGAGTGTGAAATTATTTTGAGGATCAATAAAATCTTTTACATATTCTTGTGATCAATAGTTTTTATGTGATTTCTCAATGGAAATGAGACTAATGATTTATATTTCATCACAATGGGACTTAATTTGATGGTGCACAATGTTCCTACAATGTAGCTTGGTATTTCTTCCATTTTATTGTATCATCTACTACACATCATGTGATGGGTTAATTGTATGTCTTCATTGACATTATGCTGCAGGTTCATAAAATGGTGAATTGTGTTCTTGTAGTGTCACCAATTATTATATCTATTTTCTCAAATCCTCAACAACACATATATCTAGGGAATCATATTATTTAATGATTGGATTAATGTGGTGATGTTTCTCATTAAAATATTTTTTAAATGTAATGATAAGTTTCATGCATGGATTTGGGACATCAATAATGTCCTGGTTGTTTCGGTTTTATCGTTGATGATGACTATCACAAGGTTTGTCTCATCAAAGTAAACTAGTGATATTGGTGAGTATTGAAGATCGGTGTAGGCTAAAGGTGATTCATTAGTGTAATTTTATTATTAGTCTTGATCGAATCAGATGGAATAAATTATATATATATATATGTTTTAAGGATGGCTTAATCGTACTCGATAGATCATTGTCACTCATTAGTTTTTTATTAGGCATGGTTTATATTTGATAAGAAAAATTGTCTCCCATGATTTATAAATGTGTGTACCAGGTTCCGCTCCTGACCATTGTCAACAATGACCTATTCCATCATACTCCTTCCCAGTAGTTTTCAAACATGGAGAAAATAATATCCTATTGAGTATTCACACGTGTATGTACCGTCCAATTCTAATATTTATTGTCCATCTTTGTTGGATCCGAAGTGTAGATTTGGTGACTATAACATGAAACCTGGTTTAGCTAGAAATATTCCTAGCCATATTCTAAATATTTAAAACCAAACACATCACATAAAACAATTTCAAAATAATTTTTTTAATTAGTGAAATAAGACCTATAGTATGTGCCATAATAAAATTTCGTTGAACCTTATTCCATTAATTTTAATGAAATAAATTTCCACACATAATTAAATTTCAACTATGAAAAATGTGAATTCTATTTCATAGGATTGACACTTCTAAAACACCACATATAAAATTATGTGGAACATAATTATGTGTTAGATAAAATCCCCCAAAAAAAATTCACCATTCATAATTACATATTTTGTTAGTAAGAGAAATTTATATTGTGTTGTATTATAGATTAACATCTTCTAGAATTTGATATTGAACCTTATAAGATCCAAGATGAGTAAGTTAATGAATTGATTTTGAGAACCAAAAATATGATTATCTTAACTATAGTGGTTTTTGTTTTCATAATGGTTATTCTAAAAATTTAAAATATGGAAAATATTCATATAGTATCAGATTTTACATAGGAGTAATCATGGATGGAGGGAAGACCATCCTAAAATGAAGAACAATTACATTTTCTATGAATTTTTCTACAGTGTAATTTGTCGATGGATCGTTGATAATGGTCATGGATGTTGCTATTTTCCCCATAAATCATTATCATGATCTATGAAGTTATGAGATGAAAGATACCTATGTAGATCATTATCATTCATAGTGTACATAGGTTCATGCATTATAATGTTTATTATGAAGTCTCTCATGTACATCAAGCTCACATGTTGGATATGGGATTCAATTACTTATTTTCTAAATTATTAGTTGGTAGCCCAGATTTATTAGTGAGGATTTAAATATCTGACACTCATTATCTATTACTGGCCACATATATTTGGCCACTCTAAGTGGTATAAGGTCTTATATGATATATGATGAATTAGGTATTTTCATGAAATTATTGGACTGGCATCCCTCATATGGGTCCCTAAAAAATTTGTGTGATCTAAAATATTCCTATGTCATTATACCTATCAAACATGGATTTATTTCCAGTGGTATAGCATTTTTTCCCCATAAAAATTATATTAAATTATTTTATCAATTAAATTTTCTTATCTCATTGATGGAGAGTCAATGTATCATGGTCTCAACATTTTCCTACGATGACATTTTGGGGATTTTTCCCTGAAATGTTTTATTCCTTTTCTATTTTATGAATGCCCAATGGTTTCTAGATCATGTATATTTTGTGTTTAGTAATCAAATACTCGGGTTTTTTTATTGTATCCCATTAAAGCATTTTAACCTAGAGAGTTTTTTTGTCTATCAATTAGTAGTTTAGAATCATAGAAACTATACCGTTGTAATAATCTATAGGCATATATATCATAAATTATAATTATTTTTATATGTTCTCGTAACATAGAACATTATTTTATATTGTTAATAATACTAAAGCTTAGACTTTATGTTATTTAATTTTAAGTTATTCTTCTATGGAATATTTTTTATTATATTTTATCTTCGTAGATATTTGACTATTATTTATTAACATATAGAATTGTCTAGATCAAACTATTTGTTTTTTGTAGTATAGGATCCTCTTGGCTAGAAAATTTGATGTTTTAATTAGGGAACATAAATCAATATCTATTTTCTGATACAATTTAGGGTCCTCTAGCTCGGTCATTATTTTTTTCCAAACACCCAAAATGATTAATCGGTGACTTATGGGTATTCATAAAGTGATGAAAAAACCTGAAGGCCTTCTTAGATTGTTGAGGTATTAGTATCCATGAGGGTTCGATCTCCCTTTATTTATAATGAAATAATGAAGGATAGGTATTCATGGTTATTTAAAACACCTTCCAGCTTTGATGAAATTATGATGGTTTTATTTATTTATGGTGTTTTCTCAACCTTCCTCTTTTTTGCAATAAATGAAGATTGGTATTCATTATGTGTTCAAAATCCCTTCATCATTGTTCATATCTGGTTTAGTGTTCATTAGAGAAATGTTATGGATTCAAAATACAGTTGAATTGTTGAAATAAAGGTTATATAAGTCATGTATACATAATTTTAATTTGAGTGTGACGAAATTGGAAGACATATAGTGGAATATTAGTAAAGAGTTCTGCATCAATGTTTCTGTGGATCATGAGTGTTGGGAGTTGTTTCATATAAGGAGGACATGAACATTTCTGATGGGTTAGGGTACCTTATGAATATTGTTAGTTGTATTTACATTAATGGTTATTATGAGGGATTCCTAATATGTTCTATGTACAGTAAGTGGTTTTTTAGGACATGAAGTCATTGATATTGATTTTTTTAGGATATTAGACTTATCCAATGAAGTTTTTGGAACAATATTGTAGTTTTATTTGTATTTTTTAATGATGTTCCCTACAAAATTTTACATAAAAACATGTTTTTATGTCCCTTAAGTGGATTAGTATTGAATTATTTCATTATTTCTTATAGAATGGGTACAGGAAATGGTAATGTAATGTTGACGATGTCAAATATAATTTTACTGCATTTTTGTGGATATTATAAAGCATAGTCTATAAAAATTTGAGCCAATTGATGATAGTTGATATGGATAAAACTCTACCTTTATCAACATTAGAAAATATTATATCAAATAATTATGTAAATATCTAATGGATTTATAGGGGACCATTCCTCCAAGATAAAACAGCTCATAAAAATATTCTCATAGTAATTGTATTTTTCAATAGTGTATCCTAGCTGAGTATCAATGGATCAACTAATACCTAATATAAAAACACTACATGGGATATCTAAGAGAAATATTTCATGTATATAGTTTTCTAGGTGAATTTATTGAACTATAATAATTGGTGTGTGTCTACATAGACTTCAATGAATGGAAGAGGCATTGTAATAACGAGATGATAGAGTAGGGGTTTGAGAAATAGAATGGTTATGTTTCCCCTAATAAACATAATATCAGAGTGTGTAAATGTTACAAATAATTACACTATTATTATCATTGATAAAAGGTACATAGTGATACAACATCCACTTTTACTAGGGACTAAATATAGGCCCTATAAGATTTTGGAACTATTATTTATGCTCTATCATTTTCCAAAAGTATTGAGGTGGGGTGTTCAGTAGGAGGAGACATGAAATTTCTCAAACCACCGTTTTAATGTTTTTATGTTGATTTTTTTCTATTTGACTAGTATAATATGTTATTAAAATTTAGACTAAATAATGATAATGATTAAGATAGTACATCTTTTATGATTATACATATGGTACAAGGTCATCATACACACGTACATGAAATTAAAAAAAAGTTTTAAAAAATAGTAATTTTCATTCATTAGGTCATGATTAATTCAAAAAAAATTTTTTTGTGGAATATGATAATGAATATAATTATGGATCATTGATTTTATATCAGGATTGGTTTTATGAGATAATCATGTCAGGTATGATTGGGAATCACACTATGGTATCTTGTTTCACTATTATGATGATAGGGATCACATTGATTCAAATTCCATTCTAATAAGACCACAATTCCCCTAGATTATGGGACTAAGTATCTTATGTCGACTTCAATCACACATGGTCATGAAGTGGGATATTTCTTCAATTTTTTTTATATTGTTTACAAAATCCCAAGACGATTATAGAATATTTTATGTTTTTTTTATCATGGTTCATAAAATGGTGGTGGATGAACCCCTAAGTGGTGGTTGACTATAGACAGGCTCTGATTATCCATAACTAATGAGTAACGAATAAATATGGTCTATGTGTTTCAACACTATGTTATAGGGGATGTTCTATTTATGTGGTATAGTATCATATGACATGTGTGTAATTCTAGTACATTTTAATATCATGTGGCCATAAAATCCTATTTTTGGTTTACTGTCTTTTATTAAGAACATGGTAAATGATTTGAAATTTTGGATGATATCCTTATCGAAACCCTAATATTTTTGGGTTCGTTCGAATGATAGATGAATTATTTTACCTATATTGCCTTTATAGTGGGTAGAGATATGTTAGATCTTCTATTGAACAATATATCTTATATAGTAGAAATTAATATATAGGCTTTATTCATACATAAGAGAAGTGATTTTATATACATCATTCTTCCTTAAATCTCATATTGCCTTTCTCAATAAAACAAATATTATGGGAATAAATGATATTTAGGTTGGGGATTCCATGGGGTTCTCAATGAACCACTTTAGAAAATGAATCTTTTCAGAGTTACCTCATTCATAGGGATACCATTTTTTAGATATATCATGTATATGAATGTTTAAATGAAATTTTATTATGTTTCTAATTTCAGTATTGTGAAATTTTTTGAAGGACTATGGGAATCACTATCAATACTTTGATAATAAGAATCATTCCATTAGTAGTGATCATATGATTTCCTAAAAATTCCCATCTAACATATGGGAAGGGTCATTTTTTAGTCCCTAGAAAATATTTTTGAGGTGTTATATGAATTTTACTCGCCCATTTTAAAAAACATACAATTAATTTATACAGCATTGAAAATACATCGGGTTATAGAGTAATCACATCAAATGCACAAACACTTCGGTGGGTGCGGGTTGATTTAACCTTTTTTTCATATATATATATGGATTGACATGGTGGATTGTTGAATGATTATTCCATCATATAATATTTTCCTAGAAATAAATCCATTCAATTTTTTATGAAATCTAATAGTACCTTTACATTTATCAAACTCATTTTCTTGGGAGAGGGGTATGTTTCCACTGAGAGAGGAGTCACCCACTATCGGCCTAGTGTATTATATATAACCATTAAGGAGACCTTAATGGTAAAGGTGTTTATATTGGGAGCTTCTTTCACTATTTGGGGAATTATTACACTATTTTAGCAACCTATGATTTATGGATTTTAATATAAATTGTGCATTATTTAATGTTGTGATAGTGGGAAACATTCTACTTGGATAAAGAGTATTTACCTTTGTGTCACTAAAAATTCAGAATGTTTATGAATGATGTGACATATAGTTACTTTATTATAATGTGTTATTCATAGATCAACATCATACATATGAAATATGGAATTATTATTTTAATATCACTTTCGGGTCTAGTATTAATGAACATTCACGTACCATCATATCATTTAAAAATAGGAATAATGAAATGTGTATTTATTATAAGGAATACTACCCACATATATCTAGGTCATATGAACATTGGGTGATATTTTTTATCTTCTATTGGTGAGCCATGAAATCATGGTCCTATAAAGGGTCCTCTATTTTGATCAGGATCATATATAGAGAAATTGATTTGACATATCCCTTCCATGTATGGAGATGGAAAATTCATATTATGAAAATATTTTTTAACATATTGAATATGATGACAATTCTGTGAAAGATGAGGTAACTGCAGAATAAATTGTATGTAATTAATTATATACTCAAGTGACCATGATGTGTGAGGAATGATTCTCTATGTTCATGTGACATTGACCCAGTGGGATTGCTGAAAATATTGGGCACCTTAAGTTATTTTAGTCTTCAAAAGTGTTTAATGACCATAAATGATATTATACAATTATTATGTGTAATAATATTACATTGAATGTGGATATAATTTATATATAAGTGACATTGAGGGTTTTCTAGATTTTAATGAATAGTTGGGATTTTTTGAGTGTTAAACATAACCCATGAGTATTTTGGGGAATTTAAAGTGGAGACTGGTAGGTATTGGTAAACCATTAATAATGTTGGAAGCCCATCATAGACATAGTTAGGATAATAACTACTTTATTTTTGGAGGTCCTATCATTTGGGACTACAACATCAACATATCCAAAAATCATAGAAATAATTTTATTCTCGAGGGACTCCTATGGTGGACTATTTTTTTAAGAATACTCAATTACAAATTTTTAAGTGGGTAGAACCATGATAACAAATTACTGAGGTCCATGGGGTTCCAAAATAATGATATCAACATAATAAATTTGATTTAATTAACGTAGATATAAAATGTATGGATTTGGTTCATGGATATCCTAAAATTACAGGAGGGTTTGATCACATTAAATGCTACACCATTTTTTAGTGAAAAACAATTTTCATGAAGTGATAAAAGATATTATATTTGATTATATTTTTATCAAGGGGATAATATTATATAAACTAAATATTCATGATAATAATTTTAATAACATGTTAGTAGAAAAAACTTCAATTATTTTTAATAGAATTAACCACGATTTCCCAAATCTATATTGAGAGTCATCTTCTTGAGGAAAACATGGTACATGCTTGGCATGAGAAAAAAAATATAATTTGGAATTTGATTATTCTATGTGTAAGTTCATGATAGAGAATATGTATGGGTAATAAATTTTTTTAATGATTATAAATTACTAAAAAATGGGTTCTAATCAATCATAATTATCTAGGGAGATGATAAATCATAGATCATATATAAATGTGAGATCCATATTTCAATTTTTTTCCGATGACAATAGGAAGAAACCAATTATGGCTCATATATGATCGACTCCATACATAAAAATAGCCATATACAAGGAGGGTAAATATAAAGATAGTCTGTTGATTTCTATATTTTGGATCATTTAAGGATTTTAGATGAGAAAATTTCTACATATTATATCAAAATAATTATCAATCCACATGATGTTCTCATCTTGTGAATTCCCTATAATGGTTTGAACAATATGTAGGGAGGGGGAATATTACTTTTTTGTTATATCTAGTCAAAATATTTGAGATCTGGGAATTACTAAATAAAATTTTAAATATTAATCAAACTAATATTAGTTTTGTTATAATCTAATTTTTTATGTGAATTTCTCATAGGGATGGGGAAATATTATTTGAAATATAGTTCTTGGGTTTTACATAGGATGATTCAATTAAACAAGATTTGTGTCATCAGAATGGGGGATTTTTTCATAAATTTAAGGTCAACCAATAATGATGTTGAGACGATGTTTAGAAAAATTCCATTTCATCATGGAATAAAAAATATATTTTAATACACTTATTCATTCCAGATCCCACCTGAAAATGGGAAAATAATTGAAATAAATCATGTTTCAAAATACAAACATCAATGATTTTTTCTAGTGATTTCATGAAAAAGATTCTCAACATTAGATAAAAGAAACATGGAGTTATTCAGGACCTTTAATATAAGACCAAAACAATAACTAGCCAAAAGCTCTGATGAATTTTTATATTAAAAATATCCAAATGAGTCACATTAGGAACAAAAAAATCCAAAAGGAACATGTTTTTTTTAAATTAGTTATTGAAAAGCGAGTCCCAACTGGGTTCCTTTAGGATTAATTAATCCCAAATACCAATATTCCTAATGAAAAAACCAAGAGGATATGGTCTCAAGATACATGAATTTTTAAAATTATAAATTATTATGTTATCTAGATATTTTTACATTAAATGGGGGAATCATGTTATCTTGGTAAAATAGTGGTGTCCAAACAGATTTAGACACTCAATAATATTTGGAATTTGTTGAAAATAAAATCATTTATATGAGGCAGTTTGTGAATGAAATTTTATAATCATTATTTTCAAATTGATTTTGGTGACATAATGAATAACATAGATTGTATTTCAATCCACTTTTTTTTTGTTCAAAGAGAAATATATACCATATAGAAATGATATATGACCAAGTATGAGATTTGAACTGGTGGTTAATAATCAACCAAAAGAAATTGTAGAATATTACATCCAATGTAGTTTGGATAAAATATAATAGATTTAAGGGGGAATTCCTCTAAGACAAAATTAAAAAATTAACATAATCTTATAAGAATCTTGTTATTCAAATGTGAATCATTGTATAGACCGTTAATCCCAATTGTTCCCCATTACAATTCTTCTACTAGATATAAAAATGTATATATAGTCTCAATGTCACTTGAGTTTTAAGATATGTTAATTAAATCATTAAATTTTTTAAGATTAGCTAAAATATAAAATATCTGTTTTGGATTTTTGAGTATGTAATATTCAATAGGTCTTCAAGAACCCTAAAGAATACACCAATGCATGTTTAACAAATTTTTTTGGTGAATGGATAAGTCATTTGATTATTGAATACATAATCATTAGAGAGATGACTTGTTTAAAATGAACACCCCAAGTACTATATTTTATCATAAAGTTTCTATGATTTTTTATTTTATATTAACATCATGTAACTAAGATGTATTTATAATTTATTTTAATGTCATATTTCTAGGACATGGTTGTTGTATAGTTTAATATCATTTCACTATGATGTAGTTCCCTATCAATGAATATGATTTACCTCAATATTACTAGATAGAGTGACATTATAAGATCCATAAGATCACATGAGCCATGATCAGTGTGAAAAACAATATAGAACTATGCATTCTATTGATTCGTGTGAGAGTGTGTGGTGGGGGACACTACACATATGTAACTCTTGTGGGGGTATTTTTATGAGAAATAAAAATTCACTAATAACTATATAATAAAAGATTAAATAACTATTACATATCTTATGATGGTATGAATCAATATACATTTTATTCTTCAATATAAATATACCCAAATAGGTCTGGCCCATATGTAGGGTGGAAGCCTTTTTTCCCTTTATATCCCTTTATTTTTATATTTTTGAAGTGGAAAATATTTTTTATCTTAGTGTCCTTAAGTATATTTTGAAATAACAAATCAGGACTCTCATAGTTGTTAATAGAGAATCTCATGTGTATTTATGTCGAATAAGTAAGGGACAAGGCATTTTTCAGCTTCATGGTATGACAAGAGATTGGATAACTGGTTGTTACTACATATCATGTGGTGACATGAATCAATCCACATATAGTTATTATATATTTATATTCAATATGTATGTCAAAACCATAGTCATTGAGTCTATAATTTTTTCCTTTTTTACTTTGATATTGGACCTAGGATTTGAGTCCTGACATCACTACATATCACATGATAATAGTTATAAAACCACTTCTAGTTCATAACAATGATTAATTAGGTTGATATTATTCACTCTCATTAGGATGGTAGTATATCATTTTTTTTTCAATTTAGATATGTCTCATGTATATTGGATCATTAATGAAGTGAGGCCATTTATTATGTACCATGGAAACCTATCATTAAGGTGGTTATAAAATTATAATCAAATGGGACCGGACTTCACTCATATATGGTTTTTTGGTTATCAATCAAAATGTGATAGAAAATTCCTACCCCTAAAACAATTTATGTAAATTTAACTCATAGTTAATAGTGGAGGTATTAGCCATAATGTTAGTGCATTTTGTGCTTCTAAAGTCCTATAACCCAACAATCATATGTATTTTGGTTTAATATCATGCTAGAAGGACATTTTCCATAGAATTTATAAATTTTATTTAAGAATTTGTAAGATAATGAAGTTTAATTTCATCTCAACAAGCGATGGATGGGTGTACTAAACCACCTAGTGGAGAATCGAATCCAATTATCATGGTCTCCTACTGATTGTGGTGATGTTTTTCTAGTGGTTGGGGGGGAACTATATTTGGTTAACCCATTGTTTCATGAAACTCATTATATGATGGTTTTCTAGAAATGGTTGTGTTTTTATGTTAGGTGTATATATTACTATTGTGAAGTTCTCTATGGTGGATTCTTTGAATAAGGATTCATTAGCTCAGATCTATACATGTGAGCAACGAAATATCAAAGTAGTTATCTGTATCACATTTGTTAAATAGTATTTAGACAAGAAAAAAATTTATTTACATATAATATATCCTTGTGGACCCATTATCTTAGTATAGTATTAATATTAACTGCATCCTATGTAATATAAACAATATGTAGAAATTCATTTCGAGACTGAGAATTAATATTATCCATATATATGATTTCCACTAATGTTTTTTTTATGACTCATTGTTATCATGTCAATGTGATCCCACAACAAATAATAATGTATAGTATTGCACTAATAATTTCAATTTTTATTATGTGTTTGAGACTTATCATGGGTTGTTTCAAGGATTATATATTCATCCATGGTTGATGGATGGGTGTGAACCCACTATGAATGATCATTCCCTATAAAGAAATTCTAATTGACCTCTAGAATGGGAGAAGGGGCATGTGGATTCTTCATTTTAGCCTTTTATTTATATTGATATAATGTTGATTTTTCTAGAATGATGCAATGAGTCGAATCATATATCATTGAGTAATTTTTCTTGATTTCATGAATAGGAATATGTATGAAACCAAACTTATTTAAACATTTAAGTGTAGAACTGGATTTATTCAATTGGAATTTATACATTTATAGACATCAATAATAATAAAAATTGAAAAAATATCAGTCAAAATAGCTGAATTATCCAAACTATGTGTGTCATCCTTTAATATAATGTTCCTAAAATTCAACTAGACATGAAAAAATGAATTCTTTCTCTGAAAAAGTCACATGTCAATGATATCTAGTTGATACGTTTCTATTTTTATTGGGATACTAATGTTTCATTTCAACTTTATTATAACATAAAAATACTATTAGAGTTCTTTTAATGCTATAAAATTTTATCGACCAATCAGATGGGTATGTGAAGGAAAATAACATATCATATTATTGATTTCCTAGATATGTTGGTTGAATTTTTAATTGGAGTGGGGGTGTAAGCCCAATCCTATGATCCTGATACCATATTATGCTAATATGATTTATGTGAAGTGTTATGAACATGAGTTTATATCATAATTACAAGCTAGAAATGATAGAAATCATTGAATTGGGAATATATGATTTTGGAATACTGACTGTTTATTGCATTAATATGATGGTGAGCAATATTTCTGGTGGTGGAAGTATGTTCTCTCCCCATTTGGTCTGCAACTCTACACTCCATGCGAGATCTCGAATATTCATAGATCTAAGTGACAGGGGAGGAGAACTTTCATCTAACTTAGAAAGAGACAAGGGGGTAGAGATTTTTTGATATTTCATGAGACAATATTGTACTATATAAGTTGTATTTAATGGGTATTACATTCTCCACATATTATCGATGATATCTTCATGATTTTAAAATGTGTCATAGTTTACCATCGTTTTAGTAGTATCCATTCTATGTAGTTTAATGTCATTTGAGATGTGTATGTTTTCCATTTTAAGTAATGTCACTATATGAGGGCATGGAATTATATGATGTTTATATTCTTATAGCCAATACATTCCCTGTATAGATTAATGTAATGTGAAAATGTCATGGTTGTGACACAACTTATTGGGACGATTACATTTTAATTAGAGCTAAAATGACACATATTTATGTATTATGAGTTTCCAGATTCACTAAATTTATCATTTTTTCAGATATCTAGTCCTATATCATACTAAAAATTAAAAATCATCTTTCCACTTTATTATCTAATTACTAATGAAAGGAAAAATAAATAAGGTCGTAATTCATGGCTTCCTCCCTAGGTCTCACTGCCTTTAGAGTCCGAGATGGATGTGTTCTACTAAACATGTGAAGTATGATTATTCCATACATTAATTAAAGGAATATACCATATCCTATATATTAAAAAATGATATTATTCTATCATAGGGATATATGTGGCTTATATTATGATTCAATACTTGATTGTTTGACTTAGAGTTCCCACATGACTTGAGTGGGGAATCATGTGTTTGTGGTTCGAGGATCCCCTCATCTATGTACTAATGATTCTAGTCATATTCATAAATAAAATATCAATGGTATAATCATGAAATTTGTTATAGGGGATTATATTTCAATGTCTCTAAACACCACATAATTTTATTTCTTTAAAATAAGTATTTCTATAAATCATTCTCAATGATATAACTTAAATAGCTAAAGACATTCTTTGGTTGAATGAAATATACCTCTCATTTATTATATTGAATATATGCAATAATAAAATATTTTATTTTTATGTCTATTTTACTATATCATAATGGTTTCAATGATAAATATGTTGGCTATAATGTGACACATTAATCATTATAAATTATGAAGGCAGGTATCAATGAATTCAGGGATCTGGGAGAGGAATATTCTTCTCATATATTAGTGTTTCCTAGCCCTTATAGAGGATTTTGGGAAACTATAGAGGTTTTATGGTGTATTATGTGACCCTAATGAGGGTGTGGAGAAGATCATATCGTAATTCCCATAATTATATTCCAAGTATCTTCATTCTCTCATTGTTCCAGCGTGATATGTTATTTCATAGAAATTTCATTATCTTCCTTTAAGATCTGACTAGAATAAGACCAAACAACACCCATTCTATTATGGAAGGTGAGGTTTTAGGATGATGAATCAACTCCCAAAATTTTTTACAGATACACAATTTGTTATTTATAGTGGATATATGCTCCAGCATTACCACACATTGCTAAATTAATAGGGATGATAGTGCATTATATAGATGTAAGGGATATACCACTAATCCCCTCATCAAAAATACTATGGGTGGAAGAAGGGACTATATTCTATAATATGAAATAATTCATAACTGCTGAATCATTATCATGTAGTGTGTGATCATCTAAATTTAATATTAATAATAATTTAGATCTAATTGATATCATTTTGAGAGAGACATAGGTTGTTTGATTCTCCTCCTAAATCGGGAATTTCATTTGATGGGTTGGTTCTTGATATAAAATTTAGTGTTATTTCACCCATTGTACTATGTGATGGCTTACAATACATATTGTATATTGTTTCATTTTTTAAAATTATAAAAATTACACTATCCTTGTAGACTAGGGTTCTCCTAGGAATTCCATAGCCACATAGTCTTGTTTTTTATATAGTTAGATGTTACAGGTTAGTGATGGTCATGGATTGATTCTGTGTCACCTTTAGTATATGTTGATGTCCCTTAGATACAATGGAAATAGATAGGATATGAGCCTGATATAGAGTTTCACATCATGGATATTCCATATGGGCTCTCCTATTATATACCATTTTTTTGTATATTAGTGTTGGTAGCAATATCTTCTACACTTCCATGTGTAATTTTCAAAATATATCTTTAACATTTACTAGAGAAAAAATGATCCCTCTTATGAATATCATTATTATAGGTTTAAATGTACTTATTCTCAAAAAACACCTCCCTGGTATAAGGATTTTTCATGTAACTACACTCCTAGGTTAACATCTTTAGTGGATGAATGGGTAATCAGGGTCAACTTTGTATTTTCTGGAATGACCTGGGAAGGATGAACTATAGTGCTTTAATTAATGGAAGATTTCATGAGATGCAATCAAAATCATGGTTGATCATTTAAAGTGATACATTATTAATGATGGTATCGGAAAAATGTGTTGTAGGTTTTGATTTAGCTACAAGGTATGTTGAGGCCTAAAGAACTAGAATTACATGGAAGAAGATTCATCTCATTGGTGTGTAAGGTGGATATACATATATTCTATACTAGTTCTATGGGTGTAACCATATTTTAAAGAGATCGTTTATTCTATATGCATATTATTCAATTCTCTTGGGATTTTAATGAATATAAAAATTCTAAGAGAGGAAGCCAGATACTATATAACTTAAAAATCATATATAAGATCTCATGTTCAATCAATTATTTTATCAATTAAATTATAATATTGTCCTAATTTTTATGAGATGTTTGACACCATTAAATGATTTATATTGGGTTAAAAAAAATTCCCAATGAATTAGAATTAACGACCGACATTTGATTATTGAGGGTTAATATAGGTGTACATTCTATTCACATTTGGTTCACAATATATCTTCATAAAAAAAGTGGATGTAAGGATCAATGTTTTATTGTGTAGGGTTTAATAGAGATTAAAAAATGTTAATGTTTTTGTTAGTATTTTTGTATCCAATTGAATGGTCAAATGGCTCCCTTCTCAATAATGAACATGGTTCGTCATTATAATGGTAAAAAATCATTGGGGGTTTAAGATCAATGATTCATTGGAACTCATCATGGTCAATATTATTGGGGGTTTTTTCTCATCATACCCTAGAGGGGCATTTCATGATACTACAAGAATCTCTAAAGTTTCACTATTTGATTTTAAATCATACAAATTTCCCAAGATGAGATTCATTACCCCATTTACAATGACATGATGAGGATCGTGTGTTGATGAGAACAACTATTTTTATCATAGGTACATCATTATTATCATTACTATATTTCATTTTTTGTTTATATCCTTATTTGGTATCACTATATTCTATCATTGTATAAGAAGCTGTTTGGGGTAACATAAATTGGATTGGACCTTCAAGAGGTGTCAAATGTATCCTGTGAGAATAAGAATCAGAACCCACACATTTTTACATCATTTTAGGTCATATGATAGGATATATTGACCAATTTAACATCATATAGAAGGATCCTTAACTAATATGTTAATATATGTTCTATGGGATAGAATATTTGGTATATTGATGGAATTATTTTAGGGTGGATACCCATGTCATATATTAATTTTTTATGCTATGATTGTTGAAGATATATGTTTTCATTGTCTATTCTCTAATGGATATAGATACATGATGACCCTTAATGGTTTTTAAAATATATTTTGTATAACATAGATTCTATTATGAGGAAATGGTACAAAGAGGATTTTTTGAGTATATTACAAAATCTCATTTTAGACAAAATTAAATGTCTTAGCACGCATTCCTAACAACACTATCATTTTAAAGGTGTCTTCCAAATATTTCTAAAGGTGTCACCTTAACATGTATAAAAAATTTTGGATTTACTAACATTGCATAGGTTGTCTAATGGTCATCGAAAAAATGTTTGAGGATGTATTCCTTTGATTCCTGATGGGTATTAATGTGATCTAGATGACATTTCAATGTGATATCATGTGATTAATGAAATAATAATGAGAACCACATGATCAAATCAAAAGAACAATGATGAGTCTTCTTATCTCTTAACCATAAGTGATTCCCATATTGGGGTCTCTAGAAAATTTCCAACATCATTTTTATGAAATATTTTTTCTATTTATTTGTTTGAGTTCCATGTACAAGAATGCATTAGGGAATCATGAGGCATGTGATGAGTCAAAAGATCATATGATCATAAGAGTGTCACATGAAGGGTTCTCCTTAAAATGTCCCAATATATCTTTATTGGAAGGTTCATAAGGCCATGGGAATATAATAAAAGTTTTAATTAGACATTTCCTATATTAAAAATGGGATTTTATAAGGACTAACAGCCGAGGATTCATGTGTACATAACCAAGACTAGGGATTATAATACACATTTCGTGCATGAGGAACAACAGGGCTATCAAAACTGAAGGGGGTCACCCAATAAAGTGTTCGTGTATTAGGACACATGATTAATAACACATGATAATCGAATGGAATAGGGTTTCCATGTAATGGAAACACATGGGAATCATTAATTTGATTAGGATTCACACAATGGGGTTACATGACCCTAAATTGATAGTTTCATGTCAAAAATGTTTTATTTCACCACTCAATAGAGGCTTTTACATTGGTGGCTCATACTGTTCATTTATTCATACAATCAAGAAAGGGATTATTTAGATTGTAGGACCGTAAATGAGTCTCAAAATTTTATCATGTTGTTTCCAGAAAAAACCTTCTAAAGGTATAAGCATACCCTTTGTACATCTATACTATTTTCCCATTGTATCAATTTTTCTCTATTATCTTCCTTCATAACCCCTTTCCATTGAATAACAATCCATATATTGTTCTTTTCTTATGTCTCCTATTAATACTTGTTTCTATCAATTTTATCCTTATTTAATAATTTTTTTTAATGTTAAGTGCATGGTTTTATATAACAATTTTTTATAACTATGTTTTTTTTGTATGGTGGTGTTGTGTAAACCTATTTTAGAATATTTCTGGCTTATCTTTGTGTATTTAATGAACTCGGATCTCATCTTGTTTTTTTGATACTGAGGAAGATATAAGATCACATGATCTTCATATTGGAACTTACATGATCAGCTAATTACGAGCATGCATCATGTGATCTCATGGTATTAATGTATAAAATATCTCTATAATTAAATATTGATTCATACAATGAGGATTTTCATCAAATAGTTTCATGAAAGTTCACTATATTGATTTAAAGGATTAATGTGATCCATCTACATGTTAATAGATAATTATTTCCAAACAACTAATCTCATCATTCAAGGATTTATTTATTTCATTAATACATATTGTGAATTGATACACATTGTTTTTTATGTGAAACATCGGTTCTCAGTGTTCTTTCAATTGATATTCATCATTTGGTCTCAGGATCCTATTACCATCTAATGAAATATTCACATAGTAATCATGAATGTAATGGTTGATCATCAATCAGTATTATCAAATCCTTCATATGATCACAATAACATATAATTTTTTCAAGAGAACCATGATGTACATTTTATTCCTTTATTGAAATATGATTCATACGATCTAAAATGATTCACGAGATAGTTACATGTGATTATGTATAGAGTTCATGTTATTTAACTGGTGATTGTATCCATTCGATCTCATGATCTTCTTTAAATCATGTGAGTCCCAAATCATATATATTTGATGACTTCAAGTGACAATGTACAATGTTCTTATGATGTCAACATTTATGGTCTCCATTGTATTGAATCACCCATAGATAATATTTGGATTTATTCATGTATATTATTTATCGTTATCCTATGATAAATTCAGTTCATTTAAAAAATACATGCATAAAAGTGGTAGTTGTGTTCACATCTTTAGTATGTTGATTAGGTATTAGTTGTAACATTTTGATCATCTAATTTTACTGGAATTTGGTGTAGCTTACAATAATTACCAACTAGTGTTCATGACTATGGTGGATGAGTGATGATTGAATATAATGTGATCGTGATATTGGATGATCATGATTATTTAGATCGAATGTCATATGTTATATGAACTTTTTAATGATGGGTTTATAGAAGCCACTCATTAATTATCAAACATAAATAATTTCATTTATATGGGTTAGGAATTATAAGATAGAGATATATCGTAACTGGAAATAGTAGAGTACTAGTGTTTACTCAAAACCATCACCAGTTCCTACCCATGACAAATTTTTACTCCAGCATGTTCCCCAATACACAACATGGATATGGTCCTCTTGTGAGTATTCATGTGTTTGAACCTACAATTGCTGAAATGTGTTGGCCGACTGTGAAATCTCCATATCATGCTTGAGGAGTCTCTCACATGATCCTTATTTGTCTTGGAAGGTTCTTTTTCTATAGCCAGAATTTTTTTTCACCACACATACAATTAAATTTAGAATAAAATCTATGTAATATGAGTGTAATAAGGTCAATAATATCATCCTGAATAAAATGAGACCCATGAACCAACCTTTATTCCTTAGTAATTTCAATTCCTCCCATCCGTATAATCCCTACCTAAATAATATGAATTTTCGTTTAATGGGATTCACACATCTCAAATTCTATTCAAAAATGATTTTGGTACACAATTATGAGTCCTAATAAAATTATTGTCTTTTTTACTTAACATGTGAATATTTTATTAGTTTTACCATATATGTAATGAAAACAAATTATGCTTTCATGAACAAAAAAACATTTGAATCTTAACATATAACTTTCCATGGTAAATGTTTTTAAAAAATATTTTCCATAATATTTTTATGTATTATTTTTTATATAAATTGATTTTAAAATGAAATGGGTATCTTCCTCAAGAAATATTTAAGGAATTTTTTAATGGAATTTTATAATATAAAGATATAATGTTATTTTAATAATGAATTACTAGGTTATTAATCAATTTACACCCTACCAATGTTTTCTACATATTTCTTATGATTATATTGGATATATATTTTTAAACTATATTTATTTTCATTATGATATGTAATGATTAATTTATAAATTGTTTATGAAACATGTTTTTATTTACTTGGTCATGAAATAATGATATGATAAATAATTAATGATGTAGTATCTCACAAATATACAGTTTTCTGTATTCTATGTGTGGGTGTGATATTTTATATAACTCAAATGTATTAGGTAATATTATATATATCATAAGATAATTATGAGGAATATGTTAGTTTTCATAATCAACTATGGGAAACATGTAGCGATATATTATTGATTATTTCTAAGATTTTATTATACATAATTTATTATCATTTTAGAAACATGTGTTTATTTCTGATCCACTATGAGGAGGGGTGATAACGCTTGATATAATTTGATATGGGAAATCAATATTGATTCCCAATCCACTATGAATTGATGGTATCATATAATAATCATTACATAAGAACAGTTTTTTATACATATGGTTTTTCCAATCATTTATGACTTGACTTTATGGTTATAATCTACTGTCATTCCTAAAAAATGGTTTATGGGGAATCCTAAATATTATGAAAAATTTATTTTCAAATTATAATGTTATATTCCATTAACCATATTAATGTCCCATGATTGTTTTGTTATGATCTTTTTATTTAATTTCCATTGTTAAATCCAATTCTTCTTATCATATTAATTCATATTTCAATGATTTATATCTAAAATAGTTTCCCTCATTCTGTAATATTACTCACCCTTTAATTTTTTTTATTTTCCTAGTTTATGAATAATGGTTTTATATAGGGTATGTTATGAAGGGTATAATTTCATATGAACATTATGAGAGATGATGATGAACATACCTAAATGAAATTTTAAAATTATTATTAACCAAATAAACTAAACCATTATGGTTATATAAAGGATCAAATTGTTATATATTTAATATTTATATAAAATTATGAAACATTTTTGTTCAACAATATTTTTTCAAAATATAATTGATATCAGGGATTGGTATAGTAATTATTCTGATATTTAGTGTAGAATACCGTGGTGAGTCCCATTGGGAGGCTTCGATGTATTGAATAAAATCAAAATATTATGTTAATGACCATGGATAACCTTGGATAAACATTATGTTCATCAGATTGGGAAGAAGGTATCATGATTTATACATCTATTGTGTTATTCATGCGGCATCATTTACCTTTATCTGGTGGAATTTTTGATCCACTAGTTTTTGATCAATGAGACAAAAATATTGAGAAAATATTTTCAAATTTTCTATTATTGAAACATGAAGAAGTAATGTTAGGTATTTATTATTTAGAAGATGTAGATGTTAAATTGTACAATATTATTAAGAATAAGTGGTAGGATAATGAAATTAACACAATGGGATGAAATTATTTTAAGAGTACTTTTTAGAAATTGCATATATAATATTCTAAATTAAAAACAAATTATTTATTTATGCTCACGATAAATAATTATTGAACCATTGGTACCTATGTGTAAAACATTAAAGTACACCAATGGAATACGTCTAGTTTTATTATGAAGCCTAAAATGAAATATTATTCAATTAATTAGTTTCCTTAAACCGTGTCACCAAATTTTATCTTCTCTAAGTGTCATTTGTTTTTATAATGAAAGCTGTAAATGTTAAATGAAGGTAGAAATTAAAATTATATACCACCACTATTCCATTTTTTGAAAAGATAATGATGATTTGCAACCATCAAAACATGATTATATCACATGTTAGAATTAATCATAATCTATATATATTCTAGAAATTAGGGAAGAAACATCCATGGAATTTCGTGAAAGGAAATGGAATTATTTTAAATGTAGTATGTATTTTCATAATTCCCATGAATTCCAAAATACAATGAGTAGGTTTGTCAATGAAATGGTTGAAATGAATATTCCAACTAATGTATCACCAACTATTAAACTCATAAAATACAATGTTTACCAAAAATATTCCATCTATTCCAGGAATTAAAATGGATTATATGATGATCCGAATAATAAACCAATTAATATCAAATATAAATGTGAATCTTATATGATGTCGACTAATGAAGTGGGTTATATAATTTATGTGGTGAAATACACCCTTATATTCACCAATAAAATAGTTAATATAATATTTTATTCAGGATCATCCCAAATAATTAAATCTATGATATATTCAATTTTTTTCTAAGTATCAATTCAATGATTATATATTGACTTAGTGATGAATATTGTGAATGGAATGAGGTCGAATCTCAAGAATGTAGTTCCTTTCTTATTGATTACTGTTGGAATGTGTGCCCTGAGAATCATGGGGTTATCTTATTATTTGAAGTTGTTGTATTTATATCCATAAATTAGATTTACATATTTAGTTCTCTTCTTTATTTCCATTTATGGGATGCCCTATTTGATATTCTAACAGAATCTATGATCGATTATCAGTATGAAAATGAAAAAAAATTCCCAATGTAAATTACATCTATCTTCTGGGTCTTAATTACAATCCATGAATTGTGTTTGTCATGTATGGATTAAAAGAAACTCAACATTAAGTATACACCAATTTTATAATAATTTGATGATGAAATTATACAAACATTTATATGTATTCTTCTGGATATTTATTTTTATTTAAAAATTGAACTCATACCAAGTGCTATTCTTATTTCAATGAAACATTATAAAATGGACACAAATGAGTTGTACTAATTAATTTTGAAACTCTAATTGAATATAATTAATATATTAATACGGCCTAGTGTACCACTATATGGTGAACATATATTTTTTAATAATATTATATTTTCAATGATTCATTTAAATTATTTTCATTAATATAAAATTATAAATATTGTAAACATGTTTTCTCTATAGTATATTGAAGATTTATATGATTAATTATGAAAAGACCCTAAAATTTTCAAGGAAATTTCTTTCTTAATTTACTTGGGAATTTTACAGGAACGCAGTTTCTGACGGCACCTGATTCCGAGGCCCGGTGTGACCGGAATCATTTTCCGAAGTTTAGCTCGGGTACGTTCAGTGAACGAACGAGCGGGTTTTTCTAACTTTTGAACCGGTGCTCGGAATTAGATTCGAAGGGCGCCGTTGGAATCGTAGCACCGGTAATTGCTTAGAAACACCTTTTCCAGAGTTGCGTTTTCTCGGTTTTGGTTTTTAATTTTTGTATTAAGTTAAAGAATAAAATAAAAGTGGTGCAACGTTTTATTTTATTTTTCTTAAAGCGGCATAACCAACGTTAAGTAGGTACGATGGTACCCACAATATCCTACCCACTTGGTAGGATATTTGTGAGGTGGGTCCCGCACGAGCCGCAACCTTTCTTTCCCTCTAAGTAACTCACCCACACCCCCCTTTTAAGGAAGTCAACCGTGCGTTTATTCTTGTTAATAAATGCCTCATTAATTTGGGAGGTTAAATCATTACAATTAATTCATTGAATTAATTTTTCTTTTAATTTCCTTTTGAATTTCAATGGTTGTCTTGTGCATCAATAAAATAAGACAACTCTTATTTTATTTCTGTTGGAACTTATTGGGTGGGGAGGATTTGGAGGAAAGTGTTCTTCTTCGTCGAAGAACGCGAAGAATGTAAAGAACGCAAAGAACACACCGATCTCCGAAGAAGAACGCCAAATCCTCGGAGATCGACTATGTAATTTCATGTACCGTGATGTCAATGACGCTTCTTCCGCAATGCTCCTTCGTCAACGCGACGGTCCTCTTCTTTCGCGACGGTTAATTCCGCGACGAACTCACGTTCGACGACAACATTGAGGTAGGGGTTTTTGTTCATTTTAATCTATGTGATTATAACAACGAAATGTTTAAATATTTGGCAAGACTTTTATAACTGCTAACACGGTGGGTGCAGACCAACGAACAAGTTCGAACCCACCGTCCCTTCGTTCTTGATGTGCGGAACGGCGGGCGATGATGGAGCTGGCCGCACGGGCGTTGTGAGGTCCTCGCAGTGGAGAACCGGTCTTGGGAGGGACGTTGGTGAATACGGCAGGCAAATCCGACCACCGGAGCTTGTCCGGTGGTCCGCGGAGCAACCCGCCGGTGCGCCTCGATGGCATGGCAGTGCCGGCGGCAGGAGGCGGCGGCCGGCACTGGCCTGCTGCCAGGAGACGGCAGCGCCCAGCACGCCGCCGGGGAGAGCCGTCACAGCTAAAGCCGTCGCGGCAGGCCGGCAGTCCCGCGAAAATGCGGGACCGGAGAAGGCAGGACACGGCAACCGGCCGCATCCGTTGGCAAGAGGCAGCCCCCATGTGGGGCCGTGGTTCATTCAAGGGGGCGGCGCCCCCCCTTGCGCACCTGCTCGGCAATTACGGCAGACCCGCCTGGTGGTCGGGCCGTGCCCAGGCCAGGTCGGGCCGCTCCACCCGGGCCGGACCGCGCCCCAGAGGGCCGTACCTGGACCCTGGTCGGGTCGACCCGGTTCGGGCCACCCCAGGGGGTCTCGGCCTGGGTCAGTCCGGGCCTGAAACCCCCACTTTCGGACCCTTTTCTATATTTTTCTCATATTTTGAGATACAGTCCTTCGATTGATGTACTGTCAGTTGCGTAGCGATCCTTGGATCGAGATGGTCAGTTTGGAATATTATACTCAAGGTTTCAGAGAACATTGGGTTCGTCCAGGTTGGTTCGTACGCAAAACCAACCGGGCCCTCGGAGCGGAAATGCTCATAACTTGAGCTCTGGACGTCTGATTGACGTGTCATCGACATTGTTGGATTCCTCTATGTGAGATAGACCTTTTGGCTTACTCTGCTTGAGATTTGGACATAGTTGGAGTACGGTCGAGTTGGTATTGACTTAAAAACCAACCGGGCCCCTAGGATGAAAAATCTAATAACTCTCAGACCGGGCGTCCGATTGACGTGCCATCTGTGACGTTGAGTTCCAGTTGATGATATAGAACATTTGGATACATTAACTCCAGACTATGTGTTAGTTGATATATCAGCCCATCTGCTCGTGGAGCGGACCCTCCAAAATGGGCTTGCTTTGTGCGGGAACCCTAGAGCTGGCTGCGACTGCGACGACGACGATGACGACGACTGTACAGAGATCCTCAGTGGATTTGACGATGATGAATACTGCAATCAGTGATCCTACGTGGATCAGTGCTACTGATCTTGTGTGGGTCAGATCCTATGTGGGTCATCGCTCACCGGTCCTGTGTGGGCCAGCACCTACAGATGTTGTGTGGGTCCAATCCTATTTGGCTCATTGGGGGGGGGGGGGTTAGTACCTATCGATCCTGTGTGGGTCTGATCCTGTGTGTGTCATTGCGGGGGCTAGTTACCTATCGATCCTGTGTGGGTCAGATCCTTTGTTGGTCATTTAGGGGGTTATTACCTATCGATCCTCTGTGGGTCCGACTGATTAGATGAATCAGTGGATATATCTTATCATCTCTATCGTCATATGAAGAAGTATACCTATGTGAGATGAATCCTATTTTTCTTTCCTAAGTGGATTGTGTTGTGCTATCCTATGTGGATTACATTTTGCTTTCCTGTATGGACTGGCTTGTGATTTCCTGTGTGGACTGGGATGTACTTGAGCTCAGATGTTGGAGCTGAACGGGAATTGATGACTTAGGTATATTTATGGGAATATACCTAAGTATAGTCAGACGTTACTTGGTAATTATATCTTTCCCTTGTGGATTATCCTTTGTGGATTCTGGGAGACCATCAGGGGTCTCGGGGTCCCTACTGAGTATGTTATACTCACCCCTACATGGGCAATGCCCGCACTACATTGTGTTGGTTGTAGACGAAGGACATCGCTGATCATGGTTGAGTCTTGCGGAGCAGGATGATACATGGTGGTGGACCACTGGGTCGGATGTACTCGGAGCGGACGGTTGGACCCGAGGAGCTGTGGAGGTTATCTGTACTCACCCTTCAGTTGGGACTTCCAGTGGATGGCTCGACTTTGCGTATTTACATTCAGTTTGGGTATGTATTCTGGCCCACTTACATTTTTGCACTGACTATTATACCCAATTTTTACTTACTGTTTACTTCTTCTTGCTTTCTCTGTGGTGTTTGTTTACTTTAAAAAGACAATGCCTTCCATTTTTTCGGGAATTACACCTTGGTTCAAGTCGCCATCCCCTGGCCTATGGAAGGTGGGATTGGGGTAGTCATGGCACGGGCCACGAGGATGGGTCGTGACAAAATTGCCATCAGAGGAGTTAGGTTCTACCGCAGAACTCAGGACTCTGATCTTTTTATATGTGAGGCAATAGTTTTAAGAGTATTGAGTGTGGTTATCAGTCCAGGGAGTCCAGTGTTGGTGCGGTGGCCGACGTATCTATACACCAGGACCCTGACATCTGATTTCCGACTTAATGCACGAAAACATTGATTGCATGTGTGTTTCAAGTTTTCTTTGTGATTACTTTATGTCAGCTCACCAGGTATACAGTTTGATCGTGGCACACCTGTTTCTTTTTAGGATGGCCCCACGAAGGCATCCAGCTAGGGTTCCGAGAGTTGTGCGTGACGATAGCCCACTGAGCGACGAGGCCTCGGTACATGGCCCTTTGACAGTAGAGGCACCGGCAGTACCTCTCCCCTCCATTCCACCGATGCTACCAGTCCCAGCCGCGGATGATGAACGTCGCCTTAGTGCACTGCATGAGCTTCAGTGCCAGCGACTGCCCAGGTTCTGCTAGGAGACGGACCCTCAGGCCGCCGAGGATTGGCTGGAGGCAGTTGTAAGAGTTTTCAGGTTAGTGAGGACACCAGGAGACCTCATAGAGATCCTCGCAGCGATCTTACTACACGCAGCAGTAGGAAGATGGTAGAGCTTGATGCTCCAGGTGCACGATGAGTCATCTCTCCTCTGGATGGACTTTGAGAGAATCTTTCACTCGGATTTCGTCCCAGCCACCCTCTGTGCGGTTCTCATTCAGGAGTTTCTTCAGCTGCGGGAGGGCAGCATGACGGTCGCCCTGTACTCGGCGAGATTTATCGATCTCTCGCGCTACACGACAGACATGGTACGAGACCCATTCTTCCAGGACCAGACCTTCGAGCAGGGTTTAAGTTAGAAGATCAGGGAATCAATGATCTCCCTTAGCATTCTTACTCATGCAGGGGTACTGGAGAGAGCCCTTCAGATTGAGAGCTTCCTTGATGAGCCTACTTCTGCAGCGAGTCCTACCGCATGGAAGCACATACAAGAGTCTTCTATAGTAGGCAGTCGACGGATGACTCATGAGTCCAGGCAGACCATACCCTCAGGAAAACAACCTTAGGACACTGGCTCAGTTGTGCAGGGCACACAACGTGGAGCCAGTCTTTCGAGAGGCAGACAGTTCTACGCATGTGGCGGGCATGGCCACCTGGCTCGTGACTACCCAACCCGCCATGCCGAGGAGTATCAGATGGTTGAGGTTCCACCCAGACAGAGGCAAAGGGTCGACCATGGTGATCCGCTGGGGAGAAGGCAGACAAGGAAGAGGAGATGGCCAAGCATCAGGTGGTGGGCGACACTTTTAGGCTCTACCACCACCACCACCAAGAGGACCACCCCGACCGCATGGAGCTGGTGGGCAGAGACAGGGACAGCTCCAGGCTGCGGAGTCCTACGACCACGGCACGCCCGAGATGATTCGAGGTACTATCTGTGTCTATTACACCCTTTCTGCAATTCTTATAGTCACAGGAGAGAGTCACTCTTTCATAGATGTTGCCCTTGTTCGAAGCTCAGAGATTCCGACAGAGCTGTTGGCTCGATCCTTACTGCTAGAGAATCCTACGGGAGAAGACTCGACAATTACGCACTAGTTTCGGTAGTGTGAGCTTACTCTAGTAGGTGAGAGCTTCGGCTAGGATCTTCTTGTAGCGGCGTCGAGGCTTTACGACATCATCCTGGGCATGGATTGGTTATCTACGGTCCATGCTCAGATTGACTGTATTAGGCGCAAGGTGCGATGTGTACGCACCGATGGAAGCAGGTTCACCTTCACCGGCGAGAAGGGAGCCTTCACCGGACAGGATGGACTCCTACAGAGGAGAGGATATCCCATCACTCATCAGTTGGATAGCCTCATCCTAGGAGCAGTTGCCATGCGGAGTCCTAGTTTTCCTGCAGTGATGGATCTGTATGCAGACGTTTTTCCCGACGATGTTCCAGGACTACCTCCTCGTAGAGAGGTAGACTTTTATATTGACTTGTACCTTGGGAAAGCCCTGATATCCACTCATGCATATCGGATGGCCCCCGCTGAGCTTCGAGAGCTTCAGGTACAGTTGGAGGACTTGCAGGTCAAGGGATTCATCGGACCCAGTGTTTCACCCTGGGTTTCCCCGATATTGTTCACCAAGAAGGCGGACGAGAGCCTGCGAATTTGTGTCGACTATCGTCGCCTGAACCAAGTGACTGTGAGGATCAAGTATCTGCTACCAAGAATTTATGACCTCTTAGATAAGCTCAAGGTAGAACGGTGGTTCTCAAAGATAGACCTCATGTCAGGCTATCATCAGCTCAGAGTTCAGTTCGAGGACATGCAGAAGACGACCTTTAGATGTCGGTATGGCCACTATGAGTTCTTTTTTTATGCCCTTCGGCATAAAAAATTCTACCGCAGTGTTCATGGGCTTCATGAACATGAGCTTTCAGCCATACCTCGATCGATTTGTCATGGTCTTCATCGACAACATTTTGATATACTCGACGACTGAGGAGGAGAACGCCTACTACTTGCGGGTTGTAATTGACACATTCTGAGAGCACCAAATTTATGTAAAGCTAGAGAAATTTTAGTTCTGGATACGTGAAGTTCACTTCTTGGGACACGTCATCTCTGAGACAGGAGTCGCGGTGGAACCTGTGAAGATCTAGGCAGTGCTAGCTTGGGAGCCACCCAAGAGCGTGACGGAGGTGCGGAGTTTCTTGGGACTAGCTGGATACTATCGGAGATTTGTGCCAGACTTCTCCAGAGTTTCAGAACCACTCTCAGCTTTGAAGAAGAAGGGGAAACCCATTGTGTGGTAAGACAGATGTCAGCAGAGCTTCCAAGAGCTGAGACAGAGATTGACTAGCGCACCTATCTTGTGGATACCAGAGGAGGGAGTAGGGTACGTAGTCTACTGCGATGTATCAGGGACCGGACTCGGATGTGTCCTAATGCAGGAGTGGGCAGTGATCACCTATGGATCACATTATTTGAGGCCGCATGAGAAGAACTACTCTACCCATGACCTGGAGTTAGCAGCAGTGGTCTTAGCTCTGAAGACATGGCGACACTATCTGATGGGCGAGCGCATAGAGTCTTTTCTGACCATCAGAGTCTCAGATACATCTTCTCTCAGAAGGACTTGAACCTGAGACATCGGAGAAGGCTCGAGTTCCTCCAGGACTATGAAATTGAGGTAGTCTATACTTATGGGAAGGGGAATGTAGTAGCTGATGCTCTCAGCAGGATGATGGGCATTCAACTACTTGGGGTGGCGACAGAGCAGCTAGCCGCTTTGCTGATATCTTTTATGGATAGAGATGGAGCAGCCTTCCTTCAGTCACTCACAATCACTCATCCACTACTACAGCAGGTCAGAGAGGCACAATATGGGGATGCTGACTGTGAGATGCATCATGCGCAGATATCCTCGAGATAGGCACCTGATAGTTTCTCCTTAGGAGGAGAGAACAATGTCCTTTTCAGAGGACGTAACTTGGTAACAGTTGCTTTCCGAGAGGAGGTTCTGAGAGAGTTTCACACTTCCCCTTTGGCAGTACATCATGGAGTGGCGAAGACATACCAGGATCTCTGACGACAGCACTGGTGGCCGGGCATGAAGAAGGTTGTGGCTGAGTTCGTTTCTTGATGCCTCACCTACCAGCAGGTGAAGGCAGAGCACCAGGTACTAGCAAGCTTGGTACAACCCTTGGAGGTCCCAGAGTTGAAGTGGGATGGTATATCTATGGACTTCGTGACTAGACTTTCACGCACTTCTAGAGGTCATGACTCCATTTGGGTGACTGTCGACCGAATCACCAAGTCGGCTCACTTCTTACCCATCAGAGAGCAGGGATCAGTGGAGAAATTGGGATGTCTCTACGTTCAGGAGATAGTACGACTTCATGGTGTGCCATCATCTATCATCTCCGATCGAGATGCTTATTTTACTTCCCAGATTTGGAAGGAGTTGCAAGAGTCATTCGGGACGCAGCTACTTCTGAGCACCTCCTATCACCCTCAGACAGATGGTCAGATGGAGAGGACCATACAGACTCATGAGGACATGCTTCATGCATGTGTCCTTAACTTTGGTCGTAGTTGGGAGGACCACCTACCCTTGTTGGAGTTCACGTACAACAACATCTACCACTCCACCATCAGGATAGAACCATACGAGGCGTTATATGGCCGGCCATGCAGATCACCGCTGTGCTGGACAGACCCTGGGGAGTCAGCAATTGTGGGACTGAAGATGGTCCAGGCCACGACAGAGACGGTCCAGATCATCCAGGCGCAGATGAGGATAGCTCAGATCCGGCAGAAGTATTATGCTGATAGGAGGCGGAGGCCACTGGAGTTCGAGGATGGCGACCATGTCTTCTTGCGGGTCTCACCTCGACATGGATTACAGAGATTTGGCCGAGGTGGAAAGTTATCTCCTCGCTTCATCGGACCATTCCAGGTCCTTAGCAGTATTGGTGAAGTGTCTTATACACTGTCTCTACCACCTCACTTGCACCAGGTGCATGACATCTTCCACATATCTCAGCTGAGGAGATACGTGCATGACTCGACACATAGCATTGACCATGGGGAGCTGGATGTTGATGATGGGGCGCCTTTTTCGGATGTCCTGGTGGAGATTGAGGATCGACAAGAGCAGGTCCTACGTGGATGGTCGATTCCTCTAGTGTGCATCAGGTGGCAGCACGGGAACCTCCAGGAGAGCACCTGGGAGGGGGAGGCTCAGATGCGTGCTCAGTACCCACATTTGTTTCCCTAGTTTTTGATATATCTTTACGAGGACGTAAAGCCCTGAGGTGGGAGTGATGTAAAGACCCAAAAAATTTCAAGGAAATTTCTTTCTTAATTTTTTTGGGAATTTTACAAGAACAAAGTTTCTGACGGAACCTGATTCCGAGGCCCGGTGTGCCCAGAATCATTTTCCTAAGTTTATCGTGGGTACGTTCAGTGAACGAACAAACAAGTTTTTCTAACTTTTGAACCGGTGCTCGGAATCAGATTCTGAGGGCACCGTTGGAATCGAAGCACCGGTAATTGCTTAGAAACTCCTTTTCCGGAGTTTTGATTGCTCGAGTGTGGTTTTTAATTTTTGTGGTTAAGTTAATGACTAAAATAAAAGTGGTGCAACATTTTATTTTATTTTACTTAAAGCGGCTTAAGCTAAGTTAAGTGGATAAGATGGGACCCACAATATCCTACCCACTTGGTAGGATATTTGTGAGGTGGGGCCTGCATGAGCCACACCATTTATTTCCCTCTATGTAACGCACCCGCACCCCATTTTAATTAAGTCAACCGTGCATTTATTCTGGTTAATAAACGACTCATTAATTTGGGTGGTTAAATCGTTACAATTAATTTATTGAATTAATTGTTCGTTTCGTTTACTTTTGAATTTCAAAGATTGGCTTGTTCGTCAATAAAATAAGACTACTCTTATTTTATTTCTATTGGAACTTGTTGTGTGGAGAGGATTTGGAGGAAAGCGTTATTCTTCGATGAAGAACGCGAAGAATGTAAAGAACGCGAAGAACGTGAAGAATGCACCAATCTTCGACGAAGAATGCCAAATCCTTGGAGATCGACTACGCGATGCTGTGTACCGCGACGTCAACGATGCTTCTTCCACGACACTCCGTCCGCGACGCGACGATCCTCTTCTTCTGTGATGGTTAATTCCGAGACGAACTCACGTTCGAAGACAACGTTGAGGTAGGGGTTTTTGTTCATTTAAATCTATGTGATTATACCCTCGGCTTGTTTAAATATTTTTCAGAAGACTTTTATAACCGCTAATACGTTGGGTGCGGACCAACGAACAAATCTGAACCCACCGTCCCTTCGTTCGTCATGTGTGGAACGGCGGGCGATGATGAACCAGGCCGCACGAGCGTTGTGAGGTCCTCACTGTGGAGAACCGGTCTCGGGAGGGTCGTTGGCGAAGACGGCAGGCGAATCCGACCACCGGAGCTCGTCCGGGGGTCCGCAGAGCAACCCGCCGGTGCGCCCCGCCCGCACGGCAGTGCCGGCGGCAGGAGGCGGTAGCTGACACCGGCCGGCTGCCAGGAGATGGCGGTGGCCGGCATGTGTCCGAGGAGAGCCATTGCGGCTTCAGCCGCGGCGGCAAGCAGGCAGTCCTGCGACTGCGCGGGACCGGAGAAGGCGGGATGCGGAAACTGGCATCATCCGTTGGCAAGAGGCAGCCCCCATGTGGGGATGCGGTTCATTCAAGTGGGTGGCGCCCCCTTGCGCACCCGCTTAGCCGTTACGGCCGAGCCGCATGGTGACCGGGCCGTGCCAGCGCGCCTGGCTGGGCCGCACTGAGGTCGGGCCGAGCCGAGCACAGGCCGGGCCGGGCCACGAAAGCCGGCCTGGGTGGCGCCAGCCGGGCCGGGCCGCGCCCAGGCAGGCCGGACCCCAACCTTGGTCGGGTCGACCTGGTTCGGGCCGACCCAGGAGGTCTCAGGTCGGGTCGGTCCGGGCCCGAAACCCCCACTTCCGGACCCTTTTCTGTCTTTTGCCAATAACATGAGCTACGGGCCTCCGATCTACGTACTTTCAGTTGCGTAGCGATACTTGGATCGAGATAGTCATTTCGGTATATTATACGCAAGGTTTCGAAGAACATTGGGTTTGCCCGGGTTGGTTCGTACACGAAACCAACCGGGCCCTCGGAGCGGAAATGTTTATAACTTGAGCTCCGGACGTTCGTTTGATCTGCCATCGACTTTGTTGGATTCCTCTAAGTGAGGAAAACCTTTTTTCTTACTCTGCATGAGGTTTTGACATTGTTGGAGTACGGTCGGGTTGGTTTTGACTTAAAAACCAACCGGGCCCCTGGGACGAAAAAGCCAATAACTCTCAGACCGGGCGTCTGATTGATGCGCCGTCTATGACGTTGATTTCCTATTGACGATACAGAACTTTTGGATACATCAACTCCGGACTATGTGTTAGTTGATGTATCATCCTCTCGGCTAGTGGAGAGGACCCTCCCGAACGAGCTTGCTGTATGCGGGAACCATAGAGCTGGCAGTGACTGCGACGACGACGACGACGTTACAGAGATCCTCAGTGGATTCAACGACGATGACCACAACACTCAGCGATCCTACATGGATCAGTTCTACCGATCCAGTGTGGGTCAGGTCTTCTGTGGGTCAGTGCTCAGCAGTTCTGTGTTGGCCAGTGCCTACAGATCCTGTGTGGGTCCGATCCTGTGTGGGTCATTGCAGGGGTTTGTACCTATCGATCTTGTGTGGGTCTGATCCTGTGTGGGTCATTGTGGGGGTTAGTTACATATCGATCCTGTGTGGGTCAGATCCTTTTTGGGTCATTGTGGGGGTTAATACCCATCGATCCATTGTGGTTACGACGACATAGATCAATCAGTGGCTATATCTGTTCATCTCTATCTTCATATGACGATGTATACCTATGTGAGATAAATCCTATTTTATTTTCCTAAGTGGATTGTGTTGTGCTATCCTGTGTGTATTACATTTTTCTTTCTTGTGTGGACTGGGTTGTGATTTCCTGTGTGGACTGGGTTGTACTTGAGCTCGGATGTTGGAGCCAAACAGGAATGGATGACATTGGTATATGTATAGGCATATACCTAAGTAGAGTCGGATGTTACATTGTGTTTATATATTTCCTTTGTGGATTATCCTTTTTGGATTCTGGGAGACCTTCGGGTGTCTCGGGGTCCCTACTGAGTAGCTTATACTCACCCCTGCATGGGCTATGCCAGCACTACGTTGTATTGGATGCTGACGACGGACAGTGTTGATCGTGGTTGAGACTTGCGGAGCAGGACAGTACCTGGAGGTGGACCACTGGGCGGGACATACTCGGCGCGGACTGTTGGACCTGAGGAGCTGTGGAGGTTATCTGTACTCACCCTTCAGGTGGGATTCTAGTGGACGGCTCGATGTTTTGACTATACTTTCAGTTTTGGTTTGTATTATGGCCCACTTATTTTTTTTTCACTTACTCTTGTACCCAGTTTTTAGTTTGTGTTTACTTCTGTTTTCTTTCTCTATGGTGTTTGTTTACTTTACAAAGGCAATGCCTTCCCTTTTTTCGGGAATTACACCTTGGGGGTAGTCGCCAGCCCCGGGCCTATGGAAGGCGGGTTTGGGGTAGTCACGGAACAGGCCCCGAGGACGGGTCGTGACAAATTACTTGTAGTTAAATAAGTTTTTAATATTGATCAATTTTCTATATAACATCATATGTGGGTTAATAAAGAATTTATATTATGTAAATAATCCATATAAGGTATAGGTAGTGTGAATTTATAGTAAACCCATTTTTACATACTAATATCTTTGATATCATAATGTATTCAAAGAATAGTGTCTTTATAAATTTCAATTGTCACTTTTTTGTATCCATTAAAGATGATATAATAATGTATTATAAGTGTAAATAAAAGCATTTAAAATGCATGATAATTGTGATGAAACCCCAATAGAATGATATGATTTATGTGAAAATAATGAAGAGTTAATTATTTAAATAGAAAGATTCATTCTTGAGGCTTATAATATCTAGTGAAGTTTTTTCGATGGATTGTTGAAATAACTATTGTTATCATGAAATAGGCTAAACAATCCATGTGTAATGTCCCGACCCGGCTCACCACTAGGACGATGGAAAGACTTGTATGTCAAATAAACTCAAGTGCATCTCCATGCATGCTAGAGGCTTCTGACTAGCTGCGAGGGCCTTTTTTGTGTCTCTAAGGGAGACTATTCCCTAATAGGTAATAGATAATATCGAAGTGGAAGGAAACAAAAATATAATAATAAGTAGCAGAAGCATGTGAATAAAGAAACTGTAGCACAGGAAATGTAAATAATCCAACTTAATAATAAAAAACAAGTCTGAATACTCACAATATAGTGTCATTCCAAGATATGAGTTTAAACTGAATGTACAGAAAGTGGAACTCAAATACAAAGTCAAAAAAAAGAAAGCAACAAGAAACAACTGCGTCGCGAGGAAGGCCCAGTCCTCTGCCCCAGTCTCCATCATAAGTAGTAATGAACAATCAAGCTTCGGATGCAGCACGCTTCCCCTAGTCAATATCTACGAGCATGTAATCTAATCAGGTGTTGATGACGGCAGAGCAGGGTTTGAGATAAAATCCTAATAGGCAGGAACCCATGATGTATAAACCATTCTATTTCATGAAAAAATAAAAAATGCTGTGTGCCATTACATAACCATTTCAAATAAATTAATTCCAGTGCAATGAAATAAATAATCTGTCATGGTTCCAAATGGTACCTGTGCATGGTCACCTACTTCAGCCTAAGATGGTAGTCTGAAAGGGTTTCTATTGGTAGAAATTCATGAACACACATACACACACACATATAACCCAGAAAGTAAGGTAAAACCAGGATATAGTATACCCCTTGCTTGATCATTAACTATGTGTTCAAGTCCAATGTCAACCATGAACCCGTCCATATATCCGGGGAAGTATCGAAATTCTCAATAGAATCAATTATCATTAACATAAACCATAAGTGCATCATTATTTTGGGTTCAATTTGATAGTTGGAGACTGTGCCCATCACAATGGTATCACTACAGAACATCCATCAATATATCCAATGCCAAAGAGAATGTCCAAGGAAATCATTAGAAAGGCCATGTATCATCTTATGGATGGCTTTATCCTGAGTATATCCTGATCGCGTAAAAATGGGTAGAGTTTCATCTGAGGTAGTCTTAGCCACATTTCCATCAGATCCATCCTAATGGGCCCTCATGGAACTGGTATCACTCAAAATTATTATAATTTCTTGGGAATTCTCAGTCTGACAAAGTTAATGACACCACCCTAGTCACACATAGCTAACACGTCAGGGACAGAGGATCTAAGCATGACCATTATTATGAGACCCACCTCCTTTCGCAACCCTGAATTTAATTAATGTTTTCACTGTAGTAGATATGACATAATCAGCATATAAAGTTGCAGTTTGAAAACTAACCAGATACACTCATGTATCAGAAGGCATAAATTTAATTGTAAAACAAAACAAATTGCAAGGAAATATAAATATCATATCAACCTCAGCTGATAATTCATTTTTAAATAATAAACAGTTCATTATAACAAGTTACAATTATCTAACAATTGATGGGAATCCTCAATCAACTATTTATTTAATTTAATTATAATAAAAAATGCTTCGCAACACATGAAATTAATCAAAAAATTATCTCTTATAATAAAAGAATTAACCGATCATTTAGGCACTCCCAATGTTGTTTCCTACTCTGTTTAAAAAATTCAAACAACTAGTCATTTAATTTAAAATTAATAAAAACGGTTTGCACAATACCCGCATGTAAATAAATTAATAACTTGGGTAATGGAAATATACACCAACTATATCGGCACAACCAAAGGGGTTTTCGATGTTTTTGAAAGCATTAAAATAAATTAACTTAATATGATTAAGGCTGAAACAATTGATCAAAACCATTAATGTTATTAAAATGGGTAAAATAGCACAATGCCGGTAGGCACCGACTCGACACATCAATGCATTTTTTATAAGTTACAAAAAAATGGAGGGAAAGAAAGTATGAACCCTACCCAATATTCGTAGATGAATCTAAGATCCATAGTTAACTTTGATTTGGCCTAAAATGGATGAAAATGAAGGAATTTAAAAAAACCAAAAAATAGTGTAAGAATCTTCCACAATGAACTGCAAGTAGAATACTAAACAAAATAGAATTATTCCAATTGTGCAACAATAGAAAACCCATAAGGATTACTGTGCAGTTGACATATTTGGAATCATTCGTCGAACGGTGGAGTAGGGGCCTTCCGAAGGGGTTGATGGTTAGTTTGATGGGACTGAGAGGTGCGACATGATGAGTTGGAGAAGGAGAGAGGAGAGGGGAAAAAGAGAGAAAAGAATGAAAAAGAAAATGAAATAAAAATAAGAGTAAAATATCTTATACGGAAAAAAAAATAAAATAAAAAGATAAAATAAAACCAAAGAATTGAAAGGTAAATAATGAAAATAATTAAAAATTGGAATCCCCCATTTTAATTATTTTTATTTTTCCTGTAACCCCCTCTTTATTTTATTCCAAAATTTATTTTTTATCCATTAATTCATTATTTTAAATCTCATTTCAATATATTATTAAACTTCTCTATTCCTAAAATAATTATTTAAAACTTGAACGCCACACCAAAGCGCAATGTGAGATTTTTCAAGAAACGTCAGCAATTATTTAAATTAAATAAAAAACATCCTGGGACCCGCAGAAAGGTGCGCAGGTGCATGCCCCGATTTTCTTAATTAGTTAGAATGAAATAAATAATAAACGGTTCATACTTGATTAAGGCTGTGATATTACAACCTCCCCTATTTAAGTTAAATCTTCCCCGAGTTTCCCTTCCGAGGGCAGTGGAACGTCGCCAGAGAAGAATTTCAGCCACTGTGCATGTACATCCATCTCTTGATCCCAAGTCTCATCCTAAACGTGTCTATGTTTCCACAACACCTGAACTAGTGGGACTGACATTCCTCGAAGGATGTTCATACTACGGTCGATGATTCAGATATGATTCTCCCCAAAGGATGCATTAACGTTATGCTCGATGTCGTCAGGTCCAAAATAATGAGATAGTACTAGATGATATTCTAGAAGCTGAGATACCTAGAAAATGTCGTGCATGAAATAGTACCTCTAAGGTGGTAGTAACCAATAGTATATCGGCCCAACTCTCCCCATTATCTTGAGAGGCCCGACGTATCTCGTTGGTAACTTTCCCCGTCTCTAGATCTTCCTGTGAAGCAACCTCAGAAAAACACGCAGAAATACTCGATGTCCCACCTCAAACTTCAGAGGACTGCAACGACAATTGATATAAGACTTTTAACTGGACTGACATGTATCCATACGCTTCTCAATTAGCTGAAATTACTCAAAGGTATCCAAAACAAAATGAGGACCCAACATAACTGTCTCACCTGCATCGAGACAATATAAATTCAAACGACACGGTCTACCATAGAGAGAATCATATGGACCCATTTGGAATGTCACATGGATGCTGTCATTATAGGTAAACTTGAAAAGAGGTAAATTCTTTTCCCATGAACCTCCAAAATCATGGATACAAGCCCATAACATATCCTCCAACACTCGTATAGCTCTCTCGGATTGCCCATCGGTATGGGGGTGATATTTAGTACATAGAAGTACATGTGAGTCCAGTGTCATTTGCAAACCTTTCCAGAATTGTGATGTAAAACGGGCATCCCTTTCCAAGACAATAGAACTATGTACTCCTTGAAGTCGCACAATTTCCAAGATATACAGCCTTCCCAACTCATCGATATAAAAGGAATCTCAGATAGGAAAGAAATGCGCAACCTTGGTCAACATATCGAAAACCATCCAAACTTCATCCCAACCATGAGGATATCTTGGAAAGACTGTAATGAAATCCATTGTAATATCATTCCATTTAAATTAAGTAATGGATAGAGTCAGTAGGAGTCCTGCAGGTCACTGGTGCTCTGCCATCACCTGTTGGAAGGTGGAGCACCGAGTTATGAAACCTGTTATCTGCCTTTTCATACTAGGCCACCAATTTAGTCAACACATGACTCTATACAACATGGTCATACCATGATAAACTTCCCAAATAGAGGTGTGATATTCCTTCATCATCTCTTCCCGTATGACTGATGGTACCCATACACGTCCATTGTAAATGAGAGGTTCACTATCATCAATAACCCAACTAGAAGGTGGGGTTTCTTCTATAACACATTCCCTCAAAACGATACCCTCAGTGTCAATCAATTTTTTCATGTGAACTCACTCTAGAAGAGATTATGTCACTATAAGTGTTGCTATAACTAGTTGTCCACTCTACTCTTGATCCTCTAGATGAATCTCTGAAAACAAGGCCATCATCTGCCACTCACTACAGGATACATATACGACCTGTCAATGTGTCTTGAGGCTTAATGATTCAGCCATAGAATATCCCTTACTAGGGGTATAATAATTCTCAAAATTGAATGAATTCTTGTATTTGACCCACCCGCTTTTCTTGAAGTTCTACTCTCGTTGAGTGGAGATATATTTCATGATTTTATGATCCATGTAAATAACGGATCTCCCACCCAAAAATATTGTCTCTAACAATGTAGTGTATGAACCATAGCTACCAACAAAAGTTCATGGGTAGGATACTTTCTCTTGTGAGGTCTATGCTTAAGGTATCCATAAGCCATGACTTGATCATCCTGCATCAAAGCTATACCATGTATAATTCCTCAAGCATCACAATAAGTTGTATAGCTCTTAACAAGTTCATGAAGAATCAAGATCGAGACCAAGGCCATTATTCCTTTTAATTCCTGAAAGGAAATTTAACAAGCTTCTGACCAGATTAACTATACACCATTCTTAGTCATGGCCGTGAGAGGCGCTACTAAGCAGGAGAAATCTTGGATAAATCACCTTTAATAGCCACCAATACCCAAGAAACTGTGGATGTCAATTTCACTCTTGGGATGCTCCCATGAAACCATTGTTCTTACCTTTTATAGCTCAACTGATACCCCTCCTTCAGATATAATATGTCCCATGAAGTGTACCTTATCAATCTAGAAGTGGAATTTACTGAGCTTAGCTTATAGCCGGTGCTCTCTCCGTGTACTCATCATGATCTTAATATGGGTTGTAGGGTAATGTCTGGAACGTGAATACAATAAGATGTAGTCCACTAAGACTACTAAAAAGGAATCAAGATATGGATATAAAACCTGGAACATAAGTGCCATGAAGACTACCAGTTCATTCATGAGGCCAAAAGGCATAACCAGATTTTAGTAAAACCCATACCTATTTCGGAATGCATTATGTTGTATGTCATATGTTCTCACACGAACCTCGTGATATCCCGACCTCAGATCAATCATAGAGAAAATATTTTCTCCTTGTATCTGGTCAAAGATATCATCTATATGAGGTAATGGATACAAATGTTTACCGTGAATGGTTGATTCAATGACAATCCATGCATAAACGTAGATAATCGTCTACATTCATAAAAAAAATGGTGAACCCCACAACGATGTTCTAGGTCTTATAAAAACCTTAGCCTCACGGTCTTCATGCTTATTTTTGTGTTCAGGTTTCCCTGTTGGCACCATCCTATAAAGATGAATAGACACTGGTGCCCCACCCGACATGATCTCCACAGAGAACTCCACGTCTCTCATTGGAAGTAATACATAGAAATCATTAGGGAAGACATCCATAAAAAGATCCCCCACTTGTGGGAATTCAGCTAGCTATGTTCCTTGGCCACTCATGAGGAGACATGCCAACTGATTTTTCACTCTTCCCAACCATGCATATTTAGTCTTATCTTGATTTGCTTGCATATAAATTTCTCCTTTTTGAAGATTTTTGTTTCCCCCAAGGGATGAAAATGACACCCAAAGGCGATAGCTATCCACTTGTGGATGGTATGGAGTATTCCAGTTCATACCAATAGTGACTTAGAAGCCAGATATATCAATGAAATATATATAACAAACCAAATTATATCCACCTATCTCGGGGGGGGGGGAACTCTTGGAACTGGCGTATTCCCTCAGCCATGACCCCAAGTGTAGTGTCGATAGACATGACGCGACAAAGGTAATCAATTGAAAAAACAAGAAATTCAACAACAGCATCAGATATAAATGAGTGTGATGCACTGGTATCAAAAAGGGCACAAACTAATGTAGAGGCTACTAGAATAGTATCTCTCACTGTAGATGGTCTTTTGCTCTACTCCTCTGGACCTGATTGCACTGCGTACATGTGTCCTGAGTAAGGACCCTGATATACATCCTAGATGGCATGAGTAGGTCAACTCTATTGAAGCTGTTAGTCTGAAACTTGATTGCATTGAAAACAACCTCCACTATTTCCTCAACCTGATCGACCGGTGGAAAAAGAATTTACATCATACTATGGAGTCAAAGATCTTATACCTGATAGAGGTGTAGGTGAGTATACTCTTCTATTGGATGCTGAAGAGAAGGAACAACATTAACACTGAAGGTGACCCATCTTTCCACAAGCTCTGCACTCCTTTGGATCTCTTGTGCACTGTGTCTTCTTGTGACCATCCATGTCGCACTGATAACATGGGACAGAACTGTCAAGAAGCGTTGTTTATCTTGGGTTCCCACCATGTTCACTTTCAAAATGACGTTTCATGTTGCCAGAAGAGCCATCACCCTATCTCGGAACTGAACAACCCTAACACGCTAGTATAGCTTCCCCAACATTTCGCTATGATATTAGAGCAAGATTTACGATCTCTATAGAATTTATCAAATAGAAGATGTTCACCAACAAGTGGATAGTGTAATAATGTCCATCCTCAAAACGCCTCACAATAGTCTTTCCATCGCCAGTCCCAGATGATGAAAAACCCCGAAGTTCTTTGAAACTAGTAGAATACTTTAACACAGTCATAGTGCCCTACTGAAAATGTGGGAAAACCCATGCATTGTAAGAACCCTGTTCTTAGATTTGAGGTATGGTTTTCTTCTTGTCTCCTTTCATTATGTGTTTTTGGGAAAATAAGGAAAATGGGAAAATACTAAATTTTGCGACTACACGCCGTGTACTTTTTCACACGCCGTGTACTTTTGGCCGTGTGGGATGAGTATACAGGGCGTGTAGCCTTGTTGGTGATGAATGGTCTTATAACTGACTACACGCCTTGTAATAGGTATTTACACGTCGTGTAGTCAGTCTGTAGGCGAATAGTAAGGTGGTGGAAGCATCTGCCAACTGGGTTACAGTACATGCCATGTAGTCAAGAATACACGCCATGTACTCATGTCAAGAGATGAATAGTTTGGTGGTGCCGTTAGAGGAACAATTAAATTTGGGGAGTACACGCCATGTAGTCAAAATTACATACTGTGTAATTTGTTTTTTGCAATTAAAATGGGTAGTAGCCAACCCTATTCACATGATTGTCTTAGAATCGGACAGGAGCATGGGAGAGGATGGCTGAACCTTCATGCATCTCTATATCAAGCATCGTGAATCCATTTCTGCTTTTGTCGATCACGTTGGAACCGCACGAGTAAGCCCTCCCATATCCTTGCATAGTTCTTTCCAATTATTCCTCTAATGGATGTTATTTGAGGTTGAAAGAGAATTATTTTACCTCATATCTACGATGTTCTTGGACGTTTTAAAAGGTGTCATTCGGGTATATCGATCACGGTTAATCGAGGTAGTTGTCATGGTGTATAAATTACAACTGTTGTGCATTTTCTTTGTACCGTTGTGATATGTTCCCATGAATGGGGTGTCAATATGGATGAGGCCTTATTGAATTAAATACCAATAATTCTATAGGTAATTAATTGTGATAATAAACTGTTGTTTGGGATCGCTGCATGGATCCAGGACCACCCCGGGGGTACGTTCCTCTGTTTAGCCATTTGGACATGATTCTCGAGGGTATGCCATTATAATAATTTTTATTGAATTTAATTGAGAGGGATTGTAAGTGAAATTCTTGTTTACATGTTGGGCATGGCCCGGTTACATGTTCCTGAGGACACTGTTCTTTCTAGCCTGAGGGAACAGTTTGTTTAGCCTGAGGGAAAGGTACTGTTTAGCCTGAGGGCAACATCCTATTTCGCCTAAGGGCATCTTTTCGTATTCCCGAGGGAAGTGACTTCTATGCCTTAGGGCGACACTTCGTATGCCTGAGGAATATATCTGTTATGCTTTAGAGAAATTCCTGAGGGCGAGATTTTAATTAACTGAGGGTAAGTGTTTGCGTGTTGGAGGAAACTGACTGTTTACATAGAAATTAACTGTGGTGGTTTCCTTATAATGAATTATTAAATGATTAATAAAATGCTAACATAACAGGTAAGGTTAGTTACTTTTGAGTACTTATTAGTTTATTTCATTTTACTAATGCACACTATTGTTTCATATTTTCACACAGTTGGGCACATGCCTTTGGTGGGCGCCTATCGGGATTTATTTCTCACACTCTATTTGGGTCATTTCTTCATCCCAAATAGATTACATTTCTTCAGGTGTGGATAAGCGAAAGAGTCCTTATACATGTACTTGATTATTGCTGAGGAGTATGGAAGCATGGGACCAGACATAGGCTCACGATTCTACCGGAAATTTTGTTTTGGTTTTCCTGTACTCTTTATTGTATTTTACTGTACTATTTTATAACATGTTCTGGATGTTTTCTTAGAACGTAAAGACATGTCTCATCATCATCTATATAACTATTGGTTATCTATTACTGCAGTTGTTTATTTTAAATGAGTATGGTTTATCGCTTCTGTTCTTGCTATATGCTTTCAATTTTTTTTTTGATGTGCTACACTTTGACAAATGATGGCATAGTTTCCCCACTATCTGACCTGGGCCATTGCTGCTAGTCAGTAGCATGTGGCGTTTGGGGAAATGCTCTTTAGGTCACGTGGTGAACTGGGTTCGGGGCACTCGTTGAGTGGCACGAGGAACTAGGACATTACAAAGTGGAATAATAGGGGTTCTTTTCTTTGACTTAATATTTATAGCCTTAGTCAAGGATAGAATGAGAACAGTAGTTTATAATAAACTGTGCCCGGGCATAGCTAACCCATCTACAGGGAAAATCCAATTTACCTCATGTTTCAAATTTTATGATTTTGCAATTTTACAGTTGAATTGATTTTCACCGAAAGGTGACGCACTTGTGATTGTGCTGTTTATATTTTATTCATGGGTTCTATCTAGTTGCAACCCGATGAGATGAGGGTATGCCATCTCATCCATTATTTAGGCACATTATAGAAATCACATTCCATGCATAGTTTCCATGCCATGTAGGTGCATTAGAAATTTCATGTTGTTGTGATAAATGTTGCGCTAGTAAAAGCATGTTGTTGTGACAGCTGCATTGATAGATACATGATGTTTGATAGGGTATTATTGTGTGAGCCTGTTTATGGAATGGATGCCAAACATTGGTTTTTGGGGAGTATGGACCCTCATTTACAGGAATTTGGTGGTTAATTAATGGTTTATCCGGTTATAACACATATAAGATGTCAATCTTTGATTCGTGGGGATTATGGGCCCTCACAGATTAGAATTTGGAAAATAGGTGTTGTTTTTTAGTATTTTCTAGGTTCCAGAGAAGTTTCTAAGGCACTGTCTGGAAACCCAGTATACAGGTCGTGTATGTTCTTCTGTTCTGGAAGAAAAGAAAACTTTTTGAGTACATGTCGTATACCCAAAGTACATGTTGTGTAGTCTCTTCCCATGTCAAAGACAGTGTGGGCGGGGAAACAGGGAAGGGAAATTCTTGGGGCGAACACACCATGTACCGAAAGTACACTCCGTGTAGTGTTGACCTAGAGTCTACCCGTTTAACTAACAACACGGATGGGGGAAACCTTAATATATACATTCCGTGTCCACTGTGGAACACACCGTGTAGTCTGGCCTAGGATCTTGCCATGTAACTAACAACACGGGTGTGTGTAATCCTTTCGTGTAAACACCGTGTGTATATTGAACACGCCGGGTAGTTGGATCCATGTGTATATTGAACACACATTGTAGTTGGAGCCGTGTATCCGGCCATGTAATGAACAACGCGGGTTAGAGAAGCTCATTTAGTACACGTCGTGTACCTGAGGGGCACGCCGTGTTGTCATGTCCAAGGACAGACCGTGTGGACTTAGCCGTGTGGCTAGGAAACGGGGTATTGTACACGCCATCTGTGAGTGTCACACACTGTGTAGGTCAAGCTGATTAGTCAGCCGTGTCACAAATGAAATGGGTAGTTGGAAAATTACACCATACACGCCTTGTAGGTTACATACAAGCCATGTAGTTTTGTTCAATGGGAGTCTTGTTTCTTGGCCATGTAAAAAGACCCTTGCAGGGAAGAGAATTCAAGTACATGTTCTGTAGTCAGTATACACACCATGAAGTCTTATTTTTAAAATCATGAATTCCTTCTTCCTCCTGTTCCCCTTTTGGTTCCTTCATTTTAAGACGGTGATAATATTGATCTAAATTGTGTGTTTGACATTGTAGTGTCATGCCACTGATACGTTCATGCGTTGTTCGCTAGGATAGCGGTAATAAGTATAATCCAAAAATATTGGGCCATGGGCTACCATTGGATCCTCCAATAGAGCCAGATGTGGCACCGACCGTTATACCGGACATAGGCGCAGATACGTAGTTCCGTGAAGGCTTTATGCGATTCATGTAGACCTTTCAGGGATCACCACCGACTGCCACATCTAAGGTGAAGCTGCCTCATATATTCCAGCAGCAGCATCCGCCTACGTTCTTAGGGGATGGCAGACCATAGGGTGTAGAGTCATGGTTGGGGTCTATGCAGACTATTTTCAAGCATATTGAGATGCCCCCAGTGCGGAGGGTCAAGATCGATGTAACGGTCAAGAATTACTTCCAGTGGACTACAATTTATACCTATCAGGGCACTCCATGGGCAGCTACACCCCCTGGGCGGGACACACCACCATCCCCAGTGGCAACCATTTCCTCATGAAGCTAATGGGCGGAGAGCCATGCTTCGTCCAACGCTCACATGTGAGAGTTCCCAAGGATCAGATTCATTCCTACCTCCTTTTCCTATGATACCAACTGTAGAGACCCGAAGCTTGATGTGCATGGACATTAAATTACATTTTCATAATAATTAATACATAACAAAAACACACACACAAGGACCATAATAGTTTAGTGTCTTAGGAAGCTCGGAATATAATCTTCTAATCATGTTGAAATATCTTCAACAACTCCCACAACGAACTTCCCCTTTTTGTTTTCTTAACTAAAACTTTTATTATTTCTTTGGAAAAATAAAAGATAAAAAGGGTGAGCTCAAATTCTTAGTAGGGCAAACATAGAGAACATAAAACAATCCATAACCGTTTGAAAGAAAAAACTTGAACATGAAATTTTAACATCAAAATATTGAGCAAAGACATAAATCATGGAAGCACGTAAGGAATATATCATAATGGAACATACAACATGATAAAATATAATGGATAAAAACATGTAATTGTAGAATCCATTCAGCACATGTTATGATTTCCATAGTAGCCAAGGTGTTGCTACCAAGACCATCTTAGTTGACAAAGTCCCTTTTTGAATCGAGTTCACTCCTCGTTTCAGTCCTGTAACACTGAACTGAATTAACTTACCATTCCAGCCATCTCTATCTCATGAGATATAAATTTTTACCCAATGAATTGGAGGGAGATATAGGTCCCACCCATCTCACAATGAAATCATTCTTACTTATGACACAAAATAAAAAAAAAGCATTCATCGTAACCCAATGAATGAAATGGGTTTCATAAACATCATTCCATCAAAACATTATCCATATAAAACAAATGGATATAATTTCATAATAAGAAAAGTAAAACCATGTAAATAATAGTGACACTTTACTTGAAACATACACATATAAAATAATTTCATCCGAGATGGAAACTGATTTTGATAAAATATTTGAAATGAATTCTTGAAGAAAATATCCTTTCTTTTTCAAAATCATTTTCTTTTCACAAAATGTCATGAAATTTTAAAAGAGAATGATTTTTTTGAAAATAGTCATGAAATCTTATAGAGTATTCTTCATGGAAATAAGTCATTATAAAACCGTAAAAAACTGTTCGTGCCATATAAGTTAAAAAAACATTCTTCTCATACTTTTGCCGAAAAAGTCAAAAAGTACCACATAAAAGAAAGATTCCATACATACAATGTTGTAAAAGTCAACAATGGGTAAACATGACATTAAACATACATGAATTTTTTTAAAAAAAACACGGACATGGATGAGAACAATAACCGCAGTAAATACTTACGAATAAACAATCTCGGATAAGAACGAGATTGGAAAAGTTATCCTTTACCTTAGGTCTGATATGCTTCGTAAGTATCCAAACCTCCTGTATAAAGTTTTAAATATTGTCATGGACTTATTATAGAATCATATTCATTGTTATTATATCATATATGGTTCACTTATTCTTTATATTACCCGTTATTTTGTAAATTCATGTTAAAGTAGCGTTTTGGGTAAAATCGTTTCATTTGTCATTCGTGTTTTAACTTGTAATTATTCATATGACTACATAGATCATGATTACATACATACAGAATGTAAAACATGATTTATATATAATATATATTCAGACTATATATATATATATAATATATCGAAAAATGGAATGAAATACACCGTTCATGGAGACAGTAGGTCATACGTACGCATGAACACTGTTTTCGTTTCCTTATTGAATTGAATGGAATTAAGTATATGAAATACATATATATATTCATAAATCCAGTAGACTTATTATGTCATATATTTCATGATTACTTATTATATATACTTTATAATCATTCTTGAATTGTTAACATGGAAAATGAATCTCATCGCGTCGTGAAGATGGTAATCAGTACGTACGCACGAGCGATGATATCATTCCCATAGAATTGTATTGGAGTGTATGTATAGTATTTCAGAATCAATATCACTTTTCAATAATCATATATAGTCATTATTTAAATCATTATACCCATTCAAGTAAGGTGGTGGTGGAAAATAGATTACACCATGGCATGGAGACGGTATTTCGTACGTACGCACGCGCGGTGATTTCATTTTCTGTAGGATGGATAGATGGTGAAATAGGTTTTTTTCATACTTATAATAACATATAATTATATTAGTGATACTTATGTTATTACTTCATAATTAATTAACTAAAGAAGAAGAAGTAGAAGAAGAAATAATTTTTAAAGAGTCGATAACGGACATTACCTCTTCTTTGAAGCGTCTCTTTGAGACCGCCTCTTTGGGCAATAAAATTGGTCTTTGAAGAAGCCCAAGACCTCTAATATGTTTCTAGGGATGTGCGTTAGTAAAATGGGTAGGGTTTGGCCCAGCGTGAAGGCTCAAATTTGTGTGAGGAGGAGAGGGAGGAGGTTCCCTTTTATAAGGGAGGAGAGGGGCACCGTTGGAAATATTAGAAATATTAGTTTATATTAAATCCAAACCCCACATAAAAACATCCAAAATGACTCATATAAGAATATTAGATGAGATAGGGTTGTAATATCATCAACCAATAAAATTTAGACATGTTAGGAATTTAATTTAAACATTATCAACTTGATTTATCCTTATTTAATCAATTTTATTTTATTTTTGGTAATAAAATTCTAAATTTTAAATAATAACAAATAATTAATTTTTTTGTGAACTATCCATAATTGGATAAATTATAACAATTTACACCATTTAAATTTAAATATATAGTTTTTAAATATTTTTTTTATTTTTAAACAATTTTATAATAAGTTATTTTTATAAAATAACAATATTGTCAATTTTGACACTATTCATTTATTTGAATATAAATAAAGTATATACAGAAGATATGTCCGAAATAAAAGCTTTAATAGATTCATAAAAGGTGATATGTATCTAGAAAATTAATGGAGAACATTAAATATTTCATATAATATTTATTTTATTTTTTTTAAACCAATAATTTGGTTTATCTCTTTATAAAAAAATTACTACAACAGTTTTGTATAATTATTTAATATAATTATTTGTTGCAGAAAAATTTAAAATAAAATCTTATGATGAAGACCAATATATTAAATTTCAAAATAATACTTTTACTCGAATTTGTCATCTTAAAATCACAATATTTAAATTTTTATATTTATTAAATTATGAAGGTGCCAACTTTGGCATCATTTAAAATAAAATAATATAAGTGCCATAATCGCCTTAATAAATATAAAAATGGTTAAAAATTCGAATAGTGGATGATTAGGGTTTATATATATAGTAATAATATGTTTTTTCATATTTGTGGGACTTTTAATATGTATTCCTATTTCAATAAAAACTATATTATTCATTTTTCACTAAATAAAAAATTCTGCATCATTAATGTATAAGATAATAAGGTAATTAAATAACACATAAAAATTACAAATAAATTTCCAAGAAAAAAAAATATCTTTCAAATGAGTATTTATAAATGAATTTATATTATGTATAAAGTTATATTAAAAGTACTTTATTTATTAAAGTTGAGTGAGACATATTTCACTTTCTTTTAAATCAAATAAACTAAAAGTCTTAATCACCTCCAAGTGGGTTCCAATAGATTCCATTTCGACCCAAATATGACTTAGGACGAAATATAAGCATCCAATTATATTAAATAAAGTGTTAGGGTAATTTTATAATATTATATTTACACTTAATTACCCGATTTACCTTTCACTATGGTAAATGAAATTTACCGTAGTTACTATTCATAATTCCCAAAAATAAAAAGTAACTTATTAAAATAATTTGGACCAACTAATTCCAAATATGGAATCCATTTTTATGATTTCAATACACAAAAGCTACAGAAATTAATTTAAAATTAATCTCGTTGTTAAGAAAACGTGTTTTAAATGTAAAAACATTTCAAAAGATTGAAGTGTTTTTTCCTATGAATTCAATGTAAAATTAATGTTAATGACATACATTATATTAAATGGTAAAAATATATTATATTTATTCTTTAAAACCCTTCAATATTATACTTTAACCTTATAAATTATTATGATTAAAAAATTTGTTTTTAATTAAAATATAGCATGTTTTAACTATTCATCAATATATGAAAGTTACCAGAATAATATGAAAAATTTATCAAAAATAAATTTTTATTTCCTTATTCCAAAGAAGAATTTTATTTTATCAAATTTAACTTATAAACATGTTAAAACTAGAATTAAAGTGGGTGTGCTATCAAAAGGTGGCGAAACTGCATTTTTTTTAAAATACTTATTTTACCCGAAAAAATTATTTTATTCTCATACCATGTTCTAGAAAATATTTAAGATGAATAATAATGTTATAAAATTCAAAATGTAGTTAATACTATTCATAACGGCTAGTCCATAATAATGTTATAACAATATATGATTGTTTAGTGAAACCTAGTATTGCGTACTACACACGCTATTGAGGAAGGTCGTGATTGCGTGTAATACAATCCAAGAATAGTGTTGCGTATATTACAAGATAATGCAGTGTTGCGTATAGTACAAGATAATCGTGGGGTAGTGTATAATTGAAGATATGAAAGAAATTAAAAAGAATGTATCTTACAAAATCTCGGGGTGTTACATTCTACCCCCCTAAAAATGAATTTCGCCCTAGAAATTCGTTGGGGTTATAAATTGTTTACTTTTCTTAGAAACACACATCGTAAAAAGGAATACTAAGACATAATTTTAAAAACTAAAGTATGAAACAAAACGGTTACCCAAATTAATCATCACTGGGTTTCCACGTAGGATAACATAGGAGAAAATATGGATATGGCAGATAAATCTAACCATCAAGTTCTGATGGAGAGTGGTAGAGAACATGGCTATGAAAAATCCAACAATCATAAAGCCATAAATTTGTGATGATCTAAGGTATCTTTTGATTCATCAGATATAAGAGCACTAGGACAACATTTTTTGTTTTCAAGATCATTTCCCTAAAGTTGAATAATTTGAATAAGAAGAAAGACTTACTTTATTTTGATATAATCTCACCATTGTTCATTCCTTGAACAATTTCCACTTCATCTCTTAAAAAATTAAGTTGAATTTGTCATTCATGAAGTGTTAGCAGATTATGTGATAGAATGTTGGGTCATTCCATCTGTCTCAAGAAACAGGTTAGCAATAGTCATATACATAATTTCATCAATCATATATCGTTCCAAAAATGGACTTATACATCATCTATCATACCACTTAATAAAATAAAACTAGTTTCTACTAACCAGGGACTTCTTGTAGGCCAGTGGTATGTGATAAAGTCTAGTCGCACTTCAGTTGTGGGTTCGATTCCCACAGCCTTGTCCGACGTGATGGGCTGTCACCCGTCCTGTAGGTTGTTCTTTTTTTAAAACTACATTACTATATCATCACATCAATAATATTGAAAAAAGTTATATCCTTAAACAATACTAACTTATGTCTAACATAATCCATTACAATCTTTAGGCTTATCTAAAATACTTCAGTCCAAGCTCATAGAATAAAAAAAATGATTACCTGAAATTTCACATAACAATCACGTGAATGCCATCATTTATCCCCAATATATCATAAGATATATATTGTTGGTCAAATTACAAACTTGTGAATACATTAATCATGTATTCTCTTGAAGAATGAATACCCACTGAACCATAGTGAAAACACGAATGTTGTTCAAAACATGATGCCAATCCAACAAAATTTTTCATAATATCAAAACATGAAATATGTTATATCAATATAATAAACATGGTGCTAATTTCACATATTAATAAATGTATCCAACATTCTCATATGTTTTATATTGTGAAATAATGCATTGAAATTTATTCTATTTTTACATAAATGTGTTGTAGTGGTTTGTGTAGATACATTAAGAATAACATGATTACAGACATTGAATGTAATATTTTTTCTCCTGTTATATAAATATATTTTACTCCTATTTTAACCTTTTCTTTAATGATGATGAATAAATTAAGCCTTCTCAACAATATCATCCAATAATTCTGGTTCTGATATAATTCTAACACCTATTTCATCCCAAAATGTAGTTTTTGAAACTGATTTCCATATAATTTATCAAACTATGAAATAAATATACTAGAAGGAAAATTATTTTTGTTAAAATAACTCTACTATAGAAAGATGATAATATCCACATCTCTATTAATCATTTAATCATAGAAAATCATTTCTTTCAAAAATTGAATCATTTGATCGGACTATCCATCAGATTTTTAAAAACAATATTCACTATAATTTAGTTCAAAGACAATTAAATTTTAATTTCCTTTCATAATATATGAGTCCATATTTGTATAAATGTTTGATATAGTTTAATATGGAATTCCATGTATCTATATTTTTTCCTTTATGTACAGACGAGAATATCGATTTAATGACATAGTTTCTAAAACGTGAATGAAATATAAATAATTTTTTAATCTAAAAAAATAAACCCAAATAACCTTATAAACTTTTTATATCCTTTGAAATACTACCTTGAATTCCATTGTTCTATTTTCCCATTTCTAATTTTTCACTGCTAAAGGATGAATCATCCACTTCAGTAATTTTTCATTCTCCTTTAACACATTGATAATTCAAACATTTCGTGGTAAATATAGAAACATAATTTTTCATTTCATCAATTGAGTAATACTTTTTTAATGAATTTTTTTATATTTTTTACACGTATAAATGCATTAACATGGAATTTTAAGCTTTAATCATCTATTATATCCTCAAAAAATTCCATTACAGAAAAAATACTTCTAATTCTAATAAAACATTCTTCATCAACATTAAACATTGCCAACATACCCTTCACAAAATATTTTACTTTTTATTGTAAACCTTTAACTTCCTTTTGGGTTTTCATAAATTTTTATAAAATATTATATTATACTAACACCATAAAAATATAGTGGATGTTCTTGCATGCACAATTTTTTGGCCAAATTCCTAAAAAAACTAACCAAATCACTATGATACGAACATAACATGGTAAATAATGTAAAATTTTTCTAAAACAAATATTAAAATACTTTTTTTATGTCATGTATGATAGTGACTCATGCTGGTGTAATCTTTATTTAGTTCCAACTATATTCTCTAACTTATGTTCATCTTTTAATTTGTTAATTTATACTTTAATACTTTTTATTAGTATATATTTTTCATTTACTCCTTATAAATGAAACAAAAAAATCTTACTGTAAAAGAAATAATATTACAAAATATATAATGTGTATGTTAACTAAAACAGTGAGGATTCAATTTCTATTTTGAATATGAAATAAGAAAATAATAAAACGTGATGACATAACCCTATCCACTCAAAATAATCATTGTATAAATAAATTTAACCTTTTCCACATGGTAATTAAAAAAACCAATGTAATCAACATCATCCTTTGATGTTACGAAAAAGTCTTATCACATTATTTCATTTAGATGAATTTTACTCATTTTTAGTTAACATAGATATCCAACTTGAAAAATGAGCATGATTATCCACAAACTCTTAGTAGTAACCCCCCTAATCCAAGAACCCTATGAATCTCAATGATGTTTTTAGTTCTTGAACTCTCCACAAAAAAAATTACTTTTATAATTTTAAATAAGATTTATATATTTGTAGAATATTTTTCCGTTAATAGAAAACTCATGAAACGAAATTTCACATTTAATAAATTAAATATATTAATTCAATGTTTACATTTTTGTATTAAAGAATAATTCATATTTGCCAATTAGGTTACTAATTAATTTTAGAATATAAAAATAATTCATAAAAAGACTCAATAATAATCATTTATAAATAGTCATCAAAAAACATATTCATCATATAAAAAAAAGAGTCGATTCATTTTGAAAACCCAATGATAATAACTATAAGAATAGAATGACCATATCTTTTCTAACATAATATCTTCTTAATATCATCCACCTGAATATTAAAATAATGATTCCCCAAACTACGATAAAGAATTTAAAATTATTAAGCTCCGTGTATCTTTCAAACAAATCATATATATGAGTAAAAATGTACAATTTATTGAGAGTGATGTTATTCAAAGATTTTTAAGTAATGAAAAGTCTCATCAGAGCATATTAATTTTTATTTATTAAAACTAAATCGTCCCATGGTGGAGTACCATGAGGAAGAAATCCATTATCTAGGATATCATATAATACATTTTTCAAATTAAAAATTCATACAGGAGTCGTTCCAGAAGATGTTTCTGAAATAGGTTTAGCAACCCATAAAATACAACAGTATACACAACCACTGAAAAAATATAGGAAAAAGAATATCCTATGGATATACATCCATATATAAATTTACCAATTCAATTTCACTAATATAAGAATTTTTCTTATTTTTAATAATATTTTTCTTTTAATATTGACTGCTGTCCATAGTAAATTTCACATATTCATTCTAGGTTATCAAATGTATTAATTCAATTTACAATAAAAGTATAAAATTTACCATAAATTTATCATGATAAATATAAATAAAATCCATATCAAAAAATAATATCAAATTATACTATGTTTAGTACAAAAAAATTCATGAATGATAACACTATTAATAACATCTAGATGATTCCTATAAATATTATTTTTATTAATGTTTCCATTAATAGTTTTTATCAACATTATACTTTATCTTTAGGAATTTATATTCCAGTTTCTCCTTTAATTTCTTCTAAATGATTATAAGTGAAGATTCAACTACAAACATGGAAATATGTTAATCCAAATATTCAATTAAAATTTCATTAACCCCACAATTAGATACTAAAAATTCATCCATAGTAATATTAAATGATTTTAATATTTATTTTTTTATATTTTTCATGATTATTTCTACTTTATGTAACATATATTAGACACCAGTTTACATATTTTTCATACTAATATAAATTAAAACATATAACCATCATCTTCAATATATTTTTCAAATAACGTTTCTTAATGTTACAAGATACATTTAAAATACATTTCACATAAATAACCCTTAAAATATTTTATAATAAATTATCATTGATGATTTTTTACATCGTTATCAAAAGATTAGAACATCATTTTCTTACCTCATTATTTCGTTGATGTCTACTTCCCCATTTATTCAATTAAATTAAATTTATTCATCATATTTTAATGTCACACAATTCAATTAATAAGGACAATTTTTTCATTCTTTGAAAACATAAAGGGTTTCTCATTAAATTAGAATTCACAAGTAGTAAATTTCCAAGGATATTATAGTATCAATACAGATTAAAACTGATTAATTTTACAATTTAATTATCAAATAACATTTATGAGGAACCATGTCAAATATTTAATGTTTTATTCATAAATAAAAATATAATCACACTCCATTTCCCAAAATTCATAGAATTGTTTTCCAATTATATTTTGAATAGATTTAGGAAAATATTTCACATGGAAAATATTCTTAAATTTTTCTGTTCCCCTTGAATCTATATCTTCACTTTCTCCAATATCATTATTTCTTGACCACCACTTGTGAAATACACCTTCAAAATGATAGATATCTGGGGATTACAATTTATTCTATGAATAACTCAAATCATCACATAACTTCTCTAAGGATTGAATCAACAATTCATCTATCATAGGGTAAAATGATCTACTGAATTCTAGAGAGTGTTTTTTCATGAAATTTTTACTATATATTTCATCCTCTGTAGTGAAAATGATTTCTATTTCACATGAATATCATAAAAATTAATATAATATTTTAAATATACCATCCCTATAATAGACAATTCAATTAAAATTCCAACCATTCCTTGATGCTGATTCTGAAGTACATTATCTGCTTCCATGATTCCTCTATGGAAAGAAATTATGAAGAGACATAGATTATAAAATTAGAAATGATACATTTCATACTAAATATAAATTGAACATAATTATAATGTAAAATCATTAAATGATATTATTTTATAATTATCTTATCACCAATGATATCCATACAATGAAATAATAATAAATGTAAGGACTTGACCATAAAAATTATATATTCTAGGGTCATTATTCTATAATTCACCTTATTTTATTCCAAAATATAATTATGGTTTATATACATTGATATTTAGGTAATAAATCAAACATTATAAACCCATATATTTCAAACTGAACAATTTTATTTAGTATAAATTTTAATCACAAATTTTTTTTAAAAATATTCACTTTTGTTTGGATGAAAAATCATTATAACTTTTAATATCACTTATTCTTTGTTCATTCCCATATAGAGAACATATGGAGAAAATATTATATCATGGAATAATAAAATTAATCTCAATAAATTACATAAAAAGAAGAATGAAATACTATTATACCATTTAAAAAAAATGAGTTCAAAATGGGGGGTTTGCATTAAAACTATAGCACAAATAATTATTCACTTACATGAGAAAATAACATATCATCCAAATTTGTTATATAAAATAATTTATCAAAAAAAAATATAGAAAAAGATAACTCATGATAGATAAACATATAAAATGAGAACAGATAACTGAAATATTAATAAAAACCTACATTTATTCAAAAAATTCACATCCACCCTAGTGAAAAAATTATTAGTATCATTCCATTTGAAATCAAAGGACATCTATATTGACGAATTAGAATGAATGAAAAATTCTTGTTGGTGACTTGGGAAATTATATTTTTGGAACCCATATACAACAATTATAGTTTTAATTACCATAATTTTGGCTTCTAATTTAATTTTTTGTATGACATAATCATTTCCCAATGCATTAGAGAACAATATGTGTTCATCCATCGTATACTCTAAGTCGATATCACTCATTATCAATAGATATATTGGGCTCACACCCAATTGAAATAATTTTAAAATGACTCTATCATAGATAAATTATTATGATTATTCACATTCCCAGTAAGAATCCCTTGAAATACTATATTAATCAATTATACAGAAGCCTTTAGGATATCAAAATACCCTTTATTTTAAAAATTTGTACCAAAATAAGAAGGAAAATTGGTAGGTGGTTTTTATACATATATAAAATATAATATTATAATGTTATATAAACATCATATAGTAATTTATATATGGGTAAAATTAATTTTCACCATATACATTTAAATATGACATTCAATTATTATTTAATAAATGACATTAAAAAATTACCCAAAAATATTCCATTCGAAGAATATTAAATAAATGAAAGAGTTATAAAATAAAATTTATTTTTATTTTTATTTTCATAAAAAAAAATATTGGTATTTTATATTTATAGAAATGGATAAAAATGAGTGAAAATAAAGTTTTTAAATGTATATTATTAAATGAACTAATCTTACCTTGAGTCTAAAATGTCACATATGTTTGTGGTCATCCAAAATTAAAAAGGTTTGTTAATTATTTAATTTATAAGGAAAATTACTCATGTTAACTTTTATTTTATTTTATTTTTTACCATGTTTTATATACTACTTATTCAATTATGTTCCAATCAGGTATTTTGTTGATGTATACCACAAAAGTTAGAAATGACAGAAATATGTTGCATATGGTTTATAAGGTCATTCTCCTATCATATAATAAATAATAAAAAAGTAATAATTTTCATAAATATAAATTAAAAATTATTTTAGAGACAATTATTTATTATAGTTTTGAAAATTATACTATGATACAATCAAGGATATGGTAGGTCGTATGTACCCAAGATTAACATTTCCATTTTTCAACAATCATCACAAAAAGAAGTTATATTTTATTTTAAATTTAAATAAACATAATTGTATAATTTATAAAATATTATTTTTATAAATACACGTATATATAAAATATTTTTTATTCGCTGGTGAATATTTAAGCACATCATTATGCAGAGTTTTTAGTCTGCACGTACGTATTAACCATGTTTTTATTTTTAAGGAAATTAAATGGTAAAAAGATATATGATTTATATTTTTAAAGAACAAAAAATATGTAATTAATATCACACACACACATATATATATTTTCCTTCATTATATGAATCAATGAGAGGTTGTGATAGATGACTATAACACCACAATAATTTTTGAGTAATTATTTTATGAATTAATTTAATCTTTTAGATATTTTATATTTCAATCAACATTGGAAATAGTTTATTTTATATCAAATCATTATGTTTGGATTACATAATATAAAATACCATGTTATATTTTCACTAAATTGAACATAATGTTTAGATTGATCTACAAGGAATGCAGAGGCTAACTTGCATTAAAAGAAACAATAACATTCCTCGATTTCTTCTATAACACACATTACTATTTTGACCAGAAAATAATATACTATTAGAATATTATTTTTATATATAATAAGATATAACATGAACATTACATTAGTATCTATGAATATTATTAACTAATTTATTAATATAAATGGTTTACACATATATAATAAGAATTTAATGGTTACCAATTAGTTATAAAGTAATATGAAAATAAATTGTATATAAAGGGAAACATTATTACAGTCAAAAGTCATGTTTCCATAAAAAAATAAATAAATTATAATTAATGAGTGATATGAATAAATGATATATTTTATATATTAAATAATTTTTTATATTCATCCAATATATTATATAAATATAAGATAAAAACAAACCCAAATTTATTCATAAACCCCTATATTTTTATATTTGTAGTTTTACATATTTTTAACGGTGAACACATTTAATTCCTAATTTTATAACATTTAAATATTTTATATGTCAAAAATAACAATATATTTTAATGAAAAACATTGAAATTTTTTTAGGATAAATTATTCATATTTTCTCTATAAGGTACCATTTATAATGAATGGTTAAAATACTGAATTCAAATTCAAATAGACATTATTATCTCATTTATTTATTAAAATAATATATATTTTTAATTCATTTGATATATTAATTGGATATTTATTTACAAATTAATCCAATTTTTTTCATTAAAACCAATTTCACATTGAAATTTTATACAAAAAGTTATCAAATATTTGGATGTTTTTACTTTAAAAACCAGTACTGTCATCTCAGAAGCCAGAATACAACTAAATCAATTTTTACCACTTATATAATTATAATTTGGAAAAATGTATAAAATATATTGAATCATATAAAATTTTAATCTATTTTAATATTAACATAGTTACTTCCCAAAAATATTAATGAAAATGAATAAAATTATTTACAATGATTAAGAGAAAAATTTGGTTAACAATGTATTAATCCTTTAATTTAAGACCCAAAATGACTACAGAATTTCACAAGAGCCATTGAATGACCATATATCAACACAATAGTCATATTTATAATTGTTTCACCATTATTGGATACACATGAAACATGAAAAATTTCAGTGGAACTGTCTCTTTATATATTTTCATGAGTGCCACTCCTCCTCCACTATAAAAGGTTCTCCTCTACTCCCACTCCCTCACACCCCTCTTGCCTCATTGGATCATAAAATCTCAATAAAATACCTCCTCAACATCATTAAACTCAACCTAGAATACTACCATTGTGATAAATGAAATCATAGGAATCCCATTGGTGAAAACAAAAAGTAGTTACCCAAATAATATGTAATCTTCTTGCACGTGTTTATTTGTTGTATTTCAATTATCCACTCCTAAAAATATCATATTCAATTATTGCATTAAAAACCCATAATAATAAATATAATATGAAGTTCTTATGAAATTATTAGGACCTAAACATACACCCATATCATTCAAATTGGTAACTAACTAACTGTTTACATTTTTGGGGAACTACCACCCCATGAAATGATGATTGTTTAATTTTTTGTTAATGCCTCTCACAGAGAAATTTATGATAGAAAATATGTTTATATATGTTATGTATTACATCTATTTTTTCAGTAATATTTTTTAATATTTTTATATCAAATATCATTATAATTTACAGGTTCTGTAAATACGATAATTTCATTTTATTATGTATGGACTACCGCCCCCTCAATGTGATGTGATTCGTTCACCCACTACACAGAATGTATTTTTGATGAGTTTAGTGAAATTATATGTTATTTATATGATATAATAATTCTTTTTAATTTTTATGTATATACTCATATATAAATATATTCTATATCTTTTTTTTATTTTTCATGACAATTAAACAGAAACGAAATTCATACATACGTGCGACCTACTGTCACCATGAATGGTGTATTAAATTTAATAATTCAATATTATATAGATTATTATAAAAAACATATAATAAATAAAAATTTTATTTCAAAAATGTTTTATATTATTTAAATCATGATATTTTTATAAGGATCAAGAATATGAAAAATTAAGATACATGTAAAAAACAATTCAAATATCACTCGAAGAGAAACTTTAACATATAATTATTAACAAGTGGATAATATAAAATCATATTCATCCCATATTTGATAATATATATATATATATATGATTATTTTTATATGTATAATAGTCTTATATATATAATGTATGAAGTGTGTATGAGTATGATAGGTGTCAAGACACAAGGTAAAATAATTTCATCTTAAATATTATTTGTGTGAGATACATGATTTATTCAAAAAAAATTAAATTTATGTGGTGTGTATACTACCCATGGATGTATTATATGATAATAATAAATAAATATTGGATTATTTACATATCTATTTCTTGTTCTTTATTTCATGAGGTTTAAATTTCAAATGTTACTAAATCATAAAAATAGTTCAGTTTCAATACTCTTTCTTTGACACTCATGTTTTGTTAGGAAAAAAATTTATTTTTCGAGGTGTATATACATCCAGTTTACATGTTATTTCATGAATCCCATTATTTTCATGCCATTTTATTCTTCATAAATTTTTATTTTTTGTACAAGGAGTTTATGATCCATTGTAACCATGTGTTAAAAATTTATTGATAACATCTCAAAACTTTTCGTGATTATTAATGATTATGATTCTTTGATGGAATATTATAATCCATCTCTCAAGAACAGTAGTGTGATTTCATATCATCTATTTTTTCACGATATATATATGTATTATGACTATATCTATTCTATTTTTTTGATCTGACAATTAAGAAACTATTTTTAAAAAAATATGTCTTTATTTCTTTCTTTTTTCACAAATCTTTTATATTTCAAAAACCCAGTTTTGAAAATTGTTTTCAAATCATCCATAAAGATAATTTTAAATAAAAAAGAATTTAATTTTTTTTTCAAATCATTATTAATATGTTTTCAAATTTATTTTTAATGAGAAAGTGGTTTAAAATATTTTTTGTTTTAAAAAAATTTCAAATTTTGAATGAAATTTTCAACTAGAAATGTTTTTAAATGATCATTCAAAATTATTTCCAATAAAAATATAACCTTAATTGGTGTTAATAATACCATTATTTTAAATGATACATTATTTTCATTCACATTATTTATCAGAATAGTTTTCCATTTATTGCATGATGATTATGAAATATGTTTCACTTTCACATGTAATATTCTAATGAAACTTACTTCATTTCATGGGTTATTCTATGATTAAATGAGTGAAAAATGATATATTTTCCATATGTTAGGATATGATTATTTTATAGGTCACCTACGTCATTTTGGGTGTCATGATATTAATTTTTTATGGTTTTATGAAATATATATTTACAATTTCATAATAAAATGGATGAGACCTATATATAGCTAAAATGAAATGGGTAATGATTTATATATCATGAGATAGAAATTACTTGAATGAGAAATGAACACGGTGCAGTCTTACAAGGAATTAATAAAGAAGGAAATCGGTTTAGAATTACAGGGAAATAAGGAGCAGTGAACTCGGTTCAGTAATATATGGTTGGAATGGGGAGTGAATCAGGATCAGTAATTGACATTTTCTATTAATATGGCTAAGAATGAAATTCCTTGAATACTATGAAAATAATATTATATTATTATTCATTTTACATATTTCTGTGTTTTATTATTAAGTTATTCTTCTACAGAATATGTTATTTATTTATTTTGATTCATGTATTATGAACTTATATGATGTATGCCTTCTTTGTTTTGTTAGGATTCATGTATTATGAAATTCTATGATTTATTCCATGATTATTGTTTTTGATATTTGATATGAAGTGTATGATCTTACACATTATCGATCATGTTCTCATACCCTTATTCCCTTTATTTTTCTTACATCTATCCCTTGTTTACCCTTACTAATCATCTGATCTCTCCCCCTTTTTATGATAATTTTCTTATGTTATAAAGATTGGTATTATGTTTGATGTGTCTATGAATAGTGATAGTCACACATAAAATGATTAGAAATAATGAATCTAAAAGGCATTCCAGTTTTTATGATTGAATGTTTCCAAATCCCCTACACAGAAAATATCATTAGGTGTCTTTTTGTTTAATGTTATATGTATTCTGTAAAAATTATGTAATATATATGTTTTTAAAAGATGGTCACTATAACTGGTATCAGTGAAAATTATTAGTTATCCATTCGTATAAATGACAAGAAAACCATAGTGATATCCCTAGGTAAATTTGTAAGGATATTTATGGTGAGGTGTCTAAACAAAATTGTTTGGATGAATAAAAATTTAAGAAAATATAATATAACTTTTGTAAAGGGTTGAGTGAGTGGTTTAATAAAAATAGATACCTTTCCAGATATTATACATTGATGAGGATATGAAATAGACGTACATATACATAACAACATTAAAATGATGTTATTGGACTAGCTTGAGGTAATATAGTACATGACAATAGGACCTGATGCACACCCTGTCTAACACTCCCATTATATACGATATGGGAATTTACATAACTCTTCACTAATAATCATGAAAGATTAAAATATATGTTGGCTATGTATAAATGAGGATAAAGAAGCTATTTAATTTATTAATTATGATTTCAATAATTTTAAATCCTATTTGTAATTATTTTCATAACCATGTGGTTTTCTACTATGATATGCTGCGCTCACATTAGGGTTATAGTTTTTGTTAATGGTGGTAACTGGAAGGAACTAGATTAATATTGAATGTGATCAGTGATTTTATGAAGAGAATTAATTTGATATAATCAATGGATTGATTGTTTTTGGGATCATACCAAATCAATTTTCACATATCATGATTCAAAATGTCTACATTAGCCAACTCTCAAACTCACTAAGGAAGAGAATGAAATTTTTATCTACTTTTTCTTTTAATAGAGACTACCGAAGAAAGAAGATACAATTTCTTTTTGTCAATAATTTTGAAATAATCACCTAATGAACTTCATATATCAATAAGAATGTATATTGATTTTGGAAAAGAAGGACATAAAGAAAGTGGGTACAATAGACAAATTCAGTGTCTGTTTACCATAATGTAAAAGAATATCATACTCCCCATGATTTCATCGATGTCTAAATATTTAATTGATGAATAAATTATCATTATGTAACTCAATGTCCTTGGAGTAAATCTACTAAAGAGAATAAACATTGAGGTGTATTAATGGTTACATTGATGTTGATGATGAGACTAGTAATGAAATATGAAATGGAAGATGTATTGTGTAATATAATAAGGTATAATTCTTAAATGGAATAAATAATAATTTGAATAATTTTTTTAAATATTTTGAATCATAAATTGTGTTATTTTAACGGTAAAATATATAAGTATTGTTCATATTATGTTTCTCACTATGGTTATACAAGTACATGTTGAATGGTTATGATGGAATAAAAAATTGATATAATAGAAAGGTGATTTCCATGGAAAATAGAAGGTTTAGGGAAAGATAACAATTAATACATTACATATATTGTATTAATGTTGATTGGATTAATAAATGTGGGAAATGAATAAGTAAATTATATGGTACTGATTACCTTGGATCAAATGAAGGACTTGTAGATAGATATTATATACTGTCATTGAAGAAGATTATAAATTTTTTGGATTTGTGTAATAGATTTAATATACTTTTAATAAATATGTATGAATTTTTTCAATAAGGATTAATGGTAATTCAATTAATTACCATGTTTCAATAGAATAATTTTTGAAGGTATTCACATGTTTGTAATGTGACAACATAGAGCTATATTATGATATTTTGCGAATCATTGATATGTTGACTTTTCACATTCCTTCTAAATCATTTGATATTTTTATTTTAGCATGGTTATAATGTTAAACATTTAATAAAATTTATGATAAAAATTATAGGAAGTATTTAAATTTTTAAATTTTTTTGAAAACCTTTGTTAAAAGTTTATTTTGCGATTAACCATATTTCAATGATATCCCTCATATTTACATGAGAAATTATATTATTTTGGTTTTAGTAAAAGTCATAATTTATTTTGTGTTCCAACCAACAAACTTTATAAAGAATGTTATTATTGAACCCAAAACAGAAGGATGATAAGGGTTTTATGCATACTATTAGCCTACGTGTTGTCTATGTAAATGTGACATAATTTTTAATGAATAATTTTTCTTAATAACCAAATTGATTTAATTTTGATGCTTAATGATTAATTTATTAACCATATTTATTTTCAATAATATTTAGAGACATGTATATTTATTTTTCGTTCTTTTATAGGCCATAAGTACATCTAAATTTTTTTTATAACTTTAGACATTAATTTTTAGACATCCATTTCAATAAGTAATAGATTATTTTAAAATAGTTAAAAGGGAAAACAAATAATAAAATTCGGTTTATAGAAATATACCATGGAAGTATATTTTATTAAATTATAGTTCAATAAAATAATTACTCAATGATAGGATAGTGGTCATTTTTTGATAATACCACAATTTTGTTGAACTAATGGCCTTATAATTCATCAAAGATGTGTGTCTTTAATCCTCTCACCTATTATTTGATCATTTAATTTCTCTTGATGGATGAGTTCAATATCATCTAACTAATAATTACTCTTTTCCTTTATGTCCAATGTTCACTCACAACCTATGGGGAAAAGTATTTATATATTACATTGGTTAATCATTATGGATACAACATTCCAAATTTAAAGGATGTTTTAGTATTCATTTTTAAGATCTGGGATTATGTGAAATGAAATTTAAATTATTAAAAATTTGATATCCTATAAGAATTTCTTGGGAAAGATTAATTTTAATGGTGATAGAATTTAACACCCTGAGATTTTTATAATTTTTTTTTCAAATTAATATAATCATCTTGATATTTTTGGTTTCAAACAACACTAAAAATGGACTATTTTATATTGTAACACAATGTTTTGATTGCATTCTATGAAAAAACATGTAAATTGTTCCAAAATTATTATAAAAATACTATCTTTCTTTATATAGAACATTGAGGCTGACATCCATTTCCCCCAATAATGACTTTCATAAATGGATTTCGTAACACGCATGGGCATGTTTTACGAAATAATAATATATTATTAAAACATTCTTAAATAACATAATATGATATAAACTATACATATATTAAATATTATGCATATTATTTAATAATTTGATAAAATATTGGGTTCACATAAATATAATATGAATTCATAGGTTAAAAATTAATTATAAATAATTATGAATGCCAATTAAATATAAATGGAAATTCAATTATGGTCAAAAAGATATTTTACCCTAATAAATTAAATTAATAATAATAAGTGAGTTATATTAATTTAAAATATTTGTTTTATATTCCATAAAATATTTTTTATATTTTTCTAAAATTTTTAACAGACATAAGATAAAAACGAGCCCATTTTATTATATAAAAATTATATATTTTTTAATGGTAGTATTACCTAATTATATTACTGAACCCATATCAAATAAATTTTTTGGAACTATTATATATTTTATACGTCAAAATTAAATTCATCCTTGAAAATGTAAAATAATAATAATTTCGGATAAAATTGTGTTATATATCTGTATGGTTTCATATTTTAACGTATTGTTAAAATACTAAACTTCATTTAAAAAAATTATTTTGAATCAAATTTACTTATAAGGAAAATTATATAAAAATTTTATTTAAACATTTATATAGATATTATTTTTGAATGTTAATTCAGTTTAGTTCATTGGAACCAATTTCACATTTAAATTTGTTATAAAAATTTAGGAATATTTTGCATGTTTTTTATTTAAAAACACATTGTGTCATCTCCCCAGCGGGATTAAATTTTAATTAATTTCTACCTCTTTTTTGATAGTAATTTTCAAAAATGGATTAAATATTTTGAATTTGAATAATATTTAATTTATAATAAGTTGAAATTAATTTTTTTAACTAAATTAAAAGCATAAGTTGTTAATATTCATTAGAACGACTAAGAGAAATATTAGGATAGAATGTACTAAACCTTATAATTAGGACCCAAAATAACATTGAAAATTTCCCAAGAGATATTTTATGGACATATTTAGACCCTATACTCCACCTTATAAGAATTGGTACATTATTGTATCCACTTTCAAAATTAAAAACGTTGGTGTAATTCTATATTCAAATATTTACAAGTGTTCCACTCATCCACCACTGTAGAAAGACCACATATCTTCAAACTTCCTCACACCAATCAAGCCACATTGTCTCCAAAAAATCTCTAACCAAATAGCTACTAAACATCCCTATACTCATCATATAAGTCAAAACATTGGCATAAATCAATAAACTGGACCCCTTAAATGTAATCCAAATGGAGTTACCTGAATAAGAGGTAACATTCTTCATGAGTTCCCTTAATTTTTTTTTCCAATTCTACATCCCTAAAAACATATTATTAAATTATTATATTAAAATATATTATTATAAATATACCAATATTTATTTATGCTAATGTTTTCACTAAAAATTACACACAATACTATATAATGGTTAATAATCATACAATTTACATGTACGGTGAGCTACCGCCTCACAATATTAAGATTGTTAATTTTTCCTTGACTACTGTTATAGTGGACATTATGATGGACACTATTAATATATATATATCATAAGTTATATTTATTATTTAGTAAATATTATTTAATATATTTACAAAAAAACACCTTTATAATATCCAATTGGGGTAAATATGATAAATTTATTTGAGGAATTATGGACTATCAATCCCCTCAATGGGTTGAGATGAAATCACACAATACATGGAATTTAATATGGATGGGTTAAGTGAAATTATATTTTATAAATATATTATATAATAATTGACGGTTAATAATTAAATATACACATATGTTTGTATATATTACATTGGTGCTTTTGCTCTCAACACAACAATTGAAAAGAAATGATGTTCATGTATACCTATGACCAGCCGTCTCTATGAACGTTGTATTATATTCCATACTTATTTATGATATAGTTTATTATAAAACAAATATACTGAATATAAATTATATTTATATCATTTTTTTATATTCTATAAATAATTATATATGTATAAGGAGAAAATATATTAAGACGAGTTTGGAAAAACAAATCGAATATTATCGAAATTGAAACCATATCGTTTAGTTATAAACAAGAGAGTAATATAAATTTATAATAAAACTATATGTCATTTTATATATAAGAATATGGTTATGTTACATATTTATTATAAACATATATTTATTATTCATAGTGTTTTCATGAGTACGATGACAGTCAATTCACAACGTAAGAGTAATTTATCTCATACTTTATTTATATGAGATATATTATTTTTTCACAACGAATTCATTTTGTGTGGTTTGTATAATTACACTGGATTTATTCAATTATTATTATATATAAATTTAATATTATTTAAATATCCATTTTAGGATGTTTATTTCATTTCATATTTTTTCAAATGATACCAAATTAGATAAATAGTTTCGTTGCAATTTTTCGTCATTGAGACACATGTTTTGAAATGAACATAAATTACTTTTAAATGATTATATAAATTAATTTAACTATTATTTAAAGATTATAATTATTTTAATGATATTTTTGGATTCATTAAATTTACATTTTTTATATTAATAGTATGATCGTAAGTAAACATGTGGTACGAGTTTATTGATAAAATATCATTGCTTTTTGAGATAGTTAAAAATTATGATTCTTTGATAACCATATATAATGAAAACTATTGAGCTTAATTATCCTTTGTTTATTAAAATATATCCATTTATGAGTACCCTTTTGTTACTATTCGGTTCATTGGATAATTAAGGAAATTATTTTAATAAAATCTGATCTAATTTCTCTCTTAAGTGGGAAAAATGTTTTATTTAAAAACAAAGTTTTCAAAAACGTTTTCAAATGATACATGTGGATAATTTTCAAGGAAATAAGTTTTTAAAAATGTTTTATTATATTAAAATATTCTATTATATGTTTTCAAATATTTTTTCAATGAGATGGCTTTTAAAAATGATTTATACTAAAAATGCTTTTTCAATAAAGAAAGGATATTTTCCTCTGGATTATTTGTAAATATATTTGAAAGTTATTATCATATATGATAACATATGTTGGTGTTATTAAATATATTATGTTGAAATTACACAATAATTCCATTCATTTTTTTCTCTAAATATTTTACCTTTTAGAAAATAATATTTATTAAATCTGTTTCTCATTCATAGGTTTAATGCTTATGAAAACTATTTATTTTTATGAGATATTATTTTATTAAATGATTATGAAACATTTATATATTTATTACATTAAAATATGATTACTTATTTATGACAATAATTTTATTTTTTGTGTTATGATATGATTGTTTATGATTTTTTGGTGCTTGTACATATGATTTCATTATGAGATTGGCAGGAACTATATCTCCCTCAAATGATATGGTTAATTATTTATATCTCATGATATAGATATGGATTGAATGAGAAATTAAATAGATTCAGTATTAAAGGGTTGTAATGAAGAATGAACTTAGTTGAGTATTATTTGGTTAGAATGATGATTTATCTCAGTTCAGTAACACAGGGATGGAACATGGAGTGAACATGGTTTAGTAAATGACTCTTTCAATTGGTATAGCCTTGAAAACGATGCCTTGACCACTCACGAAGTCATATTTTATAATTATTTGTTATTTAAAATTAATTATTTTATTCTTATGTTATGATTTAACATATTTTGTGCATTATTTCCTTATGATTCATGTCTTATGAACATCCATGATTTATTACATGATTAATTTTTATGATCTTTGATTTAGTGGGTATGTAATTACTCATTGTAAGGAATGATATCATACCCTTATGCTCGTGGTTATGCTTACATGCCACTATTTTTTAACCTTATTGAGGGTATGAGATAGATTTTTTAGATTTCCTTTAGCAGGTTATGTAGATATATATTACATTTTATGTGTCTAAGAAGGGTTCTAGTCAAGAAGAAACTATTTAGAGAAAATTTAGCTCCTTTTGTACAAGTTCTAATGATTCCAAGATTCCAAATGCATTGGACCAATTTTGTCTTTGTTATTTTATTTTTATTATTTTTATATTATTCTCCAATAGTGATGTAATTTTTATGTATGTAAATCGAGTTTCATCATAACGATATATCACATTGGTTCGCATGGTTGTAGTCCACTATACACACAAACAATGATTACATTTTCCCTGGGATAAAAGAGGAGATATATGTATGTGATGAAAAATACAAAATAAAATATATTTAAATATATGATAATAATTTTATTATTTCATTTGGTTTAATGAATATTTTTCCGCGGTTGGAGAAAAATTAAATAAAACAAGATGATTACGAACCATGCTACTTATTTGGATAACCTCACCTATTCAACGCCAAATGAATTACTATGTTATTTTTCGATTAAAAAGGCCTCTAGTATGTGGATATGGGTTTAGTTATGGTATATTAAATGATAATGTAATATGAAAATAGATATTAATGTGGGAATAAATGTGGAAAAGAGGTTATGCTTAATAATATAAAGAATGATAACTCATGGAATAACATGAATTATTAAATAAATTAAATTAATTTCTCAAATAACAACGGCAAAATATTTATAATATTAAATCATATGATAACTATTAATGGAAATAATTTTTGTCAATAAAATTTTATGTTGTTTATATTATAATTATACCCTAATATTTTCTTTTAATCCAACGTACCCTTATAGAAATTATTTCAATATCAATTTTTTACACTTATGGGGTTCAAATAATAACAATAAAATGCCTAATTGAACCTAAATTGAGTATATATGATAATTAAAAATCTATCAAAATCAATTGAACATAATTTTATTTTTATAAATTTCATGAAATTTTAAATAATAATTATATGATATAAAATATCATATATGTGATTTTTATAAATATACATCTAATTTAATGTTTGAAATATAATGATAAAAAAATTTAAATTTAATTATTTATATGATACCAATAATTATATATTTAACTATAAATTACTTGGAACATGATATTTCATTAATAATTTATTAATTTTACATTTTAAAAATAAAATAATTTATTTTTAAATTTAAAATAATACTTCACTGTTCCATTAGAAATTAGATTAATTACTTAAGCAATAAAAATATTATATTTTATAAAATATAATATTTAGAACCATATATAAATTATTATTCTAAAAATATTAAAAAATGAATGATAATAAAAAAAGTGAATTAAAAATTTGAATGTCCATTACATAAAATATTATTAAGGTTAAAATTGTAACGTCCCAGTTCTGGAAGACACCCAGAGGCTCCCCGTACACGGTTGGTCACAAGGCCTCAAGCACATTTTCCCAAATTCTAGAGGCTGCTGACTAGCTGCGAGGGCCTTGGGTGTGATAGTGGGGAAACTATGCCTTCATTGGCAGAGTACACAGTGGAAGAAAAATAAACATGCAATAGCGGAAATAGTGATAACCAACAATATAAACATCGGAAGACTAAATAATCAAACTGGAGCACATATGTATATATATGAAATGATGCATAATACACAACTGAGAAAGCATCCAAACAAGTCACAATGTTGGAAAACACTACAGTACCAAAACAAGTACAAATGAAAAGTAATCAGCTCTCAGCATCGCTAGCCAAAGATGGTCCCATGCTCTCCTTCTCCAAGCAATCAAGTTCCAGATGATTAATGGCGTTTTCCCTTTTCTACACCTACAACAACATAGTCTTCTTGGCCCCAAAATCATGGCCCAAATACGGTGTGTGATAAAATACCAGTAGGAATTTACCCGAAGATCTGTCCCTAATAGTCAGGGAATATATGGCAGGTAAAAGTACAATAAGCAGTAAACAAAAATAGCAAGAAAAAGGCAGTAACAGTAAGTAGGAAGGTAGGATGATACTACAGAAATCTGCCCCAACCAACAACAGCAGTGATGAACAAGGCTAACAAACAGGAAACCCTATGGGATGTACTCACAACCATCCTCTCTGGTCCTATCCAAGAAGTACCACAACCCTCTGGGCAGTGCACTCAACCTAACCCCTCTAGCTTGGTCATACACATTTATGAGACTCTCTAGGGAAGCTCACTTGGTCATTTCACATTATAGTCCAGGGTATTCAGGGAATCTCTTGAGGAAGATCACGCGGTCTAACCATCTTAGCCCCATGGTCTAGAGACTCTCTGAGGAAGCTATCTCAGTCAATTACTCCAATAGCCTCAGGTATACCACAAACACTATGAGTAAGCTCACTCGGTTAATTTCCTCTCTAGCCTGGGAAAGTTTTTAAAGAGATTCAAACAAGTTAGGACTCTCTGAGGAAGCGTACCTGGTCTACCCTCTTGTAGTCTATAAAATCCAGGACTGTCTAGGAGCTCACTCGGTTCATCCCCTCTATAGTCTGTAATGTCTAACACTCTCTTGGAAGCTCACTCGGTCTATCCCTTATAGTCTAAGGCACCAAGTCCTCTCATCCATGTTCCAGTCAGTGCATAATAATGCTATAAGTCCAAAGTACACCTATTGTGCTACTCGGATAAACGAAGTACAAATATAGAGCTACTTTGCTAAACACCCTACTAGGAAACAATCATGTCATGAATTCCACTCCAATCAATAATACCAAGGCCTAAAAACAGGTGTAACAGCCAAAGGCAAATGAGTCCATAAGGCTATAAACTGAACAAACCAAGGGAAAAATATCCATGCTCAAGATATTATCCCCTAAATGGTCAAATTACCTCTACATAATCATATATGCAAGGCAGGAAAACAACAATGGAAAAATGGTAAACATGTGATACCCCATTCACGGGTATCGGTGGAAATTCGCACATAAACTGAAATACTTTGAACAGTAAGGCACAAACCAAATACATCGATCCTAGGAGATCGATATAATTGAACCACAATGGCTGATTCTCCCTAGAACGTCATAGATCTGAGAAAAAGTACAAAACGTTCAACCTTAGAGAACATTAAGAGGAGGAAGAATTAGGAAACAAGATTCAAGCAGATGGAAGAACTCACCGCTGCGCTTCCAACACAATCGACCATTCTAGAATCAGAGATTGGATAGAGAGGCATGAGCTTGGGGAAGATTCAGCCATATGGGTCACTCTCTGACAAACCAGACCTAGAAGAAGGAAAATAACGTGATGTGGCATGACCCCAGTCTGTTTAGTGAAAAAAAGTACACGACGCGTATTTTTAGCGTACACGGCATGTAGTGGAGTTTTCTGTACTTCACCCAAATCGGCGTCCACATCACCCCTACACACTGTTTGTGTGGCCCAGGCATGGCCATCACACAGCTTCGAGCAGGAGAAGAGTACACGGTGTGTACTTAGAAAGTACACGACATGTACTTCGAATTTTTCCAGATACTCCAAAAATTCTCAAAATTCCAGAAAAGGAATGAAATACCTGAAATGAAGATCTGGGTTCTTACAAAATTCCCCCCATAAATAAATTCATCCCCGAATTTCCTTAGATGGGCGTAAAGGAAGGATCCCCGAACAGATCTGGCCACTACGATCGAACCTATGCCTCCCTCTCCCATGTCACATCATGTACTCGCTCGTGCTGCAATATCACCCATACCAGAGGAATAATCTGGCCTCAGAGAACCTCCGTGCTTCAATCGACAATCCAAATAGGATGCTCCTCAAACGACACATCTGCTTCCATCTCAACCTCCTCGAGCTGATAGACATGAGATGGGTCTGAAAAGTAACGTCGGAGCTGAGAGACGTGTAAGATGTCGTGCAGTGCTCGATACCTCAGAGGTGGTTGCAACCGATAGGCAACTGGACCAACTCTCTCCAACACCTCAAATGGTCTGACATACTGTGGTGAATGCTTACCCAGTCTCTCAATTCACTTGTGTCCCATCCCCGGTGCGACATGGAGGAAAACCTGATCTCCGACCTTGAACTCCAGAGGTTGTCTCTACTGATCATCTTATGACTTCTGTCAAGACTGTGCTGTAGCCATCCTCCTCCGAATTAACTCTATCTGCTCTGAAGTCTCCTGAACAAGATGATGTCCAAGCAAAGATGCCTCTCCTGCCTCCAGCCATCATAAGGGTGATCGGGATGGCCTACCGTACAAAGCCTCGTCTGGTTCCATCTGAATGGTATCCTGAAAACTATTTTTGTAGGCGAACTCCACAAGAGGTATATGCTTCTCCCAAGAACTGTCGAAGTCTAGAATGCAATGTTGAAGCATATCCTCAAGAACCTGGATCGTGCGCTCGGACTGGCCATCAGTCTGGGGATGGTATGCTATACTCAAATGTACCTGTTTACCAAAAGCCTTCTAAAGTCCTTGCCAGAACCGAGTGGTTAAGCACACATCTCTCTCTGAAACAATGGAGTGTGGAACTCCATGTAGACGTACAATCTCTCGGATGTATAGTCGTCCCAGATCATCAAAAGTGAAGTTTTACTTGATCGGCAAGAAGAGTGCTTCCTTCATAAGTCTATCAACAACATCCCAAATAGAATCACTACCACGTGGTGACCTCAGTAACCCAAACACAAAGTCCATCGCGACATCGCTCCACTTCCACTTCGGAATGGGTAACTGCTGTAAGAGCCCTACTAGTTGCTGATGCTCTGCTTTCACCTGCTGACAAGTAGAAAATCTCATGACAAAACCAGCAACATCTCTCTTTATACCTAGCCACCAGTAATGGCGATGATGATCCCGATACATCTTGGTGATGCCAAGATGAACTGCCCAAATAGAGGAATGAAAATACCACATCAGCTTCTCGCGTATGTCTGCTAGAACCCATACGCGTCCCTGGAAACGCAAGATCTCATCCTCTCTCACTGTCCATCCAGGAATAGGGTCCCCTCCTAACACACTCTCAAACATGAATGCGGCCCGGAGTCTGATAGCTTCCTAATTCATACATGATCAAGAAATGTAGAGGTAAATGCCACAGAAGATAGGACAGTCTATCCCTACCTATCTTGCACCTCCTGATGCATCTCAGAGAACTGATCCATAAGCTGCCACTCACTGCTGGCCTCCTGAACTGCCTGAATCTGAGTTCGTCTGCTCAATGCATCTGCCACTGCATTGCCCTTTCCCAGCGTATATGCTAGCTCAATGTCAAAGGACTGAAGATACACGACCCACCTGTGTTGTCTCATATTCAGATCATGCTGAGTGAAGATATATTTGAGACTCTTGTGGTTAGTGAAAACCACAAAGTTATCTCCCCGAAGATAGTGTCTCCAATAGTGTAGGGCATGAACAACTTCTTCCAACTCCAGATCATGCGTCGGGTAGTATATCTCATGTGGCCTCAACTGCCGAGACTCGTACGCAACGACTCCATCTCCCTACATAAGCATGGATCCTAGCCCGATACCCGAAACATCACAGTAAATAGTGCAGGTATTTCCCGGCTCTAGCAAGACTAGTATCGATGCTGACATCAACCTCCCCTTCAGCTCCTAAAATCCGGACTCCTAAGAATCTGACCATAAAAACTTCTCCCCCTTCTTGGTCAGACCTATCAATGGTGCTGCTAGGTGCGAAATGTCTTGAAAAAAGCGTTTGTAGTACCCAGCAAGCCCTAGAAAACCACGTACGTCAAAGACATTCCTTGGATGCTCCCATGAAACTATTGCTCTCACTTTATCTGGGTCCACTGATACTTCCACCTCTGAGATGACGTGACCCAAGAAGTGAATCTGATCTATCCAAAAGTGGATCTTTGAGAGTTTATCATATAGTTGATGCTCTCTACGTGTACTCAGAATGATCTCAGGATGTGTGTCATGGTCGTGTCGAGTTTGAGAGTACACTAAGATATCGTCCACAAAGACCACGAAAAATAAGTCCATGTACGGATGGAATAATCAGTTCATCATTTCCATGAAGACTATATGCACGTTTGTAAGACCTAACGACATGATTTTATAGTCATAAAATATATACCTGCTCCTTTAAACTTTCAGAGGTATATGTGATGGTCTAACGCACAACTGATGATAACCGGACCTCAAGCCGATTTTTGAGAACACCCGGGCTCCTCGAAGCTGATCGAAGAGGTCATAGATCCTTGGCAAGGGATATCAGTTCTTGACCATCAACTGGTTCAGCTTCCAATAATCCACACAATGTCGAAGGGTTCCATCTTCCTTCTTTGCAAACAAGACAGGAAAACCCCAAGGAGAAGTACTGGGCCGGATGAAACCCTTCGCCTGCAACTCCTTCGAATGCTTCTTGAGCTCCTGCAACTCAGGTGTAGCCATCCTATAAGGAGTAATGGACACAGGTGCAGTTCTTGGCATTAGCTCAATCAAGAAGTCTACCTCACGCTCTGGAGGTAAACCTGATTTTTTTTTTGGAAATACATCCCTGAAATGATCCACCAGTGGAGGAAAGTCTAACTATGAAGTCCCCTGGTCATCCAGATAATGACTGGAAATCTAGGTTGTAACTTCCCCTAGCCCATGATGCTTTGGTCTAGCTCTACCTACCTAGACATCCCACTCTCCTCTATGAAGGAATGATCTTCCCTCTGTTGATGTGAAACTCACCCTACGGAGATAGAAATCGACGACTACATGGAAACTAACTAACCAGTCCATCCCGAGAATGACGTCATAGCACGTCTTCTCTAGGAAATAGGGGTCCCATAAGAAATGACACCCCACAACATCAAGAGGTCACTCTCTGCACTGTCGTACCCTAGATGTCCTCATTACCAACAATGTGTCAAGAGTCAACAAATCGGCAGATGAAGATTTAGAGAGCTCAAGGCTCTCCATAGAGCTCAAGGATCTCCAAAACCAAAATAGTGATAAAGTTATGGGATGCACCAGTATCGAAAAGGGCTGAAGATAAAACTGAGGCTACTAAGATCATAACTGAAACTGTAGAAGGGCCAGGATCCTGCCCCTAATTAGTCTGCTCCATGGAGAAAGTCTAGCCTACACAACGACCATGCACCCCTGGCTGACCGCTCTGAACTGGTCTACTCTGCTATCGCTGATGACCTGGTGACTGACCACCATGGTCGCGACCTCCACCTCGGCCTGAACGCCTGGAAGTTCTCCAGTTCCCTGACTGGTGGGAAAACTGGCGAAGAATCTATAGAACTAGGGGTCATAGAGGAACCCCTACCACCAGTTGAAGTTGAGAAGATGTGACAGAAACGCTAAAGATGGCCCATCTTGCCGCAAGATTGGCACTCCATCTGATCCCTCTGGAATTGAGGCCTAGTATTCACACTCCTACCGCACGGGTAGCATACAACCTGGCTGCCAGAAGACGCATCCTGCAAACCTCGATCTCATCAAGAAGACTCTCTACGATGCTTCCTACTGTCCGTAGGAGGAAAACCAGTTCTGGATATCGAACCGCCCTGGCTCACTTCTACAGAATCCCTCAGATTGTGCTCTGTGATCAACGCCTGGTTGATTATGGAGGATGTCGAAGTCAACTGTAAGATATTCACCTGGGAATGGATCTGCTACCTGATACCATCCTCAAACTTCCTAGAAAGGAACAACTCATCACCTGCTGGGATCGGTGTGAAACGTTGCAGCTTAGTGAAACGAGATGAGTACTCCATAACAGAGAGAGTACTCTGCTGCAGAATCATAAACTCCTGGGCTCGATCAGCCCTCAGGGTCACCAGATAGAAGTAGTCATAGAAGGTGTGGCGGAACTCATCTTTAGACATATCCTGCTGATGCCCTGACCATTAGATCACCTCCCACCACCTCTTGGCGGTGTCCCGAATCATATAAGTAGCCCGATTTACCCTTTTCTCCAGAGGGATCTCTAGGTGCTCAAAGATAGTTAGTGTGGCCTCTATCAATGACTTTGTAGCCTGAGGTCCTCCATTCCCTAAAAACGTAAGAGGATTCTACTGCTGGAGAACCCACGTCAACTCAGCCATCGACGGGGCAGGAGGCGGCGCTCCCTGGAAGGTCTGCATCATCCTCAGGAAGTCCTCCCTAAACTGCATATCGGCGCCTGCGATGGGTATGAAATCCGGTGCCAAGGCTGGCTCGACTGAAGGATCTGTAGGAAGTCCCTGATCAGCCATATCTGGCATATGATCACTACCTAATGACATTCGTACAACCAGGGGACATCTCAGAGGCATATCTCTAAATGATCAAAAGCACACCTTAGATTAGAAAAACAAGGATAGAAAACACAAGATTACAAAATGAGAACAGGGAAAAGGAACTATCAGGTTTAACAAAACCTGACTACACGGCCTGTATAAAATCTACACAGTGTGTCTACTTAAGCCACTAACATGGGCGTGTACCCCTTCCAGATAGGTCATGTAACACCCCAAACTACACGGAGTGTTTACCCCTCACACGGCGGGTACATGAAGATTATTCCCCTGCCCGAGTCTCTTACATGGTTTACTCACACGGTCAAACAAACCTCAGACTACATGGCATGTTCCCTAGGGACACGAAATGTAATAGACATTGACTCAGTGTCCCGTGTTGTTAGTTACATGACTGTCTACATGGTTGGAATTTACACGGTGTGTTCCAAACAATCTCGGCATGTATAAGTGAAGGTTACACTGTTCCATGTTGTCCGTGATACGGCCTGCTACCTGAGCAATTCTACACAGCGAGTTTCGAAGGCAACACGGTGTGTCTACTCAAGCTTCCCCAACCCGTGTTGTTAGTGACACAGCCGGGTACATGGATCTAACTACACGACGTGTACCTGACATACATGGCATGTTCCTGAAGTTATTTCTTCAACACCGTGTTCCTGCACACACAGTCAGTAACATGGCCAGAAAACTACATGGCATGTAACTAGAAAGTACATGCCGTGTATTCTGGGTTTTTCTGGGCAGTAACTCAGAAACCACATAGAATACACAGAAACATAGAAACCAAGCAAAGAGGTGCCAAATTCCGATCCGTGAGGGCCCATTATCCCCGAAAAGCAAAACATGGCATCTCCAACAGTCTTGTATATGAGAAAACATGATCATGATCCACCAACTTCCTATCCAAGAGGGACCATAACACCTCATGAATCAAAATTTGGCGTTCATTTGAGAAAAATTCAATACAAAAAATTCTCTAACAAAGCAGCAGAGATTCTATCAAGAATCTATCACAACAGCATGCATAATCTACACAAAGTCTATCGAAATATCATGCAATCACTAATGCACCCTAGATGGCATGGCAAGAATGCATGGAATGTAATTTCTACAAGTTCCTAGATGATGCATGAGATGGAATACCCTCATCTCATTGGGTTGCGATAGAAATAGAACCGTAATATCAAAACAATAACAGAGCAAAGCATGTGAATCACTCTAGGTGAAATCGTATCAACTGTAAAATCTATAAACTAGAAACTGTAATAAATGAGGTAGAATGGTTTTTCCTTGTACATGGGTTAGCTACTCCCAGGAACAACTTATTACCAAGTACCAAATTCCTCTTATCTCTGGAAAATGTCTCCAAACAATAAAGCAAGAGAAAAGAATCTATCTGATATCACATTGTAAAGTCCTGGTTCTGGAATCCACCGAGAGTCGCCCCGTACCTGGTTGATCTCATGGCCTCAAGCGTATTTTCCCAAATTCCAGAGGTGCTGACTATTAGTGAGGGCCTTGTGTGTCATAGTTGTGAAACTATTCCTTCATTGGCAGAGTACACAGTGGAAGAAATATAAACATGAAATAACGGAAACAGTGATAACCAACAATATAAACCGTGGAAGACTAAATCATCAAACTGGAGAACATATTTATATATATGAAATGATGCATAATACATAATTGAGAAATCAGCCAAACAAGTCACAATGCTCGAAAACACTACAGTACCAAAACAAGTACAAAAGAAAATTAATCAGCTCCTCAGCATCACAAGACAATGCTTGGTCCCATGCTCTCCCGTTCCAAGAAATCATGTTCCTGATGTGGAAGGGTGTTTCCCCTTGTCTAGACCTGCAGAAACATTGTCTTCTTGGGCTCAAAACCATGGCCCAAAAAAAGTGTGAGATAAAATCCTAGCAGGCGTTCACCTGAAGATCTGTGCCTAACAGTCAGTGAATATATGGAAGGTAAAATTAAAATAAGCAGTAAACATCAACAAAAAGAAATAGGCAGTAACAGTAAGAAGTAAGGCAGGATGATACAACAGTATTCAACCACAACCAACAATAGTAGTGAAGCACAAGGCTATAAAACATGAGACCCTATGGGAAGTACTCACAACCATCCCCACTAGTCCTATCCTAGATGTACCACAACCCTATGGGTTGTGCACTCAGCCTAACCCCTCTCGCTTGGTCATACGCATTTATGAGACTCTTTGGGGAAGCTCACTCGGTCAATTCCCCTTATAGTCTAGGGTAGTCAAGGACTCTCTTTAAGAAGATGACGGGGTCTAACCCTCTTAACCCCAAGGTCTAGCGACTCTTTTAGGAAGCTATCTCGGTCAATTCCACCTATAGCCTCAGGTATACCACAGGCTCTCTTACGAATCTCACTCGGTCAATTCCCCATATAGCCTGGGAAGGTTATTAAAGAGTTTCAAACAAGGAAAGACTCTCTAATGAGGCGTACTTGGTCTACCCTCATGTAGTCTATAAAATCCCAGATTCTCTGGGAGCTCACCCAGTCCATCACCTCTGTAGTTTGTAATGTCTAAGACTCTCTGGGAAGCTCACTCTATCTATCCCTTATAGTCTATAGCACCAGGTCCTCTCAGACCCATGCCAGTCAGTGCATAATAATTCTATAAGGCCAAAATACACCTATAGAGATAATTGGATAACCAAAGTACACTTAGAGAGGTACTTAGCTAAATAGTCTACTAGGCAAAAATCATTTCATGAATTCCACTTCAACCTATCATCGCAAGGCATGAAAACAGGTGTAGCAAAAAAAGGAAAACGAGACCAATAGGTCAAAAACTGAACAATGTAAGGGAAAACACATACAAGCACAACAAATTATCCCCTAACATAGTCAAATTACCTCTACACAAGCATACAGGAAAGTCAAGAAAACAATAAGGGAAAAAAGGTAAACATGCGATACCCCGTTCAAGTGTATTGGTGGATATTCACACATAAACTCAATGACTTTGAATGGTATGGCACAAACAACCTACCTCGATCCTAGGAAATCGATCTACTTGAACCAAAATGGCTGATTATCCCTAGAACGTCTTAGATCAGAGAAAACACCGAAAAATTTCACCCTTAGATAACATGAGAAGGAGGAGGAATTGGAGAACAAGGTTCAAGGAGAAAGAATAAATCACCACTGCGCTTCCAACGCAATCGACCATGCTTAAATCGGAGATCAGACTGAGAGGCGGGAGCTCGGGGAAGATTCAGCCATACGGGTCACTCTCAGATGGACCAAACCTAGAAGAAGGAAATTAACGTGATGAGGCGTGACCCCAGTATGTTTAGTGAAAGAAATAGTACACGACATGTATTTTTAAAGTACATGGCGTGTACTGGATTTTTCTGTACTCCACCAAAATCAGCCTCCACGTCACCCCTACACACTGTGTGTGTGGCCCGGGCATGGCCAACACATGGCTTCGAGCCAAAGAAGAGTACACGGTGTGTACGCAAAAATTACACGGCGTGTACTTCGAAATTTTCCAGAAACTCCAAAAATTATCAAAATTCCAAAAAAAGAAAGACATACCTAAAATGAAGATCCGGGTTCTTACAAAAATCAACCCCAAATTTGAAGATAAGTACATATATACATATTTTTGTTGATAAAGATAAATTATAATCATTCTATAGAATTAATGAAACTGAGGGAGATGACTGAGTTAATGATTAAAAAATCTTCAATATAACCTAGTCCATGAAGATATGACACCTATGACCAAGGTGCGAATTCTACCATTATTATTGGAGGATTTTAAATTATGATTTATAAAAATTAAAATATTATAAAATTTATAAATGATGATAATACTAATTCATCATGATATTTTGTGTTTTAATTGTTATACTAAAATTGGTCAAATAAAGAAGAATATTGATTGTACACAATATCCAATAGAAACCATGTTCATTCATTCAGTTTTAATTTTTATTAGAATGGAATGTTATATTAAACAATATTTTTGATATTTCATTTCATATGATTATTTTTAAAGTAATAAAAATCAAAAAATATTTGTCATTATTTTCAAAAAATAAAAAAAACAACAAAAATATAGTTTAAGGGATTTACAATAGGAGAATGAACAAAATGAGAAGATCCTTATGTGAGACGTCCTTGTTTATCCACTCTTCAACATAAGAAAAATATTTTTTTACCACACCCCTTGGAGGGTGGGAATATTAGGTCCTTCGAGTGATATTTTTTAAAAAATGTGAACATTTTTCTTATGCACGTTTTGTTCATGGTTTTTCCATAGTGTGATCCGTAATAGTAAAAATAATAAAAACCTAGGTAGTGGTTGTTTTTACAGTCACTTAATGGTTTGGAAAACTATGTACCCACCCTAGAGAAATTGTTAAACCCTACCTAAATTTGTGCTTGGTTTTGGAAATAGTTTGGCAAACCTTGTTTCCCCTCTATGAAACTATGTGAACAATTTTTTATTTTTTTGAAATTCATTAAAAATTTATAAAGATAATTGTTTTTCCAACACCAATGCCTAACTATGCCAAAAATCTTCTCATATGTTTTTGCAGCTCTCAATGGCCCATTTAGGATCCTCAAAACCCCCTCTATGGTGTATTAATAGTAGGGGATCTTCTTTTGGTCCTTTCTCGGTAAATTTATTCTTCCCTATCTCTATCTCATAATTTCCTCACTCTTATATAGAGTTGACTAGATATATAGGTTTCTTAATTAACTAAACAATTCATTTTTAGACCTTGAGGGTAGTTTTTTTTCTCAAATCTCATGTATATACATTCTACATTGGAGTTTACCCTTGTGAGAGTTATGCATGTGATCATCTGATCTATATTTACCGATTCTATTTTATATTTTAATATTGTTTTAACACTATTTTTATGATTTAAATTAATTTTCTTGATTTCAATTTAATTACATGCAATTTTAATTAAGAAAACCCTCTTCTATTGGAATAAAACTTTTTTTCTAATTTGAATATTTTTTTTAAATCCCCTAATTCCATTTAGTTGATGGTGTTTTGATGAATTTGATAGAAAAGAGTGAAATTAAATTTTACAACATATATTTTATATGTTAAAATTTTAAATTATATAGTAAAATTGATTTCAAATTTGAATTTGAGAACATTGGAATTATTTTTGTTGAAATAATCTCATTGGTTTTATCGTAAAAAAATCCAACATTTGATTAAAAACCCAATTTGAGTGTTATATGAAAATTAAAATACTGAAATATGAAAAAAAAATTGTTAATTGTATTTGGATCAGTATTTAAATACATTCTCAATATTGAATGTGTTTAGAGAATATTGAATCATATGTAGTTAGTTAGTAATTTGAATAGAACTATTCTGACACATTACAACTCTATGTAACAATATGTTGTAACACCCCAAGCATCGATGGTACACTTCTCTTTGAATAACAAAGTAGCGTGTGTTCTACGCAACTTCGAGTTCTAACAAACACCACAACCAATAAAACTAGCCCTTATGAATAGTAATAACCAATTTTTATAATTTCTAGAACATTTATTTTTCAAAATGGTCTTAATTTTTGATTCGGAATATCAAAATTAGCCCTGGGTGAGTTTTTGTTATTTTTCTAAAAACTTTCAATTTTTTATCAATAGTGAAAAACAATAAGTTATTAGTTAAAACCGAAATTTTATTTAAATAATTATTTATTTTATTTAAATTTATTTTAGGTCAAAATAGATATATAATACATATATATGTTCAATGTAATTCATTGGAGTAAATTTATATTAATTTTAGATATATAAAAATTTTATTGAACTTTTCACCGTCTTTTACCCATATAATAAGAGAATATAAAAATTCCCATAAAACATAATTTTACAGCTTATTAGAGTGGAATTTCAAAAATCTGAGAGACACAGTTGATATCATTTAGTAAAATGTGGTTCAATGGGAAGAAAATAATTTTATGTGAATAGTAACTTTTTTACTTTTATTTAACAGGGTTAAAAGTAAATAAAGTAATTAAATGTAAAAATGATATTAATATTACCCTAAACCATTTCTTAATTATATTGGAAAAGTGTATCTCTACCAAAAACAACCTTAGGTATAATATATTATCATTTAGGTCCACTTGGATTAGATTAGGACATTTATTATTATTTAATTCAAAGAAGAGTTAAAAGAGATAAAATCAAAGTATAATTACTAAAAAATTTGTAATATAGGGTTATAAATAAGATAAATTCGATTATAAATATTAATTAGAAATCTAAAACGATTTACTATATAATGGAAGTTTATATATAATTTTTAGACATTAAATAATAGAATTTATTTATGTCACAATGGTGATGAAGTAATTAACTAATTAATGAAATATTAAAATAATTGATATTATAAATATACAAATAAATATAATTTTACATTTTTTATGAATTAAAATAATTTTAAAGGTTAATAAAACATATTAATATCAGTTATATGAATTTTTAGTGAATTAATAAAGCTGTTATGAATTTATCAAAAACAAAATACCTAATAATGTCAAAATCGACAAAAAAGAGTATTTAAAAAAAATGTTATATTATTTATTAGTATTCCATTCCTAAAAATATAAGGATTTTAAAAAGGGCATATATAATGAAATTTTTATCATTAATGGACCACTTGGGGGTCTCGTGGAGGTATATAGTATGTTTATTAACTATATAATATAAAAATACAAAGAGACATGGTAAATGTCAAACTATTTAACTAAGAGATAAATATAATTGATAAGGTTATTATAGTGACCCAATACTATCTAAAATCAATTGGTTGATATTATTTTGACCCATACTCACCTTAACCATTAAATAATCAACATTGGAGCCTTTAGAAACCGAATATGAATTTATTATAAAATAATATTTCTTTCTTTTCTTAAGGTGGCCCTCACCCCTCTTATAAAAGGGCACTCCCCCTATTCTATAATTTGCACCTTCAAAGCCTTTTGTCTTGGCCAACCCCTGACCAAATATTATCTAAACTTCCCTCAATTCGACCTAGAGGCCTTAGTTTGATCATAAAGCCAACCTATGTATCCCTTTTTGTCAAATCAAAATGAAGAACCTGAAGAAGAGGTAATGTTTTCACCCCCCCTTCTCTCAAGTTTCTTTCTTCTTCAACTTCTTCATTCATTATTATATCAATTCTAAAATAATAACTAAATTATCATATATTATACTGAGATATTATTATAAATATGGTACAACCATATTCATTAATATATCCATCCTTTGAATGACATGTCACCATACGTGCGTAAGTACAACCTACCTTCTCCACATCATTGTGTCATAGTTATTCAATACATTATTATTTTTATGGATATAATAATGATATGTAATTCCTGAAAATAATAAATATAACATGATAATTATTCTTTATATATGATATAACCTCCAATTATATATGATTTTAATATCTAAATAATGATATTGTCGCTCGTGCGTACGTACAGATTACTGTCTCCAAGAGCGCGATGAGATTCATTCCCCATCGTATCTATTCAAGAATAAATTTACTTTGATGGTTAAAAAAAAAATTATAGACATTATATAATTCTTTATATGAATAATATACATCCCATCCATAACAAATATGGATCATATAACAAATAATATAAAGGAAAGAGAATCTGTTAACACCCGAAATGATGATAATACTAAGATATTATTAACAAATATATGTTTAAAGATTATATATGATATAATTGTAATGTATATGATTCTATAATGATTTATTAACAATTATTTTACCATTATAAATGATTTTAACATACCCTCAACCAAGGAAAAGTGCAAGTTAAGGTTTTATTTCACAATCTCTTCATTATCCGAGATTGTTTATACGTAATTCTCTAATGGAACTTCTTTATCAACCACATCAATGTTTCCTAAAAATGTATTTAAAATTATTCTTAATATGGGATAAATTAATTTATACACTTTTTAGTTTTATAATATGTTTATAAATCTATCTTTATGTCATTTTCCAAATAAGGTCCTTTTTAACCTTTTCGATAGAATTAAGGTAAGAAAGCCTTTTTTAACTTATACGGCGGGTGAGACTATTTTCCACCATTATAAAATCGTCGACGAATCCATTATAATCTTATAAGAATATTTTCAAAGTAAATGTTTTATTTTATAATTATGTTTTTTTAAATGATTTCAAAAAAAAGAGATATTTCTCTCACATAGTTTTGATTTCATCTTTGTCAACATCCTTTGAGGTATTTTAAGCTTATTTGAAGTTGATATATAATGATAACAAACATCAATATAGTAATTATGGTTTTTTGATATGTTTGACTGTGGATGTATTATTTTTATACCATTCATGGTTTATGGAGAAATTATTGACATTTCGTATTCTATTTTTAATACGAATGATTATGTAATTTTTTTATCCTATTCACATGAGTAATTCATTGGACTTAATAAGTGACGTGTGGAGTCCACTATTACTCTGCGATGCATCATTAGGTCTCATGGGACAAACTAGTGTCTTGGCACAAGGACTTCACAAAATCATATTTGTAGTCTTGGCACAAGGCCTTGAATAAGTGATTATGATAATCTGGAACTATGCATTCCATCATTATAAAAGTGGTTATTGATATTTCATGTGGTTATTCGACTAGTAGAATATCAATGTGAATAAGTAAATGGAATTATTTCATTTTATCTTTTGTATATTATGTTGAAGTTCAAGTTTAAAAGGGTTTTGTTTGAGTTATACATTGCCTTAAATGTTTATGCTTATTTATGAAAGTTTTCGCTATATTATTATCCTTACTGAGAATCTGAGCTCGCCCCTTTCAATGTTTTATTTTTCCCAAGATGTGAAGAAGTAATTTATGAATGACCTGTAGGGATAGTATGTGTGGATATGAAGAAAATATGTTGTTGTAGTTTTTTTTACATTACGATGTAATATAAGACATATGCATATATCTAGTGTTTCCAAGACTACAAAACTAATCTGTATTTCGATACATGCTCTTTTGTGATAATGACAATGTTATTTAATAATGCACCGTGTCTGGGTAACTGGGGTCGGGGAATTACAGTTGGTATTAGAGGTAGTTTAGTACAAACCTTGGATGCATGATTTAGATAAAATCTGATTAGATCATATAGACCTAAGATGGACATTGATGATTAGTATAGAACAACTTCTTAGAATTTTGGTATTGTAGAGATTTTTCGAGTTTTCTGAGAAATACATAAATGTTTGGATATGAACAGGTAGAGACAGATCTGGCACAAATGTACCTAGGGGTAAAACCCGAAAACACCACTTTGAGCTAGACTCGAACGAGAACTCGTGCACGATAATAGGTTTTCATTCACTCTTGGTTACGACACTCCCATGGGATATACTTAGGATAATTATCATTTTCATTACAAAACAAAATGAAGGGTTTATGAGTATATACATTCTCAAAGAAAACATTTTTATGATTATGGATTATATCCATAAATTGTTCAATTTATGTTAAGTGTTTTACAAGTTTGGATTTATGTATTGCGATGAATAAAGTAATCTAGTGTATGCCAATGTTTTGAAATGTTTCTTAGTAGAAGAAATGGAAACCGTATCAATGGACTCACTCCATGTAAGGTTTTCCCACTTGCTGGTGATAATTATAGTGGAGCTGGTGATTCAACTGGTGTTGACCAGCTAATCACCATACTGGAACAACTCACTCAGGTTATGAATAATAACCTTACCCGTATAGAGCTCCCTAATCCACAACATGGAGGATAAATGTTAGATCGCTTCATGAGGCAAAAACCACCAAAATTATGTGGGACTAAAAATTTCTTAGTAGCTGAACAATCGATTAATTCCTTAGAGAAAATATTCCATGCCATGGGGAGCAGTGAAAGGGAAAAAGTTATCATGGTAGTTTACCGCCTCACTAGAGATGCTGAGCAATGGAAGTAATTGATTCAAAAAAAGGAATATGATGATGTATCAAATATAGAATGGAGGGAGGTCAAAGATCATTTCTTATAAAAATTCTTTCTCGTGACCATCGAGCAGATATGGAAAGGTAATTTCTGAGTTTGAGACAAAATGAGATTGAGAATGTCACAAAGAATAAGGATTACATTACAAGGTTATCAAGGTATGTTGTAGATTATATATATAACCCGAGAAGTATAATTGATCATTTCTATGATGAGTTAAAACCATTTCTTCATCTAGAATTAGTGTCACAATCCTTCTCATCGAAAGAAGATATTTTCTCATGTGCTATCAAGACAGAAAAATATTTATCTATGTCTTGTGACTGTAATGAAAAGAAAGAGAATAAGAGATCTACAAATCACTCTAGGAATAGAAATAATGGGAAAAAGGGAAATGTTTAATATCCATCCTTCAGTAAATGTGGTAAGAAACACCCTGGTACTTTCTTGAAGGGAATGAGTGTCTATTACAAGTGTGGTGAAAAGGGCCACCAAGATTGTGATTGCAAGGGGAAGAAAGAATCTACCGACGTTCATTGCTAGAAGTGCAGGTAGATGGGACATTATTCAAATGAATTTCATAAGCGTAAAGAGAACTTACATAAAAAAAGTCCAAGGGATCAATGCCAAGTTTATGATATCACTACTGCTAAAGTAGAAGCTCTGAAATATGTAGTGGCAGGTAATTTAATGGTTTCCTCAAGTTTAGTAAATGCCTTATTTGATTTTGGTTCATTGCATTGTTTCACATCATCCCATTTTTCTATGAAAATTAGATATTTACAATTTGATTTAACATGGGATTTTTCAGTCAAAAATCCTAAGGGAAGTATCATCGCAAAAATGTTTTGTGAGTCATTCCCAATTAGAGCACATAAATGTTCTTTATCTGCTGATCTCATCATCATACACGTGATTGAATTTGATATAATCCTCAGTATGGATAGTCTTTCAGACCATGATGCAAATATTTATTGTAAGAAGAAGGAGGTTACGATTGTTTATGATGATGATAAGGAACACCTTAACTTCAGATCAGAATCTTCACCACCTAATTCTTACCTAGATCCACCCCCATTAGCTCAACTAAATTCATTTATTGGGGAGGAAGAGAATGAAATAATTGTGGGTGAGGAAAGGAATGTTCAAATTGAGGATGTACCTATTGTGAATAAATATGTAGATGTGTTTATAGAAGACTTACCTGGACATCCTTCATAATGAGAAATTGAGTGTTTCATTGATTTAATTCATGGTTCGAGGCCCATATCGAAGACCCCTTATAGAGTGTCCACTGTGGAAGTAGTTGAACTAAAGACACAACTATAGGAATTGAGTAATAAGGGATTTATTCACCCTAGTGTTTCTCCATGGGGAGCCCCTGTCCTTTTTATTAATAAAAAATATGTATCTATGAGGTTATGTATTGACTATAGGGAAATAAAAGCTAGAACAATAAAAAACAAGTATCCCCTACCTCGCATTGATGATTAATTTGACCAACTTCATGGAGCTCAATACTTTTCAAAGATTGAACTTCGATATGGATATCATCAGTTGTGTGTGAAAAAGGAAGACATTACAAAAAGAACATTTCAAACCATGTACGAGCATTACAAGTTTATTGTATTGCCTTTTTGATTGACTAATGCACCCTCCGTATTCATGGATCTAATGAATATATTTTTCAAGGAATATCTTGATGATTTTATTGTTATATTTATTGATGATATATTGGTATATTACAAAAGCTACTAAGATCCTGAAAATCACTTACACATTATCCTAAAGACTCTTAGAATACATGAATTATATGGGACGTTTAGAATGTTTTAAATCTGTCTTCACGACAACTCTTTTCTTGGCTACATTTTCGTTAATGATGGAATCACTGTTGATCATTCTATGACCAAGGTAATCCAAGAATGGATAGCACCGACGAGTATAATTGAGGTACATAGTTTTATTGATTTTGCTGGTTATTATCTACGTTTCGTCCAAAATTTTTCTTGGTTGGGTAACCCATTAAAAAATTTTACACGTAAAGGGGTTAAATATTTTTTGACAAAATAATGGAAAGAATGTTTTGAAGATCTAAATAAAATATTAGGTAATTCTCTTATACTGACTCTACCATCAGGGAATGATGGGTTAATTATTTATAGTGATGCATCAAATAATGGACTTGGTTGTGTCCTTATGTTGAATGATAGAGTTATTCCCTATGTATCCCGATAGCTGAAAATTCATAAGCAAAGCTATCCTACTCATGATCTTGAGTTAGCTGCTGTAATAATTGCTTTGAAGATATGGATACATTATCTCTATGGTGAAAAATGTGAGATATATACTGATTACAATAGTTTCAAGTATATTTTATTACTGAAAGAACTCAACATGGTGAAAAGGTGATGGCTTTATCTACTCGAGGATTATGATTGCACTATACACTACCACCCAGGGAAGGAAAATAAGGTGCAAGATGCTCTATGTAGAAAAGATCATGGTGTTTTGAACAAGATGAGAGTTGAGAGGGATCGTATTTTCATGGATCTAGTAAAGTTGGATATGGGAATAACCATTAAAGGTGAAACATAAATGATTTTTCAAATGGTTGGCGAACCATATTTACTAGAAATGATAAAGGGTTCTCAGACCGATGATGAAGAGTTTCAAAAGATGATTAAAGCTGTGAATGATGGGATATTGAGTGACTTTATGTATGAAGATGAAATTTTGAAATTTGGGAAGAGGCTCTATGTTCCCAAAAAACCTTATTTAAATAGTGAATTTTTGGATGATGCTCATAGTTCCAATTTTTCTATACACCATGGGAGAACCAAAATGTATAGAAATTTAAAGGAAATTTTTTTGTGGGACAACATGAATTGAGAGATTGCTGATTTTCTGTCAAGATGTATGGTTTTTCATCAAGTGAAAGCTGGAAGGAAACAACCTGTAAGAGTCATGCATCCTCTTCCCATACCTGAGTGGAAATGGGATAATATCACGATGGACTTTGACATTGGACTACTAAAGACTCCTTGCAGGAATAATTCAATATGGGTCATTGTTGGTCATCTTACCAAGTCAGTAGATTTTCATGTTATAAGGGAATATTTACCACTTGAACGTCAAGAAAGAATATATATTAATGAAGTTTTGAGACATCATGGAGTACCCCCATCAATTGTATTGGAACGTGATCCCTATTTTACATCATGATTGTGGGAAAGTATTTAGAAAGCCCTGGATACTGAACTTTGTTTGAGAACTGCATAACAACCTCAAATAGATGGAAAATAAGAACGGACTATTTAATCCTTTGAAGACATGTTGAGATCATTCTCACTTGACTTTTAGAAAATGTTGGATCAATATTTACCTCTTGTGGAATTTTCCTAAAAAAATAACTTCCATTCAAGTATTCAGATGGCACCATATGAAGAGTTATACGGATAGATATGTCGCACACCAACCTGTTGGTATGATGTTGGTGAAAGAAAACTTGTAGGACCAAAACATGTGGAGGAAATGATGCAGAAGCTGAAGGTAATCCAAAACCACATTAAAGCAACTAAATGTGGGGAGAAGAGATATGCGGACAAACAAAAGAAGGATTTGGACTTTCAGGTATGAGATCATATTTTTGTGAAGGTATGTCAATGGAAGGGAGTTATATGTTTCGGTAAGAAAGGTAAATTGATTCCCAGGTACATCAGACCCTTCGAAATTCTAGAACGAATTGGGGCTATAGCTTACTGTTTGGAAATGCCTCCAAGTCTGTCCAAAGTTCCTGATGTGTTCCACATATCATTGTAGAGAAAATACATGCCTGACCCAATGCATGTACTCAAGTATGAGGAATTAGAACTGGAACCCAATTTGTCTTATTGTGAAGATCCTATCAAGATTCTAGATACAAGAGAATAAGTGTTAAGAAACCAGACGACTCGTCTGGTAAAACTTCCATAGAGAAGCCATAAAATGGAAGAGGCAACATAGGAACCTGGGGAACTTACAATGAAGAATTAGCCGATTATTTTCATGCAATAGTATTCTAGAAATTTCAATGATTAAATTATTTGAAGGAGGGGAGAATGTAACACCCTAAGCTTCCACAGTATGCTTCTCTTTGAATAATATAATAGGGTTTGTTGTACGCAACTTTGTGTTCTAACACATGCCACAACCAATCAAACTAGCCGTTATGAATAGTAATAACCACTTTTTAAAATTTTATAAATTTTATCATTCAAAATGGAATTCATTTTTGGATTCGGAATATCGAAATTAGACTAGGGTGAATTTTTGGTATTTTTCTGAAAACATTCAATTTTTGATGAATAGTGAAAACCCCTCAGTTATTAGTTAAAACAGAATTTTTATTTAAAAAGTATTTATTTTATTTAAAATTATTTTAGTTCAAAATAGATACATAATACCTATATAATTTCAATTAAATTCATTGGAGTCAATTTATATAAATTTTAGATATATAAAAATTTTATTGAACTTCTCACCGTCATTTACCCATCTCCTAGGAGAATTTTCAAATTCACATGAAATGTAATTTCATCTCCTCTTTGAGTGGAATATCAATAATCTAAGTCACACAGTTGATATCAGTATGTAAAATGTGGTTCAATGAGATGAAAATAATTTTTTGTGAATAGTAACTTTTTTCTTTTCTTTACCACGTTTAAAGGTAAATAAGGTAATTAAGGGTAAAAATGATATTAATATTACCCTAACAAATGTCCTAATCTATTGGGAAAGTGTATCTAGACCAAAAAAATTTAGGAATAATAAATTATCATTTAGGTCCACTTGGATTAGATTAGGAAATTTATTATTATTAATTTCAAAGAAGAGTTAAAAAAGATAAAATCAAAGTTAAATTACTAAAACATTTTTAATATAGGGTTATACATAAGTTAAATTCGATTATAAATATTCATTATAAATATAAAAATATTTCCAATGTAATGGTATTTTATTTATAATTTTTATTCATTAAATAATTTAATTTATTTGTGACACAACGGTTATGTATTAATTACTTAATTAATGAAATATTAAAATAATTGATATTATAAATATCCGAATAAATTTAATTTGATACATTTTATTAATTTCAATAATTTTAGTGGATAATATGACATATTAGTATTGGTTATATGAATATTTTTCAATGTAATAATGTTGTTATGAGTTTATCAAAAACAAAAGACCCAATATTGTCAAAATTGACATAAAAGAGTTTTTAAAACAAATATTATATTATTAATTGTTATTATATTTCTAAAAATATAAGGTTCGGACAAAAGACTTATTTAATTATAGGTGTATCATTAATTGACCACTTGGGGGTCTCTTGGAGGTATATAGTATGTTTATAAACTATAAAATATAAAAATACAAAGAGACATGGTAAATGTCAAACAATTTAGCTAAGAGTTATATATAAATGATATGGTTAATATAGTGACCCAAACCCATATAAAATATATTGGTTGCAAGTATTTCTACCCATCCACACCTCAAATTTTAAATAATCCTCTTTAAAGCCATTATAAAACGAATATGAATTTATTATAAAATAATATTTCTAGCTTTTCATAAGGTACCCATCACCCATCTTATAAAAGGGCACTACCTCTCCTCTATAATTTACACCGTCATGGCCTTTTGGCTCAGCCAAACCATGCAAAAATATTCTCTCAACTTCCCTCAATTCTACATCGAGGCATTAGTTTGATCAGAAAGCCAGCCTATGGAGCCCTTTTGATCAAATCAAAAGGAAGAACCCGAAAAAGAGGTAATGTTTTCACCACCCTCTTTCAAGTTCATTGTTTCTTCAACTTATTCATTCTTTGTTATTTCAATTCTAAAATAATAACTCCAGTATCTTCTATATACTTTGATTTTATTATAAATATGATAAAACCATATTCAGGATTCTATCCATCATTTGAATGACATGTCACATTACGTGCGTACGTACAGCCTACCGTCTCCACGTCGTGGTGTAATTTTTATTCAATAAATTATTATTAGGATGGTTATAATAATTATATATTATTCATATAAATAATAAATATAACATTAAAATGATTCTGTATATATGATATACCATCCAATTATATATGATTTTAATATCAAAATAATGATATTGTCACTCGTGCATACATACAGATTACTGTCTACATGAATGTGATGCGAATCATTCCCCATCGTATCCATTCAAGACAAAATTTCATTTGATGATACAAAATAAATTTTAGAGACATGATATCATTCTGAATTGGAAAAATATACATCACATACATAAAAAATCTGGCTCACAAAACAATGAATATAATGGAAAATGAATCTGTTAAAACCCGAAACGAAGATAATACAATGATATTATTAACAAATCAATGTTTAATGATCATATATGATATCATATTAATGTATATGATTATTGTATAAGTTAATAACAATTATTTTACCATTATTAAGGAGGTTAACTTACCCTAAACCAAGGAAATGTACAACGTAAGGGTTTATTTCACGATATATTCATCATCCGAGATTGTTTATACGTAATTATCTACTGGGACCTCTTTATCATCCAAATCTATGTTTCCAAAAAAATTATTTCAAATTATTTTTAATATGGGTTGAAGTCATTTATACAATTTTTGAATTTTTATACAATGTTTATAAAAGAACCATTCTGTCATTTTCCAAACAATGTCCTTTTTTACCTTTTCGAAATAATTACGGTAAGAATGTATTTTTAAACTTATACGACAGGTGCGGCTATTTTCCGCCATTATAAAATTGTTTTAGAATTCCTTAAAACCTTATAATAATATTTTCAATGTATATTATTTAATTTTTATTTATTTTACTTTTAAATTATAAAAAAGATATATTTCTCCCAAATAGTTTTGATTTCATCTATGTCAACATCCTTTGATGAATTTTAAACTTATTTGAAGTCGATTTTTAATAATACAAAACTTGTATATAGTATTGGAGGTTTTTTGATATGTTTGATTGTGTATGTGTTATTTTTATACCATTAATGGTTTATGGTGAGAGTATTGACATTTTATATGCTAGTTTTAATATGAATGTTTATGTTATATTTAAACCTATTCATATGATTATTACATTGGACTTAATAAATGACAAGTGGATCCTGCTATAGCTCCTCGATGAATCAGTAGTTCTAATGAGAAAATATAGTGTCTTGGCACAAGGCCTTGACAAAATCTTATTTGAAATCATGGCACAAGGCCTTCATTATGTGGTTATGATAGTCTGGAATAATGCATTCCATCATTATTAATGTGGTCATTGATATTGTATGTGGTTATCAAGATAGTAGAATATCCATTTGAATAAGTAAATGGAATTATTTAATTTCATATTTTCTATATTATGCTGATTTTCATGTTTAAATTTTTATAGTTATACATTTCCATAAATGTTTATGCTTATTTATGAAAGTTTTCGCTGTATTGTTATCCCTACTGAGCAACTGAGCTCACCCCTTTCATTGTTTTATTTTTCTCAGGATGTGAAGAAGTAATTTATGAACGACCTGTAGGGATAGTAGGAGGGGATATGAAGACAAGATTTTGTTGTAGTTTTTTGTACTTTATGATGTAAAGTATGAATTATGAATATATCTACTATTTCCAAGACTACTAAACTAATCGGTCATTCAAGAAATGATCTTTTGTGATCATAATAATGCATCGAATATGGGTAACTAGGGTTGGGGTGTTACATATGTAGTAGGTTAGGTCTATAAAAGAATAGTGATGAGTCCACTTTGACTAGTGTATGAGGGATGTTTGTACAAATATTTCCATGGTCCGATTTTAAAGTGTGTGTGGATCCCATAACCTATAAATATATTACCTATTTGTAGAAGTCCATGTTGTATATTTGTTATTATTCTATATACATTTCATGGTTTTAAACATTTTTCAAAATTCATTTTTAATTTAATATAAATTATATATATATATTTCTATTAATCCACTATTATTTAATATTTACATCATATTAAATGAAATGAATGATTTGTTTTAAATATGATTATGTACATCCCTTCATTTTTATTTAAAAATGAAATCAGTATTTTTTTAATTAATTTTAGAATCTTCATATTGAATATTTGATGCGACCCTAATATGATTCAATATCACACCGTACTGATCCATTCATGTTGTTTTAGATTTTAAGGCTTCTATGTTTGAGAAAGGGAAAAGTGACACATGGTGTTCATTTTGTTTTGTGATCAACATGTTTTGGAGATATGCATCCATTGGGACATTGGTTTTTTTATTTTCTATTTATATAGTACATTGTGCTTATAATTCGATTTTTATTCATATTTGTCTTCTAGAATAGTTCTTTGTCTAGTTTATTCATTTTTACATGATAAATTCTTTCTATTTCTTTCATTAAGTATGTTGAAATGTTTTCCCTAATTTCAAATTGTTAAATTATAGGTTTTTATATCCATCCCATGGGTGTTTGGAAATTCTTTCAGTATATATCAGTGGTGGCACTGGTATCAAATTTATTGAGAATTTAGGATAGTTTGTTAAAAGGATTTATCTAAGATAATGATTAAGCATATTTACTTTATGTCAGTATGATATCATATAATGTTATAATAAATTAGTAGGTAATTTCAAGTGATTATCTAGTAATCTCTTAGCATAGTGAGACTTAAGTCACCATGGGTGTGTTTGGAAGACATATATTGGATTAGTTCCAGTCTTTTCCCTACTTATAATTTGGAAAGGATGAATTCCAAATCTTATTATCTATCTATATGGAAAAATTTACCTTATATAAGATTTTGACTGTAAATTTGATGTCTTGAATGTTTTCTTCTGATGTTTTGTAAAATAATTACTCTAAGAAGGCATGAAAATTAGAATTAAGGGGAAGCTATGGATGAAGTTCAACTAGTAAATACTCTAATGTACCAGTATATTGATAATGTTATTGTTTATATTGTCCATGCTATAGGGAAAGAATATTCACCAATTCTAGTTTAGGATACAATTTTTGAACCTCAAAGGGATCCATTAAAATTCATGATTGGTATATTATTCTTGATATGCCTCTAAGATTTCAAGGATCAAATGATCTAAAACTTATGAGGATTAGTTGTGAGATATCATGCTTTAGCCCAAGTTCTTGGAGTTTTCGGATAACACCATATGTGAAATGTGTGATCTTTAAGCTTGAAGGACCTATGAGAATATGGAGGAATGATATGGTGATGAAAAAGATGAATGAGGAAACAGTGTAGAATGAATTTGAAATTATATTCATAAAATAGCCATATCTACAGTCTATAGTTTTGGCTAATGGTTTGTATTTATTTAAAATTGAGCTGGATAACAAGAATGTCACAAAATATATAAATTGTTTTATCATGATTACATATTTCTCACTTGATATTGTAAAAAATGAAAATTTTAAGACATATTGGTATGAATTGTGACTTTAATCTCATATTATTTATCACACTTTTTAGATTATCCTACTTATTTATGATAATTTTCTTGTTTGATCATGTGTGTTCTAAATGGACGTGGTCTTTATGTCAAGGTTGGCATGAGTTCCATTTTTTCTCCTAGTATTGGTTCAATTAAATCCTCTAAATGGAAGGGAATTCAGGATGATTATTCTTGTGGTTCTCAAAATTTTTGTTTTTCTAGACCACCTTCAGTGATTTTAAATTCCATCGAATATTTTTTAATTTTTATTAAATAATAGGAACTAGAAATAATTTTTCACTAGGATGACCATGATATGTTTCTCCTACGTATGTTCAAATAACATGAATAATTTATTACTTATCTATTACACTCCTCAGAGTGGAATGGTATCATCATCAAATACTAAAACTATTGTGTAATGTGATTATTATTAAACAATCGGATCCATCCACTGTAATATGAATCAAATCAACCCCAAGTTGTAGAAGAGCCTTCACAGAAAATTAATAGAGGCCCAAAAAAATGAGAGGTACCATCACTCTATCATTGTCAACAATGACTACTTGATTTGATACTGGTGAATCTCATTCCTTTATTTCCACCCATATTGTGAGTTTCCAAAATCATTATATAATTAATTTATCTTATGTGATGGATATTACTACACCCCTAAAAAATAGAGAGATGTGTCCCCATAGTACTTCTAGTGTTTTCTAATTATCGGATCTCATAATTTCATGGGATATTTTAGTTCATGAAATCAGAACCTCTTGATGTCATTTTTGGGTCGGATTGGATCATGGAAAATAAATTTTGGATTTATATTTATCTTTAATGGTTATCATTTACTACACCTTATAGGGTGTTCTATATCATTCTAGGATAATTGCACCTTGGGTTGAGTAGACATGAACCCTATTATACAAAGTTCAGGAAACAAATATACGTTATCTCTTTCAATTTGGATATAGAATCCTTGATAGGTTATCTCCCTCACATTATTGTCCATTTTTTTTGGACATTTTCTATTAGGAATTCTATGATTTTCCACTGTCAAGAGTGGTATATTTTTCTATTGATCATTTTCCTTTTAATCAACCATTATCAATTATTTCATACCTCATGGTTCCCTCTAAAATGAAAGTGTACAATTATTATTTGGGTGTTTTATTAAATAATGAATTTATATTTTTGAGTGTGTCACTTATGGAGATGCCTATTCTATTTACTATGAAAGCTGACGGGTTAGTCGAGAATTGTGCCATGGGACTACAAGTCACACACAAGTTCCCCATCAACTCGTAAAAGGGGGATTATCCATAATATAATAAATTAAGTAGTCCTTCCGGACATTATAGTATAATATATTCATATGTTATTAGGATTACATGGGTTTCATTAATGTATTTTAAAGGAATTATTATTTTTGGATAATATGATGTCTAATCTATCTCAGAATGGAGTAATATTTTCTTGGATAGATAAATGTCAGAAGTGTTTCAGTGAGCTCAATTATCTTTTGACTACAACACCATTGTTATGCTTCAAGATGCATGGAGGGGATATGTGGTCTTCTGTGATGCATCATGTTTATTTTTGGTTTGTGTAAATATGTGGGGTGATCATTTCATTACATGTTGATTATAGTATCTTTGACCACATGAGAAGTATTACCCGACTCATGATCTTGAACATGTGGATGTGATGATTGAAAATAAGAGTTAGTTTAATTAACCTTCATGAGAATGGATTACCGTATACTCCACCAATAAAATAATGAGACATATCTTCTATAAAAATTTATTTAATCATACCTCAATACATTTGGTGGAATATATATTGTATTTTTATTTGTGATTCTCATATACCCCATGGAAAGGGAATTTCATCGCAGAAGAAATGGTAGGAAACAACCCATGCATACGAAGAAATAATATTTGGAATAGTGGAACTTGATATCTATTTTTCATAGTTTCAAATTAGTGTTTGGGAATTAGGGGTTGAAATTTCATTGAAATTTGTTAAGTTGACCACCCTTATATTCGATTTGATTATTCAGGAACAAAGGTTTGATGATGTGTTCATTCTTATTAGAGACTCTATTTATAGTGGAGAAACCATTACCGAATGATCATTCTCCATAGTGTAAATTCATTGTTTTTTGAATCCTTTTGTTGTATAGTTGTCATTTTTTAAATCTAAGATGGGTAATTTCATTAAATCCATATAGTCAGTGCACCCAGGAACCATGAAGATTATATATGTGAAGTAGTGTAGATTTTGGCTGCAAGGTATGATAAGAAGAATTTCAGACTTTTTTTATTATGGTATTAGATGAAATCTAGTCAATGTTTAGTAGTAGAGCCCTTCAGGATTACTACATCCAAATATATTGAAAATGCGTATTTGGGATATGATCTCTCTAAAATATTTGGTTAGGTTTCCACAAACACATAGAATGATGAATGTGATATGTGTTGTTATAAATAGACTCACTAAATCGTTTCAGTTTCTTGCATTTGTGATACAATAAATTACGTCTAGTTGGTATATATAAATTTCAAGGATATTTTTATTATCATTGAGTTATATTTGTCATTTTCACTGATAGAGATCATTATGATACTGCTCATTTTTTAGAGTCCTACTAGAGGCATTTGTATTTTTGTTTCATTTCAGTAAGACATACCATCCACAGTTGGGTGCCCAAATATAAAGAGATAGATAGATTCTTGAGAATAAGATTCATGATTGTGATTCATATTTTTATATATAATGGGATGAACATGTTATGTTGGATATGATTTCCTATAAAACAGTTACTAGTTAGTGATCATAATGGATTCTTTTGAGACCTTTTACGATCGGCCATGTAAATATTATTTCAGTTGGAAGGAGATTGGTGAATGTCCCTTTGTTGGAAAAACATTGGTTTAAGATAAAAAAAGATTTATTTTATTCATTATAAATTTTTTATCGTATGGAGTTTATATTATTCATATTCTAATAATCTTTATAGTATATTTTAAATCTCATTTGGAGACTAAGTGTTCTAGAAAAATTATCCATAGTTGGGTCCTCGATGGATTAAGAGGAAATGTGCGATAGAAAAACCCCAAATTTCATTTATACAAACATATAATACAATTCACCACTAACATGAAGAGATTTCTCAATATCCAGAGATTTTTGATAAGTATAAGGGAATCAATAAGTAATCTTGTGAAATTACCTACCACTCAAAAGATTAAAACAATAGCGTACAACAAGGAAACATCATCCGATATATAAAAAAATAAACATAAGTGTACACACAGATACTAGAAAATTAGTAAAATAATTACAACCAAATCTCACCTCTTGGAGAACCAAAACCACCCAACATAACTTAATTAACCCTCCCTTTTTAGCCGAGCATGATCCCAAAAAATAATATGAGAGCATATACACATTCTATCTGGTATTGAAGGTCGAAAACCACAAATGGTAGAAGAAATGTCTGATATAATGATTCTAGTAGGACGCAATAAAAGTATATATGATTTTGATTCCTAGGGTATGTCTAATTTAAGAAACGTGGAGTACAATAATGTTAGTTTTAGGTTCTTTTAAAAATTTATTTTTAGAAATTTATTTTTTTTTAACTAAACAAGTAAATTATAACAATTAACAATTATAATAAACTATACATTTTTTTTAAAACCATGTCACAATATATTGTCGAATACTAAATAAATGATAATAATTTTGACTGGATATAAAAATAATAACAATAGTCAATAATATATATTAATGGTCTATAATAATAATAAACGAATCAAATAAGGAAAATCTAGTGGAAAATAGTGACAATTAACACTATCATGTATCAAGGTCATGTTTGTGGATATCATGGGTAAAACCTTAGTACAATAGTGAGTCTACCTAATAATAGCTAATAAATTTAGAACATGACTAATTATTGGGATTAAATCTAGTCACACTAGCCATAAGGAAACAAATTCTATGAAAACCTCCTTTCTAGGCCACACGTCAATCGAGTGAACCATTAACATTCTCTAGAAAACCACTAGAAAAGAGTGATTATTTTTATGGGACATATAATAGGGTCACCCATATGATTATCTTGGGTCACATGACTTTTCAAAAGAGGTGAGTAAGATAATCATGTTAGGAGTATCACATGGGAATCCTAATCAAACCAGAAATATAACCATAAATCACATAACTCTCCAACCCCCAATCCCCCTCGATGTAAATAATCAATTTTTAACATCCATAAATGTGATTTTCAAGGATCAATTAATTTAAATTAGGGGATTAATACATAATATGATCAAAATAATGTTCCAACCTGGCCGCCAAGGATAATTAATTCAATTCATATCATTTTAAATAATATTGAAATTTAAAATGGGAAACCATACCCTCTTCCTTTACAGAATCATCATTATAATTCCAAATTGACATTTAAAAAATTAATTAATTTCAAAGAATCTGAAAAATAATTTAACAGAAGTATTTAAATTTAAAATATATTAAAGAAATTTCAAAAAATTGGTATAAACCATCATTCCATGTTAATAAAAAAATTGAAATAAACCATGAGAAACCATTTCAATAAAATTTAAAATCAATCAAAGGGGGTTCATTGTAAATTAATAAAATAATGTATTTGAAAATATATCGAATATATTAAATTGATCAACTAAATTAATTCCAATAATTGATGCTTATTTCATTAATCATAACCCAAGACAAAGCCCACAATTCAAATAAATATTTTAAATGATCAATATAAAAGAAAACATGGTGCCATAGAATTTAGAAAAGGTGAGAAAGATGAAGATTATAGCCATTAAAGTAATGAGATGTTCAATTGAAATCAAAATTGGTCGAAGAATTATTTATGAAGAATTAATGAAATAAATTTCATAGAACATGGTTTAAAATTATAAAAACACACAAATATTAATTTATCAGGAAATAATTAATTCAAAAAATAAAAAGACCCGATAAAATCAAACAGAAAAAATAAGATATCCAAACATAACGAATCTATGATGTTTAACCTTTAATGGTGATCATCAGATCTAAGATGATTGATCTCAAAGGAAGAGAGAAGATATACAATATATAAAATTATTCATAAATCAACTAATATTAAAAAAACAGGTCCATCTAAACCATTGTGAAGAAGGAGTCATGATAATAATAGTGTTAAAAGATCAAGAAGAAAATACATCATCGCGAGATGCTCCCCACTCCGATTGGTGAATTAATCCACCTAGAGATTTTTTTTCTAGGGGGAATGGGTATAGAGGCATCCCAAAAGGCAAATACTGGGTTTATGTTCTAGTGGGAGTAGTTTATTGTAAAATAGGGGTTTTGAGATTTAAATTATGATTTTTTTTAATTACTTTCAGAATGATTTCTAGGGAAATGTCACAGTGTTAGTACTAACTGTGCATGTAACCATGCACCCAAAAGAGTGAAAATGGAAGGGATTCAAGGTTTTTTCCACTTAGTTTAAAATTTTGAAACCTGTGTGACCTCCTTTGGTCTTGGTTTCACACTTTTTCAAACCATGAACAAACTTGCATAGGCCTAATAATCTATAATAAAGTCTATAAAACCACTAGAAACCACCCATGACGTTGTCCAATCATTCAGTAATCAAATATTTGAGTGAAAACAAAAAAAACATGGTTAAAGGATAATATAACCTCCAATATAAATTAATTTATATTACTTGATTTAATTCATTCGAGAAGAGAGAACATGAATATATTAGAAGAAACCACCACTCCTCATGAGAGGTGAATGGTCTCGTGACCAGATGTGAGACTCAATCAAATGTTATTAACACATTCATAACTTTTATACTAACACACCATTATCATAAAAGGTATCTATACTAGAGATATATAATGGAGACCAAAAATATGTCTCCCCACAATTTAATGATTCACCAAAATGGTGTGACATAAAAAAAGCAGATCCCTTATACACAAGGGGGCTGATTTAAATTTTTCTTTATGGATAAAAATATAAAAAAGAATCTAAAAAAAGTAAAGGACCTAATAAGTATTTAATATATGGGTAATTAATAAAAGTTGACATTTTATTTTTCAAAAATCACCTCATACCTAAATGAGCTCATCAAATAAAATTCAATAGGAATAATGTGTGTAGTATATCAAAAATCCACATCATTATATATAGCTATTTGAATTTCCATTATCTATCCATTTACAACTAGAATGAGTTAAAACATCTAGGTCATTTCAAAATAGGACACTAAACACACACAAGTGGAATCACCCATTATATCAAAATTAAGCTCTAGCCCAAATGTCGAAACAAGAGGACTCTACAGGACATTATTAAAGATCATATGAATTGAAAACTTTTTATTACATCGTCAATCACCAAATGACGCAAATAATGATCCACAATATTTCTAGAAAAACATATCTAAAAAAGGCGTCTTATTATTGATAATCCATAAGAATGAAAAACTCAACTGTTTCCATTTCTACATCAGAAAAAAAATTGTGGATCATCATTTAACTTATTCTCTAACTAACATGTCATGACCCGTCCCCTGGGGGCCTGTATCATGACTACCCCAAACCCACCTTCCATAGGCTAGGGGCTGGTGACATGCACCAAAGGCGTAATTCCCTAACAATGGGAAGGCATTTCCTTTATAAATCGTAAAAACACACAAACAGAGTACAAGCAGAAACACACACAAAGTAAAAGTTGTATAATAAGTGTACTGAAAGTAAAGGGGTCCAGAATACAAGCCCAACTATAAATTAAAAATACAACTGAAAAGGTACAAATAGCTGCTAGGTGAAAGCAGCTCCAGATCATCCTCCTAGGTTCCTACCTGAAGGGTAAGTATAGACGGCCTCCATAGAACTGGAAGTCCATCAAACTCCACCATGTACCGATACGTCGTGAGGTCCTCCACCAGGAACCAAATAGTCCTCAAACAGTCCGCCTCAGTTAGAAATGTATATCATATGTATCAATAATCCATGTCTCAAAAAGGCTCAGTTAGAAGTATCTCAAAGTTACTCCATGTCATAGGGGTCTCAACGCAACAGACGACACGCCAATCAGACACCCGATCTGGGAGTTATTAGCCTTTTAGTCCTAGGGGCCTTGTTGGTTTCACATACGAACCAACATGAATGTATCCCAACTATAAAAAGAACTCCTATGGGGAACTCTCAAAGGGATGTCTTCATTACAAAAAAATCGACACAGCTGACGATTCATTAAACAGACGCTCATAGCCCAAGATATGGTTGACAAAGTGTAAACAGGTCTGACGGCTTTGGGTCTGGTCCAACCCAGTTGGACTGACCCGATCCTGTCCATGAATCTGACCCAATCTGAATGGGCGGCCCAACCAAAAGGGCATCCCGGCCTGAAGGAAATATCTGACCCACGGGGGTAGCCCAACCCGAAAGAGGGCCTACCCGAATGGTGGGCCGACCTGAAGGTACAATCCATCCCTCGTAGGAGGCCCGACCCGAAAGAGGGCCATCCCAAAGGGTGGCCCGACCCAAAGGGGCCACCTGGTCGGCCAGCCAAAGTGGCCTGGTGGCAGCCCACATGGCCATTTTTCGGAATGTGTGGCCTGGCCGGCTTGCGGCCCATGTGGCCTAGTTGGCCGGCCCGCATTGCCTGGCTGGCCACACGTGGGAGGTGGGTGCCGCGCCCCCCTTTGATCGAAACGGCCAGCATGAGGCACCAACTTTGGGTAACTACGGGAATTAAAGGGTCCCTCCAGGCATGCATCGGTGGGCAGCTTAACCGACCACCCTTCCCTCTCCTCTGTGGCCTAAGGCCGCAATCCTTCACCACCAGCGAGCCGTGATAGCATCGCGCCCTTCAGCCACAGCTCCCTGCTCATCCTCGTGATGCGACGACGCCGCACCATTGTCTAACCGTCGCTTCCCTCTTGGTTTCAGCCCTTTCATTGTACTGTAGTGTGATGGCACCACGCCCCTCCAGCACCACCGCGGCTCGCCTGGCCACAACTGGGTTGTTTGCATGGCACGGAAATGGTGCACCCTTGTGGCGACCCGGTGGCCTTGGCCTGCTGTCTTTCTTCATGGCCGTCTCGATATCTGTCACTGCATGTACCACCTTCATCTTCATCAAACAAGAACCAACAAAAGGGGAGGGTTGGGCCGTGTTTGTGTGGTCCAAACCCTCCTCTTTATGTTGATATCATTCTATTCACATACCAGAAATTTGTACAATGAAGAACGGATACAAAAAATTCAAACCCCCTACATCACTTGATGTAGATCATTGACGAAGTCACGGGATGGCAGCGTCATTTCGTCCACGTCGATATAGGATACAAAGAAGTCGAGGAGAAAGGATTTAGGGAAGATGAGTTGAGAAGATGTCATTGGCATTCCTCATGGGAGGCAGTGTTTCCACAAATTTCTCTGGTTGAAGAGGTTGAAGACAGGGCTCATCATTCATCGGTGGTGACGGGCATTCATCATTGAGAAAATGAAGTCCTCTAAATTCTCCAAAAGTCTCTTCCTCTACTTAATTCTCCCAACAAGGATTATGCCAACCCACCACTATAATAATACTTCCCATATTATAATGTTGGAATAATGAATTAAAATAATTCCAAATGATTCCAAATTAATTATGTTACATCATGTATTTAAAATGGAGGAGTTGGCTAATTAAATTAAGGGGTAAGTTGAAGAGTTTCACCAATTTAATTGGGGGTGAGAGGTGTTCCAAAATTAATGGGGAGTAATAAGAGTTAAGAAACAGGTGTGGGACCACTAAATACAATCCTACCAACTGAGTTTATTTATGGGTGGCCCCCACAACTATCCGTGACATGGAGGTTTTAACCACCATAAAATAAAAATAAGGTGAACTCCTTATTTTTTTTAATTTAAAAAAACCCAATACTAACTTCTATTCATGATAGAATGAAAATGCGTTCAAGGTATCACTATGAAATCGCTGATGTTGCGAGTTCAATGGTGCCCTCATAATTCAATTCCAAGCACCATTTCAAGAGTTATAAAATCATGCTCAAATGTTCACTAAACGTACCCGATAAAAACTTCTGAAATTGATTCCGGGCACACCAGGCCTCAGAATCTAGCGCCATTAGAAACCGTGGACTCTTAAAATTCCAATGTATTAAAAAACTTCCATGGGAAAATACGAGTCTTTACATTCTCCCCACCTCAGGGCTTTACATCCCCGTAATCTAAAACTCACACTAAGAAATCAAAAGAGGGTACTGTGCACGCATCTGAGCCTCCCTCTCCCATGTTCCCTCATAGAATTTCTCGTGCTGCTAACGAACACGCGCCAGTGGTATCGACCGTCCACATAGGACCCGCTACTATCGATCCTCAATCTCCACTGGAACCTCCATGAAATTCACCCCATCATCGATGTCCAACTCCACATGGTCGATGATGTGGGATGGTTCATGAACATATCTCCTTAGGTGAGAAATGTGGATGACGTCGGGAACCAGATGCAACTGAGCTGGAAGAGCCAGGCAGTAGGCAACCTCTCCTACTCTATTGAGGACCTAGAAAGGTCTGATAAATCTCAGAGATAACTTTCCGCCTTAGCCAAATATCAATAGACCTCATTGAGGTGAAACTCGTTGAGAGACGTGGTCGCCATCCTCGAACTCCAGAGGTCTTAGTCTCTTGTCAGCATATGACTTCTGTCTGCACTATGCAGTCTTCAACTGCTCCTGGATGATCTAAACCTTCTTTGTGGTAGCCCGTACCATCTCTTGTCCCACAAGTGCTGAGTCCCTTGGCTATGTCCAGCATAGTGGTGATCTGCATGGTCGACTATACAAGGCCTCAAAAGGTGTCATACCGATGGTGGTGTGATAGCTATTGTTATACGTAAACTCCACCAAAGACAAGTGACTCTACCAGTTGTGACCAAAGTCAAGGAAAAATGCACGAATCATGTCCTCGAGGGTTTTGATGGTCCTCTCGATCTGACCATCTTTTTGATGATTGAAGGTGGTGCTCAGATGTAGTGGCATCCTGAAAGCCTCCTGCAACCCCTTCCATAGCCGGGAAGATATCTGTGCTTCTCGGTCAGAGAAAATCGAGGAATGTACTCGATGTAAACACACTATCTCGCGCACATAAGGGCACTACAAGATCTCAAATAATCCCTACTCAATGATCGGTAGGATGTGGGCCGACTTGTTGATTGAGTTCAATGATCACCCATATTGAATCATGACACCTAGATGTACGTGGAAGTTATGTCACAAAGTCCATGGATATCCCATCCCACGTTCACTCTGGTACCTCTAATGGCTGAACCAAGCCTGCTGGTACATGGTGCTCTGCCTTCACTTGATGACAAGTGAGGAACCGTGAGACAAACTCCTCAACCACCTTCTTCATACCTAGCCACCAATGCTGTTGTCGTAGTTCCAAGTAAATCTTCTCCACTATTGGTGTAGCGCTATACGGGAAGTGTGGAAATCCCACAACACATCCTCTCGAAGTGCAACAGGTACTAGGGTACATCTTCTGAAGAGGATGACATGCTCCCCAACTATAGAAAACCCGTCAGGTTCCTGTCTTGTGGATATCTATGAACATCATGTCTTGCAGTCATCGTATCCATGATGTGCATCCCTGTCTATCTGAAGAAGTGTGGAAGTTATTGTAAGAGATGGTAGAAAGGCTGCTCTATCTCTATCCTCAAAGGATATCAGTAAGGCATCCAGCTACTATGTAGCCTATCCTAGAAGCTGTATATCAGACCTCCTGTAGAGTGAATCTGCTACAACGTTCCCCTTCCTAAGAGTTTAGATTACCACAAAGTTATAGTCCTGGAGGAACTCAATCCATCATCGATGTCTCAGCTTCAGGTCCTTATGAAAGATGATATACCTTAGAATCTTGTGATCAGAGTATACAGTAAAACGTTTGCCCATCAGATAGTGTCGCCTCAACATCATGGTGATGACCACTACTACTAACAGCAGGTCATGGGTAGTTTAGTTCTAATCATGTTGTCTCAATGACTGAGAACCAAACGCCATCACTGCTCACTCCTGCATCAGGCCACACCCGATTCTGGTCCATGATGCATCGTAGGAGACTATGTACCCTACGCCTTCCTCTGGAAGCCTCATGATGGGGGCACAAGTAAACCTATACCTCAGCTCCAGAAAGCTCTTATGGATTCTCTCTGACCACACGAAGGTTTGACCCTTCTTCATCAAGGCTGATAGTGGTACTGCAACTCTGGAGAAGTCTGGAACGAATCTTGGTTAGTATCTAGCCAAGCCTAGCAATCTCTGTACCTCTTTCACACTCTTTCTTGGCTCCCAAGCAAGTACCACCTCGATCATTGCTGGATCCACAGAAACTCCAGCCTCCGAGATGACATTCCACTAAAAGGGAACCTCTCGAATCCAAAACTAGCACTTTTAGAGCTTATCATAAAGCTAGTGCTCTTGGAGTGTGTCGAGTACTACCCATAAATGGTTGGTATGTTCCTACTCAGTAGTCGAGTAAATCAATATGTCAACGATAAAGACTATGACTAAGAGATTGAGGTAAGGCTGGATGTTCCTGTTAATGAGACTAATGAACACTCCTGGGGCATTGGTTACATCGAAGGGAATAAACAGGAACTCATAGTGGTCGTACCGAAATTTGAAGGCCATCTTATGCACATCTTCGTCTCGAACTCTGAGCTGGTGATAGCCTGATTTGAGATCTATCTTCGAGAACCATCGAGCTCTCTTGAGCTAATCAATGATGTCGTCAATACTTGGAAGTCGGTACTTGTTATTCACTATCACGTGGTTTATAAAACAGTAGTTAAAACAGAGCCTGAAGCTCTAATCCACCATCTTGGTGAATAAAATCGGGGCTGCCCATTGAAAAACACCGGGCCTGATGAATCCCTTCCCCTACAAGTCCTCTAACTGAACCCACTGGTCACGATGCTCAGTGGGAGCCATCCGATTTTCTGGAGTAGATATCAGAATCTTCCCAGGGTATAGGTCAATGAAGAAGTCCATCTCTATATAATGATGTAGTCCTGGAATTTTATAAAGGAAAACATCCTCGTACTGGTCCACCACAACAGTACAAGTCGGACTCTCCACATAAACTACTCCAAGGGTAAGGCAAGCCAACTGGTGAGTGATCGGTTTCACCCTCCTCCGAGAAATTCCATCATGTGCTGCAAAGGTTCCCTTCTCACAGGTGAAGGTGAACCTGGTCCCATCCGTGCGGACACACCACAATTTGTTCCTAATACAGTCGATCGGAGAAGGGATAGTGGACAACCAATCTATACCTAGGATGACGTCGTAAGGCCTTGACACTGCTACTATGAGATCCCGGCCAAGTCTCTCACCTCCTAAAGTAAGATCACACCGCTTGAACCAGTTCTTAATCATTGAGTCTGCTCCCATTGAAGTCTATAGCCGTAAGAATCGATCCAACAGCTCCATCGGAATCTCCAAGCTCCAAACGACGACAGTGTAAATGAAAGAGTGACTGGGCATGTGTCTATAAGAAGTGACACTGTGGTGGAGTAGACATAGATCTTACCTCGTATCATTTCTGGAGTGCCATGGTCATAGGAATCAACTTCCTGAAGCTGAGCTCTCTCCTATACACCTGCTCCCTACGGTCGGGGATGTCCTCCTGGTGGTGGTGTCGGTAGCACCTCATATGGTCATCCACCACCAGTTTTACATCCATCTCCTCTTCCACGTCTGCCTATTCCATGCGGACCACCTCAATCAAACCTCTGACTTTACCTTGGAGGTCCCTTAACTATCTGTTGATCATCTGTACGGTTGGTCGGATATTAACACATCATGTGACCAAGCCCGCCGCTGGAGTAACACTATCTGATCTTGGCATGTCTGGCACTGTATCCACTATGGGTTACCCTCAAAACCAATCTTGAGTCGTGTAGTCGAACACCTATAGTTCTGGTACTCTTGGACATCTGTGTCATCTATCTACTGCCATCTGCAGAATAATCTGTTGCATGTTAGCAAGTGGTGGGTCTCGCTGCTGGAAACTACTCAGTAAGAAAACACTCTACTATGAGGGATTTCTCCAACACTCCTTCCTTAATTTGGACGTTTTGGGATATAAATGAAGATCTAATCTCTCAACTGAGTCCCTGCTCAATGGTTCGGGCCCGGAGGAATCAGTGGAGTAGTACGTGAGGTATGTGAACATCGCTGAGTACTGAACTACACTCATGCTTCCCTACTGCAGATGAATTATCTACTGTATCTGCACCTCTTGAAGAGTGGATGGTATAAACTCCGCTCATAATTGTCCATCAAAGTCTACCCATAGAATTGTCACCTAGTCATGCATCTGGAGCATCGGGATCCACCATATGTTTGATGCTTCCTGAAGGAGGATGGAAGCAAGGATCACCATGAAGTTGTCTTGTGTCCATACTAGCCTGAAGACTCTCGCCATATCTTCCAGCCCATCCTCAGCCACATGTGGGTCCTTCTCTCCCCAGAGCCTGGGAGGCCTCTGGCACTGGAACTACTGCAATGCGATCAAGCGGCGTGCATCGTCTGCTGCTGGGGCTGGTTGCATTAGTGGCCCAACGGAAAGTAGTACCACAGGTGCCTCCGATGGTTCCTCAACTGGAAAAGGGCCTTGTACTAAGGCCTCATCACTCAGCCGGATGTCAGTATATATAACTCTTATTGCTCTAGGTGGTTTTCAATGGGGAGGCATCCTGATAGAAACAGATATAACATAGTCAAAAGTCTATACCTGGTGAGCTGACCTGATTTGAGAAGACATACAGAAATACTTTGAAAAACACACACGCAATCAGTGATTTCATGAATAGAGTCATATATCAGTAGTTAGGGTCCTGGTGGATGGATAGGTCGGCTGCTGCACCAACACTTTACTCCATAAACTGAAAACCACACTCAGTATGCTTAAAACTACTTCTTCATAGATAGAAATATCAGATTCTTATGTTCTGCGGTAGAGTCGATTCCTCTGATACAAATTTTTCATGACTCGTCCCCTAGGGGCCCGTATCGTGACTTCCCCAAACCCGCCTTCTATATGCCAGGGGCAGGAGAATAGCACCAATGGCGTAATTCCCTAAAACATGGAAGGCATTTCCTTTATAAAATGAAAACACATACAACTAGAGTACAAGAAAAAACAAACACTATGTAAAAGCTGTATAACAGGTGTACTAAAATTTAAGGGGGAAGAATACAAGCCGAACTGTAAATTACAAATACATCTGAAAAGGGACAAATAACTGATAGGTGAATGCAGCTCCTAGATCAAACTCCATGGTTCCTACATGAAGGGTAGGTTCAGATGGCCTTCATAACACTCCACGTCCATCAAGATCCACTGTGTACAGATATTTCATGAGGTCATTTTCTGGGTACCATCCAGTCCTCGTACACTCCGCCTCGTTCAACACTATTTTTCTTCCGCATCCAACACAATGAGGTGCGGGCGTAACACCTGCAGGGGTGAGTATAACGATACTTAGTAGGGACCCCGGGACCCTCATGGTCGCACAAAATCTTACAAGCATAAAACACAAAGCATTAATTCAATTGTTAACCATTAATTAGGTATATGACTATACATATACCTAAGATATCAAATAACCTATCTCAATCATGGGGAAAATACAAAGGTCATTAACTCAACTCAATCCAAAATTGTCATTATCAAAACCATGACTCCTAAAGAAATCCATCTATGTAGAGAACAGTGGGCATGTCGTGACACTGGGGTGCTTCTCATTATCCTTGAACTACTAAGGTACTCCTCCTGTCATGTCTTTCAGATCTACTGCCAAATATCGGGCGCTCCGTCTGCTGTGAGTCTGCCGCCAAATATCGGGCGCTCTCCCTAATGGCCTACAGAGGTACTCCTCTTGTCTAGTACCATGGGTCTGCTGCCAACTACCAGGTGCTTCGTCCTCCATGGGTATCCCGCCAAATACCAGGAACTTCCCACTGGGCTAGTCGATTCACTCCGAGTTGAATCGGTCAAGCTGTCGTCAGGTCTGTCAGTTACTAGGTCTATCGCACTTTATAAACACACCTCTGTCAGTATTTTCTCAACAAGCAACTGTTCGATACTCCAAGTGTCACGGAGTCTCGCGTATAAGTATCTAAAAGGTCTTCCACATCATAGGGTTCTCAATGAAATATATGACATGTCAACCGAACGCCTGGTCTGTGAGTTATTAGCCTTTTAGTCTCAGAGGCCCGGTTGGTTTCTTGTACGAACCAACCTAACAGTATCTCAACTATAACATGAACTCCCATGGTCCACTCACAAAGGGAAGGCTTTATTCTAAGAATATAGGGGTCGCAGACTGTTCATAAAATGGATGACTGTAGCCCATGATATGGGTGACTAGGTGTCAAGATGTCTGATGGGTTCGGGTCAAGTCCAACCTATTTAGACCGACCTAACCCGATCTATGAATCTGACCTAGACCGAAAGGGAAGCCAAAACCAAAGTGGTGGCCCAGCTCGAAGGTATGGCCCAGCCCACCTGGGGTGGCCCGGCCCGAACGCGGCCCTACCCGATGGTACGACCCGGCCCACAGGGGTGGCCCGACCCGAAAGTAGCCCGACCTGAAGGGTGGTCCAACCCGAACGGGTGACCCAGCTCAGCATCTTACGTGGCCTGGCGGTGGCCCACATGGCCAGGTGGTAGCCTGTGTGGCCTAGATGGTAGTCTTGCATGGCCGGGCTTGCCACTCATGGGAGGGGTGTGCAACACCCCCCTTTGTCCGGAACTGCCGGAGCGAGGCCCCGACCCTGGTAACCATAGGACTCGAACGGTCCTTCCGGACGTGCAAGGGTGGCTGGATAAGCCGGCCGCCCTCTCCTATGTTTCTAGGATTAAGGCTGTGGTCCTACACCACCAGAATGGTGCACCGGCGCCGCACCCCTCCATCGCATCCCGCCCTAGCCACGGCTCCCTGCAGCTCCACGTGGCGCGACGACACATCGCCTCTGTCCGACTGCCATGACCCTCCTGGACATGGACCATTTCTTCGGGCAGGGTGTGACAGAACTGTGGCCCTCTGGAACCGCCATGGCCCTCTTGGATGTGGCTCAGTTCTTTTCACGGCATGCTAGTTCCACACACTTGTGGTAACCCGGGGGCCCTGCACCGCTGACTTTGTTTGCAGCCAACTCGATGTCATATGCAGTGTGTACCACCTCCGTCGTCATCAAACAAGAACCAAAAAAATGGGAGGGTTAAGCCATTTTACTGCAGTCCAAACCCTCCTCGTTACGGTGATATGATTCATTTCTCATACAAGAAATTAATATGATGAAGAACGAATACAAAACAATTCAAACCCCCTAACTCTCTTGATGACGATTGTTAACGATGACATGGGATGGTGGCGTCATTTCATCCACATCGGAAGAGAAGATGGAGAATTTTAGGAGAAAGGATTTGGGGAAGACGATTAGAGAAGACGTCATCGGCATTCCTCCTGGGCATCAGTGTTTCCTCTACTTGATATGGTTGAAGAGGGAGAAGACGGGGCTCGTCGTTCTTTGGTGGTGATAGGCATTCTTCATTGAGAGAATGGCGTCCTCTCGATTCTCCCAAAGGCTCTTTCTATCCTTAATTCTCCAAACAAGGATTATGTCACCCCACCATATTATTACATCACATATTATAATGACTCCATAATGAATTAAAATAATTAAAAATGATTCCAAAATAATTAAATTACATTACTTAATTAAATTGGAGGATTTGGATCATTAAATAAAGGGGGATGGTGAAGAGTTTCTCCAATTTAATTGGGGGTTAGAGGAGTTCCAAAATAAATGGGGAGTTAGAAGAGTTAAGAAAATCGTGTGGGACCGACTAAATAAAATCCTTCCAAAGGTTGTTATGGTTGGATGGACCCCACCACTAACCTACACAAGGAGGTTTTATCAACCATAAAATAAAAATAAGGTGAACAAATTATTATTATTTAATTTAAAAACCCCCAATACCAACTTCTATTTTCATTAGAATGCAACTGGAGTGAAGGTCTCACTAAGAAATCACCGACGCTGCGAGTTCAACGGTGCCCTCAGAATTTGATTCCGAGCACCGGTTCAAGAGTTATAAAATCATTCTCACACATTTACTGAATGTACCCAGGAAAAATTTTAGAAATTGATTTTGGGCACATTGGGCCTCAGAATCAATATCCTTTAGAAACATTAGACTTGTAAAATTCCCATGTATTAAAAAAAATCCAGGGGAAATCATGGACTTTACATAAAAACTAAAAATAGAAAGCTAATCAAATAAAAGAAATTTTTTAGTCCAAGTCCTATTTCTAGATCCACATTATCACAATGAATCTTATTTACCACATTCATGATCTAATATTAAAGAAATGTTTTTTCATTTCTAGTAGATCCGCTTAAAAATTATATAAAGGTGACCACAATGGACAAACCATCCTTATAAAATCGAAGCATGAAAATTTGACCACATAGTACAACTACATTCTCTACAAAAGATTAACATGATAAGAATACTATTTTCTCAAAAAGGATGTCCTTTATTAATAATGAATTATGCATTCTTTAATCTGTGTTGTTTCACTAGCCCCACTTTAGTTGAGAAAGCCTTATCATGAATCTCTTGATTAGAAACAAAACACGACTATAGGTAAGGTGGTTACAAGGTATGGGTGATGAAATTTTCAAAATCATATAGTCTTACTAAATTCATTATTACTATGACATGCTTTGAAACATACCTAACATAAAAATTTCTCAAAATTCTCCACAACTCATATATCTTCTGGACAAAAACTCATGAACTACGTAACTTTCCATTTCATCACATCCTTGGGATACTACCACTAAATTAAGACTGAATTGAATAATTCCCAAGACATTAATTAAATCATACCATGGGTAAAAAGAACTTCCAACACCTTTATTAAATTCTCCCAATAAAGGTTTTGATATACATGATCTCCAAAAATTCAAGAGAATTATGGGAATAGAATATCCAATCAACTTCTTCAAGGCATTATAATTCCTCAAAACTACATAATCCTCCATTATTAGAAGGATGATTCCAATGTATGAATTCTATGATGGGATTCGAAGGATTTATGCTCTCTTTATATACCAATAAATATTGAGTCTATTTAGAGTCATTGAGAAGGGATTCTACTTATAGAAACCATGAAGAACTAACTCGAGGACTGAACTATTATACAACCATTATATATTTCATTATGGACATTCTAGGATAAATTTCTAAATATTAAAAAACATATGCATAAAAACTCAAGCACAAAATAACCCTGAAAATGGAATTATTTTTTATAAAAAATAACAACCATATTAATCAGAACATCATTGATTTCATAACAAATAATAATTTCCAATTTATAAAACATTACACTTTTCTTTTAAAATGATAAATATTTTTATAAGTAATTCACATTTTTAATAACCCATTACCAAAAATTGTAAATTAGTACATGTTTTCAGAATAATTATTACCATATTCCAATAAATAATAAAATATTCATTTAAATCCCTTACAATCCAAAATTATTTCCTTAAACATTTGTTTCTTATATCACACAAGTGTCTTTGATAATTAGTTTTTTACACAAAATTTTCATAAAAACACATTTTTTGACCATTTAAAACATTTATCTATGAACATAGAAACATGTTTTAATAGAAAATTTGATTTTAACAAGGGATTTAGAATTATTAGAAATGTATTTAATTTAATACAACATCAAGGGGAATAAAAAACTTCACATACATAACCCACATCCCCGAACTCATATAAATGAAATCAATTATAAGAATATTAAAAAGGATTAATTTTTTGGACCAATTTGGAACAATGAAATATATAATCATATGGGCTAGTGAATCCCACACCAAAATCACAACTATTATAAGGAGGATTTAATGTTCATTCACAATGATTCATCATAGATTACAAGACTGTGAAAACATGATGTGATTGTGGTCATTCATAAATTTTGGTTTCCAAACTATTAATAGAATTCCCAATTCAATAGTTATATAAATATAATATTTCATTATAATACCAAGATTTTCATGGAATGTATCAATCCAAAAACATCCATGTAACTCAAGTATCATCATGAAGTGTTTGTGATCAATCCACCACTCAAGATATTCCTTTCAAGTCCCAAATCACTCTCAAACTCTATTATTCCCTAACTCACCCAAAATATCATAATTATTTAAAAGAAAATTATTCATCATTAAGGAATAATAATCTCTCATATTATTTTTTATTCAAAAACTAGAAGTACCATTTGAACTAATACCTGAGTTGATTCTCTACTAACCCTTAGTGTGTTCCCTATGTTCATGGGCTAGTGAGAAGCACCAGGGCCATAATGAATAAATATTAGGAATTTTTATCCCATAAAATAATAAATTTATAGTTTTAAAATAAGAGACATCGTAATATATATATATATATTAATACATTCAATGAATTTTAAAAATAGACAATAAACAAAATAACCAATAATCACCAAATGGTGGTTCATAACCACAAAACCATAATTAATTCACCCTTGGTCAGCCAAGAATTAACCCAAAAAGGGATACGATATCACATACACCTTCTATAAGATAGTGAAGGCTGAAAAAAGAGAAAGGTAGAAGTATGGATTGATCTAATGTGCTGAATAACGTTCCACCAAAATAGTTTATGAATTAATTTCATAATGTAAGTTAAATGTGGTAAAATAATAGTAAATAACAAGAGATTAGGATTATCCTAAAATACTATTTTATTATTAAATAATCATTTATTAAACTATAACTATAAAACATTATTCTTCTCTAGTTACAAAAAATAATCATTTTCATGAAATTCAATGGAAAATGTTTCATTAGATAATGTCAGATAATCAAGAAATAGTGAGAATATAAAACCTGATAAAAAATTTTATACAAGATTCAATATAATAGAGTTAATTTGTATTATAAATATAATTCAATCATGAAAGTAAACACTGGTTCTGTATAGAAAACTAAAACATCATGTATATCGACATAAAGTATATAGTTTTCATGCGAATAATATAAGTATGATTGTATAACCACCTATAAATAGATAATCAAGTTGAATCATTACAAATTTTTAGTCTTATATGCAGTCTCAAGGGAATCAAGTAACCTAGTTCAATGCACACATGCTTTCTTGTCTGTATTTCCATTTACTTAGTTTCTCATTTTCTCTATAGATCATCTAGATGTGTGCTAGGCATTTTTTAAAGGATATATCTAGTAAATCACATATTACTATCTAATTTATAATGACTATTCATAAGAGGTGAGTGAGATAACGATGTTATGAGGATATCATGGGGATCCCTATTAAACATATTCATAGGCCCAAAATGACATCTCAGACACACACCAAACTCTATAACAGTGAAAAATCACTTTTAAAACACAAAAAAATAGGAAGTACTAAAATTGAGATAGTTACAACAAGAGACTATTACAAGAGGGATCACCATGAATTACCAACTGGGTCATCAGGAATCATTAGTTCAATTCAAATATTATTAAATAAGTAAAATATTAAAAAAGGGTAATGATTCTCACATCCATTCCTAAATCATCATTATAATGATAAATGGGTTTTCAAAAATTATTTATTTCAAGGAATTCATGAATAATTTAATTCATATATTTAAATATTAAAAATATTTAATAAATTTCAATATTTGGGTTTAAACATTAATTTTATTTGAATATATCATTTATTTCATATAACCCACAAGATCCCATTTCAAAAAAGGTAAAATCAATCAATGAGTTTTTTTGTCATTTAATAAATTTTTTTATTTCAAATTGTTTTTAAATTATCCAATTGATCAATTGATTAAATTTAAATTATAAAAAATTATTTTATTAATCATAATCAAGTCCAAAGATACCATTTATAATAAATTGTATTTGAAAATATATATAAAACTAAACATAAAAAAATTCATTAAACAGTTCCAAAAGGAGAAGATTATCAATATGATATCAATAAAATTAATTCCATTTTTAATTCAAATTGTAATTTGAAAGGAATATTTAAAATTTAATTATAAGGATAAATATCATATAATAGTTTTTATAAATTATTATGCAAAAATCTATGAATATATCTAAAAATAATGAATCAAATAATTTTGAAATGAAAATAAATCCCAACTTAGAAAATAATGAATCGAACAATACTAAATAAGAGATGTGTCACCATTTTTGGTGATCAATGGATATAAGAAGATATATCTAGAACTAAGATACAAGAGTTTCTAGATCTAAAATTCCACATAACTAAGCCATGATCCAATAAAATATAAGGCCATCAAAACCATTTGGAATAAAAGGTAAAGAGATTAAGAGAAAATTATGATCAAGGGGAAAATTACTCACTAGAATATTATTACCACATTGATTGGAATTTCAATCCACCAAGAGATGATGTTAGGGGAGAAAATATGGCTATAGTGGGATCCCAAAATCAATGATTAATTTTAGGATTGATATGGAGGAATTTAGTAATAAATAATGGGTGTTCAATATTTTAAATAAGATATTCAGGGCTTTTATTACCAAAGAACAATTTCCTAGGTTATTTCACATGATTAGTACTTACTATAATCCAAATCGGGCACCCCAAACATGACCACTAGTAGGGTTGCATGGTTTGTTGTCACACATATTTTATCTGTGTGCAAACCATGTGAATCTATTCAATACAAGATGAACAAATTGTCAAACCATGATCAACCCATTAGAAAATAAGGAACAAACCCAAAAAACATTAAAACATTTAGAAAAACCCATGAAACAACCCATAAATAGATACAATTATCAGGTACTCAAATATATGGGCCAAAACAGATTAAAACATGTTAATGATAAGTTACACACAAGAAACATGATCCTAATTTTGTATGATCATTTTATAATGTTGGGAAAGAATGAAGAGTGGCTTAGAATTTAGCACATCCACTATATCTGATGTCGAATCATTCTGTGTTCCATGTATCAAATTAATGAAATTACTATTTTAATCCATCCAATGTGATGAGCTTGATTTAATTCTTATGTTGAAAATGTTTAATCTATGATTGATAATCCAATATGGATATTTCATTCTAAATCCAAGGTAAATTGTGGCGGGATGACATATTTTTTTTGTGTGATATGGCAGCATTGTTTTGACACTCTTTTGATATTGGAGTGGGAGGCACTGTATAGGAATAATGGCCACATAATTTTGACATGGATACTTATTAATAGTCCATGTAGGGTAAAAAATTTAAATTTTGGGTAGTTTGTAACATTTTATTATTATTTTTAGGTACTCTATAACACCTCTATTGATTATTCACTGGTTGTGTCTTAGTTTGGTGTGCATTGGGTGAAATTTGGAAAAAACGTGAACTTTATTGTCTTTCCATTATTTTCACATGGTTCTCCAAAACCCTGGCCCCAGCTAGTGGATGCCAGGAAAGTAGAGTAAGTGGGGGTTTTCATGGTTGGTGAAAAGTATGGAAAACTATGCACCACCAACGAGTTAGAAATAAGCCCCATTAGTAGGGGAACCTAGCCAGGGAACATAGTGTAATAAATCATGTATGGGGGATTATAATTATTCTAAAAATTAATTATAAATTATTGAACCCCCTATACCTTTGGTAGGATTAACATATCCCATAGAGTTTTTCTATTTCACTGTATCTTTAAATGACCCAATTTGGAATCTCCAAATCCCATCCAAGGTGGTTCAAAATTATGTGATTTTAATTTGGTCCTTCTGGGTGTGTTTCAAAGTCATTTTTCTATATTCTACAATCTCCTATATCCTCCATTGTGTTTATTAAATAACCATGTTTTTTGCATTATGTAATATATATTTTTTATATATTGAATATAAGTTTGTTACATAGATATATTTTTCTAATATTTTTTGATGGGGTTACTTTTTTTGGATATTATTTTTATGATCCCATGATCTATGATAGGTGGTTTCATTTATGAATTTTCAAATTGTTTTAACCCTAAAGTTTTTAATTTAAATTAAAATTATTGATTTTAATTTAATTACATTCAATTGAAATTTTGTATTCCGGATTTTTTGAATTTGGATTTGAACATAATTTGGTATTAAAATTGGGAAAAACACAATTCCATTAATATGGGTCATATTGTGTTGAATTTGATGGAAAATTTCAAAAAAAACTATTGATGAATTTATATATATTAATTTAAATAGTAAAATTTAATAATGGACTTGATTTCTAAAATTTGATTAAAATTTCGATTTGAGAAAATGTCATAAATTGTTCTGACGGTAACACATTGGTTTTATTCTATGGAAATCCATGACTTTTAGAAAAATAATTTTTTATTATGAATGAAAATTTGAATATTGAAATTGAAAAATGGGTTATTTTAGTTTGGAACAATTTTTAAATATATTTCATATTATTAAGTGGTTTTAGGGTATATGAAAGCTTTGGTAGATAGTGAGTTATTCAGCATAACAATATTTGAATGATTTGAACTAAACGGAAAACAATGAATCTGTTCACATACCTTATGGGATGGTGATGAGTCCTATTTGACTAGTTACTCAGAGATACATATACACATATTATCATGATCACTTATTTTTTTGTGGGATGATCCCATATCATTAAACTATCATACATTATGGTAGATGACTGTGTTTGTCATTTTGGATTATTTAATATATATACCTCTATTATAAATTGTTTTTCAAATTCCATGTAAATTTATTTAAAATATTTTATACAGTAATTTGTTCACCTATTATTTATAATTACGTACATAAATTGAAATTTTTATCGTGGTTTTATCTAAATATTGTTTTATACTATCTTGCATGTTTTTTAAAATTTAAATCATTATTTTATGAAATAGTTTTGTATTATTCTAATGATATCCTTAGGGACACCCTACTAGGATTTTAGCTCACACCCATCATGTTCTGGAAGATGTTTGTAGATTATCTTCATCTAGGTTTAAGCTAGTTAAAATCTCTTGAGGGTGGTTCATATGTTTTTGATCATTGATTTTGGGTGAGTTGTATCCATAAGTAATTTGTGTTGTTAATATTCACATTTAATTAAACTTTTTGTGTTCACATTGTGGGTTTTCTTGTTTATCATCATGTATAGTACCTCGATGGAGTTTTATTTTGTTCATAGTGACTATTTTCTCTTGCTTCTCTTTTGTTAAAGGAAAATTAATTCCCAATTAAATAATTTTTTTTCCCTGTAAATTATTCTAACTCTTGGGGATAAAGAATTCATTTCATGATATGTTAATTCTTGCTTTGATATTTCAGTACTATGGAATTTGGGGTAGTTCGCGATAGTAAATAAAAAATTCACATTCTATGTAAAAAACCTGAATATCTTGAATTGATAAATAATTAGAAATATCAAAAATAAAATACCTCAATCAAATATTATTTATCGAACATGAAAATCATAAACATATTAGGAATAATTAAAATAGAAAGCTTATTATTTTTAAATTTATTCCGTAAAATAAATTAATTAAAATGATAAACCATCAAGATATATTATAATTTTCAAAATATCGTTGATAAAAATAATTTATTCTTGATGAATGAAATGCTTAATTATAAAATGTCATGATCTCAAGAATCATGTTACCTCTACTATCAAGAACTTTCATTTGATACTGTAACCTATAGGTAAAAAATATTAATTCTTTTTTACAGATTCACCTCATGAGACTATGAATACAATGAGGGGATATTAAATTCAATACCATACCCATCACTGCATGAACATATAATTACTCATATATCAAAAAATAGATGTATTTCATGAACAATGTGTATTATCCTTAAATTTTCATTTAGATTAAAGGTAACACATTAATAAATATTTTCCTCGATAACCAGATAAAATTCAATGTTAAAAATCACATGGAGAAATGATATAATGATTAACTAAAAAATATATCCATGATTCATAATATGTATATTTATAGAGTATTTAATGTCCAAATATTAAATTAAAGTGAAGATTATAATGCAATCATAATAAATATTAAAAATGAAACTATAATGAAAATGTAAATACATTATGTTGAAGAATGATCTTAAACCATCTATATAAATAATAAGAATGGTAGAATTATATGATATCACAAAAGTAGTATAAGTAAAATAATGGGTTGTTTTCATTGATGAATAAAAAAATCATAAAAATATTGGTAAAAAATATTGGGGTAAAATAATTATATCTCTGAAAATATAATTTTTGAATAAATAATTCAGAATATATTTTGAAAATAACAATAAAAATTTATAAATAAATATTTATACTATTAATTGGTCATGATGATAGTAAATTTCAAATGTGTTTTACATTTTTTAAAAAATTTCATTAATATTATTTTATTTAATCCAATTGCGATGTATTTGGAAAGGGACATAAAGATTCATTTTAAAAAATCATTTAAAAAAATAAAAATGGGTATTATTTTATTTAATGAATCATTTTTATAATGTGAAAAAATCTAATTCGATTTTTTAAAACAGGTTTTATAAGGGAAAATAACTTTTAATTAAAGAGTGAATCAAATTGAGATTTTCGTAAAAATATTTTCTCAACAATTATTTGTACCAATGAATTAAAAAAATAGTACTAAAAATTAAAAATTAATGAATAAATATAGTATAAAACACGGAGGTTATTATAACCCAATTATGATAAAATTTCATTATACTATAATTCAAGCATAAATAATCCTAATGAAAACGAGATGGTGAAATAATCCCTAAAAATGCTCGTAATATTATTATATGAATTAATCCATTAATTGAACTTGTGTATTAAAAATAAATCAACATATAACATGATTAATTAAAAAATAAGATAATAAAAATTCATTACTTAGATAAATAAATACCATCAATAGCAACATATAATTTATATATCCTGTTGCAATGAAATTGAGTTACAAATTGTTTTAAAACGTCAATTTTTTTTAAATCCAATCTCCATAGATGAAATAATTAAGTCTAGGAAATAAAATATCATTATTAATAGTGGTATTATTTGTTAATGAAGTATTATATACATAATATTAATATAATTAGGATCATAACATTTCAATATAGAACAATGAATAAAAACTGAGACGAAGTCCCATACCATAGACTTCCTTTTGAATGAATGTTATTTAAAATTATTTATAATGGTTTTATGATATATAATATTTTATTTCATAACCATATACATATTTTTTATATCTCATTTTATAACCTTATACCATTTTACACAAATGTTTTTAAAATTGTCCATTTTTTTGTTTTTGGTGCTAATTGCCTTGTTATTTAATGTATGTTTTTTTTATGAATTTTTATCTTCTTTATTAAATTTTATCACCACCATATTTCTAATGATTATAATGTTTTAAATAATATTTTTATTATATATTATTTTTAAATCACTATTTTTACTTGAAAATGGATAACGGATCACATAAATTCATGGAGATGGTAGGCCCTACATATGCCCAAGTGATGTTATATATTCTTCATTTGGAGAAAGGGTAAGATATTTTGTGGTATACTAATTTTTCCATAATAAATATAAATTCATATATATATAATATATTCCTGAATTTTATCCTTATTTCTTTCCATGTAAAATATAAGTAAAAAATTATTTACACCGCTTCATGAGGCGGTGGTCACCCGAACACACGATTACCAATACCATTTTATAAATTAAATTTTACATAAGAATGAATATGTAATATTAAAATTAAATGATTTTAATAATAAGATAATTTTAATATAATTATATTAAATACATCATTATATCAATCATTAAATGGTGGTGAAGGGAAATGTGTTACAACGGTTCACGGGGCATTAGGCAATTATACAGACGATCGATGATTTTATTTTCCATTTTTTATAATAGGAAATGGATATAGGTTTTGCCATTATCATAATGAAATATAATTATATTAAATAAAATCATGTATTTATATAATCATGGTTAAACAAGATTTCATAAAGGTGGGAGAAGCGATAAAATAAAAATTCTTGTTTTGGAACGTTACCTCTCCATTGGTCAACTTCTTTTAACTTTCTGCAAAAACTTCCTATAATGGGTTTCTGAAAAAAAAAATTAATGATTAGATGTTTTAATGGGATTCATTATGTTATTTATAAATTTATTGAATGAATAAAATTGTTTTTGATTTATGAATAGGATAGGTGAGGGGTGGCCTTTTGTAAGTGGGAGATAGTAAACACATGAGATTTTTGAAAACACTCAATTAATATAATTTTATAATCAAGAAAAACACTCCAATATAATAAATTTGTGACCCATTTGGTTCATAAGTTTATATTATGGCCATAAAATTGATTTTCAACATGTTTATAGATCATTTCATCCCTTATCTTTTTAGTTTATGCTCTTAGTAAATTTATTTTTACTATAACTTGGGTTATAATATTTTATCAAATTTTATTATTCATAATTTTAAAAATATTAATTTGAAATAATATTTTCATAAAAGTTATTTTTATAAATAACAACTAATTATTTCTTATAAATTCTATTTAATGAATATGATTAATGAAATTTAATAATACACCTATAGAATCAATGAAAAGAAACATTCCTAAGAGAGAATTCTTATAAGCATATAAGGTTTAAATATCAAAATCTAATTTGAAATAGATTAGAATTATATGATTTAGTTAAATATTAATATATTTGTTATTATTTATTTTGAAAAGTAATTTTTAATCTAATTTTAATTTTTTATTATTTAACTGAAAATACAGTTTTCAATAAAAAGGTGAATTTTTCTCTATTCATTGAAAAATAAATCTTTTGGGAAAAATTAAAAAATTGTAACCTAGGAATATTTTTACATTCATATTTCAAAAAAAAAATACTTTTATATATTAATTTTTTTACAAGTGGTATAAATTAATTTTAAATTATGTTTTCAAAGTGTGAATAATCAATAATTTTGGAAAATATAGTTTTTTATGAAAATATTTATTTCCCATTAAAAAATATTATTTTATTTATAATTAATCTAAAAATATAATTTTAAAAGATTATTAATTACTGTTCATATGCGTGAATTTATTGATTAGTTCATAAATTTGTTCCTTTTATAGTTCATTAATATTTATGTTTGTGTCTTCAGTAATATATCAATGAGATCGAATTTATTTAAAAAAAATATGCTCTAATGACTTAAGGATATAAATTTTTATAAAATCATTGATATTCATGTCATATATGATACTAAACCCATTTTTATTCTTCCAATATCTCAATGTGATGCAATGTGAACCACCAACATGATTTGGCTAGGTGAAAAAAAGTGAACAATAAGAATTATGAAAAAATCAACTAGAAAAACTCTAAGGTAATGAGACCCCATATTCATTGATAGTAGGAAGATCCTAGTTCCCATTGAAATAGTGGTTACTTAAGAGAAAACATTCCTAGTCTCATATAAAGCCTCCAAATTTTCCCAATATTCCAATGTTTCCACATACCTTTGAGAAAAACCTTCATAAGAGGGAATGCCATTGTTATAAACCTACAATTACTTAAATTACTCAAAAAACACATGGATAATGAAAACTACCAATAATACATAAAAATATGTACACCAGGAGGCAATATCATTCTATTTCTATGAAAAAATTGTTGATATATTCTAAATAATTATTGGTATAGTTCTAGAACATTAATGATATTTGTATACATTTTCATTTAATCATGTTCTTAATATTTATATTTCATTACCTAATAATATATAGCAGAAAATTGATGTTTTTTCCATGAAATTTATATATATTATTATAATCAATGAATTTATTACTTATGAATAAAGTACCAGATTCCATGATATTCCATTATGATTGGCCCCTAGAATGGAGGGAGTGGAGTTGTAACTATCAGGTTCATCCTTGAGTTGAATATTATAATTGAACACCTTCTAATAACTATTTAAAACTATTATTGTAAATATTTAGTGTTACTTACATTCATGGTAATTTATAATTGGATATGGGTACACAATTTAGAATAATGATCCCACAGAAAAGTTTTCATCACAAAATAAAATTTGTCCATACTAAATAATACATCATAATTTTTATAACTGATGTAGAAATAAATCATGTAGGATCCAAAAAAGTGATATAGATATTGAAAAACCATATCCTAAAACCATAGTTATCCTCCAACATTTAATTATATTTAAAATATACCAAGGATATTATAATAATAAATAATCATAGGATAGACATAATTTTTTTTTCATAAAGCATTGTTTTCAATTTCTCAAATTAATGCTACCTACCATAATAGGACTATCAAGCCAGGGACAAATCACCCGATGAAAATAGCCTTCCGAATTTGAATCAAAAAGTCAATAATTAAAAAATTTATCATGCATTAAATGTTAAATTTCTTAGCTATTCTGATATAAAAAATATGAATCACCACAGAATAAAGAACATTATTTATAAGTGTGATCTAACTTGTAATGAAAAAATCAAATTCTTATAACTAGTAATTCAACCCATAATTTTATGGACCATCCTACTAATTTTTTTAGGAGTATTCTATTCACCACCTAAATTTCTTCCTGATAGATCTTCGGGAAGGAACCATGTGGAACACCCACCCATGTAAAAATGTGATGTGTTTTTGTTGTTAATAATTTTAATTATATATAGACAATTATTATTTAATTATAAATTTTTTATACAACACTTCCTAAGGTAAATATTAATAATACCATCCAAATTTATAAAAAACTAGGATATTCAATTGATAAATTTTGTAATATCATGTTTATATAATAGTTTTGATATTTCAATTAATTAGAACCTTCCTAGGAAAGGCTACATATTCTCATTTTATAATGATTATTTATATTTCATAATATTAAATTGTTTGGAATGAAAAATAATAATTATAGAAAAAGTGTCTCATTAATAGGGATTATATGGGCACTTTGAAACAACCAACCCTATATCAAAAAACCATTACAGCTATTGAATTTTACAATAATATATCATTCCATCAAATAAAATATTTTTCAATTAAAATTTATACCATAATATTTGGCACCCACAACATTATTTTCCATAAATTCTAACATCTATTATGATGGACCAATATAAAATTCCATTCTACTCTCATTTAAAATGATATAATATGATTCAAAAATTATTCATTGTAGGCATTGGGAAAGTATATAATTCAATATTTTAGATAGGATTTCATAAAAATTATTACACATACTAATTGGTAGATTTTTATAATTATTGATCAGATGATTCAAATTGGCGATAAAGGCTAAGGTAGTATCGCCAATTAATTTTACCACTAAACCCCAAACACCATTGTAAGAATTTAGAAATTTCATTAACAACCTACTTTCTTATAGTGTCACTATATATATTTTCACATAACATAAATATATATTACATCATTTTTGAAAAATAGTAAATACATTATACAAATAGAAACCCAAAAGGATTTATAATTATTGGGAATTTGGAAACATTGATACACGAACATTGGTACATAAGTTAGATACATTATCTCTTACAATGTTCTTTGGGACTAGAACCCTTCTATGTCACATTACACATAATACATATCTTTATAACCACTAAATGAAAACATAAAAATGTGTGAGATAAGATGATCAGTTAGGGAAAACAAGGGAGACCTGTAATCATAATCATGAGTATAAGGGTATGATAACATGATCAAGAAAGTAGTAGATCATTCTCGAGATGTCAATGATCCGTAAATTGAATCATGTCATATGAATTAGTTGTTCATAATAAATGAATCAGAAGGAAATAAAAAAAGTAATCAATGAAAGAACATTATCAGAATTTAACATTGAATTGTTAAAAACATGTATTCATATTATATTAATTACATATTTGTCAAGTAATCACTATCATGGACATCAAAATAAATGTTTTTGTTTATTGAATGTGGCTAACTCACCATTTCAGCACTATGATACTAAACTGAGTTCACACATTATTCAAACCTTATAATAATGAAACAAGATCATTTATCATTACATCATAGTAATGATCTACCATGATTATTTCCCATTTTATCCAAGTCTGTCTCATGAGATTTAAATCATTACACAATGAATTTCAGTGGGATATTGGTCACAACAATCTCATAATGAAATCATACATACATATTTGGAAAAATCATAAACAATCATATATTTAACCATGAAATAAAATGAGCGTCATAAAAATGTAGTAATATCCCACCATATAGAAAATATATATGTCTCATAATCATTAAATCAATGAATTACTTATGAATTGAATCGAGTTTCATAGGCATTAACATGTAAAATAAAAACTGATTTCATAAATTTCCAGACGTAACAGGTAAACCATTATGATAATGAATTATAATGGAAACATTGTATCATTTTTTCAAAAGGGAATTAGTAACACAAAAATATGTTATATTAGATAAGAATTAATTTTGAATGAAATTTTAAAAACATTTATTTAATAAAAAAAATTAGATTTTAAAAAAAAAATATTTTTAAAATAATTTCCTTTGAAAATAACATCAGAAACATATAATGGACTCATTGAAATTAGAAAAAAATAATTTTTAAAATACTTTTACATGAATATAATATTCAGGAATCATTTTAAAAAAATAGTAAACTTTTTTAAAACATTTTTTATAACAATTTTTAAAACATGTGTTTTGAAATAAAATATATTTCCATTGGAAAAGAGAAAAATAGTCTTTTTTCTAAAAAAACATTAATTAATTATCTTATGTACTAAAGAGTATAAAAGTTTTCATAACACATAGATAGATATTGATTAAATATATTATATGGAAACCCATGAGTATTCATTAATGAAGGATCATAAGATATCAGAAAAAGATAATAATCATTAACAATCTTGAAAAGCAATGAGATTGTTTAAGAAAACTCTTAAATCATGGTTCCCTTGGAAAATACTCTCCAAGTAATGAAATTAAATAAAATGAAGCATAATATATAATTAAAATAAGAATATAAATTATAAAAAAATGTAAAATTGATGTATATACACCATAAATACTAATGTAGGTCCTTAACAACACAGGAGTCTCAATGAAGGAAAATTGAGCAAAACATATTCTACTGATTTGGTAAATGTTATAAAATAATCCTCAATAAATAATGTTAATAAAATGGATATGTAAATAAGAATAAATTTAAGTATAATATTCAATTAATACAACTCTATAAATTATAAACACCACACAAAATTAATGGGTGGTTAATAAATAATGTATCTCACAGAAATAAAATGTGAGATGAAATTCCCATTCCTTTGGTTTTGAATCTAGGGTTACTCATGAAGGCATTGTATATAATAAATATAATTTTGATATACATATTTATAATAACCATATTATTATATATAACCTCATATTTTGTTTTTTTAAATAAATAATATTTACCTCTTGTAAATAAATATATGTAAAGGTTTCATATCGTGTAATATTCTCTTTGTTCATCACATGTGTCATATTTTGTAATATTGTTGGTACTAAAACATATATAATAAGTTATATAATATATATAACTATATAAATAAAATTTATATTCATTATATATTTTTACAATATTCTACATAATATATTAGTATTAAACATAATACACCGTTCATGGAGATGGTAATCTATATGTATGAATGAACATTGTTTCTATTTAATATTCATATTTAACTAAATAATATTAATGAAATATATGTATATATATTTATTATATATATATCATTATACCATTATAATTATTATATTATATGTATCATATATGTTCACCAAACCCCTGTTTTATACTTTCAATGTAGTGTATGAATGAATCATATCACTTTGAAAGGGTGGTAGTCCACACTTTCTCCAACAAAAATATCAGATTTTATCTAAGTAGAAAGTATAAAGGTATTTTCTATAAAAGTATTAATTAAAATTAATAAAATATTAAATATAATATATAAAATATATAAGTTGGGTGTCTTTGATAATATCCAATTTTAGAGGCGGTAAAAGGAAAATGAACAATCATCATTTCTTGAGGCCATAGATCCTCATACATGTAAACTATAAGTTTGTTATCCATTAGATTTTATTGAGTGTAAGGGTAGGAATAAACCTTATAATAAATAAAAATCATGGTATATTCACTATAATTATTTTGTTATAATAGAGTAGAATAAGATGTTTTTTGAGGTGGATAATTGAGATAAAAGAAAATAATACATGGATGAATGTAACCTCATATTCAGGTAACGCCTTTTGTTTTGAACCAAATTCATACATTAGAATGATTATTTCATAATGTGAGAATTATAGGATGAGTTTAGGTATGTATGGGATCTATTGTTGATTATGTACATGAAGAAAAAGTTTCTTTAGAGTTTTTATTAAGTGGAAAGAGAGGAGGGGTTTCTATAGTGGAGGGGGAGTACAACTATTGTATGTATTTTAATTGAAAATTACACCGACATTTTATTGATAAATATAGATAAAATAATTATCCAATTTAGATAAAAGTTGGTATAGTTTATAAATATTTCCATTAAATTTTTCCTGGACATGTATATTGGTTGTTTTGTATTTTAAATTTATATTTAAGTAATGTTGACATTATTTTTTTCTTAACCATTGTAAATTAATTTTTATAATTTTTATAATATTTTTTGTCATAAAATAGTTCAACATTATGAGACATTATAATTTATTTTTATTAAAAACATAGAATACATTTTTTTAAATTAAAATCACATATGTGGCTGAAAGTAATTTAAATATAATCCCACTAATGGGATGACGTTGTATGTTTTGATGTAAACACATCCAGATTTTTGTTTTGTTTTTATATAAAATTTCTATTTGAAATTGATTAAAATGAATCAAATTGGATTAACTATCAAAAATATTATATAAGTACTCTTTGAATAAATTATATGTAAAATATGTTTTGAAAAAGAATTACGTATTTTTACAATTCATTAAAAATTATAACCACTAAAAAATATAATTTCCTATTTTTAATGCTTCACCTTAAAATATAAAGATAATATTAACACTTTAAATTTATAAAAGTCCCCAACCATGTATTTAATTTGGGTTCTCCTTTAAAATGGTGTAAATATTTAAATATAAATAAATAGGATTTTATGAATAAAATTGGGTTTATTTTTATCTTATGTCAGTAAAATATATTGGATGAATATAAATAATTATTTACTTAATATATAACATATATATTAAATTTATAATACTCACTAATTATAATTAATTTCACTTGTTATATTAATGTAGCATTGTGACCATAATAATATTTCCCTTTATATTCAGTCGGTTTTCATATTCATTTATAATAATTTGTTTTACTAATAATTCATCTCATATTAGCATATACCATATATTTTTATTAAACTGTAAATGCTATGAAAAATATCTAATTTTAGATCTCATTTTTTTATAAAATTATATAATAATATTTTTATAATATATTATTGTTCAATAATCCCTGGTCATGTGTAATGCACAAGACATCGAGGAAAGTCATTATAGTATATAACACAGGTGAAAATCAATGTTTTTTATAGATGAAGAAAAACAAATGTTGCATAGAGTGAAAGATAAAATTGGTTTTCCGTATAACACAATCCATATATAGTAATTTAATATAAAATAAGAAATTTATAGTGTTGCGTGAAACAAAAAATATCATAAATATTAAATTAATTCAAAATAAATAACTAAAAAAAATCTCTTGTGGTGTTACATTCTACCAGATATAAATGTATTTCACTCTTCAAATTCATCCAGGTTATAAATGGTTTATATCTGTAAATTGTTTTTCATATAAAACTACAATTTTAAAATGAATAATAATAAATCAGTTAAAAATAAAAATATGGAAACATAATGGTTACGCAATGTAAAACATAATAAGATTTTCACATAAGTTTTATATGATTATTTAACCTAGAGGAGAAGCATAAATTATCACGACCCGTCCTTGGGGCTCGTGCAATGACTACCCCAATCCCTCCTTCCATAGGACAGGGGCTGGTGACAAGAACCAAAGGAGAATCACTGATAAAAATGGAATCTATTGACTTTAATCTTGTAACACACACAGTCTAAACACAAGTAGTAGAAGCAGTAAGTACTAATATAGAAAATAAAAGTGTGCTAAAATTAATTGGGCCTGTATACATACCCAACTGAACAAAAGAAAAAGTAAAATTATAAAGCGATGAAAAACACCTGGATCATCCACTGTGGAATCCTATATGAATGGTAGTTTTAGAAATCGAACAACTTGTCCCTGAGGTACATCCCATGTAGTCCAGATTCAAGAAGCCTACAGTCTACCTCCCTCGGCCTCGATCATTGCTAGATGCCGTCTGCACAGAACATGACAAGGTGCGGGAGAAGCCCGTGCAGGGGTAAGTATAACAATACTAAGTAGGGAATGCTGAGACCCCTGAAGGTCTTCCAGAATCCACTAAGGATAATCCATAGAAGAAAGATAAAATCATGAAGTATCAACCAACTCTTCTTAGGTATATTTCAATACATACACCTAAGTTACCAGTCATAGTCCAGCTCCAACTCTCGGGCCCAAACCCAACCCATTCAACAAAGGAAGTATAGTCAATCACCTCGATGATTAAGATTGAAATACATGACTTAGATCACATAGATATACTACACATGAAGAGGGGTAAATATGATTAGATATATCCTCAAAATCATATCCTCTGTCGAACCCACGTAGGATCCAAGATAATTATTAGCGTTGTCGAACCCACATAGTATCCTGGTACAGAAGTCATCACTGTCGAACCCACGGAGGATCCCATTACAGAAGTCACCACTGTCGAACCCACGTAGGATCCTGGTATAGAATTTATTGCTATAGAACCCACAGAGGATCCCGGTATAGAAGTCACCACTATTGAACCCACGGAGAATCTAGGTACAGTATCACTGATGTCGAACCCACGAAGGATCCTGTCATCTCTGTCACAACCATCAATAGGGTTCCAAAACAAAGTATGCTCGATTCTGGGAGGGTCCACACCTCATGCCATGACTCAATACATAATCCACCATGATGTATCTAGTTAATTTATTCCATATTTCTGACTCATCATAAGGAACCAAACGCAGAAAATAGTGCGTCAATCGGACGCCCGATCTGTGAGTTATTGGCATTTTTGATCCAGGGGCCCGATTGGTTTTTAGGATCAACCAACCCGACCATACCCCAACTATGTCCATATATCATGCGGGGTATTCCAAAAGCTCTATCCTTATCTAAGACTTCTATCACCACAGACTGTTCGTTGTTCGCACACCCGTAGCCCAAAATAGGGGCCAAAAGGTGGTAACTAACCATAGCGGGTACGGGTCCTGTCCGACCCATTCGAAGAGACCCAGTCTGAGGGTCTAAAGACATGACCCAAACCATGGGGAGGCCCATTTCTTAAGGTGGCCTGGACCGAGGGTTGCCTGACCATGGGCATCCCGGCAGCCTACCCTAGCTGCGCCTAGGGGCTAGGCACGCCCCCTGGCACCTGAATGTCTCTGTCATTCGGCTGTGAGCCGAACCGGCACCCAGTGGTGCCGATCTAGAACACGTGGGTATCAACGAGGTCTCACTCATCCGGGATGGCCTGAGTGGCCCTTTGCTCTGGCTCCAGAGGAGAGAACCTGGCTGGTAGCCAATGATCATCCACCACGGCGTGACAGTGTCGTGGTCTTACTGCCCTCCGCTTGGAGCGGCGACGTCGCGCCATCACCATTGCGGCCTGGTATGGCCACGGCCCCGCTACTTCCTTCTCTGTGGCCCATCATTTCCGTGGATCCCCTTATGCATGGCTCGATGGTGCCTCGCCCTATTGGAAGCCCTGTAGCCTTACGCTGTCGGCCTTCATTGTGGTCCTCTCTTCCGGTGGCGCCACTGAGCCACTGTCATCATCAACCAAAAAAGAAACAAAGGAGGGATGTCGGGACATGTTTGTTCAGCCCACGATGTCCGTATTAGTTGATAAAACTTTTTCAACATCGAACCATAATAAATGAGAAGGAACGATGATTTAATTTAATCAGAACAAATCACTTCTTTTCTTGTCAGTGTTGTTTGAAAGAGTATCAGGACAATGGCGTCGTTCCGTCAACATCAGAAGAGGATGAGAGGTACTATTCATTGGTGGACGACATTCAAAGGTGACAAAGTTGAAGAAGATGTCAGCGTTCCTCATGGTAATCACCTCCCTTTCCTTTCCTTGGTTGAAGAAGTAATTATATGCATCGATATTCGGTGGTAGGAGTGTTCTTCGTGTTCTTCGTTGAGAGGATGAAGTTCTCTCACAAGAGTTCTCCAAATCTCCACAAAAAAAATCGTCAACCAAAATAATGGGTTAAGACAACCCATTATTTTATTGTTGGAAAAAGAATTCAAACCATTTCAAATTAATAAATTAATTCAATTAATTAATATTTGGTTTGGCACACTTAACAGGGGGTGGAACGTATCGAAATAAATAAATGGAGAGTTAGCTTCATTAAACTCAATGGGAGTTGAAAAGATTTCCCCCACATAAATGAGCGGTTAAAGGGGGTTCATGATCATGTGGGCCCCATCACATAATATCCTCCCATGATAGGTTATGCGCAGGTGAGCCCCACCTTCAACCTCTCCATGGAGGATCAAACCACCACAATAAAAACAAATGTAATACTTTTAATTTTATTTAACGTAAATAAAAAATCCCATAAACTAACTTCCAACTTCCTTAAAAAGAAACTGCGGTGATGGTCTCCTTAATAGAATAAAGCAGCTACATGTTCAACGGTGCCCTCATATTTCAATTCTGAGAACTGGTTCAAATGTTATAAAATCCCACTTGTACGTTTTTTGAACTTACCGAAAAAAATCATCAGAAATTTATTCCGGGTACACCAGGCCTCCGAATAAAGTGTTTTCAGAAACTACAGACTCTTAAAATTCCCATTAATTTATGAAAAAATATTCCAACAAATTTTCAGGTATTTATATTCTCCCCACCTCAGGGATTTACATCCTTGTAAGCTATAACTCACATATATGAATCAAATGGAGACACTGCGCATGCATCTGAGCCTCCCGGTCTAATGTGCTCTCCTGGAGGTTCCCATGTTGCCTGCGAACGCACACTAGAGGTATCGACTATCCACACAGGACCTGTTCTTATCGATCCTTAATCTCCACTAGAACCTCTGTCAATGTTTCCATGTCATCGATATCAACCTCCCCATGGTCGATGATGTTGGACTGGTTGTGCGTGTATCTCCTCAGATGAGATACATGGAAGATGTCTTGTACCTGGTAAAACTGAGGAGGAAAAGGAAAGAGGTAATCCACCTATTCTACTCATCTAAGGACATGAAAAATTCGGATGAATCATGAATACAACATTCCTATTTTGCCAAATCATCATAGACGTTGTATAGTTGAGACCCGTCGAAAGATGTGGTCACCATCCTCGAACTCGAGTGGTCTCTATCTCTTATCATCATAGGACATATTTCTGCTCTGTGCAGTCTTCATCTAGTCCATGATGATCTTCACCTTCTCTGTCATACCTTGCACCATCTCTGGTCCCATAAGTGCTGACTCCCCTGGGTCAGTCCAGCATATAGGTGATCTTCAAGGTCGGACGTAAAGTTCCTTGAATGGTGTCATCCTGATGGTGGAGTGGTAGTTGTTATTATACGCAAACTACCCCAAGGGTAAGTGATCCTCCCAGCTGCGACCTAAGTTGATGACACATGCACAGTGCATGTCCTCGAGAGTCTGAATAGTCCTATCAGTCTGACCATCCTTCTGAGGATGGGAGGCAGTGCTCAAGCGAAGCTACTTCTTGAAATCCTCCTGCAACCCCTTCCATAGCTGGGAAATGAAATGAGCATCTAGATCGGAGATGATCATCGATGGAACACCATGAATCCGTATGATCTCCTGTATATAGAGGCATCCCAAGATCTCTTCTGAGCCCTGTTCTCTGATCGGTAGGATGTGGGATGACATGTTGAGTCGATCAACAATCACACAGATAGAGTCGTGTCCTCTAGATGTACATGGAAGTCTCGTCATGAAATACATGGAAATCTGGTCCCACTTCCACTCTGGGACCTCTAAGGGCTGAACCAAGACTGCTGGACCTGGTGCTCTAACTTCAGTTGTTGATAAGTGATGAATCAAGAGAAAAAATCTACAACTACCTTCTTCATACCTAGAAACCAATGATGTCGTTAGAGGTCATGTTACATCATCTCCACTAAAAGATGTACCGCTAATGGATATTGTCAAAATCCCTCAAAATATCCTCTTGAAGTGCCATTGGTACCATTTTATATCCTTGGAAGTGAATTAAATTGTCCCCAACTTCAGAAAATCCATCATGTGCCTGCCCTGAGGATATCTGAGCACATCGTATCTCACAGTCAACATCCCCACGTTGTGCCTCCCTGACTCGCTGAAGATGTGGAGAAGTGACTGTGAGAGACTGTAGAAAGGATGCTCCATTTCTATCCACATAAGATATCTGTAACGCGGACAGCTTCTCTGTTGCCTCTCCTAGATGTGGAATTCCTGATCCCCTACTGAGAGCATCTGCGAAAACATTCCCTTTCCCAGGTGTATAGAATATCTCAAAGTCATAGTACTGGAGGAAATAAAGACAACACCGTTGTCTTAGGATTAGGTCATTCTGTGAGAAGATATACCTGAGACTTTGGAAGTCAGAGTAGACTATAAAATGATCACCCATCATATAGTTCAACCACATATTCAAGGAAAAGACCACTGCTGCTAACTCTAGGTCATGGATAGCGTAGTTCTGCTCATGATGTCTCAACTACCGAGAACCATAAGCGATCGCTGCTTGCTCCTACATCTGGACAAACCAAAGTCTGGTCCCTAATTCATCATTGTAAATAATGTATTCCACACCTTCCTCTAGAAGACTCATAATGGGCGCACTAGTCAACCACTACCTCAGCTCTTAAAAGATCAGCTAGAATCTCTCTGACCATATGAAAGGTTACCCCTTCTTTATAAATGCTGAAAGCGGTCCTATATCTCTAGAGAAGTCTGGAAAAAACCTATGATAGTACCCAGCTAGTCCCAAAAAACTATGCACCTCTATCACACTCCTAGGTTTCTCCCAAAGAAGCGCTACCTCAATCTTCAATGGATCCACTACAACACCGGCCTCCGAGATGAAGTTTCCCAAGATGTGAACCTCTCCAATCCTAAAATGGCACTTTGAGATCTGACCATAAAGTTGGTGCTCCAGATGTGTGTCCAGTACAACCTGCTAATGGTAGGCATTCTCCTCCTCAATAGTCGAGTAGATCAGTATGTCATTGATGAAGACTACAACAAAGCTATCAAGGTAAGGCAAGAAGATCCTTTTCATGAGACTCATGAACACTGCTAGAGTGGTGGTTATTCCATTGGGAATAAAAAATTAACTCATAGTGGCCATACCGACACATGATGGTCGTCTTCTAAAAATCCTTGTCTCGAACTCTGAGATGGTGATAGGATGACCTATGGTCAATTATTGATTTCCATTGTTCTCCCTTGAGCTGATCAAAGACGTTGTCAATCCTCGGGAGTGGGTACATGTTCTTCACAGTCACCTGGTTCAAGCGACAACAATCAACTCACAAATGACAGCTCCCATCCGCCTTCTTGGAAAACAAAATTGGGGATGCCCAGGGTGAAAAACTAGGTCAGATAAATCTTTTCCCTTGCAAGTCCTCCAGCTATACCCGCAGCTCATGAAGATCGGTGGGAGCCATCCGATATGATTGAGTAGATATCGGTGTCTTCCTGAGGTAAACGTCAATGTATAAATCCACCTCTATGCTAGGAGGTAGTCCTAGATCATCGTCAGGAAAAAATTCCGTATATTGATCCACCAAAATAGGAAAAGCTCGCACTCTTCATATGAACCACCCCAAGGATGAGACTGGCCAACTGATTTGTGATCAGCTGCCCCCTCATCTAGGTAAGTACATCCTGCACAGAAAAGACTCACTTTTCACCAGTGAAGGTAATCCTCATTCCATCCTCATAGACACACCGCACATTCCACCTAATATAGTCAATCTTAGAATGAACTGTGGATAACTATTCCATACCCAAGATGGCATCATGAGGCCTCGACACCGCTATGAAGAGATCCCATCCGAAACTCTCACCTCCAAGTGTAAGGTCACACTGCCAGAACCAGTGCGTAATCATTGAGTATGCTCCCAAAGGAGTCTCTAGTCATAATGATCGATCCAACGGCTCCATCAGAATTTCCGAGATCCAAACGAGGTCAACGACAATTAAATAATGACTCGCTCATGTGTCTATAAGTATTGCAGCAAGGGTGGAGTAGACATAGATAGTACCTAGAATCATCTCTGGTTTGTCGTGGTCATAATACTCTACTGCCTAGAGCTAAGCCCACCCCTATATCCAAACTCCCTATGGTCGGGGGTGAACCTCCTGGTGTTGATGGTGGTAGGGCCTCAAATCGTTGTCCAACATGTGCTGCATAACCAGCTCCTCTGCCACGTCCTCCAACTCCTGGTGGACCACCATGGTCGAACCTCAACCTTTGCTTGGGAGGTACCTTTACTCTCAGCTGCTAATATGCATGATGGGTCCGGCAATCTTGAGCCATGTGATCCTACCCACAACATGCATATCACTGCATGCTCCTTGTATTAATAGCTCTTTCTCATGAGCCCCGCACAACCAAACATGTATTTAGGGGTCTCCCACCTAATGGCCTGGTCCGCTTAGACCTCTGTGACATCTGTCTACTATTGGCTACAAAAGAAATTGCCCCATGTTGCCTGGTGGTGGGTCTTGCCGCTGGTGACTGTTCAGCTAGAAAACTATCCACAAGAAGGGATCTCTCTAGTAACCCAGTCTGTGTCGAGATGTTGAGGGAGGTCATTGAGGGCCTGATCTCATGCTTGAGTCACGACTTGATGGTCCAGGCCCTGATGAATGGGTCTTGAACCATATCCATGGAGTAGCGCAAGAGGTCGATGAACCTCGCTGAGTACAGAGCTACTATCATGCTGCCCAGCTGGAGATGAAGTAACTCCTGAATCCGCACCGCAGGAAGGGTGGATGGAACAAAATCTGACTGGAAAATACTCTCGAAGTCCACCTAGAGTAATTATGCATCGTCATTCACCTAGATAATCAGGCTCCATCATATGCATACTACTACCTTTAGTAGACTTGCGGCAAGGATCACCATGAAGTCGGCTGGTGTCCCTACCAATATGAAAACTCTCACAACAGCCTCCATCCAATCCTCATCTACCTGTGGCTCTGTCTCTCCACTAAACCTGGGAGGCATCTTGCGCTAGAACTTGTGCAATGCACTCAAACAGTGCGCACTCTCTGCAACTGGATCTGGTGGTATCGGTGGCCTAGCGGGTAGTGGTACTGCTGGTACCTCGGCTGTGATGGGCCCCTATACCGAGACCTCATTGCTCGGTGGGATATCATCTCTTATGAAACTCGGAAGCATAGCTGGATATGTTTTTGGGGCCATTCTAAAAAGAAACAGGTGCACCATGGTTAAAACAATATAACTGTTGAGCTGACACAATGTAATCATGAAAAAAACCTTTCAAAGGAAACACACACACAATCAGTGTTTTCATGCACTGAGTCGGAGATCATAAGTCAAAGTCCTAATGTATGGATACGTCAGTTTCCACACTAACATCGCTTTCTCTAAACTGATAACCACATCAAAAAAACATAATACTATTTCCATTAAAAGAATCAGATTCCATGTTTTGTGGTGGAACCGACTCATCTGATATCAATTTTTCACGACCCATCCTCGGGTCCCATGCCCTGACTACCACAATCCTTCTTTCCATAGGGCAGGGGCTGGTGACTAGCACCAAAGGAAAATCACTAATAAAAAATGAAGGCATTTCCTTTGATCTGGTAAGACACACAGTATGAAAAAAAATTAGTAGAAGCAATTAAAACTAATATAGAATGGAAAAGTGTTCTAAAATTAAGTGGGCCAGAATACAAACCCAACTGAACATCAAGTAAAAGTACAAGTAAAAAAGGGAAGAACAGATCCTGGATCATCCACTGGGGAATCCTACCTAAAGGGTACGTACAGAACTCGAAGAACTCGTCCCTGAGGTATGCCCCATCTACTCCAGCTCTGAGTAGCCTATTGTCCACCTCTCTCAGCCTCGATCACTACCGATTGTCGTCTGCACAGAACAGAAAAAGGTGCCGGAAAATCCCGTGGAGGTGTGAGTATAAAAATACTCTGAAGGGGACCCCGAGACCCCCGAAGGTCTTTCAGAATCCAGTAAGGATAATCCAAATAAGAAAGATACAATCATGAAGTATCAACCAACCCTACTTAGGTATATTCCCATACATAAACCTAAGTTACCAGTCAATGTCCGACTACAACTCTTGTTCCCATGAACAACCCATTACACAATGGATGTAAAGTGAGTCACATCGATGATAAATATTGAAAGACATGAATCAACTCACACAAGTATACAACACATGAAGAGGGGTAGAGATAATTAGTTGTATCCTCTGAATCATATCCTATGTCGAACCCACATAGGATCCTATAACATTATCAGTGCTGTCAAACCCATGGAAGATCCTAGTATAGAAGTCATCATTATTGAACCCATGGAGGATCCCAGTACAGAAGTCACCACTGTCAAACCCACGAAGGATCGGGGTACATAAGTCATCGTTGTAGAACCCACATAGGATCCCGGTTCAGAAGTCACCGCTGTCGAACCCACGGAGGATCCCGATACAATATCTTCGTTGTCGACCCAACAGAGGATCATTTCATCTCAGATGTATCTAGCCATAGGGTTCACGCACACAGCACGCTCGATTCCGGGAGGGTCCACTTCTAGAGCCATGAGTCGATACATCAACTACCAGGAAGTCTTGGGTTGATGTATCCCTTAGTTATGTCTCATCATAAGGAACCAAATACGACACATGATGCGTCAACCGAACGCCCAATCTGTATGTTATTGGAATTTTCATTCTAGGGGCCCAGTTGGGTTTTAGGTTCAAACCAACCCGACTGCACCCCAGCTACATCCAAACCTCAATAGCGGTATGCCAAAAGATCTGTCCTGCTCCAAACCTTCTTTTTCCATAGACGGTTCATCATTTGGATACCTGTATCCCAAAATAGGGGAGAAAAGGTGACAAATGACCATAGAGGGTTAGGGTCTAGTCCGACCCAGTCAAAGAGACCTGGCATGACACAGTCCGGACCAGGGTCAGACCCGGTCTGAGGGTCCGCGGAAATAGACCTGCCCATGGGGCGGCCTGTTTCCGAAGGCGGCCCGACCCAAGGCCGTCCTGGCTGATGGCAGCCCGGCTGCCTGCCCTGGCCACGCCCAGTGGGGGTGTCACGTGGCCCCCCTTACACCTGAACGACTCTGCCATTCGGGTGTGAGCCGAACCAATGCCTGGTGGCGCCGTTCTGGCACACGCGGGACCCGATGGGTTCCCGCTCATCCCGGCAGGCCCGAGCGGTCGGCCGCTCCAACTCCCAGGAGGTCGGCCCAACCAGCCGCCACCACTCCACCACTACGCCATGATGTCGACGCAGTCCTGCTGCCCTCCGCATGGTGCGATGGTGCCACGCCATTACTGTCGCTGCCCGGTATGGCCGCAGGCCCCCTGCTGTCTTCCGCGTGTCGCATCGGCTCCACGCGCCTCCATCGCGGACTGTTGTGGCCGCGACTCTCCTACCATGTGGCTCGAAAGTGCCACACTCACATGGTGACTCGGTGGACTTATTCCATGGGTCTTCTTCATGTTCCTCTCTTCCAGTGGCGCCACTGCGCCACTCCCATCATCAACCAAACAAGAACCAACGGAGGGTCTTCAGGTCGTGTTTGTTTGGCCTTCTCCCTCCGCATTAGGTGATAAAAATTTTTCAACATCAAACCATATTAAAAGACAAAGAATGAGGATTAAATTTTATCAAAACAAACCCCTACATTTCTTGTCAGATTCATTTGACGGAGTCGTGGGGAGGCGGCGTTGTTTCGTCAACATCGGAAGAGGAAGAGATGTACTCATCATTGGCAGACGACATTCGAAGGTGACGAAGTCGAAGACGACTAGGTGTTCCTCATGGGATTTTCATACCATTTCTTGCCTCAGTTGACGAAGGAAGAAGATGGCATTGATCTTCGGTGGTAGGATAGTTCTTCGTGTTCTTCATTTAGAGGATAAAGTTCTCTCTCATGTGTTCTCCAAACCTCCACTAAAAAAATAATCAACCAAGATAATGGGTTAAGACAACCCATTATTTTATTATTGGAAAAAGAATTCAATTAATTTAAAATTAATTACTTAACGACATTAATTAATTTTTGGTTTGGCACAATTATGAGGGGAGGTGGAATGTTTCAAAATAAATAAAGGGAGAGTTGGCTTAATTAAACTCAAGGGGAATTTATGAGATTTCCCCCACATAAATGAGGGGTTAAAGGGGGTCCAAGCTCGTATGGGACCTGGCACATAATATCCTCCCAAGGGAGGTTATGTGTGGGTGGGTCCCCCCTCCAACCTCGCCTAGGATGATTAAACCACCACAATAAAAATAAAAGTAATACTATATTTTTTATTTTACTTAATTTAAAAAATTGCATAATGTAACTTCCAACCTCATTAAAAGGAAACTGTGGTGATGGTTTTCTTAAGCGAATATAGGCACTACGAGTTCAACGGTGCCCCTGTATTTCAATTCAGAGCACCGGTTAAAAAGATATAAAATTCAGCTCGTACGTTTACTAAACGTACCCGAACAGAACTTTATAAATTGATTCTGGGCACACCGGGCCTCGCAATCAAGAGCCGTTAGAAACTGAGAACTCGTAAAATTACCATGAATTTATGAAAAGAAAATTCAACAGAATTTCAAGGTCTTTACATCAATATTTATCTTATTGGATTAGGGTCATTAACAAAAACAAGTAAATGATCAAAGAATAGGTTAGAGCCTAAAATTCATAAAAATAGAATGATCTATTTGGACATCTGATCCAATAATTAAGGTAATAAGAATACTTTAATTTTTTCATTATCCAATAATTTATTAGTTATTTAATTGAACATGTCTAAAAGGATATATAATAACATGATATATTTATTTAAAAAAATTCATTATTTGGTATTTATTTTACCTATTTTTGATTCAGTAGTTACTTTAAGAAATGGATGTACCGAAAATATCTTCAATTCCTAATGGTCTGAAATACAATTTAGATCTAAAGGCCCATAAAAAAATATAAATTATATATATTTTTTGTACTACTAATTAATATAAATATTGTTCATATATTAATTAATAAAAATAAAATGAACCACTACTAGTTTATCATCAATAAATATTCAACCAAAATTTTTAGTTTGGTTCAAAACACATGACATTTATAGATATTATTGGTTTTCACCTAACATACATTTTGACCTTTTAAAAAACAAAACTAATTTAATTTATTAAAAAAATATGATAGAAATACTTGAAATTTGTCTAATCCAAAAATAGTCTTTTATCTATGGTTTTCAATAAAATCTCAATACATAAATACTTCCTCTGACATTTAATATAAACATTTCATGAATTGTTAACCCTAGGACACCTATAAACAATGAAAATTCAAATTTTTTTAAATAAAGTCTTGAAATTATCTTATCATTGATCCCCAACTTATCAAAAAATATCTCTATGTTACCACTTTCCAAACATGCGAATACCTTCAAAATTTATTATCTTGAATGAAAATAATAACCTAAATTACTATTAATACTTATTTAAAATGTTAATTAGTCCTTATTAAATGTATATTGGATTTATTACATAAATCGAAAAATGTTGTAAAATTCATCAGTGATACCATAAATATCCTAACAAAAAGTCTGTAATTTATTCCAAGGAAATCAGTTACATCAAATTTACTTATTCATATACCACATATCATTATCCAGAAAACATTATCATAACAAATGGAATATATTAAGGGTTATCATTCCCTTAATTATCTGTTTTCCATGGTGATTGCCTTGCCATTATAACACTTTTCTATTACATCAGAACCATTCAATGTGTTTTTGTTAATCCGTAGAAAAATACATAAACTAAACAATCCATATATATTTCACCATCAATATAACATAATTAGTGAATCCAAATCATAAAAACATGTTGTATTCCACTTTATCATTATGCCATTAAGAAGGATACCACATCCAATTACACAATACATCTTTCCATTCACTTATCAATTGTAGTCTCGTTATCTTTAGAAATGTTTCCAGTACTCACACCACCATACTTATTCTCATTAAAATATTTCCACATGGGAAATTAATATTCATAATGACCATATATGATACTCCTAAAACACATAAACTTTAATTTTGACTCAGGGAGGCCAATATTCATATCCATTTCATTAAATGAACACTTCATTTTTTCCTGGCATTCAATTTATTTGTTTCTTTCTTTTCTATAGTCAAAACTCTTTCTAGTTCCAATAATACATCCACATAGGTGATTATTACCACAACCAGGAAACAAATGAAATTGAATATTCATTTCACCATTGTTCCCATTTCTCTATCTCTTAGTGAAATCGTTATTTCTCTTCCTAGGGGTGTCCAATAGTTGGTTAAGGTGCAAATTTTAAACCATGTCATGTGAAAACTAATTAGGCCTGATCAAATAATAATTCACTCTAATGATCATAACAATTTAATTCTCATCAAGTAATCATCAATCACATTCAATGTTAATTGAGATCCCACCAATGACTAACACCATAAACATAGTTTGAGCATTACTTATCACTGTATAGAACAGTATAGTCATGTAAAGAATTACTAATTATATTTCTAACTCATTACTCCTTCCATAATATATTACACCCTAGGTTCATCCCAATTTATTCATAGATAACATATATTTAAATCTATCATGATGATTAATTATGAGTTTTGAGAATTACAAATCGATATCCCCCATAAGTGTCAAACCAAGTGTGCATCAAGCCATGTTGTTATGTTATTGATTGTACTGAGTCATGCCCAGAACATCTTGTAAGAGTTTGTAACAAAAGGTACATCTATACCTTAGTTACATAAACTTGTAGTATCTAGACAATGATTTATTTCTATGAAACTACACTCTCTATTCTTTACCAAAATTACATGCATTTTCTTAAATAGTGACTTGTCCTTATACTTATCCTTTGATACATCCCTATACATATATTTAGACATAATCCGAGGGATATAACTAGATATTTCTTATCATATTTTTCATAGATTAACGAAAACTATTCTTTCATTCAAACCATAGATACCCTTTCTTGACATAAATTGACATTACTTAATTTTTTTACATAATACATAAAACATTATACAAACATACACACAAAGTCCAAATTATTATAGTGCCTCTAAAATCTTAGAAAACAAATATTGGTAAATAAATGAGCAATATTATCTCCCACTAGGTTTTTGTTGACTATCCACCTTTTTAGAAACATCAAACATAATAAATAAATTTATATAATGGGAATGGAAACATAAAAAGTGGTGATATCATATGCTTATTAAGGTAAAAAACAGGTACATATACTCATAATCAATAGAATAAGGGTACAATAACTAGATTAATAATGTATAATATCATGCCTTGATTGTCCAATATCATAAAAATTAATCTTAGAATAAATCATGATAGTTAATAAGTAATGAATCATTATGAAATAAAGAACATAATCCATGATGGAAAACCATTGAAATAAACCATGGAATTTAGGAAAAAATAAAAAAATATAATATGATTTCTATAGTAGCCAAGGAATCCCTTAAAATTTCATTTTAATAGATAAATTCATTTACCAAACAAGGATCTCTCCTTTTTCGATCCGTGTGCTAGTGGATATAGTTTCTCCATATTCTAGCCTTATAATATTAAACCATGTTTATTTCTCATAACTAACCTGTATTACTAACCTACTTTTTTTCTAATTATTTCCATGTCTAAATAATGATATATAAATTGTTCCCCATGAATTTGTGGTTGATACAGACCACAACGATCTCATAATGAAAACATACTTTAATGTACCCAAAAAATATCATATCCCATAAAATGAATTGGGTGTCATAATCATGTAATCATATCTTAACCTATAGAAAGTTGATAGGATTCAAAATAATATAATCAAATTATAACCTATTAAAAATGTGGGTTTAATAGGCACATAACCATTGAAGGTGAAATATATTTCAAAAATATGACACAGTAAAAGGTAAAAGATTACAGGAAATAATGTAAAAGGAAACATTGTATCATTTCCTATAAAGGGTATGAGTAACACTAACATATGTTGTCTTAGATGGGAAAAAAATATAATGACCATTTAAATAATTATTTTTAGTGTTATATTCATTTTTATTTAAAAAATGATTTTAAAACAAAAAAAAACATTTAAATTTTGTTTTGTTGGAAAATTTCATTGAAAACATATAAATGAAGAATTGAAATGAATAAATATATTAATAGCAATTATCATGAAAGTTATATTTAATTATAATGTGAAAATAAATTTTATCAATTTTTGAAAACATGGATTTTAAAATAAAATAGTTTTCCTACCAAAAGAGAGAAATACAATCATATTTTATTAATTGTTTTCTTAAATACCATTATTCCCAATGAGTGGAAACATATAACCAATAAACTGATATATCATTAATAAATAGATTTTAAAAAATAATTTTTATTTTTGGGATATGGATCATAATATTTAATCGAAGAAGTATAATTAATAGAAATATCAAAACACGATGAGATTATTGTAATTAAATTATACCACTTAGTTACTTGGGAACATCCTCAATATGTAATAAAGGAAAATTAAATTTGGTATAAAATGTAATGAAAATAATATTATTCTTGATATTTTATTTAATATAAATGTATATAAACCTCAAATAATAAGTTAGTTTTATAAAAAAACATGAGTCTTAATGAAGGAAAATTTAGAAACAACTATTTTACCTATTTGGTATCTTTTGAAACATAAAACATATAAACGAAATATAATAAAATGGATATATAAATAACAATTAATATATTATTTCTAAAATTTGAATACATATTTGAGCATTATAAACACAAACCAAATGAATAGGGGGGGGGGGGTTAATAAAGACGAAATATCACCGAAGTGAAAAATGACACAAAATTCCCTTATATTATATCCTTACTATTGTCGTAATACAACAAACATCTTGTATAATAAATATGTTTTTATTAAAAAAATATTAAATTACAATATTTTTATATCTAATATCATATATGATTTCATTATGAATTCATTTTTCCATCTTGTTAATAATTCATTGTGAAGGTATCACATCGATTAAAAATCACTTTTTCTGCATGCGAATTAATTAGTTATATCATTGTTCCATATACTTATATTTTGACTTCCATAATATTAAACATTATATAAATATCATTTCTATTCTTTATATGTGTATTATAAAAATCTATTTAACATATAGGTATGAAATAGAGTAGTCTGTTCCTAGATACGGTAGGCTATATGTAAACATGAACATTGTTTCTGTTTTATTATTATATAAATTTTTTTAAATGATATGTATATATATATGAATACATATAATTATTTTGGTATCATTATTATTTCACATATATCATATAATTTCACTAAACATGTCTTCAATACATTCTTTGTACTATGTGAATGAATTACATTGCATTGAGGGGGCTGTTGTCCACACATCCTTTACTAGAATATTCATTTCTACAAAAGATAAATGTATGAATATAATTGTTATAAAATTATTAAATAATCATAAAAAATGAAAAAAATATAATATATATAATATATATAGATATATTTTCTTTCATAATGTCCACCTTCTTACGTTGTAAAAAAATGAACATTGATTATTGTTTAATATGTTAGTTCGCCATACATGTAAATTGTATGTAAGTTACCCATTAGATGGATGTGTAAATAATTTTAGGTTGAATCCATATGATAAAAAATACTATTTTAACAAGGATTATGGTTTTTTTAAATAGTATTATAATTAGTGTTGAGTGGTGTATAATTGAAATAAGATAATTGAACTCGTGGGATATTATTAAGTCTTATTTGGATAATTCCCTTTGCTTTAATCAAAAGGGATTCCTTTGATATCATTATTTCTAAAGGGAGACTTATATGATAAGCGTAAATTTTTTAGGATCATTCTGGGAAGATATTTTTCTATCCAAATATGGTTGAGATGATTGGGGAAGAGGGAGGAGAGGAGACCATTTTATTATCGAGGAGTTTAAATCATGTAAATATTTGACGAAAGAAATCCACACACATTTCTTATGCTAAAATTGCATCCAATATCTGACCCAAGATGAAAAAATGGAGTATATTTTAGAATAATGGCCATAAAATGGCTCTTGGTCATGTTTTTAGAATTTTTTGGATGTTAAAATTAATGTTCAGTACTTTGATAACGTAATTATTATGTTAATCATTAAAATTTATTTTTATCAGTTTCATTAAAAATTATAGAAAAGACTATGATAAGCATATTAGACATTATAAATTAATCTGATTTAGTATAAAAAATAATTTTTTCCAAATTAAAATAACATTAATCAATGAAATTCGTTTAAATATATTCTTTCTAATGGGTAACATATCTGGTTTTTAATGTCAAAAAATTTAATGGATTGTAATTTTTTTATATAAAACATCATTGATTTATTGTTTCCTATCAACTGAATTGGATTAATTGATAAAAAACATTTCTAATTAAATTTTTAAACCTATTTAAAATATACTTTATCCTTATAAATAAATTATATGTAAAGGAATTGTTGAAATAAAATCTTGTATTTTAACTATTCTTTAAAAACTGAAACATTATTGAAAAACAACATAAATTTATCGTAACCTGATTTTTATTGTTTTATTTAGATATTAAATTATTTTTGTAATATTAAATCTATAATAGATCCAAAATTTATATTTTTAATGGTTTCTACATTAAAAATCGGTAAACCTACCATTACAAAGGTATGGGTTTTTATGCACAAAATTGCAATTGTTTTTATATTATGTATATCAAATATATTTGATGAATATCAAAAACATTTAATTGAATATATATAATATATACTACATAATTATCACTCAGCAATTATTATTAATTTAATTTATTTGGGTAAAACAACATTGTGGCCATAATAATATTTCCATTTACAATCAATCGTTCTTTACATTATTTTCTAATTAATTTGTTATGTTTGAATTCTTCTTATACTTGTGTAAAATATTTTTTTTTTAAATTACGTAATAATATCCATATCTTACAGTTTAATGTCTTGTTTAAATATTATTATAATAAATAATAATATTTTAAGAATATTTTGTTATTTGGTAATCTTCGTTCATGTGTGCTACACAATCCATTGAGGAAATTAATTATTGTGTGTGAAAAAACAAAACCTAGTTTTTCTTTATAGATAATGAAAAAACTTATGTGGAATTTATTGAAAAATTAACCTGGTGTTGTATATAACTTAATCCAAATATATTTCACTAATTTAATATAAAAAAATAATATTGCATGAATTGATAAATATAAAACTGATTAAATTAATTCAAAAATAAATTATTCAAAAATTATCGAGGTGTCCCAATCCTCTATAAAAATATTAAAAAATATATTGAAACCATATTGGACTATTCAACCATCAGATTTAATATTAAATATTTAATTCGGGATATCAATTTATATGGGGATAAATTCAATGATTTCTTAGGTTCTCCCTAATGAGAAAAGAGGTTATTTTAATAAAATATTGGAACTCCTCTTTTATAGGGTAGAAAATAAATATATATTAATATAAATTATATTTCATGAATATGAAATAAAAATTAATTAATGGATCAATTACCCCGGTGTTTTTTATTAATTTCGTACCTTGAAATAAAATATTGATGTCACCCCTTACATTATTCATGTAATGTATTTCTATAATTACTCTTTGTTTATATCTCATAATTTAATATTTATTAATGTTCATCTTTCCCTAGAATTCCATTACTTATCTTATAATCTAACCATTAAATATCTCCATTTAGAAGATAACATTGAAAATATAAATTTTTTTCACCTCTCAGGTTGTTCTTGATCAAATTGATTGATATATGTTTTTAGATAATTCATATTATGAATTTTATTATGATGAATATCAATTGAGATCATGATTTGCATCTTCATTCCCAATAGTTTTATCTATAAAGACAATATTTGGGTTACCCTTACAATTTCTATGATATATCTTTGAAAGGAAAAGAAAGATAGCATAACCTCTCACAAATTGGGTACCTTATTTATTAATGTTGAAAAATTATATTATTACTCCATCAAGTGGCACAAGAACTTCATGGAAATTTTGAAGATTTCCTGGATGTTAGATACACATCATTCAAACAAAGACTAATCATGTTGACCCCCATGATTGTGATTACACAAGTTAAAATAGTCACCCAAGTAACCTATATCCATACAGATTTTAAATATAAAAAATTATTAATGTTTCTAATTTTTTTACCCAAAAATATTTTCACATATTTTATTATCAACTAATCATTTATTTTAATGAAATCATCAATAAAAAATCCTCTATATTAACCTATTATGAATTCTAATAAACCTCACATAACATTTTATATTTCATAAATATTAAATTTGGTATCAACAATGTAAATTTATATTGATATAAAATAGTTTTTGAATATATATATAATATGATGTAATGAAAGGTGAGACACTATAATAGGGAAATATTGATTGAAATTTAGAAAAGGAAAATAAATAGTAAAAAATAATTTAACATTAAATTAGTATAAAATAAAATATATATTATTTTAATTATGGTTAAAAACATATTTGTGAAATGAAACTCAAAACTTATTGAATAAAAACATTAGTATTCCTAGTTCAAAAGCTAAATTTAATCCATAATAAAAATTATAAATGGAAAATCTTAAATGTCATATCATAAAATAGAAATATTTCTTTATAATATTGTTTAACATAAACATTTCCACATATAAACAGAATACACAATTATTTATATGATAATTTTCAAGCACCTTCAGATATATTGACAATATATCTACGTATGATGATAAATTAATGATGTGAGATGATATTAAATTATTCATATTATAGTAAGAGAATAATACTGAATCATAGAAACATTTCATATGGAAATGGTAGTATATTGGAAAGGGATTAGAGTCGATAAATTAACAATAATGATTAAGAAATCTAAATTTAATGTTATAATAGAATAGGTAAGTTATAAAATGTGAGGGAATGAGAAAATAAACAACTTTCAAATATTGAAATAATTTTTTTTATTTATTTCAATGTTATGTGATTCTTATGAAAATTTAATTAAATATTTATGAAAATATTAATTTATTGAATAAATATATTTTAGATCATAGATTCATTTATATTTTAATATTCCGAATTATTTAATTAAAATGACTTCATAATACATACAATATTATAATAACAGATTTTATTCTTCGCCTAGAAATTCAAAAATCAGAAAACATTCTAAAAAATCACTTTTAAAATATTTTAAATTATATTTTCTATATTTTTTAAAAATATTAAATATAATTATATATATATATATATAATTTTATTAAAAAAATAGTTTATTTTAAAATAATTAATTTTCAAATAATTTTTAAAACACCTTTTTAATATATATGAATCATTTTTAAACATATAAATACAGTCAAATTATATATCATTTCATAATATTTATTATCCATATATGTTAAATGAAAATTTTTTATATTGAGTTTTGACTTTTATTTACCACTATTTTATCCCCCATAAGGGTCTTATTACTATTATAATGGACTAGTTACTATTGTTTTATTCTAACAACTACCTTATACTTCCAACACAAATATCATCTATTATAAATCCACATTATTATAAAATATAATCCAATTAAATTAATTGACATAGTAACAATATCATAACTATTCTATTTTTATAGTTTTCATTATATAATGAATATATCAATCCTTTTTATTATTTTTATAATATAATACTCTAGTGATATTTAATAAGAATTTATTCATATTGTTTTATCTATTCTTTAAAATTGCTGGAATTTTTTTATAATACTAATACATTATTAGTTTTTATTTAAAACTTCACTGACTTAAAATTTCTTGAATTTTGAGATGACTATTGTAATGAAATTTTTATTAATAATATATAATTTTAGGTTTAAAATTACTAACCTAAATAATTTAATTCTTGAAATTTTGAGAGTATAACTATTTATGATTCAGTTTGAGAAATTCATTACAATTAAATAACGTCTTCAGATTTTTTATTATTCTATTGTAACTGAAACACCTATTATAGGAACACTGACCACATGAGCCTCGATCCAATGTATTCTTTATTAAATTTCTATTAGATAAAATGAATCACATAATGAAGGATAAAATTGTTTAATAGTCTTGATAAACTTTATTTATTTAAACATGTCCAAAATTATATTTAAAAACTCAAATTAGAACATAATTATTTTAGAATATTATTATATCCACTTTCACATCCATTCATAAAATTCATATTAAGCTCCCTATTTTCCTAGGAAACAAATGAAATTAAGAGTTAGAATAAATTTTTAGTGTGGATTAACTATGTTGGAATAAATCATTAATCAATAAGACTAATAAAAATGAAAATTCAATTAATTAATCATATGTTCCATGTAATTAATAAACTAATAAGTAGGTTTATTCAGAGAAGATATTAATGACAAAATAGTAGGTATAATAATTAATTTGGAATATAAAATACATAAAAACTTATGAAATTAAATAAATAACATTACTATCATAATAAGATAAGTAATAATAACTACCAATGGATAAAAATTTGAATGAATAGTCCATTTAAATAAATTTGCATCCATGATAAGATAATTAATAATATATATGTTAATTTATATTAATGAACACAAATGGAATTTAAATAAATTTAATATCATGAATAAAAATATGGTACAATAAATAAAGAATTGTAAATTACTATGAACAAATCCCACTTAAAATACAAAAAATAATGAAATTCATCCAATGGTAATATCATTTTCAACAACTCATTGTTAAAAACAACTAAATCTATAAAGAAGGAAATTATTAATTATCGGATGCCTTTATATTAGGAATAACAGTTATTGTTCTGTCAATACACTCACAATATAATTTTATCAAAAATGTACAAAAATATTTAATTCCATATTGTTTATTTGTCTCATGAAGAAAAATAATAAATCTATGGGATATACTATTTTCACTATCACTGTATCTCCAAAAAAATACCTCACAAATTTAATGATTTATTTGTTTTATGAAACATTTTCTCAATCATGAAATATATATATTGAGTAATGAATATAGAATACCCAAATTTTTTCAGATAAATAAATATTATTCAATATAGAACACCATATGAAAAATGATATATGGTTTAGAAATAAGTATTTTCATCAGGAAAAATAAGGATATTTAGGTGAATCATTTTGTGTAATGACCATTAGAAAATGAAAATTTCAAGGTAAATCTAATGATAAAACAATTAAAACAAAAAATTTAATATCAATACATTCTTTTGTCCAAATGATTATAAACCACCCATAGAAAAAATAATGATGGTATCAGTAAAATAATATACCCATTATAGTAGGAAAAAAGGTTTGTTCTCATTGGTGAATATAAATACTAGAAAAATATCACTAAATACAATCTTAAAGATAAAAATTCCATTCATTTTAAAATTTACATCAAAAATTAAATGTTTGATAAAATTAAAATTATAAGTTTTTTTTTTTAAATAACCTTTGTTTCTATGAAAATAATCATTAAAACATGTCAGTTTTCATGACTAATCTAAAATTTATTCATTTCATATAAATTAAAATAAATATTCCATTAAAATTTTCAATAAATTAAAAATAATCACTTCTTTGAAAATCAACCTAATTATTATAATTATTTTCTAAAAATAATTTAATAATAGATAATAAATAATTTAGTAAATAAATTTAAATTTTAAAAAAAAATTGATTATTTTTAATAAATTTGTGTTTAGAAGAAAACTGATTTCTTGCAAGAGAGAACTAATGTATGATTTTTTTAAAATATTTCTTAAATCATATTAACTACCACTGAATAATAAAATTGTAATTTTTTTAAAATATTATGAATAAAATATAAAAATTATATTATATTGGTTTTTATTATATATATAAATAAGTTCTTTAGAACAATATTACTAAATAAAATATCTATATTGGAAGGAGATTGTATTTTATAACCTTAGAACGATCCATAAAAATTGGTGATAATTATAAAATGAATCCTTAAATGTATAAAATGGAATGAATATAAAAAATTGAATATAAAAAATAATATAGTAAAATTTCAATATAAACATATTCATATATTATCAATGATTATGAAGATGTAATGCAACCCTATGAAATAATCTTTAGTTCTGAAATTATTTTCTAGTTAGTAACATTTATATCAAATACACTTGGAAAGAATCATTCTATTCAAAAAACATAAAATATTAAGTGAAAATGATAACAAAATGTAGGTAGTGTATACAACAAATAAAAAATTAGGTGTATACCATTAAAATATATATCAATGAAGATAAATTGAGATGATGTCCCATGCATCACACTAGTTATGTTGATTGGGAATTAAAAATTATTATAATGGTTTTGATAAATTAGATAATTTATTCCACATCAATAATCAAATTTATAAAATCATTTATGATTCACTTATAACATTTCACTAATTGATTTCTAAATTTCATTCATTATTTTTAATGAATTGTGTGTTAATTTTCTTTTTTTCTCATGCATGTTTAATTTTAAATGATATAATAGATAATATTGAATATATATCAAACATATAATTAATTATATTAGTGTTATAAAATCCAAATTTACTCATTCATACATGTCTAGAAACAATTATTAATGTTTTCCTTGGAATATGAATCACATCACTTCGTGGAACAAGTAGGCCATATATATGCACAAGCGATGATATAATTCACTTAATGTGTAAAAGGGAAATTAATTTGGTTATATATTAATTTAATATAATAAATATAATCTTATGTATATATAAAATATGTATTAATTATATTCGTATAATTTTTATTTTCATTTTTACATGAAACGATAATCACATCTCTTCGTGAGGTAGTATTCCACAATACACATGAGTAAAGATATCCAATTTTAATGTAAATCATTAAAAAATGATATATGTGATAAAAATATAATATAAGCATAATAATATAATAAAGATTATATACAAGTTTTGAATATAGTTTTATATCTATCCCCGAAAAAAGTCTATAGAAATTGAATTACAATGGTTCATGATGTGGTAGTCATCCATATAGATGATAAATTATTTAGATTCCCATTTATGGAATTTAATATGGGGAATTACAATTAAATCAACAAAAAACACCTATAGGTATATTTTAGATAGTTTATTATTATATTTTATATATTATTTTATAATTAATGCGGAGACGAAATAAATGCAAAGATCGGAATTTGTTGTTATAATTACATTCTCTAAGAGAAACATCCTATGGATAACTTCTTAATGACAATATTGATGTTGTATTGGAAAGACTATAATGTTTATAATTTAATTATAGATGTTGGTGAGAGAATTATTTTGGGTTTTTTTGAGGCAAAGGGATTGGTATGTGTGAAAAATGTAGATGAGTGACTGGCCTTTTATATGTTATGAAGGGAAAAACTCCAAAAAATTACATGGAAACATTCTTGAAGAATCCCAAATGATAATTTAATTCACATGAAAAAAGCTTAAACAGGATCCTAGAATCTAGATTTGGATGAAAAATATAAAAATATTTCTATAAAATATGATTACCAAATGTTTTTTGATAATTTTAAAACTCCGCTTTTTAATTTAATTTCACCAGAAACACATATTTACCTTAAACATAGAAATTAATTATTTTTATTTTCAATATTAATTAAGGAAAAAATTATTTTTTTAATTATTAGACAAAATAAATTATAGTAATTTAAAATAAGGATCCTATTCTTCCAAATTCCATTAAATGAAGTAAAAAATATTTTTTTAAAATTAATCACACATATGCAATGATAAATCCATTTTGTAATGGGAAAATTTTAATAAATTTGAAATATTTTTATTTCAAAATTCAATATTGAAAAGATTCTAGTGATGAAAATTATATAAATAAATATATAATTGAATATTTTCATATTAAAAGTAATTAAAAATATAATTTATCAAAATATATATTTTAAAATAATTTTTTTAATTTAATTTATTTATTTTGAATGATTCACCACAAAATGAAGCTTCTGAAAAATCACCTTATTTTTCATTATGATAACATTGAGATTCTGATTTAAAATGAATTTAACTTTTTTAAAAATTTCATTTTCTGAATTTTGTAAAATTAAATTTTCAATTATGTGCGTAAACCAGGACTAACACATCTTTTACTAAAATAATTTTTTTGAGAAAAGAATTCTTTTTCATTTAAATAATTGTTATTTTATTTTTAATAAATACATAAAAAACATTTTCATAATATGGTAAATATAAATACTAGATGAAAAGCTAATTACCATAGGTTCATATTATATTAAATAATAATGTTTAAATAGTATTTCGTTGTTTTTATAAACTTGTTGTTTAATAGAACATAATATAATCTCATTGTTTGGTGTAATGTAAGCAAAATGTGTATTTTCATGTAACAGAAGCTAAACTCAGTGATGTATGTAATTAATTCTATTGAAAATATTTAATTTATTTGAAGATAAATTTAACATCATGTCTTGTGGGGTTATATTTTTTCTATGTTTGGTGACATATGTTATACATGATATAAAATACATTATTGTTATTTTAGAATTTTGGAGTGTTACATTCTCCCCAAATTAAATTTATTTTGTCCTAAAAATTTAATTTTGATCTGGGTAATAATGAGGATAATTATTTTAAAATCCATTATGTGAAAAACCCAATTTTAAAAAGCATTAATAAAATGTTATCATATTCAGAGAGATATAGAATTAAATAGCTCATATAGAATAACACATAACTAGGTTTCTAGGTAGAGAACATAGTTGGAATGTGATTATATAGATATGGAATGGAAGATGAAATAATTATAGAGTATCATAGATATCATTGGTCAAACATTGGTTAAAGATAAATGAAACATTAAGGGCCTCAAAAAATTCTATTATTATATTAAACAATATCTAATTTATCATTAATCAATATAATAGAATTAGTGTTGTCATGATATACTTATTAATATTGGGATATTATTTTAATATATTATCATAAAAAGAAATATTATAACTTTATATGTTTCTATATATAATAACAATTTATTCCTTTGATTGTTCCTAGATGAATTTCAAATTAATCATCGAATCTAATAAATAAGTATACATAAATAAATATATTATATCTGAAACACTAATATTCACTTTTAACATATCTAATGTTCCATAAAATTGGGGAAACTTATTATAAATTCGTTTAACTATCTTCCAAATACAATTTGTTTATCTAGATTTATCAATATAATACATTAATTTGTAAATTGAAATAGTAAAACCACTTATTACTCATTAAAAATTATTATTTTTGAATAATTTAACTAATGAAATATTTTCCAGGATATTACAGAGGACAAAGGTTTGTGTTAAACCCTTATCTTTCTTTAGTCATGGGTTTAAGAAACATGGGCTTATTACATACAAAGGGTCATCACAGAGTATGTTGGTTTTATTTTTTATAAAATATTTTGTTATCATTCCATTAATGATCCCAAAAATTATAAATTACATTTTTGAAATAAAATTAATCACTAAATGACATTTTAATAAGGTTTTCAATACAACACTTGTTTCATAATCTCTCATAATCTCATTTTACTACTATTAAATGTTAATTAATATTTATATTAATAATAATTATTAACATTACCATTAGATATATTTCAATATAATAAAATGGTTTTATTCTTCAAATAAATTTCCTACTAAATCAAATTCATAGAAAAAAAATCTCCCAAAAAATAAATAATCCTCATAGCATCTCATCACATAAACCTAAAAGGGGTCTAGGACACTATGAACATATTATCAATCATACGATAATAAATAAATTCTTGTATCATTAAATCATATGTAAATGGGGAAATATATTCTTCTAAAATTTTAAACAATATATAGATGTTTTGTAATTCCAATTTCCAATGTAACATTGGTTATGTGAAATTTAATTATTAAAACCCACTAAATAATTACTTCATCCATTTTATTTCAACATTGGTCATTCAATGGTCTAGGGTTTAACCATTAGAATGTTAAATTGTCTCAAATAATAACCAAGTTATATATATTTATTATAATGAAGTATAAATAAATTCCTAGGATGAACTTTATTTTATTCTATCATACACATCATTTTTATATTGAAATTTATTGAATTATCCTTAATTTTCCTATATATAAAAAATTTCACTCATTCATTAAGACGCATTCTTTTCAGTCCAAGACAATATAGGTTAAACATAAGTAATTCATTATAAATATCTAAGGAAAACATTAAAAATATATTGTAAAAAATGTGTTAATTTTCCAATGAATACTATTTTGGAGTGTTTATCCAAGGGCATAGTATAACCCATTTTTATACATTGGGTGATGAACAGGTCATCCCCAATGTTCCATTTTCTATTTTATTACACATGGTTTAATCTTTTATAGAACAATATCCACTATTAATATCTTTAATAGGATATATTTATAGAATAAACCACATAATTTATGTTAATCTCATTAATATTTTTAGGTATTCCAAAAACCACTACTTTTAAATTTTAAATTCCTTAAGTGGAAAAATATATTTATCAATGAATTAATGATATATTTTTTAGACGCCTTAACCATCAATTAATATATTGGAATTTTAAATTGAATATTTTTGGGGGTTTGAAACTATGTTGGTGCATCATTATCAGGCTTGAAAAGTCACAATGAAGACTAAATAAAAATATTAAATATAATATATTAAAAGGTAACTTTTCTTTCAAACAATTTGAATAACTCCAAAATAGTGCATTATATTAGATATATGAGACAAAATTATGTCTGAAATATTTTGTTTACACAAGGAAGGTTATATCAATAGAATACTCCATTAATTTGGATGCCTCGCTCGTGATATAAAGTTATAAAATAATATTAAATATATTATTTATTAAAAATAATTAAATATCTCTAAATTTTTAATCGTATAGGAGCTATGATAAAACTGATGGGTCTAGAATTAGGGGTTTAACCTAGATGAAATATAATATATTCTACTTTTGGGAATTTGGATGTCTCACCCAAAAAGGCGACCCTTCTTATTTTAATTAAATAATTTTTTCGTTTTACAATTTATAAATTGTTAATATCTCACAAATAACTCATTAATTAAGAAATTTGACACCCCAATTTTTTCCAGAAAGGGGGATTACCCAATATAGGGTATAAATTTTATTTTCAACAGAAAATTGATATTGTTTAATATTTATATTAAATGGTTATTTTTAATTTAAATAAATTAATATATATATATATATTAGTGCTTAATCTTCTTCTAAATGTCAGCAAATAAAATTTATGGTTGGTCAATATTTTTAAAAAAAAATTACCTTTTTCTACACTTTCAGTAAATACCTTAATGAATGATAGAAATAAATGAATCTGTTTTTAATTTTATATATAATGGGGGGATTAAATTAGGGTTTTAGTTTTATATAGACATACATTCAGTTGGGGTTTTAATGTCAAGATAATCCTACCTATCGGTTGATCCGATTGGGCCATATTATTTAAGACACCTTGGGAAATTGGAAAACCTTCGTTAATGTAAGATTGATATCTTATTCTTTTTCATCCATCACAAAAAACTATTCTATTTACATTCCCCATAAGTGAAGCACCTTCTACATAGGTTTGTTCTTTTACCTTTTTCCTTATTAAATTAATTTATTTACATTATATCATCTTTTATTATTATTTTATAGATCTTATAAATTAAATAACTACATCATTATTGGACAGAATTACATGACATCAGTACCATTAAAATTCTCTCAATGATTAAAAGCGTAATAAAATTTTTGTTTCAAAGGCATCAACGTATTCCATGAACCAATTTTTCACATTTTAAATTTTTTAAAATAATTTTGTCAAAAAATTATTGTTATGAATTATCTGATGGTAAATATGATGAGTTATTAATGATTAAATATTCATTATTTCTAAGATTTAAGTATAAAAAAATCATAAAATTTCAATTTCATCAAATTATAAAAATATAATGAAAATTAATTATCCAAAAATAATTTCATGCAATTATCGAAATAAATAATTAAATGATTGTAAAGGATAATTTCTTGAAATTGTCAAAAGGTTCGTTATATAATAATTATCACTTGATAAATAAAAAGTATTATAAAAACATATTTTATTTTGAAAGGATAATTATATATATATTCATACATTCATTCATATTATTTTAAATAAAAAAAAATATTTATGTGAAACACCACATATATTCTCAAATTATTTAACGAATATAAATTATTGAAAGTGGTTAATAATTTTTCATGGGGATAATTCCCATAATTGTATGTTTTGACCTAAACAAGTTTAGAACTTATTCAGTAGATAAAAATTACATTCTCATGTGATATTTTATTAATTATTGAATTAAAATAACTATATTGGTTCATGGAACTCTTGATGAACATCGATTATAGGTGTATTGATAATTATGATAATAGGTTCGTGATGAGGTGTATTGAACCACCCATGGAGGTTAATCGTTTTTTCTTACATTTATAGCATTGGGGTAGGTGGTTTTGTTTCAACTAGCTAATTTTATTGTCATTGTATTTCTTAATTTATTTCAATTATTGATTTAAACTCTATTGATCAAATTTTAATTCAATTAAATTAATAATAACCTAGTTCATGTGAATCCATATATTTAAATTGGTTTTGGAATAAAAATTTGGAAAACCCCTAATTCCATTGAATTGTAAGTGTTTATTGAAATTGGATGATTTAAATTGTAGATTTTATGGAAATGATTGAAATTAAATTGTTGAATTTAATTTCGGAAAAAAATTGGTTAGTGATGGAATTTGTTTTTAATGGATATTAAACTGGTGAAAATGTCATCAAATGATTTGATATTAAACCAATAGTTTTATCATGTAAAAAAGTACGTTTTTCAATAAAACCTATTTTGGTTTAAAATGGAATGAAATTGGAACATTTGAAATAGAAGAATTGTATTGATCAAATTGCTAAGAAGTCTTAAAATATTTCACCCATCATGTAAGAAAGAATAAAAGATTAAGGTAATTAGTGATTTAATTATATACATTATACACTACGACAATGTTCTAAAAAAATTGCAGTGGGACACTTTTCTAATGGTATAGCGATGACTCAACTTGGACAGTGTTATAGGGACATGTGTATACACATTTTTCTGAGTTCACAGAGAGAGTGAAAAATCTTATATCTTGTTAATACTATTGTGCCTTTTGGCATATGAGCATGTTTATCTATTTTTTATTTATATTTGAGATATAAATGTATACCAATGATTCTAAACTAATTTAAATGCCTGTTGATTTTAATTAAAATGTTTTATGATACTTATTTATTTAATCCATTTTTTTTGAAATATTCCATAATTTTATAAATTCTATGATTAATGTATTTTTCCATCATTTCAAATGTATATCATGATTTTATTAATTATTCTATAATACGACAAAAATATTAATCATTAATAATTTAAATAATTTCATTGGTTCATCAATTTTTAGAATATATTATGGAATCTGTGGTGATACACAACTGGTCTTTTATATCACACCCTACTTTAACCTTTTGTTGTTTGTAGACTACCTTCTTCTAGGTTCTAGTAAGGGGAAATGATCACTTGGAGGTGGATCCAGCTATTAACCCTTAGTCTCAGTTAGTTATATACTTAGGAAAATGGTTTTTGTATCTAGGGTTTTGTCCAAGGGTTGTATTAAATTGGTCATTTTAGTCCTTTATCTATTCTGATAATCCAGTCCTAGTGGATTTTATTTTAATGCATACTTCCTTATTTTCATATGCTTATGCATTGTTGTAGAAAAATCGTTTCAACTTTTAGGTTTTATGATGCTTGGTTCTAGTCGTCGACCAGTGAGGATTAGGAGCGCCCTTCGAGCTATATCATTGGCGGCTCAGTTATCGAGTTATGTGGGTACAGAAGCATGTTTGTTACAATTTATTCATTAATAAGAAATTATTATTATTTTAAAATATATCCCTTAATTCTATCACAGGGTTATATTCTATATTCGATATATTCCTAAATATACATTCGAATTTTTTACTAAATGTCCCATAACACCAAATGTAGCACTCATGACCCCGGTGTCCCATAGAAAGTGTCTGATTTAATTAATTGGATTTAGATAAAAAAATCACATCCCAATAGACCAATTTGTTTAATTTTTTTGGAATACTTTATATAAAAATGATTCGTTTATTACATATGAGTATAAAATATAAAATCAAATATTATTCATGAATATCGTTATTCCCACTAGAATATCATAGCATGTCATTGATATTACACATTACAAACACTAAGTAGAGAAAACCAAACAAGGGTGATATCAAATTTTCAGTATGGTATAATTACATTATATGAATTCAGGAAATAATAAGAATAATCAATACGGAATGTTAAATTATTAATCTCAAATTCTATGTAATTAATAAAATTTTAAATAAGTGCATCTAGAGATAATATCAATCAAAAAATATAATGTATAATAAAAAATATGGTAAGGTAAACAATTTAAAACTTATATAATTAAACTAATAACAAGAATATCATAATTAGATAATGCATAAAAAATATGGAACTGTAAATAACTAACCAAAAATTCTATTTAATTAACATTACTATCATGATAAGATATGGAATTATTGAAATGTAAATTTAAATAAGTTATCACAAAATCTATTTAAATAACATGACTATCGTGATAATGTAAACAATAATAAATATATAAATCTCTATTACTAAACAATTATTCTGCTAAATTAATATATATAGAATTAAATGAATCTAGATGTAATATCAATGTGAAAATATCATGGATAATAGTTACTGAATCCTTAATTAATGAAATGCATTATTGTTAGATGTTCTGATCATAGACACCTTGATAGATCTTCCATCACGACCATTATAAAAATGACATAAAAATATACGTAGAATACCTTTTTATATTATCTTTCATATTTTTCTCATGATACATTTTGGTGCATTTAGGTGATATATTATATCATGAACCACCCTTCACTAGTAGTGTAAATCATTTCTCATATATTAAATGATAGATTTAATTATTGAACAATGTTCTCTATCATTAATTAATCAAAATTGATTAAAGAGTATAAATTTTTCAATATCTCACAATATTAAAAGTAAATTTTAATTTATATCACCACATATAAAAATTCTACATGATTGATTAAGTTAATATATCACTGACAATTAATATAGATATTTTGGGAAAATTTAATGTCTAATGATCATAGGAATGAAAATATTTCAATGGAATGTTAATGAATGAATAAAGTGAATTTCAATACTTGCATTTGTCTGAATTATCATGATCCATCTATAGAAGGAATAAATTTGATGGCAATTAAAAATATTCCCATTCAAGTAAGAATAATGGGTTGTTCATTGATGAATATAAATACCACAAATATATATTTGGAATCATTTTTGAGAATAATATTCTATTCATTGTTAAAATAACTATGAAAAATGAAATTTTAAAATATATTTTGATAATAATTTTCATTGAAAGTAATTCTTAAAATATATAAAATAATTGATAAAAAATTTAAGTTGTCTTAAGGCCTGTAATTTTCATTGATGTTTTAGATGTTAAAAAACTATTCCATTGAGTTTTTTGATAAATACGAAAAAATAATTGTTTGGAAAAGAACATAAATATTCAATTATATTTTTTTTACAAAGTATAAATTCTTTAAATTTTATTAAATAATTAATTTCAAAATGGAAATTTTTTTATAAAAAATGGTTTTATTAGAAATGTTATTTCAGTCTGAATATATTAATAGATTATTATTTTCAGAAAATCATTTTCAAAATAAATATATGTAAAAATGTTTGAAAAACTGTTATATTGCTTGAAAATATCATCAACAACCTGAGGATAAGAAAAATAAATAGTTTATTATGAACATGATAAATAATTTCCTTTATGTGGAATTAATGAAAAACCCATTTCGATTTGAATTAGATTATGAAATAAACCCATGAAAATATCATAATATTGATCTAAGAATAACTATTCAATTGATTATGTATATCAAATTTATATAAATAAAAAAATTAGACATAGATTATAATATATTTAGAATTAAATATAAAAATAATCAAATAATTTCAATGAAAATTTTGAATTAATATAAAACCAATGATGTGAAATTTAAATATGAAATTCTTTACCACATTGTAATATTTATGTGAAATCTAATTAGATGAAATAATTAAATATGTAACTAGAAATACCATGAATTACTAATGAATAATGATATTACATTTCAAATGAGCAGTATATACACAATATTAATTAAATTGGTGGAAGAAATTACAACAATCCTCAATGAAGAGAAATTAAGATGATGTCACTAACATTATGCTTCAATTTTGTTGAATGTAGTTTTCCACTTTTATAAAGTTTTTATCCATGTTATTAATTTTTTTCATAAGAATTTTAATTTATTGAACATATATATGGTCCTATTATAAATTTTATTTTCATCCATTTCAATATAATATTTCATTTTTTGATTGAGGTGTTTATAATCTTATTTTCTCATGTGAATTTTGGAATTACTGTTATGTTTATTGAATATAGGATGTATATAAAAATTATTCCCAAATATAATCATTTAATTAATATAATAGTGTAAAATTTATAAATTTTTTATTCCATCAATTATAATTGGACATCGAAAGTTAATTATATAACTATGCAGAGACGGTAGGTCATAAATACGCTAGAGAGACAGTATCATTCCCTTAACCAGTGAAAGGGTAAGAATATATGGGATAAATAAAATTTTCAGAATAAATATCATCACATATATATCACATATATTCATAAATTTTTTCCTTATTACATTCTATTTACGGCATATATGAAAAATAAATCACATTTCTTCACATGATGTAAGTCTGATGTACACACAAGAGACATTATTTTAGATTAAAAAATAGTACATAAAAAGTATTTTTGATATTAAAAATAATAAATTATAATAATATTATAAATTTCATATTTATTTTAAAAATCCTTCGTTATATCAATCTTCTAATGGAGGTGATGTAAAACGAACTACTTCTGTTCGTGAGGCAATCATACGACCTACACAAGGTTGAGGATTTTATTTCTTATTTGATTGAAATAGATATGAATAATTATTATGATATAATAATATAACAAATATATATGGTATAAACTTGTTTTTTATTTATATTTTCATTTTTAATTAATTATTTAACATTGGGAAATAAAAATGAAAATGAAAGAATATTGTTTTTATTATTACCTTCTCTAAAAGAAACCAATGTTGGTTCTCCTCTTAAAGTCCATATGGAAGGTATTTTTGGAAGAAACAAATCTCTAGAATATAACTAATGATTTTTATGAGATCATTTGGGAGGGTTGTATGTTGAAAATTTTAATGTGTGGGTTGAAAGTGTGAGTGGAGGGAGATTCATTTTATATGTCAGGAAATTAATCTTCTTTGACATTACCTGAAAATATTCTAAAATAATAAAAAAACTATTAACTCATTCACGTTCCAGAAGCATCCAAATTACCCCTCTAATAATCATCGGAAGGATAATTTGTATATATACTTATGAAATAGGATTTAGAATTTTCTTTCTTAACTTTTAATCATCAGAAAGTTATTTTAACTCCATCGTAAACCATTTTTTCAATAACTATAATGATTATTTTTAATTATTTTCACAATTCATTTGAGAAAAATTAATTTGAACATATTAAATAATATATATTATATTGAATCAAAATATGGAGTCCAGTTATTCAAATTCAATTCATAGAAGTTGAATTTTTTAATTTAAAAAAACGGATAATAGAAACGAGAAATTGGGTTTTAGGGAAAATTTTAAAATACAAAAAAACATTTAAATTAAGAATATATATTAAAATATTCTAATTAAATAAATTTTATTAGTGGAATTATATTTTTGCTACATTTTTTTAAACATAATTAAAATTTTAAATTATATTTTTATATAATTTAACCCAAATGAATGATTTAATTAAAATATAGTATTTTTCACTATACATAAAATAATATATAATTTCATAAAAGTAAAATAAAATATACCCTAAGATAATTTTTATAAGAAAAAATAAAAAGATATGATTATTTTTCCAAAGAAATATTATTTATATTGTAAAAATTAACTTTACATTATCTACAAAATGAAAAACTAAAACTTTTTTAGATAAATAACATTTTTTTTGAAAATAATACATTTTAATTTCAAAAATTATATTATAATTTATGATGAATAGATGAAAATATTTATCATAATTCCATCTTACTATTCATAAGCTTCAATTTAATTATTATGTATACTTAACATATCAAATAACAAGATTTCAATAATAAACCATGTTTTATCTAAAATTTGTGGTGTAAGAAACACATTTTAGTCCTAATGTTACATATAAGGAAACATAAACGCACATGTCCATGTAATGGAAGATAAACACTATATTAATTATAATTACATATATTCAATAGATTAAATTTATTTAAAAACAAATTTATCATAATTTTTAGGGTGTTTTATTTTCATCATAGCTTGGTGTTTTAAGTCATACACTATATAAAAAACAATGTTATTATACTAGAATTTATTGGTATTACACCACCTATTTTGGAATTGAATACAGATGTGACCCATGTATTCAACCTCCAAAATACCATTGTATTGATATTACAATTAAAGGCATATGAAAATTTTTTGGTAAGAATTTTTATTATAAAACCCATTAATATTTGACAACTCAATGACTCCAAAATGATATGAACAAATTATACTGATATTAAAATTACATGTCAATGTATGTAGTGAATCCAAATAAAATATGATAAATAACTTTTACGACTCCAATAAACTTTCAAAAATAGAAAAATCGTATCCTAAATGAATTATAATGTAAAAGTGATTATGAAAACTATATTAGCTGATCCCCATAGTAAACATAATAGGAATATATTAATTAATGATTTTGTGTCCATATGAACTGAATTACATTCTATTAAATGAATGAAATAAACCATAAAGAAATAATGTAGGAATCTATAATAGGAAACATACTTATATAGTAATTGAGTAAAAATATTGAATCCCATTACCTCAGAATGGTGACCTCCAGTTTCCTCACCTAAAACCATTAAAAAATAATAATAATGCACTAAAACTAAACAATTAATGAAATATATCCCATATCATATTTAAATAAAAATTAAAAAGTACCATTATTTTTACCACCACTATTATCTTTTAGTTTAGGGGTCATTTTAACTCATAGTTGGATTGAGATCCATAATAGGGTAACACTTCACCAAATAATTTGAAGTGTAATGGAAAAGTATCCTCCAAACTACAATTACTCCATAACCTATAAATCAATAATTCATAATACCATTACGAAACACAATAAACATAACTGTATTATCATAAAATACATTGATCAACTCGATATATGCCATGAAAATCTAGTCTACTATACATATTGAAGATTATTCCCTGTCACTATGGGTGGGAACCTATTTCTTAAGAATAAAGGATACACTACATTGTAATGTAATTTCACAACACAAATACAAATAAGGCTACTTCACATAAAATTAAAACATATCCATTATAACAGTTAGACTATGTAACCAATTATACATTAAATTTTCAAATAATAACAAATAAGAATCATGGTTTTAAAATAACAATCATCATGAACATAAAAATTAGATGTACTTTAAATGAATAGAAATTGACTCTATTAGAGACTAAAAAATCTAGATGAATATAATTGAGGAAAAAATACTGATCCATCAACAAAACAAAATATCTATTAAAAAAATCAAAACTACATACCTCCCCATATAAGAGAACATATCCACATGTTACACAAAAAAATTTACTTTTGCTAAAGGAAGATTACATCATTTATATGAAGAAAAAACTATTAAAGATTAAAATAATGGAACCAATGTTTTACCATTAGGAAAATATTAGGTTCATGTATATCTTATACATGAAAAGACAGAAAATATTTATTTCAATCCATCCACTTTATCCGTAGAAAAAAAAATTTATTCTCCATAGTACATGTAATCACCTGTAGATATAAATCAAATAAAATAGTAAGATAAAATCCTAGTAAGAGGATGTATAAGAAACATTAATTTATATTAAATGGATGACCATATTCATCATTTTTATCACATAATAAATTCAGAATCATCATGAATATCATGAGGGAAACATATTATAATGGCATGGAATATGTAAATTAATAAAAATAAAAAATCGCGTCTTCTTTTTCAAACACCACACAATGTTGTGAACAAATCAAACATCATGTTCATGCATAAAATATGTTCACAATCATAACATATTGAATTAATAAAATGATTGAATAATTTATATGAATGAGATACATTACATTATTCGATCCATTAAATGGATAGATAATCTTGTAAAATATAATACATTATAATTTTTAAATAATCATGAATTCCACAAAGAAATTATGACAATAATAGTCCTGAAATAAACAATATAGTGGAATGAGTATCAAAATAATTTAATAAATATTAATATATTTAATAATTATTGGAATTCCTAATTGAAAATGAGATATCATAAATTATAATAAAATGTAATTTTCATTGTATAGTAAAGAACTTATGAAGAGTCAATAATTTGATTTGAAGATAATTGTTTTTCTAGAATGTCATTCTTTTCAGATTATAAATTAATGTTGTAACATATATATATCTAAAAAAATTTTTATGAATAATGATATTATATTTTGTAAAAATTTAGGGACTACCATACCAATGTTGTTCTAAAATGAGGGATTTCACAATTAAAATAATTTTTTTTCATGAATCCCCGTAACTAAAATCACAATTTTTTTTTATTTCTACCTACATATTAATAAAAATGTGTTTTTTATAATATCAATCTATATGATAATTTCATTGAATTTTCCAACTATTTAATAATAAATTTGATCTTATTATATTTCTATGTTTCCTTGGTTATAGTATAGTCATTTTTATAACATTTTATACTTATGAATTTCTCTTTTTTCATCGATTTGGATATTTTGTTGAAAGTTATTTATACATTAGTATGACTAGTTAATGAATCATAAAATATGATAATTTTAGAACGTTAAAATAACAAATAAAATTTTAACATAATTAATAATTAATATTATGATGTTTTTCTATGAAATGATATATAAAAATTGAAAGGGAAGAGGTAGAAAATGTTTTGAGTAGATCGATACATACTAAATCTTTAGTGAAACATCTATTATAAAACACTTAAACTCAACTGATTTTTGGAGTTGTATTACACTATAATATACCACATTATTATAATTTGATTTATAAGATTTATATAATTCGTATTTCAGGCTTTGGAATGTGGGAGATGAGTGGTTTTCCATCAAGTGGGTGTTGAATTTTTTATACATAGGAGAGTTAAATTTCTTGAATAGAATTATAAATAAAATTATATATCAAAATTAAAAAATGTAGTAGTGAATTTTAGACAATATAAATCATATATAAATATAATATAATGGTTTTTATGAATATAAATAAATTTTAAATTCTAATTCATTTTTTTAAAAAGAATAGTACAAAGAAAAAAATTGTTATTTTAATGGATTACTTTTGACTCTTGGTTTTTGTTAATGGATGTTTCCTTTTTGGAATTTATGTTTAATTTTTTAATTGATCATTTATAAAATTAAATATAACATGTCTGAATATCATGCTCTAGAAATTATTATTTCATTATTATATCACTAATTATATACATTAGGATACAACAATTGTTTGAACTGTTATATTTTAACTATTAACCACAAAATTTAAGTAAGTTTAGAAATATAAAAATAAATAAGTAATATTGAGTTTAATATGATTATTTAAAATATTAATTCCGTTTTAAGAAAATAAATATCTAAAATTTTTAATTTTACTTTTTAATTTTAATATGATGACATTTAAGAGATAATATAAATTACAGCTAATTAAAAAGTGATAATATTTTCATAATGTTTTTAAATCAATATATTTATTTTATCTTGATTTATAATATTTATATTTAAATAATTTTTTCATGATAAATGAAATTTATATGAAAATTTATTATTTTGATGTATAATTTTATATCAATGGTCATGTTACATTTCCCAATGGTAAGATAACTATTCTCAATAGTGAGGTAATTTGCCAACGTTCACATTGCATCATATAAATACCTCAAAATTCTTTCATTATTTATTATAATAAATTATATTCAGGGTTATATATTTCTGTTTTATATAATAACGATTGTATTTCGAATATTTTGTTATATATTTTTTGTAGGAGGGGATATGATTCTAAGAGATTTGGATGATTCATATTTGCACAGTTTTTTATATTACTTCCAAAAAAATTAATGTTTTGAATATTAATTGTTTTTATTGATAGGTGTTGTAAATATTTATAATATTTTTATAATTTGTTATCTATATTATTTTTCTATATCTTATTATATAATAATTTAAAACAATATATAATTCAGAAATAAAATAATACTAATAAAAAATTTACAGTTTCTGTCATCTACATTTAGAAATTTCATCATTGAAATTTCAACTCATACTCTTATTTGGAAATAGATAGGGGTACTTTTATTTCATTTTTTTCTATTGATTACCTGGTAACCTCTTAATACTTATGTTTCATCTAAGATTGTTTTAAAAGGTGAGTTACCATGTTCAATTTAATTTTGACACTATAGTCTAATATATTCAATGACATCTCCTCACACGATATGTGATTCTTGAGTTTCATGCAAAAAGATTCAGTACATATGAGAGATGAGTTATGTATATCCTCAAGAGTGATAAATAGAACACATCAAGAACTTGAGTACCATTTTTTATATGTTCATGATGATAGGATATTACTCCATTACTATCGATGAACTCAAAGGGGCCAACATACCTATGGGTAAGCTACTCCTTTACAAACTGCATGAATCTTCAATGGTGATGTTCAAACGAAATCATTATCTATATATTTAAAATCCAAGTCCCTTATATAAATTTTCTCATGTCTCCAATACCAATTACGATACGCTTTTAGATGTTTTTTGATGGCATGAACCTTTTCTATTATCTCTTTCACATGGTTAGGCCCAATATATTTTGTGCCAAAATATTCAGTACTGCAAAAATTACATATACCAACGGTTTGGAGAACTGTTGCTATGTTTACCTTGGGGATTGGTCTATAACAACTATTTTCAAAATGGTTGGTATAAGTAATATGAATATATATACCAACAGTTCAATACATATTTAGGTATATCTTATTCAAAAAAAAATATTTGGTTGATTTTGATCCTAGAACCTCTCGTTTGTGATTGAGGGACCTAACCACTAACATAACTTACTTTTGAGAACATAATTTCATAAATATATATATGTATTATCATAAGTATTTTAAATTTTTATTTATTTAATTTCCTCTGTAAGAAGATTCTACTAAAAATACATATAGATATACCAATGGTTCTCAAAACCATTTTTATAGACCTATACCAAATGTTTTGAGAACCGTTAGTATAGGTTTATTGATTTTGGGACCTATACCAACGTTTTTGGAAAAACTGTTGGTATATGAGGGACCTATTCAAACAATTTGTCCCATACCATTAGTATAGGTCCAAATTAGTGAACTATACCAACAGTTTGCGTAAAAATGTTGGTATAACTCCAAATGAGTGACCTATACCCACAGTTTTGGGAAAATAGTTGGTATAGTTTCATATAATTGACCTATACCAACGATTTTTCCCAAACCGTTGGTTTAGATCATATTTCTAGTTGTTATTAAAAAAAATTTGAAGTTTAACATCCCTTCCTATAATGTACATATTATTATTCTATTCTAATACCTGATTGGAATATATTTTTATATGATAAATTAACCAGTGGGTGATTTTTATCCCTTACTCATTATAATTCGGCTAGGTAAGATCATAACATTTCCTCAAGGGTCTGAATATTCATTTCAAGTTAGCTATCAGTTTGGGGGTAAGTGTCCATGATGAAATTCAATTAACTACTCAAATTATAGTGCAGAATTATTCCAAATTTAAAGGTGAAGAAGGATCACAATAAATTTTTATTTACATTATAACTCATTACCGCATCGCCTCATCCTTCACAAATATCATGGAATGGTTTTCAAGAGAGAAATCACCCAAATTAGCGATTATTTGGTAGTCTTACATATTCGAACCACTAAAATCCATGTCATATTGTATCCATTTTATGACTTTGGGAAAACTTCCATTATAGTGAACTCACCCTAGATATATAGAAAATAGTGTCAAGTACTATTACATTGGAATTATTAAAAGGAATCAAAATGAAAACAAAAAATTATTCTTGGTAAACTATTTATTTGAATGAGTCTTTTATTACAAATGAATACACAAATTACAAAATAATTTTTATTCTCTTTAAATAAATTAAATTGAGGATAACACTAATTCATCTAGTAAATCCTTTAATATCATTCATGGTACACATCATGGATTCCTAGGAATGAAACACAAAATGGGGGACCCCAAATGATCAATGAAGATAAATACATAGGAAATCATAACGAATCAATGAGTGTAATAATTATGGAATTTTAAATAACTGAAGACACATAAAATGTTACCAAAAAACTAATAATAAAGTGAATATATAATTTCGAAAGGTAATAACATTGAATTACATTAAATAAAATTACTTCATAAGGATAAATAGAAATATAAATCTATGAAACTGAAATAGATAGAATTTACTCAAGGAACTAAAATAATGTATACCAATATATATGTTGATGAATATTCTCATGATTGAGAATTTACTAAAATTGAAAGATATAAAATAGTATTTATGGGTTTTCACATTTAATGGAAATGAAAAACAATACCATCCATACCATTCACAACACTATTTAAATATATTACAAAAACCTGTTTAATTTAGCTAACTAGTTTATCTCATGAGAACATAAACGGTGAATTGGGGGGATATATAATGATCATAACGCACCCCTAATTACGTATCCAAATCATTACACCTATAAATTAATCAAAAAAATAATATTCCTTATCAAATATTAACATTGAATCAAGAATAAGGTTTCATAATAAATTCCCTAGTTAATAAAATAACAATAAATAAGAACATTGAATGTAAAAATGATATATGATTTTGTAAATACTAACATCTGTTGTACAATAGTTCTAATATTCATGTAAAATTACAATTAAATATTATTGAAATGAATTAATTATTTAAATTTAATGTTAAAAATAAAAAATGTAAGGTAATATTCAATGATAATAAATAAGAAAATTATTTAGAAGAATAATCATTAAAAATGCAAAAGATCTAATACCACGTGGAATGATTTCAATAATATTCTCAACAATGGTATATAATTATTTCACAATATCATGTTAATATATTGATTCATGATATAAATGTTAATGTGTGGTATATACACCAAATAAAAGTGAGTTGGGTCATAATAAAAAATAAGTCTCGATGGAATGTAAATTGAGATTAAATACATTATATATAAATTGAGTAAACTAAAATTAATAATAATAATATGAAAAATCTATAAAGTAACCTTTTAAAAATTATATGGAAACATCAATAGAATGATTGTGTTAAATCATTACATATAGTACGATGTAAAAATCATATACGTTTTTCGCCTAATAAAAATAATAAAAATGCTTCATTCAGAATGAAACAAAATGATTCCTTTGAAAAAACTAGTGAAAGAAAAAATATGTTAAAATATTTATTAAAAAATAATTTTGAAAAGGATTATTTTTTTTACATTCAAATAAATTATATTTTTTATAAGAAAATAGGTTCTTTTACTAAAGAATGAAATTAAGAAATTTTTTCATCAAAAACATTTTCAAAATTAATGTGAGTACCAATGTGTGTTAAAATTAATCAATTACATAAACATTATTATGAAAAAACATGGTATAATAATATTAATATTTTATTAGACAATGGTAAAATAATTTCTTTTAATGAAATTTCAGGTGTACATAATCCTAAATAGAATGATGGTGTGATGTACAAACATGAAAAATACAAAAACATATATTAAAAAACCATTCAATGAATAGATTGATTAGGTAAAATTTAATTCCACAAAAAATTTGAGATATAGAAATATATATAAAATTATTTATTATACACACAATAATATAATATTACAAAACTATATTGATGTCGAATGACCCAATAAAATGAAATTTGGTTGTTAAATAACATTCCACTAGGTAACATTTAATTTAAATCCCTCTGACGAAAAAAATTATAATTGATACCAAAAATAGAATAAATATAATGTAATTCATGGTATTGTGTATTAAAATTTTCATTATATATGTCACATAATGTAGTATGTTTTGAACATTAAATTTATTTCACAGATGAAAAAAGTGAGATTATAATCCCTTAAATTGAGTCTGACTTGTCTTGTGTGAAATTATATTCTTGAATAACAAAAATATGTTAATTGTTTCCCTTGTTATGAATATTGATCATGTTTATGATAAAATTTATAAAACATTTAACCATGTTTTTTAGAACTACTTAAACATTTATGTATACATTGAGTGTTTTGACCAAATTCGATTCATGTGTTAAAAACAACATAAGAAAGTACAATATGGTAAAAGGGTTCATTACATAATATATATAGAATATTTATCACGACATAATTTAATTATATAAATTATTTAAACTTTTAAAAACAATAATTAAATATGGTTATTCAAATTAACCAATGTGACAATCATGAATATGTTAAGCCAGCCATGTGCATGAGCAACATTCCAATTTTTCTATGATCATTATAGAAATAAGGTATGTAACATTATTCCATTAAAAATGATAATTATATAATAAATAATATTTTATTTTATCATATATAGTTATATATAAAATTATTTTCATGTAATATGAGTCGCATCGTATCGAGGAGGTGGTAGTCCACGAGTCCTTGAATGATGTTATCACCTTATTTGTAAAATGGTCATAAATAAAATGTTATATATATATATATGTATAATTTTTATAAAGTTAATTATTTAATTAAAAGAATATTTTTTTTTTCATGTGAAATATTTTTTATTAATAATAAAGTTTATACATTAAATATATCATTTAAAAGAATCAGATCACACTAATGGGGCGATAGTCCACACATCCACAAATGATTTTATCATTTTTACAGAAATTGGAAAGTATAATGAAAAGTGTTTTAAAAGAATTTGAGATGTTTATTTACATAATAAATATCATATATATCTTATATAAATAAATTTTCTATTATAATGGACAACATGATATGCAGTAATGGAAAAATGAAAAATCATCATTTCATGAGACGATTTTCCGCAATACATGTAAAAAATATGTTTGTTACCCCTTAGATGGAAGTGTGTGTAAGTTCAGGTCAAAACCCTAACATAAAAAAATAATTTTATATTTTATATAATGGTGTTGTTATAAAATAATTAAATAACAATAACTAATGAACGTATGGAAAGATGCAACATCGTAATTATAAAACTCCTTCTAATTAACACCAAAGGGAAACCATGAATTCTATATATAAAATGTAGGCAATACGGAGAAAGGTAAGGAAGTTGGGTAGAGAATTAGGAAGTGAATGGATAAAAGTAATTATTTTTATTGGTGTGAGTAAGTGTTGGTAATGGAGGCACTTAATATTGAATGAGGAGTGGCGCTTAAGAAATATTCTGGGATAAATGTCCTTGACATGTGTTTTTTATTTAATGTGAAAGAATAATGGTAAAAATCCAATAAAAGTAAGTATATTTTTTAAATAATTCAATTCAATAGTTTTTTTACATGCATCTAGTAATTATTATTCTTTACGATTGGGTTTTAGTCCCTTGTAATAATTTATTTAACTAAAATAAATGTAATTAGTTTTAATAATAGTGACTATAATTTTTCATGAAATCATTTTTTGACATTATAGGTTCTATATATTATTATTATTAAAAAAATGGAATAAATTTTTTCAAAATTTTTCTCACACATTTGGAAGAAATTAATTTAAATTAAATCCTGCGGATTGGATGACAATTCTGGTTTTTAAAGAAAAATATTCGAAAAGATGCTAGGTTTTTATAGTATATTTCAAAGAGAAATTGTTTAAAATGACAAAAATTGGATTAACTAATAAAAATATTTTCATAATAATATTAAAAATATATTTAAAATACAATTTTACATTATAAATAATTTATATGAAAACGTAGTTTTGAATTAAATTTCAAAATTTTCACTATTCATTAAAATATAAATCATCTTGGATTATTTCCAAAAATATACCCCAACTGCATTTTTATTTTTCTATTTTAACAATGATTTTATTTTGTGATATTAAATTAATATAAGGGTTATGATTTTCTTTAAAATAAATTTTCCATTTAAAGGTGGTATAAGTATCACAATACAAATATTTTTTTATGTTTAAAATTTGGTTTTTTTATCTTATGCTTATACTATATATTGTAAGCATATAAAAATTATCATTTATTTTCAATATAGAATATTTATATCAGTAATATCATTTATAAATTGGAATAAATTTTATTTATTAGGGTAAAACCCCTTGGGGAGCAGATTAATATTTCTTTTATATTCAATTGGATAATATTTTCATTTCTAATTAATTAGTATCCTATTAATTCACTTTTATTAATTTTGTCAACCTTATATTTTAATTTTTTTGTTAATAATAATGATAATATCTAATTTAATATGATGGTTAATACATATTATATTATGTAATATTATTTTGATAATATATTATTGTAAAATAAATCTCAGACTAGTGTGTGATGCAATCCATTGAATAAAACATGTGGATATGTATGTCACTTGTTAGAATAGTATCATGTTCTTTAAAAGAAATAAAATACAATTAATTTATTGAAAAAACTAAATATATCAAAAAATATTTGGATAACATATTACCTTATGCATTTAGGGTGGTGCATCATAAACCTTATCGAATATAACGTTCCTTATTTAGATTTTAAAGGCCTTATATTCTCCGACATTAATTATATTGCATTCTCTCCATTTAAACTCAATATTTTTTATAGAATGAATGATTTTATCTATTTGGAAATCCAACATTGTGATAATGTTTTTTCAAAAATGCACTAGAAAACTGATAATGGGAAGTACAAGGGTCACATGGTCTAATATATAACTACGTCTTTATATAAGAGAACATTACTGGAATGTTGAGATACAAATATAGAGGGAATGTGTAAATATTTATTGGTACTGATTGAGGACCTCAATAAAAATCATGGTAATGATCAATAGAAATTTTAAGTCATTAAATCTGTAAATATATAATTGTTTAGTATATTATCCTTTCAACAAAAATTTGGGTATTGGGACAACACATTTTTCTCGATCATTTTACTAATGTTGAGAAATAATTTTACTAACTAAGAATAAAAGGAAATATAATTTCATGATACATTTCAATTACATAAGATTAATTTCTTCTTTTGGTAGTGCTTTGGTAAAATTATAATTCTTATCTTACGTATAAAAATGGGTATCCAAAAGTTAATCGTGATCCATAAATCACAAAAACAACTAATTGACTATAAGGGCTGTAAAAGAGTGACAAGTCAACTATTTGTCTCTAACTATTATCCAAATCAACATCGTTAATATATTATTATCTAAAAAATAAATGCATCACTATTTTTTAATCATTAATATTTATTAATCAAATTTTTTAATTAATTATAAATTAACTGGGACATCTCGATAGGAAGTGATAGGAGCGAAAACATTATCATTAATTAGTCATGGGTTTGAGTCCAATAGCCTTGAAAAACATGATATGATGTCACCTAGAATACTTGTTGTTCTTTTTTTAATCCTAATTGATATAATTTTCAAAATAAATATTATGTAATTCCATAAAATAAATTTAATCAATAAATTGAATTTTATCATTGATTTTCAGTACATCCTTCAAAAATAAATACATCACCCATTTATTTTCCAATAATTCTTTCCTTAGTATAATGTTTATCCTATGCAATTCAACATCCAAATCCTTCATAATGGATTATATTTAAAATATTAATTATGTGAATCATATACCTTTGTAGTGTAAAACATGGTATGTAGTAAGGATAATTTTAATTTTCAAGGTGCCTCGTGTCAATCTGGAGATATCTTGTCATAGTTTTTACTCCAAGGTATATATGTAACAGAACCATGTCCATATTTAGTATCCATACAGCTATGAATTTCTAGGAACACCTACACATAATCTACCATACAAAAACACTAGGATATTTGGTATTCCTATCCTCAATGTTTATCTTGGGGTTGTGCTCGCAAATCTAATTTTTTATATCTATTTTCCAATGATTCTACCAAACATTATCTGATAATAACTATTGTGACCTAACACTGAATATCTCAGAGAAAGTGTCTTCTGTTGTAATATTGGCAAGATTACATGGAGTCAAATACCAGAGGGATGAATAACATACTAGTTTTGGTAGACCAGATACTTAAATGTGTCTTATATTATAAACGAATACACAAATAAAAAAATTATTTTTATCATATTAAATAAAACATTTTGATGACTAGTCTAGTCCATCTAGTAAATCCCTTCATATATTTCATAGTATGATTCATGGATTCAAGGTAATATAGAAAATAATGGTGAGATCAAATAATCAATAAGGGGAGAATGTAGTTGTAGTAATATTGAATCAATGAGACTAATAATTATGGAATGGTAAATAACTAAACACACATACCATGTAATCAAAAAAAGGAGAAGCAATTGAAAAAATCATGGAATGATATTAACTTAAAACACATTCCATTAAAATAAATAGATAAGAAAAAAAACAATATGGAATGCTAATAAATTGAATAACATACCATTAAATTAATGAAATAAAATGAAATGTATCCATATATATAATGATATACCATATAATGGTTGATTAATAACTGAAAATAAAGGCAAAAAATGATTAATTATTTGAATACGTGTCTATAGAATATGAAAACCTATACACTCAAGACCTTTCACAAGATAGTTTAAATCCATAGATAGAAACTCGTTTAATTTGTCAAACTAATCTATTTAATGAGAACCTGTTGATGGATCGAGGGGTAATATAAATCATGGGACCCATCTATCATTACCAATCCAAATAATTCCTCATATATAATAATAAAATGTATGATATTACTTATCAAATATCCCTACTGAATAAAAAATATTACTTTATCAATAATTACTAAATTAAAAAATAACAGTAACAGTGAACACATTATATAAAAATGATATAAATTTAAGAAATAATACTATCCATTGTCTGAGAATATTGATATTCAACTAAACATCCAATTTATAAGTTTTTAAATAATTATATTTTTTCATGAGATATATAACATTGAAAAAAATAAGTGAGATTACAAAGACAATAATAAGGAACAGTCTTAAGAAGAATAATTTTTAAACATTTTAATGTATCCCATAACAAATGGGAAAAATGTAATTAGAAAATCAAGAAAATTATGATAGTAAATGATTCTTATAATAACATTAGAGTAGATACATTCATGATACAGTGTGTTGGAGTGCGGTATACATACCAATTAAAAGTTAATTGGTGAATAATAAAAAATAATTCATAATAAAATGAAAATTGGGATGAAAAACATTACATATGAATTAAATGTACAAAAAATAATAATCATAAAATAAAACATTTCAAAAATTGACCTTTTCAACATGAAAAATTAGTTTCTTATAATTGAAGGTGGGTAAATCAGAAGATTTTGTATTAGGTAAAAAATATTTCTTTCTACTTGGAAAAAAGGTATGAAAATGACCTGTTCAAAAAGGCACCATAAGATTCATGTGAAATAATTTGGGGAAAATGATAAAATTACATTAAAAATTAATTTTTAAAAGTTTAAAATTTTAATAAATTTTTATAAAACATGGTCTCTAGACAAAAATAGATTCTCCAACTATAGAGGTTAATGATGTCTAGTTTTTTTTAAATATTTTTAAAACAAATTTGAGTACTAAAGAGAGAAAAATGGTTCTTTTACATGAGTAGTCTCATTTAAAGCAAAAATAAAAATAATTAAATGGTTTTATTAGACAATGATCAAATAATTTACTTTATTGGAATTCCATGAGTAGACAATCCTGAAAAGAATTAGATTATAAAGTAACCCCTTGAAAAGAACATAAAATTTATGTGATAATCAATAAAAACATAGATTCTATGTGTAAAATGTAATTACACATAAAACAAGTGGAAAATAAATAATATATGAAAATTTTTATTAAACACATAATCAAATAATATTACCAAAAATGAGGAAGTTATATAACACGCAGAAAATAAATTTTATTATGCAATAATTTTCCACTTAGTATATTTAAATTCAAATCCCTATATATGAAATAATTCCAATTGAAACTAAAATTAAAATTAAGATAAATTAATTATTATTAATATATATTAAAATTGAAAGTAAATATATCACACAAAATAATTAAGTGGAGAACATGAAATTTATCTATCATATGTAAAAACTGATATAAAAATATATTACAATGAGTTAGACTTGTCTTGTGGGTCATTATATTTGTAAATAAAAAACATATGATAATTCAATAATTAATTTATATCCGTTTTCCTATTTATCATTAATTTTATATAAAATTTTACCATTTCATATACATCTACATAAATAATTATTTTTACATCGTGTGTTTTCACCAAATTCAATTAATGTGTCAAAAATAACTTTTGTTGTTTAAAAATGATCCAATGGGTGTTTTTATGACAATATAATTATCATATTTATACATAAATTATAAGTTTAAAAATAATTGTCACATATTGTTAAAATATTTATCAATTATCCAATCATTGTGATGGTAAATCGTACACACACATGGGTAATGTTTCAATTTTTCAATTATTTTTATAAAAGAAGGTAGGGGACATTATATGTTTCCAAAATGAATAATTATATCATAAATACTATTTTATATATTCATATATAGTTATATTTTGAATTATTTTATTTTAAATGGAATCACATCTTGTCTAGTAGGCGGTAATCCACAAGCCCATGAAGGACACTATCATTTTGGGTGTGAAAGCGTGACAAATAAAATGGAATATACATATATAAATGTGTCACAACCCAAATATGGTCTCCATCCAAACCATTCCCAAATCTATCTCATGAAAAGGACCTATGGAAAATCCCTATCCCCACTGGCTGGCACAAGATTCTGGATATCATATATTTTGGTTTGGGAACAATTTACCCGAATATGGAAGCATTAAACATAAAAAATTGATAAACTAAATCTGAAATATTCATACCAAACGATGTTTATAAAAACTCTAGAACTGAATACATAAGTTTAAAAAAGAATAAGTGGTCCATATATACATAAATATAACAATAAAACATCCAAAAGGACTCCACATGATAAGAAGTCATCACCCACAAGTCGTCCCCAAAACGCCGCACCATGAAAGGGAACTAACAACCTAAACTACAATCACTCAAAGCCTTTCCATTACTGTGTCCAACATGTCTATGTCTAAATAATAAAATTGGTTGTACATAGGGTGTGATCATATCCTAGTATTATATCACCATTGGATTCCATATAGTATAGAATAGAAGATAAAAAGCATCCAGTTATTTGATAAATAAGTGGTAGTGGAAATAACTTCTAAACAATGAAACTATTAAATGTAAATAGATTTCAAAAGAAATTTTTCTTGAATGAGTACATTTAAATAAATAATGAAACTTAATGCGTTTTCCACAAAAAATAATAATATTAAAAATATAAAAACACAAGATTTAATGACAACAAATCTTGGGAAAACACATAGGCACTAGATTTTCTCGATCCCCAGGTACCTCATAGATCAGTGTCGTGTAACTATAGAATAATTTATAATTGTGAACATGCCACTTTTAAGGAACATATAAATAACCTATTTGTCCCCAATAATGATCACTTTTGTTTTTTTTAGTGTTTTCGTTATCCATTTTTTCTAAGTGAAATAGGTACAAAACACATCTAGATCACTAGTTTACTTGTACATATCTGCCCTCCTAGACACCCGAGTTTCCCCCTTTGTACTAAAACCATTGTCTCATGATGAAAAATTCCATTATCACATAAAAAATTAGTTATGTACATAATCAACTCAATAGAGTATCTACAGCTATTTTACACCACTTTCACCACTCAATAAAACCAAAAACAATTCAATACAATCAATTTGCATATTTTAACAATGTTTGTCTACAAAAAATCCATTAAAAACCACACATTGAACATCGTGTGCATATCTATATTCACCGAAAGTGAATTTTCAGCAACCCATAAAATTTATATAAACCCATTACATGAGTTAGGAAACAATCCCAGATGACATAACATAAAATAGACATGTAAAAAACCCAATTTAGCTCCAGATTACTACTTAAAAATCAATTACTTGTCATATGTAAACATAAAGAGATTTCATAACAGGTATAATGAATAATGAGTGTGATAAAAACAAAAAATTAAGAAAATATAACTCATCTAGTATTTATTACTGATTGAATCACCCACCACAAAAGTAAAAAACATTGAATCGTTTTGTGAATTTAGACAACTGCACCACTACCAATCTACAAAGGACATAGATCTAGCCTAAATCCAAAATTATAGAAAATGAAATTCAGGATCAAACAATAGGTTCAAAACCCTACCTTATGCACATATGTAACTTCAAGAATAGTGGAAGAGACCCAATGAAAAAGGAATAAATTAAGGAATAAATTCACTTATATGTGGAAGCTTGAAGTTTCTCCACCAATCCCACCATCAAAATGGAGTTCTAAAGAGGTTTGATGTTCATGGGAGGCTTCCATAGCTTTTAGGGACTAATAAGGTAATAAATGGTTGAGTTTGGATAAATCCTGGTGGAAAATAGGAAATAAAAATATTTTTAATTATCTGGACAAGGTCGCGTGGTTTTCTTGCACAGTTCAGCAAACCAGGCACCCAAACCATGCATCCCATTTTTTCCATTAATAAATATACCAATCTCATTGAAATTTAAGGTTTTAATAGGGAAACATTGTATGAAATTTAGTCCAATAATATAAGAGAAAAAAGTGCCATAATTATTGGAAATGTGGTGGAAAATTCTCCCCACCATGAAAACATGATGTCCCAGAAAGATAACATGATGCTTGATAACAAAATATGAGCATGCACTCTTCCTTTACCCATGAATTCCTATCCCATGTCTCATGTGTACCATTCCTATGCTTCCAATTATCCTAGACACGTGGTATAAACTTTCCCCAAAGCACCTTTTCTGGAAATTCCACTATAAACCAAAGATGCTCAATAACAGATAAATTTATCTCTATATCCAACTCCTCCCAATTTAGTACATCAGATGGATATAGGTTTTATTTATTCAACTAGGAGATATGGAATATTTCATTGATAAATTTGAACTGAGAAGTTAAGACCAACCTATATTCCACCTTGACAATATTCATGGTGATCTCAAAAGGTCTGACATACCAGGACGTCAACTTCCTTTGAATTCCCAATCGATGATGGCCTTTAAGAGGGGCCACGTTCAAGAACACCCTCTCACCCATAGAAAAATCTTGCCCCCCATTCCACTAGTCATAATAGGATTTATTGTGACTCTGAGATATCAATATGCATTTCCTAATCAACTTGACCATCTCAGACATATCCAACACCACACTCAGCCCCAGTTGTGAGGTATCACCTACCTCAACCAAACTCAGGGGAGACCAAAATGGCCAACCATAGATCCCCTCAAAAGGATCCATTCAAATTGGAGTTTGTTAACTTTTATTATATGAGAATTCAACCAATCTTTAATGGCTATCTTAGGTACCTCTAATGCCCAAAACACAAGCACATAGCATGTCCTCTAAAATCTCATTCCCCCACTCTATCTAACCATAATTTTGAGGAATGTATGTTGGGATTATCATAAACATAGACCCCATGGCCTTCCCAAAACAGATATGTGATACATGGGTCTCTATCTAATACAACTGTTGATAGTATAACATGGTGCCTTACTACATCCTGAAGAAACAAATGACTAACTCATCCGCTAGAGCTATTTTTCTGATCATAATTAAGTGGGATGGTTTTCGTAGATTGTCAATTGAAAACCAAATGGAATTCATTCCCCTAGGAGTATGAGTAAAGAGACAAATTATGCCCATGGAGACCTCTTCCCACTTCTATGTAGGAATGGGTAACATCTAGAGAATACTGGAGGGTCTTTGATGTTATGATTTCACCAACTGGCATGTGTAGAATCTCAAAAAAAAATGATTGTGATGTCTCGTCTCATACCAGGACACTTGAACAGCCAAAAGACTTCATAATACATCTTGGTGGAACCATGATGGATATCCCACTAAAACTGATGGATATCATACATCACCAACTTCCACATAGACAACAGCACCACTAAATGACTCTTGATGCACAAGATTCAATCATGAGATGATAACCAATCAGAGGAATTCTCCAAACTATAAAGAAACTGCTTCAACTGCTGAAAAATTTCATTACTAGGATGTTCCCACTGAAACAACACCATGAGAGAAGGAGTCAATTGAACACTTACCAATAACGCACCCCTAATTTTCTACTTGGTCTCCATATGAATCTAAGAAAAGAGCCCAATAAAATTCCACTCATCACAAAACATTCTCAAATCCTTCACTGGAACTCTTCAACTCAAGAGGTTGGACACCACATTTCCCTTTCATGTGGTATAGATAATGTCAAAGTCAATCCCCTCCATGTACTTGATCAAATGATGATGCCTTGTGCAGGGATCTTTCTCTAATGAAGATATAGGCCACGATTTTGTGATCAGATAAGACCACAAAATTCTCTATAAATGGATAGTGGTAACATGCCTTCAAAGCACATGTCGTAGTTTCTAACCCAATTTCATGGGCCAGGTAATTATTTTCATGTGGTAAAAGATGTTGAGAGGCATAATCCACCACATGATCATTCTGCATAAGAACGCACCGAAGAACCATAACTAAAGAATCACAATACACCACATACACCATTTCTAGATTCAAGAAAATTCAACATGGTGATGGAATTCATCCACCTATTCTCATCCAAGAAGGATACCTAAAATTATATGGCCTATAAAAACTTCACCACTTTTTTGGCAAGCACGGTAATCAGTGAAGCAAGCTGAAAGAAATCCCATTCAAAATGCCTATAGTATTCTTCTAGGACAAAGAAACGCATGATCTTCAAAATGATCTTTGGATGCTCTCATGAAATTACTACATGGATCTTCTCGGGGACCACTAAATCCCACAACTCATATATTACGACCGCATGATTGTTTCGCACGGATTTCGGGGATGACCTCCTGGACGGGAGATTCAAATGTTCTGATCAGTTTCTAATGGGTTTGTTCGTAGAACTGGAAACATCCAATGATTCCACATCCGTTTGGACCTACTTTCCAAAGGTAGGCGCTCATTAGTTTGTAGACTAATGAGGCTTAAGAATTTGCATTGGTCGAGAGGATGGGAGGTCGGACTCATCACACCTTTTTGAGGGGAATTATTGTCTACTTCGGGACTCTCTTTATAGATTTAAGTTATGTTCGTGAATCCTTATTACATTACCAAGTATAAAATGATCTTTCTTACGTTTTAACAATCAATGATTAAATATGCATGAAATTTAGAGAATCATTTATATGTATTCGAGGTTCTTCATCAATAGAGAATCATTTGTATCTATTTTAGAGATTCTTGGTCAATGGTATCTTTCGAAACATTTATAAAAGTCTCTTGGTCATTATGATGACCGGGCTGGTTTTAAAGCCACTCAGTGAGGCACTTGAAGTTTATCGTCATTCAGAAAGACATGGATTATTTCAAAGTTGGGATTGAACCCATAAATGGGCTACCTACGTATCCTTTGTTTTGGAAAAGGAATCAGAACCCACGTAGTTCGGGAAATGGAGTATGATGTTTATGATTGATGGCTCAAAGAAGAATGTCATAATTACTTTTACGCTCTAAGCACACGTGAGTCATGTTCGGTGTGAGAAACAAGAGGTATTGGTAAAAATTAGATAATTCTTCCATGAAAGATGCAATCATAAGAAATTGTTTGGGGCTTATGTATGTATGACTTCCCAAATAGATGAGGGTTTAGGATTTACTTTTAGGGAGAAAATCCAGGAACAGGGTCCATAAAGGTATATGTGCTTTATGGAGATTTTGAATACTCTAATCTTGGGTCTTGCTCCTAAGGAGGATGCCCAAGTTAGGAGGGGATTTATGATTGGGTTTTACTCCTGAAAAAGAAACCCAAATCAAGGGTAAATTAGAACTGGTTAAGGGAAATATAAGGGGGGCTTGGGGCTTACTCCTGAAAAGGAAGACCAAGATTATGACTGAGTATTATTCCTGAAAAGGAGACCCAGGTTAGGGGACTTGGGGCTTACTCCTAAAAAGGAAGCCCAAGATTATGAGTGAGTCTTATTCCTGAAAAGGATACCCAGGTTAGGGGACTTGGGGCTTATTCCTGAAAAGGAAGCCCAAGATTATGACTGAGTCTTATTCCTGAAAAGGAGACCCAGGTTAGGATTAAGGTTTGGGGCTTACTTTTGAGGAGGATGCCCAGATTTGAGATTGGGGCTTACTCCTAAGAAGGATGCCCATGTTTGAGATTGGGGCTTACTCCTGAGGAAGATGTCCAAATTTGAGATTAAAGGATTTATAACTAGGGATTATTCCTGAAAAGGAGACCCAGGTTAGGATTCTCTCATCTTAAAGGATGAGGTTAAATGAATGAAGTCTCCATATTTAGTGACATAAGGATATTTAAATCACTAGACTTTGAGAGATATTCCACAGAATTTCTTTCAGATAAGGAAGTCAAATCATGAAATCATGCCATAAATGGCTTTGAATAGTGTCTTGAAGACTGAATCTTGAAAAGGAAAGGTCTGATGGCTTAAGAGGGGTAAAATGGGCAAGATAGGCACCCAAAAAGGTAGGGGCGCGCTGGTTTTGAAAGGCGCGCATGTATTGCGGCGGCGCGCAAGTATTGGTGCGGCGCGCAAGTGTTGGTCGCGCAAGTATACTTGCGCGACATGAGGGGTACTTGCGCGATTCTCAAATACCATTAGAATATTTGAGCGACTCTTTATAAATCCATTTAGAATCCTCTTTAGGTTCATCCAAAAAAGGGACGCGCAAGTATTATTGAAGGAATAAGGCGGCGCGCAACTGTTGATGAATTTAAACACTGAGGCCTTCCTTCTTCTCTTTAAATCTTCCGTTCTAGGTAAGAAATTACCTTAGAAGTGTTCCAGAAGCTTTGAGAAGAGGCTTGGGCGTCGGGAGCTTCAATTAGAGTTTCTGGAAAAAGATCCTCACCAATGGGGGGCCCACAGGGTCTATTTATAGGCAAAAGAAGGCCCTGGGCGGTTACCGAGCGGTTATCACTTAGGTCGCACAAGTCACTTGCACAACCATAAGGCGTCGTGCAAGTACATGCACGACCACTAGGCGGCGCTCAAGTGTACTTGCGCGACCATGAGGGAACTTGCGCGGCCTATGGGCAATGTTCTCCTTGTTCATCCCTTTGTCGACTTTTGATGTTTCTTCAAAGGGCGAATCACTTTAAGCTCAGATAATCCCCTTTTCCGATCTTTAGATTTTGTGACGAAAGGAGCGTCAACAAAAGTCCCCCCTCAGAGTTGGATTCGGAAAGAAATGAGGATTTGACTCTGAGGATATTGAATACATTCAAAGGAAAAGGGGGCGCGCAAGTCTTCAGGGCACAGAGGGCAGCGCGCAAGTGTGCTGGAACTTGACTTTTATTCAGTGTTCCTTTTTCTTTTGTGGGCAGTTTAAAGTCATGCATGCCGGACTCAAAGGGGCTAATGTTTAAGGTCGAAATAGCTTTGACCGAAATGGATTAGAATTGACACAATTCCATGAAAGTTCATCTGAAAACATACTACCATACTCAAGTATGAGGGAAAATATGTAAACTATGGCTTAAGAATATTTGAATCTGAGGAATGATATAAAAATAGATAAAAGGAATTAGAAGAAGTAGTTTCTAAGAATGAAGTTACTATTATTTAACAAAACCCGTTAGGGGGTTGAAATATGCAGGGCCACCTAAGGGCATTGGCTGCATGGTTAAATAAATAGCATCTTTCGGCTGACAAGTCTGTTATGTGGACTGTTTATGCAAGGCCACCTATGGGCACATGCTGTAAAGTCAGGAAAAAGAACTCCCAGAAATTTACTTTCCTAGTCCTAAAAGCCAGTGAAAGTTTATGGAGATTCAAATTTTCTAAAGTATAGAGTTTGTTGTATGGAAAGAGATACTTGAATATGGAGATGATATTTCCGAACAAGAATATCGAAGAACTGGATGAATATCACTCCTACAAAGGTCTGACCCAAACGTAGGGAAGAAGAATAAACCATAGACTTGAATACTTTCAGATCATGAAAAAGGATATGGGACAAATATGTTAAGGATGGCTATTTTTTTGCAGATCCCTACATACCGTCATTTAAGACAAATAAGGACAAAAGAGGCATTCTTCCCAAGAATTAAGTTACTATTATTTTACAAAAACCCGTTAGGGGGTTGAAATATGCAGGGCCACCTAAGGGCATTGGCTGCATGGTCAAATAAATAGCATCTTTTAGCTGACAAGTCTGTTATGTGGACTGTTTATGCAAGGCCACCTATGGGCACGTGTTGCATAGTCAGGCAAAAGAATTCTCAGAAGTTTGACATTTTTGTGACTAGAAGTCATGAAAAGGGTTATTAAGATCTGAAAATATTTATGGTTAGGATTATAACACATAAATATGGGTATTCTCCAATGTATATAGAGATACATAGGTCAATGATAACCATAATCATGTTGTGGCTGGTTCCTGAATTGAAACCTGGACTTCACTACGTATCTCATAAGAATGAGAATCAAGCCATACATAGTTCTTGAAATGCAGTTTAACGTCGTACAGGACGAAAGTATGAGAAATCTTAGTTTAGGGTCATAGAATTCGGACCATAATAATGAATACAGAGTGTGTGTTTTCACGAGGACTTTTCAGCCAAGGGACTGAAAGAGAAATTTGGGGTTAGGCCCAAAAGACTTGGGACTGGATTCGAGGGATACTCGAATGTTACTACGTACCCCATAGGGATGGGAATCAAGTCCACATAGTTCTAGAACTACCCTTTGTACAAATTTGGTTCGAACATGTGAAGGGTGAAAGGGGACTTTAGTGCAATGATGGTTTAACCTAAGATAAAAAGTTTAGGCATTACCATGTATGCATGTAGTCTTTTGAAATGAAACATGATTGAAAAAATCAATGTCAATAATGGTTCTTTCTCAAATGAGGAAATCAAAGAATATTGTAGTTTATTGTCTTACCGGAAAAAAGTGTTGTATAGTTTAACATCATATAACAAGGACGAAAGTGAATCAATGTAAAGATATTGATTCCAGGGGAAGTTTCATGAATCAACATCATATGAGATGGTGGTGAACCGATGTGAAGAGATTGTTTTTGGGCTTGAACCCTGGGAGGTTGCCTACATACCCAGCCTGGAGGGCAAGGATCAAAGTCCATGTAGTTCAATTAAAGAATGAATTAATAATCAAGTTGTTCTTGGGGACAACGATCTAATTAAAATGTTGTTGGGACTTACACTTGGTTAGCGGCCCAAAGAGAGTGTTATGGTTGAGGTTTGCTCTAAGCTCACGCGAGTCATGCTCGGTGTGAGAAACAAGAGGTAATAACAACCTTAACGATGCACAGTTTAATGTCATGTAGGACATAAAAAAGGGACTATGCACTTTAAAGTCTTGCAGTTAGGACTATTGGTGCTGCACAGTTTAGTGTCATGTAGCAGGGACAAAATAACAGTTTAATGTCATGTAGGACATCTTAAGGACTTTCTGTACAGTTTAGCGTCATGTAGTTAAGACGATGGGGACAATACAGTTTAACGTCATATTGTACGAAAGTGCGAATAATTTAAGGTCATATTCATGGACCTTGGATGGTGCGGTTTAATGTCATGATGGACCTTTGATGATTATATAGTTTAACGTCTTTTCGGACGTGAGGGACTTTTATACAATTTAGCGTCATGTAGTTTAGGACGTCACAGTTTAACGTCTTGCTGGACATAAGGGATTTGCAAATAGTTTATGGTCATATACATGGACCAGGGATGATGCAGTTTAAGGTCATGCTGGACGGTTCATGGAACTTTTTCACAGTTTAATGTTATGTGGGACGAAGTTTGCAGTTTAAAGTCATACTGGACCGTTGCTTTATAGTTTAACGTCATATAGCAAGGATGAACTGGTGCTGTACAGTTCAAAGTCATGTAGCTAGGACTAAGGTGAACCAATACGAGGATATCAGTTTTGGGGACTTTTTTACAGTTTATCGTCATGCTGGACGTTGGATGTGCCACACAGTTTAATGTCATGTAGATAGGACATAATTTAGTTTAATGTCATCTTGGACAAAATATAGTTTAATGTCATCTCGGACAAATAAGGAACTTCTGTACAGTTTAATGTCATGTAGATAGGAAATAATATAGTTTAATGTCATCTAAGACAAAATATAGTTTAATGTCATCTCGGACATAATATAGTTTAATGTCATCTCAGACAAATAAGGAACTTCTGTACAGTTTAATGTCATGTAGATAGGACATAATATAGTTTAATGTCATCTTGGACATAATACAGTTTAGTGTCATGTAGGACATAATACAGTTTAGTGTCATGTAGGAAATAATACAGTTTAGTGTCATGTAGGACATAATACAGTTTAGTGTCATGTAGGACATCATACAGTTTAGTGTCATGTAGGACATAATAACATGAACCAATGTGATTGTTTTGGATCGGGGAACAATATTTTGTGTTTATACAAAATACTTGTTCAGAAATCTGGCATTAGTTGGAGTCGTGATGTGTTCTCCATCCATTGAGATTAGAGAATACGCTCCATTGGTGTAGACCTTATGTATTGAATAAGGTCCTTCCCATTTTGGTTCAATCTTGGGAGGCTTTTTTCCTGTTATCATTGGTGCTCTGAGAACCAATACCAATTCTCCCTGAATAAATGAATGAAGATGAACTTTTTTGTTAAAATCTCGTGTTATTCGATTCTGATAGATTTCCAAGTGGTGCAAAGTGCACAATCTTTTCTCATCTAATTGTTCCAATTCATTCAACCGCGTTTGGGATTGCTCATCTGTAGATAACTGATCACAAATGGCTATTCTGAGTGAGGGCAATTGAACTTCAATTGGCAAGCCTGATTCTGTTCCATATACCAACGAATATGGAGTTGACCGCGTTTCATTGCGAGTGGTAGTCCGATAAGCCCATAAAGCATGAAAGAGTTTATCAGGCCATGACCTCTTATCTTTATCCACCATCTTTTTCAGTATATTTGAAAGAGTCTTGTTGAAGGCTTCTATCTGGCCATTAGCCGCTGCATGATATCGAGATGAATGGTTGGACTTAATGTTGTATTCTTGATACAATTTCTTTACCTCAGAAGAACAGAAGTTGGTGCCGTTGTCCGTCAATATGGTAAGAGGGACACCAAATCTAGTAATGATGTTAGATTTGATGAAGCTAACAATGAATTTAGAACTGACTTCTTTGAGAGGTAATGCCTCTTCCCATTTGGAAAAGAAATCAGTAGCAGTAAGAATGTTCTTAAACTGCTTGGCTGTAGCTGAAGAGTAAGCTCCCACCACATCCATTCCCCATGTGGAAAATGGCCATGAGTATTTAGCTGTATAAAGAAACTCTGGAGGTTTATGAATGAAGTTGGCATATACTTGGCATGAATGACACTTCTTTGTAAAATTAACACAATCTTGTATCATTGAAGGCCAAAAGTATCCAAGCCTTCGAATTTGATCAGATAGTCTATGTCCAGACTGGTGGGCACCACAGACTTCTGCATGCACTTCTTTTATGACAGCCATTGTCTCTTCACCATCAATACATCTGAAGAGAACTCCATCAAAACCACGTTTGTAGAGAATTTTATCGAGGTGGTTTGGGCTATCATAAAGAGTAAAATTGACCACACGTCGCCGAATTTGTTCTTTCTCGGCTCTATCAGGTGGAAGTGTTCCATTATGAAGGTATTCCCTGATAGGTGACATCCATCCTGTAGTATGACCATACGATTCAGGAATGGGACTAATTTCATTAATTTCCTCTGTTCTGACTTGAACATAAGGTGAAATTGCACGACGGAGAGCAATACAGATGGTTTTCTCGTCCCGATTTGGATCTGCTATAGTTGTAGCTATATTAGCCAGTGCATCAGCTTGAGCATTTTGTGATCTTGGGACATATGAAAATGTCGGTTCTGAAGGGAATTCCGACATTAACTCTCTGACATAATCATACAAAGGGATTAATTCTTCTTTTCTGATGGCATAATCCCCATTTACTTTTTTGATTACCAGGTCTGAATCACCTTTCCCCTTTAAGTGATTCACTTGTGCTTGAAGCGCTGACTCCAAGCCTGTAATGAGAGCTTGGTATTCAGCTTCATTATTGGTACCACCTTCCCGCAACAAAAAGGAATAAGGTAACACTGCCTTATCTGGAGAAATGAGCACAATTCCTAAACCAACTTTTTTGAATTTAAGATTTTCCATTTTCTTCCCTGTTGGACATCTAGAAGCACCATCAAAATACATTTCCCATGTTTGAGGACTCTTTTCAATAGAGAAAACTTCCCCATCAGGAAGTTCTATATCTGAATACGTGTCTTCTACTGAAGGATGTTCAGCCCAGAAATCAGCCAGAGCTTGGCCCTTAATTGCCTTTTGAGACACATACTGAATGTCAAACTGCTGTAGAATAACCGCCCACCTTGCCAGACGTCCTGTAAGCATTGGACGACTAAGGATGAATTTGAGAAGATTATTACGAGATACCAATTGGACCTCATGATGTTGCAGGTAGTGTCTCAGTTTCTGAACTGCAAAGATTAATGCTAGGCAGCACTTTTCAATACTTGAATACCGGGTTTCTACTTCAAGCATAGTTCTACTGAGATAGTAAAGACTATTTTCATTCCCAGCATCATTCTTTTGAGCGAGAAAGGCACCCAATGATCGCTTTAAAGCTGTCACATAGAGGATAATCGGTCTACCCTCAACAGGTGGCATGAGTACTGGTGGACTCAAGAGGTATTTCTTGAGAACATCAAATGCTTCTTGACATTCTTCAGTCCACTGGTAAGTGACTCCTTTCTTCAATAATTTGGTAAAGGGTAAACTTTTGCCTACCAAATTGGCGATAAAACGCCGAATATAGGCTAAGTGTCCTTGAAGTCCTCCTAATTCTTTCAAATTCTGAGGAGGTGACATACCAAGGATTGATTTGGTCTTCTCAGGATCGACTTCAATACCATGATGGCGTAAAACAAAGCCGAGGAATTTTCCTGAGGTTACCCCAAAAGCACATTTTAAGGGGTTCATCTTCAAATTATGTTGTTGAAGCTTGTGTAATATGACTTTCAAATAATCCAAGTGATTAGAACGTTGTTTGTATTTGACCACCAAATCATCTACATAGCATTCAACAAACATACCTAAAAGAGGTTTGAAGATACGATGCATGGAGCGTTGATATGATGCACCTGCATTCTTTAAACCAAAGGACATCACCCGGTAACAAAACACACCTTGAGGAGCTCTGAAGGCTGTATATTCCTCATCTTCTGGGGCCATTCAGATCTGATTATATCCAGAATATCCATCCATGAAAGAAAGTACTTCATAGCTAGCCGTCGCATCAATTAAGAGTTCTGTAATCGGAACTGGGAAATCATCTTTAGGACAATACCGATTAAGATCTCTGAAATCGATGCAAACCCTAATTTTTCAGTTCTTCTTCTTTACAGGGACAATATTAGCCAACCACTTGGGATATTTAACTTCTCTAACGAAGTTGGCTTTGATCAGCTTATGCACTTCAGCTTCAATTTTGGAAGCATAGGTTGGGTGTGTTCTTCTCGCGGCTTGCTTGAATCCTCGATGTTCTTTTGGTAAACCCAAATTATAAGTAGCAACATCAGGATCAAGACCAGGCATTTCTGTATAATTCCAAGCGAAAATATCTTTATTTTGCTTTAGAAAATAAATATACATATCTTGCTCTTCAAGGGTCATGGCCGCACTAATTAAAGTGGGGCGTGGATCATTCTCTGTACCCAGATTTACTTCTCTGAGTTCATCCACAGTGGTAGAGATACCCTCTTCAAATGCTGGAGGATCATCTCTAAGATCTTACTCTTCCTCTTCATCATGTGTTATTTCTTCCGTTTCTACTTGCAAAGTAGATGAAAAAAATGAAATTCTCATGATCATAAGTGATGTCAAAATTTTCACATTTTGAAGAAGAAGCTTCCATTTCCGACCCTATTGATGATAAAGGGTCTTCTTTGGGAATCAAAGAGGAGATGATGGATCGAGAATCAACATCATTATTCATCTCTGGTGTTGCTATAACTTCTTCTGGCCTGATTAGCGAAGTATAGACTTGATGGATTTCAGCAGATGAAATGAAAACGTCACCACTTATGCTTTCATCACGGCTTGGTTTGTTACCAATTTCTCCCATGTTGTCTGGCTCGATTGCCGTAATTGACATTATGGATCTTTCCATAAGAGTATTTTGATTTGGGCCTATTTTGTCAATTTGACTAATAGATAACACATAATCTATACTCACATGTGAAAATGGATTTATTGGAATTTTTTCCAAACCATATGGAGAATCAACTTTGGTAATTTACATCATTGTAGATTTTTCGCTTCCCTTCATGTGATAAAATTCCTCCTCAATGTATTGAGACTCACATGTCTTGAACGGGGCCTTAACACCATATAATGTTCCAACATGACCATCAAAACAGTATTTGAGACATTGATGGTATGATGACGGAATAGCAGCATGCTGATGTAGCCAGGGTCTTCCAAGAAAGATATTGAAAGCTGAGTCTTGATCAACAATCATGAAATCTGAATTGGAAACAAGATCTCCAAACTGAGTTCCGAGTGTAACTTCTCCCAGTGGTTCTTGTTCATTTTTATCATATCCTTGTAACATCATGGTAGAAGGAGATAAATCAGATTCTGTGAGGCCCAATCGACGAAGTGTACGAATGGGCATGAGGTTGACTCCTGAACCATTGTCAATAAAAGCTCTTCGAACATCTACACCATTGACTTTTCCAGATAAGTACAAAGGTTTTATGTGCCCATGCACAACATCATCTTCATCATTATCAGTAAAAGATATCACTGCATCGAATTCTGCAGGATTATTCTCTATGTGATAGATTTCAGCTGCAGTAATTTCAGTTTCAAACTCTTGGGGACTTGACAAAGCTTCGATGAGTGCTTACCGAAGACCTTTTGACAGATTCAAAGCATCCAAAATTGATAACTTGGCTGGTACTTGGGCCAAGTGTTTCAATATATCATACTTTTGATCTAGTGGTCTGCGTTTCCCAATAGGAATATGCGGATTAGCAGGTACCTTGGAAGAAGATGCTTTGGAAGCTGATGCATCTTGTATTGAAGTTGGCAACATCCTTGGTTTTGGAAGATTAGACTGATTAGATCCATTTACTTTCTGAGATAAAGAAGATGGAACCTTTAATCGGTCTTCCAAAATAACTGTTCCAAAACTGAGTTGGCCATTGGCAGAAAAACTTGCTTGTTCTTTTTGAGCTCGCTGAAGGGCTTTACCACGAGTTTCTGCTGCATATACAGTGCTAGCAGGGGTAAAATTAGAGTAGTGGCTTCGGAAAGATCCACGTCTTCCACTGTATCTTGAACCTCTATAACTTCCTTAGATTCCATTATTTGATACAGGGAATTCAGGCTCATCAAGACTGGAATATGGATCTATTAATTGAATCATATTAACAGAACCAAAGATTAACTCTTCGTCTGATAAAGACTCTATTTGGTTAGCCTGTTTAGGCTGTGCCGTTTGATGGGGCGGTGCCCGTGGCTTTGAAGTAGATGGAATGAAATCTTCCAGAGTCAATGACAATTTAGGCTTTGCTACATACTCATCTTCTCCTGATTCCTCTTTCTTCTTTGAATTGCACTGCCCTTTTGAGGATTTGTCTTTTGATGGAGGCTTTACTGCAGATTTTGTAGGAGACACAATTGGCTTCTTCAATTGTGTTCGCAAAATGGAATGGGTCCGATTGATTGTCTTTCTGACCATCCAATCATTATATTTTTTTCACAGTTTTGCTTTTGATTTCCTGCCACTCGCCTTCTTCCTCTGGATCTGTAGCGGTAATACATGCTACATGAGCTGAAGAACCCTTCAATTTGACTTGTCCCATGTCGACCATCTTTTGCAGGATGTCTTTAAAGACAAAACACTCCTGGATGGGATGCCCCAACATTTGATGAAAAGGACAATAATTGGGACGGTCTTCATCTCCTTCCTTGTTTGGACTCTTGGGCACTGGTAATTGAACCTAATTATTTTCCAGAGCTGCAATGAAGTAACCAGGAACTTGCTCATTTCGGAAAGAGTATGTTTTACTCTTCATATCCTCAAATTGTTTTCGTCGTTGATCTCTTTGATCATTTTGACGAAAAGGCCTTTGTTGTTGGCGTTCAGGAGGTGGAGTCCTTCGAGAAGATGAAGGTTTTGAAGTAGATATAGGTACAGGTTCTTGTTTAAGCATAACTGTAGAAGTTTCTTCTTTACACATTCTTCTTCCTGGAGCTGATGGAGTTACACGAGATTTAACCTTAGCCTGTATAAGGGAATCTTCAATCTGTTGAGCGATTGAAGTAAGGTCTCTAAGCCCTCCTGTGTATTTCACCGGGATCAATGGCGTGCGTAATTCGTCACGCAAATTTGCCACACAGATTGGCAACAATTCCTCCTGAGGGAGTGCTAAACTAAAGGAATACGTTAATCCCTTCCAACGAGCAATGAAATCAGAGACTCTTTCATTATCCCTTTGCTTGCAGTTTGTAAGATCGAAAACTGTCGTTTTTGGCAAAGTTGAGCTAAACTGAAGAAGGAATTTTTGACGAAGATCCTCCCATCCGATGACTGATCGGGATTGCAAGCTTTTATACCAGACAAAAGCTAGTCCTTGCAAGGTTCGAACGAAGAATCTGAGTTTCACTGCTTCTTGCTGCTCTGGAGTTCCCATCATAGGATCACAACAAGACACGTAATGCGTCAAATGTTGTTCAGGGTCGCCTGATCCATTGAAAGTATGGAAAATAGGGTTTCCAAAACTGGATGAAGGAGAAATTGAATCTACCCATTCAGGGTAAACTTTCTTTTCAGGTTGAACTTGCGCCTGTTTCCCTTCCATAGTTTCTAACCGAGATGTTAATGACTCAATAGTAGTTATTAACTTTTGAGAAACATCAGGTTGAACTTGGTTTTGGGTAGGTGTAATGAATGGAGCTTGGACAGACGTGGTGGTTGGTGCTGCAACTGATGGTAGTGCTGCCAACCGTTCTTGCGTTTGACCCGTAGGATTAGACCTCTGAGGGTGTACTGATAAAGGAGGATATTCCTGATCTATCTCAGTAGTTACAGCAAATTCCTTTGGCTGTCGGACATCAGCATTCTTAAGAAGAAGACTACTCTGAAGTAGTTCTGCATTCAACCTTCTTAATTCTTTCATTTCTTCCTCCTGTTGTGCAAATCTTTGCTCTAATGAGAGCGATTGACCTCCTTCATAGGAAGGGTGAGAAGTAATCTGATTCTTTCCTTTCCCCTTATTGGATCCTTTTCGGAGAGGGGGAAGTGGGTTACTTGAAGGAATACCCAGATTTTGGGTAAGCCTATGATTACATGTGCGCACACCTTCTTCATTTAGGTCTGTGTGCGCAAATTCTTGAGCAGGAACCTCTTCGTCTGATCCCTCTGATTGAGCCTCATCTGGTGAATCAGCAGCAACGACATTGATGAAATTAATGGATTCATATTGCATGGAATCCTTTCTATCAACATTTCTGTGATATTGTCTTCTTCCATGTCCATGATGAGACATGGCATTTCGTTGACTTGATCCCTCAGGAATTTCTTGGAGAACCATCACTTGGAGAGAATCTCCTGATAGCTTGGCTCTTCGTTCCTCTTGAGGATTATTCCCTAATCGAGAGAATACTGAATTTCTCTGAGGGAGGGATTGAGGATTTGAAAAAGTCCCCAGTCTGGTGGACTGGGGATGTTCCTGCTGCTTCCGCTCAACTCCTCGAATCCCATTTGTTGACTCTGATGGTTGGGTTAGAGAAGTCCCCAGTCTGACAAGCTGGGGTGTCTCTTGACATGCTATGTCTGAGATCTTCTTAAAATCTCTCTTGATCATGCGAATCTTAGTTCGGAAATTAGCTGGATGCATTAACCTGTATCCACTTTTATCACCTGGTTCAACAGACCGTTGGATGATTTCCGAAACTTCTGTCAATTGATGACGTGTTTTCTCCAGATGAGAGGCTTGTGCAATATTCTCACCTTCTTGATGTAGGAGCAATTCAACAACTTGTTCTCTATATACTTGATTTTGAGAGGAACTAGTTGAAGCCTGTTCTTGAGCAAGCTTTTGATTATGAACAAAGCCCATTGACTGTGACCGGCCATGGGAAATAACATTGCATGAGACCATTTTCGGTGGGCTTTGCTGACCGGAAAGCACTGTGAAATGTAGTGCTCCATGAACACCCCATCCTCTTATATGAACATCAAATAGAGCATTGGGAATTAACTGACGCAATTTTCTTAGTGCGCTAAGGCATGAATGTTGAAGGGTTCTCTGTTGCTTTTCAGCCTTCAGATACCGAGAGACTGATAGAGATGCCAAATCAATCTGGCGTTGTAACCCTTCTATTATCTTAATATGATTTTCATAATCCCCATAAGATAATACTTTCTTCTTCAATTAACAAAGAGTCTTCCATAAGTTGAGACGAATATCATGGATTCCATCATCCATCAACATCTTTGGAATGTCGTACTGGGAGTCAGCCAAAGGCCAAAACATGACTGGTACTTCACCTTTTGCCTGTTTTTTCCTCATGTTCAGCATTTATTCTTTATCATTAAATGATGATTCTTCTACCTGTTTGGACCAAAGTTGGTGTTTCCTTGTTGCTTCATCGGATTCAACAAGATTGGTAGAGAAATCACTATTCATGCTGGAAGATGAATGACCCAGGGATGGTTCGGAGAATTACCTGAACCCCAGGATATCTTCTGATGGAGAAAGAGTTTCACCTATGGATAGTAAAGCATCAGACATGACTGGTTTTACGTTTGCAAGTGCCTTGAGATAGGAGGGCTTTCTCGTCACTACAATGCCTTTTGAAGAATTTTCGAGACAACGTGAATCACTACTGCGGAGAGGACTTTCGCAGCGAAGATCATCACCATGAGGAGGACCGTCATGATGGGTTACAGAAAAAGATGAAATCTCTTGCTCCTTGGTCTTCTGACCACACAGAGGGTTCATGTGGCTCTCATCTGAAGAAGAAACTTCGAGATTGACCGAACTTTCATGAAGCAAGTCTTCATGAGGAAGTGTCTGTTGAAGACCTTCAGAATTAATATTCCCGTTATTGGGAACTGAGGGAGTATAATCTTGAATTCCGACAGATAAATGTCTGAGGGCTTCAAGAACTCCAGCATCGAGCAAGGCTTGGTTACAGATTGGCCTTTGATCTCCTGACTGTGTTGGGCGGAACTTTTTCATAGATGCCTTCTTACTCTCTTTAGAAACCACTTGATGACGAAAGTGATTACTCTAAGCAGGTGTATGTGCCTGATCAGGAAAGATGGTCAGGTTAGGCTGACGATCTCCACTCAAATCAGGTGTATGTGCCGGTCTTGGTTGTCCGTATGATATTGGGGAGTATGCCCCATAACCCTCTTGGACTGGAACATATGTGTGTGTCTCTTCCGGAGTGAATCGTTGATGTGTCACTCCACTGCTAGGGATAGATTTATGTGTCTGTCCCTGTGATGATGCTGAAGCTGTTATGATAATCTGGCAAGCATCCAGAATATGAGCAGGAATTTTCTTCTGCTCTTTCACCATTGACAAAATATGTTTGGTGACTTCAGCCGCCGGAACGGGGATATACGTCCATTCCGGGCTTGGAGTAGGTGTATGTGCCTGCTCCTTTCCTCCTTTTCCTGTCAGTGGATCCTGACAGTACTCAAGTGTGGAGGCAGAGAGTTGAGTCTGCCTCCTGTTTGTCGTCGGGACTTTCCGACTGACCTCTCCGTGTGCTACCAAGTGAGACTGTTGGTAGGCTTGATTAGTATTAGCAGGTTTATGTGCCTGCTGATTACACTTCGCCAAACGCGGTTGACGAGATCCATCATATGTAGTCAGACGAGCCTGCTGACTAACTGGTGATGTATAAGTAGGTGCATGTTCCTGTCTATGGTACTCTGCCGGAATTGCCTGGCGGGATTGGCGTGATGCTGCCAGACGAGTCTGCTGGACAACGGAATTAAAACGGACAGGTGATTGTGCCTGCTCATTATTTTCCACCAAGTTAGGTTGGTGGACTTCTCCGGAGATGGTAGGGATGAAAACCTGCCTATTGTTAACCGGATTCCGTCTCTGGCGGTTCATCTTGCCTACTCGGGTTCGAGGAACCTGAGCTGAATGCCTGGAGTCGGTACCCTCATCATGTTGAGGGCGCACTACCGCACGAGTCTGGCGGCGATTGTTGATGGGAGCCCTTGAGAAGGACTCCTATATTTTTGAATTAAGGCCCTACGGGACCTGCTCATTCACTTCCTCAGAGTAAGGGAGTGAATGGAAATTGCGTTCCGGGGATAACGACCCGAAACGGTTGGAGACGGTAGTCAGCACCGCCTGCTTCTTGATCGCTGGACGCCGTTTTCCGGACGACCAGGTAGAGTTGTTAACTTGGAGGGCATGACGAGCGGCCTCCAGAGTTGGGATAGTACCGTTGCGATGGTACTCCCTAACCAGTTCATTAGAAACCCAGCGTTGAAGATGCTGAGTTGGTGATGTCATCCTCAGAGCGGACGACGTTCCAGCAGGAGTAGCAGCATTGATTTTCACAGCAGCAGACCTCACAGTAGAGGTGTTCACAGCAGTAGTATTCACAGGGGTGAATTTAATGAAAGCCATTTTGCAGAAGATCTTGAGAAAAGAGTGCATGTTCCATATAACAGACATAATCAAGATGAATCTGGCCACTGCATATTTTGGATGAGCACATGTCAATGATTGATTTGTTTGCCCAAGGGGCCTAACAAATAAGAAAAACATCATTTTAACTTGGTTATGGATTCACGTTGGGTTCACCATTTATTGTTTCGCACGGATTTCGGGGATGACCTCCTGGACGGGAGATTCAAACGTTCAGATCGGTTTCTAATGGGTTTTTTCGTAGAACCGGAAACATCCAATGATTCCACATCCGTTTGGACCTACTTTCCAAAGGTAGGAGCTCATTAGTTTGTGGACTAATGTGGCTTAGGAATTTGAATTGGTCGAGAGGATGGGAGGTCGGACTCATCACACCTTTTTGAGGGGAATTATTGTCTACTCTGGGAATCTCTTTATAGATTTAAGTTATGTTCGTGAATCCTTATTACATTACCAAGTATAAAATGAGCTTTCCTTAAGTTTTACCAATCAATTATTAAATATTCAAGAAATTTAGAGATTCTTGTATATGTATTCGAGGTTCTTCATCAATAGAGAATCATCTGTATCTATTTTAGAGATTCTTGGTCAATGGTATCCTTCTAAACATTTATAAAATTCTCTTGGTCATTATGATGACCGGGCTGGTTTTAAAGCCACTCAGTGAGGCACTTGAAGTTTATCGTCATTCAGAAAGACATGGATTATTTCAAAGTTGGGATCAATCCCATAAATGGGCTACCTACGTATCCTTTGTTTTGGAAAAGGAATCAGAACCCACGTAGTTCGAGAAATGGAGTATGATGTTTATGATTGATGGCTCAAAGAAGAATGTCATAATTACTTTTACGCTCTAAGCTCACGTGAGTCATGCTCGGTGTGAGAAACAAGAGGTATTGGTAAAAATTAGACAATTGTGCCATTAAAGATGCAATCATAAGAAATTGATTGGGGCTTATGTATGTATGACTGCCCAAATAGATGAGGGTTTAGGATTTACTTTTAGAGAGAAAATCCAGGAACAGGGTCCATAAAGGTATATGTGCTTTATGGAGATTTTGAATACTCTAATCTTGGGGCTTGCTCCTAAGGAGGATTCCCAAGTTAGGAGGGGATTTATGATTTGGTTTTACTCCTGAAAAGGAAACCCAAATCAAGGGTAAATTAGAACTGGTTAAGAGAAATTTAAGGGGGGCTTGGGGCTTACTCCTGAAAAGGAAGCCCAAGATTATGACTGAGTCTTATTCCTGAAAAGGAGACCCTGGTTAGGGGACTTGGGGCTTACTCCTAAAAAGGAAGACCAAGATTATGACTGAGTCTTATTCCTGAAAAGGAGACCCAGGTTAGGGGACTTGGGGCTTTCTCCTAAAAAGGAAGCCCAAGATTATGACTGAGTCTTATTCCTGAAAAGGAGACCCAGGTTAGGATTATGGTTTGGGGCTTACTCCTGAGGAGGATGCCCACATTTGAGATTGGGGCTTACTCCTAAGAAGGATGCCCATGTTTGAGATTGGGGCTTACTCCTGAGGAAGATTCCCAAATTTGAGATTAAAGGATTTATAACTGGGGATTATTCCTGAAAAGGAGACCCAGGTTAGGATTCTCTCATCTTAAAGGATGAGGTTGAATGAATGAACTCTCCATATTTAGTGACATAAGGATATTTAAATCACTAGACTTTGAGAGATATTCCACAGAATTCCTTTCAGATAAGGAAGTCAAATCAAGAAATCATGCCATAAATGGCTTTGAATAGTGTCTTGAAGACTGAATCTTGAAAAGGAAAGGTGTGATGGCTTAAGAGGGGTAAAATGGGCAAGATAGGCACCCAAAAAGGTAGGGGCGCGCAGGTCTTGAAAGGCGTGCAAGTATTGCGGCGGCGCACAAGTATTGGTGCGGCTCGCAAGTGTTGGTCGCGCAAGTATACTTGCGCGACATGAGGGGTACTTGCGCGATTCTCAAATACCATTAGAATATTTGAGCGACTCTTTATAAATCCCTTTAGAATCCTCTTGAGGTTCATCCAAAAAAGGGACGCACAAGTATTATTGAAGGAATAAGGCGTCGCGCAAGTGTTGATGAATTTCAACACTTAGGCCTTCCTTCATCTCTTTAAATCTTCCGTTCTAGGTAAGAAATTACCTTAGAAGTGTTCCGGAAGCTTTGAGAAGAGACTTGGGCGTCGGGAGCATCAATTCGAGTTTCTGGAAAAAGATCCTCTCCAATGGGGGGCCCACAGGGTCTATTTATAGGCAAAAGAAGGCCCTGGGCGGTTACCGAGCGGTTATCACTTAGGTCGCGCAAGTCACTTGCACGACCATAAGGCGTCGCGCAAGTACTTGCACGACCACTAGGCGGTGCGCAAGTGTACTTGCGCGACCATGAGGGAACTTGCGCGGCCTATGGGCAATGTTCTCCTTGTTCATCCCTTTGTCGACTTTTGATGTTTCTTCAAAGGGTGAATCACTTTAAGCTCAGATATTCCCCTTTTCTGATCTTTAGATTTTGTGATGAAAGGAGCGTCAACAATGATTCATCACATCATGGATTCAAATGGTTCATTTGACAACTATTCATAAATGAGATTCTCTCGCAAGATTCCCAGAATGATCCACTAGTGATGCTCACGTACATCATCAGATAGTGAATAAACTATGATTTAATCAACAAATTCCACAAAAATAAATGATATATTGATGGAACATGGTGTTCATGAGTTCCATAAAGTCCGCTGGAGCATTGGTCATTCCAAAGGGCATGATGACGTACTCGAAGTTGTTGTACCGTCTTTCAGAACGATGTGTTTATGATATTTTCCTCTTTCACCATGAGTTGATGATAACCCGAACGCTTGTCAATTTAGGAAAAGCACATTTACCCCTTAAATTGATAAGAAAAATCATCAATTTGTGGGAAATGATATATGTTCTTGATTGTTACCATATTCAGCTTGCGGTGGTCAATTCACAACTAGAGGGATCTGTCAGCCTTTTTTTAGAATAACACAAGAGCGACCCATGGAGAGATGCTTGGTAAAATGAATCATTTTTATTTTATTTTTTCTAGTTGTATCTCTAATTCTCCCCTATCGGTTGGGTCCATTTGATGTGAGGGGAGATAAATTTCTAGTGTTCCTGGTGCCAGGTCAATTGAGAACTTTACATTCCGCTTCAGCAGAAAATGTGAAATATCATCCAGATATTTCTACGGAAACTCATAGGCTATATGAGGTAGTCCACCATAACGAGTGAGACCATAATCATCTATCACAATCAATGATTAATGAAAAAAACATCTCCAAACTCTGGGAGTTTTGGTCCTGCATGACTTGACCGAGGATCCCATTACCCACAAAAATCCTGATGAATCATAACAAGTGTTGTGTAACAAAGCCACCGGAAAGTGAAGTAGATGTTTTCATTGAATTATAATAGACAAAACATTAAAATTATGATGTCAAATATATCCATATATATGACCAATTGTTCCCATTCCATCTCAACCCCTGGCACGAAAAGTGCAAACAACGGGAACCTATGACCCTTCTCTTTCATCTTTCCTAGTAGTGTCGCCAAATCAATCACAAAAGACTATAACTCGGTTGGAAAATTCAATGTGCCCAAAAAACAGGAATAAATGACTGAAACAGAGGCACCAGTATCCAATAGAGTATCATCTATAAAAGATACAATGAAATCAGTACCTCGAACTATCAACAGTGCCACCTTTGATCATGCTGGTTCCAAATCCACCATATAGAGATCTCCAGTCTCTTCCTGATGATGAAATATAGTCTGTGGATATGAACTAAAGTAGATCTTCCAAATATATGTCTCAACGCTACCACCAAGGCCACCAAAATGATATTCCCCCATCCATGATGGATTGGACAGAGCTGGCACTCCTCTTGAATCCACTAACCATGCCCACTCTGAAGTGGATGCACTTCCACACAAAAACACACCAAGTTAAACAAACCTCCACAATGATAACAAGGCATATGAGTAAGTCGTCATTCTATTCAGATGTTCCATATTCTTCTTCACTTTTAGCACATGAATAATCTCGCATCAGAAGCCACAAATGAAAACTTCCTAGAAGAGTGGCCTGAACTACAACCTCCCTTCTTCACCTGATATTCTTGCTTCCCTTTCATCTCTGAAGATATGCCACTACCAACTACTAATAATGTAACATAGAACCCATCCCTCCATTTCTGTTCAATATCAACCATACATGCCAACTCAATCACTTCAGTATAGGTCCTCAACTTAAACAATAAAACCATGGAGTATATCTCTAGTCGTAAGCCTTTATCAAACCACTTGTCCTTCACTTCCTCATTAGAGACAATTTCAATAGCATTCCAAACCTGATCAGAAAAATGGTTAGTGTACTTCATCACATAAAATACCCCTAAACAAGATCCATTATCTCTTAGAAGCTAGCATATGCCAATATCTCTGGGAAATAATGTTCATTGAAGAAAAATTTGAAATCTCCCCAGCACACCTACTCATTCTTCCCAATTTGATGTAATAATTCCCCCAACCAGTGTCCTAGACCCTTCAACAAAAATGAGGCACACTTAAAATTGAACTACCCAGCTGTGTCTAGGAACTCGAACATGTGATCAACCCTTTCGGGCCATTCCTATACTTTTGGGGGTTCTAGGCTACCTCCAAAAGTATGAAGCTTATTTTTCAGAAAATATTGGACATTTTAATTCTTAAGACTACTCTCATATTCTCATATTGGAGATAGTATTGAATTCCAATCTATGTTCTAGAGCCTGGATATCCCTAACCACTGCCTCTACTAACCTCTGATCAAGAGTGCGGGAGAACTTTCTCCGGCTTCCTCCAATGGGTGCATTTGAGCTTTCCAGGGATCCATATTGCTACAAAAAGGTAAGAGTAAAAAAAGAATAATTCAGAAAAAAAATTATGAAACATTCATCAATAACATCAAATATAAATAATCCAAACACATTAAAACATTATAATTAACAACTACCCCACCACTAGCTAATTTCCACATGTAGTCGGCCACCCACATGTCACACCTGGAATTAATGTCAAACCAATTATTAGAATGTCTCATGGTTAATCAAGGTCTAACAAGAGAGATGTGTTACATGAACCCTACTCATGAAAAAAAATATGAGCCTTTGTAGTCCTAGAACATGTCTATCCTGACTCATCAAAAAATTATAATTTAACCCAAAAACATGAATCTCCTCGGATACCATTTTGGCATGAACAGAATCTGGTCACCATCAAAACCAATGCCAAATCCAGACCTTGACAAGGCTCGAAGGGAATTCACTATCCACACGGTCATGCACATGTTCTTAGGTATCATATATTTTGGTTTGGGAATGATTTACCTGAATATGGATGCATTAATCATGAATTCCAATCGACAAAAACAAATAAGAAAAATTCATACCAAACAAGGTTTATAAAAAAATCAGAACAGAATACATAAGAATAAACAGAGAATAATATTCCTAATGGTGCATAAAATTATAATCAAAACATACCCTAGGATTCCACATGAAATGGGGTCATCGCCCACATGATATCTCCACAATGCCGAACCATGGAAGGGAGCAAGCAACCCAAACCGCTATCACCCCAAACCATTCCTTTACATGTGTCCAACATGAACAATTATACATGAACACAAGGGGTGTAAGTAGGGTTTTATGCAAATCCTAATAGTATTCCGGCATGATATTCCATATAGTAAACCATACAAGATAAAAATAATTCAATTATTGAAAAAAATGAGGTAGTTGATATAATTTCTAATTAATGATACTTTTCATTGTAAATAGTTTTCAAATGAAATTTTCTTTGAATTAGAACACTACATTAAAACATATAAGAAAAAATATTTTCCATAAATAACACCAATATTCCAATGATAAATACACAATAGTCAATGAGAACCAATCATGGGAACACCCCTAGTCACTAGTTAGTCTCATGCCCCATGTACGTCGTACCACGGTGAAAATAAACCATATAAATTTTTTCCTCAGCCACAAGACACTAGTAAGGCGCATACCAATAACCTAGTGATCCCAAATCATCATAAATATAATTTTTTAGAGTTGTCGTTTCCATTTTCTCAGTGAAATATTGACAAAACCCATCTGGATCACTAACTTACTAGTATATATCTTCCCTCCTAGATACCTGGGCTTCCCCCTTTGTGCTAAAACATCTAAATCATGAGTAAAAATTCTATTATCACATAAAAACATCATTTATTGTCATAATCAACTCAAAAAATATATACAACATTTTTTCACCACATTCACATCTCAATAAAACCAATATAATTTCAATAAAAGCACTTTAGAAAATCTAAGATTATTTTTCTAAAAAATCAATTAAATACCCCACATTTATGATCATTTTCATATCGATGTTCACCAAAATATAATATTCAGTACCCAAAAACATTTCTATAATCCCATTAGATGTGTTTGAAAATAAACACAATTAGCATTACATAAAATAGACATGTAAAACACACAATTTAGAAAATAATTGGTATCTAAATATCATTTTCTTTACAAACATAAGAAAACACAGATTTCACACCATGTATAATGAATAATAAATTTGATAAAAATACAAATTCATCAATTCCGACTCATACGGAATTGATTGACCATGGAATAGCCAACCAAAAATGTCAAAACCCTTTAATATTTGTGAGAAAATTCAACCACACCTCGGCCGCACAACAACGGATATAGATCAATCGTAAAACTGAAATAATAGACCAATAAATTTATTAACAAAAACTAGGTTAAAAATCATACCTACTATATATATGAAACATCATGAATGGGTTATGAAACCACATTAAATAAGAAGATACTATGGAAGAAATTATCATTTTTGAAGAAGATTTATGTTTCTCCAACAAATCACTGTTAAAATGGAGTTTTAGGGATGTTTTGAGTTTCTTGGGAGGTTTTCATGGCTACTAAGGTCGAATGGTAGAAGAAAGGGGTGATTTTGGATAAATATAGGGGAGGTAAAAATGGAATTTAACAATATTTTAAATTATATGGACAAGGATACATGGTTTTCATTCATGGTTTAGCAATCCATGTGCCCAAACTATGCACCTCCATTTTTCCACTAAAAAAATGTCCCAAATCCATAAAAATCAAGGGGGTCCTAGGGGAATCATTGGGGAAAACATTATGCAAGAATATAAGTAAAAACCCTACCTTAAATGAAGGAATTGGGTTTGAAAACCTGTATAGAGAAATATAATTATCTTAGGAATATAATATAGATGTTATTTATGTATAATATTTTAAAATAATTCAATCATTTATATATTCCATGTTTCATATGAACAAATCAAATAAATTTGGATGGATATTAGTCCACACATCCACAATCAATGTTATCATTTTTACAAAAAATATAAATAATAAATATATTTGTTTAAAAAGAATTAAAGTAGATTTTAGATATAATAAATATCATATATATGGACCCAACCTTAAACATTACATAATATTGAATTAAATGAATAATTCACATTGAGAATCTCTTCAGGTTTAGTGTTTTAGGGAATTAGGACAAAACTATTACATCTCAAAATATTACAAAGTATGCACTTCTACCTAGAATCCACTTTTTTCATAAAATATAAACTCTTGAAAAAAAAGTCATGTCTAATTCCATGTTAAAGAGAGCATGTCTTTTCCTTGATCACATCTTTGACCCTATTCATCTTTATGCCCTTTGAAAAACATTTCAAAACATGGGATGAGCATAAAAGGATCAGTAAGAGTTATAAAACTGTGAATGGAAACATTTGTTCATAAATACATACAGAACAGTAACTCTTTTACTTACCTCATGAAATCATAAGATTATTTAATGACACATAGAAATCATAAATCATAAAGGTAACTTACGGCATCCATACCATACTTACATTGTAGCTATCACAGCTATATATGGAGTTACTTTGTAATACCCATCACAGTATATTACCTAAATATATTAGGAGAAACATTCATGTTTACCTCCGTCAAGTTACCCAATGCATTGGAGAGCTATCTCGGGCTCATCCACTATAGGTTTATCACAGAACCACCCGTATACGTAAATAATGCCAAAGAACCATAACATGATCTTAACACATAACATAAGCATAAAAGAAAGATAAAATTTCCTCATTTCAATAATAAAATATCATTTCAAGATATAGAAATAATAAATCCATTATCAAAATCCTTTTCAATACCAAAATACATAAAAATAGTATTTGGTATTTATTTTTCCTTTTAAAAACATTCCGGCTTGTTAAGGAAGCCAAAGATCAAATAATACTCACGGTGGTGGAAAGGTCATTGTCACCGCTTACATTAAAGAAACATTACATTTTTTCGTTTAGTAAAACACTTCTTAGAGAAATGATTCCTTTTTAATATAAGTAAAAGTCAAAAGGTTTTATACATCATATAAAAGAAAGTCATGTATAAAACTAAAAATGCCTTAATGAAAGGAGATTGAGACAGAGTCCCTTACAAAGATCATTTTTTAAATAAAATAGATGTATTAAGTGTATTCACTATAAGTATACAAAAAGGAAGTACAAATACAAAATAGAACATAATAATATCATGACGTAATTTGAATGTAGGAGATTAACCCAAAGAAGGAAAATTGGGTTAAGAAGTTCCCTTACCTTATGTCCGACATGACCCGTTCGTTCATTAATCTCCCGAATAATAAACTAAAGTTAATTTCTACTGTCTTAATAACCTTTTTCAAGTTTATTATTTCTTTTATATCACTTATTACCATGTTATAATCATTATGTAATTATTTAACTTAATAATGTTCATTTTTTCGATATTTGGTACTTGAGTCAAAAATGGACTTCTTATAATTACATGTTGTTCACGTGGTAAAATTTTCATTATATCTAGAATTATTTAAATGATTTGGGTATCATATATATCATATATATCCAGAATGTACATGTATTTATAATAGTACATAACATTTGATGGTACAAAATGAAATGCACCGTTCATGGAGACGGTAAGACGTACGTACGCATGAATGCTACATTCATTTATATTTCATATTTTAAGGGAATTAAAACATAATTATACATAGGTTTATTATAATCCCAGTATAATATTATATATAATATCATTAACTCTATCCTTTATACATCCCACATAGGGAATTAACGAGTCACATCACTTTGAGGGGGCGGCAGTCCGCACTTCCTCAAATAAGATTATCTTATTTACCCACCATGGACACCATAATGGTTTTATATAATTGGGAAGTAAAAAAACATAAAGAAATAAAAAATATAATATATATCATATATAAATTCAGTGCCATCAAAATGGCCACCATGAGAGGCGGTAAGATTAAATTGAACAATAATCGTTTCGTGAGGCGTTAGTTTTCCATCCACTGAAACATTATGTTCTTCATCTATTAGATGGAGGTGTGTGTAAGTGTAGTTCGAATAAATGTCATAAAAAAATCATATTATATTTGGTATACTGGTGTTGGTACAAAATAAAGGAAATAAAAAGAGTTTTGGGGTTGGAGAAGCAAAATAAAAGAAAACAATTTAAGAGAAACGGTTACCTTTAATTTGGGAAACTCACTTTGGTTTGAACCAAAGGACTTTTTGAAGTTCCTTATTCCTACGGTAAGGCTTCTAGGAGGAGGATAGGGATGTAGGGAGCTTAATTGGGCAGAGTTTGGATGAGCCAAATGGCTTGAGGGGTGTGAGGAATTGCATATAAGTGGTCTCTTTTTATAAGGGAGAGGAGGGGCTCTTTAGGAAAGAGTGAAACTATTATTTTATAATATAATGATATTCGGTTATTAATGGTCCAAAAATCATTATGGTCGATGATAAGATGACTCATAATCTAAATAAAATAATCCATTTAGAATTGGACGTGTTTTTGATAATATTTTAATCATTATAATCTTTTTTAATTAAATCATTTATTACTAAGGTAAATACTGCATCATGATTGTGTCATAAATAAATTAATTTATTTGTTGGCTAAAAATTATAAAAAAACTACCATGATGTAAAAAATATTTTTATCTTTCCAATGAATATTTATAGTCGAAAATATAACTTTTATATCCCCATGTAAAAATTATGTTACTAAATGATATTTGTTTATTTCATTTTGGCCTTGACTTTAAGTTAATTAAAATAAAGTGTCATAATCACTTTTAAGTGGCTCCATGGGGTCCCCAAATTAACCCAAGGATGACCATGGTAGTATATGCATCAACCAATAGGATTAGGACACCTTTTAGGGTAAATAAATATTATTTTGTTTCCCCTATTTACCCGATTTACCATTTAACCATCGTAAATAAAATATTTACTGAGGTAAATATTTAAAATGACGAAAAATAAAAGTTACCTATTTACACAATTTGGACCTCTTGATTCCAAATATGGAATCCATTTCTCCAAATTCAAAACAAATAAGTGGAAGAAATTAATTTAAAATTAATTCCCTCTGTAAAACGGCCTTGTAATGTAAATTATGTTTAAAATTAGATTCATTCATATATTAAGCCTCTAAATTTTATTCGATAAATTTAAATACATGTATAATAATATTATAGTTAGTTTTGGTCATTCCCACCAATACAACGTCTAGGAGTTAACTACGATTTAAAATAATAATATTATTTTATTAGTGTGCTACGTAAGATTCCAAAGAAACGCATTGTTGCATATCGGGTACGCTATCGAACATAACAACCCCTTTAAGCTAAGATTAATATTTAATTCACAAATATTAATAAATATTAAAATCTATTATTCATCATTTACCTGGGATGTTACATCCTATATAACCTATTTAATTATATTTTCCTTATTGGAAAAGTGAGAGGTGATAAATGAAAAATGAACAATTATCATTTTGTGTGGCAGTAGTTCTCCATAGATATAAAAGTGTGTTTGTTACCCATTATAAAGATGTTGATGTAAGTTAAGGTCATACCCCTAGAATAAATATATACTTTTATATTGATTATGATGTTGTTGTTATTTTATCATGTAATAAAGAGATTTTAGGGAGTGGATACACAAAATAAAACTAGAGAGCATCAGAAATGATGTTACCTCTTAATCGGGTAATTTTTATTGGATTGAACAAATGGGATACTTGGATTACATAATGTAAAAAGCTAGGATTAAATTATAAATAACAATATGTTATGGATTGAATTTGTTAGTGTTTTTTCAAATGTATGTGGCAATAGAGGCATAGGGAATTTGCAGGAAATGTGGCCTTTTGTAGTGGAGGAGGAGTGACACTCTAGTAATATTTATGAGTAAGGGGACCCCAATGAAAATGTTTTATTTAATGTGGATAGATAATGGTAAAATTTCAATAAAAAGGATTATAGGGTCAAAATATAGACATAAAATGGATTTTCTAAATAATTTTAGGTCATATTAGACAAAACGTTTAGGGTTTAGTTTGTTGTTATACATAATTTCAGCTTAATCATTGTAATTAGTTTTAATTTCATTCAATGTTAATTTTTAAAAAATAAATTTCACATTAAAATAAATTTTATATTATTTACATTTTTAAATATTAATGACATTTTTCTGAATTCCAAATATCGAATTGGTTGAAATTAATTTAAATTTAATCAGATATATGTGAAGGTCATGTGAGTTCTTAAAGTAAAAACGTCAAATGGTTTTCTATGTTTGTATAATCAATATAAAATTTTAATTTATTCTAATTACCTTAATTGGTTTAAATGATACAAATATTGTGTAATTTAACATTTAAAACAATTTAAAATATAATTTATCCTTATTAATAAAATTTATTGAATGAAAGATTCATATTAAATTTCAGTATATTCACTATTCATTAAAAAATAAATCTTCTCATAGAAATAAAATAAATTAATAATTATTTTTTTATGCTTTACATTCAATGATTATGTTTATTATGAAATGTTAAATTTATAAAATCATCATGAATTGGATTTAAAAATGTTCCCCAAAAAAGGTGTTAGAAGTTCCTTAATAAAATTATATGTTTTAGGGGTAAAATTTGGTTTGTCTTAATCATATGGTTAAAAAATATATTGGATTAATAAAAAACATTATTATTGAAATATAACATATATATTTAATATCATTATTAAATTTTAATTAATTTAATTTATTAACAAAAAAATCTTTTGTGAGTATAATAATATATTTTTGTATATTCAACTAATTTATATTTTTATTTCTAATTAATTGGTACCCCGTTAATTAATTTTTTCTTTCAAAAAAATATTTATTTTTATAAGATAGTTAATACTATTCATTACCAAATGTTTACCAACTAGGATAAGTATTATTATACTAAATAATAATATTTTAAAAATATATTATTATTCCTTAAATCTCGATCTTATATGTAATGAAATACAATGATGAAACTCATTATTTAATTTGTCCCATGCTAACTTAATATCATGTTTATTTCAAGATATATAATTTATTGAATTTATTTATAATATAAATATATTAAAAGAATCCTCGAATATCATATTACCTTATGCAATTAGTGTGGAATGTCATGCATGCTATCGAATATAATATTCCTACTTAATATTTTTAGGGAGATACATCCACATTGAAATTTTCAAAATTCTACAAGGGTATATGAAATGGTTATATCATCCATTTGAAATTTTGTAACTTTAAATTAAATTTTTGACATAATAAACATCGTGAGATATAATCTACAATATATTTATTCATGTTTCCCCACTCGAACAACTCTAAAATATCATTGAGCATCATGGTACTTCTAGGGTGAATTGTTAATTTTGTATTAGTTTAATTAACAAATAAATTTTACTATATATCATGTGATAAAGGCACACAATTCCACTTTCCAAATAGATTCATTCCCTCACCATCCATGTCAATATCCTATATATTACATTTCTTTATGCTTTCATATCATTCTATAGCTCTATATCATCCCTTTGAACTACATTGATCTTTTATAATATATATGGTTTTATATTAATATGGGAATGATAGGTTTTGTTTCTTTCTATTATAATTTTAAAATCCATAATCTTTATTTAAAAAATAGACATTTTTCTCAATCTACATTTGTAGACAGTGATCAACTCTAATCATGATTACTAATTTATTTTTATCTCATTCAATGTAAATATATTATTTTTACTCTCTTGATCTATATAAATATAATACAATCTAACCTTGATTTTTTTCCACAAAATATTTAGTGTGAATATAAATTTTACTAAATCTAGGTAATGTTTTGAGTACTTCCTATAATTGATCATAAACTAATGTTATGTGTAGGTTATCACATTATTAATCGCATTATTACATATCTTAAACTGTTCTTTCAAGAATCACGTTATATAACAAAACTTTATCCACTTATTGTTAGTGTTAGTATACGTTCAATGATTATAATATTCTAGAGCTCTATAATGATTTCCCCACATTTTTTACTAGACATACATTACACATTACCATGTTAACTTAGTTTGTTGGATATAAAATAATGAGAAATTTCTAATAAAAAATCGATAGTACTAAGATAATACCAGAAAACAACATATTTCCATGACTATAGTTGTTATTTGATTTTAATGTAATACAATTGTTATTCATGTGTCCATATAAATTACATCACTTGAGATCATGTTCCCCAAAAATTTAACATATAACAACCGAAATACATACATGCTGGTCATTGCTAAATTATCTCAATTCATAATGTCATCAATAAAACAATTATATGCTCTTCATGTTACAAAATTCCCTTGGAGTAAATGCTATTATTTTAAAAAAAATACCTAATTTTTTTTAGATTGTCACAAAATATTGTATTAATTAAATCCATGAATTTTTTTTGGGAATTATATGTCTAAATTGGATCATTTTTAAATAATAATGCCCATACCTTCTGCAAAAAGTAGACTCCAAAAATTCTTCCCTTATCACTTTTATTTGATGATATCCAAAGTGAATATCCACCCTATATTTGTAATGATCTCCTCATAGTTGATTGAACATGTAATAAATCCATTTAAGAGGAAGCTTCTTCATTTTTGTGATGTTATTGAGCTCCGTGAAATCGATAAATAACTATTTGATCTAACCATTTTATTTTAAAAAACAATTCATGCACCTGATGTAGATAAACTAGTTAATATGAACCCTCATTCGAAATATTATTGAAATTTCTTCTCAAACTCTTCCAGTTCAATCAGGGCCCTTTAGTAGGGGTATTTTTAAATAAGGGAATCTCTCTGTATGATCTATATTTATAATATCACCGTAAGATTTGGGGTATGTCTGGGTAACTCTTAGGGATATTCATCATTTTATTCCTTAAATATGTTCATTTCCTCTAGGTTGGTTTCTTCCATTTACTAAACCATTTTTGCAAGACCTGCATCTTCCCAGGTTATCAATAACCACTCCATTGATGGATTTTCGAAATGAGATTTCTAAAATTCCAATCATTTTTAGAGGATCATTGAATTGTTTGGAATATAAAATCATATTTTATTTTCCCAAATGATATTGTGTTCTCCATAAAATAAAATCCAATCCATGAATAGTATGGATTTAAGTTCAACCATGTTCTGTTATATGATATTTTCTAAAATAATAATACCATATATTATTTCAAGATACGAGTATAACCCTTGGTTTGTAATTATTTCACCACTAAGTAGTTTTATAGATATCTCTACATCAGTTTATCCAATAATTAATTCAATAGTTCGAGAAACTATTGTGATATAAATTAATTCATAAAAATATAATGAAAAAAAACATCTCTGATTCTTCAGTGAATAGGAATTATACATTCTATAGAATCGTCATCATGCCTAACATCAGATGTAGGGAAGGAATTGGATTTCCATTGCCCATAATTTGGTTTTTGTTTTCATTGATTACCCTCAAATACCAGTAGATTAGTTCACTAGGATAAATTTTACTATGGATACCCAATGTTAAAGTACTAAACCATGGGTGGTGCATTAGAAGTATCCTTCATTTACACTATCACATTGTCTTTTTTCATAATGTCCCTTCAATATTCATGGTCATGGTGTTCTTCTCTCCCACAGTTGACTAATTTCTCTATTATATTATGTAAATTCCCATGATGTTTTTTCCCACATTATTGTTATGTGGGTAGTTGAAAATTATTTCTTCCACCTGGATCTCAATATTGATATCACATTGAGCCACCTCTTCATAACTCTTACATTCTCATATATTTTAAACCTATCAATAGTTTTGTTTTAAACCAATATAGAATAATATTATTTTTCTATCATTATTGATAAAAAAATGAGTCATTTGTTGAATGAATTGAAATGTTACATTGTAATTTTTAAATTTTCATGTTCTTTTTTCATTATCTCTCTCAAACCCCTCACCATCAATGTATTTTAAAATATTCAGTGAAATAATTGTTATGGAAAATTTTGTTAATGGATTATGACAACATATCATCCTTTATAAACTTTATCTAGGTGTTATTTATCAATATACACCATTGATCTTATTATCTATCTAAATAAAATACTACCATATTCACCTTTTACTTTTCAAAATAGTGAAGTAGAGAAAAAAAAAGATATTTGTAAAATCAACATTATATTAGCTATTCTCTACCCTAAAAAATATTTCATCTCATTTATTAAATCCCATATTCTATTTATAAATCAACCATGGTTCATTATTATATCATCCCAATGAAACCATCAAGGTGAAAATTTAATTAAACATTAAAAAATATAAATAAAAATTTTGATGATAAAAATTAACATTTTATAAAAAAACACTGAATAAAATCTATAACAATATTCCATAAGATAATAATGTATATCAAAGTTTTTAATTGTCAAAATAATCCATTGAAATCATATATAATATAAATCTATTTTATGAATTATAATGTAATTTATTATATAATTCAAATGAATTCATGAAACACTTTTATGAAACTATACATAAATGAATCAAAATTATTTAAATACAAAAAATGTTTTCTTAAAATAAAATATAACTTTACTATCCAACATATTTTCTAAAATATGAATCAATTTATAAAAAAAATATTTTTTCTCCGAAACAAATACTTAGAATATCATCATTAATCTTAATTTAAATCAACCCAAATTATATTACTAACCCCTAAAAAATATTCCAATTGTCTATTAGTGAATCAAAATTTATAATAAAATTAATATTTATTATTATGGTGTCATGAAATTCCAAATCCATAAAATTATTCATTGTAAATGGATTAGCCCTAAAATAATAAAAAAATGCCATCCAAACATTGACCAGAGGATGTTATGTGGAATGTTCTACATGATCTATGTGTCGATATCAAGACCATGCAAATTAAGACATGAAACCCCTGATTACATGCAAATTCTATATAAAAGAAAAATATATCTAATAACTCATAAAAACTAATTTGATATCATAAAATATAAAATAAACACTCAATATATCAAAAAAAAATAAAAACAAATTGGCTCATTTAGAGATTTATCCAAAACAATTGACCCTATAATCTAAATGGATCAATGAGAAATTAGTTACCGAACAATTATTCCCATGTATAATTTTATTTAAAATGGTTCTATCTATTTTTAAAAAAAATACAGACATAAGAAACATGGAATTGATATCATTTCTTCTTGAACTAACCATTTCCTCCACTAATTTGGGTCACAGTGCTATAGACCAACTTGATGGACAGGGTCACGAGTTTTCCATGATGGTTTACAATAACAATCAACATAAAATCCATCATTGTATAGTTTTTTCATGATGGAAATAATTATTATTCCATTCGTAATTTGTTTTTTACCACTACTAAATATTCACATATCACCATAAGATAAAAATTAAGAGAATTAAACATATTTACATTTCTTCATAATAAATCTTCAGTTATATAAAATGGAAAATTATTTCATTAGAAAGCACTACTAAAAATATTAATATTCAATAATTATTAATTCAATATAACAAAAACAAAAACAATTATCAATAACAAATAAATAATACTTAATAGTGTATTATTTTTTTCTACCAGTTATAGTATACTGCATTCCATAATCAACAAATTTTCTATACATCTACAACATAAACATCAAACCCCCAAATGATATAATCCAAATAAAACCCAAATATAAATATCTATACACCATATTTCTCAAACAAATATTTTTACTAGATATCGAGTATACAAATATAAAATTTTAAAAAAACCTAGTATCATTAATATAATCATAACCATATCTTCCAACAACACATACTCCAAGATTTCATCTATTTTTATTACCTTTTCCCACACTATCATATATACCACATTAATGAATATTGACATAAATAACTAAACAACTCTTTGACTTTATGAATATTCCTTTAAAATAATATCTCACTTTCCACCTTGAGACCTAATGGAATATTAATTAATATATGGAAAATTGCTCTTAAATTATAGACTAAAACAATGGATCGAATAATAGACGTTTGGAAATTAAAATTATCACTATCTAGCCCCATACCCTAATCCATATGCATCACGGTATAGAAAATTCCAACATGATATTCATTACACTTAGGGACACATGACAGATGAATACAAATGAAATAACCCCACCTAATAATAAAAAGTTATATCAATACAATAATTCATATTTTTTTTAAATGAAAATATAATAAATATTCACGAACACAAATTAACAATTTTAACATCTCGATCAAAACCTAATATATGGTAATACATTTATTTTTTTATACTGAACTATTAAAACCTTAAGTATGTAGTAATATTAAATTATAGGTACCCAATAAATGTGTAATAAAAGAGTCCAAAAGATTTGTAGTTTTGGAATCCGAGATACATACATATTGTGTATTTCTGTATAACTTTTTGATATAAGTATAGTTTGTTTGATGATGGCCCTCACATCACCTTATTATGTACACATTTATTGTACCAAACACTATAATTTTTTCAAAGATGGTATATAATTCTTGGCCATACCCATCACCTTATAATACCAAACTCATTCATCATAAGTTTCAAAAAATCTTTTTATACAATAACATAATGAACCTATTACTAAATAAAAACATTCGTATCAACATCATTAGAACTATGAAAATCTTACACATCACCACTCAATTAAATAATTTTTATATATGGATGAATAGACCATAATAAACATTGAATCTATGAAGTATCTATTTTATAACATGGAATACCCTTATAATGATATATATAGGTGGGATTACATTCAATATAAATGTTTATCCCAACAATATTTTTATAATGTTTAATAATTTCTATTTCAACTAGACCATAGAAATGGTATGAAAAATTATTCTTCATTATTTATAATGAGTTTATTAATATTCCAAAAAAATAGACTAGGATTGTGTAGCTAGGTGTGTAGTATTTGTCCATATTATCATGTATTATATCAATGATTGAGTCATTGATCAAAAACCCATTTTAGGGGTCATTACACAAAAGTTAATTTCTTTCATTACAGTTTTTACATTTTAGTATCTATGTACTAATTTATTTAATAGAAATATATATATATATATACATAAGTATTGTTTATTATTGTTTTCCCACCATATAATATATAGTGTCAAAAAAAGTTTTGGAAGCTCTTGCATCAAATGAATATATTGGAGGGAAAAATATATACTTGTAAATTACATAAATTTCTTGATTAATATTGTAAAAACTATTCCATGGAATTGTATTCACTATAAAAAAAATATTGTGTGATTATAACATGACTCCCAACGAACAAAAATTGGGATGAACATATCCATTAATTTTATTTGAAGAAATTTAATATTACCCTCTTTAATAAGAGTGAATAAAATTTATCTATAAATAAATTTCCATAATAAATATCAATATATTACATATCCAATAAAAAATCATATATTTTACATAATGAAATTTAGACCATAATCCAATGAATGTTTGAAAAATAAAAACTTGAGATGGAAAAACCATAATGGTTTTCATTAAATTTATAAACATCCATTAACCCAATGTATCAAAAAATTGAAACATTAATAAAATAATTTCAATCCTTAAAAAAATCCATTTTCATTAATAATATCCACTAATATTAATTTTAATTTGACCAATTTTCCTCATTGAATGATTATAGTTTTGATTATTTTTACCCGTTCCATAATAATGATATCTGTATTCATTATTCTTAAAAATATAATATTTACTAGGATATAAATATTACTAGAAGGTATTATTTATAATAATAAAATATTTTTTAAATTCTGTATATTTTTTTTGTCTTTTCGTCGATGGTGTAATCAATAAAAACACATTTCTATGATTCCTTAATTTCTAATGAATGTTTACATAAATAATTAATTTAATATTAGTAAACATTTCCATAACAATGAAACATACCATTATTCAAAATTTTATAATTTATTATACAAGATATTATTTTCCCATTCTCTCTTGGAATATAAATTTGTTTTTCCTTTTAGGTTGTTAGTTTAACAAACTAAAACAAAAACATACCTTGATTTAATAAATGATTATTTGGTGGTTGTAGTACCATTACTATATATGAATAATAAGAATATTTAATATTTGTTTGAAATAAATATAATTTTTATAATCATTTATAATTATAATTTAATGATATAAAAAATGTTCACTATTTTAATGAAATATTGCACTCTTAGTACAACAGTTTATAGAGATTAAATTGATGTTTTTAGTGATAATATCATTACAATAACCCTTAAAGATATAATAACCTTGAAACATATAATTGATATCAAATTTATCCTTTATTACCATCTAGTGATCAATATTTTTACCTAAGTGAAGGAGAAAAGAAAATATCTTCCTCTAGAGGTGGTAGAGTGCAGAACACATGAATGATGGGATAATTTATATAATATAAAGGGAATATGTGGTACGTTTTAGTTCATAATATATAACAATATTAATTACACTGTAAATAATTAATTTATTATACAATACTTTGAAAATAAATTTTCCAATAGATAGAATGAATGTGATTTATATTCTAAAATATTGATCTTTTGTTAAAAACAATCGTCTTCACTTGGATGATTACTGGGAAAAGAATAGATTAATGGTAGATGATATGGAAGTGAACGAGTATGTAGTTTTATGAGGAACCCCAATTTTTAGAGTTATATGGAATTTTTTAGTTGTTTTTTCTTTTATTAGAGAAAATAATTACATTTTGGTAAAAATTTCTACTAAATATATTGGGAAAACATGTTATACATGTCAATTGGATCCTAAAATAATTATTAATTGAGATAATGGTGACATAAGGTCTATAATATCTGAAAATACAATTTATGGACTTTCTGTTATCATTTTTCAATATATTTTAAAACATGGAAATATTTCTTTTAATATTTTATATTTAACTCCGTTATCTATTTTTTATGTAAGGTAACAAAAAAAATTAAAAAATTATATTTTTTATTATTATATAATTTGGAATTAGTTATTTTAAGTCTATTTTTATTTAAATATATTAAATTAATAAAAATTTAAATTTTTTTTAATAAATTAAATGAAAAAGAAATTAAATAATGTCTAAAGAATATATTTCTTGAGTTCAAAAATTTTATATTTCTTTATATAAAATATAATCTATATTTTAAGATGCCGATTCTAATTTTATATTTAAAAATTATTTAAAGATAATAATTTCATGAAATTATAAATCATTCTAATATACTAATTATTTAAGAAAATATAAATTATTATTAAAAGTAGAATATTTCACTATTCAACAAAAATATAACTTTTCAAAGAGAAAATTTCCTCTTAAATTTAAATAATAATGATAAATACTAAAATGAATTTTATTTTATATAATAAAATTTATAATATATAAAAATTAAAAATTTGTTTATACTCATGAATAATGTATCATTATAGAGAACGATGTATGATAGTTCATGATATAGTTCTTACCTGCTATAATATGGTCTCAGGTGTTGCTTTACCACACCTTAAATATTTGAATTCTCTAAATTATTATATATATCATATTTTAAACAAATATGGAAATTCATTCCTTATAGATTCCTCAAGCCCTCTGCTTTCATCTTCTAATATTCTATTTCTAAAAAATTATTTCCCCGATATTAATTCATTCATATATAAAAATTATCATTATTTACAAGAATATGGAGAAGATATTAATTATAAGACTTTTCGGGATCCAACAATGTATCTGTATATGTGAGTACATGAATTGTATATGGCATGCATTTATTTAGTATCAAAATAAGTAATGTGTCATGTAATTTATATATATTATGAATCATTTACTATGGAAAATCTAAAAATTATATTATTTATTGTATCTTAATATAAAACATTGAAATATGTATTGAAATCACCTTTTTGGGAATTTGTGAATGTAACACCCTGAAATTCATAAAAAAAGTCATTTTATTTTATAGTTTGTGAAACACAACACCACGCGCATAATGGAACATAATATCAGAATATATTATTGTATATTAACTATGTTGAATATATTCAATGTATTAAAGATATTTTAATTCATAAAATAGTTATTTTATCTTTCATTTCACACAATGAGTTTCTTCGATGGATTGTGTTACATGCCTGAGCATGTTTTACCAAAAACAATATATTATTAAGATATTTTTGTTTAATATAATAATATATTACTTATCCATTATATTAGACCATATAAATTGGATTAAATTTATTATGGAAATATATTAATTAATTTATTTGTTAAAAATTCAATATAAATTGATATCAAAACTAATTGAAAATATAAGAAATTTTTTATAATGATTTTTTTTAATTCAACCAAAGTCATATCTTCTTAATAAGTTAAATTAAAAAATATTATTAGAAAATATTGATAAAATATATATAATATATACTATCTAAATAATTAAACATTCATCTAATATATTTTATTATTATTAGGTAACAATTTATCAATTTTAATGATTAAAAATTGTATTGCTCTAAAAGGCTATTTTAACGAATTTTAATGGTATGCCTATTTTAATTTATTTTAATAATTTTTCAAATATTTTTTTTAATTTAAATTTATTTTTTTAATAATAATATTTGAAAATATATATTATTGTGAATTTTATGTACATTTCGGTATTATTTCATTTTTTGATGCAAATTGAAAAATCAGAATTTTAATTGGAAACCGCTTTTTCATCCATATAATTTATAGTGTTATCTTATAATTTAAAATAGTTTTAATGTTTTATTTGTTCAGTTTTACATATATTATTTAAATTTATGACATTTTAATTATTATTATATTTAATTTATATATATAAACATAGTTGACATTTAAAAATTCTCACTTTTCAATCCCACTTTCACATCCATTCTATTAGACAAAATTTAAAATATTTTCTGTCACTTATGTGATTGGTATTTTGAAAAATTGGTTCCATTTATGAATTAAACATAATGTATAATTTTTTTCAGCCTAGTTTTTTAATTTTTTGAATAGAATTAATATAATTAAGAGAAAATTTATCTTTATAAGGGACTAATCATTAAGAAGAATAACCGAAATTACCTTAAAAAAGTCAAAAAAATTTGATGTACATAAATCAAACATATTATGTTTTTTGTAGAAATTATTACATTATTGGAGGAAAATTATGAATGGGTTACCTCATAATATTTGTTTACTATTTATATATACATGAATGACACACCTCCTCTACTTTAAAAAAGGAACTCACCTCCCCTGCTTATTTAAACATATAAATCCATTTTTATTATCCAATACCTGACCAAATAATCACCCAAATTCAATATAATCATACAAAAATACAATATTTTAGAATAAGTCCACTCATGTAATCCTTTTCTTGTAATCTAAAACGAGTTTCCCAAATACGATGTAACACACATCAAAACCACATTGTTTCATTTAATTAAAAACCCCTTAAATAATTCTTATATAATTATTATATAATATAATAATTATAATAATATTACTTGGATAGTTTTATTTCATGTTAATAACCTAAACTCACACACACATCTATTAAATTTGATACAGAGTCATCGTTCATGTGTTAGATGGATTCCGACATCAGGAATCGATGATGTTCGTTTATTCCTTAACACATTTAATAGTCAGTAATAATGATTTAATTATAGTTTTTATATGATATATATGATTTTTAAAATTAATTTATTCTTATTTAATTTTGTTATTAAACATACCTTTATACATTCCTTTTTGTGGGAATATGATAACTTCATTTGTAGAAGTGTGGACAATGGCCTCCTCAAAGCGATGTGATTTGTCCATGCTATAGATGAAATGTATTATGGATTTTTTCATAAATATATCTGATATATATGAAATAAATATTAGAATAGGATTATTATATTCATATATACATATAACTTATTATTTAAAAATGAAATGGAAGTGGAAGTGGTGTGCATGTGTATGTGTATGTATAACCTACAATAAACATGAATTGTTCATTTCATTTCCTATGTCAAAATTATATAGAGTATTATAAATTGATATATAATTGGTATATATGATACATAAGTCATTGTTTAAATACTTTAGATTATAAAATCATGATCTACATATGAATAATGAAAATAAATAATTAAAGAATTCTTGATCAAAATGACAATTCACACAAAAAAAAGATGATAGTAAACATAGATTGTCAAAAAAAGAATAACAAGATATTATAATAATACAATATATAATATTATAAATATGATTATCTTTCATGTATAAATTAGTAACCTCTTTGTAATGAATATATTGTTGTTTAAATACTATGAAACGAAAATGAAGCATAAGTTGAGTGATTTCATCTATATTTACATTACATTGAGACATATTTGTTATTATAATACATTTCACATTAATATTTCTTATGTAAATGAAATATTTGATTAAATATCAGGATTCCCTCAAACATTATTTTATTTGATGACTAATTTATATCTATCTCATCTAATGGTTTTTTACTTGAAAATTAACATATGGTAAAAGTTGTATATTAAAAATCACTCTCATTTGTGATTGTTAACATTATCATGAAATAATATCTTAATTTTGATAACCATTATTGTACATTATATTTATATTTAATTTATATAATTCCATTAAATGTATATACTTATTTTATAGACCATATACCATTCTTAAATATGTTGTTCACTATAACAATTATTTTATTAGAAGCAGAATTACTGAAAAAATCATATATTTTACTCAATATGGATATATGATGATAATTCAACATACTTTGAATAATATTTAAGTGATATAAACTCCTTGGGGTTTGATTAATGAAACCTACTTGTTTCTTTAGTGGTTTAAAGAGGCAAAATCATATGGGTATTTAACTAGTATGTTTTAAAAATTCATGGTCATTGATTTTGAGGGAAATGTATCATATTCTAATAAAATATGACACCCAATAAATATTATTTTACATTATTCAAAGTATTTTTTATTATTATACATGATATTTCATCTTTTACTTTTTCTAGGGATGAATCTTTTTTCTCGGTTTATTGATTAAATGGAATTTATGTCCAATTATTTTCCTTAACAGAACAATTATGAAATATCTAGTTATTTAAATAGAACATGTGTTTAGTTAGTTACATTTAAATATTTACTATTCATTATTAAACTAGGATATTTTTCACAATAATTTTTCCTTACAATTAATAGTATCTCACCCTAATTTTGATTTGTTTCCCAATGAAGTGCACTGTGTTGTATTTGTTGTCAATGAGACATGTTGTTGTCTTAGAATGAATGGATGTCAAGAATTGTGAAGATGTGAATGCCAAAGGTTGTGATGGTGTTGGTGGTGAAGGAGAATGGCCATGGTACTAAGATGCATGTCACTTAGGAGATTCACTAAGTGGCATAGGAGATGTGGTTGAAAAATTCTCTAGTTACATCTGACGATTGCTGAGCTGCTCTTTAAGTTCTAAGAACTTGTATCAACTGGATACAAAGTCACAACAATGTTTAAAGACCATGTATTGTATTGACAATGCATGAGGAGTTGAAAGTATCCATCCACAATCTCTAAGTGGATGAAGTGAGCTGAAGAAGTCCATGCACTATCTCTTAGTGCATGTGAATGTGAAGAAGATCCAATTGATCTCTGATTTGATCAATAAAGCACTTTGAAGATTCTGTGATTCAGGAGCTCGGTTGATGAAGAAGATCCTTTTGAATTCCATATCCTAAGTGAAGATCATATGAGGATAAGTAATGGCATTCTTAAGAAAAAGATGAGAAAAAATGAGGAAGAAGGCTTCAAGTGGCATTTGGCATATGGGGATACTTTGTTTTTATACAAAGTCTTTATTCCTATACTTAGCAAAAATTAGGCCAGCCAAGGCCAGCCCACGGGTTCAACCCCAAGGCACTTGTGGGCCAAAGGCGCCACGCCCATGGGGGATCCCATGGTGCAAGCACAAGGCGGCAGGGGGCCGTGTATAAGCCCCCGAGGGCACGCGGTGGTGAAGCCCGCGCACCCGAGTGTGCCTAGTAGGCGCTAGGAGCGCGCCCGGAAAGGCGAGAGTGGGCGCAGAGTGCGCCCGCAGGGAGAACACAGTGCGGGGCAGCACCGTGGAGGGAGGAAGTTCAATTGAGCGGTGGAAGGGAGCGCATCATTGATAAGCCACGGAAAAACTGCGCTTCGTTTCGATGTGGGACGCTGGATTTTCCCGCGGAAGAGATCCTGGCCGCCCATCCAATCACGCGGCTGATCACAGCCGCTCATCGCATCCCGCGCGAGATCTTCTGATCGCGGCCGTCCGATGTATTTCAAATGCCGCATCCGACGGCTCCGAGGCATCTCCTTCCTTGAGCTGGAGCCGAGGACACCCCGTGCCACCCGACGTCCCCGCTGAACCAGAGGCCATCCGACCACCGGATTTTGAGATCCCGGCCACCATAAATCGAGCCGAAGAGTCCATTGGGATCGTCTCGACGCACTGAACCGATCCATGCTTAAAAATACACTTTCAAGCAATGTTTGGAGAGTTTTGAAGTTCGGCCGAAGCAACCGAAGGTGCGAGGCCATTCGGTGTTGATGCTTTGCATGTATTGGGTTTAAAAAAGGCCATGCGTACGTTTCCATGCACATGCATGAAGAGGAAAATAATGAAGGAAAAGAACCCGCGTGAAACAGAGGAGAAACAAGATTTTGGAAATCTTGAAAACCCGAGATATTCGGGAGTTTGAATTTATATCCCACACGGATGAACCGAGGCCCTCTGCCTATATAAAAGAGAGGCCGAGCCCTCGAGGAGGTTTGCGGATCCTCTGTTGAAAACCCAAAGTCCCGCGGAGCTCTCTGCCTCGCGAAGAAAGAAGCCACCGCGCAAAACTTTGGCGGCTATTGTTCTCGGTGCCACCCGAGGCCCGAAGGAGTTCCTTTCGCGCACCCCTTGCGCGAAAGAGGTGAAGGGAAGGTGTTCCCTACGCGCATCACTTGTGCGACAGGAAGAGCTCTCCCTTCCCGCATACTTGCGCGGCAGGAGAAGCTTGTGCGCCCAAGGTGCTCTCGCATTCTTGAGGCTTGCGCGACAGAAGTGCCCGCGGCAGTGTTGCACCCTGCACACTTGTGCGGCGGTTGAGAAGAGGAGGAGGCCCTTGCACCTCACACCCTGTGTGCTTGCTACACCAAGACCCTACGCGGCAGTAGGTTGCATACCATGTGTGTGTGCGCTAATGTGGGGAAGAAGACCCGAGGCTTTGCCTCTTGTGTGTGCATGGTAAAGAAGGAAGGCCACCACATCTCTTGTGTGTGTGCAACAAGTGAAGAGGTCGTATCCAATTAGGTGTGCAAGAAGAAGTGGAGGTCGAGACCACACCTTGTGTGTGTGCCAAGTTAGGAAGACCCTACGGGTTGGTTGTGCACACATGAAGATTAAAAGAGAAAGAACAAATTGTGTGTGCAAATTAAAGAAGTGGCCGAAGGCTATGTGTGTGCACAAGAAGTGTGTGCTCACTTAGGAGAAGAAAGAGAATACTCACACTAAAGTAGAACACACATTTATGTGTGTAAGAAAATTGAATTAATTGTGTGAAGTTCAAGGCTGGTGTGTGCTATAGTTGACTACACCCTTTGAGGGTTTATTGCACCAAGAGAAGGAAGATGGGGAGTGCATGCATACATGCATGCACGTGCACACATGAACAGTGCTAAATCAGTGGTGTGCATCTGAGGAGTCCAAGACTTGAAGATCTTGAAGAGATTTGAGAAGGCCATGCAGTCAGTGCATGAGGAACCAGAGTTGCCATGCATTCAGTGCATGAAGTTGTTCTGAAGTGAGACTGGACCAGACTAAAGTTAAAGATATCAGTTGTCTGAGTATTCAGTAGTTGGAGTGAAGCCAGGTCATCCTGAGAAGAAGGAGATAAATCCTGAGCAATACGAGAAGACCTGATCAACTCAAGTGATCAGAGGTACAGAGCAAGGCCAGCAGTCTTTATCCCAACTGCTGAGGATACTCGAAGAAGCTTAAAGAGAAGAAGAGCTACTCGTGCGACTCGAGGATCCAGGAGAAGACCCTGTGGGACTCAGGGAGAAGAAGTCTTCAGTGGGATTCTGGAGCAGGCCAGTGGGACTCTGGTAACACTGTGTGACGCAGTATAAAGACCCTCCTGTGGGACTCTGGAGAGATACAGTGGGACTCTGTATCGACCATTGTAATTCTAACAGATTATAATGGGAGAATCCATGCTGGGAGAGCATGGCAAGGATGTAGGCCTTTGGTGCCGAACCTTGTAAATCCTTGTGTCCTATGCCTTTTCATTACTGCATCATTCGGGAAAGGTTGAGAGATACAAGAAGAGTGGATCGAGGCTTTAACCAGCCATAGAGGATTAATTGATTAAGAATCAATTAGTAAAAAGTTTTAAGGGATCACTGATTCACCCCCTCCCCCTCTCAGTGATTCACACTGATCTGGGCACTTCAATTGGTATCAGAGGCAGGTTGCCTCTAAAAGATCCAAGGGAGTCTTTATGAAGTGCAGATTTGAGGAAATGAGCGACCAGCCTCAAATGGAGATATCTGCCAAGACTCTGAAAAACAGAATGAAGAAACAGGCAAAGAAGATGAAGAAGAAGGTTGTTGCAATCAGAGAAACTCCTTCTATGGAAAGAAATGTAAAAGTCACATCAGATGACAATTCCTTTTATCATTCTTCTGATGAAGCCTGCTCTAGCTGTGATGAATATGGAAGGAACAATGATCTTCTAAATGCAATCAAATATCTTCAGAAGACAGTCCCCAAGGAAGTGGAAATGTGTATAGCTACAGGCATCCTTGATCTTCAAGAAGAAAAATTACAGTTAGAAGAAGAATCCAATGCAATGGAAGATCAATTGGCTAAAAGGGTTGGCATATCCAACACTCTCAGAATGCTGGTGAAGGCTAAAGATGAAACCGTTTCTCTTTGCAATGAAAGATATGAAGAAACTGCTGAAGAATTGCAATGAAGTCTTTCTGAGAAAGAAATCTTTAAGACAATGGTCAAAGAAGTTTTCCATGCACTGGAAAAGAGGCACAAAGTTTCAATGAATGTCAAAGATTCTCAACTAGAAGAGAAAGTCAAAAGGGTGAAGGAGTTAGACAATTCATTGCAAGAAATGAAGAAAGTGCATGAAGACCAGATGAAACAGCTAGAAGAAAAATGGGAAGGAAGGCTAAGAACTATTGAGGATGAGAAGAACTCCCTTAACATGAAATGCATGGAACTGGAGGTGATATTGAAAAATCAGCAATCACCCAAAGCCATAGCCTCCCAGTCAGCAGAAAGGAGAAATGTTTCTACTCAAGTATGCTTTGAGAAGGATGATTCTAAAAGAAAGACATCCTCTAATGAAATGGCAACATCTTCTAAAAAGAAGGTATCATCCATCCCATCTTGTACTCATGCTTCTAAATGTGTTTCCACAAAAAGTGCAGGATGGAAAAATAATTCCAAACAAGTATGGATGAAGAAAATGAAGAAGCAGAGCTCTCCTGAAACAACACAACAAGTCAATAAAAGTACCCTAAAATCAGAAGGACTGAAGAAGTCAAGATTTGTGGGTCTGTGTTGGTGTTGTAATAAGTATGGGCACTGTGCAAAGGATTGTTGGTACAATCCACTAAATGTCAAAGCACAAAGGAAGCCCATGCCTAGGGGGAGCAAGCCAGAGGAAAAGAAGCAGCATCCACAGGTCCAGAGACATCTGTTTACTGCAAATAGATTTGGATTGCTTGATAACATCTGGGATGTGTGAAAAAGTGGTCAAATAGATACATGTCAATCTCCAAATGTATCCAGAGCTCAAAAGAAGAAAAGATCACAGAACCTGGCTCAGAGAGATTCCTTGGGAAGCAAGCAGAAGAAAGTGGAAGATGCTCCCAAGAAGAGTTTGAAGAATCAAGAGAAGTCCTTGGAATTGAAATCCAAGAAGGGTGATGCATCCAGAAGGACCACCAAGAAAACATGCTTCTATTGTGGAAAGAAAGGACACATCATGGACCTTTGTAAAGAAGCCATGATACTAAATAGAAACAGACTGAACTCCAAAAGACAATCAATCCAGAAGAAGAAGGGATTGATTGAAAATAAGTTTCCTAAGAGAGGTATCTTAACAGCATCCAAAGAACCATGTGAAACTTCCAAAACTGAGGCCACTCTTCCAAATGATTTACTAGTCATATGGCCAAATCAGTTGCAACTTGCCAAAGATCTGCAAAAAGCTGAAGATAATGTTCTGGCAATTGCTAAGGCAAAAGGGAAGAAGAAGATTTCACATGAAGATGTTTTGAGAACCACACCAGCACAATCATCAATGAAGATCAAACGTGCAAGTGTGAAGACTGGTGAAAATGGGACATCTCGGTTGAGAGAATCTTCTCAACCTTGTTGTTCACATTGATGTACCAAGGAGGCTCCATCTTATTCCCTTACACTTGTATTTACATGTGCTAATATTGCAGGGAATTGAAGATGATGATCATTCGCATCTGGAGAGTGGTTTGGACAGAATGGAGTGCACCCCTTGAGGGGGATCCAATCTGAAGAAGATGGGATTCTGAGATTAATACCATCTTGAGAAAAGCTGAAGGTATTCCAATCATACTTTCATCCCTTGTTTCTTAATTGAGTTTATCTTGTCAATTAAGGGGGAGTATAGATTGAAGAAAAATGGATGAAAGGGGGAGCATTATCTTTGCACTGAACTTTCTAATGTGTTTGGTGAAGTATGTGCAGGATTTAGCAATTCATTGTTATATCTGAAAAATTTCAAACCCCTAAGCATGATCTCACATGTGTAGAGAATTATGGATAGCTTTGAATTCCTTGGTCATATCACTCTTGTTTTCTACACCGGGTTTGCCCAAGTAGACTTAGAGCTGATTTACTAAAGGTTCATTGCTCAAGTGAACATGTGACATCATCCCTCTCTTAGTGCTTTTCAAGAAAATGCTTTTATAAGGGAGGAAGAGATTTTTGAAAGAGAACCACACCACACCTTTGCATTTGATTGCCAATAAGGGGGAGAAATATTGGCACACATATTGACCCATTCATATGTGCTCGAGTGTATTGACAACAAATACAAAGGGGGAGATTGAAGTGCACTGTGTTGCATTTGTTGTCAATGAGACATGTTGTTGTCTTAGAATGAATGGATGTCAAGAATTGTCAAGATGTGAATGCCAAAGGTTGTGATGGTGTTGGTGGTGAAGGAGAATGGCCATGGTACTAAGATGCATGTCACTTAGGAGATTCACTAAGTGGCATAGGAGATGTGGTTGAAACATTCTCTAGTTACATCTGACGATTGCTGAGCTGCTCTTTAAGTTCTAAGAACTTGTATCAACTGGATACAAAGTCACAACAATGTTTAAAGACCATGTATTGTATTGACAATGCATGAGGAGTTGAAAGTATCCATCCACAATCTCTAAGTGGATGAAGTGAGCTGAAGAAGTCCATGCACTATCTCTTAGTGCATGTGAATGTGAAGAAGATCCAATTGATCTCTGATTTGATCAATAATGCACTTTGAAGATTCTGTGATTCAGGAGCTCGGTTGATGAAGAAGAACCTTTTGAATTCCATATCCTAAGTGAAGATCATATGAGGAGAAGTAATGGCATTCTTAAGAAAAAGATGAGAAAAAATGAGGAAGAAGGCTTCAAGTGGCATTTGGCATATGGGGATACTTTGTTTTTATACAAAGTCTTTATTCCTATACTTAGCAAAAATTAGGCCAGCCAAGGCCAGCCCACGGGTTCAACCCCAAGGCACTTGTGGGCCGAAGGCGCCACGCCCATGGGGGATCCCATGGTGCAAGCACAAGGCGGCAGGGGGCCGTGTATAAGCCCCTGAGGGCACGCGGTGGTGAAGCCCGCGCACCCGAGTGTGCATAGTAGGCGCTAGGAGCGCGCCCGGAAAGGCGAGAGTGGGCGCAGAGCGCGCCCGCAGGGAGAACACAGTGCGGGGCGGCACCGTGGAGGGAGAAAGTTCAATTGAGCGGTGTAAGGGAGCACATCTTTGATAAGCCGCGGAAAAACCGCGCTTCGTTTCGATGTGGGACGCGGGATTTTCCCGCGGAAGAGATCCTGGCCGCCCATCCAATCACGCGGCTGATCACAGCCGCTCATCGCATCCCGCGCGAGATCTTCTGATCGCGGCCGTCCGATATATTTCAAATGCCGCATCCGACGGCTCCGAGGCATCTCCTTCCTCGAGCTGGAGCCGAGGACACCCCGTGCCACCCGACGTCCCCGCTGAACCAGAGGCCATCCGACCACCGGATTTTGAGATCGCGGCCACCATAAATCGAGCCGAAGAGTCCATTGGGATCGTCTCGCGCACTGAACCGATCCATTCTTAAAAATACACTTGCATGCAAAGTTTGGAGAGTTTTGAAGTTCGGCCGAAGAAACCGAAGGTGCGAGGCCATTCGGTGTTGATGCTTTGCATGGATTGGGTTTAAAAAAGGCCATGCGTACGTTTCCATGCACATGCATGAAGAGGAAAATAATGAAGGAAAAGAACCCGCGTGGACCAGTGGAGAAATATGATTTTGGAAATCTTGAAAACCCGAGATATTCGAGAGTTTGAATTTATATCCCACGCGGATGAACCGAGGCCCTCTGCCTATATAAAGAGAGGTCGAGCCCTCGAGGAGGTTTGCTGATCCTCTGTTGAAAACCCGAAGTCCCGCGGAGCTCTCTGCCTCGCGAAGAAAGAAGCCACCGCGCAAAACTTTGCGCGGCTATTGTTCTCGGTGCCACCCGAGGCCCGAAGGAGTTCCTTTCGCACACCCCTTGCGCGAAAGAGGTGAAGAGAAGGAGTTCCCTACGCGCATCACTTGTGCGACAGGAAGAGCTCTCCCTGCCCGCATACTTGCGCGGCAGGAGAAGCTTGTGCGCCCAAGGTGCTCTCGCATTCTTGAGGCTTGCGTGACAGAAGTGCCTGCGACAGTGTTGCACCCTGCACACTTGCACGACGGTTGAGAAGAGAAGGAGGCCCTTGAACCTCACACCCTGTGTGCTTGCTACAGCAAGACCCTACGCGGCAGTAGGTTTCATACCTGGTGTGTGTGCGCTAAAGTGGGGAAGAAGACCCGAGTCATTGCCTCTTGTGTGTGCATGGTAAAGAAGGAAGGCCACCACATCTCTTGTGTGTGTGCAACAAGTGAAGAGGTCGTATCCAATTAGGTGTGCAAGAAGAAGTGGAGGCCGAGACCACACCTTGTGTGTGTGCCAAGTGAGGAAGACCCTACGGGTTGGTTGTGCACACTTGAAGATTAAAAGAGAAAGAACAAATTGTGTGTGCAAATTAAAGAAGTGGCCGAAGGCTATGTGTGTGCACAAGAAGTGTGTGCTCACTTAGGAGAAGAAGGAGAATATTCACACTAAAGTAGAACACACATTTATGTGTGTAAGAAAATTGAATTAATTGTGTGAAGTTCAAGGCTGGTGTGTACTATAGTTGACTACACCCTTTGAGGGTTTATTGCACCAAGAGAAGGAAGAAGGGGAGTGCATGCATACATGCATGCACGTGCACATGTGAACAGTGCTAAATCAGTGGTGTGCATCTGAGGAGTCCAAGACTTGAAGATCTTGAAGAGATTTGAGAAGGACATGCAGTCAGTGCATGAGGAACCAGAGTTTCCATGCATTCAGTGCATGAAGTTGTTCTGAAGTCAGACTGGACCAGACTGAAGTTAAAGATATCAGTTGTCTGAGTATTCAGTAGTTGGAGTGAAGCCAGCTCATCCTGAGAAGAAGGAGATAAATCCTGCGCAAGACGAGAAGACCTGATCAACTCAAGTGATCAGAGGTACAGAGCAAGGCCAGCAGTCTTTATCCCAGACTGCTGAGGATACTTGAAGAAGCTTAAAGAGAAGAAGAGCTACTCGTGTGACTCGAGGAGCCAGGAGAAGACCCTATGGGACTCAGGGAGAAGAAGTCTTCAGTGAAATTCTGGAGCAGGCCAGTGGGACTCTGGTAACACTGTGTGACGCAGTATAAAGACCCTCCTGTGGGACTCCGGAGAGATACAGTGGGACTCTGTATCGACCATTGTAATTCTAACAGATTATAATGGGAGAATCCATGCTGGGAGAGCATGGAAAGGATGTAGGCCTTTGGTGCCGAACCTTGTAAATCCTTGTGTCCTATGCCTTTTCATTACTGCATCATTCGGGAAAGGTTGAGAGATACAAGAGGAGTGGATCGAGGCTTTAACCAGCCATAGAGGTATAATTGATTAAGAATCAATTAGTAAAAAGTTTTAAGGGATCACTGATTCACCCCCTCCCCCTCTCAGTGATTCACACTGATCTGGGCACTTCAATTGGTATGAGAGGCAGGTTGCCTCTAAAATATCCAAGGGAGTCTTTATGAAGTGCAGATTTGAGGAAATGAGCGACCATCCTCAAATGGAGATATCTGCCAAGACTCTGAAAAACAGAATGAAGAAACAGGCAAAGAAGATGAAGAAGAAGGTTGTTGCAATCAGAGAAACTCCTTCTATCGAAAGAAATGTAAAAGTCACATCAGATGACAATACCTTTTATCATACTTCTGATGAAGCCTTCTCTAGTTGTGATGAAGATGGAAGGAACAATGATCTTCTAAATGCAATCAAATATCTTCAGAAGACAGTCCCCAAGGAAGTGGCAATATGTATAGCTACAGGCATCCTTGATCTTCAAGAAGAAAAATTACAGTTAGAAGAAGAAGCCAATGCAATGGAAGATCAATTGTCTAAAAGGGTTGGCATAACCAACACTCTCAGAAAGCTGGTGAAGGCTAAAGATGAAACCGTTTCTCTTTTCAATGAAAGATATGAAGACACTGATGAAGAATTGCAAAGAAGTCTTTCTGAGAAAGAAATCTTTAAGACAATGGTCAAAGAAGTTTTCCATGCACTGGAAAAGAGGCACAAAGTTTCAATGAATGTCAAAGATGCTCAACTAGAAGAGAAAGTCAAAAGGTTGAAGGAGTTAGACAATTCATTGCAAGAAATGAAGAAAGTGCATGAAGACCAGATGAAACAGCTAGAAGAAAAATGGGAAGGAAGGCTAAGAACTGTTGAGGATGAGAAGAACTCCCTTAACATGAAATGCATGGAACTGGAGGTGATATTGAAAAATCAGCAATCACCCAAAGCCATAGCCTCCCAGTCAGCAGAATGGAGAAATGTTGCTACTCAAGTATGCTTTGAGAAGGATGATTCTAAAAGAAAGACATCCTCTAATGAAATGGCAACATCTTCTAAAAAGAAGGTACCATCCATCCCATCTTGTACTCATGCTTCTAAATGTGTTTCTACAAAAAGTGCAGGATGGAAAAATAATTCCAAACAAGTATGGATGAAGAAAATGAAGAAGCAGAGCTCTCCTGAAACAGCACAACAAGTCAATAAAAGTACCCTAAAATCAGAAGGACTGAAGAAGTCAAGATTTGTGGGTCAGTGTTGGTGTTGTAATAAGTATGGGCACTGTGCAAAGGATTGTTGGTACAATCCACTAAATGTCAATGCACAAAGGAAGCCCATGCCTAGGGGGAGCAAGCCAGAGGAAAAGAAGCAGCATCCACAGGTCCAGAGACATCTGTTTACTGCAAATAGATTTTGATTGCTTGATAACATCTGGGATGTGTGCAAAAGTGGTCATATAGATACATGTCAATCTCCAACTGTATCCAGAGCTCAAAAGAAGAAAAGATCACAGAACCTGGCTCAGAGAGATTCCTTGGGAAGCAAGCAGACGAAAGTGGAAGATGCTCCCAAGAAGAGTTTGAAGAATGAAGAGAAGTCCATGGAATTGAAATCCAAGAAGGGTGATGCATCCAGAAGGACCACCAAGAAAACATGCTTCTACTGTGGAAAGAAAGGACACATCATGGACCTTTGTAAAGAAGCCATGAAACTAAATAGAAGCAGACTGAACTCCCAAAGACAATCAATCCAGAAGAAGAAGGGATTGATTGAAAATAAGTTGCCTAAGAGAGGTAGCTTAGCAGAATCCAATGAACCATGTGGAACTTCCAAAACTAAGGCCACTCTTCCAAATGATTTTCTAGTCATATGGCCAAATCAGTTTCAACTTGCCAAAGATCTGCAAAAAGCTGAAGATAAAGTTCTGGCAATTTCTAAGGCAAAAGGGAAGAAGAAGATTTCACATGAAGATGTTTTGAGAACCACACCAGCACAATCATCAATGAAGATCAAACGTGCAAGTGTGAAGACTGGTGAAAATGGGACATCTCGGTTGAGAGAATCTTCTCAACCTTGTTGTTCACATTGATGAACCAAGGAGGTTCCATCTTATTCCCTTACACTTGTATTTACATGTGCTAATATTGCAGGGAATTGAAGATGATGATCATTCTCATCTGGAGAGTGGTTTGGACAGAATGGAGTGCACCCCTTGAGGGGGAGCCAATCTGAAGAAGATGGGATTCTGAGATTAATACCATCTTGAGAAAAGCTGAAGGTATTCCAATCATACTTTCATCCCTTGTTTCTTAATTGAGTTTATCTTGTCAATTAAGGGGGAGTATAGATTGAAGACAAATGGATGAAAGGGGGAGCTTTATCTTTGCACTAAACTTTCTAATGTGTTTGGTGAAGTATGTGTAGGATTTAGCAATTCATTGTTATATCTGAAAAATTTCAAACCCCTAAGCATGATCTCACATGTGTAGAGAATTATGGACAGCTTTGAATTCCATGGTCATATCACTCTTGTTTTCTACACCGGGTTTTCCCAAGTAGACTTAGAGATGATTTACTAAAGGTTCATTGCTCAAGTGAACATGTGACATCATCCCTCTCTTAGTGCTTTTCAAGAAAATGCTTTTATAAGGGAGGAAGAGATTTTTGAAAGAGAACCACACCACACCTTTGCATTTGATTGCCAATAAGGGGGAGAAATATTGGCACACATATTGACCCATTCATATGTGCTCGAGTGTATTGACAACAAATACAAAGGGGGAGATTGAAGTGCACTGTGTTGCATTTGTTGTCAATGAGACATGTTGTGGTCTTAGAATGAATGGATGTCAAGAATTGTCAATATGTGAACGCCAAAGGTTGTGATGGTGTTGGTGGTGAAGGAGAATGGCCATGGTACTAAGATGCATGTCACTTAGGAGATTCACTAAGTGTCATAGGAGATGTGGTTGAAACATTCTCTAGTTACATATGACGATTGCTGAGCTGCTCTTTAAGTTCTAAGAACTTGTATCAACTGGATACAAAGTCACAACAATGTTTAAAGACCATGTATTGTATTGACAATGCATGAGGAGTTGAAAGTATCCATCCACAATCTCTAAGTGGATGAAGTGAGCCGAAGAAGTCCATGCACTATCTCTTAGTGCATGTGAATGTGAAGAAGATCCAATTGATCTCTGATTTGATCAATAAAGCACTTTGAAGATTCTGTGATTCAGGAGCTCGGTTGATGAAGAAGAACCTTTTGAATTCCATATCCTAAGTGAAGATCATATGAGGATAAGTAATGGCATTCTTAAGAAAAAGATGAGAAAAAGTGAGGAAGAAGGCTTCAAGTGGCAATTGGCATATGGGGATACTTTGTTTTTATACAATGTCTTTATTCCTATACTTAGCAAAAATTAGGCCAGCCAAGGCCAGCCCACGGGTTCAACCCCAAGGCACTTGTGGGCCGAAGGCGCCACGCCCATGGGGGATCCCATGGTGCAAGCACAAGGCGGCAGGGGGCCGTGTATAAGCCCCCGAGGGCACGCGGTGGTGAAGCCCGCGCACCCGAGTGTGCATAGTAGGCGCTAAGAGCGCGCCCGGAAAGGCGAGAGTGGGCGCAGAGCGCGCCCGCAGGGAGAAAACGGTGCGGGGCGGCACCGTGGAGGGAGGAAGTTCAATTGAGCGGTGGAAGGGAGCGCATCTTTGATAAGCCGCGGAAAAACCGCGCTTCGTTTCGATGTGGGACGCGGGATTTTCCCACGGAAGAGATCCAGGCCGCCCATCCAATCGCGCGGCTGATCACAGCCGCTCATCACATCCCGTGCGAGATCTTCTGATCGCGGCCATCCGATGTATTTCAAATGCCACATCCGACAGCTCCGAGGCATCTGCTTCCTCGAGCTGGAGCCGAGGACACCCCGTGCAACCCGACGTCCCCGCTGAACCAGAGGCCATCCGACCACCGGATTTTGAGATCCCGACCACCATAAATCGAGCCGAAGAGTCCATTGGGATCGTCTCGACGCAATGAACCGATCCATGCTTAAAAATACACTTGCATGCAAAGTTTCGAGAGTTTTGAAGTTCGGCCGAAGCAACCGAAGGTGCGAGGCCATTCGGTGTTGATGCTTTGCATGGATTGGGTTTAAAAAAGGTCATGCGTACGTTTCCATGCACATGCATGAAGAGGAAAATAATGAAGGAAAAGAACCCGCGTGAAACAGAGGAGAAACAAGATTTTTGAAATCTTGAAAACCTGAGATATTCGGGAGTTTGAATTTATATCCCACGCGGATGAACCGAGGCCCTCTACCTATATAAAGAGAGGCTGAGCCCTTGATGAACCGAGGCCCTCTACATTTATGTGTGTAAGAAAATTGAATTAATTGTGTGAAGTTCAAGGCTGGTGTGTGCTATAGTTGACTACACCCTTTGAGGGTTTATTGCACCAAGAGAAGGAAGAAGGGGAGTGCATGCATACATGCATGCACGTGCACACGTGAACAGTGCTAAATCAGTGGTGTGCATCTGAGGAGTCCAAGACTTGAAGATCTTGAAGAGATTTGAGAAGGCCATGCAGTCAGTGCATGAGGAACCAGAGTTGCCATGCATTCAGTGCATGAAGTTGTTCTGAAGTGAGACTGGACCAGACTGAAGTTAAAGATATCAGTTGTCTGAGTATTCAGTAGTTGGAGTGAAGCCAGGTCATCCTGAGAAGAAGGAGATAAATCCTGAGCAATACGAGAAGACCTGATCAACTCAAGTGATCAGAGGTACAGAGCAAGGCCAGCAGTCTTTATCCCAGACTGCTGAGGATACTCGAAGAAGCTTAAAGAGAAGAAGAGCTACTCGTGCGACTCGAGGATCCAGGAGAAGACCCTCTGGGACTTAGGGAGAAGAAGTCTTCAGTGGGATTCTGGAGCAGGCCAGTGGGACTCTGGTAACACTGTGTGACGCAGTATAAAGACCCTCCTGTGGGACTCTGGAGAGATACAGTGGGACTCTGTATCGACCATTGTAATTCTAACAGATTATAATGGGAGAATACATGCTGGGAGAGCATGGCAAGGATGTAGGTCTTTGGTGCCGAACCTTGTAAATCCTTGTGTCCTATGCCTTTTCATTACTGCATCATTCGGGAAAGGTTGAGAGATACAAGAAGAGTGGATCGAGGCTTTAACCAGCCAGAGAGGATTAATTGATTAAGAATAAATTAGTAAAAAGTTTTAAGGTATCATTGATTCACCCCCTCCCCCTCTCAGTGATTCACACTGATCTGGGCACTTCAATTGGTATCAGAGGCAGGTTGCCTCTAAAAGATCCAAGGGAGTCTTTATGAAGTGCAGATTTGAGGAAATGAGTGACCAGCCTCAAATGGAGATATCTGCCAAGACTCTGAAAAACAGAATGAAGAAACAGGCAAAGAAGATGAAGAAGAAGGTTGTTGCAATCAGAGAAACTCCTTATATGGAAAGAAATGTAAAATTCACATCAGATGACAATTCCTTTTATCATTCTTCTGATGAAGCCTGCTCTAGCTGTGATGAATATGGAAGGAACAATGATCTTCTAAATGCAATCAAATATCTTCAGAAGACAGTCCCCAAGGAAGTGGCAATGTGTATAGCTACAGGCATCCTTGATCTTCAAGAAGAAAAATTACAGTTAGATGAAGAATCCAATGCAATGGAAGATCAATTGGCTAAAAGGGTTGGCATAACCAACACTCTCAGAATGCTGGTGAAGGCTAAAGATGAAACCGTTTCTCTTTGCAATGAAAGATATGAAGACACTGCTGAAGAATTGCAAAGAAGTCTTTCTGAGAAAGAAATCTTTAAGACAATGGTCAAAGAAGTTTTCCATGCACTGGAAAAGAGGCACAAAGTTTCAATGAATGTCAAAGATGCTCAACTAGAAGAGAAAGTCAAAAGGGTGAAGGAGTTAGACAATTCATTGCAAGAAATGAAGAAAGTGCATGAAGACCAGATGAAACAGCTAGAAGAAAAATGGGAAGGAAGGCTAAGAACTATTGAGGATGAGAAGAACTCCCTTAACATGAAATGCATGGAACTTGAGGTGATATTGAAAAATCAGCAATCACCCAAAGCCATAGCCTCCCAGTCAGCAGAAAGGAGAAATGTTTCTACTCAAGTATGCTTTGAGAAGGATGATTCTAAAAGAAAGACATCCTCTAATGAAATGGCAACATCTTCTAAAAAGAAGGTATCATCCATCCCATCTTGTACTCATGCTTCTAAATGTGTTTCCACAAAAAGTGCAGGATGGAAAAATAATTCCAAACAAGTATGGATGAAGAAAATGAAGAAGCAGAGCTCTCCTGAAACACCACAACAAGTCAATAAAAGTACCCTAAAATCAGAAGGACTGAAGAAGTCAAGATTTGTGGGTCTGTGTTGGTGTTGTAATAAGTATGGGCACTGTGCAAAGGATTGTTGGTACAATCCACTAAATGTCAAAGCACAAAGGAAGCCCATGCCTAGGGGGAGCAAGCCAGAGGAAAAGAAGCAGCATCCACAGGTCCAGAGACATCTGTTTACTGCAAATAGATTTGGATTGCTTGATAACATCTGGGATGTGTGCAAAAGTGGTCAAATAGATACATGTCAATCTCCAACTGTATCCAGAGCTCAAAAGAAGAAAAGATCACAGAACCTGGCTCAGAGAGATTCCTTGGGAAGCAAGCAGAAGAAAGTGGAAGATGCTCCCAAGAAGAGTTTGAAGAATGAAGAGATGTCCTTGGAATTGAAATCCAAGAAGGGTGATGCATCCAGAAGGACCACCAAGAAAACATGCTTCTACTGTGGAAAGAAAGGACACATCATGGACCTTTGTAAAGAAGCCATGATACTAAATAGAAACAGACTGAACTCCAAAAGACAATCAATCCAGAAGAAGAAGGGATTGATTGAAAATAAGTTTCCTAAGAGAGGTATCTTAACAGCATCCAAAGAACCATGTGAAACTTCCAAAACTGAGGCCACTCTTCCAAATGATTTACTAGTCATATGGCCAAATCAGTTGCAACTTGCCGAAGATCTGCAAAAAGCTGAAGATAAAGTTCTGGCAATTGCTAAGGCAAAAGGGAAGAAGAAGATTTCACATGAAGATGTTTTGAGAACCACACCAGCACAATCATCAATGAAGATCAAACGTGCAAGTGTGAAGACTGGTGAAAATGGGACATCTCGGTTGAGAGAATCTTCTCAACCTTGTTGTTCACATTGATGTACCAAGGAGGCTCCATCTTATTCCCTTACACTTGTATTTACATGTGCTAATATTGCAGGGAATTGAAGATGATGATCATTCGCATCTGGAGAGTGGTTTGGACAGAATGGAGTGCACCCCTTGAGGGGGATCCAATCTGAAGAAGATGGGATTCTGAGATTAATACCATCTTGAGAAAAGCTGAAGGTATTCCAATCATACTTTCATCCCTTGTTTCTTAATTGAGTTTATCTTGTCAATTAAGGGGGAGTATAGATTGAAGAAAAATGGATGAAAGGGGGAGCATTATCTTTGCACTGAACTTTCTAATGTGTTTGGTGAAGTATGTGCAGGATTTAGCAATTCATTGTTATATCTGAAAAATTTCAAACCCCTAAGCATGATCACACATGTGTAGAGAATTATGGATAGCTTTGAATTCCTTGGTCATATCACTCTTGTTTTCTACACCGGGTTTGCCCAAGTAGACTTAGAGCTGATTTACTAAAGGTTCATTGCTCAAGTGAACATGTGACATCATCCCTCTCTTAGTGCTTTTCAAGAAAATGCTTTTATAAGGGAGGAAGAGATTTTTGAAAGAGAACCACACCACACCTTTGCATTTGATTGCCAATAAGGGGGAGAAATATTGGCACACATATTGACCCATTCATATGTGCTCGAGTGTGTTGACAACAAATACAAAGGGGGAGATTGAAGTGCACTGTGTTGCATTTGTTGTCAATGAGACATGTTGTTGTCTTAGAATGAATGGATGTCAAGAATTGTCAAGATGTGAATGCCAAAGGTTGTGATGGTGTTGGTGGTGAAGGAGAATGGCCATGGTACTAAGATGCATGTCACTTAGGAGATTCACTAAGTGGCATAGGAGATGTGGTTGAAACATTCTCTAGTTACATCTGACGATTGCTGAGCTGCTCTTTAAGTTCTAAGAACTTGTATCAACTGGATACAAAGTCACAACAATGTTTAAAGACCATGTATTGTATTGAAAATGCATGAGGAGTTGAAAGTATCCATCCACAATCTCTAAGTGGATGAAGTGAGCTGAAGAAGTCCATGCACTATCTCTTAGTGCATGTGAATGTGAAGAAGATCCAATTGATCTCTGATTTGATCAATAAAGCACTTTGAAGATTCTGTGATTCAGGAGCTCGGTTGATGAAGAAGAACCTTTTGAATTCCATATCCTAAGTGAAGATCATATGAGGAGAAGTAATGGCATTCTTAAGAAAAAGATGAGAAAAAATGAGGAAGAAGGCTTCAAGTGGCATTTGGCATATGGGGATACTTTGTTTTTATACAAAGTCTTTATTCCTATACTTAGCAAAAATTAGGCCAGCCAAGGCCAGCCCACGGGTTCAACCCCAAGGCACTTGTGGGCCGAAGGCGCCACGCCCATGGGGGATCCCATGGTTCAAGCACAAGGCGGCAGGGGGCCGTGTATAAGCCCCTGAGGGCACGCGGTGGTGAAGCCCGCGCACCCGAGTGTGCATAGTAGGCGCTAGGAGCGCGCCCGGAAAGGCGAGAGTGGGCGCAGAGCGCGCCCGCAGGGAGAACACAGTGCGGGGCGGCACCGTGGAGGGAGAAAGTTCAATTGAGCGGTGGAAGGGAGCACATCTTTGATAAGCCGCGGAAAAACCGCGCTTCGTTTCGATGTGGGACGCGGGATTTTCCCGCGGAAGAGATCCTGGCCGCCCATCCAATCACGCGGCTGATCACAGCCGCTCATCGCATCCCGCGCGAGATCTTCTGATCGCGGTCGTCCGATATATTTCAAATGCCGCATCCGACGGCTCCGAGGCATCTCCTTCCTCGAGCTGGAGCCGAGGACACCCCGTGCCACCCGACGTCCCCTCTGAACCAGAGGCCATCCGACCACCGGATTTTGAGATCGCGGCCACCATAAATCGAGCCGAAGAGTCCCTTGGGATCGTCTCGCGCACTGAACCGATCCATTCTTAAAAATACACTTGCATGCAAAGTTTGGAGAGTTTTGAAGTTCGGCCGAAGAAACCGAAGGTGCGAGGCCATTCGGTTTTGATGCTTTGCATGGATTGGGTTTAAAAAAGGCCATGCGTACGTTTCCATGCACATGCATGAAGAGGAAAATAATGAAGGAAAAGAACCCGCGTGAAACAGTGGAGAAATATGATTTTGGAAATCTTGAAAACCCGAGATATTCGAGAGTTTGAATTTATATCCCACGTGGATGAACCGAGGCCCTCTGCCTATATAAAGAGAGGCCAAGCCCTCGAGGAGGTTTGCTGATCCTCTGTTGAAAACCCGAAGTCCCGCGGAGCTCTCTGCCTCGCGAAGAAAGAAGCCACCGCGCAAAACTTTGCGCGGCTATTGTTCTCGGTGCCACCCGAGGCCCGAAGGAGTTCCTTTCGCACACCCCTTGCGCGAAAGAGGTGAAGGGAAGGAGTTCCCTACGCGCATCACTTGTGCGACAGGAAGAGCTCTCCCTGCCCGCATACTTGCGCGGCAGGAGAAGCTTGTGCGCCCAAGGTGCTCTCGCATTCTTGAGGCTTGCGTGACAGAAGTGCCCGCGACAGTGTTGCACCCTGCACACTTGCACGACGGTTGAGAAGAGAAGGAGGCCCTTGAACCTCACACCCTGTGTGCTTGCTACAACAAGACCCTACGCGGCAGTAAGTTTCATACCTGGTGTGTGTGCGCTAAAGTGGGGAAGAAGACCCGAGTCATTGCCTCTTGTGTGTGCATGGTAAAGAAGGAAGGCCACCACATCTCTTGTGTGTGTGCAACAAGTGAAGAGGTCGTATCCAATTAGGTGTGCAAGAAGAAGTGGAGGCCGAGACCACACCTTGTGTGTGTGCCAAGTGAGGAAGACCCTACGGGTTGGTTGTGCACACTTGAAGATTAAAAGAGAAAGAACAAATTGTGTGTGCAAATTAAAGAAGTGGACGAAGGCTATGTGTGTGCACAAGAAGTGTGTGCTCACTTAGGAGAAGAAGGAGAATAATCACACTAAAGTAGAACACACATTTATGTGTGTATGAAAATTGAATTAATTGTGTGAAGTTCAAGGCTGGTGTGTACTATAGTTGACTACACCCTTTGAGGGTTTATTGCACCAAGAGAAGGAAGAAGGGGAGTGCATGCATACATGCATGCACGTGCACACGTGAATAGTGCTAAATCAGTGGTGTGCATCTGAGGAGTCCAAGACTTGAAGATCTGGAAGAGATTTGAGAAGGACATGCAGTCAGTGCATGAGGAACCAGAGTTTCCATGCATTCAGTGCATGAAGTTGTTCTGAAGTGAGACTGGACCAGACTGAAGTTAAAGATATCAGTTGTCTGAGTATTCAGTAGTTGGAGTGAAGCCAGGTCATCCTGAGAAGAAGGAGATAAATCCTGAGCAAGACGAGAAGACCTGATCAACTCAAGTGATCAGAGGTACAGATCAAGGCCAGCAGTCTTTATCCCAGACTGCTGAGGATACTTGAAGAAGCTTAAAGAGAAGAAGAGCTACTCGTGCGACTCGAGGATCCAGGAGAAGACCCTATGGGACTCAGGGAGAAGAAGTCTTCAGTGAAATTCTGGAGCAGGCCAGTGGGACTCTGGTAACACTGTGTGACGCAGTATAAAGACCCTCCTGTGGGACTCCGGAGAGATACAGTGGGACTCTGTATCGACCATTGTAATTCTAACAGATTATAATGGGAGAATCCATGCTGGGAGAGCATGGAAAGGATGTAGGCCTTTGGTGCCGAACCTTGTAAATCCTTGTGTCCTATGCCTTTTCATTACTGCATCATTCGGGAAAGGTTGAGAGATACAAGAGGAGTGGATCGAGGCTTTAACCAGCCATAGAGGTATAATTGATTAAGAATCAATTAGTAAAAAGTTTTAAGGGATCACTGATTCACCCCCTCCCCCTCTCAGTGATTCACACTGATCTGGGCACTTCAATGGGTATGAGAGGCAGGTTGCCTCTAAAATATCCAAGGGAGTCTTTATGAAGTGCAGATTTGAGGAAATGAGCGACCATCCTCAAATGGAGATATCTGCCAAGACTCTGAAAAACAGAATGAAGAAACAGGCAAAGAAGATGAAGAAGAAGGTTGTTGCAATCAGAGAAACTCCTTCTATCGAAAGAAATGTAAGTCACATCAGATGACAATACCTTTTATCATACTTCTGATGAAGCCTGCTCTAGTTGTGATGAAGATGGAAGGAACAATGATCTTCTAAATGCAATCAAATATCTTCAGAAGACAGTCCCCAAGGAAGTGGCAATATGTATAGCTACAGGCATCCTTGATCTTCAAGAAGAAAATTTACAGTTAGAAGAAGAAGCCAATGCAATGGAAGATCAATTGTCTAAAAGGGTTGGCATAACCAACACTCTCAGAAAGCTGGTGAAGGCTAAAGATGAAACCGTTTCTCTTTTCAATGAAAGATATGAAGACACTGCTGAAGAATTGCAAAGAAGTCTTTCTGAGAAAGAAATCATTAAGACAATGGTCAAAGAAGTTTTCCATGCACTGGAAAAGAGGCACAAAGTTTCAATGAATGTCAAAGATGCTCAACTAGAAGAGAAAGTCAAAAGGGTGAAGGAGTTAGACAATTCATTGCAAGAAATGAAGAAAGTGCATGAAGACCAGATGAAACAGCTAGAAGAAAAATGGGAAGGAAGGCTAAGAACTGTTGAGGATGAGAAGAACTCCCTTAACATGAAATGCATGGAACTGGAGGTGATATTGAAAAATCAGCAATCACCCAAAGCCATAGCCTCCCAGTCAGCAGAATGGAGAAATGTTGCTACTCAAGTATGCTTTGAGAAGGATGATTCTAAAAGAAAGACATCCTCTAATGAAATGGCAACATCTTCTAAAAAGAAGGTACCATCCATCCCATCTTGTACTCATGCTTCTAAATGTGTTTCCACAAAAAGTGCAGGATGGAAAAATAATTCCAAACAAGTATGGATGAAGAAAATGAAGAAGCAGAGCTCTCCTGAAACAGCACAACAAGTCAATAAAAGTACCCTAAAATCAGAAGGACTGAAGAAGTCAAGATTTGTGGGTCAGTGTTGGTGTTGTAATAAGTATGGGCACTGTGCAAAGGATTGTTGGTACAATCCACTAAATGTCAATGCACAAAGGAAGCCCATGCCTAGGGGGAGCAAGCCAGAGGAAAAGAAGCAGCATCCACAGGTCCAGAGACATCTGTTTACTGCAAATAGATTTTGATTGCTTGATAACATCTGGGATGTGTGCAAAAGTGGTCATATAGATACATGTCAATCTCCAACTGTATCCAGAGCTCAAAAGAAGAAAAGATCACAGAACCTGGCTCAGAGAGATTCCTTGGGAAGCAAGCAGAAGAAAGTGGAAGATGCTCCCAAGAAGAGTTTGAAGAATGAAGAGAAGTCCATGGAATTGAAATCCAAGAAGGGTGATGCATCCAGAAGGACCACCAAGAAAACATGCTTCTACTGTGGAAAGAAAGGACACATCATGGACCTTTGTAAAGAAGCCATGAAACTAAATAGAAGCAGACTGAACTCCCAAAGACAATCAATCCAGAAGAAGAAGGGATTGATTGAAAATAAGTTGCCTAAGAGAGGTAGCTTAGCAGAATCCAATGAACCATGTGGAACTTCCAAAACTGAGGCCACTCTTCCAAATGATTTTCTAGTCATATGGCCAAATCAGTTTCAACTTGCCAAAGATCTGCAAAGAGCTGAAGATAAAGTTCTGGCAATTGCTAAGGCAAAAGGGAAGAAGAAGATTTCACATGAAGATGTTTTGAGAACCACACCAGCACAATCATCAATGAAGATCAAACGTGCAAGTGTGAAGACTGGTGAAAATGGGACATCTCGATTGAGAGAATCTTCTCAACCTTGTTGTTCACATTGATGAACCAAGGAGGTTCCATCTTATTCCCTTACACTTGTATTTACATGTGCTAATATTGCAGGGAATTGAAGATGATGATCATTCTCATCTGGAGAGTGGTTTGGACAGAATGGAGTGCACCCCTTGAGGGGGAGCCAATCTGAAGAAGATGGGATTCTGAGATTAATACCATCTTGAGAAAAGCTGAAGGTATTCCAATCATACTTTCATCCCTTGTTTCTTAATTGAGTTTATCTTGTCAATTAAGGGGGAGTATAGATTGAAGACAAATGGATGAAAGGGGGAGCTTTATCTTTGCACTAAACTTTCTAATGTGTTTGGTGAAGTATGTGTAGGATTTAGCAATTCATTGTTATATCTGAAAAATTTCAAACCCCTAAGCATGATCTCACATGTGTAGAGAATTATGGACAACTTTGAATTCCATGGTCATATCACTCTTGTTTTCTACACCGGGTTTGCCCAAGTAGACTTAGAGCTGATTTACTAAAGGTTCATTGCTCAAGTGAACATGTGACATCATCCCTCTCTTAGTGCTTTTCAAGAAAATGCTTTTATAAGGGAGGAAGAGATTTTTGAAAGAGAACCACACCACACCTTTGCATTTGATTGCCAATAAGGGGGAGAAATATTGGCACACATATTGACCCATTCATATGTGCTCGAGTGTGTTGACAACAAATACAAAGGGGGAGATTGAAGTGCACTGTGTTGCATTTGTTGTCAATGAGACATGTTGTTGTCTTAGAATGAATGGATGTCAAGAATTGTCAAGATGTGAATGCCAAAGGTTGTGATGGTGTTGGTGGTGAAGGAGAATGGCCATGGTACTAAGATGCATGTCACTTAGGAGATTCACTAAGTGGCATAGGAGATGTGGTTGAAACATTCTCTAGTTACATCTGACGATTGCTGAGCTGCTCTTTAAGTTCTAAGAACTTGTATCAACTGGATACAAAGTCACAACAATGTTTAAAGACCATGTATTGTATTGAAAATGCATGAGGAGTTGAAAGTATCCATCCACAATCTCTAAGTGGATGAAGTGAGCTGAAGAAGTCCATGCACTATCTCTTAGTGCATGTGAATGTGAAGAAGATCCAATTGATCTCTGATTTGATCAATAAAGCACTTTGAAGATTCTGTGATTCAGGAGCTCGGTTGATGAAGAAGAACCTTTTGAATTCCATATCCTAAGTGAAGATCATATGAGGAGAAGTAATGGCATTCTTAAGAAAAAGATGAGAAAAAATGAGGAAGAAGGCTTCAAGTGGCATTTGGCATATGGGGATACTTTGTTTTTATACAAAGTCTTTATTCCTATACTTAGCAAAAATTAGGCCAGCCAAGGCCAGCCCACGGGTTCAACCCCAAGGCACTTGTGGGCCGAAGGCGCCACGCCCATGGGGGATCCCATGGTTCAAGCACAAGGCGGCAGGGGGCCGTGTATAAGCCCCTGAGGGCACGCGGTGGTTAAGCCCGCGCACCCGAGTGTGCATAGTAGGCGCTAGGAGCGCGCCCAGAAAGGCAAGAGTGGGCGCAGAGCGCGCCCGCAGGGAGATCACAGTGCGGGGCGGCACCGTGGAGGGAGAAAGTTCAATTGAGCGGTGGAAGGGAGCACATCTTTGATAAGCCGCGGAAAAACCGCGCTTCGTTTCGATGTGGGACGCGGGATTTTCCCGCGGAAGAGATCCTGGCCGCCCATCCAATCACGCGGCTGATCACAGCCGCTCATCGCATCCCGCGCGAGATCTTCTGATCGCGGTCGTCCGATATATTTCAAATGCCGCATCCGACGGCTCCGAGGCATCTCCTTCCTCGAGCTGGAGCCGAGGACACCCCGTGCCACCCGACGTCCCCTCTGAACCAGAGGCCATCCGACCACCGGATTTTGAGATCGCGGCCACCATAAATCGAGCCGAAGAGTCCCTTGGGATCGTCTCGCGCACTGAACCGATCCATTCTTAAAAATACACTTGCATGCAAAGTTTGGAGAGTTTTGAAGTTCGGCCGAAGAAACCGAAGGTGCGAGGCCATTCGGTTTTGATGCTTTGCATGGATTGGGTTTAAAAAAGGCCATGCGTACGTTTCCATGCACATGCATGAAGAGGAAAATAATGAAGGAAAATAACCCGCGTGAAACAGTGGAGAAATATGATTTTGGAAATCTTGAAAACCCAAGATATTCGAGAGTTTGAATTTATATCCCACGTGGATGAACCGAGGCCCTCTGCCTATATAAAGAGAGGCCGAGCCCTCGAGGAGGTTTGCTGATCCTCTGTTGAAAACCCGAAGTCCCGCGGAGCTCTCTGCCTCGCGAAGAAAGAAGCCACCGCGCAAAACTTTGCGCGGCTATTGTTCTCGGTGCCACCCGAGGCCCGAAGGAGTTCCTTTCGCACACCCCTTGCGCGAAAGAGGTGAAGGGAAGGAGTTCCCTACGCGCATCACTTGTGCGACAGGAAGAGCTCTCCCTGCCCGCATACTTGCGCGGCAGGAGAAGCTTGTGCGCCCAAGGTGCTCTCGCATTCTTGAGGCTTGCGTGACAGAAGTGCCCGCGACAGTGTTGCACCCTGCACACTTGCACGACGGTTGAGAAGAGAAGGAGGCCCTTGAACCTCACACCCTGTGTGCTTGCTACAACAAGACCCTACGCGGCAGTAAGTTTCATACCTGGTGTGTGTGCGCTAAAGTGGGGAAGAAGACCCGAGTCATTGCCTCTTGTGTGTGCATGGTAAAGAAGGAAGGCCACCACATCTCTTGTGTGTGTGCAACAAGTGAAGAGGTCGTATCCAATTAGGTGTGCAAGAAGAAGTGGAGGCCGAGACCACACCTTGTGTGTGTGCCAAGTGAGGAAGACCCTACGGGTTGGTTGTGCACACTTGAAGATTAAAAGAGAAAGAACAAATTGTGTGTGCAAATTAAAGAAGTGGACGAAGGCTATGTGTGTGCACAAGAAGTGTGTGCTCACTTAGGAGAAGAAGGAGAATAATCACACTAAAGTAGAACACACATTTATGTGTGTATGAAAATTGAATTAATTGTGTGAAGTTCAAGGCTGGTGTGTACTATAGTTGACTACACCCTTTGAGGGTTTATTGCACCAAGAGAAGGAAGAAGGGGAGTGCATGCATACATGCATGCACGTGCACACGTGAATAGTGCTAAATCAGTGGTGTGCATCTGAGGAGTCCAAGACTTGAAGATCTGGAAGAGATTTGAGAAGGACATGCAGTCAGTGCATGAGGAACCAGAGTTTCCATGCATTCAGTGCATGAAGTTGTTCTGAAGTGAGACTGGACCAGACTGAAGTTAAAGATATCAGTTGTCTGAGTATTCAGTAGTTGGAGTGAAGCCAGGTCATCCTGAGAAGAAGGAGATAAATCCTGAGCAAGACGAGAAGACCTGATCAACTCAAGTGATCAGAGGTACAGATCAAGGCCAGCAGTCTTTATCCCAGACTGCTGAGGATACTTGAAGAAGCTTAAAGAGAAGAAGAGCTACTCGTGTGACTCGAGGAGCCATGAGAAGACCCTATGGGACTCAGGGAGAAGAAGTCTTCAGTGAAATTCTGGAGCAGGCCAGTGGGACTCTGGTAACACTGTGTGACGCAGTATAAAGACCCTCCTGTGGGACTCCGGAGAGATACAGTGGGACTCTGTATCGACCATTGTAATTCTAACAGATTATAATGGGAGAATCCATGCTGGGAGAGCATGGAAAGGATGTAGGCCTTTGGTGCCGAACCTTGTAAATCCTTGTGTCCTATGCCTTTTCATTACTGCATCATTCGGGAAAGGTTGAGAGATACAAGAGGAGTGGATCGAGGCTTTAACCAGCCATAGAGGTATAATTGATTAAGAATCAATTAGTAAAAAGTTTTAAGGGATCACTGATTCACCCCCTCCCCCTCTCAGTGATTCACACTGATCTGGGCACTTCAATGGGTATGAGAGGCAGGTTGCCTCTAAAATATCCAAGGGAGTCTTTATGAAGTGCAGATTTGAGGAAATGAGCGACCATCCTCAAATGGAGATATCTGCCAAGACTCTGAAAAACAGAATGAAGAAACAGGCAAAGAAGATGAAGAAGAAGGTTGTTGCAATCAGAGAAACTCCTTCTATCGAAAGAAATGTAAGTCACATCAGATGACAATACCTTTTATCATACTTCTGATGAAGCCTGCTCTAGTTGTGATGAAGATGGAAGGAACAATGATCTTCTAAATGCAATCAAATATCTTCAGAAGACAGTCCCCAAGGAAGTGGCAATATGTATAGCTACAGGCATCCTTGATCTTCAAGAAGAAAATTTACAGTTAGAAGAAGAAGCCAATGCAATGGAAGATCAATTGTCTAAAAGGGTTGGCATAACCAACACTCTCAGAAAGCTGGTGAAGGCTAAAGATGAAACCGTTTCTCTTTTCAATGAAAGATATGAAGACACTGCTGAAGAATTGCAAAGAAGTCTTTCTGAGAAAGAAATCTTTAAGACAATGGTCAAAGAAGTTTTCCATGCACTGGAAAAGAGGCACAAAGTTTCAATGAATGTCAAAGATGCTCAACTAGAAGAGAAAGTCAAAAGGGTGAAGGAGTTAGACAATTCATTGCAAGAAATGAAGAAAGTGCATGAAGACCAGATGAAACAGCTAGAAGAAAAATGGGAAGGAAGGCTAAGAACTGTTGAGGATGAGAAGAACTCCCTTAACATGAAATGCATGGAACTGGAGGTGATATTGAAAAATCAGCAATCACCCAAAGCCATAGCCTCCCAGTCAGCAGAATGGAGAAATGTTGCTACTCAAGTATGCTTTGAGAAGGATGATTCTAAAAGAAAGACATCCTCTAATGAAATGGCAACATCTTCTAAAAAGAAGGTACCATCCATCCCATCTTGTACTCATGCTTCTAAATGTGTTTCCACAAAAAGTGCAGGATGGAAAAATAATTCCAAACAAGTATGGATGAAGAAAATGAAGAAGCAGAGCTCTCCTGAAACAGCACAACAAGTCAATAAAAGTACCCTAAAATCAGAAGGACTGAAGAAGTCAAGATTTGTGGGTCAGTGTTGGTGTTGTAATAAGTATGGGCACTGTGCAAAGGATTGTTGGTACAATCCACTAAATGTCAATGCACAAAGGAAGCCCATTCCTAGGGGGAGCAAGCCAGAGGAAAAGAAGCAGCATCCACAGGTCCAGAGACATCTGTTTACTGCAAATAGATTTTGATTGCTTGATAACATCTGGGATGTGTGCAAAAGTGGTCATATAGATACATGTCAATCTCCAACTGTATCCAGAGCTCAAAAGAAGAAAAGATCACAGAACCTGGCTCAGAGAGATTCCTTGGGAAGCAAGCAGAAGAAAGTGGAAGATGCTCCCAAGAAGAGTTTGAAGAATGAAGAGAAGTCCATGGAATTGAAATCCAAGAAGGGTGATGCATCCAGAAGGACCACCAAGAAAACATGCTTCTACTGTGGAAAGAAAGGACACATCATGGACCTTTGTAAAGAAGCCATGAAACTAAATAGAAGCAGACTGAACTCCCAAAGACAATCAATCCAGAAGAAGAAGGGATTGATTGAAAATAAGTTGCCTAAGAGAGGTAGCTTAGCAGAATCCAATGAACCATGTGGAACTTCCAAAACTGAGGCCACTCTTCCAAATGATTTTCTAGTCATATGGCCAAATCAGTTTCAACTTGCCAAAGATCTGCAAAGAGCTGAAGATAAAGTTCTGGCAATTGCTAAGGCAAAAGGGAAGAAGAAGATTTCACATGAAGATGTTTTGAGAACCACACCAGCACAATCATCAATGAAGATCAAACGTGCAAGTGTGAAGACTGGTGAAAATGGGACATCTCGATTGAGAGAATCTTCTCAACCTTGTTGTTCACATTGATGAACCAAGGAGGTTCCATCTTATTCCCTTACACTTGTATTTACATATGCTAATATTGCAGGGAATTGAAGATGATGATCATTCTCATCTGGAGAGTGGTTTGGACAGAATGGAGTGCACCCCTTGAGGGGGAGCCAATCTGAAGAAGATGGGATTCTGAGATTAATACCATCTTGAGAAAAGCTGAAGGTATTCCAATCATACTTTCATCCCTTGTTTCTTAATTGAGTTTATCTTGTCAATTAAGGGGGAGTATAGATTGAAGACAAATGGATGAAAGGGGGAGCTTTATCTTTGCACTAAACTTTCTAATGTGTTTGGTGAAGTATGTGTAGGATTTAGCAATTCATTGTTATATCTGAAAAATTTCAAACCCCTAAGCATGATCTCACATGTGTAGAGAATTATGGACAACTTTGAATTCCATGGTCATATCACTCTTGTTTTCTACACCGGGTTTGCCCAAGTAGACTTAGAGCTGATTTACTAAAGGTTCATTGCTCAAGTGAACATGTGACATCATCCCTCTCTTAGTGCTTTTCAAGAAAATGCTTTTATAAGGGAGGAAGAGATTTTTGAAAGAGAACCACACCACACCTTTGCATTTGATTGCCAATAAGGGGGAGAAATATTGGCACACATATTGACCCATTCATATGTGCTCGAGTGTATTGACAACAAATACAAAGGGGGAGATTGAAGTGCACTGTGTTGCATTTGTTGTCAATGAGACATGTTGTGGTCTTAGAATGAATGGATGTCAAGAATTGTCAATATGTGAACGCCAAAGGTTGTGATGGTGTTGGTGGTGAAGGAGAATGGCCATGGTACTAAGATGCATGTCACTTAGGAGATTCACTAAGTGTCATAGGAGATGTGGTTGAAACATTCTCTAGTTACATCTGACGATTGCTGAGCTGCTCTTTAAGTTCTAAGAACTTGTATCAACTGGATACAAAGTCACAACAATGTTTAAAGACCATGTATTGTATTGACAATGCATGAGGAGTTGAAAGTATCCATCCACAATCTCTAAGTGGATGAAGGGAGCCGAAGAAGTCCATGCACTATCTCTTAGTGCATGTGAATGTGAAGAAGATCCAATTGATCTCTGATTTGATCAATAAAGCACTTTGAAGATTCTGTGATTCAGGAGCTCGGTTGATGAAGAAGAACCTTTTGAATTCCATATCCTAAGTGAAGATCATATGAGGATAAGTAATGGCATTCTTAAGAAAAAGATGAGAAAAAATGAGGAAGAAGGCTTCAAGTGGCAATTGGCATATGGGGATACTTTGTTTTTATACAATGTCTTTATTCCTATACTTAGCAAAAATTAGGCCAGCCAAGGCCAGCCCACGGGTTCAACCCCAAGGCACTTGTGGGCCGAAGGCGCCACGCCCATGGGGGATCCCATGGTGCAAGCACAAGGCGGCAGGGGGCCGTGTATAAGCCCCCGAGGGCACGCGGTGGTGAAGCCCGCGCACCCGAGTGTGCATAGTAGGCGCTAAGAGCGCGCCCGGAAAGGCGAGAGTGGGCGCAGAGCGCGCCCGCAGGGAGAAAACGGTGCGGGGCGGCACCGTGGAGGGAGGAAGTTCAATTGAGCGGTGGAAGGGAGCGCATCTTTGATAAGCCGCGGAAAAACCGCGCTTCGTTTCGATGTGGGACGCGGGATTTTCCCGCGGAAGAGATCCTGGCCGCCCATCCAATCGCGCGGCTGATCACAGCCGCTCATCGCATCTCGTGCGAGATCTTCTGATCGCGGCCATCCGATGTATTTCAAATGCCACATCCGACAGCTCCGAGGCATCTGCTTCCTCGAGCTGGAGCCGAGGACACCCCGTGCAACCCGATGTCCCCGCTGAACCAGAGGCCATCCGACCACCGGATTTTGAGATCCCGGCCACCATAAATCGAGCCGAAGAGTCCATTGGGATCGTCTCGACGCAATGAACCGATCCATGCTTAAAAATACACTTGCATGCAAAGTTTCGAGAGTTTTGAAGTTCGGCCGAAGCAACCGAAGGTGCGAGGCCATTCGGTGTTGATGCTTTGCATGGATTGGGTTTAAAAAAGGCCATGCGTACGTTTCCATGCACATGCATGAAGAGGAAAATAATGAAGGAAAAGAACCCGCGTGAAACAGAGGAGAAACAAGATTTTGGAAATCTTGAAAACCCGAGATATTCGGGAGTTTGAATTTATATCCCACGCAGATGAACCGAGGCCCTCTACCTATATAAAGAGAGGCTGAGCCCTTGAGGAGGTTTGCTGATCCTCTATTGAAAACCCGAAGTCCCGCGGAGCTCTCTGCCTCTCGAAGAAAGAAGCCACCGCGCAAAACTTTGCGCGGCTATTGTTCTCGGTGCCACCCGAGGCCCGAAGGAGTTCCTTTCGTGCACCCCTTGCGTGAAAGAGGTGAAGGGAAGGAGTTCCCTGCGCGCATCACTTGTGCGACAGGAAGAGCTCTCCCTGCCCGCATACTTGCGCGGCAGGAGAAGCTTGTGCGCCCAAGGTGCTCTCTCATTCTTGAGGCTTGCGCAACAGAAGTGCCCGCGACAGTGTTGCACCCTGCACACATGCGCGGCGGTTGAGAAGAGGAGGAGGCCCTTGAACCTCACACCATGTGTGCTTGCTACACCAAGACCCTACGCGGCAGTAGGTTGCATACCTTGTGTGTGTGAGCTAAAGTGGGGAAGAAGACCTGAGGCTTTGCCTCTTGTGCGTGCATGGTAAAGAAGGAAGGCCACCACATCTCTTGTGTGTGTGCAACAAGTGAAGAGGTCGTATCCAATTAGGTGTGCAAGAAGAAGTGGAGGCCGAGACCACACCTTGTGTGTGTGCCAAGTGAGGAAGACCCAACGGGTTGGTTGTGCACACTTGAAGATTAAAAGAGAAAGAACAAATTTTGTGTGCAAATTAAAGAAGTGGTCGAAGGCTATGTGTGTTCACATGAAGTGTGTGCTCACTTAGGAGAAGAAGGAGAATACTCACACTAAAGTAGAACACACATTTATGTGTGTAGGAAAATTGAATTAATTTTGTGAAGTTCAAGGCTGGTGTGTTCTATAGTTGACTACACCCTTTGAGGGTTTATTGCACCAAGAGAAGGACGAAGGGGAGTGCATGCATACATGCATGCACGTGCACACGTGAACAGTGCTAAATCAGTGGTGTGCATCTGAGGAGTCCAAGACTTGAATATCTTGAAGAGATTTGAGAAGGCCATGCAGTCAGTGCATGAGGAACCAGAGTTGTCATGCATTCAGTGCATGAAGTTGTTCTGAAGTGAGACTGGACCAGACTGAAGTTAAAGATATCAGTTGTCTGAGTATTCAGTAGTTGGAGTGAAGCCAGGTCATCCTGAGAAGAAGGAGATAAATCCTGAGCAAGACGAGAAGACCTGATCAACTCAAGTGATCAGAGGTACAGAGCAAGGCCAGCAGTCTTTATCCCAGACTGCTGAGGATACTTGAAGAAGCTTAAAAAGAAGAAGAGCTACTCGTGTGACTCGAGGAGCCAGGAGAAGACCCTGTGGGACTCAGGGAGAAGAAGTCTTCAGTGGGATTCTGGAGCAGGCCAGTGGGACTCTGGTAACACTGTGTGACGCAGTATAAAGACCCTTCTGTGGGACTCAGGATAGATACAGTTGGACTCTGTATCGACCATTGTAATACTAACAGATTATAATGGGAGAATCCATGCTGGAAGAGCATGGCAAGGATGTAGGCCTTTGGTGCCGAACCTTGTAAATCCTTGTGTCCTATGCCTTTTCATTACTGCATCATTCGGGAAAGGTTGAGAGATACAAGAAGTGTGGATCGAGGCTTTAACCAGCCATAGAGGTTTAATTGATTAAGAATAAATTAGTAAAAAGTTTTAAGGGATCACTGATTCAGCCCCTCCCCCTCTCAGTGATTCACACTGATCTGGGCACTTCACCCAAGGCTATTATGATGAAATATTTTTATATGATTTTACAGATACTTTCCATTTCATTTGATTCTGTATCATCTTTTATATTATACTTACAAAAGTAATATGGGAATCATTTATGAAATAATTTTTTTTCAAAATTTATTAAATAAAAGGTACTACGAGATTTGATTTCATTAAAAACTGCCAATATAATAAAATAAGGGAATCAATCTTGGATTTTGGGGTTGGGGTTTTCTATTTGTCTCAAAAAAAAATTTATAGAGACCATGGAAACTATATTTTAGCAAATATTGATTAGGGAAACTAACCCTATGATATAAATTTAGTATATTTATAAAAAATGACCCAAATAATCAATTTTTATGATTTCAATATTAGATATGGATAAATATTTTAATTTATGTTATGTACCAAATTTATTTTTTTAATATATATTATGTTTTATAATGTTTGTATCTAATAAAAAATATTTTATTATATATATATTTCACTTGGGAGGATGAATGGTATCTATACTCATGGCAAATTTAGAGGTTCCATTGATGATGAATACAATAATTATTTTATTAGTACTAAGAATTCTATGTATATATTTTGTATTTTTAATCAAATTATAAAACACAACCTTTCCCTAATAGAGAATCCTATTCAACAATGAAATTATCTTATGTTGGAGTGATTTATACAAAAAAGGCCCCAATCCATTACTGAAAATAATGATTCAATTTGTTCTGAGTAATGGATTATATCTTTGGAGAAGATATTTTCGGTGTTTGGATGTGGTGAAAAGTAATAGGATTCACTTGTAGTGAAATGTCTCAAATCTGATTTCAAACTGTGGTTTTTGATGAACTATATTACTAAGGAGAGTAATATGATATAACTTGTAGAATTGATTTCTTTAAATAAACTACTATTTTATAAATACCCACATTGTGATAAAAACATATATAAAAATATATAATTTCATTAATGAAAATATACGAACATAGGGTTTTGATATTATGAATATACCTTTACAAGTTTATCCAAGTATGATATATATTACATACGCAAAAAGGAATGGATGATTTTCTAATTCATTGAAGGTTGTAGGACATATATGTTACATGAACAAGTTTCTTAGAATTTTTCATAAATTAAAAATATATATTATATACCATAAAAACAAGGATGATGTTCTCAATATAATACATGTTTTATGGAAACTAATTAATGAAGAGGTAATCATATCACCATATTAAATGGAATGTATATATTAAGAAAAGTGGAATAAATATGTTTCCAATTTGTAAAAACTAAATACAATATCTTCAAGAGAAATTCATTAAGAGGCCAGAGTATTGTTATAAGTATTGATAAAATGTTCTACATATTAAAAAATGCATGTTGAAGAAAGAAAAAAATATTATTCAGTTTTTCACCAGTCTTGAGATGGAGCACTATGGAAATAAATACCCAAAGATTACATGGAATATACCATAGATGATTCTATGAGATCTTGGTAATGCTTATTTTATTTTTAATAGAGATGTGTAAATATTAATAAGAAGGTATTTAAAATCGTTAGCTATGTTATTTTATTATCATAACCATTATTTACAGTTTATAAGAATCATAATATATTTATAAAGGTTTTACTATTGTATTTTTTGGTAAAAGATTTGTAAAAATGTGTTTAAAACTTCCAATAACTAATAAAAATGACTCGGTTTAATTTTATCATTGTGGAAAACATATGATTTATGGAAGTATAATCAATTATAATTTCTTGTCGTTAAGATATTAATTTTTGGATAAATAAATGATTTATATGGATAATGTAAATAGCATATTATTGACTACTTTATAACTGATTAGTGATTGGTTGATAATGTTGTTTACGCTTTCATTGATGGAGTTTACAGAATTTTTGGATATAAGAAATTTATCCACTAATTTATGTTTTATTTAATTAATAATTAATCAATCTTGTTTTTAATAATGTTTATGGTAATTCAAGTTATTACAATGTTTTAAGAGAATACATAATGACGGTATTCATATGAATAGAATTTCATGATTTACAGATAAATTGTATTGATTGGTGATTAGATTGTTTATTTTCAAAATTCACTGAAAATTGATCAAAATTTTTGGATTATAATATTTGGTAAAGGATAACCATCATGAAATGTTATAAGTTGATCATTGGACACGGATTTAGGTGTTAATGTAATACTTCACCATATTATGAAACATGTACTAAGATATGATGTCGAAATAGTTCACCACACAACAAAAGAATAATATTTTATTTATAGAAATGTATATTTATATGAATTCAAAAGAAATTAAAAAATTATATACCTCTAGGAAATTTTTCTTGAAACAAATTTTTCTTTTCTATTATAACCATTTTTATGATATTAATGTCCTTTTTAATCCAATGTTGTTTATAGTCTTTTCACCATTAATCATTTTATGAACACCCAATTTATCAGGATCAATGTTATTTATCACTATCCATAATATATTGATATTTATGATTCCCTTCCAGGAGTAAGGTTACACTTATGTTCTTTTATTTGAAATAATTGTAATATGGTTACAGTCAAATTTGTATTTACCTATTATTAATAAGATATGGTATTAAACCCATATATGATGTTGGTGTCCCAAAAATATTTTATTTTCAAATATAAAACCTTTGATTATGAATGTCATGTTTTAATTTTGATGATGTATTTTATTTATTGTGTGGAGAACATAAACTCTTAAAATTCTAAAAAAAAGTTATTGTATTTAGTTGTGTGTATGACACACAACACCAAAAGAATAAGGAATATAATATCCTAATACTTGATAGTTTGTTTTTTAATTTAAATAAATTCAATATAGTAAATATATTGAAATTCACAAATAATTCATTTTATCTTGTCTGGTATGCTACAAGTTTCTTTTCTGGATTGTAATACATGCAATACCAAGAATGAAAAATAAAAAAATTATTATTAAAAAATAATTAATTAATATAATAAGATATAACATATTCATTAAATTTGTTGTTATGAATAGGATGAAATCAACTATAGAAGTATATTTTTTAACACATTGGTTAATTATTAAATAAAAATGAATCCTAGAGCCAATAAAAAATAAAAAATGTTATAATAAATAAAAGATTTTATTCTTGCAAGTGTATTTTTTTCTTAATAAATTAACTGAACGTGTGTAAGTGAATTAAATTAATGAAATATATATACTATATATTCAATAAAATAATATTTAAATTCATCAATTTTATTTAATTGTTATAAATAAATCATGTTTTTAGTTTTTAGTTTTTTCTTTCTAAAAACAAAATTTTTCCTCATTAAATAAAACTGTTGTTTTAAAGAGAAATTTTGATAATTTTGATATTATTATTTATAAAAATGTACTTCATTTTTTAGAAACATAAAAATTATATTTGGTTAAATTTTGGGTATTTTTCTGTGAAATCTCGATTTTTGATTAATATTGAAAAATACTTATGGTTAATTGAAAACACATTTTATATATACATAACATATATTGTAAAATTAAATTTTCCATGGATTTTAATGTTTCATAAATTTAATTTTAAATATATTAATAAAATTTAGTTCATTTTAATAATTTTTATATTGATTTTAAATTTTAAATCCTTGTGATCCTTTGAACTTTTCCACATTAAAACATATTTCCCTTCCTTTCTCTGTGATTGTTTTTAAATTAATCACATCGACTTCGGTGAGGGAAAATATGAAAAATGGGATACATGTTTTAAATTATAATTTCTTATAATATATATTTTTTCAAACATATTTTTTCCCCAAAAATATCAGTGAATGTAATTTAAATTAATTAATTAAATTTAGAGTAACATTATGATAATAACGGACTAAACCATACCCATAAGGACCAAAAAGGCAAAATAAATTCAAATAACTATTTTAATTCAATAATTATACCATATAATATCCTCTCATGAATTATTTTATTTTCTATAGTGACTTGATGAAAGAGATACCTATCAATAGTGTTTACACTTTTCTATTACCAAGAATGTCACTCCTCCTCCAATATAAAAAGTCACTCAACACTTCCTCTAATACACTTATTTGAAATAATTTTTATCAAAGAAACCATATCCAAATAAGATATTATCACACCTAACCTCATAATATTAGCCTAAAATTTGATAAAAATACAACCAAGGAAGTAAATTTTAAAATATTTAATATATTACTCAAATAAGGTGTAAATCTCATCAAAAATCACTTTTTCACATACAAATAGACACCAAAAATTAATTTTAAATCATGATTTTATAATAATATAAGTATGTAAAATAGGATTATTTCTTATTATGTCAATTTTATGACCTTTAGTCACACACACATCCATAAAATGGGATACACAGTCAACATATGTGTGGATAGTGGACTACCACTACACGAACAGATGAAGTTTACTCTTCCATTAACACAAATCATGGTAGGGTATAATTCTGGATTTATTGTTTTAATATTATATATATGATGTTTATAATCTATTTATACATCTATAATTATTTTGAAAACAAATACATTCATGTTTTCCATTTTGCAGGGATGTGATAACATCATGTGTGGACATGTAGATTAATACCTCCTCAATGAGACATGATTCATTCATTCTTTACATTGAATTTATTAAGGATTGTTTTAATAAAAATATCATTCAATATATTTATCATAAATATGATATAATAATTATAATAGAAATATATATATCTATATATCTCACATACTTTTTAAATATGTCATGGAAATGGAAGAAGAGTTAATGTGAACGTATGACCTACCATCTCAATAAATAGTTCTTTTTCTTTCCTATCTTCAAATTTTATAGATTATTCTAGATAAATATTTACAAATTATATATGAATATTTAAAAATGGATGAAATAGAAAAAATTATGAAATAATAATTTAATTAATACGAAATCAAAATAACATGTTAAAACATTCTCAAAAAACATAATTATTAATGCGTAATGCAATGAAAATAATGGGTGATTTGTAATATATAGGTAATAAGATATTATAAAAAGATAATATATGATAATATAAATATGAGTTTCATTATGGTATTAGCTAGTAATTTTTTTAAATATTTAAATATTTAAATATTTGTTTAATGTTCATGAAACTAAAAGTAAGTATATGGTAAGGGATTTTATCTATTCTTAAATTACATTAAGTTTATTTGTTATGATAAAAAATTTGACATTAATGAGGTGTATTAAATAACCATTTGTTATTTAGTGTCATCATTAAATCATACATCATCTTCTATTATTTTTCACATTGAACTATCTCATCCTATGGGGTTTTGACATGAAAATTACCATGTTGTAAAAGAATGCATTCCAATATCACTTTTTATTATTATTGATAAAATTCTAATGCAATAATCACATACTTATGGTAATTGTATATTGTAAATTACATTTATCTTAAATATCCATATCAAAAAACAGTTTATTTTATTATATCATAAAATGTATACCAATTTTTAACATGTTTTTCACATTAAATGTTATTTGAATAATTGGTGAAATATTGATAACTCTGTATCTTTTAATCAACATGATTATTTGTTAACAAGGAATCATATTCCTTAATTAAATCTATTATTTTATATATTTGGAATTACTGGAAATTAATTTTATTGGTTGGATACCAGTTAATGATATAAACTTGATACATCATTTGTATCATGATATGAAACTAATTAGCCAAATCATATAAGTTATTATCCAATATGTTTTAAACAATCATGAGGAATGCTCTTTATGATAAAGGTATCGTGTTCCTGGTAAACATTACTTCCACAAATTACTCATTTCCATTAGTTATAAATCATTTGTTTTCATTATCTATAATTTTTTTCCAAAATATCATTGGATTTATTTTTTTTCTTAGTTTAGTGACTGAGTGGAATGTGGGATAAGTTCTTCACCTTTCAATATATTTTATGCCTTATCATGTTTTTTAATGGAATTATAATTTTGTTTTTTACCATCCCATATTAATTATTCATTTTAAATACATTATATATTTCAATAAACATAAATGATTCTAAAAACTTTATCTCACCCTTATTGATTTTTTTTACCATGATTATGAAGAAGATATATATGTATTAGATTTCTACGATGTTGTTCATTTTTTATTCGGTATTATATTTTATTTTTTATATCCCAATATAATATTGGATTCATGTATATTATCTAGTTTTCTAAAGACATATTACTTTATTTATTATAAAATATTTGTTTCCTAATAACTGTGACAATGTAATAATTTAAGGAACCATCTCCCAGAATCATGTGTTTGTGAATTTCACTAAAACTCTCTTTTAGGAATAATGCAACATGTATACTTGTTCCCCCACTTTAAAGATATTTTATTTATTTAATTTATAAAAAATTATTTTTTATTCTATATGATGTATTAAAATAGTAATGAATACTCCAAACATTAATAGTCACATACAATGATATTTATAGGCCAATTGAAATTACTTTTACAACTAATTCCCAATATGTTTGGGTGGGAAAAAAATTCCAATGAAATGAATCATATGGTGATATTTGGTGGGTTGAATGGAATTTTGTATTATAAAAAAATTCCGTTAAATGTATATAAAAATCATATATACACTTTTTGGTAAGAGAAATTATCCTTAACATTTTTTCTAATGGTTTGAAATTCCTTTAAAACTATCAATCGGATATGGGATGATAGATAGTTCTTAAATTTATAATATATTAGATATCCATTTTGATATTCTTCTATCATTATTCTGTAAACCATATTTCATTATAAGATATAATTTATAAAATTATTGTAGAAAACATATGATTTTGAGTTTGGAAGTGAACTCAAGGAATAAAAATTATATTATCGATATTAACTGAGTCGATATAGTAAGAAGATAAATGGTTCCCCATAATGAAATATTCAGCATTGGAGTATTCAGAAGTATCATGAAAAACCCCCGTAACATTTTCTAAATTTCATATAGTTATATGAAAACATTTCACGAGTCACACTGTATATTGTCTTTCATACTTTTCCACATGGAATACTATCAATCTAGATGCATAGTCTGAAATCTCAAAATTCATCTTAGAAAATTTGAATTATTCACCTAAATCACTAAAATTCATTATGCTACTTGGATTTATAGATAAACTTGATCTATGTGATTTAACATGGAGATAAATTTTTAACTATACTATATATTAAACTAATAACCATATCCAAATATCAATTCTACATCTCTATATATGAATTATTCCATGTTCCTATAAAATACTGGATTAATATTCTACAAAATTTTATGTTCATACTTTTAATACATCACTATATATTATAGTATGGATGGTTTATCAATTTCAAGGAAATGAAATTCTATCTCCCCTTAGCTAAAAATCTCCATATACAAAGTTACAATATCAATGTATATATTGTCCCTATTTTTACCAATCGTGGTTAAAACTCCAATTTATATGATAATCAATTCATCATCCACCATCATTCCATTTCAATTGACGTTGCGTATCGAGAAGTCATAGTATGTGATTAGTTGCAACTATCTTTCCTGCCTACTATTTACATCTATCTGAGAGAATATATTCTTCCAAATAGTTTAGTCAACACATATATATATATATATATCACATTATTCCCAATATAGAAAGTGTATTAATATTTTATATTAAATAATATGTGTTCTAACTCATGGATATGAGATGGATTGTTATTTTCGTAGATTTTCAATTTTTTGTTGCATAGGAAATCACCATAACATTATACATATAGAAAATTCCATATAACTTCTTTCATGCCAAACTATATATTAATGATACATACATAAGTGGTAGTAAAGTTTAAAAAAATTCATTAATCAGACTCATTTTCAACACTTATAAACATTTATCACATTCTCTTGACCATGAGAATTTAAAACCATTTACATGTCAGCGTGGATAATGGGTTTTTCAACCAGGTAAAATTTTGGAAAAATCAAAAATAGAATACTGACAATCTTATAATAAATTATATAATGTTTATATTATTTAGTATATACCACTATTTGACTACCTATTTCATTTATGTTTCAATTAATTTCCTCTCATTAGAGACTATATGGCCAAAATAATAAGCTTTATTCAATCAAACATCACCATAACTATGTTTCCCATATAATGTAATTTTCATTAAAGTTATATAATAATTTGTAGATGGAAATCATTATATTCACTTATCAATGATTATATCATGATATTTCTTATTAATTTCATCACAATTTAGTCAAGATAATTATTTTATATTCTATTTATTGTATCCATGAAGATATATAGTGCATCAGATAATTCCAAACTAATTATCAGAAACCAAAAATTTATATTAATTTTTTAAAATTTTTCAATTATTATATAATGTATATTCATTATTAGATGATGTTAAATATAGTGATGATAGATCCATTAAAATTATTTTTATCCATAAAATTGAAAAAATTATTTATTAATTTATGCTGAATGATACAAAGTATCTATATAAATCGATTTTATCTTCCAATAATCGATGATTCTTTTGAAATATCAATATTTTTCTAAATAAAAAAGTGTCTCATCATGGTTAAATAGTATAGTTTATAAAAAAATTAACACACGACTCCTAAACCTATTTCATCAAAACCACTAGTTACATTTTATATGAAGTTTTATTTATTTATCTATAATTGTTAATGTGGTTAATGGAGAAATATACTTAATTATCTACTATATGACTTGGTGATTTTTCTAGAAAAATATAGATTAAATGTTGTAGAATACATTCATCCACTCTTCTAAGGATATCTTATCTATCTATTGATCTACCTTGATATTACTTTATTCATATACATTCAATATGGAGATATGCTTTTGGATAATCTATATGTTATTAAGATGATGAATTATTTGAAAGATAATATATTTCATCTTACATCTATGAATTATAATCTACATCTCTTGTAAATAAATTCATTCATTGAAAATTCAAATGAAATCTATACTAAAGCTCATATAAAAATAAACTTTATGATTACTAAATGAATTTTAATATTGTCTAAACCCTTTAATCATTATAGGAACATCCTTATACATATTTTTTATTCATATATAAACTATATTTTTTAATTTATAACTTCTTTAATTGAATTAAATAGAAATATTTATTGTTTTTTAACACATTGATTATATAAAAGAGTGTGAATATCCCAAAAAAATAACCATTAACTTCTCTTGGGGATACAGTCAAAGAACCATCCACGTTGTCATTATGAACTATTATTTAATTTTGGTAATCGCAAAATACTAGAATTTAACTATTGGAATATTCTTATTTAAATTTTATTCAATTTTAGAATGGGTTAAAAAGGCATCCCTTGTCCCAAAAGTAAATGCTTTGAACCTCAATAGTGTCTACAATTCCAATGCATTATGAGTTTGATGAAAGTTTCTTACACACCTATAATAAACAAATATTCCATTAGAGTAATTCATCAGGTTCTTCTTCCGATGGATTTTAGAAATATTAAATCACATCCCCCGTTATTCCAATTTTCTACATTTTTCATCCTATAATGAAATTCATTACACTTATCCTAATTTCCATACAATACATATGGATTTTTGAATTTTTTTTTATTTTAATTTAACATGATTTCATATAATCATTTGATGTATAGTACTGGAAATGAAACTAGATTCTATAAATTGTATTTAACCATCAATAAAATAAATAATCAGTTTTTACAATATACATATATATTATGAAAACATTGAAGAACATGCTTTCATTTTCTTCCAAATAATTAGGTGGACATTATTTTTTTATAGAATACTGATTTTAATGTTCCACAATCCAATTTTTTCATGTGTTTCTCTTTAGTGATTTCAATTTATGACCATAATTTTTTCACATCAGATTTCATGTGATAGATATCAATGTTTCCATTTTTCCTTTTTACTATATCATATAGAGAGAAATATATTCTCTTCGGACTTATTAAAATTTTAAACTACCAATTTTTTAGTATTTCACATAAATGTTCGAGGATGTTTTCTCTTGAAGACGTCTAACATAGGTACACATTATTGTGGATAAAGTCGCTCCCCTATGTGGTTCATATTATTTATCATACACATTTTCAGATACTATAATATGTTTATAATCTTAGTACCCTCAACTTCTTATTCATTAACTTGTTCAGTGAGAAGAAACCCTAAATTCAATACGTGTGTTGATATTGTTCTCATTCCCCTAATTAGACATCTTGTTTCAACATTGGAAATGCATAATCATATCATGATACAAAATTGTAAAATAAAATACCTCTCTTTTTATGTATTATCGCCAAAAACTTTTTATTTTTCAAATTACATGAGATAAATAAATTGGCCCCTGAAATCAAGTCTCAAATGTTCATTAAAAAATCCTAGCAAAAGAACTATAACATCATGAAATGTAGATATCAATAGTTGGTTGTTATAATATATCATTGGAATATAATTAAACTATTCCTGAATAATCAATCAAATTAGTCATCTTGTATGACTACATACATACATACATCACTTTATTAAAAAAATAATTATACATGAACATATTGTAAGAATATTGTTAACCCTTCTATAATTCTACAATAAATCAAATATATTTCTTCTATAGGTTTCTTGGGAAATGGAAATGAAATAATTTTTCTCTTATACACAATGCAACTGGTATAATAATGTATAATTTACAATAAAATAAACTGAGAATATGTGATAACGATCGAATGAAAATTGAACTTGAAACCATAATCAACTGAAACTAAGGGTACACCATATCAATGATAATAAATTTTAACATTCATAATATTAATCAATTAATTAATACAGATGAAATGTATAATCATAGATATGGAAATGTTTTCATAAAATGAATATTGTATGAAACTATACTAATATGGGAGTAGGTATATACCAAAATCCATCATGGAATTTCTTACGAGACCTATCGATACATAATTCGAAAATATATTTATAAGTCACCCTCATCACATAATTAAGTCCAACTTATTCACATTAATATTAAACAGGGAATGTCATAATATAAATTCATGAACTATTGGATGAATAAAATGCGGCTATTTCAATGATGTGTAATACATAAATAAAAATACTCAATTTAATAGAATAATTTTTATGTATAGGAGAACATATGTTAACCAGTATAGAATCTATGGGGTTTCATACATGTAACATGAAGAAACATTACAATGAAATATTATGATGAGTGTAATTTTATTAATTTTTATCATCCACGGACATTAATAATTGTGTTATTTATATTTTTTTGGTTAGAGAACATGTAATTAGGAATAAAAATCATTCATTATGGTATTTAAATTTATTTTGAATATTCTAAATCATAACCACTGAGAGGATCTATCCTGGAATGAAATCTTAGTCCTAATTTTCATGTAACAAGTTAATGATTGAGTCGATGCATGGACTATAAATTTTGTATATGTTACCTCTGAGTGCATATATGTAACATAGATATCCACATTCCAATATATATATAGTGATGTATTAGATATGAAATTTAACATGCTATAAAATTACCAAAATGTATGATGGTTTTCCACCATGGAAAAGAATGAGTTTTACAAATAATTTATTAACTCTAAAATCAAAATAATATTTTGTATGGAAAATATTATATGATTTTAAATACATTTATTTGATGATTAATAATTTATGCATAAAAAAATAGGATGGAATATTGTAATTTTCATACTAAATGAAAACTAATATAAAAATACCCACTCATTGAATTGGAAAAAAATCAATCATAACAAGTTGAATGTGAGTTTTTATTATTGATATTAAAAAACCATGAATAAACTAATTTCCAGATTTAATATCTATAATAGTAATTATTTTTAAATAATATAAAGTAATTTAGCTTCATAATAAAAAAACATTTCTCATAGAGAAATTTAGGAAGTGAAACTCTTACCTCATGTAATAAATTACGTGAATGTACAATAACATACTATATAAAAATAATTATTTTCATAATAATATTATTAAATAAAAAACTCAGACCCCTTTTCATTAATAATTTTTATGAAGAGTCATTCTTTATTTCCACATGACCTAATTTTCACTTCTAGTGTCTATAGATTTCATTATTTGTACTACTTCCAAAATAGAAGTGATTATATTCATTCTTATTAAAAATCATTTCAATACAAAGGAAATAATGTTACTTTGGAAAATTATTTGTAATAATATATGATGTTTCAAATTCCATTAGTTAACTTTTTATAAGTTATCCTCCGATAATAAATTAATAACAAACACATCTTTGTTATTCTTCTTGATCGATTTGTGTTTGTAAAATTAAGGAATTAATTGTTAATATATAATATCTATAATAAATAATAAACCATTATATTTAGATTAATAATATATTATTTGATAAATTATTTCCACTAGTCATTCATGATAGAAATTCTTACTATTTTTCATGTCAGAATTAAACAAACCCAAACATCAACACATCCATATTTAATGAATTATTAGAATGTGGTTTTGTTTTAATATCCCAATAAATATGAATAATTATTTTAATATTTTTATTAGTTATTCATATAATATTGAAGTGTAATTATAATAATATTTTAGTGAAATGAAAATATTACATAATTTTCATAAAATATTTATCACTTAGTATAAATGTTATAAATTATTAAATTAATAATGATCATTTTTTGATAATATCATAAATTTTTTTTCCAAATATTATAGTAAAATATTAACTACAACATTAAAATAATATTAAAAATTTTTTTTAATAAATATAAAACATCATAGTATAGTTTTAATGGAAAACATAAAACATGTTTCATAATGGAATTGATAGTCTCAACCATACTCAAATTATAAATTAATTTATCTTAATAAAATTGGAAATGGTGTTAGTGTTCGTTTAGACAATAAAAATATATAGTATTATTTAAATACATTATTAATGGTATATTATTGTTAAATATAAATTTTATGTGGAATGGACGAAGTAAATTTTGTTAAATAAAATGTTTTACATAAGTTAGGAACATTGGGCTTACCTTAGCTGATTCTTTAGAAAATTAAATTCTTGGTATAATCACTTGTTACCGGAAGATTACGACGGTTAAAAAACGATGCTTGGTAAAAAACATGTTATTATTCACAGAGGAAAAATTGATTTTATAGGGTTATTGTAGAGGTGTTGACAGGCCCCTTTTTAACATCTCAAAATTTTATATTTAGAAATATTTCATCATTATATAAAGGAACCACATGAAAAACTTGTCAAAATGTCTATAAATATAAGAAATAATATCATATAAGGTGAGCTAAGGTCTGTCATCTAACAAAAAACATTTCCTCCACATTTTTTTATCATGATTGATGTACCATTACCCATAGAATTATTGCATTTATCATTTTTTATTATTTCCAGATAACATTATTTTACCTATAGTAACATTGATTTTTTTTCTTAAAAACCAATGTTTCAATTTTACGTAATTTGGACCAGATGATTTGAAATTTGGAATCTTTTTTATTCATATTCAATAAGGGTAAAAAATAAATTTTATTTTCATAAATGTATAATATATTAAAATTATTTTTGATCAATGTATTACTTTATTTCTAGAATATCAATCAAGGTTTTTGAATTTTAATCAAAATATTCAAATATGTATGTTCAATTATGATGTAAATAAATTTTTCATAAAGGGTTTTCCTAAATTAATAATTTTTTATTATATACTAAAAATTACATTAATGTTTTTGTATTATAAAATATATAATATTTCACTATTCACATACTGTTATTTTGATAATAGCTTTTTAATGAATAATAAATTAATTTTATTTTATTTAAATAAAACATTAATCATTAAAAATTATTCTTGTAAATATAATCATCCATAATGTCTCTTTAATGTATTCATTGTGTGATAGTTTATGATAGTTATTTTACCAAGTACAGTAGGGTCTCTCGTATTAATCTTATAAAACCAATACAACCTCACAACACATAAAAATATAATTTTAATTCATTTTAGTCATTTTAACGGGTTATGAAAATTAATTCCATAATTTCATTGGATATTTTCATTTCCTTTTCTTAATCACACCATAATTATACATTTGATATATTATATTATATATAATGTAGGTTGAACAATAAATACTTTACATTATCTTCATTAAACAATATAGAATACAAAAATATTTTCATCATGATAAAATTTCAATATTACATTCTGATCCAAGTGATTATCTTTATTCAGTCATATTTCAAATTAATGAGAAATAAATTGAAAAATAATGATACCCTAATGAATAAATTAGAGAATAAAATAAAAGAAATAATTTCAATCATATGAACAATGAATATATTATAATATGTATTTTATTGAAATTAAATATTATTTAAAAACCCCTTTACCTATAATAATCTTACAACAAAAATCACAATAATGTGGATCCAAATATATAATAAATGTCATTGCATAATATATTCCCTTTACTAAAACCATGCAATCAACACTTATCCTGATTAAATGGAAGTATATTTCAGAAAATAAGGAACATATATTTTCTCACAACTTGGTCCATAATAAAATAAAAAAACCATACCTTTTAATTATTTCTATCAACTCTTATCACACTAGGAACCACCTATTTAGCATCAAATATATGTTTTATATTTCATTAGTCTTGACCATGTGTCAAAATCGGACATCAAAATAAGTGAATTATGCAAAGGTCACCATATTTTCATTAATAATCATTTTTACTCATTGACACTAATCCTAAGAAATTTCATATGAGTTCACTAATTCAGAGTGTAAAACAAGCCTTAGTCACTTAGTTGTGGACTTCTAATCATCTTGACATCATAAAATAAATGTTATCCTTAATGATATATCTTGTAAAAATTAATCGTTTAACCATTTGTCTTTTGGGTTATTACGCCCCCCCCCCCCCTTTAGAGTAAAACATCTCTATTATGGATATTTCAATTCCACAGAAGAAATGAAATTCACATTATGGTTGGGTAGAAACCTGAAATAATTGTAACAATTGGGCCTTACTGAAAACATAACATTTCTACCTTTCCAATAAAGTCATCAGATCCTTCTCACTACAGATAACAAGTTTCCTCCCATACATATGTTGTACCCTACACGGGGCCCACTATTAATTCTAAAAGGGTAATAATATAAATTTCTAAAATTTATCCATTTATCAACATTATATAACCATAGATAAGAAACATTACTAGAATCTAATTGTGGATAGAAATGATGGATGTTAAGGGGATAACTGTTAGCAATGAGAACACATTCATTTGGTAATGTCGTCAAACTGGTGTATAAATTAGTGCTTTCACCTATACTCCATTTTATTTCTAAGTAATCAGCTGAAAATTTATCTTCACTCCAATTTTGTGCAACATGAATGGCCTAGTACACAAAATTTATATATTTAATGATGATATAATAAATCTATTATTATTATCAATCCCTCTTATATAACAAAAAAGGTTCTATCAATGTTCTTTTACTTCACTAAAAAACACCATGGTAATCATATTAATAGGTAACTCATCATAACCCAACTCCAGGAAAATTATCTATTAACTACATAGTTCTAAATAGGTAGGATCCTAAATGAAAAGACCCTCCATGTTTAATTTGGTAGTAAAATTTAATCTATTATCCTTTTACATTTTGAGGTTTTACATATATTTAAATTTCTTGAAACTAATAGTAAATCCCCATGACCATAAAATTTTTAAATTATATTAAATTTAAAATAAATATATCACTATTTCAATACATATAATCTTACAGTTTTTTAGTGGTATAATATAGGTTAATAATTATTGAATTTATAGGAGATGATTTATAGCGAATAATTTTTTCTAAGAACGAGGAAATTTTTTAAATAAACATTGTATAATTAATTAAATATACATGATTCTAAGAGTGGTAAAATTTGATATACATTATAGTTAACAATAGATTATATAAAGGATAAAACAATATTACATGAATGATAACTATTCTAACAGACCTAGTAAGAGTTTTATATATTTCATAAATTAATGAATCTTGACCAATAAGAATCTATGTGAACTGAATTAAATACCAATAATTGAACAAAAATATATAACCAGTATATATAAAACCATCCAATATAAATTAACTAGTAATAAACCCCAAACAAAAAACTAATATTATGTAACCCGTCCATAAAATAATAATAAAAAATTAAATAAAAAAATAGTGTAAGAATGTACATTTAATTTAGTAATAATAACATTAATGTTTTGGGACTAAATATAAAAAAAGGGGAAATTTAGCTCAATAAAATAGACCATTATGTAATCCATAGATTGAGAGAGTAAAATTAAATCAAATTAGAGAATAATTTAGATTTAAATTTAGAAATAATTTTAGTTAAACTTCATTTTTGTGTGGTGAACACTCAAATAATGTTTTCTCCTTGATTTAAAACATATAAAATTAATACCCATTTTATATATACATAATACAATTTTAAAATCATGGTTATTTATCTTGTATTAATATAATATTTCATCTTACATTTAATTAGGGTCATAAAAATAGTTTTTTGATTTGAACCCCAACCCTTAACCTAGAATATCTACAACAAAACTGCCCCCAATAATCATTTCCTATGGACCCCTGAGAGACCATTGAGAAAGAACAACACATAACATATTGAAAAGGATATATGATGATAAATATGAGAATTATAACCTTCCATGTATCCCAAAAAAACATTACTATCATATATATGAAACAATTAACACCAAAATCTCCACCTACATGGAATAATCTAATCAGCAGAATATTGAATTGAAAATGGATAGAATCACCCAACAGACTCACCACCAAAAAAATGGTTATACAACCAAGATATAAAAACAACATAATATCTGAAAATAAATTATATTTCTTAATTATAGATATTTTTTAAATCATTATTCAAAACCAAAAAAAATGATTTCTAATATTTAATGAACAATAACACAATCCACCACCTGAAATATCCCAAAAAATTGTTGTTTTTCCTTATGGTGTAAAAATGTTGATTGTTTTCCATTAGAATACCCCTGATCACTCTCTCGACAGCATTAATACCAAAAAAATGAAATGTAATTGGATTTTTAAAGAATTATCCTTACAGTAATCTCACCATTTTATTTTTCTAATTATTGAATTCATTCTCAGTATTATCATAAATATTGAATGTATTTTCAACATATGAAAACTCATGATCCATCAATATTTAATCTATGTTGAGTAATTTCATTTATTCTATCACAAAATTCATTAATGGATTCACATGGGTGATGTATAAGCATTATAATAATTGATATATACAGTTATATGATAAATTACATCTATGATTCTCAATACAATCACAATAATGTCATTATTTCATTACATTTTCATACCCATCTTATTACGCCACAAAAATAGATTTTATTGTGATGAGTTCATGAGAATCTAATAATCCATATAAAACTCTATATATTTACTCCGATTAGTTTTTTTGAGACATCTTAATTATATAGTGGATTTCTCATACTTTTTAGTTTTATGATTAAATATATTTTGAAAAAAGAAATTCAATCCCTAAATTCATACATGTAGGATAGAGTATGAAAAAATGGAACATAAATATCCTTATATAGTTTCATTAATACACATGATGTAAATATATTATTGAATTTAAATTTCATAAGTGGTAGATAAATTTCCCATGTTCCACATAAGTCAATTGAGAAAGAAATCAATATTATATATAATGTTAATATTGTCCTTTCTGATTACTAATCAATCTTTTAATGTTTTATTATGATCAAAATTTACATAATATTTATATCAATAATATTAATAGTAAAAAAATAAAAATTTAAAAATGGGTAATGACAAGATATAATATTTAGAAGAAAACTATAATATCTCATAATTTTATACATATATAGTCTTACATGACATTCTAGTTATGGATCCACAGTTTTAAATAGAAAATGTGATGAGTTTTCTAGGCAATTGAATTTAACCTATATTGTTTCAATCATCTAGAAAAACATATGGATACCAATAATAAATTTCATTGTTATATTATCACATTGAATCATTTGTATAGGGAGTGTTTTAATGATTTTTATTCGAAGCTATAACTAAAACATTTTCTACAAGTTCATAATGAATCCTAGAAAAAAATATATAATTCCATATGTCATGTTACTTAGAAAAATTCTCTTAGATTACTCTACAATATATTATTACCATTATTCATAGAAATATTTGAGCAATATGTTTATATTAGAGAATCCCCCTTCAGATCAGTAATTTGTTATATATATTGTCTCTTAAAAAATATCAAAACTCCATATCGATAATTGAATTATATTAATCACTATTATACTATAGAAATAATAAAATTTTATAAACCATTTTTAGGTATTTAATTTTTCCTTATCATATTAAGAAATTATATTTTGGATATCAATTATATAAGGAATAAAAATTTCCCTTAATAATTTCCATGTCCTGATTTACTAAATCCATGAATATTGTATGATTGACTATATGTATTAAGGATAGATGTCTATGATATATCACACCAAATAAAAATAAACAATGTTTTCCTTATCGAGGTTGTATTTTAATTAATGGTCATAGCCTATGATTTTTTCTTGTCATCTCCTCTGACCAATGTCAATCTCCTACTATGTGAAGTTATATATTAACATCTAGTGATAAATATATTCAACATTAAACTCACCAAAAGTTATTTTCACCATATTAATATGAAAAAGAATACTACCACACACTCTAGATCTTATGTTGTGTTATTTTTTTACTGTATTTTTAAATACATTGATTAGTTTTTAAAAAACATATTATTTTATAATGACCTGATGATGTTATTTCATTGATGAATCACTACATATCACAAATATTTCATTCTTCATTACGTATGTTAATGATTATGCATTTCCTATCATATTAACTATTTATTTAAAACATTATTCATATTATATATACAAATAAAATTTGAGGCGTTTATATATTAACTTCATTATTAGGTTATCTAATGCTGAAATGATTTCAAAATATCACTGATAATAACTAGATAATATATATTTTTTGGTGTTGACCATGATTTAATTAGCTTTTAATTTATTGGGTCATAAAATATTCCTTTATTGAAGTCAACATGTCCACTTAATATAACCATTAATTTCTAAAATTCAATCATACTAAATTTACAAAATAATTCATTTTAATAAATAGTCATAAGAAAAATCCTTAAATGGATTATATATTCATTATTTTTCTTAAATTCTATCATGATATCCTCGATAATGACAAAAAAATATTCATCAATATAATCTTAAAATAATCAATTAATAATTCCCATAAAACAAAGGGCGTCTTATTAATTCAATAGGGACTTTTTATGAACTAATAATTCACTTACCAAATTTAAAAATTAATTTTTTCATATATAAACCATTAGAAAATTTAATTTATGATAAATCAATTGATAATAAATAATTTGAAATTATTGATACCTTAGAATTTGATGAATTCAGTCTAGAATTTTTGTAAGAGGATAGTTGTTAAAATTGTAAGGGAATTTAATTCCGAATATTCAATTCACAACATGATATATATATAATTATTCATTACATACATGAAACATTCATTATAGGGTGAGACACTGGGGAATTAGAACCCATTATAACATTAAACATGTAGTTGTTTTTTTAATATAAATCTTTAAAAATAAGTTTGATGTTAAAATGGGTATTTTACATTAGGGATGAGTATAATGGATAATTACACTCTATATTGATGTTAATATCTATGTAATTCCTCTAGCAATAAATTTATATAATCATTCAAAATAGTTACATATTTAGTTTTTGGGATATCCTTCCCAATTAAAAATAGTATTTGACCTTAATATCTGATAAAAAATTATTTAGATAACGCAATTGAGGTTTTTATAAACAAGAATCTAGAATTCACATGAATCTTATGAAAATAAGATATTTTATTTCATCTCTAATATTATTATTACATTCCTTTGAAAATTAGTAATTATAATATATATAGTTGTATATTTTGTCACTAAATTTACACCAAACCCAACTATTTGTGATAAAATAGGTGTTCTAATATATAAACACCGTACATATTAATAGAAATTCCCTCTATATATACATAGAAATGAAATTTATACCATTTTTTAATTCATAATTCAAAACTATATATATTAGGGGTGTACTCAATTTCCATATAAAATGTACATGAAATATAAGTCAATGTACATATAGAATCAAATGATTTTTTTTCTAAATATGTTTTTATGATCAATTTAAATATTATTACATAATTTATTACATAAAATTTTACTATAATAATTTCACAATACTAGTGTTTCTCCCCAACACTTTTCTAATAAAAATTACATTCATGTGTATGAAATTTTTCAAAATAGTGTCCTTTCATAGTATAATATTTCATTTGGAATTATTGGCTTCGATCATTCTAATATTTAGTCTTGCTGGTTACTTCTTTTATCTCCACATATGAAAAGGCACAAAAATGATTCTAGAAATAACCATGTATTTCATTCCATGATTAATTTCTATTGAAAATTCAACCCTTCACTTCATCTCTTTAGACAATTTTATCTATATTTATCACTCAATAATAATTTTCTCATCTAATATTAATTTGAATGTATGAGACTCAAATAATGATAATTAGTCTTGATTTCACTTCTCACCACCTCCATATATATTAAGAATTTATAAAAATAGTAATTTCATTTTTTGCATTGAATTAGTTGATCGATTAAATCAACATCCACACATTGTTGATTCTCAATACCATAAAAAATTGAAACATTAAAAATGTAATGTTATCCTCATGCAATACAATGAATTCAACTTCCATTTGTAAAAAATATAGAAATTATATTTCTATATATTCTATTTTATTTTCAGGTAAATAAATCTCATAAAATATCACCATATAGGAAATATATTTTATGAATTTTATGTATTACTAAAACATTGTGTTTTAAATTAATAAACACCATTTATTATTATAATACCATAAGTTATATATATTCATAATAAAAATTTACTTTTAACTATATATCAATGTGGGAAAAATAATATCTAAAAGAATTTTCTATTTCTAAATAACTTTTGGATTTGTGGTTTCATTAAAAGATGGAGATTGGAACAATTTTTTTAACATTATTTGAGTTGAAATAGATTATTTCACATGGGAATGGATATTTTATATAACATATATATGTCTCCGTAGTGGACGAATAATCACAATAACTCTAATAGTGTCTTTATTGGTTAAAAAGGTAGGGAATTACCTAAATTAACTAGGGTTTTTATTTTGCGTATTATTACTTTTGTTAGAATACATTTACTAAAAATAGAATAAACGTACTAGTTAATGAATAAAATTTTATTTTATGAATCATAGTATATAATTTCATAGAATTCAAAAAAAATATGTCATTTATTTTATTTATTCATAAACATTATCAAAAACATCCTAAGAGTTTATAATAAAATATTTTATGTAATTATATTATTCAAAATATATTAAATAATTTTTTTTAGAAATATTAATTACTAAAAACTATAAAATACAACAATACAGTAACTCCAAAATAATTATTATATATTAAATTGGTATATAGTGTATTAGATCACTATATAAAAATCCAAAAGAATATTATTTAATGTAGAATAGATACAAACAATAACATTACATTTCAATTGAATCATAATATATGTCATAAAAACATATGAAACATTATATTTTAATTTTATTTTCCATATTTCACAAACAATATTATTCATGGTTTTCATTGGAAATGGGTAAACAGATTATTAATGATGTCCATTAAGGGATTGTGTGTAGTGTATGATAACCCTGTATAACATTTAAATATATAATAAGGAAATATTGAATAGAAAAAATGATTCCATTCACATTAATAAAAAAATATAAAAAATCCATGGATTTGGCAAAAATTAAAATATATCACAATGTGGATAATAAGAATTATTCCCAATAGGATTCCATGCTTAAATTTGGACACCCTGAAAATATTATCAAGGACAGATTCCTAGAAATTATACATAAAAATGCATCCATAAAAAATAATTTTTACTTCATTATGTCTATGGATGAATCGCGTGAATAAGAAATCCCATGTTACATCCAATGCATGATATTTAAAATTTATAATAGATATCAATACATTTAATAATGTTCTATGTAGTAACTTATACATAATCATGGGAAAGTAATATGTAATTATCAATATAGAAATAATATTTATACTTGTTTCCCATGTTTCACAAGTTAATTGAATTAAATCCCTATCTATGTTAATAAACATCTTCGAAATAAAAAACCCAATTCGATTTTGACATTGAAATGAAAGGTTATCTTATCAATGTAATGATAATGAATTAATAAGAAGTGAAGAATTCATTTTTTTGTGATGTAAATAAGAAATAGAAATTGAATAAAATAACTTTAAATTGTAATATTCAAATTAAGTAATTGGTACATATACTCTAAATATAATAAAATATAATTAAAAATAATTTAATGTCCCTTGGAATACAAAAAGCTATTCATTGAATAATTTTCATTAACCGTGACAATGATACTGAAGGATAAAATGTTCCAAAATCATATTTAATTTATAACAAATCATATATCCCAAATAAAAATTTGAAAAACATATAATGATTTCCCCTCATAGAAATATTTATATCTATAATTCCATAATTACATTTAATACACTAGGATATAGCTAACAAAGGTTATGGATTTAAATATGTTTTTCCATTTTAATAAAATATGATGTTGGTATACTGAATGTAATGTCTCATAAAAATTGTAATATGGGAATAAAATTATTGAACAACATAATATTATATGAAAATATAAATAAATTTATATAGATTAAATTATTTTAAATGATTTGGATAGATGAATAATCCATATTTCATCATAATAATTTCTTTAATAAAGTGTATAATAAGTGGGAATAATTAATAAAAAATTAATAATATATATAATAAATTTTTATACCCTTAATGTATAATCATGGAATTATATGAATAGTATTTTCATTGATATTAAGAATAAAAATACCTTTGAATAAGGAATGAAAATGAAGAATTAAAAACCATTAAGTTACATTATTGAATTCCATTTCATAAGAAATAAAATCTTGAAACATTAAGGGAGTCATATAAGGGAAGATGAGAGGGAAACAAAGATTTGAATTATAATCAATTATTTAAATTGTATTTTAATGAAATGTCGGGTGGGAATTAATAAAAAATGAAGAGGATGTTTGAAATAGTATTACAATATATACTTTGTATATTATGGTTGTGGATATTTACATATGAGAGGTTTAACCATGGTTTAAGATCATGGTATTTTGACTATTAACCTTGTTTTTTAAATTAATTAATTATTCACTTTTATACTCTTTAATTGTAATATTTTTCACCAGGAAATTTCATTTTTATATAAATAATTATTCATAAATCCATAAAATACATTGTATATTTTGTAAAACTCATTTCTATTTTAAAAAATTGGTAAATGTTTTTTATATTACATTATTTTAAATAATGAATTAATATCTAAAAAGTTGTCCATTTTTTTCTTTATTACAATATTTTTATTTCAAATTTAGTTTCAATAAATATTATATATGAAAAATAAATTTTTCTAATCAAATAATAAGTAAATTACCACAAAAATTTTTAAAAAATCACCATTGGAAATTCATTTCATTCAAATTATAAATGTAATGTCCCATTAATGAAAATAATTTTTTATATGTATAAAATTAAATTGATTAATAAAATATATAGTGTATGTGTATATTACTCATTGCTAAGTAATATTTTTAAATAATCATTTAAGTAAGTATTTACTATTTTATATCCTATATATATATATAATTTATACCTCATTAGTAGATTAGTAAACCATATGTATATTTATTCATTATCAAATAAATCCCACAAATTACTTACTTTAATTGTACAATAATTATTGCCAGAAATGATCAAATTACTATTAAAATAGATATATGAAAATTCTAAAATCACAATGGTCACTAAACCCTTAAGACAATCATATTACCCATTATAAATACTACATTTAAAATATTTTATAATTTATGAAATATTATCTCTTCCACTATAATATATGTTTAATTTATTATAGTTATCTTCATTATAACGATGATTATTTTTTTAATTATTATTTGTCGAATATTTCATTTCTGAGTTCATGACTATTTTATATTCAAATAAAGATATCTATTTTATTACAAAAATTTTTTTAAATTCAAAATAATTATGTTATTTATTTTACTACTATGATGACGTAAATTTTAATATATTTTATGATGAATAATTAATTAATATAATAGAATCCATGTTATTAAAATCTTATATCATCTCCTCGGGTTGATTCTTGGTAAATCATAAATTTATCCTAGATATAAAACATACTCTATTTAAACTTATAAGAAAATTATTCCCAAGGAAGTAGATCTGTTTTTCTTATGAAGTCATGATTGAGTTTCTTATAATTTGTATACATGTTCATATTATTATTTTTATTTTTATAGAAAAATTAATAATGTCGTGGAATGTGGTACTATATTAATTGAATCCTTTAAATTCATTCCCCTTCAATTAAAAATTATACTACCGATGTTAAGATTGTTTTGAATAATATGTAGAATGGGATATTGATCGCATTCCTAGAAATAAATCAATTAAAAATTATTCATCTCTATCAACATTTAATCCAAAAAAATCATCTATAAATCATTTAAAAGCTATTGTAATATCCCATAAAAACATTTCTATAAAAAATTTCACGACTCCAAAATACAAATCTACTAAAACATATCATCTATATCAATAAAAGTCAATAACTACATTGTCAATTATTTAATTTATTCACCATTCTTACAAGAAAGTAATCATATCACTATCTAGTGAGGTAATTGTTATATTGTTATAATAATAATGTATTTATGTCTTTCGCATACATAATCTATCATTCATAAAAATAATTTTAAATATTCTTATTTTGAGGATTTTGTCCTTCCATTAAAATTACATGACACATATTATAATATTATATGATGGACACCAAAATATATGACTATTTTTAAATTTTATGAGGTGGTAGATGTGTATAGAATGTCAATAAATTAATTCATACAAATAAAATTGATCAATAAATAATTATGAAAAAAAAATTTGACGTACGAAAATTAAATAATGAATAAATTATGTGTTAGTTATGAAAAAATACATTGAAAGTAGATGGTATCATATTCTCTTATAGGGATCACACATTTCTAGAAAACAATTTTAATTATCCTTCTTATGATGGGATCAGTATCTTTTATAATAAGAGTTCTAATTTCATTCATGTTTAGTTATTCTTAAAAAAAATTATATTATTTATGTCATTGGTAAATACAATGTAATACCTTATATACTATGACATATGATACTGATCTATTATTTTTGCCTTGAATATTATATTATCTCAATGTAATCATATAATTGTGCTTTGGGTTAATAATATCACAAGAATTATAATAATTCCATGATTATAATGGATAATTAATTTTTAAATAAGTCATTGATAGACAATATAAATATTTGTCACATAAATATATTTATGGTTTTTTTTAAAAATTATCATTACCTCAAGGTAAAGAGATGTGTTTTCCCTATAATAAAAATAAAATCACCTAATCATATGTATATCAAAATTATTCTCTCAAAAATCTTTCCCCAAAATTTTCCTTTTAATATACCACATCATTTTTAACTATCATAACATAATAATTCATACAAAATATCACCACCCTTAATCATATAATAACATATATTCCTATCTGAAATCATCGTGTTTTGAAAAATATTAATTTTGATTTCTTGGATAAAAATTAACATATGATCAGGAATAGATAATCATGTTTGATAAAAAAAATTCAAATTACAAAAATTAATATAATAATGATTCATTATACAAGAAACCAAAATATATTAAATAATATTTTAATATATAATAAAATCCATTCCATAAAATGCACTCTTCTAAAAGATCTATAATGACTAAATCCTTGAATATTTTAGAATTTATTCTGACTATGCACATAAATAAATTAGATTAATGACATTTATCATATAATAAAAATAATAAAATTTGGTTGAACCACATTAATTTTTCATGTATATATTTTGGTACCACATTACCCCTAATGATATAATGGTTTTATTTTTTAGAACTCAATATAATTATCTAATTGAAGTTTCACATGAGGATTTTCTTCAATACCCATTGTTTTAAAATATTTCTCCAAGAATGATTGGAAAATTTAAAAAAAATTATTTTAAGGTGGTTTATCCACAGTGGATCCCCCTTAATTAGTCGCAAGTCGTATTTTTTGTTTCATATTTTAAAATATTTAGGTAATGACTATTAAATATATTCATAAAGTAATAATTTATAGAAACTAAAAAAAGGAATGTTTTTAGTTTTTTACAAAAAATATTGATATTATAATTCCAATTGTCACATCTCTTGTGATACCAACCACATAAATAAATTATAAAACAAATTTTCAAATAAATTGAAAGATCAAAATAAAAAATTTCTTAAAATTATTCATAATTTCATGCAATCCTTATCATTGAGTTCCATAATGATGTGTAAATATTACCATAATTATTAAACATTGTGACTTAATAAATAAAACTAAAATAAAATTATATAATAGTAAAAATAACACAATGGTTGAACTATTGTCCCATGAGTGCATGTATTATTTAAAAAGTATAATTAATACATTTTATATATGAATCATGATGTTAAATATATATATCCTTTCCTTCTTCTCAAATAATCATGTGGAATACCAAACAATTCATTGACCAAGGGATTCCAAATAACACTAAGGATTTAGTGTGAACATTAATCATATAATGTAATTAATAAAAGTTATGGGATATTAATAAAATCAATATATAATTTTTTTACCTCAAAAAATTCACCCTATATACATATATATCCAAATAATATAATCATCTTTATGATACTCGAACACAAAAATTCGTCACCTAAAAAAATTTTAAATAAAGAATGACTTAAAAAATTCTTCTATACTAATATAAAAAAGGTTTTATTATAAAAAATAATTATTACCTACAACCAGAACGAAAATAATAAATAATTCATAATGTATATACTACCCATTAGGGATTGCTGATATAGACACAAAATTCCATTTCAAAAATATGAATATGCTTACTGAAACATATGATTTCTAAAAAAAATCAATTAGTAACAATAAATAATTATATTCATTAATTACCTATATATAATTATATATGTAAATAAATATCATAAATAGTGCAAACCTATAACTTTAAATTAACTATATCATAATGAATACAATATACACCAAAGAAAATTTATCAATATCTATAGTCAATAATGAAGCCATATATATCATCTTCAATAAAATTCATATACACCCAATGAATATTAAAAAAATATAATAATGATTTTTTATTAAATCATATAATCACAAAAATTAGTTATTGAAAAAATCTAAATATATTTTATTAATTATTAATATATATATCACTAAACAAAATATACAACCAATTATTCCCTTATCAAACTAAATTGAAAAATTCAACATACCCAACACATTCCATTTCAATAACTAATGTGTCTAATGGAATAAAAATCATTGTTATACCTATTATTAGTGAAACCAACTATATTTATTTCTACATTTTTATATAAGGATCCCAAATTTGACTAGTATTTTTATTCCATCCCCATGTTACACAACAAGGCCGCTTTTCCTTTTGGGTATTTATTAATATTTTAATGAGATTGACCGAATTTAATATGAAAATATTAAAATAAATTCCATAATCAATGAAAAATGACACCAAAATGATATAAGATATTTTAAAAATAAAAATCATATGAAAAACTTATGAAGTAAAAGAATATTTATATCATTTAATATATAATTTTGTAAGACTAAAATATTAATATTATAAATTTCATATAAAGGTATAATTTAATATAAATATTTTAAAAATATATATTTCGAATACACTATGGAACACCATATAATTTTTCAGAAAATTAAAGTTCCATGAATTCATCTTCCCGAAGCACAATGATGGGGGTGAAATCTCACATTCCTATCATAAATTCAACCTCTCTAAGACCATCAACAATACCTAAAACCATAAAATATAATTTTTCTTTCATATAAGACTAAATGTAACTATTATATGCCTTCGTAAAATTATTAAATTTATGTAAAATATAAATATATAATAATATGAGAGATGAAGAAGTAATATAACTTTGATCTCGACCAAATATATGTTACGATAAAGTTAATAAGTGATAAGAATGGGGATAATGATGAAAACTCATAGAAGAATTCAAAATTTCAAATTCCCCAAATTAATGGTCTTATATAGTGATATTTTAAAATATCTATATATATTTTCATTTTAGGGATGTTTTCATGGACTCGATTGATATATTCATGATTATCCAAAATTATGTAGCTAGTTATTCATCCTCTAATTTACCTATTTATCAACATACAATGTGATATATTTTTTTTCTTACCGTATGTACAAAAATTAATTCATAATTATTTAAAAAAATTTATTTTAAAGATCCTCAAACAATTTCCACCAGTTCTGACTGGAGTACCACTAATCATAAATCCTCTTATAGACCTTCTAAATCACCAAATTAATTAGATAACTCTATCATAACATAAATACAATAATTTTAATTATAAATTCCTACTACATATAATTGAAAATAATTATATTATTACTTATTTATAAATAATAATTATAAATATGAGTTATTTTATATAATATATATTTTTTTAATATCTAATAATCAAACCCAAATACTAAACCATGTAATATTTTGATCAAATTTACACTAAAGGTAAAAAAATTAAAAGATCAATTGTTCATCAATAATATAATATTGATAAAATTTTGAGTTCAATGTTAATGTTTAAATCTTAGTACAATGAATTGACTAAAATTCTATTTGAACCACTAAAATCAAAAAATGAAAATAAATGTCTTTTTTATCTCATTGATGAATTATTGATGCATAAATTTTTCTGGAATGAATGTTAGGTGAGTATGTACTTATTCATGTTATGGAAAACTATTTTATGTTATGTTATGTAACATATATTATACTAGGTTTGGTTAGATACATGTTATCATACTCTTTAACATATATTTGTGTGTCTATGTGGGTAATATAACTCAAATGATACTAATTAATTAAGGATTTGTATGAACATATTTTAATAAATATAATTGAATAAAACACTTATAATTTCCCTTGGGAATATATATATTTTATATAATTCTTTACAATCTAAAAATAAGATAATTTTCAATAATAATTTCATTAATGTGATTTTGAGGTGCCTATTGTGCTTACATGTAATTTCTTAGAAGTACTACATTAAATTAATTATGATGAAAATAATATTTAACTCTTAAATTACTACAAAGGGAATTTAAAAATGAATTTTTTTAGTGAAATTATTCAACAATGGAAAACTATTTCTTGTTGAAAAAATATGTGATGAAGAAAAACAAAATCAAAGATGAAGGCAACTCCATAGAGGATGCTTCACGATGCCTATTTCTGGACCCCACAACAATGTATTCAGTGTAAAGATTCATTATTTGAGATGACACATGGGAGAAAATAGGTGGGAGGCTCTGAGATATTAATGAAATTTGGTATGCAGCTGTAGATCCATGAGTCACAAGGCACCGTTCTCTAAAAGACGATTGTGATTTTTCTGTGAATCAATGAGGCAGGAGGCTCTGCAGTTACTAAAAAGCACCACGTGGAATCACATCAAGCGATCCTTGCTTTGCACCACCACTTACCAATAAATATTGGGCATCCCCTGAGACCAAAGGATGAATAAATTGACCATTCACCTTCTCAGCTCTCAAATATCAAATCACTTTCATCTCTATAAAAAAAATAACTTGTCGATGTACTTGAGCATCATGAAGTGCCTTTACTTTGGCTTAAACATGACTCCTCTTCAAGAAGGTATTCCCTTCATACAGCGCAAATTCCTTATCAAGGTAATGATCTCCCTAAGGGGACTCGGGGCTTCATAAAGAACTCATGATTCATGACGTACCTTCCATGAACATGTGGAGCACATGATATGGAAGGGTCATTGTGCTTCACCAGACACATTGTTTCTCAATGATATTCTTTAGATGAAAACCTTGTTTTATGAATCCCTACACTGTTAGAGTCATTCTACTTTGTGAATCACCCTACATGTGTATCGATGCCCAATGTCATGGCATGAACACCCCACTTCACGAAGAATACCGCTTCCCAAATCCCCTCCACTACATGGACCACCAGAGCTTCACAAATCCTCTTCAAATGGACCCCTATCCACTTCCAACATTTTCTCGTATGACCCTCCTAGTACGTACTATGTGATTTCAAGATCCCCTGGGTGGTTCTTCACATTGTGTTGTTTAGACTCATGATTCCTCATATAGGCACGCTAACCTCTATTGTTTATTCGCATAGACATGCTACCATGGTTCCCTTAGTATATCACTCCACAACACCCCTAACCATGGCATTGTTGATGCCTTCCATTCCCCAAGGGTGGATATGTATCAATTTTGTTAGTCCTAGGGGTGCGTAGCAAACCCAACTCGTCCGAGCAGCAAGACTATATACAACCAAGCACTATCATCTTTAGCTCATGAGGTTAAACTATGGCCTAGCCTCGTGCACCACACGTAGAGTGATCCATCTCAAAAATTCTCTATGCCCACTCATTACGATTGGAATGATATTTTCCGAATATAGAATGATATCCTCTTTGTTGGGGTGGTGTCTGTCAGTGGGTAAGGGAAACCATCTCGGTGTAAGCCACAAGACTTTCTTGCGGGAGGTAGCAACCCTGCTCCCCAAATCACTATCGTGCTAAAATCCATAGTAGATATAGGCATCAATACCTTCATTATATCGTCCATCTCCCTCTGGGATTGTCTCTATAAGTCCTCCAAACAACAGTAAGTCCCAATATCCATATCCCGAGGCTACTAGCCTTGTGTGAGCACCTATTTACTATTTAGGGAGATTCTATTCATAAACCCCATTCCACATCCCACGGATGCACCTTTCACGAGATGATCGTCATGGCTTTGACAAATCATGTTTCTCACACCGAGCTTGACTCACACGGGTTTAGAGTAATCGTCCACAATGACATATTCTCAGGGTTACTTTATTGTGTATGCCCCAAAAATTCCTAATTACACGGGTTTTGATCCATGTCTCCTATGTAGGGTCTGTAGGAAGCCTCCCAGAGGTTAAAGATCAAAACATACTGGTCTCGACCACTTCATGTAGTTTCACCAAGTCATCATCTTGAAAAATGTAGTCATTAATCATTAAATTGTTAAGGTATGTATGAAGCATTCCTAAGGTTCAATCCCAACACCTTCGTCCCACACAATGTTAAACTGTATCCACCATCCCAAACTATATGTACTTTGATCCATGCCAAGGAAAGGAATGTAGGAAGCCTCCCTGAGGATCAATCCCAACACTTACCGGTCCTGAACATGTCATGTAGGTTCACCAACCAATCATCCTGGACTACATGGACATTGATCCTCTCCAATTCAAGGTACATAGGAAGAATATTTGAGTTTCATTCACAAATATTATTGGTCCCAACCACTTCATGTCGGTCCAGCCCCTTCCTGTTGGACCTTAAACTGTACAACCATTTTTGTCTTGGATGACATTATAATGTACAAATTCAAAATATGTGGGTTTTGATCTTTTTCTCTTATGCATGGTATGTATGGAGCCTCCCTGATATCCAACCCAAATTGACAGTAAGTTGTTGTGTCCCCCTGTTGACGGTAAGTTGTTGTGGCCCAAATTAACAGTAAGTCATTTGACCCCAACCAATAGTAAGACATTGTCATCCACACATGATAGTGAGAAGTTGTAAGATTAACTACAAGTGTTCAATCTGTATCCCCTATATAGGATATTTAATAAGCCTCTTAGATTATCAAATCCAAACACTGGTAATCATTGGTGTTACACCATAATTGGAACATCATTTAGGGTCCATCCAAGTGGCTTCAGGACAAATCGAGCTGCTAACAACATGTTATCCCCCATATGTCATTGTCTTGTCATCCACTATGCACACCCCGATTCCATTCCCCATCCTAAACTGCGTGGACATTGATTCTGAGCCACAAGGATACGTAGAATGTCTCTTCAAGTCTCAAGACCAACATCACTATCACCCTCGTGTTAGATCCATCTCAAGATCAATCCACTCTCAACCGTCCATATTCATATTGATTCATACCCAGTCCGCCACATCCTGATGAGATCATATCACCCATCTTCCCACTCCATCTAGTAGAAATTGGGTTACTAACCATGTGTTATCTCTAGCATTAGTGTTCCCTATAATGGATACCCCCATCTGATATACTCTTATTAGTGTTCTGATCAGTCTGATCTGTCTTCTCTAGGAGTTAAACACATTGCATGCCCCATGTTAAACAACTTAAAGGTGAGGAAAACCTCAAATACATTCCTATGGCATAAAATTCACCACATATGACGTTGGATTCCTTGGGATTCTACGCCCTCGAGAAGCCCAATCATAAGGAGAAGAAACCCAGATGTACTAGTGTTCCAGTGTAAAGACACTCTAGCGATGTCAAGTGTCACTACTCTGTCGACCGAAGGATGCTTCCCTAACTGGACCCCATGGAATGTACTAACAGAAGAAGAATAATTTACAACCATCCATGAAGACATGGAACACGGGTGATTTTCACAAAAAAAAATTCTTAATTCTATGAAGTTGACCAGACAAGGTAATGATATCAAAGGAGGAATCAATAGAAAGGGGAATTTATATCCCCATCCTCCTATTTTGATCAAGGAGCAAACATTCCTGAACAAGTGACTGATGCCCCCCGACATTGGTTAGATGGAATGTAGTAAAATAGTTGCTCCTCCTCTGAAAGTGACTGTTGCATGCCCAGAAGAATGCATTAGAAACAGAAATGGTGAACCTAACGTGATGTTCTTCTCCTCAATGTAGACATTAATAGAGTTTGAGACATCATTTGATAATTGTGTCATTAGATCCATATAACCAGTGCCAGGTCCCTTCAAGATAATAGAAGTCTTGGCATCAAACTCAGTTGAAATTGGGGAATTTGAATGTTGGACATCCCATTCTATGATGTTTTCATTGTGGATATTTATTACAAAAAATAGAAGAAGGAATGGAATTGGGGCACTGGACATCGATTTTCCTTATTTCATCACCAATGGTTAACTCTTTCTACTTTTCCGGACCCAAATGTTGTAACATGAAACCGATCACCACCCACCGAATGACGCAGGGTCAATAGAAACATCAATTTGGCAATACAACAACACCCCATCACATATTAGACAACATCCTTATCCATATCTGCATGGAACCCAATTCCAATATACCTATCAAAAATCATTTAGAGGAGGGAGATAAATGACCTCGTTCAGTGATACGAGGAGGATGATATTATCCTAACCGAGGATATAAACTGACAAGACCTAGATTCATATGTTCCTCATCATCAGTGCCACCACCAATGGCCGAGAATGGATCTAATTCTCCCCACTCCAATGTACAATCATTTTGGGATCCTCTCCTTGGAGTGTGTCGACAAATCCCTCCCCTATGCCAAAGAAATGAGGGATTTCTAGTCTATCATTGTAGGATTTCTATTCCAGGTTCTTCTGTGGTGTGATTCCACCAGGTTGTCTCTCTACTGCCACCTGACCCCACAAGCATAATAGTAGTTATGCTATGGAGCTGCACCATCAGCCCTAGTCTAGTTGACCCGATGACCGAATCACGGGCAGGTTTAGGAGGATTCTTTCTTGGGGGTGTCATCACCAGCGTCTACAGTGGCCCATTACACCATCAGTGTAAGGACACAGAAGTTATGTGGATATTTTTTAGAACACATGGAAATTTTATGAGTTTGTGTAAATTGATAGAATGTCATTTCATGACCCGGTGTGACAAGAATCTATTTCAGAAGTTTTTTTCGGGTACGTTCAATTAACGTACGAGCGGGTTTTTATAACTTTTGAACTGGTGCCCAGAATTGAATTTTGAGGGCATCGTTGAAGTCACAACGACAGATTTCTCTTATGACGAAATTGAATTAGATGGTAGTGAGTCAAGAATAGAAGATATTTTTTGGTTTTTTCTTGGAAGGTAATAAAATAAAGTGGGCTTTTCATTATTTTATTTGAGCCTCCATGTGGGTGTTTGGTGGTTGAAACCTCCAATTGGAAGTTGGAGGTGGGGCCAACAAACCTTAACCACCCATGAGTGGTTATGGTAGTGGGGCCCACCCGAACATAACCTCCTGCGAGAGGTTACAATTTTGGACCAGATAAGGATTAACCCCCATATTGATGGAAGAGAGTAAAACCTCTCAACTCTCCCTCATTAATTAGGGAGAGCCTCTTAACCATCCCTTTAATTCCATTGTTCCAACTCCCCTAATTAATATGTGCCAACCCTTCACATTAATTAGGTGGATCCAGGTAATTAATATAGTCTTTTTGAATTCATTCCAACGAATTAATAGATACTCTAATTTATTATTTTTCACAACATTGGAATTTGGGTTGATGTTTGGGAAGAAGAGATCTTGGGAGGATTAGAATTATCCCAAATGAGAATAAAGAATGAACAACGTGTTCTTCCAATGAAGATCGTTGGCGATGATTCTTCTTCGACTTCTTCCCTAGAAACCTACCAATGTGGATCATCATCCATAACCGATGCAATTTGGGATTGGAAGTATACGGCGGATGCAACGAATGACAAAATCCTTCGTCTTATTCCCACGACTTCAAAGTATACAACCGACAATTAAAGGTTGGGGTTTTATTTATGAATTATCCCTTTATTTTTTCATCATCTGTTGGTAAGAAATCGATGCAGATATTATAAAATAATTGTTTTCCATCATACTTCTTTGATGAACAAATTTATACAACCCTAAATGCGGATGGTGCTGGCCAAACCAACATCGAACGACCACTCCTTCGATCTTGTTTATGATTATCTTTCAGCATGTCGATGAGAAATGAGTCGATGAAGGTAGTGATGACAAAGGACATTCTACCTGCGACCTACATGAACTGTTCCGCCTCTGTAGTGCTCTGGTGCTCCGAGCCGAACCGCATTCCTCTGGTCGTGCCACCCCAACCGCACTACCACCAGCCCGCACCACACCAACCACACTGCCACCGACCCGCGCCACCTAGATCCTAGCCACTGCTGGCCTCCCAGCTTCCCGACCACCCGCCGGATAGCCTGGAAGATCCACTGGCCCTCTTATCCATGCACCTCTCGGCCGCCGGCCCGTTAGGCTGTGTGCCTCCTGGCCGCCCGCCTGGCCGGGCCGCCGGACCATCTTGTATTGTGCCTCCCTGCCGCCGACCCACCTGGTTGTGCGCCTCCCATCTGCCGAACTACCTAGTCCAACGCCTCCCAGTCACTGGCCTTCCATCCATGAGCCTCTCAACCATTGAACCGCCTGGTCGCGCGCCTCTCGGCCACCAAACCACTTGGCTGCCCTTGAACCGAGACGACCTGTGTTGGCCATGCCCTGCCAGAACCGGTCGCCCACTGGCCCACCTGGCCGCACCCTACCCAACTGCCTCCTGACTGACTAACCTTCCAAACCAAACCACGGTCCCTCTGACGGATTACTGGTTGAACCGGCCTGGTTGTGACCTTTGAGTTGAGTTGTGCCGAGTGGTGCCTTCACGATGCTCCAACCAAACTTGCCTTGAGCCTGTGCCGAGCCATTAGTGTGGCCTACTAGGTTGGGCCCAGGGGGCCGGGCCAAACCTAACAGGCTAACCTACCCAATGGGTCAGGTAAGACCCTGGGTCGGACAAGGTCAGCCTGACCGGGTTGGACCAGACCCGGGCCCACTACTGACCCTTTGCATTCTTAGGCTATATCTTAGGAACCATATGTCTATTTGACGAACCATCAGTGGCACTGGTAATCTTGGAGCATGATGGTCCTTTTGAGTATACCCCCACTAGAGTTTGGGGTAAACATGAGATGCAGTCAGGTTGGATTGTGCACAAATCCAACCATCCCACCAGGACTAAAAGGCCAATAACTCACAATACAGGTGTCTACTTGACGCATCATCTATTATGTTGAGACCTATATGACGCGGAAGACCTTTTAGATACTTCTAAATGGATCTTCATGGAAATTGTAGAATCGACCAGTAGCTCATTGAGTAGATCATCCCATAGACGAGCAAGCAGAGTGGAGAGACCTAGTAGCTGGCCGAGACCTGACAACTGCTGACTGTTTTGATTAAGTGTTACTCGACTGGCCCAGTGGGAAGCACCTTGGTGTCACAAATGAAACATAGTGGGAAGTTCCTATGTGTGATGCGGTAGACCAATGGTACTCGAAAAGAGGATTACCTTAGCAGACATTGAGGGGGAGCGCCTCTGTGTGACGCGGTAGACCCACAGTGGGGAGCGCCTCTATGTGACGCAGCAGACCCATGGTACTCGACAAGAGGAGTACCTCAGCAGTCCAAGGATTGTGGGAAGTGCATCTGTGTGACACAACTTGCCCACTGTCCTCAATAGAGGAGGAGTACTCCAGTTGTAGAGGTTTCGATAGTGTGTCTGGGGATTTTACTTCATACTACCCCTAGAATAAATGCATGGTTTGAGTTGAGTCAGTAACTTTTCTGTTTACCTCATGATTGAGATGGATTACTTGGTATCTTACGTATATGTATTGGAATATACCTAAGTGAGGTTAAATGTTGATTTCATTCCTTGTGTTTTATCTTTGTTGAATTTTGTGAGACCATGAGTGTCTCGGGGTCCCTACTAAGTAACATTAAACTAAACCCTTCACGGGATATGCCCGCACCTCATTGTGTTTGATGCAGATGACGGACAACACTGACTGAGGATCAGAGTTGCCGGACTGGAAGGTACCCGGCGGTGGACCTTACGATGAGTTGGTACAGGGAGGAGACTAATAGAAATGCAGTGTTGAGGAGGGAATTAGTACCTACCCTTCATGTAATAATCCCCTTAGGATGACCAAGTAGTTGCTTTATATTTTCTTCAGTTGTACTTGTACATTCTGGTTGGGGTTGTATTTCTGACCCCTTTTTACTTTATATCACTCCATTGTGTATAGTTTTTCTTAGGGTTTCACTTGCAGCGCATACTCTATTGTGTGTGTTTACACATCATAAAGTAAATTCCCTCCTAGTTTTAAATATTTATGCCTTTCATGCTAGTTTCCAGCCCCTGGGTTTTGGAAGGAGGGATTGGGGTAGTCATGGCATGGGCCCCAGGGGACGGGTCGTGTGAAATTGGTATCAATGGGAGGTTCTACCGCAGAACATAGGACACTGATCTTTCTTTTCAATGAATCAATAGTGTTAACGGTACTGAGTGTGGTTTTCAGTTTAGGGAGTCTAGTGTTAGTGCGAAGGGTGACGTATCCATACACCAGGACCCTAACTACAGATTTCTAACTCAGTGCACGAAAATCCAAATTGCGTATGTGTTTTAAAAAGTTTTTATTTTAGTCAGCTCTACTAGGTCAGCTCAATAGGTATAATATTTGACCGTGTCGCATCAATTTCTTTAAGGATGCCTCCCTGCATACTACCAGGGAGTGTTCCAAGAGTTGTACACACATATATCCCATCGAGTGATGAGGCCTTTGTGTAGGGCCCTCTTCCAGCGGAGGCAGTACTGGTACCACTACCCGTTGGGCCACCGATTCCACCAGCCCCAGTAGCAGATGATCCACACCACTTGAGCACATTGCACATGTTCCAGCGCCTGAGGACACCCAGGTTCAGGGGAGAGATGGACCCGCAGGTAGCTGAGGATTGGCTGGAGGCTGTGGTGAGAGTCCTTAGACCAGTAGGTACACAATCCGACCTTATGGTGATCCTTGTTGCAAGTCTCTTTTAGGCAGCAACTGGAAGATGGTGGAGCATGATGCTCCAGGTGCATGAGGAGGCGACACAACTCTAGGAAGACTTCGTGAGTCTGTTTCATGCAGATTTTGTCATAGCCCCATACGTTCACTGTGGATACAGTAGCTACTTCACCTATACCATGGTAGCATGATGGTGGTATATTACTCTTCGAGGTTCACCGACCTCTCATGCTACTTCACATATATGGTAGGAGACCCATTCTTTAGGGCATAGAGCTTCGAGTAGGGGATCATTAGAGAGATCAGGGTTTTGATAATCTCACTCAGCATCCCAACGCAGGCGGGGGTGCTAGAGAGATCCATACCGGTGGATATTTTCCTTACTGGGTAGTCTCCAACAGCGAGACCCACCACTTATTGAAATGCAGTGGAGTCTTCTATAGCTGGCAGTAGACAAATGATGCAAAGGTCCAAGAGGACCATACCCATAGGTGGATAACCTCATGACTCAGGATTAGTAGTGTGGGGCACCTGAGGTAGTGGTATTTATTTTCTGGAGTAGACAATGTTTCTCATGCAGTGGGCAGGGTCACATGGCTCGTGACTGTCAGACCTATAGTTCGGGTGATTAGCAGGTAGTTGAAGGTCCTCCCAAACAGAGGTAGATATTCAATTGAGGCAGTCCCCTGGGAATATATAGACATGGTAGAGGAGCTGGCCGTGCAGCTAGCGGTGGACGACATTTTGAGGTGTTACCACCACTACCACCTGAAGGTCCACCTCGTCCGTACGGAGAATGTGGACATGGGAGAGCTCAGCTCCAAGCAGATCAGGCCTATGATCACGACACTCTGGAGATGATTCGAGGTACGATCTGTGTCTACTCCACCATAGATGCAGTTCTTATAGACATAGGTTCTAGCCACTCATTCATTGCCACTGCTGTCATTCAGATCTCGGAGATTCCGACGGAGTTGTTGGCTCAATTCTTACAGCTAGAGACTTCTATAGGAGAAGACTCGATGATTACGAACTACTGTTGGCAGTGTGGGATTAATCTAGGAGGTGAGAGATTCGACTGGGATCTTGTCCTAGAGGTGTTGAGGCCTTATGATGTCATCTGGAGTATGAATTGGTTCTCTTTAGACCTTTCTCAAATCGACTTTGTTAGCCTCGATGTATGGTGTGTCCACATGGATGGGACCAGGTTTACCTTCACCAGTGAGAAGGGAGCCTTTGCAGCATAGGAATAACATACTAAGAGTGTGCATCCGATCTCTCATTAGTTTTCATGCCTTACCCTTGGATCAGTTGATTTAGTAAGTATGATCTTTCTTGTAGTGGTGGACCAGTATGCGAATGTTTTCCCAGATGATGTACTAGGACTACCCCCTCACATTGAGGTGGACTTCTACATTGAAATGTACCTCACGATGACACCAATATCTACACCAGCATATCAGATGGCCCCCGCTGAGCTTCATAAACTACGGGTACAACTGGAGGACATGAAGGGGAAGGGAATCATCCAACCCAGTTTTTCACCCTAGGCAGCATCGATTCTTTTCGCCACGATGTCGGATGGATGTTTGAGGCTTTTTGTCGACTACCATCGCCTGAACCAGGAGACCATGAAGAACAAGTACCGAATCCTGAGGATTGATGACATCTATGGTCAACTAAAAGGATCACGGTGGTTCTCAAAGATATACCTCAGATCAAGCTATCACCAGCTCAGAGTTTGAGACGAGGATGTGCAGAAGATGGCCTTCAGATAGTTGGTACGACCCCTATGAGTTCATGGTTATGACATTTGGCATAACCAATGATCCAGTTGTGTTCATGGGACTAATGAACAAGATCTTCCTGCCATACCACGATCGCTTTGTCGTAGACTTTATTGACGAAATTCTGATCTACTCGACTACTAAGGAGGAGCATGCCTTCCTTTTGAAGGTATTACTGGACACACTCCGAGTGCACCTACATTATTTTATGCTCGTGAAGATCCAGTTTTGGAATCGATAGTTTCACTTTTTGGGACATGTCATCTTGAAGGCTTGAGTTTTCGTGGATCTGGTGTATATTGAGCTAGTGTTTTCTTGGGAGCCACCCATGAGTGTGAAAGAGGATAGAAGTTTCCAAGGTTTGGCTGGTTACTACCAAAGGTTAGTTATAGACTTCTCCATAGTTTTAGTACCACCATCAGCCTTGAATAACTAGGGGAAACCCTTCGTGTTGTAGGGAGATGTTAGAAGAGCATCTAGGAGCTGAGACAGAGGCTGACTAGTGCCCCCCATCTTTAGGATTCTAGTATAAGGCATATGGCACATATTCCACTATGATGCATCAGGGACCAAAATTTTGTGTCCTGATTCAAGACTGAGCAGTGATTGTGTATGCTTCTCAGTAGCTAAGATAACATGAGAAGAACTAGGCTACCCATGACATGGAGTTAGCAGCAGTGGTCTTCGCCTTGATTATGTGGCAACACTATCTGATGGTTGAATGTTTTATTGTGTAATCTAATCACAAGAGTCTCAGGTATATCTTCTCTCTGAAGAATTTGAACCTGATACATCAATGATGTCTTGAGTTCCTCCAGGATTGTGACTTAGAGATATTATATACTTTTGGGAAGGGGGAACTTGTAGTAGATGCACTTAGCAGAAGATCTAGTATTCATCTACTAGGAAAGGTGATAGAGCAGCTGGATGCTTTACAGATATCCTTTATGGATAAAGATGGATCAGTTTTCCTTCAGTCCCTTGCTGTCACTCCTCCACTTCTTCCGCGATTTAGGGAAGTGGTATGAGAAATTCATGGACTTCATGACAGGACTTCCACATACATCTAGGGGTCACGACTTGATTTGGGTGATCATCAACTTACTCATCATGTCGGCCCACATCCTACCGATCAGGGATCGGGGTTCAGTAGAGAGCCTAGGACGCCTCTATGTGTAGGAGACTGTGAAGCTACATGGAGTCCTTTATTATATTGTCTCTGATCTTGATTAATGGTTCACTTCCCGGCTATGGAAGGGGTTGCAGGAGGCTTTTGGGACACAACTTCATCTGAGATCCACCATCCTCCCTCAGACGGATGGCCAGACTAAGCGGCCCATCCAGACCCTTGAGGACATGTTGCGTGGTTGTGTCCTTGACATCAGTCAAAGTTGGGAGGATCACTTACCATTGGTGAAGTGTGCATACAAAAATATCTATCACCCCACAATAGGGATGGTGCCTTTTGAGGAATTATGCAGGCGACATTGCATATCACCCTTGTGTTGGACTGACCTTGGGGAGTCAGCACTAGTGGGACCAGAGATTGTATGAACAATCATGGAAAAGGGTTAGATCATCATGGAGTGGATATAGACTGCACAGAGTAGACAGAAGTCATATGATGATAGGAGATAGAGACCTTTTGATTTCGATGATGGAGACCACATCTTCCTACGGGCCTCACATCCACGAGGTTCACAATGATTTGGTTGAGGCGTCAAGTTATCTATGAGATTCATCGGACCTTTTCAGGTCCTCAGCAGAGTTGTTGAGGTTTCTTACCACTTATATCTTCCAACTTAGTTGCACCAGGTGCATGACATCTTCCATGTATCCCTGCTGAGGAGATACGTGCACCACCCTTCTCACATCATCGAACATGGAGAGCTGGATGTCGACAATGGGGTGACCTTCACAACGGTTCCAATAGAGATTGAGGATTGACAAGATTTGGTCCTATGTGGATGGTTGAAACCTCTGGTGCACATTCACTGGCAGCACGGGAACCTCCTGGAGGGAAAATAGGAGTGGGAAAATTAGATGTGTGCTCAGTACCCACACGTGTTCCCTTAGATTGAGTTGTAGAATTCTGTTAAATGTAAATTCATGATGTCAGTAGAATGTGAAGACCCGAAAATTCTGTGTAAATTTTATTATAAAATACATGGAAATTTTACGAGTCCGTGAAATTTGACGACGTAGGATTCTGAGGACCGGTGTGCCCGTAATCAATTTCTGAAGTTTTGTTCGGGTACCTTCAGTAAACGTATGAGCAGGTATTTATAACCATTGTACTGATGCTCGAAATTGAAATTTTAGGGCACCATTGAACTCACAATTCTAGTTTTCTCTTAACAATACTTTCATTTTGATGATAGTGAGTCGAGAATAGAATATATTTTTTGGTTTATTTGGGGAAAGTAATAAAATAATGTGAGCTTCTTATTATTTTATTTGAGCCTCCATGTAGGTTTTTGGTGGTTAATGTGCAACACCCGAGACTTTTATGAGAAATATTTTGTTTTTATGTTATATAAATCATCAAAGGAATCTTTCACTACACACAACACTAGCTTGGCTTGCTTTACATGCAACCGCGACCTTCCTCGATAGCTTGCGTCGTATGCAATACCGAGTTTCACTAAACAATGATATGTTATTAAAATATTATTAAAACTAGCCGTTATGAATAGTACTAACTGAATTTTTAATTTTATAACATTTTAATTCAACTTATACATTTTCTATAATGAGGTATAAAAGAAAAATCAGTTTTTTTGGATAAAAGAAATATTTTTCAAAAAATACAGTTTTGTCGCCTTTCGATGGAGCAACCTTATTAAATCTAGTGTTTTACATTTTTATAAGTTCAATTTGAAAAAAAAAATTCTTCTTTTGAATCAGGGCATCAAAATTCACTTTGGATAAATTTTTGATATTTTTCTGATAACTTTCATATTTTGATGAATAGTAAAAATACGCTAATTTTAAATTAAAAACTTTTTTTCATTGAGATAATTTTTATGGATAAATTATAATATTGAATTGTTTTAAAGTATAAATAGAATATATTTTTACCATTTAATATAATTTATGTCATTAGCATTAAATTCACATTCAATTCATAGGTAAAAACATTTCAATCATTGACAATGTTTTAACTTCTAAAACCCGTTTTCTTAACAACGGGATTTATTTTAAATTAATTACTGCAATTTATATGTTTTGCATTTTGAAAAATGGATTCCATATTCAGAATCAGTGGTTCCATATTATGTTAATTGGCTACTTTTTATTTTTGGACAATATGAATAGTAACTACGGTAAATTTTATTTACCATAGTTAAAGGTAAATCGGGTAATTAAGGGTAAATATATGATTATAAATTTACCCTAACACCAGCCAAAATCATATTGTATGACTAAAAGTAGACCCATATCATCTAAGGGTCGGATTAGATACATTTAATGGACTTTTTTCCATGAAAATAGTTTAATTATTATTAAAACCAAAGAATGTGACAACATGTCACTTTCTTAAATCTTATAAGTATAATATTTTTAATTTGGTGATAACCTTAATGAAACTTCGAACATGAATAGTATCCAAAAATCTAATACAATTATCTATATCATAAGAATTTATTTAGAATTTTTAGGGATTAAATAATTATCATTAATTGTGACACAATAGTGATGTTGAAATTATTTTAATTAAAATATCAAAGAAATAGTTTTAAAAATATTAAAATAATTATTATATTCACTATTTAATGTGCTCCACTAATTTTCTATATACATATGACATTTTATTAATCTATTAAAGCTTTTTGTTCGAACATATACTCTGTATATATTTTATTTAAATTCAAATAAATTAATAGTGTCAAAATTGATACTATTGTTATTTTATAAAAATAACATATTATAAAATTGTTTAAAAATCACAAAAATATTTAAAAATTATAAATTAAATTTTATATGGTATAAAATGTCATAAAGTGTAAAATTATGGAAAATTCACAACACATATGTAATTATTAATAATAATTTAAAATTTAGAATATTATTACCACAAATAAAAATAAATTGATAAATAAAGATAAATCAAGTTGATAATGTTTAAAATAAATTCCTAACATGTATAAATTTCATTTGATGATGATATTACTACCCTATCACATCTAATATTCAGATATGAGTCATTTTGGAAGTTTTTAAGTGGGGTTGGGATTTAATATAAACTAATATTTCTTATAATTCAAAAGGTGCCCCTCTCCTCCCTTATAAAAGGGAACCTCCTCCCTCTCCTCCTCACACCAATTTGATCCTTCAAGATTATCCAAACCCTGCCCATTTCACTTTCCCACTTCCCTATAATCATCCTAGAGGTTCTGGTCTTCTTCAAAGACCAACCCTAGTGCCCTAAGAGGAGGTAAAGAAGAGGGGCGTCAAAAAGAGGTAATATCCATTACCGATCCTTTCCAAATTCATTCTTCTTCAACTTCTTCTTCTTCTTTAGTTGTTTCATTATGAAGTAATAACATCATTATCACTCATATACAGATATGTTATTATATGTATGAAACAACCCTATTTCACCATCTATCCATCCTACGGAAAATGAAATCATCGCGCGTGCGTACGTACGGAATACCGTCTCCACGCCGTGGTGTAATATATTTTCCACCACCTTACTTGGATGGGTATAATGATGTAAATAATGACTATATATGATTATTGTAAAGTTATATTGATTCTGAAATAGTATACATACGCTCCAATACAATTCCATGATCATGGGAACGATATCATCTCTCGTGCGTACGTACGGAATACCATCTCCACGATGTGATGCGACTCATTCTACATGATCTCCATTGCATAATGATTATATAAATGAATTGAATGAATGAATATGATATATATTACACTAATAACATTCTATAAATGAGGTAACAATAACCTAAAGATAAGAATATGAATTTATTCGACAAAACACGCATAAGAATAAAAAGTAATAAACACCCGAATAACAAGTTGTAATGAAATATTACTAATAAAAAGCTATGAATCTGAGAATATATGATATCATAAAAATACGTATGATTCTGTAATAAGTCAATAACATTATTTAAATCATTATACAGGAGGTTTGGACAGTTACGAAGCAAATCGGACCTAAGGTAAGGGAAAATATCACAATCTCATTTTTATCCGAGATTGTTTATACTTTGGTATTTACTGGGGTGTATTTTATCATCCACATCCATGTTTCCTCAATATGTAATAATTATATCCTTCTACAATATTTTATATCCAATTTTACCATTCGGTGAGTTTTTAGTAAAATATGTGAAAGGAATCTTTTGTCGTTTTTCGTACGAGGTACTTTTTGACTTTTCCGACAAAAGTACGAGAAAAGTGTTTTTTAACTTATATGGCATGAATGGATTTTTAAAAAATTTCTTCCAAGAAGATTCCATTACAAGTTTTAAATTTATTTTTAATCAACTTCTTTTAGTTTAAAATTGTATGACATGTTAAGAAAGGAAAAAAAATTTTGTAGTAGAAAGGATATTTTCCTCAAGAATGGAGTTCAAGTGTTTTATCCAAATTATTTTCCATCTAAGATAATAAAGGGTTCTGTTTCTATCCCTATTATTAAATGGATTTGATTATGTTGTGATGGAAATATTTTTATGAATTACTTTACCTTATATAAATTGTTTTATGATGTCACGATGTTTAAGATTCTCATTTTTATTACATGGGTCATGTTACGATGTATGGTTTATGATTTTGTGGCACACATAATAATGGTATCATTATGAGATGTGTGGGACCTATATCTCCCACCAATGAATTGGGTAAAGATTTTATATCTCATGAGATATACATGGCTGGAACAGCAGGTTAAACTGGTTCAATGAAACATGACTGAAACGAGGAGTGAACTCGGTTCAGAATTGGACTTTTTCCACTAAGATAGTCTTGGCCATGAGACTTGACTAATATGAAATGATTGTCTATGATTATGTGTGTATGACACAAAGCTTCGTGTTTTAATTTATGATTATTGGGATTTCATTTCACTACTATGATTTATCCCATGTTATGAAATTATGCTCTCTTTTGCAGGTTAAGATTTCCAAAAGTTATGTTCTTATGAATATGATGTGATTGATATTTCTTTCGATTACCCTTACTAAGCATTTGTGCTCACAAATTTGTACGTTTTCTTTCCCCAGGTCAGGATGAAGGTTATTAATTAAGATATACCAAAAGGGACTATAGATATGATGAAATAAATGGGAGACAGTGTAGACGCTTTATGAACCAGTCGTTTATGTTTCCCAGTTTCTAAAGACACTATAACTATATGGTCCTTTACTGGTTTTGTTATATGTTGTAATAAGTGTGCTTAAATTTTGAAGTAATAAAAATGTATGTAATGTATGGGTCATTATAGTTGGTAACAGAGGAAAGGTATAGTCAACCTTTGGGAACTAGGATGTGAAAGTCTTAGTAAGAACTATAAAGAAATGACTAAGCATAGAACACAATCTTAATGTTTTAGAAATGAAATTGAATAACCTAGGATAAGACCTTAAGTGTGAAAGTTTATTCTTGATTATGTTGTTTTCCTATTATAATTAGTGTTTCTCACACTATTCTTCTTGGTTTTAGTCAGTGGCTGGAACCCGAAGAAACCATGTTAATGCGGAATGCGACAGGTAATGAAATGATTGTCCCCTTGAGAAAACAAACATTATGGGAGTTGGAATGAAAAAATATTTTAGCCATGCTCACACAACATTCTCATGCTATGAATCATGCAAAACTTCCAAACGATCAAAGGAAGGAGCAACATTCTATTGAATCCTTCATGAGGCAGCGTCCACCTTCTTTCAGCTGGTCTACTGATCCATTAGTTTCTGAACAATGGATTAGTACTACTAAAAACATATTTTCGGTTCATCAATGTTCTGAACATGATAAAGTCATCCTAGCAGTGTATCGTTTGGAATGAGATGCTGATCAATGGGGGAATCTTATTAAAAATAGGAGGCAATGAGATGAAATTGAGTCCATGGAATGGGACGAGTTCAAGAACTTATTTTTCAATAAGTACATACCTCATATTCTCTGAACAATGATGGAGAAAGAGTTTCTTGAACTGAAGCAAAAGGATGATGAATCTGTTTGTACCTATGAAGCAAATTTTACAAGACTTTCAAGGTACGCTTCTGTTATTATTATCCAACCTAAGAGTAAGATCGATCGATTCATTAGTGGCTTAAAACCAAGTCTTCGAAGGGCGTTAGCCATAAGGGACTTCAATAGCTATGAAGAAATCATTCGATGTGCTCTGAAAGTTGAGATGGATATTGGAGTAACCCATCAGTCATATGGGTTTGATAAGAAGAGGAATATGGAATTAAAAGGAAAATATAAAGAGCACATTGAAAAGAAGACGAGATTTACCTTATGCTCAAATTGTAGAAAGAAACATGGAGGGAGTTTTATTAAAGGGACAAGTAAATGTTTCAAATGTGGAAAGGAAGGTCATCGGGCATTTGAATGCCGCAATGATGGGAAGAAGATGTCCAATGATGCAGACAAAGGAAGGGATACATAGAATGAACCTACTACACTTCAATGTTTCATGTGCAAGGAGATGGGGCATTATGCCAATAAATTCCCTAATCCAAGAGTTGTTGATGATGATCGACATCAACAAAATCTTAAGGCTAAAGACATAGGAAAGTCACATGTAATTTTTATCAGCGATGTGGAGTACGATATCGATGTTGTGAAAGGTACACTTACCATCCACTCAAAATTAGAAAATGTTTTATTTGATTCTGGAACCACCCACTCTTTTATTTCTAAAGACTTTTCTAAAGGTATCACTGTATTACCTCAACAATTAGATGTTGATTTAGCTGTGACAAAACCTAATGGCACAACAGTCGCATCAAAAGTTTATAATTCTTCCCCGATTGAATTTTGTGGGAATGTGCTTCCTGCAAATCTTGTGATACTTCCAATAGTGGAATTTGATGTGATTCTTGGCATGGATCGGCTTTCTTTATATGGAGTTCATATAAATTTCCAATGAAGGGAAGTCACATTTCATATTCTAGATCATTCTATGATCATCTATCGATGCAAGGATGAACATAACCTTCTAGTGGAAATTCCTTCTATCTTATGGGTCTTGATTCCACTAAATGAAGGTTATTTATCTAAAATGGTTGGTGAGAAACTCACGATTAAGAATATTCCCATTGTACAAGAGTTTGATGATGTCTTTCCAGAGGAATTTCTAGGTCTTCCACCAAATCATAAAGTTGAGTTTTCAATAGAACTCCTACCGAGTGCTTTGCCTATTTTAAAGACTCCTTATAGAATGGCCCCAATTGAGTTGCATGAATTGAAGAAGCAACTCCAAGAGAATCTTGATAAGGGATTCATATGCCCTAGTGCTTCACCTTAGGGAGCACCTGTTTTGTTTGTTAAGAAGAAAGATGGATCAATGAGACTCTGCATTGATTATCGAAAACTTAACAACATCACTATCAAGAAAAAATATCCTCTCCCACGCATTGATGACCTATTTCATCAACTACGCGGAGCTCAATACTTTTCCAAGATTGATCTTCGTTCAGGGTATCATCAATTAAGGTTCAAAAGGGAGGATATACCAAATATGGCTTTCCGTACAAGGTATGGACACTATGAATTTATAGTGATGCCATTTGGTCTTACTAATGCCCCTGCTATCTTCATGGATCTGATGAATAGAGTCTGTAGAGACTACCTTGATCAATTTGTGGTTGTCTTTATAGACGATATTCTTGTCTATTCAAAGAGAAAGAAAGAACATGAAGATCACTTGAGAATTATATTGAAGACCCTGAGAAAGGAGAATCTTTATGCCAAATTTACCAAGTGTGAATTTTGGCTTCCAAAAGTTGCATTTTTGGGTCACATAATCTCAAAAGTGGGGATATCTGTGGATCCAGCAAAAACAGAGGTTATTAAAAGATGTTCGAGACCAACAACAGTAACTGAGATCCGATGTTTTCTTGGTTTGGCTGGATATTATCGACTTTTTTTGAAAGATGTTTCACGATTATCTAATCCACTCACCAAGTTGACTCAGAAAGGAGTTATGTTTCTCTGGACGGAGGAATGCGAAGAGAATTTCAAGGAGTTGAAAAGAAGGTTATCCAGTGCACCTGTGCTCACAATGCCTTATAGTGGAGAAAGGTTTGTGATCTATAGTGATGCATCCAAGAAGTTATTGGGGTGTGTTCTTATGAAAAATGATATGGTGATAGCTTATGCCTCACGACAGTTGAAAATCCATGAGCAAAATTACCCAACAGATGATTTGGAGTTAGCTGCGGTAATCTTTTCTTTAAAGATTTGGAGGCATTATATTTATGGAGAAAGGTGTGACATTTATACTGATCATAAAAGATTAAAGTATATTTTCACACAAAAGGAGATGAATATCCATCAAAGAAGATGGTTGGAGCTGATTAAGGATTACGATTGCTCAATCCATTACCACCCTGGAAAAGAAAACAAGGTGGTAGATGCATTAAGTCGACAAGACCATGCCAGTTTATCTCTGATGAGGATCACAAAAGATCCAATATTTTTTGATTTACAAAGGATGGATCTTGGACGTATAATGGAAGGGGGAAAATCGTATCTTTCTCAAATTAATGTTCAACCATCTATACATGTGAAGATTAAAGAGGCACAAAAAGAAGATGTAGAGTTACAAAAGAAGGTGAGAAATATTCCTGAATTCAACCTTGATTGTGATGGGATAATAAAGTTCAGGAATCAGGTTTGTGTTCCTCCCATCCCTGAATTAATGAAGGAGCTGCTGGATGAGGCTCATAGTTCTTCATTCACAATTCATCTTGGAAGCACGAAGATGTATAGGGACCTGAAAGAGTACTTCTGGTGGGATGGCATGAAATTTGATGTTGCTGAATATGTCTCTCGATGCTTGGTTCGTCAGCTAGTTAAAGATAAGAGAAAGAAGTATAAGGGGATGTTACAACCGTTACCCATACCTGAATGGAAATTGGAAAACATCACTATGGACTTTGTCACAAGATTTCCTAAAACATCCAAAGGAAATAATGCTATCTGGGTCATAGTTGACCGTCTTACAAAGTCTGCACACTTCATTTCTATTAGAGAGGATTTCTCTCTGGATAAACTTTCTAGGATATATGTAAAGGAAGTTGTAAGATTTCATGGAGTAACACTTTCTATTATATCTGATCAGGATCCGAGATTTACCTCGAAGTTCTGGAGAAGTCTTCAGCATACTCTGGATACAGAGTTGAGTTTCAGCACTGCTTATCATCCTCAGACTGACGGTCAGTCTGAGAGAACAATTCATACTCTAGAAGATATGTTGAGAGCATTCTCTATTGATTTCAAAGGTGGTTGGGATCAACACCTACCTTTGGTGGAATTTTCTTATAATAATAGCTTTCACTTGACTATTCAGATGGCTCTTTATGAAGCACTCTATAGAATCAAATGCAGGACTCTAACTTGCTGGGATGAAGTTGGGGAAAGAAAGCTATTAGGACCTGATCTTGTTGATGAAATGGCCGAAAAGGTCCGATCTATTCAACAACACATAAGAGCATCTCAAAGTCGACAGAAAAGTTATGCCGACAACCGAAGAAAAGACCTAGAGTTTGAAGTGGGTGATAAAGTGTTCTTACGAATATCTCCCTGGAAGAGGGTCATGAGATTTGGAAAGAAGGGGAAGTCGAGTCCTAGATATATCAGTCCTTTTGAAATACTGGATCGTGTCGGGAAGGTTGCTTACCGATTGGCGCTTCCACCGAATCTCTCTCAAGTACACGATGTGTTCCATGTATCTCTCCTGAGAAAGTACATACCTGGTCCTTCACATGTACTGAGCTCAGAAGTTGTACTGCTGGAGCAAGATCTTTCTTATGAAGAACAGCCGATAGAGATTCGGGATCATAGTGAAAACGTCCTATGAAACAAGACCACTCGCTTGGTGAATGTTTTATGGAGGAACCACCAATTAGAAAAAGCTACATGGGAGCTTGAGGATGTGATGAGGGAGAGGTATCCTCATCTGTTTGTTACAAAGTGACGAATTTCGGGGGAGAAATTCATTTTAAGGGGGGTAGAATGTAACACCCGAGAATTTTATGAGAAATATGTTGTTTTTATGTTATATAAATCATCAAAGGAATCTTTTACTACACACAACACTAGCTTGTCTTGCTTTACACGCAACCGCGGCCTTCCTCGATAGCTTGTGTCGTACGCAATACCGAGTTTCACTAAACAACGATATGCTATTAAAATATTATTAAAACTAGCTGTTATAAATAGTAATAACTGAATTTTGAATTTTATAACATTTTAATTCAACTTATACATTTTCTAGAATTAGGTATAAAAGCAAAATCAGTTTTTTTGGATAAAAGAAATATTTTTCAAAAAATACATTTTTGCCGCCTTTCGATGGCGAACCCACATTAAATATAGTTTTTGACTTGTTTATAAGTTCAATATGACAAAATAAAATTCTTCTTTTGAATCAGGGAATAAAAATTTACTTTGGATAAATTTTTGATATTTTACTTATAACTTTCATATTTTGATGAACAGTAAAAATACGCTAATTTTAAACTAAAAAACTTTTTTCATTGAGATAATTTATATGGATAAATTATAATATTTAATGGTTTTAATTTATAAATAGAATATATTTTTTCAATTTAATATAATTTATGTCCTTAGCATTAATTTCACGTTGAATTCATAGGTAATAACATTTCAATCTTTGGCAATGTTTTAACTTCTAAAACCCGTTTTCTTAACAACGGGATTTATTTTAAATTAATTACTGCAATTTATATGTTTTGAATATTGAAAAATGGATTCCATATTCAGAATCAGTGGGTTCAAATTATGTTAATAGGCTACTTTTTATTTTTGGGCATTATGAATAGTAACTAAGGTAAATTTTATTTACCATTGTTAAAGGTAAATCGGGTAATTAAGGGTAAATATAAGATTATAAAATTACCCTAACACGTGCCAAAATCCTATTGGATGACTAAAAGTTGACCCATATCACCTAAGAGATGGATTAGATTCATTTAATGGACTTTTGTCTATGACAATAATTTAAGTATTATTAAAAACAAAGAATGTGACAACATGTCACTTTCATAAATCTTATAAGTATAATAATTTTACTTTGGTGATAAACTTAATGAAACTTCAAACATAAATAGTCTCCAGAAATATAATATAATTATTTACATCATAGTAATTTATTTATAATTTTTAGGGATTAAATAATTATAATTAATTATGACACAATAGTGATGTTGAAATTATTTTATTAATTAAAATATCAAATAAATATTTTTAAAAATATTAAAATAATTATTATATCCACTGTTTAATGTGCTCCACTAATTTTCTAGACACATATGACATTTCATTAATCTATTAAAGCTTTTATTTCTAACCTATCATCTGTATATATTTTATTTAAATTCAAATAAATGAATAGTGTAAAAATTGACACTATTGTTATTTTATAAAAAAAATATTATAAAATTGTTTAAAAATCAAAGAAAATATTTAAAAATTATAAATTAAATTTTATTTGGTAGACAATGTCTTAAAGTATCAAATTATGGAAAATTCACAACACCTATGGTATTATTAATAATAATTTAAAATTTAGAATTTTATTACCACAAATAAAATTAAATTGATAAATAAGGATAAATCTAGTTGATAATGTTTAAAATAAATTCCTAACATGTATAAATTTTATTGGTAGATTATATTACAACCCTAACTCATCTAATATTCGGATATGAGTCATTTTGGATGTTTTTAAGTGGGGTTGGTATTTAATATAAACTAATATTTCTTATATTTCCAAAGGTGCCCCTCTCCTCCCTTATAAAAGGGAACCGCCTCCCTCTCCTCCTCACACAAATTTGAGCCTTCAAGATCGTCCAAACCCTACCCATATTACTTCCCCACTTCCCTAGAATCATCCTATAGGTTCTGGTCTTCTTCAAAGACCAACCCTAGTGCCCTAAGAGGAGGTTATGAAGAGGCACGTCAAAAAGAGGTAATATCCATTACCAATCCTTTCCAAATTCATTCTTCTTCATATTATTCTTCTTTAGTTGTTTCATTATGAAGTAATAAAATCAGTATCACTAAAATACAGATATGTTATTATAAGTATGAAACAACCCTATTTCACCATCTATCCATCCTACGGAAAACAAAATCACCGCGCATGCGTACGTACGAAATACCGTCTCCACGCCGTGGTGTAATCTATTTTCCACCACCATACTTGGATGGGTATAATTGTGTAAATAATGACTATATATGATTATTGTAAAGTGATATTGATTCTGAAATAGTATACATACACTCCAATACAATTCCATGATCATGAGAACGATGTCATCACTCGTACGTACGGAATACCATCTCCACGATGTGATGCGACTCATTCTACATGATCTTCATTGCATAATGATTATATAAATGAATTGAATGAATGAATATGATATATATTACACTAATAACATTCTGTAAATGAGGAAACAATAACCTAAAGATAAGAATATGAATTTATTCGACAAAACACGCATAAGAACAAAAAGTAATAAACACCCGAATAACAAGTTGTAATGAAATACTACTAATAAAAAGCTAAGAATATGACCATATATGATATAATAACAATAAGAATGATTCTGGAATAAGTCAATAACATTATTTAAATCATTATACCAGTGGTTCGGACACTTACGAAGAAAATCAGACCTAAGGTAAGGGAAAATATCACAATCTCATTTTTATCTGAGTTTGTTTATACTTTGGTATTTACTGGGGTGTATTTTATCATACACATCCATGTTTCTTAAATATGTAATATTTATATCCTTATACAATAGTTTATATCCAATGTTACCCTTCGGTGAGTTTTTAGTAAAAAATATGAAAGGAATCTTTTGTCATTTTTCGTACGAGGTACTTTTTGACTTTTCCGACAAAAGTAAGAGAAAAAGGTTTTTTAACTTATACGGCATGAATGGATTTTTAAAACATTATTTCCAAGAAGCTTCATTTACAAGTTTTCATGTTTACTTTTAATCAACTTCTTTTAGTTTAAAATTGTATGACATGTTAAGAAAGGAAATGTTTTTTTTGAAGTAGAAAGGATATTTTCCTCAAGAATGGAGTTCAAATGTTTTATCAAAATTATTTTCCATCTAAGATAATAAAGGGTTCTATTTCTATCCCTATTATTACATGGATTTGATTATGTTGTGATGGAAATATTTTTATTAATTACTTTACCTTATATGAATTGTTTTATGATGTCACGATGTTTAAGATTCCCATTTTTATTACAGGGGTTATGCTACGATGTATGGTTTATGATTTTGTGGCACACATAAGAATGGTATCATTATGAGATGGGTGGGACCTATATCTCACTCCAATGCATTGGGTAAAGATTTTATATGTCATTAGATAGACATGGCTGGAACGTCAGGTTAAACCGGTTCAGTGAAGCAGGACTGAAACGAGGAGTGAACTCGGTTTAGAAATGGACTTTGTCAACTAAGATAGTCTTGGACATGAGTCTTGACTAATAAGAAATGATTCTCTATGATTATGTGTGTATGCCACAAATCTTCATGTTTTATGTTATGATTGTTGTGATTACAATTCACTACTATGATTTATCCCATGTTATGAAATTATGCCCTCTTTTGTAGGTTAAGATTTCCAAAAGTTATGTTCTTATGAATATGATGTGATTGATATTTCTTTTGTTTACCATTATTGAGCATTTGAGCTCACCCTTTGGTATGTTTTCATTCCCCAGGTTAGGAAGAAGTTTATTAAGTTAGAAATTCCAAAAGGGACTATATATATGATGAAATAAATGGGAGATAGTGTAGACGCTTTATGAAGCAGTTGTTTATGTTTCCCAGATTCTAAAGACACTATACCTATATGGTCCTTTCCTTGTTTTGTTATATGTTGTAATAAGTGATCTTAAATTTTAAAGTAATAACAATATATGTAAAGTATGGTTCATTATATAAAACATCCTCATGGATGTTGGAGGTGGTGCCACCACACTGTAACCTCCTTAGAGAGGTTATAGTAGTAGGGACCATATGAACAAAACCTCCTGCGAGAGGTTACAACATGTGTTTCTTTTTATTTTGTTTGAGCCGCCATGTGGGTGTTTAGTGGTTAAAAACTTCTCATGGATGTTTGAGGTTGGGCCACCACACTTCAACCTCCTAAGAGAGGTTATACTAGTAGGGCCCACTGGAACATAACCTCTCGTGAGAGGTTAAAATGTGGGTACCACATGGGGCTTAACCCTCCTATTGATGGAAGAGAGTAAATACTCTCAACTCTCCCTCATTAATGATGGAGAACCTCTGGACCTTACCTTTAATTCAATTGTGCCAACTCCCCTAATTAATTTTTGTCAACCCTTCACATTAATTAGGTGGAGCCAAGTAAATAATTTATTATTTCTAAATTCTATCCAACGAATTAATAGATACTCTAATATATTATTTGGCACAACATAGGCGTTTGGGTGGATCATTGTGAAGAGGATAGCTTCGGAGGATTAGAATTTTCCAAAAGGAGAATGATGAACAAAGAATGTCTTCTTCCAATGAAGAATGCCATCGATGATCCTTCTTCAACTTCTTCCCCAGAAACATACCGACGTGGATCGTCTTCCACAGCTGACGCTACTTGGGATTGGAAGTGAGTGATGAACGCAACGAACGATGAACTCCTTCGTCTTATTCCTGAGACTTCAATGTCGATGACCAGAAATTAAATGTAGGGGGTTTTATTAGTGATTTATCTATTTCCTTTCTCATCTATAGTTGGTAAGGAATCGATGCATATATTGTAAAATAATTGATGTTCATCGTACATCTTTGATAAAACAATTGGTACCACCCTAAACGCGGAGGGTATGGACCAAAACAACATGGCCCGACCCCTATGCTGATCTTGTTTATATTGAACTGTCGTCATGGGGATGAAAACAAAGGAAATGAAGGCGGCAATGACAAAGGTGGTGCTACAAGCGTCCTCCATGAACCGCGCCGCCCGCGTTGCACTCCAGTTCTCAGAGTTGAACTTTTTTCCTCTAGCCGAGCCACCCCGACTGCACCTCTGCTGGCCTACACGACCTGTCCCTCTCCATTCGTCGGCCTCCCGGCCACCTAGATGCCCGCCATCCTGCCTCACCGAGCCGCTGGCCAACCTTGCTGTGTGCATCCTGGCTTCCCTCCCGCTTGGTCGCGCGCCTACCGGCTATCGTCCCGCCTGACGGTGTGCCTCTCGACGGTCAGCCTTTTTGTCCATGAACCTCCTAGCCACCCGCTGGCCCGCCTGGCTGAGACACCGGCATGCCTGGCTACATGCCTCCTAGCCACCGACCTGCATGGTTGCACCCCTCCCGGTGTCCGAACAGCCTGGCCACATGACAACCGGCCGCTAAACCTCCTGGCCACGCCCAAACCATGCTAACCACTCCCTGCCCTAACCAGCCTCCCATCGGCCCGCCTGGCCACGTCCTACCCGACCACCTCCCGGCTACCCGAAATTCCATTTCGAACCACAATCCCCCTGACGGCGCCCTGGACAAACCGGCCCGGCCACGCCCTAAGGGCCGAGCTACGCTGAGTCGTGCCTTCACGACACTCCGGGCCGAACTGGCCCCGATCCTGGGCTGAACCGCCCTTGCATCCCGCAGGGCTAGGCCCAATGTGCCGAGCCAAATCTACAGGCTGGCGTACCCATTTGGCTAGGCTAGACCCTGGGTCGGACCAGGTCGGTCCGACCGGGTAGGACCAGACCCAGGCCCACTACAGACCCAATACTTTCTTTGGTCATATCATAGGAACCGGGTGTCCGTTTGACCAACCGTCAGTGGAACTAGTAATCTATGGCATGATGGTCCCTTTGATTATACCCCACTGGAGTTTGGGATAAAGATGAGATATAGTTAGGTAGGACTGTGTATGAATCCTACCGGGCCCCCGGGACTAATAAGGCTAATAACTCACAGACTTGGTTTCTGGTTGACACTCCATCTGTTGCGTTGTGACCTCTATGAAATGGAGTACCTTTGAGATACTTCTATGTGGTAATTCATGTCATTTAGAGTATCGACTTGTAGCTCATTGAGCAGATCCTCCCAGAGATGAGCGAGAAAAGTGCGGAGACCTAGTAGTTTGATGAGACCTGAAGACTGCTAACTGTTTCGACACAGAGTCACTTGAATGGCTCTGTGGGGAGTGCCTTGCTGTCTTGGAAGATGCACGGTGGGGAGTGCCTCTCTGTGACAGGCATACCCATGGTACTAGACTAGAGGAGTACCTCAGCAGGCTATGAGGGGGAGTGCCTATGTGTGACGCGGTAGACCCACAGTGGGGAGAACCTTTGTGTGACGCAGCAGACCCATTATATTCAACAGGATGAGTAACTTAATAGTAAAATGATTGTGGGAAGTGCCTCTATGTGCCGCGGCATGCCCACTATACTTGATAGAGGAGGAGTACTCTATAATTCTAGGTTACTATAGTGTGTCTGGGGATGTTACATGATACTACCCCTAGAATAAAATCATAGTTTGAGCTGAGTCAGTATCTTTTGTGTTAACCTCATGATTGAGATGGATTACTTTCTAACTTAGTTATATGTATTGGCATATACCTAAGTGAGGTTATCTATTGATTTCATATATTTTGGTTTATACATGTTGGATTTTGTAAGACCTTGATGGTGTCGGTGTCCCTACTGAGTATTGTTATACTCATACTTTTACGAGCTATGCCCGCACATTGTTTTGTTGGTTGTAGATGAAGGACAACGCTGATTGAGTATTATAGTAGCTAGACTAGACTATACCCGGAGGTGGATATTACGAAGAGTCGGTACATGGAGGATACAAACAGACATGGAGTGATGAGGAGGCTATCTTTACATACCCTTCATGTAGGAATCCCAAGAGAATGACCCAGTAGTTCCTTTACCCTTTCTTCAATTTTACCTATTTTTCATTTGTACTTGAACTTTCCTATTGGGCTTGTATTTCTATCCCCTTTTTACTTTTCATCACTCATTTGAATACATTTTTTTCTTAGTGTTTTACTTCCAACTCGTACTCTTTTGTGTGTGTTTAGAATTTATAAAGGTAATGCCTTCCCAATTTTAGGGATTTACAGCTTTGGTTCTAGTCTCAATCCCCTGCCCTAGGGAAGGAGGGTTTAGGGTGGTCACGAAATGGGCTCAGGGTGATGGGTCATGGCAGTCAGTGTATACCATCAGTTCCCTATCTTGGATGAGTAGGGGTACATATTTTCTCATCCCTAATCGAGGCCACAACTACCCCTTGAGAATGTTAGGTCAACTCTCTTGGTCACCAACACAGGTGACGTTCGTCATGGGCTTACCCATGACTTTGAAATCCTGTACGGAGGTCCTCCCTATGCCACCACCAATAAGAGATCATGGTTTTCCCACTCTTAATCGTTTCTTGGGGGTCCTCCCCAAGTCACTGTCAATCCGAATTAAGGCACCCATGACATCAGGTATGAAGTTTTTCCTCCCGTCATGGGTCATTGATGTGATTATGTTATGCATCTGGTCATCCATCAATGTGGTCGTCTTCCAAATGGCTTTGTAGTAGCCGACGAAGGTCCTCATCATCATATAAATCTAAGAAGTGGAGGTTTCCCTCACCTCTTGGGCACCCAACACGGAGGTCCTACCCATGTATATATCTACAAGTATGACGACCTTCCCCATACTGAAGATTCTATAGGACACCCACAAGGAATTCCTACCATTGCTCATAGAATCTCCAGCGGGGGTCCTATCCACTATAGCACTTCATGGGGAGACGTTCTTCATCTGTCAGCCATTGAAAATTAAGAGCCTTCCCATTTTCCTTTTGACATATTTCCAGGTTCTCCTCGCACCCAGCTCACCCATGTGGATGTCCCCTCCACCCCTACAATTGTTCGACTGAAGGTCCTCCCATCTCCAAGAACTAATAATATACTGAAGATCCATCCCAGGGTTGGTGGGTGGGTCACTGACACCATTAAATGTGTTCTGGGAAGATTTGGTCTATAATTAGTTCTGTCTACATTTTGTATTTTCAGGAAAAATGATCCTCTACAATGGAACCCTCACTGTGATCCTCTTTGTTGAGGATCGCAATAAGAACATGGTGTATCTACATCATCCTTCCTTAATGTGAGGTCCACCAAATTCTCACCTCACTCTAAAAATACATATAGGAGAAGATTCTTTGTCCCATTCTTAGGTCCAAGATGAGAAATCTTCCCTATTGTCCACAGGGTCATTCTTTTCTTCGACAAGAGACCACTGAAAGATATTCTGGGGACTGATGAATTGTATACAATATCCTGACCCACCATTAATGACGGCAACCCCCTATGGCAGAAATTGTAATTGAAATCCCATCATACTAAGATGGGGTGTCTCATTCATCACATTCACCATAGGACAACCCATGATACGGAGGCTTGCGAGCCCATCCACTATATTCTCCCCTGGCCAGTCTACCATCTCAGTGGTTTTCTTTAGTACCGTTGTCAGTCCTGTAACATCGCCTAGTTGATGAGTGGGGAAATCAAGGTCTAGATCTTTAGTCTGAGACAAGGATATTTTTTGAAATTCTCACAGAAGATCATTTCCCAGTAATGTTTTGGACAACTACATCTACAAACATCATTGCGCTGGAGTCACTTATCAAGGAGGAAGTCATGTGATTCGGCCAAATACTGTGGGTGATGCACATCCACCTCTATTATCAGTGAGTGAAATACCCCAAGAATTAGTCTCCATTTGAGGAAATTGACCACCAATGTTGTATGGAAAACTTGGCTAAACTCTATGTGGTTCAGCGCAAAGATTCGCCAGTCACCATAGGACCCTCCATTAAAGAAGCATTCAGAGCATTAAATTAATTTGATAAATTATCAAGGAGGATTCCACCCACGTTTAGGTTCATGGTTCATGGTAGTACGTTTTCCAGCAAGTTTGATTTATCTATCACCATCCTATGTTTCCAAGTGATATGGAGGATATGAGTAAATTTATAGTCGCAGTTAACATTGCTTCCCTACTAGGGGAGAGAATGAGTTGGAGCTTCTTAGAGAATACCTACCCCCTAGGGCATCTCACACCTATTAAATTAATTAAGAATGCTAACTTTCTAGTAATGGAATTTAATATCCCTTCATGTACCTTCTAAGCCATTAACCTGTTGCCATAATCCTAATAATGGCTAAGAGAACCATGAAGTAGTCAAACCCTCGGACCCATCTGGCTTAGTGCAGAAGGCAGAGCATGATCCTGAAATATCCACGTTGGGTCAACATCTCATGGAGCATAAAAATATGTTCGATTAACTCCTTGATAAATGTGATGAGGTTCTACAATTGGAAAACAGTAATCCTTGGATAAGGCATTAGGGGTAGGTATAAAATTATCTCAGTGAATTGCCTCTCGGTGACCTATATCATCCTGCCCCCATAGATAGGATAGAAGAAGGATTATATGGAATGAGAGTGTGACATGTGTCACCGAATCTACATGTGAATCGTGATAATCCTTGGGACCCATCTTAGGATACCTCAGCTTCTCCACAGGTAATCCTCCCATCTAATCTTTTTTATCATATTGAAGAACCCGCCAATGCACTGGTGGTAAGGGATCCTCGTCATGACATAAATCCCCTCCCAGATGGAACAAGGGAGGCACTCATTTCCCACATAAAGGTGTTGGAAACCCTCTTAGTGGAAATCCCACCTAATGGAAATCCATATCTGTTGTGGGTTGATGATATGTTATCACTCATAGGTTTTGGAAACCCCACCTTTTCCCCTTTAACGGGACAGAAGACCCACTGTAGCATCTGGGCCGCTTCATCTCAAGGTTTGAACCTATGCCAAGAACTCCAACATAATAGGATGACCCCAAACAGTAGTATTTTATACAAAAATTAGAAGGACCTGCATTTTTATAGTACAGTCCGCCACCCATTAGGTAGGTCGCTGGTTGGGAAGACCTCCGTAGACAGTTTCTATACAAACCCTGCTCTATGACCATAAAGATAATTATTACATAACTCATTCTATGAATGAAGAGTTTTGATGAGCACGTCACAGACGTTGTTTCCCAGTGAAAAGGCCTTACAGACTCCTTGGATATGTCGTTGAATCAGAAATTACTATAGACAATGTGTGTGGGGGATGTCAAGGACAAATTGGTCCCCTCTATAATTACCCAAAATTAAATAGAGGGATTCCGAGACTTCTCTAATAAGGCCAATTGTCTAGAATAATCCTTACAAAATGATTAGTAGGAACACCAGTTGTCTGCTAAAATTCTCGCAAGAAGAGTCCCAAAGGCTGAGCCCGCTGTGATGGGCCAAATAGAGCCCCTCACAGGAAACAAGATTTTTTACCAGTAGAGCAACCTCTACAGCCCCGCGGTGGCCCTCCACCTCATACATTGCCTCCAGCCTAGTAGTTTTTATCTTATAATTGACATGAACCCCCATGTAATGCACCGACACCACCTAGGAGAGATAACTAGGTTCCACCTCCATGACAGTCTTCCCCAGCCCCTCGTTCAGGCCAGGATCCCAGATCCCACTTCCCAAATAGAAGAAACAAGTCATACTAATTCAATTTTTCATAGGTCCCCAATTATTTCTGATGTTCCTTGGAATAGGGAAATGTATTGTTTCTTGAATGCTTGAGGCCAGAAGTGGAAGATCCCATTGATCTCCCCAACTACTTCTCCTGCCACCAAATTCTTGGGTCACACCCTCATGCAGTGCTATGTGTTTAGTGATTGGATCCAAGACCATGTCGATAACAACCTAGTAAGTTTAGGCTTGTACTCAACACAAATGGAATGTGTATTTGTGAATCCAGACAATGGAATTGATAGTAAAAGATTGTGGTATCAAATTTATAACTGCAGGTCCAGATGTATGATGACTGGATGGTTTTTAAGGAATTGTACCATGCCTATGGTATTATCTATGCACGCCTAAACATACATGAGTCTTTAGAAGACGCCGTTTCACCCACATACAATTCCTCTACCTCAATGTCTCAACCATTATCTTCCCAGAAGAGCAGGCCTCTACGGCGTATGGGAAAATATATTCACCCATGATGTCATCATCATCCTGCACTCATGTTGACTTCATGCCCCTGGATATGGATATTCCCCCAATGAATCCATCTAGTGGTGGGAGATTATTCAAGGTATCATCCAGGGTATTCCTCGGATAACACCCTAGAGCTGGTAAACACCTAAATTATTATTAATGTTGAGGAGCACCAGATAGATCCTCTAAACATCCAAAGCTTTCGCCAATGTAGAAGAAGTCTTAGTATATGTGTCATTAGAGTTCCTCAGTTTGTACATACATCTTGGCTATGCTTGAACCAAAACCAGTAAATAGGCCCAATACAGAGCTTAGCATGAACAGCCGTCTCACCCGGTGTCATCAGTTCCTCCATCGTCGTTGTTCATGTTCCCTTATTAGGCAGAGCCACCCAAACCACGTCATGATCATCCACTCATTGATACGGTCTAGGCTCAGTCATATGGCCCTAATCCTATAGTCACTCCACATGCTTCGACTAGTGATCATTAGAAGATTACCAACACCAGTCAAATGATAGTTCTGCTTTTAGGGCTTGTCATGCCTCTTGCTGCAGAATGACCTCATTTAAGTAGAAGTTCAAGCTTGGTACGAAATTATAATGTCCTCAATCTTATTTCCAACATCTCGGAAAGACTCTCCATTCATGAGGCTCCTCACCTGTCATTGGATATGATTAAATCCCTTGCTGAGGCTCTAAGAACCCCCTACTATTTGGGATGGAGGTAGCTGCTGCATAAGCCTTCCATTCTGAGGTAGTTGAGCATGCTAAATTTTAGGACATTATCTCATTATATGGAGAAGATGAATGATCTCCCATACAAGAGCACATCCACTAATTTTACAACACCAGCTACTTCAATTGAGTAAGGTTTCATCATTGTCTTATCGACATAGGCTCTGGGATAACCCTAATCCTGACTCGGATGCTTCGAAAGATAGGATTGTTCAAGGATGATCTGAGCCCCTCTGAACTAAAAATTAAATTTAATGATATGATAAAATAGGAACAATTTGGAATGATTTACATGAAGACACCGTTTGATGGTCTAGTTGGAAGCACCGAGTTCAAGGTTGTCAACTAGGACACTGCCTTCATCACGTTGATGGGTAGGCCATGGCTCCATATGCTTTAGTGGTCCCTTAATCATATCTCCAATTACTTAAGTACTCCATTAATGGTTGAGTTGGCGTATTCAAAGGTGATGAATCTCCCATTGTCAATTTTGAAACCCGCAACATGTATGCCAATTATTTCAAGAGAATGGACAACCAGATTCAGGCTAATGATGTTGACCATGCTATGACTGTGACTGACCGGTGGACTGACATGGATGATTCCTACCTCTTACAGATCCACCAATTAGAGGATACAACCCTGGATCTAGGGAAATTATTTTTTGTTTCAGGAATGAGTGGAAATAACATTCCATGTCCATGCGATGGTGAAATATCACCTCGTATTCTTATGCGAATCAGGCTCAGGTGACCCCAGAGCCTCCTACTCCCATAAGTTATCAGGATGTCCACCCCATGGTAAGGGCAGTAATCCATAATTTCTTATTCTATCAGGCTAGGATAAACTGGGTCAAGACGACCTGCCCCAATTTCTTGGACATCATTAAGTGTGGTCCACTAGGATGAATAACATATGGGATCAGATTGACAGATTTCATCACTATGGTTTTGATAGCACAGGAGTCCCCAAATGTTATGTCTACGACCGCTCGATCTTGCACTAGATTCCATCGAGATCTATTGACTCAGAAGTAACTCCTCTCACCTTGGATCCCTCGTCCATAAGTGAAGAATAGTATTTATAGGATGTTCTTCATACCTTCAAAGAGGTTGTCTCCACCATGGTTGATGAATTCATATCGGTGAACCTTGGTAGAAAGACGGATCTAAATCCCAAATTAGTTAGTGCTATTATGGTTTTTGAAGAGAAAATAAAGTACATGTACATCCTGTAGTAACATCATGACGTATTTTCATAGAGTTATGAAGAAAATAAAGGACTAGATCCCCGGTTAGACATCTATCACCGCGGTCTCCCAAAAAATCACAGTGTGTTTAAGAAACATCCTAGAAAGATGAACCCTTCTCACAGTGCCATGGTCCAGACCGATGCTGATAAGCTCATCAAATCCAATTTTATCAAGGAGTTCTAGTACTCCATATAGTTATCCAGAATTGTGCTTTTCATGTAGAAGAATGTATATATTAGAGCCTAAAACAAATTTTTTGGTCTCAACTACCACTTTACGAAGGATGATTTTCTCCTTCCTATGACAAAACAGTTGATCAACACTATAGCTGGGATCCATGCTCTATCATTCCTGGATTGGTATTCCGTGTATAATCATATCTGAATGGCCCTAGAGGATGAAGATTATATAGCCTTCAAGGCCCCACAAGGTACTTTTTGTTACTGGTCTAATGAATTCAGGTACCACTTATTAGTGTGTCATTCTTTTCATATTTAAGTCAATCCTTGGGATACTAGTGGAATGATACATGAATTATCTTTTGGTAAAATCTCGCCAGTGTCTGGAACAACACAAGGACCTTGAGAAATTGTTCGACATCATCCATTCTCACCATCTAAAGATGAACTCATTGATTTGTGCCTTCAGGGTCACCTTAGGGATGGTTCTTGGCATTGTTGTCATATATAGAGGCCACATGATTGATCTAGTAGGGATTAAGGCCATCATTAGGATTAATTCACTAAGAAAATTTATGATATCTGAGGATTTCAAGTCCACATTACCTATATATGGTGTTCATCACAAAATTTGATAGAAATTGACAGCAATTTTCTCGGTCAATGAAGAAAAGAACCATCTATTAGTGGGATTAGGACTGTTAGACTTAATTGCAGAAAATAAAGAAGTGTCTTCCCCATCCCAGAGTCCTAATTCCACATGTGTCTAAAAAGCCACTGGTCTTTTATGTGACCACCCAAAAATGATCTCTCAACACCCTTCTAGCTAAGAAAAATAACAAGGTAATGGAAAAAAATCTCTATTTTCTCATTCACATGCTCATGGATATGGAGACCAGATACTCATTTATCATGAAGAGATTCCTTCCACTATTATTTTCAAAGAAATCGTGACATTACTTTAAGCACCATGACGTACAGATAGTGTCCCAGGGGGATCCGTTGAATTACATCTTGATCTGGCCAATGACGATAGGCCTTCTACCATTGTGGGAAGTGATCGTAGAGCTGTTCCACACCAGGTGATTCCCTCGAAATTATATTAAATGGAAGGTATTTTTTTATTTCCATATTCCCATAAAACCTCCATATAGTAGTCTTTGAACATTGAGTTTTTTGATGAGGCAATCCTCTAGGTAAATGAGCACATTCCATGTTTGTAAATTCACTACGTTAGTGCTTCCATGAGTACTACCGATAGAAGGCTCAATGACCCCTACCTCAACTGAGTAGGATTGTGTATCTTCATTATCGCTCCAGCACAAGTGGTTTTCCATATTTGTTCATGTTTTCCTAAGGCTATATCATCAATGAGTCATAATACCAAGCCCTCATTACTAGCCTCGAGTAGGCCCATGAGATTTATATTATCCACTTCCATGTGAAAGGAGACTCGAAATTAGTCATAAAGTATATCAAATATTACAATTTATTTTGAAAGAGTGAGCTCTTATAATTATTCGAATGCACCCTCTAGAAGATGGCACAGTTCCCATCTATGCAAGAAGTCACTCATGTCACTCGATCCCAAAATGGCAGAGTTGGTGCCCTGGTCAGCCTAGTTGCATCTCTTGCCGAGCCTAATAAGAATGATTTTATTGTCCACATGGTGTACTAGAGAGTCATTGACCAATTCACTCTTGATTATGATGATTGATAGCATTTGATAATCCATACTACTGATGCCTCTATGTCAGTACCCTCAGGTCACCCTGATGTAGAGTTGGATGTATCAAACGATTGGAGGGACCCCATTATCGAGTGCCTCCAACATGGAAATATCCTGGTATATCGAGTCGAGTGAAAGCGAATCCAACACCACGCATTGCAGTTTACCATCTAGAGTGGTCACAGTCTTGAGTAGATCCTCTACAAGGATTTAATTGATTGTGTTCACCTCATGTGAATACATGGATTTGATATTTCTCATGTCATTCAAGAAGTTCATTTCAATCCTTTGGGGCTCATAAGGTCGGGCCAAAACTCTCTCATGAGATCTGGAGACTAGGGTATTTGGAACCCTCCATGAATCATGTCTGAATAATGATTTTTAAAGAGGTTCCATGCATTCCATATTTATGCCATCTTTGTGCATTTTCTGTGAGAGACTCTCCACACTACCAAGAATTCATGGCCCTTTGTAGTCAGAGGACTTGATGTCATGGGACCATATCGACTGGCGATAGCTCGAAAATGAAGGTTCATCCTGACAGCTACAATTTTCTTTTCCAAGATGGTAGAAGTGGTTTCACTCAAGTAGTTAAAGGATCATTCTATTGTTGAATTTGCGGCGACAGACATCATCTACTGATTTTTATTCATTCACATAGTTCTTACTGATAATGGAACAAACTTCCAGGTATCCAAGTTGATGAAATTTTATGCTGAGTACAAAATTCATTCTAACCATATCATTATCAATCATGTACAAGAAAATGGGAAGATATAGGAGTTTAACAATAAAAACTATAACATTATGCAGAAGATGGTTGGTCTTAATAAGAATATTTTTTAGGATAATCTACCCAACACCCTTTTGGATTACCAAACAATGACTCGCAATTCCACATAGGATACCCCATTCTCTCCTATGTAGGGAACAAAGGTAGTCAGACCCATCAAGATTAGTATTCCACTACTACACATAGTTTTTTATAATCACCAAGTGCTAGATAATGTAGCTGAAATCCGTATGGATGAACTGGAAGTACTCGATGAGAACATGCTTCATGTCCTTCACAATATTGAAAGTCATTAAAATAAGATAACTAGATATTTTATCAAGAATGTTCACATATGAACATTCATGAATGGTAACCAGTTGATGGATATGATAACACTAATGATACCTGGTAGGAAAATCCCAAGCTGGAACCCAAATGGGAAGGACCATATATCATTCATAATGTTTACCCCAATGGCATGTACTCATTGGTTACCATTGATTGCATGCATATAACTCCTCTCACCAATTAAAAATTCTTCAAGTGATACATTTTTTTAGTAGCCTGGTACTACATGACATTTTAATGTTACATCATACATGTCATTAAATAGATTTTTCATCCAACATATTAATAAACTACAAAATGGTTTGAGCACTATGACCATAAACTAAGATCTATATGGTCTCGCATGACATTACACTATTCTATCTATACACAAGATATTAAAATGTGTGATTCATCTGATCTAAAGAATGAAAAACTATTCATCAGTTTCCTTTCATGAAGTTAAACTTAAAGGGTAGATATACCATTATGTTCTGAGCTCTATGACGTAAAACTAGGATCTCCTCGCTAAAAGTTTCCCAACAGATGATAAATTGAACCTTCAGAACCATGTATGGTTTCATTTACATCCTCATTGGATAATTATGAATTCATAGACACATTGACTTGATCCCAACACCATGCTCTTCTCTTTGACTACCCTTAGTGTGATGTTCGTTTGGAGGATCCCAAATAGCGTAGTGTAGGATTTTTTGGTCCCACTCATGTTGAGATTACAAAAATCCTACCATGTCCCCTTCGTCATTCTTCTATCCTACCATGTCCTCACCGCCCTATACTAAACTACATGGCCCTTTTCATAACTATATATTTCATGATTCACATAATTATAAGATATATTTGAAGTCCTATAAATTTCACCCGTAGTCCCAGACACAACATAAATATCTCCCCATGGATCAAAACATGTGGTGTAGTGAAGGATTTTTCCCTCATTCACATTGAGTTCATCATGACCGCACCGTGTATCCCTCTCCCTAGTGATTGTCTCCTCTTTTGTCATCCCACCATACATTAAACTACATAGGCACATTCATGATTCCCACAATCCCTTTACTTGGGTATTCATCAACATTAACATCCTAACGGACTTCCTAATGACATATATATTTGAAAAAATGTATCTCCTATCATTTTGAGCCAATTTCTTCAAGGACCATGAACGAAAAATTGATTCAACTCTTTAATTGAGGATATAGTCAGCTGTTGACACTCATTTGTTGCTCCCACTCAAGGTCACGTGATATGGAAGTCGTGTTTCGAATGGGTTAAAATTCATCATGCATTGTTTCCTCCACAGCTGCATATCCCAATCATTGAGTGTAGTGATTTATTTTTTTTCTTGTTATCCCTTCAATCATAAGTCCTCCTTAGGAATGGTTGTAACTTCAAATACAAAACCCTTATATATTAGAAATAATTATATAACATTCCATGATTCCCACACCTAGAATTTCTCATGTTGTCTTAGGAATTTTGTTATTGAAATATCCACATGAAGGTTCAAGTTTTCACGTTCTGAGCACTTTGACCTTAATCTAATAACACCTTCATCCTTGTTGCAATAGGATAAACTATAAACTGGTTGGGACTACATGTCTTAAATCCATCGTTCATTATAGTCCCCTATACAATGTTCTAATTTATGATTTTGAAGTGTGGTGGGGAATAATCATCCTAAATCATGTCAGGATATTTTTTCCACACTGCATACATCCCTTTGCGACACCCTTCAATCTTCATCCTCGACAGAAGATGTTAAACTGCATAGGTCTGACCCTTCCTCATGTGTCCCATAATTTGGGTTCCCATCATAATTAAGATCTAAAAGGATCCTAGAATGGTATAGATACATATCCCAAGGGATCTTCTATCATTTTGGGATGACATCCTCAATAATCTCATGAAAAAAATTGATACAAGTCTCATCATGAAAATATGGTCAACGATCGATGCTCAATTTTTGGTCCCCATCCCTGGTCACAAAATTTGAGTATTATGTTGTGAACATGGTCGATAGTTATCCGAGATTATTTTTTCATTATGTGGCCTCCCATATAATAGCCATAATGATTCATCTTTTCTATCCATTTTTCCTACAAACAAGACATTAAATTGTGTAGCTACAGTCAGAGCTCTATGACCATAATCTAATATCACCTTCGTTCTCATTTTGAGATACTAAACAATGGACAGTATGGGACTTCCCATCATAAATCACTTTTCGTATCTAGGACCCTATCCCTAGTTATTATTTTTTATTTTTCAGTGTGGTGGTGAATCGTTTTCCTTTTTCACCTTAAGATATTTTTGTTGTACCACATTCTTCCCTTTGAGACACCCTTAAATCTTCATCATCACATCAATATTTTAAAATACAATTCTCCCACCCATCCTCGTGTGTCCAATAATTTGGGTTCATGTCATCAATCAAATACAAAAGGACTCCCAAATAGTATGTATACATATCCCAAGGGTTGGCCTACCATTTTTTCCTATGTCCACAATGATCTCGAGGGACAAATTGATACAATTATCGTGTAATGAATATTGTTATTGGTCAGCACAAAATTTTTTCCACCATTATTTTTTATAAAATATTGATACTATGTTGATAAAATGGTCATTAGTCATCCTCATTCATAGTTTTCATTATGTGGCTTCCCACATAATAGGCATGTTGATTCATCTTTTATATCCATTTGTCCCACACACATGACATTAAACTGGGTGCCTATGGTCTGAGTCTTATGACCTTAAAATATTATCTCCTTCATCATCATTGAAATAATTTATGCTATGAACTGGATGAGACTTCTCATCTTATATCGCTCAACATTTTCATCCCCCTGGCCATAGTTCTCAGTTGGGATTGTATAGTGCAGTATAGGATTATATTCTACTCACCATGCCCTACACATACATCATTGAGATACCAATCCGTTATCTGTGTCCTTGTTGCATGATGTAAAACTATAAAAAATCCTCTACAACTACTTCTGTCTTGATTCCCACTATTATGGGATAATTAGGACCTCTTAATAATTTATCCTTGGGGTCCAACCCCATTTCAAAGAAACCTCATTATAATTATAGCTCCCTAGTATGTGTTCTTTAGGAGGAGGTATATGGTGAGGTGTGGACTCCATGTCCCCATTCACAATAGTTTTGTAACTACAACTCCATGTACCTCTCCAACCAATAGATCTTCCTTACCTAGTTATACACTAATATTTTCATGTTTCCTACTCATCTGTTGGGCCCCCTGACCCTCTATGGCAGTTCACCAATGTGCCAAAGAGAACTCATGTTCTTTACCTTCAGTGTTTGATTCTACATAGACATGTTATCGCCCTTGTTTAGGATTCATGTTCCCCTTCATTTGGGATTTAGTAATCTTTTTCTTTTGAAATAATCCTCTAATGGCATGGATTCTCGCCCCCAACACCCTCCTACCTTCTTCGGATATGTCCTTGATAATTTCTATCAAAAAGCTGATACAAGTCCTTTGTTAGGAATATGGAAAGCAGCCGACGGTCATTTTTTGTCCCTATTTCAGGTCACATGTTATGGATATTGAGTTTCGAATACAGTCAATAGTATCCTCTATCATCACACCACACACTTCAATCCTTAAATATATGATTCATGATTGACATCATTTTACACTCCATAATGTCCATGTAGAATTTCATTACTCTTAGTAATATCCCTCAATGCTGCATTTCATGTTAGGAGGACAAATAAACAGTTAGGTGTCAATCGAGGATCCATACTAATATCCACTTTTCATGTATTCCATGTGTTGAAAAGTCCTTCTATTCCCATGTTTCCCACATTGTGTTTAGCACACATGGGATTATGTATTCTGTTGAGTATTTCACCCGTTAGTAAGAGTTTTATTTATAAATGGTTTGAGATCTAAGACTATTAAATTAAGATATAATCATCCTTTTGACAATATGTAAAACAACAAGATATTATTATAACTATGTATATCATGATTCACATACTTATGGGATATGTAGGAATTCCCGAACATTCCATCTTTGGGTACAACACTTGGAATTGTAAATCCTCACCCCCCCCCTCTTTTTTGGCCCATTGGATAGATGCTTTTAAGAACCTGTGTTCCGAAGAGTGCCTCTTGGGATCTCATTCACTTTGGGATATGTACCACACATCAAATTCCCATTATGGGTAACCATATAACTACAACTCTACCCTAAACATGTTCAGGATGTCCCATAGTAACTATGGGATTCTCCGGTTTCCTCGTCCGGGAGGATTTCCTCAACTAGTGTTGGTCTCCGACCATGACATTAATAGGAACTATGGTTTTCATGATTATAAAAATTATGAGAAACATATTGACATCCAGAAATTTATACTAAGGCCTAACCCCAGGGTCATTTACCCTCTTTGGCCATATTGACCCCGATCACGGTCCAATCAATATGACTTTAATACTATGTGCACTTTCTCAACTGCATAACGCTTAACTACTTGTATTTCTTACTCATTGGTCTGACATAAAAAAAGGCATTATATGTCCTCACCAGAGTGGTTTGGTCTGGAATCAGGTATGATCTCTAATCATACTGATGCACCTTCATAATGGGTTTCCATCATGATGATGTAATTTTAACAGTGTTGGACTCTATTTTAACAACATATCGCACTACACTCCATGCATTGAATTCCCCTTATTTAAACCCTTGTTCCCTTATTGTTTGAAGGAACCCACTAATAGTATGGATTATCAGCCTTTGGATAGCATACTTTCCTAGGAAAATATTCTGGAAGACTAATAGATGACATGTTGAGTCGAACCCTGTGTTTTGAACATGGTCAGATTTCGGCCCTCATTTGTTAACCCCATTTAAGAATAACAGAATATGGACACAATGTTTCTATCACGGTCAAAAGTTATCCTTCATTGTCAGAAAATCACTATAGTTTTCTGAATCATGGGTATTATTATTCACAATTTCCACATCCGTATGTTCATATTTATTCTAACTCCCGTAACATTACGCTGCTTCTGCACTAGAGCTCATTGGGGAAATGGAATTTTCACTATTCTACAAACATAATTATCTTTTTAGGCCTCCCCCTTTCTTCCTTTAAATCCATATTATTTTTTGAAACCCTAGATTCTTGATACTTGGTCAGCACTCTCATTTTTGGATGGTGTAACTAGCTGGTCATCCCTTGTTTCTCACATCGGTCCCAACCCACGTGAGATTATTTATTGATCGCTAGATATTTTTTGATTGTAACATGCATGAAGTAGTCCAAATAGAATGAAATAACCCATTCATTATCCTACCTTAATATCATCAAAGCATTAAATTACAGTTAAATGGTTACACGCATTACAAAACGTAAGGAATGCCCCCATCCCATTAATGGGTTGACCTCATAAATTGAGTGTTCCAGCTCCGCCACTCTTTATCTTATGGAGAACAAGATATGTTGTCACCTATTTAATTACCTCTCCTCCTCAAGAATTGATGGGTCATAGTTCATTGGACACACTCTGGGACTTATCCTCCTCAGTTCAGATGATATTCATTTCCCAGGAGTATTTCTTAATTGTTTCTTCAGTCCTCACTATATAGGCCTTCAGTTGCGATATAATCCTCGATTGTATATTGAGAAAGGTGGAATACTCATCCGCCAATGAATGTATACATTGAACCTCACTTTTGTGTTCCTAGAGCCTATTTATTTTCCCTTATTTTCTCCACTTCCAACTTACACTAAATCCACGATCACACTCCCAAATATTTTTATCCATGATATCTCAGATTTGTATATGAGAACGTTAGTCATCCACTCCCCTGGAGCATAGTTCACAATGCCAGGACTGATGCTTCCCCATTTGTTCTATCCATTTCACATGAGGGGTCTCCCCAATGAAGTGTTGGATCTTCTTCCCTAACTGGTGATGGACGATTTTTAAATCCTCTTCATCAGAAGTCATCTCATCCCATTATGTGGGGTCGTCAGGTTTATATCCATGAAACGCCCCTAGGAACTCTTCATCATGGTCTGTATCAAGTGTCTGATCGGGTATTTCAAGACCCATGTTGTCTGATTGATCCTCATAATTGGATACCAAATCAATTATCTCAGGCTTTATCATGATAAAGGTCTTACCAGTGATCGGAAGCATTGCAGCTTCATCGATTCAAACATCTGCTTCCATGACCACCAGTTTTCCCCTAAGAAAAAAAGATGTAGGATACCCGAATAATCTCCCCATGTTTTCCCATGAAATTTGATGAAAATTTCTTACAAGATACACAACAAAATCTTTCAACCTAATAAATGGATGACAGTTACGTATTCTGTGAAGAATGCATATAGAGATCAAATAGTTTTTCCCTCTCTTGAGTTGTTACCATCCGAACCCCGAGGCATGACCCTCCATATATTATTATGATGTATTAGGGACCCGGGAGGACCACCCATGGTGTCACTGCCCTGCTATGTGTACTAACCACTTTAATTGTGTGTGAAGATCCCAATGATTCCACAATTTCATCTATTGTTGGATGGGAGAGTGTTTTTCATTATAGGCCCTCCTGCACAGTTCTGATTTTTGATGAGAAATCATATAAGACCTGAATGAAGACTCTTGGGAGTTGTTTAGGATTTTTTCATAAGGGAATCCAAAAATTCATCATTCTTCGATTCTAAATCACAAAACTCACCCTCATCTAGAAGGATCCTTCCGCCGCCCCCCAAGGGCTCTTCAAATTCTTCGGTCTATTGGAAGAGTTATTAAATTTGGTTGCCGATAACTGTGGAAGGTCTGTTTGATCAAGAATTACCTTTACTTGATTCTTCATCGGTCATGGGACACCCTAGGAATGCACAAAGACCTTTATTTCTTAAAGATAATGCTCTATCCACCTGGGATACATCAAAGTTATCATATATGGGACCAATATTTGGAAAATCCATCACAAGGTGATTTAAATGATGCCACATCTCAATAAGGTTGAGGATTTTTCTATTGACATCCAAGATGTATGAATCCTCTGGGAAGATGACATTGTTGGGTGTATCTATGGGACAAAACTACCTCCTAGATACTAGGTGGATATCCTGCATAATCTCCTTGGTGGCCTCCCCTATGGATGACTCTTCTCTTATAGGACAAACTGGTCCACTTCCACCGCCTACCTCTCGTCTGGTGCAGGTGTCACCACTATTGTAGCACCACCATCACATTACTTCCTCACCACCTTCTGGCCCTGAAAAAGAGGATGAGGAGGCACCACATCACTAACATGAACGTTTTTCTGCTTTAGAATCTCCCCTAGAAATGCCACCTCTCAGCTCTTGGCATATTGCTTCACCAAACCGTAAGCAGCTGTGGGTGGAGGTAGCTCGTTTCGCATCTTCTGAGATTATCGTGTGAACATAATCCACATATTCCTCATTACACATTGGTGATCCTCATATCGTACCCCCATGCAAGCCTATGGGGTCAGCCTCTACATGCATTAGAACTGCCTCACAAAGTGGTAGGGAGTGTACCGCTCGCAGAGAGGATCACGATCAACCAAATCCACCAAAACACCACCAAGATAGTCTATGTGGTAGGACAATTTCTCTTCTATCCCTTGGACATCATCATTGAAAACACCTATTTCAAAAAAATATGGGTGGTAGATGAGCTCATCTACCTTCCATACCCAATTCAGCACCAAATGCATGGTTAAATATGTTGGAAATATCCCCCACCTAATTCAAAATGGTTGGAAATAAATAAAATCCTATAGTGGGAAATGTGGTTTGTATATTCATAGATTTCCATAATATGCACTGCTATCCACCCATACAAAATATGGAACAGCCCACATATCCTATGTGGCTTCTTCTCCTCACGGATGTTCCAAAAAAACTTATATATCATGGCAATCATCGGGATCCTGTGGTTGATGTTTCCCCTATTCCCAAAATGGATTCTATGAAAATCATGCTTGGTCAATCATAAATGATTATGTACCTCACTGGATGAATCTAGCTATATATAAGCATTGTAATGAACATAGAAAAACTAACCATTGGCTTCTTTTTAGTACTGACATTGAATCCCCGTATATTTTACCAGCATTCCTCCCTGAGTCACCAATATGAATGCTCCAAGCTATGTGGAACCTCATTCAGGTAGGTCCGTGGCCTTCTTTGAAACTGTTAATCTTTAGGGAAATTAAGAAACAGTTTGAACCTCTATTTAAAGATGGCATCCATCACAAAATTCTTTTCCTCCCCCGATACCAGGTCCTTCAATTCATTTTCTAGTGATAGCATCTTCTCTGTGTCTTACCATGTATTCGCTGCATGGTGGAACTCTTCTGACATTTCCCCTAGTATCAGGACCCTCATGAATAGGTGAAAATCATAGATGCTGATACTAACATCCCCATGGTGATGATGGAATATATTTGTCCTCGACAACCACCGACCCAATTGCTCTTGAATTAGTCGCTTCTGCTGATAGATGTGAAATTGAGAGGCCAAATCCGCCTCATAGATTCCCACACACCTCAACTCTACCATGAAAAACTCACACAAGGCGCCTTCCCAGAAGGCATGTGCCCAATTATCCATAATGTTTCCACTCTAGCATAGATCCTACTAATTAATCAACCCCTTCTATGGGTTCCACAAGGTTGACATCAGAATGGTGTGGTATAGTCGACGGGGTTTCTCCTGCTGCAATGCATTCCCATAAATGTTATTCACATTTTTGTATTGGAAATATACATTGATGGGTGTCAAACCCTCACAAGATTGTTTGTTAGGTGTCCTGAACCACTGGACCTGGCATGACATACTCTTGAACCTATAAGTTGGCCCATCCATACTTGCTTTAGTAATTAAGATGCCATCCCTCAGGTCATATATATAGAAAGACAACCTTTTAAACTGGGGGTAGTTCTTCTGACCCTTTAATATCAGCTCCACCAGCTACTTATGGTATACATGTCTCCATATGTATTCTCTAATTAATGAGTTATTAGCCATTTCTTCATTATAGGTAGCATCTGCAAGGACCTCCGATACAATGTCCTGGTGAGAGGTTTTATATTTGTTTTGGAAACATTTCTCCTAAATAACGGTGCATGATCGGAAAGCAACAATTGTGAATCTCGATCCCAGAGATGGTTGACTGAGTCCTTCCACATAATTCATAGACATATGTTGTAGAGCTTACACTCATCGAGTTGAAGAACTCATTGTGCATCACAAAGCAGAAACGACAAATTCACTGAGAGAAATCATAGACAGAATGTATCCTCATAAATAAAGATCTTATTCACCAGAATTTATAGATGAGAAAAGGAAACAAGAGAGTTCATCCTTCCCTATTTATAAGATAGGACCCCCTTTGCTTCGTGGAGCATCTGATCGTGGTGAGCTTTGTGGCGCTCTCAACATGCACATCACCTTTCCACATTGTAACTCTTCTTCGCGAGTATGCTTAGAGATATGTCTACAAATTTCTGCACTTGTCCCTAAAACATATAACCTCATTTACTCCTCAGCTCTAAGTCTATGGAGAGGGATTATTTGGTTCCAATATATGTTAAGAGTAAATGAAAACATAAAGAGTAAACAAATTCCATAGAGGCTGCCTTTTGAAGCTTGTTCGTGGAGCCCCGTAGCACTGTGGCCAGCATGAAACTACCTCTTTTGTGAAGCCATCGCATAGAAGAGTGGTGGGAGGCACTGAGATCAAAAATAAATTTTAGGAGACATCATTGAGCCAAGAGGAAATAATCTCTATGATCTGAAAGACATATGTGAAGCTGTTGTGTAGAAAAGTGGCGGGAGGATCCACAATTACGATAAATCACCATGTGACTTCACATAGAGCGTTCCCTTCTTCATGCTTCCTCTTTCCTATAAATATCGAGCATTCCTCAATCCCCAAGGATGGATACTCTAACATTTTTCCTTTTCATCTCTCAAATATCAATGTAGTTTCTTCTCAGCAAAAAATTATCTCTTCGAGGTACTTGAGAGTCATGAAGTGTCGTACCTTTGGCTTAACCACAACACCTATTCAATCCGTGATGCCCTCTGCAGAGCCCTCAAGCCTTCAGAAAGGAAGGACATCCCTCTGGTGACATCGGTCTTCACAAATCACTTATTATTTAAGATGTACCTTACATGCACATGTGGGCCACATGCTAAGGAAGAGTCACTCTACTTCACGAGGAACACTGCTTCGTAGTGCTATGCTTTACGATGCTCCATTGCATCATAAAGACCTACTCTGTAAGATCCATTATACTTATTTACGTACCCTCCATGTGCACCAATTCCCAATTCATTGGCTAGGCCAACACACTTTGCGAAGCACACCACATCATGAAGCCCCTCCACTACATGGAGCACTAGAGCTTTACAAGGCCTCTTCTTTTGAACCACGTTCGCTCTGCAAACCCTTTTCATGTACAACCCTCCAGGATCATAAACAGTGATTTCATGGTCCCATTGGTGGTGATTCACATTTTTTTGAAAATACTTATTCTTTTTTTCATAGGCACACTAATGGATACTACTTCTTTGCATAGAAACGCTAACATGGATCATTCAGTGGATCACTCCATGACACCCCGTAACCATGGCATTTCTGATTAATTCTATTTCTCAATGGTGGATAGGTATCAGTTATGTTAGTCCTAGGGATTCGGAGTGAACCCAAATTGTCTTACCTATAGGATGTTATACTTCAATGATACATTTTCCTTTGCACATGACATTAAATTATGGTCTCTCCTCGTGCACCACACACAATGTGCCCCGTTTCGGCCATTCTCTATGCCCTATTGTCTCCACGAGAGTGAGATCTTTCTCAAATGGAATGAGATCAAATTTATTTTTTTGACGTCTCTACGCTGGGAAAGGAAACCATATTTTTGTAATCTTATAGGCTTTCTTGTGGGTGGAAGAATATATACTACCCCTCCTCTATTCTTTTCCAATGCCCAATGGAGAGAGAGGTATAGGGACCATCATTATCCCATCCCTCAACTGCTGGGATTTGTCTCTATAGTTCCTCCATCTTTGAGTAAGTCCCATTCTCTATCTACCTAGGTTACTATCCATGTGAAATCCCATATTTATTATTTGGGTATCTCTATATGCATGTTTCATTCCACTTCCCATGGAGGAACCTTTCTTGATGTAGTCTTCAAGTCGTTTTTCCACTCCTTTCTCATACAAAGAATGAGTCAAATGGGCTTAAATTAAGCATCAATGATGACATATTCACTGGGTTTCCTTAATATGTATACCCCAAACAATTCTGAACTACATGTAAATTCATCCCTGTCTCCTACGAAGGGTACATATAAAGCCTCCCTGAGGTTCAAGCCCAACACCTACCAGTCCCAACCACTTCCTGTTGGTTCACCATACCATAATACTGAACTATGTGGACTTTGATCCTTGACATGGTATGGTACATAAGAATCCTCCTTGGGGTAAAATCTAAATAACATCATCTCATAGGAAATTAAAATGAATATATAATCCCAAACCTCTTGGATTTTAATCCTTTCAAAGGAAAGGTATGTATAAAGCCTTCTTGAGGTTCAAACCTAACACCTTCATCTTGCATGATGTTAAACTGTATCCACCATTATAAAATACATAGACATTGATCCCTGTCTCTTAAGAATGGTACATTAGAAGCCTCACTGAGGTGAAACCCCAACACCTACTAGTCTCGAACACTTCATGTCGGTTCACTAATCCTTCATCCCAAACTATGTTGTCTTTGATCCCCTCAAAGGCAAGGAACCTAGGAAGCCTCCGTGATGTTCAATCCAAAAACCAATCTGTCCCGACCACTTCATGTCAGTCCACCCCCATCCTACACATAATTAAAGTATATGCCCCTTTTTTCCCACAAGAAATTATAATATACCAATTCAAACTATGTGGTATTTGATCATTTCTCTTACACATGGAATGTAGGAAGCCTCCCAGAGTTCCAACCCCAATTGATGGTAAGTCGTTGTGTCCCCTAGTTGAGGGTAAGCTATTGTGTCCCCCATTCATTGGTAAGTCGTTCTGTCCCCCATTCTATGTTAAACCGTTCTGTCCCACAATCGCTGGAAAGTCTATATACCCCAACTGACTGTATGTTGTTGTTAGCCCCACACGACAGTAATCCATTGTAAGATTAATTATGAGGATTTGATCCAAGTCCCTAAACAGGGTACATATAAATCCTCTCTGAGGCTCAACCCTAAATACTAGTAATATATGGTTCTCTCCCTATTGAGACCCACATCTATTGTCCATCCCAAATCCATCAAACCAACAAGAGATGCTAACCATGCGTAAGCCCCAATATGTTGTTGGGGAGCTTTCCTCTATGAACACCATGATTCCATGACCCATACATAACTATGTGGAATTTGATTTCCTACCATGAGGATACATAAGAATTCTCTTCAAGGCTCAATCCCAACATCACCATCGCCCTCACATCAACTCCAACCTATTCTCCATGTACTCTAAACCATCTATATTCATCCTGATTCAAACTCAGGCCACTACATCTCAGTGAGATCATGTCACCCATATTATCACTCCTCCTAGAATCTTTCGTGTAACTAAACATTTGTTTTCCTCAACATCAATGTTCCCTCCAGGGGTTCCCATCTAATGCACTCATATGAGTGTTCTGATTAGTTAGATCCATCTCCACAAGATGTTAAACTAGCGGAATACACGAGAGTTTGGGGAAAACATTTGAGACATTCCTATGGTAAAAACATCCCTAAATTTAACATAGGATTCCTTGAGATTCTGTGCCCTCGAGATTCCATTCATAATTTGATGAAACCCGAATGCAGTTGTGTTCAGAGTCAAGACACGCCAGCGATGTCCAACATGACTACTCTATTGACTGATGGTTGCTGCTTGACGGGACCACTAAGAAATTTGTAACATAAGAAGCCTAATTAATAGGCATCCATGAATACAATGGATATGGAAGAGTTTCACGAATGAATTCGTAAGAATATGAGGGAGACCCAAGCATGGTAACGATCTCCAAGGAGGAATCCAAGGAAGGATTAACTGACATCACACCATCCCTTTTCGATCAAGGAGAAAACAACATTGAACATGTGAAATATGTCTCCTGCCTTTAAAAAACGAAAATACGGGGAAATAATTGCACCTCCTCCCAATGAGATGGATGCACACCTCGAAAAAGTGTCAGAACCACTATTGTTTTTTTATAAAATATTGTTTTTATTGGAAATATGAAATCTTTATATTAACATTATAGTAATTTAATTTCCACAATATTCTATAGAATTGGAAGTTGAAAATATATTGTATATGTGTTATTATAATGATATATTAATGAACTAATCGTGTTTCTATTAAGATTGTAAATGGGGTTGGTATATTGATAGAGTACTGTGAACAATATATTCTTAATTAATTTAATGAAAATATGATTTATAGAACTAATACCAGTCATAACTAGGGATCAATCTTCTATATAATGAATTAAATAGTGTCACCCCAACTAAATATAAAATTTTTAATAAACTAATCCTAATAAAAAGGTCTCTATAAATGGATAAAACATGAATAAGAAGTTAAATGGGGGTGTTGTAGGCCCATAATGATATGGTGGTCCCATTTTACAAAGCCATACCCATTTTGATGTAGAATGTTTTGTATAATATCATATAATATGTTATATAAAATTATCACATTTTAGGGATAACCATGTTACTATTTATTATTATTCATTTTATGTTATTTAATATAATTCAATTTTTTTTAAAAAAATTGTTTTTAAATTATAGAATTCTAAAAGTATTGTAGATAAAATTATTTTTCAACTGGGAAAAAAAATCATGTTTAATATTCCTCCCCAATTTCCTTTAAAACTAATTACATGTACAAAACTAAAATTTATGAGGATCATGAATATTATTTATTAATAAAACATAAGTACAGTGGTGTTATTTGGATTTCTATATAGTTGTTATTTTTTTTAATTTTTTAATATTTGTTAAAAAATTAGAAAATATTAGCATAAATTAATAAAATAATTATTTGAATTGTTATTAAATTTCATATTATTTTATATTAATTCTTCTATAAGGAATTGTTTCGTCACTAATGAGCTTATTTTAGTGATTGTTATAAAGGTTATATCAACTAATTTTTTTTAAAACAAAAATAAATCTATTTAAATATATTATTTATATTGATAAAAATGAGTGACTATCCAATACTTATTATTCCAACAAAAATATGCGGAATTATAAAACTATTGATTAATTTTTAAAATACCCTACATTGATACGATATATATTTAATAAATTTTTTCATCTATGAACTCTTTGAATTTTTTTCATTTCTTTTAAAATTCATTTGTGGGGGAAATAGGATTTAGTCTCCACCGAAAGCTATTATTAACACATAATTGAAAAATATCAACCATTATGAGATTGTATTTCTCATAAATTATGGTACTCCAATTACTCTTTAAATGTTTTTTCTTTTATAGGAATAATTATAGTCATTTATAATTACAATGATGGGGAAAATGATAAGAATATATCATTTATGAAAACATAATTTACATTTTAGCAATTCACTAGGAAATGAATGTACACTAGTTGTTGTTGAACCACAGTCTACAACAACATGTACCTAGTGTACAATAAATGTGATCATAGTCGTATTATAGTCCTATTTTATGGTTGGGGATTTATTTCTCTCATTAATCATTTTTCAATCATGTCCAAATTCATTCATGTTTTAATCATCATTCAATTATAAGAGACCAATCATTGTGTTTTTCTAAATATTCTACTAATGTCATGGAAATACATCATTAATGCTTGGTTGTTTTTAAATAATTTTTAGGATATATTCTTTTATATCATTGGGGTTTTTTAATCCTATATAATAAATTCATCATTTTTATCTTCATAGATGTTTTATTTATATAAAATGTATATAATCTTGGGATTGGGATTCCCATTGCTTCCATCATCTATTCCTTCATTAATGTTGGTTTATTGATTAAGTCTTTGTGAGTCTAAGATTATATTATATCTTAACATTCGTGGTAAAAAATATATTTATGATAGATATCTAAATATTTAAAAACCATATAGTTTAGTTAAGATGATTTATTGGTGGAATACCGACAGTCCATTATTTTTGAAGAATAATTATATAAATATATATTCAATAATGTTACATCCATATTCATCAAAATATATAACAGACTAGGAAAATAATTGTATTTTTATAAATTAATTGAATTAAAATTTTATTTTTTAAAAAATAAGTTATTATTCAATTATATAAGAAGTAAGCAAGGTATAATTTTCATGACATGAATTTTCATGATCACCAAACATTATTTATAATTCTATTACAGATTCATTTTCGAATTACCTATAAATAATGCATTGTTCTTTTATAATAGTATAACGATTGAATTAATTTTTGTTATATTGGTTATTTGGCAATAAAATAGAATGTTATATTTTTTTATAAAGGTATTACTTTATAAACATTGATGACTATTTTTATTATCATTACACTAGAAATTTGATGATAATATATTATCAATGAATGGTATAATATTATTGTTAAATAAATCATGATCATGAGCTCCCCATGTATAGAATTGGTTAGAGGAGTGGGACTGTTGGAGACAACAAGACTAATTATACCATTTTCCCTTCCCCTAAGTGTTGGGTATAGTTTTTTCTCTACAAACGATATCGGATTTCCTTCCCCTACATGATGATTATTACACACAAAATCATTAGATACATTAATCATATATTTTGTGAAGATCCTAAAAGAAGGTATGTCATGGATGGATCCTCCTAGTTTAATGAGTCTATTAAATATGTTTTTATACATGTGAATTTAAATAAATAATGTTAATTTTAAAATAACATATTCCTATAATATTATATTATCAACTCATACACATTATATTATAATATGGTTTTAATGAATGAGGTTATTAAAAACTGCCTTGTTTCTTCAAACTCTGTTCCATTTATGTCCCTATATAGGAAACATAAAGATGGTTTTACACATTAACTGGGTACGGGAAAGGCCCCAGTCATGGGATCTAGTCAGACATGTAATTAGAGGCATGGTTTGGGACTTTTTAGACATTATGGATGTTTGGGGTAATGAATATATAGCGCTAAACTCTGATATTTTCTTGGAATAATCCAATTAGGGGATTCCATTAATTTGGTCCAAAGAGACCATTTTGGAATCTTATTATATGTAAAAATATTTAAATATATTTAACATTAAATTTTTAAAATTTTAAAATACCTTCTCAATAAGGGATCTCTGATACATATTCACATATATATTCTTTAATTAAGTTTTTTAGGTATCCCAATTAGTTAGTGCCTCATCAGTATTTGCATTCATTTTGGTTCTTATTCCATGTGTAACTAATGGTCAAATAAAATTAATGATTTAATTTTTTAATATTAAATATACATTCAATTAGTCACACTATCTCTCACTTTTATATCATTTTACCATATGAATTAACAACATTCTTCTATGATCAGGAGATGATGCTAATATATTATAATGGCATGATCCTGTAACCATTCAAAAAATTTGGCCACAAAAGTAACCAAAAAATTAATTGATCAATCACCATTCTCATCATTAAAGTGTCTAAGAGTGTCTCAAAGATAGTATTATCATGTATCAGTATGTAAATAACATATAACTTGGGATTGTATAATTTTGAGGGAATATTATGATTTTATGGGATATCTAGTTTATATAGTTCTTTATTCTTTATATTAGTAAATTGTTATCGGGTTTTATGTATCATGGTAGTTATTAGTATGTATGAAAACATTGGATACCATTACATGCCTTATACAATTCATTCATTGATTATCTATATATATATTTGAGAATCAATTAATATAAGATGTTGATTGAATCAGTAAATGTAAATCAAATGTTCTTTTAAAAATATTTATTATTGGTGATTTGGTTAATATGAGTACTCAATTGAGTACACTTACTGAGAAAAATAATATATTTATATTTTAATCTAAACTCTTACTATTTATGTAATTTTATTGCTTAAAATCCTTCCAAATGATAGTATAAATCATTTTAAATGAATAAAAATTTATTTAGGAGCATTTATGATATATTATTAATTATTTTGTTTAATCTATTTTGATATTCGAAAAAACTAGATTTCGAACATATAATGTGTATTAATTGTTAAATTAAAGAGAGTAGAATAGAGTTTTAACTGTTCTTCTATTGGAATTTCGGGCATTGAGTTTTTAATAATTTATTATGGGGTTTTAATAATATTATATATTATATTTTATAGTATATCACCTGGAAGGACACCTCAGAATAATCCATCTGAGAAAACATAGTTAGAACTACCAACACATCATACCATTTATTCTAATTTTATATAATTTCCAAAAAAAGAATCATTGATTTTCTTATTTGGGAGAACCATGGTAATTACCTAAAAACATTGATATCCTGTGTATTTTTATATACAATCAACCTATGAATTTATTAGGTGATTTTTGTTAATAAAAAGACAATATATATATTAATTATGTCCAATATAACATTAAGAGAATTGAGACCCCTAAGTATCATCAATTCCAAAAAAAATTCTATATGATAAAGGGAAATATCACCAATGGTTTTATTTCAAATTGAGTCTAATATTAGCCATGGATTACTAAAAATTATATTTTTTAACAATATTTCACGAAATTTCTCCCTAACATTATGTGGTGTGAAGTCATGAGTTTTCATGGTTCTGAGATAAAATTCCCTATGCCCATAATGTATTATTCTTAATGGCTTGTGGTTTTACATTTATTTACATGACATATGATAAATGATACAAAATCAAAATCATGCAACTTTTGGATAAGTAAAATGTAACAAATTTACACTTAATTAATGATTTTTTTCAAAAAATTTAAATTAATTAAAGTTGAATAGAATGTTATCCTCATTAAGATAATATCAAAAGACTAATATTTTGCATGTCTCTTGGTACCTTGTACGAGTACGTGTAATATATCATATATTTTCCATAATTGATCATAAAATGAGATGAGAAAACATATATCTCACTAGATTTCTTAAGGAAATGTTTCACCCCATCCTATTATAATAGAAAGATCCTTAATTAGTTTCTTCTATCATCTCACCCATGACTAATTAAGATAAAATATATCATTGAATAAATTTAATTCCCTTCATAGAGAATGTTTATCCATATCCAATTATTCAATTAAGGGATAATATGATTTGAAATAATGAATTCAACCATATAAACATATTTATCACAAAATTAATTTATTTTATAGTATATTGGAGCCATCCAACCACTCTATGGGAGAAAAGGATGCGGATTAAAACATGATAATAAGAGCAATTTAGTTTTAGTACGGTATTCTATAGATTTATCTCCAAATCATTATCATAATTCTAGTTCAGAAAGGTTATATATCATAGATATATTATATATTGATGCATAATAACATAATTTTGTATTAGGTGATCTGTTATAGTATATTATACTTCATAATGTGGTATATTTAATATAGAAGATATTTATTTAATTATTTATTAATAAATTTATTCTCTTATTGAATATAAAATTTATGTATCTTGACACCCCTCCAAGAAAGATAATAGAGGGAATGAGAAAGAGTATGCATTATTCCCCAACAGTAGAATCAGGTTGGTATCTCCTAGGTATTATAGTTTGGAATATGATTTTTTAATATTATTCATTTAGTGGACTTGTTATCCTAGTAATTATTCATCATGAATTTCTATTGTTACTATTTATCCTTTTCTTAACAAAATTTTGTTCAATATTCTATTCCTTTTATAGTGGGAGTATTATTCTAGTCATGTAGGTTTCTAGTATGCGAAAGTAGAAGAAACTACTACGGTGATGGCTATTCTCTTCCTTAATCTGTTTTATTACAAAGATAAATATTAATTTCCCTTGGTAATGGATATTTTTAGATATATATTTTCTGGAATGTTTTTAGAAATACGATATAAGTTTTATGTTTAGTATATTTTTAATCTAATAAATATAATTTTACCAATCCAAATTCCACAAAATCATAGAGGTAAAATTATTATGGATGAACTATGTATTATTTGGTAGTATGTAATGGTAAGAGGGATTATTGACAAATCATTGAACTATAATAATCGATAATACATTTAACTATGAAGATAGAAAAGTGCACATATCTCTTTTTACACAATTTAATATTGAAGAATGTGACGACCATGAATTATTATCATCTAGCACGAATTGATACATGGATTAATTAGTTAAATGTGGGTTTTATTTACCAAATAAAATTTATATTTCAAAGATATCACCATAAAAATTAATGAAGTGAGGTATTCTAAATTTTATTTTTCTAATCAAGTAATAGAATTTAAAATTACTCTTAATTACCTCAGGTCTATGTAATTATTCATCCATGTTTATAGTATTAATGAAAAATATTATTTGTCTTTTTTATACTCATTTGTAAAATTATTGGAGGCTAATATTATAGTATATTTGAAGTCTCATGATGAGAATGGTCAATGAAACTATTTTTTAATATATTACTTTTAGGGATAATATTTTAATGTCCAACTATCTATATTATCTTTTTATATTCAAAAATTAATATCACATTGGAATATTTTATTAAGGTCACATCTCAATAAGTTTTTAGAAAAAGCATTCATTGATGTCATGTAAATATACATAAATATTTATTTAATAGTAATTATTCTTACAATCAAAGGTTATACACATAAAATTATTGATTATTTAAAAATTATAAGTACCCACTTGAATTTCTTAATGAATTAGGGATTTAACCTCACATGGTCTACACAATATAAAATAACTCTCCGTGTACTAAATAATATATTTACCACAACTCCTTTAACTATATTAACTTTCAGTGGTAAATGAATTTACATTTTTCTTTATGCATAATTATTCTTCTGTTCTTGTATTTTAATTCCAGATCATGGTGTATTAAAATATGGTATCAATGGACTGTATACAAATGAGATGAAATAACATAAGAATATTTTAAAATTATCACTAATTTTTCAACCACAAGTTGTTGTCTGTACGATCTATTTAGAGTGTTATTTTTTCTGTTTATTGATAATAGTCCCCATAAATAAATATTTCCCCAATGTTATATGAATTTATGTTATCATCTATGTTTAATATAACCTAAAATAGTTAATTATATCATATTTTATTGTCCTATAAAACATCATGTAGTTTTTTATGTCTATAGTGAGAGGATACAAAATCTATGAATTTTTAATTAAATTGAAAAATATAGTTCTATATCACTTATAACTAAAATAATAATAGATGTGATAGAATAATAGTATATGGTACATTTATAACACATTTAATTTCCATCATATATAATGATATATGTCATGAAGACCATAAATTATACTACTTATTGTATCAATAATCATGAGAAAATAAATGATAGGAAATTCCACAATGTTTGGTTTTTGGATTCATATTATTTTTTTCTGTCTATAAAAGACTATTCATCACAAATAATATATTGAACGATGTTATAAAGGATTTTCATTATTTCTATTTTTTTCTCATTTTGGAATCACAATAGAGTATCATGATGTTCATCAATGATTTGTGGCATTGTTTAAACAATATCACATAAGGCCATTTTACAGGTGATTTACTTGTGATCAAGTAACCTAATGTCATTTATGGCTAGTAGTTTTTCTTTAGAAAAAATTATCTCCCATATAGAAAATAAATAAAATCATTTTATAATTTTTTATAGGACTATTAAGTGATTTTATAAACCACAATGTTTTCTTGGTATTGTTTGAACGTCTAAATATATCATATTGATTTTTTCATACGTAAGTGGACAAAATATATGATGAATTGTTAAGGTTATATGTCATAGAGATGATAAATATGTATTCATTACTATAATTCATAATCTAAAATAGAGATATATGATTCATGACATTATTTTAACAAGAGTTAAAACATGATTTCAAAATATCTTGAAAATCAAATCCTAGCATCCCATCTTCTGAATTATGGGAATTCTATGTAATATAAATATATGTATGAATATTTCATCAAGGCCAATGTCTTTAATTATTATGTTTCATGAGTGTATATTATCCATTAATTTGAGTTATCCTATATTAACATCTATCATTCATCTATTTTAATGTATTCATCTAAATTTATTCATATAACACCTTGTCATTACCATCTCTATTGGGTAGAAATTAGTTATTCATATGTAGTCCGATATTGTATGGTGTGTGAGACAATTGGAAAATTGAAACTATGTTCAAATAAACTATAAATGGATCAATTAAACCAAAAACTAAATTTTTTCCATTTAATATTAACCTTTGAAATCATAATTGGTTATCAGATATTTCATTATGTATCATTGATAATATGAATCTAATTATTTGGTATGAGAAGGATATTTCCATTAGTATTTTTCATATTATTTTGAAAATATAGTGATAGATAGATTTGGATATATGATTATAAACATTCAATAACAATGAAACATAATGTCATGCATTACATATTCTATGGTTCTTAATATGTGAAATAAATGTCAAATTCTTATAAAATTATATGATATAAAGATACTGAGATTATAGTCAATTCATTTTTTTGGACCATACAATGTGTATCATCAAATAGAGTGTGTAATTGTTTTGACTCATGTAAATTCCAATAATTCTAGTTTACTGGAATCATTCGATGGTCCAAGAAAATACTTGTCTGTGAGATATTGAAATAATGATCAAGAATCCAAGAGTGCTCCCATCAGAATCAATATCTATATTCTTGAGTAAAGAATGCTTGCTAGTGGATTGTTTATAAAGAACATAACCATTATGGTTGGTATTCCTCATTATAGATAATATTTATTTTAATTTATTATATGTTATTAGTTAGAAGAAGATTTAATATATATTTTTATGATAAAATGCAGAATTAATAGGAACTTAACTGATGTGATATCACTATGTAGACATTGTTACACTTGTTGAAACATGCACACTATCTAAAACACCCTGTATACAATGGATATGGACTGGGAACCTCGTTGCAATATAGTTTTATTTTTTAGTTTAGCAATAATGACAGTTCAACTTAATTAATTTGCCTCCAAGACATATTCATTCTTATTTTTCCCTTTATTCAGAAAGGAAAGACCCCACTTGGTGACATCCTCCAACATCATATCCACATATGTTTTCCACTATCAATCAGTATCAATATATCCTTTAATTTATTATGGGATCTATATTTTTGAAATTTGAGGGAAATCATTTCTTTGAATATTAAATCTTCTCTTATTTCATCATGATATGGGACACAATCTTAAATTTACATAATATTGTGATTTAAAACACTTTCATTTCTTTATTCAATTAATTCAATAATGAAACTATGAATATTTAATCTAAGAGAAGTTAATATAATTTTTTCTATTACTATTATTTAATCACCACCTTTTTTAGAAGTTATCTAAATACTTAAATATTCATGTGTTAAAATTCATAAATTCTTTTATATCATTAATATATTCTTCTATTGGGACCTAAAGAAGAATTATAAACATATTTTAGAAGTTCTAAAACTTCTTACTTTATTATTCGAATAGTTTTGTGACAACATTGTTATAGATCTAAGTGAATATAATTTAATTTTTTTGAATATTAATTATTACATAAAATTTAATTTAGTTATGATCAATTCTTTTTTTAAATGTTACTTATCTTTAAAAGATCACATATTATGTTTGTTAAATTATTTTTATACAACATATTAATTTACATGAAAATAGTACCATGTATACAGGTTAAAATTTTAATTTTGAAATATGAATATGATTTTTAGGTTTTCTAAGATCCAACATAATCATAGGTAATAATTTTGAAATAAAAATGTTTTACATTATAAACTTTTATACATAGGGATATGATCATTGTACATAGAATTTAATGATTATTTAATATCATTTAATGGAATTATATTATTTTTATAAAATGTTTGGGCATGTAATCATTATGCGATGAATAGTACTATAGAGTGGGAAATGTTATAAATTCCAAACCATATATACCAATTAACATTTCCCTAATGTTATTGGATGATATTTTTCTCTATTAATTACAAATTCTTCCCTTTAACATTTTAATAGATTATAAACCTTGAAATATTATAAATATTTATCATAGATTCTGAGAGGAGGACCAGGGAAGGTAGGTTTGGTGTGGATCCTTCGGCAAGTGGGGTTTTATAACTATTTTTATCCATGTCAAAAATGTTAACTAAGATTATTTATTTTTCTTAATGATTAGTTATCATTCAAAATATTATTACAACAAACACATGGTCTTATCAAAATATTTAATGTGATGAGTGGACACCACATATTGGGAACCATTATAATCTCACTCTCGGTGTTCCTATATGAGACATGTGTAGATTCTTTTATGCACGATCAATGAAAGAGAAAGTTTCTTGTTTCATGAACTATCAAAAATAACACATGTAAATAGTGACATATAATGTTATAACATTACCCAAAGGGATTTCCTTTACCATATAAGATGGTTATTAGCACTGGGGAAATAAATTCGAATTTGAGGAAGTAATATTCCAATAATTATAAATAATGAAAGATAAAAACAAATATAAAATGATAAATTGTAAATATCCCAAACACTCTAAATGTGATAAAACAAAAATAGAATATATACAAGTATTGATAACTGTATGTGTCATCAAAATCATCCAATACCCAATCAAGACATCAACACAATGTCTTTATAAGGTAATAGTATCACATGATACTCTGGTCACCATCAAATCCTAGTGATTTTAAATCAATAACATCAACCACCTATGACTGGTCCTTTCCATTTTCATCAACTTGGAATAAAAAATTATTAAAATTCATTTGAAAAAATGTTTTATAACAATTTTAAATTGACAAATGGAATTTTTTTAAAGTTAAATAACCTCATATCTAGATGATATAAATAAGTTAATCATAATAGGAATAAAAATAAATTGTTTTACCCTTGATGATATATATTTGAATCGTTATCAAAATAGGCATAAAAAATAGCTTCATTTAATAATCTTCTAGTATAACAATCTAAAATGATAGATAAAAGGTTTAGAGTCCAGGGGTATGATTATCATAGATGTTATCACACAATTAAATGATGTAAAAATATAAGTTAATACACACTCCCCATATTGGAAATCCTATGGTAAATTGTGTAAAATCTCATAGAATAAACCCCCATCATTGAAAATATTTTAGTTATTATTTCCATTATCAATTCGTTTCTATGTAAAGCTAATACATTCCTATTATGAGTTATTCCCCCAAACTACTCATTCTCCCTTGATAATAATGTCCAGTTAAACATTTATGGTATTGTAGTTCAATTCAATCAATCAAACATATTCAATGTAATCATTTAAATCTACAATAATTTTCCGTTTTAAAAAAATATTTCAATTTAACAAACAATGGTCAAGTTGTTTAAAAAAATCAAGACAATCATTCAAATAATCTCATTCAAAATAAAAAAAATAGTATTTTGTACCACATTAAAATTAAAAATCAAATAATTCATTCGAAATATTTGTAAATTTAATATAATTCAACACTGAAATTATAAATTATATTTTAAAAGGACATTATTTAATACACAATTCATTTTCAGGTCATTTTTCATGGAGATAAATTAAGTATTTAGAAGAAAAATAGTAAAAAACAAATTTAATTATGTATCCATAAAAATATTAAATTGATATAAACTGTTTTCTGAACCCAACTACTTCAATCATGACTAATAAACATTCACATGAAATCCACCAATAGAGATTCAAGGTCTGTAACATTCAATGGAGAGTCATATAATCAAAATTCCAATATCAAAATTGATATTTATCAATGAAATTTGTATTTAAAAATATCAATGAATGAGTGAAATTATAATGTTAGGATACATGATCCAATAATGGTTACACATACTAGAAGATAATGAAATGTATACCAACACATAAATTAATTAATCGATGAGTTTTTTAGTGAAAAAACAATTTAACAAATGACTCTAAGTTATTAAGAAAAAATTAAATACTAGTGTACTATTTTAGACATAAAATATTGATTAAAAAATATAAAAGGCTGATATTTCCAACCGAATCATGAATTTTTGGGCATTACTGGGTAGCGGGTGGCCTCCAATAGCAAACTAGTGGTGCTGGATAGAATTATCAGGCTATAAGAAGTACCCCTATCTACCCAACATGAAAACAATAATACATGTTCCACTCTCCAGTTAATCTAATATCCAATATTGTTTTTATTGGTAGACCCCACATCCCACCTATAGCTTTCTATTCAATGTGCCAAATCATCAATACAATAATCCTTCAGTAATGTTTCACACTATAAATGCAAGATATTACTATTTTTAAAATCCTATTTATCCTCCCATCCATTAATACAAAATTAGATCCTTTTTACACACCCATACATATAATAGGGGAATAAATCTAGAAAACTACTACAATTTCAAAATATTATATGTGAAAATATGAGACTAATATGGAATCAATGACAATACAAAATAAATTCCTAGTAGAATAGTACCACATGAAATCAATATATAATAATGAAAAAATTTATCAAGATGTAATTGATCAATAACATTATTAATCAGAATTAAGCAAATGAATAACATGTTTTATGTTAAAGCCTTTGAAAAATTCTATGATTTGGTCAACCAACTCCTCAATGGAACTTTTTTCAATTTCCAGTGGTAACATTTATCTTTTTTTGGAAATGTGATCTGGCCTGTAAATTTTTCTTAACCTACCCCAAAATTCCCAACAATCCTTTTACAATTGTACTAAGACATCGCAAACTATATACCAATATCAAAAAGAGTCATGACCACCTTTAGTGAAAATTTTACAAGAAATATCCAGATTAACCAACAAATATTGTACCTAATCCATTAAATCATTGAATGATGGGACATTCTTATCCCAAAAAACTAGTGAATAGTTTTAGGGCAACAAATAAAAACTAGAGGGATTGATTTCATAACAAAAAAACACATAATATAAGATTAATCAGTATAAAATAATAAAAAAATTAATTTCCAAACACACTACAATAGAAAAACCCATTATTGATTAGATATATGTATTAAAAATACTAAATCTCAAAAAAATATTTAGAAAAACTAATGTTCCAAGGATCAAGTGATAAATAAAAATTCATGGTGAATTAATTGATATAATTTTGTTGGTTTCATAAAATTTTGCAACATAACCTCTATAGAAACTTATGATTTATATCCTTATCATCCTTTACGATATACTAATACATGTAAAGGTATGAATTCCTGAAAAACAGACATGATTTATAAGGTTCAGCCTCGGTGTGAGAACCTAAATACTTGCTATAGAGACTCCCATGGGTTTATTGAAATACACAATTATAAAGAAATATATAAAACATCATCCAACTCCCATTAAAATCTTTTATCTCAACATAGAAAAGATTCTACTAACTAACCTCAATTTACCATTTTTTAATATAAAATAATTGAGCCAAAAAAATGATTACTGAATTTTTTTAATCTTATCTACAGTCAAAACGCTGAATACAATTTTTATTGATTACTGTTTATAATTTTTTTTGAACACTTGATCTGATTGTCTCAGAAAGGCTGTTCTAATTTTTTTAGAATAGTGGTTATAATTTTCAAAGAATAGTGGTTCCAATTTTTATATAATAGTGATCCTAATTATCTCATAATACTGGTTCATATTTTCTTAGAATAATTGTTTTAATTATATCAGAAGTGTGGTTCCCATATTCTCATTTTAGTGTTTTCAATTTTCTATTAATGTAGTTTCTGATTTTCTAAGAATAACAATTATGGTTTTCTCAAAATACTATTTTTTCTTTTCTGATAATATTGGAACTTATTTTCCAATAATATAGGGTCATATTTTCTTCAAATACTATATTATATTTTCCTATAATATTTGTTCCTATTTTCATTGATATTTTATTTTGATTTTCTCATAATACTGGCTCCAGTATGCTAATAATGTGGGATATGATTTTCTCATAATATTTTTTTCGATTTTATAAAAATAATTGACACGATTTGATCAGAACACTTGTTCTGATTTTCTCAGAATACTGGATCATATTTTCTTCGAATACTGGTTTAATTTTTTAGATAATCTTGGAACTAATTTTCATATAATTATGGTTCTATTTTTATAAACTATATACAAAACTCAATATTTGAATGAATGATCATTAAATTTTTTTCTTCAATTTGATGGGTTCAATCACTTAGACTACTCCAATAATCTTCCTTTCATGTGTATATAAAAACGTTTCAAATGAACGAATAATCTGAGAAGTTATTTATTGGAAACACATCAACTACAGGCTTTAATCTTTGAAAAAAATAATATTTATTTAAATCTCAAAACCGCACAAATATAAGGATTTTAAAAATTCATCTATTACATCATCAAATCTCAAAATATTTTTATATATTTATGAAATATTTTATATCATGTTTGAACTCTTCAACTTCAAGAATGTTTTTTGATTCAATCCAAAATATGTATATGGTGGATCCATTTTTTTGAAGATGTTGGATCAGATTTTTTGATGTTGTTATATATGAATTTTTGATGATGATGGATCAAATTTTCTTATTTTGTTAGATCTGAGTTTTTGAATATGCTGGATACATTTTCTTGAATATGCTAGATCCAGTTTTCAAAATAATAATGATCGATCTGCTTTTTTGAATATGGTGGATCTGATATTCTAAATAATAATATTGGATCTAATTAGTGAATCTTTTTAGTAACTCTGATTACTTCAAACCGCCCCAACAGTTCTTCAAAAAAATGTTATCATGAATATTCTCAGTATTATTGGAATATTTTTTATCATAAAATATTACTCTAATTCGGTTTAAAATGTATGAATAATTTCCAACTCATGACATTTTATTCTTGAAAAAACTTGTTCCAAAATAAAAAACCCTTCAAACATATAGTTATTTCATAGTAACATCTTTATTTTTTATATTTCTACTTGATTAATTATTATATTTCACTAAATAAAAACATTCATCAACCAATAAATTCTTTATATGATTTTTTTAATCCAATAGAAAAAATTCAATTTAGATAGAATTGATTCCTGGATTAAAAAATAGTCTTCCAAAAAAAATTTAGTTGTCAACAAATATAAAAACATTATTAAAACAATTTATCAAAAAGGTACTTCAATATCCCTATATGGAATTGTAGAAAAACCTTGTTTCAAACAATTCCAACTATCAAAAGTTTCACAATTTATCATTTTAAAAAATTATTTTTTTTAGTTTTATAAAAACATATCCTTTCTCAATGGAAAGTTTACTACAATTATACTTCTTGATAAAGTAATGTTTTCATGGAATTCCCCCATCAATGTAAAAAAAATTCTACCCTTTAAATATAACACTTCCCCTTACTTATATCTTTTTCTCTATCAATTTTTGTTCCCCCTAAGATTTTTTTTCTGTCCCTTAGTATATGATAACTACAACATCATATTCATAAAATAAATGTATGTAAAATGTATTATAAAGTAAAAAATTTATTACATACTCTCCCCTTTTTCATCATAATCCAATGCACGGTAAGGGTACTTCCCAAAGTGTTTTAGTAAGTCATTGGATGAGGAAGACCGTGATGTTGTAGCCTCAATTCAAAAATCCATTATTTCTGAAATTATTTGGTAAAGATAATAAAAATACGATAATTTGTGGAAATGTGTTTGAAAATAATACTTCATCAATAGAAACATTCTCTTTTATAACGTGTAACTATATATCTGTGGTTTTTCAGCCTAAATGTTGGATAAGATTCATTGAAATAATAATTTTACATTGATTATCCCAATTTATCATCAATGGTTTAGAAACTATTATTTTTAAATCATAATTCTAAACTTTCAACCACAAAATTTGAGTACAAGCCTATATACAAACAACATATTCAGACTTGGCAATGAAAAATGTTACTGAACATTTTCTCTTACTATGCTTGTATGCACAACATACCACAAGAATAAATGTTCCAACTATGGTTTGATTTATATCATTATAATTTCTAGGCCAATAAACATAAATATAACCATGAGACATCAACTCACAAAATATTTTATTTAACAACACATGTGATTTTTTTCCTTTTACAAATATCAACATTCTTTCTTCTTCCAATATATGTGATTCCATTGGATTACATTAATACCAGCATAAAAATTTACAAAAAATCAATATTAAGCCTTAATGAAATATAGTAATCAATATTTCTTTCCCACATTTCAATGTATTTTTTATTCACCTGTATTCTAGATATATCTTTTCTAAATATTGGGTTCACTAAAATAGGAGTTGAATATTATTTTGATTCAGCAATTGAAAACATATTTAACAATTACCTGGAATTTTTTACTTGATATATGAAAATGATTTTTTTTTAAACTTGTAAGAAAATGAAAAATGATAATTCAACAAATCATTACATTCAAAAATTATTCTTTATTTTATTAGAAAACTCTTCACGGACCTTTTATTCTCCCAAAAAAATATTCATCATCCACATATACAATTACAATTTATGTTCCAGAGTAAAAAGCCTCCAATTACATGTTTCTATCAACATTACCTTTAGAAAATTTTATCATTCTATAAAAAATCATGCTCTGAATATTAAGCATGTAGATCTTGATTCAGCCCATAAAACAATTTCTTCAACTTAATTTTTTTTCATCCTCACTATCTAGAAACCACGAGTTTACTAAAGTTAAGCATCATCTATAATCTCACCATTTAACAAAGATGAATTTACATTAATATTATAAACATTGTAATTATAATGTGATGCTATTTAAATAAGAATTATAATATCTTCCAATCATTTAACTGGAAAAAAATCTTCATTAAAATATACCCCAACCAACTTTTCATATCATTTTGAAATAAATATTTTATATTTTATTAAAACATCTCCATGTTTATTTATTTTGTTTCTATAAACCACTTGGTTTTGTTATCATTTTTATTTTCTAGACATGGAAACCCATTCCCATGACTCATTCTTATTTATACGGTCTAATTAATTTATTTGAAGATCCACCAATTATTTATGTCGGATATCCTTTAAATCTAATTCGGGTTCAACATTTGAGACAAGTGAAGTGTGATTTTATAATCTCAACATCTATTTTGTCTGAAGTGGATCCTTATGATTCCAAATAATATTTTAGGATTCAATATTTTTTTGTAAGGTTAGAAATTTCAAAATTTATTTCCCAGATAGAGTTTCATCATCACATTATTCTTCTAAATATTGAAAATAACGTTTTCAATTACAGTCACTATTATTGGAAATCATTATTTTATAATCCTTATAAATCTCAAAAATATTTGTTATGAAACTTTCATTTTAAATTACTTTCACATCATATGAGTTGGCCAAATTCTGTAAATAAAATTCCAACATTCATAACCTTTATCAATTGGTGAAGAAACCATGAAAGTTACTTCCTTATATATCTACTCAAACATTCCCAAATTCGGATTTTTTATTTTGAAAAACCATGGACATACAAAAAATTGATGTATTTAAATGAACATTTTTTTGTTACCACATTTCATAGGGATTCATTTTGGTTTCCAGTCTCAAAAAACATCTATATTGATCATGCACAATAATACTAATAGCTTCTCTCTAATATAACATTGAATGTTTGTATTATGCTAAAAATTTTATTTCCAATTCACTCATGCTTCTATTATTTCATTATTCTACTCCATATTGATGTGGAATATCTAGAGCACAATATATATGATTGATAACATGATTTCTCAGATAAGATTCAAAATTATTTTTTTTGAATTCGGTACTATCATCTGTTATTTGGCTTCTTGATGGAAACATCCAATTCATTCTCAACATATTTTCTGAATAATTTCAACATTACAAAATCTTCTAAATATTTCTTCGTGATCATTATGTTTTTCAGTCGATTTAAATAATTAATTAATGTGTTAAATTATAAATCCCTTTTTTATTGATGTGTCATTGACCGACATAGATTATAATGAATAAGCTCAGTGGTCAAGTATATAGAATCCCAATTCCCATATGCCTTATGTTAGTCATCTTTCCTTTATAAAATGTAAGATAAAAATTTGCATTTTTTCTTTAAAATTATATATAATTCTAGATAGTATCCAAATTAATAATCATATTAATTTTTTTCTTCCCTGGGTGACCATGTCTTTATTACCACAATTTGTTTTCATAATTAGTTCTCAAATAATATGTGTTTTGGAATTCTACAATATTTAAGAGATTCCCACTAGTTCATTCTTCTATTGTAATAAATTTTACATCTTTCAAACATTTGATGATACTATATTTCTTTCTGAAAATTTTATATATTACATCATCACAAATTATAATTAAACTATTGATGTAATTTTTTATCCAAATAACAAGTAAAACTTCATTATATTTTAATTTATCCCCTTCAATATCTATCGTTTAGATTCATTTGGTTTTTAATGAGAAATCATGTCAAAAAGTAATTACCCCATCATAATGACATTCAACATGTATCATGATTTTTATATCAACATTCATTTGTAAAGAGGAACCAATATCATGTATCTATGGTTTATTCCTTTTAAACGCTTTTATTGTTGTCTAATAAAAAATACCTTTCCTCAACCCTCTTATTTCAATCTTTATTTCCGTTTTAATCATAAGAAACATGTTTTGGAATAATTGTCATTCTTCTTTTGGAATGACTAATTGACTGATCACATCTTTCATAAAATTCTTCAAGATATTTCATTTTATTTTTTGATGGAATGTTTCTACCATATTGAGAATTAACCTTTCAAACTTCTTATAAGATTGGAATATTACTCATTCTTCATTCACTCTTTATTAAATTATTCTCTAACCATTTTCCTTGTAATGATAATTTGTAACAAAAATTATAAACTTCTTGCCCATATCTCCATAACACAAGAAATAGCTATAAAATTTATTTTTTCTATTTAAAAATGACCTTATTCTATAGAATCATTGTTGAGGTTGGAAAAATCTTTCAGCTATAACGTGCTCATGACATGGACCATATTTTCTATTGACTGAGTTATCAACATTTATACTATTGATAGGTTTCTCACATCCATTATCCACCCAACATTTCAAATAATTTTTACTAAACCTAAAATGTTAAATGAATAAGATGAAGCAGTTCTTTAGCAAGATAATATTTCATGAGATTCTCATATTGTGCCTTATCATCAACTTTAGATGTATAAGATACTACTTCTGAAGATTTATTGAAGTATACTCTTATCTTACAATAGGTACATTAAGACTCAATAATTATTGACTGCAACTAGTTATCGTCATCCTCCAAAGCTTGTAGCTTCTTATTAAGATCTTCAAAAATCATTCCTTATTTAGAAAATATATGTTTGTAACTTAACATATCATGAATATATTCATCCTCCAACTTGATGACATTTTTCTTCCACCAAAAACTTCTTCATGATCAATCATATTTACTATAATTTCATTGATGTGAGTTTTTTTCTCAATAAATTAAAAAAAATCGGTTCTATGAGGAAACACTCTATAAGATTCTCTACCACATTCTTCACTATATGGGGACTCTTTATTTAAATTTTTTCAATGAATGTTCTGCATGGTTTTTAAATTTCATTTTTAGATGAATTATTGTTATTTCGGTCTTATAAATCTTTCTTACTCAACATAATTTTTTTATTTAAACATCTTCTTGTATCCATTGGTTGAATTTTCTTATTTATTATTTTTGTTTCAATTATCACATTATGGTTTTTCATCCATATAATCTCGGAATTCCCTAATATTCTTGTTTAAAAAATTATTAGAAAACAGTATGATTCCACCACACTCAAAACATTTGAGAAGAAATTTACCTCCAAACATTATTCATCATATTCAATAGTTATTTGATATAAGATATAAGGCCTCAACCTTAAACATTACGTAACAATGAATTAAATGAATAATTTCCATTGAGGATCTTTTTAGGTTTTGAGTTTTAGAGAATTATATCTTTACTATTACATCTCAAAAGATTACAAAGTAGACACTTCTACTAAGTTCCATAAAATAAAAACTCTTAAAAAGAAACATGTCTAGTTCCATGTTTTATATAGCATTACTTTCCCTTGATCCCATCCATTACACTATTCCACATTAATTCATGTGAAAAACATTTTAAAAAAACTTCGGGTGAGCATAAAAAGATCAGTAAGGGAAACACAAAGAATGAAAACTTTTAGTTTTTCAAAACAACAAGTAAACCATGTATACTTTATCAAAGTAATAATTTTCACCTTTATGCAGTAGTAAAAACTCTTCACTGAATAAAAGATCAATACTTACCCTTTTATAACCAAAAAATTACTATAAAACCCATATAAAGAACACATAACATATAAAGGTAACTTGGGACATAAATATGCTTAAATGGAATAACTATACCGTCGACTTCCACACATATCACTTAATGGAATTGCCATACGGCCGACTTCCATACCCAATTAATTGGAGGTTATAACGTAACCACCCATCCTGGTATTCACGGCACCACCCGTCATATGGTTTATCACGTGACCACCCGTCAAATGTCCAAGTACCATTATAAAATCATAAGACATAAAACAAATATAATGGAAAGAAAACATTTCCACACTTTGATCACAATATATCACTTAAATATATTTAAAAAAAATCCATTATAAAAACCATTTTCGATACCAAAATACATAAAAGAGTATATGGTATTTATTTCATTTTAAAAACATTACGGCTTGTTGAGGAAGCCAAAGACCAAATAATACTCGCGGCAGCGGAAAAGTGTCATTGTCACTGCGTACGTTAAAAGAATCATTCCTTTTTGTCGTTTAGTAAAATGCTTAGTAGAAAAAGATTCCTTTTTTATAAAATTAAAAGTCAAAGGGGTTTATACACTGTATAAATGAAATCCTTGTATTAGAATAAAATATGCGTCAATGAATGGAGATTGAGATGAAGTCCCTTACCTCATGTTCAATGTGACTCGATTGCTCTTTAATCTCATGAATAATAAACTAATGTTTATTTCTACTTGCTTAAGAACCTTTTTCATGTTTATTATTACTTTTATATTATTTATTTCCATGTTATAAACGTTATGTAATCATTTAATTTAATAAACATCATTTTGTCGATATTTGGTTCTTAAGTCGAAAGTGGACTTCTTATGATTACATGTTGTGGTCAAAGGATCATTATATCCAGAATGATATTCATGATTTGGATATCATATATATGATATATATTCAGCATATTCATGTATTTATAATAGTATATAACATTTGGAGGTATGAAAAATAAATGCACCATTCAAGGAGACGGTAAGCCGTACGTATGCATGAATGCTACATTCATTTCTATTTCATATTTAATGGAGTGAAATCATAATTATATAAAGTTATATTAAAATTTTTATATAATATCATATATAATATCATTAAATCCATCCTTTATACGTCCCACATATGGAATTAACAAATCAAATCACTTTGAGGGGGCGGTAATCCGCACTTCCTAAAATGAAATTATCGTGTTTACCCATAATGGAAACCATAAAGGTATACCAAAAATGAAAAATCATATGCATAAGGAAAAAATAAAAATAATATATATCATATATAAATAGAGTGACATCTTAATGGCCACCATTACAGGTGTTAAAAAAAGATTGAACAATCATCGTTTCGTGAGGTAGAAAATCGCCAACCACAGAAACAGTATGTTCTTTAACCATTAGACGAAGGTGTGTGTAGGTGTAGCTCTAATCCATAACATAAAAACATCCTAGTATATTTAAGATACTTGTTTTTTTACATAATAGAATAATAAAAATAGTTTAGGGGGTTGGAGAAGCAAAATAAAACATAAGAACACAAGAGAAGACACTACCTTTAAATCGGGTAACTCTTTTTGATTTGAGCTCAAAGGCTTACTTGGAATGACTTAATCCCAAAGTGAGTCTTCTAGGAGTAAGATTTGTATGTGGATAGAAACAATGGGAAGGGTTTGGGTGACCTAAAGGCTTGAGAGGTGTGGGTATGGTGGTAGAGTTGGGGGCCTTTTATAAGATGAGAGGAGGGGCACTATTGGAATGTTATAAAAAGATACTTTATTATAAAATGATTTTCGGATTTTAATGGTCCTCAAATTATATATTTCAAGTATAAGGTTATAAGAGTTCGAAATACACCCATCAAAAAGGTTTTTGACAAGCGTAGGTCTTAGATTTTACATTATCATTTCATTTTATTTAAATCGTTAAATAATGAGGTAATCGCTACATCATCATGGTGTCATAAATAATTTAATTTATTTAATGTATAAAATTTATAAAAAAATATCATGATGTAGGAAATCCTTTTACATTTACAATGAATATTTATAGTCAAAATTATGACTCGTATAACCCCATTTAAAAATTATTTTAGTAAAACATCTCATGTTTGTGACATTTTTATTTTATCATTAAATAAAAAGATTTTAATGACATTTTCCTACCGAAGTGGCTCCATGGGGTCCCCAAGTTGACCCATGGATTTTCTTTGACTTCCATGAAACATAGAATAAGAATAGGACATGTTTCAAGTTCATTTCATATTATTAAAACATTATTTTTACCTTAAACTACACTAATTACCTCTAATAGCAATTAAAAACCTTAAAGTTACTATTCACCAAAAAATTCTTTTAATCCCATTGAGCCACATTTTACTTATTAATGACAACCATGTATGTTGTATTTTTGAAATTAAAAACATATAGGTGCTAAAATTTCATTTAAATGAAAAAAATCAGTTTTTAAGTACCACTTAGTGGTTTCACTATTCATCAAAAATTGATGTTTTTCAGAAAAATACCAAAAATTCACCCTAAGCTATATTTGATATTACGAATTCAAAAATGATTTCAATTTTAAAAAATTCAAAACATATAAGTTTCATTAATTAATTTAATAATTAATTCCCACTGTCAAAACAAATAGCGTGTTTTTATGAAACAAAATGTATCAAAAGATTGACACTAGTTTAAGTCCGATTTCAAATTGAAATTAATTCCAATGACCACTATTGGATTAAATGGTAAAAATATATTCTAATTTTACTTTAAAACAAATTCAAAAGATAATCTAATCATATTAAAAAATTATATTAAAAGGTGGTTTTGAATTAAAATATAACATTTTTTACTATTCATTAAAAAATGTTCTTTATCAGAAAAATACAAAAAAGTTACACAAAGTAAATTATGATGTCCCGATTCTAAAGAAGAATTTTATTTGGTCCTATAGAATGTTTAATAGTGACCAAAACAATATTTAATGATGGTTCGCCATCAAAAGGCAATAAGCGGACCTTTAGTGAAAATTAGAGTATTTATGCCTAAAATGTAATCCTTTTCATATTTTATGCCTTTATCCTTTATTGGATAAATGTAAAAACATTTAACAAACATATATAATCATATTTTAGTTGTTTCTATTCATTCCTGCCAATACAAAGACTATGTGTTAACTACCATTTAAAATAATATTATTTTATTACTCGTGTGGAACGTAAGATTTCAAAAAACTCTTTGTTGCGTATCGAGTACGCTATTGAACATAGCAATCCATTTAAAGTAAAATCAATATTTATTTCGTAAATATTAATAAATATGAAAATGAATTATTCTTTATTAACCTGGGATGTTACATCCTTCCCCCGTTTTGAGAATTGCGACCTTGCAATTTTATTCACTTATCAAAATAAGTGGGGGTATTTACCCCTCATAGCATTTTTAGATTCCCATATTGCCTCTTCAACCATATGGTTTTTCCAAAAATACCATTACCTGTTGAATTACTCTATTTCGCAACACATGCTCTCTTCGGTCAAGAATCCGGACGTGTTGTTCGTCATAAGAGAGATTCTCTTCCAACAGAACTACCTCTGGGCTCAAAACATGAGATGGATCTGGCATATACTTTCTCAAAATTGAAACATGAAAAACATTGTGTACCTGAGATAAACTCGGAGGTAATGACACTCTGTAAGAAACTAATCCCACTATTTCCAGAATTTCATATGGTCAAATTAACCTTGGACTCATCTTTCCTTTCTTACCGAATCGCATCACACTTTTCCATAGTGAAACCTTGAGAAAAACATTATCACCTACCTCGAAAGATAGATCCTTCCTCCGGTTTTCCGCAAAACTCCTCTGCCTACTCTAAGCTATTCTCATGTGTTTCTGAATCAACTGAACTTTTTCTACCATCTCTTCAACAAATTCTGGTCCAATCAGCTTCCTTTCACCCACTTCATCCCAAAAAGCTGTTGTTCGACACTGTTTACCATATAATTCTTCAAACGGAGCCATCTGTATACTAGAATAAAAACTGTTATTATATGGAAATTCAACCAAAGAAAGATGTTGGTCCCAAATTCCATGATAGTCTATAGAGAATGAACGTAGCATATGCTCCAAGGTCTGAATTGTTCATTCTGACTTCCCATCTGATTGCAGATGAAAAGATGTACTAAAATTTAATTTAGTACCCAACAACTTTTGAAGGCCTTTCCAAAAGTTAGAAGTAATCGTGGGATCACTATCAGATACAATGAAGAGGGGAACTCCATGCAACCTGACTATCTCTTTAAGATACTAAAAAGAAAGTTGATCTAGAGACAAAGTATCTCGAACAGAAAGAAAATGCGAAGATTTAGTCAATCCATCAATAATAACCCATATTGCATTATTACCTCAAAATTTCCTCGGTAATCCCACAACGAAGTCCATTGATACATTTTCCCATTTCCACTCTAGCACTGGTAAAGGCTGAAGCATCCCTTTCGGTAATAGCCGCTCTGATTTAACCTTATGACATGTCAAACACTTTACAGTAAAATTTGCAATATCTCTTTTCATTCCATCCCACTAGTAATACTCTCGCAGATCTTTGTACATCTTAGTACTGCCAGGATAAACTGAAAACGGGGAACAATGAGCCTCATATAACAACTCATTCTTCAAATATGAATCACTATCCACAGATAATCTCTTCTGAAACCTCAAAACACAATCATTATCAACGTTAAATTCAGGCAACTTACCCTTATGAACCAGCTCTACCTTTTTCTGCAACCCACTGTCTTTCTTCTGCGCTTGCTTAATTCTATCTGATTGGGATGATCTCACTGATACCTGAAACACAACAGAAGAACATCATGCACCAAAAACTTCTATTCCAAATTTCATCAATTCAAAAACCAAAGGATCTCGTTCCAAACATATAATGGTTAATAAAGCATTACTTTTTCGACTCAAAGCATCAGACACATTATTTTCTTTTCTCAGATGGTAATGAATTGTACAATCATAATCCTTGATTAATTCCATCCATCTCTTATGTCTCATGTTCAATTATTTCTATGTGAATATATAATTTAAACTTTTTTGATCAGTATATATTTAACACTTTGCTCCATAAAAATGACGCCTCCAATTTTTTAGGGCAAAAATAACAGCAGCTAACTCAAAATCATGTGTAGGGTAATTTACCTCATGAGTTTTCAACTGACATGATGCATATACAATTACATGATCATTCTTCATAAGGACACATCCAAGTCCCTTCAATGAAGCATCACTATATATAACAAACTCACCATTCCTGGAAGGAGGTGCCAAAACTAGAACATTCACCTATCTTCTTTTCAATTCCTGAAAACAATCATCACATTCTTTTGTCCAGAAAAACTTAACACCCTTCCGAGTTAAATTAGTCATTGGAATAGATAACCGTGAAAACTTTTCATCAAACCTTCGGTAGTAACCTACAAAACCAAGAAAACTATGGATCTCTGTTACATTTGTGGGTCTTGGCCATTCTTCAACAAATTTTGTTTTAGCAGGATCAAAAGTTATGCCATTTTTTGTAAAAATGTGACCAAGTAAAGAAATTTTTTGTAACCAAAACTCACACTTGCTGAATTTTACATGCAGTTTATTTTCTTTTAAGGTTTGAAAGATAACCCTTAAATAGATTTCATGCTCCTCTTTACTTTTAGAAAACACCAAAATATCATCAAAATATACTAGAGGAAAAACAATATGGTTTGTAGGTAGATTCTTTCTGCACACAAGGATATGAAGGTTCTTATAATTTCTTTTTGTCTCAAAATTTCCTCCGGGTGTTTTTACTATAAGTTCAGGATTCATATCTTGAGATGGAATTCCCAATTTACTAGAAAACTTCTCAGAAATGAAAAAATGTGTGGACCCTGAATCAAACAACACATTGGCATAATCTGAACAAAAAAATAGTGTACCTGATACCACATCATTCGATGGACCAACATCTGCTGAAGTAGTTGCAATGGATTTCACCACCCCTTTCTGCTTGTAGTCTGGCTGCTTTCCCTCAGTTAAGTTCTTCGTTAGACACTCATTTGAATAATGACCCATTTCATTACACATAAAACTTCTTATCGCTAGATTCTCATTGCATGCTTGTTCAAATTCCTTACAGTTACGGGCAATATAACAAGATTTACCACACTGAAAGCACCTTCCAGAATGGGATAAACATTCCCCATGATGCATTTTACCACACTTCTCACAGGATGAATATTTGGTTTTCTTACCTCCTTGTTTCTTTTATGAATTCATTTCCCTTTCTTGCCAACTGGACCTCTTATTCTGTTGTTTTTCAAAGAACACCTGATCATCGGAAAACTCAATTTCCACCTTCTCCGCACATCGAACATGTTTTTTATAACGTTTTAACTCATGTGAAGCTAAGTCCCTTCGATACCATGGCTTTAACCTTGAGTAAAAATGGTTTATTTTACTATCAAGATATTGTATGAAGTTTGGATCATACCTTACAAGTCGAGTGAACTTTCCTTCATAAGCAGCCACTAAATCATCCCCCTACCTCAATTCTAGGATTTGTTTTTCCATCCTAAGAAGAACCACCTTAGAAAAATATTTCTCAAGAAACATACCTTTTAATTCGTCGTAATGAATATCATAAATCTCATCACTATCCATGAAATTTTTCATCATCGACCACCACTGATCTGCTTCACCTTCAAAACGGTAAAGAGTAAGACTAACCTTTTTATGTTCTGAACACCCCATGACATCAAAAATCATCTCCAGTACTTTAATCCACCCTTCAGCTAGCATAGGGTTAGATGATCCTCTAAATGATGGGGGATATTGCCTCATGAAATGTTCCACCACTGACATGTTCCTCTGTAGTGGATCTAGCTAATCTCGTGCATGGATACCACCACCATTTATAGCCTGAGTCAATTGTGCCATCACTGTAACAAACTATTCAGTTCCAATTCCGACCATCTCAGGTTGCTGATTTGGAAGGTTTTCTTCCTCCTGATGTTGTCCCTACAAAGCTTCTTTGTTTCCTCTGTGGAAAACCATTCTGAACACATAAATATCTTAGGTGAAGCAGCATGGTAATCATTAAATGCTATTAATTTATAATTTAACAATTTTCTAAAGCCTAAAGTTGTCTAAACTGACCTTTGATACGAAATATAAGGCCCAACATTAAACATTACTTAACATTTAATCAAATTAATAGTTCCCATTGAGGATCTTTTCAGGTTTAGAGTTTTGGAGAATGAGATCTTAACTATTACATCTCAAAATATTACAATGTAGACACTTTTACTATGTTTCCATAAAATAAAAACTCTTAAAAAGAAACATGTATAGTTCCATGTTTTATATAGCATGACATTCCCTTGATCCCATCCATGACACTATTCCACATTATGTCCTATGAAAGATATTTCAAAAAAACTTCAGGTGAGCATAAAAAGCTCAGTAAGGGAAACACAAAGAATGAAAACTATTAGTTTTTCAAAACAACAAGTAAACCATGTATACATTATCAAAGTAATACTTTTTACCTTTATGAAGTACTAAAAACTCTTCACTGAATAAAAGATCAATACATATCCGTTTGTAACCAAAAGATTACCATAAAACCCATATAATGAACTCATAACATATAAAGGCAACTTGGGACATAAACATACATAAATGGAATAACCATACAGTCGACTTCCACACATATCACTTAATGGAATAGCCATACGAACGAATTCCATACCCAATGAATTGGAGATTATAATGTAACCACAAGTCCTGGTATTCACGACACCACCCATCATATGGTTTATCACGTAACCACCCATCAAATGTCCAAGTACCATTATAAAATCATAATACATAAAACAAATATAATGGAAAGAAACCATTTCCACACTTTGATCACAATATATCACTTAAATATATTGACATAACAAATCCATTATAAAAACCCTTTTCAATACCAAAATACATAAAAGAGTATATGGTATTTATTTCATTTTAAAAACATTACAGCTTGTTGAGGAAGCCAAAGACCAAATAATACTCGTGGCGGCGGAAAATGATCGTTGTCACCGCGTATGTTAAAAGAAACATTCCTTTTTGTCGTTTAGTAAAACGCTTCGTAGAAAAAGATTCCTTTTGTATAAAATTAAAATTCAAAGTGGTTTATACACCGTATAAATGAAATACTTGTATTAGAATATAATAAGCCTCAATGAAAGGAGATCGAGACGAAGTCCCTTACCGCATGTCCGACGTGACTCGATTGCTTTTTAATCTCCTGAATTATAAACTAAAGTTAATTTATACTTTCTTAAGAACATTTTTCAAGTTTATTATTCCTTTTATATATCTTATTTCCATGTTATAAACGTTATGTAAACATTTAAATTAATAAAGTTCATTTTGTGGATATTTGGTTCTTAAGTCTAATGTGGACTTCTTATGATTACATGTTGTTCATGTGGTCAATGGTTCATTATATACAGAATGATATTCATGATTTGGATATCATATATATCATATATATCCAGCATATACATGTATTTATAATTGTATATAACATTTAGAGGTAAGAAATGAAATGCACCGTTCATGGAGACGGTAAGTCGTACGTACGCATGGACACTACTTTCATTTATATTTCATATTTAATGGAGTTAAATCATAATGATATAAAGTTATATTATAATTTCAGTATAATATCATATATAATATCATTATCTCCATCCTTTATACGTCCCACATATGGCATTATCGAATCAAATCACTTTGAGGGGGCGGTAGTCCGCACTTCCTAAAATGAAATTATCAGGTTTACCCATAATGGAAACCATAAAGGTAAACCCCAAATAAAAAATACAAAAGCATAAGGAAAACATATACATAATATATATCATAAATAAATAAGGTGACATTTTAATGGCCACCATTAATGGATTTAAAAGAAGATTGAACAATCATCGTTTCGTGAAGCAGAAAATCGCCAACCACAGAAATAATATGTTATTTAACCATTAGACGAAGGTGTGTGTAGGTGTAGCTCTAATCCTTCTCATAAAAACATCCGAGTATATTTAAGATACTGTTTTTGTTACAAAAGAAAATAATAAAAAGTGTTTAGGGGGTTGGAGAAGCAAAATAATACATAATAACACAAGCGAAAACACTACCATTAAATCGGGTAACTCTTTTTGATTTGTGCTCAAAGGCTTCCTTGGGAATAATTCTTCCCAAAGTGAGGCTTCTAGGAGTAAGATAGGGATGTCTAGAGACAAATTGGGCAGGGGATGGCTGAGCCAAAGGCTTGAGAGGAGGGGGTAAGGTGGTAGAGGTGGGGGCCTTTTATAAGAGGAGAGGAGGGGCACTCTTGGAAAGTTATAAAAGGTTACTTTATTATAAAATGCTTTTAGGATTTTAAAGGACCCAAAATTATATATTTCTAGAATAAGGTGATAAGAGTTATAAATCCACCCATAAAATAGGTTTTTGACAAGTTTAGGTCTTATATTTTACATTATCTTTTCATTTTATTTAAATTGTTAAATAATGAGGAAATCTCTCCATCATCATGGTGTCATAAATAATTTAATTTATTTAATGTCTAAAAATTATAAAAAATAACATTATTTAGGAAATATTTTTAGCATTCTATTGAATATTTAAAGTCAAAACTATGACTCTTATAACCCCATTTAAAAATCGTTTTAGTAAAACTGCTCATGTTTGTGAGATTTTTATTTTAACATTAAATAAAAGGATATTCATGTAATTTTCCTTCCAATGTGCCTAAATGGGGTCCCCAAGTTGACCCATGGATTTTATTGGTCGGCCATGACACATCCAATAAGGGTAGGACATGTTTCATGTTCATTTCATATTATTAAAACATTATTTTTACCTTAAACTACACTAATTACCTCTAATCACGATTAAAAACATAAAAGTTACTATTCACAAAAAAATTATTTTAATCCCATTGAACCTCTTTTAACTTACTAATGACAACCATGTATCTCGGATTTTTGAAATTAAAAACACAGAGGTGGTAAAATTTCATTTAAATGAACAAATCAGTTTTTTAAGTACCACTTAGTGATTTCACTATTCATCAAAAATTGATGTTTTTCAGAAAAATACTAAAAATTCACCCTAAGATATATTTTATATTATGAATTCAAAAATGATGTCTATTTTAAAAAATTAAAAACATATATGTTTCATTAATTAATTTAATAATTAATTCTCACTATCAAAACAAATAGCCTGTTTTTATTAAACAAAATGTATCAAAAGATTGACACTAGTTTAAGTCCGATTTCAAAGTGAAATTAATTCCAACGACCACTATTGGTTTAAATAGTAAAAATATATTCTAATTTCACTTTTAAACCAATTAAAAAGATAATCTAATCATATTAATAAATTAGATTAAAATGAGGTTTTGAATCAAAATTAAAATTTTTCACTATTCATTAAAAAGTGATCTTTATCGGAAAAATACCAAAAATTTACACAAAGTAAATTTTGATGTCCCGATTCTAAAGAAGAATATTATTTGGTCCCATAGAATATATAAGAGTGTCCAAAACTATACTTAATGACAGTTCGCTATCAAAAGGCGATAAGTGGACCTCTTGTGAAAATTACAGTATCTATGCCTAAAATTGAATTCTTTTCATATTTTAAGCCTTTATCCTTTATTTGATAAATGTAAAAACATTTAACAAACATATATAATCATATTTTAGTTATTTCTATTCATTCCGGCCAATAAAACGGCTATGTGTTAACTACCATTTAAAATAATATTATTTTATTACTAGTGTGCAATGTAAGAGTTCAAAGAAACTCTTTGTTGCGTATCGGGTAAGCTATCGAACATAGAAACCCCTTTAATGTAAAGATAATATTTAATTCGTAAATATTAATAAATATGAAAATATATTATTCTTTATTTACATGAGATGTTACATAAGAGACATGACTTTTTCATTCGGATTATCTTCCAATTTCTCTTTTTAATCATAAAGATTAGCTTCTTCAACTTCATGGATTTATAAATTTCTCATAGAATCAAAAGAAATTTCATTTTTCATCATGTTTTTAATCATTTGGTATTTCCTAATTTCATATGAATCAAGAAAATTATGAAATTCAATAGAGTTAAATCATCCATATCTTTTATTGAAGAAATTTAAAATCAAACATGTCTAGAAAGTTTCTCATAATTTTCTTCACAGTTGTATAATATTTTAGGGAATATTGGAATCCCTAGATATTGCAAAAATAATCATTTAATCAGGTAATTTATTAAATATTTTTCTCTTGATCCCTCATTATGATGTCTTCATATTTAATAAGCTAGATTTTTTTCTTTTCTATGTTAATTATATTATTCCCTTCAAAAAAACATTCATGCGTGTACCTTATAATTTTTTTTGTTTTGAGACCCATCAATTCCTGATAATCATTTTTTAATAAGGACATGACAATAGAATATCAACCCTTTCAATAAACTTCTATATTTCTCATATCATCTTACATCATATAAGAATGATTCTAAATTTGTGGAATACCAATAGTTAAATCATCCACATCATCATGTAAAATTAATAGAAGATGAGGAATAATCCTATTTTTCAACATTAGTTATTTTTTCCATCATATTTTGAAATTACTCTATTATTAATAGAAATTATATTATCAATGATAAGGTTTCAAAATGGTATTGAAACTCTGATACCAATTGATGTTATAAGGATTGAATAATAACTAAGAATGGGGTGACTGAATATGTTGTTAACATTTTATATGTTTCATAAATTATAGAAACATATCCCCTAAAACCTATTAAGAATTATATCCTTATCAAACATTAGAAAATAATCATTTATTCCAAGGAAAAAAATTAAAAAATGTGCACTATATATATATGGATCAACCTTAGTGTAAGAAAGTACATTCATTCCATATACACTTTCATGGGTCTATAGAAATCCACTATTATGAAGAAGTGAATATATCAGGTTCTTACTCTAGTTTTAAACCTTCATTCTCAAAATTGAATAAAGTATACTAACATACATCAGTTTAAAATGTTTTCTTATAAAACAATTGATCCATGAAGATGAATAAAAACTTTATTGAACTTACTCCACACTCAAAATGTTGTATTAGATTTTTTTAGAATGCTGGATTTATGTTTTGAGGACTGAATGATTGGATTTTATATGAAATATGGTTATTAAATTCTTATAATAGTTGTTCTTATTTCCTTATAATAGAGGTTTTAATTACCTCAAAATAGTGATTCCAATTTTCTCAAAATAGGGGTGTGGATTTTCTTAAAATATTGTATTTTATTTTATCAGAAATGTGGTTATGATTTTCACATATTATTGGTTTCTAATTTATTAGAATACATGTTCTAATTTTTATAGAATATTAATTCTCATATTCATGGAATGTTGGTTAAGATTTTCTCAAAATACAGGATACAAGTTTCTCTGAAAACTGTGTCAGTTTTATTCAGAAGACAAGTTCTCATATTCATAAAATGTTCTTTCTGATTTTTTCATAAAACTTATTCCATTTCCACAAAATTTTGGATATGATTTTCTGAGAATGATGAATCAAATATTATTATATTGTTAGTTAATATTTTCTCAAAATATTATTTTTTATTTTCATAGAATATTGGACTTGATTTTCTTACAATACTCGTTCTGCTTTCCTAGGAATCTTGGATCTGATTTTATCAGAATATTTTTTCCAATTTTTGTTGAAACTATCTTCAAAATTCAGTATCTGAGATAATTATCAATAAATAAATTATCTAATAAGATGTAAAATTTCACTTTTATTTCATCAAAATCTATACCTTTCGGTCATGTGATAAAAATTTCAAATAATGAATTATCCAAGTTAGTATTTGTTAAAAAGTTGAAAACTTATAACGAGAATATTTGAAAATTTTCATACTTCCTTAAATCTCAATAATATATATATATCTCAATTTTAAAACATTAAATTTCAAATCATCAACCATCATTAGGCTTTTGAAAATTTCAGATCAGATTTTATGGTGATTTTGGATCCAATTTTCTCAGAATGATAGATCCAATTTTCAAAATATGATGGATGCGATTTTTTGAATATTCTAGATCTTATTTTTAGAAAAAATAATGCTAGATAATATTTTATAAAGTGTATGGATTGTATTTTTAGATGAATAATACCAGATCTATTTTTTTGAATCTTTTTTGTGATTTCAATTTATTCAATCCTCCCCACCATTTCTTCAAAATCTTTTATCATGAAATATTTAATGTTTTATATTAATATATTAATCATCCAATCATTATATGGTATTATTTAGAATGTATAAAACCATTAAAACTCATGAAATTACATTATTTAAAAAACCCCTATAACAACCAACTAATTTATTCAACAACAACTTCTATCTCACAGAATGATTTCATTCTTACTGTGTAGCTTCATTCAATCTCAGATTTCAAAAAAGAAAAAATTCCATCAACAAAATAATTATTCCTATGATTATTTTTAATCCAATGACCTGAATCTAATTTAGATGGATCTTATTCCTGGATATCAATAAAATTCTTCAGCACAACATTCATTTTTCAACAAATAAAAAAACTTTGTTAAAATAATTTATCATAATGTTACATCATAAACAGTCAATAAATCAATACTATATCCATAAGTAAAAAATTCGATCACATGTTCCACTGATCACCCCCAACATCAAAGGTTTAGTAACCAAGAAGATCTATTTCCTATGAGTGGTATTTTTGCTTTTCCATTTCTTGGAATAATCAAAAATATAAAAACAATTGATCTAAAATGAAGGGTGTGGGATAGAAATCCTATTATAATCTAAACATGAATTTCTAATGAAATCAACAATAAATATCTATAGATTTATTATTTGTAAATAAAACATGAAATTGAAATATTTTTTTTGAATCAACACATGATTTTTAAAACATCGTAATAGGTAAAATTATATAGGGTTCAATTTCTATTTCCAAAAAATTAGGAATATATAACCATATTAATCCAAATAAATATGAATAATCATTTCAAACAATTTAGATAGATATAAGAATCTACATCAAAACAAGCATGAATAATTCAATTCATTCATTATTCATCATGTATAATAAATTTCAATTATACAACAACTTTCAAAAGACACACTGATAGAATAAAATAAGGATTCTCAATCATATTAGTAATTTATGTGTCAAGATATACATAAAAACACCAAATTAGAAAACATATGGTGAATTTTAGATAATACCAATGAAAAAAATCCCATCCCTAATGATATTATAGTAAAGGATTCCATTGTAAATAAAATTAAATATTGATCTAATAAAAAATGAATTGTTTCTTCCCTATTAACTACCCATGGTCACATGATATTCTAAGATAATGAAACTTTAATTAATACATCATTCAATACAATAAATCTATATCATTTAATGTTTTTAATTTTATAATCCCAAACTATATGTTTCCTAAATATTTATTTTATTCTATAAACCAAGCATCATTTGGATTTAATAAAAAGCTTATATATTTCAATTAAATCATCATTTTACAAATAAAAAAATTCATTTAATTTAATCACATCTAAATAAAGATTAAAAAAATTAATTACAAATTAGGATTATGTAGTTGGAATTCAATACTAAATGTTATAAATCCATTTCAAATGGATTCCATCATGAACACAATTCCATTTAATATCAATTATCATGAAACTAAATTTGAGAGTTATAAATTAATTGGGAACCGAGTTTTAATTAAAAAAGAATCAATGTTTTTAATTGATGGATATTTTTGTAAAAAATCACTTATTATAGCCATGATAGATACACACCCCCATGGGATCCACCAATAGAGAGTTATGGGTGAAAATTCTTAATAGATATTTCTTGAATGGAAATAAAAAACTCAAATCTAAATAAATAAAAGACACGGTGATTAGTTAATGTCAAGTAATTTGATAAATAAGTAATGAATGTTCCATGAAACAATTATTGTTACACTTACTAGAGGAGAATAAAAACAATAACATACAAAATATAAGGATACAAAATATAGTTTGGAGAAACAAAATAGTATTTATTGAGAATAAAATATATTTATGGTTTAATAAATATTAACTAATATGTTTGAAACCTAATAAAGTAACCAAAAAATAGAAAAATATTATAGTTCCCTACTGAAACCCTTCTTCATCAATTCCATAGATTATCTGATAGACACCACCATCTACCCTATGGCTCTAGAATGAATTTTCTAGATACAAGATGTACCACCAACTAATTAATGGGATTCCAGCAGATCACTAATGTAGTAGGAACTACTCATGTCCCACAAGCGATTAAATTGGTCAACTAATATACTACATGTGTGGAACTCCCACATCCAGCTTCCCACTTTTTGTTTAATGGCCCTCACCAGCCAGCTAGTGGGCCTCGATTATATTTTCTTTCTATAGTATCATTCACACCCCAGTATTACATTCTTTATATATGCTCTCGAAAAAGGAGGTGTTTTTCAAACTCTCTCACACAACCATATAAAATTCACATATAGAGGGAAATAATTTGTACAAATATAGATAAATAGAATTAATTAGACAAGAACCTCAAATGAAGGGGTAGAAAAGAAAAATTAAATAACGTTGACACAAGAAATATGTAATTGGGTAGCCATACCAATAATAATGGATCCTATCAGAATAAGAGTAGAGGGAATGGGTGGATTCTTTTGGAACAGTGTTATAGTGGATGTTGGAGTACAAATAATGCATTTTAGGAGATCCCAATGTCCATGGGAAAATTCATCATGAATATTTTATTATTAGTAATAGATTCAATAGTTGAAATCACCTCTCAATTTTATTATATCCAACCCCAAAAAATCATACTGACCTCAAGTGATTTTGAGGTTCACATGAGGTGTTCTAATGAGGTCTTATGTGACCATTCTGTTATTCATGTCATGAAACATACATATAATACAACATTAATATTTTTACACAATATTTTAATCAAATATAACACCTAACTAAATTATTGGATATCTATATTAGAAGTTAAATTTTCATCAACATCCCATATTTTATGTTCAATTTTAATAATCATAGTTCAAAAATTTCTATTGGTGGTTTATTTGTAATGGCCCGGACCTCTCCGGTCCATTACTTTGTGGAATTGTGGTGTTGGAGGTGTTCGGGGAGGACAAGGTGACTTATCCCCCAGCTGCTGCCAACCGGTAGCTCGGTCTACCGGTAGCTGCTGATTACCGGTAGCTCGGTCTACCGGTAGCTACTGATTACAGGTAGCTCGGTCTACCGGTAGCTGCTGATTACCGGTAGCTCGGTCTACCGGTAGCTGCTGATTACCGGTAGCTCGGTCTACCGGTAGCTACTGATTACCAGTAGCTTGGTCTACCGGTAGCTGCTGATTACCGGTACCTCGGTCTACAGGTAGATGCTGATTACCGGTAGCTCGGTCTACCTGTAGCCGCATCCTACCGGTAGCTGGGTTTACCGGTAGCCACGACATACTGATAGCTCGGTATACTTGTAGCCGCAGTCCAGCAGTAGCTCGGCTAACACTTTGCCAAATTTCTAATTCTGTGAACAGTGTTTCTATCAGTGAGGTCCTATCGTTGGACTTCTATCAGTGAGGATCTATCAGTAGACTTGTGTTTCTATTGGTAAGGTTCTATCGATGAGCTTTTCTTTCCTTTGCCAATTTTTTTAGTTCTGTGAACAGTGTTTCCAGACTCCATAAGAGCTACCGATTCCATACTTTGCCAAATTTTGAGTATGTGAATAGTGTTTCCAACTTTGCAAATTTGACGTTTTCTTTGACGTAAAATACTATTAAAACCTTATTTTAAGGACTTTAAGGCCGATTCAAAGGCCATAAATCCTATAATAATTATTCCTAAGGCCGGGATGTTTTTTTTACTTGGTCAAACCACGTGGTTTAATGCGATCCGTTTTTAATGGAGAATAAACCGGATCTTAAACTGTCGCCTCTCTAATTTTTTAAAAGGAACGAGATATCATTCTTCGTTGTTCTTCCTCCTGGTTCTCATCTACGAGACGCTAGAACCTTGCAATCATTCTCATAGGAGTTTCACAATCAAACGTTACTCAGATCAGTTCTGCTCTGTTGATGCAACCAAGTTGTGTCGATCGTTCTTCGATATAAGGTATGTTTTATCATCGTTCCTTCGGGGATCACCTTCTCTTGTTCTTCCTTCCATATTAGCATGAAATCTCCATGGTTCTAATGGGTTTTCTTGGGGTTGGTTTGTATTGTCGTACCGTGGCATCCTCTGGTAGATGCAGCTATCGTGAGGAGAAGAGGACTGTGACCTGTTGTGTGGATAAAGGACGTCAAGAACTCTTCGAGGTAGGGGATTCATGGCTCCTCTAATTTTATATGTGCAATCGTAGAATTAGCATGATTTATCTCTTTGGATCACAATGAAATTGACCTAATTAAATACTTGAACCGGATTAAAATAATTGGTTGATCGCATGCTGTTGCTTTATACCGTGATAACGGTTTGCCTCATGTTTTCCTAGATATAGTGATATCTATGTTTTCTTTGATTTGTTGTTCGTTCATGATATAAATTGATAATGAACGTAAAGCCGGAATTAATTGTTAATTAATTGGCTAAAGATAAAGAGGCATGTAAATTAATCTGGTTATTGTTGTTGTTGTAGTTGTTCTAATTTGAGGATAATCAAATTAGGGAAGTAAGCATGGTTATTTAAATTGTGATAGCTTACTGATTAGGTATCCATGATTGGAACCTATGAATAACAAGTCTGTAAATTCAATGTGGATTAGAGAACAGATTATGTGGGAATTTCTAAAAGGGTTCTGAGTTACCCTCTTGTTTGTTAAAGGGACGAGAGCCCACTTCGTGATGTTTGTTTTCCTGCTGCTTGTGCTGTGATGTGAGCCTGGATGGCTGTTGTGATATGTGGAGGCATGGAGACTTGGGTTTGTGGCAGCGGATGACGCCTAGTGTGGCGAGATGCATCGGTTTATGCATATGGGTGTCGGGGAGGACACCAAGGGTGATGGTATGAGATGAATGTGATGGTTTGATGTTGGTGGTTTGGTTTGGTTGCTTATCTGCTTTACTTTTCCCCACTGCTCAAGGCAGCTGGTCTTGCTTACCCTCTTTCCAAAGGAGGTGAAGACACGCGGGGTATGCCACGTGCTTTCCGTGTTTAGCCTCTCGATGGAGGATGGGTCTATGCTCTTTCTATAGGCGGCAAAGACTCGACGGGTAGTATATCTACTCACCGTGTTGAGCCTCCTTTGTGTTTAGAAGCTTAGGATGTTTTTCTAGAATGCCTGGGAATGTGGAAAAGTAATTCTGTAATGAATGTTTGATTAAATGGTGAAAATCCACGGGGATGGAGATGCTGGAATTTAAAGGTGATGTGAATCTTAAAAAGGAGCAGTTTTTTTTGAAAGTGATGCCATTTCAGTTTAATGAGGAATTATTCATTCTTAATTAATGTTTAAAGAATTAATTAATGTACAGTGGAACTGATAAATGAGAATGGAGTAATCTAATAAAGCTCTTCATTGTTTGTGTGCTTATAGGATACCTAGTCTTAGAAGTAGCAGCCTGGAGTTTGAGAGATGTTAGCTGCAGTTGTATCTAAGACTAGGTAATGCCCATAGTGTGGATGTGAGTTACTTATATATTCTGTACTTTTTGTGTTTCTATACGCTACTCCACCCTGTCGGTAAGGGCAACTGACACCCCGGGGATTCTGAGCCCTGGGGGGGTGTTTTACCCAACATTCTGATTGGAGGTTGAATGGCTGACTACCCCCTTTGGCCCCACTCTCTTCTCTTGGTAGATCCTTGTGCTGGTAGGAACAGTGGTTAGTTTTACCCATATATGTGTGTAGAGGGCTGTAATGGCTTGTGGTTATTTCACACACATATACTCTGGATATAGTATCCTATGGAATACTATAGGTGTAACGTGTATAGGCTGTGATGGCTTGAGGATCCTTACTCGGCGTATGGGCTGTGATGGCTTGAGGAATAATACTCGACGTATGATACACGTTATACGAGCTATGGTGGCTCCCGGAAACTACCTGGTTACCTTGGTTGTGAGGACGGTGTGGTGCTTCGCCCAGGCATCTGCGAGCAATCCTTTGTGGTGCACGAGGTGCAGATTGTGGATCTTAGCCCAGGTGTCTGCGGGCAAGCCTTTGGAGAGAGATGCACAGGACATATGTTGTTGGGGCAAAGTGGCAAACCAGTGGGGAAGTAGTAGCGGGGTACCCTTGATATTATTTACTATATGCTATATTCTTGTATGCGTTACTTGGTGAGAGTAGCCATGGTGAAGTTGGGAACATAGTATACCTGTTTAGATAACGAGTTATTTTCACTTGTTGTTCACTGGGCTTTAGCATGCTTTCTTTACTTTTGCACGAGAGTCTTGGGGAGGATCCTACTAAGTATACTGTTATACTCACCCTATGTTCATATAAACTGTTTTTCAGGTCACTTGGAGCAGGTTGGAGATCAAGCTGGTTACTACTAGCTTGCGGTTGGAGGAGGAGCTGTTCGGGCTTGTGGTCGCAGCCGTTTTTCTTTCTTTTGGGTACTTTTAGTTTTCCCTTTCAGTTGTAGTACTTTTGCCTGAAATTTCATATATGTACTTGGTTTCCTTTTTATATTTCAGTTCTGAGTTGGAGTTGATTGGAGTCTATTCTATCTCTCTCTTCTGCTTGTGTTCTCTTAGAGGGTAATGCCTCCCATTTGTACGATATTATACCCTCGGTGCTAGTCGCCAACCCAGGGCCTACTGAAGGCGGGACTCGGGGGTCATTATCTCCCTTTTCACATTTCCGGCCCAGGAGGGGTACACTTTGTGGGGAGGGGGTCATGACAGAGTGGTATCAGAGGTCTGGTTGAGGGATAGGATGGAGTTTGGAGTTAGGCACAGGTGAGGATGCATGGGATGGTAGGGCAACGGTGTCATTCATGTTTAGCAAGTGGGGAAAACACTGGAGACCGGCAGAGACATAGGCGTTCAGGGCCCCATATGATCTGTTTCACGGACCTTTAAGTTTACAATGGCTACTAAACAAAGTGATACTAGTTTCAAGGTAGAGACCTAGGAAAGGATCATGCATCATTATTCTTTGCGCCTGTGTTAGAATGGGTAGACCTTGGGATAGGTAACCAAAAAAAATAATAAAACAAAATAATTAATTAATTAATGTTGAGTCTTCCATATTCCAGGCTTAGGAGCTCTAACAGTTGTTATTTTATAGGTATGGCTCCAGTTCGACGTCCTCGTCAGGTTTGCGCCGAAGGTGCCCAGCAGGCTGTTCCAGCAGATCGCCACCGGGTAGAGGTTGACGACGATGACACTTGGAAGAAGACAGTCTCAGAGTTTCAGCGCCAGAGTCTACAGAAGTACGAGGGCTCCATTTCTGATGCAGTCACAGAAGACTGGTTGGAGGAGGTCGAGATAGGCTTCAGTTCGATTCGTGCTCGGAAGGAACACTGGGTGTCCTTGGTTGTGACGATGTTGCGTGGAGCAGCGAGACAATGGTGGTTCTTGTTCCTCGGGGGTCGTGAGGAGTCAGCGATCTCGTGGGAGGAGTTTCGAGACAGGTTTAGAGTCGAGTTTCTTTCATCGACTGCGAAGGCGTCCAGTCGCCAGGAGCATCTTACCCTTCGACAGGGGAGCTCCAGTGTTCGAGAGTTTGGAATCCGTTTCAGGAACATTCTATGATATGCTTCATACCTGTTACCAGATGAGGAGGCCAGGGCGAGGCATTTCGAGGAGGCTTTGCATCCAGAGATCCAGCGCCAGGTCACCCCATTTATGCTGAAGACATATCTTGAGGTGCTTGCGAGGGCAGAGGTTGTTGAGAGGACGTTGGCCAGGACTGGATCGTCACGATAGGGGAATCGTCATGATTCCTCACGAAGCAGAGCTGTGGTCCGGGGTTCCCGGTTTTCAGGACATAAGAGTTTCCGTTCACCTGGGGGTAGGTCCCAGCCCTTCCCATCTCGTTTCTCCGGAGGCAGAAACTCTTAGACCTATGCCAAGGGATCAGACGCTTGTTTTTCTTGTGGTGGTCGTGGTCATCAGCAGCGGGAGTGCCCGACTTTTCAGAGCAGTCATCGCGCACCGGGCACTCCACTCCAGGTTCCTCCGTTGAGGCAGTTCCAGCCGAGGCAGCAGCAGCAGGTTGCACCAGCTTTAGATCACCCGAGGGTAGATGGAGCAGGCAGAGGACAGCCCCATGATGCTCCCCGTCCTCAGAGAGCAGAGCGCGGCCGTGGTGTTGGTCGTCATCAGGGTCAGAGAGGCCGTGGAAGTGGTCGTGGTCAGCTTCATGCTCTAGCGTTGCCATCCCCAGGCGAGCTAGACGTCGTCCGAGGTACCCATTGCTTGTTTTCTACCTTGGTGTATGCCTTGATTGATTCAGGAGCGACACACTCCTTTATATCCCCTACCCTTGTCCACGCTTTGGGACTTGAGGTAGAGAGGCTTCCAGTGCCCTTGGCGTTGACTACGCCAGTTGGAGGTCGAGCTAGCTTGTTTGAAGTATGTAGAGACTGTGAGCTAGTGTTGGGGAAGCACCGCTCTTGGGGAGATTTCTTATGTTTACGAATACAACCATATGATGTCATCCTCGGCATGGATTGGTTGTATTCGGTGCAGGCTATTGTGGATTGCTAAAGGAAGAAGGTCGTTTTCTTTGATGAAGACGGAGAGGAAGTAGTGTTTGTTAGTGAGAGAGATCCTCGGATGAGTCATAGACGAGTTTCATCCTTATCATCCATGATGGCTGGGATGATGCAGAGTTCTTCAGAGGTTCAACAGTTGGCATTTCCTAGGGTCGTAGAGGAGTACCCTGATGTCTTTCCAGAAGAGGTTGTATCCTTAACCCCTTGACGAGAGATCGAGTTTGGGATCGAGCTACAGCCAGGAGCGTCTCCTATCTCTATGTCTCCGTACAGGATGGCCCCTTCTGAGTTACGAGAGCTACGTATTCAGCTCGATGGTCTGTTGCAGTGTGGTTTTGTTCGGCCAAGTGTGTCACCGTGGGGTGCACCAGTTTTGTTTGTGAAAAAGGCTGATGGCAGTTTGCGGTTGTGCGTCAATTATCGTCGCTTAAACAAAGTAACAATAAAGAACTGCTATCCTATCCCGCGGATTGATGACCTATTCGATCAACTGAAGGGTGCAAGTTGGTTTTCAAAGATCGAATTGCGGTCAGGATATCATCAGATGCGTGTAAAGGATGAGGATATCCCGAAGACTGCTTTCCGCTTTCGTCATGGGCATTATGAGTTTTTTGTAATGCCATTCGGCGTGACAAATGCTCCAGCTGTTTTCATGGGGTTGATGAATGCTGTGTTCCATGAATTCCTGGACAAGTTTGTTGTGGTTTTCATCGACGACATCCTTGTATACTCCACATCAGAAGAGGAGCATGCAGAGCATCTACGAGCCGTTTTGGGAGTTCTTCGCCAACATCGGTTGTTTGGGAAGTTGTCCAAGTGTGAGTTCTGGGCTCGAGAAGTTCATTTCATGGGACATGTTGTGTCCCAACAGGGAGTAGTTGTGGATCCTTTGAAGATAGAAGCAGTGGTGTCTTGGCCAGCCCCCAAGACTGTGTCAGAGGTGCGAAGTTTCCTTGGTCTCGCAGGCTATTATAGGAGGTTTGTGGCTAATTTCTCCCGAGTTGCGACTCCTCTGACAACTTTCACTAGGAAGGATCAAGCGTTCATATGGACTGATCAGTGTCAGATAGCTTTCGAGTATCTAAAGGAGAAGTTGGTAAGTGCTCCAGTCTTTTGTCTTCCAATGGAGGGAGTCCAGTTTGATGTTTTATGTGATGCTTCACATCTGGGGCTTGGCTGTGTTCTTATGTAGCAGAGGTCCGTTGTTTCTGATGGGTCTTGGCAGTTGCGTCCCCATGAACAGAACTATGCCACCCATGATCTTCAGTTGGCAGCCGTGGTGTTTGCTCTGAAGTTGTGGAGACATTACCTCATTGGTGAGCACTTTGTGGTTTTCACCGATCATAAGAGTTTGAGGTATGTTTTCTCCCAACGCGACTTGAACATGAGGCAGCATCAGTGGATGGAGTTCTTGCAGGAATACGTCTTCGAAATATCGTATACACCTGGGAAGGGAAATGTTGTTGCTGATGCACTGAGCCGAAAGTCACGTAATGATGTTGTGCGTGAATCTGGTGATTCCTGGAGAGTGATGGAAGAGCTATCATCTTTGCATCTTGATATGGGAGAAGTTGGGGGTAGAGGTTGTCTTTTCCAGATGACGGTGCAGTCATCCCTGATGCAGAAGGTGGAAGAGTCTCAGTTGTGTGATTTAGAGGTGGAAGTTTGGAGAGACAGAGTTGTTTGTGGGGAGGCCCATGATGGTTGGTCGGACGATGAACAACACTGAGTGTTGTATCATGGCAGGCTTTTTGTTCCCTTGGTGATGCGCGAGACGGTTCTCCGAGAGTTCCATAGTTCACCTTTGGCAGTACATCCTGGTGTGACAAAGATGTACCGATCCTTAAGGGGTCAGTTCTGGTGGCCTGGGCTGAAACGTATGGTTGCAGAGTGTGTGTCTCGATGTTTAGTCTGCCCGAAGGTGAAGTCCGAACACCGTGTTCCTGGTGGTCTTCTCCAACACATAGCGATTCCTCAGTGGAAGTGGGAGGACATCTCAATGGACTTTGTTACAGGTTTACCTCGAGCTCTGGGAGGACATGATTCTATATGGGTGGTAGTGGATCGTTTAACTAAATTGGCCCACTTCATAGCAATCAAGGAGTCGAGCTCAGTGGAGGTTTTGTCGAGGCAGTATCTGGAGGAGGTGGTGAGGCTTCACGGAGTACCTAGGATGATCATTTCTGATCGAGATCCTCGTTTTACCTCTAGGGTGTGGAGAGGTCTCCAACATGATTTTGGATCTCAACTATGCCTTAGCACTGCTTTTCACCCTCAAACAGATGTTCAGACAGAGCGAACCATCCAGACTCTTGAAGACATGTTGCGCTCTTGTGTTATTGATTTTGGAGGTTCATGGGTGAAGCACTTACCCTTGGTAGAGTTCTCTTACAATAATAGTTTTCACTCTACCATCGGTATGGCACCGTTTGAAGCCTTGTATGGCCGGCCATGCCGTTCTCCGTTGTGCTGGACTGGGGTCAGAGAGTCGGCAATTCTCAGACCAGAACTAGTGCAGAATACAACAGAGATGGTTCAGGTGATTCTCGAGAGGATGAAGACAGCACAGGATCGTCAGAAATCATATGCTGATCAAAGAAGGAGACCGTTAGAATTTAATGTTGGGGATCATGTGTTTCTAAAGGTGACTCCCCGTCGTGGGAAGCGAAGGTTTGGTCGTGGAAGTAAGCTTTCTCCCCGGTTTGTTGGGCCTTTCGAGGTGTTAGCTCGTGTTGATTCTGTGGCGTATCGAGTAGCACTTCCCCCTCAGATGAGTCGGATACATGATGTTTCCATGTATCACAGCTCCATCGTTATCTTCATGATGAATCTCATGTTATCGATTGGGGAGAGATCGATATTGACGATGATGCAACCTTCGAGGAGTGACATGTGGAGATCCAAGACCACAAGGAGAAGGTGTTGCGTGGGCGTTCTATCCCCTTAGTTCGTGTCCTGTGGAGACACGGTGGCATGGAGGAGGGTACCTGGGAGCGTGAGTCAGAGATACGTGCTCAGTACCCAGAGTTGTTTAATGTTTAACTCTTTCCATGTAATGACGTTTCCATTATGGTTAGACCATTCATGTTTTATTTATGTACCTTTGATGTGATGTTATGTTTGAATTGTTTGGTTATGGATTATTTGTTTCCATACTCTCGGATGTCGTAGTTTTGCTCCAGTTTTTGAACAACTCATGGTGGTTTTCCCCTGAGAGGTATCTTATGCGGTGGTTGTTCGAACCCCGCTTTTCTTCTGGGTTGGTTTTTAATTCTCGAGGACGAGATTTTTTTTAGAGGTATCTAATGTAATGGCCCGGACCTCTCCGGTCCATTACTTTGTGGAATTGTGGTGTTGGAGGTGTTCCGGGAGTACAAGGTGACTTATCCCCCAGCTGCTGCCTACCGGTAGCTCGGTCTACCGGTAGCTGCTGATTACCGGTATCTCGGTCTACCGGTAGCTGCTGATTACCGGTAGCTCGGTCTACCGGTAGCTGCTGATTACCGGTAGCTCGGTCTACCGGTAGCTGCTGATTACTGGTAGCTCGGTCTACCGGTAGGTGCTGATTAACGGTAGCTCGGTCTACCGGTAGCTGCTGATTACTGGTAGCTCGGTCTACCGATAGCTATTGATTATTGGTAGCTCGGTCTACCGGTAGCCGCATCCTACCGGTATCTGGGTTTACCGGTAGCCACGGCATACTGATAGCTTGGTATACTTGTAGCCACAGTCCAGCAGTATCTCGGCTAACACTTTGCCAAATTTCTAGTTCTGTGAATAGTGTTTCTATCGGTGAGGTCCTATCAGTGGACTTCTATCAGTGAGGATCTATCAGTAGACTTGTGTTTCTATGGGTAAGGTTCTATCGGTGATCTTTTCTTTCCTTTGCCAATTTTTTTAGTTCTGTGAACAGTGTTTCCAGACTCCATAAGAGCTACCGATTCCATACTTTCCCAAATTTTGAGTATGTGAACAGTGTTTCCAGCTTCGGAAATTTGACGTTTTCTTTGACGTAAAATACTTTTAAAACCTTATTTTAAGGACTTTAAGGCCGATTAAAAGGCCATAAATCCTATAATAATTATTCCTAAGGTCGGGATGTTTTTTTTTACTTGGTCAAACCACATGGTTTAATGCGATCCGTTTTTAATGGAGAATAAACCGGATCTTAAACTGTCGCCTCTCTAATTTTTTTTAAAAGGAACGAGATATCATTCTTCGTTGTTCTTCCTCTTGGTTCTCATCTACGAGACGCTATAACCTTGCAATCATTCTCTTAGGAGTTTCACAATCAAACGTTACTCAGATCAGTTCCGCTCTGTTGATGCAACCAAGTTGTGTCGATCGTTCTTCGATATAAGGTATGTTTTATCATCGTTCCTTCGGGGATCACCTTCTCTTGTTCTTCCTTCCATATTAGCATGTAATCTCCATGGTTCTAATGGGTTTTCTTGGGGTTGGTTTGTATTGTCGTACCGTGGCATCCTCTGTTGGATGCAGCTATCGTGAGGAGAAGAGGACTGTGACCCGTTGTGTGGATAAAGGACGTCAAGAACTCTTCGAGGTAGGGGATTCATGGATCCTCTAATTGTATATGTTCAATCGTAGAATTAGCATGATTTATCTCTTTAGATCACAATGAAATTGACCTAATTAAATACTTGAACCGGATTAAAAGAATTGGTTGATCACATGCTGTTGCTTTATACCGTGATAATGGTTTGCCTCATGTTTTCCTAGATATAGTGATATCTATGTTTTCTTTGATTTGTTGTTCGTTCATGATAGAAATTGATAATGAACGTAAAGCCTGAATTAATTGTTAATTAATTGTCTAAAGATAAAGGGGCATGTAAATTAATCTGGTTATTGCTGTTGTTGTAGTTGTTCTAATTTGAGGATAATCAAATTAGGGAAGTAAGCATGGTTATTTAAATTGTGATGGCTTACTGATTAGGTATCCATGATTGGAACCTATGAATAACAAATCTGTTAATTCAATGTGGATTACAGAACAGATTATGTGGGAATTTCTAAAAGGGTTCTGAGTTACCCTCTTGTTTGTTAAAGGGCCGAGAGCCCACTTCGTGATGTTTGTTTTCCTGCTGCTTGTGCTGTGATGTGAGCCTGGATGGCTGTTGTGATATGTGGAGGCATGGAGACTTGTGGTTGTGGTAGAGGATGACTCCTAGTGTGGCGAGATGCATCGGTTTATGCATATGGGTGTCGGGGAGGACACCAAGGGTGATGGTATGACATGAATGTGATGGTTTGATGTTGGTGGTTTGGTTTGGTTGCTTATCTGCTTTACTTTTCCCCACTGCTCAAGGCAGCTGGTCTTGCTTACCCTCTTTCCGAAGGAGGTGAAGACACGCAGGGTATGCCACGTGCTTTCCGTGTTTATCCTCTCGATGGAGGATGGGTCTATGCTCTTTCTATAGGCGGCAAAGACTCGACGGGTAGTATATCTACTCACCGTGTTGAGCCTCCTTTATGTTTAGAAGCTTAGGATGTTTTTCTAGAATGCCTGGGAATGTGGAAAAGTAATTTTGTAATGAATGTTTGATTAAGTGGTGAAAATCCACGGGGATGGAGATGCTGGAATTTAAAGGTGATGTGAATCTTAAAAAGGAGCAGTTGTTTTTGAAAGTGATGCCATTTCAGTTTAATGTGGAATTCTTCATTCTTAATTAATATTTAAAGAATTAATTAATGTACAGTGGAACTGATAAATGAGAATGGAGTAATCTAATAAATCTCTTCATTGTTTGTGTGCTTATAGGATACCTAGTCTTAGAAGTAGCAGCCTGGAGTCTGAGAGACGTTAGCTGCAGTTGTATCTAAGACTTTGTAATGCCCTTAGTGTGGATGTGAGTTACTTATATATTCTGTTCTTTTTGTGTTTCTATACGCTACTCCACCCTGTCGGTAAGGGCAACTGACACCCCAGGGACTTTGAGCCCTAGGGGGTGTTTTCCCCAACATTCTGATGGGAGGTTGAATGGCTGACTACCCCCTTTGGCCCCGCTATCTTCTCTTGGTAGATCCTTGTGCAGGTAGGCACAGTGGTGAGTTTTACCCATATATGTGTGTAGAGGGCTGTAATGGCTTGTGGTTATTTCACACACACATACTCTGGATATAGTATCCTATGGAATACTATAGGTGTAACGTGTATAGGCTGTGATGGCTTGAGGATCGTTACTCGGCGTATGGGCTGTGATGGCTTGAGGAATAATACTCGATTTGTGATACACGTTATACGAGCTATGGTGGCTCCCGGAAACTACCTGGTTACCTTGGTTGTGAGGACAGTGTGGTGCTTCGCCCAGGCATCTGCGAGCAATCCTTTGTGGTGCACGAGGTGCAGATTGTGGAGCTTAGCCCAGGTGTCTGCGGGCAAGCCTTTGGAGAGAGATGCACAGGACGTATGTCATTGGGGCAAAGCGGAAAACCAGTGGGGAAGTAGTAGCGGGGTACCCTTGATATTATTTACTATATGGTATATTCTTGTATGCGGTACTTGGTGAGAGTAGCCATGGTGAGGTTGGGAACATAGTATACCTGTTTAGATAACGAGTTAGTTTCACTTGTTGTTCACTGGGCTTTAGCATGCTTTCTTTACTTTTGCACGAGAGTCTTGGGGAGGATCCTACTGAGTATACTATTATACTCACCCTATGTTCATATAAACTGTTTTTCATGTCACTTGGAGCAGGTTGGAGATCAAGCTGGTTACTACTAGCTTGCGGTTGGAGGAGGAGCTGTTCGGGCTTGTGGTCGCTGCCGTTTTTCATTCTTTTGGGTACTTTTAGTTTTCCCTTTCAGTTGTAGTACTTTTTCCTGACATTTCATATATGTACTTGGTTTCCTTTTTATATTTCAGTTCTGAGTTGGAGTTGATTGGAGTCTATTCTATCTCTCTCTTCTGCTTGTGTTCTCTTAGAGGGTAATGCCTCCCATTTGTACGTTATTATACCCTTGGTGCTAGTCGCCAACCCGGGGCCTACTGGAGGCGGGACTCGGGGGTAATTATCTCCCTTTTCACATTGCCGGCCCAGGAGGGGTACACTTTGTGGGGAGGGGGTCTTGGCATTATTAGTATGATTTCTTTATGTTATAATACCTTGTTTATAGAGAATGTCAGTTGTTCAAACATGAATATAAGAAAAAGTGTTTCCTTTCTAAAATATAATTATAATATTATATAACTATTTATTCCATTTGAAAAAAATTGTATATAAATAAATGTTTTAAAAAATAATAAATATTAAAAAAACAATGCATTATGAGTTTGAATACTTCACTATTAACTAAATTTTTTCCTATTAATCCAAGAGACAAATATAAAAGATTATTATGATGAGTGGTATGATTATATGAGGAATTAACCATTAATATTTGAATTTACCATTACATATTCTATATAATGAGTAAAAATTCACTTATAATAATATATCTTTTCAAAATTACTCACCCATCTTAAACCACACAATAACATTGTAAAATAAATTAATATTTTTTGTAAAAAAATTTAACTTATTAGGGGAGATGTTAGAGTTACATCATGACTATGGAATATATATGGATTTCAAATTTTAGAATATTCGATATATCTTTTATTTTTAAAGGAACTGAGAAATTACAAATAAATGTATGTCACAAATAAGCCACAAATAGACTTGAGATTTTATATAAAAATTAATTGGTAAAATGAGTATATTGATTTTATTTTTTAAGCGATATAGTTTTTTAGTAAAAGTAATGAATTAATTATTTTCTTTTAGTAAATTATTTATTGATATTATTTGAATATATCATTATAATATACATCAATTATACAATTTTCCTTATAGACGAATGGTTTCTTATGGGGGATTAATAGTGATTAATTTTTACTTTTTTTAGATTTAATTTATTTTATCCAAAAAAAATCATAGATCCTAGAAAATTACATAATAGTTTTAAACTTTTTTATATTTGGAATAAAATAATAAAATTTTTAAAGATTACGAATTATAGAATTAATATATATATATATATATATATATTTCTTAATATTTATGAACATTGAATTCACATAATTTTGTATATAGATTCATTTATAATGACTATATATTTAAGAGAGAGAATCTTCACACTCTTAATAAATATAAATTTGTAATAAAAAATTTTCATTGAATAATATAAATCAATCAATTTTTTACTAATAATTTATATATATCATGAAATATTGGAGGATTAAATTGAAGGGTTATGGTATTATTGGTTTGATGATATGAAAGTGTGTAGTTTCAATTATAAAAAATGATATTGAATTTTTATTTTTGTTGACCCATTCTAGTATTGTTCAATCTTATATACTTTAATTTTTCCTCCTTATCTATTATAAATCAGATGACACACATGGGTGGTTATAGAAGATATGTTATGTGGTTATAGATATATGTATTTTAACAAATTACTTACAAATATATTTCATATAGATAATTGTCTCAAATAATAATATTTCAAGAAGAGGGAACTATGGTTTTTATATATCATTTGAACAATGTATAGATATTATAAAAAAATTCATGTGAAGAAAGAGTAGGTACAACAAATAAGTATTATTGTGTTTTGATTATTATAATATGGTATTTTAAAAAAAAATACTATTTAGTAGAGTCACTATGTTTGAAATGTGATATTTTAAAATTAAGTAGGATAGTAAAATAAAAAAATATGAAATTCATCCAAGGACTACCACAATTTCTTTCTATTTTTTTAAATTTAGGCATAATTTTTACTTTTTCATCATCATAAAAATATTAAATAAAAATTCAATATTTATTTTATTTAGAAAAAAACAGACACACACACACACACATATATATATATTGAATAAAATGTTAATAGAGTTACTATCGCATCTCATTAACTGTTAACTGAGATTTTCCAATGCTTTTAATTCAATTATGGTTTTATAAATACTAATTTTATTTGACTAGATATAAATTTATAAATCATCATTATATGATAATGATTTATATTTTTATCACATGAAAAGTATATAATATCATCTCTTTACCGGTATGTTATTAGTTAACATGAACATGATTTAACTTTTCCTGGACGGTCTTGTTCTGAGATATAGTATTAAACATTTACCATGGGTTGTATGTTTTATTATTTAGTATTTAATAACCAATGGAATCTAATATTTAGGATTATTACAAATGGATAGGCAGGTTAGAATGTCTATGACGGTTCATAAATTAGTTTAATTATTGGTTTTGTCATATTATGTTATTCTATATATGTTTTTTATATATGACAACATTATATATAATAGAAAATGATATTATAATTAGTTATGAATCATCCCATGAGATTCTTGATGATATTTTATTATCACAAATAATTGGTTTATATGAGATAAATAAGTGGTTTTCATGTTTTTCAATAGGTTCCTTTTATATTTCTATCAATAAATTTACTAATGAGATACATGTTATATATTTTATATTAACATTGTTACATAATAATTATTCATTATAATCACTATATTGTTTTCAAATGTTGGTATAAGTGATATTTATGTTTATAAAAACAAATGAAAAAAATGACTATAATTTTTTGGAGCCAAACAAGTTGTATAGATTATTGCATGTTATTTCACAATGAATATCTTATTGGCACTAATGGGAATTATTATCTTATGGTAACTAAATTTTCATTTCTACATAGTAAATAAATCATTTGTGACTCATTTAGAAAACAATGGTACATTCATGGGATTTAATCTATTAAATATGATTGTTCCATTAGATTAGGAATATATTAAGATATTAATTAATTTATCTCTCATAAATATATTTTAGTTAAATATATCAGGGTTCTATAATTACATATGACATCAAAATGGTGTAAAAAGTTTCTTGTATTAGTTTTTAATTTCTTTTTAATGACATTGTATTTATATAGTGTGAGGTTAATTTATGTTCAATTAATTACTTATTGGGACAAATAACATATTTGATGATTAATAATTTCAAAATATAATAACATTATATTGAATCTAATTTCATCATCTATTAGAAAATCCTTGTTATATTTTGAATTTTTTTATGTTGGAATGATTATTATAGAAAACATTTAAATAGACTTGATGACAATTTCAAAAAACAATTGTAACAGAAATTAACATGTCAATGATATTTCATAGAGTTTTATAAATTTAATGTACTTAAATAAGTGATGTAATGTGAATAAATATTGAAACATTTTTTTTGTTATTAAAGGGTTATTTTAAATCATGTTTTTACTATATTTTGGTGGAATGAATTTCTTCAAAAAATAAAGATTTTATGGTGAAATGAATAAGGATTAGGTTTTTCAATGATGTAATGAGGAATTTAATAACATATGTGAAGATTAAATGGTAATTTATCTTTATTATTTATAGAATAATTTTATTAGAAAAATCAAGATTCCATTTTATTAAATATTTTCAAATATCCACATCATAGATGGAGTTTATATTTGTATAAGTTAAAATAAATTGTAACAATTTATTTTATAGTTGTGGTAATTATTTATTAGATATATCAATATATTTCAATGATATAATATATTTGATGATTATATATTCTGTGTTTTTTTCTTTTTTTGGGGGGTCTATAATTTTAATAAATTATACTTTAATGAATTAATAAATTCCTTGATTTGAATTGTGTCAAAATATTTCATAGAACAGGAAATCAGGTGATATAAATATTTTATAGATATGATGAGAGAAATTATTTTACAATATGGGATGGGATATTTATTCCATTAGGGGAAAGGATTGTTGGAATGATCAAAATTTTTTCTAAAAACATAAAATTATACTTCTTTTTAATTTTATATCATTGATTAATTAAAAATAAAATTTAGATAGATTGAAAAGAGATGGAGTGGTATATAGTCTTATAAATAATAATGAAAATGTGGATAAATGATATAACTATCTAAATGTAGATTCCTATAATTTAGACTGAAGTTATAAATATTTAGAATGAAAATGATGATGTAGGAGTTCATAAACATGACTATTATTGATCATATCAATTTAACAAAATGTTGTGATATTTAAGTATTTTTATTTTTATTTATCAAATTGTGACCCATTTTAATTGTATGTATAATCTTTGGAATGAAATAAATTAAATCATTAAATGATAGTTTTTAATAACCATTAGGGATAATGAGTTTTCATTATCATTTCAATAACAATTACACTTCATCGATTATGCTTCAATAATGAATTATCCTTTTATTCCCAATATACATAGACTATTATGGTTAAACCAAGTAGGTTTACTTATCTCATGTATTTTAATTTCATTTGCATTTACATGGTAATAAAAAATCATTTGTAATTACTATTAAATACCATTATTGAATGGAATAATTTGAAATTCACAGGAAATAATTAACTACACCCCACACCCCACCAATATAGTGTGTAGTCCCTAATATACCTTACATGTCAAGGGAAATCTAAAAATCCACATTTCCCTGTTATTTTCTATATTTAGTGGATATGGAACAAATCAATAATTATAATATGATTATGATGTTTAACAGTTTTGACATTAATTTATTTAATACGTATATTTAGTAGATTTTATATAATTCTAAAAAAACATCACTACACGATGGTCATTCAATGATTTATCATAAATGTGGCTGGTGAATCTCTCATGTAATGAGATAATTAATAGTTCAATATTTAATCCATGTTAATCAATTATATTGAGGGAAATTTTTCCCTAATAATGTACAAGAATCCAATAAGTTATCAATCCTTTATTGAATTTTTTTAATCTATTTAAAATAGATATAAATTTGAAACAGTTAATAAATATTGAAAAATAAATTTTAATATGAGAAATGTGAATATGGTCAAATGTAACCAATTTCCTTTTTAAACATATTTCTTTAATTTTTTAATAATATAGTTTGTAGAGTGTGTAACCTAACTTATAAGACACAAATATGGTGGTGATATATTCTATTAATATGTTCCTTTTGGTGTAAATTCATATATGATTGAAATGTGTATAATTGTATATATTAATGAGGGTGTAATTATTTTAAAGTATTAAATTTGAAAATAAAATCTGGACACAAATCAAATAGACATTATAATTAACAAATGATATCAAAATATTGTTTCATTTAATTTTATTCGTAGAATAATTATTGAAAATAAAATGAAGATAAATGATATTAATCGTACATACATTGATAATTCAGGGAGTTCTACATTCAATTATGTGTACTAGATCACCATAAATGACTATAAATATGGAAATAATGTCGATTATATTATGGTATTGTTTAATCAAACATGAAATTAAAATATATATTGTTTGAAATATATATTTTAATTTATATATTTTGAAAAGGAATTCTTTTTAACCATGATGTAAATTTTTATAAATTTTTTTTTGATTAGGACGTGAAAAATAAAAAAATATAGAAACAATATTGATATGTGAAAATAATGTGTATCTTTAAGAATTAATTCATGTGAAAAAATAATTTCGAATAATGTTATTGATAAATAGAGTAAAAAACCTAATCTATTGAGATATAAATATACCTCATTAAATACTTTTATCTAAGTGTTATTGAAGATCCAAAAATTATGAGGGAAATTAAATGTAATGTAGTATATTTTGAGGGTGTTGTTTTCATTGATGTTATGTTTCTTTTGGTACTAAAATGCATAGAAATATGGAGATCTAAATTTTATAAATAAAATATAGTGGATTGTTGTTATGAAATCAGTATATTATTGTATAAAAATCAAAAAATTAGATAATAGTTGAGATTGATGTTATAAAGAATAAAAATATATATAACATTGATAATATTATTTTTTTCCCACTCCAAACTAAATAATAGTCATAAATCATTAATTTTTTTCCAAACACGATGAAACAAATTTGAAAAAAAATTATACATAATATTGAGATTGTTGACATGAGTTTCTAGTTAGAATATTCAAAATGGGCCATGGATTAATGGATAAATTTATGTATTTGACTAAAAAAGGAAGTTTCAATGGTAATGACTATGAATGCTGATGCCTCTATGTATCATACCGATTTCATTCTCAAATTATTATTTTCAAAAAAGGTATGTTGTTATTGGAATATGAAATTAAGGAAATATCTATCAAATTAAAAGCACTACCACTCTATTAAAGTGGATTTATTTCATTGAGAATAAAAACCTAATGGTACCAATATTGTAGATATAAGATAATACACCTTAAATTAAGTATAATTTAATGAAAATCATGGAATTATCAAAATTTATATTTCATCACATAAATAATTTACCATGCATAAGATAAATACATTTAGATGAACAAAATTTAATCCCTTATATTTTAAAGGATTATTATTTTTTGTGAGAAGAGTATAGAAAAAAATTCATTTATTCGTTATCATATAGTATAAAATCGTGTAACAGGAGTGGTTATTTAGTGATAAAAAATGACTTAGGGAGACATATATATGTATAACATGATTCAAAAAAGTTTTCAATTGTTTTTATCTAGGTTAGTTCGGTTGTATTCATAAAAATATCATTATTATCACATATTAATATATGTTAGGCTGTACATGTGGAACATAAAATATATGAGATTGAAATATTTGGTGGTACTGAATTCCATAAAATCAATGGATCATGCTATATTTGGGGTTCTTCTAAGTTGTTCTTATTCCAAAATTATTGAGAAAACATTTTTTTATAGTTATCGGTAAGGACATTGAAGGAGTGGTATGATTTAAAAAAATAAAAAAAGTTTTCATCTCTAAGATAAATTTATTTCTAAGAATCCATATAATGATGATTTATTTTTTAGTAGTACATGGTATTGGTTAAATTAATTAAAGCATAATTATATTTTTTGACTTCAATAATTTCACTCATATTTTGAAAAAAAATGTTTACACCCTATTGAAAATAAGATTAAATTTTGATGTAGAGAAATTCAATATAAAATGAAATCAACATAGTTAATATACAATAATTATACTTTATTATTTATATTCATGATACCAAATAATTATATATTAAATTATTTGTTTATATTAAGAATATATCCTTGGAACTGTTGTTCGAGTATGAAATAGCATGGTATATTTATGGGATACCATTAAATAACACTCACATATACACAGTTTTTCAAAATGGAAACAATATTTGGATGTCCTATAATCCAAAAGATAATAAATATCAATGGTTAAATGGATTTGATTTTGTTTATTACATTTCACACCTCGATACATTTTGAGAAGAATGTATCATATAATCATTATCAAAGAACTATCAGATGGATTGGATAATTTTTATAACATATAATATTACGTATTAAATTTAAAATATTTTATTTTAATTATGGAAAATAAGATAACAGGGAATAAAATTATAAAATAATAAAATAAAAATAGTTTAATTATCATAACGAGTGTAGTGTGAGACTATCTAGAATCACATAGTTTAGGGAACCAAATTATTATCTTTTCATGATAAGGTAAAAAACTTATTAAAATATTAATCTTATTTATTTAAATATGAATAAATTAAAAGTGGTGGGTTTTAATTATAGACAAAAAATCTCAAAATTGAGGAAATTTGTTAATATTATTGTTTACTTCTATTTGTTTGAATAAAACATTTTGTGGAATCATATATGTATTTTGTAGATTTATAAAAGTTTTAATTATTAATATGTGTGAATCATTCATGATCAAATCATTGGTCGATGTATTGATTTACATCATATCATATCATACACTAATAATTTACATATTTATGGTATATACATTATTGGTCATTCATTTTTATTCATTAGTAGATTAATTCTTCTAAAAAATGTTTACATACATTAGGAATTTTCATCTTTATCATATAATTAAAATGTAACATGTTGTATCTAGGATTTCATGTTGGTTTTAATTCATACTAATGTTTCTATGTTCATTTCTTTAGTGATATCTTTGAGGGGACAATATACAAAAAGTGATAGATACTTATCCAAAAATAATAAATCAATAAATTACTCATGATGAATGTGATCCAAATGATGTATATCTTATATATGTTATGAGTTATCATTTTTCATACATATGAAATTATTACCCACATGATTTTATTGTCAACGGGATTTTACTGTTCTACTATACAATGCTAATTTATTCACACCATCAATTTTTCTCCTATATATTAATTGATTAACAATTCATTATATAGAGGATGAAATATGTGAGTCAATTTAGTAGAGTGTAAGGAGTGTATGTTTAATTTTATCCCCATAAATATGATTCATTGGTTGATGTTTATAAAGTTATTTTTTAAATAAACTAGTGATAATGTTACTAAATTTGAGTTCATATTTTGCTATTAATAAATTATCATATATATATATATATATTGTCCTCGATGGGGATTTTGATCTATTGACATTTTATTGATAGTATGACTTATAAATTAGTCCTGCTAAATTTTATTTTATACTTAAATTCCCCTTCTTGTATTCTATAAATCATGTGATCTCATTTCCATCCATTGGAATTAAAAATAATGGATATTTAGTTAGTTATAGTTGGGTATTATTATTAGGGATCCTCATGGGAAGATAATTTAAAAGTATGGGTTAGTTTTTAGATATTTTTATTGAATTTAAACATTATATAATGGAAATATACTTTTTTTCTTCTTTTATTTACATTTACTCATTTAATTCTTTTAAAAAATGTAGTAAATTAGTTTATATGCTAATATTTTAAACCATGTGACCTATAATATTTGTGTAAATAATTTTACATTGATCAATAAATAATTGTATTGTTTTTCAATTTTATATTAATATTATATTATAATTGAAATTTTAAATTTTAAATTTATATCACATTAATAAATACATTTATAATTATTCTTTGGTCTACATGATTTCCATTTACCGAATTATTATTTTTAATTTAATTCATATATATATATATTATGTGTGATCAAGGCTGTTGATTTCATTATTATATGAATAATTTATATTTATTTTCTATATCAATGACATTTTTATTCGTTTAATCATCGTGAAATATGTTTAAATTGAATGTCTATAAGTTTAGTTAAAAATAATTATTAAGTCCCTATTATGTGGTTGATGTAAAAACATATTGATACAATTTTTATATCAAAATTGATACAAAGAATAATTATAATTATTTTTTATTAAATAATTACTAAATTTTTTAATTGAATAAATTATTATAAAGTTATATTAATGAATATTCTGTGATTATAAATAAATGTATATAATACATTATAAAATACCTGAATATTTATTAAATGAAATAAATAATTTCTTAAATGTGTCCATCTTATTTTAAAAATAATATATTCCAATCTATAAAATTTTATCCTTATTTTTTATGATCATAATAAACAGTTGGTAAATAGTATATTAAAGGTTTCTAAGAACTATATAACTCTAAAAATCAATTTAATTATAAAATTTTTTAAAAAAAATTATTGCACGTGATTAAAAATTACTATGGACACAATTTTCTTAATGTATACTCAGTTATTTAATTATTAATATATTCACATAGTATTTTAACTTCCAAATATTTCATCCTATGTTTATAAATTTAAAATTTAACCCCTTTGTTCTAAATTTAAATAAAAACCATTCTATAATATTATAATATAACCGAATAAATTACATATTGAAAAAATATGGTAAAAATATATTGATTGATATTTGAAAAATATTAATATTCCATGAAAAAAAGATATGTATTAAAGCTCTAAACATTGATCCAATAGAATGAAGCATAGTGAGGATGTCATGACCAATAATAAAGTAGTTTTCAAATATCAAAAAATGTGTTGAAGCCATAATTGTATTATATTATTAGATTTTAAAAAAAATTAGGGATTCAAACATCCCACTTATTTATATTTTTTTAGGATTTTAGAATATATAATTATACATAATTTTATTAAATTATTTCATATATAAATGTTAAATTTTCTAAAATTTATTAAATACATGAGTGGTTTTTAAATTTTTGTTACAAATTGAGATAACATTAGAAAAATGAGTATGAATTTTTCATGGAATTATTATATTAATGTGTTTTCAATTTTAGTTATTATTAAGGAATTATATCCGTATTTTCTAATTTTTAATTAGAAAATTGTCAGGATTTTGATTATAATATAGTTTTACAAGGAGTTAAGCCCTAATATGATGTCATTAGAATTAATTATGAGTAATAATTCTTAGATAAAGTAAGAATAGTAATTAAGATTATTGGAGGAAATGTTTGATGAATTTTATCACAATGATGATTATTCAAGTATTGTTTTACTCTTATAATCATATAGGATCAAATTTATTTTTTTAATTAAATATAAAAAATCTATAATGAATGACTAGATCATTGTATGAAGTGATTAAAAATTCTTTTTTTTGGAAACGAATATATAAAAGAGATATGTAAGACTGTAAGAAAGTTTGACAATGTTATTAAATATTAGAAATAATATTTCTTAACATTTATATATATTTATTAAAATTAATTTGTGACATGTTGAAAATTGAAATTTTTTCATTAGAGTGATGATTAAATTGGACAACACTTTTTTCAATGAGTTGGTACAATTTAAGTGATAATAATGATATTTTTACGCATAAAAAATCATACAATATAAATATGGGTATTATAAATTATGTGCAAGATTCTATTGATTATTTTTAATATTAAAATTATTACTGATGGAGTTGTACAATTATTATCATGTGGTTATATGGTATTTAGTGAGATTATTATAAGATTTATAATTGTGAAAGGAAAAAATTAAAATAATAAGGTATACTCAACATCATTATTTTAAAATCCTGTTAATAAATTTTATATGGAAATTCATTTTCCTGATTTATTAGCTTATATAATATACAAAAAAATTATATATCATGATTTCCATCACAACGATATTTATGAGTATTATTTAAACTAATTAAAATTTTATTAAATATGATATCATAATTTCACTATAATTATATAATATCTTAACTGGAAATAAATGTGTTTTAATTTTTTAAGGAAATTCATTTGAATAAAATAATTATAATTATATTTTTTTTATTTTAAAGCCTCATTCTGAATCATAAATATAAATAACAAAAAATTCATAAGAGATATTTTTTCTAGTATTGTATATTTTGATGTGATTAGGTGGATCTAATATATTATTGAATAATAAAAATTTTAAATCGTATTTGAATAAGAGTCAAAGGGATGAATACTATGAGTTATTTAATCCATTATTTATTATATATATAAATGTATTGTTTTAAATAATTTGTAGGTTTATTTCCATTTATTACATGTTATAAGAAATTTTTCCCTCTAAAAGAAATCTATCTTATACTAGTTGTCGATCCATGTAATTTTAAAGATTACATGAGCAGTCTTCGTGAATGCACTCTACAAACATGCATCGCGAACCAACCCAAAAAATACTCCATGTTCTAGAACTGAATTTCCCACCAAGAAGCTACCCAGGGGTTCCTTGAGGATTCCACATGGAGGGATGAGATGGTGAAAAATCTAGGACTAGGAGAGTTTGTCTATAGCCACTAAAACCATAGTTCATTGGTGGAGCTTCTATCAGAGTTCTAGATGAACTACCCATTGTTTATGAGGTTTACCTTGTATGGCTTCAGGATGATGGATGACGTCTTTATCCCTGAAGCATGTAGGGATGATCCAGGTTACTGGTTCCAGAGCACACTGTATCAGCACCATTGGTTCAGGGAGGCCAATGGTGATGCCTGGGTGGACTTCATGCATGTCATTGTCGACTGCTTATACAACCATCTAATCAATGTCGATAGGAAGGCATTGCAGCCAGAGACATACCCTCATCTATACTAAACTATCCTCAAGGTGGTGTTGGCGGACCTGAAGAAGGGGAGTTCTAAAAAATGGGACTTGCGCCAGGGCAGAAATGTCATGGATGATTGGGACTGGGCCTATTGGTTAGATGCCTCATGTGAGGAGTTTTGATAAGAGGTGAGAAGATTGGCCCTATATGAGGCAGCATGGGATTCCCAGTTTCATATCAATTAGATGAAGTAGCTAATATTGGATCTGTTGAGCCGGTGGTCACCAAAGACCAATACCTTCCACCCGCATCACGATGAGGTTGGCATAAGCTTATGGGATGTGCATAATATCTTGGGGATCCTGATACTGGGGGCGATGTACGAAAATTTCCTCCCTGTTATGGGTGTGTGGGAGGATCCAGAGAAGATTTCGAGTCTGCAATGTCATTGATGGAGCTTGTGCTAGGAGAGGACAAGGAGGCGGTGAGGGATGTCCACTTCATGAATTGGTTCAAAAAGTATCTTAACTTCCCTATAGACTGACAGTTTCCAGAGAGACCTTGAACTTTCCCAAAGGGGGCCCGAAGTAAGGAACACTGGTACTGGTGGCTGTTGGTGAATTGCAAATGGAAGACATGAGGATTCAGTGTCAGCACTGATCAATAGCCAATAATCAGGCTGGTAGCATTCATCACGGCTCTTATTTGTGGTTGGATCCTTCCGGTGAGGGATACCAACATGGGAGTGTGTCCATGCACTTTTATCATGGAATCCACATTGGCGACAGGAGGGCGGGCCAACATAGGGATTTCGATGCTCACCAAGTTGTATAAGATTGTGTGGAACATCAGCTAGGGGAAGAGGCCACAGAGGTTATGCAGTCCATTCCACCTCTTTTACAGGTGGATAGTGGTGCGCATAATGGGGATCTATGAGTATCTGAACCCCATCTTGCCTCCAGGGTCAAACTTACACCCCCCGATTCTCAATGCCACATGATGTTTTCTGGTGAAGTTGACCTTACCATCGGTATTAACTCATTTATGGAATGTAGAAGAGTTCAACATTCATCCATTCCCGTTTCGAATGGTGGCCTTCATGGATGATGGTCAGGGAGCGGAAGTGCACCGGGCATACCTCTTGGACATTCGAGGTTGAGTCTTGGTGGCCAAGGTGGACCGCGAGAATCTCTGCAATCTATACACCACACACCGATTTTCATGGAAATTATGGTGATTACAGCGACTAACCCCAAAGGTCTACCAAGATATGTTTCCTGAGGAGAACTCGTGTTTGATGAGGTAGATGTGGCTCATGTTCACACGAGAAGACAAGAATATGCAGAATGAACTACCGTCACCGACCTCCATCCTTGGGCTAGTAAATGAATATTCCCAGAGTTTGAGGCGGCCTACATAGGTGAGACTCTGAAGTGGACAACCATTCTAGTCAGTGATGGTGAGCCTCCTCGACCTAAGGGACAATGCTGAAAGGAGGCAAAGGCATCCTGCAGTGGCGGGGCTGCAGTAGTGGCAATGCCCGCACCAGCTGAGGGGGAAGCAGTGGTAGAGGATCTGGCAGTAGCAGCAGACCTGGTGGTCCCAATATAATAGATTCATCTGGAGGGGAGTCCACCGAGAGGATTCCACAGGATTTCTACTCATTCCTTGGGGAAATGGTTGTTCCATATTGACAATCCAGATAATGTTGTCTTCTTGGAGGCCTGGGACTTCTGGAAAGTCCACCAGAAATTCCTTGGCCCATATGATTTATGGAAGCACCATAACCACCTCGGGATGGAGTTGTCAGGGATTGGACCAATTAAATCCGGGTTTTCTATATCCCAGGTGGAGGCAGAGAAATACATGGGCGAGCTGGAAGACATTATCCACATATAGTTTACCCTAAACCCGCTGACAGACTGGGTTAGGGTGTTGTCTGATTGTACATTCCCTCTACTAATGTCAGATAACGATCTGAGGGAGTGCTTCCCTAAACTGTATGAATCGGAAGAGTCCTCTTGGGTTGACGATGCCAGTATATGTAGTCCATTAGAGGAAGGCGAAGTCAGTGATAAGTCATCAGATCTCGAATATTTCGCAGAGGCCCTCGAGGTAAATTCTCATGTTCCTTCCTCAGGGTCTTCTCTTAGGTTACTTTGTATTCCTTATCAGCGTCTGCACTTTGCAGGAGGATATTGTGAATAGACCTTGTTATCTCCCCTTAGTGGGTGCCGATGCGGGACCTTCGAAATCCACACTCGTGGCTGCATCAACTTCCGTGTCTGGCGGGGCGATGACACTTGAGGTGGCTCCCCCAGAGTCTCTAGAACTACCAACAATATATGGAGGGGCCACGTATCAGGGTACCGATGACATCATCAAAAGAGAATGACCAGGGTTTTGATCTCTATAAGTCCCCACTACCAAATTTGCGTCTTCTATCCCCTAACCAAGTTAACTGAAAAGCACGTCCCCATTTTTTGTGTGTATAATCCATAAATTAGCCTAGGCCACTGTGAAAAAGTTGGTCGGGTCTTCTATTAGCACCCTTCCTAGAGGCATTCCAATGGTCATGTCATTGGACATCCAACCCGAACAAACTACAGCACTCCTGATCACTGGTAGGGATGCTAGTGGGACGGAACCTACGGTTATTGAGGTGGGATCCGATGATGAGGACCAACTAGACAGTTCAGGCCCTGCCACGCTTGACCCAACACCAAACGTGGACCCGACTATTGAGTTCCTAGGGGAATTCTTTGCATACGAGCCTTCCAACCGTGCCAACTAGGATGAGATGGCCTCTAAAGAGGAGGACAAAAAAATAGTCTACCGTCGATCAGGGAAGCTGATCATGCGCTTCATCAATGAAACCCCCAAGAACTATTGTTGGATGAGATAGGCAGACTTCACTCATGACTGCACGAACTATTTACCCGGGGAGTGGATGCCCATCATCCTCATATGCTCATCCAAGATCTTATGGCGGAAATGATTCAAGAGTGTGACTGTATCATTGGTGTGGGCTGGTAGAGGAGTAAGGCAGTAAACATCATGAAGCTTCGGGAGGCTGAAGATGAGTTCAAGCTATTGTAGAATCAGGTGGACGAGCACTCGACCTCCCTCAATTTGAAATATGTGCTAATATTGCGATTGAAGGCCTAGCTGGGAGAAGCTGTTGATGGCCTGATGTGAGCCTCTGAGGAAATGACCGCCATCCGGGCTGACGTGGAGCAGGCCCAGATTGCGACCAAAAAATTGCGCCCTCTCACTACTGAAGAGGAGCAGGAGCTAAACTGGCGGTAGCTACTCCTCGACACCACCTACCAATGGATGGTGGAGCTGTTACGCTCTTTTGACTGGGTCAACCCATCCATGGGGGGAGTCGACCCTCGGGTACTGTAATGATTACAAACCCTCAAACATACTTTAATGATTTAATTGGTTGATGCCATAACATGCATGAGTTCCATTATTTACATTGGTTTATTTCATCCTCATGATGTTTGTGGAGCATCCAACGATCATTCCCAAAGCTCACATGGGTCAGGAGTGATTTGAGAAATAAGTGATGACCACCTTATCACCCGATCCAAATGTAGGAGTGAAAAAAATGCATCAGGCATTCGGGGTTTGAACAACAGATATGGATTTTCAAGAGGAAATGGGAGAGACTTGACTAGAGAATGAAGCACTCAGAATAGATGAATTACCATTTTCCCAGTGTGCTCTTGTGCATGAATAGGGCAATGCCAGGGGCTCTGAAATCAATCTGAACAGATGGGAATGGGATGTGTGAATCATGATACCCAGGATTAGGAGCATTATGCGGGTGGTGTGTTAATAATGAATAACAGTTTACAGCAATTGTAACACATTATTCTGATTATATTAGCTTGGAGAGAGGATATAAAATGATGGCCGACTACTAACCATGTTCGAAACACTGGGCCTGGCAAATAAAATCATCTGTTATTCTTCTGTAATGTTGGCCCATGATAATAGGTGGGCCATAGGATGAGAATCCATACTATTATGTGGTTCCCTTATACATGGAAGAGGATGAAGGTATAAATAAGGGGCACACAAAACATTTGATGTGATGTGATGGTTTGATCGAATAGAATCAAACACTCTCAAAATTATTCTAGTGTGGTGGAAGCACATTAGATGTACGCTTTGTTCTGATCATGGATAATCCATTATTTTAAACAGGACCTCTCTGGTGAGGGAGCCACCACTTCCCAATGTCAACTTGGGGCATCCCGAACTTTTTCTGAGGAAAATTGCAGTTACATGGTTCACTACAAGAGGTCAGGTTAGGGGACGATAATGAGGATAAACATGATTTATGATTCCTAAGGTTAGACTAGGAGGCAATGTGTCTGGGCATTCCTACGTATCCCATGAGGATGGGAATTAAGCCGTACATAGTTTTAGAAGAACCATTTAACGTTATGTGGGACAATGAAAATATTGGCTGCACCGGTTCAAATCCTACCAAAACAACTAAGCCCATTTGAGTCATGCTCGATGTGGGAAACAAGAAGTAGTGGTTGGAATTTCCCGATACAAGAGGGAACAAATTAGGGTGAAGGGATGCTCAATGAATGTTGGCCCAATGATGCTAACCCGTCCATGTTACACACTTCGATGCGTGAAGAAGTAAAGCATTGTATGTCAGAATTCCACATGAACATGTGGAAGTGGAAATATGTGAATCATGATGCTAGAAATCTGGATCACAATGATGGTGGTGTGATGATGAAGGATAATTGTTGACCATATTTGGAACACAATATCCTTATCGTGTTAGCCTAAAATGGTCACAGACAAATGAGGGTCGACCATTGATCGTGTTCGAAACACAGGACCTGTCACAAATGTCATCTGAGATCATTAGGGATGTTGGCCTGAAATGGTAGGAGAACCCACAGGCCAAGTATCCATGTCATCTAGGGGTCCTTTTGGATGTTTAATAGGATGAGGATCCAAATAGTGAGCTCACGAATCTTGGACATGGAACACGGGGAATATCCCCAGGAAAATTCCATACTTCATGAGATTTGTCAAAATGAATCTGAATACGACAACAACATGTATTAGATAATGGTAGTTGAGTCCCATCCCAGAAGGAGATCTAAGGTTAAGGTTGTTGAATTTGGACCATGGATGGTAGGAAAGACAAGAGACACATGGTGAGGTAATTATAAAACCTGACATGATTGGGAACCTGGGGTTCCGACCACCACATGTTCCATGGGATGATTTTAGGTCAGGGGAACAAAAACAAAAGTTAATTTGGGCCCAAGGCAAGGTGCACAGACGTTACTACCAACCCCATGATGATGGGGATCAAGATATACATATTTCTAAGTGGTGAAATGTTACGGTGTTAGTGCTAGGGATCAAATGTGTGTGCGGGTTTGACCCTCACACCAAAAGAAGTGGTATTTGATGTATCTTGTTTTTTCCATTAAGGTGAGTGGTTTTTTTTGTGAAGCGACAGGCCTGGGATAGAGAGTTCCAGCATTGCCACAAGAATCAAGCTGTATGTACGCATTGTCAAATGTTATGGTGAATGACTGATACCAAACATGGTTTCCCCATGAGTGAGGACATCACGATGCAGTGTCGTTTTTTCATCATGCAACCAAGACGATAATGTCATAGTTTAGGGTCAAGTGATGGGACCAAGCTTTCATTTTAATATCATGTGGAACATACGCAGTAAAGATGATGCTAAATCAGGAATATGTACGGTGTAATAAAACATACCCGGTGTGAATGAGGACATAATACCATACCACACAGTACACAATTCCGAGAAAGGAGCCTCGGGCCAAGGGGCATAAATAGAGCTAAGAGGGTAAGGGGAAAGATAAACTTGATCCCAATTGAGACGGACCTGAAAACGAGACGTCTGGGTGGTCCTACATGGCCCATAAAGATGGTAATCAATATATACGTAGTTATGAAAATGGGAAATATGAAAAGATCATAGTTTAGGGTCTTAGAACTCAGACTAGGGAGAAGCAAGACTATCCCAAGTAAAGGTGGACATTATCCCAGTCCCTAAGACTATGTGAGTTGAACGTGGTGTAGGAAACAAGGGTGGATAATGTATTTGCAATACGTGAGATATATATATGGGGGGAATCAGTGGAGCCCCGAGCGATTATCTTATCGTGGCTTTTTTCCTCCTAACATGGGGATGTGCACTGAGGAATAGTACCAAGAGTTTTGATGTTCTACTAGGACATGATGATGTGGAGAAGGATTTGAATCATGTAAAAGACATTTTGGGATTAATGGGGTCATCATGATGATGGAGGATTAATGATGATTGTGTTTGAATCACATCATCCATATCACGTTAGCCTATAATGGGGACAAAAAAATGAGCATCGAATACTGAACATATTTGAAATGCGGGACTTGTATAGTTTTTTTTTTCTGATACCCTTGAGGATGTTAGCCCATGATGGTAGGAGAGCTGTTAGGCCTAACATCCGTGCCATTTTGGGGTCCCTTCAGGTGTGAAAGGTGATGGAAGCCCGCATGAAGGAGAACATAAATACTGAAAAACGGGTGAAAGAATGTTCGAGTAAAGTCCGGCATTCCAGGAATTAAACCAAAGTACCCTTATGAACATTGGTGAATTGCTGAAGAGGACCGATGGTCTCATCATGAGAGTGGCCGATTTGGATAGACGAGGATAGCACGAGGGGATAGAACTATATAAGGAGAAATAGGTACGTGTCATGGTTGTTATTAACCTTACGTGAATGAAGATATAATCATGTACCACAACATATATTCCATTCCTGAAATAATGTTGGCCGAGGGGCCAATATGGGGCTGGACCCGAAGACGAGATGCTCAGGAAATCCTAAGTAGCCTATAAGGATGGGAATCAAGCAATATATATTTCTAGAATCACACATAGGTGTAGGATACCCTAATGATGGGGGTGTACAATTTGGTGAGTAACCCGACATGAATGAGGACATCATCTCATACTACACCATACAACCCTAAATAGGAACTTGGGTGGGTGGCGCAAAAAGGCCTAGGGACCTGAGGCTAGGCCTCGGTCAGAATGGCCCAACCAATTTGCAGTTTAACGTCTTCCAGTGAGGACGAAGATGGGAGTAAGATGTCCCACACAAGGGAGGTGTACGACACAGTGAATAACTCGACGCGAATGAGGACATAATACCATATCACACTGCACACTCCATGTAAGAACTTGGGTTGGGGCTCGAGAAATCCAAGGGGCCTGAGGCAGAGCCTCGGTTACGAAGGCTTACCCATTTTACAGTTTTATGTATTGTAGTAAGGAGGAATAGAGGATCATGTATCTCATTTGGGGATGTTTACGGCACGATGAGTAACCCAATGTGAATGAGGACATAATCCCATACCACGCCATACAATACCATAAGAGAGATCCTGGGCTGGGGGATCAAAAAGTCCAAGGGGTCTGAGGCTATACCTCACATGGAAAGGCCATATGCCCCCTTATACGGTTAATGCCTCATCAAAGCTCCTAAGACTATGTGAGTGGTGCTCAGTTTGGGAAACAAGGAGCCAGTCTCGACTCTCTCTGTCATATGTGGCCTGATAGCTAGCATTTCCTGAAGGGATTTCGTCACTTGGAGATAAAAATGATAGGATGAACTACTACACTCGATGTTTGTGACATATTGGGGTGGTCCTAATGACACATGACAGCTGTTGACCATTTTGGAACACAGTTTCCCTATAGTGACATGAAATGGGAACAACATATGAGCATCGAACACTGACCATATTCGAAATGCTGGACTTGAATTGTCTTTTTTCTCAACATCGATGAGGGCTTTGGCCTAAAATGGCAGGAGGACCCTGGGGCCGAGCATCCATACCATTCAAGGGCCATTTGTGATGGGTAAGATGATGGATTCCCAATCAAAGGTGTGGGTGAAGCATAGTTTTACCCATCTATGAAAGAGGAAAACATCTCAAGACCGTGAGACGTATGGCCTTAATGAGATTATCATGACATGAATTGGGGAAAAATCCTACACCCCACAATATGTATGGACCTGAGGGGAAGAGTCTGGTGTTTGGGCAGGGCCAACAGACAAATTTATTTGGCGTTCCTACGTATACCATAAGGATGGGAGTCAAGTCATATGTAGTTCATGAAGTCCATGCAGTTTAACATCATGCAGTGAGGATGTGGGAGAATAAAAGAACGAAGGATCACATGGTGTAATCATCGCAACTCCCACATGAATGAGGCCATGGAGGCCTTCACTACACAACATGAGGACCCTCCGAGAGGACTATACCCACGAGGGATAGTTGAAAAGGAGAGTTTTGTGGATGGGATCAAGACGAGGTGTTTGAGTGTTCCTAAGTATCCCTTATGGGTGATAATAAAGGCATATGAAGTTCTAGGTGCACATTTTAACATTATGTGGTTTGATGCACAATTTAATGTCATGTAGGACTAGACAGTTTAATGTCATGCAGAACCAGCATGTAGTTTATGGTCATACCGGACTATCCAGTTTAATGTCGGGCAGGACCATTATGTTCAGGAAAAGAATTTCTTGAGGAACATGGAATTGGTGGGAGGAGTTATATGATCACCATCCATGGTCACCAGGTAGTATTCTCCATTGGGTAAACTCTGTGAAATATGTTAGGACCTTCCCATTTAGGTTCCATCATGGTTGGTTTCTTGCCAATGATCATTTGTGCCAGAAGGGCCAATACCAGGTCACCTTGCAGAAAGGAGTGGAGGCTAACCTTCTTGTTGAAGGCTCTAGCTATCTTATTCTGATGCCTTTTCAGATTATGAAGGGAATGAAGCCTATTCTCATCAAGTTCTTCAAATTCATCCAGACAAATTTCAGCTACCTTATCAGGCCCCTACTGGTCATAGACCACTGTGCATAATGAAGGAAAATGGATCTCGATGGTTAGGATGACCTCAACTCTGTACACCATTGAATATGGAGTCACCTGGGTGGAATTACGAGTCATTGTCTGATAGGCGCAGAGAGTGTTGGGGATCTTGTCTCGCAAACTCTTCTTGTTCTGGCTAACCATTTTCTGCAAAATTTTAGAGAGGTTTTTGTTGAACGCCTCAATCTGCCCATTTTCCTGTACGTGATAGTGGGAGTTATGGTTCGAACGGATGTTGTACTGGGTGTACAATATCATCAACCCAGTTTCACAAAAGTTGGTTCTATTATCAGTGAGGAAAATGTGAGGGACTCCAAACCGATGGATGTTGTTGGAGCTCATGAAACCAATGATATAACGGGATTTGAGCTCCATGAAAGGAACTTCCTCTCCCCACTTGGAAAAGAAATATTTGGTGGTCAGGATGAACTTATATTGGCGAGATGTCGCCAATGGATATGGTCCCATGACATCGATTCCCCATACTGTGAATGGACAAGAGTACATGGTGGAGGGGATTGGTTCTGGAGGCCGATGCAAGAAGTTATCTTGAAAATTTCATGCATGATATCTCTTGTAGAACTCGATACATCCTTGGATCATACAATAAAAGAAGTACCCCAGTCTCCGGATCTGATGGGACAACTTCCCCCCAACCTAGTGGGAGTCGCAGGAAACGGCATGAACCTTATGCATGACTTGATAAATCTCGACTCCTTGGATGAAAAAGAGGAGAACACCATCAAACTCATGCTTGTAGAGGATCTACACGAGACCGGGACCACACTAGAGTGTAAACAGCAGCATGCGGCATCGGGTTCACTCATGCTTGGCCCGATCAGCCAGGAAGAAACCATTTTGGAGATACTCAAAAAAAGGAACTATGCAGTCAGTAGATGCTTCAAACACTGCATATGATGAACATAGTGGTCCTAACGTGGAGGATTATTCCATAATATGGCTAACCCATAGGTCTTCTCCATCATCTAGGGGGACGGGGGAAATGACTCTCTAGTGTGCCATGTGTATAATCAGATCATTCTTCTTGGGTTCTGCAAGTGATGCATCCAGGCTAGCCAGGGCATCAACTTGACCATTCTGAGATAGAGGGACATGAGTAAATTTTGGTCATGATGGAAACTAGGCCATTAGCTGGAGGGTGAGCTCCAATAATGGTACGAGCACTAGCTTTTGGATGACATAACCACTTTTGAATTTCATGATGACTAGCTTAGAATCCCCTTTCACATGGAAATGGGGTACATCGATCTCTAGGTCTAGCTCGAGGCCAGTGATAAGAGCATGATAATCTACCTCGTTGTTGGTGCAACATTTTGAGAACAAGAATGAATATGGTAGAATGGCCTGTGTCGGGGTAATAAGGACAATACCCAGGCCTTCTCTGTTGAGTCTGGGATCATTGAGCCTCCTGTCAGTGGGGCTTCGGTAGGCACCATCAAAGTGCATTTGTCAACATGGGATGGAAGGATCTACTGAGAGGATTGAATCATGGGGAATATCCATGTCTGGGGACTGATCCGCCGAGGTCGGATGGGTATCATGAAAGTCTTCCAATTCTTGTCCCTTGATAAATTTCTTGGGGAATAAGCTGATGTCAAACTACTGGATGATTACTTCCCATCATTCTAGTTGGATGGTCAACAAGGGGCGGTTCATGAAGTACTTCAATGGTTCTTCCCGAGACACCAGCTGTACCTCAAGGTTCTACAAGTAGTGTCAGAACATAGGAATAGTGAATACCAGTTCAAGGAATCTTTTTTCAATGTGGAAGTCTTTCCTCTTAATATTGAGGACCATGTAGATGAGGTTGTAGAGACATTTTTTCATCTCCAGGTTGTTCTTCTAGGAAAGAAGTTCACTGAGAGATCATTCTAGGGCAGTCACATACATGATCAACGACTTTCTGGAGATGGGTGGCATGATAACCAGAGGCTGGGGAAAATACTGCTAAATTTCCTCGAACACAGTCTGGAACTCTTTGTTCCATTCATTGGAGGAAGCTGAACACTTTCTCACAGTCCTTGAGATGGTCCTGGCACTAGCAAGATATGACCACCAGATTGTCCACATAGCATTACAGCAATGTCATGAGGATTGGATTGAATATGAGATGAATGGACTATTGATAGGTTGCACCTAAATTCTTTAGGCCAAAGTGCATAACTTGGTAACAGAAAGTACCTTGGGGTGCCCTGAAAGCGGTGAAATCTTCATCCTCAGGGGCCATTCGAATCTGATTATATCTCGAGTAAACATCCATGAAGGAAAGGGATTGGAACCAAACAGTAGAATCGACCAACAATTCTATCACTTGAAGGGGAAAATCATCTTTCGGATAGTTAAAATTGAGATCTCGAAAGTCGATGCAGACTATGATCTGTCCATTCTTCTTCTATAATGGCACAATGTTGTCTAACTACTTGTGCTACTAGACCTCCTTGACGATGTTTTCTCTGATGATCTTGTCAACCAAGACCTCAACCATGGCACCATGAGAAGGGTTCATCCTTCTGGGAGGCTGGTCGAAACCAAAATGATTTGTCATGGGACCGAGGAGGTGGAAATCTACAAGAGGATCTAGTCATGGCATTTCATTGTAACTCTATGCAAACACATCAAGGTGCTGTTTTAGGAAATCTACGTATCATTTCTGCTCTTTGAGGGACATGGAAACATAGATCAATGTGGGTCTTGGATCTGCCTCTCTACCAAGGTTCACATGTACCTTTTCATCTACCGTGGCAAACACACCTTCTTAAAATGCAGGGGGAGCAACCTCCAAATCCTCATCTTCAGTTGAGAGGGACAGATTCCTTATGGGAGGAGCTTCCTCTGGGATGGCAGAACCTAATGGGAGGCTGGAACCAGTCTGGATAGTAGTGTTCAACATATTGGGAGACTCACATTCCACTGAGACCATAATGATGAAGGCAGTCGATCCAATCCATTTTGGTCTTCAGCCCAAGGGTCCACGATTGATGATATCAAAGCAATAGAGCCACGTCAGCTTGAGCCGGTTATTTCCAACTTAGCGGAATAGACATTTATATTGTATTGTCGTTTCCATGGGGTGGAAATCCAGATACTTTATGGGCGTAGGAGGCTTCGGGATCACCTGAGCCTAGTTTTTATAAGTGTACAAGGTTATTTTCCACAGTCGCATGGACCTGGGAATATGCCTTCCTCTTGTACCAGAGACAACAAAGAATTACCACATATAGTCTTTCATGGAATCCATTTGATGGATCAAGAACATGTATATATCATCTAGTCCTACCAAGGGGTCAGTTGTGATTGTGGCGTGCTCAACCACACATGACATAATCATCTTATCATTGCTCTTATAGTAGTCAGTGTCATGATAACAGGCTTCAAAAGAGGCGAAAGGAGATGCATCACCTTTGAGTACGCCTACACAACCATTAAGGGATTACATGAATCATTGGTGATACGATGAGGGGACCGCTGGATGTTGGTGGATCCATGTTCTTCCCTTTAATTAATTGTATGATGTGTCCTGGGAGACAACAATAAACTAAGTACTTGAAACTAGGCCACTGAACTGGGTCTTCAAAGGGATCATGTCAACTAGCGTCTGATTTTTCCTTTCATATCCCTCAATCTTTAAATCGAAGGGAGTCACGTAATCTTCAGATGACCCCAGATTCCACAGTGTTCGGGTCGGGATAAGGTTGATCGAGGAGCGGGTATCAACAAGACAGCGGCGAAACACCATGCCATTAAATTGGATGGAGATGTACCATGGGTGGATGTGCCCCTGTATTAGAGATCCTGTAACAACACTAGTGAAAAAATTTTGTCCTGGCATTTAGAATTCTCAACTGCTTCAGCAATAATGTATTCTTCAGCTACGACCTCCTTCTCAAACTGGAGGGGCCTCTTAAATCCTCAGCCAGGGCCTCACGCATATCTGATGATAGGAAAAGGGATTCAAGGATAGAAATCCTCATTGGAATTCCAGCCAGGTGCTTGAGAACAACATAAATCTTCTCCTGAAACAAAATTCTACTTACAGTAGGCGACTCTGTGATTAGAGACATGGTGGGGCCCTGCTGTCTAGACCAGCGGCTGACTGGTGCTGGGCATTTCCCGTTGCTCACTAGTCGAAGCCTGAAGAGTAGCTTCCGGATGAGGACTAGACGACTGATATAATCTTGTAGCTGGTAAAGGATGGTCGCGGTCTGGACGAGGTAGCCTTGCCTCATCAAGTTGCACAAACGGTGGTGGAGGCGGTCCTGCTGACACTGGATGAATTGGTTATGAGTGCTGAGCTCTCTGCTGGGCTTACTTCCTGGTCTCAGTTGCATGCATGGTCTGGCTAGAGATTCCAACTAATTCTCCTAAATGGCCCATATAGTCATGGATCCACTTATGTGGACGTCGACTGGGGAAGTTGGGGAGGTTTCCTAGCACTCCCCGTCGTCGGGAGTCATATACGGGTTTGCCAACTCCACAGTATTAACTGAAGCATACCCTTAACTGTCACATGAAGATTCATCCCCAACTGGGATGATTTTGGGAGGGATCCTCATATCAGGGGCATGAAGTCACCGAGAGTGCGGGACAACAATGTCATTGGAGGGGTATGTTGTTTCTTCTTGCACTGCATAAGCTTTCTCTTTTGGGAAGAGAATGGCTGATATGATGATGCATAAGTGGCATCTACTACTTTTAAAGGATCTAGAATGATTCATATTTTCCCAGATGATACCTTGTGCGAAAGCAACAGTTTTTCAAGAAATCCATTCATCATACTTCTGGGACCTGCAGTTGGAAACCTTCTGCCACTCGCCTTCGCTGTCGCTACTGCTATCTGGCCTTACAAAGACACACAAAACTTTTTCCAGATCCAGTTCCAACCTGACTATGTTGTTATTTAATTTTCTGGTAACCATTATTTAAACTCATATCATTGCTTGAGGGTGTGCCCTTGAATCTGGTGATAGGGGCAGTAGTTGGGGTGATCGGTGAGATTCGCCTCTTTCTCCCTTCTGCACTCAAGAAATCATACAATCCCCTACAATAGGGAACTACATAAGTAATCTAGGACCTGATTCTCATGGAATGAGTATATCCAGTATCTTATTTCTGGAATGGGGCCCTTGGAGCCGAGCCCTGGCGAGTTGTCGGAGGGGCTGGTCGAGAAGGTGGACCCTGATGGCCCCGCCTGGGCGGTGGCGGCGCATTACGCAGAGGATCTTGACAATTATGAGGATGCTACTGAGCCAGAGGCTATTCCAGAGGAGGAGGGAATATATGAGGGTATGGGGTCAGTGTCAATGGTAGTACTTCCAACTGTCTGGGGGGTTCTATTTGGGTCACTACGATGGGATCGACTCTGGAATCTCTACTTGATGGGATTTTTGGGGGAAATGAATGTGCCTAGCTGGCATGTAGCAGGGCTTCTTCAAGGTGATGGTCCTTATCATAGATGTCTCGGAATCCTATAGGGTAGTTCTGGGTGATCAGAGAAGGAACCAGTTCCATCTTGTTGTTCCCTACACACATTGTTAGTAGTTTCTCTTGAGTCAGTGGCATGTCAAGGGAGTATGTATTCCCCTGCCACCGGGCAAGAAAGTCCTCGATCCGCTCCACAGGCATTGTCTGGAACATTAAGAGGTCTATGATGCTAGTCATCTTGGTGTTAGAGATGAACTCTAAGAGGAATTTCATGTGAAGGTCCTCCCAGTTGGTCACAGATCCAATGGGGAGCTGGTTGTACCCGACGAATGACGGCCCCTCCAACGACTGAACAAAACAGTGGAGCTTGGTAGCCTCTTGCTGCGTTGGAGTTCGTAACATGGGCCGACACCTTGATTTGAAGTGGTCCAGGTGCTTTGGAGCAACCCCCGTCATGTTAAAGGTGGAGAAGGTGGGATTCCTGAAACTCAGAGGCACCGGCATATCATCCACCCGCGCCGGATATAGCTTACCATCTGGTGGGATTTCCACCTGTCGCGTTTCCAACACCTCAAGGTGGGATATGAGTACCTCTATAGGATCATCTAGGAAGGTTTCCATGTCATGACAGGGATACCTAACCACAAGCATGTTGTCAGGTTCTTCGACATGGTAGACAGGCTCAGCGGCTTATGGAGCGGCTGGTGGATCGACATTCGGGGTAGCTGGGGGAACCCAGAACAGATTCCATGGATTTTCGTGTCGTTCAAGGGGGTTTGAGGAGACATAACACGCCCTCGTTCTGTGAGCTCTAGCTTCAGCCCTGTCTGTAGAAGCTGCATGATCAGTGATTCTTGGGGGCAGCTCGCCAATGGGACGTTGTTCCTGCCCCTGCTGTACTAGCATAGGATTGCCGTATTCAGGACATCTCTCTATAGTGCATCCAATCAGTATTTCGTAAACCATCCTATTTTTCTTAGCAAGTTGATGGCGCAAAATGGCCTTCTCGGGGTACTCTTTTGCCTTATGTACTGAGGGGGACGGGTTGGAGTTCTTGACAACTCTGACATGATCTTTGCCCTTACTGGTATTCCTGCAGAGTACTAACGCCTTGGTCGACACATGGAGATATAGGATGTTCCTTTTCTAATGATTAATCCTCCTTGATGGTTCAAACAATGGTGTCACACCCTCAAGGGGTAATTATCCATCGAGAAGCTCCAGCTCATACTCATTGTCCAATATATCGGGCAGGTTGACTGTGACCCTTATTGGGGGCATGTCATCAATATCGCATAGTGATTCGGGCTTTCTCCAGATATGGCTGAAGAAGAGGGCCACATACTGCCCCTAGCCAAAGATTTTCATGTGTGGGGAAGCCTCCATAATAATTTTTCAGATTACCTTGATACTCTGAATGCTTTGCTACTAGAGAGCCACACAACGACCTGGTGACTCATTGCACTGGGCCATAGGGAGTGTAGCTAGATCTACTAGATGGTACTACTCACTGATTTCTTCAAAATTCATTTGATTCCTTGAATACACCACGCGATGATTAAAGAGACTGAAATGTGTCACCTAGAGGGTGTAGCAGAAACACTCAAATTCTTTTGGGGTGGGGGATTTCTGTATGAAAAAACACTACACTGCCATAGGAGAGAACATCTCAGGGAAGTGGTTAGCTACAAGGATTATCCAGAATCTCCATGGCTCAAATTAATGGTCTATCCCTTTATTACCCCACTCACCAATAAGGGTGTTTGAGGAACTGGAAGTGGTATTGAGGAAGAATGCTGGGACGGTTGGTCGACCGGTGGAGAATATGGAAAACAGGCTGACTGGCCGCTGATTCTCTGGTTTTCCTCCAAAGCAGTTAGCGACCGGTCCGCTACGTCATGATAGGATGGGCTTACAGATGTTGTTCCTAGCTCAAAGCCCTAGGCTGTTGGTGATAGGTTGCAATACTGCTTGCCTACAATGTTTCCCCAAAATAGCTCTCCAATATGTATTGTAGAGGTAAAAGCGCTTTTGGTGATGATTGTGGTGATTTACCATCCATAACCTATGGGGTCACCTGATTTTCATCATCCTGGATATACCTACGGAGGGAGGTGGGATCCTATGGACCTCGCATTCTTGGAGCATCGGGCTGATGGGACTCATTCCTGCCCAGGTCCTTGACTTGGATGAGCAAGGTGAGGGTTCCTGAGCTGAGTTGTTCTCCGCATCAAATTTTGAGAAACGGAACAGTTTGATCTCCATCTGGGCCTTCCCATGATTCTTCTTGTGGTGGTGATGACATGCCATCCTGCCCCTGGGTTGCTCCTTAGGACAGGGCTAATTTCTGACATGGGGTCCTTTGGCCGCACTGGTGATTGGTTGGAGAAGGTTTCCACCCAAGAAAGCTGAGGTGTGAGGATCAATGAGAAAACTATCAAAGGAGACATGGGGATGACTTCCATGAATTTCACTAGAACGGGAAATACCTTCCCTGGAATTAGCAGGAGCAAGGGGAGGACCTCCAAGATTGGTGTGGGTAGAGCGAGGTTGGCCATCACCCCTCTAGTTTCCGAGGTGAGTAGAATCATTACTGGCTACTAAAAGGATATGTGGAGGGTCCCCACGTGGATGAGAGACCATATGTGCAATATCCCTGCACTAATGGACATGGGCAGGAAAAATGACTACATACCCAGTGTAATGGGCATGGGAGGGGCTTCCATACCGAGTCTCATTGCCACGGGGCAAACCATCATTCAGACTGGGGGAAGCATGGGGAAGACCTCCATGCCGAGTCTTGAAGCAAGGAAGACCCACGCTCTCTATGGTAGTGATATGGTGAGGACCTCAGTATGGGGTGTCATCGCTAAGGGTTGGTTTGCGGCGACCACTGCTGGTGTATGCGACCAGGAGAGTCGACTCGGCCTACCAATAGGGCAGTTGGAGCCTCGTTCCTGGTTGGGTGTATAAATTCCCAAGCTTAGTGTATGCATGGACTTGATTGTATGTGTCTATAGTGTCTTGTGCCACAATAGCCTTCGGTGTTGACGCCCCTTGGCGGACATCCTCCTCTGCTCGTGCCTTATGCTAGCGTTGGCTCGGACGAGCCGGGGCTGGTGGTGCAGGTACATAGCATACCTACTCCTCCTCTGACAAGATCGGGTGGCGGTGTTGATGCGGCTAGGTGGGAGCCCTTGCTGGAAGCCCCTGGATCGGGACTCTGACCGAGCTGGGGCAGACATTAATGACCTCATCAGCGTATGACAGGGAGTCATTAAAGCGCATCAGGGACAGGCTCTTGAAGCGGTTGTATGTCGTGCTGGGGAGAAATGGCTCCATGCACATCCCTCGGGGGTGGTATTGACGGCATGACATGAACGCATCCAGGTCTAGGTAGGCCATATCCCGGTTTTGTATTTTTCCATCTTCCTCAAAATGAATTACGAGGTCGTTAATTTCCATTTTTTGGATATCTTCTGATGGGGAGATGGGACGTGGGCACCCCACGGTCCTAGACACAGAGGTCTTCACAGAAGCAGTTGATCCACATAGAGTTATTATGCAGTCATTTACCCTACCCCTGCATAGATGGGAAGGCGGTGTTTGCGTTCCTGAGGCAGCAACCTGATTCCTGAGAAGAAGGGATATGAAATCTTCAGTGATAAAATAAAAAGGAATTGACGACCAAAGCCCCAATGATATCCCATCCTCTATGATCAAAAAGAGGGATCAACACTAAAAATGTCACCGAATGGGATGTCTAACACTATACTACACCAACATCTATTGTGTTTCACACCAGGCCCGTTATTTGCTTGGCGGGCCCTGACACCAGATGTCTAGATCCAGTGACACATCAATCTATTGATGCCCCAAGGGCTACTAATCACCATATTTAAGGAGAATAACTTCACGTTGGATTCACCGTTTTCTGTTTCCGATTCTTTCACCCGGGCGTGTGCCTCCATCTCATTTGGGGACGAGTGATGCGGTTTTTGTTTCCCCACATTCCCGCTTTCCATTGGCGGGTAGCATCCTCTCCGTATTCAGGTATGTCTACTCCATGATCAAAATGGGATGATTTTATGTCAGTTCTTCCTTCCAAGGATTCCTCCTCAGAATTCTTCACCTAGTCCGGGTCTCCCTCTTATACATAAAATGTTGTTTGGGAAACTCTTCCCAGAGCCATATCCTCATGGACACTAGTAAATTACGCTACTTCTATTAGGACATTCCAAGGGGTCCAGTCAGGGAAACAACCTTCGGTAAGGGGATTAGCCATATGGGGAATCATTGGCATGTTTTTACACTAGGGGATTTACGTGTCTGTATTCTGTCCCTTATTATAGGGCATCTCAAGGGCGCCGAAGCCTGAGGCATCCCACATCAGATTTGGGTAATCATATGCCATGGGCATGTATCTGAGGTTTGCCTCATCTTCCCATGTTTATCACGGGGTATGCCGTAAGATTAATGTCTTGTAGATACAGATAGGGCTGATCAGAACACTAACTAGGGTGGATCAGATATAGGAAGCCCCTGGAGGGAATTTTGATATTGGGGCCAACAAATGGGTTGCTTCACGTATGCTATTAGTGGGCATGGGGAATGGAGTAGCATGATTCCACCAGGATGTGGCAGCCCGTGTAAGAATCAGGATAGATGTTGGAAGGTTCATTGAATCGGATGGTGAATGGGATTGAACCGTCATGGGGTGATGATGGATTTGGGCTTGAGCCTCGAAGAGACTTCCTACATATCCCATGGTAGGGAATAAAAGTCTATGTAGATCATCTAATGATGGCTGCCCACCGATTTGTGATTTCAACGGCTTACCACTAGATTGGTTCACAACGTCATACCATTGGATGGGGTCACAACGGCTTACCACTGTATGGGGTCGCAAAGGATTACGGCTGGATGAGGTCCCAACAGCTTACCACTGGACGGGGTCACAATAGATTACCTCTGGATGGGGTCTCAACGACATACCACTAGATGGGATGGCAATGAATTATTGTTTAATGGAGTGACAATGGTTCACTGCGGAAAAAGTGGAAAACATTAATGTCATGAAGGATGAGGTTGAACAGACATGAAGGGGGTCGGAACTGATGGGTGTTGGGATTGATCCTTTTGGATGCTTCCTATGTACCATGCCTTGGCAAGGATCAAAAACCACGTAGTTCCGGTTGGGTGAGAACCGATGTGAAGGTGGACATGGGGTCCAATTGGGAGCTGGTGGGCTTGAACCTCGCGGAGGAATTCTAAGTACACTGTCTTGGAAAGGATCAAAGTCCACGTAGTTCAGAATATGGGGGAATTTGGGGCATATGCTCTAAGGTGGCCCAAGGTGTTTGGTGAACCGACGTGAAGGGGGTCAGAACTAGTCGGTGGTGCACTTGAGCCTCGTGGAGGCTTCCTACGTACCCTACCTTGGTAAGGATCAATGTCCTTGTAGTTTGGAATACAGGAGTGGGGCTTACAATCTAGGCTACCAAGGGTGAGGCAGGAGTCGGTTAACCGACATGAATAATGACCTGGGGTCCTAGTAGATGGTGGGCATTAACCTCAGTGACGCATCCTATGAACCTTACCTTGTCAAGGGAAAAGTTCTCATAGTTCGGAATACGGGCATGGGGCTTACACTCTAGGCTGCCCTGGGTGAGGCAGTAGTCAGTGAACCGATGCGAATAAAGACCTGGGGTCCAGTAAGATGGTTGGATTGATCCTCTGAGAGGCTTCCTACGTACCTTGCCTTGGCAAGGATCAATGTCCTTGTAGATTGGAAAATGGGAATGGGGATTACACTCTATGATACCTCGGGTGCTTGGTTATGGTTAGTGTTCACTCTAAGTCTACATGAGTGATTCTCGATGTCAGAAATATGATATAACAAAGACCTGACAATCACGTTGTGAATGGTGCGTCCATGTGAAGTGATGTGGGTCTTACACGTGGATAGTGGCATAAGAAGTCGGGACGTACTCCAGGATGGAGGACCTATGGATACAAATCACAACGGGAGATGGAATTGGGACCGAGGAAAAGAGAATCACCATTCCCTACCATGCCCTTCGCTGGCCCTTGGGACCAAAGATGAAACGAGGAGCAGGGATGCTTCCTCCTACAAGAAGGAGAGGGAATTACACCGAGATGGTCTCCATTCCCCCATAGACAAACACCACTCCCATAAAGATGATATCATCCCCTGTGGAGACCAATGGGGGTAGAGAATGTCTAAGGTGGGGGTACCTCATGTGTAAGGCATGGGTAGATGTCATAGTTTAATGTCATTTTCAGAAAACGATGGTGCTTGGAAGATTAATGTCATCTAGCTCGGACGAGTTGGGTTTGATCCGCACCCATAGGACATACATAACCAGTACCCTATTCTCCTTGGTGCAGAGAGGGGATAGGCAAGGCCATGGTGAGGGGGTTTCATGGAGCGATCTATCGAGTGGACCACATTAGCGTGGCTATGCGATGAAGAAATTGCCATTAGGATGCCTATGTAAAGAAGCATGAGAAAAAGAAACGCCATGGGCGATCTCATATAGGGGACATTGAAATCACATCGTGAAAACCTTGAGGGTGGCCCGGGAAATGGAATTTCAAGGTTGAGGGGTTCATAGGCAGGGGCCTTGTGAATCTCTTTTGCTCAGCGTGGTGGAGGGCACTTGTGAAGGGGTGTGCTTCGTGAAGTATAGTGACCCGGCCTTAGCATGTGGATCACGTGTACATGATGGGTGTTTCATGAAGCATAAATGCACTCTGACGACCCAAGTCCCCTTGGGGATCCCCTTCCTTCGTGAAGGCCCATAGTCTTCGCAAAAAGGCAAACCTCTTAGAAGGGGTGATCAAAATGAGACAAAGGGGAGACACTTCGCGGAGCAGAAGTACCTCACACAACCAATGGTTTGCAAAGAAGAAGCATGCTTCATGATTCGAGATCTATGAAGTTGGAATGTCTGATTGTCTGTCAATTGGTCTTAGGGGGAGCCCGATATTTGTAGGCAAGAGGCACTGTGAACCAAAGCTTACGTAGTGCGAAGAGGTACTTTGTTTATTTGAGGCGGGCACACGAATGTCAAATTTGTTTGCGGAGCGTCCCGCCTCTTTCCTTGCGGCGGGCTCGCAAAAATCAAATGTGTTCGCGGAGCGTCCCGCCTCCTTGCTCTATAGTGGGCTCATGAACGTCAAATTTTCATTACAACTAGTGGAATATATATCACAATCAACATGATTAAAATACATTGATTATCTGACCTGTGGATAATGTTTGATTATAATTTAAATAACTACATGGTATTATCAATACAATTTGGTTGATACTTGTTATAATAAGTCCCATAAGATTAAAAATTTCATATTTTCAACTCAAAATTCATACCATTTTATTTATCTATATTCTAATACATTTTTATCGAACAATTTGTATCGTAGCCATCTATTTTTTATACTAATTCTTATGTTTGGATTCAAATAATTTTTTCCACGCTAATTATTTTTACTTTTCTCATGTTTAATTGTTCATGTTTGTTTGAACTTTGTAACCTAAGTTTTTTTATAAATATTTCATACACTAACATGAATTATAAAATATAGTATTTTTTTAAAGATGGAATCAAACTGTATTAGTTTGATTGATAACGTCAATCCAAATAGAAAATCTATTTTGATGGAGCTTATTATATGTATTGGAGAGAAAGAATTAAGATATTAATTTTAAATATATTAATTGACAATTTAGTCAAGTGAACTAGTGATTACAAGATACATGACAAGAAATTGGATTCCTTTATAAATTTTGAAATTTAAAAGTATCAATTGAATTAATGATTGAGGACCATTTTATTATGTTTTGTGAATATAAGAATTTAAATTTAAATTTCTTTTTCCTATGCTAATATAATATTTTAAAATAGTTATAGAATAATAAATTTGGATATTTAATGATTTTTGAAACTAGAATAGAAATTATTTGAGATTACTATAAAGCATTAAAATTACATTTTGTTGGACCTATTGAAACAATACAATAAAGGATAATGAAAATATTCAATAGTATAAAATAAATAGTGGATAACATATTATAAGATAAAATCCCTTTTCAATGGAAAATTGATAAAATCCTCATTGAGAGGGATTCAATGACAACAAATGTTGATGAATCATGAAAGATAAAAAATTCATTCTTGACGATTTATTTTGAATTGTTTTTAAATATGAGGGTAGGTTGAAAAGATAATTTGAGGATGAAAAGAATGAGAATAGTGTAGTTTATTTTTCTACCACTACAAAATTGCTAAAAGCTCAGTCCCTAAATAAATTTGTGATGTCGACAGAAAAAAATAAATCTATTGTTCAATCTGATTCAAGTAATTCTGATCACTTAGAGAAAAATGTAACGAAAAAATCTGAAATAATGAATAGTATTTTTGGTAAAAAGGATTTTCAGTATCCTTACAATAATGGTAATGATGATATGTATCAAAAGAATGATTCTGAAGTTACTTTGAAATATTGAAAAAGAGTTTGACATATTCATCATAATTGTCCTATGTTCAAAAGATAGGATATGTTGGGTGGACATTCATGATTGGAATCAAAAAATTTAGTATAAATCAAAATTTATGAATTTTCTTAATACTGATAAATCATGGATTTCTAGTGGAGTTGAATCATCAGAAAATCCCTTATCTAAAGAAATTCCAAATCAAAATAACAATAGTCATTTTCCTAAAATACCTATAACAAATCAATGTTTTATGGACACATTACACAGTAACGATTCTTTAAAAAATATGTAATCAAATTATATTTATCCTAATGAGAAAAAATTTATATCATCAGACAAATAATCCTCCTTACCAAGTGAAGATAATACATTATCTTTTTTGATGATGTTTCTCTCTTAGCAAAACTTTTGGAAAATAAATTTTTTCAAATGAGTAAAAATATGATAAGGATAATAAAAAAACATTGAAAATAGAATTCCAAAATAGATATTTAAAAAGATATGAAATATCAGATCTATCAAAAGATTATAATAAATCACAATATGAAAATTATTCTATTACTAATGATTTATAGAAGTTATTTTGTGAAAAATATTTTTTGAAAACCAGTAATGAGTAACTCAAATCCAAAACCAATACATATGAGGTTAAGAATTTAGTTATAAAACTAAAATATAAAATTTTTTCTTGGAAGAAATATTTATCAAAAATTACTTCTGGTAAATAATATTTTGAGAAAATTTGTATAAAAATCCATCCATATGTTACTAGTTTAGGAATAAGATATACTTATAAAAACATTATTTTAGTAACAACTTATTTGTTCCTAAAAATTAAACATTTCTTATTAAATGTAAATTTGGTGTTCATTGGGGAAATGATTTTTCGTTAAATATTATTCAATATATAGGGATCAACATATCTCATTTTTTAAAGAAATTTTGATTCCTAAAATAGAATTTTTCTAATATATGAAGCGCTGCGATGGTTAGGGTTTTGAAATTTAAATTTTTCTGTTTTTTTGAAAAAATAGAGTTCCAAGAACAATAAAACATTATAAAAGGATAGTGGGTTTTCTATCCATATAACATGAAACACATATATAATTTAAATCATTCAGAATATGAATGGTGTGAATGTTACATTTAGAGATAATTCTCAATGAGTGATTATCGTTATAAGTAATATTGTTCTTCATAGAAAACATTAATTCAAAATGTTTCTTGTTAATTTTATTAAGCATAAAAATATTGAGATATTTTAATTATGTGATGATGTTTAAATTTTGATTTTTAAATTTAAATTTGTTGTACAAAATCCCAAGGATAAATATGTTCAATTTACCATTTGACATGAGAATATTTACACTCTTAATATATCTGATCATAGGAGCCAAGACGTTCCATGCCTTAATTAAAGGGAAGATTATTTTTGGTTATGAATTGAATGTTATGACACTGTAACATTAAAAAATTATGTATACTGACCAATAATTTTTTTTATTGTTCAAGTTAAGAATAAATTTGATTCATCCAATTGTTTTCATCCTTATCAATACAGTATGCAACATATGTCTTTATTTTTATCTATTAGTGATGTATCATTTTATTATTCCTTATAGTTAGTGTACATTGATTTATTTGGACCTTCACAAACTAGACGTGTTGGAGGAATTTAATATATATTTTTATACTAGATTTTTATATTAGATATATAAGGATTATTTTCAAGAAATGAAATCTGAATTCTGTTTTTATTTCAAAACAATTTTAGCCATATTTAAAAATTATAAAAACTATTCCATGATAACTATTTATTGTGATCATGGTGTAGAATAAGTATGTTCATATCTTGAAACATTTTATATAAAATAGTTATCATTCATTGTTTTTAAGCTCCATGAACTCCTCAACGAAATGGTGTTTTTGAAATAATTCATTAATAATTAACACAAACCATGTTGAGGGAATACTTAATTTAAAAAACATTTTTTGGCTGAATTAGTTAGTAAAACTTATTATACTATATATTGAGTTTCAATTCAAACATTTATTAATAATACTCATTATTATATGTGGACTTGCTAAAAACCAATATCTTATTACTATAGTGTATTTAGATGAAATGTATTGATTTTGAATCTGAAATAAAACATATTTAAATTATCACCCATACCTGATGAAGTCATATTTATAGGATATTACAATACTTTTAAGGAATATATAATTTTTAATAAATATTCTTGTATTGTAGAGGAAGAAATAAAAGTTAAAATTGATGAAATTAAATCATTTTTTAATAAAATCCAACCAACATCATAGGATGTCTTTTTCAAAACTAATTTTCATCCTTTTTTGGAATATTCCAAAAATTAAAAAAAATGACAATAATTTTTTTATGACATATTTACATAAGAAGAATTTCTACCATATATTTAAAAAAAAGTTTTAAAAAATCATAATAAATGGATTCTTAGTATTAAAAATAGTGATAATATCAGTGTTAATGTGATTTAACCCCTCAGGATGAGTTGTTACTTGAGATTATATATAGAACTTATTTCTTTCCATTCTCAATTTGAACCTCAAAATCCTAATTAGGATTAACGTGTAAGGATTGGATAAAATCAGTGCAAGAAAAACTAAATGAATTAGAAAGGAGTAATTTCTCGAACAGGGTTAATAATACTAATGAAATATTTGTAGTTAGAGTAAAATACTGTTTCATACAAAATTGTAATTAAAATATAATAATCATTAGAAATAAATATAGACATGTAACTAAAGATTATAATCAATAATAGGGAATAGACTACGAAAAGACATGTGCACTAGTATCCAAACATAAATATAATCGTATTATGTTATCCTTTGTTTCATTCATTAATTTCAAACTTTATAAAATGGATATAATTTTTTTCCATAATGTTTATATACAAGAACTATATTTCATTGAACCACATAGCATCCCTTCTTTATATTACATAACATTACATTACAATTTACAAAAAGGGGATCATTAAAGTCTTGTGGCATGGAAATCAGGAAAAGTAGTACAAGAAAACATAAGACACTCTTTTGAATCCTTTTGAAAATCCTCCTGAAAAGTTCATCCTATGTACAATTACAACATTTCATTACCTAGAGAGATACATCAATAGAATGGGATAAATCAAGTCCTATTAAGGGTAAACAAGGCAATAAGTTTACTTGTGATAACAATAAGAACTTCATAAAAAACATAAAGACATGAGGAATAGAAGTATATGAATTTAATAATGAAAATAACATGAACCATAACATGAATATGTGGCCAAAACATTCAATTTAGACATTCATGAACACATCACCATGGTTCATCCCCAAGGTGTCATAAAAATAATCATTTTATTCCCCAAGGTATCATCAAACTGGTCATCTCTAGTGATTAAATTCATTACCCAATGCATTGGATCACTATCCTGGCACACCCATTGTATGGAATTACATTAATGTGATCCAAATAGATAATAATAAAACATTTCATAAATTATCTATGGTGAAAAAAATAAAATAGGTTTTATTTAAAAATCGTGACGTTTTAAGAGTGTTTAAAAATATGATCATTATGTCATTTGTAACCCATTGAAAGGGAATGAGGGTTATATGTATATTAATTCATGAATAATGAATAAATTTTTTATGTCTTTCTGAGTACCCATAGAAATGAAATATTTTTGGGTATTCACATAAATAAGATAAAATAATTTCATGAGATAAAGAGAGAGAAATTTTGATATGATATTTATGCAGCATAACAAATATTAAAATGGTATTACAAAACATTAAAAAAATGGGGAAAAGGGTATTCCATCCATAAATGTATCATTTTGAAGTTAGGGATTGAATAAAAGAGAAATAAGATCTTGGTGTGGATATTTTAATGATATAACACATGAATAGGAAACTAGAAATAAAAGATAAAACATGATTTCTTTTATGAAAACATGGGCACCCTAAATGAGTTACATAAAAATCAAGAAAACAAGTTGATGATAGTGGAAAGGGTATCTCATCAATTTGATATTAAATGGATAGTTTTAGGGATATATAAGAACAAACAAACACAGAATATAATGGAAACTATAAGAAAAAACATATAGAAAGTGATGACTAAAAAGATGAGGGTGAAAGGTTCCCTTACCATGAATAGTATAATCGAATGCTTGAAGGTTGGGACATTTGGGGGATTGAGGACACCTTGGGAGGACTCCATGGGAGGAAAAAAGACACAAACTTCTTTGAGAGCGATTTTGGGTTGTAATTAATGAAGGAATGGCTTGGTATTTATTGGAAAAGTGAGGGAAGATTTAATTAATTTCTAAGGGACACATCAATGGTGGTATTTTCAAAACTGTGGGCTTGACCATGGTATTTTTCCATAGTATTGGACACTTGGGACACCTCATAACATTTATTACTATTTACAACTCGACTAGATTTATTAAACAATGGTTACATCATCAATAATGTCATTAGACACCAGAAACTCAAAACTATTTTTTTACTATTCACTGAAAATTCATCTGTTTCAGAAAAATGCCAAAAATTAACCCTAAAGTAATATCAATGAACTAATTTCAAAAATGGAATTCAAATTTCAAAACTAATCTTCTCAATATTTTTAATTTAATTTTTAAATAAATTCATAATTTATTCTAAATTACCAACTTTAAATCTATAAATCATTTTATAACACCTTGAAATAGTAATCAAGGTTCCAAAAAATTATTGTATAATCATAAGACAATAAAGTAACAATTTATGATTATATTTTATTAAAATAAATTTCAATTTAAATTATTAAATTAATTCTAATACTTTAAATTATTATTTTATGACATACAAAAATACAAAAAGTTATACTATAATCCTTTTTTCACTATTATGATGTCTGAATTTTATTTATTCATTCATGGGTGAAGTTTCTAATTTTTTGGCTGATTTACTATTCATTACTATTCATTACTATTCAATAGGGTATGTTACTATTCATACATTACTATTCACTAAATATTATGTTCATCTCATTAGACTCAAATTTTTTTACTAGTTATAATTATAGAAGACCATTTTGTGAAAGTCATTTTACATTTTTAATTATTTAAATTATCCATAAATGTTTTAAATAACATTTTATCCAAAATTCAATTGTAATATGGAACTTCAATAAACTCATCCTACATTTATCCAAAAAATTTAAATTCACAAATATTTCCATAAGAATAAATTAAAAATTTATTTATACCAAGGGATTATAAAAAGTATATAAGGCCTCTTTAAATAGCCCCTTATAAAACTTGAATAGGACCTAACAATAATGTTTGTTATGTTGATAGAATCATCGGGAGGAAAGGATAACATTGGCCGAGTGGTGATTTCTATCAGATTGATCATTTCCCTAAAGCGATTTTGTTCAAGCTTTACATGTTGAGGCTCATCATGGGTTTGGTCTAGAGAAAATTCTAGAGATGCTTCCATATTCCTATGATCTGACTGAAGGGCATCGTACGACCCGAGTATACATGATGAGGACATCAACTATTTTTTCTATATCAATTAACCAAATCACTAGTATTTTAAGAAAATAATTGTAACATAATGAGTTTAGTTTCCAACAGACATATTAACCAATGGTCATATAACAGTCGAAACCCAATGGTCTCATTTAATTATACTTACTTAATTAATTAAAGGATATTGTTTGGTTGAGTATAAACTAACACATAAATTTTGGAAATTAATATTATTTAAATGTATGTGTCATTACATTCTTCCCCCTTAAGAAATTTCATCCCCGAAATTTTCACTCGCACCCTATGATGAGAAATAGTGTGTGTACATCTACCACATAGACTTCTCTAGATCCAACATGGATTCTTCACATTTGTGGTTTCTCCACAACACCTTAACTTGGTGGGTAGTCTTGTTGCGTAGAACCCTGTCTCTATGATCCAAGATCTGCACTGGCTGATCCTCATAAGATTAGTCATGTTCTAGTTGTACCGCAATTGGATTTAGTACATGTGAAGGGTCGGGTATGTACTTATGAAGAAGGATATGTGAAAGACCTCAAGAACTTATGATAGATATACAGGAAGTGCAAGATGATAGGCTACTGCTCCCACGTGACCAATGATTTAATAGGGGCCAATGTACCATGGGCTGATCTTCCATTTATTCCCAAAACTCATGACCCTCTTCAAATGTGAAATTTCGAAGAAAGACATTGTTGGCCACATCGAACTCTAAGTCCCTTAGATGGTTTTCGATATAGATCATTTGCCAACTTTTTGCAGCCTTAATGTCTTGCTAGATGGTACAGACCTTTTCTATCATCTCTGGCACAAGATCAAGAACAAGAAGCTTTCTCTCACCTACTTCTTTACAATAAGGAGGAGTTCAACATCGTATTCCATATAGAGCTTCATTGGGTTCCATTTGAATGATCGATTGGATGCTGTTATTGGATGGGAAATTAACTTAAGGGAGATGTTAATCCCATCCACCATTATATCCTTTTTAGAATGTTCTCAATATTTTCTCGAGTGTTTGAATTGTCCATTAATATTTTCCATTAGTTTGTTGGTGATAGGCCATACTGAAATTAAATTTGGTACTCAGAGAATGTTGAAGACTTCTCCATAATTTTTATGTGATCCTTGGATCACCATAAGATACAATATAGAGTGGATCTTCATGCTGTCTTACCACACACTTCACATAAATCCTAGCATGTTGATCTAGACAAAAATCATCGAAAATAGCTATAAAATGAGAATTCATGGTGAGATAGTCCACAATAACCCATGTCACATTTTTTCCTATTTAAGTTATTGGGGGACCAGTGACGATGTCCATAATGATATTGTCCCACTTCCATTCTTGTATGTGTAGTGGTTGCAATACCCCTTTTGAAAGTTGTCAATCTGCCATCAATTACTAACATACTAGGTACTATAAAGTGTAGTCAGTAATCTCCCTTTTCATATTATCCCACCAATAATGATCATGAAAGACCCTATACAATTTTTTCTTCTAGGATTTATATAGAAAGTAGAGATATGAGCTTCATCCATCAGCTCCTTCTTTATTTCCAGAATATATGGAACACATAGTCTTGTACGAAATTTTTGTACACCATTTTGATCAATATTTAACTCAATAAAATTACCATCCTTCATAGCCTTAATCTTATTCTATGAAAGGGATCTTCTTTTGGAATATTCTTGATCTTCTCTAGTAATGACGATTGAGAAATTATTTGGGTTAGGGTTAATGATGTCCCTTTCCTTATAATTCCCACTTCCATATTCACTACGTCATTGATCAATGGATATCTTTGAATCCTCATCCTGGAAAGAACAACTGGTTCATTCTTTTGTAATGACCCACCTCCCTAGGCCATGAACATTATCATCTAACTCTATGGGTCTCCTTTAATACCAAGGTTTCCTTCCCAGCACACCATAGGCTATTACTCACTAGGGTCGCTTATCAGAATAATGACTGTCCCCATAGGACAACACATGTTCTTTCAGTGTTTTTTTACTCACTCACAAAGACCATGGGAATCTTTTCCGAAGGTCACCCATCTTGATTACTAATCCATGCCAAGAATGCTTAACTGTGGAGTTCTAATCAGATAGACTCCAAAAAAGAAAGGTGCCTCTTTTTAACATGGGTAGTAACATTTATCCTTTTATGTCTCAATTTTCTAGGGGTGTTACATTATCCACCCCATTAACGCACAACGCCCTCATTGTGTACCCCAAGCCTCAAACCCAGGCAGTGTCTAAGCACTTCACGATGGGTATTAGCTCTGATACCATTTGTAACGACCCGCCTCCCCAGGCCATGAACCTTTTCATCTGACCCCATGGGTCTCCCATAATCCCTTCATTGCCTTCCCAGCACACCATAGGTTATTACTCACTAGGTTTGCTTATCAGACTAATGACTATCCCTACAAGCTAACACATGTTCTTTCAGTGTTTTTTTTCCTCACTCAAAAACACACTGAACATCTTCCCAGAAGGTCACCCATATTGATTACTACTAAATTACAAGAATTCATAACTGTGGATTTCTAATCAGATGAGATCGTGATATAAAAGGTGCACCTTGTTGACATGGGAAGTAACATTAACCGTTTAAGTCTCACTTTTCCAAGGGTGTTACATCTTTCTTAATTCATTAGTGACTATTTCTGCTTTTCTGGAATGAGAATGAATTAAAAATTAATTTTAATTGAGATGTTCCATCCACCTCTTCTACCTCATGTTCAATTACATTTGTTTGAAAATTTACTTCAATCATTGATATTCTGCGTATATATCACATTTCCCCACATAAAGATAGATCCTCTATATCTTCAAAGAAAACAATTACCGTAGAAGTTCCAAATCATGTGTAGGATAGTTCTGCTCCGGAGTCTTCAACTATCTAGATGCATAAGAAATGAACATCTCATTTTCCATGAGGAAGCACCAAATCCATTTAATTGATGCATTAATAAAAATGACAAATCCTTCTCCACATGAGGGAAATTTTAACACAGGTTCAGTAACGAATCTCTTATTTAGATCTTGGAAATATTCTTCACACTTCTTTGTCCTGATGAACTTGGCCCCTTTTCTTGTTATCTTTGTTAAAGGATTATAATGTAGTTAAAAATATTTCACAAACCTCCTATAATATCTATTTAATCCAAGGAATCTATGAATCTCAATTATTATTATAGGTTGAGGAAACTCCTCTACAAATATTTTCATTTTAGGGTGAACTTTTATTCCATCATTGGATTTAATGTTTCCAAATAAAAAAACATGTTTTAACCAGAATTAAAATTTTTTGAAATTCCCAAAAATCATCTCTGTATGTAATGTTTGCAAGATAACCCTTAAATAATCCCCATGATCCTCGCGATTTTTTTAATATATCAAAATATAATTAATAAAATAATCCACAAATTTATCATGGTATTCCTTAAAGACTCTATTCATCAATCCCATAAAAATAGTAGGTGCATTAGTGATTTCGAAGGGGGTAAAAAAACTCAAAATTCTCATATATTGATCATAATGATGTTTTTGGAATATCTTATTTCTTCACCATCAATTGATGATAACCGGAACGAAGATCAATCATAGTGAAAAATTAATCCCTACAAAGTTATTCAAATAAGGCATCAATTAATGGAGGGTATTTTTTCTTCACTGTGATCCCATTCATCTTTCTATAATAAATGCATAGCCATATCAATCCATCCTTATTCATCAAAAAGAGAAATGGTTCTCCCCACAGAGACACACTCAGTCGGATAAAACCCTTCTCCAAAAGATCTTGGAGTTGTTTCTTTATCTCCTCCATCTCTACATTTTCCATCCTATACAGGGTCTTTGATATCGGATGGGATCCATGTACGAATTCAAAGGTGAAATCTACATCTCTTTTTGTGGGAGGTTTGGGTAACTACTTAGTAAATAGGTGAATGTATACCTCGACAATGCAGAAATTTCATATCCTCAAACTCTAATTTCCTTCTACTTCTTCAACGACCAACTCCATATAGAAGGATATATGAGGTTCATCTAGACAAATTTCAGGTTGATATATCTCTCCTTGGGAAATAACTATAGGTTTTCCATTCATGACTACTGTGGTTTTCTTGCTTCTATATTTGATCTTATTATTATACATTGAGAGTCTATCTATCCCTAGCATAATGTCGAATTCCATCATAGGAATGACTACTAGATCTGAGAAAATATTGTGCTCACTAAAGTAAATACAAGTGTTTCTAAACACTAACAATGCTTGGATAATCCCACTAATATTATTCACTAATAATTATACTTTTATAAATTCTGGGGGTATTCTAAATTCCTTGAAAACGTGGAGGAAATAACGGAATGCATAGAACCAGAATCAAAATAATTACTTACTAGATTTGAGAGAACAACAGGAGTACCTACCACCACATCATTTGTCTCTTCAACTTCAGCCTTAGTGATTGAAAAAGTACGACCCTATTCCCTTGGCCGTTGATGAGGCTGATGGTGATTCCCCTCCACTACCCTCAGATTTAGAGAGTGATTCGAAAAATTCCCACGTTTTCCACACTTATAGAATTGGACATCATGTAGGTCCTACAAAATATTCCTTTTGTCGTTAGTATTGGAAATTTTTGGAATCACCTCATTACAACAATTTTGTGCAATGTGGCCATCTCAAGCACACTTTTAGTACTTCACGCTCCCATGTAAGCAATTACCCAAATTCATATTCACACATTTATTATACGTCAGACGTTTTACTTTCATTCCTCTTCTTCCCAAATCTAAGCTCCTCCCTATGATTGGATCCATCTATATTTTTCTGTCATTGGATTTATGAGACCATATTTTCTCACCAATCTTTAGTTCGACTTCAATCGTGATTCTCATAATTTTTTCATAACTATCACAATATCGGTTGTCTCTATTATTCTGTAAACGAGGTCGTAATCTACTAAAAAATCTATCAACCGTACCATTTTGATCCATAAAAAATATATATCTGGAATGTGAATCCTCATTATATCCATCTGGTATATTCCCAAAGATTCATTCTCCTTTTTCTTCAGCTTGAGAAACTCCTTCTCCATTCTTGTTCTCATCGATCGATAGAAATACTTGTTGAAGGATACCCCTCTAAACACTTACCACTCCATGGATTCAACGTCAACTCTTGGCCTTTTGTTTTTAATTAGTCCCCTCAACTGATCAGCTTCTCCCACTAAGAGAAAAAAAACCAAGGTAACCATCTCTTGTTCATTACAGTGGAGCATAGAAATGATCTTCTCTATAGAGCTGATCCACTATTTAATAATCAATGGGTTGATTGATCCACTAATGGCTGGTGGTCATTGGCACATAAAAGATTCAACATAATGTTGTTATCTTCATAGTGAGATTGTACTCTCATCTTGATTCATGTTATTTCCCATAACTTGAGATAGTTGGTTCATAATTCACAAGAAATTATCCATTCTGGCTTCCATTGGTGGGCCCTCAGTGCATGGTCAATTGCGGTCACCATTTTTCAAGGTTACTCAAATTTCCCACTATTTTCAAAAAGAATAAAACCATAGTGAGATGATTATTTCATTTAAGAATCTTTTATCTAAAATTAATTTTCTGTCTTAAAAGTTCATTCTTTACAAAATATTATTTTCCTATAAATCATTCATAATGATTCATAAAAAGCTTATGATTAACCAAACATATCCCTCTAGAGTGTCATAATCAAGTGTGAAGCAAGGCTCATTGTTGTGTAATAGGATTCCTCGGGTCAAACCCAAAACTACTTGTCAGAGTTTTCACTCCTAGGTACAACTATGCCAGAGCTTCCAAAACCTGCTTGTATCCAGACAGGCCAATATTATCTTAATAAACCACTTACTCAATACTCACCAAAATACCGAAAAGTATTACAATATTTATTATTTTAAACAGGATTATAGTAATGTTTTCATTACCTAATTTCCATAAATAATTTATCTTTCCTTGATACCAATTATAACATCCCTCCTTTTTTACATAACTTTTTATTATATTTTACAAACAGAGGATCTTAAAAGACTAGTGTCTTCGAAATTGGTAACAATAAACACATGAAAATATAAAATATTGTTTCAAATCCCCTCGAAAACGTGTTTAGATGTTAATCCTATGTACAATTACCACATCTCTTAGCCATGATTCGTACATCAAATGAAAAGGTGAGTTAAAGGACTAGTAAGGGTTAAGAAGTGTGTCATTTTACTTGTGATATCAATAAGAACTTGATAAAAAACATAAATGCATGATAAATTGATGTATATAAATTTCACAATGAAAATAACATGAACCATAACATGAATATGTGGCTAAAAATTTTAATTTATACATTCATGAACATATATCCAAGGTTTATACCCAAGGTTTCATAAACATTACCACGGTTATTTAATAATGTATCGTGAAACATATCATCTCTAGAGATTACATTATTTACCCAATGCATTGGAGGGAATCAGGGAGGACCTTTAATATTTCATTACATTAATGTGATCCACATATATAATAATCAATAATTTCATAAATAACCCAAAGAGAATAAAATAAATGGATTTCATTTCAAAATCATTATGTTTTATAAGTGCTTAAAAATGAGACCATTATGTCATTTAAAAACCATGGAAAGGGAATGCGAGTTATATGTATGCCAATTATAGAATCAAGAATAATATTTCTATTTCATTATAAACTCCAATAGAAACAATATAGGTTTGGATATTATCATATATAATATAAGAGAATTACACGGGATAATGAGTGAAATATTTTGAGACGAAATTTCTACATCATAACAGCTATATAACATGGTTTTAGAGTACATAAAAAAAGTTTAAAATGGCATACCATCTATAAATGAATCATTTTAATGTATAGGTACACAATAAAATAGAAATAATATCATGGTGAGGATATTTTAATGACATACCACATGAAAATGAAACTTGAATGAAAAGTGAAAATCAGATTTCTTCAATGAAAAATTAAGCAGCCTAACGATGTCACATACAAATCCAGAAATCAATTTGATGAGAGTGGACAGGGTATATCATAAATTAGAAATGAAATGTACAATTGTAGGGATATATAAGATCAAAACCCCACATAATAAAATGGAAACTATAAGACTTAACATAAATGAAGTCATGACTTAAAAGAGGAGGGTGGAAGGATCCCTTACCTTGAAGAGTAATTTCGAAATCTTAAAGGATGGGACCTTGAGGATTTAGGAAACCATGGGAGGACTCCTTGGGAGGTAAATAACAATAACTTTGTTGAGAGGGATTTTTGAATGAACTGAACTAGGGAATTACTTGGTATTTAAAAGAAAAATGAGGGAATATTTAAATAATATATATGGGACACCTCATCTGGGGTATATGCCAAAACATTCACTTAACTGGGTTATTGTCCACATGGGACACCTCATAAAAAATCTTACTATTAACAAGTCAACCATATTTATTACAACATTATTACATCATCAATGATGTCATTAAACAACCGCAAGTCAAAACTGTACATTTACTATTCCCCGAAAAAATCAACTATTTTGGAAAAATAACAAAACAATTCCCTAAAATTATATTGATGCTCTAAAATGAAAAATGAAATCCATTTTATGAAAACAATTTTCTAAATATTTTTAATTTAATTATTAAATAAATTCATTATTTATTCTAAATAAAAAACATTAAATCTACAACACATTTTGTAACACCTTGAAAAAGAAATCAAGGTCCCAAAAAATTATCGTATAACCATAAGACATTAAATTATCAATTTTTTATTACATTTATTTAAAATAAATTTCCATTTTAAATTATTAAATTAATTATGAAATTGTAAATAATGTATTCTGGATATAAAAAAATACAAAAACATATACTATGATGGTTATTTCACTCATAAGATGTCTGAATTGTATTTATACATTCATGGGTAAAATTTAGATTTTTTTGGATGATTACAATTAATTACTCTTCATTATTATTAATTAGATTATGTTACTTTTCATACATTACTATTCAATAAAAATTATGTTGATCATATTAGAATAAAAAATTTCATTCTGATCATAAGTGTAGAAGACCATTTTTTTGAAAATCAATTTTCTTTTTAAATTATTTAAAGTTTACATAAATATTTTAAAATACCCTATTTTCTAAAATTCATTTGTAATATAGAAATTCTATAAATTCCACCTATATTTATCAAGAAATTTTAAATTCACAAATTTTACCATTCGAAGAAAAAAATTCATTTATTCCAAGGGATTAAAAAAAGTATTCAAGGCCTCATTACATAGCCCCTTATAACACCTGCAAAGGACATAAGTGTAAGGTGTGATATGGTGGTAGAATCATGTGGTGGCATAGAAAACATGTCCTGAGTTGTGATTTCTATCATCTTGAACTTCTCCCTTATGTGATTCCATTCAAGATTCACATGTTGATGCTATTCGTGGGCTTGGTCGAGAGAAAATCCCAAAGATGATACCTCCATACCATGTTCTTAGAGATGGGCTTCGTACGGGCTGCGTATACTGGATGAGGCCATCGACTATTCTTTCTATATTAATTAACAAAGATCACATGTATTTATAAACAATAATTGTAACATAAAGAAGTTTAGTTTCCAACAGTCAGATTGACCTACGATCATATTGACCAACGATCATATAATAGTGGAAACCTAATTGTCTCATTTAATTATACTCACTTCATTAATTTAAGGCTATAGTTTTTTAGTATAAAATAACAATACAAATTTAGGAAAAAAATATTATTAAAATTTTTGGGTCCTTACAAACCACCTACTGGTTTTAATGGTAAATAATAAAGTGAATGTGTTTTTAAACTAATGAAATTGTTGTATGTAATTATAAAAGCCCCCATGGAATTGTATGGTAGATTGACAAGATTTTTGAAACAAAACAATTATGTTGAGGGAACTACTAAAAAACTCATTTTATACATATTAAAATATAATATGATTGTACAAATTCATTTGGATGCATTTATATTCCAATTAACTCAATAATATTTAATAGATTACTTTGTGAATATTTTGAAATCTGAATATTGAATGAGATGAAGGGTGAGTAGAAATTTTTTATTAGTTTTAAAATTTCTCAAAAAAAAAGAAGTAACTAATTTATTTAAAAATAAGTATATCAAATATCTTCTTAATAATAATTTATATAATTATACTAAATGTAATAGTACTCAAATTGATAAAACAAATACACTTGGAGTTGATGAATCTAAGAAACCCAACTAATCATACAATTTTCAGAGGCTTGATAGGAAGTTTACTATACATAATTTCTAGTCTCCCAAACATAATGTTTTTATATTATTATGTTTAAGATATCTATATAATCCAATGTTATCCGGTTTAAATGTTCTTAAATAAATTTTTAATAATCTAAATGGAACCTTGGATTTATTTGGAAAACTCAAATAAGATGATTACAATAAAATTTCCATGGTTGGAAATCATTATGTGTTGAACAACAAAATCCTGATTATGAATTTTTTATTTGGATTTTTTGATTTATTTCTATGATTCTATAAATTAATTTAAAGAATATTGAAAAGTGATTTATAATATCATATAATATGATAGATGTTTGAATATAAAACCTAGAGAATCTATAGGTTTCCTAGTTATTTTGGATGAACAAGATCTATTTTTTCAATCTCATAAACTACTTGATTCAAAGGGTAAATTTATGAAAGAATGATATAAAGATATAATTGTTTGTGAATTTATCAGATGTTGAACCATGGTTGGCCACCCATCTCATTCCAGACCATAGAGTTTTATCCTATAGGAGAAAGGGTTTATAATTATGCTAAATGGATACATTTATACTATGAATTTGTTATATATCATTATTTGGAATAATCTAAGAAACATAAGGGAAATCAATTTGGTAGGTTTTATTCTTTTCACAAATAAAATGATTATTATGTGTAAGATATATATATAATCCAATGTTATCTGGTTTAAATGTTCTTAAACGAATTTTTAATAATCTAAATGGAACTTTGGATTTATTTGGAAAACTCGAATAAGATGATTACAATAAAATTTCCATTGTTGGAAATAATTATGTGTTGAACAATAAAATCCTAATTATGATTTTTTTATTTGGATTTTGTGATTTATTTCTATGATTCTATAAATTTATTTAAAGAATATTGAAAAGTGATTTATAATATCATATAATATGATAGATGTTTGAATATAAAACCTAGAGAAGCTATAGGTTTCCTAGTTATTTTGGATGAAGAAGATCTATTTTTTCATTCTCATAAACTACTTGATTCAAAGGGTAAATTTATGAAAGAATGATATAAAGATATAATTGTTTATGAATTTATCATATGTTGAACCATGGTTGGCCACCCATCTCCTTCCAGACCATAGAGTTTTATCCTATAGGAAAAAGGGTTTCTAATTATGCTAAAAGGATTCATTTATACTATGAATTTGTTAGATATCATTATTTGGAATAATCTAATAAACATAAGGAAAATCAATTTGGTAGGTTTTATTCTTTTCACAATCATGAATATTAAATCTGGACAAACATATTATCAAATTATAATGTTTTCATCATTGATTAGTTAAATTATTGAATCAAGTATAAAAAAATTTATCATTTCAATTGTGTATGATCCTTTATAATAAAATATTGTTTTTATAAGTGATTTAATAATAAAAATAATGAAATTGTTCTTCAATTAAGAATTAATGATGTTTTTGGATAATACATTTATTTCTATATCAAAAGTAGCCTCATATATGTTAATGAATTCTAAGAATTTGGAAGAAATTTTAAAAGATGAATCTATTTAACCAAAATAAAAAAAATACTTGAACGAAGTAGCTAATGAATGGAGAAAGAAAAATGTTGTAATAATAGAAGGAGATCCATAGTTCATAATCACCACTCTAATTGAATTATATTTAATAATATAATGATCCAATTATAATGATAAATAAATCAGAGAACATAAAGAGAATAATAAATTTGAAAGTGCTATAATAAATGATTCATTATTTAAAGGTGTTAAGGAAACTTCTAAAAATTTAGTTCTACCAAATCCCTATGTCATATAATATTTACATGAATCAACTATAGTCTGTGTCAATGTTTCCATTATAATATATATATTAATGGATATTGTTATAGATAAATAATATCATCCAGTTGGAAAAGGTTATTTTATATTAGAGTCAAAAATTCTTTAATTGATTCAAAATGAAAGGGAAGAAGGTTTTTTAAAAATAGTTGTTCTTGAAACAGAAAGTGAGGCTATTGATGAAAAAAGATTAGTAAAATAAATAATAGATTATAGTGATGATGTAGAAGAATAAAAAGAACAATAAGAGTAAGAACAATTTTTTTTAAAAGAATGTGGTTATATTGAAAATGATCGTCATGTGGATGAAAATAAAAATGATAAAAAAATGACATTCCTTCTAAAAATATTTCCTTGAGAAAATCAATATATTCCTCAAAAGAATTATATATCAGTGATAAATCAAAACTTGAAATCTATTATTCCATATAATCAAAATTCACCATAAATTCAGGATGTATAATTGCCATCTATAGGGTTGAAAAAAAAATTGAGAATATATTGTTACTAATGTTATTTATATTGATGACTTTGAAACTACTGATTGAAATTTACTTGAACAGTTAATTGAAAAGTTAAATTAATACAAAGGGATAATAGTTTGAGAAGAAATGGAATCATATTAATTCTACTGTCTAAGGTTATAAAATAAAAATAACTATATTATACAAAACCACATCAAAAAATAGAATATTTTATTATTAAAACCATGAAATGCATTGAAGGAAAAATTCCCTACTTACCAAATTTACATTCTTGATTTTTTATTCTGTTAAATTATTTTAATTAATAATGAGATTTTAGAAGAACACTGATAGAAAAATTAATCAATTTTAACACCAAATTCCAATACAAATTATATTTTTATTAGAATCAAATAATTTTTTTTCCAATTAAAAAATTCTTACTCACATGTCAATATTGATATCAATGTCTATAATAATAATTTTTAAGAGATGTAGAAGAAAATGAAAGATTTGGATTAAAATTTCTATTCGTAAACAATGTATAAAAAGAATGAGTAATCATTGTTATGTATTTCAATAATAAAATAGCTAATCAAATGCTTATTGTAAATGAAATGAGTAGAATTATGGGGGGTTTTAAGGACCATATATAGAAATCAAAAATCATAATGGCGAATTTAGTACACAGAACAATGATTTTTCAAAAAATTAAATCCATTAAAAAATGTGTCAGTTCCAAGATAAAAATGTTCAGATTCAAGAAGAAATGATACATGGTCTAGAGAAGAAATAGTAGTCTTTTGAAGATTTCATTGAAATATTGGACGATTATTGGAATGAACTAGAAAAAGATTAAGAAAACTATAACACCCTTGATGTCCGAGAAATGTTAAATTTTTCTGAACTCTTGTTGTATTTCTTATTAAGTATATTTTTTATCTAATTAAATGAATAATATATTTTCCTTATTTAAATATTATTTTTATTACTCTCTTCCAAAATCTGGTTGGTTTAATATTCTTTCATAATTTTATAAATTATTAAATAGTTCATTTTTTTCATATACATGATTCTCTATTCTTTTTCAAGTACCTCAAACTATAATCCCTATTATTTTTTGAAATCCACAAAGGGGGTGAAATTTATACCAAATGGGGGAAATTTATAGATTTGGGGAGTAAAATTAATTAAGGGGTTAACCATCATTCTATGTATAAATAAAACCATTAGGGGAAGTTTTTATCCTAAAGGTGTGTTATTCATATCCCTCATTATCTTAATATGATTTATATACTTAGGGGGAGAGAAGTATAATTTTTATTTTTAAATATCATTCAATGTTTCATATTCAATTTTTTTTGGTTTTTTCATCCAATAAGTGATACAATGTTGTTTTAAACGTACCTCTTATGACATTTTTCATACATTTCAATTATAAACAATGAACATCAAATTTAATTATTGTGTTACATCATCAAAATGTTTTCTAATGACTTTTAAAATAAAGAATAATCATTTAATCATACAAATAACAAGATTTAAGAATTTTTTAAAATAAACATTTTCCTAATTATTACAATAAAGAGACTTGATACAATATATTTATCATAATGAGACTAGATATTGTTGTGAATAGTGTTGATTTTTTTATCAATAACGTATCAATATCAGTATGTTAATGTAATGATTGATGTGCTGGTGCTTAAAGTAATCTCATAAACATAATGAAAATCAAACATTGTTTATGGATTGTCTATGTTGTGAAGCACTGTCAATAATTGTCATTAGATTGAAATAATAATCAATGAGACATGAATATCTCATTATTGCCAATTTTTTGAATTCATTCCAAATTATTATGGCATGAAAAATAATAATGGTTTCATGAAATAATAGTGGATGGCGTGCATAGATATTCTCCATAAAAAATAGAAGATTTTAGAACTGATTCTATGTTCCGTGACTTGTGTCAAGGAATGGCACACTTTGTTACAACATTTTATTAAAGACATGCAATAATCTATTACATGATTAATTTGAACGATTCATGCAGTGTTTTTTTCATTAAAAAATGTTTTATAATATCATACGATTTATTTGGATGATATTAAGTGTTTAAGAAGTGTGAAAAAGGAATTTTAATAATGGGTACATTGAACAGGTGTGGATTTCAAAGTTGAAGTGTCAATGCATTTCTTGTTTCATTTTCGGATTATTAAAAAAATGAAGCCTAACCCATTAAGATGACCATCCAATCCTTAACCAAGGGCACTTTCAAGACACTAGATCAATCGATCCCAAGGAAGGATAGGGAATGATAGTAGGTATACTGCATTAAAAGGTTCGTGTGAGCACAAAAGATAGAAAGTGGTATAACTACAACATTGCCATGGAAAAGGGCTTGAAAATAGAGATATTTTGTGTAGAGCGCACCTATAGAACGGTGCCGAGAGGTACCAGAAGGTGGAAGAGACTTATGAAGCTTGATTTTCATGGTATTTATTATATGAAAGCTGCATGAAGTGGTTCATTTTGATGTGGGAAAATATTTTTAATGAACATATTGATCCTCAGTGTCTGATCTAATCTTGTAAAATCTGAATCGTTTATCTAGTTTAAATAACCTATGCAATGATGCGACCATTGAATATTATCAACTTAATCATCCAGGGCCATCTGATTAATCCCATGTGTCATATTCTACCTCCGAACCACTTAATGCATATCAGTATATCAGTGACACAACCACACCACCAAGATCGAACGTTGTCCATTGTTTTTGTTCTAACCAACCACATGAGGATCATCTAGATGAACTGAGATCTTGCGTGAAATAAAATTTTCATTATGGAATAAAAACACAAATAACTCGCATTGGTGTAAATAAAACAATGTTTCTAAGTCCTCTAATAACATTCTTTGATTCAGGTAGATATTTTCAAGTGTTAATAAATGGATTCTCATGGTGAAACATGCCAAAAATTAGACTAACATGAGCATGAATGAAAAAATATCCTAGATTTAATGGCCTATATCTTTCTAAGTTTGATGATTTCAAAGCCTGGGATCTCAGCTATTCAAATGGATGATTTAAATAATATATATTGTGGTAATTATATGTAGGGATAGGATGTAATCCTTACCTATAAATAAATATCCCTATATAGAGGGGTTTTTTTAATACATTGATAAATATCTTGTTTCCAATGAAACAGAGCTTCACACAACTTACTAGTTTGAGAAGAGAAGAGATTTTATGAACAACTATTTCTTTTGTGATGTATGCATTCCTCCTCATGATAATCCAACGGGATTTAGAAGGCTCCCACAAGTGTTCAACTTGTGCTTTTTTCACATGAGATGTTTCGCGAAGAAGGAGAGTGTGAATCTATTGAATCATGATTATTTTTATGACACATACGGAACAACGAGTCGTTTTTGGTTAATCAATTTCAGTTTATAAATCCACAAAATAGTCATGAAGAAGAATACAAGCACACATATAAGTCAGTACAGATATTTATATGCTAGAAGAAAACATATATTTCCCTCTCAAAACATATAACCTTTATGGTTTTTCACGCAAGAGGAAGATGGTTGGAGAATCCTAGATTTTGTGTACACATACACTTCCCCTAGAGAATAATAATTCATGCACATTATCTACCCAATTGGTTTTGTAAGAAAGATTTAGTTGAGAACCCATATATGTGATCCTCTAATGATTAGTCTAATATAAGCATTAATAAACCATGGGTATAAAAGAATGAAAATAATAGAACAAACTGTATTTGGGTTTCATAAAACATATCTAAACAAACATTAATCCCTACATTACCATATACATGTGTAGACAGTATTTTTATTGCATATTGAGAAAGAAGAAAATAAGTGTATAGTACCTATGTAAATTCATGCCATGAAAACATTGAACAACAACTATTGATACAAGTAAACATTATCTATGCATGATTAGAAGATACACAGTATATATATATATGTGTAATAATACATAATCATACACATGTGAAATGTTATTGAGATACATGAGATAAAAAAAATTGGATTCCCTACAAGTCATGCATGATGTGAATTTGAGTTGTGACAAATTCCATGAAGAGTTAAAAAAGATCGTATATCTGATTTGATAGTATTTGTGAATTAAAAAAAAGGAAGAGATGAGATAATTCAATATCATTCTTGAATACTAATGTTATGAAAGATTTTTTTGTGAACTATTTTCACAAATTTTAGTGAGTTTGGGTCTTCATCATAAAAAGAAATAATATCTCAAACATTGTTTCACTAAGGATACTGATCAGTACAGGTGATCAAAATAATATACCAATAGATGCTGACATTGCTAAAGGCTATTGATGATTCTTGTTTTATAACATGGGATAGAGTGATTCATGAAGATCATGGGATATGATCATCAAACTAATTTATAGTGAATAAAACATTCAATCAAAATATAAATCCACTCATGGGATTTGGTAGAAAGATGTACCTTGCATGATTCAGGAATGGAAGTCTTCAGTTTTACTCTAGAGTAGGCTGATGTGATTCTAGTTACACTGTGATATTCAATATAAAGAACCTCATGTGGGACTTAGGAGAGATATAATGTGACTCTATATTGACCATTATAATTTTTCAACAAATTATAGTTGAAAATTCGTCTTGGTGAGAAAAAATAATTTATCAAGGAGTAGGTATTTGTATCGAATCTTGTAAATCCTTATGCCTAGTGCCTTTGAATTTTTTAAATTGTTCAAGGTAAGGCTAGAGGCACAAAAATAGTGGATCAAGGAATTATCTTTCTATAGATGTTTAATTAGAAATAATAAATGTGTTAAAAGTGAATATTTATCAAAAATTCACCCCCCAGGGATTTCACACAAATCTGTGCACTTCAATTGGTGTTAGATATAGGATACCTCTATCAATCAAAATAAGTATTCATGAAGTGATTATTATATTAAATGAGTGAGTGACCTCAAAAAGAGATTTATTCCAAGACTCTGAATAATAGGAAGAATAAAAAATCAAGGAAGCAGATGAATAATCTTACTCCTAATCGGTATACACCTTCTACTAAATGTAATTTTTAAGGTAAAACATGGAATAAATCATTTTCTATGACTCTTATGATGAATCATGTTCCAGATGTGATGTTGATAGATCAATTAGTGATATTTTTTCAATACCCAAATAAAATCTAAATAATATCAAAAGAAATGTGGAAAGACATATTTATACATGCATTAATGCTCATTGAGATGAAAATTTTCTTCTTGAAGTAGAAGCTGAGGCTATGGAAGTGGCATTGGTTAAAATGGTTGTCTCGCCTAATACTATAAAAAAACTTGTAAAAACAAGGGAAAAAATTTCTCTTTGAATTGAATGATATTTTGAAGTTATCGAATAATTACATAGTTGAATTTGTTTGAAATTATTATTTGATATTTTTTTTTGTAGAATCATTCCATGTATCTGAAAAATTACACAATTCTGTTATGGTTGTTGAATCTTCTCAATTGGAAGAAAATGTTAACATTTTAAAAGTCCTTGATATTTAATTTCAATATTTATAAAATTTTCATGATGAATAAATGATAATGATGCAGTGGAATTTGGAAAGTAAGGTGATATCAGTTGGGGATTAGAAGAACTCCCAAAACAAGAATTATTTTGATCTGGAGGTGAAATTGAATAATTAGCAATCACCCCAATATGGGATATTTCCAAAATGTGGATGAATAGATGATACCACTCATGTTTTAATTTACTACTATGATTCTAAATGGAGTATCATGTCATCTTCAAATCCAATTGACACCTCCTCCATGAATAATGGGTACTATATCCTAGTTATTTCATTTTCAACTAATGTAGTTTCATCTCCATGTAATGTTCAATGCTATAAGATATGATTCTTTGGGTCAATAAAAACGTTGATACATTAATAAATATATCATGGGAGGATACTATAATTATTCATAATAAATTAAATCAATAAGATTTTCAAATGAAAAAAATTCATTCTGAAAAAAATGAAATAAATATTTCCAAAGATATACTACAACAAAAATATGGAGATTTATTGGCTACTGTTGGTGTATTTAGAATTATTGACATAAGAATAATGATTTTTAGAATAATATGTCAACACATGAAAATTAAAGAAGTCCTACATTAAGGGAATGTATATGTGACAAAATGAAGCAACCTGCATAGCTGAAGAAGCATACATAGATTTTGAATAATTTGTCTATTAAGATTATATTTTAATCGCATTAATATTTTTTGATAATTACAATCGAAGTGCTCACATTTATGACAAGTTTCGGATTATTTAAACCAAGCATCATGCATGTATTTATAATAAGAAAAGTCCACAACAAATTTATCATAATGGAAGAATAGTTCAAAAGTCTACCATTGGGAATATGCAAGGCAAAGATGTCGAGAAAATTGTAAAACAATTTATTCCCAATAATAAGTTGATTATTAATGTTAAGGATTTCATATCAACCATGGAATGATGCTTCTTCTATGGAATATTGTTTCAAACAATGGATCACATCAAAGAATCAATGGAAAAGAATAGAAGCAAGGTAAAATTAAAGGGAGAATCAATCCAAGAAATGATTTTATTTATAGAATACATTTCTGACTTTTATTTTGATATGTTTACAAATATAGGTAACTTAAATGATTTTAATAAGTGATGTGGATTCTCTAAAAAAATTAAGAAGGAGTGTTTAGTTGTCTGGCGTGACCAATTGCAAGTTTCTAGAAGACAACAAAAAAGACAAAGATAAAGTACTTATTGAAGCTATGTAAAAGTGGAAAAAATCATTCCACATGAATTTTTTTTATTTTCGTGAGTGGTTGTCGTAAGATAACTACTAATGTGTCCCAAATGTATTTTTATGATGTTATAAATAGAATGGAAATAATTAAAACAAAATTATAACTATTTTACAACCACGAATGGAGATGTTCAAAATTGAAAAACATGCACCAGTGTAAGATACTTCAGTACTGGAAGAAGTAAGGATAAAAAATCCACACCTTTGGATTGAGAATTTAAGTAATGTTTGAATGATGACAATGAATGATCAAAATATAGAATAGAGTGGAGACACCATCATGATAAAAACCAAACACATTAGATCCACACTTTAAGACTATATTGTATTGAGAGGAATTTATCATCCATGTTGTTCTTATTAAGAAGATCACATGTGTTCCATATTATCCCCAAATACATTTTCTACATAAGTGTTTTTAAATTTTATAGAATTGAATGTGAAATTCATTCTAATGATGATAATTGAATAAAAAAAGTGAAGGATAACAAGTTGGAGAGATTATTCCTAATTTGATAAATACATGGAATGTTCTGCAAGTGGAATATTTCTAACAAGAATATTTTGACGGTTATATAAGGATATATTCCATTAGGTTAAATCTAATGGATTGTACCCCTTGAGGGGGGTAAAAATGAAGGAGATGATATCAAGGATTATTTCATGAAAAATCATTGAATTAATATCATCTATTGAAGTTGAAACTTCAGGTATTACAATCACACATGCATCCCTTGTTCATAATTATATTCATCATGTCAATTGAGGCAGAGTGCTTGTTTGATGTCATGATGGGATTAATGGGGAGATTTATCTTTTCATTGAAATTTTCAATATAAATTTTTATGTATATGCATGATTTATCATTTCATTGATAAATTTGATTATTTTCATCCCCTTGGATAAGAATTGATACATTATGAGCATGATTTCATATGAATGGTTGTTTACTAGTAGCATTGATAACCTTCATAAAATCTCTATTGTATTCTCCACCTGGTTATCCAAATTGAACATAGACTTTATTAACTATTTAATCTATTCTATGTGAACCATGTGACATCATACCTCTCCTAGAAATATTAATAAAGATCAAAATTTAATGGTGGAGAACATGTTTTTGAATAGTCAACACTAAACCATTGAATATGATGTCCAATAATGGGAAGAAAATATTATCACACATATTGAATCATATATTTTGTGATTAGGATATATTGAAAAAATACAATGTGGGAGATTTTTTGGAGAGACTATTTTCCCCAAGGCTGCAATTTTTGTCAATAATGTATCTATATTTGTATGGAATGTAATGATTGATGTGGTGGTGCTTAAAGTACTATTATTGAATCAATGAATGTTCTACTTTTTTAATGGATTATATTTGTTGACAAGAAAGGTCAATATTTTTCATGGGTTGGAAATAGAGAACAGTGAGATAGTAATATCTCATTGTTATCAATGTGATGAATTTTTTCAAAAAACTATTGTCACTTAGAGAATCATTATTGTTTCATGAAATGACATTGGAGGTTATGCATTGACATTTTCCATAATAAATAAAGATGATTTTTGAACTGATTTATGTTCTAAGACATTTTTCAATGAAAGACACACTTTGGGACATCATTTGAGTGATCCAATCAATACACTATTGTATTATGAATTTAGATGATCCATCCAAAGGTTTCTGATTTGATGATGTTTTAGAATCTCAAATGATTGATTTTGCAGATGTTAAATGTTTATGTGGTGTGAAAATTGTGTTTTCTCATTTGGTATATTAAAGAGGATTAGATTTATTTTTTGAATTGGTCATGAATTTCATGTTGAATTTGGGGTTTATTTAAAAAATGAAGGAAAAATCACTATGATGGATAGCCAAGCCTCAACCAAGGTAACATTTGGGACACTAGATTAACCACACCCAAGGAAAGATAGGAATGGCCAATGTGAAAATGACATGTGCATGGGCTGTGTATTCCCCTATGAACACACATGGTAGTGCATATACATAGTTTTCACTAAGGTCCAACAGACAATGAGGTTGGGAATAGGTCTTGCACAAAGAATGGTACAAGGAAGTACAAGAAGAATGAAGAGTTTTATAAACCTCATTTTTTCACAGATTTTGTTTTATAGTAGGCCCAAAAGGTCACATTTTATAATTTGGGATGAAATTTTTAATTAATGGATCTATCCCCACCATCTACTCTGATCTTGTATCATTTGATCCATTGACATATTTTAAAAAATGCAGACGTCAATGTTACAGTCTGATCAGATCGACGTATTCATCCATGTCCATCATATTATCCCCATGCATCGTCTTCTACCTCTAAACCACTCAATGAGTATTAGTACACTGAAGAAATAGCTGCACCTCCATGATCAACCTATATCTCCCATTTTTGCTCTAACATGTTGTTTGGGGATTTTCTAGATTACACAAGATCATATATGAAATTACATTTTCGTTCATGAAATAAAACATGAATAACATGAATCATCTGAAAAAAATATTGTTTCCAAGGTCACACATCACATTAGATTATTAGGGTAGTTGTTTTTCATGTTTTCATAAATTCATGCATGTAAGGACCCCACCAAAAATAATTAATACCATGATCATGAAGGAAACAAATATCCCAGATTTATCGGTGTTCCTCTTACAAAATTTTATTATTTCCAAACCAAGGATATGATATATTCAAAGGTATAATTTAAATGACATATTTTGTGGCAATTAGATGATTGGAAATTATTCCATAATCATAGATAAAAAATGTGACCTCAACCGAGGTTTTTTTGAAGATATTAAGAATGATATTGTTTCCAAAGAAACAAAACATCATGCAACTCATTTGTTTGAGAAATGCAGAGATGTTCTGTATAGATATTTATTCTGTGATGAAAGATGTCCTCCTCATGATTTTTATACATGAAGAAGAAGGATCCAATAAGCACAAAACTTTTGTTATTCACTCTTAATATATTTTTCCAATAACTATATTGTGATGCTTAAAGGGGTCAATTTGTTGCAGCCCCCTCATTATTACAACGCATCTAGAACCAGAAAGGCATTTTGGTTCATGAATATTTTGGGTGAGAAATTGACAATCCATTTGTGAAGAATAATACATTCTTGTACAGAATTATGAACATGATACTTTCAAGAATGAAGTAATCCTATTTAATTATAACAAAACATATTCCCATATCGGTTTATCGCGTAGGATGAAAAGGTCTTTACAATCCTTGAGATAGTGTATAAATACTCTACCCCTTGAAATGAATAACCCATGTGAAACAAATTCCCATTCAAGATTACCAGAAAGAGACATTAAGGAACACTCCTACGTGATCCTCTCTTGATTACTATATAAGAGGCATTAATAAAAAGTTGGACTAAAAGTGTGAAAAGGTTGAAAAATGTGTATTTGGTTAAACAAAAAAAATAGAAACAAAAATGCATGCATGAATTTCTATATATTTGTGAAGAAGTAATTGTGTGTGAATATTGTGCATGAAGAAACTAAGAGGAAAATACTTGTTTAAATGCATATCATACACACGTAGAACATAAACTATTGATACATGATAATAGATAGTATATGAGTTTATAAGAAACAAAGTATACATGTTTGAAATCATGCATAATCTTGAATATGTGAGAACAAATTTAGATACAGAAGATAAAATGTTATGGATTCCATGAAACTCATGTTTGATGTGGATTTTAATTGAGACCCATGAAGAGTTAAAAAAGATCTTATTTCCAAGTTGATAGAATTGGCGAATTCCAGAAGAAAGATAGAGCTAATAAAGTACAAGATCATTCAGTCTTATTAATATTCCTATAGACGTTGTGTGCCACATTTTCACACACGTAAGTGAGGTAAAGTCAATGTAATAAAAAGAAATAATTTCATCATCATTTACAAACTGAGGTAAGTGATTAGTAAAGGGGATCATAATAAATGAGCAAGGGCAACAGACTTTGCCAATGGCTGTTGAAGATTCTTGAATAAGTAAATGGGAAAGAGTTATTTATAATTCTCATGGGAGAATATATTAAGAACAATAAATAGTGAATCAATGATTATAATAATGGAGGAATCTTCTCATATGATTTGGGTTCCAGAAGTATCTTGTTTTATTCGAGAGTAAAAGCTTTCAGTTTGACTCTAGAGTGGGCATGTATGATTCTGGTAGCACTATGATATATAGAATAAAGAACCTCTTATGTGATGCAAGTGAGATATATTATGACTCTATATCACTATTAAAATTTTTCATCGCATTAAAATGGTATATTTATGTTGGGTATAATAATCCACACATCTAGAAGTAGGACATTATACTGATACTTGTACATCCTTATGTTTAGGTCCTTTTAATTTCCAACATTATTCTTGGAAAGGATAAGAGATGTAAAAAGAGTGGATAGAGGATTTTACCATCTATAGAGTTTTAACTGAAAATAATAAATTTTTTAAAAGTGAAAATGGAACACTAATCCCCCTCCTAGTGATTTCACACTAATCTAGGCACATTAATTGTATTAGTGCCATGTTACCTCTAAATACCCAATGATCATCTTAATATTATCCCTATAGTTATAGAAAGACATATTGCAGCAAGCATTAACACTCTTCATGATGAAAAATAACAGCTGGAAGAAGGAGTAGTTTCAATGGAAGTGGAATTGGTTTGAAGGGTTCATTAGTTTAACACTCTAACAAAACATTTGAAAATAATGAAAGAAATAATTTCCCTTCACAATGAATGATATTCTGGCGATACTAAGGAATCGTGATGGAGTATTTTTTAAAATAACATTTTTTATATTTTATTTGTAGAACCTTTCCATGCATTTGAAAATTTTATCATGTTTTCTATGGTTTTCAATGCCGCCCAACTGGAATACAAAGCTAACAAGGTAATGGTGCTCGACATTTATTTTCAAGATTTACAAAATGTGAATGAAGAAAAAATGATAAGGTTGATGGATAATTGGGAATGTAATATGAGATCAGTTGAGGATGAGAACAACTCTCTCCACACGAATTGTTTATAGATGGATGTGAAAATGAAGAATCAGTTATCATCCCATGATGGAACATCCCAAACAACTAGAAAGTAATATTTTTTCACTCAATTTTTCATTAAGGATGATGGTTCAAAAATAATTATTAGATAATCTTATAATCCAATGGTAACTTATTCAAGGAATACGGTATCATGAAACCTAGTCATTTTTGTTTCTAATAATGAAGATACATATTCATGTATAGGTTCAATGCTAAAATATGGGAATATTTGTATTGATAAAAATATTGATACATCCATCAATATTTCAAGGGTGGACATTGAAATGATAAATATTAATTATTATCAAAAGGATACTCCAAAGAGAGAAATAAAATCTGAGAATCAACAATGCAGTAAATCTATCCTGACTTATACAACAAGAAAAATAAGGATATTTATTTGATACTATTGGTGTTGTTTGAATTTTAAACATCAATATAATGGTTTCTATAATAATGTGATAGTATATAAAAATTAATTAAGGCCTACATTTAGAGAATGTAAAGGTGAAAAAATGAAGCAACCTGCAATGTTGAATCATAATACACTAATGAAGATGAATCTATCTATAAAATATATATTTGGATATCATGAATACTTGTGTGTTAATTGCAAATTATGTGGTCACCTCTATGAAGAGTAATTGTTTTTTTCGATCATTAGTCATGTATATAGTGATGATGATTATAGTCCAAAATAAAATAAGTATAAATGAAAAATAGATCCAAGGACTCCCAATGGGAATATGAAAAACAATTATGTTATGAAAACTATGAAAGATTTTATTACCAAGAAGTAGTTTATGCTAGATTCCATGAATTTCATCTCAACAAGAAAAGATGCTTCTACTATTGAAAGAGTGGTCTTACCATGGATCACAACAACAAAAATACACGGAAATAAATAAATTCAAGATGAAATTAAAAGGAGAATCAATCCATGAGAAGATTATATTAATTAGAGGCATTTCTTACTATTATTTTGATATGATGCCTAATATATGTAACTTAAAATAATTAAATAATTAATGTGGAATATACAAACTAGAAAATGTTAAAAAAGAGTGTTTAGTTATCTTGAATAACAATTTAATTTTTCTATAGAGCTTACAAAATATAAAGATGAAGTACTAGCTAACACAAAGTAAAAGGGAAAACATGTCATTTCATGGGAGAAAATAATTCTAGTTTCATGATAGTTTGTCAACACATGAAAACTCATGTTAATCACAATAATTTCTTGGATGGTACAAGGAGGTTGAACATAATGAAAACAAATTTATAATATTTTTACCAACTCAAATTGAGATGTTAAGAATTTAAAAACATACACCAATGAAAGAAACTTCACTTATGGAAGAAGTAGGAATAAACAATCCACAAAAATTGATGGTGAATGTATGTAATGGTTCAATGGTGACAAAAAATGATCACAATGTAAAATAGAGATGAGATACCAAAATAAATACAATCATACACATTAGATATATAAGGAATGAACATCTTGTTTTTATATGAAATTCTCATTTTTGTGGGTCCCATTAAATATATCACATGTGTTCTATATTATTCACTTATAAATTTGTTGTATAGTTGTGATTAATGTTTATGAAATTGAAGGTGAAGGCCATTCTCAATATGAGATTTATATAAACAATGTGGATAACAATAAAAATGATGGTTTATTCATGATCTGAAGAATTCATGTAAATTTCTATAATTGGAATATTGTCAACATGAATATCATTAATATTATATGCTAATATTTTCCATTAGGTTAAATCAATGAGATTTCACCATTTGAGGGGAGAAAATATGAAGAAGTTGATATCAATGATTTTTTAATGAAAAATATATAAATTCATATCATCTATAGATGTTAAAATTTGATTTATTCCAATCACACATTCATCCATTCTTATTAATTGTGTTTAACATGTCAATTATGGGGGAGTGATTTATTGATGTCAAAAGGGGTTGAAGGGGGAGATTTATATTTTTATTTAAACTTATCAATATGTTTGTTGAAGTGTCTGTAGGATTTAGTATATCATTAATAAATATTTTTATTTATATCCCCTTGGATAAGAATTGCTACATTTAAAGAATTAATTCATATGCATTGTTATTTTCTGACATCATTGAATACCTTGGTCATATCTCTCTTGTATATAAATTTGTTTATGAAAAATTGACATTATTACATTAATTAAAGAATATTTCTGATATGAATCATTTGACACCATACCACTATAAAAAATATTCTAGAATATATTCATAAAATGTTGGAGAACATGTTATTGTATAGTACCCACAAAACCATTGTATTTCAATTCCAATAAGGGGGGAGGATATTGACACACAAATTAATTCTTATATAGTAGGCTTATGAGATATTGATAAAAAATAAAAAGGGGGTTATTTTTAGGGAGATTGTGGGGAATATTGTTTCATTTGTTGTCCATAATGTGTCAATATGTGTATGGTAAGGTAATGATTGATTTGATGGAACTTAAATTACTATTTTTGACTTAGTGAAAATCCCACTTCATGTTTGGATTATATTTGTTGAATATAGATGTCAATAAATGTCCTTGGTTGGAAATACGGATCAATGAAACATGAATATCTCTTTGATATCAATATGTCGAATTTGTTCCATAACTATTGTCACTTGCAGAATCATTATGGTTTCATGAAATGAATTTGAAAACCATGATTCGATATTTTCCATAAAATATAGATGATTAATTAATATATCAAGTTTTCCAATACATGTGTCAATGAATGGAAATTTTTTTACAACATTTGAATCATTCCATGAAATAATATATTGCATGAGGAATTTTGACAATCTATCCAATTGTTTTTCAGTGGATGAGGTTTGACAATATCATATGATTGATTGTGTAGATATTAAATGTTTATGAGGTTTCAAAAAAGGGTTTGAAAATTTGTAAAATTTAATATTCATGTATTTATAAGAATAATTTTTCATGCACATCATGTTTAATTTTTTGTTTATTTAATAAATTGCAGCCATCCCACAAAGCTGGATATCCACTACCAACCAAGGGCACATGTGGGAAACTAGGTTGACCACACCGAAGGGGTGCTATTAAAGGCCCGCCCAAAGGTGACACATTCTATTCCATGTAATCCAACAAGAGCGAAAGGGGTTAGGCCCATGCATAGTCTTGGTTATGGTATAGCTAGTAGAGAGGTTTCGTGTAGAGCGCACTCACAGAATAGTATGTGGCGCTACCCGAAGAAGGAATAGAATTCTTACCCCTGTTTTTCATGTTCTCTATTAAACAAAGCTAAATGAAGTGGAATATTTTGATGTGTGATGGAATATTTAATAAATAGAGTGATCAAAACCTTCCAATCTATTCATTCATTTTCTGAATTGTTGATCTATTTTATTAAACATGGAAAACATCATGACCATATGATATGAATGACATATTCATCAAGGGCCATCTGATTGAGCCCATGTGTAATCTTCTACCTCCAAACCACCCTACATATATTAGTATGTCAGGGACGCAACCACACCTAAATTATTGAACATTGGATACTATTTTTTAGCTATCCTACTACATGAGAATCATGCATATGAGACCAGATCATGCATGAAATTACATTTTCATGCATGAGTAATAATAGGAAGAACTCACGTCTGGTGAAAGCATACAACGTTTCCGATGCTGAACTGCACATTAGATGATTTGGGGGGATTATTTTCAAGAATTCATAAATGTTTGTTAGTTTGGACATCACCCCAAATAAGTTTACTATGATCGTAAATTGATAAAAATAACATATTTACTGGCATATCTCTTACAGTGTTTAATGATTTCAATGTCAAGGTTCTTGGCTATTCAATGTGATGATATAAATGACCCATCATATTGAAATTTTACTCTATGAAAGGATTTAATCATCACTTATAAATCTATATCCCTCGATTGAGGGTTTGTTGTTAAATACAATGAGAAATATCTTATTTATAATGAAAGATATCACCACAAAACTCACTAGTTCGAGAAAGGTAGAGATATTTACTTTATATTTTACTAGAATGAGAAGTCAGAATTCTTGTTATAATCCAACTAGAAGAATAAGGATCCCATGATCTCTCAAACTGTTCTTTTCACTCATATGACATTTTTCAATGAATTGGTTTATTTATTAAAAAATGGACAGTCTGTTGCACCTCCCATGATTCAGAAATAAATTGAGAACCATGAGGAATTTCTGGTTCATGTGTTTTGGTTGATAAATTCATGACACAGTCATCAAGAATACATATTTCACACATACAACGCATTAGTGTTTCTCCCAGAAAGAAGGAATCTTAATTTGAGCACACAAAACATATTCTCAATCGAGTTTTGAATGTAAGAGGTAGAAAACATTAGAATCCTCGATATAGTGTACGCATACAATTCCCCATGAGAGGAAGAACCAATGAGAAACATCTTTCCATTTGATTTTTCAGGAAATACGCATTAAAAAACACACTTCTGTGATTCTCTCTTGATTAGTGCAAAATAATCATTAATAAAATGTTGGTGTAAGAGGATGAAAAATTAAAAAACACATTGTATTAGGGTAACATACAATAATATCTAAACATTAATGATCAATTAATTCCCAATGACTGAAAATTAACTTTTTTATTATAAACTCTTTTGAGGAAAAAGTGAGAAACCGCAAAGTCCAAACATTACAATAAATTAAAACCATGAAAGGTGATGACCCAGGTCAAGACTACCGGATCATCCCCCTCCCACCTATTACATCTAGATGACATTACATAACATTCACATGACCCCCCTGCTAGTTGTCCCTTGCACGGGTGCACGAGCACGGTATCGATGACAGAGCCATACCCTCTCAAACATCCAAATCCGAATGGCATGCTAAGGTGAAAGCTGCTTGCTCTGAACCTCATCTGAATCAGAACATGTAGTGTGATGGATGAAACACATTAATACATGAACCCCATGTAGTGTACTGGTTATACAAAAACCGCCATTGAACTTATCAAAATGAAGATCAAAATTCCATCCCGAATGATAAACGCAGACCATCCAAAACAACATCGAAGTCATCCAAACAAAATTAATAAGAAGGGAACATCTAGAGCAGACAAGGGTGCCACCACTGGAATGATCCACACTGTGGCCTGACCTCTTCACGAATAGAAAAATCCAATTTAACAACAATAGAAATGCAGGTAAATCATAGAACAGAGCCTCTCCCATCATGAAACATCACAAAATCCGAGACATCAACATCAAAACACAGAACCAACCAAACCAAATGAAGACCCACTGAAGAAAAAAAACCTCTTAATCCAGCACTTAAGCAAAGTTAAGACCAAGCATTAGTCATAAAGTTAGAATAGAATCATTGAAACAAAATTTAAACATTCCAGATTTCATGTCCCTAAATAATTTCCATTCAATATCTTTTACCTGAGTTAGAGGCTCATCACTTACCAAAACTTCTATATCAGTAGAAATCTTATCCCATACATTTATATATTCCTAAAACTTTAACAACCCCTGATTGAACCCCCAAACCAGAATTAAGTCCTGTTTGTCAACCCAATAATATTGCTCTTCATTAAGGTTCACTACAATATTCTGGCCCATCATCATAGCTGCTTACTCTTTAGATGCATTGAGATACAACACCTTCTATTGAACCTCATCTCCCAAACTCAGAATTAAGCCCCATGATCTAGGTTGATCTTCTTGTTTTGCTTGACATAAGGCTTCACTTTCCACCCTCTCATCCACTCTTTTTTTGCAGACCGGGTCTTTAAAGGAGGTGGCAAAGAGGAGTAGTCTTGTCTACCTTTCCTCCTTCTGGTACTCCTGCAACTCCTCCAAATGAATTCTCCAGTAGAGATGCTCTTACTATCTCCCATGTCGTGATCCACTCATCCACTATTTGAAGTTTCTGATTCAGCATGGTCATTGTTCAGTCCTTCTAAAGAAAGGCCATAAAATTTGTTTCCCACCTGTATGGAATACCTTACCCCCTGACACCTTCCTCACAGGTAGCATCACCAGCCAGCTTAATCTCTGATATTACCAGACTATTTGGATGGGCCACCTCCATACTCAGCCCTTTCCTTCCCTTCCTCAGGTCTTCCAGATTGGGGCCATCCACCCCCGTAGAAACCACATACACAGAAACATCCAGTTGCTCCAAAACATGAGATCTCCTAAACTCCCTAAGCCCCACATGAGAGGCAGTTTGGTGAGTCATCTCATCCTCCCTCCCAGTAACAATGGGTAATGAATTATTGCTATAGGATGGCCTGACCATATCCTGCCTCAGCCTCTTAAACACATTTTCCATAGTCGGATTCATAGGACTCTTCAAGCCATCCTTCGCTGGTGAAGATACTCTGGGATTCCAATTAGGTTCAACCTCCCTTGGCTCATCACACACCCATGGAGATCTGAATGCACCTCCTTGTCTGAACATCAACCCAGAGAGTTGCTGATTAACCTTACGTAGATTCTCCACTTCACTGCCACCATTATATCTTGAATTTAATACATTCCTCTTAGAATTCCTATGGAAAGCCTCCATCGAGTGGCCCAACCTCTTACATTCATAGAAATAATCAGTCCAATATTCATAAATCACACGCTGTTTGCAGCAGTATTCTTCACCCACCATAATCCACACATACTCGAATGGAACCCTTGACATATCCATTTTAACACTGATTCTAGGGTTCACGGGATGAAAAATGGCCATCATGCGGCTATCCGAACACATGTATCTACATTTTAAATTTCCTAACATATGGAGAATGGAAGGATTTTGGAACAGAAGAGGATGGTTAGGGAAACATACCCACGTTTCTATTCAATGGGGATCACTTTTTATATGTAAGTCGAAGGACCACCGGATTAGACAAAATCAGAATCCAATGAAGCTTCTTGGAGCGCATAACCATGTTTTGATGAGGTCCGCCTTCGAGGAAAACTGGACCATAATCTGACAATTATCAAGAATACTGAACTTCGCCATCTCTTTCAAACTCTAAGCATCAAAGACGTTCCGGTCGAAAGAATCCACCGAGGGTTGATGCTGGAAAACCCTCACAATCAGAGTTTTCTTCAGAAGGTCTAGGAACTCAAAAAATTCTGATGACGATAGAGAAAGGATAGGGAAATCATCGAGAAAATCCGTGACTTTCTGGTTGAGTGGGATTTGAGGGAAAAACGGCATCAAATCAGGGATAAAGAATGGGACAAAAGGAGTATAGGAGCCTTTCCTGGATGGCAATGGTCCCTCCCTCATCAGTGGGGGAGGTACCGGGGCAGAAGCCGCCGCCATCGTGGAGGAGAAAAGCCGCTAGGGTTGCCTCCCCATCGCAAAGGAGCGAGCCATCAGTGTCCCCTGATCTCCACAAACATGTGAGGAAAGAATTGTGTGTGCATATTGAGAATGAATAAACTCAGTGGGTAGTACATGCGTAAATGCAAAGTATGTGCACGTTGAACCTAAACAATTGATACAAGTGAACAGTGTGTGTTCGGGTTTACAAGCAACATATTATACATGTATGGAATCATGCATAATCATTTACTTGTGAGAATTCATTAATAAATCCTTGAAAATAAGATTTGGAGTCCCTGAATATCATGTGTGAAGTGGATTTGAATTTATACTAAAGGTAGGAAGAATTATAGAAGATCATATATCTGAGTTGACATTATTTTTGAATTCAATACAATAGAGAGATAATACATATTTCAAGAACATTAATTAATTTTAATATTAATAAAGAATTTATCTGAATAATTTTCACATTTATAAGTTAGGTATTATATTCATTCGAAAAATAAATAATTTCCCACTTGTTGTTTCACTGAGGCTACTGATCAATATAGGTTATCAGAATAACTGAGCAAGTCCAACAGACTTTTCCAAAGGCTATTGACAATTTTTTAATAGGTACATGGGAAATTGTAATTTTGTAAGCTTGTTGGAGAGGATCATCAAAACAATCTACAGTGAAACAAAATCAAAATAAAGGAGTATTCTTCTCAAGTGATTCGGGATATAGAATAATCCTAGGCGATTCACGAGCATAAGACTTTAGATTGACTATGGAGCTTGTCGGTATAATTATTGTAACACAATGACATTTAGTATAAAGAACCTCATGTGGTCCTCAATATAGATACATTGTGACTTTTTATCAACCATTTTATGTCTTCATACGATTATTTTGGAAATTCTATGTTGGAGAGAATAACCATCCCAAGATAGAGTAGGTCTTTACACTGAACCATGTAAATCCTTATATTCATTGCCTTGGAATTTATAGAATTATTCTAAGAAATTGTAAGAGACACAAGAAGAGTGGGTTGTGGATTTAACTAGACATTTGGCTTTAATTGAAAATAATAAATATGTAAAAATTGAAAAGGGATCACTGATTCAACCACCCCTCACTGATTTCACACTAATCGAGGAACATTAAATAAGATAACAATTGTATGTAGCTTTATCCAATGTAATATAATATCTCTAATTTTTTCATTCATAGAAACAAAATATTATTATTTGGATTGATATCAGTTTCAATTAAATTACGACATAGAATAAAATAATTTATCATAATGAATTTTTTATACCTGAAAAATATTATCTCTAATATAAAAAAATATTTAATACACTACAAAATGTGTATATCAAAACCACATCAGAAATTATATTATAATATGATTGTTGAAGCTCTATTTTATCAAGTAATTATGAAAAACATGGAGAAAATATTACCATTGAAGGATCTAGATGAATATTGAAAGCATGAATATAAATATCAATTCATTCATATATTTTCCATCCAGGGTACATTCATTTTCAATTTAAAAAATCTAATTCCATAACTACCCTGAATATAATAACAATGAACTACATATTCCTCTTATTAGTAATATTCATTATTTTGTAATCTAACTAACCAATTAGAAGAATATTTTTTACGGCTCATGAGGATAGAGAGATAGAGAAGAAAATCGTTGTCTCGTGGGCTAATAAGGTTAACGAGGCCGAGAAAAAGATCATCATATCGAGGGCTCATGTGGATAGATAGAGAGAAAGGATTTGATCAATATATCGATGGATCACGGGGATAGTGAGACAAAATTGATCATCATATAGAGATATTTCCTTGGTAATGGAAATACATACTTTTTCATAATGTTAAATCAAGGGACCATTATCCTAGTTTATTTTATACCAAACTAATTGGGATAATTGAAATTTATTCATTTCTATTATTTTTTTTAGAAGAAGTATTTTATTTAATATACAATTATGAAATAAATTGAATACTTTTTTATTTATATATTAATTTCAATGTTTTTTATCATATTAGATTTAATTATGATACAATTGTTTTAATATGATCAAAATTATATACGATTTAATATTGAATCACAACTTTTTTTAATACATTGATTTAACATAACCATTGTGATTATTATTAATTTCATTCTAATATTATATATCATAACCATTGTGGTTATGATTCTTTTTGTATTTATAAAAATGATTAAACACTAATTATATTTCCACTTCTTACTAAATAAATTTCTTATTTCTATTTTGTAAAAATCATTTTATGATTATGACCTATGAAATACATACTAGAATCTAATTATTAATCATACATTGACATTCAAACCTGAGGGCCATGTTTGATTACTATTTAAATAGCTAGTTGTTTTTTTAATAATTTTTTTATCCTTATTACACTAATTTTTATTTTACGGTAAAAAATGAATGTTTTTAAACAATCAATTCACTCCCTCTAGTATTTATCCATATTTATATAATTTTTATCCTTATTACACTAATTGTTTTAGTAGATTCCAATGTCTTCACTAAAAAAATAATTTTTTTAGTTTTTAAATATTATTAACAAATTGAATCTCTTCCATACGTCCAGAGACATTGGAATCTACTAAATAAAGAACAAATAAAAAAATTCAATAATAATTTATGATCCCATTGTAAAAATGTGGAGAATACATATGTCTTAATTCCAACATGTTTTATTTTTAGAAATGAATTTTCTAATTTTAATTCTATTTTTTATTTTATCTATATGAAATCAATCGATCAATTTGAAATTAAAATTTTATTTTTGATTTAAAAAACATAAATGTCACCTCATATGTTAACTGATAAAAAAAGTCTCTCTAGTCAGTGTAAAAATGTCCCAATATTTATCCAATTGTGTATTCATCATTAATAAAAAATGATCCTACAATAAATAAATTAAAAATAAAATTTACCATTACTCGTACATAATACTAATAAAATTTATTTATGTATATAATTTCCTATAATATATAAAATTTTATATATTACAATATTTAAATGTGGATTATAATTTTGAAACTCATATAGAGTGTCAGTTTTGAGTATCGAGGTGGATTAATATGACAAAATGGCAACATAAGATGCGTCCTTCATGAACTAATGGAAAGAAAAAACTGTAAAAAATAAAAAAAATTCATTAGTTGATAGATTAATCTATCCATATTGTGAATTAAAAAAATCCCAATCATTAATTATACCACCCTCATTATAGAATTTTGACACACATAAACCATTATTTTATTAATAGCCACATTATATACTCTTATTTGAAATATGTGTTCCTAAATTTAAAAATATGATATAAGACTAACCTTCTTACACATAAGGATTAAATTTCCACATTTCACTCTCTCTTGAAGGGAATTCATGAATTAAATTAGGAGTTATCTTATAAATTAGATGGATTTTAAATAAATAAATTTGAAAAAAAACATATAATATAATCAACAAAATATATTGATGGATCAATAATGTACTACCAAATTTCTCAATATATACCAATTTTTTATTCATTCTATGTAGAGAATGTAGTGATAATAATGGACTAATTATCTAAATATATCAAATATTATATATAATTTAATTCATTAAAATATTTATTAATCATTTTTTAAAATAGTAATATATACTCTCTTGTGAATAACAATGTTGGATTACATTATATTATAGGATATCTAGTAGAGATAACTCTGATTCAAGTCAATTATTAGAAAATGAGTATTTTATTAATTACTAAAAAACAACCATAAAAATTTATTTTATAAGTAAAAATTACTATACTCAGTAAGATTCCCCTTTTGGATGCTGAAAAACTTCTTTCATTTTACTACATCTTAGAACTCAAATTTATTTGATATATTATCACTAATTTTCATCCTCAAATATGTTAAGAACTCATTTTTATTTTAAATCCCCCATATACTAATAATAAATACATCCATAACCTCTTAATCACATTCTTGTGACTAAATTACAATTCCACCTATTAATGAACATAGAAAATTATAGTCATATGAAAAATGCAATATTTTATCGTTGGATAAAAATATAACTAATATGACTTTTTACCATTTCACACTATAAGAGATTATCTATAATAGCCTTGTCCACACTTCTCAAATTACTATATAATTTTAAAAAATTAATCAAGCTATATATGACAATAATATTATTAAAACACTTCACATTTGGGCCTAATTGAATATTGTTATCAAATATTTCAGTTGATAACTTAATCTTATTCTTCAATAGATTAGAAAAAAATTTCAGTAAATGTGTAATAAAAAATATAAACAAATTGGATATAAACATTTTTGGAGAAAAGTATTTCTCAACAATTGTATTCTCCCTAGTATTGTTGTAATTAATTTCATCAATAAAAATATTTATTTTTATGAATTAATATTATTGTTATATGTACAATTTTTTGATGATACTGATAGGTGACTCCATAGATGTTCATGATCCTCGATATAATTTAGTTAAATATATTTTTTATAATTTAATCAAATTATATATATATATATGTGTGTTATATGTATCACCCTAAAATTATATAGCACAACTTTTTATTTGTTAGCGTGTTTGACATGCATCACCAAAAATATAAAGGAATATAATATACCAATAAAAAAATATATATTTAAAATTTTCAATAAATTCAATACATGATGTTCCTTTTAAGTCACGCAAAACTGAGTATTATTACATCACATGAAAGTGAAACATTCTATAACAACAGGCGTTACACACATACAAAGTTTCACCAAATTACAATGTATTGTTCAATTATTATTATTTAATAAAATATTTTTATTATTTATATAAATATTATATTAATTCATTTGTTACCAATTAATTATAAATGATAATAATAACCAATTCAATATAATTAGAAATATTATAATTTTATACGTCTAAAGGTTTTTTATGTCAAAAAATATAATTATTTAAAATTCATTCATAATTTTTATGAACTATATATGTTTTCTATTAATTTTTTTTTATGTTAAACCAATATATTTGATAAGTGTAATATGAAACAAAACTAATTTTATCTATAAATGAGTATATTTTTATTAAGGCACATATACAAACTTTTAATGAAGAACTTGTTTTAAATAATTTTTTTCACTTTTATAAATATAACATGTCAATATAAACATAATTTTTAATACTATAACATAAAACTTTGGTTAAGAAGAATTTTTAGTATTTTTATACGATGTTTAATTTCTTACTAAATAGTTAAAAATACATAATTTTAGTTCAAAAGAAATTTTTAATAAAATTATTTTATAATGATATATTATCCTTAAATTTATTTTAATGTTCAATTAGAAAATATTTTTATCTTATTATTAAATTTATGTCATTTTAATCAATTTTAATTTGCAATTGATTACAAATAAATACAAACATTCAGACATTTTGACATTAAAAACTCACATTGTCGCCCCAACTTCTCAAAGTATTTTAAATTAAATTTTTTCCACATCTATGATTTGAATGTGAAAAAGTGGATTAAATATTTTTAATGATCCTTATTTATAATTTATAATAATTTCAACTTTGTATTTTACAAAAAATATTAGTGAATGTTATTAAAATTATTTATATTTATTAATGAAAAATTAAGGTTAAGGAATGATTAAACCTTTAACATAAGAACCCAAATGACCTAACCACTTGGACAAAATCTATTTAATGTACATATTTAGACCTTTTAAAACATTTTATCTTATTTGGTACGTTATTTGGAACACATTCATTAGAAAAAACATCGAAATAATTCGATTATCAAAATATTACAAGATTGACACTCCTCCCCCACTATAGAAGGACCTCGCCTCCTCCTGTATCGTCCCCCGAAACAGGTTATATTGGCTGGACAACGATTATCCTAGAGAAATATTCAAAATTCCTACCCTCATACTAGAATCCTCTTATTTCGGTGAAAGAAATAAAAGTAAGAATTATGTTCAATGAAAAAGTTTTTACCCAATTAAGATGTAACAACATTCCTTAAGCATTGTAGTATTATTTCCATAATCAAACCCCTGAACTCTTCATATTCTATGAAATTATAACCAAAAATAAATACTAAATTTCTTCGGATTTTTATACTCTATGTGTTAGATCTACACTAACACACAACTTCATAAAATGTGTATCAGATATATTGTTTTTGTATTCAGTGAGTTACTACCTCACGAAACAATGATTGTTTATTTTTTCCATTACCACATCTCTTGGGGGCCATTATGATGGAAAATCTATTTATATATTTTATATATGATATTCATTATTAGTTTATTCTAAAATTATTTTATAAGGCATACTGTTATACTATCCATTTTGGGGGAATGTAGTGACATCATTTAAGGAAGTGTGGACTAAGGCCCTCTCAAAGTGATGTGATTCATTCAAAAGATCCATAGAATGTATTAAATATGTATATAATATAAAAATATTACAAAAAAACATATATATTATATTCATGTCAGGTCCAACCTTCACGAAGATGAGGGAAAGTACAATAAACTACCAAACCCATCATTCTTCAAGATGAATGAGTGATAATGACCCACTATGTCCGGCCTTAAATAGGTCCTAAATTGGTGATTAGAACCAAGGGTTTATAATTTCATACATAAATGGAAGGGATTACACTTTTTATAGGAAATGATTGGGATATAAGATGATAGATCCCAAAAAACCCCATAAACATAATTAAAAATAAACATGAAATTCATTCCCACATGTATGTTCAAATTTAATGCTGATACGAAGTTAAAAAAACACCAAGTAATATAGCAAAAGAAAATAAACTATGAAAAAAAACCCATCGGGATGATTGATCTATTAATGTACCTCATGGTCTTCAATTTCCTCCATGAAAACGTAAAATAGTTTTATATACGTAGTGTAAGAATATGAGTATACTATGTAGAGAATCTAAATCTACCAATTCATAAGTGTGGTAAACGTACTAAGGTCTCTATGATAAAATATTATAACCTCAAATAACCTACCATGGAATAAAAAACCAAATCCTAAATAAGGTACACTCACTATATAATTTAATTCATATAATGTAGTAGTATAATAAAATTGATATTTGGGTACACTTGAACACTTTTACACATGTTAACTTATCATCCGTAATAGAAAACAACTTGATGCTACAACTATTCCCTTGTGCCCTCCAACTACAACATCCTACCCGCACACACCTCGGGTTCAATCTGCACATAATCCCACATGTACACACTAGGGACACAACAACCATCCCTCTTTCCCGAACACACCTGGGCCTCAAACCCAAGACACTTGGGAAAACAATACTGGCCCAAAGACACCTAGGCCTCTAATCAATAACAAAATCTTGCCCAAATTAACTTGGACTATGGTAATCCACAAGCCACTGTTGTATTACCTAATATGATTGTACTTTAAGAACATGGAAGAGGGAGTGAGGAAGAATGTCAATAACCAGCCACCCATCCTCTCAACGATATATTGGGAAAGACACCCTCTGTCATGAAGTGAGTGTTTGGAACATAGTGCTCAACAAGTGTGGGGTGCATATAAAAATAACTAGGAACTAATATATATATATAAATACGTAATCAAACAATAATCCCAACGAACTGATTTCATATAGAAAAAAATCAAACTGACAAGTACCACTTTTGGTGCTACCCCTATATGCACAACCACACAATCGCTACTTCAAAAGCATAAACCAACCCATATTTACTTATCCACTTCCCATTCATGAATTTATTGGATTAAAATATTTTATTAAAGAATTATATAGGGTAGATACCACAAAAAAACATCTACAATGGAATCAAAAGGTGATGATCCTGGTTAACTAAACACACAGTATCCAACCCACTGCCAACTATCATTCCCCAATGTTATCCCGAACAATCCTTCCATTGTAACCAATCATGCAGCCCTGCTGCCCAATAATATACAAAATGTTGTCCCAATACATAAAAATTCATAACCACCTCATTGTCCCACTTCCAAATTCAATTATATTTCCACAACGCAAATAAAGCCAGTACTACTACCTACTAGATCATCCATTCATCAATCAATAATTCACTCAAATTTGGATACTAACACTCCCCCTATACAAACCCATATATGAATCCCAATATACCCAACCAAGACAAACAACACAAAAACACACCAATCAAGACCTGTTTATTATGGTTTGTAAAATAGGGGTTATTTAATTCATCTTTAATACAACCATAGAAATTAAACAATAGTTTTGTTCCTCGGGAATCCATTTAATTAACCAAGTAAATGTGATTATCCATATTTCTTATCACAGTAATTTATTCAAGCATATAAAAAACTGATCAACCCTAATGTGCAAGAGAAACCCCCAAATGGACCAGATTTTTATAAGGAACATAGTGACAAAAACCATAAATGAATCAAAGATAACAAATAAAATAGTAGACCATCATCAAACAACTCCAAACTCATTTTGTATATACCTGGTTTATCTTTGGATCATATTCACATCCTATTTATTTATCATTTTACGATTGGTATTGAGCTATTATTCGCATATAATCATTAATATACCCACACTATAGAATGAAAAATTTAATAGAGGCAAAGTAAATCCCTACTGGATGATCAAAGAATTGAAGTTTCTCCTTGCACTAAGAATAGGGGATCAGGCAAGAATCACATGACACCATGAAAAGTAGATAAGAGAGGCTCTAGAAAAGACACATGACTCAACATTGGAAGAAGGATCTATGCACATCAAGTGGAAATGGATAGCCTAATGATAAGGGAAGATCCCATCATTGAAGATCTATATCCTCTTTTAAAGGAAGAATGGTTTCTAAATGTCATTAACGTGGAATCATACTTAGGATCAAAAATTTTGAGTATATAAAATCCAATATGATATTACGATATTAAATATATAATTTATATCCATTAAAACTCCCTTGAAATACCCATGTTAATCATTGAACTCAATTTACATCAAATAAGACATAAGAGTAGAATAATAGGAAAACTGGTAAAAACTAGGAAAACTATAAATGATTCACAAATAGGTGAGTCACTAATGGGTGATTCATCTACATAGACACTGAAAGATGAGCTATAGATGCACCTAATGAAGATTATTCAATGAAATTGAGCTATAGATTCAATGACCAACATACGCAATGACCTACCACTGTATCGACTAACAAACTCTCTAAAATACTGATTCCCATAGATGCTGATGCCTTTGAATAATAAGTTCACTGAAAAACTGAAACACTGACATATTGATGCACTAACATGTAGATAAACATACATGCCGAAAAATTGATATGTTGACGGACTGAGATGAAAATGTGGATGCCCTGAGTTACAAATGAAAAAACGGTAAATTTTACAAACACTTAAAATGAGCTACCATTGCAACTCAGAACACCCTAAACACTAATGTTTTCATAAATTAAAGGCATGTAAAATCCTAGAAATTATATTAGATACCTCTCGAACTATAATCTAAATCTATAATTAAAAAAAAACCTTGAAGAAAAAGGGGGTCTAAACAAACACCTCCTAAGATACATCTTTGGGGAAAACCACCATGTGTTATTCTAAAGCTATGGTCAAAATATTGACATCCAAGGATACCTCTTAGAAATATATCTCTTGAAAAACTATAGACACACTAAGGCCCTACTACCCCATTAAACAACACAAACCCCAAAGGTCACACTGTCCAGACATATGGATTAGGGAGCTCTATTATCCATGTCCAGATATTAACTGCTTTGGAATGACCTAACATGTTACATGGGTTTAATCACAAACACATTGATGTGTCTTGATTAGGTATCTGGTCCTATCGTCCCCATATTCTATGAATTTCACACATATTTATATAATGGAGATAAAACTTATCTGATAATGAACAATGTCATGAATTACATCGTAAAATTAATCACACAAGTAAAACATAGAAACAAATCATAGAATAACTCTTGTTTCTAGGAACACATATATTCCTCTCAATTCCATGTAATCTCTTTTAGGACAACATTCCACTATAAAACAGAAACCAATGTAATGGTCCATCCACGAAGCATCTTATCCTTACAATCTGTGATTCTCACTGGTCGTTCTAGGAATGTTACATCATCCTTGATGTCCAAGTCTCCCTACATAAGGATGTGATATTCATCGTTTAAATACCGATGGAGAAATAAAATAGTGGATGGTAATTATGAAATCGTATGGCTACATATTCACTAGAAGAAAATATCCAATGGACTGATAATGCCACAACATCATACTACAACCACAGCAAACATCCTGAAAACTGGTCTAGCCTTCAATTGGTGTGCTCTACCCTATAAGATCATAATTACACTGTATATATAGGCCTAGGGCTTGATCATTATTGGAAAATATAATCGAGTGTGATGCTCTAGAATCAGACAAATTACACAAAAGAATACAAAAAATAATGATCTTACCTCGAACGACTGACACACCCCCATGCTAGAGGGAGATAATATCCTGCCTCTTCTCACCCTAAATAATTTAAATAATATAATTCTACCTGGAACTCCTTCCCATATTTATCCCACAAAACATTATCCTCCATCCTATACCCGATCTAATGATTCCACCACTAACATGATACTACCCTCCTATTGATCAATGAGAGATGAAGAAAAAAATCTGTCGAAGCTCAATTCAAGCTGAAATTGATTATAAGCTCTTCAATTATATTCTATGTATCCATTCCCAATATGGGTCCCTCGTAAATTACCAAAATCGGCCACTGGAAGGCAGAAATCAACTTTTACCACTAGCCATCTTCCTCCTCTCAATCGGCCCTCTGATGATCAAATAGATAATCCAACTGGGCCTTGACTACTCATACCACACTTGGGAGATGTCTAGTACCCTATCTAAAAAGTAAAAATAGATCATTAAAGCCTTGGTAGTGTGGAAATATACTTTTAAATTTTTTATAATAGTTCATTTATTTTAAATCCCCAAAACACCCAATACACATAAGAACATTATCCATTATGATGAATGTAACATTATTACAGTCTCTACCCTAAAATATTTGTTTTCTCGACTGATCATTAAGTAGTTCTTGAGTCCTTGAATCATATAATGGGTGCCTTTAAATTCCATGTCCTAGATCATCTACCCTAGCCAATTTCACTCATCAAGGTTACCAAAAATTGTTTCCCTACAATCCATTACAATTATCACTTTTCCTAACATCAAACTCTATCCTAACATCTAAAAAACTAAAACATCCCTCGAATATGATTTTGTCACTACCCTCTTTCACCATAACAAGGGATGACAATAAAAAATTCTAGACCCTTCCTTATCATGATTGAGTAGAGATAATGATACCCAAGTCCCACCATCAATAGGTACTAGATTTGAAACTAGAAAACAGGTATAGAATATCACACAAAAATGGAAGGCATTACCATTTATATAGGAAAAGATTGGGAGATAAGATTTTAGATCCCAAAAAATTCCAAATACTAAGAGTAAATGTAATTTTGAAATCCATTCCAACATATTTGTTCAATAGGAAAGATGATACAAAGTATAATAAAAATCTATGTAAAGTTCCAAAAGAAAAAAGACTAAAAATAAATCGAAACTAATCCACACACCTTATCTCGTAATGTCTAGTATGGTCCTTAATGTCCTCCTGGAAACCAAAAAATAGTTTTATATACGTAGGGTGGGAATACGAGTACTCTCAAGTAGGGAAACTAAATATACCCATGAACAAGTGGTAGATACATACTAATGCCCATGTGAGAAAAAAATATAATCACATATCATCTACCAAGGAATAGTAACCATCTCATCCTCACCAAGGAACACACACCAAATAACACAAGTCATGTAGTAGTATAAGCATGTTGACATTTGGGTACCCCCCCCCCCACAACATTCCATCTCGTCAACTTCACAACCCGAATAGTTATAATCTTGACTCTACCTATATTCCCATACAATGTCCCAATACCACAACCTTATCGCACATACCTAGGCCTCAAACAACACATAGTCTCACCCATAAACACCTGGGCCACAACATCTACACCCGTCACCCTGAAGAGGCATAGGCCTTATCTCGAAGGTACTTCAGAAAAACATACATACCCACAAAGGATCTTGGACTATGGTATGCCTCAATCCATTATTTCCTTCCCAAATATTCTCAAGAAGTAATAACCTTGAAGAGGGTGCAAGGAAGAAAGTCAGTAACTAGTCATCCATCCTTCCATTTGTATAGTGGGAATGAAACCCTCCCCCATGAATGGGGGTGTTTTCCACATGGTGGTCAACAATGGTGGGGTGAGTATAAAAATCACAAGGTACTACAATATATATTCATTTAGGTAATCAAACACTCATCCTAACCTATAGGTTTAAAAAAACAAAAAACCCACCAGTATTTCTTTTGTTTCTACTCCTAAATTCTCAAACTCAAAATATATACTGGCAATTCATAACACAACCATTATTTTTTTAGTCACATGTCATTCAATATTTTCAGGGTTTAGATTAATTTATTCCAAACTGCTCGGGGCAGCTATGTATCCACCATAGAAGGTGAAGATCCTGGTTAACTAAACACAAAACAACTAAACTATGGTAAACAATCATTCTTCAATGTTATTCCTCATAATCATGCACTCACAACCAAACATGATGACAAGATGGACAAACATTTCTCATATGCAAACCCACTTTATACATATTTTTACCAACCTCATAGTCCCACATCCCTATGTTGTTTGATCGCCACAACAGAAATAAATGTAGTTCAACTGCCTACATATCTATCCATTCCTCAATCAATCGGTGTCTAAAATAGGGATACCAACACACCAGTTGTTCCACCCCATATACAAGGACCAAAATACCCTACCAGGATACACATCACCCAACCACACCTATCAACACAATAATATTCAGGTTTAAGCAAGAGGGGTTCTTTAATTCCACTTTAATACAACTTGGGAAACTACAAAATTAGATTTTTCCCAGGGAATCCATTTATTTAACAAAGTATATGAGATTAGATCGATTTCACATTACAATAATTTATTCAAGCATCTCAACAAAACAAAACATCACCAGTTCACATGAAAAGACTAAAAATTGACCAGATTTTCAAAATACATATAGTCATAAATATCATAAAATAATCAAATAAAACATATACAACATGCACTCAACATCATAGCACCACATAACCGTTATTTTATTTACCGGTGTTAACTTTTGATCATATTCACTTCAAATTAATTTCTTGTTTGAATATAGGTATTCATCCATTCCCCAAAAGGAATCATTAGTTTTCCCACCCTGCATTAATAAACATTATATTGAGGCAGAAGAAATATCTAACAGATGATAAAATATCGATGTTCCTCCTTTCTCCAAGAACATGGGATCTTACACGCAATATAAGACTCCAATAAAATAGAACAGGAGGAGATCAAGCCTAGGTGCATGACTCATCGAGGGAGAAAGGCTCTAGGTGCACCAAGGGGAAATACAAAACACAAAAAGTAGGGAATATCCCTGCTTTGTATAGATAGCTCATATTTTAACGGAAGTATAAATTCTCAAAGTTATTAACGTGGGATCATGGTCATAATCATTTAGTTGGAGTATCTCAAATCCATCAGGACATTAGGATATTAAATATATATTTAATATTCATTGACACACGGTAAAAAACTCCCAATAATTTATTTTAACTCAGTTTACATCATGTAAGACATCAGAGGGGTGAAACTAGAAAATTGGGAGAATATGGAAATCTCCGAATAAGTCCCTGAAGGGTGTGTCACCTATAAAATTCCACTAATAGATGAGATACTGATGCGACCTTTTGATGCAAATACATCCACCATCAGTAACCAATACAATGAAACATGATGAAAAACATAATAAAACCTTCACATTTCGATGCTCTGACATACTGGCACCACTGACTCAACGATGTTGATTCCCTTGATTAACTGATTCTAAATCTCCTACGTCAATGATGTCGATGCCTTTGAATCACCAATGCACTGATATGTCTATGACTTGATATGTTGATGCAATAACCTTCCAATGCACTAACATGTCGATGCAAAGTCATGCCGACACAATAAAATGATGATGCACTAACACGCTGATGCTGATACAATGTGTTACTGATGGGAAAACTTGATATTTGAAGAACTATTGAAATGAGTTTTTGTTTCCTCCCAGAACACCGTAAACAGTGTTTTTGAAAAAGGGATGGCCTAATAAAATATGTGTCACCACAATTCATTAGATAAATAACTTTTTAGGTATAGTATATATATACCATTCTATTTATTATCTATTCAAACACATATATAAAGTGATAATGTCCATCATGGATGTGTGGACTAACACCTCCTCAAAACGATGAGATTCAATTTACATAAATAGAATAATGTTTATAAAATTACATTTGTTTCTTATAATATACTGATCATTATATAAAGATATAATGTGCATACCTTTTTTCCATAATGATCATTGAAAAGTTAGAATATTTTTATACGTACATATGGCCTATCATATCCATGAATGTAACATTGGTTAATTTTATTATCCATATTTAATTATTTATTTTATAATTATAATTATTTAATGATTATTATTCTGGATATTTTATATAATTACCACATTGACCACAGTTGACCTACATTTTTTTGACACCTAAATCCAAAAATTTCAAAACACATGATGTAAACATAAATGAATATATAGTTGTAAAAAAATAGTATTATGTGAATTAAATATATGGAAAATCATGAAAATTGTTCTGAATCAAGTATGAAATTAACATAAGTATATCATCCATGATGTTGAAGGATGTTCACACAGTGGAAACTCATATTAAGGGATTCTAATTAACTTTTTACATTCGTGAGATAAATTTCATGTTAATAATTTAAATATTTTGTGTTGTGTATGAAATTAACAATTTGTTATATTATATCAATAATCCTTATATATTCATGGCATTTAAAATAATCATTTAAATTTATTCCATCATGAGAATAATGATTTAATATGTTTCAACGTGGTGTAGGAAACGTTGGAATGATTAAATATTTTTTACACGGACAATAACTATAATGATCATTCAATGGTATTTACATCTGAAAAAATAATATGACCATTTTTCAAATAAGACCTTTCATTTTTACTCCTATGGTTATTCATGACCAATTTCAAGTATTACTACCATTTTACACTCTTTGGTACTCAAAATGATTCAGATAATTTTTATAGAAAAATTGACATTGATTCACTCATTAGTTATAGAATATGTTTTTGATCAAAATCGTTATTATTTGTATAATTTAAAAAATTATTTTGTAAAAATGTTTTACCCATTTATATTTTATCAAAATATTCTAAAGAATCATCTTATCACCTTCTGAACAAGTCATTTTTCTAACATTTAACAATAAAAATGGAATTTTCATTTTATATCATATGAATTTTGTAGATTTTCCTTCTATAATATAATTGAAGAATCTTTTATATGATTAAATATATAATTAATAAAAGAATGAATTCTTAAAATTTTTTAATGATTTTTTTTCAAATTTTGTTTTCAAAACGAAATGATATTTTATTCAATAGTGTATTTTATAGAAATATCCTTTTATAATATTTCAAATCATAAATGAAAATGAAAATTTTTACACCACTTGGAGAATATTTTATTAATTATATCCTTAGTCTTCCTCTGATTGTATTATAATTGATTTGGCAAAGTATAATAATCCAATTCACATCTGGGATTATTTATTAGTCCACATTTAACATTTAATTTCCAATGATCAATGGATGTTAAATTTTAATTAATTTTCAACATCATCTATCGTTAATATGTTCATATCAAAAAATATATACCATTTTTTAGTTAATTATTCTTTAATATTTACTTAATTATTATAGAAAATATTGATAAATATAAATACTTAAATCAATAATAAAACTTTATATGGAATATTGTTTTTTTAATAATAGTATTTCATTCAAAATTAAATACCTGGGTTGGATATAATTTTAGGTATTCACTACGGGTTGGAACCCATTAATAAAATCACATTGATACATTGATAATGTCAGGAGATGAATTAGATCACAAATAGGAATTGGTAAACAACCTCTTGATGGTAATGGATAAATGTACCTATGAATCATGTCATACAATTATTAAGCATTTACCTTATATATATTTAGTTAATATTAATCAATGAGATCTTGTTCCAACATATTTTTTTATTTTTTTATTTTTTTCTTCATTTATTATATGGCATGTGTTTCAGTTTTTTTAACTTTCCATATTTATTTTTTCATAAATAATTATTTTAATTGAAAGTGCCTTAATTTATTACCTTCCCATATTGTTTATAAACATCCTTATTAGTTTATAGATTATATTTAATATGGTTTCTATTATTATCCGTACCATAAATATTAATATCATTGATTCATTATTTCATCTACAATACTTTACTCCTAACAAAAATTTGATCAAACCTTTATTATGTATCTTCCCCCAATAATCCAAGAAGCATAATATGAAAAATTTCCATGGATTTATTATATTGAATAATGTTATCCGAGATGTTATTTATTTTTATAGAAGAACAAAATTATGTTGTAATTAGTTTTTTCATTTTTAATTACATACTAATTGATATATCTTGTTTACAAAGTCTTCAAAACTATGACATCATTCAGTGTATAATTCATTGAAATCGTGCCTATGTAATTTATATTTGACATTGAATCCTGGATATCTGGGATATAGTCACTATAGTTTGTATCATAGGTTATTTAATAACATCCTAGGAAAATATAATGAAGGAATATATTCTAGATAATATTACCATAATATATAATTTGAGGATAAGTATAGAAGAACTTCTGAGAATGTAGGTAGGATAGAGATTATGTGTGTCTTCATAGAAATGAATATCTATATAGATATTAAATGTGGGTGTGGGTCTACTAGATTTGTACATAGATGTAATTACCCTGATAAGGAGTTCCTAGCCACACTTCTTGTAATGTAGTATATGGAAACATTCAATACAATTCACCTCATTTGTCACTGATTGGGGATATTATTAGGACAATTCAATTTATATTGAAAAAACCACAATGAAGAACATTGGCATTGAATAACCCAGGTTAAACCATTTTTGTTTTATATTAAAGATAATGTTTCAATATTTAGAAATCCAATTAATGATATTAAGGAAAAAACATTATCCTTGGAAGGAACTATGTGGAAATAAATTGAAGAAGTATTAATGTATTGAGGTTTTATTTAAAACATTAGATAAAATAAAATCTAGTGGTTGTAGAGACCCTAAGATTTATGTACATGGACATTACATTACTTTTGCGGAATACTTAGTACATAACAAAAACACACACACAAGGACCGTAATAGTTTAGTGTCTTTGGAAACTTGGAATATAATCTTCTAATCGTGGTGAATGATCTTCAACATCTCCCGTAATGATCATCTTTTTTTTCTAAACCTAAAACCTTTCTTTATATCCTGGGGAAAAGAAAACATAAAAGGGTGAGCTCAAATGCTCATTAAGGGTAAACCAAAAAAAATATCAATCACATCATATTCATAAGAACATAACATTTTGGAAATCATAACCTGCAAAAGAGATCATAATATCAAAACATGGGATAAATCATATTAGTGAAATGTAATCCCAATAATCATAACAAAATACATGAAACATTGTGGAATACACACATAATCATAGATAATCATTTCTTATTATTCAAGACTCATTGCCAAGACTATCTTAGTGGAAAAAGTCCCTTTCTGAACCGAGTTCACTCTTCGTTTCAGTCCTGTTTACTGAACCGGTATAACCTACCGTTCCAGCCATGTTTATCCCATGAGATATAAAATATTTACCCAATGCATTGGAGGGAGATATAGGACCCACCCATCTCATAATGATACCATTCTTATGTGTGCCACAAAATCATAAATCATACATCATTGCATAACCCATGTAGTAAAAATGGGATTCTTAAACAATATGACATCATAAAACAATTCATATAAGATAAAGGAATTCATAAAAATATTTCCATCACAACATAATAAAATCCATGTAATAATAGGGATAGAAACAGAACCCTATATTATCTTAGATGGAAAATAATTTTGATAAAACACTTAAACTCCATTCTTGAGAAAAATACCCTTTCTACTTCAAAAACATTTTTCCTTTCTTATCAAGTCATACAATTTTAAACTAAAATAAGTTGGTTAAAAATAAACATGAAAATGTGTAAAGGAAGATTCTTGTAAATATTGTTTTAAAAATCCATTCATGCCATATAAGTTAAAAAAACATTCTTCTCGTACTTTTGTCTTAAAAGTCAAAAAAGTACCTCATACGAAAAACGACAAAATATTCCTTTCATATCATTTACTAAAAACTCACCGAAGGGTAAAATATGATTTAAACAATTGTAGGTGAATAGAAATAATATTACATATTGAGGAAACATGGATGTGGATGATAAAATACACCCCAGTAAATGCCAAAGTATAAACAATCCCGGATAAAAATGAGATTGTGATATTTCCCTTACGTTAGGTCCCATTTGGTTTGTAAGTGTCTGAACCTCCTTTATAATGATTTAAATAATGTCATTGACTTATTACAGAATCATATTCATTGTTATTATATCATATATGGTTCACTTATGACTTTATATTACCCATTCTTTTGTAAAGTCATGTTAAATAAGCGTTTTGGGTAAAATCGTCTCATTTGTCGTTCGTGTTTTAACATGTAATTATTCATATGATTACTTAATTCCAGAATATAAAACATGATTTTTAAATAATATATATTCATAATATACACATATATAATAAATCAGTAAATGGAAAGAAATACACTGTTCATGGAGACGGAAGGTCGTACGTACGCATGAACGCTGTTTTCGTTTCCTTATTGAGTTGAAAGGAATTAAGTAGATGACATATATATATATATACATAATTCCAGTATCATTATTATTTCATATATTTCATGATTACTTATTATATTTACTTTATAATCATTCATTAATGGTTAATGTGGGGAATGAATCTCATCGCGTCGTGGAGACGGTAGTCCGTACGTACGCACGAGCGATGATATCGTTCTCATGATCGTGGGACTGTATTGGAGTGTATGTATACTATTTCAGAATCAATATAACTTTAAAATAATCATATATAGTTATTATTTACATCATTATACCCATCCAAGTAAGGTGGTGGAAAATAGATTTCACCACTGCGTGGAGACGGTATTCCGTACATACGCACGCGCGACGATTTCTTTTTCCGTAGGATGGATAGATGGTGAAATAGGGTCGTTTCATAATTATAATAGCATATAATTATATGAGTGATACTGATGTTATTAATTCATAATGAAACAACTAAAGAAGAATAAATGGATGAAGAAATAAAGATGAAAGAATCGGTAACGGAAATTACCTCTTCTCTGAAGCGCCTATTTGAGACCTCCTTTTAGGGCACTAGAATTGCTCTTTGAGGAAGACTAGAACCTCTAGGATGTTTCTGGGGAAGTTTAGAAGATAATTTTTTAGGGGTTGGCCGAGTATGAAGGCTCAAATTGGTGTGAGGAGGAGATTGAGGAGGTGCCCTTTTATAAGGGAGGAGAGGGGCACCTTTGGAATTCTTAAAAATATTAATTTATAATAAATCTAACCCCACTTAAAAACCTCCAAAAATGACTCATATTCGAAGATTATATGAGACAGGGTTTTAATCTCATCAACCAATTAAATTTAGACATGTTTTGATCTTATTTTAAACCTTATCATTTTGATTTATCCTTATTTAATCTATTTAAGTTTATTTGTGGTATTAAAATTTTAAATTTTAAATTATAAAAATTAATTACTTATTTGTTGTGAATTTTCCATAATTGTTTACTTTAAAACATTATAGACCATATAAATTTAAATTTATATTTTTTAAATATTTTTTTGATTTTTAAACAATTTTATAATATGTTATTTTTATAAAATAACAATAGTGTCAATTTTTACACTATTCATTTAATTTAATTTAAATAAAATATATACAGAAGATATGCTCTAAATAAAAGCTTTAATAGATTAATAAAAGTCCATATGTATCTATAAAATTAGTGGATCACATTAAATAGTTCATATAATATTTATTTTATTATTTTTAAAAACATTTATTTGGTTTATCTCTTAATAAAATAATAACTACATCATTTTTGTACAATTATTTAATATACTTTTTTGATGCATAAAATTTTAAAATAAAATCCTATGATGAATATAAATCTATTACCTTTCAAAATAATAGTTTTACTCGAATTTATCATCTTAAAATTACAATATTTAAATTGTAATATTTATTAAATTATGAATGTGACAACTTTGGAATCATTTAAAATAAAATAATATAAGTGTTATAATTTCTTTTATAAGACTCCAAATGGTCAACTATTCTACCATTGGATCATTATAGTTTAACTTTACATTACCAATAAGTTTTGGTCCGGGTTTTGTGCCTTTTATGGTCTCTATTAGTTTAATAAAAACTATATTCTTGATTTTGTACTGGATAAATAATTTCTGCATCACTATTTTGTCACAATTAATGATAATTATTTAATCCCAAAAAATTTTAAATAAATTCGCATGATGTAGATAATTTTTTTTCTTTCTGTAGACTATTAATGTTTGATGTTTCATGAAGTTTATCACTAACATAAAATTATTATACTTATAGTATTTAAGAGAGTGACATGTTATCACTTTCTATGGTTTTAATAATAATTAAATTATTTTCATGGAAAAAACTCTATTAAATGAATCTAATGCATCCATCAGGTGATATGGGTCTACTTTTAGTCATCCAATAGGATTTTTCCAAGTTTTAGGGTAATTTTATAAACTTATATTTACCCTTAATTACTCGATTTACCTTTAACTATAGTAAATAAAATTTACCGTAGTTACTATTCACAATGCCCAAAAATAAAAAGTAGCTTATTAACATAATTTGGACCCACTGATTCCAAATATGGAATCCATTTTTTCCAATTAAATACACAAAAGTTGCAGAAATTAAATTAAAATTAATCATGTTGTCGAAAGAAAACATGTTTTTTTTAAAACATTGCAAAAGATTGAATTGATTTAACCTACGAATTCAAGGTAAAAGCAATGACAATGACATATATTATATTAAATGGTAAAAATATATTATATTTATACTTTAAAACCATTCAATATTATAATTTAACCACATAATATATTATGATGAAAAAAGTTGTTTTAATTAAAATATTGCGTGTTTTTACTATTCATTAAAATATGAAAGTCATCAGAATAAAATGAAAAATTTATCCAAAGTAAATTTTTATTTCTTGATTCCAATGAATAATTTTATTTTTTAAAATGGAAATTATAAACATGTCAAAATCTACATTTAAAGTGGGTGCGCCATCAAAAGGCGACAAAACTGCATTTTTTTAAAAATACTTATTTTACCCGAAAAATTTATTTTGTTCTTATACCATTATCTAGAAAATGTGTAAGATGAATAATAATGTTATAAAATTCAAATTTTAGTTAATACTATTCATAACGGCTAGTTCATAATAATATTATAATAATATATTTTTGTTTAGTAAAACCCAGTATTTCATACAACACACGCTATCGAGGAAGGTCACGATTGCGTGTAATGCAAGCCAAGTCAGGGTTGTGTGTTTTGAAAGAATCCTTCATTGCTTTTTATAAAAAAATCAAACCATATTTCATTTATACATTGAATATATATATATATATACACTCAATGTTGCGTAGAATAACCATTATCAAAATTGTGTGTAACACGATCCAAGAATAGTGTTGCGTATACTGTAAGTTAATACGATGTTTCATATAGTGCAAGGTAATCTTGGTGTAGCATAAAACACAAGGAATTATTGAAATTAAAAGAATATTTTTCATAAAATCTCGGGGTGTTACATTCTACCCCCCTTAAAATGAATTTCGCCCTCGAAATTCGTCTGGGTTATAAATGGTTTACTACTCGAAAGATTGTTTAATATAAACCCAAATCGTAAAAAGGAATACCAAAACATGGATTTAAAAAATAATGTATGAAATGTAATGGTTACCAAAATTAACTCATCATTGGGTTTCCACGTAGGAGAACATAGGTGAAAATATGGATATGGAAGAAATATCTAACCATCACGTTCTGATGGAGAGTGGTAGAGAACATGGCTATGAAAAAGCCAACAATCACCATGCTATTGATTAGTGATGATCTACGGTACCATATGATTCATCAGATATAAGGGACCTAGGACAACATTTTTTTTTCAAGATCATTTCCTTAAAGTTGATGAATTAAAATAAATACTTGCATGATTTTGGTACAATATCACTGTTGTTCGTGAATTGAACAATTTCCACTTCATCCCTTAAAGGAATGAAATTTAATTTGTTATTCGTGATGTGTTAGCAGATCATGTAATAGAATGATGGTTCATTCCATCCCTTTCAAACAAAAGGTTAGAAAATGTTATAAGTCCATCTTATGGTTAGACTAATCATATATGGTTCCAAAAATGAACTTATACTTCATATATCATACCTCTTAATAAAATAAAACTAGTTTCTACTAAACAGGGACTTCCTGTAGGCCAGTGGTAGGCGATAAAGGCCAGTCGGACTTCGGTTGTGGGTTCGATTCCCACAGCCTTGTCTGACGTGATGGGTTGTCATCCGTCCTGCAGGTTGTCCTTTTTCTAAAGCTGTATTACTATAACATCCCATCAAAAATATCAAAAAAAGTTTTATCCTTAAACAATACTAACTTATGTCCAACATAATTCATTCCAATCTTTAGGATTATCTAAAATACTTCGGTCCAATCTCATAGTATAAAGAAAACGATTACTTGAAATGTCGTCAACCAAGCATGTGAATACCATCATTTGTCCCCCATATATCTTATTGGTCACATTCCAATCATTTGAATACCTTAACCATGTATTCTCTTGAAAAATGAATACGCATTAAACCTTAGTGAAAACCTGAATGCTATCAAAAGTTAACTCTTTCCATATACCAAAATCCAAAAATTCTATATACTCAAACCACGATATATCATTCTCCTTATATCAGTCACGAGCTCATGAATACTATAAAAAATTTAATTTTCTCTTTATCCCTTCATTATGCGCATATCATATACATTCCAAAAATATCTGAATAACCTTTCATGGATACTGGTACCATTAATCATACAATTTCAAAACTCAAGGAAAGACAACAGTGTAACAATCTTTAGATGTCTCTTTATTCCATAGTACCATGAGATTACTTATACAATATTACACATGATAAACATGTAATCATTCCACTATATTCTTAAACCATGGACCGAGCTTCAACAATTATTTCATCTCACATATCATTTGTAGTCTCTTCATCATCACCAACATAAATACTACCCATATGACCATACTGATTCTCTTCAAAAGATTTTCCCTTAGGACATTGGTTTTCATAATGCCCATACATTCCACATTTAAAACATTTAACCATTGTTGATGTCGTAGAAATACCATTATCCTCATCCCTGGTGTTAACTGAACCTTTTCCTTTTTACTTACTAGATTTGTGTCCTTCTTTTCCACACCCAAAGCATCTTCCAGTTCCTTTGAAACATTCTCCTTGATGCCTTTTCCCACATGATTTACATAGGGTAAATTGAACTTTCTTTACACTATGTTCATCATGAAACTCCATCTTTCTCTTATTAGTCGAGTCAGGAAACTTACAAAATTTTACTTTATTGATCATATTATGAGATTGCTGATTTGGCATAATAATGATGTTTGGACTTCCAAATACCATTTCATTTGGTTGCTCATGAAGAATATCTTCCATTGTCCATCATATCCTCCATTATCGTGAATCATCTTGTTTCCAGCCATTTTCTATAACCCAAAAAGAATAGTGTGAGAGGAAAAAATCATAATAAAGGGGGAGTAACATCAATATCTAACATCTTTGGATTAATCTAATATCGTTACCAAAGTTCTAGGACTATATCCTATACGTATACTTATCCTTTGGGACATCCCTAGACATACCTTAAAATATCTCTTGGGATCTCACTAACGTTTTCGCATCCTAGTTTCCAAAGGTTGACTAAACTTTTCCTCTGATACCAACTGTAGAGACACAAAGCTTGATGTACATGGACATTACATTACTTTTGATGAATACTTAGTACATAACAAAAACACACACATAAGGACCGTAATAGTTTAGTGTCTTTGGAAACTCGGAATATAATCTTCTAATCGTGGTGAAAGATCTTCAACATCTCCCATAAAGATCTTCTTTTTTTCTAAACCTAAAACCTTTCTTTATATCTTGGGGAAAATAAAACATAAAAGGGTGAGATCAAATGTTCAGTAAGGGTAAACCAAAAAAGAATATCAATCACATCATATACATAAGAACATAACATTTTTGAAATCTTAACCTGCAAAAGAGATCATAATATCAAAACATGGGATAAATCATAGTAGTAAATGTAATCCCAATAATCAAAACATAAAACATAAAACTTTGTGGAATACACACATAATCATATAGAATCGTTTCTTATTAGTCAATACTCATTTCCAAGACTATCTTAGTGGACAAAGTCCCTTTCTGAACCGAGTTCACTTCTCGTTTCAGTCCTGTTTCATTGAACCGGTATAACCTACCGTTCCAGCCATGTCTATCTCATGAGATATAAAATCTTTACCCAATGAATTGGAGGGAGATATAGGTCCCACCCATCTCATAATTATATCATTCTTATGTGTGCCACAAAATCATAAATCATACATCATTGCATAACCCATGTAGTAAAAATGGGATTCTTAAACAACATGACATCATTAAACAAATCATATAAGATAAAGTAATTCATAAAAATATTTCCATCACAACATAATCAAATCCATGTAATAATATTGATAGAAACCGAACCCTATATTATCTTAGATGGAAATTAATTTTGATAAAACACTTGAACTCCATTCTTGATGAAAATATCCTTTCTACTTCAAAAACATTTTCCCTTTATTAACATGTCATACAATTTTAAACTAATAGAAGTTGGTTAAAAATAAACTTGAAAAAGTGTAAAGGAATATTCTTCGAAATATTGTTTCAAAAATCCATTCATGCCGTATAAGTTAAAAAAACATTCTTCTCGTACTTTTGTCGGAAAAGTCAATAAAGTACCTCGTACGAAAAACGACAAAATATTCCTTTCATATTTTTAACTAAAAACTCACCGAAGGGTAAAATAGGATTTAAAAAATTGTAGTTCAATGGAAATAATATTACATATTGAGGAAACATGGATGTGGATGATAAAATACACCCCAGTAAATGCCAAAGTATAAACAATCTCGGATGAAAATGAGATTGTGATATTTCCCTTACCTTAGGTCTGATTTTCTTTGTAAGTGTCCAAAACTCCTGTATAATGATTTAAATAATGTCATTGACTTATTACAGAATCATATTCATTGTTATTAAATCATATAGGGTTCACTTATGACTTTATATTACCCGTCCTTTTGTAAATTCATTTTAAATTAGCATTTGGGTAAAATCGTCTCATTTGTCGTTCGGGTTTTAACTTGTAATTATTCATATGATTACTTAGATCATGATTACTTAATTCCAGAATATAAAAAAGGATTTATATATAATATATATTCATAATATACATATATATAATAAATCATTAAATGGAAAGAAATACACTGTTCATGGAGACGGTAGGTCATACGTACGCATGAACGCTGTTTTCATTTCCTTATTGAGTTGAAAGGAATTAAGTAGATGACATACATATATATACACATAAATACAGTATCATTATTATGTCATATATTTCATGAATACTTATAATATGTACTTTATAATCATTCATGAATGGTTAAAGTGGAGAATGAATCTCATCGCGTCGTGGAGACGGTAGTCCGTAGGTACGCACGAGCGATAATATCATTCTCATGATAGTGGGACTGTATTGGAGTGTATGTATACTATTTCAGAATCAATATCACTTTAAAATAATCATATATAGTTATTATTTACACCATTATACCCATCCAAGTAAGGTGGTGGTGGAAAATAGATTTCACCACGGCGTGGAGACGGTATTCTGTACGTATGCACGCGCGGTGATTTCTTTTTCCGTAGGATGGATAGATGGTGAAATAGGGTTGTTTAATACTTATAAAAACATATTCGTATATGATTGATACTGATTTTATTACTTAATAATGAAACAACTAATGAAGAAGAAGTGGAAAAATAAATAAAGATGAAAGAATCGGTAACGGAAATTACCTTTTCTTTGAAGCGCCACTTTGAGACCTCCTTCTAGGGCCCTAAAATTGGTCTTTGAGGAAGACCAGAACCTCTAGGATGTTTTTGGGGAAGTGGAGAAGATAATTTGGCAGGGTTTTGCCGAGATTTAAGGCTCAAATTGGTGTGAGGAGGAGAGGGACGAGGTTCCCTTTTATAAGGGAGGAGAGGGGCACCTTTGAAATTCTTAAAAATATTAATTTATAATAAATCTAACCCCACTTAAAAACCTCCCACAATGACTCATATTCGAAGATTATATGAGATAGGGTTGTAATCTCATCAAAAAATCATATTTAGACATGTTTGGATCTTATTTTAATCCTTATCATTTTGATTTATCCTTATTTAATCTATTTAAGTTTATTTGTGGTAATAAAAATCTAAATTTTAAATTATAACAAATAATTACATATTTGTTGTGAATTTTCCATACATATTTACTTTAAAACATTATAGACCATATAAATTTAAATTTATAATTTTTAAATACTTTTGTGATTTTTAAACAATTTTATAATATGTTATTTTTATAAAATAACAATATTGTCAATTTCTACACTATTCATATATTTTAATTTAAATAAAATATATATACAGAAGATATGTTCATAATAAATGCTTTAATAGATTCATAAAAAAGTCATATGTATCTATAAAATTAGTGGATGACATTAAATAGTTCATATAATATTAATTTTATTATTTTTAAAACCATTTATTTGGTTTATCTCTTAATAAAAAAATTACTACAACATTTTTGTATATTTAAAATATTTATTTGTTGCATAAAAATTTAAAATAAAATCCTATTATGAAGATAAATATATTACCTTTCACAATAATACTTTTAATCGAATTTATAATATTAAAATCACAATATTTAAATTGTTATATTTATTAAATTATGAAGGTGACAACTTTGGAATCATTTAAAATAAAATAATATAAGTGTCATAATTGATTGTATAAGACTCCAAATGGTCAAATATTATACCATTGGATGATTATAGTTTAACGTTACATGACCAATAAGTTTTGGTCAGGGTTTTGGGCCTTTTATGGTCACTATTAGTTTAATAAAAACTATATTCTTGATTTTTCACTAGATAAATAATTTCTGCATCACTATTGTGTCACAATTAATGATAATTATTTAATCCCAAAAAATTATAAATAAATTCTCATAATGTAGATAATTTTGTTATCTTTCTGTAGACTATTAATTTTTTATGTTTTATGATGTTTATCAGTAACCTAAAATTATTATACTTATAGTATTTAAGAGAGTGACATGTTGTCACTTTCTTTGGTTTTAATAATAATTAAATTATTTTCATGGCAAAAACTCCATTAAATGAATCTAATCCATCCCATAGGTGATATGGGTCTACTTGTAGTCATCAAATAGGAATTTTCCAAGTGTTAGGGTAATTTTATAATCTTATATTTACCCTTAATTACCCGATTTACCTTTAACTATAGTAAATAAAATTTATCGTAGTTACTATTTACAATGCCCAAAAATAAATAGTATCTTATTAACATAATTTGGACCCACTGATTCCAAATATGGAATCCATTTTTCCAAATTAAATACACAAAAGTTGCAGAAATTAAATTAAAATTAATCCCATTGTCGAAAGAAAAAGGGTTTTTCTTTAAAACATTTCAAAAGATTGAATTGATTTAACCTACGAATTCAAGGTAAAATCAATGCCAATGACATACATTATATTAAATGGTAAAAATATATTATATTTATACTTTAAAACAATTCAATCTTATAATTTAACCAAATAATATATTACGATGAAAAAAGTTGTTTTTAATTAAAATATAGTGTGTTTTTACTATTCATTAAAATATGAAAGTCATCAGAATAAAATGAAAAATTTATCCAAAGTAAATTTTTATTTCCTGATTCCAAGGAATAATTTTATTTTGTCAAATGGAACTTATAAAGATGTAAAAATCTATATTTAAAGTGTGTGCGCCATCAAAAGGCTGCAAAACTGCATTTTTTGAAAAATACTTATATTACACGAAAAAATTATTTTGTTCGTATACCATGTTCTAGAAAATGTGTAAGATGAATAATAATGTTATAAAATTCAAATTTTAGTTAATAATATTCATAACGGCTAGTTCATAATAATATTATAACAATATATCGTTGTTTTGTAAAACCCGGTATTGCGTACAACACACGTTATCGAGGAAGGTCGTGATTGCTTGAAATGCAAGCCAAGTCGGGGATTCGTGTTGTGAAAGAATCCTTCATTGTTTCGTATAACAAAATCCAACCATATTTCATTTATAAATTGAATATATATATATATACTCAATGTTGCGTAGAATAACCATTATCAAAATTTTGTGTCACACGATCCAAGAATAGTTTTGCGTATACTGTAAGTTAATACGGTGTTGCGTATAGCGCAAAGTAATCATGGTGTAGCATACAACACTATGATTTATTGAAATTAAAAGAATATGTTTCATAAAATCTCGGGGTGTTACAGTGATTGAACATATTTATAGGATGTAAAAATTATTTATATTCAAAATTATATTAATTTAGTATTAGAAAAGGAAAGGAGGTAATCCTGGTGCAACCAATCACATCTAGAATGGTCGTGGGTCTTGAACCCCTAACTAACCAATGATAAGGGTTCCCCACGGATCATTGACCAATGGAAGGTCTAGGTTAATTTTTGATTATCTTTAGGTAATAAATTTGGTGATAAAATGTTAATGATGAAACAGTAGTCTAACATTTTGGGATTATAAATTAATCTATAAACCATATAATATTTGGAATATAGTTAAAGGAAAATAGTTTTACATTTCACTGTTTTATTGGCCTTATGATCCATTAGATATGTCTTTTTGTGCATCATACAATAATATTAATTTATCAATGAATTAGAAAATAAATCTATGAACAAAAATTGTTTAAATTTTATTTATATAAATATATCATGTAATTATATATATGCATTCAAATAATATTCAATGTCAGTAACTGTATCATCAAAAAACAATTATGTCCTAATACATTAATTTCTATTGAACTGATGGTCTCTAAAATCATCACTAATTTATGGATATGAGGCCCCCCATCATTCTATTAATAATTAAAATTTTAGGGAATGATGACCTCAATCACTACCTATAGATATTTAAACATTTCTAGCTTTTTTGAGTTTTCTCATTCTTCTAATGTTCTCTTACATAGAGACCCAGTAATATTGCAGTTCAAGTGACCTTTGTACTTACTATTCTCTCTTATCAAGAAGATGTTTTACAAACCATTCTCATGATGTAGGATATCAATGTGTAAAATATCAAAAAAAAATTATGATATATAGTTTAAATTGTGAGAACACAATTTAATTAAGCTGAGGATAATGAAACACCCCTAAATTTGAGACTTCATTATTGTATTCGTTAGTGTTTATGACACACATCACCAAGTGCGAAAGGGAAAATAATTTCCATAGACTCTACTATAAATTAATAATTTTAATAAAATAAAATAAATGAAATACATTTTAATTCATGGAACATTGAGTTAGATTCAATTGTATACAAGAGAATCCTTACATGATTGCTATTTTTATATTCAAGATCAAGTTACACTAAATAAAAATGTACAATTAAAATATTATTATTTTATATAACTTGATATAACCTTGATGTTAGTTAAGATGTTATGGATTGTATTAAACATCTTATTCTATGTTATTTTTTATATAAATATAAAATAAATTCATTGGTTACAAATTAATTTGAAGTTAATATATTAACCAATTGGATATTAAAAAGAAATAATTCTATTTTTATTCTTGCAAAGAAGTTTTGTCTTAGTAAAAATAATTATTTAAAATTGGGTAATTATTTTATCTAAATATATATTTTATATATTGAAAATTATATTTTTCATATTCCCTATAAATATTTTATAAGCATAAGAAATTAACAAACCAGATTTTATTCATAAAATACTATATTTTTATCAAGGAACTTTTCCTGCCTTTTAATATAGAACATATTTTAAATAATTATTGGGAACATTGATATTTATAAAATGTCAAAATAAAATTCATCATTGAAATAGATACCCAAACATTATATTAGTGTGAATTTTGGGTATTTTTCACTGAATTTCTTTTTTAAATGAATAGTGAAAATTAAGGAATTTTAGTTCAAAATTGCTTTTCATATAATTAAATTTATAAGGATGTTTTAATATTTTAATTTTTTAAAAGTATTACTATTTTATATTATTATAAATTAATATATTTTAATTCATTGCAATCAATTAAAATTTTAAAATGTTTATAAAAACGTAGCAATTTTTCAGATGATATTACATTAAAAACCGACGCTCTAGTCCTGCAATTATGAAAAAAATAAATTACTGTCTATTATTTCAATGATTTTAATTTGGAAAAATTCCTTCGAAATTTGGAATGAATTTTTTTTAATTTCAAAAATGATAAATTTAGTTTTTATCAAAAAAAATTGTATATAATAAAAATTAATTAAAATTATTAAGGAAAAGTTAAGCTTAACAAAGGACTAAGCCTTTTAAATAAGTGACTAAATTACCTTGAAACATGTAAAAAGAAATTTTATGCACATATCTCGACCCTATAATATATTGGATCAAATTTCATCCATTATTTTCACCACTTCGTACATGAAAAATGTTGTATGAATCCCATTGTCAAAATATTACAAGACGGACACACCTCCCCCACTGTAGAAGGTACTGCACTTCTCCCACTCACATTTTTAATTCCACATTGTCTCTAAGTTTCTCAATCAAATTTCTCTTAAAAATATCTAAAATTATACTATAATACATTCATTGGAAATAAATCAATCTAACTAATCTTTTAGTTGAATACAAAAGGAGTGACCCGATTAAGAGACAATATCTTTCAATAAGATTCTTTGTTTTATTTCCATTATCTAAACCATAAATTATTATTATTATATTCTTGTATATAATAAATAGTATCCTAAATTTTCTATTTTCATTATATGATATATTTTTTCAACTACCAATTACACAGTAGTCCATATGATGGGAAAAAATATACTATTTTTGAGTTTGGCGATCTACTCTTTCATAAAATGATTATTGGTCATTTTTCCATTAACAATTTTTAAGCTGTCAATTGTGATGGAATATATATATATATATATATATGTGTGTGTGTGTGTGTTTGTGTGTGTTTGTTAAATGATAGTCATTTTTTATTTATTATTCTTATATTTTTTATAACATATACCCTTATACCATCCATTTAGTGGCAATACGATAACATCATTTGAGTAATTACAGACTATTACCCCCTCATAGCGATTTTATTCATTAACACGATCTATAGAATGTATTATGGATTATTATAATTATACATAGGTGGTGGAAAAAACCTATTGATTAAATTCATGATATAATTACATTTTGGTAAATATTATATATAGAAATATACGATTTTATTTGTTATCCTTTCACACACACTTAATAATTCATAACGTCATTTATGGATGTTTGGACTTCCACCTCCTCAATAGTATGAGATTCCTTTTAAAAAACAAGAAATATATATATATATATATATATATATATATATGTTATTTATTAATTTATAATCATTATTTAATTGTAGAGTGTTACATACATTATTTCCCTATTTATCATTGAAAAATAAAAACATTACTCAAACATTGGTACGACCAACTGTCTCCATGACTGTAACGTTGGTTAATTTTTCATAACCATATTTAATGATTTTTTTGAAAGTAAAATTAATGTTAAAATATGATAATTATTTCTGGATTAAATATCTATAGAAGTAAAAAATTGTCTCATTGGACCATAATATACCAACCATGGTTATTTTTGACACAAAATTCAATTTTTATCAAGAACACCCAATATAAACGTAATTATTTATATAGTTGTACACAACACATTAATAATTAAAATAAAAGTAAAGATAAACAAGAAAAATATTCTAATGAATTTTAAAAATGTATATAATTGTATTATAAATGAAGTTAAAGGACATTCACATGAAAGTAAACTCATGGAAAGGGATTCTCATCTCATGTTTTTAATCAATGAGATCAATGTAATGTTCACCACTTACATATTTTGTGAGGTGTATCTACTGAACAATTTTTTATATTATATCATTAATCGTTTTATTTTATTGCTATTTATATCTTTTATTTAATGTTATTCATTGATAAAGATTATGATTATATATGTTTCAAAGTGATATGAGACAATTTGGAATGTTTAAAGATTATTCTACTCAATAAATACATTAATGATATTTCAATGGTATTTCCATCAGATGAAATTATATTAAAATTTTTCAATAAAACCTTTAATCACCCATCCTATGGTTATTCATGACCATTTTCATGTATTTTTTACATATTTTAATTATTTGGTAATCAAAATATTTTAGAAATTTTTTTCTATAAAAATATAACATTAATTATCCTTTTATTCAATGAACGAATTTTCTATTAAAAAATTTATTAAAAAAATTTCATGAATAATTTGGTAAATAAATGTTTACCCATTTTGTCTTTTAATTTTTTTCATTATAATATTCTTGTTTCATTCAGAATGAGTAATTTTTAATACAATTAACCATGAAAAGAGAAAAGTTCTTTTTACCTCATATGGCTTCTATGGATTTAAAACATAGTTATTTCATTGAATCATCCTTTTAATGTTTCGAAGGTTACTCCTTGAATAATTTTTTTCAAAAATGTTATTCAAATAAAACAAATTTCGTCAAAAAAAATTAAAACAAAATGTTATAATCCAATTGAATTTTTTTGAAGAAATATATTCTTATAATATTTTTATTCATTAACAACAACAAATGATTTCTTACACCGTTAGGGGTACAATTTATTAATACCATCCTTAATATTCCCCTGGATGGATTATGATTTATTAGGATGGCGTTATTAATAAAAATTAGTGTCTTGATTCTATTTTTAGTCCCCATTAGATATTAAATTTTAAAAGATCAATGAAATAGATTTTTACATAATTTTCCAAATCAACTATGATGGATATATTTATTTCATAAACTGTATTCCATATTTCAAATAGTGTTTACATTGGATGTTCATTTATTATTTAGAGATATATTGATAAATATTTATACTATATTCAATAAGGATATTTGGTAAATCTTAATGTGTATTAAATGTGAGGAACATTTAGACATGAAATACATGGGTTGGGGATAATTTAATGAATGCCCTATGGGTTATATACTGGTTAATGAAATCCCCTAAATTAATTGTTAGTCACATGAGATGAATTAGTTGTGATAATTGAAATTGGTATATTGTCACCTGGCAGAAATGGCTCTCCATATCTAGGAAACATGGAATCTAATAAATAATTATTTTCCTCATTAATATTTTTCCATTATTAATCGATGATATATTGGGAAGATGTATCTATGGAAACATTTTATTTTTAGTTAATTTAATAAATTTAATTTATTTCATTTTCATTCCTCGAAATATTGATTTTTTCTTTTGTAGTTATTTGAATGGAATGTGTTTCCATTTATTAACAATAGATATTTTTATGCCTAGTAATTTTATATGGAGTATGTATTTTCTACAATATATCATTCCATATCTATTAAACCCGTTGAATCATTATTTTTTCCTCTATGCATAACCTTTAGTGAGCATTTCAGATCACCATAAATATGTTTTTTTCTCCCAGAATCCAGGAAGTATAATATGAACGATATGCAAGAATTTAGTAGATGAAATAAAGTCATCCTCAATGTCATTTATTTATTTAAATGAGAAAATTATGTTGGAATTATTTTATTCAGTTGTAATATAAGTCTCATTTATGTTTATATTTTAGAAAGACTACTAATATATTCAGTCTTTCAATATTAGATTCCTTGTAATCATTCCAATGTAATGGATAGAAGACACCATCTTCTGTATTTTTGAGGTCCAGTTAGTACACTATAATTAAATAATTATAAACCATTAAAATTTTCATAATAAAAATAAGACACTAAATAATTTTTTATCTAAATTAAAAAATATGTGTGACCCCATAAAGGATTAATAAAAAAATTATCATGAAAAAATGATTATTTGAATCTTCTTCAGCCAAAAAATGAGTAATTAAAAATAATGGTTATACAAAATGATATAGTAGGGTCCTGAAAAATCCACAAAAGAGATTCTTCCCAAATCCCCCAAAATAGTTGGGGAAAAAAATAGAGGAAATTCAAAGAAGGGAATCAAGCCGGACCGGTCCGTGGACCGGTTCCATGAAAATGTGACGTGGCCAGGCCCCGCGATGCACCTCCTCCACGATCCATCATCATTAGGGAAATGGAGGTGGAGATCCTCCATGGTCGTGAGGCAGGATGGCCCCCAATCCGGTTCGCCGTCATGAAACGCCCCAACCGTGGACTGCATCGATCAGTTCAAGCCGCATCCACTGTCGTTCGCGGAATGGAGGCAGAACCCTCCGCTGCTGCGAACCACCCACTGAGTTCGGTTCATGGGGGGGGGGGGAGTAGCGCTCAATAGCCACTACAAATTACGGATTGACTAAGTCAGCTGTAAACCAAGTATTCGGTCAATGGGCCTCCACAAAAGGTGCCATGTGACCATAGATACATCTCTTTCCCCACTCTATAAAATGAGACCAAGGGGGAGAGGAGAGGGGACTCGGATTTGGATGATTCAAAGGCGGAAGAAGAGGAGCGATCAGACTCGGGTGGAAGGATTTTGAAGGAGGGCTTAGGATTTCGCAAACAGTGATGTTCTAGTTCACGAACCAGAGCAGGTATAAACCTGGGGAAGAACTAATAAGGAACCGAAAATGCATAATAATTTGTTGAACCATGAAGTTAAAAAACATAAAAAGAGAAGACCGTGAACCATAGCCCCTTTGTGGATGCACTCCCCGCAGACCAGGGTGTTTATGGCTCTTTTCCGATTTGTCGCAGTAGGTAGCACCATCCTACGCGGGCGAATCCTCGATCGATGAACCCCCGATCGGCGCCACCCTTGGCCACCCCTACTCATGTGGACCCCTCCGTGTACCCTCCTGGTACATAGGCCGAACCCGAAGCCGCAAACCACCCTAGTTCATGGGATGCCCCTCAGTCAGGGGACCACCCTGGTTCATGGGTTTCCCCACAGTCAGCAAACCACCCTGGTTTGTGGACGGCTTCTCTAGCCCCATAGTACCTTCCTACGCGAAGGGTTCCACCACTTCTCCAAACATGTGGCCCATCAGAACCTTCAGAGTTCCCATTGCTCGAGCCATATATAATCATTCCAATCTGGTATGATCCTCCAAAACATCATCATTGGCCTACTCATCGGCCTCAAGCCAAGGCCTCCACTAGAGCCACCAGATCCATGTAGTGTAACCCTCAGGTGCATCATCATGCCGTTTAGAGTTCACATACCCATGGTAAATAGAGGCTAAGGTGTGGCCACGACCCTTGAGAAGATTCCCAAAGCATTCCTGGGCTCACATTTCCACAATAATGTGGATTCTGATATCACGAATCCCCTTTCTGCCTCTTTACTTGTTAAGGGCTTCTCGGGGGTTTTAAAATACCCATAAGAAGGAAGCCCTCATGCACTGCAAGAGAGGAGATGGGCACAAGAGCACCCCATTTCCCTCTCCCAACATGATTTATCACCATGGGACTCTTCAGAGTGTAATCCCTGATTCGTCACCCTGGGCATCCACCTAGGAGTAAGCCCCAACCTTATGGGATGCCCTCATGCGTAAGCCCCACTCCACTTCTCACGGACGCACCTCCCGCGACGTGATTCTCTGGTCCCTGCTGCCACTTGTTTCTCACACCGACCATGAATCACATGAGCTTAGAGTAAGCATCGACCATGAAATCCTCTTATGGGCCTCCACATAGTTTAATCCCCAATCCATCATTCCGGACCGCCTCAGAGCATAAGTCCCAAGCTGATGCGAACTACGTGGACTTTGATTCCCTTCTACAAGGATACGTAGGAAGCCACCATGAAGTTCAAGCCCGATCACCAATGGACCCCCAAGTCCACCTTCACGTCAGTTCTCCAATGCTCTCCATTAGAACTATGTGGAATTTGATCCCTGTCCCCTGGGAAGGGTACGTAAGAAGCCTCCCAGAGGTTCAATCCCAACAAACGGTCGATCCGACTATCTTCACATCGGTTCATCGAGCTGCTCCTAGTGTCGCATCAATGAGATCCGACTCCATTGGGTCATTAATCCAATGAGGCATGGTAATCCTCAGGCCTAAATGATTCCGAACCCCCTGTGTCCAGTTGAGAATTTCCCACCAGGGTTAAATATGTGGATACTATGTTTGGGTATAAACCAAAGATTCGTGAACATATGAATACGTCTAAAATCTATAAGAGAGTCCCGGAACAGGAAATAATTCCCCCCAAAAGGGTGAAATGATCCTAACATCACATCCCCTCAACCAATGTGAGTTCTTAAGCATCGCTGGTCAAACCATCCGACGAATGCCTGCCTTTTGAATGTAGGTCCATCCATCATCGGATACAGATCTGTTGGGCGTTTCGAGGCTGAAACCACGAAACAAAAAATGGTGAACCCGACGTGAATATTTAACCAAGCATGACAGATTTAACTTAATCCAACTCTGTGCCCCCTTTTACTCACAAGGAGGGCCAAGCAAGGTCATTGATTACACATGGGATCATGAGATGCTTCTTTGATAGGTTTTCTTCTTGTATTTGCTAAAATATTTTGTAGCTACTACCTTCAAAACTATCTTCGATCCAATGGCGTCCCAAAGGAAGGCACAAGCGCGCACTTCCAACAACGCAATGACCAGATGTCCTAACCTTTGAAGGACCCCGTCACCCACCCAGCGTCTTAAATGCTAGGTCTCAGATGCGCTGATCTGAGAGTACCACATAAACGGTACTATCCCAATAGTGGAGGCGACCATGCACGCCCTCCAATCTACCAGAAATCCCCGGCTGCCTACCCAGCAGTGGCCGCAAAGTCAGATCCAGACAACCCCTATTTCTGTCTCCAACATTTTTGGGAGTCTATCCCTGGAATGGGACAATGCGTACCTCCCTTATCTTAGGGAGGTGGATGAGGTCGATGGTGAGGACTTCATCCCTACCGAATGTGGGTTCCTCTCTAAGGCCCCCACCAGCAGATGTCATCATGGTCACACCACAACCCAACATCCTCATGCCGAGGAGGATGTCTGCCCGAGGATTCAGGCCCATTCTCCCCAAGCTCTAGCCCCTCGGACCGCCCGACGAGGGAGGCAGACGTACAATCAGGGACCGACCATCACCCTGGTCCCTATGGATGAACTCCACTTCCCAGCCATGGAGACATAACACAATCATGCACCTACACCTGTTATCTCCTCCTGAGCCCACCACCCAAACATGGCGGCATCGTATGAGCCAACGCACACCCCTGCCACACTCTATCAAAACTGTCGCTCATGCATGATGGCACTTACTCAGCAGGCACCTCTCCCTGCCCAGGGTCGTGAAGCCCGCCAACCTAACGTGGTGGAAACCCGGCACCTGCAGGACTAGCTCCTAGAAGTTTCTTCTGATGCCCGCCATCCTGATATGGTAGAGATCAACAAAGCATGCCACCCAGATGTGGCGACAAATCATAGGCGGGCACGTCTCCCCGCCAACAAAGGCCACCGACTCAATATGGTGGGAAACGAATATATGCAGGGCCAGTTCCCTGCGAATGCAAGTAAAATACGCCATCCTGATGTGGCGGAAAATGGAGAGATAAACCGGTGTATCCCAGTATAGGGGCAGATTCTTTCACCTACCTCGACACAGGAGAATTTTCAGTACCGACTAACCACCGGAGGACCGGAAAAGGATATTCCTACTCTGATATCGGAATGGGCCTTCATACCCATTCTTTCCAAAGACGTCTCTCTACATATCCTGGCAATGATGGAGGAGCAGGTATCGATCCCATATCATATATTGCAGACTTTCCAGAATGTAATTGCATCTGCGGTGACAGCAGGGACTCGGGCCCATGAGCCTGTCTACCCAATTGAGGGGACTCATCTAAGAGATGAGATAGCCACCTCGGAGCATATCTGAATCCCTGCTTCATCTCAAGAGGGTCACTGGCCATATTCTGCGATGCAATGTCAACCAGATCGATCAGATTCACTCGTTCCAACTAGGGGACACCCGTCCATCATGGTGGATTCTCTAGAGTAGGCATATATCTCTGATAAAAGTCATGATGTTTGTCGGCGTATCCTAAAAACATCATGAGAACCAATTAGATAGGGATCCAAAGGTGAAGGTCATTATCAACAGAAGACGATCCCAAGTACCCACAAGAAAGCACCCAGAACACACCGAAGGTAGTCAGAAAATAAAGGGGGAGTTCATGACTCCGCTCTGCTGGAATCTGGGGTTCCCAACGCCACTAAGCATACATGAAAGGCTCAGAACCCTACCCCTCCATTATCATATTATGGGAGTGGTAGTATCAGTTGTCAAGGTCCTCCTTGTATTGTCTCTACCAGCAGCATTGAAGGTCCTCCCTAGAGCACCCATGGGGGCCTCCCCCGTGGGTATTAAATGATCGATCACGAGAGCTCCTCTTTTCATGCGAGTCACAGAAACCCTCCTCATGGCCAATATATCGAGCAACAAGAAGGTCCTCCACTTGCTACGGTCCACCCTGAAGGTCCTCCCGGGGTATACACTGCAATCACTCTCCATGTAGTGGCACCACATATTATTACAGTAGTCATCGCTATCACAGTCGCAACTGTGAAGGCCCTCCCCGCATTGATGTCTCATCATGACAAGAAGGTCCTCCTCTTGTCGTAGCCTGCCCTGATGGTCCTCCCCAGGGGTTATGATGTAACGGAACTCTAAGTAGCCAGGAATAAGATCACGGTGGTAGTCCTCTTCACCCTGATAACGGAGGTCCTCCCCATAGATACATTGAGCAACGAGAAGGCCCTCCCCTCATTTTTGTACCTTTTGGAGGCCCTCCCTAGGATGTATCCCACAGATATTCTCCCTGTGGCAGTAATAATGGTAGTCCTCGACATTGCCAAAGTTGTTATAGTAGTCCTCGTCACCACTGCCACCATTGCAAAGGTCCTCCCCACATTGTCCCCAAGCAACAAGAAGGTCCTCCCCTTGTCTCAGTGTTTCCTGGAGGTCCTCCACAGGATGCACGTCGAACATCAAGCCATGATGGTCATCCTCACCATGGCGATAGTTGTTGTGAAGGTCCTCCCCGTAATGACGCTACGCAGCCAGAAGGTCCTCCCCTTACTACGACAAGCCTTCGAGGTCCTCCCCAGGGTGTACACTAAACAATTCCTCTATGCATTGACGCATCATGAATTAATGGTAGTCCTCGCCATTAAGACCACCATTGCGGAGGTCCTCCCCGTGATGTCGTATCATATCGACAAGAAGGTCCTCCTCCTGCAGAATCAAGCACCAAAAAGCCCTTGTATGCCGAGGTACTCAAAAGGACGAGATCAAGAATGTAATATTCCCAATTAGTCTCCAAAGACATCCTTTTGCAATCAGGAGACGGTCCAAGGCCGCGTTCATCCACTGAACCACCTCGGAATCGCCCATATAATGATTCAGCACCGACTGGTCCCACTACCTCTAACTACACTGACAGTGAGCATCTCAGTTGGGCTGACCAGGTAGAGGAATCACTAGTGGAGGGGTATGTCGATATGCATCACTTGGGTAGACGACTGGCGAGGGATGATATACATATTATGTTTTGGCCTACAACCACCTCTCAGTTCGACATACCCGGAGAGTTTTCTGAAGAATGTGTTCACAACATCCACCATATTATATGGACGACCCTCCGCCAGCTGAAATCAATATTCCTTCCCTATGAAGGGTATGTAGACCATTTTTAGATGATAGAAGACCACCTGTGTCACATTGACCTGGAGGCCCTTCCTACAGCACGACGACAGCACCACGAGAGACGTAAAGAAAACAAGGAGATAGCCTGCCTCCGTGCACTACACCGACTGCACCGCCTCATCATTGACACTCCGACTGGAGTCCATATCAGGGGATGGGGAGAACATGGATCTTTTCATTTCACTCCTCTCCCCTCCCAGAAAAACCCCTTAAGCATTGTGTCTTGCAAAGTGGTCACATCAAGAGGGAAATAGAGTGGTCTCCCTGTCTAGGAAAGGTAACACAGCCAGTAGAGTCAGACCTTGAGTAAGTCCCAGAAGCATCAGGCCCGGCGGGAACAATCCATACAAGAACTCCTAAATCAGGCCACAGAGAGCATAAAACAGGCCTCTCACCTAAGACAGGCCAATCAGTAATCTTTGCCTGCCTCCACAGAAGGGATTGATCAATGGGAGAATTCAGCACCAAATCTGGTTCACCCTAGAATGGTGGAACGCGAGATCAGGGAGGTCGCGATAGCAGCATCCATTGTCGCAATCCATGGTCATCCCCATCCTTTATGGCTAGGAGAATTTTTAACAACAAATCCCCCCATAAGACTAATAAAACTGGGAAGAGACTCGATGTCCAAAGAGAAAATTGAACCCCAGCCCTTAGGGTTGGGGGCATTATTACCCCCTTAACAACAACCTCCCCCGCGAGAGTCAGTGTTCTCTCATCTGGGGAGGAAAATCAGAAGAGGGGGTTCCCATCCTTTCCCGTCATTTGAATCATCATCCCCTCTGAGAGGAAGGTGCACCGTAAGGTCGCATCAAAGAACTCTCTATGTCACCCTTCGTTAAGAAGCCCGAAGCCTATCCCAGGACACAAAAGGGAAGTCCAGTAGAAGACGCGGGATGTCCTCTTCCCATTTGTAAGATGAAATCCCCTCCACCCCAAGATATGAATTCATCAACGCCATAGTGGCTAACCCCATGGGTGACACCGGAGAAAATGAAAATCTGGATGGATCAGGAGATGATAGTTCTGGTTAGGCTATGACTCACAACGAACCACCAGGTGTGAACACCCGGAACAAGAGGGCCGCCATAAATATGGCCATCCTTCAAGATAACCCTCCTCCACCTCCCCAGTGAGCTTCCAACAGGGATAAGAATACAGGACTGGTTACCCTTAACCTGCCTCCTTCTTCCGAAAAAAATGATCCAGTCACGCTCGAAGTGAGATTCGCTCGACAGGAAGAGGAGATGAAAAAATTGCGGCGGATTCACTCCGAGATACTCCAGAGGATATGCCTTATTGAAAGTGTGTCCCAGGAGGAACCACATCATGCCCTCCCAGCAACCGCATCATGCCCGCTCCACCACTCAGGCCTCCGCCAAATCGTCATGGGACCCCTGTATACCAGTGGCCATCTCCCCCTAAACGAGATGATCAGTGAGGACCGAAGCAGAACTTGTTTGAGGAACGAAGAAAAAAATTAATACTCGTACCGGGATGATCAAGTCTGTGGCTACTGCAACTCGATCCACCTCCCTGAGCCATGGAACCCTGAAGAGGTCGGCCGCGATGATAGGCCAGATTACTTCCCCTATCATCGGATGTTGGGAAACAATATCTGAGAATGATTCGTCATCAAAGACCTCTTGTAGAGGATGGTAGTCTCTGGACATGTTGATCTAGGACCACCCATAGCACATGTGGCATGTATCTCTACAACCATCTCTAATAAAGAGGAGGGGTGGCAGAAAGTCACCAGTAAGAAGGGGCATAAATTCGATGACTGGATGACTCTGAAGACTATCAACCAGGCCCAGGGCATACACTGAGCTCCGCTATGGAGTCCAGTGTTTCCTTCGACAACCCCTGATGCCGCACAGCCGACAAAATCGACTTCACAATCCTCCACGATCCGGTTATCCGGGCAGAGTAGAAGAATGAAACAACCACGAGAGGAGTAGTCCATAATGAGGCCAATGTTAGTCCTGACAATGGAAGATTATATTCCTTCGAATTTGGTGCCACGGGAACCGACCCACAAACGGCACCATTAGGGACAACCGACCAGGTTGACCTGTCAGAGGATGAAGAGCAAATCATTGGTTCTATTAACGTCATCCATCTTTTAGAATCATTCCCGGACAAAGGGTATGGTTACGAACCTGAGTTCCATGTACGAGGAAACGGGAGGAGGAATCGTAGAGGTAGGGGATACCAGGGGAGGCACAGCCGCAGCCGAAACCAACCATACGGTTGCACCCCGGCCCAAGCCATTAATATTGTGGAAACCCATGGGAGAGCCCTTCAATGGACTCTGCAGGAGAAGGAATGCCCATCCACCCCCACAAGCACCCACTCTGGCCATGTTGTTCTGCGATACCCACCAGAGGAGGAGCAAGTGTCTGGCCGCTTAGTGCACAAAAACAGACTGGCCGGGCCAATTCCTCAAAACGTGGGAGTGCCATCGATATTCGACCCCATGGCCGGTCCCTCCACATCAAATGCTCCATCCCCTAAAGCACTCGCTAAGACTCTCCCACCAATGGAGAAGCATCGGCCGATGGAGCAGAAATACGATATCCTTAAGCACCTAGCATTAGTACTAGCCAAGATATCAATCCTCGATGCCCTAAATCTATCAGAAGACCTCAGGGAGGTTCTTATAGAAGCTTTGATCATCCCCCATGAGTTTCAAGCTGAGGTAGTAACTGCAGAAATATACTGGACGGAGACTGAATCGGATTAATCCAATGCGTTGATTTCATTCACCGACCAGGATGCTGATTCCATCATGGAAGTACACATCAGACCACTATATGTGTCCGGCACACTAAATGGTATTGAGATCCGTAAATCCTTTATAGATAATGGCCCCGGAGTTAACCTCCTTCCTCTACGAACACTCTGTAAGTTGGGCTATAGTGAGGACGACCTAAATCCCTCAGCCACAACTTTTTTGGGGTACAACAAGAGTGTGTAGAAGCCAATGGGACAAATTAAGCTGAAGACACATTTTAGTGACATGGTAGCCTACATGGAATTCCTGGTGGTCTGACAGAGCACAACATTCAATGCCCTGTTGGGAAGGTCGTGGCTTCATAAGAACAAGGTCATTCCTTCATCCTACCACCAGTGTATCAAGTACTACATCAATGGACAAAGTGGGACATTTCACACCAAAAGGCCCCTTTTAAGCTCTCTGAGTCACATTACATTGATGCCGGGTTTTATGAGAAAAAGAAGAAGAAGCCTTTCGTCGATGGTGTCGACTGGATCACTTCTCCAAATGGCCTGGAAATGGTTCCTGATGACCCCCTCTGGCATCTTGGAAGAGAATATGTCATGCCCATCAACCATGTTGGGAGTAGGAGTTCAAGAATGGACACACACTCAGATGTCCTCATGACTTCAGCCTCGATGGTCGAGCACGACAATGTGGGAATGTCCGCCAACCCTCAATCTGGGGATAAATACTTGAGTAAGGACGCCCATGATACCTCGCCTCCGGACTCCCAAGAGCCCGTGTCAGGAGATCTCTCCCTGTCGGATCAAGAAGATGAGGACTTGGGAGAAGAAGAGGGGGATGATCTCCAGGATGCACCTCCGGTATTTGAGGAAGGTATCTCCACCACTGTGGAAAAACTCAGGGAAACGAACTTGGTTACCGAGGAAGGACTGAGGCATACTCTCATTAGTGCAGCCAAGTCCCCCGAGGAGCACGAGGTATATACCTCTTTCCTGAGGCAACATCGGGATTTTTTCGCCTGGAATTACCCGGAAATGTCGGGACTCGATCTCGAAGTGGCGATGCACCACCTAGGCCTTCTAGAAGACCACCGAGGCTATAAACAGGCTTCTAGAAGGACACATCCCTCAGATGCCACCAAAATAGAGGCTGAAGTCGATAAGCTAATTAAATATGTCTTTATTCGGGAGGTTCAATAACCCATTTGGTTGGACAACATCATCCCTTTCAAGAAAAAGAATGGAAAAATCTGCGTCTGCATCGATTTCGGAGATCTCAATCGGCATTTCCCGAAAGTTGAATTCCCGATTCCAATCACCGAGTTGTTAATCGATGCAATGGCCGGGTATGAGGATATTTCAATCATGGATGGCTATTTCAGCTATAAAAAAATTATGATGTCCCGAGAATACAAAGAATCCACTTCCTTCAGGACCCCTCAAGGGGTATTTTGTTATAGGGTTATGCCATTTGGTCTCAAGAATGCTAGCGCCACATATCAGTATGCCATGCATCAGATCTTTAAACCATTCATGGGGAAATTCATTGAATGTTACATAGATGACCGAGTGGTCAAGTCCAGATAGTGCTTGGATCACCTGTCATACCTTGAGACTGTCTTCAACAAGCTCTGAAAGCATAACTTGAAGAAGAACCCCTTGAAATGCGCATTCGGGGTTACCTTAGGGAAATTACTTTGCTTTGTCGTATGCCATCGTGGCATCAAAGTTGACCCTAAGAAAGCAATGTCTATCTTTGACCTTCCACCTCCCTGAAATATCATCCAGTTGAGGGGATTTCAAGGAGACCATATGACATCCCTGCTTTTATTACAAACTTAAACATGATTTATTACATAAAACTTCACTTGATACAATAAAAAGATTGAGAGGTTTAGTTTCTTTGGGTATTAGGATCTTTACATATAAAACTTAAAACATGAAATACAACATCGTTATCGAAAACTTCCTTTACATGACCACTACATTCCCTCGTACATAGCATTGAATGGGATAACCTGAGGACATGCATAAGAAAAGGGTGATATATAAAGCCCAGTAAGGGAGTACACATGGAATAACATGAGGAATACAATACATGTTAGAAAATGGGAATATCAATATAGCATAAAAGAAAAATGAACATAAAGGCATGATAAAGCATTATAATCATAACATTGAAATGTGGCAACAACACTTAACATGGAATTAGCATGAGCCATGGCTCATTGCACATGGAGCATGATTAAATCCTCATTGCACATAAATAATGAGTAAACCCTCATTTCACATGAATTAGAATGAGTCCACATTTATTTCACATGACGTATTATGACACTATACTTTACCCAATGCATTGGAGCACTATAAGGGCGCACTCATCGTAAACATTTCATTTCATGCATAAGTGTGCCACATGGATCATAACACATGGATTCATAAAACATAACAATTTATTCCACGATAAAGGAATGTGGAATTCATAAATGAAACATTATAACCAATATGTAAATGTTCATAAAGGTGAATACCCTTGATGGAGAAATGGGCATGGTATTCAATACACAATGGAATTGGCTTAGAAAATCGGTACGATTTCGACAGCGTAACGACGTCACATAAGAATTCATAAAAATGGTTAATGAGAGAGAAAGGGGTTCCTCATCATATTTACATGTAATGTACAGTATGTAGTTCATATATATACATCTCCCAACAATTGTAATGGAATTTAGATTCATGATATAAAATTATTTTCATGAATGTAAAAGAAGAGAGAGAAGTTCCTTTTGGAATTTTGACATAGTAACAGGTGTAAATGGGAGGCATTTAATGAGAGATAAATGGGTATCCCATCATTAAAACAATAATAGGGAAGTATGGAGGAGGTGATAAACCATACCCCAACATTCATAATTTAAATTAAAAGGCCAATACAACTTAAAGAAAATTAAAAAAAATGAGAAAGGAAGAAAAAACCCTTACTTGGAAGTGTGCTTCCAAAGGCTAGAGAGAGGCTTGTAAGAGGCTTATTGGGAGCTTGGGGCACCTTGGGAGGATTCTAGAGAGAGTAGGGTAGAGGTTGGACAAACTCCAAAAGCTTTGAGTGGGGAGGAAGTGGGAGCTTGGGTGGGATTATATAAGAAAGGTGAGGGAATTATTTATTATTTATGTTTGGGTCCTCTTACATTAAATTAATCCAAACCACAAACCATCCCATGGTTTTTGACCATGGATTATGGAAAAGGGAAAAGGAAATAAATATTTTATAAGGCCAAAGTCATAAATTCATAAAATATTAGGGTTGCTTATGTGGAGGTGAGTCACAATCCCATGGAAATTAATTTAAAAAGGCAAGGTGTTGAATAAGTCTTGAGGGGTCCATTAATGCTTTGAAAATTAAGTCAAACAAACCCAATATCACATCATTTTAATGGTAAAACATATATTGGCCGAACATAAGGATTATAGTATATTATTACATCACTATTGGGTCATTATGATGTCATAAAACCCATTATATATTTAAACGGTATTTAATTTTTACCCAACAATTTGGCTGTCTCAGAAAATTATGAAAAATTCACCGTTGGATTGTTTCTACATCCTGATTCCAAAAATAAAATTTATTTTATATAAATAGTTTTCTAAATATGTTAATTTTCACTTTAAAAATAAAAACCCACATTTATAAAAAATTCACGGGTTTTGACAAAAATGGATTTCAAACCTTAATAAAAATTTTAATTGCATTCATAAAATTATAAGATCATTTATATTTAATAAAAATTAATTTAATAATAATAATAATATTTTATTAAAATATTATTTAAATCAAAAATCTCTTAATTTAATAAAATAGATTTCTTAATTAAATAATAACTAAAAACACCATTTGTACTTTAAAAACTATTTACAATGTATCAAAAATGAATAGAAATTATATTCATTATTATTTACAAAAATAATGTACATGAACATAGTACAACTTATTTGTTACATAACCCCTTAAAAAGCAGCATAAGACCTAAGGGTAAGGTGTGTGATGGTGACAGACTCTTGGGGTGGCTCGGATAACATCGCTCAAGTGGTAATCTCTATCAACTTCCACATTCCCCGTAGACGGTCATGTTCGAGCTTGACATGGTGAAGCTCATCTTGGGCTTAATCAAGAGCGAAGCCCAAGGATTCCACCTCTTTTCTGAGCTCTGACAAATGGCCTTCGTATTGGGTAATTCTACTGGATGAGGCCATCACTTCTTTTGTTTGAGTAAATTAGATTTGTTAAAGTCCTATATTTATACTAATTGTGTGATCACTGTTCAACGACTATATTAGCAATGGTCAAAAGTCTTATCATAAAACCAAAAAATATGACATTTTATATAAAGATAAAGATACATTTAATTTGATCAGGAGGGATTTCCATTAATGAAACTTTGGGTCGTTACAATATTTCTCCCCTTAAGAAATTTTTCCCTTGAAATTTTCCTTTTCCCACTCTAAAAAAAATGTGGGTATCTCAGCTTCATCATATCCTCTGATTCCCAAGTCGCTTCTTCAAACTTGTGGTTTCTCTACAACACCTTGATGAGGGGCATTGTCTTATTTCACAGAACTTTTTCTCTACGATCTAAGATCTTCACTGGTTTCTCCTCATAAGAAAGATCATCTTCCAATTGTACCACCTCATAAAAGAGTACATGTGAAGTGTCCGTTATGTACTTACTTAAGTTGGATACATGAAAGACATCATGTACATTGGCCATGGTAGGTGGAAGTGCTAGTCGATAGGCCACAACCCCGACACGATCAAGAATCTCGAAGTGGCCGATGTACATTGGGCTTAACTTCTCTTTCATTCAAAACCTCATGACCTTCTTCCATGGAGATATGTGTAGAAACGCCATGTCTCCAACTTTAAACTCAAGGTCTCATTTACGATTATCTGCATAACTCTTATTTCGACTCTGGGCTACCTTGATATGCTGCTAAATGGTTTTCACCTTATCCTCCATTTCTTCGACCATTTCTGGTACAAGCAACTTATGTTCACCGACCTCATCCCAACATGCCGGTGTTCTACATCTTTTCTCATACAGGGCTTCATATGGTGCCATTTGGATGCTAGAGTGGAAACTGTTATTATAAGAGAACTCACCCAGAGGAAGATGTTGATCCCATTCTCCTTCAAAGTCCATGGAGCATGCTCTCAACATATCCTCAAGTGTTTGGATAGTATTCTCTAATTTTCCGTGAGTTTGAGGATGATAGGCTGTACTGATCTTTAGTTTAGTATTCAGAGAATGTTGAAGACTTTTCGAAAACATAGAGGTGCATCTTGGATCTCGGTCAGACACAATAGATATTTGTACTCCATGAAACCTTACCAATTCCCTGATGTATATACGTGCCAGTTTATCCAAAGAGAAATCCTCCCAAATAGCAATGAAGTGAGAAGACTTTGTAAGACGATCCACAACAGCCCAGATTGCATTGTTGCCTTTGGATGTCCTTGGAAGTACGGTGACAATGTCCATGGTGATGTTCTCAAAGTTCCCTTCTGGTATGGGAAATGGTTGCATCATCCCCTTAGACTTCTTCCTCTCTGCCTTCACTTGCTGACACACCAGACACATTGACGTATATTCAGCGATCTCCTTCTTCATATTATCTCACCAAAAGTTTTCTAGGAGATCTCGATACATCTTTGTGCTCCCTGGGTGAATAGAGAATTTTGAACTATTTGCATCATCCAAATGATCCTTCCTCAGCTTCGGACTTGATGGAACACATAGTCTTTTCCAAAACCGCACAATTCCTTCTTCATTAACATTAAACTATGAGGATTTCCCTTTTTTGATAGCTTCCAATTTTTCCTGAATTCCCAGATCATCCTTTTGTGATTCCATTAACCTTTCCAAAAGAGATGGTTGAGCAATAATTTGTGAAAGGATTGACGATGATCCCTTCTTTATGATTCCTACGTCCATCTTCATCAAGTCAAAGAAGATTGGATCCTTCTCAATTCTCATAATTGATAGAAATTTTTGGTCCTTTCTACTTAGGGCATCATCCACCTTCTTCGCTTTCCCAGGGTGGTAATGTATTGAATAGTCATTGTCCTTGAGGATCTCTATCCATCTTCTCTGGTGAACATTAAGCTCTTTCTATGTGAATATATATTTAAGACTCTTGTGGTCACTATATATCTCAAATTTCTCTCCATATAGATGATGTCGCCAGATTTTCAAGGCAAAGATCACTGCGTCCAACTCCAGATCATGTGTTGGATAGTTTCCCTCATGTATTTTCAACTACTTTGAGTCATAGGATATCACATTAACATTCTGCATCAACACACATCCTAATCCCTTCTTTGAAGCATTACTAAATACCACAAAAGTTCCCCACTTCTGCGTAAAGTTAGCATGGGTGCAGTGATAAGCCTCCTTTTCAACTATTTGATGATTTCTTCGCATTCATCACTCCAAGAAAACTTTACTCCCTTTCGAGTTAGCTTGGTAAGAGGGTTGGACAATCGTGAGAAATTTCTCAAAAATCGTTGATAATATCCAGCTGACCCCAAGAAGCTATGGATATCCGTTACTGATGTTGGCCTCGACCATCCCTCAATTGCATCTGTTTTGGAGGGGTCCACAGATATCCCATTTCTTGTGATGATATGGCCCAATAATGAGACCTCCTCCAACCATAACTCACACATTCTATACTTTTCATAGAGCTTATCCTTGCACAAAGTCTCTAGTACAATTTTTAAATGCTTCTCATGATCCTCCTTGGTTTTGGAGTATATTGTAATATCATCTATAAAGACTACCAAAAATTTGTCATGGTAATCTCTAAACTCTCTATTCATCAAGCCCATGAATATTTCTGGAGCATTGGTGAGTCCAAAAGGAATTACTATGAATTCATAGTGACCGTATGTTGGGTGAAAAGCAGTCTTGGGGATTTCTTCCTTCTTCATCCTTACATAATAATATCCCGACAGCTAGTCCACCTTGGAGAAGTATTGTGCTCCATGTAGATGATCCAAAATGTCATCAATTTGTGGGAGAGGATACTTTTTCTTTATCTTGATTTTGTTAAGTTCATGATAATCGATGCATAGCCGCATTGACCCATCCTTCTTCTTGAAGAAGAGGATTGGTGCACCCTATGGTGAAGAACCTGGGCGTATAAACACATTATCCAGATTCTCCTGTAGTTGTTTTTTCATCTCGTCATGCTCATCAACAGCCATTCTATATGGAGTCTTGGATATTGGTAGCACCCCAGGTATATGTTCAATTGCAAACTCAACATCTCTTCTAGGAGGAAGACCAGGCAGTTCCTCGAGAAACACTTCAGTGAATTCCCTCACAATAGGCATTTCTTCAAGGAATTATTCTTCCTTTGACTCAATCATCTGAGCCAGATACGCATGCTCATAAGGCAGTATTATCCTTTCTTGAGATGATAGAGCTAAAGGAGATTTATCTTCCTCATGACACTTGTAATGAATCGGGGGTCGATTCTCCATATAGAGTTTGATTTCCCTCTCCCGAAAATTTATGTTGGCTCTATATAATGAAAGCCAATCCACACCAAGAATTGAATCAAATTCCACCATAGGGAGTATGATGAGGTTCACTGGGAAATTCAATCCACCAACTACAACAGTGGAGGACATATATTCAAGGGATGCAATGATTGCCCCATTTTCCGTACTCACGGACATCTTCACTTCCATGATTTGTGGTGGTGCTGGGATTTATCTACTAAACTTTCGAGATATAAAAGAAATCATAGAACCTGAATCAAAAAGTAAGTTCACTATTCTTGAATGAAAAAATAGCGTACCTACCACTATGTCATTGTCGGGGTTCACTTCGGTAGAAGTGAGGGCAAAAGCTTTACCTTGCTGTCCTGGGGGCTGTTAGTTGCCTCCAAAAACCCTTGTATTAGGGAACTGATTTAAAAAATGACCCGGTTCATTGCATTTGTAGAATTGAACAACACATTGAGGTTCGAACGGAGCGTTCCTCTCCTTTGTCGCAGCCGTGGTTCTTTCTTTCCGATTGTTAACATCTATGTGCCCTTCTCTTCCACACCTGAAGCATTTTCTCGTCCCCTTAAGGCAATTTCCAGGGTGCTTCTTTCCTCACTTTTGGAAAGTGGGGTGCTGGATCTTCTTAGTACCATTGGATTTATCCATCGGGCCACCAGCATTGAAGTCCACGTTAGGCTTCTTGTCCCCAAGATACCCCTGTGATTCCCTAATTACTATTTCGACCTTGAGGGCACATCAGACAATTTCCTCATAGCTGTCAAAGTCACGAATCGATAATGCTTTCCGCAAGCTAGGCTTCATCCCACCAAAGAAGCGGTCAACCTTACATTCAGGGGTAATGAAAAAGCTGGAAGCATATCTTGCAAGCCTCATGACGTTTTCCTCGTACGCTCCAACAGATTCTTCATTTTTTTTCTTGAGGGAAAGGAAGTCCCTTTCCATCTTAAGCCGAATGGTGCACAGAAAATATTTATCGGAAAAACATCTTTCAGAAATCCTTCCATTCCAACGCCTCGATATCCTCCTCAGGCTTGGTATTTTTGATCAACGTCCACCAATGATCAGATTCACCCTCAATATGATAAGCCTCCAGGAGAACCTTATCTTGTTCAGAACAGTGAAGGATGGAGAATATCTTTTCAATGGATTTGATCCATTGTTCAGCGATCGTGGGATCAGATGATCCACTAAAAGTAGGAGGCCTTTGTCTCATGAAGCTCTCGATAGAGACTTGTTCTTTCTTAGGGGGTGGGGGTTGAACGTTCCTATTGACCTTTGTTTCTATTCAAAACTAGAGTTAGCTGAGAGAGATGTGTGACAAAGTTTGCGATTCCCGCTCCCATTGGATTGGGCATCTCATTAGAACAGTCATCACACTGATCTTCACAACAGTTGTTAGCCCGAGTCCTCCTATTACCGGCCATTGGCTAGAATAAAAGGAAAGTTTGGGGTAACACATAAAGGGTAATCCAAAGTCAAAATTTGATGACTTATAAATAAAATTTTATTTCCTTAACTCATGAGTCAATAGGCTTCAATCTAGGATTTTCGTGATCTACATTGTAACATATATTCATAGGGGAATTTTTTTTAATTCCCTTAATAAGGGTTCATACTAATCTTGTGAATTTATCAAAACATATCCTCGGGAGTGTCGTAACCAAGAGTGCAGCAAGGCCTGTTTTCGTGAACTAGTTCCCATTCAAGTCTAGCTCAAAGCGGCGTTTTCAGGTTTTACCCCAAGGATATATCTGTGCCAGAGCCGCCTCTACCTTCTCATATCCAGACAGGGATGTATTTGTTTGATAAACCACTTACTCAGTACTTACCAAAAACATAGGGATGATTTTATTATACTTAGTCTTGTCTCTAAGGCTTTACTGAGGTTTTCTAATCCTAATCAAAAAAATAACTAAACCTCCCTCTGATACCAACTATGACAACCCTGATTTTATTACAAACATAAACATGATTTATTACATTATACTTCACTTGATACAATAAGAAGATAAAGAGGTTTAGTGTCTTTGGGGTTTAGGATCATTACATAAAATCATAAAACATTAAATGAAACATCTTTATTGAAAACGTCCTTTACATTACTACTACATTCCCCCGTACTTAGCATTGCATGGGATAACATGAGGGAATGCATATTAAAAGGGTGATCTATAAAGCCCAATAAGGGAGTACACATGGAATAAAATGAAGAGTACAATACATGTTAGACAATGGGAATATCAATAGTCCATAATAGAAACATGAACATAAAGGCATGATAAAGCATGATAATCATAACATTGAAATGTGGCAACAACACTTAACATGGAATTAGCATGACCCAAGGCTCATTGCACATGGAGCATGAGTAAATCCTCATTGCACATAAAGGACGAGTAAACCCAGGTTGCACTTAAATTAGCATGAGTCCACACTCATTGCACATGACGTATCATGATACTATACTTAACCCAATGCATTGGAGTGCTATAAGGGCGCACCCTTCTTAAACATTTAATTTCATGCATAAGTGTGCCACATGAATCATAAAACATGGATTCATAAAACATAACCATTTATTGCAAAATAAAGGAATGTGAAATTCATACATGAAACATAAACAATAATTAAATGTGCATAAAGTTCAATACCCTTGATGGAGAAATGGGCATGGTATTCACTACACAATGGCATTGGCTTAGAAAATCTGTGCGATTTCGGCAGCGTAACAACGTGACATAAGAATTCATAAAAACGTTTGTTGAGGGAGAAAGGGGTTCCTCGTCATATTTACATGTAATGTACAGTAATGATGTCAAATAGATACATGTTCCAACAATTGAAATCGAATTTAGATTCATGATACAAAATTATTTGGATGAATGTAAAAGCAGAGAGAGAAGTTCCTTTAGAAATTTCGGCATAGTAACAGGTGTACATGGGAAGCATTTAATGAGAGATAAAGGGGACTTCCATCATTAAAACAACAAGAGGGAAGTATGGGGGAGGTGATAAACCATACCCCAACATTCATAATTGAATTTAAAATGGCAATAAAACTTAAAGAAAATTGACGAAAATGAGAAAGGAAGAAAAAACCATTACTTGGAAGTATACTTCCAAAGGCTAGAGAGAGACTTGTGAGAGGCTTCTTGGGAGCTTGGGGCACCTTGGGAGGATTTTGGAAAGAGTAGGGAAGAGGATGGATGAAATCAAAAGGCTTTGAGTGTGGAGTAAGTGGGAGCTTGGGTGGGTTTATATAGGAAAGTTGAGGGAATTCTTTATTATTTAGGTTTGGGTACCCTTACATTAAATTAATCCAAACCACAAACCATTCCATGGTTTTTGACCATGGTTGTTGGAAAAGGGAAGAGGAAATAAATATTTTATAAGTCCAAAGTCCGAAATTATTAAAATATTGGGTTTTCTTATGTGGAGGTGAGTCACACACCCATGAAAATTAATTTAAAAAGGCAAAGTGATAAATAAGTCTTGAGGGGTCCATTAATGCTTTGAAAAGTAAGCCAAACAAACCCAAAAATCACATTATATTAATGTTAAAACATATATTGGAAGATCATAAGGATTATAGTATTTTATTATATCACTATTGGGTGATTATGATGTCATAAAATACATTATATATTTAAACGGTATTTCATTTTTACCCAAAAATTTGATTGTCTCAGAAAATTATGAAAATTTCACTGTTGGTTAATTTCGACGTCCTGATTCCAGAAATAACATTTATTTTATCTAAATAGTTTTCTAAATATGTTAATTTTCACTTTTAAAATAAAAACTGACAATTATCGAAAATTCACGGGTTTTGACAAAAATGGATTTCAGACCTTAATAAAAAATTTAATTGCATTCATACAATTATAAGATCATTTAAATTTAATAAAAATTAATTTAATAATAATAATATTACTTTTTAAAATATTAATTAATTCAAAAATCCCATAATTTAATAAAATATATTTCTTTATTAAATAATAACTAAAAACACCATTTGTACTTTAAAAACTATTTACAATGTATCAAAAATGACTAGAAATTATATTCATTATTATATAATAAAAATAATGTTCCTGAACAAAGTACTACTTACTGGTTATATAACCCCTTAAAACAGCCGCATAAGTCCTAAGGGTAAGGTGTGCGATGGTGACAGACTCTTGGGGTGGCTCAGATAACATCGCTTGAGTGGTAATTTCTATCAACTTCCACATTTCCCATAGACGGTCCAATTCGAGCTTGACATGGTGAAGCTTAGCTTGGGCTTGGTCAAGAGCGAAGCCCAAGGATGCCACCTCTTTTCCGAGCTTCGAAAAATGCGCTTTGTATGAGGAAATTATACTGGATGAGGCCATCAGTTCTTTTGTCTGGGTAAATTGGATTCGTTAAAGTCCTATATTTATACTAATCATGTGATCACTGTTCAACGACTATATTAGCAACGGTCAAAATTCTTATCATAAAACCCAAAAAAATTGAAATTTTATATAAACATAAAGAGACATTTAATTTGATCAAGAGGGATTTCCATTGATGAATCTTTGGGTTGTTACACACCTAGCCTATATTAAGTGTTTCATAGCCAACCTGGTAGGAAAATGTTTTCCCTTTACCTGGTTAATGAAGAAGGGGGTCACATACCAATGGACGGATGACTGCCAATAGGAGTTTGACAACATGAAGAAGTACCTATTAAGCCCACCGGTTCTAATTCCCCCAGTTGAAGGAAGACCTCTCATATTGTACATGATTGCCTCAAAGCGATCACTGGGATCCTTCCTTGCACAAAATAATGACGCGGGCAGTGAAAACAGTCTCTATTACCTCAGTTGAAACATGATTGATGTTGAGACTCGATACTAAAATATCAAGAAGATCTATTTGGCCTTGGTCTTCATAGTTCAAGAGTTGCAACATTATCTGTAGCATCATAAAGTCCATTTGATCTTGCGGAGTAACCTGCTCAAGTTCATCCCCAGCCGCCTGATGCTAACCAGAAGCCTATCCCGATGGGTGGTCATCTTGTAACAGATTGACATCTGGTTTGTGCCTCAGAAAGTCATAAACGGTCAATCATTTACAAACTTTCTGGCAGAACACCCTTTGACAGGGACCACTGCACCGGACACCGAGCTACCTGATGAGAACATATTCTTAGTTCAAGAGGAGTTCCCAACATGGGAAATGTACTTTGACGGCGCATCCCGAAGCCCCACCAGGAGGAGGATGGAGAATCCTAAATTCAACAAAGTGGGTTTGGGGATAATACTTGTGTCCCAAGAAAAGTCAGTCTTGACATATTCTTTCCTCCTGTCAGAGGGATGTACGAACAACGAAGCGGAATATCAAGCCCTCATTGCAGGCCTGGAACTCGCACTCTAGGCACAAGTACCACACCTTAAGGTAAAAGGTGACTCGGCGCTGGTCAGCAAGAAAGTAAATGGTGACTATGCTATTAAAAATGATGAGCTGATCCCCCTGTCTGACCACGTATGATGTTTAATGGTGGAATTCTCCATAGAAACAACATTGACCTATATTCCACGGTCTCAGAATGCTCATCCTGATGCATTAGCCTACGCAGCTACAACCTTCACTGACCTAATCTGGGATGAAAGGGTTATCAGTATTGTTCACCGTCGAATGGTATTGCCATTTTTTTTCAGACCAAGATGGAAGAGATCCACGAATTCAGTCTTGTCCTTGAGCCATATGCCCTTTCCATCGGCTGGATGACCACCATTGAAAACTACCTTCAATGGGGAGAACTTTCATCAGATAGGGCCGAACAAGAGAAAATACGAAGAAGGGAAATTAACTTTGTCCTATATGGTTGTGCAGGTCAACAAGAGGACCTCTACAAATGAGTATTTGATGGAGTGCTCCTCTGATGCATTGACGGAGAGGAAACCGACGCCTTCATGAATGAAGTAAATGCTGGAGCGTGTGGAGCACATCAAATGGGGAACAAGCTTTCCCATCAGGTTTGGAGGCTTGGGTATTACTGGCCCACAGTGGCACGAGACTGCGAGCATTTTACCGCAAAATGTCACTCATTCTAGATTCATGCCCACATCATACACCAACCCTTGGAGTTACTTCATCAATCCATGTACTCCTGGCCATTTGCCGTCTGGGGGATGGTCATTATGGGGCCATATCCTCCCGCCACAGCCAAACAGTTGAAGTATATCCTCACAGCCACCGACTTCTTTTCCAAATGGGCAGAAGCCATACCCCTCAAGGAAGCTGGGGTAAGAAATATTGTTAGCTTTGTGAAGACCAATATCATCACTAGATTTGGTGTCCCTCACACCATACCGACGGACAATGACACCAACTTCATCACTACTGAATTGGAGAAACTATACCATGAGTATGGTATCAATGCTAACCACTCATCCTGCTACCATGCAGTAGACAACGGACAGATAGAGGCTTTCAACAAGACCTTGTACAACATTATCCCGAAAATGGTGTACAAAGACAATAAGTCTTGGCTGGATAAACTCCTCCATGAATTGTGGGCTAATCGAACCTCAATATTCACCTCTACTAGGGATACCACGTACTCATTGGTGTACGACACAGAGGTTGTCCTGCCCATTGAACTCCAACATCCCTCACCCTGTGTCGCCATCTTTGATCAATTATCTGATGATGAGAAGTCAGAAAAGCATCTAGGTGAATTGGAACAGCTAGAGGTGAAGCGGTTGCACACTTTGCACCATCTGGAGGAATACCAGAATCGGATTGCATGAGCCTTTAATAAAAAGGTTTGTCTCAAGTCATTCTTGGAAGGGGAATTGGTATTGGTCCTCTGGACCCCAATGATACCTGGAAAAAATCCTCCAAAGTTGGAACCGATGTGGGAGTGACCATACGTTGTACAGAAGGTCTACATCAATGGAGCATATACCATGATCTCCATGAACGGGCAAGTCACCACGACTCCTACCAATGCGAGATTCCAAAAAAAGTATTTCGAATAGAAAACGAGAGCAGAGAACGTCCTCACCGCATGATGTTAAACTGCATGGAGTTCGTCCGGGCTACATGAAGTTAAACTTCCAAGCCCCCAATGGTCCAAATTCTATGACCCTAAACTAAGAGTATCACGTCCTAACCACAAGACATTAAACTGCACGGATTTTAGAGAACTACCTACGGCTTGATTGCTGACCTTGATGGATACGTAATGACACTGGGATCCCTTATCCTGGCCCAACCACTCCCAATTAAAAGTTAAGAATTCTCCATCCCCTTGTGTTTGGATCAGACCTACACGGGGTGTATTCCACGTCCTCACCACATGATGTTAAACTGCATGGAGTATGTGTTCTCCACATGATGTCAAACTGCATAGAATCTAATAATACCCCTCATCCTAACCACATGATATTAAACTGTATAGACCTCATCCACACTGCATGACTTTAAACTGCACGGATTTCAGATAACTACTTACAACTTGATTCCTACCCTATCAGGATACGTAGCGATGCTGGGATCCCTTATCCTGGCCCAACCCCCTGAATAAAAGTTAAAAATGACTTCTTCCCTCCGTGTACGGACCAGACCTGCATGGTGTGTATCAATCATCCGAGCTGTATGACATTAAACTACCAAGAACCCAATGGTCCACACTCTATGACCTTAAACTAGGAGTAGCACGTCCTCCCTACATGACGTTAAACTGCATAGAATCTAATAATACCCCTCGTCCTAACCATATGAAATTAAACTGTTTGGACCTCGTCCTAACTGCATGACGTTAAACTGTACGGATTTTATAGAACTACATACGTCTTGATTCCTACCCTCACAGGATACATAGCGATGCCAGGATCCGCCATCTCGGCCCAATCACTCCCGAATGATAATAATGTTAAAAATTCCCTTTCCTCCGTGTGCGGACCAGACCTACACGTGGTGTACCATCATTTAGAGAACTATGTAAGGATTGATTGCTGCCCTCACAGGATACATAGTAACGCCCGAATTCCACACCCTGGCCCAGCCACCTCGAAAAAAATTCCCCTTCCCCCGTGTACAGACCAGACCTGCATGGTGTATATACTTCATCCTCACCACATGACGTTAAACGGCACGGACTTCATCCACACCGCATGACATTAAACTGAATGGACTTTATCCTCACCGCATGACATTAAACTGCATGGACTTCATCGCAACCCACCCATGACACATGGTTATACGAGATGGAGATACTCCTTGCACATTTGGATGCATCCTCTCTATACATCAGACTCCACGACATGGATAATTATGGATCTTCATAACCACTCATGGCCATCGGAAGTGGAAATTCATCATCCTGTGGACACCTTTGTATGACTATGCATACCATGCCCTCAGCGGCTCTGCATAAAGATAGCCACTGGCTCATCTACCAAAGGAACAATTTCCACATGCGACACTCTTCCTAGCTCCATATGCTTACCGGCCTTAGAGCCCCCATACCATACCTCATGATCCAGATGTTTATGGCGATGTGTCTTGCATGTTCATTCCCCTTTTCACATATAGTTGTTTCCAGGGTATCCCTATCTGGCTAGCCTATTTGTCCGTCAGTGGTTCACATAGCGACCTACATCAACGAACATCAAGCCAGTACTAGAATACTTTGACTCAACAGACAATTTCAGTGAAGATTTTGCTTGTATACTCGGACACCATTATGCCCACGTGCCGAACTCCGCTCTGTGAGAAATCGTGGATTCTCATAATCATTCATGGACATCGAATGTGGAATGTTATCGACACAGGGACACCATTGTATGACTATGCATACCATGCCCTCAGCGGCTCTGCATAATGATAGCCCATGGCTCATCCATCAAAGACAAGATTTCCTTGGGCTGTACTCTTCCTAGCTTTGTATGCATACCTGCATCAGAGCCCCCACTCCATACCTCTTGATCCGGGAAAACTCAAAGTTGTAGTTTACAACCTTCATCTCCCACCTTGGACCAAGAATATCATAACTTGTTGACTCAGTTATCCTTCGAGTGACTGCAGTAATAGTCACCCAATGATCTGATCTCTATGACAGCTAAACTAGGATTATCTCATCCTTACCGCACGATTTTAAACTGCATGGAGTAAAGGTACACCCCTGTACATAAAATAAATCAGTGCAGGGGGATCTCTAAGATTTAACAGCAATCAGGGTCGAGTATGCCTGACGTGTTCAGACATTTCCTTCCCTGATGACAGACTTCGTGGCCCGAATAATTGTGAATATTCATAACCATTCATGGCCATCGGAGGTGGAAAGCCATTGACCTGGGGACACCATTGCATGACTATACATACCATGCCCTCAGTGGCTCTGCATATTGATAGCCTCTTGCCCGTCTACCAAAGGAAAGATTTCCCCGGGCGATGCTCGTCCTAGCTTTGTACGCTTACCAGCCTTAGATCCTCCATGACATCTCTCCTGATCAAATAAGTCTCGTAACCATGATTTACACCATCAACCCCCCTCCATGTCTTGGACATTCCAGGATACTCAGGCCCAGTTACATTCTAATCAAGAGCGCCCTTTTTAACTACGTCCTCACTACATGACGTTAAACTGCACGGTCAATCATCCTTGCTTCATGACGTTAAACTGCACAACATTGGCAAAGGAAAGAAAAATTCCCCTCGTCCTCTCTTCATGATGTTAAACTACACAACATCCTTTAATAATGCTCTCCATCTTTGCTGAATGACGTTAAACCGCACGGTGAAACCCACCACGGGTTCAATAAGGAACAGAGGCTTTTCCTTATCCTTCAGTGCATGGGTTATACCGGCACAAGTCACCGTCTCAAACCTGCGTGAGAAGGGATTACTTCACCCATTCTCAGGAATTTTAGTGTAGATGTTTCCCCTATATCCAGGAACCCTCTCATCATAAACCATACTCTGCACTATGAAAAATTCGAACTCTCATAAGCCACTACTGGTGGTCCCAAATCTCAACTACCCTGAAGTTTCTTGGCTATTGTGGGAATACAATCATTGACCTAAAGACACCTTTTCATGACTATGCATACCATGCCCTCAGCGGCTCTACATATTGATAGCCCCTGGCCCATCTACCAAAGTCCTGATTTCCTTAGGCAATGCTTCTCGCCATATGACTCTTGGCCCCAGAGCCCCCTTGTCTATCTCAGGATTCGGAAACCCTCTGAGCTACAGTTTACCAACTTCTTTCGCAACCCTGCATGAATATGGTGGAACGTCTTTGAGAAGATTACTGAGAACCAGGAGAAGTCGTTCCATTTTAAATGATGTCCTAGCTGTATGACTTTAAACTTTGCCAAGACTCAACCATCCCATATGCTAACTAAATGCATAGGGAAGTGGTCTCTTGACCATGCACCTGATTAGTAAAGACATTCACAAAACCCTTTCAGATGTCACACTCCCTTTCTGAACCCCCCGGTGGTTATCATAATTTGCTAATCCACCCATCGTGGTTTCAATGAGCTGGACTTCCAGGATGTCCACTGGCCATCAAAAATGGATAGTCATTGACTTAAGGACACCATTTCACAACTATGGATACCATGACCTCAGCGGTTCTGCATATTGAACGCCCCTGGCCTGTCTACCAAAGGAGTGTTTTCCTTAGGCAACACTCTTCCTACCACTGTACGCCGACATGGCTCCCATTCCTTGAGGCATGCCCTGCATGCCATTAAAATTTAAACATGTTACCCCCAAATGCATCTAAAGAGAATTGTGACATCATTTAATCATCAGAACCCCATTGGGGCCCTTTCCCCACAATGTTTGGTCAAATCTGTTTGACCTAAAACATCAGTAATGATAATCTTGTCGGCATGACTTTAAACTGCTCACAAAAAGAGGCACAAATCATGTTAGGCCGAAAACCCGAAAAGGGCGATGTAAGAAAAAGTCAGTCCATACCCACTGGGTCCACACTATATGGGCCCAGGCAAAATTAGGTCATTAAAAGAAAATTAAAAATATTTTTGGAGTTTTCATATAAAATACAAGAAATAGTCAAACTATGCTTGCTAGACCCAATAGTCTAAGAAAAAATTTAGATCTTGTTTTAATGAGTTAGGATTACTACGGATTCAGTGAATTGTTATTTACACAACAATTGTACTATGTAACAATCAAATTTCATAGCAAGAAGTGATTGACAGAGACTGTGTTTCATTCGAACAAAAAAAAGTGAGGATGTCCACAAGCTGGGGTATCTCCCTCACAAAAAAATGGGATAGGGGTATGTAAAACAGAGGGTACAAGAGTGGCTTTGATAGTCATAAAGGAACATGACTCGCTCTCTCCACCAGATCAGCAATCGTGCGGTGGAGGTCGTTGTAGGACCATTCCAACATGACCTTCTCCTTGGTTCCAACCTTAGCCACTAGACGAGTATTCCCCACTATTGTTTGGAGATTGTTGATTCATTTTCTAGTGAATTCGTTACAATCGGTCATAGTTGACAAACGATTCCTTAGCATCGCTGCCCGTTCTTCACATTCATGCAACTCGAAGGATAGGATGGACACCTAATCTCAAGAGGTCACCTCTTGTGCCATCAGCTGATGGATCTATATCAGGGATTCCACCGGGGCTCGGGTCCTGCAATGAGCAGCAGCAAGGTGAGCAAGTTTGCGTTCACTAGTGGCAGCTTCCTCACGAGCCATGACAACTTGGAAAGCAAGTGAATAAAACTGCCGATAGTCAAAGCCGCCCAACACTAAACCCAGGAAGAGATGTTTAAGAGCTTCGGTCTTAGTTTCCATCTCAGTTAGATAGGTTTCCGCAATGATCTCACAAATTCGAGTTCAATCCCACCTGTTCACCACACGGTTGTCCTCCATGGCACGAGGATCTTCGGTGTCCTTTCCGAATAGAACAGGAATGAAATCTGGCATTGCAACTAGGGTAGGCATCTGCACCCTAGAATTTGGTTCCGAAACTAGAAAGTCTAGATCCTCTAACCCCAGTTCAGGCTTGGGGATCAAGTTTCTAAGCCTATTGTCAAGTGGAAAAACTTCTGGGATTGCCTCACTGGGTCTTGGAACCACAAGATTGACATCATCCATGTCCAAGAAGGATGAACCCGCCTGAACTTCAGCCACTATAGGACTGGGAGAGAGAAATCCCAGGAGCCGCATTGATCAACAAGCCATCAGTTGATCCTCCCTTAGAGATGATGGGGAAGGTGCGGTAGACGTGACAGCTGTAGTACCTCTTGATTTGGAAACTTCCCAAATGGCCTTCCCTAGGATCCCATCGGGACAATATTTTGCCCACGCCTTTGCATACTCCATGGAAAGGCCATCGGCCACCCCCACGACAGGCAGGGGAATGCTCATGTCAGATCCCTCCCACGTCAGCATCAGCAACCATTGACGAAGTGTGGCCAGGTGCAGTCCTTGATCCTGAGGAGGGGGAAGGGAAACATGAACTTGCATGCACCCAAACTGGTGAGAAAAATGATACGGGACAAACAACTCGCATAGAGAAACCCCATCGATCTGCACGGACAGAAATCCATCCTATTGAGAGATCATGTAAGAGTGCTCCTCTATGCTCCCCCAGCAGTTTTCAACTATGATGCTAGAAGGGGGCGGGGTATGGAGAGAAAGAAAACTGGGAAAAGTGGCTCAGAATCTCAAGGACTTCACCAGGTCTGAGGGATTTCAGGCGAAATCCAGCTATATCAAGTACGGTTGGCTGAAAAGTAGGAAGCGGGATGACCATGTTGTGATGATACTCATAGGAGCGACAATGATCCACTACCCAGCCATACAAAAATTAAAATGGCCCACTCAGATGGAAGGCTGAAACTGACTTCTACATGTGACCCAGTTGTTCATAAATGAGAGCCAATGTGGGCACAACCAAATTCACCAAGAGGCCCTCTTCCAGCTCAACTTCCATCATCAGGGTGCAGGCCCTGACTTCAGGATTAATATCCCGAGAAGGGAATAGCCACCCACTCATAAACATAGCTAACAAACTTGCCAGCCAGAGTATAGGCGGCACACTGGGGCGTGCCTCGTAACCCCATGAAAGGTAGTCTCCCGCCTCCAAAACTGCCTAGTAGGAACCTGGGGAGGTTCATGACCATTGAAAAGGATGAGTCATGGGGTGCTTGATCTTCGGCACATGACCAGTGGTGTTCATAAATAACACTATACAGGTACTATAGGGAATAAGAGAGTGGGCACACAATGCATGACCCAATGACTGCTCCTCCATAAACAACAGATCCTTCCCCAATAAAGGTACTTGTTCAACATTGTCCCATGCATCAGGAGCAAGCAGAAATTCTTCATACATTTCACCGATAATCTGGAATCCTCCTAATTGATGGATATCACACAGACTGATACCAACTTCCCCATAGGAAAGGTGGAAAGTATTAGTGTGTTAACACCAGTGACTGAGTTGGTCTAGCAAGACAATGAATGGTGGGTAAATGGAAAATTGGGAGGCCCACACTGTGATGTATACATTGACTGCTTCCAGTGATTTAGGAAACTACCATTAGTGATTATGGACCTAGAATGCTCGGGCTTAGTCATTTGAGAAGAGCCTTCCAGATCGAAGATCCCATCTAGGAATCCACCCCGCATCGGGATCTACTCAATCAAGGTTGATAATATTTGGGTATGTAAAGACCCGTAAAATTCAAGGAAAATTTTTTCTTAATTTTCTTTAGAATTTTACAAGAGCGCGGTTTCAGACGGCATCTGATTCCGAGGCCCGGAGTGCCCGGAATTAATTTCCGAAGTTTGGCTCGGGTACGTTCAGTGAACGAACGAGCGGGAATTCCTAACTTTTGATCCGGTGCTCGGAATTGAAATCCGAGGGCACCGATGAACTCGCAGCGCCGGTATTCGCTTAATGAGACCTTTTCGGGAGTTGCGTTTGTTGCGGGTTGAGAGTTACGTTTTGGGGTTTTTCAGATAAGTTAAATAAAATTTGTGTAATACAAATTTTGTTTTAACTTATTTAAAAACCTATCAAAGGTGGTTGGAAGTGGGACCCACACCCACTTAACCTCCCTTGGGAGGATTAAGTGTGGTGGGGCCCACACGAACCCCCTTTTCTTTTCAAATTCTCTCAACATACTTAACCCCCCTCTTTAATGGCTTAAGTTACTTAATTTAATTTTTGGGAGTTAACTCTTTTGAATTTCAAACATTTGAAATCCTTTTGAGTTGTGTGTTAATAAAATAAGTGGTATTCTTATTTTATTGAGGGTTCTTTGTTTGTCTTGGGAGAGCTTTCCCTTCATCTCCAAGCTCTGACGAAGAACGAAGAACATCTTCATCCTCAACGAAGAACGACAACTCTTCGTCAAGGATCATCGACTCGGAGACCTAGTATCTTCGGACCTCTGCTTCCTCTTCGGACCTTCTTCGTCGGCAAACGAAGATCCGCCAACAACGTGTCGCATCGGACGTAAATCTTCGTCAACGGATTTGACGAACGACGACCGCGACGCCTGAATTCCGCGACGCCGTCTTCCGCGGAACGTAGAGGTTTTCTTTGAATCTCAAACCCGAGGTAGGGGTTTTCGTTTTTCTTTTGGATTCCTCTTTTTATTCTTGATCGTACTTTTAGCAAGATTAACGTGTGACATGTTTTCTTAAAGTTGCGTTATTATAATTAACGCGAGGGGGGGGGGGGGCCGGACCGCACGAACACGGCCGAACCTCCCCTCCGACGTTCTTGTTTAAATTCTTGCGATGGAAGCAAGGTGGCGTGGTGCCGTCGCACCACGCGGTTTGCCGTGCGATTAATTTACGCAAGGCCGTCGCGCTTCGCCGAGGAGAGACTTCAAGAACGCGACGCCGTCGCGCCGCGTTGGGAGGATTCATGACACGGCGAAAGGGGCGCGGTGCCGTCGCACCGCGCCGGACGACGAACACCGCGGCCGGTTCCGGGCCGCGGCGAGACGAGGAGACCGCGGCCGGTTCCGGGCCGCGGCGGAAGGAAAGACCGGCGGCCGTGCCGCCGGCGTCGGAAATCAAGGGCGGGGCCGGAATTTCCCGGTCCCGTTAGTAAAAACCGGCCGGCCAGCGGGCCGGCCGGATATCATAAAAACCGGGGGTTTAAACCCCCGGCCGGCTCTTCAAACCCCCCTCTTAAAGAGGGGGGCGGTTCATTTAAGGAGGGGGGGCAAAGCCCCCCGGTTTTATTCAGCCGGCCCCCATTTGGGGGGGGGCCGTTTTTTTTGGCAAAGGCACGGCTTAAAGCCGTGCCGCCCTCACAAAGCAGGGGGGGCTTGTTTGCCCCCCGCGTGACCCACGTGCGGCGCCCAGCGCCGCCGCCGCGGCCCGCCGCGGTCCGCCGCCGCCACGCGGCCCGCCGCCCGCCGCCGCCACGCGGCCCGCCAGCCGCCGCCGCCACGCGGCCCGCCAGCCGCCGCCGCCACGCGGCCCGCCAGCCGCCGCCGCCACGCGGCTCGCCAGCCGCCGCCGCCACGCGGCCCGCCAGCCGCCGCCGCCACGCGGCCCGCCGCCGCCGCCGCCACGCGGCCAGCCGCCGCCGCCGTCCGCCGCCGTCCGCCGCCGCCGTCCGCCGCCGCCGGCCGCCGCGCCGTCCAGAGGGGGGGGGTCGGGCCGGGTCGGCCCGGACCCGGACCCCCCGTTTCGGACCAGATTCGGTTTTTGGCTCATAACTTGAGCCTCGGACCTCCGAATGACGAACCGTCTGCGGCAACGCGATCCTTGGATCGAGACGGTCGTTTCGGTATATCGCACTCAAGGTTTCGGATTACTTTGAGTTCGGCCGGGTTGGTTCGTTCACGAAACCAACCGGGCCTTCGGAGCGGAAACGCTCATATCTTGAGCTACGGACGTCCGATTGACGTACCGTCAGTCGCGTAGTGTTCCTCTTAGTGAGACGGATCTTTTGGCATACTCCGCCCGAGGTTTGGACGCAGGTGGAGTACGGTCGGGTTGGTTTTGCCTTAAAAACCAACCGGGCCCCGGAGACGAAAATGCCATTATCTCTCAGACCGGGCGTCCGATCGACGCGCCGTCTGTTGCGTTGAGTTCCTGTTGACGATACGGAACTTTTGGATACATCAACTTCGGTCTTCGTGACAGTTGATGTATCAGCCTCTCGGCTCGTGGAGCGGACCCTCCGTACGAGCTTGCTGTGTGCGGGAACCCTAGTGCTGGCTGCGACTGTTTTACTGCTACGACTGCTACTGTGACTGCGACGACGGCAGTACAGAGATCCTGTGTGGATTTGACGACGACAGTACAGAGATCCTGTGTGGATTTGACGACGACAGTACAGAGATCCTGTGTGGATTTGACGACGACATTACAGAGATCCTGTGTGGATTAGACGATGACAGTACAGAGATCCTGTGTGGATTTGGCGACGACAGTACAGAGATCCTGTGTCGATTCGACGACGACGACTACAGCACTCAGCGATCCTACGTGGATCAGTGCTACAGGTTCTGTGTGAGCCCGATCCTGTGTGGGTCCTTGCGCTCAGCGGTTCTGTGTGAGCCAGCGCCTACAGGTTCTGTGTGAGCCCGATCCTGTGTGGGTCTTCTGCGGGGGTTAGTTACCTATCGATCCTTCGTGGGTCCGACGACTTAGATGGATCAGTGATCATCTTTATCGTCCTTGAAAAAGTATACCTGTGTGAGCTGAATCCTGTTGTTTTCCTGTGTGGATTGTGTTGTGCAATCCTGTGTGGATTATATTTTGCTTTCCTATGTGGAATACGTATACTTTCCTGTGTGGACTGAGTTGTACTTGGGCTCGGAGGTTGGAGCGTATCTGAATTGATGACTTAGGTATATGTATGGGCATATACCTAAGCAGTGTCGGTTGTTACTTCGTGATTGTACTTTTCTTCGTGATTTATCCTTTGTGGATTTGAGAGACCTTCAGGGGTCTCGGGGTCCCTACTGAGTAGCTTATACTCACCCCTGCACGGGCTTTGCCCGCACTTCGTTGTGTTGGTTGCAGACGACGGACAGTGATGACCTTAGCTGAGGCTTGCAGAGCGGGACGGTACCCGGAGGTGGACCACTGGGCGGGACGTGCTCGGAGCGGACGGCGGGACCCGTGGAGCAGAGGAGCTATCTGTACCCACCCTTCAGGTGGGATTTCCAGTGGACAGCTCGGAGTAGCGGCTTTACTTTTCAGTTGCTGTTTTTCCCTTTTCGAGTTGTACTTTACTTTCAGTTTGGGTTTGTATTCTGGCCCATTTACTTTTCCGCACTTTCAGTCGTACTCTGTTTGCTTAGTGTTTACTTTCCGCTTGTTTACTCTGTGGTGTGTGTTTACTTTTCAAAGGCAATGCCTTCCCTTTTTACCGGGAATTACGCCTTGGTGCTAGTCGCCAGCCCCTGGCCTATGGAAGGCGGGCTTGGGGTAGTCACGGCACGGACCCCGAGGGCGGGTCGTGACAAATTGGTATCAGAGGAGTTCGGTTCTACCGCGAACTCTGATCTTTTCTATGTGAAGCAATAATGTTTAGCGTATTGAGTGTGGTTATCAGTCCAGGGAGTCCAGTGTTGGTGCGGCGGCCGACGTATCCATACACCAGGACCCTGACTTCTGATTTCCGACTTAATGCACGGAAACATTGATTGCGTGTGTGTTTCAAAGTTTTCTTTGTGATTACTTGTGTCAGCTCACCGGGTATACTGATCTACTTAATGAAAGTCTCAAGTTTTCTTTGTGATTACTTAATTCAGCTCAGCAGGTATACTGTTCTGACTATGGCACTCTTGATCTCCTTTTCAGGATGGCCCCACGACGACAGCCAGCTAGGGTTCCGAGAGTCGAGCGAGACGACAGCCCACCGAGCGACGAGGCTTCGGTGCAGGGCCCTTTTCCAGTAGTGGCACCGGCGGTAGCTTTACCCGCCGATCCCCCGATGCTTCCAGCAGCAGCCGCTGACGATGCACGTCGCCTCAGCGCACTGCATGAGTTTCAGCGCCAGCGACCGCCCAGGTTTCGCGGGGAGACGGATCCCCAGGCAGCAGAGGACTGGCTGGAGGCAGTGGTTCGAGTGTTTAGGCTAGTGAGGACACCAGCAGACCTCATGGTGATCCTCGCTGCGAGCCTACTACACGCAGCAGCAGGACGATGGTGGAGCTTGATGCTCCAGGTGCACGATGAGGCATCTCTTCTTTGGACGGACTTTGAGAGCATCTTCCGCTCGGAGTTCGTCCCAGCCACCCTTCGTGCGGTGCGTATCCAGGAGCTTCTACAGCTGCGGCAGGGCAGCATGACGGTCGCTCAGTACTCGGCGAGATTTACCGATCTCTCGCGCTACTCGACTGACATGGTACGGGACCCATACTTCCGGGCCCGAACCTTCGAGCAGGGTTTGAGACACGAGATCAGGGCATCGCTGATCTCCCTCAGCATACCGACTCAGACAGGAGTACTGGAGCGGGCCCTTCTGATCGAGAGCTTCCTTGCTGAGTCTACACCAGCACAGAGACCCACCGCAGGACGGCACGTGGCAGAGTCATCTGCAGCTGGCAGTCGGCGAATGACTCAGGGGTCCAGACAGACCAGACCTCAGGGCACTGGCTCAGCAGTGCAGGGCACACAACGCGGAGCCAGTCTTTCGAGTGGAAGACAGTGCTATGCATGCAGCGGGCGAGGCCACATGGCTCGTGACTGCCCGACCCGCCATGCGGAGGAGCAGCAGACGGTTGAGGAACCACCTAGGCAGAGGCAGAGGTTCGACCGTGGCGGTCTGCAGGAAGGAGGCGGACGAGGCAGAGGAGCAGGCCGAGCAGCAGGTGGTGGACGACGCTTTGAGGCTCTACCACCACCACCACCAGGAGGTCCACCGCGACCGCAGGGAAGAGCTCAGCTTCAGGCAGCCGAGGCCTTCGATCATGGAGCTCTGGGAGCCGATGGACAGGAGCAGAACTAGTGGTTACATCCTTTGTACTTCTGGTTCCTTGTTGCTTTTGTGTAGCGTCTTGTATTACGAGCTGCAATAATAAAAGACGCATACCTTGTGATGTTTTCGTTCCTGTCCTCTATCGTAATGTTACTAAGAGGTTCCAGTTTTGGCTGTTGACTTGACCCTCACTTGTGAGACATCTACTGGAGGAGGCCCAGTTACCACACACTGATGCCGACAGTGTGACACAACCCTTGGAGGCGAGAGTAACGGTTGAATCTCTTAGTAGTAGCGTCGAGGCCTTACGACGTCATCCTTAGTATGGATTAGTATCATCCATGTTAGGATTGACTGTTTTAGGCAAAGAATGTGGTTCATCCAGGGGATGAGACCAGGTTTCTCTTTTCGGCAAAGTAGAAATCTCGCAGCTCTTGTGGGACCAGAGATGGTCCGGGCCACGTCAGAAGAGGTCCATGTCATCCAGGAGCGGGTCCTACATGGACGATCGATTCCTCTTGTGCGCAACAGATGGCGGCACGAGAATCTCCAGGAGAGCACATGGGAGCGGGAGGCTCAGATGCGTGCTCAGTACCCTCTTTTGTTTCCCTAGTTTTTGATGTAGCTTTACGGGGACGTAAAGCCCTGAGGTGGGAGTAATGTAAAGACCCGTAAAATTCAAGGAAAATTTTTTCTTAATTTTCTTTAGAATTTTACAAGAGCGCGGTTTCAGACGGCATCTGATTCCGAGGCCCGGAGTGCCCGGAATTAATTTCCGAAGTTTGGCTCGGGTACGTTCAGTGAACGAACGAGCGGGAATTCCTAACTTTTGATCCGGTGCTCGGAATTGAAATCCGAGGGCACCGATGAACTCGCAGCGCCGGTATTCGCTTAATGAGACCTTTTCGGGAGTTGCGTTTGTTGCGGGTTGAGAGTTACGTTTTGGGGTTTTTCAGATAAGTTAAATAAAATTTGTGTAATACAAATTTTGTTTTAACTTATTTAAAAACCTATCAAAGGTGGTTGGAAGTGGGACCCACACCCACTTAACCTCCCTTGGGAGGATTAAGTGTGGTGGGGCCCACACGAACCCCCTTTTCTTTTCAAATTCTCTCAACATACTTAACCCCCCTCTTTAATGGCTTAAGTTACTTAATTTAATTTTTGGGAGTTAACTCTTTTGAATTTCAAACATTTGAAATCCTTTTGAGTTGTGTGTTAATAAAATAAGTGGTATTCTTATTTTATTGAGGGTTCTTTGTTTGTCTTGGGAGAGCTTTCCCTTCATCTCCAAGCTCTGACGAAGAACGAAGAACATCTTCATCCTCAACGAAGAACGACAACTCTTCGTCAAGGATCATCGACTCGGAGACCTAGTATCTTCGGACCTCTGCTTCCTCTTCGGACCTTCTTCGTCGGCAAACGAAGATCCGCCAACAACGTGTCGCATCGGACGTAAATCTTCGTCAACGGATTTGACGAACGACGACCGCGACGCCTGAATTCCGCGACGCCGTCTTCCGCGGAACGTAGAGGTTTTCTTTGAATCTCAAACCCGAGGTAGGGGTTTTCGTTTTTCTTTTGGATTCCTCTTTTTATTCTTGATCGTACTTTTAGCAAGATTAACGTGTGACATGTTTTCTTAAAGTTGCGTTATTATAATTAATGCGAGGGGGGGGGGGGGCCGGACCGCACGAACACGGCCGAACCTCCCCTCCGACGTTCTTGTTTAAATTCTTGCGATGGAAGCAAGGTGGCGTGGTGCCGTCGCACCACGCGGTTTGCCGTGCGATTAATTTACGCAAGGCCGTCGCGCTTCGCCGAGGAGAGACTTCAAGAACGCGACGCCGTCGCGCCGCGTTGGGAGGATTCATGACACGGCGAAAGGGGCGCGGTGCCGTCGCACCGCGCCGGACGACGAACACCGCGGCCGGTTCCGGGCCGCGGCGAGACGAGGAGACCGCGGCCGGTTCCGGGCCGCGGCGGAAGGAAAGACCGGCGGCCGTGCCGCCGGCGTCGGAAATCAAGGGCGGGGCCGGAATTTCCCGGTCCCGTTAGTAAAAACCGGCCGGCCAGCGGGCCGGCCGGATATCATAAAAACCGGGGGTTTAAACCCCCGGCCGGCTCTTCAAACCCCCCTCTTAAAGAGGGGGGCGGTTCATTTAAGGAGGGGGGGCAAAGCCCCCCGGTTTTATTCAGCCGGCCCCCATTTGGGGGGGGGCCGTTTTTTTTGGCAAAGGCACGGCTTAAAGCCGTGCCGCCCTCACAAAGCAGGGGGGGCTTGTTTGCCCCCCGCGTGACCCACGTGCGGCGCCCAGCGCCGCCGCCGCGGCCCGCCGCGGTCCGCCGCCGCCACGCGGCCCGCCGCCCGCCGCCGCCACGCGGCCCGCCAGCCGCCGCCGCCACGCGGCCCGCCAGCCGCCGCCGCCACGCGGCCCGCCAGCCGCCGCCGCCACGCGGCCCGCCAGCCGCCGCCGCCACGCGGCCCGCCAGCCGCCGCCGCCACGCGGCCCGCCGCCGCCGCCGCCACGCGGCCAGCCGCCGCCGCCGTCCGCCGCCGTCCGCCGCCGCCGTCCGCCGCCGCCGGCCGCCGCGCCGTCCAGAGGGGGGGGGTCGGGCCGGGTCGGCCCGGACCCGGACCCCCCGTTTCGGACCAGATTCGGTTTTTGGCTCATAACTTGAGCCTCGGACCTCCGAATGACGAACCGTCTGCGGCAACGCGATCCTTGGATCGAGACGGTCGTTTCGGTATATCGCACTCAAGGTTTCGGATTACTTTGAGTTCGGCCGGGTTGGTTCGTTCACGAAACCAACCGGGCCTTCGGAGCGGAAACGCTCATATCTTGAGCTACGGACGTCCGATTGACGTACCGTCAGTCGCGTAGTGTTCCTCTTAGTGAGACGGATCTTTTGGCATACTCCGCCCGAGGTTTGGACGCAGGTGGAGTACGGTCGGGTTGGTTTTGCCTTAAAAACCAACCGGGCCCCGGAGACGAAAATGCCATTATCTCTCAGACCGGGCGTCCGATCGACGCGCCGTCTGTTGCGTTGAGTTCCTGTTGACGATACGGAACTTTTGGATACATCAACTTCGGTCTTCGTGACAGTTGATGTATCAGCCTCTCGGCTCGTGGAGCGGACCCTCCGTACGAGCTTGCTGTGTGCGGGAACCCTAGTGCTGGCTGCGACTGTTTTACTGCTACGACTGCTACTGTGACTGCGACGACGGCAGTACAGAGATCCTGTGTGGATTTGACGACGACAGTACAGAGATCCTGTGTGGATTTGACGACGACAGTACAGAGATCCTGTGTGGATTTGACGACGACATTACAGAGATCCTGTGTGGATTAGACGATGACAGTACAGAGATCCTGTGTGGATTTGGCGACGACAGTACAGAGATCCTGTGTCGATTCGACGACGACGACTACAGCACTCAGCGATCCTACGTGGATCAGTGCTACAGGTTCTGTGTGAGCCCGATCCTGTGTGGGTCCTTGCGCTCAGCGGTTCTGTGTGAGCCAGCGCCTACAGGTTCTGTGTGAGCCCGATCCTGTGTGGGTCTTCTGCGGGGGTTAGTTACCTATCGATCCTTCGTGGGTCCGACGACTTAGATGGATCAGTGATCATCTTTATCGTCCTTGAAAAAGTATACCTGTGTGAGCTGAATCCTGTTGTTTTCCTGTGTGGATTGTGTTGTGCAATCCTGTGTGGATTATATTTTGCTTTCCTATGTGGAATACGTATACTTTCCTGTGTGGACTGAGTTGTACTTAGGCTCGGAGGTTGGAGCGTATCTGAATTGATGACTTAGGTATATGTATGGGCATATACCTAAGCAGTGTCGGTTGTTACTTCGTGATTGTACTTTTCTTCGTGATTTATCCTTTGTGGATTTGAGAGACCTTCAGGGGTCTCGGGGTCCCTACTGAGTAGCTTATACTCACCCCTGCACGGGCTTTGCCCGCACTTCGTTGTGTTGGTTGCAGACGACGGACAGTGATGACCTTAGCTGAGGCTTGCAGAGCGGGACGGTACCCGGAGGTGGACCACTGGGCGGGACGTGCTCGGAGCGGACGGCGGGACCCGTGGAGCAGAGGAGCTATCTGTACCCACCCTTCAGGTGGGATTTCCAGTGGACAGCTCGGAGTAGCGGCTTTACTTTTCAGTTGCTGTTTTTCCCTTTTCGAGTTGTACTTTACTTTCAGTTTGGGTTTGTATTCTGGCCCATTTACTTTTCCGCACTTTCAGTCGTACTCTGTTTGCTTAGTGTTTACTTTCCGCTTGTTTACTCTGTGGTGTGTGTTTACTTTTCAAAGGCAATGCCTTCCCTTTTTACCGGGAATTACGCCTTGGTGCTAGTCGCCAGCCCCTGGCCTATGGAAGGCGGGCTTGGGGTAGTCACGGCACGGACCCCGAGGGCGGGTCGTGACAGGGTAACTCTTGAAGACAGCTTCTGGAGAAAAGTTTCAGGCATGCTGATCACTTTGGGTCCAAATAGAGCCCCTCAAAATGAAGGCATCTTTCTGGTCAGAGTCAGAAACCATCTGCCCCAATTGGGTAAGGTTCACCTAAATACTCATGGACAATGCTTCCAAGAAAGGAGAAGGATGACCTGAGGAAGTGGGGGGAACATGGACATCGTCTTGAAGACCGAATCCATGAAGTGGATGTTGGTTTGATAGTGGATAATCGAGGAGCTGAGGAGGGAGAAAGTCTTTCAGGGAACCATTTTCAGAAATGATGGACCGACTAGGGTCCTCTTGGATGTTCTCCGCTCTGTGAATCATATCTAAACGTATCCCTGAACCAATTAGGAGCAGCTCTGTAGCAGGCCTCTATGCAGAACGAGGGGGAACCATATCTTCTCCCTGCACGATGAGATCCAACAATCGGTTAGTCCAGAATAAAAATCTGGACAAAAATACCAGATATATGGCTGAGGATCCGTTGAGGATCCTTCATAAGCAAAGTAATCAAGGAGGCCTCGACGGATGGTTCATTATGATAGTAACCCGCGAACCTTCCCTTCACGAAAGTAGTCCTCAAAACCCTTGCCCATGGAGCGTTGGCCAAGAAACCGCAAACCAAGTTGCTCTGTGGAATTTCAATCCTGAATTTAAGTGATTAAGTTCGGAAGACATAGAAACTTTTTAATGTTCAAGAGATTTTAGTCTGTGGATCATTGAAACCACGGAGCATCTAAACCGCGGAGCATCCAAACCGCGGAGCATCGAAACCACAGAGCATCAAAACCACAAAGCAAGTTCCTCCACAGCCTATCATGATTTACTTTTTAATTAATTAAGAGTGATGGTTCGTGGTTGGGGAATTGGTTCACGGGTGAAGGCGACCACGAAGGTAGAATGGTTTGCGGAAGTCGCAGCCAGTTCATGGATGAAGCACTACACGAAGGAACGAGCTCATGGAAGCCCGAGAGTTATGGTTTCGTGATAAATTTGGTAATGGACAAATGAAGGGTCCCCCTGTATTTAATGGTGTGGTCCACTATTGGCTCCACTTCCCTACTGGAAACCATCTAGGTTTCAGAACCACTTTGCATCGGAATGGCCTCCTCTTCCTTCCAATCGGACCCCATTTTGATGGGGGGCATTTCTAGGGTCCTGAAAAATCTAGAAAGGAGATTCTACCCAAATCCCCCAAAATAATTGGAGAAAAGGATGGAGGAAATTCAATGAAGGGAAACTAGCAGGACCGGTCTGCAGACCGGTCCCATGAAAATGCGACGTGGCCAGGCCCCGCAAAGCACCCCCTCCGTGAACCATCGTTGTTAAAAAAATGGTGGTGGAGATCCTCCGCGGTCACGAGGTAGGATGGGCGCCAATCCGGTTCACCATCATGAACCTCCACAACAGTGAACAGTGTCGACCGGTTAAAGCCGCATCTACTGTTATTCGCGAAATGGAGGTGGAACCCTCCGCGGCCGTGAACCTCCCCTGAGTCCGGTTTTCGGGGGGGAGCGCTCAATACCCACTGCAAATTACGGACTGACCAAGTCAGCTATAAACTGGGTATTCGGTCAATGGGCCTCCGCAAAAGGTGCTACGTGACCGCAGATACATATCATTCCCCACTCTATAAAAGGAGACTGAGGGGGAAACGAGAGGGGATTCGGATTTGTGTGATTCGAAGGCGGAAGAATAGGAGCGATCAGACTCGGGTGGAAGGATTTTGAAGGAAGGCATAGTATTTCGCAAATAGAGAAGTTCCATTTCACGAACCAGAGAAGGTATAAAACTGGGAATGAACTAATTAGGAGCCGAAAATGCATAATAATTTGGTGAACCGCGAACTTAAAATAACATAAAAAGAGAACACCGCGAACCATAGCCCCTCCGCGGATGCACTCCCTGCGGACCAGGGTGTTTATGACTCTATTCTGATCTGCCGCACCACGTAGCACCCTCTTACATGGGTGAAGCCTTGAACAACGAACCCCCAATCAGTGCCTCCCTTAGCCGCCGCTACTCACGTGGACCCCTCCGCGTACCCCCCAGTTACGCGGGCCGAACCCAAATCAACGAACAACCCTGGTTCACGGGATGGTCGCCAAACCGCGAACCACCCGGGTTCGCATGATGCCCCTCTGTTTGCAGACCACCCTAGTTTGTGTGATGCCCTTTAGTTCGCGGACCACCCTGGTTCGCGGACGGCTTCTCCAGCTATGTTGCAACTTCCTATAAGAAGGGCGCCACCACTCCTTCATACGTTTGGCTGCAACGACCCGAGTCCAGAGCCACATAATCGGTGCCCCGTACCCGGTTCTCCACATGACCTCAAGCACGTTTCCTTGAATGCCAGAGGCTGACGACTAGTAGCGAGGGCATTGGTGAGTCAGTGGGGAAACTATGCCATCATATGGTAAAGTTTTCAGCGGAAGGATAAGCATAAAAAATAGCGGAAGCAGTAAATAGAATGCCAGAACTAAACTGAAAGTAAAATCCATATCTGATATAATAATGATGCAGAATGGTACATGTATCTATGGAAAGAAGTAAGAAAATCAACAGGCTGAAATACAACTGAGACCAGAGTACTAAATATAAACAGTAACTCCAGCAGCATCGCAGGCCAAGGCCCGGTCCCATGCTCTCTAGCTCCAACTACCAATCAAGTACCTGATGTAGAAGGGCCACAATCCCTACCTATACCTGCAACCATATAATCTGTTTGGGATGAAAAGAAGAACCCAAACAGGGAGTGAGACTAATCCCAGTAGGGAACCCCCACAAGATTTGTGCCCTACTATGAGTGATTTATATAGAAAATTTAAAGGTAAGTAAATGCAGTAAACAATTCTACCAATGACCATTCACATTCATTTAATTACACAACCAGGGAAAAACAACATAGTTTTCTATTCCATGATAAGAATGTAACACAGTAGGTATCTAAAAAGACTACATAAACAGAAGTAGTATTAAACCCAAGATTGTTCTATGGCTTGGTGGACTCATCACAACCAACCATCGAAATTCACATTGACACTCTAGGTGGCTTACACTAGAAGACCCCTATAGTCAAGTAATCAAACAAGGAACATACACACTGGGAAGCTCTCACGTCAATTCTCCTATGGTCTTGCAATAATAGATACAGACTCTCTGAGGAAGCAATTACGTCTAATTCCTCATATGGTCTCAATGCGTGGGTAACAAAGAACACTCTTGGGAAGAAAAAAGTCTTATTCCCATAGGTCCTACGTATGAGTCTAAAACCAACAGACCCTCTAGGGATGCACATAATCGTCTATTCCCTCTTTGATATCCCACACCAGCTTCTCACAGCCCTAAGCAGTCCAGTCGTGCGTAATCGACTGTTAGCATCCCTAAGTAAGTTAAAAACTACTTGGATAATAGCTACCATACTTCAAAAGCATTTAAACAGCAGGAAACACATGAAATCAGTGATAACATGTAAACTACAATTGCAATAGGGTTACCTCACAGGCAATGGTGCCAAACAACGATAAACAACCGAACAAGGGAGGAAAACACCCATGGGGTGGTCATCAAACATGCAACCAAGAATAAATTAGGATCAATTCATCATAAGATAACAATCAATCAAGGGAAGATAAATAATAGGATCAAAATCCTAAACCCAGGAAACCCGACACATGGGTATCCGTCACTTTTGTAACCAAAACTCAAAGAACTTCAACATAGGGCGACCAAACACCTACCTCGATACTCAGAGATCGATATAATTTAACAATAGCCCATGAATTGACCTAGAATGGATTAGATCTGCAAAAAAGGTCTAAAAATTTCAACCTCAGATAAATTACACGAGAGTAAGAATCAGGAATCGAGGCTAAAGAAGAACCAGGAACTCACCACTGCGATTCTTCTACAACTGACAGAGTTTGATTCGGACAATCGGTGATGAATCGGTGGATCGGGGAAGAATCGGTCATCTTGGATGTTCTGGATGGGATTAGTCGGAGAAATAAACGTATACAGTCATTAGACGCAACCCCAGGTCGATTAATGAAAAAAACTTACACGACGTGTATTCTTAAATTACACAACGTGCATTGGGTTTTTCCGTACTCTGCCAAAATCGGCCTCCACATCACCCCTACACATCATGTGTGTGGCCCAGTCTTGGCCAACACATGGCTTCGAGTGGTCGAGTAGTACATGGTCTATACTCATAAAGTACACTACGTGTACTCTAAAAATTTCTAGATTCTCCATTTTTCATTAAAAAGCCTATAATAGAGATCTGTACATGAAACTAAATCTCCAGGTTCTTACACACTTTCCCATTAAAGAAATTCATCCCTTAATTTCCCTAGAAAGGGGTAGAAGAAAAAAACTCAAACAACTCTGGCCACTGTGATCGCATATCAGCCTCACTCTCCCATGTCTCGTCCAGTATACGGTCGTGCTGCCATATCACCCGTACCAGAGGAACAAACCATCCACAGAGTACTTTTGCACTACGATCAACAATCCTGATAGGATTCTCCTTGAAATATGCATCCTGCTCCAACTCAACCTACTCGGGTTAAAAAACATGAGACAGGTCTGAGAAATACCATCGAAGCTGAGAAATATGAAAGGCGTTGTGCATAGCATGGTAATTCTGAGGAAACTGAAACCTGTAAGCAACAAGCCCGAATCCCTCCAGAACCTGAAACGGCCCGATGTATCTTGGTGAAAGATTACCCTATCTCTGAATCCTTTTGTGTCCCAACCTCAGTGTGACACGCAGGAAAACCTGATCCCCGACTTCGAACTCCAGAGGTCGTCTCTGCTGATCAGCATAAGACTCCTGCCGAGATTGTGCTGTCACCATCCTCTTCTGAATCAAATCTATCTATTCTGAGGTCTCCTGAACAAGATGAGGTCCTAGAAAAGCTTCCTCTCATGCCTCTAGCCAGTATAAAGGTGATCGTCATGTCCTACCATACAAATCTTTTTAAGGTGCCATCTGAATAGTTGCCTGAAAACTATTTTTGTAGGCGAACTCCACTAGAGAAATATTCTTCCCCCAAGAACCACCAAAGTATAGAATGAAAGCATGGAGCATATCCTCAAGAACCTGGATTGTATGCTCGGACTGGACATCAGTCTGCGGATGGTATGTTGTACTAAAAAGTACTTGTGTACCCAACGCCCTCTGTAGCCCCTTCCAGATGTGCGAACTAAAACGTGCATCCCTATCTAAAACAATGGAGTGTGGATCTCCATGAAGACGTATAATCTCTCGGATGTATAACCATCTCAACTCATCAACAATGAAGGTCTCCTTGATCGGCAAGAAGTGTTTAACCTTCATGAGCCTATCCACTATAACCCAAACCACATCATTTCCTCGAGGCGATCTTGGTAAACCTGTCACGAAGTCCATCGCGACATCATTCCATTTCCACTCAGAAATGGGTAACTGCTGCAAAAGCCCTACTAGTCGCTGATTCTCTACCTCCACCTGCTGACAGGTGGAACGCCGCATAACAAAACCATCCAAATCCTTCTTCATACCTTGCCACCAATACTGACGGTGTAAGTATTGGTACATTTCGGTGACACCAGGATGAACTGCCCAAAATGAAGAATTGAACTCCCCCATCAGATCCTCTCGTATGTCTGCTGAAACCCATACGCGGCCATGAAAACATAGCACCTCATCATCGCCCACTATCCACCCAAGAGTAGGGTCTCCATCTAACACACCCTCTCATAGGACTAGACCTTCAAGGTCTGATAGAAGCCTCATTCGAACTTTATCAAAAAGGGTAGAGGTAACAGCTACAGAAGAAAAAATATTCTGACCCTCTCTGTCGTGCACCTCCAGATGCAACTAAGAGAATAGAGCCATGAGCTGCCACTCACTGCTGGCCTCCTGAACTGCCTACAATCGAGTCCTCCTACTCAGTGTGTCTTCCATAGTTTTTCCATTTTCAGGTGTATAAGCAAGCATGAAGTTGAATGATTTTAGGTACTCGACCCACCTCCATGAGGATCAAGCCTGATCACCAAAAGACCCTCGGGTCCACCTTCACGTCGGTTCTCTGACGCTCTCCATTAGAAATACATGGACATTGATCCCTATCTCTTAGGCAGTGTACGTAGGATGCCTCCCTATGGTTCAAGTCCAACAAACGGTCGATCCGATTATCTTCACATCGGTTCAGCGAGCTACTCCTAGTGCCTTCTCAATGAGTTCTGACTCCATGGGGTCATTAATCCAACGAGAGATGTTAAACCTCAGGCCTAAATGATTCTGAACCCCTTGAGACCAGTTGACCATTTCCCACCAGGGTTAAATCCATGGATACTATGTTTGGGTATAAACCAATGATTCGTAAACATATGAATACGTCTTAAATCTATAAGAGAGTCCCGGAACATGCAATAATTCCCCCCAATACGAGTTCGATGAGCCCGAATTCCCATCCTCTCAACCAATATGAGTTCTTAAGCATCGCTGGTCAGACCATCTAGCGAACGCCTTCCTTTGGAAATTAGGTCCCTCCATCATCAGATACGGAGCCGTTGGGCATTTCGAGGCCGAAACCACGAAACAAATACCAAATGTACAGAATTGATTAGTACTAATGTTTTAAAATATAAATGTTGGAAAAATTAAATAGCTATTACTTATGTAAGTTTCAATATAAAACACAATTAAATATTTAATTTATTGAATTATATGGATAGTAATGGTATGTTTTACCATATCACTTATATGACATCATTTCAATCTCATGGACCTTGTCCATATTATATTTATCATTATGCTCATATAAAAACATAATTGATGAATGAAAATCCAATATTTTCACAACATAATTAACATTATCATCACATATTGATTATTTTTCCTTTAAAAGGACTCAACATTAACAATTTGATAGATTAATAACATGAAATACCATCTTCTCATGCCTCTCCATGGTAAATGGTTCTTCTATTCCACTATAACTTTTTATATTGAAACATGTAAATCTATAAAAATAATGGTTCACATCACCATTACAATAAATCAAGTTACACTTTAATATTTGTTCATGGGTTTTAATGTAATCCCTTTTTGAGATATCATGATTAACTCAAACTAATGAAATTGATTCAGAAATTGTGATTACATATTTTTCAATAGAAAAATGTATTTCTACAAAAATTATAAATACATCACTATATTGAATGTTACTTTTTCTACCCTTATTTTTTAAAATAAAATGTCTACTTCTCATTGGATCATAAAAGTTCATTGAGATAGCGTTGAATATTTATAGTAATTTTTATCCAAATTATACCAACATAAACTTTAACACCAATTCTGTAATTAATCTTAATTCCTGGTAAATTTGAATGGATCTATTTATATATTTCCAATTTTATCATACAAAAAATATCATCCAATGTATATAAAGTACAATAAATTATATTTTAAAAAAGTTCTAATCCCATTAATGAATACACTTCTCTAATTGTTAGATTGTTTTTTGAAAAAATGAGTTCCCAGAAAAATTGAATTTTTTATAATGGAACTTGTATCATCTTAGGACCCATGTTTTTACTGACACATATTTCCCCCAATTTTATATTATACTACCTGTAGGATTATATTCTTCTCATTAGTTCCTTATACTGGTTTTTATCATTTTAATGTGTTACCATAAATATACTCACTATGATCCATTTTTTCCTTTTATTACATTCACATTTCATTTGAATATAAAAAATATGATTACCTTCAATTTATACTTCATAGTGATAAGAATTATAACTGATTAATTCTTATAAAATATAAATCACAATCAATTTCCATGGGTGAAATTTTTATCTTTCTTATTTATACAAGAACATCTATAATGGGTCCTTGTATATGATGAATAATTTTCCCATCCTCACTATCTTATTGAATATATATTTTTAGAGCATCCTCTTCTTGAATTACTTCAATATTTAGAACAGAATATGGTCACTAATAAACAGTATTCCTATACATTATCTTCTAATTAATAATATTTTATAATCCCTTCATAGGTTCTTTGGATCATCAAGCTCCTCGTACTCAAATCCAATAACCCAAATGATTTTCAAAACATACAGTTTGGCTACTATATCTCTTCCTTATTTCCATATTCCAATCCTTTTCCCTGAATTTTATCCCCATTTATATAACCAATCACACTACAATATATTTGGTATTTAGGCTGTAAAATCATATTATTCGATATTTCTAAATATTTATTCATCCAAATTCAATTCTTTATAAAAAATAATTGTAAGATTACATTTAATCTCTTATAAAATATTGTATTTACTATCTTTAGTACATAAAAAATATCAGATAGATTCATTAAATCAACTACCTGATTTTTTATCATTACAAACACCTGAACAAAACATGTTTGACCATGAATTCATATATTTGTTATGTAAAATTTCATGAAGAGTTTTAAAATGTTGATTTAAAATCTTTTATATTCTTAATATTATTCATCCAGTGACATTGTTGTAACTCTATTTATTCATTTAGACCAAAATTAATTAATCAGTTGGTACATTTACACAATGTAACTTTATTTGAAATCATATTCAATCTTTTATCTTAATCATCTAGATTTATACAATAGTAACTCAAATAAGTCATGTGAACATCATATTGTGGTATCCACATTCTAGATATAATTTTGATCATCATAACTGATAATGTTACGAACCATGACCATTTCCTTAGTAACGTATAATTATATCATTATCTGAACTGCATAATTTCATCAACATCCACTTTTCATTGATTATGAACTTATTATATTTGAAATATTATCTTCTTAAATAGTCCCCAATATAAAGAATATTATTTCCTTTAATTGTTTTTTTGAAATCATAGAAACTCTTTGATCTCATGTAAGGATTTAACTTCTATATGTTTCTAGATTTAAATATTTGTTGAAATATTAAATATCATCTAGTGAACCCTTATGTATTTAGGAAAATATTTTTTCATTTCTAATTTTTCAATATTGTTCTTATTCAGGATATGACTTTTAGACTATATAATGGTTTACCACTAAAACATTTCCAAAAATTATAATGCTTTATTATAATGGATGGACAAAGTATAATTTTGTCACATGCATTCTGGTAGGTTATCTGCATATATTTTTAATGCATGACTACATTTATCTATTATCATCCATATTATTTTTATCTATTTATCCATATCTAAACTTGTATAATCTGTACAGTTCTTTCATGAGTATGTTATTTTTCTAACATAATTACTATTTTCTCATCGAAATATACTTTAAAAATTATTTTTGTATACAGTGTAGTCCTAATGATGGATTCTCAAAATCATTAGAGATGAAATGTGGAATATATTACTATCATGAAACATAATCACCTACCATTTATTAAAATCTTTACATCTAAATAATAATCATATGATACTTTTTTATGAAATATACATATTAAAAAATGCATATTTATTTTATTCTATCAAAATAACAAGTCTCTTAAATATATAGAATAATCATTTGAATATTCATTGACTATTGGTGCAACCTATAAAAAGTATATATGGATTTTCTTGTGTTCTATAGTTTTAAATTTATAAAAATATATTTTACCATCATCACATCTTCATTGACCATCTTTCTATTCTCATGGAATTTAACAATTAATAAAATAAAATTAAATAATCATTAACAAAATAAATTATATTTCATTATCTGAACATTTGGATGTTATTTTAAAACCCAATATAGAGTAATTTAAATGATCTTATAATATTTTATTGTCTATCTCTCTCACATATTTAAAATATCCTAAAAAAATACATTCAACATATTATATCCTGATTCTTGAGAGAATGAATGAAATATGTATCTCAAAATATAATCAACACATGAAATTTAATATTCCCACAATATATTTGATTGTATTTATATTAAAACATGGTTTAATTAAGATAAGGATTACATCACCTTTCTTAATGAAATCACTTACAGTTAAATCGCCTATATATAAATATGGGAATTTATTGATGTAAAAAACAAGAGAGATCAATAATGAAATTAGAGATATCTATAGTTACTCCAACATGTGATAACTACATATAAATATTATTTTAGGGTTGGTCAATAATTTTCAGGTAATATCCTATATTTACTAGGTCACATCTACAGTGACATTTTTTGGTATTATATGATTTATTTCATTTAATATATTATTTTCCATTATTTCTGAGAATTTTAATTATAAATGGTGATAATTGGGTAAACATGAGGTGCCACATGGTTTGGCGCATAGTTAGGGATATCCGTATGCCAACAGTTTCACATGCCTGAAATCATTTAAAAAGTAATGTCACATAGTTTTTTTATGTTTTACCATAATGAGTGGACTAACTTTATATGTTCATAAGTGATGAGTGTGTGTCCTGAAAGGTTTTCACAAAGTTTAGCATACTCTGTGACAAATCCATATGACCTACCTAGAATTTTAAAACTCAACAATGACTATAATTCCATCGAAATTATATATATATATATATATATATATATTAAAAAATATTACATCAAATTAAAATTTTAATACTAGAATGTATATTCTTTATAGTAATAATTTTATACATACCAGTTTTTGTCTTCTTTTTGGGTTCATTATTCACTCCCAATATATGCCCAATGGACATGTAGACCATGTTATTTAATTATTCTATAAAAGAAAAACAAAAAATATATAATTGGTGGATATACATTCTAGACTCATCTAAGTACATGTTAATGGGTTGAAAATTCATGTCACATGGATATGGGTTGTGGGTTCATTCCCTATTTTTAGTATAGTTTATAAATAATTGATATATATCATATTACATTTTACCAACCTCTCATTCAAATTATTTTTTTGGTTGTTATTTACATATATATCAAGCATTTTATTTATATATGACATGAATCAAGGCATATTTATTATTTTTTAGTTTTTATGTGATGTATTAATACTTTTTATAAACTACTGATGGAATGACACTCCGAATTATGATGATTCCATTTTATATTTATATTAAACTACATATATATAGTTTATCTTTTGGGAAAAGAGTTCAATATGGTGTTCCATGATTCCCAAGTCCTTATTACCAGAATATAAATACTAAAAACACCCTTTGGTCCTTAACATATATCTGCTTTCATTCCCATTAGGTAGTGGAATATGTTCATTTTTATAAAATTTTATCATTTAACATGGTTTTTTATGATACCAATGGTGTTTTTGTAGACTAGTTATTTGACCAACATAACTTATTTATGGATATTACAATATGGTGTGTGTCGAACACAAACAATACTACAAACTAAGATTCAAGGGGATGTTAAGAATAATTAATTTCGTTGTCTAGTATGATATGTAATATTGTTTGGGTAGGGTGTGTGGTTTTCATACCATCCATTGATTTTATAAAATTTAAATAGGTAAAAAAAATAGTTCCAATGAGATTTAATGCATTTATTGATAAAAAAATATGATTTTATTTGATATTTTTTTCGTCATTACTATATTTTTCCATATTGTATTATATAAAGTAATGTATCTTTGAAGACAATAATATAACCCTCTGTAGGGGTGGAATATAATTTTGAACAAGAAAACCATAATAATTATAATTGACTGATAAATGATGTTCTGAGGATATTTTAGGCCATGAACCATGTAGTAGTCTTGGGTTCTTCAAAATCTAGAGAATATATCATGGTTTTGAACAAGGACAATTCAAAAAAATTATATCATTAATAGACTCTTTCATTTAATATATTCAATTATTGTAATAAAAATGAAAATTAGTTTAAAATGTATTAAAATTTTTTGAGTTTTGTGATACTACTAACTCCCTTGGCATGAAATGCACTATTTTAAGGCATCAATGACCCAGAAGAATATACTAGGTCACAATTGTTAAAACCAATAAGGATGAGAATATAATGTTGAAATAAAATAATATAGTATTTTTTCAAAAAAACAAATATCACATGAATATGGATTTGGAGAGATCTAAAAATTTTATCATCATTCAGAAATGCAATAAAATGAGTTTTAGGTGTTCTGACATCATTTTTGAGCCTATCCACATTTCTCCTGTAACATTTTTTAATAAAAAAACTAATATAGATTACATTTGAGATGGTCCATGAACTAATATATATTTGTAGGTATTTTTACATATATACTATCTTATGTGGATGTGGTAGAAATATACCTCATGGTTGAAATTTAAAAGGTCATAATTTTTGGACTCATAGACATCACATTTCAAATTTTTAGTTAATCTGTCATTTCTAGGAAAAATATTAAATGATATGAGATAGGTAGAATATTTATAAAAGGTCCAAAACCACAATATCATTTACAGTTTAGTACATTAAACTCAGTTTAGGCCCTCATTTGACCCAACTATGTAATACATATCATATCATGCCTTCTTTTTCAATGAATCTAATACATTTTCTTCATTATGGAAGTTTAGAATATGTATAATGTTTTTTAGAATGTGTCATCTACAAAATATTTGTTCAGGTTCCTTAGTTCTAAAAGTATCTAAATATTATTTCAAATCACATTAGGTATTTTAATATTTGACTTTCTATCATGGAGTGTAGAGGCAACTGAGTGGGGAATGGCTAGATAGTGATCAAGCTCATAATCTAAAAGATTGCTGATAGTGTAATGTAATGTTGAATGCTCTCATTGATTATGAATAAGGGTTAATCATTGTGAGAGGTATAGTTATTACTATATCATCTATTGAATTTATATTTTCATTTAAAGTTACACTCTCTTATTAATTTCTAACTAAAACATGGATATGATAATCCTTCCTTCGAAACTTTTTCCTTACATACTGGTAAGTCATCTCCTATTAGGAAGAGTATGAATCCTTGATTTTGGATTCCTTAATTTGATTTATTTTTATCTGAACTAAATTTTTCATTGAATATTCTTTTATATTAAATATATCTCTTTGATTTCATATTTAGTATGAACTATATGATGAATGATAGGGGCAATGTAGACTATTAAATAAAATGGTGTCTTTTAGAACCTTAAATGAGAATTCTTTTCTAATTCATGGAATTTGTGAAACAATATCTAGTCATATAACACTTACTCTTCATGAAGTGGGAAAAATAATTTCAAATATAATTTCTTTTTATGGGATTCTAAAAAGGGATATCATTGGAGTGTATAATATCATAGATAATGGGAGAAAATTTTGGTATTTATAGATGATTTTCCTGATTTCCTCTCTAGTGATTGGTCTCGTTGTCTATTGACATAGATCCTAGGAATAAACCCATATCATTATAACCATACCATGTTGATCGATTATAATTTAATGAACAAAAACCCATATTTCTAATTTAGGATCCAAAATTTTTATTTTCCATAGTTTTTCGACATGGTAATCCTTAATGTTTTTTATAAATAATGATTACCATTTTCTGTAACTATTAATTAATTAATAATACTTAACCATGGTATGAAAATAATTAAATATCACATAACCCATATTTATGACATATTCGATTAGCTAAAGGGGGACTAGTGGTTTATAATTATTGACAATTATTCAGTGTCTAAACAGTTTTGGGTTAGAGTGGATAATATTACATAAAAGGAATTATAAATATAGATTTTTCAAAATGAGTATCTTATAAAAATCATTTGGTTTGGAAAATTCCCATGTTTATATCATAAAATTATTTAATTGCATGTTTTATTAGTATCTCAATAAATTTGAAAATGTAATAATATGATGGCTATTTTATATTTGGAAGAGCCCAATAATGCATTTAATATTTTATGATTCTAAATATTTTATGGCTATTACCAATGATTCATTAGTAATTTATCCATGATATTTTATCCGAAAATATAAATCAATAAAATTATAGTATTGTTTTATGAAATTGAGAGTGTAAAGAATTTTTATAATAATGAATATTCGATTAGACTCCAACATGATATAAATCCATTGAGAATATAGTTAGGTATATTTAGTTTATTTTAATTTATATTTTATAGGATGGTGTTGTGTTCTAATTATGTTTAAAATAGGTGTAAAATATTTCTCCTACCATCTTCACTGCAGTGAATGGAACTACCCTATCGATGACCTAGATCTAGAATCCATTATCAATGAACTCAAATATTTATGACATTACCAATTTTAGGAAATGTTTTTAAAGATCAATAATTATAAAAAACAATGATATATTTTTTCTTATAATGCCTATGAAAATGGATGAAAAAATGGGTTTAATTACTTATAGATTTTTACCTTTAGAATTCCATTACAGTATTTATGTTGAGTCAATAGTGTTTCCTTTTGTCTTTTCCATTCCTTCATGTTTAGGGGGATATAGTTTAGTAAATATGTTCTCCATATGACATTACCATCCATTCTTGATTTTAAAATCACAAACACATTATCTCAAGGAAAATGTCATTTTACCCAATGATTTACTTCTCTAAGGAAAAATTTCCATCCCCAAGGAAATTTACCCTAACCTTGTTTTTCATTGTTAATTATCTTGTCTAAGTGTAAAATATGATTTCATATATAAAACCTTAGAATCATATAATATATAGATTAAGAGAATTCTGTTTTCAAACAACAAATTCTAATGAATTCAGACTCCGAAAATTTTGAGTTCTAACATCAAATTATAATTAATTCAGACTCAGAACATTTCAAGTTCTTACATTGAGTTCTAATGAATTTAGACTCTGAACTTTGTGAGTTATGACTCTGAATTCTAATGAATTCAGACTCTGAACATGGTGTGTTCTGACTCCAAATTCTAATGAATTCAGATGCCGAACATTGTGTGTTCAGACTCTGAATTCTCTTGAACTCTGACTCAGAAAATTGTATGTTTAGGTTCTGAATTCTTGTGAATCTAGATTCAAAATTTTCTTGAAATTTAATCTCTCGAATTCTATATAGTTCAGGTTCCAAATTCCTTAGAAACTAGAATTTTAATATCCTTATATTATAGACACCGAATGTATTTTTGGTTAGAATCCAAACTTTTATTTTCTTACATTCCGAATATTTTATTTTGGTTATGTAACCATATTTTTGATTAAAATTATTTTTGTTATAAAATTATGTCATGAATTTACTTACTTACTAATTTTGTTTGAGTGACACATATACCTGCCCCTCTGAAATTCAAGGAAAAATATGACTGTTGGAAGAGGGTGCAGGCCATTGGTGTTGTGCCTATAAATAGGAGCTCATTTTAAAGTGTTCAATAGTATTCACTGATTTTAGATATTACATGTTGTTAAAGTGATTTATAGAGAGGGACTCTCATTTTAGTGTGTGTACTGAACTTCTCATTAAGATTTTCTTTGTGTGACTCTGACTTTTCTTGTATACAATCAAGGGATTCTGGGTGATTGGAAGATAGTGGGGCCGACTACCTTGATGTTGAGGGATTCCTTACTGAGGAAGACAGAGGTGCCGACTACCTTGATGTTGAGGGCTTTCCAGGATAGAATGAAAAGCTCTGATCTTCATATCGAGGGCTTTCCCTGATGTGGGTAAGATAGTCTTTCTTGAAAGTATAAATCAAGGTACTTTTATTAAAGGTTGTTGGAGACCCATCTATTTGTGTTAAAATATTTACTACTTTTTACTTTTTGTTTCAAGTTTTCCACTGTATTTTTTTGTTGAGGAATGTATAATTGTCATATACATCCTTTTACTTGTATACATTGATTTAGTAAGATTCTATATGCTTTAATTTATAATCTTTAACTTTGTAAACCTTCATTATGTTTCATTTTCCAGAACCATCTTTCCAAATTCACTTTCTCGGAATCATATTTCCAAAAATCAAGAAAGTGTGTAGAACTAGAGGTTTTTTGAATTACCTTCTTTAACCTTGTTAAACATACCCATATTTAAAAGTTCCAAAGGAATTTTTATAGTTTAAAATTCACCCCCTCTTGTATATTGAGTATCATTAGATACATTATTCAGTATCTATGTTATTTTGATCCTACTTTTGGTATTATAGAGTATATTATACTCACATACCATCTCAACAATTGGTATTATAGGTAGGCTAACTCATACTCTGAACCAATTATTCAATTGGTATCAGATCATGTCTCTGAAATACTTATATTCATATATTAGTTTTCCTTTCTCAGTTTTCATTATTTTATTTTTTTCCTTTCTTAGGAATATTTTCCTTGAATCGAACTTTTATATTAACATGTTTTTATGGATTTACTTTTTATGTTGACAGGAAACAATTTTGGTTCCATAGAAAATCTCAATCCAACAAGACCACCAATTTATTATGGGAATGATTAAGAATATTGAAGAGATCGCATGAAGACATTTATTATCAATACTGATGTTGAAAATTTTTTTATGATTACAAGAGGATATAAAATCCATGACAAGGAATTTAATACCTTCACCAATCAAGAAAAGCATGAGTATCATCTGAATTATAAGGTATGAAATACCTTTCTTTTTTCTATGACTAGAAATATATATATCCAAATTTCATCTTGTAATGTAAAAAAAATTTATTTGGAAGAAACATGAGGTTTCTCACTATGGAAATTCCATTGTTATTGAAACTAGAAGAGCCATGATCAGAGATGAATACCATTGTATTAATTTTCTTTATGTAGAACCCATATGAAAAGTATGAAAAATGATTCTGACAATAGTGAATAGCCTTCAATAAACAGGAGAAAAAGTTTTAGATGATGAAGCTCTTGTTGATAAGATCATATACATTATTCCCAATGAGTGGAAATCCAAGAGAAATTCTATTTACGTGAATAGAATGGTTACTCAGTTTTCTCTTAATGAACTCTTTGGAACTCTTCTTCAACATGATACTAGAATGAAGAAAAATTCTAATAATGTATATAAAATGAATGGGAATGGTAGTGTTTCTTTTACTAAAACTACAAATCTTATGAAATCCAAAACTCCTGAGAGGGATACTAGATCCAAATCTAAGAAGTTCATTATACAATCCAAATCTAGTGGAAGTGAATCTTCAAAAAATTCTTTAACAAATACTGCTCGAAGGACGATTAATATTGTTTGATAGAAGAAAATTCAATCCATATATAAGAATAAAGAAATAAAATAAATGATAGATTTAGATGATACATGTTATTAATTCAAGAGAGATGGACATATAAGGACTGATTGTCCTATGCATAAGAGAAAATAATTAAAGGAAAAGCATTCTGATTGGAATAGAAAGAAGTAATACAAATATAATGCTAAGAAATTCTTGAAAGCTAATGACACCTGGATTGACACTAGTGGTGACTCTTTAGATGAATCATCAGATTACAAATCTTCTAGATAAAAGAATATTGTTCTAATAGCCAGAATACCTATTGATAATAATTTCATGATGGCTAAGGTACAAAATTCTAAATCATTAACCAATATTTCTTTAAATGAAAATTATAGTAATGATAAATATTATGAATCCTTATATGAAGAATCTTTTTCTGATGAAGATAATACATTACCTACCTATGAAGAAGTTTATAGGTTTTCTATGCTCCTTGAGATTGAGAATTCAATACTCATGAAAAAACCTGATAAGTCAAATTCTTGGAATACTATTCATACTAACGAAATATTAGACCATTCCAAAGATCTTGATATGAAAATTTTTGATTTTAAAAGTATTTTAATAAATCATGAGGGCGTAAATTTAGAAAAAAAATAAACATTCAAAGGATTTATAAAATTTAATTTCAAAGAAAAATGTTTTCGTGCCTAACTATAGTTCCAAATCAAATGTTTTAGAAGAAAATAACATGGTTATCAAACTGAAATCAGAGATTTTTTTATTTGAGGAAGTGTTTTCAAACATTACCTTAGGTAAGGAATGTTTTGATAAATTGTATTCTCAAATATGACATCTAAGGTATAATTATTGATTTGGTTATACTAGTTCTAAAAAAATTCAGTATGAATTATTTTGTCCCTCAAAGTGCTCCATTCTGTATTAAGTGTCATTTCAGTTTGCGTTCGGAAAAAAATTTCCTTTAACAAAACCCAGTCTTTAGGATTTCATAATGACTATTTTTTCTAAGAAAATATGGGTACATAAAAATTTTCTTTCTAAAATTTCCAGATCACAGAATATTTGGATTCTGAATGCCTAACTATTTAGATTTTAGGAAAATAGAGAGAGTACCAACAATAATACTTGGTACATGGATAGTGGATGTTATCAGCATATGACTGGTTACAAAAACTATTTTGAAAAGATTTTCATGACAAAAAGAAATATAATTCTTTAATTTATTAGAACGCAATATCAGCTTGATGACAATTTTACAAAATCATTACCCTCTGATAGATTTGAATACATTTAACAGAAGTTACAAATCATAACCTTAAGGTAATATTCCTTGTTAACATCTTGTTGAACCAATGTCTTTATATTAATAAAATCGTTTTCATATGGGGGTATATTTGATTGTTAGTTTTTCATGTTTTTCGTAATGATGTTTTTCAAGTTTTTCTTAATGAAGTTTTTCATGTTTTTCGTAATGATGTTTTTTAGGTTTTTCATAATGAAATTTTTCATATTTTTCGTAAAAAAGTTTTTAAAAAATTAACTACTTATATTTTTCAAATAATTCTTCATGAAAATTTTCGTATTCTAAAATATTTGTACTAAAAAATTTTGTAATGATGATTTTCTTAATGAATATTTTTGTAATGGAATTTTTTTTCCTATTTTCATTTTTCTTTCGAAATAAATATTTTTGAAATATATGTTTCTTCAAGAATAATTTTTCCCGAATACGACTAATCTTCCTAGTAATCCAAACGTTATGTTTTCTTTCTTTTGTTTTTGTAATCACCATTTACTTACTGGTATTTTATTTTGTGTTTTTAATTTTTTTGGATTCTAGATTCCTTAAATCTGGAAATTTTCCTTTAAAAACCTCAAAATATTGGATCAAACCAAATTTTCCTTATAGTTATGATTTCAACTATCAGATTTAACCAGAATATTTCTCAACCATTGGATTGTCATTGGAAGTTCAACCATCGTACCAAACACCTATATAAAGGACCCACAGAAGGTGATCCCACATTGGATTTCAAGCCATTGAGCGCCAAATCTCTACCCCCATTCAAATTCCATATCTGAACCTCTAAATTCTTTCTCAAATATGAATGTCTATTGATGTTCCTTCCCAAGAGATGTTAAAATTGAAGTCAATTTTGGATTTTTTGATTTATAGAGAGAGGTTGGTGAATCTGAATTTCATTTTCAAGTACGATTCAATTATAACCCAGAACATCAGGTTGAATGGATAGGAAAACATTTTCATATCAAATCCAGGAGCTCAGGATGTAGTATATCCATATCTTCTTAGGGGATTTTTTTTTAATCTGTGAGTATCTTCAAAAAAGAAGATAGGAGTAAAATTTCTTTCAAAAGATATGTAAAATCATATTCCCTTTAATACACAATGGTTGCTAGCATGTTGGGGTTGTCCTATGATGGGGAAGCTGAATTCTGTACCCATAAGTTGTCGGATGTAGAAGGAATTTTTGTAAAGGTGAAAGCTATAGAGTTTCTTGGACATTAAGATGTCAAGGCTCCAACAATTTCACATTTGTCAACAAATAAATAGATCCTTGAATTATGGGTTCAATGATTCATCATTCAAAGAAAAGGTGATAAGGAAAACTTGAATAAGAGTGAAATGTACATCTTAGACTTTCTGGTGAATCTGAGAAAATCAACTTGAGGAATCATATTCTCCTTACGATTGACAATATTAATAATGGTAACTTGAAAGCTCAGATAATCATGTATCCAGCCATCCTCTCTAATCTAATTGTTCGGTTCCTAGAGTCTCTCAATATTCCTTTCATTTCCAAGCCATGGAATTGTATACTCATGTTAGTAAGTGATGATACAATGAAGAGAATGAATATTTGTTTCTCTAAAGATTTCATTGAATTATATGACATACCCAAGGAATTGTCTGAAGCTGTTCCAAAGGAACAAGAAGTTCTTGAACCATAAAGAAAAGAGGAATGAAGAGGAATTTGAAAGTAGTAGTAGTTGAAGGTAAAACCCCATAGACTGAAGTAACCCAATCCACACCTCCAACTCCCAAGAAACAAAAATCCTATCCTGATGAGGTTGTAGCCATGTGGAGGGAAGAAAAGAAAAATTGGAAGGATGGAGAGCCACAGTTTGTCTTGGATCCTGTAGAATCTATGGCTATAAAAGAAAAGACAGCTTATGAGGTCGAGAAGAAATCTATGGAAAAGATGAAAAATAAGAATATGTTGGAGGCTGAGATTGTTCAATCCCTTTAAATGGATACTGATAAAGCATATGATAATATCCTTATACCGAAATCCTTTTTGTTAGAGGCCTTACCTAAGACATCAGGGAAGAAATTTCTCACTCCATAAAAAGTACTAGAAAATACTTTTGAAGAAAAGGATGTTGTGGAAGATGTACAAGAAGAATGAAGCGGTGGTGACACAGAAGAACTCATAAATATTGTTGAAGAATTTAATGATAAGGAATGTGCATTCGGGAAATTATCAATTCAAACCTCCCAATCTGGATCTTCATAACATGCTACTCCTGGGATAGATGAAAAATATGATGGTGAAGTGAATAAGATCTCTGAGGAAGAATGTTATAATCATCATTTTATTCACCCTGATGATTCTAAGGCAGGTGTTGAGAAGGAGACGATTGATGCAAATATAATTGTTCAGCTGTCTGACAGTGAACAGGAGTCTCCAGATGAGGAAGCTGTTCTAATAAGTGAGAAAGGGAAATAGGTGATTGTGGATACACCTTTTAAAATTGTTTTAAACAAAAAATAAGCTGGTAGATCTTCGAAGTGGAGGCTTGTTGATCTAGAGAAAGATCATTCACCAATCAAAGTCTCATATTTGGAATCATCGTCCCCGGGACATTATTTCATAATTCAATCAGTGAAGAATATTGTTGACACTATTTTGATCATTCTAATCATTTTGATGAGATTTCAGATGCCCCAACACATTATGAATATAAAATTGGATTTAGTATCATTGGTGATGGATAAGTGTGTAAAACATGAAGCTGATTTAATGATCTTCTTCATTAACTACGATGCCCACAAAAAATCATGTAATAAAGTGATTTTTTTTCAAAGAGAATAGTTGAATACTTGAGGGAGATTGATGAGTTTCAACATGATGTTATGGAAGATTTTGATAATAAAGATATGAAAATTAAGCATCTCACGACTATCTTTGAGGAAAAATAAACTTTTGGGAAGAATACTCTGATTCAAGAGGTAATGGATTTGAATGGAAAGTTGTATTCTATTTCCAAATATTGGAAGAGGGAAAAGGATCTTCTTATCGAGATCAAAGAGAATCTAGATAAAAAAGATGAGTTGTTGAAGGCCCAGGCAGAGGCTCTGAGGACTCAAGAAAAAAAGATCAAACCCTTAGAAAAGATAGTTGCAGATTAGGATCAACACCTAAAGAATGTAGATGAAGAGAACAAGGAACTAAAAATTCTGAAAACCATATTGAATAAATTGATACCCAAGGAGAAGGAAGGAAAATAGATATAATCTGACCTTTTTTTTGTACTCTTTCCATGTACAAATTCTTCCACTCGTAATGAAATTCTTGGTTGCTCGTTTTAGTTTAGATGCTTTGTACTAATATTACAGATACTATAATTTCATCTAATTTACCTCAAATTCTTTTTGGAAATCACAAAGGGGGCTAAAGGAAGAAAAGAATACTATATAGAGAAAAAATATCCTTATGTATGTGGGAGTTTATCTGAGGCGGGGTTTTCATTACAGAGATTTTCATAATGATGATAGTGAAAAATATCATTCCGGAAATCTAGAATATAATACTTAGTGTTCCAAATCCTAATGGGGGGGGGGGCTAGTCATATTCATCATTGACCATATGATAAGGGATATAAGTTTTAAAATCAATGTCTAGAAAAATGTTTTCATGGTCTTTTTATTCTTATTAAAAAGGATGTTTGTTCTTTCCAAAAAGGGTGAGACTATTGAGTCAATAAGGTTTTCCTTATGACTTTTCCAATCCTTCATGTTTATAGAGATTGTTGAGTCAATAAGGTCTCCTTATGTCTTTATGATTAATTCTTGTTTTGAAAATCACAAAAACCTTATCTCATGGAAAATCACATTTTACCCTATGTTTTAATTCTCTAAGGAAAATTTTCCTTCCCAAGGAAATTAATACTTACCTTGTTTCTTATTTTTCATTATATTGTCTATGTGTAAATTTCAGTTTCATATCTAAAACCTCGGAATCATATAATACATAGATTAAAATCATTATGTTTTCAGACTCCAAATTCAGACTCTGAATTCTAATGAATTCAGACTCCTATCTTTGTCAGTTTGGACTCTGAATTCTAATGAATACAGACTCTGAACATTATGAGTTTTGACTCCGAATTCTACTGAATTCATACTCCGAACATTGTGAGTTCTGATTCTGAATTCTAATGAATTCAAACTCTGAACTTTGTGAGTTCTGACTCCAAATTCTACTGAATTTAGACTCAGAATTTTGTGAGTTCATACTCCGAATTCTCATAAAATCTTACTCCGAACATTGTAAGTTCAGGTAATGAATTCTTGTGAATCTAGGTTCCGAATTTTCTTGAAATTCATACTCCAGAATTCTATAGAGATTAGGTTCTAAATTCCTTAGAAAATAGATTCTAAATATCCTTGAATATTACACACCGAATTTGTTTTTGTTTAGACGCCGATCTTTTATTTTCATACATTATGAATATATGATTTTTGTTAAGTAATCATATATTTTCTCACATTTATTTTTGTTATAAAATGATGTCGTGCATTCAATTACTGACTAACCATTTTCTGAGTGACACATATACAGGTCCCTCTGAAATTCAAGGAAAAATATGACCGTTGGAGGAAGGATCCAACAGTTGGTGTTGTGCCTATAAATATGAGCTCATTCGAAAGAGCTCAATACTGTTCTATGACTCTAGAGATTACATGTTGTTGAAGTGATTTCTAGAGAGAGACTCTCATTACATTGTTCATACTAAACTTATTGTTTAGATTTTTGTTCTGCGACTCTGATTGTTGTTGTTTACAATCGAGGTCTTCCAGGGATATGAAGAAAATAGGTGCCGACTTCCATGATGTTAGGGGCTTCCTTGCTGAGAAAGACAGAGGTGCCAACTACCTTGATGTTTCGGGATTACGGGGATAACAATATAGAAACAGATCTTTATATTGAAGGCTTAACCTGGTGTGGGTAAGACAGATTTTCTTGAAGGTATAAATCAAGGGACATTTATCCAAGGTTGTTGGATACCCATCTCTTTTTCTTAAAAGATTTACTAATTGTTACTTGTTTTGTTATATGTTTTCCACAACATTTTATTTGTTGAGGAAAGTATAACTATCTTATACTTCCTTATACTTTTATACTCTATTTTAGTAAGATTCTATACGCATTAAGGTAGAATCTTTAACTTTTTAAACATTCATTAAGTTTCATTTTCCAGAACCATCTTTTCGAATTCACTTTCTCAGAATCATATTTCCTGAATCATGAAATTGTGTAGAACTAGAGGTTTTGTGAATTACCTTGTTTAACCTTGTTAAACATAACCATCATTAAAAATTCCTTAGTTATTTTTAAATTGTTCAATTCACCCCCCCCCCCTTATTATATTGAGAATCACTAGATACTTTGATCTTTTTATATATTATTTTGATATTACTTTTGGTATTATAGAGTAAATAATACTCACATACCATCTCAACAAGTTACTAGTAAATTAGTTACTAAATATTTGGGAATTATGTTTTAATTTAATTCCATCAGGGATTCTATTTTGGAGTATAATTTCCTGATCCATGTGGTTCATCTAGACCTTAATGTGGGAGTAGAGAAACATCATCTATTTCCTAGGAGTATCAAATGTACTTTATATCACTTGATCATTAATCCTGAGCGTATCAGGGGAAAGTGACTATTTTTACTTTAGAGTATATTTTAATGTTGTCGTGAAAATATGTGAATGTAATTTATCTTAATTATGTAATATTTATTTTAAGATATGAATATTTATTCCTTAATTTCTATGGATGGTTGTAATATATTATTTTTATCAATCCCTATGGGCCATCTATACCAATGATAATAAGATGTATTATGATATGAAGTTGCAATTATGGGGGTTGATATGAGGGTTTTCATGAGATTCTTGTTATATTGGTGCTACACCTATAATTTTGTAATATATAAACACAAAATAGAATTTTTATTACTTTATCCTCTACGCATTACTACCATGAACTGGAATACTTTTTTCAATGAAATAGTTATTAAAAATACCTTGTACCCCTCATGACTGTAATTTTTTCAGCGTCATGAACAACATATTGATTAAATCCTTCCAGTTAATGCTGATTATATAGATTAAAATGTACAGTAATTGTGAAATTATTTTTTGTTGTAGGTTGTGATACTTCATGTATTTCTCAAATCCACCATATATGACTTTAATTTTCACATTACATTGTAGTAATAGAATAGTCTTCAAGGGGTGATATGAACCCAGAAAAATTTGAGTATGACTTACAACCTCTTGATTTATTGGAAAATAAAATGGAAGAACTAAATATTGGTATAAATTCCTCATTAATTTCCCCTCAACATAAGTTTTTCAATGAATATTAATCAGGGATTGGGAATATTTTCTTAAATCAATAGCTTCTAAACATCTATCCTAGTGGCCCCATTCAAATCCAACCATGGAAAAGTATTTTTTCTCCATTAATCATGATTGAGATAGGGGTATTCTATACTAGGAACTAACCATGTTTTGGATATGATAGAAATGATCCATGTAATTCTATGTCACATATCATTGGATAAATATTTTTAAATGCATATGTAGACAATAGTTGATTCCATTAAATTGTTTTTGTTAGAGACTGGATGTTTCTAATTTTGTCACCCCGTTTAGGTCACCACAGATTGTGAAAATATGAATATTTCTTCCCATGAAATGTCTTTCCTTTAATGATACTCGTGTTGCATGGGAATGTTTCTTTAGTTTTGGATTTTCTAAATCAAACAATGGAATTTGATGAATTATTTAATGATTCTAAACTGAATAAATATCATCTTGATCTATCACATCCAATCAATTGGAATGGTAATGAATTAGAACCATAACTATAAAATAAAGAATGAATTATTTTTATCATTATCTAATAAGATAATGTTCTCTATGGAAAATAAATTCATTTAGTGCATGTAAGAAGTAATCAAGGATCTTATTCACACAAGTAGTTGAGAATGGAATCCCAAATGAAGGAGAAATGGGTTCATTTATTATTGGATCAAGTGTTGATTTGAACTTTTTGGGTAGAAAGTGGTATAGTTTAGAGGATTGTTATGTTTATTATGTAATTTCCATATATTATATTTTTTATTTGATTTATTTTCTTTGTAATCATCATTATTGGGCCATTTCATTGAAAAAAATTGAATATTTAAAAAAATTGAGATGTCACGTGGTTTGATAAATGGATTGGAAAACAGTGTGAAAACCACGATCAAATGTAAAATATTAAGAAGGTCAATTAATCATGGTTGTTGCATGGTTTACGAAACCATGCGGATCAACCATGAATGTCCCCTGGGAAATATTGTTTCACCCACACAATGGGTGTTCAGTCTGGAAAAACATGTGTCCAATAAATCATTATGCATAGAAATTAATATTTTTATAATTACTAAATCTTTCTAAATTATATTAAAATCAATAAACATCCATTATCAAAATAGCTCGAATCAAGACCTCACTCATGCATGAGTAATGCCTCCCCGTTTATCAATCCAGGAAATGAAGTGGATGTTTTTTATATTTCCAAATGTAAAAACCTATAAATCTGTACATCTCCTCTTCTTTATGATTCTTATTTCATAATAAATACTTTTAAATTGTCCCATAATCAATTTTGGTTTTATGGTTTAGGCCATATGTTTTAATTATCATTTAGGAAAATAGTCCTCAAATATATTCATATATTTCCAAGTACCTATTTACCACTCATGGGGATAATGAATTCACTTTTTTTATTCCATGAGTTACATCAGGTACCTAGTTTAAGAGTTTCCCTAATTGGTTCACTAAACACCACAACAAATTGATTAAAAAATTGTCAAAAATGTTCATTTCTGAACATTTTAATTTCATTCCTCTTACCATAAAATAATTAATATCTCCACAGTAGTACAAAATATAATATTCATATATATTGGAGAATAAAATCAATGAAACCCATCAATGAAAATAAATAAAATAAATAATTTAAAAATTTTGAATCTTATTTCCATCAGAATCATCTACATTTGAATTCCCTACATCTTAAAAACCTTTTTTGGAAAATTAACAATATGATGGTCCATAATATTAAGCATTTTACTTAATCATTTAAAATATATGAAGCATCGAAATCTATTGGTTCATGGAATTTTATATTATCATGAAGTGTTGATATCATGGATTTGTTAAATCATGACTTACCTAAAGGGCTAAAATCCCCCAATCTCCATCATCATGGCTAATACCATAAAAATAATACATCTTATATAAATTAAAAATTTTAATTCCATGATACATATCATTTTTACCTAAAATTTATTCTAATTTTTTTTCTTTTTAGTATACATCATTGAATTGAATGTTATTTAATCCCCTACAAAATGAAAATCAAAATAACTAATATGGGAATTATGTGGCTTCTATATTTATTATCTGTTAGAGAAACATGGTTAATAAAATATTTCTCAACCGATAAACTAATTGAAAATAGAATCTTGATTTAAGAGAAAACATCATTATTTCATAATTGACGTTAAAAATTTGATCATTCATTGGTAGAAAGGAATTTCAATTGATCATTTCAGTTAGATTTTATAAAAATTTATTTTTAAAATCATTTCTAAAACTACATGATTTATTTTTATTTATTACGCATTCCATTCTATTTAAATATTTTATAGAAAACTATTCAAGATTAATTTGATTTGATGATTAAAATACTTTGTTTGGGGAAATTTTATCTTCATCATAGAATTTAATTAACATTAATCCAAGGATTTTTTTTAATATTATATCAACTAAATCCATTTTCAAAGTAGTATTATCATGAATTATTTTAAAGTTAGAATAAAATTATCACTCAAATAGTTTCTTAAAAACTTCATTTTTTAAATAATTTAGGAGACATCTTAATAATCTCATTTATTAAATTATCATTTTATTCCATTAAGTCAATGATTTTATTCTATTCAAGGAATATATCTACCTATCAATCCCTTTAATTAATTTAACATTGAAATTTAATACATTCTTGTAACTATTTGTGATGCATCATTTCATTCTATCATAAAAGTACATTATCTTTTACATATCATGTTTTTTTATATTATATTGGCTGTATATTAAGTATCATTCTTTACCTTCACCCCAATATATGCTCCCCATAATTCTTCATTATGTTTCTATTTACCCTTTGTGGAATTATTAATATAGTTGTAACTGAATTAGTATTTTTAAACATAAAACATTATTCACTATCATGATGACATCTTTTATTTGAATGTTTATAAAGGCCCCTAAGATATTGAAACCAATTTAATATATATGTTTTACCTTAATTTGTGTAATTTAATGGAGTATTCTAATGGTTATCATAAATTTTGAATTATCATACCCAATATTGGCATTTATTTTCATCCAATACGTGAAGTCATTAATAATTGAAAATAGTCTTATATCTAGATATATAAAAGCACTAATAATATGTGAAAACCCAAATCTTCATTCTTTTGTTATAATTTTTTAAGTTGATTTTCCATTATTTTTATATTTGTGGAAATAATTATTTTGACCTTTTTATGGTACTAATATTATTACACTTTCTAACATCCACCTTTGATGCATTATTGGGATTATAAATATTTTTATATATCCACATTAGTGCATAATTTAATTTTATTTTCCTTCATTATTTAAATAAATGGATTTATTGTACATTGACATTCCAAAACAAACAGTTTATTTTCTTTTATACATTCAAAGATAAAATAGTTAGATGAACCTCAACTATTCATCCCCTTACATGAGTCCTTTTTAAAATGAGACTTGTATTCAAAAACAAAATAAATCCAATTATTTTACATTTTTATTATTTTCAAGATGATAATATTCTATATTTATTATTTTAATGTCATATCCAAAATTTTATTTTTTAACAATTTTCCACATTAACCATTTAACAAACTATCTCCTCTAATTTGTAATTCGTTTCCCTTATAGTTGTTCTTAAATATTAATCTTCCCTTGAAAGGATTAAATATTTTATTTTAATATAAATAATGTTAGTTAAATATAGTGTACATTATTTTCAAAATATTTATTATGAATCAAGTAGTCATATTCAATATAAAAATCTTATGTAATTTTAAATTTGAAATGGAAATAGTTTTAAATAAACTAGATTAATAGATAGTTATTATATAAATTATTTAATATAAAATCATATAGTTTTAATTATATAAAATTAGTTTCATTATTAAAATAGTAAAATTAATATTTACATACATTGAATTTTTTTATTTTTTTATTTGAAAATATTAATTTTTTAGTGAATATTAAAAATAACATTATTTGTGTACAGTTCATTTATTTTGTGTACATTAATAAATTTAAAAGTCCTAATATTTCATAAATTTTATTTATAGTATAATATTTATTATTTAGTTATATATAATTTAATTATTTAATTTTGATTCAAATTTCAAATTGAGTTTAGTAAAGTTGTTTCTAATATTAAAAATGTATTTTTGTGAAAATTTATTTAATGAGAGAAATTATTTTCCAATTAAATTAATATGAAACACCTTATTTTGAATTTTTTTAATGATATTTATATAATATATATATATATATATATTATTTGAAATTCTAATATTTTTTATCACTATTTATATAGGTAATCTAAAATCATTTAATGCTTTAAAAATACATTTCATGTTAAACTTATACTTTATTAGGTCTATGAAGTTATTTATAAATTAAATTCTAAAAATTATATAAATACAATCTTTTAAAATTATTCCCTTATTGGTAATAATAATATATTAAACAATATAATATGTTTATGTAAAATCCCGAGATTTTATGAAAAATATTCTTTTAATATCATTGATGTCTTTTGTTGTATGCTACAAAAATATTACCTTGCACTACATGCAACACCGTATGAGCTTGTAGTATACACATCACTATTCTTGGATCTTGTTACACACAATTTTGATAGTAGTTATTCTACAAAACATTGAGTGTATATATATAAATATATATATATATATATATATTCAATATATAAATGAATTATGGTTGGATTCTATTATACGAAACAACAGTGGAGTCTTGCACAACACGCAACCCTGACTTGGCTTGCATTACACGCAATCACGACTTTCCTCGATAGCGTGTGTTGTACGCAATACCAGGTTTCACTAAACAACGATATATTGTTATAATATTATTATGAACTAGCCGTTATGAATAGTATAAACTACATTTTGAATTTTATAACATTATTATTCATCTTACACATTTTCTAGATCATGGTATGAGAACAAAATCAATTTTTCGAGTAAAATAAGTATTTTTCAAAAAATGTAGTTTTGCCGCCTTTTGATGGTGCACCCACCATAAATCTTGTTTTAGACATGTATATAAGTTCAATTTGACAAAACACAATTCTTATTTGGAATCAGGGTATAAAAATTTACTTTGGATAAATTTTTCATATTATTTTGATAACTTTCATATTTTAATGAATAGTAAAAACACGCTATATTTTAATTAAAAACGACTATTTTTTCATCGCAATAATTTATATTGTTAGATTATATTTATAATTGGTTTTAATGTGTAATTAGAATATATTTTTACCATTTAATCCAATGTTGGTCAATGTAATTAATTTCACTTTGAAATTGGATATAAACAAGTATTAATCTTTTGATAGTAATTGTTTCTTAAAAACACACGATTTGTTTTGACGACGGGAATTAATTTTTAAATTAATTAATGCAAATGATATGTTTTGAATTTGGTAATATAGAAATCATTTTTGAATTCTTAATATCAAATATAGATTAGGCCTAATTCTTGGTGTTTTTCTGGAAACTTTCATTTTTCGATGAATAGTCAAACCACTAAGTGGTAGTTAAAAAACTGAATTTTTCATAAAACATCATTTTACCGGTTCTTTGAGTGGAATTTCGAAAATCCAAGAGACACGGTTAATATCAAGGACTAAAATTTGGTTCAATGAGATGAAAATAATTTTTGGTGAATAGAAACTTTTTACTTTTTTTACCACGGTTAAAAGTAAATAGGATAAATAAGGGTAAAAATGATATTCTTATTACCCTAACACATGTCCGAATTTTATTAGATAAGTTTAATTCAACCAAAAACAAAAATAGGAATAAAATATGACCATTTAGACCCACTTGGATTAGATTATGACCTTTAATATTAATGTATTTAAAGAAGGGTTAAAATAGGTAAAATCAAAGTTTAATAAGTAAATCATTTTTAATATATGGCTATACATAAGATAAATTCGACTATAAATATTTATTAGAAATCTAAAACGATCTCCTAAATAATAGTATTTTATTTATAATTTTTAGACATTAAATAATTTAATTTATTAATGACACAAAGATGATGCAGTAATTATCTTATTAATGAAATATTGACATAATTGATCTTATAAATACCTAAATAAATGTAATTTGAGACTTTTTATCAACTAAAAGAATTTTCTAGGTTACTATGACATGTTATTATTGATTTAAGTATCTTTTTTAGAACTAATATTTCTGATATAATTTTCACAAAAATCAATTACCAAATAGTTTCAAAATTTACATAAAATAGTTTTTAAAACAAATATTATATTAATAATTGTTATTTTATTCCTAGAAAACAAAGGTTATGCCAAATGACATAGATAAGGTTAGATATATTAATAATAAACAACTTGGGGTTCGATTGGCTTGTTATTGTAAGTTTATTAACATTATAGTGTAAGAACACAAAAAGACACAGTAAAAGTAAAATTATGTAACTTAAAGTTAAATCTAAATGATAAGGATAAAATAGTAACCTAAACTTGTCCAAATTCTATTGGATGAGAGGGTTTTGACCCATCCCCACCTTATCTTTGAAATAAATCAATTTGGATCTATTTAAACCTGAATATGACTTTATAATTAAATAATATATTTTGTTTTTCCAAAGGTGCCCCTCTCATCACTTATAAAAGGGAACCTCCTCCCTCTCTTCCTCACACCACTTTGAGCCTTCAAACTCGTCCAAACCCTACCAAATTTTCTTATCCGCTTCCCTAGAAACATACTAGAGGTACTGGTCTTCTTCAAAGACAAATTTTAGTGCCCTAAGAGGAGGTCTCAAAGAGGCGCTTCAAAGAATAGGTAAACTCCGTTACCGATTCTTTCAACTTTATTTTTTTCTTCCACTTATTCTTGTTTAGTTTTTTCATTATGAAGTAATAAAATCAGTATCACTCATATACTGATATGTTATTATAAGTATGAAACAACCCTATTTCACCTTCTAGCCATCCTATGGATAACGAAATCACTGTGCGTGCGTACATATGGAATACCGTCTCCACGCCATGGTGTAATCTGTTTTTCCAATACCACCTTACTTGGATGGGTATAATGGTTTAAAGAATAACTATACATAGTTATTATAACATTATACTAATTCTGATATGTTGTTTCATCCACTCCAATTCAATTCAATTATTATGGATATGATATCATCGCTCGTGCGTACGTAAGGGACTACCGTCTCCACGACGCGATAAGATTCATTCTCCATGTTAACCATTAATAAAATGATTATAAAGTATATATAAGCAATAATAATGAAATATTTTACATTATAAAGCTACTGTATTTATGTATATATATGTGTATGTCATCTACTGAATTCCATTATACTCAATAAGGAAATGAAAACAACATTCATGCATATGTACGGCCTACCGTCTCCATGAACGGTGTATTTCATTCCATTTATTGATCTATTATATATATGTATATTATGAATATATATTATATATAAATCATGTTTTATATTCTGGAATTAATTAATCATGATCTATGTAATCATATGAATAATTACAAGTCAAATCACGGACCATAAATGAATCGATTTTACCCAAAACGCTACATTAACATGAATTTACAATAGAATGGGTAATATAATGTCATAAATGAACCATATATGATATCATAAAAATGAATATGATTATGTAATAAATCAATGACATTTTTTAAATCATTATACAGGAGGTTCGGATACATAAGAAGCATATCGGACATAAGGTAAGGTATAATGTTGCAATCTCAATTGTTTTCTATCAGAGATTGCTTATACGTAAGTATTTACTGGGTTATTTCTATCATCCATGTCCATGTTTTATAAAAGTGTTTTCATGTATGTTTAAAGTCCCTTTTACCCATTTTTGACTTTTACTACATGGTATGTTAGGAATATTTCTTTTGTTTACATTACGAGGTACTTTTTTGAATTTTCCGGAAAAAGTACGAGAAGAATGTTTTTTAACTTATACGGAAAAAATGGATTTTTACGGTTTTATAAAGCCTTATTTTCATTAAGCTTACTCAAAAATATTTCATGACTATTTTCAACAAAATCCTTTTCTTTTAATATTTCATGACATTTTTTGAAAAGAGAATTATTTTGAAGAAGAAAGGATATTTTCCTCAAGAATTCATTTTAAGTGTTTTATCAAAACCATTTTTCATCTAAGATGACATTATTTATTATGTGTATTTTTCAAGTATCATGATTTACATGGTTTCACATTTCTTATGATGAAATGATATCCATTTCTTTTATATGGATTATTTTATGATAGAATGATGTTTATGGAACCCATTTTATTCTTTGGGTTATGATGAATGTTTTAAGTTTATTTTGTGGCACAAGTAAAAATGATTTCACTATGAGATGGGTGGGACCTATATCTCCCTCCAATGCATTGGGTAAAGATTTATATCTCATGAGATAGACATGGCTAGAATGGTAAGTTAATTCGGTTCAGTATTACAGGACTGGAACGAGTAGTGAAGTCGATTCAGAAAGAGACTTTGTCCACTAAGATGGTCTTGGCAGCAATGCCTTGGCTACTATGGAAATCATTACATGTTCTTAATGGATGCCACAATTACATGTTTTATTCCCCTGATATTTTATCATGATTTATGTACCATTATAATATATGCTTTATGTTCTACCATGTTTTATGTCGTTGCTCAAGATTTCGATGTTTGAACATTATGTTCATGTTTTTAAGTTCAAATGTATATAGTATGTTTTATTTTATCCATTCTTACCCTTACTGAGAATTTGAGCTCACCCTTTTTATGTTTTATTTTCTCCTAGGATTAAAAGAAATGTTTTAGGTAAGGAAACAAAAAGTGGAAGATCTTTATGGGAGGTGCTGAAGATCATTCACCACGATTAGAAGATTACGTTCTATGTTTCCAAAGACACTAAACTATTACGGTCCTTGTGTGTCGGTTTTTGTTATGTATTATGTATTCCGCAAAAGTAATGTAATATCTATGTACGTCAAGCTTTGGGTCTCTACAGTTTGAACGAATATTTTTATAACGAATAGTGAAAACTAATAAAAATTACAATGGTTATTATAAAAACATATTTATCAATGATTAAACAAAAAAATAAGTTTTAAAATGACTTTAAACAAATAAAATTATATTTAATTGAAATATTTCATTCTTTTATCTTATAAATATATATAATAGCCCATTTTTTATCTTTTAGGCATGTTAAAAATTTAGATATCATTTTTTATCTTCAAAAATTCCATGTGTATCCTCTCCACCCTCCTATAGATGGCCACTAGTATCCTCTCCTCATTTATGGGTTTTGTAAATAAGTGGTATCATTCTTATCCAAGCATATTTGTTTTATTTTTTCTTCCACCTCGATAAAATTAAATGGCATTCCCACATATGTTTGGATTTTAAACATTATTTTAATACCATATCATGGATACAAGGAATCATAATCCAAAGAGAAAATCATTTTAGCAGTCTTCGAAAATGGATTATATATGTTAACATTATACAAGAATCCAATGTATAAAATACAATATAGATAACCCTTTTAGAACTCCATTATTATCATATCATAACTTTGATTAATAATATTAATTTACTTCAAGGCATCCTCGAAAAATAAATCAAACTAAAGTGCTGAGATTAAATTCCTAGTAAGGTTAAACAATACAAAAAAATATTTCATAAAAAACATAAACATTTATGGATATGTATAAAATAATAAAATATGCCTTTTAAACACTACCTTCAGCATAATATGGCAATAATAAATAAAATAATTCTATGTAAACATTTAGATTGATATTATACTAGTTGAATTATCATAGGTAATATCAATAACTATTCTTATAATAAAGGAATGAATAATACCAGATATCATAACCACTATTTCAAGGCTTTGTTCCTAAACCATACAAAATCTATATTGTCATGTCCTTATTCTAAGGGACCAGTTTTTCTAATTATTCATACTAATTCATCAAGGTGATATACCGGGCCCCTCTGGTCCCATACAATGTCCAATATATTTCACATATGTAAAGGGTGAATCAAAACCTAAACATTCATATTTTTTCTAGTATATGAAATGTTAATACTTTAAACATAAACCAAGAATGGTATCAAAATACCATATACAATATAAAAATTTCATAATACCTTCAAAATATAAACCACATTTAATCATTAAATCTATAAAAGGATGTTGACATAGATAACAAATTACTAAAAAAACCTTTAAACTTTTTTATATAATTATCACTTTTTTACATTGAAATATATTAATAGTCTCAAAATTTTAAAAGAAAACCTTTCTTTTGAAAATACATTTTTAATATTCTAAGGGAATATTAAATATCATAAGGTCAAATAATTGCAGGAAAATCCTATTGGGATGTATATGATAAAAACCATTCTTTCCTTAATTTTTTTAAAAGGTCACAAAGTATCATATTTTTAAAACAACAGAAGGATTCCATTGAAAAAGTTATACAAAAATCTAAAAATTGGTATAAATGGCTTCCGAAATATTTAAAGAGATAGTAAAAATATTTTCAAATATTTTTATATTAATAATTAATGAGTATAATAAATATTTCCCAATAAATACATACATGTAAACAACCTCTATTAATAATGAGATTGAGAAATTGACCCTTAGTATAATTACGATAGTCTCTGTATGTATCCCAAAACTGGTATAATGGTTTTGAACATAATATTAACTTGTAATGGAATCATAATATTATTTATGATATCATATATTAACATTTTATGACATTATATTACTCCTTTATTATCATTTCATTGATATAACAACGTTTCTGGTAATAATTGATGTCTCTCTCGCATGCGTTTTGACATGTTATTCTTGATTGTATAACATTGACCATGATTTACCTATTAGAAAATGTATTATAGAATTTATATATCATATACATTCATAATATCAATATATATAATATATTAATATTTGAAATGGAATACCCCATTCCTGGAGATAGTAGGTCATACATACGAATGAATGTTGTGTCTATTTTCATATTGTATTGAATGGAAGTAAGTGAATGACATATATGTATGTACATATATTTATTATTATAATTGATGTATTATTTCATATATTTCATACATATTCTTAATAAAAAAATTATTACCATTCTAGGATGGTGATCATAGAAAATGAATCTTATCACATCATGTAGATGATAAGTCGCACATACACACAAGTGACAGTATAATATTCATAATGGTTATATGTTATAGAATTGGAAGGAGTATGAAATTTAAATAAGAAATATCAAATTATATTAATTATTTAAGTTATTTATATTCATTTTTATACCCATTGACATAATTTATGGATGAGAACCAGTTTACACCATAGTGTGGATATGATAAGTTACACTAAAGTGTGTATATGATAAGTCATACATACGTACGCATGATAATATTATTTTTTGTATGATTGGTAACTGGAGGAATATGTTTTCCCAATAATCAAAATAAAATCTCAATATATTTTAGATTTTTATATATATTATTTTGGTATGGTGACAACTTAGGATATGTAATTAGTAGAAGAAATAACATTGAAAGAGTTTGACATAACAATTACATATTTTTTTGGAGATCTGCAATTGATTTTCACAAATGGGCTCCATAATATAGATTTATACCCAATGTGTTGACACTAAAATAATGTTATGTATGTCTGTAGAGGCAAATTTAATGGTATAGTTTATCCAACAGGCTTTGGATGTGTTTTTAAAAGAGAAGGAGAAGGTCCCTTTTATGAGAGAGGTGAGGATCACTTTTGGAAAATATGAAAATATTAATTTAACATAAAATTATTTACGGTTTGTAATGGATTAAAATTAATTAATTTCGAACATAAGATTTGTATGCGTTGAAATCCTCTAATGAAATAGGTATTTGGAATGTTTAAGAGAAAAAATCAATCATATCTTTCAGATTTAATCCCTAGTTAAGTAGTTTATCTCATACCATGACTTCTACATTTTTACACCACATGATTAGTATAGTTTCTATAAAATTCAAAGAGTACATAAAGTGGTTCAATAAGAGAATTTTTAATATAAAAAAATTTATTTTGATGATATTTAATTTTGATGATATTTATATCATTTAATAAATAATATTTATTTGAAGATCTCTTTTATGGTGATTTCAACACTAATTATTACTTGATTTTTGTTAATGTCATAACAACATTATTCCTTTATAAAAAAGTCATTAAATCAAAACTAACATGTCATGTTTATCTATAAAATTCTTGAATAGCATCAAATATTTAATATAATATTTATTTGAATATTTATAAAATTAATTGTTTGATTCGATTATTAATAACTCTATTGTTACATCCTAATTGGGTCATAAATAAACATAAATTTTAATTCCCAAAAATTACAAATAAATAACCATGATGTAAGAAATCATTTTTTTACTAAATAATATTTATATTCTAATATATCACTTATATAACCATATATTATAGTTGTTTTAGTAAAAATAGTTTTGTTTATTATATTTTAAATTTAACTAAAATTAAATATTTTAAATTTCTTAATTACACCCAAGAATAATATAAAGGCCAAAATTATATCCTAAGGGATTTATTGGTCAGTAATAAAATGTTTATGATGTGTTTTAGGGTAATTTTTTAATATCATAATATTATTTTTACCTTAAATTTCCCATATTTACCTTTAACTGTGGTAAATAAAATTTAAATGTTATTATTCATAAAAAATAATAATTTTGTCCTATTAGATCAAAAAAATCATCCGGATTAATAAAATGTATGTAGGATTTATGAAATGCAATTCACAGAAGAAGTAAAATTAGTTTTAATGTTAATTTCCAAAATAATCCTGGAAAGCGTGTAAAAGAGATGTTGAGAAGTTTAATAAAATATTTATATATCTAATTATGTTATGAAAACGATTACAATGACATTAATTTGAACCAAATATGTATTATATATATATTTTTACATTAAAATTAAAATAATGTAAAGTAATTATTAAAATGAAAAAGTTGGTTAATAATTCATTGTTTATCACTATTCAATGAAAATTAAATGTTTTTAGAAAAATACCAAAATTTCACCCTCTGATAATTTTTATATTCCAAATTATAAAATGATGTATATTTTAGCCAATTATATTTATCATAGGGTTTAAAATAATTTTTTTATTATTTACAAAATGAAATAAACTGTAATACATTTATGATAATATTATTTCTTAACATATTACTATTTTACTATAACATATACATTATTTATAAATAAATTTTATTTTTGTGAAAAAATTATGAATAACATTTAAGTATTATTTATCACTGTTGATATAACTATATTTAATGGATAAGATATAAATATATCATTTAGATTAATACTAACCCAATGTATTGTTTTTTAGATGCTCAATCTTACATGTTCCGCAATCTAAGTCTGTGTTGTGTGAAACACAATCAATTGAAGAGTTCATAATGTGAAATATTTGGGTGTTATATTCTCCCTTCATTCAATAAATTTATTCCTAAAAATTTACAATTTTAATTTGAATATAAAATTTTCATAATAGAAAATACCATTGTAAAAACCCCACATTGAAAATAGGGTTAAAAATATATTGTTAATAAGACAGAAATGGAAATGAAAAAGTTACCAAAAAATTATGATTTTTAATAGAATAATTCTAGTTGAAAGTGTATATACATTTATGTCATGGAAACATAAATTTTTATAAGGAGTGAGTGAGGTCATAAATAAAAAACAAGTGAACAATAAATTAAAAATAAGGGCCTAAAAGCCATAATTATATTATGAATTAAAATATAATCAATTCAAGAAAACCAAAGCTATTATGATAACACATTTTTTGTTTTTACTTTTTCCCAGATTTGGGGTATTATTTTACATTATATATAATATCTCATGTAATTTTAGTTCATTTTATACCTTGTAACAACGTTATCCATTAGTTGTGCTTTGATCTATTTTTTCATTATTTGGTTCACCTAGAGAAGGATATTCAAGAAGATTCCTTACCCATGATGATCTTTTAACAAATCATATGCTTCATAAGTATTTAATTCATCTTTTATGTGTATAATAAAACCAAAAAGATAGCATTTAAAATCAAATAAATCATACATAAGCCCCAAAAAATAATATCCAAAATAATTTATCCAAATAAATTATCTATTTTTCCAACATCATTTTATCAAAAAAATAAAACTACTAATGTTCATATTTCCATCATCTATATATTATCCAAAAATGATTAACATGAAACTATGTTAGATTACTTGGTACAATACAATGTTAGATCCATAATGAAATAGTACTATTGTAAAATCCATATATACACCATAATTCTAATAACCAGAAACTTATTATTAAAACACACAAATATCATAATTATTTAATCCATAAATACAAATACATTTTTTATTAGACATCAACTATAGTAAGAAAATAAAATTAATAGTGATCCATTTCTATTACCTTAAATATATTAACTTAATACCCGGAAAAATTATTTTCATAAAGTCCCATGTCTATATAATTATTTTCTGGATCATTTATAGCTTCATGCATTCTATACAATCACAAGAAATTTGTCCTTTCTCTCTATACTTTTAACAAACTCCTATTACTTTTAGAAAAGTACCTGGGTGTTTCTTCCCATAATTATCACATATGATGAAATCCATATTTCCCTTTTACCTTTATCCAAATCTTACTCCTCCATCCTCTTCTTGTCTTTCAATACCTTAATTTAAAATGATGATTTTTACACAATATTGATTGAACATAAGACTATATATTAGTTTGATGGGAAAGTTTGTGGTAACAACACCTTTTTGTTTAAATTGATATAACCCATCAAATAATTTATCAAAAATTCTATTTATGTTATATAAATAGCATGTGTCATTCCTTACTAACCCTATAAAGATTGATTCATACGTTAAAAAATTTTCATCCTCTTTTGTCTCAGATTAAAAAACATTTCTCTATATATTCTCTATGTTCATCAAGGAAATAAATTTCATAGAAAATTTCCTTAAAATACATCCATTATATACTTTAAAATTTATCATCCACTTTTTTTAGATCATTTACCACCTGTAATCTAAATCTATAGAAAGATAATAAACATCCTTGAAGACCATCTCCCTTTCATTTCTTCCCAAATAATGAAATATCGTGTCTAAATAAATTAATAATTTTTTAGATATAAATGGAATTTTATCCCCATTTAATGTTGAATGAAATTTCTCATGAAGCAGTCAAACATTGTTCCCCCACATTTTGGATCAGTCTGTCCTATACACTATAGTTATTGTTCATAACAAAAATTAGTTCTTCCAATATGGTTGTAAGTAGTTCAGAATCAGTTTTTTCTCTAACTCCAACATCATTATCATGTATATGGATAATTTCTCTACATGGATTATGTTCATTAATATGGTTTCAATTACTTCCCCCTGGTGTCATTTTTAATCAATGGCATACACTAGATTAGTTTTTGATTAATAATGCATAATTCAAAACCAGTAAAATTATTTACATAAATTATAAACATTATGCATATCTAATCGATAATAAAAAAATTATATTGGAGACCTATTAACTAATAAATACTTCATAAATTCTATTCTATAAAAGAAAATTATCTTAAGAATATCCCCTGAGAGTGTCGAACATGGTGTGCAGTAATGTACTTTTTTATATAAGAGGTTACTTCGAGTCATGACAGGAATATCTTATCAGAGTTATTAATCCTAAATAAATATGTTCTAGTACCACACCAACTTATAGTATCCTTACAAGAATTTATTTTCTCGGAATACCCACCTAATTATTATATTACCAAAAATTCTTGGTTGTTCCACAATATGTATTCTAAAAGTCAATTTTAGGGTTATAATCCTTAATCTATGTTTTATAAAACTTTTTCCAAGGTTATTGCTAAAATTACTATAATACCAAATGTAACAATTTGACAATAGATTCCCAATGATAGTACATTATTTTTATACATTGTCTTGGTTACAATGAATCTAATCAAAAAGGACCAATAAGTTAAGCAGTCTTGGAAGATTTATTACATATGAGAACATCACATTACAATTCAACATATAAAATACAACATAGAAAATATTTTGGTAACTATATAATTCTCATAGTTTAACCTTTCATACAAATAATAATAAACAATGTGGCATACAGGTAAAATAATACATAATAAATTGGTGACCTCAAGTGATTAGTAAGGTTAAACAATACATGAGAAGTTAACATAAATAAGCATAAACATTTAAGGAAATGTAAAAAATATATAAAAAAGAATCCTAAACATTCCCTTTAACATAATAATTAAAGGATAAATCTAATAATTCCATTTAAAAATTCACATGGATATTCTACTAGTCGAATAATCACATGTAATATCAATAAAAAACTAATAATGAGGGAATTTATAATGCCAGAAATCATAAACACAATGTCAAGGCCTGGTGCCAAGAACAAACACAAATATACAATTAACACCTCATGATAACACACAAGATTGTTTTATGAGGGCTAATAATTCATTGAAAGGCTACAACGGGCCTCAATCATCACTTTCTAAGTCCAATACATTCTTTGTATGAAAAATCGATACATAACATAAAAATTTGTATTAAAACTATAATATGAAATATTAATGCATTAACAATAAACCATGAACAGTATAAAAATAATAAATACTCTATAAAAAAACACAAAACTGTCAAAAAAACATCCTCAGTGAATCATAAAATCTAAAAAGGATATTGATTTAGAAGAAAATAATCTCACTAAATCATTAAAACTTTTTGATAGAAATATCCCATTTTTACACTGAAATCATTTAAAAGTCGTGCAACAATAAAAGAAAGAATTTATTTTGAAAATAAATTTTTAATATTGAAGGGGAAGAATCAAATTTTAAAGGTGACATAACATTAGGAAAATCTTATCACACCGTATAAATTAAAAAAACATTATTTCTTTAATTTTTTGAAATGGTCGCAAAGTACATTGTTTTAAAAAGAAAAGAAAGATTCCATTCAAACCATTTTATAAAAATTCTAGCATTGGTATAAATGACATAAAATTATTTTAAATAGATATTAAAAATGCATTGAAATTTATTTTTGCAAAACATTGACATGGATTATAAATATGTCCCTGGAAATACATACTTATAAACATCCTCGAGTAATAATGAGATTGTAATATTAACCCATATATTAAGTCTAATACTATAGATATGTATCAGAAAATCCTATATATGGTTTGTAGATAAATTATTAACTTGTAACAAAATCATAATATGTTTTATTATATCATTAATGATGTTTTTATGAATTTATATTACTCATTTAAAAACAATTCCATGTTATAGGAATGTTTTGGATAATAATCACATTCTTTATCACTTGTGTTTTGACATGTTATTCTAGATTTTATCACATAGATCCAATTTAATAACTAAAATAATGTATAAAAAGAATTATATATCATATATATGAATACAAATATATGTAATAGATATATATATGAAATCTAATACACCGTCCTTGAATATAGTTGGTTGTACGCATGCATGAACGCTTCTTCCATCTACTTACCATATTGAATGAAAGTTAGTGAATTACATATATGTATATATATATATATATTATAGTACAATTTTATCTCATATATTTCATTATTATTCTTAATATATATTTTTATAATCATTCTTGTATGGTAAATGAGGAAGATCTATCTAATGGCATCATTGAGACGGTAAGCCATACGTACATAAAGGCAAAAATATCATATTCAAAATGGTTAAATGTTATGTATTTGGATGGATTATGAATTATACATAAACTGTATAATGTTATATTTATTATTTTATTCCTTTATATTCATCATTATACTCATCGAAATAATGTATATATGAAAAATATTTTACACCATGGTTTGGAGATAGTATGTCTTACGTACACACGAATCACGATATTATTTTTAAGAGGATGGGTAAAAGGATTAATATAGTTGTCCTATAATAAAAACATAATCTTATAACATATTAGATGTGGGAGATAGTATTTTAGTTTGGTATCAATATTGTTAGTGGAATTATAATAAGAAAAAAATGAAAGAGATTGATCAATTGATTACATCTTTTTACGGTATCTATTTTTGATTTTCACAAAAGGACTCCTTGTGATGGATTTCATCCCAAAGTGTTCCCTCTATAATTAAGTGAAGGATTTTGGAAGAGTAAATTAATGGGATTTTTTCGATCCAAATGGGTTTGTAGGTGTGGATTAATGATAAGGAGAAGATTCCTTTTATATGTGTGGTGAGGGGCACTTTAAAAAAAATGAAATATTAATTTATTATAAAATAATATTCAGTTTCTAATGGATAAAAATTAATTCATTTCAAGGATTCATTGTGTATGGGTATAAATACAGTCATCCAATACGTTATATACATGTTTAGGTAATAAAATTAAAATTATTTTTTAGAATTAATAATTAGTTAAATTGTTTCACTATTATCATGACTTCTTGTAATTTTACACCACATTGTTAGTATAGTTTCTATAAAATTCCAAGAAAATACAATGTGGGTCGATAATGAACATTGTAACACTATTGATCTTATTTTTTATAACCTTGTATTTTTTTGACATTTCTATCATTTAATAAAATATTTTTTAATAACATAAATGGAAATTATGACACTATTTAAATCATGATTTTTCGTAAAGTGATAAAAAATGATTCCTTTAAAAATGGATTTACCAAATTATAACATGAAATTATCATTAAATTTTTTATGGTATAAAATATTTCAAATAATATTTATTGCAATATTTATAATATAATTGATTTTATTTTTTATTGATAACATTATTGTTGCATCTTATTTATGTCATAATTAATTTTAATTATTTAATTCATAAAAATTATAATTTTATAAACATGATGTATGAAATAAATTTATTTTATTAGTGACTATTTATAATATAATATATAACCTATTTAACAATATATTAAAATTTTCTAGTAATAGTAGTTATACTTATGATATCTTTAGAGTTACAAATAATTTAATGTTATAAATCACTTAATCACACCCATGTGGCTTCAAAAAGCCAAATTCAAAACTTACTATATTTATTGGTTAAACATTACTAATCTAACAAAGTGATTAAAAGGTTATGTTTAATTTTATGTTATTATAATATTATTTACACTTTTAATAACTCTATTTTACTTTAACTGCGGTAAATAAAATTTAAAAGATATTATTTAGTAAAAAATATTTTCAACTTATAAGATCAAAATCATCATCATGATTACAGCCATGTATGTAGGATTTTCAAAATTAAATTCAATAATTTATCATTATGTTAATTTATTATTTACAAATGTCCCTAGAAGGTGGGTAAAAGCGTCGTTCAAAAGTGCAATATAATTTTATATAACAAATTATATTTTGTAAATTTTACCAATTAATTACACTAGACTAATATTTTTATTGTGTATCTATTTTTAATTTAAAATCAATATAAATTAAAATAATTATTTAATTGTAAAATTCAGTTAATAATGCATTATTTTATGCTATTCACCCAAATTGAATGTTTTCATAAAATAATGAAAATCACCATATGAAAATGTTTATATTCCAAATTAAAAAATTGAATTATATATTCAAAAATTTAATTATTAAGATTATCAATAAATAATTTTATTATTTTTTCAAAAAGGAAAGAAAAAGAAGTTCCTTTATGAAAATAACATTTCTAAGAATATTATTATTTTACCAAAACATATACATTTCATTATACATATGTTTTATTCATATGAAAACATTATGATTAAAATTCGAAAATTATTTACTACAATTTATTTTTATATATTTAATTGACATTTTATAAATATATCATCTAAATAAATACAAAACAATTGATTGGTTTCACAGAAGCTCATTCATGTGTGTTACACATGCTAAATCAGTGTTGCGTGCAACACAAGATATTGAAGATAAATTATTATGAAATCATAGGATGTTATATCAAATATTATCTTAACATAACGAAATAAGATAACTAGTATGTATAAATTTATTTTTTTTAATTTTAATAGAATACCTCATATCCGTATGACCATTCATCAAGTATAAAATGAAATCATCATTTGTGTATGGCAGTCTACCTCCTCATAACCCGTTGCCATTTTTTCCATCAACTCATCTTATGATAAAAATAAAAATATATTTAAAAAATTGATATTTTATTTGTGACATAAACATACTTGGGTAATAATTTTATCACATATAGATTATTATATTTCATTTTTTGGGTGGAATATGATAACATTTATCATTTTTACAACAAACTACCTACTCATGAAGTGATTTGATTTTTTTCACTAAAACTTTTCATGGGAGGTAATAAAAATAATATTAATGAATAAATGGGATATATATGAAATTAGAATGACATTATTGAAATATTAATCTTTTTTCAAAAGAGAATATTTCATTTTTATTCATACATTTTCACTCTATGAAAAATGATAATATCATATGTGTTTGTATGTGGACTACCACAACCACGAAGAAATGTGAAATTTTTGTATCGCCCCATCACATGGACTATATATAAATATATATTGGAATATTTAATTTTGTGTTTATGAAATAATTAAAATTGTTTGACGATAAAATAAAAAATAACATCTTTCATTATTGAGTGTTGAAAAAATCAATCTTTACTCATGATTATGTATGATATAATATCTGCATGATTATATGGTAGTTTATTTCTCATAATAATTTTTCATGATTAATATTATAACTATAAATTTTTAATTAAAGTTATAATAATTTTATTATTATTATTCTATGTTTTATTGAATAAGGACCTAATTTAACAAAAATAACCTACCAATGTTTTTTTAGAAAAAAAGGTAAATTTCATCAAAACATCATATGTTATCATAAATGAATTAATATCTTTTTACATCATTGTAAGATTTAAAATATAATGAAAACAAAATATAAAAGGTTATCAATGAAAAAATTAAATAATATAAGTTAATTATTCAAGAAGATAATAACTTATGTGTGGATCCAGACTTGAGGTTGGGGACATTTTTAGAAAAACCCTCTTTAAAATATCCCTAAAAAATACGTTGCTTTTATGTAAATATTTATAAATATTATATTATTGAAGTATTTATATTAAAATTAAAAATAAATAAAAGGAATATTACCTCTATTTCGTACATTTTTCCAATGTTTTTCAAATGGATTATTTTTACTATTTTTGCATGGATCTTTATAAAATTTATTACAAAAGAAAAAAATAAATATTATTTTTAACTTATATAGTGTCAATGAGATTTCCCACCTCCATACAAATTATTTCAAGTTTGGATTCCAAAAAAAAATTCTTGTTTTATTCAAATCATAACAACATTTTCAATTTTTTGTGTATTTAGTATTGATGTTAGTTTATTACAATAAAATTGTTCACTAATATCAAAAAGTTTCTTCACACCTATTTAAAACATTTTTCAAATGGTTGTATTCAATATATTTTCCAATTAAATTGTTTTCAAAATCTTAATCCATATTATATATTACATATGAGTTGGATATAGATAAAATTATGAATATTCTATGATAGATTTTCAACACATTGGATAATAAGTTTTTCCTATATAGAATTATATTGGATGTAATATGTGTGGTTATTCCAATTAAAAGTTTTGATGTAATTTTTATATAAGATTTTTATGATTATGATGTCCAAGAGAACCTCTATGATTTTTCTATTATTTTTAATGAGTTTTTATATGTTCTTTAATGTTTATGACAATGATCATTTTAATTAAAAAATTATTCTCTTTTGGATATGAATGTATGTTTTTAAAAGATAGATTTTTCATGTGTCATTATGTTATTCATGGAAATAATGGATTTCTTATTTATATGTAACTTACTATTATTTTTTTGTTTATCGGGTATTTTAAATTTTTTAATCGGGTTTAATGAATATTAATGTAATAGAAGATGTTATTTTGAATGTAATAATGTTTTTTCATGAAAAATCATATTTTTCATGGAAATAATGGATTTCTTCTAAATTATGAGAAAATAGAGGAACATAAGTCCACGGTTTAATAGACCTTATGAAATCCAAGACAACCATGGTTCAGTTCATTATTGATTGATTTACGTCCGACATTATCCCATCTACATATAATTTTTCATTTTTTAGTGATGATGAAATATGTTCTTGAATCATCTAATCTTATTTTCTCTAATGTAATACAATTGGAATATACTATTTATTATAAAAAATAGCATGTTCATGTTGATGAAATTATAGAGAATATTATTTGGAAATAAGATATTCCACACGATATGATGGAATGGAAAACCATATAGTTGACTATGTTATATGGGAATCTGAAAATGATATGAGGGAAGACAACCTAATTTCATTACTAAGTAATTAAAATTGAGACGATGTTCTGAGATGTTAAGTAGTACAGTTGTAAAATATATTTCTTACCATGAATAACTTATTCATATTCATATCCATATAGATAATTTTTTTTGAATCATATTATTAATGATGTTATGGTGTTATTGAAAACCATATGGTTGATGATGTAACATGGGAATATAATATTTTTATGAGGGAAATATAACCCTACTTGTTTACTAAGTGAATAAATTTGAGAGGATGAAATTTCAAATAGGAGAAGAATGTAAAAACATAGATTATTATATTATGAAACATATTCATTTTTATTAATATGAATTATTTATGTTTATCATATATAAATATATTAAGAAATTTATTAATCATTAATGAAATAGATTTTATTTAAAATAATTTCATAAATAGTAATTATTCAAATGAATAATTTCTCAATTCCATAATTATAATTTTATAAAATTAATTTCAATTTTTAATACATAATATCAAAAATATTGTAGGATTAAATTTAGTAGTTTTATTAAAAATATTGATTTTTGAGTGAAGAATGAAAATAACATTTTTTGTTAAAGTACTATTTCATTTTTAAAAATTATATTATTTTAAATTACCATTTGTCATTGATTTTTTATTTATGGTACTTAATAATTATTTAACTATATTTTATATAATTAATTTGACTTTAATTGACATTATACTTTATTTTAAAATAATATTTCTAGGATTTAGATTACACTTTTACCAAAACTTCTTTAATGTGCATAATGGTTCTTCATTTCAATAAACTAAAAACAACCCTCATGAACATTTTATTTTAATTCCATAATTATATATATATATATATATTACTTAAAATTTATACAATGATATTGAATAGTCATATAGTTATCATAAAATAATCATATTCTTAAAAAACATGTTTCATTAAAAAAAGATTCTTCATTATGTCTCCAGGATTCTGTTTAAAATAAATTTAACCATTTATATATATTAAATTCATTAACATTTATTCCATATTTTTAATATGATTTTTTAATATATAATAATTTAAATTTGATTTTATTAATTTTTAATATTGAATATAATAAAATTATTTTTCCCCAGTTATGGTTATAACATATTTATCAAAGGAGAAACCAGAAAATTAAGATCTAAAATTACCTAATCGAATAAATTATATTTTATATAAATATTTTTGCATTAACTCATAAATGTATTCATAGTTAACCATTTTTGTGCGTTGTTTCATTTTAAAGTTGTGGGTATCACTTTTTTGAAATATTGCATTGGTGTCCTCTCCCCCAATTATCCTCAAATCTTCACACCTCATCAACCATTACATAGTCTATGTCCTAAAAATACCTTTATTAATTCCATAAATACTCCAACACGAGTTTTTTTAGAAATACAATCGAGGGATTCTATTGTTTTAATGCTTAATTGGTTTTCTAATGAATTGATATCATTCTTTACAGATCATTTTTATTTAATTTCTTATTCCACTAATGTAACATATTCTCCATCCATGATAAAATAATATAAATTGTATCTACCATATAATGACATGTTATTATGCTAGTGGAAGAACATATATATATATATGTAAGTTCATATCCTTAAAATGTACTTAATATTTAGTCAAATCAATAATTTTACATTATTTTACATTGAGGATCCTTTAATGTTTATAGATTTAGAGAAATCATCCATAAATCATATATAAAAACTCAATTATTAAATTTTAGACACTTCTACTCAGTATCCACATTTTTTATAAACCAAAATATGATTATAATGAAACACGATTTTGCTCCATTTTTAATCATCAGAACATTTCCTTGATCAAAACATGACTCTATTCCTCTCAAAATACACTGAAAAAAATTCAAAACATTGGATGAGAATAAAAAGGTCAGTATTGTATTCACAAATAATGAAAACTAATGTTCATGTGAAAAAACATAAACAGTGAATACTTTATCATAATATAACACTTCTCACTATTAAGAATTAGTAAATACACTTAACTGAAAGTCATATCATTTCATACAATTTATTTCATCAAAATATTAACTTAAAATCCATATAACTTAACATATAACATATAAATGTAATGTTGGGGAATAATTATACATTAATGGAAGAACCATACAGTCAAATTGCACTCATATTAGTGAATGGAATAACCATACGACTGAATCCCATACCCTATATACTGGAAGGTATAACATAAAAATCCATCATTGGTTTATCACGGAATAAAATATATTTGGTTTATCACATAACCACCTATCTTTGGTTTATCACATATCCTCCCATAAAATTTCCAAGTACCATTATATATTCATAACACACAAAAATTGATATTATCAACGTTTCATTGAAAAAATTTCTTTTGAACTCATAAGATATTATTTCAAGATATTGAAATATAAAATCCATTTTCAAAATCATTTCAAATCCTAAAATAAAAATAATAATTTAATAACAAATTTCTTTTTCATTTTAAAAATAATAAGTCTTAATGAGGAAGCTAAATATCCACTAACAGTTTCAGCAGCATCAATGTAATTGTCAAAACATATGTTAGAAATCATTAATTTTGGGAGTTATTATAATACATCAATCACAAAATATTCCATTTCAATCCCATTAAATGAAATTAAATGTAAAATTAGATTATTATAAACTGTATAACAGGAAATAGTGGATAACATCAAAATATGCATTAATGAAATGAGATCGAGATGAAGTCATATACCTTAAGATGAATTTATCACATATATTCCTTGTTCATCTTGAATAATAAACTTAGGTTAATTTATAATTTCTAGATACAAATTTTCATGTTTTTTATTTCTTTTATATCACATCTTTCCATGTTATAAAAATTCCATAATTATTTATGTTCATATCAGAGGTTTTGTCGATATTCAGTACAATAGTCAAAAAATGAACATGGTTTTATGTCACTAGTAATGGTGGTCACAATTACTTAATCTAAAAAATAGTATTCATGATATTAGTATCACATTTATACACCAACTATAATTTAAATCAGTCCATTAAATATGGTTATCAAAAATGGACAATAGTATAATCATAGAGAAGGTAAGTCGTACGTACCAATGACTAACAGTGTAATTTTTCCTTTACCATTAACAAAAAAAGATATATAACTTTTTATCATTAAAAAATGATCATACCATCATTAATATCATATTAATTATTTAAATTTACTTATATATATGTCATATAAGTGATGTAGTCAATAAAAATGAATTACATCGCTTTGTAGAGGTGATAGTTCACACATACGAACGAACAATGTTATCAATTTTACGTGCAAGGATATTAAGCAATTAATTGATATATTATTATAATATTTTTATTAATATGTCTCTAATATCCCATATAAATATTAATTTCAAAATTATAACCCATTGTGATAGAAATTTACGGAAAACAAATTAGTTCGGTTCGTGGAGGTGATAGCTAACATGTATGCATGAAAGATTAATTCCTTTTCCATTTAATGGAAGTGGATATGGATTGAAGTGATGATATTAACCTTAAAACCTCTCATTATCCAAATCATACTACTGTTATTTTTTCATCTTGGTTGGAGGATATTTTATGTGTGCTGAACGAGAAATAAAATAGAAATACATAATGAAAATGATAACTCTTCTTCATTTGATATCCATTGAAAAACACCTGAAACCTTTAATGGATGGTGTTCATCATAAAATAAGAACTCCAAAATATGGGGAGTAATTGTATGATTTTTTTGGTAGATCTTGTAATAGAAAAATGTATTGGATATGTGATTAATAATGGGGGATTTGTGCCTTTTTTTGATTAGTGGGTCGAGGCACCCTTGGAATTTTTAAAGGCATTAGATTAATATAAAACCAATTTCGATTTAGAAAATGTGTCCAAAATAATTCCATTCAATTATAGGATGAATATAATTTGAAATATAATATTAAAATAAAAATTATTCAATTTTGGTTATTTTTATCCCTTATCCTTTTTTATAAATACTTTTAGCTCTTACTATTTAAACTAGTAATTTAAAATATAAGAGTCAAAATACTTACCAAGTCATTATAAATAACCAATTAAGTTGTCATTAATTTAATTTTTAGTGTTATCAAAACATATTTGTAGAATATTGGATTTTAATAATTTTTATATCATTTTATTAAATATTTTATATTTTAAAATATGAATCATATCAATTTTTACAATATTCATTAAATTTTAATAACTCATAACAACATGAATCCCTAAAAAGACAACATTAACTGAATAATAACATGTCATAGTAATTCATTAATTTCTTTAATGGAATCAAATAGTTAAAATTATTTTTAGTGTAATATTGTTAATATCATTTATGTTATTCATTGTTTTATAAAGCAATCCCTACATAATCATTATGTCATAATTAAATTTAATAATTTAATATCTAAATGTTCTTAATAAAATACCATGAATTAGGTAATATTTTTATCCTTCTAATTAAAACTTATATTCTAATATATCACCTATATTAACCAATAATAAAATTCTTTTAGTATTAAGAGACTAGTTAATGATATTATTGCCTTTATTTTAAATAAATGTTATAAATGTCATAATAACACTCTAGTGGATTCCAAAGGCCAAAGGATCGTCCCATGGCATATCATGGTCATATATAACTCATCCAATTATTTTAATGAAATTTTTATGGTAGTTTTTTATTATTATAATATTATTTTAACCCATATATACCTTATTTACTCTTCAACATTGTAATTAAAAAAATAATTTAAATATTCAGGAAAAATTATTTTGGTCAAATTAGATCACATTTCAGATAATTATTATAACCATATGAGTTCATTTATTAAAAATTAAAATAAAATTTTTGAATAAAATTGATTTAATGTTAATCACATTGACAGATTGAGGAAAAGAGTTTTTAAAAAAGTAATAACCATCAAAAGGATGACATGTGTTTATATCCACTTTTAATGTGAAATTAATTACAATGTCCTACACTAGATTAAATTATAAAAACATAATATAATTACACATTAAATCCTTATAAAAGGATAATTTAGTAATATAATTTAATTAGATGAAAATGCAGTTTTGAATTAAAATCCATTATTTTTCACTATTCACTAAAAAATGAATACTATCAAAAAAACCCAATATTCAACCAAAGTAAATTATGATGTCCCACATCCAAATATGAATTATATTTTCTAAAACATAACATATAAAAGTAACTACCACTATATTTAAAAAGGGTTCCCCATCAAATGGTGGTAAAATTACCTTTTAATACTATTAAAGTATTTAGACATAAAATATTGTTTATTCTCATTTTATGCATATAAATTTATTAGAGTGAATTAAAAACATTAAATAAACATTTTTAAACATAATGTATTTGTTTAATTTAATTCCTTTTAATACAATGGTTATCTGATAACTACCATTGAATATAATAATCTTACAAAATATTATTTATTACGATATAACTAAGTATAGTGTAGAATATATGATTTTGGAGAAACTCAATGTCGCGTGTGGGGTATACTATCGTACATAGTTAACCATTAATTTAAAATATTAGTCAAATTTTTAATTATTTATGAACTTGAAAATTTCCCATTCTATATATACCTAGGATTGTACAATCATTTCTTCTATCATGTGGTAAAAGAAATTGTCGTTCATGTATATGGCAGAATACAATCTCAGGAACTAAGGTAATTTTTTCCACAACTCATCATAAATATGGTTATAATGATGGGTTTAAAGTATTTATATGATATATTTAATGTTATTAATCTTATAAATTTTTTTATCAGATATATATTGTAACCAATCATCATTTGGGGGATACGATAACATCACTCGGGGTGCGGTAGTTTACCATCACACGATGCGATGTGATTTATTTTTAAATAATGCTTCAAATAGAAGGTAATAATGACACATATAAAAATTATATGCAATATATATGACATTATTATGATATTAATGATATATTTATAGTTATCAATTTTTAATTTATCATTTACATTTTTACCATTCCACTCACTAAAAAATAATAATGTCATTCATGTGTACATGTGGACTATCGCCTCCACGATGAGACATGATTTTTCTTATCACCACATCACTTGTATGATATAATAAGGTTTTTTTAACAAAAATATATTGTATTTATTATATTTTTTATCAATATATAAACATATATTAACAATTAAAATATTTTTATAATGACCATCAGAAAACTACAATGTTACCCATATGTACCTACAACCTACCATCTTTATGATTCTAAAAAATATATTTTTCATAAACTTTTCATAGTTTTAGTTTAAAAAAAATTAATGTTTTAAAAAATGACTATATTTATTAATAAAATATACAATGATTAACTAGGATCCCCCTAGCATCCTATCAAGGATTCACTAGGCTATGATGACTTCATCCATTGACCCCTCCCTCTCACTGAGGGTTTTAGGGTTCATCTATTATATTATTTAAAAGATAGAAATCATTCTATTTAACCATTATTGAACCAAGATTAAAATTGAAATTTTCTTGAATGTTCTAGATATTTTGGATTTCAATCATTATCGAGATCATCTGATTTTTGAGTTTAGTGTAACTTAAAGGAATCTGGACCTTACCTTGTTTACATTGTTCAGAAACAATTAAGAATTAGTTGATTCGTTCAATAGGTTTTTATCTGAATTTTTGGTTCTTCAATGGCACATGATAGTTGGGCACATAGACAAACTATAAATAATTAATTTTTTTCTTTGATGAACAACTATATCATCACCTAGCCTAAATATCATCAATCATATAATGGATTTCAATTATAACTCTTCCATTGGTCATTTTATATTCACATAAAACGTGATTTTAATTCATTATAATTATGAGTAATATTCCCCTAAATCTATTTTCCTATAAAATCCTTCCATTAATCATAAGCTTATTAATTTTGAATGTTGAAATCTCTTCTCTAATACCCATATGAATTATGTTTTTCATCTTATTGGTACTCATGTTTGTGTTAAGGTTTTTTTGTCTATGATTCTAGTGTAATGGCTATTGATTGTTGTTGGGGAGTAGTTTCAATATTAAAAATCAGCCAATTTTGAGTCTTGTATATATTTATGTTCTTTCTATAATCACATGGGTCAACTTGCATCATCATTTAAGTGTAGAATTAATGTGGATCATGGTCGATAGTTGATTTCAATAGGTTATTAATACTATCTTGAATTTGGTGAATTTTCATAGGATTTTATTCTTTGTTAATCCCATTCTGAAATAGAAGAGACCCTTGAATCCCAACCTGATGGTTTATTACATCATTTAAAGATATATATGTGATTTGTATGTTCCCATTATAGCAACGAAAGTCCTTTAAATCCCAAGATGCTTTACAAGGGGTTTAGATTTGGCCTCCTTAAATATATGAATAGATTCACCATTGCCTACTTCTTATGGAGACATTATTTTCATATGTGATGGTATGAATTTGTGAAGAGATGCAAGATGGGGGAACCCAACTATATTTTGTGATTAAATAATTTATAAATAGGGAATGCAGTATGGGAATGGGGATTAGTTTAAGTCTTTGGTTGTTTGAGTTCCTAAATTCCAATATCAAATATTATCACCAGTTTCCATTTTTAGGCTTGGAGGTAGATGCTCAGGTTATGGAGCATCTTGATTAACTTAGGAAATGTAGGGAAATCATATCCCTCTATCAATGGATTATCTATCTGAAGGGATAGTAGAGTCAAGATATTAAAACTATTGTAATGTTTCATATTATAATGTAGAGGGTATTTATGGACGTGTACTCCATAGACCAAGGTGAAATAAGGGTCACAAGGAAAGTCGTGATCAAATATGTGAATTGTAATTAAAGGAAAAAATTATAAATGGGGTAAATATTACTCACACATACCTAATACAATATAGAATATGTAAAACAAGAATCTAGGGGCTGGTTAAATGTTTTTCATTGCAAAAAACAGCGATCATGTAGGTGAAATACATTAAAAATTATGAATGAATAATCAATTCTTTAGTCTGGGGTTTACAATATGTGTGATCGTTATTTTAATGTTAATGAAGTAAAAAATCATATATAGGAACAATTATACCTATTAGATGCTTACGAGGTGATGAAATTATACTGCAACATGGTTAAAAATGACTAGGTTGAGGCTATAAGGAAAGTAGATTTATGGAAAAATGTAGTCCAATTCAAGGAATAAATGTTGGAGGAATCACTTCTCATCAAAACCTAGAATGAGGATAGGGACAATATTTATTATATATATCTACACATGGAAACTAATAATGTGTAGATGGAGTGGATCGAAATGAAATATTTTATTTTAGTGAGAGAATTTAGTGTGATGAAGTTAATCATAAAATCTTTCTTAGATATGTGGGAAAAAATTACTTTTTCTATTTCAAAGACATGTCAAAGACAATAATATTTTATTGGTAAATTGACTTATTTGGAAATTATGTAGTAATAATGCATCTAATTGACTTAAATTATATTTCAATGGATCATCTATCTCTTATGATGTTTTATGATTTGAATTTTGAAATGAAATGTGTTTTCACATCCCCATAATAGTGATTTTAAATAAAATATAAATTTTATGGTCATGTTTTAAAAGGATAATTATTTAATAATTTTTTATTCTAAATGTTACTAAATAATGAAGAATTTTTCAATAGTTAACCTACCAAAGTCATTTTTACACATATACTGAATACAACCATAACATATAAAGTTACTATAATTTACTAAAACAATTCTGTATTTTGTAAAATTTAAAATAAGAGGAATATTAAACATAAGAAATTTATTTATGATATTCAATAATTATATTATGTTTGTTTTTTAGGAATTTTATGAAATTATTTAATGATTCAGACTCATGGTAAGAGACATTTTATGAAACCACTTTTAATGTGACCTTTAATGTATTTTCCTTAAATTTTCATATTTCTAATATTTATTTGATAGATATATTTGTATGATCCTAAAATAACATTATACTGAAAATTTCATCTCTCTCTTTGTTTTATTTCCAATGATTCTTAAAGGAATCATTTTACATTTTCTATATGTATGATTTCAAATTTATTATAATAGATAAAAGGAATTGACAATATTAATTTATATAACAAAATCACTTCCCTTGAAAAAAATATATATCATGTTTGGATTCCACTAAAATATCTAATTTTTTCTTACAATTAATACATATATTCAAATTTCGAGATATTATTTTATAAACAAATTTGTTGAGAAATTGTTATTTAATATAAATTTCTTTTACTCTTTTTTTGAATGAGTTTATCAAGGTTTATATTCATTATATTTTATGTTGGAAATGTTTTTGAATGTGTAGTGTTCCAATAAAAATGATGGGGTAGCCTTAGATAGATTATTCAATAAGTCTTCAATGATTTCAGTCCAATGAATTGTGAAATGATTTTTATCTTTAGAGAATTATATTAAATGATAGTTATTTTGTTCCCCCAATTTTAAGTTATATACTATGGTTCATATAAAGATAATATTATGATATTGCCCCATAGAACTTACAATAATTTTATATTCATACTAATGATTTTAAATGGAATTTTATTTGTTTCAAAATTTATGATGGTGATCCTTTATGAGAAAAATAATGATTATTATATATTATAAAGAGTTATTTTATAGGAAAATGTTTTTCATAGCTTTTAATGTTTTTCACTAGACCACTATATTGAATCTATTTATGTCCATTACTGATATTATTTCTAAAACTAATTATTTTATGAAAAACATAATTGTTATGGATTGATATGTGAATGGAATAATTCATGATGAAATTAATGAATATTTTTCATTAAAATAAATCAATTTTATATTAAAATATATATATTATTAAACAATTGGATATTTATTATAACTACTCACATTGTGTGTGGATATATATTTGGGTTTCTTATATTACAGTTATTACCAAATACTAAAAATATCTAAACATAATTTATCATTGAAAATTTATGAAAGTGAATTCTAGTTTAATGTCACAAGATGATATAATGATTAAGGCTAGGACCTTTCCAATATTTTATCCTTGATCACTAATTTATTATCCATGATATCAGTGATAGCTTATTGTGTTTTTAAAGAATAGATCATTTCCTTGTGAAATTTTCCAATCATTACATTCTCATAAAAATATACTTAAAATTAGACACTAAAAATAGAAAAATAAACAGTATTATGTGATATTTAATTTTCCATGGCTTTGTACTTTTTAATTAGAGTTTCACACATTTGAAACGTTTTATCTATTTCTTCTTCATCTAATAAAATTCAAAATATATTTGATTTTTCTAATTTTGTAGTTCCTTTGTAAATGAACAAAAATATCTGAATAAAATATATGGGAAAGTTCTTCATATAATCCATAAATTTAATGCAACTTTTTCAGCTTAATTAATAAAACCATAGTCATTAACATGTGAATATAATTATTCATGAAGTTTAATAATTATGTGTTTGGATAATTAATTAATATTTTTGTTACATTCAGGTAGTGATGTATCCACTTTTTATTTCTTTTAAAAATTTAACTTTTTTTCATATTATCCTTTATTTTCTTATTTTTTTATGATTTTGTTAGAAATTTCTTTATTAATTTTTATGTAAATATTCTTAAAAATAATTTGCAAAGGAATACTAATAACTTCCCCAAATCAATACATTATCTAATGTATTAGAAAAACTAAGATAATACTTATTTATCAAACCAGATGAATCCAATATTATATTTGATGCCAATTAATATGAATAGTTGGTTGTAAAATCATATTTAGATGGGGTGAATCAAGGTAAGAAATATTTATGGAATTATTATAACAATATATTTTATCCTATTTTTTCATTCTAACAATTAGAATGGTAATGATCTATAGATCAGTTATTCTGTTCCAAAATGACGGAAAATAAATGAATGGAATAATGTAAAATAAATCACAACACATGGTATTTTTATATTGTTCGAGTCTAATGTGGGTATCTTCTCTCTCTGGGTTCTGGTTTTAGTATTAGATATGGAATTCCAAAAATATTGATTCTATATTCAATGGGATAAGTATCATATAGAACTGAAACATTTTCCACAAAAATTATATCTATTTTTAATTTAAAATATTGGTTCTCATAAGTTTTTAGCCTCTTAATTGGTTCTTTATTTACTCACCCGCTAATATAAAATAGTAACCCAAATGGAAAAAAGGAAGATCATGTTTCATCAAGTTACATCAGCATGTTAAATATGTGTATATATGATAATGATTTTTCATATGACCCATCATAGTAATATTAATTATAAATCTCTTAAATATTTAGGAACTACAAAATCCTTCCTTATATAGGATTGGAGCATTTCCATTTCATAACTCTTCAATAATATCATCATTTAGAAAAAAAATACAAAAAAATTAGACTTTCTCACTAGATTCGGAAATATCAATTTCTAAAACATCCTGTACCCCTTATTCAAAATTTATTGAACATAGATTAGTATCTTATGAATATTGTTATATTTTATTTTTTTTAATACATAACCATTATGAATCCTCACAATAATGCTTCATAAATTATCTCCCTGAATTCTGAAATTCTTCAACCCATGCGATTTATGCATCTTTAATATTAGTTACTCCTAATGGTTATTGAAATTATCCCTCATAATTAATCTGTGAGGTCTCCACTGATCTCGAAATACATAATAATTTGAAAATACCAATTTTGGAATTCCTAAAATATATTATAATCATATGAAAAAACTGTATTTAAATCTTATATTAATATTAAAAAACATCACTTTTACATCATTATATTGAAATCATTATGTTTATATCAACATCATAAAATTTAAATTGACATTATTTAAATGATATGTAAATTATATTAATAATTTTAACTTCATTTAATTATTTTTCATCCAATAACAAGATATGTTTTTGATGTGTAATAAATTTCACTTTAATATCATGTTCTTTCATTCCCCAATATTTCTTTATCACATATATCATTAAAATTCAACATTTTTTTCTTAAAACATAATCATTCATATCTTCTAATCATATGATGCTATTAATCCATGTCTCTATTACATCACTCAAATTTGGGCATGTGACATCTCAACTTCTTGGTCATTTTTTTAGCTTAATAACTATCAATCATCTAATTTTACTCATATTATCGTATTTTTTTCATCTCATTTTGTCAAATTATGTACTATGGATATATCTCTATTTATGTTTTCCTGAATTTTTAATCTTCATGGATTAAGATGTTTATAATTATAATCAACATCTAGGATAAACCTATAAATAAAAAAACTATAAATATATATTTTCAATATTTATTTTTTCTTGTATGAGAAACATTTAGTCATAAATTTTTCTCATGATCTTCTTTAGTATTTAGACCAGTCAATCATAATTTCATTGCTCAAATGATTTTTCACTTACATCACCTAAATATTTCATCATTACATATGTATATAACATCATGACATGTTTTTATGTCATTATCTAATAGTATAGGGAAATTATATTGGACTGAAACCTATTATTATCTTCAGAAAACAAAAAAAATACATCCACAAGATTCAATTTTAATAAAAATTGAGTCTCAGACCACTATGTTTTTATTACCATTTTAACTAGTGTATCTTATTCTAACAAAACTATTGGATTCACCTTATAGATTATTAATATAAATATTACATTTTTATAAACTTGTAATCATTATATATTAAATTAGTTTCCAATATATCATTTCATTTATCTCAGTAACTCTTACCTATTGTTTATGAACTTTTAAATATTATGTCTCATGTTCCCTCTTTCCTCATTACCAGTTTTTTACAATTAAAATATAATTAGTAAATATTCATTGAACTGTAATGTATTAACTAATGGTTTTTTCTATTTCTAATTCTTTTAATGATTTTTACCTTCCCGAATTATCTTTTAAAAAAATATGGGTTTTCCTTTAACCATTTCAAATATTTTTAGTAAATATTCATCTAGATGTGTGGAATATATTTTTGTACTATATATTTCTAAAGTTTTTATGATATATGTTGAATGTGAATCTTTATTTATCTACTATCTTACAAGGGGATACCCTTAGAACAACATCTTAGATTTGGTTCCATACACCATTACATTTAGATAAGAAATAAGTAACAACATCATGGAGGAATGAATATTTTAGTAGTCATGGATAACTAGATATATAATATAAATTTATATTACACCATAACATAATATATATGCATATAATTTTCTTTGATAAATCCATTTTTACCTTTAGTGTATCCCTACTTATCAATCAAAAAATACAACCTCATTTCCATGGGAAATAAAACATAATAAAGGTGTTAAATCAGATTATATTTAAGGGTAAGATAAAAAAGGAAGTTATGAATATATAAGGGAAAATCTTCATTTCATGTTAAATAACTAAAACAAATTCCATTAAAATAAAAAAATTAATATTACATGGAATAAATAAAAGTTTTTATGATAATTCCACATAAGTAATCATTTTAACATAAATATTAACCATTTATTTTCTAACTAACAGAATAATTAAATAGAATATCAGTTACTAATTTCAATGAAATATATTTAATAACTATTTATATATAAATTATAACATATAGGATTCATTCCAAGACATATAATACCATATAGGATTCAATTCAAAGACATCATATATCAATGATGCTTATTTCCAATAAATCAAAAAAAAATGGGTACGAACTCAGCCAAAAACATATCTATGTTATATGATGAAAACAATTAGTTCATTGAAAAGATATAACTGGACCAAAAAATATATAAAATTTAATATTATTCATGTTTATTAATTAACATTTTATTATTATTCATCACATAGAAAAAAGTTAATTCCCATGGACTATAACAGTTTGTTGTCTTTTTAAACATTGAACAAAATCTTTTAATTTGATAACTACATCGAAGACTTGTGTCCTATTAATTTAAAATTATTTACAAAAATTTTGAGAAAAATTTCATAAATTCAGTTAAAAATATTTTTAAAACATAAAAGAATTTGAAAACCATTTACATTTACAATAAACATAAAAAACCATAAATGGGATCTAAAGCCAAAATTAAAAACATTTTTGAATTATTAAAAAAAATTAAAATATTTTTCCATGTAAATTATATAAATCTTAAATTATAAAAAAATTATATTGGTTTTGATAATATGGTTGTTTAATAAAATAGATTTTCTATTGAAGAGAGAAATAATGTCATATTTCCTTAAAAACATTTTCATAATTATATTCAGTACCAAAATGTGGTAATGGTAGCATAACATTAAGATATCATGACTAAAAAATGGAGTATAAAATTAATTATATTTATTGATGTGTTTATTAGAATATTTCATTAATTGAATACAATAATAATCAATCTCAATAAATGATGAGATTGTAGAAATAAATACTTACCACTTTATTAACATTTAATCAAAATCCCCATGAAACATTACATTTCATAATTCCACAAATATATTGAATTCAATTTATTACATTATAAAAAATTCCAAAGGGGTATTATATACACATCATAAAAAATATAGTTTCATAACATTACATATGTCATAAAGAAGGAAAATTTTGAAAAAATTTGTCTTACCGCATTGGATACTTTGAAACTATTACCCTATGAAAGAGAGATGCCAAAATGCATGGCTAAATAATAAATGTATATTAAATTATAATTAAAGTAATTCATGGGTAGTATATATATCAAATACAATAAATAGGCATTGAATATAACATGTTCCTCATAAATGTAAAACATGATACATAAATTCCATAAATTAAGTATTCACTATCATCATATAAGGTTAATACTCAAGTATAATAAATAAAATATTGTTTTAAATACATCATTGATCTGTAATTATATAAATAGTACATAATATTATTTAATTGTTACTTTATATTGCGTATTTATTAACAATACCTTGTTAAAGTTACATTGTTGGTAATATATGTTTTTTTGTCATATATGTTTTGACATGATGTTTTTTGTCCTCTTATTTTTATCACGATTTAATCTTTTATATAATTTATATAATCATATAAATATTATATTTATTAATTATATATATGATTTTATAACAATCTGTAATATTTAGAAATAGAAAATTAATTACACCATTCATAGAGATGGTAGGTTGTACGTAATAAAGAATGATGATTCCATTTTCTTATTATATTTTAATACAAAAAATAAATATATATATATACACACACACATATATATATATATATATATTTCAAGTATAATTATTATATTGTATATATATAAATATATCACATTATCCTATTACACCCACCCTAAATACATTCCATATGATGGGTGAATGAATCACATAACTTCTTGATATGGTTGTCCTATGTACAATTGTACAAAATTATCATTTTCCGAAAAATGGAAACCATGAAAATATGTTTTATATAATAATTTAAAATTCATTTAGGAATAATAAGTATCATATATATGATATATAATTATATTTTCCATCCTTATAACCATCCTTAAGAGGTTTTAATGTAAAAATAAAACATATTAGTTCATCATGTGGTAGACAACTATACAAACAAATGATGATTTTGTAGCCCTTTTGAGGGGAGTGTTTGTGATTGTATTTATTAATCATACCATTAATAAATATAATTATATATAATAGCTAATGTTTATTATATAATAATAAATTAATAAATTAATGTGTTTGATGAATAAATAATACATATACATTTTTTTATGAATGTTACCTCTTCTGTGGGAAACTTTTTTTTATTGTGAAAACTGATTCCATAGTAATATTTATACCCCAATTAAAAATTATATGATGATATTTTGGAATTTTTATGTTATTTTGTATGTTGTTTTCAATATTAAAGGATTATGTGGACTGAATAAGCGAGGAGAGTAAATTCCCTCTAATAATATAGGAAGACATGCATTATTGATAATACCAAAAACTATTCACTATTGGGAGTTATCCCTTAACTTATGTTACGAAAAATAGATAAAAATTACTATAATACATAATTTTTTCAGATATAAGTCCACCTAATATAATTAATACATTTTCCATCTTATTTATTAGTCCTTAAGTTTAATTAATTTTATCTTTACAGTTTTTAACAAGGTAAAATGTATCTTTTTATTTAACAATGTAATTTATTAATTATGATTATAAATGAAAATATATTTACATTAAAATTTAGAATAAATGGTTATAAATATGATGTTAAATTTATAAAATAATAATTATATTTGTGTGTAAAAATAATTTTTGTACAAAATAATGTAACGCACAAAATCTTGTTTTAACATTAATTGTATTAATTAATTTTAATTATTTTTCACTAATAATTATATTATAATTTTTTTCACATTCTTGGACAATATAAACTATAATGGATACATATATAGATTCAATTTTCTTAAATTACATTCACAAACTTTTCAAAATGTAATTTAGAAATATTTTATTATATCCGACAATTTTTTTTAAATGAAAAATATTAAAAACAATTTATTGTTTTTATTTACATTGTAAATATAAAATTGATTAAAATAACCAAAATAATATTATTATATGTTTAATTTAAAAAATATTACTATAAAAATAAATTAAAAATATAATTTATCAACACAAATATTTCTAATAAAGATAGGTTAAAAATAAAATTTACTCTTAGCCACCATTCATCAATAATTAAATATTCTATGAAAAATTCAACAAATTCACCCTAATATAATTTTTTATGTTATTATTTTAACAATAAATTTAATTGTGTTTTTTATATTTTATTATAGTATAAAAACATAGTTTTATATTAATTTCTCTATTAAAAGATAGAAAAAAACCTTTTAGAAAAATACATTTCTTTATGTGTTAAATTGGATTTACAGTTATATATTGTCTATAAAGAACAGAAAATCATTTTTAAATAGATTATTGAATATATAATATATAAATTCAATTATAATACTTCATAAAATGATTTCTGTTTAATATGTTGAGGTAAAAAAAATGTGTGCCTAGAAAAATTGTTTTTTAGAAATGGAATTTCTTTATTTATAAATTGTTTTTATATTCATTTTCTAAAATTTTGTAATGAATGAATAAATTTTATAATAATTAATAGAAATTTTTATTATAATTTATTTAATCATATCAGTAACCTCCAATAAATTATAAAGGTGATAAATATTACAAAAGTTTATTAATATGCCATGCTTTGTTTAAACACAATTTTTTGGGTGAAACATATTCTATGAACGATATTGCATATAATGAAAACTATATATTTAATTGCTTGTATAAAAATTAAAAATCATTATTATCATACAATAATATAAATATAGTGTTTCATTTTATATATATTAACTTGATGTTGGGTATTTATTATGATTCACATGGAGTATCATGTAATGCAGGCCATCAAAGTGTTTTAATTTATATGGAAAAAATAATTCATTAAAAATCACGGTGTTTCAAAAACCTTCACATTTAAAATACATTTCATTAATAATTTATAATGGGATAAATATAATTAACAAATAAATTCCAATCAAAAACAAGAATAAAATTTTAAAATTATTTTCCCAATCAATAATCATAATCATCGACCGTCTGATGTAAAGTGAATGTTATCAAAATATTATATCCCTAGTAAAACTAATCATTAACAATATGTTTGAATAATAAGGCTGATATAATTAATATAATTATCATTTTTATTGATGGTAAATAATTTTTTATGTTGTTGAATTGAAATACCATAAAAATATTAAAAAAATACTATTTAAGAAAATATCCCGATTATTTTGTAAATATCATTGTAAAAAATGATATATTTTGAAAATCCTTTTCCACAAAATCATGTATTTATTGAATATAAGGGAATAAATTTCATTAAAAATTGTCCTTTAATGTTTCATATAATATTTTAATGAAATGACATTCATGTTGGTGGGTAATTTTGTAAACGCCATATAGGTTAAAAAGTGCATTCCATTTTCACTGTAAAAAGGATTGAAAAGTGACTTGAAAGAAAAAAACATGAAGATTCCTTTGAAAAAAGTACTTTTAAAAACACATGAGGGGCTAAAATGTCTTTAATAAATCATTTATAAAAATATAAAATATGTTTTGAAATATTAATATAATACAAGGTTTTACATTAAATAGTATTTCCAATCAAAGATTGGAATGAAGATGGATTATATTAAAAACATTTTCTCAATTATTTTATGTTGAAAATATTGGAAGAACTAGTACAATTATAATAAATTATTATTAAAAAGAATAATATAATAAAATTAATTTCTTTTACTGTAATGTAGTCATGTAATTTCCTTTAAGTAATATTCATGAATAAAAAATCATTATTAAATTTCTATTTTGAAAAAATCCATAAAAATGAGTAGATAATTATGAGATAATTAATTAATTATTTATTTATTTACATAAATAGTAAAGCTATTTTTTTAATACATTATAATATATAAAAAATTAATTACACACATTATCATATCATCACATAACTATATAAGGGGAAAGTTTACATAATGACTAGAAAATGAGTAATGAAATCTCTTACCTCATGCTTCTTTTTGTTATAACATGGTTGAAACATATATACAATTGTTTTATAATTTCTAGTAAATAATTTTTAAACTATATGAATATATATTATATCATATATGATCTATTTATAACATCTTATTACTCATTCCTTAATAATATTTCTTTATTTTCACTATTTTCGGTGTTACTAGTGTTGTTTTCTCATGATTGTTTCATTATGAAGAATTTTGTGCCTATGCATATTATATAGTTATATCAACCCAATAATAATAACAATTAATTAATTTTCATTTTATTATACAAATTTCACTTTTAAACGAATAATGAAGTATTGTTATGAAAAATGATGTACATTTTGATCAGGGATATAGTACTCTCTATGTACACATAAGTAACATCTCCATTTTAAATGGTCATTGAGGGTAGAAGTTGTGTAATATGTATAATTTTAAAATTTATAATAATTTAGTTATTAAAATATTATATAAAAATATATATCATCCATGTGGTATGGTGGTGAAAAAATAGTCACATTTTATCGTTATTGTGGTAGTTCACACGTACATTAAAGATGTTATCTTCTTTACATGATGTAAAAGTAATGAAATAAATTTATATTTATATATATATATATTATATAATCGTAAAAATCTAACTAATATAATAAATATTTCATTTATATAATATATAATCAGTGACTCTATCATTATCACCTTCGATATAGAGGGTTAGTGAACGACGAATCACATAACTAGCCGAGGTGGTAGTATTCCATACACACAAGTAAAGTTATCTTATATCATACTAAATTGAAGATGAAAATAAATATTATTTAATGACTAAATAACAATAAATTTGTTATAAATATCATATATATAATTTAAATCAACTATCATACCCAAAATTGAGTGGTGGAAAATCGGAGAATGAATGATATCGGTTCGCAAGGCAATAGTCTTCCATATACATGAATAATGAGTTTAACACTTTTAACTCTTCTTTAAATAAAATAATAATAAATGTCCTAATATAATCCTAGAGGATCAAAAGAATCATATTTTATTCATATGGTTCATTTAGGTCGAAATACACTTATCCAATATAATTGGGATATGTTTTAGGATAATTATAATATCATTTTTATCGTTAATTAACTTATTTACTTTTAACAGGGGTAAATAAAAGTCAAAAGCTATTGTTCACCAAAAAAATATTTTCATCTTACTAAACCACATTTTACTTAATGTTGTAAACTGATTCTCTTAGATTTTTAAAATTCAATTCACAAATGCGGTAAAATTCTGTTTTATGTAAATTTGCTAACGTGATGTGAAGGTGGGTAATACACGGTAAAAAGATCAATAACATTTTATACATATAATTTTATTATAAAAATGATTACAATGAATTATATTGAAATAATATATGTATTATGTATCTATTAAGACATAAAATTATTTTTAAAAAAATTAATAATTATTTAAATAAAAATGTCAGTTCTAAACACATAGTATTTTTCCCTATTAATTAAAAATATAATGTTTTCAGAAAAATACCAAAAATTCTCCCCAAGCTAATTTTGATATTTTGAATCAAAAAATGAAGTCCATTTTGAAAAATATAATTTATAAAATTTTAAAAATTAGGTATTACTATTCATACATATTTTAAAATGACTTGTTTGATTAGTTGTGGGGTGTTAAAACTCGAAGTTTTGTTCAACGCAAGCTATTGTATTATTTAAAAAAAACTTAATATGGAAGCATTGGGTGTTTCACATACCATGGAAATTATTATATTACTAGAAATAAAATACAAAACCCTTTACCAAATATTGATGTGATGGTTCGTAATATGAACTCCATGTAATCTAAATGAATTATTAAATATGAGAATATTATTAGTAAATAAAATCATAATTTATAGAGTAAATATTTTTCATAAAAATGTTATCTTTTTATTTGTTATTTTTTCATAATCATATTTCATGTCAATCACTAAAAAATAATGTTAATCTATTTATCCCAGATTTGAAAAATTATTCTAAATCACTTTTTAAGTGATCAAATTAAAATAATTTTCAGCAATTACCAACTGTTTAGAAAAAAATATATTTTTAAAAATAAAAAACTTTTTTCTTTGGAAAATATTATATACCATGGTAATTTATTTTTATGAAAATGACTATGATGCCTAATTTTTTTATTCTTACTCTATATTTAACTTATTATTTATATAAATAATAACCAATCAAATTAATATTTTTGTAATCAATAAAAATAATTTTGTTTCATGAAATTATGCATATGGTGTCAAACATTACAATCCATTATAAAATTAAATATAATATGATTTTGATACTGTGAAATTATAAAATTCATTGTGCATTAGTTATTATAATTAATATTAATACTAAAAAATATTCATTTTATTGGGAACATGAATAAAGAATTGATATATTTAAATAGTTGAGTCCTTGGTCTTATATCCAGCCTATATAATGTCATCCATAAAATGTAGTGTATACCTAAATACATGAAAAAACATGTATAATTTTGGAATCACTTATGAAACTCATTAATTTAAAAGTTCTCATTTCATTACAATGATTATCTAATGTTCTCATTCTATGTGGTGTGTATTATTATAAGAATTTTTTTATATGAAGGCTAGGCCTAAATTATATAGACCTAAAATGGATTAGGTAATGAGATATATATAAAGAGATTAAATATATTTATCATGAACATCATCCAAAATTTTTTCAATATTAGGACACCATGATTTTTTTACATATTTTATGTGTGAACGTGATGAAATATTTTTTCAAATCAATGTGGGTGTATTTGAAAAATATTTTTTTGATATTTCATTATTATTCATATTCCACATTTGATTCCATTATCAAATTTTACTATTTATGATTATCATAAATATATTATTCCTATGATATGATGATTTTGATTATTTTCACACTTGTAAAATTGGTTCATTTCAAGAATCACTCCAACTATATTACTCTATATAATGGGATTTTGGACCACCCCTTTCATTGATGTATATCCTTAGGTGATAACATGTAATAAAGACAATTCCATATATTTTTTGATGATAAAGAGGAAAAACCTAATTAAAGTTTATGATTAATTTTGAACAAGTGATGTATGGGGTAATTTTTCCAAAATACTAAACCATTAGATATTATATTGTATTTATATTATATTATTTATATTAAAAATAATTTTATATAATCATAAAAAAAATTATGTCGTTATAATGGTTGTCATATAATGATATAATTAATTTATTATTTAATAATATGAGTTTTTTGTAACCTATTTGTATAAGTCCAACTAATGGTAAACATCCTATGTTATAGTAATTTATACTATCACATAGATATCATGTTTCAAAATAACTTTTTAGAGTCTATAAGTGTATTTGGATATTGAACATATGTTCCATATGGTAATGAAACCATAATGAAAGGACTGGATATTAACTTGATCATAACATATTCCATGAAAGATAGACCTTACTAATCACTTGGATTGATTCTCATGAGGGATATGGTCTGGTTATGAAATATATATATATATATATATATGTCATTTTAATGGTTATATAGTTGAATTAATTATGTATTTTCATGATAGAAATGATAAATTTACATTATCAAAGATGAATATTTTGATAAAAATACATTACATTTTGATCCTATTAGATTTTATTTTTGAATTAATTTTTACATAACACAAACTTATTGAAATTTAATATCCTATTTTTATAATGTGTTATTAATCCTTAAATTTCTAATTAAGCCAATTTTTTGTTCTAGTAAATGTTCTGGTTGTTGTAAGGATGATTTCATGACTGTGTCAGGGTTGTTTCAAACATGTACCTCAATTATATTGAGAAATATATTGTGGCACATAGTCCTCACAGTGACTATGAAAAGCTTGTATCTGAATCATGTTTATTAAATTAAGAGGTTCATATTAAGATATTCTATTGAAAATAGGATTAATATCTATGGAAGAAACTACCAAGGGTTTTCAGATATGAAAGACATAGTTAGAACATGGTTTCTATAGCCTTTAACATAATTATGTGAGGGGTGGATGTGTTGAATGTAATCTTGCATGGGAAGTAAAATATTGTAAAGACATGTATCTATCCATGCGATGTGGTTCCACTATAAGCTGTGGTTTCACATTATAGGTGAATAGTTTTTCCAATATTGGGTTCAAACTATGTTCTACATAAAAATATGAAAAGATTTAAATTTTTACCACCTTATATTTAATTTATATATTCCTTTATGATTTTCATTACTTCACAAAAATAGATAGCTTTATTTTAGATTTCTCCTCCTCCTAATGATATTTTTAAAGCTTCTCCTATTATCAGCATTCTAAATCAAATGCTGTAGGTATCATTGAAATCATATCCGTATTTTTATTAATCGACAAATTTTTTATTCTATTTTTTTCACACTTTGTCATCTTATTTCCATGTGAGCTAATATGTCAAATTTTCATTCTATTTTATTCATTCTATCATTTCTATATATATATCAATGATTATTTGTCAATAATATATGGGGAGTCTACTAACAGAATATGTTAGGTCATTTGATCTTTTTCAAGAAATTTCAATTTGATAAAATTATGTTTCATTGGGTTGTATAACATTATTTCCTTGTTTTGTCCCCTAGATGATTATTTAACTAGTAAAATGAAAATAAATAAATTATATAGTCCATGAAAAACAATTTCTTGATTTTTGGTTTTCTACCTAAATAAAATAATTACATGAGGGTTTGATGACATAATTGAATGTGAAATATATAAATTTAGATGTAAATTTTGAAAACATGTCATGACGTGTGTTGGACAATCCCTCATAAATGATATGTATAAATAAACATGTATGGATGGTATGACACCATGAATGTCCCATATAATTAGATATTGAATTGAACCACCTTCAATGGTATGTTATGTTTATCTCATAGAAATGAAATTCTTATTGATTTGAGTGAGATATAGAGAAAATTAACTTATAATAATTTTTTATTTTTATTGATTAATAGTTAATCATCACAATTTTTGAAGAAGCTTCACTCAACCAATTTTAAAGGAGGTTGTACATAGAGTTTCTTCAGGTTGGATTAAAATAATTTTCATCCTTATCCTCACCAATTAAAATTAGTTTGAATGTAGATTTTCTTCTCCTTTGTAAATAATATTAGAGACTATGATATTTCACCTTGAAAATAACATTGGATATTGTGATCAAGATCTTTGAATTTACTATAGTCATGGTAATCTAGGAAAAAGGTTATATGGAATTATTAGAGTTATTAATAGTTAACACTTATACTACCCAGGATGTGTTCCAATGTATCGGGTAGGACACCATAGGGAGATGTTATGAGGGTATGGACTTTGGGCTTTTATTCTTCTACTAAAGTGATGTGTGTCATAGAACCACATAAACACCATATATATATATTTTATGTGGACAAATAAAATATATTACAATCATCAAATAATTTATTATATATATTCACATAATTATATTGTATTATAATATACCCTTTTAGAGGTATTTCAGTTTATACCAATGTAGGTAGAATTAGATAGTTATCCATTTAGAAACCCATACTAATACAGTTTATTTTTTTACTATCCAAATTTATTATAACTACACACTTCTTATTATATGTACAATTACTAGATAGTTATATACACCCTTAATAGCATACTAAGTTTATATAACACATCATTTGTGTCATCGATTTGTTCCTATATAGGCATCATTCATGTAGGTTGGGACAAGTGTAAACATCCATCATTAGATGCTTTATTTTCTGTATTGTGATTTATTGTGAGTGTATAGGACCGAGCTTATGCTTCAGATGCTATTAAGGATAAAATTTGATATTTTTTGTCCAATATTTATATTGAGAATGTTATTTCACCAAGTAATATCAATGAGTATTTACTTTTTTATATTACTATTTGGTTTCTAGACATGATAATTGTAATTCATAATATCTTATAATGAGCCTATGCTTTGGATAACTAGCCCACATATATAGAAAAGCCATATTTCGTGGCATGGGACAAAATTTTTTGGATTATCCCTAATATAGACATGATTATTTCACGGATAGGTGACACAAAAGATTTGTAAATTCAATTATCATTTTTAATCCAGGATCTCTTTTAACCTTATACAATTAAATCATTGAAAATTACATTCCCATCAAGATATATTTTAATAGATTCACATTTCATGCATATTCCCTGACATTTTTCTATTTTTTCTATTTCTTGTAAAATTCATTTGTTTCTATACTAATATACGTGAGATTTGACTAATGTTTCTTATTGGAAGTAGATAAATAATTTTTTATTAAAGTCTCTACATCAACCTAATATTTTTTCTAATATAGACTGATGGTGTCATATTAATTAAAACATTATATCAGGTTTGAGATTTTTAGCTATGGTGACATCAACTAATATCTTAGTATATTAGAATTACATGAATTTAAATTATAATTTATAAATCATGATCAATATATATTAGGAATGAAATTTAATATAATAGAATTATCATATATGTCTTGTTACATCATGAAACTAGATATAAGGGTCATTTTGTTGTTACATGATGTTCATGTTGAAATTTATAAAGAATATTTCATTATAAAAAGTGAATGGTAACTCAAATATTTTGATTTTAAAATATATGAATATAAACATTTTTATTCTTGAATATTAAATTTAATTATTACAATTCAATGTTTAATCCATTTGCAACCTAATTTCATTTCCACAATAATATACAATTGAAAACAGATTTACTGGGACCTCTCGAATGACATTGAGAAAATGACTATGAACTAACATTAGTATTGAGAAGAATAGAGTTTCACATGTGACCATTATAGATTTTCATATTGTCTATACATTTATTTAGTATAGGGAAATAGGATGTTGAAACTTCTGAATGAAAAAATGTACCAAATTAAATTCCTTATAAATTATACTTTATGTTATCAAGAAATGTTATAGGTTTTGATTTTGGAATTATTGATATTTAACATAATGATAGACATTGGTAAAGTTAATGGTACATGATTATGACAATGATCTTAATGAGGTGGTACCTTCGAATGTAATATTACCAAAAGTAGTTACACATGTAGATCCTCCTACTATTTTGGATATAGGGGACGATGAATATTCTTCAATAAAAATTCATACATCTATGTAATTTTGTATTGGGTGATTCACAACATGTCTATTTTATGGAATATATTATGGGAGTGTTTCAGTAGTAACACCATTCTACATTTTTATGTAATGTGGTCATTAGGATGTGTTATCATGGATGGAGGATATTCAATCTATCATTGATCATATAGACACTCCTATTATCGTCAGATTGGAAATAATAGGACATATTATTCAAGAATCTCCTAATAATTTGTGGGATATCCCATCAAGATGATCATCATTGGAATAAATGTGGATGGTTTTCCAGACTAACTTCTATGATTAATTCTATCCTGAGACTTTGAGGGATCATCGATCCAAGGTAGTTGATGTGACTGTAATAGGTCAATATATGAAATATGGATTATTTGAATCACCTTATTGAGATTTATATCCTTAAAAGTATTATTCTTGGTGAATATCTATCCACTACTAAGTGATTTAAAGGTGTACTTAGGTAATAAATCTTATCATAGGTGAACACCTTCACAGTGAAGACCCTAACTCAAATAGTCATCCAAACCCCTAACACATATCATAAACATAAAGAGGATGAAGGTTTAGTCTATTGGTGGTTCAACAACTAGACTTTATTTTACATAAACCAGTGGTAGGAATAATCTCAAAGTGTTTTTATATTCGAGTAGTGGAGTTCATAGTATCTCCAATGGTAGCCAATTTGTATTCTCTATGTTTGTTAATTAGGGTCATAAGAATCCCTAGTATCTTATAATACTCATTGAGTTATAGGTTTGTGTAAATATGAATGTTTCTTCGGCTATTTTATACGAAATTGTATCAAGTGAAAATGAGAGTGGATGTACGCTTACATATTGATCGGGGGAAATGGTGGTAGCTAATTGTTGGGAAGTCATCTAGAGTACTACCAGTCCTTCAGGTTGACGTGCAATTCATCGATGACAGATCTACTCATAAGATATAAAGCACTATAATAGAGAACAAATTCCTCATCCAGATAGGTTTCATCTAATGGTTTTAGACCTGTAAATAAATTTTACTGAAACAAGTAGTATAACATGAAGATTAAGCTAAAAATATTATGTTTGAAGAATAATTTTATTAGAATCAACCATAGTGAATGATTTATTTGATAGAGGTTCATCACATTCATTCATATATATATATATATAATTTATTTCCTTTGAGATTAGGTATTTTTGTGTATAGATGACCCTCAACATTCTATTTGGAATTTTATCAGAGAGTATAAAATAATATAAGAAAATCCCCTTGATATTTCAAGTAATTATTTTATATGTAACCATTTTTCATTGAGTTGATAGGATTTGACATCATTCTCATGATAGATTGGATTTTTCCATATCAGATTCGGTTTTTTATATCATCATATGGTGACCATAAAATCACTCATGTGTGGTAAATATGTTAAGACCCATGAATAGAATGTTCATACCACATGAGATGGGGAAGGGGATCAAGGGTTGGGGTAGTGTCATCACATATTGTTAGTATTTTATTCTATAATGATGGAATATGTTAAATAGACTTCCCTAGTGTATGGGATCATTTCATGGATTTTATCCCTAAAAACAATGTGGGTTACCTGTTGGTAGGATGTTGGTGTTTATAATTGATATAGTACAAGGAGAATGAATAATATAAATCCCTCCATACAGTATGGATCGTACTATTCTTCAAGAAAACAAAAGTTAATTTGAGTATATAGAAGATAATGGGTTTATAGGTCCTAATACATACACATGTGTTTACCCATTAATTTTAAATATGAAGGAAAATGAGACCCATCACCTATTTGTGGATTACCAGAAATTGAATCATCTTATAGTTTAGAATGGTTACCCCTTACCTGTTTTTGACAACCTATTCAACCATATCAGAGTAGATAAGGAATCTTGATGATTGATTTGAGGTTATGAAATAATTATCATTGGTTACTAACCCATATTTACTAGATACTATTTTAAAAATTATATATGGAATATAAGAGTATTTATTAATATAATTTGGTCTCACAAATGATCTATATATTTTCATTTCTCAAATAAATCTTTTTACCATCCTTACTAAGATTTATTATTAGTAATTTTCATTAATTGAATATTAATGTACTCACAAACATTATAAATCATTCCACAAACCTTGTCATTGAACCATGTATTGTGAGAGAGCTTTTGTTATATTACATTTCCAAAAAAAATATCATGATTGATAATGTTGGAGTATTGGGTTATATAATCATATAGGTAGTGGTTTCTATAGATCCAAATAGGTTTAGGGACATGGTTTCATGTGATAAAACCAAAAACATCTTTGTTATATGTAGGTTATAGGCTTATCGATTATTATTTTCACATTATACAATACATTTTCATCATATAGAACCACACATGAAATTGTGTAAAAAAGGTGTCGTATTTATATGGATTGAGTCAAATGAGAAAGAATTTTAAGAGATAAAATGAGTATTTAATTATGAATTGATCTGGATTTTAACTATTTTTATAGAGGTTATATAGTTTATTATAAATCATCATGAATTGGGTAGGGATCATTTTTCATGAAATGAGATCATGTCTGGGAATAAGGGTCTCTCTATTACAAGACTCAAAATTATAATTACCAGACTCACAATCATTAGTTTGTATATGTGATTCATTCCTTGGATTTTTGGATTCACTATGTTCTTAAGCTATTATTTTTTTGTGTTCCCAATCAAAAATACATAAATAAATATTCATGAAGTGTGATATGGAACTTATATTTTTATATTGTGTTTAATACCTATTCTACACAAATATTTAAGTTATATATAAAGCATTAAAATGTAATGAATTAGTTGGTTTTATGATCAAAAATACTCTGGAACATGTTGTTCAAGAGGCCAGTAGTGAATGGAAGTTGATGGAGATGTTTTTTTACAATAATATAGAGGTGAAAGAAAAAAAAATATAGCATTTACTCACATGATGATTTTTGAAATCTTCACATCTGGATTTTAATTCCCCAGCCATAAAACATTACATAATCATGGGATAAGTTAATAATATTACATTAATTCACATTCAGATTCTTGTCATGTTTATATTTTTAGACATCTAGGATATTATTAGTACATATGATCCTATAATCATATGAGATAATACTATAAAAATATCTTTTTTCTCCACAAACAGAAAAAATTTTAAAAATAAATCCTGATTTATTTTCTTGATAAAATTATTCTTGAATTTTTTTTTCTATTACTCATCATTATACCATGTGAAAAAAGTTTGAAAACATGGGATGAGCATAAAAACTCTGTAAAGGGTAAAATAAAAGAATGAAAACATTAGTCAATTATTATTTATAAGCCAATGAATTCATAAGAATAATTAAAACATATATCAATCACAAATCCAAAATGTAACTTGTGGAATCTATATCATACTTATATTGTACCTTTCACAGCAAAATAGGGAGTAACTGTGATTGTTATATTTGGAATAACCATCATATTATGTTCCCTAAAACTCTTAGGATAACACTAATTGTTTAACTCAATTTCATTACCCAACACATTATAGAGAGATCATAGGCTAAACCTCCCCTGGTTTATCATGGAACCACTCATATATATAAGAAATACCCATGAAACATTACACATAAACCATGTTTAAAAGAAATTTATCATTTTCACATTGTAATAAAAAGATATCATTTCAAGATATTGATATAATAAATTTATTCTCAAAACAATTTTCAATATGAAAAGACCAAAAAAATAATATGGTATTTATTTATATGTTTAAAAACATTATGGGTTTTAGAGGAATTCAAATACCAAATAATGGTCATGGTGGATGATTGGTCATTGTCAGGGCATACATTAAAAGACATTTCTTTTGTAATGCAGCAAAATGATTTGTTGAAAAAATATTCTTTTGGTAAACAATTAAATGATATTAAAATTTAAAAGGGTTTTTTTTAAACCTTATAAATGAAGGTTGTGTATAAAATCGAAATACACCTAAGGGAAATGAGATTGAGGTGATGCCCCATACCTTTAGTCCGACATGTTTCATTCATTCATTATACTACAAAAAAATAAAAATAGTTTAATTTATACGTTATTTATAACCTTCTAAATGTTTATTATTATTTATATCTTACATGTTACCATGTTATAGTAATTAGATAATTATTTGATCTCATATAAGATGTTTTTTCGATTTTTCATACATGAGTAATAAATGATCTCAGGGGGACGATAGGCCATACAAACGCATAAAGGCTACATTTATTTCTTTGTCTTATTAATGGAATGAAAAATAAATGAATCATAGGCATATTATAAATAATTTATAATATTTATGTCAAATAAATTACATAATTTCATTATATCATTCCTCTATTTTTTCTATGTATGTCATGAATTAGTCATATCACATTTAGTGGGCGGTAGTCCACACTTCCAAAAATGAAATTATTATATTCACACATTATGGAAATAATAATGGTATCTTATAATAAATTTATTTAAAACATAGAGACAATATAATTATATTATAAAAAATATATGAATACAGTTCTATCATAATGTCCATCGTGTGATGTTTTAGTAAAAAATTGAACACTTATCGTATTCTGAGGTAGTATAACTCTGTAAATAGAAATAGTGTCTTCTATATCCATTATATGGTGGTGTGTGTATATGTAGGTAGAAACCTTAGAAAAAAATATATCCTAGTATATTTTGGATACTATATATTTTATAAAGGAATTGAATAATAAGGTTTTAGGGGTTAGAGAAGGAAGAAAAAAATGAAAAGATCTTAAGAGAATATGTTACATCAAAATCGGTTAACCCCTATGGATTTGAGCCAAAATGATTTCTTGAATTTAATTCAAAAAAATGTAATGATTATAGAATGAATTTAGGCATGTTGTGGGATTATTTAAGAAGAATTTGTGTGTGACACAGGTTTTCAGAGGTGTGAGTAACTGGGTATTGCTGTTGTGGGCACATTAGTAAAGTCTTAAAAATTTAAATTTATTATAAATTAATCATAGAATTATAATAGTAAAAAATGATATATTTCTAGTAAATGATGTTGATGGGTTGAAATCCTCTCAACCAATAGGTTTTTGAAATTTTAGGTGACAAATGATACCATATATTTTGGTATTAACCCTTATTTAAATAAATTAACTCTTACCATGTATTCTCGTACTTTTATATAATATGGTTAATAAATAATATAAAATAACAAGAGTACCTCATGTGGTTATATAATAAAAAATTTAACATTACCTAAGTCATTTTGCATAATCATATATTTTTATTACTATTATATCATTTATGAAAATTGTATTTGTTTTAAGAACCCATTTCTTCCAATTTTGACTCTATTTAGTAATTAATTTTTCTTCAAGTAATAAAAACAGTATTCATTTGAAAACATTACATTAACTAAAATGTCACATGACATAAGCTTCAAGAAAAATCATGTATGATATCAAAACTATTATGTTACATTTAATTTAATATTTCTAATGTGATTTATTTGAATCTTTTATTAATATGGTAATCACTTCCTCATCATTGTGTCAGAATATATTTATTTATATAATGTCTACAAATTATAAATAAAATATCATGATGGAGGAAATATATTTTAATTTCTATTAATTATTTATTGTCAAAATATCTGTTATTTAATCATAAATTAATATACATTTGTGAAAAGGATACATGTTTATGTTATATTTCTCTCTAGATTAAATTAATTATTATAACATGTAATTTTCACTACCAAGGGGCTCCAAAATTAAAAATGTTTTCCAAAGGAATTTTTGTCCTCCATGACTAATTCAATAAAAATCGGTCATGTTTTATGCTAGTTTTATATAATAATATTTTTATGTTTACCCTAATTTAATGAATTTTATCTTTAACCAAGGTAAATAAAAATAATTACAGATGTTACTATTCATAAGGCCTAAAAATATGAGGTAACTATTTACATAATTAAGATCTTATAAATCAACATATGGAAAATATCTTTTCAAAATTCATATCATATATGTTTCAATACTTAATTGAAATCTAATTCATGTTGTCAAAACTAAAATGGTGGTTCTTGAGTAGTAAATACTATCAAATGATTGACATATTATTATTTCCAATTTAATTACGAAATTATTTCCAATAACCAAAATTGGATTAAATGTTAAAAATATAATGAAATTATTTTTTAAAACTAATTAAATGGATAACCTTAATATATAAATAAATATGATGAAAAATCTGTTTGGAATTAAAATGCATTATTTTTCACTATTTATTAAAAATTGGGTTTCTTTAGAAAAATACCAAAATTTAAACCATGCTAAATTTTGATGTTATTATTCTAAATATGAATTTTACTTCTTTAAATAAAACATATTAAATATATTCAAAAATATTTATAAATGTTCTTCCATAAAAATATAAAAACAATATTTTAAAAATATTATATTATTTTATGTTTAAAAATGGATTCATTCTCATTTTATGTCTCTAAAATTTATTGGACAAATGTAAAATCATTTAACAAAAATGTGTATTATTATTTTATATATTTATATTCATTCCCACTTATAAAATGAAAGTCATTAATGACAATTTAAAATAATAACACTAATAAAGTATTATTTTTTGGTATAACACAGTTTTATGTGCAATGTACGATTTTAGAGAAACCTGTTGTTTCTTATCATATAAGATATTAGAAAAAGAATCACCTTCAACATAAGATTAATATATTATTCATAAATAATAATATATATGAAAATTTATTGTTGTTTAATTACATGAGATTTTACATCCTTCCACCCCTTTTGAAATTGTTTCCCCACAATTCTATTAACTTTTAAAATAAGTGGGGGTATTTATCCATTAAAGATTTTTTAGATTTCCACGCTTCCTCTTCAACCATATAGATTTTCCACAAAACCATTACCTTATAAATCACCAAATTCCACAACACCTTCAATCTGTAGTTAATAATCTATAATGCTTGTTCCTCATATGGAAGATTCATTTACAACTAAACTATTTCATGACACAAAACATGAGATCGATCTGATATAAACATTCTCAAAATTAAATGAGGGAAATCATTGTTTACCTGGGATAAAATTTGAGGTAAATCTACATTGTAGGAAACTGATCCAAAATTCTCTAAGATTTTATAGGATCTACTGAATTTCAAAATCATTTTTCACTTCAAACCAAAACTCATCAAACAATTCTATGGAGATTCTTTGAGAAATACATGACCACCTAATTCAAGAGGAAAACCCTTATTCTGATTATTTGAATAACTTTTTTTCATTCTCGGAGGAGTCCTAATTTTATTCTAGATCAACTAAACTTTTCCTTTCATATTATATACCAATTCTTGTCCCATAAATATCTATTCACTTACTTCATCCCAAAAAGATGGAGTTCGACATCAAAATCTGTATAATGATTCTAATTGCGCCTTCGATATATTTGAAAACAAACTATTATTATATGAAAATTAAACTAAAGAATGTTGTTGATCTCAAATTCCCTACAAATCCTTTGAACAATAATGTATCATATCCTCAATAGTTTGAATTCTTGATTCTAAATTCCCCTCTGATTAAGAATGAAAAGACACACTAAAATTTAATTCATTACCCAAAAACTTTAAAAGGACTTTCCAAAAGATAGATGTGAACCTAAGATCAAGGTAAAATACATTGAAGAGGAGAAAACTATGTAACATGACTATCTCATTAAGATATAACTGATTATTTTTATCTATATACAATTTAGCTCTAATAGTAAGAATATTGTAAGATTTAATAAATCGATAAACAATAACTCAAATGGTATTGTTACCTCGTAAAGTCTTTGGTCAAACCACTATGAAGTCCATGAATATATTTTCCCACTTCCTCTCTAGAATTGGATATGGATGAAAAATACCTTTGGGTAACTAGCTCTCTACATTAATATATTGACAAGTCAAACACATCATAGAAAAGTCAGAAATATATTTTTTTCATTCCATCCTAGCAGTAATACTACTGATCATCTCAGTATTTCATAGTACATACATGATATATTGAAAACAGAGAACTATGAGCATCATATAACAACTCTTTATTCACCTGTGAACCATAGTGTAGATGTAATATCTTTCCAAAACTGAAAAAAAAATCTTTATCATTGTTGAATTTTGTTATCATACCCTTCTAACCCAACTCTTCATTTTTTGACAACTCACTATCTTCCATAGGCACTGGCTTAATTCTGTCTGATAATGGAGATTACACTGAAACCCAAAAAAGTATAGCATTTTCACCACCAACAACATCCATATATGTTCTAAAAAATCATTATTTAAACGTTTATATTCCAAAAATAGCTTGGTTAATATATTATTACTTTTTCAAATGAAATCATTTGCCAAATTGTTTGATTTTACATGGTGGTAATGAGTCATGTAATTATTATCCTTGATTAATTACTTCCATCTCCTCTAAATCATGTTGAATAAATTCGTAGTAAATATAAACATAAAAATTGTATTATTAGTAAATATTTCACATTTTATATTATACATTTGATAACTATTAATTTTAAAGAAATTACAACAATAAATAATTCCAAATAATGATTAGGGTAATTTCACACAGATTTTTCGTCTTTCGTGAATAATAATAAATTAACTATTAATTATTCATTGGAAAATAGCCATGAAATTTTCTAAAATGATCAGTGTAGATTATAAATTAACCATTTCTAGAAGGTAGTGCAAAAACTGGATCACTCACCATTCTCCTTTTCAATTTCTGAAAACATTCATCACATATTTTTGTCTAGATGAACATATAAAATTTTCAAGATAACATAGTTTGTGGGATATATAATAATGAAATATATTCCTCAAACATATAATAATAACCTATTAATCCTTGAAAACTATGAATAATGGTAATATTTTTCAGCCTTGTACATTCTTTAATAGCTTCTATTTTTGCAATATCCGAAGGTTAAAATCATTAGACACAGTGTTACCAAGGAATGAAATTTTTTGTAACCAAAACACAAACTTTCTTAATATTCCCATACATTTACTTTTCTTTTATGAATATTATGATGATAATTAATGAATCTAGTTCCCTCTTTCATTTTTCAATATACCAAAATATCATCTATAAAAACATCCATATTCTTATCCAAGAACTCATGGAATATTATATTCATAAGATCTATGATTACATAATGTGTATTAGTTAAACCAAACAGCATATATACATATTCATAATGGAAATATCTATTACAAAACACAATCTTCGAAATGCCAGCTCCAAAAAAAATCAACTGATGGAACCCCAACCTCATGTAAACCTCAGAAAAAACGGATCTCACTGCAGCTAATAAATATAATCATCAATATGAGAAAAAAGATACTTGTTCTTAATAGTGATGTTATTTAAGCCTATATAATTATTGAAATGTCTTATTGAACCATTTTTCATTATAACAAAAAACGTAGGGGGAACCCCATGGTGATTCACTATGTCGAATGAAATCTTTATATAATTAAAATTAAAATTTCTTATTTATCTCTAATTGTTCAATATGATCTATTCAATAACGGGATTTTGAAACTGGGTTAGCATAAGGACTAAGTTCGATGGTAAATTTAACATTTTGATTAGGTATAATACAAGGAAAATAATTAAGAATTAAATAAAGATTATCATTTACAACTGGCACATCATTAATCTAAATAGTTTCTTTTATAAAAAATTTGTGATAGGAAAAATTATATTATATATTTTACTAGTTTCTTTGCTTCATGATATTTTATCAACGGTAAAGAGTTCATTCTTGTACACAAATTGAAATTATTTCTGAAATGAATCTTCCTAAGCTGGATAGTAAATCATTGAATGGAGGACAGAAAGGAAATTCAAACCTACAATAACATCAAACTCTACTATAGAAAAAACAATAAGGTTTTTAGGTAGATTATTTCCGTAGAAAACGACATGAATATTCTTATAATTTATTTTTCTCTCAACATTCCACCTGGGCATTTTTAACATAAGTTATGGATTCATTTCATAAGTTGGAATTCCATATTTACTATAAAATATTTCATAAATGAATCAATGTGCAGAACCAGAATCTAAAAACACATGGTCATAATAATAATAAACAAATATGTACCTGATACAACTTCATTTAATGTACCATCATCTGATGAAGTATTAGAATATTATTTCACCAAATATTTCTTCTTATCACCTATATGCTTCCCATCATTTAAATTATTCATCTGAAACATGTTTTTCATAATGACCCATCGCATTAAATTTAAAATATTTAACCAACTCTATATAATTTTTTTGTTACCATAATCTTTTTCTATGAATTTATGAGAATTATGTCTTATTTTACAATATCTAATATAGTTATCAGAATTCAATAGGCATTCCCCAATGATCATTTTCCCACAATTTAAAAAGATTAACCATAATTTTAGTACCATCAGACTCTTTTTATGAATTAGTTCCTTTGATACTCCATCCCGACATGATATCATTCTTTTATTTAAATAGCACATGATCATTGGATAACTTTATTTCCAATTTCACTACTCATTGAACAAGTTATTCAATAATTTTTAACTCCAAAGAAGTCAATCTCATTCATTAAATTTAATTTAATCTTACGTAAAAATAATTGATTTTATTATCAATATCCTATTTGAAATTTGAAGCATACCTTTCCAGTCAAGGGAATTTTTTGATAAGCTACCACTGATACATCCTCCAACCTCAATTATAAGAATTTTATTTTTGTATTATATCTAACCATATTATGAAATTATTTCTCAAGAGACAAACATTATAAATATTTTCATTCAATAACATAAATCTCATCATTATCCATGATATTCATAATCATTGACCACCACTGACTGGATTCACGTTAAAAATAATAAATAGGAAGATTAAAATTTTTATTTTATGAACACCTCATGACACCAAAAAACATTTCATTCACTTTAATGAACTCTTTAACTATAACATGGTCCTATTATCCTCTTAATTATGGAAATTGATGCCTTATAAAATGCTCCACTTCTGATATGTTTTTATGTGGTTGATTTGACAGATCTCATGCATGGAATCTTCAACCATTTATTACTAGAGTAAATTATTTCATCACTAAAAAAATATTTAGTTCTTATTCTAACCATCTCAAGTTGCTGATTTGGAAGTTAGTTTTCCTCTGGATGTCGTCCCATCATAGCTTCCCTATTTCCTCTACAAAAAATGATTCTAAATAGAAATATCATAGAAGAAGCAACATTTTAATTTTAAAATGATATAAATTATAAATTTGACCATAAATTATAAATAAATTTAAAGTCAAAATGGTATGATTATACAATGTATAAAATAAGGTTTTTATTACATCAAAATATACCTCAATAAAATGAGATTGAGATGAGGTATCTTACCTTGAATCAGACATCTCTCGTTCATTCTTTATATTACTCAATAATAAACATAGGTTAATTAAAAAATTTTTTATAACCATTTTCATATTTATAATTCATTTTATTTTACTTATTTCAATGTTATAGAAATTAGTTATTTATTTGAGTTCATATTAGAGGATTTTTTGATATTTGGTACATAAGTAAAAAATGATCAGGTTATGATTACAAGTTTTTCTAGTGGGGAAATGTAAATTATCTCTAGAAATGAATTCATGAGTTAAATATGTTATATATCTACCAAATTTGTATTCATAATAATCAATAATTTTTTGCGATAAGAAATGAAATGAACTGTTCCTAGAGACGGTGGGTTGTACGTACGCATGAACGTTACTTTTATTTCATTTTCATATTAATGGAATGAAAACTAAATGATACATCTATATATTATAATTATAGTGTAATATCTTGGTAATATATGTTATATAATTTAATTAACGAAATCTTTTATATGTTCCAAATATGGCATAAATGAGTCATATGACTTTTAGGGGGAATTATTCCACTCTTCCTCAAATGAAATTATCATATTTACAAAGTATTGAAAGTATAAAATATTGTTATAACAAAATTAATGAACCATAAAAACAATATAATATATATATATATATATATTATAAATACAGATTCACCATAATTTCTATGATGAGTGGATTTGGAGAAAATTGAACTATAATCAATACGTAAGGCTATAGATTGTCGTACACAGAAACAATATGTTATATATCCACAACATGGTGGTGTGTGTAAGTGTAGGTCGAGACTATATAAATAAAACTTCCTAGTATATTTATTATATTATTTTTTTATAAATGAATGGATTAAAAAATGTTTACTGGGTTAGAGAAGGAAAAAAATGAAAGGACTTTTAGAAAAGACGTTACCTCTAAATTAACTAACTCTTTTCAATTTGGGGAAAACGATTTCTTGAATTTCCTTCCTCCAAGGTAAGGTTTATTGGTTGAAAAAATGGATTTTGGGAGGTAATTTTAGTATATTTACGATGATCCAAGGGGGTTTATAGGTGTGAGTAAGTGGGTAGAGGTGGTGGATTTTTATAAGAGGGAGGAGTGGTACTTTAGAAAATCATTAAATATTATTTTATTATAAATTACATTCCACATTCTAATTGATTCAATGTTATATATATAGAGTATAATAAAAGGATGAGTCGAAATAATCATAACAAATACGTTTTAGACCAGTTTAGGTCACTAATTTAACCTTATCTTTTGGCATTGACCCTTACTTATATAAATATACTCATAACATGTCTTCATGTATTTTTACACTATATAGTTAATATATTTACTATAAAATTATTATATCACATCACATAGATAATTAATGTACATTTTCACATTATATATGTCATTTTGATGAATCATTGATTTTTAGGCCTATTATATCAATTAATAAAATAGTATTTTTTAAACCCATTTTGGACAATTTATAAATTTATTTAGTAATTTATTTTATTAAAGTAATAACAACATGAATCATTAAAAACAACATTAAATAAAATAAAACATGTCATATTATTCAATAACATTTGTGGATGGAATAAAAATTATAATATTAAATTTATTTATTTATATATATATAATATCATTTTTTTGAATAATTCATTAATTAGGTAATCACAGCATCATCATTGTGTCATAAATAAATTTATTTATATAATGTCTATAAATTTCCAATAAAATATCTTGATGTAATTAATATTTTCATGTTTCTAATAAATTTTTATAAGAAAAAATATACGTTATATTTCCATATAATAAAATTGTTTTAATAAAAAGATAAATTATTATGTCATATTTCTCCAAACATTGTAGAAATTATTATAACATGTCAATATCACCGCCAAGTGGCTTTTAATTGACAAATGTATGACCTAAGGATTGTTTTTACCTCCCATGAATAATAAAATAATAGTAGGGAATGTGTTATGCAGTTTTATAATATTATAATATTATTTTTATTCTTATTTATCAAATATACCATTAAACTGTGATAATTAAAAAAATATAATGAAGTTACTATTCGTAATGTCAAAAAATAAACAATACCTATTTACATAATTTGGAATACTCAAATAAACATATGAAATACATTTTACAATATTCAATCTCATAAGATTCATTAATTACTTTAAATTTAATTTTCGTCGCCAAAACTAGAAAGTGGGTTTCTAGGAAATAAAAACAATCTAAAGACAAACATGTGTTTATGTGCATTTTAATGGTGAAATTACTTCAATTAATTACATTATGTTTAATGATAAAAACATCACCAAATTACGCTTTAAAACATATTAAAATGACAACCTATCTATAACAGTAAATCATACCGAAAAGAAGTTTTGAATTAAAATGCATTATTTTTCACTATTTATTAAAATATGAATTTCACCAAAAATTTATCGAAATTTAATCCATGTTAATTTTTTATGTTCCAAAACAAAATAAGAAGATTATATTTACAATTCGATGATATAAATGTTACAAAAAATATATTCAAAAATGGACCTCTAACAAAAGTCTGTAAAATATGCATTTGAAAATAATAGAGTATTTTATGCTTAAAATTGGAATCAATCATATTTCAGTGTAATGAAAATTATTATAGAAATATAAAAACATTTTAAAAACTTGTTTAATCATATTTTAGTTAGTCCTATTAATTCTCTCTAATAAAATAGGTATGAATTATTTCACATTTTAAATAATAATATTAATATTGTTTTACTGTTCGCTATAACTCAGTTTTGTTTGCAACATAAGATTTCAAAAAAACATGTTGATGCTTGTTGAGAACACTATCAAAAAATCTGTCCCTGTTAATGTATAATTAATATATTATTCATAAATATTGATAGATATGAAAATGACTAGTTCTTTAATTTCCTAGAATGTAACATGGATTGAATGAAGATCAGAAAAATTTATACCTTGAAGTGTTGGTCATACAAAATAGTGTTTTAAGAAATAAATGGAGACCTAGTTGGGTCATTGATCGGAATATGTTCATTCACTTCCAATTATTCATATTTATTTTTACAAATTTTTGAGTATATTTCATGCAAGAATCCCATTCCTTTAAATAGGAAGTTAATCCTTGTCTTGTGGATTTTTTTTGGGACTAAAACTGCAAGTATTGGTGGGTGAGGATGATATAGTTGATAATAGGTTTTTTCACTATGTACTCAACCTATCATCACATGATTTTGGGTCAATAGGGACCTAATAGATTTTGGTGGGTTTTACCTATCCCTGAGATGATATGGGAAGAATTCACCTAGTATTTTGTGATGGGATTTCTTTGATCTACATAATTTTGTGATGTTATAAGGGTAATCATCAATGGTTTGATTATGGTAATCTATTTCAAAACTATTAGAGGGATTTTTTATTATATTATCTAGGAATCCATCACATCGATGAGATTCTACATATTTATGGTATTCTTCATTTTAGTATATTAGGCATGGATTCTCATTTTACACCATAGTTCTATCAGAGGTTAAAGGAGTATATGTGTTCATGAGGACTTATGTGAAAAATATATCACCCATAGACTGATTTTTATAATTATCATATTATTTATGTTTCATTGGTAATGATCCAATAAATATTCAATAATTTTAGAGGTACAGAAGAGAAAAACATAACCCTCTAATTTTTTTTTTATAAAAACATCGTTTAACAAACTAAATATATGGATAAATATAGGGACCCAAATAGAAGGTATTATTGTTCAAACATGAACTTTTTAGAGTTAAGTAAAAAATAATACCTCTTATATGTCTATTAAGAGAAATATGTGTAGGTATAGAATATTGAAATGTGTGTGGATATATATCAGTCTAGAAAGAAGTCTTATGTCAATCATTATTGACATCAATTGGAGTTTGAGTATAGGGGTAATGTATTCTTATGTAATTATCATAGATTGTGGTATTGATGAATTTGGTGTAAATGTAATAAATCATACACATATTTTTGGAATTTGTTTTTTTTGAGAGGGTAGTATATGTATGAAATCAAATATAACTCCCTATGAGATACTAGGTTATGCCTGATTTGGTCACTTTTCTTAGTTATGTCGTTACAATTCAATCTCATCTTTAGACATTTTGGATAATGATTCTTTAATTTATTAATTTATCATACATATAGTTTTTCATTTCATGAAGGTCCAATATGGTTTGAATGTTCCTATTGTTTGGGTGCTATGGATACATAGTAATATACATGATGACACCTCAGAGTGATAGGTTTATGTAACTGCTCGGTGGTAGGAATTATTATTAGATTCCAATTAACATCCCTGACAAGGATAACTATGGACAATATGATTTAAGTATGGGGTTAAAAGATAATCTTTTTTATCATTATATATGTGATCATTAAATTACATTATAAAATATTTTTTTAAATTAATAACTATTCTTTTTGGTTTAATGAAGGGTTTGTGAGTGTTTGAGGCTTTTTCAAAGTCTGTATCAATTTTTTGAGAAACATACTAATGTAAATGGTTGATGTAAATCTAGAGATAATATAAACCTGCTATATTAAAAACTATTGGATGATCATTACGGTATTATAAATTATTTAATATATCCATTATTACAATAAAAAAACCCAAATAGGTGTTGCAGAGGTGAAACACATGGTTAGAACACTGTTTTTATAACCATTTGAACAATAGTTTAAGGGGGATTAGTTAAAAAGTGATAACTCATAGGTTATGAATTTTTATCAAAACAAGTTACATTCCATTTTAGTTGGATTCCACCACAACATGCTGATTTAAATTACTATAGATTGGTTTGGAAAATAGTGTGGCCAAATCATTCTACCTTTATAAATGGATGAATTTATTTTTTCACACTCCTTCTATTTAAACTATCTCTTCATTTCGTCTTTTAATTCCCATGATCAAATATCACATTATTTTATAGTTTTCCTCTGCATCAATCTAGGATTGTAGTCTCTTTTTTATTTTTCTTCTAAATCAAATGCCTTCAATCACTTTGAGTATATCTCCATAAAATCTTGAATCATCTTGTGTCATGTTTATTTTTTCTTCATAAATTTGTATTATTGTTTCAATGTAATATAATATTCCCCAAATATTAGTAATTTGACCATTTCTCCAATTTATCCCATTCTATCCAAGATTATATGATGATACTCTATGAATAGTTTAATTCTTATATTAGGTAGGTGGTTTATTTATTTAACATAATGATAAAGTTGAAAATATTATGTTATATTAGTCAACACAATGAAAATTCAGTGTATCACCCATTAAATAATATAGTTATAAATTAAATTGAAAATTCTTAATGTTCGATATTCCAGGAAAACAATTTTCATCATAGGTGGTTTTCTAGATTAATGAAAACCATACCTTTGGTGTGTATCGATATAAATTCATGTCCTTGCTATATTATGATATTTAATTTTCAAAAAAACAACATTATGTGTATATGAAATTTATACCTAAACTAGATGTGTAAATGAAATTATATTGATATAATAACATCATACATATCACATATACATGGATATATAATTTATCCACCCTATAAGGTGAGAGAAGTATATCACCTAAAAATGAAATACTTAATTAATTGAATGAGATATATAAAAAATATTTTCTTCATATTGGTTGTTGTTAATTAATTTTAGTAAAACACAAATAGGTTTTACATGACCTTATTAACATATTATAATGGTGGTCTTTCAAGATTATTTCACTCCTAAATTTATATTACAAGATTTAGTGATCTGTCTCAATTAAAATGACCTCAAACATTGAGATTCAATTCATTAAATTTTGTGTGGTCCCGATGATCTTGGAAATTTATAACTTCATATGACTTGGATTCTTAGAATATAGAAATAATTCTACCTAGGACATGATCCAATTGCTAAGGTATATATCCATAGGGTGATATGTACTGGGTATATCCCTTTGAATATATACTCGACTACCAAATTTATGCAGGTTGTTGGTACTTGTAGTTCTAGTGTATGGTTATATTACATGCACTCCCCAGATATATACCATAGGTCCCGTTCATTTTTATAAAAACTAAAAAACATATATATTATTATAATGTATCTTTTTAGAGACATTTTATCTTAGGAAAACATAAGTATCATCATAAGAGTGTCTCATGTGGAACTGATATGGACTTGGTATATTTTTTTAACATTTTTAATCATGATACATACAAAATAATCAATATATATTATAATTCTAGAGATTGATACATAGATTAGGTGGTATAATAATATTTTTATCTAACTTTTTTTCCAGATTATTGATTATTTCCCATGACAGTCTTCAATTATGCATATAGGGACAATGGGAAGCACTCAGCTTTGGAAACATGATTACCTATACTATGATGGACTATCAGAGTAGAAGAATTATCCTATAATTTTTATTCTATTGGATATAACCTTTACTATTTTTTTATATAATTTTTATATGTCTTTTTTTATTTACCTTGTATTCTCTATTTGGGTATAACATGAAGACATGTTATAATTTTTAATATATTACTTGATATGGTTTCTCCTATTTCTAAAATATTCACTTATGAATTAAATAAGTATTCATCATGATTTAAAAACTGAATTAAATTTTTATATACCATATCTCCCCTTAATTTTATTATAAATTTATAGAACGTTTTTTATACTCATGGTAATTATAGGATCATGAATGATGGAATCTAAATGTGTTTGGAATCAATATATTCCATTTGTTTCGTTATCATGTACTAGAAACATTAACTTTGTTATTCGGATGGCTCAATATGTGGATTTTTGGGAAGTGTTGTAGAACGAATACTTTTCGGGTAACTGTCTATGAATATAATCTTCTTGAACCTGATATTGTGCACAAGACGAGATGAAATTATCAAGACACACAATAAAATAAAAAAATCTTACAGTCAGAAGATGTGACATGATGAAAAATGTTGAAGGTACCTAGAGTTTGAAGTTAGAATCAATGTTTTCCTCAAAATATAGCCATGAAGAGAGTCATGAGGTCTGGAAAGAAAGGTTATCTCATCCCTTGGGACATTGTCCCATGCGATATCCACATATCAGTAGTGGAATATCTGCTAGCATTATCACTAAACAAAATATGAGGTTAATGATTATCTCCATGTATCTCACCATATTAAGAACATACCAGATTACTCAAAAATATATAACCATGAGGATGTACAACCTGACCACGATATCTCTTATGATGAATATTTAGTGAATGTTTTTATCATATTGATAATTTTTTGTGAAAAAGGACAACTACCTTTTTTAAATAATTGTGATGGAAACCTAAAAATAAAAATGTGATGGAAAACTAGTAAAATTTGTTTAATATAAGTACATACAACTATTCTCAACAAATAATTCATGTTTAAATTTCATTGAATCATTTTATATTTTAATGAAAAATTAATTCATTGATACATTAAAAAAATTAATTTTTTAAAATAAATATATGTAATATAATATATAATTATACACATACATTGCATAATGAAACTAACTACACTTTATTAAATTATTGAACATCATGACATTTGTTACCAATAAAACCCATAAAAATACGATGTATTACAATGGGATAAAATATTATGTAGGAAAATTATAATGGGAAACTTGGATCATTTTTAGAATCCTCACATCAATATTTTATAATGATTTTTTTCTTCAATTCATTAAAAGATTTCAATTTTTTGCCGATCAATAAAAATAATTTCTTTTCCAAATTGGTGTATTGTAATTAAATAATTTATATGGTAAAAAACATGTAATAAATTTAAAAAATTACATCAGAAAAAATATTTATTTACATTAATGACTTTTTTAAATAAAATATTCATGTTTTATATAAATAAAAATTGTTTTCCCAAAGCTAAGGTCTATATTATTCTTTTATAATAAAGTAATTTCATTTTTCTACATTTCCAATTGATTAAACAAATAAATATATAATATAAATTGTTTTAATGACTTAAAATAATTTATTAATTTCTAGTAAATTTCAAATATATTATAATATTACTATTTAATGGGTTTCCTTCAATATAATAATTTATTCAATTTTATAACTTTAAAAAACCTCCCCTCAATTATAAATATCTCATCGCCCAAACATTGGAAGACCTCCTCACATCTATTTACAATGAAATATTTTTTCCAGTTACGCATTTTTAATAAATGTACAGTTGTTAAGTAATTTCAGGAGTAAAACAATAACAAACATCAATGGATTTTAGGTTTTTAGAAAAGAAAAAATCTATGAATAGAATTTTTTTCTTCAAATTTTATTCTCAATTTCCACTTCTCTTCCTTTTTTTATTCATTTCAATCCCAAAATAAATAATATTAAAATATAGTGGGTTAAATAATATTAATGTTTTAACACAATGTCAAATAATTATTTTTATATTGTATTTATACTTCATACTTCTCTATTTTTTTATTTGGACAATATCTCATTCATGATCGATTAATCAATTATGGGGAATTTCCTACTCCAATCTTATATCCACCATTGTTACTGGTTATAACAAATTATTTATAATATCTTATGTTATAAGATTATTTAATTTATGCCTAGGTATTTTTATCTACTTATTTAGAATGTACACTAAAAAATATCACAATCGAAACATGGCATCATAGTTTTATGTTTCATATTATATCAATGCTATTTTTTAAAAAAAATTGACATTCCAAGTATATTTCAATGAGTATAATTGATATAGGGATAAAAAAATAATTTAATTCATTTGTAGTTCTTATATTAATAAAATTATGGTAATTATTTATGAGGAAGAAAATTTTGTTAAACAAATCAGGAATTAAGTAAATATGATTCTTGAATATAATTCAATATTTTTTGGTTATCTTCAGTTTTATATTATTTTTAGTATGGACATTCCTATAATTTCATTAATATTTTCTTCAAAAAAATATCTTCTGTTTAATTTATCTGAATTTTTTCAATTTTTGAATGGACATTTAAGCCTATAAAATATATTTTTTTAATATGATTTTTTTAGACATCTTTATTGACACATATTGATATATTTATTTTTAAAATAGAAATGATCTTGTATGAAAAAATTGATTTTCCTTTTTGATTTTTGAATCCAAATGGTTATTCAATTATTTATGTAACTATTATGAAACAAATTATTTTCCATGTGTATATATAATCACTATGATTTTTATATATTATTTTCCCATGTGGCTTCCATGATTATAAGAATAGGATGATGTCTTTTATGGGAGTGAAATTATATATCCCTCTAATTCATTAGTTAATGATATAATTATCATGAGATTATATATAATTAGTGTGAACATAATTCAACATTTTTTTATCAATTATTATTATAATATTAATGAACACATGTTATATAAGAAAATGATACTATCTATTCTCACAACAATAAGTTTTCATTGAACACAATGTAATGATAATTCAATATTAATAATATTCCACAATACATGACTTTATCAAAAATTTAACCTACTGATTATGTTGTTTATCCTATGCTTACGATATGATGATGTTGATTATGCTCTCTAATTTAATATTGAATCATTTCCTTATTCCCCCATGATATTACTCCCCTTGTTGGGCATCTAATGTAACACCCCAAGATTTAGAAGTACGTTATTTCTTCAAAGTAATTCATTATCTTGCACTACACACAACACCGAGTTCTAGTGCACACTGACTTACCAAACTAGCCATTCAAAAGCGGTTATGAATAGTACTAATTGAATTTTGAACATTATATAATCTTTATAATATTAGAATAAATATTATGAGTTTCGTAGACATAATGTAAGAACAAATACATTTTTTTCAGAAAAAAGAAGTATTTTTTAGAAAATGAAATTTTACTGCCTTTTAATGGAGAAAAATTTTCAAATCAAATATTTGAAACTTTTATATATTCAATTTGACAAAATAAACTTCTTCTTTAGACTCGGGAAATATGAATTTATTTTCAATAATGTTATGTTGTTTTTCTGATAACATTCATATTTGGGTGAATAGTGAAAAATATTGTATTTTAACTTAAAACAACTTTTTTAATTAAAATAATTTATGTTGTTGAATTATACATTGTAATGTTTTGGAAGAATTATTAGGATATATTTTTACCCTTTATTCTGATTTTGGTCATTGGAATTAATTTCACTTTGAAATTGTACATAAACAAGTGTTAGCCTTTTGATAGATACTATTTCATAAAAACACACTATTTGTTTTGACAAAGAGAATTAATTTTAAATTAATAAATTAAACTTATATCTTTTAAATTTGTTAAAATATACATCATTTTCGGATTTAGGATATCAAAATTAACCTCGGGTGAAGTTTTGGTATTTTTCTGAAAACTTTCAATTTTTTATGAATAGTGAAAAAACACTGAGTTTTTTTTTAAACCGAATTTTTTTAAATAATTATTTATTTTTTAAAAAATTAATTTCGGTAAAAATAGAAACATAATACCTATATAAGTTCATTATAATTCATTGGAGTCAATTTATAATAATGTTAGATATATAAAAATTTTATCTAACTTTTACCGTCTTTTACCCACCTCCTAGGAGCATTTGCAAATTTAAATAAAACATAATTTTACCACTTCTGTGATTTGAATTTATAAAATCTGAGAGACATGGTTAATATGAAGGAGTAAAATTTGTTTCAATAAGATTAAAATAACATTTGGGGGAATAGTAACTTTTTAATTGTATTTACCACGGTTAAAAGTAAATATGGTAATTAAGGGTAAAAATGATATTATTATTACCCTAACACATGTACTAATTCTATTGTATAACTGTAATTCGACCAAAAACAACATTAGAAATGAAATAGGACCCTTTAGGTCCAGTTGGATTAGATTAAGACATTTATTATTATTTTATTTAAATAAGAGTTTAAAGAGTTAAAATCAATGTTTAATGACTAAACTATTTTTAATATAGGGTTATACATAAGATAAATTCAACTATAAATATTAGTTAGAAAGATAAAATTATTTCATACATAATTGTATTTTTTTTATAATTTTTAGAGGTTAAATAATTAAATTTATTAATAACACAATGATGATGGAGTAACTACCTTATTAATGAACGAATCCCATAAATTGTGTTATAAATATTAAAATAAATATAATTTCAATGTTTTTATGACATCCAAGAATTTTATAAGTGAATATGACATGTTAGGATTGATTCAATGTATTTTTTGGAAGTAATCATTATAGAATCCTGCCTTTTTATCACATAAACTTTCATTACATTTTACAAAACTGAGGATCTTTAAGGTTTAGTGTCTTGGAAACCAGGAACTTAAAACATGAAAACATAAAACATTATTCTTAAACACTTTAATGGCTTCTCCTCATGTTCATCCTAGGTTCATTACTGCATCACATAACCTGGGAACATACATCAAATGAAAGGGTGAGAAGAAGGCCCAGTAAGGGAAAAAAGAGAAACATTTTACATGTGAACTTGAGATACTTCAATAAGGTCATGAAAAAAACTTTAAGGCATGAGAAATAAATCATGAGATATATCATAATAAAAACAACATTTTTAATAACATGATGATGTGGCTACATCATTTAACATAGACAATCATGAACATATCACTAAGGTCCATCCCCAAGGTGTCATTTGAAAATTACCTAGGTTATTCACCAAGGTATCGTGAAAATTGTAATCTCTAGTGGTTACATCATTACCCAATGTATTGGAGCACTATCAGGGAGCACCCTAAAATTTTCCTTTATTATCATGTGAGAGACATCTATCATCATCAATCCTTTCATAAATAACCCATATAGCAAAAAATAAATGGGTTTCATTTCATAATCATAACGTTTTAAAAACTGCATTAAATACATGATATTTACGTCACTATAAACCCACGGAAGGGGAGAGCGGGTTTCATGTATGTAAATACCAGAATTTAAAATAGAACTTTTTTGTATATATGTGAATACACCTGTAGAAATAAGAGCATTGAGTATTCACTTAATAACATGAAGTAATTTTGAGAAAAAGAGAGGGGCATTTTGAGACTAAAATTCTGCAGCACAACGGCTACGTTATAGGGTTTTAGAAAATGTTGAAAAGAGAGGGGACATGGGTCAAACAATCATAAATGACCCATAAAATAGTAGAGGGGCAGAATATAAGGGATTTAAGAACATGGTAATGAAATTTTAAAATATACCATATGAAATGAAGAACATTAAAGGAAGACAAAAATAAGATTTCTCTTATAAAAATTCGGCAGCCTAACGGCGTTACATAAACTTCAACAAAAAATGAATTGATGAGATCAAATAGGGTCTCCCATCATAGGAACATAAAATATCAGTATGACAGATATAGATATCATAACCCAACATAATAAAAAAAACTTTCAAGACATGACATGGAATTAGAACATTGAAAAGGAGAAGGGTGAAAGAATCCCTTAAAAATTCGGCAGCCTAACGGCGTCACTTAAACTTCAACAAAAAATGATTTGATGAGATCAAATAGGGTCTCTAATAATATGAACATAATATTCTAGTATGATAGATATAGAGATCATAACCCAACATAACAAAAAGGAACATGAAATAATTTACATGAAAGTAGAACTTCAAAACGAGAAGGGTGAAAAACCACTTAAAAATTCGGCAGCCTAACTGCGCCACTTAAAACATCAAAATACAGAATTGAAGAGATCAAATGTGGTCTCTCATCATATGATCATAAAAGATCAGTATGATAAATTTAGAAATAATACCCCAACATAATAAAAATAAACTTGAAATACTTTACATGATAATAGATCTAGAAAAATGAGAAGGGATAAAGAATCCGTTACAAATATTTCGGCAGCCTAACAGCACCACTTAAAACATCATAAAACGAAATAATGAGAGTAAGAGGGGATATCTCATTATTTGAACATGAAAAGGGAAGTAATAGTAGTATAAAAGAACACCCTTTAACATAAGAACATGGAGCATACAAGAAATTACATAAAAGAGATTTCTTGAAAAGAAAGAAAGAGATCGGATCCCTTACCTTAAAACGTAACTCTTAAAACACAATGGTTGGGACCTTGAGGGCTTGAGGGAACCTTGGGAGGACTCCATTGGAGGTAATGAGACCAGAACTTCGTTGGGGGAGAGTGGGGAGTCGAAATGGATGAGAGTATGGCTTGGTATTTATAGGGAAAGTGAGGGGACAAGGCATTAATGGCCACATGACACCTCAAAAGTGGTTTTCTCAAAACCATGTGCTCTCCCAAGATATTTCCCATGATGTTAGGCAACATGGGTCCCCCCATACAATAATTCATCACCTTTGGTATACCATACCTTAAAATATCTCATGATATCATCATGACACAGTTATGATGTCATTAAACATACTAAAACCCTAAAACTGTATTTTTACTATTCACTAAAAATTCAACTTTCTCAGAAAGATCCAAAAATTTCACCTTAATCAAATATCAATGCTCTGATTTCAAAAATGTACTCCATTTTATAAAAATAATTTTCTAAATATTTTTAATTTATTTTTTAAAATAAATACACTATTCACCGAAAATTCAATTTTTCAGAAAAAACCCCCAAAAATTACCATAACATAATATCGGTGCTCTGAGTTCAAAAATGAAATCCATTTTATAAATATAATTTATTAAATATTTTTAATTTAATTTTTAATTAAAAACACTATTCACTCAAAAAAACTAATATTTGAATAATAATTTATGAAACAGTTATTTAACCATTTTATTGAATCACATTACTTATTTAAGGTGCCTAGATTATATTAATACTTTCTTTAAGTGAGATTACTAATCCATTTGGACACATTACTAATCCTAATCATAAAATCACTATTCATAATGTACTATTCATCAAAAATCAAGTTGATCTTATTAGACTCTAAATTTCGTACTGAACATAATTGTAGAAGGCCGTTTTTGGAAAATCATTACACATTTTTAATTATTTAAGGTTTACATAAACATTTTTAAAATATCATTTTTCTAAAATTAATCAAAAATATGCATACTATATTTATCCTGTCATTTAAAAATTCTTAAACATCATCATAAGAAGAAATCACAATTTTTATTTAAAACAAAGGATTACACAAGGCAGTTATGGTCTCCTTACAAAGACTCTTATCACACCAGCATAGGACCTAAGTGTAAGGTGTGCTAAGGTGAGAGAATCTGAGGGAGGCTCGGCCAACATCGCACGAGTAGTAATTTCTATTAGTTTGAACTTCTCGCAAAAGAGATTCTATTCTAGCTTCACACGATGATGTTCGGCTTGGGTTTGGTCCAGAGCAAAGCCCAGTGGTGCTACCTCCTTCCCAAGTTCTATTAGATGGGCTCCGATCGGTCCAAGACTACTGGGTGAGGCCATCGAATCTTCTTTCTATAATAATTAACCAAGATTACTTGTATTTAGAGACAATAATCAAAACGTTAAGTTTCCAGCTGTTATATTGACCAATGGTCATATAATCGTCTAAACCCAATGGTCTCATTTATATTATACTCATGTAATCAAATGAAACATTTTTGTTAAGTATAAAAATAAAATAAAATAACACATAAAATTTAGGAAACAATATTTATTCAAAATTTTGGGTCGTTAAAATCTTCCCCCCTTAAGAAATTGCGTCCTCGCAATTTTTTTAAATTGGGTTTTGAAATTTCATTGAAAGTCCCACATCGGAAAAGGAGTCAATAAAACTATTACTTTAAAAGAATGAAAGGGATGTCCAATGGTCACCCGAGTTAACCCACAATAGGATTCAATGTAGGAAAACATGGACATGGAGGAGAAAACAAAGGGTCAAGTTTTGAGGGAGAGTGATAGAAAACATTATTAGGAGAAATTTAATAATAAGAAAATCCCAAACATAGGATGTGTGTAAACGGTCTTTGATTACCTAGTAGGAAACGTAAACCAACAACGTTTTTGTTTTACGTTACTTTTCATAATTTTGAGGAATTCATTACTACATAGAACAAAAACATAAGAAAATAAACCTACCTTCATGTAGTGTTTCATCCTTTATTAAGTCTCTACCAAAACTAATCTTTTCTCTAAATGATGAGAATTCAAAAACACTTGGTCTCATCAAAATCACAAGAATCATATTCTAGAGAATCACATAATCCACAAAAGATTTACTATCTATTTCTTCAATCTTTAAACATTATCCCAAAAACAGAAAGGGTAAGGTAAAACAACTCTTCAAAAAAAAGAATCCCATAGTAAGGGAGACTACTTTTAAATCTTCAAAGTTCCATGGAACTACCCAATGATCATCATAGACCATTCCATAAATAACGGTCCATAAAATTCTTCAAAATAAACCAAACTAATATTGAAACCCAAATAAAAGAAGGATTTGATAACATAGTCTTCCAAAATAAACTTCATTGTTCATCTACAAAACACATCAACCACTCCGAACATCTTATAACAAAATTAGCTAACCTAAATATATTTTACCCAAGATAGGTTAATAATTCCCATAAGTAACCTAAATTATTATAATTCCACCATAAATTCATTAATTCTTCAAAATATAAGTCAACCTTACTCCTCAATGAAGATACCATAGTAATCTATTTACCGCAATCATATAGGGTCCTTAAAATTGTGAACATCTTCCAAAATAATAATCATTTTTTAATCCCATAATCATCTCTGTCATATTAATACGACAATCGTCGCATTTCTTATCACATTGGTTTTTGGGACATGTTCTTCCATTTCCCGCCATTAACTAAGAAATGAAACTATAATTAGGGGCTTAAATACTTAGCTAATAACCATGAAAAGGAAACTTTAAGCATAAAAGGATAAACATGTAGAATAAAAGTATATCCTAACTTGTGATCCCCTAGGTTCCAATCTAGGTTTTCCATGATCATATATTCTTATGTGAATCTTTATTTGGTTTTATCCTTGTTCCTTTAATAATGGTTCATACTAAGCTTATGAATTTACCAAAGAATATTCCTCTGGAATGTCGTAACCAAGAGTGTATCAAGGCCCATTTTTGTGTACCAGTTCCCGTTTGAGTCTACCTCAAAGCGTTGTTTTCAGGTTTTACCCCTATGTACATCTGTGCCAGAGCCACCTCTACCTGCTCGTATCCAGACAGCGATGTATTTTCTTGGAAACCCCTTACTCAATACTCACCAAAATACCAGGAAGATTTCCTATATTTAAACTTTTCTATAGGGTTCTTCCTAGAGTTTTCATATCCTAATTTCCACAAATAACTAAATCATCCTTTGATACCAACTATAGCATCCCGCCTTTTTATCACATAAACTTTCATTACATTTTACAAAACCGGGGATCATTAAGGTTTAGTGTCTTGGAAACCAGGAACTTAAAACATGAAAACATAAAACATTCTTCTTAAACACTTCAGAGGCTTCTCCTCATGTTCATCCTAGGTTTATTACTGAATCACATATCCTGGGGACATACATCAAAAGAAAGGCTGAGCAGAAGGCCCAGTAAGGGAAACAAGAGAAATATTTTACATGTGAACATGAGATACTTAAATAAGGTCATGAAAAGAACTTTAAGGCATGAGTAATAAATCATGAGATATATCAAAATAAAAAGAACATTTTTCATAACATGAATATGTGGCTACATCATTTAACATAGAAAATCATGAACATATCACCAAGGTCCATCCCCAAGGTGTCATTTGAAAGTTACCTAGGTTATTCACCAAGGTATCGTGAAAATTGTAATCTCTAGTGGTTACATCATTACCCAATGCATTGGAGCGCTATCAGGGCGCACCCAAAATTTTTCTTTTATTATCATGTGAGCCACATATTTCATCATAAAAAATTTCATAAATAACCCATGTAGCATAAAATAAATGGGTTTCGTTTCATAATCATAACGTTTAAAAAACTGCCTTAAAGACATGATCTTTACGTCACTTTAAACCCACGGAAGGGGAAAGCGGGTTTCATGTATGTAAATCCTAGAATATAAAATAGAACATTTTTTTGTATATGTGAATAACCCTGTAGAAATATGATCTTTGAGTATTCACTTAATAACATGAAGTAATTTTGAGAAAAAGAGAGAGGCATTTTGAGACGAAAATTCTGCAGCACAACAACTACGTTACAGGGTTTTAGAAAACGTTGAAAAGAGAAGGGACATGGGTCAAACAATCATAAATGAACCATAAAACAGTAGAGGGACAGAATATAATAGATTTAAGAACATGGTAATGAAATTTGAAAATATACTATATGAAATGAAGAACATGAAAGGAAGACAAAAAACAGATTTCTCTTATGAAAATTCGGCATCCTAACTGTGTTACATAAACTTCAACCAAAAATGAATTGATGAGATCAAATAGGGTCTACCATAATATGAACATAAAATATCAGTATGATAGATATATATATCATACCCCAACATAATAAAAAGGAACATACATGAATTGACATGGAATTAGAACTTTGAAAAGGAGAAGGGTGAAAAAATCCCTTAAAAATTCAGCAGCCTATCGGCGTCACTTAAACTTCAACAAAAAATGAATTGATGGGATCCAATAGGGTCTCTAATCATATAAACATAAGATTCCAGTATGATAGATATAGAGATCATACCCCAACATAACAAAAAGGAACTTGAAAGAATTGACATGAAAGTAGAACATCAAAATGAGAAGGGTGAAGAACCACTTTAAAATTCCGCAGCCTAACGACGCCACTTAAAACTTCAAAAATACTGAATTGAAGAGATCAAATGGGGTCTCTCATCATATGATCCTAAAAGATCAGTATGATGAATTTATATATCATACCCCAACATAATAAAAAGGAACTTGAAATACTTTTCATGATAATAGATCTTGAAAAATGAGAAGGGAGAAAGAATCCGTTAGAAAAATTTCGGCAGCCTAACGGCGCCACTTAAAACTTTATAAAACGAAATAATGAGAGTTAGAGGGGATATATCATTATTTGAACATGAAAAGGGCAGTAATAGGAGTATATAAGAACACACTTAAACATAAGAACATAGATCATAAAAGAAATTACATAAAAGAGATTTCTTGAAATGAAAGAGAGAGATCAGATCCCTTACCTTAAAACGTAACTCTTAAAACTCAAAGGTTGGGACCTTGAGGGTTTGAGGGCACCTTGGGAGGACTCCTTGGGAGTTAATGAGTCCAGAACATCGTTGGGGGAGAGTGGGGAGTCGAAATGGATGAGAGGATGGCTTGGTATTTATAGGGAAAGTGAGGGGACAAGGCATTAATGGCCAAGGGACACCTCAAAAGTGGTTTTCTCAAAACCATGTGCTCTCCCAAGATATTTCCCATGATGTTAGGCCACATAGGGCCCCCATACAATAAGTCATCACCTTTGGTTGACCAGCCCTTAAAATATCTCATGATATCATCATGACACAATTATGATGTCATTAAACATACTGAAACCCTAAAACTGTATTTTTACTATTCACTAAAAATTCAACTTTCTCAGAAAGATCCCAAAATCTCACCTTAATAAAATATCAATGCTCTGATTTTAAAAATTTTCTCCATTTTATAAAAATATTTTTCTAAATAATTTTAATTTATTTTTTAAATAAATACACTATTCACCGAAAATTTATTTTTTCAAAAAAAACCCCAAAAATTACCATAACATAATATCGGTTCTCTGAGTTCAAAAATGAAATCAATTTTATAAAAATAATTTTTTATATATTTTTAATTTAATTTTTAATTAAAAAACACTATTCACTCGAAAAAACTAATACTTGAATAATAATTTATTAAACTGTTATTTAACCATTTTATTGAATCACATTACTTAATCAAGGTGCCTAGATTATATTAATACTTTCTTTAAGTAAGATTACTAATCTAATTGAACACATTACTAATACTAATCATAAAACCTCTATTCATAATTTACAATTCATCAAAAATCATGTTGATCTTATTAGACTCTAAATTTCGTACTGAACATAATTGTAGAAGACCATTTTTTGAAATCAATACACATTTTTAATTATTTAAGGTTTACATAAACATTTTTAAAATATCCTTTTTCTAAAATTCATCAAAAATATGCATACTATATTTATCCTGTCATTTAAAAATTCATAAAAAGAAATACCAATTTTTATTTAAAACAAAGGATTACACAAGGCAGTTACGGTCTCCTTACATAGCCCCTTATCACACAAGCATAGGACCTAAGTGTAAGGTGTGATAAGGTGAGAGAATCTGAGGGAGTCTCATCCAATATCGCATGAGTAGTAATTTCTATTAGTTTGAACTTCTCGCAAAGGCGATTCCGTTCTAGCTTCACACGATGAAGTTCGGCTTGGGTTTGGTCCAGAGCAAAGCCTAGTGGTGCTACCTCTTTCCCAAGTTCTGTTAGATGGGCTTCGATCGGTCCAAGACTACTGGGTGAGGCCATCAAATCTTCTTTCTATAATAATTAACCAATATTACTTGTATTTAGAGACAATAATCAAAACGTTTAGTTTCCAGTGGTCATATTGACCAATGGTCATATAATCGTCTAAACCCAACGGTCTCATTTTAATTATACTCATGTTATCAAATGAAACATTTTTGTTGAGTATAAAAATAAAATAAAATAACACATAAAATTTATGAAACAAGATTTATTCAAAATTTTGGGTCCTTACAATCTTGTGTTTATTATTTTAACAAAAAACAAATACCAAATAGTGTCAAAATTGACATAAAATAGTATTTAAAACAAATTTTATATTATTAATTGATATAATGGACCTAAAAATATAAGGTTATTCCAAAATACATATATAAGAATATATATGACATTAATGAATCAATTGAGGTTCGATTGGCAGTATATAGTATGTTTATTAACCATAGAGTGATAAAATACAAGAAGATGCGGTAAAAGTTAAATTATTTAACTTAGAGTTAAATCTAATTGATAAGGTTTAAATGGTAACCTAAACAAGTCAAAATCCTATTGGTTGACTGGTTTTAGACCCATCCCTACCTTATACATTAAATAATACATTTTGGAGCCATTATAAACCGAATATGAATTTATTATAAAATAATACTTTATGTTTTTCCTAACGTTCCCCTCACCCCTCTTATAAAAGGGAACTCAACCTTCACTCTAATTCACATATTCTAAGCCATTTTCCTAGGCCCAACCCTGACCAAATACTCCCTCAACTATCCTCACTTCATCTTAGAGGCCCTACTTTAGTCAAAAAGCCAACATAAGAAGTAAATTTGATCAAATCAAAAGGAAGAACCCGAAGAAGAGGTAATAATTTCACCACATTCTTCCAACTTCTTTTATCCTTACACTTCCTCTTTCATGGTTATTTCCATTATAAAATAATAACTCCAGTATCTTCTATATATTTTGATGTTATTATAAATATGGCACAACTTTATTCATTATTCTATTGATCTTATGAATGATAATGTCACCATGCGTGCGTACGTACGGCCTACCGTCTCCATGTCGTGGTGTAATTTGTTATTCAATACTATGTTATTTGGATGGATATAATGATGATTCATATGTATATAAATAATTAAAATAACTATCCAATGTCTCTATAAAATTAATATAACATCCAATTACACACTTTTAAGGAAATGATATTATCGCTCGTGCGTACGTACGATTTACCATCTCCATGACACGCTGAGATTTATTTCCATGTTCACCATTTATCAACAATTATAAAAATATATATTACTAATAAGTATGTAATATATGATATAATAATGCTACTAGATATATATATATATATATATGTACGTACATATATCTTATTCACTTAGTTCCGTTCAACACAATATGAAAACGTTAACAACGTATATTGGTACGTAAGGACTACAGTCTCCATGAACGGTGTTTTTCATTTGATATATATGTCTATTATACATACTTATATTATAAATATATATGATATATAAATCATGTTTTATATTCTGGAAGTATTTAAATCTTGGTCTAAGTGATAAAATTAAGAGTAGCATGTTAAAACACATACGATAAAGAAAGCGATTATTACACCAACTGTAAATTTATCAGGGAAATTATTATTAAATGGATATTATAAATTCATAAATGAATCATGTATGATATCATAAATATTAATATGGTTCTGGTATAATTTAATAACATACTACAATCTTCATACAAGAGGTTAAACATACCATTGACTAAAGGAAAGTGCAAGGTAAGGGGTTTTCATCTCACTCCTCATTCCCATGAGATTCGTACCATATTTCCACTATTACATTTTATGTGGTGTATGTACTACCCATAATTGTATTATTTGTATAATACACTTTAATTTATTGTATTTACATATTCATTTTATGATACCTCTTTCATGGGGTGTATGTTCTATATGTTACCAAATTGGTAAGGGTTAATTTCACAATCTCTTTATTTTGCAAGATTGTTTTTACGTAAGTATATACTAGGAAATATTTACTATCTATTTCCATTTTTCATAAAATAGTTTTCAAATGTATTATTTTAAGGTAATTTTTACTAAAACATCAAATTAATTGTTTTAAAGATTTATTCTTATAAACCATTCTCAATAATGTCCATGTTTTCAAAATGATTTTAAGGATTTATTTAAATGGACATGAATGTTTTAAAATATTAAATACATTAAAAGGTTTCAATGTGGTATGGGACACATTGATTCAAAAATATCTTTAAATTTCTTCCTTTCATAATTGTGTGTCTTTTAAATGTTTTCATGAAAAAGTTTTTTTTCTCTCAAAGATTTTTATAAATCATTTTCATCTATGTCAAAATATATTAATGGATTTTAAAATTGTTTTGAAGTTGATTTATTATGATACAAATCTTCCATTTTGTATTGAAGGTTATATGATATGTTTGAGTGGGGATGTGTTATTTTTATACCATTCATTGTTTATGGGTAAATTATTGACATTTCGTATGCTATTTTTAATATGAATGTTTATGTTATTTATAAACCCGTTCTTATGAGGAATGAATTGAACTTAGTAAGTAACGGGTGGAGCCCACTATATCTCCTCAATGCATCGGTAGGTCTCATGAGACAAACTAGTGTCTTAGAATGAGGCCTTGAAAAAATATTTGTAATGTCCCAGAATTTCTCCATGTATTATTTTTAATATATATGGGAATTAATTCGAGATGAGGCTCTAAGACGGCGTGCAGTTCGGAGACCCGGTGAACCTAGAACAAATGATTAAATTAATTTAATAGTTAAATAATGTGCACGTGCAGTTTTCCAGAAAAACTGGAATAACTGCTAAACGGGTATTTGAATAAGAAATCAGAGATCACCATTGTGTTCAAAACAACATTTTTACCTTGGGCGAGACCTAACATCATCCAGCGCAGGTCGGTTGTAGAATTTGGTTTTGGGAAACAACCATAATAAAATATTTAATTAAAATATTTTATTTATATCTTTGTTATAGAAAAATCCCTAATCTTTTTAAATGGAGATTTCACAGGGGATCAGTGTTACAATTTCCATAACCCTGAAACCCTTGGCTACTCTGGAGGATCGGGAGGAAACCTCCCAATGCGGCGATGACAACGCAGCAACCAGATCATCGCTGAGGAACGCCGAGAAATCCATGTAAGATGTTTGTCTGTATTTTTTTCTTCCCCGTTTTTGATTTCCATGATGAACGCAGACTAATCCACGAACAGATTAGCCCGCAAGTCGATCGTTCTTTTGGGACGGGTTCATACTGGGATTTGAGGCTTTGATTATTTAGATTGTTTTGGTTTTCAATCTAACTGCGGAAAACCCAGATCATCACGAACAACGATCGCGGTTCGCCCCTTTTGTTGATTCTTGTTTTTACCCATCACATTATTCGTTGCGTTCTCGGAGGAAATCGATCATTGAGAATTCGTTTGTTAATGTAACGATCTGAAATCAATGATCCAACGTCAAGGCGACCCAGCGGAGGTGCGATGATGACGACGACAGATGAATCTATGCGGTTCGGAAGTTCTTGTTCTTCGAGCGTTTCGTGCGGACAGATCAGGATGCGTTTACAAGAATGATCAGAAGCCTGATACTGACAGAATCGGTTTTTTAGGAGTAGGACGACCCCAAATCCGGAGTTTCGTGATGATCAGACGGTTGGATCAAGATCTGGAGCAACAGCTGAGGCAAGTGGAAGTTGATGACGCTTCTATAAATTTCCTCACTACACGGCGTGTAGTATGAGCTATACGGCGTGCGTTCTTTGGCGGGATTAAAAAACGTGTACTCCGAGAGTACATGGACACATGTAGGGTACACGGCCACGGACACGCCGTGTATACCCCTCCCTGTCCAGACCCGACCAGATACACGGGATTCCTAGTGTACTGGTACACGGGAAGGCGACACGGACACAGATAGAGGCCTTGTACGGGCACATGGGCAACTTACACGGAGCAAGACCAGGTGCTCGGGCACAGAGTTTGATTTTTCTACACGTCTGTTTCCCTCGGATTTCGGGGATGACCTCCTTTGATGGGAGGTTCAAACATTTCGATCAGTTTCTAACGGGTTTGTTTGTAGAACCGGAAACATCCAATGATTCCACATCCAATTGGACATACTTTCCGGAGGTAGGTGCTCATTAGTTTGTGGACTGATGAAGCTTAGGAATTTACATTGGTCGAGAGGATGGGAGGTCAGACTCATCACACCTTTTTGAGGGGAATTATTTTCTACTTCGGGACTCTCTTTATAGATTTAAGTTATGTTCGTGAATATTTATTACATTACCAAGTATAAAATGAGTTTTCCGTTAGATTTGACAATCAATGATCGATATGTAGGAAATTTAGTGAATCTTGTATATGTATTCGAAGTTCTTCATTGATAGATAATCATCTGTATTTATTAGAGATTCCTGGTCAATGGTACCCTTCTACACATTTATATAGAAGACTCTTGGTCATTATGATGACCTTGATAGATTTAAAGCTACTCAGTGGGGCAATTGAAGTTTGTTTTCATTCAGAAGGACATAGATTATTTCAGAGTTGGGATCGAACCCGCAGATGGGCTACCTAGGTATCCTTACTTTACAAAAGGAATCAGAACCCACGTTGTTCGATTAATGGAGTATGATGTTTATGATTGATGGCTCAAATAAGGATGTCCTAATTACTTTTACACTCTATGATCACGTGAGTCATGCTCGGTGTGGGAAACAAGAGGTATTGGTAAGAATCAGACAATTGATCCATGAAAGAAACAATCCTAAGAAATAAGATGGGACTTATGTATGCATGACTACCTTGATAAATGAAGATTTTGATTTACATCAGGAAATAAATCCATGAACAGGGTCTATAAAGGTATATGTGCTTCATGGATATTTGAATACTCTAACTTGGGACTTACTTCTGAAAAGGAGGCCAAAATTAGGAGAGGACATATGATTGGTTTTCTACTCCTAAGAATGAATCCCAGATCAAAGGTAAATTAGGACTGGTTAAGAGGAATTAAGACTGGGGCTTACTCTTGAAAAGGAGGCCCAGGTTAAGACACTTGAAAAATTAAGGGATTTGGGGTTTACTCCTGAAGAGTATGCCCAAATTAGGGGACTGTGACTTATTCCTAAAAAGGAGGCCCAGGTTAATGAGGACTTGGGGCTTACTCCTATGGAGGATTCCCAGATTTGAGAATTATGACTGGGGATTATTCTTGAAAAAGAGGCCAAGGTTAAGAGATTTATGACTGTGGCTTACTCCTAAAAAGGAGGCCGAGGTTAAGAGAATTATGACTGGGGATTACTACTCAAAAGGACGCCCAGGTTAAGAGAATTATGAATGGGGCTTACTTTTGAAAAGGAGGCCCAGGTTAGAAGAATTATGACTGGGGATTACTTCTGAAAAGGAGGCCCAGGTTAGGAGAATTATGACTGGGGCTTACTCTTGAAAAGGAGGCCCATGTTAGGGGATCTCTCATCTTTAAAGGATGAGGTTGAATGAATGAAATCTCAATATTTAGTGACATAAATATGTGTAAATCACTAGGTTTTGAGAGATTTTCCACATAATTCCTTTCAGATAAGGATGTCAAATCAAGAAATCATGCCATAAATGGCTTTAAAGAGTGTCTTGAAGACTGAATCTTGAATAAGAATGGTGGAATTGCTTAAGAGGGGTGAAATGGGAAAGAATGGCACCCAAAAAGGCAGCGGCGGGCAAGTCCTCACAGGCACGTAGGTACTGTGTGGGCGCGCAAGTCATGGTCGCGCAGGTATGCCTGCACAACATATGGGGTACTTGCGCGATGGTTAACCAGTAGGTTAATACTTTAGCGACTCTTGATTAAAGCCTTTAGAATCCTCTTGAGGATCTTCCAGAAAAGGGGTGCACAAGTTATATTGAATGAGTAAGGTAGCGCGCAAGTGTGGCCTTTTCCCTTAAGGGTTGGCCACTCAGGCGTGCAAGTGTTGATGAGTTTCAACACTTAGGCCTTCCTCCCCCTCTTTAGATCTTCCTTTCTAGTTATGAAATTACCTTAGAAGAGTTTCAGAAGCTTCTAGAAGAGACTAGGGTGCCGGAGCTCAAATATGAGTTTAAGGAAAAAAAATACCCCTCGAAATGGGGGGCCCACAGGGTCTATTTATAAGTAGGAGAAGACCCCAGGCATTTATCAAATAGGGCGTTCAAGTCACTTGCAAGACCATTATGCGTCGCGCAAGTGGACTTGCGCGACTGTGAGGGAACTTGCGCGACTTATGGGAAATCTTCTCCTTGTTCATTCCTTTGTCAATTTTTGATATTTTCATCAAAGGATGAATCAATTTGAGCTCAGATATTCCCATTTTCCAATCTTTAGATTTTGTGATGAAAGGAGCGTCAACAGAAGTCCCCCCTCCGAGTTGGATCCGGAGAGAATAGAGGATTTGACTCTGAGGAAAAGAAGAAAACCAAAGGAAATGCGGCACACAAGTTTGGGCGTGCAAATGAGAATCTGGCACGCAGAGTCCGGCACGCAGGGGTACGAATTTTAGTTTCCAAGGTTACGGCGCGTAGGGTTCTGGCCGTGTCTATAAATAGAGGGCCTCTCTTTCGTACAAAGCATCTGGATTTTCGGAATTCAAACCTTAGAGCTCTCGCCGTGCAGGTCACTTTAACCGTGGAGGTTGCCCTATTTTCTGGTGTTTCCTTGATGGCGCACTGCTATCAAGGTATCTTGGTCTTCATGGTGATACTTGCACTTCAAATACTTGCGTGTCATATCCATACTTGTGCGCCATGTTTTTGACTTGCGTGTCATAATGCCTTTTCCATTTTTCTGAATTCTTTCAAAAAATTTATGAAAAATAAACTCATTTAAGAGTTAGTTTATTTAACGTTTGTGCAGATTCAATGGATCTTCAGGGAATTAAAACGGCTGATGAACTGGATAGCAAGTGGATTGATAACATGATGAACATCACTAGCCATGATTATTATGATATCTGTGATAGAACTCTCCCAGATTTGGTTAAGTACTTGAAGAAATATCATCTTAGTTTCCCAGAGAGCATCTACCTGCCTCTATATGGTCATGGTCATCTGCAAGGAGTCAATGTTCCAAATACAAATAACTTTACGCCTGAAATGCATCTGAACTTCTACTCCTCTATTTCGGTTATGTTGTGCATTAAGAGCAACAAAAATGGTGTGAACTTTCAAATTCTTCCTACATGTCATTTTCTTGGAGATATGTAAATGGCAAACCCATGGGCTGAAAGGTTTTCCACTGTCAGTTGGTGGAGAGAAGACAAACGTGGCATTAGAGATATATCTGATAAGAGTACTCTCTCTAAATGACTCTTTACATCCAATTCTCCATTATCAAATCCATGTATCTATCTTCCAAGTCTCTTGGACAGAAACAAAGTCACTATTTGATAAGTAGAAAATTTTCTCAAACCGCACTCAAGAACATCCTTTTACAACTGTTCCAAGAAGAGTTAGTATTACTGCATCTTTTATTGTATCCAGTTGAATGAATGAATTCCAAGTGGTTGCTGAAGAAGCACAGGATGCTGTAAATCAAATGAAGAGTTATGTTTGAAAGCCTCTTGTAATTCTGGAAAAAGAGAAGAGATGTCAGTCTATGGATGTCCTTATAACTCTTGTGCATCAATGAAAAACACATTCAACTTTACTCATTTGTACCTGCATTCTCTTTTTCTACATGCTTTAGATTTTACCTAAGCCAATGGGCCTAGTAAGAATAGTTGGATTTTTACTAGGATTAATGTAAATAACCCTACTAACTTCGATCCTTTTAATTGGTCAATGTTACCTAAATAAAACAAAATGTATGTTTAGTGAGTTGGGAACTTGACTTTTATTTAGAGTTCCCTTGTCTTTTGTGGGCAGTTTATTGTCATGCACATCGGACATAAAAAGGATAATGTTTAAGGTCGAAATAGATTTGACTGAAATGGATTAGAATTGAATCAATCCCTTGAAAATTCATCTAAAAACATATTACCATACTCAAGTATGGGGGAAAATATGTAAGCTATGACTTAATAATATTTGAATCTGAGAAATGACATGAAAAAGGGCTAAAAGTCATTAGAAGAAGTAGTTTCCAAGAATGAAGTTACCATTATTTAAAAAACTCATTAGGGGGTTGAGTAATGCAGGGACACCTAAGGGCATTGGCTGCATAGTTAAGTAAAATAGTATTTTTTGGCTAACAAATCTGTTATGTAGACTGTTTATGCAAGGCCTCCTATGGGCATGTGTTGCATAGTCAGGAAAAAGAACTCTCAGATATTTACATTCCTAGTGATAAATGCCAGTGAATGTTTATGGAGATTCAAATCTTCTAATGGATAGAGTTTTCTATATAAAAAGAGGTACATGAATATGTAGAAGATATTTCCAATCAAGATTATCGAAGAACTGGATGAATATCACTCCTACGAAGGTCTGACCCAAACGTAGGGAAGGAGAATATAAACCATAGACTCGAATACTTTTAGATCATGAAAAAGGATATGGGAAAAATATGTTACGGATGGCTATTTTTGAGGATCCCTACATATTACTATTTAAGAAAAATTAGGACAAAAGAGGCATTCTTCCCAAGAATAAAGTTAACACTATCCGAAAAACCCATTAGAGGGTTAAATTATACAGGTCCACCTAAGGACATTGGCTGCATATTCAAATAATAGTATCTTTTGGCTAACGAGTCTGTTATGTAGACTTTTTATCCAAGGCCGCCTATGGGAACGTGCTGCATAGTCAGGAAAAAGAACTCTCAAAAGTTTGACATTTTTGTGACTAGAAGTCGTGAAAATGGTTATGAGGATCTGAAAATATTTAAGGTTAGGATTATGACACATAAAGATGGGTATTGTTCAATGTATACAGAATTACACAGATCAATGATAACGATAATCATGTTTTGGATGGGTCCTGAATTGAAATATTGGACTTCAATACATATCCCATAAGGATGAGAATCAAGCCATACGTTGTTCTTAAACTACAGTTTAACGTCGTGTGGGACAAAAGGATTAGATATCTTAGTTTAGGGTCATAGACCTTGGACCATTATAAGAAATACACAGTGTGTGTTTTCATGGGGACTTCTCAGCCAAGAGACTAGAAGTGGAATTTGGGGTTAGGCCCAAATACTTGGGGCTGGATTTGAGGGACACTCGAACGTTCCTACATATCCCATAAGGATTGGAATCAAGCCCACGTAGTTCAAGAAATACCCTTTGTTCAAATTTGGTTCGTACATATGAAGGGTGAAAGGGGACTTTAGTACAATGATGGTTTAACCCAAGATAAAAGGTTTGGGCGTTGCCATTTATGCACGTAGTCTTTGAAATGAAACATGATTGAAAAATCAATGTAAATAATGGTTCCCTCTCTTGTGAGGGTATCAAAGAATATTGTTGTTTATTGTCATAGTGGATAGAAATGTTGTATAGTTTAACATCGTATAACAAGGACGATGTGAATCAATGTAAAGATATTGATTCTAGGGGAGGTTTCACGAATAAACATTGTATGAGATGGAGGTGAACCGATGTGAAGAGATTTGTTTTGGGCTTGATCCTTAGTAGGTTTCCTACATACCAGCCTAGAAGGCATGGATCAAAGTCTGTGTAGTTCAATTAAAGAATGAATTAATGATCAAGTTGTTCTTCGAGACAAATACCAAAAAATGATGTTGGGACTTAAACATGGATAGCAGCCCAAAGAGAGTGTTATGGTTGAAGTTTGTTCTAAGATCACGTGAGTCATACTCGGTGTGAGAATCAAGAGGTAACAACAACCTTAACGATGCATATTTTAATGTCATGTAGTACATATAAAGGGACTATGAAATTTAATGTCTTGCAGTTAGGACTATTGGTGTTGCACAGTTTAGTGTCATGTAGCAGGGACAAAGTACAGGTTAATGTCATGTAGGACGTATCACAGACCTTCTGTATAGTTTAGCATCATGTAGTTAGGACTATGGGGACAATAGAGTTTAACGTCATGTTGGACGAAAGGGGGACTGTGCTGTTTCATGTCATGCAGTGAGGACAAAAGGGTACACAATTTAACGTCATGTTGGACGCATTAGGGATTTTTTCCACAATTTAGCATCATGTTGGACGAAAGTGTGAGTAGTTTAAGGTCATACTGGACCTTTGATGATTATGTAGTTTAATGCCTTTCCGGACGTAAGGGACTTTTAAACAGTTTAGCATCACGTAGTTAGGACGTCACAGTTTAATGTCTTGCTGGACGTAAGGGACATTCAAATAGATTAGGGTCATATGCATGGACCGTTGATGATGCAGTATAAGGTCATACAAGACCAAGTTGTAGTTTAAGGTCCTATTGGACAAAGGGATGATATATTTTAGCGTCATGTTGGACGAAAGTGTGAATAGTTTATGGTCATATTCATGGACTGTGGATTATGCAGTTTAAGGTCATACATGACCTAGTTGCAGTTTAAGGTCATACTGGACCATTTAGGGAACTTTTTCACAGTTTAACATCATGTGGGATGAAAGTTCAAGTTGTTTAAGGTCATATGTATGGACCGCTGCTGTTATGTTTAACGTCATATAGCAAGGTCAAAAAAAAATTTAATGTCATGTAGGACGTATTAAAGGAATTTTGTACAGTTAAGCGTCATGTAGCTCGGACGAAGTATATTTTAATGTCATGTAGGATATATTAAAGTACTTTTGTATATTTATGCTTCATGTAGCTAGGACGAAGTACAGTTTCATGTCATGTAGGACGTATTAAAGGACTTTTTTACAGTTTAGTGTCATGTAGCTAGGACGAAGTACTGTTTAATGTCATGTTGGACGTATTAAAGGACTTTTGTATAGTTTAGCATCATGTAGCTAGGACGAAGTACAGTTTAATGTCTTGTAGGACGTATTAAAGGACTTTTTTAAAATTTATCATCATGTAGCAAGGACGAAGTACAGTTTAATGTCATGTAGGACGTATTAAAGGGGTTTTGTACAGTTTAGCATCATGTAGCTAGGACGAAGTACATTATAATTTCATATCGGACGTATTAAAGGTCTTTTGTACAGTTTAGCGTCATGTAGCTAGGACGAAGTATAGTTTAATGTCATATAGGACGTATTAAAGGACTTTTGTACAGTTTAGCTCCATGTAGATAGGAAGAAGTACAGTTGAATGTCATGTAGGACGTATTAAAGGACTTTTGTACAGTTTAACATCATGTAGCTAGGAAGAAGTACAGTTCAATGTCATGTAGGACGTATTAAAGGACTTTTGTACAGTTTAGCATCATGTAGCTAGGAAAAAGTACAGTTTAATGTCATTTAGGATGTATTAAAGGACTTTTGTATAGTTTAGAGTCATGTAGCTAGGCGAAATAAGTACTTTGCAGTTTATACAAAATACTTCTTCAAAAATCTGGCATTGGTTGGAGTAGTGATGAGTTCTCCATCCATTGAGATTAATGAATTAGCTTTATTGGAGTAGACCCTATGTACTGAATAAGGTCCTTCCCATTTTGGTTCAAGTTTGGGAGGATTCTTTCCTGGTATCATTAGAGTTCTGAGAACTAATACCAATTCTCCCTAAGTGAATGAACGAAGATGAACTTTTTTGTTAAAAGCTCAAGCTATTCGATTCTGATAGACTTCCAAGTGGTGCAAAGTGCACAATCTTTTCTCATCTAACTGTTCCAATTCATTTAATCACTTTTGGGATTGTTCATATGTAGATGATTGATCAAAAATTGAAACTCGCAGTGAGGGTAGTTGAACTTCATTGGGAATGACGGCTTCCGTTCCATATACCAATTAATATGGAGTTGACCGAGTTGCAGTGCGGTTGGTAGTCCGATAAGCCCATAAAGCATGAAAGAGTTTATCAGGCCATGAACTCTTATCGTTATCCACCATCTTTTGCAGTATATTTGAAAGAGTCTTGTTAAAGGCTTCTATCTGTCTGTTGGCCACTGCATGATACCGAGATGAATGGTTGGATTTGATGTTGTATTCTTGAAACAACATCTTCACCTCAGATGAACAGAAATTGGTGCCATTATCCATCAATATGGTATGAGGGACAAAAAATCTGGTAATGATGTTAGACCTGATGAAGCTAACAATGCATTTAGAACTAACTTCATGGAGTGGTATTGCCTCTTTCCATTTGGAAAAGAAGTCAGTATTAGTAAGAATGTACTTAAACTGCTTGGCCATAGCCGAAGGGTAAGGTCCCACCACATCCATTCCCCATGTGGAAAATGGCCATGAGTATTTAGCTGTATGAAGAAACTCTGGAGGTTGATGAAAGAAGTTGTCATGTACTTGGAATGAATGACACTTCTTTGTGAAATTGACACAATCTTGTATCATTGAAGGCCAAAAGTATCCAAGCCATCGATTCTGATCAGACAGTCTATGTCCAAACTGTTGGGCACCACAAACTCCTATATGTACTTCTTTCATGACAACCATTGTCTCTTCACCATCAATTCATCTGAAGAGAACTCCATCAAAAACACATTTGTAGATAATTTTCTCTAGGTGATCTGGGATATCATAAAGAGTAAAATTAACCACGGGTCGCCGGATTTGTTCTTTCTCTGCCCTATCAGATTGAAGTGTTCCATTTTGAAGGTATTCCCTGATAGGTGACATCCATCCTGTAGTATGACCATATGGTTCAGGAATGGTCCAAATTTCATTAATTTCCTCTATTCTGATTCAAACATAAGGTGAAATTGCACGATGGTGGGCAATACTGATGGTTTCCTGGTTTCGATTTGGATCTGCCAGAGCTGTGGCTATATTAGCCAATGCATCAGCTTGAGCATTTTGTGATCTTGGGACATAAGAAAATGTCGGTTCCAAAATGAATTCCTCCATTAACACTCTGAAGTAATCATACAAAGGGATTAATTCTTCTTTTCTAATGGCGTAATCCCCATTGACTTGTTTGATAACCAGGTATGAATGACCTTTCACCTTTAAGTGGTTCACTTGTACATGAAGTGCTAATTCCAAGACTACGATGAGAGCTTGGTATTCTTATTCATTATTGGTACCACAATCCCATAATAAGAAAGAATAAGGTAACACTGCCTTTTCTTGAGAAATGAGCACTATTCCTAAGCCATCTTTGTTGAATTTAAGATTTTCCATTTTCCTCCCTATTGCACTTCTGGAAGCACCATCAAAATACATTTCCCATGCATGAGGACTTTCTTCAATAGAGAAGACTTCCTCATTCGGGAGTTCAATATCTTAAGATGTGTCTTCCACTGAAGGTTGTTCTACTAGGAAATCATCCAGAGATTGGCCCTTTATCGCCTTATGAGACACATACTGAATGTCGAATTGCTGCAAAATAACTGCCCACCTAGCCATACATCCTGTAAGCATTGGACGACTTAGGATAAATTTGAGCGGGTTATTGCGAGATACCAATTTGACCTCGTGATGTTGTAGGTAGTGTCTCAACTTCTGAACTGCAAAGATTAATGCCAGGAAGCACTTCTCAATACTAGAATACCAGGTTTCTGCTTTAATCATGGTTCGACTATAATAGTAAAGACTGTTTTCATTCCCAGCATCAATCTTTTGAGAAAGAAAGGCACCCAATGATCGCTCTAGAGCTGTCACGTAGAGGATAAGTGGTCTTCCTTCAACAGGTGGCCTGAGTACTAGTGGACTCAAGAGGTATTTCTTGAGAATATCGAATGCTTCATAACATTCTTCAGTCCACTGGTATGTGACTCCCTTCTTCATCAATTTGGTGAAGGGTAAAGTTTTGTCTTCCAAATTGGCGATGAAATGCCGAATATAGGCTAAGTGTCCTTGAATTCCACATAATTCTTTCAAATTTTGAGGTGGTGAAATACCAAGTATTTACTTGGTCTTCTCCAGATCGACTTCAATACCATGATGACGTACAACAATGCTGAGAAATTTTCCTGAGGTTACCCCAAAAGCACATTTTAAGGGGTTCATCTTAAAATTATGTTGTCGAAGCTGGCAGAATATGACTTCCAAATCAGCCAAATGATTAGAATGTTGTTTGGATTTAACTACAAAATCGTCTACATAGAATTCAACAAACTTCCCCAAGAAGGGTTTGAATATATGATGCATGGCAAGCTGATAAGTTGCACCTACATTCTTTAAGCCAAAGGGAATTACCCAGTAGAAAAACACACCCTGAGGGGCTCTGAAGGCTGTAGATTCCTCATCTTCTGGGGCCATTCGGATCTGATTATATCCAGAATATCCATCCATGAAGGAAAGTGCTTTATATCCATCTGTTGCATCAATTAGTAGTTCTGTAATCGGAACTGGGAAATCATCCTTAGGACAATGCCAATTAAGATCTCTGAAATCGATGCAAACTCTAATTTGTCCGTTCTTTTTCTTTACAGGGACAATATTAGACAACCATTTGAGATTTTGAACTTCTATGAAGAAGTTACATTTGATAAGATTATCCACTTCAGCTTCAATTTTGGAAGCATAGGTTGGGTGTGTTCTTCTCGCAGCTTTCTTAAAACCTCGATTTTCTTATGGTAAACCCAAATGATGAGTAGCAACATCAGGACCAAGCCTTTGAATTTCTGTATAGTTCCAAGAAAATATATCTCTAATTTGCTTTAGAAAAGAAATATACATCTCTTGTTCTTCAAGAGTCATGGACGCGCTGATTAAAGTGGGGCGTGGATCTTCTTTTGTACCCAGATTTATTTCTCTGAGTTCATCCACATTGGTAGAGATACCCTCTTCGAATGCTGGAGGAGCGTCTCTGAGATCTTACTCTTCTTCTTCAACATGTGTTATTTCTTCCTTTTCTACATGCATAGTATATGATAAAGTATAATTCTCATGATCTGAAGAGATGCCAAATTTTCATATCTTAAAGAAGAAGCTTCCATTTACGACCTGATTGATGAAGAAGGGTCTTCTTTGGGTAATAAAGAGGAGATGATGGACTGATAATCGACATCATTGTTCGCCTCTGATGATGCTATAACTTCTTCTTGCCTAATTGGAGAATCATATACTTGTTGGATTTCAGTAGATGAAATGAAGATGTCACCATTTCTGCTTTCATCACTACTTGGTAGATTATCAATTTCTCCCATGTTGCCTGGCTCGATTCCCGTAATTGACATTATGGATCATTCTATAAGAGTATTTTGATTTGGGTCTATCTTGTCAATTTGACTAATAGGAAAATCATAATCTTTACTCACATGTGTAAATGGATTTAGTGGAATTTTTTCTAACCATATGGAGAATTTACTTTTGTAATCTTCTTTGTTATAGATTTCTCCCTTTGGTTCATGTGATAGAATTCCGCCTCAATGTATTGAGAATCACATGTGTTGAACGGGGCCTTATCACTATACAATGTCCCAACTTGACCATCGAAACAATATTTGAGACATTGATGGTATGATGAAGGGATATCTGCATGTTGATGTAGCCAGGGTCTTCCAAGAAAGATGTTGAAGGCTGAGTCATGATCAACAACAATGAAATCTAAATTGGATACAAGATCTCCAAACTGAGTTCTGAGTGTAACTTCACCTAGTGGTTATTGTTCATTATTATCATATCCATGTAGAATCGTGGTAGAAGGAGATAAATCATATTCCATGAGGCCCAATCGACGAAGTGTATGAATGGGCATGAGGTTGACTCCTAAACCAATATCAATGATAGCTCTTCGAACATCCACGCCATTGACCTTTCCAGACAAGTATAATGTTCTAATATGTCCATGCACAACATCATCTTCATCTTCATCAGTAAAGGATATTATGGCATGGAATTCTGCAGGATAATTCTCTATGTGATTGACTTCAGCTGCAGCAATTTCAGTTTCAAACTCCTGAGGACTGGACAAAGCCTTGATGAGTGCTTCCCGAAGAACTTTTGACAGATTCATAGCATCCAGAATTGATAAAATGGCTGGTACTTGGGCCAAGTGTTTCAATATATCATAATTTTGATCCGGAGATCTGCCTTTCCAAATAGGAATAAGTGGTTTAGCAGGTACCTTGGAAGTAGATGCTTTGGAAGTTGATGCATCTTGTATTGGGATAGGAGTTGGCAATATTCCTGGTTTTGGAAGATTTGACTGATTAGATCCATTTAATTGCTGAGAGGAAGAAGATGGAACATTCAACCGGTCTTCCAAAATAACTGTGCCATGACTGAATTTGCTATTGGTAGTAGAACTTGCTTATTCTTGCTGAGCTCGCTGAAGGGCTCTACCATTAGTTTCTACTGCGTACACAGTTCTAGCAGGGGTAGAATTGGAACAGTGGCTTCTGAAAGATCTATGTCTTCCCATGTATCCTGAGCCCCTGGAACTTCCTCTGATTCCTCTATTTGATACAGGGAATTCAGGCTCATTGAAATCGAAACTGCATCTGGCATATGGATTTGTTAATTGAATCATATTAACAGAACCAAAGATTAACTCTTCGTCTGATGAAGACTCTGCCTGATTAGCATGTTTAGGTGGTTCCATTTGGTGGGGCAGTGCCCATGGCTTTGAAGTAGATGGAATAAAGTCCTCAAAAGTCAAAGTTAACTTAAGCATTGACACATACTCATCTTCTTCTGATTAGTTTTCTTTCTTTGAATCATACCGTTTCTTTGAGTACTTTCACTCTGACGAAAATGGTTTTTCCGAAACATTCATGGTAGAAGACACAATTTGTTTCATTACGTGTGTTCTCAAAATAACAGGAGTTCGATTGATTGTCTTTCTGACCAACCAATCATCATAGTTCTGTGCATTTTAGCTTTTAACTTCTTTCCAATCACCTTCATCCTCTGAAACTATAGTAGTGACACATGCTACCTAGGATGAGGATCCTTTCAATGTGACTTGTCCCGAGACGACCATCTTTTGCAGGAGTTCATTGAAGATGAAAAACTCCTGGATGAGATGCCCCAACATTTGATGAAAATGGAAATAATTAAGATGTTCTTCATCTCCTTTCTTATTTGGCCTCTTGGGTAACGGAAATTGAACCAAATTGTTTTCCAGAGCCGAAATGAAATAACCAGGAACTTGTTCATTTTAGAAAGAGTATGTTTTGCTCTTCAGATCCTCAAATTGTTTTCATCTTTCATCTTTTTTATCATCTGGACGAAAAGGCCTTTGTTGTTGGTGCTCAGAAGGTGGAGCCCTTTGAGAAGATCAAGATTTTTATGTAGAAATAGGTACAGGTTCTTGTTTAAGCATAACTATAGCAGTTTCTTCTTTAGTTATTCTACTTCCTGGAGCTGATGGAATTACATGAGATTTAACCATAGCCTGTATAAGGGAATCTTCAATCTGCTGAGCGATTGAAGTAAGTTCTCGAAACCCTCTTGTGTATTTCACAGGGATTAATGGCGTGTGTAATTGTTCACGCAGATTTTCCACACAGATTGGCAACAATTCTTCTTCAGGGAGTGCTAAACTCAAGGAATATGTTAATCACTTGCACCGAGCAATGAAATCAGAGACCCTTTCACTCTCTCATTTCTTACAGCTTGTATGATCGAAAACTGTTGTCTTTGGAAAAGATGAGATGAACTGAAGGAGAAAATTTTGGTGAAGATCCTACCATCCGGTAATTGACCGGGATTGCAAGCTTGTATACCAAACAAAAGCTGGTCCTTGCAAGGTTTGCACGAAGCATCTGAGTGTCACTGCTTCTTGCTGCTTCGGATTTCCCATCATAGGATCGCAAAAAGTCACGTAATGTTTCAAATGTTGTTCAGAATCGCCTGATCCATTGAAAATAGGGAATACAGTGTTCCCAAAACAAGATGGAGGAGAAATTGAATCTACCCATTCAGGTTAAACTTTATTTTCCGGTTGAACTTGTGCATGTTTACATTCCATAGTTTCTAACCGAGCTATTAATGACTCAATAGTAATTATTAACTTTTGAGAAACATCCAGTTGAACTTGGACTTGGTTAGGTGCAATGACTGGAGCTTGGACAGATGTGGTGATTGGTGCTACAACTGATGGTAGCACTGCCAACTGTTGTTTCACTTGACCCGTAGGATTAGACCTGTGAGGGTGTACTGATAGAACATGATATTCTTGATCTATCTCAGTCGCTGCAACAAATTCCTTTGGCTCACTGACTCCAGCATACTTGAGAAGAAGACTACTCTGAAGTAGTTCTGCACTCAACATTCTAAATTCCTTCATTTCTTCCACCTGTTGTGAAAACCATTTCTCTAGTGAGGGAAATTGACCTTCTCCATAGGAAGGATATGTAACCTGGTTCATTCCCTTCCCATTGTTGGATCCTTTTCGGAGAGGGGGAAGTGGGTTACTTGAAGGATTACTAAGGTTCTGAGTAATCCATTGACTTCGTGTACGCACACCTTCTTCATATGTGTCGGTGTGTACATCTTCTTGAACAGGAACCTCTTCATCTGAGTCCCCTGAGTGAGCCTCATTTGGTGGATCAACAACAACGGAATTAAGGAAATTGATTGATGCATAACTCATCGCATCCCTTCTATCAGCATTTTTGTGATATTGTCTTCTTCCATGTCTTTGATGAGACATTTCCTTTTGTTGATTCAATCCCTCGGGAACTTCTTGATGAACTGTAATTTGGAGAGAATATCCTGATAATTTGGATCTTCGCTCCTCTTGAGGTTTCTTCCCCAATCAAGAAAAGACCGACTTTCTCTGAGGAGGGGATTGATGATTTGAAGAAGTCCCCAGTCCAGTGGACTGGGGTAGTTCCTACCGTTCTCGCTCAACTCCTCGAATCCTATTTGTTGATTCTGAGGGTTGGTTTAAAAGAGTCCCTAGTCTGGAGAAGTGGGGTGGTTCTTGACATGCTATGTCTAAGACTTTCTTGAAAGTCCTCCCGATCTTTCCAACTTTAGTCCGGAAACTAGCTGGATGCATTAACCTATATCCGCTTTTATCACCCGGTTCAAAAGACCGTTTGATGATTTCTGACACTTCTGTCACATGATGACGTGCTTTCTTGAAATGAGAGGCCTATTTAATATTCAAGTTTGCATGATGCAAGAGTAATTCAACAACTTGTTCTTTGTATTCTTGATTTTGAGAGGAACTAGTTGAAGCCTGTTCTTGGGAATGCTTTTGATTACAAACAAAGCCCATTGACTGTGGCCGGTTACGGTAAATAACATTGCATGAGACCATTTTTGGTGGGCTTTGCTGACTGGAAAGCACCATGAAATGCAGTGCTCCATGAACACCACCATCCTCTGACATGAATACCATATGGGGCATTGGAAATTAACTGACGCAATATTCTTAGTGCGCAAAGTCATGAACGTTGAAGGGCTTTCTGCTGCTTTTCAGCCTTCAGATATCGAGAGACTGATAGAGATGCCAAATCAATCTGACATTTTAACCCTTCTATTATCATAAGATGATTTTCATATTCATCATAAGATAATAATATATTTTTCAACTGACAAAGAGTTTTCCATATGTTGAGACGAATATCATGAATTTCATCTTCTGTCAACATTTCTAGAATATTATACTAAGAGTCAGCCAAAGGCCAAAACATGACTAGCACTTCACCTTTTTCCAGTTGTTTTCTCATGTTCAACATTTCCTCTTTGTCATTTGAAGAAGAATCTTCTACCTGATTTGACCATAGTTGGTGTTTTCTTGTTGCTTCTTTGGATTCAACAGGATTTGTAGAGAAATCATTTATCAAACTAGAATATGCATGACTTAGGGCTAGTTCGGAGAATTACCTACACCCAGGGAAATCATCTGATTGAGAATGTATTTCACCTGCTAGAGATGAAGCTTCAGACATGACTGGTTTCGCATTTGAAAGTCCCTCAAGATAAGAGGGCTTTCTCGGTGCTACATTGTCCACTGGAGCATTTTCTGGGCAATGTGCATCACTACTATAGAGAGGACATTCGCAGAAAAATTCTCATCATGGGGAGGACCACCATAATGGGTTACAAGAAAAGATGAGATCTCTTGCCCTTTGGTCATCTGACCACACAGAGGGTTCCTGTGGCGCTCATTTGAAGAAGAAACATCGAGATCAACCGAATTGTCATGAAGCAAGCCTTAATGAGGAAGTGTTTGTTGAAGAACTTCAGAATTAATGTTCCCACAATTGGGAAATGAGGGAGTATAATCATGAATTTCTATAGATAATTATCTGTGGGCTTCAAAAACTCCAGCATCGAGCAAGGCCTGGTTACTGATTGGCCCTTGATCTCCTGACTGTGATGGGCGGGTCTTTTTCATATTCACATTCTTACTCTCCTTGGAAACAACTTCTTGACGAAAGTGGTTGTTTTGAGCAGCTGTATATGCCTAATACGGAATGATTTCTAGGGTAGGATGACGATCTCCACTCAAATCTGGTGTATGTGCATGACTTGTTTGTCCGTATGATATGGGGGAGTATGCCCCACAACCCTCATGGACTGGAACAGATGTGTGTGTCTGTTCCAGAGTGAATTTTTGATGTGTCACTCCATTGGTAAGGATATATTTTTGTGTCCTTCCCTGAGATGCCGCTGAAGTTGTTATAATATCCTGGCAGGCATCCAGAATATGAGCAGGGATTTTCTTCTGCTCTTTCACCATTGATAGAATATGCTTGGTGACGTCAGCTGCGGGAATGGGAATATATGTCCATTCTGGTCATGGAGCAGGTGTATGTGCCTGCTCTTATCCTCCTTTTCCTGTCAGTGAATCCTGACAGTACTCAAGTGTGGGGTAGAGAGTTGAGTCTGCCTCCTATTTTTTGTCGGGGCTTTCCGACTAACTTCTCCGAATGCTACCATGTGAGACTATTGGTAGGCTTGATTAATACCAGCAGGTGTATGTTCTTGTTGATTGAATTTCTTCAAATGTGGTTGACGAGATCCATCACATATAGTCAGACAAGCCTGCTGACTAGCTGATCATGTATAAACAGGTGTATGTTCTGTCCTATAGTACTCCTCCGGAATTGCTTGGCGGGATTGGCGTGATACTGCCAGACGAGTCTGATGGAAAGAATAATTAAAAAGGGCAGGTGTATGTGCCTTATCGATCCTTGCCACCATGTTAGGTTGGTGGACTTCTCCAGAGATGGCAGAGATGAGAACCTGCTCACTGTTGACCGGATTCTGCCTCTGGTGGTTCGTCTTGCTTGCTCGGGTTCGAGGAACCTGAGCCGAACGCCTGGAGTTGATACCCTCATCATGTTGTGGGTGCACATCCACATGAGTCTGGCGGCGATTGTTGGTGTGAGCCCTTAGGAAGGACTCCTATTTGTTTGAATTAAGGTCTTGAGGGACATTCTCATTCACCTCCCCAGAATAAGGGAGCGAATGCTGATTCCGTTCCGGGGATAACGACCTGAAACGGTTGGAGACGGTAGTCAGCACCGCCTGCTTCTTGATCACTAGTCGTCGTTGTCCGAACGACCGATGTGAGTTATTTACATGGAGGGCTTGTCAAGCAGCCTCCAGAGTTGGGATGGTACTGTGTTGAAGGTACTCCTTAACCAGAGCATTTGATACTCCGTGTTGAAGACGCTGAGTAGGTGATATCGTCCTTAGAGCGAACAACGATCCAGCAGGAGTAGCAGTAGTGGCATTTGCATCAGCAGTATTCACAGATGTGAACGTGAGAGCATCCACTCTATAAATGTGGAAGATCTTGGAAAAGAGTTCCTATTTCCAATAATAGATGTAATCAAGATAAATTCAGACACTACATCTTTTGGATGAGCACATATGTCAATGATTTTTTTGTTGTCCCTATCATTGAGTTCTAAATAGGGTCCAAACAAATAGGTAAAAAATTATTTTAACTTGGTTAAGGATTCACGTCGGGTTCACCATTTTTGTTTCCCTGGGATTTCGGGGATGACCTCCTTTGATGGGAGGTTCAAACATTCTTATCGGTTTCTAACATCTTTGTTCGTAGAACCAGAAACATCCAATGATTCCAAATCCATTCGGACCTACTTTCCAAAGGTAGGTGCTCATTAGTTTGTGGACTGATGAGGTTTAGGAATTTTCATTGGTCAAGAGGATGGGATGTCGGACTCATCACACCTTTTTGAGGGGAATTATTGTCTACTCCGGGACTCTCTTTATAGATTTAAGTTATGTTCGTGAATCCTTATTACATTACCAAGTATAAAATGTGTTTTCCTTTAGATTTGACAATCAATGATTGATATCTAGGGAATTTATAAAATCGTTTATATATATTCGATGTTCTTCATCATTAGAGAATCATCTGTATTTATTAGAGAATATTTGTCAATGGTACCCTTCGACACATTTATATAGAAGTCTCTTGGTCATTATGATGACCATGATGGTTTTAAAGCCACTTAGTGGGGCACTTGATGTTTATTGTCATTCAGAAGGACATTGATTATTTTAGAGTTGGGATCGAACCCGCAGATGGGCTATGTACGTATCCTTTGGTTAGAAAAGGAATCAGAACCCACATAGTTCAAGTAAGGGAGTATGATGATTACGATTGATGGCTCAATAAAGGATGTCATAATTACTTTTACAATCTAAGCTCACATGAGTCATGCTCGGTGTGAGAAGCAAGAGGTATTGGTAAGAATCAGACAATTGTTCCATGAAAGATGAAATCATAAGAAATAAGGTAGAACTTATGTATGTATGACTGCCCAGATAAATGATGATTTGGATTTACATCAGGGAAGAAATCCCGGAACAGGGTCCATAAAGGTATATGTGCTTCATGGAGACTTGAATACTATAACTTGGGACTTACTTCTGAAAATGTGGAACTAATTAGGAGGGTACTTATGATTGGTTTTTTACTCCTGAAAAGGAATCCCAGATCAAAGGTAAATTAGGACTGGTTAAGCAGAATTAAGTCTGGGGCTTACTCCTGAAAAGGAGGCCCATGTTAAGAGACTTGAAAAACTAGGTAATTGGGGCTTACTCCTCAAGAGGATGACCAAATTAGGGGACTGGGGTTCATTCTTGAAAAGGAGGCCCAGGTTAATGAGGACTTGGGGATTACTCCTAATGAGGATGCACAGATTTGAGAATTATGATTGGGGCTTATTCCTGAAAAGGAGGCCCAGGATAAGAGAATTATTACTGGGGCCTACTCCTGAAAAGGATGCACAGGTTAAGAGAATTATTACTGGGGCTTACTCTTGAAAAGGAGGCCCAGGTTAAGAGAATTATGACTGGGGATTACTCCTGAAAAGGAGGCCCATGTTAGGAGAATTATGACTGGGGCTTACTTCTAAAAAGGAGGCCCAGGTTAGGAGAATTATGAATGGGGCTTACTATTGAAAATGAGGCCTAGGTTAGGGGATCTCCCATCTTTAAAAGATGAGGTTGAATGAATGAAATCTCAATCTTTAGTGACATAAAGATGTGTAAATCACTAGGTTTTGAGAGATTTTCCACACAATTACTTTCAGATAAGGAATTTAAATCAAGAAATCATGCCATAAATGGATTTCAAGAGTTTCTTGAAGACTGAATCTTGAATAGGAACGGTGGAATGGCTTAAGAGTGGTGAAATGGGCAAGAAGGGCACCCAAAAAGGCAGGGGCGCGCAAGTCCTGGCTGGCGCGCAGTTACTGCGTGGGTCACAAGTCTTGGTCGCGCAGGTATGCTTGCGTGACATATGGGGTACTTGCACGATGGTTAACCAGTAGGGTAATACTTGAGAAAATCTTGATTAAATCCTTTATAATCCTCTTGAGGTTCTTCCAGAAAAGGGGCACACAAGTTATATTGAAGGAGTAAGGCGGCGCGCAAGTGTGGCCTTTTCCCTTAAGGGCTGGCCACTCAGGCACGCACGTGTTGATGAGTTTCAACACATAGGCCTTCCTCCCCCTCTTTAGTTCTTCCGTTCAATGTAATAAATTACCATAGAATTGTTTCGGAAGCTTTGAGAAGAGACTAGGGCGCCGGAAGCTCAAATATGAGTTTCCGGAAAAAAATCCTTCTCGAAATGGGGGGCCCACAGGGTCTATTTAAAGGCAGGAGAAGACCCCGGGCGGTTATCACTTATGGCACGCAAGTCACTTGAATAACCACCATGCGTTGCGCAAGTGGACTTGCGCGACTATGAGGGAACTTGCGCGACTTAATCACAATCTTCTCCTTTTTCATTCCTTTGTCGATTTTTGATATTTTCTTCAAAGGATGAATCACTTTGAGCTCAGATATTCCCCTTTTCTGATCTTTAGATTCTGTGACGAATGGAGCATCCACAACATCATGTAGTTGATTTCTATCTGACATGCCGAATGACATGGGCCGGTTACACGGTCAGTACCCAGTGTCAAGGAACACAGCGTGTAGTTTGGTTTAACACGGCTTGAATGAATGACATGGTCCGTTTACACAGGCAGTACCTAGGGTCAAGGAACACAAAATGTAACTATACTACACACCATGTAACCTTTTCTTGTTGACTTGAGCCACTTATCTTTAGTGACATGGATTAGTTCTCTTAGGGTTTGTACCCTTGGTCATTTTCATGAAGGTTTTGGTATCATATCCTTTACATATGAGTATGATCCCTTCATTAGAACTCCCTAAATATAGTTTTTGGAATCCCCTCTTTGAGACTTAGAGTCGGATCCTCTATTCATTCCGAGAACACAATGTAGAGTTCTTAGTATCGACATGACCGACTATACCTAGGTGCTGATCCTCTGCGTAGCGGATTAGCTCAAACTGAGTTGTTGGAATCATCGCAAGATTTGGTTGTTATCCTCATCTGAGCATCATGTTCTCAAGGTACTTGTGGAGTGTGTTCTCCCGGAATGAGTACTTCGTACCTCTCTCTTCAGAACTAAGAGTGTGTTCTCCCAGATGCATGCTTAGTGGAATCTTCGAGCTGGATCCTAGCGGTGGTATTCGCGATAGCCGATTGTGCATGAGTATATCGGGATAATCTTGCGGTATGTTCTTTAGGCATATACTGTGTAGAGATGACTGTATCTTTCCTTTGTGGTATTTCCTTGTTTTATTTCCTTTGTGGTTTTGGGTGTCCTACTGAGTATTGTTATACTAACCCATGCACGAGAATATCCCACACATGTCGTGTCTTGTGAAGACGAGTGAGCCTTCGACATGATTCAAGGCGGAGCAAGACCGGACGGTACCCAGTGAGATCAGACAGGCAGAGGTGTGTTCCTATGGCTACAGACTGCAGTCCCAAAAACTTTCTTTACTGGATGTACCTTGTTACAGACTTTCTTTCTGGTGGGTTTCAACCTTTTCCCATGGGTTTACTTTCTTGCACAGTACATTCATGTCGTACTCTGTGGTTGGGTTTTAGTGTATGCATGCATATTTTCCTTTTTTAGTAGTTTCTACTTTTCATCTTTGTCGGCTTGGAGATGTGTGTGCATGTGTACTGGTAAATAGGCAATGCCTCCTATGTTAGTAGCATGCTGAATCGGTTCTAGTCACCAGCCCCTGGCCTATTGGAGGTGGGCATGGGGAGTTGTGGCTCGAGCCCCACTAGGACGGGTCGTCACAGAGTGGTATCAGAGGTCGTCGACTCTCCTATAAAACTGAGAGTCCATGAGTTGGTTTGGGGAAGTACTGTTTAGTGTTTCAAGTTCGGTATTCAGGCCAGGGACACCAGTGTTGGGGCGGGCGGCCGATGTATCCATACACCAGGACTATGATAACATTCGTTTCGACTCAAAACATCAGAACACTAGTTGTAGGGATAATAATGGTACATGCATAATATAGGAATGGGTTGTGGTTTCCATTTCCTTTTTGATTCATCTCTCCAAATATACTCAAAGACTGAGATACATCTTGTTTCCTTACAGGATGCCTCCGTGGCGTGCACCCGCTAGGATATAGTAGCTCGATCACAAGGATGACCCCTTCAGTGATTAAGATTCAATACATGGACCAGATCCCCCTGTTTTACCACCAAGTGGTGTTATAGTTATTCCTCCACCTGTGGAGTAGTGTTTAGTGTGTGCTGTACTAGTGGAGGAGGAGTGCAGACTGAGTGCACTCCATGAGTTTCAGAGACAGAGACCCCTCAGGTTTCGAGGTGATCCTAACCCTCAAGCAGTAGAGGACTGACTTGAGGCGATGGCCAGAGTCTTCCATTTGGTCAGGACACCAGCATACCAGATGGTGATCCTGGAAACGAGCCTTCTGCAGGGCTCGACAGGACGATGGTGGAGTTTGGTTATCCAGACTCACGATGAGGAGACACTCGCTTGGTCAGATTTTGATCATCTCTTTAGAGATGAGTTTTCAATAGTTTTCCTATGATCAGTATGCATACATGAGCTTCTTCAGCTTTAGCAGGGAACCATGACGGTGGCTAACTATTCATCGAGGTTTACCGACCACTCACTATACTCGATGGATATGGTCTGAGATTAGTACTTTAGAGCTCAGAATTTTGATTGGGGCTTGCGGAGAGATATCCAAGATAACATCGTCCCTATGAGCATTCATACTTATGCTGGGGTGCTCGAGCGGGATTTGGTGGTCGAGAGCTTCTTGGCAGAGTAGAGACAGCCGGAAGATGTCAGTAGTGGGCGAGCTGGAGAAGAGACCTCGGCAGCAAGGAGCCGACGTTAGGGACCCAGGCATGGGAGACATTTTTAGAGGAGATCCCAAGACATGGGATCTTCGGTATAGGGTTCACAGGGCACATCCAGTTCTCCTCGAGAGAGGCGATTCTACTCATGTCATGGTCGGGGACATCTCGCTCGAGATTGTCCGAACCACCGGACTACTGACACAAGAGCAATGGATGGACCATCGAGGCAGAAGAAATGTGTGGATCAGGCAGATCCGCGAGGCGACGAACATGGTAGGGGAGCTGGGAGAGCAGTCGGAGGTGGTCGGCATTTCGATCTTTTACCACCACCACCCCCAGGAGGTCTACCCCAGGCTCAGGTAGCTAGTGGACAGAGGCAGGGATAGCTGCAGGCAGCATAGGCTTATGACCCCGGTACTCATGGAATGATTAGAGGTACTATCTATGTCTTTTCTAACATTGCTACCATATTGATAGACATAGGTGCTAGTCCTTCCTTTCTGTCTGCTTATCTTGTTCAAGACCTTGAGATTCCAGTTGAGCCATTGACTCAAACCTTACTCTTAGAGACACCGACTGGAGAATATTCAGAGTTCACACACCTCTGTAGATAGTGAGACCTGACCCTTGGAGGCGAGAGTTTAGGTTGGAACCTCTTGGTGATAGGGTTGAGGAATTATGATCTCATTCATTGTATGGATTGTCTATCCACAGTTCATGCCCAGATAGATTGTTTTAGGAGTAGGGTGCAGTGTGTCCACAGTTATGGAATGAGGTTCCCTTTTGTCAGTGAAAGAGAGACCTAGACAGTGCAGGATGGACTAATGCATAGGAGGGCACAACCGATTTCACATCAGTTGGCTAGCCTAGCCCTTGGCGCAACAGATGTTATGAGTTCCCAGTTTCCAGAAGTAGTGGCTGAGTATGAGGGCGTCTTTTTGGAAGATTTCCTTGGGCTACCTCCCCGTAGGGAGATAGATTTCTTAATTGATTTGCAACCCAGGATGACACCGATAGCAGCATCAGTATATCGGATGGTTCCTATAGAGTTTTGTGAGCTAAGAGTGCAGCTTGTCAACTTGCAGAAGAAGGGCTTTGTGAGACCCAACGTTTCACCCTGGGCGGCCCCAGTGTTGTTTCCAAAAAGGAAGACGGGAGCTTGAGGCTAGGTGTGGATTACCGGATCATGAATCAGGTGACCATAAATAACCGATATCCACTACCGAGGATCGATGACCTCTTCGACCAGTTGAGAGGGGCACAATGGTTCTTGAAGGTTGATCTACAATCAGGATATCACCAGTTGCGAGTACGGGAGGAGGATATACCGAAGATGTCTTTTAGATGTCCCTATGGTCACTATGATTACATGGTGATGCCCTTCGGCATGACAAATGCCTCGGCGGTGTTCATGGGGCTCATGAATCAGATCTTTCAGCCCTATCTAGACCAGTTTGTAGTGGTCTTCATCGATGATATCCTTGTGTACTCTGCATCCGAGGAGGAGCACGTGAGACACCAAAGGATGGTTCTAGACACACTCCGAGAGCAATAGTTTTATGGGAAACTCTCTATGTGTCCGTTCTGGTTACAAGAGGTCCACTTTCTAGGACACGTTATCTTAGCAGATGGTGTAGCAGTGGACCCAGCCAAGGTAGAGGCTGTGCCAGCATGGGTCCCACCCCGGAGCATGACAGAGGTGCATAGTTTCCTTTGGTTGGCAGGCTACTATCAGAGATTCATCCTTGATTTCTCCAGGATTGAATTGTAACGACCCAAAATTTTGAATAAATCTTGTTTTTTAATTTCATGTGTTATTTTATTTTATTTTTATACTCAACAAAAATGTTTTATTTGATAAACATGATTATAATTAAAATGAGACCACTGGGTTCTGACTGTTATATGACGATCGGTCAATATGACCGCTGTGAATAATTTTTTTTGATTATTGTCTCTAAATACAAGTAATATTGGTTAATTATTATAGAAAGAATATTCGATGGCCTCACCTAGTAGTCTTAGACCGATCGAAGCCCATCTAACAGAACTTGGGAAGGAGGTTACACCATTGGGGTTTTCTCTGGACCAAACCCAAGCCGATCTTCATCGTGTGAAGCTAGAACAGAATCACCTTCGCGAGAAGTTCAAACTGATCGAAATTACTACTCGGGCAATGTTGGCCGAGCCTCCCTCGGACTCTCTCACCTTAGCACACCTTACACTTAAGTCCTATGCTGGTGTGATAAGAGGCTATGTAAGGATACCGTAACTACCTTGTGTAATCCTTTGTTTTAAATAAAAATTGGGATTTCTTCTTATGATGAAGTTTATGAATTTTCAAATGACCGGATAAATATAGTATGCATGTTTTTGATGAATTTTAGAAAAAGGATATTTTAAAAATGTTTATGTAAACCTTAAATAATTAAAAATGTGTAATGATTATCAAAAAATGGTCTTCTACAATTATGTTCAGTACAAAATTTGGAGTCTAATAAGATCAACCTGATTTTTGATGAATAGTAAATTATGAATAGTGATTTTAAGATTAATATTAGTAATATGACCAAATGGATTAGTAATCTCACATAAAGAAAGTTTTAAAATAATGTAGGCACCTTGATTAAGTAATGTGATTCAATACAATGGTTAAATAACGGTTTCATAAATTATTATTCAAGTATTAGTTTTTTCGGGTGAATAGTGTTTTTTAATTAAAAATTTAATTAAAAATATTTAGAAAATTATTTTTATAAAAATGACTTCATTTTTGAACTCAGAGCATCGATATTATGTTATGGTAATTTTTGGGGATTTTTCTGAAAAAAACGAATTTTCGATGAATAGTGTTTTTATTTAAAAATTAAATTAAAATTATTTAGAAAATTATTTTTATAAAATGTAGTTCATAAATGTATTTAGAGCATCGATATTTGGTTAAGGTGAAATTTTGGGATTATTCTGAGAAAGTTGAATTTTTTATGAATAGTGAAAAAATAGTTTTTAAGTTACGGGTGTTTAATGACATCATTAAATGATGTATTAAGTAAATATTCAATATGGTCGAATTATGAATAGTAAGATAAGGTATGAGGTGTCCCATGTGGACAATACAATGGGCAAATACCATGGGCAAGCCCATGGTTTTGCCAAAACCACTAGTGAGGTGTCCCTTGGCCATTAATGCATTGTCCCCTCACTTTCCCTATAAATACCCACCCTTTCCTCCATTATTTTTCACTCCCAACTCTCCCCCAACGAATTTCTGGTCTCATTACCTCCCAAGGAGTCCTCCCAAGGTGCCCCCAAGCCCTCAAGGTCCCATCCTTTGAGGTTTAAGAGTTACATTTTAAGGTAAGGGATCCGACCTCTCTCTTTCATTTCAAGTAATCTCTTTTATGTCATTCCATTTATGCCACATGTTCTTATGTTGGAGGATGTTATTTTATACTCTTCTTACATCCCTTTTTATGTTCATATATTGAGAGATCCCCTCTTACTCTCATTATTTCGTTTTATGAAGTTTTAAGTGGCGTCGTTAGGCTGCCGAAATTTTTGTAACGGATTCCTTATCCCTTCTCATTTTTCAAGATCTATTTTCATTTAAGTATTTCAAGTTCCTTTTTATTATTTTGGGGTATGATCTCTAAATTTATCATACTGATATTTTATGATCATATGATGAGAGACCCCATTTGATCTCTTCAATTCTGTATTTTGATGTTTTAAGTGGCGCCGTTAGGCTGCCAAATTTTTAAGTGGTTCTTCACCCTTCTCGTTTTGAAGATCTACTTTCATGTCAATTATTTCAAGTTACTTTTTGTTATTTTGGGGTATGATCTCTATATCTATCATACTGTACTCTTATGTTCATATGATGAGAGACCCCATTTGATCTCTTCAATTCAGTATTTTGAAGTTTTTAGTGGTGCTGTTAGGCTGCCGAATTTTTAGGGGATTCTTTCACCCTTCTCATTCTTTTCAAAGTTCTACTTTCATGTCAAGTCTTTCAAGTTACTTTTTAATTATGTTGGGGAATTATCTCTATATCTATCATACTTAACTCTTATGTTCACATGATGCGAGACCCTATTTGATCTTTTCAAATCATTTTTGTTGAAGTTTAAGTAACGACGTTAGGCTGCCGAACTTTCATAAGAGAAATCTAATTTTTTTCTTCCTTCCATGTTTTTCATTTCAAATGGTATGCCCTTTAAATTTCATTACCATGATCATGTATCCTCCTTATTCTGTCCATATACTGTTTTATGGGTCATTTATGAATGTTTGACCCATTTTCCCTCTCTTTTTAATGTCTTCTAAAACCTCGTAACATAGCCGTTATGCTGCAGAATTTCCGTCTCAAAATGTCTCTTTCTTTTTCTAAAGTTCTTTTATATTATTAAGTGAATACTCAAAGCTCTTTCTTCTAAAGGGGTATTCACATATATAACAAAATGTTCTATATTAAATTCTGGGATTTACATTCATGAGACCCACCTCCCTTTTTGTGGGTTTTAAAGTGATGTAAGGATCATGTCTTTAAAGTAGTTTTTTTAACGTTATGATTATGAAATGAACCCCATTTATTTTATGCTATATTGGTTATTTATGAAATGTTTGATGATGATATATGTGGATCACATGATAATAAAGGAAAATTTAATTGTGCGCCATGATAGCGCTCCAATGCATTGGGTAATGATGTAACCACTAGAGATTACAATTTTCACGATACCTTGGTGAATAACCTTGGTAATTTTCAAATGAAACCTTGGGTTTGGACCTTGGTGATATGTTCATGATTGTCAATATTAAATGTTGCAGCCACATCTTCAAGTTATGAAAAATGTTATTTTTATTATGATGTATCTCATGATTTCATTCTCATGCCTTAAAGTTCTTTTCATGACTTTATTGAAGTATCTCAAGTTAACATGTAAAATGTATCTCTTGTTTTCCTTACTGGGCCTTCTGCTCACCCTTTCCTTTGATGTATGTCCCCAGGTTCTGAGATGCAGTAATGAACCTAGGATGAACATAAGGAGAAGCCTTTCAAGTGTTTAAGAAGAATTTTTTTTTGTTGTTTCATGTTTTATGTTCCTGGTTTCCAAGACACTAAACCTTAAAGATCCTCGGTTTTGTAAAATGTAATGAAAGTTTATGTGATAAAAAGGCGAGATGCTATAGTTGGTATCAAAGGATCATTTAGTTATTTGTGGGAATTAGGACTTGAAAACTTTAGGAAGAAGCCTATAGAAAAGTTAAAATATAGGAAATCTTCCTGGTATTTTGTTGAGTATTGAGTAAGGGGTTTCCAAGAAAATACATCCCTGTCTGGATACAAGCAGGTAGAGGTGGCTCTGGCACAGATGTACATAGGGGTAAAACCTGAAAACACCGCTTTGAGCTAGACTCGAACGGGAACTGGTACACGACAACGGGCCTTGCTGCACTCTTGGTTACGACACTCCCGGGGGATATGCTTTGGTAAATTCATAAGCTTAGTATGAACCATTATTAAAGGAACAAAGATAAAATAAAATGAAGATTCACATAAGAATATATGATCATGGATAACCTAGATGGGAACCTAGGGGATCACAAGTTAGGGTATACTTTCCAACTACAAGTTATCATTATATGCTTTAAGTTTCTTTTCATGATTATTGGCTAAGTATTTAAGCCCCTAATTAAAGTTTCTTTTCTTAGTTAATGGCGGGAAATGTAAGAGCATGTCTCAACAACCAATGTGATAGGAAATGCTACGATTACCGTACTAATATGACAGAGATGATTAGGGGATTAAAATATGATTTTTATTTTGGAAGACGTTCACTATTTTGGGGACCCTATATGATCAAGGTAAATAGATTACAACGGTATTTTCATTGAGGACTAAGGATGAATTATATTTGAAGAATTGATGAATTTAAGGTGGACTTATAGAAATTTAGGTTACTTATGGGAATGACTAACCTATCTTGGGTTAAATATGTTTAGGTTATATACGTTTGTTATAAGATGTTAGGAGTGGTTGATGTTGTTTGGAGATGAACAGTGAAGTTTATTTTGGAAGACTATGTTATCAAATCCTTCTTGTATTTGGGTTTCAATCTTAGTTTGGTTTATTTTGAGGAATTTTAAGGACCGTTATTTATGGAATGGACTACGTTGAACTTTGGGTAGTACCATGGAACTTTGAAGATTTAAAAGTAGTTTCCATTCCTATGGGATTCTTTTTTTTGAAGAGTTGTTTTACCTTACCCTTTCTGTTTTTGGGATAATGTTTAAAGATAAAAGAAATAGATAGTTAATCTTTTGTGGATTATGTGATTCTCTAGAAGATGATTCTTGTGTTTTGATGAGACCAAGTAGTTTTGAATGTTCATAGTTTAGAGAAAAGATTAGTTTTGGGTAGAAACTTATTAAAGGATGAAACTCTACATGAAGGTAGATATATTTCCTTATGTTTTTGTTCTATGTTGTAAATGAATTCCTCAAAGTTATGAAAAGGAACGTAAAACAAAAACGTTATTGGTTTCCGTTTCCTACTAGGTAATCAAAGACCACTTGCACACATCATAATTTTGGGATTTTCTGGTGGTTAACTTCCTCCTAATCATGTTTTCTATCACTGTCATTTAAGACGTGACCCTTTGTTTTCTCCTCCATGTCCATGTTTCCTACATGGAATCCTAGTATGAGTAAACTCGGGTGGCCTTTGTACTTCCTTTTCTTTCATTTAATGTAATGGTGTCACAGACTCTTTTTCCGATGTGGGACATTAAATGAAATTTCAAAACCCAATTTTTTAAAATTGCGAGGATGCAATTTCTTAAGGGGGAAGATTGTAACGGCCCGAAATTTTGAATAAATCTTGTTTCCTAATTTCATGTGTTATTTTATTTTATTTTTATACTCAACAAAAATGTTTTATTTGATAAACATGATTATAATTAAAATGGGACCATTGGGTTCAGACTGTTATATGACCATCGGTCAATATGACCGCCGTGCATAAAATGTTTTGATTATTGTCTCTAAATACAAGTAATCTTGGTTAATTATTATAGAAAGAAGATTCGATGGCCTCACCTAGTAGACTTGGACCGATCGAAGCCCATCTAACAGAACTTGGGAAGGAGGTAGCACCATTGGGCTTTGCTCTCGACCAAACCCAAGCCGAACTTCATCGTGTGAAGCTAGAATGGAATCGCCTTCACGAGAAGATCAAATTGATTGAAATTACTACTCGGGCAATGTTGGCCGAGCCTCCCTCGGACTCTCTCACCTTAGCACAACTTACACTTAGGTCCTATGCTGGTGTGATAAGAGGCTATGTAAGGAGACCGTAACTACCTTTTGTAATCCTTTTTTTTAAATAAAAATTGGGATTTCTTCTTATGATGAAGTTTATGAATTTTCAAATGACCGGATAAATATAGTATGCATATTTTTGATGAATTTTAGAAAAAGGATATTTTAAAAATGTTTATGTAAACCTTAAATAATTAAAAATGTGTAATGATTATCAAAAAATGGTCTTCTACAATTATGTTTAGTACAAAATTTGGAGTCTAATAAGATCAACTTGATTTTTGATGAATAGTGAATTATGAATAGTGATTTTATGATTAGGATTAGTAATATGACCAAATTGATTAGAAATGTCACTTAAAGAAAGTTTTAAAATAATGTAGTCACCTTGATTAAGTAATGTGATTCGATAAAATGGTTAAATAACGGTTTCATAAATTATTATTCAAGTATTAGTTTTTTCAGGTGAATAGTGTTTTTTAATTAAAAATTTAATTAAAAATTTAATTAAAAATATTTAGAAAATTATTTTTATAAAAATGACTTTATTTTTGAACTCAGAGCATCGATATTATGTTATGGTAATTTTTGGGGATTTTTCTGAAAAAAATGAATTTTCGATGAATAGTGTTTTTATTTAAAAATTAAATTAAAATTATTTAGAAAATTATTTTTATAAAATGGAGTTCATAAATGTATTTAGAGCATCGATATTTGGTTAAGGTGAAATTTTGGGATTATTCTAAGAAAGTTGAATTTTTGATGAATAGTGAAAATATAGTTTTTAAGTTACGGGTGTTTAATGAAATCATTAAATGATGTATTAAGTATATATTCAATATGGTCGAATTATGAATAGTAAGATAAGGTATGAGGTGTCCCATGTGGCCAATACCATGGGTAAATACCATGGGAAAGCCCATGGTTTTTCCAAAACCACTAGTGAGGTGTCCGTTGGCCATTAATGCCTTGTCCCCTCACTTTCCCTATAAATACCCATGATTTCCTCCTTTATTTCTCACTCCCAACTCTCACCCAATGAAGTTCTGGTCTCATTACCTCCCAAGGAGTCCTCCCAAGGTGCCCCCAAGCCCTCAAGGTCCCATCCTTTGAGGTTTAAGAGTTTCATTTTAAGGTAAGGGATCCGACCTCTCTCTTTCATTTCAAGTAATCTCTTTTATGTCATTCATTTTATGCCACATGTTCTTATGTTGTAGGATGTTCTTTTATACTCTTCTTACTTCCCTTTTTATGTTCATATATTGAGAGATCCCCTATTACATTCATTATTTCGTTTTATGAAGTTTTAAGTGGCGCCGTTAGGCTGCCGAAATTTTTGTAACAGATTCCTTATCCCTTCTCATTTTTCAAGATCTATTTTCATGTAAAGTATTTCAAGTTCCTTTTTATTATGTTGGGGGTATGATCTCTAAATTTATCATACTGATATTTTATGATCATATGATGAGATACCCCATTTTATCTCTTCAATTCAGTATTTTGATGTTTTAAGTGGCGCCGTTAGGCTGCCGAATTTTTAAGTGGTTCTTCACCCTTCTCGTTTTGAAGATCTATTTTCATGTCAATTCTTTCAAGTTACATTTTTTTATGTTGGGGTATGATCTCTATATCTATCATACTGGACTCTTATGTTCATATGATGAGAGACCCCATTTGATATCTTCAATTCAGTATTTTGAAGTTTTTAGTGGCGCTGTTAGGGTGCCGAATTTTTAGGGGATTCTTTCACCCTTCTCATTCTTTTCCAAGTTCTACGTTCATGTCAAGTCATTCAAGTTAATTTTTAATTATGTTGGGGAATTATCTCTATATCTATCATACTGAACTCTTATGTTCACATGATGAGAGACCCTATTTTATCTATTCAAATCATTTTTGTTGAAGTTTAAGTAACGCTGTTAGGCTGCCGAACTTTCATAAGAGAAATCTAATTTTTGTCTTCCTTCCATGTTTTTCATTTCAAATGGTATGTCCTTTAAATTTCATTACCATGATCATGTATCCTCCTTATTCTGTCCATATACTGTATTATGGGTCATTTATGAATTTTTGACCCATTTTCCCTCTCTTTTTAATGTCTTCTAAAACCTCGTAACATAGCCATTATGCTGCAGAATTTCCGTCTCAAAATGTCTCTCTCTTTTTCTAAAGTTCTTTTATATTATTAAGTGAATACTCAAAGTTCTTTCTTCTAAAGGGGTATTCACATATATACCAAAATGTTCTATTTTAAATTCTGGGATTTACATTCATGAGACCCACCTCCCTTTTTTTTGGGTTTTAAAGTGACGTAAGGATCATGTCTTTAAAGTATTTTTATTAACGTTATGATTATGAAATGAAACCCATTTATTTTATGCTATATGGGTTATTTATGAAATGTTTGATGATGATATATGTGGCTCACATGATAATAAAGGAAAATTTAAGGGTGCGCCCTGATAGCACTCAAATGCATTGGGTAATGATGTAACCACTAGAGATTTCAATTTTCACGATACCTTGGTGAATAACCTTGGTAATTTTCAAATGACACCATGGGGATGGACCTTGGAGATATGTTCATGATTGTCAATATTAAATGTTGCAGCCACATCTTCAAGTTATGAAAAATGTTATTTTTATTATGATGTATCTCATGATTTCATTCTCATGCCTTAAAGTTCTTTTCATTACTTTATTGAAGTATCTCAAGTTCACATGTAAAATGTTTCTCTTGTTTTCCTTATTGGGCCTTCTGCTCACCCTTTCCTTTGATGTATGTCCCCAGGTTCTGAGATGTAGTAATGAACCTAGGATGAACATAAGGAGAAGCCTTTCAAGTGTTTAAGAAGAAAGTTTTTTTTTGTTGTTTCATGTTTTAAGTTCCTGGTTTCGAAGACACTAAACCTTAAAGATCCTTGGTTTTGTAAAATGTAATGAATGTTTATGTGATAAAAAGGCGGGATGCTATATGAATCACCCAGGACAGTGTTGACCCGAAAGGGACAACCTTTCATGTGGACCAAGAGATGCTAGAAAGCTTTCAAGTAGTTGAGACAGAGTTGGATGAGAACCCCGATCTTGAGGTTACTAGAGGAGGGTGTCAAGTACGTAGTGTTCTACGCCACATCAGGAACCAGGCTTGGTTTTGTCCTGATGTCGAGGCAAGCAGTGATTGCCTATGGCTCACATCAGTTGAGGCCACATGAGAAGAACTACATGAACCATGATCTTGAGTTGGCAGTGGTAGTCTTTTCATTGAAGATGTGGCGGCACAACCTGATGGGTGAGCAGTTTACGGTCTACTCTGATAACAAGAGTCTCAGATATATATTTTCTCTGAAGGATGTGAATTTGAGATAAAGGTGATGGATTGAGTTCCTCCAGGATTATGACTTTGATATCGTTTATACTCCTAGAAAGGGGAACATAGTGGCAGATTCTCTCAACAGGAAATCCAGTTCGCTGTTGCTGGATGGGGCTACAAGGCAGTTGGCCTCCTTATAGTTATCCTTCGTGGATGGAGATAAGGGAGCTTACCTTCAGTCGATGGTTGTTACCCCTCAACTCTTACAACAAGTCATGGAAGCACTACTCGAGGATGCTAGCTGTGAGACTCTACATGCTCAGATATCCATAGGTGATGCTGCTGATGGATATTAAGAAGGTGGGGAGAATGTTGTTCTTTTCAGAGGGAGAATGGTTGTACCAGTGACGTTGCAGGAGGAGGTTCTGAAACAGTTCCATAAATCCCCTTTTGTGGTACATCCAGGCGTAGCAAAGATGTATCAGGACCTCCGACGTCAGTTCTGATGGCCATGAATGAAGAAGGTTGTGATAGAGTTTGCCTCACGGTGCCTTACTTGTCAGCAAGTAAAGGCTGAGCACCAGGTTCCAACATGTATGACTCAGCCCCTTGAGGTTCCATAGTTGAAGTGGGAAGTGATATCCATGGACTTCGTGATGGGTTTACCACGTACATCCTGGGGACACGATGCCATCTTGGTGATCGTTGATTGACTCACCAAGTTGGCCCACTTCCTAGCCATATGAGAGACGAGTTTAGTGGAGAGATTGGGATGCCTCTATGTATAGGATATAGTCTGAATTCATGGAGTTCTATCCATGATCATATCATATTGTGATTCTCGTTTGACATTCCGGTTGTGGAAGGGATTGCAGGAAGCTTTTGGGACTCAGTTACGCGTGAGCACATCGTTCCTTCCCCAGACTGATGGTCAGACAGAGCGGACAATTCAAGTCCTGGAAGAAATTATTTGGGCTTGTATAATTGACTTCATTCATAGTTGGGAGGATCACCTACCACTGGTGGAATTTGATTATAACAACAGTTTTCATTCCACTATTGGTCTGGCACCATTCGATGCTCTGTACGGACGACCTTGTCGGTCGCCACTTTGCTGGACAGACCCGGGAGAGTCAGAACTCATGGGCACAAAGATGGTGAGAGGTTCTACAGAGAAGGTACAAGTCATCTAGGAGCAGATGAAGACTTCACAGAGTCGACATAAGTCATATGCCGATTGGAAGCGGAGGCCCTTGGAGTTCGAGGAGGGAGACCATGTGTTCCTTCGGGTCTCACCTTGATGGGGATTGTGGAGATTTGGCCGAGGCAGAAAGCTATCTCCGAGGTTCGTTGGCCCTTTCCAGATTCTGAGTAGTGTTGGCGAGGTAGCATATAACTTGGATCCACCTCCTCAGATGGACTGGGTACACAACTTCTTCCATGTGTCGCCGCAACGGAAGTACGTGCATGATCAATCGCACGTCATCGACTGGGGCGAGCTGGACATCGATGATGGAGAGACCTTTGATGAGTACCCAGTGGAGATCGAGGATCGATAAGAGAAGATCCTTCGTGGGTGAGCTATTCCCTTGGTGTGTGTCTGGTGGCCACACGGGAATGTCCATGAGAGCACGTGGGTGCGGGAGGCTCAGATTTACGTGTAGTACCCACATATTTTTTAGTATCCTTTGGTTTGGATTTTCAGGGATGTAAAATCCCTAAGGTGGGTGTGATGTAATGTCCTTGAATTTCCCCATGTATTATTTTAATATTATATGGGAAGACAAGGCTCTGAGACAGCGTGTAGTTCTGAGGCATAGTGAGCCTGGAACAAATGTTTAAATTAATTTTAATAATTAAATAACGTTCGCGTGTGGTTTTCCTGAAAAAGTTGAATAAATCCAACATGGGTCCTCAGATCAGAAATATGATGGCACCATTGCATTCAGAACTACGCTTTTACCTAAGGGGAGGCCTAACATCGGCTAGCACAGGTCGGTAGTAAAATTTGGTTTTTGGACATAACTGTAATAAAATATTTTATTAAAATATTTTATTAAAATATTTGTTACAGAGAAATCACTTATATTTTTAAATGGATATTTTTCAGGGGATCAAGGTTACAATTTCCATATCTCTGAAACCCTTGGCGACTCTAGAGGCTCTGGAGGAAACGTCCCAACGCGGTGACGACGACGCAACGACAATATCATCACCGAAGAATGCTGCGAAATCTAGGTAGGATGTTTGTCATGATTTTTCCATCCCCATTTTTGATTTCGACGACGAACTCGGACTAATCCACGAACAGATTAGCTCGTGGGTTGATCATTCTCGCGGGACAGGTTCATACGGTGATTTGAGGCTTTGATTCTTGAGATTTTTTTGGTTTTCAATATAACAGTGGAAAACCCGGATCGTCACAAAAAATGATCGAGGTTCGTCCCTTTTGTTGATTCTTTTTTCCCCCTCACGTTCTTCATTGCGTTCTCCACATTCTTAGAGAAAAATAGATCGTTGCGCATTCTTTTGTTGATGCAATGATCTGAAATCAAAGATCCAACGTCAAGGCGACCTAGCTGTGGTGTGACGACGACATCGGAAGATGAATCGATGCGGTTCGGAAGTTCTCATTCTTCTGGCATTTCATGCGGACAGATCGGGATGCATTTTCAAGACCGATCAGAAGCCCAAAACCGACAAAATCAGTTTCATAGGAGTTGGAAGACCCCATATATGGAGTTTCTGGATGATCAGACCGTTAGATCAAGATCCGGAGCAACAACAGAGGCGCACGGAGGAAGGCAACACTTTTGTAAATTTCCCGACTACACGGCGTGTAGTATGGGCTATACAGCGTTTATTCGTCGGCAAGATTACATAAAGTGTACTCTAGGAGTACAAAGACACGGGCAGGGTACACAGCCATGGACACGATGTGTATACCCCTCCCCATCCAGACCTGTCCAGATACACGGGATACGCCGTGTACTAGTACATGGGATTGCGACAGGGACACATACATATATGGTGTACGGGCACATGGCCAGCATACACGGAGTGAGCCTAGGTGCTCGGACACGGTGTGTGATTCTTCTACACTCCATGTAGTTTCTTTCTATCCGACTAGACGAATGACACGGGCCGGTTACACGGGAAGTACCCAGGGTCAAGGAACACGGCGGGTACCTTTTCTACACATCGTGTAGTTTGGTTTTACACGGCTTGAATGAATGACACGGTCTGTTTACATGGGCAGTACCCTAGGTCAAGTAATATGGAATGTAACCATACTACACACTGTTTAACCTTTTCTGGTTGACTTGAGCCACTTGTCTTCTAGGACTTGGACTAGTTATCTTAGTGTTCGTACCCTTGGTCGTTTCCCTAAAGGTTCTGGTATCATCTCATTTACAGATGAGTATGATCCCTTCAGCAGAACTCCCTGAATAGAGTTATTGGAATCCCCTCTATGAGACTTAGAGCTAGATCCTATATTCAGTCCAGGAACCCTAGGTAGAGTTCTTTATATCGACGTGACCAACTTTACCCAGGCGCCGATCCTCTGCTTAGCGGATTAGATCATACAGAGTTTTTGGAATCACCCCATGACTTGGTTCTCATTTTTATTTGAGCATAATGTTCTCAAGGTACTTGTGGAGTGTGTTCCCCCGGAACGAGTACATTGTACCTCTCTCTTCAGACCTAAGAGAGTGTTCTCCCGGATGCATTCTTAGTGGAATCTTTGAGCTGGATCCTAGCGGTGGTATTCACGATAGCCGATTGTGCATGAGTATATCTGGATATTGTTGTGGTATGTTCTTTATACATATACTGTGTAGAGGTGACTGTAACTTTCCTTTGTGGTATTTCCCTGTTGTATTACCTTGTTGTATTTCCTTTGTGGTTTCGGGGTGTCCTACTGGGTATTGTTATACACACCCCTGCACTAGCTGTGCCCGCACGTGTCGTGTCTTGTGCAGTCGAGTGAGACTTTGACAAGATTCTAGGCAGACCAGGACCGGACGGTACCCCCTGAGATCAGACAGGTCGAGGTGTGTTTCTATGGCTACAGACTGTAGTCCCATCACTTTTCATTACAGGTTGGATGTTGTTACAGTCATTCTTTTTGATGGGCTAGTACCTTTTGACCAGGGTTTATTTCTTTCACATTAATTTCATGTCGTACTCTATTGTTGGGATTTAGTGTATGCATGAATCTTTTCCTTTTTTAGTAGTTTTCAATTTTTAGCTTTGTGGGCTTGGAGATGTGTGTGTGTGTGTACAGGTTTATAGGCAATGCCTTCTATGTTAGTATCATGCCTACTCGGTGCTAGTAACTAGCCCCTGGCCTATTAGAGGTGGGCTTGGGGGGTTGCGGATTGGGCCCCACTGGGACGGGGCGTCACAATATTATTTTTAGTCTTGGAACGAGGCCTTGGATACGTGGTTATGATAGTATGGCATTATGCATTACATAATTATGAAAGTGGTTAGTGATTTTGAATGTTATTATTCGACTAGTAGAATATCCATGTGAATAAGTAAATGGAATTATTTCATTTTATTTTTTCTATATTACGATGAAGTTCAAGTTTAAAAGGATTTTGTTTTATTTATACATTGCCTTATGTGTTTATGGATATTTGTGAATGTTTTTGCTGTATTGCTTACCCTTACTGAGTGTTTGAGGTCCCCCCTTTTTAAGTCTTATTTTTCCAAGGATTCCAAGAAGTGTATTGTGATTGATATTTAGGGTTAAGAAAAGGTAATAATGGCAATCATAATGGATTATTTGTGTTTTTTGTATGTCTTAAAGTGTAATGTAACATTTAGGTATGTAATCTATTTTCCAATATTTCTAAACATATCGGTCTTTCGGGACATGATTATTTGTAATCATTCCAATGTATTAAAATAATGCACCGACTATGGGTAACTGCAGTCGAGGCATTATAGTTTGTATCAGAGAATGTTTAGCAATAATCATGGAAGAGAGATTTAGATAAACTCAGATTAGAGAACATAATCCTAAGATAGAAATTTAGGATTTGTATAGATGGACTTCCTAGATTTTTCATAATGTTGAGATTTTGTGAGTTTTCAATGCAAATACATCCCTGTCTGGATACGAGCTAGTAGAGGCAGCTCTAGCACAAATATACCTAGGGGTAAAAACTGAAAACACCGCTTTGAGATAGACTCAAACGAGAACTAGTGCATGACAATGAGCCTTTCTTCACTCCTGGATGCGACACTCCCGGGGGGATATGCTTAGGATAATTATAATCTTCTTTACAAACCACTATGACGGGTTTATGAGTATATATCACCTCAAAGAAAACATTTTTGTAATTATGAATTATATCTATAAAATATTCAATTTATGTTGGGTATTTTACATGTTTGGAATTATGAATTGCGATTCATATACTGAACTAGTGTATGCCATTGTTTAGAAACGGCGCCAAGTAGAAGGAATGATAACTCCAACAATATGTATGATCGAAAGAGTAAGAAGGGTCATATCATTCATGGTATTAAGTCATCATTTAGAAACGAAATAGTCTCCCAAGTATTATCATCATATGAATAATAGTATCATAAGATCAGTAAAGATTTCTATGAATCCTATGGTTTTGAAGGGAAGCAAGAGAAGAAAAGGATGGTTGAAAGAAACATGGTTAAAGGTAATAAGGGAAAGAAGGATTTTCAAATATGTGATAAATGGGGAATGATTAACCTTGGTAAATACATGAAGTGAATGGGAGTTTTTATAAGTGTGGAGAAAAAGGACACCATGTACATGATTGAAAGGGTAAGAAAAAGTTTTCAAATGTAAAACGCTTCAACTAAAAGGCATTGGGACACTACACGAATCAATGTCTCATTTATAGGAGTATACCACAAATTATGTTATTGGAAAATAATAAAGTTATGATACTACCTCAGATGAAGAATAATGACTAGTGTTCTAATGTTATTATAAAATTATTTCATTGGAGTGTTGTATCAACAGTATACTAGTTACATGAATTAAGGAGGTAAATAAGGATTGTACTGCAGTACTATTTTAGTGAGAATTTGAGATTATATGGTTCTTTGAAAAGCGACTTAATAGTAAGCTACAGTTTTTGGAAAATAAATGCTTCAAGGAAAGGTAATCCTTAATATGGTCTTGATAATCTGGTGGTGATTTTGGAATAAGATATTGTTGATTTTGGTAATTTAGGGAGTTACGGTGTTGTAAAAATACACGATGAAGGCGTTCACATGTTTTTACCTGGAAAAAATGATCCTCATTATGTTTAACTTCCTCATAAACATTGGAATGAGAGTTTGGGTATACGTATTTTGGATAATTATTAAGGTTGTAATAGATTTTGTTTGAAATTGGATACTACTGTTATGGTTATTTTTGGATTTCCCTAAAAAGTACAACCTAGAGGTTGGGCGGCAACCCGTCATGTCCGGCAAGGCCGCCAAACATTAACTTGCAACCGAAGGGTGGAAAGTTTGTATCACCTATCACTGACCCATCTGATGTCTTGGAATGAATATTGTTGTTTTATTAATGTGTCTCATATGTGAATTATGAATTCATTATTTCTGGAACCCTATATGATTTAGATAAATATAATATATATATTTTTTAAAATATTTTAGAGTAAAATATGAGTTTGTGGTAGAAATTAGTTGAAGGACGAAACTCTACTTATCAAGTATATATACAGATATATAAATATATATATATATATATATATTTCCATCTTATTTTATGGATAAATTAATTATTAAACATTATGGAAGGGATCTTAAAACCAAAAATGTGTTATCCTAGTTCCTTACGTTTTGTTGAAATGATGGTATTTTTAATCAATATAGATTGGTGGCTTTGAGGCCCACAATACTATAATTGTTTGTGATTGATGACCTCAATCGCTACCTATAAATATATATGTTTTTCCTTCAATTATGTTTCTCTAATTTCCACCAATTTTATCTAAACCAAGATCATAATTTGGTTGTGACTTTTTTATTCCCATTTTCCTCTTATCAAGACTAAATTTTATTAACCTAATTCCCGATGTGGGTTTTCCCAAAGGAATTTTCTATTTTCAACCTTTTATTTTCGAAAAATAATTTCAAATTATGAGGACACAATTTATTGAAGGATGGAAGAATGTAACACCCCAAGATTTAATAGTACTATATTTCTTCAACATAATTCAATAACTTGCAGTACACACAACACCGAGTTCTAACCCACCATGACTTACCAACCTAGTCATTAAAAAGCGGTTATGAATAGTATTAATTGAATTTTTAACATTATATAATCCATATAATTTTATAATCCATATTATGAGTTTCTTTGACATAATGTAAGAACAAATACATTTTTTCAGATAAAAGAAGTATTTTCCTTAAAATGAAATTTTACTCCCTTTTAATGGTGAAGCCTTTTTAAATCCAATATTTGAAACATTTCTGTATTCAATTTGACAAAATAAACTTCTTCCTTAGAATCGGGACATATGAATTTAGTTTCAATAAATTTTTGGTGTTTTTCTGATAACTTTCATATTTGGGTGAATAGTGGAAAATACTATATTTTAAATAAAAAACTATTTTTTTAATCGAAATAATTTATGGTGTTGAATAATACATTTTATTGTTTTGTAAGTATAATTACATTTTATTTTTACCCATTAATCCAATTGTGGTCATTGGAATTAATTTACTTTGAAATTATACATAAATAAGTGTCAATCTTTTGATAGTTACTATTTCATAAAAACACGCTAGTTGTTTTGAAAAAGAGACTGAATTTTAAATTAATAAATGAAAATTTTATGTTTTTAATATCTTAAAATATACTTAATTTTTGGATTTATAATATCGAAATTAGCGTAGGGTGATGTTTTGGTATTTTTCTGAAAGCGTTCAATTATTTAGGAATAGTAAAAAAACACTAAGTTATCGTTTAAAACCAAATTTTTATTTAAATAATTATTTATTTTATTTAAATTTATTTTAGGACAAAATAGATACATGATATCTATATATGTTCATTTTAATTCATTGGAGTCAATTTATAATAATTTTAGATATATAAAAAATTTATCAAAATTTTACAGTCTTTTCCCACCTCCTAGGAGCATTTGAAATTTTACATAAAACTTAATTTTACCGCTTCTATGAATTTAATTTCAAAAATCCAAGAGACATATTTAATATCAAGGTTTAAAATGTTGTTCAATAAGATAAATATAATTTTTAGTGAATAGTAACTTTTTACTTTTATTTTGCACGGTTAAAACTAAATAGGGTAATTAAGGGTAAAAATGACATTACTATTACCCTAAAACATGTCCTAATTCTATTGAAAAAATGTAATTCGACAAAAATTAAATTAGTAATAAACTATGACCATTTAGGTCCACTTGGAATAGATTAAGACATTTTTTATTATTTTCTTTAAATAAGAGTTAAAAGAGTTAAAATCAACGTTTAATGACTAAACCATATTTAATATATTGTTATACATAAGATAAACTCGACTATAAATATTATTTAGAAAGATAAAAATAATTCCCACATACTGGTATTTTATTTTAAATTTTTAGAGATTAAATAATTAAATTTATTAATGACGCAATGATGATGCAGTAATTACCTTGTTAATGAAAGAATAAAATAAATGGTATTATAAATATTTAAATAAATATAATTTAAAAGTTTTTATGAAATCCATGAATTTTCATTGTGAATAATAAATGTTATTATTGATTCAATTTAATCTTTTCGAAGTAATCATGCTGTTATTATTTTAACAAAAAACAAATACCAAATAGTGTCAAAATTGACATAAAATAGATTTTAAAACAATTATTATTTTATTAATTGATATAATAGTCCTAAAAATCTAAGGATATTCCAAAAGACATATATAATAATATATTTGACATTAATGAACCAATTGGGGTATGATTGGTAGTATATAGTATGTTTATTAACCATATAGTGTTAAAATACAAGAAGACACAGTAAAAGTTAAATTATTTAACTTAGAGTTAAATCTAAATGACATGGTTAAAATGGTAACCTAAAATTGTTTAAAACCTATTGTTTGAGTTGATTTCGAACCATCCCCACCTTTTACATTAAATAATACAATTTTGAGCCATTATAATCTGAATATGAATTTATTATAAAATAATACTTTACGTTTTTTCCAAGGTGCCCCTCCCCCTCTTATAAAAGGGCACTTCCCCTTAACTCTAATTCATATCTTCTAAGCCATTTGGATCGCCCAAACCATACCCAAATACTCTCTCAACTATCCTCACTTCATCCTAGAGGAAATAATTTAGTCATAAATTCATCATAAAGAGCCCTTTTGATCAAATCAAAAGGAAGAACCCGAAGATAAGGTAATAATTTCACCACATTCTTTCAAGTTCTTTTCTTCTTATACTTCTTATTTCTTTTTTATTTCCATTATAAAATAATAAATCAATTATATTCTATATATAGTGATGTTTTTAAAAATATTTCACAACTTTATTCATTATTCTATCCATCTTATGAATGATAATGTCACCATGCGTGCGTACGTACGACTTACCATGTCCACGCCGTGGTGTAATTTGTTATTCAACACCATGTTATTTTGATGGATATAATGATGAGTCATATGTATATAAATAATGAAAATAACATTCCAATGTCTCTGTAAAATTAATATACCATCCAATTCCACACCTTTAACGTAATGATATTGTTTCTCGCGCGTAAGTGCAGTTTCCCATCTCCACAACGTGATGAGATTTGTTTCCACGTTCACCATTTATCGACAATTATAAATATATATATATTACCAATAAGTATGTAATATATGACATAATAATTCTTCTGGAGATATATATATATATATATATATATATATATATTTACGTACATATATCTTATTCACTTAGTTCCATTCAACAAAATATAAAAAGAGAAACAACGTTTATGCGTACGTACGGACTACCGTCTCCATGAACGGTGTTTTTCATTTCATATATATGTCTATCATACATAATTATATTATAAATATATATGATATATAAATCATTTTTTATATTCTGAAATCATTTAAATCTTGGTCTAAGTGATACAATCAAGAGTGGCAAGTTAAAACACATACGATAAAGAAATCTATTATTACACGAAATGTTAATTTGATATAGAAATTATTATTAAAGAGATAGTATAAAGTCATAAATGAAACATGTATGATATCATAAATATTAATATGGTTCTAGTATAATTTAATAACATACTACGATCTTCATACAGGCGGTTAAACGTACCCTCGACTAATATAAAGTGCAAGGTAAGGGGTTTTCATTTCACTCCTTATTCCAGTGAGATTCGAACCATATTCCCACTATTAACTTTTATGTCGTGTATGTACTTCCCATAATTTTATTCTTTGTGTAATAAAAATTATTTTATGTGTATTTAAATATTCATTTTATGATACCTCTTTCATGGGGTGTATGTTCCGTAAGTTACCAAATTGGTAAGGGTTAATTTCACAGTCTCTTTATTATCTGAGATTTTTTTTCATATGTATCTACTAGAATATAATTACTATCCATGTCCATTTTTCATAAAATAGTTATCAGATGTATTATTTTATGGGAATTTTTACTAAAACGTCATTTTAAACGTTTTGAATATTTATTCTTATAATCCATTCTCATTAATGTCCATGTTTTTAAAATGATTTTGAGGATTTATTTGAATGGACATGAATGTTTTAAAATATTAATTACTTCAAAAATTTTCAAAGTGGTATGTGACACATTGATTCAAAAATGTATTTAAATGTCTTCTTTTCTAAGATGTCTGTCTTTTAAAAGTTTTCATGGAAAATGGATTTTTCACTCAAAGAGTTTTACAAATCATTTTCATCTATGTCAAAATCCTTTAATGGATTTTAAACTTGTTTTGATGTTGATTAATTATGATACAAATCTTCCATTTTGTATTGAAGGTTTTATGATATGTTTGACTGTGGATATGTTATTTTTATACCATTCATGGTTTGTGGGAAATGTATTGACATTTTGTATTCTATTTTTAATATGAATGTTTATGTTATGTTTAAACCGTTTCATATGAGGAATGTATTGGACTTAGTAAGTAACAGGCGGAGCCCACTATAGCTCCTTGATGCATCAGTAGGTCTCATTAGAAAAACTAGTGTCTTGGCACGAGGCCTTGGCTACGTGGTTATGATAGTCTGGCATTATGCATTCCATCATTATAAAATTGGTTAGTGATATTGCATGTGATTATTCGACTAGTAGAATATCAATATGAATAAGAAAATGACATTATTTAATTTTATTTTTTGCTATATTAGGATGAAGTTAAAGTTTAAAAGTCTTTTGTTTTAGTTATACATTTCCTTAAATGTTTATGCTTATTGGTGAATGTTTTCGCTGTATTGCTTACCCTAACTGAGCGTTTGAGCTCACCCCATTTTATGTCTCATTTTTCCAAGATTCCAAGAAGTGTATCGTGATTGATATGCAGGGTTAAGACAAGGGAATAATGGAAATAATAAAGGATTATTTATGTTTTTTATTTCTTAAAGAGCAATGTAACATTCATGTATGTAATCTATTTATCAGGACTGCTAAATGAATCGGTTTTTCGAGACATGATTCCCTGTAATCATGCCAATGTATTAAAATAATGCACCACCTCTGGGTAACTGGGTCAGGAAGTTACATGTAACTCACCATTTTATTTGATTTATATCCTCATATAAATACATATATATATAGTATAATTATATATATTTTAAGATGATAAATAAAAAATTTATATATAATGTTTATGTTTTATTATGTACATCTAGTGTATGATCCATTTTTTTCAAATATACCAATAATTTGGATCATTGATTTTGTCATTATTATGATGATTAAATTATATATTTCTTAATAATAATTTAATAAAAATTTTGATCAGTATAATGAAAACATAGTGAAAATTAATAAAAAAAAATAAAAAACTAAATGGAAGGAATTGTTCACATGGAAGGCATTAAAAGAATATGATTTCCGCAATTTATGAATAATAACTTTTGCATAAAACATTAAAAATAAATTTTAAAATTTATTTATTTTGTGTTAGGGTAAAATAATCACAATCAATTATTGCGTTTGAAAAAAGTAAATTTGTAAAAAAATCAAATAAATACGGTTATATAAAATGGTAGGTACCAGACCAAAAAGGAATGTTGTTGTAGGATTCTTTAATACAGATAAATAAGAAATAATGGTGCAATATAATATAAGATAATATGTGTAATACAACATAAATGGACATATGGGAATTGTCTCGACCCGTCATCGAGGCCCGTGTTGTGACTACCCCAATCCCGCCTTCCATATGCTAGAGGCTGGTGACTAGAACCGAGGGCGTAATCTTGTTAAAATAGATGGAATTTACTTTAACCTATTACACACACACACAGACTAAACACAAGAAGTAGAGGAAACAAGTAAAAAAAATAGAAATGTAAGATGTGCTGTAAGTAAATGGGTCAGTATAAAAACAAAACTGAACAACAAGTACAAGTACAAGAAAATGATAAAACAACTCCTGGATCGTCCACCCAGAAATCCTTCCTAATGGGTAGGTACAGAACTCGTACAACTCATCCCTGTAGTATGTCTCATATAGTTCAGCTCCGAGTAGTCTCTCGTTTGTCGCCCTCAGCCTCAATCACTGCTGCCCGTCATTTGCAGAGAACACAACAGGGTACAGGCGAAGCCCGTGCAAGGCTATGTATAACAATTCCCAGTAGGGTTCCCCAAGACCCCCTGAAGGACTCCCAGAATCCAAAAAGTATAAACCACAGTAGAAAGATACAGTCACGAAGTATCAAACAACCCTACATAGGTATATTCCCATACATATACCTATGTTACCAGTCACAATCCGGCTCCAACTCTCGATCCCAAGAACAACCCAGTCCACAAAGGATGAAAGTCAAACCCCATGATGATAATGGTTGAAATACATCACTCACCTCGCATAGTTATATATCATTTGTAGATTGATAGAGATGACTAGATGTAGTAATTTATTCATCTATGATTTTGGACCCACACAGGATACAAGACCAGCTAAGCTGTCAGAGCCACACAAGATACAGGACCAACTATTCTCCACCTAAGTTGTTGGACCCACACAAGATACATGACTAGCTAAGCTATCAGAACCACAAAGGATACAAGACCAGCTATTTTGTCGGACCCATGAAGGATTCTGGTACAGTATTCATTGTAGTAGAATCCATATAGGATTTCATCATCTTTGTAGAACCCACAGAGGAATCTGTCATCACTGTCATAGTCGAACCCACGTAGGATTCCAGTATAGTAGTCATTGCAGTCGAACCCACAAGGGATTCCATCATCTCAGTCGAACCCATAATGTATTCCATCATCACAGTCATAGTCGAATCAATGTAGGATTCCAGTACAGTTGTCGTTGCAGCCAGCCCTAGGGTTCCCACACACAGCACACTCGATTTCGAGAGGGTCCGATATTAGATCCATGTTTCAATACATAAAATATCACTATGTCCTGATTTGATGTATCCCATAGTTCCATCTCATCATAAGGAACCCAACATGACAGACAATGTGTCAATCGGACTCCCGGTCTGAGAGTTATTTGCATTTCGGTTCCAAGGGGCCAGTTGGATTTCGAGTACAATCCCAACCGACCATACTCCAACCTCATCCAAATCATATGTGGAGTATGCCAAATTGATATTCTCATCAAATGGAATCCAACTTAGTTGAGGAAACATCAATTGGATGTCTGGTCCTTATGTTATATGCATTTCCACTCCGAGGGCCCTTTTGGATTCAGGTTCAAACCCACCCGGTCATATGCAAACTTCACACAAACAATGAGTGTGATATACCAAAATGACCGCCTCTATCCAAGTAATCATACAAAACATACAATGCATTTATCGGAGGTCCTTATCTCATTTTATGGGAGAAAAACCAAAAGTTTTCTGAAGAGGGGGGTCTGGGTCCTGTCAGACTCGACCCAAACCCACCCTGGGTCGGCCCGAACCGGGATGACCCGAACCGGATCTAGGCCCAGCCCAGTAGGGTGCATCCCAGCTCATCAGGAGCGGCCTAGTCTGGCAGCTGTGGCCCAGCCTGTGCGGAGGAGGCCTGGAAAGCACGACAGGCAGCCCGGCCCGTGCGACTTGCGGCCCGGCCCGGCTACCGGCCGCGGCTTGGCTAGCAAGCTGATAACATTACGCGCTAGCCGCGAGGAGCGGGGGGAGGATGTGGCCCCCCATGGTGTCCCATAATAGCGGTGCAAGTTGGCGCCGCCCAACCTCCCTAGAACATGCAGATATTGGTTCCGCTCTACCACCATGACCTGTGTCGCGGCGGCCTTCTGCTGATGCTACGTGAGGGGCACCGCCACCCCAAGCAGCCAGCCCATGCAAGCCGTTGCCTTTGGTCACCGACGCCGCCACACTGACAACCCGCACCGCCGCTCTCCTCCGCGGGCCATTGGGGTCGTTCTGTTTTTCCATTTTACCTCTCATTTGTGTCTACGGCCTCCTCTGGTCCTGTTCATCACTACAATGACCTCAAATCAGGGTTGACATTCCTTTCACCAATTGCCCATCAAATCGCGCATCAAGAACGAATTGGAGGAGGGTCCAGACTTGTTTGCTAACCTGTTCCCTCTATAGTAGAGGCTCAAACAGTAATCCATCATATAATTGAACATGAAACAAACCCAATATTAATAACTAACCCATCCTACAACCAACATTTGTTATGAGGATAGACATGTTCGGGGGTCGATCCGCGGTTGTGATTTTTAACTGAGGGAAATAAATAAATTAAAAGAAATGAATTCAAACTCGAACTCAAAATTCAACCTCGATTTTCGTTGACTGTTGACAATGTCACTAGATGGTGGTGTCGTTGATGATGTTCTTCGTGCTCTTCGTGGGAAGAACACGTTCTCTCTAATTCTCCCTAAATCCACCCAAGGTAAAATTTATAACCCAACATAAATGAAAATAATATTGCCTTTTAATTTTGGAAAAATGAATTCAATGAATTCAAACACACAAATTAATTAATTAAGTCATTAATTAATTATGTTGGCATGTAAAACGGAAGACCAAGAGTTTATGTGGTTAAAGGAAGGTCAAGAGACCCTCTTCGACTTAATTGATAGTTACATGGGGGGTTTAAGGGGAGTTTTAAAATAGTTGGCCCCACCCCTAGTTATATCCTTTCAAGGGAGGTTTGGTTGTAGTGGGCCCCACACCTATCCTCCACTTAGAGTCTTTAATAACCTATCAAATAAAAATGTGTCACACAAACATTTTTATATAGTTTTTAATTTCAATTATTAACCCCATAACTAACATTCCTTATCGATAAAACGAAACCAAATTAAATGTCTCCTTAAGTGAATAACATCACTGTGAGTTCAACATTGTCCTCCGAATTTGATTCCGAGCACCGGTTCAAAAGATATAAAATCCAACGTGCACATTTTCCGAACGTACACGAGGAAAACTTCCGAAATTTATTCTAGGAAAACCGGGCCTCAGAATCAAGTGCCGTCAGATTTAGAAGACTCATAAAATTCCCATGTATTTAAGAAAAAAAATCCATGGAAATTAGGGTTCATTACATGAATAAAGTGATATTTTTTTAGGAAAATTGTTTATAAATTCCAATCATGGATTATCACTCAATATAAATCTCTATTAGAAATAATATTGGTTATAAAACCATTACTATATCTGTAATGTATGAATAAAATTATATTTAGAGAGATTTCATTAAATGGACATTAATATGTTAAAATTTTAATTATATCATAAATAAAATCAATAAGGAAATGAGTAAAACATAATAAAGAAAACATGGTTCACAATTCCAAACATGTACCAATGATTTTTTTTCAAGGAATCCCTTACATTATTTCTAGTAATCCACTATGTCTATTGATTCAACATTATAAAAAAGTAAATATCTTAATAAATTTTTTCAAAAATATATTCATTAACATATCCTTTTTTAAAAATTATATTTTACTATTATGTACTTGTTTATTATTTTGTTGTTATATATTTTAAATATTTTTTGTGAGTAATCATTATTATTTTTAACTAGTTTTATAATATATGTGTTCTTGTTAATTATTCTTTCATATTTCGGCATGTCGAGATCAAAAATGATTCTATAATCAATTCACTACTAGAAAACTAACCTTTACCAATGGTTTGGAACCGTTGGTATAGGCCTCCAAACTGTTGGTATAGCCTATACCAATGGTTTGGAGAACCGTAGCCAAGTAAGCCGTTGGGATAGGTCTATACCAACGGTTTTCCAAAAACCGTTGGTATAGACCTATACCAACGGTTTTGGAAACCGTTGGTATAGGTAATATGAAATCTATACCAACGGTAATGGAACCGTTGGTATATAAATTCCAAAAATAAATCATCTGGTGGGATTTGATCCCAGGACCCCTCATTTATCATTGAACGACTCAACCACTAACCTAACATGACTTTTGTGATCATAATTAAGTAAATATATATATGTACTCTCATAAATACTTTAAATTTTGATTTATATAATGTTCTCGGTATGAAGTTTCAATAAAAAATGAAAGTACCAATACCAACGGTTTGAACAACCGTTGGTATAGGTCTTTGGATGGGATTTTCATTATGTGAAGGATTTTGATTTTTGGACCACTTTTCCCAACGGTTTGGCCAAACCATTGGGAAAAGTGTCCACTTTGAGGGCCTTTCCCAAAGGTTTGTCCAAACCGTTGGGATAGGTCTACCTTTCCCAATGGTTTGGCCAAACCGTTGGGAAAAGTGGCCAATTTGGGGGCCTTTCCCAACGGTTTGGCCAAACCGTTGGTATAAAAGCATTGGGAAAGATCTAATTTCCAGTAGTGATTCCTTATAGTATTATTGATTTACCATATGTGAGTTTTTGTTATGATCCATAATGATATAGTTAGTAATGAGAATGCATTGGTGATTTTTAATGATAGTATTTTCATGTAATAATAAATTTGATTAATTTTTCTTTACATTAGTACAACAAAAATAAATTCCTTATTTATTTTTTTACATCATAAATAATTAGTAGATGTTTTTTAATATCTATATGTTAAATTGGTTTATAAATTGCTAAAATATTAGGTCAGCCCGCCCTGAACAAGAACATACCTTAATTAATTTATGATTATAATTTTGAACGTGGTTAGTTTGAACTTAACATCATCATTAAAAAATCATAAAGTTATTATTTAGGCACTTTTAGGCTTTTATGTCTTATTTTGATGGGATTAGATAAATCCAAATTAAACTACATGAAAAATAAGATATTTTAATTTTTCGGGCTGTAATATACGCACATATGAATAATGTTTTATATTTTCTTTAGGTAAAAGTAGACATGTGGTTATTATTTATTGCTGTAGAAAAATATAATTATTTATATAATTAATAATTATTTTATTTCATATATATTGTAATAATATATTTATGTTAGTAAGAAGGGAAATAAAATATGTTAGGAAAATAGTTATCTCTTTTAGGACTTGGAAATTCCCTTTGAGGAATCCATTGAAATGTAGGACATGAGATGATTTCATGTGAGGCACTAAAAACCTAATTAGTATTATAGTGGATGTAAAATTTATATGGTTTCCAAAAGAAACAATTTTTATGAAGTTATATTTGTAGTGAGAGGACCCATTTATTGGAGATATGAATGATATTTTCATTAACATTTCAATATAATATAATGAGAGAACATGTTCACATGTCAAGAAGTATTTAAAACGATAAAAAATAAATTTTTGGAGGATATAAGGTCAATAATACAAATTTTTTTTATTTTTACATTACTTTTACACATGTTTTCATTTAATTTACCTATATTATTTTAACTCTTTCCCTTTTCAGTTTTTCTTGGGTATTTAATGTCTACATAATTAATTATATTTTGAGAGAGAAAAAATAAATTATCCATTATTACATTATATATACTAAATATTTAAAGATATGATTATTGTTTTATTGGGTAAAATTTATTAGTGTGAAAAAATTTAATTTCATCAATAATGATTTTAAGGAATTAAAACTCAATTTTGAATGAAAACAAATTTACATTTTTGATTAAAATGTATTCATAGGATAATACAATAAATATACCATATTTTTATGATATAAATATTTTTATGATGAAAAAAAGAATAAATTGCCTTTCCATTCAAAAATACAAAATTTTTAAAATATAATGTTTAATTGAATAAATATACCAATATCATTTTTTATTGAAAAATATAATTTTTTTTAGAAAACATAGGTTTTCAAAATTAATAATACATTATGGAAATATATATATATTATTAAATTTCTTATTTGATAGTTATAAAATATATATGATTTTATGTAATAAATAATTTTGGATATTATTAGAAACACTATAATTTTAGAGAAAATATATATTTTTTTACTATTCACCTGAATATCAATAATTTCATAAAAACAAAAAAAAACCTTATGAAAATATTGGCATAATTAATTTTTAAATATATTTCATTTCATGTGATTGATATTCCAAAATATATATGTTTTTCTATTAAATATTAATTAAAATGAAAACTATTATTTTAGAAAAACATCTTTTATTTTTCTATATATATAAAAATGTGACATCAATAATATACATTAGATAATTATCATAATAAATTAATATTTAAATTACTCTATAATCATAATTTATATTTAAAAAACACCAAATGAAATTATCACAAGATTTAATCATACAGTACATATTTACGGAAATCATCGGTGTTGAATCCTATAACATAAATCTCAAATAATTTTTCATTCTTTGGAATATTTCCCAGAAATTATTTTACACATAACATTTATGATTGATTTATTATTGGGTTTTTTCATGATCAAAACTATAATTTCTAACTCTTCTCTATGATCCTGCAATTGTAGAAATAGGGGGACATTCAGTACTTAATTCTATTTGTTTTATATTTCAACAAAAATTTATTAATATACATACATCCATTTATATCTAATATTTTAATGGTTACATTTAATAGTAAAACAATATATTAATATATAGAACAGTTATATTTTATTCATTGTTTATTTTGAAAAAAAATCATTAAAATATTATTTATTTAAGGATAACACATTGTGAAATAATGTTTTATTACACATTTTATGGTTTGTGTTGGGTCCATATGCCTAGGGGTGCTTGCTCTTCAACCTATATGGGTCATTTCATGAATTTTATTGGTTATGTACTTATACAGAATGTCAATCATGGTAACACTATTACAAAAATATAGTGATATTTTATTAATAAGGTAATTTTTTAATTTTTATGGGTTTACTATTTAGGATCCCTTCAATATCCCTTTAATTTGGTTGATAAGATAATGGTACCTATAACACCCCGTCCTTAGATACCCAGAGTCATTTCATTATTACATAATATTGGCATGATACTTGGAATCGTGTCCCGAAAGACCGATTATTTTAGTAGCCTTGGAAGTACTAGATACATACAAATGTTTTACATTACATCATGTGTTAAAAAATAACATTTTGTTCCCTTTTAACACACTTATATCCATCACCCTATCCCTGTAGGTCAATCATAAAATACTTCTTCACATCCTAGGAAAAATAAAATATAGAAAGTGGTGAGAATAGATTTTTAGTAAGGATAACAATATAGGGTAATATTTATAAATAAGAATAAACATTTTAGGCAATGTATAAGACTAAAACAAAATCCCCTTAAACTCAAACATCAGCATTATATGGAAAATATAAATCAAATAATTATATTATCATATTCACATGTATATTATACAAATCGAATAATCACATGAAATATCAATAGTCAATTTCATTATTATTGAATGCATAATGTGGGACATCATAAACACATAGTCAAGGCCTCATTCCAAGACTACGAATAAGATTTTATTATGGCTTTATTCCAAGAAAATAGTTGGTATCATGGGACCTACCAATGAATAGAGGAGATATAGTGGGCTTCACTTATCACTTACTAAGTCCAATGCATTCCTCATATGAAAATGTTGAAACATAACCTAAACATTAATATTTAAACTAGCATATGAAATGTCAATACTTTAACCAAAAACCGTGAATGGTTTAAAAATATAACATCCACAATCATACATAGAATATCTCATTAAATAAATAATATAAGATTGAATTATAATAAATCCACCTCAATCAAGAATAATATGTAGTAATGATGATGACATCGTTTAAAATGATCAGTAAAACTCTTTGTGAGAAATACCCCTTTTTATGAAATAATATAAATTTCACACAATTTATAAATGAATCCATTTAAATGTTATTTTTTAATAAAAGTGTCCCATACCACTATGAAACTGTTTATTGAAAATGACACTATAAAAAATCATGTCCAATTAAATAAATACTTAAAATCATTATGAAAACATGGAAATTTATATTAATGATTTTGAAAAATAAATCTTAAAAAAATTAAAATGATGATATTGTTAAAAAAGTAACATCCCTAAAACCATAAGGAATTATTTTTTTAATCATTTAATTGAAACATGGATGTAGATATGAAATATTTCCAAATATATACTTACAGATAAACAATCTCGGATAATAATGAGATTGAGGATATAACTCTTACCTAGTACTTTTCCTTGGTTATGTGTACATTTACCTCCTGTATAATAGTTAAATCATTGTTATTAAATTATACAATAACTACATACGTAAATACGATATCATATATAATCTTTTAATATTTATTTGTTAATAATATATTAGTAGTATAATTGTTTTGGTTGTTAACTGATTTGTTTTCCTTTATATGTTTGGTAAAATAAGCCATGATTTTTATGGATAGGATGTATTTGATTCAAGTTCATAATGATATTATGTTCATAAACATTTTTTTAATAATAAAATGAAAATTATTCTTGAATGGTTTCGATGTGGAATGAATATTATCTTGTTCGTGCAGACGGTAATCCGTACATACGAATGAACGCTACTTCTATTTAATAATTTAAGTAAATAAAACCAAATGATACATAGTTATATTATTATTCTAGTGTAATAAAATATTTTATATATGTTACATAAGTTATTTAATGCAATCCTTTACATGTTGCATTTATGGTATGAATGAGTCATATTACATTGAGGGGGCAGTAGTCTGCACTATCACAAATGGAATTATTGTTTATATATAACATTAAAAGAGTAATGATATGTTCTAAAAGACAGTTATAGAAGATTATATATAAAAAAATCCTAAATAAGATATATAATTAAATTTCTTTCATAATAGTAATCTTAATAGGTGTTTGTAGAAGATAGAACAATCAACGTTTCATGATGCAGTAGTTTGCCATCCAGAGAACCATTATATTCTATTCCAATAAGATAGAGGTATGTGTAAGTGTAGTTAATATCAATATATTAACAACAACCTTGTATATTGAGGAATATATATTTTTAATAAAGGAAATGAATAAATGTATTTTTGGGTGCGGGAGATGTAAATTAAAAGAAAAGAACATAAGAGGAGATGTAACCTTTAAAACGGGTAGCTTCCATTGGTATGAACAAAAAGGCATAACTAAAGTGCCTTATACATAAGGTAAGGATTGTATGAGAACTATATAGTTTTAGGTATCTTAATAGGGAAGTTTATGGATGAGACAAAGGGATTTAGAGGTGTGTGAAATGGATTAGAGGATAAGGATTTTTATAAGGGGGGAGGGGCTCTTTAAAATGTTTTAAAATATTATTTTATTATATATGGTTTTTAGGTTTCCAAAGGTCCAAAACTCATAAAATATGAAGATAAGATTACTCATGTTTGAAATAAAATCATAAAATAATAATTTTACAGGTTTTAGATAATTTTTTATTTTTAAATTCTTATTTGATTAAGTCATTTATTAATGAGGTAAATACTGCATCATTATTGGGTCATAAATAATTTTATTTATATGATGTCTAAAAATTATAAAAAAACAACCATGATATAGGAAATAGTTTTTTTATTCTAAATAAATATATTTTTTCTAAATAACAAATGATATTACTCCAGGTAAAAAGTGTTTCACTAAAATATATATGTTGTTGTCATTTTTGACTTTACATTAAATTAATTAATTTATTGTCATTATCACTCTTATGTGGCTCCATGAGGTCCCAAAATCAATCCACAGATGATAATGGCTGGAACTTTATCAGCCAACATGAATAAGATAAATGTTATGGTTATTTAATATTATTATGATAATATTTTTTTCCTTTATTTATCAAATTTATCCTTTAACCATGGTAATTAAAATATTTACTAAAGTACATATTCATAATGTCTAAAAATATAAGTTATATAAATATACACAATTTTTACCTCTTGATTCCAAAAATGGAATCAATTTTTACTTATTCAAAACACCGAAGTGGAATAAATTAATTTAAAATTAATTCATGTCGTCAAAACAAAACACGTTCTTTTAAGAAATAACAAAAATCAAAATATTTACACTTGTTTATGTCTTGTTTAATTCTGAAATTACACCAAATGAATTAAATTATATTAAATGATAAAAATATAATCTAATGATACTTTAAAACCAATCAAATATATAATTTAACACAATATATTATTTAAATTAAAAAAGTTGTTTACAATTTTAATTTATTGTTTTTCACTATTCATGAAAATATGAAGGTTATCAAAAAAGTACTAAAATTTTATCCAAACTACATTTTTATTTATCGCTTCTAAAAAATAATTTAATATAATTAAATAGAATAAATAAAAGTGTCAAATATTAGTTTTAAAAAAGGTTTTCCATTAAAATGATTTAAAATTGCATTTTTAAATACTTCCTTTATCTGAAAAATATGAATTTGTTCCTATATTATGTCTAAGAAACACATAATATGGATTATAAAATAATATAGAGTATATAGATTTCAAAATTATGTTTTTATTATTCATAACCACCTTTTTAACGGCTAGTTTGGTAAGTCATGGTTCCCTCGAACTCGGTGTTGTGTGTAGCACAAGTTATTGAATTATTTTTGATGAGATTGAGTACTATGAAATCTTGTGGTGATACATTATCCCCTAATTCAATAAATTGCATCCTCACAATTTGAAATTATTCCTTGAAAATAAAAGATAAATAATATAATAATACATTTATGGATAACCCACATTAGAAATTTGGTTAATAAAATTTAGTCTTAATAATAGGGAAATGGAAATGAAAAAGTAACCACAAAATTCTGATCTCTATTAGAAAAAAATAGGTGGAATTAATGAAACATAATTAAAGGGAAAACATAAATATTTATAGTGTGTAACTGAGGTCTTGAATCACAATCATGTATAAAATTGAAGGCCTCAAATCCATCAATCTATGATGATTTAAAAAACCATCATTTAAACAAAACATAAGGTATTAGTATAAAACATTTTTGGTTTTATTATCCCTTCACATATGATTAGGAATTAATTAATTCATATTATAAGAGGAAAGAACATAAATGACTTGTAGAGTTTTATCCTTTAAATAATTCCAACCACAAACTCATCTTTCACTCCAAAAGATGATAGAATTAAAAAATATTCTATTTTTATTATTTTTTATGGGTTCCAAAAATAATGAAATTATAATTCATTTTTCCGAATGTTTAAAAAACTACATTATACCAAATAGAAAATTACATAGGCCAGTGGTTGGTGATAAACCCTTGTCGCCCTTCGGGTTCAGGTTCAAATCTTGCGACCTTGCCAGATGCGATGGGTTGTCACCTGACCTCCGGGTTGTCCTTTTTATAACAATCCAAAAATAATATTAAGAAATTATTTAACCTTAACATTAGTATCTAATTTCTAAATTAATCCATTCTAACAATTAGAAATTTCCAAAATACTTTTCATTAAACTCACAGTCCCAAATTTATAAAGAAGTTAAACACAATGAAGATCTACTTTCCATGTAATAAAATGTGAATAATATCATCATGTATTATTTTAAAACACATAAGAAAATAAATTACCATAAAAAATTATTTATTAAATTCAAGATCCCTTATTCCTTATAGAATTCAGCATGAGCTACTTAAATCCAAAAATTTTGTAAACTCCAACAATAATGGAATAAATAACAATTAATTTTTTTATAAATAATCAAGAATATCGAATATAATTTATCCAAATATATCATTTCTTATTCCGAAATAACTACCTCAGTATCAGAACTATATTAATTTTTATCTTTCCTTTAACCCTGTATTCTCAAAAAAAATATTAATTTGTTGTTGAGCCACTTTTCTTAGAACTATATAATCTCAAATCCTTAATTAAATAGTGTTGTAGTAAAATGATTATTTATTTCCATAATTCATATAACCAAAAAATCATTGATACAACACTCAAATGAAATTATTATTTAATAACAACCTAAGAACACTAGTCATTCCTCTTCACATATGGAAGTATCATTACTTCATTATTATCCAATAAATTCATTTGAGGAATACTCTAATGATTTAGAAATTGATTGTCATAGTGTCCCAACACTTTGTAGATGAAGCATTGTATAATTGGAACCTTTTTCGTATGCTTGAAATCACATACTTGGTGTACTATTTCACTAAACTTATAACAAACTCACATTTCTTTCATTAATTTACCAAGGTTTTTCTTTCCACAGTGAACACATGTGGGAACATTTTTCTTTCCACTCTTGTCTTTATCCTTCATTCTATCAACCATCCTTTTGTTCCCTTACATCCCTTCAATGAAATAGTACTTAGAGAGTTCTTTAATTTTCTTATTAACAAACAATATTATTTCTTCATATGATTAGAATATGTGGGAGACTATTTCCCTTCTAAATGTTGGCTTAATACAATAAAATATATGATCTATCTTACTATTTGTATCATGCATATTTTGATAGTTCCCATTCCTTCTACTGGGCTCCATTTCTAAATAATAAAATACATTGGGTTTGTTATAGAATCTTAATGCATAATTCCAAACTAATATAATACATAACCTAAGTTGAAAATATTATGCATATAATCTATAATAATAAAAATATTCTTTGAGGAAGTGTTTACTCATAAATCCTTCATAATGTCTTCTTATGAAAATGTGAATTATCATAATAATATCCCTTGTGAGTGTCATAATCAATATTGCAGCAAGGCCCGTTGTCGTGTACCACAATACCCCGAGTCAAGCCCAAAACAACTTTCCAGATGTATCAATCATAGTTACATCTATTCCAGAGCTTCTATTAGATGCTCGTATCAAGAAAGGGTTGTATTTCATGGAAAATTCACAAAATCTCTATAGTAACAAAATTCTAGGATATTATTTTATACTAATACTCAATGTCTATCATAGGGAAGTGTTCCTTAATCAGAGATTTTTATAAATCTAGTTTCTATGGTTTTTACTAAACTTCATGTGATACCAACTATTATTCCCCACCCCTAGTTACCCAAAGTTGGCACATTATTACATAACATTGGCATGATACCAGTAATCATGTCCCAATTGACTGATTAGTTTAGTACCCTTGAAAGTACAAGGTACATAAATTATTTTTATACTACATCATGGGATAAAAACAAATACAACATTATTTCCCCATTGAACACACTTATATACCTTAATCTATCCCATCAGTTCAACCATAAAATACTTATTCACATCCTGGTAAAAATAATAAATAGAAATGGGTTTGATCAGATGCTCAATATGTATAAAAATATAGGTGAAACATCATAAATAAGAATAAAAATTTAATGAAATGTATAAGACTAATACATGTGCCTTATAAACATAAACTTTTACATAATATAGAAAATATGAATTGAATAATTCTATTTAATTATTCCCATGGATATTATACTAGTCGAATAATCACAGGCAATATCAATAGCCAATTTCATAATGATGGAATGCATAATGTCGGACATCATAACCACATAGTGAAGGCCTCATGAAAAGACTACAAATAATATTTTTTCATGGCCTTGTGCCAAGACACTAGTTTGTCTCATGAGACATACCGATGCATCGAGGAGTTATAATAGGCTCCACCCATCACTTATTATGTCCAACGCATTTCTTAAAGGAAAATGTTGATACATAACATAATCCTTCGTATTAAAACTAGAATTATAAATTAAAATACATTAATCATAAACCATGAATGGTATAAAAATATAACATACAAATTCAAGAATAGTATAACTCATTTAATAAAATATGGATAATGGTATTATAATAAATCAACCTCAATCAAGAATAATATTCAGTAAAGGATGTTGACATAGTTGAAAATGGTTAGTAAAACTCTTTGAGAGAAATTACCCTTCTCATAATATCATTTATAAGACTCAAAATTTATAAAGGAAGACATATAAAAGAAATTTTTAAATCAATGTTCCCCATTCCAATTGTAAAATTTTTATTAAAATTACCTCTTTAAAACAATCATGTCCCTACAAATAAATCCCTAAAACCATTTTGAAAACACGAATATTAATTAAAAATATTTAGAAAAATAAATATTTAAAAACCCTAAAAATGATGACATAGTTTAAGAGTATATACCATAAAACATTAAAATATTCCTTTTTAAAACATTCTAATGAAATATGGACATAGATAATAAATATGTCATAGTAGATAATTATAGATAAAAAATCACAGATAAAAATGAGATTGAGGAAATAACCCTTACTATTTACTTTTCTTTGGTCGAGGATATGTTAACCTGCTTTATAATAGTAAAATAATTTTTATAAATAACACAATAAATACATACATAAATATGATATCATATATGATCATCTAATATTTCTTTGTTAATAATATTTTAGTTGTATCAATGTTTCGGGTTTTAACTGATTTGTTTCCCTCTATATGTTTTATTATAGAAGCCATGTTTGTTATGGATAGGATGTATTTGATTCATATGAAAAATAGTATTATATTATAAAACATTATTTTTAATAATAAAATTAAAATTATTCTTTAATGGTTATGATGGGGAATTAATCTCACCGCATTCGTGGAAACCGTAATTTGTACATATGCATGAATGATACTTCCATTTCATTATATTTATTTTATATGGAAAGAAATGAAAATGATACACAAGTATATTATTGTTATAGTATAATAAAATATATTATATACATTACATAATTTCATTACCACCATCCTTTATATGTTCCATGTATGGTATAAATGAGTAATATCACATTGTGGGGGAGGTAGTCCACACTTCCACAAAAGAAATTATCTTATATATACAAAATTAAAAGAATAATGGTATGATTTAAAAGAGAATTACAGAAGATTATAGATAAAATTAATATCATATATATTTATAGTTCCATCATAATGGCCGCCATAATAGGTGGCTGTAGAAGATTGAACAATCAACGTTTCGTGAGGCTGTAATTCTCCATCTACAAAAACATTATGTTCTATACCCATTAGTTGGAGGTTTGTGTAATTGTAGTTCAAATCCATCTCATAATAACTACCTATATTATTTAGGATATAGTTTTTGTTATAAAATTATGTAATAACGAGTGTTTAGGGGTTTGGAAATTAAAAATAAATGAAAAATACATAAGAGTAGATTTTACAATTAAATCGGGTAACTCCCTTTGGTTTGAACCTAATGGATTACTTGAAGTGCTTTCTACCTAAGTAAAGGCTTCTAGGAGGAATTGAGTGAAGTTTTTATCTCAATTGGGGATATTTTGTATGATTTAAGGGTCTTGATATGTGTGAGAAATGGGTGAGAGATGAGGGATTTTTATAAGGGGGTGGAGGGTCTCTTTAGAAATGTTTGAAAATATTATTTTTTAATATAATGATTTTTGGGTTCTAAAAGTCCAAAACTCATTAACGTAATATAAAAGACTACTTTTTTTCGAAATAAAATCATCCAATAATAATTATAGAGGATTGAGATATTGTTTTAAATTTTATAATCTTATTTATTTAATTCATTTATTAATAAGGTAAACACAAAATAATTATTAGGTCATAAATATCTATATTTATTTGACGTATAAATTTTTTAGAAATATACCATGATGTAGTACGTAGTTTTAGATTTATAATGAAAATTTATAGTCAGAATGATAAATTAAATAACCCCATCTTAAAATTGTTGTACTAAAAGATATATGTTTATGTCATTTTTGTCTTTCCTTTAAATTATTTTACATAAAGTGTCATTATCACTTTCATGTGAATCCATTGGGTCCCAAAATCTACCCAAGGATACCCATGGTCAGACATTTATCAACCAATAGAAATAAGATACACTTTAGGGTAATTTAATATTCTTATAATAATATTCATTTACCCTTATTTACTATATTTTTCCCTCTGACCATGGTAAAATAAATAATTACACAAGTAAATATTCATAATGTCTAAAAATATATGTTACCAATTTACATTATTTGGACCCCCTAATTCCAAATATGGAATTCATTTTTATGAATTCAAAACACATAAGTGTAACACTTTAATTTAAAATTAATTCTCATTGTCAAAACAAAAAACATGTTTTTTATAAAAAATAACTATCAAAAGATTGACACTTTTTTATATTTATTATAAATTTGAAATTAAATATAATGACCTAAATTATATGAAATGATAAAAATATAATTTAATTACACTTTAAAACCCCTCAAATATATAAATTAACTCTATTAATTATTTTAATTAAAAAATGTGTTTTCAATTATAATTTTTTATTTTTCACTATTTATGAAATTATAAAAGTCATTATAAAAATACAAAAATTTATCCGAAAAAATTATTATGTCCTGTTTATAAATAATAATTTAATTACATTAAATTGAATATATAAAAGTGTCAAATATTGGTTTTAAAAAATGTTCTTCATTAAAAGGATATAAAATTGCATTTTATTAAAATATTTATTTTATCTGAAAAAAATGAATTTATTATTATATTATGTCTATGAAACACATAATATAGACTCTAAAATTTTATAGAGAATATAAAATTCAAAATTCAGTTTATACTATTCATAACCACTTTTTGAACGGCTACTTTGGTATGTCGTTGGGTGCTCGAACATTCTGTTTTGTGTAGTGTGATTTATTGAGTTACTTTGACGAGATAAAGTATTATGAAATATTGTTGTGTTACACTATTGATCCATACATAGTCATCCCATTATCCGCTTGTCTCCCCTTTGGTCTATTTAATATGGAAGGATTTTATTTTTTTAAATTCAATGAATTATCACTACCCATCTCCTCTTTATTATCTCCACATTTTTTCCGTCAATCATTAGACTTCCATTTAGGGATTCAAAAAGATGATTCCACTAGATCGTGGTGGAATTATACTCTGTGATGGGGATTTTATGATAGGATTTTTGAGGTGGTTACTTGATGGGGTAGTCATGTGGTCATTCTTTATTTTTTGGGGGTTTCCTCGTATAATTATTTCTATTTTTATAGTATTTTGGTTTTATTGCGAATTGAATCAGTTATTTAATTTTTGACTTTTGTGTTGATTTGGTTTAGGTTAATGCTTAGAGTGGATTTTACACCATTTTTTGAGATTTAGGAATTATTATAACATTCAGTGAGTTTGGAGATTATAATTTCATTATAGTATTTTATTTTAAAATTTTTATTTATTAATTCGGTGTTTTATCGATGTTATAGGTCCTCATAGACATACTTTTGGATGGTAAGAACATGAAATTAATATATTGATCACTGGTAAAAGTAGGGAGACTATACATTAATGATTATATAGATTTCATAATTATTTTATATAAATTTTCAATCATTAATAATATTTTCCACATGTTCTATGTTGTCTGTGATTTCCCCTATAAGATGGGATGGACTCACATATGTCAAATTACAAAAAAAATATCTTATGTCCTGAAATATTTTTTGATATTGGCTTCATGGTATAATTACTGTCAATAATCCATGATACATTCATTCCAGTTGTGTGATTTTGATTTCAAAATGACAGATGTTACATTTTCAATTTCGAAATATAAAAATATATTTTATTTTAATGTTAATTTTATAGGGAATACCATGATTTTATGAATGGGTTTATAATGGTATTAAAATAATTAGGGGGTTCTCAATGGTCATTTTGATGGTATTTTAGTCCATGTGGAATGTGTGAGGAAGAAAATATTTTAAACAATTTACAACAATTATTAAAACTAGATTTTAGTAATTTTTTTAGGAAGATACAGTAGGTATTGTTTTAGCTTTGTTTTTTTATATTTGACAATATTTTTTGGATGCCTTCTTTTAAAAATTATGATTTCATTTTATTAGATTAATCCTCATAATTTTATGGTATATTTTTTTAACTTGATGAATAATTATTATGTAAAATGATTGATGATGTTAGAATTTTTTTATCAGCCACATTTTTGGTTGAATTGATGTAATTGACCCCCATAGAGGGATGTGATAGTTCTATAGGACCCCAGATGATTCCCACATTAGAGTAATGAGATTATCAACATGATTAAGTAATTGTGTGTGTAAAACTACCAAATTTTGATTAATTGTCCCTAAAATGACATATGAAAGATGATATGTGTTAGGCTAGATCTCAAGTTACTAGAATCTATGAGTTGAGGAAATGATATATCATGAAGAAATTAATTCTTGTTCCTTTTTTCATATGTGTATAGAAATGTACATATGATTCAGGGTTGATATATATGTCAGTGATATGGATCCTGAGGTCTATCAAAACCGTTTAAAAACAGGTAATAGTATTACTCTACCATGACTGGTAAGATAGTTTTTTGGTTTTGTTATTTGATAAACTACAAGGAGTGATGATGTAGTGTTTAAGAAGTGAGACCAACAAGGAAAGAGAAAAAAAATTCAGACCTATGATTTTAAGGCTGATATTGAGTGATATTTTTTGGATGAGATTAAATTTGTTTCCTCCCTTTAGTGGGAATTGAAATACACTGAAATTTATTTACATTACAAATGATTGAAATGAAATGATTATAGAACTAGATGTTTTACCTCTCTTTAGTGATAAGGTATTGTTTAGGACATGGTGAAAACCTACCCTCAATCATTATTTAGGTTTCTAGGCTCAACATAAAAAATTTTATACATCCTCAAGTATGAGTAGGGATTTATATATTTCCCTACCCAACGATGCCCAATATGGTTCCAGATTTGTTTCTTGATGTAAAAACCTATACCATCCATCATTGAGATAAATAATTTTTGGAAAACTATCATGGTTTCTTAGTAAATGCATGATAACCTAATGTGTATGATTTTATTGGTCATTGGTTATATTTTTCATTGTGGTTTATATGGTAGTGTTTTATAAATTTGAATTTATAATGGGTTATTTGATTCACCTCTTTTTTATATACACAACATGGGATTTGATTTATTTAGGTAGGCCTTCATGCTTTACCTCAAAGAGTAGGTTTATCTTAGATAAGGACACATGAAAAAAGTATGTAATGTTATGTAGAATAAGGAATCCAATAAGGGATTATATTAGTTTTTGTGGGGGATCGTTTATTTTCTATTATTTTCCCACACTTGTACTAGACATTACTGAATTATTTACTATATGTGAATATTATAACGTGTTTATTTATTTCAGCTAATATGGGTTGTTTTGATACATCATATAGACTATTTACATCATTATAATTTTTTATTCTTAGACCCTTATGGATAACTGTATATATTTTTAGTAGTTTTTGGTTGTCTTTTAGATGTTGGTGTTGTAATTACTTTTTAATATATTCTGGCATGAACCATTGGAATTATATTTGCACTCATAGTCTCCCTATGTATTTTTTTATCCCTCATCCCTAGTTAATAGTATATGGTTTCGTGGGAGGCATACCTAAGGTCAAATTTTCTCTCTACTAAATTTTGTATCTTGAGAAATGGTTTGGGGAATTAAAAATGGAATAATGACACGTTTTTTAATCAGAATGTTTAAAAAAAATGATGTTTGGTTTTTAAGACCTGAGAGATTGGTCCGCGCATACATGGCCAGCATGACATTAATTAAAACCCATGTTTACAAGGGAAATATATTTATTAGACTATTCACTCTAGGATGAATGATATATATGAAATATATACCCATGGTTAGCTAGGTGATACTTGGGGTGTGTCATAGGCCTTATAAGGGATCCCTTGAGTTGTTCATTAACCATTAATTTGGTATGATTATGGAATATTACATGAGATAATGAAATGTTTTTTGATATGTTTTCCCATTTATATCCATAATTCATTAAAGTAACTAAACATATATTTGATATTTTGTTGAATAAATTATTAGTTATTATAAGACTTATCTGGATTCTAGGGGATTGTTTTATAGATTGTGATAATGATTTTACAGCCTCCATAGGGTAATGATTTTTAGATTGGATAGTTATTGATAATAATTATATTTTAATAAGTGCAAAAAATTACTTTTGATATGAAAATTCACATAGTGCTGTAAAGAAAACATCAAATGGACATATATGAAAGATTACATGAGACACATCATGGAGATTGTGGTCAAAAATATTTGTTGAAATTAATTTAGTCTCAGATAATTCAAATAAAAAGTTTTTTGAAAATTTATTTCATATTGTTTTGGATATGGGAATATTTTTTAGAAAAAATACCATCTCAAAAATATATTTTTTATTTATATTTTAGATAAAATCCCTGGATTCAAAAGTTTATTTTTTAAAAATATTATGAGTTATATTATATTTAAATATATTTAGTTTCATTTAAAATAATCAGCAAGTAATTTTTTTTAAATCATATTTTATTTTTTATGGTAATACCTAGGATTATTGGTTATTTTGTTGGATAATGTTTCATATTTAAATAGAAATTACCAAGGGTGTATGGAGTTTTTAGCCCATATTTTGTCAATTTTTTGGAAAATAATTTAGTTCTTTTGAAGACATGGTTTTATTTTCTTTTAATGATTGAATAAGTATCACACATAAATTTTTATTGTGAAAATTTTGGATATATTGTTGTTTTTTTATGGTTATATGAATTATACATGAGATATGTATGTCTAAAATTGAGGTAAAGTTCTAATATGTGATTTTTTATGGGATTATGGTTTGGTTGAATGATATTGGTTTTTATAGGTGGTTTTTATAGGGGATCTGCAAAAAATAAATATTTAATTTCATGTAGTGTCCAATAGTAGGGACTAACATAGTATTTAAGATGTATAAATTATTGTGTCTTTAGTTTATTCCATTTTTGAGTGTGGTTTCACACCATCCTTTGGTATAGTGATTTTTGTTTCAATTTGGTGCTTGGGTATGAGTGGTGTAGTCATGTTTTATTGTTACATTTGGTAATATATATGACATAGAACATGAAGATTGAATTTTTTTTGTAGATGATAAAAATACTCTATTGGAGAGTAGCATAAAATTTGTCATGCATTTTTTATCATTGTGATCACATGGATTGGGGATGTGGGGGAATCCCATAGTGAGTTATAAATAAGATAAATTGGTACTAATTGGTATAATATGATCCTAAATTAGTTTTGGTAGGGATAAAATTATGAAATTACATTGATTTTCGAGAATGGATATTGGTGAGTGTATTGGTAATGTTTTGGATTCCATTAGAGATTAAAGCATCATGATTAGGAAATATGATATTGTGTTATTGGTTGAGGTCATGAATTTTAGGGAATGTTTTCCAGGAATAAAAAAATTTTATTTGTGTAATAGTATATATGATGAGGTAGAATTCCATCAAGAGTGTTTATTGATGGCTTGGAGTGGATGTATATCAGATATATGATTACAACTATTGAATGGTGTATGGTAAGCATCAAAAATGGGTAGATTAGATTTCAATTAATTGTTTATTGTGGAAATGGAGTTTCTTATGATATTCACATTGGTAATTCGGTGATTTTAGGTTTTTTTATAGGTGTGATTTGATTAGTAATGTAGATAAAATTTTATAGATAGAGGGACATCATTGATTATCAAGACAATTAGCTATAAAAAGAACAGTTTTTAATGGCCTTTATTAGTATAGGTTCATGAAAAACAAATGATTTTTTTTGATTTATGATAATTAATTAGATATTTAATAATTTTCTAAATGATTTTTGATTTGTTTAAGTATTCTGTATTTTTTGGATGAATTGTTGTAGATATTTTAAGAGAATTGGTGGATCAAATTCCATTATGGGTGAAAGGTCCCATCATCATAGAAATCGGTCATGCCCCAATGGTTCTTACTTGACCAATCAGTCCCAAAATATAGTGTTATTCACACCATGACCATGGTGGTTTGTATCATTATGATATCAATGTAGTGGATTTCCCCCCTCCATGGTGGTGGTTTCCATGAGTCCCATAATTGCATAGTAGTGACATAGTAAGGAAAGGGAAACCATTATAACAAAATTGTTTTCATGAAATTATAAACTGAATTGATAAATTTATAAATAAGGAATTTTTTATGTTTTTTAATGGGTAAAATATGGAAACCCCAAGCTTGGCATACCATTTTTTTGTGGGAAAATGGAGAGATACATCTTTGGAGCTCCCATTCACCTCCTCGTATTCCCTTTGATCAGGCCCATTAATGGGGATTCTATTATATAGAGCTTAGGTATGATGTCTCCTCCTAAACTCTAAGTTATCTACCCTTTGATTTCTTCATTATTTTATTTTTCTAGTTGGGGTTAATGGGAATAAATTCCATTAAATAATAGTAGAACCGTCAATCATAAAGTTTATTCCATTTATCATTGGTGAAAGTTGTTTTAAATGGGGATTTTTGGTAATTAATCTCAATTTTATTAAATATTATTAAAAATATAATTATCTTGTGTTTTATGTCATATTATGTTATGTTGGATATTGATTTACATATTAAGGTGGGAATTTTTGGTTTCATATGTCTAGGTTTTTATCGATAGTGGAACCTAAAATATTACTTGATTATTTTATGATGTCAATCCATTTGGTAATCGTTAATTTGATTTAATATAATATGATATGGATTTTAAGGGCCTTTTTTAATAATCTAATTTAAATTATGGATAATATAGGTGGTTTTGGTCTTAGAGAAAATGTGTTGAATTTTTGGATAGATTTACGAATAACAACTTATGGTTGGTTTCCATAGAATTACTAGGTATCTTATTATTTTTTGGATTTTATATTCTCATTACACCATTATTATTATGTCATCATGTTTCATGCATTGTGTTATGTCTCTCCCTAAGTTTGTATTAGATAACATTTTTCTAATAATCATCACAGAAAACATACAATTTTAAATAATTTATGTTTTTTCACATTAGCTGAATTAGTGTTGATGGCATAATATATGGTTTGTATTGTGGTTAAATGTGGTTTTATAAAAGAAAATGATGTTTCCATTTTGAAATGGGATTTCCATAGTTTGTTTTTTATGAATAATAATATCAAATGGTGAATTGTTTTTCTAAAGTGGTTTTTGAAATAGTTTTCCAAAATAAAATTCTGGTTTAATTAATAAATTTTTTATTAGATTTTAGGCCACATACATAGTATAAAAAAATATAACATGTTATTCATTTTTAATGGATTTAGAAATGGGTTTTGATTTTTTTTAAAAGAGGTGATTATGGAATTGTTCACGGTTGGTTTTAGTCACTTTAAACTCATATGGGTGATTCAATGCTTTCTAATCCATTAATACTTTTATCTGTTTAAAGGTTTTGATTCCATTATACTATATTGTTACATAATGTTGTATGATTTTTTGTATTGGATGGCGATGTTTTAGTTTTTCTTCAGAAATACTATAATTGGTTTAGATGATGTACTTTAGAAACCGAGAGGGAATATATGGGTCTAAAAACCCATAATATATGCTCTTTTTGTTGGAATGAGAATTATTATTGGATTTTTATATTGTGTTTGTGTAAATCAGTATTTTTTTGTTGATTTCCCTATAATTCTAGTTGGATGATAAGATATGTGGGTATTGTTAAGAATAACATACTACCCCATGTAAATCGATTGGGATCTTATGAGAGTGTATGCATTCTTATATGTTCTATCACTCATATATCTACTAAATTCATATGATTGGTGATAGATATCAGTGGGGGTGAAGAAAATCCAATGGTATAAATAAATATTAGGGGAAATAATTTTGAATGTACCCGTAAATGAGTGATTTGTTTTTTTAACTAGTAGTGTTTTTAAATTCATACACTGAGTTATAGGGTTGTGTTCTGGGGTTTTCACTAGCCATGTTTAAGATGGTGTGGTCTAATAGGTGTTATAAGGAAAACATTAATTGATAATGTGTGTCTTGAACTGGTATGTATGGCCTTATTGGATTCCAAAGGGATTATTAGGATTCTATAATTATTACATCTTGTGAGTGGAAATTATTTATCTAGTTAAATGATGTGTGAACTCACTTCAAGGAGAAGGGATAGTTAGGGACTTGGTGAAACCATCAGTAACATATTTTTTTAGTGGTTGGGATTTGATGTGAAGCATACCCCACATCATTTATTAGGGTTAGAAATTGGAATATATCCCTAACAATAAACTTTATGCATGGGTTGAGATATGTGTAATGAGGTGAATTTATATATCTCTATTTTATTTGAAAAAATATAGAATGGTCCAGGTTCAATGTTGTCCTCATTAACACATGATAAAAATTCATGTATTTATGTATGTGCACAACTTGTTATGTTCTCATGTTGTTGTGTATCTTTAGAATTTCTGATCTATTTATATGTGATTCAAACACATCTTCTGAAAAATAACATCACTCAGTATTATTGAATTATTTGGTATTCTAACCTGTTCATTGGAGTAACCACATGTATATACCTAAGAATAAAATACATATATTGATCCAATTAGATAAATATTGTATATATTTTATAATATTACACACTCAGTGACAAAAAGGTTTACCATATTTTGATCCTATAAATAGAACCTACTTATTTCATTAAATATCATAAATATATACCAAAAATAACTTCCCACATTGTACTATTCTTAGAAATTCACTAATTTGTACCATTCATCATAACCTAGGGAATATAAATATAAGAAAGGGTGTGATTAAATTTGCATTGTGGGTAAATATGGTAGATATCAATAATTAGATTGTGTGGATATCATAAGGGAATGATGATATATTCTATTGAATTATTTTGAAATAAAATATTTATACCCCACATATTTATAGATCATATGTTTGAAAATCATTTCCTTTCTTGAAACCTAATCGATAATGGTGTCAAAGCATTAATCAACTACCAAGAGTCAAAACGTAGGCTTTTGTAATCAAAATAACATGAAATATTTATATTATGAACATATATAAATGTATTCATGTACATTCATAGTATTTTAAGCATATCTAGAAAGTAATCATACTCATTCATAAAAATGTGAACATATGAATTCACATTCATGACCAAAAATTATTTGATTGATATAGATAAAATGAAATCTTACTGATGCATCAGTATGTGAGAAAACCTATTCATAATCATGTACATGGATGTCATCATTATCTCCAGAGTTATCGATATCACATGAACCAGTATATTTTAATGAAATAACTCAACTAAGTATCTGATATTGATAATTCATTTATATAAATTTCATGAGATAATCAAACATTCATCATATCAATAAGTAATAACCACTAGAAAATTAAGGATTTCCATAAAAATCTCATTACCATAATCAAATACCTTTCATAGAAGTAATAAGGATGGTTTATTTGTATCATATCCCCAATAATTAATAATTATCATCAATGATTTTTTAAAAGATGAAATATTTTTTAAAATTATATATGTTATAAATCTTAAAGAATATATCCTTCTCACGTTCAAATAACACCATTAAATTATAATAATTTAATATATATTATAGAAAAAAATTATATTTTAATAGAAAAACAGGAACATAAAAAGTAATAATAATTAAAATTTTCATTCATTATGGAGGGAAATTTCAGTCATTATATATACAATGAAAAAATATTACATTCATGTTTTTGGGTATGAATTCCAAAGTACCTCATTCTGAAAATTAAATGTATTTTACATTAAAAACTATTTTAAAATGTAAAAAATATCTAAAAATTTACATTAAATGTTTATATTATAATATGAAATTAATATCTATACCATTTTTAGAAAATAATAATATGGATGAAAAATTATTTTTTGACCAAAGAGAGAAATAATGAAAAATTTACATAAAAATATTTTTTGTTCTCATGAGATCTAAATGTAATTAAAATACGAGGAAAAAATATTCTCTTGAAATAACCAGATTATAATATAATTAATTTGTTTTTTATTAAATGGATCTTATAATTTACTTCAATAAAAATTAATTCATAGACAAACATTATTAAAATGAGATTGAAATACAAATTTCATACCTCAGGTATAATTTTTCATCATACACCATTGAGACTCCAATATGATAAATATAGATATATTATAAAATTATTATATACCAATAATAACATATTTCATTCCACATATGATATTAATTATGACATCTTACCACACATTGATTAATGACACTTAATAAATTTATGTTTATGTGTCAAAATTATATTTTTTAATAATACTTTCGTTTGGAAGCTTTGGATTTTATACATTGATCATGGTTCAAAACTATTTATGATGATAAATTTTATATAAATTATCATATATTTTCACGATATATATGTTTTGAATCATTCATAAAATAAGGAAGAGAAACTGAATCACACCTTTTATGGAGATGATATATTATACATATGAATGAACGATAGTCCAGTATTAGAAACATTAATCCAAATAAAGGTAAAGAATAATTCATCTATATATAATAATTAATAAATCATATAAATATTATATGTTTATCAATTATATCCTTATTACCATCCACAAAATGTATGTATGAAAAATGAATCACATATCTCCATTGAGGTTGTATTCCACACATATACATGAGTGACATTTTCCAATTAATGGATGGAATGAAGGTGGATATGATATTATAATTCTATAAGAATAATGTTTTTATAAGTATAAATAATTTACATAAAACCCAAAAAAGTATAAGGAAATGAAATATAGTGATATAAAATGAATTTTATCACTACATGAACATAATATGACATACAAAATCATGATAAATAATTTCACTTCCCCTTACCTGAAAATTATGGTGAATAATGGTGGTTCACTTATCATAATTGAATTTTATTATATTTATAATTTAGAAGGGGTTGGGTAAGATGATTACATATTATTTAGGAAACATCCTTTATATACTTTCTTAGGAACCACTAGAATATACTTTTAAGAATCCAAAAACAGGTGCAATGTTTCTAGGGATGTTTATAATATTACTTATCTTCTTTTGTTCAATATAGAAATTGTAATGTTCTGTAATGAATAGAAATGACGGGTTTCCATTTATAAGTCTGGGAAGGCGCACAATAGTTGTTTAATAAATTATTAAGATATAGTAAATTAATTCCATATAAAAATGATTCAAAATAAAAATATATTAAACTAAAAGTCATATAACGTAAAAATACCAATATAAAATGAAATATATATAGGTTTTTGTTTCATTTTTATCTGTATCATATGTATTAACACCTTTGTTATCCATTATTATCTTTAACCATTCTAGCATCTTTTTGAATATTTTTGGGATATAATTTTAATTATAAAATAATTATTTCATAATAAATTTAAATTGGATTACATTTTAGACCCTATGTATTTCACGATTCCCTATTTCATCTTTTCTATGATTTTTAAATAATTCTGTGAAATATAATTTTCTTAAAATTTCATTATTATAATTTTGGACTGTAATTGATGAAGTTAACATTAAAATAACTTAACAGGAAATGAATTTGAATATAAACCATTCACACATATTTAATTTTTTTCATTTAACAAAAATTTCAAGTAAAAAATTAATTGATATTAATTATATTACTTTTATTATTTATAACTTTATTTATTTTATTTATTATATTAATTTGATAAAAAAATGTTTTATTTTTGATTAATATTTTAAGATAATAAATTAAATAAAAATTATTATAAATAAATTAATATGAACAAACAAAAAGTGTATCATTTAAATAAACATTTTGAATAAAACATATCCTATGTGCATCCTTATAATAAAATTTAAGAGTTATTAAAGTAAATAGATTGATATTTTTTATGATAATTTTCATAAAATAATATAATTGAAATAATCAAATAAATATGGAAAATATTCACCATAGATTCAAGACATTGATGTAATGTTCCTAAATAAAATTATAATAAGGATAAAGGAATGTTTTTGTGAAAAGTTATTTCCTTTTAACAATGATTGAAACTTAATATATGAATTTTACCCTTATAGGTGTGACTTATTTTCAATATGATTTCTATTCATTATTTCTAAAAATAAAAGGGAAATATTTTAAAAAATAGAAGGTAAAAATTTAAAAAATAATAGGTTAACCCCATGGTGACACGCTAAGGAACATGAATCCCTTGTCAATTTTATCCTATATTTTATTTATTATTTTCTGTAACACAATTGGGTCCATTATATTAGGATTCATATAAATAGACATAGCACCCTTTATGAATTCTATTTAAAATTCAACTTCCTAATTTAGTAGAATAATAATAAATTATTTTAAAAAACATCAAAAAACATCTATGTGACAAAAATATCCGATGTTTTGAGTTTCTCCTCAAACATATGAAATAAATAACATTCATGGGGAGGAATTAAAACCCAAAATAATGATGTAATTTTTATTGGATGCTTATATTATTCATCAAAATGATAAAACATCATACATAAATTCGTATAATGAAATTTGAAACTCTTTCTTATGAAAATGAAATTCACATTAAATAGATAGATATAATCCTTTCCCAAAATCACATTATGTTCAATTGAATGGAGAATAAAAATATATGAAGGAATAACAGAAAAAAAACATTTATAAGATAGGATCTATAACATTTAGAATATATCCCCATTCGATTTGGATATTTAAATACATACTCATCATTTAACTATTAATGCAGTGATGTGGTGTCCTTTTTTAATTCTTCATATATAGAAAAGTAGAAGATTTAAAAATAAAATAAAACATTTTAAATTATAAATTGGATGGTATATACACAAATCAATAGGTAATTCACTTGGATCACATTATCTCTAATAACAATGGCCATTAATTATCCTTTTACATGGAGGGCTTTTAGGTCAACTAACCTAATTATCTCTTGGCTTACCATATGTATCCACATAACAACCAATATTTTAGTATCTATGTCATTAAACAACATTAGATGAATCCTTATTCTTATCTGCTTCATTTTATCACATTTTAATCTCTTTTGGACAATCACCATATCGATGTCCAATCACTCCATAAATAAATCAAATTTTAATTACATTAAAAAAATTCCTCAATGATTCAACATAATTTTTGGAAAGATGGTTTTTGTAATTTCCTCTTCCTTCCGATTTACCATTAAATTATCCTTGATTCATTATGGTTTTCTTCTCATATCTCAAGAAAGGTGAATAATTTGATTCTCCACTCATAACATCTACATACATAGAACCTTTAATGATTTATGAATATTTACTAGAGTATTTTATGGATAAATAAATTCTGTAATAAAGTTTTTGGACACTAAATAATTAATCAATGGTTGATTAAAAATCTAAAATAATATATTTTATCTTTTGTAATATTTTATTTATAGGTACTAATAGATTGATAATCCCTCTATTTTAGCTTGAAAAAATACATTTCAATATTGTTATGAAGTGTTTGAGGAATATATTTATTTTGAAATATCATCATGAAATCCTCCCACTCCATGGAGTTTATTTCATTATCATATATCATGTTCTTGATAAGATTTACACATGGATATGAATCCCCTTATATGTGATATAAATCTAAAACAATTTTCACAAGTTCCATGCACTAAAGTACCCAAAACATTCCATCAGATTAATCTATTTATTGGTAACTTATGGATTGGAAGACCCATAGATGAAGGATTAACATTGGTGAAAAATAAAATCAATGGAATCTTCATACATTGATGGTGTGTTTAGAAGATAATCCTAAATCATTATTCATTTTATATAATAAATTAACAATATGTGAAAATTCACATGACATTGCATCCAATATTCTAATGGATTTTGTTTCCCTTGAGGACATCCATTTCATTGACTATTTTATTCTTTTTTTACAGTATTTTTCTTATTACATCCAACAACTGAAATAATAAACATATAATAAGAATCATCCTATAATAATTAGAGTTAAATATATTATGATAATTAAATATAATTTATTAGTTGTTTGAATCAGGAATTATTTATTTCAATTTATTAAACCTTAGGTTTGACCTAGTCCATCCATTGTCATTTCCAAAACATACAAATTATATTCGATATATACACATATCCATTGTGTAATAAATATATTTTTTCTAACCCTAATATCAAATTATTAACAAAAATATCATTTAATACCATCGTATGTGATACAATAAGAATATATTTTAATATTTAATAATTTTATATTATTACTCAATACATATCACAATAATACAATCCTAATAACTATAAAGGTTTAGTATATTTGGTTACTAGATACCTAAAAATAATTTTTCATCATAGTTATTCAAATTTTCAAATAATTATATTCACACATAATACACTAATTATATATACTATACATAGATCAATTGGTGAAAACCATGGGAATGAAAATATAATAAATCCTAATTTCATATAAGTGGTATGGATAATGAATATATTTATAAATCATTAGATGATATGATGATCATAAGGACGTGATTTTATATTCAAGTTCATGTTCTTAGTATAAGATATACATTATATAAATAACCATTTTTTATATCATAAAAATCCATTCATAGAATGAATGATGTTTAATATGGTTTTCAAGATAGTAAAAAATGTTCTCTAGTCATAATTGAGGATGTGAATTAATAAGTATATTAAAAACTAATCTTCTAAATATAGCTAAATTAAATCATGTTAACACAAAATATTATTATTATATATAAAAAAATTCCATACTCACATATCATAATTGGAAGAAATCTATTAAGATACAAATCCTAATATTTCTATGTTATTAATGTTTGAAAAAAAGAACACTAAGCAATCAATATATGAAAAAATCTATTTGGAATCATGTCCACACACATCATTATTATCACTCATGATATCATTATCACCTTACATATCTTTATATATTGATAAAACAAACTATACCATCACACAATCACAAGTAATTCTGGTAAATTTCATGAGTTCATATAACATTCAACATTTCAACAATACATAACTCTTGAAAAATAAATGGGATTCATGAACATATCCCCATAGAAATAATATCATCCAAAAACATTATAATGGTGGTTGAATCATTGTATCATATCATCTATAAAATATAATTATAATCAGGGATGATAGAATATATGAAATTTTTTTTACAAAAGCTCTCTTGAATAATTCTTGAGGAAAAAAACTTTTCACTTTGAAATCATTTCATTAAAATATAATAATATAACAAATATTGTATGAAAATTTTTATTTTAAGATAACCATGGAATCATGTTATATACTCTTTAAATTATAAACTATTCTTGAGGGAAAATAATTTCACTCATGCATTATATGTTAGAATAATTCTTTTTTTCAAAAATTTGGTAACAATTATAAAATTATTTCATTCAGAAAATGAGTAAAAGATTCAATTTTAATGACTATTTTAATAGTTATAAAAGGTAAAAATGACTTCTAAAAATTAGGTAAATACAAAAAAAATCCTTAAGTCATTTTATTAAAACCTATATGTGGAAGAAATATTATTATTTAAATAAAGAATGAAATAAAGTCGAATTTCCTTTAAAACCTTATTCCAATATCATGACTTATTAATGAGGGAAAGTTATTGTAAAAAACTTATTCTCATGAAATAACCATAGGAGAATAAAATTAAGTATTTTTTTTATAAAAGGATGTTATAATTTTCTTCAATGGAAATTAATTATTATATTGCCTTGATGAAAATGACATTGAAACATATATTCCTTACGTAAATTTTTATATTTCTTCATACACATTCAAGACTCTTATATAATTAATATATATTAATTATAATGTTATTAAACAACCATATTGAAATTTATCATAACATTTATTATTTTTTTATCATATCATTTCACCCATTTATTATTGATACTTCATTAACATTAGTATTCCTTGTGATAGTTTTTTTATTTTTCTTACATATTCCCATTAAAAAGTATTCATATTTGTGATTTTTTCATCGATCCACTATCTCTATAATGTTATAAACAATATTAATTTCATATATATGAATTATAAATTTATTTTTTTACTAATCCATATAAGTCATATATGTAAAAAGGAATCCCATGAATCATAGAGAAATAAGGTAAAACATATGAATAAATAATGTTTTTTAAATAATATAATCACAGAATGGTAAATAATAATTAAACATTACCATATAATTATTATATCATATAACTAATTTATATTATTCAAATATATCTGCATTACCATCAATTTAATGATGAAAATAAAAATTTAATCGCATCCCTTCATGGAGGTTGAAGCCCACATATACACAAGAGAAACATTATCGATTTCCAAAAAATGGAACATAAGAAGGTATATATGTTATTATAATTATAAAATAATAATTATATAATAAATATAATTTATATTTATTAAAAACATAATAAACAAATCATATAATATTGCGTATGGAAAATGAATGGTTTCACAAATAGGGTATAATATGTCATATATATGCTAGAGAGATATATTCACTTCACATTAGATGGAAAATGTGGGTAAATATTGAATATTTTTCAAAATAAAATTTCCATATATTTAGGATAATTTATTTATTATATTATCAAAATGATCATAGAATTTTATAAATTATAATATTAAATAAATGAAATGGTTTGAATAAGACGATTACCTGTTATATGAGAGACGTCATCAAGATCGCTTTGTAAGGGCCCCTAGAAGGGTATTTAAAGATGAATAGTATATTTAATTTTTTTATATGAAATTTGTAATTTAAATTAATAGGTTGTAGTAAACCAAGAATGATCAATGTGGGGTAATGAATAAAAAAGTGGGGTTCCCTTAAAAAGAGAGGGATGTGTAACTCTTAGAATATCATAAAGTAATAAAAAATAAAGATATTATAAATAAAAATGCAACAAAATGACCTTAAATTTTCAAAAAAGAAGGGGGAAGGTCATAATTCAATCTCCATTAAAATTCAGACTTATTTTTCCACCCATTTTTAACTTATCATTTATATTTACATCTTACTAAACATATTTTAACATTAAATGTGGCAATGATACTTTCAACATTAAAGGGTGGTAGTTTTACATATATTAAGTAAATAGCATCATAAATGGACATTGAATAATATTTTATACCATATTTTAATCACATTTTTCTATTTCTATGTTTCTATGTTTTTTAAATAATTTAATAAAATATTATTATCATAAAATAAAATTTATGTCATATTTTAAAATATTAATTTAATTTGACATTGAAAAAACCTTTGTAGAAATGTAATTTTAATTGAAACATTTAACTCTTCACTAATATTTTATATTCATCCAATGTTATATTTGAATACAATAATTAAACCTAATAATGATAATTTCAACATTCTTATGATGATTTATTTTATTTCTCAATAATTTAGAAAAATATTTTCTTAGCATTGTATAAGAATTTAAGCTCATTACTCAATATTTAAAAATTACAAATAAATTTCTAAGAATTTTTTTTATAAATATATTTAGTTGATATTATTCTATTTGTTTACATATAATAGAAATTATTTTTATTAATTTAAGGGAGTGACCGTTTGTATTAAACAAGTTCTTAAATAATATAATGTTAATGATCAGTGAAATATAGCACAATATTTTTATATATTTGATACTTTCATGGAAATAGTCGAACTTCAAATATATAAATGGATAAATGAACTTTTATAGTAAATTTTACACCTTATCCCAATGTTTTCAACTTATTTTTCCAGTTTTCCCCTCACTAGTGTGACCTAATTTTACTCTGGTTTCTATTCATAATAAAAAAAATTAAAAAATGGACTAACTAACCAAATTTTTAGAAATTCCATGTGTGTCTCTACTCTCTATTTTATTTTGGGTTCTCACACCCAGATATTTTAATTTTTTGATATAAATACACCGTAATTTCATAGTACATTTTATGAGAGAAGACTCACAAAACATTTTACTTTTCTAATAAATCATATAGTCAATTAGAATTTAAATTTAATAAGGTAGTGTGTTCCCATTAGATTTTAAATAATCATTGATGGTGGACGATTATCATTTTAAAATCTATGATATTTTAGAAATAATTTTTTTTTATAAAAAATTTATAATGAGAATTGAGTTATAATACCTTGTCCCGAGGTATGAATAATTATTTATATATCTATCACTTCAATCACTTATTTGTTCATTACCTATAATTATTATTTTTCTCTATATGAATCATTTTTTATCTCTTTATGTTCAGCCATGTAAATAAATAATACTTTACAACATTTTTTAAGACCCTATACAATTTCATAATTGCCTAATATTTTTTTATGTTTTTTCTAAACAATAAGAGATAATGGTTCTTATAAAACAAAAAAATGATGATATACCTAATTGAGTTTTTACAATTATTTTGAAAACCAAAAATTTATTTTAACCATTATTTCACTAATTTTATATGTTAGTTGGATTACGTTCCTCTTTCACCAATGAATAAAATTCGGTTTAAAAATGGGGGGATCATTTTTCATGAAGAATTGTTTCATGAAATATTTTATCTTAGTTACTGTTTCCTTAACATCAAAAAATATAGAGATGTATTACAGAAAAAAAAATTATTCATGATTCTACATGTTAGGAAAGAGTACCATGATGTCAATTTCCCTTATATTAAATACATTTTCATATTATTTTATGTTGATTCATTTCATTCAACATTCTAATGTTTTCAGTTAATTAGTATATATTTTATTAAATTATGTATTTCCTCAAATTATTATGGACACATAAATATAGAACATACATTTTAATATGATTTAAACAATTTAGTCATGTACATAGTTCCTTCTTGAAGATAATGTGTTTTTGATATCAAATATGATCCTCAACATGGATTAGGGCACATGAGATCTTTTTATTTATTTTTCATACTGTTTTCTGATAAACCAATCATCTAAATATTAACAATCTATATAAACCATTACCCATTTTTATTTCTGATATATGAAATATGGATTAGAAAACATGTTCATCGAGTAATTGGAAATTTTGGAGAACCATTGATGTGAATGAGAGACTAAATAAACCAATTTCTTATTTTCTTATTCATCATAAAATTCTATTTCATACATTTCATTAAAATTTTCAAATCAAATCTTTCATAGTTTTTTAGATCATTATTTCATCATCTATCATATTTTATTTTTATTTGAAAATCTATTGAAAAAATTATTCATTGGTAAAACTGCTACTTTTCATCCTAAAATCTATAATTACTTATATGTTACAACATCCAGGTAGATCACTACCATAAAAAAATGAGATGTGATCTAAAACTATCAATGGAAAGGACTAATACATATAATTCCCTCTCAAATCTAGTATATCAAATTTATTTTTTAATTTGAGTATATCGTAGATAATAAATTGGTGGCAATAATATTATTGAAACATTCTATAATAAATACCTGAACTTTGATATCACAAGAATCACACATAAAATCATTTTAATATAATAATTGTGAGATATAATAATTTTATAGAAAATATATTATGTCTGTTATCTTTAATGGATTCCATAAATAAATCATTATATTTTATTTGATCTTCTGTAATTGTGGGTTAGTTACTGGTTGACATATTATTGAAAATTAATTTTCAATTATATGAAATTATCTTAAGTATTTAAAATTTGTTTATAATAATTTGTCAATTTTGGTCTTAGGTTACAACTATTTATCTATAATCATTAATAATTAAACCATCATTAATTTCTAAGGTATCTATCATCCAGATAATATTCCATATTTAACATTTTTTACTTTCCCCTTATTAGAACTAACCAACTTGTTTCATAATATGTAATAAGTATGTTATATTTATTATGAAAATCCCTGAATCATTATCTATAAAAGGGGAATTATACATTGAAAATCATGTTAATCAGATATTCTATTTTTTGATGAATATTGTATCCCAGAAAAATTAAATTTGTTTCATTCATACAAACACTGAATGATATATGATCAACAAAAATACATTAATAGTAGTGGTGTTATTAGAGGATGATTTTAACTCGCAAAAATAATTTTTTCATTATAAAATACATGATGAATCATAATTATTTTAATTGGGGGATGATTATGAATAAGTACATCAGATCGATTATTTATAAAGGATCATTATGGTTTGAGATGAATAAATGTCATTTTGAATTACTAGATCACAACCATCAATTATGTATCATTGATTTATATGGAAATCATATCTTGAAATATATAATACTCTTCATGATCATTGAAAATAAGGGAATATTATATTTTTAATCTATATCATCCTGACCCAAGATGCCAAGAGTCGGTGCACTATTTTAATATATTTTCATGAATAAATGGAATCCAATCCTGAAGGACCAGTTAGTTATGAGTCTTGGAATAATATATTTCATACAATAAATTTACATTATAATTAAAAAAGAAATATAAAACATAGATAATACTTTTATAATCCCATTATTCTATAAGATTAACCATATATATTAATCATAATAAACGTCATGGCATCCCTGGAAAATAAAACATAATTAATGGCTGATCTTAGATGCCTATTAATGATAAAAAATATTATAGAATCATTCCTAAATATCCATAATAATTTATAAATTTATAAAACTAAATCACAATACTTTTCACCATAATCATGAACGTAATATTTAATCAATAAATCAAATAATTCCATTTAAATATTAACCATGATAATGTACTAGTCAAATAATTTCATTTAAAATCAATAAATATTATCATAACAAGAAAATATATAATATTACACATCATAACCATACTGTCAAGGCCTCATGTCAAGACTATACATAACCATACAGTTAAGTCCCCACGCCATGATACTTGTATGATTTATTAGACCAATTGATGTTTTGAGGGGTATAGTAGGCCCCACCAATCACTTACTATGTCCAATTCATTCTTCATATGAAAATAATGAAACCTAACATAAAAATTATATTCATAAAATTTTACTAAGTGTTAATACTTTAACAAAAAAGCATGAATGGTATCCAAATAAAACAGCCACAATCAATCATTTCATAAAACCTGAAATAAAATATAGATGATTTTATTATACAAAATACATTGTAATTAAGTAAAAAATCCAACAATGTATGTTCACATAGATAGAAATAATCTAAAATAATCATTAAAATTATTTTATGGAAATATTTTATTTCTATATTTAAATAATTTAAAATATAGAGAGGAAAACATGTATTTTGTAAATTAAGATTTACGATTTTAATCGAAGCTTTAAAATGATTATCATTCATGATGGTAGCTATAGGAACATGCACTGTATAAGTTAAAAACTTTATTTTCATATTTTTTTTTTGAAAATATCATATAAGTAAACCTTTTAGAAAATGAATGAAATAATTGTATCAAAACATATTATAAAAATTAAAAAATAGATAAAATTTCCTTAAACTATTTTTTATAATATTTTTAAATACATTTTTATGAATCACAATCATGGATGATAATGATGTATGAGAAGATACATAGTTATAAAGAACCTTAAAAAATAATGATATTTTAAAATTAACCATGACCATGTACTATCCTATAATATTGTTTGTGTTATCCTTTTGTATAATGGTTAAAGTATGTTATTAAATTATACTAGAACCGAATCCATATTTAATATATCATATGTGATCGTCTTATATAATTTTGTTAATAACATTTTAGTATTACCATTGTTTTGGGTGTTACCTTCTTCTATTTCACATTCTAGTGTTGTTTTGTAAGTCATGTTTTTTATAAATAATATGTATTTGATTCAAATAAATAATTATATTAATTTAATAGTTATTATTTTTACTAATTATATAAATATTCTAATCATTTTTAATGGTTAATGTTGGGAATAGATCTCACCACGTCATTGAGATAGTAGGTCGTACATATGTACTAGCAATGATATCATTTAATTAATTGATGATTGGAATGGAATGGGATGGTATATTAATAATAAAGTATCATTATCATGTTATTATCATTATCTATATCCATTATACTGATCATTATACCCATCCAAATAATGTATTGTTGAAGATAAAATTATAACACTATGCAGAGACGGTAAGCTACATTTATGCATAAATGGTGATATTTTTACTAGTATGATGTATAAGAGAAGAAATATGGTCTCCACATAATCATAATAACATATAAGAATATCTATTATACTGTATATATTACTTTAGTATGGAAACTATAAGGAATAGAAAGTAGAACAATTTAAATAATTTAATTGAATTGGAAAAACAATTATCTCTTGTTCGAGTTTCTCTTATGGATTTTCACAAAAAGAACCCCATATATTGGCATTATTCCCAATTTATGGCCTTTATGATGAATTTAGGGATGTTGGGAGTATAAGTGGTTAGGGTCTGACAAAACCAAATAGATTTATAGGTGTGATTAAAAGAGAAGGATAAGTGTCATTTTATAAGAGAGGTGACATACACATTCTCTCGAAGTATTAAAATAATATATCATAATTTCCATTTCCAAATGGCCCAAAAATGAAATATTTTTAAGAAAATATGATTATTTGTCTAAATTATCTCATTCAATAAAATTTAGACGAGTTATGATTTTATCTTAAATCGTATCATTTTGATTAATCATTAGTTAATATATTTAATTTTAGTTGAGTAAATAATATTCTAAATTATAAATGATTATAAATATTTACCTATAAGGTTACAATTTTCCATTAATGGAGAATTTATGATCTTTTAGTCTTTATAATTATTAATTTTATGTTTTTCAATAATTTTATAATTTTAAATAATTTATGAAAATGATATATTTCTAAAATATCAATAATTTCATATTTTACATTATTTAATTAATTAAAATAAAATAAAATAAAAAATAATGATTACTTTGAAAAAATAATTTAATATGCTATTAACATGTCATATTCATCAATAATGATTATGGATAGACTTAATTATTTCAAATAATATTTCATTTAATATGTTTTAAAATCCTTTACTTGATATTTCTATTAATAAAATATCGATTATGTCACTATTGTGTAACCATTAAAGGTAAATATTTAATCTCTAAAAAGTATTAAAATATTTCTATAATTCAGGAAAATCATTAATATTTTTAGAGTTTCTTTATAATAGAATGTATCTTTTGGTATTCTCTATATTAAAAATATTAAACTAATAAGAAATTAGAGTGTGATATTTTTAATATTCATTGACCATTAAATGATTCCATTTATAAACATATATAATAAGGGTTGATTATATTCATCCAGTAGGATATTTGTATGTGTTATGGTAATTTATAATATTACTTTTAGAAATAATTATCTGATTTAACACTATCAGTGGTAATTAAAAAAATTACTAATGATACTATTCATTCCCTCAAAAATCGAAGTAACATATTTTGATAATTTGGACCCCCTGATTACAAATATTGAATTAAATATTCCAAATTCAAAACATAGAATATTTCGTAATTTAATTTAAATTAATCTCATTGATTAAAAGATAAAATATGTTTTTAGGTAAAAATAATCTAAAGATTAACATGTGTCAATATAAAATTTTAATGTGAAATTAAACCTAATTACCTAAATTATATTAAATTATAAATATATAATATATTTATAATTTAAAACTTATAAAAATTATTATTTATCAGTTTATATTATTTCCATGAAATATTTAGTTATGAATTGAAACCTTCTATTTTTCTACTATTCAGTAAAATATATAACATGTCCAAAAAAATAACAAAAACCGAAGCAATTTTTTTATAATATTGGTTCAAATAAAACATAATGTTGTAATATTGAATATATAAAAGTGTTATATATTTTATTAATAATTTATTTTATATTAAAAATAATCAAACACCATTTTTGGAAAAATATATCCTCTATCGAAAAAATTAATTTTTTTATTATATCATTTCTTAAAAAATAATAATATGATTGTTAAAATTATATGAATATATAAATTTAAAAATCTTTCTAATATTATTAATAACCTCAAATTTAATTACTAGGTTATATATTTTATTAAATAATAATATTAATATTTTAGATTTAGTAAAACATGGCCTTGTGTCTAACGCAAGAGAACACATTTTTCTGTGTAGAATAAGCTTTATATGATGATGAATAAAAATAACGAAAGGAAGAAAATTAACTAACATAAAAATGGAAAATATTTTAATGACTCGGGGTATTACATCACACCTCCTTCATTAAATTTCTTTCTTTCAATTTAAACATTGGATAAAAAATTATGGGTTTGACTTTTCGAAACATCATTGTTGAAAACCCAATGTTTCTGAGGCTTTCATCGGGGTGTGTGCGTCCCCTACTTGAGTACGAAGGGCATGGTTTTGTTTCCCCACATTCCAGCTTTCCATAGGTGGGAGACATTCTTGGCTTGTTCAGGGACATTTTCTCCTTGATTGAAATAGGGTGATGGGATATCAGTTCTTCTTTCCGTGGATTCCTCCATGGAACTCGTCACCCATTCCGGGTCTCCCTTATTGATTTAGGACATTGTTTATGAAACTCTTCCTAGTTCCATATCTTCATGGACACTAGTTAATTACACTTCTTCTGTCAGAACATTCAAAGGATCTGGTCAGGGAAACAACCTTTGGTCATGGTATTAGTCATGTTGGACATCACTAGCATGTATGGACACTGGGACATTGGTGCGTATGGGATTACTTTCCTTATAATCACGATTCTCGAGGGTGCAGAAGCCAGAGGAATCCCACATCAAAAGTGGGGAATTTTATGCCATGGGTATATATTTGAGGTTTTCTTTAGATTACCATGTTTATGACAGGGTATGTTACGTGTTTATTGTTAAACGGAGACGGATTGGACTGATCAAAACTCTAACCGAAGTGGATCAGGTGAAAAAAACCTCTGGAGGGAACACCGATGTTGGGGCCAACGTGTGGTTAACTTCCCGATCGTAGTTAAAGGGAATGTGGAATGGGTTGGCATAATCCCACCGGTATGTGGAATCCTGGGTAAGAATCATGATGAGTGATGGATGGTTTAGAGAAGTAGATGGAGAATGAGATAGAATCGTCTCAAGGACGATGGTGATGTTGGGCTTGAGTCTTGAAGAGGCTTCCTACGTATCCCTGTGGAAGGGAAAAAAGTTCTCATAGTTCATCTAATGATAGATTGCCATCGATTAAGGATTTAAAGAGCTTACCAAGGGATGGGGTCACAATGGATTACCGCGGGATGGGGTCACAACGTCTTACCACTGGATGGGGTTGTCAACTACTTACCGATGAATGGGGTTGACTATGGAATCCCATTGAATTGGGTCACAACGGTATACCGTTGGATGGGGTTGAACCTGAGTGAGGTTCCCAACGTACCTTTTTAGGAGACATGGATCAAATCCCACCTAGTTCATAATGGGGTGTGAACCGACGTTAAGATGGTCATGACCAATGGGTGCTGGGCATGAACCTCAGGGAGGCTCCTTATGTAACTTTTCTTGGCAAGGATCAATGACCTCTTAGTTAAAGTATGGGTGTGGACCAACGTGATGTTATCCAGGACCACTGGGTGTTGGTCTTGAACATCATGGAGGCCTACTATGTATCCTGCCTTAGCAAAGATCAAATTTCCATGTAGTTTAGGATATGGGGGAACTAGGTGGTTACGCTCGGATTCAGCCCAAGGTTTTAGTGAATCGATGTGAAGGGGGTCAGAGCAAGCAATGGGTGGTGGGGATAAACCTTAGAGATACTTCCTACATACCATGCCTTGGCAAAGATCAAATAACTCATAGTTCATGTGTGTTTTTATGGTGGGCTGGAGCCTCGTGGAGGCTTCCTAAGTACCCTTCCATGGTAAGGATCAAAGACCTCATAGTTCAGGTATGGGTGTGGGGCTTACACTCTAGGATGACCAAGGTGTTGCTTAACCAACATGAAGGGGGTCGGACCATCCAATGGATGGTGGTCTTGAACCTCTAGGATACGTCCTACATATCATTCCTTAAAAAGGATCAAATACATCATAGTTTAGGTATGATAGTGTGGCTTACACTCTAGGCTGACTAGAGAGGATGTCATGGTCGATGCTTGCTCTAAATCCATGTGATTCATGTTCAGTTTGAGAAACAAGGGGAAGAAAATATCGGATGATCATGTCATAGAAGGTGCATCTTTGGGATGTGGAATAGAGGCATATGCATGATTTGTGGCCTAAAGAGGAAACATGGGCTTATTCTTGGTTAGAAACCTGAGGTGATGTAGACTGAGGCTTACTCCAGGGTGGAGTCTCAGGTGGTGACAAAGCCCAGCAGGAGAGAGACTGGGCACCTAGGAAGAGTGGAGGAGTGGGGATGCTACCTCCTACAAACTAGGGGCTTTCACTAAGGTGGTTTCCCATTCCCTTCATCTGACACTTGGGGCATGGTCACAATTAAACATCATGGGTCGAGGATGATGCTGGTTGGCACTTTAATGTCATGCTTCTCGGAGGTGGTGCGTTCACTCCACACTCCTTGGACTTATATAACTGGCACCCTCTACACCATGGTGAAGAGAAGGTCCATGAGAAACCATGGATAGGGGTTTCATGAGGTGATCCAATTTAGGGTCCACGTTGGCGTGGATTTGTGAAGAAGAAAAATCCATTATTGTCCCTTTGCGTAGAAGCACGAGGTGAAGTAACGCAATGTGAAACACCGCCCAAGGGACTTTGAAATTATTTCATAGAGCCTAGAGGTCCATATGATAAAATATTGTGTGAAGAAATTGTTTTGGGAATGGAAGGCACCCGAAAATGATGTTCGGAAGAGAGACATCAAACACGTGCGATCACGAAGAGAGGTTTCTGTGCAAAAGGAACAGTTGTGCAAAAAATGCCGGGCCGGTGCGCAATTGAGGAACTTGTGCAGAAATAGACCGGGCTAGCACTCAATTCAGCCGCTTGTGTGAAAAAGGTCGGGTCGGCGTGCAATTGGAGAGGTTTGGTGCTTAAAGGGTAGTCACAATTTGCATGAAAATAGAGGATATTGCATGCAAGTCATACGGTTTACAAGCAATTTGAAGTGACTGTGCGAAATTGGAACATATTGTTGTCAATTGTAAAGGATTTCATGCAATAGGAAGGGTTTGAGTAAAATTGTAAGGGACTGTATGCAGGGGGTCAGAGTTGAAGTGATTTGGACGATGGTTAATCTTGACTAGTCTCACGTGAAAGTAGACCCCTGGATGACATTTCATGAAAAATACCATATCCGAAATCCATATTTTTCACATAAGAGAGGTAGATTTTGTGCAGCGAAGACAGTTCATATTCATCAGCCGCTGAAAGATGAAGGAGAACCCTTCTATTTATAGGCTCTAGGGGTTTCCTAATCCACACGATAATAGTTCTGCCTGAATTTTTGTGTGCTGGTGTCGGCAGCGCAAAATATATTCCGCAAGAGGGTGTCACACGCATAATTCCATAATTATGGACGATGGTGTTGGAGATTGCATGTTGGGGAGGAAGTTTCTGCTCTATGCCAGAGTTATCATGAAGTTCCAAAAATGGCCTCGGATCCCATGGTATTTCATGTGAGAGATATTTTTATCGCGCTGACATGAGATTATTTTAGGCGGCACTTCTGGGACCCCCTAGAATGCATCTCCGGGTCAAAATATGTCTTCACATTGCTGTGAAAAAATCATCTTCAACCCTTGAGAATTTTTTGGCACCTATAAATGCCCCGCGTGAAATCGGATCAACGAGGGGACACAAAGATTGCATTCTGAGGGAAACGAAAAAATGCATAACTGCCTGGAGTCCATGTGTGAAAAAACCTGTTGGGGTGCGGAAAATTGGGATGTGGCACAAAAATCACTTTTCTCACATGTGTGAAATCCATTCTATATGCATATATATCTCTCATGGGTCTCCTAGTCCGAAAGGATTTTTCTCGGGCGATATGTCATAATCTATCGAGTGGAAAAAACATTCCCATTCATGCGCAAAAAATCAATTCAGTTGCATGTAATTCCATGAGTTCAATCGACATTCTATGCACAGACTCAATGATTTTCGTGCCACAACCTATATTTTTCGCCTTTTCTCCAGATTTTTCAGGTGGACTCCTGATTATTCTCTCCTCCTCTCATTTCACACCAACCCATTGTTTTTTGTGACGACTCCTTGAGACCTCATCGAACGAAGAAGATGGTTTCCAATCTAGCTGACACTGAGAGAGAAGTTGTGTTCATTGCTTGACGGGATGACATGGTTTCCAACCATGAGGTTTATTTATCATAAATGAATGTGTCCAGAAATTGTACACTCATCAACCTGTTGACCCTATCCAAGAAGGAGTATGCACACTCCGAAAATTTACTGATATGGGACTTCGGTATTTTGGAGGAGGTACATGTGCCCCAATTGATGTTGACACAATGCGGTCATGAGTGACCCATGAGGATATCGTACCTTGATATAATATCAAACAAATGGCCATCCTACTAGAGAAACTTGGAATATGGATGGTTACATTCTGAATCCCAGGACCAGACCCATTTTGAGAAGTGTCCGGGCCGTAGAGGACACCTCAGCCCATTGCTCAAGTACTTTCCGACAGAGTGTCACAAACGAGACTAAAGGCTAGCTGCAGGATGTTGATCTATGGCCTGCGGTAAATTTCACTATTTTATTGGCCTGATCATATTGGGTACCCCAGACATGTGACCATTTTGGGGCCGAATTGCAGCACATCGGGTTGTTCGAGGCGATGTGGATGTCACAGTTCCATTTTTACCGTCAGTATGAACATGGGACTGATATATTTACCCGATGGTCCCCCAACACCAATACCTTCCATCGTCACCATGGGGAAGTTGGTATCATCCTTTTGGACATTCATTGCATTGGGGGTATCCCTTTGGATGGGAACCAATATAATGAATTCCTTCTGATTAAGAACATCTGGGGAGACTGGTCCCGAACGCCTATCCTAACATGGAATCTATTGGAGATAGATATGGATAGGCAGGGGGTCATGGAATTTTTGAAGGAAATTGAATAAAAAAATGTGTTATATTTTTTCTGCAAAAGGATCTAGAAGTCAAGATGTTTGGGTGAGGAAGGTAGTGTCCATCCACATCACAGAGTAGAAATAGTGGATCGTACTGAAGAATCCTAGAGGCGAGTGAATATCAATCATGGGGCTTCAGTATAAATGAGAGTCAGGACCTGAATTTCGGGTACACTAGATTTTTGGAAACCTTCTTGAGTGGGTGACTCCTACTAGTGAGGGATGCAAATATGGGAGTTCATCCAGCGACATTGGTGATGGATGGCATCATGGATGCAAATGAAAGGTTCAATCTGGGATTACCCATGTTGGCCCATTTCTAATCCATATCGGGGCACATTTTGAGAAGGGGCTCACCAAGGAGGATATGTGGTCCCCTCTAGATCCTCCATGTCTGGATCACGGCTCACCGTGGTGAATATACATTTCCAAATGCCATTCGTCATTCGGGTAACGACCTGTGACCTTCTTTGCTGACCATTGCAGTGGTTTTGCCTTTGACACTATACGAGGAGGGGGTCTGGAACAGAATCTGTAATTGTGACAACATAGCTTTCAGCCCATTCCCCACTCAGACTATCCAAATGATAGTCAATGGGAAGGAATCACTGATGCAAAAAGAATACTTCCAGAGCTTCAGAGGTGGGGTGTTAGTCGCCCGGGTTGATGGGAAGTTTTTTTGAGCCCAGTGTGCCATCAAGAATCGCCAGGCAGTTTGAATGCCTCCAACGAATTATAAAAAAGGTGTATACATATTTTTGGGAGGAGTGGCATCCCTAAATTATTTTCCAAATGTATCTGATGTTTACAGCCTAGGCCTCTGGAAACATCATTACCATTCCTCCACCGGAGTTGATGTTGGCCTCTCAATAGAATATTCCAAACATTGGGTTATAGCTTACCATGGAGAGATTTTGTGGAAGGGAGTCCGAAAATTCAAGGTAGCCATTATAGAATCTAGGCGGTGATAGATTATAAATGGCGCTGTTGGGGAGGAATGTCCGGAAGAAAGTCAGCCCACCGGGCCCATACGGGCCTAGACTACAGCACCAGGATCATCGCACAGCATGGTCGCGCCTTCGTCGCCTAGGGGTAGAAGGGATCACAGAACAGGTAGGGAACTTCTTGTGAAGAAAATATGATATCTGCTTCAACCTTCCGATTATGAAATCTTCTCGGCTCTATGGCCGGCCTGGTTGACACTACGGTAGTCGATGGATGTTGAAGCCCTCTCGAATAAAAAATATTACGAGACAGAATCCATCTGCTGGAGGTCGGACTCATCCGTGTTGATGACAGGTTAAACATACATCATCATCATGCATATTGGATGGTCATGGATCCATATTCATGCCAGTGATGTCATCGTGTTGAGCCACCCAACCTAGTTAAGGTAATGCTCAGCCAGAAGCATGATCCATACAAGATGTCGCCTGAGGATGACGACAATGATGAGGAGTTGGAGGGAAGTGAGACATAAGAAGAGGAGTAAGAAGGATAAGGTAAGGGATAAGGTGAAATAGGGGGTTAATGGGAAGTGGATCATGAAGGTGTTGGGTCTCAGGGGATGCAACACCAAGGGATTCTCAGAGAGAGTGGTGAGATCATTGGATTTTATGTAGACATAACCGAACTACATGAGGTATGTATGGTCCCTTATCTATACTCCCCCCTACTGATTTTTTTTAAACCTCAATAAGATATCTTTAATATTCTCAGCGGAATATTAGAGTTGACCAAAAGGCTTCATCTAAATGGTGGAGGATTCAACAGAACATGGTGGGGAGCCAACACCCATTATTGAGCTGACGAGCACTAAGGGATCCCCTACAATGACAGCTACTGTAGCAGCTAGAATTCCTAAGGCAGAAGCTTTGGGATCTTGAAGTTCACTACATCAACACCGGCATTTTCCATAAGAAAACTCTATTTATTATGATTTTCATTGTTTGTGCATTGATCACATCCTTGGTGGCTCGTTGGGTTACCGAATCCAGGTCATCCACGATCGATTAAAAGGTAAATGTGTCGTCCCATTCAAAGCATGCATCCCATACTGAGCTGGACCTAGCACTCGGCGAGCAATAGGTTTTGGATATCATTGATATTATTGTTGATGTGGGGCCGAATGTTGGGGAAGGATCTACTAAGACTGAGGCGAGAGGGAAAGGTCTTACAGGCATTGAAGAGCCTAACCCCTTGGGAGGAATACCTCAATAATTCCATGTTATTGGTCTCTTGGCTACTTTCCCCGAATATCGGCATGCAGATCCTAAGGAGATAGATGATTCTGATTTGGAGGTGGACGATGAGAGCCATATGACCAGGCGAAGGGGGTGGAAATGTATGAAGTGCGATCTCGGTCAGCCTGAAATTTTATTTGGCTAAAATAGATTGGATCTCTCTTCACCTTGTTGCACTTTCTCTGTGCTGGACAGGTGGATGTACTCGATCTTCATTTGACAGTCTACGACTACATTTCTGAGAAGTTGTGTGAAAGTAGCTGACACTCCAACGTTTCCCATTATCAGAAAGTGTAATGGTGTACCCAAGTGTTCTTAATGGTAGAAAAAGAGGTCTGAATCTTGAATAACATATGAATAAAAGTGATATTCATGGAAAACTATTCTGATCATGTCGAACAATAGAGGGCCCAACTGGCGGACGCCCAAGACCAGCTAGTGGAATAGGGACACCAAATGACTGAAATATAAACTGAATAGGTGAAATCACAAGATGGGGATGTGCACTACGCCTTTTGGCTACTGATGAAGAGAGGGTTATCAGAGGTACATGAAGCAATCACGTAGGCCACAAGACAAAAGGTAGTAGTGCGGGAACGATCTATCCAAGATGCTGATCATTAAGGGCCCTGTTATGGTCGAACTCATAAATTCAATTCGCCTTACTACCTCTTGTTCTGAATTTCATGTCTGAATAGATTTATGGATATAATTGTTTACATGTTCAGTTTTTTAATGCATTCAACCACAATCCAAAAATAAATATCAATCCATTCTTACGCTCACGTGGGCCATACCCGGTGTGAGAAACAAGGGATGCTCACCCTATTACTTCATTTGAACGTAGAAGTGCCAACCAGGATATGGGAAATCAAGGGTCAAACAACTGATCTAGATTCCTTGGAAGAGAAGGGAGAGACTTTAATATAGAATCATTCTCTCAGAATAGTCAAATTACTTTTTTTCTTAGTGTGCTCTTGTCCACGAACGGGGTAACGACATGGGTGATGGAATAAATCTGAATAGGGTGGATGGAAAGCATGAATCACAATGCCAAATATTTATAACACTATAGTGATGGCATGAAATTTAAGAAGAACTATTGACCATGATAGAAACAGAGTATCCTTATAGCTTCAGACTGAAAATGGAGATAAAAAATGAGGGTCGATCGCTGATCTTGTTCGAAACATGGGGCCTGACTCTAAATGTCATCCATCAGTCCTTCGAACATTACCACATGAAAGTAGGCAAGCCATAGGCCATGCATCCATACAGTTAGGGGTTTCCTCTAGACGTTAAAGAGTGTAAGGATCCGAATAAAGGGAACTCAAAGCGTGGAGAGTGGAGTGTTGGGTTTGTTCGACTGGAGTCCAACGCTCTTGACAATACACCACCTTGGTGGAAACACATTAGGTGGGTACATTGGTCTGATCAGGGATCATACATATTTACAATTAGGACCTCTCTGAAGTGGAAACTGTTGCCTCCAAATATTATCAAGGGGAATCCCAAAATTGTTCAGGGTAAAGCTGTAATTTCATGGTTCCCCACAAGAGCTTATGTCATGGGACCAAAAAAGGGTGAAACTGAAATTATGATTCTTGTGGCTAAACCCAGAGAAAGTATGTCTGGGGGTTCTTATGTATCCCATGATAATTTTAATTATCCCAAATGTAGTTCATGGATCACGGTGTGGTCATAGACCAAAACTGGTTGGGAGAATTCTCTCTAGAGAGGAAACGGACGCATCCTATGATTAACATAGGGCGTCACGAACTTGTTCTGGGTAGAGTCACAGTTTAGTGTCATGATTTGAGGACATATGGAATCATGAAGTTTATCTTCATATGATAATATGTGAATTGAAAGGGAAGATCCTAGGAATAGAGTATGTGGGGCGGTAGCTATAAACCCGACGTGAATGAGGACTTGGAGTCCGGATCACACCACACATCCCTGGAGGAAACTCTACAGGTCAAGTGACCAAAAGTTAAAATTAGTCTGGGCCCAAAGAAATATGGTCAGGTTTTTTTATGTACCCCATGTGGATGGAAATAAATCCATACATATTTCTAAGAGTGATGTTTAACATCATGCGGGATGAGGAATGGTGTGTGTGTCATTGTTGCGTGAGTATACATCCTACCTGAACTACTAAGCCCACATGAGTCATAATCGATGTTGGAAACAATAAATAGTAATGGGACTTTCCATGAATAAGGAATCACATGTTAGGGATGATGGGATATTAGGTGAATGACCTCCCAATGATGTTGACCTGCCTATATAGCGCACCTATAGGAGCAGAGGAGTAAAGTCGAACATGTTGGAATTCCACTTGAACATAAGGAAGTAGAGATTTGTGAATCATGATTCTCAGGAACTACAACACAATGATAATGGCGTTACGATTTTTGATAATTATTGACTATGTTTGAAACAAATAATTCTTATCGCATTATCCTGAAATGGGAACAAAAAAATAAGGGTCCATTGTTGACCGTGTTCGAAACATAGTACCTGTCACAAATTCTGTCTAAGATCTTCAGGAACATTGTCCAAGGACGGTAGGTAATACAATGTGTCATTATATCAGGACAAAAAAAGGGTCCTATCATACATGGAAGATGATGAGGATCCAAATGATGGGCTCATGAAGCCTGGACATGGAATGAGGGGAATGTCCCCATGAAAATTCCATACTTCAGGCTCTTTGTAAAAATGCATTTGAATAGGACTGTAAGAGGTATCAGAAAGAGGGATTTGAGTCCCTTCCCATGGAAAAGGGTCCTGGGGTAGCACAAATTCAACATAAGCTCCTATGGTGGACCATTAAAGGGACTTGTTTTAATAGGCTGTGCTCAGGGTTGTGAAATAGCCAAACGTGAAACACATTTTCAATAGTGAGATCTTAGTTTTGGGTCATAGAAATCAGACCATTAGTGGTAGGGAACACGAGGGACACATAGTGATGGAATTATGTAACCTAACGTGAATGATGATTTGGATTCTATATCACCATGTGTTCCTTGGATAGGTTTCAGGTCGAGGGACCGAAAACGAGATTTAGTATGGGCTCGAGGCAAAGTGCACAAATGTTCGTACATACCCAATGAGGATGTCGATCAAGCCACATGTTGTTATAAGGAGGGCATGGAGGGATATCGGTTCTAGGGATTATAAGGTTGTGTGGTTCTATCCTTTGCATCAAAGGAAGCATTGATTTATGTTGTTCGTCCATTAAGATGAATGGTTTTTTTTTTGTGAAGCGATCGACCTAGGATGGAAGGTGCAGGTATCATAACATGAAAAAATCCATTTGAAGGCGTAGAAAAATGGTAGGTTATGTGACCAATACCAAACATGATGCCCCCCTAGATTGAGGATATCACAGTCCAGTGGCTTTTTTCATCATGTATTCCGGACAATAATGTCACAGTTCAGGGTCATGTGATGGGACCGACCACGCATTTTTAACGTCGTGTAGGATAGAAACAGTAGTATAATAGAATGTGGGACTAAGCATCATAGTTTCAAGTCATATGGATCAGAGGTATAAAAAATAGATGAGGTTCCAAATGGGATACACACGGTGTGATAATGCATATCCAACATGAATGAGGACACGGTCCACACCATACTGTGTGCAAGTCTGAGGAGGAAACCTCATGTCGAGGGGCCAAGAAATATTAATGGAAAAGCGGCAGGAGAAACTAGATTCCAATTGAGATAAACCACAAGATGGGATATTCAGGTATTCCTACGTATACCATGGGAATGGATATCAAGTTGTACATATTTCTTGATGGTGGTAAAGGAATTATGCGGGGAATAACTCCTAGAAAGGGGCGTATGTGGTGCGGCTAATGCAATCCTGATGTTAATGACGGCATAATACTGTACCACGCCTTTTAGTCCCGTAGGATTTAAAGTCTTGAAGGCAGAACATAAGATAAAAATTAGTGGAACATGATCTAGAACCAAACAAAAGATGTCTAGGCATTTCTACAATTCCCATGGGAATGGGAATAATGTTGTACGTAGTTCTAAAAGAGATCATAGTTTATTGAATTAGTGCTCGAGGAAGAGAGAAGTGAAATCCTTCTATGTAAGTGCTAACCTCAACCAGATCCCTAAGCCCACATGAGTCAAACTTGGTGTCAGAAACAAGGGTGGAAGAGGTTTTTTTTCAATACCTGGAATGCACTCAAAAGGAAAATTGGTGCAAAGCCCAAACTAATGCCTTTTTCGTGACTTTTGTTATCCTAACATGAAAATGTTCATTGAGGAATAGTGCCAGCAGTGTTAAAATTTCATTTGGACATGATGGGGTGTAAAATAATGTGAACCATATAACAAAAATTTAAGGCTTTAAGGGGATGCCATGATGATTGAGGGTAAATGTTGACCGTGTTCAAAAGACACCATTCATATCACGTTATCATGAAATGGGGACAAAAAAATGAGTGTTGACCACTGATCATATTTGCAATGTAAGACCTGTATTTATTTTCTACCTGCAACCCTCGAGGACATTAGCTCGTAATGGTAGGAAGTTCCTTAGGCAGAGCATTCATGCCATTGGGGGTCCTTTGGGTGTGAATGATAATTGAAGCACATGTGTAGGGTAAATAGAAGCCTAAAAATTGGGTAAAAACATGTCCAAGTAAAATTTTACCCTCCATACGCTGAACTGGAGCACTCATGGGAACATTGGTGAATCACCAAAGAGGTTCGAGTGGCTCAACTTGAGATTGGCCGATTAGAAGAGATGTGTATAATACAATGGGATAGAGAACTTCTGAGGAGAAATAGGCACATGGTGTTGTTGTTACAGACCCTACGTGAATGAGGAAATAAGCCCAAACCACACCACATCAACCTCTCCCTGGGAAAGTGCAGGCCAAGGAGCCATGGTGAAAGGGAGATTTCTATGAGATGAATCTAGACCTGAAGAATATATGTATACGCGGTCCTGCATATCCCATGAGGATGGGAGTCAAACCACACATAGTTCATGAAGAGGGAAACAGGTTGTTTACCGTCTTGTAGTAAGGTTGAAAATGGGTAAGATACCCCAAACATGTGAGGTGTACGACATGGAGAGTAACCCAAAGCAAATGAGTACATAATCCCATACCACACCGTATAATCCAGAATGAAGACTTGGGTCAGGGGTCTGAAAAGGCCAAGGGGCCTAAGGCTAGTCCTCAGACGGAAATTCCCGACCATTTTTCAGTTTATCTTCTTACAGTGTGGACAAAGGTAGTGGTTAGGTATATGTTCTAGGGATGTGTACGGCATAGTGAGAAACCTGACGTGAATGAGGATGTAATCCCCTACTACACAATACAATTCTGAGTGAAGACTTGGGACATGGGAATGAATGGCCAAGGGTCCTAAGTCTTGGCCTCAGATGGACATTCCCAGCCAGTTTAATGGTTAACATCTGGATGTGAGGACAAAGGTGATCTTAGTTTAGGGTCATAGTGCTCAGAATGTATATGCCTAGTTTAATGTCATATGCATGGGACAAAGAGGGTGAATAATTGTGCCTATGGAAGACCACAAAATATTTATGATGATAGAGGACCATTGTTGACCACTTTTGTAACACTGTATCCACCCTTGTTTGACCAAAATCAGGGAGAACAATTTAGCATCGACCACTGAACATATTTTCAATACAAGACTTGTATCAATTTGCCACCTGCAATCCTAGACGATGTTAGCCTGTAATTGTGAGAGAGCCCTTGGTCCAAGCATCTATGCCATTCGAGGTCCCTTTTAGATATGAAAGGTGACAGAATCCCAAAATATGGGTCACGCTGTTCATGGTTGGGCTTGTTCTCGCAGAACAGATGATAAATGAAGGAAGGCATATCTCAAGGGGATATGGATGGCATGGAGAAATAGCCCGATGTGAATGAGTACATGAGTCCACACCGTGCCACACAATCCTGAATGATAATTTGGGTGAGGGACCTGAAGGGGTGGAAATAGTTGAGGCTGGGCATCCCATCCAACTGTAGCCATATGACCTCTTGTGTGGTTACCACCTCATCATATACCCTAATCCCATGTGATCAGTGCTCGGTGTGGGAAACAAGGATCCAAATTCCGAATTCCTTATCATATAAGGGTATGATAGCCAACATCGCCCATAGGGAGTTTCAACATGAAGATGCAGGGGACAGGATAGACCACCACACTAAATTTTTGGGATCTATGGGGGTGTTTACAATGGAAAAGGATATCCACTAACCCTGATTGAACCACATCGTCCATATAGTGTGACCTGAAAAAGAAACAAAAAATGAGCACCGACTGTTGACCACACTCACAACGCATGACTTGTATCAATTGTTTGCTCAACATTTTCAAGAGCATTGGCCCGAAGTGGTCAGAGAGCCCTTAGGCCGACTTCCATGCTAGTCGGGGGTCCTTTTGGATGTGAAAGATGATGGAGTCCCAATCAATGGAGTGGGTGAATCATAGTTATTACCATTCATTTTAACATCAAGTAGGGCGGTGAAAGTGATGGACATCTACAAGGAGCGGGTGGTATGGCAGGATCGAGATGATCTCGATGTGAATTGGGGAAAATCCTATACCATACCATGTGTCCCAGCCTAAGGGAGGAATTATGAAGTTCGGGCTTAGTCAATAGATGAAATGTTCGGGCCATACTACATATGCCATAAGGATGGGAATCAAACCATACATAGTTATTAAAGGAAATGATGTTTAATGTCGTGCGGTGAGGACAAGGGAGACTAAAAGAATGAGGAGGGAGAATAGGGTGTGATCATCATAACCCTGACATGATCGGGGCCAAAGAATCCATCAATATTCCATGTAAGGGTCCTCCAAGAGATCAACCCCCAGTGGGAGATAGTTAAAGTCCAGAGTTTGGGGGGCGGGCTCAAGATGAAATGTTTGAGCGTTCCTACGTATCCCATGCAGATGGAAATCAAAACACACATAGTTCTAAGGGTGTAGATTAATGTCTTACCGGATGACATAGAGTTTAACATCATGCGGGATGTTTTAAATTTTAAAGTCTTGTAGGACATGGTTGTTTAGTGTCATTCTAGATCCAAAAGTTTAGGGTCACGTAGGACCATGCAATTTAGGGTCATTCAAGACCATCATGCAGTTTAGGGTCTTGTTGGACGATCCAGTATAAGGTTGTGTAGGACCTTGCATTTTATGGTAATGTGGGACCCTATGACTCAAGAAAATGTATTTCTTGAGGAACATGCCATTGGTGGAAGGATTTATATGCTCACCATCTATAGTCACCAGTGAGTACAGACCATTGGGGTAAACCTTGTGAAAAATGGGAGGTCATTCCCATTTGGGCATGAACATGGTTGGTTTCCTGCCAGGTATCATGGGTGTCTGGAGGACCAAAACCAAGTCACCTTGTAGGAAAGAGTAGAGGTATAATTTTTTTTGAAGGCTCTAGCTATTTTATTTTGATGAATTTATAGATTTATCGGGCCACAAAGCCTATTTTCAAAAAGTGCTTCCAACTCGTCCAGGCGAATTTCAGCTACTTTATCTGGTTCCTGCTGTTTATAGATCGTTGTGCATAATGAAGGCAACTGAATATCGATAGGCAAGATTACTTCTATTGCATATACCATGGAATATGGGGTCACATTGGTGGAATTACAAGTCATTGTCCGATAATACCAGAGGGTGTTGGGGATCTTTTTTGGACAACTCTTCTAATTATGTCCAATCATTTTTTGCAAAATGTTATAGAGGGTCTTGATGAACGCCTCAATCTACCCATTTTCATGCACGTTGTAGCTGGAGGTATGGTTAGAACGAATATTTTATTTATCGTATAACTTTTTCAACTCATCTGCATAGAAGTTGGATCCATAATCATTGAGGAAGGATTGAGGGACACCGAATCGGTAGATTACATTGGAGCTCACGAAGTCAACGATGGAACGGGCCTTGACCTCCTTGAGTGGAACTACCTCCGCCCACTTGGTGAAGAAATCTATAGCTGTCAGGATGAAGCTGCACTAGCGAGCTATCACCAATGGATATGATCCCATGACATCGACTCCCCACACCACAAATGGACAAGAGTACTTGTAGGAATGAAGAGAATTTGGTGCCTGATGTATGAAGTTTTCATGAATATGACATGCGTTACTACTTTAAGTGAACTCAAAGATGTTGTGGATCATAGAGGGACAGAAGTACCCCAATCTCCAGATCTGATGGGATAGATTTGGCACAATATAGTGGGCACCGCAGGAACCATTGTGAACCTCATGCTTGACCTGAGAAATATTGACTACATGGATGAAACAGAGGAGAACACCATCAAACCCACGTTGGAAGAGGATCTTCTCAAGACCAGGACCACTCTATAGGGTAAACTATAGTGCATGACATCAAATTCGCTCGCGTATGGCCTGATCTGGCAAGATATTACAATGTTTTAGGTACTCTAGCAAAGGTATCCCCCAATCGGTAGCTACTTCAATCACCGCATCTGAGGGGCTAGGGGGGTCCTAACGTGGAGGCTCAATTGGTTATATGGATCACTTTTAGGCCATCGTCGTTATCTGGTGTAATGGGAGAAATGAATCTATAATGTTCCATGTGGATAATCTGTTCATCCTGCCTAGGCCTTGCAAGTGAGGCATCCAGGCTGTCCAGGGTATCTGATTGACCGTTCTGAGATCGAGGGACATGGGTGACTTTTGACTGAGATGGGAATGTGTCCATTAGCTGGTGTGTGTGTTCCAACAATGGTATGATCTCTAGCTTTCTAATGACGTTATCATCGTTTATTTTCTTGATGACTAGTTCAGAATCCCCTTTCACATGAAAATGGAGCATGTTGATCTCAAGGGCCAGTTTGAGGCCACTGGTGAGAGCATGATACTCCGCCTCATTGTTGGAGATGCATTCTAAGAACAATAATGAGTATGGATGGATGGCTTGTGTTTGGGTAATAAAGACAATACCCAATCCTACCTTATTAAGCCGGGGATCGTTGAGATTCATGTTGGTGGGTATTCAGGAAGCACCATCGAAGTGAAACAACCAACACGACATGGCTTAGTCCACCAAGAATATCACCTCATCTGGGAAATCGAGATCCAAAGACTAGTCAGCATGAGCCAAATGGGAAGCATTTAAGTATGCTAATTCTTTCCCCTTAATAACTTTTTGAGGGAAAAAAATTATATCAAACTGCTGGAGAATCACTATCTACTGAGCTAGAAGACTTATCAAATTAGGGATGCTCAGAATGTACTTCTGTCGGTCTACCTGAGACACCAGAAGTACCTTGTGGTGCTGCATGTAATGTTGCAAATTATGTATCGTGAATACCAGCTTAAGGCAACTCTTCTTGATAGGGGATTATATGGTCTTTGTATCGAGAAGCATGTGGAAGAGGTATTGAAGGCTATTATCCATCCCATTATTTTTATCTAGGAGGGATGGGCTCCAAGAGATCATTCCAGGGTATTCATAAAAAGATTCAACGACCTTCTGGAGATGGGTGGCATCTAGACCGGAGGCTAGAGAAAATACTACCTAATTTCCTCAAACGCAGTCTAGAAATCTTCTTCCCAATCATAGGCGATTCCATTATTCATGAGCCGATAAAAGGGATTACAATTGCAGGCCAAATTCACAATCAATTGGTGTATGTAGGAAACGTGGCATTGAAATCCTTGAAGTTCCCGAATTTTTCTTGGGGGAGGCATTTAGCTGATGGTCTTGATCTTCTCAGGGTCAATCTTGATACCCCAATATCTGACAACAAAGCCAAGGAACGTTTCAAAGGTGACCCCGAAGGCACATTTCAGTGGGTTCATCTTCAGGTGCTGAGAACGGAGGAAGCCAGAAAACTTATTAAGGTCCTTGAGAAGGTCCTAGAACTGGTGAGATTTGACCACCAAATTTTTCACATACCATTCCACCAATGTCCAGAGGATTGGCATGAATATGAGATGCATGGCCCGAAGATAGGTGGCACCTACATTCTTTAAGACGAAGGGAATAAACTAGTAGAAAAAAATACATTGTGGTTCTCTGAAAGCTGTGGAATCCTCATCCATAGGGGCCATTTGAATGAATTTGTACCCATAGTACACATCCATGAATGTGATCACTTGGAATCCAGCTATACCATCAATCAACTACTCCATCACATGAAGTGGAAAATTGTCCTTCAGACAGTGATGATTGACATCACAGAAGATGATACTGACTCTAATTTGTTCTTCCTTCTTCCTGACTGGAACAATGTTGGCTAGACATTTTGGGTACTTTAACTCCGTGACAAAATAGGATCTAATTAACTTATTAAATTCCACCTCTACCATGGAACCTTGATAAGGGTGCATCTTCCGGGGAGCCTACTTGAACCCACGATGATTTTTAGGGGAGACCGAGGTAGTGGATGACTACCTGGGGATCTAGTCTTGGAATCTCGTTATAGCTCCAGTCAAATAGACCAAAATGTTATTTCATGATGTCTGTATACCGATTCTGCTCCTCGAGGGAAATGGTGGCACTGATCAATGTGGGTCTCAGGTCTGCCTCTCTACCGAGGTTCACATGTACCAGTTCATCGACTATGGCGGAGACACCCTCCTCAAAGGTGGGGGAGAATCCTATAAATCATCTTATTTGATTTTGGAGGAGGGATCCCCAGTGCTATGACATTTATATAAGTCAGTAGACCCTGAAGAGAGGTAGGTACCATCCTGATTGGTAGTTGGCATTGCATTAGGAGATTCTGGTGCTGTCGAAACCATAGTAATGATGGCTATGGACCCAATCCCATATGGTATTCGGCACAAGGGGCTACTCTTGATGATATTAAAGCAATATTGGTGCATCTTCTAGAGCCGATTGATTCCAGCCTAGGGGAATAGGCACGTATTATGTATTGTTGTTCCCATGGGGCAGACATCTCGATACCTTCTGGGAGTAGGGTGATCAGGGATCACCGAGGAATGATTCATATAAAAAGATGAAGTGATCTCCCAAAGGGGTTTGGAAATAATAATATGATTCCTACTTGTACCATAGAAAATAAAATATGCCCCAAATCTGGGTTCGTGCCTCCAATCAATGGATCAGGAAGACGTAGATATCATCAAGACCTGCCCATGGGTCAATTGATAACATGGCATGCTTGACCCCATGAGTCTGAATGTTCTTGTACTTAATATTATAATTGGCGGAAACCATGTATCAAGAATTAAAAGAGGAAAAATGAGAGGTGTCACCTTGGATCATGCCCAATCTAACATTGAAGAATGACTTGAGCCACTACTGATACGGTTAGGGAACCACCACATGCAGGTGTAGCAATGGTAAACCCATCAATGCATTGTATGTGGTGTCTTTGGAGACAACCATAAACTCAATCCAAGAAACTAGGCCACCAAACTGGGTCTTCAAATGGATCTTGTCGACCAGGGTATTACTTGTCATGTCTTATCCCTAGATTTTTTTGTCAGAGGGAGTTATGTTATCTTCGGACAATCCCAGTTTCTGTAGTGTCTGTGTCAGGATACGGTTAATCGGAGAGCCAATGTCAATGAGACTACGACAAACTTATATTCCATTAAATTGGTCGGTTATGTACAATGGGTGAATGTGACCCTATATGATAAAAGCTTCATCTTCTCTAGAGAATGGGATAATGGTCTGGAATTCAACATTCTTGACTACTTCAACATGAAAGGCCTCTACAGCTACTACATCATTCTCAAACTAGAGGGGGATTTTTAATGACTCAGTGAGGGCCTCCTTAATATTTGACTATAGGAGTAGAGCCTCGAGGATTTAAATCCTTGCTGGAATGCTGGACAGATTCTTAAGTACATTGTACTTCCGCACCAGCCACGAACTTCTTCTTGAAATAGGTACGGTGGCCTTTGCCTGCTAGACCGGTGGCTGACTGGTACTGGGAATGTCCTGCTGCTCACTATTTGATGCATGTGGAGTACCTTCTGTACTAGGGATATCTTACTAGAATCTCTCTAGGGTGGAGTGTGGCTGATCATGATGAGGCTTAGGTGGCTCTCCTTGGTCAATAAGCACAAATGATGGTGGAGGTGGGCCTGCTGACATAAGATGAGGAGGTTTCACATGCTGAGATCTGCGCTGGGCCTACTGTCTAGTCTCAATGGAATTCACGTCATGCATGTAAGTGCCATCTAATGTGCCTTGTTGACACATATGGTTACGACTTCGTTTCTGTTGGAGTCGGCTGGGGAAATTTGGGAGATTGGTCTGGTGTTCCCCATCGTCGGGAGTCATGTAGGGGTTTACCAGCTTCATAGTGTTAACCAAAGTGTACCCTTGACTATCACTTGAAGTGTCATCCACTTTTGGGAGAATTTTCAGATGAATTCCCATCCTTGGGGGAATTAATATTCCGATAGTATGGGACGACGATGGCATTGGCGAGGCGCATTTCTTTACCTTGCGCCACCAATGATTGCTCTTCTAGGAAGTGGACAACTAAGATGACGATGAAAAAGTTGAATATGTGGATTTTGAAGGCTCTGTAAAACATAGGCATTCATGGATGCTACCATGTGCATGGATAAATATTTTGTGATACATCCATTCATCATTCTTTTGGGACCCACGACAAGAAACCTACTATCACTCGCCCTCACAGTCACTGCTACTACATGGACTTAAGGCCATGCATGCCACTTCTGTCGGGCACGGGCCCAACCTGAAAATGTTGTTATAGACCTGGTCTTGATGAAAATATTTTAACACGTAGAATTTCTTGAGGGTGTTCCCCATGATCAGGTGATAGGGGAAGTAGTTGTGGCGATCAGTGAGGTTCAGCTCTTCTGGACTTCTATACTTAGCAAAATGCACAATCCCCTATTCCAAGACAGATCAGAAATAGTTGGGAACGTGATTTTTATTGAATGAGTAATTCTCATTTCTTCTTTCCAGAAAGGGGGGACTACGATCTTGGCCCTAACAAGGAGCTGGAGGAACCTTTCGAGGAGGTGGAGATTAATTATCCATCTTGGGTGGCGGTTGCACGTTGTGTGGGTGAACCTTCCGCTTCTGAGATGGACGTTCTGGGATGGATGATACTCTTATGGTGGCAGGCCACTATGAGGATAGGGAGGCATCTATACAGGTAGTAATTCCAACAATTTGGAGGACTCTATTTGAGCCACCGCAGCGGGTACTGTTCTGGAAGCACTCCTTACGAGAATTATAGGGGGAATCAAACGTGCCAGGTTGGCCTGTTGTATGGATTCTTCCTTGTGTTGGGCCCTATTAGAGATGTCCAGAAATCACCCTTGATATTTTTGGGTGATCATAGTGGGAACTTGTTCCATCTTGACATTCCCTATACAAATCGTCAGTAATTGCTCCCGATTAAGTGGAATGTCAAAGGGAATATGTGAGTCCTTTCCATGGAGTGACATAGTCGGCGACACACTCATTAGGCCTCTACATGCACATAAAGAGGTCTGAGATACTCGTTTTTTGTGTGGTGGAGCTAAACTATTAGAGAAATTTCCAACAGAGGTCCTCCTAGCTAGTCGTTGCTCTTATGAGGTGCTCCCTTACCAGACTAATGCATTCCCTTCCAATGTCAGTACTAGACATAGGATATTGGACACTTCTTGCTATGATGGAGTTCCCAACATGGGGCCACAACCTGAGGTAATGTGTACCAAGTGATGTGGCGGGTCCCCCGTCCTGTTAATGGGGGAAAAGGTGGGATTACCAAAACCTGGAGGTGCTGGAATATCATCCACCCATGCTGGATATGGCTATCCATTAGGTTGGAGTTCCACCTGTAGCATTTCCTATGCCTCAAAGCAGGCAATGAGTGACTCCATAGGAACATCTGGGTGGGGATACCTATCTTTATGGGGATCCCTAACCAAAAGTTCATTTGGGGGGGGGGCTCTTCAACATGATAAGGCGGTTCTGCGGCTCATGGAGCGGCTGGTGGAGCGACCTGCGGGGTAGCAGGGGGAAACTGAGCAAGATTCCATGGATTATCAAATATTTTATAGGGATTAGCGAGACATACTGCGCCCTCGTGTCATAAGTTCTAGCTTCAACCCTGTCTGTGGGGGAAAGATGGTCAGGGTCACCTGGAGGAATCTCATCAAGTGAATGTTGTTCCTACCCCAGCTGTCCAGGCCTAGGACTATCGTAGTCAGTTCGTTGCTCTACAGCGGATTTAGCCTGGAGTTTTTTGACCAACTTCTTCTATTCATAAAGTTTTTGGCACAACACGCCCTTCACAGTTTCCTCATCCTTCTTCTGGACTAAGGTGGATGGGTCAGAGTATTTGAATTCTTTGAGGTGCTCGATACCCTTACTGAGATTTTTAATGAGAACCAGTGCTTCGGTGGGGACATGGAGCCACAATAGATTACTCTATTTACAAATAACTCTTCTTGATTTATCAAATAGTGGTGGCATTCCCCCAGAGGGTAAGTCCAAATCAAGAAGCTCCAACTCATTCTACTCGTCCAATATGTCGGCCATGTTGACCGTGACCCTTCCTGGAGGAATGTCATCAATATAGACTAGTGAGTCAGACTACTGTCAGATAAGAGTGAATTTTAGGGCAACATACTACCCCTAGACACAGATTATCATGTAGGGGATGACTCCTTGATAATATTTTAGAGTACCTTGAAACTCTGAATGAATTACTATTGGAGGGCCTTACTACGGCTTGGTGACTCGGGGAATTGGGCCACAGGGAGTGCAGCCAAATCAGCTAGACAACATTGCTCTCCAATTTTGTTAAAATGTGCATGGAACCTAGGATAAATCACTCTCTTATGACGAAGGAGAAAGTCTGTCGTCTCGAGGGTTTGACGGGAACACTAAAATTCCTTTGGGTTGAAGATTTCATTGCAAAGAAATTCGGCGCTACCATGGTCCCAAACACCTTTGGGATGTGGTCTACTATGAGGATATTCCATAAGCTCCTTGGATTGGAATTAGGGTCTGTCCCATCATTACCCCATTAATTGACTGAGGGAGGATGTAGAAATGTAAACACTATAGAGATAGATGACTAGGACGGTAGGCTGGTCGGTGGAGAGTACGGCAAGCGAGCCAACAAGCTGCAATATCTCTGGTTGTCCTCGAAAGAGTGTAGTGACAAGTCCACCACATCGTGGTAGGATGGGCTGAGAGCCCGAATTCCTGGTGTAGGGTCTAGGGCTACTGGTTATTTTCCTTGATGATTCTCTCCCACCATTAATCCCCAGAATAGATCTATGTGATCTCTAGTCGAGGTAGAGAGTGGTGCTAGTGACGATCATGGTGATTGCACGACTGTAACCTTCGGGGCTGCCAAATTTTCATCCTCCAAGATATACCTACGCAGTGAGGTAGGAATCTTAAAGACCATGCATTATAGGATTAATAGACTGATGTGCCTTGTTCCTGCCCCATCCCTTGACTCTGGTACGAGAGGAGAGGGATCACGTGTTGAGTTGTACACAGCTTTAGAGTCTGAGAAGCGGACAAGTTTGATCTCTGTCCGGACCTTCCTAGAATTATTCTTACAGTGGAGATGACTTGGCTTCCTAAACTTGGATGGCTCTTCAGGACACATTAGATTTATGGCACGAGGAGGTCCTTTGGTCGTACTGGTATTTGGGAATAGATTGTCTCTTCTTGAGTAAGCCAGGGTGCGAGGAGGACTATGAAAAATATCCAAAGGAACATGGGGAGGACCTCTGTGGGTAGTGATGGAGCAGGTAAGTCCTCGGCTAAAGCTGGTAGAATCATGGGGAGGACCTCCATACAAATTTCCCCTGGTGACATCAATATGAGGAGGGTCATCATACTGGTCGAGCTGAATAGGGGTAGGTCATCTGTTCTGGGTGCTAGTGAGGAAAAGATGATCCTCACTCCTCTGATTTCTAGGGTGAGGAGGACATTTTCCAGCTGCTACGAGGAAACGAGGAGGGTCCCCACATTGAAGAGTGACTGGATGTGAATCATTCTGATACCAACGGTCTGTGGAAGGAGGAATTACTTCTTTTATGGTGTAGTGGGAAGAAGAGATACATTTGTACTAAGTGCCACTTCTATAGGGATGATCCTCAATTGGATTGAAGGCGGCATGGGGTGGACCTCCATGTCAATCCTGGAAGCAGGGAATCCCCACAATCTCTATGGTAGAGGTACGAGGAGGACCTCTTTATAGGGTTGAATCGCTGTGGGTTAGTCAGCGGTGGCCACTTCCTGTGCCGATGACCAAGAGAGTTGACCTAGCCTTCCTGTGGGGTGGTTGAGGCCTCGATCCCAGACAGGTGTATGAATATCCATATTTAGCATACACAAGAAGTAGGTGATATGCATCATTTGTGGCTCGATCCTTAGTATATGTGGACATTGACGCCTGTTGAAGGACATCCTCTTCTGCTTGCACCTAACACTGGTGTCAAATTAGATGTACTAGAGCTGTTATTGCTGGTACCTTTCTTACATGCTCCATGTCTAGTAATACTGGGTGGTTGGGCTGATGTGGCCTAGTGGGAGTCCTTACTGGTAGTCCATGGAAAGAGACTCCTACCGGGATGGCCCATATATCCCCTACCTCATCGGCATAGGGAAGGGAGTCTTCAAGACGTTCTAGGGAGAGTCTACCAAAATTGTTAAATATTAGAGTGGGGGGTAGTGGCTCCCTGTGCGGCCCTTGGGGTGGCATTGACGACGAGGCGCAGATTCCTCTAAATCTAGGTGGGCCATTTCTTGAGTCGGGATAATACCCTCCTCCTCGTACTGGCATATGTGGTCATTTATCACCCTCCATTGAAAAACATCGGTTATGGAGATAGGGCGAGGGCCCCCTACGGTCATGGCCATTGAGATCGTCGTGGAAGGGGTGGAGTATCACATGATTTGCAGTGCTGGTACTGCCCCTTTCCTTGTATCGGTGTGCAGGCGATGACCAATTTCTTGGTGCTACTACTTGGTTTCTAAAAGAAAGGAGATTAACTCATCAATGGTGAAATAAAAAGGGAATCACCGACTAGTTCCCTAGTGCCATTTTGTTTTACATGACCAGTAAGAGGGATCCACTCTAACAATTCCACAGATCAGGATGTCCAACGTCTTGACTACCCCAAATTCTGGTGAGTTTCAAACCAGGACCACAATTTTCATGGCGAGACCTAATGCCGGATAACTAGATATGTTGAAACACTAATCCAATGATGTCTAAAATGCTACTAATCTCCATATTTAGTAGAATATCTTCATGTCGATTTCACTATTTCTGTTTCTAATGCTTTTTCCATGGGGCACAAGTCCGTCTGCTTGAGTAAGAAAGTTGATGTCTTGATTCCCCACATTCCAACTTTACAAAGGCATGCAACATTAATCTCTTGTTCAGGGGCGTTTTCTCTGTGATCGAAATGGGATGATGGGATGTTGTTTCTTTATTCTATGGATTCCTCCTCAGAAATCCTCACCTAGTCTAGGACTTCATTATTGATTTATGAATTTTTTCCTGAAACTCTTACTAGTGCCATATCTTTATGGACCCCAGTTAATTTGACATCTTCTGTCGGGACATTCCAAAGGGTTAATTCAGGGAAAAAAACATTGGTAAAGGGTGTAGTCACATTGGAAATCACTAAAATGTCTGGATGCTATGACATGGGCACGTCTGTGGGTTTTCCCTTTGTATAGAAATTCTTGAGGGATTGGAAGCCTGAGGCATCCCATGTCAAATGTGGGGACTTTTATTCCATGGGAATCTATCAGAGGTTTTCATTAGCTTCCCATGTTTAACACAGGGTAATCCAAATGTTTAACATCCAGTGGATACTCATTATACTGATCAAAACACTGACATGAGTGGATTAGGTGAGTAAAACCTCTAGAGGGAACATCGATGATGGGGCCAACATTAGGTTAGCTACTTGATTTTTTTTAAAGGGAATGGGGAATGGGGTGGCATGTTCCCACTAGAATGTGGCGGCCTGGGTAAGAATCATGATGTGTGATTGATGGTTTACAGACGTAGATGAATAATGAGATGGAGTGGTCTCGAGGATGACAGTGATGTTGGGATTCAGTATCAAAGAGTCTTCCTATGTATCCCTATGGTAGGGAACAAAATTCCACATAGTACATTTCACAATGGCTTACTGCAGATTGGGGATCTCAATGGATTACCTCAAGATGGTGTCACAATGGCTTACTACTGGATGGGGTCATAATAGCATATCGTTGAATGGGGATGTCAATGGATTACTGCTAAATGTGGTTGAAAATGGCTTACCACTGAATGGAGTCACAACAGCATACCGACATATGTTGTTGATCCTTAGTGAGGTTCCCTACATACCTTGTATAGGAGCAAGGATCAAATCCCACATAGTTATGAATGGTGTGGTAACTGACGTGAAGGTGGTCAGGACCAATGGGTGGTGGGTTTGATCCTCAGGGAGGCTTCCTGCGTACCTTTCCTTGGCAAGGATCAATGAAATCATTTTTTAGGTATGGGTGTGGACTGACGTGATGTTGTCCAAGACTATTTGGTGTTGGGAATAAACCTCATGGAGGCTTCCTACTTACCTTACATTAGAAAGGATCAAAGTCCACGTAGTTCAGGATATGGTAGAAATTGGTGGTTAAACTTTAAGCCATCCCAAAGTATTTTTGAACCGACATGAAGGGGGTCAGAGTGACCAATGGGTAGTGGGAATGAAATTCAGAGAGAGTTCCTACATACCTTTCCTTGGCAAGGATCTATGACCTCGTAGTTTAGGTGTTTTTGGATGGTGTGATTGATCCTCGAGGAGGCTTCCTACGTACATTTCCATGGAAAGGATCAAAGAACACATAGTTCTGGTATGAGTGTGGGGCCTACACTCTAGGCTGCCCTTGGTGTTGGTGAACTAATGTGAAGGCGTCAGAGTGACCAATGGAGGGTGGGATTGATCCTCGGGGAGGCTTCCTATGTACCTTGCCATGGAAAGTATCAATGAACTCATAGATCAGGTATGGATGTGAGACTTGCACTCTAGGCTTCCTAGAGAGGATATCATCGTCAATGCTTTCTCTAAGACCACGTGATTCATGCTTTGTGTGAGAAACATGGGACAATAAAGATCTAATGAACACATCGTGAAAGGTGAGTTTGTTGGAAGTAGAAAAAAGGACTTACACTCGGTTAGCATCCCAAAGGGGAAACAAAGGATTACACATGGTTAGTATCCCAGGTGATGGAGATTTTAATTTACTACAGCGTTGAGGCACATTTAGTGACAATGCCTAGAAGGAGAGGGAGTTGGCATCTAGGAAGAGAGGAGGAGTAGGGATTCTACATCCTACAAACATGGGTCTTATAGCAGGGTGGTTTCCCTTTCTGCACATCTGACGGATGGGGCGTGGTTATAGTTTAACGTCATGTGTCGAGGAAAATGGTTCTTAGATGTTTAACATCCTGCAGCTCGGGCAAGGAAGGTTCACTCTATACCTCAAGGAAGTTAATAACTGGCACACTCTATACCTTTTTTATGATAAGGGATAAGAAACACCGTGGCTAGGGGGCATCATGAGGTGATCCCATTGGGGGTCCATGTTAGTGTGGTTATGTGAAGAAGAAATATCCTTTATCATTCCAAAGAAAAGAAGCATGAGCTGAAGCAACACAATGTGAAACACCGCCCAAGGGGCTTTGAAATTTCTTCATACGAGCCTAGAGGGACGTACAAGGAAAGGGTGTGTGACGAAAAAGTTTTGGGCGTGAGAGGCAACCGAAAATTATGTCCAGAAGAGAGACATAGAACACATGCGCACAAGGAGGTAGGTTTTCAAACAAAATGAACAGTTGCGTAGAAAATGTAGGGTTAGTGTGAAATTAAGGCACATGGGCTGAAAGTGACTAGGTCAACGCACAATTGAGCCACTTGCATGAAAAAGGGTGCGTCAGCATGCAATTATAGTGGTCGGGCGTGTAAAGTGGAGCCACAGTTTTGTGCACAAATAGAAGAGATTGAATGAATTTAATATGATTATCACACAATTTGAAGGGGTTTCATGCAATTCGAATAGAATTCATGCAATTTGAAGGGATTTCACGTAATAGGATGTGATTGCATGCAATTGTAAGGGATTGTGCGTAGAGGGCATGACTCAAAGGGATTTGGATGAGGGTTAAGCCCGAGTGGTCTCGTGCGAAGGCGGACCCCTGGAACACCTATCACGAATAATCACATACCTGTAAGCCATATCATTCATGCAAGAGTGGTGGATTTCACGTAGAGGATACGGTTCAGATTATTCAGCCATTGGAAGTTGACGAGACATCCTTCTATTTATAGGCGCATGGGGTGTCCTGATCCACACAGAAACAGGTCCTCGTGAATGTTTGTATGTTGATGTCGGCAGTACAAAATATATTCCTCAAGGGGGCTGTTGCATGTATAATACCATGCCCAAGGGCGGCGGCACGAGATTTGGTGCTATTGTGTTGTAGTTTCCACGCGGTGTAAGAGATTTCACACAGGCATGGAAAATAGCCTCGGATCCCGCGGTTTTCCACTTGAGAGAGAATGTTTTCATAATGAACTGAGATTATTTCGTGCGGCCCTTCCATGCCCCTCAGAATAGATTTCCATGTCAAAATATGTATTTTCTTTTTTACGAAAAAACCTTCTTTATCCCTTTTTCATTTTTCGGCATCTACACCAATATAGAAAATGTATTAATGTGACACCCACTTTAAAATAAATATTTTGAAGTATGAAGGTCACTGGGGATAAAACATTCAAGGGATCCATGTAATAACTCATATACAAGAACGAAATATTTAACCATAATGTTCAAATATTATGAGATAGAGATCATGCTAAGGAGAAATTTATAAATTTAAAAAGATATAATTATATGATGAACAAAGGGACCATTTGATTAGCCCAAAAAGTACTATTATTTCATTTATTAAGATCCTTTTTCTATAGGTGAATAGTTTATTTACTAAATATACATAGAAGATAAGGGAAATAATTTTTACTTGACATGAAGAGATTAATCCTTTTATAAATGCATACGACAAAATATTTTTTCTCTCCCATATATAATAAAAATAAATAATATTCAATTGATATTAGTCATAATAGATTCTAAAAATGAACTTATAACTCATATTTCATTCCTTTTAAATAATGAAACCTATTAGAAACATACTTTAACATCACACAGGGTAGTGTTAGGTGAGGCACCTGGCCACCATTCAGTTGCAGGTCCATATCACATAGCTTTTGCAGACGCGGCGTGTTGTCAACCAACATGTGGGGTATCCTTTTCATCAAACTATATTATTTTACAATTCAAAAAATATTTTAGGGATATTTCATAACAATAAATAAAACAATCCAATGTTCAACATAAACCCTTCCAGAATTTACACTAATAAAAAATACTTCTTTCTAAACTCATAGTCCAACAATTTATATTAATGGTCACTAAATAAACATAACATAATGATGATTTTTTTTCACATTCCAAAAATGTTAATATCATAATAATTTATTCTCTTCAAACATGTTAATACCCAAAATTACCATACAATCGTATTAAATATGTTCATGCTACCATATTCCTTAGGTTAAACATGGAATATTTGATACACTCCTTAAATCCAAAAAATGTTGTAAACTCCAATAATGATTGAACAAAAAACCCTTAATAAGTTACATGGTAGTAAATAATATCCAACATTATTTATATAAATTTATTATATCATTATTCAAACATCATTATCTTAGTACCATTAATATATTAAAGGTATCTTTCCCTTAGCCATATATTTTCTAAAATGAATAACTTAAAATTGTGTCACTTTACATGGTGCCATACAATATCAAATCCTTAATGAAATTATACTATAGTACAATCCATATATACACCATAATTCATATATCAAGTACATTTATAATAAAATAGTCAAATATAAATAATTTTTGAATAGTCATATTAATTATTCCTCCTTATATGTGGTAGTATCATAACCTGACCATTATCCAATATAATCATCTAGGGTATATTCCTTTGACGATTGGGACATTGATTTAAATTGTGTATTATCTCCTTTATGTTGATAAATTTTATATTGGAAACCTATTTCATAACCTTTAAATCAAAATCATGGTTTCCTTTATCTCTACACGTAAAACAAACTCTTATTCCCAACAAGCATTTAGCAAGTTGGTTCTTTCAACATTTTTCACATATGGGAAAATTTGCCTTTCCCTTCTTCTGTTTATCCATATTTTTTCACTTCCATCCTCTCCTATTATGTATTCCCTTAAACTACATATTAATTTTATAACAAATTAATTATCTAATTAACACATGCTATTATACCCCCATTTGATGTGAATATATTGTATACTATTTCCCTTATAAATGTTGTCTTATTAAAATGAAAGATATAATCTGTATTACTCTTTGGATCATGTGAATTGGTGGAGTTCTAATTCCTTATATTAATCACCATTCCAGTAAGATGAAATATACTAGAAATGATTATGAGGTAAATTAATTTTGTAACTCTAAATATGTTATAAAACATGAAATAAATTTATGCATCGTAATTCCTAGAATCATAAATGTAACAACCCGAGATTTTATGAGAATTATTCTTTTTAATTTCTTTGATGTCTTTTGTTGTACGCTACACAAAGATTATCTTGCGCTATATGCAACACCGTATTAGCTTGAAATATATGCAAAACTATTCTTGGCTCATGTTACACACAATTTCATGTTCGTTTTGTGGAAATTATTTTACACAACATTAAGTATAGAATTTGTTTAATGTATAAATGAAATATGTTTTGATTAAGTTATACATAACATTGAGTGTATATATATAAATATTCAATGTATAAATAAAATATGGTGGGATTATGTTATACGCAACAAAATAGAAATATTGAACTACACACAACCCTAACTTGGCTTACATTGCACGCAATCACGACCTTCCTCGATAGCGTGTGTAGTACGCAATACCGAGTTTCACTAAACGAGATATTATTATAATATTATTATGAACTAGCCATTATGAATATTAATACCCATTTTTTAAAATTTTATAAATTTTATCTTTCAAAATGGACTTCATTTTTGGATTCGGAATATCGAAATTAGCCTAGGGTGAAATTTTGGTATTTTTATGAAAACATTCAATTTTTGATGAATAGTGAAAACATTGTGTTACTATTTAAAAACCGAATTTTTATTTAAATAATTATTTATATTATTTAAATTTATTTTTGGTCAAAATTGATACATAATACCTATGTAATTTGAAAGTAATTCATGGGATTCATTTGATAATAAATTTAGATATATAAAATTTTTATTTTACTTTTCATCGTCTTTTACCCACCTCCTAGGAGAATTCGCAAATTTACATAAAACATAATTTTACCGCTTCTATAAATGTAATTTCGAAAATCCGAGAGACACGGTTGATGTCAGTATGTGAAATGTGGTTCAATGAGATGAAAATAATTTTTTGGTGAATAGTAACTCTTTACTTTTTTTACCACAGTTAAAAGTAAATAAGGTAATTAATGGTAAAAATGATATTATTATTACCCTAAATAATGTCATAATTATATTGGTTAAGTGTAATGAGACCAAAAAAAACATTAGGGATAAAATATTACCCTTTAGACCCACTTGGATTAAACTAAGACAATTATTATTAATTTATTTAAAGAAGGGTTAAAATAGTTAAAATCAACGTTTAATAAATAAATCATTTTTAATATAGAGTTATACATAAGATAAATTAGACTATAAATAATAAAGATAAATATAAAAATATTTCCTATATAATGGTATTTTATTTTTAATTTTTAATCATTAAATAATTTAATATTTTTATGACACAATGATGATGCAGTAATTATCTTATTAATGAAATATTGACATAATTGATGTTATAAATACCCAAACAAATGTAATTTGATACATTTTATGAATTAAAATACATTTCTATGTTAATATGACTTGTTAGTATTGATTTAATTTACTTTTTTCGAAATAATCATTCTGTTATGATTTTCACAAATATCAATTACCAAATAGTGTCAAAATTGATATAAAATAGTTTTTAAAACAAATTTTATATTATTAATTGTTATTTTTTTCCTAAAAATCTAAGTCTCAGAAATAAGACTTAGATAAGGTTATATATGTTAATAATAGACAACTTGGTGTTCTTTTGGCTTGTTATAGTAAATTTATTAACCTTATAGTGTAAGAAAACAAGAAGACACAGTAAAAGAAAAATTATTTAACTTAATGGTAAATCTAAATGATAAGGTGAAAATAGAAGCCTAAACTTGTCTATATTATATTGGATGAAAGGATTTCTCCCCATCCCCCCCTTAGCTTCAATATAACTCAATATGGAGCTATTAAAATATGAATATGACTATATAATAAAATAATAGTTTTAGTTACTCCAAAGGTGCCCCTCTCCTCCCTTATAAAAGGGAACCTCCTACCTCTCTTCCTCACACCACCTTGAGCCTTCAGGCTCGGCCAACCCCTGCAAAATTCTCTTCTCCACTTCCCTAGAAACATTATAGTGGTTCTGGTCTTCTTCAAATACCAATCTCAGTGCCGTAAGTGGAGGTTTCAAAAGGCATGTCGAAAGAAGAGGTAATATATGTTACCGATTCTTTCAACATTATTTCTTCTTCTACTTCATATTCTTTAGTTGTTTCATTATGAAGTAAAAACATCAGTATCACTAATTTACTGATAGGTTATTATATGTATGAAACAACCCTGTTTCACCATATATCCATCCTATGGAAAACAAAATCACCGCGCGTGCATACGTACGGAATACCATCTCCACGCCGTGGTGTAATCTGTTTTCGACCACCACTTTAATTGGATGGGTATAATGGTGTAAATAAATAACTATATATGATTATTTAAAATTGATATTGATTCTGAAATATTATACATACACTTCAATGCAATTCCACGATCATGGGAATGATATCATCGCTTGTGCGTACGTACGGACTACCACCTCCACGACGCGATGAGATTCATACTCCATGTTAACCATTCATGAATGATTATAACGTATATAAAATATGTAATAATGAAGTATATGACATAATAATGATACTGGATTTATTTGTATATATATTTATTTCATCTACTTAATTCAATTTGGAAACGAAAACAACGTTCATGCGTACGTACGACCTACCATATCCATCAACGGTGTATTTGATTCCATTTATCGATCTATAATATATATGTATATGATGAATATATAATATATATAAATCATGTTTTATATCCTGGAATTATCTAAATCAGGATATAAGTAATAATATTTAGAATGAAAAGTCGAAACACATACGATAAATTAAACGATTTTACCCAAAACACTCTTTAACATGGAATTTACAAAAGAACGGGTAATATAAAGTCATAAGTGAACCATATATGATATCATAACAATGAATATGATTATATAATAAGTCAATGACATTATTTAAATCATTATACAGGAGTTTTGGATATATACGAATCATATCAGACATAAGGTAAGGGATAATTTTACAAATCTCATTTTTATCCGAGATTGCTTATACGTAAGTATTTACTAGGGTTATTGTTATCATCCATGTCCATGTTTTCTGAAATTTTTTATATATATGTTTAATGTCCTTTTTACCCATTTTTGACTTTAACTACAAGATATGTATGGAATTATTCTTTTTTTACTATACGAGGTACTTTTGGACTTATCTGGAAAAAAGTATGAGAATGTTTTTTTAACTTCTACAGCATGAAAGGATTTTTACGGTTTTATAAAGCCTTATTTTCATGATGCTTCCTCCAAATAATTTAAGGACTATTTTCAACCAAATCGTTTTCTTTTAAAATTGCATGATGTTTTGTGAAAAAAAATATATTTTGAAGAGGAAATGATATTTTCCTCAATAATTCATTCCAAGTGTTTTAGCAAAACCATTTTCCATCTAAGATGACATTATTTCATATGTTTATGTTTCAAGTATAATGTCTCTATGATTTACATGGTTTATCTTTTCTTATTATGAAATGATATCCATTTCTTTTATCTGGATTATGTGATGATGACATGATGTTTATGAAACCCATTTTATTTGTTGGGTTATTATGAATGATGAATGTTTATTTTGTGGCACAAGTAAGAATGATTTCATTATGAGATGGGTGGGACCTATATATCCCTCCAATAAATTGGGTAAAGATATATATGTCATGAGATAGACATGGCTGTAAAGGTATGTTAATCCGGTTCAGTGTTACATGACTGAAACGAAGAGTGAACTCGATTCAGAAAGGGACTTTTTCCACTAAGATGGTCTTGGAAGCAATGCCTTGGCTACTATGGAAATCATAACATGTGCTGAACGATTGCCAAAATAACATGTTTTATTCCCATTATATTCTATCATGGTTGATGTTCCATTATGATATATTCCTTACGTACTTCCACGATTTATGTATTTGCTCCAGATTTTGATGTTTAAATTTCATGTTCAAGTTTTTGATTTCAAATGTTTGAGGATTGTTTTATGTTCTCTATGTTTACCCATATTGGGCATTTGAGCTCACACCTTTTATGTTTTCTTTTCCGCTGGATATAAAGAAAGGTTTTAGGTAAAAAAAAGGGAAGATCTTTATGGGAGATGTTGAAGATCTTTTACCACGATTAGAAGATTATATTCCGAGTTTCCAAAGACACTAAACTATTATGGTCCTTGTGTGTATTTATTTGTTGTGTATTAAGTATTCCGCAAAAGTAATGTAATTTCCATGTACTTCAAGCTTTGGGTCTCTACAGTTGGTATCAAAGGAAAGGTTTAGTCAACCTTTGGAAACTAGGATGCGAAAATTTTAGTGAGATCCCCATAGATATTTCTAAATATGTCTAGGAATGTCCCTAAAGTTAAGTATAAGTATAGGTTATAGTCCTAGAATTATGGTAACAATCTTAGAATTAAACCTAAGATGTTAGATATTGAAGGTACTCCCCCTGTATTATGTTGTTTTCCCTAGCATGATTTTTTCCTCTCACACTATTCTTTTTGGGTTTTAGACGATGGCTGGAACCCAAAGGAACCGCGTTGATAAATGTAATAGACAATGCAATGATTTTCCTCTTGAACAAACAAATGTTATGGGAGATGGAGTGAAAAATCTTATTTCTATACTTACACAAGCTATGAATCATTCTGGACTTCCAAATGTGTAGTGAAGTGAACAATATTCTATTGAGTCCTTCATGAGGAAACATCCACCTTCTTTCAGTGGGCCTTATTATGCACTTGTTGTTAAACAATGGATCAGTACCACTAAAAAGATTTTTTCAGTTCTTTAATTTTCTGAACATGATAATGTAATCTTAGCAATATATCGTTTGGAAGGTGAAGCAGATCAATGGTGGAATCTTATCAAGAATACGAGGCCAAGAGATGAAATTGAGTCCATGGAATGGGAAGAGTTCAAGAACTTATTTTTCAATAAGTTCTTTCCTCCTATTATTCGAACAAAGATAGAGAAGGAGTTTCTTGAACTAAAGCATAAGGATGATGAATCTATTGGTATATACGAAGAGAGTTTTACAAGGATTTCAAGGTATGCATATGGATTTATTATCTAACCTGAAAGTAATGTTGATCGATTCATCAGTGCCTTAAAACCAAATCTTCAAAGGGAATTAGCTATAAGAGACTTCAGTAGCTCTGAAGAAATTGTGCGTTGTGCTATCAAGGTAAAATGGAAGTTGGTGTTACATATCCATCTCATGGTTTTGACAAGAAACGAAAGATGGAGTTCAAGGAGAAATCTCAGAATAATGGTGAAAAGAATATGAATGTTTTCTAATGCTCAAAGTGTGGAAAGAAGCATGTTGGAGATTGTATTAAAGGGACTAGAAAATGTTTTAAGTATGGAAAAGAAGGTCATCGAGTAGCTGAGTGTCGATGTAATGGAAAATGGGTTGTTAATGATGTGAATAAAGAAAATACTGCAGAGAACGCACTACCAACACTTCAATGCTTCAAGTGAAATGAAATGGGGAGTTATTCTAATAAATTCCCTAATCCAAGGGTTAATGATGAACGACATGATAAACCACTTAAGGCAAAGGAAAAAGGGAATTCACATGCGATCACTATTGTTGATGTTGAATATGACAAAGAAGTGGTGGAATGATTAAGTGTTTATGTAATGGGATTCCAAAATAATGTTGTATATAGTATCGTGGAATATTGGAATATTTATGTATTAGTCTATATTGGTTTTCAATAATTTTATGGTTCCGGTAACCATGTAATGTGATTGAGATATTTTTGGAAAGAAGATGATATGCACATAATGAAGGGATAGGGAGAAAATGAAATGATTGACAGTATTCATGAGCTCATGAATGATATAATAAAATAGTTATATCATGGTTTGAGTATATAGAATTTTGGGGTTTTGGTATGTAAAAAGAGTTAACTTTTGACAGCACTCATGTTTTCACTATGATTCAATGGGTATTTATTTTTCAAAAGAATACATGATTAAGGCCTTCGAATGTTTGGAATGTGACCAACAAGACACATCTTATGATATATGGGGATCAATGATGGTATTACCATGCTTGTTATATGTAATATCTGGTAATCGTATTCATAATAATATGAAAATTGACTACAATATTATGGATAAGCCTAAAGATTGGAATGGATTATGTTGGACATAAGTTAGTAATGTATTTTTAGAAAAAAAAAGGATAACCTGTAGAACGTGCGACAACCCGTCACGTCGGACAAGGCTGTGGGAATCGAACCCACAACCAAAGTGCGACAAGCCTTTATTTCCTACCACCGGCCTACAGGAAGTCCCTGGTTAGTAGAAACTAGTTTTATTTTATTATGTAGGATGATAGATGAAGTATAAGTCCATATATGATTAATCTCACCATAGATGGAATTATGTATATAAATTTTTCTAACTTATGTTCGAGACAAATAAAATGACCTATCATTCTATTGCATGATCTGCTAAAATTTCGTGAAAGACAAATTCAACTTCATTTCTTAAAGAGATGAAGTGGAAATTTTTCAAGGCACGAACAACGATGAGATTATACCAAAATAAAGTATGTATTTATTCTAATTTAAATTCATCAAATTTAGGGATATGATCTTAAAAACCAAAAAAATGTTGTCATATCGCCCTTATATCCGATGAATCAGATAGTACCCTAGATCATCACAAATTTATGGCTTTTTTATTGTTGGATTTTTCATTTCAATGTTCTCTACCACTCTCAATCATAACTTGATGGTTAGATTTTTCGTCCATATCCATATTTTCACCTATGTTCTCCTATATGGAAACCCCGTGATGAGTTACTTTGGGTAATCGTTACGTTTCATAAATTAGTTTTTAAAATTAAGATTTAGTATTCCTTTTTACGATGTGGGTTTCTATGAATAGTAAACGATTTATAAAACCGACAAATTTTGAGGGAAAAATACATTTTAAAGGCGTTAGAATGTAACAACCCGAGATTTTATGAGAATTACTCTTTTTAATTTGTTTGTTTCCTTTTGTTGTACGCTACACCAAGATTATCTTGCACTATACAAAACACTGTATTAGCTTGCAATATACTCAACACTATTCTTGTCTCATGTTACATACAATTTCACGTACATTTTGTGGAAATTATTTTACGCAACATTAAGAATAGATTTTGTTTAATGTATAAATGAAATAATTTTTTATTATGTTATACGCAACATTGAGTGTATATATATATATATATTTAGTGTATAAATGAAATATTTTTATACGCAACAACAAAGGAGTCTTTCAATACACGCAACCCTTACTTGTCTTACATTACATGCAATCGCGACCTTACTCGATAGTGTGTGTAGTACGCAATACCGAGTTTCACTAAACGAGATATTATTATACTATTATTATGAACTAGCCGTTATGAACAGTAATACCCACTTTTTAAAATTATATAAAATTTTTCTTTCAAAATGGACTTCATTTTTGGATTCGGAATATCGAAATTAGCCTAGGGAGAAATTTTGGTATTTTTCGGAAAACTTTCAATTTTTAGTGAATAGTGAAAAAACTGGGTTACTAATTAAGAACAGACTTTTTATTTAAATAATTATTTATATTATTTAAATTTATTTTATGTAAAAATTGATACATAATAAATATAGAAGTTCAAATTAATTCATTGGAGTCATTTTATAATAATTTTAGATATATAAATATTTTATTGAACTTTTCACCGTCTTTTACCCACCTTCTTGGAGAATTTGAAAATTTACATAAAACATAATTTTACCGCTTCTGTGAGTGTAATTTCAAAAATCCGAGAGACGCGGTTGATGTCAGTAAGTAAAATGTGGTTCCATGAGATGAAAATATTTTTTGGTGAATAGTAACTTATTACTTTTTTTACCACGGTTAAAAGTAATTATGGTAATTGGGGGTAAAAATAATAATATTATTAACCTAACACATGTTCTAATTATATTGGATAAGTTTAATTCGACCAAAAACAACATTAGGGAAAACATATTACCCTTTAGGCCCACTTGGATTAGATTAGGACATTTATTATTAATTTATTTAAAGAAGGGTTAAAATAGTTAAAATCAATGTTTAATAACTAAGTCATTTTTAATATAGAGTTATACATAGGATAAATTCGACTATAAATATTCATTAGAAATATAAAAATATTTCCTACATTATGGTATATTATTTGTAATTTTTAGACATTAAATAATTTAATTTATTTATGACACAATGATAATGCAGTAATTATCTTATTAATGAAATATTGAAATAATTGATGTTATAAATACCCAAATAAATATACATTGTGACTTTTTATGAATTAAAATAATTTTTTATGTTAATATGACATGTTATTATTGATGTAATTAATGTTTTTCGAACTAATAATTCTGTTATGATTTTCACAAAAATCAATTACCAAATAGTGTCAAAATTGAAATAAAATAGTTTTAAAAAAAATATTATATTATTAATTGTTATTTTATTCCTAAAAATCTAATGTTCGGCCAAATTTCTTATATATGGTTATATATGTTAATAATAAAAAACATGGGGTTCGTTTGGCTTGTTATATTATGTTTAATAACATTATAATGTAAGAAAACAAGAAGAAACGGTAAACGAAAAATTATTTAACTTAATGTTAAATGTTAATGATAAGGTTAAAATAGAAACCTAAACACGTCTAAATTATATTGGATGAGAGGATTTCGACCCATCCCCACCTTAGCTTCAAAATAACTCAATTTGGAGCTATTTAAATCTGAATATTACTTTATAATAAAATATTATTTTTTGTTATTCCAAAGGTGCCCCTCTCCTCCCTTATAAAAGGGAACCTCCTCCCTCTCTTCCTCAAACCACTATGAGCCTTCAATCTCATCCAAACCCGGTAAATTTCTGTTCTCCACTTCCCTAGAAACATCTTAGAAGTTCTGGTCTTCTTCAAAGACCAATCATAGTGCCCTAAGAGGAGGTTTCAAAAGGCGTGTCGAAAGAAGAGGTAATATCCATTACTGATTCTTTCAACTTTACTTCTTCTTCTACTTCTTTTTATTTACTTCTTTCATTATGAAGCAATAACATCAGTATCACCCATATATTGATATGTTATTATAAGTATGAAACAATACTATTTCACCATCTATCCATCCTAAGGAAAACAAAATCACCGCGCGTGTGTAAGTACGAAATACCGTCCCCACGCCGTGGTGTAGTCTGTTTTCGACCACCACCTTACTTGGATGGGTATAATGTTGTAAATAAATAACTATATATTATTATTTTAAAGTTATATTTATTTTGAAATATTATACATACACTTCAATGCAATTCCACGATCATGGGAATGATATCATCGCTCCTCCTTACGTACGGACTACCGTCTCCACGACGCAATGAGATTCATACTCCATGTTAACCATTCAAGAATGATTATAAAGTATATACAATAAGTAATCATGAAATATATGACATAACAATGATGCAATATTTATGTGTATATATATTTATGTCATCTACTTAATTCAATAAGGAAACGAAAACAACGTTCATCCGTACGTACGACCTACCGTCTCCAAGAACAGTGTATTTCATTCCTTTTATCGATCTATAATATATATGTATATAATGAATATATATTATATATAAATCATGTTTTACATTCTGGAATTATGTAAATAAGGATATAAGTAATAATATCAAGAATGAAAAGTCGAAACACATATGATAAATGAAACGATTTTACCCAAAACACTGTTTAACATGGAATTTACAAAAGAATGGGTAATATAAAGTCATATGTGAACCCTATATTATATCATAACAATGAATATGATTTCTTAATAAGATATTGACATTATTTAAGTCATTATATAGGAGGTTCTAATACATACAAAGCATATCCGACATAATGTAAGGGATAATTTTTCAAATCTCATTTTTATCCGAGATTACTTATACGTAAGTATTTGCTGGGGTTATTGTTATCATCCATGTACATGTTTTCTAAAAAGGTTTTTATATATGTTTAATGTCCTTTTAACCCATTTTTTACTTCTACAACAAGATATGTAAGGAATTATTCTTTTTTTACCATACGAGGTACTTTTTTGACTATTCCGGCAAAAAGTACGAGAAGAATGTTTTTTTAGCTTATACGGCATGAAAGGATTTTTTTTGGTTTTATAAAGACATATTTTCATGAAGATTACTCCAAATGATTTCAGGACTATTTTCAAAAAAATATTTTTCTTTTAAAATTTCATGATGTTTTGTGAAAATAAATAAATTTCGAATAAGTAATGATATTTTCCTCAAGAATTTATTTCAAGGGTTTTATCAATACCATTTTCCATCTATGATGACATTATTTCATATGTGTATGTTTCAAGTATAATGTCTCTATTATTTACATGGCTTCACTTTTCTTATTATGAAATGATATCCATTTCATTTATATGGATTATTTGGTGATGGACATGATGTTTATGAATCCCATTTTATTTGTTGGGTTATAATGAATGATGTATGTTTATTTTGTGGCACAAGTAATATTGATTTCATTATGGGATGGGTGGGAACTATATCTACCTACCATTAATTGGGTAATGATTTATACCTAATGAGATAGACATGGCTGGAATGGTAAGTTAATCCGGTTCAGTGTTACAGGACTAAAACAAGCAGTGAACTCGATTCAGAAAGGGACTTTGTCCACTAAGATGGTCTTGGAAGCAATGCCTTGGCTACTGTGGAAATCATAACATGTTCTGAATGGTTTCCACAATTACATGTTTTATTCCCATTATATTTTATCATGGTCAATGTTCCATTATGGTATATGCCTTATGTACTTCCATGATTTATGTTTTTGTTCAAGATTTTGATGTTTGAATTTTATGTTCATGTTTATGGTTTCAAATGTTTATGGATTTTATTATGTTTTCTATGTTTACCCTTTCTGGGCATTTGAGCTCACCCCTTATATGTTTTCTTTTCCCCAGAATATAAATAAAGGTTTTAGGTATGAAAAAAAGGGATGATCTTTAAGGGCGATGTTGAAGATCTTTCAACACGATTAGAAGATTATATTCCGATTTTCCAAAGACACTAAACTATTACGGTCCTTCTATGTAAGATTTTGTTATGTATTAAGTATTCTGCAAAATTAATGTAATGTCCATTTATGTCAAGCTTTGGGTCTCTACAATAAACATTGGTTACTTTGGGAGAATATTTTCTTTTAGATCCTATATAATGGTAGGTAAATAAAATGTGAATTAACCTAATTAGATCATATGAGAGAGTAAAAACGGTGGGTATTAAGGCCCATTGTCAGGTACCATGTTATCCAAAGTCAATCCTGGAAGACCTTGTCATAGTTATTACTCCTAGGTACATCTACGCTAGAACAACATGCACTTGTTTTATCCATAAAGGGATTTATTTTCTAAGAATACCCACATAATATCTATATTACCAATATTCTTGGATTTTCTTCTAGGATTATACCTAAATTCTATTATAGGGTAATGTTCTATAATCAATGTTTTATAAATCTAGTTTACAAGGTTTGTATTGAACATCCGTTGATACATATTATAACGTCGTGAACTCAAATGCCTAGATCTCATCCATTATTTTAATAAATTTTTAAAATTAAAAGGAATAAAATATATAAGGACTAGTCAGCTTAGCTGTCTTGCAAAAAATATCACATACATTAACATTACATTACAATTCAAAACATAAAATAAAAAATAGATAATATCGTGAGAACTCCATTATTATCATAGAAAAACCATACATATAAATCATAATATTATTCTTTTATTATTGGGAAAATAATACATAAGAATGTGGTGCGATCAAATGCTCAGTAAAGATGACCAATATTGTAGAATCATTCCTTAATAACCATAAACTTTATGGAATGTATAAAACAAAAACAAAAGTCTTTTAAACATAATCATGAATATAATATTACAAAAATAAATAAAATAATTCCGTTTAAAAATTCAAATAGATATTATAAATTTGGAATAATCACATGTAATATCAATAACTATTCTAATAACAAGAAAATGCATAATTTCAGACATCATGACTATACTATTAAAGCCTCGTGTCAAGACCATACATAACTATTCATCAAGAACTCATTCCAAGACACTAGTTTGTCTTTAGTGACCTACTTATTCATCGAGGGGATATAGAAGGCCCTTCTATTCACTTACATTGTCCAATTCATTCCACATATGAAAAGAGTGAAACATAATAGAAACATTCTTATTAAAACTAGTACAAAAATGTCAATATGTTACCAAAAACCCATGAATGGTATAAAAATAGAGCATCCATAGTTAAAAATTCCATAAAACCATCTATAAAATATGGAGGATTTTATTATACTAAATCATCCTCAATTATGCATAAAACCTAACAAAATATATTGACATAGGTGAAAATAACCTATCAAAATAATTAAAATTCTTTGAGGGAAATACCCTTTATGAAATTGAAATAATTTGAAATATGTGCAATAAAAAATTTCTTTTTAAAATAACATTGTAATTTTTTAGGATAATCTTCAAATTTTTGAGGTGTTGTGATGTCTGAAATAGCCTCTTACCCTGTATATGTTATGAAAAGCATTCCTTTATTTTTCAAAATGATCATAACGTACCTCGTTTTGAAAAAAACTGAATGAATCTATTGAAAACCATTCATAAGAAGTAAAATATGGGAAAAATTACTTCAATAAACTATTGATAATATTTCGAAATTCATTTTTATGAAATATGGATGGGGATGATAAAGATTACCCGGTATATACTTACATATAAAAAACCACTAAGAATAATGAGATTGTGAAATTAAGCATTACGTTGTACATTCCTTTTGTCGGGGGTGTGTTAACCTCTTGTATAATTTATAATGTATGTTGTTAAAATATAACATAACCATATCTATATTTATGATGTTATATATGATCCTCTATTATAATATCTTTAATAATATTTTAGTATTTCAATTATTAGTTCTAAACTGAAACTTTTTCCCATTCTTGTTTTGTCGTGTAAGTCAAGCTTATTAAGAATAAGAAGTATTTGATTTATATAAATAAGTATATTCAGTTCATAATTAATTTTTTGATCAATATATAAATTTTATACTAATTCTTGGATGGTTAACATGGATAATGATTCTCATCGCATTGTGGGGATGAAAGGTCGAACATATGCAAGAGCGGTGATATATTTCCATTGATGGATAAATAGTATACATTGGGACAATATATTAATTATAAATAAACATTTTCATGATATATTCCTTATATATATCTATTATACACATCATTAAATAGAACCCAATAAATTAATGTTGAATAACATACACACCACAACCTAGAGATGGTAAGTCGGAAGCACGAACGCTATGTGATATTTTTTTCATATTACATATTAATGGAGGAATATGGTCATCACATAATCATTATAACATCTAATAGTTAATATTACATTATATTTATTAATTTATAATCTGTAATACTTAATAATATTATTTTTAAAAAGAAATGAAATTGAGTTGAATTGGTAAAACAATTACCTATTCTTCGATTGCCTCATTTTGATTTTCAAAAAAAAAGTATCTTTAGGATTTATTTATTCACTATATATTTCCTCTAAAAATATTAGAACGAATTTTAGAGGAGATTTGGGAATGTTTTAATTGATAAAAATGGATTTATATGTGTTATTAATAGAGAATGAGATCATCCCATTTATAAGAGAGGTGTTGCACACTTTATGAATCCCTCAAAAGTATTAAATTAATATAAATAAATTTTCAATTAAAATGGATAAAAATTGAAATATATATATTTAGAGATGTTTATGGGTCAAAATAATATCAAAAAATAAAATTTATACATGTTGTGATTTTATTTTGAACCATATAATTTTGATTTATCCTCTATTAATCTATTTAGTTTTAAAGGTTGTAATAATATTCTAAATATTACATGGTTATAAATATGTACCTATATGGTGTCAGTTTTCCATAAATGAAAAATTTAGGAAATTTTAGAACTTATAATTACTAATTTTTAGTTTCTAAATATTATAATTATTTTGAAAAAATTAATAAAAATATTATTTTTATAAAATAACAATAGTATCAATTTTGACACTATTCATTTCATTGACATCAAAGAAAATAGAAAAGAATGACAAAATCAATAGAAATAATATAATATAATACTTATATATCATAATTACCTCTATATTTCATGTATCTCTAAAATTAATTTGAATTATTTTTCTTTAATATTTTTAAATCTATTTATTTACCATTTCATTTAATAAAATAATTTATATGTCTATATTGTTTCATCATTAATGTAATATATTTATTGTATAAAAATTATTAATAATTTCCTCTGATGTATTAAATTATTTTACCTTTCTAAATAATATTTATAATCGATGTTATACCCTGTTATTCTCTATATTAAAAGTTTTATAGTTATAAAAAATGAGAGTGTGACATCTTTTAAATTTCCATTATTTTAATAATATTTTTGTATTATTTATAGAAATGTTTCCATTTAATGATTCCATTTGGAAACATACATAAAATGGGTCTAAAATAGTACTCAAATTGAATCGTTTTTTGTTTTTTAATAATTTATAAAATTATAGTTATCTATAATTACTTAATTTACCCTTAACTATGGAAATATTTTTTTTACTAATGTTACTATTAAAAATGTAAAAAAATAAAAGAAACCTATTAAAATAATTTATACTTATTGATTCTAAATATTTTATATGTTTTTAAAATTTAAAAACATTGAATATTCATTAATTAAATTTAAATTAATCTCTTTGATGTAACGATAAAATTGGATTTTTTAAAAGTCATTAGTATCAAAGGATTGACATATATTAATATCCAATTTTAACGTGAAAATAATTCCTATGACATATGTTATATTAATTTTTAAAAAAATTAATCGATTTATAATTTAAAACAGATCAAAATCAAAATTTGACACTATAAATTATTTCAATGATGATATTGTTATCAATTAAAAATTAGTATTTTTTATTATTCATCTAAACATGATGCTTATCACATTAAATAATAAAATTGAATCAAAATAAATTTACTTATTAATATTTCATAGAATAAGAATATTTTATCTAATTTTATATATAAAAGGGTTCTATATTATATTTAAAATGGGTTCTCCTTCAAAAAGAGGTAACACAAGATTTTTTAAATAATACTTCCATTATCCAAAAAATTGAATTTGTTCGTATATCATGTCTAGAGAAAAAATAAGTTTAATGTTACAATTTTATGTAATATAAATATTTATAATTGAGGTTATAATATTCATAACCCGTAATTTAATGACAAGGTAATATATTATGTTAAATAATAATATTATTATATTTTTTTAGGTAATACTGGGCATTCTGTCTAACGCAAGCTGACTAATTGTTGTGTTTAGCATTAGAATAATACAGAATTGTTTAATATGAAAGAAAGAAACAAAATTAAAATGATGTAACATCTATATGCTAGGGGATGGGGAAAAGTGCCAAATGGAATATCACAAATGGGATTTATATTACAAATGTACCCATGTGAACATAAATTACAATCCCATTAAAGTAAAGAGTAATAATTTTAAAATGATGTAACATCTATCAAATAAACCAATGAATAAAAGATCTCTCACGTGTACAAGATTACGCTAGTGAAAATTGAAAAGTAAAGCGAAACAATACCCACCCAACAAGACATATATCCCAACATGACAAAATTTTAAGGTAAAAGGTTGAGAGATACATGCTTTGGATATCCATGCTATGACTATTATACATATTCCCATGATCCAAGTATCCGTACTCTCCTCTATTGTCCCTTCTAGCATATTCATCATCTGTATAAGACATGACATGTGCAGCAAAAATCCATTTTCTGTTTGGGAATAGAAACATTTAATGACCCCAAAATATGAAGGTAGAGCTTTGAGAGACAAAAAAATGGAATAATAGTAGATAATAAATGTTATGTAGCTCGACAAAAGGTAAATGAATGAGTAACCTCATCAATGAACAAGGGGCTCAACACATGGTGTAGATGAACTAAACTTAATTTTTTTTTACCGATATCATGTGAGAAACATCATATTTCAATTAAGAACTAAAAATAATAATGTTGGAGACCCCATGCATCATCAAAATATAAGGTAGTAGAGCATCCAAATAAATCTACATGGATATAGATGTGTATTTCAGAAAACTAATCCTTAATGATTTTGTATGTGGATCTACAACACAGAGCCTCGCCCCGAAGAAATGGTCTCCCAATGTTATGAAAGACCAACATCAATTTCAAGCGTCTCGCGAATGTACATAGAAGAGAAAAATATAATTCAATTCACACCTAATCACTATGACACATAGTGGATGGGAAACAATATCTATATAGTTGAGCCATAACCTATTACAACATTAGAGTCTCACATTGTTGATAGATATAGTGACCATACCAAATTAATATAGGAGGGTTCCACTCTAATAGTTGATGGATGACACATGCCCTACATGGTAGGGGTGTTCCACTCGGATGGTAGAGGACCCATGCCTAGCCCATCTTTAGGGTTCAACTCTTGATATCTTTATAGGACTGATTCTCTATTCCAATATGTGGTAAATACGCTCATTTTAGTGGAAACATTCCTATATAGTATGGATTGTTCAACACTAGAGGTCTATAGCGGACCCATTCTTAGATCAACTTTAGAGTGCCTCACCATTTGTCAAGGAACCACTCCCATATAAGCTAGAGGGTTGCACTATTGTCCTCTAGGACTCATGCATAACCCAGTTATATGGTTAAAATCAAAATTACTTTGGTTATTCTATGTTATCACTGCTGTCATACTGGTTCTCCCAAACATTCTCTATTCTTGGAACACCTCACATAATATCTTAAATCCACAATAGTTGCCACCATCAGATTTTATGCGGTAAATCACCCAGGATAGGCTACTCTTCGGCTAAAATTTATGTTCAAATGATGGAGATAAAAGAGATTTAGGTTTTCTCAAAAGGAATGATGGGATACATGGTGTGTGAAGTGATCCACATGACATGTGGCCCCACTCGGTCACCTATTCATTTTTCCGGAGGTATATGGATCACAAACCCACACAACACAACATAGAATATAAAGAGGCTACACAACATGTCCATGACAGTCAGGAACAATTCCCAAGCACTGTATTCTTATATGTGTACTCAAGTCATGTCCTTGTACATTGGTACACTGTGTGTCGCATCACATGGGGATTCGAAAATGCCTATTATTGTATTATTATACTCTATTCTTGTATTTCTACTCAATCACATTGTTTGTTCCTAGCTTTGAACTTCTCAAAATAGTATTTTAACTTGTGGAAGAGATGCATGACATTTTTGTATCTACATGGTGTTGCATACATATAATTTCCTATAATCTGAACCTCCACCACATATGGAAATTATTTCGTGTGTTTAACACAGTACATGGAGAGCAGTATATCTTTTACAAACAAACTATACCCATTATTCATACACTATATCCATCCATTACCCCTTTGATTTCATCTTCATGTCCTCCTGATAATGGTATATCTAGTTTTCATTTGTTGTTTTGGGATGTCATTCCCAATAAATCATACTTTTTCATCCCATGATGGTTCCTTTTATGCACTGCACAAAACATCACCACACCACATCGTTGATTAAAATATAGTATCAAACTATAAATAACCTAAAACCGAAAAAAAACAATATATATCCATAATTGATCAATCTATCTCTTGTAAATTAGAATTTTCATGATTCCAAATGTTTTATAAGGCTCGATACTACCTGGATAGTTCTAAATGAGAATAAAAGGTCCAACCTATGTAGAATGCAATAAAATTTATAGAGGATTGAACATGAAATTTTTTTATCAATAATTTCCAAAATTTCATCACTAATTACAAATATTGGGGATATCCAGGGATAGAAAAGAAGATTAAAAATTGAATTTCATTTTATGGGCACCTAAAAGGGGCACAATTTGTTGAGGGCAATAGTAAGAAGTTGATATTTCCCAAAATATATAACAAAAAAGGGAATAAATCATGAATTTGTTCTTTGTACCTAGATATATGATTTTTCATTTTTTAATATCATGCTTTCCACTGAATGGAATATTTCATTACAGTCACAACATCCCTATCTTATCTAATCTATAGATATGTCATCATCTAATGTGATTCACCAATAGAATGAGTATGAATGATCTTGAATCCACCTAGGGATTATGTGGATAACTCTTTAGTATTATTTATAGATGTATATGTATATTAATTTTAGTTATTTTATATTAATCAATTTGATAAATTTATTAATCAACTAGATGTATAGAAAAACGATGAGATAACCTGACCCCCAACCAACCAATTTTACGTCATGACTAAGAAAAACATAACATTCCAGACTCAACCATTGTGTTTGATATCTGATTTTAGATTCATTTTAATATTTCCCCATTTTCGTTAAAACATACATGTGTTTAATATAAAATATATTTAATTTTTTTTATAAATATAATTTTGGGCACACCAGGCCTCAGAATCGCACACCATCCCAGTTTAAAGATCCAGAAATATATGTAAAAATTCCTCAAAGTCATACAATGGAATACAAGGTCCCTAGATCATTCCATCCATCAATTTTTTTACCCATGATAAAAAATTAAATTGAAAACTCCTGATACAGATATCACATCTTGATATCACGCCCCATAAAGATTTTTTGCTTGTTCATATATTTCCATGACATGTGAACCAAAGGGATAGTCCATCTTCATAGAGTCATCTCATATCAATACTTGATCACCTCTAGGTTCTCCTAAAATGTGGATCCTTTATCAATCTATATATCTCCCCAGTCAGTGACATATGTTTGGACTTGAATTTATCTCCTCCATTATGAAACATAGAAGACATCTTACACTTAATCCAACTATTGGGGTAGGTTGGGTGGGATGTGACCATATAAACCCTACATAATATCATGAATGTCTATATGAACCATTAGGATAATATTCCTACATAGAAGAACATCAAAAATCCTCTTCATGGTGTGACTCTAACGGAAATGTGGTCCCCATTATTGAACTATATGGGCTTATAATGTAGATCTATGTAAGATTCATGTTAGATCTAGTCAATTCAATCCTACTCAGGGATGGCCTATACATTCTCTATCATTTTTTGTACCAACTCTAGACCCATAATAGATGTCTCTCTGATCTCTATACATTGAATGGTTTCTTAAAATTTCTATCTTAAATGGACTCAACATATTTATTAATATGGTAGTGTGGTAGTTGTTGTTGAACACAAACTCTACCAAGGGTAAGTGAACATCCCATCCCCTATCGATGTCAAATATTAAAACCCCTAGAATCACTTCCAATAATGAGATACTGCACTCTATTTTCAAATATATTTATGGTTGAAGGGATGTACTCCTCCTCATCTGGGTCCTGCATACCACCTATAGGCCTCTCGACATTCCTATCAGATATCATGCATCTTGATTAAATACAATCATTGAGGGAACCCCATAATGTAGAATAATCTATCATCCATACAACTTCCCTAAAATCTACACCAAAATATTCTACCTTGTATCAATGAAGCATGAAAAATTATTGAGTCCATAAACAATCAAATAGATTTAATCATGTTTATTTATCATAAGTGGAATACCATTCATAAAGTCAATAGATATTCCATCCCACTTATACTCTAGGTTATTAAGGGGATAAAAATAACATATATGAACCTAGTTCTCATCTTTCAGATACTGAGTAGTGAGTGAAATAGAAATATTCATGGAAACAATCCATCTCATTTAGGCTAAATTAATTAATAGTTGAAGGCCTATGTACATATTCTCAGAACCATTTATTATGGACAATGTATATGTGTGGAACTATCACATCACCTCATCCATCATCATGATATGGACCGATGATCGCCACTTGAAAAAAATTACTTGATACCCTCAATCATAAATACATATTTGGTTAATCTCTAAAGGATATTTCATCATGAAAGACCTCAATATCAATGTCTCTTAGTAGGGAAACTCTCATTCTCCCATGAAGTGGCAGCATCAACACCATCGACCTAAGAAAATTTATACCGTCCTACACCATTATGGTCTGCTGCAAGGAAGCCAATAGCAATGAAGCATCATCTTCCAATATGCCTAATAATTCCACCAACAATAATATTCAACCACATTTCCCTTCCCATAAGTATATACTACCCCACAATCATAGTCCTGTAAGCACTCCATCCAGTGTCAGTGAGAAGACTACCTCCATATTCTCCAGTACAAGATTCACACAGTTCTACTTCGGGTATCAAATTACACAACCCTAATTCAATAACTACCATATACTAAATCAACATGTATCCATAACCAACACTATAGGAATCAAAATTCATATTAAAATCTACACATTTAATTAATTGTATCAACACTATATTACTGATCATCCTTAGTCTCAACTCCTTGAAGTCTCTTTGAAACTACCAATTCGATGAATTAGACATCCATTTTCGTGTTAGGGAGGTTAATGGAATTTAATTTATGTTGAAGTAGACCAGAAACCTCTTATAGTGCCCCACTAAACCCAAATAACTATTCAACTCTGACACAATTTGTGTGGAGCCCATGAATTTAGTATATTTATCTTTGTTGGGTCTATGGATAAACCATTCCAAACGAAGACAAGGACAAAAATATGAACCTTGTGAATCAAGAATTAGAATGTTAAGAGCATCCCATAAATATTGTAATCTCAATGTAAATATACTACTATCCTCAAGTTCTCTACAAGATACTCCTCTGATGGATATTAGATGAGTATGTTTCCAATGAAGACAACCATAAATTCGTACATGTATGGGTAGAAAACTTGGTTCATCAAATCCATAAATAATGCTATGTTATTCATCATACCAAATGGAATCACTAAAAACCCATAGTGTATGTATAAACATAAGAATACCATATTTAATATTTTATCCTCACTAACCATCAACATTTTGGTATTTAGGAAAGTGATCTATCATCAAGAACCATCTCTCACCTCACCAATAGTCAAATAGTTCTTCATTCATCGACAATGGTTACAAGTTCTTTATCTGGTAATGATTTAGGTGATGATAGTCAATTAAAATATTCAATATATCATATTACATTTACATGAACAATACATTTGTTTTCTATGATAACATGATCTATCCTATGAAACCTTACCTCTGTAGACCCTACAAACTACACCACTAACTCTCAATACCTCACAGGGTAATCTGATGTGCTAATGAAAATGTCAGGCCATCCATGGGGACATCCAATAAAGATGTCCATGTTATGGTGATGCAGAAATCCATGTACATTATCACACCTCACCATCATTGGAGGGATCTAATATATCATAAAATTTATTTCTTTAAGGGTAATACTATCCAAATAAATCAGTTATAACTTATTATGAATGAGCTCATCCATCTGTTTTTACGAATCACACCTCCTCGGGTAGGGAAACTCCATCCCATAATCTATAGGCACTACCAACTCACTAGTAAGATTCTTCCAATCAATTATGGTTGTTGAAATGTATATACTAAAGAAGTAATCTTTGGCCTCACTTTTTTTATTGAAGATTTGGTGTGAGCATCTCTCTCTTTTTCATCATATAGTATCTTCTCCCTATAGGTATAAATGTGTGACCACTAATCATCTTTTTTGGAGCCTCTAACACAAGGGTATAGAAAAAGGGACTCAATTAATATCATTATGACTTGAACAAGTGCTACAAATAAGGAAATATGGATTTCAACATTGTGATAACAACTACTACTAGAGAAGTTGTTACATGGGCCATTACCTAAACCTCAGACTAGCGTCCTAAAATGAATCCCCATCTACTGAGAGCTCATCTTTCCCATTCATATGAACAATCCTCGACCAAGGTCTACTTTTTCACCACATCACATATACACATCCCAATCACACAATTGAAATTATATCATCCACCAATCCCTAAAACTATCTACTTTAATAGGAAATGAGTTTCCCTCACGGTTTTAGATCATGTCACAAGAATGTGTCTCGATGGAGAAAGTGTCACTATTACATGAATGATTATTTTAATGCTAAAAATATCTATATTAGAACTCCAATGACCCCTATAATCATCCTAGATAGGTATCACCATGAATTCCACAATTAATAGGGTCTCTATCCTAGTGGGATATCCAACACACAAATATTAGGAAAAACCTCAAGCACCAAAGAAGTAAGTATAAATCAATATGATATATTGGATTTAATAGGCTCTAGAACCTACAATTAAAACATAGTAGGGGTTCATCATCTGTCATTACCACCATAATATATTACTTCTCTATGAGAGCCCTAGTGGTGAGTTAACCAACCAAATTAATTGGTATAATAAAAAATATGAAAACTCTTATCACTAACTCAAGGGAATCCACTATTGTGTATGGATCTGGCACATCATGGATCATTATCTACCTCTATTTCCAAATCTCATATAGTGCAAAAATCCTACGTGAACCATAAGTGAACATTTTTGGTACTATCAACTACCCGAAGTGTGGGGGTATTGTTACACACCTTCACGAATGAATGTTTTCACACGATAGAACCTGAATTGAGGTATCATTGGATCATAATTTGTTTATAGCACGAGTATCCTAGTTGGATAACATTGTAGAGGTATTTAGAAATATTTTTCATGTTATTATATGTTCATATGAGTGTATATGTTGAAATGGTGAGGTTATTCCTGAATTATATCAAAGGACACAATTCTATATGATGCATGTATCATTGATCTTGTCCTGACATGAACCAAGCCAGGGATAAAGAGATAACTATACCATGATCAACACAATAGGCTTGGTTTGGAAAAAACCATTCAAGGAATAAATAACATGGGGAGGCCTTTTACTAATTATCTATACACACACACATAGCCATCTCGATGAAAAAGTGGAGAGGGAAAATTTAAAATATGAAAAACAACTATAAAGTAATCCAAGAATACATGAACCTTTGGTTTGAATAAAAGTATTTTTGTTTAACTGAAAATTAAAGGGTAAAATTCATGCCCAACAATAAATAAGTTCCAAACTAAAAAATAGAAAGTAAATATTTGGTATAGCATGTCTCTTTAATCCCAAGCTACATCCACCATACACGGTCGAGGAATCCAGTATCCCTAAGCTTCTCTTAAATCACTGTCGACATATCCATCATCAGTTTAAGAAATGAAACATGTGAGAAATGCCCATGCAAGGGTGAGAATATACATAAAATTTAGGAATCACAGAAATCTAATTAGGGAGATTTGAGAGGCACAACCAGAATAGAGAAATAGTTTATGCAATATTAATTCAAATAGAATATCTAAAGTAAAACTATGAGTGACTTTAACAGCATCCCACCATAAGGGGATTTACAAGGTGAGTATGTGAAACAGCCATAATGTATTTATCACATATGTGAATGAAACCGAATAGAAGGTGTGGATATATAAGAATATATATCTGATCAGTCAAAAGAATCCATAATTAGAGAGTTTGGGAATCCCCATATCAGAGCTCATTCTACGAATAAGGGTATCTAGTATCTCCAAAAGTCCATAATCGGTTCCTAGCATCTCACACGTCTTTTCATAAGTCAGTGTTCAATTCAATCAATGCATCTTTATTGTGTCTCATAGTCGAGGATCCAAAAACTCTATGTTGAGAACCAATTCTCTAGTATAATAAATTGTTCCCACTATGATACTCACTAAGGAACTACATTGAAAATTCATGGTGGATAAGACCTCTTAATGGTAACTATAGAGTACTTGCTCCCATATCAAAGGGGAGGCCCACTGTGTTATCCATTAGGGGATCATTTAACCACCAATAATAGAGGGTCAACCTAGTAATCATTGAGGATGTCCATATATCATCTCTACTAGAGGGTGCAATTCGAAATGTTTTTGGGGAAATATACTCTATATCCTTACTATAGGGTACCACTCTAGTTGGTTGCCTAAGAACTCCACATCCCAGTCCTACTAGAGGATACCACTCTAAAATATCATAAATGAACTCTGTTTACCAGTCCTACTTTAGGGTTCTACTCATAAAGGTCATCAAGGAAATCCAAATCAAATCCTTACTAAAGAGTAACACTCAAATGGATCATTGAGGAACTTCACTTCTCATCCTTTCTATTGGGTACTACTTAGAATAGCCATTATGGAATTAAACTACCCAACCCTGTTTCAGGGTACCGATCAGAAAGTCCAAGGAAATCTTATAGGTTATCTACCATTATCGGAAGTAACCTAAACAATAATTATCACTCAAACATTCCAAATCTTATTTGAGAAGCCAAAATGGAGGACCCCATAATGATCAACATGGAATTCACTCAAGATAAGATACATATAGTCCAAAATTCGAGTTTAGATGAACAAGATATGGACAATTTATGTTTCCTAAAAAATAACCATGGGGTACATGGCATGTGAGGTGACCCACATTGTGTTTTTACCACACCCTATATATCATTCTCCCATGTTATCAGACGACTCCATCACATGTAGTAGAAAACACCATGTTTGGGGACTACATGGTGTGTCTAGTCTAAAAAGGATTAGGTTGTGTCTTATTGGATATGATCATGTACTAGACCTCATGTACCTATACCAGACCCTATCTACGTGTACTCGGGGAAACAATTGTGTACCAATCCATATACAACAAAATGTTTTCCATCCAATGTGATCCATTACATGGGTGTCTATCTGGGGAAGGGTACACAATTTGTGAGTTTTCTATACATGGTGCGACCATTATGTTATTTGAAACCCATGTTGTTTCTATAAAATGGGATACATGTTGTTTGAACATTTATATTCAATTCATGGATCTGGGATTTATCCAGAATTATAAATCATATTCTTGTGCTATTAATCATGTCATTCTACAACAGACCAACATTTAATATATCTAAATCTTATGGATCTTCCCATGGACCATAGACTTCAGTCATATCTAACCACTAATATGAAATATTTGTTCTCATGCCACCAAGTCTCATGCCTTTTATTCCTTTATATTGAATCACCTAAATGAAAATCCATGAATTCCATTAATCCTATATCTATCCCTGCATTTATTATACATGCCTCACACATAATTTTATCATAGATCATGGGGTCCGATCCAGATCGGTACTGCCCAAAAATGTCATACTGGAATACTGAAGTCCTACCAGTGAAGAATGAAGACAATTGTTTATGAAAAGAACCCTTAAAGGTTTATTTGATCTATGAAAAAACTTTCTTTGATAATGTTGTATAATTCTGAGATTGGGTAAAATCATTGAATAGTGAATTTAAAATATTGTACATAGGAACTTCTCAATCAATAATTGGAACATAGATATCCTCAATAATTTTAATTATAGGTTGTAATTAACCAATTTAAGAGTCCTACATCGATTATGGAAATTTTTTTGATGAATAAATAATCTTATAATTATGAAGAGATGATGTTGAATTCAATACATTTGGTTCTCATCTGATTTTGTGTTTCATCGTTGTCCAATTAGATTCTCTAATGAATAATGAAGTTAGATAACAAAAATTCACACAGAAGTTATGCATATAAACAATTATAATTCATCCAATATGGGATATTATATATCATTTCACTTCATTGAAATGACATTAATAATTAATTAACAAATTATTACACAAAATGTTTAACAAGTTACTAAGGAGTCTGAATGCCCCATGTCGAACCCTTTTTTATCACACGTATGGTAAACACACCTTTACGGACTCATCCACAGTCTATGATTTTTTATAGGTTCCCCCTTTTAATAGTTATTCCGTTTTTTTTTGGGAATTACTACACAATTTTAATTACATTAAATATGTTTATAAAACTAATTTCGGTTACACACGCCTTGTAATCTCATGTTATCATATAGCATAACCCTTTAAATATATAAACTATATATATCAATATATGTATTGGAAAAACAATTCTATACATCATACCATACATTATGAGTTTTTTCCTTGGAATGATCAATGTAAACAAACATCTCAGAATACATAGAACTCAATTCGTTATCCATCTCTAAGGAAGTCTTATGCATGATCCCATACTTTCACAACATTTGAAAAAATTGAATGTTTCACCGACAAAATTTCTTCTCCCGTCAAAAGTTTTTTTTCATCACGTGGCCCCCAAATTTGTCAAAATCCTAATTGTCAATATCTCTTTATTCAATGATTTTTGGGGGTTCTGGAATGTATCACATTATATCCAACAAGTGGCAGACATCCGACATCCTCTCTAGCCATCGGGGTAAGGCAAGGTAGTAATAAATATCATCATTCATATTCATGTTCTCCAACACCCCAATGGTCCTCAGGGATGGAATGACTCCATAGATGAACATCTAAAATCCTCATCATAGAGAGACTTTCATGAAAATAATGTCATCTATATTGAACTCCAAGGGCCTATGATGGCGATCTGAATTAGATGTATAGCTGTTGTTGGCCATCCTAATCTTCTTAGGGATGAAGTAGAATCTCTTCCTCATCACCAATACTATCTATATGGAAACAAATAGAATCCTCACTGATCTATTTCAACCTCAAGGTTGACTTACATGTTATCCCATATAAGGAATCATATGGTTCTATACTAATAGTTGATTGGAAGTTGTTGTTGTGAACACAATATACTATAGGAAGTTAATCCTCCCAACTCCAGCTAAATCCTAACACACAATCCCTATAAATATCATCCAACACCTTGATTGAGTGCTCAGTATGATTGGAAGTTGTTGTTGTGAACACAATTTAGGTTTCATCATGTTTCTTTTCCAATAAAGTCTATATAAAGGTGATGAGTTCCACTGTTGGAAAGGCTATGAGAGAAAATTTTGATATCAAATATGATAGATATACCAATGTTAAGGAATAAAATATCTATGTTTTACATAGTAATTTTTATGTATTAGGGACATATCTTGAGGAAGATATTGATCCGTTATTCATCTATAGTATTAGTTTTGTTGAAGATATCTGGGAACTTGTTGAAAAAATTCTAAATGTGAATATAGAAAATAAAATCATGATAAGACCGATGCCTCATTCCAACCTCTAGGATTCAATCTGGATGAAATAAATTAGTATGACTACTCACTAGATATGTTGCATTGTATTTTGGTGAATTGTGATAATTGTGTTAAATCCAAGGGAATTGATAAACAAATCAGTATAGAGATAGAATACAATTACATAGAAATTCATTAAACTAATTAATAATTCGTGGAAGATAAATTTGATTACATTCAGTATCAAAAATTTGGACACATTGCATCGCCATATCCAAATTTTTTTGGTTTTAATCAATAATAATTAGGAACTGTGTAGAATCTATTATAGAGGTTTTCCCATACAAGAGATATAAGTCTAGGAATCTATTTTATATATATATTTTTGACAATGGGTATACATAGAATAATATAATAGTTCGATGAATATTACTTTGACGAATTAAATATTTCATTTAAATGATATAAATACATCTCTATTATTTCCATAGTTGTAAATGTCAAATTTTATAAATTTAATGTTAAAGTATATGAGTTTATAGTTAACTACAAAGTAAAACATGGGGGATCTCTTGATTACATTTATATTTAGAGAATAAAGAATATAAATATGATTTCCTTATAAATGAATTATTATAATATGTGTATTATATTGAAGATGAAATATATCGACTATGTAATGTGTTAGAAGTTAAAAAATTAAGAAACACAAGGGAAAATTAGTTCAATAAAAATTAAGAATTACGTAAAAAACTAATTCTTTGTCAAATCTTAAATTTTTATAAAGAAATGATGAAATTAAGTTTAATATATTCATAAAAAATTTCATAAATTTATATTTATTTGAAGAAATATATTAAATTAGTGTTTATCAAATAAGAAATTATTGTTTTAAATGTTTTCAATGTAGAATTATAAAAATTTTAAAAACAAGAATCTTGTGAGTGTGGAAAATATGCTGGTAAAGATTACATGGAGGAAGTAGTGACTGATATTAAATGACATAATGATTATTTAATTATATCCATAGTAAAAAAGGTGAATTTTTATGAAGTTAATGACAAAAATGTGGATTTATGGATAACTACAATGTATAATGGGAAGTATCTCTTCAACATATTTATATTTAGATCATAATGATTAGAAATATTGGTGAATTGTTAGAAGAGTTATAATGATATATGGATTAGCATAACGATAAAATATAACAACTATTTCATGTGTTGGAAGATAAAATATTAGTCCAAAAAATTAAGGGATCTGTTATTGACTACAAATCAGAAATTATTGAAAATAAAAATGGAACTTATTTATTATCTAATGGAAAGAGGAATGAGTGTAAAAGATATCCAAGATGAAGTTATTATATTTAGATGTATTTTAATAACTAATGTAAAATCATATTGGTCAGAGAGAAACATATAGTTATAAGAGTTATCTAATGTATAATTGTTAAAGATAAAATAATAATGCATAAATATAGTTGAAAAAATTGTAGATAAAAATTACCTGGATGCATTATAAAAAGTGGCATTGAATGTGAGGAAAAGAAAAAAATATCTAATGAACAATCTATATCAGACAAGGTGCGATTAAATTCATTAAATTTTATATTTATAAAATTATTGTTATAAAACAAATAATTATTCAAATTCAATAGAAATATAGAGTGGTGAAAATGGAAATATATTTTGACTCACGAAGATCATGTTTTATGGATTTAATGACCACATGATGACCTGCTCTCTTGAGGCAGAGAGAAATTTGAGTGGAGGATAAGCAGTAAATAGAAAAATTAATATAATTATGTATCCTTCAACCCAAATAACAATATATCATTATGGTTATTTCATTAACTATAGTATGTTTTACATAAATCTATTAATTTTTATAAAGTAAGTGCTGGAAATATCTCCAGTTTAGGTCAAAGGAAGATAGACTAAATAAAAATATGACATAGTTACCCAGATAAAAATAAACACTCCAGGGGATAATGAAGGTGTTTATAAAATTCAAATTAATTATAATTTATAAAATTATTTTATATAAAAAATTCCAAATTAACATGGACTCTCTTGGAATGAAAAGTGGATCATACTAAATGAGAATGTGGAAAAAATTGAGCAGAATGAATGTATGAATTAAATCACAGGTATCATAGAATCTATCTTCTCACCCAATTAGACTGGTAATAAAAATATTGTATAGAATGTGATTGAATAAGTTGGTGGTAATATTTGATACAACAATTAAGGTTCATTGAAAATAAAATAAAATTTTATGACATAAATTATTGGAGAAGTGATCATGAACACAAATGTACTTATTTTGATTTTTTTAGGAACACCCTCTTATAGGTAAATAAATATTTTGAAACTAAGACATGCTTATTTATATTTCAATGATTTTTTATTATATTTTTTTGAACTATAAACTCTATTTTGAGAGGTTAGGAGTCAAATAATAATCTATAATTAGTTAATTGGATGGAAATAACATTTTTACACAATATATGAAAATGATAATTTATATAAATATGGCTCATATAGACTAACAAAACGTGATGGAATTTTTTGATAATTATTGATTGGGAAAATATAATCGTTATTTTTGTAAAGATAATAGGTTCGACATGAATATGTGGAATGAATATACCCATATTTTTACAACATAAAAAACAATTTTTCCAATATATTTAATCAGTTATACAAAAAAATTGATGCATGATAAATCCGTCATGATCATAAGTAAAAAATTACATTTTTAATGATTATTACAATAGTATTATGTGTGGGATGTTAATAAAATTTAGGAGAGGGGTTATATATTTCATCTATAGATAGAATATGGTTGTCTATAATTTTATAAGGTTTTCCATAAATTCATTACTAGTTGATGATTGAATAGAACTAAAAATTATATTTAAATTCATACCATCAATAAAAACGTGTTAATGATTAGGAGAGCATAATAAAATGGTTTTGAATAACAATGGAATTGAATGGTGAATAACATGGATAAACTTATACATATTAAATATTTATATTATTATTCTACTAAAATAAGGATATTTTTATTATTTTATAAACACATAATTTTATTTTTTTATTAACTACAAATAATAAACCCCCTACGGGATATGGAAAGTGAGGAAGAAATCATCAAATAAATTTTTTTTGAAGTAAATGATACATTCAAAACAACAACAAAATTATTTGTAAATATTGTGATGAAAATAATGATATGGTGTTTCTCATATAATCAATAAGGAGAATGTCATATAAATGATACAGACTAAATTATAGGTGGAATTATCAAAAAAATTATGTACGAGATATCATTGAGAGGAAGGAAAATGATGGATACAGATTTGTGGTAGCATTATGAAAATAAGAGGATGAGGATGATACAATCAATGATATTTTACAACAGGAAAGAAATGGTTATATTTTATAAATCAAATTGTAGTCGAAACCTACTTTTTAATAAAGATATCACAATTCTCTGAGACGAGGTATGTGTATGGATGTTGTTTTATCAAATGTAATTAGGTATAAAGCTTCCATAACTCATACGTGAAGGTTGATGTCAATAGATAATGATTATCTATTATCTATCAAGCCACATGAAACATTTGAATAAATTTCATTAGATGAACCACTGATGTGATAAATAAAATAGGAACAAGATATAATTGAATAAATTAAATGTGGGGATTTACAAAGATAACCAAATACAATAATTTTATTAAAAAAAAGTGGTTCCATCATATTAAATTTTATTTACATAGTACAATGGTGTGAGATAAATATCATTTTGTGTGAAATTTAAATTCCAAAATTAATGGAGTTAATGTAGAATAAAATTTCTTACCAGTGGCTCTATTTTAGATTATAAACTTATTCAGGGTAGTGGTAATGAAAATAGTATATTGATTATTTTGTAAAGAAGTGAAGATACACATATTAAATGGGGTTTTATGGAATAAGTCTAGATCATCATGATATAGTTTTTTAATTACAATTGAATAAAAAATAGTTTTTAAATTTAAGGATGGACAATATGGATCAAAATATGCACACCATCAAAGGTATTCTCAACAATAATCATACCCAAAAAAATGTATTGATTAATGTAGAAGGTGTTGGTTAAAATATTTATGTGGAAATTTAAATTTAGGAAAAATTCATTATATTATTTTATTTGGATGAATTATTTAAGAGGAATAAAATTGTAATTAGTTGATGATATTTACAAATTTATGAGTTCATATCTTATGATGTTAGTGATAGATGAGATTTTATTTTTTTAAGGAAATTGTGGAATCAAAATGATAAATAATAATTTACCTCGTTGGATTTCTATTCAAATGGAATTATTATAGAACTTTACATAATTTTTTCAAAGAACATACAAGCCTCCATTGTAGTTTTAAACAATAATGGTAAGTATGAATAGGTAAATATCTTAGAGTATATTCTATATAGGGATATTACTGGATGTTTCTTTTACTTGATATAAAATTTTCCTAATACAACCTATTTTATAGTTTGTAATTTTAGTCTCAATAGAATCCTATTGAAAAACAAACATCTATAGCATATCGTGTAATTAATTTTGGGCACTCTTACTCATGTTTTACTATTTATGTTAAATAAGGGGCACGAGGTACCATTATTCAATGATGTTGATTGGGATGGTGATGTAGTTGATATAAAATTCACAAGTTATATATAACTAACAATTGAAACTATATGTATAATATTGTTGAAAATTCCCAAATATTGATTCACTATTTAAAAAAATGATGGAATAAATTTATATACACTTATATATTGGTTGAGGAAGTAGTTTATTTCCCTTTTTGAATAAGTGATTAAATGAAAGATATATTTTTTTGATAAAATTGTATCATTTAACACACTAAATATAATGTCCAACACTCCCAAGGAAAAATATTGAACCTATGTATCAAATTATTAAATGAAAATTAATGTAATGTGTTATCATAATATAGTATGGGGGAACTAAAAGTCAAGTATGTGATTTTATAACAAAACCCTTGTTATAATTGTTTTTGAGAGACAATTGTTAAATAATGGATTTCAACCATATCCATAAAATTGATAACTTTTCATTCTTATTCCTAATAAAATTAATTTATATTTATCTATTTTTTATTTTTACTGTTGTTTTCATATATTCATTGTATTTGAGATGATAGGTAGGGATGCTTTAAATGTGTAATACATAAAGTATTGGGATGAATTTTTGTAAAATATTTGTCTTTAATTGTAAAATTATCCAATTTTTAATGATTTAAAAAAAGATTTGACACACCAATTCTTATAAAAATGTTTTATGATTTGGTGTTTTTTTATTGGTTCTATAATAATTAAGAATTCATAATTGATAATAGACATGAGGTTTGGTGACCCCATTTATTTTTATTGATAAAGAGGGAGAATGGACAGTTGGTGGGAGAACACAAACTGGGAAGAATGTATTTATTCATTGGAAAGATAGTGGAAATATTTACTGTATGGAAATTATAAAAAAATTCATAGGGGATGAATGAAGTTATAAAATATTATAATTGTATGTTTTTTTTTCAATTAGACTGTGTAGTGAATTTTCATGCCTATATGTTATTCTTGTTTTATTATTCATGGTAAAGAATTTTTTTTATTAGAGATGTAATTTTTATTAAAACTCATGTCGAGTAGTGTTTATCGTGTTTAGAAAAAAATGATTTCATAATGATCATTTAGTGAAAGTTAAAAAAAATTATAATGGTAAAATAATAAGGATCATTAGGAATATAAAATAAAATATATTACTGTAGAATAAAAAGTTATATATTTCCCTAATAATTTTTAACATATCATAAGATAAAATTTTGTTTTCTAATAAGTTGTGTAGTTTACTAAGATATTATACCATTTCATAACATGTATTTCAGTTATTAATGAAATTTACTGGTTTTAAATAAAATATGAGGTATTATATAAAATATGAACGTTTTTACAAGTTTTGGGGTTGAGTAAGACTCCAGATTTCACATAATATGTTTTTTAGATTTTGATGAGCATTGGTGGATTTATGATATAATTGGATCAAGTAAGATATCATATGACTTAAAAAAATAAAATAATTTTTCAAATATGTTACCTCATTTCCAAATATATTGCATGAATTTTATTTTTTATGGTATTGTTTATTAAATATTTCATACTTTGGGTCAGTATGAATGGGAAAAAATTAACAAAAATACTTTTTAAATTATTTCATAAATATTAAAGACTGAATATTTTTCATTTCATGGAGAAATAAAATACTAATATTTATAATGAGTGTCCTACTGATTATAAAACATTAAAATAGAGGAATACCAAATGGTGAAGTCTTGTTATTTTCATATTAAAAATTTATAAATAACCATCGCTGAAGTTAGAAAGGTAATTTTTCTATGAATTATTTTTGGAATTTCTTTATTAAAAAATTTGTGAGTATCATGTTCTTTATTAGGATAAGAAAAAATTTATATTCTATAACACAAATACAAATTTAATAAAAACACCTTTGAGTAAAATATGTGTAAAATATGAAAATGAATAATAACACCCATGAATAGATAGAGACAAAGATTAATGAATAAATATAAATTAAAAAGACTATTATTTATTAGTGTTCATATTCCACATTTTAAAATTATTATAGCGAGATGTGTGCTTCATTAATTTAGTAATCCTTGAATCAATATGATAATGGCCGATAAATAGGGGAGTGTGTCTGGGATCAGATGTGAAGCCTTCAGAAACCATTTTTATCACAAAAAAAGATTTTAGTACATAATTTTTCAGTTGTACCATATCAATGTATTCTCTTTGTACTAATCCTTAATGGTTATCTATGTAAAACCACATGTACATTTATTCAATTATAATATTCAATTATTCTTTATTTCAAATAAAAAATTACTACATTTTTTATAGTCTTGTTAAATGAGAACATTATGATTTTATTGAAAGATTATATCACACTATAATTCAAACATCCCCTCTTGGGATGTGTTCAGATATGGTTGTTATTTTTTTGTAATAGAATTATGTTCTTTATGAATCCATTCTAATTAAAAATTCCTTTAACACATGAAAAATTCAATAAATACCCAACTCATCCCTGAAAAACATGATACAAAATGTAACATGAAAATAACATCAAATCTCCTAAGTAAAACCACAGTATAAACTAGTCATTTCATGCTTATGAATGAGAATTTAATTTAACCCCTAAATTAAAAAATAATGAAATTTTTAAGGGAGTAATCTAACTCTTCATGTAATGACAAATACCATTTTCACATCGTCTCACTTGAGGGATTTATAACCATACATTTTTAATAGAATTTTATCATTGATATTCAATATCCCCATATATATTTATTAATAAATTAGGAAAACATTCTCTGGAAGACAAAAATCATTAAAACACATCCACACATTCATTTATCCACAAAAAGGAAACTAATGAAACCTAAACATTACAAACAAGAATATTAAATTATTTTGGATGAATATTAAATACATTACTCAATAATATAAGGCTAAGTAATATAATGTCTTATTGTATTTGGTTAATATATATAAACATTATAATTATGTATTTATCATAAACATATCCAAAAAATTCCTCACATTGTACAATGTTTAGTTATACCCTATATAAAAATAATTTTCACCAACCTAGGGAAAGGAAACATAAGAAATGGATATGTTAATGAACCTAATATTGAATATGAGATGTCTAATTGTATGATAACCTGAGAATGAAATTATAAAATCATAACTATGATTTTATAGTTCTTAAAAATCATTAATGGAATAAGCCATTGATTGTTTGTAAGACCATAATAATAAGGCAACTGAAAATCATGATCCGTGATAACAAATATTTTGTATAATAACATGTGATAATAGAGTTTCAGAAAGTGTGGAAATGTAATAATTAGAACTATATTCTATAAACTAAATCTACCAAGATACTCATAACATGTTGGGATTGTGAAAACCACATGTGTGAATTCTTTTCTCCTTTTAATAACCACCTATTTATAATTATTGTTTCATGGGTTAACCTCATGTGTATCATCCATTAGGCTAGGGATATCCTCCCAGTTGTACTCTTTTGGGATTTGGATACCTTTTGTGTACCCATTTGACTCAAAAATATTAAAATTTTCCCAATGCATTGTAGGGCTATAATGGAACTAATCATCACATATTAATAACACAATTATATGTATTCTAAAATTTCAGGAAAACAATTTCACTATATAAAATCATAACACATTAAATAGATAACATGTCTCATCAATATTTCTTCATCATAATGATAAACCATATTAATAAAAAATTGTGGTAACATCAATATATATATACATATATATTAAAACATGAGAAACATCAATAGATTATATTATAGATGAAAGTGAATTTTAATGATCATTGAAAAATGACTTGAGGAAAATATAGTTATCATTTTGAAATTAATTATTTAAAATCTATAAATTTATAAAATATTAGGGATATAATTTTATTTGAATGAAACCATGTAAAAATAAAAAAAATCATAAAATAAAAGATAATTCGTTAGGGTTGGAAAATTATTTATTGTGGTGTACGTTAAAATATTGTTTTCATTCATTTTTCATTAAAAAATGTACAATGTACCACATTTGTGGAACAATAAGATTATCCACTATTTTATTGAAAATAAAAATGTTAAAATAAAAAATAATAAAATAAACTAATAATAATAAAAAAATTATATAAAAATTTACATAATATATGTATATATAGAAAAATGTACCCTACCCATCAGAGAAATAAAGTTAATTGAAATAGAATTTTTTAGTCTCCTATGTAATTAAAGTGAGGAAAATAATTGGAAACATTTAATTTAAATAAATGAAAAATGTAAAATTTATGAAAAAATAAATTTAAGATTTATATAATATAATATCATCATTTGGTATTTATGAATTAATAGTATCCGTAAAACAATTAAGATTATAACATAAAAATCATACTACATTGAATACTTTTGATTCTTATTTCCATTTAGGGGACTGAAATCATTTTAAAAGTTAAATAAAATTGAAATAATTATGTTAATGATAAAAATATGAAAACACTTATTAGATACACCACTTAAATATAGATAGGTGTACACAATAACATATGTTCCAAAGAAGCCAGTTTGAGGACCTAATCCCCTTCCACAATGGTAACTTTTTAATAAAATCATATTGGATGAAATTAAATGAAATTTATATTTTAGTATCATTAATTAGGAAGTATTCATGATATGTGTGATATATAAGAATAGTTTATTCATATAAATCCAAAACTAGTCTACCACATTGCCTCATGTGTGCCTCTCAATTTTCTAGTGGCTTCATACTAGATGTGTTGTCGTAGGTTGTTTTTATTGAACGACTATGACTTCCTCTAATTGTGGGGAAAATGTTAATGGAAAGATAAATTAACATATAAATAATCAATAATAATAAAATCCAGTATATTCAATTCATTCAAACATAATAAAATGTGGAATAACCACAATATCCATGTCATATAAAAAAATTGAGATGATGTCATTATAATATACAAAAAATAGAGGATGTAACCCATAAATTTATGCTTTAATGAATTCATATAATGACCAAAAATGATAAAATCAAATAAAAACACAGACCTATGCTCATTTCCCTATTCTAATAAACTTTCATACCTTATGAATCAATCATCACAATCCAGAAACAATCATTTATTCCAAAATCCAACCGTAGTGTATGTCCTGGTACAAATAATAGGCCCAGATATGGATTGAGTAAATCATAATTGGACACCAATAATTATTTTTCCAATGAATCATGTCAATATGTACAAATATAGCAGTTTTCAAGTAAAAGTATTACTAGTATAACAACAAACTGAAATATTAACAATGGGAGGTAAACTTCTATAAGGGAATAATAGTTGTTCATACCTTCATCGACCAATGTTGTGTGACTCTAGATAAGTATCCTATATAATTTCATGACCTATAAATATGATAAGAATATTAATGTGATAATTATAATGATAGAGGACCCAATATGAAACTAATGAAACATTGAACATAGAATGTCAAGGAATCTCATAATAATAACCATTCAACCTCGCCAAAGGGTCAACGTGTAAGACAAGTGGTACACCCTTGGTATTAAACTAGATTAATAGTCTCTAACCAGGTCTTTAAAATACATTTAGTGTAAATAATCTTCTATGCATGACTGGAACCTAAGGAAATATTCTATTGAGTCACATCTATGAATACATTAAGCCAAATCCAAGGTGATAATCCAATTCTTTCTAATTAATTGATATAATTTCAATAAATTATTAGTAATACACAATGTAATTTATATAACAATAAGGAAATAAAAAAATTCAATGGTAGAAATTTTATTTTCTAAACATGATTTATTAATTAGGGTGGTTTCCACTATTTAATAATGTAATTTCTTGATGAATCCAATACTGTATCAATTTTGATTAATCATTTAATAGTAAAATATCCTATAATCAATTTGGACTATTTATATATATAAAAATAAAGAACATTATAAACCATGACAATTTATCATTCCATTTAATTCAAAAATGTCCTAAAAATTTATAAATGAAAAGTGTTTTTAATGAATTTATAACATTTAATTATCTTTTGTATATAAGAACTTGGTTTTTATCTCAGGTTTGGAATATTTTGAATTTTATTTACATACTTATGTTAGACCTAATATGGATTCATATTAAGGTTATTCTGATTTTGCGGGTGTCTGGAGACTATTTAAAGATCTAAACCATGATCGTTAGAAAAAATATACTTGTTTCATAGTTAGTGAAACAGTATCGGCTAGGCTATATGGTCTCTTCTAAATGTGCAGGTCTAGATAGTGGGGTGATTCAAGGTGCATGGTTTTCCTGAAACATGTCCTAGGGGATCCCCACCCATGAAACAGGTAAACAATTTTTAGTTCAGTATAATCTCAAGGTTGGAACATTGTTTTTATAATAGTATGAAATAATCATGTAGGTTCCCTATTTATGTAGTCGGAGGTTCATGGTTTGAACACAGTTTATCCCACCATGAACTCATACATTACAAATATTTTTTTGATAAATATTACAAAAATTCTTTTCATGAAACGTTCAAAACACACTACTTCTTCCAATTATTATTATCAAATTGACAATATTTCCCCCTCTGCCACTTTGTGCATTTTTGATGCTCTTTAAAATAATTTTATCTCTTTGTCTCATCCAAAGTCCAATAAAATCACCACATTTTTCAATGGGTTCTTATATGTAAGATTTAGATTATTTTTTTCGTAATTTTTCCTCTCCTTGATAAATATATTAAGGTGTTGGATCATTTTCCATATTTTCATGTTATTAATGCATTATTTTTATATCATTTAATCCCTATATTACTAAAGGCTGATACTATATTAAGAGAGTTAAAAGCCTAATATTGGCGGTTTTTAACTCATCCCTTATGTTTTTGTAATTCTATAAATTTATGTAATTATTCACTCATTGATCTCATCGGGTGGGGCGAAATTAAATTCATATTCATGTATTATTTTTATTAAAACATTTCTCTAAGACCAATATTAAATATTTGATACATCCATTGAGGTTATGACCTCAACATTTCCCATCTAAAATAGGGGTTTTCCATAGATATGTCTTTAGTGGTTTGTAATTTATATATCTTCCACCATTCAGGTGTTCTTTAACTTACCCTTCATAAAGGTAAGAATTTAAATAAATATAATCCTTTTTTATGTCAATTACATGTGATTATGTAACATAAAACTTGTAAGGAATGTGTTATAATTAATTAAATGATCATTTATAATTGGTATATACAAGGTATACTAAGTATATGGATTGGATAATTAAATTTAAATGAAATTCATGGTTCCATGACTGTAGTACACCTTTAAATATTTAATGGAAGGAACACGAGTCATCCTATGTAATTGAATATGACACAAATGAGTCAATAAATTATTTCTTTCCATATTATCATTGAGAAGCTAGTGAATTGAAACAACATGAACCAAATGTTTTATAAGAAATCATAATTATTCATCACCCTTAAATAAATTAATGAATTACGAATTAGATTCTTGTTTCATATGAAACGTGAAATTATTATAGGATTGGAAAAAATTGAGAAATACTTGGATTCACATGTAAATGCATTTTGTACTCATGTATGCTACTCTGATTTAGTAATTTAACATTCAATGGTTGATACCAACCATGGAACACCTACATTATCTACTTGTGGATGCATTGTATGACACAATAGTATCCTTCAATTATTATTTTTGGATTCCATTGATAGACAACTTGGATCCAGTATGAAATCTATAAACATGAGGTTACTTGGATAAACAATTGGCCACAATATTGTTATATCGTTTTACTTAGGATAAATTTAATAGATTCTATTAGAATTACATTATTTTTTTAATGACTTATGTGATTCCCTTTGTATTACCCAATATTCCCTTTAGAAAGTCTAGAGATTGTTGTTGATTTAGGTGAATCCTTAGGTTACTGATTCGATGGGTAATACCTTGGATCCACTTAATTATTATTTTTGACATCATTGATGCCTAGTAAGATCATGTAACGTTCATTATTCTTATTCTTATTATGAGGTAATTTATGAATTGGTCATAATAGACATGAATTTTGTAAACTATATCATAATTAATTCAATTCTTATATGTTAAGACAATAGTTGAGGATGAAAAAATTACTTGGATATCTACATTAATATACACCGTTACTTTTTCATAAGAGTGATTTCATAGTGTTAAAGTTTATGTAATATAAAGGAGATGTTATAGATGTTGTTTCCCTTGTCTTACTACGATTAATCTCAAACATGATCATGACCACCATTAGTCCATTTTTTGATTACATGTATATAGGCATTGAAAAGGGGATGTGTCCCATCATGGACACATATATCGCTTGCTTTCATAGGATAATTCTTAGTAGTAGATGAGTGAGAAAGATCTCAAGATTCATGGATAGTTTCTAGATATAAATTTATTTTTTATATCATGTATTTCCTACTAAATATAAGGCATTCATTATTGTTTCATAGAGACATGGCTTGTATAATAAACTTTTTTATATTATTACCAGTTTCACAAGATGTTATTTTTCATTCTATTTCTATTGAGAAATATTTTTACTTATATTACTTCCACTACTAAATTTTCATTATATCTATTTATTGTTTATACTATGGTGAGAAAATGTAATATTATCCCCTTTAACACACTCTAGTCCCATGATGCTTATCGGTAGCCTATTGTGCTAGGATAGGTCGGCTTCAGGCTATAGGGTAATCCAGAATTGGGGAACCATTGAGTGGATCCCGAGTTTAAGAAGTCAATATGTGGTGTTATATGTGGTTTATTTCATTATATACTATTTGGAAACAATAGAAACAAGATTAAGAATGCTGGGAAGTTGGTTATAAGTTGTTATTAGGATTATTTAACCCATGTTCATGGAAAATAATGTGGTCCCTGAATAAGTTTTGTTATTCTACTTTTCTTATTAACGTTAATATAATTTCACGGTTTGGTGAAACACATGTTGTATGATGGTTATTATTTTTGTTTTTATGGTGTATTTTTTTATTCGTGTCCCATTGATATGTGAGAAAGGATTATCTTCACATGAATCATCATAGAAACCTCGAATTTACATTCCATTCAAATTATAGGGCATATTAGTGAATTTTAGTGGTTGTAGTGATTTTTAATTCTTGTGATTATTGATTGATCCCAGTTTCTATATACATATAAATAAATATATTCATGTGAATCTGTTTGGTTGTGATTGAGTTATTTCCAGTTTTAATTCATGAGTTGTAAGGCCCCTTGTGGGTTTGAATGGGTATCTTATCGAGTCACACTATTTTATATAACTTATTACATACGAAAACTGAACGTAGAGAGGGTTATTTTGAATTCAACTAGGGTTTCATCTTAGTGATGTGGTGTATGGGACCTAAATAAATAGGTATAAAAATCCATTTCAATAAATCTTTTATATATGTTTACGAGAAAATTAATATTAAAAATGATTGATATTCATTATAAAATAAATTATTGTATGTTAATGAATAGGCCTAGTGATATTATTCCATTATCTGGTAGAACACCTAGAGATTAAATAAAATATGTTACCATTATCCGGTCTTCTATGTGTGAATCTGGGTAGTATATCCTTGGTGGTGGGACATTATTCTTACATTAATCTTGTTCTAGTGTATCTATCCTCTTCAATATTTCATTAAGGTGTGATATTCGATCTTTTAGACCAATTAATAAATAATGTCCTCATGTTGAGGAAAGGAGGGTGGAAATGACCATTCTCAAGACATAGTGGGCCATAATATTTCAGTATTATAGATAAATATTCACATCTGGCACTCCCTTTTATACCTGATTCGGGCACCTAACAATTTTCTTCATGATATTTTTTCATGTCTATTGAATCTCAGGATGGGTGATACATGATATGCACATATTATATATGATCTAACCCAAAATTTCCAATAGCATCATTCCACCACCTTAATTGGAGATGGGGGACCAGAAGCTATTGTGTTTGGGCTAGATGGAACCTTATCTATATTTCTTACCTCTGTCGATTCCTCTTGAGTTGATGTTAAACCTTTTAACATACACACACTTTGATTTAGTCAAGTGTAGGTGGGATGTGATTACCCAGTCTTGTCACTATCCGGCCATGTTCTAGGTTTATATCCATACTTCTTTGTATGATAACTTATTTACTCAAATGATGAGGGCTGAAAGATCTATATATTCATCCATCACGGGTAGGGTGTTATTTTAGTGATAGAGAATTCAATGTTTTTCAAAATGTTGCATCACTTTGCATCGCTTAAAGATGGTGATGAGATTTTTCAAGGTATATTCTTCATGGAAGGGATCTATTGTGTGATTTTTACTCTGGTGAATCTTTATGGCATACCTACAATCCCTATGATATTCAATTATCCACATATAACTAAGCATAACATGAGGGATGGAGATATTAATTGGAACATATGATTATTGTTATGGAAGGCTAGTAGTTCTTACTGTAGTAGGAAAAATTATTTCTAGGTGTCGTGATAGTGTAGTTTTTCTCAGAGTAATCACACTAAAAGATCTATTGTATGCCATATGTATAGAAGAAAAGAGCATTTGACGCCTTAGTGTGATCGAGACCTGATGGATTTTCATGATTTCATACATATAGGGCATCATTAGGGATTCTGTTATACATTTCCACCGGTTTTGAGAAGAATAAAATCTACACTAGCTCCACCTTTAGGGTATGGTTCATTTATATTGTGTCAGGTGGGGAGTCAGAGTAGAACATGGTTTACTGTCCAAGAAAGAGGTAATGGGCCTGGAATCCAAACTCCAAATCATCAAATCCAATAGATTTTTTATTCTAAGGTTATTCTAACAATATGATATGGTTGTGGATCTGGTCTGATATGCTTTACAGTTGATACCCAACGATCAGAGTGTAGAACACTCTAAAATATTATATACTATTCTAATTTCATTCACTATATTATCTATAATATTTAACACTAGTTCATTATAATAATTCATCTCTTTATCTTTTCTGTATTTTCATGGGATGAAAATATAATATTATAGTTGGTTAATGATTATAGATACACTATTTGGAATACAATTATAAAGACAATGCCAATGAAGGGATTTTCCCCTTGAAGTGGGAAATTACATTTTCTTTTGGGACCCCTTTTTTCATGAAATTACATGCTTTATATCATAATTCGGATGGATTAGTTGGATCTTTATCATGCCTTTATAGAAAGATATCGATGTGTGGTGTGGTTTACACCACCAGAGGCTATCATTCATCCATACGAGGGTAATATTGATGTCATGTAAAGTATATATGTAATAGATTATCATGGGCTCGATGGAGTGACTTTCTATAATGATAATCTCTCCATGGATTATCATGGATTACATTAGGATAAATTCTATCGTTTACTATATCATTTTTGGTATGTCTTTACAAAATATTTTTCTTTATTTCCATATGTTAGCAAGGTAAATTTTATTATTGATCTCATTATAGGAGGAGATATAATGCATATTCATCTATAAAGGATGCCACCTACCGATCCTGAGGATCTCAAGAAATAATTAGGGGATTTTGAGGGCAACTATTTTATACATCCAATGACATCCTCATGTGGTTCTTCCATGTTATTCCCTAAGAAGGAATACATTTCCCTTTATTTATGCAATGATTACAATGTGATGAACAAGATTATGGTAAGGAATGTGTATCCACCACCTTGAATCATTGATCTCATTCATAGGTTATGAGGATATATGTTGTTTTCTAAGATCGATGTAAGATCATTCTATCATTGTGTATGATTTAAGATATTATACATACCACATAAAATGTTATATTGTAGGTATGCTATCTATGAGTATCTATTAATATTTATTGGACCCACAAATTCACCCTATATTTTAAAGTTTTGAATTAATAGGATTTTTTATCCCCATATAAAGTACATTCTCTTGATCATTATTGATGGAATATTGTTATATTATCACACACATAGTGACCATGTTAAGCACCTTGATTGAATTAAGAGCACACAAAGGGAGCTTCATATTTATATCGTGATTTCAATGTCCCATTTCTAGATAAAAAAATATCACTTCTTATCTCATATTCTCTTGGAATCAAAAATATTTATTGACCCATAGTAGTTGAGTGCTCTTGTTTCTTAGGGTAATCCCATGAACATGTTTTATATACTATGTTTCACGGGGATAGATGGATACTATATTCTTTTCATAATGGACATGTCACTCAATGAATCCACTCTTTCATGTCTTATAATGATGTTTTTAAGCTCCTCTAGTACGAAGATTGCGGGAAATATTTTAAATATCTGAAAATAATGATTGTCTCGTCACCTATTTTGATGTTTCCAAAGACTAGAAGAGGCTATATAGTATTTTGTGATGAATCAATAATCATCCTAGGATAAGTGATTATGTTTGGAGACAAATTAATTGTGTAAAAAACATGATAGTAGAGGCCTCGAGAGAGAAACTATTTGACACACTACCTCGAGCTAGCAGTTATTTCCCATGTCAGTCATATTTAGAGAAAATATCTATTGGCTGATAGATTTGTAGTGTATAAAGTCCAGCATATCCTAAAAATATATTTTAATATAATGAACTAATATTTTAATAGTAGATAAGGTTTTAATATCATTTGTACTTCAATTTGGATCTTGGCAATACAACTGGAAAATAAAATGAGGTATTGGATGCAGTGAGTCATAAAAATTAAGCACATGCCTTTTGAGAAGCTGATGATGAGTAGAAATTAATGTACCTTTTTAATGAGATTCATCTAAAGATTCTTGAATATAATTTTACATATTCTCCCACACCCTTGATAGATACCTCTTCCCTCCTTTAGACTTTTAATTACATGAAATTTATATACCCTTATGGTTTGGTTCACCGTGAGTGTATTTCAAGAGATGGCCTACCTATGGATTGGTATGTGGACAGAGATGAAGTCCTATGTATTCATAGAAATGTATGATAACATACAGATAAGAGAAAAGTAACTATTTATGGTGTCACATGCTTCTTAATAAAAAATGTATCTAGGCATCTCCATGATTTTTGGTGATATTTGATGTAAATATTGGTGTCTTAGAATGAAACATCAGATAGAATGATTTTTTTCTAGTTGTTCTACCTATAAACATGTGAATTCAGAGCACTAGATACATGTGGTATTGTTACAACCAAGAGCATCCTATCAATAAAAATATGGAGATGTTTCATTGTATTTTGTTGTTGGATTATTGAGTAAGCCCCAAATTAGAGATTCATATAGTGAATATATTGACTTGTAGGGAAATTTATCCCACCTTCTTCATATCTGGGAGAGATTCTCATTTGATGGTCTAGGTAGAATGTATGTATGTGAGGTCATATGACTACATTGGATCCTTCATAAAATCTTTTTATACCATAATATCATTTACTTCATAGTTCTAGTAAGGATTATTGAGATTCATGGGTACACATGTGCCTTGCAGAATAGCCTTTCACCCTCATACTAATGGACAATCTAATTAGAATATTCAAGTTTTATATTACAAACTCCAAGTATCATTACATGATTTCAAATTATCATCGAAGACATATATCCCCCTCATCGATTTATTTTACAATAATATCATTCTTGTAATGATTTAGATTTATACATTTGAGGCCTTATTTGGTATGTCATGTCATTCACCCCTATGCAGGTTAGCTAACGGAAAGGTAGTGATACTAGGTACACCTCTCATACATCAGTCTTTTGAGTAGGATTAGATAATCATAAAGTGTATTTCTACTACTATGTATAGAAATAAATATTATGCTACTTGTTGTTGATGACCTCTAGAATTATTGATCGAGGATGGTGTTTTCAAACATGTATCGTCATAGAATGGGCATAGATCGATATATAAGAAAGGGAAATTTTCACCTCCTTATGTGAGGATTTTTTGGATTCTTGAAATTATTAGGCTGATAATATATTATTTCCTACTACCCTAAAGGTACCATTCCATGAATGATGTCTTCCTAGGATCACGAATTGTCCATTAGCATGTTGATCAATCTCATATTTTTTTCCTTGAGGAAGTTGAGATAGATTTTAATACTATATGTGACTTGTATCCAATATGTATCATTTATTAGATATTTAATTCTCTCTAGGGATAGTCTGTCCATTTAGTATGGGTGATATAGTATAATGGTCATATAGAGGATGAGTCATGGGAGTGTGATGAAAATTTAAATTTGTAGTGGTCAGAGTTGATCTTATAGGATGTTTTTTCACCCTTAGAATGTGAACTCAGGGATGACATCCATTAAGGGGTGAATTCTATAAGAACCCAATTTTTATTTCATGAATGGATTCTTTTAAATTTGGTATACTGATTTATTTTTGACCAAATATGCTTGCATAATGATTTTATACATTCATAACTCCTCCATTTATTTATATTTCTACCACCTTTTAGGTGTTCATTAAATTGAAATTTATATAATTAACTATTTAAATTAATCTAATAACTGTTTATGGATTTTACTTGTGATGATATCACTTAATATTTGTATGTTAAGTGTTCATATTAATCAATTGATACTTTTTAAGGTTATTTAGAATGTATAGTATGTTTATGAAATAGACTAATTAAATGTAGATTAAATAATTTGTTTCACGTCAGTAGAATGACTTTCCATGGTTAAAGGAAGTCGAGTGAACATTATAAATAGAATAACACATATATGAATTATGAAATGGTTTCATTCCCTATTTGTCACTTCACAATAATGAATGAAATTGTATTGAACCAAATTATTCGTTAAACATCAAGATTATTAAATGGCCTAAATTAATGAATAAATAAAGTATAAGGTACTTCTTTAATATTGACCATTCCATTATATTATGAGTGTTAAGACTTATGAAAGCATTATATTCTAAATAGAATTCCTTTAGCACTCCCATATTACATTCTAATTCATGGATTCTGGTTATTGTGGGTGATACCCACTTTGCTACATGATCTTTATCTACTTTTGGATTCTCGTTATAAAACTAAAGGATCCCCACCATTTTATAATATGATTATTTTGATACACTGCATTGATCTAGAATGGGGTCTACAAACATGAGGTTCATTGGTTTCTGACATGGGCCTAGTCATTTAATATCCTACTTTACCAAGGATGAATTATTTTCACACAGTTCAAATTACATTATTTTTGAATACCGTATGTGATTCCCCATGGATTACACTCATACCAATTTATATATGATATATATTATTATTGATTTGGCTCGACTCCATTGGTCAAGGATTCCTTGGATATTACCTTGGATCCCCTTTATTATTATTAACATCATCATCATTGATTCTATGTTAAATATTGGATAAAAAATTATTATTATTATTTTCATGAGGTGATGGAATTTCTAGTTATTCTTCTCATGAATTATTTAAACTATAAAATAATTAATAAAATTATTATATGTACAAGAACTAACTATGGCCAAAGCACATACTTGGGTATTTACATTATATATTACTTTACTATTCCATAATAATGCTTTCAAGGTATTTCAGTTCATATTACTTGGATTAGATGTTATAAACCAAATTAGTGGTGGGAAACATAGATCCATCACACACACTATCTAAGCCACCATTGGTACCCTGTCAAATTACATGTATGCACATTTTTACAAAGGGAAGTGTCCCTCATTGGACACCTAATATTTCATTCTTTCTTATAGTGGAGCTTGGTAGTAGATGACTAAGCTGTAACATGAGATTCTTGGATAGTTTTTTGAATATTTTTTATTTTTGTTATATAATGTTTTTCATGTTTCTTTATATCCATATTTTTTATTTTGTAGAGACCTGACAGATATCATTAACATTATATTGTAATTACCAGTTACAGGAGTGGTTGTTATTCTATCTTCTCTTATTGTTATATTAATGTAAATATATTGTTTCGTCTATTTATAACTAATTATATTTATCTTCTATGCTAAACTTTATTACTAATATATTATCCTCCCCACTGACACGTCCTAGTTGCTTGCTACTAGTTGGTATCCTATGTAATTTAGGGGGAAGTTTTTGATGACATGCGGCCATCCAAGATTGGGGAACCATTGGGTGGCACCCTAGCTTTGGGAAGTTAGAGTTCATAAACAACAAGGGGTAATGTGAATTCTAAATTACATAATATATATCAAATATTAAGTTATTATAAATTAATATTATTCCCTTTCAAAATTCTATCCAATGATTTCAAAGGGTGTCAAAGTCTCTCGTATAAAAGGACATGTCCAAAGAGGTTAACCTTAGTGAGTATCTGACCTCCCACAAGGTCAATGGGTATCATAAGTCGTATAGATCATATGCCGTGGAAATAATTTAAAATGGATATTAATTATAAGTAAACTCATTACAATTTGTTTGGGTGAAAAAACATAAACATTTATAATTTGGATATCCACTGTGGTAAATTTTATAGACAACCAACCTTATTGTAGTAGATGAACACTCATAAAATGTCCCCCATGGATCTTAGATGTAACATGATTAAAAATATAAATTGAAAATTAAACTGATAATTGTGAATATTAACCTACTTATAAACAACATTGAAGATAGATAGATAAAATAAGAACAGATGATAATGGATTGATGATCATACCATTTTATAACCAATGTGATTGATGAATATCCAATAAGATTTTGGATGAGAGTGGGGCTTCAAATCCTAAAATTCATGGGAGGGTAGCTCCTTCCACAGAAAAATACTACAGAAATAGAAGAATAAAATAGTATATTTAATTTTAAGAAGTGAGAATGGAAAATTTTTTAATTTACCAATATAAAGGGTTACACAATGTTTTTCCACACTTTTTGGCCAAACTGTGCATTATTTGAATGTATAAAGTTCTTAACTATGAATAAGGGTGTGAACTAGGCACACATTTTATCCATTATATCCCAAACATATGTTCCCATTTATAGTTCTATATTTCACCCTACAAGTACTATTGATCTCTTGTTCATTGTTAAACTAACCAATCATGTCCCCCTATTTGGACACATGGTTGAGTCACATGGTTACTACTAACCATGCACAAACATTGCGCCATAAGAATTTTATCCAAAAAAAGTTTTCCCATCACTGAAAATGTATCAAATTCTATTTAACCCTTTATTAATCATTAAATAACATGTATAGTGATAGAAATTAATTTTAAAAGTAAAAAATAAAGGATAAATTCTCAAAAAAGTTATATACTTTACAACCACCCCTTATTAAGACAATATATCCCATAGATTTTATAAGGGATGTTGATCAACACTTGAGAAAATATTCATCCCATCAGAATCTATTTCGGCATCTCCATCTTGGGACTAATCTTGTATAAGTAATTATAATATATCATCAAAAATAGGGGAACCTACTTAACTTTTATGCAGTGTATTCTCTTTTCAACATTACGAATAGGGTACTCTTCCCAAATTGCTTCAATGACCAAATCAACATCATGAGGATCAGAGATTTGTGATGGGTCAAGAATAATAGTGAGGTATATTAAATATACTAAAGTCATCATGAATTACTTGGTAAATCTTATTTAACAACAACCAATAATATACCTCCATTACTATCTCCAAAATCTCAAAGCGTGCAATATAATGAGGTGAAAACTTCACTTGTTTATGATTTCGTCTATTCCCAGGCATATGTGAAACTCTCAAGAATACCTGATCTTAAAACTAGAACTAAAGAAGTAATTGACAGTGTTTGGAATATAAATTTAGTCTACAATAATTTTTATCCTGTAATTTTATGATATGTTTTACATATTCAATGTTCTTCTGAATGAGATGAGGTTTGAGGTGTGTTTCCTCCCCTACCTCTAACTAGCACTTAGGTGATCAGAATAGACTACTATGAAATGATCCTAAGGAGACATATTTTTTTTATAAAAGCCTATATAATGATAGAATATATCATTTTCATATTAATTAGTATTAAAAAATTATATTTAAATATTTACTAAAAATATATTATATAAATTTTATGTTTTAATTAAAATTATTTTAGTAAACTCGTTTCAACAAGTTTTTATTTAAATTTTTTTATTATTTAATTAATTTTAATTTTTTTAAATGAAATTATTTTTTTCATTCCGGAAGACAAAATTATCTTATGATTAATCTTATTGATTTATTTAGAAATTATGATTTTTCAATAATAGTGGAAATTTTTATTTTAATGATAACTTTATTTTATAATAAATTATTTATAATCTAAATGTATATGTTATATTAAATTGTAAATTTAATTTTTTTATAATTTTTAAACGATACAATTTATATTTTTCAATTGTGTTTAAAACTTAAATTTCTTATAAAATCATTTTATATTTAAAAACGAAATTATTTCATGGAAAATATTTTTCTTTGTGTTTTACATTATAATTAAAATTTTAAATCATTGTTATATATATAATGAGTTTTAAAAAATGGATTAAATGTTTTGATTAAATGTTTCATAATTCCATAAATAGACCTCTATTATATTTTTTCAAACTGAATAATAACTTTATTGATTTTTGTTAACATAGAAAACGTTAAATTGGGTAATTTCTGTAAAAAAATTAAATTATAAGGACTCTAAAACGACCCTAAAACGTCACTTAGTTGTCTTAGATGAGTTTTTTGTACATAATCATTAAATATTTAGTTATATGTACTTTTCCTATTTTTTCGACGATGATAGGATTTATTATATTTTATTTAATAAAAAATTAAAATCTCACGCCCTTGTTTTTTATAAATATAAATATTTTGACAAAAGTTTCTCCCAAGGATAAGTTTTATTATAAATATTTTTATGAATGTCAATTGATTTATATTTTACATGGTTATATGTTTTTTAATTTTTTATAAATAAATATCAACCTAAAATTCTTACACAAAACTAATGTAATAAATATTAAATTAAATGGAAAATAAAATTAAAAAAATATTAGAAGAAGTAAAATTTGAGTTAATTAATGAAATAAAAAATTATAGATGAAAATGAAATGTATGTGATATAATCATGTTTTATTATCAATTATTACTTTCTTTCTTGGTGTTATTAAAATTTAGGTAAAGGACAGTTCTAATAATGGTCATTAATTATATATTATAAAAAAATTATTAAGTGATATAAATTTACAAAAAAATAGAATTATAAAATTGATTAATATATTGTTTATAATATACTCCATTTCCTATTTAGGTATTGTATTTCATTTATATTAACAATATTAACCCTCAAAGACTAAATATCAATATTTTCATAGTAAGTTTGAAAAGGGTTAACAAGAGGTTAATACTAAGAGTTAGTGGTAAATATGTGACCAAAAATAATAAAAATATTATTTTATGCAATTATATAGACCCATAATCATGTTATATAATAAATAATTAATTTATTGTCCTTTTTTAATTAGTGTTTAATTTATATTAACATAATAATTTCAAAAAAATTTGACTGATCCAACCCTCTATTATAAAAGAGAACCACTCCTTCCATTTAATTCACAATTGAAAACCAATTTTTATCAATTAATATTTACAGAAATACATTACTAGAATCCATCATCATTCAAGTAGATATTTTAATTCATAAGGACAACCCGAGTGATCTTAATGTGTTAAATAAGTGTGTTTTTTCAATACAATTTATCATTTTTAATCAAGAATTTTAATTTTATTTCTTCTTATAACTCCTTCTATTATTCTCTAACCATGATTATATAATAATAAGTTTATGTTACTTATAATGAGGTGTTTTATGTTAATATCATAACCTATATTCTTCTCATATTCCATCAACTGGGAAACAAAACCATCACTCATGTGTATGATAATATCAAAACCCAATAAATAATTTTCATTCACATTAGGTTGTGATATTATGTTTTTGATATTAATATAAAACCCCCCATATTTTATCATATATGATAAAATTTACACTTCCCACCACAATAATAGTTTTGTTATATTTTTATTTTTCTATAAACCATATTATTTTCATTAAAGAAACACCTCAATTCCATTTTCTGGTTATTTTGGTATTGAAAATATAATTATCAGATGAAAATGTATTTTGATACCTAAAATGTTTTATACATGTCTTTAAAATATTTCTATTTGGTTTTCTTAATAATATAGTCCATGAAAATTATTTATAAATTGTTGATTCCCTTTAAAGATCCCATGTGAGCTTGATATAGCTTTTACTATGGGTATTCCTAGATAGAGTTGGTGAAGCCCATTATATATTAAATGATGGGTGGACACAAAAAGTATTATAATGCTTGGTTAACATTTTTTATTTCCAAAAAATATATATTTTAAATCATATGAATGGTTATTTCAATGTGTAAAATATTTGTATCGTCTTTGAGATGATGATGTCTCAAGGAACCTACATGACTTTTCGGTTCAAGCTAATGTGTTTACATGGGAAATTTTTTATTTCAAAATGAATGATAATATTATTTTTAATTGAAATAATATTGTATTTTTTAATTATAAGGTGTATTTTTTTATGAATAGTTTTTCATATGGTTTTATTTTTTAACTCGGATATTGAATTTATTCTTTTTTGTGTCCCTTAATGATATTTTTATGCTCATACCATGTATTAAAATATTTTTCATAATGATTATTAATGATTATGGGAAAAGAAGATGTCTTGTAAAAGAAAGTATATTTTACTTTAAAACAATTAATATTTTGGGAAAAAAATTTTATTAAAAAAGAGTTTTCGCATTATAATATGACAAATTATTATATAACGGATATGACCTAACTATCAAAAATTCTAAAACTATATGGTTTTTTGAAATATAAGAAATTAAATTCTATTTTATAGTTAGTGTAATATTTAATATTTAATGATGGGTCCTTATATTTGGTAGTAGATAAATTTTTGAATAACATTAAAGGTTAATTTAATGTTAATATAATACCCTTAAAGAGGCTAATCATAATGGTTTGGATAAATGATATATAATTGTAAATTTCATATGTTATTTTCCAGAACTATTTTTATTCATAATGGGATTCCATAAACTAAAAATGGTAGTTCTGTTTGGAACACACAAAGTGGAAGATATCATCCATAATCAGCTACATATAATTTTCAAAATCAATATTGAATAGTGTGTTACTATGATGGATAAATTTATTTAAACTATAAATTATATTGGAAAACATACTTGAGGGAATCCTAATATAACTTAGGGGATCATGGAGATAGTAAATCTTCTTATGAGATAACTTCTGAAAACATTTTTTAGATCTTAAAACCTAGTGTTCGTTATATGATACATAAATTCATTGGAAAAGTTATTTTAAGTCACGGGGTGTTTAGAATATTAAAATGGTAACACTTTCTATTTGACATTTTAAAGGTGAACCTCATCAATGATGACCTTTGGTTAATATAAAAACTAATGATATGAGGTTAATTCCATGGAATGGGAAGCATATTATAGTCTCTTCCATGAGGATCATTTCACTATGGTTTCTCAACTTTTTATAAAGATACACTTCTTGAAATTTATTAAAAGTATAATGATGTTAAATCTAGGTATTAATGAAATTTAATATTATAAGTTAGGTATGTAATATATTTTATATTATATCTTGAATTAAATTTTAATCATTTTTACTCATGTTTGATACCAATATATCACCAGGAATTATCTTTCTATGAATTTAGAAGTTATGAGAAACATTTTCAGTGTGTTGAGAAGGTAGAAATTGAGTTGTTTGATGATAATGTATTCTATAACCACAAGAGGAAAAAATGTTTGGATATAAGGAAATGGGTATTCATTCATAAAATTATTCAATAGGAATGAAAATAATGTTCTCATATTGTGATTAGTATGGTAAAATTAATCTTAATATATTTTTTATAATGTTTTGAAAGGGACACTAGTGTTGTATGTTTGGTCACATGGCTCATCACTACAAATTAAAATTTCATGAAAAATCAATGAATTGTGTAACTGATAAACAAACATTGATGATATGTTTTAGTTTAAATGAGTTGGGTAATTAGGACAACCTTCTTTTGACATTTGTTACTACAGATGGAAATCCTCAGGACAAAAAGAAAAAAGGCTTGAATAAATATTTTGTATAACTATAGTAGGTCCAGTGCCATCAAATAAAGTAATTATGGGTATGCTACATGTTTATTAAAATTAATATAATACATTTTATGACTCTTGATCATTAGATTATTTTATTTTGATAAATTTTCAACGAAAATGGGAATATCATTTCTTATATGTTAGACAATACTCTTCATGAAAACTCATTGTTTAAATATTAAATCTACCAAGATATATCATTAATTTTTTTTTTGTTTTCAGTGGGATGGTCATTCCTAAATATCATATTCAACTACCCGTAGTCGAGTTTGATATTTTTTTGGGTATGTATTATTTTTTAGTATACCATGGTATGATAGATAACCAAGCTAAATTATTTTATTCAATTACATTATCCCATTCATAACCAAAAAAGAATTAAAATAATTTATTTGCAATGAAAACGAAATTTATATGAACAATATTTTTGAAAAGAATGAAATTATATAGATAAGGGATTTTTTGATATGGACTGAATATGTTGATGTTTTTTATAATGATTAATCGGTTCTATTCTTGATCAAGAGGTTGAGTTTACTCTTTACATAATATAGAATTCTAAAAAAAATCAAAACCCCTTTATCATCATCATCAATTATTTATTTAAAAATTTATTATTCAAAGTTCACATTGAGGGATAGTGGCCTAGTGTGGCCAAAAGAAATGGAGACCTTGGGAATCCCCTCTAATAAGGTTAACCCCTTCGGTATCCAAACTTTTAATGTTGTAGAAATAGGACGTACCTAGACCTTGCACCACAAGCTTCACGATATGATTAGCCACCTTGTTTCCCTCACAGCGTGTCTGACTCAATTGGATGGTTTTAGAGATAAGAGCCTGATTCGTATGGATGGGGTACATGATTGACCAGGAAACATGGTCCATGCCATGAAGCACTTTGAAGAGAATCTAGGAGTCAATTTCTGCTTCCGTAATCTCAGTACGACCTTGACTGGAGAGGGTAAGACCGAATAGAAAGGCATGAGCCTCTACTTTCAAGGAAGATCCACATACAAGGTACACCTATAATGCTATCATGAAGGATCTGATAGAGTCACATATCACCCTATAGCCCCACATAACCCCTGAAATACATGATTCTTCGGTATTCAGTTTCAGTCCTGATCGTGACAGTTTCCATCGGATCCAGTATTTGTGGGAAATAGGGGGAGTGTGATTCTCCTAGGATGCCATTTGCAGAAACTGGAGGGAGGGAGCATCCCACCAATAATCAATACTTCTAGTCAAATCATGAAACAGACTTTGGGTATGATAAATAATGGATCTCCCAGTTGAAACAGCTCCCTCGAACCGTGGTCTGTTCTACACCTTCCAGAGACTCCAAAAACTTACATGGAGAATTAATTCTCTGGCCAGACATTCCACCCCTGTATTCCTAGAGCCACTAAAATAATGCTCGAAGAATGCGGTAGCAAAAATAGGGTGCACCTGGATAGCAGTAAAGCCTCCAAAGTGGAGCAAGACCTCCCAATCCCCTTCCCCTTTAGAGTAGAGGAGATCACTAGTCTCCCCTTTATTCATAACACAACACAAGCATCGGGAGGCCATGTAGATTCCACATTTCTGGATGTCTTCATCTATGGAAACTGCACCATATCAAATCCCCTAGGTGAGGATGTTTGGCTTGGTTGGGATACTCTTGTTCCAAAGGGTGACATTCGATTGGTCATCATTAGGGTGATGATCCAAGATGTGACAACAGTACCTCGAGGAAAAGGAGCCTGAGGATGAGTGGGACAAAATATCTTTCTGGTTCCTCATTAATTGTGATAAGGAGAATGTAGTCTTGTTGTTCCTTATTGAGAGTGGCATTGATGAAGGCTGTAATCTTGCTATCCATTGCATATGTGACGTTATATGCTGGGAACTGTAGGAATCCAAGAGTGCATCATGCCCAGTTGTACTTCCAGAAAGACTCTTCTCCCTCCCCAATGATCCCCCAAACATGAGGCTAGATAATTGTGAAAAGTGGGATAAGCATGGCCATGAAGGGAGATATGTGGCATTTAACCATCAGCGAGCCATCTATTTAATTACTTCCTTTAATCATTCCCCATAGGGTATAATTCTCGAGTTGTTTTTAGGCCATTTTAGTATGCATGTACAGAAGGGTATCTGCAAGACTACATATGCTGATCTAGCCTTCCTGAATGGGAATGGCCATGATCCCCCAGAAGACACATGAACCTTTTCCCTTATCTCGGGCATCCCAAATGAAATGGGAGAAAATATTGTATGTCTTAGTGATCACCCCCTTTGGATCCTTTACACAAGTGACTGCATGGAAGGGTGTGGCCAAAAGAAAACTATTCACCAAAGAGATATAGACCCCAAATGAAAGGAACCTGCTTTTCCAATTAAGGATCCTATCATTGATTTGGCTGACAATATGATCAAAATCCTGAATTCTAAGAAGACCTGAACCCAGAGGAGCTCCCAAAGAAATCTTTGGTAGACTACCACTTTGTATGTCTATAAAGTGAAAAATATGGACAGCCTGGTAGGGGGGGAGGCGCACTTTCTTGATAAGAATATTTTTGTTTTAATTTTATTAATGACTTTCCCACTCCAATAGCAATACTTCTGTGAAGCCTTGATGAGGCCATAGATGGATCTCTTAGTAGCATTCAAGAATATAAGGGTGTCATCTGCAAACATGAGATGGGAGATAAAGAGGACATTGGATTTTATTTTTAAGGGAGGATCATGCTGCTGTCCAAACATTGATAAAGGTGATGGTTGAGGATCTATTGGGATTGGAGAAAAAGGCTCAGGGAGATGGGTTCGCCCTGTATTACGCCCCAATAATCCTTGAGGAAACCATGAAATTTGCCGATAAAGTGAACATCCATCCAAGAAGAACTGATGTTATAGAAAAAAAGATTAGATAACCAAGTGAGAAACCCATACCTAAGAGGACCTTATTGATAAATCCTGATTCAATGAGGTCATAGGCTATATTCATGTCATGTATAACTGCCAGATTTGAGACATGGGATTTAGTGTTAATATCTTGGATCATTTCTTGTTCCAGTGCGATCACACCCTGAATTGAATAACCCTTCACCAATCCATGTTGCTCTGTAGAAATCCATCGTAGAAGAAACTTTGGAAATCTATCATTGAGAATAAGGGTAAGTAATTTGTAGGGGGAAATGCACATGCTAACTGGGTGTCTATTCAAGGTGTAAAAGGGGTTCTTCACTTTAGGAATAAGAACCAAGGCAGTAGGACAAGCCACTCATGGAAGGCTGCCACCTAGGAAATTTTCCTAAATGGCCTTAGTAACATCATGTTTGGCCAGTTACCAAGTATCATTGTAAAAAAAGCCTGAGAAAGAATCCGGGCCGGGGGAACTATCAGCTTTAAGGTGAAAAAAACTTTTTTTATTTTAAATTCATCCGGGACTACTTCCATAAGTTCAAATTCCTAAGCAGTAACTTGGTTTTCAATGGTATCCACAAAAGATGCCTCTCCACCCGGGTAACCATCAAGCATATGAGGTTTCGAGCCTGCCAATAGATCCTTGAAGAATGAATAGGGGAGGTGGCCCACATTATCTTTTTCATTCTAGAAAGTCTCATCCAATAATTGGATGTTAGGTAGAACCATGTGTTTCCATTCATTGATGAATTCATGAATGAAAGATGTATTTTAATCACCTTTAGCAATCCACCTGATCAGCGATCTCTCCCTCACTATTCACTCCTTTCAATGAATTATATTAGCAGAACATTCATTTTTTAGTGACAGATCTTATAAAACCCTCTCATCCCAGTGGAATTCTAGACTATCCTCTAGCCCATCAATATCTTTCCCAAAAATTTTTATTTCCCTATTAGTCGAGGGAAAGTCTTTCGCAAATTCCAGAATCTTGTTTTTGAGCCTTGTGAGATTATTATGAACAACGATCCATGTCCAAACCTAGGGTGGTGCATGACCCAATTATTTTAATAATTCTTGAAACCCAGGGAGTTTTTCCTATTGTTGATAGTATCTGAAAGAGTCGAGAGTTGGCTAGCTCGATGAAAGAGTTATCCGAAGTGGGGATTGGTCACAAACACCATGCAACATGTGGCTGACCTCAACACTAGAAATAGTCCTGATGGAATGCATGTTGGAAATATAGCTGTTGAGGCGACTCCCTGAACGATATAATGCATGTTGATTATTTCACCATGTAATCTAGGCTCTAGTGAAGACAAGATCCATGAGACCATTGACATCCATGAAACGACCAAATGCCAAACTCGCATTTCTGGGGAACAAGACCCTTCCATATTTTTTCTCATGTGCTGCAATCACATTGAAATCCCCACTAATCAACCAGGGGAAATTTCAGGGGTTGAACAAGGTTAACCCATTCCAGAAGATCTTGCGCAACTTATTGTCACAAATCCCATAGACAAAGGTAGCGAAGATGGTTCCTTTATCATAAGAGGCCTTGGTTGTAATATGTTGGTTGCTCTATTGAATGATGTCCACCGACATGCTACGATTCCAGAAGATCCATATGTGTTTATTAGAAGGCACTACATGCATTTACATATGAATCCTTATCCTTCATGAGAACTCGGTAATTCATGAAGCATTTTGATGATGTTCAAGAGAAGCAATGAGACTCCCATTGTGCTTATGAGATTTTTAAGTGAGGAAGTCTGAAATCACCGGTGCATTGAGGCCACAGGCATTCTAGATAATGAATGTAATCATTGGAAGAAGAGAGTCCCAGCATCATCCATGTGATCCTTAGCCATCAGTGAGTAAGAGGTAGAGGTCTCCTTCAATTTATGAGACTAGTATTTCTTTCATCTACCTGCACTGATGGGAGAAAGAGGGGGTTGGGAAAAGTCCACATTAAAAGTGCAGTGGGACCTTGAGTTATGGATAAAAGATACGGACGTTGCATTAGGGTTAGGATAGGCATCCTCGCAGGTGGGAGGCTTGGGAATATGGGAAGAAAAAAGAGTGGCAGAAGGATTAAGTAACAGGGGAGATCCAAGGGAAACATGGGGAGGCATGGTAGGGAAGGGGCCCTTGAGAGCCAGCAAAGATAAAAAAAAGGGGCATGTGTCCAGTAATAGGTGCAACAAAGGAGAAGTGAGAGGATGGGGAGGCTTGGGGGAAGCAAAAGAATGGTATGGAGCAAGACATGAGGGACTTCTGGAGCTTCATGTTTATAGGGGTGAAGGGAGAAATGGGGGTGTCATGCCAAGAAATATGGAGGGTGACTAATGTGCCTTCCTAACTCGCCATGCCCTAAGAAAGTGACACCAAGGACACCAAATCTGAATGGGTCTCCAAGGATGATTCCACTACATCACATGTGGGCTGAGTCTTGACACTAGAAGGAGAAAGAGACATTGACAACTGGACACATGCTAGAACATCTTTTAGTGGATGAAGCCGGCCACCCTGGAAAAATTTCCTACAAACCTGTTAGGAGTTTCCCTGAATGCATCAAGATGGGCAGTACCTCAGATAAACCAGATATAGGATAGACTACGACCAAGAAAAGTATTCCATGACTCAAAGGGATATGTGATTTGTAGGAGGACACAAAATATTCATTTCCATATAGATTTTTTCTACAAAGGCTTCTGAACAGCTCCAGGTCTGATCATACATACATAAAAAAACCCCCAATAAATCTCTGATAACCTTAAGGATACCATAATTTTGAAAGGGAAGTGGAATTCCTGGAAGATGCACCCAAACTGTAGCCAAAGAGATTTCTTTACCATTGTCATCATCCAGTGACTAGCGAACAAAATTGATATGCCAATTGACCAGGGATTTGGGAGCCCTACAACAAGATTGGAAAGAATCATCCTCTGAGATAATGACGATGTCAAAGTCAATGCGTTGGAGTGCAGAGACCATCACTGGAGAGAGTAGAACCCACGATCCAATAGAACGTTTGATGACTGAGACCGGATACATCCCTCCAGAAAAATGCGCCACCAACATTCATTTGAGTCACGCTTCTGCTTCGGCGAAGGTCGGAGCTGGAACCTCAATTGAGAGATGCAAAACATCATTCAATACTACCAAAGGGGAGGGGATAGTGCCTGAATGCAGGTCTGGGAGGGGCCTTGAGGCGGATCACAGAGAGTGTATTTGAAGGAGGGAATGTGAGCCAATGCCCTGCGGGAGGAGCCGGGATCGACTACGGCCAGCGGGGGCTGCACTAACACATTCCATCCAGAATATGGAGGAATAGGTGGAGGAATTTGAAAAGGGGGGGGGGGCACGTGAGGCATGTTTCCCATTTATTCTTCTCCTTAAAAACCACCTTAACAAATGTATCATATTGATCTTTTATAAATGAAAATTTTATTGAAGGAGTTTCTAGATAATGGTTCCATTAATCCATATACTTCTTCATGGGTAGATTTTTTTTTACAAAAATGGATCCAGGAGGATTTCATTGATCCTAGAGCTATGAATAAATATACCATTTAGAACTAGTATCATTTTACACATATTGATGATTTTTTGATCATCTCTTTGGAGAGTAGTATATTTATAAAATTAACCTTGGGTTGGGGTGACATCATTTTGATGGTGGAAGGGGGAAATATTCTAAATACTGAATTTTAGACTCGATATCGGCACTCTATGTTTTTATTTACCCCCCTTAGGTTTTCTAATGTACCACATATATATATATATATATACCATATGAATAAATTTTTCCATGAAAATATATATATTTGTACTGTTGTATTTATTGATGGTATATTCCTCTTTAATAATAGTCATAACGATCATGAAACACACTGTAGTATTTTTTTTATAAATCGTAAATGATGATAAAATATATAAAAAATATACTATGTGTAATTTTTTGTTACAAAAATATTCATTTCTTGTGTATATGGTTACTAAATATAGACTAATGGATTAGCCTAGTAAAACTAATATTTTTAATGAGTGAATGAAACCTACTCATATCATATGGATTCATAGTTTTTATTTTTTATGATGTTAATATTAGATGTTTGTAGAAAAACATTCTCATTTATGTAAGAAAGTTATTATATCAACTCACAAAGAAGATAAATTCATTTTGAAAAAATGAAAGAGATGACTACATTTTAGAATTAAACACAATATTTTTTAATTCTCCAATATTGTCCTTAACCTCAAAGATTGGTTATTTTTTCTTCCAAAGTGATGCTTCATTGAAGGGACATAGTTGTGTCTTAATAATGACTGATTATGTAATTTCATATTCTTCAAAACAACTAAAAAATCAACACATAAATTATCCAAAACTTGATCTCAAATTAGATTCAATATATTTTTATTTAAAAATTTTGAGGCATCATTTGTATGGATCCAAGTGTTTAATATTTTCTCATAATAATAATTTGAATAATATATTAACTCACAATGATATTTATATGTTAACTGGAATAAATTTGTAATAGATTATATATAGTGACTACAAGATTCATTATCATATTGTGGAAGATAACATAGCATCAAATGAATTGAGTCTAAAAAATAATTATACATTAACCCTGTTACATTTGGAATTTGAACCTTTGATCAATGATTTAATGAATTATGGAATAGAAATTTTGTATGCATAATCATCATCTAATTTATTTCATTATTTCATGCAGTCAACTATGAAAAATATATTATAGAAATTTTTTCAAGGAAGACTACGAGTTAAAGGAAAATATAAAATTTTGTTATTAACGGTATATTACATGATTTTAACATCAATAAAAATGGTTTTTGAATATTTGGAAAGATGTTATTTTTTAATTAATATTCTTGGTTTAATAATTATTATGTGAAGACAATTGTTGATTATTTTAAATTCATTTTTTAAATACAATGATATTATCTTTCCATGGGGAATATTACTATTGGGGTGGAATGAAAAGGGATAATTCTAAATAAACCCTGATTTGTTTTACTTTTCAATATGTTAACATTGAATAATATATATATATAGGTATTATTCATCATTTTCTATTACTATGTTGGAAATGAGAAAAAATATCCATGAAATTCATATTGGAATTTATAAATACGTCTCATGGTAATAGTGTAATTTGTGCTTCTTTTTGATTAACTTAATTTTTATATTTCAGTCCAATTTGATATGCTATATAATTAAAACAATATTCTTAATAATACCTCTACGATGTCATCATGATATATAGACTTCATTTCTCCATTATATCTGACTATGATCCCATGTTCACATATAATTTCATGAAAGTACATCAAAAGTCATTAGTTAACGAATTAAATATCATTACTGTATTCCATTCATTGTATGATTGGAAGTCATAGTGAATTATTAAGACTTTTTTTATATTATTAATGATTATTCTTTGGATTAAAATATAATAATGGAAAAAAATATTCCTTTGGTTGATTTTTCTTATAATATTAGGTTTTATCCCATCATATAGATTGCACTATTTGAGGCATTATACCGAAAACAATGTAAGGATACAATTTTTTTTGATTCATGTAGAAAAAATGATGTTTATGGGACCATAATTGGAAGAACAAATTATTGGTAATGTGAAATAGAATTAGTAAAATATTAAGAGATCTCGTAGTAGGTATAACATTTATGAAAATTATTGGACGAAATATCATTCCATCACTATAGATGTGAATTTGTTTCTTAATGAATCATTATGTAAAAGCGTTAATTTTTTTTTATAAAATTTCTATGTTTTTTATGGAATATTGGACTATATTAAATCCAAGATAATGTGAGATAAGTTTCAAAATAAGTTTATTTTTCATTGATTTAACCCAGATACAAAATTGTTTTCATGTTTCAATGTTATTAATGTATATTTCATATTCAAATCTTGTTTTGATCCATGAAGTAGTTATGTAGGGAAAGAAACTTTCTTTTGGGGATTGTTTTACTAAAACTATTGGTCATATGTTGAAATTAATTTCCATCATGGTAATTTAACATGTAAATGTTTTTTAAAACCCAACATGGCGGGATAAAAACATGGGAATATGAACATGCTATGAGAGGAAGATATCCCCACTATTTTAATAAGTGATGAGACTTGTAATGTCGAAAATTAGAAAATGTGGGAGAATATGAAAAATAAGTTAATTTATAATATATCATTGTCATGATAAATATTATTCACATACTTTTTATTAATATTACCAATAAATATATTATGAAATTTTTATAATTAATAATAAAATAATTTTAATAAACACTTAATAATATAAATTTATTTTTAAAAATAATTTCATAAGTATAGAACCATAATATAAATATTATAATTTCATTTATAATTTCCTAATTATAAATTTATGTTATATGAATGTTTTGATAATTTTATACAAAATATTGATTTTTAATGGATACGAAAACATAATAATTTTATTGAAACTATATTTTTATTTAAAATATTTCTGTTTAAAATTTCATATCTGGATTATATTTAAAATTTCATTTCACATTTATTATTCAAAATGATTTTATTGTGGGTTTTAACTTATTTTTTATATGAATTTAGTATAAAAACAATTTATATTAAAAAAATTCATTTTTCTCTTAAATAGTTACTTTTTGTGTTTCTTAATTTAATTTTAAAACAAATTATCCCACTTATTTGTTTTTAATTTTGAAATATAAATTCAGTATATGGAATCATTGGTTTTGAGTTTGTAAAATTGGTCCCTTCTATTATTTGTTATTATAAATACCTTAGTAATTATTGTTACCACGATAAAAGATTGATTAGATAATTAAAGTTAAAAAGAAAATTATATATACTAAAAAATGAAGTTAATACTTATTTTAATTTCATTTTATGAATCAATTTCACGCATAGTCATCCATTATTAATTTATATGGCTTTTTCATTTGGAAAATGTTTTTAAATTTATTATATTTTATTTATAGATTTGTCAAAAATGTAACACTCTTAATTTTAATATATATAATAATATATATATCACTATAACCTAAGAATAAATTTGGTTAAAATATTCCTCCAATATATAAATGAATTGTTATTATTATTTTAATTTTTTTTCTTTTTTTATTGAATAAATAATTACCTTAAATTTATAAAAAACAATATTATAGTATTAAATCAATTAATGGAAAAATATAATAAATTACATGTAAAATATTAAAATCAATATTATATGATATAATTAATATGAAACATGAGTTTTTAGATTAAATTTTTTTTTTAGGAATATCATAAAATGATTCTTTTATAATTTTACTTGTTTGAATTATGTTTTTAAAATCACAGTATTGATAAGTTCTATAAACATAAATTAATAATATATTATAAAAAAATATTTTATTTAATGATAAAAATTTATATAAATTGTAGATTTATCCATATGAAAATAATAAGGATGATATTATCGAAAATTAGACATTTATGAGATGGTTTTCAATTTATAGAAAATATATTAACTGGTGAAGATTAAAAAATCCTTGTTAATGTTAAAAGGGTGAATTATGTTAGAACTAAATGGTAAATATAATAAGGTGGCTAAAAGTTATAGAAACATTTATTATGATATTAACCAACCAATACTCTTCTTATTTTTTAAATAAATCATTTTCGATAAATTTTTAATTGAAATTTATCTTATATTTATGTAATACTGTGAGAATTTACAAGAGTGCCCATTGTCTCACTTTTAAAAGGGCTCAAATAATTCTATTTACATTACACATCCAAACCCATATTTTTCTGAAATAAACTTACCAAATCCATTCCCAAAATCCCTACTCTAATTAAATATGTATTTGTATTGAAATTACAACAACTTTATTGAAATTAATTTTTTAATGATGGAATGTTTCCTGAAAAAGATGTATAATTTTTAATAAAGCCTATCAATTTTATTACCACTCCCACGTCCAAAAAATATTACTGCACGATTATTATATAATAATAATGTTATATTATATATAATAGCGTATTGTTTTGTTAACTAAAAACAATTATTTTCATATCCTATTCTATCAAATGGGAAACTAAAACATCATTCTATTGTACGGTAGACTACCACCTCACAAATCAATGTAATTCAATTTCCACTACCTTATCTCATGGATGAACTATAATAATTGAATTAATGTTTATATATTATATTAATTACATATTTATCAATTTTATTGTATAATATAACATTTATTTTATTACACTTACATTCACTAAAAAATAGTAATTTTGTTCTTACGTAGTTTCCGCCTACAACCTCCATGAAGCATTATGAATTATGTTTTTGTACTACATAACATGGTTAATATATATAATTATATATAATGAACTCATATGATATTTATAATTTTATTATCACAAAATAATGGTAAAATAAAACATACTATCTTTATATAATGATCATTTAAAAATTGAAATGTTACTCAACCATATATGTCTGTTAATGCTTCCATGATTGTAACATAGTATATTTTTCATAATCATATTTAATGGCATGAATACATGTATAATTGGTATATATAAATTGAAATTATTTCACCATTTTTATTATTTACATGGTAGATTAATTCTCACATTGACCATTTTCGTTCTACCAGTGTGATTTCAGGAAGATCCGTTGAATATCGTCCAAATTCTCAACATGAAGTTAATTAACTATGTAATTGTATATAACATTGTATTAAGTGAAATAAAGGAATAATGAGTTTAAAAACATTATTAATAAAAGTGATAAAAACAAAATTTTACTATTCAAAAATATATATAATGTACAAGGAAAATCATACTCTAGGTAATGGACCTTTTTAAGAAATCATATTTTAAAGATCCAATTATATCACTTTTTTAAGGAAGTGGTAATTATTTAATATTTATATATACAATGAATAAATGAAATTAAAAACCATAATAATTATTATATAAGATTCAACAATTCCTTTTAAAAAAACTTTTTTCAATTTTTCATCAGATTTTATATTTTACTAAATGGTTTTATGTGAATTTCCTCTAATGAATTTCAAAATTAATATTTCTTATGAAATGTTTTAATTTACTTGAAAAGTTTTAAGGATTTATTTTAAAGTAACCAGTTGCATTAACTCTTATCTTTCTCATAAATATTATTTGATGTTTGGATTCATCTACAAGCCTTCATTATTTATTAGAAACCCTTATTTACCTGTTTAGGGTATTTTGGTATTAAAATGTTTTTTAAGAATAAAACGTATTTGGATATATGAAATGTTTTTTCATGACTTTAAAACTGTGTTCATTGTTTTTATTTACTATATGGTATTTATTCATTATTTATGAAGCTATTATCCCCATTATATATCATGGGAGATATGATATAGCTTATATGATGGATCGACTAGATTGTGATGGATGAGAATGTTATAGCTTATAAAATGATTGCACCTAGATAGAACAGTAATACAATGGGTGTCGAATTTTTTATCTATATAATTATATGTGAATTTTTAGGAATGGTTATTATAATTTGAATGGTTATAGAAATTGTTTTAAAATAATAATTCCCCAAGTCCCCAACATGATTAATATATGCATACTAATTAGTTTACATGGATTTTATTTAAAAAACAATTAAAAGATAAATATTTTTAAAGTAAATTTGATTCACATATTTTATAAAATTTATGTTTTTAGGATAATAAATTTTCCTCCATTTTTTTGGATTTTTACTTGACTAAAGAATTTTTAATTTTTATTCCCATTATATGTATTTTGTGTTCATACCATGTTTTAAAATTTCATTATTGTGGTTTAAAATTTTTTAAAGCATAAGGACAATTCAATTTTAAAGGAATCTATAAATTTCATAAAAAGTTTTTTTTTTCATTTTACATGTTTTATTTTGTGAAAAATTTATTACGATCATATGTGTCTACATTTTAATACATAGGATTATTATGTTAGAGTTATGAAATAACTCTCAAAATCTCTAGACATAAATGATATTTTTGAAACTAACAATTAGTTTTCTAGTTTATAGTGGATAGAATATGTAATTTTTAATGTTGGTTCATTACTTGTTTCATAGAAACATTTATTTTATGGGAACTATACTGAAGGGATGTATTTATCCCAAAAAATCCATAATAAAGGAAACATACTCTAAGAATGTCCTCCAATGCATTAATTGTTTTAGAATACTACCACTTAGTCTATGTGTGATAGAATATTCACATAAGTGCATGTGAACACAGTTCCCACTACAACCACTGCAAGAAAAAGGGTGTAAAGAAAGCATTTTTCTGATATAAAATTAGAAGGGGTAATATGAAGTAATATAATCTCCTTAACATGAGTTATACCTAGTTTATCTATGGGAATAGTCTCCATGATTGTTAAAAAGTGATAAAACATCTTTAAAATATCAACCATTACACATTGTGAATCAGATCATCATGAGGATATCTGTAAACTAATCATAAAATCCATGGAGATCCTTTTTCCCATTTATAATATATAATGTGTAAATGTGATAAAATCAATATAGGTTACTATTGTTTTCCTTCACCAACTGATGGGGTTAATACCTAGTAAAAAAGATGATCATCTTCATTTTCAACACCATCCACCAATACATTCAAAATAAGTCATGATATATCATTTTAATTACTTGTTGTAACACATAACTAGAATCATGATATTTTCGCATCGATTCTTCTCTCATGTCTCCGAGAACCAAGAAATATAAATGAATATGAAATATCTTGTCTCCATCCATGATCTAACCTGGTTGTGGGTTCTTTCCTAAAACAATGTCCCATAAGAATATTCCCCCAATAATTGATTGATGTTTCATCTTCACATGATAAAAGGTTGAGAGGTTACCAATTAATATGTAAGAAACTGATACCTAGGATTCTTATGGACCTCTATGTAAATAACATAAAATAGGACCCTCAACAACCAATCTCTACTAGACTCCCGATATTATTATTTTTGAGTCCCTTTTCAAATAGAATCAGCCACAACATTCCACTTAATAGGTTTATAATAATGATTGAAATAAAATTAATGGATTTATTCATCCAACCTTCACAATATTAGATTTTAATTCACTGTATGTAATGATTTATTTGAGTGTTTTTTTGGGGTGTATACACCAAAAAATGTTCTCCCAAAAATAAATACCATCAAAAACAAATTTATTGAACTACATCTTCTAATTTGAGATCATTCATCAGATAATTCCTCTCATGTGGCCTCAAATGTTCATAATCATACACCGTGGTTCATTCTCCATATATCAAAAATATTCCTAGAAACATAATATCAGGATAAATTTTATAGATTGTATAAGGTTCTAATAGAATTAAATTTTTTATTGAAATAATCCACCCATTAAATTCTTTAAATTCCCACTTTTATAATTTATCCCATATGATTTCCATGAAACATTTTTTAAACCTGTGAGAGGTGATTCTGGGTAGGGAAATGCTTGATAGAAGTTCTTGTTATATCAATCATCCAAAATAATATTTTTATGTAAAAGCGTTTATTCGGTTTCTTTAATGAAACCATGACCCTCACTTTATCTAGGTTAATATATATCCCTGTCTTTAAGATAATGTGACATAGGAACTACGACATTGCAATTCATTGGTACCAATTTTCTATCATAGAATTGTGATAGTTCTCTCTCAGTGTACTCAAGATGATATCAATATTTTTTTCATTCCTTTATTGAGTATGTGAGTACATCAAGATATAATCCATAAATACTAATACAAAAGAATCCAAATCCAAATGAAATCTATATTTACCAGAGCCTAGGAGAATATGGGCATGATCATGAGTCTAGATATCATAATTAGATACAAATAAATTTTTCATTTCGTTAAAATTGATTAACATGGTATGTTAGGATGACTAACATGCAATTTATGATAATCAAAAGACATATTGATCTCTGATAAAACCTGATCTCTTCACATATGGTCAAAGGAGTTGTCTATATGAGGCTAGGGATAGTTTTTCTTAGCATTAATCTAGTTTAACATATTTTAATCCTTGATAATTCTATGGTAACACACTTCATTTAAAAACAAAATTGAACCCCATGGAGAATTATTAAGTCATATAATTCCCTTAGAATCCAAGTACTCTAGTTCACAATTCAACTCTATAAACTATGTATTGTCCATCTTGTAAAGATTGTTTGATACTGGAGCTACTCTATCTACCATCCAACATTAAAATACACCTCTCCCTAAAAAAATTATTTTTGGATGGCATACCAGAAATAAGCTACTAATGGTGGTAAATATTCATAACATACTATATAATCATCCATATAAAGGATATTAATATGAATCATCCCTCCACCATGACCAATATACTATGATCTAACTAAATTATTCTAGATTTTCCCTTATACCTTGTTAATATATGTACTACCCTTGGGGGAAGTGAAAAATTACCTCTATTGATAGAAATTAACATATTCCTGATAAGTAACCAACCTATCAATACAAATAATGGTGTCAAATCCTATCACCTCTAGGTTGAAGATGATCAATAATAAATGATTATTATCTAACTTCTCGTAGACTCTCTACATTGGAGTTCACTTTTTGACCATAATTCGAATGGATTTACCTGAGTCGTCAATCTATGAAATACTGAGTATAAATCCCAAGTCCTTCCATGTTGGTCAGATAAATAAATAATTAAAAATACTATATAAAAATGTTTGATAATAATCTATAATCAAATATGATTACATCCCATACTATGAAATACATGAAACCATGCTCCTCATGTATATAATACAATACTTATTTTTGGCTTGATCCATATCCACAAGATATAAATTAACTACCAAGAGGGGTTCCGCTCTGTTAGTGATGTATATATTGAGTCTCGATTCATCAACAAGATCTGACCCCTCGACATTTCTGGTAAATGTTATTACATCTCCTTACATGATGTGTTACTAATAATCCTACAAAGGATGAAGGAGCTGGTGAAGATCCTTTCGAACATTGAAAATATGCGAAGGAAATGTGGAATTTAAAAAGATGACCTATTTGTTCATATGCATTGTACATGACTATTTTTAATTCACCCAAAGGCTCTAAATAACCATGTATCCCCCAATTATAGAAAATAATATATCTAATAATGTTAATACCTTACCATTTACCACCATATCAAAAAACCTCCAAACAATGCTTCTTGTTACATGATTAACTACCAGACCATATAACTGAACCACTATACCATATACCATCTACTTAACTGAATTTTTTTAGTAATACAGTTATGGATCACTATCACTAAAATTATATCTAGTTAGAATGTTTTTTCCTGAGATCTGATGGCCTAAATAATCCTATCTATAAGACATATCTCTTTGGATATCTCATCTCCAACAGATTAAGCCACAAGAAACTAATGTTAATTGAAATGATTCCAGTAGTACATAAAATATATAGTACCCTATTCTTATTGCATAAAATCACTCACTCGATTGGCTCTCAATGTCTAGGTAAATATTTAATCCAAGAATAGATATTTAAAATATCATCAAACTATACCCTAATGTGGATAATATTAGTTTATCACATCTCACCATATCTTGGTATATCCCTGAATCATTTTAGCAGTGAGTGTGAATCACTTTTCTAGATTCATCTCTAAATTCTAATGTAAATTTTATATAACCTCTCAAAATGATTCAGTAATGTGGGGACCACCTCCTAGAAAATGTATGTGTATTCTACTAATGGATATCTATCGAAAACTCTTTTTCAGGTTATAGAGATCAGTCCAAAAAGAAGACTATGTATAGAAACCAAAAATGAAATTAACCATCTGTTCCTAAAATAATTATAACAAGGGCTACAACTAGATGATCATTAGGTGTATCAACTCGTAGGATAGGTCCCACCACCAAAGGATCATGGTTCTCCCCAACTTTATTGTGTTTAAAGAATGTCCTTCATGGAGGCATACATCTGTAATTTTCATACACATAACTCTGGACATGAAAAATATTGTTACGCAATTTTCATAAGCATTGATATGAGTATTGGATCTAAAACCCATTGAATGATAATGCATATACAATATGTATAAGTTGTGGGTATTGGATATATTACATTTTCTAATCATAGGTGTCAAATTATATGAAGATTCAATTATATTTGATACAGGAGGAAAACTATTATGTTGTAATTGGCATCCCTACTAATTTATAATCAATATTATTGAAATTTATAATGAAACAATTCATAATTGAAATTAAAGGTATACTCATATATATATATATATATAAGTCTATTAAGATGCATCTATAATTCTAAAATTATAAATTTCCACAATTTATAAGTTTTAGATATTTCTATATATGATTAGAAAAAAATTTATAATGAATCAATTAGATACATCGTCATTAATAATATATAAAGTCACTCACTACGGTATCCAAATAATGTTTCATCTCATGTGACCATTGATCCACAACTAAAACTCATCATAATTTTCTATATATGGTACCTCCAACGTGTTGTATGGGAAAACATTATTTAGGTTGATGAAGAGACATTAATTAATACAATCATTTTATCCCTTTTAGAAATGTTAGACCAATATCAAATATAAATATTAAGTAAATAAGAATATAAAACTCTAAATTCACATAATAAGTAAACCAGAAATGGAATAATTCATGATATATCAATCCTCATGTTCTTATTATTATTTATGTGATACCATATCATATACATATTGGTAAAAGGATAATGGTAGAGTTCACAATGATTAAAAATTCAAAAACAATGTGTGTCACCAAATAAAGAAATATGTATGACTATAATTGGGATAATTCACATCATCTAATTCCATCATAGGAAATATTAATTTTTCCCCATACACTATAAATTTACATCCATGCATAGACTCATTACCAAATTCCAACCTGCCTTAATCACTATCTCGCAATTCTAAAACTATATGAAAAAATAATGTCTTCGACACCACATTATTATTTACTAGAACTGGTTTACTCTTAAATAACTAATAACACTTGTCCACATGGCCTCATCCATGCCTTCCAATTCTCCATATGGTGGTGACTAAAAAAAGGCCATAGGGCAGGGTGTTTCTATGGGACGAAAATTCCCTCATGTTAGAGTGTAGATCATTAGTAAAATGTTGAAAAAAATAGTGAAAACTTGGACAATAATATGAGAAGAATAAGTATTATTTGTATACATATGAATTATGATTAATAAAATGAATATTCATGGAATATAAATTATTGTGGTGAGGTAATAATACTATAAAATATCTGGAAGTAAGAATACATCAATACTTTCAACCCAAAAATAAATATAAATACCAAAAATGTTAAACTGTAATTGCCTCGCTAACCTATTATTGATCCTCTACTTCCACATACCATCATATCATAAGAATAAATCATCAAATGATAGATCATTTCCATTGTAAAAACTTGTAATAATGTTTCTATCATGGTACCAATGTTTGTCTGAGATAGGGTGTTAGTAAAACTTAGAAGGGCACCAATAATGATGTATAGAGAAAATATTGTCTATAAGTATAATTTAAATAGTTACCTTGATTATTTATATCTACTAAAATAAAAAACTTATTTTATATCCATTTTGTGATTAGTATCCTCAAAGGAATCTCAACTTACTACACCTACTTCAGAATTAGCAGGATGTCTCTAAATAGGTAACCTTTAAAATTTAAGGGCACAGGAAAATGATTTGAGTGTCTATGTGAAAATAATAAAGATGATGTATGTACCATGGTGATGCTAAGTCATCATTGACCTTATAATATAATTCCCGTAGAGTGTAATAATAATACACCCTATCCAAAGGGTTTATGTGTATTTTGAGGGATACATCCTTGGGATTCAACAAGAGAACTAGTCTCCAACAATGTTGTTGGATTAATTACAATGTAATTCATTGTCTGATAATGATTATATCCCTAGTTCATAATTCATGGTGTCACGTGTCTGAATATATAAATCTATATCAAAGGTGATAATCCATGAAATTATTAATTTCTAGATATAAATTGAGTTAATCATTTGTAATGTGGTAATAAATATAAAAAATAATAAGAAATTGACTCAACTCAAAGATGTGTATCTCCCATGGAATCTACATCACTGATTCTAGGTTGTTTTCTTCATGTTATTAAGTCATTACCACATGAATTTTAGGCTGGATGAAGTATGAACACTTTTATGACAAAAACATTTCCCTTAATAAATTGGTAGCATTTATATAAATAATCGTAGGCTAGGTATTAATCAATGACTCTTTAAATTTCAAATTTTCTTAAAAAATTCCATTTATTTGTTAAATGAACGATTTAATAATGGAATTTTAATAATTAATCATACTAAGAATAAGCCACGCTAGTTCAAGTTAATGGTACATTCCATTCAATAATAAAAATATTCATTTATTATAATTAAATCAAATATCATATTCAATTTTAATAAAACACATTTAATTAGTGTCAATGGCTCCTGAATATAAGGACCACCCAATGGGGTGATCATTGTTGAGGTTAATACTTTAAAGAAGGTCAATGGGTGTCATAAGAGTTATATATTGTAGTCCATGTAACTAATTAAATAATTTTATTAATTAGAATGAATCACATGGATATATCAACTTGCAGCACAATGGAAACATTTTTAAATAGGTGGGATATTGAGACAAATTGTATAAAAAGGATACTAATTGGATGTATAGAATTAATTGTCTACTTTCGACCTTAGATATGGGCTATAATGATAAAAAATAGTGAAATTTACAATATCCCATAAAATATGGTAGATTAGATTTCAGGGAAATAACATCATGTGGTTAATTTTGAATTGGGAAATGAAATTAAAATAATGAAGAACATAACATTGTAAAAAATTTAAATATAGTGTTTTGGATAGAGTTAATATGAGGAAGAGTGTTCAATTGCTAAAGAATAGGTAGAGTAGAGTTCGTTATGTGGATAGATTCAACAGAAATAAAGGAATATTATATGAGTTTTAAATTTAATATGGGAAAAGGTAAAATGGTAAATTCACAATTTAATAGTGGTTTTCATGGTTTTTACTCATTGTATAGACAAAAAATGCCTTGGCCAATTTAGTTCAACTTTAAAAGTTTCACTAAGGGTGCGGTTAATATCCCAGTTTTTCAAATATTTTGTTACCCCTATATAGTTTTCTGTAACACCCTGAACAACCATCCGACCTATTGTTAACGGTTAAATTAACTCCTCGTCATCTTTTTTGGGCATCATATTTGAGATACATGGTTACTACTAACCATTTTGAATCTTTTTTCCAAATTCTATTTATCTAAAAATCGAATCTTTAGGCTCAAAACAAGCCCTTGATGCTCCCAAACACTTCAATAATCATTTAAAAACAAGCATATTGATAAAAGTAAGATTTAAATTGAAATATAAATAATTCATAAAACATAAAAAATTTCCCATTATAATCTTACATGATAATGATCATTATATGATACTCAAATACATAAATTGGTTCATTACATAAAAAAAGTCTCAATTAAAAAATGTCATAAATAACACTCTAATTATATCTGGTAAAATTTTTAATTGATCTAACTAAATAATTATAAATTCTTATTAAAAATAATTATAAACATATTTAATATTAATAGAAATAAAGTAATATATGATCATATTATAACATTTAAATCCCATTTATTAATATTTATCTATATGAATATTCATTTTTTGGTACAAATTTAATCGTTTCTCGTGTAAAATTTATTTTGGATGTTTCAGTTGTTGAAATTTGATATTGGTTCAGTCAAAAATAGAAAATTAATCATGAAATAAATATAACATATATTCATTATGTACATATTTATAATGATTCATATATTCTTGTGTTAAATAATTAATTATATCACCTTTGGAGATTGTAGTTTGTATGTACTTGAGAGTGATGTTTCAAATTATTGATGGTTGGAATCAAAAAATGTTAATTGATAATACACCACTAAAAAATTATAATTATAACATAAATATAATAGATATTAATTAAATATATCCTTATTAACATCAATGTAAATTTTAAAAAGAAAATTAATTTCATCACTTTGTGGAGGTTGTAGTCTACACGTACTCATCGGCAACATTATCATTTTCCAATAAATGGGGTGTTAATTTGGTATATAATACATTAAAACTATAAAACTAAAAATAATTCAGAAATATAAAATAATAACATTCATGTTATAAATGTATACATCTATGAAAATGGTGATGGAAAATGAGTCATGTCCCTATATGGAGGCTGTAGTTCACATGTCTGTACTACTGAGTCTTCCATATCCCATTTCATAGAGAAGAGGTGTTAAATGGTTTTGAATGAAACATAATAAAATTTAATTATACTGTTTATATGCAATATTTCTTTTTTAATGAATACAACATGATTAGATAATTTGTACGATGAAATACAATTTACTGTTCCTTGTTAGGTTGTATACATATTCTTTAAAGATGTCATTTGGTATACACATTAACCATTGAATAATTTGTCTTAGGATAATATAAAAATCTCCAAGATGGACAAGGTGAATCTATGTTATTTTTTAGGTATGTTTTGGATGATATATGTGGGTAAAACTATGTTAATATGGTAGGAGTAGATGTGTCATTTTATAATGAGGAGAGGGACACACCTGGAATTATATAAAATATTTCCATAATATAAGGACTCATTAATGATAATGGCAATAGAAATTGATAATAATTAAACTATGTGGTAATATAAGGTAGTAATAGTTTCAAAAAAATAGGTATTATACTGGTTTATATATAATTACTACACTTATCTATATTAAACACCCATTCTAAAACGTGTATTGTACAAAACATTATTATCAAAATTTCTACGTTCTCACTATTAATTGAAAACCAATTTTTTTGACCCTATTAAATTATATTAATTATTATAGTTAAAAAATGAAATCCATTTTACTACTTATAATTTTTACAAATAGATGATTTTTATTTTAAAAAATGATACACTATATAATGAAAACCATTTTAGAAAAAATGCATATTTTGTGTAAAAATTAATTGACATTAATTCAACTACTTGAAATACCCATAAAATAAATTTTAAATAATTTAATTTAATATATAATCTATAAATTTAATATAAATAATTATAATGTAGAGATTAATTTATATTTTTAAGATAAAAACACATTTTTCACATAAATATTTTTTTTAACAAATGTTGTTTAAATTTATTAAATAATCTTATAAAAAACAGTAATAATAAAGATTCTTATGTAATTAATTATATTATTTATAATTACGAGAATTTTATATATTAAATATAAAATTATAATCATAATCATTCTGTTAAATTACATTATTTCCTGAAAATAAATTGTTTTTTACTTGAATCCATATTTATACATGGTTCACATAAAAATAAATCATTTTAAAAATGGAAAAAATAATTATCTATATAAATGAATGATGTGATAATTTAAAAATTGAATTTAATTAACTAATATAAAATTTATATAAATGGTATAAAATAAATATAATTTCTATACACAAAATGTAGAAAATTTTATTTTTAAACAAATTCTTATTTTGAAGCACAAAATGTTTTTTCTAAAAATTTAGCTATTATGAACTATGAATGCATAAATATATTTTAATTATATAAAATCATTATATATATTTTATAAAGTGATTATAACTATTCATACATATAATTTAATCTATATTTTATAATGGTCACATTAAAATAATATTTTTGGTATATTGTGGATAACATAATGATTGATTTTATGTGTTAAAAATTCTATTCAGCATACTACTCTTTAAAAATATTTTATCAAGATGTTATATTATCACACATTTAAAAAATGATTCATTATAATTTTTATCTCAATAATGAAAGGGTTAAAATTTTAAAATAAATTATTTGAAATCCCATATTGAACAAATGGGATAATAAATAATCGTTTGAAAATGGAATTCATGAGACCTATAAGATACCTGAAATAATACATAATCTGGTACCCATTTAAGGGTAAAATTAGATAATGTGAAAATGTAGAAATTGAGGGAAAATATAATGTCCAAATAATAATAGTGAGTGATGAAGAACATATTCTTGTAAAAATGAAAATAACTATTAAACCATAAATTAATGAGTTGTAAAAGGACTATAAATTATTCATTAATTAATATAACATCAAATCAATATCATTATAAATATTTTATTACTATATTTTATGTATTATTTTACTTTCATGATACATTACATAATGATATATACATACTTAATTTCATTTTATTTAATAAGAAAAATTTCATCCATTGGCAGTGAAAAAACTATTTCCACTTATATCTCATTTATAAAACAGTGAAATAAATATTCATGTTAAATTTCTTATACCAGAAGCAATAAAAATAAAAATTAAAAAGATCATAATATCTATAAAAAAAATAAACCTATATTTATTTTCCCACTAGATATTTACCAAAACCATAATCGTTAGTATAATTTATCTAAAACAGATAAATCTTCATCTTATGAAATAATATATTAATCTCTAAAAATTCATAAATAACACCAAAATATCTACAAAAAAATTGTTCTATAAATAGTTTATCGTTTTACCCCTCTAATGTGTGTCTTCCAAAATTCAAAATACAAATAAGAATTAGAAATCTTTAGTCACTAAATTTTTTCCAACATAAACCATAACATTTATCACCAAACAATATAAAACAAACTGTAATATCACACATGATACAAGAGAATACTATGATCATATATTCCCCTAAAACATTATTACCAAATCCAAAATTCACCTCAATCATCAGAAAACCTCAATTTTGACATTAATGATTTTAACAATAAAATATATCCTTTTTCCTCAAATAAAATCCCAATATAAAAAATATTATCCATAGATAAAAAATGAATAAAACCTCATAAAATATAACAAAATAAAATGTTCCAAAATGTAACTAATTAATTTTATGGTCGCAAAAAATTTTCCAGTGTAATTTATAGATATCAATAATCTATTTATCAAAAATAATAGTTTTATATCAGCATTGGGAATAACATAAGGGTTATCTTCCCTCGATCACGTGTTTTCCAAATACATCACCTTAAAACTAACTAAAATTTATTATTTCTATATACCATTAAATAATTTATTAAAATTCATATTTTATAACTAATATAGTAATATCATTAGAAGTTTCATGATTCTTACCACCAAAATATCAGTTATAAAACACTTCTATTGCATGATTATTAAAAACCAATACATAAAAACCTATATAAATTCACATTTTCATTAAACCATTAAATAAGATTCATGGTATTATTATTTAATACAATATTTGTATTATATGAAATATGAATCTTGTATTGTGATTTATCAATAATAATTTAAAAATGTTTCAATATTTTAACATGGGAAATAATTTCAAAATGACATATACCATTCATATCAAATTCATAGTATCGTCATCATCAATGATAAAACCATTACTCATCCAACCCTATTAGTTATCTTCTATAGATTTATCCTTAGTACAATGATTTTTATAATGAAAAAAAACCGCACTTTTATAACTTTTTTAAAATTTATGTTACTTTATATAAATTGTTCTTCTTATCGATTTTGTTAACTAAAATTTTAATTTTTACTTAAAAATTACAATATGTATGTCAATCCATTCCACACATAAAAAATATTTTTCAACCTATTAGGATGTTCCCATAATGTTTCTCCCAATATTATCAATATGTCGAATGATATATCTTTTTCCCTTACTAGTGTTCATGAAATTTTATTTCTCTCCAACATGGTTCATTATGAAACTCTCCTATTATTATTTTTTCAATTATATATTAATATATATAGTTAAAAATAATCACATCATTTCAAATTATATACACAATTACATTATTTAATTTTGATTGCAATCCATTCACTATCTGTTGTAATCAACAATAACAAAACACCTAATAGTTCAATCTATTAAATAAAAATAATAAAATATTATAAGAAACAATAATCACAATGGGAAATAATATAATCAGGAATATCATTTAAATTATATCTATATCATGACAACTTAGTTTCATTATATGAAACATTAGGCTTTGCATAGGTGATTGATCACTGACTTTACATTTTTAGTTTAGTGTTGGGATAATCAAAAATAAAAAAAATTTACTAGTAATTCAATTTTTACAAATTAAGGAAAATATTATATCTAGAAGGTTTAGGTTCAAACCACATAGTTAGGGAAATTATATATTTTGGTTTTTAAACAAAAAATAAATTATTTACTTGATTAATTGAGAAATAATATGATTTTGATTTTAAATCATTTGGATGAATGTATTAAATAATTGTTGATTAGTTGTTTGGGAAATATGTTTTTAATGACATTATTGGTTTTCATATTTTTCAATTTCATGTGTAGTTGGATAATATATTTAATCTGTTAATTCTTATGTGGTGTTAGAGTCTAAATGAGGTTTACCTAATTGTTGTGGAATCTCTTATTCTATATGGTAATTTCCTATTTTACTTTGATAAGTAATTAAGGGTATTATCCAATCGAGTTTGTTTCGGTACCATTTTTATACAAGATTACCATAAACTCATAAATGGTCATGAAAAATTTTGGTTAAATAGTTGCTCTATTTTTAAATGTATCATTATTTTTAATTTACTCAATGGTTATTAGAAATATTTATATAAATATATTATAGATAGAGATCAATTAATTTCAGCACAACACATGAATAAAATAAATAAATATAAATGAAAAGTACCTTTCACCTTAATCTATATTACCATAGTAAAAGGAAGGAGTTATCCCCTGATCCTAGTAATAAATTAGTATGGAGGATAATAAATAAGAAATAAAACATAAATAAATTTGGTGAGAATGAATAGGGTTGAACATGAATAGCCAAGATTCTCCTCCCAAGTTTTTTCATTGAATTGACCATAGTAAGTAGTGGAGTAATCCACATTTTATTTATCATTTCAGAGTTCTTTGGTTGAATTAATTTGAAATCATTATGGCCCATTATGAGTTAAATTTGAATCTCGTGTGTTGAGATGTGTTCTAGGATTAAATTCTTTAGTCTCCCATTGAATGTCTTGTAAAATATTCAAATATGGATTATTCTATACAAATTCACACTATGTGAGTAGGTTTCATATTATTATAATTTCATTACAATATTTTTTTCCTTGATTCACTTCTCTCTCCAAAAACATCAAATTTTGTAAAATATTCCCATATTTAACATCATTCAGGATGTGAACCTCTATTTTCTCACTCTGAAATTTATGTTTCATCTCAATTATTCAATTTCATCCCTCTGAAATATCCTATGATCTTCTGTTGGGATTGTATTCCAAATTTTACTTGTATTCATGATATTTTTAAGCTTATTGTCCCCATTACCCTAAAATTAGGTTATCCATACAAGGATGAAAAAAATAATTAATGAACATGAATTAATTAGAAATTAATTTATTAAGATAATTTTATTTACATTTGAAAGACCTGTTCATGAAATATATGAATCATGTCCTCGAAAAATCAATTTATATAGGTCTTCCTGGTTTGAATTTCAATATACTACCACATATAATCATAATAATTTTAATTAAAATAAATATAAAAAACTAAATCAATAATATGGTTAATTAAATGTAAGTTCCTCATATAGAAATATTAATTATTTCCACATTTTTTAAGAATACAATCACTCACTTATTTTACTTGCATTATTTTGAAATAGTTTCACCATTTCATTAATACATGTTTATTTTTTTAATTCATTATTAATACTCATTTCATTCAAAATAAACATCACTGGGAATTCATCTCAGTCATAGTCAATTTATTTTTATGAAATTAGTTCAAAAGATAACTCAAGAACATGTCACACACCATATGCTTACATGTCATCTAGTATATTCACCTAATAAAGACAAAATCACAAATAATCATGAAGGAATCATCATTATATTCAAATTAATATGAGGTATTTGGGATGGTATTTAAATTATTTAAAAAGAATAAATCACAAAAAGGTGGATTAACTCATATGAAAAGTGCATGATATCACAATATGAGCTCAATTGAAATCTAAATTTATAGATGTTAGCTATCACTTCCTTACACTAAATATATAAATTTTTCCCATGATATATGTAATATTGAATTATGAATCATACATTATTGGTTTTTATTGTTTATTAATTTTATATTTTTTTATTTGAATTATTTTACAAGTTAATTATCACATTAACCATCTTACCATATATGATCAACTAATTGTCAGTATGGAAATAGTTATTTTTGATACTACAAAGGACCGACCCAATTTGTAAATAATTTCTTAGTAATTGATGTGAATAATGATTAAGTAAAATTAATAATATAGATCCTCTCAAAAAACACTTTAAAATCCATTAAATCCTCAATTATTTACATCTATATCCTCCATGGGAAGTCACTCCAAAACATTTATTCTTTTAAATATCATGCAATATATAGTGAGTAGTAAATGAATTAATATAATTGGATTATAACTCTACTCATTTACTATCAAGGTTTTACTTTCCATCTAAGAGCATAAAAAGGATAAATCCAAGGTGGATATAAGGATAAATATTTAAAAACATCTCAATCATAAGAAAAGTGATTCTATTTAGTCATAGTTTCAATTAATTGTCAAACATATTCTAGAAGAGAACGTTCCAAAGTATCATGGGAAATATATTTTATACGGGGTTTGGAATATTTGGCTATAAAAATTTATTGGTAATGAGATGAATGGTAGACACAAATAATCTTGTAAATGAGTATAAATAAATAAATAAATTTATTAAAATATAATAATTTCAAAGATGGTCAAATATCAAAAAAATTCTTTTCAAAAATTAACATGATTTTCTAAATCATGATTACATATATCCAAAACCACATACATACACATTAAATTATTTCCCGTTTTCTTCATTCATATTTATAAATAATTTAATTTAAAATCTGGAAATTTTCTGTATCTCTACAAGATTATGTGTCCTCTTTTAGTTGATTGGAAAAAGAATAATGGAATTAATTCAGTTAATAGTTATTGTTTTGCAATAATTAATTGTAGAGATTACAGTAAATATGAAATAATTTAAATTCACACACCACTATCATATTTGTTATGAATATGTCCACATATATTAATACTACACCATATTTATGATGTGAATCAGCCTCATAATGTGCATCTTTTTGTTTTCATGACATTAATATAGAACACGACATAATATGGTCTTTTATTTTGTTTTAATGCTACCTATTTGGATCCTGATAGTCCTAAAAAATACAATATTATTAGAGAAATTATTTTCCATTCACACAAAAATAGAAATTAATTGCGGTGAGGTTCATGTTACATGAAATAAATAATCAATGTACATTAAGGATTTTTATTACACAAGAATGTGATTTTGTTTAACATCACTGACTCAATATTAAATTTCACAATTTCATATCATGTGATGAATGATTCATAGGATTTTACATATTAAGGTTCCATAAATGGTCTCATATATTGCATATCCTTGTAGATTAGTCTTTATCCTTCATCTCTAAACAGCTCATCAATTCTCATTGAGAACACATTTTTTATTTCTATTAGGTTGATCCATTATTTATTCTTTTATCCGTAAATGATAAATGGAAGGTCATATACCACCCATACGTATATCCCTTTTCAAGAATTGGTTGGATCATACACTACTTCACTATTGTTAGAATGTCCCCTTATCAATCATTTCATCTATTAAATACTTTTAATTTGAATATATTCTAATACAATATAAGTTTCCTCATGTAATTATTCATATTATGAAATATCAAAAACATTGGTTAAATTTTATTCTCCCAAATAATCATATTCTCTCACATAGAATTTCATCATTTCTTTATGGATAATGAAACATTATTTATCATTTCCAATTATTTGACCAATTTTCCTATATTATATGTTTTTCAATTCTTTTCTGATATAAAAAAATGATCATACCATAATTAGTGGTGTCTTCTTATTTTTATTCCCATCACTATGAAATTCATGGGGAAGAATAATTCATCAAATTATTTTATAATTTTTTCAATCATGGTTCATAGGAATTTTACTATTGAATCTTATAATTGATGTATAACTCTTATGGTATTCAGTCCCTCTAATTCAACAACGTTTTTCCACAATTTCGTCAACCATCTTTTCTAAAATAACTTATTATTATTAAAATCATTTTTAAACACAATCTCTTTTAAATTTTTTGAAGTAATTTACATAAACATTTATCATTTTATATATTTAATGAAATATTTAATGAAATAAGGGAGGGTATATCAATTAAATCAATACGATGTAAAAAAAGAAGAGTCATTTTTCATGGTTAATTGATTGAAAAATTATTTGTTTAGAAAGTGAAAATTTAAATCCTCTAAAACATTATAAAAATAAAAAAATGGTAAAAATATCACTACCCAGACATTTTAAAATCATTTGGAATTTTTTTCATAAAACATGGTTTATAGAAGAAAAGAAGTTATCTAACTGATGAGATAAATAATGATGGGTTTTCTTATTAACTATTTATAAGGAATTTTGATAATTAATGTATGTAAAAATGGTATTAATACATGAAAATGGACTTGTATAATAATAAAAAATAAATTTAATTTTTGTTTTGAACAATGATAATAAAATTTTGTCGAATGGAAATACCATTGGTTGATTATCAATGTTATTGTTGAGTAAAATAATCTTTAAACATTTTAATGTGTCCCATAACACTTTGAATTATTTTAAATGATAATCAGCATGATGGAATAAAATTAAATGAAAGATTAATATACCCTGAAGAAAAAATGATTAATGATATAATATAACAACAGGAGATGTTGATAAAAAACACAAAATATATAAGTGGAAAACATGAAAGTTATTTCATAGATGAAAAATATGAGATTATAATCCTTTACATTGAGTTTTATTTTGGGTGAACCTCATTTAACATTTTTTATAATAAACTTATATTAATTTTATATTAAATTTACAACATTTTTTAATATTTTTGAATACATTTTTTTTGTTTTAATATTTTTTATACAACAATATAAATAATGATTTTATGTCGTGTGTTTTGACCAAATATATATTATGTGTCAAAATGAATTTGGTAGGTCAACTATTGCCATAGGGCTCATTATATAAAATCTCTAGGATAACAATCATGAAATAACTATCATATTTGAACATTAATTATAATTCTAAAATCAGTCATTAAATATTTTTATGAAAACTTAATCAATGTTATGATCATAGAGACAATAGGTGGTACTTACGCATGAGTAACATTAAATATTTTCAATAATCATTATAGAAATAAGATATTTAACACCATATGTTTTTAGAATGATCATTATATCTTACATACAATGTTATTTAATAATATAATCTATTATATATAATTCTTTTTATGTATATACAATAACATCATGCCGAGGGGGCGGTAGTCCACATTACCATGAACAACATTATGACTTATTAATTGTGTGGAAGGGTAATAAGAAAAATGATATATATATATATATATTATATTTCCATAAATGTAATTATTTCTGGAATTTAATATGATTTTTCATTATTTCACATATTTTTATCTAAGACCACCTTTTATCGGATCCATGTGTAGTGTGAAGGAATGACATCACTTAAAGGGGTGGTGTTCCATGCTTCCTCCTATGATGTTATCATATTAACGTAAAATGGAAAGTATTAATAGTATGTGTAATAAAATAAATAAAAAGTATAAATATATAATATGTATATTATATTTTATATATAAACAATATGTTCATCATAGTGTTCACCAGTAGAGGTGGTATAAAAAAAATAACCAATCATCATTTTTTGATGTAGCAGTTCACCATACAAAGAAATAATATGTTCGTTACCCATTTGATGAAAATTTTTGTATGTGTAATTTAAATCCTTATAATGTAAAATCATAGTATATTGATGATTTAGGTGTTTTCATAGAATTATTGAATAATATGGGTTCTGGGTTTTCTGAATTGAAATAAAATTATAGAACTTGATACATGACGTTACTCCTAAATCAAGTAACTCAATTTTGTTTGAACCAAATGATTAATTGGATTTCAATCAACAAAAGTTGAGGATAATAAGATAACGGTGGGGATGTATAGGATATACTATTTTATATATTTTTAATTCCAATGTGTCTTGAGAGTTGTGTGGGAGAAGAGGAGGTCCATTTATAGCGGTGGAGGAGGAGCACTCTTGTAATATTTTTAAAATGGATTTTCATGCACATTGTTCATGTTGAATGTGGATCCAATAAATATCTAAAATCATTTACATAGAAGATAGTGTCCATATAGTTCTATATAATAGGTCTTGGAAAAATATACAGCCAATTTAATGCCTTATGGTTATAGTTTTGTCCCTTAATAAGCTTAATTTAACCTTAATTGTTGTAATTAATTTTAATCACCTTCACTACTCATTTTGATCAAAAACACAGTTGGAATTTTTCTAAATTTTAAATTATTATTATTAAAAATTTGGAATCAATTTTTCCAAATTCAAATCATATAATTGGCAGAAATTGATATAAATTTAATCAAGCATCTGGGACGACAATACTGTTTTTTTAAAATAAAAGTTTCAGAATGTTTTCTTTCTTTTAAAACCAGTGTGATTATAAAATTGATTCATATAAAATAAATTATATTAATATATAACAATATTTTATAATTAAACATTACAACTAAAAAATAATAATTTACCCATCTAACTAAATTAGATAAAAAAGAAGTTATGAACTAAAATTCAGTATTTTTAACCAATCATTAAAAAATAAAATGTTTCAGAAATATAGAAAATATTATCCCTAACATAATTTATAATATTTTTATTTTTATAATGAATTATATTTTTTACATATTTAATCAATTAATGTTTTGAAATTTATATTTATTGTGGGTTCTCTATTAAATGTTGGAATATTTCCATTATAAAAATATATGTTTTTATATGTAAAATAGATTTTTTTGTTATCAAATTCCTATCAGACAAAATGGTTGAATATAAAAAATAATTTATTGAATGTATAATATTTATATTACCTTATTATCATTCAATTACTCTAATTAATTTTATATATTTGCATAAAAGTTTTTGAGCATAAAAATAATATTCTAAAAAATTAATCACTTTATATTAAATTGATTTATATATTTATTTATAACAAATTTGCAACCAAATAAATAATACTATATTTGTATAAACCATATGTTTCATATGTTATTTTTTACCACTCACAACTAATAATTATATGGCCTGTTTATATTTCAGTATATTTTATTAATATAATTTTTATCAAAAAAACATAGTCTTTCGTGTAACACAAGCCATCAAGGATGATCTCTGTTGCATGTATCATTATTTAACTCAGTGATTAATGCATTGAAATATATATTATATATTTTAAATTTTAAATATAATACAAATTATTTGAATATAAGATTACTTTATGTTCTTGGTGTAACATTTCATATATGATATTCAATACATGGTCTGTACTTTAGATTCTCTATGGGTCACATTATACAACCTTGTTTAAATAATGTCCTTATAATTTACACTCAATAAAGGTGGTATATTGTTTGATATTTCATATATTGAATTTAAAAATCATGAGTAGGGTTTGTAAAACATCCTCTAGAAAATAGGGAAATGAAAGTACATGGGTCACATGAAATAACATCTAAAAACGTTTATATGTAGGGGAACATCATGGGAATGTTGAAATAAAAATTTGGAGGGAAAGCTTAAATATTAATAAATTGTGATTGGGTCCATTAATAAAAAAATATTTTATGATCAACATAAGGTTTTGGGACATAAATACCATAATATTTTATTATTTAAGAGACCACCAATCCAATAGAAACTAAGCTATCAGGAAAATCTTTTATTTTGACGAAATCTTCTTGATATTGTAAGATTCTTTAAAAAACACTTTTATAATGATGTATTTGTGGTTTATAAATTTCAATTTCTAATGAATAATCCAAAATTTTGGTTGTAATTTTACAAAATCTAATTCATCACGAGAGTCACATATATTAATTACCATTAATGATTTTTTATGAACTAGGAACTAAAAGAAACTTTTAAATGAATGTATGGACTATAAAATATTGATAGGTTTAACTATTCATATTATAATATATTTGAAAACTAAGAGTGTTAATATAATAATATATACTCCTAAAAATTTATACTACTAGTTCATTATTAACATTTGTTTATAAAATTGTTAATCATAAAATTGATAATTTTACCAGCACATTGTGTCAGTCAGTGGTTCATGTGAAACCATTATCATCCTTCAGTCACGGTTTTAAGACCTGAAACCTTTCCATATTTCCTTGGTTGTCACCCGACATGTAGGTTTTCCTTTCCTAAAACCAAATAATAATAATTCCAAATTTAATTTTATGTACATCCTTGAAATGCACATTTAACAATGGTTTTTAACAAAAACCTAACACATAAAATCATCAACTAGTTATTTTGACATAAATCATTCATTGGTCTATAGATTATCTTCTATAATATAGCATTTAATAAAGTAATTTCTAGGTTCTCCACAAATATGACAGAGAACCATAATGTATTTCTTAGTATTATCGTCATTTCCTTCCATCATACTCTTCAATATTACTCAACAATCCACTTTATTATGTCCTTATATCACACATATACAACATTTATGTGGTCTATTGAGAAACATTCATGTGTGTATCCTTACACATTTTTCACATATGGAAAATTATACCCTCTTCTATTTACAATCTCCTCTACTCCAACTCTTATTAACCTATATTCTTCAATTTTATTGTGTGTTTGAGAGTAGATAATGGTAAATAATCTAAATCATATTACAGATTTTTTTTAGGAACAATATATCATTAAATCGTATAAAAACATCATTCTGTTTCTAATTTTCACATAATTTTCCTTAATCTTCTATATTAACATTAATTCTTTGTGTTTATACCATTGAATAAAACTAGAATGGATAGTATTAGAAAAAATCATATTAAGAAAATAATATAAATATATATATGATATAAAAATCATGAAAATGTAATTTTAAATATAGTACACCATAGTTTTAACCATGATCATTCATTGTAATTATCTATTAATATTTTTTATAAAGGTTTATAAGGAAAATATTTATTATCATGATAAACTCCTTTGGAAGTGTCAAATTAGGTAAACAATAAGGTATGTGGTCATGTTCCATGTTACCCCGAGTTAGGATCAGAACACCATGTCAATGTTAATAATCTTATGTAGAAATATTATAAAACCACTTCCACAAGTTGTACCTAGAAAATTCTGTATTTCTAGGATACCCAAATAATCTCTACCTTACCAAAATTGTATGATGTTCTTATATTATTATCTTCAATTTCCACCTTATTATTATGTTCTCTTACTTATTTTCCCTAAATATTGTTCCTAATGTTTCTAATAAACTTCATATGATTCAAACTATAGCAACCCAACCGCAAATAACTCAGTGACAATGTGTGAAAATAATTACATAGATATTATTATAAGGAATCAACCCTTGATGGAATAATTCGTTTGAATGACTGGTTAAACTAGATATATAAATGATATTTTAATTACATATGGACACACTATTTACAAATAATTTTATTTATTATTTATAAATAAATAACATTTAGAATAACATTATTACATATAATATATACAAACATTTCATTAACTTATTTTTCCTAGATTCTTTGGGAATTAAATATAATAAGGGTGAGCCCAAATATGTAGTAAGATAAAAATATAGCGTAATAAATAATGAATCAAGGAGAGTAGCCAATATGGAATGTTACATAACTAAGCACAATTCCATGAAAATAATTTGATATGTAAAAATAAATATATAAAGTTAACAAAATGAAACAAATTCCTCCCATAATTTTTTTTTGTATTATTAAAAGACACTTTTTGGTTATGTGGGAACTATAAACCTAAATATCATTCCATTTAATCAATGAACTGAAGTTGAAATGTATCCAAAGATATTTTGATGTAATATATCATGGGTGAATAATAACAAAAACTAAATGAGTTAAATCTTTTTCTTAATGGACATCATGTCTATGAAACATGTAAACCTATACCATCATGAACATTCACTGGTCTGTTTAAAAATAAATATAGAATCCTATTTAAAATTCACAACTAATTTCTATCATGAAAACTTATTTAAGAATCAGGGAGCTATGTAATGTCTAAGATACACATTTCATTTCAAGTCCAAACAAATCTTCTTATTGAATAAGTAAAATAAATAATATAAATTATAAAATATATGTATTGAATCAATAACATTGAATTTTCAATATTTTACCAAATAATAAAACAACTATCAATAAATACACTATATGTTTATTTTTATTATGTTTAGGAAATATCAATATCTAGGACAAATTAAATAAATAATTATGGTAAATTCAATGTTCAATGGTTATAAGAGACTAAATATTACAAATGGAATAACAAATGAGTCATGTATTTAAATGTGAATACTATCATTCTTCAAATTAGTAATCAAACATCGGGGTGGGGAAATAATGTTGGAGTCAATGCAACAATTCCATGTGGATTAAAAATAAATTGTTATGATTTTTTATGATTAGAAATACTATAAATCTATCTTATAAATGTTTATAGAGAAAAACATCCTTTTATTGTGAAAAAACATTTGAAAAAACATTTCCTTCAAAATAACATTTAATAATAAAATCATTAAATACTACCCCTTTAATCATGAAAAATAAACATCAATGAATTGAAGGTGAGTAAATCTATACATTATGTAGAAGGGAAAAACAATATTAATTTTGTATTATTATAGATTCGAAGAATAAATTGTTTGGAAAGTGAAAATAATATACCTTGGAAAACATAATAAATAAAAAAATGTTAAAATGTATTAACCTTATCTTTTTAAAATATTTTTAAAAAACAATTTAATAAAACATTGCTTTTAGATGAAAACATGTCATCTAACCGAAGATGGAAAATAAGTCAGGTTTTCTTAAAAACATTTTCTATCACTTTTTAAGATCCAAAGGCTAAGAAAATTGTAATAATACTTTAAAATGGTCATGAATATTCACATAAGATATAATGAATTTTTTTCTTGAACAATAGTATTTAAGATTACTCTAATGAAATTACCATTGAATGATCAATATAGGTATTATTGAGAAATATTGTCTGTAAACATTCAAAAATGTCTTATGCCACTTTAAATAATTTTAAATCACAAAAATCATGAAGGAATATAATTAAATAAAATTTAATGATATGGTTAATGGGGTTAATGATATAATATAACAAAAAGGTAAGTATATACACCTCAGAAAATATTTAAGTGCTGAAAATGAAATTTATCTCATAGATGTAAAATGTGAGATATGAATACCTTACCCTGAGATTCCATTCGAGTGAATGTCCCTTAAATTAAAATATTAAAAAAATATTAATTTCATACATTATTGAGAACATTTTTCATATTTTCCGATAATTGTATTTCATTTTTTACTATGTTGTATAAAACTACTTAAACAATTATGTTTATGTAGTGTTTTTAACAAAAATCACTTTATGTGTCACAACAACATTGCTAAGTCAACTATAGTCAAAGGGGTCATCATAAAAAGTATACATAACAATAATAATGAAATAATTACTATATTTAAAAATTAATTATATTTTAAAATTAAATAATAAAAAATTCTTATAAAATATGAATCAATAATACAATCATAATGACTTTAGGCAATACGTACGCATGAGTAATGTTCCAATTTTTCAATGATCGTTATGGAAAAAAGAAAACTAAAAAACATATCACTAAAAAATGTTAATTATTTCATATATACAATTTTATTTAATCATATATAATAATTTAGATAATTCATTTGAAGTAGAAGGAATCCAATTGTGTTGAAGAGGGGGTAGTCCACCCGTCTAGGAATGACGATTTCACATTTAAATTATGTGAATGGGAACTAATGAAAATGAAATATATATAAATTCATATATTATATTTATATAAATTTAATTATATCACTAATATAATACATAGGTTTTTTATAAATAATATTATTAATTGATACCTTCTTTTATGTGTTCCATGTATAGTGTAATCAAAACACATCGCTTCGAGGGATGGTAGTCCACACTTCCTCAAAAAATGTTAATGTATTAATGAAAAATGGAATCTACTAATGTTATATGTAATAAAATTATTAAATATTTATAATGAAATATTAAATACTATATGTAAATATATTTTCCATCATAATGGAAACCATAGTCAATCATCATTTTGTGATGTAGTAGTTCGATGTAAAAGGAAACAATATTGTTGTTACCCATTAAATGGAATTTTGAACAAAATTATTTATGAGAATTTACATAAATAATTCTATTATATTTAGGATACTAGTTTATATATAAAAAATTTAAATAATAATGGTTTAGGGATTATAGAATAGAAATAAAACTACAATGTAGGTATTATATGTTTCCTTTTAATGAGGTAACTCCTTTTGGATTGAACCAAAAGATACCAAGGATTTATTTCATACCAAGGGTAGGAATATCGAAATATGGTAATGGGTTTTAGAAGATATTTGGATATACCATTGTAGAGTAAATGTTTCTTGAGATCTGTGAGGTTGTGGGAGGCTAGAAGGTCCATATATAGTAGAGGAGGAGTGACACTCTTATAATATTTTTAAAAAGGAATTCGATGCAGGTTTCTCATGTTGTATATGAATAAAATAATTTTAAAATTTCTAGTAAATATACTCTATAGTGGATATATGTACATACAATAGACATTCGACTAGTTTAGAGGTCTTTTGGGTCCTTAAGGTTAGAGGTTTTCCATTAATGAGCTTAATTTAACGTTGATTGTTGTAATTAATTTTAATTGCTTGCACTAATATTTTTGTTAAAAAAAATAATTCAATGTTATTTTACATTATATATAATGATTATTCCAAATATGGAATCCACTTATCCATGTTCCATTAATTATGAGGTACAAATTGATTTAATTTTTATCTCATAGGGGGGATAACAATCCATGTTTTTGAAACTAGAAAACAACTAAATGACCAAAATATTTTTATTGTTAGTTTCAAAGTGAAATTTGTTTCAATTAACATAATTATATTAATGGGAATAAATATTATCCAATAAAAAACTAAATCCTATTAAATGTATAATTAAACCATATAATTAAATTATTTGAAAAAGTAGTTTAAAACAAAAATTCAGTATTTTTTGTTTTTTATTAAAAATGTAATGTTTCAGAAAAATGTTAAAAAATCACCATAACAAAATTCATATGTCCTTATATTATAGAATAAGTTTACCATGACATATTAAAGCATTTAAAGTGTAAAATATTTGATTTAAAACTGGTAAACCATTAAAAGGATATACAATTTCCCAAATAAAAATATAGGATTTAATGTGTAAAATTGTTTTTTATAAACATATATTATTCAAAACTAATTAAAATGATATGTTGTACTATAATATCATGACCTATTTTATATTGTATGAGGTAAATTCAACTTCATTGACCCCATCTGCAATTTTTCTGTAGATTTTTCCTTCTTCTTAATAAATTCTCAGAAGAACGGCTTCTCTGTAAAACCCCAATGCTTTGAAAATAAATATTGAATTAATGAAACACTATTTCCCTAATAAACAAAAAATTTTATAATATATCCATTATATATAAATTTTCATATTCTAATTTTTTAATTTCAAAAAACTATCATCTAGAGTTGTGATCAGTAATTCATTTGAGGTCTGACAGAACAAACATGATTTTTGGTTAATAGTAATATACAATTATAAATAGTCATATAAATAGTTATATGATGCTTATGAATAATAAACAATGATATTATTTTCTTTTCTTTAGGTAATAAGATAATTAGATGCTAATTAATTTTTCTATGTATTATAAAGGTAATTGTACCATGAACATTTTCATTTTCTAAATTAACTATGATTTTATTCTAAAATAAAATTAATAATATTTAGAATATTATTATAGAAAAATGGAGTTCATTTTATAAATCTACATTTCGACTAATGTATGGGGTAAATTTTTGTTATTTTTCTGAACATCTTGAATTTTTGATGAATAGTTAAATACAGTAAAATACCGTATATACAAATTATCAGTTAGATAAACTATTTATAACATCATGAGTAATGAAAGGTCAGTTGGTTAGAACTCAAATGAAAATATTACTATTAGGGGCCACATGAAAATACACAATTATTTTTCATGAGGGAAATAATAAAATAATGACTAAAATACTCAAAACTCGCTCCTCTCAAGCACTAGAAAATCCCCCATCACTTCATCTTCATTTCACACTCTTATACCTTGAAACTATTCAATGATCTCCCTAAATACCCTTCCCTAGTCACTCCCCACTTCCATTAAGATCTTGGTCTTTCCAAAATCCCAAAACCCCTACCATCAAGGAGGTTCTCAAAAAGGATTTTTCATTTGGTAAAGAACCCTTCTTGTTGATTTAGTTTCATTTCAATTTTTCGTTTTTTATCCTCTCTTAAATCCCCTATCCAAATGTCCATGATTATTATAGTATCATATATATACTAGAATTATATCTTGAGAATGAATGAATCGTCATCAATATTGTTATTAAATCCCTTTTTACTACTACAACACAGAGCAAGGGAAGCCCTACCCGTTTAACGGTTCTATTAAAAAAGTGATGATAAAGGGTTACCTTTATTAGTGCTAAAAAACAGCTAAAAAAAGTGCCCCTTTTCCCAGGCTTGTATTTTTGCTGATAAAGGTACTCATTTATTAGTTATTTTTTACTAGTGATTTCAATGGTTCTACCCTTTATCACTGCTTTTATAAAAGTGGTGACAAAGACCCCCCCTCGTTATCACTGCTTTTATAAAAGCGGTGATAAAGTGTAAATTTAAAAATAAATCATTAAAAATATTACATTAATGTATATGAATATATAAATATATATTATATTGATATAAATATAATATATATTTTTTAAATATGTTTTAGATGAGGATAAATGGAAATCTAAAATGAATGTATAAAATATTTTCTAAAAGATTATAATAAAATATTTTTAAATATATTTTTAATTTATAATTTTTTAGGTTTTATCTACTAATGTTCATTTAATATTAGTTTTAATATATAAAAAAACAAAAAAAATTAATAACAGATAAAAATTATGATAAAAATGAAACTCAATTATTAAATTACCACAGCTTTTTATCTAGGTGTCCATTTGATGTCTACAACATATCGAATTGAAGCCTGTGATGAATTCAACATCCTGGAGACCCAATGTAACCTTATTTAACATCAACAATGGCTAAAAAAGTCCTATTAAGCCTATAAAACTGAGTTTTTTGTCATGATACCTTGATTTTTTAACATTCAAATAGAAATAACATCTGATTGGATGTCTGTTAGGCCACTACCACATATCATATCAAATATAGTTTCATATTCCATGATTTCTCTAGTTTTATAGTTGAAATTGACATCTTTATTAGATTTTATGGTCGTTTTAACATTATATGGCTTTTAAGAGACACATATATATGTATTTATTCGTAATATATATATATATATATATATATATATATTTGTGTGTGAGTGTGTTGTATATATTTTTGTATTTAGGTATCATATATTTATTTGTTTTTTATAAAAACAAATAAAGAAACATATTTTATAAATGTATTTAAATCTAATCTTGTAGATATATATTAATATAAAAATAAATATTCCGAAAAAAAATTACTACAAAAAATATATAACTATATGAATATATATATATATACAACTAAAAATATATATTAATATAAATGAATATATATATTAATATAAGTCAGTATTAATATAAAATTAAATAAACATATATATATATATATATATACAGATATCATTTAATGTAATAAAACTAAATGGATTATAGGTAAAAGGTGTGGGTGTTCAATGGGGAGGTCTGGGGTTCAAGTTCTAGAGTATGTCGGGTCATGCGTGGGTGGGGGACAACACTTTTAAAGGGAGGGCGCAACAAAAGACAACTATAGATTGTTGTGAGAAGAAGGGTGCTCCCCCTAGTGCAGATAAATAGAGGGAAAGTGATGATAACAGTGGGGGGAGAACTGATAAATGATCTTAGAATTATGTATTCTTTTTAAATTTATGTGTTTATTTATTTTCTTTTATTTTTACTTTTTAGTGCTGCTAAAACACCCCTTTTATCAGCTCTTTTGTTTAGCACTGATAAACGATAACATTATCATCTCTGTTTTAACATTGATAAAGGGGTCCCCCACCTTTATCTCTGATATGATTAACATTGCTTTTCTATAATTATTAAAATTGGTTTATAACACAGATAAAACCATGGTTTTTAGTTGTGTTTATTTAATAAATGAAATCAACATCTATGAGGTTCCAATTTATAACCATCATGGATAAAGAAGTTTCATTATTCTATTTATACATTATTACTAGTAATGAAACCATTTTAATTGAAGAACCATAAAATAATATAAGTTTAATATCCAATTTAATATTCCGTATCCAGTATATGTACATATTATTTAATCATATGACTAAACTAGTTCATAATAATCAAAAAACCGCTAAAATAATCGAAGTGAATGTCATTAATAATTCATCTAAAGATTTAACCTATTTTCTAGTAAACAAATGATAGAAATGAAAATTAAAACATCAGGATGTTTATAAATAATTTACAATTTCAATTATGGATAGTTACATCTGTTCCCCATGAACTTCATTACTAAAAAATAAGTGAGTTGTTTATGATCATCAAGAAAACAAACACTCCAGAACGAAGAATTCAATATAATAACTTGTAAATACAAACATAAATGAACTAAAAATTATATTTATAAATAAAAATAATATCTAATATGTTCTGATATAAGTTATTAATAATAATTATTTCATATTTCATGACCTTATTTACAAGAGTGGATCACATTCAGACTTAATGAAAGGGTTTTTTCACCCGAACCTCCATTTTCATTATGGTTACTTTTATATTATAATTACATCAATGAAACACTTTATTATTATTATTTACTCATCATAAATTGTGTGTGAGTTTTCTATATATGTTCACCAACAATAATCCTTCTTTATTTTATGGATTTCATCATGTTTTAAAATGTAACATTCAAAATTGTTTCTGAAATACTATCCTGATTCAAGAGAATTTATCAAATTATTACATATTTTCATGGGCACTCAATAATAAACATTTTGAAAAAAAATTATCTTTATAAAATCAATAATTTTATTATGAAAATACTATCTTCCTTCGCTTCTTGTTTTATACAATTATTTTTCTAAAAGAACTCTTCTTTTCAAAGTAAATGGGTATTTATCTCAATAATTTCTCGAAAACTTAATAAGAGTATCATTATCTATTTTAACACTCTTGTTTATCCTCATGTATTATTGGGATTAATATTTCATGGTATCATAAATCCGATTTAATTTATGTTATTATTATTATTTTGGTTGTGAATGTTCTATCATAAACCCATTCTCAAATTTACTCTGAATGGTTATTGTTTATGCTTAATTTTATTTAAAAGTTATTTACATTTATTATATTATTCTCAGTATGAATGTATATATTGTTTATATTTATCCCCATTCATATGAGGAATTAATTGGACATAGTATGTGTCGGTTGGGACCCTCTATAGCCCCTCTATGCATTAGTATGTCTCGTGATACAAACTATGATCTTGGCACACGGCCTTGACATAATGATTATTTATAGTCTTTGCATGAGGCCTTGATGGTATATTGATGATGTCCTGCATTATGCATTCCCACATTATAAAAATAGTATAGATAATACATGTGTTTATTTGAATAGTATAATTTTAAGGCCTCAGCCTTAAACATTACTTAATCATGAATTAAACAAATAATTCACATAGAGGATCTTTTCAGGTTTAGAGTTTTAGAGAATTAGGTCATAACTATAACATCTCAAAAGATTACATAGTATACACTTATACTATGTTTCCATAAAATAAAAAAACACCTAAAACGAAACATGTCTAGTTCCATGTTTTAGATTGAATGTCTTTCCTTAATCCCATCCTTGACCCTATTCATCTTTAAGTCCTGTGGAAAACATTTAAAAAACATGGAGGTTATAACGTAACCACCTATCCGGGTATTCACGGAACCACCCGTCATATGGTTTATCACGTAACCACCCGTCAAATGTCCAAGTACCATTATAAAATCATAACACATAAAACAATTACGAAGGAAAGAAAAATTTTCCACATTTCAAACACAATATATCACTTAAATATATTGAAATAAAAAATACATTATCAAAACCATTTTCAATACCAAAGAAGAGTATAAGGTATTTATTTACTTTTCAAAAATATAATGGCTTGTTGAGGAATCCAAATATCAAATAATACTCGCGGCGGCGGAAAGGTCATTGTCACCGCGTACGTTAAAAAGAAACAAACTTTTTGTCATTTAGTAAAACGCTTCATATAGAAATATTACATTTGAATAAAAATTAAGTCATATGGGTTTATACACCGTATAAAATAAATCCTTGTATTAGAAAAAAAATATACCTTAATGAAAGCAGATCGAGACGAAGTCCCTTACGAAGACGGTATCCTAGGATTAAGGATAAATCAATTACATAATTATGTGTGACAAATGAATACACCAAATGTAAGTGGATATTAAGTGTAAAAAATCAGATTTTATTCACACATATTCATATAACGACATATTCGAGAAGTACACGTTTATCCCAAAGAATCAAAATTGGGTTAAGAGGTTCCCTTGCAAAAATTTGACAGCCTAACGGCGTCACTTCAAAAATCAGAAAATGAGTTGATGAGAGATAAAAAGGTGTATCTCATCACTTGGATATAACATTTATTGCAATAAGGATACATAAGAACATATCCCATTATAATAAGATTAAAAGACCTAAAAAATAAGTCTATTAAAATGAGGAGGGTGAAAGGTCCCCTCACCGAGTTAGGTAACTTTCGAAACGTACACCCCATGGAAGAAGGGCCATAAAATGAAGATGTAAATAACCATAAATAAAATTATACTACAAATTTCTATAATAATGGGAAGTACATACACCACTCAAAGGAAATAGTGGAAAACATAGCATAAATGTCACGGGAATAATAGTGAGATGAAAAATCCCTTATGAAAACTCGGCAGCCTAACGACACCACTAAAAACGTCCAAAAATGGATTTATGAGATAAAATAGGGTCTCTCATAATATTAACCTAAAAATTACATAATTATGAATATAAAAGAACATCCCAAAACATAAGAAAGATGAGCTTAAAAGAAATGACATAAAAGAGAGTACTTAAAAAGAAAGAGAGAGGTTGGATCCCTTACCTCGTGTCCGACTTGACTAGATCGTTCTTTAATCTCCTGAATAATAGACTTGAGTTAATTTATACTTTCATAAGATACTTTTTCATGTTCATTATTACTTTTATATCACTTATTACCATGTTATGCACATTATGTACTCATTTAAGTTAATAACGGTCATTTTGTCGATACTTGGTACTTGAGTCAAAAATAAACTCTCTATAATCACAAGTTTGTTCATGTGGTAAAATATCTATTATATCCATAATTATATTAATTATGTAGATATGATATATATCATATATATTCATTATATATATGCATTCATTATATTACATAATCATTTTGAGGTATGAAATGAAATTCACCGTTCATGGAGACGGTAAGCCGTACGTACGCATGAACGCTGCATCCATTTCTATTTCATATTTAATGGAATTAAAAAATAATGATACATAATAGTATTATAATTACAGTATGGTATCATATATAATATCATTATATCTATCATTTATATGTACCACTTATGGTATTAACGAATCAAATCACTTTGAGGGGGCGGTAGTCCGCAATTCCTAAAATGAAGATATCGCGTTTACCCATAATGTAAACCATAAAGGTATTCCATAAATGAAAAATACAGAAGCCTAAGGAAAAAATAAACATATTATATATCATAGATAAATATGGTTACATCTTAATTTCCACCTTTGAAGGTGTTAAAAGAATATTGAACAATCATCATTTCGTGAGGCAGAAATTCAACATCCACGGAAACAGTATGCTCTTTAACCATTAGATGTAGGTTTGTGTAAGTGTATCTCTAATAATTCTAATAAAAGCATACTAGTATATGGAAGATAATTGTGTTGTTACAAAATAAATGAATAAAAAGAGTTTAGGGGGTTGGAGAAGAAAAATAAAACAAAAGAGCACAAGTGAAGACGTTACCTTAATATCGGGTAACTATCTTTGGTTTGAACCAAAAGGGATACTTGAAGAGATTCCTAACTAATTTAAGTCTTCTAGGATGAGAAGAGGGATGTGGAGAGACAAAATTATCAGAGATTGGCCCTACCAAAGTATTGAGAGGTGTGGGTAAGGTGGTAGAGGTGGGGGCCTTTTATAAGAGGAGAGGAGGGACACTATTGGAAAGTCAAGAAAGGGTACATTATTTTCAAATTCGTTTCGGATTTTTATGGTACCATATTGAAATATTTAGAGTATAAGGTGAAAAGGGTTCTAATTACACCCATAAAATAGGTTTTTTACATGTTTAGGTCTTATATTTTACATTATATTTTCATTTTATTTTAATCATTAAATAATGAGGTAATCAATGCATCATTATGATGCCATAAATAATTTAATTTATTTAATGACTAAAAATTATAAAAAAAATACTATGATGTAGGAAATATTATTATCTTTCCAATGACTATTTATAGTCAAAAATATGACTTGTATAATCCCATGTAAAAATTTGTTTATTAAAACAATACATGTTTGTTTCATTTTTACTTTTACTTTAAATAAAAGGCATTAATGTCATTATCTTACCCAAGTGGCTCAATGGGGTCCCAAAAATCAACCCATGGGTTTTATTGGTCGTAAGTGACTCATAAAATAGGGTTAGGAAAAGTGTCAATATATTTTCATTTTATTATAATATCATTTTTACCTTAAATCACATGAATTACCTTTAATTGCGATTAATAAAACATAAAAGTTACTTTTCATCAAAAATTATTTTCATCCCATTGAACCACATTTTACTTAATAATGAAAATAATTTATATTGAATTTTTGAAATTAAAATCATAGAAGTGGTAATGTTCCATTTAAACGAAAAATCAGTTTTTGTAACTACCACTTTGAAGTTTCATTATTGATAAAAAATTATGGTTTTTCAGAAAAATACCAAAAATTCACCCTAAGATATATTTGATATCCGAATTCAAAAATGTTGTCTATTTTACCAAATTCATAACATATAATTTAAATTAATTAATTTTATAATTAAATCCTGATGTCCAATCAAATTGTGTATTTTTAAGAAACAATATCTATCAAAATATTGACACTCGTTTATGTCCAATCTAAAAGTGATATTAATTCCAATGACCACAATTGGATTAAATGGTAAAAATATATTATAATTTCACTTTCAATCCAATTAAAAAGATAATCTAACTATATAAATAAATGAGATTAAAAAGAGGTTTTGAATTAAAATACAACACTTTTCACTATTCATTAAAAAATGAACATTATCCGATAAATACCAAAAATTTATACAAAGTAAATTTTGATGACCCGATTCTAAAGAAGAATTTTAATTTTTCAAATAAAACATATAAAATTGTCAAAAGTATATTTAAAAAGGGTTTTCCATCAAAAGGTTGTTAATCGACCTTTTAAAGAATATTAGAATATTTATGCTTAAAATTGGATTCATTTTCATTTTTAATCCTCTAACATTTATTATAAAAAGTAAAAATATTTGAAAAACATACATAATAATTTTGTTGTTAGTTCTGTTCATTCTTGTCATTCCAACGGCTAGGTGTTAACTACCATTTAAAATAAAATTATTTTATTATTGGAGTGCAACGTAAGATTTCAACGGAATTCATTGTTGCGTATTGGATAACCCATCAAGCAAAGCGTTCCCATTAAATTAATATTAATATTTTATTCACAAATATGGATAAATATAAAAATGTCATATTCTTTATTTACCTGGGGTGTTACATCCTTCCCCTTTTTGGGAATTGCGTCCTCGCAACTTTAAAATTGGGCTCGGAAACTTCATTTAAAGCCCCTCATCGGAAAATGAGTAAATTATACTATCACTTTAGAAGAAATAAAGGGATGTAAAAAGGTCACCCAAGATAACCCATACTAGGATTCCATGTATGAAAACATGTATATGGATGAAAAAACAAAGGGTCATGTTCTGAGGGAGTGTGATAGAAAACATGTTTAGGAGAAAGTTAACCACCAGAAAATCACAAACATGTGATGGGTTAAACGGTATTGGATTCCCCAGTAGGAAATTTAACGGAAAACATTTTTTTAGTTAATTTTCATTGAGGAATTTATTTTTTAGCTTAACTAATACATAAGGAAACATACTTACTTGTCATTTTGACTTTCAACTTTTACTATATTTTTTATACGAACTCATATTTTCTCCAAAAGATGAGTATTTAGGATGACTTTTTTACATTAAGAGAGCTGTAATCAACTTCTATAGAATCACCTAATCCACAAAAGAGAATTGTATACTTCCCATGTCTTTAGTCATTAACAAAAACTAAAACCAAAAAGGTCATTATGAGATCAGATAATACCCAAAAAGGATAATCCGTTATAAAAATGAAATATATTTTTAATCTCCAAAATTTTTCAAACAAGACCCAAAGTTCAACGAAGACCAAAAGTAAACCGAACTAAGTTTGAAACCCAAATATTTTAAGGATTTAATCACATACTCTTCCAAGTTAAATCGTAACATTTGTCTCCAAACAACATCAGTTTCTCTTAAAGTCTTGTATTGAAATGTAATTAATCTAATCACATATCATCCATGTTAGGTTAATAATTTCAATAGATAACCCAAAATCAACTTACTCTTAATTCATAAAATCATCTAACTAAAAATAATTAGCCAAACTAACTAGGTACTTCACATAGTCTAGTGGTGGGTGATAAATACCAGTCGCACTTTGGTTGTGGGTTCGATTCCCGCAATTTTGTCCGACGTGACGTGTTGTCACACGGTCTGTATGTTGTCCATTTTACAAACTATATAATTCTCAAATAATTCCACAAAAATAGATAAAATAATAAAAAATAACCATAACATAATTTAACCTCAATTCTATCTCATGCCATTCACTTTCCATCATAATATATAGTAACCCATAATTACCTCAAAATTAAGGATCATATAAACCCAAATTGTTCTTTATAATTATGTCCACAAAAGAACATATAACTATTCCTTGAATAAAATTTTCATATATCAAACATCAGGGTTACACATACTATAAAAAATTCTTCTAATGTAACCCCATCATCAAAAGAGACTTAATACTCTTAAGAATTTCACCATAACTCTTGATGGCCTTATATATTGACTTCTTACACATTAAACATTCTTCATGATCCATTAACCATTCCGTTCCAACTTCTTCTGAAATACTTATTTACTACAAACAAAATCATGAATCATATCCTAAGATTCCAAAATAGGAAAACAAAAGTTAAGAAATAATCCATACATTTGATTGATCATTGTCATTTTATTCATCCTCAATCAGAATGGCATTAGGTATTGGTAAAATAATATTTGTACGTTCTTGGTGATCCAATTACTGAAACTTTTTCATAGGACATGTGTTTTCATAATGACCATGATCACCACATTTAAAACATTCAATTGATCCATCAGAATGAACTTCTTTCTCTTTCCTTGAGTCAAATGGATGCTTCCTTTTTCCATGGTAGGTTCTTGCATTATGAGATTCATTTCCACATCTATAGCATATTTCTGTCCATTTGAAACATTTTCCTAGGTGTTTCTTTCCACATCTTTGACACATAGGTTTTTGAAGACACTTACCTTTATGATTATTACCTATAGTTCCGTAGGGATTTGTTCCTCGCATATACGATGCCTTATAGAAATCAGCATAGTTTAGGTGGTCAATCATGACTCCAGATAGTTGGTTGAGGATAAACACAAGAATTCTCATTTCAGCTCCCATATCATTCAGTTGTTTCTCAGAAAACTGTCACAGTTTCCTTTACATCCACTATTACTTTGGTTCCTGCTAGATCCAGCCATTTACTAAAACCAAAAAGGTCAGTGTGATTATATCAACAAAACCATCATGTAATAATGAGGAAGATAAACACTAAGATATACTTACTCATTCACATTATCTTAAAATAGGACTCTTTATGAAATCCTTACCATTATGGTAATGCCACTTATGCTTAGAGAATACTCTAACCTCTAATGTTATCTAAACCGACCTTTGATACCAACTATAAGGCCCCAGCCTTGAACATTACTTAATCATGAATTAAATGAATAATTCACATAGAGGATCTTTTCAGTTTTATATTTTTAGAGAATTAGGTCAAAACTATTATATCTCCAAAGATTACATAGTAGACACTTCTACTATGTTTCCATAAAATAAAAAAACATACAAAGAAACATGTCTAGTTCCATGTTTTAGATAGAATGTCTTTCTTTGATCCCATCATTGACCCTATTCATCTATAAGTCCTGTAGAAAACATTTCAAAAACATGGGATGAGCATAAAAAGCCCAGTAAAGGATACACAAAGAAGGAAAACTTTTAGTTTTTAAAAACAACAAGTAAACCATGAGTACTTTAACAAAGTAATAGTTTTCACTTTTTTTAAAGAAATAAAAAATATTCACTGAATAAAAGACCATTAGTTACCCTTTTGTAACCAAAATATTACCATAAAACCCATATAAAGAACACATAAAATATAAAGGTAACTTGGGACATAAACATACTTAAATGGAATAACCATACGGGCGACTTCCACACATACTTAATGGAATATACATACGGCTGACTTCCATACCCAATGTGTTGGAGGTTGTAACGTAACCACCCGTCCTGGTATTCACGGCACCACCCGTCATATGGTTTATCACGTAACCACCCATCAAATGTACAACTACCATTATTAAATCATAACACATAAAACAATTATAAAGGAAAGAAAACATTTCCACATTTCAAGCACAATATATAACATAAATATATTGACAAAACAAATCCATTATCTAAACCATTTTCAATACCAAAGAAGAGTATATGGTATTTATTTACTATTAAAAAATATAAATGATTGTTGAGGAAGCCAAAGATCAAATAATACTCACGGCGGTGGAAAGATCATTGTCACCGCGTACGTTAAAAAGGTACATACTTTTTGTCATTTAGTAAAACGCTTCTTATATAAAAGATTCCTTTCGAATAAAAGTATAAGTCAAAGGGGTTTATACACTGTATAAAAGAAAGCCTTGTATTAGAACAAAAATATGCCTTAATGAAAGGAGATAGAGATAAAGTCCCTTATAAAGACGGTATCCCTGGATTAAGGATAAATCAATTACATAATTATGTGTGAAAAATGAATGCACCAAATATAAGTGGATATTAAGTGTAAAAAAATCAGAGGTTAATCACACATATTCATAGAACAAAATATTCATGGATTACATGTTTATCCCAAAGAATCCAAAATTGGGTTAAGAGGTTCCCTTGCAAAAATTTGACAGTCTAACGGCGTCACTTCAAAATTCAGAAAATGAGTTGATGAGAGATAAAAAGGGGTATCTCATCACTTGGACATAAAATTTATAGCAATAAAGATATATAAGAATATATTCCATCATAATAAGATTAAAATACCTAAAAAATATGTCTTTTTAAATGTGGAGGGTGAAAGGTCCCCTTACCGAGTTGGGTAACTTTCGAAACGTACACCCCATGGAAGAAGGATCATACAATGAAGATCTAAATACCCATAAATGAAATTATACTACACAAAGTGTATAATAATGTGAATTACATACAACAATCAAATGAAATAGTTGAAAACATAGCATAAATGTCACGGAAATAAACGTGAGATGAAAAATCCCTTATGAAAACTCGGCAGCCTAACGACGCCACTAAAAACATCTAAAAATGGATTTATGATATAAAATAGGCTCTATCATAATATTAAAATAAAAAGTACAGTATGATTAATATAAAATAACATTCCCAAACATAAGAAAGATGAGCTTAAATGAAATTAAATAAAAGAGAATACATAAAAAGAAAGAGAGAGGTTGGATCCCTTACCTCGTGTCTGACTTGACTCGATCGTTCTTTAATATACTGAATAATAAACATGAATTAATTTCTAATCTCATAAGAACCGTTATCAAGTTCATTATTCCTATTATATTACTTATTACTAGGTTATTCACATTATGTAATCATTTGTGTTAATAACGGTCGTTTTGTCGATACTTGGTACTTGAGTCAAAAATAAACTCTTTATAATCACAAGTTTGTTCATGGGGTAAAATATCTATTATATCCAGAATTATATTTATTATGTAGATATCATATATATAATATATACCCATAATATTCATGCATTTATAATATTACATAATCATTTAGATGTAATAAATGAAATGCACCATCATGGAGACGGTAAGTCGTACGTACGCATGAACGCTACTTCCATTTCTATTTCATATTTAATGGAATTAAAACATAATGATACATAATAGTATTATAATTCCCCTATGGTATCATATATTATATCATTAAATATATCATTTGTACGTACCCCATATGTTATTAACGAATCAAATCACTTTGAGGGGGCGGTAGTCCGCACGTCCTAAAATGAAGATATCGCATTTATCCATAATGGAAACCATAAAGTTATGCCATAAATGAAAAATACAGAAGCATAAGGAAGACATAAAAATATTATATATAATATATAAATATGGAGACATCTTAATGGCCACCATTGAAGGTCTTAAATGAATATTGAACAATCAATGTTTCATGAGGTAGAAATTCACCATCCACAGAAACAGTATGTTATTTAACCATTAGATGTACTTTTGTGTATGTGTATCTAGAATACTTCTTATAAAAACATCCTAGTATATGTAATATACTGGTTTTTTCAGAAAATAAATGAATAGAAAGAGTTTTGGGGGTTGGAGAATCAAAATAAAACAAAAGAGCACAAGTGAAGACATTACCTTAAAATCGGGTAACTCCCTTTGGTTTGACTCAAAAGGGTTTCTTGAAGAGAATCCAGCCTAATGTAAGGCTTCTAGGATGATGATAGATATGTGTAGACACAAAATTATCAGATTTTGGCCGATACAAAGGCTTTAGAGGTGTGGGTAAGGAGGTAGAGGTGGAGGCCTTTTATAAGAGGAGAGGATGGGCACTCTTGGAAAGTCAAGAAAGGTTACATTATTTTCAAATGAGTTTCGGATTTTAAAGGTCCCACATTGATATATTTCTAGGATAAGGTGATAAGGGTTCTAAATACAACCATACAATATGTTTTTGACATGTTTAGTTCTTAGATTTTACATTATCTTTTCATTTTATTTAAATCATTAAATAATGAGGTAATCGATGCATCATCATGATGTCATAAATACTTTAATTTATTTAATGACAAAAAATAATCGGAAAATTACTATGATGTAGGAAATATTTTTAGCTTTCCAATGACTATTTATAGTCAATAATCTGACTTGTATAACCCCATTTACAAATTTGTTTTTTAAAACAATACATGTTTGTGTCATTTTTTACTTTTACTTTAAATAAAAGCCATTAATGTCATTATCTTACCCAAGTGGCTCCATGGGATCCCAAAAATAGACCAATGGGTAGTATTGGTATTCCATGACTCATCCAACAGGGTTAGGAAAAGTTTCATGATATTTCCATTTTATTATAATATCATTTTTACCTTAAATCACACTAATTACTTTTAATCGCGATTAATAAAACTTAAAAGTTACTTTTCATCAAAAATTACATTCATCACATTTAACCGAATTTTAATTAATAATGAAAATAATTTATATTGTATTTTTGAAATTCAAATCACAGAAGTGGTAAAGTTCCAATTAAATGAAAAATCAGTTTTTGAAACTACCACTTTGTGGTTTCACTATTCATCAAAAATTAAGGTTTTTCAGAAAAATACCAAAAATTCACACTAAGCTGTATTTGATATTACAAATTAAAAAATTATGTCTATTTTACCAAATTCATAACATAGAAGTTTCATTAATTAATTTTATAATTAAATCTCGTTGCCAAATCAAATAGCGTGTTTTTAAGAAATAATATCTATCAAAAGATTGACAGTCGTTTATGTCCAATATCAAAGTGATATTAATTCAAATGACCACCATTGAATTAAATGGTAAAAATATATTCTAATTTCACTTTAAAACCAATTAAAAAGATAATCTTACTATATAAATAAATTATATTAAAAATAGGTTTTGAATTAAAATACAACACTTTTCACTATTCATTAAAAAATAAACATTATCAAATAAATAACATAAATTTATACAAAGTAATTTTTGATGTCCTGATTCCAGTGAAAAATTTTATTTTGTCAAATAAAACATATAAAATTGTCAAAAGTATATTTAAAAAGAGTTTTCCATCAAAAGGCGGTTAATCATCCTTTTAAAGAATATTAGAAGATTTATGCTTAAAATTGGATTCATTTTCATTTTTAATCCTCTAACATTTATTGTAAAAATAAAAAATATTTGAAAAACATATATAATCATTTTTGAGTTAGTTCTGTTCATTCGCGTCATTACAACAGCAATGTGTTAACTACCATTTAAAATAAAATTATGTTATTATTAGAGTGCAACATAAGATTTCAAACGAACTCGTTGTTGCATATTGGGTAAGCCGTCAAGCATAGAGTTCCCTTTAAAGTAATATTAATTTTTTATTCACAAATATGGATAAATATAATAATTTCGTATTCTTTATTTACCTGGGGTGTTACAATAATCCCCATGATGATGTTTTATTATTGCATTCTTTACTCAGCTCTAATTCATGCCATAATGTGTTCATGTTTTTTTAAAGGCATATGTTATTAGTTATTCAACTAGCCAAATGTGTATATATCATTTGATGTATTGCATACCCATTCTAGTCATTTGTTCTCACCCGTTTTTTAGGTTTTATTTTCTCAGGTCATGATGAATTTTATTATGAATGAGATGTTGAAATAACCTAGGAGAATAGTTGTAGTCTAAGGAGTTTCTATGTTGTATTTGTTTTCATCATAAAATGTTGAACTTATTTATGTATCATGCTTCCAATAATACTATACTACATGGTCCTTCGAGATTCATATTCATTTTTTAAATTCCCATGTATTCAGATAATGCACCGAATTAGGGAAACTAGGGTAGAAGCCTTACAGTTGGTATCAATGAAAGTTTTATAGAATACATGGAAACTTTATTAGATAATGTAGACTATAGAACAAATACCCAAGGTGGTATTTGAGGACAAACATACATGAATGTCCTAGAATCTTGGAACAGAATATATTTTATAGATCTTTCTAAAAAATACATCCATGTCTAGATACAAATAGGAAGTGGTGGCTCTGGCACAAATGTACATTAGAGTGAAAACTCCAACAAGGAGTTTCAGGCTTGACCAGGGGTATACTAGTACACGAAAATAGGCCTTTCTAAACTCTTGTTATTGAAACTTTTAGGGGATTTTCTTTGGATAATTTACATTTTTTTACAATACATTATGAATGATTTAAATGTAAATCTTTCCTCATATATTCCATGGTAATGATCAAGATATTATCTATGTATTGAATTTAAATTTATTATAAATATTTTTTTTCTACATTGAGAATATAAATTATGATTTATACCTGAATATACTGTATTTCATAATTTAAAAATGGTGCCTAGGGGAATGAAAGGAAACTGCATGAAGGCATGTATACAATGTAGGGATTTCCCTCTGATTAAATATAATGATGTTGGCTCTAGGGTTTTGACTGGTGCAAAAGAGCTTATAACTATACTGGGACATGTTACATAGGTTATGAATAATAACCTTAAATTTATGGACCATCCAGATCCACCATGTTGAGGAGCTATTTTAGAACTCTTTATGTGACAACATCCTCTATCATTCAATGGGACTACATATCTATTTGTAGTAGAGAAGTGGATAGGTTCCCTAAAGAATATATTCCTTACATTGGGATTTAATGAAAGAGAGAAGGTCATCATTGATGTTTATTGTATATTAGGAGATGTGGATCAGTGGTGCTCATATATCCAAAACACAAAAGAGGAGGAAAAAATAAAAGGGATGTAATGGATGTATTTAAAGGAAATCTCTCTAGAAAAATATTTCCCACTTGAACAGTTAGAAAATATGGAGAGTAAATTAATGAATCTGAGGTAGAAGGAAGATTAAAATTTTTCCATGTTTTAATCTAACATTACAAGGCTATCAAGGAATGTTGCAGACTACATAGGTAAACTAAGGAAAAAAATTGATCGATTCATTAATGGTTTAAGACCTTTGCTATGAATGTGTCTAGTCTCTTAACGTTTCTCATCATTTGAAATATTGTCTCAATTGATATCCAGATTGAAAAAATTTATATGTATTATGAAATTAACAGAAAACAAGAGAAGAATAGGAATTTTGAAAACCTTTAAAAATTAAATAAAGAAATGGGGAATAAGGGTAGAGTTAAAGATCAATCCTATAGTAATTGTGGGAAGAAACACCCAGGCACTTTTATTAAGAGAATGGGAGTTTGTTACATGTGTGGAGAAAAAAGACACCTATCATGGGATTGTAAGGGGAATAAATAATCTACCAATGTTCAATCCTATAATTTTATAGAAATGGTACATTATAGATATGAATTTCCTATGTCTTAGGGAAACATTTCCCAATGTAGGCTGTGGGAGCAATTCCAAGCTTATGTAGTCAATAATGCATAGGTTTATGTTCCTAACAAAGTAGTGGTAGGTTTATAAATCATTTCTTTAAAATTAACCAATGATATTATTGTTTCTAGATCATTACATTCCTTCATATCTACCAAATTTTCTAAGAAAACAATATATTTTCAATATGATTTAGTAAGCTAGTTTTTAGTCAAAACACCTAAGGGTAGTATCATTGCAAAAAATTTATGTCAGGTAGTCCCCATTATGACATATAAACATGGGCTATCTACAGATTTTAATTTCATACACATGGTTGACATTGATATAATTCTTGGTGTGGATTATCATTCATACAATGATTTAAACAAATTATTACAATATGAAGAGGTTTAAAATTTTGAGGATAATGTAGAATCTTATATCTTTTGGGTAAAAACACCATGATCAGATTCTCATCTAGATCCACCTACAATACCTCTACAGAATTCAATTATTGGTGGGGAAAGGAATAAAATAACTACAGGTGAGGATAAGAATGTTCAAATAGTGTATATACTTATTGTGAAAGAATATGTTGATGTCTTTCCAAATGATTTTCCTATACATCCTCCAGAGCGAGAAATTGAGTTTCCCATTAACGTAATTACATGCTTATGGCCCATATGAAATACCCGTTATAGAATGGCCACTATATAGTTAGTGTAAATAAAGAATCAAATAGAGGAATGTATTTATAAAAGATTTATCTTCACTGGTGTTTCTTTATGGGGAGACTATGTTCTTTTCGTTAATAAGAAAGATGGTTCTATAAGGTTTTCCATTGACTATAGGGAGATCAATGATATAAAAATAAAAATCATTTATCCCCTACCTCGCATTGATGATTTATTTGATCAAATTTCTGGAACCCAATATTTTTCAAACATTGTTCTTCGATCTGGATATCATAAACTGCATTTGGGGAAGGAAGAAATTCAAAAAAACATATCAAAATTGGTACGATCATTACGAGTTTTCTATAATTTCAACTGGACTTACTAATGGAACATCTATATTCATGGATATAATGAATAGAGTTTTCGTGGAATATCATGATGAAATTTTGATGCTGTTTATTGATGATGTATTGGTATAATTTAAATGTTATAAAGATCTTGATAATCACCTATGCACTATAATTAAGACTATTAGAAGAGATAAATTATATGGAATGTTCAAAAAGTGTGAATTTTGGCATCAATCAGTTTCCATCCTTGGACACAATGTCTCTAAAGATGGAATATCTATTGATCTTACGAAGAAAAAGGTTGTTCCATAATGGCTTACTCCAATGAACATATCTGAGATATCTGGATTTATTGGTTTATCAAGTTATTTTCAGCATTTCATTTAGATCATTTACCATTTACCCCACCCAAAGGAAAATCTCACACAAAAGGGGTAATGTTCATATTGAGAAAGAAATGTGAATACTTTTTTAATTAATTGAAGAAATGATTAGTGAATTCTTCAATCTTGTCCCTACCTTCAGGTAATGATAGATTTGTGATATATAGTTATGCATCAATGAAGGGAATTGTATGTTTCTTTTTGAAGAATGATAGAGGGATTTTCTATTCATCTATAAAGATAAAAATTAATGAACAAAATAGTCTAACTCGTGATGTTATGTTAGCATCGGTAAAATTTTCTGTAATGATTTGGAGACATTACCTCTATGGAGAAAAATTTGAGATATGTACAGATCATAAGAGTTTCAAATATATATTCTCACATAATTAACTCTATATGAGACAAATTATATGGATTGATCTACTCAAGGATTATTATTTCATAATACACTACCTCATAAGGTATGAAAATAATGTGGAAGACACATTGAGTAGAATGGACTGTGGAATTTTGAACATGATAAGAGTTGAACGTGGTCCTATTTTAATGGATCTTGTAATGATAGATATGGGAATTATCATGGAAGGTAAAACATGACATATTTTTCAAATGATTTCCAAAATAACTTTATGGAAAATGATAATAATTTCTCAGGATGATGATGAGGAGTTTGAAAAGAAAATTAATGATGTAAATGATGGGACTTTGATACAATTCGTATATGAAGATGGAATTTGGAAATTCCGAAAGAGGATTTGTGTTCCTACTTTTCCTAAGATAATTTGGTAACAATTAGATGTTTTTTATAACACTAATTTTTCTATAGACCCTATTATCATAGAAATGTATATATATATAATGAAACATTTTTTGTGAAAAATCCTGAAGAGGGAGATTGCTAATTATGGGTTGATATGTTTGGTTTGTCAATAGATAAAGACAAGAAGGCAACATATAAGAGGAGTCATGCATCCCCTTATTATTCCTACATGTAAATTGGATTATATTATGATGGTTTTTGTCAAGGGGCTACCAAATTCTCCTTGAAATAATGATTCGATATGGGTCAATATTGATCGTCTAAGAAAATCGGTACATTTTCTTGTATAAGAGAAGATTTATCACTTGAACATTTAGTAAGACAATATATTAATAAATTTTTTAGACTAAATGGTGTACCCTTATTAATTTTTGGTAAGTGTGATCCCCATTTTACATCACAATTCTGGAAAAGTCTTCAGAAGGCCCTACATATAGATCATCGTTTGATCACTTTCTACCACCCACAAAATGATGGACAATAAGAACTGACTATTATTACTCTGGAAGACAAGTTTTCACCTTTTTGACATGTCATTAACAGTATGTGGGACCATTCTTTTCCTCCCATGGAGTTTTTCTATAATAGTAGGTTCTATTATTGTATTTATATGGAACCATATAATGCGTTATATAGAAAAAGAAATCGTACACCAACATGTTTGGAAGATGTTGCAGAAAGAAAGATCATAGGACCAAATGTTTTTGAGGAAACAACAGAAAAGGTGAAGATTATTTGAAAACACAACAATATATACTAGTAGGAAAAATTGATATGTTTAAAACCAATGGAAGGAATAGGAATTTCAAGAAGGAGATAATGTTTTCTAAAAGGTCTCTCTATGGAAGGGTATTAAATGATTTGGTAACAAGGAAAAAATTAGGCCCATGTACAACAGACCTTTTGAAATTTTTTACCATATTGGAGTTGTATCTTTCCATTTGGAAAATCAACAATGTCTCTCCAAATTTAAAAATGTCTTCCATGTTTCAATGTTAAGGAAATTCATTCTATACCTAACACATGTACTCACCTATAAAGATATAAAACTTGAGCCCGATCTATCTTATTGTGAATAGCCTATCAAGAATCATGATACCAGAGAAAATGTATTGAGAAATAAGACTACTCGTCTATTAAAGTTTCTTTGGAGGAACCATAATATAGAGGAAAAACATGGGAGCCTAAGGAGATTATGTTGATGACATACCTGAATATTTTTAGTTATTATTTTATGGTTTTTTTGGATGAAACTTTTGTAATTAGGGGACAATGTAACACGCCACGGTTTTGAAAATAAATATTGAATTCATGAAACAATTATTCCCAACAAAAAAACAATTTACAATCTTTTCATTAAGCACAACCTTTTGCCTTCTATAATTTGAAATTCAAAAAACAGTCATCTAGTGTTGTGATCAGTATGTCGTTTGCAGTCCTATAGAACAAATAAGATATTTTTAGGGAATAGGAACACAACCATATTAATAAAAATGTGAATTGAAATATGATCCTTATGAATATTATATAATTATTTTATTTTATGGCATTAATATAATGTCTTAATGAGATCCTAATTATTTTTTGAATGTGATATAAAATTAATTTTAGCTTTAAATTTGTTATATTTTAATCAACTATGATTTTATTTACAAATTATTTAAATAATATTTAGAAAACTATTTCTAAAAAATTGTGTTCCTTTTATAATTCAACATGTCGAAAAATGGTAGGGGTTAATTATTGGGATTTTTCATAAATTCTAGGATTTGTTATGAATAGTAAAATATGGTAAAATACACTATTTATGACATCATTAGTGATTCAAGGCCACTTGTTTCAATCTCACATGAACGTATTACTATCATGGGTCACATAAAACAATACAATTAGTTTTCTTGAAGGAATTAATAAAAAAATTAATAAAATATTTAAAACTCACTCCTCTCCTCCACTATAAAAACCCCCATCCCTCCCTCTTCTCTTCACTCATCTATGAAATGATGCTCTTAAATGATCTTCTGAAATACCCTTCCCTATTCACTCCCCACTTACAATAAGATCCTTTTCTTTCAAAAATTCGAAAACCCCTTCCCTTAATGAGGTTCTAAATTATGTTCTTTCAAGAGGTAAAACACCCTTCTTTTTTAATTAGTTTCATTTCTATTTATCTTCTTTTGATATCCTATACCCAACTTTTATGTCCCAAAGAACATGATAATTCCATTATCATCTATATACTCAGATTATATCATGTGAACTGAAGATCCACAGTAAAATTATTACTCTCCCTCTTTTATTTTACAAACGAAATAAACATCCTTGAGGTTCAAAGTTATACCTTCGTGGATGGAGAAGTTTCATTCATAAATTTCTACTTCATTTATAGTCATGAAACCATTTTGATGTTTGCGAAAGAATATAATATATGTATTATAATCTATTTATTTTTCATGAACCATTATATTTACATATTATTATATCATATGACCAAACAATTTAATAATAATCAAAATTCCCCTGAAATAATCTTATTGAATTCCATTTATAATTCATCTAATGATTCAACTGATTTCAATGCAACCAAATGATATAAATGTCCATTAACACATCTGGATGATAATAAATAAATTTTAACTCCAATTATGTAGATTTAAATTCATTCCACATGATACCCATTACATAAAAACACGTGAACCGTTTATGAACATCAAGAAAACAAACACTCCAGAATGATAGAATTCAATATAATAACTTGTAAATAATTTCACTAATGAGCTTAACTGAATTATTATAAACTATAATAATTTAGAATAGGTTCTTAAATAAGTTATAAATATTTATAATTTCATATTCTAGGATCATAGGTTCAAGAGCAGTACACATTTGGAGTTAAGGTATGGGTTTTTTCACCCGAACCTCCATTTTCATTCGGGTTAATTTTATTGTTTTATTTCCTCAATTAAAATCTTTTTTATTATTATTTAATCCCTATAAACACTGTGGGAGATTTATATATATGTTCACTAACAATAATCATTATTTATATTCATGATAGTTACATGTTTTAAAAGGAACAATCAAAATTGTTTCCAAAATACAAGCCTGATTCAAGGGAATTTCACAAATTTTACCTATTTTCATATACACTAAATAATATGTTTTTGGAAAAAATTATCTCTATAAAATAATTATTTTATTATAAAAATAATATCTTACTTAAATTTTGGTTTTATACACGTATTTTTCCAAAGTAAATCTTCTTTTCAAAGTAAAAGGGTATTTATCTAAAGAATTAATTGAAGATTTTATAGGAGTATCTTATTTTATTTCATCAATCCTGTAGAGTATTATATATTATTGGGGTTAATATTTCATTGTATCATATAAAATTTATAATTTACTGTTTTATAATTATTTTGGTTGTTGATGTCCTATCTTAAAACCATTCACAAATTTACTCTAAATGGTTAGTGTTTATGCTTAATTTTCAGGGAAAGTTATTTACCTTTCATATATTATTTTAAATATGAATGAATATGTTTTTTATATTTATCCTCTTTCATATGATTAATTAACTAGTAATATTAAGTGTTTGGTGGGGCCCTCTATATCATCTTGGTGCAACTGTTGGTCTCATAACTAAAACAAGGATCTTAGCAAAAGGCATTGAAAAAATTAATATTTATGGTCTTAGCAGAAGGCCTTGATAGTATGGGGATGTTGTCTCGTATTATGCATTCCCTCATTATGAAAATTTTATTTATGTTTCTTGTGTTTATTCTACTAGTATAATACCCAGTATTATTTTTTATTATTTCTTTAGTTACTCATCCCTTATTCCATCCATAATGTTTTCATGTTTTTGTAAACGGGATATGTTTTTAGTTATTCAACATGAAAACGGTTTATATATATTCCACTGTATTTCATACACTTACGTGTAATTTGAGATCACACCTATCTTATGTTTCATTTTCTCATGGAACGATTAAATTTATTATGAATGACATGCTGAAATAACTTAAGAGTTATGGATATTGTCTAAGGAGTTTCTATGTTTTATTTTTTCTTTTTGTAATGTTGAACTTATATAAATATATATATATATTATTTCCAATAATACAATACTACTCAGTACCTCGGGATGCATATTCCTTTTTTATATTCCAATGTAATCAATTAAGGCACGTGAATCAGGCAACTGGGGTTGGGTCCTTACATTCTGGCTGGACATGATAGGTACATGAAGCTATTCAAAACTAAAAATTTAATGTTTATTATATATCATTATATTTTAATAATATATTATTGTTTTAGAAAACTCTGTGTTGTGTGTACGGTATGTCCTCGATGAAGGATGAACTTTCATTTAACTTATACTAACACTATGTTACATTCATTGAAGTATGTAAAATCTATTTTAAATTGTAATTATATTATAATGTATCCTAATATTATATTAATTTATGCTCTTGGAGTCTTAAGTCATACATTTTATTAAATACAAGGGTCATACATTATATTTTTGAAGCATCATGACCTCAACTAAATAAACATTAATATATACTTTTAAAAGTGTTCTATAATTATTCTTTTTTGTATATCTATCTTACCTGGAACTTGATATTATAATAATGGTATTATTAGATTTTACATTGGTGGATAATTCTTTTCATATTCTTAAACTACATTTTCCTCCCTCTTTTCATTCTCTTAACTTATTTTTCGGCTTGTTTCTTTCAATTCAATTTCTTTATTTAGTAGGGTTATTAGTGGATTTTCAACATTTTATAGTAACTAAATTCAAATCTATTAATGGGTTTACATAGTTAAATCCTAAAGAATCTCTTCATGTCATCTATCTATGTTTCTTTGTGTTCTATAAAATATTAATATCTAGATCATTTATTGGTTCCTTTTGGATAATTGTGTCTTCTTTAATATCCTTAATTACCTCCATTATACTAGTCAGGAATATAGCTAGTGTATCATCCAATTTATATAAATTTAATATGATTAATAGAGTATTGGGTGACTTTTTGTGGTATCCATATGGCTTTGGGCACCCTTGAACTTGCGGTTGTTGTTTTCATTAACCTTAAAATTGTTTCTATTTTTTATAATCAATGTAATTTACATCATCATTAAACATAATATGGGGGTTATGTAGATCCATCATTGAAATCATCTTACTCATCTTGGATTGGATTTATACTATAGAGAAATAATTATTATTGATCATTTTGAATCCATTTATTTTTGTCCCTTAATTTTTCAATCAGTTTTTTTCATTCTATATAGTCTAATTGGAGATGACTCTCCCTGTGATATTTTATTTTTAGGGGCCAAAAAACAATAAAACATAATATTTAACTATTTATTTATGAAAAATACTTTAAATATTTGTATTAATATATAATCCACTATACCATTATGTGGGAATTTAAACATTTTTACCTAAACTGTTACAAAATAGTATTAAGTGATTTATCCTTAAATTGACTAGAGAGAATATTATTCACTTGGATTTATATTATCATTAAAGAACTAAATAATTGAATGATAATGCAATGTTCTAGTAGAACCCATTTAGTTATGGAATGTGTGACAACACTATAAATCCACTCATGATCCTTATCCCATAATGAAAATATAACATGTCAAAGACTTAGCTGATCATATGTGATTGTGGATAATATGAATATGTCCTAGTTCTCAAGAAAGCTTCTTCAAACCATCTTCAGTTGATCATGAGGTAGTAAATTTAATTTCATGTTGTTTGAGATCATATTGATTGTTTAACATTTGATCTTCAAGTTACATGTTTCAATGGGAGGAGTAAGGCTTCTCTATTAATTCCATTTCTATGGATATACAAAATCTATATGAATTCACATCGATAAATATATTCGAATGAACCCAATAAAATTTTGATATATTGTGAAAATAAAATTTTATAGAAAACTTGTTTCTTTTCATATGTTGTTTACACAAGGTATCAATTGTGAAAACTTCTTTTAATTTTTACCTTTTGTTTTATTCATGATTTATAGATTTACAAGCATAATATTTTAATAAAAAATTACCCAGTATAAAAATTAAATTTAAATAATAAAAATACATTTAATAATAAAATGTTGAAACCTAAATAAATAATTTTTAATATTACCCGGATATGATGAAATTTTTTATGACCTGTAGGGTATCGTTAATTTACTCCTGGTGTAAAAAAAATTATGAATTTATCAAACTCAAATAATTTATACAAATTAATTAATATATAGTTTCTTTTAGCATTACATTGAACCCACATAGATGGAGAAATAATAAAGTGAAGTTTTTAAAAATTAAACAACATTATATATTTGAATAATGGAGAAATTATAATATTTTGGAGTGAAATCGGTTTAATATGTACAATAAATAATGTAAAATTCACTTTTTGGACATTCAGATTTTAATGGCATGTCATGGTTTTTTATTTTTAGGGTTTGAGGCATGTTTAATAAGGAATATAAATTATGAATTCATGTTTGGAATCAATGTAAAAAACGTATAACCAAAGGTCATGCAATCTATTTTTCAAAGAAGAAATCCCGCTTATCCATTAATTGTGTAATCAATGGAATTGTTGAGTCGAGTTTTCCTCGATGCCATTTTTAAAATAGATTATAGTATACGTGGTCGGGGTCATACTTATATTAGGGATACCAATTTCCAAATTATATAAGTTGTATTTTCATATCATTTACTCAATTCTCAGGAGAAAAATAAAATGAATGAGATTGCAGATGAAATACAATTATAATTCATCAATGCAATAGGTATAAAATATTGAAATATGTATCCAACATACAATCACTATTCAACAACATAACCTAAGAAAGTTAATGATTTTAAACCCTCATCTTAGTAATTATGTATTTATGGGAATGGTTAAATGTTTAATAAAACATATTGAATAATGTAGATAATGCCTATCAAGGACAATATACAACACAATTTCTCACCCCAATCCTTTATCTATGGTTTAATCTCAAGTAGAAGTAAAAATGATAAACTATTTATAGATCATCATGGTGTACTCGAGTGATTTTAAATTTTCATAAATGTTTGAAATTTTGATTTGTGAGTCTATATTTTGAGTTGATAGGTGGTGTGGGAATTATTTTTTTACTCTGATTTTGAAAATCGAATCAAAAGAAAAATCTAGGCCTGTGTGGAATCATTCATGACATCAAAGTAGTTTACATACATAGAAAGTGTAAACCACCTATTTTTTTATTTTATTGACTGTATACTAACATAAAATCAAGAATTGTAATATATTCACATCTATAACATTATGCATGAAAAAAATCTCCATTTTCCAACTACAGAATCTCTGTTTTAGATTGTTTCATCAGTTTCAAACCTCAAAAATTCCATAGGAATAATTTTTATTGTGATAATCCATATTTTTGGTAAACCATTGATTGTTTAGTATTATTTTAGTTATAATTCTTAAATTATGGTACCTAACAAATTATAAAAAAAATTCAAAGAGATTTTAAAATCTATTTTATGATGAAAAAAACTATTTATGAAAATATTCCTTTTTGTACTATATGTTTCATTCATTGATATTCATATTTATTGAAATCATTAATAATATTTTATAAATAAAATTAGAATTAACCATACAATATCAATGAGGACTATTTATGAAGGTGTACAATCTTACACCCACTGATCATGAATATATGATAATCGAGTTAATACCAAATCTACCCCATTCAATGTTGCCACTACTATATACATTTTTTTTCAAAAACACATATTGATACAAGTATATAGATAGTTATATATTTTATAGTAAAACTATATAAATTACCTTACCATGAATTAGGGTTTTCTCCACTGTTTAGTCATATCATTAGGGTGATCATTAATGATTTTGAATTCTAATATCAATCAAAAAAATTATCGTCCCTTAACTATAGCTATAGAGACCCAAATGTACATATATATTTATTAAATCATTGTATATGAACATTCAATACATTATGTATTAATATGTTTCTTAGTACCACAATGGTTTATTTTATTTGGAGAGAATACATATAATAAACTTTTTACATTAAAGATCTACAATATCCTTGTAAATTTGTTCTCAAATAATTAAATTGTTATTAATAACATACTAAAAGAATTATTAATAACATATAAGAATAAAACATAAGAAATGGTGATTCAAAATTATTATTAGTTGTTTGTAAGATAGATTATATTCAAATATTATAAGAGAGAATATGATAGGACTGTTGGTTTGATAAAATTATATTATCATTAGAATATATCACACAATATTTCATTTATCATTAATATGTATCATGGAATAAATATTTTTAGTTCAAAATAAATGAGTCAAAATAATATTGAAAATCAATATCTATAAGAATATAACATTGTAAATGGAACATTTCATAATAGAGTGGAAAAAATGTGTGGCAGAATCAGGATCCTATATGTCGGGTGACATGGATACCCACAAATACATTCATCACATGTAGGGTTTTAGAGCACCACCCATGTACCCACATTAGGATTAAGATAACATCCCATGTACCATATTTTTGGATTAAAATAACATAGCAACCAATTTGTTGCGTAAATAAATGATACATTTTATTAGAAAAATATCTATTCTATAACATTAGGATCCCCTATTGAACCAAATTTGTTTTATGCTAATTGAGGATACCTATATAAATATTTTATTTCATAGTGGATCTTAAAAATATCACTCCTTTTTCATACAAAATTATACCATTATTTGACATGCCCAATATAAAACCATTCATCATAACATGTGGAAATGAAACATAATATATGGGAGATATGATTGTTAGTATGGTTAAGTAAGAGATATTCGTTAATTGTTCATATATTCGAATAATGTAATAATAAGGATATGAGATAATTTTCAATTTTTATAATGTTTATACTAAATATTCAAATGATCATATACATGATGAATTTCATAAACATAAAATCAAACCCTAGCATGGAATTATAGACATTAAACTAGTTATTCTCATAATATTATGAACATTAAAGATAGGTTTATTCATAAACTCATTAACATTTCAACCATTTCTAATCATTATATTATTGATATCGTATCTAGTATAATGGTAAATAGTTATGAACAATATATTAGGTTTTAATATCATTAAAATAGATGAGGCTTTTTTAATATTAAATTTTGGATATTTGTTTATAAAATAATTTTTGAAATGACTCTTGGAAGTGCTGATGGTTTCGTTAATGTCATGGGTGTTCATGACATGAACGAAAAATTAAAAAGAGACACATTGCTCAAGGTTTATTGTAGAAAATTTTTTAGTACATGAGATTTGATATGATTGTGTGCTGTAAAAAAGTGGGAAATAAAATATTTAAACCCTAAAACGGGTGTTGAGAAACAAATTTGAATATGATACATTGCCATTTCATAGATCTAAAAGGTTTTAAAAAATCCATGGGTTCCTCATAAAAATATATGACTCGTATTTCTCATGAAAATATATTGTTGTATGGTTGGAAAATAGTTCAGAAAACAATGTTCCAATACAATGAACCACATTAAAATATGGAAATTTACCATTTTTCTATTCAGATCATTATATAATTTCAAAAGTTGATTAACCCCATATATTTTATTGTAGTTATGGAATGATGAAAACCGTTGAAACTATACCATGTGAGGTTCTCTACTGATTCTGAGAAACATTAGGTTCCATTTAGTGTAATTTGAAGACCTAGGTAAGACTCTTCCTATTCTTCCTTCTATTTTTTTAGAATAATTTCTATTCACTTTTTTCTCATAACATGAATCTTAAGATACCAAATTCTATGTTAATATTTTTTTATTTCATACATTCAATCATTAATAAATTGTTTATGTTGGATGATAGTGTATCTAGGAGAATAAGTTAGGTGGTATACATGATTTCCCCCTATATTCATAATGTTATTCATATGTATGTGGTTATAAAATTTCAATTTCTTTCTGTGTAGTTGTGTCCTTAAATATGAAAATATTATTTGACATAAAATTGATTTATGAAACCCTTAATCGACTATATAATGTCACTTTATGACTTCATGATTGAGTATATGGCCACCTATAGGGCCTACCAATTATTTAATAATGTCGAAATGGGTTATTAAATGTTGAATAAATGGTTTGAAAAGATAAACCATTTGTACTTGTGTTTTATTTGATAACATGTCCTAAGGAGATTTTGACTTCATATGGTAATGTTTAATGTATTGTTATATGAATAATCATAGATGTGATAAAGGGCATATATGTGTGACAACTGGTTATGGACATAAATAATGTGTCAAATGAAAATGTAATAGAATTATGTAGATTTTTTAGAGTATGTTAAAAAATGTAAAATATTCATAAATGAAATAGGTAACTATTATTATATTATACATTAAATGTTCTATTATTAAACCTTGGGAACAAGTATTTAATAGAATGGTTGAAGCTATTGGACATGGGTTTACATATCTTTGTTTCCATTGTTATACATAATGTTCTAGGATACATAGTTTATGATGTTTTGCATGGTGTTAAAAAAATTATTGGGATTACTAGACATGGAATTCCATATCCCTAGTTGATGGATTGGACTAATTCACTTTTTAAAAAATATTTGACCCCTATAGGTTTTTGATACAGATATGGTATTGAGTAAGTTTGATTCAATCAGGTGTCACATACAACTCTATTATGAAGGGGATTTGTCGATTACTTGGTAACTATGATTTTTTTTAATTTTATTACTTGTATATTTTTAAATTATAATCACGTATATAATATCATTTTAATGGATAATACATTAAAAACCATTAGAGGTGACCTAATTACTTGTACTCACTCCCCTCCTAAGATTCTAATTGTACATGAGAATATTTTATGGATTTATGTAAGAATTAGGGAAAGGTCCCTAAGATATATAGTTGAATTTTCATTTATGGTTGGATCATGGATGAGGGGACCATACATATTGTCCATACCTTATTTGAACATTATCATCATTTCATTATTTTTGGTATTTCCTTTATACATCAGACTAGTTTGACATGACATATTCTTCAAATTGTATTGGGGGTACTGATCAAGTACTAGAATCTTGTTATGGGATTCATGGTTATAGTTATTTAATAATCATTGTCATTTTTTAATGCTTATTTTTTAAAATAATTTATTCTTCTAGTAAATATGGTATATCCTCTCAACATACATTATTATACCCTCTCTACTAGCCAAAATCCACGGGTATCCATGGAGGCACAACTGAGTTTATGTGAATAGCCAAATCAAGGCACCAATTTAGTGGATCCCAGAATGGGATGGTTCAAAGAGTTATGGGAGAAGTTTATTTACTATTGATTTATTATTGGGGAATTGTAGAAAGAATAAATGGATGTTTTGGGTTTTGATATTTTCTTGTTCATGAGATTACCAAATTGATGTAAAAGTTAAAACTCATATTCCCATGGTGGGATTATTGTTTATGGAATTTTCTTATTTTTATTGAATGTTATGTTAAATTTAGTGATAAATATTTGAATTGATGTTATTATTTTCAAAGATTTAATTTTATTTTGGTATGGAACACTATTTCTATATGAATCAATCCATCGTGAAACTCAAAGATTTTTGTAACATGCATCATATTAGTCACACATAAATAAATAATTTTGGGGTTGTTTCCTAGAAATTGTTAAATTGGATTATGGAGAAAAAATTTACATATATATATATATTAAAAAGATCTAAATAAAGTGGTTATAAATTTTTTTAACTTTACTAGGGTAAATTAAAATAGTGATTTTGATGTTGAATGAAATGATTTTAATTTATAAGTTTGGATTTCACTGAATTATCCATAACCTAGGATCAGGATGTTCCAACGTTGTTATAGTGTTATAGCTATGACTGTAGGGATAATTTATCTTTAGTATATTGTTTTAGCTAGAGAGGAACCCTCATTTTTTCACTTTTTAAAAGATGTGTTATGTTTACTGAACATGTGTTTGAAATTATATAGGGATTTATCAATGATGATTCTTACCAATAAAGAAATATGAGGTGTTTTTTTATAATGCTCCTCAGTAAGTGGAAGAAAAATCCAATTTTATCAAGGTGATATGGTGGAAGACCAATTCAACGTGAATTTAGTCCACATTATTTATTTTATTGATAAATTAATAGAATGTATAATGTATTTTTTTCATTATCTGCATAAAGAGTTCTAATAATATAATAATTTTTTTTATTTAGAGTGGGGTTAAATAACGAAGATAACTTCTTGATTCAATATATATTGATGATTATATAACACATGGAAACTCCTCTACTGAAGGAGACAACATAGAAGCTTATATGTTATGAGGATCATAAATTAATTGTAGGATAATCAAGCGTGAGATGACAAATCATACAGAAAAATATAAAAATACATTAAAATAATATTCATAGAAGGATTTTACTCTATTAACATAACATAATAGAGAAAATAGGAGTACATATTTTTGTCATGTGTATTATATTAGTGATGGATTTTTATAGCCATTTCAATAACATGTGGTTCCCTATTCTATTACATGTATCAGATGATGCATCTATGAAAAACATTCATTTAAAGCGATTAATTCTGAGAAAAAATACTGTTTAAATATATATCATTTGAATAAGTTTGTTGAGGTATTGAACTAGTCTCTCATTTCAGTGGGAATCATAAGGTGTCCTCTATTCAAGGATTTCTTAAGTCAGTTGGGAGATCTATTTCTATTTCATATGATAGTATTAATAATCTTTATGAAGAGAGTTACCATGGAGGTTACTAATAAGGTTTCTATCTCAATGGTTCTACTTATATGGTTTTTTTCATGTGTTCTTCTATCAATGTATCAATCCTAGTCAAATGATTTTTTAGTTTCATTAATGAGTATAATAATTTAATAATTTGTAAGGATGGAAATGGAGGGATTTTTTGATATAACCTTTTATAAATGGGTATGGATAGAGGACTTTTGATGATATAGATCACTAGTACATGATCTTATTTCATATTTCAATCAGACTGTTAAAGATCTACAAAGAATACCAGTTAGGGTAGAGGATATGGATGTTTATGAAATTATAGTTAATATAAGAATGGAGGATAAACTCATGGGACATGGATAGGAACCTAGTTTATTGGGACAAGTGAGCAACATGTTGTTCGGAGTAGTTTAGATGGTAGTAAAGAGTATCTTAAGGGATTGGGTCATGAATTATAATAGAATATTTCAATATTATTCCACTTAAAATTTGATGAATGTCTTTCAATAACTATTCACTGTGATCATGTTGCATGCAGAAGAGGAAGACACAGTTTTTAAACCATCGAGGTGGTGGCCTAGATACTTTTTAAAACTATACACAATAATTTTCATAGTCTTTATATGTATTTTAATATATGTGGGTTCCATGGAATACTTTCCTACTCTATTTAATAAATGATAGAGTAGGCCATATTGTTGGCCCATAGTTTGGAAAACTATGAAGAAAAACCATGTGCCTCTTTAAAAGTGTGAATTTTTCAATTTTCCCCCTTGAGATTAATATAATTTTACTTGATTTACACAAAAAGTTCTTAATTTTTTGAAAGTGTTTTGATACAAAAACTTCTACATATTTCCAGGTATGTTCTCCTTTGATTATATGATGTTTTTTTGTATTTTAATGTTCCTAAAATATACATATAACTCCAAAAATTTATATCAATGAATTTCTAGAAATAATAACTATTTTTTTCTCTCCAACTAAATATCAAGAGACCTAACTCTAATGTGTACATTAATTTGTTATTTTATCCATTCTAGCTTGAATCATGGTCCATGATTTGGGGAGAGATTGTGAGTGACTATATGATAGGTGGTCTAAAAAAATTCTCCAATTGTCGAGATGTTATTCAAATGTATGTGGTTGTTACATTTCACTATCATGATGTGACATTTTTACATGAACTCAAAAATTAAATTGTTTCATTAAATTATTTATGAGACCCTTCATGAACATCATCATATTTATTGATGATTTTATGATAGGTCCAATGGATACCCATGAAATGTTCCAATCCTTCGATAATAGAAAATTAGTGTTTAAATGATTTAAAGAATATATTATGAGGTTAATAAATTTTTCAAAATCATCAATGTGAAACAGGGTGTAAGTGTTTTTTTTATAATATTGAGAATATAAATGGGGTTTTAGATGAATAAGGATAGAAGTGATAAATAATTAAAGGTAATTATTAATTTGGTTTAATGTATTCTACGTGTTTCAAATGGTTGTACTTATAAGTAAATTATGAAATTGAATAGTCATGGAATTATGATAATGGTGTTGATTATATTTATAGAAGGAATCAGTCATAAATTAAAATATTTTTCAATTTTATTATTAAAAATTAAAATAATCTATTGTTGGACATTGAGAACTCCTTGTTATTAAAATTTTTGAATTTTTTGGACTTTGAGTTCAACACCAATGATTGTGGATGTTGGATATGGAATTACACATAACTTTTTTATGATATTTGACAACGAATAACACAACATTTATTGTGATTTTCAAACATGTTTGTCTAAATACCTTGTTAAATGATCTGGATAATTCCCTTTGTCTGAAATATGTTACCCCTATGATGTATGGATCTGGTGACTCACATAGGCTTAATAAGGTTTTATTAAACCATATCGTAATTAGAACCCAATGTCCAATGAGTTTACCTAATAGCATTTTAATTATAAAACATTTTTTTACATTTAATGGTATTTTAATTATTACTTTTTAATTCTATATAAACTATTACTAGAATAGAAATTTATTTACACATTATTGTTAGTATCATAATGAGTTCTACTCATAGGTTTCCCATGCCTCCTTTGGAACCCTAGAAAATTTAATTGTTGTTATCCATGACAATGTAATGATTAATATAAAATATGGATGAGATGGTATTCTATGGTTGATCATGAATGTGGTAAGTAAACATGTTTTTAAGTACTTGATTGAGATTTATTATAATTTCTTTTTTTATTCTTCCATAACATATGAAACATGATTGACATGACTAGTTTCCTTTATTCGTTTGTTGCTACATATCTGTTTTAAGATATACTATAATGGGTTATGTTTTTATTATTGGTTATTTACCTTTTTAAATTTAGTAATTTGTTATATTGATTTTTTATATTCCCTTACTATGGTCAAGAGGGTATATTCTCCCCAAATACGATATATGACCCTCACTGGTAGTCAATAGCCTCTTAATTATAGGGTGGTATAAAAAAGTTCCAATAGTGAACCAGTTTAGTGGAATGAGGATCAAGATGTTACATAGGATCACATATAACATATTATCACTTGTGTAATCCATATTTACCCAATTAATTAGATAGAAACCAAATTATGGGTCTTCCCATCACACTATCAATATATGTTCACTTGTATTTCCAACAATAAAAAATAATTCATCCTATCATCAATTCGTAACCCATGAAAAAGAAATAGTTTTCATTAACATCTCATAATCATAATAACAAACCATCCAGATAATTTTTGTGGATTGAATCACAGATTCATATCACCCATAAATAATAATGGAAAAAAAATTATGGTATCATACTTGAATAATTATTTTAAAACATCACTAGAATTTTTCTAGGAAAACACTCTTTTCATTTAAAAAAATTATTTTAAATCCAACTACAATAAAAATTTAAATAATCTATTTAAAAATAATAAAGTAATTTTTTTAGATGCCTCAAATCATACATCAATATTAATTTCATGAAATTGAATTCAAGTTGTAACTATTAAAATAAATATTATTTTCACTTTAGTAAAAATCAGCTTAATCTAATAATAACATAAATATTGTATTTAAACCTTTATTTAAAAAACTCAAACATTGATAAAAATTTATTTAAAAATAATTAAATAATGATAAAAAATATTTAAATAGATTATGAAAACACAAATATTGAATAAAAATCATTCCTTTCTAAGTGAGGAGAAATAATGTATACTTTTGAGTAAACATTTTATAGAATTTTTGAGAACCAAAAAGTTGAGAATTTTTCATAAACATAAAAATTACAAAAAATATTATTAGGTTAATGAAATTAAATTTTATTTATTAGATAAGTATCATATAATTTCTTAAATTTAAATTCCTTCTTATATAATTCCTATGTGAATTGGATTGAAACATAAATCCCTCAATACTCTAGTAAAATTTTAATCATAAACCCTATTAAATAATTACTTCAATATAATCATTAAATACAATAAAAACAAGGAGAATAATAATTAAACAAATCAATAATGAATTATTTTAACCTCATAAATGTTTATAGGTTGAAAAATAACTTAGTTACCATGGAAATTAATTTGAGAGGATAAAACTAGCATAATTTAATAATCTCTAATTTTTAATGTCAAATAGAAGTGAACCAAATGGGTTTATAAAAACCATTAATGATTAGAACCAAAAAATAAATCAATTTAAAATAAATACATTAGAAAATAGAATATGTTATGAATAAGGAATTAATCTTATGAAAATAAAAGTGAAATTAGAAAAGGCCTTACCTCATTTCTCAATTTTCTTTGAATGCACTCAAACCACATCTTTTTTATTAACTATTATTGGATTATACACTAATACATGAAATGAATATATTTTGTGTGGAAAAAATTAATTAACACCTTTTTAAGTAATATAAAACAGTATTATTGTAGGTATTGATTAATATAGAAGGCTCATCAAGGGTGTATTAGTGAGGGGAGGTGGTATCTTTTGACCAGGCGGCTAAAGGTCATAGTTGGAATTACATAGAAGATTAAATACTATATATATATATATTATTCATGTATATTTGATCTATGGAACCTAAACATATAAGATAATATGTAAAATGGTCTAAATAAATTCATCCAATACCATTGGGGAATGTTTTGGTTGCATTTTTTCCCTTGTAACTTGGATAAACTACATTAAGCTAATTTTTATCTTTAATGTGAAAAATATAATTTTCCCACTAGAAGAATAATTCTACGATCTAGAATAGGAGGATCCTTAAAAAATAATATAATTATGAATACTAATTTATATAAAAAATAATTATTATTAGGTTTAATTTCACTATGTTGTATAATTTAATTTTTATTTAAGAACACAAAATGAAGGAAAACTGTTTTTATGGGAAAAAATAATTTTAAAATAAAAATATTTTGACGATAAAATAAATTTAAAAAATTCGGTCCTAATTTTTTTTAATTAATATTAAACTTTTAATTGTTATATTTCTATAATTTATAAAACCAAATGGAATCTTTCATATATTCTAGTAATTCAAATACCCAAAAAATTGTTTTATATTTGACTAAAATTTAACTTTACTTCAATAAAGTCCATCCTTGGATCTCAATTTTAATATATTTTTTAAAAATAAATTATTTTATGTCATTAATAATTCAATTATTTTGTAAAAAACATATTTTGAATAAGATATTAATGTTTTACTATATTGTTTGTACTGAATTTTACCTCAGTTCATAAGGTGATAAATATATAGCATGGTTACTATTCATAATGACCATAAATTATGTTAAACATATTTCATTATATTAATTATTTTTATTTAAAATATCAAATCCATTTTAAAATATTTAATTTCTATAAGTGGTATAAATTAATTTTAAAATAATAACAAAATATGAAATGAAAATTGTTTTTGTAAAATGAATTTTAAGTGTAAACCTTGATTTGTTATTATTTAAGGCATTATAAAACCTATAAAATGAATGAAAATTAACTTTCTTTTATTTTAATTATTCATTTCATTAACAACATAAATCAATATTGATTTACATATTTATTTAAGAAAAAATCCCATTGTACTCATAAAATCAATTTTGAGAAAAATGTTTTGTTTATCCTAAAATAAATTTATTACAAAATAAAATATAATATACATTTATATAAACCTAATTATATTATTTAGAAATAAATTAAACTTATTTTATTTCAGTATATAATTCATATAATAATGGGACTCTTTTATTGATAACAAATGATATTTTATGATATTGATTATTTTGGCACTAATCACTGTAAAATTTATATTTCAACAATATACAAAATCATAAGCCTAATATAATTTTGATATGATGATTTAAATAATAAATAAATTTTCTGAAATAATTTTTCTAAGAGTGGAATAAATAAAATATAATATTTTCCCATAAAAAGTAATACAAATAATTTTTGATTATAATTTGTTATTGATGCATAAAATGAATTTTATAAAAACAAATACTTACTTTTCAATGAATTTAAATTATATAAAAATTATATATAATTTTTATATAATTTTTTATTCACATTAATTCCTCAAATAATAACATCTTAATTACAATACTCTCATTCAAATGACAAATCTTTTGTCGTGGGTTGTTTAAACATGGTGTCACCTGTAAAGAATGATATCAATAAAATATGATTTAATTAAAGGGAAATATATTCTAAATTCATAGAGTGTTCCATTCTAACACCTCAAATAAATTTTTCTATCAGAATATTATATTAATAAAAAACATATATTTTTTTATGAAATTACATTTTTTGAAAACCAAAATATTACATCAGCATTGTTAGTCTTTCTATAACACCATGAGATTTTGAGAATTATTTTTATGAATTAATTAAACATTATATTATTTTTCATATCACATGAAACTATATATATATATATATATTTTAAGGCACTTATTTAAGAATTCCTTTCACATGCAATACCAACTTGTCTTGTGCAACACGCAATACAAACATCGATTGCATTACAAGCAATACCGACTTAATGTACGATGCACGCAACACATAGATTCAATGATACAACACTTTTTATTGATTTAATTATTTAATTTAGATAATTATGACCTAATCATTAAAATTATTATAAACTTTTTTTAAATATTTTTGATTTATGTAAAGAAACCGTATTGAAAATGAATGATAATATTTTGGGTAATGTCATTTTATGTAAAAGTTATTATTTTCTTGAATAAATCAATTTTAATAATATAAGTAATTTTAGACACAATTATAAATTTAATTAAAAAGTTTAAATTCATTTTTTTAATTTAGAACGTAAAAATTATCCTAGGGTCATTTTTTGGGATTTTTCTGAGAAGAATTCTTTTTCGAAGAATAGTGAAAAATATAGCTTTTTTGTTAGATAATTGATTTTTTATAGTTAAATATTAATGATAAATAATAATATAAATAATTTTTAAGGTCACATTATATAAATATTAAATAAAATAATACAATGAAATTCATTAGGATCAACATCAATTTGAAACTGAATAAAAAAATAATAACTTACTCTTTAACATTTTCCTACTTTAAAACCCCATTTTTTCGTCCCATCTACTAGATAAGCATGAATATTAATTTTTCCATATCTATGATTTGAATTTAAAAAATCATACATAATTTTTTTTCAGTCTAATATTTATATTCTAATAATATCTTGTTATTTTTTTACCAAAATTATTAGTAAACATGATTAAAATTAATCACATCAATTAAGGAAAAATTAATCTTAATTAGGGACTAAACCTTCAAATTGAGGGCCCTATGACCTTGAATTTTAATTAACACTGATTATATATCCATATTTTGTCCATAACCCTTAAAATATTTAGTCTTGTTGGTTAGGTAATAATTTTTTTAGGTAAGAACTTGTCCCTACCTAATTTGTTTCTGCAAATTCTATGTGACCCTTTTTCATTCCCTATAATTGGAAACCACCTATACCAATTAATCACACATATATAACAGTTTATGTTATTATATTATCCAACTAAGAAGAGTCCCAAAAATCCTACCTTCAACTTTGATGCCACCCTTAGGGAAGAAACCATCTAAAGTAAACCTTTTGGAACAAACCAAAAAAAAAGATACATGCTTTAGTGGTAACATCTTCTCTCATGATCTATTCCATTATATTCCTTCTCCACATCCTCAAACCTGTTTATCCCTTTCATGTATGACATAAATAATATCCTACATAAACTAGGATGTTGTTATGAAATAGTTATGATCTAAACATATACACACCTCCATCTAATGGATGTAGAACATACTACTTCTGTGTATAGCAAACCACTGCCTCATAAAAGGATGATTGTTTATTTCTCCTTTACCACCAATCACGGTGAACATTTTGAGGGAAACTATATTTATATATAAAATATTATATATATATATATATATTATTTCATTAATTTCCATTTTTCATCTTTATAATAAACATCTTTTTAACTTCTAGTTGTTACTAATACTATAATCAGCTTTTAGGAAGTGAGGACTACCACCCCTTCAGAGCGATATGATTCTTTCACACACCACTAAAAATGTATTATGTTTGGGTTTCATTAAGATATGTGATATATATGATATATTAATTATATTATAATAATGATATATATTTAAAAACATATATATATATATATATATATATATATCTGTGTGTGTGTGTCAATTACATAAATTCTTTCAATACGATAATAAAAATGGAAAACAATGATCATTTGTATGTATGGATTAACATATCCATGAATGATGTGTTACATTATGTACATAATTTTGATATTATAATTTAAATATACTTTATATACATGTGGTTATATCATTTTAAACTTTATGTAAACATGATACAATTATAAGAACCAAATCTATAATAGATTATGACACATGTGAAGAACAAAGTGAATATTACCTGAAGTGAAACCCTAACATAAGATCATTTAAAAGAATTTAAAAAAGGATATAATTATAAAATTATATGTTAATATATATAATAATATTATTCATTATATTATTTATAATAATCATATAATTTTTATAAAAGAATATTGTACGAGTACGGAGTGAGTCATAACCCATGGTATGGCGATTTGATATCGCTTTTAAATTCTATAAGATATAAGATATTTTTTTCACTCTATATTTTTGTGTGAATTATGTACCGACGATGATTATACTATATATATCATTTACAAAAAATATTTGGTATTCGAATTCTTAATTTATGATCATATTCCTTGGGTTTTAGCATTCAAATGATACCAAATCGGTAAAATAGTTTTTTCTCAATTTGTCGTCATTTATATTCTTGTTTTCTTATGAACGTAAACACTTGTTTGAGGTGTATATTATTCCATTATACATGTAATATAATAAATATACTAATTTTTATGATATATTAATATTCATGTTATATAAGTTTTTACATGGTGATTATGATCCAAAGTTTCCATGTAATATGAGTTTATTGATACAATATCATTGGTTTCTGAGATTATTTTTTTATTGTAACCAGTGTTAAAATATTATGATCCATATGTCATGACTATTCAAGAGTTTCCTTATACTATGTTATTTCATGATATTCTCATGTATTACTACCATGTTATACTCTTTGGTACATAATTTAGTTAAGATAGTGTTTTAGGAATGCTCGACTGTACCCTTTCTTAGGTCAAAAATCTATGTTTTCAAGAAAAGGATTCCATGAATATTATACCATTATTTGATAATATGTTAAATTAATTTTTACCATTTTTGTAATCTTAAAATATCATCAAGGGAATATTTATTTTTCTTTCCTAAAATGGCATTACATCTATCCTTTTTACCGTGGAAAAGGAATGTCCATTTTACCATTGGATAACATGTAAATATTTCCCATTATCATTCCATTAATTATTACATTTAATTTTTAAATGATTTTTCATTATGAATTTTATTAAAATACAAATTTTTAGGAAAAATATTTTAAATTTTTTTTCATTCTTACTTTAAATTTTTTCAATTTATTTTCTGATAAAATGATTTGAAAATGGTTTTATGTATTAACATGCCTTTTTCAAAAATGAAAGGATATTTTCTTCAAGAAATGTTTTTTAAAGGTATTGGAAAAATATTTTTCATATATGATGACATCTATTGCTGTTAATCGTTCATTTTTTTGTAAATTCTATAATGGTTCTAATACTATCCTTTTTCTATGAATCTGTTACACTAAATGACATGGATTTTAGGAAACCAGTTTCTCATTCAAGGTTTATAAGTTTTTGAAATCCGTTTACAATTCATGGGTAATGCTACGATGAAGTGGTTATGAAATCTATCTCTTTCCAAAAGATTATTATGTGAATAAATTTTAATGATACCCATTTAATTGTATTTGTCATGATTTGATGTTTATAATCCCTATATCATGTAATGGTTCATGCTATGATGAATGTATTTTTATTTTGTGGCTCATGTGTGAAAGAATTTCCTATGAGATAGGTGGGGCCTATATCTTCCTCCTATGCATTGGGTAATGATATGTTTTATATGAGTTCAAAGGGTACATGGGTTGTAACCTAAGCCTGAAATGAAAGAGGGTTTTTAGTTTATAGCCTATTCCCACAATGAAAGTTGGTGTATTTGTAGTATACCAATACTACATGAAACATGGAAATGGGTAATAGATCAAGCCCAAGAAATGAAGTTTATATGGGATTTATGCCAATCTTAACAAAAAGTGGGTACACTGGTTGCTAGAAAAAACCTAATGTAGGCACCTAGGTCATATCAAAAGCCTAACAAGCTATAAATATCTTGGTAAGTAGACCTAACATTAAATTTTTTTCTTATATGTATAACACAAATCATATGTCTTATTCCTTAGTTATGATTTAATTGTTCATGATGGTTATTTTCTTATGATTCATGTCGTATGAGTTGCCGTGAATTATCTGATAGCTCATGTTTATGACCATTGATATTCAAGGTATGACATCTTAATGTTACGATTGTGTTATCATACTAATATATTAATGTTTTGTACTTATATTTCTCCCATGTTTACCCTTATTGAGAATCTAATCTCACCACTTTTTATGTTTCATTTCTAAAGGTTATGAACAATGTTTTTAGGTAGATGGGCTAATAGTTTCTATATTTATGAGAGATGTTGAGGGTTTTTCACAAGGATATAAGATTTTGTTTCCATGATTCCAAATACACTAATCTATTATAGTCCACGGGGATATATTTTTTTAATGTAATAAAAAATCATCTAAAATTATGTAATATCAATGTATGTAAAGCATGGTTTCTATAGTTGGTATCAAATGAAAGGTATAGTAAATCTTTGGAAACATGGATGAGAAAACCTTAGTTAGATCCCTGGGTTTATTTCTAAAGATATGTCTAGGGATGTCTCTATGGATAACTATATGGATGAATTAACATTTAAGAATTGTCTTTAAATTTTTCTGAAGGAAACAGTGAGTGGTTTCATAGAAATACATCTCTATATCTATACTATAAAATGATTTGGGTCTGGTATAGGTGTACCCCAGGGTAACAACTCTGATAAGATGTTTCAATCTTGACTCGGGGTAATCTGGAACCTAATAATGGGCCATAGTGCACACCTGGTTTTCCAATCTAGGAAGATATGCTTTGTGAATTCACAAACTATTCATTAACCTTTATGAAGGAATTAGTTATAAGTTAGAAATTAATAACCTAGGAAAACCAATGGTATCATAGATTATGGGATGTGTAATTATTTATTCATCTAATAAGTAATTCTTTTCATGACTATGGTTTTCTTCTATGATAAGTAATGCCGACACTATGCTTTTGGTTTTAGTCAATGGATGTAACTGGAAAGAACTAGATTAATAGGGAATGTGATGGAAGAACTTTTCATGGGTAGTCAACGATGTGATCATTGACGGGAAATATGTCATGATCCTGCATAACATATTTTCAAAGAATATGATTAACAATGTTTATCATAAACAACTCTCAGACTCACCAAGGTAGATAAAGAATGGGTTTGTTGAGAGTTCAAGTAATGGAGACCATATAGGGAAGAATATTTGTTTTCCTTTATGTTAGGATTGTTTAAATAATATCTTAAGAGAATGAATTAGTGTAATAAGATTTTTTTACTATGGAAAGGAATAAAAAAAGCAAGTGACTCTATTGGGAAAATTAAGGGTTTGGTTAATGAAATGGATGAGATTTTTAGCCTTACAATGTCGTCATCCAAGGATTAGTGTTTTATGTGTGGTATAAATGGATATTTGAAACTAAATGTCCCTAAGGATTGTACCAAAAGGGAATCATCAAGGTGGTTTGAGTAATGGTTACATTGTAGATGATGATGAGACTACAGATGAAATGTGAAAATAAAGAGGTCTTATGAAATAGGATGAGGTAATAATATAAATTTATTATAGAGAAAAAATATGTATTATGTATTTAGATTCAAAAATTATGAATGGTGAATTATTTATCAATTTTTTAGTTTATGTTTTGATATGGATTAATAAGAATATATTGAAAGGTCACTATGACCAAGAATGGTTATCTCATGAAAGCTAATATTTCATATTTTGGGAATGTTATCCTTAATATGATCTTTATGATAAAATAATGGTGTATAGATAAAATACATTGGGTATAAAATCGTAAATTAGATAGTATTTATTATCATATATCTAAGAAGTTTTTAATATATGGTTTCTGCTACCACTAATAATGTTAACAACATTTTTGATTTAAGGAGTAAATCCAATATACTTTGGAATGAAGAGGAATTCATGTTTTCCTAATGATTTATGATAAATCGGGTTATTACTATGTTTCATGGGAATATTATATAATGATATTAAAATATTTGGAATGTTACAAAAAATGATAAATTTTAATATATGGGAATCAATATTAATATGATTTCATGACTCTGTTTATATGGTTTTTGTATTTTTATTATTATGATGGGTTATAAGGTAAAATGGTCATTGAAAGAATATGTTAATCTTTAGATTATGTTATTAAGATTAATGTGTTATCTTCCATATAAGGATTTTTGACTTTTTTATAGAAAGTTCAAACTACATTTTTTAATGGTAACTTACAACAAATGAGATAGAATATCTTGGACCTCATGATCTATTATTACTTTAGTAATGAAAAAAAATCATGTTCCTTTTTATGGAATGATGTGATGTTGATCAAAGAATAAAAAATGGTTGTTATTTCCTAAAATAATAAAATTAAAATCTTTCATTATAATTAATTAACATTAGGAAAATGGCTCATTAATCCAAAAGAGTTGTTCATGTACCATCATTTCCATCAAACCAGATGGTTCCTTCATTTCTCATAGATTTATGTATTTTTTATTGTAATCCTTATTCTGAACTTTTCCTCTACCACTCTTCATTCTAACAGTATGGTTAGATTTTTATTTCAAATCCTTGTTTTCACTTTTCACTTGTGTTATCCAATGCAAAAACCTAGTTATATGATACTTTGGGTAATCAGAATGGTTACAAATTTCCTTTTTAAAGGAAAATTTTTGAATTCATTTTTATGATGTGGATTTTTATATGTAAAACTTCAACGCTTGGACCTTATATAATCTATACAAACTTCTAGGGTGAAATTATTTTTAATTGCGCAGAATGTAACACCCCAAGATTTTGAGAATTATTTTTTTCAAATTAATTTAACTGTTATATAATTTTCAAATAACATATATCCAGAAATAGTTATATATATATATATATTAAAATACAAAGTGAAAAATTCCGTTCACATGAAATACAAACTTGTCTTGTAATACACTCAATATCAACCAGGCATGTTCTATAAACAACAACAACATGACATACGATGTGTGAAACACCAATCATCCAAAAAACATCTCCTTTTATTATTTTAATTATTTAAAAAATATAAATATAACATATTAGTTAAACATATTATCAACTATGTTTCAAAAATTATCTTTTTATATTAATAAAACCTATTGATAATGCAAGAAAATATTTTGTCTAAAGTATTTTTAAGTTAAAAATATTGTTTTCCGGAATGAATCACTTTTTATAATAAAAGTAATTTTAGAAAAATATTGAAATAAAATTTTATAAAATAAAATTAATTTTTCAAATAAAATCATTGAAATTATCTAAGGTGGATTTTTTTTGGATTTTCTGAGAGACTCCATTTTTTGTTGAATAATGAAAAATACTACTTTGTAGATGAAAACATATATTTTTTCTAATTAGCTACTAATAAAAAATTATATTATAAATATGTATAAGGTCACATTAGATGAATATTATGTTTACTAATACAATGAAATTAATTAGGACCAAAATCACCTTGAAATTGAATAAAAAAATATAACACTCTTTGGAAAATTTCATACCTTACAACCCTATTATTTCGTCTCATCTCCTAGATTATTACTGATATTAATTTTATTGATTAGGTGATTGGAATTTAAAAAATCTTAAATAAACAATTGTATTTAGTCTATTATTTATATTATAATAATATCAGGTTACATTTTTACCGAAAATTATTAGAAAAAGTTTGTAAAATTATTTACAACAATTAAGTCCAAATAAAGATTTAGTAGGGACTAAACCTTGAAATTAAGGACCCAAATGACCTAGAAGCTTTTCCAATACCCTTTTTCTATCATATTGTATTACATAAAACACACAATAATTATTTTGGTTGGTTTGGTAATAAATATTATCGATACAAACATGTACACACAAAATTTGTTTCTAAAAATTCGATGTGAGTCCTTTTCCTTCTTTATTAAAGGCCACCACCTCTACCCATTCCTCAAACCTCTAAGAAATTTTATGTATTTCCATGATCTTCTAAATTATCATCCCAATAATCTTTCATTTTAAATTTATTCCTACCTTTTTTAAGAGACCCTCTCAAGGTATCAATTTGGCACAAAACAAAAGGTTCTTCACGATTTATAGATAACGTCTTCTCTCAAAATCCATTCATTTATTTCCCTCTCCAAGACCACCAATATATTTATTAAATTATTTTTTTATAACATAATTATCACACATATAATATTATGTGTTTTTTCAATGTTTCTAATCTTCACTTACAAACACCTCAATCCATTGGATTTTGACTATATAGTTTCTATGTATGTTGAACCACTACTTCCCAAAATGATGATTAATCATCTATCCTTTACCACTAATCATATTTGATATTATGATGGAAACGATAATTATATATTTAATATAATATATTTTTTATTTCATAAATATGCTATATTAATTTTTAAAACACACATATTTTTACCATCCATTTTGTGTTAATACGATAATCTCATTTGAGGACTTGTGGACTACCACCCCCTCAAAGCAATACGATTCGTTCACAAACCACATATAACGTAATAAATAATATTTTAATAAAACTATATGATATATTTGATATATTAACTATATTTTAATAGTTATATATTTATATATATAAATATATAAAATAAATTTCCATGCTTCTTTAAATACTACAATAAAAATGGAAAACAACATTCATGTCTGCGTACAGATTACCATCTCCATGAATGATTTATTCCATTAGGTACTTGGTTTTTCTATTTTAATGTAAATATAATATATATAACTGATACTTATATCATTTTTTTATATTCTGGAATCATGATATCTGTATAAGTATCACAGCTATAACAAATTAAGACACATGTGAATATCAAAGTGAATATTACCCGAACTTAAACCTTAACATTGGATCATTGACTAGAGGATAATATAAGGTTATAATACAACCATATGTGTTAATATATATATATATATATAAGAATATGGTTCTCGAAAATATTTATAATAAACTTTTATTTCTTATACAGGAATCTTTTATGACTATGTAGAGAGTTAAGACACAAGGTAAAAAGATTTCTTCTCAGTTTTAATTTATGTGAGATACAAGCTATGTTCACCACCCGTTACTTTTGTGAGATGTATATAATACCCATGATGGTATTTTTTTGTTATAATTAAAATTTTTGGTATTAAAATTACCATTTTATGGCCATTTTTCCAGGGGGGTTATCTTTTAAAGGTAACTAAATCAGTAAAATATTTTTGTCTCAATTTTCCTTCTTTGAGATTCGTGTTCAATTTTTAACCTAAACTCTTATTCGAGGTAAATATATATTCATTTTAGATGTTATATAATGAATATACATATTTTTATGATATATTATGTTTCATGTGTTTTCCTTCTTTTTCATGGAGACTACGATCCCGTGTTACCGAGTTAAAAGAGTTTATTAACACAATATCATCCCTTTCCGTGATTTATTATGTTATTGATTTCAATGATGAAATATTATGATACATATATCAAGAATAATAATTATTATAATTATACCATTTTACTAATGATATAATCCTATATTAATAAAATATTTTACTCTTTAGTACATAATTTAGTTATACAACACTTTTTAGGAAATCCAGGCATTACACATTCTTTGGCCGGATAACATGGATTTCTAAAATGGGTTTACAATAATATTATACCATAATCCAATAATATTTTAAAGATATTTATACCCTTTATTTTCATTGACCAGTATCTTAAATGGAATCTTATTATCTCTTTTTGAACAAGGAATTCGTTCTATCTTGTTAACCATGAAAAAGAAATGTTTATTTTTTTTGAAAATACGACATGTATGGATTTAGACAACGTCTTTACATTGAATATTAATTTTAGTTTTTAATAGGATAATATTAAAGAATTTTTTTAAAAATAATTGCTACGAAAAAAGATTTTAAAAATTTTATCAAGTCTTCTATACATGTATTCAAGGTATATTATGACAAAATCAATCATAAATGGTTTTATGAATTAACAAGATATTTTCAAAGAAGAGAGGATATTTTCCTCAAGAAATGTTTTTTAAATTAAATTCCAAAATGAATTCCATCAATGATGAAATACCTTTTTGTTACTCATTCCTTTTTAAAATTTTCTAAAGGTTCCATTCATATCTTATCTATGAATGGGTTACGCTTAATGTCATCATCATTATGAAAATAGTTTCTCTTTTACAGGTCATATATTTACAAAATTTATATCTCTTTCACAGGTTATGAATTTATGAAATGGTTATGAATCCAATATATTTTCCATAGGTTATGATGTGATGAAATGGTAATGAAACCCATTTCATATTATGTTTCATGATTTGATGTTTATAAGTCCTATATCTTTTCATGGGTTATGGTATGATGAATGTTTTGTTATCTTGTGTCATATGTGTGAATGATTTTACTATGTTATTGGAACGACCTATATCTTCCTCAAATTTATTTGGTAATGATTTGTTTTATATGAGCTCAATGGGTACACAAGTTGTAGCCCATGACTAAAAATAAAGAGGGTGTTTGAGTTGTATCTCAAGCCCAAAATGAAAGAGGGTGTACGAGTTGTAGCCCATGTCTATGTGAATTAGTGTGCACCAGTAGTATCCCATCCTCGGTAATAAGAAGGTACATGGGTTGTAGCACTAGAACAAAATTATTTGGGTACACGTGTTTCTAGCCCAATCCTAGAGTAGGTACATGGGTCGTAGCCCTACCTTACATGTTATAAAGGTCATCCTAGGCAGCTCTAACATAAAAGTTTCTATATTTATGTATGCCACAAATTCAATCTATTAATCCTTAGTTATGATTTAATGAATCATGATTTTTATTTCATTATGGTATATGTATTATGAACTAACAATCATTATACAATAGATCATTATTATGACATATGATATACCAGGTATGATCTCTTAATGTTACAATTGTTTTGTCATACTACTATGTTTATGTTTATGATTACATGTCTCCCTTGTTTACCAATACTGAGCATCTGATATCCACACTTTATTATTTTTCCTTTCTCCATGATATGAAGTAATGTTTTAGGTAGATATGCTAATGTTGTAGAACATTATGGGAGATGTTGAAAATCATTTACTCGGATAGATGATTTTTCCCTGTTTCCAAATACACTAAAATATTATGGTCATTGGGAATGTATTATTGAAATGTAGTAAATATTAATCTAAATTATTTAATATTCATGTATGTTATTCTTGGGACTCTATAATTTCTTTTCAGAATAATGTGGGAATCACAATGGTTTCCTAGAATGACATATAATGGAGTACACAGATAGTGAATAAATGGTGTGATATTAAAATATGGGCACAGAGGAGAAAATAACATCCATGTTCTAATGGATAATAATATATAATACGTCCATGAGCATTTTAATAACCAAAAATCCAAAAATATGTGAGGGAGTTAAAGACCATCAATTCTTCATAATAAAATTTAAAATAATAAAATTATTATTTCAATATATATCTGTTAATGTTTAGTATTTTTCTTATAATAATCGATTAATAAATAAAATATTTATTCAATATTTATATATTTTTCATATTCATAAGTTTTTTCCTTTTGTGGGATTTGACCAATTTTGTCTTTAATCTTTTTTCTTATTCTATGAAATTAATATTGAAGATGACTTTTCGTTGACTTAAGAAATAAAATTAACTTTAAAATAATTAAAATTCATTAATCATGTTTGTGTATATTTAAAAAATTAAAATGGTAATCAAAAGTCACCCAATATGTATAAATATAATAAATTAATCGTTAAAACTGTAAAAATAACACCAAATGTTCAATTTAATATATTCTATAAGTTGTAAACAATTTCAATCTTCCAAAAAATGTATTCCCAAAACAATAAATTGTAAAACATTAATTGTTTATTTTAAAATAAATGACACCATTTATCCCCAAATGATATAAAGAATAAAATTATTTCACATACGAAACATGTGAATAAACTAATCATATATTCCCTTAATGAATGATAATCCTTTCCAAAAATAAGGTGAATAACTATTTAAATTCATTGTGAATGTAATTGATTCCAGAAATTTTGTAATATGCCATCCCAAATTCAATTGATCTTGTCCTTATGTCGGTTCACCGCATGGTCTCATGTGTTCTGCCCTATATGACAAAGTATTTCAACTACCAGTCGGGGTCTGGGGTGTGATTTTGAGGAGAAAATTCCTTCATATAATAGTTCGAAACACGAAAAATTGACTAAATAACAATCAAATAACTAAAAATCATATTGTAGAAATATCAAATAACCTAAAAATGGTATCATTTAATAAAAAATGGAGTATTTTAATTGCCATAAAATCTATCTAAATCCTAAGACATTAATCGAATCATGGTCTGATAAAATATACACGATTATATAAGACAAATAAATGAACATGGATCTATTGGTAAGTTCTATCCAAACCACATTCATGATCTCTATATAGATATATGAGATTTCATGGTTGATCAGTAATGGGACTTAACCCATCCTATTCTTGTATCCATGTTAATAACTACTCATTATCCTCAGGGATATATTGGCCCAAGTAGGGGTTCGAGAACGAAACTCAGTAGGGACCACAAACATTATCGTATACATATATTGTAAAATTTAGTATATATATATATGAGCTACTCATTAGGATAACGATAATAATAAAAACTTGTATAAATAAATCAAAAAAGAATGTAAATAATATAATGAAATAGATTATCTATGGGCTTGTTTTCATGATTGACTATAATTGCATCGACAAAAGTAATAATAGTTCTAAAGAATGTCCCTTCTTGTTTATATATATATACACATATATATATATATATTCGGAATAATATATATAAATATTAATAAATAAGTAGACATGATTGTGATTAAAATTTAAATGAATAAATAAATAAACAGTCGATCCTTGGGTTTGTTATCCAAATTGAAAATACCTTCTTAACTTGTGCAAGAAATGTCTTAGAGCAAGCTACATTACAACATGAGGATACATGTACTATACAAAGTTTCACATATACTCACCTATAACTAATGTAAAGTGTGATGATGCATAATGATATGAAATCCTATAAATATGGGTTTACATAAATTGTAGATTACACTGAATGTATCATGTATTAGATCAAACCCACTAATCAAGGAATCCAATTTGATCTCATAGAGAACATTTATAGAAAACTCATAATAATGATGACTTACTCGGGCTAGGACCCAGGGCTATTTTATAAGTAATCCTCTTTATTCACATCCATCACATACATTGATATCTCAGTACAATATAGAGCTACTACGGCAGGGACCTAGGGAAATTAACCAAGGTGCCCTCTATAATTTGATGGAGCACATCCATATAAAACACGGTAAATGGTTCCACACCATTAGTAATTTCTTGTTACATACTAGAATTCCCCTCATCATTGTTTTAACATGATATTTATTGCACTAATAATAATCATAAGCTAGAACCCATGAAGAATGTCATGAAATCCATTAAATATTCCCCATAATGTCATTCCTATTAGACCAAACAAAGAATTACCTCTTCATGTAATATATACATCAAGTTTAACTTTGTGAAACATAAATAAATGAGGGAGGGTGGATGAATGGCTAAACCCACCACTAATATAACTGCATCTCCGGATTTCTTATCTAGTTTGGGTTCAAGGTTACACAAGATAACATCTATACCCAAACTAATGATGTTCTAGATCAGGTTTGATCAAGCACTAGGGAACCAACTCGGTCTCCTAGATGATTGTTGCGGTAGGCATCCTACATGGGATCCTCATGCTTTTCATATTGTTATTGGAATCCCTATAGGGAAACTCTATGTCTAAATATATGAAATAACATTTCTATTTGGGTCTATAAAATGAATAAGGAGATGTTCTATCTAATATAGGATTTTCTAGTTCAAACTATATGTGGAGGAATCTCATAAGGAGTCCTATAAATCATTCGTAGTATTAGGTAGAGGTGTGAACCTTGTGCAAGAGGGTTGTTAGTGACCCTTACAATTCATAAATTTTAGTTAACAATAAATATAAATAAATAAATACATTAGAATAATATTAAAAATGTACTTTCCCAGAGGGTAAATAAAAAGAATATTCATAATATGTAAACATTCTTAATTAATCTATGGTAGGCACATTATGCCACCTAGCGTTATATATACATTACCATGTTTAAAAACAGATTTCAAGTCATTCTCATGAACATATTATTCATGTTGGGTTCAATATCCTTGAAAAATAACCACAATCATTAAATTATTTCTTTATTATAATTAAATAATAAAACCCCCAAAAAATTACTTAAAATATAATTTTATGTAAAAAATACATTACTTCTAAAACCACACTGATCTATAGTGTCACAATAGAACAAAAAACAAGAACTAACTAACATGTCGCAACATGATACCTACCTAATGTCAGACACAATTCCTATAAAATGTCATTAAAACAACCATTTAATATTTTTATTTCAAGATTAAAAGTATTATAAGACACTTAGGGTGATATACCTCAAAAAATGAGATAGAGAAAAGTATACCTAGAAGATCGAGATATCATCGTCCTATATAGAGTGAAAGCCCCATCACTAGTATTTGATTTTACTATGATCCCATTAAATAACCAATAAAAACAGTGACCTAAGAAACTAATAGTTAGAGGAAGATAAATAAAATCATCATGATGTCAAACATATACAATAGCTTACATGTTCCTAATTCAGCTGAAAATTTTTGATTCTTACCAGGAATGAGAGAGAAATCCTACAGAGGAGTTGAGGAAAATAGATGTGCTCATGGGGAAGAAAGGGGAATGAAAAGATAACAAAACAGATTAATGATTGGTGGTAAAAATATTAAATTTCACCGCTTTAATGATCCATAGAGTAGGTCAAATGGTTTTCCAAATCATCCGCCATCCAGGAGATTCAAACTATCTTTATCCTCCTACCTCACATTGTTATAGTGTACAACTCAATAGACCAGGCACAAAATATGAGCCACTACTATCTAAGGCAAACCGATATCACACTGTTGTTGTAAATGGTTAGTAAAATCATTAACCAATCATGCATAATGTTTAAAGAATCATTCAGACATCCTACATGTTTTTTTCGAGCCTACCAATCGATTTAGAAAAAAATTACCCTGTACAAAATATTATACACTATTTTCACAAATAATGAACCAAATGTTTCCTAGAAAGATTTACATTTACAATGAATTTTTTTCAATCCCCAAACATTATAAATTCTCCCAAAACCTCTAAGATAAAATTTATGCCCCATTCTATGTCTAAAATCATCATATAGATGCATTCCCATAATTCAATTCTTGTTTCAAATAATTGATCATGAATTAACCCATCCATTAATTAAAATTAAAAAATCAATTAATAATTATCAACTCATAAAGACATCAGATCTTACAACCTCCCCATCATAAAACATATCATCCTCGAGAAACCTCAATGGGAAGAAAAATGAACAACCTAGACTAAATGGGTTGTGAATTATGTTCAAAAAGTGGAATTATTTTTTACCTAACACAAATGTAACATTACCACTAAAACCATGAAAATCATCAAAACCACTATTTTAACATCAACATAGAACTTATCTAGTCATTATAATCATGATACATGCTCATATCCTCATCTAATATAATAATTTACATATTTTTTCCTATTCAATTATTATTTCTTTTTAATTTCCAATTCCAAACCTGATACTTCCACCATTGGAATTTCCTTAAAAAACATTCCCCTGGTATAATAATGATAAATAATCCCAAGTATAAACTCTCTAAATACAATTAATCATGGAAAAACTACCTTTGGTCCTTGATCAGATTTAATCGGTAAAACTCCAATCTACCATGCTCGACTTGGATACACTGGATATTCATTAAAAACCCTCTTCCAAAATCCAGTACTCACCCATATCATCCCAAAAGAGTGATTAATATTGTTCCATAATATCTATTTAAACTATATAAAATAATTCAAGACAAAACATCTTCAAAAACCTATTTTTGAAAATGACCATCTTCAGTATCCAACACATCAATAATACTGACACAAAATTTTAATCCTGAAGAATACAGATATAATTTTCAACATGCTCACTCAATTTCACTACCAACATCTAGTGAAACTTCATTGGCTCCATATAATGTTCAAAATTTTCTATGGGTTATAACTTGAACAATAAAAGAATACTCTATCCAAAAACCATTACATGGTCAAAAGAAACTCCTAGACTAATGCTCGCACTCAGTCATAACCCAAGTCCATTTTCCAATTAGTGCACAAAATATATTGTGAAATTAATCCATACATTGATATAGTTATTTAATAGCTAACAATATAAAGAATTAACACCTTATGACTAGTCTCAAGATCCCATGACCCTTATAACAGAAGGGTAACACACCTACAATTACCATCCCACACCCCACCGTAGAAGCATCCATTTCATTTCACATGATTTAATAGATATCGAACGTCATAACCAATACTATATCCCTCACAAACATAACAACTGGTTTTTCATGGAACATCACAATTTGATTGTTGACATAATCCACACCCATAAATCATTCCCACATCAAAGGAACAGTTTCTACAACACTTGTTGAAATTGAATAAAAAATTCACAATATAATTACACTCTATTTTAACCAATAGGTGTATATTTCTCCTCCAAGACACAATCACTTTTATACTGAATTCATATTCCTCCTCTAACTCCTATGACCAAATATCCCTGAAATGTTTGTCCATCTCCCCTAGTGGGTCAACTACCACTCAACACCTGATTTATTCTCCATGTCTAATCTACCATGGAAATACAATCCAAATTTAATTCACATGTCCTATGAAAATTTCTATACGGAGTAAAATGTGGGTGTATAATCTTGTACGGATGATCACCTTCACTCAAATCACTCTCCCAATATTAATTCATCAAAATGACCAAGATGATCCATGCAAAATGTAATTTCATATTTAAAATTGTGAGGATATCTTAGAACTCCTCATCAAAATAAAGCACCTCACTCATGCCATGATTAACTAGAAATATTCACATATAACTATTTCATACTAGTCAAGAGTGTATACACATTCAATGACCATGTCAATTACTATATTAAAACTATTCAATTTGTCTCGAAACCCGAGCATTCTTTCCCATTGAATCGTGTCTCCAAACAAATTCACCATAATTGATTTCTCATAAAATGAATGTATTAACCTTACTATATTGAAAAACAAAAGGACATAGTGTTTATTAGTATCAATGAGATTATAATGAAGATAAATACTTAAAATTGAATCCATAAAGATGGTCAGAATCCTCAAAAAGGATTCCTCCGATCAAATAAAACATATGTCTACAAGGGTCTGAGTCACCACTAAGGTCTTCTATGTCTCCCATAGGGACCTTTAAATTTTGTATCACATTAGGGTCACTATGTCAAACCACCAAACCTGCAATTTTGACCACTCAATGTTACTTAAAGGTCACATTGTTTGATAAGGGTAAAAAAGTCTTACAATGACCAAATAGGTCCCACATCATGTATAAATATCCTTATAAGTTAATTCCCATAGAGTATCATGGTATTACATAGAAATTAAAAATGATCTAACACTCACTAAAAATATGTATGCAATAAATCCCACATGGGGTTCCAATTCAATCAAGATTTTAGGTACCTATCAACATTATTCTGGGAATCTGACTAAATAACCATAAATGATGAGTTCTTATATAAATTATCATAGAAATCTAGATTGGAAACCTCTGTGTTTGTTATTATAAAACATTATTTATTTTTTCCTTAAAATCTATACCAAAAACATACACATTAAATAATAATTAGAAAATGGAATCGACCTATAAGGGATAATAATATATTGATAAAATCATTTAGAAAATCCATATCATTAAACACATATGGTTCATTTATGTTATGTTTCATTAAAAAATATATCGGAAAACACCATATAGGTAGTTATTGGCACATAGAATACCAGAGAAAAGTTGAAACACCACATAATGAGTCCAAAAACAAGAAACCATGTACCATATAAAACTAAAATGGTCATTGATCCTCCAATTAATGAGGATTATGTCATCATCATCATCATAAAACATCGCAGCAAGGATCCACAAAGCCAACCACCAGAAATAAAATAATATTCATCTAGGCACAATAGAGTATAATTTGATGAAGAACCAATATGGGGAAACCTAATTTATGTTTTTTTGATACATAAAACTATTATCCTATGTAGATTAGTAAAAAATATTTATTACGTGGCCTTTAACATGTTAATTTTACATGGTAAATATAAATCATGAGATGATATTTTACATTATTGGAAAATAATAAAAATCAGTCCATGGCCTCTTGCAAACAACCAAGAGCCAACAATTAAATAATAAATAATAAAATTCACCCAACATGTTCATCACTAAAATCTAATTTCATGTAAATATATTACTTCACATATCAAGAGTAGTAATACCATATCCATGGATACCTAAAATTCAAACTAGAATAGATTTTATTGAGACACCATTTTTATAAACATCACATGTTTCGATACATTCTTAGTACCCATATATACAATATTCAAAATTGTAAATCAATAAGAATAGAACAACTCTAATATAAATTTATTTTATATTTTCAAAGATTCTACTAAATAAGTGCTCTGAATGGGTTTCATATAATGCCTAAAGTGTACTTAAACATATGCCAGTGTCTAATAACTATCATAGAGGGCCAAAGGTTTGATAAGGGGGAGAAAATTACTTCATATCAGATTATGAAACAATGAAAAATAATCAAGCATCCTACATTATAGAAAATAATTAGATTTCATAAGTAAGAAATAAAAACATTCTATAAAATAAAGTCAAATTTAGAAAATAATTGAACAACCATATAATACATACAATACTAGTCGCTCATTTGGCTGGTCACATATTAAAAAATAAAATAAGCAAAAATGGGAACATTTTGATACTTCTAAAATTCCCCTGATTGATATACATGATCTATATATTCACATCTAGTATATCCTTCTCAGTCGGTCATGAGTTATAGATATTTACATTCTTACATCTATGTGAATTCATGCTTAAGAAAATGAGTGTAATTGAATCCATAGAATTGTGTGGGTCCAAAAAAACCATTGGATACCACCAATGTGGTCCAATTAATATTCTGTAGAATGTAGTTTATGTATATGTGTGATAGTAATCATGAAAATATTAATAATAACAAAAAAATAACTGAGCACAATAATAATGTAAATCATATAAATTCACCTCAGATCCCTGAGCCCGTGTTCCTGATCGAGCATACATTCTTTGGAAAAATATAGAAGTCCTATAAATAATGTTACCTCATGTATACATATTTATATATGTGTTTGTATATATATTAACATAAGTATATTTAAATATACATAAATATTTATATATGAGTGAGGTGACAATATTAAGGAATAAATAATTATACTAAAAATTGTTGGTTCAATGATCCTAATATGTAATACCTACTTCGGCCAGTGCTAGATGTGTCTCTAAGAAGCCATTGTAAAAAAAGGGGATACATTTCTTATTTATGGGTTCACTGATACACACCTCAAATCATAATAATGAGGGTTGTCATGAACGGATAGGCAATTATTTAAAAATGGTACTCTACCAACTATGTACTACACGTGATGTATCAATAATCAAATCTATAAGGAATATGACCAATGACCATTGACCAAGGCGTCATATTTGAGTCCTTGGAATGCATACGTAGAAAACATAGTGTAGTATAATCTTATTGGGGTTATGAACCAAGGCTATAGTCTTGGGATTCCACTTTGAGTCCATGGAATTCATCCAAATAAAACACAACACAATATAGACCATATAGGAATAAGACCAAGGGAAATTGACCAATGATGCCTTTTTGAGTCAATGATGCTTATATATATAAAAATATATAAATAGTTCCATAGTAGTAAGAATTTTCAGTTAGATATTGTGATTCCCTTCATCATTCTCATAGTATGATATGCATCACATTGATATGTAACAGAAGCTATATCCAATGAAGAATGAATGGCCATCCCTAAAATGTTTCATATCATTCTAGCCTCTTTAGGCACAAACCAGGATTCACCTCTAAAAATAATAGATACATCAATTGTAACTTTATAAATTATAAATAAATGAGTTAGGGTGGTCAATTACCTAAATCCAAAAATATTTTCACAGCCTCTCTAGAATCCACATTTTTTTGGGTTACAGGTTTAACCCACTACCATCTATACCCACATAGAAGATGTATTAGCTCTCAATCAGTAAAACATTGGGGAAACCAAAAGGGTCAACTAGGTTACTTCTTTAGAGAGGAATCCTACATAATATCCTTAAGGTTCAAATGTAAATAGATGAATCCCACTTGGGATCCTCTATATCAAAACAAAAGCAAGGTCGACCCCCCGAGTGTGATAATATATAATAAAAAGTATAGAATCCAACATGGGATCACCTATGTCATAACATAAGATGAGGCATCCCATAGGGGATTCTTAGTCTTGTACATAGTCTTAGGTTTATGTATAAACCTAGTGAATAAGGGTTATTATATACCCCTGGTGTATATCGATTGAAGATAACCCAAATCGTTAATCAATTTTTTCATTAGAAGGATTACAAATAATGGGTCACCCTAAGAGAGAAAAAAACAAGTATACACATGTTATATATGAATGGACAATTAATCAATGGTTGGTATATCATAGAACCTACCATTTAAATAATTACATTTATTTTCCCAAAGCTTATAACTACATCAAAGTATTTTCATGGATTGTTTGATTAATGATGGTTTATGTATCATAGATAAACAACCGATAAATTATGTTATAAAAACATTAAAATTATTTAATTAAAACAAAAAAAGATTATTTATGGAACATGTTTATATAATATAATACAAAATCCCAAATCATCACCGATTCATCACACTATACTAGAACCATGAATTATCACGGACTAATATGCCATATAATGATACCAGTATCATTCCAAAAATAATTTCTAATAAATTAAATTAAGACACAATTTACCTGTTTGAATTTGAGATTAAAATCCTTAAAAATTCACTATATATAAATTATTAAATGAAAGCACATGTGGTGAAGTGTATACGGAATATCATCTTATCATCTTCGTATTAAGATTGAAATCCTTATCACCGATATAATAATCCACCATGATTGAGTGGATTCATAAATAAAATACCCTAATTTATGTAACAAATATTCAGTGGAAAATTATGAAAAATTCATGATAGCCAATGGATTTAAAGGATTCCCTCAATGATTCCATCACACCTAATGACATCTGATTCCAACCAAGAATTTCAGATAAACCCCATTGAAGATGTAAGCAAGAGGATATCACATGTGGGAGAAATGGTATGAAAAAAGAGGGTTAAATTCTTTACGGTTCACAGGGAAAAATAGTATAATTTTCCTCTTTAAGGAGACACGTAGTTCGATTGCATTTTTTATCATCAATACACAAACTCTATGGCTGTAACTTTCTTCACCCCTATATCCTTCATGGATATAGTAGAATGATTAATTCATTATACACTAAATGTGTGCCTCTACTATAAATTAGAAACACCACCTCACAAGGTTTCATCGCACATATAGTTAAACCATGATCCAATTATGTGACATGCCTGAAGTATATTGAAAACCCCCTATAGGGTTTCCTCTATTTAGCCACACTGTTCCACAATATATTCTCATGTAAAATATGGATGTCATATTTATAATTGACTGTTTCCAAACCATGTGATATACGCTATATCATTCCAAATGTGTGGTTTGTGACCTCAGACATCAAGAAACTCCTTGAACCTCTAGGATTCAATCAAAGTCTCATCCCACATCCCAAGATACTATTTAGTCGCATTCTAAAAATTAAATTCTTATTTATAATTTTAATAAATATTATACCCATCTATTTATTTCCAATTAAAATTCCTTCATAAAATTTCGACACAAAAAGATATGGGATATTACATATTTAACCAATATTCATTCCTAAAATAACCAATTTACTAAAACACATACATAATGAAAAGAAAATTTTTCACCTAAACATCCTAAAAATATAAATAATAACCTTAAACATTCAACACATAAAATTTCTAAATTTTTATTCATGCCATAAAATATATGATCATGAGTAGACGTATTAATGATTGGAAATTTAGATTTTCCCGTACTAATATGTAATATCATAGGTTTATATAGGTTATATAATGTCATTAATTATGATGGTTTATAAAAAATATGAATAACACAATATTTTCAACAAAGAGTGTCTAGTTGGGTTTTTTTATTAGGCACACTAATCATGCACTGGTGAAAATATAGATAATACCAAATACCCATCTTATACAGTTAATTCGCCTATGTAAATCTAGGCCATAAACATATCCACATGCTTTTATCAAAATAAGGATTTATTTCTTCAAAAAAAAAACACTTAATATATACCATAAAAATTATATTGTTATCCTATACATAGTATTTTCCCCATGGTTTTTTATAAAGTTTTATAACCCTGAAATTAAATTATTAAATAAACCCTATTGTAATTCCAACTAAAGAAACCCAAAATTTTCATATATAAATAGAATATTTTATTAATCAAATATGAATTATATAATATTATGATCAACCATTAACGGTAATGGTCTAGTTTTATTTGTTTTGAGAAACATTATCATCTTATTTCATAGTTGATGTTTAACATCTCCCATCATGTTATACTAAATTATATCCTTATTTTTTATACTCTACATATAAAAATTATCTATAACATGGGGAAAATAAACATAATAAAGGATTATTTTTTATTCCTTGTAAATATATATAAGGTAAAAACCAATTGATGTTAATAGACAACCATATATATGAATAAGTGTTTGATGTAATGATCATATCATACATTGTTCATATACAATATGACATATATAATTGACATGGTTCTTGGTAAAACCCATTTACATAAATAATACAATATTAATAAGACAATGTAATCATTAATAGTGAGTCTCAATCTTTTATAGACAATATAATAATATGAATGTGACAAAACCAAAATATAATAACTCTGTGAACATGTATATGTAGAAACGATTTGACTCATTCTATTGACGAAATGAAATATGGCCCTCAAATAATTATATGGACATGAAAAAACGTCCATTTATAATCTTCTCATCTTGAAATTAGGCTCCACATATAATCTTATATGCATAAAAACCAATTCCATGAAAAATATTATAGGCTTGAAAATTGAATCCAAGAATTAAATTGAGAAAATGAAATCTGGTTCACATGTAGAATATTATCTCATAAGATATCCATAATTACCCGTTAATCCCACCCATCACATAATCATAATATATTCACATGCATGTCACCATATCATATATCATTCATCATATATTCAACTCAAAACCGGATTAAAAGTAACAGGTACCATAAACATCTCATTATTATAATCATAGTACATCCAAAGAAATAATAAGGGATTTTTCTGTAACATCCCATGTAATTAAATAATAATATATTTCCATATCTATTTCAATTTATGAATTAGATATTGTTTTAGAGGCTTAAATTGAGAATAAATTCAATCTTAAGCATAGAATACTGTAATATTTTTAAAATATTATTTTACAAACTTTTGATGGGAAACCATTTTTAAATATTAGTTATGACAATTTTATATGCTATATATTACAAAACAAACCTATTATTTATAATTGGGACATTGAAATTTACTTTGGATAAATTTTTGGCATTTTTCTGACAATGTTAATCATTAATTAATAGTGAAAAATACTGCATTTTACATCAAAACATTTTTTTCACCTAATTTTATTATATGGTTAGATTATCTTTTTAATTGGTTTAAAATTTTAATAAGAATAAATTTTTACCATTTACTCTAATGGTGGTAATTATAATTAATTTCACTTTGAAATTGGGCATAAATAATTATCAATCTTTTGATAAATATTGTTTCTTCAAAAATGCTATTTGTTTTGACAACGAGAATTATTTGTAAATTAATTACTGCAATTTCGGTGTTTGTAATTTGGTAAAATGGATTCCATATTTGTAATCATATGGTATAATTTATTTAATTAATACTCTTTTGTTTTTGGACATTAATAATAGTAACGACATCAATTATCTTTAATTATCATGATTAATTAGTAATCGGGTGGTTAATAGTAATAAAATAATATCATAATAATATAAAATGACCCTAAAATGTGTCCAAATCCTATATTTGTGTCATGGAAAACCATTATATGCCTTTTCCAACATAGGGACTCTATGGAATGACTTTGGTGTGGTAGTGAACTTTTGTCATATTATTTTTAATGAAATGAAAATATAACCAAACTATGAGTCATCTAAGTAAAACAAATTTAATTTTGTTTACATAAATTTTCACTTAGACAATAAATATTCATTGTAAAGATAAAACTATTTCCAACATCATGGTATTTTTTTATATTTTTTATATAATAAATCAATAAATTTAATTATGTCACCATGATGATTCAATGATTTCCTCATTAATGAGAAAATTAAATAAAATGAAAAGATAATGTAAAATTTAAGAATTAAACTTGTTGAAAACCAATTGGATGGGTGGTTTTCAAACCCTTATCAACATATCCTCAAAATATATCATTGTAGGACCTCTAAAATTCGAAAACCATTTTATAAAAAAGTAACATTTCATGACATTCCAAAAGTGACCCTCCTCCCTCTTATAAAATGCCTCAACCATTAAACCCTTACCCACACCTCTCAAGCCCTTGGATCAACCAAACTCTACTCATATTATCTCTCCACATCCCATTCTTACTCTTAGAAGCCTCACGTTGGGCAGAAGTATTCCCAAGGAAGCCTTTGGCTCAAATCAAAAAGGGTTTCCCGATTTAGAGGTAATGTCTTCTCTCGAGTTTCTTCATTTTATTTTCCTTATCCACTCACCACTATCATATTATTATTAGATACCATAATAACACCAGTATTCTCAATATACTAGGATATTGTTATGACAAGGATTCTATGTACACTTACACACACCTCCGTCTAATGGTTAAACAACAAACTATTTCTGTTGGTGGTGAATTACTACCTCACGAAACGATGATTGTTCAATATTCTTTTAACACCTTTAATGGTTTCCATTAATATGTCACTGTATTCATATATGATATTATTTATTTTTATTTTTTCTTTATTCCTGTTTATTTTTTAAAATATAAAAGTTCTTTATGGATTCTATTATATGTAAAAACGATAATTTCATTTGAGGATGTGCGGACTACCTCCCCCTCAAAGTGATATGACACGTTTATACATTATGTGTTATGTATAAAGGATATGTTTAATGATATTATATATGATACAATACTAGAATTATAATACCACTATCTGTCACTATGTTTTAATTCATTTAAATATGAAATGGGAATGGAAGTATCCTTCATGCATATGTACAGATTACCATCTCCATAAATGATGCATTTCATTTCATATCTCTAAATGTTATATACTATTATAAATACAAGTATATGCTGGATATATATAATATATATGATATCCAAATCATGAATATCATTATAGATATAATGAACCTTTGACCACATGAACAACATGTAATTATAAGAAGTCTATTTTTGACTTAAGTACCAAATATCAACAAAAGGAACATTATTAACATAAATGATTAAATAATGTTAATAACTTGCAAATAAGTGATATAAAAGGAATAATAAACATGAAAATTTTTCTTAAGCAAGTATAAATTAACTTTAGTTTATTATTCAGGATATTATTGAATGATCGCGGCATGTCGGACACGAGGTAAGGGACTACATCTCAATCTCCTTTCATTGAGGTGTATTTTGTTTTAATACAAGACTTTCTTTTAAACTACATATAAACACATTTGACATTTCATTACATTCAAAGGTAATCGTTTTCAACGATGTGTTTTACTAAATGAAAAAAAAGTAATGTTTCTTTTAATGTACGCGGTGACAATGACCTTTCCGCCGCCGCGAGTATTATTTTATCTTTGGCTTAGTCAACAAGTGGTAATGGTTTTAAATGAAAATAAATACCATATACTATATTATGTATTTTGGTATTGAAAATGGTTTTGATAATGGATTTGTTATAGAAATATATTTATGTGAAATATTGTGATTGAAATATGGAGATGTTTTCTTTCCATTATATTTGTTTTAGGTATTATGATTTTATAATGGTACTTGGACATTGGACGGGTGGTTACGTGATAAACCAAATGATGGGTGGTGTCGTGAATACTAGGGTAGGTGGTTATGTCATAACCTACAATGCATTGGGTATGGAAGTTGTCTGTATGGCTATTCCATTCAGTGACATGTGTGGAAGTCGACCGTATGGTTATTCCATTTAAGTTTGATTATGTTCCATGTTACCTTTATATGATATAAGTTTATTATATGGGTAATATTTTGATTAGAAATGGGTAATCGATGATATTTTATTCAGTGAAAAGTATTTCCTACTTCATGAAGATGTAAAGTATTATTTATGATAAGTATTCATGGAATACTTGTTGTTTTGAAAAACTAATAGATTCTTTATCTGTTTATTCCTTACTAAACATTTTATTCTTATCCCCAGTTTTTGAAATATTTTTTTGTAGGAAATTAAGTGGAATAGGGTCAAGGATGGGATCAAGGAATGTCATGTTATCCAAAACATGGAAATGGACATGACTCGTTTTTTTCAAGAGTTCTTATTTTATGAAAAAAAAAATTAAACTGGTTTGAGGTTTCTACTTTGTAACTTTTGAGATGTAATAGTTATGGTCTATTTCTCTAAAACTGTAAACCTGAAAATATCGTCAATGTGAATTCTTGAAATAACCAAATATTAAGTAATATTTAAGATCGGGTCATTATAGTTGGTATCAGAGTTCGGTTTATATATCTTTAGGAGTTGTAATTCTATTAAATGATTATCCAAAAATATTTTTTTACACATTATGGTCAAATTGAAATGATATAGAATTTTAATATTACCAAGTTACATCATATAAGACATATTTTTTCAGAATTGTTTTCTTCATAAGAAACAGTGAACCATTGTTAGGAAGGCATACAGAAGGAAATGACCTTCCAAATCAGCATCTGGAGATGGTCGGAATTGGAACTGAACATTTTGTTGAAGTAATGGCACAGTTTATTCAAGTGATAAATGGTGGTGGTATCCATGCATGAGATCAGCGAGGTCAACCGTAGAGGAACATGTCAGTGGGGGAACATTTTATGAGGCAACATCCCCCATCATTCAGAGGATCATCTGACATTGTGCTTTCTAAAGGTTGGATTAAAGTACTGGAAACGATTTTTGATGTCATGGGGTGTTCAGACAATCAAAAGGTTAGTCTTTCTATTTAACATTTAGAGGGTGAAGTAGATTAGTGGTGGTCAATGGTTAAAAATATCAGGGATGCAGATGAGATTGATGCTCTTGACTGGGATAAATTCAAATGTATGTTTCTTGAGAAATATTTTCCTATGGTTGTTCGACATAGGATGGAAAAACAGTTCTCAGAATTGAGGCAAGATGACGACTCAGTGGCTGCTTATGCAGAAAAGATCACTCTATTTTCTATGTATGCACCAAATATTATCCGAGACCTTGATTGTAAAATCAATCTTTTTACTCAGGATTAAATCCAAAATATCAAAGGTCATTATATTCTTGTGAGATCAAAAAATATGAAAAATATGATTGATGTGAGTAGAAGGTGGAAAGGGATTTTTCCGAGGATCAAGTGTTCTTTGAAAAACAACAGAACAAGTGGTCCAATTGGTAGGAAAAGGGAATGAATTCATCAATAAATCCTAGAGGTAAGAAAACAAAATATCCATCATGTGAGAAGTGTGGTAAAATGCATCATGGAGAATTTTTATCCCTGTTTGTAATGTGTTTTCTATGTGGTAAGTCTGGTCATATTTCTCGTAACATTAAGGAAGATGGTCAAGCAGAAAATGAAAATCCAATGGTAAGATGTTTTAAGTGTAATGAAATGGGTCATTTTGAAAATGAGCGTCTAATGAAGAACTCAACTGTGGGAAAATAGCTAGAATACAAGAAGAAAGGTGTGGTGAAATCCTTTTCAAAAACATCAGCAGATGTTGGGCCATCAAAAGAAGTTGTATCAGGTACACTTTTTTTGTTCAGATTATGCCTATGTGTTGTTTGACTCAGGGTCTACACATTCTTTCATTTCTGACATGTATTCTAGTAAATTTGGAATTCCATAACATGATATGAATCGTGAACATATGGTACAAACACCAGGGGGAAACATTAAGACACAAATAAATTATAAGAACCTTTTTATTGTTTTGTGTGGAAAGAATATACCAGAAAATCTTATTGTTTTTCCTCTAGTAGAGTTTGATGTTATTTTGGGAATGGATTGGCTTTCTATTTATCTTGCTATGATTGAATGTAGAGATGTATCTTTTCAGAAAGATTTTCAGTTTGTGTACAAGAATGAACCCATACATTGGATTAAATATCAGGAAGATGATATACTCTAAACAATGGAAATTAATGATACCATCCACATATTGTAAAAACAAAGGAACTGTTCAGATTAATGATGTGCCAGTGGTAAATTAGTATCTTGATGGTTTTCTTGATTAGTTGCATGGTATTATACATGATCAGGAAGTTTAATTTACTGTTGACTTAATTCCTGATTCTATGCCAATTTCAAAACAGCCTTATCGAATGGTTGAAGTTGAACTTTTAGAGTGAAAGATGAAATTGCATGAGTTATTAGATAAAGTTTTCATTTGACCAAGCACATCACCATGGGGTGCCCCCATCTTGTTTGTTAAAATGTAATATGGTTCAATGATACTTTGTATTGATTATAGAGCATTGAATAACAACACTATTAATAACAAGTATCCTTTTCCACATATCGATGATTTATTTGATTAGCTCTAGGGAGATCATTATTTTTTGAAGATTGGCTTGAGGTCGGGGTACCATTAGTTGAAAGTAAAATAAGCAGAAATTTTGAAGACTGCATTTCATACTAGATATGGCCATTATGAATTTGTGGTTATTCCTTTTTGGTTAACCAATGCACCTATTGTATTCATGGACCTTATGAATAAAAGTATCCCTAAGTTCATGGATGATTTTTTGGTTGTTTTCATTGATGATATTTTGGTGTTTTCTAAACTTAAAGAGTAGCATGAATTTCATTTATGGGTTATTTTTCAAACCATAAAGGAAAATAAATTGTATGGTAAATTTAGCCAGTGTGAGTTTTGTTTGCAACAAATTCCATTCCTTGTTCACATTGTTTCTATAGATGGTATAACTGTTGATTCTACAAAAATAAATGTTGTTGAAGAATGGCCGAGACCCAAAAATATCACTGAGATTCATAGTTTTCTTGTTTTGACAGGCTATTACTGAAGGATTATTAAAAAATTTGAACAATTTTCCAGCACATTGACTAAGCTAACTCGGAAGGGTGTTAATTATATCTGGACAATAGAATGTGATGATTGTTTTCTCGAATTGAAAAGATAATTGGTGAACGCTCCAGTATTGGCACGAACTTCCAGAAATTGTGAGTTTTCTATCTACAGTGATGCTTAGTTGAAAGTACTTGGTTGTTTCCTTATGCAAAATGATCATGTAATTGCTTATGCTTCACATCAGTTGAAAACTCATTAGTTAAATTACCCTACACATGATTTGGAATTAGTTTCTGCTGTTTTTTCTTTAAAAATTTGGAGGGATCATTTTTATGGTGTAAAGTGTGAAATATATACTGATAAATAATGTTTAGAGTATATATTCCCTCATAAATATTTGGACACGAGATATAGGATATGGTTGCAATTAATTAAGGATTATGATTTTACAATTTATTACCATCCGGAGTAAGAAAATAAAGTGCCTAATGCTTTGAGTCAAAATAGTAATGCCACATTAACCATGCTATGATTGGAACAAGAGCCTTTAGTTTTTGATTTGATGAACTTTGGCATAAAAGTTGTTGGTGTAGGAAGTTATTCTGTTTTGTTTCAGGTGTTAGTTAGATCATCTCTATCATACAGAAATAATCATGTGTAGAAGAAAGACATTGGGATGAAAAAAAGGTATAATTTGTTTAGAAGGGAAAGTTACCTAAATATAACATTGATTATGATTGTTTTTTGTGGATTGGGAAGAGATTATGCGAGCATTGTGATTCACAGTTGAAGAATAAGTTGTAATTTTTGGATCATAGTTCCCCATTTTCAGTTCTGCCTAGCAGTAATAAGATGTACAAAGATCTGCCAGAGTATTACTAGTGGTATGTAATGAAAAGAGATATTGGTGATTTTACTATGAAGTGTTTGACTTGTCAATAGGTTAAAGCAGAGCCGCAGTTACTGAAATGGATGATTCAGTCTTTACTAGTGATATAGTGGAAATGGGAATATATATCCATGGACTTCGTTGTTGGATTACCAAAGACATCTCGAGGTAATAATGCAATTTTGGTTATTGTTGATCGATTTACTAAATCTGCTCATTTACATCCTATTCGAGATAAAATCTCTCTAGATCAACTTTCTCGGTTGTTTGTTAAATATATAGTCATGTTACAAGGAGTTCCCCTCTCCATTGTATCTGATCGTGATACAAGGATTACATCTAACTTTTGGAAAGGCCTTGAGAAGTCTTTGGGTACTAAATTAAATTTTAGAAGAAAATTTTATCCGAAATCAGACGGGTAGTCAGAACGAACGATTCTGAACATGGAGGATATGTTATGTGCTATCATGATGGATTAACAGTTAAGTTTGGACCAACAACATTTTTTGGTTGAATAATCTTATAATAATAGTTTTCCTCCCAGTATATAGATGGAACCATTTGAGGTATTAAATGGGAAGTAGTGTCGAACCTCATCATTTTGGGATGATGTAGGTGAAAGGAAGTTTATGGGACCAAAATTGGTAACAGAGTTGGAAGAAAAAGTTCAGATGATAAAGAAACACATGAGAACAACTCAGAGCAGGTGGAAAAGTTATGCGGACAACAGGAGGAAGGATCCCTCTTTTGAGGTAGGTGATCATGTCGTCCTATATGTTTCACCATGGAAAAGTGTGATTGGATTTGGTAAGAAAGGAAAGATGAGTCCACGGTCAATTGGTACATATGAAATTCTGGAGAGAATTGGACCATTTTCATACTGAGTGGATTTACCTCCGAGTTTATCTCAGGTACATAATTTTTTTCATTTTTCAATTAAAAGGAAGTACATGCCATATCCATCTCAACTGTTGAGCCCATAGGTAGTTCAGCTGGAAGAGAATCTATCTTATGAGGAACAACTAATCTAGATTATTGACCACAGGGGGGAAGTGATGCAGAATAAAGTGATTCATCATTTAATGGTTTTGTGGAAAAACCACATGGTTGAAGAGGCAACATGGGAATCTGAAAATGCAATGAGAGATAAATACCCACACTTATTCAAAAAGTAAATAAATTACGGGGACACAATTTCCTAAAGGGGGAAGGATGTAACATCCCATGTTATTAAAGATTAATTTACTTTCATATCTATGTCTATTTATGAATTAAATAGTGTTTTAGAAGCTTAAAATAAGAATAAATCCAATCTTAAGCATATAATACTCAAATGTTTTTAAAAGAATAATTTACCGCCTTTGGATGGAAAACCAATTTTCAATCTAAATATTTATAATTTTATAAGCTCTATATGACTAAATGAACTTATTATTTAAAATTGAGACCTTGAAATTTACATTGGACAAATTTTTGTCGTTTTTCTAACAATGTTCATTTTTAATGATTAATGAAAAAATAATGCATTTTACATCAAAACTGTTTTTCATCTAATTTAATTATATGGAAAGATTAGATATTTAATTTTTTTTAATGTTTAATTAGATTATATTTTTACCATTTAATCCAATTTTGGTCATTATAATTAAATTCACTTTGAAATTGGACACAAACAATTATCAATCTTTTGATAGATATTGTTTCTTAAAACCACTCTATTTGTTTTGAAAATGAGAATTATTTTTAAATTAATTACTGCAATTTCTATGTTTGGAATTTTCTAAAATGGATTCCATATTTGTAATCATAAGGTGCAAATTATGTAATTAATACTGTTTTGTTTTTTGAAATTCTGAATAGTAACGACAATAATTATCTTTAATAATCATGATTAATTAGTAATCAGGTTGTTAAAGGTAATAAAATAATATCATAATAATATTAAATGACCCCAAAATGTGTCCAAATGATTTTGGTTTTGTCATGGATGACCATGGGATTTTTCATGCCAACTAAGGGACACCATGGAATCACTTTTGTGTGATTGTGACCTTTTATCATATAATTTTCAAATAACAATAACTATAACCAAACAATGTAACACCTAAGTAAAACAATTTTAATTTTGTTTACATAAATGATAATTAAGACTATAAATAGTAATTGGAAATCTAAAAAAATTTCCTACATCATGGTAGTTTCTTTTATATTTTTTAGACATTAAATAAATAAAATTATTCATGACACCATGATGATGTAGTGATTACCTCATTAATGAACGATTTAAATAAAATGAAAATATAATGTCAAATATAAGACTAAAACTTGTCAAAAACATATTTTATGGGTTTATTTCAGACCCTTATCACATTATCTTTGAATAATATCATTGTGGGACCTTTAAAATACGAAAACAATTTTATAATAAATTATCATTTCAAGTCTTTGAAAAAGTGACCCTACAACCTTTTATAAATGGACCTCCTACCTTTTAATGATATTATTTATGATTCAATACTGTAATTATATTACTACTATGTATCATTATGTTTTAATTACATTAAATATGAAATAGAGATGGAAGAAGCGTTCATTCGTACGTACGGCTTACAATATCCATGAACGGTGCATTTCATTTCTTACCTCTAAATGTTATGTACTATTATAAATATATTTATATTCTAGATATATATAATATATATGATATGAAAATCATGAATATCATTCTGGATATATTGACCTTTCGACCAGATGAACAATATGTAATTATAGGCAGTCCATTTTTGACTTAAGTGCCAAATATCAAAAAAATAAACATTATAAACATAAATGATTATATAATGTTTATAACATGAAAATAAGTGATTTAAATGGAACAATAAACTTGAAAAATGTTCTTATGCCAGCATAAATTAACTTTCGTTTATTATTCATGAGATTAAAGAACGATCGAGTCAAGTTGGACATGAGGTAAGGGACATCGTGTCAATCTCATTTCATTGAGGCATATTATGTTTTAATACAAGACATTATTTTATACGCTATATAAACACCTTTGACATTTCATTAAATTAGAAGGGAATATTTTTCTGTTAATAGTTTTACTAAATGAAAAAAATGGAATGTTTCCATTTACATATGAGGTGACAATGAACTTTCCACTATCGTGAGTATTATTTGATTTTTTTCTTCCCCAACAAGCCATAATGTTTTTAAAATAAATTAAATACCATATACTCTATTTGGTATTTTTGTATTGAAAATGGTTTTGATAATGGATTCGTTATAGCAATATATTTAAGTGAAATATTGTGATTGAAATGTGGAAATGTTTTCATTCCTTTATCTTTGTTTTATGTCAAATGATTTTAGAATGGTACTTGGACATTTGACGGGTGGTTACGTGATAAACCAAATGATATGTGGTTCCGTGAATACTAAGATGGGTGGTTACGTTATAACATCCAATGAATTGGGTATAGATGTCAGTCGTATTGCTGTTCCATTTAATGACATGTGTGGAAGTCAGCCGTATGGTTATTTCATTTAAGTATGTTTATGTTCCAAGTTACATTTATATGATATGTGTTCTTTATATAGGTAATATTTTGGTTAAAAAAGGGTATGTGGTGATCTTTTATTCAGGAAATATCATTTACTACTTCATATATGTGAAAAGTATTACTTTTTTTAATGAATTCATGGTTTATTTTTTGTTTGGAAAAACTAATATTTTCCTTCATTGTGTATTCCTTACAGATATTTTTATGATAATCTCAAGTATTTGATATATTTTTCACATGACATAAAGTAGAATAGTGTAATTAATGGGAACAAGGAATGTCATGCTCTATAAAACATTTAACTGGACTTGAATCTTTTTTTCAAGAGTTTTTATTTTATGAAAAAAATGGAAACTGAGTAGAGGTGTCTACATTGTAACATTTGAGATATAGTAGTTATGGCCTAATTCTCTAAAACTCTAAACCTAAAAATATCCTCAATGTGAATTCTTGAAATAACCCATGATTAAGTAATGCTTAAAGCTGGGGATTATATTGTCATTAGAATATATCACTATTAAAAAATAAGTAATTTCAAATTCTTTTATCACACTAGACAATTTCCATCAAAATATCCTTGCATTGGTTTTTTAAGGAAATAAAAATTTTCATTTTGAAATTACATTTGTAATATCAAAAAATTTACAAAATATTAATGTAATGAATTAGTTGAAAAAATCCATGGAGACATTAAATGAATTTTCATGTCAATGACCAGTCATGATGGATTGGAATTTCATTAATTTAGAAATTATTAAAACATTTCTTTTGTTCACACCATTAGTAAAAAGTTACATGATCGCAAAACAAATAGAATACTATTTTTTAAAAATGTATTTTAAAATGTCAAAATTGTGTAAAAATTAAAAAATCATAAAATTGATGTTGAAAACATTAATTTTAATATTTTATTTAACAATGATATAGAAGAAAAAGATTTCACTAATGGAAGATTATAATTTTGTTCCTTTTTCCTTAATAACATTTTCTTAAAAAAATTTGGTACCAAGTAGATAAATATGTTATAAAAACATTAAAATTATAAAAATAACAATAGGATAATGAAAATTACTGTGCTTTTTCCTATAAATATCTTTTCCTTTTTAAAGAGAAATTCAAAATCCAATTTAAAACAGTATTAATTATAAATCCCATAACACATTAGTAACTTTTGAAACATAAGCTCCATAGAATAATGACATCAAAATTGTCCTTAAATATAATGAACATAATATTATTTATGATATGCATGTAATCATGGATGTATTCAAACCTCATAAAATTGTATGGGTTCATAACAATTATACATCTCAAATAGGAAAATTTGTGATGATAAACAGATATAGTTTTGGATATCTATGAATAAAAAATCATAGAAATGATTCAATCACAGTTTGTTTTTTAATCCCAATAATTTTCCAAGAAAAATAATAAAATAAATTAATATATAGTATATAAACCATGAAATGGAAAAATAATTTTAATATAGAATAGGTCTCATGAAAATATAATTTAGATGAGAAAACTCATACATTTGGTCGTGTCTATGTTCACATTTTTCGATCCTCCCTTTTACTGAGAAAACTATTTTAAATTACACCCAAATCCATGAAATGATGGATTTCCAAAACGACCATAATATTATTTATTGGGGGATAGAATCTAAGAATGTATTATTGTTTTATTTCATATGAAATAAGGCATATGATGTGGGGAGATTATAGGATAGGTTGTACCATATATATTGTTTTGAAAGGACACACATGGAATTAAATTAAATATAATATATATATATATAATAGGCTTTTTATGTTTTACCAATAACCTTATGATATAATATAATATTTCATAAGTTTTAAATATACCCATCAAATTACATTAGGTATTTTTTTGGATTCATTTTAAGCCTTATCTTTAGTTAAACTACATTATATTATTTTCAATATTATCCATGATAACAAAAAATTTTATAATGATAACAAAATTATATAGAAGAAAATAATATGTCCATTTTAATAAAATTTAAATATGATGACTCTAAATTTTCATTCTATTTTATAATATTTATCATGTATATGTGATATATGTTACTTTTATTATAATAATTTAAAATTCTTGAAATATAATTTCTTGTGGAGTACATAATTTAAGAGTAAAAATAATTTTACCTTAAAATAATTTAATTAAATGGTTTCCAAAATGATTGGTTTAAAATAAAAAAAAATTATGGTCATCATACTTTTATTGGCAGTCAAAACATAATGGTTTCTAAAACCATGATAATAGAATCTAGAACCCCAAAAATATATTTGAATTAAATATAAAGTATATTCACATTAGTGATACAATATTTAACATTTCCAAAATAATTAATTAAAATAATTATTTAACACATTAATAATAAATTAATCCAAACACAACTTATAAATAGGATAAAGTCATGTGTTTTATATATTTTTATGTTTTTCCCTATAATCCTTTTGTAGAATCTACATTTCAAATTTTTCATATTTCTGAGAGGATCAAAGGGTGTATAATGAACTAAAAAAATGAATCCATTTTGGGGTTATAATTTCCATGGTCAACAGTGTGCTCACCTCTATGAATATTCACTCCTTTTCAACAATCAAGGTCCAAAAATCTGGCATCTCTAATGTTGATAAAATTATACCCACTTTTATTTGGGATGATAATTAGGTAGGAAAAAATTATTGGTCCTATAGGTCTTTGATGAAAAATCCTAACAAAGATGAAGGTATTTATGTGAGTAATCTGTTAGACACTCTTATGAAATGCAAGTGAAACTAAAATGGGATGTTGTCGAAGAATGTACTATTTGTAGAAAATTCATCGGTGATAAAAACATAGTTGATAAAAAAATTAGGAGTAAGAGTTCAAAATCTATTTGGACCATGATCCACACATATATCCTAAATATATAATTCCATAGTAAATGGCTGGTGTGAGGGAGACATATCATTCTGGAATCATAACTAGGCAGGTTCAAAACTATAATTCACCGGATTCCCGATAATAGACATATCCATCAGACAAGATAGAATATATCTAATCATTATAAATGACGTTATAGAAAAAAAATGATATATTTGAACATTTTTTCATAAATAACCATAAAAAACTACTCTTCCCCAGCATGGCTGTGAGTTCAATTTATTTAAAGGACATCATATAAATGATGACATCCTCGAATTACATCAATAGATGGGGTGAAGATCTCCTGTTTAATTGTGTATTTGTAAAGCTCAATTTCCTTATCTAATGTGTAATAAATTTGTTGGTACACACTGATGAAATCATCAATCACATAATCATTAAACTTTTTTGAAGATGCTCATGTCTTAGGGATCATTTTGAGGAGAGTGTTCGTAACATGTTTTATGAGGGGGATTGGATATGGAAAATCTATCAATGTTTTGTCTATTTTACTATCTTTTACGTATAGAAGCTTTTTGGGATTTATTTATTTGAGGGTTGGTTCTATGTTTTATGTTCTATTTGGAATGGGAGGATGGATAGTGTTACCATGTCTCATAAAGGTTTTTGTATTATTTGGTTGGCATGTAACTTCGTCCTTGGTTAGGGAATATCCAGCTCTTTCTAATCTCTTGTTTCCAGTACCCAAAACCTCCTTTTTGATCTAGACCTACTATTATAAAATTCAAATAGTTACCCCATCATGAAACTAATCATCTATCTCTCTTCTCATCAACACAAATTTCCCAATGCCATGTGGGTTCGTTAGGTGCATTGGTACCCTTATTTTGAGGGTAAAAAGATCAATAATGATTTCTTGTGCATCATGGATGTTATCTAGGGAGGAGGTGTGGTCTAAAATGATTGGGGTTCAGTCATCCATTCCTTTTTCACTCATTTTGGTGTCAGACATTCTCTTTAAGGTGATGCAACGACTTTGTTACTATGTCTCAATATTTTCAGTTAAATGAACATTAGAATGGAAGTAGTGTAAATATATTCCAAAATTCATTGTGCCTTATTGTAAGGAAGGTGTAATACAATATAGAAAATCTAAAATATAATTTGATGATACCTGAAGTTCATAAATAAAAAATCGTTTTTACACAAATGAAATGACGGAAAAAAATTCCAAACAACCTAGCTTCCTTAAATCTTCATAACAACTACATATATTTCATCAATATATTGTATTCATTACCTACATAGGGAGTGGACCTTATTTGACCATACACACGTGGTCTACACTTCTTTATTCATCCATGATTTTTAGTTCCCAACTATTTCATTTATATTATTCTTGGTTTCTACAATTTTTTTTAAATAATAATAATGGTGATTATTACAAATATATTGTCTTACATGGTATATATTTATAGGAAATGTTCATTTTTCACAGAAAATATATTTTTTAAAAAATATCATATCATTACCCTACTATATTTTTGTAATGTTGGTTTCCAAAATAATATCATTATATCAAATAAAATCTCTAAATATTGTAGAAATTAATTATAATATTTTAAAAAATATATATACATACACCTTTTTTAATGAACAATAATTTTTGATGACAACAATTTTGTTTCCTAAAAATGATAATATATGTATTAATGAATTTAAATTATATTTGGCCTTAATATATATGTATCATAATTTTTTTATTCATTTTCAAATAATCAATTTTTACATATATGTTACAATTGTCACATTTATATAATAAAACTCATATCGTGGTTATTTTAAATTCAGTGTTTCATATAAAATTAGCTATCAAGGAATTAAAATTATTTTAAAAGGAAATATATCCTTAAATTTAAGTGTGTTATAGATAACCTCCAGTGCACCAAATTTTGTGCATGGAATAACCTCTTATGTACCCAATTTTGGGGTTGGTATAATATCTTTTGTATCTTTGTGTCTTTTAAAACATTGATATTTACCCAATTCATTTGAGGGATATAAAAGAACAACCATTAAAAAATAAAAAGAACATTAATATGTAAACTATAATACGTTGAAAATATTTATCGTTACCTAAAAACATAACATGTGGAGTGTTAAATGAATTTCAACAATATTACATCACCATAACTATAAAATATAAAAGCAAAGGATAAATATAGTAACATTGGATCAGATATTTAGTAAATAATAGGAAACATAAATATATTTTATTCTATATTAAAATACATACCAATTATTTATGGAAAATTTCATGAGGAAAATACCCTATTCATTTTCAAATCATACTTAAAAAAACAGTTCCCAAAATATTATGAAAATCATTTCTTTGAGAAGAACCATAGAATACAGTACTGTATGATCAATTTAAAATAGAATTCATTATTATGAAAAAATCCATTCATGTAGTTTGTATTGTAACAGATATTCTGTTCACGTTTTCATTAAAAAAATACCACATTTGAAAAATGACAAAAAAACTAATATTTAACATTATTATATACTTAGAAATAATTAAAATTTAATTTATAAATTAAATGAGGAATGTTAAAAAAATTCTTGATAACTTTTTTTATGAAATATGGATATGTACAAAAATTATTCCATATTAAATATAGAAATAAATTAATTTTTCCATAGTTTTATAATATCACTAATTTTAGTATATGAAGAGTGAAAAATGAATGGAAATTTTTATTCTCTATAAAGTAATAGTGGATAATAAGAAAATTACATTAGAGAGTTAAGACATATAATTTAGTCATCATATATTTAAACATGAAAATTCCATTATAAAATGAGATTTTAATGTAAAAAACATGTAGATATGATAAATTTTGTGCCATAATTCCAATGAATGGAATAACATTAAATGAAACACTAAATACCATAAACAGAATGATACATCAGATACAATATATTAAATAGTGTAGAAGTTACCCCTTAGAATATAATATATGTGTATAAAAAAATATTTTCAAAAGAAGATATTTTTGGGACATTCAACCCTAACAAATGGGGTAACATTCGAATAACACCCCATTAGATAAAATAAATTGAATTAAAAATTTATATATCCGGAATTATGATCAGTCCTAGAAAAAAAATTTCAGTGTATCAAGATATAAAAATATAAAAATAAAATGGTTCATAATATCAAATATTTCTCAGTAAATTGAAATTGGGATGAAGAAACCTTACCTTATATTGGACATGATTTGTAAGCACCCAAACCTCCATCATAAAAAATATATATTTATTATAACTATATAATATAATCTTATCCATACTTATAATTATATATATGATCCACTTAAAACATTTTAACATCCTTTTATCAATAATTATTTCTTAATGATGTCTTTCTATGTGTTAACTACTCGATTTCTCACTTATGTCTTGTTTTGGGGGTTCTAGACCCAATACATTCATCCTAGTTCAATCATCCCCTAAATATTTATAATGAAATAAATATAACATATAATTAATATATATATATATTATCATTTATATACATTTTTGATGGATAATTAATTTCAACACTTCACAGAGTCAATATTTTGTTTGTACAAAGAAGTGATGTTTCCGGTTTCTTTATAGGGGGAACAAAAAAGATAATTGGAAATTTAACATTTTTGAAAAATTATTGTATCATAAATTTTATTTTTATTCATTAAATATGTAATTTTTACCATCATTTTATATTAGAAATAACAATTAAATAACATCATCCCGTGGAGGTGGTAGTCCACCTGTATGCACGATTTATGTTATTGTTTTCCAACAGATGGGAATACATAATTCTCAATAAAATTTTATTAATCATAAATAATAATTGATTCCAAAATATCATATATTATAACTAATTCCATTAAGGTTAACTATTTTAAATTTTTTTGATGGAAAATGAATCTTATCTCTATGTAGAGGTAGTAGTCCCCATATACGCTGAGTGGTGCATTCATTTCCCATTTTATAGAGAATATGTGAAAAATTGTTATTCCATAATCATAATAAAATATCAATATATTTATTACATATTAAGAATAATTTTTTAATATATAATATTGGTTTTCATAAGGTGTATGAAAAAAATAAACTGAAAGAGATCAGTTAGGATTTATTCATCATCTTTTGGAGATTGTCTCTAGATTACTTCTTCATCAAATAAATACTAGACATAATGGATGAAAAAAATCACTAGAATCAATGTATATAATATATATTGGTTTTTGGGAAGTTATTATCCAATATATGAGGATAAAAATGTGATAATAATGGATTATAATAATTTTTTATATGTAAGGGAGAACACACATAAAATAACATAAAATATTTCCATAGTATATGTTCATATTCAAGAAAAATGTTATCAAAGAGAAAATACGTCCAAAATAAAGTATCTTAATTTTAAAATAAAGTAAATTGATAAAAATTTTACATTTTTTTTATTCCTACCCTTATCTCATAGTTTTCCCAGAGTAAAACCATTTAAACCTTAATCATAGAAATAAAATTTTATTACTTTTAAATTTTTTCAAGACATGAAAATAATGTTCACACTATTACAATATAGTAATTATTTCATTTAAAAATACAAAATAAATTTAACAATACTTTAATTCTCTATGTAAAATATTTTAATTGTACATATGTGTGAAAATTGTTTACTAACTCATTCTTGATAAAACAATTATATACAAGATTGAATTTAATTCTACTCAACAGCTTATAAAAACCATAAAATATAATTTATTTTTTTAATATATAATCATTAAATTTTGTTAAATACATTAATTTATGTATATTAATATAATTTATGATGACAAAAAATCTACACCCATTAAACAAAATTATAAAATTTTCCTCTTATGCCAAAAATTATTCTTATACCAAAATCTACTATAATGATGGTTCATTTATAATTACTCTGATTATTTATAATTAAAATAAAATTATGATACATTAATATAATAATTGAAATTGAAATTTAACATTTAAATCATTTATTTAATTAAACTAATTTTTATTTTTACTATAATTTTTATTTTTCAGATTTCCCAAAATAATAAATCATTTTAATAAGATAAAAAAATCACCTTTAGATAATATTTACATTATTATTAGAATGTTATTTTATTTACATAATATTTAATTTCAAAAAAAATTCAAAATTAATATAATGACCTCTGATTTGAGCCAAGGTATACTTCCAATGGAATTTTAATCTTTCGTGTTTAGTGGACAACCCTTCTATTCAACTAATATTTAGAATGTCATTCATAGAGTTGTAATACTGAAATCTATTGTTTTAAGACTTGGTTGATGTCCCTGCGGTTTAATAAAGAGTTCTATTATGTTTTGGGAGAATCAAACCTTGAATGATCACGTTTATTTTGGAATGGTATGGGAGCACATTTTCCCTTAAATTGTGTGGCCCATATGTGAGAACTTTGTGGAACCTACAGGTAATCCTATGTGACTCAAATAGGTTATTCATGGTTTCCCAGATAGTTCCCAATCCTGCCTTTTTAGTTCCACAAATATAGTGTGCCTCTATAATACATTCCTATATTGGTGCACGTTTAGGATAAACCGTGCCGGAAAACCATGCAATTTGGGGTTCATAATCTGTGGGATCTACTTGGTTAGTACAATGTTAGTCCAACTATGTAGAAATTCCATAATAACAAGTTTTGAGGGTGAATTTAAACATTTTCCCTTAATAAATATTTATACTCTACGGTATTCCTTCCTTCTGGTGCCTCCAACTACGTATATCTCCTTCCTCCTACCATATAGCTCTCAAGCTCTTCCTGCAAGGGATAATGATCTCCCTGTCTTCTATTTCCTGATTTGAATGACTTCATTCATGTTGTATATGCAAATATAATCTCTAAAATCCATATTATTCCAATAAAATATTCTCTTCAAATATGTTTTAATATTTTAGTGTGATCACATTTTCCATATTTTTGGTGAGGTTGTCTATTTCATTGATTTCTTCCAAATTTTAAAAAATCAATGCATGATAATAGATTAGTAGAGAATCATAAGAATAAGGTAGATGTTCTATAACTCTATCCTTGTGTTTCATTTGATTAATAGATATTGTCATTGTGATACATTTCGAACATTCCCCATGTTTCCCTTCAATTGGTTTCTATAGTCAAATTACTGTTCAAAACTTGATATATACCCTTTGATCATTTTTTAGTATTTTGAAGTTGTTAACACCGATCAAGGATACCCATTGAGTGTAGAAACTAAGATTTACCATTTATAATAAATTTTTAAACTACCTATATTGTCCTCTAATATATCAAAATATATTTTGAATGGATTCCACCTAATTGATTAATGCCTAACTAAAAATAGAACATCCTAAGTCACTTTTAAACCTTTTAGTTGTTTTTTCGTGTTTGGGGGGTTTTAAAAAATAACTACTTTGGTTAAATAAGTTACTATTCATGAATTTGATGATTAATTTTTCTAAATTAATTTTTATTAATAATATCATGTTTTGTGACAAACCCCCACAAATACGGTGTTTGTTTATCTAAATGAAAAAATAGTGTTTTATGATTTCATTCATGATTTCCATACAACATTGATTTATTTCTTACGCATTTAATGTATGGTTTGATAAATGGAATTATTAGTACATGGACATCCTTATGAACAATTGTTTCAAAGTCCAACCATATTCTAATTAGGTTGAAATAACATGATAGTATAATGACATTGGTTTTTAAATGTAATAGACTATAAAATTTAATAGTTTTTATTAAATGGAAATGAATTTTGTGGTGAAACCATATAACTTGCTATATTTAACTAATAATGTTTTATGTGAATTGTATTACATATTTTGGAATGTATAATTATTGTTTTTCTTGTTATAATAAATTAGATAGATTAAATGGAATTAATTATTAATGTTGGTAAGGCCATTCAAATTTTTTATACATTGTTGAATGATTTAATATAATTGGGATTCCATTGATTTTATATGGTTTTGTTAACATCAGTGAATGAGACTTAATTCTAAAATGATATTTTTATAAATATGATTATTCCTTGATATAGGTTGTGGAAGCATTATAGGGTTCTGTTGAGAATGATGGTATTATGATCCCTTACATCAGGTGTGGTGCTTGATGTCCTACACCATAGACACTAGTCAGATAGTGGGCTTGACGTGTCGTCACCCTTGTTTCAAGTGTTGAGATGATGGAATACAAACCAACATGAGTGATGATCGTGGAGTCTCCCAACCATTGTAATAGTAAAGGAATTTACTCTTTTCATAAAACTATAGGCTCATTCAGACTTGTTACGGAGGACAAATTAACGCTTATGTACGGCCAACACCTAGTATTCCTTGTATATGGACACATACATCAGCACATATTTGGTTCATATAGGAGGATTAATCATACATAAAAATATATAACATTACTATAAATAAAGTTACTAACCATACACTCTTTCTTCCGCTAATCTAATTCATATATTGTCATTTAACATTCCTATGAGAACCCAAACCAAACTGTATTTATTTATTCAACATCATTTATTATAATTTGTACCATCACACTACATTAATTTATATTCCTGGATTTTTTTCCCTATAGACACCATTTGTGGTGGCCTACTAGGATATTATCTCACACCATACTTAGGCCGCTATTGTAATGGAATAACTGAGTATAACTCATATTTTTTGGACCAAGGATTATTGTTTTCTCCATTATGATTATACGTAGATTTTAGGGGAAAAGTACTAAGATGGAGCTCAGGATGCTAATGGAGTTCACCGATGAGCCTTATATTTTCTTCTCTAAATATTTTTACTAAACTATATTATATTTCCTTATATAAGTTGACTGTTTTAGTATAAGGATCATCATCCTTACATCCCTTCATTATTGTACACTAGTGTTTTCCATTTTTATTCAGTATTAATGAATATTCTTTGGTTTCTTTATCATTCAATTGTTACAGCTTCCACTAATGTATATTTTTTATTATTTAATATATCATCACTGTACTCTGATCATGATGGTATTTTATACATTTTATCACATATTTAGATCTGTGTTTCAAGTCAATATCTTCTTACATATGGGAATGTCTGAATGAGGTAAGGTGGAAATCAGTCTGTAAAATGTCTTTGTGGTTGTCTTGGAAAAGAAGTTTAATAGTGGGACCTAGATTCCATTGTAGTAATTCCATGGACATACATTTTTACAACAATCATTTTCCTTTAAGTTATCCACCAAGTGGAGGCTGATATAGTAACACCTAGATGTTTTTATGAAATATTTTCTCTAAATAATTTAAATTATTTAATAGATCCTATTACATGTAATCTTGAGTTTAAACAAACCAAAAGATTCCCATATTATAATATTACCATTTTAAGATAGTCATTAGGTTGGGAGTAATAAATATAACTAAATTATGGTAATTCTATTTGATGCCATTCACAACCAATTATTGATGACAAATACAAATCAATTATATATTTATATTTTTTAAATTAATAAGTTGAGTGAATTACTATTAATAAATTAAATTAGTTAAATATTTTTTTCAAATACTTAATAAAATAATTTTCTTATCCATACAATAGATATATATGTTATAGGGTATAAATAAAACCTATTTAATGTATAAAAAAATATTTTTTATGGGAAATTTGACTGCATTTTAATAGAGAATAACTTTTGATTATTATATTGACACATTGATAATTTTAATGAGAAAAAATAATCATTTTCATTTCTAGTGGGATATAATAATTTACTTCAATTAGTTTTTAATATTTTTCAAATCACTTTAATGTTTTAATGAAATGTAAGAATACTCTAAATTTTAATTGGAAACAACTTTTTCATCATAATAATTTATATGGATAAATAATAAAATTTAATAATTTTTATGTATAAATAGAATATATATTTATCATTCAATATAATGTATGTTGTTAGTAAATATTTTACGAAGAATTCATATGTAAAAACATTTCAATATTTTTCAATGTTTTATCTTCTAAACAATCGTTCTCTCTTTCCAAAAATGGGAATGTTTTTTAGTTCATTAGTAAAACAAATATGTATTGAATTTTTAAAAATTGATTTCATTTTTGGAATCAGTAAGTCTAAATTATTTAAATATTGTTATTCCATTTTTGGGAATTAAAAAAAGTAAATTCAGAAATATTTATTCCTATGGTAAAAAGTTAAATCTATTAATTAAGTGTAAGATTACTATTATATTAATTTATAAATAGTTTTATTAATATCATTGGATCTATGTGGTTCAGAAAATATAATTCTTATGTCAAAATCATGTCCTTTTAAAGCCACTTGTATGATATTAGGAAGTGTAATTTATTTTATTTAAAGAAAAGATTAATATATCTCACTCAAATTTTAATAAATAATCATTTTTCATATAAGATTATGTAAATGATAAATTATATTATAAATAAAAATTTAAAGTCTAAATTTTTTTACTTTATCCCAGTAATTTAATAGTAATTTTTAGGAAATAAATAATTACTTTAAAGAAATATACTTTGATGATGTAAGAATTACATAATTGATGAGAAATTTAGAAAAATATTTTTATTAAAATAATAATAACCATATAATGCTCAAAAAACATTATGAATTATTATTATTCAATTATATCTTGACCATAACAATCTATGGGTAGTGTTATTGTCTATTTGGATACTTACATATTATATTGTGAAAATTATATTATTTTATTTGTAGTGATGTAAAAGTAATCACATTTCACATTTAATAAGAATATCATGTCAAATGCTGGATTTCCCTGTATATAAATTAGACTAAATATATTATTCTAAATTAAATTATATTTATATTCCACATAGTTTTATATTTTCAATTTTTATTTAAAAATGAGTATATTATATAATTACACAAAATTGATGTAGTAATTAAATTTTTAATAGAGACAATAAATAACTGTAATAAAAAATATTAAAATATAAATAATTTATGCTAATAAATATTTATAATTAATTTTATAAATTACCTTGTCCTCATAAGAATAAAAAAAATATTTTTTTTGTTGTTAAAATGTTATCATAAAATTTTAAAAAATCAATTAATTGATTAGTGTTAAAATTGACACAATTGATTATTTATCAAATGATTGATTTATTAAATTATTTAAAAATAAGAAAACATTTTTTAAAATATATAATAACTATTATATAGTCTAAAATGTTCTTAGGTACTTATTTATAGTCTAATTGACATAAAATAAATAAATAATCCACACATTAAATATTGAGAGAAATTTTAATTAATTAAAATTAAACCCAATAACTTTATGTTAATTAAAATGATAATGAATAAATTGATGTAAAAAATTGTATAATGATTATTGTATGGTGAGATAAAAATCCTATCTCATATCATCTTCTAAATTTTTTCATTTTAAATTTTATTTGGTAGGGTTTGATTTTATTATAAATTAATTTTTTCATAATCCCAAAATTGCCTGTCAACTCAATTTTAAAAGGACACCTCCTCGATCACCTATTCCATTCACTTTATCCATAGATCTTAGAAATATCCTATCAGTTTCCATTAAATAATTCCATTGTTACATAAAATAGGTCCTTGTCTTTTTCAAGACAACTCTATTTCTCAATGTCGATATTTAGAGGAAGCACGTCGAAGAAGATGTAATCTCTGATACGGAATCTTTCAAACTTCATTATTCATATACTTCCTCTTCCTGATTTTTTTCATTATAAAGTAATAAATATAGTATCCAATATATAATGATATGTTATTATAATTATTAAATAGACATATTTAACCATCAATCCATCCTATGAAAAATGAAATCACTATGTGTGCATACTTATGGAATATCATCTCCACGTCGTGGTGTAATATGTGTTTTAACACCACCTTACAAGGATTGGTATATTTATGGAAATAATTACTATATATTATTATTATTACAATATATTAATTATGAAAAATTATAAACCATGAAATTTGGTATTATTCAACAAATATGGGAATGATATCATCGTTCGGGCTTACGTATGCCCTACCCTCTCTACAATGCGATGTGATTCATTCTACATTATCTTCATTAAATCATGATTATATAAATTTAATGAATGAATAAATATATTATATATTATGATAAAATAATTATTTTCATAATATAACTATGACCAATGAAGGATAAAGAAAACATATTTTATAAAACTTGAACCATAAAATTAAGTAGTTAATACCCGAATAACAAGTAATAATGAAATATTGTTAAAAAGAATGAAAATGTGATTATATATGATATCATAAAAATTACTATAAATCATATATAAGAAAATTAATTTTTTAAAATATTGTACAAGAGTTTTTGATACCTACAAAGGAAATCAGACCTAAGGTAATGTATAATTTTCTAATCTCATTATTATCAGAGACTGTTTATATGTAAGTATTTGTTGGGGTAAATTTATTAACCACATCCATGTTTCCTAAATATATAATATTTTTTATATTATATTAATATTTTTTTATTTCAATTTTACCCATTTAAGAATTTTTATTAAATGGGATGAAAGGAATCTAATGTCGTTATTTAATACGAGGTACTTTTTGAAGTTTCTAGAAAATGTACGATGAGTAATTTTTATAACTTATACAGAATTAATGGATTTTTATATATCCATAAAAAATTATTTCCATGAATATTACACTACATGATATCATGTATTTTTTCAAAATAATTAATCTTCTAAAAATTTAATTCATTTTGAAATTAAAAAATGTTTTTCAATTAAAATGGATATTTTCTTCAAGAACTATGTTCAAGGGTTATATCAAAAATATTTTCCATTTAGGATGGAATTCTTAAATAGGGTTATGTTTTAAAGTATACCATCCCAAATATTCCAATGGTTTCAATTGATTTATGATGAACATTGATTTATTAAATCTATTTGTTTTATATGTATTATGTTATGATTGAATGATGTTTAAGAAACCTCATTTTATTCCTTGGGTTATTCTATGATTAATGATTTATGTTTTTATGGCACACATAAAATTGATTTAATTATAATATTGTTGGGAACTATATCTCACTCCAATTCAATTGGTAAATATTTATATCACATGATATAAATCTGGTTAGAATAACAAATGCTCTCTGTTCAATAATACAGGGATGGAATGAAGTCTGAACTCTGTACAGTAATAACATTTATCTATTATAATGGACAAGGAAATGAGGCTTCACAAATATTAAATGATTTTATATACTTATGTGTATCCCAAAAAATATTATATCTTATGTTATGACAGTTGGGATTTACGTTCATTGGATCTTTTCAACTTTCATTATTTTTCACATTCGAGGATATCACAATCATTCATATGATGGATAAAATTTTCAAATATTATGTTCTAATTGTTTATGATTATGATATGATTAATTTTCCCCATGTTTACCCTTACTGATCATCTGATCACAGCCTTTTATATGTTTTTTCCATGCTCATGTAGAATAGTATTAGGTATGTTACGTCAAAAAGAGGACTTTTTAGAATGAAATAATCTGGAGATAATGAAGATATCCTATGAACTAGTTTTTTATGTTCATAGTTTCTATAGACACTATAACTATACAATCTAGTTGTAGACTTTTTATATTTTTTAATTAATATTATTTATATTTTATTTAAAATCATTTATTGTAAAATATGGGTCATTTTTGTTTGTATTAGAGAAATTTTATGTTAATAGTTGGAAACTAGTACGATAAAACCTTAGTAAAAACCCAATGGATATGTCAATGTATATGTTACTATCCGAGTTTTTAACCAAATTATCTTTAATAACATAGGATTAATCCTAAATTGACCTATATTAAAATTATATTCATGACTATGAGTTTATTTCATTAACAATAGTGTTTCTCACATTATAATTATTGGTTGTAATCAATGGATGTAACTGAAAAGAACTGGGGTAATAAAAATGTCTTAGGAATGGAATTGATTTTCCTCTAGACTAAGAATAATATTGTTAGAGATTGAATTCAAAATCATGTGGCTATGTTCACAAAAACATATGAAGCTATGAATCATGCATGAATTCCAAATGAGAATATGAGGGACCAACATTCTTTTGATACCATGATGAGGTAGTTCCCACCTTCAATCTGTGGGTATTGTAATCTATTACTGTTTGAACAATGTATTAGTACCATTGAAAAGATATGTTAGGTTATCCAATGCTCAATACATGATAAATTAATATTAGAAGTCTATTATTTCGAAGGAGAATCTTATCAATTGTGGAACCTTATCAAGAATATAAGGTAAGGGGATGAGATTGAATCCATGTGATGGGATGAGTTCAAGAACATGTTTTCCAATATGTATATTCCTCTTATAATTCTAAAAATTATGGAGAAGTTGTTACATGGAATTAATAAAAAAATGTGATGTATTTATTGGTACCTATGAAGAAAATTTTACAATACATTCAAGGTACTCTTTTAGAATTATTTTCCAACCTAAGAGTAAAAATGATTGATTCATTAGTGGCATAGAACCATGTCTCTGAAGGGAATTAGAAATGAGGGACTTCAATTACTATGAACATAGTGTTCTATGTTCTCTCAAGGATGATATAGAGACTAAAGTAACCCATCAGTCCTCTGAGTTTGATAAGAAGAGAAAAATCTAATTTGAGGGAATATATAAAGACAACACTAAAAAAATATTATTTTTAAATTATTCTCAATGTGGTGAACCAAACATGGAAAAAATTATCTTAAAGGGATTACTAAATGTTTTATGTGTGGAATAGATGGTCATAGGGTAGTTGAATACTGATGGGATGAGAAAAAGATCTCCAATGATGCGAATGAAAAAAGGCTACAAAAAATTCACCTCCTACACTTAAATGATACATGTGTGAAGAAATGGTTCATTATGATAATAAATATCCTAATATTAGGTTTATTGATGATTACTATCATCAGAAAAAACTTATGTCCAACGACATTGGCAAGTCACATGCGATCACTATCGACGATGTGGAGTTTGATAATGAAGTGGTGAATGTTTCAAATACCATCCACTCTAAAGTATAAAATGATTCATTAGATTTTGGATCCAACCACTATTTCATTTTTGAAGAGTTTAATAATGGTATAATTATATTACATCATCAATTAGATGTTAAGTTAGAAGTGAAAACTCTTAATGGAACAATTGTCACATTAAAATATTGTAATTCCTCTCCTTCAAAATTTTGTTGGAATCATTATCCATAAAATAGTTTTATACATCTTATAGTGGAATTTGATGGGATTATTTTCATGGATTGGATTTCTATATATGGAGATCATATCAATTTTCAAGGAAGGGATGATATATTTCATATTCTAGATCAATCAATAATAATCTATTCGCGCATGAATTAATACCAAAATCTAGTGAATATCTATTCCATATTATGTTACTATATCTCTATAAGGAATGGTTTTCTATCACAAATATTTGTGTAGAAACACAAAATTAATTATACACCCATTGTATAACAGTTTTATGATGTCATTACAAAATAATTACCAGGTATTCCACTATATAAGAATGTTTCGTTTTCAATAAAACCTATACCGGGTTTTATTCCCATTTCAAATACCCCTTATTGAGCTTCCTTAATTGAGTTGTAGGAATAAATAATGAAACTCAAATAGAATATTAATAATGATTCATACACCCTAGTTCTTATCTTTGGGGATGACATAATATTTTTATTGAGAAATAAGATGTATCAATGAGACTCTACATTGATTATGGACAACTTAACAATACAACTATCAATAAAAGACTATAATCTTCCCTTGCATTGATGACTTATTCGACCAACTACACATAACACAATACATTTGCAATGATTTATCTTTATCCTGGATATCATCAATTATGGGTCATGAAAAAAGATATACCAAAGATGAAATTGTATACAATTTATAAACACTATGAATTTATAGTGATTCCTTTTGGTCTTACTAATTCCCCCAATATCATCATTGATCAAATTAATATAATATTCAAAACGAAATTTTTCAGTTTTTGTTAGTCTTTACCAATTATAATATTGTCTATTCAAATGTAAAGGAAGAATGTGAAGATCACATGAGAAATATAATGAAGAAGTTGATAAAGGATATGATTTATGAATTAAATAATAATTATGATTTTTGGCTTCATAACATTTCATATTTCCATCACATAATGTAAAGGTATGGGATATTTCTGGATACAGAAAATAATAGATTTTTTTGAAAGTTTGTTGAGAGCAACAGTCGTAACTAAAACTAGATGTTTTTCTAGATTCACTAGATATTATAAAACTTTTGAGAATGATTTTTCACAATTATCTAATCCAATAACTCAGTTGACTCAAAAATAAGTAATGTTCATGTGGACGTAAGAATTTTAAGATAATTTATATGAGATCAAAATACGGATATCTAGTGAACCTATTCTCACACTTTTTTATAGTGGAGAAAGGTTTATGATCTATAGTGATACATCCAAAAATGAGTTTGATTGTTTCCTTATTTAAAATTATATGGTGATAACATTTTCCTCATGGTAATTGAAAATCATTGATAAAAATTACACAACTCGTGTTTTGGAGTAAGATGTGGTTGTCAATCCAATAAATATATGTAGCATTATCTTAATGGTGAAAGGTGTTATATTTATATAGATCCCAAATTTTTAAATTGTTTTTTCACACAAAAGTATCTGAATTTCTGTCAATGAAGATGGTCGGACTTGATTAAAGATTATGAAAACACAATACATTACCACCCTAAGAAAGAAAACAAGTTGGAATATGCTTCAAATCTAAAAGACCATGAAATGTTATCCATAATGTGTATCATAGAAGATCCAATGATTATGGACTTAAAAATGATGGATCATGAAATTTTAAAGGATTTGGAGAAATTTTATCATTCACGATTAAATGTTCCACCATCTATACATGTTATGATTAAGGAGGCATAGAAGGATGATGTAAATATACAAAAGAAGGTGATAAATGTTTCTGTATCTCAACCATGATAATGAGGAAATAATAAGGTTAAGGAATCTGGTTTTTATTACTCTATCAGCCCAAATAAAGAATGAGCTGTTGGAATGGGCTCATAGTTATTCATTCTATATTCACCCTATATGAACAACAATGTTCAGGGACATGAAATATTATTTTTGGGGGATGTTATGAAAAGTCATGTATCGAAATGTATCTATTGGTGTTTGGTTTGTCTGAAATTAATGGCAGAGGGATATAATTCTAAGGGGATATTAATACCAATACCCATAATAGAATAGAAATGGGAAAACATAACTATGAGATTTTTCATTGGACTTCCCAATACATCTAATGTCTATAATGTTTTATGGGTTATAGTTGATATCCTTGTGAAGATGGAATAATTCATTACAGTTACAAAGGATTTATCTATGGATATTCTTTATAGGATATATATAAAGGAAGTGGTAAGATTGAATTGTGTACCACTATCCATTTTATCTGATCAGTATCCAAGGTTTACAACAATGTTCTGGTGAAGTATTCAGAATGCTCTAGATACTAAGTGATGTTTCAGAAATAGTTGTCATTCTCAAAATAGATGTTCAGTTTAAGTAGACAATTTAAACAATAGAAGACCAGTTAAGATCCTACTATATTTATTTCAAAGGTGGTTGGGATCAAAACCTACCATTGGTGGATTTTTCTTACAAAAATTGATTTCACTATATTATTCATGTGTCTCATTATGGAGATATGTATGGAAATAAGTGAAGAACTCAATATTTCTATAATGAATATGGGGAAAGAAATATATTAGGACCTAATTAATATGGTGAAAACTCAATATATGAACTCTTCTTCGTAACTTGGGGAAGTAAAAAATGGAAGGCATGAGCTCAAACGCTAAGTAGGGGCAATCAATACAAATGAAGATATAATAAGATAAACATTATAAATTTTGAATACATAAAAACATGTGCCTTAAAAAAACACGAACACATTATGGTAGGAAAAAGAGATGAGTATGTAATGCCCTAACAAAACATAATCATGGGTATTATACCATTAAATAACCACATGAACCATAAATCCGATTTTCTTAATTATGTAATTCATAATGAGGGATAATATAACCAAATATTCATGGCCTCATGCAAAGACCATAAAAATCATTTTGTCAAGGCATTGTGCCAAGATCGTAGTTTGTCTCATGAGACCAACCAATGCACTGAGGAGTTATCACAGGACTAACATGACACTTAATGGGTCAAATTAATTCCTCTAATATATGAAGATAAACACAAAAACATATAAATTCATATTGAAACTAATATATTAAATGTAAATAAAATTCTACCAACATTAAACAGATACATTAACCATTCATTGTTCATTGATAAATGGTTTTACGATAGAACATCCATAGACAAAATGGTCATAAAACATTAAATTTAATATGTTAGAGGATTCCATGATGTATTAATCCCAATAATACATAGGAATCAACAAGATTCTTGAAATAGATGAAGATACTCTTATAAAATATTTGAGCAAATCTTGAGATAAATACACTTTTACCTTGAAATTAATAGTTATTTTAGAAAAATATATGTATAAAACCAGATGTAATGAAAATTAGTTTTTTCATTATAAAATGAGTTTTTTTATAATTAAAATGGTTTCCAAAAAGAGATTACAGATTTCCCTTGAAAATGGGTAAGAGTATGAGAAATTCCCTTGAATCGGCCTTGTATTTTGGAATCAATTTTGATGGTTTCCTTTTAAAATAAGTAACAATACATAAAATAAAGAAGGGTTCAGGTTGGTAAAAATATATAGAACACTCACAAAAAATATATTTTGAGTACATAATAATACATCATAATTTTATTTAGGTAATTAGACAATCAATTTAACTCGAATAAAAATCAGAGTTCGGGTGGAAAATCATTACCACTTGGTAATCAATCAATTCTAATGAACCAAAATTAATAATACTAAAATGATAAATTAAATACAATAAAAGTAAATATATTAATGATAATTTACATAAATGGGAAGTTTACATACACCATACATAGGTATCAATAGTAAATACGAGAAACCTCACAAAAAGGGAAGTGATATAAAGAAACCCCAAACATTAAGTCTTAATGTGTTCTGCTCTTGAAATTAAGGTCATGAAATATGATATTATAATTATTAATAAATTATATCATAATATATTATAAAGTTATAGAGTTTATAATAATTTTGTTTTGTTCATTTATTCATTTCTTTCTAAGTTATTATATTGTATGTCATCATTCCATAATGTTTGTTTACTTTATTTTAATAATCGGTTCACATGTTTTTAATTAATAAATATAATGTGGAATGGAAGTAAATATCCATAATTTAATTTGTATATTATTTATGATCATTTATAGGTGTTAGTGATCATTTATATAATTTCTCTACATGTAATGAGGATGAATTATTATATAGAACATTAATGAAAACTGTTTCAGTTAATTTGTTGGTTTTTATTACAACGAACTCATATTTCTTCAAAACCTAATACTATTTGTAAAAAGGGATTAAAAACCCATTCATAGAGAATATTACAGATATTATAATCTTCTTCAACCATAACAAAAATGTTTTCATGGCCATAATTGGGAATTATAATAGAAATTGAAATCCTATCGTCCATTAATGTTGTTAATTAACACATCTTGGATGTCGTTCTTGATACTATCATAAAAGAAGGTAAAAGGAAGAGATTATGATAACATATTAAACATTCATGACCAAATTATAGTATTTTTATGTTACTAGAGATTTCACATGATTTGGATAATTATAAGTAATAATATAAAAAGAAAAAAATGAACATGAAATAAAAGAAAATGAATTTAAAAGAGTAATTTATACATTGAACCAAACATCCTTGATAGTGTCTTTAATGGAGAGGTTTTGGTATTTTTATGATACCAATGCTTTATGGACATGTGATAGGAGGTTTGGTGGATATTTTGATAATGAACAAGTCTTGAGAGGAGTAAAGTGATGAGGTAGTTACAGGGGTTATAGTGGAAGAGAGAAGTGTTTTCATAATTTTTTAATCATTAGTGTATTAATTTTTTTACGACCAGAAATAGTGATGATACTATGACATATAATAGTAATAAATACATGTGACTTAGAAATAAGTGGTCTTAAATCACTTATGATGTCATAAATAGTGTATTTAATTGACAATTTCTTTGTACAGTATTTTATCGTATTTCACTATTCATTAAAAATTTGGGCATTTTAGAAATATTTGAAAATTTCTCTCTGACCATTTTTCAAAGTGTAGAATCCAAAAAAGAATTCCATTTTTCCAAAATAATTTTCCAAATATTATTAATTTAATATAAAATTAATATCATAATTTATTCTAAATAAAATGGCTTTAAAACATTTATTTACTTATTCCAAAACATATGTATATCGTACTTCCACTTGAATATTATTTATATATAACAATTATTACGGTTATTATTAATTAAGGAATTTCACTATTCATTATGTCATTTTAATATTCATACAGGTAGGTTACTATTCACCAAAAATTATGTTTTTCTTATCGGACTCCAAAAAACATACTCATCGCAACCTTGTATGTCAGATTTTCGAAATTCACATTACAGAAGTGCCAAACATATGTTTACATGGCTAGGTTATAAAAAAGTGGTGTTTTTAAAGACTTATTGATCCATGAATTCTACAATAAATCTATTTTTAAATTCAGGGGTTGTTACATTATTCCCTTTTTACAAAAAATTCTATCCTCAAAATTTGAAATTGATCTTTGAAAGTTAATGGATGATACTTGAAAATTCCTTCATTGAAACCCACATTGATAATAGGGGAAATAAATTTTCCTCCAAAAAAAGTTAATGGAGATGAGGTGATTACCCAAAAAGAATTCATTCTAATGAGGTGAGATTATTTTTAAGAAAAAAACAAGGACATAAAAGAAAATTCAAACTATGATGTTCTGATAGAACATGATAGAAAACATTTTTAAATGAATGTTTAGTAATAAAAAACTATAAACTAAAAAAATAAATTCATTGATATAATCAATGATTATGATAATAGGAACACAATTTATTTAAGACTATTTTACTTTTGTTGTGGAATTATACCACTCTATAAGAGTATAAATATATATTTCTACTTATAAACGCATCATTTTATGGTAGTTTTGCAATCCATACCACATCATATAGCATGGGTTACTACATTTGGTGAAGCAATACATTAACCTCTAAAATATTATACAATGATCAACTTAAACCATTACATAAATGGTAAAAAAATCATAAATATACTGATTCAACCCAATATAATGAAGTCCTCTAAATTTTCAAAATGAACATAACATTTACCCTTAATCAACATGAAGTATCTCTAAAAATCATGTTCCAAACATGTGAATAACATCATCATGGATCGTCTGGAAATATCATAATAACATGAATTATCATAAAAATCATATTGGAAACATCCATTCTTCCATATTCCTTTTGTAAGATGCTTAGTATTGGATATATTCCTTAAATCCAAAAGTGTTGTAAACATCATTGAAGATAGAATAGACCATTTCTCAACATGTTAATAATATGTTCCAAGTTAGTCTGTACTTATCTAAATAAATAATATCTTTATATTTATATCAACATCAGATATATATTAAGGGATGTCTTTCCCTTAATCACGTTTTTTTATAAAAAGTTAAACTTCCCACGGAATCACTTTTCTTTTATACCATTAATCATATTACCTCTAATATTTAATAAATGAGTAATGTAGTACAATATTTATATATCTCATAATTTATAAAACCAATACATTACTGAAAAAATATAAAAATGGCATGATTCTTGACTGGGAATATTAATAATTCAACTTCATTTGTAATATCTTCACATCATGATCATTATCCAAAATCATCATTTGTGGTATATTCCTTTGAAAATTGGTACATTCATTCACATAGTGTCCCATATCCTTTCAATTGATGCATTGTACACTAGAATACATTTTCATACCCTTTCAATTATGAACATGGTGTCCTTTTTCTCCACACTTGTAGAAATCACCCATTCCCTTCGATCATTTACCATGGTGATTCTTTCCGTAGTTATCACATGTGGGAAAACACTTCATTCCCATATTCCCTCTATCCTCGTATCACTCATACATCCTTTTATTCATTTTCATACCTTCAAATCCATATGACTTAGAAAAGTCTTTACATACCTTGGTAACACATGATATTATTTCATTATATGATGAGGTTACATGGGATACCATCAACCTTTGAAAATATGGCTTAAGACTATTAAAGATATAATCATTATTACTCTTTACATCCAGCGCATTGGTGATGTTCTCATTCCATCTTCTAGGAAACATATCTAATCAATTCCATATTATATATTAGAAAATAAAATTATGAACTCTCTATAACATTAAATATGGTATATCACATAGCATAAATTTAGGCATCGTAAATACTAAAACAATACACTATGGTTAATTTGGAGACCTAAATCCCTCACAATGGTGGGTAAATAAAATGTGAATTATCACAATAATTTCCCCAGGGAGTGTCCAATCCAGTGTACAGCAAGGCTCATTGTGAAGTATCAGGATAAACCCGAGTCATTCCTGAAACTCCTTGTCAGAGTTTTCACTCCTATGTACATATGTTCTAGAGCCATGTCTACATGTTTCTATCCAAACATGGATGTAATTTCAAAAAAGTTCCACATAATATATTACCTACCAAAATTCTTGGATATTATTGTTTGTTTATCTTCAAAGAACATATTAGGACTTTGTTCCGTAACCTATGTTTTCTAAATCTAGTTCGCACGATTTCTACTAAACTTTATTTAATTCCAACATTAATACTCTGACCCAAAAATCTCATAGCTAGTGTATTATTTTAATACAATGGAAATGTTAAATAGGATCACATCCTAAAGGACCAATCATTATATTAGCCTTGATGAAACTAGATACATTCATGTATCCCATTTGAAATTTTGAAATGAAACAAAATATGATACATAAGAAAAGATAATAAACTACATCCTTGAAAACACAATAAATGATCTCTTCTTCTTAACCCAGAGAAGGAATAACAAATGAATGTCATGAGATCAAATACTCAGTAAGGGTAATGAATACAGTGGATGATATCATAATATAAAAATTTGGCACGTCATATACATTAAACAAGTGCCTTTAACAAAAACATGAATACTTTATGGTAGGAATAAGAGATTAGTATGTAATTCAATAATAAAACATAATAATGGGTATTTGAATAGTCAAAAAACTACATGATCCATAAATTTTATTTACATAATGTGGTATTGCATAATGTTGTACAACATAATCATATCATCAAGGTCTCATTCCAGGACTATAAGAATCATCTTATCAAGGCCTTGGGCGAAGATCGTAGTTTGACTCATGAGACCTACTGATGCGCTGAGGGGCTATAGTGGGCCCCATTGACCCATACTATGTCCAATTAATTCTTCTTATGAATGAGGATAAATACAACAACATATACATTCATATTAAAACAAATATATAAAATGTAAATTAATTTTCCCAAACATCAAGCATAAACACTAACCATTCAGAGTAAATTAATGAATGGTTTTAAGATAGAACATCTAAATCCAAAATGATCAAAAAGAATAAAATTTAATATTTTATATGATACCATGAAATATTAATCCCAATTATACATATGAATAAACATAACTTTTTAAATAGAGAATGATACTCTTATTAATGCTTTGAGTAATTCTTGAGATAAATACCCTTTTACTTTGAAAAAAATAGTTCATTTGGTAAAATATTTGTATAAAACCAGAAGTAAAGAAAAGAAGTATTTTCATAATAATATTAGTGATTTTATAAAGATAATGGTTTCCAAAAATAGATTATAGGGTTCCATTGAAAATCGGTAAGATTTTGAGAAATTCCTTTGAATCCGGATTGTAATTTGGAATAAATTTTGAAGGTTTCATTTTATAATGTGTAACTATCCATAAAATAAGAAAAAGGTTATGGTTGGTAAATATATATATAATACTCATAGAGAATTTATTAGGAGTAAATAATATTACATGGAAATTTTATTGAGATGATTATATAGTCAAAGTAACCCAAATGAAAATGGGTGTTCGGGTGGAAAATCCTTACCAATTGGTAATAAATCGATTCGTATGCCCCAAAAATAAAAACATTCAAATGATACATTGAATAAAATGAAAATATATATATTAATGATTTGTTACCTCAATGATCAGTGTACATACACTATACCGAAGTATTAGTTGTGAAAAAGGGAAACCTCACAAAAATGCATGTGAGATTAAAAACCCCCTACCTTTTGTCTGAATGTGTTCCACTATTGAACATAAGGTCATGGAATATTAAATTTGACCCATTAATATATTATTTCAGAACTTATATGACATTTATTTAGTTTATCAATATTTTTTTAGTTCATTAAGGTCATTATTGATAAGTATTTATATTGAATTTCTTCATTCTAGAAAGTTTGTTTTCTTTATTTTAATAATCGGTTCACTTATTCTTAAGTAATGGAGTTCTTATGGAGTGGATTTAAATATATATAAGTGATTTAAAATAATATTTATGATCACATATAAGTGTTTGTGGACATTTATAAAATTTTATTACATGGCTTGTATATTAATTATTATATAAAAAATTAATGACAATTGATTAAGTTAGTTTGTGGTTTTTAATTACAAAGAACTCATTTTTCTTTATAACATAACACGAATTTTACACAGATATTAAATAACCGTAAATAGACTATATAACATATATAGTATTCAAGTTCAACCATAAAAATAATGGTTTCGTGACCATAATTGAGAATTATAATAGAAATATAAAGCTCACCGTCCTTGAATGTAGTAAATTGACACATCTCGGATGGTTTTCTTGCAACTAGTATAAAATAAGGTAAAGGGATGAGATGATGATAACATACCACACTGCCATGAAAACATTTCACGGTATGTGAGGTACTGCAGTCATCAAAACATTTGTATAAGTAGAGGATATAATAGAAAAATAAAAAAATAAACTTTAAAGGATGGACCAAAAATTGAAAAGAGGAATTTACATCTTGAACCAAACATCCTTGGCAGCCTCTTTAAGATTGAAGTTTTCATATTTTAATGATTCAATGGCTTGATCAGCATGGATGAGGATGTTGGGAAGATGTTTGGATACGATAAAATTCTTGAGAGGAGTGAATGGATAAGGGAGTGAGGGGGGTTATAGTGGAGGAGAGGATAGTTTTTATAATTTTGTAATAAATTGTTTATAAATTTCTATTAAGACAAGAAATAGTGATGACTTCATGACCAAGAATTGTAATAAAGACATGTGAGTTATAACCAAGTGGGATTAAATCACTTATGATGTCATGAATAGTGTATTTAACTAATAATTTCTATATATGATATTTTTCTATATTTCACTATTCATCAAAAATTCGAGTATTACAGAAAAATATCAAAAATTCACTCTAACCATTTTTTGACGTTTTGAATCAAAAAATTAATTCCATTTTTCCAAAATAATTTTATTAATGAAATTAATTTATTATTTAATTAAAATAATAATTTATTTTAAATAAAATAGTTTGAAAAAATTTATTTACATATTCCAAATCATAGGTATATCGTACCTCCACTTTAATATTATTTATATATAACAACAGGTATTGTTACTATTCATTAGGGTATTTCACTATTAAAAAGTGTTTGTTACTTTTCATAAGGGTAGGTTACTATTGAACAAATATTATGTTTTTCTTACAGGACACCAAATTACTTACTCATCGTCACCGTGTATGTCAGATTTTTGAAATTCACTTCACAGAAGGGAAAAACATATGTTTACTCGGATAGGTATCAAAAAAGTGGCGTTATTAGAGACTCATTAATCCATATATTCTATAATAAAACTATTTGTAAATTCTTTTTGTGTTAAATAAATAATAATTAAATATCTATGTAAGGAATTTTTTCTGTTCAATTCAATTTAATAGATCTATTCAGTATTATTTATGTCGAATGATTAGTGGAATATGTAAAATATTGTAAGGTAAACATATAATTTCATAAAATGTTTTGGAAACCTAAAAATCCTTGTTAACTAATGAATATAATTGTCTTTATTTTATACAAGATGTGAGTGTTTCTTAGAATCATAAATTTACAATGGATTTCAAAAAAGTTTTGTAATCTCATACAGAGATGTTTTTTCATAATATATAGTATAGATAGATAAAAATATTATTTTGATATAATATTTATCCTATAGGAAAGTAATAGATAACAAAAATAATATTATTAAAAAAAATTTAGATGAATTTATTGGAACCCTCATGGTTTATGAGAGTATATCAATGTTGTCTTCTAAAAAATAATGAAATATCATTTAAATTTTAATTCAAATTGCATTTGACTATATTCCAGAGTCAATAATTCTAATCCATGTATATCTAAAGGAAATAGTTTTCAAGATTTATGCAATGGAAAAATTACTTCATCTTCTAGAAGTATGAATTGGTAAATGGATACAAATGTTTTTTAGGAGATAACCAAATATAATAAAATGATGTGAGTAAAAAGAAACCTTCATCATCGACTATATGATATAAATATGGTAAGAATAGGCATATTTAGTGCGGGTATCTTGATTTTAATGGACTTATATAATTTTTTAAAATATATATTGTAATAAGAATGAAAATACAAAATCTAAATCACTAAATACATAAAATTATTATTTTTGGGATACTATATTCTCTGATAGTTCTCTAATAGGTAGTGGAAATTGCTATGAAATAATGGGTATGTGTGGAAATTTTCTATTAAATGAGAAATGTTTCATTAAAAAATATTATTATTTATGTGCTTATAAATATCACTCGAGATGATAATTATCTCAATTTAATATAATGTGATAATAATTCTTAAAATGATTCCATATCCCACAGATTAATGGAATTATATATTAAAATCCTTGAGAATAGAGACATTATAAAGAAGGAGTAATGAGAGAATGTATGGATTATTTTTTTAATTATTATGGGATGTAAAATAAACATAATGTTGAAACATTCAAATAAAAGGAAGCTTTATTAACTTAATCTTATAATTTGGATAAAATGAATAATATTATTGATGAGTTGAAGCATGAGTTATAAGAGTATAATCATAAAATAGATATTATTTTTTTCTTATATAAAATATAAATACATTTAAATCATAGGAATATCTTCTTCAGTTACAGTATTAGATGTTTTGGAATTCTTAGATGAAATTAATTTTTATAGATGATAAAAATGATATTATAATGATAAATTCAGGAATTCAATGTTTGATAAATTTAATAACATTACAACAATTTGAATGTATTTACAAAAGAAATATCATCATTTGAGACCAATATAATCTACTTATCTACATGAGTTGAAATAAACAATAAACTCAACATATTAATTGAATTAATTTATATGTAGTTGAAGACCATTCTAAATCATCTGTCAAATTTAATTTCTTAAAAGAAAATAAAATTTAATGAATATAATACAATCTAATGAAATAAACAATTATTTTCTCTTAGTATAACTTTTTACCATTAAGAATCAACCAAAATAATATGTATGGGATCAAAATTTCCTATTTATAGACCCTGCTATAGCGAATATGTATTAACTACATAAAACATAGTTTATGAAGTCATTAATTCATTATATAATGAATTCTGAAATAATATATTTAGTAGCTATATATATTAATTTTCATGTTCTAGAATGATATTATTTGTTAAAATTTGACTTTTATTACGTGTTTTGAATTTATAATGTTTTTATAAATGAATGAAACTAATACTTTTAGTTTAGGGTGAGTGCTTATTTATATTTTTAATGAAATATACTATGAGAAAAAATAATAATTTCTATGTATTTTAATCATATTACAACATTTTATGGAACCCTCAACTATTGAATAAGATCAATCCGGTACACCAGATGATATGTTATACATTATTTTACAATTTTTCATGTTTAAATTATTCTAAAATAAATATTATCATTCCTTGGTCATAATTTATTATATTTTAGTTTTTTAGTGTTTTATTTCAACAAATAATAATTGATAATGTTTATGTATTTATGTTTTAATAAAATAATAATTTAGGTAAATAAATTTTAAATTATTTTGAGATTTTATTGAGTCAAAATTTTTTATGGTAATTTTCTTTACCACTTGATCTTATTAACTAATTTATAATAAATAAAGTTTAATGTTGAGTGTTTCTAAATGTCCATTAAATTTATGTTTGTCAACATTTATCGTATTTATCATTCTATTTTCTAGTTATGGAAATATTTTATGAATGAATTTATTTTAAAATATTATTTTCATTTCAATGGAAATCCATATCCAAAAGGGATGAATTTGGTTTCTTAATTATGGATCAAAAGTAGATATTATAATGGGAATAAGTTACAAAAATAATTTCCATTTCTAAATATAATGTTATAAATATATTTGACATAATTATCACTTTAAGGGGAGTTTATTTTTAAATCTAAAATATTTCGTTACTACTTAGTTTATTTTATTTTTATTTATATAGTTATTTCGGGAAATAAAAAATGAAAATAAATTTTAGAAGAATTATATAACAATTTTATAGTGGTGGATAGACTTTATATATTTAATAAAAAATTATATAATCAGATGTTCTAAATTAATTATCTTTATTTCATGAAGGAGGGAAATTTTATAAAATTATTTATATTGTAAAGGGTTATTTGTTTTAAATTTTTAAATGTGTCTTGTGTTTTTTAAAAATATAATGATTTTTTTATTAATCCTTTTTATTACTTATTTTTTTAATTACAATATTAATCATAAATTTTTTTAACTAAATGTCATCATTTTCTGTGTTTTTCTTGTGCATGATGAAAATATTGTTGCAAAAATTGGTTGGGTTAGATTGAATTGGACCACATGTAATGCTACAGATATATGTTTTTATTCTATATTATATTCACAAAATGTTCAAGAATATTACTGAAGCAGGAATGATTTCATCGTAAGATGGAATGCTATATTGAGTTCAACATACGATGAAAAATACACTTCTAATATATTTACTACCGAATCCAAATAATGAAAAATAAGAGCATTGAAGTACTTTTATAAGACAAAATATATAAATGAGGGTAGTAAGTACAGGGAATTTTCACTTTATAAACATGAAATCACTTCAACTCTATAAAATATTGTTATTTGGATAGTGAATATGATTGTATTTTCATTCTGAATATTTTTCTTGGAATTTCTTTCTCAGACATTCATTGTAAAATTATTAGAATTTCGTGTTATAATCATTGTGTTTATAATCACTTTTTTATGAAGGGATATTTTTTGGAATGTAGACATATTTCATATCAATAAAATTAAAATAATTAAAGAATAGGATGCATGCTTCTTTATATTAGTGTGATCAAGGGACTCTTGGTGTAAAATATTGAATACCTCTTAATGGATTTATATTTTAGAGTATCCAAGGGATAAGAAGAATAAGATATTTATCGATCAGGTTATAGTTGATTTTTTTGGAATTTTATGAATTCAGACACCATAAATAAGATTTAGAGATACCCCTTTCACTTTATGTGAAAAGTGGTGTATTTATAATAATTTTTTTTTGTTTTTATGATTATTATTCATAGTCCATGAAGTGTTATAAAAATTGAAATAACTTATTGTTAATATTTTATAAATTATTTTAAGATGTTATTATATTCTTAATAAGTTAATTTTTTCAATATGTGTACAATTTACACTAATTGTTTTTTTTCGATCTGAATATCATATCTTCAGGTGGTTTTAAACATCATGTAGTAAAAAAATTAGTTTTCTTTTTTAAACTACAATTCACATCCTATTAATGTTTACATATCATTTTTATCTAGGATTAAAACCATAATTAGACCAATTTTTTCCAATTAAAAAAAATATTTAGGGTCATTAAAAGTATTATTATTGAATATGTATCTTTATTCATAATATCTAGTATAATTATCATTTAATAGTCTATCAATATGTTGTTGAGTTAGTAAATGGTGAACTCATTAATATCATTATCTTTTAAATAAGAAATAATGGAGTCAAACATTTCTAGTAAAATGTACATCTATATCATTACCATGTTTTATTTTACATTAAATTATCTAATGATAAAAACAATTCATATAATATTGTTTAACTAAAAAAAGAACTCATTTTTCTATTATTATTCATCCTTATATAAATCCATGTTTTTTGGGAAATATTTTCCGAGATTAAATTAAATATATTTCTTATCACCTTCATGAATTGCATAATTTTTCCTCCATATATAAAATCTTATTTCGGAACATATGAATCATATGAATTTCCACATATATTTTAAAAAACAATACATTTTATGCACTCTCATTAGCTTCATTGTTTTTATTAAACTAAAAATAAAGGGTAACACCACCCTTGAGTATATGAACTCAATTATCTATTATATAATGAAAATATATCCTAAGTTATTTAAAATTTAAATTCCCCCATTCAATCTATAAGATAAATATTTTTCTATTCAAAATATAAATTCTCGTTCTGTAGAAAAAATCACAACACTTCATGATAATTACTTACATAAAAATTTATAGGTAATGAATATAAATATAGATTCACAAGGAAAATTAAAAACCACTATTTCTGAACTTTACTATTGGATGATTCATGATGGATAAAATCGATCTATTAAAATTAGACATTCTTATGGAATTCAGTAATAAATTCACTGAATGGGTAATGAATATATTCAACCAAAAAAACATTCATATAAATAATAAAATTTTATGCATTTTGATTAATTTATATAATTCTATGAAATACAGAAACACATTTTATAAAATGAACAATGAGTGTAAAAATATTACATTAGAGAAGAGATCTTTAAGGTTCACCAACTCATCTTATCTAATGTATACAACCTTAGAACACAGTTAATGAAATCCAAATTCACATGCATTCATTTAGTTATCAATAATGAGTAGGTGATCTAGATATAAAATAATTTATTAGACATCTATAATTATTAGTTGATAAAAATATTGAATAATGGTATTATATGAGTTTCAACTTACAAAAAATCTACAAAAATCTTCTATATGTGCATATAAAAAAGTATTAGTAGCAGATCTTCTTTCCTCTCTCAAGACATTAATGAAATATATTTATTCTCTAAAAAATGAACCACTAATATCCAAAATATATCATTAAATTTCATTATGAAAAAAAGAATATTATTATATATATTTACAAACCATAACATAATGATTTTCATTACATTTTGGTTTTTTCCACTCATTGTCTGACCTAAAAATCATCGACTGAAAACCAAGATAACCATTGAATTTCAGAGATTATTATTTTTTATTATATATATCATTAAAATTAACCTCAATGTGTTTTAATATAAACATTAAAATATTTTTGATATCAATCCACTTGATCAACATTCCATTATCATTTTAGATTTTGAATATTCCATAGTTTTGTAAAACATGGCATGGTTTCAATTATTAATTAATAAATTTATTTTGATAAATTTTTCTACAATAGAATAAATCATAAATCTTTTTTAAATATGACGTGGTTTTATAACCGTGTTGTTTATACTTAACCAATTGTTTTCAAAAAAACATCCAAAACAAATTTTGGTACAATTATAATCATTGTTGTCTAAAAAAGGAAATCTAGGAAGAAAAAAATTGACAAAATATATATAAAAGGAAGACAACCTTATATTACAAAAACAATATCATCAATAATAGAAATACCTTCTCCCACAAGTGAATTAGTCAATATATTAGCTTCTCACAAAATAAGTATATTCATTACATTCTTCACTAAAACGTAATAAAAATCATATATTGAATATTTCTACATCTATGATGAATTCGTTACTCAATTAAAGTATCTAAAATTCAAAAAAAAAATATCCTCATTAAGATTGATGTTTCAGTATAATAAAAATGATATCCTACTAATCTGGGTAAAAGACTCCCCTTTTAGTCAAATAATATTTATAGGATTTTACTTCATTCAATTAGTAGCTTAATATTATGATCCTAAATGAATATATCACCTAACACCTGTCCATAAATATAAGATCCATTTCTATTAAATTTGACACTCATACACAAAAAATTATTGTTAACCCATATCTTAGTGTTGAGAACATTATCCACTAAATAGTAAATTGTATTTATGTTCAAAAAACTGAGATGATATATTTATATATTCCTTTAAACTATTTATGACATTTATTACTAAAAAAACTATTTATAATTTATTAGAGAGGGTGTTGGTTTCATTAAAGAAAAAACATAATATTTTTACCATTTCAAATGAAAAAAAACATTCATATCATGATCTAAAGATGAATTGTTGATATCATGTATTATCTGTTCACCCCTACAAACATATATAAATGATGTAATTAAATGCGTTGTTATAAATATAGGAATCCATGATTGAGGTAAAGTAGAATCTGATATTTAATGCCCAATAATAGTGAAAAAATAGTTCACAATTGATTCAGTCAATATATAGATCTGATATTTATATTTTAGGTTGATAATGTTAAATAGATTTTCAAAATCTAATTTAAATAGACTTTTATTATTCATATTATCTCAGGTATATAATTTATGTTTTTGTCAAAGTATTTAAAACTATATAAAATATCATAATTGTTTTTTTGTTATTATATAATGAAATTAATTCCATGTTGTTGTTTTGGTAAAGAAACCCAACACTATCCCCTAAAAAAATGTTTCTTATTAATATTTGGTAGGAATACCTCTTTAAATATCATCATTAGATTAACATCAAGGAATGTGTAGAATAGTTTCATCAGTTAAACTACCTTATTAAATTTAAAATCACTTTTCCTACATCTTAGAGAGTTGAGTAATGAGTCCACCAAATTATAAATTAATAAATTAAATATCTGTTAACTATAATTCCTCATGTATATTCAGTAATATGTAGAATAAAAAATATCCTTCCACTAAAAATTCAACGAAATAGTATTTCTGAAACCATTGATGATACATTTGGATGGGTTCCCAATTATAAATATAATTATTCCTTTCTAAAATAATTTTTTATCTACAAAATATTATTCTATCATTATGTAAAAATTAGTAATTATTCTAATACATATATCCATGCTAATCATATATTTGTTATAATGTAAAAATATTGTAATAAAATTAACTCATTGCATTAAATTATCTCTCCCTATATACAAATAAAAATAATTTATAACATTCTTAATATATTTAAGAACTATGACTAGAAAAATAATAAGTGAAGAATATATTAATTATAATTTATTATAATATTTCATTAGTAATTCATTTTATTCCTATGAGTGATTGAATATTATTATTCTAGATTAAAATTTTTAATGGTATATTTTCATCCAAATAATCAAACTTTTATATATATAAATATCTAGGTTTGTGATTATTTTCCATGTGTTAAAAACTAAATATTAATCCTTTTATAACTAAGATAACATTAATGGTGAACCAAAACGTTTTCTAAAATTTAATGTTAAATGACTATAAATCTCCTAGATTCATTCACTTTTGAATCGTTCATGTTGTCATATAATTATATTATATTTCTGAATTATTAAATATATTATTATTTCGAATTTATAATTGCATCCATTATTCATTAAACTAGAGGAAGGTGACCAAATAACTACATATATTCCCAAAAAGTGTATGATGTTTTCCTCAATATAATGATAATATAGATTCTATATTAATACATCACCTACATTGATAAATAAACTCACGGAAAAAGGATCTCACTCTTCTATCCTTTTAATTACATTAAATAATAAAAAAAAATTTACTTATAAGAATGATAAAAAACCAGGGTGAATAATATCACCATATGAAATGGTAAAAAACTATTTAAAGAAATATAATATTTTTTGTAACTTGATAATAGAACCCCATTTACATTCATCATTGACCCTTAAAACATCCACATTTACAATCACATTTCTCGCATAAAACATACTATCGAGTAATTATTAAAAAATATATAAATATTTACTGTCCAATGAAATTTTCAACATTCAATAAAACATTATTTCTTATATCAAATGAGGTTAAAAGGAAAAAAAGAAACATGAACATTTATAATATTAGATAAAATTATATATAAAATTTTCACCTGAAAATTGGTAAAATATATTAAAATATATAATTTTTTAAATTTTTTTATAATGATAATAGTGGTAGAGAAATATAATTATTAAAGGGAATGCTATTATGAAATCGTTATTCATTTTTTCACATCCCCTTGAATAACATAAAATAATGAAAGATAAAATTACATAGGGAATATTACATATCACTATGAAGTTCAATCTCTGAATGATTTATTGTGAATCAAACTATATTTCCTAAATAAAGAAATTATTATATCATTTTGAGTGTACATTAATATTTTTATGATACTATTGAGGAATCTCAATTGTTCATTGGGTAATATTCTGCATTTAATAAATTAATTATTCTCCCATATAATATTTTCATAGTAAAACATCATGGATAGGGGTCCTATGATGCTCATATCACATTATATAGACACAAAATTTAATAATATATTATCGTTATCATATAATTTACATTTTATTATATATTCCTGAATGTATGTTATAATTTTTTCAACCTTTACAAGACAATGAACCATTGAATTCCACCTCACTTCGTGTTCCTTAAAAATATAATATTCAGAATGATGGATTTATAACTCACTATACTATTTTCAATTAAAGTATCCCTTGAAAACGATAATTATTTTTAATGATACTAGTTAAACTATTCCAAATTGTTTAAAAATATATATTTTTAATTTCAAATATGACCATTCATATAGTATTCCTCTGAGTCTCAATGGTTTGAATTGATGAAAATCTATAAGTGTTCCTAAATGTATATAATATTCATTATTCCCCTATACATAACCCATTTCCTATAAAAGTAAAAAACATAATACAATTTGATCTCTCTCACTGGTGACAAAGTAATAGAGAATTTTTTTGACAATGTTGAAGGATAGATTACAATGTTATGCTGGGGAAAGTAGATATACATTAAAGAATGGATTGAAAATACTAAAATATAAAATAGATTAAATAAATAAATGTTTTTAATAAAAAAATACATATATAATTATTAATATCTAAATATAAATTTTTTTTCTATAAATTATAGAATTTAGTTTCTTCATCACCTTCCTTGAAAAAGAAAAATGTACAACATTTTTTTGGTGGTCGAAGACTTATTTAACCCTCCCTATATAATATGTATTAATTTTAATGGATAAATATAATATACTTGATTCAATAAATTAATTCTAAAATTCATTTTAAATTTATCATATATATTTTATAGAAAACAAACTATGCTTGTAGATGATACTTTGACCATCAAATGTTGAGATAAACTATTCTATAACATCACCTCTGAGTTTTACATATAAAAAAAGATAAAAATTAAATGGAATTTTATCAAGTATGTTACTGAAATAAGTTTTTCCTGAAAATTAATTGATGTCTAATATTTCTATAATACATTATTTGGATGAAAATACTGATGTTTTATGTGAGATTATTTTTTGTAACCTTTCATAAGAGGATAACTCATCCCTCTTATATTAAGGTTAATAAAATACATTATAAAAGAATTGATTTACCAAAAATGGTAACCATATATTTTCCTTCATACTCTACGATAACATCACTTTTACAGTATACATTACCCCATAACCATTATATAAATCACATATATACCTATAAATAACTTCTTTGATGTCATGATTCATGATAAAATCTATACACTATAATTTGTTTGGGTTCCCATTATATGGAGAAGGGTAATTTCATTTATCCATTATATTAAGGGAAAAAAGTGTTTTGAAGTCAATTTTGGGGGGAGAGAGGATCTAATTACCAGATAACGATGATTCCTTTTGAACATCAACTTGTAGGGGGTCTAACTAATTTAGAAATGGAAAATGAAATTAGTAGTTTTAATTGATATTTCCTTCTCTAGAATTACCCTATTTTATGTTTCCAAACCCATTTTAAAATAAATATCATTTAAAGTAACAAATTTCTCTTTATTCACTATGTTTCTATCAATGGTGTAATGACAAGAAATTATATACCCAGTAAAACGGATGTTATGCAAGTAACATGGATTAAATACTATATACAAAATAAAGGAACCAAAATTTTCTAGAATAAAACTATTATTAAATATATTAATAAAAAGTATATGTTTGATTAAAAAATTAAATTTAGTTGATAAATAATAAAATTGAGTTAATATTGAAATAAGGTTATTTTTAATGATATTCATTTTAATTATATTATGTATTTTACTTTAAAAAGACTAACATACAAATTTTTTGAATTTAGAATTATAAAAAATTATTATTTTTTAAATTAATAAGATCATATTTTTTTAAGTATGTATTTTTTAGTTTTCTACAAAAAAAATAATAGTTTATTTGAAAAATATGTTTTAAAAAACAATTATGATGTAATTAATATGTATGCATATACAAGATGATTTAAAATACTATTAAGTAAAAATATATTTCATTAAGGTAAAAAATTATTCATTTTGAACTATTATTTTAACTTAGGAACCTTATTTTCACCATTTTATGAATGAATCAAAATTGTCACATTAGTAAAAAATAGTTTTTTCTTATAATTATGTGTTGTTATTGATGAGTTAAATTTTAACATTCCATGAATAAAACACAACTATAACTTTTTTATAATAATACATATTATTTTATAAAAATTAGAATCTATGTTAATAGTATATTGTATGTAAATTGTAACATAAAATATACTTTTTTTAAAAAATTATTTTTACATATTATTTACATTTTTTGAATTATTTATTTTGAATACCTTAAAATTAATTTTTTTGTATTTATTTACACATAAAAAACTATAAAGATAAAATTAAGTAAAAGTTAAAATATTGGTTTTTTCATTATTATGTATAACATAGGTTAAAAACTACTTACCTAGGTAAAAGAAAATTAGAGTAAATGTGAAGATATTAAAAGAATTTCCTAAGACAGTCATGGCTGTCTCCTGAAGTAGTGGATAATGAGAATATACACCCAAACACACTTATACATCACATTTTCATTTATAAATTATTGAACATTAAATTTTTTATTATATTATTTAAAATTTAATGGTTTCATAAAAAACTAGCCTAATATTCACATTAAAAAGGTAACACTTATTCCACATCAATGTTATCTTATCCTTTGAATTTCATATTTAAACGCTACCTCATTTCATTTAAAAGAAACCTATATCAATTCAATTATATGCTAGTCACAATTATTTTTATAAAAACTTTCATTTATATACTTCATTTCAAGACAAAACTCTTGTTTTTAATGACGTTAGAACACGTTCGCGTAAGTGGGAATACATGGTAAGGGTTTGGTCATAGAATGTCATTATTTTATATAGATTTACATTGGTGAACAAATTTCCTATTAAATATCATGTTTACTACCAATTATATATTAAAAATAGTTAATTATCTTTGTTCATTACAATTTGTATTTAATTTCATTCTCTCTTCTTCATTAGGTTTTATTATAACATTTCCTAAGTCATTAGTGTTTTTTTCACGACCAAATATTTTCCGTGGATAATACTAAATCCTATTTTACAGTTATATTTCACAATAGATAAATTAAAACCTATTATATTTTATGATGAACAACCACTTCATTTTAAAATGATATAATGTTTCGCACCAATATAATTTTCATTCATTAGTTTACTTTTTTTCTGAAAATTAATTTTTAAGAGATGTTCTGATCCTCTTAAACAATAATATCTGAAAATTTTCCATTATTTTCCATCCCTAAAATGTTCTATTTTATAATTGAAAACCATTTGTGTTTTATATATTTTTAAATTCCTATTAAAAATTTCTATTTTTTATAAATTATACTTTTATACTATTTTATAATATGGGTTTTAAAAAATGTTATATTTATTGTTCAAAAGTATTTTTCATCCTCTCGTAATAAAATGTTTTATATTAAACTCTATATTTATTATTTATAATATTTTATCATTTTAAATACATTTTATTGTAGGATAATATTAATGATTAAAATAATTTAATATCCGTTAAATTTACCACTTTATAAAACAACTTCTTAAAGTGATCGTAACTTCTTCTTTTAAACATAAGATAAAAGTGTTTTCATAAACGTTATTTTATGTTTTCACCAGAATTTTGAAATTTTTCTATAAAGGATTTATTTCTATTTAAATTAATTTTTATGAAAATTATTTAAAATTTTGTAATAATATACTATTTCCGAATTATTTTATTTTGGGAATTATCCATTTACTAACTTGTTGTTAATTTTATTAAAACTATATTTAAGTGTAGTGAATCCCAATATTCATTCCAATTGTACTTCATGATATATGTGATGAATGATTTATTATTGAAATTTTATATATGTATGATAATGGGGTTCTAATGTCGTTCTCCAACTCATTGTTTAATGTTTTATACATCATAAGGTGAATATTTTGATCTTGAACATAGTATTGATTCACTATGTTCTAATGATTAATAAAGAACACAATATAAATTAACTATCATAATAGGAATGATAATGAACATTAATATGATTTCCATTATAACAATATTTATGGTGACAATAATGTGAATTATCTATACACAGAATACTGATCGTGAATTAGATGTTAAATAACTAAATTCAAAACACTATAAAAAAACATGATATAGGTTTTCTATTTTTATAAGAACAGGCATGAACTAGTATTTGTTATCAATTCCTAAAATGTTACAAATACAAATATTTATTTCTATTATAAAATTTTTGTTATATTTTAATATTATGCCCTATTGTATCCCTATGTATTAGAATAATTATTCTTCCCCAATTCACATGCGGTAATGGCCTTGTTTTTTATGAATGAGCCCCTCGATTCCCCTTCCTCCCAGAGGGGGGGGGGGTCCTTTAATCCTCAACCATCATATAGGGAGAGCTTATACCACTTTATTCCTTTCTCTAATAGGTATTTTCCTCCCCCTTTCCCAAGGAATTTTATTTTCCCAAATTCTATTGATCGGAACTGGGGATATCCTCAACTGTATTTTTCATTTTCAGAGCTCAATAATTCCTCAGATCTCTTTTCCTAGACTCTGGTGGCTCTATTATGTTTTCACCAGACCCATTTTATGAGTTATATCACTTTTTTTGAATCATGTGGTTTAAAATAGTGTGTTATTGCTGGACTTTTAGAGAAATTGCTTATTATTATTCAATTCAAGTCTATGTATGATCTCATTACAACCTGGTCCATATTTCCTCATAATTTCGATGTATTTTTTGTCTATCTTCTCTGGTGGAACTTCTACTTTCATTGGAAGAATGAAAAAATTTATACAGTAATTTGGGTATGTTTACCCACTCTCACACTAACCATTCAATGCCTGTCGATTTAGAATCTCCATGGAAATATGGTAGGTCATTATCTGTGTTTTAATAATAGAACATAGGTTGTGTGTCATCCAATTTTCCCAACCTATGTGTGGAGGTTGATGTCTCCACACTCACCGTGTATTAGGTGTTGATAAGAAATTGAAAATAATTACTATGGACACAGGCTATTCATTTGGAGTTATGGGAAAACTTCTATGAGTCGTAGAATTTATTAGAGAATCATTCTTCAAAATTCCATTTTTGGCCTATTAACATGGGGATGAAGAAGTAGAGGAGGTATGAAATTACATCTTTTGATGGTTCTTCAGGGGACATTGAGAATGTTTTGGGTTATGATGATTCTACTCAGAAGGTAAGAAAGGATGTTGGTAAATGGAGATTAGGCGATGAACTTATTTTGAAGCAACCACATGTGATTGTTACTGACCCATAGGTTCATCAAATTATTGATAGATTGAAATGTGACCTGAAGGTGGGGAGTAATTTAGGGGCAGCCTTAAACTAGGGATATACTATCACTATTAGTGTCAATTATGCAGGACTAGTATCAACTTGATGACCTTTAGTATGAAATTTGGATGAATATGGTGTTCTTGGATACCCTTCCCTGCTTGAGGCTACCTAAGGTCATAGTGAGCGTAAACCCACTTTGGATAACATGGTTACCAAGATTTCCAACCCGTATGTTGTCCTAATAATTTGGGATCCATCACAAGATCATTGTTTTTCTCATTAGTTTTTTGAGTCTGATTATCTTGAAGGGAATCAAGTCAATGGTGCTATGAATTTTTTTCTTGAATTGGACACATATCATAATACTCTTGTGTTTGATTGTTAAATTTCTATTGAATATATTTCTTGAGAGTATTTTATACATGTGATTATAGAGAGGTTAGATTTATCAAACCAGATTAATGTTATCACTATAAATGAATAGGCATGTGATGGTCATGTTTAGGGGGAACAACATCAAGCTCTTACTTTGGATGATACCAATAAGAAATAACAATATATGGGAAGTGGTCTGGTTTATCCAAATGGCATGCCTAAGACAACCCCATGTGATTATGAACATGTTGCTAAGTTAAAAAGAATTGATAAAGTAGAGGATTCTCAGAATGTGGTCTGGTTCCTTATATATTTCATGTAGGTGGAAGATGTCTCTAATGATTATAATGAGAATAATTATAATGTTACAAAGGCTTTGAGCTATGTAAAAGCATCTGATTGACACATTTTTATTAATGGGGTTAATAAGGTGAATGAAAATGAGGGTACCACCACTAATCCACTAAAGATAAGGCCGATGAAGGATTACTCCACCATGCCAAGGATTGTCTCTACTAAGTAAATCTCTAAGGCATCAAGTATTTAAGATGTTCATCCCAAAAAAAAGGTGGGATATCAAGAAATATTCCATGTAACAACTCACATTAGATAAACTGAGGCTAAAGGAGAGGTATATCACTCACATTAATAAATAAAACAAATAGTCAGAATGTGAATCAGCTGATACTGGTGCATCATGGATTATGAATTTGGTGAAGAGTATGATCCTTTTTTATATGTAGTTTCTATTTAATTTTAATTTATATTCTCATCTTTCAACATAATTAAATTAAATTTTATATTATTAATAAATTTTGGGGATAAGTCTTACCTGGCCTTACACGTTATCTAGTATCCTCCATATTAAATCTTTATTATTTCTTTTTTACTCACGTTTTTATGGCATATATTGTTTTTTAATATTTCCTACCCTTCCACTACGACCTTTAGAAAACTATAATTAATTTATTTTTTATAAAAATGTATTTCTCCTTTGTCTATGTTTCCTCCTGTGAATATGATCTAACCCTAGATAACATAATGATTATACTTTCTCTCACTAAGTATTTAATCCCACCTATTTTGTATGTTTTCTTTTCCATGTGTTAATAATATATGTATTAACATTGAAATGATTAGAAGATATTTTAGTGGATTTAAAATATGGAGACATATTAACATGTGTTGATTACAAATCTAGTAACCAAATATTTTAAACCTTATTTTTTAAAATTTTAATGACTATTTTTTAGGTGAAATGATTATTCATTTAAAATAATAAAATAAATGTTTATTATTATCCTTTGTCTCAGTAGTTGGTATCAGATGATGGTTTAATTGTCTTTTAGGATTCGTGAAATTTATTTGAGGAATAATTTAAGATAAAATTAGTGAAAACCCTATATATAAGTCTAAGGTACATGAAAATGTATAGTAAAAAATCATAGATTTTAGATTATGTCATTATTATATGATAATACTAATAATTAAACCCATTTCGAGAAACTTATAGTTGGAATCGCCTATGGAAATTATGTACCTAGGGGTAATCATCCTTAAAAGGGTAGGTTGATAATTGAACCGATCATCACTCATATGCATTATGAGAGGTATTATAGTGGAACAGTTGGTTATAAACTCTTATGAAATATTATTTAGTTTATATTATACTCTATTCAATTTGATATGATTGATTTTTTCTTATTTATATTAGTAATTTGGCTGATATATAGAATATATCCCCATTTAAATTACCTTGGATGATCCTATAATGAAATATGTTTATTTATGAGTGATATAGTTTAAAATAAATGATATATTGTGTAATAAGTATGATAAAAATCAATATCCTCTAAGATAAAAGAGACATGCAAAAAACATTATTTCACATACGTCTAAATATTTATTACAATAATTAATGGTAAATGTTATACATGCCCATCACTATAAGAGATGGATATCCAATGTGAATCTTCACCTATCCCCGTTGGATGATCATGGATGTATTGTTAGGACCTCTAATAAACACCTAATGATTTCAAATTTTCTTGTTTTGTTATTATTAATAAATTTTAGGATTTTTGAATATGTTTCATGTTGTTTTTATTGACCCTCAATAGGGATTATTAAATTATATTTTAAATATAAAATGTCTATTTCACCAAATAATCCATAGAAATTTAAAAATCAAAAAAATCATATTTATAACCAACTAATGATCATATATCATCTAAAGGATGAATATTAACTCTCTTCAAAAACTAATTCCATTATAGGAGTAACGATAGCTAATCAATAGGGGGTTTTCACCACAATTTGTTAGTGTAAAACTAAATAGTAATTTTATACTAAGGGAAATTTATAAATTCTTTAATATTTCATAAATGACTCTATAATTTATACCTTGAGTTGATTCAATCACATAGATACCTTCATTTAGTTTATTTACTATGTGATAAATAATATTATGAGCATGGGTTTGATTTATGAGTGATAATGTAATCACCTGAAACTATATAACGTGTAAAAGTTATATTATGTTCAGTAACTTTTGTTACATGGTTCACCCAGAACAAATGAACCATAAAATATTTGAATAAAATAATAAATTAATATATAATAAAAAATTATTATATCATTAAAATTTATTTCCATTTTATGAAAAATAATTAATATGAGATGATACTAATATACAATGATTTTCAATAAACACAGTCTCCATTGTATTATGAACATTGTTTTAAAGTGATAAATATATTTATTTTAAGATTTTAATTTCAAAAAATTAAATAACATTTTAAATTTTACATATCAATATATTAGTAGTATGATTTTTTAATTTTTTTATAAAAATGTTGATTTTTAGTCAAAAAATAATTGTTTGAACAAAAATATATAGTTATTATAATTTTATCATTATATAAGAATGTCCTAGGGGATTAAAAAATTCATAATAAATAATTATTCATGTTGTAATATTATGAATTTTAAAATATTATTTAATCTTATAATTATTATATCAAGAATAATTATATATAAATTACAATTTTAGTCTAATGAATGTTGTTTTCAAAATTTTCTTGAAAAAATTATTATTATTTTTGTTAAATTTAGATTTGTAATTATTTGAAAGAAACATAAATTTTAATTATTTTTATAATTTTATTTTAGTAATAAAATGTGTAGCTTTAATAATATTTTCATGTACATAAATGTTTAACATAAAAACACATAACCTCTAATGAACTATTTTTTTACATTATGTGCATTTATTTGGAAATTTTAATTTCAAACCCCTTTGTATTTAATTTGAGGAATTTTTTTTACATTTAAATTTATAATTATATAATAAGATAACAATTAAAATAATTATTTTTATAATTAATATTAATTAATAATGTTAAAAATTAATTAAAATGTAAAATTAAATTAAAAACAATTTAAATATGTTTTAACAAAACACCTAAAACAATCTAGTTTATCCCCAAAATGTGTATATGAATAAAAATATATATTAAAAATACATCTCCTCAAACTTTTTTTACAATTTTACGAAAATTACCTTTCAGTATTAACATTTAATTTCTAAAAATGTATTGGCCGCTTCCAAAACAACATTTTTATGTATATATAGAATGATCACACTTTCACCACTTCTATACTCACGTATTTTTTAAATTCATTACCACAACTCAACCTAGTTTCTCCCCAAAATCTCAGACCTATTATATTATCTTATGGTGACATATATATTTTCAAATACCTTTATTTCCAATCTATTTTTCATGGCACATCTCAATATTCTAATGACATTACATTACTGTCGAGTTAGTAGGAAAACATGATAAGGGATTCATCTATTTTTTTCATTTTCATTTATTTAAATAATTTCATATAAATGGTTTTTATATTTCCTATTATATTTATAATATCACGAATTAACGTTGTTCATGGCATTTTATCCTTAATTAAAATATATTTTTGGATTTGTATTTATTAGAATATTTATTATATTGTAAGTAGTTTTTCGGACAATAGTCATTTCTATATATCATAACCACTCTTCATTGAATACTAAATTTCAAGACTAATAAATTATCTGATATAATGATGTTATTTATTTAATTCCTCCTTAATTTTAGGGTATATCATGTGTCATAAAAAATAGTAATTGTTCGATGATTATATTTTTCTTAAATGAATTTTTATAAGGAAAAATTCACATCCTCTTAAATGATTGTTTCCCCTTTATTTCAATAATTTTCCTTCCTTCAAAATTGTACATTATAATTTGAATCCATATTATGTGTTATCACATTTTAATGTAATATTTTCATTTTATACTTTTTGTAGGTATGTTTTGGTTTCATTTTTTTGATCTGGGTTTCCAAAATGGAATAGTAAATTTTTTAATGGTGTTTCCATCCATTAAAAATAAAAGTTATTATATTTGAATCCAAATTACCTATTTATACCTTTTATTTATTTTAAAATAAATATATTTGAAAATGTTTTCCGAAAATTAAATATTTTCAATGGGTTTTTAGTTTTCCTTTATAGAAAATAACATCTCTATCTGATATAAAAATTTTCGGTTATTCCAAATATAAAATCATTTTCTAGAAAAGATATTTGTGATATCACAACCATTTTATTCTTTATAATTAATGAAAAAATTGAATTCAAAATTATATATCAAGAAGAAACTTCTAAATTTATTATAATGTACTATTTAAACTATTGAATTTTTATAGTATTAACTATTTATATTCTTGTAGTAATTTTTTGTGAAACAATATTGAATTTTTTAAAACCATTATTATTTACCATGGGATTTCATGATATAATGAATTATTTACATCTAATTAAACACATATATATGGATGATGATGGAGGGTTATAATATTTTTTTCCAATTCATTTTTACTCTTCTATACCTCATGTAGAAAGAAGTATGAGTAATGACATCAAATAGAATAATTACACTCACAATATTGAGACTCATTAGGATGAATATTAGTTAATTCATTTTATTATCTTTGAACATGATTCATATTATCTACAATCACATGATTGACTGTGAACATGATAAGGATTAGCTACATATACAATATTTATCATCAACATGACTAATCTTAGCTACATTCACAAGATAAAGTATAAAAATGTTGTGAATTACCGATGTTCACAATATTTAGTCTAAACAAGATTCAAATTCACTATTTTTAGAAAATTTACCATAATAACAATGTAAATTAACTAATTTTCTGACAATAGGTGTGAAATTAATGTGGTTATCATTGTTTAAAACATTATCAACACCTATGTTGATTCTTATTCAGTGATTATTAATTATAATATTTTGATATATTCTATAGAACATGTTTTAATATAATGTTAATATACATATTTTACATTTAACATATGATTAAATTGAGATTGAAATTAATTATATCATGAGTTATAGACTACTATTATTTTTAACTATTTTCAATGTGATATTGTTCTCATACAAATGATTCCACACAGGCTTCTTATCTTACACCTGATAACAGGTTGATGAGTTTTTTCTTTTATTAAGAAATAAAGATAACCCATTTTATATTTTCTTCCCTTTCTTATGTTATTAAGATCAATATAACATATGGGAATTCAATAACAGAGTTTATTATAGTTTGATTATGGAAAAATATTCACATATGTTTCTTATCTAACTAGTTTTCAATGTTACTAATCATTTAAAACTATATTTTTTGTTACTATTTATACGATTGATGGATTATTTATATAATCTAATGAAATAAATTAATATATTTATCTTTGTATAAAATATTTTGAATTAAATGAGGGTTTTTAGTTTTTCAGGATTTAAATTGTTATTTTGGGGAATATGATAAAACAAAAGTATTAAAATCTCTCTATAATTTTTTAGGTTATATTTTTATAATATATGATAATATAAAAATTATTGTGTAATGTTCTTATTTTTATTTTTCATTTGAAACTACGTCTATTTTTATATACTAGAACATGGGTATAGTAAGGCCATATAGTTACATAATGGTAATCATTATAAAAACATTTGGTTGAGAGTGGGATCAATCATTTCCCAGATTCACAATGGGTAGACCTTATATTTGGAAGCTCAATAAACAGTCTATAAAATAGGTTTTGGTTTACCCTATAGTCTCTTAATTGTAATATGAAATATTTTATTCAAATTTTTGTTATGAAATTAGACATAGAGGGAAAATATAACCCAATATAAAATATTCATGGTTGATCATAGAATGATATATATTGGGATATGAGTGATATTTTTTGAAACAAATGAAATATGGGATAATATGGATGATATAAATATGTATCATCCTAGATAAGAAAAATAAGGGGAACCATATTGTACATATTCTAATGAATGTAGGTCATTAAAAGGAAGGGTAAAAGTTATATTCCCCATCAACTATATATTTATGGATATCCAATTATAATATATTTATATCCATCCTTGTATGCCTTGGATGTTTTCCAGTATCATTAAATCAACACTTCAAAAAATATCATATTATATTCCATTATTATTATATTATAATTTTAGTTTTATATAATTCTATTCTTTAATTTCTTATTATATATCCATTAATTTATTTCTAGGTGATTTTGGAAATACATTTTCCTTCATCACACCAAATCCATAAGATCTATAATAAAGGATAATAACATTTCATATTTCAATCCAAATTATAAATATATATATATATAAGGAAAACTATGAGCTCTCTTTGAAGACTAATTCCATTATAAATGTTATGATACCTAATATTGAAGAATATTTCACTCAAATGGTTAGGAAAACTAAAAATTATGTTTGACCTATTCTATGGGATGATGATATATTTCATATGATTAAAAACAATAAAAAAATTGTTGGCTAGGTATATCTCCAAGATACCATATGATGTTTTCACAAGTATGTGATAGTTAAAATTACAAGAATGCAATTGATATAAAGTTTTATAATGTAACAATATAAAATTCAAGACCTTGTATAATGTTTTTTCTATTCGATAACATGTGACACACACAAAACCTAATGTAAAAGAACCAAAACATATTACAATAACATTATTATTGTATCTATAATATAAAATAAGTTGAAACATCATTAAAATTTGTCACCTTAGAAGATAAATAATATATATGAGTTAATATTAAAAAGTGTTCATTTTCAGTAAAAGTTATTTTCATTATAATATGTAATTTCTTATAAAAATATAAATTTTAAAATTTTAGAAATTAAATTTGATGAGATGAACCCCATTTTTAATTCATAAAATATAAAATCTTATTCCGAATTGAAGAATTTTTCTAAAAATTTTTATATTATCCATCAAAAAATAATTTTTTTAGAAATATAAAATTCTTATAATGTTATCATTAAGTAAGAATATAGTAGAAGGATAAAACACATTTAAAAATTAAAATATTTACTTATCGTATAACATTTTTATTTCAATATGTTTTTTTAAATAACAAATATTACATCCAAAATTTTGAGAATTCAATTAAAATTTTACTTTAGTGAATAGGGTTTTTGGTTTTTATTCAAATTAAGGGGTTTTATTATCAAATTCGTTCATTCTTTTATTTTAAGGGCACATAATTTTAATATATTTTATATTAGACCATTATATAACATAATAACAGTTATTTAAAAAATATAACCTTTTATATAAAATTTCAAACATAAAAACAAACACCTTTAAAAAATAGTTTATGCATTATGTGCATTTGTTTTGAAATTATTACTTCAATCCAAAACAATTATTAAGTAAAATGATTTTTAAATTTAAAATTAGAGGGTTAGAGTTAGGTCAATGTTATAATATTAATTTTTTAAATTAAAATTAACAATAATGTTTGAAAACTAATTACCTTGGTTAATGTAAATTAGGGTATAATTGAAAAAGATATTATAAAACTCATAGAAGTTTCAAGGTTTTATCCAAAATTAGTGTATGAGGAGAATTTTCACACAAAACCCCCATATTTTCCATTTTATTTCTGATAATATTTTAATAATAAAATTTAATTATTGAAAATTTAATATTTACATCAAGAACTACCCTTATATCCACTTATAATAATATAACACTTCCACAACATTATGACTGACCTCTCCATTGAATTCCGTATTAATAATCTGACAATGTTATCCTCTATAAACTCCTTCCACTAACTTAAATAAGATATATTAACCTTTATTTATCTTAACATATCCATTTCAAAGGAGTTTTCTATGATAAAAATGAATCTCCCTTCAAGGATATGGCACATTTGTGTAAGAGAAAATAAATGCTAAGGGTTTCATCACTGAATTTCTTTTTTAGACCCATTTTATTTTATTATACTAATATAATTTAAATTGTGTGTATAATAACTATTTTATATATAATATAATTATTTATATTTATTAATATAATTTAGACGTCAATTTTAGTCTCACAATATCAAGAGGTTTTTATTAGAATGTTTCTTATGTCATAATGGGTTTTTCTCGACTGAAATATTTTTTTATATTCATATCAGGAATCATTGACTACTATATTTAAATATTTACATATTCGTACCTGTTATGTTTTTTTATTTTTACAATATTTTCAACTAATATCATATTTGATACAAAATCTTTTTTCTTTAATGATTCTATTATTTTGTAAAAAAACTATTTTTTATGATTTAATTTTATCCAATTAAATGAATGTTTCTATACATTAGAATAATGATACATAATCAATATGTTTTTATTTATAATTGAAAAATAAGATTATGTGTTACCTCATGTGACCTTCATTTTTCCATTTTCCACTTTTTTAATATATTTTTTGTTACTGGTTATTGATTAGGGTTTATGAAAAGGATATTTAAAATTTTCAAATAGGTTTTTAATCATTTTAAAATTAATTTTTTAAGATCAACTCAACATTTATTTTTTATAACCTTTATATATTTATTCAACTCTATCATTGTATATTTTAAAAAAAACTAAATCATTTTAATGTTATTTCACATAACAATTGTAAAAACTACATTGGAGTGTTACTCTATAATTTTCACATATATCTACCATAATAAATTTTATAATATTTTATTTAATGATTTAAACAAAATTCTAAAAGATATTTCAAATGGATTTATTTATTTTGAAATTATTCTTGATGAAAAAACATTTGTAAGGTCTTATGGTATACTCTTTTAGAGTGATTAAATTTTGGTTTTCAATTGTTTGCATTCTTGAGGTCCATTTTGGTGATACCATCAGGAAGTATTATGAAAAAATATTTTATTTCCCCTGATATTTATTGATATGTTGAATGATAAATTTATTATGGTACTCATTTGAATTTATGATTTTTTAGGTAAAAAATAACTAACTAATGTTTTTATATGGTTTTATACACCATATGGTCAATATGTTGATTATGAACATGATGAGGATTATCTAAACTCGCAATATTGGGTGTGAGAATGATTAGGATTAGGTACATTAATAACATTGACATTAAAAATAACATTTTTTTCTACATTCATAATATTTAGTGTAAACATGGTGTTAATTTGATAAATTAATAATATTGATAATGAACAAGATATCGATTACACTATTTCATCAGATTGAGCATGGAAATAATAAGGATTAGTAATTTTCAAACTAATGGGCATGGAATTTTTTTGAATAACTATTTTCAAAATATTATGAATACATATATGAATTATTATTACATATTTCAATTTTATATTCTTGTGTCATTCTAAATGGAACATGTTTATTATATTTTATTATCTCCCCCCTTTTATTTTACATGATGATACATTGATATTACTTGCTCTTCAAATATGGCATATGGGACACTCTTATTATTCGATTTTTTTGAAGATATTTCTACAATTTTTTATTTTCTCACTATGATTTAATATTACCATTAATGACTTGTTGGTGATTTATTATCCTTTATTGAGCATTCATCCTCACCCATTTATTATTTTTTCCTTTCCGAGTTCAGGAAGATAAGTATAACATGATGGAAGTATATAAGGGATTCTTGAGGACTTCAATAATGATGTAATATTCACATGTTATTATTATATAACATTTCCCCAAATACACGAAACCTATAATTCTATTGTTTTCCTAACTAATAATGAGATATAATAATTATTCAAGTAAGATAATTAAATAAATATGTATGTTTATATTTCACATTTATACTGAGTTCCTAGGGAGTTTAGGATTTTAATTTTATTATAAATGCTATAGATTGAGTAAAATTTAATAATCCTTGAGACTTGAATTTTTACAAAAATATACCCCTCATATCCCTGGTCATTAAAATCAATATAAAAATTATTAACATTAAATTTATAATTTTTACGACCCAATATATCTTCAATATGAATTACTTTTTTATAATTATGTTATATAGTACAAACAACATAAAAATCCAATATATATCATTATAAAAACCTTGTAAAATAATAATCAATGAAATAAGATGTATAGATATAAGTAAAATAAGATATACCAATGGAATAGAAACATGGGATTTTGAATAGAAATGGGACAATTATGAACTGTAAATTAGACAATAGAATAATTAAACTCACATATTAAATTATAAATATAATTTAACTAAAATATAAATGAACATATGACATAATTATGTCATGGTATAAAAATTAAATGTTTTAGAAATACATAATTAACTGTTGATATTTTTATAAAATGTATGTGTTTTTTTTAAAATAATTAATATAATGTATTAAAAGAAAATTTATTTCATTAAATTGTATTCAAAATTTTATATTTTTTCTTATTATTATAAGATAATTTTGTGGGAGCCAAATTAATTTTTCAAAGTCTTATAAAATCAATTATAATGTTAAAATAGGTATTTTCCAAATAAATAATGGTTTTAAATAAATATTCATTGTCTATTTTTAATAAAATTATTTTCATAAATTGGGGTCCGTTTTTTAATTCTACCCATTGAAAAATGTTTAGGGTTATTTTTTTGGATTTTTCAAAAATAGTAGAATTTTATGTCAATAGTGAAATATGATGAATTAAGATATATATACATTAGACACTATTCATTAAGTCATCACTGATATATGTATAATAGTATTGAACTATCATTAATTATTTTAGTATATTTAATTATAATTCTGACACTATTCATAGTCTTGAGGAAAAATAATAAACAATTCAATAAAATAATGAGACAACACCCCTCTCCCCCATTTTAAATACAACCAAGCACTACCTCTTCCCCTCACACATCTCAATAAATTACCCTTATCCAAATTATTTTCAAATACCTTCCCAATTCCCTACCCCAAATAAAGGATCCTATTTTTCTAAATAAATGACCAAATCCTATCTTCCTAAGGAGTTTCTCAAGAATAAGGATTCAAGAGGTAAAATCCTCTTTCTATTATTTTAATTTATTTTCGAGTTCTTTTCTTTTCATATTCAATCCTCGCCTCCCCTCATAAAAATGTTATGATAAATCCATAACTATAAAAATTCTATAATTTTATTGTACAAATGGAATAATCCATACTCATTTCATTACCGTATTCTTTTGTAAAAAAATGGTAACATCATCTATGATGTGTTAATTTATCACATTCAATGACAAAAAATAACTCAATTTCCATTCCCTCTTTTGAGTTTTTTCATATATTTTTTTTTTATAAAAAGATTATAATATACTTATTGCATATTATGTAATTTTTAGGAACCTTTTTATATACAAAATATTAATTAATAAAACAAATCTAGTTTGTGATGTTTGAAAAACCGCCAAAACAATCTAAACGATTATCACTATTTCCTTTTATAATGAACCATCCTCACACTAAATTTAAAAATTAAATATTTAAAAACTTAATATTATGGTTGTTAGTTAATAACATATAACATAAGTTATGGAAAACCATTCTACTTTTACATGATTTATGTATATTTATACAACTAATCGATCATGAAAACCAATGAAATGAACGCTCCCAAATGATGAAATGGATTCCTTTAAATCATAAAAAAGTCCATATATGAACTTAATAACATTATAATAAATCAAATACATATAAAAAATATTTTTAATTATTTAATTAATTCATTAAATTGTATTATTGATGACATTAAGAACAATTTCTAATCATTTTTTAACATAACATAAGAGTATCCTCATGAACCACTATTTCTTCCTTCGAGTTACTCTTTCTCCCTCTTTACCATAATATTAATATATTTTTTATATATATCATGGATTTTCTATTTTAATATATTCAAAATTCATTTATCAATATAATTTTATCCTTATTTTATGAGTATATAAATGTTTTATTACGTTTACCTTCAAAATTAAACCAGATATACAAGCTCAATTAAAAAGAATTTTCCATTTTCATAGAAATTTTCTAGTAGCATGAATAATTTAAATTATTCATCCATTATTTTTATAAAATCACTAATTTTATCACTGAAAACAATTACTTTCAATATCTAGTACTATATAAATAAATATTCCTTTTCCACATTAAATTATGTTTAATATTTTCCTTATAGAACACTGAAATGTTTTGTTACTAAAATTTCGTAAAAACTTTTTTAATGATTACCACTACAATTAGATAGAATTTAATACTATCTATTCCTATTTATGAATATTAATGTCCATGTATGATTAAAATATATTATATCATTGAAACCACTATAATATACATTTTATGTTATGCGTAATGACACGATTATGATTACCAATTTAATCAATGGATAAAAATTATGCTTTTTTATTCATGTGGAACACATATAAATGAACATGTTATAATGTGTGGGACTAAATATAAATCCATTGCATCAGGTAATTTTTAGTCTCATGAAACATCAGGTTGGGATAGGGTGTGACCTAATTTATTTATTGTACTTTTCCCACTGTGTGATATGGTCTTGGAAGTTAGCATTGACTCATGTTTATTCCATGTTATTTGATCTTTAAAAATTCCTATTATTTCATTTTTTTTATTCCCATATTATTCATGTTATTATTATTTATGTTTATTCATGTTCTATTCCTCTAGTTCTTTAAGGTTACTCCATCTACCCCATCTCATATGTTTTATTCTTATGCTTATTCCCATAGTTGGATTTTAACTCATCCATTTTGATCATGTATTACCTAGTTTAAATGATGCAGATATAAGAGCTAAATATAAGTAAAGATCTAATAATAGATATTAAATAAAATATGTTTTTTTTAGTTTCATGTTTCAAATTGAGTGCATATTCTTCTAATAACACTAGAATTTACGATCCCTGGATGTATTTGATGGTAAATAATAAATAAAAATAATGTAAAAATATGTGTAAAAGGATTCGTTCACGATAGTTGGTATCAAATAATTTTCTAGTTATTTTTGAATATTATGGAAATATAATGTTATTAAAAACACTAGTTATAATTAAATCACCATGGGTAGCCTGGATTGGAACATTAGAATTAAAACATCATGATATACTTTTAATTTACATGTTTATGATTTTATGTTCAATGTTTCTTTTACGTACACTTATTATATATGAATTTGATGCCCCTAATTAGAACATTTATTTTTTATTTAATGGGAAAAAATAGTAAATCTTAAAAACTATCCATCTGATAGTAAATGTGAAGATTTCAAAAATGATATGCCAAATATTACGGAAATGGGTGTTAAAAACATCATCATTGTACTTTCTCTACCAGCTTATGTTATGAATAATAACTTCAATTTCATGGATATCCCTCCTTCTCCTAATAATGATAATGTTGTGGTCTATAAGTTCTTACAACAATGGACTCTTATATTATATGGATCATTAAATCCCATCATCACTAGATAATGGATTAACAACATTAATAATATATTATTTATAATTCAAGGATAATAAGAAGACAATGTTTTTTGGATGATTATAATTTCTATTAGGAATCTGATCACTAATGGACACTAATCAAAAGATCTAATTACAAAGTTAAAATTTATTGCACCGAATGAGAATATTTCAAAAAAAAATCTCATTAAATATTTACCCCATACCCCCTAACATAATATAGAAAAGGAGTTCCATGAACATAAACTAAAATAATAAGATTCTATCAAGGTCTATAAATATAAATTTACAATCCTAGATGGATAAACATTGACATTATTCATCAATACTAATAACAAGGTTTATTGATTATTTATAAGATGAAATATTATTCTATGAAAAGAGATAGTGATTTGATACATTGATATATATGAGAATATTTTTTCGTTGTGCCCTTAAGGTGGAAATAGAGATCATCGACTCTCAGTGATCTCATGGGTCCATGGATTAAAACCAAAAAATTGAGTTTAATATTTTTGGATAAACAGATAAATACAATAATGAAAATAATTCCATATATTCCTTGTGTAATAAATGTGGGAATAATCAACATGTAAACTAAAATAGGGTAACTAATAGATGTATCAAATATGGAAGAGTATATAATAAGGAAAATAACTGATGAAGAGATTTGAAGAATCCCACTAATGTGGATGAAGAATGGAATGTTAATATCAACACTCTATATGTATTGTAGTGTTCAATCCTATAGTATCATGGAAATTATGTTATCTATTTTCTTAACATAAGGGTTTTTGGAGGCAATCAACAAAACAATCATCAATGTAATAAGGAAGGTCATGTGTAATCACTACTGCCAAGGTGAAATCCAATAATGATGTGGTTAATGGTACATTGGTTATTCATTCATGTATATAGAACATACTATTTGATTCTGGTTCTTTGCATTCTTTCATATCTATCATGTTTAGTATAAATATTCAATCACCCACTAAAAATTTGGAGATTGAGTTCTCTATGAGAAAAAAATAAGGAAATTATAACTTTTAATGTTTATAACTCCTCCATGAATAATGTATATGGAATTAACCTCTATAAAAATATTTTCATACACCTATTAGTTGAGTTTTATGTTATATAAGTCATGAATTTTCTATCATTATATAAATACAACATCAAATATCGTGAAATAGAGATCAATATTCACATCCTAAAGAATCCTCCAAATATGTAAAATTGTAATAAGGAAGATAAATCACCATCAAGAATCATTATCTCAATTTAGAATATTTTTTCTATATGAGGAAGCATATCTACTAAAAATGATTATTACTATGTATAGAATCTTGCTAAAATACATCCCCATCATGCGATATTTAACTAATGTATTCTTCAATAATTTTCATAAATTCCTCTTAATTGATATAATGAGTTCTAAGTTAAACATATTACTATATCTCTAAATATATAAAAGAAAACATAAATAATTTCCAACATTGAGATATAATAACTAATGAAATAGTTAAATGAGAATCTTGAAAAAAGGTTTCGTACACCCAATTTCTTCACTCGGGGTGAACCAATACTTTTCATCAAGAATAAGGATGGACTAATGCGACTTTTCATTGATTATCATGATCTAAATAAGATAAAATAATGAAAAAGTATCCCCTTCTATATATAGATGAATTGTTCAATCAACTACATAGGTCCAAGTATTTCTCAAAGGTGGAACTTCAGTTGGGGTATCTATAATTAATGGAGATAAAGGATGATATTCAGAAGACTACCTTTTGAAAGTGGACTAAACACTATGAGTTCATAGTGATTACCTTATAACTCAATAATAAACCATCCAGATTCATGGAATTAATGAATACATTCTTTATAGATTACCTTGAAAATTTTCATATTTTTTTGATGATATTCTGATATACTTTTATAGTAACGATGAACATGATGAGCATTTGAATACTGTGATAAAGAATTTTTAATGGGGTAATCTATATAAAAATTATAGAAAATGTGTGTTCTAGATGAATAATGATTTATTCTTGGGTTATTTTATCTCCAAAAAATAAATATTTGTGGACCATTCAAAGAGATATCATATTGAAAAGTGGCATAGACAAACAATTTTAATTGAGATCTATAGAATCCATGCCCATGATAGGTATTAATGAATATTGGTGTGAAGAACATTTCATTACTATAAAAATGTACCAATATTAATTAGAAGTTAGAAAAAGAAATTTGGACCAGTGAATGTCAAGATTACTTTAAATTGTTGAAAAGAGGCTTACCACAACATGTGTGCTCATATATATCAACAAGTATGGAACTATTTGTGGTGTAAAGTGATGATTCAAAGATGGTATTATACTATTTATTGTGAAAAAATGATAAAATGAAATCCTATACCTAAATAAAGATGAAATTTCATGAGAAAAAATATCCATCACAAGATCTAGATTTGGCATCCATTATCTTTGCATGGAAAATATGGTTGCATTATCTCTATAGGGAGAATTGTGAGATATATTCAAATCATAAGAACATAAAATATATATTTTCACATAGAATTGGATTAATATTATCCTTTGAATATGGTTATATCTTATCAAATATTACAACATCTCAATCTACTACCATCAAGGATTAGAAAATTAAGTTGTAGATGCTCTAAGTAGAAATAATCCAACTACATTATCAATGTGAAATATTGAATATGATCTAATTTTCATATATTTTTGAAGGATGTACATGGGAATAATTAAGGAAGGAACATCACAAGTCCATTCTAAATTGAATTCTCAACCATTTATTTTGTTCAAAATAATGAATATTCTAATAAAAAAATGTATAAATTCATAAATGGGTGCATGATATAAAAAATGGTCAATACCTGGAGTTTCAAATGGAAGAGGAAGGAGTCTTGAGATTTGGGTCATGATTATGTGATCCATATTATCTAGAGATAAGGAATGATATTATAAATGGAATATATAACTTAACCTTTTAAATTTACATAGGTAGAAAAATTATGTATCTAAATCTATGAGAGAAATATTGGAGGGACAATATGAAGAATGAGATCGTTGAGTATATATCAAAGCGCTGGGTATGTCATAAAATGATGACATAAAAGAAAATTGAAAGGGGATGATGCACCCATTACCCATACCAAAATGGGATTGGGAATACATCACTATGGTTTTGTTATAATACTTCTAATATCATCCAGAGTCAATAATGATATAGTGGTTATCATAGATATTCCCATTAAGACATCTCATTTTATCATACTCGAGAGAATGTCTCATTGGATAAAATTACATGAATATAAATAAAAGAAGTGGTTAGGCTACATGGAGAACAACTATTTTATATATATAATTGAGATATATGATTCGCCTCCACGTTCTAGAAAATCCACCAATATGATTTAAACATTTAGCTCATTTTCATTACCGTCTTTCATCCACAAACTAAAGTTAAATATGAGGAGACAATTCCAAAACCAAAAGGCATTATGAGACCATGTTCAATAGACATAAATGGTTGAGGGGACCAACAACTTCCACAGGACCTCTTCTCTTATATTAGTATTATCCACTTAAACATCTAAATTGATCTTCATGAATCTATTTATAGGGAAGGATTCAGAACATAGTCTTTTTGGGATGAGGTAGGGGAATGTAAGCTGATAGAACCTGAAATGGACAAAAAATGATAGAAAAGGTGAAATCCATTCAGTTGAAAATCATGTAAGACCAAATTAGAAATAAGAGTTATACAGATAATCATCGATCATACATGTAGATTTCTGTATGATATTAGGTATTACTATGAATATCTCCATGGAAGATGATTATGTGCTTTTGGAAGAAAAAATGTATGTCCTAGGCACATCATCCACTTTGAGACTATTGATCATTCAAGGTCTATGAACTCTTAATTAAGACTTCCAACTATGATGTCATATATACATGATGTATTCCATGCATCCCTCTGGAATATGTACATATCATATCACTCATATATAGTGAATTCATAGGTAGTATTGTTAGAGAATGATCTCTCTCATGAGGAGAATCTGATGAACATCTTCTATAATAGGGATTATTTTCTATGAAAAAAGGCCACTCACATAGTCAATGTATTAAAAAATTAACATTAATATGTAGTCTAATCATGGGAATTGGTGGAAGTAATGAAAGAGAAGTACCCTCCCTTGTTTTCCATATTGTTTGTAAAACAAAATCTATGGAAAAAAATTTCAAAAGGAGGGATGGATGTAATAACTAGAAATAATATCAATGAAACAACAATTATTTTAATTATTTTATATAGTTTAAATAACATAAATATATCATATAGAACCCAATAAAATAATTATAAATAATGAATGAATTACATAGGTTTTATTTCTATAAGTTAAGAATTATATTCCAATGGAATAGTAATATGAACATTTCTATAGTAATTTTAAACTAATAGTTAGTAAACTAGATAATAAATAAGTGACCTCACCTATGAAAGTATAAATAACATTTATATATCATATAAATAAAAATATTATATAATTTTAGCATAGTATAATTAAATAAATGTTTTATAAATTATTGATTAACTGTTGATATTTATATAAACCATTAGTGTTTATTATATATTTTATACTTACAATAATGTTTCAAAAGAAAATTTAATTCCATAAAATGTATTCATAAATTAATATTTCTTTATTATAATTATAATATAATATTATTAGGCCTCAATTAATTTTTCAATGTGTTATAAAATTAGTTTTAAATTTTAAATATGTATATCCCAATTTAATGATGAGTATAATTAAAAATTAATTTTATATTTTTTTTAAAACAATTCCTTATAAATTTTTTTCTATTTTATAATTTTACATGAAGATAAATGTCAAGGGTGAATTTTTTGGATTTTCTTAGACTAGTTCCATTTTGTGAATAGCTATATACAAAAATTTATGGTATATATACATTATACACTATTCTATGATTTATCACTAATATAAGAAAGATAATATCTAAATACCCTTAACTAATATAATATATTTAGTAATAATTCTCAAAAAATTCATAGTCTTGAGGAAAAATAATAAACTAATGAATAAAATAATTATTAAACACCCATCTTATCCTTAATAAATACACCCCCTCACCACCTCGTCTCCTCACACCTCTCATGTTCATTGACTTGTCCAAATTGATCCCAAATAACATCCCAAGGACCTCTGACACATCCAAGATACATTTTCTCATAATAAAAGACTAAAAGACTACCTAATAATGTTATTAAAAAGAACAATTCAATAGGTAAAATCAACTTTCTTAAATTTTAATTTATTTTCATGTTCATTTATTTTGTAAATAACTTCCCATCTCACCTCATTTGTATGGTATAATAACTCTAGTACCATAATTATAGAGAAATTGTTTTATTCTAATGGAGTAATCCATCATTATTTCTTTCCCCTCTCCTTTTCTAATAAAAATTAAAACATTTCCAGTGATGTGTTTATTTATCACATTCAAGGATTGAAATGTTTTAAATATCCATTCTCTTCTTCCAGACTACTCATAAAACCATTTTATGGATAAAAGATATTATAATAGATATTTTACATTATATTTAATTTTCTTTACCCATTTTATATAAATAATAATAATTAATAAAACAATAGTAAATTGTGATGAAAAAAATCACCAAAATAATCAAGACGATTATCACTAATGTCTTATCTAATGATTCACCGACACCAAAAATTAAAAAAATTCATATATAAACATATAATCTTATGGGTGTTCATTAATAACATATATCATAAATTCTGAAAATCCATTCTCATTTTTCATCATTTCCCGTACATGTATACATGTAACCTATCATGAAAACCAAGGAAATGAACATTCATATATGATGAAATTGTATGTTATAACTCATAAAAAGGGAAAAATTGACATTATAAAATTATAATAAATAAAATAAATTTAAAATAATTTCTTATTTATTTAATTAATGGGTTTAATTTTATTATACAAGACATTAAGATCATGTGTATAACACTTTCAAACATAATGTAAGGGTTTATTCCAAAACCTCCATTTTTTTGTGGGGTTACACTTTATCTCTATTTATCCTTATTTATTTATAATTTATTTATATAAAATTAATTTTAATTATATTTATATATTACAAAATCATGTATCCAAATCAGATTATCCTTCTTTTTTCTCAAATATACATGTTTTTATAGGGTTCCCTTCTCAATTCATCCCGATAAGAAATACCAATTGAGGGAACATCCCAATTTGATAACCATTTTCAAGTAACATCCATAATATATTTTAATAACCCATTAGGTAAATAAAATATCCCATTTTATCATATAAAAATACATTTATTAAATTTTAGTTTTATAAAACCAAAATTCCATTTTTCCATTTAAATGATCTTTAGTATTTTACTTAAACCAAACCAAAATATATTGTTTCTAAAGTTTCTTAAACACCCAATTACATGTTTACACTCAAATTGGTGATAATTTGTTTTTATATATGTCTATTTTACCATATTAATAACAATTTGTGATTTAAATAGTTTATTTTATGGACACCATTATGATATTCCTTTTTTTATCCCTTATGACAAGATTATGATACCCAATTTTTTCCATGTGTAACTCTTATTATTTATTCATAAAATGGAACACATATTCCTAAACATGTTATTATGGGAACACCTGGATATTTATACAATTAATTGGATAAGGTTTATTCTAAAGAGGAATCATGTTAGAATAGGGATTGACCCTGCTTCCGTTATGGGAATTTATCCACCATGTTATATTGTATTGGTAGTTATCCTTGAATCATGTTTGTATCCTGTTATATGATGTTTCAACATTCATATAATGGTGTTTTTATATGTACCCATGTTATAAATTTTATTCTATATTATATTTATTAATGTTAGACAACTTTATTTCATCATTTCATTCCTTCTAACCCATTTTCTATGTTTTATTCATATGCATATTACCTCAGTGAGTTTTTCAAATCACCCCTTTTCTTCAGGTTTTCTCAAAGGTATCCTATGAAAATATAGGTGATCAATAGATTATTAGAGCTCATTATCGAGATTAAATGAAATAATTTTTTATTTTTTTTATCATGTTTTCAAATTATGTGCATAATCTTACAAAGATACTTGAAATAATTGTCCTTCGTTATATATGATGGTAAATAATGCTTACAATAATTTAATAATATTTTTAAAAGGCTAGTGTATCTATAATTAATTATTTCCTTATTTAAATGAATTAACTACAATAATAGGGAACTCAATAACATGAATAAAATTTCAAGAAGAGTATTTTATGTCCCATAAATATCCTCCAAAACAATGACATGCACAAACTAGGACACATAATTACTGATTGAATCATTACAGTAGATTTTATGGATATGATGACTAATAAAAATCTCGTGTAAATATATTACAATACCATAGTAAGAAATCATCAAATTAGACACATCTTAAGAAATAGATTTATCATGTTATAAGAAACCTTCCTCCAAGGATAATTTTAATCAAACATCATTGATCTAATTTTGGTAAATATTACATATATACTAACATATACCCATAGAAGGATTATATATAGTTAAAATTTGAATTTTATGTCATGAACCTAATTAAAATGTCTATTATAGTGAAAATCCATGCTCTCATTTGTTATTAATTGATTAATTCTAAACTTTCAAATATTTTTTCTATCAAAATCAAACAATTCTTTCCAAAAACGTTTTTTTTGAACTCATGATGAAATCCACACTCATAAAAAATAAAATTATAGACTTTGTAAAAAAGTATACCAATTCCCCATGATGAATAAAATTTGGATTCTACCTTCCTAGTGACTAATCTCATGCGAATAGATAGTTTTTTTTCAATATAATTACCCAATATGATTTTCTGGTGATGAGAACATCCCTCTATAAATTGGAAATTGATTACATAAATTACTAGAAAAAATAATTTCAAGCCAAGATGACTATTTTTGGTTGTCCTATTATGATCTCTATTTCCATTAAAAAACATATTTTGTATATAAAACATATCTAACGGTTTAACAGTATTCATAGTCATCTATTTTATTAGTTATATATAAAAATGTACTTAAAAATAAATGGTTATGAAAATTCTTATTTGTGGGGAGATTAAGTCTCACTCAACCAAGTCTATTATTATTATATGTTCATTTAGTTCACATGCCCATATCTCTTTCACACACTACCTCACTAAAAACATATAATTAACACTATCCCATAATATTTATCTAAAAATAAACCCCCTTGAATACAATTTTTTACACACGTAATAGTGTTGATTGACTTCCGAGATAGGTGAAATTATTGATTCCCTCCACATATATTAGGTCCCCCTATTGAGCTAGCAACTTTATTAGCTAACCTGGTTAACCCACCACTTAGGTGAGAACCCACATAGTGTACCCACATTGGTGAATGGCCACTTCCGTGAAAACATACATGGGTGACACACATGGGTAACACAGTTCGGTGACCCACTAGGTTGTCCCACTTTGGGGAACAACTTGGGGGATCCACCCACAAGGATACACCCACATGTATCAGCCACAACATGGGTGAGCCATGCTATTGGGTGAGCTATGTTATTGGTTTAGCCACTCCTTAATGTGATCAGCCATTATGTAAGTTCTATATAAGGAAGACCCTCCACCCAAGTCCATTCTCTTGTGAGGTTGTGGGTCAAAGGACCTCCACATGAGAAACCATTTTCCCAACGACCATAAGTTATGGATAAAAATCGTATCTAGTTACGAATAGTTATAAGCACGTAAAAATCCATAAAAAGGTCTAATCAGAATAGATAATCCCTAACTTGAGCTAATAATATTAATTAATACCATACAAGGGATATAATCCTTCTTTATCCATAAAATGGTCTTGAAACCCTTGATATACTTCACTAGTGATTTGAACCTTATCTAATCCACCTGTAGGTTTAATAGACTTATCAAATCCAACTTTGGGAATATAACCTCTTTGATCATTCATTGGGTCTAAGAACCAATGATATCCCACACTTTGTAGAAAACCCTTATTGACCCCCACACAATTGCTTTGAAACCCATTTATGTACTAATTTTCGATAAGTACATTACCAATCTCTCACAATTTATAGGAAAATTTACTAATCCATCACTAGTTTTAAGTCTCATTAAAACATAATCTAGGTCAAAATACCTTCATTATCTCTCCCTAAGGCTGTGAATTTTCACTCAGCATCCCAATGGATAATCATATTCACTTGATATCTCAGGGTATAACCACTAATTGTCATTTTTTTCCCTCATATGCACCCATAAATACTATATACACTAAGATATTATTTACGTATCTTAAATTAAATACAATTCGTCTATAAATATACTCCACTTCATTACCAAAAATGACCAGTGTCATGACACTCCTTTTGATACTCAAAAAATGCCTCATCCCTACATAGATTCTATAGTGAACCATAACGAGTCTTCACATTAATTTTAATCCAATACTATAACTATATAGGCCTTCCACTAGGTGGAAGAAAACATTCATATATCCTCTACCATATTCACTAGTAGGGTTATGCATCATAGGTAAGAATACAAGTATAATACCCAAACAGTATCCTTGATTAAAGGATTTCTTCTAGATACATTTCTAGGGAGTCCTACTTGTTTTGATCCCTAGACCATCATACATTCACTGAGGTCCCATATTGGGTTATTCAACTCATGGAAAATAATTTTTATTCCCCTATATAGTTTTCTTATCACACCTTTCATCAATCACGAGTCCCAACATTAATCTCATGTGTATGTCACAATTAGTCCCCAGATGTGTGCTTTGATGCAATAATACTAGTATTATATCTTTTGTTTACTAATCCAAGAAAGACACTTATGGGTATAGAGGATTATTTTATCATTTCAGAAACATATATGATATGAATCACAAAAATCACTTCCAGTCTAAAATATATTACATTAAACGATATAACACACAACCTTACCAAATGATGTTAATCTTCTTGGATCAGTCCTCACAATTGACATTTAACTACATTACTATTACAATGTTGAATTTGATTTATTGTCACGGGGAAACATAGGATACAATATTTTGATCAAAAATCAACACTAATATTATAATTCCTATAATTCCATCAAGGAATAATACCCAATCAAAATATATCTTTCCTTAAATTAATGATTCATTATGGTATCTCGATAATAAGAGACACTCTATATTCTATTTAAGAAACCTTAATAAAATTGGGCCACCTAAAGGTTATCACAAATTAATAAGACACACTCCATATCCTTTTGGGACACAGTTAATTACATGGAAACACATCATGTGCCACACAAATTCATAAGCTCCACTCAATATCCAAATGTCTCACATTTTATGATATAAGAACATCTAAAATGGATAGTGATCCATAATACACACTCAATTTATTGTTTTCACGTGTTTCATGACATATTGATGTCTAATAATGATGTCATGTGTAATCCCCACTCGATATTCTATTGTCCCACCTTTCACAGTATAGAAATATCTATTGTCCAACTCATATATAATCGCTTCTCGATATTCTTTTTTCACCCCTTTCACCGTAGATGTATACCATGTGGTCATTATACATGGTCTAATCCTCAACCTCAACAAAATTATTTTCATGTGATATTCAAATTATACCCACATGATGAGAATAAGGTTACCCAACATTCATCATATGGTGAACCTGAGGTGATACTGAGGTGAACATGATCTACATTCCCTAGTTGGTGATCTTGGGACCACCTATGTGATGATCATAGGATATCATTATGTTAATTAGAATGAGTTTAATTATATATCTAATGATATTAGTTCAAGATATCTCAGTGATGATCCATAGACACCTATATGATGATCTAGGGAAAACACTAGTGATGAGAAAAGGATACCTCTAGTGATGATTTGTTGTGTACCCACCATCTCTCATTTGACAATCATGATATTCCCACATAGCATAACATGAGGATGATAAAACAAGCCTTATTTCTCATGTTATCCCTATAATACATTCACATGTCTAGTTACTAGAAATAGAACTAACCATAATGGGTCCCTCAATTTAAAATCCAATACCAATAATTTGTATTCCCCCTTTTCCTTGTATTCATTACCTTATGATGTTAAACTGTATGGATTGGTCATTTTCATGTGACCATTAAAGGAATAATCTGTTCATTTTCTGTTTCACTTAATTGTGTGTGATATGATTCCCATTACAATGAAATTTTGAAATCCATCTCTTGATCCTGATCCTAACACAAAAATTATAACTATTATAACATAATGATGTTTTGGAATAAGATCATTATTTTCGATAATATATAAGACAACTGAAATAAGGCTTAAACAAACCACTAAATATTATTACTTAAATAAGACTATAATAAACTACCCATTAAACTAGTGGGAATGAATATAAATAACCATATTATAAAATATATACATACTACATAGAAATGATGTTTTCATTAATTATTCGAAAATAAGAATTCTTTTTTTAGTATACCTATTTTACATTTCAAATTACATTTTCCTAAAAAAATATTTTTATTACATTTTGTGAGGGAATATTATAATTAATTTAAATAATTTTTTTTTTATTTTATTAGAAAAAATATAACATTTTTTAAAAAATCATGCCAAAAAATTAAAATTAATTTCTTTTATTTTTAAAAAATACATATTTTGATGCTAATATTCAAAAATAATGATTTTTATTGAAAACAGTATTTTTTCTAGAAATTACATAGATCTTTATCTTAAAATATTTTAAGATTAAACATAATTTTTTTATATTATTAATAATCTATTTAATTTAAATGGAATCAAATTCTTTGGTCAAATTCGATTTAATCCAATTTTATACTTAAAATGTATTTTCCAAAAATCTTTTTTTCCTTAATTTTGTGTTTTAATTTAGAAATAAAATTTTACACTTATTTAAATTTAATCATGTAAAATTGATTCCATATTTCGAATTAAAAGGTCATAATTTTTTAAATTGGACCCCTAAATTTTTATTCCCTTATGAATAGTAAACTTAATAGTTTCATTTCACCTTAATAAGGGTGCATCGTCTAATTAAGGTTAATGATAATATGATAAGGATTTTAAAATGAACCTAACACATAACATTATCATATTCTAAGAGTGTATAGGGAACTTTAAAATTCATGTATTGAAACTATGAAAACATGTTTCCATATTTCTTTGATGTTGATCATTATAATATATAAGTTCAAGATAACGTTAAATATATGTCTTTACTAATTATAATAACTATAATATATTATAACTTGGATGGAAAAAATATGTTCATTTTAAATGATTAAATGAAATATGAATAATTATTTCTATATTAATAATTTATTTTTAATTTTTAATGATCTAATATATTTTCCTTAAATTCTTAGGTAACACTTACACAATATTGATTAAATTAATAGAAAAATTAAATAAATTATTTCAAAAAAATATTAAATAGTGTACAATATGAGTACTTTATAGTGTCCTAGGAATTTTTTCAATACTTTTAACATATTTAGTTTTATTGGATGGTTTTTATTCATATTATAAATCATTATTTATTTTTTAATTACAAATTAATTGAATAGTATTAAAAATTACATTGATCATATTTAATGATAATTAAAATTTTATTTAATGGTATAAATTCTTAAAAACTCATATTCATAAATTTTAATTTTATATAGTAAAAAATATCCACCATTGTATATTTATGGTTCCAAAATATTCTTATCATAACTCTCATGACCCCAAATGAGAAAATAAATTGTAATATTATTAATTACATCAAGGGTTAATGGGTAGTTAAAATGAAATCATAATGTAGAAAAATCAATTGTATAAACATATCAACATTTTGTTATATTAGAATACTTTTAATCATAATCATAATATATTATTAATAGATATTTTCCCTTATTCTATTAATATTAATTGATATAAATTTAATAAATTAAGTTATTAAGAGATTGTCACTCCCCTATATTAAAAAGGTCACATGATCTAATAATTTCTACATACTAAAAATAATTCATCATCTAAAAATTACTAAAATACCTTCAAAATATATCATCCAACATTATATACACCATTATTTTATCAAAAGTATAATCTACTAAAGTGTTAGGTATATACTAAAATAGGTTGTTTGATGAAGTTGTATGGTTCTTAAAGGAGATTTTTATTTAATTTTATATCTACCTTATATAAGTAATACAAAATAATAATGAATTATTTAATAATTATAATAAATATTATTATATTTTATTATTTTCATTGAAAATAATATATCCACCTCTTCTTCTATAAAATGGAAAATAAAATTTCCATTCATATATTTGGTGAACTAACACCACATGAACCGATAAAATTTGTTTTCATTAATTGCCTTTGATTGATGGTTATAATGATGGATTGTATATATATATATATTTATAATTTTAGTGACATAGTTTCCATTTCATAATGATAATATATAATCAATATTCATACATTTCTATTCATTTAAAAAGGATAATGTCGTTCTTTCGTCATTGTGGAGTACCACATCAATGTAGATATATGATTCATTTTTCCCTAAAAAGTCACATGAATGATATATATATATAAATTTTTTTTAAAATAAATAATATGATAATTTTGATATAATTATAATTATTTAATGATTAAATATCACTTACCATATTTCCATAATGATTATTAAATTGAATATGTTACTCATTGTATGGATGACTAGTTATCTCCTTTATAGTAATGTAATTGTTTCCCTATCCATCATTCATATATAGTTTTAAATGTATAATTGGTCTGTAAAATTAATTTTAATTTCTCAATTAATATTTACTATATAGTTTAATAATAAAATTATCCTCCATAGTTGGCCTAACAAATTCATTTTGGAAATATGAGCTGAATATCATCCAAAAATCAGAAATGGATATAACTTATTATGTAATTGAATATAACCCGGTGATAAATTATAAAAAAGTAATAGTAAATTTGAAAATAGATATTATAAATGTAATTAAAGAATATAATATTTTATTTATTGGGATAAATGACACACGTGATGAGTTAGACTCAGTGTAAGGGGAACTATTATTTTAAACCTACATTTTAAATATTTTAATGAATTATTCTCTAAATAATCTATTCCATTTCCATATTCATAAATATTTTTGTGGATGTATTTATATGGAAATAAATGAATTATAATGTATAATTTTTTTTCCTTTGTTAAATTTGTTAAATGTGTTTCACAATAAATATTTAATGTATTTAAAATGGAATGCTTTGATATTCTTAATAAAAGGCAAAAGTAATGTTTTATTTTAACACACACAACATAATATCTTTTTACCACCTTCATAACCATTATTAGATATTTGGATTATTTTATAATATTTCGTGTTATATAAAATGAAAAACTCTCCTTCCATTTTGGGGTGGTATTTTTAGAATTTATTTTTAAAAAAAATGAATATTTGAATACCTATAAATGTAATCTTATTGGTAAAAGTCATATTCTAATGATTATTATTATCATAATGAATGATTTCATGTGTTATGATTATATTTTAGTTATTATAAATTATTAATAATATAAATGGTCCTATTATAAACTATCTATCCGAAGTTCCATTATAAACAAATTATGGGTGGTTCTGTTATAAACAATGTACGGTTATTGACACAATAAACCAATGATGATTTGGTTTGTTAAATACCACTAATGAATTGGGCAATGATTACAAAATAATTTTTACAATGTATATTATTAAATAGTAATAGTGATATTCAAATGATATTATAAATTACATAAATTAAATATTTATACTTTCAATGGTTTTAGAGAAATATCATGATTTCAAAAAGTATGACAATGAGATTAGGATTAAATGAAAGTAATTACTTAATTTTGTGGGTTAAAACTTTGTATCTGTGAAAATATATTCATATGATTGTCTTATTTTTAATGAAACTTTTAAATATATTTTTCCATTGGATATTTTAAATGAAATATTTTATGAAAACCTTTCAAAAGATTAGTTTATTTCTTGAGTAAGAAATGTTTTATTTTCATCCAAAAATTATTTTTAAAAAGGAAAATTCAAATGATAATTCATAGATTAATGGATTTCTTACATTCATTTTATTAACCTTCCATATTAAAATTGTAATGATTTTCCATTAAATTAAATCATGATATATATAAAAAATATTATTTTTTTTTGAAAATTCATTCTAACTAGTACTTCCCACTTTGTGATATAATTTTAATTTATTTAATAGTGGTGGCTAGATGATCTAAATCTCTAAACAATAAAGACACTCAAATGTAATATATTGAACTAATTATTTAAAACCTTGGATTTTGTAATATTTAATCTTGGGTCCATATAACTTCTATTAGTGGAATGGTTTTGAAATTTTTTGAGAATAGGATGTTTTTATGACAGGTTTACATACGAGTTATTTGTACATTTATGTGATTATATGTTTATAGTCGGTCATAAGTTAAAATTCTTAGACCCCATTTTTGGGTTTTATGTGTTGATATTTTATGTTAAATTATTATATTTTTATGAGAAACATTTTTATATTTTCGATTATGTAACCCTTTGAGTTAACCTGAAGGATTATTTTAGAAAATTATATGACATTCTTTAGGATGTACGAAGAATGTTTTGAGATTACATTTGAGGAAGAAACAATTTTTATGTTGATGTTATTTTTTAGTATTATAAATATAATTTTCCAAATTATAGGAATTATAAAAATATATATTTTTTAATGTAACAATTGTAATGCTATGGGAAAAAATTTACATTCGAAATTTATGCAAGGATTAAACCTACAAACAAAGGAATATACTGATGTATCTCCTACATTTCCCCACACGATGTCTTTGTTAGTATGAAATATCTTCACTTAAATTATTTTATAGATAAAAACTATGTTTATTTTTGAAACTTATGATTTTACATATAGATAACCCCGTGATTGAAATTTAATTTCATGACTAAGTGATTATTTTTATTCTTTAATATGGCCTCAATAATTTTGGGGATCATTATATGATTATGTTAAATATAATTATACGTTATCTTATTTTTTTAATAAATGAGAAGTTATTTTTAAGATTAATATTTGATATTAATGTGGCTTTATTATGATTTATGAAATTTTTAAAAAAATTTATAATATATTGGAGATTATGTTATTAAGGAACATACATTTATGGTATGGGAATATAATAACGATTGATAATATTTTGAGAATAATGATGAATAATATTAGTGTAATATGTTTTCTAAAATTTTCTATTTTTTAGGATTCAATATTTATATATAATATTTTTAAAAAACATTAGAATATTTATTTATAGAATAATTCATATTCATCATAGAGTATTATAGATGATTTTAGGTGATTAATTTATTAATTTATCAAGTGAATGTTTATTAATTTAGGGAATTATCGTACATTATGATAACCATTTTGGTATTGGTTAACATATAGATTCAATAGTAATATATTCTTAAAATTTTGTGGAATTATTTGATCTATTAGATGTTGATATTAGTTTTTTTTATATAAAAAATATTCTTATATACTCATCCTTTGTGGAAAATTATGATATTTTAGTGGAAATTAATTGAAGGAAGAAATTATACTTGTAATGTTTGTCTATTTCCTTATGTGCTTATTCTACATATTATATGAAATCTTAAAATCTAAGAATATTATATTGAAACAATGCTAATATCCTATTAACAAAATTTAAAGTGATTCAATGTACTATTTTGAACATCTTTGTCTTATGGTTTTAGAGGAATTTACTTTCTTGTGATTTTTCACTTTCTTGTGGTTAATGTTCTCTATCACTATCCATAATTATTTGAGATTAATTATTTTTACCCACGTCCATATTTTTTCACCACACTAAAGTCCTCCTATTTTAAAACCTATTATTTTTTCATTTTTATGACATTCTTATATCATTTTCCCTCTTTCTATAAAAATTTTTTGTTAACCACTTTTACAATTTAGGATTTCAAAAAATGTATTTTAAAATGTAAAAATATTTATTACCGTTCTCAAATTAAATTTCAAAGTATTAAATTTATTAAAGGGGTGAAAACTTAAAACACTTATATTTTAAAATAAGAACATTAGCATATACAACACACAACATTGAGTTTAAACAAACAATGGAATATTATTACTAAAACATGACCATTATAAATAGATTTTTAAATAAGAGGCTATTTGTAGTAATAACCAAATTATCAAATCTATTTTAAAATACCAATAATTTTCATATTAATAATTAGTAAATAATAATTCATTTTCTAGTAGTATAATTATTTTTCAAAAACAACATTCCATAAAATAATGGATTTTATTGATTTTTTTGAAGAATAATATAATTAATTTCTGGAATATATTGAAATTTTATTTAATGAAAAAGATATAATTTTTGAAATAATAATTTCAAAATTATATTATAATAGATTTTGGGTATCATTCAAAAATGTTATATTTTTAATATAATAATGAATAATAATGATTTTTATTGGAAACAATATTTTTTATTCAAGAATATTTGATGTGGTGTATTTGGAGGTGCTTTCAATTTAAAATTAGTTATACTACATTTTAAAAAAAATAATTATATTTCATGGAATCAATTTTATGGTTGAATTTGTTTTAAAGACCTGTATATATATATAATCCATTCCTCAAAAAAAATTACTTTTCAAATATTTCTTGTATTAAAATTAAAATAATTTCAAACACTTCTATAAATTGCACTTTAAATAATAGATTCTATATATTTTTATAAGATGTATATATTTTATAAATAAGAACATTTATTTTTGGTCATTTTTATTAGTAACTATATTATATTGTAACCACATCCATATGGCTAAATATCATACTTAAGGTTAAAAAATATTTGATAAGGACATTATAATAACCCAAAAACATTTATTTATTAAACTTGGGGTGTGGATTTTTTAAATTTTCATTCAATTTTTTGAAATATGACAAATATGTTGAAAATTTATTTGAATTGGACATAAATAGTTTTTAAGTAATATCTATTGTAAAAAATGTCACTTTATTACTTTTAATGTATATAATATACTACAACAAGGATGGAACCAATATATGATTGGCTATAAATGGACATATTAATGATAATTGTTTTTAAACAAGGTAATTTATTTTATATTTTTTGTGATGCAATAAAAATCATTAATACTTACACAACATCGAGAGAGTTTCTATTCAATTAATAGAATAATTAATTAATTTTGTTTAATTATATTAAATGTATAATTTTTTGTGGGTTTTAGTGTTTCTAGTATTTTTTATAATAAATACAATGGGTGTTTTTAATGTTTATATTAAAATTTAATTTTTTTCTTGATGTTTTTAAAGTCGTGTTAAATGAATTGTTTAAAAATTAACTTTACTAGTATTTTATATCAACCAATATTTTCATAATTGAATTAATGTTCATAAAAATCATTTAATGAGATGATATAATAAATATTAATTATTGTCAATATATGGGAATCTTTTCCTTTAACATAATCTTTTATAACCATGTAGTAATAAAATATTTTTTTATGCATATTGGTCAAAAGGGTTAACAGAACACTATTTCACAATGATATAGGTAAAAATACATTCTAAAAATTTGCATATTTTATCAGATGACATTATTTATATCCATACTCATCCTATATTATAAAATAATAATTTGAAACTAATTTTCAATCTAAAATAATTATTATTTATTTAATAATTTACGTAAATCATTGTTTATCACCCCCATTATATATAAATGGCCTCCTCTTATCCTTTTTCATCAAACTTTAAAAACTTTTTTTCAATAATACCATCATTATTACCTCAATATTTTCCTTACCATGTCCTAGAATCCTAGGATTTATCATCAAACAGATCTTGTAATGTTTTTGGTATAACCATAAATAGGTTGTTAGAAAAAGAGGAAGAGTTCATAACGAAGAATTTTCATTTTATTTATTATTACAAAGGCTCTATAACATTTCAACCCTAACAAAATAATATAATAATTTTAATATATATTATTATATATTATTTTTTTTAATATAATAACAAATATTCATATTCTCCCTCTTCAAATGATAAACTAAACTGTCATTCATATATACGTCATACTACCACCTTATGAACTGATGTATTTTGTTTTCCATTACCGCCCCGAGTGGATTGTTGTAAAAATATATTTAATATATATATATATATAATATTAATTAAATATGTGTTATTAAAAATTTATAACATATCATATAATTTCTAGATTTCCATTAATTAAAAATAATGAATTCATTCGTGATCATGTATGGACTACCACCTCCATGATGATATAGTATTCAATTTTCATCAACCAATCACATTGATGATATATATAGGTGAAATGAGATTATTAATTTGACATATATTATATAATTATTTTAATAAAGATAAAATAAATCTTTTTTATTTCTATAATGATATTTTGAAAATAAAACCATCACTCATGCATACGTATGACATGACATCTTTATGGTTGTAATCAAGTTCATTTTTTCATACCATCATTAAGTGATGGTATTAAGAATATAATTGAGAAATAAAAAAAATTATATCATGACTATTATTTTCAATGTTATGGAATAAAGAACTCATTAACAATATTTAACCTACTAGATCCACTTTGGACATATCATGTAAATATCATCAAAACATCCAACATGAGATTAAATGACATTGTAATTGGAAATAACATGTCAATGAATAAAATAAAATAAAATAAAATTGTGAAGTAAATTTTCAAATTAATTCAGGAAATGGAAACATGGTATCGCTTAATGTATTTAATTTTTTTTTGTCAAATTTATATTAATTGTATGTTTCCACATGGAGATGTAATATTAATTTTTGTAAGTGGGATAGTCTAAATATTTAAAATTCTAGACCATATATATCCTCAAATGTTGGTGAATGAATTGATGACCTAAAACCAAAAATTATATAATATTTTGTGCCTGCTCCATATACATATCGCTCTATATAAAGATAATAATCAAAATTTTCAACTATTTTACTTCAAACTAAATAATAAATAATAATATTAGAATTATATACAACATTTAATATATTCATTTTTTCAAATTAATACATTATTTTAATCAGATATGTTTCATAGGGGTATCCTGTTTTGTATTGGGATATGGGAAAGATTCATAACATATCATTATTCTATAAGAAATTATTATAGTATGAAATAACCCCACCCCCCCCCCCCCCAAACAACATGCACTCTAAACCATCATTATAAGAATCTTTAGTGACCACCTACATCTAGATTTTATGTCTATAATGATATTCAGGTCGAACCTCAATGGATTAGGGAGTATAATGAGTTATAATAAAAAGTATTATCATAAAATCATTTAATAAAAATATAATCCTATCTTTGAATCATATAATATATTCTACCAAAACTCTTCAAAAACGGTGATTGTCAATGGGATCTGTGTGGTTTTAAATGATATATCTCTAACTAAAAATAGGATAAAATTAAATATCATACAAATTGTACAAACATCATATCAAATAAAATTTATAATATAATACATAAACTGTATTCACATTTTATGTCTTAAAAAAGTGAGAGAAATACCTCATTAGAAAGTCCAAAATGAAATCGTAGAAACTATTCCACATTAAAAATCCACAGTTCATATGAAAATAAAAAAAATCAATTTTATAACATATAAGACACCCTCATGAAAACATTCAAAAATAATTTTACAAACATTAGATAATAATGATATAAAATTGATCATAGAGACATAACATATATAAATAAAAAAAGGCCCATATATTAAATTTAAAAGGAAATAAATTTATAAACTATGGGTAAAAATATAATCATTTTTTATCAACCTCTTTATAATTTATTTTCTCTCAGAAAAACTGTGAAATATTTTCCACAATGACACAATTTGGTCTTTACAACCTTTTAAATTTTTAATTTCATAGTAACATATCATTAATCAGAATTATATATTAAATATAACATATAAATAAATTCAAATACCAAGATTAATGTAACACCAGAAAATAACCAGAGAATGTTCTCAAATATTACTATTATTTAAAAATCACATAACTAGATAATGCAATGTGGTGTGTCTAATCCTAAATTTAGTGTATATATTACCCGATTGATTCTTAAATAGTGGCTAAAATCTCTACTTTTTAATACTCAATTCATGGGAGATCTCTAATAACTCAATCTCTTAAAAAACATTTAAAATATATCAAATAGATAAAAAACATTTTCAAGATATTAAAAATGATTCTGCTAATTCTAACAAATATTATATTACTATAATATTATAATTCTATGGAATTGGTTCTTTATATTTTTAAAATATGTATTTATTTGTTATTTATGATGAATTATAATGATAAAAATTTAATAATAAATCAAGTCATTAAAAAGTTTATAATGTGTGGATATTTTGAGATCATCCCCTTAGAGGAAAAATATTTGTAAACTAAAATATTATTTCAAAACTTAATATGTGATTTGGAAGTATATTGAATTTTATTAAAAATAATTAATATAATTTAATACTAATTTTGAACATAGAACTAATAATGTAGGATAATGAGATAATCATATTTTTTTAATGTTTTTAATGAATACATTACCTTCTTAAAATATAAAAAAGAAATGGTCTAGTATTTGATTGAAAATCATTATAATTAGGGGATCTACCTCCAACTACCATATTTATTAAGGGTTTCCAATGGATTTTTGATGATTTAATTGAGTTGTTGGTTTTGGATCAAATTGATATGTACATGGTTTATGTGACCTTATTGTTTTGGAATGGGAATGATAGATGGATAGTGGATGCAAGAAACACCATGAATATTGCTCATAGGTTTGCATGAGGGAGTGTATAATGTTAATCATATATAAGATTATGTGTATAAATAGATATGAATAAGTAATCATGGAATTTGTGTGGATGTTGGAAGTTCTTTATTGTTGTGTTTGGGAGTGGTTTTATGAAAAAAATTTATTCCAGTGAAGGGTGATGGACAAATTCATATATAGATATAGTGGTGTTAAAATGTTTGAACATGATTAATCTGAAGAAAATCCAAATTATTAAAATATATATTCTAGACGACACCTTCGATAATGGTATACCATCTTGGTAGTATGGGGTTGTTCCTACAAGGAGTGGGGAACACGACAATGACTTTTGACCGAATGTTGAATCACCCAAATTTTTGTTGATATTATTAAACTAATATATTATTTTAAATGAAGTAAATATATTCAAATAAGAAAATTATAAAATATATAATTTGTTTTCAATGTGTGGTTTTAAAAAAATTCTTACAAAACCTAGAAAATTATAATAATAATGGTTTATGAAATAATTCAATTTTAATTGAAAGTATAAAGGGAAAATCCATACCAATATACCCAAGTATCTTAATTCATGGTGGACTAGTGACATAAAAAACTATAATTAATTAGGACCATATTTAAATTTCATAAGAAAATTTTCATTCAATGGTCATGAATTAATTACCACAATCAAGTTGGTATTCTTCTAATATATAAAAAACGGTCCATAGTTGTGTAAATGATATGATAAAACTAAATCACAATAGAATTATAAATGAATAAAATCATCATTAATTTGTATAAATAGATAAAACAATTTATTGTACAAACATTTTTACCAATTTCTCTATAACTAATGTGATTATAAACCTATTCTTGAGGAACATCCAATTATAAATAATCCCAAAACCATGGACATTATAATAGAAGAAATGGTTCGGAAAAAAATTAATTTTATTAAAATATTATCTATCCAATATTATAGTGAAATAGAAAACATGAAAGAAGGAATGGAACACATTTCTAGGACTGGTGATCCCCAAGTCAGAACCCTTACATAAGCTCCACATCGATAGAAGAATGATCCTTATTATTCTATTAAATACCCCATTAATAGAAATTCAACGCACCTCTAACGTATATTAGTAAAAAATAATGTATGTGCCCCAAAAATTTAAAAGTATAGTGTGATCATATCACTATTGATTTCTGGTCTATGATTTGAATGAATGTTTGACATCTTAAATGTTATGGATTTAATATTCTATTAGTTTAAAATTATGTTTTAAATAATTGATTTAGAATGTGAATGATGAAACCAATCATAAAGAAAATCATCAAAAATGTCCATATTTCTATCCAAATTTGAACTAATTCCATAGAATTTATAATTCAATCATAAACATATAAAAACAATAAAAATTAAAAGAAAAACATATTAAATCAATAAATATTCTATAAAAGAACACATAATAACATGTTAAAATAAGTATGAATTATATATATATTAGTAGGAATTTCATTAAAAAGACCAATGAGCTTTTAAGAATTTTTTTTTTAAAAATTATCATATGATCCCGAGGTAATGTCGACACAAATCTATGATAGAAATTATCTATCTATAAAACCACATCAGTTATTAATTTCAATATAAATATATTGTATGAAAATAAATTTTCATAATGGGAATTACCTACGATGAAAAATTATAATTCAAAATCAAATCCTTTCATATATAAAAAAGGATCCTGATTCATAAATGATAATTTTTTTGAATGAAATAAGAATTAATTAACCCCAAAGAGTCTTCATAAGAAATAAAAATTTCTAATTATCAAATCACCCATCATTAAAATATCATAAAACAAAATATTTCCACTCTATATGTTATCATTAATCCATAAATAGATTCACACATTATGTGGAACTGAAGATAGTTCATATTGTAAATCATATCTAATGTAAATCAGTGCTCATTAAAAATCAAATATGTGAGTTGAAGCTCCATTTTTGTCCCCTTTCTCCATGTTTTTTTTTATTATTAGAAATTTCAATAAATAAATCTTAACATTATAAAAGAAATTTTAGTATTTTTATATATCCCATTAGTTTAAGGTATATATATTTACATGTTATGTTTTGAAAAATATCATTTTTATAATGGCTTAAAATTTCATATCATTGTCTATAATAAACCACTCCTTATTTATAATACATGACATATTTTCATTGAGTTATATTATGTTCCCCAAGATCCCTACATAATGGAGTAGCCTCACTGAATATTGAAAAACCATATCCCCTTTCCAACATTCATTATTTATTAGAAAATTATTTTATTCCATGATTTTTACTATTTACATTACATCACCAATATAAAAAACAAGAAGTATCAAATGCTATAATTTTCAATAATGTTCAAGATTTTTGGTATTTTATATAATAAAATGATATATTTATTTCTCACTATGCCATTATTTTCATAATAATATTAAAATAAATAATAATTAATTATTAATAAATTATAACTAAAGAAAAAAAATAAAAACATAATATTTTTTAGCTTAAGACCTCAATGAATTTAAAATACTAATATTATAAAAAATATTATATACACCTAATTATTAGACAATATAATGGTTAAAACTAATATAAATTATAAAATAATAAACAACTAAATCGATGGAATTTATACCAATCAAAATGAATATTAACCACTATAGGGAATAGTAACTTTTTGTTAATAATAATTGAATATTTTATATTAATATGAAATTTTAAATTTTCCTGGAAAGAAGAAATTAATGTTTAAATTTTTTATAAAAAAGTAAGCTAATTTCTTTATTAATTTTCAATGAATAAATAAAAAATTTGAAATGATGAGTTTTTAAAATTGAAATCATCAATGGAATAATGTTTAAAAATAAAATTATATGGGATAATGAGTTATCTATAAATAAGAGTTGTTATACTCTTCAGTATTAGTGAAATTAAATTTTTTATCTATGTATATGGGAGGTAGAAAATATGTGTATAAATTAACATATCCTTTTTAAAATTTATTTAAATATAAACATTAATGTGTAATACCTATATATAGATTTAGCAAGATTGAACAGTGGAGTAGAATAAACATACAAGTGGTTATGAAATTTTAATGATTGTGTAAGTATTTCTTTTAATATTAACATGAGATTTAACTTATATATAAAATTTTTAATTATTTATTTATAAATATTATTAAAATTAAATAAATATGTTAATGTAAGTGTCTTTGTTTAATTATGATATTCTTTAATGAAATATTGAGATATTTTTTATGATTAATGTGCTCGTATAAAATTAAAATAATTGAAATATATATCAATCGAATATAATAGAAATTTGAGTGAATCATTTTCTTTAGTTTTTAAGAAATTTATACATTAATCTAAGTATCATAATTTGAGTTAAAGTATATTCTATTAAAATAGGTTCTAAAACTGAATTTATTGATTACTTTTTTGAACAAATTCCTCATAATATAAAGTTAAATATATGTAATTATTTATATATTATATTATTGTTAATCATTATGAGAACTATATAATAAGATCTTAGAAAATACTATGTATATTTTTAAGACATTGATGATATCATCATGGTGTAACATCCAATAAAAGATAAAATAATGATTTAACTAATTCTTTGGAAGTGTTAAAAGGTTAATGATGTTGGGTTCTAGATGATATTATTTCAAGTGTATACACATTCATGTATTTGAGGAAATTGGTAATGGATTATTATTATTGATAATCTTAACTAAATCATTTTTTCTAAAACAAACTATATTTACTATTGTTCAATGATAAAAAATATATTCAAGTGAATTTTCTTAATAAGTTAGTAACCCAACAAAATATGAAGTAAGTATAAGAGATTTATATAATTCATGTATGATTATCCTGATAGCTTCTGTATGATAATAATTATTATAAGGGTTCCATGATATCATATACCCTATATTAATATACTTTATTTATTGAATTTTTTATGGTTTTATGAAATTTAAAATTTATATCAATGTTATTGCCTTCTAAATCGGGGAAAAAATATTTTTACACCAAGATTAAAGAGACCACATCAAAATGTATAGAATTTGTGTGACTGACTATTAATTAATAAATTATATCTCCCTCAAATTATCTACAAACCCATTCATTGAATGGATCACATGTTCTCTCACCTCCAATTATCATTCATGTAATATTATTATTAAATCAACAACATAGTGCACAATAGTTTGTTAATGAGGTTTTCTACCAATGATATGTGACTATATCCCAAATCATAGTGGTTTTAATCCTAGATTCATGCATATAATATTATTTTTGATGAATAATATCATGAAAGGTTATATCATTCATAATAATGAATTTTGAATACCATCCAGAAAGGATTGATGTTAAAAACTTGTGGACTTTGGATTTTAGTTCCAACCAAGCCCTCCTCCCTAAATATCATATACAATAGTCACCTTAGAGAATTTTTATTAGTATTATAATATTATGTCTCTTTATAAAATTGTGTATAAAAACTCCATCCTTAATATGTAGAAATAAAAAATTGGTTTCTTCTAACATCATAATATAGTGATATGCTAGGATTATTTCCATATAATATCAAAATATTATAGGAAAACATTAAAACATATTTACCATTTCAAATAAAGAAATGATAATATTTTATATGGTATCTCTCTCTCTTTTTATATTCAATTATTATTCATCAATTCATATGTAATATAATTATTATATTATTAGATACATATATCCTTTAACATGTTGGATATATAAGATAAAAGTAGTATCAGATCTATTTCTATTCAACAGTTATTCATCTTATTCTTAACCTCTTTATATTCACATCATCAATCCTATATATTTATTTTTAATAATGATAATGAAATCTTATCAATCATGGAACATCAGTTATTTATAATCCTTGGTTATCAGAATGTATATAAACTGATCACATATTGTATATTTAGATGAATATGTCTTTAATAGCCATACAACATCTATTATTTTAAAAACCTTAGAAATATAAAATTATTATTGGAAATTTATTCCACATTATTATGATTACATGTTGTGGAACTATTTTGACATATTTTAATTTCACATGCATTTTATTATTTTGGTTATTGTTTTCTTGTACCATTGCATCACATGTTTTTGTGTAACATAATATATCATCTTATTCTAAAATTTCTCTAAAAATTTACAAAATAACACCATGAATTGAATATTTATTATAACTCTCCATCATACAAAATGATGTGGCCTTATCATAATAATGAGTATGTACATATACATATAGTTATTTGTTTCTTTTATTTTAATACTACTTTATCTAATATTCCCCTTTTTCTTAACGCATGGCCAATCCATCTTCTCTATTCATAATTTATATAAATATTTTTTTGAATGACAATTTAAGGAATTATTTTTGTGATGTTTAATATTTTAATAATAGCTCAAAATGTGAATATTTATTTTTATTATGTGTTGTCTTTGTGAAAATTAATCTTTTTAAACTACTGTTATTTTTTTAAAATAATAAAATTCAACCCCTAATTATCAAACAAAACAATACATATGAATTAGAGAACCCATATGTATCTCATTACTATTAAATCCTAAACTAAATATTCAAAATATATGGTTTGAAAAGAACATATGTGTTAACTATAAAATCATATATACCATTATGTATGAGTTTAATTCCTTCATGTAAAACCCTTAAAATTTCAATCCTTTACAATTTTTTAGAAATATAAAATATCCAAGACATTTTAAATTAATATAATTCTATATATAATTATTTGAATAAATACATATCCACATAAATACATTTCAACAAAATTTAAATATCCTTTAATATATTATAAATTTAGGAATAATTGAAGATTAATTTCAAAGTCATTTGGAATGAAAAAGGTCACTAAAACCTGGAAAAATATATAATGATCGTGCATTCACATTATATCTTATTAAGGAAAAAAATATTTCTCTTCAACTCAATAATTTCTCAAATATATTCCTCTTTGACAAAAATCTCTTAAATATTGATAATTATAGGGATGCAACATATTATATAGTTTTCTTAGCTTCATCATATATATATAACATCTAGCAATAACCACACTCCATGAAACACACATTTTCTTAAAATCATATTCATCCGGTTTTATATATGAATTTTTTTGAGAATAAACCACCCCATAGACCAACTCTCACAACAATAAGTCTCTATGAAATATTTGCAGAAACTCAATTGTTTTCCATATATAATAAAATCTCAAATAATTTGATGGTTGAGTCTCATACTTCAAAAATAGTTTCAAATTTTAAATAAATATAAGAAATTTATCACGGAAATAAAATATTATAAACCTCATATAAATATTCATCCTTATTGAAAATCCTATATCATCATAATAATAAAAAAATTTGGGTAGTTCAAAAACCATGATTTAATATATTCTCTAATCTATTCAATAATAACAAAAATTGAAACCTTTTCATGGGAAATATATTTTTTGAATCATTATTGTTGGGTAATCCAAAATCATTATAACAATTCCTTTTGGGTACATATTGAAATTATGATAATTGATTTCATTCTAATTAAAAGAAATGATAACTCGATGATAAGTGGGTTTAAAATTACCCATTTTGATTTGTTATCAATACCTATATTGAAACTGTATGTAAAAATTTCTCATTAATTTACCTTTCCCCATCAAATTTATTAAAAAAAAGGAACATTAGTGTTGATTGAATTAATTTATCTAATTTTTTATGTAATCAATCAACCTAGTTAATTTCAATAAGAAAAATTATTAAAATAGAAAATAAGAGGTAATAATTTAAAAAACAAATTTATCCATAAACAAACAAGGATATGATTTTAAATCAAATATCCATTTAAATGATTGTTTAAATATGTATAAAGAACTATTTCAATTGTGAATATATTATATTAATATTTTATTCCTCAATTCCAACACTTATCAAAAAAATATTGAAAACAATAAAGGCCGCAAGTATGATAATTTTTAAAAATTAACAATTAATATTCTTAGTATGTCTTCAATGAAAAAAATCAACTAATGTACTCCAAAATACCGTAGTTTTGTGAAACTATATATTGTAGTAAATCATTGAAACTCTTCCCCATAAAGGGATATATTCATTATTCACATCATCAAGGAATATATCTTTACAGAATGGGAATCAGGAAAGAATTATTGGTAAATTTATGATGGTGGATTCCATCATGTCTTGAATGGTTATTTTTGTATTATATATTTTTTAATTATTCCACTAATTCCTAAGTCATATTCAAAACCCAACATAGAAAGAAAAAACAAAACGTATGTAGGAATAATGTGGAACTAATTTGTTCCTTGGTGAGAGAAACATGAAAAATACTTTATTTTAAATAAATGTTATATTTTTTTACAACTATATAATTGTGAAAAAATTTCTTTTTTCATTTATTATTTTCCAAGATGCATTATTTTTATTGATAATTATGGTTTCTTTTCTATTTTAAAAATAATTTCAGATAAAATTTTATTCTTCATATCATCCATAAAGTACCATTTATATCTCTATTAAACATGACTCTTCATTAAAATATCTACATGGGATGATATTATGATTTTTAATTTATTTATCATTTCCAACTGGCTTCAATATAGTTCCTCATGAACTCTTAGGTATTACTTTTTAGAAACTCATCTATAAAATTTGAGTTACTATTCAGTGTCATTATATGTTTCTTTTAATAATATCCATTATCTTCTATTTTCTCCATATTTATTTCCCTTTAAATTATATTAGTGAAAATTATCATTCATTATTTTAGGAAATGAATATATTTCTTGGATCTTCCATTTGGGTTAGAATTATTCATGTACTTCTTGGGGTTTCAATGAATTTGTGTTTTTCATTTTTTATTACCCAAGGGTTACTCACCATCAATTTACTTTAATTATTATTTTTTCATAACAATACTTCAAATTCATTTTGAATATTCCTTTTTGGTTTGAAGAATAATGAATCATTACAGTGAAAAAACATTATTATGGATTCCATATAAATTCTCAATTACTTAAAATCTATTAGATATAAAAAGTTTAATATCATTATTTAATGTAATTTAATTATCACATACATAAAACATATTGTTTTAGGATAACATTAATTTATTGTATTTGAATAATTATGAATAAAATTTATCTAATTTTTTTTCAATAAGAGATATTATACATTGATGATAATACATTAAAGAATAAAATGATGTTGAGAACAATCTTGTATGTCAAATGAAGATGTTGATGATAATGTTGGATGTTTGTGTTTTAAATTTTAATTTTAGCTAGTATGAATATGAACTTTAAAATATGTATAATTTGAATCATGGTATTCATATATGATGTAATTTTATTATGATTTTAAAAAATAAAATGGAAAATTTAAAGGTGTTCCAAACTATAAAATCTGCTTTCCTTCCAAGAATTTTTTTATAGATGACGTGTTTCATAACAATTTGTATACCATGTAGTTAAATAATGGATATGGGAGAATCATACCACAATATATTGTCTATTTTATTGTGATTTTGAATTAAGATGTGGGATGACAGATTGTCAACATGACTTCACATCAAAGAGTATGTGATAATTCCTTAATAGAGGCTCAATCAAACATCTCTACACCAAATTTAAGTCCATTATACAATTCACAAAAATCTGTCTTTTAGAATTATTTTGAGAATTAGGGACCTCCAAAATTAAAATATTTTTCCATTCCATGACATTGAGTGTAAGACATGTGAAAACAACTAAAAGATTATTGGCTAATCCAAATTACATGGATTTCTCTATAGTGTTTATTATCATGGAAAATTGAATGAAATATAATGATCTTGATTCACCTAACAGGATTTTTTGTTATTAAAACTCAAAATAAAAACTGTTTTTTTAGATCATAAGGATTTATTGAGATAAAATCCAATGTATGATAAAGATGTTGTTGAATGCAGATGAGGGTTCAAATTTGAATTTAAATTCTAAATTCCATCTAGGATTAGATAAAATATGTAGTATAGATTTCTTAAAAGGAAATAAAAATGAAAATAAAAAGTGGGAGTTAAGTGTAATATTTGAGAAGAATATATAATTTAGTCTAAATGAAATAGATAATTCCTAAAGGGATAATATATATTTCATTTGTATATCAGATATTAAAAATTCTAATGATTCAAAATCTGGTTGGATTTCATGACTAATAGGTTTAGCATTGTTATCAATTATTGTAAATCTCAATGAAGTCACATAGATATATATCTATTAATAAAATCATTTATGAAGTAGTAATGTAACAAAAATTTTATTATATCACTAAGACTGTAACACCCTAAGGTTTTAAAATATGAACATTATGTTCGATATCATATAAACATTCAACATAGAGCCTGAACAGACCATGAAAAATTATTTTTTAAATATTTTAATTCTAAAAAATATATTTAATTGTTCTATATAAATAGGAATTACCACATTATTAAATATATATAATGTTTTAAAAAAAATATTAAAATTTTTATCTACACATATGAAATACGAATTAAATATTATTTATTTCATATTATTCAAAAAAAAATTATTAAATTCAAACATGATTTTAGTTTCTTTTTTAAGAAAAATATTATTCATATATTTTGTAATTTTTTTGAATTTATTTAATTAAATAAAGTCAATTTTTGATATGATCATAACAAAATTATCTTCGGGTGGTTTTTTTTATTTAAAGAATCCTTGATTTTTTAAGTGAATAGTAAAAATACAGCATTCTGTTGAAGATAGTATTTTCATTTCAAGAAGGTAAAATTTTTTATTTATTTTTAAAAGGAATTAAATTTAATATTAGTTTCCTTATATTATTAATAATCCATTTAATTTAATTTTAATTAATTTTATGGTAGAATTTAATTTTCAATCATTTTTATACATAAGGAATATATATTTCTGAAAAATAATTTTGTTGTATTTTTTTATTAAATTAATTTATTTCAATTAAAAAGAGTACGTCATGAAAAATATATATCATATCTAGAATTATCTGATTAAATTTGGTAAATATGACCCTTTTGATTTTTCAAATATTAATAGTCACCATATTAAATTTTTAACACTAGTGGTAACAGTAAAATGGGTAAAAGTAGTTTAAAACATTTGGATAAGGAATTAAAAATTCTCTAAAAAGACATTCTCTTTTTTTATGTGTGTATTTAATCTATTTTCCAATAATTTATTAAATATATTTCCACTTTATTCTATATTTCATTAATTATGACTTTTATATTAATTTATGTACAAGATAAATTCAAACATTGGACACTCTATAGGTTAATATCAAATATATTTTATTATATGTGTAAGAAGATATTATTTTTTATAATTGCTTATTTTTAAGATAAATTAATTTTATTTATCATAGTAATTAATTTTTTATTTTTATTTATTGAATAATTTATATATAATTTGACTCTATATGAACATATCGTTTATTCAACTTATAGAGAATTAAAATTTATACTTCTTAAAATATAAAAATTAATTAAATTAAAAATAATTAAATTTTTCAATAAATTTGGATAAAAATCATGAAATATTAGGTTTTTTTAAAGTATTATATTCATGTTTCATATTTTTCATTATTTTTTATTGAAAAAGAAAATTATTAATGCCAAAATGATATAAATGATATTTTACTAAAAAAATATTTTAATACATAGTTTTATGTTAATAAAGTATTTAAGGGAGAAATTTTAGAAAATATATGTTCAAAATTTCATCCCTTGGCCATTTAAGATCCAATTTGTAGTGTCTTTGTAAAATTATAACCCTTTAATAGTTAAAACTTAATAACTTTTGTTAATGTTAAGTTATGTTATATAGGGTGTTAAACTAGTTGTTATTGTTTATGATTCCATATAAACCTATTAGAATTTTTTTATTTGTGATATTTTATAAATATAATACCTAAAAATTGATTGTATGCTAATTTTGAAGAATTTATCTAGAGAAATACTTTCATATATTTCAATCCTTTAAGAAATTCCAAGAGCTCTCATCTTCTATATTTATAAATGGAACAACACCTTTATCTTATTTACATACAATTGAGCCTTATATATCACCCAAAACCAATATTATTTTCTTATAAACTTCCATATTAATGAATTATAGGTGATTATGTACTTATAATACCATTACAAGGGACTTTAAGAAGGTATTTAAAAGTGGAATACAAAATAAGGGGTATTCATCATACCCAGCATTTTCCAATTTTCTTCTTCTTCAACATCCTGTAAATCTACGATATTATTAATAAAAAATTATTTCTCAATACTTATTGTAATTAAATTTTATTATGAATATTAAACCACCTTTATTCAACTCCTTTTCCATCTTATGGTAAATAACATTATCTCTTGTGTGTATGTATGACTTATCATCTCTGTATAGTGATATAATTCATTTTACATCACCACCATTCATCTATGGTTATTTTGATTTATTTAATATTTATATATAATAAATAAGTTATAATTATTATTAATGAATTATAATATCATTTCTACTATCTTATATTCCATTATGTTGGATGTTGATAATGTCACTTGTGTGTAAGTGTGGACTACCTCCTCCACAAAGTAGAGTGATGTTTTTCATTTTGGTTTTACATATATGGAAATAAGGATAGATATAAGGAATAAATATAATATATTTAATATAATAATTGTTATTTAAATATGAATTATTATTTTCCTTTACTTATTTTCATCCATTAAAAAGTGAATAAAACATTCCTGTGACCAAACGGACGATAGTTTCCATTAGTAGCATAATTTATTTTTCTATATATAAATTTTATAAAAAGACTCTAAATAAATATATATATATAAGATATATGTTTTTTATCATCATTAAGATTTTAGATATATTTTAACCATTATAAATTTAAATATAAAAATGCTGGATAATCATAATTATCTTGAAATTTGAAATGTAAAACACTTGGAAATGATGATTTTAATAATATATTAATAATAAATGGATATTTAAATTTAGTTAGCTCACCATATATGATATTATAAATATGTAAATGATTTAGTTTTATATTTATATTAAATTTATATATACTACATAGGTGGATATGTCTCATTAAATGAAACGAAAACTTGATTAAAAATGATTTCAAGTCTCAATTTTCTTTCTAATTGACATATGCCGTATTCGTACCTAATTTATTTATTGTTGTGTATATGTTTTCCATTGGATATATTACATCTTGAATCTAACTTTTTCGTTATATTTAATGTTTCCTTTTATTTTATTATTTCTCTTTCTTCTAATTCTAATGTTACCAATCTATTAAGGATTTTATAGGTCAATCCCATTATTTTTTTGAAATTGCTTATGACTATGTTTCAGAAAAAGAAATTTCATGGTCTTAATACTTATAATTCTCATTCTCATTATTCAAATATAGTTATTTTTAAATATTAAAAACGTTATTTTCATTTACTATCTGTAATTACATAATAAATGAAAAAAAAATTAAATAAAATTAAATGTTTTTATCTCTTCGTAAAAAAAATAATGTTTCCTCCATATCTATGAAATCTAAAATAAATGTTTTTAACATTCCATGATTTTTTTAGCGTCATTATTACCCATTATTGAATTATTTAATAAAATAAAATAAATATTCTTGTCATTTTTTGAAATAGGTACTTACATATTTTTTAACAAAAGTATAAAAGGAATATTTTCTTATAACGTATACATAATGAAAATAATTTACACTATTAGACCAGTAAATTATTTGAAGAATACATTAAATGATTCAGAGGATAATTTAAAATAAATTTTTTTCCTTAAAATAGGATGAATTTTAGGATTATAAAAAAATTTATTTAAAATTGACTAAGTTATTCTCTAAAATTATTATTCTACAGATCTTTTATTAGTGGTAAGAATTTTAGTGGGGTTTTTATTTTTAATTCATGGATTAAGTAGTATTAATAATCGATGGGGGTAGAATATCCATCAATTGATTCAATATAATTAAGGAGGATTATATTAAATAAGGCATCCAATTTATTTCCCATGAGAAAAATGTAATTTTTTATTCCAACCATTACTTAGATAGATGTGGTAAGATCATGGAATATTTCCACGGTATTAATAAAATAATGTTCCTCATGAATTACATTGGATGTTCCAAATCATATTGAAGGCTTCAAATTCATTATCTCTATGGGTCATCTAAAATATCATGATTCATAAAAACTATTGGAAGAATCAATTATTTTCCTTATGAATTAGGATTAACCATGTCACCATGGTCCTCAACACCATCCAAATGAATGTCTTATTAGTGCTTAAGGTTCTAAGAAATGTTTTGAGGACAATTTAATGTTATTCGATGACCATCATTTATTACACTAATGGTGAGGGGTGGATTCATTTCTCTTTTTGAAGATTCATGAATAAAATAATAGATAGTGGGGTAGTAATCTATACAACATAGAATTCTCAATGCACTGCTTTTAGGAGAAGCTAATATAGGAGTTTCTGAAGGATACTATATATGTGGTTATTTTTTATTGGGGATTTATGGGACCGACCTTGATTTTCTAAGGGATATGATCTCTCATCTCAACCAATCTCAATTTCTAGAATTCCATTTTTATCCTTTCCTCGTGAAATCCACTTTTAAAAATCAACAGTGGGAATATTTTTTCACACTGCAGTACCCACAGAACGCTTTTGGTTATTCTTCACAGATTCCCCTGTGAGTGTTTTTAAAAAAATCAAACATGTATTCTCTCCAAGCTAATACAAATCACACAGAATTTTTATATAGGAATTGTTGTGAGGAAATTTCTATCTTTTTTGACTTCCTTTTTTAGAGAATTATCAATCCTATTTTTTCTATATTTGTGATGACCAAGAAGAAATATATTTAATATTATTCTTGATGTCTGTACAACACATTTTAAAATGAGGAGTCCACTAATATTATATTTTTTATTTTATATTGGTTGGGAGTGGTATGGAATGACTTTCACACAATGATATTTAAATATTTTCGAGAAATATTAGTACTTATTTTCTTTATAATTGGTTCTATGATGTCTTCTCTAATAACTAGTAATGGTATGAGAAACCATTATGATTTTATATATATTGAATTTTATGGAAAGCTATGAGAAAATCTGAACATGATGGTTAACACTACTCAATTAAGGTTATGATGGTATGTTCAAAAAATTTTATGGATAAAATGGGATCATTGGTGAAGTGGTGGAAGAAAAAAAACACTTTGTACTTGTTCATTTATTGTAGAAGGTAATTTCCTTCTTTCAGGGATCAGATCTACTATGGTATATGTATTTGATGGAATCCTCATATTAGATGCCTTCTTCCACCATGTTTTCCACAGCCCACCTCATTCAAAAATGAAAACGGATTTTCACCAATGGAGTGTGTCTTCTTTACACTTGGGAGAAGGAAATAATGTATCGGGTTTTCTTCTATCAAGGAGAATACCAGAAAACACCTTTATAATTTTCTATTTCATGGGATTCACCCCATATGTATTGAACATGTTTTAACTAACCATTATATATTACAGTATTTTACACCTGATAAGATATTTTTACTTTTTAGTTATTCTATATTGTGACCTAAAAAAATTTAATCATTTTTTATAATTATTCTCTAAAATGATACTGTATTTATATATTCTATCCATGGGTTTCTTAAATTTGTATCATAGTATTGGTTTAGTTATTTCATGGACATTATTATTTCAAAACATTAGTTATAACACTTTAGATAAAAAAAATAGAGGACAACAATCTATAGTTTTTTCCATGTATTGATCATGTGGTATTCCTTGAAATGCATCCCTATAAACATGCTATATGGGGACATTATTTCATAATAGATGATTCTAGGTGTATTTACCCCAAAAATAGTTGGTTGGGTATATCTCAACCATCATTGTAGTGTATTGTGGGTGATACATTACTTTCTACATTGTACGATACTCAAGTGCAACACAATTTATTTAACTCCAATTTTATTTATAGTCTATTATAAATGATTTAAATTTATGATAACCTAGAATTAACATGGTTAAAATTAAGGTGTGTTAAATTTATAGGAAAATTTATTTATTTAGAAATCCTATGTATTAATTTTCTATATATCTAGTTTCCCGCTATGAAAATTATTTCTCACACTATTTTGGATGGTTTTAGTCAATTGATGGAATTGATAGGGACTATTTTGAAATTGAATTTTATTGACTAGGGAATGATTACTAATATAGGAAACCAAGTAAAATATTATTTAGAATGTGGAACCTTGTGAATATTCCCAACAAGTTACTTCATTATGTGACTAATAATCTCATCTTGGGTGTGTTTCCTGAAACATATATTTGGAGAAAAATGGGGGTTGATGGAGACAATAGGGGAAGAAGATTAACATACATAAATGATAAATTTTTTGAAACAAGAACCTATGGAATGATCTAAATAACATAAGAAAATGTTTTCAGTACTAAAAAAACATATACAAAATGTATTTTTTGTGGGAATATTAATTTTTTTAGCAAAATGTATAAGGATAATGTTGAAATAGATGTATCATCAATATTTGAATGTTTTAGGGGAATATATGTACATAATATAAATAAAATTCATAAACCTAAAGATTAAAATATGATCATCATTTTTTATGTGTAAATGTTCATTTGTAACAATAAATTGATGATAAATGATAAATTAATGGACGGATTTTTAATGGATTAAGATGATGAGTCATATATGAATTTTCAAGAATACATGGTAATGATATATGTTTTTATGTATTAGAATTTATTATTTAAATTGTAGAGGTATTTTCATCAATTTTATATTTTCTATAAAAGTCACACAAAAAAATTGGACTGTTGTACATATGTTTTACTTTATGGGTTTATATGAATTTTTTTATCAATACTGATGACCTAAAAAAGAGAACAAATAGAGAGGTGATATATTATGGAAAAAAACATTATTGAAGGAAATATAGGACTTTTTATATTAAAAATGTTTAAATAATATTGATTATTCGAGATAAAGTGATTATTGGAAAACTATATCGGATAAAATTTATGTCCCTAAAACTGATTATTAATTTGATGAAAAAACATATTATAAAATATATGAAATATTTTATAGTTTTTTTATTATGAAATATATTTCATATTAGACTACTTTATATAATGAAATAGTAGAGAGGATATGTTTTAAATCAATTATATTTTCATTTTATTGGTAATTTTGGTTATTATCATGCTCATGATAATAAACAAACAATGATTTCAAATTTTTGGTATGAGACTTTAAAATAAAACCTATATAGTTAGGGGGAATATTCTACATTAATTTTGAGATTTTAGTGATATTCTCTCTAATATTTTGTATTTTGAATTTAGTTATAAATATTATTAATGTTTTTTAAGGTGACCTACTTATGGAGTTGTTTATATTATGATTTGTGTAAAATTTTTTGAGATTAAAATATCATTTATAAAATTGAATAAAAAGTGATAGTTACTTATTCTGTTAAATATTCACTGAAGGGAGGAATTAATTTGAATTATTTAATGGTTCTTTTGATATATAATATGTTAATAATAGTTATTTGGTCCTGAAAAAATCATTAGGGGTAATCATTTCATTGAGATATATATTATATTGTAATTGAAAAAACCATAACAAAAGTTGAAATTGTGATTATAATATAGAAAGAAACTAAGTATATATTTTCATGTTCATAATCGTGATTTTAAAAAATCCTTAAAAATTAAGAGAAGTATCTTTAAATTAATTTTTTTTAACTACATTTTAGATGAGTCATTGGACTTAGCAAACATCATGGATTTATTGTTTTTTGGTCATTATCTTTCTCAGTTATATTTTTTCTATCACTCTCAATTAGTCCTTGGGAGCTAATTTTCTCTTATAATACCATATTTCTAATTAATTATAATAAACTCATATTTGAAAAAAATATGTTTGTTTTATTTTAGAAAACCATAATATTTCCCATTACCTCTTTTTTTAGAGGATGTTTTTTAACCCTTTATATGATTTGGGTTTTCTAATAAAATAATTTTCAAATGTAAAACTCTTTATTCACGACAAAATTTTCAAATATTGAGGAATGAATTTACAAAATGGTGGTAGAATGTCACACCCCATTATTTTAAAATAATAACATTATGTTCCAAACCATATATGACACTCATGATCAAGCTGAAATGAACCACATAATAAAATCATTTAAATACAAACATTTAAACTTATCTGTTGAATTGGGGGTATAAATATGAATAAACACTTTAAGATATATATATATATATATAATTTTCCTAATCAAAAGTTTTTAAAAAATTATTAAGATAAAATAATTAATTTTGTAAAATTTATATTCTTCATCAAAAATGTGATTCCTTCAAATATGATTTTTATTTGTTTTTATGATAATCTATTATAATTATGTTTTTAAATTTATAGATATTTTATTTGATAAAATTAACATTATTTTTAAAATCATAATATCAAAATTATCTTAGGTTAAATTTTTATAATTTTTTAAAAAAATGTGTTTTCCATGAATAGTAATGAAAACTAATTTTTATTAAAAACTCTATTTTTGTTTCAAGAATGTATAAGGATTCATCTTATTTTAAAAGGATTTTAAAATAAAACAAATTCTTTCATGTTATTAATATTATAACTAATACTATTGGAATCATTTTAATCATTGAATTTTGTATAAAAAAGTTTAATACTTGAAAATGTATTTTCCAGAAATGATTTTTTATTGTGTTTTTTATTTTTAATAATAAAAAAAATTATTCCACTTATTAGTATTGAATATAGAAACCAATATTAAAAATTTGAAATTATGTTGATAAAATCTTGTAAATAGGCCCCTTTTATTTATATTAATAGTAAAAATACAAAATATTCATAACCTAGGTAAGGGTAAAACATGAAAATTATGTTTAAAAGCATTAAATAAGGATTAAAAATAATAAAAAATATTCATTTATCATATTTGATTTTTTAGTTCTTCTATTTTAATCTAATTCATGAATGTATGTACACTTGGTTCTATATTTCTCTGTTTATGACCTTTAAATTAGTTAAATTAAAATAAAATGTCACAAATGTTATACTATAAAGTATTATATATCTAATATATTATCAAAATAAGAAAAAGATGATATGGATGGTTATAAAAGTTTATTTGAATGATAAATTATCTTCATTTATCACAGAAAATTGTTTTAAATATATTTTGGGTTGTATAATTACACTCAATGCTAATTTTGCGCCAATAAAAAATTTATTTAATTAAAAGAAGAAAACAAAATAACAGATTTTATAATTTTAAAAGGATCACAATAGGGTATAATTTTTGTGAACTGAACATAATGTCGCAAACTTTGAAATGTTAGGGATATATGAACGTTCAATAATTTAAATTAATATTCATCTTGTTTTCATTAAATTCAAATTAAATTAATAGTGTCCAAAATTAAATTAATAATGTTTTTAGAAATTAATATTCTATAGAAATCATGAAAAATACTAAAAATAATGAAATCATAAAATAATAATAATAAATGGTCAAAACAATTTACCTTTGTAAATTTTTGTTCCAATCATAAAATTATATATAAAATTATAAACCTTTTAGAGTGAAAACGTGGTTATGGTAATAAAGAATAAATTGGATAACTATGAGATTAAACCAAATAATATGTTTTCAAATGGAACAAAAACCTTTCTAAATATTATTTTTTGATTTTATTCCAATCATATTACTACTTATCATTTAATCTATAATGATGATGAATCATTTTTCATTATAATGAATTTATTATATATTAATATTTTACGAAAGTCCAATAGTCTCATCCCCAAACTTATAAAAGGGAACCCCTAATTTATTTTATTTACACCCTATTGATCCTTATACCTCAACCAATAACTAAAAAAGTTTTATTTTATTATTTTGAATCACTGAAATGTAGCTTTTTATATTTTAAAAATATTATTCCAGGGTTCTTTATAAAGGGATCCAAATGATGACTGTCGATGAAGAGGTAATTCTCCTACAAAATATTATTATATAGTTTTATTCTTCTAAATCCTAAAAATATTAAAATTAATCATAAAGTAATAACATATTTGTCATAAATATAGCAAAATTTGATTATTATAACTAAATTTCATTTGTTGAACCATGATTCCATTAAATGGAATGTGAATGTATTGCTCATGCATGGGTATGGCTTACTATCTCCACCTAGAGATAGAATTAATTTTCCGTGTCCAAATTTATTGGATGGGTACTATAATGGTATTAATATTTATATATCATTTTTATTAAGGTATTATTATTATGTAACTATTAAATAATTTTTACCATCTTACCATTCAATCGATTAGAAAACCACAACATCGCTTTGGGGTATGTGTTGACTTTATCATCCCCGAATAAATGTTATTTATTTTTGATTTATTCATTCTGAGGATATTAAAAAGGATTGATATAATGAATATATCATATAATTTATACATAATTTATTTAGTAAATGTGTATTTTTATTTACATTTCTTCCATTCCATCCATCATAAGGTTAAAATAGCATTCATGTGTGTGTACAACCTACTATCTCCATTAACAGTATAACATATACATTTTATTTTTTAAAAGATGAATATAAATATATATATTGAATATTTAAAATATTTATATCATTATTAAAATTTTATTGATTAAATAACCCTGATCAAAATATAAATATCATAACTACCAAACAGATATTATCATAAAAAAACTAAATTGTAAACACACAAAAATGATGATTTAGTGAGAAATTATTATGAAATTCATGTTGAGATTTCATAAGTAGATAATATATGATATTTTTATTATGTACATAATTCTTATATAGAATTATATTGTATTTATATTTATCATAAACTTGTTTATAGTTGATTATTTGTAAGTAAGACTTGAGGTCAGGGGATTTCTCATCTAACTTTTATTTTTATGCGTCATAAAAAATATTCACCACTTAGTTATTTTGTGTGGTATATATAATGATACTTTAAAAATTTATATATTGAATTTAGTAGTTAATGATATTTATTTTTTAATTTTTTTCCATTTTTTCATGGGATAATGATTCAATCAGTTATAAAGTTGTAAGGATTATATGTTACAATATAATTGTTTACTGATATTGTTTATGACTAAGATCCCAATAAATAAATTTCATTTTATACCTCTAATTAATTTTTATTAATTAATTTATCCTCAATTTATTTATACTTAGTATATTTGTTTCGTTTCATTTTCCTCTCTTTATGTAATCATGATTCGAAAATAATTTTTAATAAAAATATATTATTTCTCTATTTAATCGAAAATAATATTTCTTCCTTGTACATGATTTCTAAAAATGATTCCATGAATGTCTTCAACATTATCCTATAATTTTATAAATTATTTTTCACACATTATTTATTTTTAAAAAAATTTAAAAGGAATATTCATTTCTTTTTCAAAATGATGTACTTTTCAAATTTTTTAACAAAAGTATAAAAATGATTTGTTTTTCTTTTGATTTATATAGAATTGACCTAAATCCTATAATTATGCACACTTAGTAATTTGAATATTTTATTATAATTATTTAGGGTTCCAATGAAAATTTTTTCCATATTATTTAATTATTTATTATATTTTTTATAATTCATTTCATTGATAAAATGAAATTTTATATAAAAAAGTGTTCCATAGATATTTAAAATAGTTTTTTCATATATGATAACATATTTGGATATTAATTATGATTTACTAGGGTAATAGTCCAATTGTATCATTATTATTCTTTATATATGGGGTTTATAATTATGATGACGCAATTTTTAGGAAATAAATTTATTTTCTAAGGTTATGAAATGAAGATATAAAGAGTGCTTAATGATCTTAAGATATATATATATATATATATATAAATGAATTATGATTGTGTAATTATTTTTATTGTTATATACCTCTAATACATTTTCTAAATTGATATATATATCTCATGATATTATAAATATAATTATAGACATGATTTCAAATATCTTTTTAACATAATACTACATGAGTCCGATTACAATCCCTCAGTGCTCATATAAAAATATGCAAACATGATTGGGAATATATTTGTTCAAATCATTATTTTTATATATAGTATTTCTATATAAATTTTAACAATATTATACATGTACATGACTTAATTTATCTATCTTAACAGGATTATGATTTCTTATGACTATGATTCTATGTGTCTATATCATGAGTCGTGGATGTTTATTACTACTTTCACACACTTATTTATCATGCTTCTAAATATGAATAAATTTTGAATCTTATGATCTAATTATTATTTTTGGTATAGATATTTAATTAAAAGTCATAGATAATTAACATGTTATCATACCATTGGGATCATATTATCCTCTATTGATTTATATCTCCATTGTTTACCATTACTTGGAATTTAAGTCCAAATTTTATTATGTTTTGTTACAAAAAATTATGAAGAAAGTATCTAATTTGGGTATATTTAAGAAGTGCATTATGTTGGAATATATTAGTGAGACATGTTGTAGATATTTAATTAAAAGGATATATTTTGTATCTAGTCTCCAATGATAATAATCCTTTACAGTCCCTATGAATGTATTTTTATGAAATGTATCGTATATTAATCATAATTATTCCATAATTATATATATTGTACATGGTTTACATAAATGTTTCTTGAGAAGGACATCTTCTCTTGGAATATATTTTTGAATAGTTATATCTTATAGTCGATTGTTAAATTTTTGGAACATGATGTGGTCTATGTTGTAAAAACGTCTTTTGGAGATATTATATGAACCATGTTTGGGGTAATAACAAATATGGAAAGGATTAAGATTTTGAGTAAAACCTTATGATAAATTGTTTTAATACCATTCATCATATTCAAGGAAAATTTGAGGCGATGAGACAGAATTTAGTGGATCATGGGCTACAACAAATTATATAGGATGGATTAAGGATGATAATTCATGAAAATATTTTACAACTAATTCACCCAACCCCAACCTAGGTGTTTCCAAAGCAGGTCCTCCGAAATATCAATTGATATCCGAGGTAATATTTTAATTAAAATCAAAATGATGTTTTCAATGAGATATATATTCTTAATTTCATTATTATCCAAAGAGTTAATAACTTTTATATAACAAACTATCATGGATGGATGAATAAGTTTCCTCCAAATCACCTTACACATGGTGTCAATGTCTGAGATACTACTATTGTAGGATATAAATACATTTAAATAAATTCTCATCTGAAATGTGTAGATAAAAGGAATTTGAAAATGAATGGAAAGGCATGAAAATAAATATTATTTTCTTTATTAGAAAATATAAAATCCATGGTAATGGGTATTTCATCTAAAAAATAAAAATGAGAAAAATCAAGAAGTTTCATTGAAGGAATCCTATTTTTGAATAAATAGAAGGTAAATGTTTTTATAATTAAATTTTTTGATTTCTAGTTGGATGATGAGGAATATATTAATAGCTAATTAATATGGTTTAATGAAATAAGGAACAATATTAATGTATTTATTGGGAAACATGAATACTTCTATATTTTAAGTAATTATATGTTTAATTTTCTAGATTATTTAGATCCCAAATAATCATTCATAAAATATTAAGCATAAATTTTAATGGATTAACTAAACAATATTCTATCTGAATATTAATTTTGTAATGAACAGCTATTTAAAATGAAACAAATTAGACAGGCTTTCATGTCATGAGAAAAAAATTTAAATTGAATGAGGAATTAAATGATTCATATTTTTAGGATGATAATGATCTCAATAAATTTTTTTCAAAATTTTAAAATTAATTCTCGAAGGGAAAATGGAATCAATAATGTATGAAATGTTTTACATGTTTCCAACTCTGGCACAATTTGAGTGCCACTAGTAATGCATCTTCTTCAAACTATAGAGAACACCATACTTCAAAGTGGGATGAGAAAGAAAATATAAAAGATACTCTATTATAGTAGACTAAACCTCCTACATGTATGATTCCAGTGATACAAAACCCATTAGTATTTAGTTTTAACCCAGAAATGGGAGGATTCCACCTGACCCATCTACTATTAGGGAGTCATGGTGGATCAAGAGAGATAAAAATGGTCCCCATAATGGATCTCATAGATAGAGTGTGGGACCAGTTCTTGAAGGTGTATCCTAGGTCAATCAATAAAATTTTCGTTCTTGTGGAGATGGGCACACATGAGCCTGATAGTCCCTCAAAACAAACTCTATTTGTTGCTTTCTAAAAACACAAATCCTAGCTACCCAGATACATGATCCAAATATGTTTTATATGTGATCAGTCAGCTTCCCTTATTACCAATGATTGAGAAAGTAAGTCACTGAATATTATTGAGCAGCAGTACCAATGAATCTCTAAAACATGCACCAAATGAATCATTATCATTGTCCCTTAATGAACAGATGATGAATGTATTACTTCTTCATGGTTTTATACTCTTCCTCCATGAGAAATTTATTCAGATAAAAATCTTCCACTTGGGATGTAGCAAGCTTCTTATCCCCCTTTTAAGATAGGGACATCAATTTATCAATTTCATGCATTATTCACCTTTTTCATTGGAGAAGTATGTTTTCACATTTTATGACATTAGATACATATTTATTGTCCTTTAAATAATTTTACCACATATTATACACATCTGGATTAGGATCCCCCTAATTGGAGATGTTAATTTAGTATAATAAAAAATTATATTTTCTCAAACTCCAATATTTATGTGATTCTCAAATATACTCATCTTCAACACATATTGTCTCATTTTTATGGGAATTACATTATTATCATCAACATTAATAGGTCCCAAATAATCATTCCAAACTTCCTTTCTCAAAACATAATAACATCATGTGAATTAACATCGTGTTTATTGAAAAAAAATTAAACTCATCACCGTGTCGGATTAATATTATAAATATGATACTATTATTTTTATAATTGATTGTCATAGATATTTAAAAATAAGGAAAATATTTCGGGATGACTAATGAATATTAACACTATCTAACAAGAAAAAATGATTAATTTATATGTACTAGTAAAAATATCTATCACTAATTCACCACTCACCAACTTATCTTCATTGATCATTCATATTTCATGGGAATTTTACATAGTTTATTGCATACATCATTGTTTTTATATTTCTATAGGAATTATTAATTCCATTGATATTATAAAATTAAATGACACAATATTTTATTAAATAATTTTAAATGTAATGAAAAAATTTATTTATATTGATAAATATCAATTCCAACTAAATATCCTCAAACCATATCCTCTTTGTCGATAATGCAAATAATTCTATAGATACTTGAAATCATAATATTTTAAAAAATATTACATAATATTTGGATTTATTTGTTAGGAACATATTTATTTATTGGTTCATGTAACATTTGGTCACATGGTTTGATATATATCATAATATATTACACTAAAATATTACAAACAAGCCATATAGGTTTACAAAATATATTGAGCATATAATTTACCATCAATAAGAAAATAAATAATTAATAATAAATCTGTAAATATATAAATAATAATTAGACCAATATTCAAAAATATATAATGAAAATGAAACATAAACATTATAAAACATACATGAAATATACAAAAACATGTTACAAACATGATTGTTTTGGACTCACATGGTTGTAATTGTATAAATTATTACATAAAAAAAGTGGCCTAAAAATCAATTAAGACATGATAACTCATAATGAGACTTAACCCATTATTTAATACTCCCCCTATACTCTTGTTATATAGTTTTTAAGCATCATCATCAACCAAAAAACAATTTCCTCTAATTAAAACACAAAATAATAATTATACAAAACTGTTTATTTTGTATATTTATGTATTTAGTATTAATGACTTCGAAAATTACCACTATGTGGCCCTAAATTTCAACCATGGTGTAGTTGTAAATATAGGTGTTCATATTTTAGTGGAAGGATAATAAGATAAACATAAACCAATGATACTATTAATTTAAAAAAACCTATATCAAATAATCTACAAAAAAATATCTCAAATATTAAATGCATGCGAATATTTCCAAAACTAATAGTAATTTATAAGATAACATAAGTATAGAACACCCCTTCATCCAATAGTAATTGTCTTGTAGAGTGAATTATTGCATTTGTAACCATATAGTACTCAATTTATGTGAACATAAAAAGGTATCATTTATAATCTTAAAGGAATTGAACAATAATTTCATATATGGTGTATTTTTATATATCCCATTATGTAAAGCTAATTCCTCCAATTATGAGGGTAACTGTCCAGACACTCTAATTAATATAGATAAGTTCATCTGCTATGAAGGTAGATATTCACATATCGTAATTAAAAATATAAAAACTCATCATTTACTATGTAATATATTCATATATAAATCTATAAAATTATAAATTCTATTAATTGGATAGTATATATTCACATCATATATTTTATAACAGGTAACCTCATCCGTTAAAATGGTTGATATTAACATAACACATTTCATAAAAGAATAAAATATTGTAAATTAGGTAATTGAATTCATCATTCCATAATTTTTTTAATCATTAATTGGAAACCATAAAAACATTATTTTTTATGTAAAGCAAACAATCCTTTTTGTATAACGAACATGCACTAATTATTACTTTTAGACATGGATAACATGAAAAGACTATGATTGCATGGAAATCACTATATTAAAATAAAAAATTAATTTTTCCCTAATAATAGCACGCTGAGAATAAAAATTTAACTCGATTATTGGGGTATTATGTTTTATATCATCTTATATATGTCAAATCAAAAAATTACCCACTCAATATTCTCTTTTAAAAATAAGATTCGTTTTATTCTCATAAATCACATTATAATAATTTCATATTTTAGTTCATTATATTCATCACTTATATTATTGATCAAACATAACACAATACCATGTGTGTAATGAACTTATAGAATATACAATATTTTATACGGATCTATATGAGAACATAAAATTTCAATACAAAATGTTTAATAAAATGTGGTGGGTATAATCAATGATAGGTAAATAAATTTATAACGAATAGTATACCATGATAGTAAATAAATAAATTCATTGGTATGATTTTCATAATCCTTGATTAAAAAAATATACAAAAATATTCATTTCCACATTTTTCTCTATAGTAATCAATGTTAATATGTTGTATATTCACCATTAAAATATTCTCACTTATATAGAATATTATTCATCATTATAATAACATTGGAATGTTTTTAATTTATTTTTTTAATCAAATTTTAGATCACACACACACATATATATATAATATAAATATTCATAAAAACACATGCCTATATTTAGTGTAAAAAAAATATTAGTGAAATTTACCTATAAATGATTATAAATATCTTGAAAGAGTTTTCCATCATTATAAGAAAGAAAATAAAATATTCAAAATACCATTATAACATAATAAAAATGAGGTTTATGATAGGTAGTGAATGAACTAATGACATAGTAATGGGGATGTTAGGCCTCTGTTAGGTGCCCATAGAACCTAAAGAAGGGGGTGAATCAGGTTTCTAAAACATAAAAACTTTGTATCCATTTAAATTATTTACCTTATTGGATATTATACCCTATTATGTTTGAATTTTTCTTAAATTTCTTCACATGTAATTTTCTCTTAATCAAATTAAATTACTGTAAATGTATAAAAGAAAATAAATATTCAAGGGACGTGATTATTTAACATAGTTATCCCACACTATGATATATCTAAGGAGAATGAAATCGATAGTTTACTTATACACCATTATGCACTTCTTCATTGGATCAATAGATAAAGTGTGGATGTGATCACTCCATTCTAAATCTCAATGTTTGTTATAATGTAGGTCATGATCACTTCACACCCTATGCTCTGATCACATCACACCCCATGCTCTGATCACATTACGACCTAGTCTCACTAACATTAGATATTTTATTTCTTTGACACTCCCCACCCAAATGTCATTTCTTTTTCTTCCACATCACTCTCAAATCCACATAATAACACATTCATAGTTTGTGTATGTGTTGATTCATTATAGAAAATATCACATGCTTGGATGGGTGTATCCCCAAATCTATATATCCATGATATTATTTTCCTCATGGGATACTCCTTCATAGGCCACCAATGATCACCTCGATCAAACTGCACATTATTAATTAAAAATATTTCAAGAACTATTACTTATTAGGGAAGTGTCTTGAATGTTGTATTATTCTTATTTTCCTCACAACAATAGTGTCATATCTGTTTTCCAAGAAAAAGAATCTTTAGGTCATTTATTGGTTCCATCACCTTTTATGTATAGGTATTCAAGAATATCCAATTGAGATACTCCTCTTATTCTAATAAGAAAGTCGATGATGTCTAATAAAATCCATACACCTCTCTTCTTCTCTCTATTATCTTATAGATATTAAATAAATTCTATAGAGTGAATCTCACAAATTCTCATTCCTTTTTTACATTCCTATGAAAGAAAATAGATCAATCCATATCTTGTTTCATATTTTATGTGGGAATATATTTTTTATTTTTCTTCTTATTAGACTATAAAAATCATGTTTTATGATATTTTATAATCATTAGTATGCTATATTTATCATTTATTAAAATATACACAAGTATTTTACCATCAATTATCTAATAGGATAATGTATTAAAAACATATAATTTCATGAGACTACATATTGTGGCATCCTCCACATCACCACCAATATATTTTCTTCACATGTTTAATGGAAAAATAAAATCAACCAGGATTTGTGTTCTCCCAAAAATAATAAATCATAAAAAACAAAATATACAATGAATAAATAATATTTTATTGTTGATAAGTTTACGTAAATTCATGTGGCTACCTCATAGTTTGGATTTTCTCATTTTCTATATCATACATAATGTTATATTTTACCCAATGATCTATCACTCAAACTATCAATTTCATATTTATCTTAAACCATATTAGTAATTTTATGTACCAATATATTTGAATGATTGAATATTGGAAAATGAATCATAACGTACTATATTGATTCTTACATAGAATCCTTGGGATGCTACTATTAGATATTATTTCCTAAAGTCATGATTCTTATGAGTCTCAAACATTAGGGTCATAAAATGTATGTTGATTTAGATTATGGTTACAAAGATATATTGTTAAGCATATTGATCATTACATATTCCCTTAAAAAATGATTATGAAATCCATTTATTTATGTTTATGCAAAGACCTAATAAAAATTTCCAAGACAACTATAACACTAGGAATTGGAAGAGTTATATCCAAATTAAATTTAGGATGATTTATATCCCCTATAACCTTTATAAGATAGAATCCTTTGGATGATAATTGTAAATAAAATTTTATAAATTCTTAATGATTATGAATCTCAACCATTATGGTTATAATGTTTATGGTGATGTAGATAGTGTTTATGTAGATGATGGTTACATAGAACTATGCTTAAAAATATCCATCATTAAATAAACCCTTCAATTATTTTTATGAATTGAATTTATTTATGCTTGTGTAAACACCAAATAAAAATTTTCAAGATTTTTATAACACTATGAATTAGAAGATTTATGAAGATTAATCCCAATTAATCTTAGGATGAGATACAGCCCCATCCAACCATTCTAAGGCATCTTATAAACTCCTCCTTGGGTCTTCATGTGATTTTCATGTGATCCAAGATCCTCAATCCATTAATCATTTTTCTTTATAAAAACAAGTAAAAATCATTCTAGGAATACTTCACCCTTAAAAGACTTATATGGAATATTAAAAAATAATCATCTAATCATCACGTCATCCATATATATTAATGTTTTAAGTAATAATTTAATGGATCATATTTCACTTGAATTATAAAAAATACACAAATGGGTTAACAAGTCTATCTTGTTGTATTTTAGTGAAAATAATTCCAAGACTCTTCAAAAATCCATCCCCATTATATATGGAGTACAAAGGGGGAAAATGTTAGAATATGAATCTTTTTACCCCCCTGGGTGCCATCAAATCTATTACTTCATAATAAATGGTATCTCACATTTCATATCATCCTCCACTTGTAGATGGAGTTTACTTTTAAAATATCCAATTTTTCATACATGATCAATAATGTTTTTTGAAAAATAGGAGGTTCCCCCTAAGATTAGGCAACTGAATAAAAAATGGGCTAAGGAGACCTAAAAAAGTTAAGATCAAGTGTTTCCATAATAGAAATGCTCATACCTTCATTAGGAAAAGATCTTATGTTATTAAAAAATTATATACCATATTCTAAAAGAATTTTTGAGGCGAGATAGTTCGTTGCTCTGTTTCATTCATTCTAAGGGTGGAAAACCTCCATGCCATCATGAACCATATTTCTACTTCTACGAACATGGAAGATAATTGACAATTGGGTAGCATAGTGTCCTTGAATTGAATTAAGAAGAACATGAGAATCCATGTCCATCACAACTATGAGTATCTTCCTGGTTTGGTACAATTTGAGTACCATAGTTAATGCATCTGCTTCAAAATATAGAGAACACAAATTATCAAAGTGGTTTGAAAAAGAAAATATAAAAGATCATCTATTATCGCAGACAAAACCTCCTCTAAGAATGATTCATGATCTATACAACCCATTGGTATTTAGTTTTAACCCATAAATGGGAGGATTCCACATGACCAATTTACTAGTAGGGAGTCTGGGTGGAGCAAGAGATATCAGAATGGTCCCCATAATCAATCTCATAAATAGATCTTTCTCCGAGTTCTTGAAGGTCCATCCTAGGTCAATCAATACGCTTCTAATTCTTGAAGAGATGGCCACACATGAGCCTGAAAGTCCCTCAAAACAAGCTCTATTTATTTCATTCTCAAAACACAAAGACCAAGATACCAAGATACATGATCCAAATTTGATTTCTATTTGATTAGTCACCTTCCCATATAACCAATGATTGAGAAACTCAGTGGCTGAATATTATTGAGAGGCAGTACTAGTGAATCTTCCAAACATGCACTAAATGAATCATTACCATTGTCCTACAACGAATATATGGTGAATAGATTACTTCTTCATGGTCTTATACTATTCCTACATTAGAAATTTATTCATATAAACATATTCCACTTGGGAAGAAGCAATCTACATCTCTACCTTTTCAGATAGGGACAACACTTTCTCAGTTTCAGGTATTATTCAACTTTTTCAGGGGAGAACTATGTTTTCAAATTATTTATCATTACCTACATATTTATTATCATTTAAATAATTTTACCACTTATTCTACATATTTGGATCAAGATCCTCACTCATAAGCATGATCTCATAGCTTATGTTTAACCAAATTTATCAGTTTTCTATATAGACTCAAAGCACTATATGTAGGTGAATTTTCTTCACTAAATATGTGTAGTCAAAAAATACACTATTCCTATAGATACATGGTTCAGTATATGAAACATTATATTTTTAAAATTACTCAATTTTTTCAATTATACTCAATTTTGTTTAGAATAAAAATTTTACAAACAAAAAACAATACTTTTTCTCCAACAAAAACCAACATCTGACTTCACTATACAGTCACAAAAAACCATTAGAATATAAGGAAGAAAACATAGATTGTTAGAACATACCATTTTTAAAATGAAATGATTTCAATTATTACTAAAAAATATGATAAAACATTAATAAAAATAACATCCATATATAATTGGTTTTCTCAATCTATGATGGTGTTGAACAACCTTAAAACATTATACACCAACACACCCTAAACACTAGAATCATGTTTTGTTCACTTTTGGTTCACTATTTGTCCATAAATATAATTATGTTATGTATATTTTATTATCAAATAAATATATGATACCATTTCATAACCCATATAAAATTTAACATGAAAATAATTTTGGTTTTTTATTTCTTCTTAAAATATATCTACATTTTTATAGTAATCAAATGTCACTTACATCATTTATCGATTCATAATTTTTTAAATAGATTCATCATGATAACAACGAATATATATATATATATATATATATATTTAGAACCTCTTATTATCAACATTTCTTAGCTTTTTATTGAAGTTAACAATATGAAATATTCTCTTTGGGTTGAAAATCACGATTTGACTTTTAGGGAAACATTAATTCTAGAAACCCGTTTTCACATTAATTATCAACTATAACATATATATTCATTTCATTATTAAGGTTTTTTCTTCACAACTATTCATATGGATCGTATATCTATCTAAATTATACACCTATTCAAGTATAATAATAAAACATTTATGTACATGGGGATATGGGTGGATTGAATTCCCATAAGATGAGCAATGGGGATAGTCAATTTAGACTAACTCTTTAATATCACCCATTTCATTTTTACATTTTCAGATTCAGATAGTGAATTTATAGCACTTCATCAAATTCCACTACTTATTGGACATCTATAATAATTTTATTTTTCATCTACTTAAAAGAGGATCCTCTTTTTGTGATCCCACATACAAACATCTCTGCATGAGTATTTACATTGGGGATCTCCCATTATATCATTAGAATCTTTTCCATTTTGATAAAAATATTAATTTATTATTTTTCAGTCATTTATTATTTAAAAAACATGATTAATGTTTGTTCTTCCTCCGTTTGATGATACGTCAACTAGTTTTAAACCCATACCTTGTAAAAATATCATAATACCACTTAATAATTCCTCTTCCTTGAGTTATGATATTCCTCTCAGAATTCATCTTATTTAGTGGGTTCTTCTTCATGGGTTCTTTTAATTTTCTCACTATGGGAGTGGATCCCTTATTTTTTATCACCTTTAAAATGTATTATTTTTCATTTCAATTGTTATTTTATGATAGATGAAAATTAAGATATTATAGAATCCTTCGTTGAACTCTATTCTTTTCCAATAAAATAATAAACATATATTCCAAAAAAAAATTCAAGATAAAATCTCTTATTATATGTAACTTGATTGGGGGTTATTCTAATGAAATTGATTGATTTACTCATGTATATTTTTCTTACATTATGACATGGGTTTGAACATATAAAACATCTTCTATAGATGTTACACATCATGCGAACTCCATTTAGTAGAGAATTTGTTGTATTATATTTTGTTCCACAATTAGGACAATGGGTTGAAAACCATATAATAATATTTTTTCAAAAAATATTACAGAATTTATCCTGAAAATTTTCATTATTTTTTTATTTATACATATATGTATTCAAAAAATTAATTATTCTTTTCAAAAATTATGATCTGGAAATATTCTATAAATTTTATATTTTTGAGTCTTTTCTTATTTCATTTATTGTGTTTAGTGTTAATGGTATCTTAAAATTATTACATCCCTTTGAGGAGTTGAAAATTTTATCAACTTACATGATATTAGAAAAAAAATTATACAAATGGTTATACATATTCTTTAAACATTAGGTAGGTTCAAATCTTGATTGAATTCTATATTCATGTAGAGATTTTTGTAGAGTGACCCTTACTTTCAGCTCTATTTCAGTTCCCATCAACATTTTTATTTCATTCAATGTTACATCGAAATAATAAAAATTCTATTTCATTTTTACTATTATATTTTTTATGTAGAACATCAATGACATCATCCCACTTCTTAACTTCTTGTTTTCTAAATTCAAATAATTCCTGATTTTAATATAATCTTCTTGAAATATTTATCACTGATCAAACCTAGAATTTATAAATTGTATTTCATTGTAATTCTTTTATGAAAATTCCATATATTTGAAATGTGAATAATTTTATAGTTTTGTTCTAGATCCACATATGTTTTTTAACTGCATGAGTGAGTTTGAACATTCTATTACACATTATTTAATTATACTCTGGCAAGAATCATATACAATAAAATGATTTTATTTAGTTACCTCTACATGAGAGTTCAACCTATTAGCTAAATTATTCTCCTTGTTTACATTTCTAAGGAATCATTATTCAACAAATTTATTAATTGATTTTAATAAATATATGATATTCTAATTTCTATGTTTCATATGAATACCATTGAAAAACATAAATTGATAAATATCCATGAACATGACTCCTTTTAATGAGTCATTTAATCTATTATTATCTAACACATAAATCTTTACATTTATTTTATCCCTTTCAAAGACGAATTCATAATGGACCAATTTAAAAATCCCTTCTCATATAATTTCTTTAGGGAATTATAAAATAACATCAATGTGTTTCATGAAATCCTTCTTCCACATTTTGAATTTTGTATCATTGAAAAATAATAGCTTCATTAATACATTAACTTATAAATGGAATAATAAAATTCCTCCATTAGTTGTGTAATCAGACTTATAGTTAGGCTTTGATGCCACTTGTTGGATCCAAGAGGATCCATGAGTGGTGGTGATTTAGTGAGATATAAATTAAATCTTTTTTTCTATTTTAAATCATTTAGAACTTCATATCCCACTTAGGTATGAGCTATGATTAAACTTATTCCCAATTTTTTTCGTCTCTACCCAATTGAATTCACTTTTGTGAATTCTATAAAAAATATTCAGAATACATGTGGATTTTACTTGATCCACATATATTAGAATATGTAACAGGATAAAGAAATTAATATTGTATAAATAAATCAATGATCCACTACATTAATAGTTTTCTAGGTAAATTTTTTTTTCTAGTAACTCTACAGCAAGTTTCAGTTCATGTTATAATGTTGAGGCCAAATCAATTCAATGATAGTATAACTACCATCATAGTTTCCCAAGGATTGGTCTTTCCACTATAAAGGTTCTCTTACTCTTTTACTCTCTCACACACATGTTCAGGGAATGATGCATTTAAATTTTAATGTTTTTTTTTTCATATTCAAACCACATCACATTCTTGGATGGTTTAATCCTCAATTATTAATAATTCATCATTTATATTCACATTGGTCAATATTTCTCATGTTCATTATAAACACATTCTTCAAAAAACACTTTTTTACTTATATAGTAAATCAAGAACTCCTATTTTTCTATTATTGTTATTGAAATGAATTCAACTTCATCTCGATGATATTATAGTAAACTCTTACTACCTTTATAATAATAAAAAATATTTAGTATTATGATAAGTTCCTTCCTATTATATGTATAAGTCTGTTAGAATATCTAATGAATCTTATACTCATTATCCTACACGTGTTTTGATTATATTTAATAAAATCCCACTCTATATCTCTCTTTTTAGAAGATTTGTAGTAAAGTCTCTTTAGAGAGTATCAATTATTATCATTACATCTCCCCCTCTTTTTGATGAATAAAAATTATGTGGGATCACATTCCATATTTAATATAGAAATATTATTTTTCCATTTCCATCCTATCATATTGGAAATAAAAATATTTATACCATTTCATCAATATTCACATGGATGTTAAATATTATATTAATATAAAAGAACGTCTCACTACCCTTAAATATATTACAAGAACAAATTTTTAAAATTTATTCCATTTGATGCTACTAAATATTATAAAAACATCAACACAACCACCTGTATCATTTCATGGCATGTTTCTTGAAAAAAAATAGATCAATGTAATATTTTGGTCTCTGAAAAATCATTCATCATTTAAAACATAGTATTGAATTGATAAATCATGTAATTAAAGATTCATTTTTTATGTTATTTCATGTGGTTGATTCATCATTATTATTATTATATGTTCACAAGATGAAATTTAATATTTTTAGGCCGTGGATATATTATTGAAACTACCACCTAAAATTTCTTTATAACCCATTCCTAAAATTCAAAGCACAATGATATTTTAATAATTAAATTTTAGAACAAGAATTAAGAATTTCTATATTGGTTATTATATAAAATCATTAACTAGAAACTGGTAATAAAAATATTATAATGTTATGGTTCATATATAAGTCATCCTTCAATGTTGTTAAAATAATGATTACAAATATAGTGGTAACATAGATGACAGCTATAATGGATAATTAATATAAAATATCATCCCTATTCATACCAAAAAATGATGATTTTTCAAACTCTTTTCTTACACTTATGTATGTTCCTTACCAAATTTTCAATTATTATCTTCATCCTTGATTCGTCTAATTTATGTAATTTTTTTTCAATTATTTCTAGGTTGTGTCACTACCACTGTAAATCATTAAGGGGGATTCCTTGAACTCCACTATGTTTTTCCAAATTATTATAATGGTGTCAAAGAATTTCCATCCCTTAATATCATTATTTTGTAAACAAACCCAAATTATCCTCAATATATATTACCCTTCTGAGTCTTATAATGAAGAGTCCATTAAAATACACCAAAAACACCTCATACATCTCTATTAATGTTTCAATAAATCATTAATTTGTCAATATTTTTTATAAATTCCAATTAATATGATAAACATTAATATGGGATCAATAGTCTTCACCCCATTTATAAAATTTTATTTTTTATTCATGGATTTTAATTCTATTAAAATCATTATAAAATTAGATGACATAAGGGTATTAAAATTTAGATAAAATGATGACAGAAACACCATTTTATTAATTATAAAGAAAATAAGTTATTTGGTGTATATTTTTATAAGAAACATATAAACTAGTCATTATTTTTATATTCTCAAATAATGGTCATGTTAACTTGGAATTTACCTCTTTCCTCTTACTAGGGTTTTTGAGTTTGATGTAATCAAAATGATATTACACGAGTATTGTATTATAATAAGGTCATTTATATGACAATAAAAGTATCATTAAATTTAAATGTATTCCCTAAGGATGTGTAGGTGGGTTATTTATTTGATACACCATAAATAAATAATAAAATCATTACAGCTTTCCATTTTTAAAACTCATTAAACGTAGATGGTCATACCCGTGACACAATGTTCCCGCAACCCAATGGACATGACCCATGCCGGCCCGAGTCTGGGTCACGTCGGCAGACCCAGGTTGGGTCAACGAACCCCGTTCCAGTTTTGGTTGGGTATGTCTTACCGGGTTGAACCAAACTCGGGCCCCCCCGACCCCTGTTTGGATAAATGTCAATAACTTATTGACCGGGTGTCCGATTGACGCGTCGTCAACGTAATGAGAACCCTTACGATGAGGTGGTCCTTATGAGATATTCTATGGTGGATTTGGTGGATGTTGGATTATGGACAGTTTGGATCAAAATCAAATCCAATAGGGCCTTTTTACAGAAAATACCCATATATTACAAACATCGCATTCGTTCGACGCATCGTCTTTTGCATTGGGACCCTTACGACGTGACGGTCCTTTGTGTTTCTCTATGTTAGACTTATTAGAGGTTGTGGTATGACTGAGGTCTTTAGGAGAAGAACCTCCATGAATGATGTATACTACGTGCAAGAATCCAGTGGTAGGTTGTGACATGAAGACTGAGAGGGTCCCTTCCTAGATCAGCAGTAGAACGACTTTTCATGGATCAGCAGTAGAGAGACCCATCATAGATCAAAATGAGATAAAGCCTATTTTGATCCATATTAGTGAGACACTATGTGGATAAGAATAAGAGAGACCGTCCGTTGATCAGCATGAGAGAGACCCTTCATGGATTAGCATCAGAGTGACCCTTTATGAATCAGCTAAGCTGTCAGACCCACATAGGATACAGGAGCATCTTAGATGAATTAGTGACTACAACTGATCATCTCTATTACTCTAGTGTAGCTGGTTTTGTATCTTATGTAGGTCCGAAAGATTATATGAATTAGTGGCTACATCTAATAATCTCTATTACTCTATAATAGTTTCTCTTTTATACTATGTGGGGATGATAGCTTAGATGGGATAGATGGTCCTTTATCCTTTGTGAGTCTGACATCTTAGCTGGTCCTGTATCCTGTGTGGGTCTGACAACATAGATGATTCTATGGATACATCTAATCATCTATATCTCTCTACTAATGTGGCATACCTAAGTGATGTGAGTGAAGTATTTTAAACATTATCATCATGGTGGTTGGCTTTACTTCATTTTTGGAATGGCTTGTGCTTGGGATTCAGAGTTGGTGCCTATCTTTGATTGGTAACTTATGTATATGTATAGACATATACCTATGTAAGGTTGGTTGATACTTCGTGATTGTATCTTTCATTGTGTGTTATCCTAGTCGGAAATCGTGAGAACTTGAGGATCTAGGGGTCCCTACTGAGTATCGTTATACTCAACCCTGCATGGGATATGCCCGCACTTCATTGTGTTTGTTGCAGACGACGGACAGATCTGATTGAGGAAGAGAGTTCTGGAGCTAGAAGGTACTTGCAGGTGGACCACTTGGTGAGACGTACACGGAGCAGACGGACAGACATAGGGTGCTGAGGAGTCCATCTGTACCCACCCTTCAGGAGGGAATATCGGAGGATGACCCAGTAGTTGTTGTTTTACCTTACTGTAGTTGTACTAACTTTTCAATTTTTTGTACTTTATAGTTGGGCTTGTATTTCCAGCACCTTTCCTTTCAGTGCCTTCTTTTGTTCATAGATATATTTAGTGTTTTAATTCCAGTAGAATACTCTATTGTGTTTTCTTTATTTATTATAAAGACAATCGCATCCCAACTTAGGTATTTACACCTTTTGTGATATTCGCCATCCCCTGGCCTATGGAAGGCAAGCTTGAGGTAGTCACAACACGGGCCCTAAGGACGGGTAATGAAAAATTGGTATCAGAGGAGTCGGTTCTACCGTAGAACTCAGGACTCTGATCATTCTTTTTTATAAAGCAATAGTGTTAAGAGTATTGAATGTGGTTTTCAGTACAGGGAATCTAGTGTTGGTGTGGTGGCCGAAGAATCCATACATCAAGACCCTGACCTTTGATTTCTAACTTAGTGCTCGGAAACACTGATTGCATGCATGTTTCAAGAGTTTTCATTGTCATTACTTTGTTTCATCTCACTAGGAATACTATTTTTAACTATGGAGCACCAGTTTCTTTTTAGGATTGCCCCACGAAGGCATCCTGCTAGGGTTCTAAGTTACGTACGATATGGTAGCCCACCGAGCGATGAGGCCTTGGTGTAGGGCTCCATCACAGCGGAGGTACTAGCAGTCCACTACCCACCGGGCCACCGATGCCACCAACTCCAATAGCAGAGAGTGTGCGCCTCCTGAGTGTGTTCCATGTGTTCCAGCGCCATAGTCCGCCCAGGTTCTGGGGAGAGTCGTACCCACATGTAGTTGAGGATTGGCTGGAGGATGTCGTGAGAGTTCTCAGATTGGTAGGGACTCCAACTGACCTCATTGTGATCCTTGTCATGAGTCTCTTGCATGCAGTGGTAGTAAGATGGTGCAGCCTAATCCTCTAGGTGCATGACTAGGAATCATTACTCTTGATAGACTTCAAGAGTTTCTTCCTCTTAGATTTTCTTCTATCCACCCTTCGTGCGGTGCAGATTCAGGAGTTACTTCATCTAAAACAGGCCAACATGACTGTAGCTCAGTACTCAGTGAAATCCACCAACCTCTTATGCTACTCCACAGATATGGTATGGGACCCATTATTCAGGTCCCAGACCTTTGATCAAGGACTCAAGAATGAGATCAAGGCTTTGATGATTCCCCTCAGCATCCGGACATAGGCGGGGGTGCTAGAGAGAGCCCTTCTAGTGGAGTGTTTTCTTACTAAACAGACACCAGCAACGAGACCCACAACATGAATAACCTAAGAAAAGTCTTCTACAGCTGGCAGTAGACAGATGTCGCAGTGGTCCAAGAGGAATAGTCCATCAGATGGGCGACCCCATGAGATAGGTTCGGTTGCGCGGGACACACGAGACCGAGCCAGATATACGGGGAGCAGGCAATGCTATGCATACAACGGGCAGTGTCACATGGCTCGAGCCTTCCCAAATCGCCATTCAGATGATCAGGAGACAGTATAGGGACCTCTTAGGCAGACACAGAGGTTCGACCATTGAGGTCGGCTGGATCAGGCGAGCATGGTAGAGGAGCTAGCTGAGGATCATTTGGTGGAAGAAATTTTGAGGCTCTATCATCACCACCACTAGGAGGTCCACCACGACCACAAGGAGCTGTGGGATAGAGGCGGGCTCAGCTCCAGGCAGTCGAGTCCTACGACCACATCGCACCGGAGATGATTCGTGGTACTATTTGTGTCTACTTCACCCTTGCTTTAATACTTATAGACACAGATCTGAATCATTATTTTATTGCCACTTCCCTCGTTCAGAGCTCAGAGATTCTGATGGAGCTGTTGGTTCAATCATTATGCTAGAAACTCTTACGAGAGCAGACTCAATGAGTATGACCTGGTTTTGATAGTGTGATCTTACTCTAGGATGTGAGAGATTCGGCTGGGATCTCATCGTAAAGGCTTCGAGGCTTTACGACGTCATCTTGGGTATGGACTAGTTATCCAGAGTTCATGCTCAGATTGATTGTATTAGGTGCAATGTATAGTGTATCTACACAGATGGTACTAGAGTCACCTTCACCGGTGATAAAGAAGCCTTTTCCACACAGGATGGACTTACCCAGAGAAGGGGGCAGCTGATCACACATTAGTTGGCTAGTCTCATCCTCAGAATGGTTGATGTGCGGAGTCCGAGTTTTCCTGTTGTGGTGGATCTGTACGCGGATGTTTTCCCTTTCGATGTTCAAGGACTACCTCCTCAAAAAGTGGTAGACATCTATATTGACCTATACCCTGGGACGGCACTGATATTTACTCCATAATAATGGATGACTCCCACAAAACTTCATGAAATGCGGGTACAACTGGAGGACTTGTCGGGGAAGGGATTTATCCGACCAAGTGTTTCACCCTGGGCATCTTCGATTTCGTTTTCCAATAAGGTGGATGGGATCTTGTGACTATGTGTCGACTATCATTTCCAGAATCAGGGGACCGTAATGAACAATTACACACTCTCATGAATTGAAGACCTCTTTGATTGACTCCAGGGAGCACTATGGTTCTCGATGATAGACCTCAGGTTAGGCTACCACCAACTCAGAGTTTGAGATGAGGATGTGCAGAAGATAGCTTTCAGGTGAGGGTATGGCCACTAAGAGTTCTTAGATATTCCCTTCGGTGTAACCAATGCTCCAGTAGTGTTCATGAGTCTCATGAACCGGATCTTCCAGCCATTACTCGATCGCTTTGTTGTAGTCATCATTGAAGAAATACTGATCTACTCAACTACTAAGGAGGATCATGCCTAGCATTTGCGGTTAGTATAGGACACACTCTGAAAGAACTAGATTTATGGTAGGCTCTTAAAGTGTTAGTTTTGGATTCAAGAGTTTCACTAATTGGGACACGTCATCTTGGAGGCCAGAGTTGTAGTGGATCTAGTGAAGATCGAGGCAGTACATGCTTGGGAGCCACCTAGGAGTGTGACGGAGGTACAATGTTTTCTTGGACTGGCTAGGTTCTATCGGATATTTGTGCCAGACTTCTATAGAGTTTCAGTAATTCTTTCAGAATTGAAGAAGATGGGGAAACCCTTCATGTGGTCAGGGAGATGCTAGCAGAGCGTTCAGGAGTATAGGTAGTGGTTTACCAGTGCACCAATGTTGAGGCTACTGGAGGAGGGATTTTGGTGCATAGTTTACTATGACGCATCAAGGACTGGACATGGGTGTGTCCTAATGCAAGAGAGAGCTGTGATCGCTTAAGGTCTATGGCAGTTGAGACAACAAGAGTAGAACACCGCTAGCCATGACATGGAGTTATTAGAAGTTGTCTTCGCCTTGAAGATGTGGTGGAACTATCTTATGGGAAAGCATTTTATAGTCTACTATGACCACCAGAGTCTCAGGTACATCTTCTCACAAAAGGACCTGAACCTGTGACTGCAATGATGCCTCATGTTCCTCCAGGACTATGAATTCTAGATAGCCTATACTCCTGGGAAGGGGAACGTTGTAGTAGATGCTCTCAGCAAAAGATCAGGCATTCAGCTACTAGGAGAGGTGATAGAGTAGTTGGCCGCATTGCAAATATCCTTTGTGGATAGAGATGGACCAGCCTTTCTGCAGTCTCTCATAGTCTCTCCTCTATTTCCTCATTGAGTCTAAGAGGCACAACTTTGAGAAGTTGACTATGAGATGCGATGTGATCAGATATCCACAGGTCGGGCACCTGATATATTTTCTAAAGGTGGGGATCACGTCATCCTTTTCTGAGGTTGTACCATGGTACAATTTTCAATTCATTAGGAAGTGTTGAGGGAGTTCCACACATATCCTTTAGAGGTACATCCAAGAGTGGAGATGATGTATAAGGACCATTGACATCTGCACTGGTGGCCCGGTATGAAGAAGGCAGTTGCAGAGTTTGTCTCACAATGCCTCATTTTTCAGCAAGTTAAGGTGGAGCACCATGTTCCAACAGGCGTGTTTCAGCCCTTAGAGGTACTACATTAGAAATGGGATGGGATATTCCTGGATTTTTTGATGGGGCTTCCACATACATCCAAGGGTCATGACTCTATCTGGGTGATCGTAGACCAACTACCATGTCGTCCCACTTCCTACCTATCTGAGAGTAGGGATTAGTAGAGAGTTTGGGACGCCTCTATGTACTAGAGATCATAAGGATTCATGGTGTCCCATCGATGATCGTCTTCGATCGAGATTCCAGATTCACTTCCCGGCTACGGAAGGGGTTGCATGAGGATTTTTGGATGCATCTTCACTTAAGCAGCCCCTTCTATCCTCAGAGGTATAGACAGACTGAGAGGACCATTTAGACTCTTGAGGACATGCTCCGTGCATGCATCCTCGGCTTCAGTCATAGCTGGGAGGATCTCCTACCCTTTGTACATTTGGCATACAACAACAACTATAACTCCACCATTGGGATGAAACCTTACAAGGAAGTGTACGGCTTACCTTGAAAATCACCTTTATGCTAGACTGACCCAGGGGAGTCAGCACTTGTAGGACTAGAGATGGTGCAGGCTACAATGGAGAAGGTGCAGATCATCCAGGATTGAATGAAGACTGCACAGAGCAGGCAGAAGTCCTATGCTGAAAGGTGAAAAAGACCACTGCAGTTCAAGGATGGAACCACATCTCTCTACAGGTCTCACATTGACGAGATCTATGGATATTTAGCCAAGGTGGCAAGATATCTCCACGATTCATCGGACCTTTCCAGGTCCTCAGCAGAGTAGTCGAGGTGGCTTACTGCTTGCTTGTTCCACCTCAGTTGCACTGTGTGCACATCTTCTTCCACGTATCTCAGTTGAGGTGATACGTCCACATCATTGACAATGTGGATCTGGACATCAATTAAGGGGTGACATTCACGAAGGATCCAATGGAGATTGAGGATCGACAAGAGTAGATCCTACCTGGATGGTCGATTTCTCTAGTGTGCATTCGCTGGAAGCATGGGAACCACCAAAAGAAAAAATTGGAGCAGGAGGCTTAGATGCGTTCTCAGTACCCCCATTTATTCCCTTACTTTGTGTTTTAGCTTACAAGGACATAAATCCCTGATGTGGGGAGAGTGTAAAGACATGTAAATTTAGTGGATTGTTTTTAAATACATGGGAATTTTACGAGTCTTCAGTTTCTGACAGCACTTCATTCTGAGGCCCGGTGTGCATGGAACCAATTTCTGAGGTTTTGTTCATGTATGTTTAGTAAACATACGAGCATGATTTTATATCGTTTGAACTAGTGTTTGGAATTGAAATCTGAGGGCACCGCTAAACATGCAACCCTGGTATTCTCTTAAGGAGACCATTATCGTAGTTTTTTTATCATGATTAGGGGTTAGTTTCGTGGGGTTTCTTTTTAAAATTAAATAAAAATGGGTGTAACAAATTTTTATTTGAGTGGAAGTTAAAACATACAAAGGGAGGTTGGTTGTGGGGCCACCCACACATAACCTCCCTTGGTAGGATGTTTTACAGTGGGGCCCACACGAACATTAAACCCATCAACTCCCCTTGAACCACCTTAAACTCTTGAGCTCCCAATTTATGGTGGAGCCTTTACACATTCCCCTTAATGGTGTCAACACAAATTCATTAATGACTTAATTAATTAATTTGAGTGATTTTAATTCTTTTGAATTCATTATCCCATCATTAAAATAAGTGATCTTATTGTTTTATGTTGTGTTTGCATAATTGTTGGAGAGTTTGGGAGAACTCTTGGAAGTACACCATCCCCTGGACGAAGAACTATCCTCAACTCCAATGAACGACGAAACTGTCGATGATCTTCAACAAATCCACAAGAGAAGGAGACACTTGTGAGGAATGTCAATGACTCTTTATTCATAGACATTTTCTGAAGTTGAAAAATCGACATCCACCATATTTTTGTAACTTTGACAACATACTTCAAATAGATGTAGGGGGAAAAGGATTATTTCATTTTACGTATGAATTATACCAACGTACTTCGATGATTATTTTATGAATGATGGTGGCCAAATTATTATCATTGAACATGAGGAGAACGGGCCAAAAGAACATTTTCCGAGATCCCTCCATTTAATCTTTTTTGGTTGATGTCAGAGGTGGAGTCGAAAGTGCGTGGTGTCATCACACCGTGCTGGAGAAGAATCATTGCAGATGAAAGAGGAACCGCGGTTGGGAGGACCATGGAAGATGAAGAAGCGCAGCACCGTCGTTCCACGTGGTGGAGCCAAAGACTGTGGTCTGGTCAGGCTATAGTGTGGTAATGAGGCACTGTCGCGCCGTGGTGGATATGTGGAGGTGGCCGACTGAGCCGGCCGCCATGGATTCGGACCGCAAGATGACCAGCCGGCCGACCTGTTGGCCGGTTGGAAGACCACGACACCCATGGGAACTACATGGAGGAGGACGCGGCTCGCGTCCATGGGCTTCTCGACTGGATGAACCAGCCGTTCGCGTGCCGGATGGGCTAGAGAACAACACCCCGCAACGTGGGTTGCGTGCTCCGAACTGAATCGGCTGGCTACAGCTGGCCGGGCAGAGGAGGAGCCGACAACGTTTGGCACCTTCGGGTGAACCAGACTGGCTCGAAGCGTTGTTTGAGTCCCCCAGTGGGCCGTGACCCACCGGGCCGAGCCAACCCTCAGCCAGGTCGATCCCACCGAGCCAGGTTGGGCCGACCTGCAAGCCCACTGGGCCTGACGGGACGGGCTTGTCATCGCTTTAATGCGAATATCTCATAGACTGCACTTCCGATTGATGTGTCGTCTACGACATTAGGACTCTCACGATGAGTTGGTCCTTCTAGTATAATCTAAGTGAGTTTTGGACAAATTTGGGAAATAATCAGGTTTGGATCTAGTGTAAATCCAATCAAGCCCCAGGAACAAAAATTCCAATTACTCTTAGACCGGGTGTCCGATTAACACACCGTCTATCGCTTTGAAATCCTTATGGTGAGACGGAACTATGGGATAAATAAACTCAAGACTTTGTGGTAGTTTATGTATCGAAACTTGGCTCAAGGAGAGGACCCTCTCAAAATCGAGCGTGTTGTGTGTGGGAACCCTAGGGCTGGCTGCGACTGTGATGACTACTATACCAGAATCCTCCGTGGGTTCGACAATGATGAATATTATACTGGGATCCTCCATGGGTCCAACATCTCTGGCATCTATTCCCACATCCTATGTGGGTCTGATAGGAAAGTAGGCCTTCTATCCAATGTGGCTTCAATATCTTAGATGAATCAGATACTATAACTGATCATGTATATTACTCTAGAGTAGCTGGTCATGTATCCTATGTGGCTCCGACAGCTTAGCTGGTCCTATATCCAGTGTGGGGCCGACATCTAAGATTAGTTAGTGGCTACATCTGATCATCTCTATTACTCCAGAATAGCTGCTCTTATATCTTGTGTGGTTCTAAAAACGTAGATGATATAGCTGGTTATGTATCCCTTGTGGGTTCGTCAGCTTAGCTGGTCCTATATCTTATGTGGGTCCTACAACTTAGATGATTTAGTGGAAACATCTGATCACCTATATCTCTCTACTAATGTGGCATACATGAGTGAGATGAGTCATGACTTTCAACAATTATCATCTTGGTTATTGAGTTTACTTATTTTGTGGAATGGTTTGTGGTTTGGCTCGATAGTTGGAGCTAAAATGTGATTGGTAATTTAGGTATATGTATGGGAATATATCTCAGTAAGGTTGGTTGATACTTCGTGATTGTATCATTCTTTTTGGGTTATCCTTGTTGGATATCGTGAGACCATGAGAGTCTTGGGGTCCGTACTGAGTATCATTATACTCACCCCTGCACGGGCTATGCCCGCACTTCATTATGTTGTTTGCAGATGACAGACAACATTGATTGAGGAAGAGAGTTGTGGAGCTGGACAATACCCGGAGGTTGACCAATTGGCTTGACGTAGACAAATCAGATAGATAGACTTGGGGTGGTGAGGAGGCCATCTGTACCCACCTATTAAGTGGGAATCCAAGAGGAGGACTCAGTAGTTTTTGTTTTTCCTTACTATAGTTTTGATAGCTTTTCAGTTATTTGTACTTTACTGTTGGGGATGTATTTTCGAACCCTTTCCTTTCATAACTGTCTTTTGTACACCGTTTTTTAGTGTTTTACTTTTAGTACCGTAGATTATTGGGTTTTTTCTTTTTTTAAGGCAATGCCTTCCTAGCATAAAGATTTATGCATTTGGTGTTAGTCGCCATCCCATGGCCTATGGAAGTCAGGCTTGGGGTTGTCGCGACATGGGCCCTGAGGATGGGTCGTGACATATATTTAGTATAGGTTAATGTTAGACAGCTTTCCAAGATGGTCTCAATATGCACCAATAATTTATCATATTAGTTTCACTATTAAACTAGATATACCTATTACTAATGCCTATAAATTTTGTTCAAACATTTATAAAATAATATAAATCATACTATTATAAAAAAAATTGTAATAAAAAATATATAGTTTGAAACCAAAAACAATTATCTTATATAAATGCTTATGTGAGTCTGTTATGAAATTTTATTAGAATGAGTGTAGAGAAGGCTTGGGGGAAATAAACATGTACAAAGGAATTTTTAATGACAACTATATTTAATAAATAATCACAAAAGCTCTCATTTCCTTCTATATAAGGGATAGTTCATTCTCAGATCAATATCAATCAACTTCAAGTGTTATTATCATTTTTATATTATACAATATTAATTATGATAAGGTAAAAAAGGACTCTAAAATGCTCTGGAAATTTCTTGAGATTACTAATCTTGTTAAATAGTCTTTTTCATAGTTTTTGAGTAACTATAAAAGCATATTTATTTATGATGTGTTGTTTCAACACACATGAAATGACACTCGAGAAGATGTGGATGATCTTGCTTCCAACATCATTTTGGCTAATACTCTTTCAAAAATTTCTTTATTATAGTATAAATTATAAAGAAATTTAATTCTATTTTCCATGGAGATTCCCATAGGCTCCACTATTTGACTCCTCCTTGAGCATTTATATTTTTCAATTAATATATATTTAAATTTTGTTTTAATCTTATTTTTTTCTAAATAGACATGATTGGATTTAATGTAATAATTTACCAATGAATTTATTTTATAACATTTGTGTCTATAATATCCTTAAAATTCATTATCATGCAATTTTAGAGCCACATATTTCCATTATTAATGAGATTGATGATTTGGTGTGGTTTGTGAATCAGTTGAATTGTAGTAAATAATTGAATTTCAATTAAATATTAATTAATTATGAACATGGTAATATCTTCATGAATCATTTTATGAAATTTTAATTTTAAAATAACTATAATTGTTCAGGTGTGGGTGTGTGATCAAATTATAATAATCTAATATATTCAACCTTATACCACCATGTTATTCTATTATTTATAGTAATTAATTAAAATAATAATAAATTAAACTTATCTTTTAATTTATTTAATGTATTTCAAATAAAATAAAAAGGTCAATTTTAATTTTTTTTATGTTTTCATCATATGTGGTCGTGATATGGGGAGACTAAAATGATGTTGATGAAAAATGGTACTAACTTCATTGAATCCCACACACAAATGTGAATTCATTTTATATTTTAAACATTATGGAAAATTTAATTATGATAAAATTTGTGGGTGGATCCCTAATTAAGTGAGATAAAATTATATAGATTTAAAATAATTCTATTTATTTAATCTAGTGGAACAATGGATGGTAACTATTCTAGAAACCAAACATTTTCAATGATAAGATTATATATCTTTATTTTCAAAATAAATATATTTGAATAATTCCCATTTATGAAATATTAAGCAAAAATATAATATAAATGACATGATCAAAAACTGTAGTTTTATCATTGTCATGATAAGCCCGTTTAAATTCCAAAAATTGAGTTACATGTTGTATTATTAAATCTATTTGGCAAACCCACTACCTTAAATTTACATTAAATTGACATCTTAGGTTCCTCGTTAATAGGTTAGAATAAAGGAATGGTTATACATTTCTATAGATATTTTCGGTTCATCACATTATATTTTAAACACTATTCAACCCTATTCTCATATGGGGATATGAGATTACGAACGAGATCCACTAGACCCTCCTCCCCCTCTTGATGGAATGTTATATGGGTTCTAATCACAATGAGGGATCTATGACCCTGTAATGGGAGTAATAGAAATCATTTTAGCCATTTTTTGAGGAATTATTTTATAATACTTTTCATTCATTTATATCATACATTACATCATATTTAAATTCTCATTTAGTACAATTGAATGATTTTCTCTTTTTCATTAGTAGGCTACTGTATGAATTTTTGTGTACGACTTTTGTTGTTATGATTCAAAAAAATAAGAATCAATTACTTACCTCTATATTTGGGTTATAAATTAACTTTATAAGATCATATACCATGTATATGTGATAAATATTGATTTCATGATTTTCATGTAATGATTTGGATAAACATGCATGGATTTCCATTCTTGAAGTGTAATTAGAATTCCAGTTTACCATAACCAAAGGATTACTAAAACCTCATCTAAACTTATAGAAATAGTGAAATTTATATGTGTTTTATGAATTTTTAATTGTAAACTTCTTTTATTTCTCTCGAATCCCACATCATTTCATAAAATTCATATGTTGTTTTCATTCATGATTTTACTTTGAACCAACATCAAACTCCACTAGGATTTATTTTTTATAAAACATACATAAAATTATCACATTAAACCTCTAAGACACATTGATAGATGACATGGGGTTTACCCTGTACTACAAATAAACTTTAATAGCATAATTAATTTGATGTGTCATGAAAGTGCTTGCATTTTATTATATGTATTTCCAATCTTGTTTCATTTGTATATCTTAGTCATATCCTAGATGTTGTTGGATAAGGTTTATTAATTAATTTCATTACATTAGTATTATAGGAAAACTACAAAAAAACATTTATATCATATCCATACTATAATTATTTTATTTGATTTAAAAATTATAAATTCCGAAAAAATATAATTTTTTATATCATCATATATGGAAGTCATATGAAACATTAATATTTCAATAAAAAAGATAATTGACATCATAGATAATATATTATTTATAATTTCATCTGATGGTATAATATTTTAAAACTAATGGAATTTAAAAAGAAAATATTTATAGGATAATATTAACATAATATACCTCGTATAGTATAATATAGATAAAAACATCAATGTTGTCAATCGTGTTATAAAAAATACAATAATACCATAATACCATTAAATATCACATCATATTTGATGTCTTAAATTACTATGATACTAAGAAATAAAGATTATTATCAATCATAAAATTTTATAACTGTGTAATTTTTTATATAGTTCAATGTCAAAATGCAACATTTTAACCTTTGTTGAAATTTTACATTTTTATGTTTTGGGGATATATAGTATATGATGCACACTTCTTTTTTGGAATAATATATAGTTAAAAAATATTTTCACATTTTACTAAATTCTATCATACTATAATATTAATTTTTTTATTTTATTTATACATTTTTTATAAATTCAATCTTACATATAAAACACTTATCTTGTTTACAAGTTACATGTTTAAGAAATATTTAGTTAATAAATACGAATTATTTATATTCATATCTTATTATAAATGGATTATCCATTGAAAGTATTGAAAAATTAAATGTATGCCAAAAAAATTAATGGAGATAAAACCTAGGTCTAAAATTAATACATTATTACAATTTTCAAAATAATATTAATTGATTTTAATAACTTGATATTTTTACATTCTACAGCTTGATTTATTAATAAAGATTAGTATTTAACATATGAAGAGTTTATATTTCTCAAAAATCTTATTAATATGAAAAATTTCTTTTATTATCAAAATTAAATAGTCAATAAATAAAATATTGTACATATAAAATGTTTAGTTAATTTTTTTATTTTATGTTCTCATATGTTATATGTTTAAATTGTTAATATTAGATAAGTATAATTTTTTTATATAAAATTATCAACTCATTGACATATATGAACATTCATATAACATAATTGGTTTATATTAAAATCGTATAATTTAAATAAATAAAAATTTCTTATAGTAAATTTCACTCTCTACATTAATATTTTTTAAGGTTAAATAATGTATATGATTTCATTTAATTAAAAAAACTACTAATTTTTATTTCATAATTTGAAGGAAGTTATTTACTATATATGCATACATTTTATGATTCAAAATATTTATTCAAATCAACAATAAATCTTAAAAATTAGGTATTTATATTGATTATTTTAGTAATAATGTTTACAATACAAGTCATTTAATCTCTAACTAGAAATAACAATTTTTACTATCCAACACACTATACTAATATAATAGAGTAACGTAAGTTTCCAATGGTTAAGATCATTCACATTAAATGATTTTTTCCATAATTATAAAAAAAATCAATTGTGTATGATATTTTATATTAAAATAATATTTTACAATAAAAAAATTATGATAATAATTAAATGTACAAGGGGTTTTAATTAATAAATTGATAACATGTTACTTTTTTTAAATGTGAATGATATTCAAAAATTTATTCACTGGGAACATGAATAGAAATAGTGGTTATATGAGGAATATTTTTTTATGAACATGATTCTTATTAAATTTATAAAGTGATATTATTAAAATTACATTACATGTATAATGTTTTCTTATTCTATCTAATATTTATAAATCTCAAAAAGTTGATAATTTTATTGTGTGGTTCATTTATATTTATGTAATCAGTAGGTTCTCTTTTCAAAAAATGAAATATAATCTTAACTAAATTTAAAGATTTAGGTTATATTTTTTTGGATTACCTAATATACTTCCTTAACACATTTTTTCTAGAAATTTATGTGAAGTGAAGCTTATGGATTCCTTAGAATATGTTTTTTCGGTTCCAATTTCATTCATATAGCATGAGTTGATAGGATTACTATTTAATATAATCGTATAAGGTATAATTTTATGATTTAAACTATGATATAGTGGTCCATACCACTCAAAATATCCCTCGTTCTTTGGGTTTTGGTTCTACCAAATTCTTTTTAGCTCAGTAGACTATTTGTAATATTTCATTTCCATGATACATAACATCCATTGATATTATTTCCATAAATATTGAGTTAAATTCCATATTACCTCACAGCTTCAAGGAGTTTTGAGAATGGAAAACACTGATAATAAATGTCTTGAAACAGAAATGGTTAATATGAATATTATGTAAATGATTTTGAAGATATAAAATGTTGTCTTCTCACACCAATTTTAATCTACCCAGTTACATATAGATTGTTCTACTGAACTTGAGGATCATAATGGAGAACTAGAATCAATAATATTCTCCTCTTATTGTGAAATAGACCCTCTAGTTAGAAAGATCTTCCATTAAGTTTAAAATTCTTCAAATAAAGGATACATCATTTTTAGAGACTAAAATATTACTAATCCAAAGGAAAATATAGGTGGAAATAATCACTCACCCCAACCCAAAGAAAAAACTAGAAAATAAGTCAATAAAAATGATCAAATATTAAATCCTAGTGAGTATCCCGTAGAATGAAAATGGAATGTTTTCCCACGAGTAAACTAAATTCAAGTAACTTGTCACTAAAAGAACTAATAATATATATAAAAACTTTCATTTCCACTATGAATCCTACTGGTTCTTATTACCCTAAAGAAAAAGACCAATATACAGAAAGGATAAAGAGGTTCCCCCTAAACAGGAGAGTCTTATATTTTTACACCAGAATTAGTGATGCTCAACCATTCGAAGAAAAATATTGAGCTATAGGTCATGGAAGTTAATAAAACATAGGATGAAACTAATACAATTTGGTAAAGTGTGATTTAGATTAATCTCAATATGAATAAACAAAATGGATCAATCCAAAAGACTATATCGTTATTTTTTGATTCAATAATGGTAGTATAATGAATGGAATGTGACCTTAATAACTAGAAAAAATGAGATATTCAGTGAGTATATTTTCAAAGTCCATCAAGTGTTGAATTATATTACTTTTTAAGGAAGCCTTAATATTATATATGAATCATATATGATTAAATTATTTCAAAACAAGGTTGTTATGTCTTATGAAGTCCAATTTTCTTTGTATGGTTTCTCAATTTTCATGTTTTCACTCAACCCCTATAGTGATATTCAATTAATAAAAATTATAATTTCCAAGGAAACCAAATTATAACATAGTTCCAAATGGAATATAATTTGAGTTATTCAATATATTTAGTGGAAAGTTATTTTTTATATACCTATTTGTGTGGTTAAAGGGAGTTAACATAAAAACATTATATACAAAAAATATTTTTCTCTACATAGAAAATCCAATTCTAACTCAAGGGATAAATAAATTTAAATCATCACCTATTGAAATATAACTTTTATGAGGTCTACTTTTTAATAGAATAATACTCAATAAAATTTCTTCTTTAATCTTAGTTTGAACATAAAACTACCTATGTAAAAATTAAAGCTAAATATAATAAATGGATGGGTTGAATTAAAAAAACATACTAATATAATAAACCCACTAGAAGTATATTTATAAAATTACTAATTTCATGGACTATTTATTTAATATAGGATGGTAAACTATATTTGAATTGAATATTATATTTTTAGTGTAGAAAATATATTCAAATAAAGTTATGTATTTTATGAAATTAGATAACACAAAAATACATTTTTTGGACTACACATGTTGTCAAAATAAATTTTATAGTGATATATTCATATATATTATAAGATATTTAGAAATGATAATGAAAATATGATAAAACATATCAAAAAAATGAGCCTAATGAGATTATGTATTTAATAGTATTCTCTTAAAAGGCTATTCTTGTTGAATAATTACAGAAATTGAAGATCACAATGAGTTTTATAATATTTATTATCACCAAATTATAATAAGAATATAGATTTAATTATATTTATTAAATATATTTTATTAACAGTTCCCTTTTGTAAAATAATGTCATTGAAATATTGATCGTAGATAAAAATAAATTTATAATAACATTATAATTTGGAGTTCATTATTATTTTAAAAAAATCCATTAGGGGGAATATTGTTATAATTTTATGGTAAAAATATTATTTTGATTTATTTTAATGTAATATAATGAGTTATATAAAACTTTAAATTCTTTAAAATTTTATATAGAAGAAACCTTGATAAATTTAGCTTGGTTTTTTAATTGAAACAAACCTTAATTTTCAAATCAACGCATCCGGATTTATAAATTATATTGATCAGTATATAAATAAATAACTATACCTATTATAGACCATATTACATATAATATTTTATATGTGAGATATATATATGAATATGTTTATAGAATATTTGGAACTATTTAGAGAAGAATTTAGGTTTTATTAAACAATCAATATTATTCCCTCAATGTGTGAGAGAAAAATTGAACATATTATGTTATGTGTGATGTAGAAATAAATTAATGTAATATGTAAAACACAATGTGAATAAAAATTGAATTTTTATGAGAAAAAAATGTTTATATATTGAAGAATTTTTAAGAATTTAATTATTTTTAGATAGTGGAATTATATAAAATATTGTATATATTTAATATATTATGTTATTCAAGAATTTGAATAATAAAGTAGTGAACTTGTATGGAATAAAATGTTTAATTTATGACATAATATTATTTTCATATGTGATAAAATAGTGAGAGTTTATAAATGAAGATATATTGGAATGAGACAAGCATTATGAATTAATGTCACTATGTGAGATAATTTTGTTATATAGATTAGGTAATTTAATCTTCTATATGGGAAAATGGGAAATGATACTCAATTAAAATCATGATGTGTGATACAGAGCTAAGTTTGTTTCTGCTTTTCATATAAAATGAAACTAGATATTTATTTTTAATCTACCTAAAATATAAATGAAATGGATTGACATCTCGATTTGGGTTTTATATTTTCAAATTAGTAAAATGAAAAATATATTTTTTTTCTTGTTTTATTGGTGTTTAATAATGATTTCAAATATAAATATAAAATTTCATTAAGTATTATAAATTATTAATGAAATTTTTAGATTTAAAATCATTTATTCTTTGAATAATTATATCTAACAAATAGGAAAATATGAAAAATATGACAGGGTTAGTACGAGCCATGTCCATGACAAAAATATTTTTATCATTTTTACCTAAGGTCCATAATTTAATACATTTAATAATTCAATTTAGGTTGAGTTTAAATCATAAAAACAAAAAACTTTACCACAATATCAAATTTATTACCATTATAAGACATCAATATAAAAATAAATACAAAAAAAATCCAAAATTCAAGAATAAATTTTTAAAACCAAAGAAAATTAGCAAAAACATTACATATATAAATATTACATCATTTTAGATGAATATTCTATAAATTTAATAATAATACATTCCTATGTACCATAAAGGTTTAATGTCTTTGTAAACTATATATATAATCATATTCATTCATATAATATATTTAATATCTCATCCAATGTTCACACACATAGTACACTTCATAGTCATACCCTACTTAAATCCATTCTTTATAACCTGGGGAGTTAAAAATAAATCCTAAGATTAGATAATCAATTTGGGCAAAAAATGATATTAGATGATAATCATTAGTTGGAATAAGACAAGAAGAAGGGTATATTATAATGATCTTAAAATTATACAATGATTCAAAATAATTTATATATAATAAACATGAATTGTGGAAAAAATCATTTATAGTTTATAAGTAATGAATCGTAAGAGAATCAAAGTCCTTAAGAAAAAAAATAAAACATTGGTATTTGAACATGAAATAATGGATTGATATAAATGTTTTCATAATCATAATTACATAAATATAATATCAAGGTTACCCAACTATACATCCATTAGATTTTAGGCTTTGGATAACCACCGGGGTAGCTATTTATGTCTTTGGATAACCCCTATGAAACCTCTTTTGGGATTGGGATAACCTCCAATTTACCCCTTTTTATGCTTGTTAAAATCCCTCATGTTCCCTATTCTGGGCATTGGATAACCACCAGTGTAATCGATTTTTTTTAAACCATACATGTACACTTTTACCATATAAAACATTAATATTTACTCAATGCATTGGGGGTCTATAACGAACCCACTGGTCCCATCATAATCTTTTCAAATATATTATATAGGATAATAAAAAGATTTATCACATAATAATATCCTAAATAATGGAAAATAAAAAAAAATTATTATCAAATCATATACTATCTAAATAAATAATATATATGGTATCATCTGATCATATACCAAATAAATCATAAAAACAAATAAGGATTTTGTTAAATATGAAAATATCATTAAAACATAATCGTAAAATTTCATGAGGGAAAAACCTTTTTATTTTGAAATATCGTATTTAAAATAAAAAAAATTAATTTTAATGGAACAGATGATTTTAAATGAACCATAAAAAATACATTCATGTTGTGCACATTACTAACAAAATTAATTTCACATATTTGATAAAAATAAAAATATTCCTAATTTATAAAATGATAATAAAATTAATTTTAAATTTATAAAGATAAATATAATCATGGTTAAAAATTGATTTATAAAATAGTTTGTTAATAGTAAAATAATTATTGAATAGTTTTAAAAAAATTGTAGATGAAGAAGATTCCAAACTGAATAGATAAATAAATTAATTTTTCCTTAAAAACATTATTTCGGTCTATTAATTACTTAAATATAGTATAATATATGGAAATAAATTTATATTAGTTAAAAAACCCAATTAATACATATGGTTTTTATAGATATATAATGCAATTTCATCATGAAAAAATTTTTAAAACATAAAATAACATTAAAATGATATTCAAACGTAAAAGCATTACCCCTTTGGTAACTTTATAGATATGGTTCGCATGAAACAAAAAACATAAAATAATAATTTAAATACTATGAATATAAAGATATTCAGGGCACATCATATCAAATTAGTATTACATATATCTCTTAAACATAAATTGGAGCATAAAATCATTCTTGTCTCAATGAAACTATATTTAGATGAAGAACACTAACCTCACAATTCTAGAAATATACACTCTTGTATATCAATTTTAAATTTTTTTTAATTAATTATCGGAACCATATTCAAACCCAAAATAACATATATTTACCATTTATAACATTTCAATATATAATATTTAATATTTCTTTATGAAAATCATCATTTAAAGGTGTTAATATTTTCATTTTTCATGTAATTGTTTTGTTTAGAAGTTAAATTACTTTTACTATATTCATAGTTCAATCAGATAAACATTATTAATAATTTTACAATTATATTATTTAATAATTATATAAATTTTATAACTATTTATATAATTTTATAATATAAAAGGAATAACATCACTTTGTGGAGATATTAGTCTCTTTGTACGCAAAAGAGATAATTTATAATAACATTTGACAGAGAATATATAAGGGAAAGTATATTCCATCAACATAATAATATATCATTAAATTTATAATAATTTATTGATGTTGTTTTATGGGATAAAATGGGATTAGATAATCAAGAATAAACAATAATATTGAATTAGCTCAGTGATGATACATACCTCTTCTTTGATATACATCATTTAGCATAATGATTATGACATTAATTATTATTCATCAGAGAAAAAAAATTATCTATGATAAAGGGTATTAATCTATTATGGTTTTCTATAATTATTATCTGATTTATATTGCCCAAATTTTTGAAATAGGGGATGGTAAGTTGAGCCCTTTTGTAAGTGAGGCGTGGGACACACAAAGACTTACTTAAAGGATTTCAATAATATAATGCCACCTTTATGTGAAAGAGGAAAAAATTGAAATTATTAGGATATAAGATAGAATTATATTTAAATATATTTTTACAATAATAATTATATAATTTTATGTACAATTCATGCCATTATAATTTATATTAATACCACATGCATACTCGTTTCAACATTATCAATGGTAACAAAATTTTACTTTTTTTACAATTCATTAGGATGAATAATTAAGATGAAAATATTAATTTTATTAATTATTATCTCCTAAAAATTTAAATTTTTATTATGAAATAAAATTTCTATAAGTGGAAATATTTAATTTAAAATAATCAAGAAAAATACAATGGAAACCAACTTTTAAAAAAATGCTATGATAAGATTAAATTTAAATTTACTTCCTTTACCTGGCTTATTAATAACATAAAAGGAATGTTAAAATATTTCATTGATTATATAGTATATAAATTTAATTAAAATATTTCATAAATAGATGTAGATTTAAATTTTTATGATAAAAACACATTTCATGCGCTATTTTTTTTAAATATGGTTTTAACCGTAAGAATGAAGTTATTCCAAAGTCTAGTATAATGTAGAATTCCATGTTATTAATATGATTATTAATAATTAAATAATTATGTTTTAAATTTTTTAAAATGTAAACATAATTTTACTTTCTAATCACACGATTGAATGAAATTAAATTGCATTTTTTTTAAAATAGATACTTTTCATTGTTCATAGAAAAAAAATCATTTTAGAAAATTTCGTAAAATTCACCTGAATATAATATTAAAAGATGTTATGAAAAATTATATTAATTAATAGAAATAAAATATCTTCAAATTTTATAAGTAATCTATTTTTTCGGAAGGCTAAATGAAATTAATTTAATTTTCAAGGAATACATATTTTTGAATAAAAGATATATTTACTGAAAATTGATTACATTATTTCTATCATTAGTTAGTAAATTATTATTATTTAAAACCTATATACCAATTTTATAAAATCTAATTATAATTATAATTCACAAATTAAAATATAATATCTCGTTTATAAATTATGACTACATCATAGTTTATTTATATACAGGGATTTCTGTCAAAAAAATATGGAAACCTCAGGATTATTTCAATGGAAATATAAATGAAATAATTTGGTGTTACATTAGAGACCTCATAAAATTAATTCCATCTTTGAAATTTCGTTGTTGTAATACAAGATATATTATATATATTCTTGATCACAATATAAGGATCTTATGTTGCTTTCATAAATTACCAATTCCTCCAAAAAAAACATTATCAAGGTGAGTATTCTAGTTTATTTCAACATTATTTTTCTGATCCAAGATTTATACTAGTTGAAAATTATAAAAAAAATCATAACCTTAATTTATAACTTTTTATTTAATTTTATGTTAATTATCAGGTATTTATTACATTAAAAAAGTTACATGCAATACATAATTAACTTGATAGAGTTTCAGTGGAAGTTTAGAGAGATAAAATACAATACCAACACAATCATAAATATAAAATGGGAAAATATACCTATAGATAATTATTCTCTTCTTCTTAAATATCTTAACATTTTTTTAATAGAGAAATTCATAGGAATAACTTCTCAACAAAATTGAATTATAGTTATTAGAAATGCGTTTCAGCATAACTCTTCTAAAACCAATGAACTCCCTTGATGTGCTACTTAATAATGTTAACATTATCTTCTATTTCCTTATATATATTATGTCCCAATAGATTGTATTCTCTAATTTCATCCCATAATGTATTATTTCTATTCTTATTTCAATAATATCTTCTTAAGTATCCATCTTATATCTTGAGTAAAACCTATAACTATAAAAATCACAACTATATGATTATATTATTACCAATTACCATTTATTTCTAGTGAATGAGATCTAAAAATATCATCCAATAATTTTTTGATCCTATCATTCAGACCATCTATTTTTTGATGATTTTTAAAATATAAACACAAATCTGTATTAATACGCTTCTAAATACTTTATCAAAATATCTAGGTAAACCTCATATCTCGGTCAGATATAATATAATGTCACACTCGATATAACCATATAACTACTGTAATATATATCATTTAATGTTGGTTAAGAGGTAAATATTCTCTGATAGTAAGAAATTATTCTAGATTCATAAGGCAGCTGACTATAGCCTACATTTCATTACGGACTTTAGACATTTGGGGAGTCCTGTAACAAATTGCACCATGATGTTTTCTCACATCCATTATATAATGGGAATGATTTGTATCATTCCATTAGAGATTACTCATAATTGAAATTATGGCATACCAAGAACCATGATATATACTTGGTAATATATCACTTCATGATCTCCAACCTGAAATACTCATTCATAATTTTATATATCTTCAAACATCAAATATGAATAAATAATTATGATATAAAAGATACTTATGATATCTATTTCTTCAAGTATAGTATTTATGGAAGACATAATTAGTTATTGAACCTTATTATTCCATCATAATCAAGTTCAATATCATATAAATTTATCATGTTCTTTTATTACTCTATATCCCCCTTATACACCTCTTTAATCCTTATATGAATAAATGGTTGAACAATAATTATAGAAATACAATACTTATCCCCTAACTTAATGATTTCAATGATGATAAATTTTAAAACCATTAATATTTGATCTTCTTTATCCTCATCATATACAAGATAGAAATATGAGAATAGGCCAACAAGGTGATCTCTACATGGAACCCTAGTCTCATGATGGCCTTTCAGGCGATGGTGATGGTTGTCCTGCTCACCTACCACTATCATCTAGTGTTATCTCCTTTCACTAACCCATCTTCGCTCCCATATTTTCTCATGATCCTCTATATCCAGAATATGTCTACCTTCCAAAATGGTTCTTCTTCACTTCATATCTCTCTCCACGATTTCTCAAAGTCCTCTTCGCTCAATGGGTTGTCCCTCTTCACTCTCTATGGTTGCGGAAGTCCATCCATCTTCCTCTTCGACAAGTTCTTCAACAACACCTGGAACCTGAAGAACCACATTTTGGTTGGGGTTATGGATTCTCACCACATTCTTCTTTGCGACGAATACACTAATGAACTTCCTTCTGTGGGGTCCATAGGTATTCTCTCTTCTAATGGCTCTCGTTTTTTCCAGTTCATATGGAGTTATGAGTTCCACTGGAATCGTGACTCCCCACTCACAACGATTTGGGTAAGCTTCATGTATCTCCCTTTTCCTCTTCAAAATCCTATAATTATATAGATGATGGGTAACCTCATCACGATGTTCCTAGCCTTAGATGATCACTCTCGCTCACTATGTCACCAAATTTCTCTTGAATCTGTGTGGAAGAGGATATTTCAAAACCTATGGTGGGCATTGTATGGACTAAGGATGGTGAAGAACTCCATTATCAATAATCAATGCTCTTTTAAAATAGACTTGATATCTGTAGTTTGTGCTTTCATCGTTTTTACCTACATTCTAGCAATTATTCGCCTCATAGATAGGCTAATTCAAGTAGTCATGTACCCCATATATTAGAGTCATGACTATTTCTTCCTAGATCATAGGATAATCAAGACGCGGTGGAGGGGGGATGCCAGTTTCTCCACTACTGCTACTATTGGGAAAAATGGTATTTCTGCTCCTGTTATTACATGTCTGGTAGGTGTGAGTGATGGCTCTATCTCAGCCTTCGAAAAGGGAGTTCAATGTGATCCCCTAAGGATTAATAACTTGGATTAAAATATCTTCAATATCATGATGGATGATATCTATGTTCTTTTAATTTCTGGGCATGGTTTCGTGGGACATGATGAACCTGGGAAGACCAAGGATAATGATGTTGTTAATAATCGAAGATTGGTGATTCCAAGGATAGAAGATGATGGTGAATATCTTCTGTTTTACTCTTATGTGTAGGTTTTACATATAGGGTTTTATGACACTAGATTCAAGGCCCCTAGGTTGATCCAACTCCTATGAACATTTCATGACTCAGAAGAGTGGTGCCAACTATGAAATTGAGTAACCGTTTTGAATGTCTAGACATTGTAGGGCCTACAAAGGAGGCATACCGAGTTGAAACCATCAATAAATAGTAGGGTCATCCATGAAAGTAGTCTGGTGATGACTTGTCTGGTCAATTCTAAGGGGTTAGTACTCAACACTTTCAAGGTAGTGATGCCTACAGTCTGAGGAGGAGAAATGGATAATGAGGAGTATAGAAAAGCCGAAAAAACTACATTTATCTGCCTTCTCCAATGAAAACTTGATCAACCAAGAAGATGAAGGACCAAGTGGTAGATGGTACTACCTAATCTAATGGTCATGCTGCAGGTGCATGGGCTATAGATTCCAAGGCTGATACAAATAGTATTTTTCTACAAGATCCAAGCAGTGTAGATGTATAACCAATGGAGATGTTGCTGCATTCCTGAAATGTTATTGAGGAGGAATCCCTTATTCTTAAAGATTCAAAATAATATGGTGATAAAGTGATTCTATGGTCCATTCGGGTGGCCACCAATAGAGATTAGAGGGATTAGATTTATAAAGATAATCTAATCTGAGTTATATGCTTTAACGTGGGGAAAATCAACCACGATGATTTCCTGCAAGTGTGGGACATACTGGCACGCCGCATTGAAGGCCTTATTCAGGATAATCCATAAACAATGGTAACATCTCTCTCTTTTAATCTCCTTAAGTATAATCTTTCCAATAGGCATCAGTTGTGCTTCAATAACTTTTTTCTACTCTTGGGGTTTCTTACATTTACCATAAAAAGTGAATTTTGGTTAATAATAAAAATTATAATTTGGATGGGTATACTAGATAACATGATTATTTTGACCTATTGAAGTTGTATCCATGTTCTTATTCTTAGTATATTAATGAATTATGTAGTCATGAGGTAACAAACCAGGTAAATATAGAATATAACATTTTTATATTTATTAATATTTTTGAATTAATTATTAATTTTACTTTAAAGGGGATACTATGTTCGACGGTGTACCTGAAACACAATAATGGGTTTATTTTAAAACATATGTTGCACACAATGTTGAGTTATACTGAAAAATAATATAATTATATTTTTATTTTATATGGTAGTTAACGCATTGTTGTTGTATTGGTGAGAAAGAACAGAACTAACTACAATATGATTATACATGTTTGTTAAATGTTTTTACATTTATATAATAAATTTTATAGGCTTAAAATAATAATGAATCTGATTTTAAGAAGAAATAGTGTAACATTCCTTAAAAGGTTGATTTACCACCTTTTAATGGAGAACCATTTTTAAATCTATTTTTCTTCACTTTTATATGTTCTATTTGACAAATTAATTTTCTTCTTTAGAATCAGGACATCAAAATTTACTTTGGATGAAATTTTGGTATTTTTCTGATAATGTTCATTTTTTAATGAATATTGAAAATATTGTATTATAATTCAAAACTCCCTTTTAATCTGTTTTATTTGTACAGATAGATTATATTTTTAATTAGTTTTAAAGTATAATCTAATTATATTTTTAAGATTTATTCCTATTTTATCCATTGTAAGTAACTTCACCTTGAAATTTGACATAAACATGTTTCAATATTTTTATGGTTATTATTTCATAAAAACACCATTTTTGTATTGACAAAAAAAATTAATTTTATATTTATTTCATCCACTTATATGTTTTATATTTGGAAAAATGGATTCTATATACATAATATGGTGGTTCAAATTTTTTAAATAGGTACCTTTAATTTTTAGTCATTTTCAATATTTACTTCAGTAAATATTTTATCTAATATTGTTAAAGGGTAAATCTGGTAAATATGGGTACAAAATAATATTATAATAATATTAAGTTATCCTTATAGGTGTCCTAATCCTACTGGTTTACACATTTCCTTCAATGATCATCCTTGGGTAGATTTTGGGACCCCTTGGAGCCACTTGGTAGTGATAATGACAGTTTATTTTAATAAACAAAATGAAACAAATGAATTAAATATATCTCTTTTATTAAATCAATTTTTAAATGGGGTTATATAATTTATCTCTTCAACTTTAAATATTCATTTAAATATAAAAAAATTCCTACATCATGGTATTTATTTCATTTATATACATCAAATAAATAAAATTATTTATGACATAATAATAATGCATTGTTTACCTCATTAATAAATGATTTTAATAAATAAGATTATAAAAATTAATACAATATCCAAAACCTTTCCAATTATTATTGTTTGATTTTATTTTTGACAAGAGTCATCTTATCTTTGACTTGCATGAGTTTTGGACCTTTTGAAACCGATAATCATTATATAATAAAATAATATTTTCTAACATTCCGAATGAGCCCCTCCTCCCCCTTATAAAAATATCTCACTTCTAAACAATTTATCATACTTATAATGAACATTATATCATCCATCCTCTACCCAATTAATCTCCCTACACCCCTATTTTCTTCCTTGAAGACATCCCCTACGTAGAAGGCAATTTAAGTAAACCTTTTTTTTCAAACCAAAGGGAGTGACCTGATTCAATGGTAATGTCTTCTCTTATGTTCCTTAATTTTATATTACTTATACAACCCCCTAAAAATCATTATTACTTTATTTTATTACGTCAATAGTATTCTAAATAAACTAGGTTGTTTTATGAGAATTATTAGAACTACAATTCCACACACCTTCATCTAATGGATACGAACATTTTGTTTTTATGGACGGTGAACTAGGGCCTCACGAAACAATGACTGTTCAAATTTCTCCAACCACCTATGATTTTGGCCATTCTGATGTAAATATATTTATATATAATATATATTATATTTATATTGTTTCAATTATTCTGTATTTTTCATTTATACCATACTTTTATGGTTTCTATAATAGATAAATATGATAATTTCATTTGACGAAGTGTGGACTACCACTCCCTCATAGTGGTATGACTCGTTCATGCAATAAATGGGACATATAAATGATTAATTTAAATAATTTATATATGATATTATACTAGACTTATAATATAACTTTTTATAATTATGTTTTCATTCCATTAAAATAAGAAATATAAATGAAAGTAGCGTTCATGCGTAAGTACGACTTGCTGTCTCCATGAATGGTGGATTTCATTTCTTATGTCCAAATGTTATATACTATTTTAAATACATATATATATAATGGATAGATATATGATATATATGATATCTAAATAATGAATATCATTCTGTATATAATGGAATTTTGACCACATGGACAAATTGTAATTATAAGAAGTTCATTTTTTACTCAATTACCAAATATTGATAAAATGACTGTTATTAACATAAATTATTATATATTGATTATAACATGGTAATATGTTATATAAAAGATTTAATGAATGACAAAAATGTTTTGAAGCAAGTATAAATTCAGTTTAATTTATTTTTGTGGAGATTAAGGAACAAATGTGTCAAGTCGGACACGAGCTAAGGGAACTTCTTAATCCAATTTTCATTCTATGGGTTAATCATCTACTTCATTATTATATCATTCTATGATTATGTGAGAAATTTATTTTGATTTATCTCTTGTATTTATACTTTCATTATATTAATTTATAGTGAATACTAATAATTTATCTATTTTATAAATAAAATGATCATTGTAAGGGACATCATCCAAATCACTATTCATTTAGGCATAATTTGATTTAAACATGACTTTCCATTATAAGGTGTATAAACAACATTGAAATTTAATTTCATTCCAAGGTAATCATTTTCTATAAATCATTTTACTAAATGAAAAAAGGAATTTTTTTAATGTATCCATTGACAATGACCATTTCGCCACTGTGAGTATTATTTGATCTTTGACTTCCTTAACAAGCAGTAATGTTTTTAAAAGAAAAATAAATATCATATACTCTATTTATGTATTTTGGTAATGAAAAAGATTTTTTTAATGTATTTATTATGTAAATATATTGAAAAGATATATTGTGATTTCAATGTGTAAATTTTATATTTCCTTTATTGTTGTGTTATGTGTTATGAATATGTTCTGGTTCTTTGGCATTGTTTACAAATATAGGTGGTTCTGTGATAAGCCAATGGAAGGTGAGCCCAAGATAGCTCTAAAATTCATTGGGTAACATGGTAGAGGTAACTGTTAATATTTCTCCTATGAGATTTAGGGAACATATTTTGATGATTATTCCATATGTGACTCTATAGGTAGTTATTTATGATTTCATTGTAGTATTCAAAAATTTGATAATTTCATGAGGTATGAGCTTATGTTTGGTATTTATTGATGGAATATTGTTTTCTTTATTTATTTTATAATCTTTAATGATCCTTTTAAACTCATACCATGTTTTGAAATATTTTTCACATGACTTAAACATAAATAGGGTTAAGGATGGGATCATGGAAAGGTCATGCTACCTAAAATATGGAACTAGACATGACCCTTTATATAAAGGGTTTTATTTTATAAAATGAATTGATAATGAGTAGAAGTGTGTACTCAGTAATTTTTTAGATTTAATGTAATATTTATGGCCTAATTATCTAAAATTTTAACCCTAAAAAAATTCCTCAATGTTATTTATTTATTTAATTCACGATTATGTAATGTTTTAAGGCTGGGTTCTTATACATAATCTATAATCAACTACACCTATATTCTATGGAACATATTCTAATATTTCTAGGTAAATTTTTAATTAAATTTTTTATGATTTATATATATGTCATTCCATTCTCTATAATTAATATTCTTCCATATCTCTAATGAAATGATTACCCCAATAAACTCTAAATCAGGAATTTCTCAATTTTCCTCTTTGATCATTCTATTAGAAATAGGATTAATCAATCTACATATTAATTTACCTAATAAAACGTCTCAATACATTATTTTTATTTGTTAATATGAATACCAAAACCTTCTCCACTTTTGTGTAGTTTGATCATAAGTTCACTAACTACCCATGTCTTTAGTTTCTTGATATTTTCTTCAAATTCATAAATCCCCCAGAACATGATACCCTTTAAAGATAACATGGTGAGATTATTTTATATCCATTAGAAATCCTTCATAGTGAATCACTAATATAAATCCAATCAAATAAAACATTGGATCACATTTATACTATTTTTTCAATGTTCAATAAATTCCTTCAATGATGGATCCACTGATATACCCTCTCCCATGATTATATAAACCAAAAAATGAAAAACAAAATTAGCTAAAATTTATACATAGTAAATTTTTCATATATATTATCTCTCATTATAGTATTTATTAAAAATTTTATGTGAACAACGTGCTCTTTCATACCCATTGAATATATATAATACTATTGTAATTGAATATTATAAAAAATGGATCATTGAAATATATAAAGTCTCTATTGATTAAATTCAATAAGATAGAGGGTATGTTAGTAAAACCAAATGGTACCACTCTAAACTCATAGTGTATATACCTTGATATGAAGGTTATCTTGTGTATTTATTCATTTTTACCCTCAATTGATAGAGTCTAGATAAAATATCAATCTTGGAAAATTATTTCAATCCTCATAAATGATCAAAAAATATCATTATGGTAAAATTTAGTTATTATTTATTATGATATTCTCAACATTATGATAATCAATATAGAGTTACTTTTATCCGTCCTTATTCTTTAAAAAAATAATAGGTTCACCCTATGGTGACACACATGGCTCAATGAATTCCTTATCAAGATTGTCCTTGGGTTGCTTCTTCATTTCTAACAACTCAATCATATCATTTTATATGAAGTATTTAAAATAGGTGTAGTTCAATGTTTGAGTTCACTTGAAAACATAACATCATGATTCCGAGTATGACTACGTAACTCCTATAAAAATATATCAAATAACTCCCATAAAATATGAATATCATTAATGTTGAGGTTTTCCATTACTATATGTGAAACATATACCCTTCGAATATGAATCAAGACCGATGAAATTGGAATAATTAACTTTTTATATTTAAATTCTTCCAAACACCTATAGAAAATCCTAAGTTGGTTCAAAATAATAAATGTGGAAAACCTTCCCCAAATATAAATATGAGATCAATATAAATAAATCCACTCCATTATCAAAATAAAATCAACATCCACTAGATAGATAATAATAATATTTTTAGGAAGCACATTCATACACCCTTCAATTATGGAATGATCATATAATTGAGATATGATCATCATACCTTTCAGATTTTTACTACTAATAAGATATTTAATTTTTGTGGTTGTAAATTAACAATCCATGGTACATTTTAGGACCAAATGGAGTGATTTTTCCTAAAACCAAAAAATATAATTAAAAATTTGACTTCACCAATCACTATATCCACATCATCATTTTAAATTTAATCCCCTCTAAAACAAATTTTTTTAGCATTATCATCATGCTCTTTTATACATAGTGATAAATTAGGAAAAAATAATTTAACCATTACATATATCATGAACCATTTTTTCTATCCTCGTAAATGTTAGGTTTAACCTATGTCATCGATGTTCATCACATACTCAAATAGTTAAAAAAAATATACCATATGTGTATTAATAAAATTATATTCCCCAAAAGTTTCTACCACGTGTGAAGTCTTTATCCTACTTCTTATTCACTGGTTATGTTTGTGTAAATACATAATATTACTCATTTAGTGTTATTACTCCTAGGTGAATCCATGACACCACTTCATCCACTTTATAATATTTATACATGTATTTTGTTTTTAGAAAACTATACTCCTTTCATTATCATAAATTCTTAACATCCTAGTTGGGATGCACCTAACTGGTGCCTTGATCAGGTGGGACAAATGGCCTCAACTACACCTACCTATTATTCAAAGGCTTCCAAATAGAATTAAGTGTCTTGGGAGGAATAGTGGTGATTTTATACCGTCATAACATAGTGTCATAGTGGATACAATAATTAACAGACAATAGTATAAGCTTATATAAATAGACTATAATTGAAGCACCAGTATCCCAACATATTAGCATAATGATATAGAAATTATGATAAAAAAATTTGGGAAACATAAATAACCAATACACTATAGAGGTAATTAAATGAAAATAGGATGACTCATTTACAATACTTTCATGGAATTCTGATATATATAATGTGGAAACATGATGTCATACGTATACACCGTGCTATAAAAACAACAAAAAGGACAAAATACTATTCCACTAGAATATCAAGAATATGCTTGGTACTCTTCAACCATGTTTAATATTAATTGTAAAAAGAACAATATATCTTCAGTAAGGATATTTCCTATATCTATACCTTTATACAAATAATCTACACTAGTACCAAAGGCATCCCAAGTAGGGTGTGTAATAAAATCCCAGTAGTCCACCACCAATAGTGCTCCCAAATAATCAAATAATTTTACATAACTAAATATTGTGTAGGTAACATGAGTGATTAACAATTTTTGATAAATAAATACCATCTATATCAGGTTTCTATAGGACACCTACTATCTCTACCTACTTCGACATAGGCTAGTAGAATTCTGATATGAAATCATATGTATATATAGTAATCATATATATATATATATAGTATATTTATATATTGTGTATACCTATATGAACTATGTTTGTGCTGATGTACATAGATATATACCTATATACTAGGTATTTTGTGGACACCAGTCATGGCATATGTATCTATTACCACTCTAATGACATTGTATTGTCATGCAGAGGATACATTGTTAGAATGAAATGTCTCATTATGATATAACCTATTATACCAAAAGTAGGATAGAATATGTAAAATGAGATAAAAATACAAGAGGGGGTGAATTTTATTATTTAAAAAATTCGTTTGGAACTTTTACAGGTAACCATATTCACAACACCTCTATGTTCTAATATCATACTTGATTCTAGAAAAGTGATTCAAGAAATGAAACTTAACAAAAGTTTACAACAAATAAAATTCTACCTTAAAGCGTATAGAATATAACTCAACCAGAGTAAAATTATGAGGAAGTATAAGAAAGTTATACTTTCCTCAAAAATACAAATGCACACCAGAAAAAAGAAGTAGTAAAACTACGTGTAACATGTAGAAACTCTTTTAAACCAAAGAGGAGGGTATCCAAAAACCCTGGATAAGAGGTCCCTTGATTTATACATTCATGAAATTCTATCTTTCCCAAACCTCAATTAATCCCTCAATCTGAATATCGGTATTGGTCTTGATGTCCCCAAAATCCCTCGATTTGTAAGGAAATCAACACCTCTAACTTCCCAACCTAAAGTCTCTGATTTTTAAGGCAATCGAACCTCTTAACTATGAAAATCTGCATGAAGAAAAGTTTGAACGATCAGTTCAAAACTTTCTGCATGAAGCCTGAGAGTTTATAAGTTCCTCTCTCTCTAGAAATAACTTCTGAATGTTTTGAGCATAAAATTTATAAAAGTCCCAATCATGTTCAAATGGGCTCCTATTTATAGGCTCATATCCAACGGCAGGCTCCCTCCTCCAACAGTCATATTTTTCCTTGAATTTTGGAGGGACCTGTACACGTGTCACTCAAACAACGATTAGTGAGGTACTAAAATCACAACATCGTTCTATAATTAAAAATTTGTAAATATAACTAAAATCCAATATTCGTAATGTAATTAAAGTTGAATGTTTGGAGTCTATGTAAAAACAAAATTCGGAGTCTGAACTCAATAAGAATTTGGAACCAAAACATAAAAAGTTCGGGGTTGGGGTTCATGAGAATTCAGAGTCAAAACAATTAAAGAGTTCGGAGTTTGTATTCATATAACTCGGAGTCGGAACTGGGAGAAGTTCATAACCAGAATTCGTAATCAGAATTCAGAGTCAGAACTCAAAAGAGTTCGTATCCGATATTTGGAGTGGAACTTCATTAGAGTTCATATTCAGAATTCAAAGTGGTACTTTATGAGAGTTCATATCCAAAATTCATAATTAGAATTCAGAGTTAGAATATCTTAGGAGTTTGAAATCAAAATTCTGAGTATTCGGATCCTAAAATAGAATGCATCATACTTAATTAATTATAGGTTTCTATGTTTTTGGATTATAATCCAAATTTTATTCTTAGAGAAATCTGTTTGAATAATGAAAGCAAGGTAAGGGTAAATATCCTTGGGGATGGAACTTTTTCTTAGGGAAGTAAAACAAGTGTAAAATGAGTTTTCCCATAAAATAAGGTGATTGTGATTTTCAAAAAAAAGAGGAATGGTAAAGTCATAAGGAAAACCGTATTGCCTCAACAATATACCCGTTTACATAGGGAATGAAAAAGTCCTAAGGAAAACATTATTGACTGAACAATCTACACATTTACATGAGGAATGGAAAAGTCATGAGGAAAAAATTATTGAATAAACAATATCCTCCTTTTTGGAAAGAATAAAAATCCTTACAAAAAAATAAAAGGACTTAGAATAAATTTATAGACTTTGAAATTAATTCTTATCTCCCTTTGTTTATGGGAAATGGTGAATACGACTAACTCCCCCTTAGGCTTTCTAATTCTAAGGATCGTATTCTAGATTTCCAGAATTAGATTTCATTATCTTTGGAAAGGAAATATTTGTAATGATCAACTCCCTTTAGATAGACTCCCCCTTACTTAGGGATGTATCTTCTTATACATAGAATTCATTTTCCTTATCCCCTTTAGATTTTTATTCTCCCTTTTAGAGTTATTTTCCATTCTCCTCATTTATAATTTTCAAAAAGAGTTTGTGGGAATGGAAAAGAAATAAGGTTCCTGAAAAATTAGTAAAGACATACAAACAACACAAGCATCGATAATTTAATTTTGTTTGAAAGTATTACTACAAGGAAAGCAAATACAATCAAGTATCGGAGTGGTCTATTTTGTTTCTTCTTTTCCTTAGTAATTAGCATCTTTACAATGGTCTTCAACTTCTTAAATTCCATGTAATCTTCCTCAGCATTCTATTCTAATATCTTGATCTTGTTTTCCGGAGCCTTCAGGGCCTCTTCCTGAGCATTGAGGGCCTCTTCCTGAGCCTTTAGAAATACATCTTGCTTCAAAAGCTTTTCTGGAATCTGAGTCTAGAGATCCTTCTCTATTTTCAAGCTTTGATCAATATAGCTCAGCTTCCCATTAAGATCATTTACATCCTAAATCAAAAAACGTTGTTCTGGACATAGATTTTCATGGAAGCTATTTGTAAGATCCTTGATCTTGGATTCTTCGACGACAATGGCCTCTTTGAAGTCTTCTTGAAACTCATCATACTCTCCCAAATATTCATTGATTTTCTTCAACCAAGGAGTCATTTTTCAGCAGGATTTTCTATGTGCCTCATAATTGATAAGAAAATTTTTGAATTCTGCCTCGGTCATAACACATTTTTCAATCACCGTAGATACGGATTCTGATTTTTGATTCATGTTGTATAGAAGCATCTAGCATCTAGAATCAATTATAGGAAAAATTGGATTGGTATCCACATACTTTTTTAGAGATTAAACAAAAAAATCATTACATAAGGAAGAAGACTCTGAATCAAACATTTTGGTTTGAGATGGTTCTTCCTCCAACTCTACCTTCATCCTCTTTGAGGTTCCTATAGCTTCTTTTTTCATCAGAATGACTTTTGTTGGGGTGTCAACAAGCAGTTTCTTTCCCTTTCTGATTTTTGGTATGGTTTCCTCATCAGGGGATTCATGCTCACTCTCAGATAACTATACAATCTTGTCTTCATCAAGTTTTTCTTTCTGATCTCCATCTTCAATATCCATGTGAAGAATGAAGTCATGATTATGACTCTCTTCTTCTGACAATTTTTTCACTTCTTCTTCTTCTTCTTTCTCATCAACTCCCAGAGTAGCAATTTTCTAGGATCCAGATTGAGAAGTCTGGATTAACAACTTCTCAGATGGGGTTCCCTTATCTTGATATTCTTAACCATTCACAATTAATTCATCATAGCCACCACTAATCTCATCTTTCTCAGCTTCCTGATCTTCCTCCATTACTTCTTTATCTAATTTCTTTTCTTTGGGATTTTCTGGAGTGTTCTTACCTGGAGTCTCAGGAAATTGTTCTTCCAAAAAAGGCTTCAGTGCTGGAATGTTCTCACATCCAATTTATATAGACTTCAAAAGAGATTGAACAATATCTACCTTAGACATTTTCTTCTTTAGCTTCTTCTCTTTGTCATGCTTCTCTATCTCATCAACAGCTTTTTCATTCAAGGTCGTAGCCTCAGTAGGATCCAAACCGAACTGTGGCTCCCCTACTTTTCTCTTCTTCTTATCCTCCCTCCACATTGCTACAACCTCATCTAGGTAGGCTTTTTGATTCTTTGGTTTAAGAGGTGTGGATTGGAATTTCTTAGACTTAGGGGTTTTATCTTTAGCTTCCACTTCCTTCAACTTCCTTTTCATATAGGCCTTCTTTCAAGGTTGAGCTTTGTTATCATTTTCCGGAATGGGTTCTGCCTCGTCCTCTGGCTGATCATAAAACTTACTTTTCTCTTTAGAATATCCAACCTTCATCCTTTTTAATGTGTCATCACTGATAAGAATCACCTTCCAATTCCTCGTCTTGGAACTGCATGGGCTCTTAAAGGATTTGAGACACTGAACAATCAACTTAGAAATAAATATCGGATACATAATGATATGAGATCTTAGATTTCCATTCTTGATGTTTCAATGGTGATGAGGATATGTTTCATGAGATTCATGTTCCTTGGATTCACCAAAAAATATAGGATATTCATATCACTCTTCTTATGGGTATCCTTTTCGCCCTTTCTTGGTACGATAAACCCTTGTACCTGAAGCTGTAGAATCTGATTATTGGTTGATAGATGGGTGATCTTCATTGCAGTGTTGATATCAAAAATACCTAGACACTCCATAGATTTTTCCTTAATGAAACTACTTTGATCCTCGGGCATCTTGTGAGAGAAAAACTCATCCTCTCCTTCATAAGGTATGCCTACCAAGGTAGTCGCCTTGGTATAAGAGAGAGCATAGGTCTTACAATAGATCTTGAAGGAGAAATTCTCCCTTCTATCTTCTTTGAAAAAAAAAAACTGACTCATAAATCATTATGAGCATATTAGGATACCCCACATCTTGAGCTCGAGTCTTAGATACAACTACACTCTCCCAACCATTGAGCTTGATGTTGTTGGATAAAATTGAGTCGTACTTATTCAAAAAAATTTGATGAACTTGCCTCTCCCTATAAATATGACATTCCGCAATCGGCTTAACTGTAGACATTTCTTGAGAGGGCACTTCTATAGACATTCGGACTGGAGAACATTTGAAGAATTCAGAACGGCCTTTTGTAGAGGTTCAGAGGTTCAGCATGCACAAGAATGATAATCGATGTGGGACAACCATCAGGGGTCCTCTTTATATAGGCGTTGAAGTGACTTTTCGACATCCAAAACAAATCTTACAGTTGGAAAAGATCTCATTTGATCTAATGGTTGGTATAATAGCCACATGAAAAACATGGTTGAATCTAATCTTTTGAGGATATTAGAAAAAATCAGATTTTAGAAAACTAGAATCCGAGAATTTGAAATAAAACATAAAATACCAGCAATGAAATAATGACTAAGAAAAACATAAGAAGGAAATCATACCTTTTGAATTCCTTGGAAGGTCATTATACATAGTTGATATTCTTCTTAAATATATAAATTTGAAAAAAAAACTCATTACGAAAAAAAATGATTGTAAATTTTGAGTATGAAAATTTTCATTACGAAAATTCCGAGAATGAAAATTTCTCATTATGAAAATTTCAGTTCTGATAATTTCCATTAAAAAAATTCAAGTTCTGAAGAATTTCATTGATAAAACATCAGTTCTAAAAACTTCCATTATGAAAATTCAAGGTCTGAAGAATTTCATTACGAAAACATTAGTTCCCAAAATTTCCATTTCGAAAATTTCCATTATGAAAACTTCCATTACAAAAATTTATATTACGAAAATTTCAATTATAAAAATTTTGAAAAACTAACTACGAAAATTTTCATTACAAATAATTTTGAAAAAGTAACTACAAAAATATTTTTTACAAAATATTTTAAAAAACTAACTATGAAAATTTTCACTACAAAAATTTGAAAAACTATCTTCTAAAATTTTCATTATGAATAATTTTGGAAAACTAACTACAAAAATTTTCATTACGAAAAATTATGAAAAACTAACTACAAAAAAAATTCAAAAACCTTAAATACAGATGTATTCCCCCTATGAAAATGAGTTTATTACTGTAAGGAGATTGGATGAACAGAATGTTAATGGAGGAATATTACCTCATGGTTATCATTCCTAACTTATGTTTGATGTATTCAAATCTATCAGAATGTAATGATTTTGTGAAAATATTAGCAAGTTGATATTGCATTCCAATGAATTGTAGAATGATATCTCTTTTTAGTGTGTGGTCCCTAAGAATGTGATGTATAATCTCTATGTGCTTTGCATGAATGTGATGTGGAGAGTTTTTACTATGGGAAATTGCACTTGTGTCATTACAAAAAATTAAAGTCTTAGTAAACCTCAAGCCATAGTCTGTGAGTGTGTGTGGCATCCACAACACTTGAGAACAACAAATTCAAGCTGCTACATATTCTACTTCAGTACGGGAGAGTGCTACTGAGTGTTTCTTCTTACAAGACAAAGAAACTAATGAATCTCCTATTAAATGAAATGTTCTAGATGTACTCTTTCTATCCATTCTACATCCACCAAAATCATCATCCAAAAAACACATTAAAAAAATCATTTCCAGAAGTATAAAATAGTCCCAAATCCATGATTCCATTTATGTAGCAAAAAATTCTCTTCGTTGCCTTTAAATGAGATTCCTTAGTAATAGATTGATATCTTTCACAAAAGCTTACTGAAAACAATAAGTCTTGACTACTAGTTATCAAGTATAGTAGACATCATATCATACTAGGCTCGAGGGGCTTATTTAAGGCCACACAATGCATTAGTAAGTCTAAGAACATGATCAGTATGATTTGTATATTTAATGTTTGGAGGTTGTTCAACAAAAACTTCCTATTTAACATAACCATTATGAAAATCACATTTCACATCCATTTAAAAATGTTTTAAATTGAAGAATGCTACAAACACAAGTAAAATACAAATAGATTTAAGTCTAGATACTGGATCATAGGTTTCTTCATAGTCTATTCCATCTTTTTTATAATAGACTTTAGAAACTAATCTAGATTTATTTCTGACTATGATTCCATTTTCATCACACTTATTTCTGAATACCCATTTTACTCCAATAACAGATGTTTACATAGTTCATTCAACCATGGTCCATACTTTATTCCTATCAAATTAATTTAGTTCATCTTGCATGGATAAAATCCAAACATTATCACCTCAGGATTCATCAGTTATTTTTGGTTCTTATTGGGAATGTAATTCTAGATGTTATACATTATTTATTAAGGGACTTCTAGTCCTTACAGGTTGATTCACGTCACCAATGATACTATTAATCAGATGATTCTTAAGAAACGACTGATTTGGGTTTTGTAAATCTAGTTCATCAACGTATGGTAGGAAATATTCTGGGGTAAATGTTTCAGATGTATCATCTTGAACATTTTCCTTATTAAAAGATTCTTCTATCAAAGGTTGATAATCAGTTTTTGATAACACATCTGAGGATGTAGGTTGGGGTTATTTAAAAATAAAGGGATCAGTTTCATCAAAATTAACAAGCACTATTTCTTCAATAGTAAAAGTATTTTTCTTCAAAACTCTATATGCCTTAGAAGATGTTGAGTAGCCTATGAAAATTCCATCATCATATTTTGGTGTGAACATATGAAGATTATCTTTAGTATTCAGAATAATTACCTTGCAACCAAAAACCTTAAAGTAGGAAAGTCTAGGTTTTCTACCTTTCCATAACTCATAATGAGTTTTATTAAGAAAAGGTCTAATCAAAACTCAATGTATAGTATAACAAGAAGTACTTACAACTTCATCCCAAAAATGTTTGTCTAGAAAAAACTCACTCAACATGGTTCTAGTTATCTTTTGAAAAATTATTTTTCTTCTTTCAACAACACCATTTTGTCGAGGTGTTCTGGGTGCTGAGAAGTTGTGATTAAGACCTTTTCTACTATAAAAACATTCAAAATCAGAATTTTGAAATTCTCCTCCATGATCACTATGATTTTTTTTCACTGTAATGTTTTTGTCATTTTTAAATTCGGCTCTAAGACTTTTGAAATAAGAAAAATCTTCAGACTTCATTGATAGAAAATAGACCCACATAAATCTAGTGTAATCATCAGTGAAGAAAAATACATAATACTTGCCCCCAATACTTCTAGTTTATGTAGGACCAAAATGACCCATATTTACTAGCTGTAATGCATCAGTAGTTGAGACTTAACCGATTAATTTAAAACATGATTTATGTTTCTTTCCATATTGACAAGGATCACAGACTTTAGAAGAATCAAATCAAATCTCCGATAAATCCTTAACTAGTCTTTTTTTATAAATGTTTGCATAAGTTCCTACGGTTATATTGTCCTAGCCTTCTATGCCATAACCATGAATGATCTTTAATTGCACTAAGGAATGGAATGTCTTGGCTTCTAAGGTCTTCTAATTTTATTGTGTAAACATTCTCTTGCCTATGGGCAGAGATAATAAACTCTTCCTTGGAATTGGGTACTAAGAACTTGTAATTTTTAAAATTCACATGGTTGCCTTTATCACATAACTAGATTATGCTAATGAAATTGTTATTAATACCCTTAAAAAATAAAACATTCGAAATCATGGTTCTTCCAAGATGAACAATGTTACCTATACCAATAATTTCTTCCTCAGCATTATCTCTGAATGTTACTTTTCTGCCTTTGGTCCTGATAATCTTTTCAAAAAAAAATTTGTTACCAGTCATATGACGGGATCATCCACTATCCATATACCACATATTTTTGATGGTAGCTTCTCTATTTTACTGAAAGTAAAAGAGTTAGACTTTCAGAATCTAGACATTCTTGGATCCGGAATTATTAGACAACAAAATCCTGGATATGCACAGTTGTTTAGAAAAGTAAGCTTTATGAAACCAAAGAGATTGAACATTATTTAAAGAACAATTTTCCTCTAATTCCCACCAATTTGACATTTAGTGGAAAAAGGGGCTTTAGAAGGAACAAAATATTTGTTTTTAAAACAGGTTATTGGTCAGTATAACCTAATCCAGTAGTGTTTCCTTAAGGTTTAATTTTAGAATACATCTTGTCAAAATTTCTATTTCCAAATGTAATGTTTGACAGAAGCTTCTTAAGAGAAAATATTTCGGATTTCAGTATAATGACTAAATTATTATACTCAGGAGTCATTTCCTTAGAGATATATTTTTCATCAAAAACATTTATCTTTAAAATATCATTCTTAAGATATTTAGAATGTTCTTCCTTAATATAATGTGCTTTATCAAGCTATTTAGAATGTTTTTCTAAAATCTCATCTTTATCCCTAAGATCTCCTGAACGATCTGAAATCTCTTTTGTAAGAATTTCTTCCATAGTATTTTCCTTGTCAAATTTATTATAAATTTTTCAATTTTTTTCTTCAAGTAACTTTAAAAATCTATATACTTCTTCATATGAAGGTATTTATTCATTTTCTGAAGATGAGGTATCTTCATTAGAAGTATTATTTTTGGAATTGTAATTCTTATCAAGAGATAAATTTTTTAAAGCCTCGGCAGAGTGTACCTTGGATATAAGACATGTGTTAGGAAAAGAATTCATATCAATGAATCCCATATTCTTCTGTGATGATGAATCATATTCATAAGATTTACTTTTTGATGAATCTCCACAGCTAGCACTCCAAGTATCATTAGATTTAAGACTTTTCTTGTGCCTTGATCGATAGAATTAATTCTATTTCCTTTATGAATTTCATTCCTTCTTATCCTTTTTTTCAAAAAAGGACAATCAGCTCTGATGTAACCTATTATTCTACATTCATAACATGTAACTTCTCTGTCTTTATTATCTCTGTATTATTTCTTATTGTACTTATTCTGATGATTCTTCTAAGCTACAATATTGTTCATTCTCTGAGCAAGATTAGCTAATTCATTTTCTGACTTTTCTGTATCACTAGATTCTTACTGAATAATGGAATTCTTTGACCTTGATCTAGTTACCCTTTCTGGGGTCTTGGATTTCATATGATTAGAAATGGTTGTAAAAGAAACTCCTCCATTCCCATTCTTCTTCTTAACATTTTTTGCATCTCTCTTCATTCGGGTTTCATGCGGAAGAAGAGTTCCAAACAACTCCTCTAAAAAAATCTGAGTGACTTTCTTGTTCTCATCAATAGTTTTCCTCTTGGACTCCCATTCATTTGGAATGATATCTATGATCTTATCAACAAGTTCTTATTCATCCAATCCTTTTTCTCGCATATATTTTAAGCTATTTATGATAGTCATAAACCTTTGTTATACATTGCTTATGGGGTCTCGATAAGAAAAATTAAAACTATTGTATTCACCTCTCAACATAGCTCTTCTATTCTTTGTGACTTTGGATGTACCAAAATTTGTAACTTCATGTTTCTTCCTGATACTATTCACAGATTCACATGATGACATTGGACTATAGATGTTCCTAGTCATGGAACATAAACAAGTATTTCTGGCTCTGATTTTTGCTTGATATTATGATTTCTCCTGATTCATAAAGGATATCAATAGCTTATTTGGAATATTATAATCTCTAGTAAGAATTAGATAGTTATCAAATCTAGTATTGATAACAAAAGTCTTCATCCTATCTCTCCGGTACTCATAATCCTTTCCATAAAAAAGGAGGTCTGATAGGATTTAGGTTATCAATTGAACTAAAATTTAAGCCCGCCAACCTCAAGAAAATTTTTGGCACACAAACTTGTTAGTAGTATGAGTTTTTAATCAAGATAAAATTACTTATGTAAGAATGAATCTGAACTATGTGATTTTGAAAAATAGATTCTGAAAAATATGATTCTAGAAAATCAATTCTGAGTATTCTCTTCAGAATCTAATAATGAGATTAATTCAGATTGAACCAACCCTCTGATACCAATTGATAGAATGGTATGTCTGAGTATGATATACTCTATTATACCAAAAGTAGGTTCGAATATGTAAAAGAGATACAAATAAAAGAGGGTGTGAATTGTATTATTTAAAAAATTCCTTTGGAACTTTTATTGGTAACCAAAATTCAAAACACCTCTAAGTTCTAATATCATACTTGATTCTGGAAAAGTGATTCCAGAAATGAAACTTAACAAAAGTTTACAACAAATATGATTCTACCTTAAAGTGTAGAGAATCTAACTCAATTAGAGTACAAGTATGAGGAAGTAAAAGAATGTTATACTTTCCTCAACAATACAAATGCACAGCGAAAAAACAAAATAGTTAAACTACAAGTAACAAGTAGAAACCCTTTTAACCCAAAGAGGAGGGTATCCAACAACCCTGGATAAGAGGTCCTATGATTTATACTTTCAAGAAAGTCTGTCTTACCCAAACCCAGGTAATTCCTCAATCCGAATGTCGGTATCTATCTGGCTATCCCCGCAAGCCGTCAATTTGTAAGGAAATAGGACCTCTAACTTCAAAACCTGAAGCCTCTGATTTTTAAGGTAATCGAACCTCTTCACTATGAAAAATCTACACGAAGAAAAGTTTGAATGAGCATTTAAAAAATTTCTGCATGAAGCTTGAGAGTTTATAAGAGCCTCTCTCTCTGGAAATCACGTCTGATAGTTTTGAGCTTCAAAATTCCAAAAGTCCCGATCTTGTTGAATAGAGCTGCTATTTATAGGCTCAACTCCAACGGTCGACTCCCTCCTCCTACAGTCATATTTTTTCATGAATTTCAGATCTAACTGTACACGAGTCTCTCAAACAAAGGTTAGTGAGTAACTAAAAGCACGACATACTTTTATAATTAAATAGGTGTAGTTATCACTAAAATCCAATATTCGGAATCTAAGTAAAGATGAAATTTTGGAGTCTAAGTAAAAATAGAATTTGGAGTCTTAATTCAATAAGAATTTGGAACCTAAACATACAAAGATCGGAGTCGGAGTTCATGATAATTCAGAGTCATAACTCTTTATGATTTTAGAGTCTATATTCAGAGAACTCGGATTCAGAACTTGGAGAAGTTGGTAACCAGAATTCATAATCAGAATTTGGAGTCAGATCTCAGAATAGTATGTATCTATTAATCGGAGTGGAACTTCAAGAGAGTTCGTATCTATAATTCAGAGTGGAACATCGTGAGAGTTCATATCCAAAATTCGTAATTAGAATTCGGAGTTAGAATCTCATAGGTATTCGTAATAAGAATTCTAATATTTCGGATCCTAAAATAGAATGCATCATACTTATGTAATTATAGGATTCCAGGGTTTGGGACTACAATCCAAATTTTATGCTTAGAGAAATCGGTTTGAATAACAAAAGCAATGTTAGGGTAAATTTCCTTGGGGAAGGAAAGTTTCCTTAGGGATGTAAAACAAGGGTAAAATGAGTTTTTCCTTGAAATAAGGTGTTTTTGATTTTTAAAACAAGAGGAATGGTAATGTCATAAGCAAAACCTTATTGACTCAAAAATCTACCACTTTACATGAGGAATGGAAAAGTCATAAGGAAAACATTATTGAATCAATATACATGCCCTGAATTTAATAATGAATGTGAGACTACATGATCAATATTCAAGATTGATGGGGTAAGTCATCAATAATAACACCCTATGAAAGGTATGTGGAACACCATGCCCAATATCTAAATACATTTATAATGATGAGAAACCCCATTCTCAACATGTAATGTAATAGAGAGTGAATCAACAATCCCAATAAGCCCCTTAACAATCTTTTAACATCCAATATCAAAGAAATAATCATAATAATTATAATACCATTTGGGATCACAAATTTAGTATAATTATCGGCAATCTCTATTATAACCAATGGCATTACATTGCTTACAATTAAAATTTTTTATTATATAATATTGGGCATGGCCCTTCCATCCATTTCAATACAATAATAATAAAACATTTAATCAATTTAATCAATTTAAACCATTTAATCTATAATTTTGGAATATAAGTCAAGGAATATCAATTTAATAATAAGATAAACACATAGGAGGTTCTTTGTTCATCTATAAAATTATATAACATATGAAAATTACATTAGTAGGCCAATCCAAACACATAGGTGGTGATTAGTCCCATAAAATTTTATTTCATAGTTGGATAATTAATTGGTACACCCCAGTGATGTAATAGGAAGTGTTTGGAATCATATAATCATTTAGAATTATTTCTCAGGAGTATAACAACATGATTATAAAAATTTAAATAGGAAGAATACATTTTAAATCAATGATCATTAATGTACTTTGTGTCATACCTCAATAGATATATGAATATAATATAATTGGGAAATATATATTGACCATATATATTTAGGCTATGGATGAATCCCCATATAATATCATATTTAGATTTGGAGTAGATTGGATGAAATCAAAAGAATGGTCCAACTCCCTGAAAAATAGGGTGAATGATATGACACCTGAATAATTAAAGTGGAAGGAAGAAGAATGACGAATTGTAAGAAAAAGGATTAGAGATCCTACCTCAGTTTATCCAACACTTTTAATAGAACCTGAATTGGAATATAGATATAGGATATATCAATGAACAAAGGTGGAGGAGAAGAAGAGCTCTTAAGAGAGGGAGAGAACTCCAGTAGCTGTAAATGATAAAATTAAACAGGTTTAAATTTTAAATTCATTACAGGAGAAATAATAATTTCAACCAAATCGATAGTAGATCATGGTTTAGATTCTTGGTTGAAACAATAGTGTGGCATACCACTTATCAAAGAGGACCTCACATGAGCTAGGATGATTTTCTTAGTAACTATGTGTACCCTGAGAAAATTTTCTTTGTAATTTGTCAAAGACAAGCCACACATCCATGCGATTAGGCTAACATAATTTGTATAAACTTAATAGCCTGTTGTAGGAAAATAATTTTCCAACACAGTTACCACTTACTGTAAGAACTAACTGTGCAGTAATCATGTGACCTAAACTATTTCCCTACTTCTCGGAGCATCTGGATTTGAACAAGACTCATATTCTCCTAGAACCATACATAGTATTTATTTCATGTTTACCAAGAGAAAAGAAGTATTTAGAAAAGACTTTAACCTTTTAGAAATGATGGGTTGTTACAACCACCCCTCATTAAAGAAAAATGTCCTCAAAGTGTCCTTATGATGGTAAAGATAGGTTATCAAATAATATCTCAAACCACTGAAATTGTATATTGGCCTCCCGTTACCATGTATTTTCATGTACTCAACCATCTATCCATAGAACCTATAATAAAAAAACTGAGCTTTTTTGAGTTTTTTATGATATAATAAGAAAATTTAACTGAATACTCGTCTAAATATTTTTCTATATCTAACTTGACTTCATTAGTCCAGAATATGTGAAATTGGATCTGATAATATTGGAGAAGCTATCGTAAGTAAAATAAAACATTCATGGACTGGTATAATTGAGGAAGTGGTTTTAAGAAATCCACATGTCCAATTCACTTCAATGACTCAAAGGGTCTAACTAATTGAGATGAATGATTAACCTACCTCTGAATAAATCAATTTCAAATCATGGCTGAGACTCGCAAGAAAACATGATCTATAACCTAGAACTCAACATGTCATTGATGTCAGATGGAATATGACTACTTGTTGGACTAATCATTCCTCATTCCCATTATGATCCACTGAACCTACTCTGAAGACTACTGAACAATACATTGTATTAGAGAAGCTTCCTCCCCTACCTCTAGCCAACACTGAGGTGATAAAAAATTCCTACCATATGAGGTTTCATAAGGATCCATTTAAATGGTAGCATGATTTTCTTTATTGTAATAGAACTATATAAGGGGCATGTGTTTCTCTCAAGAACCCTTGATTTCATGGATATGTGCACAGATCATTTCCTCTTACACCTGAATTGTATGCTCTATTTGTCAATCATTTTGATGGTGATAATCCTTGATTAGAAGAACCTATTTACCTGGGGCCTTATGTAACCACATATATATGAAATACATGAAGTGATAATATTAATAAAATAACCAAGATCTTAGAGCGATAAGGATATATATGACCTCCCTAATGGATATCTTCCTTATACAGTCTACCATAAAGGTCACTGAAATAAATACAAAGTTTGTAACATGTGTCAAACTATCAAAAAATCCCACACAATACCATTACCATGATGTAAATTAGGTAAACTAGTCAAAAAATCCATATAAACGTCATTTAATTTCCACTCGAGAATAAAACATAGTTTTAAAAGTATGTTTGTAAATGATGTTCCACCTTCACCTACTAATAAGTGGAATACTGAATAATAAAACTAGAAATCTCTTATTTCAACATAGGCCACTAATACTAGTGATGGTAATCTCGATACATATTGTTGAAACTGGGATGTAGTTTCCAAAATGAGGCATAAATTCTAATATCATCTCCTCTATAATATATTTTGGGAGCTATACTCTCTCATGAAAGCATAGGGTATCAATATCATTCATATTCCAACCAAAAGATGAATCATCATCTAAAATAAATTCCCTCTGGAATATGCCCTTGGGATTAGATAGTTGCATCATTCTCACCATTTTCATAATTCTATTGGTCACTACCATGGCATAGAGTATAGTTGAAATATTATCCTCATAAAAGTCACCATGAATCTCTAGAAACAAGTACATGAGCTACAACTCACCATTGTCCTCCTGGACTTCTTGTGTGTGAGTCTACAGAGCATATCATTTTGCACTTCATTGCCTTCACCATGTATGTATAGATGTTCTAAATCAAAGAATTTCGGTATTCAACTATTCTCCACAACCGATGGTAAATATAATTCTACATAAATATGTAATTATGGATTTGGTCTTTGTTTAATACCAAAAAATACTCTACAGGTAAATATTGTCTCAATCAATGTAAAAAATAAACTAAATTTCTAGATCAAGGTTGTAAATCAGTTAATTCCTCTCCTGAGGCGTCAACTAATTAGAGAAAAATGATACGACTCACAAATCCTACATCAAAATATCGTCAATCCTGATACATGATGCATAATAGTTAATAGAGAAGAATCATTATCGGCATTGAATTCAAAAATCCATTCATCTCCTGAATGGATACTTCACAAGGTTCATGACTTATTAATTATACTCCCTTTTTTATCTGACCACAAAGAGGAACTACAAGTAGTGAGAAATCCAAGATGAAGTGTATGTAATATTCATATATCCCTAAGAAATGATGATTGTTAAATATGTTCTTGGGCTACTACCAGAAACCTACGACTCCAACATTCTCCGGGTTTAATAAAACTCTTAATTATTAGAAGATATGACCCAGGAAGTGGTCTTAAAAGATACAAAAGTGGAACATAATAAGATTATAAGAAATTTAATAATCTCTTATTGTAATCATCATGATTTCATGATGTTTGAAATGGTCATGTAGAGAATGTGACTACATTAAAAAATATTCAAAAATTACTACCATTAGTGAATCCAGGTATGGTAGAAACCCCTGATTCATAAGATACCTAAAAACATCTGGTGGATTGGGATGGAACGACATAACCTAGCACTCTTATAGATTAAATATACTAAAAAATTAATTTGAGGATGGTCTAATGTCCTAACACACACCATATGATAGAACAACCACAAATCAGACATTAAAAGCACCAAACCTACTAGTTGTTGACCTGGGAGGTAGTATATTCAAGTATGCATATAGGGATTCATTAACATGATCTAGTTAAATCAATGGTAACACAAACAGAGCCTAAGGCACCTATCTTACTTATTAGAAAAAACTATTGATTAACAAAAGTATATGTCTTAGGGGTGTATAATACCTTTAGGATACAGATCATCCAATTATTTCTTGATATATAGTAGTTCTATAGGTGTCATCCAATATGGACAGTGATAAATGTTTTTTATCCTAGGAATAGTTTAGTATTGAACTCTACATATTACACTGGATATATCTGAAAGATTTTTTTGTTGAATACTTCTCGAAAAAGATCTACAATAGGTGGGAAAAGAGTGGGTTGTAAATCATGATCAACCATGATGAGACTAAAAATCTGGGCTACCACACTACCTAACCCATAAATCAGAGGACCTACTCGTTAGCTTGGATATATCATTCTCTAATATATATGTGAATACAAACCTATTGGGAGGTGAATGTATCCATTTGATGATAATTTATTATATGGTTTTGATAGGGAACTAACAAGTCCATCCCATTGGTTTCATCAAAACATGTCATTTCATGGGTTAAGTTATTCCCTCAGAAGGATTATATACATATCGTAATATAGTGACCCTCTATTTATATATGTAAAAACTACATAAATTTGAAGAATACTTAAAACATCATACAAATGGATGCCTAAATATTTTATTAGTTTATTTCCTTTAAAAACATGGAAACATAAAAACTGGTACATAAATTAGTGAAATTACCCCCCACTAGGTTCTTCATGAATAGAACACATCAAAGACACCTCAAACATAATATATATATTCATAACCTGGGAAATAAAAAACAAAAACGAGTGAAATAAAATACTATATAAAGGTAAACTATGGGGACATGTAAGAATAATAATGAGAATAAAGGTATGAGAACATTATCAAGAATGTAGTAGATCATACCCTATATATAAAAGATCATAAACCATAATCCTGGAAAAAATTATGGTAGATTATAAGACATGAATCATTACAAAATAAAGGAGGCAAGTCGTGAAAACGTTACATCAAAATATAGCATGGAATTTTTTGAAACACATAAGTACATAATAATATTTACATAGTAGTCAATGGATTTCTACCAAGGTCGACTTAATGGAAACATTCATTTATCTAACCAGGTTCGCTCTCTATTCTAGACTTGTGTTACTGAACCGATTTAACACCTCATTCCATCCATATAATATTGAAACATTTTTAGTTCTTTTTCAAGGGTTGTAATATGTAACCATGTACATTTTTCATTCCATCCATGTCTATCACATGAGATATAAATCGTAACCCAATGTATTAGAGGGAGATGTATGTCCCACCAATATAATAATGAAATCATATAGATGTGGAAGAAATCATAAAGAATCACATAATAACCAAAAAAATGAAAATGTTGCACTATAAATTTATGCATATCTTAACCTTTGGAAATTAAATAGGTTTCATAATCATTTAATCAAATCATTACCTATGAAAAGAAGCAGTTTTTTAATGAATATAACATGTTAATGAGAAATGGATTTCGTATACTATTTACCATGAAACTTAAATTATTCAGAAAAAAAATATGAATGGAAACATTTTATCATTTCCCTTAAATGGCATGAGTAACACCAATGAGTTTTCCCTTATATGGTAAAATATTTTTAAAATAATTTAAAAATATTTCTTGTGGAAAATATACTTTTTCATTGAAAAATAATTTTTCAAACATAAACCATTTTTTAGAAAATCTTCATTGAAAATAGATTTGAAAACATACAAAGGATGCATTGAAAACAATAAAAAAATTTTAAAATATTATTTTCGTGAAAATTGTGTATGAGGATCATTTGAAAATATTATTTAAATCATTTTGGAAAATATTTTTAAAATCCTTTTTGAAAATATGGTTCTGGAAATAAAAAATATTTCTCACTGAAGAGAGAAATAATGTCAGATTTTCTTAAAAACATTTTCATAATTATCATTTGTACAAATGAGTGGGAAGATGACAATAATACATGGATATATAATGATTAAATCGAGGATAAGTAATCCCATGGATTTTCTTATGATATGGATCATAATATTTCATCAATATACCATAATAATTATCATTCTCAAAAAGAGATGGGATTGTTTCAATAAACTCATACTGCTTTGTTACATTGGATCATACTCTTTCATAATAAAAGAAAATTACATGATTGTTAAAATAATATTAAAATAATAATATACATTTTATAACATGTAAAATGGATGTATATATACCTTAAAAAATAATTTATGTGTGTGTTTCCTGGTTTTGGTCTCGAAATGCCCAACGGTTCTATATCTAATGATGTGTGGACCTACTTTCCAAAGGTAGGTGTTCGCCAGATGGTCTGACCAGCGACGCTTAAGAACTGACATTGGTTGAGAGGATGGGAAGTTGGTCTCATCACACCATTTTTGGGGGAATTATCTCATGTTCCAGGACTTTCTTATAGATTTAAGACGTATTCATATGTTCGTGAATCATTGGTTTATACCCAAACATAGTATCCACGGATTTAACCCTGGGGGGCAATGGTCAACTGGACGTTGGGGGTTCTGAATCATTTAGGCCTGAGGTTTACCATCCCACGTTGGATTAATGACCTCGTGGAGTCAAAATTCATTGAGGCGGCACTAAGAGTGGCGTGGTGAATCGATGTGAATATAATCAGATCGATCAGTTGTTGGGCTTGAACCTCATGGAGACTTCCTACGTACCCTGCCTAGAGGACAGAGATCAAAGTCCATATAGTTTGAACGAGAGCATCTGAGAACCAACGTGAAGTTGGACCTAGGGGTCTGTTGGTGATCGGGCTTGAACCTCATGGAGGCTTCCTACGTATCCTTGTTGTAGGGAATCCAAGTCCTCGTATTTTACATTGTCTTGGGACTTACGCTCTGAGGAGTCCCATGTTGAAGGATTAGGGCTTACACTCTGAGGAGGCCGATGATGATGAATTGGGGCTTACACTCTGAGGAGGCCCAGAATGATTGATTAGGGGTTACACTCTGAGGAGGACCATGGTGATGAATTGAGGTTTACACTCTAAGGAGGACCAGAATTATGGATTGAGTCTTACACTCTGATAATTCCGATAAGAGAATGTCATGGTCGATGCTTACTCAAAGCCCACATGAGTCAAGCTCGGCGTGAGAAACAAGAGGCAGTGGGGAACAAAGGATCTCGACACGAAAAGTGCATCTGTGAGAATTGGAGAGGGGATTACACTTGTGGGCATCCCAATATGTCGGGGCTTACTCTGGGTTGGACGCCCATGGAGAAAAAGCACAGTGGGAGAGTGAAAGGGGGTGCTCCTATGCCCATCTCCCCTCTTGCAGTGCATGATGGATTCCTTCTTATGGGTATTTTACTACCCCTATGTATCCCTTAACAAGTAGAGGGGTAGAAAGGGGACTCCCGAGCTCAGACTCCACATTACCGTTGGAATTTGAACCTAATAATGCTTTGAGAATCTACTCAAGGGTCAGGGCAACCCCTTCTCCTCTAATTATCATTGGTATGTGAACTCATAATGCCACGCTAATGCGCCTGAGGGTTACACCACACAAATCTAGTGGCTCTAGTGGAGGACTCAGCGCGGAGCTGATGAGTAGGCCAGCAAAGGAGTCACGGAGGGACAGGCCAGACCGGGAGGATCTTATGTGGATCAGGGAGGATCTTCGCCTCCTTTCTGCGAATGACAACGTTCAGCGGAGGGGGGGGGACGCTTTGCGGAACCGGCTAAGCGTCATTAACATTATATCGGTCCGCGAACCGGTTCCTCCTTCTCCATCCGTGAGTATTGTCCATATTTTCCCAATCCATTTGAGGGGAAATTGGGCAGAATATCCCTTGAATTAAAGGGGATCACCATTCTCCTTCACGTATTTTTCAAGACCCTACAAATGACCCCCATCGGAATGGGGTCTGATCGAAATGAAGAGGAGGTTATTCCGATGCAGAGTGGTCCTGAAACTTGAGTAGATCGCAGTAGAGAGGTGGACCTAGTAGGAGACCATGCCTATAAATACGGGGGGTCCTTCATTTGTCCTTTACTATATTCTTTGCAAAACCAGAGCTTTTTTGCATGTGAATGCTAGTTCCTTCACGAAATGCTTCATCCGCGAACCGGCTGATGCTTTTGTGATCCATTTCTCGTTCACACCGTTCTTTATCCGCAGACCAATGCCCAACCCGCGAACTAATACTTGTAATCAATTAAAATGTAATTTACGACATGCCTCATAAGAACATGCTTCGTGGTTTTGTTGCTCCACAGTTTCGATGCTCTACATAGAAACATCTCTTGAATGTTAAAAATTTCTATGTCTTCCGAGCATAACCACTTAAATTCGGGATTGAAATTCCGTGGAGAAACCTGGTCCATGGTTTCCTGGCCAATGCTCCGCGGGACAGGGTTTCATGGACTACACTAGTGAAGGGCTAGTTTGTGGGATGCTGACATCACGAACCATCCTTCGAGGCCTTCTCGCGGACTTTTCCATGAAGGCTTCTCAAATGATCCTCAAGCAATATATCTGGTTATTTTGTCCAAAAAAATATTCTGGACTAACTAATTGTTGGATCTCGTCGTTCAAGGACAAAATATGGTTCCCCCTCGTTCTGCACCAAGGCCTGCTGTAGAGCCTCTCCCAATTAGCAATCAATGCCTGAAGGACATGGCCAGAGCTGTTCAGGACGGAGTCTGCCACTCCCCACTGTCTTCCTTTCTTGTCGTCCAGCTCTGCAAGTCACAACTGGATTACCCCTTTTCTAACAGTCTTCCTTCTTATGGGTTTGGTATGATGTCAGATACTATGATTCTAGAACCATCCTGTGACAATAGTCTTGAAGCATGTATATTTACTGCCACTATTCCTCAGTTTGTGATACCTGTCAACAGGTGGCCTTCCCCGAGGGATATAGTTGTCAGATCTATGTTGAATCACCTTTTAGTATCTCCAATAGGAGAACAACATCAATAAGAAGGAACAATTCACTACTACCGGAGCATTGCCCGCAATGCCATGGTAAGCGACCAGCATGGCTGCTCAATAAATCAAGACCTCCGACTTGGAGGAGCATTTATGTCCTTGGATTGGGGGGTGTCCCTTCTAGGTCCTCCAAAGCTGTGCGGAGTTCGAGGTAGAACTGCAAGCCATAGGCTTGTATGAAGTTGCATGGGTGTCCCAAACCTATACCTACAGACCTCAAGCCCTTCCCAGGAAGCTTATTAGCCATTGGAACCCAAACACCAACACCTTTCATCTAGTCCATGGGGAGGTGGGAATTAGTCTTTGGGACGTCATTCAGATTTCAAGGGTCCCCAGTGTTGGGGGTATGTATGATGAATTTTTGCATCCCCCTTCCATGTGGGACGATGTCAAACAAGTGCCTTTATTGGCGAGAGATCTGTCAGTTATGGTGGAACAATCACTGGGTTAGGCCTTGCATTCCCACTCTCTTATTCCCTATAGTACATGGATATGGTTATTTCTGAACACCACAGGTCATGTGACGAAGATCAAGCGCCCTAGGAATCATCCTTCCCAACTATCCCGAACCTTCCTAGGATACTACTAGAAGTTCTGGAGGTGGGTGACTACCTTTTATGGGGTCACAAGGTGCGCCCCGATGTGCCGCCAATGCTCCAACTGGCATATTTGTTTGCTATGATCCTGAGCGGGTGGCTATTCCCTTCTCGGGATATTAAACCTGGTGTCAGGGCTTGCACCCAGATGAAGGCAGTTGAGCTGGAAGAGGGCCGCCGGGTGAATTTGGTCGTGCCCACATTGGCTCGTATTTATGAACTGTTGTGTCACATTCCGAAGGGAGGTTCACCCTTCCATCTGAGTGGGCCATTTCAGTTTTTGTATGGCTGGGTAGCGGATCATTGTCGCTATTATGAGTATCATTACAACACGGTCATGCCAATTTCTACTTTTCGGCCTACCCTACTTAATATAGATGGAGTTCTCTGGAAATCCCTCATCCCTGGTGAATTCCTCGAGCTTCTGATTGACTTTTCCCAGTTTTCTTTCACTCCCTACCCCACCCCTTCGGGCGCCTTAGTTGACAACCACCAAGGGAGCCTGGAGGAGTGTAATTACATGATCTCTATATGGGACAAATTTCTCTCTGCACATATCGACGGGGTTTCTTTATGCGAGCTATATGCCCCGTATAATTTTTCTCTCCAGTTTGGGTGCATGCAAGTCCATGTTTCCCTTCCCCCTCCTCAGGCTCGAGGACTGCACCCGCCCATACATCATCAATTGAAGGTGATGGTGGCACTGGAGGGATCCGACATAAGCATTCCCCTGTATGTCGTGGGGGTGGCCGCCGGCCTTTCCATGGAGTATGCAAAGGTGTGGCGAAAATACTATCTAGATGGGATCCTAGGGAAGGTTGTCTGGAAGGTTCCCAAATCAGGAGGTACTGCGGCTGTTTCATCCACTGCACCATCATCATCAGCTCTAAGGGAGGATCATCTGATGGATCGTCGATCAATGTGGCTCAAGGGATTTTCCTCTCCTTGTTCTCTGGTGGCTGAAGTTTAGGCGCGTTCATTCTTCTTCGATATGGATGAGGACGACCCTGTGGTTCCGAGTCCCAGCGAGACAATCCCAGAAGTTTTTCCAGTTGATACTGGGCTTAGCAACTTCATCCCCAAGCCTAAACTGGGGTTAGAGGCTCCAGACATTCCATCTTTGTAACCAACTTCTAGCGAGCACATGCCTGCACTGGTTGCAATGCCAGATTTCATTCCCATGCTATCCAGTGAGGATACCAAAGATCATCGTGTCATGGCGGACCATCGGGTGGTGAATAGGTGGGCCTGGCCTCAAATTTGTGAGATCGTTGCTGAAACGCCTCTACCTGAGATGGAAACTAAGATCGAAGCTCTTCGGCAACTCTTCCTGGGATTGGGGTCAGGTGGATTTGACTCTCGGCAGTTCCATTATCTTGCTTACCAAGTTGTCATGGCCCGTGAGGGAGCTACCACTAGTGAACGTATACTTGCTCACTTTTCTACTCCTCATTGTAGGACCTGAGCCCTGGAGGAAGCCATGATACAACTCCATCAGATGATAGAATAGGATTAGACCTCTCGATATTAGGCAGTTGTCCTATCTTCCAAGGTGCATCAATGCGAAGAACGGGCAGCGATGCTGAGGAATCAGTATCCAGCTGTGACCGGTCATCTCGAAGCCACCAGAAAATGGATCAATGATCTCCAAACAATAGTGGAGCATACTCGTTTGGTGGCTGAGGTTGAAGCAAGGTAGAAGGTCATGTTGGAACAGTCTTGCAATGACCTCTTCCGAAAGGTTGCTGATCTGGTGGAGAGAGCAAGTCATGCTCTTTTATGACTATCAGAGCCGCTCTTGTAACCTCTGTTTTACTTACCCCTCTCCTATTTTTTTAAAGGTGATACCCCATTTTGTGGACGTCCTCCCTTTTTGTTCAAACAAAATACAGGCTCTATTAACCACTTGTTGCTGTGAAATCTGATTGTTAGTAGAACAAATGATGTGTAAATAACAACTCACTGAATCAGAATTAATCAAAAATTAGAAAACAAACTCTAACTTTTTCCTAGACCAAGGGGTCCAGCAAGCATAGTTTTACTATTTCTAGTGAATTGTAGAAAATCCCTACAAACTTTTTTTCTCTTCTTTTAATACCGTGATTTTGCCGGGGCTCATTTACTGTGAACCCAGCAGGTATGGCCTGACTTTTGCTTAGGTCGCCCTTTTTGGGTTTTCAGCCTAACAAGATTTGTGCCTCTTTTTGTGAGCAGTTTAATGTCCCACCAACAAGCCTATCATTACTGATGTTTTAGGACAAACAGCCTTGGCCATACATGGTGGGGAAAGGGCCCTATTGGTGTTTGGTTGATTAAAATATGTCCCAATACTCTTCAGACGCACGTGGGGGAACATGTTTAATGTTGAAGGACATGCAGGGCATGTCTCAATGCATGGGAGCCTTGTCGGCATGCAGAGGTGGGAGGAGCATTGCCTTAAGGAAATCTTACTTTGGTAGATAGGTCAGGGGTGATCAATATGCAGAGCCGGTGAGGGCATGGTATGCATAGTCGTGCAAAGGTGTCCTTAAGTCAATGACTCTCCATTTCTGATGGCCATAGGAATTCATGGAAGTACAACAAATGGAAACCACCATGGATGTACTAGAGAATAATGAAAACCACCAGGGGTGGCTTGGAAAGGGTATGAGACATCTGAAAGGTTTTGAGAACATCTGTATCAATCAGGAGTGTGGAAGCAAGGTTCTTGTCCTACACATTTATCTAGCATAAAGGACGGTTAGGGCATGGTGCAGTTTAATGTCATGTGGCTGGGAAATCATCTAGAATGGAATAGATTCTCTTGGTCTTTGGTAATCGTGTCAGAGATGTTACACCATATTCAGACAGGGTTGTGAAAGAGGTTGATAAACTGTAGCTCAGAGGGTTTCCGAATCCTGGGATAGACATGGGGGCTCAGAGGCCACGAGGGTTACGAAGAGAAGCATTGCCTAAGGAAGTCCTGCCTTTGGTAGATGGGCCATGGGCGATTAATATGCAGAGATGCTAAAAGCATGGAATGCATAGTCATGAAAAGGTGTCCTTATGTCAATTATTGTATTCCCCTGATATCCAACCCACTTCAGGGATGTTGGTATTTGGGACAAACAGGGGTGGATTATGAGAGTCAGAATTGTTTTTCTAAGTACACAGTATGGTTTATGATTAGAGGGTTCCTGGATTCAGGGGAAACATCTTGACTGAACTTCCTGAGAATGGGTGAAGTAATCCCTTCTCACACAAGTCTGAGATGGTGGCTTATTCCAGTCTGATCCGTTCACTAAAGGACAAAGAATAGCCTCCATTCCTTACTAATCTCGTGGAAGGTATGACCATGAAGTTTAGCATCATGCGGTAAAGAAGAAGAGCATTATTAAATGGTGTTGTGAAGTTTATCTTCATGTGTTGCGGACGAGGGGTATTTTTCTTTCCTTTACCAATGCTGTGTAGTTTAACGTCGTGCAGCAAGGAAGTTTGACTGTGCAGTTTAACATCGTATGGTGAGGAGGTAGTTAAAAAGGATCCTCTTGATTAAAATGTAACTCGGTCTGAGTATCCTTGCATGTCCAAGACGTGGAGGGGGGATTGATGGTGTAAAACATGGTTCTGGGGCTTCTTGGAATATGAGAGATTACATGGAGGCTCTGGGGACGGTAAGCGTACTGAGCTAGGATGATTATCGCCTGGGGAAATCATGCCTTTTGTAGATGGGCCAGAGGCTATCAATATGTAGAGCCACTGAGGGAATGGTATGCATAGTCATGTAAAGGTGTCTCTGGGTTGATGACATTCCACCTCTGATGGCCATGAATGGTTCTGAAGATCAGAAATTGTATGCGCCACAAAGTCTATCATCGGGGAAGGAAATGTATGAACATGTTGGGCATACTCGTCCATGGTTGCTGTTAAAGCATAGAGAGCTCCTTGTACTGATTTATTTTGCGTGCGGGGGTGTACATTTAATCCATGCAGTTTAACGTCCTGTGGTAAAGAAGAGGTTCTCCTAGTTTAGCGGTCATAGATCTCGGACCATTGGGTGACTATTACTGCAGTCACTCAAATGATAACTGGGTCAAAATGTTCGGATATACATGGAACAAGGTACAGGATGAAGGTTGTAAACCACAACTTTGATTTTTCCCGGATCCGGTGGTGTGGCATGGGGGCTCTGAGGATGGTAAGCATATGGAGCTAGGAAGAGTACCGCCCAAGGAAATCTTGACTTTTATGGATGAGCCAGGGGATAGCATCATGTAAAGCCACTGTGTGCATGGTATGCATAGTCATACAATGGTGTCCCTGGGTCGATAACATTCTACTTATGATGGCCATGAATGGTTGCAAGAATGTACGATTGCTCACAATGCGGAGTTCGGCACATGGGGATAATGGTGTCCGAGTATACAAGAAACATCTTCACTGCAATTGTCAGCTGAGTCAAAGTAGCCTTGTCATGTCTTGATGTTCCTTGATGCAGGTCGCTATGTGAACCACTGATGAACACATAGACTAGCCAGATAGGGATACCCTGGAAACACTAGGATGTGAAGAGGGGAATGAACTTATAAACCAGTAATCCATAAATTTTTGGGTCAGGATATGTGATGCGGGGGCTCTGAGGCCGGTAGGCATACGGGGATAGAAAGAGTGTCACCCGAGGAAATCATGCCATTGGTAGATAGGCCAGGGGATATCAATATGTAGAGCTGTAGAGGGCATGGATGCATAGTCATGAAAAGGTGTCCCCGGTCAATGACTTTCCACTTCCTATGGCCATGAGTGGTTATGAAGATCCATAATTATCCGAGTTGTGGAGTCTGGTGTATTGAGAGGATGCATCCAAATCTACAAGGAGTATCTCCATCTCGTATCACCATGTGTCTTAGGTGGGTCCCGATGAAGTCCGTGTAGTTTAACGTCATGCGGTAAAAACGAAGTCCGTGCAGTTTAACGTCATGTGGTAAGGACGATGTCCATGCAGTTTAACGTCATGCGGTAAGGACAAGGTATTCACCCTGTGCAGGTCTGGTCCATACACGGGGGAAGGGGGGATTTTTAACATTATGGTCCATTCAATTTAACGTCATGCGACAAGGATGCAAAAAAATGCACCCAGTGTAGGTCTAGCCCATACACGGGGAAAAGGGATAATTTTTAAATCTTTTGTTCAGTGTGCTGGGCCAAGACGGGGAACCATGGCATCACTACATATCATGCGGGGGCAAGAATCAATCCACACGTAGTTCTCTGGAAGATGTACACCCTGTGCAGGTCTGGTCCATACCCGGGGGGAGAGGGGCATTGTTAAAACTTCTTTTCTGTGAAGTTTAACATCTTGCAGTGAGGACGAGGGATACACCCCAATAGGTATGGTCTATAAAAGGGTGTAGGAAGGAATTTTTAACTATAATTTTGGAGTGGATGGGCCAGGATAGGGGATCTCGGTGTCACTATGTATCATGCAAGGGCAGGAATCTTGCCGTACGTAGTTCTCTAAAATCCGTGCAGTTTAATGTCATGCGGTAAGGAAGAGAAGTATTAGTATATTCCGTGCATTTTAACTTCGTGCGGTAAGGATAAACTCCATGCAGTTTAATGTCATGATGTGAGGATGGAATACACTTAGTTTAGGGTCATAGAGTTTGGACCATTGGGTGCTTGGCAGTTTAACATCATGCAAATAGAAAGATAACTGCTTTTAGTTATTATGCGAAATACTTGGTTAGGAATCTCTAATTTGTAGGAGCAATTGTAAATTTTCTATCCATAGAGATCAGGGTATATGCTCTGTTAGAGTAGACCATGTGTAAAATTTATAGTCCCTCCCACTTGGGTTCAATCATTAGAGGATTCTTGCTGGGTACCATTGGGGCCCGGAGGACCAACACTATTTCTCCTTTGAAGAAAGACCGAAGATGGACATTTTTATTTAAGGCTCGTGAAATTTGATTCTGATATACCTCCAGATAGTGCAATGTGTGCAACCACTTCTTGTCCATATATTCCAATTCACCAAGCCACTTTTCTAATTTCTCATCATTGGATAATTGATCATAGCTGGAAACACGGAGTGGGGGAAGTTGGAGTTCAATGGAAAGGACCGCCTCTGTTCTATACACCAATGAGTATGGGGTGGCCCGAGTAGCAGTGCAGATTATGGTTCGATAAGCCCACAATGCATGTAGGATTTTATCCAGCCATGAATTCTTGTCTGTGTCCACCATTTTCTTAAGAATGTTGGACAAGGTCATGTTGAATGCCTCTACCTTTCTGTTTTCTTCTGCATGGTAGAGGGATGAATGGTTAGCCTTGATACCATACTCATGGTATAGTTTCTCCAATTCAGCAGAGCAGAGGTTGGTGCTTTTGTTCATCAGTATGGTATGAGGGACAACAAATCTGGTGATGATATTGGTCTTCAAAAAGCTGACAATATTTCTTGCCCCGACTTCTTTGAGGGGTATGCCTTCTACCTATTTGAAAAATAATTCAGTTTCCGTGAGGATAAAAATTAGCTTTTTGGCCATGGAGGGATGATATGGTCCCGTGACGTTAATTCCCCGGATGGAAAATGGCCAGGAATACTTGTATTTATGAAGTATCTCCGAGTGTTGGTGTATGAAGTAGGTATGAATCGAGCATGAGCCGCATTTTTCGTTAAAACACTCATAGTCTCGTGTCACCGTGGGCCAGTAGTACCCAGGCCTTCGTACCTGATGGGAAAGCTTGGTCCCCAGTTGATGAGCTCCACATGCTCCGGCATGCACTTCATTCATTACAGTATCAGTTTTTTCTCCATCTATGTATCTGAGGAGCACTTCATCGATTACTCATTTGTAGAGGACCTCTTGCTGACCCACACTGCCATATAAGACAATGTTGATTTACCTTCTCCGTATTTTCTCTCGTTAAGCCCTTCCTAATGGTAGTTCTCCCCATTGAAGTTAGTTTTCAATGGGGGTCATCTAGCCGGTGGCATGAGAATATGGCTCAGGGATAGGACTGACTTCATGGATTTCTTCCATATTGTTCTGAAAAAATGGTAACACCATTTGACGGTGAGAAATACTGATAACTATTTCATCCCGACCTGGGTCAGTAAGGGATGAGTCCATGTTGGCTAATGCATCAGCATGAGTGTTCTAAGACCGAGTAATATAGGTCAATGTTGGTTCTGTAGATAGTTCCTCCATTAACCCTCAGACATGGTCGAACCGGGGGATCAGCTCCTCCTTTTTAATAGCATAGTCACCACTGACATGCTTGATGACCAGTTCTGAGTCACCTTTTACCTTAAAGTGTTGTACTCGTGCTTGGATTGCGAGTTCCACGCCTACAATGAGAGCTTGATATTCCACTTCATTGTTCGTACATCCTTCTTATATGAGGAAGTAATAATGCAAGACTTCCTTTTCTGGGGACACGAGTATTATTCCCAAGCCCACTTTGTTGAATTTGGGATCCTCCATCCTCTTCCTGGTTGGGCTTCGGGATGCGCCATCGAAGTACATTTCCCATGCTGGGAACTCCTCTTGAACCAAGAATATTTATTCATCAGGTACCTCAGCGTCCAGTGCAGTGGTCCCTATTAAAGGGTTCTCTACCAGAGTGTTTGTTAATTATTGACCCTTGATGGCTTTCTGAGGCACAAACCGGATGTCAAACTATCGTAGGATGGCCACCCATCAGGATAGGCTTTCGTTTAGCATTGGGCGGCTGAGGATGTACTTGAGCAGGTTACTCAGCGAGATCAAATGGACCTCATAATGCGGTAGATAATGTCCCAACAATTGAACTGGGAGGAACAAGGCCAAACAACTCTTCTAGATATTTGAGTATCAAGTCTCAGCATCAATCATGGTTTGACTGAGGTAAAAGAGACTGTTTTCACTACCCACGTCATTCTTCTGTGTGAGGATGGCTCCTAGTGATTTCTCTAAGGCTATCAAGTACAAGATGAGAGGTATTCATTCAACCAGGGGCATGAGCACAGGTAGGCTTATGATTTACTTCTTCATGTTGTCAAACGCCCCTTGGCAGTCATCCGTCCATTGGTACGTGGCCCCCTTCTTCATCAACCTGGTGAAGGGAAAACATTTGCCTTCCGGGTTGGATATGAACCACCTAATATAGGCTAGGTGTCCTTGGAATCCCCTCAACTCAATGAGAATGTGGGTAGGTGGCAGGATAAGGATAGACTTTGTCTTCTCAGGTTCAATTAGATGCCACGATGTCATACGATGAATCCAAGGAATTTCCCTCAGGTAACCGCAAAGGTGCATTTGAATGGGTTCAACTTCAAGCTATGCGGTCGGAGTTTGTTGAAGACGGTCTCAAGGTCTGACAGGTGATCCAACAGCTATCTGGACATGACCACCTGGTCATCCACGTAGCATTCAACGAATTTCCCCAAGAATGGTTTAAATATCTGATGCATGGCGCACTGATATGTGGCGCCAGCATTCTTGAGACCAATGGGCATGCCCCTGTAATAGAATACCATGTGAAGGGCCCTAAAGGCAGTGACTTTTTCGTATTCTCAGGCCATCCTAATTTGATTATATTGAGAATATCCATCCATGAAGGATAAATCCTCATACCCAACCATCACATCGATTAATAATTCAGTGATTGGGACCAGGAAATCATCTTTCGGACAATGCCGATTGAGATATCTGATGTCAATGTAGATGCAGATTTGTCTGTTCTTTATCTTAATAGGGATGATGTTGGCAAACCAAGTGGGGTACTGGACCTCCTGAATAAAGCCTTATTTAGTGAGATTATCAACTTTAGCCTCTATTTTGGTGGCATGTGGGGGATGTGTCCTTCTGGAAGCCATCTTATAGCATCAGTGGTCTTCTGGAGGACCCATGTGATGTGTCGCCACTTCGGGATCGAGTCCCGGAATTTCTGTGTAATTCTAGGAAAAACATCCTGATGTTGCTTCAAGAAAGAGGTATATACATCATTCTACTCGAGGGACATGGCTACACTGATGAGAGTAGACCTCGAATCTTCCTCGGTACCCAGGTTTATTTCCCTGACCTCATCCACCGTGGTGGAGATACCCTCCTCAAATGCAAGAGGTGCATCCCTAAGATCATCCCCCTCTTCTTCTCCCATGTCCTAATCTTCTTGATCCGATGAATTGAGAGCTTCGGGACTGAGCCTTTGAGGGTTTGAGGGAGAGGCGTCGTGGGCAACCCCGCTAGAGTATTCGTCCCCAATGTGAGGGTTGGTGAGCGTTCTCACATTGTCATGCTCGGACATCGTGGCTGAAGTCATGAGGACATCCGAGTGCATGTCTGTACTTGAACTCCTACTCTCAACATGGTTGATGGGAAGGACATAATCTCTGCCAAGCTTCCTGAGGGTGTCATCAGGAATCATTTCAAGTACATTTGGAGTGGGGATCCAGTCAACACCATAGACCAAAGGCTTCTTTCTCTTTTTCTCATAGAACCCGACGTCAATGTAATGTGACTCGGAGAGCCCGAAAGGGGCCTTGTCAGTGTGTAATGTTCCACTTTGTCCATTGAAACCGTAGTTGACACACTGTGGTAGGATGAAGGAATGGTCATGTGCTTATGGAGCCATGGCCTTCCCAGCAGGGCATTGAATTTTGTGCTCTGCCGGACCACCAGGAACTCCATGTAGGTCACCAAAATGGGTCTTTAGCATAATTTTTACCTTTTGTTTCTGCTCACTCTTGTCGTAACCCCATAGAGTTGTGGCCGAGGGAATTAGTTTTTCCTCACTATAGCCCACCTTACGGAGTGTTTGTAGGGGAAGGAGGTTAACTCCAGAGCCATTGTCTATAAAGACATTCCATATCTCAATACCAGTCAGTGTGGTGGAAACATATAGTGGTCTGATGTGTCCTTGCATGATGGCACTTTCATCCTGATCGGTGATGGAAATCACTGCATTGCATTCAGCCGGGTCAGTCTCCATCTGGTAAATTTCTGCGGCAGCTACCTTGGCTTGAAACTCCTTGGGGATGATCAAATCTTCTATAAGCACCTCCCTGAGGTCTGCTGACAGACATAGGGCATCGATGATTGACATCTTGGCTAGTACCGATGACAGCTGCTTAAGGATATCATATTTCTACTACAGCGGCCGATGCTTCCCCATTTGCGGGAGAGTCTTAGTGGGTGCTTTAGGGGCTGGAGCATTTGACAAGGATGGATCGGTTGTGGGGTCGTATATCGAGGGAGTTGCTGTGTTTTGAGGACGTGGCCCGATCGGTCTGTTTGTGTGCACTAGGCAGCCAGACACTTATTCCTCCTCTACTGGGTATCATAGAACAACAGGACTAGAGTGGCTGCTTCTAGAGGAGGAGGGGAATTATTTCTCTTGTGTAGTCCATTGAATGGATCCACCACGGGTTTCCATGATACTAACAGTTTGGGCCAGGGGCCAACCGTAGTGTTGGTTTCAGCCATGACTGCGCCTCCCCAGGTATCCCCTACCTCTGCGATTCCTCATCCCGGTTCCTCGTGTAGGGAACTCAGGTTTGTAAACATACCCGTCATCAGGGACTGATTCCATAAGATGGATGACATTAATAGAACCAAAGATTGTCTCTTCATCCTCTGACAGCTCAACATGGTCGGTTATCCCTGATGGTGTCGTTTGGTGGTTCGGTGCCCATGGTGCCAAATTTGAGGGCATATAATCTTCTAGGGCCAGGACTAACTTTGGCCCCACCGCGGACTGCTCCTCTTGCGATTGTTTCCTCATTCAATTATTCCCGGATGACCGCTTGTGGAGGGTTGTGAGGTCAATACTGTCAGCTCTGTGACTTCAGGGGCTTTTTGGGGAAACACCGGCTACTGTAGTTGAGCTCGGAGTATGCCATGGGCAAGGTTGATAGTCTTCTGAGTCATCCAGTTGTCAAATTTCTGCCCCTTCTTGCTGGTGGCTTTCTTCCACCCCTTCTCTTTGTCGGAGTTGGTGGTAGAGATACATGCCACATGTGATGGGGGTGGTCCCAGCTCGACCTGCCCGGATTCTACCATCCTCTGCAGGAGGTCTTTGAAGACGAAGAATTCTCGGAAACTTTGTCCCAACATCCGATCGTAGGGGCAGTAATCTGGAATGTCATCGCGGCCGACCACTACAGGTTTCCTCGGCTCTGGGAGGTAAAGCAAGTTGCAGTTCATGGCGGCAATGAAGTAGTTGTGGACTTGATCATCTCAGAACGAGTCTACTTTTTGTCTTCGTTCCTCAAAATGGTTCCTCTTTGGTCCTCTCTGATCGTCTCGTTTAGGTGGAGGCGGCCGCTGATATGAAGGAGGCCTTTGACAATTTGGTGTAGGCATGAGTGGTGGAGTGGGCACAGGGGCTGGCTTGAGTGTGACAGCGAACGCTTCAGCTTTAGGGGTTCTTTTTGCGGGAGACTGAGAGGCTATTCAGGAGATTGAATTAGTCTGCTGTAGGGAGTCCTCAATTCTCTCGGAAATTGCCAAGAGATGATGGAAGCCAGTGGTTCACTCCACGGGAATGAGTGGTATTCGCAGCTCATCTCTAAGATTATCGATGCATATGGCTAGCATCTCATCTTGAGGAATTGTCTTGTTCAGGGAATAGGCCAGACCTTTCCATTTGGAAATGAATTTTGAGACACCCTCGTTCTCCCTCTTGTAGCAGTACATGAGATCGATGAACGTTTTTTTAGGCAGCATTGAGATGAAGTGGAACAGCAACTGGTGTCAATCGTCTCCCCGTCTCTTTATTGACTAGGCTGGCAAATTCATATACCAGGCGATAGAGGATCCTTGCAAGGTCCATACAAAGAACCTAAATTTGATTGCTTCTTATTTCTCCAGAGTTCCCAACATAGGTTCGCAATAGGATGCATAGTGCATCAAATATTGTTCCATATCTCCAGATCTATTGATGATAGAAAATACAGGGATCCCAAAATTGGGTGTAGGCGGTGTGTTTATCATCCTATCCAGGTAGGGTTTCTGCTCTGGATGTATCAGAGTGCGTCGACCTTCCATGGCTTCCAATCGAGCTATTAGTGCCTCGATAGTGTTGGTGAGACCCTGGTTTACATCCTGTTGGGCCCGGTCCTAGGTAGTCATTGCCCGAGCCGTTGCCCGAGGATCCAGATAGGCCGACACTAGGGGTGCATGTTGCCGTATGTGGAACCTTTGTAGCGCTCCAGCATACTCGCTCTGATTTCTTCTTGAGTGGAGAGAAGTCATGGTATTCATCTGAATCTACATTTAGGTAGTTGGACGGGCCGGGTTCCTGGTTGGACGGGAGCCCTGACTATGTTTCATTTTCCAGGGAAAACCTTAGTCTTTGATGTTCACTTACTGGATGTGCATGATGTGGCTCTTCCTGGGATGCACTTTCGATAAGGCGGTTCCTCTAGAGTAGCTCGGCATTAAGTTTTCTCAATTCCTTCATCTCCTCATCCTGTCGAGCGAATCTCTCTTCAAGTGTGAGTGGATCATCTTTGTCGAGAGAATGAGGTGGGTTAAGGGTAACCAGACCTTTTTTCTAATCCTTGTTGAAAGCTAACAGGGTAGGGGGAGGAGGATTGTCTAGAAGGATGACAATATTTAGGGAGGCCCTCTAGTTCTGGGAGTGCACACCGGGTGGTTCGTTTTGAGTCACAGCCTAAATGGAACTATTTTCTCCTGATCCCTCCTAATTTGTAGTATCTCTAGTGTCACCTGTGAGGTTGACCTCTATGATGATGATACATGCATATCACAGGGCTGAGAAGATGTCATCTTCCAAATGGAAGTATGATCTCTCGCGCCTTCTCTTGGATTTCCCTTTCATGACCTGGGATTGCCATCAAAATTCTCGAAGAAGGGTGATGCGAAGAGTTCTTTGATGCGACCTTACGGTGCGCCTACCTCTCAGAGGGGGTGATGATTCAAATGATGGGATAATATGGGAACCTGCTCTTCTGATTTTCCTCCCTATATGAGAGAATACTGACTCTCGTGGGGGAGGTTGTTTTTGTGGGGGTAATAATGCCCCCAGCCATAGGGGCTGGTGATGGCTCCATTCCCTGGACATTGAGTCTCTTCCCGGTTTTATTGGTCTTACGAGGGAATTTTTTGTTAAAAATTCCCCCATCCCTCCAGGATGGGTTAACCCCGGATTGCGACAGTGGCTACAGCTATCGCTACCTTCCTAATCTTGCATACCCCCATTCGGGGGTGAACTGGGTTTGGTGCTGAGTTCATCTGTGAATCAATCCCTTCTGGGGAGGCAGGAAAAGATTGCTGATTGGCCTCTCTTAGGCGAGAGGCCTATTGTATGCTCTTGGTGGCCTAATTCAAGAGTTCATGAATAGATTGTTCCCATCAGGCCTGAAGCTTCTGGGACTTACTCAATGCCTGACTCTGTTAGGTGTGTTGCCTTACATGAATAGGGAGACCACTCAATTGTCATCTTGATGTGACGATGATGCATGAAACCCTGACGAACGTGGTTTTCTGGGCGTGGAGTGGAGTGAAATTAAAATCTCCATGTTCTCCCCATCCCCTGATATGGACTCCTGTCGGAGCATCACCGATGAGGCGGCGTAGCCGGTGCAGTGCACGGGGGAAGGCTATCTCCATGTTTCCTTTACATCTCGTGGGTCGTTGTTGTCGTGCTGAAGAAATAGATTCTAGTTCGATGTGACGCAAGAGGTCTCGTATTTTCTTGACGTGGTCTACATACACGTCGTAGGGCAGGAGGCTTGATTTAATTTGGTGGATGGTTGTCCATATATTATGGAAGATACCGTGCAAGCATTCTTCCGACAACACTCTAGGTATGTCGAACTGAGAGGTGGTCGTAGGAAAAAACATAAATGGTATATCATCCATGGCAAGTCGTTTCCTCAAGTGCTGCATATCAACATACTCCTCCGCTAGTGATTCCTCTACCTAGCCAGCCCAACTGAGATGCTCGATGTCCTTGTAGTTAGAGGCAGTGGGACCAGATGGTGCTGAATCATTATGTGGGCGATTCCGGGGTGGTTCAGAAGATGAATGAGGCCCTGTACAGTATCCTGATTGAAGAAGGATGTCGTTGGAGACTAACTGGGAATCTGACTTGCTTGATCCCATCCTTTTGAGTGCCTCAACATACGAAGGGTTTTCGGTGCTTGATTCAGTAGGAGGAGGACCTTCCTGTCGATATGATATGTCATCATGGGGAGGACCTCTACAATGACAGTCGTAATGGAGAGGACTACCATTACTGATTTATGCTTCACTACATAGAGGACTTTTGCAGTGCACACCCTAGGGAGGACCTCTAAGCCATGTCACAACAAGGGGAGGAACATCTGGGTGCGTAGCATCATTATGGGGAGGACCTTCGCAACCACTTCCATCATCGTGATGATGACCATCATGGCTTGACATTATATGTGCTTCTTGGGGAGGACCTTTAGGACACACTGCGACAGGGGGAGGACCTTCTTGTTTCTAGGGGCCAATGTGGGGAGGACCTTCGCAATGGTGGCCATGGTGGCAAGGACTACCATGACAACTGCGAAAATAGTGAGGACTTTCATTATGGCTACCATAGGTAGAGTATCTGTGGGATACATCCTAGGGAGGGCCTCCAGAATGTACCGTAATGAGGTGGGCATCCTTGTTTCTTGAGGTCTCTACGGGGAGGACCACTATTATGAGGGTGATGAGGACTACCACCGTGATCTGATGCCCGGCTGCACGGAGTGTCGTTGTAGCGTAACCCCTGTGGAGGACCTTCAGGGTAGGCCATGAAAAGGGGAGGGCCTTCTTATCGTGATAAAACGTCACTGGGGGTAAGGCCTCTGTAGTTGCGACTATGATAGTAAGGACTACTATCATAATCTGTGGTCCCACTGCATGGAGAGTGATTGTAGTGTATACCCTGGGGAGGACCTTCAAGTTGGACCTCAACAAGTGGAGGAACTTCTTATTTCTCAATCTTCTGGTCACGTGGAGGGATTCCGTGACTCGCATCAAAAGAGGAACTCTCTTGATCAATCATTAAATGCCCATGGGGGAAGCCCCCACGGGTGCTCTAGGGAGGACCTTCAGAGATACTGGTAGAAACATTTCGGGGAGTACCTTATCAACTGCTAATACCACTCCCATAATATAGTAATGTGTGGGTAGGGTTATGAGCCTTCTATGTGTGCTTAGTGTCATTGGGAACCCCAGCTTCTAGAAAATCAGAGCCGTGAACCCGCTCTTTATTTTCTGGCTACCTTCGGCACATTCGGGGCACTCATTTGCAGGCAGTGATGACCATCTGCTATTGAAAACGGCCTTCACCATTGGGTCCCTGTCTAATTAGGTCCCATGATATTTCTGGGATACGCTGAAGAACATCTTTTCTTTTAGAAAGGATATATGTCTTCTTTTGAGCATCCACCGTGATGGACGAGTGTCCCCCAGTTGGAACGAGTGAATTTGCCCGATCTGGTTTCCTTTGCATCGCGGAATATGGCCGGAGACCCTCTTGGGCGGAAGGAGGGATGTAGATATGCTTCGAGGCGGCTAACTTGTCTCTCAGATGAGGCGCCTCAATTGGTGAGACGAGCTCATGGGCCCGAGTCCTTGCTGTTGCCACTGATGCAGTTACATTCTGGAAACTCTTCAAGATATGATCTGGGATCGACACCGGCTCCTCCATCATTTCCATAATATGTAGAGAGACATCTTTGGCTAGAATGGGTATGAAGGCCCATTCCAGAATCGGACTAGGAATATCATGCTCCGGTCCTCCGGTGGTCAGTGGATACTGACAATTCTTCTGTGTTGGGGCAGGTGAACGAATCTTCCCCTGTACCGAGATACGCCAGTTTACCTCTTTGTTTGCCGCTGCATCAGGATGGTGGACTTTAATTTCATCCACATGGAGATGGCCCTACATATATTGGGTTCCCACCCTATCGATTCGGTGGCCTTTGTTATTGGGGAGACATACCCACCTATGATTTTCTGCCACATCTTGGTGGAGGGATTTGTTGATCGCCACCATATCAGGATGGAGGGCATCAGAAGAAACAGTTAGGAGCTATTTTTGCCGGTGCCGGGTCGCCACCACGTCAGGTTAGTAGGCCTCACGACCCTGGGTAGGGAGAGGTGCATGCCTTGTAAGTGCCGCCATGTGTGAGCGGTGGGATTCATGGAGCTCAGCGAGGATGTGCGCTGGCTTGTATGATGTCGTCATGTCTAGATGGCAGGCTCGGGAGGAGCGAACGGGTGTAGGTGCCTGTTCGTGGTACGTCTTCGTGGCTAGGCAGCAGAGCTCCTCCTCAGGGACCGGGGTCATGACCGGTCCCTGGTTGTATGTCTTCCACCCTCATCGGATGGTCCGAGGGGCCGGAGCTCGGGGATCGTGGGCTTGAATCCTCAGGTATACATCCTCCTCGGCATGAGGATTTTGGGTCGTGGTGTGACCGCGATGACATCTTCCAGGTGGGGCCTTGGAGCGGAACCCTCGTTTAGTGGGGATGAAGTCCTCAACGTCTACCGCATCAACCTCCCTGAGATAAGAGAGGTATGAATTGTCCTGTTCTTGGGATAGACTTCTGAAATGGTTGCAGACATCAACAAGGTCTATCTAGATCTGCCTTTTTGGTCGCTGTTGGTTAGGTGACCGGCAAGTCCTGGTGGATTTGAGGACGTGTATGGCAACCTCCACTATTGGGAGAGTACCGTTCACGTGGTACTCTCGGATTAGCACGTCCGAGACCCAGCCTTTATGATGCTGGGTGGGTGACGTGGTCCTCCGTAGGTGTGGACGTCCGGTCATTGCGTTGTTGGAAGCAGACACTTGTGAGTCCCTTTGAGATTCCATTGAATCGAAGGGAGTTCTGAAGGTAGTACCTGCAAAACATTTTTGCAAATACATGCAGAAAACCCGTTAAAGCATCATCTCATGATCCCATGCATAGTTAATGACCTTTCTTGGCCCTCCTTGTGAGTAAAAGGGGTAACAAGGTGGGATTATGTTAAATCCTTCGTGCTTGGTTAAAGATTCACATCAGGTTCACCATTTCTATTTCGTGGTTTCATTCTCGAAACGCCCAATGGTTCTGTATCCGATGACGCATGGACCTGTTTTATAAAGGCAGGTGTTCGCTGGATGGTCTGACCAGCAATGCTTAAGAACTCACATTGGTTGAGAATATGGGAAGTCAGGGTCATCACACCCTTTTGGGGGGAATTATCACCTGTTCTGGGACTCTATTATAGATTTAAGATGTATTTTTATGTTCGAGAATCTTTGGTTTATACCCAAACATAGTATCAATGGATTTAACCCTGGTGGGAAATGGCCAACTGGACGTAGGGGGTTCGGAATCATTTAGGCCAAAGGTTTACCATCCCTCATTGGATTAATGACCCCATTGAGTATGAACTCATTGAGGCGGCACTAAGATTAGCGCGGTGAACCGATGTAAAGATAATCAGATCGATCGGTTGTTGGGCTTGAACCTCATGGAGGATTCCAACATACCCTGCCTAGGGGACATGGATCAATTTCCACGTAGTTCGAATGGGAGTGTCGGAGAACTGATGTGATGGTGGACTCGGGGGGTCCGTTGGTGATCGGGCATGAACCTCATGGAGGCTTCCAACGTATCCCTATGGTAGGGAGTCAAAGTCCTCGTAGTTCACATTGGCTTGGGACTTATGCTCTAAGGAGGCCCATGGTGATGGATTCAGGCTTACACTCTGAGGAGGCACATGGTGATGCATTGGGGCTTACACTCTGAGGAGGCCCAAAATGATGGATTGGGGATTACACTCAGAGGAGGCCTAGAATGATGGATTGGGGCTTACACTCTGAGGAGGCCCATAGGAGGATGTCATGGGCGATGCTTTCTCTAAGCCCATGTGAGTCATGCTCGTTGTGAGAGACAAGAGGCAACAGGGACTAGAGGATCACATCGGGAAAGGTGCATCCGTGAGAAGTGGAGTGAGGCTTACCCATGAGGGTGGCCCATTAAGTCGAGGCTTACTCTCGGTTGGATTACCGTGGAAACAAAGCACAGTGGGAAAGGGAAAGGGGTGGTTCTATGACCATATCATCTCTTGGAGTGCCAGAGGGCTTCCTTCTGATGGGTATTTTACTACCCCCGAGAAGCCCTTAACAAGTAGAGGGGCAGAAAGAGGACTCTCGAGCTGAGACACCACATTACTGTGGGAATGTGAACCTAGGAATGCTTCGGGAATCTACTCAATGATTGGGGAAACCCATTCGCCTCTACTTACCGTGGGTATGTGAACTCAAAACAGCGCGCTGATGCACCTAAGGGTTACACCACATAGATCTGATGGCTCTGGTGGAGTCCTCAGCTCGGGGTCGAGGAGTAGGCCAGTGAAGGAGTCACGGAGGACCAGGCCGGACCGGGAGTATCTTATTTGGATCAGGGAATGGGGACACCGAAGGATTCAGCGGACCACACATGGGTATGGGTTGTGGCGCCCTTCATGTAGGGAAGTGCTACGCAGCTGGAGAGGCCGCTCGTGAACCAGGGTGGTCCGCGGACTGAGAGGCCGCCCGCGAACCAGGGTGGTCCATGGACTGAGAGACCATCTGTGAACCATGGTGGCCCATGGACTGAGAGGTCATCTGCAATCCAGGAGGGTCCACGGATTGATTGGCATCCCGCGAACCAGGAGGGTTCACGGCTTCGAGTTCATCACGCGTACAAGATTGGTACGCGGAGGTTTCCACGCGAGCAGCGGCGGCCAAGGGCGGCCAAGGGCGGCACCAGTTGGGGGTTCATCAATCGAGGCTTCGCTCACGTGGGAGGGTTCTACGTGGTGCGATAGATTGGAAAAGGGGCATAAAATCCCTGGTCCGCAGGGAGTGCACCCACATAGGGGTTATGGTTTGCGGTCTTCTCTTTTTTATGTTATTTTGAGTTCGTGGTTCACCAAATTATTTTGAATTTTCTTTTCCTTATTTTTTTGTTCCCAGGTTCATACCTGCTCTAGTTCATAAACTAGAACATTCAAAATCCTAATCCTTCCTTTGAATCCTTCCACTCGAATACGACAGATCTCATCTCCGCCTCCTTTATCCGAATATAAATCTCGAATCCTCTTTTTCTTCCCCCCTCAGTCTCCTTTTATAGAGTGGGGAAAGAGATGTATCTGCGGTCACACGACACCGTTTTCTAAGGCCCATGACTGAATACCCAGTTTTATGACTGACTTGGTCAATCCGTAATTCGAAGTGGGTATTGAGTGCTTCTCCCCTCGCGAACCGAACAAGGGGAGTGATTCGCGACCATAGAGGGTTCTGCCTCCATTTTGAGAAAGACAACGGAGGAGGTTCGGGCCGACTAACACAGCTCGCAGCTGGGGAGATTCATGTCAGTGAACCGGATTGGTTCTCTCCCTGCTTCGCACCCGCAGAATATCTCTTCCTCCTTTCCACGAATGACAATGGTCCTCAGAGGGGGAGGACTCTTCATGAAACTGGTCGTGCATCATTTACATTAGACAGGTCCGTGAACCGGTTCCTCCTTCGCCATCCTTGGGTATTGCCCAAATTTTCCCAATACTTTTGAGGGGAAATTGGGAAGAATCTCCCTTGAGATAAAGGGGATCCCCATTCTCATTTGAAGATTTTTCAGGACCCTATAGTGTGCAACAAAAAATGAGTCTGAATGAAAGAAAATTGAGACAAAACTATTTTTCCAATTTCAAATCTTCTGAAACATAATCCTTTTAAAATAAAGATCATAAAATGGATATGTAAATACTAATAAGTTTAAATATAATAATTTTTTATAATATCCATGGGATGTATACCCAGCACACAGAAAGAATGGGGGGGGGGGTGAAAAAATCATGTATCTGGAAAAAATATGAACTGAGAAAAAATCAAAATGCCTTGTGTCTTGAATATAGTTGTACTCATAGGTACATACTATATAGTAAAAATAATTTTTTATATATCTCTCACTATCATAACCTATATTTTGGTGCCTAGTACTTGAATACTCCATACCAAAATTCCATAGGCCAGGGGCTGGCGACTAGCACCAAAAAGTTATATCCCATATAGGGATGTCATTTCCTTAAAACATGTACATACACACACATTCATACTATGGAATGATAAGATGAAACTAGGATACCCACAAAACAAATATCACATGTGGAAGCAACCACATAAGTAAAGGTGCAATTGAAATGAAAAAGGGAGTAGAATACAATCCCAACAGAAAATGGAAGTACAGTAAAAGGAAGAACAAGATTTAATGGGCATAGACTAAGTATCCTACCTAATGGGTAAGTGTATCCCACTATCGAATGTTGTTGAAGTTTACCAAATCTATAGATCCACCTCCTAGCACCACCTCACCATGGTTATCCAAGATCCCAGTCAAAGTTTTCTGTCATCTGCACAAGACACAACAGGTGTGGCCAATGCCTGTACAAGAGTGGGCATAACAATACTCATTAGGGACCCCATAACCAACTCAGACGTCATAAAAATACACAAAGGAAATAACAGAAGAATTCAAAAATATAAGAGTCACTAGAGTCACCATGATAGAAGTATATCATAAAGTGTTTATAGAAAAACCAACGGCAGTAAACACTAAAAATAAATCACTAAAAAGTAAATATTTTCATATGATTCATTTAGTATAGATAGGTCACCTATACCTATTCAGTAGCTGAGTAACGAATCCTAGATGATAGTTGAGATATGAAGCCTCACTCCATTATTATGTCATGAAGCATCATTGGGTAAATATGTCATGTAGAATTATTGATTAGTTGAGTCATAAAGCCTCTATGGGTAGTTGTGCTATGAAGGCTCGCTTATTGATAGTTACCAGAGCCTCTCTAGGTAGATGAGACATGGAACCTTACTGCATTGTTGAGTCATAGAGCCTTACTGATAGTTGAGTCAAGAAGCCTTATAGGGTAGCTGATTCACGAAGCCTCATTGGGTACCTATGTCACAAATCATCACTGGGTCAACTTTCATTAAATTTTACATCGGGTATTTCATAAGGACAACCCCTTCACATGGGTCCCAAAGCAGTAGACAGAGTGTTAATCAAACGCACGGTATGAGAGATATGTCCATTTTTTGTTAATAGTGGCATGTTGTGTCTGGACCAACATCAACTATTTCAGACTGACCAAAATAGCCTGAATTGGAGTCTCACATTACATGATTCTATCTTTCTATCCCATTGGGCCTCATTGGACTTGGTCATGTTTTTTCATGGGTCTGGTCCACCCTATAACTTAGTGACATGATTTTATCTGGCCTGGCTCACATTGGAGAGCCAGTTTCTTTTCCAAAATCATTCCACCCTACGGCCCCACATTATCCCTTCGACATAGTCGAATAAAGTGGATGGGCACAAAAAAATTGATAGGTCACTCAGGTGACCAGGTTTGTCCTGTATATGCTCGGTCGGTCAAATTCATCCTGGACCAGGTCGGCTGGTTCGGTTGGGGCGTGTGTGGCCCATTAATCGAATGAACTTCTTCGTCAACACATGACATGCATGGAATGTTCCTCTCATCCTACATGGGTATACACTAGCTCCACGTCCAAAAGTCCATGACGCTCCTCCACTATGGTGCGCATTGGCCGCTTCTCCCCACACGAAGCATCCAGGGTAGCGTCGCAACCACTAGTCACCGGTGCAGCCACATTGGTTGTGTCATGAAGGTGGCTCCTTCATTAGGAACTAGTTCTATTTTGGTGGTCCGATCTCAAATACATCGGCACCCTCGGGTATCTTAGGTCATCGTTATCACTTCCATAGCCTTAGATCCACCTTATCACCATTTAGAGGATGTGGCCATGAAGAACGTGCAATTAAAGGTGCTCGTTCCTTGTTCTTGTCATCTCCCACCCTCTATGTTAGATGTTTAAAATAGGGGAGGATTGGGATTACAGTTCTATATGATAATCATTGATCCCAAAGAAAAAAACACCAAGGAAAACACACACCCACAAGAACACATGATCTGAAAGTCAACATGTTTGTGGGTTAAAATGAATTCATTGTTTTTAGAATAAGAATGGGAAAAAACTAAAAACATTAAACCCCTAAATGGATTGGGGTTCCATTTCTTACCATGGATAAAGCTCTGACCCTTCATTGATCCTCAATAAATTATTTTTATCCACAGTTCAAAATCTATCATATTTGTCCCACTAGTTTACATTGATCCTTGAATTGATGGCATTCATCAATGGTGTTCGTCATTTGATAGAGAGAGGGAGTGAGAAAGATTTCTCATTCTTAGAGTATTTGAACAAGGTTGTTTTTAAAATTTGGATCCCTATATAATTAAAAGAAATAAACATGTTGTTAGTCACCATGTAGTCTCATTAATGAGTTTCATTAATGATTCAACATCACCTTATCCATACACCAGAGTGCTGACTAGTCTTCGTGTCGCATCAAAATCAATTTTAATAGAATAAACTTTTAAGTTTATTTTATTTTTCACTAAAGTTCGAAAAAATTTCTTTTTCGTTTGAACCATTCTATTCAAAGTGAGGCCCTTTTTAATTGAATCCCAGTGCTCTGAATTCAATTGTTCCCTCAGATTTTCGATAGGGAAACCGGTTCAAAATTTATAAATACCCGCTCGCATGATTTCATAACGTACATTAAAAAAGATCTAAAATAAGTTCTAGCCTCTCTTGGAATCATAATCACATGTCGTCTCAGTGCGTCATCTCAAAATAATTCCATATAAATAAAAATAATTACACTAGAATTTCAGGACATTACATTACTCCCCTCTTTTGTGCTTCATGTCCTCTTATCCCAAAACAATGGTAAACAAAAAATGGGAGTAGTCAGCATGAATCTAAGACTCACATTCCCATGTGCTCTCCAACAGGTTTTCATTCTCCCACCTAACGCGCACTAGGGAAATTGACCATCCATGAAGGACCTACTCTTTTTGATCCTCTATTCCCCATTAGAAACTCTGCAAATGTCACCCTGTCATCAAATTACTTCTCACCCCAGTCGAGGATGTGTGTGGATCATCCATGTTCATCCATAGATGCGACATATGGAAAACATATTTCACCTGGTTCATCTATGGTGGAAGATCTAGGAAGTATTCTACCTCACCTAGTCTTCTCTTAATCCTAAAAGGTCTGATAAACATTGATATCAACTTTCCGCCCCGGTAAAATCTCCACAACCCCCATCAAGGTGAGACCTTAAGAAAAAAGTGGTACCCATCCATAAACTCTAAGGGTCTCCATCTCTTTTCATCCTATGATTTCTGCCTTCTATATGTAGTCCTCATCCTCTCCTTGATGATATGCTCCTTCTCAGTAGTAGCCCGCACCAACTTTTTACCCATGAGTGATGACTCCCCAAGGCCTTTCTAGCATTGAGGAGATTTGAAAAGCCACTCGTACAAGGCCCCAAAGGATTTCATGCCAATGGTGGAGTGGTAGTTGTTTTTTTACAAAACCTCTACCTGTTGTAGGTTGTCCTACCATGTACGACCAATATCCAGGACACATGCTTGAAGCATTTACTCCATGGTATGAATGGTTTGTTCTGTCTAACCATCCCTATGGGGGTGGAGGGATTTTTTAAATCATAGCTATGTCATAAAAGAATACAAAAATCCCTTCCACAATCATGATGAAAATCACGCATCGTGGTTTGAGACAATAATAAAAGGAACCATGTGTTGCCTCACTATCTTCTAGACGTAGAGGCATCGCATTCCCTCTACTGATCCCTACTCTCGGATGGGTAGTAAGTGAAATGAATTTGAGAGTTGTTCGACGATAAACTAGATAGAATCGTGGACCCTATATTTTTGTGGAAACCCTGTCCCAAATTTCATCAAGATACCATCCCATTTCCACATTGATACCTCAAGTGGCTAGGCCAAGACTACTAGAACCCGATTCCCAGACTTCACTTATTGACAACTTAGGAATCATGAAACGATCTTAGCCACAACATTTTTTATCCCTGTCCAGCAGTGCTGACATTATAGGTCCTGGTACGTCTTCACCATAATAGGATGTACTACCAAAGAAAATGTATAAATCTCTCTCAAAACCTACTCACTCAAAATCACTAGTACCACAGTGTATCCTCTGAAAATGATGGTGTGCTACCCAACTATCAAAAATCCATCTGAAGATTGTCCAGAGGATAACTGAGAACATTGGGCCTTATAGTAAAAATACACAAGCTATACCTCCTTGAATCACTATAAGAGTGGATGAGTGATATTCATAGACTAAATGAAATTTGTTCAATCATCATCCATGAAGGGTATCTACCTTGATTCTAGAAGCTCCATTGCCTCACTTAGTTGATGTAAAACATTCCTCTTATTGAGTGCATCAGCTGCCACATTCCCCTTCCTTAGAGTATAAACTACCTCAAATTCATAGTCCTGTAGAAACACCAGCCATTTCTAATGTCTCATGTTCAGTTGTTTATATGATAATATATACATGATACTGTTGTGTTCAGATTAGATGGAAAATAATTCACCCATCAAGTTGGGTATCCACATCATCATGTAAAACAGTACTACTAAAAACCCAGGGTCATGGGTCACGTAGTACTTCTAATTCAACTTCAAATAACGTGATCCATAGGTTATCACTCCTCGATCCTACATTAGGACACAAATCAGATAGGTCTCAGATGAATCACAGATGACTACATTCCCAATTCCATATTATGGTTGTCTCATGATAGGGGAAGTCATCAGTCTCCGCCTCAGCCCATGGAAACTCTGCTGGCACCTCTCCTTCCACACGAAAAACTATCCATTTCACTTAAATGCTGATAAAGGTGATGTTACTCTAGAAAAGTCATGCATGAACCTCTGGTAGTATCCATCCAACCCCAAGAAACTCCTCACCTTATTCACGCTCCAGGGTGGCTCCCATGAAAGAAATACCTCTATTTTTTCCAAATTCACTATAACTCCAGCCTCTGAGAAGACATGTACTAGAAAGTGGTCCTCCCAAATCCAAAACTATCACTTCGAGTGCTTATCATAAGTGTAGTTCTCTTAGAGTGTATCCAAGACTATCCTTAGGTGTGTTTCATTCTCCTCATCCAATGATGAGTAAACCAATATGTCATCAATGGAGACTATGATCTACCAGTTAAGGTATTGCTGGAAGATCCAATCCATGAGTCCCGTGAACACTTCTAGGGATTTTGTCAAACATAATGGAATCATAACAAACTCATAGTGTCCATACCCACATCAAATGGTGTTCTTCGTAATGTCCTCATCTCGTACCTGAAGCTAGTGAGAGATTGATCTGAGGTTGATCTATGAGAACCACCTTGCTCTCTTGTGCTGGTCAAAGTGGTCATCAATAGTTATAAGTGGATACATGATCTTCCAGATCACCCCATTCAAGTGCTACATGTCCACATAGATCCTCAAGCTCTCATCTTCCTTCTTTGAAAAAAAACACTGGGGTTGCACATGGTGAAACGTTGGGTCTCATGAAACCCTTCTCATCCAGGTCCTATAACTGTACCATCAACTCACAAAGCTCTACAGGGGAAATTAAATATGTCGGGGTAGATATTGGTGTCTTTCAGGGGTATAGGATGATGATGAAGTCTACATCCGTATGAGTAGGTTGTCCGTAAACATCTCTAGGAAATGCATCCTCATAACTTTCCACCCCTACAAGAAATATCAGACGTCAATCATCCTCTTCACCTAGGGTGATGCTCTCTAACTGATGAGTTATCAGCTACACCCTCCTATGATAAAATCTGTCCTATGATTCAAAATTTCCCTTCTAGTCATTAAGGCAAAACCAGCTCTCATCCTCAAAAACCAACCACACTTTGTTCCTAATACAGATTATCTAAGAATTGACAACAGATAACCATTCCATACCCAAGATGACGTCGTAAGACCCCAATTCCACTACTAGGAAATCCAATTCAAAGATCATGACTCCTATAGTATGACCACACTACTAGAACTACTGTGTAATCCTCGAATCCCCTCTTGTAGGTGTCTCTAATTGTAAGTATCGAGCTAACAACTACATCAGAATCTATAAGCCCCAAATGAGGTATGTGGTAAGTAAAAAAGTGATTAGAACCTGTGTCTTTAGAAAATGAATCTATGGTGGAGAAGACACATATTGTACCTCTAATTGTCTATAGAGCGCAATGGTCATAGGACTCCATCACCTAAAGATAGCCTCACCCCTATCTACTAGCTCCATGTGCCTATGGTGGACCGCCTGTGGGTAGTGGTAGTAGTACCTAGATTCATCATCCACCACCAACTACTCGGCCTACTCCCTTTATATGTTCATTCCCTTAACGACCTCCTCGCTAAATCCTCTGCATCTACTATGGGAGTCCCTCGACTGCCTACAGATCATCTATATAATAGGTTGGGTAGTCTCAAGTAGTGTTCCCCTTCCCGCCACACATGAAGCACAACATTCCCCTCTACTAGTATCCACTACCTATGGGGCCTCACACAACCAATCCAGTATCACTGAGTCATCCCTAGGATGTTCTGGTCCTCTTGGACCCCTGTGTCAGATGTCAGATGCCTGCTGCCAAGAACTCCACTACCTATCGTTTGGTGGTTTCTCTCATAGTAGGTGAAGGTTCGACTAGGATGTTTTCCTCTAGGATAGATTTCTATATCACCTCGACCTATATATGGTTGCAGATATGGATCATTGATGCTCTAATATCCAATATAATCTCTTTTTCAATGGATCAAGCCCTAAAGAAATGGTCATGAACCATATTATAATAGTATTGGATGAAGTCTGTGAACCTCATAGAGTACTTAGCCATGGTCCGGAAGCTCTGTTGTTAGTGGATACTCTCTTTTATGTGTACTGAGTGAAAGGTCACAGGGAATAATACCTCCATGAAAAAGTGCTCGAAGTATTCCCATGTTAGGGTGGACTCCTAGTGCGTCTGTAGTTTCATGATCCACCATCTCCATGTGACACCCAATAGTAAGATAGCATCTAGAACCACCATCTGGTCTGAAGGTGTTCTCAGCAGGTAGAAAACTAGCATCACTGCCTCAAGCCAATCCTCAGCTGCCCGAGGATATGTCTCACTTGGAAACCTCAAAGGCCTATTCCCCTAGAACTCATGCAATGTGCTAAGTCGACATGAATCCTATATGGGTAAGGCTAGTAGAAACTACTTCCTGACAGGTGGTGGTGCCTCCAGTACACCACTAGGTGGTGATATCTCTATAACTAGTCTCTATACTGATGCATCGTTGCATGGTAGACCATCATCGGGATCCTATACCAGGATCCTGACTGTCTGTCTACATGGAGGTATCATGAGAGAAATTAAGATGAACCATGATAAAATAATTTTACAGGTTGATCAGACCCTAAATCAAAGTGATTATGAAAAACTTTTTAAAAAGATAATAAATCTATGCTTTTTATACTATGAGTTCAAAACCAGAATTCAGGGTCCTAGTGTTTGTATATGTCGGCTGCTGCACTAACACTGGAATCCACAAATCTGAAAGTAGAACTCGAATAATTTAACACTGATTGCCAAAAACAAAACCACAAACTCTCGTTCATTGATGTATTACCCACCACCTATGATATAACATTGTCATGACCCATCACCCAGGTCCCATGCCATGACAACCCCATGCCCTACTTCCACATGCCAAGGGAAGGAAACTAACACCAAAAAATAATATCTTAAAAATGGGAATGAATTGCCATTAAACCTATAGATACACACATAACCCAAACTAAGGAATGTAAATGTTAAATTGGGATTACAACAAAAATATATATCACGCTAGGAAGAAACCACATAAGTAAAGGTGAAACTGAAAGGAAAAGGGGCCACAATAAAAACCCAACTGAAAAGGGAAGTATTGTAAAGGGAAATACACGATCTGGTGGTTGTCTTCTAAGGATCCTAACTGAGGGTTAGACATAGCTCACTGTTGGAAGTCACAGAAGTGTATTGTGTTGGTAGATCCACCATCGAGGACCACCTGGCCCTAGATAACCAAGATCCCAGACAATGATGTATGTCGTCTTCCCAAGACAAAAAATGTGTGGGGGAAGCCCATGTAATGGTGAGCATAACAATACTCAGTAGGCACCATGAAACTAACTCAGCTATCAAATAAATCCACAAATTACATAACAAATGAATTCAAAATTATAATAGTCACTAGTGTCTGCTCGAAACAAGTATAACTTAATGTTTTAATACAAAAACCAATGATTGATAATATTGAACATATATCATAGAAAAGGAACTCATCCCAAATGAATACATTAGGTTATCTAGATGACCTAGACTTATTCAGTAGCTATGTCACCAAGCCTAGATAATATTTGAGTCATAAATCATCACTTGGTAACAGAGCCATGAAGCCTTATAGGGTAGTTGTGTCATGAAGCATCGCTGGGTAGCTCAGTCATGATCCCTTGTTGGGTAGATGCGTCATTAATCCTCACTGATAGCTGAGTCATGAGGATTTATTGGGTAGCTAAGTCATGACGCCTCATTGGGTAGAAGAGTCATGAAGATTTGTTGATAGCTATGTCGTGGAGCCTTGCTGGGTAGTTGAGTCATGAATCCTCACTGGGTAGCTGATTCACAAAGCCTCGTTGAGAGAAGTTCCCTAAAATATTACATAGAGGATTTCATAAGTACTGCTCCATCATGAGGGTCCCATGTCCGTAGACGACACATCAATTGGATGCACGGTTTGGAAGCTAGGTACCTTTTTTAAACAAGGCCCGGTTCTGTTTGGGTGAGGTCTGACTGGTTCGACTGACCCAAACAACCTTAATTGGGGTCCCATGTGTCATAATACTATGCTTATTCCCCATTGGGCCACACAGAAACCAGATGTGGTTAGTCGTAGCTATAGTCCACCCAGTCGCTTATTGACCTGATTTTATACAGCATGGACCCCACTGGCGGGCTAGTTTCTTTTTCCAACTCGGGCCACCGCACGACCTGGATTTATTATGTCAACCCGGACTGTTAAAGTGAACTGGACCAAAACATATATCAGGATTCTTGGGCATCTTGGTCCGGATGGGGTGTATGTTCCTAGTCAGCCGAACACCCCCTCGACCAACACGTGGCCTACATATAGCTGGCTGCTCATCCAACATGGAATCACGTCCTTCCAGCCCCTGTGGTCGTCGGGATACATCCTTCCTTTGAAACTATGTGTGATGGGATTTACGCCTCTTCCAATGCTACTGGAGAGAGACTTCCACTTTTTCAGACATGATTTACATGGGGGGGTGGCAGCCCCAAGCTATAGCTGCTAGTCCACAGCATCGCCGTGCAGGTTGGGCTACGCCAGCAGCACCTTCTATGAGACATTGTTTCCGCTACGAGGGTTCTATTTCAAATACTTCTATGAACTCAGCCTCCTGGATCATCATCGTCTCTATCACGACCATGTATCCACTTTTCCACCATTTAGAGGATGTGTCCACAATGAAACCACAAGTGGAAAGACATAGGGATTGTTTTTGTCAGCCCGCTGCCTCCGTGATATAAGTTTATAAATAGGGGAGGCTTTGGATCATAGTTCTATAAAATAATCATCAATCCAAGTGAAAAATTCCAAGGAAAACACTCTCAATAGAGGACACATGATCCGTGGATCAACCTATTTTTGGTAAAATCCATGTTCTTTTTTTATAATAAGAACCGGGAAACCATAAAATAGTTATAACCCCTACATTGATTGAGGATCCATCGGTGATAAGGGGGGAAACTCTAAGCCATCATTGATCATCGATCCTTAGGAATTCTTCATCATTTTTTCACTCAAATTCATCTAACTAGTGTTCATCAATCCTTGATTTTATGGTGTTTTTCAATGGTGTTCGTCGTCAGAGAGAGAGAGAGAGAGATTCCTTGTTAATCATCGTATTTCCCCACAATTGTTTTTCAACTCTTGATCCCTATTTAATGAACGGATGAAGTCATATTGTGCATCACAACACTGTCTTAGTAATTATGTTCATTAATGATTCAGTGTCACCTTGTCATTGCACCACATTTCTAGTTGTTCATTGGATCACAGTTGAAATAGTTTGAATAAAATAAACATTTAAGTATATTTTATTTTTCACAAAAATAACAAACTTTATCTTTTTTGGTCGACACGCTCAAGTCGATGGTTGGCCTTTCATAGGTGAATCTTGGAATTCTGGATTCAATGCTTCCTTTGGATTTTTGATCTAGTAAGTAGTTTAGGAGTTAGAAAATCCTGCTCACACAATTACTTATCATACTTTAAAAATGATCTAAAATATGTTATGGACACTCTGGGCCTCGGAAACACGTGTTGTCTTAGTTCCTGGTCTAAAATCATTCCACGTAATTAAAAAAAATTACATGTAAATTTAGGGACATTAAAATTACCAAACTATATTCTTATATCTAGTATAATATATTTTTTATAATGACCTTATATTACCCTATAGTTAATAAATCTACGTTATGTTTTCACTTTTTTTAATTTTTCGTTGATTTATCATATTTGATTAATTTGTTATATATATATTCATTATACATATATTGGGATTTCTAGAATATAAAAAATTATACAAAAATCATTTATATTCATTATATCTGAATTGTAATATTTAATATAATATATTATTATGAAATGGAATTCATTTTTCATGATGATTGTAGGCCATATGTATGCATGAACATTGTTTTTTTAAATTTCCATGTTGAAAAAATAATATAAATGTCATATATTTATATATAACTATATATATGATTATTCAAGTATCATTATTATTACATATATATCACAAAATTTTACTAAAGTCATGATTAATACATTCTATGTAGTGTGTTAATGAATCACATCGCTTTGAGGGAGCAATTTTTCGCACTTCTACAAAAAAATTATCCCATTTACATCAAGTAGAATGTATAATGATATTTGTTCTAAAATGATTATAAAATCTTAGATACATAATAAATATAATATATAACATATATAATTGGATTTTATATGATAATTTCACCCTAGATATGTGGTAAAAGAAAAATGAACAATCATTATTTCATGAGGTTTTTATTCTTTGTACATGTAAATAATATATTCATTACCTATTAAACGGAGGTGTGTGTATGTTTAGGTCCAACCATTTTTATAAAAAATCTTATTATATAAGTAACCATTGTTTTGTTATGAAATAATATAATTAGAAGTGTTGAGGTTTGGAGAATTGAAATAAAATAAATGAACTCAAGGAAGAGTGTCACATATTATTCGGGTAACTCCTTTTGGTTTACATCAAATGGACCCCATAGATTCCTTTATTACCCAGGGGATGATTCATGGAATAGATTAAGGATTTTTAGGATTTATTATTTCATATATTTTTCTAGCCAATGTGGATTGAGTTGTGCAAGGAAGTGGGAGGATATGAGGCCATTTTATCATTGAGGAGCACTAGTACTCTAATAAATATTTGAAGAGACAATTAAAAAAAACTTGTTGAATGTGGATAAAATAATGTACCAATGTGTATAAAAGGTAGTTTATGGTCTAAATATTACTTTAAAATTTTTCTTGTTCAAGTTATTAGGTATTTTTGGATCTTAAATTTTAGGGTTAGTACTTTGTTAAACTAAATTTTATCTTCACCTTGTAATTAATTTTAATCACATTCACTAATTATACTAGAAAAAAAACAACTTTTTCCTTATTAAAAAATATAAATTATTCTAATTCCAAATATGGAATCTATATCTATCAAATTAATATCACATAAATGGAAGAAATTAATTTAAATTTTATCCTGCTAACAAGAATACATTTCATATTTTTAATGTAAAAATCATACAACAGTTTTCTAATTTTTATATCAAATTTCATATTGAAATTCATTACAATGACATAAATTAGATTAATTGAAAAATGTATTATATAATTAAATATTGAAACCGACATAAAATATCATTTATCCTTTTAAATAAGTTATATTGAAAATATAATTTGAATTAATATTTAGTGTTTTAATTATTACCTAGAAAATGAACCCTTATAAAAAATAAAAAATATATATCCTAACATAATTTTTATGTTTAAATTTAAAAAATGAATTTTATTTTGACATGTTAAATCTATAAAATATCCAAATTTTTTATTGAAAATGGGTTCTCAATTAAAATCATGTAAAACAACCATTATAAAAATTTATTTTTAAGCATAAAATTGGTTTTTCTCATGTCATATCTATAAAATATATTCCAAGAATATTTAAAATATTTGATTTAATATATTAAAAATATATAACTTTATTATTACTCACTAATAATAATTAATTTGATTTATTATGGTAACACATATTTGTGACCATAATAATATTTCCCTTTATATTCATTCAGTTTAAATATTCATTTCTAATTAATTGATAACCTATGAATTCATCTTATATTTGTGTAACCCATATATTTTCATAAACTAGTTAATAATATTCAAATCTATCAGTTTAAATCCATGGTTATATTTTATAATATTAATTTATCATATATTATTTTTTAGCAAACGTCTATCATTGGTGTTACCCAATCCATTGTGAAAACCCATTATTATATGTTGCACATGATATCATCAGTGTCGCATTTAAAGAATGTTAGATTTTATATTTCATGTATTGAATTATTGTTAAAATTTTTCACATAATGGAATCCAAATAGCGATTTAATATAAAATAAACCATTTTTTGTGTTTCCAGACGTGAAAAATATAAAAAATATTAAATTAATTCGATAACTAATAATTTCAAAATTTTCAGGGGTTATATTCAATATAATTAAAATGAATTTCTCCATCAAAATTCTTCTGGATATCAAAGGTTTAAAACATGAATTTTAGTTTCATTGAAACACACAATATAAAAATGAATACTAAAACTTTCTATAAAATGAAATGTAGGAACCACAATAGTTACCCAATTTAACATATATCGAGGTTTCCACATAGGTTGAAAGTGAATATTATACATGGTGGAAAAGAGTAAATATTTTTAAGAAGTTATTGCGGTTATGAATCACAATCAATTAAATGATCAAATGAAAGTTTAGGGCCATAAATACCTAAATTTGTGATGATTTATAAGGTTATTATTTTCACAAACATAAGGTATCATAACAACATTTTTTATAATTATCTTATTTTTGAGTAATTATTTAATTGGTCAATAATAAAAGATAATATACGTACTTGATATATCTCTATAAAAAAAATTATTCTTTGGATGTGCTTTTATCAATTTCTTATTTATCCATTACTTCAAGGAATTTTGGTCCATAAATTAACATTGATTCCGGATGTAAAAAAAATAAACTTTTATTATATATTAAGTACAATAAATGATTGAAAAGTGTTACTATTTATCTCTAACAATTCTTTATAATCAAATTGGATGATATATTAATCAAGAAACATAAAAATTAAGTGTACTGGTTCATCGTTAATAATTATTCTTCCAAGATAATTACAAATTAACATGGGCATCATGTAGGGAATTAGATGGTGTAAAAACCTTATCAAACTTCCATCATGGGTTCAAGACCCAAGGCTTTTATTGTCTTGATATATTTTCACCCAACATATATTATTTCAATTTTTATAACTAAACTAATATAATTTCCAAAATAAATATGATAGAGATACATAAAATAATTTTATTCACTAAGTATCCTTTTAAATACGGTTTTCGATAAAATATAAATACATAAATACTTCCACTAATGTTTAGAATTATCTTTTCAATCATAGAATAGCTTATAATCATTCTGATTGTTGAAAATATGATACTTTATAACAAAATTTATGAAATTAGTTTAACATTCATTCCCAAAATATCACAATGTTACTCTAGGTTGTTAGATTCCATACATGTGAATAAATTCAACATGTATTCTCATGAAACAAGCTGATGACCAAATCTACATTAAATACTTTTTGAAAAAATACATGCTTCCTTATTCAAATTATATTGTATCTATTCCATAATTCCAAAATTTCTGTAAACTTCATAAATGATAGAATAATCTCCCAATCAAAAAGTCTTTAATCAGTTCCAAGGTAATCATTTCCTTCCAAATTACTTAATCATATCCCACATATATTTATCCAAACATCATTACCATAACTTATGAAATATATTAATGGTTTTATTTCTATTAATCCTATGTTTTCCATGGACATCACCATTCCGTTATATCAATTTTATATTCCATCAAAACTATTCCTCGTATTCTTGTAAATCCATAGAGGAAAACATAAACTGAACAATCCTTATATATTTTATCCATCATATAACAAAATTCATGAATCCAAATTCATCACAAAATTTATTATTCCACTTAAAATCTATTCCATCAATATTATTACCTCATCCAATTTCAAAATACTTCTTTCCTTTCATATTTTATATGTAGTCACATCATTAGCATCAAGGTAACCATTACTGACACCAACTTGAATATTCTCTTTATGATATTTCTTCTTAGGACATTGAGTTTTATACTTACCATTTATGACACCCATAAAAGATTTTACCATTGATAAATACATAGGGAGGACAATATTTTTATCCATTTCATTAAACAGACTCATCATTTTCCCCTTTTTGTCACATTCTTTGTATCCTTATTTTCTATAGATAAAACATCATCTTGTTCCTATTAAACATTCACATTACTGATTATTTCCACATTATTAACACAAATGAAACATAATATACATTCCTACAAGGTGTCCATTACCAACTCCCTCATAGAGAACCATCATTCTTTTCTCTGGGAAGTTTGAGAGTTGGTTATGGTACTAATTGTTAAACATGTTCAATGAAAACTAATTAGGTGTGATAATAACATTACTCGCCCCAATGGTTATCCCACATATCTTGTTATTGGAAAATATTCCACCACATTCAACGTTAATCTGGTTAATTTTAGTTCCAACCATTGAAATAAACCATAAGCATATTGTGAGAATTACTTATCATAGAATAAAACCATATAGATACATAAATAATTACTTATAGGATATCTAAATCATCACACCATACTTAAAACGCATGAGATCATATGCTCATAAAGGGTAAGAAAGGGAGAAATGTATGGATAATCATGTGAATAATAGTATGATAACATGATCAGGAAAGTATAAGATCATACACTTCATATCAAAGATCATAAACATGAAACATGGAATAAATCTAGGAAGATCTTAAGATATGAATCATACAAAAATAAAGAACATAATATATAAAATCATAACATCAAAATAAATCATGGAATTTTGGAAAACACGTATGAATATAATATGATTACAATAGTATTCAAGGAATCTCTTCCAAGAAATTTTAATGGATATAGTTTTTTACTAAACCAGGTTCCCTACTTATTCCAGCCCTATGTATGGAAATGAGTTCACTCTTTATTCCAACCCTGTAATACTGAACTAGTTACATTTCCTGTTCCACCACTCTAATTCTGAATTGAGATTATTTCTCTTTCCATCCATGTCTATCTAAATAGATATTAATCTTTACCTAATTCATTTAAGAGATATATAATTCACACCAATCTCTTAATGGAATCATAATTACATGTCCCAAAAAATAATAAACAATTAAATCATAAACCATGAAATGTAAAGGGTTTAATAAACATGTAATCATATCTTAACCCATGGTAAAGATATGTGTGTCAAAATCATTTATTCCAATCATATCACATGACAAAGAATATAACAAGTGAAAGAGAAACAGATTTTGTAAACATCATTCCATAAAAGGTAAACTATTTAAAGAAAGAATATGAATCGAAAAATTGTATCATTTCCCTCTAAGGGAATGAGTAACACCAAAGGATATTATTATATATTGGAAAAAATAAAATCCCTTTTAAAAAATATTCTTGAGGAAAATATCTCATAATCCTTGATGAATTATTTCTAAAACATTAAACCTTTTAAACTATTTTTCATTGAAAATAGAATTGAAAACATATAAAGTAATATTTGAGAACCAAAAAATTAAAATTCCTTTCCTATTGAAAATTATATGATTATATAATTTAAGAAAATATTTTAATTTTTTTTGGAATAAATGGTTTTTGAAATAAAACTACTTTTTTCAGAAGAGAGAAATGCGGTCATATTTTCATAAAAACATTTTATGAATTATAATATGTATCAAAGAGTGGGAAAAGAGAAAAAAATACACAGATATATCATAAAAAACTAAAAGGAAACTAATTAGTGTTCTTGATATGTGGATTATATGATTTTATCAAAGAATAATAATCATTAACAATATCAAAATGTGATGAGATTTTTTCAATAAAAATCATACTAATTAGTTACTATGGATCATAAAATGCTTGAATTAAAATGATATTAAATGAATATTAAATTATCCTGAAAATTATTATATTTGTTATATAATATTTCAAATATAAGTATATACAACTCTAAAAATAATTTAGATGAATAATAAAACATGACTCACAATGAAGGAAAATTGAGAGAAAACTATTTTTCCGATTTGGTATCTTTTAAAAATTAAACACATAAAAAGAAAGATAATATGGTGGATATTAAAATACCCATAAATATATATTTAATGATCCTTTAATAGATCTGTATTCACTATAAACATTATACTAAATTGATGGATGGTTAATAAATCATGAATCTCATTGAAATAAACAAGTGGGATGAAATCGCATTACCTTGTGTCTTGACTCTCTTTGTACTCATAAATATATCATGTATAATATATGCGTGTTTATTATATATCGATCACATAATAATATTTTTTAATAAAATATCATATATGGTTTTATTATGACTTAATGTTACTATCTTTCTAATAATTCTATGTTAAATTTTCAATTTAGTTAATATTCACTTTGTTTTTCACATGTGTCATAATTTGTTATATATTTGGTCATTATACTTATATTATGATTTCAATAATATAAAACCGATATATATTAAATTTATATTCATTATATTCTTATTATAATAATCTATATAATATATAAGTAAAAAATAAAATATAGTGTTCATAAAGACGGTTGGTCGAAAGTATGCAAGAATGTTGTTTCAGGTTAATTATCATATAAACAATACCTTATAGGAAATTAATTTAAATAAATATACATATAGAATTATTAAAGTATCATTATAATATCATATATATCATAAAACATCACTGAATATTTTGTTAATCCATTCCTTGTAGTGTGTGAATGAATCACAGTGCTTTGAGTGTGAGGTAGTCCTCACTTCCTCAAAAGAAATTATCATACTTAAAACAAGTGAATTGTATAAATATACTTATTTTAAAATGATTAAATACTCATAAAAGAATAAAATATATATTATATAACATATATAAATTTATTTTTCATCAAAATTTCCACCGTGTGAGGTGGTAAAGGAAACATTACCATTTCCTGAAGAGGCAGTGGAACATACACATATACAGTTTGTTTGTTACCCATTATATGGAATTATGTATTATTTTAGGTATAATACTTTTCATAAATACATACTAATATATTGGGGAGACGTTTTTTATAATAAAATATAATAATAGTTTTTGAGTGGTGGAGAATATAAATAAAAGAAAAGAACATTAGGAAGAATATTACATCTATTTTTGGAAAACTCCTATTGGGTTAAACCAAAGGAATTACATGGATTGATTTCCATTAAATTTTAGGCTTCTTGATCTATGGTAGGGATGTTTATGAGATATTTGGGAAGATATTTTTTAGCCAAAGGTGCTTGAGTGGTGTGTGTAAGTTAGAAGAGATAAGGCCATTTTATAGTGGAGGTGGAGTGGCACTCTTGTAAATATTTGAGAAGAAAACTCCACCCACGTTCTTCATGTTGAACGTGCATCCAATAATGTTAAATGTCTATATAATGGAATATATAATATAAATATATCCTTGTAATGGATCTTGGACAAGTTTCTAGGTAATTTTGGGTATTAATTTTAAGGTTTAGTACTTTTTAACCTAATTTTTATCTTACCCATTGTAATTAATATTAATCACATTCATGAATACTTTAGGAAAAAAAGAAATTATATCATATTATCAATTATAAATTATTCTAATTGCAAATACTGAATCAATTTTTCATATTGTAATCATATTAGTGGTAGTAATTAATTTAAATTCTTCCTGCTAATTGGATGACACTATGCGTTTTCAAAGTAATGACATAATAAATAGTGTAACATTTTTATATATAATTTCAATGATATATTGGTTATAATGACCTGAATTGGATTAATTGATAAAATATAATACAATTAAATTTTGTAAAACATTTAAAATATTACTAGTACCTTGCCCATGCATTCACACAATGCTATAAATCAACCTTTAATTTTTTAAAGGAATTAATAGTTCGAAAAGATAATAATCAAAATTAATTTAAAATGTGTTAAAATGAAAACTCAGTAATAGATAATATTAAAATATTTTTGAACATGTTAGAAATTATTGTAATAGTAGAAAAGATAAATGAGATATGAAAAGGAATAAAAACTTATTTTGACCGTTGATAAATCATATAAATGAAATAAAATAAATTTAAGATAATAAATAATAATATTTTAATATTGAATTATGTACATTTTATTGAGAATGGAAACATAAAAGATATATTTTGAAATGAAGATATAATTGCAAAATGTTTTACCAATAGTCAGTATTTCTGAAATAAAAGTGTACTTATATAATGAACTAATGTATTTTTTAAGTGTATTTGGTCAAGGATTCCAATAGAGTTGTGATTTATTATTACAATAAAACCCATATTCATGATGTTGAGATCATAGTGTTGTGAATCACCATAGAAGTTAGTATCAGTGAGTAAAAAGCTGGGATAATAGTGTTTTTTAAAATAATATATTGGAATTCATTTATTACAAGATTTATTGAATAAGAAATTATTTTTTGTATTTTTGATGGATAATTGATTTACATTATTGAAAAAATGAATCAAAATAATAATTGAAATTCTGACCATCATAATAAAAAACCTCCATATTAGTTCAAAAACTAAGTGTAACAATTTACAGATGAATTTTCACCCATTCTCATCCCCTCGATTCCACATCTATGAAATTCTATCATTGTCAAACGAAAGTTCATGAATATTACCATTACCACAAATGGACGGTGCCGCTTGGCTGTGGGTTTTCCACTATAATGCATGCCAATGAACCATCCATAAGTAACACTAACCTATAGTAAAAACAATTAATTTCCTTCCATTTATTTTACCAATCAGCACATTCACTCAATTGAAGGCTAAAATATTTATATAAACACTAAATTACCCATTTAATAAAAAACCATAATCAACAAAAAAACAAATCATATAAATTTCACTAAATAAAAATAATCCATATCACTATAGAAACATTATAAAAATTATTATTTTAAAATTTACATCATTTTTTACTATTATAATCAAAATTGTTTATCTAATTTATAAAAACAGCTAAAAAATTTACAAAAATGAAGAACATTGAATTGAAAACATCTTTTCAGGATATCGAATAATGATCAACCTAACATGATTTTATACAATGAAAAAAAAATCATGTACCAAAATGTACTATATTTTTACAAACATGCTTCCCAAATTACGAATAAGTACGCACTTTGAAAGAAATACATGAAATTCTGGTGAGAATAATATATGATGGAATCGATTTTAAATGGAATATTGGGAATTGGTGTTATACTCTCCCAAAACACTCATCATAACTAGAGATGATGGATTCATTTCTTGTCATGTTGTAAGTAGGATGGTCTAGAGAAATCCTAACAACTATATTGTTTTTCTAGATAAACTTCATTACTATTCCAAGTTAAAGGTGGAAATTTGAAGTGTTGACCCTGTCAATTTTCTACTCATTACTGAGTCCATTAATATGATAATTCACTTCACTATTCTTACTAACAAACCCACAATCTGCTTAAAAATTGGGAGAATAATGAAATGTAATGTATTATGGAAGTTTATATGGGTTACCTATTATAATGACTCAGGGAAAAAAATTCAGGGGGAAGTGTGTGTGTACAGATCATATAGAACAATTCAATGTTGACTCATAAATTTTATATGTTCAATGAGTAGTTTATGAATGATGAGTATTTTCAAAATTTATAAAGTGCATAGTATAGAAAGAAATAGTGGGAATGAATTATAGTTGTAATAGATAGGGTTATCATTTTCGATCAAACTCGATGAATAAATAAGAGATTTTTTTTCATGAATCAAAATTTAATGCATATGGAATATATTTAGTTACATGAAACATAAATTTTGAAACAGAATTATAAATCCATATTGTATATATTTAAAAACATTGAATATATATTTATAATCCAAATTATTTTTTCCTTAATATTTGAATTCAAATTAAAATATTTAACCAAAATTATTACAAATTTAGAAATAAGAACATATTTTTTAAATAAAGACATGAAAATATGGTGAGGTTAAGTTACTATGTTATCGATTTAACCAATAATGTATGGGGACTTGTGCAAGGGGTTAAAAAGGATAGAATAAATATATTATTGAAGAGGGTGAGTAATAAATAAAAAATCTAATGATCCTTGTTGAAATGAAATTCCAAATGATGGAAAATTATAACATCAATGAGATATGTAATCAATAAAAACAAAACCTTGATGATTGAAATATATTGTTTACATAAATTACATAAACTATGAAAGCATTACACAAAACTGAAATGAAATGAATAAAGAGAAAATTAATCCACCATTGTTCGAACAGCGGAAGCGGTGACTTTAATACAGGTCTCGAAATAGCGTAAATTGATAGGGCTCATAATATGTTATAAAGATAGAGGTAGCCACAGGAACATCATAGATAGGAGGAAGATGAGTATAAAGGTCAACAACTAAACAATAATGGTGAACAATGGAAACATATTGGACATGAAGGCATGAATAAGATGTGGCCACCTAAAAGAAAAACAAATAACACATTTATGACCATAAATATGCCTAGAAAACTAAGATCATCACATACAAGCTTGGTTTTCATATCTATCATCAAAAGGATAGAAATAATATTAAAAAATAGAAAAAATAAATTTATGGTTGAGGAATACATGTAAATGACAATATATTATATAAATGTCAACATCACTGCATATAAATAGAAATAAAAAAATTTATTATTGTTTATAATATTGATAATCAAGAATCATTAAATAGTGGAAAAAATTACAATATTTTCATACCTACAAAAAATAGAAATAAAATTATGAAGGGAAGCTTATATCTCATAGATAAAATCAAATATAAGTAGTTTAACATCATCAGATGAAAAGAAAAAGTGTTATTCATTGTAAACTCTAGGGATGTAAAATATGAAAATAATAATGTAATTTAATTTAGGCATTGGATTTATTGTTTATAACAACAAATAAATAAAATTAGAATTAAATTCTTGAAGGGATTCTCATTTTTCAAAACAATAATTATTTAGAAATTGTTTAATATATTGAGATCATGTAATAAAAATATTTCCCTCTATTTTAAAATACCAAGAATTAAATGATGAAATATAAAATAAAAATTATTATTTGTTGACAATTTCATATTCTTTTACTATGAAATGAAGAAATAAACAAGTGAATGAAGTTATAATTTTTTCATATTACCATTTGAGGAATAAATGCATAGACTAAAATAAGAAATAAATTAGTAAATAGGGAATATACAATAATTTAAATAAGGGATTGGTGAAATGGAATAATGATTAATTGATCTAAAAAAAAAACATGTTAACAACACGTTTACTGATTGAATGCAGTAACCGGATGATGAAAACTGATGAATAATAATAGTTAAATTCACTAATCGAGGATATTATTACTTGAATGAGCTTATAAATGTTTATTAAGGATAGAAATAAATCACATCATGTCTTATACTAACTTGGAACCTTCATCCCTTCTATGAATTCTCCATAGCAACACTAATAAATTGATGGGAAATTAATTTTGGTAATGCATTTAGTTTTTATTAAATATATGAAAATTTTATTTAAAATATTAAAGGAAATATCGTAGTTTATACTGTAAACCAATTAAACGTTGTTTAAATTTTTTAGATCACATAAAAAAATAATGTTATCCTTTTAAAGGAGACTTTAATTGAAAGAAGATATAGATAATGGAATGAGAAACCCATTTAGTGTAAGAGAATATTATTTCAAAATAATACTGATAACATACAGAAGTTGAAACAAATATACATAACAAAAAATACAAGAAATAATGATTGCATAGAAGATGTAGAAGAATAATATATCAAAAATATAATAACTTGAATAGGCTCATAAATTTCAATTAAATAGGCAACTAATTCCTTTATTGTCTAACTGTGACTTGCATATTGCATCCCTTTCAATCATTCTTCACAGTAAGTCAAAAAAGTAGTACATAAATGAATTTAGGTCATGGATATACTGGGTTTAAACGTAATGAAAATTTGAATTGAAATGTTGAAGTGAAGATCATTTTTCATAACTGAAACCAAATTGATATTGTTTCACCTTTTGAGATAACATAACAAAAAATAATGTTCTCCTTCTCTTTGATTTCTAGAAGTGATAGAAGATATATATAATTCAATGAGAAAACCATATTAACGTGAGAGAACATTATTACAAATAACATTAATGATTATAGATAAAAGAAGAGACAAATATAAATACCAAAAATCCAAAAACAAGGATTTCATAGATTATACTAAAGAATAATGTATCAAAATAATATTGATGACGTGAAACAAAAAAAATAAATGAAAAAATATGTAAATAGAAATATAAACAATATTGAGAATCAATTACCTCGAGACTTTGATACCCTTAAATTAAAAAATAGGAGAAGGTGATAACAAACCAAAATAATATAAGAAACATAAGGTCATTTTGCACTATTTTAATAATATTACAATGTAGAATCAATGTAAAGGTCGGGAGTAACCTTGAAATCAGTAGAACATGAAGCCAGTAATGAATAGGTGAATAAATACTGGATAACACAATGAGATATATACCCTAATTTGTGAATCTATAAAACAAAATTACTGTAATTACATATTTGAAAATGTTTTTATTTAATGGAAATACAAAAAATTGAAGTGTAGAGTATTTCCATGATATTTGAGGAACAAACCCATTCCATAGATGTGGATCTATAGAATGATAGGTCAATAAATATTGTTTTAAAAATTGATATAGATGTGGTAATTGGTGAATGGGAAAAATAAATTTTTTATAATGAGATATGAAAATTTATTAAACAAAGTGAAATTGAAAAATTGTATAGTATAGAGAAACTAAATATTGATGTTTTTTAGTAGATTATGTCGAATTTAGAAGAATTAATGGGTTACGAGAGGGAAAATCAAGGACTGCGATTATAGAATGCATCAGCATAATAAGTTATATGGATGATTAATATGTCACACATAGATCTAATATCCAAATGAAATATGTAAGAACACATTATATGAACAATTCTGAAACAATTAAATATAAATTCCAAAAATATATATGTATGGGGAATTGGGAGTCACTTACATCAAAAAAATCTTGAAATGGTTATGTTTGAATAACTTGTAAGCATGTATTTTTTTTGGAATTATTAAGAATATATATTTTGGAAGAAAATAATATATAAACTCATTATACCCAAATGCATAGAGATTCATGAAGTGGGGGGATAAAATTAGACAAGAAAAATGCGTTTTTTCTATCTCTACGCATCTTCCTCTTCTTGAATTGATCTCTATATATCACTTAAAATTTACATGTGACTCATTAATAAAAACATTTAAACCTGAAATCCTTTTCTATGACAATGAATTTATCTTAATTAATCTTAAGAATAATCTTCACAAATAGTGCTTGCAACGAAAAAAATTCATCATAAAAAAATGAAAAATAACATAAGTCTATCATCTTTAATTATTTTCATGAAACAAAAACAAGAAAAATACACAATTAAGATCCCCAAAATTCTCAAAATATGTAATAGATTCATGGATATAGAACAACTGTATCAAAATCACTATATATGATGATAGAGATAGGCTAGTGGTTTAGTTCAGAGGATATGGGGGAAGGTAGAGAAGGAGGCAGAACTTTAGTTATTCGATATAACCTATGACCTGAAACTAACACTCTATTAGGATAAATTTCAATAGATAAAATATGAAAAATATTCATAGAATAATCAAAACATGGTTATTTTCAGAAGTATAGAGGAGGAAGAGGAAATGAAATAAGAAGATGAGCTGCTGGATGTGCCGGATTTGGGAGCAGAGGAGGCCAAGATGGTGGAGGTGGAGTGATGTGAGATAATGTTACGGTATATAGACATGTAAGAGTTGGAGTTGTCCTTGATGGATGCATAAAACCTAGAGGCATAAGAGATGTAGCTACAAAATTTGGAGCGGTAATTTGAGGAGTAACTGGAGGGAGGAAGAGTTTGGGAGTGGAGGAAGAGAGGTGGACAATGAACATGTATGAACTATAGGCCATAGAGTAAGGAGGATCTACTTTTGGAGTGGGGGATTAGGTGAGGTGTTTTTAGGGGAAGTGGCAGAGTTTGCTTCAGATATACAATTTTGAGGCTGCTCGACACTAGTATAAATGAAACCCTATTCGACAAAATTATTTTTTTTGGGAGGTAGGTGCATTGAATAGTGCTAGATGAAGTTAAAATTCACGGAGAGGATTATATTATATACATATAAATTTTTGAAGATAACAGGTAATCTAGAGTTAATCTAGATTTATTATATTATAGTACTCATCCATGTGTTTATAGGCATATATAGATCAATTATTATTTTTAATAAGAGTTCTATTTTTCAATGTTTAAATTAACATTAATATATAATTTATTTAAATAACAAATTTTTGGTACATAGTAATGATATTATGTCATATATTGGCAGGACATCATAAATATAATAGAAAATATTTAAAAAAATTATAAGGAATATCATTTTATTTTCAATGTAGAGAATTGAAATACAAGAAATAAAAAATCATTCAAATGGATAATTAAAATTCTGATCATATTGACAATTAATATTGATGTTGAGGCCATATGATCTTAATATGTAAACGAAATTGGAAAACCTATAGAATAAATGATTCCATTGAAAATTTTAATATATTATATTAAACAAGTAATACATATAATCCATAGAACATATTAAAACTTGCAAAAAATATAGAATAATGAATTTGTGACTACATGATGAAATTCATGATACATTCAATGAAAACATTAATGATGTATCAGTAGACACTGAAAGGACAAATAATAGGAAACTGAAAACGATATTGGTAAAATATCAATAACTTTAGAAAAAATCAACCAAGTTGACTTTCTTCAAAATAATGTATCCCTTGATTTGATTCTATGGAGTTGACTGAGGAAGATCACACTCAGTTTAATTTTTCCGGACATGGGTAAAAATTGGAAATAAGAATAATAAAATGAAAAAAGAATATTATGAATGGAAAATATAAATTTTATATTTTAAAATTAGGGCATCAATTTTTGAGACATATTGTGAAAAAAATATTATTGTTAATTGTAGTCTAATTATTTCAGTTTGCACTATATATTGAAATAAGAATATCCCTGAGGTAGGTTATTGAGGATAAATATAACTAGTATACATTTTAAATTTTTCTATTTGAATATATACCGATATTCAAGTCATATATCATATTCAAAAAATAATAATTAAAATATATTTGTTCATTTTAAAAAAATTATACCTTATTCTATATTTTATAATGGGTTTCTATAATATATAATCATTATGACATATTCTATTTAATATGATATATGTACTCATTATTGACTCCATTTATGAGTATTCATAATCTATATACATTTATTATAATTATGTTGATGTAATATATCTAATAAAACTTCTATAACCTCCTAATACATCACTAATGATATAAAAAATCACTCTTCAAAGATATGAATTGTGTTTCTATGACATATGCTTTGAAATTCAATTACGGTTATGTTGGTTTCAATCTAAAAATGTATTATGATTAGAAAATTAAAAATTGTCCTTTATAATATGAAGATACCTAACAATACAGTAATATATAATGATATGTTCTGAATATGCCTCTCAAAGAAATGTATTTTAACTCAAATAATTTTATAATATATTACTAAAAATAATTCAGCTCATTATGCAAATTTCAAATTTTAATTTTCTCTACATGTGAATCAATTTTATGAAAATATGAAATATATTCATTCTATCAATAAATTTAATACAATAACTAAAAAGGATAATTTTTAAAATAATTATAATTCATAATGTGAAATAGTAATATCAAAAACAATTTTAACGATAAATCCTTATATGAGTTCACAAGTGAAACAAAAAATAAAAAAAGTGTGTATTTAGTGGAATGATTCAATAGTATGAAAATTATTCCTTCAAAAGTAACAGGTTTCTAAAATATATAACCATTATTGGTTTCTTCAATATATAATTCGTATATGCAATATAAAATAAAATTATAATGAAGATTTTTTTCACTTTTAAGTCATTTATAATTGGTTTCTTTAACATATTATCATTATGAATGGTATATTTAAATTTAACATAATTTCTGTTATAGTTTTATATTAGGATCCCTGGTGAAAAAATACGATAGTAAAAACTTAATAGAAAATAGTAAAAACAAATTGATAAATGTAAAAACTAAACAAGCGACCTAACCTCAATAAAAAAATGTAAATAAGCACAGATTTCATATTTGGTACAACTTGATGTGTTGATCTTATAGAATATACAACTGACTTCATTAAAACTATGAAATTGGTAACAATTTCTACTCTTCGGAATCACAAAGAAAAATTAAAAAAAACGAAATTGAAAAATAATGCTACTAAAAACAATGATTAAAATTTGATGAATGCATAGAAATTAAAATTCAAATATAACATTAGGATTATTCAACTTGAGAATAATTTAATTCAATATATAAATCATTTATAAAATATAAAATAAATATTATATAGAAAAAAATATTCAGTTTTATGTATTTTATAGTTTGATTATATAATATATAGATATTATGCATTTAACATCTAAATTTGGAACATGTGTTCTCTACTGGTTTTAGATTGGGATCTCTTGTGAACATAAACCAAACTAAATATTTAATGAAGATGGTAAAAACAAATTAGTAACTATACAAACAAAATATATTACTTAACCTAATGAAGTGGAAAATATAGTCACACATTGCAGATTTATGGACACATCTTGATGTATTGATCCTATATAATATCATAATAACTTCATGAAAACCTTGAAATTTATAACAATTTCTACTCTCCGGAGTCGTAAGAAGTAATCATAAAAACACAATTGAAAAACAGTGTTAATAAAAGTAGTGATAAAAATGTTCAATGAATAAAATTTACAATCTATTTATAATTTTGGGATAATTCAACTCGAGTGAAATTTAACAGTTAGTTCATAACTATAATATTTAACATTCCAATAAATTTCATCAAAAAAATAATGAATGTAGGAAATGCCAATTGAGAACTGGTATTGAGAAGGGATAAACCCAAAAAGTCTAGATGGTGTAATATATCCATGTATTCATATTTTAATCACATTTTTTGCTAGCATATATTACCAATTAATTGAGTTTATAATCAATGAATATAGAAAATGTTTAGAAATTATGGGGTTATTCACTTTTTTGTTTCAGGAATAAGAAATAAAATATTATTAGATACAATAAACTTATATAAAATTGAAAATGTACACACAATATAATACAACCTAAGAACATAAAAAAATTAACTAAATAAAAAATAAGGTTTATAAATTTGTAATTTGAAGAGTTAAATATGAAAATTATAGATTTCTTAAATGAAATAAATTGAAAAGAACATAAATAAATTAAATAGTAAATGAATCTAATAATTTTTAAATTTTTAATGATTATGAAGGATAATGTTACAATATATATTTTTTAAAATTTGATTTATAATATAACTATACCCCTTTTATACAATTCACCATATCCAACCCTTTTTTAAAGAACATTCCAATAACATTGTCAATACTATTACCAATGATGTTAGATCTGAAATCAAAAATTAAGTTAATTAAATGATAACAATACCATATTCATTTCTAATGATAAAAGTAAGAATATTTATTTTCATCCTGTAAATAAAAGAATATCCCAATTTCACCCTTTTTAATTACATTATGGTTGAACGATATTCTAACATCAGATATGCTAGATATTACACTCCTATATTGAAAACATTAAACAAAAAAACAAAAAAAACATACCATATTACGGAAATACGAGGAAGGGGATGAGTAGCTTCTTCTAAAAAATTCATGTTCCAAGTGTGAAATGGAAAATGAATCACTTATCACTCATAAATTGGGTTCAATAATTTTTCAACCTCTATCAGAAAAAAAAATGTCACTAAAAAAATAATTTTTATCCTGATTAATCAAGGATAAATGGGAACAACATAAAACACATTATTTTCATTATTTAGAATCACCGAATTAGAGAAAATAATCATAGGAACAAGAAAAAAACACTTCTAAAAACTAATTGAAGATATCCCCACAATCATATTTCACGCAAGAACGGAGGAAATATATAGAAACACAAAACAGAAAGGATGAAAATATAAAATGGGATTTTATGGGAAAAGGGATAGATTAGAGGAATGCAAGAAATAATAGGAATAAAAAATGATTGGATTATGAAAAAAAAGTCTAATTGGGACCTTATTCACATAGACCGTTGTGGGTTATTTTGGAAGGACTTATCAAAAATAACTTGTTCACTCTATTAAAATCCTTCAGGACCTAAAAAAATATAGAATTTGTTATAATATTATCATATTATGAATAAACTAAAATTAAAAGTGTAAATGAGGTTTATAATGGTATGTTGATGTTATGAATGGTAAATTTACATAGGTGGGATTATTATACAGGTGGAGAAGGTGGAACAGAAGTAGGGAAAGGTGGAGGAGGATGAGTAATAGAAGCTATAGGTGGATCAAGTTGAGTTGGAGTAGCCATAGGTGGAGCTGCAATAGTCGGATCATCTCAAGATGGAAGAGTGTGAGGCAGAGGAGCATGTGGCGGAGGAGGCTAAGCTAGATGATTCAGATGTAGATAATCCAAATGTGGAGTAGCTAGAAATATAGGATTCATGTGAGTAGTATCCAGAAGGAGGAGTGAGTGTGCAATGTTGGGGGTGGAGGAGGAAGAGGAGGCGGAGGCATATGTGGGGTCATAGGTATATGTAGGGGAACAACTAGAAAGGAGATTTGATGAGGGTTGTAGGAGATGACATCCATGTAGGGTAGTGGGAGAGGTGATCTATGAAGGGAAATTGTAAGGGTGGTATTTAGGGAGGGAAGAAGATGGGGGAGTTGGGGAAGAGGCAGAAGTGCATTGGGAACCTGAGATGGAGGCACTGAATGTTGGGGGAGGTAGGGCTTGGGAGTTGAAGAAATTAGGGAGAAGGAATGAGAGTAGTGATGTGGATGAATGTTACGGTGATGAAAAAGTAAGAAAAAATAGGATTAATATATATAATTTATTTAACCTTATTATAAAATTAGATGATAATTTAGTTTTGAATTAAAAAACATTATTCTAACTATTCATTAAAAATGAAATCGTACAGAAAAATAGGAAACAAATTTCATAACATTATTTTTAAGTGTCTCTTTAAAATATTAAGATTATTTACAGAAATTATATCTATCAAATATAAAAAATTTATATTTAAAATTGTTTATCCATTAAAAAGTGGTGAAAATACCATTATAAAAATATGGGTTTGAAGCATAAATTTGTGTTTTTTCTTATCTTATGTCTATCAAATCTATTGTAAGAATATCAAAAATATTTTATTGAATATATAACTTATATATTACATTATTGTCACTAAATTATTATAATTAATTTAATGTATTAGGGTAAAATAGCTTTGTTATCATAATATTATTTCCCTTTATATTCAGTTACTCTTTTTATTCATTTCTAATTAATTGGTATCCTATGAATTATTATTATATACGTTTAAAACAAATATTTTTATAAATTGGTTAATACTACTCAAAACCACTAATTTATTATCTATGTTATATTTTAGTATATTAAAAAATAATATTTTAATAATTTATTATTGTTCTGTAATCCTCTGTCATGTGTGTTACGTATGTAGTTGAGGAATGTCATTGTGGCATGTATCACAAGATAATCTCATTGTACTGTGCAGACCAACATAAAATTTAGGTTTCTTGTAGTTATCAATAAACATGAGGATACATATAACATAATCTAAACATAGTGCATTAATATAAAATAAACCATTTTCAGTGTTGCGTGAAATGAAAAATATCAAAAAGATTAAATTAAATTTAAAAAAATGATTTACTAAATATGGGGGGTGCTACAATAAACGGAGAAATATATACAATGTATTATTATATTATATCTAATACCTAACTGTGTATCGAGTGTCATCATTCCAAAAAAAAATTATCTATAAAGGTTGAGACTCTCCATGATTAACTCTAATACAAAATTATGAGATCAACATATGTTAAGTACAAAAGATAATAAAGTAGAGGCTGCAATTATTGTACCTCAAACTATACCCGGTCTGTCTTACTCTGCCTCCATCATAGGCTATATTTAATTTAATTGCAATGTACAATGACCATGAGACGTACCATGATTTCCCTGAGAAGTACCACTCTATGGGCATTGAGAATTATGAGATCGGTTTCCTCTTCCATAGCCACAACCACATCCAATACATCCGGTAGTATTCCACAAACTTTCTTGATGAGATCCAACTGTCGCTACTCCAAAACATGTGTTAGGTGTATATTGAATCTCACTTAGAACCAAAGGAATTTTCATGCAAAAATACTTTATGTGACCCATCTTGTTATAGCCTATCCATTCCACTAGATTTCACATAAATTAGGGTATCATTTTCCTTGGTTTATTGGAATGGTGACATATGAGGAATCTATTAACATGAAAATGTTGACTAATTCTTCCCCCATTGGAATCCTTGAAACACTACTTTTTACCAATATAAGAAACATAAGTGGTTTTAGGTGATGAATTTTCCTAGTTACCAAAATCAATTTTCCTTCTATTTCCCTTAGTAATGAGGTCCTAGTTGACTATATTATAAATTGATGTCAATATGAAAACCATGAAATGGAACTAGATTTGGTATACCAGCACATCCATTAATCGCCTTATGGTCATTATATCATCCCTTTCTAGAGCTACTACAAACCACTATATCTCAACAAAGAGATCAGAATACTCCATGAGTGATATGGATACCTATTAGAAGTTTATAAACTCTCTAGCATGATCATCCCTCAATGTATTTGGAATTAAATAATCATAGAATTACATATAGAATTATTCCCAGACCATATATCTATATCGGTCTACCAATGTACCAACATACCACCATCTCCTAGTAGAAACAACTAGAATATTGGTTATGAGCATGACACTCTATTCTAGAGGTGTCTCCAAGTTCTCTAAAATCGATTGCATGGCCTCTAGTTGTGACACCAGTGCATTTGGTCCACCATCCATTGAAAAAGAGGCATGATGGTACATTTAAAATGCTTGATTCAACTATACCATATAATGGTAAGGTCAAGAGGTCCCTTTCATAAATTTCATCATGGGGAAAATCCCCTCTCATAAATGGGAAATGATACCCATATTTTGAATATGAATAATCCAACAGGCGTAACTATACCTGGAATCATTGGTGAATTAAGACCCTAATCCTCTAGTGTATAGTCACCACTACCTTTAGGGTGTAATACATGTAGTTATAATGGTGGTATGATACTACAATTCCACATTCACTGCTAAATGGAGAATTTAACAGTTTAAAGGACCAATGATAGCTAACTAGGACAAGTACATGTCCTTCTATTTGAGTGTTTAGACCAATCTTCCTACTTCATTATCTAGAAAAAAGTCAATGAAGAGGTCGTATCAGGCCATAATAATGTAAGATAATCACATATTTCTAATAAATTGGTTTTATTTGGGTATAGGTATTGTATCAGACAATGGAGGTTCTAGTATATGGAGTATCAATTATAATATATAAAAGAAAAAACTATTTTCATTATAATTGGAATCCCATATAGCAGTAAAATTTTTAATTTTAAAATTTCCATTTCATTTCTAATATATATATATATATATCACGATTTTTATGTAGTAGTTCTATAACTCACATTAAGTAAAAATTGGACAATTAAGAAATCTTCACCAATATATACTGGAAATCACCATTTATATTGATGTTGGACCATTAATTAATAAAATTATATTCTCCCTAGAATAAATATAAACACATTTTAATATGTGATAATTAAGATATAATATATATAGAAATAAAAATCACACTAAAAATAGACATGGAATGAAAAAATGCAAGACATATTAGTCCTATTATTCTTGAAATGACGCATGAAAGTGAACACCTTTATTTCATTGGGCCTAGGTAAAACAATCTCATTACACTGACTCCATTAATAATAAAATTATAAGACATGTGTGTCAACCAATGATGATGTCATATCGAATGTAATATGTGCAATTAAAAAAGAAATTACCCCATCCCATGTAAATTTAGATACTGTAGAGACCCGAAGCCTGACGTACATGGACTTTACATTACTTTTGCGGAATACTTAGTACATAACAGAAACACACACACAAGGATCGTAATAGTTTAGTGTCTTCGGAAACTCGGAATAAAATCTTCTAATCATGGTGAAAGATCTTCAACATCTTCCATAAATATCTTCCTTTTTTTTACTTAAACCTTTCTTTATAACTTGGGGAAAAGAAAACATAAAATGGTGAGCTCAAATGCTCAGTAAGGGTAAACAAAAGAAATATCAATCACATCGTATTCATAAGAACATAACATTTTGGAAATCTTAACCTGCAAAAGAGAGCATAATTTCATAACATGGGATAAATCATGGCAGTGAAATGTAATCACAATAATCATAACATAAAACATGAAACTTTGTGGCATTCACACATAATCATAGAGAATCATTTCTTGTTAGTCAAGACTCATTGCCAAGACTATCTTAGTGGACAAAGTCCCTTTCTGAATCGAGTAACCCTCGTTTCAGTCCTGTTTTACTGAACCGATATAACCTACCGTTCCAGCCCTGTCTATCTCATGAGATATAAAATCTTTACCCAATGAATTGGAGGGAGATATAGGTCCCACCAATCTCATAATGATACCATTCTTATGTGTGCCACAAAATCATAAATCATACATCATTTCATAACCCATGTAATAAAAATGGGATTCTTAAACAACATGACATCATAAAACCATTCATATAAGATAAATGAATTCATAAACATAATTACATCACAACATAGTCAAATCAATTTAAAAAAGTATGGATAGAAATAGAACCCTTTATTATCTTAGATAAAACACTTGAATTGAATTCTTGAGAAAAATATCCTTTCTTCTTCAAAATCAATTTCTTTTCACAAAACATCATGAAATTTTAAAAGAAAGTGATTTTATTGAAAATAGTCATGAAACCTTTTAGAGGAAGCTTCATGAAAATAAGGATTTATAAAACAGTAGAAATCCGTTCGTGCCGTATAAGTTAAAAAAAACATTCTTTGTACTTTTGTGGAAAAAGTTAAAATGTACCTCGTACGAAAAACGACAAAAGATTCCCTTCATATATTTTACAAAAAACTTACCGAAGGGTAAAATTGGATATAAAATATTGTATAAGGATGGAAATAATATTAAATATTGAGGGAACATGGATGTAGATGATAAATTACACCCCAGTAAATACCAAAGTATGAACAATCTCGGATAAAATGAGATTGTGATATTTCCCTTACCTTAGGTCCCATTTGCTTCATATGTGTCCGAACCTCCTGTATAATGATTTAAATAATGTCATTGACTTATTAGAGAATCATACTCATTGTTATGATATCATATATGGTTCACTTATGAGATTATATTACCCGTTCTTTTGTAAATTCCATGTTAAAGAAGCGTTTTGGGTAAAATCGTTACATTTATCGTAGGTGTTTTGACTTGTTGTTCTTGACATTATTATTACTTATATCATGATTTACTTACTTACAGAATATAAAATATGATTTATATATCATATATATTCAGTATATATATATATATATAATAGATAGATAAATGAAATGAAAAACACCGTTCATGGAGACGGTAGTCCATAGGTACGCAAGAACGCTGTTTTCCTTTCCTTATTGTCTTGAATGGAAGTAAGTAGATGACATACATATATATATATATATATACATAAATCCAGTAGCTTTATAATTTCATATATTTCATTATTATTTCTTATATATACTTTATAATCATTCTTAAATGGTTAACATGGAGAATGAATCTCATCGCGTCGTGGAGACGGTAGTCCGTACGTACGCACGAGCGATGATATCATTTCCATAAATATTGAATAGAATTGGAGTGGATTATACAATATATAAGAATCAACATGATGTTGTAATAACTATATATAGTTATTATTTACACCATTATACCCATCCATGTAAGGTGGTGGTGGAAAATAGATTACACCACGGCGTGGAGACGGTCTTCCGTACGTACGCATGCGCGGTGATTTCTTTTTCCGTAGGATGGATAGATGGTGAAATAGGGTTGTTTCATACTTATAATAAAATATCAGTATATGAGTGATACTGATGTTATTACTTCATAATGAAACAACCTAAGAAGAAGAAGTGGAAGAAGAAATAAAGATGAAAGAATTGGTAACGGTAATTACCTCTTCTTTGAAGGGCCTTTTGGAGACCTCCTCTTAGGGAACTAAAATTGGTCTTTGAGGAAGAACAAAACCTCTAGGATGTTGCTAGGGAAGTGGAGAAGAAATTTTGGCAGTGGTTGGGCGAGATTTAGTGCTCAAATTTGTGTGAGGAGGAGGGGGAGGAGGTGTGCTTTTATAAGGGAGGAGAGGGGCACCTTAGGAATACCTCAAAATATTATTTTATATTAATGTCAAAATCGGTTTATAATGGTTCCAAAGTGTCTTATTTCGAAGCTAAAGTGGGGATGGGTCGAAATCCTATCAACCAATAAGATTTAGACAAGTTTATGGTATTATTTTAACCTTATCAATTAGATTTAACTCTAAGTTAAATAATTTAACTTTTACCGTGTCTTTTTGTTTTCTTTCACTATATGGTTAATACACTTACTATAACATGCCAAACGAACCCCAAATTGTTTATTATTAATACATATATCCTTATCTAAGTCATTTGGCCGAACCATAGATTTTTAGGAATAAAATAACAATTAAAAATATAATATTTGATTTAAAAACTATTTTGTGTCAATTTTGACACTATTTGATATATGATTTTTGTGAAAGTCATAACAGAATTATATGTTCAAACCAAGTTGATTAAATCAACACTACTATATCATAGTAACCTAGAAAATTAGTGGAATTCATAAAAAGTCTCAAATTACATTTAGTTTGGTGTTTATAACATCAATTATGTCAATATTTCATTAATAAGATAATTACTGCATCATCATTGTGTCATAAATAAATTAAATTATCTAATTTCTAAAAATTACAAATAAAATACCATTATGTAGAAAATCGTTTTATCTTTCTAATGAATATTTATAGTCGAATTTATCTTATGTATAACCCCATATCAAAAATGATTTACTTATGAAACATTGATTTTAACTATTTTAACCCTTCTTTAAATAAATTAATAATAAATGTCCTAATCTAATCCAAGTGGGCCTAAATGGTCATATTTTATACCTAAGTTTGTTTTTGGTCGAATTACACTTGTCCAATAGAATTAGGACATGTGTTAGGGTAATATTAATATCATATTTACCCTTAGTTACCCTATTTACTATTAACCGCGGTAAAAAAAGTAAAAAGTTACTATTCACCAAAAAATTATTTTTATCTCATTGAACCACATTTTACTTACTGATATCAACCGTGTCTGTCAGATTTTTGAAATTCCATTCACAGAAGCGGTAAAATTAAGTTTTTTGCAAAATTCAGTTTTTAACCTACCACTTAGTGGTTTCACTATTCATCAAAAATTGAAAGTTTTCAGAAAAATACGAAAATTTCACCCTAGGCTAATTTCGATATTCTGAGTCCAAAAATGAAGTCCATTTTGAAAAATAAAATTTATAAAATTTCAAAAAGTGGTTATTACTATTCATAACGGCTAGTTTTAATAGCATATTGTTGTTTTGTGAAACTCGGTATTGCGTACTACACACGCTATCGAGGAAGGTCGCGATTGCGTGTAATGCAAGGCAAGTCAAGGATGTGTGTTGTGCAAGATCCTTTTGGTGTAGCATAAAACACAAGACATTAATAATATTAAAAAGAATATTTTTCATAAAATCTTGGGCTGTTACATTCTACCCCCCTTAAAATGAATTTCGCCCTCGAAATTCGCCGGGGTTATAAATGGTTTACTATTCGAAAGTTTCTTTAATAGAAACACACATCGTAAAAAAGAATACCAAAACTTGGCTTTAAAAACTAAAGTATGAAATGTAACAATTACCCAAATAAACTAATCACTGGGTTTCCACATAAGTGAAAATATGGATATGGAAGAGAAATCTAACCATCATGTTCTGATGGAGAGTGGTAGAGAACATGGCTATGGAAAAGCCAGTAATCACAAATCCATAGATTTGTGATGATATAAGGTACCAACTGATTCATCAGGTATAAGATCACTAGGACAACATTTTTGGTTTTCAAGATCATTTCCCTAAAGTTGAAGAATTTGAATTAGAATAAATACTTACTTTATTTTGGTACAATCTCACTGTTGTTCGTGCCTTGAACAATTTCCACTTCATCTCTTAAATAAATGAAGTTGAATTTGTTATTCGTGAGGTGTTAGCAGATCATGTGATAGAATGACGGGTCATTCCATCTGTCTCAAAACAAAGGTTAGCAAAAAGTTATTAAATATACATAAGTCATTCTATAGTGAGATTAATCATATATGGTTCCTAAAATAGACTTATACATCATATGTCATATAATAAAACTAGTTTCTACTAAACAGGGACTTCCTGTAGGCCAGTGGTAGGCGATAAAGGCCAGTCGCACTTCGGTTGTGGGTTCGATTCCCACATCCTTGTCCGATGCGATGGGCTGTCGCCCATCCTGCAGGTTGTCCTTTTTCTAAAACTATATTACTATAACATCCCATCAATAATATCGAAAAAAACTTCTATCCTTAAACAATACTAACTTATGTCCAACATAATCCATTTTAATCTTTAGGCTTATCCATAATACTGCAGTCCACTCTTATAATATAGTGAAAATGATTACCAAAGATTTAATACTGTCGTTGATCCCCATATATCATAAGATATGTCTTGTTGGTCACATTCCAAACATTCAAAGGCCTTAATCATGTATTCTCTTGAAGAATGAATACCCATTGAACCTTAGTGAAATCATGAATACTGTTAAAAGTTAACACTTTCCACATACCAAAATCCAAAAACTCTATATACTCAAACCATAATATAACCTTCTCCTTATATCAGTCATGAGCTCATGAATACTATCAAACATTTAATTTTCTCCTTATCCCTACATTATGCGCATATCATCTACATTCCAAAAATATCTGAATAACCTTCCATGGATACTGGTAACATTAATCATACACTTTCAAAACTCAAGGAAAGACAATAGTGTAACAATCCTTAGATGTCTCGTTATTCCAACATTACACTTGATAAACATGTAATCATTCCACTACATTCTTAAACCATTGTCCATGATTCAACAATTCTTTCATCTCACATATCATTTGTAGTCTCTTCATCATCATCAACATAAATACATCCCATACGACCATACTGATTCTCTTCATGAGACTTTCCCTTAGGGCATTGGTTTTCATAATGCCCGTACATTCCACATTTAAAACATTTAACCATTGTTGATGTCATAGAAATACCATTATCCTCATCCCTGGTGTTAACTGAACCTTTTCCTTTGCACTTACTGGCTTTGTGTCCTTCTTTTCCACACCCAAAGCATCTTCCAATTCCATTGAAACATTCTCCTTGATGCCTCTTCCCACATGATTTACATAGGGGAAATTGAACTTTCTTTCCTCTATGATCATCATGAAACTCCATCTTTCTATTATTAGCCGAGTCAGGAAACTTACCAAATTTTACTTTATTGATCATATTATGAGATTGCTGATTCGGCATAATAATTATGTTTGGACTTCCAAATCCCATTTCATTATGAAGAATATCATTCAATTGTCCATCATATCCTCCATTATCGTGAATCATCTTGTTTCCAGCCATTTTCTAAAACCCAAAAAGAATAGTGTTAGAGGAAAAAATCATAATAAAGGGGGAGTAACTTCAATATCTAACATCTTAGGTTTAATCTAATTTCATTACCATAGTTCTAGGACTATATCCTATACGTATACTTATCCTTAGGGACATCCCTAGACATACCTTAGAAATATCTCTAGGGATCTCACTAACGTTCTCACATCCTAGTTTCCAAAGGTTGACTAAACCATTCCTCTGATACCAACTTTAGAGACCCGAAGCCTGACGTACATGGACTTTACATTACTTTTGCGGAATACTTAGTACATAACAAAAACACACACACAAGGATCGTAATAGTTTAGTGTCTTCGGAAACTCGGAATAAAATCTTCTAATCGTGGTGAAAGATCTTCAACATCATCCATAAATATCTTCCTTTTTTTTACCTAAAACCTTTCTTTATAACCTGGGGAAAAGAAAACATAAAATGGTGAGCTCAAATTCTCAGTAAGGGTAAACAAAAGAAATATCAATCACATCGTATTCATAAGAACATAACATTTTGGAAATCTTAACCTGCAAAAGAGAGCATAATTTCATGACATGGGATAAATCATGGCAGTGAAATGTAATCACAATAATCATAACTTAAAACATGAAACTTTGTGGCATTCACACATAATCATAGAGAATCATTTCTTGTTAGTCAAGACTCATTGCCAAGAATATCTTAGTGGACAAAGTCCCTTTCTGAATCGAGTAACCCTCGTTTCAGTCCTATTTTACTGAACCGATATAACCTACCGTTCCAGCCATGTCTATCTCATGAGATATAAAATCTTTACCCAATGCATTGGAGGGAGATATAGGTCCCACCCATCTCATAATGATACCATTCTTATGTGTGCCACAAAATCATAAATCATACATCATTTCATAACCCATGTAATAAAAATGGGATTCTTAAACAACATGACATCATAAAACCATTCATATAAGATAAAGGAATTCATAAACATAATTCCATCACAACATAGTCAAATCAATGTAAAAAATATGGATAGAAATAGAACCCTTTATTATCTTAGATAAAACACTTGAATTGAATTCTTGAGGAAAATATCCTTTCTTCTTCAAAATCAATTTCTTTTCACAAAACATCATGCAATTTTAAAAGAAAGAGATTTTATTGAAAATAGTCATGTAATATTTTAGAGGAAGCTTCATGAAAATAAGGCTTTATAAAACAGTAGAAATACGTTCGTTCCGTATAAGTTAAAAAAAACATTCTTTGTACTTTTGTCGAAAAAGTTAAAATGTACCTCGTACGAAAAACGACAAAAGATTCCCTTCATATATTTTACAAAAAACTTACCGAAGGGTAAAATTGGATATAAACTATTGTATAAGGATGGAAATAATATTAAATATTGATGGAACATGGATGTAGATGATAAATTACACCCCAGTAAATACCAAAGTATAAACAATCTCGGATAAAATGAGATTGTGATATTTCCCTTACCTTAGGTCCGATTTGCTTCGTATGTGTCCAAACCTCCTGTATAATGATTTAAATAATGTCATTGACTTATTACAGAATCATACTCATTGTTATGATATCATATATGGTTCACTTATGACATTATATTACCCGTTCTTTTGTAAATTCCATGTTAAAGAAGCGTTTTGGGTAAAATCGTTTCATTTATCGTAGGTGTTTTGACTTGTTGTTCTTGACATTATTATTACTTATATCATGATTTACTTACTTCCAGAATATAAAATATGATTTATATATCATATATATTCTGTATATATATATATATAATAGATAAATAAATGAAATGAAAAACACCGTTCATGGAGACGGTAGTCCGTACGTACGCATGAACGCTGTTTTCCTTTCCTTATTGTCTTGAATGGAAGTAAGTAGATGAAATACATATATATATATATACATAAATCCAGTAGCTTTATAATGTCATATATTTCATTATTATTTCTTATATATACTTTATAATCATTCTTAAATGGTTAACATGGAGAATGAATCTCATCGCGTCGTGGAGACGGTAGTCCGTACGTATGCACGAGCGATGATATCATTTCCATAAATATTGAATAGAATTGGAGTGGATTATACAATATATAAGAATCAATATTATGTTTTAATAACTATGTATAGTTATTATTTACACCATTATACCCATCCATGTAAGGTGGTGGTGGAAAATAGATTACACCACGGCGTGGAGACGGTCTTCCGTACGTACGCACGCGCGGTGATTTCTTTTTCCTTGGGATGGATAGATGGTGAAATATGGTTGTTTCATACTTATAATAACATATCAGTATATGAGTGATACTGATGTTATTACTTCATAATGAAACAACCTAAGAAGAAGAAGTGGAAGAAGAAATAAAGATGAAAGAATTGGTAACGGTAATTACCTCTTCTTTGAAGCGCCTTTTGGAGACCTCCTCTTAGGGAACTAAAATTGGTCTTTGAGGAAGACAAAAACCTCTAGGATGTTTCTAGGGAAGTGTAGAAGAGATTTTGGCAGGGTTTGGCCGAGATTGAGTGCTCAAATTTGTGTGAGGAGGAGGGGGAGGAGGTGTCCTTTTATAAGGGAGGAGAGGGGCACCTTAGGAATACCTCAAAATATTATTTTATATTAATGTCAAAATCGGTTTATAATGGTTCCAAAGGGTCTTATTTCGAAGCTAAAGTGGGGATGGGTCTAAATCCTGTCAACCAATAAGATTTAGACAAGTTTAGGGTATTATTTTAACCTTATCAATTAGATTTAACTCTAAGTTAAATAATTTAACTTTTACCATGTCTTTTTGTTTTCTTTCACTATATGGTTAATACACTTACTATAACATGCCAAACGAACCCCAAATTGTTTATTATTAATACATATATCCTTATCTAAGTCATTTTGCCAAACCTTAGATTTTTAGGAATAAAATAACAATTAATAATATAATATTTGATTTAAAAACTATTTTGTGTCAATTTTGACACTATTTGATATATGATTTTTGTGAAAGTCATAACAGAATTATATGTTCAAACCAAGTTTATTAAATCAACACTAATATATCATAGTAACCTAGAAAATTAGTGGAATTCATAAAAAGTCTCAAATTACATTTATTTCGGTGTTTATAACATCAATTATGTCAATATTTCATTAATAAGATAATTACTGCATCATTATTGTGTCATAAATAAATTAAATTATCTAATTTCTAAAAATTACAAATAAAATACCATTATGTAGGAAATCGTTTTAGATTTCTAATGAATATTTATAGTCTAATTTATCTTATGTATAACCCCATATTAAAAATGATTTACTTATTAAACTTTGATTTTAACTATTTTAACCCTTCTTTAAATAAATTAATAATAAATGTCCTAATCTAATCCAAGTGCGCCTAAATGGTCATATTTTATTCCTAAGTTTGTTTTTGGTCGAATTAAACTTGTCCAATAGAATTAGGACATGTGTTAGGGTAATATTAATATCATATTTACCCTTAGTTACCCTATTTACTATTAACCGCGGTAAAAAAAGTAAAAAGTTACTATTCACCAAAAAATTATTTTTATCTCATTGAACCACATTTTACTTACTGATATCAACCGTGTCTGTCGGATTTTTGAAATTCCATTCACAGAAGCGGTAAAATTAAGTTTTATGCAAAATTCAGTTTTTAACCTACCACTTAGTGGTTTCACTATTCATCAAAAATTGAAAGTTTTCAGAAAAATACCAAAATTTCACCCTAGGCTAATTTCGATATTCTGAGTCCAAAAATGAAGTCCATTTTGAAAAATAAAATTTATAAAATTTCAAAAAGTGGTTATTACTATTCATAACGGCTATTTTTAATAGCATATTGTTGTTTAGTGAAACTCGGTATTGCGTACTACACACGCTATCGAGGAAGGTCGCGATTGCGTGTAATGCAAGGCAAGTCAAGGATGTGTGTTGTGCAAGCTCCTTTTGGTGTAGCATAAAACACAAGACATTAATAATATTAAAAAGAATATTTTTCATAAAATCTCGGGCTGTTACAGATACCCTAGAACATGGGTCAAATACACCCAAGGATGAGATCAATTCCAAATTCTCTTATATCATACATTTCTATATGATACAACTAGAGTAAGACAAAAAGAAAAAATAAATGGATGAATCCACATTATAGCATTCCATCTAGACATCCACATACCTGGGGGCCCAATCTGGTGGGTCACATGGACTCAAGTGTGCCTCCCCATACACCAGAGGTTATCAACTTAGAGTGTGGGAAAATTTGGTATAATTGGGAGAATATAACCTCATATTAGAGTGTCATGAAATATTAAATAAATAATAGTACAACTATGAAAGCATATATAAATTCACACTATATTGAAAGGACTAGTAACCCACCATTGAAAAATCATGATATAAAAAATATATAAATAGATTTATAATTTTATATAACTTATTAACCATAGTTTTAATCAAAATATAACAGGCTAAGTCATATCCAATGATGTCATGGATTTGTCATATACAAAACGAGGAAACATTGGATAGGTATATAAAAAAGTATTTAAAAACTATAAAAAAGGAAAAAGACTACTACATAAGCATCTCCAGCACAATCTCAGTACTCTACTCCTATATCCAAACTAATTTTAAAAAAGTGTCATACATATGTATAAGGGAACCATCATGATCCATACCTATTGAAAAATAAGATAATCAATTACATCATGCAGCAAGGGTAGGGTGTGATGTAAAATCCTAGTTTCCCACCACAAAAGGATTCTAGAAATAATCCAATCAGTGTACATAGATAATTAGTTTTAATGTAACAATAAAGATAAACAATGCTAGAAAACATAATACAATCCATATTGAGTTCCTATAGGAAACTAGGGTGATCTATATGCTTCACCATAGTCCAATAGAAGTATGATCTATAACAATATATATATATATATATATTATTTTATGCACCTATATTCACTAGGTATTTGAGAATGTATATAGGTATATACATGGATACTAGGTGATGGATGGACTAGGGACAAAACACAAGTTTCCACAACTATTCTAACAAGATGGTAGGATCATGCATAGGGTAAATGCCAAGAATCTCATAAAGAATGTGATATTTCATGCTAACATTTTGGATAGGTGGGGTGAGACTTCATTTCAACCACCCTAATAATGGAATGTGTAATTTCATTCCCATTGTGAATATACATGAATAATGTTGACATACATCTTGCTCAACATCTAATGTTAGGTGGAGTGAATTTTCATGACCAATAACTCTCATAACAATAATTTAACAACAAATATCAAGGGAATAATAATAATTATTATAATATAATATGGGATTACCACATTATCTTAATTATCATCAATATCCAATATAACCAAGTGGCTTATATTCCATAAAATCAAAATTTCTAATTATATAACTAACGGTGTGGTATTTCCACCCTTTTCAATTCAATAATAATAGTCTATTTAATTCATTCAATAATGTAAAACCATCTTGAAGCTAATTTGTTCAGATATATTTCAATTAATTTTCATTTAATAATAATACAAGCACTTAAGAGGTGATTTGGTCATCTAAACAATGTTATCAATGAAGGAAAATACATTTTAAATATAAGACAATCACATAGGTGGTGTGTGGGTCATTAAATTGTTATGTAATAGTGATAATTATAATTAGAACACACTAAGGGATGTGGTAGAATGATTTCGACATCCTCAATTCATCTTGAAATGATTCTCTAGAGTATGAAAACATGTATATGTCAATTTAATGAGGAATGCATCATTTTAATGAAATGTGTGGAAAAATATGGAATTCGGAACAATGGTGGAGATTTGAAAATAACATAGATTTTGGGAGTGAAATCAATACAACCTACCTTAGGGCCATGGATGGTCCATAATCCAATATTGGCTTTATATTTGAATTAAATTTAAAAAAATTAAGAATGGTCTACCTCTTGGAGAAAATAGTTAATGGGATCGCCCTAAAATTGTACGATGGATGGGAATAACAATGAATAAAAGAAGAATGAGGATTAGAGATAATACCACATAACTCTTCCTATAGACCATGATTTGGGGTCTTGATCTACTAGATATCAAAGAACATATATGGGGGATAATATGTTATCATCGGAGATGTAAGAGTGCACAATATACTAGAAATAAAAATATGGAAGAGAAGTGTTGTATTTTAATTTCATTAAAGGAAAAATCATTATTTCACCAAAGTTGATAGGGTGAATGTTTTGGATTCTGGGATGGACAAACCATTCACCAGTTGTGCGATGCACCACTACCTCAGGAGGACCCCATATAGGCCCACCACATGCTCTAGGAAACCATGTGATGCCTGTAAAAATTTCCTTTGATTTTTTCTGAGAGAAATTCAATATTCATGCACCCTAAGCACTAATAGTTTCCAAAAACTAAATGGTCTCATGTTGTACATTGATTTCCCCACATGGTAACCTACATTATTAGTACTAACTATATGTTAAATTAATAACATACAATGTTCTCCTAATTCTCAAAAATCTATACTTCGTACAATCCTTGGATTCTAACAAAACCTGCCTTAGGATTTAGTTCATGTTTACCAATATAGAAAACGTTTATTAATTTAAATAAAATAAATGAGCAATTCCTTTTAGATAAAATGGGTTGTTTTGATTATTAGGTTTTTCTCCTATAAATATGCTTATCCTAATATTTCTCACTGAGGTTTTTTTAGTATTTATCTCTAAAATTCACTACAAAATCTTCAAATATAGACAATATATATCCTAACATTACATAAATAAATATTACATCATTTTATATTAATATTCATACATTCAAAAATGATATTTTCCAATAGAAAATAATGGTTTAGTTTCATTAAGAAATAGATACACAATTATCTTATTTTGTGAAATATCATCAGTATTTTATATAAATTATTCACAAATAATATAATTCTTATTCATACACTATATGAAACCATTCTTTATAAACCTGGGAAAATAAATAAAATAAATTGTGGTATTAGATGCTTAGTTGGGGTAAACATAAGAGATATCAGTCGATAAACATAAGTTGGAATATGATAAGAATAATGGTATGTAAGAAAGATATTAACATTATAATATCACACACGGTAATTAATATATCATATAAATGAGTCGTGGTATAAATTTATTTCATTTTATAATATATAAATCCTCTAGGAATTAAACATCATAATACATGACATTGTAAATTCAACTTAAGTACATTTCATAAGAGAGTGGAATAATGTGTGAAATAATCATAATCATGGAAATCTTATTTCAAGGATTCCCAAAAAGACGTTAATAAAATGTAAGACTTAGTATAACCACCAATGTACCTATATTAAGATTTTGATAACCTCTCATGTTCCCTATTATTTATTGGGATAATCTTATATGTACCCTTTTTTGGTCTTGAGATAACCAACAGTTTACCAAATATTAAGATTAGTATAACATATTTTTTACTCTCTTTATGGCATGTGATTAACTATCATGAATCCATTCATATAATAAAAACATTAATCTTTTCCCAATGAAATTAGAGTCTATAACTAAGCATGCCATCAGATAATAATAATCCATTCATGTATAAGCTTTAATATCATGAAAACTTTTATAATTCCAACATATCTTATCCTATGGAAAAGAAAATTGGTTCTATCAATATTTAATCATCATAATCATAAACAACCGAAAAAAGTGTTAAGATGGTCAAATTTGATTCTATCCACAATAAAGAAAAAAACATTTAAGGATGTTGTTATAAATGAAAATAACATGAAATATCACTTCAACAATTCTCAAGGAAATTACAATTTTCTTTTTGGAATAACATATTTAGAATATAAGAATTTATAAAATAATATTGAAGTTGTTTTATTTGAAATATATAATTGAAACATGGAAATAAATCATTATAATAAATAGAAGATGTGATAGTTGGAAATGTTTTTCATGTGATGTATGTTGAAATTAAAATTCATTTCACATTTTTAGTAAAAGGTAAAAAAACTTATTTCAAAATTGGAAAATAATATGCCTTTTAATTTATTAATATAAAGTAAAACTTGTGTGAAAATTACTTTATATAATCATTATGTAATAGTTAAAACATTATTTATAACATTTTAAATGAAATATATATATGTAAGAAAAATATCCCCAACCAAAGAGAGATAAAATATCATTTTTCCATTAGAAAATTCATCTTTTATCCTAAGTACATAAAGAGTAGAAAATTTATGAAACTAAATATTATTCTACAAAAAAACTGGGATAATAATATTCGGGAGAGATATATCATATAATATAATCTTAGGAAAATATATGCATATGTAGTCCCTGAAAAATGATATTGTAATGTAAAATTTTTACATATTTAGTAATTATTTAGTCTTAAGTCCCAAAAAATTAATAATTTAATATAAAACATTAAATACCATAAATATAATTATATTCATGATAAAAAGTTAAAAGTGTATTATACAGACCTAATAAATATTAATAGTTGTATGATAATAAACATGTCTTAAAGATACATTATTGACAGGAAGAACCCTAACCTCAAGTCTGTGTTGATTCATAATGGGTCTAACCTCATATATAGTAAATTTAAATTTATTTTATATTTATACATATACCATATTCATACACATAATAAAATATCGCACTAACTTATAAATTTTCAACATCCATTTATTTATAATTTATTATGAAAGTTATCATTTTTCAGAGCTCTGTATTTTGTTTGTCTTCTAGGTTTCTATTCGGATGTTATGGTCCCTACTCATTAATTATGTTTAAATTATAAAGATAATATTTAAAATATAACATTAAAAATATTTAATAATTATATAAATTTTTTTAACCAATCATATAAATCTATGTTGAAAAATGAATTACATCACTAAGTGGAGACAATAGTATATAAATACACAAGAGTAATACATTCATTTCTCATTTGAGGGAGAATAATGTTTTTTCCATCATCATAATAACATCTGAGTATATTTATGATATATTAATAATAATGTTTCTATATGAACTATAGTTTTATAAATGTTGAAATAAGAAATAAAATTTAAATATCATAGTTAATATTTAAACCTCTTATTTGAGACCTCCTTTGGTTTACAACTTATTCCTTGAAATATTGGTCTTAGGAGAAGAAAAAAAGTTCTCATTAATAAAATGAAACTAGGATGTTTTTTAGGAATCAATTGTAAAATAAATAATAATAAAACATTTTGAATAAAATAAGATAAGAGGTTTTCTTTTATAATTGTGGGGATGGACACACTTGGAATTACATAAATGATTTCAAAAATATAAAGTCACTTTCATGAGAATATGGAAAAAGGCCAATGAATAAATAATATGATAAGATAATGTTAAAATATATTCTAAAAATATAAATTTTACATGTTTATATGGAATTAGTAACCTATTTTCTTAGCTTAACCGACCCACCCCTGAGCTGTGAAACATATTTTAACTCTAACCATTGTAACAATATTTTACAAAATTTACAATTCATTACAAAAAGAAATTAGTTCACTATATTAAATTATTTTTACAATGATTATTATGAAAATTAAACCATTTTTCTATTTTATATTCTATATTTATCGATATTTAAGTTAATAATATCAAAAAATACCATGGAACCCCATTTATAGAAAAATGCATTTGTAGGATTAAAACTGAATTTACATTCAATCCTTTCCTTGATAACACAGTCAGTTGATTATTAAAATTTATTATTTAATATATAATCATTAAATTTCATTTATAAAATTAATATATATATATATATATATATATATTATTTTAAATTTATAAAATAAAAACACATTTTGGCACATAAAAATTGTTACTATCAAATTATGTATTTATACATAAAATGAACATATACTAAAATAATGTATACTATTTATACTTATAAAATTAGTTATATTATTTTAATTTATATTTATATTTAGTAAAATTAATATAAAATTAGAAAAAATAATTATTCTTTTTAATTACATAATATAAGGGGAAATGATAACTTTACAAAAATTATTTTTTCACTATTTACTAAAAAATAAATATTTATTAAAAAATCTAAATAATTCACCCTAAGACAATAGATACATACTAATTTAAAAAATATTTTTCATTCCCATAAATAAAACTCATAATTGTTTTGAAATTAATAATAATTTCCATCCAAAAATTTCAATAAATATAATTTTTGATGAAAACATATATTTTAAGCATAAAATGATGTTACTAATAAATAATTAGTTAATTATTATATAATAATAAATACATTTAAATTATTTAAGACTATTATAAAAAATTTTCATAGTTAATATTTTCAATTTATATATTCTCAATTATATATTTTTTTACAAAGTATTCATTATATTTTGTTTCTTTTAGACTCAGGATTCCATATAAATATTGTTATAGAACACCTCAAGTAATTTCAAAGGATTTCCCTATAAAATATTGGGATGGTGCGAATGAGGTTTGACTAGATGCATTTGGATTGTAATATAATGTTCCTAATACTACTTATTTTCTTCACATCAATAATGTGACCTTAGGTATAAGGATCTAGCCTTAAACATTACATAATATTGAATTAAATGAATAATTCAAATTGAGGATTTTTTCAGATTTAGAGTTATAGAGAATTAGGAAATAACTATTACACCTCAAAATATTACAAAGTAGACACTTCTACACAGTTTTTTTTGTGTATCAAATAAAAACTCTTGAAAAAAACAGTCATGTATACTTCCAGGTTTTAGAAAGCATGACTTTTCCTTAATCTCATCCTTGAACCTATTCATCTATATGTCCTATGAAACAATTTGAAAACTTGGGATGAGAATAAAAATCTCAGTAAGGGTTATGAAACAAATAATGAAACCATTTGTTCATAAATACATACAAAACATGATCTCTTATACTTACCTCATGAAATCATAAGATTTATGAAAGGCACATAGAAATCATCAATCGTAAAGTTAATTTGTGGCATCGATATCATACTTACATTGTAGTTATCATAGCTACACAGCGAGTTACTTTAGAAAACCCATCACACTATATTCAATAAATATTATAGTAGAAACATTCACGTTTACCTCCGTCATGTTACCCAATACATTGGAGAGCTAACTCGGGCTCACCCGCCCGAGGATTATCACGGAACCACCTGTATACGTAAATAATTCCCAAGAACAATAACATGATCATAACACATAACATACTCATAAAGGAAAGATAACATTTCAACATTTAAATAAAAAAATATTATTTTAAGATATTTAAATAATAAATATATTTTATAAATCATTTTCAATACCAAAATACGTAAAAAATTTATATGGTATTTATTTTTTCCTTTTAAAAACATTTCGGCTTGTTAAGGAAGACAAAGATCAAATAATACTCGCAATGGCGGTAAGGTCGTTGTCACCGCTTACGTAAAAAAACATTCCTCTTTGTCGTTTAGTAAAATTCTTCATATAAAAGTATTCCATTTGAATTAAATGAAATGTAAAAGGTATTTATACATTGTATAAATGAAAATATTGTATGAAAACAAAATATGCCTCAATGAAAGGAGATTGAGACAAAGTCCCTTACCTCGTGTCTAACATGAATCGATCATTATTTAATCTAATGAATAATAAAATAAAGTAAATTTGTACTATCTTAAGAACATTTTTCCAGTTTATTATTCCTTTTATATCACTTATTACCATGTTATAAACATTATGTAATCATATGAAGTTAATAATGGTTGTTTTGTCGATATTTGGTACTTGGGTCAAAAATGAACACCTTATTTTTTCAAGTTGTTCATGTTTTCAATATTCCATTATATCCAGAATGATATTCATTATTTAGATATCATATATATCATATATATAAATTATATTCATGTATTTATAATATTACATAACATTTGGAAGTAAGAAATGAAATGCATCGTTCATGGAGATGGTAAGATGTAAGTACGCATTAATGCTACTTCCATTTCCATTTCTTATTTTAATGGAATTAAAACATAATGATACATAGTTACGTTATAATTAAAGTATAATATCATATATAATATCATTAACTCCATCTTTTATACATCCCACATAAGGCATTAACGAGTCACATCACTTTGAGGGGGCGATAGTACGCACATCATCAAATGAGATTATCGTATTTACCCACTATGGAAACAATAAAGGCATGATATAAATTGAAAATACATAAGAATAATGAACACATAAACCTAAAATATATCATACATAAATAAAGTTCCATCATAATGGCCACCATTAGAGGTGGTATGAGGTAATTGAACAATCATCGTCTCGTGAGGCATTAGTTTGCCATCCACAGAAACATTATGTTCTTCACCCATTAGATGAAAGTGTGTGTAAGTGTAGTTATAATCCTTATTATAAAACATCCTTTTATATTGAATATACTTGTGTTGTTTTAAAATAAAATAATAAAAATAGTTTATGGGTTGGAGAAGTAAAATAAAAGAAAAGAAGTTACGAGAAACCATTACATTTAATTTCTGTAACTTCCTTTGGTTTGAACAAAAATGACTTCTTGAAGTTCCTTCTTCCTAAGGTAAGGATTCTATGAGGAGGAGAGGGATGTAGGGAGATTAATTGGGCAGATTTTTGATGAGCCAAATTTCTTAAGAGGTGTGAATAATTGGATATAATTGGACTCCTTTTATAAGGGGGAGGAGGGGCTCTTTAGGAAAGTGTGAAAATATTATATTATTATATAATTATATTCTGTTAATAAAGGTCCCAACATAATTATAGTTGAATATAATATGACACATGCTCGAAATATAATCATCTAATAGAAATTGCACAGGTTTTGGATAATATTTTAATCATTATAATCTTATTTATTTAAATCATTTATTAATGAGGTAAATACTGCATCATTTTTGTGTCACGAATAATTTAATTTATTCGAGGTCTAAAAATTATAAAAAAAATACTATCATGTATAAAATCATTTTATCTATCTGAAAAATATTTATAGTCAAAAATATTACTTATATATCACCATATAAAAATTTATTTACTAATATATTTTTGTTTATGTCATCTTTGCCTTTACTTTAAAATATTTAATATAATGTGTCATTATCATTCATAAGTGGCGCCATGGGGTCCAAAAATAGTCCCAAATATGATCGTGGTCATAAATTACTCAACCAATAAGTTTTGGACAAGTTTTAAGGTAATTTTGAATTGTTATAATATTCTTTTTACCTTGAATTACACTATTTTCCTTTAACCGTGGTAAATAAAAGTCAAAAGTTACTATGCCAAAACAATTATTTTCATCTTATTGAAAAAAATATTACAAACTAATAACCAACATGTATGTTGGATTTTTTAAATTTAATTCAGAGAAGTGGTAAAATTTTATTTAAATGAAATATTCATTTTTTTAACTACTACTTAGTGGTTTCACTGTTCATCAAAAATTGATGTTTTTCCAAAAAATATCAAAAATTCAGCCTAAGATATATGAGATATTATGAATTAAAAAATGATGTTTATTTATCCAAATTAAAAACATAAAATTTTCATAAAAATATTTTAAAATTAAATCATGTTGTTAATACAAATAGAATGTTTTTAAGAAACAATAACTATCAAAAAATTGACACTTGTTTATGTCCAATTTATTAGTGAAAATAATTAAATGAATGGTAAAAATATATTCTAATTAAACATTAATACCAATTAAAAAGATAATCTATCCATATAAATAAATTAGATTTAAATGTAGTTTTGAATTAAAATAAAATATTTTCACTATTCTTTAAAAAATGATCTTTATCGAAAAAATTCCAAAAATTTACACAAATTAAATTTTGAAGTCCCCATTCTATAGAGGGTGTTTATTTCATCAAATAGAATGTATTAAAGTGAACAAACATAGATTTAAAGAGGGTTCGTTATTAAAAGGTGGTAAATCGGCTTTTTAATGTAAATTATGCTTAAAATTAGATTCATTCACATTTTAATTATCTAAATTTTATTGGATAATTGTAAATACATTTAAAAGACATGTATAATCATATTATAGTTAGTTTAGTTCATTCCATACAATACAACGGCTATGATTTAACTTCCATTTAAAATAATGATATTATATTATTAGTGTGCAATGTAAGATTATCTAAGAAACTCGTTGTTGCTTATCATGTACACTCTCGAACATAGAAACCCTTTTACACTAAAATTAATATTTAATTCAAAAATATTATTAAGTATGAAAATATCTTATTCTTCATTTTCATGGGATGTTACATCCTTCCCCCCTTTTTAAAATTTCATCCTCGCAATTTTTCTTCACTTATTGAAATAAGTGGGGGTATTTATCCCTCATAGCATTTTCAGATTCCCATGTCACCTCTTCAATCATAGGTTTTTCCAAAAAACCATTACCTGATGAATTACCTTATTCCGCAACACTTTCTCTTTAGGGTCAAGAATATGGACTGGTTGTTCTTCATAAGAGGGAATATCTTCCCACTGAGCTACCTCTAGACTCAAAACATGATATTGATCTAGTATAAACTTTCTCAACATCAAAACATGAAAAACATTTTGTACCTGGGATAAACGTGGTGGTAAATCCACTCTATACGCAACTGATCCAACTTTTTCCAGAATTTCATAAGGTCCAATGAACCTCCGACTCAAGTTTCCCTGTTTACCAAAACACATCACACATTTACATGGAGAAACTTTGAGAAAGACATGATCATCTACTTCAAAAGAAATATCCTTCCACTGGTTATCTGCATAACTTTTCTACCTGCTCTAAGCTGTTCTCATGTGCTTCTAAATCAACTGAACTTTCTCTTCCATCTCTTCTAGCAATTCTTGTCCCATCAGCTTCCTTTCACTTACTTCATCCCAAAAAGCAGGAGTTCGACAATGCCTTCCATATAATGCCTCAAATGGTTCCATATGTATACTGTAATGAAAAATGTTATTATATTAAAATTTAACCAAAGATAGATATTGGTCCCAACTTCCCGGATAATCCATCCAGCAAGCATATAACATATCCTCCAATGTCTGAATTGTTCATTCTGATTACTAATCTGATTGAGGGTGAAAAGCTATAATAAAATTTCATTCAGTGACCAATGACTTCTGAAGGCCTTCCCAATGGATAGAAGTAAACATGGGATCAAGATCAGATATATTAGAGAAGGGAACTCCATGGAACCAGACTGTCTCTTTAACATACAACCAAGCCAGTTGATATAGAGACAAATTATCTCAAATATAAAGGAAATGAGAAAATTTACTCTATCGATCAACTCTAACCCTGATTGCATTATTACCTCGAGACGTATTTGGTAATCACACAATGAAGTCCATTGATATATTTTCGCATTAACACTATGGCACTGGTAGAGGCTGAAGCATCCCTTTTGGTAATTTCCATTCTCCTATAACCTGCTGACAAGTCAAACACTTCATAATAAAATCAACAATATCTCTTTTTATTCCATTCCACCAGTAATACCCTCTAATATCTACGTACATCTTAGTACATCTAGGATGAACTGAAAACGGGGGACTATGATCTTCTCATAACAACTCATTCTTCAACTGTGAATCACAAGGCACACATAATCTCTTTCAAAATATCAAAATACAATCATTATCAATGTTAAATTCATGAAACTTACCCTTCTGGACCAACTCTACTTTATACTATAACTCACAGCCTTCCTTCTATTCTTGCTTAATTCTGTATGATAGGGAAGATTTCACTAACACCTAAAACAAAACAGAATAATTTCATGCACCAACAACCTCTTTTCCAAAGTTCATCAAATTAAAAACCAAAGGATATCGTTCCAAACGTAGCATGGATAATGAGACATTACATTTTCGACTGAAAGCATCAGCCACTTTATTTTCTTTCCCCGGATAGTAATGGATCGTGCAAACATAATACTTGATTAATTTTATCCATCTCCTATATCTCATTTTCAGTTCTTGTTGAGTGAATATATATTTTATACTTTTGTGGTCAGTGTATATTTCACATTTTACTCCATACAAATGATTCCTCCAAATTTTTAAAGAAAAAACAATTGTGGCTAATTCCAAATCATATGTACGGTAATTTAACTCATGAGGTTTTAATGGATGTGAAGCATAAGAAATTACATGATCATTCTACATATGGAAAAATCCATATCCATTCAAAGAAGCATCACTGTAAATAACCAACTCGCTATTTTAGGAAGGCAGTACCAAAACTGGAGTATTCACGAATATTCTTTTCAATTCCTGAAAACAACCATCACATTATTTTGTCCAGATGAACTTAACACCTTGTCAAGTTAACTTATTAATTGGACTAGATAACCGTGAAAAATTTTCAACTAACATCTGTTAAAAACCTGCCAAACCAAGAAAACTACTAATCTCGGTTATATTTGTGGATCTTTTCCATTATTCAACAACTTTTGATTTAGCAGGATAAATAGTTATGCCATTTTTTTAAACAATGTGACCATGGAAAAAAATTTGTTGTAACCAAAACTCACATTTTCTGAATTTCCCATAAGGTTTCCTTTCATTTAATGTTTACAAGACAACCCTTAAATGAATTTCATGTTCCTATTTTCTTTTGGAATAATCCAAAATATCATCAATGAACACAACCACAAACTTATCCATGAACTCAAGAAAAAATCTATTCATAAGATCCATGAATACAGTAGGTACATTGGTTAAACCAAAAGGCATAACTACAAATTCATAATGGCCATATCAAGTAAGAAATGCGGTATTCGGAATGTCTGCTTCCTTTACTATCAACTGATGGTACCCCGGCCTTAAACCAATCCTTGAAAAATACAATGCTCTCTAGATCTGATCAAAAAAATCATCGATATGAGGAAAAGGATACTTGTTCATTACCGTAATGTTATTCATTTCTCTATAACCAATGAAAAGTCTGATTGAACCCTTTTTCTTTTTAACAAACAAGACAGGAGAACCCATGGTAATATTCTATGTCGAATGAAACCTTTATCTAATTACTCCTTCAATTTCTTCTTTAACTATAAAAGTTCAATTTGAGCCATTCGATATGGGGGTTTTGAAATTATATTAGCATCAGGAACTATGTCAACAGTAAATTCAACTTCCTGATTGGGTATAATACCAAGAAACTCAATAGGAAAAACTTCAAGGTACTCATTTACCAATGGAACATCATTAATCTCATCACATTCTTTATTTTCAATCATATGAGCAAGGTGATATTCATTTCTATCTTTTACTAGTTTCTAAGCGTCTTGATATATTATCCAAAGAAAGGGTTCATTCTTATACAAAAATTATAAATCATTATGAAAAGAAACCTCTTTAGCTCTGCAGTCAATCTTATCATGATAAAAAGAAATCTAATCCATTCCCAAAATAACTTCAAACTCTACTAGAGGCAATACTATAAGGTGTGCAGGTAGATTCTTTCCACACACAAGGATACGAATGTTCTTATGTTTTCTTTTTGTCTCAACATTTCCTCCAGGTGTTTTTACTGTAAGTTCTATACTCATATCTTGAGATTGAATTCCTAATTTACTGAAAAACTTCTCAGAAATGAAAGAGTGTGTAGTCCTAGAATCAAACAATACATTGTCATAATATTATCAAACAAATATTGTACCTAATACAACTTCATTTTATGGACCAACATCTGCTGAAGAAGTTGCAATGGATTTTACCACCCCTTTCTGCTTGTAGTCTGGCTGAATTCCTTCAGTTGAGTTCTTTGTTGGACACTCATTTTCATAATAACCAATTTCATTTCATTTAAAACATTTTAATGATTGTAAATCAGATTTTGTCTCACAATTACACTGATCTTTTTCAGTGAAATTACGAGCCTTATGTCCCATTTTACCACATTGGTAGCACTTACCTGAATTCAAAATAATTTCCCTAGCATGCTTTACACCAAAATTTTCACAAATTTTAAACTTATGTTTCATACCATCAGATGGTTTTTTAAGAGTTCTTCTCTATTTCCTGCCACCTCGACCTCTTATTCTGTTGTTTTTTTAAAGAACACATGATCATCAGAAAACTCCATTTCCACCTTCTATGAAAAACGAACATGTTTTTCATTATGTTTGAACTCACGAGAATCTAAATCCCTTCGATAAATTTGCTTTAATCCACAATAAAAATGATTGGTTTTACTATCAATATCTCGAATAAATATTGGATCATACCTTTCTAGTCGAGTGAATTTATCTTCCTAAGAAGCCACTAAGTCATCCTCAGGCCTTAAATCTAGAATTGTTTTCCAACCTAAGATGAACCACCTTAGGAAAATATTTCCCAAGAAACATACCTTTGAATTCATCCCAGTCAAGAGCATTAATCTACTCACTATCCCTGATATTTTTCACCATCTACCCTCACCGATCAGCTACAACTTCAATACAGTGAACAACGATACTATCCTTCTGATGTTTTGAACAACCCATGACATTGGAAATCTTTTCGAGTGTTTTAATCCACACTTCTTCTAGCAATGGATCAGATAATCCTCTAAATGATGGGGGATATTGTCTCATGAGATGCTCCACTACTGACATGTTCCTCTGTGGTTGATCTAGCTGATCTCATACATGGATACCACAACCATTTATAGTCTGATTCAGTTGTTCCATCACTACCGAAAAATGTTCAGTTCTGATTACGACCATATTTGGTTGTTTATTTGAATGGTTGTCTTCCTCTTGATGTCTTCCCAATATAGCTTCCATGTTTCCTCTATGGAAAACCATTCTTAACACAGAAATATTATAGGTGAAGCGACATGGTAATCTGTAAATTCTATATTATTTCAATATTAACATAAATTAATTTGTGGATTTTAATTTAACAATAACCTAACTCCTAAATTTTTCTAAACAGACCTCTGATACCAATTATAAGGACCCAACCTTAAACGTTACATAATATTCAATTAAATGAATAATTCACACTGAGGATCTTTTCAGATTTTGAGTTTTAGAGAATTATGACATAACTATTAAACCTAAAAAGATTACAAAGTAGACACTTCTACAAAGTTTCCTTTTTTACATAAAATAAAAACTCTTGAAAAAAAGAGTAATATAATGATCCAGGTTTTAGACAGCATGACTTTTCTTTGATCTCATCCTTGACCTTATTCACCTTTAAGTCCTGTGAAAACATTTCAAAATATGGGATGAGTATAAAAAGTTCAGTAAGGGTTACAAAAAAATGAATGAAAACATATGTTCATAAATACATACAAATCATGAACTCTTTTACTTACCTCATGAAATCATAAGATTAATGAAATACACCTAGAAATCATAAATCACAAATGTAACTTGTGGCATCCATATCATACATACATTATAGCTATCACAGCTACTTAGGTAGTTACTTTTGGAATACCCATCACAGTATATTCCCTAAATCTCTTAGGAGAAACATTCATGTTTACCTTTATCATGTTACCCAATGCATTGGAGAGCTATCATGGCGTCAGCCACCATAGGTTTATCATAGAACCACCCGTATACGTAAATAATGCCCAAGAAATATAACATGATCATAACACATAACATAAGTGTAAAGGAAAGATAAAATTTACACATTACAATAACAAAATGTCATTTCAAGATATTGAAATAATAAATCCATTCTCAGAATCATTTTCAATACCAGAATACATAAAACAATTATATGGTATTTATTTTGTCATGTTAAAAACATTTTATCTTTTTAAGGAATCCAAAGATCAAATAATACTTCTGGCGGCGGAAAGGTCATTGTCACCGCTTACGTAAGAAAACATTCATTTTTGACTTTTAGTAAAATGCTTCATATAAAAGGTTTCCATATGAATGAAATGAAATTTAGAAGGTGTTTATACAGCTTATAAAAGAAAATCATGTATTAAAACAAAATATTCCTCAATGAAAGGAGATTGAGATGAAGTCCCTTTCCTCATGTCCGACTTGACTCGATCATTCATTAATATCATAAATAATAAACTAAAGATAATTTAAACTTACTTAAAAACGTTTTTCAATTTTATTATTCATTTTATATCACTTATTACCATGTTATAAACATTATGTAATCATTTCATGTTAATAAGGGTCATTTCTTGATATTTGGTACTTCAGTCAAAAATTGAACGCCTTATTTTTACATGTTGTACATGTGGTCAATAGTCTATTATATCCAAAATGATATTCATGATTTATATATCCTATATATAATATATATCCATAATATACATGTATTTATAATTGCACATAACATTTGGAGGTAAGAAATGAAATGCACCATTCAGGGAGACGGTAAGCTGTACGTATGCATGAACGCTACATCCATTTCTATTTCAAATTTTAATGGAATCAAAACTAAATGATACATATCTATATTATAATTACCGTATAATATCATATATAATATCACTAACCCCATCCTTTATACTTCCCACATAAGGAATTAACGAGTCACATCACTTTGAGGGGGCGGTAGTCCGCAATTCCTCAAATGAGATTATCGCATTTACCCACTATGGAAACCATTAAGGCATGATATAAATGGAAAATACAAAAGCATAAAGAAAACATAAATATAAATTATATCATACATAGATATATTTCCATCATAATGGCCACCATGAGAGGTGGTGGGAGGTAATTGAACAATCATCGTCTCATGAGGCGTTAGTTTTCCATCCACATAAACATTATGTTCTTCACCCATGAGATGGAGGTGTGTATAAGTGTTGTTCGAATCCATATAATAAAAAAATCCTAGTATATTGAAGATACTGTTTCTGTTATAAAATGAAATAAAAAAAATTAGGAGTTGGAGAAGTAAAATAAAAGAAAAAAAGTTAAGACAAACTGTTAACTTTATTTTGGGTAACTTCCATTGGTTTGAACCAAAAGGACTTTTTGCAGTTCCTTATGCCTAATGTAAGGCTACTATGAGAAGGAGGGATATATATGGAGCTTAATTGGGAAGATTTTGGATGAGCCAAATTTCTTGAGAGGTGTGAGGAATTGGTTTGAATTGATCTCCTTTTATAAGGGGGAGGAGGGTCTCTTTAGGAATGTGTGAAAATATTATTTTATTATATAATGATTTTCAGTTTCTAATGGTCCAAAAATTATTGTAGTCAAATAAAAAATGTCTCATGGGAGAAATAAAATCATCCAATTTGAAATAGGCAGGTTTTGGATAATATTTTAATCATTATAATATCATTTATTTAAATCATTTATTAACGAGGTAAATACTTCATCATTATTGTGTCATGAATAATTTAATTTATTTGATGTTTAAAAATTATAAAAAAATTATATCATGTTTAAAATTGTTTTATATTTCTAAATAATATTTATATTTGAATATATGACCTATATAACACCCTATAAAAATTAATTTACTAAAAGATTGTTGTTTATGTCATTTTTTCCTTTACTTTAAATTAATTAATCAAAAGTGTCATTATCATTCATTAGTGGCTCCATGGGGTCCCAAAATATACCCATAGTTGCCAATGGTCATAAATTAATCAACCAATACACTTTGAACAAGTTTTTAGGTAATTATGAATAATTATAATATACTTTTTACCTTGATTACCCTATTTACCTTTAACCGCGGTAAATAAAAGTCAAAAGTTACTATTCACCAAAAAATATTTTCAACTTATTGAAACGAATTTTACTAACTAATAACACCCATGGATGTCAGATATTCGAAATTAAATTCACAAAAGTGGTAATATTTCATTTAAATGAAATATTATTTTTTTAACTACTACTAAGTGGTTACACTATTCATCAAAATTTGATGTTTTTTCAGGAAAATATCAAAAATTCAGCCTAAGCTATATTAGATGATCCAAATTAAAAAATGATATTTATTTTTCCAAATTCAATACATAACAGTGGAATTAATTAATTTTAAAATTAAATCTTGTTGTTAAAACAAATAGCATTTTTTTAAGAAACAATATTTATCAAAAGATTGACACTTGTTTATGTAAAACTTCAAAGTGAAATTAATTCCAATGATTAAAATTGGATTAAATGGTAAAAATATATTCTAATTATATTTTAAGGCCAATTAAAAAGATAATCTAACCATTTAAATAAATTAAATTAAAATGAAATTTTGAATTAAAATACAATATTTTTAACTATTCATTTAAAAATGATATTTATCGAAAAAAATAAAAAAAATTAGAAAAAGTAAATTTTGATGTCCCCATTATAAATAATTTTTTTTTGTTCAAATATAATTTATTAAAGTGTCCAAAAATATATTTAATAGGGTTCTCCATTAAAAGGCGGTAAATAGGCCTTTTAATGTAATTTATGTTTAAAATTAGATTCATTCACATTTAAAGTCTCTAACTTTTATTGGGTAAATGTAAATACATTTAACAAACATGTATAATAATATTGTAGTTACTTTTGTTCTTTCCTTCCAATACAACTACATGGAGTTAATTTTCATTTAAAATAATAATATTATATTATTAGTGTGCAATGTAATATTTTCAATGAAACTTGTTGTTTCATATCAGGTACGCTATCGAACATATCAACCCTTTTAAAGTAAAATTAATATTTAATTCACAAATATTAATAAGTATGAAAATATATTATTCTTCATTTACTTGGGATGTTACATTTGGTCATGCACACTGAACTGTATCACAACTGTATCATATATTGATACCCTACTAAGAAAACGACACTACTTAGAAAATTGAAATTCTCCCCACCGTGAATCCATAACTATAGATAAAATTACCATTACCATTGAGTAGATCAAACATATAGAATAATTTTTGGACCCTAAAAATAACTAAGAACCAATATAGTCCCCCTAACATGTATCAAGCCTAATCAATCCACCCTCGATCCCGGTCTATATCTTCAAAATTTAGAAACACCTCCACCAATACGAAATCAACCACAAAGTAGCTAGACGTAACCAAACTCTTACAAAATATAAACAACTCATGAAAATATTTTTCCATAGATATAACTATGTTTTTATCCTTCAATATATGGTTAATTAAGGATGAATAAAATCTTCTTACAATTTGATTCCACTATAAATTTTAAGCTTAATGGAATATAAAATATTGTATCAGATTAATTTCAAACAAGGAAAAAACTATAGAAAATTTAAAATAAAATATCAAAAAATATTAATCATAACTAAAAAATAAATATAGAAATAAAATAATAACAATAATATCAAATAGAAACAAATCATACAGTTTTAGATAACTCTTTTCAACCCTTCTATAATAGTACTATTTAAGAAAATACAATTCATTTAATTTTTTTTATCTCAATGTAATAGACAATTTGATAACCATTTATAAGAAATATGTTCCCCAAAAACTATCTTCTTCAACTTAACCTATTTGAAGGTATCAAATTAAACTCTATAATCATCATTGATTTATTCCTTACAAGAAAATATGAGTCCCCAATAAGAGTTATATGAAAAAAAATAATTGATCATATGTTTCTCAATCCCTGAGATCAACTAAATTTATAAAGTTATTAGAATAATGATAAACATGTAATGTCATATAATTCCTATACCTAATTTATAAGAAATATTTTACCAATATTCAAAGATCACATTCCATGAAATTTTTGTTCGGTTGAAATGGAATTGGAAGTAGTAGTAGAAATACTATATTTCAATGGCTGGTTTTTATCTTAACTTATCTTATCTCTAATATTTATACATGTCCCTTTACTTCAACAAAATAAATAGAATCATTAGTTAAGAATTAATATAATGAAAAATTACAAAATCTTAAAATATATTCAGGGGAAAATGATGTCTATAGTGATTTTTTGGAAAAAGTTATAGAAGAATCATTTCATTCAACAATATTTGACAATTTAATAATCAAAATACAGAAGTAAAATGGTATTTTTACAAAAATAAAATATATCCTTCTATGTTATTTGATAAATATCCTTCATGATGTGACATTCAACATATTAAAATATAAAATTTAATAAACATATAGGGTATGCACAAAACCACTCCCATAAAAAATCCCTTTTTCCAAAAAATAACCCCATATAAAACAATAATATATTATAATATAAATGAAAAATAAGAAAACATAAAAACTATACAATTAATCCACAATGAAATTAATGAACACCCAATAAAAATATAAACCCATCATAATGAGTATGTATATGAACACTTATAAATTCATATACAAAATATATTATTCATTTGATCATATCTCTTCCCCTTTATGATTTTCAAAAGTAATCAAACAAAGTAGAGTCTTGGACAAACAAATTAGAATATATACATTAATTTTAGAAAGTAAACATTCATAAAAAAGAAAATATTTTCATAACATCTTTAAATTTTTCTCCCTAATGAGATATACAACATTATCATAAGAGTACATTAATCTTCCTTAAATTCTTCTCATTGAAATATCCTCATGATATTTACATTGAATTCACCTTCTCTAGTTATCCTTTGTTAAGACATTTATAAATTTCATGGTATCTAACTATAAACATAATTTTCATATTATGGCTGAAATATCAGAAATAAAAAACCATTTCTCCCTATAATAATTAAAATAAATATGTGAGAAACATGATAGGAATAATGGAGTCAGTTACAAGGGAAAAATTCCCTTCCTATAAGTTTTCTTTTGATAACTACATATGATATTCTTCTAAAAATGATTGTTATAACTTATTTACTATTAATATTTTTCATAACCTCTATAAAAACTCTCAAGAAAAAAAATGAATATATACACAACAGTTCCAAAAAAATATACTAATCGTATTATAAAGAGTTATTATATCATAAGAGTAAAAATAAAAAATATAAGACTATACATTAATAAATATAAGGGTAATATAAATAAATTTATTAAAATAATCATGAATTGTTTGTGGGTTTATTCAAATACATAGAAAACCAATGTGGAGAGATTAATAGTACATTCTATAATATAATTACCAATAATTATATTTATTAAGTTAACTTCACTCAACATTGGTTTGTAAGATCATTATACTGAATAATATATTTTTCATACAATATTATTTTAAAAAATAGAGGATTCCTGTATAAAATTTTAGTACATATATAAATAAAAAAATTTATCACAATTTCTTTTATATTTTTTAAATTTTAATTGATATTTAAATAATAGACATACATATATATAGAATAATTATAATGTTTACAGAAAATGTTTCTAATACGATCATCTTTCTGATTAAATTTATAATAATATAATGTTATTTGTATGGTCCTAAAGTTCTGCCAAACATATATTTGTTTATCTAATGAAATTTTTGTTCGATTCATAGATAATGTGATAGTAATTTTGTTATTAAAAATAATCATATTGTGAAATTAACTCATCTAGAATTTTTTTACTATGTATCGCATCCATAAGTACAAAAAAATAAAATTTCCACATATTAGGTTTTTTGGTGTAAATCCAAATAAGATTTTGCATCTTACTATACCGAGAGACTAAAGCTTCTCTTTTAAAGTGAAATATTCTGGATTTGATATTCTAATCTAATATAAATCCACTAAATTCAACATTGGAATAACTCTTATGAGTAAACATCAATCCAAAGTAATAAAAATTTATACTTTCTCATGTCCCTTTATGATAAATAATTATCTATTTCACATTCATAATATAGGATTATTTTGGGTTAACATGAATTATATCACACAATTATTTTGAAAAAAAAAATTCTATCAAACTATCAATTTAATCATGTAAAAATATTATAAACCCATCAAATAATGTTATTATTTCATTTCATGGATTCATCACGGTAGAGTTCAATAAATGTACCTATAAAATAATAAACAATAAATATATATCAAAAAAATATTTAGGTAAATATATAATATACTTATATTGATTTATGATACTTTATTTCAATCACTTTGTTATTTGGAACCAAATAAGGTAATTATGTTCACCCAACATACTCAACTCAAATTTACTAAGGAAAATTCAAAAAATTATCTTCAATTTTTTTGGGGTTGATCTAAAAATGAGTCTATCGTCATTTATTTTAATAATTATGGTTTCATTAAAACATTATTGCTAAAAATATTTGGATCTTCTATTCCAATAATAAAATCATTTTTATTTGTAAATATATACAATCAATCATGTTAGGATGTTGAGGCTCTTTTAAAATCATAAAGTGCATTGGTATGTCTAAATAAATGTTACAACTAATTTATGACTTCAAATCCAAGAGTATGTTTAATATTAACATCTTCTTGGGAAAACCTTCAGTTAAGGGACTCTTTATATCCATTTTTAATAAATTAAATTTTAATGGGTGATTTAAAACTAATTTAATTTATATGAAATATTGTATAGGATAAAATATAATAATTTTTCCATAATCTGTGACATGTTCTTAAATTTACCCTCTACAAACAAGTAATTCCTTGTAATAATTAATTTCTCTATTTTCATAATGCCCTTTTTGAAATACTCATAACACTCTTATAACTTAATCATATTTAGGGAACCAAACCACCATCTAGAACTTATTTCATTCAAGAATAATAACTACATATTGTTTAGAAATTACCCAATGATAATTATTCAAGGAATCATTTTCAATTTTCAGTTCAATGTGAGATATTAATGAAAGATGAAAAAATTCAGTTGTCATGGAACTTATAATTACAACGAGTTATCTTCATAAAAATGATATTATAACATAGATGATACCTTAAGGCACTGTGTTTTATATTTAAAATTCAATATTGTTCCTTATTTTATAATTTTGTTTCATTCAATAGTCTCTATTTTTGTATGTATAGTTTCAATGGATGGGGATAAATTTCAGGATTTAAAATAGATGTATTTTCTAAAACACAAATAATGATTACTTTGATTGTTAAAAAATTTTATCTTTTTAAATGGATTGTTATTATAGAAGATAACATGATAATATTTTTAAACAATATGTTTTAGATAAATGATAACATGATAAATATTTCTACCGGTGAAGAATAAAAAAAATACCGACATCATATGTTAGATCAATTTTACGCAAATTGTGTTAGTATTCTAGACTTTCACATTACCTATGATAACATTAAATTAAATAAGTTTTTAATTCATTTCATTCAATTTCACATTAAATGTCTTATTTAAAACATTATAAATTAATACCCAATTAATAATTAAAAAATATACACTAATGGTTTCAGATCTAAAATACATATCAACACAATATTAACAAAACATGAAATTGGAAATTTACTAAAGGGTTTTATTCTTTATTTAAAGTGCACATTTCTATTTTTTATTTATTGTTATTGAAAAATTGTGGGTAATTATTAATTATTTATAATTTTTTCTAAATTATTATTTACTAGTTATCTTCCATCACAAATCTAGAGAGTGGCTATAAGTATGTTTTCCAAATTTTAAACAAGAACCTAAATCCTTTTAAAAAAATATTTATTTATTTATTTTCTATCAAATATTCCCAATTATACTTGTTATAATCATCAAAAATGAATAAAATAATTTATTTTATGTTGATATCCAAAATCATCATTTCCCATGTGCTATATACACCCTCTAATTGGGTTCTACATTTGACAGTTGTACCAACAGGGTCCACTAAGTCACATAATAATCGTGGAATCCTTATTATCATCCCCCAATATCATAGTCTTCTCTCATTCCAATTAATATCAATCCAGTAAAATACATACCTCTACATCTCTAAGTCTCATAAAGACCTCATTAGCATCTTATGAGTGTTCCATAAATAATATTCACATAATAACATAAAATTTCCAAGCCACTCTAGTTCATTATAAACTATTATCCTATCCATTTATCCATTCAGGTTATACTAACCAAGATAAAAAAATTATCATTAGGGGGACACTCTACCTATAGTCATATCACTATCTTGAAGGGATAAAGTATCTCATGATTTTTATGTGTACAATTAGTAGTCCTTCTACCTCAATCCATTATCTCATGTACATAAATGATGCTATTGTCACATAACACGAGGATTACAACATTTGTTTAATTAATTTTCTTAACACCCCTTGTTTTTGATATTTCTTATAGCTCACATTTAATATCCAGGCCTCATCCACCAGTGGTTGAGACAATTAAATAGATTCTAATGGCCTCACATTGACATAAAGCCATATTCATTTCACTTAAAAGAATAAAATTTTAATTAAAAAATACATTTGAGTTTTACGTTCAACCAAACTCAGTCGAAAGACTCCAAATCAAATGTTAAGATAAATAAAAAATCATAAACACAATAGGCAAGATGCATAAGGCCCCTACCTCAATTTGGAGAAATTCTCATTTTAGTTCCACAAATGGAATCTCTTCCCTGGAGAATTAAAATCAAATGACTCATATAAAATATCCCAAGTCCCACAACTTTATAAACAAAGTAATATATGATGATTTTAATATTACACCATTTTCGATAACATATACAACACACAACACCAAGCTCAAACAAACTATTTAATATTATAATTTATTTTGTATAGTTAAAACCTTGCAGTTCAATTAGCAGAAATCAATAGACGAATCAAAATTATGATATATATATATATATATCCAAATAAATGTTTTTATTAATTTTGTGGAAATAAGAACACAATTTTTCAATAAAGTCATTTTATGTTTCAAAAAATATATTTACATTAAAAACATTTATTTATTTTTGTGAGTAAATGTGGTAATTAATTTTTTTGAAATTTTATATATTTTATTTTATAAAAAAAATATCCTTTTCAAATTAATACTATCAAATTGATATTAGGGAAATGTTTAGGATTTTTCTAAAAGTATTGATTTTCCTATAAATAGTAAAAATAACAGATTTTGTAAAATATTCATTTTTTTCAATGAAAATAATCAATAGAATTGAAATTTTATATTACAGTATCATAGGTATTATTTAATTTTAAATAATAAATTTAATTACAATTTATTCATTGTTATAATTGTTTTTGTTATATATTTGTTGTTAAGATAAAAAATGGATTTTTTTTAAAAAAAATGATTTTCATTACATTTTATACATTTATCATTAAAGAAATTTTTTATAATTATATATATTTAATATAAATTTTTTAACATGTTAAATTTTTCCTAGACTGATCTTCTTTAAATTTCCCTAATAATGTTAAATCATAAGTGAATAGTAAAAAACACAGTTTTTATGAAGTACATGAGATTTTATGATATCTCCAAGACATAAAAATGAAATAAAAATTTATTAAACTTATTAAAATAATTATGTATGATAGTTTATGTAAAATGTTATATAAAAATGTGATAATATTTAAATTATAATTCATTTCATGATAAATATGAAAATCATTTTCAGTGCGGACATAGTGCTTGAATGACACTAGAAAAGTATAATTTTTTATCCTATTGATAATAACGGGGATTGAAAATTCCATGAAAAAATATTTTACTCAATATTGTGAATAGATAAATTTTTTATTATCATTTTCAAATATTTGAGTTATATATGATTAATATTATCCAAATTCATCTATAATGCTTACACAAAGATACAATAGTCAAAATAAAATCCTATAAACAAATTTATAGAATTATATATGTGTACATAAACATCATTAATTTATATAAATGTATATTATTAATTTAGTTTTTTAGTATTTATTCTTATAAATTTTTTTAAATTATTATTGATGAAATATTTACGCATAAAACTTTTCATTATGTTGACACAGTGCTTGTGCATATAGTAGAAAAATCAAGTTATTGATTTGAATCCCTGTAATAGTATTAAATTTTGGGTAAGCTATAGTGTCTAAAGAAATTTAATAGACTAATATAACATATTTTTAATATTTTAATAGATTGTATTAAAATTATTATTTTTATAATGTTTTGAAAGTGAAATTAAAGAATAGTTTCAAAAAAGCCATTAATGAAACTTAAAAATTAATAATGATTTAATAATTGCATTCGAATTACAAAAAAAAAACTGTTTCTTTATCCATTTGAATGAGATAAGGTTTATAATATCAATAATTATTAATTTATTTCCTACATTTATTTTTATAGCAAGATTCTTCACGCGTTTGGTGAAAAAATACATTAATATGGTTGTCGTCATAAAATGTGGTAACTGGGGTTTAGAACCAAGAGGTTAGGGTACAAAAATCATCTAAACATGTCAAAAATTAATTTTAAAATAATATATACACTTACAATCACATTATATTATAATTACAACAATCAATAGAAATTTATAAATGAAAATTAATTTATATCAATTTGATAGATTAAGTAATTCCTAGAGTGTCTCTCCTCTCAATTAAAATTGGGAACCTTTATTCCTCTAATCCTCACACCATTTGAGCACTATTGTTTATGAAAAAATTCTTTTATCTCTAAAACATCACTACCAACATACTAGATTCCCTAGTTTGATTATAAAACTTCCTTATGAAGTCATATACTTTAAAAAATAGTGTTTGTCTAAATATGATGTATATTTTTTTACCAGATGTGTTATTTTAAAAATTATTATACATAAATAAAATATTATTAAAATATTATGACAAATTGAAATATGATTCTTACGTATATTAATATTTTATTATGTCAGTTTAATAGCCTATATTCACCTTCTTCTTCGATCAAAAGGGAAATAAAACTATTGTTCATGTGTTTGGAGGAAAACTGCCTCGTTAACTAATGTAAATAATTTTCCATCACAACCACTCACATATGGTGATAATTTAATTTATAAAATGATATTAATAAAATATTTATAAACTTCTTAAGAAAATATAACATGTATTTTCCAAAATAAATCATTCCCTGAAAAAATTTAACGTAATTCTTATGTGTATGTGGATTACCACATTACTAAAGAGATGTGATTGCTTTTTCATAACCCCATCACATTGGTGTTATATATAATTACATTTAAAAAATAATATTATATTTATTGTATAATAATAAATGTTTGAATAAAATATAATATTTCCCCTATTTGCCTTGTGATCTTTGAATAATAGAAATGTTACACAAGGGTTCATACAATCTATCATCTCCATGATTGAAACATAGTTATTATTTTATAAAATTTATCATTAATATTTTTAAAATAATATTTGATATAAATAATTATAATTATTTTATGATTTTGATTCTATATTTGATTGAAAAATTACAACTTTAATCATGGTCAAACTATCGAATTCATTTTGGACATATGAGTGTAATATCATCAGGACATCAAACATGAATTTTAGTTATTAAGTAATTATAGACATCCTAATGAAAGTAATAATAATACATAAAAAGATTATAATAAATGTAAATAATTAACATGAATTTATTATTCAAGAAGATAAAGAACAAATTTGATTAATCAGACTAAAGGTAAGGGAAACATTACATTAAAACTATAACAGTAAATGTTGTAATGATTTTTTTTTATAAAACATTTTCTACCATGTCCATATTCGTAAAAATGTTATATAAATTAATTTAATTAAACATTAAAATATCATTTAGGAAATTTTATATCAATTTTAACATTATTTTGAGTCTTTCTAAAAATAATATTTTTTGGTATTTTATACAGAATTATTTTATTTTCATTAGAAAATTTTAATGTAATGTTTTATTTTATCATATATAGGGTAAAATATTTTACCATTTTAGTAATCATTTCTTCACATTTTTATTCCATTAAAATAACTCATGTTTTACTTAAATAAAATTCCACTTCAATTTTATTATAGGTATTTAATTTTTCAAAATGGTATTTTGAAATGAAAAGGTATTTCAAAACCTGAAAATATTTTTAATTTGTGTTAAAAATATTTTTTGATGTTTTTATTCTAAAAATTATGAAAAATTAGTTGTTTTATTAACTATATGGTTTTTAATAGTTATATATTTTAAATTGCTGATCCCTAATTTTTTTTTGCAAATGAGTGATCTCAACATAGAATATATAATGGGTGAACCTCATTATATATCACTAATTCATTAGTTAATGTTCTATATCATCATTGAAAACAATTAAGGTGTTAAATTGGGTGGTTTCCTTAATGGATCTTACTATGATATAGTAATTTATGACATGAGTTCAACATAAGGTATGAATATTATTCTCTTGGTTTCATAATAGGTTTTAATGTTTTATTGAGGTGTTTTTTAATTGTTTTATTTTTGTAAAATCTGTTTGTTGTTCATTTAGATTTTATTTATTTCATACTCTAAATGTATACTTTGAAAAATTATGAAAAATTGATTTTTCTATTTTTCACATGACAAATTAATTTCTTTCTTTTATATCCCTTGGAATTTTATCTCATCCCACATCTTCAAAATTTTTTAAGGTTTTTTGGATGGTTAGGAAAAAAAAATATTTCAAATTTATTATATTCAATATTAATCATGAAAGTAAAACATGTTTTATTTTGAATAGTTTATATTGCTTAAAAAGGGATATTGAGTAGATGTTTCTATTGTTTAGTATATAGTTTTGTTATATATGTGTTATGAAATAATTATCTATAACTATAAACCAAAAATATATTTGGGTATGTGTGAAAATTAATTCTTTACTAGAATCTCAAGATTATGTAAGGTTATATGTTTGGGTCCTTACAGTTTATAGCATTGGAAAAAAATTGATAACTTTGGAGTTTGTAATATTATTTTATTGTATGTTAAAAGGCCTTTTTAACTAAAATGGTTGTCATTTTGTAGAATATTTTCATAATTTATTTTTATTGGCGAAGAAATTAAATAAAAATAATATATAAATGTCATTAAGGATTTCATTATTATAAAATATATTGGTTATTGCCTTTGGCCTAATAGATTATTTCACATTAAATACATCATTTCATGTTTTAGGGAATTTTCAATAGATTAAGCATATTATATAAATATGGAAGAATTTAACTTTTATAACAAATTTATCCCTTCTAGATGATTAGATGATAACAATTATTTATGAATCATATTAAATTGATATTCAAATCTCGTTGAGTATGCAAATCACCACCAAGAAACTAATTAAACTAACGAAAACCTTTTATTTTCTCTCAGAAAAATTCATGGTATTTATTTCATTGAATTTAGAAATTATTAAAAATATATATCTCTGAAAAATGGAAATACAAAAACAACTTTTCAATTTATATTCAATAAGATAGACATTATACTGAATGATAATAGGGATTTCATGAAAATCCAAATGTCTATGTTTAAGATATGAATTATTTTATTGTGTTCAAAGTATGAAACATGATTGGAATTATATTTATGAATCATAAGGTCATAATTAATATCTGTTATTTTTTTGAATAAATTATTCTATAATAAAATGATAATGATTTATTCCAGATTTTATAATTATGTTGAATGAATGATGTGTTTTTATATTATATTTTATGAATGATGATGTTGTGGTATTTTATCAATTGTATTATATTATATTATAATTATTTTTATGATCTTGAAACAGCAAATAATTATTATATATTATATTATTTCCTTAAAATTAGGAATCATGTGTTTGATGGTGTTGATAACTCTGAAAATTTTTTATTAAAAGGTTAAAATTTTTCAATGCGTTAATTTAAGGACATATGGCTGAATAAAAATTAAAGCATTGGGGTAATGTGGTATTAATGATATAACAGTAAAATTAAGAATATTCTTTTTTATTGAAAAATATTCTATATAAAAATGATTATATCATAAAAAGTGATTTGATGATGAACCTTAATTTTGAGAGTGTTCATAAAATATTAGGAAAAATTATAGGAATATAGATAATTATGAATAGGATTCTCCAATTTGAAATCCATTTATAATGATATTTTATTATTATAATTTTATAAAAATTATAAACCACATGCTGGGAGAGATCCCATCCATCTTGGAAGATCATGGAGTTTGATCCCAAAACATAAGGGTGAGAGGGGTAATACACGTACCAGTAGCCTAAGTGATGCCCTGGTCAGTATATAATTTACTCCACTTAAATAATTTCACATATAAAAAATAAATTTTATGTAAAAAAATTATGTTTTATCATGAATATAATTATGGGATTGAAAAGTGATTTTTTGATTATTAGATTAATGTTATTTCAAAAGAGGATATATATAACTTTGAAAAATATAGTATTACCAAGGTAAAAAAAATATGGTATTTTATTTGAGGAATAGCATTAGTATTTTATTTTGGTAGAATATGTAAATTTTAATTTGTAATTGTGTGGTTGAGGTTATTTAAATAAATGGGTAGAATATTATTGAGATAGTGTGATTATGCTATAGAATGTTTTATGTATATGACTTTTTGGGTGGCTATTATTGATTGGAGATTAATGTTAAATTAATCTCAGAAGAATATGTTATCAAATCCTTTTAATATTTGGGTTTTTAACTTGGTCGACAATATTTTGATTCATATTAATGATAGTTATTTATCGAGTGATCTTTGTAGAACACTAGGTATTACATTTCTATTTTTTCATATTAATATAATATTTATTAATCTAATGGTTTACAAATTTCTGAAATTATCTTACATTATGCCAAAATCATTGGTTTTGGTTAATTTCTATATATTAGAGGAATATATTTTATTAAATATTTGATTAATTGATCTGATATAGTTGATTTTAGTGATTCGTTCGTGAATAAATCATCTTGAATACTCATGATATGGTGAAAAATATTTGATTGTGGTGGAAATTGATTAAAAGTTAAAATATTATTTATAGGTAAGTATATTTCTTAATTTTATTAGGCCATATTGAAATGGTATTTCTAAACACTTAGAAAGGGATTTTCAAATAAAATATAATCCAATTACCTTCATTTCTAAAAAATCAATGGACATTTTCACACCTCAAGGGTTTTGGATTTTATGGTCATTAACTTCCTCATGATCATTAACATTCTTGTGATCAGTTTTCTTTATAACTCTTTATAAATATTTTGACTAAAAATTTCCCACCATGCCTGTATTTTCACATCCCCCAAATTTTCTCTTATTTATAATCCTAGTTATGGGATTTTTTATATTTCCTACATATTTTTCATTCCCTATTTTCAATATGAGGTTTTATTAACCATTTTTAAGATGTGGGATTTGGACTAAGGTATTTTAAAACTTCAAAACATTTTTTTTGTAAGGGAAATGGTAAAATTATGAAGAAAAAATAATTAAATGGGTATAATTTAATATACTGTGATTTTAAAATAACATTATTTTTAATAGTATATAAAACAAACAAAATATATCTTAAATTAAGAAAGAAATATTATTACTTAAATGTAATATTAGTATCATAGAAATTAAATTATAAAGAGTGAATCAAATTTACCACATTATGTTGTATATATATGTATATATAATGGCTCTAGTAAATAAAAATGTGTGATTAATTATTAGTAAATAAAAAATCATATTATTAATAATTTAATTTTATGTTACAATAATATGTTGACTTTAAAACATGTTTTTTAGGGAATATTGTAATTAATTAATATAAATTAGTGAAGTATTTTTTGAAAAAAAAGTTTTTATATTAAAAATTAGAATATAAAAATTATCTTAGGGTGATTTTCTGAATTTTTCTACAATGATTTAGTTTTTAGTTAAGATTGAAAAATACCAATATTTATAAAATTTTAAATTCATTTCATTGAAAAGAATCATAAGAATTTAATTTTATCAAAAATTATCATAAGTATTATTTAATTAGATAAAATAAATTCAAATAATTTTCTATGAGTATTGGATTTTATTTTTTTATATATTTTATTTGAGTATTATAACATTTTTTTCTAAAAACTATTTTGGTTTCTTTTTATGAATTTATATTAATATTTATCTCTCCACATATAGAAATAATGTTTTTTAGAATTGATATAATTTTTTATTTTTAAATTATGTATAATACTTGTATTTATTTTTGATTTTTTACCATGTTTTGTTAATGAATAATAATGAATATGGGTTTTATAAAGTATGAAATCTTTTATAATATTGATAAATTATATAAATATTATATACAATTTTAAAAGAAATTATAAAATTAATAATTAATGAAAATATTATAAAATTTTAATATTGAAATATATCCTACAAAATAATTTACTATTATTTCATGATAAATTTTAAAATCATATTTAATGTCAACATAGTGCTTATTTATCATAGGAAATGTACAATTTGGTATCCAAATGATAAAAATATGTAAGGTAAAGACCTTTCATGATATATTTAGTAATTATTATGTATAAATGATGAATTTTACTAATTGTTTCAAACTTTGGAGATATATAATTATATTCTTATCCAAATTATTTTTTAGTACTTGCACAATGTAAAAAAACTGAAAATAACATATTAAATGATTTATCCTGATATAAATGTGAGTAAACATACATATTTAATGAATATAAAAGATTATTTTGAACATAATTTATTTTCTAATAAATGTAATTTATTTTCAATTTTTATTAATGATATAATTATATTAAACTAATAAACAACACCAGTTAATGGCTTGTGAAAGAGGTAGAATAATCAAGTAAATGATTTTGAAAACTATAAAATTAATTTTTTTGGGTGCTTTATAGTGTCTGAAAAATATTATATACTAAAATAATTTCTTATTTATTTTTAAAATGATTAAATTTAAATTAATTTACAATAAATATTTTTTCAAATATAAATAAAATATATAGTTCCATAAATGATCTTAATGATACTATACAGTATATTATTTTTTTAATAAACGAATTAAAATTAATAAAAAATTAATATTTTCTAAAATTAATGGTATATGATTTAGAATATAAAACATGGTATGTTTATGTGCCAATTGTTCTATTTAAAATTTATTTTTATAATCTCTTAGTTCGAAATAAATTTATATCACAATAATTGTCCAAAAGAGTGATAAGCCGTTAAGAAAATAAGTTGTGTTTAAAGACATAATTTAAAAAATTAAAAATTTTATTTTATGTTATTATTCTTACCATTAATAATAATAAACTAAAATATAACTAGTTTGGATACATTTTTCCATGAAAATATATTTATATTAATTTTATACTTTATGTGATTCCTCGAGTGCTCCTACCCTCACTTCTAAAAGGGAACTTTCTCTCCTCTCATTATCACAATATTTGAGCACTCTATTTTGTTAAATAAATAAAATTTAATCTCTAAAAATTTATTCCCCCTATCATAGAGTCCCTTGATTTATTATATAACTGTCGTAGGAAGGATTATGGTTCAAATCATATGAGGTTGTCTGATGAAATAGTATATCTTTTAAATAAATGTTTTAGTATTATTTATTCTCATACCACCTTAAAATATTATTCAAATATAAATTTATAATAACAAACCTTTTTAATATAATCTAATGTTTTATTTTTATAATTACATAACTTATATGCATTTCCTTCTTCCATCAAATAGGAAATGGTAAAATAGTACACGTTTAAGGTGAATTATTGCCTTATGAGCTAATCTAGTTTCTTTTCCTCACCACTAATCCCATATTAATATAATTATATATCTAATTTATATATATTATATTTATGAAACCAATATCATTATGTAGAAATAATAAATCATTAATTTTCAACCATTTCCATTCATTGAAAAATAATAATGTCGCTCATGTGTTTGTGGCGATTACAACCTCCATGAAGGGATGTAACTTTTTCTATAATCATGTTTCAAGATATTTTATATATAATTGTATTAAAATGAAAAAAATGATTATTATTATTTTATCATTATTATATAAAGATAAAATAATACATCCCTTCTTTCCATCATGATAATTTGAAAATGGAAATGTTGTTTATGCATGTGTAAAACTTGTCATCTCCTTGCTCATAACATAGTTCATTGTGCATAACCATATTTCAGAGATAATATTAAAAAAATATTTTAGTATAAAATTATAATTATTACATGAATAATATTTATTATATGTTCAAATAATCACTACATTAACTATTTTTATCCAAGAAAATCCATTTTGGACAAATGAAATTAATATCATCAAAACATATAACTTGAATTTAATTGATTATATAATATAATATAACAAGGAAATAAATAAAATAAATTTAATAAATAAATTTTAAAGTTTTATTAATAATTAAAAATATTATCATAATTTTTTTATTCAACAAGATAAATATAATGTTTGGTGAATTGAACTCCGGGAAAGGAACACATTACATTAAAAACCATGTTTTAAATGTCTTAATAATTTATTTTCTAAATGTTTTTATTCAATGTTTTTATCCATAAAAATATTTTAGGGATGTATATATAACAAGGTAAAATATTTATAAAGGAAATTTTTTGTCTCTAATTATGTTATTGAAGTTGTTTTCAAAAGGAATCTTTTATTAAAGTTTAATTAACCTTTTGATTTTACTTGAAAAGTAAAATTGTAATGTTTTGTAATAACCCATAATAAATCAATGGTATTTCATATAGTTGTAACATTATTTTGATATTTTTCTTATTTTCCAGGGTTTCACTTGTTCTTCAATGAGAATACCTCTTTAATTTTATGGTGGAAATTGTAGTTTTGAAATTTTCATTTTATAATGAAACTTTATTTCAATATTTAAAAATATTTTCCATATGGGTTGGAAAAAGCTTTTCATGTTTTATATAATGAAAAGGGTTCAAGAATAAAAATATATTTTCCTGATATATTACTTCATAATTATATATGTGAATTGGTGACCTTGAAACAACTTATACATATAGGTGAGATATATATATCTTATATGAAAGGTTATACCCATTATAGTTCTCATTTTTTGGTAATGTTACTTATCATTATAGTCAAGAAGGTGGGAGTTAACTATGGTAGTTTTTATTTTGGATTATACAGTGATCCAGTTAGGATTCACATTATCTTAGTATAGATTATGAATAAGATTCCTTAATCTTCCTAAAAGGGGATTATATATTCTTTCTATATATTTTAATGGGTTTTTTATTGGAAATTGTGTCTATTTATGGTGGGTTCTATTTATTAAATATGCTTAAATAATATTGTGAAAAAGGTAAAAAAAATATGGTATTAAATTTTTAACTAAAATAGTGGATTTCATTCTTTAATTTCTCTTACTAAGATTTTTAAACTCATCCCATGTTATTATATTTTACAAAATAATTATGGATGGTTAAGAACAAAGATGAAGAAAACTATTAAAAATCAGTATCATAAAAGGAAAATTTGTTTCATTTTAAAATTTTATATTGTGTGAAAAATCGATAATGAGTAATAGTGACCACATTTTATTATATTTTTTATATATTATTTATGAACAAAATTTCAAAATAAATAAATCATAAAGAACCCTTGGAATGTAAAAAAATAAAATTCATGACTAAAAACTAAAGATTATGTAATTTCATATGGTTGGTTCTTTAAAAACACAAGAAATAATTTGTAATAAATTATTTAATATTAATTTTTCTATTCACATCAGAAAATTTATAATTTATTAAATATTAATTGAATTAGGCCCTACAACTAAAATATCTATGTTTCCCAATATCATATCAAAACTGTAACAAATGGTGTGATAACACCATGTAGAATGCTCCTATAATATCCCAACGTGAAATTCACAAAAACCGACTCCTGTAAAATATGAAATTTCATTTATATTATGAAAAATGACATTAAAAATCCATATGACGGGGATCCTTCATCAAATAACTGATTAATGTCATACAGACGTCTTAATGGGATCTCCCTACATGAGTTAGGAAAACCCCCATAAAAATCGGTTATTTCTATCATGATCAAGTAGAATTAACAAAAAATCCCTATTCCATGGAAATAGAAATTATTAATGAGTAAATTATTAGAAATATAGAGATAAATAGAGGATGACCCTTTCAAGAAACATGAATAACATACATCCTAGCCACCCGCTAAATCAAAGGGGGGAAACATGGACATGAAAAGATTAAACGAATTTACAAAAAAACCTAGGTAACTATATAATGAGGTAAATAAAATAAAAATGGTATACAAATAAGGCTATTTTAGTTTATAGATATTGAATTTTTTATCTTGAGTATAGAAATTTAGGTAATCATGCTTCAATTGTGGCCAATATTGTTCTTGAATATGAAGCCACTGTGTGGGACTAGTTTTATATAAGAGAGATTTATCTTTATAGTGGAAATTTAATGAACAATGTCACTAAACGAGTTATAAAAAATATAACAACTATAGGTCAATCATAATAGATTACTATATCAAAAATCAAAGACTACTAAAGATGTGTGCAGTATAGTAAGGAAGAAGAAATAAGAAAAAGAACCACGAATGGAGCTCATTATCCACTCTAAGTATTAAATGCTAAATTTTTTTAGATAAATTATTTTTATGTATATGTAAATATAATTTATGAGATAATGACTCTAGATGATATAAATGAGGATCAAAGGGTGTGGATGAGTAATAAGGTAAAATTTTGGTATGAGGTTTCAAGGAATAACAGATCAATTCAAAAATGTATATTTGGTTATTAGACAATATGGCTAATTATTTAGAGGATATTATCAATGTTGATTTTGATATTAAGATAATAATTCATCAATATGGGGTTATATATGATGATTGATTCTAATAATCACATTCTCAAACTTAATTTTTTTCGTGTGTTTATACTATGTTCAACGAACTCTTTTTAACTAGTGTGGTCACCCACTTATTCCAAAATATAACTTTAGATAAAAAAAATTATTAAATGTTATCTAATAAAGGGATATGGGTTTGTTCTCTTGTGCCATGTGCATGATATTGATGAAAAAATATGGGTTTATCCCAAAGCACTCAAATGGGAAAGTATAAAATGATACTTTTACTGTGTTGTATAGTTTGGCCACATATTTTCCCAAAATGTGTTCAAACTATTTGGTAGGAACTATCTATTTACACCTAATTGGGTATAGTTGAGATACAAATTTTACTAAGTCATGTTCCAACATTTAGAATTGGCTTTATGATGGTCAAAAATATTCTATAATGTTTTACTATAATCGTGCACAAACTATGCACCAAGCCCCAAGTCCAAAACCAATCGAAATAGTTCACCATGTGATTATTATATTTTTCTCAATACAATATTATAACAATTACATAAATCCATTATATTTTAAAAAATCACTATTAACATTATCACACTTTGTGTTCTATGTGATTTCTCTAAAACTGTGAACACCAATGTGTTCCCCCTTGATATTCTCCACCAAAAACACTAAAAACATATCCTCAAGATTAGGAGTATCGTCCAAGAATTAAAGAATCATCTTGGGCATAAAAAAATATCAAAAAAACATTAACTGATGTAGATTAAACTCTTATATTATCTATTTGAAACTTGGTTCTCAAAACAAACAATACACCAACTAAAAGATTCAAATTCCCATGAATTCCTCATCTTATAAAGGGATGGTGTTTTATATCGATTTTTTATTTTGGGATCATAATGATATCCTCATACATATTTCATAACACCTTTTTCTTCTCTTCATAAATAATTTAATCAAGTTAATAAATACAAAGATTTTTCTATAACATATGTGATGGGTTCTTTAGTATAAATAGGGTTTGTCAAAGCTCTGTGTAATGAATTAACTTATTTAGGGTAAACATCCAAAAAATTATAATCAATATTATATAGATATTCCTTCTAAATGTTGGGTTATATTATATTTATAAATTATAGATATATTTATAATCTCAAAGAATTAATGTAGTTTTTCAATATGTTTTACCATAGAATGAAATTTATACACTTAAATATTGAAATTGCTATATTATATTCAATTTCTTCTACTACTTTAGATAGATCGAAAACATAAAAAAACATAATATTTATTAAAAATTATTTTTTTAAAAAAATCAATACCCAATGAGGGTTGAGTTATGGTATGATATTTTTAATAGGACATTTACAATGATCTTGTTCTACTTTAAATTTAAATGATTATCTCTTTCAATTACTTGAAATATGAGGTGATGAATGTGGTAAATTAAAGGGCCATGAGAATATTATATGGTTCACCTAAACTATTAAAATAAAAAGAGTATACATTTTTTATTTTGTGACCCATCTAAAACCCGAAATCTCAATACATTATTTTATGTTTTGAGTGGTCATAATGACCCTACAAGATTATAAAATTAACAATATCTAAAGAACTCATTTTTGTTCCCGCATGGTATAAATCAATCCTCTTATTATAGTTTTTCATAAAATTATGAACAATAGGTGAATATTTCACCAGGTATGGTGTATCAATTTTACTCCATCAAAATATTATGATAACAGAAAACCTCGATCAGTAACTTGTTAGAGTCATTTTTCTTCTATGTTTTAAAAAATCTGGATTTTACTCTTTATCTTTCATTTGATTCTATAAAAAAAATATCCAACAATATATGTATAATTTTATACTTGTGAGTTGGATATTAAATAATCAATATATATGTACCATTTAATTCAATATCTTTTAATGAAATTAGATTTATTCAATTCACTCATTAAAACCCCACTAGGATGATTTTTCTTTTATTCTTACACAACCTAAGAAAATCACAATGAAATTTCATCATATCAGTAAAATGATGACCATATAATTTGGGCATAATTACCATGAAATATCATAATGCTATGTGAAATTACCTTCAACACATCATTTATCATTCTTATAAAGTTTCTTTTTCTCCAGGTCCTCATAGTCTTTATGTCCAATTTTTACAACTCTAGAGAACAATTGTTCAACAACATCCTTCTGGAATCATATCCATAAAAATGATCAAAATAAATATAGTGAGATTCCTAAATTCTCACATGTAATTCCGAAATAAATCATTTTGATTAAAATGGCATGGTCTCCTCCAATGGACAAATTTATATGTGACGAAACTCCTTCAACAAATATCATTATTAATGAAATTATTATACATGATGTCCTTATTTTGAATATAATAATATTCATTGAAACATTTAGAAATAAATGATGTGTTCATCACCAATTGAACCCTTTAATAACTTTATATATTCAATTTAAATCATTTCTTCAACCACAACATTTGTTACTCCAAATTATAGTTCATTATATTGTGAATTGCATGTGTGGGATATTATATCTATAGCCTCTACCATTGAATTGTGAAAAACTTCTTCTAATTTTGTAACATACATGGTGTTGTATATATACTATATGAAATTTTATAAAAATTTATGGAAAAAGTATCAATTTTAATAGTTCCCCGACTCTTTTGATGTCACACATCATACTTGGTCATTATATAGTGATTGTTTATAATAAAGTAAAATGTATCCACATCTCAAAATACAGCCTCAATGTTTTTTATCACTATGGTCAATATTCATAGAATCACCTAATTCAATTCCAAGCCTACCCTCTACTTGTTCGGACCAATGAAATATATATTCTTCTCAGGAGACCCTTGATTTAGGTTGTGGTTGAGCTTTTTTCTAAATCATAAAATTTCCATGACCATATGGTGTTGTAATTATTGACCATTTTTATGTTCATTCATCTAAATAATATCCCATTGTTTTATATTAAAACTCAAAGAATATGGAAAACCAAAAAAGTATAATAATTTTACAAATAGTTTTGGTTGCCTTATAATTTTAACAAAACAATAGAATCACTCAAATCCTTATTTAAATTGATTACCACTTACCTGGTGAGTTGTTCTTGGAAAACACCTCATCAATGTTTCTAAAAAAATTATGAAACCATCTAATGGGGTTCCGTATAATATGGAAGTATGTGTTCTATATCATCCAGGATCATGAAATATTAATGAGAATAACAATTTGATTGATCTCTGTAACCCAAATGTCATTTTCCTCTAGAATTTTAATCATTTATTTAACCTGGTTATTCCAATGAAGCTCCAATTAAAAAGTAATAAAATAATCCCATGAATGGGTGGTTCAAACTCTTATAATTTCATTGATATTCATTTATTTCCATCACAATCACTCATATCTAGAAAAATTAAACACATCCTTTAACTATAGAGAGGAAACAACCACAGTGTTGGAAACTCAAAACACATCTTTGGTCTATTTACTTGATATTATTTATATTATTTATATATTTTATAACTATTTACATAGGATGATTCATATATTTAAATAGAATTTCATTTCTAATTTTACATTGTATTGAACTTTTGGATTATTTTGGACCTCTTGTGATATTTTTTTCATGTTATTCAGTAAGACTATCAAACGTTAATATTTGAAATAATAATGCACCCAAACCATTTTTATCTAATAAATTCACACCGGTATCTATTTATTCTAAAATTGGATCTCATAAAACCATTTTAATACATACTCTTTATGGTTGAACTAGGGTCCTCGTTCATTCCTTTATAGTGGAATCCCATGTTCTATGCCCACTTCAGGGTAAAAATATTTAAGGTAAATTATATGACCCAAATACCCATTTTATTTCAATCAATTTCATATAATTGAACCTAAATGTTAAAAAATATTCCCTTATGATTGATACACCTCATTAAGGTGGTGGTTCTTATCTTGAAAGAACTAAAGCTATCCATGAAATTATTATTTCTCATAAATCCTTTAGATTCTATTTTTTATCAACCAAATGATAGTTTTATAGGGAATTATAAATTACACAATTCCAAATTATATTTTTTAAAAATATTAATCTATATGTAATATCATAAAATATAGGGATCTAACAAAAAAACATTACATAATTGTTATTTTTTTACAATTATTAACCTCCTTATATTTTATATTTCTTTACCATTTAAATATTTAGAGAATTAGTTCATAAATATTATATAAAAACTCATTTATTATTAAGTGAACACTTCCCCTCACTATCCAATTTTGCTACAATATAGTACATTTAAAATGAATCTTTTTTCCATTCTTGATAAATATTATAGATTTTGAACATGACGTATAATTTATTCATTATCATCCATAAAACATTTAAAAATTTGTTATGATCCCAAAAATGTATTAAATTGTATAAACTAAATAAATTAATCAGTCTTGTAAAATACATGAAACCCATAAAATATTTAGCCTCTTTAAATTTTACGTTGATCCTATAAGATAAATCATATCCAAATAGAAAATATACTTTTTTACAAATAAAACCATTGAAACATATAACATAAAAATAAAATTTCATGTAGGAATATTAGTGAATTATATTTGAATCCAATGTTCTCTAATATAAGAATATATTGGAACCTAGTGGACATAATAGGAAAACCCTATGTATTTATCTCTGTCATTCATCCCTTTGAAGATAAGAAGCATTACCCAATACATTGGAGAGACATATCAGGATCACTGATCGTATAATCGATATCAGTATCACCTATAATATAAGTTATATAAATATCTGTAGTATTCATATATAATGATTGAGTACTATAACATGAAAAAAAATTAATATTTCTCTATTAATCATAAATCACCTAAAAATATCTTTTTAACCCATAATCAAATCTCTTCCAATTTTTCATAAAAATATGGATAAATACCCCCTTCTTTTAAAATGATTTTTAATATGAAACTATCTTGAAATATTATGGAAATGATTTTTTCTAAAAATAAACATGAAAAATAATAAATTAATCTTAAAATAAATTAAAATTTATAATTATATATAATTATATTCATTTTATAAAAATTATTATAGTGGATCCTTTCGAACCTTTCAGAATGGTACCATTATCAGAAAATTCCAATAAGATCCCTTATTAAAAATTGTAAATATTGTCAAAATAGTTGAAATTGATCTCTTTTAGTCCTTTTCATGTAGAAAATAACATTATTATATAAATATTGACCATATATATGGATGAAATATTTAATTGAATTATTAAAACATATTAAATAAGGATTAAATGAAAAATCCCTAACCATACATATTTTATAGCTTTAACCATTCATTAACTCCTAAATAATAAAAATTATTTTAGTTATTAAATTTATTAATATTCATTTTCATGTTTATTCCATTATAAATATGCATTTTATTTCAGTTATGAAATTTTTTCAATAGTTAAAAAAATAGTTAAATTTATGCCACATGTTTTTCGGGGATTAAATTAATGATGAAAAAATTACATTGGTAGGATGATCATTGTAAAAGGTTTCATTATTTTATCATATCTAGAATATAATTCATGATATAATTATTATTTTTATAAATAAAATAACATTTTTGAACCACCCATGAAGGGTTGGCCTAAAAAATGAATCACATCACTTTTAGAAGGTTGTAGTTCAAACGTAAACACGAACAACGTTATCATTATTTTATAGACTATAAGGTAAGAAAATAGATGACATATTATCTTTCCATAGTTATAATTGCTTCATTAAAATAATATATATTAATTAAATTAATCATAATAACCATCCATGTAAGGTGGTTTTGAAAAAAAAACACATCACTTTGTAGAGCTGGTAATCTACTTGTACACCCGAGTGATCTTTTCATTTATAATGGGATATAAAATGAGATGAAAAAGGGATATACCAAAATACTAATTTCGTTTTATTGTAATTAAGATACATATTTTATTATTTCTCCATTGTTAAAAATATATGAAGAATATAAGAGAAGAAATAAACATTAAATATGTGTGTTAGGACTTATACCTTTTACATGGATAACCACTTTGGATTACACCTTATGCCTTCCAGGACAATAAATTTATTGAGAAATGGACCCAAATAAAGTAGGTTGTGATGGTGGGTAGATATTTTTTATATAATTAGTAAAACTAAATTTCTCAACTGGTGTGTGGGAGATAGGATAAGAGGTTTCCTTTTATAAGTAAGGGGATAGGCTCCTTTAGAATAACTTATAGTATTAAATTATTAAAAAAAACCATGGTCAAGTATAACCAAGTTCGTATATTTTTAATATATGATGATGAGGGGTCAACATAATCCCATATATCAATACAATTTTATATTTAAGTTATTTTTTCAGCCTTATCTATAAGTTGTAGGCCCTCATTTCCCTCTTTTTATAATCACCACGATATCAAATTTCATTACCCATTAACAAATGAGAATGTTACTATATAAGAAAATGTGACCCATAAATATAAAAAAAGTTGATATTTCCCACATTATACCATTCACGTGGGAAAATAAAATATTTTCTTTTAATTTTATATCATTTAATAAAATATTATTTCACAAAATATGCCATTAAAGTTATTTAAATATCTTATAAAATAATTTTACTTTGAAAACTTTAAATTTAGTAATTCAGTTAGAATATGAACTTTTAAAAATATATAATATATTATGATTATCCCTAAAATTATTTGGACAAAATAATTAATAAAACAATATAAATATTGAATCATTTTAAAATCATTTACTTGATATTTCTATTATTGGACCAAACATTTTGTTATTATTGTGTATGAATATAGGTTAATTTTTTGATCCCTAAAAATTAAAAATATATTACCATGATAACAATATTAATTCATATTTAAAATATATATTTAAAACATAACACAAATGGTTTTTTCCCTATCAAAACAAATCATAAATATTAAAAGTAAGAGAGTGATATTTTTAATTTATTCGTTACCAAAAACTAATATATATGTTATATTAAAATTCAAGTGGAAAAAAATTTTAGGAATTTTAAAATATTATACATTTATTTTTGAAATAAAAATTGGAAGTAAAATAAATTCAAATGTTATGGATATTTTAAATTCATATATATTTGTTTTATTCTTTTTTAGAAGTTTTTTCCACACCTAATATACAATGTTTTACTACAGTTACAACTCATATTAATCAAAAAATAAAAATAAAATATTTTCATGATTTTAGACTACATATTACAGATATAGAAAAAAAAATTGATATTAAATTTCTATAATTAGAAGAGAAAATATTAACATAAATGTGTAACACATAATAAAAAACATTGTTTAGGAAAAAACATAATCCTAAAAATTAACTTATACAAAAAAGTATAATTTTTATTCCTATGTAATTATTTAGATTATATATAATTAAATGAGAGTTATGTTACTATTATTTATACATAAAAACATAATGTGGCAATTCATCTACATGATTTAGTGAAAATAAGTTATATATATATATAAATGGTATTTTTTAATAAATATGGATAAATCACCCTATTTAGTAAAACCACAAAATTTAACTATAAACTAATTTTTTACATGATGATTAAAAATATTATATTATGTTTTAAGAAAATAAAATTATTAACAATTGTATAAATTAATTACACTTTACACACACAAAAATTCATTAAAATATATTTATTAATAAAACCTGACTTTAATAAAACAATATTATAGTGAAAATTGAGTAATTATTTATTATGTATTAATAAATACATCTGAATTATTTAAAATTTTTATATATTTTTATACTTTTTTTTCCTACTCCATATTCTAATTTAGTGTATTGGTTACACTGATCACATTCATTTATTATTTCTTTTAAATTATATTTTAATTCCCTTAATGATAATTATTTCATGTTAAGTAAGTTATCAAGAATTTTATTCATTTTAACAAAACAAATTGTGTTACATTATAACCCATTAAAGAGATTAAATCGTTGAAATTTTACATATTTCCTGATAAATAATTTTAAAAAATAACTTCTTAAAAAATAACATGGATTGGATGATAAAACATATAATAATGAAGGGAAACACATTTTTAATATATTAAATTACCTAGGTTGAAAAATCGCAATGTAAAAATGGTAAATAAATCATTATTATGAAAATATGAAAATTTAAATATGAAGGTCAACTAGAATAATAGATAATATAGTTTGCAGATATGGATAACATTTGTGGGATGTGAGAATAGTAACATAAAAGAGAAAAATAACTTTAAAATAATAATAGAGAGTAATAGATAACATGTTCGGGAGAAATTTCATTACCACAACACCATAAATCATTATGGGATAAGTATGACCCTAAAATCATTGAAAATGAATTTAATAGTATAAAATTTTTATTTTAAGATCATTTTCCTTGTGTTGAATGATTATTTTGCTATAAAGATATAAAACATGAGAAAATATACATACATCATTTCATTCCATTAAAAAATGAATGAGTTGGATGTAATTCAAATTTTTTTCACTTCTATCTCATATCATACTCTTGGAAAAGAATATTCAAGATCAAAACATACATCCCTGAAGCACTATAAATATATTTTAAAGTACCAAAATATCCACAAAATGAAAATGACTTATTCATCCAAAATTTAAACGTAAATCAAATTCAAAATAGATAAGACAATATAATATATTCTACATTAAGTATATACCATTATATGATGAAATATTAATCTCTAATTCCTCACTAATAACAGATAATGTTCAAATAAAATCATTTCATAAATATCTAACATTAAAACTCTTAAAATTTTACAATTATATATTAAAACTGAAATATTATAATGATTTTATCATGTATTCTTTTCGGATATACTTTACAATTTTCTCCAAATCATTCATAAATGTATATATAATAAATTAATATTTCCAAATCATATAATTTTGAAGTATTCTTATATTTTCATTAAACAAAGAAAATAATAATAATACCACAATAAAATCATATAGGATAGGAAAAGATAATTCAACCACCATTCCTTAAATATTCCCCCATATTAGCTATAAATATTTTTATTTTACATAATCATATGATGTTCCCATTATAGCGATCTTTTTAAAAATTAAAATTAATAACTTAGTCACTAAATCACATTTTCACCCAATGGTTATCAATAAAATACATAAAAACCATACAAAATGTAACTTTTTTATCTTAATTAACTATTATTACAATAATAACAAATTTTAATTAATCTCTAATGGTTTTAAATACCTTTTAATATATATAAATAAAATATAAAATAAATCTTGTACAAATAACCTTTTCACTAAAATACAAGTTAATAATAAGATTTAAATACACCTAATACTTTTATTAAAACAATATAAAATCCCCAATATACTACCATTATAGAAAACATTAAAAAAAATTAATTTCATTAAATATATGATCATACATAAAAAAACTTAAATATAATACCACTACCTTGTAACTCTTGGAACACAATATGTAGACACATACAATAATTCAATGCTCTTCATAATCCATTATATAAGATTTTCTATCCTATATAATTATATGAACTTCATAGAATAAAAAATATGAATAATTTTCTAATATTTATCAATATAAATCAATTCATGTTCCATTATTTAAACATAAATAACACATTCCTTTTATATATATATTACCAATTATTTTAATCTTAATTTCAATGAATGATTCCCAATTATCTTTATGGTCTAGTCCATATATTTTTTAAATACCTAATTTTTTTCCAAATTACTGTGAATAATTTATCCTTGAATAATAAATATATCTTATTTTAAAATGATAATAATATAGATTTAAATTTATGAAAAAACTAGTGTTTTAAATATTTATCTTTGAGACATTATCTCAAAATTGATTCCCATAATTCATCTAGATATGGTTCCAATTTAATTTTTCAATTTTTTATTTCATTCTATAAAAATAAAAACAAATTTATAAAAATATAAATTCATAAACTTGTCAAATTTCACATTTCATTGAAGTCAATTATAAGGTTGGAAGTCCTTTTTATGATTCATGCATTGTAAAAAATTGGTCCCTTTTAGAATTTTATCAAATGGTTACAATAAGATAGTTACCTGTATAAATAATTTTCAAATATATCCCAATATAATTAATGATATTTAATTAAATAATACAATTGAGATATATTATAAATTGTTTTATAGGTATATTTTATACTAGATAAGGTATATAAATCATAATATTTTGAAAATATTTTTGCTCGTGAATTTTTTTTAAGAGGAATGAGGGTTGTATTTTATTTCTATATGTCCATATTGATTAGTATATTTTAATAATTAGAGTGAATTTTTGGATTCAATACATAATATTTTATTTTATGAAATTATCATGAATAAAAAAATAAATTCTTTATTTCGTTCTCTTTGAAACCATTCCTATAAATCCCTAGCACCATAGTATTAACAATGGTTATTAATGGATATAATTCAATTCAATGAACTTTTGTTCCAATAATTAATAATGGTTTATAGTAAACATGTTCTTAACACAATTATATACCTTATAGGTATACATCCAAGTGTGTGATATTAGGTCCACTCATTGTGTACTATATAATTATTCAATTAATACATAGTCTAACATTTTCATAGTTATTACCCATAGGAAAAACTATTATATAACTATTTCAACTTCCTAAAACTCATAAGAAGATAAAATTTCAAAAAAAATAGAAAATCTTATCTTTATTTAAACTTTTGGATATTATCATATATATATATTGTTATTAACATGTTATTTTTTTATAAATCTTATAATATCATCATATGAATAATATTAAACTCTAAATATTTCTTAAATTATACAATCATATTGAAAAATAAGTACCCATTCTTGAAACATTACAAAAAAATTGATTTTATAGATGAGTATTTACTTTATTACATTTTGATAATATTTATGGTCAATATTTTTAGATAATAATATCATAACTCTTACATAAAAAACTCATTTTTTAAAAAGTGGACACATATTCTTAATCTCCATTTTCCCTTCTATATTGAACTTTTAAAATTGAAAAATATGTTTCTTTTTATAAAAAATACCCATGACTTTCAACATGACTTATTCATTGTTCATACTCATCCAGAAACACTATGAGAAATGTTTAAAAATATGAAATGGTCACAAAAACCATAGTATGGGATATAAAAGACTAAAAATCACAAATCTAGGGAAAAACATATAAACATAAAAAATGATATTTTTCCCATTATTCATAGAGATCCTAAAAATATTTTATATCCCTATGGAAGACAAGGTTTTTTCTTAAAGAAACTCTTTGGAACCTATAGAAAGAAAATATAAAATCATATAGAATTTTTATAGAATTATTTTCATAACTCATTTTATAAATCACTATATCCTAGTTATATTAATATCCTATCACTTCATGAAGATGGAAACTCACACTTATTCATCATTGATGTTTTAAATTACCATGGAGTGTAAAAAAGAGACGAAAAAGGGAATATTATAATCATAATAAAATTTTACTATATTAAAGATGCATATTTTATTATTTTGAAATGGTTAGAATTTATTTTTATATGGTTTAATAACAAATATAGTTGGAATATGTTGGTTATGACTTACTACTTCTCATAGGATGACCTCTTTGGTTTAAATTTTAAGCCTTCTAAAAAAAGACTATTAGATACACTATGACCTTTAAAATATGGGTATTGAATCTTGGGACATGTTTTTGTTGGTATTTCCTAAACTATAGTGCTTATAATTTATGATAAATAGAGGATTGGAGGATATATTCTATAAGTTGGGAGATGTGCACCCTTGGAATTACACAAATTATTAAATTAATATAAATTAGTTATCAAGATCAGGTAGAACCAAATTAAAATATTGCTATTCTAAAATGATGATGAGATGAACTCCACTCATATAATAATGTCTATAAAGTGTTAGGAGATGTTTTCAATGTTATCTCATAGTTTTAACACATATTTTCCACTTTTGATGATTTATGTGATATCATAGTTCTTTACTCTTTTTGGGTCAACATAGTTTCTATAAAATGATAACTTATTGATAAATTGAAAATAAAAGATATAATCTACTATATCCCATCCACTTGGACACATATATAATTGTTTTTAATTTTATATAATTTATTAAAATATTATTTTACTGATGATAACATTAAATTCATTTTCAAGACTATTCACATAATTTGAATTTTAAGATTTTAAATAAAGTATTGTTATTTGAATATAAAATTGTAAAATGTATCTAATATATTTTACTTTCCTTAAAATTATTTGGAATAAATAATTAATAAAATTATATTATTTTTTAATGTTTTTAAAATAAATTTCATCATTTTTCTAATACCATTACATGCACGGTGTCAGGGTTGTGTAAGTTAATTTTCATAAACTTTTTATTCCAATTTGGACATCCAATTTAATATTTAGGTTTAAAAATCCCAATTATATATTATTATTTTAATAAAATATCCAAATTCACTTAACAATCGATGTTGTGTGCTAAGAATGCTATCATAAATAATATTATTTTAAACTATAATTTTAGGGTGTTTCAAACAATAATATTCATAATCAATGAGAAATTTTTCATAAAATACCACACTAAAAACACCTTCATGTGACCATGAATGAATTTCTTAATAAAAATAGTTAAATCCAACAACTAATCTATAAGATATCTAAGAACCACACAATGTGATAGAATTGTGTTTGTGAGAGTACTCAAACCCATTCTGTAAGATCAAATTTTTATTAATTGTTTCTCAATTAATGTATAATTTCATATATCCCTTTATCAATTCTCATTGCAAGGGGCATTTCTAATCCCCAACTCTTGTCATCTTATGCAAATCATAAAGAGATTTTAGATATTCTTCTAAACCACTATTTATCTTGATAAGGATGTTACCTTCATATAAATGATATAATATCCTTCATGATATATGTATTTTATATGTTATTCAAAAAACCCAAAAATTAATTATATGGATAAATTCACCTTTACTCGAGGAAAAACATTTTATAGATACAATGTACTAATGTAATTTTTTCTTTACACGAATAAAGGTTATTTTTTGGAGAAATTAAATAAATAAATAAAAATCTTAATAGTTCAAAAATGATTATATAATTTAAATCAGAGAAAAAGGTGAAAATATATTGTCCAGAAATATGAATAAATATAGAACAATGTTTCTTTCCCAAATATGTAATGATTTTTATCATGGAACATTAATTGGTATGCATAATCTATTTTCCAATATTATTTTTTCATTATATGATATATATAAATATATATTAGTTTATATCAAAGAATAATTTTACCCATTATTTTATAAAAGTGACATAATCTTTTTACAAATACTTCTCTAATCATTAAACTCAACTGGATTTCTCTCATAATTTGATATACAATATTAAATTTCCTTGATATTTTTTTAACTTGGTGGTATCAATATTAAAGTTTAATATTTCAAAAGGTTGTTTAGAATTTATATAATATTTTAAATTCATTAAATATTTAAGACAAATTGTAATATTTTTCTATGTTATATTAAAATAATTTTATAAAAATAATTAAGTAATTTATATCTCAACGGTATTTTACTAGTTTAAATTAATATTCCAAATTTTATTCCAAGTAGAAAAAATCTATAGTATTTTTAATTAGCTTTATTTCTAATGTATAAATATAATAAAATTTAAAATTCAATGAATCTTTTAGAATATCGTTGAATGTATTATATAAAACTAATCAAAGGAAAATAACATTATATATAATAACACACAGTAGAATGTTTTTTGAAAATATGAATAATATTTTGTAAGAAATCATGATCAATTTGATAGTTATGAAATGATTTATAATATATAATAAATTACAATTATAATTTAACAACTGAGTGGATTATCTCATGATCCCAAAAATGATTCGTAACAAGAAGAATGTATCTCAATTCAATTTTAAATAGTATATAGTGGTAGATAACACATCGATTATTTTTTTTTCAATTCACAGTTTTGATTTTATGGACACTATAAATGTAAATATTATTGTAAAAGATAAAATATAAGATCAATATAATGATAAAATATTTTATTTTAAATTTCCTTCTATTATCAAAATGGAATTTATTTCTCAATACATTTACTAAGTAAAGCTGTATTTACACTGAAAAAAAAATTATTTGGTGAAAATATCTTTTATTATAATAAGGGTATTGATATGGAATATTTTATATAAGAATATATCATATTCATGTTTTTTTGTAAAATTGTTGTTGGGTGTCTATTGTATAAACTAGAAAAATACTTGTTTTATAAGGGTATCTAAGAGACTAATTGATCAAGATATGGTTAATCAGTACACTTAGTTATAGGAAAACAAGGAAACTGATATTATTTATTCTAAAAGTAATTTAGATCACCATTTTTAATTTTTTCTATAATAGGATCCATTTTTCTAGATTATAGTCCCATTTTCTGTGTTAATGTCATCATACCCCACTATTTTAGATCCCACTAAAATATAGTGGTATTTTTTCACTATCTTATTAAATTATAAGTGTGTTAGTGAGATGTTATATTATGAAAGGTGAAAATATCAATATTTAATTTTACATTTCTAGTTAGATAAAATTTCTTCCTTCAATCTTCTAAAGTGGATCAAATTTATATAAAAGAACTCCAAAATAATAGTTAATATTAATGTTTTTTGTCATTATATAATCATTCAAGTATTATAAAATAAAATTACTAGATCCATGAAAGATGTTATAAATATATATGAAGATATTCTTTGTAATTTTATTGGAATAAAAAAATTGTCACAAAAATATCAAGAGATGTTTCTAGATCCTTTAAAGAAATATGATGAGTGAAATTTTTGTTAGAGGATAAATTACAACGGTAAAATTTGATTTAATACAATGAAAATCTACGAAGGTATCAATTGGATCCTTCTAATGAAATTTTAGTAATAAGGAAAAATAATTCAAATAATATATAGACTCCAATGGAGACAATTCCAATGATTGAATGGAGTGCGAAAATAATGTAATGAAAATGAAAATATCTTTAGTAAGGATTTTTAACACAAAGAATATGTTGTAATTCAATAATATTGTTAATGGAATAAAATTACATCAGCTAAGAATAAAGTTCGAGAGTCTAAGTGAATAATCACACATGAAAAAATTTCGATAACAAATAACAAAATGATTTTTTTTAAAATGAGTTAAAATTTAGACTCCATTAATTATAAAAACTAATGTTTATTTTAATACAACAAAAGCTTTTAGTGTATATTAATATATATACATAGTTTTATTGAATTTAAAATTTATCAAATGATAAAAAAATAATAAACTAGTGAGAGTATGTAGATCATAGATGAGGTTACCCACAAATTTTCTCTTTCCCAAATATTTTTAGTGGAATACTCAAATAATGAATGTATATAAATAAACATAAATAGGAAAAATATATTATTTAAATAAAAATTATATCCAATGTTGTTGATTTTATGGTTCCACTATCCAAAAATAAATGAATTATTGGAATAGTTTTACTTATAAATAAAATAGAGTAGTGCATCTCAAGGATAATATACCCAGATTAGGTAAACCCTAAAAATAGACTAAAAGGTTTATTCATGAACACCATTTAAAAAACTAAATTGGTATTAAACTATGAGTTAAAAAAGATTCAATCCATTATGTGATATATTAACATTTTTTAAAACTTCAACCAACCCGTCTCATTTTTTTGATGCTTGTAAAATATTCTACATATGGAAGAAAATTTTTTAAATTTTTTTATAAATATTTATAGTCTCCACATATATGAAATTATATGAAATAATTTCTATTTATATTGGTAATTATAAATAATTAGACATTGGAAGAGAAGAAATAAAATTTTAATTAAGGGTATTATTCCAAATAGTCTAAAATATAAATCAATATATTATAATAATGTCTTATTTTCATCAAAAGATTTATCAAATACAAGATAATGATTCTTATAATATATTTTATTTACGAATTGGGAAACCATCTTTAAGAATATCATTTATTAGTCTTTCCCACTTCCCTCTATATATATTTGAATTATATATCTTTAAAAATTATTCAAATTGTATTTCAATTGGTATAAATTTCATTAATTCGTATAAAATCTAGTGATTACATTATATGTAAGAAGGGGTTATAGAATTTTTATTAAACTAACCACTATTAGTTGAAATTTTTTTAATCGGGCATAAATTCATTATGTGGTGTTAATTAATTCATTAATGTGTATTAATATCATTTTGTATCATATCATTAGTTCACATTATATGAGTTCAAGAATTATATATATAATAGCGTAACTCATATTTACTATCAATTTATACTATAATCATTTTTCTAATGTTGGGTTAATGGATTAATTAATATTTCATATGGATAAGTATCCATGATAACTAATAAATTTATTATTCAATGGAAAATCATATTAAGTTCCAATGGGGGAGAAACTTTGAAATGATATTTTTAGTGTATAATTTATTTAAAATATACTTATATCCATTAATTTTTTAATGGGAATATATTATTTATGGGTACGGTGAATAAAACAAATAAATAGAGTAAGAAATAGAGAGATGTTAAAAACTAATACATATTGAGAGAAGACTAAACTAATAAAGGGAAAGGGATATGAAGGGGTCATTAAGTCCTTTTGAATCATATTAGATTTATCATCTATTTTAATGATTCATCAAATGTAAAATATGATATATGATACTTATGGGTATGTTGAATTAAAAAAAATCCAATGGGTGATTTTTATGTACAATCTATGTATAAAATTTTATTTATTTATAAATATATTTTTGGTGTCGTAAATAAGTTGGGGAACCTCTGATTCCAAGGGATATAATAAGATGGAGTTCACATAAATGTAGTTACCTACAGAGGGATAAGTGATCACTAAAAGATTATAATTTAACCCCTCTTCTTATATTTCCATATCCATAGCATATAATGAATGTTAATAAGTGATATGAGTCTAGAAGAGTACTATATGATAATAATTTTTATGCGGGATGATAAATATATTTCATTAAATAATTGATGATGTATCTATTCTCATAAAATAGTAAAAATTTATAGTAAATGGGAAACTATTATTTTAATATTCATTTAACTTTCTTCTAAAAAGATTTAATATTTTTATTATTGAAATTTGGGTCACATTATATGGTATTAGAGAATACTTATGTTATTTTTTGAGATCTGGTTTAGAGATATTTGGTAAAAATATATTGCATAGGATTATATATTGATAAAAAAATTAGGTTTTGGTAAGTAAGATATTTTGTGGTTACCTAAAAATAAACTCCTTAGATAGATACAAATAAGTCTATTAAAGATCTAACAAGGATACACATAGTCGTAATAATCCTAAGAAATTCTAGGTGGGTATTAACTCTATTTTCACATGGTGCATGGCAAAGAGCACAAATTATAAAACCATATTGACACTATTTTGGGTATATTATATGGTCAATAAATATTTTCTTTATGAAAAATTATATCTAATTGGAGGATGGATCCTATGATATCTTATGAAAAAAATTATTGACATCAGATAAATTTAATGTGTTGTATATTGATTAGAAGGATTCATAATTTATAAATTATTTGGAATTTATTTTATTATTATTTAATTTCACAATATTATTAACAATGAAATATATACTTATTAAGCTTTTTTTTATTACTAAATGAATAGAAACAAGTGGAATCATTAGAATAATGAATGTGATGGACAAATAAATGACATTACCCTTGAGAACACAAATAAAATTGGGCATTCGATGTGAATTCTAGTTGTTATTCCCATTTAATATTATTTATCTATGAATTAGAGAATAAATCATTCTCAACATTCCTAAAACAAATAGAAGGAATACCTCACAATTTATTATTATATGTGTAAATATTCACATTCCTTTAGTGGTTCCTATAATTAGTTTATTATAAATAAATTGATAAATGATATAGAAAGGACATTATTTTTATCTAGTTCATGGTCCATGTCATATTTTTTTGTTGAGATTCATTTAGCAGGGGAAGTTGATCAATAGTGTACTTTTATCAGGAATAAGAGGAAAGAGTAATAAATTAACTCGATAAAATGGGAAGAGTTTATTAATTAATTTTCCAAAAATGTATTTTCCTTTGAATCTCGGCACATAAATGGTGAGGGAATTTCTTGAACTAAATTATATGTTTGACGAGCCAATTAGTATATATGAAACAAAATTCATTACACTTTCACAGTAAACTTCTTGTTTTTTCATCAATTTTGAGAGAAAAATTATTGGTTCTTTAGTGACATAAATCCAACACTCTGAAATAAATTGGCTATATGATTCATTATTAACTATGTAGAAATTGTTCAATATTCCTATAAGGTTATAATATAGACCGTAAATACCAATTATTCATATTTATTTAGAGAAAATAATATTTTAACATATTTTTATGTAGATTCAAACAAAAATTCTGACCATGTAATGAAAATTTATATTCTCTTATTCCAAAAATGTAGGTAAAGAATAGGGGATACTCAATATCATGGATAGGTAAATGTTCCATGTAAAGTTATGTGGGAAAAAATAATATGAATACAAGAGTGATATGGGTGAAAAAAAGATAATCAATTGTATAATTATACTCAAATGCCTCAATTTAAAAGATTAAGGGAATTACTGAAATCAAGGTCTAATAAATAATTCTTATGAAGAGGGTTATCATGGTCATACAAATAACAGTTTACTACATTCATATTTATTATAGTTAGAGATGAATAAACTATGAATAAAATATAATGGAATGTATGTATTGTGGAATAATGTGTAAAATCATAGTCATAGGTTTATAATAAAATTTTATGATTAATGTGCGTATATATATATAGATTTTAGAGTTATTATATAATTTAAGGTTGAGATGTTTAAGGATGATCATAAGTTTAAAGGAATTTAGACCATTTTAATGATTTTTATAATGGATTTACTTTAGGATATATTTATTGAGTTTTAATAGATGTTTAATATATATATATAACCATTAATATTAACATTTGTTTGAGTGAGAAGCTTATTTTAGGAAGGATCCTTTTCTATTTGGTGAATATAAGTTTAATGTTAGTAAAGAACATTATGGCTAACAATATTTTTTGTTATAGTCATTATGCATAATTAGGATAAGAGTTATATAGCCCTAAAAGTTTTTCTAAGAATTGAAATCCTTAATTACCTTTTTTTCTTCATTATTTTAAGCAATGAAGTGTTGAGTCAAAAGTCCTCTTTTGACTTTTATGTCTTTTTATGAAATCAGAAATCTATTCATATATGTTTATCATACTGACTATGATTATCATAATGACTATTTTTATCATACTGACAATGTTTATCATACTGACAATGATTATCATACTGACTATGTTTATCTTACTAACGATGTTTATCATACTGACTATGTTCAACAAACTAACTATGTTTATCGTACTGACTATGTTAATCATACCGACTATGTTTATCGTACTGACTATGTTTATCATATTGACTATGTTTATCATGCTGAATAAATAGTACAGACCCTGTCAATCGTACTAACCCTTTCAAATCGTACTAACACAATCAATCATACTAACTCTTTCAATCGTACCGACTCTGTCAATCGTACTGACTTTTTTGCATCATACTCACTTTTCAGCATATCAACACATTACACTATGTAATACCTTTATTACTCATATTTTTCTTTTATCACATGCTCATTTTATCCTTTATCAAAACACATGTTTTATATCAATCATACTCATAATTATAATTTTCATATAGCTTTTGTTTTTAGCTATAATGATTTCGGGTAGTTAGTTATAAACTAATCAAAACTATGGTATGTTTTCTGTTTCAATATGACCGTTTTAATGCCAGGTTTCCAAGTCCTTCTGAGTTTTCCAGAGAAATATAAACATTAGAGGAAATATGACTATTGGAATCTAAGGCCTATAAATAGGATTTAATTTGATTTTGAGAACAAAAGCTGAGATAATTTTATCATTTATTACTTACATAATGTTCTAGAGAGAGATTTTATAGCTTCTCACTTGCTTCGTGTGAAATCCTTGAGATTACAAAATGTGAACTGCTTTTTCTTTTTTTTTTATTTCAATAAGTGTTTTTATTTTTATTTTTGCGACCAATCAGGTGATAACGATTGAGGGCTTATGGGGATTGCAAGACAGAAGTAGCGATTATATTATTAAAGGCTTGCGGGGATAGCAATACAGATGTATCGATCATCATATCGAGGGCTTGCGGGGATAGCAAGACAGACATACCGATCATCATATTGAGGGCTTTCCAAGGTGGTGGTAAGACAAACCTTTTACCCTAGGTGAAAGGATACCCTTCAATTTGGGAAAAAGAAATTATAAAACTTTTACATTTTTGCTTCTATTTGAATTAGAAAGGAAATTGTATTGTTTCCATTCTTCTTTTCATGTTCAATCTTAATTGTTCCAATTACAATTATTCTATTACAAATTGTATTAATAGATTATATACGCTTTATGGTATAATCTTTCACTTTTTTATTACTATGATTATTATATTCATCTTGAATACAATTTATTTACTTTTCTAATATTATTACATCATATCATATCCTTTATATCCAAGAAAATTTTGGTAAATTGTATTTGTTGTGAATTGTATTAGTTGAAGATCATATAAACTAATTTCTTAAGTAATTAAACACAATGTTTTTAAACCTAAAATCACCACCCTCTTGTATTGTTCCATCTAATTTACATATACATCTATATATCGATCGAAAAATTGGTATCGGATAGGGTTTCCACTCATTTGCATTACATTTTAATTTTTTAAAGTATAATAGTATTTTTTATTTAAATTTCTGTTTCAACTACATATTGCACTAACTTGTGGGGTGGACGATATTTTGTTTTAATTAGATGGCAGGGATAAATATTAGATCAATTCACAATCTAAATCCATCTAGACCACCTATATTTGATGGGAATGATTATGATTACTAGAGAGATTGAATGAAGAAATTTATTATCAATGCTAGTGTAGACAATTTTATTATGCTTATTGTTTGTTACAAAATCCCTGGAAAAGAATTTTGTACTTTCACTAATCAATAAAAGCAAGAATATCAACTAAATTACAAGGTACACAATACTATTTCATACTCTATGACCAGGAATATATACATCCAGATATTATCTTGTGAAGCAGCAAAATGTATTTGGAAGAAATTGGAAGTCACACATTTTGGTACATCTAAGGTTATAGAAACAAGAAGAGCAATGGTTCATATAGAGTATCATGGATTTTTTTCCTTATGGAGAACTAGTAAGTAAAGTGCAGACAAAGATTTATGACAATTTTCAACATTTTACAATCTATGTGACTAAAAGGTCTTGATGATGAAGCTCTTGTTGACAAAAATATTGATAAAATGCAAATCGAATGGGAGTCAAAAATAACAGTTATTGATGAAAACAAAAAAGTTTCTCAGATTACACATGATGAACTCATTGGAACACTTCTACAGAACGAGACAAGAATGAAGAGAGATTCTGATTTCAATAAGAAGAAAAATGGAAATGGAAGTGTAGCTTTTACTACTACATCTAAATCTAAAACCCCTAAAATGATAACAAGATCCAAATAGAAGAAAGTTTTTATGTCAGAATCAAGTGATTGTGATCATTCAAATAATGAGTTAGCTAATCTTCCTCAAAGGATGAACAAGATTATGGGAATGAAAGAATTCCAATATAGATTGAAAAAGACTAAATGGAAGGATAATAAATAATACGATGTAACATGTTATGAATACGAGAAATTAGGTCATATAAGACCATGTTGTCCTTTACTAAAGAGAAAAGTTAGAATGAGAAAAAAAATTAATGAAAAATGAAAAAGTATTACAAAATAAAGACAAAGAAAGTCATGAAGGAAAATGATACTTAGAGTGCAAATGGTGGTGATTCATCAGATGATTCATCAGAATATGAATCTTCAAGACAAAGGAATATTGGACTTATAGCTAGACTACCAATTGAATATCTTTGTTTCAGGGATAAGGTACACAATGATGGAGATATTAAAAATTTATCCTTAAATGTAAATCATACTAATAATAAATATTATGAATCTTCAAATGACGAGACTTCTTCATCAGAAGATAATACATTACCTTCTTTTGAAGAAGTGTCTAGGTTTTCTAAACTACTTGAGAATGAAAATTCTAAACTGAAGAAAAATATTGATAAGGAATATTCTAGAATATCTATTTTAACTAAAGAAGTATCATATCTTTCTAATGATCTCGATATGGAAACTTCTGATTATGAATTTATTTTAAAAACCCTCATGAAAGTCAATTAAAATAAGGATATACATTCTAAGGAACATGAAAATGTAACTATTAAGAAAAATATTTTAGAGTCAAAATCTAGTTCCTAAAATAATGTTTTCAAGGATAAAAACATATCTTTAAAACTAAAGTTAGAAATTTTTTCCTTGATGAAATGTTTTCCAAACATTACCGATCGCAAGGAAAACTTTTATAAAATGTATTCTCAAATTTAACCTCGGAGGAATCATTCTGATTTTGGTTATACTCATTTAAACCGGTTTTTAGTAATAACTATTTTTTTCCTCAAAGTACCCCATTTTGTACTAAGTGTCAATTTGGTGGACATTAGAAAAAAATTTCTCTTAATATAACATAGCCTATAGGATTTCATAATGCTCATTTTTCAAAACAAAAGTGGATTCCTAAATTTCTTTATCCAACCCCTCCAGATCCAAACAAGTTTAGATTCAGATAAACTATTTTTTTCTTTTTTTGGAAAATAAGAAGTGTACCAACAAGAATATTTGTTACATGGATAGTGGTTTTTCTCGACACATGATCGGAAATAAATATTTCTTTGAAAAGATAATCTAAAAAATTGGTGCAAAAGTTAACTTGGGAGATAATTCTAAAGAAAAAATTATTGGAATAGGTAATATTGTTTTTCTCAGAAAAGTTATTATTTAGAATGTTTTGTTTGCCAAAGGTATTATGCATAATCCCATTAGAATAAGTCATTTATGTTATGTAGGATACCTTGTTAATTTTATAAATGATAAATTTTTAGTTCACAATTCCAATGATAAATTTATTCTATCTTCCCATAGGCAATATAATATATACACTATCATTTTAGAAGACCTTAGGAACCCAAATTTACCTTTCTTAAGTGAAATAAAAAACCAATCTTGGCTATGGAATAGAATAATAGGACACTTCATCCAAGGAAAACATTGTAAAATTTCAAAGAAAATACTTGTAAAGGATATACCGGATCAGTGATATTATTCTTTAAAATTATGTGATCCTTTTCAATTTGGAAAGCAATATAAAACTAGATTTTAATCAATCAATGATGTTTCAACATCCAATGCATTACATCTAGGACACATGGATCTTTTTGGTCCTTCACAAAATGGAATAATCAGAGGCAAATACTATGTATTTGTTTTAGTTGATGACATTACAAGATTTACATGAATCTATTTTTTAAAAACAAATCTGAAGCCTTCTTTTATTTCAAAATTTTTAGAGCACAAGTTAGAAATGAGAAAAACGACCATTGAAAACTATCCATAGTGATCATGGTGGGGAAATTAAAAATTCATATTTTGAAACTTTTTATAATAAGAAAGGTATTACTCACATTTATTCTGCTCCAAGAACTCCTAAAAAAAGGTGTTGTTGACAGAAGAAATCACATTCCTCAGGAAATGACAAGAACCATGATGAGCGAATACTCAATTGCTAAGCACTTTTGGGCAGGAGCATTTAGTACTGCTTTTTATACTATAAATCATGTTTTAACTATTTCTTTTATTAATAAAACACCTTATTAATTGTGGACTGGACGAAAAACCTAAAGTTTCATACTTCAATGTTTTTGAATGCAAAGTTTTCATTATGAATACTAAAGAGAATCTACACAAATTCACACCCAAATATTATTGAGGAATCATTCTAGGATATTCAACAACTTCTAAGGCTTATAGAGTTTTCAATAAAAATACGTATACAGTTGATGTAAGGGTGAATATTAAATTCTATGAAAATAATCCTTTTGTTTTCAAATAACTCCACCCTGCATCTTTGGATATATTTTCAAAAACTGATTATTAACCTTTATTATAAGATCCTTCAAAAAATGAAAATGATCAATAATGTATTTATAAACAATTTACCCCAGAATATTTTCTACAAATATGTTGTTGATCATGTTTTACAAAACCAAAATCAATTGCTTCTTAAGAATCATACAAGTGATAACATTATTGGTGATGTAAATCAACCTATAATAACTAGAAATTCCTTGATAATTGAAATAGAAAACCTTACCTTTCTTTTCCAATTTGAACCCAAAATTCCAAGTGAGGCCTTAGGTGATGATGATTTTATTAAAGTAATACAAGATGAACTAAATGAATTTGAATGGAACCAAGTATAGAAATTAGTTGAAAGACCTAATGAAAAAAACTGTAATTGGTGTGAAATGGGGTTTCAGAAATAAATGTGATGTAAATGGTATCATTGTAAGTAATACATCAAGACAAGTTGGTAAGGGATATAATCAATAATAAGGAATATACTATGAAAAAACATATGCTTCGATAGCAATAATTGAATCTATTCGGACACTATTATCCTTTGTAGCGTATATTAATTTAAAATTATTTCATATGGATGTTAAATGTGATTTTCTAAATGGTTTTTTTCAAGATGTTTTTGTTGAAAAACCCCCTGGTTTTATAGATTCAAAATAACCTAATCATGTTTTATACTTACCAAAGATTTATATGGCCTTAAAAAATCCCCAAGATCATGGTACGATAGACATACAAGATTTATTTTAGAAAACAATTTTTGAAAAGGTATAGAGGATCCAACCCTTTTTATAAAAATTGAAACTAAATATGTTTTGATTGTTCAAATTTATGATCATGACATCATATTTTGATCAAATCAGTAGTCTTTAACTGATTATTTTACGAATTTAATGAAATTTAAGATTAAAATGAGTATGATGGGCGAGTTAACATTCATTTTAGGTTTTCAAATTTCACAAAAACCAGAAGAAACTTATATATCTTAACACAAGTATATCAAAGACTTACTCAAAAAGTATGGATATGAAAATACCAAAAGTATTAGTACTCTAATTGGTACCTCAAATATACTTGATCTTGATGAGACTGGAAAACAAGTAGATCAAACAACTTTTATAGGTATGGTAGAAAGTTGGTTATACTTGACGGCTAGTCAACCAGACTTAATTTATTCCATATACTTATGAGCAAGATACCAATAAAATCCAATAGGGTCTCATTTAAAATCTGTGAAATGAATCTTTCAGTATTTAAAAGGAACTTTAGATTTAGGTTTCTTTTATTCTTCAGGAAATGATTTTGTTTTAAAAACAAATTTATATGCAGACTTTGGTGGTTATAGAATGGGCAGATAGAGTACATCTGAATCATGTCATTTCTTAGGAGATTCTTTCATTTCTTGGTCATGAAAAAAACAACACTCATTATCACTTTCCACTACTCAAGCTGAATCTGTAGCCACTGGATGTTGTTGTGCTCAAGTGTTATGGATGCAACACACACTCACTAATTATGGATTGAGCTTTTCCAAAACTCAAATTCTATGTGATAATACTAGTTCCATAGCTCTTAGAAAATACCCAGCACATCACTCTCATGCAAAACACATAGATATTAGGAATCATTCTCTTAGGGATCACACAATAAAAGGAGATATTATTTACAATTCATTGGAATGCAAGAACATTTCCAAATTCTATTTGAAAATTTTAAAGTTCTAAATTGAAATTTAATTCTCCCATCATACTCATTTAATTTTCTTTCATAAAATTTTAAAACTCTTAACAAAGAGTTTTATTTATTAAACCAAAAATTACATCATCAACATAAATTTGATGTAATAAAATATTATAGTTTACAATTTTATATTAAAAGTGTTGGATCTTCCATTCAAATAGTAAAATTATTTTTTAAAAGAAAAGACCCTAATCTTTTATACAAAGCTCTGGGTGCCTGTATAAGGCCAAAAAAGATTTAGTAAGTTTAAAAATAGAATCTTGTTTTTGTAAATTTTCAAAACTAGGAGGTTACTCAACATAAACTTCCTCCAATAAGTAACCATTTAAAAGGGAAGACATAACATCCATCTAAAATAACTAAAATTTCATATGAGATGCATAGGCTAAAAGGATTATAATGGCTTCTAATCTTTCTTCAGGTGTAATAGTCTCATCCCAATCTATACCTTCTTCCTCGTTATATCCTTTTGTTACTCATCATTCTTTATTCCTATTTATTAATCATTGATCATCATTTTTATTAATAAAGACACATTTCATTCATATAACTATGTAGTTTTGAGGTCATTCAACTAAATTTCAATAATCATTTCTTTTGAACTGTTTTCGTTCTTCTTTCATTACTGTCATCCAACTTTCATCAACTATGGCTTCTTCTATAGTCTTGGGTTCTAATTCGGATAGATAGGTATAAAACTCAAAAATATTTATTATCATCCTTCTAGTTTTTATTCCTCTGTCTATGTCTCCTATTACGTATTCCAATGGGTGATTCGTTTGGTTTCTTAACTACCTAGGTAGTACACTTATAGGTTCTTTAGTGTCATGTTCTTCTAGACTGGACTAAATTTCAATTATATATTTTTCAAAATCATTTTTCAAGTTCTCAAGTTTCATGATATCATTATAGTCAGATTCATGAATTTGGTCTTTCCTTTTCTCAAAGAGATCAGATTCATCAAATTTCACATCGATAGATTCTTAAACAATCTTTGACTTTTTATTAAAAACACTATAAGCTTTGGATGTAGCAGAATATCCTATGAAAATTCCTCCATCATAATTTGGATAAAACATACCAAGATTTTCCTTGGTGTTTATGGTATAAACATTACATCAAAAAACATTAATGTAATTTAGTTTAGGTGTTCTGTTATTCTAGAGTTCATAGGGTGTATTTTTGAAAATTTTACTAATTAACACAATATTCATTATATATAATTTTTTACGTACAACTTCTGCCCAAAAATAGGTAGGAAGACAATATTCATTTAGCATAGGCCTAGACATTTATTTAACAGTATTATTACTTCTTTCAACAATTCCAATTTTTTGAGTTGTTCTAAGTGTTGAGAAGGTTCGTTTAATACCCATATTTGAGAAAAAGGAATTGAATTCTAGCTTCTCAAATTCTCAACCATGATCACTTCTCAAAGAAATTATTTTAAAACCCATTTCATTCTGAACAGCTTTGCAACTAATTTTAAATATTCTAAAAGATCCATTATTATATTTTAGAATGAAAATCCATGTAAATGTAGAATATTCATCCACTAAAAAATATACATATAATTTACCATCCAAGATTTCTACACTTGAAGGTCTAAATTAATCTATATGGATATGTTCTAGATCTCTAGATGTAGCAATTTTTTTAACTGATTTGAAGAATGATTTGTGCCGCTTGCCATGTAGACATGAATCACAAAATCTATCGCATTCAAACTTGAGACTTGGGAAATCATAAACTAATTGTTTCTTAGATAAATTATGTAAATCATATTCATTTCACTTCCCATGTATCCTATTCCAGATCCAGGATTCATTTATCTGAGCAGTTATATAGTTTACTTATTGTTTACACAAGGAAATTAAATCTAGGGTATACACATTAACAGTTCTATGTTCAATAAATTTAATTAATTTATCTTTCAAAATAGTACAGTTATTGTTATAAAAATAAAAAATATAACCAAAATCATAGAGTTGAGATATACTTATAAAGTTATGTTTCAGTCCATTTATGTTGTGTACATTATTGATTGAAACAGATTTGGGTCTCCAACAGTTCCAATTCCAATTATCTTGCCTTTGGCAATGTTACCAAATGTGACTATACCACCATACTTTTAAGTTATAGTTTTGAAATTTGATGAGTTTCCACTCATATTTATAGAGAATATATTGTCCATTAATCATATGGTTTTTCAGCTTCTGTTGCATACTTCCAGCAAAGGCATTTAAACATATTGTTTTTAGTACCCATATTCTACCAGGTGCAGTTTTGTTGGCCAGCAAAGATCTAGTAATCCAGACATGCTTTGTTCTTATAATATCAACATAATCATAAAAATTGTTTGAGACAAATGATTTATTTATTCCACTTATCTGGGATTCCTTAACTAACAATTCTTATATATATATTCTTTTGCACCACAATAGTTACAAATTACTTTTCTAGTACTTGGCACAAAGTAATTCTTGTACAGTTTAGGCTTTTCACCATTAATTACTATTCCATATCTTCCATTTTTAATCACATTCTTTCCATGAATTTCATTCTGCGTATTTTCTACTTTTGTAAAAATAGAAGCGGAAATTTTATTTGTTTCTACTTCAGTTGATAGTGTCTTTATTTTAGCATCCTGAACTGTGTTGTTTTTATTTATTATGTTATATCTTTCCAGTATTACCTGATGTTGTTTTAGCAGAGTATATGTATCTACTAAAATTTCTTTATAAATATTATTTAAAGACTTGTGATTCCTAAATAATGAATCGTAATTTTCTTTAAGCATGTTGTAGTAGGCTAAATGTTTAGCATTTGTAATGCTTGATTTAGAATTAGAGTCAGAATAATAATAGGATTGTACCTCACCAGTTTCTACCATTAAGAACCAATTATCTGTCAAATTTGATTCCTTCTTTTCTGAATCAGACATTGATGAGATGTTGGAGTCTTATGATACACTCCATGTAGCTTTCATTTCATTCTTCTCTTTCTGCTCATAATCATTTCCCTTGAAGAGTTATTTTTTCTTAAATTACTTTAATTGAGGACAGTCAAGTCTGATATGACCCATCTTCTTGATATTATAGCATATCACATCCTTTTCATCATTTTTAATGACATTTTAAAACCATTCTTATTTATATAAATCTTATTGAATTTTCTATCTAGCTGAGCCAGTTCCTCATCTAAATTGGATTATTTAGAGCATTCTGATTTCACCTTTATTTCTTTATTTCTTCTGCATTCTGATCTTTATTTGATATGATACCTTCATGGTAGCGTATTTTCTCTTGATTAGAACCTTATTCTCATTTTCTTCATCCAACCTCTCAGCCTCATACATTATAAGAGTTCTAATTAACTCTCTCATTTTTAAATCTTTGAAAGGAGATGATTGTCTGATAGCAGCAGAAATTCCATTCCATCTAGTTGGTTGTACTCTTAGTATTTTCAGGGCTTTCTCATATTGTTGTTTTGGATCTCCCAAGGTATTGATATTTTTGACAATATCTTTTAATATTCCATTAATTTTAGTGATTCATTCTCCTTCAAACATCCTGAATGTATCGAATTTTAGTTTAATATTATCATACCTCATCTATCTGACATTTTCATTTCCTTCATTAGAAACTGCATTTGTCTTCCACATTTCATACGTTGTTGGGAACATAGACACTCTGTTGGATTCATCTGGTCCACGAACACAGATTATATCATTTATATATTTCGATTTTATGTTGTACTCTGCTTTTGTAGTTGCACTCCATGTTTCAGGTTTCCCTGGTATTTCACAAGGAGTCAGTATCTTTGAGTATACTTTGTATCTGTGGTTTTTTATAATTCTTGATTTCCAGAATCCATAATTCTCACCATTGAAGTATAGAGATCTGACTATATACATTCTTTTTCTTGTATCATATATCTTGATCTGAGTTTAATCTTTTAAAACATTCATCTTGTTATAGATTTAATTCCTTCTCTGATACCAATAACTGGATTGGTTTATACCAAATATACACAAGAGGGGGTGAATTGTGTCTGTTATAATTTCATCTCATAATCTTGATCTATCCTTTATCTTTATATACAAGATTTATCCGTGTAAAATAAATAGCATAGGACGCACGATGTATAGTGGTTCGGGGTGCAGAAGGCCCCTAGTCCACTCCACCAATGATCTACTCCAAGAGATTAGTGAATTTCACTATCTGGTCCTCTTATCTACATTTCTCTCCACAACAGAGTATAGAAAGTTGACTCCTTTAAAATCATAATTCTAAACAGAACCTTCGGGTTCAAAAACAGAACATACACAGCATAGTACGATAAGTTGATCACTCATGATAAAAGAGTATTTTGTTCATTTAAAATTACTTCCCAGTAGTTCTTCAAAATTTCAGTAGTATGAAATTGACAGTTGATGCATTGTCATCTTCAGAAATGATGATCTTCAGGTAAAACTAGTTCTTATCCAATCTGGTTTCAGTAGATCAGGAAATGTCATTTGCAACAGTAACAGTAGTTGATTCAAAAAAATATATTCGATGTTTATTCAATGAATTATTAATTTTGATTCTTATTCTTCTTCAGAAATCATATCTTTTTAACTCTTCGTAACGGAAGATCTAAAGATCTTGATTGTCTCTTATTTTTTCTCTTCTGTATCTTCATCATTGTCATTTAGCGGTTCTTTTATATTGTATCACTATAGACTACATCTGTATTTTGAAATTCAAATATCTAAAAATAAAAAGTATAACGATGAGAACTTATTCTACAAATTTAGATCCACAAAATTCACCTTTAGAATCATGATATTCAAAAGTTTGAATAGCAGAGCAGTCGTAAAATCCCTTTAAAACTTCCATGAAAGGCTCCTTTAATTTTGAACCTTTGAATCATGAATAAATAGATATGAATTTGTCAAATACATGCTCTAGATTCAGCTTTTTTTCTTTCTTGAAATCAGCCAGATAATCCACATATATATCGATTCTTTAATAAAGTCATAATTTAAACATCTAACATCAAACATAGGGTTAAACTCCATAACATACATTTTTGGAATGTAAGGTTCACAACATAAGGTTCATCTCAAACGTAAGATTGATCTCAAACATAAGGTTGATTTCAAACGTTTCACTCCAACTCTCAAACATATGGTACATAATCCATACTTTTTAATCAAATATACGGTTTTTCATAAAAGTATGGTTGATGACCATAATTTTAAGAAACAAACTTAACTTTCCATACATACATAATGATATTATTCCATATATTGCTAATTTTACAAACGTCAGGCTCCTTCCAAAAGTATGGTTCCATACAAATATAGGGTTCCTTATAAACATAGGGTTCCTTCCAAACATAAGGTTCCTTCTTACATACATTGTTGAAAATGTATGGTTGTTTAACCATAATTTTCTGATATCTCATCATTTAAACACTGCATTCCATCCTTACTCTATGCTTCTCAATGTAGGGTATGGACAGTGTTTCTAAAACACGCTAAAAATGATTTTTTAATACTTTTTCCAATATACGTCATAGATTAAGTGCTTTAATATTTATTCAAATATAATTATATAAATAATATAATTTTTTGAAATTTACTTCAAGTAAAATAATTAGATTAATAAATAAGGATATTTTTTAGCATCAAAATCATCATAAATAGATAGAGTATTGTTCCTCAACAAACTCCCCCTTATAAAATTACGTACTACTGAAAAAAACATTCTCAACATCAACTACTATGTATGTGTATGGTTGTGTTATAGTCCAAATGTGGAATTAAAACCACGCCATAATAAAGGGGTTGTGCCTTAGTGGTACTGTTTTAAAGAGGTTTCACCATACCCTTGGCCATGAAGGGTTAGTTAGAGGAATTTACACTATAGAGGCTTAGACCATGGTATAGAGATCCTGTACACATTAGTTTCATACGGCTTATAAATCATTGTGCCTATTGTGTAATCTTCATGAATTATGGTTTTTATATGATTCATTTGAAATTGACTCAGTTAAGTAATTTTTATATTGAATAGAAGAATTCATGATGCCTAAATGAGTGTCTTATCTTGTAGTTTGGTTCCCATAAAATTACCTTATACATGATCATTTTCCATTCCCCATTCAACATAATTATAGAACTCTATAGGTATACATGATTTCCTCCACAAAGTAGTATTTTGAATTATATCACAGACACACATGACCTTATGATGTTATACAAAACATTATCCATCATGACATTGTGGTGGTCATTCTTTAGTTTTATCCCTATTTTAGTGTCTTATCATGTATCATGGTGGTGGTTTCTAGTACCCTCCACAACATCAAATCATTATTTGTCCATGGAGCCAATGATTTTTCTAAGGAGCCTCTCTCATATCCTTGTTCTTGAGGACCCTTTTGATGATTTTATCAACACTAGTTTGAGGAAAATAAAAAAATATTATTTTTATTTATTTAGTATATATAAATATAGTGTTATTTTTATTGATGTTTGGAGGTTTTTAGGAATTTTGGGGAGGATTTTTTCGAAGTCACATTTTCAGAAGTAAATACAAATTGTTCAAACCATCTAGGAAACTATGAATTTTGTGGGAGGAGGGACAGTAGATCCAGATGGTTGGAAAACCATTTATCCAATACATGTGGATTCCCTCAAAAAATAGTGTATCATTTAATATATATTAAAAAAATTAAGGTTCATGTTTTGTTGAAATGTGTGTGCTAACCATACATGGTATGTAATTAAGATAGTACCACTACACTATTGGTTAACAACTTCAAAAACGATGTGACATAATCAAGTGGCATATAAGTGTATGTCACGAACCAGATCTGGTCTCCTTCAAAACCAGCAGATGACCCAATCTGTGGAAAGACCCAAAGGGCATTCCCCATCCCCAGGTGATGGCACAAGTTCCCTGGTATCATAGAATTATATTTGGGAATGATTTACCTGAGTTTATAAACATAAAAAAAATATAAAAAAATCCAATAAAAATTTGTGGATTTTTGAAAAACAAAAACATCTTTTACTAAATATAAGAATTGAATTACACAATTTAAGACAATGATTAAATACTGTTCATAAGGAAAAATCCAAAATGGAAATCCCTAGAACCTCCTCATGGAAAGAGTCACCTCCCTCAATCCACCTGCATGACACCACACTTAAATGGGATACTAGATAAACAAACCATTGGCACTAAAATTTTTAACCAAACCTATGAAAAAATAACCAAGTCTACATACACCCAAAGTTGTATGTTGGGTGTGAGGAAAATCTTAGTAGGGTTTCACTACAAATTATTCCATGTATAAATCATTATAAGATAAAAATCATGCATTTTTTGTAAACAAGAAATTCTAGTAAAAATATTTAAAAGATGCCACATTAAATAAAATCAGTTTTCAAGTGGGATAATTCAAATGAAATAAACACTTTTACATAGAATAAAAAAGATAATGATTTTCTCCATCCAAACATACCTTATGTTGAAAGTAGGTATAAAATATCTAATGAGCATTAGAAATGGGAAAACCCATAGGCACTAGATCATTTTGGGTCCCAGGTACCTCTTACTCGGTGAAAGTAACCATGCAAATTTTTATTCTCTTTCACACAAGACACTTGTAGTGATCTTACCCATAAACTATTGGTCCCAAAACATCATCATCATCATAGTTTAGTTATTTTTTTCATCATAAAACTTTCTACATGAAATAGAGGCCAAACCCCATGTGATAACTAGTATAATATTACACGTCCACACACAGAGATACTCGGGTTTTCCCTATTGTTCACAAACAAGTTGCACAAGGTATGAAATTAAATTTTCAAATGAAAATACCAATTCAATGTTTAAAACACACAAAACATCCCACACACATGTCATATGATCCCCTTTTTCATTAAAATTTATTTGGAAATCATACTCACACAAAAACAGGACACAACACATTTCACCTCTCTTACACAGTTCAACGAATCCTTTAAAAAAAATTCAAAACATTTCTGAGATAGTACACATCACATAACAACCATTTCATATTAAAATAGACCATTTCGAAAGTACACTCCTACCAAAATAGTTTTGAAACATATTTTCACCTCTGACATAAATTAAGAAACTATTTAAAGCCTTTAGAAAAAAAATCCAAGGAGTGTAACCATGTTTTGCACATAAAATCCTTGTCAACCACCTCTTTGAGCTCCATAATCATTCCAATATTACATAAAACCATAATTTTTTGCCATAAAATTATTTATAAAACTATTCCATGTATTGTAAAACAACCCCAATGAATACTACATGGAATACACACCAACAATATTCATTTTGGAACAAAAATGACACATAAAAACCATCCTCTTAACAAATGCTACCAAATACAATTTTCTCACAAAACATTGATGATAATCATGGTAAAAATATAAATCAATAAAAACCAACTTAGCTAATAAATCATACAAATGGAATCACCTACTATTTGTGCCAAAAACTCCAACTCATTGTGCGAAACTTCAATTACACCACCACCACACCACAGGTAAGTGAAATCAAGACCTAATCCACAAGATTTCACCAAAATGACAAAAAATCAAACCTTAGGTATGAACCCTAGATACTATACATTTTAGATTCTCTAGAAATTGGAAAGAAAACATAATAAAATGGGAGAAACATGATAAGAAACCCACTTAGTTGAGTTATATTAAATAAAATACCCCAAATACACTAGTATCTAAATTTAAAAATTGACAAAAATTTAATGTGAGGTTTGAATAAGGATGAGAAGTTCATTTTAAATAAATAATGGGGGAAAGAGTGAAATATGAATGATTTATGGGGGAAACAAATTACTTCATCAAATATTGATGATTTGAGAATGATTCAGAAGTTTTTCCCGAATCCACGATGGAAATAAGATCCCAAGAGGGAGACACGAACATAGGGGCACACCTAATGTTTATGGATTCAAGTGGAATGTGGAATCACTGATAAAGAGTAGAAAATGAATAATATATTAAATAATGATTGTTTTTTTAGCATGAATTGGGCATACAGGTTTGTCCAATTCCTTAAACAGAAAACCAAATTCACAATGATTATAGATATCTAGAGGTCCCAAATTGATATGGTGGTGTTAATTGGTTAGGGGAGTCCATTTTGAATGTGGAATGGGAAAAAATGTTTTACGATTTAAAGAGTAATAAAATATATTTTTTTATAAAAATTTAGAAATGGGCTCACAGTTTGGCCCAAATCAGGAAAATTCACCCTTTCCTCCAAAAATATATGGGAAACCACAAAAACAAAGAAATAATGAAAATAAAAATAAAAATACCTTTAAAATAAGTCATGTATGTGACAATTCTCCACACTATTAAATTTTTCACACCCATAAATCAACAGTAGGGCCAAAAAAACCCAAACCCAACCGAAAGGACAAATTGGACTCCTTTTTCATGTTCTAATTTCCCCCAAAAGGCTAAAACACCTTCAATTGATCAATAAAGGAAGGAATTATCTCACCAAAAAAACATAAACCACTTCATAAAATAATCATTCATATTCAAAACACATCAATGAATAAAACATCTTTACCACTATCCGAATATGACTCAAGAAACATACCTAGAATCATCAACAAAAATGAACAAGGTCACCCATGTCTTACTACAGCAAAATGGTTGGGTGCAATACAGTCACAAAGTTCTATAAAGGAGGTAGTTGGTGGTTAATTAACTCAAAAATAGACTACTTTTTGCTATACCAACACTAGATAAAAACCATGTTACTGATATGGGGAGACACAAACTGACTCCCCACCATAAGGGGAAACTCACTTTTTCCCGAGACAAAATCAAGACACTAATGGGGGTGGCCTGTATGGACTCCTCTGCAAAAGGGGTAGACATCCACTAGAATATTCCAAAACAAATTATTTTAAACTTATATTGGGTCTCCCCACCATAAAAATCGACCATCTTAACCAAATATAATGGGACTGCACAAAAAGAACCCAAAATTTAAAGGGTTAGGACGACCGTACAGTTAGTCTGCACAGTTTTGGAAACCGTGTTCAAAGGATGTGGATCCTTCTGTCTACATGGTTTTTTGGGGAATATTTAATACTAATCATGTTAAAAACATGAGCTCAACCTATCTAACCAAATTTTAAACTTTTCTTCAAAAACTCAATGGAATCTTAAAGGGGGATAACATTAAAAGATAACATTGACACGAGGTCCTCCAACATCTTTCCACAGAATTGGAATAACATAAGAAAGATGAAGACATTAAAGGATTAAACTACTCTCATCTTTCATTCTGAGAACAGGATATTATTCAAGGGTTTGAAGAGCTACATGATTTTTCCTAACTACACGTCAACTTCACTCCAGGACCTCTGGATGGAGCACAAATTATTGAATCATATTTAGCCTCACAGTTAGGCTTTAACCCCCCCCCCCCCATGTAACTTTTCCTTTTGGTGCCATTAAAACTATACCCTGATCCTAGATGGGTTCAGTAAGAAATAACACATTCCAAACTCACATTACCTTAACCTGACATTTCACTGAAACCAATGTGTAGATGATGCACATACATCACCCCTTGTTTCATCGAATGATAAATGGAAAGAAAAAAGGATATATGAAAACAACTTCTCCTAAACAATGTGTGTTGATATTTCCCAAAAGGAGACACACTTCTAAAAAATCAAAGACTCACATGAAATTGGCACACCTTCACCTTTACTATCAAATGAGGACATGATACCACAAAGCATCACATAACATGACCATTGGGACTGAAAGAAATAATACATAAAAGGGACCGTTTTCCATGTCACCAAACAAAACACAATTATAACAAGTGGCCATAAAATCCTCTCAATGCATGATTTCATATGCTTGTGGTATAACATAATCCCGGCATTGAAGAGACTATGATGGACCCAGGGGCCCTCTTAGACACTATCCACAATAACAACCACACAATACTTTCACCTTCGATGAATCTGGTATCTTAAGAAACTAAGGTATCTTTAAAACATCCACGAGAACTCTCCCACTAAAAGAGGATCCACAAAACTGAGAAAGAAAATGGTGTAGAATAAATCTACAATGCTTGAGAAATATAATCATATATTGATTAACTAGATGATCTTACAATGGTTAAAAACAATTCGATGCACTTTATTCATGAATTAACTCTTAATGGGGGTTTAACTTATCCAACGAGAGAACCCCAAGACCTAGAAAAGATGGCCCATTAGTCAAAACATGCCACAAACCAGAACTGGTCACATAAGGGGATCCACCGTAAAGGCTTCCTAAACTTTTCATAGAAGAGACCTCTAACTATCCCTTAAACCCAACTTACCAAACAAACACAAACCCAAAACACCATTCAAACAAGAGGGGTTCTTCAACTCAAAACATCCCACCATAACAACATTTACAAAAAAATAAGACACACCACACCACACCAGTTATCAAGGAATCATTTTTTTCATTAAAATCATATCTTTGAAAATAAACAGTTTGTCGGTTAGTGTATCCACCAATGGTATCCCATGGGCCTCACACATGAATGTTTCCATGCCTCACCGGGTACTATCCTCATAACCATCCCAGCACTCATCCAACTATTCCTTTAATATTCCTTCAACCCATATAACCCCGTGAATTTGGTTTCTCACAAAAATAAAAAAGGATAAAAGAATAATTTATTCTAATTTTCAGAAGTAAACATTCGACCCACACTTCCTTTTTCTCAATGATGAAAACTAAAAAATAAATCCCAATTTACTGCTTACAAAACATTTAAGAATGGAATAATAATTCAAATGCAAACTCTCATCCAAGCAATTCAACATCAATTTTAAAGCATCTCAACCCCTTTCAATACAATTTCAGGTTTATGAACAACATCATTTGATAGACACCCATTCATTGAAAAACATGTTATTATTATTTAAAACAACGTTCTAATGATTCGTAAAAAAATTAAAATTATCAATATTTACCAAATCAAAAATCCATTTATAAACTCCATAAATAAATTCAAAGTCACCTTATTCCTTTTAAAACACTTTCTCAATAATTCATAATTTTCCATTTGAATTTGATTTTCAAACTCCACATAGATGTAATTTATACATTAAATAGATTTTAAATAGACCATTACACATTTCACAAAAAATATGAAAATTCAATTCAACCATGTCACAAATAAAACCAATCCATCGTTAGTAGGAAATGATTTCACAAAAAAAATTATGCTTCTTAAAACCAATTATTTTTATCTTAAAAACCAAACATCTAAGATTCCATGACTAAATGACAACAGACAATGCGAGAGGAAAATAAATTGGGGGGTGACTCGGATATATGGTTGGCATCCATATTCCAATGAATTAATAATCACAGGGAGTGTTCTAGAAAAATATGTCTGGATCCAAATGGCTTTCCAGTCCCTACGAGCTCACTGAGACCATTAACCCAAATCTCTTTTCATTTCCCATCATAATAATCAAAGTATGAAAACCAAAGGACTCAGAAAAAAATCAACATCCCCTAGTGACCTGAATAACGTCCCAAGGTGTACTGTACAAGAACCCTACTCATAATAAAAATTTAATTCCCTAAAAATTCTAAATCCAGACTATCATGACTCTTCCCCAAATAACATTACCCATAGAGTGAACCTAACCCCTTTGATACCACATTGTCACAAACCAGATCTTGCCGAATTCAAAACCAGAAACCAACCGAGATTGTGGAAATACTCGAAGGATGTTCCCAATCCCCACGAGTAATCACATGTTTTCGAGTATCATAAAATAAAATTTTGGAAGGAATTACCTGATATTATAAACATAAAACAACAAATGAATCCACTAAAAAATCTGTATTTTTCAAACCAAAAAAACTTTTACTAAATTTTAGAATTGAATTACAAAATTTAATATAATGTTTAAAGAAAATTACAAAGTAAAAAACTAAAAGGACATCCCAATAACCTCCTCATGTATTGAGGCAACTCCCTCAATCCTTCTCCATGATACTTTACCAAGAGGGACTATTAGAAACCCAAACAACTGGTACTAAAAGCATTACCCAAACCTGCGACAAAAATAACCAAGTCTACTTACAATCAAAGGTGTAAGAAGGATGTGAGACAAAGAATAATAGGTTTCCACCACAAAATATTCCATGTGATGATCATTATAAGACAAAAAAAATTCATATTTTTTAAACAACTAATGCTAGTAAAAATTTTAGATGATGAAAATTTAAATAAAATCAGTTTTCAAGTGGGGTACATTAAAATAAATAAACACTTTTAAATAGAATGAAAAATATACTAAATTCATCCATCGAAAGATACTTTATGCCAATGGTAAGTATAAAATATCTAATTTGAACTAGAAATGGGAAAACAAACATAGGCACTATCTCGATGTGGGTTTTAGGTATGCCATACTCGGTGAAAGTATCCTTAAAAATATTTGTTCTTGTGCACACGAGACACTAGTAGAGAACATACCCATAACCTAAAAGTCCACCAACATCCTAATAATCATAGTTTACTATGTGTTTTCAACTTCAAACTTTTTTTGTAAAATAAGGTCCAAACCCAACGGGATCACTAACATACTAGTACAGGTCCACCCACCTAGATACCTGTGTTTTCCCAATTGTTCTCAAACAAGTTCCACAAGCTATGAAATAAATTTTTTTCATGAAAATATTATTTCCAAATAAAACAAAACCCAAAAATCCCACACACATGTCACATGATCCCATTTTTCATTCAAAATAATTTTGGAATTCATATACACACCAAAACATCCCACAACATGTTTCACCTCTCTTTCAGACTTCAAAAAATCCTTTAAACAATTTTGAAAAACTATTAAAAGATACTAAAAATCACATAACATCCCATTAAAATTTAAATAAACCATTTAAAAAGTACACTCCTACCAAAATAGTTTGGTAACATAGTTTCACCTCTTACATAAATCAAGACCCATTTAAAACCATCACAAAACAATTCCATGGAGTGTAACATTTTTTCATATAAATCCTTATAAAAACCATCTATAAAGACAAATATCATACCAATATCACATCAATCTAGAATATTCATGAATTACATCATTTAATAAAATTGTTCCATGAATTATAAAACTACCCCAATGAATACAACATGGAATACACACCAAAAATATTCATTTTTTCACAATAATTCCTCTTAAAAAGCAACCACTTAACAAATGCTTCCAAATATATTTTTCACATGAAACATAGTACAATATAATATTCATAAAAAAATAATTCAAACAATACAAACACATCTATTAATTCTTACACATGGAATATCCTACCATTTCTTCCAAAAACTCCAAATCGTTGTGTGAAACATCAATCACACCACCACCGCATCACAAGGGAGTTAAAACAAGCCTTACTACACTATATTTCACCAAAATTAATCAAAATCAAACCATAGGTGTAAACCCTAGCATCTAGAAATTTTATAACCTCAAGAAAAGTGGATGAAACTGTAAACCAATGGGAGGAACATGAGAGGGAACCCTCTTACTTGAGATATCTATAATAAAATGCAACAAATTCACTATTAGTGGAATTTAAAAATAACCAAAAAAATAAAGATAGGATCTAAGAAGTCTGATGTGGTCATCTAGGAATAGTAATGAGGGAAAAGAGTTAAAAATAAAGGAGTTGTCAATAAAACGACTTACCTCTTCAAATCTGGATAATTTGAGAAAGCTTGAAACTTTTTCCCTAATATATGATTAAAATTATATCAAAAGAGTGATACACCAATATGGGGGTTCTTCTAGGTCTAGTGGATTCTAGTTGGAGGTGGAATCACTGAAAAATAGTACAAAATGAATAAGATATTAAATAAACTGTTTTTCTATAACTATAAATGGGATTATGGGCTAGCCCAATTCCTTAAATAAAAACCCAAATCCACCATTATTATGGATTCTTAGAGGGTAAAAATTGATATGGTGATGTTTATAGGTTAGGGGAGGCCATTTTGGATGTGTACGTGGTGAAAAATGTTGACAACTGAAAGAGCTATGAATGAAACAAAATTTGATTTTAAATCTGAAAATGGGCCCATAGTTTGGCCCAAATCGTGAAAACTCAACCTCTCCCTAGAAAATGTATGGTAATCCACCAAAAAATTAATATTATAAATAAAATAAAAAAATACCTTTAAAATAAGTCATGGATGTGATAGTTACCTCGTTAAAAAGTGTATATATTCTCATTTTTCACATAAATCACTTGTTTTACCCTAATCCTCCCATAACATGAATTATTATTTCTCCTAAGGCATGAGTGATTATCCTCTTCGATCGTGGAGTGATATGACATAGGATAAACATTATTTGGAGGAAAAATTTTATTGGAAAGTCAATGTTCATAATTTTTCTCAATTATTATTAGATCCTAGGTAATTATCTCTCTCTATTTAGATCCTACATCAAGACTATTATAGAAATATCTAAAGATTTTGAATTATATTATGATGAATTATTATTAGATATAATTAATTAAGCATAGTTTGGGGTTTGATCTCGATGTTTCAATAATCATTATTAATTTTTTATAACCATTTGGAGGTACAAGGATTCTCTCAGGACTACACTTTATTAGAAATTAATGTCTTGGTTTTAAATTGGTATATTTTATTGAATTTTTTATTGAAAACATGATGGTATTTGATGAAATTTATAATTTTTATTGTTTTTATAGAAATCAAGAAAATTGGATGGATTTTAGGGAAACTCACTTTTCTGAAATTTTTTAAATATTGATTTTAAAATACTAATTTGGTCTTCGAAATGTGAAATGATTATTAAACTATCATAATAAGATAAATGTGTTATTGGAATAGATTACCATAAGTATTTGGAAATACATGATTTTCATGAGTTAAATTTTATAATATGCGACTATGAGGAAGGGGTGAGTGCTATTGAGTAACCTGCTATTAGTTCCCATGTGATGAATTGGTATATAGATGAGAGAAATCTCATGAGTATGGAAATTTCCCCTAGTAAATCATGGTTTCTATGGATATAATGTTATAGGTATTTTAAATAACATTTAATGGATTCCTAATATGATAGATAATTTTCAATAGAATGTATTTATAGAATTGAAATAATTTTTTTAAAATTAATTTAGAACTATTTTATATAAATTTTATAATATGTTTTTTCCATGTTTTGTGAATTGGCATGTCATTGGGGAAGTATTAATGAGTTTAGACTTACCGCCTACTTTGGAAATGTTCTTTTTGTATCATTTTCATAAATTGGGACACAAATATAAGAAATATAAATTATTTGTTTATTGATTCCTATTGATACCATGGGAATGGAATGTCGAGTTTGAGCATCAACTAGTTTGGGAGTTTTTGGGTAAATGTTACTTTTTATTAGTTGATATTCTTTATTCTTCTAGTTTCCATTGATTTTGTCTTTTGGTTTTCACTTGTACTCTAATATGTTTATTATTTTATTTGTGTTGATTAGTATTATATACTCATGAGTCATAATAATGTTTGGTTTCTTTTTTTGTTGTAGTTTGAATGTTTTTTTGGATTATAAGATTTTCTTGTGATAGTTATACTTAAAAGAGTAGGATGAATTTTTCATTAAAAACATTTTTAATATGTTTAAACTAAATAACTCACTAACCTCTTTATGTAGGATAATCCAACTCAACCCTCTATACGATAACCAAAGGCACATTATCGTGATTATAATCCATAGGATATAATTAGATTTTAAATGTTCTAAATCACTAAGGATATTATTAATTAAATTTCATTTATCATAATAAAAATAGTACAGATGAAACCAAAAAATAGAAATATGAATACGATTCTTCACATTCTATTTAATTTCCATAGTAGAAAATAAATGTTTATGAACCAAGTATTAACACAGTACAAAAAAGGAATAATGAATTCGTATCTATTAAAAATATTACTCTTTTAACATTAAGATAAAGGATGTTTATAACCCAATGTAAAGTTAGATTTTGTTTCATAATCACAAAAAAGACTTTCATTACTTTCTAAGGAAATGCATTAAAATATAGATTAGTATGAATCTTCTTTCAAATACCCATAATCCCATGATGTGATGATCTAATTCTCTATAGAATAATTATATAGTGAAATGAAATCATCATCTCCAAAATCATTGAATAACTTGGTATTTATAGGTATCTTACCAACAATCATATTTTTTTCAAAACAGTCATATTTCTAAGAGTTTTTCTCAATGACATGGATACATGGAACATGAAATCTCATAAATATCATGAATAAATAAATTTTTGAAGTCATTTTGAATTACATTATTACATCGTAAAAATAATTCCTTACATTATAAATAATTATTCTGAATATAATTACAAAACCATAGTTATTCAGATGGACTTCCATATGAATGTCATTGCGATAATATTCATGAGTATCAATCTAATGTTTATTATTACCAGTATCAGTTAAATTATTTATAATTTATCATTATGATATTCATGACTAAAATTTAATCTTATGGTATTGATATATTTGGTTTTTATGTATCGAAAATAGACTCATTATGATAATCATAATGATGACTTATAATTTTATTTCAAAATTTTTTAGGACTTATACTAAGTATTGTAAAAGAATATATTTTCTACATAAAACATTCAAAAACATTGTTAAAATAATAAATTTATTAAATAAAATTGGATGAATGTGTTTATTATTTTAAAAACAAAATTAATAGTAATTTAGGAATTATAACTTCTGAATCAAAAATATCACCATTTTTTATATAAAAAACCCCAAAACATAAATGAAAAATAAAATTCAAAAATATATCTTCCAATTCTTTGAAAAACATAGTATTTATAGTTATATATTTAATAATTAACTCCCCTAAGTATATACGTCACTATAATATAATTATGTTCAATGTGAATACCTTTATAAATGGATATCATTTTTCCTTAAGAATCATATTATCCCCCTTAGTATAATATTATCCTTCTTTAAAAAAATTTCTCCTATTTTATTAAGAAATATTCCATTGATAAAAAAAAATTTGTTCACTTATGAAAAATGGAATAATGATTTTAAGAGAATAATGAATTATTTTTTGAAAAACAATACCAACTTTTTCAAAAAATTACAATTATAACAAAAAATATAAACTAATAATAATTAAATAGACAAAAAAATTAAAAGAATGGATAGGTACCTTTTTGAGTGAATGAATACAAATATAAGATTACTTCTTCAAATTATTTTTTGTAAAATAAGAAGATTAAGATAGTTTTGATTACATTGAACATTAATAATTAATTATTTTATAAAAAATATATTTTTTATTTTTTTAGAAAACATATTAAGAAAAATATATTTTTATTTTTATTGTGATATTTTCATATCTGAATGATTTTTTGAAAAAAAAAATACATATTTTTAAAAATAATAACTAGGTTGGAAATATTTATTAATATTTTCACTGCCCCAAAATAATTTTAAGGATTCTGAGACATGATTATTTTTAGGGAAATATGAGTCCAAAAATCTCATTATTGAAATTTGTAATGAAAACTAAAAAATTTAAATAAGTAAATGTTTTTGAAAAATATATATATACATACTCCCACTATGAAAAAGAGTAACATACGGTAAATAGACAGGTAAAAATGAGTTTGATATGAATGATTACATTTTATTAATCATTCCTAGCTATGGTTTAATATAATAAAATATATTAGAAGGTAATGGTTTAGTAAAAAAATCATCATATTGATCTTATTTTCTAATGAATTGGGAAATTGATATATCCTTTTATTGTATAATCTCAAGGGAAATGGTTTCTCGTATCTATATTATAATAATATGTGTTATGTTATGGTTTTTAAATTAACACAATGTCACTTGTGGTATCATACTGTATTTGAGTTTTTATAAAACATATTCCATATTCATGGTGTGTATGTTATATCCACAATAATTTATCAATACTACTTCCAACTACTACATATTTGTCATCAATAGTGCACAGTGAAACTACGTGTTTTTTCTTACAAGACCAATAAACCAAATACTCTCCTAAGAAATGAAAAGTTCCCAATGTTATTTATTTTATCCATTTTACAACCACTAATGTTAGAATCTAATAAACCCAGTTATTTTGAAAACATTTCTAGTATAATATAAATATCACATATACATAGTTTCATTAAGATAATGAAATATTCATTATACAACACTGATATGTGATTCCTTTTTATTTTTTTGATATCCTATATATAAAAATATAGAAAAAATAAAATCATAGGGATTATAAGTTAAATAATATATCATTCATATCACACATATAAAATTATTTGGATCAACTTCCTACCCAACATCATTATGATCTAATGTATTTGAGTTTGTTTTCGGTGTCATGCACAGATTTTTTTTTCATTCATGGATCAGGTTAATTTTTTGGTCTCTATTTTTTCTCTTAGAAACTGGGTTTGTTGGGTTTGTATTTTTGAGGAATTCATTTCGTTTATAATTACTCTATTATATTCCCTTGGCTATTATTTAATTTATGTTTAAAATGATAAAATTTCAGGTAAACAACAAAAAGCGCTTGCTTCATGCACGACTAGTAGAAACTGAGTTACCCTATCTCGATAACCATATGATTGGTTAGGGTTTTTGTATATAGGATATCACAAGGATTCCATATGGAAATGTTTTCTTTTTGGAATAATCATGTGGTAGGTACCTCTTCGGTATAGAGGGACGCACGGTTATCACACATTTTGGAAAATTACGTGGGCCAAGAATGAACCGATTCATGTCATAAAAAATTCCAAAATACATGTCATTAAATTTTAGGTTTTAAAACTATATCACCTCTACTTTAAACCTTATGGGATTACCAGCCACGTTAGCCTCCTACAAGCTCTCTAAGGCTTTTTGGTAACATCCCCTTGGGAAGATTTCAACCTGATTCATCAAGGAATCACCAAGTAAGTGGTTCTTCCTCATGTACTTATCACTTTTATAGGGTTTATCCTTTTCTCCTTGGGGATTTCATATGGACAGTGGGATAAGTTGTCTTTTTGGGTTTAATATTAATTAAAATGGTTTTATAGTGATTTATTTGTTAGATCCATCCATTCCAGGGTCATATGATGGGCAGTTGGGGTTTTACAACAATTTCTAGAAGTTTCCACACATGAGGTAGGAGGTCCAGTGGTTTAACATTTTTAGGTTCTTTTAATATGCTTCATTGTGTATTTAATCTTGTTCTGTAATTTAATTTTGTGGTGAGGAATAAATTTTTGGTTTGTTTTTGAATGTGTTCATGATGAATGTGTATTTTCACAAGGGTAAGCTTATGTTGTGTATGTTTTGTTTTGATACTTCTCAAAAAATGGTTTTATTCCATTTTATGAAGTTGGAGAATGGGTTTTTAATGGTAATTGTAGTTAGAACATGTTTGAAAGTGTGTTTTCAATGGAAAAGTGATGTTTTTTTGATTTTTTTCTTTTTTTAGAAACCATTAAGATAGATTTGTAAATTTAATAAATGAGGTGAAACATATTTTGAAATGAATTTTGTTTATATGTGGAATTTAAAAGTTCTTACCCAATGGAATGAAAATGGATTAATAATGTTCCATCCTTTAATTACTATGTAGGTTTCATAAAATTTGAAAGTGATTTGAAAATGTGTTTTTGAAGTGGTTTGGCATGTATAAAATGGGAGGTGGGTTTCCTTTAAAAATGGTGGTTTCCTGGTATTGTAGTAAAATTGGTATTTTAAATGTGTGGTAATGGGGTTTGGAATGTGTTGGTGAATTTAAAGGTTATGTGACATGTGAACATTGGATTGATCAAAAATGGAATCTTGGGTATCTACATTGGCAGACTAAAAAAATTACGATAGTGATACAGAAGTGGTTGGTCCCGGTTTCAGATAACTATATTGATGATTATAACACTAACTAAACTATGATGATTATTTACTTCCACTATAATTTTGGATGATTCTCCTTTATATTGGCTCATGCATGACGAATCTAATGTTTGGGGTTATTATACCACATTTCACTATGGTATGCGGTTCTATTATCGCAGTCATGCAAAATTACCCCATGGGATTTACCCTTGGTGAAATCTTGAGACTAATGTAATATTGTGACATACCTCATCATACGGTGGACATTGAGTTCATTTAATTCATGTTTTAATAAATTTTATCTTGGAAATGTCCTCTTTTATTAAATATTATCATTGAAAATATTCTCCTTAAATTGGTTTTTCTAGAAATGGTTTTTCTTTAAAATATTTTCTTGAATTTTTTAAAAAGTATTTTCATATAAATATTCATGTTAATTTGCCTACTAATGTAATATAATGGGACATTTTGTGTTGGGTGGAATCTTATTGAGCTTGGATAACACATTACATACACATTTGGGTGTTAGTAGACTTGGTAATGTTTCACATAGTTAAATGCAGGCCATTTATAGATGGTGGTTTGGGGTACTGGAGGTCTTATTTGTAGGTATTGATGGTGGTGATGGCTTCAGGTTGTTTCTCTATTTTCATACTAGGATTATTATGGTAGTTTGTTGTTCCCTTTTTGTTGTATAGTTTTTTAAATGTTTTAAACTTGAATATGAAAATATTTATGACATATTTCATTATGATTATTTTGTTTTGATTTAATTATTATTGTTGGTTATTATGTTTATGTAATCAGGTGAAATCATTCTAAAAAAATATTTCCCATAACCGGTGACTTTTTCCAGCCTATGGGGACAAGGAACACCCTTAGAGCCATGATGTGGACTGGGTCAGCTCTCATGTTTGATGGTGATCCAGCCTGGCTCATGAAAAAATAGTATCAGAGTTGGTTATCTCTTTTTTGTTTTGATAAAATAAATAAATCATTTAATGCATGGAGCATGAAAATGGTTTTATCCTAGGGGTTAGTGGAATATAAAATGTTTTATGAATTTTAAAATGGGTATTAAATTTAGATGTTGAAAGAATGGGTTAAATGTATTGTTGTCGGATGTGGATTTGCTAGGTGAAATATATTTAGAAAAAAACTTTTTATGATATTAAATTTATTATATTGGGCCTTGGTATTTCCATGAGTGATCGCATGAATGGGTATATGAAAAATGTGGGTGGGTAATGGTAAGGTTGGGTGAGCACCTGGACTTGTATAAACAAATTAGTGCCTAGTATGGCATGAGAATAAGAATTTTCAGGCTTTATTAAATTCCATTGTTGAGTGTGCAACCCACAAAGATTATTCTCTTTTCAAAAATTAATTATCTTAAGAGAAGATTTAAATTTTTGATAACTGGTAGTTATGTTGTGTGTCACATTGTGATCTGAGTATGTTTTAGTTGGGTTTTTTATGTTTTAGAATTCATTTTTCAAGAATGGTGTTTTAATTATAAGTCCTCATCGATGAGTTGGTTTGAGATAATCGTTGTTGGGGTCATTTTTGAAATTCTTGGGTAGCCTCTCAGTTGATCCCAGTTTTGTTTTTAGTATTTTTTTGTGGAGAGTTTTTGATGATAGATCTCTTTGATTGGGTTTTTCAGTTCCTTATTTCCAAGTGCATAACCCTATGATGTTTGATGAGTATTAGAAGTGCAAACATGGGTGGTTCACTATTATAAAACACCCTAGTAGATCAAAAAAAGATATATCTTCTTGAGTTTAATAGTGGTATCCCACTTTCTCTCCTAGTCATGTAAATCCTCTGATAGTGGAAGAGTGTATACAAAAAATAGAAACAATATTGAGTTTCTATAAGTTGTTTGATTTGATAAAGGGGATACATTTCATCTCCATGTATGAAGTACTTTCTGGAAGGGGTGAAGGTAATTCATGCTGGGATATTTTGAATTTCTTAGAGATTTTTAGAGATAGCCATGGTGTTAAAAAGATCATTGATATTTCATTGTCTTCCTTTAAGCATGGGATCAAATTGTTCAATAAATATGGAAAGTCTTGTCATTAGAATCTATCATGTTTTTTTATAGAAATAGTGTGACATTCATATATCAGTTTAAAGTCCTGACCATTGAAAGGATTCTCAGTTTTTATGGTCATTTCTGATAGTATTTAGTGGTGTTTCCTTTTTTTTGTTTGAATTTATATATTTTTCCTTTTTAAATTAGGGTGTCTTCCATTGGATATTGTTCCTATAGTTTCTAATTTGAGGTGAAAATGGATGATGTTTGTGAAAATTCTAAGTCCATATATTGTTAAAAGCTCTATGTTGAGGTGATGTGTGTTCCATGGTTTTTTCTATTCTCTTGGTTCTACATAGAATATGGTTTTTTTCCCTCATGGAACCTGAAGAAGAAGCTCAAATCGGGTATTTTCTTCTACTAATTATGGGAAAGCATATACCTCTATATATTACAGCTCCATCCATAGTTCCTGGATTGAGTCATTTCATGTAATCAAAAAAAATTCGAGGGAATGTGGATATTTGGTTTAGATTTAGTATTTTCTATTCTGGTGTGAACAATTTAATGTTTCTTGATCCAGTTTTTCAAAATATTTAAGTCCCACCTTAATGCCAAATGTTTATTGTTTTATATTCTTATAATTACAATGGTATTACCTTATTATAGGAAATTTTATGATTGGTTTTCCTTGCTTGGGTGACCCTTGAGAATGGGTTTTGGTGTTCCTTTAATTGGGTCCCCCATCCCCTAGAGGTAGGTGTTATTTGGATGTTGTGGAATTTTTTATGTTGCTTATATGCTTATCAGTTTTAAGGGTGGGGAGTACCACCATCGGTCTTGTAGAATTCCATCTAGATTAAATGTTTTCTTGATCATTTAAAAAGGTGGGGAATTTTTTGGGCATCCTGGTTTTGATAATCTAGTGTGGGTTCTTGCGTTGGATTGGTAGTGGGTAGTCTCATTTGATGGTATATAATTCTGAGTTCAACCATTGAGTATAAAATAAGGTTGGAGTGCACCTAGTGGATTGTTGATAAAAAAATTTAGAAGTGTTCTTGATAATTGTTTTGAGTTCATTTGTTCATTTTAGGGAAATGGTATTAGTTTCATTTGATATGGTCTAAAGTATATTATGTGGTGTTGAGAATTACTTTTCTTTTGATCAATTAGTGGGAGGTGTTTCAACTTTTGGGGGGCAGAAGGAACATTTTATGGAGACAATTATAGCCTCCATAGTTAACAATGGGCTAAATATTTTTCTATTTATGTTGTCCTTGTTTTCTTCTCATATCAAACTCATAGAGAATATCCTTGAGCTGTGAAAGAGTATTGACTTTTGTTTTCATATCAAACCTTGTTGTGGATTTCTATGGTCGGGAAGTGATATGGTGGGGAGAATTGTCACACCTGGGTTTAAATTTTCATTCTTAAATATGATTCATTTTTGGGTATCTATTTTTCTCTTTGGAACCAGGTATGATTGGTTTTAATTTTTAAAGTATTCATTAAATTTATCTTGGGTCAATATTTTTCCCTTGTGTCACCATTGAATTGTGGAGAAAAATGAGAACATTTGGGGTAAAATTCATAAAACAAAATTTTTAAAACAGTTAGTAAAATCCATTAACCATTTCCTAGGTAATTGTGCATTAGGTTGGGGTTTTCAGACATAAGATACTTCACGACATCCGCATGGTATGTTAGGCTATGTGGACTAACTATTTGTTTGGAACTTCTTAGGTGGAGAGGGATGCACAGTCATTGAATTTTTGTATAAACCATGTTTCCTTACTCTGTGCTTATATATGCCATTCAAAATTCCAATATATTAGTTATTTCCATTTGTAATTTAACCCTAAATCACCACTTATGAAACCCTTATGGTTTTTTTGAGCCATGGGGGCCTCTTCCAAGATCTCATAGGCTCCATAGGTACCTCTCCTTGGGTGGATTTGGACCCAATTTATCGAGGACTCTCCATTTATATGTTTCTTCTTCTTTTTCATCCCTCTTTTATAGGGTTTATACTATTCACTTGGAGGATTCATACGTACAGTGGGATGGGTGGCCTTTTTTTATAAATCTTAATTATTAGGGATTAATCATGATTTTTTCAATATGATATTTCTTTATTGGGTTCATGTGGTTGTGATGACTCATTTTCGCACTAATTTTTAGAATTTTCTATACATTAGTTAGGCGGTTCCATGCCTTAAAATTTTTATGTTCTTTTGATATTCTTATATGTGAATTTAATCATGTTCTATTGTGTAATTATGTGGTGAAATATATATTTTTGGAGTGTTTTGATATTCCTTCTAGATGAAAGTGTATTTTTACAAGTTTAAGGTTATCTTGAATATGTTTTATTTTAATGTTTCTCAAAAAGGGGTTTTATGGCTTGTGTTGAAGGTGCAGAATGGTTTTCTAAATGGAATTTATAATGAGAAGATGTTTCGAAGTGGTATTTCAATGGAAAAATATATTGTTTTTGGAATGTTATATTTTTTAACACATTTAAATTGTATTTTATAATTTAATAAATGAAGTGAAACATATAGTGAAATGAACTTCGTTTATATATGGATTTAAAAAGGGATTAGACCAAGGGATATAAATTGATTAATTGTGTTCCATACTTGTATTACTAACTGGTTTCCATAAAATGTTTATGTTATAAGAAAATAGATTTTTGAAATGTTTCGTGTGTGTGAAACGTAAGGTGGCTTTCCTTACTTAAAATGGTGGGTTCCTTTTGTTTTTGTGGAAGATGTGTTTTCCTTGCACGTTAATGTGTCTTGGAATACGTTGGTGAATGTGATGGTTATGTGACATGTTAACATGATATTGAGCATAAATGGAATCTCTGGAATCAAGGTTGGATGACTAGAATTAGTGATGTAGTTATACAGATGTGTCTTTTCTCGATTTTACATAGTTGGATAAACAATTAAAACACCAACTAATCTATGATAATTATAGATTGCCACCGGAATTTTGGATGTTTCTCCTCTCTAGTGGCTCATGCATGAGGATGATAATTTTTGTGGTTAATATACTTCTATTCACCAATGTATGATGTTCTAGTGTCTCACTCAATATAAATTATCCCTAGGTATTTAACAATGGTGATCTCCTAACACTTTGGTTATCCAGTTCCATCTGTCAGCATATAGTGGAACTGGAGTTCATTTTCTTACTTTTTTATACAATATTCTCTTAGTAATGACCTCCTTTTATAATGTTTACTTTTAAAATTCTCTCTTTAATTGTTCTGTTCTAGGAACAGTTTTCCTTAAAAACATTTTATTAAAATTGTTATGAAAATTATTTTCATTAAATATGTTTGTAAATTTTCCTACAAATGTAAGAGCATGGAATATTTTTACTTGGGTGATATCCTAATATGCTTCAATCACTCCCAAATTACGCCATTGGGAGTTAGTATACATGGTTTTGTCTGAAAAAAAAATCATGGTGTATAGAGATGGTGGAACTGGTTTCAAGTGGTCTTATTTCTGTGATTTTGATGGTGGTGATGGATCGATGGTTTTTTCACTCTTATAATATGGATATTTTTTGGGTAGTTTTTTTCCCTTTTTGTTGTAGATGATTTCGGTTTTTTAAACCATGAAAACTCGGATTTATAAATTTAACTTCCATGTTTGGTTAGGATTATTCATTTTTAATTTATTTTTAATTATTGGTCATTGTGTTTTTTTAATCTGATGAAATAATTTCAAAATCATTTTTTTGATACCAAATCACTTGGCTCTAACCTATAGGGATTGATAATTCCTTTCAGTCCATTCCATAGACTAGGTCGGGTGTTAGGTTGGATGGTGATTTTTCCTAGTTTATAACATTATTATTACTCATACTATTAGTATTGTAATATCCAAATTTCTTAAAAGGAACATTTATATACTAATTTGAGATATAAGAGTCCCTTTTGGTTATTAAGAAATATGAAAACCAATAAAATATGTTAACTCACAAATCAAACTCATATCATATTCATATTATGTAATTAATGCAAAGGAATCTATTAAATATTCTTTATTTTATATTAATATAATTACAACATCATATATTTTTAAAATCAAAATGTTTTTACTAACTTCTTTTATCAGTAGGGTTGGATCTGCAACTCCCTTAAAAAAAATTTGTCACAAAACTCTTTTTAATCTATCATATCAGGATATAGGGACTTTTTTATGTACATGATATTCTTTTTCATGTTTATAAATATATTTATGAAGTTTTTTTATTCTTAAAACAATGTTATTTTTAAATATAAATTATTTATAAAAATTATACATCAACAAAAAAATGCACGAAACCTATTTGAAAATGTTTGAAATTAGATAATACTACAAGGGTTATCATAATATGATTAAATTTAAATTTATATACCTCTGTATAGATTATTTTTAATCTATACCATCTTGTTGATTATAACCATTACCAAAAAGTCTTACTTTACTTTTAACAATTATTCCATATTCAACACATTTGTATCTAAATACAAATTTTAATCTAATAATATAAGTTTCTTTATTACATTCATATAATGATCATCTCTTTCCAAGTATTAAATTTACATAACATTTGTGGAATACATAAAAAAATTATAAAAACATATTCCCAAAGACCATACTATTCTAGTGCATTTGGATACATAGAAACATAAAAAAAGTTTAAAAAATGAGCTACATATTCCCCTACAATGTTTATATTGATTATCACACTTCTGAAAAACATCATAAATAATACATAGCTTCGTAATCTGGTGGGAAGGAAACAAAAAAATGGGTGACCCCAGATGCAATGTAAGGGAAAAAAATGGATTTGTGTAAGTATAATAATGGTCATAATGGTATGAGAACATGGTCCTGAAATTTAATTTCTTACACTACTTATCAAATATTATATTCATGAACCCCGATATAAAAAAAGGTAGTTCATAAGACATGAAACATAAGGAAGTTAATTATATAATCCATGAAATCAAAACATTGGAATAAAACATGGAATTTATGAAAACACATTAGTATATGATCTGATTTCTATATTGGACAATGAATCATTTCCAATACCATCTTGGTAGTCATAGTTCATTCCCATGTCCCTAATTGAAGTATGAGTTAACTCCTCATACCATCATGGTAGTCATGGTTCCCTTCCATGGCCATCATAGTAGTCCTTGATTACTCCCAATACCATCTTAGTCTATATAATGGGAAATAAATCATTACCCAATTCATTGGAGGAATATATAGGTCCCACTATTCTCATAATGAAATCAGACATAAATGTTCAAAAAATTATAAAAAATCATATCATAACACGTGAAATGAATAGGGTATCATAAAAATTTTATCATAACCTATCCTATTGAAAAATAATAGTTCTATACTCATTTCATCATAAACATAACCAATGAAAAGAAAAAGGTTTCAAAATCATATAAACGATGAATGAGTAATGGGTTTCATAAAGATCATGTGATCAAAACGTAATCCATTCAATGAATGAATAAGAATGATAAAATTGATTTTTTTACCCTGTATAGAAGGGGTAACAACAATATATGTTATATTAGATAGAAAATAATTTTCAACAGTCATTTAAAAACATTTCATGAGAAAATAACTTTTCTGAATTGAAAATTTATTTTTAAAAAGATAAATCATTTTTTAAAATATTTTTCATTAAAAATATATTTGAAAATATTAAATTAAAATTTAAAACAAAATAAAATTTCTAAAAACATTTCTTCCTTGAAAATTATCTTCATTTTTCATTTGAAAACGTTTTTTATAACATTATTTATAACATGGTTTTGTAATAAATCAAATTTCAAACTGAGGAGAGAAATATTATCATATTTTTCACAAAAATATTCCTTAATTATAAGTACCAAAGAGTTTAAAATGCTTAAAATAATTGGAGATAACTTGAATAAGTAGAGGATATGTAAACTCATAAGTTTTCTTGAGAGAAAAATCATAATATTTTTAGGAATGGATGCATAAATAGAGACATCTTGAAAAACATTGAGATTGTTTCAATAAACTCTTGTTAATTGGTATCTTTTGGTAATACAATAAATATAAAAAAATGAAATTACATGAAGCTTAAAATATATGTAAAATAATAATATTCTTGATATAACATGTAAAATATAATTATATACACCTCAAAAAAAATATTTAGGTTTATAACAAAACATGAGTCTCAAAGAAGGAAAATTGAGACAAAACATTTCTACAGATTTGGTAACCATTGAAACATAAAACCCATAAAATAATGATCATATAATGGAATTTTTAATGCAAATTAATTAAAATTATATTATAAATATACTAAATTCATTTTCATTACATACAACAAACAAAATTAGTGAGTGAGGATTAAGGTATGTATCTCACATAAATTAATGTGAGATAAAATTTTCTTCATTTGTGTCTTGACACTCATAATACTCATTAAAAAAAATTTATAATAAATATAAATGTATTAAAAATATCTTAAATTATTATATTATTATATATAATACCACATATGGTTTTATTATGAACCTATATTACCCTCTCATAATCAATCATGTGTAAAGGTTTCTCCTTGGCTAATATCCTTTTTTCTTGGCATGTGTCTTAATTTTTCATGACATTAGTAATTATACCTATATAATGATTATATAATGTATATAATTTTATAAATATCAAGTATATTAATTATATATTTATTATAAAAATATATATTATACATGTTTTCAAAATGGAATACGCTGTTTATGGAGAATGTAAGCCGTACGTACGCATAAACATTGTTTCTGTTTTTGTAAATGTATTAAAAGAAAGAAATAAAATGGAACACACAAATATATATTTAAATATTAAATTTACATTAAAATTTTATATATATATTATAATCAAAATAGGTTGATCCTTAATATATTCCATGAAATATGTGACTAAATCACATCACAACGAGAGGGCAGAAGTCCACACATCCTCAAATAAAATTATCGTATTTACACTTAATAGAAATTTAAAAATATATTTTTTAAAAGAATTAAATAATATTAAATAGATAATTAATATAATATATTAAATATATTAATTTATTTTACATCATAATTTCCACCATGAGAGGTGGTAAATGAAAAAATGGACAATCATTGTTTAGTGAGGTTGTAGTTCACCACTCACACAAACAGTATATTTGATACCCATTATATGGATATGTATGTGATTGTAGGTATAAAACATATAAAAATAACATAATATTATGTTGTTTATAATGGGTTTTAATACAATCATTGAATAACTAGTATGATGTGGTGGAGAAAAAAGAATAAAATAAAGGATCTTTAGAGAAGATGCTGCCTCTTAATCAGGTAACTCCTTTTGGTTTGTGCCTAACGGTTTCCTTGGAATGATTTCTATCCAAATGGAGGATTCACATAGGAATATAGGTATTTTGGGGAAGTTTATTGTGCTGAGGGTTTTAGAAAACAATTATTTTGATATTTTTTATGAAAAGGGAGAGGTGGTGGCCTTTTATAAGGGAGACAGAGTGGCACTATTGTAATATTTTAGGAAAAGGGTTGCCCCATCCACATTTTATTATTTAAAGTGTATCACATCATGACCCAATGTAGATAAAATGTTTTATAGGTTCAAAATATTAACATACAATGGATTTTGGAAGCTTTTATAGTCCATTTTTTGCCTTATGTTAATGATTTAGTCCCTTATAAAGCTTAATTTGACCTTAATCCTCGTAATTAATTTTAGTTTCTTTCACTAATATTTTTTTTCAAAAACTATATTGAAATTATTAGAAATTATAAATTATAATGAATCAAAATATTCCATAAATTTTTCCAAATTTATATAAAATTATTGGATGAAATTAATTTAAAAAAAATCTCGCCAATGAGATGACACTCTAGGTATTTAAAGACAATTATCCAATAGTTTTCAAAATTTCTATACCCAATTTCAAACGAAAATTGTTTTAAATTACATAAATAGGACTAATTTATTAAAAATATAATATATATAAACTTTAAACCAATTTAATATATAAATTTTCATTATAATTAAATTAGATGAAAATGTTGATTAGAATTAAAATTTGGTATTTTACACTATTCATCCAAAAAAATAATGTTTCTCAACAAAATAAAAAATTTAAAAATAATCTAATTTAGACATTCTAAAATTATAAATGGTGTTTATTTTATCAAATTGAATTTATAAATGTATATAAAAATAATTTTTTTCTTTTCACAAAAGGATATTAATAGCAGTTCATTTGAGAAAATAAAATTTTAAAACATATAAGGACTTTTCCAAAAAAAATATAATATTCATTTTAAATATTTTTATTTATATTAATCAATTGTCTAATATATTTGAAATGTAGTTATTAATATATATATATATATATAACTATATTTCGCCACAGGATTATAATTCTATCATTTAAATAATTATAATAATAAAATTATGTTTCTCAGAAACATCGGTGTTGCGTGTAACATATGCCAAGTCAGTGTTTTGTGTAACTTATTCTGAGTATATGATTCTTGTAACATAAACTGAGTCGGTTCCATGAGAATTTTTTTTACTTAGTGAATTTCAAGACATTAATGAAAATTAATTCATTCAAATATAAAAAATGGTCCATAGAAACTCTTGGTGTTACATTCAACCCCCTTAAAATGAATTTCACCCTCAAAATTGATCATTACTATACAAAAAATGAAGATAATTATTCGTCATAATATCATAAAGTTCCCATGTATATTACTCTAAATGGATATTTCCCAACAAAACTATGATCAGGTGAGTGGTCTTATTTTATATAATATTATATATATGGTTAAAAATTTCAACAGGTTATTCCTCGTAAGAAAGATCTTTCTTCAACAGTTTTAATTATGTGTTTATTAAAGGTGAATGGTCAGTTATATACATCCTTAGTAGAGATACGTGGAACACATCATGGTACTAAGAGATATTTGGAATAATATTCATGTGATATGCTATTATCTAAATATGATCAATAATTTCAAAGGGACTGATGTACCTATGGTTCTTCTTATATTTCTTCCAGAATCACATAACCTTATTTTGGGGATAGATTTGTAGAAACACCTTTTCACAATATTTAAAATCTATAAACCATCACTAGTTTTCATCATTACATTTCTCCCAAATTTTAGATACCTTAATATATTTGTTAAATGGAACAATTTTTTAGTGATCTCATGACACAAATAGATTGTTATATCTAGCATCATCTGAGATTGTTGGATCTCTCCATTTCATCCCATGTAGAGATTCATACGATTCCATCTAAATTCTTGAGTGAAAGCTATTTTATTATGAAAACTCAACTAAAGGAAGGTGTTTACACAACAACCTTTCAAATAGCGAGAACAATATCATAACATAACATTATGGGTTTGAATTGTTATTTTATAATAAAAATATGCATAAGAATGATATTTAGTGTTGAAACACAATTATATATCATGTTCTCATAGAAGAATTCACCAGAACAATTAGGTGACCATCGAATCTTAATCTGATAAAATAGAATGCGGATATCCATGTTACCTTACCAGTACCTTAATGTATATCCTAGCAAGCTGATATAGAGAGTTGTATTCTTTAATTGAGAAAATGTGATATGACTTATTATGTCAATAGACTACCACAAATATAGGATTAAACCCTTTAGATTTTTTATGTATTCCAATAACAAAATCTATAGTGATTTTCTCTCATTTCCATTCTAGTATGGGTAATGGAAGCAATATCCATTATGAATTATTTCTTTCAACTGCAATGCTTTTTCATACCAAGCACTAAGAAACAAAATCCATGGAATCGATCATTATTCCATCCCACCATAAGTATTCATTAAAATCCCTGTACATCTAAATAATTTCATGATTAATAGAGATTTATGAACTATGATATTTCTCTAATAATCCTTCTAAAAATATAGTATGGAAGGAACACATGCATAGTTCCACAACCTCATCATCCAATCCTAATCAAGATGAAAATTAGGAACATTTCTAAAATTGTTCTTCTGTTGTACATATATCTTTTATTCCTCCTATATCTTCACATAGATAGAGGGATTAAAATTTATTTGATAAAGATAATAGTTTCTCTTTCCCCCTGGATTTATAAATCCATCCTTTTTAAATCTAGAAATATTTGATCTTTTGTGACTCTAATCATAGATAAGCTAGAATGATCCTTCTAACTCAAAGCATAATCCACCTTGTTTACTTTCCCATGGTGAAAATGTATTGAGAAGTCATAATCCTTTTTCAACTCTAATCATCTTCTCTAGATAATTTTCAACTCCTTTCAGGATTATATATATTTAAAACTTTTTGGATTAGTTAATATATCATTCTTTTTTCCATAGAGACCATTACATCATATAATTAATGAAAGAATTACCTCTACCAACTACAAATCATTATTTGGGTAATTTTGATCATGAATCACCAATATTCATGAGGCATAAGTGATAACAAAGTTATACTTCATATAATTACATCAAATCCCATTCTTGGATGCGTCACTATAGATTAAAAACCCATCACCACTATATGATAAAGTAAGAATAAGTGAATTAACCATACTTCTCTACAATGCATTAATCTTTTCCTCCCGTTAAGCTATCCATAGGAAACTCACACCCAACTATGTTAACATGGTTAGAGGATTTGATAGTTGTGATAAATTTTCCAAAAACCATCGATAATATCCATGTAAACCAATAAATCTATAACTCACATTCACCTTTGTTGGTCTAGGCCATCATTTAATAGACTTTATCATTGACGGGTCTATAACTATATCATATCATTAGATTATATGACTCAAAAATGAATCATTTTTCATCCAACATTCAAAATTAAAAATATTTTATAATAGATTCTACTTCATTAGGGTATTTAGTACAATTACCAAGGGATAATCATGATCTTTCATTATCTTTGATTAGATAAGAGTTTATTCTAAAAATACTACCACAAATAGATCTGGGTTATCTCTAAAGACTCTATTTATTTACTCCATGAAAATGTAAAAGGAATTAGTATATCCAAAAAGAATCACTATATATTTATAATGTTCATAACTTGTATGGAATGTTGTCTTGGGTATATCCTCCTTTATGAACCTCAATTGATTATGTCACAAATAATTTTTAATCATAGAAAATTATTTATCTCAACACAGTTGATCAAACAAGTCATAAATATGAGATAATAGATACTTATTCTTGACTGTGATATTGTTCAACACCTGATAATCCATGCAAAGCTGTATAGATCCATTATTATTTTTAGCACAAAAAATAGGTTCACCCCCAGGTGACCCACTTGGTCTAATGAATCCCTTGTGATTTATTTCTTGGAGTTTCCTTGTCAAATACTATAACATAATTAAGTCTATTTGATAAGGATCCATTGAATTTGGTGCAGAACCAGGTATGAGTTCTTTTTATAACTCAACATCACATTTTACTGGAAGGATTGGAATATATTCTAGAAATACATCAAAAAATTCTCAAACAACGGATATATCATCGATGTCAATTTTCTCCACATCAATTTCAGATAGAACAACCCTTTTAAAGGGGAATTAATACCCATACTGTGGATGTAATCTCCACATTAAGTCCAAGTTTATCATCATAATGATGGATGCTCATATGAGAGATTCAAATGTCAAATTTAACTTCCCTTCCTTGACAAGTGATGTTGGATTTATTATGATAAAACCAATCCTTACATAAGATGAAATAAAATTCAACCAAAGGAAGAATGAAAATATTTGCAGGACGAAAATTCCCACAAACTTCATCTAAAGAGGAATCATAGACTTGGGATATAATCATCATACCATTAGGGGATTTCATTATTAATTCTTTATGTAATTGTTTTTATGGTGAACCTATAACCCATATAAAAATATTTATATATGAAAGAGTGAGTATATCTATAAATAAAAATGATATTATCAATTCTATAGTGGATTGTAAGTATACCTTTCATCATGTTTTTATCATACCCCTTATCATAAATAGTGATTGAATGAGATTCACCCCAATCCCCCAGCTTTAGAGGTTGTGGATGTTGTTCATCATCACCAATCCTTGGGTCTAGTCATTGGCCAACATAATTCCCATTATCCTTACACTTGTAACACTAAATCAGAGGAGGTTAATTCAATGCGATTTTTCTCTGTTCAAATTTTAGATAAATTATTACAATCACTATTTCAATCAAATATTTGATGACCTTCCCTTCAAAAATTAAACCATAAATTATACCCATTAATGAAATTTTCTCCATGGTTATTCCCACAATTATATCACAATGATAATATCTTATTTTTCTCATCATGGTTTTTTTCCATTAAAATCAATATTCTTCTTTTTTTCTGGTCCCAGTGGTTTTTCTGTGACTCAATCCTCCAATTAATCCTTTATTTAACCACACATAATCTCTTCATAAATAATATCATATCTTATCTCCATATCCTTTATGAGACATGTGTTTAAACCACATAATACCTATCAAATTTAAATTAATTTTGGATGATAATTCATGAATCCTACAAACCTAATCATGTGAAATTAGCCTCATATGTACCAAGATATTTATCATCCACTTTCATAAACTCACAGAAATATTTATCCATAGTTCTGAAAGGAATATGAGGAATGTTCTTATAGAAAAAAAATTCATGTCCTCATCCCAATCCATAGATTCAATCTCATCTTACAGATTTGTATTCAAGAATATAGCCAACCATTGGTCTACTTCACCTTCTAACTGAGAGACAACCAGAATATAATTCTCATACACTAAACATTGGATGATGGAGAATATCATTTCTATAATATTGATCCACTTTATGAAAACATGGGTATTATAATACTCTCTAAATGAAGGAGGATGTTGCCTCATGAAATAATCAACAGAATATTGTTCCCCCCTTTTCCCATTAGGATGTTCACAATGATTCAAATCTTGAAAAATCTATTTTAGAAAAACAATTATGTTCTTCATTCAATCTCACATATTCCATTTATTATGAGGTTAATCAATTCATTTTCCATTTTAATCACTATTAACATGGATCCTTTAGGATAAATCCTTTGACTAAAACCGAAATCATAGAGTAAGAGATAGTTATCATATTGAGAAGCCACATAATCATGAAAAGTCACTTATATGACGTATAAATTATGACACATTAATTAATTTATGAAATCATTGTTTGTCCTAGGTTATTCATAGATAACTTATATTTAAATCCAACATTATTTTCATTAATATTTTTTTAATTCCCAAAGTATATCCCCTTGTAGTGTCAAACTGGGTGTGTAATATAGCTCATTTTCATGTACTGGATTAACTTATTCAAGGACTAGAATTTCTTTTCGAAATTTTTACCCCTAAGTAATTCTATGTGAGATACACATAGACTTGTAACTTCTATAATGAGATATATTTATAGGAAACCAGTCACTCTATCCTTTAAAAAAATACCATGACATTTTCCTATAATCTTATTCATCCTTAGACTTACCCCTAAACATTTACATAGGGTTCTCACTACAGTTTCTCATCCTAACATCCAACTGTTAACCAAAACTTTTCTTAGATACCAACATTAGAGGACCTAGATTTTGATATATTAACATTAAATTACATTAGAGGAATGAAATATTCATTATACAAATCATCACTAAAAGATCATACTAGTCTAGAACCTTTGGAAACATGGAAACATAAAAACTTCTACAAAAATGAGCTATATCATTTTCCACTTCGTTCTTCATGACTAAAACCCTTCTTAGAAACATCATACATAATACATATCTTCATAACATGGGTGGAAAGGAACTTAAAAATGTATGAGATTATATTCATAGAAAGGGTTGACATCAAGGATATGTAAGTATAGTCATGAGCATGAGGGTATGAGAACACTATCATGTAAATAAAAATCATACCTAGCATATCAAATATTTTAGTCAAGAAACATGGTATAAATATTGATATTTCATAAGACATGAATTTTAAAGAAGTAAAAAACATAAGACATAAAAGAATAATATAGGAATAAAACCTATAATTTTTTCAAACACATAAGTATATAATATTATTTTTATATTATCCATGGAATAAAAACAAATACTATCTTAGTAGTATGGGTTCACTCCCCGTAAAATATTGGAATTAATAGTTCACTTCCACTGCCATCCTAGTATCATGAGTTCAGTCTCGATAACTTCTAATTCATTCAGATGAAACCGTAGGGGATAATCTGAATATTAAGTCATTGAAGAAGATGAGACCACTTCAGGTGAATACTAATAAAGATAAAAGTGAATGGATTGATAAACAGGACCATATATTTCTTAGTGGACACAACCTGGGGAATATCAACAAGGAGAAATATAGGCAATCATGACACAACGTGGCTCATCTATATGAATGCACACTAAAGGAAAACCGTGACATCTAGGTAAATTCTATCCCATGTATATTGTTTAAGGAGATTAGTTCCAACAAAATCAAAATTTTCTTCAACAACTCTATCGTTTCATTAGGTGCTGAAACTTGTAAGATGTGAGGGTTCTCAATTCTCCCTTAAAAGTGTTTGAAAAAACATTAACGTTCTATGGATGGATGTGACAGAAAATCATAAACAATCATATCATAACTCCTCAAATGAAATGGGTATCATGAATATTTAATGATATTATATCTTATCTAAAAAATAGGTTTCATAATCATTTCACCATTAACATAACCCATGAAAAGTATAGTGCTTCAATATTATATAACTTGTGGAAGAGTAATCAGTTTTATAAGCATCACGCCATCAATACATAATCAATTCCTCAAAATAATATGAATGAAAGCATTAAATAATTCCATAGGAATTAATTATTAACACAAAAATATGTCAACATAGATGGGATATAATTTTGAAAGACCTTTTAAAAATATTCTTGGAGAAAATACCCATTCTACTTTAAAAACACTTTTGAAAACATATAACATTTTAAAAAACCGTTTTCATTAAATATAACATTGAAAATTTCTAAAGAACGATTTGAAAACCATTTAACATTCTTAAAATAATTTAATACATGAAAATTATCTTCAATTAACATTTTGAAACATTTTTAAAACATTTTTTAAAACATGGTTTTTTATTAAAATAGATTTTAAACCAAGCATAGAAATACAGCCATATTTTTATCTAAAAAATTATTTATTATCATATATACCAAAGAGTGGAAAATTGTAACAATACATTTATATAAAATTAACAGAAATAGTATAAGGATTATGAATGGTTTTTCTTGAGACATGGATCAAAAAATTTCATTAAAGGATTCATAAACATAAATAATCCGGAAAATCAATGAGATTGTGTCAATAAAATCTTATCACATGGGAACTTCCGATCATAATCTCTATTTAAGAAAATAAAATCATATAAAACATAAAATATCATGTACATAATTATATTAATGATATAATATGTAAAATGGAAGTATATACACCTTAACAAATAATTTTGGTGCATAACAGAAAATGAATCTTAATGAAGGTAAATTGAGAAAAAAAATGTTTTACCGATTTTGTATCCTTTGAAACATAAACACCATGAAATAAATATCATAAAATATATGTTTTAATACCCATATATTTCATTATAAATTTAATTGATTTCATTCAGGTAAGTACATAAATAGGAAAAAATAAGTGACCAATAATTAAGGCATTTATCTCATAAAAATAAAAGTGAGATTAAATTCTCTTACATTGTGTCTTGAATCTCGTCATACTCATTAAAAACATATGTATAACAAATTTATATTTATTTTAAATCTTTTAATGAACCATATTTTTATATCTAATACCTTCTATGGTTTTATTGTGACTTTATATTAACCTCTTGTTAACAATCCTTGGTTAAGGATTCACTTCGAGTAATATGCACTTTGTTCTTCACATGTGTCTTAATTAGTAATATATTCGTTTCTTATACTTACAACATGATTCCAGAATGTAAACCATAATATGGATATATTTTTTCTTTAGGATAATTTCTTTACAATAATATCAATAATATATATTTATAAAATGAAATACACCATGCATGGAGATGGTAAGTCATACCTACGCATGAACGTTGTTTCCTTTTTATTTTCATATATAAATACAGGAAAAAATGAAAAAAATGTGTATATATGTAAAGATTATAATTAAATTGTCATTATTATGATATATATCATATAATTTCACTAAAAATTTCCTCAATACATTCCATATTGTGTGCGAATGAATCCCATCACTTTGAGGGGTGGTAGTCCACACATTATCAAACAAATTTATCTTCTTTACATCAAATGGCTAAAAGTTATACATAAGATTAAACACATAATTAATATATTATATGTATTATGTAAAAATATTTTTCATCATAATTTTCAAAGTGAGAGGCGGTAAAGGAAAAAAAGAACAATCATCGTTTAGTGAGGCGGTACGTCTCCATACACATAAATAATATGTTTATTGCCCAATAGATGGATGTGTGTGTATCTTTAGATCATAACTATAGAATAGAACCTCCGTATATTATTTATTATATCATTTTTAATAAAATAATTGAAAAAAAATAAATTGGATGGGGTAGATAATGAAAGTAAAAGAAATGACCTTGAGAGAAGATATTTACTCTTAATCAGGTATCTCCTTTTGGTATGTGCCAAAAGAATTCCTTGGATTGATTTTAATCCAAAGGGATTATCAAAAGAGGAAGGGAGGTATTTTTTTAAGTTTACTAGGTAGATCATGGATTAAACTATGTGGTTTGAGAGGTTTTAATAAGATGAAGACATGGTGGGCTTTTATAATGGAGGAGGAGTCGGACTATTGTAATATATTGGAAATGGGAAATCCCACCCATGTTTTTTATAAACATTGTATCCAATAATGACCCAAGGCCTATAAAAGTGATAATAGGTTGTAAATATGATAATCCATTAGAAAAAGTTTATAGGTATTTTTTATCCATAAGTTTATGATGTATCACTTATTAAGTAAATTTAACTTTAATAGTTGTAATAATTTTTTTTCAATTTCACTATTATTTTTTGTAAAAAACGATGTTAAACATATTATAAAATATAAATTATTATTTTCTCAAATATGGAATCCATTTTTTAAAATTATAATTACATAAATTTCAAAACATAATTTAAAAATAATCACACTGATATGATGTCCTTTTATGTTTTTAATGTAAAATCATCCAAATGTATTCTATGTTTTTTATTCCCAAATTAAAAGTTATTTTGATTCTAATGACCTATATAAATTTAATTAATAACATTATTATATAATTAAAATTTTAATCCATATTAAAATATAATTTTACCACATTAATAAATTAAATGAAAAAGGAAAATTAGAATTAAAATACCGAATTTTTTTACTATTCGTCCAAAAATGATGGTTCTCAAGAAAAAATTCCAAGAAAATACCCCGAAGATAATTTTGAAATTATATGTTCAAAAAAGAATTTTATTTTATTAAATTTAATTTCAAAATATTTATAAAATTTATATTATTATTTTTCACACAAATAATTAAAATTAGTGCATTTGAGAAAATATTATTTTTAAACTTATAAGGAATTTACCAAAAATTATATCTTTAATCATATATATGTTTTATTTGTAAAAAAAATTATAAACAACTTTTGAAAATTATTTATTACTGTTCATATAAATAATTTTAACATCTAGTTTATAATTATCGCATTTAATTAATTATAACAATAAAATGATGTTTCATAGAAACTTCAGTGTTGCATGTAACTTATACCAAGTCGGTGTTGTATGTAATGTATACAAAGTTGATGATCAATGTAACATATTTTGATTTGTTCCATGTAAAAAAATGTTTGACTTTGTGCATTAAAACATAAATGAAAATTAATTCATTCGAATAGAAAAAAATAGTCCATAAAAACATGGTGTCTTATAGTTCAACTGAAGTCCAAACATTTTTCCTTTCAAAATAATTAAGATCATATATCATTATCATAAATACATCCAAATCACATAAAGCCTAGTCATGATTATTCGTATCAAATTGGGATAAGAAATCATGATTTTCAATTTCATTCATTAAATAGATTATTGTATTAACTGGTTGATCTCCATCGCCAATGATATTATCACTAGAATGATTCCCTAGAAACAACTAACATTCTTGGTTATGTAATGGATATTCTTCAACATTAGGTAGAAAATATTCTTGAGAAATTACATCAAAAATAATTTCATTATTTAATTAATTATGAAAAGTGGTTTCTGACAAAGGTTGAAATTATTTTTTGAAATCACATTTGAGGATGTTGGTTGGGATTGATCGACAACAAAATGAACTATTTAATCAAAAATAAAATTTGTTATTTCAATAATATTATAATAAACTTATTTAAAAACTCTATAATCCATATATTTAGTGGAATAACAGAAAAATATTCCCTCATTAGATTTGAGTGAAAAGTTTTGTGAGTTATCCTTCATATTGAAAATGAATACATTGTAACTAATAAATTTAAGTAAAAAACTATTGGTTTTCTTTATGTACACAGCTCATAATGAGTTTTATTAAGAAAATGTCTCAAAAAAACTAAATTTATTGAATATAATATATAAATAACTACTTTATCCCAAAACTATACCAATTGAGTATTCACTCAACATTGTTCTATTTATTTCTTAAATAATTGTATTTCTTCTTCTAACTATAGTATTTTACAGATGTATTCTATGTGCGGAAAAGTTAATTTAAATACTTTCATAATAAAAAAATTTAAAATCATAATTCAAAAATTTTCTACCATGATCGCTACTAATAATTATTAAGAGATGTTTTTTCTCGTTTTTAAAATTTGATACAAAAGTTTTAAAATAATGATAATCTATTGATTTTTTTGTGAGGAAATAAACCCATTTTTATCAAGTGTAATAATTGACCAATATAAATACATTTTATTTTATACTAATACTCTTGATTACTATAAAACCAAATAAGTCTATGTGCACTAATTTTAAAGCAACAAAAATTGACATTTTCCTAGCATATTTTAAAATCGACATATGTTTCTTACTATATTAAAAAGGATCATAGACGTTCAAATAATCAAACCAATATTCTAGTTGATTTTTATAAAGTATTTTTATTGTAAACAAACAAAAATTTCTTATGTTACAGTGTCCTATCCTTCTGTTCCTATCCAAGATTGATCTTAAATTTCACTAAGGAAAGGAAATTCCTTGCTCCTATGGTCTTCTTTGTTAAGAGTGTGAATATTTTCATGTTGATCTGTTGAAAGAATAAATTCTTCCTTAATAGTATGTACTAAAAACATACCATTCCTAAATTTTATAAGGTAATGTTGATAATATAATTGACATAGGATTATAATGTTTTTTGAATACCATTACAAAATAAAACATTTGAAATTAATTTTTTACCATGAAGAAAAATATTGCTTATTCTGATAATATCCCCTATAGCATTTTCTTCCTTAGTGACTTTCCTACCATTCATTGTGATAATGTTTGTGAAAAATTATTTTTTACCATTCATATTCATGGAGCATCAACTATCCATATACCATGTATTCTTATTGTCGGTAATATATTTTTTAATAGGAAAAAAACATCAGACTTTTGGCACCCAAACCTTCTTAGGTCAGGCAGTGTTAGAAAACAAAACATAATGAATCCACATTTTCTAAAAAAAATAGGCTTTATGGAAACCAATAGATTGAAATTTATTCATTTAAATTTTATTTTCCCAATGGCCACCTTATTGACCCTTGGTGGAAAATGATAAATTTTATGAACAAAAATTTATTGCTAAAACTATTTTCATATGAGTATAACCCATTCTAGAACCATTACCATAATGAAAGATTTGTCTATAAATTATATCAAAACATTAATTTATAGTGGTAAATTTAGATAAATATTTACTAAAAATTTGAATTTATGATCTGATATTTACATCTAAATCATTATCCTTACAATAATTAGTTTTAGAATTAATTTTAGTTTATAAAACATTTTCATTCAAAATAACTAATTTTAGAATCATTAGAAATAGTATCATTTTCAGAATTCTTCTTATTTGGATATTTAGAATGATCTAATATTTCATTTTTTTATTCATATATTATTAATTCATCCATTCCATGTTTTTCCTTTTCACTCTCTTGATTTTTATTAATTTTAAAATTTTCATTTACTGAATATATTAGTAAACCTGAAACTTCGTTATAGGAGGGTAAGGAATTATCATCACTAGATGGGGATTATTATTCATACAATAATTTTCAATCCTTCTCATTATGATAGTTTGTCACAAGATTCATATTAGAAACATTCTCATCATTTCATACCTTTTCTATGAATGATTTATTTACATGTGGTACATTATACAGAAGACATAATTTTTTTTATCCTAAACATTCATTTTATGATGAATTTCCTCAAGAATAACTTCCACTATCACTCCAAGTGTCTATATCCTTTGGAAATTTCTCCTCCTTAAAATTTTAATATCTTTTCTGGATTCCATTATGAATTATTTTATTTTCTATTTTTTCTCTATAGATTTAGACAATCTAGTTTCATATATCCATCTTTCTCAAATTCAAGCAATAAAACATCATATTTCTTTTAACTTCTACCCTTGTGAATTTTCTTGTAACGATATTGAAAATCATTATTTCCAATAATCGTATTCATCCATCTGGTAACATTTTACAATTCATTTCCAAAATGGTAATAATTACATGAATTGGATTGTAATACAACATTCTTAATTATTGAGGATTTAACAACTTTCATAGTATCTGGATCATTATAAGGTTAGATAGTTGTGTAAAAATCAACTACCCTATTTTTCATTTTCCATTTCTCAAAATCAGTTTTTATTATCTTCTCAAATTTTATAATGGCTACATTAAATCATCAAGAGGGATATTATTCAACATTCTAGTCTCATCGATAGATATTCTCATCGATTTCCACTCATTGGGAATAATATCTAATTTCTTTTCCATAATTATTTCATCATCATGACCTTTTAATAAAAAAATTAAACTATAAATGATATTCATGAATATCTGGTACACCTAATCAATTGATTCACCAGTTAAAAATTGAATTCATTGTAATATTATCTTATCATTTATATTTGAGTTTCAACATCTTTTTATTTACCAAAATGTGCAATATCATTCATTTTTTTAAAAATTATTTATATCTTCACGAGATGATTTTTCACTATATATGATTCTTCACATTGAACATAATATTGTTTTTTAACTCTTTAGTTTAACTGATATTATTTTTCTTTTATGAGTTTAAGTTGTAACATAATTATCAGAAATTTTATAATCTACAGTAAGAATAAAAAATTTATCAACTTCCATGCTAAAAACAATATTATTCATCCTATCACTCTAGTACTCATTACCAGCACCAATAAGGATAGGCATTTACTGGGATTTATTTAATTAATAGATTCAACATTTATACCTCCCATATTAATATAACAACATAAAATACCAAAAAAATAGTGTAGATAATTGTTATAAATAGAATCATTAAATAAAAATATTAAAAAACATGGAAATGATTAAACAAGTCAAAAAAATTAATTCAATTAATGGCTAACAGAATCACAAATCACATAAAAGGATCTAATGCCAATAATAAGATGATAATAATATCATACGATAGTGGTAATTAAAAGAGGGGGTAAATTTTAGGTAAAAATCTTTTTAAATAAGCTTTTACTAAATAAATCACAAAACTATTTAAGTTAGATAATCAGACATGACCGTTAGTTCAATGACCAATGTAATAGTTTTGTAATTATAAATAATGAAACTCAATTAGATTATAAACTATTAGAAAAACTATAGATAATATTAAACATAATTCATTTATTGTAATCAAAATAGTATAGGTAAAAATATATATATATATATATACAGATGAATATGATTTTTCATATTCTATTTAATATAAAAAGAAAAAAATAAACATGTTATAAATAAGTATTATATTACCATAAAATATAAATAATTAATTTATATCTATTTAAAAGATAAATCGTTTTATCATAAGATAAAGTTTGTATATAACACATACTGAAATAATGCCTTATTTTATACTTATAGGAATCTCTATCTTTCTCATCCAAGGAAATCCCTCAATAAAAATATCATTAAGGTTCTTTCTTATTATCCCTAAAATACATTGATATAATGATCATATCACCTACCCACCTAGCCTCAGTATCCCTTAATATGATGGATTATAATCTCTTTCTTTATATTCTTGAAATCCCCAAATCGTTATGATGAACGGATATAGTTACAATTTAAAAAAAATCTCAAGGAGAAATTCTGACAATGGTTCCCTAAGAATAATATATATAAATAATTATATAAATAATTAGAATAAAATATAAACACTATTTAATCATTAGAATAATTTGAGAGGGAATTAAACTGTCCTATCCTAACTCTTTGAATTAATTTTCATTTATTAGAATCCTCCCAACGGTCATATTTTTCTCCCAAAGATTTTATTTCTCTGAGCATGTTGCAATGGCATAAAAATTTAGCACATGACAGCTCAAAACGATCTACAAATAACTAAATTTTGAACACCTTATTGAATTACACCATTATAGTTTTAAATTATTAATTACATTACAAATAATTCTTCTAAATATTATTATTAACTTATGTCTGTCTGATGGACTTATCTTTGAATTTCATTACGATGATATTTATGAGTATCAATATAATATTTGTCTATACTAATATTTGTATTGTTTTTATTACATTTCAATTTTGATATTCATGATAGAAACTCTATCTTATGCTACAAATAATGGTAGGACTAATGTATCATACCCAGACTCATTATGATAATCGTAATGAAGAATTTTATGTTTATTTTTGTAAATGTTTAGTATAAATTCTATGTATGGTAAATGAATGGTTTTTCTAATAATCATTATAAAAAATTACATATTAAATTTTATAAAATAATTTTTAATGAAAGTATTGTGATTTCCAAACAAAAATTAATGTAAATTTAAGAATCATAACTTCTGACTCAATATGATATAACTTTAAATGTAAAATATTTCACTAGATATTCATGTGTCCCTTGGAATGTATTTCAATTATTTAGTGTCTTGGGGATGTCACCTAGGGTCTAGAAACAAAATTTCCCCATTCCAAGACAATGGGTTAATGAATTGATGTTATAAACGGTTTCATTTGGTTGAATCCTGGAAATAACAAATAGTACCAGTCTTGGTTGGTAAAAATATCTTATTGTGAAAAATGGTATCACCATTGATCAGTCCTCGACATAAGAGATAGTTTCTGTTTATTTGATCATGTAGTTGGAAATAAAATCAACCTCTCTCTTTAAGTGGTAGTAAGGATTAGGATTTTTGAGACATGAAATGTCAATCCTAAAAATGAATAGCTAACCAATTTATATTTGACTTCAAATTACCATCGACTTTGGGAAAAATAGTATTTTTATAAAATTATAGGTGATCTTTCACCTTGAAATAAAGAATTCAGATGATGAGAGTTTCATGAAATAAAATGATATAATTTCATCAACATATGACTAAATAGTTCATCTTGAGTAAAATAGTTTATTAAATTCACCAAAAGTATTGATTTTAGAAATTAGTGAAAATATATGTTTTTTAAAATCTTGGTTGTATATTATAAAAAAAATTAAATTTTTTAAAATAGTCCAATTAGGAATGTATATTTTGAGATATGTGAAAATGTGGTAAATTGAAATTTATAATCCTTCATATTATAAGCACTAAGATTAAGTAGAGTTTTTTCTAGTTATAGTGAATGACACTAGAAATGCATAATAGAATCAAACCGAAAGGGGAAAACTAAAAATGTTGTTTCACCAGATCCAAAGTTGAACCAAGTGATATTTCAAATCGTATTCCATGATTTCTGGGTAATTTATTAGGTTAATAGGGTTGAAGAACCATATTAAATATAAAATTCAGTTATGTTCCAAAAATAGAATCCACCAATATTTTGGGGGGACACTAAGTTGGAAATTGTATAAGTCTTGTTGAATTTGATGAATAAAATATTTTATTTCATTAGGATAGAAGTGGATGTGAAATTTAAGCTACCAATTTATATTCTAGATTATTTTTCTCTATAATTTAATATTTTTTATATAGGCTAAATTGGACCAAATCAATGAATGGGAGGGTTTTGAATAATTTTTTAACAGGAAATTCTATCCTCACAGCATTGAAATTACTTGAACAATAGACTTTTTCAGTTTGATTTTAGATAATATCTTGATAAGATAGAATCTCAATAAATTTATGAATTTATTTTCCTTCGGACTATACTTTTCTTAAAGATATTCCATGAAAGAAAGAATTTTTTTAGTAGGAGTTGAAACCTGAAATTCATTCTAATATTTTATTTCCCTATATTATTAATTAATTAGAATTTTCTAATAACTTGATATTATAATAAATATACACCTCTAGAAAAAAATTTAGAAGAATAATGATTATTCTTATGGGAACATGTGGTAACTCTAATGATGGAAACAAGAATAGGAGGGAAACTTATTCCAAAGGGGGTGGAAAACCTCAAAACCAGACCATGGGATTGGTCAACATTACTTTTAAACTAAATAGTAAAACTAGATATTTCCATTGTTGTTCTTTTTAGTATATAATGAAATATTTTGACGTACTACCAAGAGAATATCATAATTTTAACTATATGGTACATATTTAGTGCTCTTGTTGTAGTGTCCCATGGTCGGGTTCTAGACACACATCGTTGGATTCATAGGACATGTATTCTTCAATGGGATGAGTGCATTAGAATAATTATCTTCATTATGATAGATATATCCAAGTTAATTCTAAGAACACCATCACCACTCAACCAGTGAAACCACAAAATGGAAATGAAGAGAATAGAGGATCATGTAACAAATTGTATGGATATGAGAAAATTATTGTGGATGATCAATCCAGTCATTCAATGGTGAAACATATTACCCATTTTAATTATACCCATTTTAATCCATTGCTTAATAAATTCATGTACCACTCATTTTTTTATTCTCGTGTTTTTGATAATATTATTATCACTATTAAGATAATTGAATCTTTTTTAAAACTACATTATTTTATTGGCTAAAGATAGGGTCCATCCTTTTTGTGTAATATTTTTTTCATAACTATTAATGGGGAAGAATTTATTTGGATATTCTCTATGATTTATGTGCATGAATATAAAATGATTTTCGGTATGTATGGGTTAGAATCATTCATGGACAACATCGATTATTATACTCAAATGGTTAGTTTCAAATATCTGGATAGCATCAGATATCTCTTTATTATATATTGGTGTGTAAATTATTGTAATTCATGAAATTTTGAGATCAGTGTTTGGAACCATCTCTTATTAGATGGAAGAACTTATGTTGGATTCTCTGGATGATATTGGAAGTGCATATTTTCCAACTATGTTTAATCAACGTCCTATTGTTTTCTATGACAATTCTAGTGGGATTCCACATTAAATTAGAGGTTAAACTAATATTTTATTATTTACTAGGGACCAGTCCAATATCACATCTTTTTTATTGGATGAGAACTATTATAATTAAATAAATTGATTATTAAGTTTGAACATTTGGTAATAAAAGGGTTCATTTAACCAAGTATGTATTTATCAGTAGGACAAGTAATAATTTTAAATAATAAAAATAAAATTTGTAGGATTTTTTTGGGGATTGTGAGCATAATAAATCTATGAAAATTTAATTGATATCCTCTTCTACGCATTTATTATCTATTAAATCAATTGAGGGGAGCCCATTAGTCCTCAAAAATTAAATTATGATCATGATATCCCCAATTCAGACATTTTATGGGGGATATTCTTAAGAAATATTTTAGAATAATATATAAAAAAAATTTATATATCTGTGTCCCTTTTTTATTAAAAATTAACTAGACATATTTATGGACATCATGAATAAAATCATTCAAATTTATTCAGATTTATTTTTGGGTTTCATTGATCATACACTGGTGTGTATTATAGGAAAAATTGAATATGGAGAAACACATTTATATAGTGTTTGGTATCTTATAGAAGCATCATTTATATGCCAAGATATCAAATTGTGATTTTTATATGGAAGAGGAACATTTCCTAGGCCATGTCAATTATGAAAAATCTATAAATGTAGATCTTGATATTTTAAATGTTATTATCTGCTAGAAACAACCAAAGAATTTATTTGATATATATAGTTTCCTTGTATTAGTGGGATAATAATGGAATTTTGTATGTAAAATTTCGGGTTTTGAATCACCCAAGATTTATTTACCAAGGAAACTCATTCCTTTCCAATGGAATGAGGAATATAAAGAATATTTCAGAAAACATATGATTATACTTACATCATCACATATATTCACATTCCCAAAGTCATGAAAGGCCTATGTAGTCAATTGTGATGCATAAGGATCTAGGGTGGGATGTGTTATCATGTAGGGAGATTATGTAGTTTTATATAGTTCATCATTGTTAATGATTCATTATAAGAATAACTCATCACATGAATTGGGATTTTCTACAGTGGTCTATTATTTTAAGGCTTCTCATCATTACATATTTGATAAGAAATTCATACTTTTTTAATATTATTAATGATTTAAATATGTTTTATCTGAAAGGCACATTAATTAAAGGCATTTATATAGATAGGGTATCTACATATGTTTGAAATTAACTTCATGGAAACACTACATAATATAAACACTATAGAATATTCATTCAGTAGGAATTCATATTTCTCGTTTTAGAAGAAGGATTTTTACCAATGGAAACTAATTTCAGTCATAATTTATATGAATTCAGAATTATTGGTCCAAGGTAGTGTTGTAGATTTCATTGCAGTATTTTTCTTTCCCTAATTTAGATGATAATTTTAGAAGCACTCAAACATATGATTCATAATTTGTTTCTATGTGGTCAAATATCAATAGTAGGTAGCCTATTATGGGTTGGAAGTTAGAAAGAAGTGCAGTGTTTCATTTTATATAATAGATGTCTAGCCTGGGATCTTCAAGAATGAAATCTTAGTTCCTACCACCATTTGAGATTGGTCATTCACCCTAGGATTAAGAAAATGTATACAGTGTATAAATAATAGTGTGGTCAGTTTGGTATGAAACGAGTTATATTAGACTATGTTTCGAGATGCCTCACATGTCACTAGATAAGGGAAAAAAATCTAAAGGTATGTTGCAGTATTTACCAATTCACATGTGGAATTTGGAGTAGATAGAACAAGAATTGGAAAAAAATATATCAATCAAGGTTAGTAAACATGAATTCTTATGATTGATAGTAGATCAAGAAACAAATTCATCTCACTTTATACTAATTGGGTAAACTAATTTTTTTCAATACTTGAAAAAAAATAACATTAAAGAAATTGTAAAGATTTGTTGAGTTCCAATCTCGATTGTATAGAACAGATACCCTACGTTTATTTATCATTTATTGAAATCATATATATAAATACCTTTAAAAATAAATAAAAATGATTACAGCTTATCATTCCCAAATGTGTCTATAATCTAAATGGAAAATAAAAATGTTGGAGAAAATGATAAGGGATTTTTTGATGGATTTTGGTTTCTCATGGGAAGAGAATTTTATTTCAGTAGAGTTATCATACCATAAGATTTTCCATGATTAGATATGTATACCTTATTTTGGATAATCTAATGGGATTTCTTATCACTCTTCAATTTGATGTGTTACAATAGGTGATAGTTCATTAATTGGACAATACTTGTGAAAGATACAATAGATAAGATTTACATGATAAATAAAATAGTGAACATGGATTAGGGTCATTAGAAATCATATGTGGATCATCATAAATGATCATTTTCATTTCAGGTGACTAATCATGTGTTCTTGAAAATTTCTACAAGGATTGGGCATCATCAATTTGGTAAGAAGGGAAAGTTGGTACATCGATTAATTAGCCTTTTGAGATACATGAATGATTTGTTTGCATATAAAATCAGTTGAATTTTCCATAAATGGTCTTTTTTGTGCATAATTTTTTTCATGTATCATAATAAAAGAATTACCAAACCTATCCTAGCAATGTGATTCAATGGGATCACACAGACATGGAAGTAAATGTTATGTTGATTCATGTTTTGGTATGTATTGTAGATAGAAAATATAATATCATTCCTAGGAAAATGATTAACACTTTTTTGTTATTATGGAAACATGGTAAAATTAATGATGAAATATGGGAGCATGAAAATGGTAATGGTAGATTAATGGCCCAAACTCTTCCGTAACATCATAGGTTTTATAATTTATGGAGATGGAAAAGGCAATTTTTGGGAGAATTTAGCACCCTAGCTTGATGTATTTGACCATTAATTTATTTATTTTTATTATATATGATTATTTCGTAAAATTTTGGGATGTTCATAATGATTTTTTTATTCTTTGTAGGCGTTATGGAGGTTCATGGTTTGATAACAGTTAGTAAATACCATCTACCCCATCCATGAAATGGTACAGTTTGTGGCTAGAGGGACAATAGCTCTACATTGTTATCACCTAGTTTGGAAAAACCATACAAATTATTAATAGAATCCATACATCATGTAATAGAGGGAAAACCATGGTTAGTGCATGGTTTTTCTAACTGTGTGATCTAACTGTGTGAGGAATGTACTTGAGGCAGTAGCACAACATAGTGGTTTTATAGTTTCCAAATGGTGTGACATAATTGTGAGGTGTATAGGTAGGACTCTATAGAAAGTGGATCTAAAAAAAATTGGCTATATAAGCACTCTATTTTCCCTAATCCTATAAAAAATGGTATGGTTTTTTTCTTTAAATGCGTGAAAGATGATCCCCAAATATCCATGAGAAATATATTAGAGAATCAAAGTGTGGTAGAGTCCCACATTCATCGGTAAGTCACCCTTATTCACCATTCATCATTGTTTGTCTTATATATAAGGTTCCTATCTATCTTGAAACAATATATCTATCCCATTAGGAATAGATATATGTTTTGTGTTATTTATGATTAATTCTTATTAGATCTAATGAAGATAACATAGTTGATGACCAGAACTATAATTGTTCATAATTTTTCAAAATTCCCATGAACCATTGTGAGGTAGGTAGATTCCCTCTTGACTCCACCTGATTAGAATCTGATTGAGTAGTTTTTTACTATTTTACATTCTTGGAGATTAGGGAATAGCATGGTTGGATTTCATTGAATGTTGTGTCTTCATTACATTTTTCAAATTATGGAAATTTGATGGATTTTTTTAAAGAACACATTGGTAGAAATTTTAAAATAGTTATATTAAAATTATTATTTTATTTTTGACATGTGAAGTATTTGTTGATTTTTATTACAGAATAGAATTTTTTGGAATGGGTTTGAATGTGTATTTGTAATACATGGTTTGTGTAATTTAATTTTCATTATATGTGACCACGTGTAGGGGGTATTTTCTTATTGGGGCACCTTATATTGGTTACTATGTGAAGGCTTTGATGATCATTAAGAGACCACCTGTGAGTATGGAACTATCACTTGTGAATGCATGGTTTTTGTGTTTTGGGACATGTTTATTGGTATTACAAATAACATAGAATAGATTCATAACATGAATAATTTCTCTCCATGATTTTTTGGGATTTGAGATAAATTATTTAAAATTTATTTTATAATGGTTTATATAATGTTTCAAACAATTTTTGTCTTAGATTCATGATTCAGGATGTCGTTGGGGAAATCCTACCATGTTTAGACTCAACCCCAAGTAGGGTGTTGTTGTGTGTATTCATTTTTCAACTATAACAAGACATGTAATATAAAGTTATCTAAATTTTTTATAACCCTTCTTGGTATTTTGCGTTGTCTTGTTGAGTCGGATCTTGGATTAGTCTGAAATTTTCTAGGTTGATTTCAATTTCATGTCGTTGATTTTTATTGGTCCATTTGGTGTCCTTATAGTTTTTATTTTGGATTCAAGATGTAATATGATATGGATGTCATTTTGTTTTTATTGAGATTTATTAAAAACATATACATTATAAAGAGTTTTTTCTTATTATTGTAGTTTTGATGATTTAACGTTAAATTGAAAATCATCCCTCAAAATTTTTTGCGGCCCTTTGCATTTATTTCCTTCATTTGGTGTCTTTTGGATTTCACCTTAGGATTGGTATCACAACTATCTATTCCAAGGGCCAGTGGTGGTATGTTATAATTATAATCAATCTAAGGTAAGATTTGGTTCTTCCCATATTCATATTTCAGATTTTCTTATTCTTCAACACTTTTCATGTTTAGTAGGAATCTTTTCTGGGAGTACGTTGATTGATATCATTATCTACTCAGTGTGAATATGTGGTTCATGTTATGATTCCTTCAACAAACATGTAAATTCTATTTGAAAACCATTAGGATGGAATTTCATTACCTTCATGGTCCATTGTTTACTCAGGTGTCCATGGTATCATTTTTTTATCCTAACTAATGATCACAGTTGATTGTGATCACTTGCGGGTGTGTGGGAGTTGTATCTCATAATAATTCTTATTGTTTCTCATTCCATGAGTGATAATAGTGTATCTTGAAGCCACATTTTATTATAATAACATTATGTTATGTTCCTATACCATGTTCTACTAATGTTATGATTATCATGCATTGACTACCATCTATATTTGTTACCTAGAATATAGGTAATGTTCATGGGGCTTGAAATAGTTATTACATCATGAAATGAATATAAATTAGAGGTAGAGTATGTATTACTTGCATTGATGGTGATGATGGACCAGATAACAGGATATAGGTTTGAGGATGTAATGGATTATCTATTTTAATGGTACACTAAAGGTATCCTAGTAACTATTACATATCATGTTCCTTGAGGCACCCTAATAGACTAGGGCACCTAAAAAACATGATATCTACAGAATTTCGGGTATAATTTTCTCAGAATTCCTTGAGGATTTCATATTATAGTTAGTTTAGTTACTTCTTAAATCATTCCACTATCCTTATATCATAGAGTTGAAGATGTTGCAGTTGTTCGTTTGTAGCATCCTAGTTAGCATACAACAACATGGTTTTATATTGTATAATTATTCTTATGACACATTAAATATAATTTTGAAATACATTTGTTTAACTAGGTCACCCTAGGTTATTGAATTGTTCGTGGTTTCATATTTAATATTTAACTCACACCCTTATTTGTAATTTTGGTGAACTTGTACATTTAATAAATATACACCCGGTGAAGGGAAAATGTCCAATGAAAAATGGCATAGAGAAGTATTATGCATCACTTTATAGTGGATCTAAGTGGACCCTATTGGGACCCACTAATTACCTTTTATTATTCTAATTCTCTAGACATTATGGTCATTCCACATTGAGATCTTATTATTAATGTATAACATACATTACCTTTATCATCTTCGACATGATTACTCCAGTTTTAAGTATATTTTTTCATATTTACTTTTGACCCAATTAAATGATACTAATAAGATAGTATCTCAAATAATTTACTCAAACCCTGATGATAGTCAATATCCTCTTTCAAATAGGGAGGTATGAATGAGACATGTACCCTGCCATCTTGAACCTATTGTTTCTTGTCAGGTTGTTAAAAAATGCTATCATATAAATAGTATTCTCAATAGTTTTATTTTATTTTTCTTTATTTAAGATAGGTTGGATAAGAGATTGGAGGGTTTTATATGAATAGGTAATAGTTAAAGTGTTCTAATATCACTATACAGGGGATCTCCATCATTCTATAAGTGGGGGAATTATGTTTTTCATTTTCTATTGATTAAATCCACCATGGTTTATTCACATGATGTTGATATATGAATAAATTGACTTTAGATGGGTTCAGGAATCCGAAATTGGAAAAAAGCTCTACATTCCATATATATATACCTTTTGTTGTGTTATACAATAATTCATTAATTAAATGGTCCTATTGGTGTTATTTTTCAGTATAGTTTCTCTTTGTGTTATATATTTCTGTTCCCATGTTGTTATGATATATTTTTATTTCCATAAATTAGTTGAACTCAGCATGTTATTGTGTTAGTATATATATATGATGACTTTGAATAACATATAGGAATAGAGACTAGTGTTAGTTTTATAAGGGGTGTAACATTCGATATGGTTTAAATCCTTTTGAAAAAACCCCATGTGATTGCACAGACTAAATAGAATCTATTATGTTTATAATATTCCATGGTAAGAAAGAAATTTCCTCACTAACATTTGGAAATTCCACCAATATAGCAGTTTTCTCGTGAACATGTTCTCTTATTATCCCAAGTGGTCTCAGTAGCGGTCTCATTCCATCCAACTCCGAGATCCATGGAAGAATATGCTTGGGATTTCCTTCTCAGGAATCCTCTAACATATTAGTGCCCACCTATGAACTAGATTCCAGGGATTTCATGTACATCATAAATTGTATCTTTAACCTTATAAATACATTAATAGATAGGATGTTTAAGCTAGTATAATTCATTATTCAATGAACCTACAAGAATTAGTGTGGAATTATGGGTCAGGATAGATAATATTATGGACTCTCATAGGAGTCTTTAATAGACTAATTGTTTATTTTATCCCTAACACCTTGAAACTAAACTGAGAATATGATTTTATTAAACTATATTAGGTCTCGATGATAGTTTCAGCATACTCCTGTCATTTTACAAAAATCCTTAAATTATCCCTTCTTTGGATGATACTATGGATCAAAATTATAGGATGTTCGAAATTGGACTTCAAGTCACCCACAAACTATAGGTAAGATTATTTTTCCTAGCATCATAACTAGAGGTTCTATGAATTTCTGTGGGTATTAAAAGGGTTTTGGATGAAGGATGGGCATCTAGTCCTCTATTTTGTTTCATTACTCTAATGAGTGGACCTCTTACTACTAATCTGAAAACCTCTTTTCATATAAATAATTGGAATTATATAGACTTATAGTAGATAAGTGTCTTATATATTCATTAGAGATTAGTTTCATCTTTTTCTTTCAAAAGGTGACCCATAATGTCTCAACTATGAGATTTTCATAAACTATAGGCCTATACTATCATCCCTCTAGATCATTTTCCAAAAACATTTCATGGATGTAAATATCAGATATTTATTCAAAAATATTCATCTAAGAGTCCAAGACATACATTGATGGGATGATAGTGGTCCAACTGGTGTTCTTAGTACCAAAATCATACTGGTAATATAACATAGGGACCGCATTTTATGGAAGTGATCTATGTTTTCAATTAGACTGTTGAAGAATTTAGAGATGTTCCATATATATATTAATGTATTTTCATGATTACATCCAACTTATCTACTAATTTTTTGGATATATTTTCATTACAATCCATTATATCCTCCCAAGTAGTTTTTGGACATGACTTACCCGTCATGTTGACCTCTTACTTAGTCTACCTTAATACACCATTGGGCTTGTAATTGGACCATCTATTGGGATGCACAGGGTTTTTATAGTTATTTATATATATGGAAATCATGGTTTTTTTATCCTAGAGATGAAAAGCATCTTTATGATTATCAATATAAAATAAATGACTAGTTTTTTGAGATCACATTGACTAGTTTTGGAGATTTGGGTCATTCACTTCACCAATGGGAGAGAATCTTATAATGGATTGAAAGTTGGAACTAGTAGAGGGATGTTTTTTAATACACTTGTGTCATCATGAGATGATAACAACATAGATTATATACTTTTATCTCTCAAAAGGATTAGTTGAATCCCCATTTTCTTTTACTCAAGCAATGGATCTCTATTAAGATGAAACCCCAAATTACTTCATAGGAATGCCAACTAAAATAGTATTTGACATTGGTTTAGAGCTCATATAAGGTATAACTAATACATTGATACACTCATATCATATGGTTCTGACCGGGATAAGGATATCAAGTTATTGATAGACAACTTGGAGTAAAAGGGATTAATGGGGGTGATTACGTCACCATGGGGTAAACCTATGCTATTATTCACTAAGGTATATGTTAATATAAAACTCTGTGTTATTTACTAGAATTTGAACAAGGTGATAGTGAATAAAATGTATCACTTTTTGTGATTAATGATCTTTTTATTCAATTATGATATTCTCATGGTTCTTTATGATCAATATTTAGTTGGGATATCCAAAATTTTCAGTGAGAGAAGAGTAAATTATAAAAAGGAATATCGAAGAAAGAATGGGATATATTAGTACATAGGAATGTTTTTTGGATAAATTAATGAATGAGAAATTTTAATTACACTAATGAACAAGATAATAAAACCATGTATAGACTCTTTTTTATGGTTTTTGTTAATCAAAACCTTATATAATCACCAATACTAGAGCATCATGTTATGTACCTTGTTTTAGTCCTTAGTAAACTTTTAAAATATCAATATTAGAAAATTATTTTGTTGTTTTATTTCTGGATATAAGAGGTGAAGTTACTAGGACCTGTGGTGTAACATCCCAGGTAAATGAAGAATAAGAGATTTACATATTTATTAATATTTGTGAATTAAATATTAATCTTAGCTTAAAGGGGTTGTTATGTTCAATAGAGTACCCGATGCGCAACAACGGGTTTCTTTGGAATCTTACGTTGCACTCTAATAATATAATATTATTTTTTTAAATGGTAGTTAAATCCTAGCCATAGTATTGGCAGGAATGAACAAAACTAACTATAATATGATTATACATATATTTATATTTATCCAATAAAAGTTAGAGGCTTAATATATGAATGAATCTAATTTTAAGCGTAATTTACATTAAATGGCCGATTTACATCCTTTTAATGGTGAACCCTTTATAAATCTAGTTTTGGTCACTTTAATACATTATATATGACCAAATAAAATCCTTCTTTGGTTTGGGGACATCATAATTTACTATGGGTAATTTTTTGGTATTTTTCTGATAAAGTTCATTGTTTAAGGAATAGTTAAAATATTGTATTTTAATTCAAAACTATGTTTTAATCTAATTTATTTATAGAGATAGATTATCTTTTTATTTGGTTTTAAAGTGTAAATAGATTATATTTTTACCATTTAATCTAATTTTGGTAATTAGAAGAAATTTCACATTTAAATTGTATATAATCAACTGTCAATATTTTGAAAGTTAATATTTCTTTAAATCATGCCTTTTGTTTTGACAACGAGAATTAATTTCAAATTAATTTCTTCCACTTCTGTGTTTTGAATTTGGAGAAATGGATTCCATATTTGTAATCAAGAGGTTCAAATTGTGTAAATAGGTAACTTTTATTTCTAGGCATTTTAAATATTTACCTCAGTAAATATTTTATTTACCATGGTTAAAGGGTAAATCAGGTAAATAAGGGTAAAAAACTAATATTTATTTACCCTAGAAAGTGTCCTAATCCTATTTTTTGAGTCATATCAGACCATGGGCATCCTTGGGTAGATTTGAGGACCCCATGGAGCAACTTAAAAGTGATTATGACACTTTATTTTAATTAACTTAAAGTATAGGCCAAAATGAAATAAAAAAATATCTTTTAGTAAATTAATTTTGACATAAGGTTATACAAGTTATATTTTCGACTATAAATATTCATTGTAAATATAAAATGATTTCTTATATCATGGTATTTTTTTATAATTTTTATACATCATATAAATTAAATTATTTATGACACAATCATGATGCAGTATTAACCTCATTAATAAATGATTTAATTAAATTAGATTATAATGATTAAAATATTATCCAATACATGTCGAATTCTGATTGGATGATTTTATTGCGATTATGAGTCATCTTATCTTCGATCATAATGGTTTTTGTAACATTAGATAATGAATATCATTATATTATAAAATAATATTTGCACAATTTCCTAAAGAGCCCCTCCTCTTCCTTATAAAAAGAGACCACTTCTATGCAATTCCTCACACCTATCAAGCCATTTGGCTAGTAAAAACTCTGCCCAATTAATCTCCGTACATCCCTATACTCCTCCTAGAATCATTACCTTAGGAATAAGGAACTTCAATAAGTCTTTTGGTTCAATCCAAAGTGAGTTACACAAATTAAAGGTAACAGTTTCTCATAAATTATTTTCTTTTATTTTGATTCTCTAACCCCTAAAATCATTTTATTTCCTTTGTTTTGTAACAAAAAGAGTATACTCAATATACTAGTATGTTTTTATGATAATTATTCGAACTGAACTTACACACACCTCCATCTAATGGATGAATAACATAATGTTTCTGTGGATGGAAAACTAATGCCTCACGAAACAATGATTGTTTAATTACATCTTACCACCTCTCATGGTGGCAATTATGATGGAACTGTATTTATATATGATATATATTATGTTTATGATTTATGTATTCTTATGTACTTCCCAAATAAATCAAACCGTTATGGTTTCCATGGTGGGTAAATACGATAATCTCTTTTGACGAAGTGCGGCCTACCACCCCCTCAAAGTGATATGACTCAATAATTCACTATGTGGGATGTATAAAGGATAGAGTTAATGATATTATATATGATATTATACTGGAATTATAATATACCTATGTACCATTATGTTTTAATTCCATTAAAATAATAAATAGAAATGAAAGTAGCGTTCATGTGTACGCACGTCTTACCGTCTCCACGAACGGTGCATTTCATTTCGTACCTCCAAATGTTATGTACTATTATAAATACATGTACATACTAGATATATATGATATATATGATACCCAAATCATGAATATCATTCTTGATATAATTAACCTTTTACCACGTGAACAACATGTAATTATAAGAATTCCATTTTTTACTCAGGTACCAAATATCTACAAAATGAATGTTATTAACTTAAATGATTACATAATGATTATAACATGGTAATAAGGGATATAAAAGGAATAATAAACTTGAAAAAAGTTCTTAAGAAAGTATAAATTAACTTTAGTTTATTATTCAAGAGATTAAATAATGAACAGTTCAAGTTAGAGATGAGGTAAGGGACTACGTCTCAATCTCCTTTCATTGAGGAATTTTTTGTTTTATACATGACTTTCCTTTATACAATGTATAAAACCCTTTGACTTTTACATTTACTCAAAAGGAATATTTTCTCTACGAATCGTTTTACTAAACGAAAAAACGGAATGTTTCTTTAACGTAAGTAGTGACAACGACCTTTCCGCCCTCGCTACTATTATTTGATCTTCGGCTTCCTTTACAAGCCAGAATGTTATTAAAAGGAAAAATAAATACCAAATACTCTTTTTACGTATTTTGGTATTGAAAATGTTTTTGAGAATGGACTTATTATTTCAATATCTTGAAATGTTATTTTATTATTGCAATGTGGAAATTTTATCTTTCCTTTATGCTTATGTTATAAGATCATGTTATGGTTCTTGGGAATTATTTACGTATACGGTTGGTTCCATGATAATCCTAGGGCGGGTGAGCCCGAGAGAGCTCTCTAATGCATTAGGTAACGTGACGGAGGTAAATGTGAATGTTTATCCTAAGATATTTAGGTAATATACAGTGATGGGTATTCCAAAGTAACTCCCTATGTGGCTATGATAGCTATAATGTAAGTGTGGTATGGATGCCGCAAGTTACCATTATGATTTATGATTTCTATGTGTCTTTCATAAATCTTAGGATTTCATGAGGTAAGTAAAAGAGTTCATGTTTTGTATGTATTTATGAACAAATGTTATCATTCACTATTTTATAACCCTTATTGAGCCTTTTATTCTCATCTTATGTTTTGAAGTTTTTTTCACAGGACTTAAAGATGAATAGGGTCAAGGATGGGATTAAGGAAAACCCATGCTCTCTTTAACATGGATTTAGAAATGACTTTTTTTTCAAGAGTTTTTATTTTATGAAAAACAAAAGTGGATTTTGGGTATAAGTGCCTACTTTGTAATATTTTGAGATGTAATAGTTGTGTCCTAATTCCCTAAAACTCTAAACCTGAAAAGATCCTCAATGTGAATTATTCATTTAATTCAATATTATGTAATGTTTATGGACGGGTCCTCATAGTTGGTATCAAAGAGAGGTTTAGATAACTTTTGGAGTTAGGATATTGTTAAATTAATATCTATAAAGTAATTTATGTTAATATTGACATCATATAGCATTTACAGATTTCCATGTTTCTTTGCCTAAGATATTTCTTTGTTTGGAATGGTTTTCCGAAAAGGAAACAAGGCAGCTATGTTGGGACGACATCAAGAGGCAGACAAACATTCGAATCTGCAACCTGATATGGTCAGAATCGGAACTGAACAGTTTGATGCAGTGATGGCACAGTTGAGTCAGGCTATAATTGGTGGTTGTATCCATGTACGAGATCAGCCAGATCAACCATAGAGGAACATGTTTGTAGTTGAGCATTACATGAGGCAGCATCCCCCATCATTCAGAGGATTATCTGATCTGGTGCTAGCTAAAGGGTGGATTAAAGCACTGGAAAAGATTTTTGATGTCATGGGTTGTACAGAACATCAAAAGGTTAGTCTTTTGGTTTACCATTTTGAAGGTGAAGCTGATCAGTTGTGGTCTGTAATGCCCCGAACCCAGTTATCCAGAGTCAGTGCATTATTTTAATACATTGGCATGATTACAAGGAATCGAGTCCCAAAGGACCGATCAGTTTACCAGTCTTGGAAAAATAGATCACATACATAAATGTTACATTTTCACTTTAAGATGTAAAAAACATAAATAATCTTTATGAACACCATTATTCCCTTGGTTTAACCCTGCATATCAATCACATTACACTTCTTGGAATCCTGGGAAAAATAAGACATAGAAAAGGGTGAGCTCAAATGCTCAGTAAGGGTAAGCAATACAACGGAAACTTTCAAAAATAATAATAAACATTCGAGGCAATGTATAAAACTAAAACAAAAGCCTTTTAAACTTGAACATCAGCATAATATGGCAGAAATAAAATGAAATAATGCCATTTACTTATTCACATGGATATTCTACTAATAGAATAATCACATGCAATATCACTATCCACTTTCATAATGATGGAATGCGTAATTTCCAGACTATCATACCCACATATCCAAGGACTCGTGCCAAGAATACAAATAATATTTTGTCAAGGCCTTGTTCCAAGACACTAGTTTGTCTCATGAGACCTACTAATGCAATTTTGTTTCAGAAGATACTTATGTTTAAAATTGCTAAACTACACTCGAGTGTTTTTCTGAAAACATTATGCAAGCTTCGGAAAACCAAATAACTATTTCTGAGACTACTTGACTAATTACTTGCCATTATGGGTCCACTCCAAATCCCTTCCTGTCTACCAAACTTGAGAGTAAGGTTTTCTAAAAAAAATTTAAACTTGCGTTAAATACGTATACATTTGCACTGGATTTTCATATATTTGAGAGAAATGTCTCTTTTTTGAAATCATTTAAAAATCACATAATTATAAAAGAAAAATTTTATTTTGAAAATATTTTTACAAGAGTGTATGGGAAGCATCAAAGGTGTAATAATGGAAGAGAATAACTGCCCCTGCCGTATAAGTTAAAAAAACATTCTTACCTTAATTCTTCCGAAAAGGTTAAAAAGGACCTTGTTTGGAAAACGACGGAAATATTCCTCTATAAACATCTTATAAAAAGTCCAAAAAGGGTATTAATGACATTTACCCATATTTTGTAAAATAGTAAGAATGTTTTGAAAAACATTTTTAAGAAACATGGATGTGGATGATAAAGAGGCCCTAGTAGATAATTATGTATACACAACCTCAAATAATGAAGAGATTTTGAAATAAACCCTTACCAAATTGGTAACTTACGAAACATACTACCCATGAAAGAGGTATCATACTATGAATATGTAAATACACATAAATTAAAGTGTATTACACAAATAAAACAATTATGGGAAGTACATACACCACACAAAAGGTAATAGTGGAAATATTGCATGAATCACATGGGAATAAGGAGTGAGATGAAAACCCCTTACCTTGCACTTTCCTTTAGTCGAGGGTACGTTTAACCTCCTGTACGAAGATCGTAGTATGTTAATAAATTATAACAGAACCATATTAATATTTATGATATCATACCAAATTCATTTATGACTTTATATTACCCATTTAATAATAATTTCCATGTTAAGTTAACATTTTGGGTAATATTCACTTTCTTTATCGTACGTGTTTTAACTTGTCACTCTTGGTTGTATCACTTAGATCATGATTTAAATACATCCAAAATATAAAACATGATAAATATATCATATATATTTAGAATATAAATATGTATAATAGACATATATATAAAATGGAAAACACCGTTTATGGAGATTGTAGTCCGTACGTACGCATAAACGTTGTTTCTGTTTTCATATAGTATTGAACAGAAGTAAATGAATAAGATATATTTTAGTACATAAATACTTATATATATATATATATATATCTAGTAGAATTATTATCTCATATATTAAATACTTATTAGCAAAGTATACTTTTATAATCGTCGATGAATGGTGAAATTGGAAATGAATCTCATCGCGTCGTAGAGACGGTAATCCGTACGTATGCACGAGCGAAAATATCATTATTTTGATATTAAAATAATATATAATTGGATGGTATATCATATATACAGAATATTTATCATGTTATATTTATTATTTACAAGAATTACAAATCATTATTATACCCATCCAAATAATAATATATTGAATAACAATTACCCCACGACTTGGAGACGGTAAGCCGTACGTACGCACGTATGGTGACATGTCATTCAAAGGATGGATACAATAATGAATTTGGTTGTAACATATTTATAATAATATTACAGTATATAGGATATACTGGATTCATTATTTTAGAATGGTAATAACAATGGAAGAATAAGTGGAAGAAGAAAGAAACATGAAAAAGGGTGGTGAAGTCATTACCTCTTCTTCGGGTTCTTCCTTTTGATTTGATCAAAAGGGTTCCTTAAGTTGGATTTCTGACTAAAGGAAGGCCTCTAGGATGAATTGAGGGAAGTTGAGAGAGTATTTGGGTAGAGGTTGGCTGAACTAAAATGCTTTGAAGGTGTGAGTTAATGAGAAGGGGGAGTGCCCTTTTATAAGAGGGGTGAGGGGCACCTTTGGAAAAGATGAAATATTATTTTGTAATAAATTCATATTCGGTTTATAATGGCTCAAAAGTGGATTATTTAAAGTTTAAGGTGGGGATGGGTCAGAAACCACTAAAAAATAGAATTTAGACAGGTTTGGGTCATTATATTAACCTTATCTTTAAGTATTAACTCTTAGTTAATTAGTTTCACTTTTACAATATCTCTTTGTATTTTTTTATTATATGGTTAATAAACATACTATATACATCCAAGAGACCCTCAAGTGGTCCCTTATTGATACACCTATCATGATATAAGACTCTTGGACTAATTTTAGTTTTTTAGGAATTTAATATCAATTCATAATATAATATTTTATTTAACAACTCTTTTATGTCAATTTTGACACTATTCAATAATTGATTTTTGTAAAAATCATAACAGAATTATTACTTCGAAAAAAGTTATTTAATTTGCTCCTAACATGTCATATTAACCTAGAAAGTTAGTTTAATTAATAAAAGATCTCAAATTATATTTATTTGGATATTTATAATATCAATTATTTTAATTTTTTCACTATTATGGTAATTACTGCATCATCATTGTGTCATAAATAAATTAAATTATATAATGTCTAAAAATTATAAATAAAATATAATTATGTAGGAAATAATTTTACCTTTCTAATGAATATTTACAATCGAATTTATCTTATGTATAACCCTATATTAAAAATGTTTTAGTAAATAAACATTGATTTTAACTCTTTTAACTCTACTTTGAATTAAATAATAATAAATGTCCTAATCTAATCCAAGTGGACCCAAATGATGATATTTTATTCCTAAGGTTGTTTTTGGTTGAGATAAACTTTTCCAATAGAATTAGGACATGTGTTAGGGTAATATTAATATCATTTTTACCCTTAATTACCATATCTACTTTTAACCGTGGTAAATAAAAGTAAAAAGTTACTATTCACCAAAAATTATTTTCATCTCATTGAACCACATTTTACTCCTTGATATTAACTGTGACTCTCGGATTTTCGAAATTCCAATAATAGAACTGGTAAAATTAAGTTTTATGAAAAATTCAGTTTTTTAACTACCACTTAGTAGTTTCACTATTCATCAAAAATTAATGTTTTTCAGAACAATGCCAAAATTTCACCCTAAGCTATAATTGATATTGAGAATTCAAAAATGATGTCTATTTTACAAAATTCCAAACATATAAGTTGCATTAATTAATTTTATAATCAATTCCCGCTGTCACAACAAATAGCGTGTTTTTAAGAAACAATATATATCAAAAGATTGACAATGGTTTATGTCCAATTTCAAAGTGAAATTAATTCTAATGAACACCATTGGATAAAATGGTAAAAATATATTCTAATAATAATTTAAAACCACTAAAATTCATCATTTATCACTATTAATTATTTTGATTAAAAAAGTTGTTTTTAATTAAAATTTAGTAATTTTCATTATTCATCAAAATATTAAAGATATCCGAAAAGTACCAAAATTTCACCTTAGGTGAAATTCGATACTCCGAATCCAAAAATGAAGTCAATTTTGGGAGATAAAATTTCCAAAATTTTAAAAAGTTGGTATTACTATTCATAACGGCTACTTTGATTGGTCGTGCTGTGTGTTAGAACTCGAAGTTGCGTACAACACACGCTACTGTATTATTCAAAGAAAAGCGTACTATGGAAGATCGGGGTGTTACATTCTCCCCTCCTTCAATATATTGTGTCCTCACAATTTTATATTGTTCCTTGAAAATAAAGGTTGAAAATAGAAAATATATTTGTGGAAAAATTCACATCGGAAATTTGGTTAATTAAATTTAGTCTTAACAAGATGAAAAGAGAAATGAAAGGGTCACCACAAAATTATGATCTCGATTATGAGGACATTGTTGGATATGATAGACATATAATTGGAGGAAAATGTAAATATTTATAGGTAGTGATTGAGGTCATCAATCACAAACAAGTTTAAAATTGAGATCCTTAAATTCATCAATCTATGATGATTTAAAATACCATCGGTTCAACAAAACATAAGGTATTAGGATTACACATTTTTGGCATTTCAAAATATATTAGTTGAAATCCCACATCAAAAAATGAATTAATGAGGCCTATATTTAAAATAAAGTGTGGAATGTATGAAGATTATCGAAAATAACACATACTAGGGTTCCATGTAGTAAAATATGGATATGGAAGAGAAATATAACCATCTATTATCTGATGGAGAGTGGTAGAGAACATGGCTATGAAAAGGCCAACAATCCCAAAGACATAAATTAGTGATGATCTAAGGTACCATCTAGGACAAAAAAAATTTCTAAGTTACTTTTCTTAATGTTGAGGAATTTATTTATGAGATTGGCTAAGATCATAAGGAGATATACTTACTTCATAATAAGATTTTTATCCATTAATAAATTTCTACCACAAACACATATTTCACCCCAAAACATAATATAACTCAAAAATACTCTATTTATCCTAATCGTATAGGGTTCCAAATATAATGAATTTTTAATTCACATATTAGACCTTTTTTGTAAAGAAACTACCTTATACCATCTAGGAACTTCATGTAGCACAAAGGTAGGCGATAAATCCCAATTGCACTATGGTTGTGGGTTCGATTCCCGCAGCTTTGTCCGACACGACGAGTCGTCACACGGTCTGTGTGTTGTCCTTTTATAAAAATACAAAAAAATAACCTTTCAAACTTAATCCATTCCAGCCATTAGACTTATCCAAAATACTATTATCCAAACTCACAGTCCAAAATTTACAAGGAAGTTAATCATAATGAGGATCCTTTTTTCCAGGTAATAACATGTGAACGTCTTCCTCATATATTCTTTTACAACACCACAGCATCCTGAATTACCAAAATCAACCATTTCTTATTCCAAAATCACTACCTCAATATTAGGACCATATTAAGGATTATATTTCCTTCAACCATGTAATTTCCAAAAAAAATTAACTTGCTGTCGAGTCACTTTTCTTAGTACCATAAAATCTAAAATCCTTAACTAAATAGTACTGTAGTGAAATCCTTATTTATTTCCAGGACATCATTGATACAACACTTAAATGAAATAATTCTAAAATAACAACATAGGAACACTAGTCATTCCTCTTCATCTGTGGTAGTATCATAACTTGATTATTATCCAATAGAATCATTTACGTCATAGTCTGATGACTGGGACATTGGTTCACGTAGTGTCCAAACTCCTTGGAAATGAAGCATTGTACATTTGAAACCATTTTCTTACCCTTGCAGTCACGTACTTTGTGCCATTTTCCAACACACTTATAACAAACTCCCATTCCATTTAGGAAAGTTCTAGGGTGTTTCTTCCCACAGTTATTACATATGGGGAAATTCTTCTTTTCCCTCTTCCCTTTATACATCTTTCTCTCTTCCATCCTTTTCTTCTCTTGCTTCCCTTCAAAGTCATAGGACTCAGTAAACTCTTTAGTTATCTTATCCACACATGATACAATTTATTTATATTATGATAATACGTGGGAGAATATTTCCCTTCTAAATGATGGCTTAATACCATGAATGATACGATCCTTCTTACTCTTTGGATCATACGTATTACTGGAGTTCACATTCCTTCTACTAGTTTCCATTTCTATTCAATAGCATAAACTAGGTAAGTTTATGAATTCCAATGAATAATTCCTAACACAAATTGAACAGTTTATAGATATAATCCATAATCATAAAAATGTTTTCTTTGAGTTAGTATATACTCATGATCCCGTCATATTGGTTTGTAAAGAAAATGATAATTATCCTAAGCATATCCCCCCGGAGTGTCGTAACCAAGAGTGCAGCAAGGCCCATTTTCGTGCACCATTTCCCGTTTGAGTCTAGCTCAAAGCGGTGTTTTCGGGTTTTACCCATAGATACATCTGTTCCAGAGCTACCTCTACCTGCTCGTATCCAGACAGAGATGTATTGCTCAGAAAACTCACAAAATCTCTACAATAGAAAAATTATATGAAGTTCTTCTATACTAATCCTCAAAGTCTATCTTAGGGCTATGTTCTCTAATCAGAGTTTATCTAAATCGAGTTTCCAAGGTTATTGCTAAACTTCCTCTGATACCAACAGTAATTCCCCAACCCCAGTTACCCAGAGTCGGTGCATTATTTTAATACATTTGCATGATTACAAGGAATCAAGTCCCGAAGGACCGATCAGTTTAGTAGTCTTGGAAAAATAGATCACATACATAAATGTTACATTTGCAATTTAAGATGTAAAAAACAACATAAATAATAATTATGAACGCCATTATTCCCTTGGATTAACCCTGCATATCAATCACATTACACTTCTTGGGATCCTGGGAAAAATAAAACACAGAAAGGGGTGAGTTCAAATGCTCAGTACGAGTACGCAATACAATAGAAACTTTCAAAAATAAGCATAAAAATTTAAGGAAATGTATAAAACTAAAACAAAATCCTCTTAAACATGAACTTCAGCATAATATGGTAGCAATAAAATGAAATAATTCCATTTACTTATTCACATGGATATTCTACTAATCGAATAATCACATGCAATATCACTAACCGCTTACATAATGATGAAATGCATAATGCCAGACTATCATAACGACATAGCCAAGGCCTCATGCCAGGACTACAAATAAGATTTTGTCAAGGCCTTGTACCAAGACACTAGTTTGTCTCATGAGACATACTGATGCAATTTCTTTTTATTAGATACTTACATTTAAAATTGCTAAAATACACTCCATTGTTTTCCTGAAAACAATATGCAAGCTTTTGAAAACAAAATAACTAATTCTGAGAGTGTTCGACAAATTACAGGCCATTATGATTCCACTACCAATCCCTTCCTGTCTACCAAACTCGGGAGTCAAGTTTTCTGAAATTTTTTTTAAACTTGTGTTAAATACTTTTACATTTGCACTGGATTTTCATATATTTGAGAGAAATATCTCTTTTTTTGAAATCATTTAAAAATCACATAATTGTAAAAGAAAACCTTTTTTTTGAAATTTTTTTACCAGCGTGTAAGGGAAGCTTCAAAGGTGTAATAATTGAAGAGAATAACCTCCCCTTCCGTATAAGTTAAAAAAACTTTCATACCTTAATTCCGCCAAAAAGGTTAAAAGGACCTTGTTTGGAGAACGACAGAAAGATTCCTTTATAAACATCTTATAAAAAGTAAACCATGGGTATCAATGAATTTAACCCATATTCTGTAAAATAGTATGAATGTTTTGAAATTTATTTTTAAGAAACATGGATGTGGATGATAAAGAGGTCCCAGTAGATAATTACGTATAAACAACCTCGGATAATGAAGAGATTGTAAAATAAACCCTTACCAGTTTTGTAACTTATGAAACATACAACCCATGAAAGAGTTATCATACAATGAATATGTAAATACACATAAATTAATGTGTATTACACAAAGAACACAATTATGGGAAGTACATACACCACACAAAAGGTAATAGTGGCAATATGGCATGAATCTCACGGGAATAAGGAGTGAGATGAAAACCACTTACGTTGCACTTTCCTTTAGTCGAGGGTACGTTTATCCTCCTGTACGAAGATCATAGTATGTTTTTAAATTATACCAGTACCATATTAATATTTATGATATCATACCTGATTCGTTTATGACTTTATATTACCTATTTAATAATAATTTCCATGTTAAGTTAACATTTTGGGTAATAATCACTTTCCTTATCGTACGTGTTTTAATTTGTCACTCTTGGCTGTATCACTTAGATCATGATTTAAATACTTCTAGAATATAAAAAATGATAAATATATCATATATATTTAGAATATAAATATGTATAATAGACATATATATGAAATGGAAAACACCGTTTATGGAGACGGTAGTCCGTACGTACGCATAAACGTTGTTTCTATTTTCATATAGTATTGAACAGAAGTAAATGAATAAGATATATGTAAGTACATAAATCCTTATATATATATATATATATATATATATCTCCAGTAGAATTATTATTTAATATATTACATATTTATTAGTAATATATATTTTTATAATCATCGATGAATGGTGAACTTGGAAATGAATCTCATCACGTCATGGAGACAGTATTCCGTACGTACGCACGAGCGAAAATAACATTCTTTGGATATTAAAATAATATATAATTGGATGTCATATCATATATACAGAATCATTATCGTGATATATTTATTATTTACATGAATTACAAATCATTATTATACTCATCCAAATAATAATATATTGAATAACAATTACACATCGACGTGGAGACTATAAGTCGTACGTACGCACGTATGGTGACATGTCATTCAAAGGATGGATAGAATATTGAATATGGTTGTACCATTTTTATAATAATATTATAGTATATAATGGATACTAGATTCATTATTTTAGAATGGTAATAACAAAGGATGAAGAAGTGGAAGAAGAAAGGAACTTGAAAAAGGGTGGTGAAATCATTACCTCTTCTTCGGGTTCTCCTTTTGATTTGATCAAAAGGGATCCTTAAGTTGGCTTTATGACTAAATTAAGGCCTCTAAGATGAATTGAGGGACGTTTAGAGAGTATTTTGGTTGAGGTTGGCCAAACCAAAATGCTTTGAAGGTGTGAGTTAATGAGAAGGGAGAGTTCACTTTTATAAGAGGGGTGGGGGCACCTTTGGAAAAGCTAGAAATATTATTTTATAATAAATTCATATTCAGTTTATAATGGCACCAAAGTGGATTATTTAAAGTTTAAGGTTGGGATGGGTTGAAAACCACTCAACCAAAAGAATTTAGACTGGTTTGGGTCATTATATTAACCTTATCTTTAAGTATTAACTCTTAGTTAATTACTTTCACTTTTATAATGTCTCTTTGTATTTTTATATTATATGGTTAATAAACTTACTATATACATCCAAGAGACCCCCATGTGGTCCATTAATAGTATACCTATCATGACATAAGTCTCTTTCCAGAACCTTACATTTTTAGGAATTTAATATCAATTAATAATATAATATTTTTTTTAAAAACTCTTTTTTGTCAATTTTGACACTATTCAATAATTGATTTTTGTAAAAATCATAACAGAATGATTTCATAAAAGAAATTTAATTAGGTCAATCCTAACATGTCCTGTTAACCTATAAAATTATTTTAATTCATAAAAAGTCTCAAATTATATTAATTTAATATTTATAATATGAATTATTTTAGTGTTTTCACTATTATGGTAATTACTACATCATCATTGTGTCATAAATAAATTAAATTATTTAATGTCTAATGTCACGACCCGACCCTACCCGGGCTCGATCCGCAACTACCCCAAGCCCGCCTCCACAGGCCAGGGGCTGGAGATCAGCGCTGAAGGCACAACAACTCGGGGAGGCCTTTGCCTAAGTACCTGTACACATGCACGCAGCACCCTCAATGAAAAAGTGCAGAGTAATAGAAAAGACAAGCAGAGTAAAAAGAAAGGGAAACTGCTATATAAATACCACAAAGTGCCTCGACCTCTACAATTACAAAGTACAAACTGAAAAGAAAAGGGAAAAACACGCACCCAACCAAAAAGTGAAACAACCCGGCAACAGGTAAACAAAAAGAAACTGCTGATGGGTCTCCCACATGGAACCCGGCCACGACCACTGCACGCTGTCCAAGCTCCCAAGCTCCTACACTCCTTTGAAGTCACGCTCCACCTGTCCGTCATCTGCAAGGGCACACCAAGTGCGGGCAAAGCCCAAGAAGGGGTGAGTATAAAAATACTCAGTAGGATACCCCGAAGGCTCGAGGGAGCAACAAAAGGAGGTACGGAAGGGTAAGCAGTAGAGCGAACAGAAAAGTAAAGGAGTACAACAGAGAGTGCAGTAAAGAGTCCAGCTCAACCCAACAAGAGGATAGAAGGTAGACTCATCCAGACACAAGGAGCTGGAAACAGTGAGAATATGAACTTCTCATCGAGTCTTCGCTACCTATAGTAGGAGAATAGACTCGTCCAACCGTGAGAAGCTAGACACGGAAAGCATGTGGCATACCCCGCGTGTCTTCGCCTTTCCTGGAAGGAGAGTAGCCAAACCCAAGAAGTGGGTGCCGGAAAGAAGGTATATACATATGTATGCTCTGTCAAGAATCCCGAACAAACTCGTAAGGGGATCTCCGTCCCATAGCTCAGTCCAGGAAAGAGTAGCCAACAGTCCCAGAAGTAACACCATCGATGCCCAGCATCCTGCACGTCTTTCCCGAACCAGAAGCCAAGGGGCTCAATCACCACACCTTGACACTATCCTCTTTGGGAGGCACTGACTCGCCGCACGGTTTTAGGTCACGTCACAAGGATGCGTCTCGGTGGGGGAAAGTGCTCCTCGTACTTGAGAGTTCTAGGAGAACGTCAACCACAACTCGTCACTGCCCCGCAGTCGAGAAGTCTACTCAAAGTCGACAGGGGACCCCCTGCCCAGCCCCATTGGAGGATCCCTGGAAGTCAACGGGTTCCCACTACAGGGATACCCAGAAAGTCGACGGGTGCCTCACTGCCCAGTCCCGTAACAGGGTAATCCACTGGAGGGAGACCCGGCTAAAGTCGGTGACGGGACCACTGCCCAGCCCAGCTGGAGGTAACCCGGCATTGGGGACCACTGCCCAGCCCAGATAGAGGTAAGCCCAGTATCAGGGACCACTTCCCAGCCGAGCTGGAGGTAAGCCCGACATCGGGGACCACTGCCCAGCCCAGCTGGAGGTAAGCCCGTCATTGGGGACCACTGCCCAGCCCCGCTGGAGGTAAGCCCAGAACTACTCTGGCCATCCCTGGTAGATGGTACTTCTCGGTAAACACCATTGTACTGGCCATCCCTGCTGGATGGTAACCCACTGGCGAGCCCCGCTCGAAACAACCACAGCTCTACTGGAACAACCTAAGCCCTACTGGAACAACCTCAGCCCTGCTGGAAACAACCTCAGTCCTGCTGGAACAACCTCATCCCTACTGGAACAACCTCAGCCATGCTGGAACAACCTCAGCCCTGTTGGAACAACCTCCTGGGTAGAGGATCGGTGCCCACGTAAAGTGTTGGACACACCAAAACCACAAGCACTACCAGGGAACATGGAACAACGGGAGAAACTCCCCAGGCCTCACAAGGCAATCCCGCTCCAATATGCTAAGTCACTGTCAATGTGGACCAAGACATCTCATCCCAGAATGTGGGAAAAACACCCACGCTGCACGGACACCCGTAGTCGCAAACAGTGTCGTAGTCCGGTGAAAGGTCACAGTACTGAAACCCCTCACAGCCAAAGAAGCAGAGGAACCAAACCATCTCTTCCAGCCAAACCATCGAGCACAAGACCAGGGGGAGACCGATCAACCCTGCTGGTCAAACAAACGAGCACCAGGCCAGGGGAAACTCCGCCCTGCGGGTCAAACAGACAAGCACAAAGCCAAGGGAACACTCCACCCAACTGGTCAAACAAACGAGCACCGAGGGACCCTCTACGTAACGAGAGGTCAAATTACGTAAAGCACATCATGGCACGCACGTGGGGCCCACACTACGTGTGGCCCCAAGTCAACCCCAACTGAGCGCACAAACATCCTCAGGTACCAACAACCACACGTACCTCCAAGCACTTTTGTATACTCCTGGAGTATACCTCATTCTAGCCCAAAGGCTATCATGCACACGGCACCCAGCGTCAACGCGAAGGCGTGATGTAACAACTCCACCTCAAAGGCCCAGGCACAGCCAACCACATCTCGTGGACCAATTGTATCACTCTCCCAAGAGTGCGCGATCACACGCCAAGGGTCCGCTACAAAAAAGGTAGGGCGAACCACCACTGGAGCACCTTCCATGCTTCCATATTTAACAAGATCGCGCAAGAGGATCCGAACAACCAAATGGGTTGCATCATTGTAATACTCACGGAAAAACGCGTGAGATCGACTACTAACTCACCTCAAACGGATATCCGATGGAAAAGTCACCAACACCGCCTAACGCCCGAACGGCGTCCTGTGATCCCGAGCCTCGGCCCTGAAAACAGTCGGGCGCATCAAACCATTGTGATCCCCTCAGGAAAACACGTCAAAAGCACTACTCACTTGAGTGAAATAGATATCCAGAGAATAAGGTGCATCCCGGCGCACCGCACATGAGCGGTGCCACGTGGGAACCACATCCCGGTCCCGAAACTCAATGAACGGATCACACCGTTGTGATCCTCTCGAAAAAGTACACGAAAAGGACTATTAACTTGTCCAAAACGGTCGCTCGGTGATAAAGCTGGAAATCACTGTCAACTCCCGAAACGGCCCTCGCGGGGCCCGCACCACCATGCGGAATTACAGCGGGTAGACTGCGCCAACGCGATGCCCTCAGAAAAACACCCAACAACGACTGCTCGCACGCCCCGAACGGACGTCCGAGGAAAAAGTCGCTACTAGCTACACGCTGCTCAAAAGACGGGTTGCGGGGCTCGCGCCTCATCCTCGGCCTCAATGCCTGAGACCACTCTGAAAACCTCTGCCTCAATGCCAGGGTCCCAACGCCACTGACGGCGCTCAAAACAGACGTCGGATGCGTCCGCGCCGTCCAAAACAAGAATCTCGGGGATTACGCTCGTCCACTTAAGGACATGTTGCGCCTCCGAGACCCCTCGTTTTGGGAATTAAAAATTCCAAAACCATCTCAAAATATTCTCCTCGTCCCAAGGAACGCGTCGCCGCTGACGGTGTGCGAATCTGACACCCAGGCTGACACTTACAGCCGTTTTAAAAAGAAAACGGACATTAGTGGGCATGGCCGGTTCGGCCGGCCCAGTCTCCTGAACCGGCCCGCGGTCGCGGGCCGGTCTTCCACACCCGGACCGGAAGAAATCCGGTCCGTCTTTCTTTTCGCCCACGAAGACCCGCTGCGCACGGGTCTTGTCTACAGCGGGGTCCCGAGGACCCCGCCCTCGTCGTCGCCGCGTCAACCTGGCCAGGAAGGCCGGGTGTCTTCGCCCGCACGCCGCGCTTCACCGGCGCCCGCGGGACACCCCCGGCCTCGTCCGGACGCCGCCCCCCTCTCGCTGTCCAGACGCTGCAACACCCGCCTAAGGCCGCCCGCACGCCGCGACACCCTGCTAAAGCCGCCCGCGCGCCACCGCCCTCAAAACCGGCCGAACAAGAAACCAAAACCTGCATCTTTCGCCGGACGCCCCCGGCCTCCCCCGAACTCAGATTTACAAACCTAAAAGAGCGATGGAAAGCTAAAAATGTATACAACACGATTATGGGATTTTTTCAAAGATAAAACAACGATTTTATGATTTTAATCGAACTCAAAGGGAGGTTCGGAAATAAAACGCAACAAAATGAAAACCTCCTACCTCGCGGGGCTTCGCCCGATGCTTCGCGATTATATTATATAGAGATTCTCATTTTACATAATGATTTTTTAGGTCTTTTAGAAACCTCTTGGGACTCATCTGAGATTGAGCATAGCATACCATCCTTAGAAAAATGGACTATCTAAGAGGCTTGTACCAATATTAGAGGATATCTATCAACCATTAAATCCAAACATAATCTGATATTTTGATTATTATATATCCTTGTTTTAGTTCATATACAGCAACATATACAAGTATTTGATTCATATGTCACCCTATGAGACTCTTTATAGGAGATTTCATCATTCACTACCCTATTGGAATGAGGCTTGTGAGGCAGCAATTATGGCCCCAATATTGTTTTGGGGAGCTCTAATAGAGTGATACTTATTCTGAATAAACTTAAAACCACTCAGAGAATACATATTCCTTATATTGGACATAGTATGACACCATTTCAGTTCCCTATGGGATATCTAATTTTCATGATTGTGACTTCTAGATTAGGGAATCTACATTTGAGGAAGCATAGAAAGCTAAAACCATTTTTTATAAGACAATTCGAGATCACTATGTGTATGGGGGAAGTGGCATGACTTATGGATATTCATTCTCTATATTTAGGTATTCACGACATTTTACATTCGTGTAACGCCATAATATTTGGTGGAAATAAATTTTAATTAATTTAATATTTTTGATATTTTTCCATTTCATCAAACACTAAATTTGGATTGGATTTCATTATGTAAAACACTATGTTATGATTTTTCTACACACACAACATAGATTAGCTAGTTGTATGAACAACATTGAGTCAGATTGTGGTACACACAAGACTGGGTTTTACAATTTTTTAATAGAAAAACTATTTTCTAAAACAATATTTTGACAATTGGGGAAAAATATTTTTAAAAATGAACATCATTTTTGAATTCTTAATTTCAAAATTAGATTATCCTTAATTTTATGTATTTTTTTTGGAAACATAATTTTTTGATGAATAGTTTAAAATATTGTATTTTAGTTAAAACTTGCCTCTTCACATAAAGAATTATTAATGTTGAATTAAAATTTCAATTGGTTTCTAAAGTCATAATAGATCAATCATACATATATTAATATAATAATTTCCATTGGAATCATTTTTATAATGAAGTTATTTATAAATTCGTATTAAACTTTTGAGAGTTTTTACATTAAAAACTTTATTTCTCATCGCATCTGTGGGATTTGAATTAAACTAAATTTTCCCACCTTGGTTATTTGAATTATGAAAAATAGATATACACAGTTATAATTAGTATAATACTTGTGATCTAATAAGATCAGGTATATTTTCACCAAAAATATTAGTGTAATTAATTAAAAATAATTATTCTGATTAATGTAAAACTAAGCTCAACAAGGGAATAAAACATAATATTAAAGACCAAAATTGTAACACCCTGAGTTTTAATGGAACTTTTTTCATTTCTTAAGTAAATTTAATTTTCATTTATGTCAAGCAATGCACTTTTTTAAACATTCATTTCACATAACACAAACTAGGTGTATGTTACATAAAACCAACTCCAAATTTGTTACACAATAAAAACTATGCATACATTACATGGAATCTCAACTCCATGTACATTACATGAAACCATGACGTGACATAAATTACACACAACACTAATGTTTCTACGAAACATCATTTTTTCTATTATAATTATATAAATGATAAAATTATATCCCAGTCTTTAAATATAGTTATTTTAATATTAATATGTTATTTTCAAATATTTTTTATAATTTATTCATTTATGTAAAACATATTGATTATGAAATATATTATTTTTTTGGTAAGGTACATTTATGTTTATAAATATTTTTTTCTAGAATGAACATATTTTAAAAATAAATTTTATTTTATTCCCATTAGAAAATTTAATTTAATAAAATAAAAATTATTTATTTTAAGTCAAAAATATAATTGGGTGAATTTTTTGGATTTTTCTAAGAAACATCATTTTTAAATGAATAGTGAAAACTTCAAGTTTCTAATTAAATATTTATTTTCCATTTAATTTATTTATAATGATAAAGTATATTTTAAATTTGATTAAAAGATTATTTATATTATATTTTTATAAATTAATCCAAATTGTGTAGTTGGAACCATTTTCTCATTGAAACTTGATATTAAAACATATAAAACTTTTTATCATTTTTACTTTAGAACCCTACACTGTTGACCCAACTACAAGAAAAATTTTAAATTAATTTCTTCCACTAATAATATTGTAATTTGGATAATAATAGATTCCATATTTTGAATAATAATAATTTTTTATTTCTAAAAATATCATCTTAGTTTTGGACCAAATTATTAGTGAAAGTGATTAAAATGAACAACATCAATTAAGGTTAAATTAGGCATAATGAGGGACTAAACTATGTCCTTAAGGCCCAAAACGACATGTATACCTATCCGAAATCCATTGGATAGACATATCAAAAATCTATTCTTACATTTTTTTGATTTAGATTATTATTAAATCCAGATGAAATCGGAAAAATGTTGTTGGAATTCTATTTTCAAAAATTTATAAGAGTGCCACTCCTTTGTTCCTATAAAATCCACCACCTATCCTTCTTCTTCACACCACTAAAACCTCTTATGTTCAGCCAATATCATCCCAATAAACTTCCCAACATCTCTGATTTCCTCTTAGAAACATCTCTTTGGGATGAAAGCTATCCCAGTAGGCTTTTTGGTACAAATTAGAATGAGTTTCCTGAGTAAGAGGTAATGTCGTCTCCCAAGACCATTATTTTATTTTATTTTGAAACCCCCTCTACTTTTTTATTTAATTATTTTATGAAAACTCCAGTATACTCAATATAATATGGTGTGTTTATACTATTTTTCTAACCTATACTTACACACACCTCTATCTAATGGATAATGAACCTATTTTTTTATGTGTACATAGAACTACCACCTCACTAAATGATGATGGTTCAATTTTCCTTAACACCTGTCATAGTGGAAATTATGATGGAAAGTATATTTATATATTATATATATTATAGTTATCATTTATTTAATAATTTTTATTAATTTTATAATTCACATCTTTTTTACTTCCAATTTGGTGTAATTACGATAATTTCATTTGAGGAAGTGTGGACTACTGCCACCTCAAAGTGATGTGACTCTTTCACACACTAATAGAATGTATTAAGGATTGTTTTAGTGAAATTTTATCATATATATAACATTATAATGCTAATTTAATGGTATTATATACATATATACTTGTAGTTCATTTTCCTTCTTTCTAACAAGATGGCAATAAAAACGGAAAAAGGGTTCTTGCATTCGTACAACCTATTGTATCCAGGAACTGTGTATTCCATTTCATAAGTCTATATAACATTGATTATTAAAATAATAATATAGTAAATATAAATTATATTTATATCATGGTTTAAATTTTAGAATAATGATATATGTATAAAGACATATGATATATTAAAGTAAGACACATACGATGAATGAATAGAATATTATCCAAAGTGAAAACTCATAATAGGATTTTTAACAAGAGGGAAATATAAGGTCATAATGAAAAAATATATGTTATTTTATATAATAAAATGGTTCTGAAAATGATTTATAATAAATTTATATTTGTTATATAAGTGTATTTATTGAGTACGATGAGAGTCAAGACCCTATGTAATGGGATTTCATCTCACCTTTTATTTTTGTGAGATACATGCTATATTCACCACTTTTTCCTTTAATGTGGTTTATGAACATAACATGAATTTATTATATGTAACATACACTTTAATTAATTTATATTCTCATATCAATTTTAAGATCCTTTTTATAATGGTTTTTTTTCAAATGTTACCAAATCAGAAAATTAATTTTGTTTCAATTTACCTTCTTTGAGAGTCATGTTTTATTATAAACCTAAATTCACATTCATGGTTTATGTAATTAAATATAAAATATTATATAATTAAATTGAATTATTTAATGATATTTTATGCTTCATGAAATTTTCATTTCTTATATGGATAGTATGACCTCAATTTACCGATTTATAAGATTGCATCGAGACAATCTCATCGCTTTTCATGATTTTTTATGATTATACTTCCATTAACTGAATATTACTATCCATATCCCAATAAAACTCATGAGTTTTCTTCTCCTATATTTATTCAATATGTATAATTTAATTGGTACCATTTTTTAAATACTTTGTACTTAAGATATCACTTTTAAGTAGAATGTGATTGTCTCCCTCTCAGGTCAAAACTCTATTGTATTCAGTATCCAGGTTTTAAAAAATGTTTTCAAAATAACTTTTTAGAAAAATTTATTGGATAAAGTGTTTTGAAAATGTTTTATATTCTTCCTTTTTAAATTTTCAATGTTATTTTCAATATAAAGGTTTTTCAAAAAGGTTTTATTCTTTAAAATGTTATTTCAATGTAGAAATGATATTTTCCTCAAGATCAATTTTTAAAGATCTTTCAAATTTATTTAACCTCTAAGATAATCTCCCTTAGTGTTACTCATTCCTTTATTATTAAATTATCCAATATTTTCATTCATATTTTTTCTCTTAATGTATTTTTTTGTCACATAATGTTTATGAAACTCATTTCACTTTCAATGTTTATATAATATTGAAACCAAGTTATTTTCACTGGTTATGTTCATGATTAAATTATTATGAAACTCGCCTCTTTATATAGGTTGTGATATGTTTACATGTTTATAATACTCATTTAATTTCATAGTTTATGATATTATTATTTATGATCTTATAGTATATTTATTTATGGTTTCACTGTGAGATGGGTGGGATCTATATCTCCCTCCAATGCTTTGGATAAACATTTATACCTCCTAAGAGAGACTATGATTGTCTTCATAATGAACCTTGATTACTAAGATAGCCATGGGAGTTTCCCATGACTACCAAGATGGTATGTCTAGAGAATTAAAGTTACCATGATGGTCATGGGAGTGAACCATGACTAGAAAGATGTTGTGGGGAGTGAACCTATACTTCCATGATGGTCTTAGAAACTATGCCGTGGATACTATGGTAATCATATTATATTATTATGGGTTTTTAATATTTTCATCTTATATTCCTCTATTATGATTTCATGTATTATGTTCTTTATTTCCTTGTGATTCATGTCTTACGAACTGCTATGATTTATGACATGATTCACATTTATGATCATTGATATGTAGGGTGTGATCTTCTATTTTCATAATATTGTTGTCATAAACTTATTCTCATGATTAGGATTACATATCTCTCTTGTATACCCGTAATGAGAATCCGATATTTCACATTTTATGTTTCCTTCCCCAGTTTATGAAGATATGTATTATTTTTTTTGTTTCTAAGAAGGGTAATGGGAAAGAATAACATAGTGGGAGATAATGTATTTCGCTTATGTATCTGTGTTTATGTTTATATGTTTTCAAATAAACTAGAATTTTTTAGTCTTTTGGTTTATATTTTTATAATTTTTTATGTATTTCACAACATTTATGTAATTTTAATGAATGAAAATTGAGTATCTCGATAGTTGGAATAGTATATAAGGTATAGTTGAACTTCTAATGCTATAATGAAAGATCCTCCATGATAAACCTAAGTACATGTCTAAGGATTAGTATAATGACAAAGAAAAGAATAGTAAAATTTATGGGAATTTTCATGAAGGATAGAGTGAGTGGCTTCCTAGAAACAAGTCCATGTCTGTATACTACAAGTGGATGTGGATCTGGAAGAAAATGTAATTATGTGCAACAACACCGACAAGATGTTCCAACCCTTACTCAGGGTAATATGGTACTTGAAAATGGGCCTTTCTTCACACATTGTTTCACACTCTCTAGGTATATGATTTGGAAATTCACAAACTCTTCATGAATTATTATTAAGGATTTAAATTTAATTTCTCTATGAATAGACATGGATAAACCTAAGGTGTCATTTATTAAGGAAGGTTTAGTAACATAGACATCTTATAAATAAAATTTCATGATTATGTAGTTCTTCATTAAAATAATTATTTTTTACAATTATCTTTTGGATTTAGTTAATAATTAGAACATGAAGGAACTGAGTTATTGGTGGTTACAACAGATGGTGCAACAATTATCCTCTTGAGAAACTGAATACTATGGGAACTAGCATGAAAAATATTATTTTTATGCTCGTGCAACTTTCTTACGTTATGAATCATGGTTGAATTCCAAAAGAAAAAATGTGAGAAAAAAATCTATTAAGTCTTTCATGATGAAAATCCCACCTTCTTTTAGAGGGTCTTTTGAACCTCTTATTTCTGAACAATGAATTAGTACTACTAAAATGATAGTATTTATTATCTAGTGTTACAAGCATGAGAAATTCATTCTGGATATCTATTAGTTAGAAGTCTAAGTAGACCGTAGGTGGACTCACCTAAATAATAGGAGGAACGAATATGATATTTAATCCATGGATTAGGATGAGTTCGGTAACATATTTTTAAATAATTACTTTTTTTAGATTATTTTGAAAAAGATTGAGAAAGAGTTCCATAATTTGAATCAAAGGGATTCAAAATTTGTTGGTACCTACAAGGATAATTTCATAAGACTTGTGAGGTACATTTTATGAGTTATCATCTAACTCAGAAGTAATTATGATAGGTTAATCAATATCTAATATCCTATTATATAACTAGAATTGTCCATAAGAGACATTAGAAGCTAATAATATATTGTTAATTATGAAATCATGGCTGAAACAGATGTTGGATTCATGTATCAATCTCATGGTATTAATAGAAGGAGAAAGTTGTATAATAAAGTAAAAAATAAAAAACATTAATAGAAGATGATGAGCTTCCATTTATGCTCTAGGTGTTGGAATAAGCATGGAGAAAATTTCCTTAATTGGTCTAATAAATTTTTTAACTTTGTATGGAATTTCCATCACACATTAGATTTCCAATGTGATGGGAAGAAGATAGTTAATTTTTTTAATGGGGAAAACCATATTCAGAATACACATCAAATGATTTAGTGAAAAAAATGGAAGGAGAAAATGCAATATGTTATTCATTTACCAAACCCAAGGGCTGAAGATGATAATCGACATTAATAACCTATTTAGCAAAGGGAAAAGGGTAAATATCATGCCATCACTATTTATGATGAGAGTTAAGATAACAATGGGATGGAAGTTACGCCAACCATACACTATAGAATTGATAATGTCATATTTGATTCAGGATATACCCACTCTTCCATATCAAAATAATTTTCTCATGGTGTTAAGATTCCCCCAAAATGACTAGATGTTGAATTTATAGTGGAAACCCTTAATGGTAAGAGGATTTCATCTCAAGTATATGATTTGTCAACAATTTATGTTTGCATGAATTTTATTTTTACTATTCTGGCCATTCTTCATTTGGTTGAAATTCATGTTATCTTAGGAAAAAAATCACATTTCCCTGTATAAATCCCAATTAAATTATCAATGAAATTATGTTACATTTTCTTTTTTGGACCCTTTTATGGTCTTCCATCCATGTGATGATAATTATGAAAATACTATGGAGATTTTATCCATTGTATAGTTCTTATTTCCCATTCAAAAGGGTTTTTCTATCAAACTATTTTTTTAAAATTCGACATCGATGATATTCTTATTTTCATGGATTTTATGGAAGTATTTATGAGAGGGATTTCTAGACATCCACCTAAACATGAATTTGAGTTGTAAATATAATTTATTCCTAGTTCCACACCAGTTTATAGGACTCCTTATCGAATTTCACCAATTGAGTTATGGAAATTGAAGAGGAAACTCCATGAAAACCTTGATATGAGATTTATTCCACCATGTTTATTCATCTTTAGGTGACCATGTTCCTTTTAATAAGAGGAAATATTGATCAATGTGTCTCTACATTGATTATCAAGAGTTTACAATATCATGATCATGAATAAATATCCAATCCCACGTATTGATGACTTGTTTGATCAATTTCATGGAGCTCAATAATTATCCCAGATAGACCATAATTATAGATATCATTAATTGAGGTTCTTGATAGACGATATACCCAAGAAGTAATTTCTATACAAGGCATTGACAATATGAATATATAGTGATACCTTTTATCTTTATTAATTCCCATGTTATCTTCATGGATTTAATGAATATCATCTTTATAGATTACCTCGATGAGTAATTGGTTATCTTTATAGATGATATTATTATATATTAAAAGTACAAGGAAGAGTATAAAGATCACTTGATAATTTCACTAAAGACCGTAAGAATGTATAATCAATATGAAAATAAAAATTAAAAGTGCGAATTTTGGCTACAAAAGGATTCATTTTTGGGTCGCATAATCAAATGAGATAGTATAGTAATAGATCTATCAAATATGGAGTCTATGGAATAACGGCCTAGACCAACCATAATGCTGAAGATTTATTGTTTTCTTGGAATAACTATATATAATCTATGATTTTTTTGATAATCTATCATGACTATGTAATCCATTAAACATGTTAACTTTGATGGGTTTCATGTTTTTCTGTACAGATGAATGTGAAAAAAATTTCCATGAACTAATGATAAGGTGATTCAGTGCACTTGTGTTTATATTACCCTATATTTTAGAGTGGTTTTAAATCATTAAGGACACATCCAAGAGTGTATTGGGATGAGTTCTCATGAAGAATAAAATGGTTATCACTTATACCATGCAATAGTTGAAGATTCACGAGAAAACATATGCAACTCATTCTTTGGAGTTAGTAGTAGAATATTTTTCATTAAAAATAGGAGGTAAAATATTATGGAGAAAAGAGTGATATATATACTTATCATAAAAGACTAAAATATATATTCTCATAGAATGATTTGAATATGTACCATAGACGATTGTTGGAGTTGATAAAGTATTATGACTTTCCAATGAATTCCCACCCAAGGAATGTGAACGAGGTCGTTAATGCTTTAAGTCGGAAGGATCATTATATATTACCTATAATGAGGATCACAAAAGATAAAATATTTCAAGAATTTAAAAGGATTCACCTAGAAATCCTAAAGGAAGGGTAAAATTATTCTCTTTTTAAAAATAATTTAAAACCCTTTATCCAATTGAAGAGTAAGGCATCACATAATGAAAATGAATAGTTGTAAATGAATGTCCAAATTATTCCTGAGTTTATCCTTGATCAAGATGGAAGGTTAAGGTTAGAGAACCATGCATGTGTTATATCCTCACCAGATTTGAATGGGGATATATTAGAGAGAGATATTCATATTGGAAGTAAGAAGATGTATATAAACTATAAGGAATAATTTTTGCGGGATTTCATCAAGAATGATATTATAGAGTTTTTATCTTTGTGTTTGGTTTCCCAATAAGTTAAGGCTAAAACAAAAATGCCAAAGGGGGTATTGCATCCATCACCCATACCAGAATGGAAATGGGAGGACATCACTATGGAATTTTTGATCGGACTACCCAAAACCTCTAAAGGGTTTAATGAAATTTGTGTGGTAGTAAATTTCCATAAAAATTCCTCACACTTAATCGCTATTAGAGAAGACATATCTCTATATAATATTTCTAGGATATAAATTAATGAAGTGGTGAAGCTTCATGTATTATCACATTATATTGTATCATATTAGGATCTGAGGTTTAACTCAATTTTTAGATGATTTTTTCAGTAAGCACTTGATAAATAATTGTGTTTGTCACTCGATATCATCCTCAGATTAATGGTCAGTCTAATAGAAAAAATCAATCCGTCTATTATGTTTTGAGATTTTGTTCACTGGACTTCAGAGGTGGTTGGGATCAACAATGTCCACTAGTTTAGTTTTATTATAAGACTAGATTTCAATCAAAATTTTATATTATACCTTAAAAATCACTTTATGGGATGAAATGTAGAGATCCAATGTTTTGGGATGTAGTTTGAGAAATAAAGATTTTGGGACCTGATATTGCTAAAGATTTGGTCAATAAGATTACAACCATTTAATAATATATCCAAGAAGCTTAAAGTTGATAGAAACGTCATACTGATAACCATCGACATTATCTAGAATTCGAAGATAGGGAAATGGTGTTTCTATGAATATAACCCTGGTGTAATGTTATGATATTTTAGAGGACATGAAATGTATTCCCTAGGTAGATCGGTCCCTTTGAGATTATTTATCATATCTAGATGGTATTCTATCACTTGGTACTTCCTCCAAATATCTAAAAATTTCATGATGTGTTCTATGTATCTATCGTGAGGAATTATGTTCTTGACCCTTCACATGTACTAAACTTAAAGGTTATTTTGTTGGAGTATTATCTTTCTTACGATGATCAATCAGTTGAAATTATGGATCATTTAGAGAATGTTCTACGAAATAATACCACTCATTTGGTAAATGTTTTGTGGAGAAATCACCACATAGTGGAACTTATGTGGAAACTTGGGGATATGATGATGTACATGTATAATCATTTTTTACCCATGTAATGAATTTTTAGGGATAAATTAATTTTATGTGGGGTAGAATGTAACACTGTGAGTGTTTATGAACCTTTTTTTCTTTTTATGAATAAATTAAAATTTCTTTTTTGTCTTGAAATAAATTATGTCAAAAATTTATTTCACATTGATCTTTCATGGTGTACAATATATGGCACCAACTCATCATATGTTATATAACACTAACTCGACATATGTTGCCTGGAACATTGAATCGGTTATGTTACATGAAACACCGACCTGACTTGCGTTACTCACTACATTGATGTTTTTAAGATACAAAATTTTGATGTAATAAATATTTAAATGAGATAATTATATCCAATCAATTAAAAATAATAATATGTATGTTAATAACTACTTTTATAATATTTTTTGATAAATTTTTTATATAAATAAAACATATTGATAATGAATTAAATGATTTTTTTGGTAGTGTCTTTTTGTGTTTAAAAATAATATTTTATAGAATGAACCACATTTAAAAATAATTATAATTTTAGGTAAATTTATAAATTTAATTTGGTAAAATAAACATAATTTTTTATGATGAAATTTTATTTGGGGTAATGTTTTGGTATTTTTTGAGAAACATCATTTTTCATGAATAGTGAAAAATAATGGATTCTAATTAAAAAAATGAATTTCCATATAATTTATTTATAAGGATAAATTATATTTAAATTTTTTATAAATGTTAATTAGATTATATTTTTATCAATTAATCCTATGTGGTTGATTGGAACTAATTTGATAGTGAAATTTGATGAAAAAACATACCAAACTTCTGATCATTTTAAAATTAAAACCGACATTATTTACCCCACTATAGTATTACTATTAAATAAATTTCATCCACATCTGAGATAGGAATTAAAAAAAATTGATACCATATTTTTAATCATCATAATTTAGAATATCTAATAAGTTCAACATATTTCTTCACCAAAAATATTATCCAACATGCTTAAAATTATTTTCATGGATTAAGGTTAAATTATGAATAATAAGGGACTAAACCATAACCTAAAGGCTAAAAAAGACCTATAAACCTATCCAAAATCCATTTTATGTTCATATATTGACCCTAAACTCCCCATTATCTTCCATTTATCATTATTGGATCCACTTTCAGCTTGAAAATTGTGGGTGGAATTCTCTCTTCAAATATTAAAACAGAGTTCCACTCCTCCATCCCAAAAAAGGCCACAACCACTTCAACTTCTTAACACCTATCAAACTTCTTAGATTTAGTGAAAATTTACCCAATAAACTTAAAAAAATCCCTAATATACATATATAATCCTTCTCTTGGGTTAAAATATATCATAATAATCCTTTGGCACAAACTAAAAGGAGTTACTCGATTAATGGGTAAGGTCTTCTCTCAATTACTTTCTTTTATTTTCTTTTACTAACCCACTATACTTTATTTTTTCCATTATTGTAAGAAAAAACTAGTATCATCAATATAATATGATTTTTATATGCTATGGTTTCAACCTAAACTTACACACACCTCTCTCTAATGGATAATGGATGTATTGTCTGTTTGCATGGTGAACAACTACCTAACAAAAGGATGATTGTTCAATTTTCCATACCGCCACTAATGGTGGAAATTATTATGGAAAAACTATTTATATATGTTAAATATTATATTTATTATTTATTTAATTGTATTTAATCCTTTTAAAACCTACATATTTTTACGTTCTATTTTGTGTAAATATGATAATTTTGTTTGAGAAATCATGGACTACCACCCCCTCAAAGCGATGTGATTCATTCGCACACTTCATGGAATGTATTATGGATGGGTTTAGTGAAATTATATAATACTTGTAAAAATTTATTTCTATTTTAATTATATTATATACATATATACACATAAATCATTTCTTTCTTTCTTTCAATACGACAATGACAACAAAAATAGTGTTCATGTGTTTGTGTAGCTTACCGTCTCCATGAACTGTGTATTTCATTAAATAATTATATATTATATAGATTATTATAATATGAATATAATGAATATAAATTATATTTTTATGAGGTTTTACAATCTAGGATCATGATATAATTATAATTAGATATAATAATATGGTTCTATCAATGATTTATAATAAATTTGTATTTATTTTATTGGTTGTTTGAATGAGTACGATGGTATTCAAGACACAAAGGTAGGGGATTTCATCTCACTATTTATTTATATGAGATACATTCTATGTTCTCCACTAATTCTTTTTTGTGTGGTGTATGTACTACCCTTGATTGTATTATATTTAGATTATATTTAAACTTATGTATATTTACATATCTATTTTATTATCTTTCATTCATGCAGTTTATGTTACAAAATTTTCTGAATCGGTTAAATAGTTATGTCCCTATATTCATTTTTTGAGACTCATGTTTTATTATCCACTTAAATTCTCATTTGAGATGTATATAATTCCATTTTACTTGCTATATCATTAATTTACTTTCATTCCAGAAATTTTAAGCTTCATTTAATTTGTGTTTCTTATATAGAGAGTGTGATCCCAAGTTACCATGATATAATAGTTTATTGAGACAATATCATCACTTTTTGAGATTGTTTACATTTTTGATTCCTATAATGAAATGTTATAATAAATATATCTATAACACACATGAGTTTATTTATCCTAAGATTATTCTATATATATCCGTGTATGAGTTCCATTTTTCCACTATTTGGTACTTAAAATAACGTTTTTAAGTAAAATCTGACCATCTATCTCTCCGGTCGAAAATCATTTGTATTCAAAACCCATGTTTTTTAAAATTATTTCCAAACAACATAAAAAATATATTTGAATTGCATTTTAAAGGAAAATTTATTTTAGAAATGTTTATATGATTCCTTAATAATTTTTTATAGATATTTTCAATGAAAAATGTTTCCAAAAAGGTTTTATGTTTTAAAAAACATTATCTATATAGAAAGGATGTTTTCATAAAGAATTTTATTTAAAATATCTTTAACATTATTTCATATCTAACATAACATCCATTGGTGATACTCATTCCTTTATGAAGAAATTATTCAATGTTTCCATTCATATTATTTCTTTGAATGGATAATTATTTGAAGGAAGGTTTATTATGAATCCCATTTCTCTTTCATGGGTTATATAATATTGAAACCAACTAATTTTCAAGGGTTATGTTAAGGATGAAATTATTATGAAACCTATGTACTTGAATAGGTTAAGATATTTTTAAATTTTATAATACTCATTTCATTTAATGGGTTCTGAGATTATTATTTATGATATTATTGGACATGTATGTAAGATTTCAATAGGAGATGGGTGGGTCTTATATATCCCTCCAATGCCTTGGGTAAAAATTTACATCTTAGGAGATATAATAATATTCTATTGGGAATAAACCTTGAATACGATATCCATAGGGGTGACCAATAACATCCATGTTGGTATGAGGAGTGAAATCACGCTACCAAGAAGGCCATAGGAGTGAACCATGACTATCAATATGGTATGGGGAGTGGACCTATACTATGAATGTGGTCATGGAAGCCATTATTTCGATTATATAGAAATCATATTATATATAAGGCCCCAGCCTTAAACCTTAATTAATCTTGAGTTATTACAAGATTACACATTGAGGATCTTTTCATGTTTAGAGTTTTAGAGAATTAGATCATGAAACTTGCATTACATTCCACATTTAAACAAAGTGGTTACATAAAAGATAGTATTCATTCTTCCCATCAACGGAAACATATTTAAAATATAACACGGATTCTTTCTTGACACATCCTTGACACTATCATCACATCATGTACCTTTCCCTTGACCTGTGAAAAACATTTCAAAAACTTGGGATGAGCATAAGAAGCTCAGTAAGGGTTACAAAAATATGGAAAGGAAACATGAGTTCATATATACATGAGAATGAGATCATACTTTACCCATAAAACATAGGCACTTTAACATACCTCATCAAACCATGAATAAATCATAGAAAACATAAGACATAAAGGTAATTTGAGGCATTCATAACATTCTTGCGTAGGGAGTAACCCTCTTGGTTACGTTTGGAATACCCATCACAGTATATTCCCTAAATCTCTTCAGAGAAACCTTAACGTTTCACTCCTTCACGTTACCCAATGCATTGGAGAGCTATATCGGGCTCACCCGCCCTTAGTTTATCACGGAACCACCCGTTCATCATAACAATGCCCAAGAACCATAACATAATCGTATCACATAAACATGAATAAAGGAAACATAACATTTCCACATTTCAATCACAATATAACATTTTAGGATATTGAAATAATGAATCCATTCAAAAAGAAACCATTTCCAAAACCATTTAAAACATTTAATAAAGATATTTTTGAATCAAAGTGTCCCATACCACCTTGAAGCTTTTAACATTTTAAACCATTAATATCCATATAAATAAATCCTTAAAACCATTTTGAAAACATGGATATTAATAAGAACAAATAATTAAAACATTTAAAACGATATTTTGGTTAAAGGGGTTTTACCAAAATTAGAGACACTTGAATACAATAATCGAGGAATAACATTTAGTCAGAACTTTATAATATCATGATAATAAAAGGATTCATGATATAATACTCCAAAGGACATTATATACACCATATAAGAGTGAATTGGTGCATAATAACAATGAACCCTCAATAGAAATGTCAAATGTGATGAAATCCCTAATAAAGAAGGTATCCTTAAATTATGGACAAATAAATCTCAAAAATATGTGTGAAAAATATATATACACCCAATATAAGTGGATATTAAGTGTAAAACAATAAAAGGTCAATCACACATATTCAATGGATGACATATTCAATGACTACAAGTTAAACCCAAAGAAATCGAAATTGGGTTAAAAAGTTCCCTTGACAGCCTAATGGCATCACATCAAAATGAGTTGATGAGAGATAAAAAGTGTATCTCATCACATGGACATAAAATTTACATCCATAAGGATGTATGAGAACATATCCCAACATAAAAATATGTAAATTAAAAGACCCAATAAAAGAAGTCTTTTAAAAAATAAGAGGGTGAAAGGTTCCCTTACCGACTTGGATATCTTTCAAAACATACCCCCATGAAAGAAAGACAATAGGTCATTGATGTAAATACTCATAACCGAAAGTATATTACACAAAGATTAGAATATTGGGCAGTACATACACCACTCAATGGAATTTGTGGCGAATGTAGCATAAATCTCACGGGAATAAAAGTGAGATGAAAAATCCCTTACGAAAACTCGGCAGCCTAACGGCGCCACATAAAACTTCCAAAATGGATTGATGAGAGAGAATAGGGTCTCTCATCACATGAACATAAAAATTACAGTAAGTGTAATATAAAAGATCATCAAAATAACAAGAAATATGAGCTTTTAAAGGAATGACATAAAAGTGTATACTTAAAAAGAAAGAGAGGAGTAGGATCCCTTACCTCGGGTCCGACTTGACTCGATCATTCTTTAATCTCCTGAATAATAAACTTGAGTTAATTTCTAATTCCTTAAGAACCTTTTTCAAGTTCATTATTACTTTTATACCACTTATTACCATGTCATAAACATTATGTAATCATTTAAGTTAATAAAATTTTTTTGCCGATATTTGGTTCTTAAGTCGAAAGTGGACTTCTTACAATTACATGTTGTTCGTGTGGCCAAATGTTTATTATATCCATAATTGTATTCATTATGTAGATATCATATATGTCAAATATATCCAGTACATTCATGCATTTATAACATTACATAATCATTTAGAGGTAAGAAATGAAATGCACAGTTCATGGAGACGGTAAGCCGTACGTACGCATGAACGCTACTTTCATTTCTATTTCGTATTTTATAGAATGGAATAATAATTATATAAAGGTATATTAAAATTCCAGTATAATATCAAATATAATATCATATTTCCATCCTATATATATCCCACATATGGTATTTAACGAATCAAATCACTTTGAGGGGGCGGTAGTCTGCACTTCCTTAAATGAAGATATCGTGTATACCCATAATGGAATCCATAATGGTAAGAAAAAAATGAAAAATACAGATGCATAAATAAAACAAAAACATATTATATATCATATATAAAAATAGTGACATCATAATGGCCACCTTTGAAGGTGTTAAATGAGTATTGAACAATCATCGTTTCGGGAGGCAGAATTTCACCATCCACGGAAACTGTATGTTCTTTAACCATTTGATGTTTTTTTGTGAGAGTTTAGCTTGAATAAATCATATAACAACGTCCTAGTATATTGAATATACTAGTGTTGTTACAAAAGAAGTAAATAAAAAGAGTTTAGGGGGTTGGAGAAGCAAAATAAAACAAATGAACATAAGAGAAAGAAATACCTTTAAAAGTGTAACTCCTTTTGATTTGAGCCTAAAGGCTTCCTTTGAAAGGATTCTTCCCAAAGGGAATCCTCTAGGATGAGGCGAGGGATGTGGAGAGAGTAAAGGGGCAGGGTTTGGCCGATCCAAAGGCTTGAGGATTGTGTGAAATGAGGTAGAGGTGGGGGCCTTTTATAAGAGGAGAGGAGGGGTACTTTTGGAAAGTAAAGAAATATTACTTTATTTGAAAATGTGTTTCGGTTTCAAAAGGTCCCACATTGATATAATTCGTGGATAAGGTGATAGGGCTTCGAAATCCACTCATCCAATAAGTTTTGGACATGTGTAGTTCATAGATTTTACATTATCTTTCCATTTTATTTAAATCGTCAAATAATGATGTCATCGCTGCATCATTATTATGTCATAAATAATTTAATTTATTTAATGTCTAAAAATTATAAAAAAAATTACTATGATGTAGGAAATCTTTTTATCTTTCCAATGAATATTTATAATCAAAAAGATGACTTGTATAACCCCACTTAAAAATTGTTTTAGTAAAACATATCATGTTTGTGTCAATTTTACTTTTACATTAAATAAAATGTTATTTATGTCATTTCCCAACCAAAGTGGATCCATGGGGTCCCCAAGTTGACCCATGGCTTGTCATGGTCTTCCATGATACAACCAATATGTGTAGGACAAGTGTCATGGTGTTTTCACATTCTTATAATATCATTTTTACCTTAAACTACACTAATTACCTCTAATCGCGATTAAAAACTTAATAAGTTACTACTCACCAAAAAATTATTTTAATCTCATTGAACCACATTTCACTTCTTAATGACAACCATTTATGTCGGATTTTTGAAAATCAAAACACAATGATGGGAAAATTTCATTTAAACGGAAAATCAGTTTTTATAAGTACCACTTAGTGGTTTCACTATTCATCAAAAATTGAAGTTTTTCAGAAAAATCCCAAAAATTCACCCTAAGCTATATTTGATATTCTGAATTCAAAAATGAAGTCCGTTTTACAAAATTCAAAACATATAAGTCACATTAATTAATTTAATAATTAATTCCCGCTGTCATGACAAATAGCGTGTTTTATGAAACAATAAGTATCAAAAGATTGACACTAGTTTAAGTCTGATTTCAAAGTGAAATTGATTCCAACGACCACTATTGGATTTAATGGTAAAAATATTTTCTAATTTCACTTTAAAACTAATTAAAAATATAATCTAATCATATAAATAAATTATATTAAAAAGTGGTTTTGAATTAAAATACAACATTTTACACTATGCATTAAAAAAATGAACTTTATCGGAAAGATACCAAAAATTTACACAAAGTAAATTTTGATGTCCCGATTCTTAATAAGAGTTTTATTTGGTCCAAATGAATTTTTAAGAGTGAACAAAACTATATTTAATGACGATTCTCCATCAAAAGGTGATAAGTGAACCCTTTAGTGAAAACAAGGGCATATACGCCTAAAATTGAATTCTTTCCGTATTTTAAGCCTTTATCTTTTATTGTATAAATGTAAAAATATTTAAGAACATATATAATCATATTTTAGTTATTTCTATCCATTCCCGCCATTACAATGGATACATGTTAACTACCATTTAAAATAATATTATTTTATTATTAGAGTGCAACGTAAGATTCCCAAGAAACTCGTTGTTGCATGTTGGGTACGCCATCGAGCATAGCGTCCCCTTTAAAGTCATATTAATATTTTATTCACAAATATGGATAAATATGAAAATGTCATATTCTTTATTTACCTGGGGTGTTACATCCTTCCCCCCTTTTGGGAATTGCGTCCTCGCAATTTTAAAATTGCATTTGGAAACATCCTTGAACGTCCCACATCGGAACAAGAGTCGGTAAAACAATCACTTTAAAATAAAGAAAGATAAGCACAGAGGTCACCCAAGTTAACCCATACTAGGATTCTGAGTATGAAAATATGGACATGGAGGAGAAAACATAGGGTCATGTTCCGATGGAGAGTGATAGAAAACATGTTTAGGAGAAAGTTAACAATAAGAAAATCACAAACTTGTGATGGGTTAAACGGTGTTGGGTTCCCCAGTAGGAAAAGTTAATAGACAACATTTTTGTTTTAAGTTACTTTTTATTGAGGAATTTATTCATAAGGAAGCATAATCACTTATCATGTTGACTTTCAAATTTTACTAGATTCCTTAGTCAAACTCATATTTTTTCCAAAAGACGAGTATTTAGGGAGACTTGTTCGCATTAAGAGTACTATAATAAACATCTAGAGAATCACCTAATCCCCAAAAGAGAACTATATACATCCCATGTATTTAGGCTTTAACCAAAACCAAAACCAAAAAGGTTAGTACAAGATCAGATAATCCAGAAAAGGATAACCCCTTATAAAAAGAAAATCTATTCTTAATCTCCAAAATTTGTCCAACAAAACCCAAAGTTCAACGAGGACCATCCGATAAACAATTTGTCCATAAAATTATTCAAAGTAAACCAATATAAGATTGAAACCCAAATATTTGAAGGATTTAGTCACATAGTCTTCCAAGTTAAATCGTAACATTTTTCTCCAAACAACATCAGTTGCTCCTAAAGTCTCACATTGAAAAGTAATTATCCTAATCACATATCCTCCAAAATCAACATACTCTTAATTCATAAAATCATATAACTAAAAAGAATCAGTCAAACTAACCAGGGACTTCACGTAGTCCAGTGGCAGGCGATAAATACCAGTCGCACTTTGGTTGTGGGTTCGATTCCCGCAGCATTGTCCGACGCGACGGGTTGCCACACGGTCTGTGTGTTGTCCTTTTTCCAAAACTATATAATTCTCAAATCATTACCCAAAAAGGGATAAAATCATCAAAAATAACCATAACATAATTTAACCTCAATTTTATCTCATGCCTTTCACTTTAATCATAACATGTGGTAACCCATAATTACCTCAAAAGTAAGGATCATATAAACCCAAATGGTTCTTTATAACTATGTCCACAAAAGAAAAGATAACTATTACATGAATAAAATTTGACTATATTAAACATCAGGGTTACACATAATATAAAAACTCTTCTAATGTAACCCCATCATCAAAAGAGACTTAATACTCTTAAGAATTTCACCCTAACTCTTGAAGCCCTTATATGTTGACATCTTACTCATTCAACATTCTTCATGATCCATTATCCATTCCTTTCCAACATATTCCGAAATACCTCTTTCCTACAAACAAAATCATGAATCATATCCTAAGATTCCAAAATAAGAAAACAATAGTCATGAAATAGTACATACCTTTGATTGGTCATTGTCAGTTTCTTCATCCTCAATCGGAATGGCATTAGGTATTGGTAAACGAATATTGGTACGCTCTTGGTGACCCCATTCATGAAACTTCTTCATAGGACATGTGTTTGCATAATGACCATGCAAACCACATTTAAAACATTCAATTGATCCCTCAGAAAGAACTTCTTTCCCTTTCCTCGAGTCAACTGGATGCTTCCTTTTTCCATGGCAGGTTCTTGCTTTATGACCTTCATTTCCACATCTATAGCATATTTCTGTCCCTTTGAAACATTTTCCTAGGTGTTTCTTTCCACATCTTTGACACATAGGTTTTTGAACAGACTTACCATTATGATTATTACCTGTACTTCCGTAAGGATTTGTTTCTTGAATATATGATTCCTTAGAGAAATCTCCAAGGTTTAGGTGGTCAATCATGACTCCAGATAGTTGGTTGAGGATAATCAAAAGAGTTATCATTGCAGATACCATATCATTCAGTTGCTTGCTCAAAAAACTGTCACAGTTTCCTTCACATCCACTGTTACTTTGGTGCCTGCTAGATCCAGCCATTTACTAAAACCAAAAAGGTCAGTGTGAGTATATCAACAAAACCATCATGTACTAATGAGTAAGATAGACAATAAGATATACTTACTCATTCACTTTATCTAAAACTAAGACTCTTTCTGAAATCCTAACCATTATGGTAATTGTCACTTATGCTTAAAGAATACCCTAACCTCTAAAGTTATCTAAACCGACCTTTGATACCAACTATAAGGCCCCAGCCTTAAACCTTTCTTAATCTTGAGTTATTACAAGATTACACATTGAGGATCTTTTCAGGTTTAGAGTTTTAGAGAATTAGATCATGAAACTTGCATTACATTCCACATTTAAACAATGTGGTTACATAAAAGATAGTATTCATTCTTTCCATCAACGGAAACATATTTAAAATATAACACGGATTCTTTCTTGACACATCCTTGACACTATCATCACATCATGTACCTTTCCCTTGACCTGTGAAAAACATTTCAAAAACTTGGGATGAGCATAAGAAGCTCAGTAAGGGTTACAAAAATATGGAAAGGAAACATGAGTTCATATATACATGAGAATGAAATCATACTTTACCCATAAAACATAGGCACTTTAACATACCTCATCAAACCATGAATAAATCATAGAAAACATAAGACATAAAGGTAACTTGAGGCATTCATAACATTCTTACGTAGGGAGTCACCCTCTTGGTTACGTTTGGAATACCCATCACAGTATATTCCCTAAATCTATTTGGAGAAACCTTAACGTTTCACTCCTTCGCGTTACCCAATGCATTGGAGAGCTATATCGGGCTCACCCGCCCTTAGTTTATCACGGAACCACCCGTTCATCATAACAATGCCCAAGAACCATAACATAATCGTATCACATAAACATGAATAAAGGAAACATAACATTTCCACATTTCAATCACAATATAACATTTTAGGATATTGAAATAATGAATCCATTCAAAAAGAAACCATTTCCAAAACCATTTAAAACATTTAATAAAGAGATTTTTGAATCAAAGTGTCCCATACCACCTCGAAGCTTTTAACATTTTAAACCATTAATATCCATATAAATAAATCCATAAAACCATTTTGAAAACATGGATATTAATAAGAACAAATAATTAAAACATTTAAAACGATATTTTGGTTAAAGGGGTTTTACCAAAATTAGAGACACTTGAATACAATAATCGAGGAATAACATTTAGTCAGAACTTTATAATATCATGAGAATAAAAGGATTCATGATATAATACTCCAAAGGAGAGTATATACACCATATAAGAGTGAATTGGTGCATAATAACAATGAACCCTCAATAGAAATGTCAAATGTGATGAAATCCCTTATAAAGAAGGTATCCTTAAATTAAGGACAAATAAATCTCAAAAATATGTGTGACAAATATATATACACCCAATATAAGTGGATATTAAGTGTAAAACAATAAAATTTCAATCACACATATTCAATGGATGACATATTCAATGACTACAAGTTAAACCCAAAGAAATCGAAATTGGGTTAAAAAGTTCCCTTGACAGCCTAATGGAATCACATCAAAATGAGTTGATGAGAGATAAAAAGTGTATCTCATCACTTGGACATAAAATTTACATCAATAAGGATGTATGAGAACATATCCCAACATAAAAATATGTAAATTAAAAGACCCAATAAAATAAGTCTTTTAAAAAATAGGAGGGTGAAAGGTTCCCTTACCGACTTGGATATCTTTCAAAACATACCCCCATGAAAGAAAGACAATAGGTCACTGATGTAAATACTCATAACCGAAACTATATTACACAAAGAGTATAATAATGGGCAGTACATACACCACTCAATGGAATTTGTGGCGAATGTAGCATAAATCTCACGGGAATAAAAGTGAGATGAAAAATCCCTTACGAAAACTCGGCAGCCTAACGGCGCCACATAAAACTTCCAAAATGGATTGATGAGAGAGAATAGGGTCTCTCATCACATGAACATAAAACTTACAGTAAGTGTAATATAAAATATCATCAAAATAACAAGAAATATGAGCTTTAAAAGGAATGACATAAAAGTGTATACTTAAAAAGAAAGAGAGGAGTAGGATCCCTTACCTCGGGTCCGACTTGACTCGATCATTCTTTAATCTCCTGAATAATAAACTTGAGTTAATTTATAATTCCTTAAGAACCTTTTTCAAGTTCATTATTACTTTTATACCACTTATTACCATGTCATAAACATTATGTAATCATTTAAGTTAATAATATTTGTTTTGCCGATATTTGGTTCTTAAGTCGAAAGTGGACTTCTTACAATTACATGTTATTCGTGTGGCCAAATGTTTATTATATCCAGAATTGTATTCATTATGTAGATATCATATATATCATATATATCCAGTACATGCATGAATTTATAACATTACATAATCATTTATAGGTAAGAAATGAAATGCACCGTTCATGGAGACGGTAAGTTGTACGTACGCATGAACGCTACTTTCATTTCTATTTCGTATTTTATAGAATGGAATAATAATGATATAAAGGTATATTATAATTCCAGTATAATATCATATATAATATCATATTTACATCCTTTATATATCCCACATATGGTATTTAACGAATCAAATCACTTTGAGGGGGGCGGTAGTCCGCACTTCCTTAAATGAAGATATCGCGTATACCCATAATGGAAGCCATAAAGGTAAGACAAAAATGAAAAATACAGAAGAATAAATAAAACATAAACATATTATATATCATATATAAAAATAGTGACATCATAATGGCCACCTTTGAAGGTGTTAAATGAGTATTGAACAATCATCGTTTCGGGAGGCAGAATTTCACCATCCACGGAAACCGTATGTTATTTAACCATTTTATGTAGTTTTGTGAGAGTGTAGCTTGAATAAATCTTATAAAAACATACTAGTATATTTAAGATACTAGTGTTGTTACAAAAGAAGTAAATAAAAAGAGTTCAGGGGGTTGGAGAAGCAAAATAAAACAAATGAACATAAGAGAAAGAATTACCTTTAAAAGTGTAACTCCTTTTGATTTGAGCCTAAAGGCTTCCTTTGAAAGGATTATTCCCAAAGGGAATCCTCTAGGATGAGGATAGGGATGTGGAGAGAGTAAATGGGCAGGGGTTTGCCGAGCCAAAGGCTTGAGGAGTGTGTGAAATGAGGTAGAGGTGGGGGCCTTTTATAAGAGGAGAGGAGGGGTACTTTTGGAAAGTAAAGAAATATTACTTTATTTGAAAATGTGTTTCGGTTTCAAAAGGTCTCACATTGATATAATTCGTGGATAAGGTGATAATTCTTCTAACTCCACTCATCCAATATGTTTTGGACATGTGTAGTTCATAGATTTTTCATTATCTTTCCATTTTATTTAAATCGTCAAATAATGATGTCATCGCTGCATCATTATTATGTCATAAATAATTTAATTTATTTAATGTCTAAAATTTATAAAAAAAATACTATGATGTAGTAAATCTTTTTATCTTTCCAATGAATATTTATAATCAAAAAGATGACTTGTATAACCCCACTTAAAAATTGTTTTAGTAAAACATATCATGTTTGTGTCAATTTTACTTTTACATTAAATAAAATGTTATTTATGTCATTTCCCAACCAAAGTGGATCCATGGGGTCCCCAAGTTGACCCATGGCTTGTCTTGGTCGGACATGATACAACCAATAGGTGTAGGACAAGTTTCTTGGTGTTTTCACATTCTTATAATATCATTTTTACCTTAAACTACACTAATTACCTCTAATCGCGATTAAAAACATAATAAGTTACTACTCACCAAAAAATTATTTTAATCTCATTGAACCACATTTTACTTCTTAATGACAACCATGTATGTCAGATTTTTGAAAATAAAAACACAATGATGGAAAAATTTCATTTAAATGGAAAATCAGTTTTTATAAGTACCACTTAGTGGTTTCACTATTCATCAAAAATTGAAGTTTTTCAGAAAAATCCCAAAAATTCACCCTAAGCTATATTTGATATTCTGAATTCAAAAATGAAGTCCGTTTTACAAAATTCAAAACATATAATTCACATTAATTAATTTAACAATTAATTCCCGCTGTCATGACAAATAGCGTGTTTTATGAAACAATAAGTATCAAAAGATTGACACAAGTTTAAGTCTGATTTCAAAGTGAAATTGATTCCAACGACCACTATTGGATTTAATGGTAAAAATATTTTCTAATTTCACTTTAAAACCAATTCAAAATATAATCTAATCATATAAATAAATTATATTAAAGAGTGGTTTTGAATTAAAATACAACATTTTACACTATGCATTAAAAAAATGAACTTTATCGGAAAGATACCAAAAATTTACACAAAGTAAATTTTGATGTCCCGATTCTTAATAAGAGTTTTATTTGGTCTAAAAGAATGTTTAAGAGTGAACAAAACTATATTTAATGACGATTCTCCATCAAAAGGTGATAAGTTAACCTTTAGTGAAAACAAGGGCATATACGCCTAAAATTGAATTCTTTCCGTATTTTAAGCCTTTATATTTTATTGTATAAATGTAAAAATATTTAAGAACATATATAATCATATTTTAGTTATTTCTATCCATTCCCGCCATTACAATGGCTACATGTTAACTACCATTTAAAATAATATTATTTTATTATTAGAGTGCAACGTAAGATTCCCAAGAAACTCGTTGTTGCGTGTTGGGTACGCCATCGAGCATAGCGTCCCCTTTAAAGTCATATTAATATTTTATTCACAAATATGGATAAATATGAAAATTTCATATTCTTTATTTACCTGGGGTGTTACATTATATGCTTGTGTTTGTTCCATAATTACATATTTTAATTCAATGTTTTTCATTTATGAATTATGTTCTTTATTTATGTATGATTCATGTCTAATGAACAACCTAGATTTATGCCACGATTCATTTATATGATATTTGGTATGGAGGGTATGATCATCTATTTTCATAATCATGTTCTCATTCCATTATGATCATGATTATGCTTACATGTCCTCTTTATTTACCCTTACTAATCATTTTATCTCAAACCTTTTTATGTTTCCTTCCCTATGATATAAAAATGTGTATTATGTTTCATGTCTTTAAGAAGGGTTCTTGTCAATAAATATATAGTTGTATATAATTTATATCACTTATCTATAAGTGTTTAAGTTTCTAGTTTTTCAAAATAAGAAGACTAGTATGGTATTTGAACATCTGGTTGTATAATGTTTTACATATTCTACAAATGGTCTATAATGTTAATGTATTAAAAGAGAGAGTCACTATAAAAATGGAATAGAAAATTTTCCAAATGACATTGGTTGACAATAATTTGATAATATCCCCTATTTGATATAATTTTATGGGTTAGTGTGATATTATTAAATGTAAGTGCCAAATATAAATAGATGGGTAAGTAGAAAAGAAAAAATTGTAACTTTCATTACCATTAACATTTATAAAACATTATGATATGTCAAAAAACATCATATTTTGTTATTCATATCCTTTTGAAAGATTAATCATTTATTTTTATAATAATAATTTGTCATTAATTTTTAGAGATGATTTAGTTACTTAAAATTCTTATGAAATATCAATAATGGGATTATTTAGTTAATAATTCACTAAAATAAATGATACTATAAAAAATTAAAAGTGAAGTAAATTGATTGAGATTTATTCTTTAATTAATTTTGTTGATTATATATAAATTTAAAATACTATGAACTGTATATATTTTAATTCCAATGTATTTTTAAATTAAAATAAAATAAATAATGTCAAAATTGCATTAAAGTTTCTTTGAAATAAATGATATTTTATTAAATGATTCAAATTTAATAAAAATTATTTATTATGCCAAGTTATTTTGAGGTGTAAATAAATATTAAATTTGGTCATTTAATGGGCCAATTTATCTTTTACAATTAACATATTGAACAATATATTGTAAAAACATTTTTGGCATGACAGGGGCTAAAGTAGTGCTTTTGCACATCACATGCACATGTTTTAAAATTAATTTCAAAAAAATGTGTTTTTATTTTATAAAATATGTCGGTCATTTATAATTAAGTGTATATATATTTTTATAAAATATCTCATTTTATGATATTTTTAATGGTTAAACTATACAGGTTTGGAAACAAGTTTCTTTTATAAAAACAAAAACGATAAAAATGGTAAAAATTAGAAGTTAATGAAATAAATTATTAAAATTCACATTGTATTGTGTGTTAGAGGTTTTTATCAATCATTATTCCCTTTTAATCCATTATTTTTTCAATTTTTAGGTACACTAGATTAAGTTTACCTCTCATTATGGAATACATTTTGGTATTTACAAGTGTACCAATCCCTTTCCACTATAAAATGGAAATATCTCTCCCACTTCCTCACACCAGTCAAAACACTTAATTTATACCAATATATACCCAATACACTTCCCAACATTCAAAATTTACTCTTTTAATCCTTTATTTTGTATGAAATGATTACATGTAATCCCATTGGTGAAATCTAAAAGCAGTTTCTCAAATAAGATATAACATCCTCTCTCAAGCTATTTTATTTTAATTTCATTCTACAACCCATGTACTCTCATTATTTTATGTTTATAAAACAACAACAATAAAATAAATATAATGATATATTGTTTTTATATGGTTTCTAACTACACATAAACACACTTCAATCTAACTGGTAATGATGATTCTGTTTATGTGTGTGGTGAACAACCACCTCACGAAACAATGATTTTCTATTTTCCAATACCACAAATAATGGATGGGAATTATGATGGACTCATTTTCTATATATGATATATATAAAAAATATTATTTATTTAAGCTTCTGTAATATCATTACCATACACATCTTCAAATTTTATTTTTTTTCTAAATACGATAATTCTGTTTGAGGAAGTGTGGACTACCACCCCCTCAAAGCGATGTGATTCTTTCACACACCACATGGAATGTATTAAATATGGTTTTAGTGAACATATATGATATATATTACATAATAATTATATTTAAATTATATTATATACATATATACATATATTTAGTTTTATTTATTTCTTTCAAAAGGACAGTATGACAGAAACCATGTTCATGCAAACGTACGGCTTATCATCTCAATTTATGGTGTATTCCATTTCATACATATATATTATATTGACTATTATAATAAAAAAATAATTAACATAAATTATATTTATATCATGGTTTATATTCTGTAAATCATGATATATGTATAAGGACCAAATACATAACAAATAAAGATATATATGAAAATCCAACGAATATTACCTAAAGTGTACCCATAACATGAAATTGTTAACAAGAAGGTAATACAAAGTCTTAATTTGGATCAATAAGTTATTTGATATAATAATATGGTATTTTTGTCAATTTATAATAAATATATATTATTTTTTATGATTACGATGAGTTTCAAGAAACAAGTTATGGTAATGTTGTCTCGCTTTTTATTTTCTTAAAATACATTCCATGTTCACCAAGAATTTCTTATATATGTTGTGTATAAAACCAATATATTTATTATTTTATTCTTATAATAAAATTTATTTTTATTTAAAAACCCAATTTTTTATAATTATTTCATTGGGATTAGGTTTCAAAAGTTACCAAATTGGTAAAGTAATTGTGTCTCAATTTTCCTTCTTTGATAAAAATTCCATGTTATGCACCTATATTTTTCTATGAGGTATATATAATACCTTTTACATGATAAATTATTAAAATAATTCAATAAATAATATTTTAACATCATTTAATTTAATTTTCTTATATAGGGAGTATAATTCAAATTTACCATGTTGTTAATGTTTTTTGAAAAAAAACTCTTCATTTATCGAGATAGTTTTTCATTATGGTCCCATTGATGAAATAATATAATCCATATCTCAAGATAATTCTTTAAATATATTATCCTATTTATATTACTTTTCTCATTCTATATTTTTACCATTTTTCACAAATTAAAACATTAGATGAATATGAATGTGTATTTAAATGAGTCTGACATTACCTATCTCTTCAGCCGGAAATTTGTATCCCTTAAAAAGCATGTTTTCTAAAAAAATCATTAAAAATATCCTCAAGATTATTTATATATTTAAAAAAAATGAAATTTTTTCCAAAAATTTACTAATAAAAAATTATATGTTTTATGAAAAATAAATTAAATTGTTTTCCAAACGTTTTGAAGAGTTCATTTTACATTTTCAATGTGTTTTAAATGAATTGGATTTCAATAGGATTCTATTCCTTATTTATACATTTCAATGTTTATTTTAAAATAAAAGGGTTTTCAAAAGGTTATTTACAAATAAAATGATTTCAGTGGTTTTAAATATTCTTTTATATTTTTCAAAGTATTTTTAATTGTTAAATGTTTTCAAAATGTATTCAAAATTATTTTATATGTTTTAATTGGAAAATAGTTTTGAAAAAGATTTCAAGCCTTATTTATATGTATCAATGTATTTAAAAATAATATGTTTTTCGAAAAAAATTTATATTTTAAAAATTACTTTTCAATGAATATATAATATTTTCTTCAAGGAAATATTTTTAAAATAATTTTCAAAATAATTTTCCATATAAGATGAATTTTTTTTTCTTACTCATGCCTCTCTTGGAAATGATCCAAACGTCCCATTTATACTATTTCTTGGAAAGGTTTATATATTGATGGAATTATGTTTATGATAACCCATCTCTTATTCAAAGGTTTTATGTTTATGAATCACTTTTCTATTCTATTAGTTATATTCTTATGAAACAAATTTCACATCCATTGGTTATTCGGTGGAAAATAATTATGAAAAATGTTTACATTCAAGGACTATTAAATGATCAAATGATTATGAAACCTAATTATTTTCCACAGGTTCTGATATGATTAAATATTTATGATACTTATTTCATTTCATAGATTATGATATGATGATTATGAAATCCATCCCTTTTTATGGGTCATGGTAAGATGGAAGTTTTTTTTTCTTGTGAAACATGTATGTATGATTTTATCATGTGATGGTTTGAACCTATATCTCCATCCATTCCATTGGGTAATGATAAATTTTTTCTGAGCTCCAAAGGGTACATGGGATGGAATCCCAAGCCTGAAATAATGGGGTACACAAGAGGTCATCCAAAGCCCGAAACAAGAGGTTATATTAATCCCTAAACAAGAGGGTACACGGGAGGGAATCTCAGAATGAATCAAGAGGGCATATTAATCTCTAAACAAGAGGGTACACATGTGGAAATCCCAATCCCGAAATAAGAAGGTACACTAGAGGGAATCCCATGAACAAAGTAGGTTTATGGGTTATTATACCAATGTTAACATGTGTTGAGGGTCTTGGTAGGTATCTATGAAATTTTATTTTTTATATTTATACATATGCCACATATTTCATGTCTTATTCCTAATATATGTTTATGATCTTGTTTCCCCTATGATTCATGTGTTATGTACTACAATATATTATTAAATGATTCATGTTTATGATATTTCATATTCATGGTATTGTATTCTACTATCACGATCACATTCTCATACCCTTATGATCATGTTTAGGCTTGTATATCTCTCTTTTTTACCCTTACTGATAATATGAAATCACCCCTTTTTATGTTTCCTTCATATGTATATGAAGATATGTATTAGGTATGATGTGATTAAGAAGGGTATTAACCATGAATTACCCAGTGGGAGATAATTTAGCTCACTCTTGAACAAGTGTTTAGGTTTCATTGATTCCAATGTTGCTAAACTAGTATGGTCTTTGGGTATCTGTTTGTGTAATTATTAAAGTATTTTGCAAATATTATGTATTTTCTATATATATAAAGTGAGGGGACACTATAGTAGGTATCAACGAGAAGTTTTATTCAACCTTTATAAACAGGTATAAAAAAAATATTAGTGGTGTCCCTATGTATACTTCTAAGGATATGTCTTGGATGTCTCTAAGGATAAGTATAAGGATGAGTTAACATTTGGAAAAATATCTGAAATTTTTTGGTAAAGTATACGGTGAGTGGATTCCTAGAAATAAATCAATTTCTGTATACTATAGGTTGGTGTGTTTATAGCCTAGATATACTCAAGAGTAAAAACTCGAACATAGTGTATTATTCCTGAATCAATGTAACTTGGTACATGGAAACAGGACTTACTGTGCACCTGTTTTGACACTCCCAAGGGATATTCATTGGAAATTCACATGCTCTTCATGAACCATCCTAAAGAATTCATATTTATGTTTCCAATAAATAACCAAGGATAAACATAAGTTTAAATTTATTAAGAAATGTGTCATAATTTATGGAACATATAATTAATCTTCATGATTATGTGGTTTTCTTCTATGATTCGTGTTTCTCAACCAATGATTTCTAGTTTTAGTCAATAGAGATAAATAGAAGTAAAATGGCTAATATTTAATGTTTCATATGTGGAATATGTGGGAATTATGAAAATATTTTTTCCAAATGGAAATATCATAAAGACAATCATGACGATAGAATGAGTATTGGTTATGATTCTAAAGATACAGAGGCCATAAACATCCTATGAATGGTATTGATGTTCTTACAATATTGTTTACATTAAACATAATATGAATTATTATATTGAGGATGAGTAACCTTAAGAAATTATTCATATATCATATTCTAGTAAATATGTATTAAGTAATAAGATGTTGAATCCTATGTAATGGTTTATGAATATATCTTGATGAATGAAGAATTTATGTTTTGAAATATAAATATTATCTTACATGAATAATGAAATATATAAGTAATTTTAGTATGGGTTTTCATTAAGGATCCAAAGGGGATGTTTAATGGTGATGAAGTCTTAGAAATTTGTTTATGGGAAGGTAACCATTAATGTGATCAAGATGTTGAGAAAATTGTGTTTCGCTTGGACAAAGAGAATATTGAATTGGATATAGTAAATTGAATAACACTGACTACCTAGGATCTGATTATTGATTTATTAATAATATGGTCTAAATCATCATGGATGAAGTTTACAACTTTTTTTCAATAAGGAATATATCTAGGAACCTTTGTAATAAGGAAAAATGCATGTTTTCTAAAAATTTTTATGGTAATCAATGTTATTACTATTTTTCAATAGATCACTTGATGAAGGTATTCACATGTTTGAAATGAGACAACAAAGATCTACCTTATGATATTTTCTGGATCAATGTGAAGATAATTTTAATCTTTCAAAAAGGTTATAAGGTTAAACATTTATGGAATTTTTATGTTATACATTATATGATGTTTATGAGATTAAAGTATTATCTCGCCACATGAGGATTTATGCAAATTAGATAACCTTCTCTAAAAATGTTTCGTTGATGGTAACTAAAGATAGATGGGATGACTTATAATAGAACTCATTATCTTTTAGTTCTTCAAGAATGAAAAATTAAAATTTAATTTATGTGAGACACAACCGAAAATTTAATAATTTAATTATAAAAGTATATTAAATAAAGTATAAATTTTCATTAAAATTATTCTAATCTAGGGTAAGGATCTTAAAACCGAGATGGCTTTCCTGGTACCTTTTATTCTCATGAATCAAATGGTCACTGAGATAATAATTTATTTGTGGATTATTTATTTTTTGAATTCTCATGAAATTAATCTATATAAGTCTCCTTTAGAAATTTATTGTTAAATTCTTATTCCATGTTCATGTTTTCACTTTCCACATATGTTCTCACATGTTGAAAACTAGACATTTGATACTCTAGGTAACAATTTTGGTTCTAACATTGTATTTTAAAGGATGTTCTAGTGTTAATTTTTATTTTGTGGATTTATATCAATAGAAATTAAAATTATTAACCATTTGAAAACCAATAGGATTTTTTTTGAAAAATTGATTTTACGAGTGGTAGAATTTAACACCCTGAGATTCTGGGAATTATTTTCTGAATAAATTTAATATTTTTTATATTTTTTATCATTTCAGGTAAAATTGATATTATTTTCGGTTTCATTATACATAAATCAATAATTATATTGTTATAAATGAAACACTTATATTATCTAGTGGCACATGATACACTATGTTAACTTCTAATACACGCAAGAACGAGTTTCACTGCCTTTTATTGGCGCACCAATTTAGAAAAAACTAAATTTTGAACATTTAATGAATTTTATTTGTAAAAATAGACATCATTTTTGAATTTATAATTTCAAAATTATCATAGGGTGAATATTTTTTTATTTTTTCTATGAAACATCATTTTTAAGGAATAGTGAAAACACTGTAATTTACTTAAAACCCACCACTTCTCTTAAATATTTATTAATATTAAATTATATTTTAAATTGGTTTATAAATTCATAATATATAAATTATATATATATTAATATAATTTATTAAATTTTAATTATTTCTATGTTGAAATTATATATAAACCATTATTAACATTTTGAACATTTTTTTTCTAGAAACCGGTTTCTCTCCATGTTTGAGAGATTAGCGTCAAACACAATTTTCTCACTTATGTGATTTTAATTTCAAAAAAAGAACTTCCAATATTGTAAATAGTATATTATTTTACTTTTTATAAGATCTTTATAATTTTCTAAAAAAAATATTAGTGAATGTGATTAAAATTAATTACGGTGATTAAGATAAAATAAAGCCTAATATGGGACTAAATCATAACATTAACGTCCAAAATGTCCTAGACACTTGTCCAAACGAAATTGGTTTCAAATAATTAGACCATATATCATATTAGTTCTAATTTTATGGGTTATTGTGATATCATTAAATATAAGTTACCTATATAAAAGTTAAAGTAAGGAAAAAAGGAAAAAGGGGAACTTTCCTTTCCATTAACATTTATAATACATTGATATATGTAAAAAGCATAATATTATCAGTTATAAATATAATTTGGAGATATAAATGGGTTATTTTTAGCATAATATTTTATCATTAATTTTTAGAGATAATTTAGTGACAAAATCCTTGTGAAATGCCAAAATAGTGATTATTCAATTAATAATTAACTATAATACATGAAACTATAAATATTAAAAGTAAAGTAAATTGACTGAATTTGTCCACTAATAATTTTTCTAGATGAATATATAATATTACATAGGTTTTATGTTAATATATTTGAATTTAAATAATTTTAACTTACTTTATAATTAAAATTAAATAAATAATGTTAAAATTAATATTAATGTTATTTTAAAATAAACAATTTTTTATTAAATGATTTAGAATTAATAAAAATACAATATTATTCATATTTATTATTAATCTTTAGTAAATATTAAATATTTTATTTTATTTTACTGGTTCATCATTTATAACTTACATATTGACTCATATACTGTAAAAACATTTTTAGCACAGTTTGGGTTTTAGTAGTGTTTTTTCATGTCGCATGCTATTGTTTTAAAATTAATTTCCAAAAAAATATAGATTTTTATTTGGAAAAATATTTATCATATTTAAAATTATGTGTCTCTTTATTTTAATAATATATCACTTTAATATAGTCATAATTTTTAAAGTAAATAAGATAGAAAAATAGTCTCTTTAATAAAAATCATAATGATAAAATTATGGAAACCTTGAGGTTGAGGAGAAAAATAATAAAAATGCACCTATATTTTAGGTTTTGGAGGATTTTATAGATTTTTATTAACCATTAATAAATTATTTGACCATTGTTATACCCATTATGTGTATTATACCTCCCATTAAGGAATACCTTTTAATATTTACCAGAGTGAGACGCCCTTTCCACTATAAAAAGGAAAGAACAATCCAACTTCCTCACATATGTTAGAACACTTTGGATCAAAAAAATCTTCCCAATACACTCCCTAAAATACCATTTCCTCCTTGAAGCAACCATTTCTTAATAAATCAATCCAGAAATTTCTTTTTTTGAAAACCAAAAGGAGTTACCCCAACAAGAGGTAAAATCCTCCTCAAACTTCTTTATCTTATTTTAATTCTACACCACCTTAACTATACATATTCCATGATTAGAAAACAAAATCTGTATCCAAAATATACTTATATGTTTTTATAATATGTTCTCTACCTACAAATACACACACTTCCATATAATTTGTAACGGACCTATTGTTTATGTATACGGTGGACTACTGCCTCACGAAATGATAATTGTTCATGTTTTATTACCATATTTAATGGTTGGGAATTATAATGGAAAATATATTTATATATAGTATATATAATATATATTATTCCTTTATGATTCTGAATTTTTTTACCACACATATTTTATACTTTCCATTTTTTGTGAATGTGATAATTTCGTTTGAGGAAGTGTGGACTATAGCCCCCTCAAAGCGATGTGATTTGTTCACACACTATATGGAATGTATTAAGTATGTTTTCATTGAAATTATAAGGTATATATGACCTAAAATTGATTTTTAATGATATTATATTTATATATATATTTAATTTTCATTCATTCTTTCAATTTTATAATATGATGGAAACAATTTTCATACATACATACGGCCTACCATCTCCAGAAATGGTGTATTCAATTTATTACAAAAATATACAATATATTATAATAATAAAAATATAACTAATAAACCTGATATTTATACTGTAATGCCCCAACCCCAGTTACCCAAATTCAGTGCACTAGTTTAATAAATTGGCATGATTACAATGAATCATGTCCTGAAATAATGATCAGTTTTGCAGTATTATAAAATAGATTACATACATGAACGTTAAATTACACATTCTAAAATTAGACACAAAATTAATTATCCATTGATAATTCCATTGATCCCTTATCTTAACCCTACATATTTATCATAATACACTTCTTAGAATCCTGTAAAAATAAAACTTAAGAAAGGGGTGATCTCAAATACTCAGTAAGGGTAAGAAATATAGTGGAAGATAACAAAAACAATAGGAATGGTGAATAACTGAAAACACATGACTTTACAAATTATAAAAATGGACACTTTATTGTAGAAATATTAGATAAGTAAATAATTCCAAAAATAAATCATAGTAATGGGTATTATACTAGTCGAATAACCACATGAACCATCAATATTATTTTCATAATGAGGGAATGTATAGTTCCAGACATTCTGAAACATTTTTTCAAGACCTCGACCAATACATCTAAAAATGATTAAGGCTTTGGCCAAAAAAATATATCAAATTTAGAAAGGCCTTATACAATTTCATGTCTAATTGTCTCATTATACATACCGATGCACCGAGAAGCTATAGCAGGCTCCACCTGTCACTTACAATATCCAATACATTCCTCATATGAATAGATAGAAACCTAACATAAACATTTGTATTAGAACTAGCATACGAAATGTCAATACATTAACCGTAGATCATGAATAATATAAAAATAATAAATACATAGTCAAATATATCACAAAAACTTCAATACAATATTGGAGATATGTATCATAATAAATCAACCTCGATAAAGAATAATATCCCATAAACGATGTTGGCATAGTTGAAAATGATCAGCAAAAATCATTTAGATAAATATCCCATTTTCATGAAATCATTTAAAAGTAACCTAATTTATAAATGAATTCATTTAAATGATTTTTTTGAATCAAAAATTCCCATACACATTGAAAAATTTAAAACTAATTGACATTTTAAAACATTCATGTTCATAAAAATAAATGTTTTAATCTATTTTCAAAACCATGGACATTAATGAGAATGGTTTAGAAGAATAAATATTTAAACAATTTAAAATGATGTATTATTATAAAAATCCACTTTAAAATAGTCACTTTGAAAAATCATTTATGAAACATGGACTTGGATAATAACAATGTCCCAATAGATACTTACGAAGAACATCCTCGGATAATAAATAAATTGTGAAATTAACCTTTACCTTGCACTTCGCTTTGGTCGAGGGTATGTTTAAACTCATGTATAATGACCATAGTATGTTATTAAATTATACTAGAGCAATATTAATATTTATTATATCATACATGATTATTTTATGACTTTATACAACCCGTTTAATAATGATATCCATGTTAAATTAACATTTTGGATAATAATCTCTTTCTTTATCGTACGTGTTTTATGTTGTTATTATTGATAATATCATTTAGATAATTATTTAAATACATCCAAAATATAAAATGAGATTTATATAACATATATATTTAGAATATAAATATTTATAACAGATTGATATATGTAATGGAAGGCGCTGTTAATGGATACGGTAGGTCGTACGCACGGATAAACGCTGTTTCCATTTTCATATCTTATTGAATGACAGTAAATTAATAAAATATATGTAAGTATACATACATACATACATACATAAATACATACGTACATATATATTTCCTTTAGCATTATTATTTCATATATTACATACTTATTAATAATATATATTTTTATAATCATCGTTGAATGGTGAACATGGAAATGAATCTCATCGCGTCTTGGATATTGAAATATGTACGTACGCACAAGCGACAATATCATTATATTGATGGTGAAGTTGTATGTAATTGATTGGTATATCATATATATATATAATAATTAGAATGTTATATTCACTATTTATATCAGTTATACTCATTATTATACCGATGAAAAATAATGAAGTGTTTAAATAACAAACTACACAAGGACGTGGAGACGATAAGTCGTGCATACGCATGTATACTGAGTTTATCTTTTATAAGATGGATAGAATAACGAATATGGTTGTAACATATATATAATTATATCACAGTATTTAGAAGGTAATTTACTTTTTATTTTGGTATGGAAACAACAAATAAATAGGAAGTGGAAAATGAAAAAACATGAAATTGGGTGGTGAAATTATTAACTCTTCTTCGGGTGTTTCCTTTTGAGTTGATCATGAGGGATCCATTGGATGGATTTCAGATAAAATTAGGGACTATAGGTTGATGTGAGTAATTTTGGGAGGATATTTTTGTAAGGTTTGGCCTATCCAAATGGCTATGGAGTTGTGAAATTAAGATAAGGTGATGTATGCTTTTATAAGAGAGGCGAGGATCACTTTATGAAATGCTTGAAATATTATTCTATAATAAAAGCCTTTTATGTATATAATGGCTCTAAAATGATTTATTTCATGGATAAGGTGGGTAGGGGTCAAAAATCACTCAACCAATTTGTTTTATACTGCTTTAGTTCACCATATTAACCTTATCTTTTATATTTAACCCATTGTTAAATATTTTATCTTTTATCGTGTATTATTGTATTCTAACACTATATGGTTAATAAACATACTCTAGACTTCCCATATAACCTCAAGTGGTTAATTAATGACATATATAACATTATTAAAGACCTTTGGATGAACCTTATATGTTTAGGAATATTATATCAACCAATAATATAGTATATGTTTTAATATATAATTTATGTCAATTTTGATATTATTTGGTGTTTGGTTTATGTGAAAGTCATAAAAACATGATTACATCCAACACGATACATTGAATCAACCCTAAAAATTTATTTTAACCTAGAAAATTATTATATTTCTTAAAAACATTGAATTTATAATTATTTTAATATTTATAATACCATTTATTTGAGTCTTTCATTAATAAGGTAATTCCTGCATCATCATTGTGTCATAAATAAAATATATTATTTATTTTATAAAAGTAATAAATAAAATACCATTATTTAGTAAATATTTTTAGCTATCGAATAATTATTTATAGTCGAATTTATAATGTGTGTAACCCTATATTTAAAAATTGTTTGTTTATTAAACATTGAATTTAACACTTTTAACTCTTCTTTAAATAAAATAATAATAAATATCCAAATATAATCCTACTAAACCTAATAGGATCATATTTTATGTCTAAGGTTATTTTTGTCAAATTAAACTTATCCAATTGAATTTGGGCAAGTGTTAGGGTAATTATAATATCATTTTCCCTTAATTACCCAGTTTATTTTTAATCGTGGTAAAAAAAGTCAAAAAGTTACTATTCACCCAAAATTATTTCCATCTTATTGAACAACAATTAACTTTATTATGTCGACCATGTCCCTCAAAGTTTTTAAATCAAACTCACAGAGGCGTTAAAATTATGTTTTATACAAATTTTCAAAGGCTCCTAGAAGGTGGGTAAAAAAGGTTAACAAGTACAATAAAAATTTATATATCAAATTATATTATAAAAATGAATAAATTTAATTAAATTGAAAATATATAGGTATTATATATCTATATTGAATAAAATAATTAAATAAAAAAATTTATTATTTAGAGAAAAAATCGGTTCTAAATAATAATGCAGTGATTTTCACTATTCATCAAAAACTAAAAGTTTTCAGAAAAATACCAAAATATTTACCCTGAGCTAATTTTAACATACTGAATTCAAAAATGATGTCCATTTAACCAAATATAAAACATATAGTTTACATTTATTAATTTACAATTAATTCCCAAAGTCAAAACCAAAAAGCGGGTTATTATAAAAGTAAAAACTATTAAAAGATTGACATGTGTGTATGCAAAATTTAAATGTGAAATTACATATAATGACCAAAATTGTATTAAATGATAAAAATATAATCAAATTATACTTCCAAACCATTGAAATGTATAATTGAACACAATAAATTATTTTGATTAAAAAATTTGTTTTCAATTAACATTTAGTATTTTTCATTATTCACCCAAATATGAAAGTTATCATTAAAACACCAAAAATTTATCATAACTCAATTCTTATTTCCTGATTATAAAGAAGTTTTTTATTTTGTCAAATTAAATATATAAAAGTGTCAAATATTGTATTTAAAAAGGGTTTTCCATTAAAAAATGTGGTAAAATGGCATTTTCTGAAAAATACATCCTTTATCTGAAAAAATGAATTTATTCATATATTTTTTCTATGAAAGAAATAATATGGATGTTAAAATTATATGGAATATATAAAATCCAATATTCAGTTAATACTATTAGTATCCTCTTTTTAAAGACAACTTTGGTAAGTTGTGGTGCGCTTGAACTTGACGTTGCGTGTAGCGTAAGTTATTAAATTACTTTGAAGAATTAACATACTATGAAATCATGGGATTTTATATTCTCCCCTACTTCATTAAATTTTTTCCTTCTAATTTGACATTGTTATTCTAAAATAAAATGTTAAAAATAAAAAAAATACCTTTGTGGAAAACACTCATCGGAAATTGGGTTAATAAAATTTAGTCTTAATAGAGGGAAACAGAATGAAAAAGATACCACAAAATTATGATCTCGATTATGAGAAAATTGGTAGAAATTAGGCTCAAATACATAATTGAAGGAAAATTTAAATATCTATAGGGAGTTATTGAGTTCATCAATCACAAAAAGTGTGAAATTGATGGTCTCAAATCCATCAATCTATAATTATCTAAAATATCGTCAGTTCAACAAAAGGTAAGGTATTAGGATAAAAAAAATTTGGTGTTAAGATCCCTTAACATAAGTTTAAGAGTTAATTTATTCATAGAATAAGGGTAAAAGTATAATTGACAATTAGAGTTTCATCCTACAACTAATTCCTACCACGAACTCATCTTTCACTCCAAAAGATAATAAAATTTAAAAATATTCTATTTATCCTAATCATGTACGGTTCAAAACAATATTGAATCTATGACTCATTTATCTAAATATTTTAAGAATACCACATTATACAAACCATGACATCACCTAAACTAGTGATAGGTGATTCACCCTTGTCGCCCTTTAGTTGTGGGTTCTTGTCTCGTGGCCTTTCCGGACACGACGGGTTGTCACCCGACCTCCGGGTTGTCCTTTTTATGAAAATCCAAAAATAATCTCAAGAAGTCATTTAACCATAACAAAATTATCCAATATCCAACTTAATTGATTCCATCCTTTTGACTTATAAAAAATACTTATGTCCAAACTCGTAGTCCAAAATTTATAAGCAAGGTAAACACAATGAATATCTTTTTTTTCATGTAATAACATGTGAATACATTCAACATGTATTATTTTAAAACACTATAATACTAGAAATTACCATAAAACCATATTTATTACTTTCATGCTCCCTTATTCCTTATAGAATACTGGATATACTATATCTATCCAAAACTTTTGTAAACTCCAACAATGATGAATTATACAAATCATTAATCAGATTCAAGGTAGTCAAGAATATTCAATATAATTTATCCACATCAATCATATATTATACTGAAAAATTTAACCTGCTATTGGGTCACTTTTATTTGTTCCACAAAATCTAAATTCCTCAATGAAATAGTACTTTAGTACAATCCTTTTATACTGTATAATTATTATAACATGTACATCATTAATACAATACTCAAATGAAACAATAATTTAATAACATAAGAAATCTAATCATTCCCCTTCATCTTTGGTAGTGTCATAACTTTATTGTTATCCAATGGAAGATTTTGGAGTATACACTAATAATTTGGACATTTCTTCGCATAGTGTCCCAACTCCTTGCAGATTAATCATTGTACATTTAAAACCTTTTTCTTACCCTTGCAATCATATACTTTGTGTCCTTTTTCTCCACACTTATAAAAAACTCTCATGACCTTCAAGAATTTACCATGGTGATTATTTCTATAGTTATCACATATGGGAAAATCCTTCTTTCCCCTCTTATCTTTATCAATCTTTCTCTATTGATTCATTTTTTTCTCTTTCTTCCCTTTAAAGCCATTAAACCGAGATAATTATTTACTTGTCTTATTAACTCATGATATTATTTCTTAATATGATGATAATATATGGGATACTATTTCCCTTTTAAATGTTGGATTAATACCATGAATGATATGATCCTTCTTAATATTTCGATCATGCATATTGATGGAATTTTCATTCCTTCTACTAGGTTCTATTTCTAAACAATGGCATACAATTGGTTAGTTTATGAATTTCAATGCATATGTCCAAACTTGTAAAATACCTAACATAAATTGAAAATATTATGCATATAATTTATGATCATAAAATGTTTTCTTTGAGAAATTATTTACTCCTGAGTCCTTCATAATGGATTGTAATGAAAATGTGAATTATCCTAAGAATATCCCCCAGGAGTGTCGCAACCAATAGTGAATTAAGGCCTGTTGCCATGTACCAGGATACCTTGGGTCAAGCCCAAAACTACTTGTTGGAGTTTTCAATCCTAATTACATTTGTACCTAAGCCGCCTCTACCTGGTCATATCTAGCCATGGATATATTTCTTGTAAAAATAAAAAAACTATCTACATTACCAAAATTCTATGATTTTTTTATATTGATCCCAAAATTCTATCTTAGTGTATTGTTCCTTAATCAGAGTTTATATAAATCTATTTCCAAGGTTTTTTCTAAATTTTATATGATACCAACTGTAACGCCTTGACCCCAGTTACCCAGATTTAGTGTATTAGATTACTACATTTGCATGATTACAAGTAATCATGTCCCGAAAGACTGATTAGTTTAGTAGTCGTGGAAAGTAGATTACATATGTGAACATTAGATAACACATTCAAAAATAAAACGAATCCTAAATTGTTATTTGAGAATGCCATTAATCCACTAGATAAACCCTACATATCAATCATAATACAATTATTTCAATCTAGAGAAAATATAACATAAGAATGGGGTGAGCTTAATTTCTCAGTAAGGATAAGCAATACAGAAGAAGATAATATAAACAATAGGCATGTTGAATAATTGAAAACGCATGCCTTTACAAATAATAAACATGAAAACATTATAGCAGAAATATAAGATGAGTAAATAATGTCATAATAAAAAATATTCATGGATATTATAATAGTCTAATAACCACATGAACGATCAATATTATTTTAATAATGAGGGAATGTGTAATACCATACATTCTGAAACATTTTTCAAGGCCTCAGCAAAGACGTATAAAAATTATTAAGGCCTTGGCCAAAACCATATATAAAATTGGGAAAGGACTCAACCAATTCCACATATAATTATCTCATGAGACCTACCAATGCATCGAGGAGCTATAGAAGGCTCCACCCCTCACTAATGATGTCCAATACATTTCTCATATGAAAGGGTTGAAACATAATATAAACATTTGAATTTAATCTAGCATACGATATGTCAATACGTTAACCCTAAACGATGAATTGTATAAAAGTAACACATCCACAGTCAAATATATCACAATACAATCAATACAATATGGAATGTTTGTATCATAATAAATTAGACTCGATAAATAATAAAATCCCATAAAAGATGTGGGCATAGTTGAAAATGATCAGTAAAAATATTTGAGAGAAATATCCCTTTTTCATGAAATCATTTAAAAGTCACATAATTTATAAAAGAATTAACTTAAAAGATAGTTTTCATTCAAAGATTCCCATACCACTTTGATACTTTTTAGTGGAATTAACCTTTTAAAACATTTAGGTCTATATAAATAAATATTTAAAACCATTTAGAAATCATGGACATTAATGATATAGGTTTAGAAGAATAAATCATTAAAACATATAAAATAGTGTTTTATTAAAAAAGTACCTTAAATATAATCCCATAAAACACTATTTTATGAAACATGGGCAGAGATAATAAATATGTCCTAGTAGATACTTACATAAAAATAGCTAAGGATAATAAAGAGATTGTGAAATTAACCCTCACCATGCACTTTACATTAGTCTAGGGTACATTTAACCTCGTGTATTACGAACATATTTTGTTTTTAAATATAAAGAAACTATATTAAAATTTATTTTATAATAAATGGTTCATTTATGACTCTATATTATCCATTTAATAATGATATCCATGTCATATTAACATTTTAGGTAATAATCGCTTTCTTTATCGTATGTGTTTTAACTTGTTATTCTTGATCGTATCATTTAGATCATTATTTAAATACTTCTTGAATATAAACCATGATTTATATATCTTTTATATATAGAATATAAATATTTATAATAGATATATATATGTCATGGAAGGCACTGTTTTGGAGATGGTGGGCCATACGTTGGCATAAACGTTGTTTCCATTTTCATATCGTATTCAAAAGAAGTAAGTGAATAAGATATATGTAGGTAATTATATATATATATATATATATTTATACATCTGGTAGAATTATTATTTCATATATTACATACTTATTAATAATATATAATTTTATAATCATCGTTGAATGGTAAACATGGAAATGATTCTCATCGGGTCGTTGAGACATTATTCTGTACCTACGCACGAGCGACAATATCATTATATTAATGGTGAAATAATTGTTAATTGAATGGTATATAATATATAAATAACAATTAACATGATATATTTATTATTTATATTAGTTATACTCATTATTATACCCATCCAAATAATGAAGGTCTTAAATGAAAAACTACACCACGATGTGGAGACGGTAAGTCGTACGTACAAACGTATGGTGAATTTGTCATTTATAGGATGGATAGAATAATGAATACTGTTCTCCCATATTTATAATAACATCATAGTATATATATGTTACTGTAGTTATTATATTGTCATGGAAATAATAATAAAAGAGTAAGTGGAAGATGAAAAGAACTTGAAAGAGGGTGGTGAAATTATTAAATCTTCTTTGGGTGTTTCCTTTTGAGTTGAACAAAAGGACTTCTTAGGTTGGATTTTTGATCAAAATCTTAACTTCGGTTGATTTTAGGGATGTTGGGAGGATATATGTGCAGCGTTTATCCAAGCCAAATGGATTTTGAGGTTTGAAATCAAGAGAAGGGGATGTACCCTTTTATAAGAGAGGTGAGGGTCACTCTATGAAAAGATTCAAATTTTATTTTATAATAAAATCATTTTCGGTTTATAATGGCTCCAAAATGATTTATTAATAGAATAAGGTGGGTAGGTATCAAAAACAACTAAACAAATTGGTTTTATACAGGTTTGGTCACCATATTAACCTGGTCTTTTGGATTTAACTCTTATTTAAATATTTTATTTTTATCGTGTCTTCTTGTATTCTATCACAATATGATTAATTTACGTATTCTAATCATCCAATATAACCTCAAGGGGTTAATTAATTTCAAATAAAATATTATTTAAGCCCTTTGGATGACCCTCACACTTTAAGAAATATTATATCAACAAATAATATAGTATTTGTTTTAATAATTAATTTATGTCAATTTTGACATTCTTTGGTATTTGGTTTTTTTAAAAGAAATAAGAACTTGATTACTTCTATCATGATACATTGAATCAACCCTAACAAGTTATTTTCACCTACAATATTCATGTATTTCATATAAACTTTGAAATTATATTTTTATTAATATTTATAATACCATTTATTTGATTCTTCCATTAAATAGGTAATTACTCCATCATCATTGTGTCATAAATAAATTAAATTATTTAATTTATAAATTTACAAATAAAATACCATTATGTATAAAATATTTTTATCTTTATAAGGAATATTTATATTCAAATTTATATTGTCTGTAACCCTATATTAAAAATGGTTTATTTATTAAACATTGAATTTAACACTTTTAACTCTTCTTTAAATAAAATAATAATAAATGTTCTAATATAATCAAAGTGAACAAAATAGGATCATATTTTATTATGAAGGTTTTTTAGTCTAATTAAACAGATACAATAGAATTTGGACATGTTTTAGGGTAATTAGAATATCAATTTTACCATTAATTACCTTGTTTACTTTTAACAGTGGTAGAAAAAGACAAAAGTTATTATTCACCAAAAATTATTTCCATCTTATTGAACCACGTTTTACTTACTGATGTCAACCGAGTCTCTCTGGTCATTGAAATTCAACAACAAAATTGGTAAAATTATGTTTTATGCAAATTTCCAAATGCTCCTAGAAGGTTGTTTAAAAAGAAAAAAAAGTTCAATAAAGTTTTATACATCTAATTATATTATAAAAATGAATCCAATGAATTTCATTGAACTTATATAGGTATTAAATATATATTTTGACTTAAAATAAATTTAGAAAAAATAAATATTTATTTAAATAAAATGTCGGTTGTAAATAATAATGCAGTGTTTTCACTATTCATTAAAAATTGAAAGTTTTAAAAAAATTTCCAAAAATGTACCCTCAGATAATTTTGATATTAAGAATTAAAAAATGAAGTCCATTTTACCAAATTAAAAAAATAGAAGTTTCATTTATTAATTTAAAATTAATTCCCGTTCTCAAAAACAAAAAGCGGTTTTTTAAAAGGTAAAAACTATCAAAAAATTGACATGTGTTTTTGTAAAATTTAAATGTGAAATTACATCTGATGACCTAAATTGTATTAAATAATAAAGATATAATCTAATTATACTTCCAAATCATTCAAATGTAAAATTTATCATCATAAATTAGTTTTATTAAAAAAGTTGTTTTCAATTAATGTTTAGTATTTTTCATTATTCACCCTAATATGAAAGTTATCAAAAAAACACCAAAAAATTTTTGAAACTAAATTTTTATGTCCCAATTCTAAATAAGAAGTCTATTTTGTCAAATTGACTATATAAAAGTGTCAAATATTGGATTTAAAAAAGGTTTTCCATTAAAAGGCGGAAGAATTTCATTTTCTGAAAAATACTTCCTTTTTTTGAAAAAGTGTATTTATTCTTATATTTTTCATATAAATACATAATATGGATGTTAAAATTATAAGGAATTTATAGAATCTAATATTTATTTAATATTATTACTAATTGTTTTTGAACGGCTAGTTTGGTAAGTCATGGTGCGCTTGAACTCGTGTTGCATGTAGTGCATGTTATTGAATTTCATTGAAAAATTAACATACTATGAAATCATGGGGTGTTACATATACCATCATTTAAATTCTATATATCTTAATATATTTATCGGGACCATAAATATTACAAATTAAGAAACAAGAAATAAAACAATGTGAATAGTACACAAAGCATAACCTTAACATGAAATTGTTTATAAGAGGGTAATATAAAGTCAAAATAAAACCACATATGGTATTAGATATAAAATTATGTTTCGATGATATATTTATAATAAACTATTATTTATAATATAGTTGGTTTTATGGGTATAATGAGAATAAATAAATAATGTATGGAAATTTCATATCACTTTTTATTTATGTGAGATACATGCAATCGTCACCCCATATATCTTATATGTGGTGTGTCTAATTCCCATAAATGTAATCAATGGTTATTATACATAAATTTTTTTTATTTAAATATAAATTTGATAATATTTCTTTTATGGGTTCTTGTTTTGAAAAGTTTTCAAATTGGAAATGTAATCATGTCTCAAATTTACATTCTTTGGGACACATTCCATGTCATTCACCTATATTTTTATATTGGGTGTATATAATACCTATAAAATGATCATTCATGAATCCCCATATATTAATTATATTTTATTATTCATGTAATTTAAATTTCATTCATGGGGAGGGTAATTAAAAGCGGCCATGTGGTAATATTTTATTCAAACAATCTCATCGTTTATCGAGATTATTTAAGATTATGCTTCAACTAATAAAATATTTTGATCAATATCTCAAGAAACCTCATGAAATATTTTATCCTGTAACTCCCCGACCCTAGATTCCCAATGTTGGTGTATTATTTTAATACATTGTCATGATTACAAGGAATCAATTCCTAAAAGACTAATCCATTTACCAGTCTTGGAAAATCGATTGCATAAATTAACATTACATTAAAATTTCTATCATATAATAAAAAAATCCTTTGAGAATTCCATTGTTCCCTTAGCTTAACCCTACATCTCAAACATGAAACACTTCTTGGTAGCCTGGTAAAATAAAACATAATAAAGGGGTGAGCTCAGATTCTTAGTAAGGGTAAATAATTTAGTGGAAGCTATAAACATTTAAGGAAAGATGTTTAATAAAAACAATAGCCTTTTAAACATAAAAATGAACATAATATGGAATAAATAAATCAAACCTTTATATATAAAGATGCACATGGATATTCTACTAGTTGAATAATCACATGTAATAACTAATTTAATAATGAGGGAATTCCTAATGTCAGACATCATTACCACATAGTCAAGGTCTTGTTCAATGATTACAAAAAAATTGTCAAGGCCTTGTTACAAGAAACTAGTTTGTCTCATTAGACCAACCGATGCATCAAGGAGCTATAGAGGGATCCACCTGTCACTTACTAAGTCCACTACATTCCTCATATGAAAATGTTGAAACATAACATAATCATTCGTATTAAAACTAGCATAACAAATGTCAACACTTTATCCATAAACCATGAATGGTATAAAAATAACACATCCACAGTCAAGCATATCACAAATACTTCCACACAATATGGAAGATTTGTATCATAATAAATCATCTTCCAACAAGTTTAAAATCTATCAAAGGATGTTGACATAGATGAAAATGATTTTTAAATCTCTTTGAGAGAAATATTTATTTTTCATTAAAAATATTTAAAAGTCACATAATTTAAAAAGGAATACATTTAATGACATTTTTGTATCAATGTGTCACATAACACTTTGAAACTTTTCAACGAAATTAACATTTAAAAAACCGTCATGTCCATATAAATAAATCCTTAAAACCTTTTTGAAAACATGGACATTAATGAGAATGGATTAGAAGAATAAATCATTAATACATTTAAAATGATGTTTTTGAAAAAAGTCCCTTAAAATAATCCCTTTGTAATAAAATTTATAAAATATGTACATGGATAGTAAATATTTCCCAGTAAATACTTATGTAAAAACAACCTCTGATAATAAAGAGATTGTAAAATTAACCCTTACCTTTCACTTTACTTTAGTTGAGGGTATGTTTAACCTCTATTATAATGACTATTGTATGTTATTAGATTATAACATAACCATATTAATATTTATGATATCATAAATAATTTATTTAAGCCTTTATACTATCCATTTAATAATAATTTTCATGTTTAATTTAAATTTCGGGTAATAATCGCTTCCTTTATCGTACTTGTTTTAACTTATTACTCTTTTTTGAATCACTTAGATCCAGATTTAAATACTTATAGAGTATAAAAAATGATTTATATATCATATATATTTAGAATATTAATATGTATAATATACATATATAGGAAATGGAAAACACCATTTATGGAGACGGTAGTCCGTACGTACGAATAAACGATGTTTCCGTTTTCAAATCGTATTTCCCGGAACTAAGTGAATATGATATATGTAAGTACATATATATATATATATATCTAAAGTATCATTATTATGTCATATATTACATACTTTTAATTTTATATATTTTATAATCATCGCTGCATGGTGAATGTGGAAATTAATCTCAACACGTCGTGGAGACGGTAATTCGTACGTATGCACGAGAAAAAATATCATTATATTAATGGTGAAATAGTATGTAATTTGATATTATATCATATATACAGAATCATTAACATGTTATATTTATTATTTTAATCATTTATACTCATTATTATACCCATCCAAATAATTAAGTGTTTGAATAACAAACTACACCACGACGTGGAGACGGTAATCCGTACGTACACATGTATGGGGACTATGTCATTTATAGAATGGATAGAATAATGAATATGGTTATACCATTTTTATAATAACATCACATTATATTGAAGATACTTGAGTTATTATTTTAGAATGGACAAAACAATGAAAGATGAAGTGGAACAAGAAATGAACTTGAAAGAGATGATGAAATATTTACCTATTCTTCAAGTTCTTCCTTTGGATTTGATCAAAAGTTCTCGTTATGTAGGCTTTCTGATCAACATATGTCCTATAAGATAAAGTGAGGGAAGTTGGTGGGATATATTGGTAGGGTATGTCCAAGCCAAATGGCTTTGGAGGTGTCATTTTTAGAGAAGGGGAAGTGTCCTTTTAAAAGAGGGGTGAGGGTCACTTTAGGAAAATATTAAATTATTAATTTATTATACAATCCAATTAGGTTTATAATGTTTCCAAATGAATTTATTTAAATTCTATGCTGGGTATGGGTCAAAAACCTCTCAGCAAATAGGTTTTAGATAGGTTTACATCACCATATTAACCTTAACTTTTAGATTTAACCCTTAGTTAAATAGTTAGACATTTACCATGTCTTCTTGAATTCTTACTCTATATGGTTAATAAAGTTACTCTAAAATTCCAAGGGAACCAAAATTGTCTCATTAATGAAATATATAATATTATTTAAGCCCTTTGGCTGAACCATTCATTTTTAGAAATATTATATCAAACAATAATATAGTATTTGTTTTAAATAATAATTTATGTCATCTTTGACACTAATTTGTATTTTGTTTTTGATAAAGTCATCACAACCTTATTACATAGAACAAGATAAATTGAATCATCCATAAAATTTCATATTAACCTTGAAAATTTGTGGATGTGATAAAAACATTGAAATTATATTTATTTTAATATTTATAATACCATTTATTTGACTCTTTCATTAATAAGGTAATTACTACATCATCATTGTGTCATAAATAAATTTAATTATATAAGGTCAAAAAATATAAATAATATACCATGATGTATGAAATCTTTTTATATTTCTAATAAATTTTTATAGCCTAATTTAACTTATCTAAAAACCAATATTAAAAATGGTTTAGTTAATAAACATTGAATTTAACACTTTTAACTCTTCTTTAAATTAAATAATAATATATGTACTAATCTAATACAAGTGGACCTAAAGGATCATATTTTATTCCTAAAATATTTTTTGGACAAATTATTCTTATCCAATATAATTAGGACACGTTTTAGGGTAATTATAATTTCATTTTTACCCTTACTTACCCTATTCACTTTTAATCGTGGTAAATAAAAGTCAAAAGTTATTATTCACCAAAAATTATTTTCTTCTTATTGAACCACATTTTAATTTCTGAGGATAACCATGTCTCTTGGATTTTTTAAATTAAACTCACAAAATCCGTAAAATTATGATTTATGCAAATTTTCAAATGCTATTAAAAGGTCGGTAAGAGAAGGTAAAAAGTTCATTAAAATATTGAATGTCTAATATTATTATAAAATGACTCTAATGAATTACATTGAATATATATATATATATTATGTATCTATTTATAACTAAAATAAATTTAAATAAAATAATTAATTATTTAAATAAAAAGTTAGTTTAAAACAATAATGAAGTGTTTTTCACTATTCATCAAAAATTGAAAATTTTCAGAAAAGTACCAAAAATTCACCAAAAGATAATTTTGATAATCCAAAACCAAAAATGAATTCCATTTCACCAATTTAAAAAACTATAAGTTTCATTAATTAAATTAAAATTAATTCCCATTGTCAAAACTAAAAAGAACATTTTTAAGAAATAATAACTATCAAAAGATTGACACTTGTTTATATCCAATTTCAAAGTGAAATTACATTTAATGAAAAAAAATTGGATTAAATGGTAAATATATAATCTAATTATACTTCCAAACCATTCAAAGTTATAATTTAAGACTATAAATTATTTTGATTAAAAATTTTCTTTTCAGTTAAAATTTAGTATTTTTCACTATTCACCCAAATATGAAAGTTATCAGAAAAAACACCAAAAATTTATCAACACTGAATTTTTATGTCCTGATTCTAAATAATAAGTTTATTTTGTCAAATTGAATATATAATAGTTTCTAATACTGGATTAAAAATGGTTCTCCCTTAAAATGCGGTAAAATTGCATTTTTTGAAAAATACTTCATTTATCTGAAAAAACTGAATTTGTTCTTACATTATGTCTAAGAAACTCATAATATGGATTATAAAATTATAAGGATTATATAATGTTCAAAATTCAGTTAATACTATTCATAACCACTTTGGAACAGTTAGTTTGGTACATCGTGGTGCGCTTGAACTCGGTGTTGAGTGTAGTCCAAGTTATTACTTTGAAGAAATAACATACTGTGAAATCATAGGGTGTTACATTCTATCCTCCTTAAATAAATTGTTTTCTCACAATTTGAAATTGTTATTCGAAAATAAAATGTTGAAAATTGAGAAATACCTTTGTGGAAAACCCACATCAGAAATTGTGTTAATAAAATCTAGTCTTAATAAGAGGGATAGGAAAATAAAAATGTTACCACCAAATTATGATCTCGATTTAAAGAAAATTGGTAGAAATTAAAAACACATAATTGGTTGGAGAACGTAAGAATTTATACTGAGTTATTGAGGTCATCAACCACAATATATCATTTAAATATATTAACATAACAAATCTACTATCAAAACCATTTTCAATATCAAAATATGTAAAAAGAGTATATGGTATTTATTATTATTTTTTAAAAAAATTTGGCTTTTTAAGGAAGCCAAAGATCAAATAAAACATGTGGTGGAAAAAAGGTCATTTCCATTGCTTACATTTAAAAACATTCATTTTTTTCATTTAGTAAAATGCTTCATAGAAAAAGATCCCCCTTGAAATGAAAAGTCCAAGGGTTTTATACACCGTATAAAAGAATGTAATTTGGAAATAAAATGATTCCTCAATGAAAGGAGATTGTGAAAAATTCCCGTAAATAATGTTTTAGAATTAATTTAATCATAGAATAAGAGGTATATATATATTTATACTTAAAAAGTAGAGTTACATCCATTAACTAATTCCTACTACAAACTCATCTTTCACTCCAAGAGATTTAAAAAAAATACTTTATTTATCCTTATAATATAGGGTTACAAAAATAATGAATTTACAATTCACCCATCATACCTTATAAAAAAGAAACTAAATTATACAATTCAGCACATCACCTAGGCCAGTGGTAGGTGATGCACCCTTTTCACCCTTCGGTTGTGGGTTCAAGTCTTGTGGCCTTACTGGATGCAACTGGTTGTCACCCCCTATGGGTTTTTCTTTTTATGAAAATCAAAAAATATCCTTAACAGTTGTATCCAATTTCTAACATAATCCATTACAACCTTTATACTTATCCAAAATACCTCTATCCAAAATCATAGTCCAAAGTTTATAAGGTAGTTAAACACAATGAAGATCCTTTTTTCCACATAATAACATGTAAACACCTTCATAATGTATTCTTTTAAAACATGGTAACACCATGAATTACCATAAAACCTTTTTGATTACATTCATGATCCCTAATTGTTTATAGAATATAGGATACATTCCTTATATCCAAGAATTTTGAATATTCCAACAACGATGAAATAAAAAAACTATTATCCAGTTCCAAGGAAGTCATGAATATCAAATATTATTTATCCAAATAAATGATATCTTATTCCAAAATAACTACCTCATTATTAGTACCATATTAAAAAATTCCTTTCCTTTAACCATGTATTTTCTGAAAATTTTAGCTTACTATTAAGTAACTTTTCTTAGAACCATATAATCTCAAATCCTCAATAAAATAATACTGCTATAAAATTCATATTTATCTCCATAATTCATATAACCAGTATATTGTTGATAGAACACTCAAATGAGATAATTCTATAATAAAAACATAAGAACCCTAGTCATTCCCCTTCATCTAAGGTAGTATCATAACTTGAATATTATCAATAGCATCATTTGTGGTATACTCTGATGACTGGGACATTGATTCACGTAGTTTCCCATTGACTTATTGATGAAGCATTTTACATTTGAAACCTTTTTTATACCCTTTAAATCATGTACTTGGTTTCCTTTTTATCCACTCTTATTAAAAACTCTCAATCCCTTCAAGGATTTACCAAGGGGATTCTGTCCACAGTTATCACATATGGGAAAATCATTCTTTCCCCTCTTCTATTTATACATATTTCTCTCTACCATCCTTCTCTTTTCTTACTTGCCATCAAAGACATAGGACCAAGAAAATTATTTATAAATCTTATTAACACATGATATTATTTCTTTATATGTTGAGAATACATGGGAGACTATTTACTTTCTGAATGTTGGCTTAATACCAGGAATGATATGATCCTTATTATTATTTAGATCATATGTATTGCTGGAGTTCACATTCCATCAACTGGGATCCATTTCAAAATAATAGCATACTCTAGGTTGGTTTATGAATCGCAATGAATAATTCCAAACATGTAAAATATCAAACTTAAATTGAACAGTTTATTGATAGAATCTATAAAAATAATAATAAATTCTTTGAAGATTTATTTACTCGTAAATATTTTATAATGTCTTGTAATAAAAATGTGAATTATCCTAAGCATATCCCCCATGAGTGTCGTAACCAAGAGTGAAATAAGGCACATTGTCATTCACCAGTTTCCATTCGAGTCTAGATCAAAGTGGTGTTTTGGGGTTTTACCCCTAGGTACATATGTGCCAGAGACACCTCTACCTACTCGTATCCAGACAGGGATGTATTTCTTGTAAAACTGACTAAATTTTTAAATTAACAAAATTCTAGGATGTTCTTCGATACTAATCTTAAATTTTGTAATTGGGGTAATGTTATATAATCAGAGTTTATCTAAATATATTTCCAAGTTTATTCCTAAACATCCCTTGATACCAACTGTAATGCCCGGACCCTAGATTCCCAGAGTTGGTGCATTATTTTAATATATTGGCATGATTACAAGGAATCAGGTCCTTAAAGACCAATCAATTTAGTAGTCTTGGAAAATATATTGCATACATGAACATTACATTACACTTTATAACATTAAACAAAAAAATCCTTTGAAAATTCCATTGTTCTCAAAGCATAACCCTACATCTCAAACATAAAACACTTTTTGGGACCTTGGGAAAATAAAACATAAGAAAGGGGTGAGCTCAGATGGTCAGTAAGGGTAAATAATTTAGCGGAAGCATTAAAATTTTATGGTAAGATGTGTAATAAAAACAATATCCTTTTAAACATATTAATTAATATAATAAGGCAATAATAAATCAAAAATTACCGTATAAACATGCACATTGATATTATACTAGTCGAATAATCACATCTAATAACTAATTTCATAATGTGGGAATTCCTAACACCAAACTTCATTACCACATAGTAATGGCCTTATGCCAAGACTACAAATATTTTTTTTCAGGGCCTTGTGCCAAGACACTAGTTTGTATTATGAGACCTACCGATGCATCGAGGAGCTATAGCGGGCACCACCCATCACTTACTAAGTCCACTGTAATCCTCATATGAAAAGGTTGAAACATAACATAAACATTCGTATTAAAACTAGCATACCAAATGTCAATAATTTAACCATAAACCATGAATGGTATAAAAATAACACATTCACAGTCAAACATATCACAAATCTTTCAATACAATATGGATGATTTGTATCATAATAAATCAAATTAAAACAAGTTTAGAATTCATCAAAGGATGTTTACATAAATAAAAATGATTTGTAAATCTCTTTGAGAGAAATATCCATTTTTTAAGAAAACATTTAAAAGTCGCAAAATTTAAAATGGAAGACATTTAATGACATTTTTGAATCAATGTGTCTCATACCAATTTGAAACTTTTCAATGTAATTAACATTTAAAAACATTCATGTTCATATAAATAAATCCTTAAAACCATTTTCAAAACATGGACATTAATGAGAATCGTTTAGAAGAATAAATATTTATAACATTTTAATTTTTTTATTTAAAAGTCCCTTAAAAGAATCCATTTTAAAAAAAATTATGAATCATATAATTCGATACTAAATATTTCTTAGTAGATACTTACATAAAAACAACCTCGGATAACAAAGAGCTTGTGAAATTAACCCTGACCGTGCAATTTCCTTTAGTCGAGGGTACGTTTAACCTCCTGTATAATGACCATTGTATGTTATTAGATTATACCAGAACCATATTAATATTTATGATATTATACATGATTAATTTATGACTTTATAATACCTATTTAATAATAATTTCCATGTTAAATTACCATTTTGGGAAATAATCGCTTCCTTTATCGTACGTGTTTTAACTGTTTACTCTTATTTTTGTCACTTAGATCAAGATTTAAATACTTATATAATATAAAAATTGATTTATATATAATTTATATTTATAATGTAAATATTTATAATAGATATATATGTGAAATGGAAAACACCGTTTATGGAGACGGTAGTCTGTACGTACGCATAAACGATGTTTCTGTTTTCATATCGTGTTGCACGGAACCAAGTGAATAAGATATATGAAAGAACATTTATATATATATATATATCCAGTAGAATTATTATTTCATATATTACATACTAATTAATGTTATATATTTTATAATCATTGTTGAATGGTGAATGTGGAAATTAATCTCATCGCGTCGTGGAGATGGTAATCCGTACGTACGTACGAGCAACAATAACATTAAATTGATAGTGAAATAATATATAATTGGATGTTATATCATATAGAAATAATCATTAACATGTTATATTTATTATTTACATCAGTTATAATCATTATTATACACATCAAAATAATGAAGTGTTTGAATAACAAACTACACCACGATGTGGAGATGGTAATCTGTACGTACACACATATTGTGACTTTGTTATTTATAGGATGGATAGAACAATGAATATGGTTGTAACATTTTTATAATAACATCACATTATATAGATGATACTGGAGGTTTCATTTTAGAATGCATACAACAAAAAATAGGAAGTGGAAGAAGAAAAGAACTTGGAAGAGATGATGAAATACTTACCTCTTCTTCAGGTTCTTCCTTTTGATTTGATCAAAAGTGCTTCTTATGATGTCTTTATGATCAAACTAAGGCCTATAGGTTCAATTGAAGGATTTTTGGAGGATATTTGGGTAGGGTTTGGCTGAGTCAAAATGATTTGGAGGTTTGATGTTCAGTGAAGTGGAAGTTCCCTTTTATAAGAGGGGTTAGGTTCACTTTAGTAAATAATTAATGTATTAATTTATTATACAATCCTATTCAGTTTATAATGGTTCAAAATGAATTTATTTATAGGATAAGGTTGTGATGGGTCGAAATCCTCTCAACCCATAGGTTTCTAATAGGTTTATGTCACCATATTAACCATAACTGTTAGATTTAGCCCTTAGTTAAGTAGTTTGACATTTACAATGTCTTCTTGTATTCTTACACTATATGGTTAATAAACCAACTCTAAAACTAGAAGATAATTCCAAATGTATCATTAATGACATATATAATATTATATAATCCCTTTGGAAGAACCTTACATTTTTATGAAAATTATATCAACAAATAATATAGTATTTGATTTAAATATTAATTTATGTCAATTTTGACACTATTCGATATTTTATTTTTTGAAAGTCATCACAACAAGATTATTTCAAAAAAGATACATTAAATCATCCCTAACATGTCATATTTAGTATTTTTCACTATTTACCCAAATATGAAAGACATCCAAAAAACCCCAAAAAATTTTCAAAACTATATTTTTATGTCCTCATTCTAAAGATGAAGTTATTTTCGTCAAATGTAATATATAAAAGTTTCAAATATTGGATTTAAAAAGTGTTTTCCATTAAAAGCTAGTAAAATTGAATTTTTTGAAAAAGACTTCTTTTATCTGAAAAAAATGTATTTTTTCTTACATTATGTCTAAGAAACTCATAATATGGATTATAAAATTTCAATGATTATATAAAGTTAAAAATTCAGTTAATATTATTCATAACCACTTTTGAACGCCTAGTTTGGTACGTCGTGGTGCGCTTCAACTCGGTGTTGCGTGTAGTGCAAGTTATTACTTTGAAAAAATAACATACTACAAAATCTTGGGGTCTTACATATCCTCCATATATTCATGAAATCATCATCTATTCATTCCATTTTTTCACATTTTTTTACATAAGATGATTAATAATGTTTATTTATGTAATTTTTACTTTACCTCTCTTCGGTCAGAAATCTATGTTCATTCAAATCCATGTTTTCTAAAAAATAGTTTTTAAAACATTATCATGATTTAATTAAATGTTTTCAAAATATTTTTATAGAAAATTTTTCTCAATATTTTTTCAAAATTTCTTTATATGTTATCAAAAAAATGAAAGAAATTGTTTTCAAATACTTTTTGAGTTTTCTTTATAAGGTATAAAGGGGTATTCAAATAAATGGTTTACAAATCATTTTAAATCATTATTTATAAGTTTTAAAGTTTATTTTCAAAGAAAATAGTTTTAGAATGTTTTATCTTGATGGAAAGTATTTCAATGATTTATAAAATCCATTTATATTTTTTAAAATAATTTTCAAAAGAAAAAAGATTATAAAAAATGTATTTTATAATATTTTATATGTTTTAAAGGGAAAAAAGTTTTCAAAATAATTTAGTGCTTTATTTCATGGATTCAAAGTATGTACAAAGACAATGATTTTAAAAGGTTTTCTGTGTTCAAAATACTTTTTCAAAGAAGAAATGTTATTTTTCATAAGAAAATGATATTGAAATATATTTCAAATTTATTTTCCATCTAAGATGACACTTATTTTTGTTACTCTTTCAATTATGAGAAATGATCCCAAGCTTCCATTCATATTATTTCTCTAAATGGTTTATGTTTTAATGGAATGAAATTTATGATAAACCAATTTTTATTTATGGGTTATATATTTATGACACTCATTCCTCTTCCACTAGTTATATGATTAGGAATTCTATTTCACTTCAACCGATTTTACTAGGATTAATACGTATGAAACCCTCTTCCTTTAACTAGTTATTCTAGGAGAAAATGATTATGAAACCTATATATTTTCCATAGGTCATGAAATGATTAAATTTTTATAGTACCCATTTTATATCATGGATTAGGATATGATGTTTATGAAACCCATCTCTTTTCACTATTCACATTATGATAAAAGTTTTATTGTCTTCTAGAACATGTACGTACGATTTTTTCATGTGAGGCATGGGACCTATATATCCCTCAAATGCATTCGGTAATGGTAAATGTTTTATGCGCACAAGAGGGTACATGGGAGGGCATCCCAAGCCCAAAATAAGAGGTCATATTAATCATTAAACAAGAGGGTACACAGGAGGGAATCCGAGTCTGGAAATAAAAAGGCATCTTAATCCAAAAAAAATATGTACACGGGTAGATATCCCATGCCTTAAAAAATAGGGTACACAGGAGGGAATCCCAAGCCAAAAGTAGGTACATGTTTTTTTATTCTAATCCTAATGTGTTGCAATGGTATTTGTAGTAATTCTTGACTTTTAATTTCCTATATTTATTTATATGTGACAAATTTAATGTCTTTTTCCTATGATATTCTTATTATCTTGTTTACATTATGATTCATGTCTTATTAACTACCTATATTTACTCCATGATTCGTGCATATGAAATCTGATATACATGGTATGATATTTTAATATTATGATCAGATTATAACCCCTTTATGATCATGTTTATCCTTACATATCTCCCTTGTCTACCCTTAGTGAGCATCTGATCTCACACATTTTTATATGAACATATGTATTAATTATGTTGTGCCAAAGAAGGGTTTTATTCATAAATAAATTTGTGGGAGATGATGTATATCACTCACGTACATATGTTTATGCTTCCCTATTTCAAATGTCACTAAACTAGTATGGGAATTTGGCATCTATTTTTATAGTTGTATATATATTCCAAAAATGTTATGTAATGTATCTCTAGGTAAAGTGTGGGGCACTATAATATTAAATAGATTCTATGGAAATTTTTTTGTACAATCCATTTCATTTGTTATTAAGATATTGAGTTGGCGAATGGTTCATCTTATAAGGAGTGTATTTAAAATAGAATGAGAAATCATTGAGGGATGATCGTACCACTTTTAGGGATTTAGTGGAATAATGGAAGGATTATATAGGATAATTCATAGTCAGAGGATAATGTTTTAGCTCAAAGGCATGTGTTTTCCATACAAAAAACGTAGAGACTTTTATTGAGGATGAGAAGACTTTATTATTGGATAATTATAAAACCTTGAAATTTTTTCTACTTAATGAATTTTTTAATTCTCTTCTCCTTCTCATTTTTTAGTTTAATCTTGTTTAATAAATTATTATGGGATTTTAGAAGCACAATGATGGATAACTGTGTGTTTTGTGACTTTTATCATTGTTAGTTTCACTATAGACAATGTGAACATGTTACAGAGGAATTGTTTACACTATCACAGTATTGTTTTGTCATCATCTTACTATATAATTAGGTCCCTGCAACATCATAAGGTTTTATTTGTGGTGGTACTACATGAATTATGTTTTTACAAAAAAATTGGTCATGGGGGTTAGTTTTAGAATTATATGCTATGGAGGATTAAACAAAACGAAAAATATCTTCTAAATATTAGTCTTAGATAGTTGGGAAAACTCTGCACCCACCATGTTATATTTGGGAGTTATGGTTTTTAAATTTTCTATTTTGGAATTGATTATTGAAAGGTGTTTCATAATTAAATAGTTGAATTAATGAGTCTTAAATGATTAAATTATCATGTTTTCTGGATCCTATACACTAGCCCTACAAAAACCCATATTCCATTACCAGTTTTTAATAATTCTTCAACATTGAAGGATTGGAGGAGTGACTCTATAATGTAGTACTTATTTTTATACTACAGTATCTCCCATATAAATGTGATACTATAGAAAATTGTCCCTTTTTTGGATATGGATGTACTCCTTAATTTTCATCCTCACTAAAGTGCCTCATATTGTGTCATTATGGTGGTTTCGTATATCCTCCAACCCATATAATCATACGGAAACTAGGGCACCACCCAATTTTCCATAGAGACATCATCCTCCAAACAATATTAAGGATACATTAGATGATAATCATCCTCGGGAAGGATTGTTTTCTACCATTTGACATGTTTATCAATTCATTTCTCAATAACCCTTGTCATGTGTGGTTGGAATAACTTTTAGGATCACTTAGAATGTGATTATTTTCTGGTTAGTGTTTGAATGTTATTTGAGTTATAATTCATTAGATGAAACTCAAAATTGTCTTTGACAGTTGTGAGGATGGAACTTCCTTACCTTCTTGTAATCCATTTTACAAATGTTTCCATGATATGATTGTTTTTGTTGTAATAACTGATGATTTTTCATTATTTTCATAATATTTTTAGTGTTTATCACATGAGACCCATTTTGATTTTGGACTCCATGAGTTATACTAGAGTATGTTTTCTCCATTTCTATTTATGATCACATGTGGTTATTTTTTGATATCTTGTTATCATGTTGGTATTATTTTCATGTATGGTCTAACATGAATATATGTTTCCTTTCAAATAGTTATCTTTCTTGGTTATTGAAATATATAGGGTCTCATGACATGTTTATCTCATAGAGGAGGAGTATGCATAACATTCAATGTTGGAGACAGGGGACCTGATCATAGGTTGGATGCACAATGAGGCCATGGATTTTTCATGTTAAAGATGCACTCCAGATACCACAATAATTATCAAGTACCATGGTCCACTATGTAGCCTAGTGGACTAAAGGATATTGGGAGACATGACTTAATTGATAAATAAAGGCTGTCAGTAAGCAAGTTAACATGATTCCTTATAGACACTATATTATGGATAATTTGGTCACAATAGACATATTCTCATTATCATTCCAATTTGGAGCTAATGCATGTACAACTGGGGGTTTGTGGAAGCTTGGTCAGTGCATATCATCTTTGTTTGGTATTATATGTATATTCACAGTACACAATTATTATTACTATGGCCTACTGTTAATCTACATGATCACTCAATGTTAAAGAAGTATTGGTGGTTTCGTAATGATCCTTTTACTCACACCCTACACAGACAATTCAGTGATATTGTAGATTTCTAGACTGGATATATGAAAAAATTGAAGGATCCATTAATGGAATATTGATAAGAGGAGTATAGATAACTGTATATTTGACCTAGATAGACCATGGAGGGTATATTGTTTATTATTTACATTTCTATTCAATAGAAAAGATTTCAAATTTCAGAGATTCTTATTATTTTTTAACATGTATGCAATTAATTAGATTCTATATCTTCACTCTAGTTATTATTTAAATATTTTCTAATTATTTTTGATCATATGATATGATACTGAGAGTTTAGTCTCCACACAAATAAACTTAGAACCTCGCTACCATTTAGTATACTAATATATACGGTAATGAATGTAGAAGATTATGTGACGTTTAGTCTCATACCATATGGTATGGTTTAAGAAGTTACAAAAGGGTTATTAAGTATTTAAAAAATATGGGATTAAAAATTGATTTGTTGACTCATTATTTAATTTTGTTTTTATAAAAAACACTATATTAGGAACAATATATTATTATGTTAAATAAAATATTTTTGGCTAAGAATATATTTTTATTGGGGAATAAAGGATGAGAAAACATTTCGATAAATATATTATTTTCTTATGATTTTATGTTTATTAAAATTATTTTGGTAATATTAATATATTTTCGGTGAATATATGATTAAATAATATACATTTTAGGTAATTCTAGTGTCCCATATTAGGATCTACTTAAGCTGAACACTGATTTAGTGGATTTTATGGCCTCAAATGCTTCTCCCTATATGTTAGATGCTACCAACTTGCAGTGAGGGAATAAAGGTGGTATGGTAGAAAGACTATACCCTCTTATCATAGTAGAATGTAAGATATAACAGATAACTTTCATTGGTGGAATAATCATATAAACAAACTGAAGGACTAATCTAATGAGGAAGGGTAAAGAGATAATTGATTAGTAATAAGTAGAGGAAAATGGTAACTAAACACCTAATAATAATATAAAAACCATAAATGGCATTGTCTAATACATGATAAATGGTATTATAGTATTAAAGAGAAGACGTGGAATATAAATGAATTTTAAAAAAGTACAAAAACTCAAAAATTCATAAATAGCTCCATAAGAATCTCAAGCCACATTCGAATCCACTACTTCTATTCTCTAACTAGGTATGAAAATAAACAACCTATAATGGGGATTTTCTGTTATTAATACCTATAGTATGATAGTATTCTTAGGTACCAAAGGTTTCTTGAGTAGGTTGTGAGATAAAAAAATTAGTAGACCACCACAAATAGTGTCTATGTGTAATCTGAGTGGTGCTCATAGCTAAATAGTGTTCATGTATAAAATGGAATGTAAAGCAATTAAAAATAAATAAATATGCATGAATTCATGTTCCTTACGGAAACCTAGTGAGTAGACCTCATTCACATCATGGCTAGGAAGTGTGTATGATCATTTCAGCATATATATATATATATTATAAAGTTAATTTCTATATTAAATCCACCTATATGATCCAGATGTGCGTGGAATTCCAAATGAACAAATACCTAAAATACTAGTGCTAGATATGAAATGGGTATAACATAGATATACAAATCCATTATAAAGATCCAAAAACATCTTCAAATATGGTATAATCTCTATATCCTGATCGAGTGAGAGATTCCATAATAAATCAGTCAGGTTGGTGACTAAACAGTTGTGGAAACACTATAATCTTGTAATGTGGCATGTAAATCACATCACCCATATAGTATCTTTATTTTGAGATGACATGAAATCAATACCTAATGAAAGAGAGTCTTATTTCCCTCCTACAACAATACCTCATACCATCATATTGAATTTTATATAAAGGTTCATGATAATTATAACTGGCCTGGGGCATTAACTCCCTTCCATTTCTTTCATAAAACTCATATACATAGAAAATGAATTATCATTCATAATATAATACAAACGGAATAAACTCTTATGCATTTCAATTAAAATTTATAAAAGAAATTTTCATTTATATATAACTAAATCCATGATGGAATACCTCTCACATGTCCCTTTATTCAAATTCATTTCCATTCAAGGTAATGTAATTAAAAATAATCATTTAAAAACACATAACTAAAAGGCATGTTTTCATTATCATTTATATGTCATTATAATTAACCCATTTGATTTGATTAATATAATTCATTAATGGATGGTTAACCATTAATATAAGACAATCATATACAAACCAATCCATTTAATTCACTAAGGAATTACAATTCCATTTCAAGGGCTCAAGTGTCAATTGGAATCGGTCGTGGCCAGCATATCAATTTCCATCATTGAAAATTTAAATTATAAGAGTTAAATGAACCAAAGAGGTTTCTTGGATCACATGTAATAATCAAATAGTAATGGAAATTTCATTTAGAATCCATGTCATTAACTAAATGGAGTTTTAGGCATTTCTGACTAGTTTGCAAAAATAGAAAATTCTATGGGGAAAATCCATTGGGTGACAATATGAGTTATGTTAAATCTATAACCCACCAACTAATGTTGAATAAACTTTTATCTAGGTGTGATGCCCAATTAGACAAGAATAAGATAGTATAATTGTGATGCTCAAAAAATTATTCCATACAGAATGATGACATAATTATTAAATGAAAAAAACTCAAATGGAAAACAATGTGACCACCTACCACATAGAAATAGATGATGTCTCACTCTATATTGGCCACTTATTTGAAGAAACTTTGAATAACTTTGATTGATGTTCTAATAACCTAAAAATATAGAAATTGAGCCTCCACCATAATAGTAAAACTAATTTTACGATTAATCATGACAAGATGGGTGAGTGAGGTTATCTTACAAGCGGATATCCAATGCCTTCGACAGGTTAAAAAATAGACACCAAATATAAGAGTTATAAAAGAACCAATGATGAAGGGATTTGGGGGATATGGTAGAAGAAACCAACTACAAACCACTATAAGAAGAATGAGAAAATGAAAAATGGTTTAACAATTAAATAGGGGAAAATGGTAAATTCAACCATAAATAATGGTGTTCATAGTTTTTTTGCACAATTTTAAAAAAATGTGCACTAATCGTGCAACAGCTACTACTCAATGATTTACTATGCACTATTAATAAAATTGGATTTTTAAACCATGAGCCAACTGTGTGAAATCACACTATCCCCAAACATAGTATGTTTGCACCGTTATGTTCCTTGGCTGATACAATTTCAGACAAACTGTTTGACCTATAGATGCCTCTACCTGCAACCACACAGTTTCGAACAAACCATGCTACGTGGGTGCACAATTTAGATAATGGTTTTCCCAATTATATAGCCCATTTTGAGGAACTCCATGCTCTAAATAAGAACCATATTCTCCTAGGACATTTCATAGGATATAGTAAAAAAGTTATCAAGATTAAATAATTATTTCAAAATTAAAAACAATCAATTTGGGGATTTCTGAAATGATGGTTCATTCAACTTTCCTCCTAGTAGAAACAAATGCCATATATGGCCTTATACGGGTAAAAAATTATCTTAAAAGAATATTTTCGACCATTGATAATGTATATTAGCATCTCTCTCCCATGTCTTTTCATGTACACTATTGTGCTTCCATATCATTTTTACGTGAGGAATGGACCATCCTCAAATTGTCATCACACTCTTATCAACAAAACAAATGAGATACTTCTCAAAGGAAGAACCCATATACAATTTTAACTCATCATGATTAAAATATGTTTTCTATTTGGATAGTATTAGTGAATCTAAGATATATAAAAGACATCATGCATAGAACTTTATCTCTGAGGATGTTCCAACTAGTTATACATTGGTCTATTCCACTTTACAACATCAAAGGGCCCATACAACCTTGGGGATTTCTTACCATGATTATGAATATTTCTATTACCTAACCTGGGAGAGACTCATAAGAAAACCCAGTCTCTATCCTCAAACTCGAGAGGTCACTGACATCTATTGGCATATGATGGATGTATGGACATAGCTATCTACATGCACTTTCTAATCAATTGGACCATCATTAAGGTCTCATAAATGATATGTGTCTATGAATATCTACTTCTCTTCCCCCTAGAAATCACATAGTTGATTATTAAGTCCTACCATATAAGGCTTCATATGGATCCATCCTGATGGTATCCTAAAAAAATTTTATTATAAGAAAACATGATGTGTCGAATGTGTTTCTCTTAATAACCCCTAAATTAAAGGATTAATTCACAGAACAAGTCCTATAAAACCAGAATCATATTCTCTATATATTGATCTATTTATGGTTGAAAGGTCATTCACAAATGTACAAGTATACCCAAGGCCTTTTTCATCCCATACAATAATTGTGACAAGAAATGAGGATCTCGGTTAGAAAAGATAGGTTCTAAAGCTCCATGAATGCATAGAACCTCTATAACATACATCCTTAGTAATTCACCTTTCAAGATGGTCTATCAATCATGAGAAAACAATGAAACCTTCCCCAAATAATCAATGAATACCCACATTGTATCATTCTCACAAGGTGTTCTATGTGGACTAGTCATGAAGTCCATAAAAACATCATCCCATTTCCACATAGGAATGTAAAATAGTTATAAAATCCCAATTGAACATTGATGTTATTCCTTCACCAACGATAATGTTCAACAACAATTAATGAATCCAATAATATCATGTTTCATACTAGGATACCAATATTGGTGTAAAATATCTTGATACATTTTAGTGACACTAGGGTGAACCACCCATCTTGAAGACTGGAATTATTACATGTTCTCCACTAGGATGTCTACTGGGACCCACACACACCCATGTAAATATAATTTATAATCCCTATAATATGTCTAACCAAATGATGCATCATAATCTGATATACTATCCACTAGTATTAGACCCTAAACATCAGATAATTTCCTTATTACTACCCATTCTAGAAGAGTAGAAATCATTGATAAGGTTGAGAAGATAGCCTAACCATGGTCATCAAGAACCAAAATATAAATCTCTAAGAATAAGTCCATAATATTTCATTGGACACTAGATTTTCTAACCACTTATGTCTTAGATTTCCAACTCAAATCATCAGATGCAGAACTGCATTTACCAGGTGTGTTGGCAAGAAAGAAATCAATATACATAAGGTTGTCCACTAACCATCATTAACTGAGATTTCTATTCCATTTTTTAATGTTGTACAGGAGGATCTTGGGGTCTTTTAGTACGAAAAAGTTCTATCAATGTATTTTGTGTCTCCAAAAATATAATTCATGAACTAGAGCAGTGATATCAAGAGCATTCATCATGTAATTTCACTCATGAGGCCTCTAATGATGACACCCATATGCAAAAACTCACTCATACTATGTCGGAACAGCTCCAATATCAATACTAGACTTATCATAGTATATATTGTATCTCCTTCCTGGTTCAAAAATAATCACTATCAGTGATGAATTCTATCTTCCCTTCACCCTCCTCTTTCTCAAGCTAGTAATCAACGGTATAAGGAATGAGAAATCCTAGATATATAATCTATGATATCCTATAGGCCCCAAGAACCTCTAGATGTAAAATATGTTCTTAGGATACTCCCAATAAACTATATCTATCACATCTATTGCATCTAAAAAAATTATAATAGTGAGATTATATGATACATGAAGTGGATTTTGTTGATCTTGAAGTGGTATTTACATAGATTATCATAGATTCGGTAATATCTCAATATATACATCATGATCTCAACATGGTTTGCATTTTTGTTTCTAGAGAGTGAATTCAGCAAGATATCATTGAAAATAAAAATATTAAAAGAATCTAAATATGGGTGGATAACTCAATTCATAAGAGACATAAAACTGCATGTGTGTTCTTATGTCTCAATGGAATAAAAAGGTAATCATATAGACCATAACGACTCCTTACATTTATTCAAGGTATTTCCAAAGTCTTTAAATGCACCATATGATATCCTAAACTCATATCTGTCTTAGAATATAATTTTTCATCTTATAGTTGATCAAATAGGTCATTTATTCTTGGAAGTGGATGTTGATTATTTATTGTAAGATGATTTAAATAGTTGTAATCCACACAGAGCAAAAGGATATCATACACCTTTTTAGAAAAATAGACTACTGAACCCCAATGATGATTAGTGGGGCATATAAAATCTCAAACCTCCAGATCATCCAACTACTTATTGAGATCTATAATCTTCATAGTTTCCATACTATAAGGATGAATGAACATTGGTTCTAGTCCTAGAACTAACTCAATAGTGAACTCTACCTCCCACACTGGAGGTATAATAGAGAATTCACCAGGAATGAAATCCATGAAATACTCCGCTAGAAAATTTTCGATTGCAGGGTGTAGCCTCAGGTCATCCATAAAAAGACTAGAGATATTGTTTTTAACATTTCCCATCCTCTTCTACTCATGTCCTAATTGCAAAGATTTCACATCTCACTCTCCCTTATGAACATGTTTACATCCCGATTGTGATGTAAACATAGCCCTCAGACAATAATAGTCAATATGGTATTGAATTGGAACCAACTGTCCCACACTGATGTTTACATCAGAAATCATAATATCAATGACGTAGAGATACCACATGAAAAGGTTACTTCCTATCTCAAGGGGACAACCCTTATAAAGGAAAACACCCTCTGATCATATAACCAATAGTGTATCAAGTATCATAACAACTTGTAAGTGATAAATTTCTAGGACCATACATCCCATTACTAGCTAACATATAAAATAGTGAGAGTTACATGTGTTAAATAAATCATTCACTAAATATGAGGCATGTCGAATAGTACCTTGGACTATAGAATGTTTGGCACTCTTCTACTAAGGCGTAGGATAAACAACATGTAACTGGCATGTAATAAGTCACTGCGTCACTACCTGACTACCAAAATCAGGGATGATCTATTTGTGATAAGAATAATTATTCTAAGTGAATCTTCCTCAACCACTACCATGGCCTGATTAGATGGTGGTATTCCAGCTACCTACCTAATGTGATCCTTATATTCACTCTCCTAACTGAGGAGTACATGTAGATCCAATCTTGCATGGAACTGAAAGGAATGAACTATGGAAATGAAGGATGTGGTCTATAATATATATGCTTCTGCACTCGACTAGTTCTTATGGACACTGATTCAATATATGTCCTAGATTCCTTCATTTTTGGTAAATAAGAAAACACTCGACATGAGAAGCCGAACTTCCAATACCTCTGCCTGTACTCTCAAAATGCATTTCTCTCCCATAATAAGAACCATTGGAAACCCTTGTTGTTAATCAACCCTGACTCGACCCTTTAGCATCCATCTAATTCCGCGATGTAATTAGGGAATGGTTAATGATTTTTAAAATGGAATAGAACCTGAAGATACTGACTCATGAAGGAAAATAATAAATCATCCCATCCTCAAATTTCATAGTGGTCATTAGATTATCAACTCCTAAAGAGTGTAAATTTTAATGAATATATGTTAAATGGGTAGAGTGTTCCATAATTTAAATACTCCCCTGATACAGGTTCATGAATTATCTATTTCTATCTCCCATTATAACTTGGGGAATGAATTAATTAAATAAGATGGTGTGAATGTCTTCCCATATCAAATTGTGATGGCAATCATCCTAGGTAACAAATTCCAACCACTATTTGGTTAAATCGTGATGCATATAAGATGATAGAATGACCCTATACTCTTGTAGTGTCTCAAGATTCTTAAATATAGAAATTATTTCATTTAGCCCAGACTCTGTATCTTGTTATTTGACATCCCATTATAAGGTGTGAGGAAGATTCTACTAAAACTATTGAGTCATGTCTGCCATGATCTGGGAAGTTCGAAAAACACCTTTCTCCAAATGAAACATATGAAATAATCCCTCACTAAATTGGGTATAAATTCCCATCATAGGAACTAGAAGAGGAGTCACATGTGGCACTATAAGAGTAATCATTGGTGGATCATGGCCTACCACCTCAAGTACATGGTCGCCAATACCTTCAGGGCATGCGGTCAGAGGATATCATGGTGGCCTAAAATGACATTTCCAAATGAAGACCTTTGAATATATTTAAAAAAATAATAACTACTATAGGTATGAATCTAGAATAGAATTAAATCCTTCCTATAGACATAGCGTACCCCTATGCATGCTTCAAAAGAATGGTCAATACTGTACAAAAGACCATAACTAGCTATACTAACATAATGGAATCCTACTACATAGTCCATGATCAAGTATTAGTCTCTATAATAAATATATATATAATATGTAATATATTTTAAATTGAAATTATGATTTATTTTGAATGTGTGCATGATCAAACATTTAGAACACTTTAAATGGTTGAATTAGATGGTTTTTCATTTTCTGATTCATAAGGGTCCATACTCTTTATGAACCAAATTTTACATCCATTCAACTCACAACATATCATGTTTCAAATCATTCAAACAATGGGCCACAGATTAATGTTCCATAACTAACTTCTTAAGGTGTCTACGTCAACCTATTTAAGAAAATGATGTTAGGTTAAGGTGGGAACTTTAAGTATTAATTATTTTGTCTATTCCCTATAAGAAGTATCATCATAATTAAATACCTATAAATTAACAACCAATATACAATAGAAAAATTCATGATGAAAATAAATGTGGCATTCTGAAATTTATGGAATATTTAACTTAATCTTCCTAGGATGATTCTTTATCAAATGTAATTATATAATTTAATCAGGTGAAAGCAAGGAAATCATAATTTCCATAACATCAATATCAATAACATCAATAATCAAGTATGTCACCCAAAGGATAAATGATATTATAAGTAATATAAAAAGTAGAACAATAATTCTAGTTCGGGAAACTAGGTCATCACTGCCATCATAGGTTCATGAAACCCAGTCATTGCTTCTGATTAAGTTCCAATCATTCCCGGTATCTAATCAATTATCTCCAAATTGTAAAGAAAGAAATGAAATACTTTGATAACACTTGGTAAAGTTCTTACATTGAATCCACATAAGTCGAACGCCAAGACATTTAGTCACATAGCCTCAAGGACACCTCCTCATATGATAGAGGATTCTGACTAACAGTGATGGTGTATAGGATGTTTGGTGGGTTGAATATACCCTATTATTGAAGTTTCACAATGGATACAATAGATAAAATTCAACAGCATAAGAAAAATATAAACTGATAGAGGGAATAATGAAATGTGGAAGCATAAATAGATAACTGAATAACTAATGATTAGAAGAAAATAATAATATAACAACTGATAATAATATCAACATACTCACCAGAAGTGTTTGATACATTATTCATGGCATGCTGGTAATATAAAAATGAAATAGAATATACTAGAATGATACAAAAAAGTACAAAAAACACCAAAAAGAATAAACATCCCCATAAAAATCATGATCCTAAGCCTGATCCTCTACTCGCATGCTCTAACTATGTATGAAAATAAATAACCTTTAGGAGTGCCTTTTCCTTTATCAATACCTGTAGAAAGATTGTCTTATTATATACTAAAGGCATCCTGAGTAGGGTGTGAGATAAAAATATCTATAGGCCACCACAAATAGTGTCTTTATGTAATATTATTAGGGATCCTAACTATCACGACCCACCTTCATCAAAAGGAGGGAAGGGTCAGCAGATTGACAGGCCCTTCCTTCTTTAAGTTGAAGGAGAGATAATGACCCCCGAGACCCACCTTTAATAGGTCCCAGAGTGGCGACTAGCACCAAGGGTATAGAAACTTCTCACAAATGGAAGGCATTACCCCTTTTTGTTTAATAAGATCGAGAGATGAGATGATGAAACTCAACAACACCAAGGTAACCGAAAGGTATAACCAAAAAAAAAATAAACCATTCCCACATGCATGTTCCGAAAGTAAAGCCACAAAGTAAAAAAGGTGACTACAAAGGTAAGTACCAAAGGGGAAAAGCAACAACTGTAACTCCCCAAAGGTCTGAGCTAGTATGGTCCTGCGTGATCCCCGAAGTCCTCCTAGAAACCTGAAAGCAGTTTTATATACATAGGGTGGGCATACAAGTACACTCAGTAGGGAAAACCAAATAATCTCGTGCACAAGTACGGGAATGTGCTAATGTCCCGTGAGAAAAGGGAGTAAACCAAACACCTATCAAGGTAAACTATCCACCCCTGGCCTCACCAAGGAACACTACCCAAATAATGCAAGTCAAGTAATATATATATAATCAGAGAACATTGATGTTTGGGTACCCCGTGCCACTTTCCCACTAGTTATTGAGACATCCTACGCATCGGACCAATCCCGCCATTCTGTCATGGCAGTCCCACTACCACACCCACCCGCACACACTTGGGCCACAACCACACGCAGTCCCACTCCCGAAATCCCACCCGCACACACCTGGTCCACAACTGTCACATGTAACCACGCCTGCAAACACCTAGGCCATAACAACCACCACCACCCCCGAAGACACATGGGCCAGATGATCCACTGCCACACCCGAAGACACCTGGGCCTCATCACGAAGATGCTTGGGAAACCACCTACCGCACACACCTGGCCAACCGTCACACTACCCTGCCCAAAGGTTCTTGGGCTAATAATGGAACTCATGCCATCACAGCCTGCCCGAAGATACTTTGGCTATTCGGGAAAGGGATAAGAAAAGGAGCTAATAACCAGCCACTAAGAATAGTGTTGGGAAAAACACCCTCCCCCGTGAAATGGGGGTGTTCTACACTAAGTTCTCAACTTAGTTGCGGCACGAATAAGAAACAAAAAGATAAAAGTATAGATATAGGTAAAAAACACTCACCCAAAGCTTAGGTTTTTCTTAACCAGCCTACAGAACACAACACCACTGCGTCCAAGTCACAAGTCACGACTCTCGCCAACAAAACCCATTTTTCCCATTCTTGTTTCATGTTTAGTAATAATGTTTAATTAATTTTAAGAACTAATGGGCAACTAGTAGGCATAGGCACAAGTCCAGGAAAGTAAACAGTCATGCATCAACTGCAATGCCCACACCAGGTTCTCAACAACAGAGGATCCCACCCCAATTCGTGATATAAACAAGTACCCACCCGATCTTAAAACTCACAACCACCGAATCCATAACAACATAGGATCTCATCCCCAAATTCACACAACCACCGAGAGTATAAATATAGGGGATCCCGTCCCCACCCAAATTTCTAGCAATCGGCCCGAAGAAGAAAAAAACCAACTACCACCATCAACACAAGTCAGGGTCATGCCGGTGTTTTCAGATTTAGATGACATAACACACTCCCTGATTTCAATTTTTGTGTGTTTTAACCAGGGTTATCACAGAATGATTTATCCTGGTGCCTCAATTTATTTGGTTGGATATATTTGATTAACCAATTTACATTTCACAGCATGAGTTTACAACCACAAAAATCCATTTAAAACATCAGCAGGGGTTCATTAGTGCACAAACAACGACCACCAACGACCTCAATTTTCAGAAGACATAAGCCAACACAACTCAACAAGATGGTCATAATATAAACAACATCAACGATCACAGCCCCCCTTATTTTTTTTATAGAATCCAGTTCATTATCTTCATTTAGGTCTGGTTTGTCCAATTCTAGAGAACAGAAACACTCCCACCCCGCATGATACACAAAAGAGAGAGGCGAAGGAGAAATTCCCTACTTGTTGATAGATGATCGACGTTTAGGCCGGGTGTGGAACTTTACGGATAACGATGCAGCGCGCACGATGCACCATAAGCTGTTTGTGAAAAGTCGTGATCGAGGAAAGGAGAAACCACGACTAACCCTTAGTTTATAAGAGCCGTGGACGGTTGAGGTGAGGAAGCGAAACCGCATAAGGCATGAGGGTCGTGGGTTGACCACGCGGCTCCACTCATCATTAAAGGGGTTCGGGTGGTTTAAACCGACTCATTAATTTATTAAGTATTTAATTAAAACTATTATGTGCGTTACAGGTCTTTAAAACATGCTCAAACAGGTCAAAATAGGGTTTAAACCCTATTTGCACAAAAAGGAGGGCTACTGGAAATAACCCGCGGGGTAGGCCAGAGCCACCGGTAGGCCGCAGCTACCGGTAGGCTGCAGCTACTAGTAGGATGAGCTACCGGTAGGCCGTAGCTACTGGTAGGCCGAGCTATCGGTAGGCTATAGCGACCGTTAGGCCGAGCTACCGGTAGGCTGCAACTACCGGTAGGCCGAGCTACCGGTAGGCGGCAGCTACCGGTAGGTCGAGCTACCGGTAGGATGCGGCCACCGGTAGACCGAGCTACCGGTAGTTCTGCTACCGGTAGGCTAAGGCTACTGGTAGGCCTACACTACCGTGATTCCCAGACCTGAAAACCCAAAACGAGATTTTCACAAAGTAATGGACACCAAAAACCCAGGCCATTACATCAGATACCTCTTGAACGATTCTCGTCCTCGAGAATCCAAACAAAACCAGAAGAGAAGAGAGGGTCCAAACAAAAACCTCGAAAGATACTTCATAGGAGTTAACCCATGCTAACTAAAACAATTCCCTACCAATAACCAAGCAACATACCATGCCAAACTGCACGGGCATGTGGGTTGGAGAGTCTCCTCCCCCATGTCAAGATATTATCTACTTTGAGCGGCACTAACTTGCTCGCACGGGTTTGATCGCATCCACCTTAATGTGTCTTGATTAGGGGTCGATTTCTCTCCTCCCCATAGCCAGGGCTTTTCACACACAAACAGAGGAAACAAAACCAGTACATTTCATAGCCAAAAGGCAAAACGTTCTACCAAAATAGGTACAACATGGAACAAACTCAAAACAACTCTAGGTACTGGGTACAAATCTATGCTTCCCACTCCCACGTACTCTGCTCAAGCCCACCATGTCTCCAAAACTCACAAACCAAGGGGATGGTTCGCCCATGAAGTACCTTCTCCTTGCGATCCTCGATCATCACTAGTATCTCCACAAACGTCACGTTGTCCTCGATGTCCAGCTCACCCCAATAAAAGACGTGTGAATCGTCGTGCAGATACCGATAGAGCTGGGACACATGGAAGACACTATGTATCCTCTGTAGCGACGGTGGCAACGCTAGCTGATAAGCCACCTCGCCGACCCGCCGCAACACTTCGAAGGGTCCGATGAACCTGGGGGAAAGCTTACTCCCCTTTCCAAACCTCCACTGCCCACGCCGAGGGGAGTCCTTCAAGCACACGTGTTCCCCAACCTCAAACTCTAAGGGCCTCCTCCTGGTATCAGCATACGACTTATGTCGGTCCTGGGCCGCCTTCATCCTTTCCCGTATGAGCTGAACCTTCTCTGTTGTGTTCTGCACCACCTCCGGGACAAGGATGTCTGCCTCTCCTAATTCAGCCCAATACATTGGTGAATGGCATGGCCTCCCGTACAAGGCTTCAAATGGGGCCATACCAATGGTAGAGTGATAGCTATTATTGTAGGTGAACTCTACCAGGGGAAAGTGTCGCACCCATGATCCTCCTGAGTCCAGAACACATGCCCGTAGCATATCCTCCAAGGTCTGGATGGTGAGCTCTGTTTGTCCGTCTTTCTAGAGATGGAAAGCAGTGATAAGGCATAACTGGGTGCCAAACGCATGCTGCAATCCTCTCCAGACTTGCAAGGTAAACCGTACATCCCTATCCGAGACTATATACCTTGGAACTCCATGAAACCACACCACCTCATCCATGTACTTTCGTGCCAAAGCATCCACAGTACTCGACTCCCTGATTTCCAGAAAGTGAGCCGATTTCATCAACCTGTCCACTACCACCCAGATGGCATCGTATCCCCCTTGGACCTTGGGTAGTCCCGTGGCAAAATTCATCGATATGTCATACCACTTCCACTCAGGGACATCTAGGGGCTGTAGTAGGCCGCCTGGAACACGGTGTTCGGCCTTCACTTGTTGACACACTAAGCACTTGGCCACAAACTCTGCCCCCACTCACTTAACTCCGGTCCACCAGAACTACCTCTTCAGTCCCTGGTACATCTTGGAATCTCCTGGGTGTACCACTAGGGGTGAGTTGTGGAACTCACTGAGAACCATTCCGTGCATCACTCCTGGAAAAAACAACCTTTTCTGGAAAAGAATCCATTTCTAACCATCCTCTGTCCATCCTTTCAGAGCATTTCCCTGGTCAACTCGGTCATGCATCACTTCGCACTCCGGGTCTCCCCACTGAGACTCCTCCACTTTTCGAAACAGAGTTGACTGCACTATCATCTGATATAGGCAGCCTCTGCCGCTATCCATCTTCACATCCATATGTAAGGTAGCCAACTCCTCCATTGCCTTCCAGGCGTCTGTCGACTCTCGGACTGCATCCTTCTGCGTCCTCCTTCTCAAGGCATCAGCCACCACATTGCCCTTTCCCTCAGTATAAGAGATCTCAAAGACGTAATCCTGGAGGAACTCCACCCATCTCTATTGTCGCAAGTTTAAGTCCCGCTGGGAGAAGATATACCTCAAGCCTTTGTGATCTGTGAAGACCACAAAGTGTTCCCCGATGAGGTAGTGCCGCCATAAATTTAGCGCAAAAATGACCGCTGCAAGCTCTTGGTCGTGGGTGGCGTAATTATGCTCATGGGGGCGTAGATGCCTAGACCCATAAGAGATCACCCCTTGTTGCTGCATCAACACGCATCCCAGTCCCTATCCTGAATCATCACAGAACACCTAATATTCCACCCCTTCTTCTGGTAATCTCAGCACTGGGGCACTAACCAACTTCTCTTGTAGATAGCTGAAGGCTGACTCGCACTGCTCGCTCCACACAAAAACCTGGTCTTTCTTGGTCAAGGCTGTCAAAGGGGCCGCAACTCGAGATAAGTTGGGTACGAACCTTCGATAGTAACCTGCCAGCCCAAGGAAACTACGGACCTCTGCCACATTCTTGGGTGTTTCCCAAAAAACATCCGCCTCAACTTTTGATGGGTCCACCGCTACCCCCTTCTCAAACACCACATTCCTGAGGAAGTGCACTTCCTGTGTCTAGAACTTTCATTTAGACAACTTACTATAGAGCTGATGATGTCAGAGGACCTCCAAAACCATCCTCAGGTGCCCCGCATGGTCCTCCTCTGATCTTGAGTAGACCCGGATGTCATCGATGAATACAACCACGAACCGATCCAGGTACTCCTGGAAGATGGAGTTCATAAGCCCCATGAACACAGCTAGGGCGTTCGTAACGCAGAAGGGCATGACTATGAACTCGAAGTGTCCATAACTGCATCTGAACTCCATCTTCGGGATGTCGCACTCCTTTAATCTTAGCTGGTGATACCTAGACCGCAGGTCAATCTTTGAGAACCACCCTGCCCCTTTCAGCTGGTCGAAGAGATCGTCTATCCTCAGAAGATGGTAGCGATTCTTGATCATCACCTGATTCAGCCTCCTGTAGTTGATGCACAACCTGAGACCAACATCTTCCTTCTTTGCAAACAAGACTAGAGCGCCCCACGGTGATGCACTTGGGTGAACATAACCCCTCTTCATCAGATCTTCAATCTGGATCCACAACTCCAGTAGCTCTGATGGTGCCATCCGGTAAGAATCCATCGAGATCGGACAAGCGCCAGGCTGCAGGTCTATCCCAAACTCGATATCACACCGAGGGGGTAGAGTCGTCACCTCCTCAGGGAAGACATCCATAAACTCACGAACGATCTCTGGAACTTCCACCATTTCAGCATCTACATATTCCACTGTTAGTTCGGCCAACAGGGAGAGGAGGGGTTCCTCCCTCCTATTTCCCTTATGGCCGCCCCGCTCGCCGGTGAAGGTAACATGCGGGCCGTCTGTTTCCGAGAACACTACCCTTCTTCAGAAATAGTCAATAACGGCACACATAGATAATAGCCAGTCGATTCCTAGGATGACATCGTATGGCTGAATCTATAGTAGGAGAAGATCCCTAACCGACTTATGTGGCCCTATCATCAGTCTACATTCCCGACAAACAAACAACAAGTTGGTCTGATCTCCGACTGGTGTGATCAACACCAGGGGCTCTAGAAGTCTCTCCGCATCTAAACCCAAGGCACGGGCTAGATTTAGTGCAATAAAGGAGTGAGAAGCTCCGTTATCAAACAAGGCATAAGCAAGAGTGTTAAACAGACTGATCATACCTCGAACTCCCTCTGGCCCTGCTGGAACTGTGGCCTCTGCAGCGTGTAAATGTCCACGCCCAGCTCCCCAGCCCAGCGGCTGTCGGCCACCTCCCCAACCACGCCCCGGTCGAGGTCCTTGAGGTGCGCCATGAGGTCGGCCTCCTCCTCCTACGTCTCCCCTCGAAAGAGCAGGAGCTCGCTGTCCCTGCTGCTGTTGGAAAGGTCTGGCTGGAAGCTGCTGCTGGGGCGGGTGCGGGAGGTGTCTGCCACCGCCGTACGGCACCCGGTCCGGGCACTGACTCCAGAGATGTCCAGGGCTCCCACAGACGAAGCACCGTGGTCCCAGGCCCGAAGGGAAAGGGCGAGGGTCGGGGGATCGAAACTACAACTATTGGGGTCTGCTCCCTGCTGGTCGGAACCTGGAGGGTCCTGACGCTAGAGGCCTGGTGCTGACGGCCTTTCCCTTCGATGGTCCCAGCTGGATCCCCTCTCGTGACACTCCTCCTAGTGCATGCATCCTCTCCACCACTTCGGCCTTCTTCTGGACCTCCAAGTATGTCGGCAGGGTAAAGGGGGTAATAACATACTGGAGGGAGGGTTGGAGCACCTCCTCTAAACGTCGTGCCCGAGACTCCTCGTCAGGAAAGAGTTCCGGAGCAAAACGTAGGAGGTCCTTGAACTTAATCCCTAGCTCCCTCACGGACATACTCCCATGCTAGAGGGAGAGTAGCTCCTGTCTCTTTTCTGCCTTCATCGTCAAGGAGAGGAATTCTGCCTAGAACTCGCTCTCGAAATCCACCCAAGCCACCTCAGACTCTCTCATATCCCCCAGCTAAAGTGTCCACCACTGACGCGTCGCTCCCCGCATCTGGCTAATGGCCAAGGGAACCCAATACTCGGCCGGGGCCTGAATCAGGCCGAAAGCTATGACTAGCTCCTCTAGCCAGCCTTCCATCTTCATGTTGGAGGTGCTGCCCTCATACTTCTCGAGGGCCTGTCGCTGGAAGGCCCGAAGAGCCTTCTGCCACAGGTCGTCCTCTTCCTCTCGATCAGCTCTCTGTCAATCGGCCAAAGTAGTCTCTGGGGCCTCGATCGCCTGTACTACATGTGTTCGCCTTCCAGGTGCCATAGCTGCAAGGTAAACAAGGAATGCCTAAGCCCAAGTAGTATAGAATATCGGCCTTAAAACATCTTACAATTTTAATTTATTCTTAATTCCCAAGGCATCCCAGAAACACAATAACATAAGTCATTATGATGCATGTACCTTTCCTAGTGTCTTTACCCTGAAATCAGTGTGGCACTACTTGGTCGTTCGGTAGGTCTAGAGTCCTTTCATAGGATCACGGGGGGCCCTAAAATCCCGTGCCCTAGCCAGTCTTCCCTGGCCTAATTCATGCGCCAAGGTCACCCAACACTGTTTCCCTACCATCCCATGCAATCATCACTGTGCCTAACTCCAGACTCCATCCTATCTCTCAACCATAACCTCTGATACCATTCTGTCACGACCCGACTTCGCCAAAAATATGGAAGGGTCAGCAGATTGTCAGGCCCTTCCTTCTTTAAGTTGAAGGAGAGATAATGACCCCCGAGACCTGCCTTCAATAGGTCCCGGAGTGGTGACTAGCACCAAGGGTATAGAAACTTCTCACAAATGGAAGGCATTAACCCTTTTTTTATAAGATCGAGGGATGAGATGATGAAACTCAACAACACCAAGGTAACCGAAAGGTAAAACAAAAAAAAACATTCCCACATGCATGTTCCAAAAGTAAAGCCACAAAGTAGAAATGGTGACAACAAAGGAAAGTACAAAAGAGGAAAAACAACAACTGCAACTGCCCCAAAGGTCCGAGCTAGTATGGTCCTGCTTGATCCCCGAAGTCCTCCTAGAAACCTAAAATAAGTTTTATATATGTAGGGTGAGCATAAAAGTACACTTAGTAGGGAAAACCAAAGACTCTCGTGCACAAGTGGGGGAATGTGCTAATGTCACGTGAGAAAAGGGAGTAAACAAAACACCTATCAAGGTAAACTATCCACCCGAGGCCTCACCAAGGAACACTCCCCAAATAACGCAAGTCAAGTAATATATATATAATCAGAGCACATCGATGTTTGGGTACCCCACGCCACTTTCCCAATGGTTATTGAGACATCCTACGCATCAGACCAATCCCGCCATTCTGTCACCGTAGTCCAACTGCCACACCCTCCTGCACACACCTGGGCCACAACCACACGCAGTACCACTGCCGAAATCCCAACCGCACACACCTGGGCCACAACTGTCACACGTAACCCCGCCTGCAAACAACTAGTAAATAACAACCACCACCATGCCCAAAGACACCTAGGCCAGAAGATCCACCTCCATGCCCGAAGACACATGTGCCTCATCTCGATGATGTTTGGGAAACCACCTGCCGCACACACCTGGCCAACCGTCACATTGCCCCCTCCCGAAGGTTCTTGGGCTAATAATGGATCTCAGGCCATCACAGCCTGCCCTAAGATACTTGGGCTATCCGGGAAAGGGAACAGAAAAGGAGCTAATAACCATCCACTAAGAATAGTGTTGGGAAAAACACCCTCCCCCGTGAAATGGGGGTGTTTGACACTAAGTGCTCAACATGGGTGGGGAGCGAATAAGAAACAAAAATCTAAAAGTATATATAGGTAAAAAACACTCACCCAAAGCTTAGGTTTTCCTAACTAGCCTAAAGAACATAACACCACTGCGTCAAAGTCATAAGTCACGACTCTCACCAACAAAACCCATTTGTTCCATTCTTGTTTCATGCTCAGTAATAATGTTTAATTAAGATTAAGCACTACTAGGCAACTAGTAGGCATAGACACAAGTCCAAGAAAGTAAACAGTCAAGCATCAACCACAACGCCCACACCAGGTTCTCAACAACAGAGGATCCCACCCCAATTCTTGATATAAACAAGTACCCACCCAGTCTTAAAACTCACAACCACTGAATCCATACCAACAGGGGATCCCATCCCCAAATTCACACAACCACCGAGAGTATAAAGACAGGGGATCACATCCCCTCCCACATTTCCAGAAATCGGCTCGATAAAGAAAACAACCAACTACCACCATTAACACAAGTTAGGGTCATGACGGTATTTTCAGATTTAAACGACTTAACACACTCCATGATTTCAATTTTCGTGTGTTTTAACCGGGGTTATCATAGAAGGATTGATCCTCCTACCTCAATTTATTTGGCCGAATATACATGATTAACAGATTTACTTTTCATAGCAGGTGTTTACAACCACAAAAATCCATTTAAAACATAAGCAGGGGTTCATTAGTGCACAAACAACAACCACCAATGGCCTCGATTTTCAGAAGACATAAGCCATCACGACTCAACAAGATGGTCATAATATAAACAACATCAACGATCACAACCCCACTTCTTTCTTTATAGAATCCAGTTCATTATCTTCATTTTGGTTTAGTTTGTCCAATTCTACAGAACAGAAGCACGCCCACCCGAATGATACACAAAAGAGATAGGCGATGGAGAAATTCTCTACTTGTTGATAGATAATCGACGTTTATGTCGGGCGCAGAACTTTACGGATAATGATGCGGCGTGCCCGATGCACCAGAAGCTATTTGTGAAAATCCACGATCGAGGAAAGGAGAAACCACAGCTAACCCTTAGTTTATAAGAGCCGCGGACGGTTGAGGTGAGAACGCGAAACTGCGTAAGGCGCGGGGGTCGTGGGATGACCACGTAGCTCCACTCGTCATTAAAGGGGTTCGGGTGGTTTAAACTAACTCATAATTGATTCATTATTTAAATAAAACTATTATGCGCATTACGGGTCTTAAAAACACGCTCAAAGAGGTCAAAATATGGTTTAAAACCCTTTTTGTGCAAAAAGGAGTGCTACTGGAAATAACCCGCAGGGTAGGCTAGAGGCACCGGTAGCTGAGAGCTACCCGTGGGTGACAGCCACCGGTAGCTCAGCTACCGGTGGCTAAAGCTACCGGTAGGCCGAGCTAGCGGTAGTCTGTAGCGACCGGTAGGCCGAGCTACCGGTAGGCCTGTTACCGGTAGGCTAAGGCTACCGGTAGGCCTACACCACAGTGATTCCCATACCCGAAAACAGAAAACAAGATTTTCACAAAGTAATGGACCCCAAAAACCCGGGCCATTACACTAACTAAATAGTGTGTGGGTACAAGTGGGAATGTAAATAAATGTTTAATAAATAAATAATCATGTGCTCAGGTTACTAATGGAAACATGGTGAGTCTACCTTCTTCATCTCGGGACTTGGAAGAGTGTATGATCATGTCACAATATATATAAATAGATATAATATATGTATATGTATAGATTATTTCTATAGTGAATCCACCGGTATGAACCCAGTGTGTGTGGAACACATAATGGCCATATACCTATAATATTATTGCTGGATTAGACCAGGGTGTAACTCAAGAATCCATCTCCAGTCTAAAGATACTATAATCTCATGAAATAGGGTACATTCCCTACAACCGAATAGTGTGAGAGGTACTATACTACATCCCTTGGTATTAAGAGTGAACCTTCACGCAGACACTCTAATCATGGAACATGGCATATAAATCTCGTCGTCTATATATTATAACGGGTTTGGGATTCCATGAACCCAATACCAGGTATAAGAGGGTTTGACCCCTCCTAACTCAACACACCTTTTCATTGTATCACTACCTATATAAAGGCACACTATATTTATTACTAGAATAGGGTATTACCTCTCTCCATTTATTTCATATAACTAATATAAATGGAAGATTCATAATCATCCATACTATAATAAAATAGCGTAACCTTTATTTCATTCCACGAAATCATCATCAAAGACACGATCATTTATATATAATTCAATTCATGAGATAATACCTCTCACTTGTCCCTTTAGTCAAATTTTATTCCCTTCAAGGAAATTAAATTCAAAATAAAAATTTAATAATACATAATAAAAAGAGATCTTTTTTATTATATGTTATATGATATTCCAATTAAACTATTTAATTTTATTAAGCCAATTCCTTCATATAAATGTAACCATCAGGTGTAGTCCATAATATACAAACCAGTCCATTTAATTCACTAAGAAATGAAAATTAAATTACAAAGTCACAAGTTTCAATTGGAATGTGTTATGGTTGATAGATTACTTTCCAACATGGTCAATTCAGATTATTATAGGGACAAACACCTAAGAGGTTCATTGGGTTACATGTAATACTTAAATATCTAGGGAAATTTTGTTTAGATTTAAAGATGTTCATTAAAAGCATTTTCAATCATTTATGACCAATTTTTCAAAATGTACAATTCTAGTTCTAACACACCTTGGGTGATAATATAGTGTATGTGCAAGCTTTATCCCACCAAATAAGGCTCAATAAACATGTATCTAGTTGAAATGGTCAATATGATGTTAAGGAATCAATATTATTAGTATTCTTAGAGAAGTATGGCATATGAATCAATGGAATGATTTCAAAATGACCAAAACTCAATGGGAAAACCACATGACCACATACCTCAAGGATGTAGATGATTCTTCGCTTGATATCTTCCTCATATTCAAAGTAGGATGGAAGAGATATGAGAAACATTCCAATTCCCCAAAAATATTGAAAATGATCTTATATATAAATAACATATTATTTCTTAAGATTAACCTTTATATGAAGGTTTCTGAAAGTTATCCTTGTCGTCGGCTATCCAACACCTTTAACGGATTGGAAAAATGACACCAGATGTCGAATTTATCATAGATCAATGATTAAGGGGATTTTAAGGATGTAGGAGAAGAAAGACACAACCAACTGAGAGAGGATGAATGAGAAAATAAAATAAGGTTTTAATAATTGAAGATGGGTATAATAGTAAATTCCCCCCAAATAATGGGCACACGGTTTTTTCTTAGGGTTTGAATGAAATGTGCACAAATTGTGCTACAACTACTACATAAGTAATTACCATACATAATTAAGTTGCACAATTTTCTAAACCGTGGTCAAACTATACAAAATACCACTTTCCAAAAACTCACCAGGTCCACAGAACTGTCTTCCGGGGATAATATGGTTTTAGAGAAATCATTTGGCCTACATTTTCCTCTGTCTTCAACCTCACGGTTCTAAGGAAACCATGTATCTTGGGTCGCATGTTCTAAACTAATCATGATGTGTAGTTATTTATCCCATTTTGAAGAACTCTCGGCTCCAAACATTCATCAACCTCTCCTATGACCTTCCATAGGTCGTAGTACATATTTACTAAGATTAAAAAAGGATTCAAATTGAAAAACAAATATCTATACCTTCATAAAAATATTGTTTGTTACAGTATGTGTTATTTTTAGGGATTGATGCTTCTTGGAGATAAATGTTAAATTGATATTCGAAAAATATGTGATCAAATATTTTGCATTTTAATATTTTAAATTTGGTCTAACTTGTTTTTTGGAATATATTAATGGTTAATTATACATGGATTGATTTTATATGAACATTAGGTGTTATTATTGATGTTTCATGGATTAAAGATTATTCCTTTATATGAGGGTTTTAACTCATTCTAACCATTTTGGTTTTGGTAAATTTTTAGAGATTTGAGGAATAAATTTTCAATTTTTATGGATCATATGGCCTACTAGAAGTGACATTTATATATTTAGGAATAAAAATATATCACGATTATTTATTATATGACAAGAAATGGAGGTAGAAAATTGGTCAAAACAAAACCAAAGGATGAAATTGTCAGAAAAAATCAAGAACATGAGTTTTTTATTATTTTGTATCTCGATGGAAAAATAATTCCTTGTCATCAAGAATGAAGAAGATAAATCTACAGATTTCTATGTGGTAACATTCACTTAACTATTAATATATTCTTTTGGGAACTTATTCACATTTTTTAATTTTTTAATACTCAAATGGTTTAAGATATATTTAAGAAATTATATATTTTCATTGTCTTAAAAATGATATTATATTACATTTTAGGAGGAAATGTAATTGATGTGAATTAAAAGATACTTCTTAACACTTATTTTTTTTGTTTTCCATGCATTTTAATTCATTGAATAAATGTTATAAATAGTTTTCCATTAGTCTTGAGATAAAATTTATAAGGAAACAGTTTCTCTTAAGGGGGGTATAATTTATCACACTACACTTTAGAATACTTCCTCTTTAATTATTTTTAGATTTTAAATATATTTTTATTGATGAAACATCAAAAATAAGTGAATAATTTATTATTAAAATGAAATAAATTAATATATAGATCAATTAAATTATTAAGAATGAATATTTTGTTAAAATTTACCTCTAAGATCCATGAAGAATCACTATTAAAAGGCTAAATCAGGGATTCTGTGTATTTTTATAATTTTCTTAAGAAAGAACCTCATCATCATTTTGATTAAATATTAATCATTTTGAAAAACACACTCATAATGGGAAAAAAATTTAGTAGGTTCACCGCCCAAAATGAGATATCTTTTCCATAACATAATCATTGTTCTATAGAGATCATATCACCCAATAGTTTCAACATGTAGATACAGTGAGAAGGATTTTCCATAAACTCATACAATAACTAGTCTCCAGATAGTGATAATAATTCATAAATAGTTATAATGATAATTAACTTGGTATAAAAAAGAATAAATAGTTCTAAACAAAGACTTCATTTGTGGAAGAAGTCATTTTATTTCTCTTGTTATTTAAACTCTAGAAACTCAAGTGAGATATCTGAAATATTCTCCAATTTCATAGTCCCCTATTCTTTACATTCACTTCATGTTGTATCCTCATCTATTTTCTTCTTATTATTCTAAAACATATGTTATTACATTTTAGATTATAAATTTCATATAATTAAATCCAATTTGCATTTTATAATTTGAATTAAAACTTTTGACTACATTTATCCAAATCCACTACTTATTCTTCAATTTGGGCCATTGAATGATTTTGAATCAATTATAAAACATTTATTCTTCCAAAATTACTTTAATGATTGAGTTATACTACAATGTGATCATATAATGATCCACATTATGACAAAAACTTCTTACTTCTTCAAAACCCCTTAAAGGGATTTCACAGTGATATAGTACAGAATGTTAATCCATTTGGGCTTTATAACGTTAATCACCACATTGATTTCCACCAAAAGTTTTCTGTTTTGTTCAACTCTTCAGCATATAAACCATGACATGGTACAATATAGTAATGGTCCCCATTCCCATCTTGTTTCTTGTAGATAGTCTCAACCAAGTCTGTGTGAACCTCATATAAATTTTGTCCATTACCATATTGTATAGGAACACCTCCAATTCATCATAGCATCCTCCACAACATCTTAATCCATTCGATAGCTTGTTTCGATATTTTGGATAATATATTTCGCAATTCAATATTGTACTCTTCTGCAGTCATTACCATAGATATATTATTCTTTTCTCATTCACATAGAAACACTATTAATACCCCACAATCACTTCAAGGGTGTATCTATTACCATGTTGTGAAATTCCATCATCCAACACCCTCCAACATTAGTGTGGACATTATTTTACCTTTATTCTCTATCCTTTTTTGATATTTGTAGATATTCTGAGTCATGATAAACTAATCATGATATATAACAACAAATATCATCAAACATAGCATCAATAAATTAATTGTAAAATAAAATATATGTATTCATAAAAAATCCATCAAAATTAATCATATACACATCAAAAAATTCATTTACCTATGTTATCATAGCATACGACTTATCACCTATTAAGCTCCAAAATATGGGTCAAATTAAATGAACGAAATACCATTAATTCTTTAGAATTTAATTTTGAACTAATTTTTTAAATTATGAAATTTTGTAAAATTTAACAATTTTCAAAATGATATCGATAATTGTTATGGCAGATTAAAGTAAAAAATAATAAAATCAATAAATGATACAAATGAAATTGTTATTTAATGAATAATAACATAAGTATAAAAGGTATTTTTTAAATAGAATAGTATTTTTAACACCATTTTAATTGTTTTTGGTTCTTTTAAATGATATTTTCTATAATTTTTATTATTAAAAAAATGTAAATGTATTTTTATATATGAATAAAAAATAATTATCAATTATAGATTTATAAATAAATGGATATAAATTAAAATTTAAACAATTTTAAGATAAAAAAATGAAATATTTTTTTGATAATTATTTTTATTGTGTGTTATGTATTTTATCCTAATAGATTAATTTAATCAATATAAATGAATGATTTTGCACCGTTATGTTACTTGGCTCACATAATTTCAGACAAACTGTTTGGCCAACAGATTCCTCTATCTGCAACCACACAATTTCAAACAAACCATGTTGTATGGGTGCACAGATTAAATAAAGTAGTATCCCAATTATTTAGCCCATTTTGAGGAACTCCATGATCCAAATAAGACCCAGATTTACCTAGGACATTTCGTAGGATATAGTAAAAAGTTACCATGATTAAACAATGATTTCAAAATTAAAAACAATCAATTTGTTTCTTTTTGAAAAGTTGGTTCATTCAACCTTGCCTCTAAGTTGAAACACATCCCATTGATGGCCTTATATGGGAAAAAAATTATGTTAAAATAATATTTTTGGACATTGATAATGTATATTAGCTTCTCTCTCCCATGTCTTTTCTTGTACACTACAGTGCTTCCATATCATATGTAGCAGAGGAACGAACCATCCCCAAATTGTCGTCACACTCTTATCAACAAAACATATGAGATACTTCTCAAAGGAAGAACCCATATACAATTTTAACTCATCATGATTAAAATATGTTTTCTATGTGGATAGTATTAGTGAAGCTAAGATATAAAAAAGACATCATCTATGGAACATTATCTCTGAGGAAGTTCTAACTAGTTATACATTAGGTTTATTACACTTGACAACATAAAATGGCCCATCAATCCCTGGGGATTTCTTACCATGATTATGAATATGTCCATTACCTAACCTGTGAGAGACTCACAAGAAAACCCAGTCTCAATCCTCCAACTCAAGAGGTCACTGACATCTATTGGCATATGATGGATGTCTGGACATAGCTATCAACATAAACTTTATAATCAATTGGTCCTTATTTAAGGTCTCATAAATGATATGTGGTCTATGAATATCTACTTATCTTCCCTCTAGATATCACATAGGAGATTATTAAGTCCTACCATATAAGGCTTCAAAGGGATCCATCCAAATGGTATCCTAAAAAGATTTATTATAAGAAAACATGATGAGGAGAATGTGTTTACATTAAGAACCCATAAATTAAAGGATTAATTCATAGAACAAGTCCTATAAAACCTGAATCATATTCTCTATATATTCATCCATATATGTTTGATAGGTCATTCACAGATGTACAAGTATACCCAAGTCCATTTTCATCCCATACTATAATTGTGAAAAGAAATGAGGATCTTTGTCGGAAATGATAGGTCATAAAGCTCCATGAATACATAAAACCTCTATAACATACATCCCTAGTAATTCACCTTTTGATAAGGTCTATGAAGCATGAAAAAACAATGCAACCTTCACCAAACAATCAATGATTACCCACATTGTTTCATTCTCAAAAGGTGTTCTGTGTGGACTAGTCCGGAAGTCCGTAAAAACATCATCACATTTCCACTTAGGAATGTAAAATAGTTGTAAAATCCCAATTGAACATTTATGTTCTTCCTTCACCAACGATCAAGTGTAACAACAATTTATGAATCCAATAATATCATTTTTCATATTAGGACACCAATATTGGTGTCAAATATCTTGATACATTTTAGTGACACTAGGGTGAACAACCCATCTTGAAGAGTGGAATTCATACATGATCTCTATTAGGATTCCTACTGGGACCCGCACACACCCATGTAAAAATAAGTTAAATACCTAGAATATGTCTAACCAAATGATTCATCATCATCTGATATACTTTCCCCTAGTATTATCCCAAAAACATCAGATAATTTCCTCATTAATACCCGTTCTATAAGAGTGGAAATCATTGATAAGGTTGAGAAGATAGCCTTACCATGGTCTTCCAGAACCTAAAAATACATCACTAAGAATAAGTCCATAATATTTCATTCGCCATTGGATTTTTGAACCACTTATGTCTTAGTTTTCCAACTCAAAGCATCAGGTGCATAATTGCATTTACCAGGTGTGTTGGAAAGATAGAAATCAATATACATAAGGTCCTCCACTAACCTCAATTGGATGAGATTTCTATTCCAATTTGTAATGTTTTACATGAGGATCTTGGAATCTTTGAATACCAAAAAATTATATCAATGTATGTTGTGTCTCCAAAAACATAATTCATGAAATAGAATAGTGATCTCAAGAGCATACATCATGTAATTTCACTCATGAGGCCTCCAATGATGAGACCCATATGCAAAAACTCACTCGTATTACATCGGAACAGCTCCAATATCGATAATGGATGTGACATAGTATATATTGTATCTCCTACCTTGTTCTAAGATAATCATTATTAGTTCTGAATTAAGTCTTCCCTTCACCCACCTTTTTCTCAACCTAGTAATCGACACTATAAGGAATGATAAATCTAAGATATATAATCTATAATATCTTGTAAGCCCCAAGAAACTCTATATGTCAAATAGGTTCATAGGATACTCCCAATAAGCTATAACTATCACATCCATTGGATCTACAAAAACTTCTAATAGTTATATGATATGATCCATGAAGTGGATTTTGTTGATCATGAAGTGGTATTTACATGGATTAGCATATATTTTGTAATATCTCAACGTATACATCATGATCTCAACGTGGTTTTCATTTTCGTTTCTAGAGAGTGAATTCACCAAGATATCATTGAAAGGTAAAACCATAATAGAATACAAATATGGATGGAGAACTCAATTCATAAGAGACATAAATACTACAAGTGCGTACTTGAGTCTAAAAGGAATAAAAAGTTACACATATAGATCATTCCTACTCCTAACATTTGTTCAAGGTATTTCCAAAGTCTTTAAATTGAAAATATGATATCCTAAACACATATCTGTCTTAGAATATACTTTTTATCTTTATAGTTGATCAGATGGGTCATTTATTATTGGAAGTGGATGTTGATTCCTTATTTTAAGCTGATTTAAATAGTAGTAATCCACACAGAGAAAAAGCATATCATACACCTTTTTAGAAAAATAGACTAGTGAACCACAATAATGATTATTGGGGCATATAAAATCTCCAGCCTCCAGATCATCCTACTACTTCTTGAGTTCTATAATCTACTTAGTTGTCATAATTTAAGGATTAATGAACATTGGTTCTGGTCCTAGAACTATCTTGATAATGAAATCTACCTCCCACACTGGAGGTAGAATATAAAATTCACCAGGAATGATATCCCTAAAATACTCCAATAGAAAATTAAAGATAGTAGGGTGTAGCCTTAGGTCATCTATAAAAAGACTAGATATATTATTTTTTTCATTTCCCAGCCTCTGCTACTCATGTACTAATTGCAAATATTTATCATCCCACTCTCCCTTATGAAAATGTTTACATCCATCTTGTGATGTTAACATCGCCCTCATACAATTGCAGCCAATATGTTATTTATATGGAACCAACCATCCCACGCGAATTCTTACATCAAATATCATAATGTCAATGATGTAGAGATTCCACATAAAAATGTTACCTCTTATATCAAGGGAACATCCCCTACAGAGGCAAACACCATCTAATTGGATAACCAATAGTGTATCATGCATCATAGCAACCTCGAAGTGATCAATTTCTTGGACCATACATCCCATTACTAGATAACATATAAAATAGTGAGAGTTACATGTGTTAAATAAATCATTCACTAAATATGAGGAATGTTGAATAGTACCTTGAACTATAGAAAGTGTGACAGTCTTCTACTAAGGCGTAGGATAGACTACATGTAACTGGCATGTACCTAGTCACCATGTTACTACCTAACTACCCTAATCATGGATGATCTATTTTTTCTAAGAATCATTAGTCTAACCGTGTCTTCCTTGACCACTACCTTGGCATGATTAGATGGTGGTATTCTAGCTACCTACCTAATGTGGTTCTTCTATTCTCTCTCCTGACTGAGGAGTACATGTAGATCCCATCTTGCTTGAAACTGAAAGGAACGTTCTATAGAAATGATGGATATGGTCGATAATATAGATGCTTCTGCACTCGACTTGTTCTTGTGGACACTGATACATGATATTTCCTACCTTCCTTCATCAGTGGTAGATAAGAAAACACTCAACATGGGATGACTAACTTCCAATACCTCTGCGTGTAGTCTCAAAATTCCTTTTTCTCCCATAATAATAACCATTGGAATCCCTCGGTGTTAATCGAACCTAACTTGCACCTTTAGTATCCCTCAAATTCCTTTTTGTAATTAGGGAATGGTTAATGATATCTAAAATGGTATACAACTTGAAGACATTGGCCAGTGATGGAAAGGAATAAACCATCCCATCCACAAATTTCAAAGTGGTCAATAGATCATCTGCTTCTAGAGATGGTGGAAACTACTGAATATATATAAAATGGGTAGAGTGTTCCATAGCTTTCATACTCCCCTGATACAATTTCATGAATTATCTATTTCTATCATCCATTATAACCTGGGGAAAGAATTAATTATCGATGATGGTGTGAAAGTATTCCCAGACCAAATTATGATGGTGACCATCCTAGGTAACAACTTCCCACCACTATTTGGTTTAATCATGATGCATATAAGATGATATAAAGACCCTATACTCTTCTGGTGTCTCAAGATTCTTGAATATAGAATGAATTTCATTTATCCAGTAGTCTATATCATGTGATCTGACATCCCATGAGAAGGTGTGAGGAAGCTTCTATTAAAACTATTGATTCATTTCTACCATGATCAGGGAAGTTTGAATAACACTCTTCTTTAAATGAAAAATATAAAATAATACCCCTATAAATTGGGCATCAATTCACATCTCAGGAACTATAATAGGAGCCCCTTATGGCATATAGGAGTAATCATGGGTGGATCATGGCCTGTCGCCTCACATTCATGGTTGCCAATACCTTCAGAGCATGCGGTCAGAGGATATCATGGTGGCTTAAAACGAAAAATCAAATGAACACCTTTGAATATATTTAAGAAAGAATAACTACTATAGGTAGTAATATAGAATAGAATGAAATCCTTCTTATAGACATAGCTTACCCCTATGCATGATTCAAAATAATGGTCATTAATGTACAAATAACCATTACTTGCTATACTAACATAATAGAAGCCCACTACTTAGTCCATGATCAAGTCTTAGTCTCTATATAATATATATATATATATAAGATGGAATCTATTTTAAATTTAAATTAAGATTTATTTTGAATGTGTGCATGATCAAAATTTAGAACACTTTAAATGGTTGAATTGGATGGTTTTTCATTTTCTGATTCATAAAGTTCCATACTCTTTATGAACCAAATTTTTACATCCATTCAACTCTCAACATATCATGTTACAAATCATTCAACCAATGTCCCATAGATTAATGTTTCGTAACTAACTTCTTAAGCTGTCTACATTAACCTATTTAAGAAATTACAGTTAGGTTAAGGTGGGAACTTGAAGTCTTAATTATGTTTTCAATTCCCTATAAGAAGTTTCATCACAATTAAATACCTATAAAGGAACAAACATTATAAAATAGGAAAATTCATGATGAAAATAAATGTGGAATTGTGAAATTTATGGAATATTTAACTTAATGTTCCTAGGATGATGCTTTATCAAATGTAATTACGTAATTTAATTAGGTCAATGTAAGGAAATCATAAATTCCATAACATCAACAATAAATTGTGTCACCCAAAGGTTAAATGATATTATAAGTAACAGAAAAAGTACAACAATAATTCTATTTCGGGAATCTAGGCCTTTATCACCAACATAGGTTTACGACACCTAATCATCCCTTATGATTAAGTTCCAATTATTCTCGGTATCCAATCATTTTTCTCCAAATTGTAAAGAAATAAAGGTATCCCTTTTATTCCACTTGGTAAAATCCCTACATAAAATCACCTTAAGTCGAACCCCAATCCATTTGGTCACATAGCCTCAAGCACACCTCCTCATATGATAGAGGATTCCTACTAGAAGTGATGGTGTATAGGCAGTGTGGTGGGTAGACTATTCACTCTTATTTATGTAGCACAATAGATAAAATTCAACAGCATAAGAAAAATATAAACTTACAGAGGAAATAATGAAATGTGGAAGCATAAATAGATAACCGAATAACTAATGATTAGAAGAAAATGATAACATAACAACTGATAATAATATCAAAATCCTCACCAGAAGTGTCTGATTCATGATACATGTCATGCTGGTAATATAAAAATTAAATAGAATATAAAAGCATAATACAGAAAAGTATAAAAAAAACAAAAAAGAATAAAAATCTCCATAAAAATCGCGATTCTAATCCCGATCCTCTAATCGTATGATCAAACTATTTATGAAAATAAATATCCTTTAGGAGGGCCTTTTCCCTTATCAATACTTTTAGAAAGATTGTCTTATTGGGTACTAAAGGCAGCCTGAGAAGGCTGTGAGATAAAAATATCTACAGGCCACCACCAATAGTGTCTTCATGTAATATGATTAGTGATCCTAACTAAATAGTGTGTGGGTACAAGTGGGAAAGTAAATAAATGTTGAATAAATAAATAATAACCTGCTCAGGTTCCTTATGAAAACTTGGTGAGTCTACCTTCTTCATCTCAAGACTACGAAGGGTGTCTGATCATGTCACTATATATATAAATAGATATATTATAGGTAAATGTATCGTTTTGTTCTACATTGTGTCCATCGGTATGAACCAAGTGTGTGTGAAACACCTAATGTTCATATACCTATAATATTATTGTTGGATTAGACTAGGGTGTAACTCAAGCATCCATCCCCAGTATAAGGATTCTATAATCTCATGAAATAGGGTACATTCCCTACAACTGAATAGTGTGAGAGGTAATATACTACATCCCATGGAATTAAGAGTGAACCGTCAAGCAGACACTCTAATTATGGAATATGTCATAAAAATCCCATCGTTTGTATATTATCACGGGTTTGGAATTCCATGAACCCAACACCAGGTATAAGAGGGTGTGACTCCTCCTAACTCAACACCCCTTTTCATTGTATCACTAACTATATAAAGGCACACTATATTTATTACTTGCATAGGCTATTACCTCTCTCCATTTCATTCATATAACTAATATACATAGAAGATTCATAATAATTCATAATATAATAAAAAATTGTAACCTTACTTTAATTTCAAGAAACCATTATCAAAAAAATGATCATTTATATACAATTCCATTAATTAGATAATACCTCTCAGTTGTCCCTTTAGTCAAATTTAATTCCCTTCAAGGAAATGAAATTCAAAATAACAAGTTCATAAAACATAATCAAAAGGTCATGTTTTCATTATACATTATATGATATTCTAATTAAACTATTAAAATTTTATTAAGCCAATTCCATCATAGAAAGGTAACCATCAAGAGTAGTCTATAATATAAAAACCAATCCATTTAATTTACTATGAAATGAAAATTAAATTACAAAATATCATGTTTCAATTGAAATGCGTTATGGTCAATAGATTACTTGCCGACATGTTCAATTCAAATTATTAGAGGGAAAAACACCTAAGATGTTCCTTGGGATACATGTAATAATTAAATATCTAGGGAAATTTTGTTTAGATTTCAAGACATTCATTAAAAGGATTTTCAATCATTTATAACCAATTGGTCAAAATTGACAATTATTGTTCTAACACACCTTGGGTGATAATATAGGGTATGTGAAAGCTCTAACCCACCAAATAAGGCTCAATAGACATGTATCTAGGTGAAATGGCCAATGTGGTGTTAAGGAATCAATATAATTGGGATGCATAGGGAAGGCTAGAATATGACACAATGGCATGATTATAAAATTACCAAAACTCAATGGGAAAACCGCATAACCACGTACCTCAGGGATGTAGATGATTATTTTCTCAATATCTTCCTCATATTCAAAGAAGGTTGGAAGAGATATGAGAAATATTCTAATTCCCAAAAAAATATTGAAAATGATCTTACATATACATAACATAATAGTTTTTAAGATTAACCTTTATATGAAGGTTCCTGAAGGTTATCCATGTCGTCAGCTATCCAACACCTTTAACAGATTGGAAAACGGACACCAGATGTCGAAGTTAAGAGAGATCCAAGGTTAAGGGGATTTTAAGAATGGAATAGAATAACGACACTACCAACTGATAGAGGATGAATGAGACAATAAAATAAGGTTTTAAGAATTAAAGATGGGTACAATGGTAAATTCACTGGAAAAAAATGGGCACGCGGTTTTTTCTTAGGGTTTGAATGAACTATGCAAAAATTGTGATACAACTACTACATAAGTAATTAAAATGTACAATTAAGTTTCATAGTTTTCTAAACCATGGTCAAACCATAAAAAATACCACTTTCCAAAAACACACCAGGTCCACAGAACTGTCTTTCTAGGATAATATGATATTATACAAATCATTTGGCCTACTTTTTCCTCTATCTTCAACCTCACTGTTCTAAAGAAATCATGTATCCTAGGCCGCATGTTCTAAACTAATCTTGATGTGTATTCATTTATCACATTTTGAAGAACTGTAGGCTCTAAACAATCCTCAACATCTCCTAGGACCTTCCATAGGTCATAGTACACATTTAACAATATTAAAAAAGAATTCCAATTGAAAAAAAATATACATACCTTCATAAAAAGATTTTTTGTTACAGTATGTGACATAATTAGTGATAGATGCTTCTTGGAGATAAATATTAAATTGATATTGGAAAAATATGTGATCAATTATTTTTTATTTTTTATTTTAAATTCCTTATGCAATGTTTTTTGGAATATATTATTGGTTAATTATACATGGATTGATTTTATATGAACATTGGGTGTTATTATTGATGATTCAGGGATTAATGATTATTCCTCTATATGAGGGTTTTAACTCATTCAAACCATTTTGGCTATGGTAAATTTTTATAGATTATAGGAATAAATCTTCAATTTTTATGGATCATATGACCTATTAGAAGTTACATTACTATATTTAGGAAAAAAATATATCACATTTATTTATCATATGACATGAATTGGAGGTGGAAAATTGGTCAAAACATAACCAAAGGATGAAATTGTCCGAAAAAATCAAGAACATGAATTTTTTTTTATTTCGTATCTTGATGGAAAAAAAATTCCACATCATCAAGAATGAGGAAGATAAATCTACATATTTCTATGTGGTTACATTCACTTAACTATAAATATATTCTTTTGGGAACTTATTCACATTTTTTATTTTTTTAATATTTAAATAGTTTCAGATATATTTATGAAATTATATATTTTCATTGTCTTAATAAAGACATCATATTACATTTTAGGAGGAAATGTAATTGATGTGAATTAAAAGATACTTTTTTACACTTATTAATTTTTGTTTTCCATGCTTTGTAATTCATTAAATAAATTTTATAAATAGTTTCCCATTATACATGAGATAAATTTTTTGAGAAAACAATTTCTCTTAAGGGGGTTATAATTTAACACCCTAAACTGTTAGAATACATCCTATTTAATTATTTTTAGGTTTTAAATGACTTTTTATTGATGAAACAACAAACATAAGTGAATAATGTATTATTAAAATGAAATAAATTATTATATAGATCAATTAAATTATTAAGAATCAATATTTTGTGAAAATATACCTCTACGATCCATGAAGAATCTCTATTAGGGGGATAAATCAGTGATTATATGTATTTTTATAATTTCATTAAGAAAAAAAACCTCATCATCATTTAGATTAAATATTAATCATTTTCCAACACACACTCATAATGGGAAGAAATATTTAGTAGGTTCACCACCCAAAATGAGATGTCTTTTCCATAGCATAATCATTATTCTATATAGATCATAAGGCCCAATTGTTTCAACATGTAGAGAGAATGAGAAGGATTTTCCTTGAACTCATATAATAACTAGTCTCATGATAGTGATTATAATTTATGAATAGTTATAATGATAATTAACTTGGTATCAAAAAGAATAAATACTTCTAAAAAAGGCTTCATTTGTGGAAGAAGTTATTTTATTTCACTTGTTATTTAACCTCTATAAACTCAAGTGAGATATCCATAATATTCTCTAATTTCATAGTCCCTTATTCTTTATATTCACTTCATGTTGTCTCCTCATATATTTTCATTTTATTATTCTAAAACATATGTTATTATATTGTAGAGTAGAAATTTCAAATAATTAAATCCAATTTGAATTTTATAATTAAAATTAAAACCTTTGACTATCTTTATCCAACTACACTACTTATTCTTCAATTTGGGCCATTGAATGATTTTGATCAATTATAAAACCTTTATTCTTACAAAATTACATTAATGATTGTGTTATACTACCAAATGATCATATAATGATACACATTATCATAACAACTTGTTACATCTTCGAAACCCCTTACAGGGATTTCACCATGATATAGTACAAAATGTTAATCTATTTAGGCTTCAAAACGTTAATAACCACATGGATTTCCCCCAAAATTTTTCTTTTTTGGTCAAATCTTCAGCATATACACCATGACATGGTACAATACAGTAATGGTCCCCTTTCCCATCTTGTTTCTTAGAGATAGTCTCAACAAAGTCCATGTGAACCTCATATAAATTTTGGCCATTACCATATTGTGTAGGAACACCTCCAATTAATCATAGCATCCTTCACAACATCTTAATCCATTTGATAGGTCGTTTTGGAAATTTCAAATAGTATATTTTGCAATTCAAAATTCCACTCTTCTATAGTCATTAACATAGCTATATCATCCTTTCATCTTTCACATAGAAACACTATTAATACCCCAAAATCACTTCTAGGGTGTATCCATTACCATGTTACGAAATTCCATCATCCAACACCCTCCAACATTAGTGTGGAAATTTTTTGTTTTACATTAATTCTCTATCCTTTATTGATTTCTGTAGATATTCTCAATCATGATAAACTAATCATGATATATAATAACATTTAACATCATACTTAGCCTCAATAAATTAATCGTTAAAAAAAATATGTATTCATAAAATAATCCATCAAACATAATCATATACACTTCAAAAAATTATTTAACCTATGTTATCATAGAATACGTCTTATCACCTCTTGAGCTACAAAATATTGATCTAATTAAATTAACAAAATACCATTAATTCCTTAGAATTTAATTTTGAAATAATTTTTTAAATTATGAAATTTTGTAAAATTTTACACTTTTATAAATGATATCTATAATTTTATTAGCTGATTAAAATAAAAATTAACAAAATAAATAAATGATACTAATAAAATGGTTATTTAATGAATAATAATATAAGTATAAAATGTATTATTTAAATAGAATAGTTTTCTTAACACCATTTTAATTATATTTGTTTCTTTGAAATGATATTTTTTTTAATTTTGATAATTAAATAAATGGAAATGTATTTTTATATATGAATAAAAACTAATGGTCAATTATAAATTTATAAATAAATGGATATACATTAAAAATGAAACAATTTAAAGATAAAAAATAAATATTTTTTAGATAATTATTTTTATTGTGTGTTACATATTTTATCTTAATAGATTAATTTAATTAATATAAATGAATGATTTTTATTTAAGGATTTCAAAATATATAAAAAAATATTATCCTTCATATAATGGTTTTTTACTATTTAAGGAATTATAACAAATTAATTTTTATTCTTTTAAATTTGGTTTCTCTAAAAATGGGTTTTACATGATTTGCAGTGATATTTATATTAAATTAATTCAAATATATAGTTTTAATATTATAAAATTTATCCCATATTAGTAATTATAATCTCTAATATTATATAACAATGTAAACATAAATTTCCCCCATAATGAAAAGTTACAGTGATAAATATCTATTTATCATAGTAAGGTTTAAAAGTGTTAAAAAGGGTTTAACATAAGAGATAATATTTAAAATAAAACAAAACACTTTTATAAATTTCATTTATTGATTGTTTTTTAATTTAACATTATTATATTAATTAATATTATTACTTTTATCCAATTGACTTGAGTAATATATATTATATAATAATGTTTTATGTATTTTTTTGTTTACCACCTACCTAACTTAAAAATGGGAAAATACATCCATTATTAAATATGAAGACAATCCCACTTGACTATAATGGTATTACAATTGTTTTTTTATCAATCAAGAAAAAAATATTTATTTTTTATTTTGTATTCTTGAACCAAGAATTTTATTCGAATTGGCTATAATAGACTATTATATCTATGAATATGATTTCGGTTATTTTATTAAGGTGAAAATAAAGAGTGTAAACTCTCATTATTATCATGGTTTTGGGAAAAAAGAAGGTTTCATTATATTTGGGAAAATAAGGGAACATTATTTTATAGGAAATTCAAATAATAAATCCCATATATGTAATAAAATTAATGATCATTATAGAAATTATATAGAAGAAAGCATAGAGGGAATTAACTACAAGGGATTTGTTAATTTTTTATGTGTATATGAGAAGGTCATAGAGAACATTAATGTTGATGAGATATGGGTGAAAAGAAATTTTATCCAAATAATACACCCACACTATAATGATTAAATTATAAATTTTATATGAATTATACAAATCAAATCCAAACAAAGAATTGTCATGAAAGAGATCAGAAATACCACATGATTAAATTCCTAGAAAGTTCATGATCTATTATAGCCAAAGATAAGGAAATTATTAATGAAATATAAAAGTAAGAAGTAATTATGGAAAGAGATGGAAGATATTGTTCAAATATTTATAATGAAACATGAAGGATTGAAGATCATACTGATAGGGTTTTGAGTGTTATGATGTAGTTTAATGGTTGTTTTGTTTATGGATGATCATAAATTTAAAGGCACTGATACCCTTTTCATTTATATTATGATGGGAGTAATCATTAAGAAATTTATTATGTTTTAGTAGATGTTAAAAATTTTATTTGAGTAAGAATGATTTTCTGTTATGTAGGAATATGTTAGGAAATAATAACAACTTTTAAGTTTAATATGAAATTTGACATTGAGTTAATTATGGATATTATTTATAAAATGGTTATTGATTTTTTTTAAACATATCATATGGAAAATTTATTTTTTGACAAACTCATTATATTAATTTTAAAAAATCACTATATTGAGAACATTATATGGTTAATGTAAATAGATTACTTTTTAGATTATATATCCAATTAAAATATAATAACATTCATCTACTGGGTTTTTTCTTGTAATGTAATGTGAATAAAATCATTTTTATTGTAAACATACATTTTCAATAAAAATGGTTTTATTCCTAGTATACAAATATATTATAAATAATTTATGTTACTTACTGGAATTTAATATTTTTAAAATGGGTCAAAATAATTAAATGATCATAATTTATATTAGGTAATAAATTAAACTTATTTTTTTCATATAGATTATTTACCCTTGTAAAAATTTTGTAACCACTGTAATGGTTCAAATGGTTAAAAGTGGGATTAGCCTTCGAGATACAATATAAAATAACCAAAAAAATGTGATTAAATCACATTAGATTATTTTTTTTTGACATTAAAGAAAGTATCATTCTAAATATTACAATTTGGTTTCACTTTACATGGGTATTACATATATTATAAAGTAGTGTTGTTAGTATTTATATGTTTTCCTCCCACCTCAAATATAAATGGTTACCTCACCCTCTCACTTCTCTGCACCACTTGAGCCACCTATCATGAAACATGTCTACCATAATAGATTCAAAAAAACCTCTACATTACATATATCTCCTTATCCCCCAAAAATAATGTCTCAAAAGTTTTAAGCTCTATTCCAAAGGTTGATACCCATAAAATAGGTAATTGTATTTATCAATCTATTTCGATCTTCTTTCTTCCTGAATAACATCTAAATACTCTATAACTATCTTTAAATTATGAAATCATTGTATTCACTATATTTAAATTATATTATGTTTATGTAATATACATTATCTATCATATTTATATCTAATGAAAAGAAAAATATTTCTCATGAAAATGTATAGAAACCCATCTCCAAGAAGTGGTATATTTTATTTTTCATCGCCGCCTATTATAAATGGTTATATAAAAGGATTTAACTGATAAACTTGATTATTATGGAATAATATTAATTATTTTAATATAAAATAATATCTTCTTTCTTTCACTCCAATCAAATAGAAAATGATAATGCCACTAATGTGTACATGTGAACTAACACTTTCTTGTAGTGATTTGATTCCTCTTCCATTTATATTTATATGAATAGTAATAAGATTATTTTTAATGAATGTATCATATATATTTTATAATTATGATTTTTCGAAGATTAATTATTATTTACCATTATTTTTTTCATCCATTGAAGTTCGACAACATCACCTTCGTATTGGTACGAACAATTGGCTTTATGGAATGATGAAATTAATTTTTTCATGACTGCCTTACATGATTTTAGAAAAGGTATATATATTAAAAAATGTGATATTTATAACTTTAATAATATTTTATTGATGATCCAACCATTACCAGTGTGCAATGACCTGAACCATTGAAATAATACATGCATCAGAAATAGAACAATTAATAATAAAATATTGATTCTAAGGAAGAATTATAAAAAATACGGGTAATCGGAAATTATAATTAAATGATATATTCTTATATAATTTTTTATATGGTTTTTTATATATTTATAGTAAATAAAAATTAGTTATATTTTAAGCTAATAGAATATACAAATAAATATAGGACATGAGGTAAGGGTTCCCTTCTTTACTAATATTTTTTTGAATCTTATCCTATATTCACCAAATGTTTTATTTTGTGTGTGGTAAATACTAATCATGAGTGTATTTAATGATTATTTTTATGAAAAGTATATAGATTTATAAATACATCCAATTTTATCTCTTTCATGAGGTTTTATTTTGATTATTACCAATGTTGTATGATAGTATTATACAATCTAACATTTTTTCAGGCTTGTTTATATTTCAATTTCAATTATGAGGTAGTATATGTTTTCTCCCTAGTATAACCCATATATTTTATTACCCTCTAATTATTTATTTTATTTAAGTATTTAATATTATTTATCCTCTCGTTGGTACTCCAAAAGATCAAATATATGTTTTTAGTAATCATTAAAAAAATATTCCATTAGGTGAGGGATATTTTCACTTCATATCACTGTTATTAAAAAAAATTATAAATTTTTTTTCCTTCACTATGGTTTTTTAATGATGTTATTTTATAATACCTATTAATTTCATTAAAACTTATTAAACAAAATATTTTCAAAAAAAAGGTATGAATCACTTTTGACAATTTACAAATTTTTGTAATGAATTTTTCTTTTTATCATATATAGAATGAATGGATTTTCCCACCATCATCAACTTTCCCCATAATTAAGATTCCATTATAATTTTAAATGTTTTTAAAAAGAAAATTATAGTCAAGTATTTCTTGTAATTTATTTTTCATAATTTTTATCAAAATAAAATTATTATTCCCATGTTTTTCAATATATAATTTAAAATATTTTATAAAAATATTTTTCATCATTGAAAAAAAAAATTAATGATTTTTATGTTTTGATTTAGGATAAGATATAATGATACAAAACACTAAATTCATGAGTATGGGTTTTGATGATGAGGTTTTGATGACTATTTCATTAAACTTGTTTTTTTTTCTCACACATTAATAAATCTATAAATGTAAATGAATGATTTTATATTATTATAGTATATTTAGGGATAATATTTCAAAATTAAATAGTTGAGTATATTATATCCCTTTAAGAAATTGAGTAATTATTTATGATGTCAAAGGATATACTAGTGGTTATCCCAATACCAAAAGGGTATACAGGTGTTTATCTAAACCCAAAAAAGGTATAAATCGGGTTAGATGAGGACTACTAACTGATGAATGTCATGGTGGGTAGTTATATAAAACATGCTTTTTACACAGGGTCTCTTGGGTTGTGGTGAAGAGGGATATGGTCCACGTAGTTCATGATAACATCCCTAGTGCAAGCCTCCTGCATGTTTCATGTTCCAAGATGATTTTAATGGTTCCAAAGGTTATGGATCCTAGACCATTAACCCATACCATCCCATTATTATGTTTATTGTTCTATATAAAATTTTTCTAGCATACTCAATAGGAGGATTGTTTCGTATCTTCTGGGATGGATTTTCAAGGGAAAATTTGGGTTTATATAATGATAAACAATTTTAGGGGCAAAAGGATTAGATCAATAAGTGATCAAGGAGATTCACGAGAAGAACATTGCGAGAAATTTAGTCATTAATTTTTCCATAGAAAACGATTTCAATGAGGTTGAGTGGAGATTTGTGATTCGATTATTTTATTTCATGGGGTTCTCTCAATAGGCGATTGACCTTTTGTTTTGATTTTCCATCACATATTTACTTTCAGTTTCCTTCATGTAAAAATAGTTCATCTCAGTCAAGGCATTCCAAGGTCTAATAATATGATATCCCCTCTCCCCCCTCCATATTTATTATCTCTGAGTATGTGTTGAGCCTGTATATCTATTCAATCATAAATTTTGGTAGGATCATATCTTTCCATAATAGGTATCTTGTATGAGGAATCTCGAAAATGATGTTTACTAATGATACTATGATATTTATAAATTTTCCAAGAAGATAAATCCATGGTATCAATTTAATTTTGAAGTATTATTGTACCTATAGTGGGAAGCTAATCAATTGGTTGAAAGGATCCTTCTTCATAGCTAATAGATTCTCAGACACGAGGGTGAGTGACATGAAAAGTTGTTTAGAAATGGTCATATGGGATTTTCGCGTGGAATATTTGTGTGCCTTGGTGTCACATAAGAAATATTGTATTCATCATTTCAATAATATAACATAGTAGTTCATTGGGTGTATCCTAAATTTAATGAAAATGATTCTCCAATATGGAGGGATAATTTCCCTTGTCAACGGTGTTTTCTCATCAGTACTAATGTCTATTTTCTCAACTCCGAATGTTCCACAAATTTTGATATCCAATATAGGGTGGGTGATTTTCTCCTTCTAATGGGATAGTAAAATAGATGGGAAACACAATTTGGCATCATGGAAGAGGATGGAAAGTCCCCTATCTAAGGGGGGGATAATCATCACATGTTTTACCAAAACTCTAATGGTGTATTAGGATATGTTATCCTGGGATTTTTTAGAGGGGATTCCACTAGGGGGAAAACATAAGGAACTCAAAAATGGAGAACTATAATGCCGATAGCAATACCATTTTCCATTAGGAAAATGGTTATAACATACATTGCATTTTTTTTATTAGTATACTCATTTGATGATAGGTAAGGGTGATATAAGGTACTAGGAGTAGAACTGGGTAGGGATCATATATGGATTTTTGGGTTGTCCCACTCAAGAAATCTCCTTCTGGAGGAAAGTGTCGATCTTAGATTCATTCATGCTGCCTTGGATGAGGATCGGCAGACGGTTTTTTATTGTATTCAGTTAAATAGTGATCTGGGAAAACATGATTGCATTGGTTCATCTTCAGGTGTGTTCCCAGCAAGATATTTTTCTCTGAATATAGGGGAATTAGATTGATCAGGATTCATGGTGTGAGATGGTTTTATGTAAAGAGATACCAATGAGGTTTAATTTTTTACTGTGTATAGGTAAGAGAAAGTCTCTTCCAACTGAGGAGAACATTTGATGCAAGGGAATTATCATGTCCTCCAGGTGTCAATGTTTTAGGGAGTCAAAGTACAGATCAACTGGGAAACTTTTTTTTGAATGTGATTTGTCGCAGATGGTGTGGAACGCTTTCAGGGTTTTCACAAGGTGTAATGGGTATGAGGTAATGCTCAATACATTCCTTTATTCATTATTTCTGGGTTCTGGAAATTTGGAATCAGAAAATAAGGAAATAGAAACTATTCTTATAATAGATTTTCGTAACATATGGTCTTTAAGGAATAAGGAACACCACAAGGATACTACTAGTACCAGTACAGGTATCATATTTATAAATAGGAATCTCATACAGGATATGGATTAGTTGTGTAATGCTTGAGTGTAATCTACCTCTCTCATACCTCTTATTGCCTTAACCTCCTTACCTAACATGGATAATAGTCCAGTTCAATGTCGGTGGGTTCAGTGGGTTTCTCCTCACCATGGACCCAAGATAAAAATTGGGTGATCCTATCTCATTGGTATTATGAGTAGAGGAGGGGTGGTTAAGAACATGTAGGGATAAATTTTTATGGCCCTTTTCACTAACATTAGAGGATTTGACTATCTCCATGCCTAAACTATGGCCATGGTCATAGGACTAAGGTTAAGTAAGTAAAAATATATATATATTTTTTGCAGTTGAGACACCCTCACTGATACTACATAACACGTTTCTGAGAAAAGGATCCATACCTTATTCAATAGAGTACTCAATCATAATATCCAAGGTGTTGGTGACCAAACACTCAGAAATTATTCATACAAGGAATGAAGAAAATTTAGTTGTCGACTTCTTGGCATCAAAAGTGACTCAAAATGAAAGGATCTCATACATAACATATGTTCATATTAATAACATTGTGATTTTAAAATTATATCTAAACTTTTTCATGAATAATACAGAAAATATAATGAGATAAGATACATTATACAATGAATTATAGAGCTATATAATTCTAGTCCCATCAATCATAACATTAATACTGAAAATCATGCATGCCACATAAAATGTATAGAAATTATAGTCTTAAAATAACCCATGGAATAGAATGGGTTTAATTAATTTTTCATCATGAATAATATTTTATTCCAAATTTAAAAAATGTTGAATATACTTTGGAATAAAAAAATCATTTTTCTATCAGTAATAAATAACATATAAAGAGTTGAATATTTGTTTTGGAAAGAAAATTAATTTGGGAAAGTCATTGTATTTGGATTAAAAATCTTGAAGAAAGTATCTATATCCCAAAAAATAAAATACAATAACAATAAAATGATATTTAAGGAACATTATAGTAATATCCATACCAAATATGTAATAAAGGACGGCTAACCCATAGAAAAATATTTGGTTTTGTGAATCCCCTTACCTTAAATCCCTATTAATTTCATCGCTTTTACAACTTATGATTAATAAAAATAGATTTATTTAAACAATTAACTATAAGTGAATTAATTATAGAAGCTTAAAAGAAAATTATTTATAAATTTACATATCATAAATAATTATATTAATCATCTATAGTTTTTTGGTATGAAAATTATTGGTAACTTCCTTATTGTCTGTTAATTGACTGTTAACAAAAACGTTGTCAAAATATGAAGCAAAGGTGGTATAAAATATAAATGCATAAAAATTATAATCTTCACAGAAAGTTATAATTATAAATATAATGTTAAAATTATGTATAATTAAATATTTTAATATTTTATTTTCATATAAAGTGAGAATATGGATAGAAGAATAATAAAATGAGAAAGGATTTTGAAAAAATATAATCTTTCTTTAGTGTAGATTCTCTTATTCAACACTAAAACTCGCTTAATGGTTAGAGTTTTTATATTAAATAATTTACCTATGAATTATAATGTTATTTATAGGGAGGATTAGAGAATAAATATATCATTGTAAATTGAGGGAGATGGGTTATTTATACTTGAGGAGTGGGGTATTTTAAAAATAAAATATTATATCAAATGTAAAACATGTAATAGATAATTATTTATATTTTAAATAGTATTGATATATATAACAAAATGGTTTTCTTACTTTAAAACCCTTCATAATTTGAAATCACTTTGTTTGTTAAGAAGAAAATTAGAAAAAATAATAAAAAATTTAGGGACCAATTCTGACTTGAGGTTATGGGAAATGCTTTTTAGGTTTAGAAATTAACATTCTTGTATTTTAATGAATCATTGATGAAATTTAAAAAAAAATTATGAACCTCATTTTCACTAAATGATTATGTAAATATTACATCACGAATGATTTAATTTCATATACATTGTTTACAAAAGAAATTGTATTTTTACTATTCACTAAAAATGAAGTATTTTGAAAAATTACTAAAGAATCACACATAGAAAATTTCTTCATACTGATTTCAAAAATTATACTTATATTATCCAAATAATTTTAAAAAATAGGTGATTTGTTCTAATGTTAATTATATGATTTGAAAATAAAATCACTAAAATACAGTTTATTAAAAATGTTCTTATACAATCAATGAGTTTTTAAATCATGATATTCATTTTTTCACTTTATAATATTCATTTTTTATTTAATTATTCATGATAAGTGTTATATAAATTGAAATTTATTATTTTTATGTAATTATTTTTAGTGGTCAGGTTACTATTCTCATTTATTTGGTTACTAATCAATGGTGAGGATATTATTCCAACAGTCACATTAATTTTATAATGGAATTAATACCTCTTATAAATACTACTTCATTATTTTTGTAAATATTCATCTTAATAACTCTCTAGATTCCAAATATCCATTTTCTATGATGTAAATTGGTTTTGCTAATTTTATTATTTTTTATAGTGTTTTTTTGGAGAGATGAATCTATTTGATTGGGGGGCCCACATTTTCACTTGTAGTTTTCCAATACCATATTTTTTTACCCATTGTAATAATTTTCATTTAAAATTGTTTATTCACTTTCTAATTTAATGATTTTCATTAATGAAATAATGTGTTTTTGGTTTCCCTGTCTATTATATGTGTATAATATTATATAATATTATAAATTACATATTCATTTCTTGAAAAAAATTATCATTCATAAACTCGATGTTTATTAAATTATCCTTTACATATGATTTGTTTAATGAATTTGTGGCTATCCTTGAAATATAATGTATGGAATTTCTATGTGGTTGTCCTTGACATGTGATTTTGAAAATTATTTATATTAAAATTATTATTCAATATTCTTATTCCTTAGTTATACTCTCACATTTTTTGAATGTTTTATTGTCGGATCTCATATAAAAAATGTATTTTTTTGGATAAATCCTTATTTTATGACTCATGACTCAAGATTTATATCTTTTGGTATAGCCTTTATGTGCCATGATTTTTTTCCAACAACCTTATGATTATTTTATTATCAATTTTGATATTTGAATTGTGGTCTAACATGTTTAACTAAATGATTATATTATATATCCTCTTATTAGGTTCCCATTACCTTGGATTAATATTAATTGTATTATGTAATATGAGTATAGAAGGGTACTATATAAGAATAATTTTTCAGTGACATGTTTAATTTCATTCCTGAAACACATTAATTATTATTCTAGTATACAGTGATACTAATCATTTTTGGTTCTAGGGTGTTTATTGTTTTGATATGTATTGAATTTTCATCTAAAATGATGTAATATTTGTGTTTATCATATTCATGTCCCCTCAGTAATTATCAGAGAAATTAGTAGTTGTTTTATAGATTAGGATTATAAGACCTTGATGAAAAAATTGGTAATTTGGAAAAGTATGGTATAACATCCTAATGTTTTGTTAAGATAGATATTCTGTGTCTTCCATGAATGGACATCCCAATCATTGAGTGAACAAGTGAATGTAGGCTCTATAATAGATTCACTGGGGGTAATAACTATAAAAAATATTGGTTGGGTATTAACTAGATATTCTCCTGGTGGATGATAAAGAGGCAAAACTAGAAACATAATTCGACAGTATTGGGGGATATAATTTGGTTAATTAACATTATATTTATAAACCATTATATATATTTAGAGGATAAAACCTATATAAATCTATAATAAACATATGAGAAAGGAGATAAACCTGAAATGTCATTGGTAGATAAGTAAGTTTCATAAATTCAGATATTTTTATGGGAATTTTTATTATTACATGATTTATTACTCTGATTAATGATGAAAAATAATAACACTAATCATTTTTGTTTTTTTCAAAAGAATGAACCAATAGGAATTTTGTGAACAATGAATGTGATTGTCAATACAATTATGATCCTCGTGAGAAACTAAAGGAAATAGGATCTGGGATATGAATTATTATAGTTATTTTCTCACAATTATCTCAATATATGATTGGTGTCCTGAATTAAATTTAACATCAAAATAGTAAAGGTAATGAACAAAAAAACATTGAGTATTTTTTATAGAAACATCCACCTCCATTCAGGGGTTCCACTGTTCAATTTATTGATAAAAAATGCATCTACTCTATGTAAATTATATTCCACATTCTCCAATACTCAATCCCAATGAATTTTTTTTGACCTGTATTTATTGGGATATTAAGATAATAAATAGTGGATTGTTATCATTATTGTGATGAAGAGATGAAATCATATCCAATACATGGGATTACATGAAGAATTTATTTTTCAAAAAATATCTTCCTCAAACTCTAAATACTAAAATAGATATGAATTTTAAATAACTAAAAATAAAAGGATGTTGAATCAATTATTACCTATGAAGAAAATTTCACCATACATTAATGGTATTCTGTTAGTTATTTCTTCAATGGGGTAATCAAAATTGATTGGCTATTTAGTTTCATAAAACTAAGTCTCTAAAATTCAATGTCTATAAAAGAAATTGATATTCATCGATATGTTCTTAGATGAGATCTTGATATAATAAAGGAGATTGGAAAGTCATATTTTTTCAAACTATTAGGGAATATTTTACAAAACTGAATTATCGATGATATTATAGTAATTAAAATCATGAAAAAATGAAAATTAATATTCAATTATGGTAAAAATGTTGGAAGAAGAAGAGGGAAAAATATTTCCAAGGTAATGAAAAATGCTTGAAGTGTGTAATAGAATTTCATCATGAACATGAATGATAGGGGTATGGGTGATAGAAATATTATACAAATTCACCACCAACACTCTAATTAAATAACTATAAGGATTATGAGCTTATGAAAATTTATTCCCAATGAAGAAATCTTGTAAAGGGGATCTATATGACTGTATGAATAATGGTTTATAAAATAAAAATTCAATTAAATATGAAGATGAATAAAAACTAATACTATATAATGGGAAGTAAATATTAAGTAATAAGATGGAATGTATTTTTTAAATGTTTTTAATGGAAGTTTATTGATTGAATTTTCAAAATATATGTATTTTAGAGTTATAATTTAATTTAAGAGTTGATAAGTATATGGATTATCATAAGTTTAAATGCATTGATAATTTTTTTTAGTTTTTATACAATGGTAGTAATTTGGAAGATACTTATTACGTTTTAATATATTTTCATAGTATATTTAACCCATACGTTTGAAATCTGTTTTAGTGAAACTGTTATTTGAAGGAGAATTATTTTATACTTTACAAAAAAATTAAGGGAATTAAAACCTTTTATTTTAATATGATCGTTGATGTTGATTTAATTAGGGATAATTAGGATAAAATGGTGAAAAAATGTTTTTTAGTATATTGAATTGAATAGTTATTTGGTGAAAAAGTGATTAAAGTTGTTATAAAAAATTCCACTTGTTTGGGATCGTTATATTACTTTGGTAAATGGAAAACTATTGGATGAAATGGGATTTCTTTTTAGGAATATATTTTAATTAATCCTTCAGAAGAATATATAATTTATTTATTTTTTAGTTTTTTATGTTATTTTGGGAATATTATTTTATTTTGGAATGATATATTTTAGGGATATTCATTTTTAATGTGAATTTCTATGTTTTTGATGTTTTTTGGTGGTAAAGGTTCTGTAGATTTAGGAAGAATATATGATCCAATTTATATAGTTATTGTGCTTTTGAATTTTCATAGGCTTATTTTGGAATTTTTATAATTTTATTATTTTTATAGTTATTTAACTTTTACATTGGGTGTCATTATTGAGTTTTTTTAAAATTAATGTATTATTTATCCATACTAAGCATTAAAATAGTTCTAACCTTTTTTATTTTGGTAAATTTTTTAAAATATGAGTTATAAATTACCTTTTTTGTTTCTTAGGGTACATTAAAATTTAATTTTAGTACTTTAGTAAATAAAAATTTAATATTTTTATTGACCATATGACATTAAAAATTGGTGGAGAACAACTAAAAACACAATTTAGTGATGAAATTTTTGGCATAAACTGAGAATAATTTCCCTTACTTCATGTCTTAATGGTAAAATATTTCCTAAAATTCATAAAATATGAATATAAATATAAAGAGTTCTATGTAGATAATATCTCTTAGTTATCAATGAATTATTTATTAATCTTATTCACAATTTTTTGTTTTATAATACACATTTTTTATAAGAAATATTTTAGAAATCACAAGTTACCTAGTCATACCATAAACAATAAAGTCATTTTCAAATATTATTATAAAATATGTTGATTAAAAGGTATCTTTTCCACTAATTCACTTTTTTAGTCGTTGGAATTGATTAAATTAATTGGTTAAACATTTTACCATAAAAATGATATAAAAATAATGTGGATATTATTTATTTTAATGGGATAGAATGTGACACTTTGAGATTCTAAAATACATTCTATTTAATATTTTTGATGTATTTAATAACTTGGGATTCGTGTAAAATTATACATTGGAGAAAAACAATATATAAAAATGAAATAAATTATAACATATTAAATTGGAATTGATAAGATAAAAAAATTATTAAAAAGTGTCTAATTCACTTGTGGAAATACCATTAAATCTTGAGAATCTATTTTTGAACCGATTTGTAAAATTATAATTTTTTTGTTAAATTTTATAATTTTTACGAATGGTGTTTGAAATTTTTTTTATATATTGAATTTTTAATTCATATATTAAATTAATTATATTTATTAAATGGTTTTAAAATAATAAATAATACTAATATAATAAATCATGGTTAAATGGAAATCATTTCTTTAAAGAACATATTTTATTAGTATATGGTTATAATTTAAATTTGATTTCTATTATTTTAGAAACTGAACCTATATAATAGTATTTATATATATTAATATTATTTAATGTTAATTAATACATTAATTAACTAATTTTTATAGATGAGGATAATATCATTTTAATATAACAAAGATATATTTTATAGAAAACATTTTTTATGATGAGAAATATATATTATTTTAGTAAATTGATTTATAATAATTGATGAATGAATTTAATAAAAATATATATGGTATATTAAAACAAATATATTATCATTCATCAAATAGTTTTTTTGTGGAATGGAATATTATTATACATATTTTATATTTAAAAATACATTTTCTCTAAAACAAATATTTACACATTCTATTCACATATATTTGAATTAATTTCATATACTACATGAAATTTAATATTATTAAATTAATTCTAAATTTTTAATCATTATAATTAATATTATTTAATAATTTCAGCTTAATTTTTATAAAATATTAATAGTTTCTATGGTAAAAATCTTGTTACCATGGTAAGGGGTAAAATGGTTCAACGATGGGTTAACATAAGAGATAAGTTTTTAAATAACACAAAAATATTAAATTTAATTAGTTTATTGGAATTAGACGTATACCATCAAAAATTTTAAACTATAACATTTTGGTTCCACATGGCCGGTAATAAACAAGCCTAGACTACCATATAAGCTGGCACCCTGCCCAACCCCCACTAACCCGAGGGTCATCCCTGATCCCCCCCCCCCCCCCGAGGCTGGTGACAACCACCAAATCATTACATTAAATAATTTGGGAATATTTTAATTAATAAATAATAATTTGATATCTAATTAATTTATCTCTAAATTCCATCATGACCCATATATATACTACATATTCATTCTAGGTTATAAAAATAGAAAAAATACAATACAAAATAAAAAAACGTAGCATAGTTAGGATAAACATGAAAACCCAAAATTTCATAATAAAGAAACATATAATAACAAAAATGGCTCCATGATATCAGATTTCATCATGGATAATATTACTGATAACCAAAATAGACTTGAAATAACCATAACATCATCTATGCATGACCTCTCTATCCTCATCCATCCAAAATACCACCCAATCAATTAGAAATCCAAAAATTATATCAGATCCTGAAAAAAATTGTGTTTATAGACACTTAATGGAACAAGTAAGGTGTGAAAAAAATCACCCTCTATAATAAATCACAAGAGATTACAAACCATTATTTCTCTAAATTAGACTATATAATCTATATCAAACTACATATATAAAATGAATTCTACTTTTGTAGGAAAATCAAACAAGATATTTTCCTAAAAATATCATCTTTAAAACAAAAAATATATTTTATAAAAACTTTTATAACCTTTATAGAACTACCCCTATTAAATAAACATTCAAAACCACTCTTTTAAAAATCACTAAACCACTCCATGTGAACTAAATAAGTGAATAAATATATATAATAATGGATATAAAATAATAGTAATAATAGTAAATTTATTCATAGTATCATCATAAAATAAGGAAGTATTGATGTGTGAAAATATAATATATAAGAAACCATAATGGATATATAATCATGGTAAAGTATTAAATATCCTATGAGGTGACCCAAGACATACTCATGATGGAAAAATCTATCAACTTAATGATGATGTTCCCAATTATACAAATACTCGGATTCTCTTATCTTACCTCACCAGTGGCACTTCCTTATATCTGATCAACAATAATGTGGATCTTGTATATCTAATCGATATTATGTAGTAATTTTCTATTGACCCCCACTAAAAGGACATGGATCCCAAATTATTATAAAGGAGGGAGACGGGGTATCCCTCACATCATACATATCCCTAAATTATCCTCATATTACTAATTTAGTGTTTATCTTATCTCCCAATACCCTTATAGGTGGATTCCCTCTGTATATTATTGAGGTTCCATGGGAGTTCATAATTTTAGATATAATGTGATCAAGTTTCAATATTTCCTTATATATTTAAAATAAATAGTGATTTATAAAATCCCTTTCATAACTATTGTGTTGGAAATTCTATTTGGAAACTATTTATATGTTCCAAACAAACCTCAAAATCACATTTTAGGATGTTAAATTTGGAATGCATTTTTTTCCTGTTTTGAAAACCTAAATTTAGTTTTGGAAGACCCATGTTTTAAAAAAATCCCTCATATGAATTTCCATTTATATATATATGTACACCTGTATATGTATGTAAGTACATGTTGATATAGGTGCTTAACCACATGTGTCTCTATAAATATATATATATATATATATATATATATATATATATATATCTGTGTGTTTGTGTGAGGTTATATAATGAACAAAGATGTTAACAATGAAACATGAAACACACCTATTATAGGGTGTGAGATAAAATAATTTATTTCCCATAGAAATGTAATGTTACTTGTGGCGTAACTCATATCCATAGAGTCTTCCTCTGATATTATTTTTTTTAAAGACCCTACCCAAAAGTATTCCTCTCCTATTATTTTCATGGATGAAAAATTAAAAATACTAGATATTGATTTCTTGTACTATGTAGAAACTAAAAAATACATTTAAAAATCAATATGAGAGACAAATGATCATGTGTTAGAACCAATAAGGGCCTATATACCCTGAGAGGGGGGTGAATCAGGGTATGGATATTCATTTTCAAAATTATTCCTACTCCCACTGGATCCTGACCTCTTTATTACAAGGGTAAATTTGTTTTCACTTGTGTGTTTATTATGAACACTTATTTTCTTCTTTATCTGATGATGATGCTTTAAATACAATGTTGGGAAGTAAGAAAGCAGGAACAAAGATTTTTACTTGGTTCAAGCTCACTGGGCTACGTCCAACGAGCATACAATGGCGATGTGCCGCTGTACCAAATCCACTAAAACTCACTACCAATAATGATTACAATGTTCTGGATAGACCACTTATATTCCTAGGATAACTTCCTTTATAGGGATTAGGGTCAGGTCATTGTTTTCCAAAGGGTGACTCCTTGTTTCTCTCTCTCTGGCTCACTGTCGGTGGAGTGGATCTCCTTCTTCCTCTTCTTTTTCTCACTGCTCTGGAAAGGATCCACTCACAGTTTAAAGACTTTTAGGTCTCTTCATTGTCACTAATTAATTCATCCTTTGTTTTATTTGGATACTCTATTGAAGCACAACATTCCCATGCAGATGAATCTCCCTTTGCACCGAAGGTATCAGGAAATCTTCCAGCTTTCACGCAGCCCTGAATCACTATCGTGAACCAACCATTATTGGCTCCCTTAACTTAGTAGGTGCGCAAGTCTCGGTGCACACATATCAAAACTGGCGCACAAGTCAACCTCAACCACTTTCTTAACACAAGCTTCTGTAACTCCAAACTTTTGTGACTCACTTCCTTCCTCTCCCAATCTGCCTTAGACATGCAACAATCACCTAGCGCGCAACTTCAAAACCTGGCGTGCATCTACCACTTGCGCGACCACACACCACTTGTGCGACCACCACACCTGCACGATGGGATATTTTATTTTGCTATGTGTTGAACTCTCCAAAAAATTAGGATGTTTCAACCTGTAATTATAGGAATTTGAATACCCTGTGCGATGGCGCACAAGTCTCCCCTCGGTGCGCAAGTTTTAGCGCACAAGTCTTCATTCCCCCTATAAAATTGCACGACCAACTTAAAAAAATGGGCACCCCTTCTTCCTTTTCCATATTTTCATGATCTGATCACGAAGAACAAATGGCGTGCAAGTTTCCAATCCTTCTAGGCACCGGCGTTGAAGTACTTCCTCAGCACGCAAGTCACTTGCGCGACCTACCAAATACTTGAGCGCCCCTTTTCACTTTTCCATTTTTTTATGTTCTAATATTGAAAAACATTGGGTGTGAAAGTTTCCACACCTTCATGTACAAGGAGGATAAGTACCTTTTCCAAAAACCACTTTTCTTTATTTGATGATTTCCAGAGCCTAAAATTTGGAAAAAAATGGAAAACGGCGTCACCTTGTATCTGTTCTTTTTGAACCACCTCCAGATCATCCATTCTTGGTCGATTTTCTTGAATCAAACATTGATCTTTAACTGCATATCTTGAACTCGACAAGCCACCATGAAATCCACTTTGTCAACAAATTTGAATTTCATGGTTTTCTTTGTCATCAATCACAACACAGGTGTCCACTTTGTCAGTAAACACAATCACCTCAAAAATTCTACAATGTTTCCTTGAGGGATTTTTTCCCAAAAATCTCCACCTTTGGGTTTGTTGACAACTCTTCCATAAAAAGATACACCTTTATATCTTCATCCACCATTCGCCTATCACAATTCAGATAGTGATCAAGGATTTACTCAACACATAATCTAAGCCCACATGAGCAATGCTCGGCGTGAGAAACAAGAGAAAATGAAAAGTTCATAAATGAATCACTTCATCTCTAACACCAACTATTGAAACCAAACTGATACCAATTTTTACCAAAATGATACCAATTTTTGGAAATATTCTTACTATATTCCAACACCACTCATCTACTTTTATCACGATCCTCAGCTGTAGTTATATCTATTTTTTGATCAATCGCTTCTAGCATCTCCAGATTTAAAACTCTCCCCCTTTGTCATTGCTCCCCCTATCTCACTAATCCACCTATCAGCTTCTCCCCATATCTTTAATGATTTCTCAAATATCCACACTATCTCCCCCTTGAACAAGCACTATTTTCTCCCCCTTTATCAACGAACCCGAAGGACACTCCGTTGCAGTATGTAATAGAGTAGAGAAAACATATCAGTACATTAGGAAAAACCAATCATACCTTAGGGAGAGGGGGGTGTTCCACATCCACACTCTTTAAAGTGTGGAGAGTCGACTGAAATTCCAGATCCAGTCGATGCCTCTAAAAAGAATCCTTAGTTAAGGCCTTTTTCAGAATGTCTACAACCTGTAGCTCTATAGGAACATACTCCAACTTTACGATTCCCTGCTCAACCTTCTCCTTGATAAAATGATACAATATCTCAATGTGATTTTTCCTTGAGTGATGGATAGGATTTTTTCTGAGATTTATAGCACTTTAGTTATCCCACTGGATTCTGATCGGGACTTCACATCAACTCCCATATCATCAAGCTGCTACTTCATCCACAATAACTGTGTGCATTCTTGAGTGGCCGCAATATACTCAGCCTCCGCGGTTCTCAATGAAATGAAATATTTCTTCTTGCTTGGCCAAGAAATACAACATAAACCAAGATAGAATGGAACACCTGACGATGATTATCTATCATCCGCCGAACCGGACCAATCTGCATCTGTGTTACTACTCTACCGTACTCTTCTTTTGATAATTTTATCCGGGTCACAACTGGAGTTTTCATCTCGTAATAATTTGATATTCCAAATCTTCTCAGAACCTCCATGGCATATTTGGATTGTGAAATGAATGTTCCATGCTCTCGGTACTTGTTTCAGACCATATAACGCCTTCATCAGCACGCAAACCATGCTCTCATCCTTATGAATGAGAAAACCATCTAGCTACTCAATATACACTTCTTCCTCAAAAACCCTATTCAAGAATTCCGATTTTAAATCCTTATGGAATACATTGATCTTATGTTGCACTGCAATGGAATGAAAAAATCTAACTTTCTTTAGCCTTGAAACAGGTGGAAATATCTCATCAATAACTATTACCTCTATCTAGGAGTATCCCTTGCATTCTAGTCGTGCTTTTTTCTGAATCGCTAGGCCATCTTCATTTATCTTGTTGTGATAGACGCATTTAGTCCCAATGACATTGTTATATGTCGGCCTCGAAACAATCTCCCATGTCTGATTCTTCACAGCCTGATATAGCTCTTCATTCATTTCCTGAATCCAGTTTCCATCTTCATCTGTATCAGTGAAGCATTTCAGCTAAACATGTGATATTAAAGATATTTGCTGTAGTGATTTCATTCACATTTTATGAACTACAGCTGACTAATCAACAATGAAATTATTCCTATGAAATTCATCTCGGCTTTTTAGATTTTGTGAAGACAGTGATTTTACTTCCTCACATTCACCATCAGTATCTTGTTCTGAATCAATTTCAGCCACTTCTTCTCTCCCTAATTCTCTTAATACTTCTTCACTTTTAATATAAAACTTGTCACTATTTCATTGTTCAATGAGTTCATTTATTTCAACTAATTTTCTGATCTTCTTGTTGAAACATTGTGGATACTATCTTGTAGCTTCTTGGTATCCTTAAAACAGTTAGATGATACCACAATGATAGAACAAAATAGATAAGCATGAGATGCATGATTATTGCTTCTTCTCTGGCATTATGTCTTCTCTCGATAGACAACACTTGATCTGGGTCATCCAATTATTTCTTTGGTGGATCTTGCATCTAGTTATGATATTGAATTCTCTCCCAATGTTATACAACACTTCCCCGGATTAGTCCCTCCTTTTAGACCCATAATTGTTCTTCTTCTCCTGTATCATCTATTCTCATCTTCCACTTGGAACTGATCCATTAACAAAATCTCCAAGCCTACTGAGTTCGAACTCAGTGTAGGAAAATAAATGATAAAGTTAATAACACAATAACTTCCTATTGTGCTCTATTTCTCCCTTTCTCCTTCAACTTTGGTACCTGATTTGAGTCAATTATAACTCTGAAGCATATCACTTGTCTACTTTGAATCTTTAGATGCCTCTTCCCCTTGGATCGTATCTCCCTAAAACCTGAAACACATAAATCATCAGTTAATAGAATTTTTATACATAGGGATAGGGGTTTTTCTGGATTCCTTAAGTTGACACTGGTGGTTGATCCTAATGGTTCAACACTTTCATTCTTTCTTGTAGAGCATCACACTCATTCCTTGCATCTTCTAGCTGCCTAGCCAACTTCAATTCTTCTGTTCATATGACTAGGCATTCTTTAACCACATTTTGAGCCTTTTTATGACATTTTTCTTCTACAGGCTTGGCATTTTTCACAATTTGGGGTTTAAACCCACTAGTACACATTTCCTTCTTTGATTTTCCTCCAAAATTCCATTTCCCTTGTTTCCTTCTCTGGGTACGAATCTCTCTACTTGTCATAATCCCGTTCTTCTTCCACCATTTCAAGGATCATTCAATTTACTCCACTTCTCTCTTCATAATATGACATGCAAATTTTTCAACACATTCTTTGTTTGTCTTTATTTTATCAGAAATGTGATTCACTACACCATTTTGCACCAGTGGTGAGTCCCCCACTGAACCTGAATTCCTCTTACTCACAATTGGAGCATTTCCTCCCCTTTTCTCCCAGATTTGTTCATGTTCTTCCTTAGAGGGTGGTTGTGAGTGTGACTAATACAAATTTAGTTCAGCTTCATGTGATTCCCCTAAGGCTATGAGCATATTTTCCAATTTTCTACTTTGTCTTCCAATGTATTATTTCTCATTATACACCACTAGAGTCGTGAATCTCCTTTCATGTTCATTTCCCTTTCCTGCTTTCTTCTTGAAGAAATGTCTTGAAAAATTCCCATAACCAGAACATATAGACCATTTTCTATTAATGGAATACCACATTTCATCAATTCTCTATTGAGATATTGATGCATATTGAGTTCTTCCTTTGACAATGAGCTCCTTAGCTTCCTAACACATACTCATGGTGTGTCCCATTCTTCCACAGTAATAGCATCTGACAAATGATTTCCTCTGAGAGATTCTTCTTTCTGACTTCTCTGGACACATCTTCTTTTTCTCAGATTTATCAACGTTTCTATTTTCACATCTTGAAATGTATTCTATAGACTCTTAACATAAGCTTGATGTGTGGCCATGAATCCTGCAGAAATAGCACATGTCATCACTACTTCTTGTAACGATCCTCTTAGGCCTATCTCCTGTACCTACAGGATTCTCTCCACATCTAGAACTATTCAAAGATTTTTTTCTATCATGCATGGGAGGTGATTCATCAAATCCAATACTAGTTTTTCCCAAACTGTATGGTCGTTGAGTTAAGAAAATTGTTTCATGCCTCTTTTCAGAAATCGAATTTTTTTTTCATTTCATCGTCACCTGCTGAAGGATAGTCAAATAGTATGTGCAAGGAATCCTTCATTTTAGGATTTCCTCTAACATTGAATTTCTCCACATCCTTATTTACTTATTCTATCTCTTCTTCCAGCTTCTGAATCATCATATCACTTGATTCAAGTTGGGCATTAAATTCTCTTCTGATATTCTTTCCACGACTCCTCTCATCTACTAGTTCTTGTGTGAGCCTTTTTACCATATCACTTTTCTCCTTTACATTCAATTTTTCTTGTGAAATATATTCAAGGATAGATTCATTCTCTTGTTGGAGGCTTTTATTATTCTGAACTTCTTCAGACAACTATGTGACTAGATCATCATTTCTAGCTTTCAGATTCCGAACTTCATCTGACATTTGATTCTCTTCATAATCATCAGCCTTTTGTTTTCCTTTCATTTTATCCATATTTTGTAGTTCTTCAACTTGACAATCATTCTTCTCCCTTATGTCAGTAGACACATCATTAAGAATTTAATTTAAACCTATTAGCTTTTTTACCTCAATTTCTAGTACTTGGATCCAGATATCTTTAGATATTACTTCTTTATCCAATTTATAATCCAATTTCATTGTAACGTTGACGAAATCTAGTGATGGCCTCCCTCTTAAAACTTATTCATCATCAGTTTTTTCAGTATCACTTTGATGTTCATGTACTTCACCCATTCCTACATCACGATTGAGTGAATCAATCTTTTCCCTATCAGATTCATCTAGGCCTTCCATCAGTAATCTGTTTGATTCTTTTAGTTGAATCACACTTTTACCATAAACAATTCCACACTGAGGGATATCACCTAACTTATGATTCTTCTTTGATGTTTTTCTCTTTTCAATGACACACTGAGATAAGAGATGACTAGTTATTTAACCACACAAATCAGCTACACCAAGTTAGAGCAAACAAATCTGATAAAATAAACCTTCCCTCTGATACCAATGGTTAGGACCAATAAGGTCCTATATATACTGAGAGTGGTGGTGAATCAGGGTATGGATATTCATTTTCAAAATTCTTCCATCCCCCACTAGATCATGACCTTATTATTACAAGGGTAACTTTGTTTTCACTTGTGTGTTTATTATGACCACTTCTTTTCTTATTTATCTGATGATGAGGCTTTAAATACAATGTAGATAAGTAAGAAAGTAGACATATATATTTTTACATGGTTCACCCTCACTAGGCTATGACCAAGGAGCATGCAACGGTGATGTGCCGCTGTACCGAATCCACTAAATCTCACTACCAATAATGAATACAAAGTTTGGGATAGATCACTACTATTCCCAGGCACACTGCCTTTACAAGGTTTAGGGTCAGCTCACTACTTTCCCAAGGGTCACTCCATATTTCTCTCTCTCTCTGGATCACTGTCGGTGGAGAGGATCACCTTCTTCCTCTTCCTTTGCTCACTACTCTGGAAAGGATCCACTCACAGTTTATATACTTTTAGGTCTCTTCATTATCACTAATGAATTCATCCTCTATTTTATGTGGATGCTCTATTGAAGCCCAACATTCACCGGCAGATGAATCTCTCCTTGCACTGAAGGTATTAGGCAGTCTTCCAGCTTTCACGTTTCCCTGAATCACTTTTGTGAACCAACCATTTTGGGCACCCTTCTCTAAGACAGTGCTCAAGTCTCAGCGCGCAAGTCAAAACTGGTGCATGAGTCAACCTCAACCACTTGCACGACACAAGCTTCTATAACTCCAAACTTGCGTGACTCACTTCCTTCATCGCCCAAACCGACTTAGGCGCGCAGCAGTCACCTAGTGCGCAACTTCAATACCTGGTGCTTCTACCACTTTCCCGACCACACACCACTTGTGCGACCACCACACCTGCGCGATAGGAGCTTTGATTTTTCTAATTATTTAACTCTCCACCGAATGAGGATGGTTCGACCTGTATTTATAGGCATTTGAACACCCTGCACGATGACGCGCAAGTCTCCCCTCAGCGCACAAGTTTCGGCGTGCAAGTCTTCTGTCCCCCTAGATACTTGCGCGACCAACTTAAAAACTTGGGTGCCCCTTCTTCCTTTTCCATATTTTCATGATCTGATCATGAAGGACAAATGGCGCGCAAGCTTCCAATCATTCTAGGCACCGTAGCACAAGTCCTTCCTCAGCGCCCAAGTCACTGGGGCGACCTACCCAATACTTGAGCACCCCTTTTCCCTTTCCCATTTTTTAATGTTCTGATTTTGAAAAACATTGGGCACACAAGTTTCTTCACCTTCAAGTACACTGTGTGCAAGTCCCTTTGCCAGAAACCACTTTTCTTCATTTGTCGATTTTACGGCCCATAAATTTGGCAAACACTAGAAAATGGCGTCACCTTGTAACTGTTCTTTTTCAACCACCTCCAGATCATGCATTCCTTTTTCGACGTTCTTTAATCAAACATTGCTCATTAACCACATCTCATGAACTCGAAAGGCCACCATGAAATCCCCTTTTTCATCAAATTTGTATGTCATGGTTTCCTTTTTCAACAATCACAACACAGGTGTCCACTTTTTCAACAAACACAATCACCTCAAAAATTATCCAATGTTGCCTTAATGGATTTTTCCTAACATCATGTCTGATTTTGTCTTCCCATTTTATTGGTCATAGTATTTAAAAAAATTATAAATGCTAATAATTGATTAAATATAATATTTCACTATTTCATCCCCTTATCACTCTTGATCAAGGATAATGATAATGAGAGTATTCTAAAAAATTGTGATTTAGAATACTCTCTTTCCTATGTGTGAAAGCTATGATGAATATCACCTAATTTTATTAACTAATAACTAATCAGGTATCACTATTATCAAGAGACCATGTTTGATCACATCCTCAACCACTTTTTTAGTAATAACAAATAAATTTCCATTTGACTCTAGAAAAATCAATCAATATGATCCTAAAATATTTATCTGAATAAAATAATTCATTAATCAATGTAATAATTAATATTTATTATTAATTAGATACACAATTTCATTAAAACTAAAATCATAAATCAATAATTGAAAACCACTAATAGTTAAATATATCAATGTTTTCAAATTAGTCACCTAGACTTAAGAATCAAAATTAGGTAACCTCCAATTACCCAATCAATCTTATTTTCTACCCCTACATTAATAAAGAAACTATAGAGTTTTTCAAGGTAGAAGTCATGTTATTATATATATATATATATAGGATTAATGATTATAAATAAATATTATTATGTTGATCCTCTTGCTGAGACATCTCAGGACCTTACCTCTATTGATGTTATTGGATAAATTACCACTATCATAGTAGATTTACACTTCTATTTATAGTTGAATAAATCCTCTACATCTAGTTTTTCTATCAAATTTCATTTCTATACATAATTCCTTTCTATTGTTTTTCGTATCTATTACAATCTCTGATTTAATTGGTTATCAGGACATCATTGTTCTTAAGAATGTTTTGACCTCCTTTTGGGAATGTGAAAAAAAGAAAGGACTCTACTCATATATGTTCTAAATTTACCCCTAATAATCAAGTTTTGGCCCCTAGATATCCTTAGGATGTCATGATTTTGAAATTTTAGTGATAAAAATCATTTATAGTGTAGGCTTGAATACTATGGAATAGCCTCTATAACTTAATTTTCTTTCTATATAGCAATGCATGGATATGGAGTTTCTAACAATCCCATAGTTATAGACACCATATTATGTTTTTATCATCTATTAGGGTTTTAATATATTTAGGGTATCATGTGAACAATGAATTTAGTCCTTTTCCATCCTTATTTTCTTACCCCTACTATATTTGGAAGCTCAACTACCAAGATGAATACCCACATCACATTTTTTCGTCAGCAATCATATTCATTTCAAGCCACGGTGAAGCACATGTACTACACCACAACCACTATATCCTTTGATAACATAGTATTTCCATACATGGAACCTCTATGGATTCATGAAAATCCTAAAGTGTAGATTTTTTTTTCTAAAAATTGGCCACAATGTACCACAATACAGCAGATTGGTTCCATGGTATAAGATCCTCTCTTGGTTTAGGCTCCATGACAATAAAAATGAAATGGTAATTCATATGTTATATTAGTTTAAATATATATGTGGTTTTTTCTCTCTAATATTTTCATCAATTGGTAGATTATGGAATAATAGTGTTTTAAATTTCATATCCACGTATGTGTGTCTTCACCTTTATCATCAATCATTCACAGTGTCCAACTTGATCTCTATTTAATATACAAGGCCTTTTAATCTTCTATCTAGCTTTATTATGGTCATATAGTCTCCCAGAAAAGATCTATGGTGGTTTCCAATACTTTAGATGGAATTGTTTTTCAAGATCAATATCTCAAAATAATGGCCATGGTGTTCTCTGGAAACATACAACAATTTTCTAGTGATGCAGATTGTAGAAAGTAGTGTTGGTGGTGGATGTGATATGTTTTAGAGATGGGTCTTCATTATTTGAATGAAATATTATAATATATGTAAGCACAGATCATTACCTATATATCCCCATCAAACCATATAGTTTGTCAAAGGAAAGTCTGGCACTATATTACTTCTCATGTTTGAAGCTACTTGATCATACTAAACCCGAGTCCATAGAATTTTACAGCATCTGAGGTATTACCACACTAGAGAGGCCCTTCACCCACCACCGAAAAGAATCTTCCCACATGCTGGTGTGCTCTAGTGAAAATGTTTGTTGATACATGAATGAATTTTTCTTGACCTATCCACCTCATACCACTAACATTGTCTATTGTTTTGGGAATTATTGGATATCAAACCCTACATGGGTTTATTATATTGGTTGTACCCATTAGCTTGATATATACCATTAGTTATGAAATTTTATATATATAAATTATCAAACACTAAGAAAAGATTTACTTGAATATCCTTAATCAAAATAAAACTCTCAATTTTAGCACTTCAATTTCCATTTCCCAAAATTAATTATTTTAATATTAATCAACCACATTTAAATAATCCAATTATTTATATGGTGAAAATGATAAAAAAAATATTTAAATACATTATCAAATATTTAAATATTTCTTGATAAATGAGGGCATGAAATACCCCCATACTTGAACCATTTCTCATTTGTAAGAATTGGATCTCAAAAATTACTTGAAAAGGGAAACACAACTACAAAAAATTAAATTTCAATGTAATAACATCAAATAATTATCAGTGGGAAAAATATTTCAAAAATCATATTGAATACTAATTCAACATTACATTATTTAAAGAAATAATCAACCCAGTTATTTTTCTTATTCCCTTTTGAAAATGATGGGTCTTCCCGTTCCTTCAATTAAATAATATAAAATAATTTTTATTAAACATGCCATTTTTTTAATTTACCTCAAAAATAATTCTTTTCACTAAACACTCAGGGTAAAAATTGATGTAGAGTTACAGTCACACCATGTTTATAATATCCTTTTTCATAGTCATTAAAGGGATATACATTATCATATTTACAAAAAAAAAGTAATATAAAATCATTATGACATTTTAATTAAGGTTAAAGTTTCACTCAGGCTTATATTCAGTATGTATTGATGCTAAAAACAATAAGTATCAAATATGATATTTTATTTTCTCCGAATTTTTTATTCTATTTTTTTAATGTGTGGTATAAAAGAAATAAAATAAATGAACATAAACCTCTTCCAATTCCCCAAAATATTACCCCCCAAACTTATTTCTCTCAATTTAGTGATTTTGTTTTACAATTAATTCCCTCACCCGATAACTCCAACATTAAAAAATCAAGCACAATACATATAGTATCACAGTAATGGTAAATATTATATTATAATGTTGACCATTCCTAAACTGGTCGTTAATGGGTTATATGATCTCAAAAATGATTAATGTAAAAATTTTTGTTGAGGGAAATTGATAAATCCATAAATATACCTCAATCATATTAAATATAACATTGTATCATCATAGTTTTTACGTTTACCGTATCATGTTAATGTTGGTGGAACACCCTAATATAAAACAAGAAATTCTCACGAGGTAGAAATTGGAATCATTATGTCAAAAATTCCTCATCAAATAATGCATATAAATTTATTCAATCACTCCTGGAATAGATAATATTATTAATTCAATCAATATGAATTTTATAAATTAAATTTTTGAAAAATAGTGGGTATATTTTATTTACATGAGTTAATTAGTTCCCTCATATAATTTTTCAATCAGACTAGTGTACAAGGTTCATATTTAAACATTAAAATCTATGTCTTACTCATCCAATACCTTTACCACATTAATATAAATAATGTGATTCCAAATAAACTCTTATCTCCTAGATTATTCAATTTAATTTACTAGCTGATGTGTGAGCATGAAAATTCTATTTTAAATCTTAAAACATATTTTTAGATTTAACGGTAGAATAAAAAATCAATAAATAATTTCAATGTTAACTACCCATTACAAATGAAGCTAATTTTTACTTCCTTTTCATCATTATTTTTCTGATGGGCTACTTCAATTAGGGTCCTATAGAAACGAAATAACACATAGTAGTGTAATAACCATTCTATTAATGTTCAACTGGGTTTAGAGTAGATGTGGCTAAATCATTAACTCTAAAATTCGTATATAACATTAAAAATTTAGTTTCCTCATTTAAGAACCTTTGTTTAATGTTTTTGGCTTGACCCAACATCATGATAATGAACTAATAGATGTGTTGGAGCAGTGTGAGCCCCTCCACTAGTTCTTGAAGTAGATTAATATATAATTTTTTTCCATTTTCCCATTCACAGTGAATCTGTTTCCTTCTTCTTCTTTAATTATATAAAAAAGAACCAAATAGATAGATAGTTCTAATAATTATTGTCCTTACAACTTTGAATGTTTCTTATCTAGAATTAACATCAATTTAGAATTAAAGATCAGAACGAATCCTGATTGAATGGTCTTTGGATGAATCATCTTGTCATGTTCCAATATGGTTCTCTATTGTTGAATTCTATAATTTTCAAAATCTCCTCATTTTATTCCTACCAACTCTTATAACAAATTTTTTATCTCTCTTTCAACACTCTATAAATCCAAATTCCTATTTTTGGTATCTAAATATTCATAGTTCTCCAACTCTACTAGTAAATAAAAATATTTTCAATAAAGAATCCAATAGGGGCTCGTACCTATAGGTGTCTTGTATGTTTTCTTGTATAATTGAGTTTGCGGCCTAGAAACCATCTTCTTTATACTTTATGATATACCCGTTATTCAGTGGATGAATATTAATAAATTTTTTATCACATCATGATTGTTCTTCTTATTGACATAGTATGTGATAAAGTCATAAGAATAGTTTTCACCCTAAATTGTCATAATAGAACCCTATTATGGTGAGAACCTATAACTTCCATGATATTATTCTTCAATACATGTTCTATGTATGGATGATATTATTTTAATGGACACAATTGACATAGGCTATCAGGGTTGGGGACTCATGAAACTTTGAGGAACCTTTTAATGGGGCGTTCCCTTAGTAATATCCATGAGGATATTATCAGAACAAGACCCAACAGTAGGAAATCCAGGTTAATAAGTATCATTATATGTTCATATCTTCAAGGGTGTGTATTGAACCTCGTACATTGAGATTATTATTAATTGTTATTATGAATCATGCACTTATATGTATAGACAAAAACCATGATGACATATTATTACAACGAGGTATGATATGTTGGGTGCTTCATGAGAAATACTGCATTATTGAATAATGTGAGAAAGGATTTTGTCACTTCAACGTGAGTATATATCCCAGGCCCTCTGATGTAAATTTTACAGCCTATCTAAATCAATTTTCATGGTGTCCTCTAGGAAAGCTCAATTCCTTTAATTCAAAGAATGATAAATCGAGCACATGGGTTGAATTCACATGGATGCAACCCGTTTGACAGGAGATATCAGTACAAAGGGAGTATATTACCCAGTAAGCATTCGTATGAGGTGAAATATTTTTTCCGACATCATATTATTTCTCTTTTTTGCCTTGAAATATTTCTAGATAGTAATCTTAGACTTTAGTCAATCCCGCCTAATGCCAACCTGAAAGAGGCTTAAAGGTTCATACACTAAGTGTAGCGAGTGTCTCATTTAAATAATGAATTTATTTCCAAAGTTGAATAAATATTATTCTTGGTTTTGGTTTAATAATTATTCAATTATACTTGATCATATTTAATTCATTTCTATTTATTCGGGAGAATATATTGGCGAGGGAATATTTATTTATCAGTTAAAAATGAAGTTATATTTATTTAATAAATAAATAGTCATTATTTAAGGACCGGTAAATATTGAGGGGGATTGGAAAACCAGGTTATAGGTCTAGTGAGAAATAATATTAAATATTATTTCATTAAATAATATATAAATATAATGTGAAAGTTAAGCACATATCATGGGAATAACATCATTTACATTATTATTTGACATGGAGTTTGATGTGGAATAATAAATTAAGTAACATAACCTATCATAATTATTTATTATTACATGGTAAATTAAATACCTCGTTATGCTATTATTCTCTATTTAATATTAGGGATAATTTGTTCGGCTAACCATTCATTGTGTGAAAAATCCATGGAAAAAATCCCTCAAGCCTAGAAGACATTTCCATCTCCAAGAATGCTCTCTATAACAAGAGATATCCTCCTCCACCGGAACATGGAGAATGCTTTGGAAGCAATTCTAAAGGTGATCAAAGTGGGACATCACATGTGCCAGGATCCTCCAAGATACCACTGAGATACTCCTTCAGCGATGTCGAAAGATACATAGATCACATATGGAGAGACTCTACAGGATTCATATACTTGGATTATACATCTCAATAAAGCCTCGCCTTGGCCCCATGGTCGAGCACATAAACGAAGAAATAATCACCTTGGAGGTAATTCTATAATTAAATTAAATTAATTATAAACAAAATATGTTTATCCTCTCTTCTCAGTTTTGGGTTCTCTCTTTTATTTGTTATCTTTGATTCAATTATGTGGATACTAGAATTTATCATTATATTATTCCAAGATTAATCATCGAATAAGTTAATTTTAAGTGTTGGGTACACGCCCATCATGCATTTTCATTGTTCTCGGAACCTATAAGTGGTATCAGAACATTCTTATATTTGTTTATAATTATTCAAATTATCATTTTATGATTTATGAATTAATAATTTAGTTTTTCAATTCAAGTTTAATCATTCTTATAATAATAATTTCAATATATGTTCCTCCAATATATTTTCTTATAGATATGAGATAAATGATTAATTTTATGATAAAAAATAATTTGAGGATCTCATCAGGAGGTGTCGATGTTTATGTCCAGATAACATAATAATAAATGTCATTTAGTCAGATATATATGTCATATATTTTTGGTAAATGAAACAAGATTAATTTAGAAATTACTTAATCCATGTGAATTACATACATGTGGTGTAGTAAATTATTACACTACGTGTTGAGCCAGATAGATTTTCACATTGTCGGCCGAACTACACGCTATGTGGCCCACTGGACATGATGTGTAGTCCCTTCAGATCACGGTCAAATCGTGTATCTCATGCACATCTTTCCCGGTTGGTGACTGTGTAACATGGTGTCCACACGGCATGTAGCCCACTGGACATGATGTGTACTCTAATGATTTCTGAAGTACACCTCACATGTTGTATCCCTAGACTTGTACTTCAGATGTATGGTGAGGAGGGTAAACGACGTGTAGTCATATCTACATGTCATGTACTAATTTCATATTACACAGATTTAATAATTTATTATTATATTATGTAACTACTGATACATATACCTTTGTGTGCGTGTAATTCTAGGACATAGTATGTGATAGGTGTTTGATATATATATATATATATATATATATATGTTTAATTGACATCTTCGTAATGTTGAAAGATCTGCACATCATGCCTGAGTTGTATTACAATTATAATTCTATGTGCATGCAACATGTCACAATGAATAAAGTGTATAAAATTATAAATACATGTTGGGTAGTTTTGGATGAGTATTCAATAGGCTGCTTACAAGTTACAAGTTATGTAGAAGGTTATTGATGAGAACCTCAAGGAAATTCAGAAAAGGTTTAAGATAAACATGATTCATTCATTAAAGATAACGAGTAATCGATTTGAGAATAATATATCTTAAGAAGTACAATTAAATGATTTAATTCTGATTTTTACTAAATTCATAATTCGGTGAATATATGTTGATGATAATGAGCTAGACCGCACCATTGTATGTGATTGGTTCCCTTTTAATATATTTATTAAATAAAAATTATTGGCCTCCATGCCTTATCCTCAATAATATGTAGGGTCTTTACTCTAATGGTTTCCTTTATGAAACCCCCCTTTTACCCCTCATGTGTGTGTGAGTTGAAATCATGTGTAATGGATAGAGATCCCAAGCTAGTGATGGTGGTTCAAGTTAAGAGGGGAGGCAAAACCAATCCAAAGAGATACAAAGGTGATAGGTGGAAAGTCATAAACACAAACCGTAAATGGTTCAAGGTGCTTCTCCCCAAGGTCAGGGTTACTTTATTAACCTATATATATTAAACAATAGAAAATATCATGATCATACCCTTTATATTATTCCTTTCAGTTGTATGGTTATTCACTATGAATTTTTAACATGATCACATAATTGATGAACTAACAAGAATACAAGATGGGACTAAAATAAGAATGGATTATGAATAAATATTACCTATATATGGTTAATCACTTAATTATATCCCACATAACATTAAAAATCATGTGAAAATATAATATGGGTAAATTTATGCATAAAGAATAAACTCCCTCAAATAAATATTAAGTCATCGTAGTCTTCCATTACATCAGTTAGAATTGATCCATCCTTCAAAATTCATGAGAAACCCTAGTTCGGGTGCATTAAATTATTGGGGAGTTCTAATTTGATGTTTTGGGATTTATTAACATAGTTTACATCATTGGTGGACTACCAAATCCGGACTTAGTGTGACTGAGAGGAAAAGGTTGAGTAAATCCAACAACATGATTTTAGGATTTGGGAGTCCACTCAACAGATCAAGGAGTTATGAGTTAATGTAGTTGGAATTTGGAATCCCTGCCTGAAACCATTCATGATTCTTAAAAACCCTATTTGGGTAAATTTTATGGAAAATTTTGATCCATACTTCTAGAATGTCCAAGAAACAGGATATTCCAAATCTAACGGTGAGGTATTTTGGGTTTCAATAAAATAGTTGAAGACTAATAGATATTAATTTATTTATATGTCAATATTAATCATGATAATTTATCAAACCTCTATTCATATTAATTTTTAGAAATATTAATCAAAATGACATCAAACATTTCATTTTGATCCATACGTGAGAAGGAAAATCTTCTCACCGGCACTAATTTCCATTAGCGGTAAAGGCGTATTAGGGTTATCCTTCACCATGGGAGGAAACTTTATGTGCTGGAACAGCATTTTCTAGTTGCACCTGGAAATGATATGAGTGATATGTAACTATATCTATATAATAAACACCTAAAAAATGATACAGATGTTCAGTTCCTTATTCTATAATCCATGACCAATGATCTCTTGAAGCAACATGAAGAAATTGAATCTTATTTCATGATTTCTCACCATCAGGATCTCTTTCAAGAGAATGAGTGATAGGAGAGGTATGGGATCTCCAATACTTTGTCCACTGCTAATCATAGAGAGTCTTCACTAGCTGGACCACATGTAGTCAAGCTTATTCGATACATTGAGCATCATATTATCATAGATATTAAATTCCTAGATGAGTTGTGTATATATCTCACACAATTATCACTTCCTAAGGCCTTCTCTAGTTTTATTTTGAATTATAATATGAGAAATAATTAGAAGATCTTATAAAATATTCTGACCCTGCTTCGCCAAGAGGATAAGGACTTAGGACGTGAAAAACTCATAGTCCTAATGGAGAATATGAATATTAAGGACAAGGAAAATATGCCAATGATTATAAATAGTGTAAGGATCCCAATCGTAGTCCAACCATGAAGAAAAAGATCCAGAGGCAGGGAAAGAAAAAGTTTTCGGTATCCTTTTCATGTGGAAAGTCACGCCACTAGAAGAAAAACAACACCCAAAGGCAAGGGGAAGTTAAAGGTGCATTTTTTATCAAGTGAAATATTTCCATTTCAACACATTAGGTATTCGATACATCTTGTGGGGCTCACATCTGTGTTCAAATGCAGTAACAAAGTATATTCCAAAAAAATACAAATGAGAGTCTGATCTATGAGGTGTCAATGGGGTAAGGTTGGATTCTCATGTCATTGGTGAATACAACCTCACATTTCTAATAGGAATAATTTTGTTTTTATATGGCTGTTATTATGAACCTACTATTACCAAGACATAATTTCTATATCGAGTTTTGATACATAAGACTTATTTTCATGTTCATAAATAAATGTTGTTACATTCATAAGGACAACATATGTTATGGTATGGTACCTTTAAATAATACTCTATATGTATTAAATTATAAGAACCAAGTGTTGTAAATTGATAAAGAACCAAGTTCTCAGGACATAAACAACACCCTGTTGTGGCATCACTGCCATGGTCATCTAAACAAGATGTGCCTGACAAAGCTCTATCAAGATGGTTTTTATACACTTTTTAGCTTAAACCACTAGATAGATTTTACTCCTGTTTAAAATGGTAATTGACCAAACCACCATTTGGTAGACAGGGTGAAAAGGCCACATAGCTTCCTGGATTGGTACCCATTGATGTGTGTGGACCATTTCTAGTAGAATATAGAGGTGGAAATTCTTACTTGATTACTTTTACTGATGACATGATTAGATATGGATATGTTGACTTAATGAGGTATAGCTTCAACTCCATTGAGAATTCATGGAGTTCAATAATGAGGTACAAAATTAGATTGGTAATAAGATAAAGAAGATTTTATTGGATCAATGAGAAAAATATTATAACTTAGAGTTCATCAACCTTTTACTGTAGTTGTGTATTCTATCTCAACTCACTCCACCTTATACACTATAGTGGATTGGTGTTAGTGAAAAGAGTAATTGTACCTTTTTGGACATGGTATGGTTGATGATGAGTAATGAAGATCTTCCATTATCCTTTTGGGGATATTCCTTGCAAACTGATACCTACACATTAAACTAAGTACCAACTAAGGTGGAAAATGGTATTCCCTTTCGCTATGGACTAGAATAAAAACAAAATTTTCACATAAACGTGTTTGGGGATATGAATCATTTATTAATTCTTTCTCAAGAAATATACTAGAACCCCGAGGCATGAAGTGTATGATTATAGGGTATCCCAAGGAAACAAAGTTATACTACCAATACAACCCCTCATACAATAAAGTGACTATTTCTAGAAATGATGTATTTCATGAGAGGGAGAACATACTCAAAGGGGATAGTTGGAGAAACATTGACTTTGATGAAGTTTATGTGCATAATACACATAATTTTGTATAGGGATGAAGTCCACAGGTCCCTATGGAAGAGATAATTCTTGAAACACATGTACTGCATAGGAGTAAAAGAGAGGTAAGGGAATCAGAGATATATATTTTCCTTCTCACTGGGGATGGGGGGTCATTATTTTTGGAAAATGATGAAACTCTCTCATATAATGAATAATAAGTGATCACTGATGCCACAAGGTGGCTTGAAGTTATGAATTCAGAGATGGATTCCATGTATCAGAACCATGTCTGGGTTCTGGTCAATGCACTAGTTGATATAAATCCTATTGGGTGTAAATTCATATTCAAGAAGAAAATAGACAGGGAAGGTAAAGATAGTTCATATAGATAATGTCTATTGAGTAAATGTTTTAAAGAGAATCATGGTATTGAATATGATAAAACCTTTCCGCTAGTTTCCATGTTTAAATCCATAAGAATCAAACATTCCATTATAGTGTTTCATTACTATGATATTTGGCATATGGATGTCAAAATTGTATTCCTTAATAAGAACTTTCAAGAGTATTTCGATATGACACAACCAGAAGGTTTTGTGACACTAGGTGATGCTAAAAGTGTATGCAAGTTGCAAACATCCATTTATAGATTATATCACAAATCAAGGTCATGGAACATTAGATTTTAGGAATCCATAATAGAATTTGGTTTCATGATGAATGAATGTGATCCATGTGTTCACAAGTGGTTTAATGGGAATGTGTTTTTTTCCTAGTAGTGTATTTTGTCAATATATTACTTGTTGGAAATGATAAAACAGTCTTGTAGTCAGTCAAAGACTGGTTCAACAAGTGTTTCTCTATTAAGGACTAACATGATGTAGCCTACATTCTAGGGATAAATATCATTCATGATAGATCCAAGAGGCTTCTTGGAATAAGTCAAATTAAATACATTAAATAGCTACTAAATACATTTAGTATAGAAAAATCCCATAGGGGATTGTTTCTAGTGCTCCATGGTATACATATTTCCATGAAAATGTGTCCCCGATCACAATATGAGAAAGATAGGATGTATAGGATTCCATACACATTGGTGATAGGACCTACCATGTATTCCATGTTATGTACCAGACATGATGTTGCTTATGAATTGAGCATGGTAAGTAGGTATCAATAAGGTCCAGGAGAAGAGCATTGGACTTTTCTTAAGACTATCCTTAAGTATCTGAGAAGAATTAATGTTATGTTCCTAGTGTGTGGAGGAGACGAGTTGATTTTCATTAGAGGATATGATTATTCAGGTTTTCAAATAGATCAGAATGATCATAAGTCACAATCATCATTTTTTTTGTCCCAATAGAGGAGTTGTGATCTGGAAGAGTTCAAAGAAGCATGTAGTCATTTATTCAACTATGGAGACCGAATATATAGTGTCTTCGGATATAGCTAAGGAAGCCCTCTGTATTCGGATCTTTTTCTAGGAGTATGATGTGGTTTCCATTTTTAGAGATCCCATTATATTTTATTGTGATAGTACAATAGTGGTGGCTCTTGTAAAAGATCCAAGGTCACATCAACAAAAAATCCCATACTTCGAAAGTTTCACCTATTGAGTGATTTCTATCAATGGGGTTAAGTTGTAGTGAGCATAGTGTCTACAGAAGGGAATGTGCTGGACCCGTTGACTAATATCCTATCTAATTAGAAGCATGAAAATCATGTGAGATCTAGAGGACTCAAGGTTGTTAACATTTGGCACTAGAGAAAGTTGGAAACTATTGGAGTTGGTACACTAGAATCCAAATTCATTGTACTTTATGATAAACCCGATATTCATTAGATGAATATTAATAAACTCTTTGTCACATCATTATTGTTCTTATTTTTGTCATAGTATATGATAATGTCCTAAAAATATATTCCTCACAAAAAAGTCATAGTGGATCTCCGCTATGATGAGAAACTGAAAGTTCCCTAACACTCTTCAAGAATATATGTTCTATGGCTGGATTATATCAATTGAAGGGACACAAATGATACAGGAAATCATGGGTGGGGACTTATGAAACTTTGAGGAACCTCCTCACGGTTTTCACAATTGTTAATATCTATTAGGATATTATGATAAAAAGACCCACCATTAAAAATTCCACATTCATAAGTTTCATTGGATGTTCTTATCTACAGATGTGTGTATTGGTACATAGAATTCATAACTATTCTTATTTTTTATTCTGAACCACGTTCATAGATTCATTTATGAAAGCTATGATATAATATTGTTGTGGTGAGGCTAGGTATATTGGGTGAGTCATGAGAAATACTACATTAATGAATAATGCGAGAAATGATTTTTCACTTCTACGAAAGTAGATTTATCTCATTCCATTTGATGGAAATAATATAGCCTAACTAAATCCATGTTCATGGTATTCACTAGGAATGTTAAATTCCAAGATGTCAAAGAATGAGAAATCGAGAACATGAATTGATGGTACTTTCATGAAAGCCACTTGATTGAAGATATAAGGAAAAAGGTATTATATTACACTGTAAGAATTCGTATGAGGTGAAATGTCATTGCAACATCAACTTTTTTCTCATGGGTACCTTGACCTATTTCTAGACACTGTAATCTTGGACATTAGGCAATCTCACATAATTCCAATGTGAGAGAGTCATAGAGGGTCACACACTAAGTGTATCTAGTGTCTTATCTAAATAATTTATTTATTTAACTTGATGAATAAATATAATTCAGGGTTGTGGTTTAATAATTATTCAAGTTTGTCAGATCACATTTATTTCATCACTCATTATTTTAGAGAATATATTGTGTATGGAATATTTATTTATCAGCGAATAATGCACCTATAATTATGTAAGAAATAAATAGTCATTATTCAGGGATGGTGAATATTTAGGTAGATTGGTGGACAATGTTATGGGTCCGATGAGAAATAATATTAAATATTTTTCCGTTAAATAATATTTATATATAATGTGTAAGTTAATCACATTTCATATCAATAATAGCATCACTATTTTTATTTGACATGGGTTTTCACATGGAATAATAAATTAATTAAAAGAACGTGTTCTAATTATTTATTATTACCTAGTGAAATAAATTCCACATTATGTTATTATTTTCTATTTAAGACAATGGTTCCTTCAATCGACTAACAAATAATTGTGTTCACAACATCCCTAGAGATAATCTATTAATCCCATATAACTCTTCCTTATATAAGAATGCTATCGAAAATGAAAGAGATCCTCCTCCACTGGATCAATGAGAATATTTGGGACGTGATTCCCAAGGGTATTGAAGGTATACATCGCAAGTGCATGTATCTTCCATGCTAGCACCTCGAAACTCCTCTGGTTATGTCGGCAAATATGTGGAGCATGTTTGGATCACCACTAGAGGATTCATATCCCTGGATTCCACATCGCAGCAAAGTCTCACCTTGGAACCATGGCTAGACACATCAAATAAAGAGAGAATCACCTTAGATATAATTATATAATTTATTTAAAATAATTATAAACAAAATATGTTAATCCTTTATTCTCGGTTTCTAGTTCTATCTGTGGTCTTTTATCTTTGATACAATTCTGTTGATGCTGGAATTCATCATCGTATTGATCCCTTATTAATCATCGATTATTGAAATTTCCAATGTTTGGGTACATGCCCATCCTACACTTTTGCTATGCCCGAAACCTACACAATAATCCCATTATTTTCCTCCATCATTTGGATATATTACTTCAGGTTGGTATTACATATTTTCTCTCCAATAATTTTATTTTTTGGATTGGACACATAATCTTGGTTACTTATTTTAATATTGAAATGTATAAATTATTTATGATGTACCCCATAATCCCTTTCATTACTATATAATAAAGTATATACCCTTTGATGTTAATGATAGATCTTGGAACCCAAAATAATAAAACAATGTTGGAAATATCAAAATGACACACAATATTGGGATCATGAGTTTTTTTAATCTTATATTACACCCATTTTGAGACATAATAAATAGTAATAACAATTTAATGTTCCTTTAATATATGGAAAATGATTCCATTGAATCAATTTCCCATACATTATTGATTTTATATAAAATAATGACATTTGAGGCATTTATGTTCTTTTTCAAATATTTAAGAAAAGTAATCATTTTCCACAATTGATAAAAATAATCATGAGAATAATTAAACATTGATGGACAATATATTCCAAATAATTTCATTTCTATTATATGATTTCCAAAGTGGAATCCATTAGAAATTTCATGAAACATTTCCAACATTGATTCAATTTCACATTCAGGAAAACACCTTCGTATAACATTATCAATGTGAATTTTTTAATGAAATAGATCCCCTCAAATTAAAATTCTTGATTTACACTTAACATTTATCTTTTAATGATAGTTAAAGTTATATATAATGTAATATGTGTCTATATAATTCACTATATTGGAATACCACAATACTTATCCTTTTATATTGTAGGTATTTTTTTGATATACGGTCAAACACAACATTAATATATAAAACTTTATCTTTAGTAGTGTTAGGTAGTCTAATAAGGTGGTTATAGAAGTTGAACTAGAATCGGTCTTCTTCCTCATGTACCTATGGGATTCACAATCATAAAACAAAATTATTTATGTTTCATGAAAGTGTGATTTCAATTTATCATTTATAAAAATAAAATTGAGGAACAATTTTTTAGTGGTGGTGTAATTTATCTTTGTAGAATAATGTTTTTTTATGAATATTTTATCACTTGTGATCTTCCTTAAATTTATGGGGAGAAGGAATTTTTTATATCTTGGTTCAATTCATCACAAATTATCAAAAATGGATGTTTCCATTTGGTGGTTTCATTATTTACAGGGTAATAATATTTTTCATCATCTCATTAAATTCTTCAATTTAACATATATCATGTCCATTGCATATCCCAACATTTATCCTTTTGTATCAAAAGGATTCAAACTCACATGAAAATGTTATCCTTTCTTCGTACTATAGAGTATTGGGGACCAAAAAATATTTAAAAAATCCATCAAATAAACAATAAAGGTTTATTCCCAATAACATTTCTAAAAATTAGTCAATTAATGGAATGGGAATGTGATTTTTTATTAACATGGTTTTTATTTATAAAGTTCATACACTCCCTAAATATTATAAACTCTCATAGAAATAAATTATTTTTTCTTATTCTTCAAAATGGTCAATAATTTTTCATTGAAACTCTATGGATTTGGTTGACCAATTGTGCGTAAAAAATTGTGTATATGATGTTAGCTACTAACATATTCTCTTTCTCTATATTTACTAAATCAATAATGATGGATTTTATCATCCATTTTGGATTCATAATACATCTAGAACCTACTATGACAAGATTATATGTGATAATACATTACGTATAATTCTAGGTATGTCTCCTAAGATCCACTATATGATCATATATTTTGTTCTATAAGGTCAATCTTGGTTTTTATTAGGTTTTGGATAGGTTATTATCAATAATTACATGGAATTAATCTCCCACCATAAGTTATGATTTAAATCACATGTGATAATTTTTAATTCAAGATTCAGAGGTTATTCAAGATATGGTATTAAATTATGGTTCCTTGATTCTAGATATTAAATATCTCATATACAAGAAATCATATCAAATTATTCACCATCTATTAAATCCTTAAGTAACATAGATGTTATCTCTTCCTCAAACATATAATTAAAATTTTTATATTAAATGGTTCTCAAAAGTTTTATGGAATTTTCATTAGAAATTTGATATAATAAGGAATTGAATTATTGGTTAATATCTAAATCATTTATAGGTTTGGTTCCTTTTATTACGAAACTGTAAAAAATGAATGATTTCATGAATGGTGCATTATGGAGTCAATAAATTTGAAGAGCACCATAATTTATCAAGATATATTGTAAGGGTTATTACATGCATATTTTTATGGAATGTCCATATTAATGAATTTTACTCCCAAAAATAATGGATTAATGGACTGGGGGGTTGTCGTCATTTATATTACAAACCTAGAAGTCAGGTGAAAAATAAATTATTTCAGTATAATTAGAAAATATTTCAATACTCCCACTATAAAATTAAAGAATTGTTTTTGATGTTGAACCACTACTCCTCTGGAATTTATTTTCCCTATATGAAAATATGAAAACATAGAGTATGTCATAAAATTTATAAAAGCACCAATATTGCATAAATCATCATAAACCTTTAAATAACCAATGTTTTACGGAATAAAAAATATCCTTAGATATTTACTTTATTATATTCTTTTTGTGATTATAGTATATTCTCTCTTCAATAGGATAGTTCTATCCATCATAATAGGTCTCTTAAATTTTGTTAAAATTCTCCTGGGATATTTAGCATAATTAGAATTTTTTGAATTGATTCTAAAGGAAGAATTTTTATTTTAATCATTTTAAAGGTTTCTTGATTTATTTTTTCTTGTTTCACACATTAAAAATTTTTATATGGATCAAACCTAGAATAAAATGGCGGGGTAATGTTCTTATTTACCCTTAGAGTCATTTAAAAGGGTGTTTCATTTCATTCTGTCATAATCCTAGTCATCTTTATTCATTTTTCATGTATTCTTATCTTTGTTTTCTAGCTTTATATTCACGAAACTATTGTAATTTTCAATTATTTATTTCATTAGTTTCTTATTAACATTCCGTAGGTTCAAGTTTATGAATCTCCTTTCTATTACTTGTTATAGTCATGCATAAAATCTCCATTATATTTGAGATGGTTTCAGTGAGAAGTTTCACTAGATTTTTTTATCATTCCCAAAAAACAACCAAATTTTTTTCTAGATTATATTTATTATATTGAAGCCCAACAACCTTGGTCTATAAATTTTGATTCTAATATAATGGTTCACATAATTATAGAATCTTATAAGGATTATTTTGAAATGGTTTTACTAGTATGTTACCAGCTGGTATTACTTCTTGTAAGGTTGTCTAAAGGGGATTGGTTTCTAGAATCGTTTTTGGTGTAGTATATGAGATGGATATTGAGTTGGATAAAATGATTTATCATGATTTGGGGCTCCAATTCCATGTGTATCTTTGGATTCTCCTATATTCTTAATTTTCTATATTTTTACTTAGTTGGAAGGATTCCTCAAAACTCTCCATCACTTATAAATCAGAAAATAGATTACTAGAGTTGTTGCTAGATGAACATATTCCACTACTTAAAGAGGTACTTATTTCTCACATAATTTCTTCATAATCATTTTTCTCACTAAAATTTTCAGTTGATCAACATTGGTTTCAAAGAAACGTTTTTAATTATGATTTCATACCACATAAATCACTCATGTACTCATACCTCTTATTCTGAGTTATTGGAAAATTTGTGTTAACTTCTCAATCGAGATATTACCATCCAACGATGACATGTCAATCAAAACTCCATAGGATGACACATCCATGATATACCTATCATTTTCAAATAGTACATGATATAATATAACCAAAATTGGAGTTATTATATATATTATTAATTTTATATCCTTACACAAAGATTCTTCATTAATCCCTAATTCTCACAAAGTGTTTCTATGGTTTCCTATCAGAAGTCATAGAGCTCCTTCCAAATCTCTATGCTCTGGGAGGTTAGAAGGAATTTTTTCATGAAAGAACTTTTAATGTATTAGAAATAATGAATCTCTTTATGTTTTAAGTTGTAAAAATAATCATTGGAATCTCCATAATTTGAAAAGTAAAATCCCCTCCACATAAATAGATCGTCAACTACTACCCCTGGTTTGAATCTTGAACACAGAAAGATGAAGTCCTGAATATTTGGAATTCAGTCTTCAACTATATGACCATGGAATATGGGAAGCGCTTGAACAATATGAATAAATATCTAAAGAAAATTTTAAAAATTAGGTACTGATAATTAATTTTATTTATTTGAAAATTTGGGGCCACAAATGTCACTTAATGTCAGGTTTGGGATTATTTCCATTGGAAGTGGGCTTAGAATAAATAATAAAAGTTCCATCTGAGTCATATATAGTAATTTATTCAAAATTATTATCCAAATTAAAGTTCTTGAATATAGTTTTAAAACATTAATTAATCCTGGGATCAAATAGAAAAAAATTCTATGTTCTATTTAATATTCATGAAGAAATATATGTCAAATTAGCACTCACTCCTTATTAGTGGTTCCAAGTTATAACGCACAAATGTTATGGGGCATGGTAAATGAAACTTTATTTATCTAGGGAATCTAGAGTTGAGGTTACCTAATTTTTCTCCAAGGAGTAGTGATATGATCAATTTATCATGGGTGGAAGATAAAATAATTATATTTTTACTTCTTGGACTTTATAGAAAATAAAAAATGAATATCAAGATCAATATTAGGGACAATTTTTTAGGCTTAAATTTGGATTTCCATTTATAATATTATCATAGACTTTTAAAAATAATTATCTTTCCAATGTTAATTTATTTTAAAAAAATTTAAAAAAATCCCTTAGTCACCTTTGATCTGGATTAATGATGATGAGAATTGTCTAACAATTTACTAAATTTAGACTAATGTTATTCTAATGTGAAAAATAAATAGTGAATATCCCATTATTTTATTAGGAAGTAACCAATTAGGTATCATTTTTTACAAGTATCCATGTCTGATTACTACCTCATCCTCATGTGTTTAGTAATTAGTGAACACTCTCCAAATGACTATAAACCAATCAATTTATGTGATATATGACCAATTAGAGGGGAAAAATTATTAATCATGGAAATAATTAAAAAATAAAATCAATCAAAAACATGATCGCATTCAAATTAAATCATGAATTCAAAAAATAGAAAAACATTAACAATGAAAATGGATAATAGTTTTCATATTAGGATCTTAGACTCAAGAATCCGAAATGGGCCACCTCCCTTTCCCCGAATAGTCTAGGTTTATAAACACCAAATTTATAATTAACTATATATTTTTGAGGGGTAGAAGTCATGTTAAAATAAAAAAAATATAGGAGAAATGAGTAGAAATCCATAGCATCAAGTTGACCCTCCATTCAATCATTTTCCACCACTTTCCACTATTTAAGTTAGTTATTCTTGTCCATCTATAACAATATATTTCCCCTCCAATTTATAAAGAGATAAATAGCATATTTCTATTTTCACATTTAAATTATTATTCTCATGTTCTACCTTTAATTTTTTTCATATCTATTTGAATCTCAATTAATATTATTTGGTGGTTTAACTTTGTTTTTATGAATTTTTGTACCTTATTTTATGTAAAGAAGGACAATACTCAAATGTGTCCTTAATTTTTCCCATGAAACAACATGTATCCCATAGAGATCCTAAAAAAAGAAGGTTTATGAAATTTCAGTGCAAAACCAATCTATGGTGGGGACATATACTATTGAGTCCATTATAATTTGTTACTTTGGAATGGATAAATATTGTAACAGCATAGAAAATCATCCCATGGTTTCCTCATATATATAATGTTTTTATCATCTTATGTGGTCTTTTTGGATTCAGAATAGAATGTGAACCACATTCATAGACCTTGTACTTTCTTATTTCCTCATAATTATAATATTTTTAATATCTAAGAGATAGCCAAATACCCATGACACAGCCTGTCCTTAGATATATTCTTTAATTACTTCCATGGTGTATCACATGGATTACATCATACATTATAAATCCTTTAAAATCCTATAAGTACCATATATTGAAACGCTACATTGTCATGAAAACTCAATGGATCGTCTTAATTTTTTTTAAACTCAACCCATAGAGACCATGCTGTAGTTTGTGGGTTCTATAGTACAAGATTCTCCCTTGGTTTAGGCTCTAATAAAGCAACAACAACAACATAATGGTGAAGCCAATTTAATAGAAGAAAAAAATACACAGTGGATCAATGCTCTTTATTTTGTCTTCTCATGGAACAGTATAGCATAGTAGTTGTGGAAATTGAATTTCCAAGTCTATGTATATTCAACTTTTCATATGAATTGTACAATGACTAGATCTTACTCCTGTAAATATATTGGTGTTTCTCAATATATATTTTAATGTCTCCCAAATTTTTAGAGACATGATTTCCAATGCTTAAATGATTCAATTATGTTTTCATTACATGTTTTCACAAAGAGTTTGAAATTTTTTTCCTTATAATGTTTCTGGTGTCCCAATGATTCACTATTGAAGGATGAATATATTACAAAATCCTTCATGTCGGGTCTACAATTTTGTTATCTTCTATAGACACTCCCACTATTTCCCACATCTATAACCGAGTATACACTAAACTCAAGTGGTCATTCAAGTCTTTAGACCTCATGACACTTAGGAACTTTCATTGGTTAATATGATGGGATTTTAGGCTCATTACACATTTTTTTGGGGGAATTAGTACCTACTTCCTGACACTCTTATAGTTTTAAGATATGTTCATGAATCTCTTCCAAATCCTTTTTCAAAATTGATTGTTCTAGAAAAATTATTAGGGGTTGAATCATTCTGCATATTGTGGGATGTTATATTAAAAATTCTATCAGTACATATATGATGTTCTTCTTACATTCCCATTATTACTTAGGAATGGGATGATTCATTTATTTTGATTCCATATAACTAGGAACTCAGGATTTTACTAGAATCCAAATTGGTGATTAATATTTCGATGGTGGGATTGGGCCACTTTGAGGTTTCCTATGTTTCATGTTTTAAACAAGAATCAATCAAAACTAAGATACTTGACAATTTTAAGTGTAATTTCATGTAGAATATACATATATGAAGGAACATTGGAACAAGTTATTGAGCTCAAGCCTTAGGATGTTGACATATGTATCCTAACTATGAAAGGAATTGGAGTCATTTTCGTAAGATGTTTCATCAGGACATACCCTAAGGTGGATTCCCATATATATGGGTCGTCATATTATTCCATTGAATGGGGATTTTACACTCACGTATACATTCTTGATAAAAATTTATAATACAAGTGATATGACCATTGAAAATCTCTAAGACCATGTGAGATATGATCATTGTGACAAAAAAAGGAATATAATGATTGGTCTCATTGTATATGTATGTAAGACTTATGCACTAGGGTGGCCTTTTTTGGGTTTTTAATGTAGATCTCAATACAATGGAAGGCATCCTATGTATCCTGGTTATTGTTGGAATCAGAGTTTCATATATCTTGCGAGTCCTCCATCCAATGAAAGATGATGATGAATGTTAAACCAATGGTATAGATTGGGTCCCAAGTGTTATGATGTCTAAAATATAAAGGAAAATACATTAAGGAATATTTCTATTGAGATATAGATTTAAGAAGTGGTCCTATGTTTCTTGTTTATAGTAGGAATTAGAGTTCTCAAAGATTAGATTTGGGATATTCCCAAACTTATCCATTTGGAAACGTTATAATGCCCCAAGATTTGTTTTCCTAACATTTCATAATTCTCTACATTACATGTCATGAGTTTCTATGTAACATTTCTTAATTATCTTCAGTACATTTCCTTACTGATTGACTAACATGTATTGAGTATCCGCCTCGCATTCCATAGAATGTATGCCTAACGTGTCCTGAGTGTAAAAACCCAACATTTTATCAAAGAAATTTCTCTTCAGTTAACTCTTTCATAAAGAACATAAATAACATATATAACCCAATAAACATTATTCTCATAAATGAAGAATAAATTATGGGGTATTTATAGAAATTAAAGAACCTATACCCATAAAATAGTTACATGGCCATTAGAAATTGTAATATGATGATTAGAATAGTAAACTCAACTATGGATGTATAACTAAAATATAGTATCTTATAAATAAAATTATGATATAATTATATCCAAGTATAGGTAAATAATTTGTTTAAAAATGATAAATTATGTTTCGGTATTTTTATAAAACATAAATGATTATTTATAATTTTATAATTAATATAATGATTTAAATTAAAATTAATTTTTTATAAAATATATTCATAAATTATTATTATGTTTTATTTTAATTATAAAATATTTTTATGACAACTTAATTAATTATTCAAAGGGTTATTAAAATTGATTATAATATTAAATTTTGTATTTTTTAAGTAAAATATTATTTTACTTAAAACTTAAATTTCTCATATTTAGAAAATTATTTTTTATAAAATGTTTTATATTTTTTAAATAAACATGGAGAAAAATAGTTATGGGGAATTTTTTGTTTTTTCCCTAAAATAGTGGAATTCTTGTGCATACGAAGATACTGTAATTTATGATATTAGTAAATTACATGAATTTTTTAGTCTGGGATGATGTATAGATGATGTAAGAACTCATTTTTATCAAATTACCTAAATAATATACTATATTTAGTCATATAAATCATCATTATTAATAGTCGTTATCCAAAATTGTAAGAACCCTGGTCTTCTTTTCAGGTATGTTTTTCTTTTTCTGGTGTTTTTCATAAAAAGTGGAGTTTCTAGAAATTTCGTATGTACAAAACATGTACATTTTGAGTACACACTATGTAATCGATTATGGCAGGTAGCCAGGTGCAGTTCATGTAACGGCCATACACACGGCTCTATGTGGTGACCAGGAGACCACCTAATGTTGGGGCCGGTGAAGGCAATTACACACCTTGCACTTCTAAAGTACACACCGTGTATTTTTTTCATTAAACGTATTGGTGTCATGTTTGACAGACAGAATCGTCTACTTATCGACCTATTTCATCTAAGAGAACCCGTACGGATATAGTCTTCCTTTGAGCCCCCAATCAAGTGTCTATTCTAAAATTCGATTGTCATCAATTGGATAGGGATCGCCTCAGTAAACTCTTCATTCTTCTAGAGTTTTGTTTCCTGATTTATCCTCTTTCTCAAGTTATCATCGGTTGAATTTTTTTAGGGTTTTTATAGATCTAGAGTTATCTTGGGCATTTCATGGATTGACGATCACATATATCGATCCTAGAACACCGAGGTAGGTGGTTTGTTCCTTTCTGTTGAATGAATTTGAGTTTTATGTGCAAAAGTGCCCAATACCCTTGAACGTGGTATTGCGTGTTTATTGTTTTATCCTTTTTGACTGCCAACTATGATTGTATGTTTGAATATAGGATAATTAAATGAGAATAGGGTTAATTTCTATTATTTGGAGGTGTTTTCCCATGCATGTTTGTTTATGACCATTTGGTCCTACTTAACCTGTTAGGCTGCCTTATTTGTTTCCCATGCCAAGTGTTATAGGATAGATTATCTATTATCTGACTTGTTGTTATGTTGTAGACTGTTATCCAAGTAGTTCTGGAGGTTTACTTTGGCTGATACATTTTGGTGTACTTACTTGACTTACACATGGCCATGAGAACCTGGTGTATAGACCATACGGAGAATGGATGTAAGGGATTCTCTAGAATTTCTTTTCTACTGACGATGGGAGACCACAGGGGTAATTGACATAAGTGCTTCCCTAGAGTGTCATTAATTCCTCGACACTAGCCACAGGGGGAATGTGACGTAAGTGCTTCCCCAGAGCACCTTTAGATACCGATACGAGACTATAGGAGTAATTGACGGTGAGTGCTTCCTTAGAGAGTCTATATGTAAGATGAACTAGAGGGGTTAGACTGATTGTACAACCCAAAGAGTTTCTTGTGTTACTAGGTAGGACCATAGGGTATAGGCTATGATTACTTCCCATAAGGTTACTTGTTGTGTTGTCTCTTTCTTGTGTTGTTTTAGATGAACAAGGAGGTTTGGGATGAGAGTACTTCCCAAATGGTTTCCTTCTTTGTTTAGATACTTACTTGATATGTGGAATTGAATGTAATTGAACTGTATGATTGTTTACTTTTGAGTACTTCCTTTTTTACTACTTCATTTCGTGCTTATTTCCTGCCATATGTATTCACTGATTGTTAGGAACATATCTCATGGTGTTTTCCTACTAGGATTTAGTCTCACACATTGTTTGGGTCATGCTTTGGGCCCAAACAGATTATATTGCTGCAGGTATAGATAAGGTCAAGCACCCTTCAACTTCAGGTACATGATTGCTTTAGAGATGGAGGGAATGGGACTAAGCTGAGGCTTGCGATGTTGAGGAGTTGTTCACTGTTTTCTTTTTTACTTTGGTTTAGAACTATATTTCAGAACTGTGATGTGTTTGGATACTTTTCAGGACATATGTATCATGCATCATTATATATATGTGCTGTAATAGCTTATTAATTTCAGTCTTCCACTTTTTACTATTGTATGTCATTATTACGGCTTCCATTATTGTATTTCTGTTTTAATTCTGTTGTGTTAATCTTCCAATGAGGTCCTAGTTTTCACACTATCACACCCAAGGCCCTCAATGCTTGTTGGCAACCTCTGGCATTCGGGGAAATGTGCTTGAGGGCATGTGACCAGTCGGGTATAGGGCGTCTCTGGGTGGCTTCTAGAATTGGGACATTACAATGTGGTATCAGAGTAATTATTTTCTATTAAATTACAGTTTAGATCCTATATCTAGGGATAGGATAGAATAGGTACTTGGTAATAAGTTGTTCCCAGGAGTAGCTAACCCGTGTACAGGGAAAAGCCAATCTACCCCGATTATTCCATGTTTTCTGGTGTTTCAATTTTACAGTTGATTTGATTTTCACCTTTGGGTGGAACACATGTATTGTAATTTTATTGTTGTTGTTATTGAGATTCTATTTCTATTGCAACCCGATGATATGAGGGTATTCCATCTTAGGCATTATAAAGTAACTTTCTCGGAATCACATGTGATGCATTCTTTCCATTCAATTTAGGGTGCATTAGCGAATGAATTATGTAGTGATAGATATTGTACATGATATTCATGTTGTTGTGATAGATGCCTTTATAAAATACATGTTTTTTATGGGGTATTGTTTGTGTAAGGTTTTGTTTGAATGATTTCCAATGTTTGGTTCTTGAGGTGTTATGGGCCCTCATGGATCAGAATTTGGTGGATCATTATGTTGTTTTCCTAATATATGACAAGTATGTGATACCAAAATTTGATTTGCGGGGAGTATGGGCCCTTACAAATCTGAATTTGGCACTTTAATATCTGTTTCAGTGTTTTTCTAGGCTCTATAGTAGTTTCTGAGGCTTACTGTCTTGAAAAATCCAGAATACCCACCGTGTAATTTTTAATACACGCCATGTGTTCTTCTATTTGGGAAGAAAATTTTATTCTTATGTACATGACATGTACCATATATACATGTAATGTAGTCTCTAACCATGTCTTAGACCGTGTAGTCAGAGACACGAGGTTTGGAATCTTTGGTAGGACATGTCGTGTACTAGATGTACACATCGTATTGAAGAACCATGTAGCCGACCATTTCACTAACAAAATAGGTTGATTGAGTCTTCTCTAATGCACGCTATGTCAGTATTAAACACGCCATTTAGTGTATTCCCTAGAATCTGACTGTGTCGCTAACAACATGGGCCAGTGAAGTCTTCCTTGTACATGTTGTGTCAATCTGGAACACACCATGTCGTGTGAGCCGTGTATCTGGCTGTGTCACTAACAACACGGTTCAATGAAGCTCATCTAGTACACATCGTCTCCGGCACTAACATGACGTGTAATATTTTTCTAGGTGAATCGCGTGGTCTAGACATGTAAGGGAACTCAGGTAGATGAAGAGGATTCAAGTACACACTATGTGTAATGACAACACGCCGTGTATGGGGTGTTACACAATCAGTTCTGGCCGAAGTACATGCCCATATAAAAGGCTTCAGGGAACATACTGTGTAGTTATGTAAAAACACTATGTATCCATGTTTTGAAAAACTTGAATGCTTTCTTTCTTCGGTTTCCTTATTACTCTTCTAGTTTTCAATCCTTGAAAAACTTGATCTAAGATGTGCACTTGACCTTACAGAGTCATGCCACCAAGACGTCCTCTGGTTGTCCACTAGTTATAGGCAAACGATCAGACACCAGACATGACTGATAAATGACTACCTGCAGATCCTCTAGTTGTTCCAGTCTAGAAACCAGCCGTCATTCTGGACATAGCTGCTGATGCACAGTTCTGAGAGGGCTTTATGTGGTTCATGCAGACCTTCCAAGGAGTTCCGCATCCTACCCATTCAATGGCAGAGTTGAGGCCGGTTTTCCAGTCACAGAATCCCCCCACATTCACAGGGGAAGGAGGACCTCAGGTTGTAGAGTCATGGTTAGAAGCCATGCTTTCCATCTTTGAGCATCTAGAGATTCCTCCACAGAGGAGGTCCCAGCTTCCTACGTACATGCTTCAAGATTTCACCAGAAGAAACTGGGATGTGATCTCATAAGCGGGATAATAGTAGGTTATGTAATGGGATGACTTCGATAATGCTTTTTATGACTACTTCTATCCGGCGACCTTGATGTCTTATCGAGCCTGAGTGTTCATGAGTCTTGAGCAGGGCACTCTCTCATTCATGGAGTACTCTTCTTGTTTCACTGAGATACATCACTTCATGCCTATTCTAAGAGGTGATGAGTTATTCCTAGAAAGGATGTTTGAGGATGGTCTTAGGCATGACATCCAATCGCAGGTGAACTTCATCTGGTTGACTTCCATCACTTCTATTGTCAACTAGTCACTGATCACAGAGTGCAATCTGTGGGATCCTAGAGTTGTTAGTAGGGGCGGTTTGGCATCTTGAGTTAGTATACATCCTACTTATAGTAGGAAGCACCACATGGGGTATTGGTGTGGTGATAAAATAAGGAGAGAGAATTCTTCAGGTATCAAGGTGGTGTGACACTAGTGTGGAAATGGAGGGCATATGAGGCCACATTGCCCGAGAGACCTAGTGGAGTTCTGATCTGGAAGCAAGATGGGTCATTTTCAGCACTTCTATTAGATCTTCTCACCCGCAGCTAGTGATAGGGGTTCATCTATGACTCCATGTTCAGGAGAAGCACCACCATTTTCTCATCAGTATGGGAACTAGAGTTCTTTCTATCGCTCATTTCGTGGTGGAGTTCATGGCCATGGTATCCAGTCTCTAGGATTTCAGTGACAACAGATTGGATTAGCTCAGGGTGTCTAGGCAGGGTTGCAGGTCAGTGTTACAGGCCAGACATTTCCAATGGAGCAGACCCAGTAAAATCAGGATCCCAAACCCTCTACATTTCGAGGTACGATTCTAGTTGAATCATTTTTAGCTTCTGCTTTTTTCGATATAGGGGCTTCCCATAGCATTATATATATATTTTGTAGAGCCTTGGGCTCTATGTCTTTACTTATGCTGATGTCTTGACGTTAGAAACACCATTGGGGGAAGAACGACTATTGTACGTCAGTGCAAGGAGTTCCCTCTTGAAGTTTGTGGGCGTCACTTTATATGGGACCTTTATGCCCGGGAGATGACAGGTTATGATGCCATTCATGGAATGGACTGGTTAGTTCCCTTATATAAATCTGTCGACAGCTATCGCCGTAGGGTGACTTTCACGTCACCAAATGGAAGATCGTATCTTCATAATTGTAAATGGGATATCCAGGCAAGCAGTGAAGGACCCAAGAATCATGGGTTGAGAGGAGTTATAGCCCATATTTCTAGTCTTTATTTGGACGAACAGGGGGCTTCTCAGATGGACATACCTCATGTGGTAGATCATTTTAGGGATTTCTTTCCTAAGGAATTTTTAGGTATGCCTTTAGAGCAATAGATACACTTTTCTATTGGGCTCATTCCATGAGTGGCACTAGTGTCCATTCCTCTTTATAGGATGGATACAACAGAGTTACAGGATCCCAAGAAGCAGTTTGAGGAGTTGTTGGAAAATAATTTTATCGGACCCAGTACTTAACATTGGGGTTCGCCTATCCAGTTTGTGAAGAAGGTAGACGGTACCCTCCGACATTGTGTGGATTATCAGAAGTTGAATTAGTTGACAGTCAAGAACTGATATCCCTTTCCAAAGATTGATGACCTCTTTGACTAGCTTTGAGGATCCCGAGTGTTCATAAAGATTTACTTGAGGTCCGGTTACCATCTATTGGTTGTTAGACCCTCTGATATACCTCTTACAACCATTCAAAATAGTTTTGGTCTATATAAGTTTGTGGTTATGCCATTCGGTCTAACGAATGTGCATGCGGTTTTCATAGCACTGATGAACTGAGTGTTCCATCCATACTTGGATTCATTCGTGGAAGACATCATGGATGATTTTTGGGTGTACTCCCACACTCGATGGAAAAATTCAAACCATATTGTGATCGTTTTGAGTACACTGAGAGAGAATTAGTTGTATGCTATGATCTAAAAAATGCCACTTTTGGATGGGAAAAATTCACTTCTGGGGTCATCTTATCTTGGAGACAAGAGTATCAGTAGATCTAGAGAAATTGAGAGCTATAGTTTCCTAGGAGAATCGGAAGATCATCTTTGAGGTACGGAGTTTTCTAGGGAAAGATGGATACTACAGACTTTTTATACATGACTTTTCAGGATTAGAAGTTCCTATGATGGGCTTGAATAAGAAGTGTGCAATGTTCTTGTGGCCATATTCTTGTGAGTTAGCCTTTCATAATCTGAAAGAGGGGTTTACTTCAACACTGATACTAGTTTTTCCAGATCCAATAAGGAGTTATACTATGTACTGTGATGCTTTAAGTATCTGAGTTGGATTAGTTCTTTTGTAAGAATAAAAAGTCATTGTGTTTGAGTCTCGGCAGTTGAGGCCAAATGAGAGGAATTATCCAATGCAAGATCTTGGTTTGGATGCAGTTGTTCTTGCCTTACGCTATTGGAGACAATATATGTTCCGAGAGAATTTTGTTGTTTTCACTAACTAAAAAAGTCTCAATTATATCTTCACTCAGTATGACCTAAATTTGAGACAGCAAAGGTGGGTTGAGTACCTTCAGTCTATTAACATTGAGCTTTTCTATATTCCATGGAAAGGCAATGAGGTGGCTAATGCGCTGAGAAGAAGGACTCAGATACAAGAAGTTAAGGAGGACCGTAGTGAGTGGTAGTTTATGTCTTTGTTCTCTGAGATGCATTTGGAGGTGCACAAGAGATAGGGGAAGACATATCTCTCTTTTGTAGTTGTTACCTCTACACTTTTTGATCAAGTGCGAATGAGGCAGCTATCAGATTCTGAAGGCTTATCCCTATGGGAAAGCGTGTCAAGAGAGGACCCAATTCTTGTTTAATCTATATGCAAGGATGAGATCTTATTTTTTCATGGGCACTTAAGTGTGTCAGTAGACATACCTGAGGAGCTGATGCGGGAATTTCACTCCTCAGTTTGGGCAGTTCATCTTGGTGTCACTAAGATGTATCATGGTCTACACCGTCAATATTGGCGGCTAGGTATGAAGACATATGTTACTGGTTTCGTGATGAGGTGGTCCACATGTTAGTAGGTGAAGGTGGAGCTTCAACGACTAGCCGGGGTTTTGTAGTAGTTAACCATTCCTGAGTGGAAATGAAACGGTGTCACGATGGACTTCGTGATGGGTTTACTGAGGTCACCTCGAGGTAATGATGCATTTTAGGTTGTCGTTGACATACTCACGAAGGTTGGTCACTTCATTCTGATTAAGGAGACATTCGTTGTTGATGGGCTGTGAAAGTTCTTCATCCGAGTGATTATACATGTACATGGCGTTCCACACTCCATTGTCTTAGATAGGGACACATGTTTTACTTCTCGGGTCTAGAAAATATTGCAGAAGGCCTTGGGTAAACTGGTACTTCTGAGTAAATCATACCACCCCCATATAGATGGTCTATCCGAGCGTACAATTCAGGTGCATGAGGACATTATTTGTTCATGCATCCTGGAATTTGGAGGTTCGTGTGAGAAGAACAAACCATATGTGGAGTTTACCTAAAACAATATTTTTAAATAAACTATTCTGATGTAAAATTATGAGTCCATATAGAGTAGGCCATGCTGATCACCCTTATATTGGCTGGAGGCTAGAGAGGAAGTTATATTGGGGCCTCGTCTTCTCCAAGAGACAACACAGAGCCAATAGAGTTGATTGAGAAGAGGATGGCTACTACACAGTCTCGATAGAAGACTTTTGAGGATTAGCGGAGATGACCTCTGGAGTTAAAGGTTAGGGATTAGGATTTCTTACATGTCACACCGAGGTTGGGTAACATGGGGAATAAGATATAGTGTAAGATTTTACCGAGGTATGTCGGGCCATTTGAGGTTTTGGAGAGAGTTGGGTCTTTTGGCTATTGGTTGCAGTTACCTCAGAATTACTGGGATATGCATGATGGCTTCCATGTTTCTCAGCTCTGAAGTTACTTCTCAGACCAGTCTCATACTTTTCAACCTAAGGATGTTGTCTTAGAGGTGGATGACTCTTTCGAAGTGCATCTTATTAGGATTTTCGATCATTGTATGGATGTTCTCTGTGGCCGCTTTGTTCCTCTGGTACGAGTTCTATGGAAGCACAGGTGAGTACAAGATGAGACCTATGAGCGGGAGGATGATGTACGATCATAGTGGCTGAAGCTGTTTGAGGATTATTATTCTATGCTACCTTGCTAGGAAAATTCAAGGATGAATTTCTTTAAGGGGAGGATTTTGTAAGAACTCAGGTCTTCATTTTATGTATATTTTTTTGGTGTTTTGGTGAAAAATATGAGTTTCTAGAAATTTTCTAAGTATAATCCATGTACATTATTAGTATATGCTATGTACTCGGTTACCGTGGGTAGCCTGGTGCATTCCATGTAACAGCCATGCACACGGCTGTGTGTGGTGACCAGGATACCTCTTAATGCAAGGGCCGGTGAAGGAAGGTACATGTCTTGTACTTCTAAAGTACATGCCGTGTATTTTATTTTTTTCATTATAGGTATTGGGGTCACGTCTGACGGACAGAACCATCTACATATCAACGTAGTTCTTCTAAGAGAACTTGTACGATCGTGATCTTCTTCTAAGCCCCCAATCAAGCGTCTTTTCTCCGATTCGACCGTCATCAATTGAATTTTGATCTCCTGGGTATGTTCTTCCTTCTTCTAGATCTTCGTTTTCTAATTCGTCCTCTTTCTCAAGTTATCTTTGGTTGAGATTTTTTAGTGTTTTTGTAGATCTACGGTGTTATTAGGAGATTCAAGGCTTTAGGTTCACTTATATCGATCCTACAACACCGAGGTATGTGGTTTGTGCCTCTCCATTCAAATTATTTGAGTTATATGTGCAAACTTTCCCAATACCCTTGAACAGGGTATTCCGTGTTTACTGTTTTAGCCTTGTTGATTTCCCGGTATGCTTGTATGATGGAATAGAGGTTAATTGAATAAGAATATGGTTAATTTATTTGATTTGGACATGTTTCCCATGCATGTTTGTTTATGACCATTTGGTATTTCTTAGCCTGTTATCATACCTTGTATGATTCTCATGCCTAGTATTATTGGATGGATTGTTTATTATCTGATATGTAGTTATATTGTAGAATGTTAGCCAAGTAGATATAGATGTCTACGTTGGCTGATAAACTTTGAGGTACTTTCATGACATGCACAGGTCCATGAGAACCTGGTGTATAGACCATAGGGAGAATGGGCGTAAGGTCTTTTCCAGAGTGTCTTTTCTACTTATGATTCAAGACCACATGGGGAATTGATGTAAATTCTTCCTCATTATTTTTGTTGTTCCTCGATGTGGTCGATAGGGGGAATGTGATGTAAGTGCTTCCCTAATGCACCTTTAGCTACAAATATGAGACTATAGAAGGAATTGATGGCGAGTGCTTCCTTAGAGAGTCTATACTTAATAAGAACCAGAGGGGGAAGACTGAGTGTACTACCCAGAGGGTTGCTTGTGTTTCTAGATAGGACCGGAGTGGATACGTTGGGAGTAATTCCCAGAGGGTAACCTGGTGTGTTATCTACTATCTTCTGTTGTTTTTTTTTAACCAGAGGGGTGAGGCTGAGAGTACTTCCCAGAGGGTTTCCTTATTTGTTTATCTGCTTACATGATATGTGTAATGGAATGAAATTGAACTGTAGGATTGTTTACTTTTGATTACATCCTTGTTTACTACTTCCTTTCATGCTTATTACCTTCCATGTGTATTCACGGACTATTAGGCACAGATCTCATGGTGGTTTCCTACAAGGATTTAGACTCACACCATATTTAGGTCACTCTTTAGGCCCAAACAGATTATATTACTATAGGTATAGATAATGGAATGTTCCCTTCTACTTCTAGAATTTTACTACATTGGAGTTAGAGAGCATGGGACCAAGCTAAGGATTGTGTTGCTGAGTTGTTGTTTACTGTTTTCATTTTTAATTTGGTTTGGTACTGTATTTCAGCATTGTGATGTGTTCGGTTGCTTTCCTAGACATATGTATCATGCACCATTATATATATTTCCCCTAGCTGGTTATTACATTCAGTCTAATGATATTTAATTTTTTATTCCATTAAAACTGCTTTCACTATTGTATGTTGGTTTTACTTCCGCTTTGTTACTCTACTAATGAAGGCATAGCTTCCCTACTGTCGCACCCAAGGCCCTCACTACTTATTGGAAACCACTGGCGTTCGGGGAAATGCACTTGAGGCCATGTGACAAACCAAGTACGGGGAGTCTCTGGGTGGCTTCTGGAATCGAGATGTTACAAAAATAATAAACAAATGTATAAAATAAACAAAATATACCACTTCTCTCCCCTATAAATACCACCCATCAAAAACTCTTCTCCTCACACATTATCATCCTTTTATCATTAATCAATTATACCCAATAACCTTCCCAACAGTCTTTTAAATTTCAATGATATTCTGGTATTAACAAAATATAAAACTCAAGTTCGGTAAGGGGGTTCTCAAGGAAACTACATTAAAGTGGTTAAATCTCCTATTATTCTCTATTAATTTATTTTTTTTTCTTATTCTCAACTAACCTATGCTATAAAAATGTCATTATAACTTTATTATCATATATATATAACAATTTTATTTTTTAAAAAGTAATATCCATCATCAAATCTCTTCTCTTCTCCTATTATACTAAAAATTAAAATGTTGTATGTAATATGTAATTAAACAACCTTTATGGATGGCAACTTTTTGTTTTCCATTACCTCTTTCAGGGCTGTTCACAAAAATATAATTTTTTTAACCATATTTTAATATTTATATTAAAATAATTTAATTTTATGGATCTAATTTATAGATAAAATATTAAATATAACCAAATTAGTATGTGATTGTTAGAAAAAATCCCAAAAAATAAACTGAAACTTTTTTATTAATATTTTATCAAATGATTCATCCTCAATAAATAAAACCAAATGATATATGAGACCATTTAAAATTATTTAATTTCATTAATAACAAATAATTTAAATTATGAATAATTATTCACATTTGAGAAGAACTTCCATGATTATACAAAACAAAACAAACCATGAAACCATGAAAGTGAATGCTCCTGGTATGATGAAATTGAACTGTATAACTCATTAAAATGGCATTAAATTATGTTAATAAAATTATAATAAATTAAATACATTAATAATAGGTTATTAATTATGTAATTAATGAACCTAATTTTATTATCCTAGATATTATGTTTAGGCATAGAATGCATTCATACATAAGGTAAGAGGATTATCAAACCCAACATTCTTTATTTGGATTATTTTTATTTCATTCCATATTTTTGTGTGGATATTATTTTTATATTCCTGAAATATAATTAAATTTTTAAACCCTTTATATTTCTGGAATATACCTGTCTCCAATCTGATTTGGTGAAAAATGAAATTTTTTCAAAAATTAATCTTCTTTCTAAAACAAATCTTGACTCCCCATGAGTTATTTCTTCTTCATCCAGAAATGATGATTTTAATACAAAATATATTCTTTTAACTCTCCCATTTAATAAAACAATTTTTATTCTTGAATTAATGATCGGTGAAATACTTATAAAATAAAATCAATTACAAGGGTTACTTTAGGACTTTGATTAATATATGTTCTATGGGGAAAGTATTATTATGTAAATTTTATGATGTGATGGGTCTGACCAAAATTATATATCCCTATAATGCATTGGGTAATGTGATTCATCTCATGAGATAATTTTTATTACACAGTAACATGATTATTTTTCTTTTCACTATTATGATTATATGATTATTCACATATGTTATGTGTCAACTAATGATAGCTTTGTTAAAAACTATGTGTGGTATTTGAACATTATCACTTGGTTTTTCATTTTCCTGAATTTCCACATTCAATTTCATTATCTATTGGTTCCCCTCATTATTATGATGATGATACTATGCTTTTGATATGATGATAATGATTATTATCACTCATGTTATATTGATTCATGTCCATTATTTATCTTTTTTCTGGTCTTTTATCTCACCCCATTTATGGATTTAAATCATCATGTGATTATATGTACTAATGAGAACACAAGCATTAGAATGAAAAAATAAGAATTATTTAAATAAATGTTTATATTTTATTATGTACAAGTTATATATGATATTATTTTTTCCAATACACTGAACCTTTTGATCCAAGTATTTTAATTATATTATTTTTTTATCATTAAAATGTTTTAATATTATTATATTAGATATTAGGGTGGATATGGATGTTATAAAACCACGGTTTAGTTACTTTGGAAAATAGGATCAGATAACTTTAGTGAAAACCATTAGTATAAGACTCTATATATGTAAATAATCAAGAAGAATTTTTTTAGAAAAATTCTAAACATAGGGATCTGATATGATATTCATTTAAAGTTAGTTGAAAAAAGAATAAATATTTATTCATTAACTGATGAATTATGTTTTTTTGAACCATTTATATTTTAGAAAATTATAATGACAGGGAGAAACCATGCCAAAAACCCATGTGAGCTACAATGTAATGATTTTCTTAATGATATATCCAATTATATAGGGAATAGAGTTTAAAACATTATGGGGATTCTTAACCAACTATCGTAGGGTATGCACAATAACTTGAACCACAGGAAACGTCCACCTTAACCCAAGAAAGAGAATTCATCCATTGATTCTGTTATATGAGAATGACCACTAATGGTTATTGGGTCTTATAATCTACTAGTCATGGAATAATGGTTCAACTGAATGGATAAGATATTTTTTCACCCCACTGTTCTGAGAAGGATAAGTTGTATTTGGTTGTCTATAATTTACATGGAGAAGTTGTCCATTGGTGGGAATAGATAAATAACACCAAGTAAAATGATGAAATAGATGAGATGAAGTGGTAATACATTAGTAAAATATTTATAAATATGTATTTCCCTAGAAATTTTTGTAAAAAAGATTAAATTGAAATTCATAGAGAAAAAGAAAAAGGAATGTTAATTTTTCTTAGCTCACGAATCAAATTTCACATGTCTTTTAAGATAGTCCTTGGTTTTTGTTATCAACAATGATAGAAAAATAATTATATTATTTAGATATTTAAAACTAGACCTACAAAAGGATATGTCTAGCACAGACATTAATAGTTATGAAGAAGTCGTTTGAATTGTTCTCAAGGTCTAAATGGAGTTTAGAGATTGGTCTCATGTTTATAGAGATAAGAAGAGAAGAATTGATATTCTTTTTGGTGGGTAAAATTAAAAAGGAATATTGAATATATAATTACCCACATGTTAAAAATATGGGAAGAAACATCGTGGTAATTTCCTTAAAGGGATTAAGAAATTCATCATGTTTGGTAGAGGAGGCCACCAAGCTCATAAATTTCAGAGAGATATGAATAAGTTGACCAATATGAGGGAGGAAGGGAGGGTATGTACAAATTCACTATGTACGGTTCAGTGATCCAATTGTAAGGGGAAGGTGAATATGAAATCCAATTCACTAATCCTAGAGTCCGTGAGGGAACAAGAATTAGAATCCACAAAATCCAAAATAGAGAGGAAAATATTATTCCATCACTACTATTGAGGTGGAGTATGAAGATGAAGTAGTAAAAGTTACACTTAATATTCAGTCAAGAAGGGAAATAATATTATTTTATTCTTTTCCAACACATTCCTTACTAACCTTCAATTCTTCTAGTACTATTGAATTAATGAACCAATACCATGAAGTAGTGATATCTATAAAAACACCTAGTGGTGCGATCATTACATCCAAAGTGGTTAACTCTTCTCAAGTAGTTTATTTGGGAAGATTATTTCAATTAATCTTTTAATATATCCCTTAGTTCAATTTCATGTTATAATAGTCATCAATTATCTCACATTATATACATCACACATACACTATCAGGAAAAGAAAATATTTTTCATATTTCTATCATTCTTATTATCCTCTACAAATGTAAGTATGATCTTGAAACTCTATTCTAAAATCTCTCAAAATGTGTGTATGTTGATACCCTATGAAGAAGGATATCTGGACCTAATGGTTATTTTAATGTGATGCAATAAACTTTAAGAAATTCACATTATAAGGGAATACATTGATTTATTTCTCAATGAGTTACCCAGAATTCCCTTAGATGGTGAGGTATATTTATTAATAGAAATTATACACAGTGCCACTCCTTTCTCAAAATGTTTTTATAGTATCGATATTATGGAATTGGAGGAATTAATGAAGAAACTACAATAGAATTCCGGAAAATAGTTTATATGCCATAGGGAATCACCATGGATAGTGTTATATCTCTTTGTAAATAAAAAATATGGATCAAAATGGTTGTGTATTGATTACTGGGAGATAAATAAGATCACCAAAAATAACAGGCATCCTATCCCAAGGATTGATGACTTTTTCAATAAAATATAGAGATATTAGTACGCCAAAATGGTTTATATTCATTCTACATATAATCAATTGGATGTGAAGAAAGATGATATTTAGAATACTTTTTTCCCTACAAGGTATGGGAATTGTGGGTTCATAGTTAACACCTTCAGGCTTACAAATTTCACTACAATCATCATGGATTTGATGAATATATTATATAGACACTACACTAACAAAGATTTTGTGGTATTTATCAACGATATTCTCATCCAATATAAAATAAATGAGGAGAAATAAGGACATTAAAGGATTATACTGGTGAAATTAATGAAAAAGGAATTGTACCTAAACTTTATAAAGTGATAATTTTGAATTTGGAAGGTAAAATTGTTGGGGAATAAGATCACATGTGAGGGAATTTCATAGGCCCATCAAAAAAAACAATTTAAGAATGTACTGAACCCACATGTGTAATATATGTTTGTAGTTTTCCTTGATTAATAGGTTAATACAGACATTTTGTTAGAGATTTATCATCATATTATATCCCACTAACAATGTTAACATAAAAGGGGGAGGTATGTTAATACAGAGTAATGTGATGAAATCATTATAGATATCGTGAAGAGGATAATAACTAGACATGTACTGACACTACCAACTTTTGGAGAAATTTTTTTGAAATAGAGTGATGATTTGAAGAAATTATTGGGTTGTGTACCCATGAAGAATGATAATGTGGTATCCTTTGTCTCAGAAAAATATAATTTATATGAGTATAACTACCCAAAACATGATCTAGAGTCAATAGTTTTGATCTTCTACTTTAATATTTGGTGGTATTACCTCTATGGCGGGAAGTGTTAAATATATACTAATCACAGGGGTTTAAATAATATATTCACATTGAAGGAGAACAACATGAATCAAGGAACTTGGTTAGAGAAAATCAAAGGCTACAGGATCTCAATTCAATACCATCTAGGAAAGGCAGAGAAGGTAGATAATTTTGTTAGTAGAAAATATTGTCCTACTCTATTCATGATGCAGAAAGACCCTATCTTCATGGAAATGAAATTGATGGATCTAGAAATCATAATATTATTGAATACATACTACCTTTCCCAAAACAAATTCCCAACCATTTTTCTAATCAAAGATAAAGTTGGAATAAATCGGTGACATGAATCTATAAAATAATGTGAAACCAGAAAAATAAGGGAAGCTAAATGATTTCCACGTAGATTAGGATGGTATCATCTAATTTGAAACTAGACATTATGTGTCATCATCATCTAGGATAAGGGATCTATTGGATATTTTTCATAGATCATCTTTCTCCATCCACCATGTAATTACCAAGATGTATTGAGATATTCAAGAAAACTTCTTATGGTATAACATTTGGAAGGATATTACCAAGTACATCTCAAGGTTCTTTATATGTTATCAAAGTTAATTAAGAATGAAAAAATTTGAAATAGATGAAGTAACCATTACATATACCCACGTAGAAATGGGAGAAAATCACCATAGACTTTTTCATTGGTCCCTCAAATAGATCCAAAAGGAATAATGCAATATGTATATTTGTGTATCGACTCCCCAATATAGACCACATAAATTTCTATTCAAGAATATTTATCACATGAACAACTTTCTAAAATATATGTTATATTGTGAGGATTCAAGGGGTTTAACTTTTTATAATATATTATCACGATACTAGGTTTACATATAAATTCAAGAGAAGTATTAAACATGATTTTAGTAATGAAATAAATTTCATCATGTCCTATCACCCCCAAACTGATGTTCAATCTCAAAGGAATATTCAAGATCTCAAGTAAATACTAGGAGTTTTCACAATATAATTCAAAGGAGGATTGGATCAATATCTCCTATTATTTTAGTTCCCAAACAACAATAGTTTAAAATCAAGTATTCAAATGGATTAGTATGACGATATTCATGGGAATAATTGTAGAACTCTAACCTGTTAGTATGAAGTTGGAAAAAGAAATCTACAAGGAACTATCCTTGTTCACGAGATTAAAGAGATGGCTAAATCCATACAAAAACACATAAAATCTCATCCAAGGTATAGAAATAGGTAAGTTTAAGTTCTTCAATGAAATTTGGTGTATTTTGTTGGAGAAAAAAAATTCATCTGAATATCTCATTTGTTGAGAGTCATGCATTTTGGAATGAAATGGAAGCTTATCCCTAGGTACATTATCCCCTCTGAGATACTTGATCGCATATGATCATTGGACTATCATCTTTACTAACTCCAAATATGGCACAATATCATGATGTGTTCTATGTATCTCCACTGAGGAATTATGTACATGACCCATCACATGTACTAAATAAAAAGGAGGAACAAATAGAGAATGACCTATCATATGAAAATATTCTAGTAAAAATCATGGACTATTGGACAAATTCATACACAATAATATGAATCATCTTTTCAAAGTGTTTTGGAGTAACCATATGTATGAAGAGGCTACATGGGAATAAGAGAAACAAACAAAAGTAAAATAACCTCACCAATTTTCACCTTAGTATGTAAAAATGAAATTCTGGGGAGGAGATTTCATAAGGGGACTGGAATGTAATGACCCAAAATTTCATCAATTGAATTTCCATTCATATAATTATTTCATAAAACACATCCATAATAAATATAATCCAATAGAAAAATTATTCTCATAAATGAAGAATAAAATAAATGGTGAGCCTATATAGATTGAGTATTAACGTAACCATTATGAATAGTAATATTTCCATAAGAATAGTAACATTACCTATGAAAGTATAAATAATTTTTTTTATCCTATAAATAAAAATATGGTATAATTATATCATGGTTTGACTAAATATTTTTATGTAAATGATCGATTTACTATTAGTATTTTTGTAAAACATAAATTATTATTTAATATTTTATAACTAATAAAATAAAATAAAATTCAATTCAATTTCATAATATATATTCATAAATTAATATTATATTTGACTATAATTATAAGATAATTTTATGTGACTCTAATTAATTTTTCATAGGGTCATAAAAATGATTATAATATTAAATTGTGTAATCTTTCAATAAAAGAATTTTTTATGTAAAAATTAAATTTATCATATTTAAAATATTATTATCATAAAATTGATATTATTTTCTAAATACACATGTAGATAAAATTATTTTTTTTATTTTTTGGGATCCTTTCTAAAATAGTTTAATTTTTTTAAATAGTGAAAAGTTCTAATTTGTGATATAAGCCAAATAAATAAATTATTGAGTCATTGTTGATGTATGGATGATAGAATCGCCCTTTTTTAAACAATCCTAAAACATTTACTATATTTATTCATAAAGATAATCACAATTGATATTCCTTGGATAAAATAATATAAAAATGAATTAAAAATAAAAAACACCCCTCTTATACACTATAAATTATACCCCTCACAACCACTTCTCCTCACACTTTCTAAGACTCATATCATTTCTAAATTCTACCCAATTACCTTCACTAGACCCTTCCTTATGTACAAGATCTTTTTATATTATGTAAATACCAAAACCAAGTGCCTTAATGAGGTTCTCAAGGAGTTGACATTAAAGTGGTAAAATCCTCAATTCTTCTCTTTTAATTTCTTTCCTTTTTATCCTCTACTCACCTACCCTATCCAAAGTATAATGATTACTATAATATCATATATATACTATAATTTAATTTTTTAATGAAATATCCATCATCAAATCCCTTCTCCTCCACTTTTATACAAAAAATGAAAACGTCGTATGTGATGTGTCGTTTCATCACCATTGTGGATAACAAGATTTTATTTTCCAGTACTGCATCAAATACTACTCACAAACCCATTATTATATTAAAAAATTATTTTAATATCTATATTATTTATTTTTTAATTTTTTGGAAATAATTTTATCCATAATAATAAATATAATTAAACTAGTTCATGATGGTCATAAATAACCACCAAAATAAACTATACATTTATCATTAATATTTTCTCAATTGATTCATTATCATACCATATAAAAAAATGATATGTGTGTCCATTTAAATATATTTTAGTTAATTAAGACCAAATAATTACAAATTTGGATAATTATTCCCATTTTACAAGGGCTTACATAATTATGCATAACTAAACTGACCAAGAAACCTTGAAAATGAATGCTCCCAGAATGATGAAATTTTACTATATAACTCATAAAAATGATCATAAATGGACTTAATAAATTTATAATAAATAAAAAACTAGTTTAATAGTTTCCTAATTAAGTAATTAATTTATCTAATTTGATTATCTAGGATATTAATTTCATGTTCATAATGTATTCCAACATAAGGTATGTTGATTCTTGAACATATCTCACTTTCTTTATGTTATTCCTATTTCATTAAAAAATTTAATGTGGATATTATTTCAGTATTCATAATGTATAATTTCATTTTATTTGATTGTATTTTTTTCAATATAAATTTTATAATTAGATTTTATGGAAAATACAATGTTTTTCCAAAATAACCCTTTTTTTAAAACACATCTTCACTCTCCTTGAGTAATTTTTTATTCAATAAAAAATGATGATTGTTTTAGAAAATATGTTCTATCACCGTTTATATTTGTTAACACCATGTTTAAACATGAAATAATTAATTATGAAATCTTTTTGAACTCAATTCATTAAATGTGTTACTTTGTGACCTTGATTGATATACTTTCAATGTAACATTATGGTTTGAATATATTTTGATGGAGTTGTCACACACTAAGGTAAACAACATCTCATGGAATCTATTTAGAGAGATTAAATCTATTAAGATGAAATTTCACTTTAGTGGCTTAGTAATATCCTTTTTCACTTGAACTTGGTTTCTCGGTTTTTTCCAAAAAAAAGTGTTTGATAGTAAAAATTTAATTTTGAGTGACTTATATGATGGGTGAGAACATAATATATATCCCAAAAATGAATTGGGTAATTTTATATATCATATTAGATAATTTTTTTTATTCATGAACATAATTCCCAATTTTTTAATAATTATGATGTCATAATTATGCATATATGTTATGCATGGACATGATGCAAGATTTGTTTACAACTATGTGTGGTATTTGACTAATAGGACATGATGTGTCATTTTTATGCATTTAAATATTCCATGTCTATATCTAATGTTTCTACTCATGATTATGATTATAATTCTATTATTATGATATGACGGTGACGATTAATCTCAAACATGTCATATTGATTCATGTCCCTTATTCTTTCTCATTCTAGTATTTTATCACACCCATATCTTTGATGTATATACTTAAGAAATTACATGTACTAATGAGAACATAAGCTTTATAAGGACAATGAAGAAGTATTTAAATGAATTTTTTTGCTTTATTATATAAAATTTATGTTGGAGGCTAATTTTCCCAAGACAAAAACATTTGATACATGGTTTTTTATTGATAATATATTGTTTATATTTAATAATATATAATATTAAAGTAAAATAAATTAGGTTAGTTATGTGAATCATCTTCCTAATATTCCCAAAAAAATTCTTGACATGTACATTTTTCATAGAGGAATTATCCAAAAAACATTTATGTGATCTGTATAGTAGTCTTAGAGGAATATGGATGACCTGGATGATATGTCTAAGAGGATATTGTATGATCATCTAGAAATGTATTGGTGTTTCCACATGACATGGCTGACATGTTCAAATAGAATAGTGAGACTTATTTTACATGCTCGGAGGGCTTCATGAGACATGTTCTCCATGTATGAGTGCCACTATATAACATTGATGACATGTATAGAGGGATTCAAAAAACATTTTTGATTTTATTTAAGGGTTTAAAAAGTTCTATTTTACCTTTTTAGGTGTTTTCGTATGACTTGGATGACATATTTAAAGGGTGTTTGAGACTTTATGACATGTCTGATGGGTGACTCATGACTTGGTTGACATGCTCATATTGGTTCTCTAGTCACAGAAAACATATCTTGGTTCCATATCATGATCTGTACAGATCATGTGAAGCACACATTGACTTCAAATTAAAATTATCATATCCATTTGATCATTTGTCTTCCACCATTTTCAAACATTATTGCATATGTGCCCCATGGTTTATAAAGCATTAGTCTATTGAGTTTTTAAATAACCCAGTAAACATGTGGAAAATACTTCTGATTGTTAGGATGATACACTATATATCCTTCACATGATCTATATAGTGGTCCCATTAATCACATATTTATATTGTGTGGTCCATTAGTTCATTCCTTGAGTTTTACCTAGTGGAAGACCATGAGTTCGTGTGAAATTATCCTCTGATAAGTACACTCTTATGCTCCCATGCAACAGTTTTTGAAAAAAAATAGTGTGTTTCATATTATAAGTGGGAGGAGTCTATAATCCTATAAATCATCAATATAAACCACATTTTGGAAATATGTATCTCACAAATATAATATGGGTTCGGTGGAGTGAAATTTTCATCATGTACTTCACATGATCGTGTTATAGGTTATCTGAAGAATTTCTTGATATTAAGAAATCATGGTAATGTTACACCCTATCATATTTATTTTAACTATTAATATTAAAAGGACTTCCCATTACCATTATTATATTTTAATGTTCCTTAAAAAGGTCAAGCCGACATGTCTTGAAGTCTTCATGAGATCAAGACACCTATGGAATGGAATTCATGTAATTGGTGTGAAATTTTCTTCGGTCCTTCACACATCTAGGTAGAATTATAAAATCACTATAAATTGATAAATATGTCTTTTAAAAAGGTCTTACATGGGATTAGGATGAAAATTTAATGGTCCCTTATAAATCCATGAGATTTTGTGAATCATTATTTTTGAAATAATTTAATCTTTTTGATGTTTTACATTTTACACAATAATAATGGTAAATTTTATATTAAATCAATATGATTGAATTATTTTATATGAAACACCAAGTTAATTTTTCACTACATGTGGTGAATTTACTGGATGTGGTGAAATGGTGTTTGGGTACCGGCAACCCCTTAAACCGGCCATTTGAAAATAGAAAAAAAATGATTTGCAGGCAGACATATAACATTGAGGTTATCTTTTGTTACATGAAATAATGAATTTCCTCGATGGATTTTGAATCAGGCATGACCAAGATTTTATAAATAATAATATATAATTAAAATATTATTATTTATTATAAAAATATATTACCTAGATGATAAATTAGAAATTATGGATATTATTAACTAATTTATTAGAGTTTATGTTTTATCCAAACATAATAAGAATTCTAATGTTACCAATTAATTATAATTGAATATGAAAATCAATTGAATGTAAAGGAAAATATTATTATGGTCACAAATATGTTTTACCCTAATAAATTAAATTAATTATAATTAGTGGGTGATATTGATATAAAATTTATTATATATTCAATAAAAAAATTATATTCATCCAATAGATTTGATAGATATTTGATAAGATTAAACCCAATTTGATTACCTAAAAAACCCGTACTATCATCCAATCAATGAGATTAAATTTAAATTAATTTCTACTATTAATATGATTTTAATTTGTAAAAATAGATTAAATGTTTATATAAAAATAATTTAATAGTTATAATAATGTCAAATTATATTTTTAATATAAATATTAGTGAAAGTGGTTAAAATTAATTATAATGTTTATGAAGAAAATTAGGTTAACAAAGTATTAAACATTAAATATAGGTCCCAAAAAATCCTATAAACTTATTCAAGAGACATTGGATGTCCATATTTAGACCCTAACCTCACATGGATATACTTTGGTTAATTTTTGTATCCACTTATAACATGAAAAATGTGGTTTTAATTATCTCTTAAAATATTTACAAGAGTGTCACTCTTGTACTATAAAAATTTCTCTTCTCCTCCAGCATCTTCACACATATCGACCCACATTGCATAAAAATATCTTCTAATTTGATCCTAAAAATAAATCCCCTCATACTATAGTTATACCCTTGGTATAAATCAATCCGTGGAAGATATTTGGTGAACACCAAAAGGAGTTACCTGAATAAGAGGTAAAATTCCTCCTCGAGTTCTTTTCATTTAATTCAATTATCCACCCCTCAACACTTCTTATTTCATTACATTGTAATAAAACCATTATCATAAATATACTAAGTTGTATTTATGCAATGGTTTTGTCCTAAACTTACATACACTTCCATCTAATGAGTAAGGAACATGTTGTTTACGTCTACAACGAACTACCACCTCATGAAAAGATGATTGTTCATTTATCCTTTCCGGCCTCTCTAAGTGAAAATTATGTTGGAAAATATATTTATATATGTTATATATTATATTTATTATTCCTTTATAATTATTTAATCCTTTTAAAACAAATATATTTATACTTTCCATGTGGTGTAAATAAGATAATTATGCTTGAGGAAGTGTGGACTTCCACCCCCTCATAGCGATGTGATCCATTCACCCACTACATGAGATTTATTAAGGATGTATTGAGTTAACTTATATTATAAATATGATATAATAAATTTACTAAAATTATTATATAAATAAATATATATATATATATATAATTCATATATGTTCTTTCTTTCAATATGTTAATTAAACAAGAACAACATTCCTGTATATGTATGGCCTACTCTCTCCATGAATGGTGTATTCCATTTCATACATATATGTTATAAAGATTATTATAATATACATATACTGAATATAAATGATTTTCTTTCATTTTATATATTATTCAAATCAGGGTATATGTATAAGGACCAAATATACTACAAATTAAGACACATGAGAAAAACAACGGAAATAATACCTGAAGTGAATCCTTAACAAATAATTATTTTCAAGTGGGTAATATAAAGACATAATAAAACAATATATGATATTATATATATTAATATGATTTTTTATAGATTTATAATAAACTTATATTTATTATAATGTAAATCTGTATGAGTACAATGAGATTCAAGGCATATGGTAAAGGGATTTCATCTCGCTTTCTTTTTATGTGAGACACATTCTTTATTCACCACCCATTCCTTTTTGTGGTGGGTATATTGCTCATAGATGTATTAAATTATTCTTATAGTTAAATTTATTGGTATTTAAATTTATTTTTTATGATATTTCTTTCATGGATTTTATGTTTCAAAAATTTTGAAAATCAGTAAAATAATTTTGTCTTAATTTTCCTTCATTCAGACACATGTTTTGTTATGAACCTAAATTAATTTTCATGGTTTATACATTAACAATATTTGTGTTATAACATAAATATACTTATTTTATTGATATTTTAATGTTCATTAATTTTTTTTCTTACATGGAGAGTATAATCCCATGTAACCAAGTTGTATTACATTATGGAAATAATCTCATCACTCTATGATATTGTTAATGATTATGGTTCGTTGATAAAATATTTTGATCAATCTCTCAATAACACTCCGGAGATTCATTATCCTATATTTAGTCATGATATATCCACATATTAGTACAATGTTTCCACTATTTGGTAACTCATAAAATTAAGAAAATGTTTTTAATAAAATCTGACTATATTTGACTCTTTGATATGAAATCAATTTTATTTCAAAAGAAATATTTTCAAATATGTTTTAAAAAATGTTTTCAAATGATTCTAGAAGATAAATTTCATGGAAAAAGTATTTTAAAAACATTTTATAGTGTTCAAAGTTTCCTTTATATTTTTTAAAACCAATTTTAAAAGAAAAAATATTATCAAAAAGAATTTATGGTTTAAATTTTTTTTCAAAAAAAAAGGATATTTTACCCCAAAGATGTTTCTAAAATACCTTTCAATATTTTTACCCATATACAATAACATATTTTGGTGTTACTCATTCATTTTTAGATTTTTTTTTCAATTTTTTCATTCATATTCATTCTCTAAATGGATTATGTTTTGACAACATGATGTTTGTGAAACCTGTTTCTCTCTCACAGGTTATATGATTTTGAAACCCACTTCTTTTAATAGGTAAGGATTATGATGAAATTATTATGAAACCTATATTTTCTCCAATTTATGAAATAGTTACATGTTTATAATACCCATTTCATTTCATTGATTATGATATGCTAATTTATGATCTTATGGAATATGTATGTATGATTTCATTATGAGATGGGTAGGACCTATATCTACCTATATTGCATTAGGTAATGATTTATATGTCACGAGATCGACATGGATAGAATGAGAAAAGAACCTGGTTCAATAATACTAGGATGGAATGAGGAGTGAACTCGGTTTAGTTTTTCGGGGTGAGAAGGGGGTGTGAACTCAGTTCTGTAAAGGACGTTGTACATTAATATATCCTTGTAGTGATGTCATGACTACTATTTAAATCATATAATATGCTTATGTGTTTGTCATAATTCCTTGTTTTACTCTTATATTATGCTTTCATATATTATGTTCTTTATTTCCTTAGGATTAATTTCTTATGAACTACCAATATTTATGCAATGATTCATGTTTGGGATCTTTCATATGCAGTATATGATCTTTTACTTTCATGATCATTTTATAAAAACCTAATTCTCAATATTTTCTTATATATCTCCCTTTTTTACCCTTACTGAGTATCTGATCTCACCCCATTTTATGTTTCCTTTCCCAGGTTATGAAGATATATATTTTATTTTATGTGTATGAGAAGGGTGCTAGTCAAGATAAGCCTATTTGGAGATAATGTAGCTCATTTATGTATCAATGTTTATGTTTTTCTGTTTCAAAAGTTAGTAAATTTTTATAGTCTATGTGCATATATTTTTAAATGTTTTAAGTATATTAAAACAAAATAATGGAATTTCTATGTATATTAAGAGAGGTCAAATATTTTTAGTATTGGATAAATGGATTAAAAATCCTTTGGAAACAATAATTATAAAAAAATTAGTGATATACATAGTTATATTTCTAAGTAAATATCTAGGGATGTCTCTATGGATAAGAATATGTATGAGTTAATGCTTTGGAAAATTCCCTATAATTTTTGTAATGGATAACATGAGTGGTTTCCTAGAAATTAATCTGGTTCTATATACTATAATTGGATGTGGCTCTCTTAAATATGTTTCTAGAGGTAACAACTTTGGAATGTTTTTTGGGCCTGACTTGGGGTAATCTTGTACACAATAATGGGCCTTACTGCACAGCTTGATTGACACTCCTAGGGGATATTCTTTGGGAATTCACAAAACTCTTCAAAATAAATCTTGAATGATTTAAATATAATTTGGTAATTAATATCCTAGGATGAACCAAGGGTGTCTTATATTAAAGAATGTTTCATGATTTAGGCATCCTTTAAGTAACTATTTTCTTGACTATGTCATTTGTTCTATGATAAGTAATGTATACATTGTGCTTTAGTTTTAGTCAATGGAGGGAATTGGAAGGAACTATATCAACATTGAGTGTGATATATGATTTTCTAATGATAAATCAAGTGGGATGATCACAAGATTAAAAGATGTTGTGAACATGGCTAATTGGTTTTCACATAACATCATTAACAACATGTATGTTAACCAACTCTCATATTCAATATGGGAAAGAAATAAGGAGAAAATTGAGATTTTGGGTAATGGATACCATGTAAGAAACAATATTTGGTTTACATTGTGTCAATAATGTAGAAAGAATCACCAAATTGAATGTCATAGTAGAAAAAGAAGATGTTTCGATTGTGGAAAAGGACACAAATAAAGTGAATGAAAGGTAAAAATTAAAAGTTTTGTTAATTAAATGGATAAGTATATTTTCCTTCCTTGTTTTTCAAAAAAAAAGTTAAGTATTTAAACTATGGAATAAATGGTAATTATAAAACTCAATGTCGCGGGAGGAATGCACCTGATGATAATAATCAAGGTGTTTCAAGTAATGCTTACATCGCTTATGACGAAGAAACTATGCATGAAATGTTAAAATAAAGAGTTATTATGTAAAAGGATTAGGTATCCATGTTAATGGAATAAGGATAAAGAGTAATATTAAAATATTTTATGTATTTGTATTCAACAATTATGTAATATGAATGGTTAAATATATAATGATTTTTTAGTGTATTTTTTGGCTATGGATTTACAAGAACATGTAAAATGTTTTCGATTGAATAGAAATGTGATATAAATTCAAGGTGATGTCCATGTAAAACACATGATTAAGGGAAAAATAACCCTTAATTTGTTCCATATGTTATAGTAATATTGTTAGGAGAAATATATATGGGATATGAATAAGTAAATTGGAAGTTTATGATTACCATGTAACTAATTAAGGACTTGTTGATAGGTGGTTTATTCTATCATTGGTGTGGTTTACAACAATTGTGGATTTATGGAATAGATCAAATATAATTTGAGGGAGAATTTCAATTTTAAATAAGGATTTATGGTAATTCTAGTCATTACCCAATTTTAAGAGAATACTTGATGAAGGTATTCAAATGTATAGAATATGAAAACTTAGAGAAACATTATTATATTTTTGGAATCAATGTTAAGATGATATTATAGATTTATTTCTCAATTTTTTTATTTTAATATTTCATACGGGTTATACGGTAATTATTACCAAAAAAATTATATTAATAAACGTAGGAATTATTTATGTATAGATGTTATATTAAAACCAATGGATGAAATTATATTTAGCCATTAAATTTATTTCAAGTATGTCCATCAAATTCATTTTAAAAATTATGTTACTTTGGTATTAGAAAATTACATCATGTATACTTGCTTAAAACCATCCATGTGAGAAAATCCATGGGTCTTGATCCCATGACTGAAGAATGATAATTGTTTCATGCCTACCACTGTCCTACACAATGTCCTTGTTAATGTGTAATTTGTTTGAGGAATAATTATTAATGAGGAACCAGTTGAGTTACTTTTTTTGTTTATAGATTAATTAGAAGACCGTATTGATTTTTTAGAATAGTTAAATGAAAATATTTATATAATTCATTCTTTCATGGTCCATAAGATCATCTAAAAGTTTATTTTACCTCTTTAGGCATCAAATTTAATTTCAGGACATCCATTTATTGATATAATTGATGAATTAGAAATAGTTAAAATCAAAAAAAAATTGATATTTTTCTAAAAATTTATCGAGTAATTATATTTATTTAGGTTCATGGTCAATAAAGGATTTACTCAATGATATGATAATGATCAGAAAAATGTTGTCTTAATACATTAATTTTGATGGATTGTAGTTCTTATAAATCATCAGAGATTTATGACTTTAATTCCCTCAACTATTCATTGATCAATCACATATTTTTGATTGAAGACCTCAAACACATCCTATAAATATATACACTTTTCCTCCATGTCCAACATTCACTCCCAACCTATTTGGAAACCTATTTATATGTTACTTTGGGTAACAGTTATGGTTCCAACATTCCATTTTTAAATGAAGTTTAAGTATTCATTTTTATGATGTGGGTTTTAATGAAATGAGTTATAAAGTATTAAACCTCTGATATTTTATATAAATTTTGAGGGTAGAATTCATTTTAATGGTAGTATAATTTAACCCAGTAAGATTTTTTTTATTATTTCTTTTGAATTAATTTAATCTTTTTGATATTTTTCATTTCACGCAATGCTAAAAATGGTTTATTTTATATTAATGAACTATATTTGGATTAAGTTATATGAAACTTCATGTTAACCATTCACTAAACACAATATATATTTTATTTTTTACTACAAAGAATGTCAAGGTTAGCTTTTTCACATGCTATAATGACTTTCCTTTATGGATTGCATAACAAGCATGAACAAGGTTTACCAAACTATAATATATTATGAAAATAAAAATATTTAATAAAATAAAATATAAAATAGACATTAAATTATTCATTATGAATATTTTTAACTAATTTATGAAATTATATAGTTTATAAAAATATAATATGAATTCATGGGTTTCCAATTAATTAGAAATGAATATGAAAAATGATTTAATATAATGGGAAATATTATTATGGTCACAAAGACATTTTACCATGATTAATAACATTAATTTTAATTAGTGAGTTATATTAATGTAATATATATCATATACTAAATCAAATATATTTAATATTCATCCAATATATTTGGTAGACCTAAGATACAAAAAATCCTTATTTTATTCTTTAAAACTATATTTTTATTGTGGTAGATTAAAAGAAATTAATGCAGAACCAATTTTATGTTCAAATTATTAAAATTTTATAGATTTAATAAATAAAAATACACATCATATTTGATTTAGAAACATAAAACATATGTTAGAAAAAAAATTTTTGTATTTTATGTAATGTTTCATTTTTTAATGAATAGATTGAAATTTGAATTTTAAATTCAAAACTTCCCTTTCATCTAATTTATTTACAAGGATAAATTATATTTTAATTCGTTTTAAAAGCTAAATTAGATTATATATTTATCAATTAATCCAATTCGGGTCATTTTAACTAATTTCTCATCAAAATTCGATATAAAACAAAGTAATTTTCTGGATTTGTTTACATTAAAAACTTAGAGTGTCATCCTATCAATTAGACTAAATTTAAATTAATTTATGCCACTTATGTGGATGTAATTTTAAAAAATAGATTATATATTTAGAATCAGAATAATTTATACCATATAATATGTTCAAATTTTTTTTATATTTGAAATTTTAGTGAAAGTTAATGAAATTAATAATGATGATTTAGAGAAAAATTTGGTTAACAATGTACTAAATCTTATAGTTAAGACTCAAAATGACCATAAAAATTTTCTAATATCCATATTTGTGGCCATATTTCAGCTATATAATCCATTTATCTACTTCATTACTTTATTCTGACTACATTAAACCTAAAAAATGTCGGTGAAATTCTCTCTTCAAATATTTACAAGATTTTCACTCCTCCTACACTATAAAAGGCCACCTCTCCACCCACATCCTCACACCTCTCAAGGAACATTGTATCAATAAATATCATTCCAAATATCTCCTCAACATCTCTCAACTCTTCCTTTAATTCTACCATTGGTTAGAAATCAATCCAAGAAAGCTCTTTGGGGAAAACCAAAAAGAGTCACCTGAATACGAGGTGGCATTTTTCATAAAGTTCGTTTCCTGTATTTAAATTATACACCCCTAAAAACATTTTTTAGATTATTATATAGAAAAAATTGTATCTTCTATATAATAGTATTTTCTTATGATACGGTTTCTACCTATTAGAACACACACATTCATCTAATGGGTAACAAACACACTATTTACAAGTACGGTGAACAATCGCCTCACGAAATGATGATATTTAATTTTTTTATTGATTCTCATGTTGGAAATTTTAATGTAAAATAAGCTTATATATGTTATATTTTATATTTATTATGTATTTAAGATTATATAATCCTTTTAAAAAAATATAATTATACTTTCTACTTGGTGTAAATATGATAATTTTGTTTGAGGAAATGTGGACTACTTCCACCTCAAAGGGATGTGATTCATTTATACACTACATGGAATGTCTTAAGGTTGGGTTTATTAGTCTTATATGATATATATTATATAATTATTCTATTATAGTAATTATATATATACATATATATCATTTAAATTCATTATTTCTATACAAAAATTAAATAGAAACAACATTCATGCGTATGTACGACCTACCATCTCCATGAACAGTGTATTCCATTTCATACTAATACATTATATAAATTTTTATAATACATATATACTAAATATTAATGATATTTATATATTTTTTATATTCTTTAAATCATTATATAAGTATAATGACCAAAGAAATTACAAATTAAAACACATGTAAAAAATAAAACGAATTTTACCCGAAGTGAATTCTTAACTAAGAATTATTATCAATCGTGTAATATAATAACATAATCAAACTATATATAGTATTAAATATAATAATATAGTTACGTTATAGATTTATGATAAACTTATACTTATTATATAGGATATTTTTATGAGTATGATGAGATTCAAGACATAATGTAAGGGGATTTCAACTCATTTTTTATTTGTATGGGATACGTTGTTTATTCCCCACCCATTACTTTTGTGTGGTTTTATACTGATCATATATATATATTAAATTATTATTATCTATAAATTTATGGGTATTTTCAAGTCCATTTTATAGTCTTTATTTCATGGGGTTTATGTTTGAAAAGTTTTAAATCTGTAAAATAGTTTTTCCTCAATTTCCATACCTTGATACTCATGTTTTTTTATACACCTAAGTTATTTTTTTGATCTGAATATACTTAAATATTAGGTTTTTTATAATTAATATAGTTATTTTCATGATATTTTTAGATTTATTTAATTTTATTTTCTTACATGGATAGTATTATCCCATGTAACCAAGTGGTAAGAGTTTATTGAAACAATCTCATCTCTTTTTTGAGATTTTTAATGATTGTACTTCTTTTATGAAATATTATGATTCATATCTCTTGAAAACTATTGAGATTACTTATAATATTATTATATAATATATATCCATATATTATTACCATTTAACAATTTTGGTATTTAATATAATTTAGAAAAAAAATTTACAAAATTTTATCATATTTCTCTCTTGTGTCAGAAATCTGTTTTATTTCAAAAACAATATTTTCAAAAATATATTTTGAAAATTTTTCAAATGATAATTAAATATATATTCCATGGAAAAATTATTTTAAAATATTTTATTTTATTCAAATATTTTTTTATATGTTTTCAAATGTATTTTCAAAGAAAAATGATTTCAAATTTTTTATTTTTTAAAAAGAATTTTCCTAAGAGGAATGGAAATTTTTCGCAAAAAATGTTTTTAAAATAAATTTAGAAATATTTTCCCATATAAGATAACATCTATTATTTATACCCTTGTGCGTCTATGTAAATTATTCAATATTTCTATTTGTATTATTTCTCTGAATAGATTATGTTTTCATGGCATGATGTTTATGAAAAAAGACTCTCTTTCACAAGTTTTGTGCTTTTGAAAACTACTTCCTTTCACGGGTTATGTTTATGATGAAATTATTATGAAAAATATATTCTCAATAGGTTATGATATGATTAAATTTTTATAATAACCATTTAATTTCATGGGTTATGATATGATTATTTATGATCTTAGTGAATATGTATCTATGGTTTCATTATGAGATGGGTAGGACCTATATTTCTCTCTAATTCACTGGGTAATGATTTATACCTCATGAGAAATACATGATTGGAATGAGAAAAAAACATTGTTTATTATTACTAGCATAGAATGGAGAGTGAACTCAGTTCAGTAATATAGTGTTGGAATGGGTAGTTAACCCGATTTAGTAATAGAATTATTCCATTAATACGGCCTTGGCAATGATTCCTTGTCTACTTTGGAAGTTATATTATATGATAATTTCTTTTCCTCAATTCCATGTTTGTTGTGATTTTATTCCTTCATGGATTATGTTATTTATTTCCTTACGACTTATGTCTTATCAAGATTTAAGCTTTATACTGAGATTTGTGTTTATGATCTTTGATATGAAAGGTATAATCATCTACTATCTTTATCATGTTTTTTACCCTTACGATCATTATTATGATTACATATCTCCCTTGTTTACCATTATAGAGAATATGATCTCACCCCTATTTTTGTGTCATCTCTTAGGTTATGAATATTTTTATTATGTTTGAATTTTCTAAGAAGGGTGATAGTCAAGAATAACCTAGTGGAATATAATGTAGCTCATTTATGTGCTAGTGTTTATGTTTTCATATTTACAAAGGCACTCAACTAATAATGTCATTAGGAATCTTTTTTTATAATGTTTTCCGCATTATGAACAAGTTTTGAATGTTCTATGTATGTAAAGAGAGGTCCACCATATCCCTTGCCTAATATGGGGCATATAACCCCTTTTTCTGAAAATAATTGTATCCACCCTTTCACAAAAAGGTTTAACCTTTTCTCATTTTATTTCCTTTCCCTTATTTGAAGGGATAGGGGATCTCACGACATTGTGTGAGTGTTGTTAGGGAAAATAACTCTTCATTTCTATTATGTATCTCATGATCAATATAGTGTCTCATTATTATTTTCAATAATTAACATGGAAGATCCATTCATTCTTATAAAGTGTCGAAGGGTATCATATAACGACCTGAAATTTTGAATTAATTTTTTTTCCTAAATTTCTGTGTTATTTTATTTTATACTCAACAAAACTATTTCATTTAATAAAATTAGTATAATTTAAATGAAACCATTGGGTTTTGACTGTTATATGACTGTTGTTCAATATGACCATTAAAAACCAAATGTTGTGATTATTGTATAAAAATACAAGTGATCTTGATTAATTAATATAGAAAGAAGATTTGATGGCCCCATCCTGTAGTCTCGGGCCTATCGAAGACCATCTAACAGAACTTGGGAAAGAGGTAGCATCGTTGGGCTTTTCTCTGGACTAAACCCAATCTGAACTTCTTCGTGTGAAGTTAGAACGAAATCTCCTTCGCAAGAAGTTCAAGCTGATAGAAATCACTACTTATGAAATGTTGGCCGAGCCACCCCAAGAATCTATCACCCTATCACACCTTACTCATAGGTCATATGCTTGTGTAATAAGGGGCTATGTAACGAGACTGTAACTACCTTGTGAAATCCTTAGACTTAAATAAGAATTGTGATTTCTTCTTATGGTGAAGTTTGTGAATTTTTAAATGTCCAGATAAATATAATATGCATATTATAGATGAATTTTAGAAAATGGATATTTTAAAATGTTTATGTAAACCATAAATAATTAATAATGTGTAATAATTTTCAAAAAATGGTCTTCTAAAATTATATTCAGTAAGAAATTTAGAGTCCAATAAGATCAACTTAATTTTTTGATGAATAGTGAATTATGAATAGTGATTTTATGCTTATGATTAGTAATGTGACCAAATGGATTAAGTAATATCACATAAGAAAGTATTAATAAAATTTAGGCACCTTGATTAAGTAATGTGAATCCGTAAAATAGGTAAATAACTTTTTCAGAAATTATTGGTTATGTATTAGTTTTTTTGGGTGAATAGTTTTTTTTATTTAAAAATTAAATTAAAAATTTTTAGAAAATTATTTTCATAATATGGAGTTCATTTTTGAAATCAGATCATCGATATTTTGTTAAGGTAAATTTTTGGATTTTTCTAAAAGAGTTGTGTTTTCAGTGAATAGTGTTTTTATTTAAATATTAAATTAAAAATATTTAGAAAATTATTTTCATAAAATGGAGTTCATTTTTGAAATCAGAGGATAGATATTTGGTTAAGGTGAAATTTTGTGATTTTTCTGGAAATGTTGAATTTTTGGTGAATAGTGATAATACAGTTTTTGAGTTTCGAGTGTTTAATGAAATCATTAAGGATGTAATAATTATGAAATAATTCTGGTTGACTTATGAATTGTAAGATAAGGTATGAGGAGTCCAAAGTGTCCAATACCATGCGAAAGCCCATGGTTTTTCCAATACCACCGATGAGGTGTCCCTTGTCAACTCATGCTTTGTCTCCTCACTTCTCATATAAATTCCAAGTCATTCCTTCATTAATTTCATTTCCAAATCCTTCCAACAATGTTATACTCTCCTTACCTCCCAAGGTTCTCTCAATCATCCCATGGTTTCAACCTTCAAGGTTTTGAAGTTACTCATCAAGGTAAGGGATCCCTTCAACCTCCTCTTTTAAGTGAAAAATTCCTTCATGTTGAGTCTTCTAATTTCCATATATTTATGTTGAGGGTGTGATCATATATTTTCTCATTTCTTTCCATTTCATGTCTAATTGTTGAGATACCCTTTCCTCTCTTATCAATTTATTTTCGGAATTTTTAAGTGACGTTGTTAGGTTGCCAAATTTTTGGTAAAATAAATATCATATTCTCTTTAGTTTCATGTTTCCTTTTCATGTGGTATGTCATTCAAATATCCATACCATGATATGATTCAGTACCCATACAGTATTATGAGTTATTTATGAGTGGGTGACCCTGGTCCCCTTTCTTTTCAATGTTTTCTAAAACCATGTTATATAGCCTTATGCTGCAGAAATTTCATCTTAAAATTTCAATCTCTTCCTCTCAAGAAATTATATTGTTTATTAATGTGAATACCCATACATATTTCCTTTCCATGTATATTCATAAATATAAAAACATTATATATTTTATTTTTGGAATTGACACACATAGAACCCTCACTCCCTTTCCATGGGTTATAAATGACATAATGATCTTATTTTTAAGCCCTTTTTTAAATGTCATGATTTTGACATGAAACCCATTTCATTGATTCCATTTGGGTTATTAATGAAATTTTTTATTTTGATATATTTGGATCACATGAATGTAAAAACATATTAAGGGTTCTCCCTAATATTGCTCCAACGCATTGGGTATAGAATTAGTCTCTAGAGATGATTAGTTTTACGATACCTTGGTGAATAACCTTGGTAATTTTTTATGACACCTTGGGGATGGACCTTGGTGATATGTTCCTGAATGTCTAAATGAAATGTTGTAGCCACATATTCAAGTTATGTTACAAGTTATTTTCATTATTATATGCCTATTCTTCTATTTTTTATGACTTTATGTTTTTATTCACGTTATTATTGATATCACGAGTACATTGATTCCCTTGTTTACCCTTAGTGGGCCTTCTGCTCACCATTTCCTTTGATGTCTGTCTCCATGATAGGAGATGCAGTAAGTGTACATAGGATGAACCTATTATGAATCCTTAAAAGTGGATTAGAATATATTTTAATGTTTTTCTAATGTATTATATTCATGATTTCCAAGACACTAGACTTTAAATATCCTCTAAATATAAAATGTGATGAAAAGATATGTATTATAAAGGTGGGATTCCATAGTTGGTATCAAAGGATAGTTTAGTTATTTATGGAAATTAGGATAGGAAAACTTTAGTAAGAACCCTATATGAGAGTTTAAATATAGGAAATCTTCCTGGTATTTTGGTGAGTATTGAGTAAGTGGTTTATCAAGAAAATACATGACTATATGGATACGAGTAGGTAGAGGTGGCTTTGGAACAGATGTATATAGTGGTAAAACACAAAAACACCACTTTGAGCTAGACTCAAAATGGAAACTGGTACATGAAAATGGGCCTTGATTCACTTTTGGTTACGACACTGTCAGGGGATATGCTTGGTTAATCGTGAGATTTTTATGAATCATTTTGAAGGAATTATAGAAAAATATAATTATCTAAGAATAAATTTTTAATACATAAAATTATTTTTTAGTTAAAAGATTTTTAAATGAAATAAGTTTCTCACAATGTATTTTTTCTTTTAGAAAATGTCACCATCGCCCAGGAATATATTGACCTGTTTCTTGAGGAGTTAGCTGGACTTACCCCATAAAGAGAGGTATAATTCTCTATTAAACTCGTACCTAGATTTCATCGGATATCAAAGACCCCCAATAGGATGGAAAATGTGTAGCTATAAGAATTAGAGAATCAAATCCAAGATCTTTTGGAGAATGGGTTTATCTTACAATGTGTGTCTCCTTGGGGAGCACTAGTTCTCTTTGTGAAGAAGAAGGATGGATCGATGCAGCTATGAATTGATTATAGAGAACTGAATGGGATCACAGTGAAGAAAAAAAATCATCATCCATGAATTGATGAATTATTTGACCAACTTCATGGGGATCTATTATTCTCTAGATTGATCTGCATTCTAGTTGTCATCAATTGAGGGTAAAGAATGATGATATTATAAAAAATACCTTCTGATCATGATATGGTAATTATGAGTTTGTTTTTATTCCCTTAGGACTAACTAATACACCTGCTATTTTTGTGGATCAATAATATGTTGGTTTGGAGAACTTATGTTTTATTGAATGGATATCCATTGTATAGGAAATTGATTTAGTGATTAAATGATAAAGGTTATTTTGGATGATTTTTTCTACTTTGTAATACTATATGCCTGTGTGAAATTAAATACTATAGGTTCTAATTTGTGGAGGAATGGTTGATTTGTTTTTGTTAGAATCTATGTATTTATTATAGACATATAGTGATCTGGGTTATTTCTAGAAAATTATTAACATAGCACATAGAATATTTGTTTTGGTTAATTACACTTTAAAATGAGAATTTAATAGTAGTAGCTGTTATTTGGAGATAAATGTTAAGATTTATTATGGAAGACTATGTGATTAAATCCTTCTAGGTTTTGGGTTCCAATCATAGTTTGGATTATTCTGATGAATGGATGATTGTGTATTGAATGGTCTTTTTGGAATTTTTGGTACATTTTGTTGAATTTTGGAGATTAATAGTAATATTTATTTTTATAAAGGATTATCCTTTTTGGGTATTATATGATATTGTACTAACCATTTTAGTATTAGTTGGTTACTAAAGAAAAGGAAAAAAATATAGTTATTCTTTTGTGGTTTATGTGATTCTCTAGAAGATGATTCATATACATTTGATGAGACCAAGTCTTTTTAAATTATTATTGTTTAGAGAAAATATTAGTCTTGGTGGAAACTTATTAAGGGACGAAACTCTACTTGAAGGTAAATATATTTCCTTATGTTTTTATTCTATTTAGTAAATGAATTCCACAAAATTATGAATATGAATATAAAACAAAAATGTTGTTGGTTTACGTTTCCTACTGGGTAATCAAAGACCGTTTAACGCATCATATTTTTTTGATCTTCTTGTGGTTAATTTTCTACAAATCACATTTTCTATCACTCTCCATCAAAACATAACCCTTTGTTTTCTCTTCCATATCCATGTTTTCCTACTTGAAATCGTAGTATGGGTTAACTAAGGTGACCTTTTTACTTCCCTTTCTTTCTTATAAAGTAATAGTTTTACTGGCTCTTTTTCTGATGCGGGACTTTCAATGAAATTTCTCATCCCAGTTTTAAAATTGTGAGGATGCAATTTAATAAGGGGGGAAGAATGTAACAACCTGAAATTTTTAATTAATTTTGTTTCCTAACTTTGTGTGTTATTTTATTTTATACTCAAAAAAACTATTTCATTTAATAAAATGAGTATAATTAAAGTGATATTATTGGGTTTTGATATTTATATGATTTTTGGTAAATATGACCAATGGAAACTAAATGTTGTGATTATTGTCTATAAATAAAAGTGATCTTGATTAATTAATATAGAAAGAATATTTGATAGCCCCATCCAGTAGTCTCAGGCCGATCAAAGCCCATCTGATGGAACTCAGAAAAGAAGTAGCACTGTTGGGCTTTGCTCTGGACCAAACGCAAGCTGAACATCATCATGTGAAGCTGGAATGGAATCACCTACGCAAGAAGTTCAAGCTGATAGAAATCACTGCCCGGGCAATGTTGGCTGAGCCGCCCCATTATTATATCACCCTAGCACACCTTACTCTTAGGTCCTATGCTGGTGTTATAAGGGGCTATGTAACGAGACTATAACTGCCTTGTGTAATCCTTTGATTTAAATAAAAATTGTGATTTATTCTTATGGTGAAGTTTGTCAATTTTGAAATTTCTGGATAAATATAGAATGCTTATTATTTATGAATATTAGAAAATGGCTATTTTAAAATATTTATGTAAACCTTAAATAATTAATAATGTGTAACGATTTTCAAAAAATGGTCTTCTACAGTTATGTTTAGTAAGAAATTTAGAGTCTAATAAGATCAACTTAATTTTTTAATGAATATTAAATCATGAATAGTGATATTATATATATGATTAGTAATGTGACCAAATGGATTAAGTAACTTCACTTAAGAAAGAATTATTATAATTTAGGCACCTTGATTAAGTAATGTGATTTAATAAAATAGGTAAACAAATTTTTCATAAATTATTGGTCATGTATTTGTTTTTTTGAGTGAATAGTTTTTTTTATTTAAAAATTAAATTAAAAATATTTTGAAAAATATTTTCATAAAATGGAGTTCATTTTTGAAATTAGAGCATAGATATTTTTTTAAGGTGAATTTTGGGGATATTTCTGAAATAGTTGAATTTTCAGGGAATAGTGTTTTTATTTAAAAATTAAATTAGATTTATTTAAAAAATTCTTTTAATAAAATGGACTTCATTTTTGAAATCAAAGCAACTATATTTGGTTAAGGTGAATTTTCAGGATTTTTCTGAGAATGTTGAATTTTCGGTGAATAGTGAAACTACAGTTTTTAAGTTTCAGGTGTTTAGTGACATCATTAAGGTTGTAATAATTATTAAATAATTCTGGTCAACTTAAGAATAGTAAGATAAGGTATGAGGTGCCCCAAGTGGCCAATACCATGGCCATATACCATTGGAAAGCCCATGGTTTTTCCAATACCACTGATGAGGTGTCCCTTGGCAATTAATGTTTTGTCCACTCACTTATCCTATAAATACCAAGCCATTACATCATTCATTTCATTTCCAAATCCTACCCATTGAATTAATTGTATCTTTACCTCTCAAAGAGTCCCCCCAATGTTCTCTCAAGCCTCCCAAGGTCCCGACCATCAATATTTCGAAGTTAAACTTCAAGGTAATGGATCGTTTCACCCTCATCTGTTAAGTCATGACTTCCTTTATGTTATGTCTTCTAATTTCCATATATTTATGTTGAGGGTATGTTCTTATATGTTTTTATTTCTTTTAATTTCATGTCTAATTTTTGAGAGACCCTTTCCTCTCTCATCAATTTATTTTCTGAATTTTTAAGTGACATTGTTAGGCTGCCGAATTTGTTATAAAATAAATCCCATCTTCTCTTTTCTTTTATGTTTACTTTTCATGTGGTATGTCATTAAAATATCCATACCATGATCTTATTCAGTACCCAAACTATGTTATGAGTAATTTATGAGTGGGAGACCCTTTTCCCCTTTCTTTTCAATGTTTTCTAAAACCATGTTATATAGTCGTTATACTACAAAAATTTCGTCTCAAAATTTCTATCTCTTTCTCTTAAGAAATTCAATTATTTATTTATGTAAATACCCAGACTTATTTCATTTCCATGGGTGTTAATAAATATATAAAGATGATATATTTTATTCTGGAATTGACACACATATAACCCTCACTCCCTTTCCATGGGTTACAAATGACATAATGATCTTATTTTTAATCCCTTCTTTAAACGTCACGATTTTGACATGAAACACATTTCTTTGATTACATTTGGGTTGTGTATGAAATGTTTGATTATGATCTATGTGGATCACATGAAAGTAAACACATATTAATGGTTCACCCTGATAGCACTCTAATGCATTGGGTAAAGAATTAATCTCTATAGATGAAAAGATTTATGATACCTTGGTGCATAACCATGGTAATTTATAATGACACATTGGGGATGGAACATGGTGATACGTTCATTAAAGTATAAATGAAATGGTGTAGCCACATATTCAAGTTATGTTCCATGTTCTTTTCATTATGATATTCTTATTCTTCCATTTCTCATGACTTTAGGTTTTTATTCAGGTTCTTATTGATATCACAAGTACATTGATTCCCTTGTTTTCCCTTAATAGGCCTTCTGATCACCATTTCATTTGATGTCTATCTCCAAGATAAGAGATATAGTAAGTGTACATAGGATGAACCTATGATTAAGCTTTACAAGCGGTTTAGAAGAGTGTTTTTTGTTGTTTTCATGTATTATGTTCCTGATTTCCAAGACACTAGTCTTTAAAGATCCTATGTATGTAAAATGTAATCAAAAGGTATGTATTGAAAAGGTGGGATGCCATAGTTGGTATAAAGGATAGTTTAGTTATTTATGGAAATTAGGATATGAAAACTTTATGAAGAACCCTATAGAAGAGTTTAAATATAAGAAATATTCCTAGGATTTTGGTGAGTATTGAGTTAGTGGTTTATCAAGAAAATACATTCCTGTCTGGATACGAGTAGGTAGAGGAGGATCTGGCACTGATGTACATAGGTGTAAAACTCGAAATCCATGCTTTGAGCTAGACTCAAATGGGAACTGGTAAATTACAATGCGCCTTGCTTCACTCTTGGTTATGACACTCCTGGGGGATATATTTAGTTAATCGTGAGCTTTTTATGAATCATTTTGAAGAAATTAAAGAAAAATGTAATTTTCTAAGAATGAAGTTTTAAGACATAAAATCCTTTTGAGTTAAAAGATTCGTAAATGAAATAATTTTCTCAATAAGGATTTATTCTTTAAGAAAATGTCCCCATCTCACAGGAATATGTTGACGTATTTCATGAGGAGTTCCGCAGACTTTCTCTAGAAAGAGAGGTAGAGTTATTCATTAAACTCATACCTAGATCTCATCCGATATCAAAGACCCCCTATAGGATGGAAAATGAGGAGACAGAGGAATTAAAGAAACAAATCCAAGATCTTTTGGGGAATGGGTTTATCCGACCAAGTGTGTCTCCTTGGGGAGCACCAGTTTTCTTTGTAAAGAAGAAGGATGGATCGATACGGCTATGCAAGGATTATAGATAACTGAATGGGATCATAGTGAAGAAAAAATACCCTCTACCAAGAATTGATGACTTATTTGACCAACTTCATGGGGCTCAATTCTTCTCTAAGATTGATCTGCATTCTGTTTATCTACAATTGAGGGTGAAGAATGATGATATTCCAAAAACTACCTTCTGATCAAGATATGGGCATTATGAGTTTGTTGTTATGCCCTTCGGATTTTCTAATGCACCTGCTATTTTTATGGATCGAGAATAAGATGGTTTTGGAAACTTATGATTTATTAAATGGATATCCTTTTTATAGGAAGATGATTTGGTGATTAAATGATAAAGGTTATTTTGGACGATGTTTTCTCTTTTGGAATACTATTTGCCTAAGGAAAATAAAATAATACTGGATTTAATTTTTGGAGGAATGGATGATTTGTTTTTGAAAGAATATATGTATTTATTATGGACATATGGTGATTTGGGTTATTTCTATAAATTGATTAACCTCACATAAAGAATATGTGATTAGGTTAATTACACTTTAGCATTAGAATTTAATAGCAGTCGATGTTATTTGGAGATAAATGTTAAGATTTATTATGGAAGACTATGTGATTAAATCCTTCTGAGTTTTATGTTCCAATATAAGTTTGGATTATTTTGATGAATGGATGATTGTGTATTTAATGGTCTTTCTGGAACTTTGGGTACTTTTTGTTGAATTTTGGTGATTAATAGTCATATTTCATTTTATAAAGGATTATCCTTTTGGAGATTATATGATCTCCTACTAACCATTTTAGTTTTAGTTGATGACTAAATACAAGGGGAAAACATGGTTATTCTTTTGTATATTTTGTGATTATCTAGAAGATGATTCTTGTGCTTTTGATGAGACATTGTCTTTTTTAATTCTCGTTATTTGGACAAAAGATTAGTCTTGGTGGAAACTTATTAAGGGGTGAAACTCTACTTGAAGCTAAGTATATTTCCTTGTGTTTTTTTTTCATGTAGTTAATAAATTCCTCAAAATTATGAAAAGGAATATAAAACAAAAAATTTGTTGGTTTACGTTTCCTACTGTGTAATCAAAGATAGTTTAACACATCCTATGTTTGTGCTCTTATTATGGTTAATTTTCTCCTAATCATATTTTCTACCACTCTCCATCAGTACTTAACCCTTGTTTTCTCTTCCATATCCATGTTTTCCTACATGGAATCCTAGTATGGGTTAACTCGGGTGACCTTTGTACTTCTCATTCTTTATTTTAAAGTAATAGTTTTACTGGCTCTTTTTCTGATGTGGGATATTCAATGTAATATCCAAGCCCAATTTTAAAATTGTGAGGATGCAATTTTTTAAGGGGGGAAGAATGTAACGACTTGAAATTTTGAATTAATTATGTTTCCTAACTTTGTGTGTAATTTTATTTTATACTCACCAAAATTATTTAATTTAATAAAATGAGTATAATTAAAATAAGATTGTTGGGTTTTTACTGTTATGTGACTGTTAGTCAATATGACCAATGGAAACTAAATGTTTTGATTATTGTCTATAAATACATGTGATCTTGATTAATTAATATAGAAAGAAGATTTGATGGCCCCATCCAGTAGTCTCGGGCCGGTCGAAGCCCATCTGACGGAACTCAGGAAGGAGGTAGCACCGTTGGTCTTTTCTCTGGACCAAACCTAAGCCAAACTTCATTGTGTGATGCTTCAATGGAATAGCCTTCACAAAAAGTCCAAGATGATAGAAATAACTACTCAAGCAATGTTGGCTAAGCTTCCCCAAGATTCTATCACACTATCACACCATACTCTTAGGTCCTATGCCGTTGTTATAAGGGGTTATGTAATGAGACTGTAACGGCCCTGTGTAATCCTTTGATTTAAATAAAAAATTTGATTTCTTCTTATGGTCAAGTTTGTGAATTTTAAAATTTCAGGATAAATATAGTATGCATATTATTGATAAATTCTAGAAAATGGATATTTTAAAATATTTATGTAAACCAAAAATAAATAATAATGTGTAATGATTTTCAAAAAATAGCCTTTTACAGTTAGGTTTAGTATGAAATTTTGAGTCGAATAAAATCAACTAAATTTATGATGAATAGTAAATTATGAATAGTGATTTTATGCTTATGATTAGTAATGTGACCAAGTGGATTAAGTAACTTCACCTAAGAAAGTATTAATATAATTTAGGCACCTTGATTAAGAAATGTGATTCAATAAAATATGTAAATAACTTTTTCATAAATTATTGGTTAAGTATTAGTTTTTTCTATTGAATAATGTTTTTTATTTAATTATTAAATTAAAAATATTTTCAAAAATATTTTCTTAAAAAGGAGTTAATTTTGGAAATCAAAGCATCCATATTTGGTTAAGGTGAGTTTTTGGGATTTTTCAGAAATAGTTGAATTTTTTGTGAATACTGTTTTTAATTAAAAATTAAATTAAAAATATTTAGATAATTATTTTCATAAAATGGAGTTCATTTTTGATATCAGAGCATCAATATTTTTTAAGAGAAAGTTGAATTTTCAGTGAATAGTGAAAATACAATTTTTGAGTTTCGAGTGTTTAATGAAATCATTAAGGATTTGATAATTATGCAATAATTCTGGTCAACTGATGGATAGAAAGATAATTTATTAGGTGTCCCATGTGGCCAATATCATGGCTAAATACTATGGGCAAGCCCATGGTTTTTCCAATACCACCGACGAGGTGTCCCTTGGCAATTAATGCTTTGTCCCCTCACTTCTCCTATAAATACCAAGTCATTACCTCATTCATTTCATTTCTAAATCCTCCCCAACTAAGTTCTGGTCACTTTACATCCCAATTATTCCTCCCAAGTTTCCCACAATCCTCCCAAGGACCAGACCATCATGCTTTCGAAGATACTCTTCAAGTTAAGGGATCCTTTCACCCTCCTCTTTTAAGTCACGACTTCCTTTATGTTGTGTCTTCTAATTTCCATATATTTGTGTTGAGTGTATGTTCATATATGTTTTTATTTCTATCAATTTCATGCTTAATTTTTTAGAGACCCTTTCCTCTATCATCAATTTATTTTCTGAATTTTTAAGTGACACCGTTAGGCTGCTGAATTTTTCATAAAATAAATAGCATCTTCTCTTTTCTTTCATGTTTCCTTTTCATGTGGTATATCATTCCAATATACATACCAGGATCTTATTCAGTAACCATACTATATTATGAGTTATTTATGAGTGGGATACGCTTGTCCCCTCTCTTTTCAATGTTTTATAGAACCATGTTATATAGTCGTTATGCTGTAGAAATTTCGTCTCAAAATTTCTATCACTTTCTCTCAAGAAATTCTATTGTTTATTTATGTGAACACCCAGACTTATTTCTTTTCCATGGGTGTTAATAAATATATAAAGATGATATATTTGATTCTAGAATTTTCACACATATATCCCTCACTCTTTTTCCATGGGTTATAAATGACTTAATGATCTTATTTTTATTCCCTTTTTAAAACGTCGGGATTTTGACATGAAACCCATTTCTTTGATTCGATTTGGGTTATTTATGAAATGTTTGATTATGATCTATGTAGATCACATGAAAGTAAATACATATTAAGGGTGTTCCCTGATATTTCTCTAATTCATTGGGTAAAGAATTAATCTCTATAGATGACATGTTTTACGATACCTTTGTAACTTTTTATGACACCTTGGGGATGGACCTTGGTGATATTTTCATGAATGCATAAAGGGAATTTTTTATCCACATATTCAAGTTATGTTCCAAGTTATTTTCATTATGGTAAGGCTATTATTACATTGCTCATGACTTTATGTTTTGATTGAATTTCTTATTGATATCACAAGTACATTGATTCCCTTGTTTAACCTTACTGGGCCTTCTGCTCACTCTTTCCTTTGATGTCTATCTCCAGGATAAGAGATGCAGTAATTTTAACTACGATGAACCTATGATGAAGCCTTACAAGTGGTTTATAAGTGTGTCTTATGTTGTTTTCATGTATTATGTTCCTTATTTCCAAGACACTAGACATTAAAGATCCTCTACATGTAAAATGTAATGAAAAGATATGTATTAAAAAGGCGGATGCCATATATCGCATAATAAAATGGACTTGTCCAAGGTCCTTATCATGCAAAAGGTGACACGCCAACATATTATCACACATAAAGTGAACATATCTCATGGTGATTCATAGGGACTTTATCACTTTCTTGGATTCCTTCAATAGAGTAGATGGGTTTATCATAGGGGCCTCATGTGATAAATAATAGATAATCCCTAGTGAATGCTCTGTTAACATTACCTTATAAAGGTCATGTGATCATTTGTCCTACTAATAGTTATGTAATATACATGATTCAAAAACCTTGACTTTTTTAAGGGGAAATAATAGAATTTATTTAGGTATGTATTCAATTAGAAAATTGTCAATTCACATATGGTGACCATCAAAAAATAATCCACCTTAGGAGAAACATATGAAAATTAGGTTCTCGGTTCAAAAAAGATTAAATGTACTCCTATTTCCATAGGGATATAATTGATCAGTATCTTGGGTGGTGTTTGGTCTTCTAGGTGACCATTTTTATTATGTGTATCACTAAATAATAGGGGAGTGAGGAGTGGATCATTTCACTATTGAACCCAAATTTCAAGAGCTCCTGTAATTTTTTCCATCATGTGATCACTTTACAAGACCTAATAACAAGATCCAATTTACAATACCTCTCCATGATAACCAATTCCAAGAAATTATTTCAAGAACCTATCATTAGAATTGGCCTTAAGACTTCTTCTCATGACGGTTTCATGGGATTCATTCGTGACATCTAATCACATGCTCTTCTTTTATTGCATACTTTTTTTGATGAACCATAAATAAACTCGTTGTAATTTCTTGACCATTGACCCAAATCCATAGTAACATGACTATATTGTTATATATTCATAATATTCTAGTGTGGTTATGTGATTTCTTATACATCATGCATCACACATGACCATATCAAGGTCATTTGTTCACAAGTCTCATAATAGATTTTGCGATCATGAGATGCTTCATGGGTCATGTCGTCGTAAGATACTCCTTGGTTCATTCGATTCATGAACCATGTATGAGGTTATTGAATTATGAATTCCTTCATGGATCATGTGATTTACATGATTCTACTAGATTAATTCATATTTTTTTGTAGTATTTCTCTCTCATATGACATGATCTTCTTGTTTTTTCTAGATGGTTTCTGATTCTAAGACAGCTTCAAATATGGCCAGAATAATGGCTCAAACTTCTAGGAATCAAAATTCTAACCCACAGTATCACATGTTCTTTAACAATGTCGATTTAATGGGGATCCTCTTTCATGAACATTAGATCTATCCAATGTCTTATTGACTTCCTCTGTATGGATTCAACCTACTAGATGATGTTTTCATTCCCTTTAATGCCTAAAATATTCCATATTTTAGAATTTTTTCTTCCCTGCGTTGTATAAAAACAATGATCTTTGAAGATATTTAATGGGTTGTAGAATGTTCTTTGGGGTTTTCCTATATATTGTTGATCTCCTCTTAGGGTCAAGACATTTGATATTTTTTCAACCATCCAATCACCGATATATATTCAAGCATGTTTGTCTCATCTTTAAATGACTTGAGAAGTGGTGGGAGCTCAAAATGGGAATTATATCCTGGTGGTAAATTATCTAATGAATGGGATTGTCCGTTCTGGGATAGGCATTGCAGCTTAATGTTCTCTGTCCAATTTTATGTTATTTATCGTTATGAGGTACACTAGGTTTACTATTTCATTATGTATCACCAATCAGAACTTATTAAAGTGTTGATTAGATATTTGTGTCTTGGAAATAATTAATTCCAAATATCCCATGGATAAGTAAGAATTATTCCATGGAATAGATAGGGATTGGGTTAGAAATCTCTTACTAGAGAGAGGAATAGTGAGTTTCTTCCATCCAACGATTTCTCGGATTACACCACATAAGCTCTAGTTTTATAAAGGGACATTCATAATATTGTGAATAATAAGTTAAGGAAGTAGATTAATTTACTCTTGGTCATTTTATTGAAGGATTGGATCACCATATTTTTATATCATAGTTGATCTTGAACAACTCTTATATTTTCTCACTAGTTCCCCTCCTAGTAGGTTCATGATAGTGTGGACTCCTACTGGGAAATCCATGAGGCCGAGGAGTATACTTCATGGGGTTACAGGGTGGTGAAAAATATATACCTAGGATTTAGTGTGGTAGTTTTCTTATACATGTTCTTGAATAGATTTATTTTTCAAGTTGTGGATACATTCTTCAGTATCTATGTTTGCACGATTGTGATGGTTGTTCGATTTATATAGGGGAGGCCCATTAATATAGTCTAACCTACTCTTTCCCACATCTACTAGTTCCTAGGACATATTCAACCAAGAAATATCCACTATTTTATTGGTGGTCATTTCCCATTCTTATTTAACTGAATCAGATAAAAATTTAACAATTACAGATACAATAACACTACTAAGATCCCTGATGCCTCATTTCATCCTAGGATGCTTAATATTTCTAGTATTGAGGCAATGCATCTTAGCACCCAATGTGGTTTTTGACATGATGATCCAGCCAAAACTTTTCAAATTCACTCCATTCCTCGTACCATCTGTGATAATAATTGATAATGGTAGTGGATCTCTCGAAAGGAAACCATACAAAATATCTTATTAGGATGGGGTTCTCATGGACCATGTGAGAGAGTTGACTATTTGATCACCAAAGAACCCATATTAGTTTCTCTCCAATGTTTTTAAATTATAAGTGTTTCTACTCTCCCTTAAACTAGCCACAAGAACAATGTCATCTCAAAATTATTGTCAAGTTAGGCTCATGGTTACTAATGAATATACAAATGATACAATTATTATTCCACCCATTGGACCTATGTCTTGGAATCTTATTATTATTTACATGCTTGGTTTTAATCCTACAAAGGTGGAATTTTGAATAAATTAGTTTTTCTGGGGGGATAGACCATGTGCCTCACCAACCACCTTATCTATAACTACAGCGTGGTTGATTCAAAACACAGTTGAGCCTTTAAGGATATTGACTTGTCCTAGTGATTTCCATCCCATAAGGGGGATAATTTAATGAGGAATGTGTTCCTTTAATATAATTGATGATTGGTGCATTATTTTAGAGAAGATTACATGGGACTTCCTATCGTTATTTTTCATCAGCTCATCAAATTATTCACCCTAATAACATACCTACCCTAGAAGCTATAGTGGAATAAAAATGGCGTAGAATAATCTAGTAGAAAATTCTTACCATGACTATAAAGACTCCCCTATAAACATTTCATGACCAAGATGAACACCTTCACGGACGCTTTTATGATTTTTTGGAAGATGTCTTTGAATGTAAACCACTATATAATATCATGCGACAAATTGTTATTACTAAGAAACAAATTTATTTTAACACGTAGGAACTGAGAAATTTCGAGGATGGGACTCCCCCAGTCATACTATTAAGGTAAGATTAAAAGGTTTTGGAATAGAATCATCATATAATCTCTTAGTTTCTTGAATAGATTGATTTCTTCACATTTCACATAGTGAGACGTGATTCGATCATATCTGTCTCAAAGAATTATCTTTCATATTAATAATCAGCATTATTGACTACTATGGAGATTTTTGATGAGTTGTATTATTTTACTAATATTCTTCATCCTTAGGAATCTTTAGATGAAGCTGGGAAGGTGGAACTTTAGTGCCCAATCAATGATTCTAATTAGAATTTGGATGACTTTGAAAATTCATCCCATTTAATTCTATATTATTTTGATCACTAATATTTTATTTATGATGGAATATTTGGGGAGGCCTAAAAATCAAGATATTCTTCCATTTCACATTATTAATGAAAAAAATATTAGAACAATACATTACCTTTTCCATATATCCATTATTAATAGTGTTCATGATATTTTAATGATCTGATGTCACATGAATCATTTTTTATACACATAAATTGTATAATATCAAGTAAACATAAACAGATATAATCTAATTTTTAGATCAGAACATATTATTATTGATAAATGATCATGAATATCCACTGACGTGAGATTCTTCAATGATATATCTAATCCAATTTTCTAGAGATCACCTAATTGAAAAGGATAATTTAAGAATAATATCTGAATGTATTAGTGGTTCATTTCTATATCTTATTCTGATGTTATTAGACCTAGTGGGAATAACTTTATTTCTTATATGTATAAATTATGTTCCCTGATAATGAAGTAACATTAATTCTTGAGATGGGGAGACTGACTCCTAAAGATAAGCAGTGACACCCGATACCCCTTGAGCCGAACGCTAATCGTCGATCCTTCGCAGATGTCATTGCGCGTAGATCTTTGGATCCAGCTGCAAATGGAATCGCAAACTATGATTTGAAGATAGATCCAAAAGCTTAAAGACACCGCGGGAAAATGGCCATCACTTTCTCTTCGAAGGAGGTAAATCTTCTTACTTCGGACTTGTGATATGTTTTGATTGGTTACTTTCTAAAGCACAGACCTTCCCTGAAATTTCATAGAACATCACTCGAATTGTTGGGTTTCTCGGGTTTTCACATAGGTCTCCTCACTTCTAAACATATTGCTCTTCGGTTTTCTTCAGAGGAAGACTACTACCAGATCTAGATTCGACAAATCTGGTTCTTTGGGGGATACCCCATGAGGGTTTTAAAATGGACACCCAACTTTTTCCCTTCTGCAGAATCTCTGATTGTCCCCATTTGGGTAGGATTTCCTGGACTGTCGGTTCATTTATTCAAACAAATAGCTTTGTTTCCAATATCAAATCTAATTGGAAACCCTTTAAAACTTGAAAATGCAACCAAAAATCTCACTCATCCCTCTGTTTCTAGAATATATTTTGAGTTAGATACCTCTAAGCAGTTCCCTCCTTACATATGGATTCAAAATGTGGATCATGGTTTCTATCAAGAGCTGGTTTATGAAGAACTCCCTGATTATTGTCAACATTGTTTTAAGTTGGGACATGTGACCCCCAACTGTGGAAGACCAGTAGGGACAGAGGTCACTAAGTCCGTCTGGGTGGAAAAAGAGAAAACTGTTGACCCCTCCACTTCAACAAAGAAGATGGACAACTCTGTGCAAGTAGTTCACTTGGATAAGAGGAAAGATCTAGATTCTTAAGAGACAGATTTTACTAATGTTGTTAAGGTTTCTACAGAAAAGAATTCTACTCATACGGACAGACCTCCTGATTTACTGGAACCCTCTAACATAGGGTCTGATTCTAAACCTACTATTGTGGCTAAGGAACAGGATATGATCACCCAAACCCAGGAATCCCAAGTGGATGAAGAGGAAGAATCCTCTGAATCCAGTGATGTTCCTCAAGAAGTAGAAGACCAGACTAAGAAATTAGAGGATAATTTCTTGAATTCAATGGCCAGAAAGGGAAAAAAACTCATTGTAGATGAAGATGGATTCATCACTCCTAACCCAAGGAAAACTGGGAAAAGGAGAGATTACTCACATATGGAAAGAACCATCACCACTCGCTCTATCAATACCACTAAGTCTGTCAATAATGAGATAGTTCATGACACTCCAGCTGATGAGGCTAATGAGATTACACCACAACTCTCCCTTGAGGAACAATTAAAAAAATTTGATGCTCATTGGAAAGAGAAAAAAGGATTGGCCTATGAGAAAATTAAAATTAGTGAAATTTATGCTGAAACATTTCATAAAGTTGAACTAGGTATTTCGAGGAGAAGAAGTCTATTAATCATCTAGAATTCATGTTGAATACTTCTTTAGCAGTTTGCTTCAGATCAGAAATAATTGACTGAGTTTTTTCATTTCTTATGTACTTTTAAAAATTCTGATTTGGAACTGCTTCTAAACCTGACTTTGAGCCTGTACTGTCAATATTGCATTGACTCTGGATTTGCTATACAGTGAAAAAGTTGATGTCTTGTTGGGATATCTTTAAGCTCTTTTGGTTCTCCTTTTTGGGGATGAGATCAAGATTAGGATGCTTATTGAAGAGCAGCATGCTTTGATATTTTATTGAGGCCCTCTTATGATGTTTTCTACCTCTGATTCTGATGTTAAAGGTTTGAGTTAGCTGGATTGCTCGAGTTCGCATTATTGCTTGAATTTCCATACATCTGTTTGGTTGGGACCTTGCCTTGATGATGAGATGATTTGTTCTGGAATTTGAGGTAGCAGAATGCTGAAGACATGCTGGGTCTGATCTCTCTCTATTGGAAGTTCGTGAAGATCTTCTTCTGGAGATTTTTGAAGTCTGGCCCCTGGATTTCTTGGGAAACTTGCACATGGAGACTACTACTTCCTGGAGTCCCACTGTTTCATATTTTTGGATTCCTCTATCTATTTTTGTTTGAAGTTAGGCCTGATTATTCTTCATGTCAGAATATTTTTTTCCCAGTTGAAAACTTGGTTAATCTGTGTTGTCTTAAGATTGATTTGGCCGGAATGCTCAAGTTCTGTATTGAATTTTTGCTGCTGGTCCTTCCTTGCACCTATATTGTTGCGGACTTGCTGAGATGATGTGCTGATTGATTCATATATTCTTTGAAAAGTGTGGATCCTGCTCTGGATTTTGATGTTCCAGAATGATGAAGATATAGTGGGGATGATCATGCAGATCTTCTTCTAGAATCTTTTGATGATTCATACCCGGTTTTTAAAGTTGTATCTTTATTGGTATTTTCTATATTTAATATGGTGTATGCATTTTACACCTTGGGATTTTATTGTAACGTTTTTATTTAATAAATTTCTTTTGGCCTGGATTGGGTAACCAATCCATGTCGCCTCTTAGAAAAAAATTTATGTTCCCTAAAATATTTTCATCATTTTTATTATATTTACCTAACTTATTCCAATTATTAATATAGGATAAGGCTTAAAAGGTTTGGATATTTCAGTTTCATAAACATCCATCTAATGGGTTTTTTTCCCTGACAAATTTTATGTATTTTTAATTTATGAGTGCTCAATATCTCATGGATCACACAATGTGTGTGTCCAATAAAAAGACACTCAACTTTTTCCCATGATTCCCTTACTAATTTTCAACCTGGTGAGTATTTTTTCTCTTTCAGTTGGTTGTTTTAAGGTCTTTCAAACAAGACTAGTGTTGTGGTTTATGATCTTTTTGAGCTTAAACATTCTATTACTAGTACAATACCATCTGTGTAGTAATTTTCTTTTTACAGTTTAATTTCATATGATGAGGACATTTATCAAATATTTTTAATTTCATTCATTAAGTATGTCTTCCTAGTAATTTATCATCAAGTAGTAGGTTTGTTTTCCATCTAGTTAAAATTCATGTGTTAAGGATGTGAAATATTATGTTGTTTAAAGTCTTTATGCTATGATGTGATTATTGTATAAGGGGTTAGGCATATTAAGGATGTCCCAAAACACCCTAAAGTGTTGATTCCTACAACATTGTTTCTAGGGCTCATGTGGATTGGAATTCCTTTCATATAATAAAGAGATACCTTTAATTGGTATATCAAATCCCTGATGCATCACTATCACGATCACACAAATTGGATCCCCACTCATTTTTAAGGTATGTGATATATTTATGAGGATAGTAATGTTTGAGGGTAAAAATATTATAAAAGTCATGTCCATCAGGATAGTTGGAATATGGGTGGTGAAATTCAAAACCCAAAAAAATTATTTAATTAATATCGAATGGGAAAGACAAACTAGGATGACCCAAAACACACTATGGAACGATGATCCACCATGGTGTTATCAAGGTTCACAGGTATTACTGTTCCATTAATCTAAAAAGAATATTACCCAAGTTGGGGGGTCAAAATCCCTTATTCATCAGACCATAGGGCTAACATTCATGGTCTTGAAAAGTGGATCCTTGCTATTTTCCAAGGGCTTTGAAATATTGTTGAATACTAAAAATTTTGGGAAATTAAGTTGGACATGGGGTAAAATCTATCTTGTAAGGGTTGTATCAACCTAGGGTAGTTTATTCTTTTTATGGGAAGTTTTGGGCCCCATAACTTGTGCTTTCATGTCACGTGGTGTGGGTCCTCACAAGGTTTAAAAATAGAGTTCTTCATTCCTTCTTTGAGAAAGGGTACAATACATGGATACATAATGTCAATGATGTCAAATCCAATCGAAAAATTTAGTTATGGTGATTGTAAATCATGGTCAACATTTCTCGAGTCTTGAGTAGTGATATGGGAAAATCATATCAGAGGTTACAAAAAAGCACTCTAAGGTGATGAGGTCTTCCATAGTGATCCCAAGTATCATAAGGATTAGAAATCCCCTTTTGAAATTCATGATGTATTTGGTTGAAGGACATAGGTTCAAACATAGGAACTATAAGAAGATATTAAAATTTTAAAAAGGGTCCCTTGAGGTTGGGTATCCTTTTACAAAGGCCCTGGAACATTTTTGGTTAACCGGGTCGCTCAAACTAAGATGTCTGATTTTTGGAAAATGTAATACTCAAGAAGGGTTTGAGAAACAAAAAAGTTGTTTTTCAACTTACTAAACATGTTATAATGGTGATGATATGTATCAAACCATTAATCTAACATTTTCTTAGGTAATGGGTCCAATGAACAAGACTCAGAATTTACCAAGGCCACATTCTGGGTCCCATGGGCTTTATGCCTTTTTTATTTACACTCTAACTTTATACTAATGTTTGGATATGAAGATTTTATTTAATTAGAACATGTCTATTTATCATACCACCCTTTTTTTTAATTTCATCTTAACATGTTTTATATATCTTTCACTAGAGGTTTAGGGTCTTGCTATTTGAAATAAAAAAAATTATAAGGTCGTGTAACTTACAAAAAAGTTCATGTAGTTTAAGTTCATAATGAAGATGGAACTAATATGAGAGGATGGTTACAGAACAACCTAATTTGGATACACAGGATTAAGATCATGTCAACAAAAATTTTAATGGGAGATGAAAATATTCTAAATCATAGCTCAAGGTTATCGGAACATGAGTAATAATATGGGACAATCATGGAAAGGATTACCCAAAACAATCTAATTTGGTGTGTTCTTCCATTGTGATTTCAAGATCACAAGGACTGAAAATACCTTCTTGTAGAGCCAATGTGTCCTTATTTGGAATTTTAAATCCCTTATGTGTGACTATCATGGTCAAATAATGATATCAGTTTTCCTTTCTAAGGGAAATGAAAGGTTAGTAGAATCTCAGGGATCTCAATACCTGAAGTGTGATTTATAGGATGATGTGCCACAATTATTATGAAAATAGGATGTAACATAGTTTATTAGGGTTAGTCTCTTATGTTCCTCTGATAAGTACTGATGATGGGTGATTCTCTAAACATTTTAATGTCATGTAATAGTGATTTATCTATCATGAAAAATAACTTCATTTAAAAAGGAAGTTTTAGTTTTAGTTTAATGACATTTGGTATGGACATTTCCCGTGGAATTTTATGATCATGTTGTAATGTTTCTGTTCTATATCTAATGTTCTCCTCGATCATGTTAGATAGAGTGGTCTTCCAGGTTCCCTAAGCATACTTTATTCATTCTCTTCTTTGAAAATATTAGATTACTGGGTAGTCGGTTAAGCTTTGTGAGAGTGGGTCTCAAATGGATTATTATATAGGTCCAACCCATATGTATTTATTGGTTCATTTTATCATTTTATATGTCTTGGTTGAACCTAGGATTGATGATATCAGTTTTACTATATATCTTGTAATGATAGGAATTAAGAAACATGTAGTTATCATATGAAATCTCCCTAAACAGGTTTTAACCATATACATTGAGTGTGGATATTTATTTTATTATTATTTAATATAAACATAGTATTAGAGATCTGGTCCACACTACATATCCTGCGATGATAGGAATCGAGCCACAAGTAGTTCAAAAAAGGGAAACTCTCCACATAGGTTAGACTCGTATACAAAGGGGGGAATTATTCGCATTGATTTTTGTGGATGGACTATGGATTGGAGATGTAGGAATCACTATATATCATGTGATGATATGAATCACCCCATAGATAGTTTTCAGAATTAAAATCTATGCGTAGGAATGAATAGTAAAAAGAGAGGGGATCATTTTTTATATTGATTGTCACGGATGGACCCAGGATTTGAGATCTGATCATCACATTGTATCATGTAGTGATATAAATCAATCCACATGATGTTCCTGAATGGGAAAATCTACTCATAGGTTCAACCCATTTTCATAGGGGGAATTATTCCCAATGATTTTAGTGGTGAGACACATTATTGAAGATTCATGTGTCACTACATATCCATTGATGATTGGAATCAAGACACACATAGTTCTTGAATATGAAACTCTTTTTGCAAGCATGAACCATAAGTATAGGGGAGATTTTTTCCATTCATTTTTGTATCTAGACCATGTATTAGATATATAATCAACACTATATATCCTGTGATGACATGAATCAAGTGACATATTGGTATTGAATGAGAAACTCTCCACATAGGTCTCACCCAATCATCAAGGGGTAATTGTTCTTATTTGTTATTTATAACAGGGCCCAAGATTGGGGATCCTGGAGTCACTGTGTATCCTATTGTAGAAATAATCTATCCACATTTAGTTCTTGAAAGGTTGTGTAGTGTAATACCAACAACTATGATAGAGAACGTCTTGGCTCTGGTCTATAGTAATGTAATGTTTATAACATGCAAGAGACACCAACCCTATAGTATAACATCATGAGGTAATGAAGTATGGTGTTCCTTAAAACTTCGTGCATAAACGACTATATTGAGGCTGATATGGAATAATAATCCTTGATCGTTTGGGGAGTCTATTACCAAAATTTCTAATCCTACATGAGTTATTATAAGTGTGAGAAACATGGAATGGAAAATATTTCTTACACAAAATTGTTGTTATTAAAGGAAAAAATAGTTATTTTTTATCGTGGATTGATTGGGCCAAGTTGTAGGATCTATATTTCCCAATGTATCTCATTTTAATTAGAATAAATCTGTACATATTTCTAAAAATCAATGATTTTTACTATCATGTGATTAGGACATGAACCATGTTGTTTATCGTCATATGTAATGGATGAAAGTGACTCTCCATGAAAGAAAATAAATATTGAATATATACCCAATCGATGATATTTGGGAATCATTATATATACATTGACGTTTGGAATAAATCTAAACATAGTTTTTGAAAAACTACGTAGAATATTTGTACGAGGCGACGACATCAGCTATATAGTTTAACGTCATGCGGTATGTTTGAAGGTTCCCCGACATGAAAATAAAGAAGTCTTAAAGATATATAAATAATGTCTAGATATTTTTTGAAATCATCCCATGAGAGTCATCCTATATTTTTGATACAATGATTTAATAGTTAGTTACTCATGGCATCTCATACTTAGTACAGAGGTTACATGATGGGTTCCCTATCCATTGGGCCCAATGAGTAAGATACATTGGAATTGGCCATATATATGACGTAATGTCCTTCTAATTTCGGTTCCATATAATATTGTTTTTATCTTACTATAAGTAGGGTCTTAAGGGTCAATAATAGTTCTCTATAAAGGTACAAACTAAGCTAAACATTTTTTTCAAAGGCATGTGTGATCAAATTTTGATGGACTTCATGGTTGGGCAGTGTGAAAACTTTTCCAATCAAAATGTTGCAAATTATCCAACCATTTTTTTATCACCCAATGTGTGATAGTTTTTATTAGATAGCTATTATAAGACAGGGAATCAATAATTTTATAGGAAATAATGCCTCAGTTTTGTACATAAATGAATATTGAGTTTCTTATCTAGAAGTTCACATCGTGGTATGGTAAGCCCATAAATCATTGAGGAAACTATCCATATAAAAGTTCTTGTCATTTTATACCATATTCTAGAGTGTGTTCAATAGTGGGTTGTTTAGGGGATAAATATTTAAATTTTATGATGCATGTTAGTAGTGGTTGAACACAATATTTTACTCAGGGAACAATTTCTTTATCTTAGTATAACATAAGTTGGTGTCATTGTCTATATATATATCATGTGAGGGACTCTGAATCTTTTGATGAAATTATACTTCATGAAGTTAATGATAATATTTTTTCTAACTTCCTTTATGGTTTCTTACATTGACCATTTGGAAAATAATTCAGTATCAGAAATGATCTACTTATGCTGCTTAGCTATGGTTGGGGGATATTTCCCCAAAACATCCATTACCCATATGAAAAATGCATATAAATATTTTTCAATATGTATAAATTATATGGTTTGATGGGTAAATTTTTCACAAATTCGTAATGCATGAAATTCCATGATGATTTCCACAAATTCTTCTATTATATTTTTCTATTATTAACCAGTCCAAATGATTTTATGGGATATTCCGGTCCCATAATGATAAGAATCACAAGATCCTTCATAGGCTTCTTCCAAAATAGTGAAAATCTCTCTTTCTTCTGTGAATATGATGAGGATGCCATAAAAGCCTTATTTGTAGAAGAATTTTTTCTCTTTTATCCCATCCCAATGTGCAGTTTTACATTCTCGATGCTGAGTCAATTCCCTTTGTCTTGGAATTTCAGGAGGGTCCCATTTTGAAGATAATTAATTATCAAATCCATCCATCTATTGCTGGATATTGACTCATCATCCTCTTTGGTTTTTTTACATGATTTATTTCCAAAATGTCATAATCAATGACAGATGAGACCATCCATTGTTGTGTGATACATAAAATCACCTCATCCTTAGTAGGTTCTGCTAGAAATGTCGTCACATTAGCTAATGTTCCAACATGAGAATTTTATGATTGGGGTTTATGATTAAAGTTTCTTTGAAAGGAAACTCTACTATCATTCCTCTAATATATCCAGTGAGAGGAGACAATTCCTTTTTTTGTGAGATATTCACCATAGATTTATGTTATCACTAGCTTTGAATACCCTTTTATGTCCAGGTAAGATATCTACAACAGTAGAGATATTTACAATCTAGTAATTAGGTCTTGTCATTCTTCCTCATTCTTAATGTATCTTTTAGATAGTGAGAAAGGGTATGAAACCATTTCTCTATCCGTAAGAACAAATATAGTCCCTATACCAACTCGATAGATATTTGGGGCTTTTAACTTCTTATAGATAGTTCTTCCAGAGGCACCATCAAAATAAATTTCCCATGTTCTTGGAATGTATTGGGCATATAGAAAAATCTGACATTGAATTTTGGTTTCCACGGGTGTACTTTATGGAGCAGTATGTGCCTCAAGTAAATCATTGAGAGATTTCCATTTCATTGCCTTTTTTGACAGAAAAATGATGTCATGATTCTATATAATTAATTACCATCAGGACAAATTCTCATTCAATATAGGGAGGCCAAGTAACTACTTGATCGTACCAAAATTAGATACCATGTTTACATCATGATTATGTAATTAATGTATTATATTTTTTAATGAAAAGATGATAACACAAATGTTCTTCTCGACATTATAATACCATGTTTTAGTACCTAACATCATCTAAATGAGGTAGAAGAGACTATTTTTACTCATTGTATATTTTTTCTATGTGAGGATAGCCCTAAGTGATCATTCCATGGTGGTAACATATAAGATGAGTGTATTTCCTTCCACCACTGTCATCAAAACTTGTTGGTCTAGTAGATGATTTGTGAAACACTTAAAGGCTTCTTGGAATTTCTTATCCCATTGACAAGAGACTCCCTTTCTCATTCACATGGTTAATGGGAGTGAATTTATGGATTCGTTTAATATTTAATGAAAAATGTATGAAAGTTTTCTTTCGATATCCCTTAGTTATTTGAAATTTTTAGGGCTGGAATTTTTAAGATTACAATATTCTTTCCCCAATTTGACCTCAATGTCATGGTGTAATAATGAAATCCATAAAATTTATAGGATGTTATACCAAAAGAGTAAATTAGTAGATTCATCTTCAAACTACACTATCTTGGGATTTATAATATTATTTTAAAATATGTAAAGTGATCACATCACTATTGAGATTTGAAAACCAGATCATGAATATAATATTCTAGTACTCATCCCAATTATATATTAATGAAATGATGTGTGGTATATTAATAAGTAGTGCTTCTATTATTTAACACAAAGGGAATCACCAAGTAGAAAAATATCCTTTGATGTGCTATGAAGGTAGTGGCATCCCCATTTTTAAGGTCTATCTATATTTCATTGTACCCTGAATACCCATTCTTGGTGGAAATAGATTAAAATCCAATAGTTACATTAATCAAGAGTTATATGGTTGATAATAGGAAATACATCCTCTCGAAACATTGATTAACGTCTAGGAAGTAAATGAAAATCCAAATATACTCATTATTTTTCATTATAGGGATGATTTTGGCAATCCATCTTGGATATTTCACTTCTCAAAAAAATATTTCATCAATTTATCAACTTTTGATTATATATTAGGATAATGGGATTAGTGCATCCTCCCAGTTTCATAATTGAACCCTTGATTATCATTGGTTAGGCTAAGAAGGTGTGTTTCCACATTGTGGTTCAGTCTAAAAATTTACATATAGTTCCAAGTGAACACATATAAATGTTTCTTTAGAAATGGAATATAAATATTGTTTTATTCAAGATTCATGGAAACTCTAATCAATTTAGGTAATAAATTTTCTTTTATTCATATATTCACCTTCCTAAGCTCATCAGTGGTGGTGGAGATGCATTCTTAAAATTTGGTTGGTGAATTCCTATGATCGTCATATTCTTCCTCCACCTCTGTTTCCATGGAGTCATTTTCAGATATGGTAGGTAATCTAATGGATTCTATGTCACTATTAGGGTAAGATAGTCCATGAGAAGAAACATTGTCATCCTAAACTGCTGGAGTTTTTGCTGAGAGATTATGGAGATGATTATTTTTTTCATTTTATCATTGGGGAAAGGAGGAGACTAGACATCAAGATAAAATATACTTCCTCAATAGGTGTATGGTTATCATATAATCATTTTCAAGCATAATATAGGGATTTTTGAGGAGGTTCCCCAAGCCATTGGGGGATGCATCTTTTATATTTTCCTCTTCCATTGGTTATTTTACTTACCTTTTATAGAAACACACCTCATCATATATGGAATTATAAGAATCCATTAGGGAACATTAACTGTGTAGTATTGTGACCTTCCCATTGATGGGGTATTTTAAGAACTAATGAAATGTGATGGTATTACCACAATACTATGAAGCCAAGTCCTTAAAAGCCATACATTATTTGTGGTGTCATTCTAGATAACCATGAACTCGGTGTTAGATGTGATATCCCCAAATTAAGTCTTGATAATGATCTTCTTATGAAGCCTCTGCTCACTCTTATGGTACCCTTTAATGGTTATCCATGTAAGAGATAAGTCTTTAAATATATATCCCAAATTTTGAAGGTTCTGAACTATAATAAGGATGATCTAAAACACATTTTCAATCAGTACCCTTCATATTATGACATTATCATACTTTATTAGAACATATAAGGTTATAATATGTGTATTTATGATCTATTTTTAATCCTAAACTATGAATGATATGGAGATATTTAATTATAATTTTATAGTTTCAACTCAATAAACCTTGGCTGTTAGAAGTTTTATCTTGAACTCTAGTGAGATCTAAAGGGCCTTGATGAGTGATTTTATGAGTTATTTTGAAAGATGGAGAGTATCTAGGATTGATATTATGGATGGGGAAAATGAACCACTATTTCATAATTCCATAATATTTTTCCAAAGGATGGTGCTTCCTGATGTGGGATTTCATCTTATTATATGGATTGGGAGCTGAATTATTTTAGGTTTATGGGTATGGTTATTATGTAAAGCTTGATATAATACATTCTTCTAGTGGTGTAGGTCACTTCAGCCTTCCTCTTTTTCTAGGGTGATCAGAAAATCCCACCCCCTCTAGGAGGTCATGTAAGATATCATGTCTTAGATTTCCTCTAGAGGGTTCTGGGACACCTCTATGTTTTTATTGTTCTCACTTGAGTTTTTTCACATCAGACGTAGATGGAAATATGTCCTCTATGGGAATGTGACTAGGGTATTAGGTCCAACCATTCTTGTAATATCCTTCATATCCCTAGTTTATGTGCCTTTGTCTTCCGACTACCACATCTGGTGTGGGGAACTCATATTCAGATGCATATTCATCATTGTTGAAGGGTTCATCCTATTGTTTCACATTAACAGTAAAAAATATGATAACTTCATATTATGATAGTTTATTTTGATGGGGAATTTCTCATTCCTTGTATGTTCATGTAATGAAATGTGAAAGAGTTCGAGATTGTATAGGAGTGGAATATGACTCTTCCACATTTCATTCATCTAGTATCTAGTGATTATGTCAACCTCTAGGAGGTGTTTTTGATGTCACCTACATGGGGGATGGGATAGTTTTTTGATTTCGAATATGTAATATTAGGATGTCATGAACATGGTCAAATGTATTTTGAGTCATCTAGTTATATGAATTCTTTTCACACCTAGAAAAAATATCTTTCTAATGGCCTTATTCCTCTAGTTGGGAAATAATTACATAGGTCCCCTATACTAGAGGGTTTCCAAACATAGGGTACCCAGAATGAACCATTCTTTAAAGGATGTATTTCAAAATGAATTGAAAATAGATATTATGACCCAGCCTCTTATATATAGGGTATTATTTGGGATGATCGGTGTGGTTGGCCTCATAATGTTTCTTAGGATATGGAATCTTGAGTAGGATATTTTCCATGGATGTAAGGAAATAATTGGGGACATTATCATTTCAAAAGGATTATTATTTATTCATCCATTCCTCAAATATTAGGAAACCTTGATCAGCTTTTCATTATTTTTTTGGGATATTTTTTTGTTTATACCACTCGAAGGGAGGTTTTGGGTGATGAGGTTTCTATTTGGATGCTTGATTGTGTATAGATAGTGGTTTGAGGGTAACAGTGGTAGTCTCTGCCTTACCAATCTTCTTCACCTATGATAAGTGAATGAGTTGAGATTTATCTGGGGCCTTCTCAATGTTATTTTCTAGGAATTTTTCAATTTTCTAAAACTCATGGAATTCATCTTAATACTTTATCAAGATTAGAGGTTTATACATCTCATTTAGGATATTTTCAACATAGAGTTCTCGTAATTTATCTTAAGGGAGAGGGATTGAAAAAAATAGTTTAAACAATTCCATATAGATATGATGTCATAAACCCTCTCATTTTAAAATTTATTAGAGTTCTTATGATTTAATATTATTGTTTTCCTTATCGTTGAGCTAAACTAATAAAGAAAATGATGGTGAAGATATACTCATCCTATAATGGATCATGTTGGATGACTATTGTACCAAACAAAGGCTAGGACTACTAGAGTCTGTAAAAGACACCCCATATTGGTAACATCTTTCTGATCTCAAGGTCCCATCATCAGACTTCATTAGTATAAGAAATTTTTGACATGATGTTTTGGATCTTTATCACAGTCAAAGGTTTAAAGTGTACTGGTTGGGGTAAAAATGAAATACACCCATTCAGATTATGGATTCTTCTTGGGGATCCTAGGTGTGTGTTTCCCTTTCATGGACTCCATTCATGTACCCAATGACTCAATAAAATTGATTAGTTATAGTGTTATTTCATCCTGGTCAACCACTCATCTATAGTGGGAGGTTAGGGATTAATAAGGTTTCCCTTTTTTCTTATCCCATATATTTTTGACCGATGCTAGGATTAAATGATCACCCTAGTGGGGGTGATTTATTCACCATAATGGGGGGAATTAATGATCATCTTTGACTTCCTCATTTATATAGATTATCTTCCAATATCAATATCCAACAATACACTTGAACACTCCTCTTGTAGAAAGATAGGTTTTTTCATGATGTGTTGGAAGAAGGATATGCATCTATGTCTAATGAAAATACCTAGTAGGAATGTTTCCCCTATGTAGTTTCTCATTGAGTCATCTGAGATTTAGAATCTCATTCTCATTTTATGTGATTAGTTCTTTTGTTAAAGGAATTACAGCTCTTATAGAATGTTATTGGGATGTAGACACCCATTTATAATTATCCATTGTAGTGTTCTCCAATAGAGTTGGTAACTCATTATTTGGGGGTGTCATTTTTAGGGTTCTCCTTTGATTCCATTTACGTTCGGCCTCAGTTGGTGCCTCAAAATCACCCACCTCCCAAGGTATATTTTTGGAATTTCATCCCTTAATGTTCTCATATTCATCCACATTATCTATGGTGTTAATGGTGACAATATTCACTAATGTTTATCATGAAATTTTAGTTATCTCATTACACTCAATGTAACTTGGTGATTCTAAAACACTCTCATCAGGGTCTGTTCACTAACATAGGGCCACATAGGACCTTTTTATCATATGTCCCCTATGGGGTATGATTTCCTTTTTTGGTATAATCCACCCATCTCAGCCTATGAGTAAAATATTTCAGGGAGTTTTTATTCATTTTTTTATTATCCCTAAATAGAAATGGGTTTTATGTGGTTGGAGGAACTTATGGGATCTCAACCATTGATATTTACCTCCCAACCTAGAAAATTATTATTCCCTCTATTTTGATGATAATGATGAAAATACCACCCAACCTAGTGGGATCAGGAATATTCTGGTATGCAATTGTATTATTTTCATCCATTTGTTAAGGATTTGATGATACTAATCAAGGATTTTATGACTATGGGGATGGGAATTTAGATATAAATCTCCCTAGATCTATGAGAAAGGGATGATCTGAAACCACAGGTGGTTTTTTTAAGACCCCATCATTGTGTAATAAACCCGGTGACAAAAAATTAATTCCAAAATTATTCAATACCTATGGGTTGGGTTTGGTATGAATGTACTTCAAATATGTCATGAATCCTCTTAGAGTATGATGAATCAAGGTGTGGAGATAGTGGTAAACACTCCCCCTTACTGGTGGGTTGGGTTCATTCATTGATGGCTGTTGTGGCAGCAAGTATTGTGAGACATTTAATTTGTCACAATTATGATCTTTTTGAACTAGATTTCATGGAATCTCGTTATTGGAGTTATTTTCTATAGTATGTTTAGGGTTGGATGAAACATCATCATTTGTGTCTCAAATGTGTCCCCATTTTTTTCGATGGGCCTAGTTTTAAGGTCTTTTAGCAGGTGTATACCTCTGTTTGTGATTTATTTTATTATTTTAAGAGGCCTAATTTCATTATAGTGCCCAAATGTCTCATGAATTACCTGGTCCCCTGATCTATTCGTAGGATATGACAATATATAATTTCATATCTAGGGGATATACTATTCTAGGGACATAGTGAAGTGAAATTCTAAATATTTACTGCATCACCAGACACGTACATCTGAAGGGGATTTAGAAATTAGTCAAAGAATATTTTTCATGGTATGGAGAATTAAACTAAATAGGATATTATCATGTTTATCCATTCTTGGGTTTCTTTCTTTGGAAATGGTGGCCATATCCATGTGATAATATAGTGTATTGATGGTCTAAATGGGATAATAATAACATGGATAGTAGATATTTATATTATTCAATTTTTGATGATTTTCCCACATTTTTTGGCATAGGTAAGTCATGAAATACTTCTCTAGATCTTCTGGTATGTCATCGTTAGAATTATTGAGGGGATGAAACTTATTGGGGAGTATGTTTTTAGATAAATCTCACCATATGTCTATGTAGGCCTCCACTTCATCATAATTATAAGTATCTGTCTTTTCAGACCCAAAAATATCTTCTCTAGGTCCCCAGATGACAATGGTGATGTTTTTTTGGTGATTGATAGGGATATATATATGGTTGAAATTGACGTTTTGGGTAACTCTCAATTTGAAGGTGGCTGGGAAAGGGGAGTATTTCCTTGTCCATGGGAGATATAATTGGGGGAATATTGACCACTAAGGGTTTCAGGATTAGAGTCCCTAGGATCCATCTCTACATAGCCATGAGGAGGACTATTGAGAAAAATATCACCTTTTGGTTTGGTTGAAGTGTATATGGTCCCTTTAAGTTTTTCGGATATACATCAAGTAGCCTCAAGGACACTAGAATTGAATAGTTTAAGGATATGAGCCTTATTTTTCATTGTGGCTGGAATATGCTAACATTATTTTTGGGGTTGAGCTGGTATATGAGCCTAATCCATGAAAGTAGCTAGAATATATTGATAACAATCATTATTTGGGGGAATATAATCCCAATACTGAAATGTTGCTGGAGTATACAGGTGGGATTCATTATTATTGGTTGGAATATGAACATTCTTGTGGATGGTTGTAAGAATATGTCAATCAACCATGTATAAAGACGGGGTATGATCCCTTTTTGAATATGCATTCCTTGCTAAAATATTACAATGGACCTCTAGAGTCGGAGAATGTATATGAGCCTCATCTTGTATAGCCATCGAAAGATATTGGTGAAATCATTCATCAGTGGTAGTAAGAATAAAATACTATCTCATATGAGATGTGGAATATGAAAAGTATCTTCATTGACATAAATATGATCATATATTGAGGCTTATTATTCTCTCACTGGGTGATCCTTGGTTGGATCTGAGATATGATCTTGATCTTATTACATTAGATTATGTTGAAAATATTTTTTGATAAAATGTATTCATGTCCTAATTCATGTTCCACTCTCACTTGGTGAACCCCATTCAGAGTAGGGATATGATCCTATCTTGATTCTTTTAGAATATGATGCTTGCCTTTTGGATAGGAATTTGACCCTATCCTAAGGTATGTGATTCTATCACATGATGATACCCAGTTAGAATATGAATATGATCCAAATATGATGTTTCAGCTATTTCTGGCATATTATGATAATCCTCCTATATTTTAGAAGGATTGTTCTCTTTCTCTAGAGCATCCACTTCTTTGTATCAATCAGAATGTTATACATCCCTGCCTATAGGGATGAAAATATGATCATTTCCAGGTTTTTTTAGTTCCATAATATTCATATAGAGTTATTCAGTTATTTCTAGAATGTATTTACATTTTATAAATGTGTTTGTAGTAATTTTAGCATGTACATTTTCTATTTTCAATATATATTAGATGATATCTTCAATTGAAGGGGGATATGATCCCACTTCTATCCTCCTTCTTCCATAGGAATTTTCCAATGGTCTTCATGCATGGGTGTAGGTATAGGAACTTCCCCAATTAAGTTATAGGAATTCACATGCAAGAATTATACACGGGGAAGGGGGTATGAGACTATGCACCAGCTTCCACTAGAATATACCGACGATATTTTTCAATGGGATGAGGGGTATAATCCCACTCCCATTTATCAATGGCTTTAAATACCTGAAGAGGCTTCCTTATTTCCAATGCTTAAATGTATGATGATGAAATTTGTTGGTTGGTGCCCTTAGTAGGAGATTGTGGGTAAGAGAAAAGATAATGTTGGTGATTATGGTTGATAGGACCCCTCCTCGAGGGCTCCTGAACAAGAAGGGATTTATAGTTTACATCTTCATCCACCTTCCTTAGACATGATAGGTTCTGAATTTCATGCTCCAAGGATATGCTTCTAAATTGATTGGTGGTGTAAATGAGCATCACTCTATTTACTATAGATTTTCATAGAAGATGTGGAATCATTGATTTTATTGTTATGAGACCCTTAAATGTAGCATTGATGGTCATGAATGTACAATGATACATTTTATTCCTATAATATTTAATTCTACACTAGAAGATGAATGTTTCAAGTGGGTCTGGAGGTTCTTGTGACCCTTTGGGGTTGCATTCATTGGTAATTTTCCAAATCAACAACTAAATGAAGGCATGATCTCAATTAGAAGTGTTTTTTTGTGGGAGAATTATCTATAATCACAAAGAAAAAAAAGAACAAAGTCACTTATAAGTTCATATTAGTAAGAATGATACATTTCCAATAAGATATTCATAGGTAACACAATTCTCGTTTTTATTACTAGTTTTACCATTTTTTCATGTGGACTTTTCACTATGAGGATGGACTTATTTCAATAGAACATTTGTAACATGACATAAATTGATCATTTTTCTTTTTATAGATTCACATTAGGTTCACCAATTTTGTTTTTGAAAAAATATTTGGATGGCTCCCCACATTAGGTGACATGATGTCCAATGAATATAATGATTCATTTATTCCATCTCTACATGTATTCACATATTGGTTTTACCACTTTTATTTTATTAAAAATATTATTAGGGCCTTAAGATAGAATATGGGAGTTTAATAGGTTTCATAATCATTCATGTCATGATTACCATTTCTTTATCTTCTATAGAATCTCCCAATGGTTCCCATATCTATTACGTAGTATAGACCTACATTCAAATGGAAGAAGGACATTTTTGGTTCAGCCCCGATGACACTTAGAAACTCACATTGGTCAAGTTGATGGTTGGTCATTCTCATTACACTTCTTTGGGAAAAATATTTCTTACTCCTAAACTCTCTTATAGATTTAAGATATGTTTTTATATCACTATCTAATCCTAATATGGAATTGGGTACCCTAAAAATGATTTATGGATGGATAATTTTATTGGTATAGGATGGTTCTATAAGAAACACTATTTGTTAGTATCTTAGGATATTCATATATTATCATTATTTCTTAACAATGGGTAAATTTTTATATTTTCATTCTATATAACCAGACACACTATAATTTCATACATTCCAGGGAGGAAATTAATATTTTGAGGATGGGATTAAATCTCTATGAGGTGTATTGTGTATCCTTCTTATAACAGTGATAAAAAAACCATGTAGTTCATTCAAAACCATTGATTTTAACATCCAGAGAAAAGGAAATATATGTGCTCAATTTTGCCACATTTTTTGAGCTCCATTATTAGGAATTCATTATATTTATCCAACCTATGACTGGAATCATATTTATCATAGCTTGATGTGTCATTGGGGCTAACCCCAATGTGGTGTCCCTTATATAGGGGCAGACATATTATGCTACTGAATGTGTATTATACAATGAGATTTCCCAATTTATGAAATTCATGGTGTGAATGATATGATCATTACAAATCCTTAAACCTATGTTATCCATGCTCTATGTGAGGAATAAGATATATAAAGTGATTGGTCTCATTATATATGGATGCAGGACTTATGCACAGGGAATCCCATATGAGATGTTTAATATGGATCTTGAGCCTTAAGAATGTGATCTATGAATCCTTGTTATAGAAAGAGTCATAGTCTTCATAGTACTTTTGACTCCATGATATGTTGATGGATGATGATGAATCATAATCCCAATAGAGAGATTACATCCAAAGGGTTAGGTTGTCTGAGATATGTAGAGACATACAATGAGGTAGGTTATCATTGAGCTTCGGCCTTAGTAAAAAAATTCTACTTATCCTATTTATAGTAGAAATCAACGTTCTCATGGTTTGGTTTTGGTGTATTTCTGAACATGTCCACTGATTAAGGTTATCATGTCCTAGGGGTGTCTACCTAACATGTCTTGATTGACTTCCTAACATTCCCTAAGTTTCTTCTTGACATGTCTTAAGTATCTGTGTGACATGTCATGAGCATCTACCTAACATGTCCAGAGTATCTACCTATCATGACCAAGTATGTCTACCCAAAATGTCCTAAGTATCTTCATGATATGTCAGAGGATGTCTATACATGTTCTGATTACATATAGGACATTTTTAAAGACAATCACATGATCTGTGTTGTATACTAAGTGTACTTTATAAGACTTTCATGACATGAGTGTGAGGTTGTTTAATAATAGACAATTATTTGTCTTACTATTTCAGAATTACTTGGCCAATAGGTCTAGAGAGCATCAAGAGACGTGATTACATGTCAGGAGGGTGTTGCATGACCTGGCTAACATGTTTGAAGGGAAACAAGAGTCTATTTTGATGTGCTTTAAGGGCTTCATTTCACCTATTTAAAAATTCTATTTGTTGTATCGTGACTTGTGTCACATGTATGGATGGAACTGGGATAAATTTTTTATGTTTCAAAACTAATTTGTGAGGAAACTTTGACATGTCTGTGTGTTACGGTATGACATTCATGCCATGTCCAAAAAGAATTTGAGACATTCTGACATTTCTAGATGGATTCATGTGACATTTCTGACATACATGGAGGGATTCAAAAAACCTAGTTGACATGTCCTAGAACCATTACATGATTTAGATAAATCAGGGTAATTTTATCATTCATTCACATGCCAATTATCACATCCATATACACATAATACTTTCACCATTTTTAGTATTTATTTCATATGTTCCACATTATTTTTTCATGTATTAATATATTAAGGTTTTCCATAACCCAATCGACATGTGGAAACCCATTTTCATAGTATTTATGACATGGTGAAAGTCCTTAGTGTTATCTGTAGAGTAATCATGAGGAGCACATATTCATGTTATGTGATCCCTTAGGTCATTCCTTGGGGTTTACTAGGTGGAAGATGATCACATGACCATTCACTATAAGAAGTTATCGCTTGTTCTTTTATGAAGTATTTTTCATTTTTAGTTTGTGTGTTTCATGTGCTTAGTGGGAGTGATTTATAGGCCTCACCACCCCCAATTATTCATTTACTTATGTGGTGTGTATGTCGTAAGTATGAGATAGAGCCGGTGGATAGATATTTTCATCACATGATTCTCATGATCCTATCACAAAATATTTGAGGCATTGTATGATATTTAGTGACCCTGATAATGTTCCATCATTTCCATATTTATTCTACCTTTCCTTGTAAAAAGAATTTTTCATAACCATGTTTACATGTCAAAGAGAATATGCATTATCAATATAACATGTATAAAAGTCCTGACAATATTAGGATGCCAAGGTAATGGATTTCTCATGATCAAAAGAAACATTCCTAGGGTCCCTCATGTGACTAGGTTATCTTGTAAAAGGTATTCCAAGAGGTAAATGAAGCTTTTTAATGGGTTATTTATTGGATTAGGTTGACCCATCAAAGGCCCCTCATGTGATATGAGGTGTATAACCACTTTCATCTAAAAATAGGTGTATTGACCCTTTCTGAAGAATCTTATTTATTTAATAATTTCATTTTATTCCCACTTTTATAAGGGTAGTGGATCTCATGATATGATGATATCATTTTCATGGACAATAAATATCTATGTTTATTGTGCATCAAAGGATCAATATTGTGTCATGTGATGATGTGTGAGTATTTTAATTTGGAATTCCTCCATTTTTCTATGAATCAAAAAGGGTATCACAATAAAATATACTTGTTTGAGGTCATTCTCATGATAAATGTTTCACTTCAATATCCTCTTTTGAAAAATTTGGACAAATCACCAAGGTCTCATCTTGGTCTTCAGTGCTTTCAAGGCTGCCTTTGCGAGCATTGGAGGGTTTTTATAAGGACCTCACATGTGTAATATGAGTTCATGCACATTAAATGATCCATTCACATGACTTTCCAAAGTTCATGTGATCGCATGACCTTAAAAAGTTCATTTGAACACATGACATTTGGAATGTTATGTGATCCATAGGATTCAACAACCTTACCTTTTTTGGTATATAAAACAATACCCATGCTTTTTGTATTTCTTTGATTCCACAATTGTAGATGCTCACCTGGATGGTGTTAATAGGTGGGATTTTTTATCTTTTTTTCAAAATTATAGTAATTATCTAGAGATCAAAATATAATCCATGTTGTTTCCCAATCCTAGATATGGTTTTTTACATTAACTTGGGCTCTCATGGAGAAGGCCATGGTCTTCTGCTGATATGCAGTGGTGGGGAGGTTGAAAATTATGAGAGTGGTGTTAACTTTTATAAGTGTGAATTGGAATAATATATATAAGTGAGAAATAAGACCAACATATCTCTATCTAATAATAAAGTTTTAAGTGGTTCACTGCTTCCATATATTAATTTTCATGTCTATGGCTTCTCACTTATTCCTCAAAAAAACCCAATTGACTCATAATATTAGTACCCAACTATAAAAATTACATCATCTAGGAAATTCCTTTTAAATTCACTTCTTTACATTCCAAAAGATTTTTTTCTATATTATTAAAAGTTAAGGAAATAATAAATACATATCAATCCATAAGAATAAAATGTCGACATAGCTAAAATATATATATATATTTTCATAATACAAGTTTCTTTTAATAAAAATATTAAATGTATTCATGAAATGTCCTCACAAAATTCATCATGGCTTCTCCTTTTCTCTTAAACATCCTTCAACCTAGTGAAAAAGATTTTAAAATGATTTATGGGTATAAAAATCTCAATAAAAGATATAAAAAGATGGAGATAAATCATTATTACCTGATTATTTATAAATATATGAAATTATTTTCAAAATGACATACTTCTCACCCAATAAGTATAACAAAGTTACTTTGTGAAAACCTAATATTTCCATAAAACATTGAAAACATAAATAAAACATATAATTCACTTGGATAATTAATTATTTAATATTTTAATCATTTTCAATACCTTTTGATTTGTAACCCTCATGGATACCAAACAATGTAACCCTCACAATTACTTTATGGTGTAACCATTGCAGTTACAGTTGGAATAACCATATGACCGACCTCTAATATAAAAATACCCAATACATTGGAGAGAGATATAGGTATCTCCATTCATTATAAAAAATGACCATGAACCAAAACATAATCATAAAACATGAATAATTTAATAAAAACACTCATTTTGAATTTGGTAAAAAAAGATATATAAAAAGGATTTTTAAAGAGTTGTCCCTTATATATATAATGACTATAAATCCAAAAATTAAATCATAATATATAAAAATATCATATTGAAAATAATCATATCAAGATAAAATCAATGAAGTAGAAGGTTAACCAAAATAATAAAAATTGGGTTATCAATTCCCTTACCTCTAGTTTTTCATACATCAAATGTGTTTAAACCTCTTGTATAATGGTTAAAAGTGTGTTATAAATATATTACAGTAACATAATGTTTTTATAAAACCTTATATGATAATTTTATAACATCATTCTTCCAATTTATTAATAATATTTTGTTATTTCCATTGTTTTTGGTGTGTGCTTTACATGGTTTCTGTGGTCGGTTCGTAATGGATTTTCTTGTCGAAGGGAAGAAAAACACTAGAAGATAAATGAAATGGTGTTAATATGTTTATATCATATAAAATAATATCATAAATCATTCTGATATAAGATGTTATGATGAATTATTAGATAAAATATTAATGATATTCTGTTAGATCATTTTGGCGGTTCTTTGATAATCATGAACTAGTTTTGTTAAATATTTTAATATTATGTAAACATATTAATTACATAATATAAAAGATTTTATATACTGGAAATTAAAATATGTTTAAATAATAAAAAAATTTATGGCCAATCATGAAGGCGGTAATGGAAATTGAAAACACATCATCTGTGATGTCGGTAAATTGACACTTCACAGATTGTGTTTTTATTTTTACAATAATTGGGAGAGGAGAATAATTATGATGATGAATTTGTTTCATAAACATGATAACATTACTGTATATATAAGATACCATATCTTTCATTCCTCTTGTATAAGTAGATTTGAATCATTTATAAGAAAGTAAAAATAATTGAAAAGGAAATAAAAGAAAATGAAAGAGCATTTTTACCTCTTGAATTGTCCCCCTTGACAACCTATTTAAGGCCATTCATTTTTGACTTTTGGTGAGACCAGAAGCTATTGGACATGGGAAAGAGTATTGGGATGTGTATTGGTAAAAATTTGGTCAATTATAAAAGCTTGAAACGTTTGAGGAGAATAAGGGGTGAGGGGTGGTATTTATAGTAGTGGAGGGTGGTTCCATTATTTTAATCATTATTTTATTATTTTTCTCAAGATAAGAAATAGTGTGGGTTATAGTTACTAAATATAGTAATTTGTTCATTTGTGTCCAAACCAAGGGTTATTACCTCATAATACCATAATCCATGACACAATAATTCATGTATTTAGTTAATTTCATAAATTATCGTATTTCACTATTCACCAAAAATTCAATTATTTCAGAAAAAAATACCAAAATTTCACCCCAACCATTTATAAATGTGTATAATTCAAAAATGAACTCCATTTATCCAAAAAAATCTAAATATGATAAATTTAATTTTTAAATAATTTCATAATTTATTTAAAAAATAACCACTTTTAAACTATAACTGATTTTTAATGACTTGAAAAATTAATCAAGGTATCATAAAATTATCTTATAACCATAAGAAAACAAAATAATGGTTTATTATTAAATTTTAGGGAAATATATTTTCCTTCTAAATAATTAAATTTTTCATAAAGTTGTAATTAAATATTTATGAATAAAAAAATACCACAACTTAATTTTAAATTTTTAAAAACATTATTTACTAGTTCAATGGTATAAATATGTCATATTTTAACTTATATGATGGATAAATTTTATTTATAATTTATTAAGTGATTTTACTATTCTATTGGTCATATTACTATTCACAATGTCCATGTCACTATTTCTAAGGTCAAGTTACTATTCCATCAGAGTAAATTCGTTATTTTCTATAAATACCAATTATTCCATTATAAATTTATAAGGAATTTAAATATTTAATTCCAAAATTTAAATAAATTTTTTTATAAGTTCCAAGGTTTTTACGTTCTCCCCACCTTCTAGAAATTGCATCCTAAAAATTTTTAATTACATATTAAATAAGTGAGGGTGCCTTTCCGTCATAAAATTTTCAGATTCCCATGTTGTATCATAAACCATGTGGTTTCTCTCAAAACCCATAGCCTAGTACATTACCTTATTCATAAATAAGTTTCCTCTACGTTCAATATTATGAACTAGTTTCTCTTCATAAAAACGGTTCTCTCTGAGGAGAACTACTATTGGGATCAATACATGAGATGAATTTGGCACATAATTTCTCAACACTGAGACATGGAAAACTTTGTGTTCCTGAGATAAACTCAGAGGAAATGCTACTTGGTAGGTGACTAGTCCAACATTCTTTTGGATTTCATATGGTCCAACGAAATGTGTACTTTCCATTCTATTCATATCAAAATGCATAGCACTTTTCCATGGTGATATTATAAGAAAAACATGATCACATACCCCAAAAGAAAAGTACATTATCCTTTTATCTACATAAATTTTCTACCTACTCTGAGTTTTCCTCATATGATACTGAATCATCTTCACATTCTCAGCTATTTCCTCTACTAATTCTAGTCTGATCAACTTTCTTCTTCAAGCATCATCCAAAAATGATAGAGTTTGACACTACTTCTAATATAATGCCTCAAAAGGTTCTATCTATATAGGGGAATGAAAACTATTATTTTAAGAAAACTCAACTAAAGAGATATGTTGATCCCAACATCCATGGTATTCCATTGAACAAGGTTGAATAATATCCTTAAATGTATGATTTTTTCTTGTGATCTATCCATCAGATTGAGGATGAAAAGTAGTGATGAAATTTAATTATGCGCCCAATGACTTTTGAAGGCCCTTCCAAAAGATAGAAGTGAACAAGGGATCACGTTCTGATATAATGGAAAGAGGAACTCCATGTAACTTGATAATCTCTTGGAGGTATAGTATTAAAAGATGATCCAAGTACATAGTATCTTGAATAGCAATGGAATTTTTAAATTTATTCAGTCGATCAACAATAACTCAAATCTTATTGTTACATAGAGAAGTCATTGGTAGTCTCACCATGAAGTTCATGGACATATTTTCCCATTTCCTCTTTGGAACTAGAAAAGGTTGAAGCATCCCCTTTGGGATTTTTTTTCTATTCTTTGACCTATTCAAATTTTAAACATTTCATGTTAAAATCTACAATATCTCATTTCATTCCATCAACCTAGTGATACTCTTGAAGGTATCTTTACATCCTAGTATTACTTGGATTAATAGGAAATCGAGATCTATAATATTCATTCATAAACACTTTCTTCAACTATAAATCACAAGTCTTACATAATCCTTTTCCAAATCTGAAAACATAATCATTTTCAATGTTAAATTCTAGAAACATTCCCTTTTAAAAAATTCTACCTTTTTCTATAACTCGCAGTCCTCCTTCTACACTTGCTTAATTATTTATGATAGAGACGACTATTCTGAGACATAAAACAAAATAGTGTAATTTCCTACACTAACAACTTCCCAGATAAAATTAATCACATCATTAATCATGGGTTAATGATTAAAATGTAACATTTTTAACAATGCATGATGTTTTCAACTCAAGGAAACAACCACTTTGTTTTATTTTCCTATATGGTAATTGATTGTGTAATCATAATCCTTAATTAGTTTAAGACAACTTATTTTCCTCATGTTTAATTCTTTATGAGTGAATATATACTTAAAAATTTTAGGGATAGTATATACATTACATTTGGATCCGTATAAATGATGCCTATAAATTTTTAAAGAAAAAACCACAGCTTTTAATTCCAAATAATGTGTGGGATAATTTAACACATGAGGTTTTAGTTATCTTGAAGCATAAGAAATTACATGATCATTCTACACCAGATCACAACCAAGCCCATTCAATGACGCATCAATGTGGATGAAAAATTCACAATTTTTTGATGGTGAGGCCAAAATTGGATCATTCACCTTTCTCTTCTTCAATTCTTAAAAACAAATATCACATTCTTATGTCCAAATAAATTTAACCCAGTTTCATGTTAACATAGTTATAAGTATAGATGACTATGAAAATATTTTAACCACATATAGATAATAAACTAAAAATCTAAGAAAACTATGAATCTATGTAACATTTTTAGGTCATTTTCATTCATCAACAACTTTTTTTTGGTTAGATCAACTATTATTGCATCTTTACTTATAGTGGTCTCATGAAAAGAAATTTGTAACAACCAAAAATCACATTTTATTGATTTTTTATGTAAATTATTTTCATTGAGAGTTTGTAACACAATCCTTAAATTTTTTTCATGATCCCCTTAACATTTTTAAAAGACCAAAATATCATTAATAAAAACCACAACAAACTTATCCAAATATTCAAAGAATATTTTATTCCTAATATCCGTTAATACAGTAGGTGAATTTTTCAATCCAAATGACATAAAACAATACACATAATGATTGTATCTAGTACAAAATGCCATTTCTATATGTCATCTTACCTCACCATTAGCTGATGATACCATGATCTAAAGTTAATATTTGAAGAATAATGATCTCCCAAGAGCTAATCAAACAACTCATAGATATGATTCAATGAATACATATTCTTAAATGTAATTTTATTCAAAGACCTACAATCAATGAAATGTCTCATGGAACCCTATTTATTTTTAACAAATAAAAAAAGAAAACCCCATGGTGATGTTCTAGGATGAATAATTCCTTTATCAAGAAACTTTTGCAGTTGATATTTCAATTCATGAAGTTCCACTTGAGCCATTTGATAAGGGTGTTTTTGAAATTTTTTTAGCATCATGAACAAATTCAATGTTAAATTCAACTTCTTGTTCAGTTATAAGGAAATTTTTCAATAAAAACATTCATATATTAATTTACCATTGGAAAATCATTAATATGACCAGTTCCATTATTTTTAAAAATATTATAAAGATAACATTAATATCCATATTTTAATAGATTATTTTTTTCATGATATTTTATCAATTTAATGGGATAAACATTTTATAAAAACATAAAATCTTTCTGAAAAAAAAAATTATTTAGCTCTATAACCAATATTAACAAGATAAATAGAACATCAATCCATACCTAGAAAAACATCAAACTCTACTAAGGGAAATACCACATTGTTTCAAGGTAATTTCATTCAACATATTATAATGAGGATATTATCATAATTAATTATAAAATAATATTTTCCCCATGGTGTATTGATCATAAGTTATTGTCTCATTTTTTGAGGTAAAAATTTCAATTTACTAGAAAATTTATTTGAAATAAATGAATGTGTATACCTCATATCAAAATATACATTAAAAATCTTAATAATCACAAAAATCACCTGATACCACTTCATTGGATAGACCGACATCTTCTGACATAGTTATAAAGGATTCACTGCACCTTTCTAATTGTCATCCAGATTCATTCCTTTATTCAGATCTTTCTTTGGGCATGTATTTTCATAATGTCCAATCTCACCACATTTGAAATAAATTAAAATTTTATTATCTAAATAAAAATTCAGATCATTTTCGTTACAATCTTGGGAAATAATTCCAAACATAACACATTCAATGCACATCCAAGTTTTAGTGGGGCATTCCCTAGGGTTCTTTTACCTTGATTTTCACTAACTATAAACTGATCTGTCTTACTTTCATATTTCTTTGATTTATTATTACTCATATCTTTCAATGTGGAAGTATTATTCTAATTTTTTCAAAATTACAAATGATAATTATAAAACTCCATTTCTACCCTATTAGAACATTATAAATTTTCCCCATTTCTTTGGAATTCCCTATAATCCAATTCCCTTCAATATATTGGCTTCAATCCTGATAAAAGATAGTGGATTTTTCTATCATGATCCAGAATATGATTTGGAGCGTACCTTGATAGTCCAGTGAAGTTTTATTCATACATGGAAACTGAATCCTCCTATTTTTGTTCCATTTTAAGAAATTATATATACATCTTTTGTCGAACTAGATTATGAAAAAAAATCATGGAAAGTATTTTTAATGTCATCACATTCCAAGGCTTAAATCTCATCACTATCCCTAGTATTATTGACCATTGACCACCACTAGTCGGCTTCACCTTAAAATGATAAATGGAAGAACTAACCTTTTTTATAAACACACCCCATGAATGGACTAACCTTTTTAATCTATCCTCCAGCTGCCAATGGGTCAGAAGTTCCACAGAAAGAAGGAGAGTGTTTCCTCATAAAATGTTTCTCTATCTTCATGCTCTATTGAGGTAAATATAGTTTATCTCTTTCATGGATTCTATCTCCATTTATAGTCTTAATGAACTAATCCATTATTGTCACAAAATGTTTGGTTCCAATACCCACCATTACAAGTTGCTAATTTGGAAATATATCATCTTCTTTGTTCCTTCCAACTTCATCTTACCTGTTTCTTCTGTGAAAGAACATTTTGAACTGACATATATTAGATTAATAAAATGGTAATATTCAATTTATATACTATTTCAACATAAACATAAATAAAAATATTTTATGTTAATCTATTAACATCATCTTATCCACATAATTTATCTAAATTGTGCTCTCATAACAACTATAAGGACCCATCCTCAAACATTATATAGTCTATAAAATTACTAAAAAATTAACTTAATTAAATTCCCAAGGATATTTTTGGTTTATAGTTTTAGATATTTAGTATATAATTCGTACATATAAAAGAATAATCGTACATAGTGTATACAACTAAAACAATATCCATTTTTTCATAATTTAAAATCATTTAATAAAAATATGAAATATGTTCCTAAAAATTCATCCCAACATTAATCATGAATTATGAATTTCTCTTACCCATCCTTAAACCCTATGAAAAACATTTTAAAACCAGGTATTAGAAAAAAAAATATTAGTAAGTGATATAATATTTTTTATAAAAACTCTTTGTACATGAATACTTATAAACATATGAAATTATTTTCACAAAGTCATACTCCTCACCCAATTAGTATCACATAGTTACTTTTTTGAAACATGAGATTTACATAAAACATTGAAACCCTAAATAAACCCTATAAATTAAATGGGTAATTACTTACTTAATTTAGTAACCCTTGTGGCTACCTTATGATTAGTAACCCTCAAAACTTCCTTAAAATGTCATCCTCACATCAATCTTATGGTGTAACCAGTACAGTTACATTTAGAGTAACCATATAGCCAACCTCCAACATAAAAATACCCAATGAATTTGAGGGAGATATAGGTCCCACCCAAAACCATAAAAAATTCCCAAGAACCAAAACCTGAACATAAAACATGAATAAATTCATAAAAACATTACTTTTGAATTTGATAACAATAGAAATTTAAAAGAGTATTATTAAAGTGGGGTCCCTAATATGTACCATATCATTGAAGTAAGATTTAATAAAATTATAGGAAAACATATAATAACTATAAATCCACATTATAAAAAACATATATTGAAATAAAACCATAAATAATATTATCATGATAAAATCAAAAAAAGTAGAATGTTAACCCAATAAATGGAAATTGGGTTAAGAATTCCCTTACCTCAGGTTTGTATTTCTTAAAATGAGTTTAAACCTATTATATAATTGTTAAAAGAGTGTTATTAATAATTTGAAGAAATATAGTAATGTTTATAAAACCTTATATGATCAATTTATGACATCATTCCACCTATTTGTTATTATATTTTGTTATTTACATTTTTTCTGGTGCGGGGTTGACATGGTTTCTATGGTCGGACTGTACTAGATTTTCTTATAAAATTGAAGAAAAACTAAATAATTGGAATAAAATTGTATTTATATGTTTATATATTATAAAATTATACCATAAATAATTTTTTATGATGTAATGATGAATAATTAAATAAAACATTATGGATATTCGTTTAAATCATTTTGGTGGTTCATCGATATTCATGAACTAGTTTCATTATGTTATTTAATATTATGTGTAAATTTTAATTACATTAAATTATATATGTTATATAATACACATGGAAATATTTTTCAACCATAAAATTGGTTTTATAACCATCCATTAATGTGGTAGTGAAAATTGAAAGCACATCATCCACGATGTCAATAAATCAACACTTCACAGAATGTGTTTTAATTTTTAGAATAAGTTGGAGAAGAGAAGAATTATGATGATGAATTTTTTCATAATTGTGATAAAATTATATTATATATAAGATATTAGATTTTTAATTCCTCTTGTATTAGAATAGGTGAATATTTTTTAAGAAAAGAAAAGGTATTGGAAAAAAATAAAATAAAATGAAAGAGGATTTTTACCTCTTAAATTATCTTCCTTGATAATCTCTTTAAGGCCTTTGGTTCAGGAATTTTGGTGATACCATTAAATATTTGATTTTGGGAGGATTCTTGGTAAGATTATTGTATAAAATTTATACAATTCTCAAAGTTTGAGAGTTGTGAGAAGAAGAGGGTTGGGGAGTGGTATTTATAGTGGAGTAGAGGGGGAAGGGGTTTCATTATTTTAATAATTATTTTATTATTTTTCTCAAGACAAGAAATATTGATGGTTATTGTGACTAAATATGGTAATTAGTGAAATTTAGTTTGAACTGAAGGTTCATACCTCAGCAGAACATCATCCATGAACCAATAATTGTTGTATTTAGCTTATTTTGTAAATTATCTTATTTCAATATTCACCATATATTCATGTATTTCAGAAAAAAAATTCAATGAAACCATTTTTCAACATTTAGAATTACATAAATGAACTATCTTTTTTCAAAAATATTTTATAAATATGACAAATTTAAATATAAAATAAAATCTTAATTTATTCAAAAAATCAGCATTTTAAAACTACAATTGATTCTATAACACCTTGAATATATTAATAAATGTCTCGTAATATTATTTTATAACCATAAGAAAAAAATAATCATTTATGATTACATTATTGGAAAATAAATTTTCACTTAAATTAATAATTTTTTCATAAAATTCAAATTAAATATTTATGACTCAAAAAAATACCAAAACATAATTTATAATTTTAAGAAAAATTATTTACTTGTTAAATGATTTAAATATATAATAATTTCACTTATAGGATGGATAAATTTTATTTAATCTTTATTAAGTTATTTTATTATTCTATTATCAAGATTACTATTCTTAATGGTCATGTCATTATTTCTAAGGTTATGTTACTATTCCATCAGAATAAATTCCTTGATTTCTATAAATATCAAAAAAATTTAAATTTATAATGAATTTAAATATTTATTTTTAGAATTAAAAAAATAATCAATAAGTATTTGGGTTATTACACATAATTACTACCATACCAACCTACACTATTGAGGCCCTCCACCCACCACCAAATAGAATAACCCCATGCACTGATGAAATAATCATCCCTTTCGTGTGCTAGAAAATACCCTCTTGGATTGAATTATCCTCCTTCCACTCGTTCAGGCTCTCCTCTTGGGCTTTATTGGCTAAATAACTCTTATTTTATAGGCTATGTAACGTTTTCCCCTTGGGTTATGCAATATAATGGGGTGTATATTTGTTTTCCTAAAATTATCAAATACTTACTAAAAATGTACTAAAGTATTTTTAATCAAAATCCAACTCCCAAATTTACCAATTTCATTTCATTTTCACCAAATAAATTCTTTAAATGTAAATCACCCCAATTTTAATAAATCAATAAATTACATGGGGAAAATTACTAAAAACATTTAAATAATTCACTAAAATTTTAAATATTTTCTTTGGAAAAAATGTCATCAAAACAAAATCCAAGACATTTTTCAAAACATTGTGTTCCAATAAAATAAATCTCAAAATTTCCATAATAAATAATAAACCAATTTGAATGGTACCTCAATCCCTTAATAAAATCAAATGATTGTATAATAAACCAAATCATCAATTAAATACCAAATTTATACTAAAACCCCTTTTTGCATTTTATCAAACATAAATAATAAACATAATTTTTTAAAAAATTAATAATGGGAACTTACCCCTAAGAAATAGAATTATAACTTCAATCAATATCACTAAAAAATAATAAATTTTGAGGAAAACACAATTAGTAAACTCAAGAAACTATAGTGTAATAGCTTCGACCTTTCGGGCAATTAATTTTCTAAAAAATTATTTATTGAGGTGTCTAGGGGTGGTATGGGGTGTTTTAGGACATGTGAGTCATTCTAACGGTGACTCTTTTCAATATTTTTCCCAATTATCAATATTCCATTGGTATCTTATCCTGGTGATAGGTTGTTCTCGCACTAGCTCATTCTGGAGGCAATCAGTTCTAGTGGTATCTCAACCTATTAGTGAATCATCTGGTAGTGAATCATCAGTAGTACCTCATTGGTGGTGACTAACCAGTGGTGACTCATTGGTGGTGACACAGCTAGAAGTGTGTCATTAGCAGTGACTCGTTTGGAGGTAACTTATTTGGCGATGACTCATTGGTGGGGACTCACTAGTAGTGACTCATCTGATGGTGAGTCACCTGGAAGTGAGTCATTAGTGGTGACTCTTCTAGCAAATAATTGCTAGTGGTGACTCATCTGGAAGTGACTCATTGATGTTGACACATCTTAGTGGTGGTGGTGACTCATTTCAATAGTTTCCCAAATTTTCAAAAAAAAAATAATTTTCCTGTTTTTCCCTTTTTAAATTTTTTATGGATAAATGAGTTTAATTATAGAATTAATTGTTTTAAATCCTTTTCAAAAGCCATAAATCAAATCATAAATTTCCCCAATGTCTGATGTCTTATAAATGGTCAATTTTTGTGGTTTAATCATATTCTTTTTAATGGAAATTCTAGGTCACTTAAAATATTGTGAGTCTCTGATCTAATCCTTCTATTTCATAGACCATGCCTTAGTTTATTTCTTCTCTGTTATTATGATATGGGATGTTTGAATTCCTTCTTCTAGTATGATTCCTGGAATGAGGTGCATTAGTTGGTTCGGGTCCCCCTTGAACTTATTTCCTCCTTTACGTACCCATTATTTTGTTGTAGAATGTGAGGGGAAAATGATTCTTCCTTCCAAGTCGGGTTTTCCTTCATTTTTCATTATTCTTATCATACAAGATGGGTTTATTATTATCACCTCAAGTAAAAAAATCATTGAAATTAATATAGATCATTCAATTGGTTTTAAAATAATATATTTGGGCTAGGAATGTGATGTATGATACTACTATTTTATTGATATTTTGATATGTGTTGTTAATTTTATTGGATAAATACCCACTAAAAATTGTGGCTATTGTGGTCCTTTTTTGTGCACTAGTTTATGGGTTTTGGAATATGCACGTGTTATGTGGTTGCTAAAATCACATTTTAAAAAACTGGTTAGCCACATATTTTTTGTTAATTTAATGGATTCCCCGTGATTGAATGTATTCTATGATAATACCCACAAAAAATAAGTGAAATTTCATAAGTTCTCCCACATTTTAAATCTAAAAATGTGTGGTGTTCTGATATATAATCTGATGTTTGGAATGGTAGTGGTGTGTGTTTATGAGTTTGATGTAATTTTCAGTAGCTATATTGTTATGTGTGTGGAGGAAGTGGATTACATATGGTTGTAAAGTGGGGTTGAAATGGGTATGGTAATATCAAGTGGTTGTAATGATGGTTATGGTGTGGATGTCCATCAAGGCCATGAAAGAATATGTTAATATAAATTGTTGATGAAGTTGGATTATTGGTAAGAGATTAATGGTTCATTGTGTGGTGATACTTTCTATGTAATGGATATTGTATTTTGTGAATTAATTCAATTTTCCTATGATGTATCAAACTAAAATGGAATATCATTTCTTGGGAAGAATCTAGAAAAAATAGTTTACTTGAAATGGAATGTGGATTCTGGAAATATATATAATAAATAATAATCGGATGAAATTTAATAAACCAATGTGCTTTAAATATGGGATTGTTTTATATTTTTTAAATCCGTTAAAAATTTAAATGTGGATTTAAAGTATAATGTGACTTGTGTCTTATGTTCTGCACATATGGTGACTTGCATATATTTTTCAAAGTGGAGGGGTTGGACCTTTTGAGTTGGGTCATTCATTATTTTTAAACCCATAGGATGGGGTTATATGATTCAATACCATATGTATATATCTTGTATGTTCATGATATTTCTATACAAACCCCACCCTTGTTGAGTTCTATGTGTCAAACCCCCCGTCGTCATGGGGGAGGGTGTCCTTCCCAAACATCTCAGTTGGAGGATGGATTGTTAGAAACCCTCTCTTATATATTCCATGTAGAGACCCGAAGCTTGACGTACATGGACTTTACATTAATTTTGCGGAATACTTAGTACATAACAAAAACACACACACAAGGACCGTAATAGTTTAGTGTCTTTGGAAACTCGGAACGTAATCTTCTAATCGTGGTGAAAGATCTTCAATATCTCCCATAAAGATCTTCCCTTTTTTTACCTAAAACCTTTCTTTATATCCTGGGGAAAAGAAAACACAAAAGGGTGATCTCGAATGCTCAGTAAGGGTAAACAAAAGAAAAATCAATCACATCATATTCATAAGAACATAACTTTTAGAAATCTTAACCTGCAAAAGAGAGCATAATTTCATAACATGTGATAAATCATGGTAGTGAAATGTAATCACAATAATCATAACTTAAAACATGAAACTTTGTGGCATTCACACATAATCATAGAGAATCATTAATTGTTAGTCAAGACTAATTGCCAAGACTATCTTAGTGGACAAAGTCCCTTTCTGAATCGAGTAACCCTCGTTTCAGTCCTGTTTCACTGAACCGGTATAACCTACCATTCCAGCCATGTCTATCTCATGAGATATAAAATCTTTACCCAATGCATTGGAGGGAGATATAGGTCCCACCCATCTCATAATGATAACATTATTATGTGTGCCACAAAATCATAAACCATACATCATTGCATAACCCATGTAATAAAAATGGGAATCTTAAACATCATGACATCATAAAACAATTCATATACGATAAATGAATTCATAAAAATAATTCCATCACAACATAATCAAATCAATATAATAATAGGGGCAAAAACAGAACCCTTTATTATCTTAGATGGAAAATAATTTTGATAAAACACTTGCACCCCATTCTTGAGGAAAATATCCTTTCTTCTTCAAAAACACTTTTCCTTTCATAACATGTCATACAATTCTAAACTAAAAGAAGTTGATTAAAAATAAACTTGAAAACTTGTAAAGGAAGCTTCTTGGAAATAATGTTTTAAAAATCCATTCTTGTCGTATAAGTTAAAAAAACATTCTTCGTACTTTTGTCAGAAAAGTCAAAAAGTACCTCGTACGAAAAACGATAAAAGATTCCTTTCATATCTTTTACTAAAAACTCACCGAAGGGTAAAGTTGGATTTAAACAATTTTAGGTGGATGGAAATAATATTACATATTGAAGAAACATGGATTTGGATGATAAAATACATCCCAGTAAATACCAAAGTATAAACAATCTCGGATAAAAATGAGATTGTGATATTTCCCTTACCTTAGGTCCGACTTGCTTTGTAAGTGTCCGAACCTCCTGTATAATGATTTAAATCATGTTATTGACTTATTCTAGAATCATATTCATTTTTATTATATCATATATGGTTCACTTATTACTTTATATTACCCGTTCTTTTGTAAATTCCATGTTAAAGAGCGTTTTGGGTAAATTCGTTTCATTTATCGTAGGTGTTTTGACTTGTTGTTCTTGACATTATTATTACTTATATCATGATTTACTTACTACCAGAATATAAAATATGATTTATATATCATATATATTCAGTATATATATATATAATAGATAGATAAATGAAATGAAAAACACTGTTCATGGAGACGGTAGTCCGTACGTACGCATGAACGCTGTTTTTCTTTCCTTATTGTCTTGAATGGTAGTAAGTAGATGACATACATATAAATATACATAAATCCAGTATCATTATTATGTCATATATTTCATTAGTACTTATTATATATACTTTATAATCATTCATGAATGGTTAATCATTGAGAATGAATCTCATCGCGTCGTGGAGACGGTAGTCCGTACGTACGCACGAGCAATGATATCATTTCCATAATTATTGAATTGAATTGGAGTGGATGATAAAATATATCAAAATCATTATGATGTTATAATAACTATGTATAGTTATTCTTTACACCATAATACCCATCCATGTAAGGTGTTGGTGGAAAAACAGATTACACCACAGCGTGGAGACGGTATTCCGTACGTACGCACGCGCGGTGATTTCGTTTTCCGTAGGATGGATAGACGGTGAATTAGGAACATATCAGTATATTAGTGATACAGATTTTATCACTTCATAATGAAACAACCTAAGAAGAAGAAGTGGAAGAAGAAATAAAGGTGAAAGAATTGGTAACGGAAATTACCTCTTCTTTGAAGCGCCTCTTTGAGACCTCCACTTAGGGCACTAAAATTGGTCTTTGAGGAAGACCAGAACCTCTAGGATTATTCTAGAGAAGTGGAGAAGGGATTTTGACAGGGGTTGGCCGAGCTTGAAGGCTCAAAGTTGTGTGAGGAGGAGGGGGAGGAGGTTCCCCTTTATAAGGGAGGAGAGGGGCACCTTAGGAATATCTCAAAATATTATTTTATATTAAAGTCAAAATAGGTTTATAATGGTTCCAAAGGGTCTTATTTCGAAGCTAAAGTGGGGATGGGTCGAAATCCTATCAACCAATATGATTTAGACAAGTTTAGGGTATTATTTTAACCTTATCAATTAGATTTAACTCTAAGTAAAATAATTTAACTTTTACCGTGTCTTTTTGTTTTCTTTCACTATATGGTTAATAAACTTACTATAACATGCCAAACGAACCCCAAATTGTTTATTATTAATATATATATCCTTATCTAAGTAATTTTTCCGAACCATAGATTTTTAGGAATAAAATAACAATTAATAATATAATATTTGATTTAAAAACTATTTTGTGTCAATTTTGATACTATTTGATATATGATTTTTTGAAAGTCATAAAAGAATTATATGTTCAAACCAAGTTGATTAAATCAACACTAATATATCATAGTAACCAAGAAAATTAGTGGGATTAATAAAAAATCTCAAATTACATTTATTTTGGTGTTTATAACATCAATTATGTCAATATTTCATTAATAAGACAATTATTGCATCATCTTTCTGTCATAATAAATGATAATTATTTAATCCCTAAAAATTCTAAATAAATTCCTATGATGTCGATAATTATATTAGATTTCTGGAGACTATTCATTTTCGAAGTTTCATGAATTTTATCACTAGATTAGAATTATTATACTTATAAGATTTAAGAAAGTGACATGTTGTCACATTCTTCGGTTTTAATAATAATTAAATTATTTTCATTGACAAAATTTAATTAAATTAATCTAATCCTACCCTTAGGTGATATGGGTTTACATTTAGCCATCAAATAGAATTTTGACATTTGTTAGGGTAATTTTAAAATATTATATTTACCCTTAATTACCCGATTTACCTTTAACTAGGGTAAATAAAATTTACCGTAGTTACTATTCATAATTCCCAAAAATAAAAAGTATCCAATTAACATAATTTGGACCCAATGATTCCAAATATGAAATCCATTTTTTAAAATTCAAAACACAGAAGTTTCAGAAATTAAATTAAAATTAATCCCGTTGTCGAATAAAAACCGGTTTTTGTTTAAAACATTGCAAAAGATTGAATTGATTTAACCTACAAATTCAAGGTAAAATCAATGCTAATGACATACATTATATTAAATGGTAAAAATATATTCTATTTATACTTTAAAACCATTCAATATTATAATTTAACCACATAAGATATTACGATGAAAAAAGTTGTTTTTAATTAAAATATAGCTTGTTTTTACTATTCATTAAAATGTGAAAGTTACCAGAATAATATGAAAAATTTATCCAAAGTAAATTTTTATTTCTTGATTCCAAAGAAGAATTTTAATTTTTTCAAATTGAACTTATAAACATGTCAAAAACCAGATTTAAAGTGGGTGCGCCATCAAAAGGCAGCAAAACTGCATTTTTTAAAAAATACTTATTTTACCCGATAAATTTATTTTGTTCTTATACCATGTTCTAGAAATGTATAAGATGAATAATAATGTTATAAAATTCAAATTTTAGTTAATACTATTCATAACGGCTAGTTCATGACAATATTATAATAATATAACACTGTTTATTAAAACTCGGTATTGCGTACAACACACGCTATCGAGGAAGGTCGCGATTGCGTATAATGCAAGCCAAGTCAGGGTTGCGTGTTGTGAAAGAATCCTTCGTTGTTTCGTATAACATAATCCAACTATATTTCATTTATACATTTAATATATATATATATATATATATTCTCAGTGTTGCGTAGAATAACTATTATCAAAATTATGTGTAACACGGTCCAAGAATAGTGTTGCGTATACTGCAACCTAATACGGTGTTGCATATAGCGCAAGTAATCTTGGTGTAGAATACAACACAAGACATTAATGAAATTAAAATAATATTTTTCATAAAATCTCGGGGTGTTACATTCCATCTTCCAGGAGAGGTAGGTATTGCACAGGATGTGATGGTTAGAGGTATATTAGGGAATTAGAAGGTGGAGGTGATGTGGTATCCTAGGTGTCTCCAAGGTGAGTTGTGATGTGGTATCCTATGTGTCTTTGGGATGAGTTGTGATTTGATATCCCTAGTTTCATCAATATGATTTGTGATGTGATGTCCTAGGTGTCTTTCGAATGATATTTTCTATGTAGTGAGACCCAAGAGTGAGAGGGATGGATATGTTGTGATGACTATGTGTGTGCGGATGGGATTTTTTGTGAGTCCTAGGTGTGTATGGGCGGGATGTGTTTTGAGGCCCGGTGTGTTCGAGTGGGTTGTGATGTGGTATGTTTCAAAGAGTTGGGATCACTAGGACGTCTGTTATTGGGGTGTGAGAGTGAATAAAGAGTGGGTAGTTGGTGTGGGGTACTCTACCATTGATGTGATTTATATTATATTATATTACTTGGTTGTATTATTTGGTGAATTAGCCTTTATGAGGTTGGGATTTTGGATAGTATATCTATTTAGGTGTAGTATGATTCTACTACATTCTCACGGGTGAATTAGTATTCTCTTTTCTCATGTGAATGATTGAATTTGGTTTTCCTACTGAATATACCTGTATTCTTACGCTATGTTTATAAAAATTATATTTTTGTTTCCAGAAGGACTTTGTGGATCATGTTAGACATTTCTAGTTCAAGCCTTTATTGTGGTTGTTGTGTCATTTCCATGGCTTTATTCTTTTGGGGTTTCTTTTGGAGAATTTTATATGTATCATTTTTTTAATAAATTCATTTTGGATGGTTTTCCTTTATTTTAAATATTTCATAGAGTATATTTTGGTTGATACACCTTATCTCTCAATATTTTTTCCTTATAAATGGTAATTCCTCCCATATTTTGATATTTTTACACCCTTGGTGCTAGTCACCAACTCGGTGCCTATAAAAGGAGGTACTCGAGGGGTCATTATCTCCCATTCAACATTAAATTATTAGGAGGGGTAACTTTGGATGGATGGGTAATTATATAATGGTATCAAAGGTGATGGTTTAGATATAAGATAGAGTTTTGTGTTCGGCACAGTGAGGATTGCATGGGATGTTATGGAAATAATTCCTGTTGACCTTGGAATGTGAAATCGGCTAATGATACCAGTTAGGACATGGGATTTTAGGGGCCCCAATGATTCGATGCATGGGCTCTTAGCTTATTTAAAGACCATGTGAGGTGGACCTTATTACAAGGTAGAGACCAAGGTGAGGAACATCCATCATGATGAATTATGATCTTATTTAAATTGGTTGATTATTTTAAATGAAAATGAATTAAATAAATCATGAATTATTTTGTGTTTTTCCTTGACTTTTCCCAAAAAAAAATCATAATAAATATTTTTTGTCGAATTATTCATATAACCAAAAGGAAAGAGTAATATAATGGTTATATGATTTGAATTTTTTTTTGAAACATTCTTGAGGATTGAATGTGTGGTTTCCTTTCTTATTATACCATGATTCTTAATAAATTGGATTTTTATTTATTTGTTCAAAATGTATAGAATAACATGTAGTTTTTCTAATGTTTGAAATTGTTAGAGAAACATGTTTGGTGTATTTTTTTTAAATCAACTGCTTAATTTTTAAAACCATTATCAAGCATGTAGCCTCGAAGTAGATTTTTAATTGTCATAATAAATTAGATTATTTTGAAACCATGTTTAGAAGTATTATAGTTTCCCTATGAGTTAATATGTCTCGCATTGTATTTAATATTTAATTTTTCATGAGTATGTGTTATGTAACTATTATGAAACATAGAATTAACATTTAAATTATGAAATTTATTAAAATGACCATTATAATTATTGATAATTATTTTGAATTTGGAAACCTATACAAGAATAAATTTCTATTTATTTATTATAATTCCAATTCTATAGTATTGATATAACTATATCATGTAAGAATGTGTTAAGGTAGAAATCTTTATGATATTTATTTCTATATTTATAAAAATTATAAGCATTCCATATGGTAACTTGTATTTAGACATGGAACTATAAAAATGTATAAACATATTATTTTATGACTAATAATAAATTTTAATTACTAAAATAACCTTACCACACATGTTAAGACATGAGTAGTTTGTTATGGGAAGCATGTATAATGATAAAATCATGTTTTTGGTAAATAGAGAAATTTTATTATGAATGTTTTGAGCATGTGGCATGTTTAATACATTACATTTAAATATTTAAGTAGAATCTCATTGACATCACTTCCGTATATAAGCATGTTTTCTTGAACAGTTAAATGATTAAATAATGTTTATCTCGAGAATGATAAATTATAAAATATAGTATTACAAATCAAGTAATGTTAATTTCATGGATATAAAGCATGTTGTATTTTGATGATTCAAAAAGAATGTTGTGTATGTGTATGAGTACTTGAGAATGAAAAAACAATGAAATATAGTATTACAACATATGTGGTTTTTCATTTCATGATTAATAATTTATTATTAATATTTATGACTCTATATTAGTTTGTTGTATGTAATATAGTATTTTGATATAAAAAAGAATAAAATATAGTAATACAACATGTGCAGTTTAATTTTTTTTTCAGATGGCATGTTTTCCTGATACAATCATTTATTAAAGAACATTCAATCTGTGAATGATAAATCATGAAATGTAGTAATATAAAATTTTTAGTTTTATTTTTTTATCATTAATCATGTTTTACTTTTATTATTATAACATAATGTTGTCTATGTAATGTCATATTGGGATTGAACAAAAATAAATTTCATGTAGAATTTTTCAAATGATGTTAATCATATTTCTTTGATAGTAATATGAACATAGAATGTCTTGTATAACCATATTAAACATGGTGTGTGATATGACATATGCACGGTTTTATCATTAACATGGACACATGTTAGATACATTTAAATTCAATAAATTATATTTCACTAAAAATAACCAAGAAATGTTGAATTTTTTTCTTTGGTTGAATTGTTATCATTGCATTGATATAATGATATACCTTGCTGAAAATAGTAGTTGTAGGAATCCTTAATTGGGCTATTATGATTGGAGATTAATAGATCCTTGAAATGAATTCTATATTAACATCGCCATTAATTTAAACTCTAGTCACATATATATGGATAATAAACCATTTTCCCAAGATAAATTAAAATTGTGTGAAATTACCATGCAAAATAATGAGATGATGTAATATAAGCCCCTAGATAATTATTGAAGATGTTATGTGTTTTTGCTATGTGTGATTATTCTTATTGTGATTACTTATGTAACATATGATTTAAAACATAAAAAATATAAAGTGGAGGAAACTAGATCCTTAGTCGATATGTGTTATACTTTGATTATATTTAAATAATGTGGTCAATTCATTTCCACCCAAAGTGGATAATATCTCGACATGGGAAATAGAATTCCTTGATTTATGCATTTAGGGATTTGTGTGTGATGATAATTGTGATAGTTGGTTGAGGAAATATGGGGGGATAAGGTGGGTAAGTAGGTTACATGAAAACAGTACTTTCTTATCAATGGTGAAGTGGTGTTGTGATGTTGTTGCTTGAAGTGTATGGAAGGAATTTTTATTGGATGGTGTGTTTGGGGTAATGGTTTTGTTGTGAAATTTTGGTGATTCATGGTGGATGAGACATTTTCTTGTTGGAGTTTTTTTTCTTCTGTTGTTTTGAGGGGTGATTATGTGTATGGAATACCTCACCACTAATAAAAAAATAATACTTAAAGTCAGTAATAAAATAAAATGGTTTTTTGGAAATCATAAATGTGTTGAAGATAGAATTTCCAACCATGTGTAATTTTTTTATAATATGATTGCAATGTTTAGATATAATCATATTTATTAGTTATTTTGTGATTCCTTTTATGTTAATGACACGTGTTATGACCACAAATATAAAAAGAGATTGAAACACTTTCACCGAATCAAGAATAATTATATTACGACACGTTTTAAAACTATGAGAGTGAGTCAGTGCCACCCAAAGAGGACCATATAATTGTGTGGTGGATAAGTTCCCTTGATTTTTATGCTTATGGTGGATATGTCTATATTAATATGAGTTCCTGTTCTGGTAGGAAGATTTCAGGAAAAATTATTTCATGTATATTGTCCTAGTGAATCATGTTTCATCAGAAGAATTGGGAAATTTTCTACTTGATATAATTGATTATTTCAACCTTTTTTTTACATTTCATGTCATATGTAAAAATTGAGATAAGTAGTAAAATATTTGAAAAACATGGCATGTGTGATGAAAACTGCTAGTAGTGACTTAATGAAAACAAACAAAAAAAATATTTTTCATTCAAATTTTTCTTTAGTTGAAATAATGATTTAAATAATAATATTTATAAAATGAAAAAGGGTATAGAATGTTTTTATGATTAGATTTAAGATGATTTGAAATGAGTGGCATAGGTTTTCAAAAAAAATATTTTTAAAAAAATCAAAGGAATGTGATTGTGAAATAAAATTTTGAAGCCATTAAATATTTTGGGTGGAAGAAATATTTTCTTCACATAAAAAGTGATTTGATTTTAAATGAATGGTGATTTTAGAATATATATAATTTTTTAAAACATTTAATGATGAATTGAGTTAAAGAGAATGTTTTTTTATAATTATTTAGTTGTTATTTCTCTATGTTTTTGTTTTGACCATCTATGTGGACTTGTCCTTGTTTGAGAGTTATCTCCCTCAAGAGATTGTTTCCTATGTATTATGTTGATTCACACTTTTTTCCATTGTGGTTTCTATATTCTAAATATACCTAGAAACATGATAGGTATCTCATGGGTTGGTTATTCTATCCACTATTACATTACTTTGTTTGTGATGTGATGTTTCAATCCTTTTTATGATATGAGTAGTTTTCCTAGGTTTGTGATCTATGTGTTGTGATGTGTAATAATGTCCTGACATATGAAAATGGGAGGACCTGATTCATAATCATGACACATTAACTTCAATGTGATTAAACTCGTGAATTTTAGTGAGTAATACCCATAGAGAATAGTATCTTGACATGGAATATAGAATTCCCTGATTCATTTGTTCGGGATGGTGATGTTTGTTGGTTGTAGAAGTTGTTAGTTTGGAAAACATTTAGGAAGAGATGGTTGGGAAATGTGTTTCTTGATCATTTGGGTTAATGTGTTTGATTGGTTGTGGTGTTTCAAGTGTAATGACATCCTTGAAAGGTATCTCAAGGGATGGTTGTTCATCCCCTTATTATCTATTCTTCCATATAGTTTTTGAATTATTGAGGTCTAGAATAGTATGAGAGGTATCTGATGTACTAATTCGAACCTTTTTTCATGTCACTTTGAAAACAATATGATTATTGGGGTGTTTGGGTGTAGTCTGGGGTGTTTTTAGGACAAGTGTGTCATCACAACAGTTACTCATTTCAAAAAATTTCCCAATTTCTAGTTTTCCAAGGGTATCTCATGACAATAGTTAGTTCTGGCGGTAGCTCATTATGTTCATAGCACATTCTAGAAGAATCTCATCATAGCGGTGACTCATCTTGCGGTTAATCATATGGTAGTGACTCAACAGCATTGAATCCCTAACCATGACTCACTAGTGGTGACTTCCTGGAGGTGATTCATCTAGTGGTGACTTGTCTGGTAGTGACTCATCTGGTGGTTACTCATCTAGCGGTGACTCACTAGAAGTGACTCACTAGAAGGGACTCATCATGTGGTGACTCTTCTGGGGGTGACTCGTCTTTTTAGGTAACTCTCTAGTGGTGACTCAACTAGTAGTGACCTATATTGGTAGTTTTGGTGACTCGATTCAACCGTTTTCCAAATTTCCAGAAATTTCCAGTTCTTCCATTTTATTCCTTTTATGTTTAATTTGATGATAAATGAGTTTAATTCCATAATTAATGGGTTTGAAATTAGTATGAATGTCCATAAATCATATATTAAATTTCTACAATGTCTATAGGATATTAAATGGTCAAACCATGTAGTTTAATATGATATTCTTTAATGTAAATTATAAGCCATTTAAAATCTCGGGGGTTCCGAATCTAATTCTTATAAGCTGGGTACTTCCACTTAGTTTATACAATCTTCATTATCTTGATACAGGACACAAAAAATCAATTTTCCCATATTATTCAAATAACAAGGTGTTATAGATGGTATGGGTCCCCCTAATGTAGTTTCCTCCTTTAGACACCCCCTGTTTTGGTGCAGAAAGACTGGGAAAAAGGATTATTCTTTCCAAGTAGGTCTTTCCTTTGATTCTCTTTAGGTAAATCACTCGTAGTGGGTTTAATATTATCACCTCTTGTGAATAAGGTTCCATATGAATTAATATATATAATCGAATTAGTTTAAAAACAATATAAAGGAAATGGGTAATGTGATGTATGATCCTACTATTTTATTGATATTTTGACCAATGTTGTGAATTGTATGGGATAAATACACGATAAAAACCATGATCCTTGGGGATCCTTATATATTCACTTGTTTATGATTTTCATCTTATTATGTGGTTGTTGATGACACTTATTAAAGAACTAGTTAACCTCATATATTTGATTATTATAATGGATGCCCCATGATTCAATGGCTACTATGATAACACCATTAAATAAACAAGTGAAATTAGTTGAGTTCCCCTTTCTGTTATAAATCTGTAAATATGATGTGTTGTGATATATATTGTGATGTGTGGAATGGTTGTGGTGTGTGTGTGTGTATTAGTTTGATGTAATGTGTAGTAACTTTATTGTTATGTGTGTGGGGGAAGTGGATTATATAGGGTTATAGAGTTGCGCAGTGATGGGTATGTTTATGAAACAGGGGTATAATGATGGTTATGGATTGGATGTGAAACAAGGATAAACAAGGGTATGTGGTAGTAAATTAGTTATTATGTTGGATTATTGGTAAGAGAGTAGTGGGATGTTGTGTGGTTATACTTTCTATTTGTTGGTTATTGTATTTTATGAATTAATTCTATTTTCCTAGGATATATGGGACAAAAATGGAATATCCTTTACTTGGAAGAATTTTGAAAAACGTTTATTTGAAATGGAATGTGGAATGTGAACATCTAATGAATGAATAATAACATTCTGGAATTTAATGAACTAATGGTTTTTAAATATGGGATCATTCAATATTTGTGAAATATTTCAAGTTGCTAAATGTGGATTAAATGTATAATGTGACTTGTGGATTTTTTTTCCTACATGTATGGTTTCTTTTATATATTTTTGGTTGTGGAGGTATTGAACATTTTCAGTTGGGTTGTTCCATGTTTGTAAACCCATATGATGGGATTGTGTTTTTCAATATTTAGAGGTATATATCTTGTTTGTTATTGTGATTTCTATATGTACCCCCCCCCCCACACACACAAATTTTTGTGATCTATGTATAAAACAACCCCATTCCCGTGTTGGTGGGTGTCTTTCTCAAACATCCCAATGAGAGGATGGATGGTTGTCCACCCGTTTATCCATATTCCATCTTATAGGAGAGGTAGTTATTGCACAAGATGTGATGGTGGGAGTTCTGTTAGTACATTAGATAGTGGATGTGATGTGGTATCCTATGTGTATTTAGGGTGCATTTTGATGTTGTATCCCAGGTGTCTTCTGAATAAGTTGTGATGTGATGTCCCGGGTGTCTTTAAGATGAGTTGGTATTCAATGCCATAGGTGTCTTCAAGATGTGATTTTTTGTGTTGTGAGACATGGGTGTGAGTGGGCAGGATATGTTCTGAGGCCCATGTGTGTATGGATGGGATGTTTTTGAGTCCCTTGGTGTGTGCATGTGGGTGTGTTTTATATCCCACGTGTGTGTGGGTGGAATGTGTTTTGAGGCATTGGTGTGTGCGAACCAGATCTGATGTGGTATGTTTAGAATAGGAGGATCACCAAGACATTTTCTGTTTGGGTGTGAGAGAGGATAATTAGTGGGAATGTGGTGTGGGGTCCCCTATCATCGATGTGATTTATATTATATTATATTACTTGGATGTGTTATTGGGTGAGTGTGCCTTAGTGAGGTTGGTATATGGGTTAATAAACATGTTTAAGTGATGTTTGGTTCTATAACATTGACACAGGTGCATTAGTTTTCTCTTTTAAAATGTGCATGAGCGACTTTGGTTTCCCTACCGAGTATACATGTATGCTCACCCTACATATATAAAAACTATTTTCAAGTTTCTAGGATGTCCTTATTGACCATTTTTTACCTTTCTATTTCGGGCCATTAGAGTTGTTGTTTTGTCGATACATTAGGTTTACTCTTTTGGTATTTTTTGGAGAATTTTATATATATTAGTTTATATATATATAAATTTTTGGTTGTTTTGGATTTATTTCACATATTTCAGGGAGTAGATTCTGGTTGATACCCCATATCTCTTTATCTAGTTTTCTTATAATGGGTAATTCCTCCTGTATTTTGAGATTTGTACACCCTTGGTTCTAGTCCCCAACCTGAGGCCTACTAAAGGTGAGACTCATGGGTCATTATCTCCATTTCATAATTTCTATCATATGAGAGGTATCTTTTGGGGGAGGGGTCATAAAATTTATTGTGTGAATAAAAAATAAAATCACAGAACTACCAACCTCAAATAGTGTACAGTTTTAATTAAATAATTATAAACAAGAAGAACAATACCCAATACCTGATCCATACACCCGAACATCAAGATATAACTAAGAGAGAACCCCTAAAAAAAGGTTCATATAAGAAAAAACTATGTGAATTTAATTGAATAAAAATATTTTCGAAGGAATCAGAGACTAATAATAGGGTCAGCCTCTTAAACAGTACCATGAACCAAGAATGATATCACATAAAAATCTAAGAGATGAACAAAGGGTTGAGTCCTTGGACCCCTATAGAATTTTGGTTGAGTGAGGAGAGGGATAAGGGGAATGGTGGTTTACTTATCAGGAGGGTAGTTTAGGTGTTTCAATATTTAAAATTATGTGTTAGTTGTATGGTTTGGCTGCTTGGTTAACCAAATGGCTTGCCAAATAGGAACCCCTTATTGGACAGTAAATGGGAACTAAACGGTGGGATGGAACAATTGTTAAAAAAAATGATCCATCTATTTTGAATAGATTTTTTATTATTATAGACCCACTAGGATGGTTACTACTAACCATGTAGGCTAACTGTGCACCCTGTATAGAAGCTACAAATCATAAGGTTTTAAACAAGTTTGATATGAAACTAAAGGAAATGATAAAATATAAATATATATAAAAATTATTAAGGATAGTAAAGGTTGGGGTTTAAAATAATCCCCATAGTAATGCTTCCTTCCTCTTAGAAAACGTGTATGTTATGAAAAAAAGATAAGAAAAAATTTATACTCTAACCATATGGAGAGAGTAACCTTTAACTGAATATCCAAAACACTCACACCTAATAGAATTAAACATTATGATCAAGAAACAAATATAAATATTGGATCTCCCTTCTATTTATTAATTTAGCACATTGTGTATCAGTATGTAACAGGGAGACACTACCTGAATCTCTCCACAAGGAAACTCGAGTAAAAAACTAACGGAGGATCATCCATAATTTCTTTAAAAAAACAATCACTTTGTAAATGAGCACAGATCCATAAACAACCAAAAATGATGATAAGAATTAAAATTAGATAATTGAAATAAATGAAGATGAAAATAGGAGAATGTAAAAAAAGTGAGACACCTTAAAAGATATTGGAATCACTATCATGATCCATAGAATAAAGACCATTCTTCCCAAGATGATGCTTTTTCTTACAAAATGCAAGAACCCAAAATTTTCTAGATAAGTATCGGGATCATTTATAGGTAATAATTTTTATTCTATTGAGTACTTGTCATTGGTATTTACCTCACGGTGTGTTTGGGTAAAAATTAGAGAATTTTCGAAGAATTTTGGGCAGTGCGCGATTGGCGCATAGTTTACCCAAAGCATGCACCTTGTCCCAGCAAACTGCACAACCCTAGACATAGAGGGATTTCATATAAAGTGAATGTGTTTTCAAACCATGCACCGTAAAATGAGAACAAATAACCCCCTAGAAGATACACATGGTTAAGGAACACTATAAGTGGAAACTGTGCACCTTTGCCAAGCAAACTGTGCTGGGGGTTTATGTTAACTTGAAAACTATATTTTAAAATACTTGAACCCCTATATTAACCCCAAATCAAACCGTACTTGTCCCTTAATGATTCCCCACAATTTTGGAGGCTCTTCGATGATTTATTAGGTCTCCCAACCTCTGTTCTTGATGAATTGAAAGGTGGATTGAAGATTTTCACCTCCTCGAGTAAGTGGTTTCTTTCCATTTATATCTCTATTTCTCTCCCACTACTCTTCCTAGATAAAAGAGGTATGTTTATATGTTTTCGGATCAATATTTGGATCTAGGTTTTTTAGATCTTGATCCATTTAAATCACAGATCTTAGAATAGAATTAAGACAATACGGTAAAAAATGTTTTCCTCAATGGGTTATTTGTGATGGAACAATCAACCCATCACAAATAACCTTTTATTTGCGATGAGAAAAGGTTCCCCGTCGCAAAAACATTCGCGCGGTTTGGCACACAAACCATGCCAATACGCGCGGAAGGGTATTGCCGACGGGTAGGCACCGCTCGTTGAAAATATTGGGAGATGGTAAGAACTAGTCGCAACGGGGGATCCCACATCTCAAATAGTTTGACACCCGGAGGGTATTAGTGATGGGTATCATCGCAAATAACCGACGGTGGTAAAAACCTATTTTTGCGATGATACAACATCCCTTAGCAAATAGTGTGTCGGCAGGTTCTATTTTGTGATGACCCCCATCGCAAATAATCATTTAACCGCCGACTGTAATTTATGTGGCCAAAGGTATTTGCGACGGGCCACATCGCTAAAAGTACTATATGTGACGGGATTCTCATCACAACTAATCTTACATATATATAACCCCATACATTTTTTCTTCTCTCCTCCTGATTTCCTTCTTCTTCTGCTTCTGTAAACTCAAATTTTAGAGTGAAAATTTTTTAGAGTTGTTTTTTTACCAAGATGTTTTGAATTCGTCTTCAATTATAAGAGATCAAGTTTAAAGGTATTTATGTTTTATTTAATTTATTATTTATTTCGTTTCATTATATTAATTTTAATTTTTGTTGATTAGTTGTAATTATGTTAGATTTAATTTTTTTTGTCATCAGTATTTATTTGTAATAATAAAATTACATTATTAGTACTAATTCTTAGTAAATAGTATTTATTAATAATTATTAACAATAATTAGTAATGTATGTAAATAATAGTAATTATTAATTAGTAACTGTATTTTGTAGAAATTAATAGTAATTAACACAAATTAGTAATAATTAAAAATAAAGAGTAATAAATATTTACAATTAGTACTAACTAGTATTAATTAGTAATAATTAGTAATAAATTAAAATATTTAGTAATAAATACTAATAAATAGAAATAAATACTAAAAAATAGTAATAAATACTAATAAATTGTAATAAATACTAATAAATAGTAATAATTAGTAATAAATAGTACTAATTAGTAATTAATACTAATAAATTTTAATAAATACTAATAAATACTAATAAATACATTTAAATAGTAATAAATAGTTATAAATAGTAACAAATTGTAAAAAATATTAATAAATAGTAATAAATATTAATAAATAGTAATAAATAGTAATAACAAGTTATAGATAGTAATAATTATTAATAATTAGTAATAAATACTAATAAATAGTAATAAATAGTAATAAATACTAATAAATACTAATAAATAGTAAAAATTAGTAATAATTAGTAATAATTAGTATTAATTAGTATTAATTAGTCTTAATTATTATTAATTAGTATTAATTAGTATTAATTAGTAATAACTAGTATAAATTAGTAATAGTTAGTGTTAATTAGTAATAATTAGTAATAATTAGTAATAATTAGTAATAATTGCTCATAAATAGTAATAAATAATAATAATTAGTAATAAATAGTAATAGTTAGTAACAATTAGTAAAAATTAGTAATAATTAGTAATAATTAGTAATAATTAGTAATAATTAGTAATAATTAGCAATAATTAGTAAAAATTAGTAATAAATTGTAATAAATAGTAATAATTTGCAACAATCTGTAATAATTTGTAATAATTAGTAATAACTAGTAATAAGTAGTAATAATTAGTAATAATTAGTAATAATTTGTAATAATTATTAATAATTAGTAATAATTAGTAAAAATTAGTAAAAATTAGTAGTAAATTGTAATAAATAGTAATAAATTGTAATAAATAGTAATAATTTTCAATAATTTGTAATAATTTGTAATAATTAGTAATAACTAGTAATAAGTAGTAATAATTAGTAATAATTAGTAATAATTAGTAATAATTAATAATAATTAGTAATAAATAGTAATAAATAATAATAAATGGTAATAAATAGTAATAACTACTAAGAATTAGTAATAATTAGTTATAAATAGTAATAAATAGCAATAAATATTAATTATTAGTGATAATTAGTAACAATTAGTAATAATTAGTAAAAATTAGTAAAAATTAGTGAAAATTACTAAAAATTAGTAATAAATTTTAATATATAGTAATAAATAGTAATAAATAGTAAATAATAATAATAACTTGTAATAAATAGTAATAAATAGTAATAAATAGTAATAAAGAGTAACAATTAGTAACAATTAGTAATAAATAGTAATAATTAGTAACAATTAGTAATAACTAGTAATAATTAGTAATAATTATTAATAAATAGTAATAATTAGTAATAATTGGTATTAATTAGTAATACATAGTAATAAAAATTAATAAATAGTAATAAATAGTAATTAATAGTAATTAATAGTGATAAATAGTAATAAATTGAAATAAATAGTATTAAATTGTAATAATTAGTGATAATTATTAATAATTATGAATAATTAGTGTCCACTATTTCGATTAGGTGACATGGATGCAGACGACTCGGTATGCCATCGAGAAAGACCGAGTGGTCGGTATCGGCTCTCATTTGACTCCTGTGAATTATAATGGTACTACTATGATGTCGACATCTTGCTCGAGATGAGCACGTAGAGATACATCATCTTCTAGCTCATAGTATCAGGAGGTGTTTTGAGCTCAAACTGGGCTTATAGAGAGTTTGCAGAAGTAATAGAAGAGATGTGTCAGCAGCACGAGGAGGACATGTGTCGATGGCAGTAGCAGCATGAGCAGATGGAGTACATGCGTTGTATGACTCATAGTTTAGGGATGAAGTTTCCTCCACCATATCCTCCCACTCCTCTAGATCCTTTAGAAGACTATCCCTTCTAGTGATTTTTTTGTTCTTTTAAATACATTTAAATTGAACATTTTATATAATATGAATTATTTCTAGTTTTGGTCTTTTATATTGGTGAAAATACTGCATATTTTTTATATTTTTTATTTTTTAATATTTTTTAATTTTTTATTTATTATTAGTAAAATATTTCTTAATGTATTTTTATTTTACTAATAATAATAATAATATTTTATGTTTTGTTATATTTTTTCACGAATATTGAGAATTTGAATTTTTAATTTTTTTATTTTTTTAATAATAATATTATTATTTTTTCATTAATCGTAATTATTTTATTTTATTTTATTAAGTATTTGTAATGGAACCCTTTATGACGAGACCCCGTCACAAATAGATTACGTATTTTTTTTAAAGTTTTTGAGACATGTGACTTTACCACCGAATAAAATGTTTTTGTGACGGGCCTGTCGCAACAGGTTTTTGTATATATAAGTATTTAAATAGAGAGAAATTTTCAACAGGACTGGTTCCAATTGCAAGTACTATTTTTTGTGACAAGACCGTCACAAAAAATACAATTTTCGAAACATTTTCTACAACGGGCTATTTTCTACGGGCCCCCATTGCAAAAGTGATTTTGCGACGGGATCCCATCTCAAATAGTCCATCACAAAAAGCTGAAATTATAATAATGAGATCTTTTTCATTGTCATTATTTTGCTAAATTTGGGATTTATTTTGATGAGTGTTCTTCATCAATTTTTTGGTAATTATTTCATATTTAAAATTCTAAAGACATAATTGAAATTATGTCCATGTAATTATAAAATTTCAATATGTCTAGAAATTGGGTTCTTGATAAAATTAATTAATTTGGTGAATTTTTTAATTGAGGGAAATGTTAATTTGGTGATATTGGGATTATAGATTTTCAATAATTAATTTTTCAATCAATTTAAATGGAATAGGGATTGTAGAATAAGAAAATAAATTGTTTAATTATTTATGATATATTAGCATTGATAAATTGAAAATATTAATTGTTGAATTAATGATGAAATATTGAATTGATTTAATTGGAATAATAATTTGATGAATTAGTTGGGGATATTGAATTTATTGAGATGGAAAAATTTTATTAATGAATTAATTCTGGATATTTAATTGATTGAGTTATAACAATTACTTTTTTAATTAGCTGAAGGTATTTAATGTGATTAATTAACTATGGAATTAATTAATTAATTGCACATGAAAAATTATTTAGTGAATTAATTGAAATAATTAAATGTGATTAGTTAATTAAGGAATTAATTAAGACAATTGACATGAATAATTAATTAGTGAATTAATAGAAGGAACCAGAAGTGACTAGTTAATTAAGGAATTAATTAATGTAATTGACATGAAAAATTAATTGGATTATTAATTATATGGTTTGAATTTGATAATTAATTGTGAAATTAATTAATTCAATTGATGTGAACAATTATTTTGCGAATTAATTGAATGGTCTGAATGTGATTAATTAATTGTGGAATAAATTAATAAAGCAGATGCGAACACTAAATTGATGAATAAATTGAAGAGATTGAATTTGATTAATTCATTTTTATTTATTAATGGAGTTAACTTGAAAATTCTGTTGTCCAATTATTTTAAGGTATTGAATATGATTAATTAATTGTGGTTTTAATTAATGTAATTAGAGTAAATAATTAATATGTTAATTATATAAATATATTTAATGTGATTAATTAATTTTGTAGTTAATTAATAGATTTGATGTGTATAATTAATCGGTAAAAAAATTCAAAGGGTTGTATATGATTAATTAATCGTGTAATTAATTAATGAAATTGATCTGAATAATTAATTAGGGAACTAATTGAAGGTTTTAAATGTGATTAATTAATTCGGGAATTAATTAATTGATATATCTTTATTTTGAAAGTGAAATAAATAATTATTGATTTAATTATTGAGATATTTTTCTTTTGAAATTGGAATAATTATTTATTGAATTGATTATTGAGATATTCTGATTGTGGAAGTGGGATAATTAATTTTTTAGATATATTTGATTATTGAATATGGAAAGTTAATTGTTGAATTAATTGTTGAGATATGGTCATTATGGAACTGTGATAATTAATTATTTAATTAATTATTTTAATATTGATATTATAATCTTTATATTTTTCCTAAGGGATCTAAGCGATGGAAACTTTAGTATCTAGTCGCACAAATTTCATAGGTCTGGGGATTTGATAATTGGTAATGTTTCTTAATAGGTCGAGGAATTTTTCATATCATCATCCCCTTAGAGGACCTGAAGATGTAGATGTGGGGTCTCAGCTCAGTCTCCCTCAAGCCTAGAATTATGAATATTATAGAATGGGATTAAAATTTCAATTTGATAGAGGTTTTTCCTCCTCTGTTCAACTATGGGTCAAAATATATGGTCTTAACTAGTTATTTTCGCATCCCAACACCCTTTAAGATATTTTTATTTCCATTATATTTATATTATGTTGGATAAGGAAACTAAGTTGGACCATTTTGGTAATTAACCATATTTTCTAGTCGATGTGGACCTATGTTCCACATTGTTTGATAAAATCATTATTTCCACTGATCTAAATGAATTTGAGTTAATAGTTGATAATGGTGACTTGGTACTCTTTTAATTTAAAATTACATGGACATGATTCACTAAATTTTAAAGATTTAGGATAAATTTTTTTTCAGATCATGGGCTTGAGGAAAATTCTAATAACAAGAAGGCATGACATGGGAAGCACTCTGGTCTAAATATGACCATTGGTATGGATCAAAGAAATGCAGATAGACATATAGTAACCAATACTTTTGTAATCAATGGATTATTTTTCCAACTAGTTCCAAAACACAATGTTACAACCCTAGATGAACTAGATGGTATGGATATGGGAAATGATATCATATTGTTCTCTACATTGAATAAATCTCATTTGTGGGATAAATGTACCAAGGACTCTACTGAAAGAAGGAAATATTTGCTTAAAAATGAAAGGCATATATCCTTAAATATTCAATGATTGTAGGGAAGGTTGTGTGCAGAAAACATTCTTGGGTAGACATTGTTGTTAAGGTGAAAATACACCACTAACAAGGGAGGACACTAATCAACATGAAGTGGTATGATGTGATGAAATTTATATGGATCAGAATGATTGAGGTTAAATCATGGATGTGGTAGAAATGAAATTTATAGAGTAATAGTTTTATTCCTTGAGAATCCATAATTTTAATCCAAAAATAAATGTTAATTCTCTTGTGTTCCCCAAAAATAGAAAGAAATAATGTTTTGAAAACACTCTAGAACAATCAAAAAAGACTTCATGTTTTATTTTCGTGGAAATTCCCAAATCTTCTGGTCTTGGAGTAATGGAAAGACCATAGTAGATGATGAGGGATCCAATTTGTATTATCCAAGAATACCAATGTGTAATAGCATGCCCTATCTGTATTTTCTCACATAAAAGATGACCCTCTCAGCTATGAATCTCCACAGATTTCCCCATTGCTGGTTGAACATCCAATTGATAGGGGAGATGTTGACCTTGAGAATGTGGATTTGTCATATCCACATTATTTCAATTATCTAATGAATAATAATTATGATTTATTTGTATATCCCTTAGATGTGGAATTTTAAACTACACAAACAAAAGACTGGAAATTTACACCCCCATAAGGCCTAGAAGAGGAAAGACCCAAGGAATGAATCAACAAAAAAGCAGATCAATAGTACTTTTCTCTTCGTGATGTTAACTTTTAATTAATGAATCTTCAGTTATTTTTTCGATGACTATGTATCATTTAATAATGTTTTTTTCTATCAATTTTGAATATAGGCTCGGATCCTATCCATAAATGGAATATTAGCATTTATCTTAGAAATTTTTTTCTGCTCTTTTTTAGAAACTGATTCACAATCATCATTGGATAAATATTGTGTGACCCCTAAAAGGGTTATGAAATACTGGTGAAGTAAAAATCCTAATGCTAAGGGATGATTTCCTAAGAATCTGGGGTTAATAAAGACTTGAAATTTTCTCTTACTTTGTTGTGGATTTTCTATATTGTTTACATGTTTCTCCTTTTGTGTATTCTTTTATTTTGTCAATAAATATTGTATCCATGGGTTTGGTTTTTATAATCCCATGGCTATTATTTTTGAGTCATTAATTATTGGATTAATTTATAGAGTTGTTTTCATTAATTATTTGTTGAATTAATTAATTATATTTACATGATCAATTAATTTTTGAATTAATTAATTGTACTATTGTGATCAATTAATTTTTGAATTAATTGAAGAGTTTGACTTTATTAATTAATTATTTAATTAACTAATTATATTTTTTTCAATAATTAGTTTATGAATTAATTAATAAAATTTTCATGAGTAATTAATTTTTTAATTATTTAATGGAATTTTTATTGTCATTGAATTTTTGAATAAATTGAACAGTTTGAGGTGATTAATTATTATTTTCTAATTAATTAATTGTATTTTTGATAAATTAGTTGTTTAATTAATTAAGTATTTTTAATTAATTAATTAATTTTTGAATTAATTTATTTATTTGTTTTGATTAATTAAATTTTTAATTAATCATTGAGATTCACATGATTAATTTATTTTTTTCAATTATTAAATGGAATTGTTGTTATTAATTAATGTGATCAATGTGGTTAATTAATTGTTTCTTTAATTTATGGATAAATAATGAATGGTAACATAGGAATTCATATGTAAAATTAAATGATTAATAGTAACATGTGCATTCATATGTGAAATGAAAAGATGAATGGGTACATGGGCATTCATATGTTAAATAAAATAATGAATGTAAACATAGGCATTCATATGTTAAATGAAATGATGAATGGAATCATGTGAATTAATCTGTGAAATAAAATGATTAATGGTTACATGAAAATTCATATGTCAAATGAAATGATTAATTATAACATGTGCATTAAAAAGTGAACTAAAATGGTGAGTGGTGACCATAGAATTCACATGTGACAAGAGATAATGAATAGAAACAATGGAATTTTTTTTATATGATCTCCCTTGGGGATAGATCATACCTCGACATGGGCTAAAGAAAATATTGAGATACATGTGTCCAAGAAAACCTAGAGGGTTTATGGGGTTACCTAATGATTAATTGATAATGCGATAATTGTGTACTTATGCATTATAATAATTTATTTATACAACATTATACACTTTTATTGAATGGATATTATTTTATACATCGTTGGTGGTGGCCTACTGAGTTTTACTCAAACCCTACTCAGGTTACCAAATCGGTACATGAATAAATTTTACAGGTTTTGGGTAGGGTAAGGGAAAAGGACCTCTATTAGAAGGCCGAGTTAGGATGGAGCATGGTTGAGGGAAGCTGATGTTGTTAAGGACTCTCTTGGGAGTGTTCTGTAAATTTAAATTTGATTTTCATTTCAACAATTAGCACGTACTTTATCATTGTATATCTATTATTTATTTTTGTTATTGTATTTCATTTTTTGGCCACCTTATTATACTATTTATTTAGGATTTTTTATATATTTTTGGTTATTGATTATTCTATTTTCAATTGTGGTTTTCCTATGTTAAAGAGGGTATAGTATCCATATGATTGACATTAGACACTCACAACTAGTCGGCAGCCTATGGCATATGAGTAGGAGTTCCTGAGATCATGTAACTGGCCGATTTGGGGAACAGGTGTATGGAACTCTGGAAGGGATTCTAAAAAGTTTCATCTAAGGAGTTTTCATTTCTTTATCATTTTTATTGCTATTTTGGGAAGGAAGAAAAAGTACTAGAGAGAGTTATTCCTTTGTTATAAGCTTGTGCATGGGAGTAGCTAAACCATATATAGGGGAAACCAAAGTACCCAGGGTGGGATTATTGTTATTATTTTTCACTATTGTTGTTGAATATTATTTCACCTAAGGTGTCGTACTTGTTGTGTGATGTGATTATTGTTTTTGGGTTTCTGATATTTTAATCATGTCCCGTAAAGGAGTTAGAGTTGACTATTATTTCATCATTTAGCATGTATCTTTTAGGCCCACAAAGTAAAAAACATTTTGGGTAAGATGTTGAAAATGAACAATTTTTCCTTTTGTGGAAAACTGAGATAAAAATGTCCTTAATATGTAATTAAGAGTTTTTTAAAATGATGCAAATATGAGAATAAATGGATGTCTAATGAGAAACTTTTAAATTAATGATGATTGTATCCTTGTTAGTCATGAATTATGTGTATGAAGGTTAAGGAGAGTGATATCACCTCGGTTTTGACCACGTGGCTGGGTTTTGGGGAAAGTGACACCCAGGGTATGGCGTGATCACTTGGTTGGGATTATTTTGTGAATTACTAGTATTCGTTAGTGACAATCTTGGTTTACTTCCATACTTGATATGATCATTTCCTATAACTTGACATTGTTTTTGGTACACCGAGAGTGAATTAGTTATACACCAAGCTACATAAGAATATTTTCTGGAGAGATAAGAGTCCTTATTCAAGGTATTTTCCTTAGATAATGTTAAATGTGAAACCCTATGGTGGATAGTGAACCACTTATCATACCTAAGTGAGGGTTGTAAGGAGGTTTAATATTGATAAATGATAAGGGTTTCATTCTTTGAAGCCATGAATGGGTGAAGATTTATGTTTCAATTTTGATGATCAATTGAGGATGAGGTGTCCATGACCACTTCTTGTGCTCTATTGTGTTGGATGAATGTGAAGTACTAGTTGTGACTTTATTGAGGAAAGTGATGAAAACAACACAGCTAATGGGGGGAGTTATGTGACCGTAATAGATGTGTACATTGAAGAGCATCTGATACTTGTGTTGTATCATAGAGAGAAATTGTTTTTGGTAATGATTGTGATGATAGTACATGTATTTTGGAAACATGTACATGTTTAGGAGAAAACATAGGAGAGATAAGAGAGTATGAGGGCTCAGTTACTTGATCTTTTTGACTGAGAATCTTAGAGATGCTTGGGAGTACAGGTCAAGAATGAGCAGTTATAATGTGGGGAGATTGTAAGAACTTAAAATTTTATAAAGATGTCTCAGCATTTTTTATACATAATATTGTTCCTTTTATTGATTACTTTTCATTCGGTTTTACCTTAGGGTGTTTTGGGTAAAAAATTGAGAATTTTGTAATATGTTTGCCCAGTTCACGTTCGGCGCACGATTTTACCAAACCGTGCCCCGTATCGCTATAAACCTTGTAGCCCTAGATAGAGTGGGATTTAAAAAATGGTACATGGTTTTTCAAATCACGTACCCTAAAAGGTGAAACCTTGCACCCCCCCCCCTGAAGAGGCAAATGGTTAAGGCGAACGGTTAAGGGAAATCATGTGCCTCTGACCAGCAAACCATGGGCAGGATTTAAGTTAACCCAAAAACTATATTTTAAAATACTTGAACCCGTATATTAACTCCAAATTGACCCCAACTAATACCCTAATGATTTCTATATATTTTGGAGGATCCAAGATGATTTTTAGGGCTTGCAGCCTCTGTTGTTGGTGAATTGAAGGAAATATTGAAGATTTTCACCACACCGGGTATGTGGTTTCTTCCCACTTAGATCTCTCTTTCACTCTCACTCCACTTCTCAGATAAAAAAGGGATGTTTATCCTATTTTGGATAAAAATTTATATTTAGGTTTTTTAGATATTCATTTTTTTAAATCTTGTATCTTGTAATTGAATCATGATCTTGTTCTTTGTCGATGTTCCACTAAATTTGTGTATTTTCTTTAATAGACATTTTCGTCAATTTTGAGGTATGGAGTCTATAATTAAAAGGACAAAGTGTTAATTGAAATTATGTGTATGTAATTTTATAATTTCTATTATATTTTTGAAATTTATTACTTGATCGAATTAATTAATTTGGTGAATTAATTAATTGAGGGAAATGTGAAATTGACGATATTGGGATTATATATTTGTAATAATTAATTATTTAATTAATGATGAGGGAATTGACATTATCGAATGAGATAATTAATTGTAAAATTAATTATGAGTTTTGTACATTATTGATTTAAAATCATTAATTATTGAATTAATTATGTTGTATTTAATTGATTGACTTGGAATAATATTTTGATGAATTAATTGGTGATATTGAATTGATTGATATGGATAAATTAATTGATGAATTAATATGGAATATTGAATTAATTTAGTTGGAACAAATAATTTGTGAATTAATTTAAGAGATTGAATTTGATTAATTAATTATTCAACTAATTAATGCTGTTTGGGGGAGCAATTAATTGGTTAATTAATTGAAGTGATTGAATGCGGGTAATTAATTATGGAATTAATTATTTCAATTAATGTGAACAATTAGTTGGTGAATTAATTGAAGGGATTGAAGGTGGATAATTAATATAGGAATTAATTATTACAATTGATATGAAAATTTAGTTGGTGAATTAATTGATGGGATTTGATTTGAAAAATTAATTTTTTAATCGATTAATGACATTGATGTGAACTATTAATTCGTTAATTTGTTGAAGGAATTTAATGTGATTCATTAATTAAGGGATTAATTAATAGAACTGACGTGAATTATTAATTAGCGAATTAATTGAAGGTATAAAATGTGATTAATTAATTTTGTAACTAATTAATGGAGTTGATAAGTAAAATTACTTAGTGAATTAATTGAAGTGATTGAATGTGATTAATTAATTATGGAATTTATTAATTTAATTGACTTGAACAATTAATTTTTTAATTAATTATATGTATTTAAAGTGATTAATTAATTATAGAATTAATTAATGGAGTTGACGTCAACAATTTATTGCTGAATTAGTTAAAGATATTGAATCTAATTAATTAATTATGTAATTAATTAATGAAATTTAATTGAAAAATAAATAAATTAATTAAATGATGGGATTTAATGTCATTAATTAATTTTGGTGTTATTTAATGGAGTTGATGTGAAAAATTAATTGGTGAATTAATTGAAGGGATTGAATATGATTAATAAATTTTGGAATTAATTAATTGTGATATTGGGATAATAAAATTTTATTAATTAATTATTGAGATACTATGATTATGATATTGTAAAAATTAATTATTGAATTAATTATTGAGAAATTTTGATTGTTCTTGTGATATAATTAATTGTTTAATTAATTATTGAGATATTGAGACTGTGGAATATAGAAAATTAATTCTTGAATTAATTGTTTAGCGATAGTGATTGTGGAACTGAGATAATTAATTTTTGAATTAGTTATTGCAATATTAATATTTGGATGTGATTAATTAATCATTATATTAATTAAATGAATTATTTTGATTAATTAATTATGGAATTAATTGCAGATATTAACAAGATTAATTAATTATTGAATTAAATATTGGAATTGCTGTGATAAATTAATTATTGAATTAGTTGATGAGTTTGACATGATTAATTAGTTTTTAAATTAATTAGAATTATTATTATAATTAATTAATTGTTTAATTAATTAATAAAAATCTTTTGATTAATTAATTGTTGAATTAATTAAAAGGATTATCATGATCAATTATTTTTTAAATTAATTAATGAGTGTGACGTGATTTATTAATTTTTGAATTATTTAATGGTAATATTATGATTTATTTATTTTTGGTTTAATTAATTATATTTCCATGATTGATTAATTGTTTAATTAATTTATAGAATTATTTTGATTAATTAATTATTGAATAAATTGATGATTTAGACATGATTAATTAGTTATTGAAATAATTAGTGGTATTGTTGTGGTTAATTAATTATAGAATTATTTAATGAGATTGACATTGATTAATTGTTTATTAAATTAATTGATGATACTTTTGTGATTAATTAATTGTTCAATAGATTAGTGTAATTCCTATGGTTAAATAATAACTGAATTAATTAAAGTGGAAATTATGAATGCTAACATGGTCATTCATATTTGAAATAAAAATATGAATGGTAACATGGGAATTAATATGTGAAATGAAATGATGAATTTTAACATTGGAATTAAAATATGAAATGAAATGATGAATGGTGACCAAGGAATTCATATGTGAAATAAAATAATGAATGGTAACATGGGAATTCATATGTGAACTAAAATTGTGAATGGTAACCCTAGAATTCAAATGTGACTAGAGATAAGGAATGGTAACAATTGAATTTAGTTATATGATATCATTTGGAAATAGTTTAGATAACAGCATGGGCTGAAGTAGGTATTGAGGTACATATGTCGAAGGGAACCTAAGGGTTTATGTGTTTAAATAATGATTAACTGATAATGTGATAACTTTTTTACATACAGATTGTAATTATTTCTTTATTACTATCTTATACATTATTATGGACTGGAAATTGTTTTAGACACAATTTTTGGTGGCCTACTGTGTTATGCTCACACACTACTCAGGCTACCTGATCGGTACCTGAATAGATTACATATTTGGAAGGCGTGATAAAGGGAAAAGGCCCTATGTTAGATAGATAGGTCAGGATAAATCATGGTTACATGAGCTGTACATGGTTCAATACCATCTTGAGTGTTGTAAATGTTTTTATTTTGGAGTTTCAATTTTGATACTTTTCACATACTTTATCATGGAAAAACTTGTATTTAGTATCATATTGTATTTCTATTTTTGGTCAATTTATGATATGGGTTATTCAGTTTATGTAATATTTTTTGGTTATTTTTTATTCTATTTTACATTATGGTTTCACTATGATAAAGAGGTTATAGTATCCCTATGATTGAAATTAGAACCTAGCTACTTGTTAGCCGGCTCTGGCATATGGGGAGGTGAACCTAAGGTCATGTGACTGACCGGTTTAGGGAAAAAATGTGTCGAATGTAGTATGGGATGTTACATAAAACATATACTGGTGTCCTGGCCATATAAAATAGATATTGGTCTCTAAAAAATATGAGAAATTTGGATTCGAATGAATGAACTGATCGTGTTATAAGTACACATGTGGTTTATTATTATTTTAGTAATTGGAATCCATAGATGAATACATTACTCAAATAGCTTCATATGGTCTCTATTCCTCATCATATGGGTTATAATTACTAGCTTTAAAAGAGATATGGAAACCACGCATCATGGGTTTCCCACTAGAAACAAAATCTTTTTGATAATCTTTATCCACCATGTCTTCAAACTACATGATCTCATGTGAAAGAAATTTATCTTTAAGATCTAAAAAAATACCCTTAATTAATATATAATCCATCAAGGTATTATTTGAAAATATCACAAAAGATATTGGTAACAGGTTATTGGATTGGTTGACATATAACTTAACCATCTCTTGGCCTAGAGGGAAATCTATTATCTTAAATAATTTATCCTTCTTAAACTCTTAATAAATAATACAATAAGAATTTTTTTTAAATATTTATCATGGAATCCCATCTTACAACATATCCAGTGGGATCATCATCTTCTTTTAATCCAAAGATTCCCCTATAGATCACCCAAAAAACAAACAATCACTCCAATATAATCAACAGTTTCCATGCGTCAAAATACGTATTTTACTACGTCAAGTCACTATAGAGTGTCTAGAACCCCTCTATCACCTTAAAGGATAAGAAAACTCTAATAAGAAATTATCTCCACAAATATATCATGATTCTATGTGTTATTGTTAATTGACCAATCGACAATCGAATCAATTTGATCCTTATTAACTTTTCTAGGACTCATACTCTAAATATCATGGAAAATTAAAATCATGATCAATAAACTCAAACATGAATCATACTTCGAAATTAAAAATCTCAAGTAAAAAATAATAAACGTAATATTTAATGGAATTCATTTTACATAATTTAGAAAATTTAATTTTTAAAAACCATTGGTAACATAACACTTCAAATATCAAGATTTAAAAACATCACCTAAAAAATTTTGAACAGAAAACATGATTTCAAAATATTAATCACCGACCATAAAATATTCTAATTTAATTTATAGAAAGTATAAAATTTTCAAAATCCAACATCCATGTTTTGCAAACCAATTTAAAATTTAAAAATAAAATAAAATTGATTTTTTTTTCAAAAATACAACATCAAAATATCTCTTTAATCAATCTTAAAGAATTTTTGATTAATGGAGGTCACGGTAAAAATTTAAACTGAGGCAACTGGTAGTTCATCATTTTACTGCATGGTTTGGTAAACCATGTTAAAATTATGAATCTACCACTGGAAGTCTAATTGAACCATTCATGTGGTCTCAACATATTTTACCATGCTATCAAGGGTAATCATGCAAATCTAATTATAAAGATCCATTAACCTCCCAATCTTGGAAAATCTAAAAATCACCCATAAAACTTCAACACCAGTAAAAATAGAATCAATATTAATTTAAATACACTAGATGTAAATAGATATATATAAAAATTCATAACCTAATTCCCAATAACCTATAGAAACTAAATCCTTGGGATGTGTAATAACACTTAAAACTATTATTGACCCTACCTCTTGAGTTTCGATAGACCTAGTCCCTAATTGACTAGAAATATCAAATAATATATATAGTTATAATAGAATAGATCTCTAAGATTCATATGTAATGAACTAGCTCAAGAATTAACCAGAACCGACACCTTCCATAGTTGATTATTAACCTATGTGAGATACTCAATCCTCCCAAGGATGATGTCTTGTATTTAGGTCATCACATGAAAAAATTGAGGATGGTTTTTTTTCTAATAAAAATTCTTTTAAAAGAAGTTTAATTTCTAAGAAAATTATAACATGACCCATGAAGAAACTGGAGATCCTCCCCAGGTCATACAAATATAAGCATATAAAAATAAAATAGATAATTGTTGCATAGCTATATTAAATATACATAACCAACTCTTCATAATAAATAATTGTACTTGGAAAAAAATGAGTTTAACTAAGAATAATATACATAAATATTTAATCAACACAGATGATTGTTTATTATATTTTACAATCATACAATCTTAGGGAATTTAATGATTTATTTTTTTGAAGATTATATAACTAATCCACTTATTTTATAAAATATATTAAAAATCCAAAATAAATCTATTCCCTAATAGTAACCTTGTTTTATATTTCATTCATAACACCTTTATTCATAACATAGGAAAAATGGAAACATAATAATGTGTGATATCAGATGATTAGAAATGGTGCAGATGAGATATATCAATTAGCAATCATAACTAAGCATATGTATACAGGAATTAAAACATTATGAGAACCTCATAAATTCAAATTGAAAGAGTCAATGGTCATTAATCATGAATCATTGAATAATGTTTTTTCCCAAAAAAATATATAAGTCATAAAGTGAAGAATCATCAATAATAAAACATGAACCGTGATAACATATCATTGGAATAAGATAGGTTTGTGGAAAACTCAGAAGTATAGAAAATAATTTCCTTATTCAAGGGTCACCTAAAATACTATTATAGTGGATTTTTTCATTATTAATTCTATTATTTTCTTTGTAAAGGTAAACTCATAAGACAATCATAGTGGATATAGTCCCAAACTAAATCATGTTCAATTCTCATTCCATTCCTTATTATCTTATGAGATATCATTATTTTCACAATTAATTAGAGGGATATCAAATTATAGTCCCACCAATCTCATAATTAAAACCATACATATGTGTTCTAGAATATCCTATCATGTCATAATACTGTAAAATGTAAAAAAAATAGGTTTCATAAAGATTTAATCATAAATAAATTAACCCCTAGAGTATTAATGTATTAAGATGTCATAATCTTTAATCAACCCCAACCATCTCATTTGGTGAATATTTGAATATTTTGGTTTGAATATATACTTAAATATTTTATGATATGTATATATTCCACACCTTTCTCCATAATGTTAATGCCTTAATATTTTCAATCAAAAATTACCACTGCATATTCCAAATCAGGGGTGAGATTATTTTTCTCAATAATTTTCATTTAGAGTAAGGTATAACCTGCCACCATATCATTCTATATTATAACACATCTTAGTTCCATCTACTATGTGATAATATAGATCACAAAATATTCTCCATTGTAGGGTAGTGTGAGAAACTTTTTACTACCCAAACCTTATTTTCACCTCATTGATATTTTCCTCAAATTCATTTATCCATATAAAATTAGATCCCTTCGACGTCAAAATAGATAGCAGACTAGATAGCCATGAGAAATACCAAAAAAAGTGTAGATTGTATCCATACAACCTATAAAAACTATATATCTCAGTTATCTTGGTTCATATTGGGTATTTATAAATAATTTTTTTTTATTTTAAGGATCATCTAATATACTATCATTTTTAATCGCATTTCCAAAGAATGATACATTCTATAAAAAAATTAAAACTTTTTGAATTTTTCGTATAGTTCATCCTTAATCAGGATGTTTAACAAAATTATCAAGTGACATTAATTATCTTACTTTCTCTTGAAGTATATAATAATTTTTCAATATATATTACCAAACATTTATTAAGAAAATTTATAATGAATCTATTCATAAGTCCATATCAAATTAATATAAATTCATAGTATGAATACCTCATATAAAATATAGTATATTCACTTTCAACCATTAATTGATATTATCTAGAACGAAATTAAATCTTTCATAAGTATTGATATTCTCAAAGTTGATTTAAAAAATCATCAATATAGTTCATAGGATACTTATTCTTGATTATGATCTTTTCAAGTTCCTAATAATCAATATAGAGTCACATTGATCCAAATTACTTCTTGAAAAAAATAACATATGCACCTGATAGTGAATCACTAGTCCGGATGAATACCATATTTATATTAACTTAGATTTTCTTCTCTAATTCCAACAACTCAGTCTGATCTATTGTATATAGATTCATTAAAATATGTGTATCAACCGATATGAGTTATATTGAAAATTTAACTTCACAATTTTAAGGAAGACTAAGAAACACTTCCAGAAATACATCATATGACATCTATATAATAGTAATATCACTTATTTTGAGTTTATCCCCATCAATATCATATAGATACCCCATTTGATTAAGAATAAAAACCAATAAAATTTAATAAATTCCCAGTATAAGCTCATATTTATCCTCACACCAATGAGCATGTACCCAAGTGGTATAGGCTCCTACTTGGCATCCAAAAGACCCAGGATCAAATTCAGGCAGGGACAAATTTCCAGGGGGCACTGTAGCAACTGTAGCAGGGCACTGTAGCAACTGTAGTAGTTGAAGACTTTAGTAGCGATGACACTGTAGAAGCGGAGGCACTGTAGAAGGCACTGTAGTAGTGGTGGTACTATATTAGGTACTATATAAGCACGAGTACTATAGCATTACTGTTCATTGAGGGGGTCCTTTGGGCCAAAAAATTGGCTTTCAATCCTTGTATTCATGCCACTTTTCCTTGGGCCTTTGGCCTATGAAATGGGTCTCCCTCTACCAAGTCTTAAAGAGGTGATTTCTTTAAATAATAAATTGAGGCTTCGACCCCAAACTTTAAAAAAATATCATATTTATCCTCACTCCATTAGTTGATATAAATAAATTCAGATATCTAATATCATATAAGATACATCAATATTCATGCAAACCTTTCACCACCTCTATTTCTTCATTCTATCTCCAATCACATACTAAAACCTACATTATTATGATGACTATAAATTATTATTAATCATTTTAATTTACCATATATTCATGAAAATCACTTGTAGGATGTCTAAATCATAACACATTATTTTTATCAATGAAACCATATATTTTACCTTGGTCATCCAAGGACATTATCTATCTAAATAAATAATAATGGTTAATAAATAATATTTTAATCAAACAAATAATATCAATCATGAGTTTCTATCTAGTTGAGAATTTGTATGCCCACTCATTGTGGATTTGTGATGATCAATTTAATACCATATCCTCCCCTTTTAATGTTTTACTCCTAAGTTATTTTATGTGAAAGAATCATCCCTTATTCAATGTACTAAAATGGGTGTACTTTCTAGGAAAACCACACTCTCATTACTATAACTTATCATGTTCTTAAATACTTATTCTTATCCCAAAAATTCCAACTAATATTTTCAAATCCTAATATTTTAATACAATTAACCATCCTATGATATCAACTTAATAGAACTAAGTATCTCAAACATAAATACTTCATCATTTTAGATGAATACTTAAAACTTTTAACAAACATGCATACATGAGTACTATGAAGGATTAGGGTATTTTCATAATAGATATATAATCAACTTATTTCATAAAATAGATTCAACAAATCCAAGAAAAATTCCCATATAATTCACTTCTTATAAATTTCACACTTAAAAATATTCCTTATAATATATGAAAAATGGAAATATAAGAAAGGATAAGCTTATATTTTTATTATGGGTAAACATGAGAGTTAAAAACCAATGGTCATAATGGTGAATAAAAAAGGATATGATAACACAATTATAATATAATACAGTCATACCCAATTAGTCAAAGGAATTTAATCATGAATCATGGAATAAGGTTCTATGATAATAAAAAAAATGAGTCGCAAGAGTGTGGAATCTTCAATAATGAATCATTATCTAAGAGAATATATTATAAACATGAGACATTAGTTTCGGGTATACACATAAGAATAAGAAATCATTTCCTTAGTCCAGGTACACTCCCAAAGATATTATAGTGAACTGGATTCACTCCCTATTCCATCATTTCCTTAATCAAGGTGTCACGAACCAAATTTGGTCACCATCAAAAACGGCACCAAACCCAGCCCATGGCAAGGCCCGTAGGGCATTCCTGATCCCCACGGGCTAGAACAAGTTCCCAGGTAATAGAAAATGAAATTTGGGAATGATTTACCCGAGTATATAAACATAAAACAACGAATGAATCCAATAAAACAAATCTGGATTTTTCAAACAAAACCATCTTTTACAAAATTTCAGAACTGAATTACATAATATAAAAAATTATAAAAGACTATAACAACATAATAAACCCACAATGGATATCCCAAGAACCTACACATGGCTAGAGGCCCCGCCCTTAATCTATATCCACAACACCATATCATGATGGACCTCTAAAAACCTTAATTGTTGGCATAAAAGTTGTAACCAAACCTACGACAAAAAAAACAAGTCTACTTACACCCAAGGTTGTAATTAGGGTGTGATCCAAGGTCCATTAGGATACCACCACTAAAACATTTCATGTGATTAACATTCAAAGATAAAAATCATTCAAGTTTTCAAAAACATGTAATTTCTAGTTACAATTTCTAAAAGATGCAAATAAAAAATCCAGTTATCAAGTGGGCTAATTTAAAGAATCAACACTTTTAAAATAAATTCAAAAGCTACTGAATTTTTTTATCTAAATATACTGTATGTCGACGGTAATTATAAATGATCTAATGAGCACAATAAATAGGAAATAACCCCTAGGCACTAGCTAGCTGTGGGTCCCAGGTACCTCGTACCTCGGTGAGAGTAACCACAAAAGATTATTTGTTCTCGTACACGAGCCACTAGTAGGGATCATACCCATAACCTAGTGTTCCTCAATCATCATCATAATAGTTTAGTTTGAGTTGTAAGCATCAATCCTGCTATGTGAAACTGAGGCCAAACCCCACGGATTCACTAGCATACTAGTACACGTCCACCCACCTAGATACCCAAGTTTTCCCTTTGTGCTCGAACAAGTTCAACAAGAAAAGAAATATAGTTTTCACATGAAAATATCACTTCCACATCACACATTAACCAAACAGCCCCATTTACATCACACAAGTCACAAATTCCACTTTTCATTCAAATGCGTTTTGAAATAAAACTCACACCAAAATATCCCACAACACTTTTTACATAACATTCACAATCCAACACATCCTTTAACAATTTTATAATGTACCTAAAAATATTATAAACATCACATAACATCCCACTCACATGGTTCATAAAACCCTTTTTATAAAAAAAAATTCATTTTTCGCATCGCACTCACACAAACAGCCCACATCACGTTCACACCTCTTTAAAATATCAGTAAATCCATTAAAAATTTTATAAAACATTTCCAAGAGGATACACATCACATGAAAGACCTATTCACATTTAAAATGGTCCATTTGAAATTATAATCAATCCAAAACAGTTTTCCAATATGGATTCACCCCTTACATAAATCTTTAAACCATTCAAAACTGTTATAAAACAATTATAAAGAGTGTACCAAAGCTTTTCACATAAAACCCATTTCAAAACCATATTTCAAGGAAAAAATCACACCAATACAAATTCAAAACATAATTGGAAGCCAAAAATAAATTTATTAAACTACCCCCAAGTGTTATACAAACACCTCAAACAATACCACAAAAGATCCACATGAAAAGCACATGTTTTCATAATCACTTTCAAGAAGTACAACAAGGTTTTACACCTTCAACCCATAAAAACCTCTTTAAAAACTAATGGCACACCAATACCCTACCAAATCAGAATTTTCAGCCCAAACAAGATTTATTAAACCAATTTCGTATGTTATAAAATACACCCAAACAATACCCAAAGGGTTATACATGAAAAATACCAAATTTTAAGCTAAAATGAAACAATAAACATAAATGCTTAACCAAATCCAACATAAACAGTTTTTTCACCACAAATAGCGTATTAGGAACAAGCATAATATTTAATTCAAGAAAACTAACTCATCTATAAATGATTACACATGTAATCACCTACCTTTTATGTTAAAACCCTCAAAACACGGTGCGAAACATAAAATGAACCACCACCACACCTCAAGGAAGATAAATCCAGCCCTAGACAACAATATTTGACCAAGAAGACACCAAATAAAACCCTAGGTTCGAATCTAAACTTTTGGACATGAGGAACTTAATGAAATGTGGAATGAAACCCTAAGGGGAAGAAATCAAGGAAAGAAACACTTACTTGAAATGTCTTGAATCAAACAAACCAAATACACCAAAATTTGAATCTCCAAGGAACAAAACCTAATATGGAGTATCTAATTTGGATGATAAGTTCATGTAGGGACTGAAATGGGGGCAGAAGAGTAGAAATCAAAGGAGTTATGAAAGAAACAATTTACCTCTTCAAATCTGGACGATTTGAGAAATCCAGAGAAGTTTCACCCAAATACTCGAAACAAATGAGCTCAAAAGAAGAAACATAGATAATGGGGGTGATCTTTCGGTTTTTGGATTCTAGTGGGATGTGTAATCACTGAAACATAGTAAATATTTAATGAGATATTAAAATATTAAAAATAAAACTTAAAGCAGAAAATGGGCTTTCGGGCTGGTCCAAAACATTAATAAAAACCCAAATCCATCATGATTATGGATTTTTATGAGGACCAAATAGATATGGTAGTTTTTATATATTAGGGTATGACAATTGAGAAGTGTGATTGTTTTAAAATATTTAAAAATCAATGAGTTATAAAATAAACAAAATTGATTTCTAAATCTGGAAATGGGCTCACGGTTTAGCCCAAATTTTGAAAACCCACCATTTCCACCAAAATGCATGTGAAACCCCCCCAAACAAAGAAATAATGTAAATTAAATGACAAAATATCTTTAACAGAAGTCATGTATGTGACACAGGGGTTGTTACAATGATTATTATTATTGTCATGGTACCTTAATAAACTTGGTTCATTCACCATTTTAGTCATTATTATGTAATGATATATCATTCATTAATTGATTCATTAGAGGCATATATAATTATGGTCCCACCCATCACATAAGGATAAACATACTAATATGTTTCAAAATATCATAATAAATTCATCAATTCATAATATCATAACACATGGAAGTGAAATAGGGTTCATATATATTTCATCATTCCATACTAGAAAAAAATAATGGAAAAGAAACCTATTTCATAATTATTTGATCATAACATAATTAACACATGGGAATGAAATTGACATAATAAAATCATCCTAAATTCATCATCACCACAAGATATTCAGTGGAATAAAGATGATAGTATTTTAAGATCATACCTCTAGTGATGAATAAAAATTATTGAATAATGACGAAATCAATTAAAATAACCTTTATAATATAGTTTGATCCCTTATTTGGATGAATGAGGAAAATATATTTTCCTTTTCAAATAAGTTTAATTAAAAATTTCTAGAATATTTAGAGAATCATTTTATTTGATGATAAACATGGAAACCTATAATGTATTCTTTAAATAAAATAATGATCATTAAGTTGAGAATTTGTTTTTGTTTTATTTGTTACAAATTAATATTTTTTAATAATTATTTAAAAACTCAGATATAATTTTTTAAAAATTTTTGTTTAAAATATATATATTTAAAAAATTAAAATAAATTAAAAGTTATTAAAATTAATTTTTTAAAACATTTCAATTATATTTAAAAACATCCACATAACAATCTTTATTAGTGTGGGCTTATTAGTAGAATCTCATCGACCGAAGATGAAATAACATTAGGTTTTATATAAAAATACTTTATCATTCATTTTAAGTACCAAGGCGAGGAAAATAATATTATTAAAGGAAAATTACAGGAATAACCAAATGATAATAAAATATATATTTCTTTTAAATGATAATATACATATAATTTCTATCAACTATAATTTAGCATATTCAATCCCAAAAAGAAATGATATTGTTACAAAAATCCCTTACCTCACGTTTTGTCTTTCTACGTGTGCATTAAGAATTATTTTAAAATAAATTTATATTTATTATAAATATATTATAGAAACATATTCAAAGAAAAATTTCTATTTATAATTCAATTGTAATTTATTTTTACCCTTTTATTATCGCTTTCATTATTAAAATTAACATTCAAGTGAAAGTCATTCTTTTTTCCATGAAAGTTTCTATTCAATTGTTTTGGTACTTGAAATTTAATAATGCATTAATCAGATAAATAATAATAATAATATCATAAATATTATATTTATTCAGTATATCCTTTTTTATAACCATTCATATTAATCAGTGATTAAAAATAAATAATGAGACTTTATGGAGATAGTAGTTTGTACGAACACATAGGTGATTTTTTCACTTTTTAATGGATGGAATAATAGAAACTTAAATAATAATTCACCATTATAGAATCATAGTTATATAAAAATATCTTATATAATCCTTATATATATATTTATTACTATCCATGTAAAGAGAAAATGAAAAACTAATTACATCGCTTGGTGGAGGTGGAAGTCATCAAGTACACATGAGTGACATTATCATTTTCCAATGGATAGTAATGTAAGTAGCTAGATAATATATTGTAATTATAGAAGAATAATTATGTTATAAACATCATTTAAAAAATTAAATCCATCAAAATTATTTCATTCTATATAATTATTTCATTTTACAAAAGATAAAAAAATCCACACACTCTGATTAGGAGGAGAAATAAAGCATTAAACAAATTTAAAAAACACTCACATCTGACTAAACCAACCAATAAGACTAAAAAATGGATATCCATAGTGTATCTTTCTTTTATTATGGAATTTACCTCAATGGTGGATCATGAAAACACTATGATTCACTACCTAAATCCCAGACTAAGGTGAATCAGGTAACAAAAAAACCAAAAAATCATCCATAAACTCTTCAAATTAAATGATCACACTAAAAACAAGCATTTAAAAATGGAAAACACAAAAACACACACTAAGGATCAAAACTATATAAATGAAAAATTATGGAAAATTAAAATAAGCTCAGAGGAAAAAATAAGTGATACATCATATTACTTTTGAGTAACTACTTGGCTTTTGTGGTTGATTATGATTCTTTCTCAAGTTATTATTTTACATACAAAACATATAGGGGTTTCCCAACTGACCATGGTGGAAATAGGTCTTTCAAACATCAGATAATGAAGGCTCATAATTCTTAAATTTATTGAAATAAAACAATATAGGGTCATTTTTATTATTTGAGGAATTGCTATCCAAACATTAAAACTTATCACAAATAGGATCCTATATCTCTGATTCTTATTATATGTAGAACTTTTACTAGATCAAAAAGATACATGGATACCGCAAGTCATGGGTTACCCTATAAAAACCAACTCTATTAAAAAATCTTTATCCATTTGTAATATCATTTAGATTGTCCTATTAGATATAATTTGAGCACTGATATCCAAATAAATATAATTCATAAACATATAAGACTTAAAGGAATAACTTGACATAATATAAGAAGATACAGGGAAATTCTCATTGAAATTTTTTATGTAATCCTCCATTATACATTGACCATGTTAGAGATTACTAAGATTTATCACATTATCTATATTGAGATCCTATAGAAGAAAGTACTTAGAAAACAATATTTTAAATATTTACCATTTCACCCATATTAAAAATGGGTTAGAATGATTGTATTACATCAATACAAACTCATCACTTCAAAAAAATGAATGGAACCCTCACTCTCTCAGTCTTAAGAATTAAAAATAATTTACAGGCTTAATAAATTCTCTCATGCCACTCACATCTCTTAATGTACATCAATCACCTCAATGGATAAGAAAAATATGAGAGGAAACTAGATTCACCACTCTATCATGAGTCTAGCTGGTCTCGTCAGCTCGACAATCCACACTCAAACCCCTTTATGACTTCATAAATATTTTTATATGTATTCTCTAAATAATAAGATTAATTAAAATTCTTATAAAAAACATGAAATATTAATCATAATCAACCAGAAAAATATCATCTAAAAATAATATAAAAATGAATCAATCAATTTCACTAGACATAATTTAAAATATTCTCATTTTTTAAAATGATTTTAGCACCTCAAATTTATATTTTTTAAAATTCTATAATATCTCTTGAAAATAATTGTAAACTATAAATATTTATTTTAAAAACATATGATTCTATTTTAAATCAATTTAAAACCACATAAGAAAATATTTAAAAAACTTATTATGTATTTATCCATAAAATACCACAATTTAAATAAAATAAACACCATTAAAATTAAATAAAAAAAATCTCTACATTTATAATTATAGGATTTAATTTCCAAATAAAATAAAAAAGAAACCAATTTTCTTCAATACACCCTAAAAACTTCTAAATCAAACCAAGTAGAATAAATAAATAATTTGGAATAATATAAGTTAAAAGTAACTCAATATATAACATAAAGGAAGGCTATTCATTTAACATGGATTGGAAGCATAGTTTTTTGAACCATGAAACTACTTATTGAAGGCTACTAAACGCATTTAGATAGTATTTACAAAGTTTTCTAGACTATGTGGGGTAACCATGAGCCTCAGATTTATATTTAATATTCACCATTGAAAATATAAAACCTAAAAAACACCCATATAACATAAATACTAGTAAAAATAATAATAACATAAATGGAAATAAACTAATAATTAACTAATAATTATTAAAATTCAAGAAACAGTACACAGCAACCCATAGTAAATGGATGCTCTATGTGAGTAAGATCCCATGGAACTCTTGATACCTCATCTTACCAAGTTATCATATCTCTAATATCCAATATAAGAAACATATAAAATAATATAGAGTAATTTAAGAAGATAGGTCACTAAAAATATTTGGCTCTAATATCATTTTTAATGAACTAACCTAGGATTCCACCTAAACAAGAACTAGAGTTGGCCTGACACTAACCTAAAAACAGTCCTCAATCCCACCAGGACATCTTTAGGCTCCAATGACATCAAGTTAACTCCATGAATTTTCTTTTAGTCAATAATTAATATTTTTAAAATAGATATATTCTTTCATAAATTCTGGCATAACACATCTAGACATTGGAATTCCATTCCTAGTTAAAAAAATTAAAAAGATAAAAAACAAAAGATATCGATGCAGTATAGAAGGAATAAATTAACATAACCAAGTAAGAATAATAAATAACTGTAGGAAAAAACCATGATCAAAGATATAGGATTATTTCATGAAAGATACAGCTACTATCCAAATGAAACTCAAAATAAACCCATTACAATTTACATGTGACTTTTTGGTCACCATCAATCCAAAACACCACTCACTCCTATAATGATATCAAATAGATACATGATCCTATACAACAAACATAGGTTTATCGATGTCGAGTGACACAAGTATGGTGTAATAATAATATATATAAGTAGGAAATCGCCAAATATTCCAATAATTTCCTTTCAAAAAATATACCATAAAATCTATCTTGATGTATAAATAGAAACTGCATTTCAATTTCATTATAAAATCAAACATGATCACTTCCAAACAATTCATATTTATACCAAAACATGTTTTAGGAATACAATTAATACTAATTGAAAACCACCAATTTATAAATACAACTTATGAACCCCCCAACCATTCAAATATCACCTAGATCACACAAAGGGAACTAAATTAATGAAATAAGATAATAGATGTTGGAATATAATATAAAAGTAAAACCATTAAAGTAATTTATATAAGAATCATAAAAAAGGGAAGATATTATGTATCTAAATATAATAGGAATAAAAACATAAAGGATAGATAATAATGGGAATTTTGTAAACATCTTTTGAGGAAACCATAAATGTACTCGAGTTGAACCGTCTTTCGGCCTAATGATTAAGTACCTAGGTCTGTAACCACATGGTTACTCTTAAAGAGCCTCATTGTTTTCACTCCCTATTTCCTATCAAAGCCATATTGGATCTAGTATATCTAATTGGGACCTGGTTGTAACCATCACTCTACATCCCTAAGACACCTAGGATTCCGTAATGGCTAAAAATGTGGGAGATGAAGTAGATGTCACAATAAAAAAAATCCAACATTAATTCAGCCAAGTGGAATAAAATTATTCTCTAATCTCCATAACCAATGCATTTGACGTGTATCAATAGACTCTAAATCCTCCATTGGGATGCACACTTTTATAGAAAATATTTCAGAGTACTAATCGTGACATGTTCAATTAAAAGAAGTAGTGTTTTCCAAAATCCCTTTGAAAACCATTTCGATGATAATAAAATATAAAATATCTTTTACTGTTGAAAACATACCTCAGATTCTCATTTTAGAATGTCACATTTTTAATCTATTTTGAAAACCAAAAGTCATTTTTGGAAGACTCGTGTTTATAAAAAAGTCCCCCTCTAACTTTCCATATATATATATATATATCCATACACCAATATATGTATATATAAACATACATATATAGGTTCATGAAAACATTTATGTGTGTGTGTGTGTCTGTATGCATGTGTATGTTTATAGGAAGCACAAATAATGTTAACAAGGAAAAATAATTCAATCCAATTATCAATACTAAGGTAGTCGAAAAAATAATTCAAAAAATGTTCACAAGAAATATTAATCCAAGTAATTATATAGTTTAAACACATTATAAAGTCATATAGAAAGATTTAAAATATAATGAATTACTTAAACACCCAATTTCCACTTAAAAATCATTTATGAATTTTATCAAACATATGGAATATACCTAATTCCTTTGAAAAAAATAAAGGTGATATTAACATTTTGAAATGGATTTATAAATTCAATCAACACCTTCAAACCAACCATACATTTTAGTGAAAAAATAGTGATATGAATCACCTATACTGTGTGAAGAAAATGAAAATTTGAAAAACCCACATACCCCAAATAAAGTATGTATATGATGAAACCTTTATAAATTGGAAGAAAAATACCTAATACATGATCTTCAAAGTCTAAAATACCAAAGTAAAGAACAAATATTCATACTCATAACATTGGATTTAGATAAGAGAGAACCATAATAACGTAAAGGAAGAAAATCTATAAAAAAAAGTGGAGAGTAAGAAGTGGAATTGCCTCTTTAAGAGAACCAAGACCTAAGAAAAAACGTCCAAAATAAATGAGGGTCAAGGGGATTCAAGATATGGACCCCTCAGAGTGTTTTAGTCAAGTGATGAGAGGGGAAATGGAATTTGGTTTTATATTATTTTATATTAGTTTATGAATTTCAAGATATAAATATCTAGGTACACCATTTGGTTTCATTCCATGATTTACTAAACCTTGCACCAACTACTCTGTCCATAACGAATAGAAAATGGGACCCACACATTTGTAAAAACCATGTTCTGACTATTATAAATGTATCAATTAATATTTTATACCCACCCACATGGTTTTCTCATGGCTATAAATAAATTTGTGGTCCAACTGTGTTCCCTACCCAAAATCCTCAAAACAGAAAAAAAATCATTTAACCTAAAACTCAAGTAAAATTCCAAACATAAATATATAAAAAGAATATTAAGGATGGGAGATATTATAATGTGTCGTTACATGAGTAATATATATATTATAAAATAATGTTTCATGTATTTACAGGTTCACTACCCACCAATCTTATAAAAAAACCCTTCTTTTCTCACTCCTCTACGCAAAAAGAGCCTCTTAGATAGACCAATATCTACCCAGGTCACTTACCATATTTGTTCTTAGTTAACTTAAAGTCTTTGTATCACCAAAATAAATTCTAGAGAAGTCTCAAGGTATAATCTAAATAAATATACCTAAATAATCGGTAATGGTATTTACCAATATATTTCATTTTTCATTATTTTTTAAACAGCTCCAAATATTTTAGAAGCATATTTGTTTGATGAAATCAGTATTATAAATATTATAAAAAAATTAAGATAATGGTATATATATTTTATATCTTTTTTATATCAAATGGAAGATAAACACATCATCTATTTGTAGAAACATACAACTGTCACCATGAAGTGATGTATTTTATTTTTCATTATCACCTTTAATTGAAATTTATATCAATTAATATAATGGAAATATATGATTTTTGGGAAATAATTATAATTTTTTGAATAAAAATAATATATACCTTCTTTACCCTCCCATTATTGGTAAAATTATGGTGTCGCCCATACGTATGTGTGGATTACCATCTTTGGGAAGTTATGTGATGAATTTTATTTTTAATATTTTAATAGACGGTAATAGTGATATATTTAAGTAATATATATGATATATAGTGTATATTAATGATTATATAAAGTCAATTTATTATTAACCTTTGTTTTGGTCCATCTATTAAAAATGTGAAAACAACACATATGTGTATGTGTGGACTACCACCTCCGGGAAGCGATGTAATTAATTTTACACCTCCACCACATTTGAATGACTGTAAAATTATATATATAATAAACAAGTATGATATTTATATAATTAATAATAATATTTTAATGGTATAAATATGATCAATGCGCATGTACCAAAATATCAGACTGAAACATGCATGTGAAACTGAATAGTTAACACCCAAATGTTGATCTTAAAAAAGTATCATTAATAAATGAGTAATTTGAAATATTTAAGAAATTATATATTGTAATATAATTATAAATATTTATTTTAAATATATTTTTAATAAATATAAATATATTTTACTATATTTTAATATCACAAATAATGAATTTCTCGACATTAAGTACGGGTTTCTCATCTAAATATTATTTCATTGAGATATATTAATTATTAATAATTTATTTACTATTATGTGGTGTATATTTTAAAATGAGTTTATTTTATTATAATTTTCATGAAAATTATGATGAATCAAAAATTCCTCTAATTTTACAACTTTCACGAGGTTTTAAATCAAATGTTAGCAATGTTGTAAAGGTTTATCGTACAATCTCACATTTTTTTAGAGTTGAACATGTTTTAATTTAAATTGTGGTAAATTATATATTTTTCTATACGAAAACCCATAAATTTTATTCTCTTATGGTTATTTATAATTTTTTATAGTATTATTACCACTATTCCTCACTTTGTTACTTAAAAACACTGAAAGGATTATTTTATGAACAACCAACCTTATATATTCCTTTAGGTTAAATAATTATTTCCTCTATATCAGCATTTTTGAAAATTATTCTATTGAAGTTTATATGACCAGTAAAATTTTTCATAATGTTATTTTATAATATATTTGTAATTATTTACAAATGAATAAAAATAATATTTCAAATTTTTACCATAAGTCTCACTTTATACATTTTATAAACGTTTTAAAATAATGTTTTATTTTTAATGTATATAGGATTAAGAAATTTTCCCATCACCATAACCTTAATTAAAAACCAATATTGTTTTATAAGTTAAAAAATTTATAAACAAATTAATATATCTATATTTTTGGAAATTTTAGTTTTTTAAAATTTTTTCAAAAGAAACGTATGATTCATATTATTTTTCAGAGAATAATTTAAAATATTTTATAAAAGTAATTTGAATCTATGTCAACATACTATAAATAATTTTATAACTCTCTAGGTTTATGGTTTTAGGATTTCATCGACAAAATTTCTATATATGGTTTATGATTATGATTATTTAATGATGTTTTCAGGAAAATCATGTCTTACTCATGTGTTAATTAATCTATGAAGGAATGTTGAATGCATTTATGTTATTATGACATATATATGAATGGTTTGTTATTATGTGTTTGGTAGTTCAATTATAGTCTTCAAATGTAGTTGGTTTGTTTCATGAGATCAAATGGACCATGGGCGGTTTTCCCAATCCTATGATGGTATACCATTTTTTTTCTCAGGCAGTAGAAGGTATATAACTGGTTAGTCCAATCCAATTATGTGAATAATATCTTAGGCTATATCATTTACATATAATCTAATTAATATCATGGTGGGTATACCTGACATATGATGTGATGAATTCCTTAGTGGGTATCCTTTACGTATGATTAATATGCTTATGGTTATAACACATTCTTATGTGTAATTTATGTTTTCAATGTTTATGATTGTTTGATGCTCTATACTATTATTAATTATTTATTATATTATGAAAACCCATTATTCATGAATATTGATTTGAGATATATATATTGGTGTGTGATCTATATGTGTAATGGTTATGTTCTGAAACACTTATGAACCCATTTTGAATTAATATCTCCCATGTTTACCCTTACTAGGAATTTGATCCCCCCTTATAATATTTCCATTTCCACATATTACAATGAATGATATTAAGTGATACGAGTCTATAAGGGTATCATACAAGATGAATTTTTAGGGGTTATATTGATGATCTTTAGAATAATATGTTTATTTATGTATATATAATCTAAATACAAAAAACCTTTATGGTTCATGGGTATTTTAATCAAATAGATGTATTGAATATTCAAATAAAATTAAGTAATATTTATATAAGTGATGTTTGGGTTATATCACCCAAATACCACCTCCATTATGCAATGGGTTGGATACTAGAATTAAGTGTATAAATCACATATATAGGGACTTTACAGTTATATATTCCTTCGAAAATAAATCAAAAACACAAATCAATTCCATTTGAAATAAATTTAAATGAAAAAAATATGAATCCCAAATTATCACTTCATGTTAATAGATATAGTGCAACAAAACAATGTAAGGATGACCTCCTAAACCCCATTCTATCTAATACAATTGAAGCACCCCCAAATACTAATTGAACTATCCTTATCATCATCATTATTATATATTTTTTATTCAAGGAGGTACAAAAATAGCTCAAAGATCCTCGGAACAAAGCAACTCGAGGACTAGGGGGTCTAAAATAGTGAAGACCAAGGGCATCCCCACGAATTAGATTCGCACCCTCAGGCTTCAAGGAGGTGACATTGTGAATACAGGTGCCATCAGAGCCATGGATAGCAAGAGACGCAAGGTAGTCCGCGACATTATTCCACTCTCTCCATGTATGTGTTACTTGAATGATTCTTCTCAGGAGCTCTTTGCATCTCCTTATGATGTATATAAACGACCATGGGGAAGAACCTCTATTCTGTAGGGAGTCATGGATGATCCTTGAGTCAGTTTTCGCATGAGAAATTTCAATATTGATTTAATTACATATATTGAGCTCGGTGAAGAGAGCCTTGGCCTCCGCCTAAAGAGTGTTTCCATTACCGAAGTGGGCTGTGAATGTAAGGATCACAATCCCTCCTGAATTCTGAACCACTCCTCCTCCTCGCATGGTACCTGAGATGCCAGATCCATCTGTGTTAAGCTTCAAAGCATTTTTTGGAGGATTCCACCTTACCCATTTCCCCTACATTCTATCTAAGGTAGGAGCTATGTCGTGTCCAACCTACTACATCCTCAGGGAGGGGGCCACTCGCCAGCTCTTGAGAAGGGATACAATGTCCACCAGTAGGAATTTTATTCTAACAATAATGGCCCCCTGGTGGATTTAATCCCTTATAATTTCACCTTGTTGCGGGCTTTCCATAGGCACCAACACCTAGCACTGAGAACCAAAGAATGGGACATTCTCTCCGAACCTTTATCCAGTATTCCCTGGAACCACTTCTCAAAGAACGAAGGCCCTCAAAGCTCATTGGAGGAGACTGCTGTAAAAACGCCAAAGCACTGCCACACCTCCTTAGCCCGCTGTCCCGAAAAAGAAAATTTGATTTTTTCTCTCTTCATTATTTTTGTTACATCACTGACACCATGATGCAAGGCTAATTCCCATTTTATGGATATTGAAATCGGAGGGGATCGCCGAGTTCCTTAATCTCCAGACCATGAAATTATACTTGGCTGGAATTCTGCTACACCATAGTAAATTATTCTGATTGTCCAGTTGCGCCTGAGAAGTGGAAATCCTACGGAAGTCCTTTGAGGAGAACTTCCCAAATTGGGATGAAGTAAACACAAATTTTTCTAGCTCTGAATTGATAAGGATGGAGTCAAAATCTCTTTAAGGCTCTTATCCAGAACAGAATTAACGATATTTGGGTAAGATCTTACCTCCTTGAAAGTAATCGAAGGCCCTGGGAACCCTGGGAAACCAATCATGGATCCCACCCAGTTGCTATTCCAGAAGGAAATTTTTCCATATCCCACGATCCAGCATGAGTATTGATGAAGCCCCGAGACCAGGGGACTAATCAAATGCCATATGGGTGATCCTTGGATGCTTCCATTTTCAATAAAACTGGTGTGGTTGTGTTGCATGATCCTCCCCCATAGGGTCTTCTTCTCCACGATCTCCCCAGCCAGCTTGTCGTGCATGCACTGCATAGTACTCCCAATGCTTCTTACTTTGATGCCCCCCATGAATAGGCTGGGCCATTCTTTCCCAAGAGACCCAATGCCTCTTCCCTTCCGATAGAGCATCCCAAAGAAATTCGGCTAATACCCTATCAATAGCTTTGATAACCCCTTTTGGCACTGATGTTCGAGCCATTTCATGCACCGGTATGGCATCCAGAATGCTGTTAATGAGAGCGATACACTCCCCAAAGGATAAAAAGTGGCTTTTCCAGTTGAGAACATGGCCCATGATCCTTCTCACCAACTGATCAAAGTCCCGAATGCACATCCTTCCTGAGGATATTGGAGACCCTAGGTATTCCATAGGAAAGGATCCGGGTTGTATGTCCATTATATTGCACAGGGCCACAACCCGGCACACTGCACACTTGTTGGAAATGTATAGGTTTCTTTTGGAATGGTTGATCAGCTAGCCGCTCCGGTAACAGTACTCCTTCAGGATACACTTGATCACCTGTGCAGATCGCTTCCATGCATTCGAGAAAATAATAGTGTCATCTGCAAACATCATATGGGAAATGTGGGGAAGGTTTCTTTTCCTTCTTAAGGGAAGTAAACTACCAATGGAAGTTGCCCTGTTTAGGATCCTGCTCAGAATTTCCTGCATAGGAATGAAGATACTTGGATAAATTGGGTTGCCTTATTGTAAGTCGTGGGTAGTCTTAAAGAAGCCTTGGATTTTCCGCATGAAAGAGACATCCATCCATGAGAAACTAAAATGTCTGAAAAGAATGCCCGAGAACTTGGGGGACATACCCATGCAATACAGTACCCTGTTGATGAAGCCCCACTCCAGTCTATCATACGCCTTGCTCATGTCCAGTTTAATGACCATATTTGAGCCATGGGTCTTAAAGCATGTGAATTAAGGATTTCTCATAAGGATCATATTTAAAAATAAGTCTACACCTATATGAAATAAATATGTTAGGTTATAGATGTTTGAAATTAACTAATCATAGATAAAAGATAATTCATTGTAGGTTCATATAAAGATAACGTTATTTGAAGTAATTACAATAACATTATGGAATTATATACATGTTACTTTAACTGTATCATATACATTCATCATAATAGAATAATCGATTTGAACCATAAAAAGTAATTGATGGTGATTTCACATTTCCAATGGAATAAAATAATAAAATAGTAATTCCAAAATCATAACTAAATTAAAATAATCATATCACAATAGATTTCAATTCCACTAGTCTAAAATAAATGAACATAATTTCAGTTTTTCATAACTAAATGAAAATAGTTAATGTCCAAAAAAAATAACTACTTTCTATCCATCCTGATTAATTTATTATCTCTGTAATTATTCATTTTATATCCTCAATTTATCACAACTGATCAACCACATCATCATCATATTCATATGACATACCCCACCACATCATCACTACAAAATCACTACAAAAAATGCTTCATCACTAATACAACAGATCGTTATATCCACAACCACATCACAACCATCACTTCATCATCTCATTAAATCATGTTATAACCTCAATCCATCGTATCCCAAATATATGAAAAAAAGTCATCATAGACCATGAAAATTGTGTACATGTTATAAGCTTAATCTATTATTTCCCAAAAATAGATTCACATATTTAAAAAATGAATCTTTTCCATATATATATATATATATTACACCTTAATCCATTATAGAATTTGTACATATATAAATGCATGTCTTGAGTATAATCCATTCTAATATGTAAGAACTATATATGTGACAACCTTTATCCATTACATCCCATGTATAGGTTCACCATACCATGATCCATTACAGCCCAAGCAAGTATACACATAACTAAAATCCATTACAACCTATCTTTATGGAATCATAAGAACATATACAATCATTCAAGAAAGAAATAACTTGCAATGATAGTAAATTAAACATCACAACATACAATATGATATACCAATAAGGAAGTAGCTTAAAAATATTCACATCATGTCTCAAAATAATATTCATAAAATAACAAAAGATATTTATTCTAAATATTACATTGAATATCATGCTAATAATTTTTCTACCCATTATCTATTCATTTAATTAATTGTTATTTAGTTAAATAAACAGAAAAATATAAATATGATACAACCATGACCTACTCATATAAACGGACACACTTAATAAAAGGATACTAGTTAACAAACACCACAAATACGACCCCCATAATGTAATTATAATTTCCCAAAGACATTACCCTAAGTAGGGTTAAATACTAGTAAAATGTTGATTACTCTTAATGGTAAAATAATAAAATTACATATCCCACCTAATAATATAACCATACCTAATGTAAAAAAACCTTCTGTAAATGAATAGAATAAACCAAAACTATAATCATTAACAAAATATCATGTCTACCCTGACACAACAAACCAAAACATTTCAATAAACTCATTTTACAATGAATAACTCTCAAACATATATGTCCCTATACTATATCACTTAAAAAAGTAAAATTAATAAATATTAATTCTATATAAACTCCCTATTTATGGTCATTATGGATGTACATTCCATCACATTAATTATTATTAGAGATTCTATGCCATTATCGTATTCCACTTTATTTTTATTTTCATATAATTTAGTATAACATTATCAATTTAATATAGTATCATACCCACATAAAATCAAGCATTATATAATTAATATAATTCACCAGAATATAATCAATATATAATAAATATGTGGTTTTTTATTAAATATTTATCTAAATATGATCATTCTTACATATTGTAAATTACCATTCAAGAGTCCCTTGTTAATTATGGTTTCAAATTTCTTCTAATTTTACATGGGATAATTTATAGTACCAACAACAACAAAAACTCTTTTAGGGAACATAATATCATGGAATGATAATTATTACTATTTAAAAGCATTAATTAAAGAAAAAAATAAATAAAATAAAACTGAAAAGAAAAAATAAAAATAAATATTGCATATGTTAAGAAAATAAACATAAGATAACATATCCCCAAATCCAAACCATCTCAACTAATCTTGAGGAGATAGAATTAACATACTATATAGATCAAATGTTATGAGAAGGTTTGGCTATCAATGGTTATAGTGATAAAAAAGTCATAGTTTATAGGGTAAAGTGGGTGAGTTTCAATTGAGGGGAATGAAGGAAACTGCCATTATTTATTATGTAGGTGATAATAATATAAGGATAATGAAAATTTAATCAGTTGATTCAATAGGACAAAAAATGAATTAGGATCATAAAGTGTAGAAATAAAAATTTATAGTTTTACAAGGAATATATAATTCCATAACTTATATTAAAATATTATAAATATCATACCTTGAAAGAGAGGAATAATTTCACATTGAGAAGGAAAGATAGACACCAATTAATCTTTTCAAATCTCCTAGAAACCTAATTCACATCAAGCAGCCCATCAACACCAAACACATTCATTGCTCAAACCGTCAAATAGGGATATAAGAACGAAGTAAGAGGTGGAAAGGAACAGCCTATTATATTATATAATACAAATTAATGGTTTCATGTTGGAATTACGTAGAAAGACCATAGAGGATCTATAATAAGAGAAACATGCGAATGGGGCATCCTCAAATTTAAAATTTTGTTAACCATAACATAAATTCGAAGAATTTATGGAGGTAATTGTGCATTGATTAACATCACATTGTGACATTAAATCTCCATAAATCACAAAACAAATAAAATAGTGGTGATGGATATTTTATTACATAACATAATCACTAATTTTAAAATTTAATAATTAATAATTTAATTAATAATAAGAAAATAAGATGCAATCCAAAATAGAATTTTCACTTTATTGTCCATAGGAAATTTATTATGCATTATTGGGAAATAAAATGTATGATTTTATTTATTATTAAGAATATTTTAAAGCATGATTTCCCCAAGTGATATGTAATATTTTTTTGATGTATTGATATATAATAAAATTATGAGAAACAATAATAAATGCAATAATGGAAAGTGGGTATTGAGGATTCGTATTATATATATATGGTATATTATATTTTTGAATAGAAAGATAAGGCTTTTATTTATTGTGTTTGGTTTTATATTTATATAAAATATAAATAAGTGGGAAACCTCAATGTGTAATATATTCTTATTTGTGAAAATACTAATACATTATAAATTTACCATTGTTTAAGGATTTCATCAAATTTTTAATATTTTAAACTTTAATAATAATCAATACCTAATATTTTTTGTCAATACACAATGTTTCAATACAATATCATGGTTTTTGGATGTATAGTGAAAGTTTAAAACTAGGGGTTTAAATATGAAACTTTCTCTCCATTAATAGAAACTTCAGAGTGGTGAAAATTCAAACTTAATTCCATATTTAAAGTTATTACTTCTCTAAATTACCAATATGTAATAAATACTTCTCCTATTACAACTACTCTATTTATTAAAAATTAATTAATTATTTATTGCATAAATGGGAACATAATACAACCCAAAAGGCCAATTAGTCTAGTGTAATGGGGAATTAGGTACATAGAATAACATCTTGAACATGGGATACAACAATATCACAACAAACTTCCTTAATATGCATTTAAAACTCCACAGATTTTTCAAAATGCATATGATATCCTAGGGAAAATCATAATAATGGGTTGTGAAATAAAGTCCAATAAAATAATAAACAAGCCCTAACACTAATAATATAATAAATTTTTAAAAATAATAATATCAATGCAGAAAAAATGAATCATTAATAATAAGTCATGATATAGCATGATATTCATAATATAGGAAATTTGATAACAACATAAAACACTGAATCATAAACTAAAGTCAGGTATAAACCCACCAAGACCTCATGGTAGAAAAAGTCACATAAGGGAATCAAGTTCACCCCATGTCCCAACATTTTGTATCATGATACTAAAAATTACCCAATGCATTGGAGCTCTATCTGGGTGCACTAATCATAATCATTTCATTCACAAGCTTAAGAGTTCCCCATGGATCATAAAATAAGGATTCATTCATTATAATAATTTATTCTAAGATAAAGTTGTTTGGAATTAATACATATATGTCCATAATAATAATGTATATATGCATAAATGTTAACACCCTTGATAAAGAATGAGTACAGTATTCAATACACAATTGGATTGGCATAGAAAATCCCGGTGATATTTTTGTAACATAACAATGTCACTTAGAGATTCATACAAATGGATTGATGAGAGAGAAAAGTTTTTATCATCACATAGACATAAAATGGGAAGTTATATGAAAATTTAGAAAACATATTCCAATATTATATATTGGAAATAGATGTAATGAGGTAATTAAATAACATGAATAATGAAAATAATCCTAACTATTTTTCAGTATGGTAACTGGTGTACATAAAGGATCATGGGAGGATTAAAGATAGTTAAATGGGGAATCCAATAATTTAAACATAAAATATATATTAAAGGTGATGTGTAATAATATATACCATCATGATCAAATATAAATGAACAAGAAAAACATAAAAAAGGAATTCACGATTAAAATGAAATGAGATAAATACCTTACAAAATTTAGGTATAATAATGGGATAGATAAAGATAAAAATGAGAGAGTCTAAGTAATATATCATTAAAATAACCTCAATTGGATTTTTAGTTTATGTTTAAAAATAAATGACACTATAAACAATTGTAATTAATAATACAAAATTCAAAAGAATGTGCTTGAATTGAAAGGAGGAGAGGAATGTGAGGATCTCTTACTTGACTGTGTGATTTAAAAAGATTATAAGGGGATTTATGAGAGCCTTAAGGAACATATGGATGAACCTAAATAGTGGATGGAATATTACGGTCAAACTCTATAGGGTATGAGACGATATAAATGGGATATTGGATGTGTTTGTATAATAAAAGTGGGGGATTTCTTTATTTTTTTGGTTTTGGACTCTACATAATAAAATAACCAAAACCACAATCCATCCCATATTTTTTTCAATATATTCTTCCAAATGGGATTCATATAAATTATTTCCTAATTTAAGCATCCTAAATTAAAAAAACAATTCTCTTTCTTATTTGGAGGTGACTCAAAATCATAAAGAAATTATTTTTAAACCATAAAATATATTACAAGTTTTGGAGGATTTATAATGGAATTATAAAATAAAAAACACCTAAAATAAAATTATTTTAAAGTAAAAAAAAGACTATTCTTGGATACCCTTTATAGTAATTATTACATCACACTTGGGTCATTTTGATTCCATACTACAAAAATTATATTTAAATGGTTTTTAATTATTACCTGAAAATTCAACTGTCTCAAAAAATTAAGAAAACACCACCACTTAATAATTAAAAAATTATGATTCTAAAAATAATATTAATATTATCTGGATAATTTTATAAATAATTAAATTATCACTTTTAAAATAATAACTAACATTTATTGAAAATGTTGGGTTTTATTGATTATAGCATTTTTCAAACCCTTATAAAAATTACATTTAACATCATAAAATTTATATGATAATTTATATTTATTAAACATTATATACTGATAATATTTTATGATAATATTATTTATTTTAAAATCCATTAATTCATCAAAATAAAGTCTTTAATTGAATTTTAATATAACCCAAAAATACTATTTGTTCTTTATTATGTCGAAATGGAAATCCATTATAAATTAACAATAATAGGATGAAAATATATTCATTATACTATAAAATATCATGTATATACTGTTAATGATATGTTATTGATACATATCATTTTAATACACCATCAAACACCATAAGAGTAAGGTTCGTGATGGTTGGACATTCATGGGGAGGTTCAAAGAACCTGGTTTTGATCTTGATCCCAATAAGCTCGAACTTCTCCCATAAATACTTTTGATCATGAATATGTTGTTCATCTCATATAGGTATTGGTTAAGGGAAAATCCCATAAATTCTATCTCCCTTGTAATTTCTCATAAATGGGCTTCATAGGGTATGATCCTACTAGTTGAGACCATCACTTCCTTTTCCTTTGACTATTGAATTTTTTTAAAACCATATTTTTATACTAACCATGTGATCACTGTTAAACAACTATATTATCAATGGTAGATAAAAATAATATTCATTTAAATCCAATTGGAAATGATAATTAAAAATAAGTGCATGTGTTTTCTATTACCATATTACTTAATAATACATTTAATTAAATCTAAAGGGTACTTTATTTATAATAGATTGGGTTGTCACAATATTCCCTCCTTAATAAATTTTAACATAAAAATTTATTTTCCAAGACTAAAATAGAAGAGGAAAACTTTTTTTCATCATCTCTTCCAGTTCCCATGTTGCTTCTTAAAAGATATGGTTTTTACACAATACTTTGACAGGGTGCATTGTCTTATTGTGTAGAACTTTATCTCTACGATCTAAGATCTTCACCAAATAAAATTCTTAAGAATGATCATTATCTAATGGTACCTTCTATGGATTGAGTACATGTGAGGGTTTTGGTATGTACTTTCTCAATAGGTATACATTGAATACATCACATATATAATATATGTTTGGTGGGAGTTCAAGTTGATAGGCCACCACTCAGATGTAATCAAGGATCTCAAAGGGGATAATTTATCTTGGGCTAAGCTTTACCTTATTCTAAAATATCATCACCTTGTTTCATATAGATATTTTGTGGAAACCTATGTCCCAAAAATTGAAATCGAGGTCTCATATATGATTGACAGCACAGATCTTCTATCAAATCTAATCAACCTTGATATGCTACTTGATATTCTTAACCTTCTCCACCATTTCTTTGACAATTTTAGGAACTATAAGATTATGTTCCCAAAATTCAACCCAACATGGAGGTGTTCTAAACCTCCTCCCATAAAGATCTTCCTAGGGATCCATTTGGATGCTTGAGTAGAAATTATTGTCAAAAGAAAACATGACCTGGGGAATATGTTGATCCCATCCTCCTTTAAGTCAATTGTTCATGCTATAATCATGTCCTCCATTTTTTTATAGTATTCTTATATTGGCAATTAGTTTGAGGGTGATATTATATAATGAAGTTAAGCTCGGTTTTTATATCTTTTTAGTGAATTTTTCAAATATAGTGGTGAATATTAGATCTTGATTGAACATAATCGATAGTGGTACTACATGAATCCCCATCACTTTTATGATTTATATATATACAAGTTGATCTAGTGAGAAATCCAATTGAATTGAAATGATGTGTGTTGTCTTCGAATGTTGATACATAGAAACCTAGATAGAATATCTTCCATTGGATGTATTTGGAAGTCTTGTGACAGATTCCCCAGTGATGTTCTCCCATTTCTATTTTGGTATGGGTAATGGTTGTATCATATCCTTAGACTTATGCCTTTAAACCTTCCTTGACTAGATACCAGGCACTTTGATATATATATTCAGTGATCTCTTTGGTAATATTTTCCCACCAATATTGATCATAGATATCTTGATAGATCTTTGTATTTCATGGGTGAATGGAAAAAAGTCGAACTATGTGCATCATCCAACAGTTTATTTATTATCATAGTATTTGATGGAACACATAGCCTTGACCAAATATCAAAATTTCTTATTCATTGACATTGAACTCTAAGAATTTATCTTTTTATATAGTTTCCACTTTCTTCTGAATTCCTATAAAATTTCTTTCAGAATCCTTTAAATTTTCCCAAAGAGAAGGTTGGTTAACCATTTGTGAAATGATTGATAATGTTTCTTCCTTTATAACTCTCATGTCCATACTTTACAGGTTTAATAAGATTATATCCTTATCAATTATCAACATTTATAAATATATATGATCCTTTATATTTAGAGAATATGAAACATTATTCACTTTACCATGGTGGTAGTGGATTGTTCTTTCATAGTCCTTGATCAGATCTAACCATCATCGTTTTCACATATTAATCTCTTTATTTGTGAATATATATTTTTGTATTATTTGATTGATATATATTTGACACTTCTCCCAAAAGAGATAATGCTACCATATTTCCAAAGTGAAGATTACTGTATCCAACTCTAGATCATGTGTTTTGTAATTTTATTTTTGAAAGTTTAACTACATTGAATCACAGTCTATGAATTTAGAATTTTTAATTAACACATAGCCTAAACCCGTTTCTACAGAATTGTTGAACACCCTGTGTAAGAACCCAGATCATCTTTTCAGGTATGTTTTCCCTTTTCTGGTGTTTTATGTAAAATCGGTGTGTCTGGAAATTTTTGAAATACATATCGTGTACTATATGAGTACACACTGTGTACTCAGTTACCCTTGGTAGTCATGTGCTGGCCATGTAATGGCTATGCACATGACCGTGTGTGGTGACCTAGAGGCTACCTAAAGCGGGGCTCAGTAAAAGAAAGTACACGCCATGTACTTCAAATGTACACATTGTGTACTTTCTTTTTTTTATTAAACATATCATGGTTGTGTCGTACAGACAGAAACAACTCCTTCTCAACCTAGTTCATCTGAGAGCATCCGTATAGTTTCAATTCTTCCCCAAGCCCCCGATCGAGCATCTATTCTTCAAATCGACCGTTAACGATTGCATTGGGATCGCCTCGGTATGCTCTTCCTTCTTCTAGATCCTTGTTTCCTATTTTCTTCTCTTACACAAATTATCTTTGGTTGAGAGTTTTTATCTTTTTTTATATTTACTATGTTCTTGGGTGATTGATGGCTTGAGGTTCTCATATAATGATCCTACAACATTGACGTAGGTGTTTTGTTCCTTTACATTGAATTTCTTTGAGTTATCTGTTCAAACTTTCCCAATACTCTTGTTCGGGGGTATTGTGTGTTTACGGTTTTATCCCGGTTAATTTCCTACTATGATTGTATGCTTGAGTATAGGTTAATTGAATGTTAAGAGGGTTAATTTCTATTATTTGGAAGTGTTTTATCCTACTTGTTTTGTTTATGACCATTTGTTCTTTCTTAGCCTATTAGGATGCCTTGTTATTTCCCATGCCTAGTATTAATGGATGGACTATTTATTATACGACATGCTATTGTGTTGTAGATTGTTTAGCCAAGTAGTTTATGAGGTTTACTTCAGCCACTTTTTATTGCTATGTTTGTTTGACTTACACATGGTTGTGAGAACCTGGTGTAGTGGACCATAAGAGGGATTGACGTAAGGTCTTCTCAAGTGTGTCCATTTTTTAGTTACTGATACGAGACCATAGGGGGGATCAACATTAGTTCTTCCTCGGAGTGTATGTTTTTCCATGATGTGGTCCATAGGAGGAATGTGACATAATTTCTTCCCTAGAGTTCCTTTTAGTAACCTATACGAAACTATAGGGGGAATTGATGGCGAGTGCTTCCCTAGAGATTCTATACTAAAGCTGAACCAGAGGGTTTAGACGGTGTGTACTTCCCAAAGGGTTGCTTGTGTTTTCTAGGTAGGACCAAAAGGGATTAGGCTATTAGAACATCCCATAGGGTTACCTATTTTTTATTATCTATTTACTTTGTACGTGAAACTAAATGCTTTTAAACTACAGAATTGTTTACTTTTGAGTACTTCCTTGTTTGCTGATTCCTTTCTTACTTATTGCCTGCCATATGTATTCACAGACTATTAGGCACAGATCTCGTAGTGGTTTCATAATGGGATTTAGTCTCACACCCTATTTGGTTCATGATTTTAGGCCCAAATATTTTATATTGTTGCAGTTATAGATAAGGTAAATCACCCTTCAACTTCAAGTACTTGACTGCTTTGGAGCTTGAGAGCATGGGACCAAGCTTTGGATGGCGATGTTGTAGAGTTGTTTACTATTTTTCTTGTACATTGGTTTATTAATGTATTTCAACATTGTGATGTTTTTGGATTATTTCTTAGACATATGTATCATGAATCATTATATATGTTCTCCAGCTTCTTATTACTTTCAGTATTCCATTGTTTACTATTGAATGTCATTATTACTACATTTGTTATTGTTATTTTTTCTCTTACTTTGTGTTATTTTGCAAATGAGGGCATAGTTTCCCCACTATCACACCCTAGGCTCGTGCTTCTAGTCAACAGCCTCTGGCATTCAGGTAAATATTCTTGAGGCCATATGACCAATCGGGTATTGGGGCACCTCTGGGCGGCTTCTGAAACTGGGACATTACAAAGTGGTATTTATAGGAATTCTTTTATTCTTGACTTACTGTTTGGAGCCTATATCTTGGTATAGGAATAAATACGTACTTAGTAATAATCTATTCCGGGGAGTAGCTAACTCATGTCCTAGGAAAATCCAATTTACCTCATTACTGAAAATTTTTGGTTTTTCAATTATTACAGTTGATTTTTTTTTATTGTCTAATTCACAAGATTTTTGTTGTTATTGTTTATATTACTGAGGATCTATTTCAGTTTCAACCCGATGAGATGAGGGTATGCCATCACATACATCATATAGTAACTTTCTAGAAATCACATGTCTTCCATTCATTCTATTCCATATTGAGTGCATTAGCGATTTCATGTTGTTGTGATAGATGTTCTACTAGATATGTATGTTGTTGTGATAGATGCCTTGATAAAGTACCTATTTTTTGATAGGGTACTGATTTTTGTAAGTTTTTGTTTTAATAAACACCAAAATTTGGTTCTTGAGGTGTTGTTGATCTCATGGAATAGAATTTGATGAATCATTGCATGGTTATCCTTGTTTATGGGATGTAGTAGATTCCGAGAATTGATTCGCTAGGGGTATGGGCCCTCATGGATTTGAATTTGGAACATTAATGTTCTCTTCAGTTTTTTTATGGGTTCCGGTGAAGTTTTTTTGGCTTACTTTCTAGAAAAACCCAGAATATATGTGATGTATTGATGAATACACACCATATGTCCAGTTGCTCCGGAAGGAATTGTTTTTCTTAAGTACACGTCGTATAGTATATGTACAAACCGTGAAGTCTCTAACTATGTCACAGACTGTGTGAGCAGAAACACAGGGTTGGGAAATATCTGGTAGGACATGCCATGTACTAGATGTACATCTTGTTTTATATAGCTATGTATCCTACCTAGTGACAAATAACACGGGTTGATTGAGTCTTTTCTAATACACTCCATGTCCATCTGGAACACACTATGTAGTGTAAACTGAGTATCTAGCCATGTGACTAACAACACAGGTCAGTGAATCTCATCTCTTATATGTCATGTCTAGAAAAAAACATGCCATGTAGTCTTTTTTTAGGAGAATCGTGTGGCTTAACCATGTAGAAGAACTCAGGAAAGGAAATAGGATTCAAGTACATGTTGTGTTTTAGGAAAACACGCCGTATGTATGGGGTGATACACGACCTAGGCTGGAAAAAGTACACGCCCATGTGAAGGGTTAAGGGAACACACTGTATAGGAATTATACACACCATGTATCCATGTTTTGGAAAATCATGAATGCTTTTTTTCTCTTATTCCCTTCTCACACTTTTATGTTTCAGTCACTGTTAATCCTGATCTAAGTTGTACACATGACCTTAGAGAATCATGACACCGAGATGTCCTCCGATTGTATGCCAGTTACAGGGAAACGATCTGACACCACACATGGCTGATCAGGGTCTACCAGTAGATCCTCCAGTTGTGCCATTCTTGGCACCAGCCATCATTCCAGACCAAGGTGAGGATGCACGTTTACGAGAAGGATTTATGAGGTTCTTGAAGCCCTTACGAGGTGTACCGAATCCTACCCCTTCAATGGCAATATAGAGATGGGTTTTCCAGCAGAAGAATCCTCTCACATTCACAGGGGAAGGATGACCCTAGGCTATAGAGTCATGGTTGGAATCCAAGATTTCTATCATCGAGTATCTGGAGATGCTTCCAGAGAGGAGGGTGAAGCTTTCAACGTATATTCTTCAGGACTCTGCCAAGAGATGGTGGGATGTGATCTCATAGGCTGGATGCTAGAAAGTTATGGTGTGGGATGAGTTCCATCATGCCTTCTATGACTACTTATACCCAAAGACCTTGAGGGATGATTAACCCGAGATTTCATGAGTCTAGAGTAGGGTAATCTTTCCGTTATGGATTATTCATCTCTCTTCACAGAGTTGCAGTGCTTCACGCCCATTCAAAGAGGTGATGAGTTATTTCTAGTGAGGGATTTTGAGGATGGTCTCAAAAAAGACATCTGATCATAGTTGAACATCTCTAGGATGTATTCTATCACTTTTATAGTCAACCAGGAATTGATCATGGAGAACAATTTGAGGGATTCTAGAGTTGTGAGCCTGGGCAGTTCAACATTCAGAGTTAGTATCCCTCCTACTGATAGCAGGAAGCACCACAGGGGGTCTTTGAGTAGAGATCCAAGGAGGCGAGAAAATTCTTCTAGTATCCAGGTGGTGTGCTACCAGTGTGGCAAGAGCAGGCATACGAGGGCACAATGCCCGAGAGACCCATTGGAGTTCCGATATTGTGGAATGATGGGTCATCTTCAGCGTTTTTGTCAGATCTTATCATCAACAGCTGGTGATAGGGTTTCTTATATGACTCCTTATACAAGAGTTGTGCCACCTATTTCTCATCATTTTGGGAACTAGAATACTTCTATATGTTCAGGCCAAGGTGGAGGTCATGGTCGTGGTAGTCAGTCATTGGGCCTTCAGCGACAGTAAGGTGGATCAGCACAAAGTGGTCAGGCTGGGTCATAGGGCCGCATTACATGCCAGACTTTTACAATGGAGTAGACTCAATAGGAGTAGGATCCTAGACCCTCTACAGTTTGAAGTACAATTCTTTGTTGTCTCAGTTTTAGCTTCAACTCTTTTTGATACAGGACCTTCCCATAGCTTTTTATTTATTGTTGTTGTGGAGAGCCTTGGTCTCCATATATTTTCTTATGTGGATATATTGAGGTTAGAAAATTTATTAGGGACTAGGAAGGCTAGTGTACGATAGTTCTAGGAGTTCCATCTTGAGTTTGGGGGGTGTCACTTCTTATGGGACCTCTATGTCTTAGAGATGATAGTCTATGATTTCATTCTCGAAATAGACTGGTTAGTTCCCTTCTAGGTTGTTGTTTACTGCTATCGTCATAGATTGAGTTTCATATCACTAAAGGGCATAACATTCCTTCATAAGATAGAATGGGACGTCCAAGATAGAATAGTCGGACTCGAGCATTATGGGTTGAAAGGAGTTAGAGCCTAGATTGCTAGTATTTATCTGGATGACCATAGGACATCATAGATGGACTTTCCTCTAGTGATGGATCATTTCAAGAATGCATTTTAGAGGAATTTTCAGGTTTTCCTCTAGATCGTGAGGTAGACTTTTCTATTAGGGACATTCTAGGAGTGGCACTAGTGTCCATTCAACCTAATAGGACAGAAAAACAAGATCTTTCTGAGCTCAAGAAGCAGTTGGAGGAGTTGCAGGTAAAGGGTTTCATTTGACTCATTACTTCTCCTTGGGGTTCACCTATCCTCTTTGCAAAGAAGGAAGATGGTACCATCAGGCTCTGTGTGGATTATCAGATGTTGAAATAGTTAATGGTCAAGAACTAATATACCTTTCTGAGGATTGATGATCTCTTTGATCAGCTTCGAGGATCCCGGGTGTTCTCGAAGATTGACTGGAGATTCAGTTATTTATAGTTTCATGTTAGACCTTAAGATGTACATATTACAGCCTTTCAGAGTAGGTATGGTCTATATGAGTAAGTGGTTATGTTGTCCGGTCTCACGAATACAGCTGTAGTTTTCATTGCACTGATGAACCAAGTGTTCCATCCGTACTTGTATTATTTTGTGGTAGTCTTCATGAACAATATCTTTTTGTACCCTCACACTCGATATGACCATGCCACACATCTTAAGATCGTTTTGAGTACACTGAGAGAGCATCATTTATATTCTACAATCTCAAAATTACAATTTTGGATGAACCAAATTAACTTCTTGGGTCATGTTATCTCATAGGCAAGAGTACCAGTAGACCCACAGAAAGTGAGAGCAGTAGTTTTTTGGGTGAATATGACGAATATCTTCGAGGTACTGAGTTTTCTAGGGCTAGCTAGTTACTATAAACATTTTACACGGGACTTTTCATTCTTAGCATCACCACTTATGGGTCGGACTTAGAAGGCTGTCAAGTTCTTGTGGTCAGATTCTTGTGAGTAAGCCTTTTAGGAGCTGAAAGGGAGGTTGATATCAGCACTAATACTAGTGTTTCCAAAGCTGGGAAAGATCTATACTATATACTATAATGCATCAGACATTGGTATGGGAGCATAGATTATGCATGGAGAAGGAGTCATTACATATGGTTCTCAGTAGTTGAGGCCACATGAGAGGAAATACCTGATGCACAATCTCAAACTAGCTACAGTTGTTCATGCTTTACGCTGTTGGAGAAACTACCTGTTGGGAGAGAATTTTTTGGTTTTTACCAACCAGAAAAGTCTCATGTATACCTTCACTCAGCATGACCTGAATTTGATATTGCTAAGGGGGGTTGAGTACCTTCAGTATTTTGACGTTGAGTTTTCCTACATGCCTGGGAAAGGCAATGCAGTGGTTTGCACTGAGAAGAAGGACTCAGATATAGGAAGTTCCAGAGGCCAGCAGAGAGTGTAAACTTATTGATATGTTCTCGGAGATGCCTTTCGAAGTGCATGATAGATAGGGGTAGACTAATCTTTATTCTGTAGATGTTACCTCTACTCTTCTTGATCGAGCTTGAATGAGGTAGCTATCAAATTTTGTAGTCATAGTCCTATGGGAGAGTGTGTCAAGAGAGGACTGTATTCCTGGATGGATGGTAGGTGAGGATAAGATCTAAAATTTTCATTGTTGCATATGGGTGCCAGTGGGAATATGCAAGGAATGATGTGATACTTTCATACCTCAGTTTGGGCAGTTCATCTTGGTTTCAAGAAGATGTATCATGATCTACACCATCAGTATTAGTGGCCAGGTATGAATAGAGATGTTGCTAGTTTCATCAAGAGGTGTTCCACCTGTCAGTAGGTGAATGCGGAGCATCAGTGACTAGAAGGGCTTTTGAAACTGTTAACCATTCCTGAGTGGAAATGGAAATATGTATCCATGGACTTAGTGACATGTTTTTTGAGGTCTCCATAGGGGAATGATGTAGTTTGGGTTGTCATTGAGAGACTCACGAATGTTTCTATCTTCTTTCCGATCATGGAGACCTTTAGTGTCGATGAGTTGGGAAGGTTGTACATCTGAAAGATTGTATTTTTACATGGAGTTCCACACTCCATTGTTTTGGAAAGGGATTCCCATTTTACTTCTTATGTCTGGCAGGGGAGACAGAAGGTTCTGGATACATAGGTACTTTTTAGTACATCTTATCATCCCCAGACAGATGGCTAGTCTGAGCATACGATTCATGTTCTCTAGGACATGATTCGATCATGCATCCAAGATTTTTCATTTTCATGGGAGAATCACATAACTCTTGTGTATTTTTCCTACAATAATAGTTTGTAAGCAACTATTCATATGGCACCTTATGAGGCTTTGTACGGTAGGCTATGCCGATCTCCCTTATGTTGGCTAGAGGTAGGAGACGTAGCTATGTTGTGACCTCATCTTGTCTAGGAGACCACAGAGAAGATAAAGTTGATTCAGAAGAAGAAGGCTACTACACATTCTCAACAGAAGCCTTATGTTGATCATCATAGATGACCTCTAGAGTTCGAGGTTGGAGATCAGATTTTCCTACGTGTCACACCAAGGTTGGGGAATAAGAGGATTAGGAGACAGGGTAAGCATTCACCAAGGTACGTCGGGCCATTTGAGGTGTTGGAGAGAGTTGGGCTACTCACCTATTGGTTTCAGTTACCTTAGAGGTACTGGGTTATTCACAACGTCTTCCACTTTTCTCAGCTTCGATGTTACTTCTCAGACCTGCCTCATGTTTTTTAACCTGAGTACGTTGAGTTGGAGGTGTACTTCTCATTTGAGGAGAATACTATCTGGATTTGTGATAGAAGTGCAAAGGTTCACCGTAGCCAGTCTGTTCCTTTGGTACGAGTTCTATGGCAACATGGGCGAGTACAGGTCAATGCCTAGGAGAGGGGAGCTGATGTACGATCGCAGTGGCCAGAGTTGTTTGAGGTTTCTTCTTCTAAGCAGCCTCGCTAAGGAAATTCAGGGATGAATTTCTTTAAGGGGGGAAGATTGTATGAACCCAGATATTCTTTTCAATTATGTTTTCCCTTTTCTGGTGTTTTTGATGAAAATAATAGTTTCTATAAATTTTTTAAGTACACGCCATGTACTTTATGATTATACGTTGTGTACTCGGCTACATCAGGTAGTCGTGTGATGGTCGTGTAATGGTTGTGCATATGGTTTGTGTGGTGACCTAGAGGCCGCCTAATGTGGGGCTCAATAAAGGCAATTACACATTTTGTACCTCAAAATTACAAGAAGTGTACTTTATTTTTTACATTAAACGTACCGACGTTGAGTCTGATGGATTGAATCAACTCCTTCTCGACCTAGTTTGCCCGAGAGCCTCCGTACAGCCGAGATTCTTCCTTGAGCCTCTGATTGAGCATCTGTTCTCCAAATAGACCACCATCGATTGTGTTGGGATCATCTCAGTAATCTATTCCTTCTTATGGAGCCTCATTTCCTTATTTATCCGCTTTCACAAGTTATCTTTGGTCAATAATTTTTAGCATTTTTTTTAGATCTACAGTGTTCTTGGGTGATTAAAGGATTGAGGATCATGCATAATGATCCTAAAACATCAAGGTAGGTGGTTTGTGCCTTTGCATTGAATGTCTTTGAGTTATATGTGCAAATTTACCAATACTATTGATTGGGGTATTGCATGATTGGTGTTTTAGACCTATTAATTGACTTCTATGCTTGTATACTTCAGTAGGAGTTAATTGAATGTGAATAGGGTTAATTGCTATGATTTTGAAGTTTTTTCACTTGCATATTTTGTTTATGACCATTTGGTCTTGCTTAGCCTGTTAGGATGTCGTGTTGTTTCCCATGCCTAGTGTTATAGGATGCAGCGTTTATTATCTAACATGTTTTTATGTTGTAGATTGGTTATCCAAGTAGTTATTAAGGTTTAATTTGGCCTCTTTGCATTAATATGCTTGTTTGACTTATGCAGTGTTGTGAGAACCTGGTGTAGTGGACCAAGGGATGATGGACATAAGGGCATCTCCAAAGTGTCTGTTATTTTTGTTATCGATATGAGACCATATAGGAAATTGATGTAAGTGCTTCCTCAGAGTGTTTGTAGTTCCTCAACGAGGGGCATAGGGGAAATGTGACTTAAGTGGTTCCCCAGAGAGCCTTTTATTTACCAATATGAGACTATAGGGGTAATTGACATCGATTGCTTCCCCAAACATTCTATACTAAAGATGAACTAGATGGATTAGACTGTGTGTAGTTCTCATAGGGTTTCTTGTGTTTACTAGGAAGGACCAAATGGGATTAGGTTATGAGTACATCCCAAAGAGTTACCTATTTGAGATTATCTATTTACTTATTTTGTTGAAATAAATATTTTGATACTATGGAATTGTTTACTTTTGATTACATCCTTGATTACTACTTCCTTTCTTTCTTATTTCCTTCGATATGTATTCACTGACTATTAGGCACAGATCTTGTTGTGGTTTCCTGCTGGGATTTAGTCTCATTTCCCTATTTGGGTCATGATTTTGGGCCTAAACATATTATATTGTTGCAGGTATATATAAGGGCAATCTCCCTTCTACTTCAGGTACATGACTGCTTTGGAGCTGGAGAGCATGGGACCATGCTTTGGCTTGTGATGTTGTGGAGATGTTTACAGTTTTTCTTGCACTTTGATTTAGTACTGTATTTCAGCTTTGTGAAATGTTTGGATACTTTCCTAGACATATGTATCATGCATCATTATATATGTTCTCCAGGTGCTTATTACTTTCTGTCTTTCACCGTTTACAGTTGTATGTCATTATTACTGCTTTTTCTATTGTTATTTGTTTCTCTTTCATTGTGTTACTCTGCCAATGAGGTCATAATTTACCCACTATCACACCCAATGCCCCCGCTGCTAGTTGGAAGCCTCTGGAATTCATGGAAATGAAATTGAGTCCATGTGACCAACTAGGTATGGGGCACCTCTGGGTGGCTTCTAGAATAGGGACATTACACCATGAAAAGATATCCACTTTTGTGTAGTGTGAGCATAGCGGTGGTGATAAGAATCATTTTCAACTCATTGAATCTCTCTTAGAATTAATCATTATAAAAAAACATGACTCTTTTATGAGTTACCTTGGTAATAGGGATTGATAATCATGATAAATTTCCCACAAATCAGTGATAATACCCAGCTAATACAAGGAAACTGTGAATATCTATCACAAATATAGGCCTCATAAATCTATCAATTACTCCTATATCAAAAGGATTCCTAGATATCCCATTTATTTTGAAGATATTACACAAGAATTAGACTTCCTTAAAATATAACTCACACTTGTGTTACTTTTCATAATTCTTCACCCTTCACAAGGTCATTAGTAGAGTGGTCAAATTCTTCTCATACTCCCCCATTATTTTTCAGTATATTAGAATATTATCTATAAAGACTACCAAATATTTCTTGATATAATATATAAATTCTATATTCATCAACTCCATGAATATTTATGGAGCATTAGTGATCCCAAAAGTCATTACTATGAACTCATAGTGCTCATACCTTATATGAAAATAATTATTGGGGATATACTCCTCATTCACTTTAACTTGGAAATATCATAACCATAATTCCACCATTGAAATTTATTGTGCTCCATGTAGTTGATAGAAAAAGTCATAAATCCATTTAAGTGGATACTTTTTCTTTATCATGATCATATTTATCTCACAATTATCAATACAAAGTCACACTGAACCATCCTTCATCTTGAGGAAGAGGACTGGTGCACCCCTTGGTGAATCACTTGGGAACCCTTTATCCAGATTCTCCTGTAGTTTTTTCTTCATCTCATCAAATTACATAATAGCCATCTTATACTATGTCTTGGATATAGGAAATTCCCTAGGTACATGCTTGATTGAAAATTCAACCTCTCAGCAAGGAGGATGACCAGAAAATTCCTCAGGAAACACATTAGTGTATTCCCTCACAATAGGCATGTCTTTGAGGGTGGTTCTCTCCATAGACTCAATCATATGAGATAGATATACATACTAGTAGGTAAAAAATTTCTATGCTTTAGATATTAGTGATAATGAATATTTATCCTCCTTCATGAACATTTATAGAATCAATGGTCAATAAGAAATACAGATATTGATTTCCTTATTGAGGAAATTTATGATGGATCTATATAGGGAATGAAAATCCATTTCCAAAATTAGATCAAATTCCACAAAAGAGGGTATGATAAGATTTTCTAGGAATTTCATCCAACATCTTGTTATAGGGTTTTAGTTATATACATGGGATGAAATAATTCCCCCTTTTCCCATTTACCCTGAAATATCTACCACCATGATTTCTGGTTGTGTTTGGATGGTTCAACTAAACTTTAATGATATGAATGAATATGTAGAACTATTTTTGATGACCCCATATTTCAATTTTGGATTACAGTTAAACTTTTTCCAATATAGACATAGGGATGATTATTTATAAACTATAAACACATAAATGTTAATCAAATGAAATTAAAGGTATAACTTATAAATTACATGTATTTATTTAACTAATGAATTTACTGGCTTCAATATATGTTATCCATGATCTACTTAATAACATGTATTCTTATGGGATTTTTTAATTTATTCTCCTAATAATGGTTCATAATGAGATTATTCATTTAACAAATCATATCCCCTAATAGTGTTAAACAGGTGCATAGTAAGGCTCGTTGTCTGTACCAGCTTACCTCATGTCGAGAATAAAACACCTTGTCAAGATTGTTACTCCAAGGTACATTCATGCCAGAACCATATCCACTTACAGTATCCAGACATGGATTTATTTTCTTGATAAACCACTTACTCTATACCGAACAAAATTTAGGGGTTTTTTAGTATTATTAGTATTATCCCTAACTATTTCTCAAGAGTTTTATATTACAAATACCAGCAATAACTAAACCTACCTATGATAACAAATATGAAAACCATGGTCGTTATTACACATTAATTCATGATTTATTACATAAAATTGTACAAAATATAACCTAGATGATTGATAATAATTGTGTATTTGGGAATTATGTACATATCATAACATCTTGAACATGGGATACAACATCATTATTGAAATCTTCCTTAACATGCTTCTAAAAATCAATGGATTTTTTAAACTGAATTGGATATCTTGGGGGGAACATAAGAAAGGGGTGAGATATTAATCCCAGCATGGGAATAAAGAAGGTGTAACATTAAAAAGATAATACATGATTGAATATAGTCATATCAAAGTGTAATAAAAAGAACATGAATAATAAGGCATGATATAGAATGATAATCATAACATAGAAAATGTGGCAACAACTTAAAACAATGAACCCTAAAAATAGGTCAGGGATAAATATTCCAAGACCTCATGGTGGAAAAATTCCCATAAAATAATCAAGTTCACTCTCTATCCCAAATTCATGTATCTTGATACTAAATATCACCTAATGCATTGGAACGCTATTTTGATGCACCCATTATAATCATTTCATTCTCATGCTTAAGTGTGCCACATAGATCATAAAACATGGATTCACTCATTATTATAATGTATTCCATGATCAAAGAGTGTGTAATAAATTCATTTAAGTCCACAACCAAAAAATATATGTTCATAAAGGCAAACACCCTTAATAGGAAATGGGTATAGTATTCAATACACAATTTGATTGGCATGGAAATTCTTGATGATATTTCAGTAGTATAATAACATAACCTAGAGATTCATAAAAATATATTGATGATAGATAAAGGGTTATATCATTACATAGACATCAAATTATAATTATTTTTACAATTTATAAAATATCACAAAATTATAAATTTTAAATAGAAGGCCTAAGGTAATGAAAACATGAATAAAGAAATGAATCCAAACTATTTTCCATCATGGTAATAGGTGTACATAACAAATCATGGGTGGATTAATGAAAGTTAAATTTGTAATATAATCATTTAAACATAAAATTTATTATAAGGTGATGAGGAATAATAAGTACCATCATTATCAAACTGAAAATAAGAAGTGTAACAGAAAAATGGATACTTGAATTAAAAGAGAAGAGATAAATCCATTATGAAATTTCGGCTATGTAATGACTTAGAATAATGTCAAATGAGAGAGGATAAATAATATATCATTAAAATAACATAAATCAGTCATTAAGGTATTTTTTATTAATAAATTAAATTTAATGTAATTTTAATTAAGAATAAAAATTTCAAAGAAGGTGCTTCAATTGATAGGAGAAGAGGAAAGTGAGGATCCCATACTTGACTGTGTGAATGTAAAAAATCATGGTTGGGGATTATGGAGAGCCTTGGAGAACCTTGGTAGAACTCTAGAGAGTTAAGGAAAGAGTATAGTCATGCTCTTTGGAGTTTTAGTGGTGGTAAATGGGATCTTGGGTGGGTTTATATTGGAAAATTGGGGGATTTATTTATTATTTTGGTTTTGGACTCTACATAAAAAGATAAAAAAACCACAAACCAACCCTTGGTTTTTTCCTATATATTATTTCAAATGTAAGTGGTTTAAATAATTTTATAATTTAAAGTTCCTAATTTATTAAAATAATCCCCTTCTTTTGTAGTGGTGATTCATTCTTTTAAAGAAATGATTTTAATATCGTAAAATATATTACATGTTTTGGAGGATACATAATGGATTTATAAAAGAAATAAAATTTAATTAAAATCATATTATATTAAAGGGGAAAATATATTTGGTAATGGATAGAATTTACAGTATTTATTATATACCTTCTTGGTCATTATGATGTCATAATACACAAAGTATCTTTATAAGATATTTAAGTTTAACCCAAAAATTAGACTATCTTAATAAAAATTGAAAAACTAACCTTTGTATAATTTAGAATTTGTGATTCAAAAAATAATATTTATTTTATATAAATAATTTTCAAAATATTTGAATTTTTGTTTTTTTAAATAGTAAATGACATTAAATGAAAATTCTGGGATTTATTAATAGTAATAGTTATCTTACCCCTATAAAAAATACATTTTATATCATAAAAATTATATGATCTTTTAAATATATTAAAAATTATTTAATAATAATATTTCATTAAAATATTATTTATTTGTAAAATATATTAATTCAAAAAAATAATGCCCATTAATTGAATTTTAATATAACCCAAAAATAATGTTTGTGATTTATTGTATCAAAACAAAAACCTTTTATAAAGTAACAATAATAGAATAAAAATATATTGATTATCCTATAAAAAATAATTTACATAATTATAATTATAGGGTCCTGATACATATCCCTTTAATACACCAGAAAAAATCCCTAACAATAAGGTTCATGATGGTTGGACTTTTATGGGGCAGTTTAGTGAACATGGTTTGGGTTGTGATTTAGATGAGCATGAACTTCTCTCATAAATAGTTTCTCTCCTGATTAAGTTGTTGGAAATTATATTGGGATTGGTAAAGGTGAATCCAAAAAATACTATCTCCCTCGTTGGCTATAATAAATGGGCTTCATAGGGTACGACCCTACTGGTTGACGTCATCACTATCTTTATCTGTGTCAATGGGATTTTTAAAACCATATATTTATACAAACCATGGTATCACTATTCAATGAATATATTTTAAATGGTAATGTTACATAATGTTCATTTAAATAATTTTTTATAAAATAAGGAAAAATAATGGTATGTCTTTTATAAAACCATAATACTTAATAATACATTTAATTAAATCAATAAGGGAATTTTTTTGTAATGTTCTGGTCGTTACATCCCATTTGTAGGGTTTTTTAATTAATAGTAGAAATGAAATGTGAGAATACCCCTTAATCTTACTCGTGGATTATAGTCAATAATTCATCTTATCTATCATAAAATAATATATGATCCAAAATGATGAAAATTAATTAAAAATTTTACAATTAATAAATTATAACTTACCTAAAATCCATAATCATTAAATAAATGATATGGGAGGGTTTCGAGGAGACCCAGACCCTAACATTAAATACCCCACAAACAATTATCATCCCCATGAATTAAAATAAAGGCTTGTAAAATGAGAAACCAACTTATGTAAAGGATACGGAAACCTAGTTATTCACTTTAAATAAATCTCAAATGATTCTTAACCTCTATAATTCAAACTGAATTAATAATTATAATATCCCACATCATAAATTCTATATATCAATTCCTCTAAAAACAATATAAAGCCTATTAAAAATCCTTAAGGATGATTTGGGATACAAATACAACTCATTTTCAACAATAATACTTCCATGAATCTCACAAACATGAGAAATACATCGCAAAATATAAATTAATCATTAAAGAAATCTAAAACAGAAATGAAGACAACGAAAAAAAATTAAAAATAATTAATAATTTTAAAAATTCATAACCCATTTAAAATTATTTAGGTTTCTAGGAAACAAATTAATTATACTTTTAAATTATTTCATATTAATTTTAGAAATGAAAGAATTTATAAATCAAGGTACAACCCATTTTTCAAATGAAGGACTTATAAATAGGATTACATATTCATCTTTATGATTCACCAGGAAATTATTTAAAGGTAGGAATAAGGTTACCAAAATATAGAAGAAATCACTCCCAGAACTATTAAAACATAACTACTGATGACCAAGTGACATGCCAACCATCATTATAATCATTTTGATTATATATAAATGAAAAATAAAGGGGATACAATACAAAATATTCTTTTGGAAATGTTTTATCATTCATCTCAATGTCGTTATATGGAATTATTCACTATATGAAATCCAATATTAATGTAAATGATATGGTTAGTATAAATCTCTTAAATTTTATTATCATAAAATAAAAAATCACAACCTTTAATCTAACATAGAATTAGTTTTTAGTATTTAAATCACAACAACTGTTATATATTCTTGATCATATTGTAGTAAAATCATAATATTAGTAGCATAAAACATTAATAGACCTAAATTTTTACTTTAATCAAGTCATGAAAGTGCTAATCAATCATAGACCACACTCAATCATCCACCACCGTAATTATATTTTTATTTCCATTTGATTGTTTTTTATATGTTATCGAAACGATTCCAATAAAAATAATGGTAACCATAAGAAGCAATAAGCACTAAATAAATACATAAAATGTAGTTCACTATCATTTTAAGAAATTTATAAGATGTTAGTGTGAAAATAATAAAACAATAACTATTAAATAGACTAATAGAGACTAATAAATAAACACACCATGTGGGAATTAAGAAAAAAAATGTTATCAAATAAGAAAATGATGGTTAAATATCACTTCATCTGCAACACATTTCATGGTGCTTTCTAGAATCATCCATATCCTCCCAAAATTATCATATGAATTTTTACCAAGGAAGTTTATAAAATATTTATAATGATTTATATTAAAAATATTTAATTTTAAATGGAAAATAAATGGACACATAATTATTCTTGATGATGGAAATAACTGTATCCTTAAAAATAATTCCAACAGATAAGCAGTTAAAACAATTATCATATTTTATTAAACATCCCTAAGATCAACATTCAGTGAGAGGTGAAAATAACAAATTCAACTTTAGGATTTATAAATTACCACTTCTTTATAATACTCATTTCATAATAATTGCACAATATTAATTCATGTAATAATATTTTACCATGATATTAATTGATCTCTAAATTTTCAACTGTTTAGTTTCCATTATTTGAAATTAATTAAAACATGGAAATATAAATCAGTTAAAAAATTTAATTCATTTTGTGACATTTTTAACTCATCATGATCAACATAGTATAAAAATTAATTAACATGTCATGTAAGTAAGAATTATTTCATAATAAATGGAATAATGAATTTATCAATGTTAGACAAGATATCTACAATAGGCAGTCCATGCATCCCACATTACTTCTCAATTTAAATCATGGGTCATGGTATCCTAAAAAGTATGGTATGTTTTATTTATGTTTCACAACATGTAATTCAGTAATACATTTTAAGTAACTATGATTTATACCTCTATCATGCTCCTTAATTATGTCAAATAACAAAAATAAGATTTATTCCAAAAAATTCTATCTATTTAATGAGTTGGGATTCTAAATTGGAATAATATTTCATGTTGTAGACTGTTGGAATTTCAAAAATCCTTCTAAAACATTTCATAAAAATTAAAATTTATTAATAAATATTTTATGAAAGGCATGGTTAAATTAAAAATATTTTAGATTATTTTTCTTTGGAAATAACAGTTATTTGGATATTCATCATTAACCATGAAAACATATAATAATTATAATTTAAATTAACAAATTTATTTTCTAACATATTTTTACATTTTTGTTAATTAACATGACTTAATATTAATATTTTAAAACTAACTATGAATATTAAGAATGTTAAACAACATATCATTTCATGATTTATAATAAAATATGATTCAGCTAATTTAAATTAATTTATTTCAAATAAATGTAACATAATTACAAGGACTACATCATATCAATATATTTTAGTATAAATAAACAAATGAAACATGATTATAAAAAACTTAATATAACATGTGATAATGATACATACACCCTTATTTATTTTTCATCCATCCAATAAGTATATTTTCCAGCTAAACCTATATAATTGTCTTTGGTAGTCCTTGCTCCAGATCATGTATAGACAGAATGAATAAATCATATCACATATCATAGACATTAAGTGTTTTTTAAATAATTCATAAGGAGCCTAAAATATTTGTGTTCTAGATAGTTAATAACCATTATAATATGTTAAGGTTAAATGAAATTATTTTCCTATCAAACTCATGAATAATACCATATTTATAATTCCACAATATATCATATATTTCATTAAATAGTTATAATACTTTTTTTCCAAGAATAATCCCCACTATATTCCAACCTAATTCAACAATAGTGATAATTGGGAACCCCAAATCCTGCCTCTTATATGACATAATTTGGCAACTAGTATTGAGGGTATCTGTCAAACCTATTGGAGGATTTACCCTAAAATATTCCCTTTAAAAAATAATAATCTCCAATTAAATCCATTTAAAATTTATTTAAAATATAAAAATTAAATGTAAGTATGGCCTAAAAGACTCCACTATAGCTTCTTTAATAGAAAACCCACCAAATCGTCATCTAAATATCATTAAAAACAACTCAAAAAACTTTTATAGTGGTGATCTATTGGGTGACCCCAATAGGGTCCTATTTGTTAAAAAATATACAATTATGGGAAAAAATGTGTAGTTAATTACACGTGTGAAATAAACTAAGAATATAAAATATATAATCTAAAATAGGTTCTAAGAAAGTAAGAAGGATTAGAAGTAATAATAGTAACATTATTGAATCACTTAGTTGTTACTTCAACTATATCAACTACATTAATAATATTAGATCAATGGTTTTATAAAAGAAAAATTTCAGAATGATGAATTCATATTTTTATGATCTTTTAATTGTAAAATAAGTATCCCATAGTCTTAACAACGTTGTTAAAGTAAAAAAATCACAATAGATTATTATTCCATTAGTGTAAAATAAATGAGGATGATATCAAATCTCTATAATCAAATATGATTAATACATAAGTTCAAAATACAAATAACCACTCTTCATCTATCATAATCATTAAATCATGTTATTAATAATATATATCATATCATCAAATTACCACATCTAATAACCCATATCACCATCATAATCACATCACATCCATTTCTACATCACCAAAACCACAACATCATCATCATCTTAGCAGCACATCACCACTGTCACACCAATGGTTTAAGTTATTTTACTACTTCATAATAAGATAATTTGTTATGATACATATTGTGTATTATTTAAGGGAGTTAATGGAGGTTTTATAACCAGTTTATAGGGTACATGGTTAAGGGAAACCATGTGGATTCTATAGGTAACCATGAAAAATATAAAAGGGTACAAGGGGGAAAACAAGGTTGATGCACAATTTTAGTAAAACGTGTGGTAACCATTAATCCTTGTAAAAACTAATATGGTGACCATTTTCATGGTTGGTGCACATTTTTTCAAACCATGCAACCCTTGTTTTAGTCCTTCCACACCCTCAATGTTAGCAGATGGTTTTCCAAACTATGCATCTAAACCAATTTAGTGTTCTAAGGGACTTTGGAATTATATTTTAAACCAAATTAATTTTTCTAAACCCTCATTATTCTTTTATTGGATATGGCTTTCAAAACACTAACATCCTCTATAAAATTCCCATCCTATGAAGTGTGATTCCATCAAATATCAGAGCATTGGGATTTTAGAATAGATTGTAAGATTTTTGTTTGGCTTTCCACATCAGGACCATCTCATTATCTCTTTGAAAGAACCTGATACTAGAGATTCCTTTCCCAGATATATTATATATCATTTATTTTAATTATAATTCTATTTTAATCAAATAAATGGAAGGTGAAAAGATCTCCTATATTCGAAATCATGGTATGATTCGAAATGAATAATCCATAAATGTTATGGGACTCCTATCTCACTCTAATTTTCCTTAGATCATAGAGGTTTTGGTTTTAAAAAATAAATTTATTTTATTTATAAATGTAAAACCTTGTCTGATCTTTCATAAATTTGGATTTTAGAAATATGATTTATGGGTGATTCCAACAATATATTGGATAAAATGTTTATTTTTAACATGTTTCTAGAAAAATGTTTTGGGTGTGATGACTTGGAGTTACATGGTTGATGTGTATTCCTATTCTATATTGAGGCCATATTGGCCTGGGCATGGATTCCATGATGATTTTGGTGCACTAAGGATTATACAACCATATAGTGACTTGGTTCTGGAGGTATGGGTTTTGCTCACGATTACGGACTATTTAGTGGACATTTGGGATGGAAAACACATTGGTTTTTCAATTACACATTTGTGTGTCTGTGTGTGTGTGGGGGGGTATATGTTCACAAAATGGGTGTAATTTATGTTGTGGGTTAATTTTAATACTTCTATATTAATTCATCTTCTTCCATTCTTTATTCTATCCTTATTTCTTATTATATATGTATTGTTATGAGATTATTAATTTTTGTCCTAGTGTCATGTGTTTGAATTCATTGTAATTTCATATTAGGTTGAACAACCACACCATGAATATGTTCCTCGATCAATATATGGATGTATTTTATCACACTACATGTAATGGTAATGTCTCTTACATTTATAGTGAATAATCCTAATGTTTCAGTCATGGTCAATGGTAATGGTTTATGGAGATATTTTGTTATGGAGCTGGTCATAGTGCCTTTTTGGTACCATGATGAATCTTGTGTGTTTGAGTTTTATAGAATTGTTTTGTTTTAGGTTTACCATTATGGCTCCAATTTTTATTTGGTTATATTATATCAATTTTTTAATCTTTTTATTGTATAACATATTTTTCATTGTGTTATGCTTGGTTATCTATTACAGGTATTATTGTGAATATAAGGGACAATAATTCCCCATGTTCATATAACTCTATTAGAATTTATTTCAAAACATTGGTATTCAAGGGATGTCACCTAAGGTTGGTGGAATTATGATCCTACTCCAGCCAATGATTCTGAGTCGGTGTGTTATAAATAGTATCAATTTGGTATGATCCATCAGTCGAGAATGGTATGCATGGAGATAGGTTGTTTCAAGACATAAAATATAAAGTAGGGAAATGCATCACTAACATCTTCATACTAAACATCATGTTACATTTTTATTCTGGGTACAAAAAGTGTTATTTGACACTTTTAGACAAATTTTCACCAAAACATCATGGGTTTATCCTATGAGAGTTCAATATCACAAATCAATAAAAACACATCCCATTGGGAATTCAATATTTTTATGATATTTTCTAATTATACAAATTAGTATTCTTCATGTGGTAAAATATATAGTATACAAGTAGTAATTTTTGACTGAATAATGATTTTTCTATGAACATAGAAAAATTACACTTGTTGGGGAACATAAAAATTGGTAAGAGGGTGTTTTTGAGGACATGATTCCTCTAGAACCATAGGTAAATCAATAAATTCGTAGAGTTATTTTTGGAATTTTTACAAGCTAAAAACAGAAATTTAATTGAGAATCTATGTCATGTGAATTTCATAGTTTAATTATATTAGAAAAATCAATTGATTTTTCAGGTTCACTCAGTGCCAAAGAAATCAGAAACATGGATTGGTAGAATTAATAGAGTATTTGATGTTTAGGGAACTCTAACTGAAATTAATGTGAATAAATAATTTTTATATTATAGGTTAGGAATGACGATGGTGAGAATTAAAGTTTCACTAAATATTTTATCAAGCCCTTACACTAGATGGATTAGTAGAATTATTTAACAAAATATTCTACTCAAATACCTTATGAGTATCTTGAGTAGTTGATTGATTTTAATTTAATAAAAGAAATATATAAATTATTGTGTATAAATCCTTGTTTACATACCATCCAAGTTTTTCAACAGAACTGGAAGCTATTGAATCACTCAAGGATCTAATGTTCGAAGCAGGTCTTTGATCAGACATTCCTTCCATAGTGGTGTTGTCCAAAACTAATAATTACATATACATAGTGAAAAAGTATATGGTTGTGGATAAAGACATCACTATGAATCTATGTGGTGGTAAAACTTGTTTCCTCTAATATATAGGTGGGAAATCTAGTGTTGGGAATAATCATATAAGGCATATCTACTCAAATTTTTATAGAGAACCATAAAACCAATCCAATGGACTAGTTTATTATCCTCTACACCATAATAACCAACATGGTTATTTCCAATAACGTTCTTTATAGAACATGTTAATATAATGCATCGAACAACTTCATCATTATCATAACTATGGATAAATCTTACCCTTCATGCATTATTTTATGAACCATGTTAATTATACTAGTGATGACGTCTTTAATCAGTAAAAGGATTCTCATTCCTAAAATGTAAAATCTCTTCTTATGAATTATCACAATAATAATTTGGTATTAATGTTTATCTTTGAAACACCACAGCACCTCATTAGGAATCACATCAGCATGTGGTTAGGAATAATTCAGAGGGAAAGGCTAAACAATTTTTTTTGAAGCTTAGTAGTTTACGCTAAATAAAGTAGTACGTCCCTTAAAATATCAAGGTATTATTCTTATTGAATATAATTTAAGTCATGTTTTTTTTGAACCGGTGCATCCAATTATTTTATTTCTTATCATGTGGTAAATAAACTGCGGTTTACTATAGAAATGTTTCCTCACATTATAAGAATCTATAATCCTCATGGGTAACAAGTGTGTTAGTGATTTTAATGTTCATCACATTCAATCACCATTGAATAGGTACAAATGTTTTGGATTTTTATGGTCTTAGAAATGTACAAATTTGATTTGATCAGGGTAATGGATTAGATGGTGGAATTAAATGGAAACATTGAATTCTATTCTTAGAGAGTTACTTTTACATCTCCGGATGTAGTTCGTCAATTATTCTGGGGGAATTTTAGATTAATGTATTCATAAAAGGACCATTAAAATGACTTGGACAATTTCATGTTAATTTTAATAAATTTCCTTCAAGTATATTGATGCATTATAATAGGGATTTCTTCCTGGTATATTAGAATGATACCCTAAAATCATAATAGAAAATTTCTCTACACTACCATCAAAAAATGATGTGTGATTTTTTTACAACCCACTCCAACGAATAAATCATATTTCACTTACAATAAATATAATGGAATAAAAGATTAAAATAATTGACTATTCTAATGGAATAATTATAAATAATGTGCTTTATAAGACCAAATATATCACCTTGATCCACTTTGGGTTTTTTTAATCGAAGAGAATGGTACACTTTGACATTGTTTTTATTGTCATAAGTTAAATGAATTTATGATTAATAATGGATATTATATTATTTTAATTAATTATTTGTTTTAAAAATTGAAGTTACCCCAATGGTTCTGAAAAATCGATCTTCAATAATTATATTAGTCACTCTAATTCAAGAAAGTGGATTTCTTATTACAGCTATTTGAATATGTTACAAACACAATTATTAATTATTCATTCCCTTTTTTCTCACTAATTCTCCAAAAATCATTATAGAGTTATTGATTCATATTTTTCATAGAAATTTTAAATATTTTATTTGGGTATTATTTGACGACATATTAGTTTATTCTTGTAATGAAATGGGCATGAAAGTAACTAGGATATTATCTTGATTGCCTTATGATACAAACAATTGTATGAAAAATATTCGATGTTTTATTTATGGATATAATAATTCTTCATCAGAATATCATTTCTAAAAATGGAATAGTAGTTGAAACAGATAAAATTAAGGTATTTATTTCATGTTAACAACCTAAATATTTATTTTAGATACAAATATTTCAAGGATTAACAGGGTATTATCATCAACATTCACAACACTTCTCTCATATCTCTTCTCCCATGAAAACATTGATAAATAAGGGTATTACATTCTATTGGAAATTTTTTTATTAGAAATAATTCATTTAATTTATGGCTCAACTCACTCTGGTGTTTATCCTTAACTCCCCAAAACTAGGGGATTGATACATTTATTTTTATAAAGCATCTGAATTTGAATTGTATTTTTCTATTTTGTAGGGAGATCATGTTGTAGAATACTTCTCATAAAAATTGAGGATAATTTAAAATAACTCTCTATATTATTATCTATAAAACATTATTTTGTATTATTTTCTTTAAAAACATGGTGTGACTAACTATTTGGTTAAATGTTTAGTGTGTTTATGAAACACAAAATCTTATAACACATCTTCTCATAATGGGACATGAACATGATACAATGATGTTGGATGGAATATCTCCCTAGATGTTTTCATTTTATATGATGTAAATTGCAAATAAAATGAATTTATTTTTGATGAATTAAGTAATATATCATATTACCAAGTGCTTAGAGAATCACATGAATAATAGAAACTAATGGGGGTAATTATTGATATGGACTTTGAATATAATGAACATAATTATGTGATTGTTTTCTTTCTGGTCACTCTTATTCCTGAATTGGTTAATCAGTTCATGGATCCTAATAGTAAAACACCTATTTTCTCATGATTAAGTCCAAAATAAATAGTGGGTATTGCATTGATAGATGGATAAATTGTGAAAATATATTATGTTATCTCAATATCAGATTTAAGGTCCTCTATCTAACCAATATAAACTCCCTAGTTCTTATCATCATCCTATTTGATTAACCCTCCTATATACACTGAAAATGTATTGGGTAATGTAGGACCATTTATTGTAGTCAATTATTATAAGGAAGGTGGATGAGTATGTAATGAGTTATACCACTTACCAATAGGTGATGGTAAAACATTAACAACCAATTGGAATGTTATAATCTTTTCAAATGAAAAATATTCATGTGTTAGAAATTTTTGTGGACTTTTCCATAGATCAACTGAGAATTCTTTGAAATCATGATCACAACTTGGTTATTAGGGACAAACACATGAATTTGGATCACTTGATTCCTATCTTATAGAGATATATATTAGAAAAACTAGAAAAAAACACTCTTTGTGAATTTTGTAAATTGCATGGCATAATAGTTTCAATTGTTTCCAACTAAGACCCCAGATTTAACTCATTTTTTCCCTTATAGAATGATTTGGGAACAATGTTAATAATGAACATGACATACATACTCAAATGAATATCTAGTCAAATTTTATGATTTAATCATTGGAGAAAATTCTTAGATCTTACATGATGGATTTTAGAGGTTCATTGGAAGACCATTTTTTGGGTAGAATTTTCAATAAAAATGTATTTCATTCAATGATACATATTGATTTGTAGGAGGAATATTATGGTAATACATGTCACACACAACTTTTTTGGGTAGAGATTGGGGAAAATTCATTAATTAGAATAATCATAGTGTGAGAGATTACTAATAAAATACAATGTATTAAGAAAATGATGGAAATATAATAGATCGATAAAAAATAATATGTCAATCATCGTATTCACCCATTACAATTAAATGTTGGTGATCATGTATTATTTTGTGCTTCTATGAAGTTAGGTCACTTTCATTTGGATAAGAAATAGAAATGGGATTTTTAATATGTTAGTCCTTTTGAAATTCTAGAATGTATTGGTGATGTTTTTTATCAGAAATATCTACCACCAAGAAATAAATCCTTTCATAATATCTTCCACATATCATGATTAAATATGTATTACCCCAACCCTAACCATGTGATTATATGGGGCCATGTTACTCTGGATATTGATGCAATATTTGTTTACAGAAGTATTTTTAATTTAGGTAGGAAATATAAGGACTTCCTTGGTATAATTATATCACTGGTATGGGTATATTGGAAAAATTATTATGTTCAAAAAGAGTCTTAGGAATGAGATAATTTTATGTTATAATACTGGATAACGATTTTCCAAGATGATGATAACTTCTAGCTTTCCCAGGATATAAATCCCAATGTTTGGGAGAGAATAACAACCTTGGTATGAGGTATATTGTTATTTCATACTATGATTTTATGTTGGGATATGGTTTGTTTCATTTTTTGATAATTTTTTAGATTTTTTAGAAAGTATGGATGGAGTTTATAGGGTGAATAGTTAGGGGAGACTATATGGTTTCTCAAGGTAAATATATAGAATGAAAATAGAACCCATGGGAAGGTTCATAGTTAGTATACATTTTTGGTAAATTATGTGGTAATTGTGAGGGATCATAAATCATAATATAGTGACAATTAAAATTTCTATTATATGTATTTATAAACTATGTGCCAAAATAGAGCAACCATGGGGGAACTCTAGTAACATCACCATGGTAGGCACATGATTTTCCATACCATGCATCCAAATAGTGATGATTTTCATGGTCCTCTAAAAATTATATTTTAATCTTGATTAAATCCACAAAATCCTAATTATTCTGGTTTTTGGATATATCTCTTGAACCTCTATCATTATCTAGATGGTTTTCATTATTTCCTTCCCTCTTGAGGATGATTCCATCAAATCATGAAGAATTTGATCAATGTAATTGAAGGTAATATTTTATTACAATTTCTCATTGTTTTAAATCCCATTATCTATTGGATAGAACCTAATATTGGGTTTTCCATGCCCAAATCAATGGGATGGGGTATTTTTAATAGTAATTATCTTATAATCCATTAAATGGAAGGATAGAAGAGAATTGATCCATTAGATCATGGTATGAATCTTTTATAAAAACCCATAAATGTTATGTAGAGTCTCTCCCAATCTACATTAGATTACAAAAAGGAGGATTTGGTTTTAAAAATAAAGTACTTTTAATTCTAAATAAAAAAACCTTCATGATATTTCATGACATTTGATTTTAAAACTATGGGTCATTAGTTATTCCAACACAATTTTTGGAAAAATTATTACTGGTTAAAAAGATATGTTTTGTGTGTGATAACTTGACATGACATCATTGGTGTATATTCTTATTGAATATTGGGTCCTTATAATATTTTACTTTGTTTTCATGCCAATTTGTGGGGGGGCTATAGATTATACCACTACGTGATGACTTTGGATGAGAGGGATAGATTTTATTCATGATTTTGGACTGTTCAATGGAAATTTAGGATAGGGAACTATTGTTTTGGAATTTTTATTTGTGTGCATTCATGACGTGGGTTAATTTGATGTTTTGATTTACTTTAACAACTTCCACATTTATTCTTCATCTATTTTTCTTGATTTTATTCCTAGTTTTACTTATATAAGTATTATTATGATATAAATTGTTCTTGTTCAAGTGGAATATGTGGGAAGGCTTGGGGATTTATTAGTCGGTTTTATAATCACACCATACATATGCACCATGGTGGATATGTAGATATTTTTCATCATGATACATGTAAGTGGAAGGTATAATTAGTTTCTATCAAATCATCCTAATAAAACATTCATGTTCAATGGTGGTAGAGCTTGGAGATTATTTTTAAAGGATTTGTTTTATAGTTCCACAGCAATACATTAGTGTCTTTAGTGGCTTTGGGTTTTTTTGACATGGGAGGTGTTGCGTTTACTTTTTTGACTCTCATATATGTCTGGTTATGTTCTACCATTTTTTGTCATCTTTTTTATCATGCATCATATTTATTTGTTTTATTTTTTTGGTTTTAAATTATAGGTTATGTTGTGTATATGTGGATAAATAATTCCCTGTGATCTAGAAATTCACATGGAAATTATTTCCAGCATTTTTTGTCTAAAGAGATTCACCTAATGTTAGTGGTACTTTGGTCTCAACCATGCCAATGAGATGGTTTTATGGTGTTACATCCATATCCACATCCACATCGCAACCAACACATCACCGCATCATCATATATTTGACTAGTTTTATAAGCTCAATATATCATGCCCCAATACAAGACACAATCTTACGTCATTACAACCAGATGGAAATGTGTTCATGTTATAACCTTGGACTATTATAGCCCATAAATATATGCATGTATTAAAACCTTTATCCATTAAATACTATATATATATTGTCCCTTAGTCCATTACATATTATCTATATATATGAATTGTTGTCACAACCATGATGTATTAAATATTATAATTATTATATATAGAAAAACCTTGAGCCATCATAACCAATGTATAGTTCCATTTTACATTAATCCATTTCATCTTATTCCTACTAAAATCCATTTTAGCAGGAATGTATAGTTTAATAAGATCATATACAATCAATAAAAAAATATAAAATCATACAAGAAATCATTTTAGAAAGAAAACACTTGAAATGATAGTAAACGCACCAACATGAAAAATAATATGAAGCAATAATTATGTATTAACTGATAAATTAACCACATCATTTAATGAAATAATAATCATCACGTAATATAAGATATTATTACTAAAAAACATCACGAAGAACATTCCAATACTTAGTTTACCAAATATTTATTCAGTTAATTATACATTAATTAGTTAATTAAACTTAATTATATAATTATGATAAGACCATTTCTTGTTCATAAACTACACACACCTCCAAAGTGGATAATAACTACCCAAAAATTAAAATCCAACCCCCAGAACATAATTATTATTACCCAAACACATCACCCTAAGGAGTTTTAAATACCAATATGGTAGTGAATAATCCTAATGGTCCAAATATGACACTCTTTATCCAAACTAATAATATAAATTTCCCTTAACTAAACTAACCATTCATATATAAAAGGAAATAAATATCACTCCAATCATAAAACAACCCTTAAATATTACCTAAGATAATAAAAATTAATGATTCAAAAAATCACTCAATTAAGAAACACTCCTAACTCCATGGAAAGTTAAATTACATTGCATAAAAAATAGACATATTGATCAAATTTAATTTCAGATTAATTCCTTATTTATATCAATTTTTTGGTACTTTCAATCACATTAACTGTAATTCGTGGTTATATGTCATTTTATATCTTCATCTCTCTTTCCATTTACATTTAATTTATCGTCTCAGTATCATTTTAATTTTTTTAAAAATAAACTTGAGATTCAACATAATATCATAAATTTAATATAGAATCATATAATAAATTATTAATTAATATATATATTGGTATAATAAATATTTTCCTGAAAATTTTCATTCTTTCTCATTGTCCATTACCATCCTGGAATCCCTTTTTAATTTTAGTTCCAAATTACTTCTCATTTCACATGGAATAATACACTTTACTATGTGTGAACAAGAATCCTTTTGTCCTCATAATAGTATGAAATAATATTTATTACTATTCTAAACTATTAATTAAATGAATAAGGGAATAAAATATAACAATTAAATACATAATAAATAATGAAAATGTTAAAAAAATAAGCCTTAGACAACACCTCCATCCACACCAATCCATCACTACCAATCCCAATGAGAGAATATGAAGTTACTAGGCATCCCAAAAATGGGTCTAAGAGTATATTATCAATTTTTAGAGTTATACAATGATTCTCATAATATAGGGTAAAATGGATGAGTTTATATCTAAGTAAATTATGGTAATGCCAAGAATTCATTTTAAGGTGGTTAACAATCATAGGATAATGATAATACAATAATATAATTAGGTGATAATAAGAGAATGGCTAGTTATCATTAAAGATTAATAAAATAATTTACATAATTCAAAGAAACATATAATTCCATATTATATTTTAAAATCATACTAATACCCTACCCCTAAACAGTTTAGTTGTTTCACGTATAGGGGAAACATTTGGCAGCAATAAATTTATAAGGGGATTCCAAAAAACAACATCACATAAAATAGTACATCAACACCAAACACATTCTCTAGTGTAACCATACTTTAAGGAATGAATAAAGACGGAAAATGTGAAAATGTGATTCTTATTTTATAATATATTATTGATGCATGGGATCATGGTAATATGACAGAGGAAGACTTTAATGAATTTATAATAGGAAACAAAAGTGAATAGAACCACCTTAGATTTAAAAATCAATCAAATATCTCTTAAATTTGAAAAAAAAAAATAAAGGATGTCACAGTGTGTTGATTATCATCATGTTGCATCATTCAATCACCAAAACTAACATTGAAAATAAATCATTGGAGAAAGAGATTTCATTATGTAACAAAATAAAAAATTTTAAGACTTCATGAATAATAATGTAATTATTAATCATACACTAATTTTCAATCTAAATTAATATTTCCATATCAGTTTCTAAGGTATATTTCTTACACATATCTTAAGAGTTCTCGCATAGGATATTTATCATTTTAATAATTAACTGAGGAAATGTCTCCCCAGTTATACATAATATATATTATACAATAAATTGATACATAATATATTTATATGAATCAAATAGAAATATGGTGAATGAATATGATTATTGAGGATGCATATTATATGTAGATGATAAAAAATATATTTTTCTATAAATTTAATGCTTTTATTTGAGGTGAATGATTTTATAATGTATGAAAATAACAACACTAAATATATTTCAATGTATAATATATTTTTCTTTTTTAAAATGTCAAAAAATAAAATAATTATCAATATATAATGTTTTCTTTCAATATGTAATCTTTTTTAACATAATGGGAATCAATACATAATGTTTTTATTAAATGCAGAGGTTTTTATAATTAATGTGAAAAGTTGAAATGTAATTTTTTTTATACATAAGATTTTCTATTTTAATAAAAACCTCAGGGATAATATGTTTTTTTACCCACTATAATTCGGAATATTTATTACTTAAAAAAATCAATATGTAGAATATATTTCAAATTCATAGGGTTTTTTAGCTACAAAAATAGAAATGTGCACATACTATTTGATCCAAATTATGGATTTTGATTTATAATACCTCTTATCTATTGTAAAATATTAAGTAAACCAAAATGATGAATTATAATTAAAACATTTACAATTAATAAATTATAACATCCTCTAACTACCTCACCACCTGAGAAATGAAAATGTGATGGATTAGGGAGACTCGAGGCTTTACACTTAGTGTCACCAAACATTTTCCTTGTTTATTCTTAGAAAATACATGATTAAAATGAATTTTTTTTATTGGATGAACTTGTTTCACAATTTTACATCGAAGAAGTCCAACTAAAGTGATTATAACATATTAGATTGGTTTTCCTAAGGAAACAACACTATTGGTTATTTAATTATAATTTTATGATAATAAGATCATAACATAAATATTGAAAAAACTTTTACAATTTAATAAAATTTGGAATTTATTTTTAAAGGAAACAAATACGTATCTAGTATAGTATGAGTCTCCTAAATCAATTGTAAAATATATTTTAGAAAAATATTAAAGTATAAGATGTATAAATTAGAAGCAAATATACTCATTACAAGAATAAAAATTGGTAAATTAATTTTAGTATTAATTATAAAAATGAATCATTCTCAAAATAACTAGATTAGGTAAAATAGAAAACATAGTTTCAAAAATTGAAAAGGAATGTCTGCATGAAGTCGCATAGATAATTCTTTGCAACGTACAATAATTGGGTTAAGTAGACATGGTGAAATAACTTAATTTCGTAATTATACTTAATGATGTTTGGTTTTTTAAAATATATCAGATTTACTCTAGGAAGAATGAATGCAATAGTTTTTTAATAATTTATTAGTTTCAATTTTCCACGTACAGAAAAAATTCTGATAAAATAAAAAATAAATATTTTATGAGGATTAATTATATATGTAATAAATAAATTTTATACATAATGAAAAATTGATATATTTATTTTATCTTTTACTTGACAAATATTTCATCTTAGGGAAATATCCTTAATTTAATCTAAACAAGTAGTATATTCATTGTATAATGTGAGGATTTAATGTCAAAATATCATGTGAATTAATGGAATGGTCATGGTATATGAAAATAATAAACCATATCTTTGATTTATGGATCTTTATTTTTTTAAATTTTTGATATTTAGGATATTGATAAAGTAGAAATAAATAATTATTTCTAAATTTAATATGAAGAAAAGATCTCTCACGTGTTTTTTTGTGCCAACCATTAGATATGTTTAAACTAGTATCTCTGTGATATAAAATTATATTATGCCAATAATGTTTTTAATAAAGGATATCAATAAAAATGGTAAATGGTAACTTATTTCTAAGAGAATAAAAAACATTAAATATGAACCAATAATCCCATATCCATGTCAAATTTTTAAAAAGATTAAAAAATTACAATATAGATCATTTCAAATAAAATTAATTTGAAACCCAAAGGGGTATCCAGAGGAGATATATGATTGTTGAAAACTAATCTATCACTTCTATATTTCTACATATTCTACCATATATGGATTTGAGATAAGATGATTGAAATAGATTTATTTAGTGTGTCATTGATTAGTTTTTCCATTGTAAAATATCTATTTAATTTCTACGGTTATATCCAAATATATTTTATTCTTTAGTTCATCACCAGCCAATGAGTTATTTCACATTGAAGAATATAGGAGTGAATCTTTTATATCATTTCAGATTCTCATAAATAATTAGGGTTCCATTTTAAAGTATAAAAGGAAAATACTTTCATTGTGTTTAGGATGATACCTTTCCAATAATTTATAATACCAAATAATATATAAGTGAACTATTTGTGACATGGATAATACCAATCATTACAATGATGAAGGTTTGCTTTATATTCTTGATTTATGTGAAATCCTAGACTTAGATGCCACTTAATCCATGCCTCGATCTTGGTTAGCCACATGACCCATGGAACGTCTCCCAATAAGCCAAGGGATAGCGACTATAAGTGAGGGTGTGTAGGTAGTGGTGGGGATATTATACCCCCATGTCAGAGTAACTAAAAGGATAAAAAAATTAGTAAAAAAGTAGTAGAATCATAAATAGATACAATTGAAGACTGAATAACTAAATAATATTGCAAAAGCCTCTAGGAAATGTCAGATACAAACATGTATGTATGGAATGCTAGTAAAAAAGGAAATAGAAAATAGGAAGCAAGAATACTAATCAAAAATTAAAAATGTAATATAAGAAAACATTTGATCCATATCATCTGAAACCTAAGCTTGATCCTCTTCTCCTAAGAATCAACTATGTAGTAAGAATAAACAACGTAAAGAGTTGTGATTTCCCCGATCAACAAATACAAGAAAATAGTTTTTTCGGGTTCTAATATCAATGAGATTAGAGTGTAAGAAATAAATCTCAGTATACCACCACCAATGGTGTCTATTTGTAATCTTAGTAAGTTCTCATAAGTAAAGAGTGTTCAAGAATGACAAGTAAGTAAAATAGTGCAGAATAAACAAATAACAACCTACATAAGTTCCTAAAGGATACATTGTGGGTCTATCTTCTTCAGCTCAAATATGGTATTTATGATTAAGTCACCATATTTATATATATTATATCTCTCATTGGGTAAGAATGCCTCTCATCTATACATATATATATATATATATATATTTTAAGACTGGAATGGGGTAAGAATGCCTCCCATCCATACATGTATGTCACTGCCGGTTTGGGGTTAAAATTCCCCCCGCTAATATACATATATCATAACTAGCGTGGTGTAATAATACCTCCCACCCATAAACATATATCACGACTGACATGGGGTAAGAATTCCCCCCACCCATACACATATATCATAACTGATGTGGGGTAATATTTTCTACTATCCATTCACATTTTTATAGCTCATAAGCATAGTAGTGGCATAAAAAATTATATCATGCAACATAAGGAAAAAACATCTTATATCATTTCAATTTAAACATTAATCAAGGAATAGGAACATTCTAAATTCAAGGCATAAGGAAATCCCTCACATCCATGTTATTTTCCATTCCCAATTCTATTTATAACAATTCAATTGATATATGACATTTATTAAAATCATAGTCACTCAGAATGGGTTCAAAAATAAGATAAAAGTAAAATTTGTTTAATTCATTTCAATGGAAACCATTTATTGCATGAAAATGGTTTTAAACAAGTAATATCATTCACTTTTCCTAACATGTAAAATCCAATTACAATATCACAAGCCTTGGAAAATGTCATATCAAATAGTCACATGCCCATTTTGGGAATTTCAATCCAAATAGGTCCAAAAACACATTGGGTGTCTTGGTTTTATCCAAATACACTTGATATAAGGGTCATTTCAATTTAAACTCATGTTGAGAGATATAAAAATGATTTGGTCATCTTGGGAAATTGGGTTAAAATAGCCAATTTGGTTGGCACACCCCTTGGGTGTACTTTTTAGATCATAATTGAATTTGAAACCCCTAAACATGATTCAATTAACCTATTTTATAACACTTTGGTAAATTAGACATTAAGGAATCCATAAAAAAATATCTCAGTAATTGTCATCTCATGAAACAATGGAACAACTATGAAATGGACAAATCTCAAATAAAAAACTATGTGACCATGTACCTTAGGGTTGTATACGTAGCCTCACTTGATATAGACCTCATATTAAACATAGGATGGAAGGTATCTATGTTTCATCAAAACTCCATGAAAATAGGTTGAGTGATCCTACATCGAAATATCGAAATAGTTGAAAGGAAGAACATAGACAAGGGTAGAGAGACTAGGGATCCTCAATGCAGGGGTTCTAATGTCACCAATAGATTGAATATCTAAAATTGGATACATAAACAGGATCAAACCAAGTTTTAGGCCTTTGAGAGATCAAATATAAGGATACTACTTGTTCTGTCTGATGGTGGTGAGGAAAAACAAAAATTATATCTTGAGATTGAAGAGTGGAAAATGGAAATTTTTCAGCAAAACCTACTGCATATAGTTTAGGTGCACGGTTTAAAAACCATTCATAAACTGTTCGTTAGGGCTCTATTACCTATCTAAATTAGTTCATAAGGCCATGTTCCTAGTTCTTCATAGTTTCAAACAAACCATGTGAACATGCAGGTTCCCCTAACTATATCAACACAAATTAAAAAAATTGTGATGTTGGGGTCACACAGTTTACATTAACCATGAGGCATATTCTATAGCCCATTTTTTCTAACCTCTGGGTTGTAAACCATCCTCTAACTATCCTCAAGACATCCATATGTTCTATTATACCTTTACCATTTTTAAAGGAAATATTCATGATAAAAACCCAACAATCCCTTCCTTTTTGAAAATTCAGGCCATTACAACCACCCCTATTTATAGAAAGTCCTCCCCATGTTTTATTTCAATGGGAAAAGAGGTAGTGTCATAAAAGATTTTAGGACACTCAGATTGTATATTAGCTTTCTGATCCCAGGTCTCATCCTGTACCAAGTCATGTTTCCTAAGCACCCATATAAGATGAATATACCTACCTCAGAGTGTCTTCATTATCCAATAAAAAATCAGCACTGGATACTCCTTAGAAGATTCTTCCTTATACAACTCAATATTATCTCTCTGAAATATGAGTGATGGGTCTAGATAGTAATGGTGAAGTTAAGATACATGAAAGACCTAATTAATGAATTGGTATCTCTGAGGAAGTTCCAATGGGTAAGCCAGTGGACTGATCCACTTTACAACCTCAAAGGATCCAACGAATCATGGTGATAGCTTAACCTTCTATTGAATATCTCTTTTACCCTAATATGGGTGAGAATTTAAAGAATACCTAGTCTCCTACCTCAAACTCAATAGGAATAAAGTGTTTTTTGGCATAAAACTACTGCCTAGACTCTGCTGTCAACATGCACTTTCTGATCAGTTGGACCTGCTCTGAAGTCTTCTGAATGAGATGAGGTGTACAAATAGCTGCTTTCCTATCCTCTATCTAGTATAGAGGTAAGTTACAAGTACTACCATACAAGGGTTAATTTGGATCTATCTTAATAGTGTCTTGTTATATATTGTTATTAGAAATGTATGGAATGTGTTTCTCCCAGGAAAACCCAAAGTCAATAATTCATGCATGGATCATATCCTCTACCACCTAAATTGTATGCTCTATCATTCCATATGCATGCTTGTGATATGTTATTCTCCAAAGTACCTATGTACCCAAGGCCTTCTGTAACCCATGCCAGAACTATGATGTGAATTGAGTGTATCTATCATAAACTATAGAATAAGCTTCTTTAGGAAGAAGTAACACCTTCTTGACACAACGTCTTTCCATATCATTTGTTCTGAAGATCTATAGTATAGGTAAGAAGTGTGTGACCTTCATCAAATGATAAATGAAAACTCACATTACATCATTACCATAAGGGTACCAAGGTAAACTAGTCATGAAGTCTATAAAAACATCATCCCATTTCTACTTAGGAATGGAAAATGGTAGAAAAATACCTATCAAACACTGATGTTCTGCCTGCAATCGATGATAGGTGAAACATTATGTTAGAAAACCAACTATCTCATGTTTCATGTTGGGGCACCGGTATTGGCGTAAAAGATATTGATAAATTTTAGTGACACCAGGGTAAACTACCCATGATGATATGTGGAAATATCATATCAATCGTCTCTAATAATTGTGGGGACCCATACACACCCACAAGTCAATAGAGTATCATCCCCATTGAATGTCCAACCAGAAGATGTATCTTCATCTAAGACTCTTTACCATAGCACAAGGCCTTCAATATCAGGTTTTTTTATCAACCAAACTCATTCCAGAATAGGATATGTCACTACTACGGCTGATAGAATAGTATGAAAACAGTCCTCTTAAACCTAAAAATTAATATCCAAGAATAAGTCCATAAGCTTTCATTCATCACAGGATTCCTGAATTGGCTAAGTCTGAGTCTTCCATGACAGAGCATCATCTACTAAATTCCATTTTCTAAAGTTTAGGCAAGCATTAAATCCTAAAACTTCAAGTAATAGACCAACCTACACTACATAAGATTTATATATTGATGATTAAAGATGTATTTGAGGATTTCTTATACTTCTAATACCACAAAACAATCTACCAATATATAATGTTTCCATTAATGTTATTCATGAACCACTACAGTGAGATCGGGATCTTATGTAGGGTAATCCACTCATGATACCTCAAATGATGAGAACCATATCTAATGACTCCCTCATCCTATATCATAAAAATTACTAGATTGAAACCTAATGAGTCACAGTAGATTGTATAGGTTATTCTAGGCTCTATAAGAATCATTATCGTCACTGAAGTTAGTCTTCCATTTATCTCTTGAAAGGTTACTTCACAAACATCTGGTATTTAAATTTCACACCCTTCTTTGTCAAGCCTATAAGTGTATCTTCAAGGCACATGGAATCCTGAATTATGTGCATATAATATCCATAAATCCCTAAGAAACATTCAATATCAAAATAATTCTTGGGATACTCTGATGAAACTACAGATCTAACTTTATCTGGGTTAACAAAAACTCCTTACTCTAAGATGATATTACCAAGGAAGGGGAAATTATTTATCTATAAGTGGAATTTAATGGTCTTCACATAGATTTTATGCTCTCTCGGTGTATTTAGTGCGATATAAATATGGGTGTCATGGTTCTGTATGGATTGAGAATACACTAATATATCATCAATGAAGACTACCAAAAATGAATCTATATGGGGGTGGAAGACCCAGTTCATAAGATCCATGAACCTAGTAGGTGTATTCATGAGTCTAAATGGAATAACAAAGTACTCATATAGACCATACAAGCTCTTAAAAATTGTGTGAGGTATGTATGAAGTTATCAGTCACACCTGATGATAGATTGACCTTATATCTATATTTGATAACTTATTCTCTCCATGAATCTAGTCAAAGAGTTGGTCTATTCTAGTCAATGGATATCGGTTCTTCATAGGGAGTTGATTCAACCTATAATAATTCACACAAATTCTATGGGTACTATCCTCTTTCTTAGAAAAGAGGACTGGTGATCCCCAATGAGAAGTGTTGGGGTGTTTAAATCCTTTAACTTCTAGATCCTACAAATGATTATTGTGATTTAGAACACCATTTGGTGTCATTCTATATGGTGGAATGGTCACAGGTGTGCCTCCTAGAATATTCTCAATAATAAAAACTACCTATCTCACTAGAGGTGGAATAGAGAATCCATTATGAAAAAAAAATTATTTGAAATGCTCCACTATAGTAGAAAATTCACTGGGACGTAGCCTCTGATCATCGAGGTAAATACTTGAGACCTATGTTATAACACTACTTTACCTCTACTACTCAGTTCCAAACCATGTCTCTTGCATAACTCATTCACCATTATGCACATGTGTCATGTACTATTGTGATGTAAACATAACCCTATAATGATATCAGTCAATACATGCTCTTTAGGGACCTATCTAGTTCATCTCAATGATTATATCAAAGCTTGTCAGGTCAAGGACATACAGGTTCCTTATGAATATGGTAACAGCCTACCTCAAGGGAAATATTCTAACAATAGTGAACTCCCTATGAACAGACACCTAAGGGTGTATCTAGCATCATGAAACCATGATAAAACATGCTGTCAAGGCCCAAACACTCAGTTATAGTACCACATATAAAAGGGTGATGTGTTACTATATCAAGAGAAGAATATACAAAAATATAGGATATTACAATAGTACCACGTATAGTAAATTTTCCAGAACTCTATTCCTATGAAATAGGTTGAAATACATGTAACTAGAATGTACCACAACCCTGAGTTACTGCATGACACACCTAAGTAGGCTCGCTCTTCTAGCACTAAGAACCATATGTCGGGTTGCCTCAGCCTTAATAGCCACCTCGATAGATCAACTGGTGGTATTCTAGCTTCCTGATTATCGTGATCCTGTCAACCCCACTCCCAATCAAGTGGTTTGTGTAGATCCTTTCTCTCTAGGCACTTGTGGGAAATTCTTATAGAAATGATGGAGATGGATCATCCATCCACATCCTCTACACTTAAATGAATTCTATATACATTGCCTCCTGAATTTCCCTGACACTCTTCACTAGTGAAAAATAGGATAACTACCTGAGAATTAAGTCAGACCACTACTACCTCTATGATATTATTTGGAGTTTCATTTATAACTATTAGATGATCCATTGGAAGCCTCAGGTATTGAACCTCCCTAGCTCGCATTATTGTCATACCTCAAATTTCTCTCTCATGTTAGGTCCCATTTGATGATCTAAAAAAATATCATAATCTTAAACTCATTGTCCAAAGATATGCTGGCATAACATAGCTCATCCTAAAATGACCTATAATTCATTAAATCATCAGTATCTAGAGAATGATCAAAAAATTGCAGAATAGTGAAATGGGATGATTATTCCATAAATAACATGGCCCCCTACTACAGGTTCATAAATTCTCTATCTCTATCAGCCTTCAGAGTCTGGGGAAAGAAGCATTCATAGAAGACAGCCTAAACTTCATCCAAGACCATATTTCTATGCTGATCTTACAGGGTGATGACATCCCACCAACTCTTGGCTGAATCCCAAAGCATTTACGAAGATTTATTAACCCTCCACTCTAGAGGCATCTCTGAATGATAGAATATAGAGAGGATCGCAGGAATACAAGACTCCATTATAAGTGTTCTAACATCCCATAAGAAGTTAGGAGGATGTTGCAGATGAAACTCACGAGTCAAATCTTCTATACATGGGGAAGGCCACACTCTAGCTTTCATTTCTAAAACATATATATAAAACCCTCCTGAAATAGGTCATCAGAGCCAACATCTAGAATAGGAAGAGGGGCCATAGGTGGCTCATTACGAAGAATGACTCGAGGTTCAAGGACCACCACATCAAGAACATGATCAATTCCACATTCAGGGAACACATAACAAGGATTTCAGGGTTGTATAATGCTACAATTCCAAATGAACATCTTATAAGAGATCCAAAAAACCAGAAGATTTCATTCAATAATCTAGGAATGGTGCTAAATCATTCATATAAGAATGAACATGGCTCTCTTCTTGCTTCATAATCGAGGACTAGACATTGTAACAGGATATAAGAATAGAGAAACACCCACTACCAACTACTAAGGATGGGTTCTAATCAAGATTCTTAGTTAATAATGTGCAAGATGGTTGTCCTCATGTTAGCATTCATTTCCCACATGAATATTATCATTTAAACAATTTAAATGTTTGAATTGGTTGAATCAAATGATATGCCATTTTCTAGACCATAAGGGCCCATACACCTTATGAAACACAATATGGCACTCACTTGTATTCCATTTTTATTTAATTTTTTCTTTATCAGGTAATGATACCATTTTTAAATGTTTGTTCCAGTAGTAATTCCATTCTTATATCCTTAACGGCCCTTACACATTATGAATCAAAGAGTGACACCCAATAAAATCACACCGTTGTATCACACCGTTGTATCACACCGTTGTATGATCCAAATCCATCAAGTGATGTCCGCACAATTTAAAATATAACATTTCACAATCAACATGAAATAGGAAATGCTAACTAAAAATTTAATTGTGACATGGAAAAATGAATGGACTACTCATATTGTGTCTATCATGATACATGTTCTAATACATAACCATCATTTCATCAGGTCAAGAAATGAAATCAAAAATATCAATAAAATCAAAAGAACATGTGAGCAACTCAATGGTGAAATTGTATAAATAGTAAATAGAAGAATCAATTACAATCTCATTTAAAGAAAATTGTCCTTTACTATGTATATAGGTTTAGGAGGCCCAATAATGGATTATCACTAAGTACCTATGAATACCCAATATCCATTATATTGTAGACAAAAATTAATGAAATAAAAGAACTCCTATGATGCATCTTTGTGACATCTCAGACCCAACTTCTACTTAACTTATGTCCCAATCCCAGTTAGCCACATGACCCTTGATGCATCACCCCATAATCCAAGGGATACCAATTAGAAGCATGGGTGTGTTGGTAGCAGTGAGGGGACTATACCCCCATGTTAGAGTAACACAATGGATATAAAAAATAGTACATTGTAGAGGAATAATAAACATATACAGTGTAAGATTGAATAACCGTATAATATTGAAAAGGCCTTATAGAGTACAAAAAGGAAATAGAAAAAAGGTAATATGCGTGCTAAAAAACTGCAAAAGGGGACATAAAATTTTTTGCTTCCATAGAATCTTGAACCTAAGCCTAATCCACTGCTTCTGAAATCCAACTAAGTAGTAAGAATCAACAACTTGAAGAGCGATTCATTCACTTATCCACACCTATAAGAAATCTATCTTCTAGGGTGCCAAAGGTGGCTTCAGTAGAGTGTGACATAAAAATCTTAGAAGACCACCACCAACATTTTCTATGTGTAATTATGAGTAGGTTCTCATAACTAAACAATTTTTAATAAGGATAGATAACTGAAATAGTTCATAATGAATAAATAACATCCCTCTTATGTTCCTAAAGGATACCTGGAATGTCTATCTGCTTCATCTCAAAGCTAGAATTTCTAATCATGTCACCATGTACAAATATATAAAATATATTTTATATAGTAATAATTTCACCCATCCATATAATTATATATTTATATATATATATATATATATATATCCTATGATTGGAATGGGGTTAAGAATGCATCTATACATACATGTATTTCATAACTAGCATGGCGTAAGAATTCCTCCCATCCATACACTTATATCATAACTAGTGTGGGCTAAGAATGCCTCCCAACCATACAGATATATCATAACTAATATGGGCTAAAAATGCCTCCCACCCACACATATATATCATAACTGGAGTGGGGTAAGAATTCCCGCACCCATTAACATTTTTATAGCTCATAATAATAATATTGGAATAACCAATTATATCATGAAACATAAGGAAAACCCATTTTATATCATTTTAATTTAAGCAATAATCAAGACATGTTCACATTATTAATTCAATTCAAGAATAAATCCCTCTCATTCATGTTATTGGTCATTCCCAATTCCCTTTATAACAATTAAATTAACATATAAAATTTACTAAAAGTATAAGAATAAGTCTTGTGTTCAACCATCCAATAAGAGTTAGATTAATTTAATTCAATTCCTTGGAAACCATTTATTATATACAAACCACTTAAACAAGGCATTTCATTCACTTTTTCTAACATGGAAAATCTAATTACAAGAGCACAATCCTTGGAAAAGGTCATATCAAATAGTCTCATGATTTTTGTGGATATTCTAAGTCTAAGAGGTCTAAAAACCCCTAGGGTGTCTTGGTTTTATTAAAACACACATGATACAATGGTTAATTAAATTTAAACTCTAGATAGGAGATACAAACAGGATTTTTCTATCTTGGAAAATCGGCCTAAAATTGTCAATTTTGTTGGAACACTCCTTGCGTGTCCTTTTTAGATAATAGTTGATGTTAAAAACCTTGAACATGATTCAATTAACTAATAAATATACAATAGCTTCAATTAGATGTAAGTAATCAAACCAATAAAAGATCTCGACAAAGGGTGGCTCCCGAAATGAAAAAATACTATGAAACAACCAAATCTCAATTGGAAAATATGTTACCGCCTACCATAGTGTCATAGAAGAAGACATGCTTGATATTAACCTCATATTAATATAAAGTTAAAAGAGATCTGAGTTCCATTCCAAAACCATGAAAATATGGAAAATGAGCATACATATAAGGAGTGCAAAGAATGTAAATAAGAATAAAGACAGGAGTAATGATACTATGGAGCCTTACTCTAGGAGTTCCAACTCTTCTGATGGATTGAATATCATACACTGGATGAAGATCCTAGATCAAACTCAATTTTTAGGACTTTGAGAGATCAAATAGAAGGAACCCACTAGTTCCATTCACTAGAGGTGAAGAAAAATGAAAATTAGATCTGATGTTTCAAGAGGGGAAAACAATAATTTTTTCTCATTACCTACTTTGTATAATTTATGTTCATGGTTTAAAAACTGTGCACCAACCATACATTTTGGATCTTTACGATATCTAAAGTAGTTCAAGTGTCTATTTTCATGGTCTCACATGGTTGTAGACAAACTGTGAGAACTTTCATGTGCCCATATCTGGATCTGTACAGTTTACACAAACCATGCGACCTTGGTCACGTGGTTTTCACTAACCATGAGGATCATCCTACAACCCATTATTTTGAACCTACAAGATCCAAAATAGCCCCAGATACATCTATATCATTCAATAGAAAATAGTCTACCTTTTACATGATTAAAGGAAAGATACAAGATGAAAACCCAAATTCATTACATTGGCCAAATGTCGAGTCGTTATAATTTAATTATTTTTTTATAGTTGAGATTGATTAAAAATAGTAAAATTGTAATTTTAACCTGTATAATAGGTTGATATATTTATGATTTAATCAAATGGTGAAAATTATTTAATTCTATAAAATTAATATTTTAGGTTGATTTAGCCCCTTACTGTATGTCAAAACAAATCCTAGTTATATTAATATGAAATTCATGAAGTGTTCAATGTGTGTAAATCTCTTAAGAAACAAAAAAATCATACTGGGTATGAATAGGATTATGTGATATTAATTTATCATTGAAATTTTAATTCATGGTTATTGAATATCAATCTATATTCAAAAAAATTACAAACTACATTATCTATATGATAAAATATATTCAATTAAATTTACTATAATGATCCATCTTATTCATACATATATATCACATCCTTTTACATAAATATTCATTACATACAATAATTATACCATCCAGAATAATATAGTTCTAGTGCCTCAAGAATCATGGACACATGAAGAACTGGTTCATGGAATATCAATATCATCTCCCAATAAGTTCTTCTTAGCTATAACCCTTATTATACATGTCATACTTAATACCTTTATTCATAACCTATGGAAATGAAACCTAAAAATTGGTGAAGATAGATGATCAATAAGGGTAAACAAAGTATATATCATTGATCACATGAGGATAACATATACATATGTGTATGAGAACATGAGCATGCCATTTGAAAATCATACTCTACAAATCAAAGAACATAAATCTTGAGTCATGCCATAAAACATAGAATTTCAAAAGAAATGATTCAAATAGGAATAAAATAATCTGATACATGAAAGAAATAAAATGGCATAAGAAATAATTTTTTTCAAACATATAAGTATATAAAATAATATTCTTAGTATTCAAAGCTCATTTTCAAGACTATCACAGTGGAACAGGTTCACCACATAAACTGTACCAGTAGTCAAGGTTCACTCCCAAGACTAACATAGAGGACGAATTCCCTTACTAAACTAGATTCACATACCATTACATTCATTTTTATCACATAATATATCAATATTTTCAAAAATAATTAGAGGGATATATTGATCCCACCCATCCTTGGTTAAAACATGACCACCATCCAGGGTTATTAATTAACCACCGTCTTTGATTATTATATATCCATAATCATTGGTTAAAACTAAACCACTATCACATAATTAATACCATACATATATTTTCCACAAAGATCCTAAAATTTTCATTGGATCATAATCCATAATATTAAATTTGTTTCTTAAAAAATTCATCATAGAAAAACATGTTTTAAAGGAACGAGTTTTATAAACAATTCATCATTTCATCATATCATAACCTAAGAAAAATAAATGGTTTTAATAATCATCTTAAAATAAACATAAACCAACAAGATAAATAATAGTTATGGTATCCTTGGATCATATACTCATTAAATCACAAGTTAAATAAAGGTTTTTGTCTTTGATTAATATAAATACCATTAAAACAATCTTGAAAAAAATTACCTTTCCATATTTATATCACCTATATAAAATATAAAAATTTGAAAAATTTTATGGAAAAATTTTATGGAAAAATAACCGTATAAAATAAAATGTAATATTCAATGTATTCTTCCACTATAGAGATATTAAATTTCATTCATGTCGTATAAGATAGAAGAAAACAATCCTTCTACACTTTTGTAAAAAATTAAAAACGAACCTTGTTCATAAAATGAAAAGATGATTCTTGTTGATTGATTTTTTAACAACTTATAAATGGGTAAAAAAATATATTAAAATATAATATGATAATATTAAAAACCAACATTAATTATTTTTAGAAAACATGGATATATAATAAATTTTTTTCTCAACTAAAGTGTGAAATAATGTCAATTTTCCTTGATAACATATTATTGATTTATGGAGAAATTAAGAGGAAAAGGAAATCAAGACATATTTTCAAGAAATAACAGATCATAAGAAATTTCAGGATTTTATTGATAGTTATATCTTCATATCTCATCATTAGAAATATAATCATAAATAATTTAGATAAACAATGAGATTATGACATGAAACTGTTACGAGTTTTAAAAATTTTGAATCATAAACCTCATGAAATATGAAACCTTTTATTGATATTTATATCTCAAAATTTTCCTGATAATAGTAATAAAATAAATTCATGGGTAGTATATACACCAAAGAAAAAAACAACTATTGTATGATGTATATTTCCCATAGAAATAAAAGTGAGATGAAAATACCTTACCTTAGGTCTAACTTTCATTATATATATTGGAACCTCATGTAAAATAAATGTAAATTTTTTATACATATATTTAAGAACCATAATCATATATTTCATTCCTTTTGTGATTTACATATATCATTTTATCAACTATTTCTAACACTTCTTTATTAAAATCAGTATTTCATGTGTTATTAGCTTTGTTTTTCATGTATATTCTAGTTCGATAGTTTTAGTCCGTGTATTTTGAAAATTATTGCACAATATTGAGAATATTAATAATGATATAAATATCATATATATTAATTATATATATTTTTAAATTCATTTTTAATATATATATATATATAGAAAATTTTATTACCCTGTTTATGGAGGCATTAAGTAATACATACGCAAAAACTTTTTTCCATTTTTTGATAGATGAAACAAAATAAATGTAAAAAATAATTAACCTTTAAAGTGTAATTATTATATCATATATATTTTTTAAATTCATTAAATACATTTTTATTACCATCCAAGTAAATCTAAAATGAAAAATCAATTGTATCACTTTTTGGAGGTTGTAGTCCCCACGTACGCATGATCGACATTATCATTTTTCAGTATATTTGAAAAAAATAATGTTGATGTTATAATATCACTCCATAGGTATAAATATATCATAATTATCATATATAATGATTAAACCCATCATAATATGGATACATAAAATATGGTTATGGGAAGTAAATTTTATTACTATGTGAAGATGGTAAGTTGTATGTACGCATTAGTGATATTTTAACTTATGATTTGATAGAAATAAGGTGAATAAAAGTTTTTTAAAAATCATAATAACATTATATTTTATTTATTATACTGAATTTAATATTTTTGGAAGAATATAATAGATTTTGATGAGATAAAAGTATAATTAAAAATAAAGTGATCACTTAAAGTGATTACCACTTCTTTAAAATAACTCCTTTATATATCCTATTAAGGGATTTAGGGGTGGAATTTTCAGAATAGTTCATAAAGTTAAAATTATAAAATAATATAATTATTAGTTTAAATAATCTCATATAATATAATTTTGAGAATTTTGGAACACATTTTTTTACTTCATCTAGTTGTAAATATGTCATTAAACCTTTCAACAAATGTCATAATATTAAAATTTTATACCTTTTAAGGGTTAATAATGTTAGTATAAAATGAAAAAAGGTTCACAAATAGATCATGGTGTACATTTTGAACCATATACAATTAATTTGTCTGAGTCTAATATTTTTATAAATCCGATATAATTTAATAAAATATTATTTATTATAAAATATCGTTAATGTCATTTTTAAAAATATTCAATTAATTTGACTTCAAATACATCAATAAAAAGTTTTATTTTGAATAATGATTTCAAACCACCCTAATATGTCATATATATCTATAAAATGTCTTTTTTTAATATTAACCCATTCAAATTATAACCCCTTTAAAATTTTGAAAATAATTTTTTCATTTTAATCTAAATTGAATTAATATTGTATTTGTGTTGCACATGAATCTAAGGTAATTATATACTTTCTAAGAATTAAAAATAAATTTATGTTATGAAAATATTATCAATAATCACAATATATAGATTTATATTTACTCATAACTAATTTCAATTTCAATGTGGATATATAAGAGACATTAAAAACAAAGAGGGTGACATTTTTTACCTTTCCTTGATTTAAAATTATATAGGTAATTTTTATAAAAAAATGGCCCATTAAAATACGAAATTTAGTGACTATGGTGATAGCAGAAAAAAACCTTCTTAAATAATAATTATGATGAAAAAAATGGCCATGTCACATAAATTTATCCTAGATTGTCCTAATTTTACCTTCACCGAGGTGGTAAAGTTTACCATAATTAGTATTCAGGTTGACCAAAAACAATAGGGGATTATTAGCAAAATTTGAACCTCCTCATGCCAAATATTTAATTTTATTTAAAAAATTCAATACATATAAGTTTCACAAATTATTTTAATATAAGTTTTAAAAAAGTGATGAGAACCTCTTTTATTTAAAAAAATATTGTTTTAAGTATAAAACAAAATTTATTCTTATCTTATGCCGAGAAATATATTAGTTAAATGTTAGAAAATTCTATATGGTATATAATATATAAATTTTATTATTATCATTTACCAATGTTGATCAATTTAATGTATTAATATAAAACACATTGTGGGAATGAAAACATTTTTTTAGGAAAATTCTTTTTTCATATTAAAATATTTTTATACTAAATTATAATATAAAATTAATTCCAATGAGATTAATTGAATTTTTTTAATATAATAAAAAAAACTAATGAATTTTATATTAAGTGGAACTTGTTACATGGATGGATCAAAAATAATGTTTTCCATAAAAAATAGTATTTTTCAATATTAACTAAAAAATAAATCTTTTCATAAAATTCTCAAAAATTTATCCTAACATAATTTTAATATAATGATTTCATAAATTATATTAATTTTATAAAATTTGTGAAAGCTCAAAATTATAATCATATTATTTTCCCACAAAATAAATAAAAAACTATTTATTGAAAACATAGTCTTTAAGAATAAAATGGATTTACTAACAATTGAGTGATTATTTCGGAATAATTTTAAATACATTTATATCTATTTCATAAAATAATTAATACTATTCATACCATAAAAATTAATATCTAGGTTATATTTTTCACAAATAATAATATTTTAATAGTATATCATGCTACTTTAGACATGGTTTTTCATGTAATGAATGCTTTCAAAAAATTAAAATACTTAAAGAGAAATATTTCCCAAATCCTCATGTTTTTACATTAATGTTTAATAAATGTGTAGGAAATGAATCAATTTTGGTTTCATTTTTTCATAGATGTGTATAATATAGAACCTAGTAGAGGATGTTTTCTAATATTAGATAAATTTATTTTTTTCAATCATAAATAGAAAAAAATCCTTTTTTAGAAAATAATTTTTTCTTATACATTTTTAAGAATGAGGGTTATTTTATAGAAATGATTGAAATTTTTTATGAAATTTTATATCTAATTGTTGGATTATATACTCTATATCAAGATAATATAAATCTTAAAATTATGTAGAAAAGGACATAGATAATTATGAACAAAACTAATTAACCTTTCCATTATTATATAAGACATATATATGAGAAATGCATCCATAAACTCTGTTATGATAAAATATTTTAATCAATTTTTTATGAATTATTAAATTTTTATGAGTATTGGTTTTTAGATTATATTATAAAATACTAATTTTTAGTAAAGGATAAATTTAAAAAGAATTCATATACCTTGTATATAATAATATATGTAGACCAGTGAGAACACATACTAGTGATGGTTATCACTACTTAATAAACATTGTTGATAGTTGATTATAATGGGAATGTGGTGTCATTGGATATATGTCACTCATAAAATTTTTTCAGTGGATGGTGTTTTTGAGTCAGTTTATTTTTATAGTACTCAATTGAACCATGTTTATTTTGAGCTAATGCAAATCTTATTTCTAAAAGAATCCAATAATTGGGGAATTTCCAGTGACACTTCTACATTGGTTGAGAGAATTATGGGTTGGAATCATTTAACATGTTTAGGGAAAATTCTTTCCTACTCAAGGACTCTTTCTTTTATTTTAAGAATGTTTTCATGTCTTTCCTGAATCCCATCATGGGATAGGTTACCATCATACTAATGATTTGATTATATCCATGTATTGATGTGAACATATAAATGTATTAGTGGATCTTAATATTGATTTTACTTTTTAGTTATTCAATAGTTTAAATTAATATAGTTGGGATGTCTAGATTTTATCATATACTGGGAAGGTTATATATGTTGTGAAGTTGTGACCATTCTCATGAAATTTTTTTCCTAAGTATCCCTATAATGGGAATCTGAACCAATGTAGTGTAACAACCCAAAATTTTATTAACTAAATTTACTTTTAATCTAATTAAATGTGTTATTATGTAAAATTTTCATATACAACATATAAACATCCTTGGTTTTATATTTCTATATTTTAAAATACCATTAAGAATTGTGATTGTTTCTAATGTAGTCGTTGAACAGTTATCACACGATTTGTATAAATATAAGGCTTTAACAAATCCAATTTACTCAAAAAAAAATAAGAGATGGCCTCATCCAATATAATTTTTCCATTCAAAGCTTGTTTTTCAGAGCTCTTAAAAGAGATAGTATCACTGAGCTTCACTCTTGACCAAACCCATGCCGAGATTCAACACGTTAAGCTTGACTAAAATTGCCTACCATAGAAGTAGAAGTTAGTAGAGATTACCACCCAAGATTTTTATTGAAGCCACCCCAAGAGTCTATCACCATCTCATACCTTAACCTTAGGTCTTATGTGTGTGTTATAAGGGGTTATGTAACAATTCACTAGAACTATTATTATGTGCATTATTGTTTGTATATAGAATATACATTCATTTTATTATTTTAAATTTGTAAATAGTTTTTAAAGCAGCAATAGTATTTTTAGTTAATATTAAATTGAGAAATATATTTTTATGAATTTATGTATTTTTTAAATAAAAAATTTTTTTATAAAATATTATAACTAAATTACGTTTTAAATATAAATGACCGTATAATTTTTATGAATACAATTGTAATTTTTATTATGGTTTGAAAACAGTTTTTGTCAAAACCCATGAATTTTATATAAATGCCAGATTTTATTTTATAAGTAATGATTCAGATATTTCAAAAATTATTTATATAAAATGAATATATTTTTTGGAATTAGGACGTCGAAATTATCTAAAGGTAAATTTTTCATAATTTTCCAAGATAGTCAAATTTTTGGGTAAATATTTAATACCGTTTAAATATATAATGAATTTTATGACATCATAATGACCAAATAGAGATGTAATAAAATAATATAAATTGTACTTCAGCCAATATATGTTTTACCTTTAAAATAATATGATTTTATATTTTTTTGATTTATTTTACAAATCCCAATAGGACCGTCCAAAACATATAGAACATTTTATCTTTTTAAAATGATTTCCAGGAGAGTGTGACTCACCTCTACATAAGAAAGACTAATATTTTAATAAGTTCGTCCATTGGCCTAATAAAATAATTTTTTTCACTTCCTTTTTACAAAAACCATGGGAAAACCCATGGGATAGTTTCTATTTTTGATTAGTTTTATGTGTACTGTCCCAAACATAAATAATAAACAATTCCCCATCCTTTCTAATATAAACCCACCCAAGATCCCACTTCTCTTCACTAAAACTATTTGGAGATCGACCAACCCATGCCCGCATTTATCTATAATCCTCACAAGGTGCCCCAAGCTCCCAAAATTCCTCTCTCAATCCTCTCTTAAGCCTTTGGGATCACACATTCAAGTGAGGGATTTCTTCCTCTCTCATTTTTATCCAGGTTTGTTTATGTTCATATTCCCTTGTATTTTCAATTAAAAAATGTTGGGGGTATGATTTTTTACCTCCCGTATAATTCCATACTTATTTTTGAATGATTACAGACCCCTTTATATCTCAATAATGCCTCTCATGTACACTGGTTACCTTGCCAAAATTCCATAAGGGATTCCCCTCTCCTCATTTACATTTTAGAAATTATTTTGTATTGTGAATCCAAATTCCATTAAAAATGATTGGTCATGTTTATATATGACCACCTTACTGTCCGTTTTATGTACATATAATGAGACACCCCTTTCTTTCTCATCAACAATTTTTATGAATTCTTATGTCATGCTGTTATGCTGCTGAAATTTCACCACAATTTTCCAAGCCAAAGTCATTGTGTAGTGAATACCATGCCCATTTATCTATCAAAGGTATTCAACTTTATGCACATTTACATATTTTTTATAGAGTATAATTCATGAATAACACATTAATTTATCATGTAATAAATGGAGATGGTTAATGAATCCATCTTGTATGATCTATGTGGCACACTTATGCATGAAATGAAATGTCTATACAAGGTGTGCTGTGAAAACGCACCAATGCATTGGGTGAATTTTAGTTTCATGATACTTCAAGTGGAATAAGAGTTTAATCATGATAATTGAATTCAATTAGAGTTAAATAATACTCCATTTTCAACAAGCCTTGTCTCATGCTAATATCATGTTAAATGTTGTTTCCACATTTCCAAGTTATGAATATCATGATATATCATCCCTTTATGTTCATGTTTCTCGTGTGCTCGATTAATATGAATATTTCCTAACATGTACTGTATTATTCATTCTATTCCTTTATTACTCCCTTACTGGGATTTATAGCACACCCTTTTCATATGTATGTCATCAGGTTCTCCCATGAAATTATAAGTACAAGAGAATGTTGTGTTCATGTAAAAGAAGTTTTCAATAAAGATGTTTTGTTTTATGTTTTATGTTGTTGTGTAATATTCTTAAGACCCAAATACACTAGAAATATCAATATTATATGTTTTAGAAATTTAATAGTTTATTTAATAAATTATTTTTTAGTGTGAAATAAAGAGTAGGGTTGTTATAGTTGGTATCAGAGGATATGTTTAGTTATTTTTGGGATCAGGACTAGAAAACCCTAGTAAAATCCTTAGGGATAAGACTAAGTATAATAGATACATCGCAAAATTTTGGTGAGTATTTTGTAAGTGGTTTATCAATCAAATACATCCCCATATGGATACGAGTAGGTAGAGGTGGCTCTAGCATATATGTATCTAGGGGTAAAACCCAAAATCATCGCTTTACGTTAGACTCAAATGGGAACTGGTGCACAAAAACTGGCCTTTATACACTCTTGATTACTGCACTCTTGAGGGATTTGCTTTAGTAAATGCATAAGTTTATTATGAACCATTATTAATGGAATAAAAAAATTCCCAAAAGAATATATGTTGGTAATTAGATCATGGATAGCATATATTGAAGTGTATAAATTCATAATTTTATGAAACAAAAGTAATTTATAAGACTTTTTTTGTATTTGGATTAAACAATATGTGTTACCCCTAACTTTTCTTTTATTCCATCAAATGGCTGGTAATAAGACGACACAGGCTAACAAATGATGCGAAGATCAATGTGACGACAGTTCTAATGAGATTCCCAATCAAATGGGACTGGGAATTATGAACTTTTCCATGATACTCTATCAGTTAACTAAATTTTTGCATAAAAACATGGGTTAAGAGGTAAATTCAACCACCCCCCCCCCCCAAGAAAGAAGACGTCACAATAGATATCTTCAAGAGACAAAGGCCTCCAACTTTTAATGGATCATCTGATCCCTCAATCACCGAACAATGAATCAACTCCATTTATAAGATCTTCTTCTTCCTTCAATGTTCTGAACAAGAGTTGGTACTTCTAGCTAATTATCGTATTAAGGGTGAATCTGATCAATGGTGGACATTGATTAAAAATTTGAAGCCTGAGGAAGATATCAATGTGTTGGAATGGAAGGATTTAAGAAAAAAAATCAATAAATATTTTCCTCACACCCTTCGACTTAAGATGTAAAGTTAATTACTTTCCATAATGAAAAAATATGATAAATACATCGGAGTGTATGATGAAAACTTCAAAATGATTGCATGATATTCCTCCAGCTTTTCCATTACCCCCGAATGAATGGATTACCGCTTCTTTGGTGGGATAAAACCTATCCTACCAAAAGACCTAGAGATCCATGACTTTGAAAGCTATGAGAGAATTATATATTTTTCCCTCAAAGTCGAAATGGTGATCGGCATATCTAAGGGGTATCATGGGGATAAGAAGTGTAAGTTGGACCTTTATTCTGGTAGTCCGATGGATAAATCCAATGGTTCTATGAAAATCTATAACTCCACTTTCCAATGGTTTTGAAACAAGCTCCCCAGAAACTTCCTAACAAATATGATGAAATGTTTTAGGTGTCCAAGAGAAGAAAACTTGACCATTAATTGCCAAGAAGAAAAACATGCAGCTACGATAGAGGAGAGGAATTCTCCATTTGACCCTCAACATGTTGTTCATTACATCAACTGAAAAGAACCAGGGTTCTTTGCAAACTATTTCCCTAAGCCAAGTGTTGTCAGAGGTAAACAACAAAATCAAAGGTAGAAAGGGAGATATTTTTACATCACTACTACTAAAGTGAACCCAAACAACAAAGTGGTGATAGGTATTTTAGTTATTCATTCAAGAATAGATAACATAATTTTTTTTCTTGTTCTACACATTCTTTTAAATACCCAAAGTTTATTACAACAATCCCGACACCACCAAAAATCATGGAAGTCAATATGTTGGTGAGAATGGAAATGGGGAAATCATTTCTTCACATGAATATAACTTCTCCCCTTTCATAATTTTTTTATTTAACTTCCTAGAAAACCTCATCATACTCCCACTAGTAGAATGTTATGAAATTCATTTCATGGATTTCATTTCCTTATATAGAGCCAACGTAAATCTCTACGAGACTCTCCATATGGAGAATTGACACCTGATTTTGTACAAGTAAAAGGAGGAGGATGAATCTTTTTTAGCACCATCATCTCGAGTGTGGATATTACTTCCCTATGTGCACGTGTATCTTTCTCAGATGATTGAGTCTAAGGAAGAAACCATCCTTGAATACATGCCTATTATGAGGGAATTCACTAAAGTGTTTCCCAAGGAATTTTCTGGTATTCCTTCTAGAAGAGATGTTTAATTCTCAATTGATATTATACCAGGGGTGTTTCCAACATCAAAGACTTCATATGGAATGGATGTTGTGGAGCATAAGGAACAAAAGAAACAACTATATGAGAACTTGGATGAAGTGTTTATATTCCCATGTGATTCACCATGGGGTGCACTAGTCTTATTTATCAAGAAGAAGGATGGTTTAATGCGCCTTTTCATTGATTATTATAATCTCAACAAAATCACAATAAAAAGAAGTATCCTCTTCCATGAATTGATGAAGAGTTAAATCAGATATGTGGAGGAAAATACTTCTCCAAGGTGGATCTGCAGATAAGATATTATCAAGTAAATGTAAAGAAAGAGGATATCCCCAAGACATATTTTTTTTACAAGATATGTGCACTATTAATTCATAACAATGCATTTCAGCCTCACTAATTCTCCAAAAATCTTCACAGACTTGATGAATATAGTCTTTAGATATTACCTCAACAAATTTTTGGTAGTCTTTATAAATGATGTTCTAATATAATCCTAAACCAAGGAGGAGTATGAGGAGTATCTAAGCACTGTACTATAGAACTTTTGGAACGATAAGCTCTATGAAAATTACAAAAAGTGTGGGTTCCGGTTGAAGGAGATCTCATTTTCATGTCATATCATCACAAACAATGGGATTTCTGTGGATCCCTCCAAGATATCTGCAATTGATATATGGTTGAGTCCATCATCGTTAATGGATATTCGTAGCTTCCTGGGGTTAGCTCGATAATATCGCTCATTTTTTAGAAATTTTTCATGATTGTATAACCCTCTTACTAAGAGAAATCGAAATAGAAAAATGTTTTTTGGAGTGATGGATGAAAATATAGCTTCATGGAGTTGAAAAGGAGGCTTATCATTGTTCTCGTGCTCACACTACCCATAAGTGGAGAAATTTTTGTGGAATTTAGTGATGCTTCAAGGAAGGGTATGGGATATGTGTTGATGAAAAATGACAATGTTATTGCCTATGATTCAATTTAATTAGATGCTCATGAGAAAAACAATCCAACACGTGATCTGGAGTTGGCTGCAGTAATCATCGCTTTAAAAATTTGGTGGCATTACCTCTTTGGGGAGAAGTGTGAAATATATACGGATCACAAAAGCCTCAAGTATAAGTTCACACAGAAAGAGTTTAACATGATCCAAAAATGTTGGATAGAGCTGATCAATGACTATGACTGCTCAATCCATTACCACCCTGGGAAAGCGAACAAGGTCTCGAATACTCTAAGTATAAAGGACCCAGAAATTCTATCATTGAGGATAATTTAAAAGGATAAAATCTTCTTAGATTTGATGAATATGGACATGGGAGTCATAAATAAGGGAACAACATAAATCCTTTAACAAATGATTGCTGAAAAGTCTCTTTTGGAAAGGATAAAGGATGCTAAAAAGGATGATGTGGGAACTTAGAAGAAAGTGGAAACTATCCGAATAGGGAAAACATAAGAGTTCAATGTTATTGAAGAAGGAATTGTGATATTTGGGACAAGAATATGTGTTCCATAAAATCTGTAGTTAAATAATAAACAATTGTATAATAAACATAGTTTAAATTTCTCCATTAACCCCAGAAACACAAAGATGTATCAAGATCTCCGAGAGCATTGTAGGTGGGATAACATGAAGAAGGAGATCACTATGTATACATCAATGTTCATGGTATGTAGATAAGTGAAGGATGAGAGAAAGAAGTTTAAGGGGATGACGCGACCATTACCCATACCGGCATGGAAATGGGAGAACATCTCTCTGGACTTTGTCACTGGACTTCTAAAGACATCAAAAAGAAACAATGCTATCTGGGTTTTTTTTGGATCATATTACAAAGATTGCACACTTCATTAAAATTATAGAGGATTTATCATTGTATAAACTAGAAAAGATATATATCTAATAAGTGATAAGGATGAATGGATTACCAATATCTACTATATCTGATCAAGATACAATATTCATCTCTATGTTCAGGAAGAGTCTTCAACATACTCTGAATATTGATCTAAACATCAGTATGACTTATCATCCTCAAACTGTTGCCAATATAAGTAGACTATCCAAACACTTTAGGACATGATAAGTTCATACTCAATGGACATCAAAGGTGGATGGGATCACCATCTTCCTCTAGTTGAGTTCTCTTACAACAACAACTCCTACTCAAGAATCCAAATGGCTCCTTATAAATCCCTTTATGGGAAGAGGTGTAGAACACTGGCTTGTTGGGATGAATTTGGGGAGAGAAAATTCCAAGTTCTAGATGTGGTTGAAGAAATGATGGATAAGGTTAATATTATCCGGCATCACATCAATGATTCTCTGAGTCGACAAAAGAGATATGCTAATAACCATCGATGAGACCTAGAGTTTGTTGTTTGAGACAAGGTATTCCTCTACATATCACCATGGAAGAGAATTATTATATTTGGGAAGAAGGTAAAGCTTAGTCCAAGGTACATCAGCCCTTTTGAGATCCTTGATCACATTGGAGCAGTGGCCTATCGACTAGCACTCCCAATGAACCTATCGCAAGTACATAATATATTCCATGTATCACACTTGAGGAAGTACATACCCAACCCTTTACATGTACTAAATTCATAGGTGGTGCCACTGGAGAATGACCTCTCCTATGAAGATAATTCAATGATGATCTTAGATCATGGGGAAAACATTATAAGAAATAATATAATGACCCCCATCAAGGTGTTGTGAAAAAACCACATGTTTGAAGAAGCAATGTTGGAATCAGAGGAAGTGATGAAGCAGATTTACCCTCATCTATTTTAGTTTGGGAAAGGAAATTTCCTGGATGAATTTTATAAAGGGGGGAATATTGTAATGACTCAAACTTTTATTAATGAAAATTACTCTTGATCTAATCAAATGTCTTATTATGTAAAATGGTTATAAAAAATATCCACTATCTTTGTTTTACTTTTTTGGATTTTTAAATACCGTTATGAATTGTGACAGTTTCTAATATAGTTGTTGAACAGTGATCACACAATTAGTATAAAAATAAGGCTTTGAAAATCCAATTTACTCATACAAAAGAAGTGATGGCCTCATCTTGTAGAATTTATCCATAAGAAGCCCATTTTTTCGGAGCTCAGAAAAGAGGTTTCGTCACTGGGAGTCTCTCTATACTAAGCCCAAACTGAAAATCAACACATTAATCTTCAATAGAACTACCAACGGGGTAAGTAGAAGTTAGTATAGATTACCACTCGAGTGAAGTTATACGAGCCACCCCAATATTTTATCACCATCACACACCATACCCTTAGGTCTTATGCGGGTTTTATAAGGTGTTATGTAACAAGACCCTAGCACTCTAATTATGTGAATTATTTTTTTGTATAGAGAACATACATTCATTTAATTATTCTTACTCTCTAAATTGTTTTTAAAGAAAAAATAGTATTTTTAGTTAATATTAAATTAAGAATTATATTTTGATAAATAAATGGATTTTTCATTTAAATAATATTTTAATAAAATACTTTAACTCAATTATTTTTTAAATATAAATGAATGCATAATTTTTATGGATACAAATGTAATTTTTATTAATGTTTCAAAATTGTTTTTTCCAAAACCCATGAATTTTCAATAAATGTCAATTTTGATTTTAAAATTAAAAATTAATATATATAGAAAATTATTTAGATAAAATGAGTAATTTTTTTGGAATTGGAACATCGAAATTATCCAATTTTGATTTTTTCCATAATTTTCTGAGAGAGTCAAATTTTTGGGTAAAAATCAAATACTGTTTAAATATATAATGTGTTTATGACATAATAATGAGCCAATAATGATGTAATAAAATACAAAAAATTTTATTTTCTGACAATATATGTTTTAAATTTAAAATAATGTGAATTTATATTTGTTTAATTTATTTTACAAAGCCTTAGTGGACCCTCCAAGGCTTATAAAACATTTTATCCTTTAAGAATGATTTCTTTGAGTGTGTGACTCACCTACACACAATAATGTATAACATTTTAAGAATTTTGGACATTGTACATATAAAATAATGTTTTCCACTAGACTTTTTCAAAAACCATGGGAAAAATCGTGTGATGGTTTGTGTATTTGATTAGTTTAATGTGTATGGTCCAAAACCTAAATAATAAATAATTACCTCTCCTTTCATTTATAAACCCACCCAAGATCCCACTTCCCTTCACTAAAATAATTTTGAGCATGACCAACCCCTTCCATCATCTCTCTATAATCCTCCCTAGGTTCCCCAATCTCCCATGAATCCTATCTCAAGACTCTCCCAAGCCTTTGAGATCACACTTTCAAGTAAGGGATTTCCTACTCTCTCATTTTTGTCCGATTCTCTTTATGTTTCTGTACCCTTGTATTTTCTATTAAAAATTTTATGATATGATTTAAAACCTCACCAAAACTTCCATCATTATTTTTTAACGATGAGATAACCCTTTCTCTCTCATTAATTCCCCCCATGTACACCTGTTAGCATGCAGAAATTCCGTAAGGGATTTCTATCTACTCATTTACATTCAAGCAATTATTTTGTATTATGAATATAAATTACATTACATATGTAGGGAAATGTTTATATATGACAACATAACTATCCATTTCATGTAAATATTATGGGACACACCTTGATTTATCACCAAACATTTTAATTAATTCTTATGTCACGTCATTACGCTGCCTAAATCGCACCATGATTTTCCAAGCCAAAGTCATTGTGTAGTGAATACCATGCCCATTTCACTATCTGGGGTATTCACCTTTATGCACATTTACATATTGATTATAGAGTTTCATGTATGAATTCCACATTCCTTTATCATTGAATAAATTATGATGTTTAATGAATCCATGTTGTATGATCTATGTGGCACACTTATGCATGAAATGAAATGTTTATAATGGGTGTGTCCTGATAGTGCTACAATGCAATGGGTAAAGATTAGTATCCTGATAAGTAAATTGAAATTAGGGTTTAATGATTATAATTAAGGTTCAATGAGGGTTTACTCATGATCCATTTTCAATGATCCTTGTGTCATGCTAATATCATGTTAAATGTTGTTGCCACATTTCCATGTTATGATAATCATGGTATGTCATACCTTTAGGTTCATGTTTATCTTATGCTCCATTGATATGCCTATTTCCTAACATGTACTATATTCTTCATGGTATCCATTTATTACTCCCTTACTGGGCTTTACAGCTCACCCTTTTCACATGTATGTCCTCAGGTTATCTATTGCAATGTTATGTATGAGGGAATATTGTGGTCAAGTGAATGAATTTTCAATAAAGGTGTTTTGTTTTATGTTTTAAGTTTTTATGTAATGTTCCTGATCCCAAAAGACACTAGAAAACTCGATATTATTTTTTGTATCAATTCAATAGTTTACGTAATAAATTATCTTTAATTGTGAAATAAAGTACATGGTTTTTATATGTAGATTTTTTCTACATAAGGGGACACATCAAATATTTTGAGGCCATGTTACAAGGAACATTTTGGTTCCTTTTTTTAAACCTTGACTACTTCAATGGAGTTTAAACTCATGTGAAGAGGAAAAATATAAACAATATGAAAAGAAATGTATATTGTATAACTTATTTGAGTACCCACTTTATTGATTACTAAGGATATTAGTAATAATATATGAGAAGGTGTGATTATATCACATTGTAAAATGTCCCTAGTGTGAATACATTATTTATTTAATCATGTAATATGGACCAATGTGGATGAGTGAAATGAATTATAAAGAATATGTCCTAGTGGGGATATATTTTTGTAGGGAATATGGTTAGGTGATTGAATTTTATTGGATATTATGTTTGAACAATATAAATACATCATATGTGTCCTGATTCACACAGATCAAATCCCACATGGTTCAAGTTTCACAGTTTAATGTTGTGTGATAAGACCATACTGTTCTGTTTAAATTTATGTGATGCGTATTTTTTTATCATAAAAGTGAATAAAATAAAGGATTGAGTGGATATTACACATGGGAATCTCTTTCAGAATCATCATGTTTGTTGATTACTAACTGTGATAATATATAGATGTCTCTAATGGAATATAACTATTTGAAAATATTAGTTGGGTATTATTCATGGGCCACAAAATTTTATTCATCATGTTTATTGGTGACAATAAAATATAATATGTAAAAGTCTCATAGCTAATATGGACCTTTAAGGAGATAATATGGGTCTTATGCATGGAAATGTCATTCCATTTTAGGGTAACAATGTTGATAAATATTTTGTTTGTGCACATGTTTCATTATTATCCTTTCCTAGTAACTGACTAAGGTGATGTCATGTTTTAGGGGATTACGCATAGTAGGAAGTCATGTGTTGATGGGTTAGGGATTACACCTTAATAGGGTGAACACGCAAGTGTCTTACTCCTTCTTACTATTAGTAGGGTAGAAGTATGACTACATTCATGGGGAATATTCCCTATAAAAATGTAATTAGGGCTTAAACACATGTTTCTTGGAATATGATTAAAAAATAATAGGAATCAGTGCCACCCATGGACTTTTATCTCTATCTTTACCATTGAGTGATCCAATAATCTAATTGGATACACAGGTAGATTGGATGATGGATATGGTGTGGCCATGTTGTAAATCATCTTCTATGAGAGATATCAATGGTATCTTTATGATATGGACCATTATTAACAAGGGGATACATCATTAAAAACACCCTAAGGACCCCATTAGCTAAGTAGGATAATCATAGGATTCCTATTACTAGTAAAATACATGATCAATGGGGTCCATACCAGTTTCATGAGTTTTCCATGTAAAGTGATTAGGGAGGATTCCAAGAGGATTACCACCCAATAGTGAGTTGGAATGGGCTCATGAATGTATACAGGGTATTTTAAGAGATATTATTATCCCATTTTCAAAACCTAATAAAATAATGTTCCTAGTAATATTTCATATAAGTTTTGAATAAGTGACTATAAAATGGTTCTCTAGTAAGGATTCCTGGGTGAAGTGGTAACCATAGTGAGCCTAGAGAGAAGCGGTGACCATATGAATAACTAGAGAGAAGAGTAACCCTAGTGTAAAGGAATGGTCAACATTGTTTCATAATTTATTTGTATTTAAATGTTTCTCCTATTTGGATAGAAATATAAATATAGATCCATAAAGGAATAATAGAGATAATTTTCACCCAAGATGATATATATGGATAAGAATCTCTTAAGTGGAATATTGGGGAGAGTTTTCACTCAATGGGAAGACTATGGAGAAATGAAACCTAGATTTAGAACTAATTAGAAGTTTCTACATGGGTATTAGGGTGAATTGTTTCTTTTATTTAAAACTAGTATGAAGTGTCACCCTAGAGGAGTCTAGGGGAAGTGTCAACCTAGTGTTCGGATCAAATGGAAATTTGGGCACATGATGCCATATTATGAATCAAACATCTATGGACATTCACCCTAGTTTGGAGGAATAAGGAAATATGTGGTCTTTTTCAAGAGTCTAAGTATTCCAAAAATTTATGTAACTCAATTACCCTAATTTTTTGGTTATTTTTATTAGATTTTTGTTTAATAACTCACCGGATGGTGGAAAGGGATACCTAGGAATAGAGACATTAGAGTGTGTTCAGCTTCCCAATTTTTCCTACTCATTTACAAAATAAAGAGTCATTTGGTCTATTTATGTCCAATAAATGATATTAAAATGTGCCCATCATAGGTTACATGATCTTATGGATTTGACTCATTGGTATCATGTGTGATGTTCATTAGAGTTTGCAATTGGGGTTCACAGTTCATACACATGTGTTGGTTAAAGAAGCTCATTATAAGTCACTTAGATATAAGGACCTAGGTGCATATATCTACTTACTCACTATGATTTTATTCTAGGAGTTTACTTTGTAAATTATAATTTCAAAAATGGATCACTAATATATTTCCTTATTAAAAAAGAACCAAATTAGAACTTGAAGGTTATGATTCTAAAAAAGATATAATTATGACATGAATTTATTCTTATTAGAGTAGTTGTATCTTTGTTTATAGAAATTTTTAATTTTCACACCACTAATAGGGTTCATTTTTATGTGCTCAAAACTACACACATTGTATAGTTCCCCAAAAAATTGTACCGGTCTACTCTATTTTTTTCTCTCACACAACCCAACTAAAGGAAATAATATGTATTCACTCTTTCCCTATCACTCTCTTCACTCTATTCATTCATAATTTCAAATTATGTGTGGGTATATATCTAAAAAATAACATAGATCATTGTCTCGATATGAGAAATGAACTTCCATATATGTGAATCAATGTCAGGTTAAGAAGTTACGTGAAACAAATTGAGTAAAGTTGTTTGGGTAAAGAATTGTGAATGAGGTCCCTATGGAAAAAAATCATTTGATGATTTTTGCACACCATATTTATTATTACTTATTGCATATTCACTGTTGGGTATCCCTTATAACTAATTCATAACCATTCAATAGATATCCAAGGAATTATTTCCTATAAGAGATCAATAGATAATACTTTTCTTTCCATTTACAATGATTAATTGTTTATTAGATCAAACATATGTTTGAGGAAATTGAGATATACTTATAGAATATGATGATTCCATTCCATCAATCCCTATAAAAACCTACTTTTAATGGATTTATGAAAATACTCACATTCAAACAGACTATCATTATATTGATCCATCCTCTTGATCGAGACTCTTCTATTGGACATTGATATCTACAATATTTCAATCATTTTAGCCCAATTTATCATTTGAGAAACCATTTATCTTAATAAGTAGGTCATCTAAAAATCTATAATTATGGTGGTGAAAATACTACTCCATGGTCATGAAGTTGTGAATGATGATTCTTAGTCATATGAAAACATTAGGAAATATTTCATTTGATATCAAAATATTGAATAGATCATTACTTAGGACCTTTATAATGGAGGAATATTCTCAAATAAATTTTCGTGGACCATTTGGTGATCCAAATTTTTTTTGAAATAGGGTATCTCTTTAGGGATATCGTTTTCTATGAAGGTTTCAATGTTTCAAAAAATTTGGTTTACCACTATCCTAATTTTGGACATGTATTAGTCATCCAATGGTGTTCCAAGAACAATAATTTCAATTTGTCACATGGGGAATCCCATGTCAATTTTTACGATATTTATAAGATCATGGGATTCCCCATCCTAGGTAATATGTATGATAAGTTTCACCCCCTCCCCCCCAACAATGCGGAGGAAAATTTTATGAGAGCTTCTTTTCTCTAAGGGGACTTCTTGTATCTGTCGAGGGGGGTTGGGAATGAAATCCTCATGACTCTACATATCTACTTTGGTACTAGGACCAAAGTGTTTTTACTCCCCCATGAATTAAGATCTAGGAAGTACAGTCCAATGACCTTCCAAACCAGCATGCTAGTGGATCCAAAAATACATATTGGTTTACCATCGATTTAATCCAATACATGACTTGGGGGTACATAAACAAACTTAATATGATCCCTGATGTAAATAACATAACCCTAGTATCCCAGAATTAGTGGTTACTTTATTACACTTCCAAATACCTAATGAATCACATCTTGATAGATGGGATAGTTTAGTAGTCATGGTAAACAAGATACATACATGAATCTCATATTACAAATGAAAAAATAAAATAAAACACAGTATTTTATTTTGGAATGCCATTTTTAAATTTTTAATATCCCATCATATCAATAATTAGACACTTATTTGAAAAATGGTAAAATAAAACAAAAGAAAGGGGTGAGATATAACTCTTAGTAAGGGTATTTATAAAGCAGAAGCTATCATGAATACATATTATATATTCCATAAGGAGTGGTAAATAACTAAAACACATGTTATTTAATCAATAAAATGTTTATTAAGAATAATAAGGAAAGAATATATGATTGTTAAAAAAAATCCGTATAAATAATCCCATGAATAATAAAATCATCCCTGGAAATCATAATAAATAAGATAATCAAATGGAAATAAATAACTAAATTCATAATGATAGAATTTGTAATGCCAAAAATCTGAAAAATATTATCAAGAACTTGTCCCAAGACATATAAAATACCATCGAGGTCTTGTGCTAATAAATCTATATAAATGGGTAATTCCTTGGCCAAAACCCAGTTTTGTTTACCTCATTAGAACTACCAAAGCATCGAGGGGATATAGTGGGCCCCACCTATCACATTATATTTCATATCCATTATTAATATGAAGTGGGTGAAACATAATAAAGATAAACATTCATATTTAAAAAAAATAAAATTAAATATTAATACGTTCTTTAATAAATAAAACTAATCATAAACTATTCAGGGGTAATATGTTGAATGGTATCAAAATATGACATAATTGTAAAAGTAATCATAAAACATATAGAGAAATAATAAAAATAGTATCAATAAAACAAATTCTCAATGTGAAATAAGTGAAATATGGGGTTTTTACCATGGATAAATAGAAATACCATAAAAATCCCTTTAAAATATACTTGTGAAAAATATCCTTTTCACATTGTAAGTCACTATTACAAAAAAGTAATTTCTAGAATATTATTAAAAAAACTTAATAAATATCCTTATATACTTGTAAATTAATATTTAAATTAATTATTGATCATAATAGAGGTTAATTTTGAACAGTTAATGTATGTTAAAAAACATTCCTTTTATATTATTGTAAAACAATAAAAAAGTGCCTCATTCAGAAAATTACTAGAACATTCCTTTCAAACCAGTTTTTTAAAATTAAAACATTTTGAAAATATCTTTAATAAATAATTATTATAATTTAATACAAATTTTTTAAAATATTGTTAAAGAACATTGATATAGAATAAAAAGGATTTTTGACCAAAGAGAGAAATAATGTTAACTTTTCTTAAAATAATATCTTAGTCATTTTTAGTACCAATGATTGAAAAAAAGTATTATTACCTAAAATATTCATTATTAACAAAGGTATAAGAAAATTAATTATTTTTAAGATTAAAAATTTAATATAATTCCACCAAGGGATATTTAAACTTAAAATATCTTGAATAATGATGATATTTTTAAATAAACACTTACCACATTTGTAAACATTGAATTGTAAACCCCTTGAAAGAAATAACATAAAATGTAACATCAAATATAGTGAATATAAATATATTAATGATATAAAATAAAAATTTCATATTATATACAATAAATAAAAGAAATAAGTGGTGAATATGGCATATGTCCAATGAAAGTAAAAGTGAGACAAGAAACCCGTACCTCAAGTCTGATTACCTTCTTACAAGTTTGAACCTCCTATATTATGAAAATAGGTTTATTATATATATATATATATATATTATATAACCATAATAATATATATCATACCATATATTATTTACTTATAGTTTTAACACCCATTTATTAACAATTCATTGTTAAAATCACAGGTTTGGTTGATAACTGCTTTATTTTTTATGTTTGTTTAGGTTCAGTTATTTCAATCCTTTTACATTGATCATGATTAAATAATATATAAAATTTTAACCATGATATATATATATCATATATATTCATTAAATATCTAATTATAGTAATCTATAAAACTTATAGATAGGAAATGAATTACATTGTTCATGAAGATGGTATGTCATACGTACGAATAAACGTTGCATCCATTTTTAAATATATGGGATAAAGAAAATATATATAATATTTCTACTTTAAATAATAATTATTATATTATATATCATATATATTCATTAAATATATCTATATTTCCATCTATGTTAAAATAAAATGAAGAAACATTTCACATCTCTTTGTGGAGGTTGTAGTCCACCTATAATTAGGAGAAATGTTATTGTTTTCCAAAAGATTTGAAGGAAAGAATTTATATGTGAAATTATAATAATTCAAGTATATTAATTAAATAAAAACATATACTTATCTAAAAACCAATATTATATCCAATCATGAGAGGCGGTGATGGAAAATGAATTTCATCGGTTCGCGAGGTGGTAGTCTTCCAGACACATGATCAAAAGTTTTATTTCAAATTTTATGAAATATGATATGAATATAGAATATTAAATTAATAAATAAAATATTACCATATATAATATAATACTATTATTAATTTATCAAATTTTTAGAATATTTTTTGGAGTTATGTGATGAATTAAAACAAAATGCATGTTTAGGAACCTTACATCATCCCTGAAAAACAACTTTAGGATTATACATAGATCCTTCATATATTGGATTTATAAATAATAGATGTAATCTGAGATTTATATAGGGTTTTAAGTAAAATATATGGGTGTGTATTTTCCGAAAAAAAACTTTTGGTGTGTGAAGAGGACAGTTTAGTGGGTGGTTTTTTATAAGTGCGGGAGAGGGCACACTTAGAATTTCTGAAAAGAAAATGGGATACTCAAATTTCTATTATTCCACAAGGCATAAAAATGGGTCTAAATATATCTATAAAAATAATAAATTAAAAAAATAGTTTATTTTAACCATTAACATTTTAGTTTAACCCCTAAGTAAACACATATTAACCTTGACCATGGTTATTAATTTTTACTATTTTTATTATTCATTATGACAAAAAATTAAGTTGACATTATAATATAATATTAATTATTATGATTCAAAATATGGAATCCATTTTTTTAAATTCGATTCATATCATTTTCAAAATTTAATTTCAAATTAAACCTTAAAACAAAATTAAATGTGGTTTTCCAAAGAGAAAAATTTAAAAAGTATAAAAAAAATTGTATAAAAAATAAGAATAAATTTGATTCAAATAGCCATGATAATATTGATTATAATATAATTTAATTAATGATACTTTTAAAAAAAATTAAAATTAAAATTTTAAATTCTTTAAATGAAATTATGTTTTATAATAAAAAAAATTATTTTTCACTATTAATTAAAAAATTAAACTTTTTAAAAAAATCTAAAAAATTCACCATAAAATTATTTTATCATGCTAATTAAGAAAATAAAGTTAATTTTAAATTTTAAATTTCAAAATTTGTTAACATGAAATTTTAAAGTATCGGTTCAAATCATGATTGGGATTCCATTTAGAAATATATAGTTTTTCAGAAAACATTTCCTTTTTATTTCAAATGATTCTAATTTTATTTATAAAAAATAGATAATAATTTAATTCAGTTTATACCTTTGTAAATATTTTAATTTTAATAATTTTTTTAGTTGTATTCATACCCACCAATTTAACTACTAGGATATAAAATTTATAACTAATAATAATATTTTAATTATATATTACATCTCATTTAAACTCAGTGATGTGTCTAATACAACATATCAAATATTTTAAATGTAATAAAAAATATTATTTTATTTTTTTAATCTTAGTGTTACATGTTTCATGTCAAAATATTGTGGTGTTGAAATATACAACATTAATTAAAATGTGCACTCCAAATTCAATTTGGGTCATCATATGTCTAACTTTTGTTGAAAACCCAAATCATAAAAAGGGTTAATAAAACTTCATCTTGATAAGAGAGAAAGCGACATATAATTTTCATCTATAAAAAAACATTATTTCTTTGTTGAAAATAATTTGTTGAAAGTGAAAATATAGACATAGATGAAAGTCATAAATACATATTGAGTGTGATGGAGATCATTTATCAAAACAAATTTAATGATGAAGAGAAATTTTAAAACCAATAAACCAAATATTGTTGATTTATATGATGGTAATAGGATAAAATTTTCATTTTAGGATTTGTTCCATAAATTTAAAGAACTCTTTTACTACCTAGACTTTGAACATAACGAAAAAACTTACTTGATATATTTCTAATTCATAGGTTTCACATCCGTGATTTCATTTTGAGGTATTCCATTATCAATTTTTAGTCCTATCATGGTTTTGTGGTTTACCTAGTTGTTTTTAGTGTAAAAATGAGATTTTGGACCCCTATTGTTGGTAGAGAATATACGGCACACAGTTAGGGGAAATTGTGCAATAGATTAGAGAAAATTGTGCACCATGTACAGTGTATATATCCAGACTACACATCCAGCCACACGGGCATACACCCACCCCTAGAAAACTATGTGGTCGGTTTACTCTTGGATATAAGAAACCACATAGTTTCCACTTATTTTGGAAAACTTTGCAGTCTAAAAATTTGGTATGTCCCTCTTGGAGAGTTATAGACACACAATTTCCACACAGTTTGGAAAACTGTGTGTACTAACTATGTGACATATCCAGGTTATTAAAAATTGTAAAAATTAATATTTGTTCTTTCTTAGATATAACCCAAAATCCTCTCTAATTTGAGTCTTGTAGAAGTTTCCTCCATGGGATCTTCCTCTACTCCTTTTTGGACCTCTTGATCACCAATATTTTTGTGCTTTTGGTCTTGGTTCTTTAAGGAATCATCAAGTAACTCTCATTTACTTTGGTTTCTACCTTATCCTAGGGTTTATCTTCCCTCTTTCTTGGGTTCATATTTTTTATTAGTCTATTTGAATTAATGAGGGGTCTAAATTTTGTTTTTTGGTGAAGAAATTATATTTTCTATTCAATAATGCCTTTATAGGGTCTTATTGAGGTGCAGTTGTGGTTTTACATCAGATTCTAGATGTTTCCAAGCTTGAGGTAGGTGGTTCTAGGATTTTAAATTATTATATTAATTTCCATTACATTCATGGTTTCATAAATGAGTTATATGTTTGTTTTTTTGTTGAGAAATATGTTTTGATAATATTTCGAGGTGAATATGTGATGAAAGTTGGTTTTTCAAAGGAAAATGATTATGTTTCATGTGTGTATCATTGTGATGCATCTTGTATGTTTTATATTATTCATGTGAAAGGTGTAAAATGTGTTTTCAAAAGGGAATTTTGGTGTTAATGTGTTGAATGTTTTTTTTTCAAAACAAATGTATTTTGTTGCAAGATGGATTATTTTTGTGCACCATAAATGTGATTTTTGGATTACGAAAGTGATGTGAATCATGTTATAAAATAGATTTGGTGTGTGTATAAATTTGAAAGAGTATTTCCCATGGAAATGGTTGTATTTCATGTGTGTATAATAGAATTTCCAAACAGCATTTATGAATTTATAAAGTGTTGAGAAATTTATTTCTAAATGGATTTGGTGTGTATGTGAAATGGAAGTGGGTTTCTTTATGGAAAATGGTGGTTTCTATGTGATTTTTGGTCATTATATCAATGTGAATTATAAAATTATTATTTTCTTGTGTTTTAATGATGCTTGACATTAATGTGTGAAATTTATGATTTATGTGACATGTGAAATGGAAATTATGGACAAAGGTAATCATGGGTATCTAGGTGAGTGAACTAGAACTAGTACACTATTTTATTCAGTGGGGTCGTGTCCTAGTTTCCTCTAGTAGTATTGAAACTACAATATTAAATAATCATGTAATATGATCAAATAACACTATACCTTGGGATTTTATCCCATATAGTGACTCGTATATGGGAACCTTGTGGTTTTTGGCTTATGATTGGAGACTACAAGGTTGAGGAATGTGTTCCCCACTAGTGGGTTGTGAATTTGGAAGTTTTTTTGTGGATGGAGGTGAGTATCCCCAAGGTATGAGGTTCATAGGGTCCCACTTGTGCTAGTAACTTATAGGTATTTCCCATGATGATCTTTTGAAACATGATTATTATATAATTTTATGCAAACCATCAGCACATGGTGAGTTTAGTGTATGTTTAGTTTCAAAGATAGATAATTTTGGGAAAAGGTTTTCCTTAAAAGTGTTTTCTTAAAAATGGTTTTCCCTAAAATATTTTCAAGAAAATATTTTAAAATTTTTTATGAAAATTTGAATGTTAATATGTCTTTTAATGTGATATGATGGAATCATTATTTTGGGTGGAAACCTATTTTTATTTGGATCAAACCCTATATACACCTTTGGGTGTATGTATACTTTGTTATGTTTGACTGAGGTAAAAGAAAAATTTATCATGGTGTTGATGGTATATCTGGTTTCTAGTGTTCTGGTTATTATAGGTCTTGGTGTTGTTGGATTGAGGGTGGTCCCCCTCTTGTTGCATGGATGTTTTTTATGATTTCTTGGTCCCCTTTCTCTTGTGGTGTTTTGGTTTTTGGTTAAAGTAGTAAAATGTTGAATCTAAAAATTTTTGTATCTCATTTGGTTTTGATTATCAATTATGTGATTTTTTATTCTAATGGGTTATTTATTATTTAATTAATAGTTAAAATAATTCCCAAATTTTATTATTGATATATAGCCACTCGTTTCCATCCCATATGGATAGGGGATTCCCTTCGGTCTATGACATTAGCCAGGTTAGGTGTTTGTTCTGATAGAACTCAAGCATAGTTTGTGAAAAAAAAATATTATTAGAGTAGGTTTCACTTTTTTGGGGTCATGTTTTTTGGGAAGATTCTAGACAGATTGAATCTAGTATTGTCAGGGCATGATCTTCTTATTCTGAGTGGGGTGTCTAGCTAGCATGCATATTGATATATCTCGAGTCACCATATGGAATTGGTAATTTGGTATGGCGTCCCTCCATGTGAGATTTATAGGTTGATTAATTTATATAAACACCTTCTTGGGGTAGATTATTTTGTTTTTTTATTTTTATTGTGATGAATTCAGATTTTTTACTATTTAAGGAAGTTTTAGGAACATAGGATTTCTACTAAAAAAAATTAATCGTTGTTAATGGTTTTGTTGATTGTTTCTTCTTGTGGTGGTTGTTAAATACATAAATATACTGCCCCAAATATTTCCTCTATTACTGTGGGACAATTCTAGAGAGAGTTCTCCCTCACCAATTGACAAAGTCTAGTAGAATAAGTGGTTCATGTTGTCTAAAATTTAATTAAATGAGTGGGATCTGGTCCTTCACATGTCATGGAAGATGAACTAAGTCCTAGAAAGGACAAATATTAAGAGTTCCTCAAGATCAAGCCTCATTCCTTTTTGGGTATCATGGATCCCTAAGAATCTAACAATTGGATTGCGAATATTCCAAGAATGTTTGAGTTTTTTTATAATCCAAAGGTTGTTAGGGTAAAGTGTGCTTTTTTTTATGATGTAAGGTCCTAATTGGATTTGTTGGGACTCATTGGTGCAATAGATAAATCTTGATAATATGAGGTGGAATGATTTTAAAGTCATTTTAAATTTGTAGTATTTCTTCTAGACCTTGGCCTTCAGTAAGACCCATGAGTTTTTAGATCCACATTGGGGGAACTAGACCATGATAGAGTATATCAAAAATTTCACTGAGTTGGTTTGGTTCTCACATGATGTAGTTTCCAATGATAATATGAAATATATAATGTTTGACAAGGGGTTGTGGTGAGAAATATGATCTTAGGACTTCTTTTTTAAGATGAAAACCTATGTTGAGGTGGTTGTCCATTACATAATGGTAGAAATTGATCATAGAGGAATGTTTGGTATCTTTGGAGCACTTTCAGTAGTGGGAAGTGGTAGTCCATCTAAGAAGAAGAGGAAGTTACAGTAGGTTTTCATGTGTTTATATTGCAATCTCACCATGTATAGGTTCGAGCTAAAATTGGACTTTTCTAGTTTTGTAGATTGACCAATTTGACATGATCATCAATATGGATTAGATGGTGGCTTTTTTGGCACACATCGATTGCTATTGATAGTGAGTGAGTTTTTTCGTACCTGATGGAAGTACCTATATTTTTCTTAGAGAATTGGATCCTCAGTTGAGACATGATGGACCTCCACTTATGAAGTTGGAAAATATCATTTGTCAAATCTCTTCTTTCATGTTGGAGGATGGTGATAGGTGATTTTATAGTAGATTACCTTCTATGATGGATAAGTTTAAAGAGGTATTCATATATGAAATTTCAAATTTTTCTCTGGATCAGGAAGTGGAGTTCACTATTGATTTGGTTCTATGAATACAAGAAATATCACTTCCCTCATACTTTAATTCCACCGCTTATTTGAGTGAGTTAAATGTATAACTTTAGGATTTGGAATCCAATGGATTCATTCACCCGAACATATCACCTTAGTCCACCCGATTTTTGTTTTAAAAAAATGATATTGGATCTCTCCAGTTATTTATTGATTATCAAAAGTTAAATAATGTAACGATCAAGAACAAATATCATATGAATTAAATTGATGCATTTTTCAATCATAATAAGGGGAAAAGGTGGTTTTCTATAATCGATATGTGTTCTGAATATCATCTTGTAAGAGTTAGAGAGGTGTATGTTTCTAAAATATATTTTTGAAGAAGTAAATACCATCATGATTATTTGGTTATGACATTTGTATTGGCAAATGATCCAATGGTATTTATGGAACTGATGAACTGATTGTTCAACAAGTACCTTGAATCTTTCATTTTGGAATTCAGGGATGATATCCTAGTTTGTTTTGGGACTGAGGTAGTGCATGAGCATCACTTGAGGATTGAATTAGGAACCCTTAAATATCTTCTGATCTATGTTATATTCTCCAAGTGAACCTTTTTAATATTGGAGGTGAAATTTCTAGGTCATCTGACCTCATAATGTGGGGTTTCATTGGACCCTATGAATATTAGTATAGTGATGTCATGGGAACCGAAGAATATTGTCTTTGAAATAAGGAGCTTTTGGGATTATTAAGGTATTACAGATAGTTTTGTGTGTATTTATCTTATCTTACTTAGTTCATAACCACTCTTACCTAGAATGGGTTAAAGTTTGAATGGGTTTTTGAGTGTTAAGATCCCTTTTAAGAGATTAATCAATGATTGACCACTTCCCTTGTTTGGATCTTGATAGAATTTAGAAAGAGATATATGGTATAATGTGATGCTTCATGTATGGTTCATGGATTTTTTTCTGATACATTATGACCATGTGGTGGCTATGGTTCATGCCAAATCTAACCACATTGAAATAATTACCCAACCCATGAGCTGGATTTAGAGGCGGTGATGAATTCCTTGAAAACATGGCATCATTTTCTATTTGGGGAGAAGTTTTTGGTTAATTCCAATCATAAGAGTGTGGCATGAAAGTTCTCTTAGAAAAATTTGAATCTAAGATAACATTTTTGGGTTGAGTAGAATCAAGGTTTCAATTTTTATATCTTTTATACCCAAGGTAAAAGTAATGTGGTTTTGGATGCCTTTATCAAAAAAAAATCCCATTGCAATCATTGAAGGGGTCTAATGATGAGTATAAAGTTGTAGTTCTTTTTTTAGATTCATCTAGAGATCTGGGAGAAAAGTGGAGGTCTGTTCTTGGATAGTTCATAGTTGACACCTTTCCTTATATAGTTGGTTCGGCAGGAGTAGCCTAATAATGAGTTTTTCTTTAATTTTATATAGTTCCTAAATGGTGGGGTGTTTCCTTGTGGGTGGTGGTTGTGTCTTGAGGTATTTTTTTCCTTCAAATATCAGTTTGTGGTGTGGTTGTCCTTTTGTAAGGTGGTGATACAGTATAGCCACCGGTCTTAGTGGGTAGTTCATCATCATACCACAAAGATGTTCCATGATGTCTATTAGAAGTTCTTGTGGCCATGATTGAGACAATATGTCTCTTACTCAGTATCACAATGTTATATATCTCAATAGGTTAATGTAGATTACCAGAGGTCCTCATGGTGGCTCCATCCATTATCGATTCCTAACTTGAAATGGGATGAGGTCGCCATGGATTTTATCATCGATCTACCCCACACACCCTGAGGATGGAATCCCATTAGGGAAGTGATTGTTTTTTCAACCAAATCATCCTATTTAATTCCAATGAGTAATTAATATAAGATGTATGAGTTGGGTGTGATGTATTTTCATGAAATGGTGAGGCTTTATAGTGTTTCATTGGAAATTATTTCTGGTAGGGACCCCAATTTCACCTTATTGTTTTGGGAAGGTCTTTAGAAAGTGATGGGGTCATAGTTTAAGTTGAGTATGGTATGTCATCCTCGAATAAATTGTAAAACTTAGTGGGGAAATCAGATTTTGGAGGAAATTATCAGAGCATGTGTGTTAGATGTTGAAGGTGTATGGGATAGTCGTTTGGTATTGGTTACATTATCATATAATATAAGTTACCAATTATATATTTGAATGTATCCTTTTAAAGTGCTTTAAGGTCGATTATGTTTGTCACTATTTTGTTGGGATGAGGTGGGTCAGACCTCATTGGTTCGACTAGGAAATTCAAAACAAATTAAACTTAATCAGGCAGCATTTGTTGACATTTCAGATTCTCTATAACTCTTATGTTGATTAGAGGCACTGATCCTTAGAGTCTTCTATGGTTGATTGAGTGTTCATGAAGGTGTGACATCAAATAGATCATAATCTTATTGATAAATAAGATAAACTAATGTTGAGGTATGTATCACCTTTTGAGATTATTGAGAGAGTAGGTAAGCTAGAATATAAGTTGGATTTTCCCTAGTAGTTGATTTTGATTCATCATGTGTTCCATTTATCTCAGCTGGAAAAGTATAACACAAATATATCTCATGTAATTAATTGGGGGGATTGGATTTAGATCCTGATCTATCTATGTTCAAGTGACCAGTGTAGATTAGGGATTCTCAGGAGAATGTGCTTCTTGGGAAGTCCATACTATTGGTCTGGTTTCTTTGGTAGCATGGTAATGATGAACATGAGACATAGGAGAGGAATTCTTTGATTAAGGTGGAGTATCCATTTTTTTCTCTGATCATATTATAGATTGAATTTATGGGGATAGAAATTTTTCATGCTGGGGAGAATTCTAACATCCTTGATTTTATTTTGATTTATTATTTTGTCATTTTATGTTTTATCTTGGTTTTATATTTTCCATGGGGGTTTTTTGGTGGAAAAATAGAATTTTTGGACCTACAAAAGGTTGTTAATAGTTGGCACACAATTAATGGAAACTATGAGAAAGCTCAGAAAAATTAATGTGCCAAGGAAAATGGTTCTTTTCAGGCCTGACAGTCAACTATATGAGCATGTGCCATCCCCCAGGAAACCATGCATATTATATCCTCTTATAAAGAGGAGACTATACAATTGTCGCATGGTTTTGAAAACCATACGACCTAACCATGTGGCTTGACCCTCTTGGATTTTGAGGGATGCACAGTTCCCTCACGATTTGGTAAACAGGGTGTGCTAAAGGTATAACCTTTCTTGGACATTAAAAATTGGAAAATTACTCTTTTTCCTTCGTCAAATTTAACCCTATATGCCCTATAATCATATTATTATGATATTTTCATCCATAGGAGCTTCCTCTACTCTTTATAAGACCTGTTTAGAACCAATATTTTCATTGTTTGTTTTCATATTCATGGAATCATCAAGTAAAACTCCTTTTCTTCTTTTTTTCACATCTCCTTGATTTATCATACCTCTTTCTTGGGATATTACTTTTCAGTTGTTTATTTGACCTAATGATGGGATAATCTCATTTTATTGCATGAAAACATGATGATTGTTATTCAATCTTGCCTTTATAGCGTTTCTGTGGGGTGGTTATGGTTTTCCATCAGATTCCAAATGTTTCCAATCTTGTGGCATGCAATTCCATGATTTTATAATATTAGATGAATTTTGTTTGGTTTCTTGTTTTTCAAAAAAGTTTTTTAAGGATTTTTCATGTGGTTCAAAATATTTATTGAAATGTTGTTGAGAAAAATTTGTGATGAAATTTGGTTTTCCAAAGGAAAACTTTTGTGTTTCATGCATGCCTCATTGTGATTCTTCTTGAATATTTTCTATGATTCTTGTGAAAGGTAAAAAATGTGTTTTCAAAAGGGATTTGTGTCATGAATGTGGGGAAAGTTTGGTTTCAAATATAAGTTGATTTTGTTTCATGTTATATATTCTTTTTTGTGTAACTTATATTTTTTTTAATTGTGAAAGTGATGTTAAGCATTTTATAAAATAGATTTTTGTGTGGGTACAAATATTAAAGCGGCTTTTCCCATGGCAATGGTTGGGTTTCATGTGATCCATTATCTTAACATTCCAAAATTGGATTTATGAATTATGCAATTGGTTCTAAATTTTTTTCTAAATGATATTTGTGTGAATGTGAAATTAAAGAGGTTTGGTTTATGTAAAATGGTGGTTTCCATGTGAGCATTGATTTTTTGATCAATGTGAATTGTGAAAATGGTGATTTCCTCAACTGTTCATGATGTTTGGCATGAATATATCAAGGTGATGATATATGCGACATGTAAAATGGAAATTGAACACAAAGAGAATCTTCGATATCTAGGTTGGTGAAGTATAACTAGATCTCTAATTGATTCAGTATGTCCAAAGGTCGGTTTCTTCTAGCATGATTGATGCTACAACACTAACTAAACTTATGGTATGATCATTGACCACTAGACTTTGGGACGAGATCTCCTCTATTGGCTCATACATGGGAACAATTGGGGTTTTGGATTATGATTGGAGAGAACTGGACCTCGTTATGTGTTCTCCCCTAGTGGATCATGCATGAGTACACTATTGTTTTTGATTGGAGGATATTTACATTGTGGTACAAAGTTCATCAGTTTCAACTTGTGAAAGTTCCCTATAGAGATTTTCTATGGTGATATTTTGAGATAAGATTCTTATGTTATGTAATTATAACTATCAACACATGGTGAACCTCTAGTTTATTTTGTTTCAAATCATTCTATCTTTGATCAAAGATTTTCCTCAAAATTGTTATCTTGAAAATGGTTTACCACAAAATGTTTTCCTAAAAAAATATAAAATTTTCTTAAAATAATTTTCAAGTTAATTTTTCTTTTAATATTACTGCATGTAATTTTTTTGGGTGGTATCCTACTAGTATTTGGATCACACCCTACATACACCTTCTGGTTTTTTAGACTTTCTTATGTATGACCCTGGTAAACCAAAGATGTATCATGGTGGTAGGAGTGGATCTAGTTGCTATTTTTTCACTTCTTATAATTATTTGTAGTCATGGATTCATGGTGATAACACTCTTATTTCATGGACGTTTTTTGGGTGTATTTTGTCCCATTTATGTATTCATATTTTGGTTCTTGGTTAAAATTTTACAATGTTGAATCTAAAAATTGGTGTATCTCCCTTATTTCTGTTTTCACTTCTGTAATGTTTTATTCTTCTGGGTTTTTTATTATTATATACATGGGTCAAATCATTACTAAATTGTAGTTTTGATAACCAAGAACTAGTTTCCAGCTTGTGGGGATCGAGAAGACCTTTCAAGCCAGTCCACATATTGTGTCAAGTGTCAGTTTAGATGGCACTCCTGCTTGGTTCATGAAAATATTCACAATTTAATGTTTGTTTTTTTATTTGATAAATTTACATATTATTTCTTAATCTAATAAATGAAAATCCAAGATGATTTTTTTATTACTAAAGAACTAGATTTACCTTTTAACAAACCACTTAATCTAAAAAGGAGTGAGAAGACCTTCGTTATGTCTCTAAATATTTACCAAAATTATAATGGTTAGTATAATTCATCCTATATAATACCTTAATAACTAAACCTGAATAATTACACCCAAATATAAACTAAATCCATTCGATAAATATATATCCATAATATAATTTAAGTGAAAACAATTTCATATAAACTGGAAAATCATGGAGTCCAGTGGCATCCGATGTATCCTTATCACCCTTCGGTTGTGGGTGCAACCCTCACAGCCTTGATAAATAAAATGAGTTATCATCCATCATGTGGGTTGTTGTTTTTGAAAATAATATTAAATAAATTTAAATATTATTCAAAAAAAATTTGTTGAATATCTTTAAATATAATCTTGTTCATAAAATAAACTTTCTTGGACACCAGTACCATTCAAATATGATTTTAAATCATTAAATAATAACTATTAAAATTCAATCCTTGTATGTTTCATGAATATTATAACAAAAATTCCTTTAGTAAAATTATTTATATAACATAATTCTTGAATAAAAACATGAAATCACTTTAATCATTCCACTACGGCTACATTGCTAAAACAAAATTAACCTTAATCCCTTAGATTCTTCGATGGTAAGGTCTCTTGATTCTTGGGGCATTCATTTTCATAGATCCCAATATCCTTATAGTTGAAACAGTGAACATTAAAGGTTTATTTATTCCCCTTGAAACCATGAGAATGATGAAATTTTTCCCCATGCTTGGAGAATAATTCATTTCATTGTAATAATTTTCCAAGGTGTTCCCCCCATAAGTATCACATGTTTAAAAATACACCTTGTATGGTAAGCTTTAAAAATAGCATCATTTTTGTCATCCTTTTTTCTTAGACTCGAGAATTTCATCTCCATATATGATCATTTCTCCTGACGAGAATATTTTCCCAAGAAGATTACCATAAAAATATTCTAATCCATGCTCGATATTTCCTTCTCATCTTTACAATTATTAATAAATGACCACCATTAACTACTTCCCCTGAGAGATAATAAAATACCATGAAAAACTTATCCCTTTAATTTCTTCCCAATTAAAGAAATATCTTCTATGGAAAACTTATCCATTTCTCAAATAAAAATGGAATTATAATCTCATTTATTGATGAAGTTTTTTGATTCATGAAGTTGCCTAAAATTGTTACACCACATAGTGGATTTTTAGGCTTCTCCATACGGGCTAGGTTATTGATCATAGCATAAGTTATATTCCATAATATGGTTATAATTTTATCAGCTATAGCTCCATCTCTAGCTCTAAATTCATTATCGTTCCAAGGAGAGAAATCCCTACATATAATACATGCATCAATACAATTCACATTCCTTACTCTCAGAACCAATTCACAAAATGGAATACACTATATTAGATCCTAACATTAAAAAACATAATTTATAATCCCAAAATTGGTTAAACACTCAACATAAAATGAAAAATTCATGTATGGAAAATATCATAATCATAAACATAGTTTCTTTGCGAAATTATCAAACTCATTAAAATATTTCCAAATTATTTATAATGGTTTGTAAAGAAAATGTGAATTAAATTGAGAATATCCCCTAAGGGTTTCAAACTAGGTACGCAGTAGGGGAACGATCACAATCATCTTGAACAATGGATGAGATATATTTAAACCAAGTCAGTTCAGATTTATTACCCCTAAATACATATTTTACAATATTATATCCACATGTAGTATCCAAATAGAGATTTATTTTTAGGAAATACACATAATCAATACTTTACCAAAACTTTAGTATGTTCTTCTATACTTATCTTCAAATTATATCATAGGATTATGTTCCCAAATATATGCTTTTATAAATCTAGTTCACAAGGTTTCTACTAATATTCATCTGATACCAAGTGTAAATACCCCCAACCTGGTATCCATGGGTCAATGGTAACTTTTTTACATTATAATATGTTATAAGGAATCCCATACTGAAGGACCAAATTGTTTTTTAGTCTTGGTTAGCAAGATATATAAATTAATCTCATATTACAATTGAAATCATAAAATAAAATACAATATTTTAATTGAGTGGACCATTATTCTTTTTATAATATCTTTTCAAATCATTCATAAAACATTTCTTGGAATTTTGGGGAAAAGAACCATAATAAAGGGGTGAAATAAAATCCTCAGTAAGTGTTTGCATATAAAATAATATGTCATTTATACATAACACATAATCAATAAGGAATGATAAATAACTTAAAGAAATTACATATAACCAATAACTTTATCATGTAGAATAATATGGAAAGGAATAAATGATGATCAAATAATTCCATATAAATAATATCATGATTTATAAATTCATCCATGGATATCATAAAAAATAAAATAATCACATTAAATTTAATAACAAAATTTATAATGATGAAATTCATATTGTTGGACACATAAAACATTTCATCGAGGCATTATTCTAGGATATATGAAATAATATCAAGACTTTGTTCCAAGACATCTATATTAATAGGTAAGGCCTCTTCCAAAACCCAATATTTTTTGTCTAACATAGCCTATCAATTCAAAGAAAAGATATAGTGCACCCATCCTATCACACACTAAGTCCAATGCATTCCTCATATGAAAGGGGTGAATCATAATCAATAAAAACATTCATACTTAAATAAATTCATACAAAATGTTACTACTTTTTCAAATCATTGAACATAATCCTAAACTATTCTGCGTAAAATGGTGAATGGAATCGAAATAGTACATCCCAGAAAAACTGATCATAAACCATACTGAGAAATAATAAATATGGTATCATTATAGTATAATCAAGATATTGAATATGTAAAATATAGGATGTTTTCATTTAAAAATATAAATAAAAAAATTCATTAAAAATTATTAAAGAAAATATCCATTTCACTTTAACAAACAATAAATTTTAAAAATATAAGGAAATATATTTTCCATAAAAATATACTTGTAATATTTTAATGGAATCTTCAAAGTAATCATTTATCATGATAGTGAGTAACTTCACAAATGTTATATAAGTTTAAAAAAATTCATTTTACATTGTTATAAAAAGGATAGAAAGTTCCTCCTTAAGAAAATAACAATAAGATTCCTTTCAAAAAAAATTAAAAAAGTTAAAAATGGGTTAATATGTCTTTAATAAATCATTTGGATAATGTTAAAAACAGTCTTCATGATATTTTTAGAAAAATGGATATTAATGAAAAATGGTTTTTGAATGAAGATAAAAATAGTTTAGCTTTTCTTAAAAATATTTCATCAAGAAACAAATAAAGATAAATGGTAATATTACTTTAAATGTTCATAAATAATAAGTAAAAAATAATAATTAGTATTTTTTAGATAAAAATATCATATAATTTCACCATGAGATACATAGACATAAACAATTTTGAATAATGATGAGATTGTGAAATAAACCCTAGCCCCTTTGGTAACTTTTTAATCATAATCCCTATCAAATAAATAACATATAAAACATAAAATTCCATGAATATAAATATATTAATGATTTTTAATATCAATTAGGAAATTATATACTCCATAATAAATAAATAAGTAGTAAACATGGCATACATCTAATGTATGTAAAAGCGAGAAGAGAAACACTTCCTTTGGGTTTGGTTTCCCTATTACAAGTTAAAACTCGTATATAATAAATATATTTTTATTATTCATATATTCAAGAGACATAATCTCATTTAGTATACCATATATGATTTACTTATATTCATTTAGAACCTTTTTATTAACAATTCATTGTTAAAATCACTTTTTCTGGTGATAATTTCTTCTTTTTTCATGTTGGTTTTGGTTCAGTAATTTTGATTATTTTAATTTAATCATGGATACATCATATATAAAATGTTAAAAATGATATAAATATCATATATATTAATTAAATATGTATTTATATTAATCTATCAAATACATATATAAAAAATTAATTACACTGTTCGTGGTAATGGTAGATTGTATGTACAAATGAATATTATTTTTATTTTTAAATGGATGGGATAAAGGAAAGGTAAAAAATATTTTACCTATATATAATAATTATTATATCATATATTTAAAATATTTATTCATTAAATATATCCTTCTTATAATCAATGTCAAAATGAAATGGAAAAAAAATTGCATCGCTTTTTGGAGGCAGTAATCAACACGAACGCATGACTGACGTTATTGTTTTCCAAAGGATTAGAAAGTAATATTTAATATTTGATACTATAATTATATAGTTATATTAATTTAATAAATTTAATATACACATGTTAAATCCATAAATATATCTCTGCATGGGAGGTGGTGATGGAAAATGAACTACATCTGTTCATAAGGTGGTAGTTCGTCGTACACACGATCGACAGTTTCATTTCTAATTTTATGGAAGGAGATATGGATATAGGTTATTAAATTAAAATAATAAAATATAATTATATATGATATAATATTTTTTTTAGTATTCCACATTTTTATAATATTTTATGGAGTTATAAGAACAAATAAAATGAAAATTCATGGTTAGGAAGTTTACCTCTTCCTCAGAAAACCACTTTTGATTTATACCTAAATCATTACTAGATTGAATTTATAATCAAAAAGTACCACTAATATTTGGTTTGGGACATAAAAATATATTTTTTTAGTTATTAGGATAAATAAAATTCTTAGGTTGTTTTAAGAGGATATGATAGGGGTGGCTTTTTATAAGTGGGGGAGAGGAAAAACATTGAATTTTTGGAAAGAAAATGTGATAACCACATTTCTCACATGCCATATGGTAGAAATATGGCTCATTTATGAACCATGAGTTATATAAGGTAATAATATTTACATAACATATATATTAAACATTCTTATTGGTAATTTTATCCCTTTTCATTTAAGTTTAACCCTTTGTAAACCCGTTTTAACATTAACTGCAGTAATTAATATTCATTGTTCTTACTATTCATTTGGAAAAAAAATTAAGTTCAAATTGTTTTTTAATATTAAATTTTATGATTCCAAAAATAGAATACATTATTTTAAATTCCATTAACAACATTGTCAAAAATTAATTTCAAATTAAAATCACAGACGTGATAAAAAAGATATTTCCCAAAAAGAAAACTCTCATAACTATAAAAACATCTAATTTCAAAAAATAAAATTGAATTTGATTCCAATTACATAAATTATATTTATTATAATATAATTTAACAAATTTTCTTTTAAAATAATATTATAACAAAATATAACATTTAAATTCTTCAAATTAAAATATTGTTTTCAATAAAAACTATTATTTTTACTTATCATCATAAAATTATTCTTTTCAAAAAATTATTGAAAATTCACTATAAAATAATTCAGGAATGATGATTTCAAAAATGCAGTTAATTTTTCAAAATACAAATTCTATAAGTTTAAACAAATAATTAATGTACTTGTTCAAAGCAAAATGGCACTACCTTTTAGAAAAATACATTTTTTTTAAAAAAACAATTCTATTTCTTTCAAATGATTATTATTTTATTTATAATCACTATATAACCATTAAGTATATTTTATACATGTCTAAACTATTTAATTTTCATAATTTAGTTATTCCTATTAATTCCATACAATTTAATTGATATTCTATAATAGTCGTAACAAATAATAATTTTTTAAAAATATATCATGGTTTTTTTAAGATTAGTGTTCCTTGTAACACAAGTTATCAAGGAGATTATGTTTAGATAAATATATTATACATGCTCTTAAACTCAGTGTTTCATGAATCATATATTATTGAACAAAATTTTCATTTAAAATATTAGGTTGTTACTCCTAATTTTTAGTTAGAATTTTTTTTAGAAAAGTTCTTTAGTGGGTGGTTGATGCCTTCCAGAGATTCTTGTACTAGGGTGAGTAAATCCACTCTCATGATGGATTCTTAAATAGCCTCTAGTGTATTAGTGAATCTCGTTTTTTTAATCCTAGTAAGTACTTATTAATTTATGGGACAACCTAAATAGGGTGATACCCCATGGTCCAAATTATGTAGGGATAAATAGAGTCACACATTTGTGGTTTTATCCAAAGGCACATAGTCATGTCTCATTAACATTCTTGTCATCCCACACCGATGTACATTAGATGTTTAAAGACCATGTTAGTGGATGTTTAAATTTTAGATCACGATTTAGGGTATCATTGTTAACTCTTCTTCATTCCCTATGAATCTTACAACATCACACTAGTGACTGGTATCAAGGATTCAACCACCATCCCTTCTAATAAGATTACGTTGCATAATGCTTTTCTCTAAGAATGGGTTGGCCGAGTGTAAATTTTTAAACTCTATTCACTATCCATAATTGGGTGACAATTTTTATGCATCCAGGATATGAACTTGTCTTCCTTCAATGTGGTGTGTAGTGAGTATCACCCAATTATCTTGTGCCAATTTTGGCTAATGCTTCCATGAACATACATCAATCCCCCGATCACCCTACCACAAGCTAAATTTCTGATTTTCCTATCCTAGTTATATGATAAATATTGATACAAACACTACCAAAACATGGTTTTAATTTGGATGAATCTATAAATAAATGAAATACCCTTTATAACTATAGAGTAATCCCAAGAGAAAACAATATTGGATATTGATGTCATTAACATGGGATCCTCAACCAATAAAGGGGAATCCTTCACTCATGAAATTGTTATCATGACCTTCAATAACCCTGAATAATATATATTTGTATAATCCCAAAAACATGAACATATATTTTGATATTCATGAAATATTTATTTTCCATACCTTCTCAAGTAAAACCTCTTCCATTATAGAAATTTTGAATCCCATTAATGTCATTTTCTCACCAGTAGCGTGTACATCCTAAGAAGTAGAATATATACAAAAATAAATTATGTTTTTTGAATATGAAGTATTTTTTTGATTTTAAGGATGTTTCTATTAACCAAATTTAATGTGAAATAGAATATAAAAACATACATTACTTGACTAAAAAACTCCAATTACTAAAATAGAGAGTAAATTCAACTCATCCCACCAACTATTTGGAGGTATAGGTCATGTTTTCTTTTATTGTTGGGAGAATACTATATTTTCCATCAAATTATGGATATCTGGGAGTGACAATAGATTTATGAGAAAAAAATTATTTTTAAAATCATTAATTACTACATGGATCTTTTTGAATGTATGACCTTGGAATTGACTGATATTACTATTGATTAGTTAAAACATTGAGGCAAATTTTACCCATTTTCCTTGAAACTAAAGGAACAAGAATATCATAAACTAATAAATATAAAATAATAATCCAAATTGACCATTTTTCTTAAGACCCCTAGGTGGAAAAACCAAGAGTCAGCTGAGAATATTAATTAAATTTATCCCCTATCAATGGATGAGGAAGTCAAGCACACATATTTTAAATAATCAATCAAAACATTCCACCCTAAATTTATTGACTTGTATCCCTTAAATTATTGGATTATTTTCATAGATTCTTTTAGTCACCATTTATTATATATGATTATTGAGTGTGATTAACTTTTGGATACTCCTTCCATTACTTTTTTTATTGATAAATGAAATTTTTTTTTCAATTTTTTTTTTTAATTTATGTGTTATTTCAATCACTAATCAATGATATTTTTCAAAATTTAAGTGGAGTAAAATCAAGATAATATATTCCACTAGAAAATTTTATATAGATGAACTAATTAAATAATTATTTTAAAAAACATGATTCAAAGGGGGTAACCTCATGGGCATGTTATCACGGATGAGTATAGGGAGGAAGAATATAGAGGTTTATATACCATCATTGTACACTATAGTTTGTCCAATCAGATATGAATGATGATTAACTCATAGATGTGTGACCATAGATGTAAATAACTATGTTTGATATAGCAGCATATATATTATCATAGTATATTAGATTTAATCCTCTCGAATATGGGGAAGGGATAAATCTTCATGATAAATATCACAAATAGGGATTTGGAATGAAAACTACAATGTTCATGAAGGATAAATCACCCTAATGTTATATATTTATGCATTTTATATGGATCATTTAATCCAATGTATAAAAGAAATAGAATGATTCTCTAATTTTACTATGGTCTCAGGTATCTGTGAGAAATGATTGACTTTTTTTGGGCATATATGGTTGACACTAGAATCATTTAACATATTTTAATTAACCCTAACGCTTAATTATTACTTAGAAGATGAATATATAGAAGGATGAGGCATAGAAATTTTATCACACTTCCATTTATGGGTTATTAACCTAGATATTTTTGTTCTTATTTCTTTTTAATTTTAGGGACACAATATTACCAATGTCATAAATGGTCCACGCCTAAAGAGTGGAAATTAAACTTTTATCCAAGACTCCCCTTGATGTATTTTCAAACTAGTGATTTCATCTACACTTTTATTGATTAATTTAAGGTAAAGACATTTGGACCTATTCATTTGGTGATTTGGGTTGGATAGCTCTGGACCATGTAAATTTAATCATTATTCATAGTAATATAGGTAAAGATAACATGATGTGAATGAAGATCCAAATGTTAAGAATACATTAAACCAATAATAATGGTGTACACATTTAATATCATTTTTTTAAGTACAGTGTTATTAATTATTAATTCAAGATATCTTTTACCAAAAGGTTATGTGGTGTTTCTAGTAGAAATGTTGAGATAAACATAATTTACTGAGAAAAATTAATATTTCTAATATATATAACCTAATGGGTTGGTGAATATAATTCAGGTTTAGTGATTCAACCCCAGAAGCCCATATACAGTCTATTCTACAAATTATATTATCATGATTACAAGGAATCATGCCCTGAAGGACCGAAGAGTTTAGTAATCTTGGTAAACAAGATACAGACATGGGTATTTTATTACAAAATAATACACTAATTACAACATAATTTTTTCTTCTATCTAAATAACATTGAGGATAAATCTATTATACCTTATAAAACACTACATATCTTTGATTGTACATTATTTGGATTCCTAGGGAAAAGAAACATAATAAGGGAGATCTAAAATTCGTAGTAAGGAAAAAAGTATAGAAGAATAAATAATGAATCTATATGAAAAATAATTATGTGATGGTAGTTAATTGAACACACATGCCAAGTAACCAATACGCTGAAAAGGAAGTGAGTTAACAATAAGGCAAGGTAAATGAAAACACATGCCATTAAAATAACTAGATAAGGAAGAGTAAATATTGGAAGGTAATAAACATAAACACATTTAAATTAAACAATGAACTAAAAATGAAATGTTTTGATATATATGTCGATGAAAAATCTCAGGGATGAAAAATAACTGAAACTAAATGAAAGAGAATGATTAATTATTAGATTCCATGTATAAAAAACCTACTTTTTCTTACATTAATATTAATTCATTTTAATGATAAAAAACCTAAAATCATTACATGAACAGGATAAAATGGTTTAGTGTCATGTGAATATTAGGACTATACATAACATTTACAAAATAAAACGCAAAAAAATTATTTAATTCATTATTCTCAATCTTCTTATTGTCCCTTGAATTATAAATAGTAAAATTAGTCACTTCAGGATATAAATCAAATAAATAGATGATCTAAAATCTCAAAAATATGATAGATAATAATATGAAACAATATAACATGGGGTGAGCATAATCATAACATCGTCATCATCATGAGATGAAGCATTATATAAAGGCATGGAATATGGAAATGAATTAAAATGAAATATTATATCTTAGTGGAAAACTACCACACATAGTTCGGAATAAAGCTATCATAAGTTTCATGAATATTTCAATTTTCTAATGAGATTCATCACATTTTCCAATGCATTGGAGTTCTATATAATTTCAAGCACACCTGTCACATCATAACATTTACATTATTATTCAATCCACATTGAACTTATATCAATCTTGGACATAAAACGAAATATGTAAAGGAATGGGTTTCATTTGATAAATAATAAATTCTAAAACATTGGGTTCCTAAATTTAAGATTGGATAACATACGTCATATAATAATCATCAACCTTAAGTGAAGAAGAAAAAATCTCAAGAAGTAAAATGTGTTGTTTTTTGGAATGAAAGTTTCTTTTGGAAAACATTGTGTTTATCATAAACATAATTAGAAAAAAAATTATCCTAAAAAGGATTATATAATTATTAATAAATGATATTTTTGTAATATACTTACAGAAAATGAGGTAAAATAAGGAAACCCCAATGAAAGATAGTTAGGTTTGAGAATTCCCCTTAACTTATGTCTGAATAATTTTTTCACATGAATATCTCATATAATAAAATTAGATTAATAAATTAAAAAATTTAAAAAAACTTTTATATATAAATTTTATTCATTATGGTTTATTAAATTCATTTGTGGGATTTTTATGCGTTATAATATTTAATTTTATCATTTAGAAGTGTTTATTTTATTAGTTTTTATAATCGATTCACTTGTATACATGAATGGAAGTTTATGTAAAATGTGGATAATGATACATAATTATTATTATACATTATTAATGAACTTATAAATGTTTAAATTATATTATAAAATGTTTTATTATATTTTATGATAATGAATCATTGGATAAAAGTTAATGATGATTGTTTTAGGTTATTTTTGGCAGTTTTTTGATCACAACAAACTTGTTTTATTTTATCATTTATTATTATGTATATATAATAGTTCTAGAACAAAAATAGGGTTGAAAAATATATTTTAATATATTTTTAAACCATTACACTAGTTTTATTAACATATTTTAATTCGTTAAATTAATATGAAAGTGCATCGCCCATGACGTCATTAAATTGACACATCATAATAACGATTTAATTTTTAGAATAAAAAAAGGAGAGGGAGGATATTAATGATATATATTCCATTAAAATGATATAATTACTGTATATGTAAGGTAATTAAGTTATCATTTTATTGGGATGAGGGTAGGTGATTAGAGATTAAAAAAAATAACATGAAAATAAATTAAAAGAGAAGAAAGAGGAATTTATCCTCTTTGAGAGCCTCCTTAAGGAAAAGGTTTTGATCTTTTGAAAAAACCAAGATATAGTAGACATGGGAAATGGGATAGGGAATATTATTAGGTAGAATTAGGGTAAGTATGAAAGCTTAATAGGTGTCGGGAGGAGAGGGGTGAGGGGTGGTATTTATAGTGAAGGAGAGGGGTGTTTTCTCATTATTATATTCATTAGTTTATTATTTTTTCTCAAGATTATTAAAATATTGAGAATTATCTATAAATATAATAAACTAATGTAGGATAGTTATATATTTAAAGCTTATAATAGCCTTACATCATCTATGATTCCATAATTCATGCATTTAGATTTAATTGTAAATTATTGTATTTTACTATACATAAAAAATTCAAGAATTTTTTAAAATAAAAAAAAAATCACCCAAAACATTCTTATATTGGTAGAAATAAAAAATTAACTCCAATTTATGAAAATAATTTTCTAAATATGAGTAATTTATTTTTTAGTCAAAATCATCATTTACTTGGAAAATACAGAATCTAAAATTATAACTGATTTTATAACACTTTCAAAATTTAATTAAGGTCACATAAATTTATCCTAAAATCATAGTAAATAAAAATAATAATTTTTTAATATATTTTATGAAAATAAATTTTATTTTAAATTATTAAATTAATCATAAAATCGTGATTAAAGTTTTTGATTTATAAAAATGCAAACACTTAAAAAATAATATTTAAAACCATTATTTACTTAGATTGATATAATTATACCATACATTCATTCATAATATGCCTAAATTTTATTTTTACTTTCATGGGTGAGGCTACTCTTTATTCGTCCAATTTACTATTCATACTATACATATTACTATTTCTATGGTCATGATACCATTTCATCGGTATTGGTTTCTTAAATTCTATAAATACTTCTTATTTCATTAATTATTCATTTATAATTAATTTATTATGGTTTATAAGTGGTTTTGTGTGATTTATAATATATGAAATTTCTACAAGAAGGGAGAAATTCCATTGATAAAATTTTGGGATGTTACATTCTTACCCGCTTTTGAAATTTCCCCCTCAACATTTTATTTTTCATAAACATGTGAGGGTACTTATACTTCATCACATCCAAAAGTTCCCCAGTTTCTTCTTTATACTTATGGTTCCTGCACAATACTTTGACAAGGTGAGTTTTCTTGTTTTGTAGAACCTTATCTCTCCGGTCCATAATCTTTATTTGCTACTCCCCATAAGATAGATCATCTTCCCATTATACCACCTCTAAGTTTAGTACATGTGAGGGATCTTTTATGTACTTCCTATGGAGTGATATGTGGAACTCAACATGACTTGATCCATATTTGGTGGAAGTAAAATCTTATAGGCCATGGATATTATGCGATCAAGGATCTCATAGGGGGTAAGGTACCTTGTGATTAGATTCCCTTTCCTTACAAACTGCATGACTCTCTTTCAGGGTGATATTTAAATGAAGAATTTATCTCCAACATTGAACTCCAACTCCCTTAGACGGTTGTCAACATATCTCTTTTTCTTACTTAGGGTAGCTTTGAAATATTGCTAGATGGTTTGACACTTCTCTATCATCTCTTTCACAAGATCAACTCCAAGTAGCTTTCTTTTTCCAACTTCATCCCAATAGGTTAGAGTTCTACATATCTTCCCATATGGAGCATCATATAGATCTTTCTGAATACTCGAGTGGAATTTATTATTTTATGAGAACTTAATCAATTGGATATGTTGATCCCATTCAACTTTAAATTATAAAGAGCGGTCTCTTATAATATCTTTGAGCGTCTGAATAATCCTTTCAGGTTGTCTATCAGTTTGGGGGTGATAGGACATAATGAAATTTAATTTAGTATTCAAATAATGTTGAAGACTCTTGTAGAATCTTGATGTGATCTTTGGATCATGATCAGAGGAAATATAGATGGGAACTCCTGCAGTCTCACCACTTCATTCACATATTTCTTAATTTTTTTCAAGTGATATATCTTCCCAAATAGAGACAAAGTAGGACATCTTGGTGATTCATTCCACCACAATCTATAACTCACTATTTCCTTTGGATGTCTTCATGAGACCTGTGACAAAGTCCAAAGTGACATTCTTCCATTTCAACATGGTCATAGTAAATGGTTACATCATCCCATTATAATTATATAACTTGGATTTAACTTGTTGATATATCCAGCACCTTGAGATATACTCATCAATCTCCTTATTCATGTTGTCCCAAATGAAGTTTTCTCAGAGATCACAATACATCTTGGTACTCTCAGGATGGATAGAGAAAGTTGAGTTATGTGCATTATCCAATATCCCCTTTATCCTAGATGATGAAGGCACATAGATCCTTCTTCCAAACCGAATCTTACCATCATCATCAATATGGAACTCCTATAGTTTCCCTTTTTACTTCATTCACCTACTTTTGTATCTCTAGATCTCCCATTTATGACTCATTAATCTTATATTACATATATGGTTGGGAAATCATTTGGGAAAGGTAGGTTATATTTCCTAATATTATGATTTCCAAATCCGTCCATTACATGTCCAATAATATAGGGCCTTTCTCAATCTACAACATAGAAAGAGTAGTAGGTTATTTTCTACTAAAAGAATAAACTACATTATTTTCCTTGCCAAGATGATAGTGAGTAGATAAATCATATATTTTAATTATATCTTTCTATATCCTTTTATGTATGTTGAGATCGTTTTGTATGAATATATACTTTAGGCTCTTTTGAATAGTATATATGTCACTCTTCTTACCATATAGGTAGTGCCTCCATAATTTCATGGAAAAAACATAGCTGCTAACTCTAGATCATGTGTTAGGTAGTTCTTCCCCTATATCTTCAACTATTGTGAGACGTAGGCTATCATATTATCATCTTTCATGATAAAACAACATAATAAATTATTTTAACCATCACTATATATCAAAAAACATTTCCCTATTTTTTTAATGTGAGTACAGGTGCAGTGATCATCCTCTTCTTTAGCTCCCTGAATATTTCCTCAAATTCATCAATCCATACATACTTTACCCCTTTCCCTTTTAAATTAGTTAGTAGGCATGACAATCCTGAGAAATTTCTCACAAAATTTCAGTAGTATTCATCTAATCAAAGAAAACTATGGATTTACATGACACTAGAGGGACTAGTCTATTTTTCAATTTCCTTTTTTTAAGGGTCCATAAAATTCTTTCACTTATGATCACATGTCCCATGAATTAGACTTATTGCATACAAAAGTCACACTTATTGAACATGGAAAACAATTTCTACTTCCTTAATGTCACTAACACTATCCTTAAATGTTATTCATATTCCTCTTTTATCGTGGAGTAGATAAAAATATCATCAATAAACACTACCAAACAAATTTCCATGGTAATATCTAAAGACTTCAATCATCAAATCCATGGAGATTATTGCGGAATTAGTATGTATAAATGCAATCACTAAAAACTCATAGTTACCATACCTTTTATGGAAGGAAGGCTTCTTAATATCCTCTTTCTTTATATTTAGCTGATGATATCCAAAATAGAGATCAACCTTTGAGAAGTAATGATCTCCTCATATCTGATCAAACAAGTCATCAATCCTTGGAAGAGGATACATGTTCTTTATATTGATCTTGTTGAGTTCCTAATAATTTATACATATACACATTGATCCATCCTTCTTCTTGAAAAATTCAATGGCGCATCCTAAGGTAGTACACTAGGGTGTATGGACCCTTTTTACAAATTCTCCCATAGATGCTTCTTTAACTCCTTCAGTTTGATAGGAGTCATCCTATAGGGACAGTTTGATATGGGATTATCTCTAGGTATGAGTTTCACTGAGAACTCTACCTCAATATCTGGGATAATTTTGGGAAACTCCTTAATAAATACATCACTATATTCCCTCACAATGGGAATTTCCCCTTGGATAATACCTTTTTCTACTCAACTATTTGAACAAGGTATTATTCTTCATAAAGAATCAATACCCTATCCATTGAAGTATTTTCCAAAATGAGATTCATGATCATCATTAAATTTTTAGAGGATAATGGGATAGTTTGGAATATAAAAATATATTTCCTTTTCCCAAAAATTTATATGTTCAATACATAAGGAGAGTCAATACATTTCCATTATAGCATAGAATTTCACCAAGGGACATGTTACAATATTTTCTAGGAGAATCTTCCTGCATACGCCAACATGAGAAGAATACAACACTTGGGTTGAAATGATTCCCCACTAGGTGTTTTTATAGATATATCTACTTCTAGGTTTTTAGGATTTGATTCAATATTTATAGGAAACTTGTAAGATATAAAGGAATGTGTAGAACTAGAATCAAATAATACTTTTTCAATTATTGATTGAATAGAAAGTGTACCTTGTATGAATTATTTTTCACGATAAACATTTATAGTAGTAATGGAATAAAAAATTCCTTGCTCCTTTAGATTTAGTGGATGCTAATGCTGGTTACCCTAAAGTACATGAGGTTTAGTGAACTGGATTGTATAGTGCCCTTTCTACCAATAGTTGAAACATTGGACCATGAGTTTCTCTCTCGTTTCCTCCACCACATTGTCCTACATCCTTGTGTATTTTCGACATTCATGAACTTTGTGTCCTTCCCTCCAACACTTATAGAATTTCCCTATCCATTTTACATTTTTCCCATGATTCTTCTTAAAAAAAATTTAATATATGGGTGGTTGAGTTTTCTTTCCACCTTTCCTATTAGATCCTCTATCCTGAAACTCCATATTTTGTTTCATATCACCAAAGACATGGGACCATTCTCTAAACATCATCTCCACTTTGAGATCACATGAAAAAACTTCTTCATAACTCTGAAAGTCTCGAATTTCTATATTCCTTATAAGGTTTGTTTTTAATCCACTAAATAATTGTCAATTTTTTTATCATTGTTCATTAAAAAACATGAAGTGCAACTTTCAATCCTTGTAAAATTTTCTTTGTAGGACATGATAGATTATCCTCCCTTTTCCTTCATCTCTATGAATTCTACCTCAATAATTTTAGGAAGGCTTTTTGGAGAATACATGATGAGAAACATTATCTTATAGTATTTCCACTCTATCTCTTTAATTTCATCCTTCAACATAGACTTCTTAGTCAATTCCCACCATTGATCGGCATATCCATCTAAAAGGTTAACAAAAATAGTCAACTAATCCATCTTAGAGTAATTGAGCATGGAAAATGTCTTCTCTATTGAGTTGACCAACTGTTCATTAACTAGTGGACAAGAAGATCCACTAATCTTCGGTGGTTGATTCCACATAAAACACTCAATATCCATTTTCTCCCTCTTATTTAATGGTAGATGTTCCACATTAATAAGGATATTGTTTATAACCTGAGACAACGTGGTATGAATATCCATAAAATTTTTTAATCCACCTTCTAGGGAATTGGAGATGTTGTTAAGAAAATTACTACATTTCCCCTCACATGGTTTGTTATCTTGGTTTCTCCTAGTTTCAGCAATTTATAAAATAGAAAACTTTATAACAAAACATAATTCCACAAGTCAATAATAATTTATCCCTTTTTAAAATGAACCCTAAAGGCATATATTATGAGGTTTTTATGTTTAGAAAATCTTATTTTATGCTTAAATATACTTAGTCTCATAATCTGGATATTCACTATGGTTATCGAATCCTAATTCCAAAATTAACTAAACCATTCTCTAATGCCAACTATACATACCCTTATTTTTCTTACATTACTATTACATAATTTTAATGATAAACAACATGAAGTCATTACATGACTAGGATACAAAGGGTTAGTTTAGTGGTAAAATTATGACCATACATAACATTTATAAAACAATATATAAACATTTATATAATTCTGTCTTCCCTATCTTCTTATTGGCCCTTGAATTTTCCTTAGTACAGGTAGTTACCTAAGGATATACATCAAAGAAACAGGTGAGTTAAAATAAAAATAAAAGTACAGATAATATATGAAAAAAAAATATAACATGGGTTGAGAATAATCAAAAAATCATCATAATCATCCTCATGGGAGGAATTATTAAATAAAGTCATGGAATGTTACAATTCATAAAAATGAAACATCATATCTTAGCGGTCAACTACCACACATAGTTGTGAAAAAATCTTGCATCACATTCTTGAATATTTCACTTTTATCATGAGATATATCACATTACCCATTGAATTATATTGATATATAATTTTGGGTTCACCCCTTACATCATAACATTTACATTGTTCTATATAATTCTAGGAGCACCCATCACATCATAACATATACATTATCAGGCATGCCATATAGAACTTATATCAATCTTGCACATAAAATAACACATTGAAAGGAATGGGTTTAATTTCATAAATCATATATTAATTAACTTTGTGTTCAAAAATTAAATAGGGAATAACATACTTGATATAATAATTATCAACCATGAGTGAAGAACAAACAATCTCGCGATGTAAAAAATGTGTTTTTTTCACAAGAGTTATTTTAGGAAAACATTGTGTTTGTCATAAACTCAAGTAAAAAAATTAAATATCCCAGAAAAGGTAATATAATTATGAAAAATATATATATAATTAATTTTTATTCTAAAAATGGGATGAAATAGTGAATCACCAAAGAATGGTAGATGGGTTTGAGAATTCCCCTCACCTTATTTCTAAATGCTTTTTCACTTTAATATCCTATATAATCACATAATATTCATTAAATAAAAAATAAATAACTTTCTATACATTAATTTGAATCATTATGGTTTTATTGTGTTCATTTATCATCTTTTAGATGAGATCTAGCATTTAATTTCATCATTTTGGAATGATTGTTTTCTTAGTTTTCATGATATGTTCACTTGTATACATGAGGATAAATATATAAAACTATTATTATATGATATAAATGATCTTCAATAAGTTAAAACGATATTATAAATAATTTTGATAAATGGAGTGAGAATGAATCATTGGATAAAATTTAATGAAGATCATTTTAGGTAAATTTTGGCAGTTTTTCGATCACAATGTACTCATTTAAATTTATCATTTAGTATTATGTATATATGTTATTTGTATAACATAAAGAGGGTTTTAAAATAAATTTTAGAAAATTTCTCAACCATTATAATGGTTTTATTAACATACTTTAAAGAGTTAATGAAAAATGAGAGTGCATCACCCATGATGTCGGCAAATTGACACATCACGAGTGGCGATTTCATTATTAGAATAAAATAGAGAGACAAAAGAATATAATGATTGATATTAAATTAAAATTATTTATTTATAGTATAGGTAATATAATTGAGTTATAATTCTATTTGAATAAGGGTAGTTTATAAGATAATAAAAAAATAACATGATAATAAAGTAAAAGAAGAAAGAAATAGTAATTTACCTCTTGAATTTCACATCCTTGAGATCCTCCTTAGGTAAAAGGTTTTTGTATTATGATTATACCGATATATATTAAGAATTTTGTAAAGGGATAGGTAATATTATTGACTAGAATTTTGGAAATGATCAAATCTATCAAGGTGTGAGGAGAAGAGTGGTGAGGTGTTGTATTTATAGTGGAAGAGAGGAGTGTTTTCCTGTTATTATATTAATTAGTTTATTATTTTGGCTCAAGACTATGAATATTTTGATAATTATCTCTCAAAATATTAAAATAATTAATTATACTCAGATATTTTGTGCTAAAATCAACCTTAAATCATCTATGACTCTATAATTCATGTATTTAGATAATATTGTAAATTATTGTATTTTACTATTCACCAAAAATTCAAGTGTTTTATAAAAATACCAAAAATTCACCCTTAACATTTTTCTATGTTTACAAATGAATCCTTAACTCCATTATATTAAAATAATGTTCCAAATATGATTAAATTATTTTTTAATTAAAACCATAATTTACTTAGAAAATATAGATTTCAAAATTATAACTGATTTTATAACACTTTGAAATTTTACTTAAGGTCTCATAAAAGTATCTTAAAATCCAATAAAATGAAAATATTAATTTATGAATATATTTTATGAAAAAAAAATTATATTTTAAATTATTAAATTAATCATAAAATTATAGTTAAATATTTAAGAATTAAAAAAATACCAACACTTAATTAATAATTTTTCAAACATATATTTATCTAAACTTTTATTTTGTAGTCCCTTGAAACATGTGTTCTGGATTTAAGATTCACTATTTCCAGTCGGTTTCCATTAGATTTATTTATATAACCAAAAACATCCAACAGTTCTTTATCCAAAGTGGACTTTTTCCAAAGGTAGGTGTTCATTATGTTTTGAACTTTATGATACTTAATAATTTTCATTGGTCAAGAGGATAAGAGGTGAGACTCATCACACCCTTTTGGGGGGGAATTATTGTCTACTCCGGGACTCACTTTGTAAAATTAAAATATATTCATGAATCCTTATTAATTAACCAAGTATATCATAAGTATCCCTTGGAATTTACAATCACTTTTTAACATGTGTAAAATTTTAGAATCATCAGTATGTATTCAAGTTCTTCATTAATAGAAACATCTGTATGTATTGAAGGTTTTTCGTCAATGGTATCCTCTAATATACTAATTATATATTCTTTTAATCATCATTATGATGATACTAGTTTTTAAGACACTTAGTGGGGCACTCTGTAATTTATTGTCATCTAGGGAGATGAAATTTTATTTTAATATTGGGATTGTGATCATAAAACGAGCTACCTATGTATCCTTGTGAAAGGAATCAGAACCCTCGTAGTCCAATACAGCTTAGTAGGACACATTATTCCTTTTAAGGTCATGTGATAAGGACCTCTAAGCATAATGTTCATGTTTTAAACTTGGTGTGGGACCTGTGCTGAAGCAGCCCGAGGAACTTAGAAAGGATATGAGTTTCTAAGTAGGGCCAGAACCTATTGGGAATATGGCCCAAGGAGAACAGGGTTGATTTGATTTGTTGGATTTGAACCTCATGGAGGCTTCCTACATATCTCATATGTATGGTAATCAAATCCCACATAGTTTGATGATGTTTTGTCTTACTTCATAAAAAAGATTCCTCAATGATTTGAGGATTGAATTTGGGGCTTATTTCCTAAGGAGGATGACCAAATTTAGAGAATTAGGGTTAGATTCCTAAGGAGGATGTCCAATAAGATCGGGCTCTGATAGAGCTTCCTAAGTATCATGATTTGAAAAGGAATTAGAGTTCTCATAGTTCCTTGGTAGAGTGTTTGTGCACATGTTGTAACCATCACATATCTCTAAGGCCAAGTGAGCCTTGATCGGTGTGAGAAACAAGAGGATGTGAAATATTCAACAATGATACTTCACAATTTCCTCCTCTACTGATGGAAGAGGGTGTGTCAACCATGGAAGAGTGTGAGGTGATGAGCCTTCCCTCAATTAGTTTTACATTGGACAATGGTCCAATGTAAGACAGAATGGGTGAAGGCGAGGGTATTATACCAGGATGGCTGCCATTTTGAGATTGGTTGGGGCTTAATCCTATAGAGGATTCCCATTTGGAATTTGTTGGGGCTTACTCCTAAGAAGGATTCCCATTTGAGGGTTAACATGGAAAGGAAGTCAGGTAATGAGGTTTGAGGAGTTTCTTGAGGATTGTATCAACTCAAGGCCCTTGAGGAATCCATAAGGATGGTCCAAAATCATAACAAGAGAAAGGAGCCAAGAGGATTAAGTTGACTTAAGGTACTTCATTTAGTGTGAGGTAGTGTCTTAGATAATGGTATTCCAAGGTTGGAAGTGAGGTCGTATAAAGGGAGAAATGGAAAATTTCATTGAACAGATTCGAAAAGTTCGCAGTGCGACTATCCATTTTTCATGGGGGTCAGTGACAGAAGCGAAGGGACCGGCATAAAGGGTCTGGACCGCAGCCTAGTGCTGACCCCAAGCAGGTGTGTGGGGATGCAGCCCTCATGGTGTAGACTAGCAGAGGTGTGCTGGTTCTCCGCCAAGGTGCCTCACATTGGTGTTCCACGTAGTTACTCTGTGTAGCTCCCCCGCATAAATACTCCATGTAGTTGTGGCACACAGGTGCTCTGTACAGGTGTCCTATGAAGGTGCTTCGCGCAGCTCTTGTGTTATATACCATTATAGGACTTTGAACCATGTTTTCCCATCTAATTCTCCCTTATCTCATGTTTTAGAGAGCTACCTAAGAACAATTGGGGATCTTGGTGAAAAAGATATGAAATGGGATCTTTGGGACTTCTTCCATATTTTTTCCATCTGTAAATGGGGATCCCAAGGGCTCTATTTATATGCACGAATGGGCCTGGTCGAAGAGATGTTTCCCATCCAGGTACTTCACGTAGGTCCTCCACGTAGATCTTCTGTGTAGGGGTGTAAAAATTCATTTTATCATAGGTCATCCATGAAGGTCCACTGTGTAGGTCTTCCGCGTATATCCTCTGTGTAGGTCCTCCATGTTGGTCCCCTTGTGAAGTTTATCCATATTCCAAGTGCTATAACATTTGATCGGTAAGTCTGTTTGGGCTCTGTGACCAATCAAATTGAAGGTCTCGAAGAGGTATATACTTCTTGAGATGGTAAATACACCATGTCTTCTCATAAAAAACTATGAAATTTTATTTAATGTGTTGATGCATTTCCATCACCAATCATGGAAATGCACTACCTACTCATGGATTCAGAACTCAGTCTACTTATCCATTGTTATGGAGTAGTATTTTGGCACATAAAAATCCAGCCTTCTCTTCTTCTTTCCTGGTGAAAACATCTTTACTCATACTTTACATTTGTTTTCTATGTGAGTATCATATCTTCACTCTACATAAAAGATCATGGAACACATTTTATGGTTTCTACAACTGTGATATAATTATACTATATATTCTTTTATAAGATACCTAAACATTATTTATTCTTTCATCGGTATGACTACTATTCATTTGGTTGGTTTACTATTTATAAAGTTCAAATTACTATTCCTAAGGTAAAGTTCATATTTCATCATAATTTGTTCCTTAACATCTAGAAATACTTATTATTTCATTAATTAATCATTTATAAAGTATTTATTTGGGGATATAAGTAATTTTATGTGACATAAACTATATAGAATTACTATAAGAAGCAATAAATTCCCTTGATAACAGTTTGGTTCATTAAACCATGTTTTTTAGGTATATAAAACCATTACCATCAAGATAAAGTTTACATATTCCAATTTTCACTACTAATGCATCTCATGAGACTACCTATGAATCATGGGGATTTCATTAACTGGTCCCCAACCCATATGGATTGACTTAAATGGTCCCCAACTAGTTTATTGCATGTCCAAAACATTCCTCATATCTAATAAACAAAATTCCTGATCAAATATTCATATTGAATAACCTATACAAATTTGTAAATAATTCCCTAAAAAATAAAATAAGTTTCAAAGTAAACACAATATGAAAAATGTTATATGGTTTAGGAAATAATAATATTCATGAAAAATGATATGAATTTTTAGTGGAAATTAAAAGTGAAATGATCATAAGAAATTGTTTATTTCATGGGGAATAAAATTAATCATGGAATTGATGTGAATATTATCCTTAAACAAATCAATAAAAATACATCCATATAAATATTAACTATGGTTTCAATTCAACAAAACCCGAGCGGAGAAAAATATAATTTTTTATTTATTAATGAAAACATTATAAAAAGATATTTAAAAACATTCTTGAGGAAAATATCCTTTTTTAAAACATTTTCATTGAAAATAACTTTTGAAAATATTTTTTTAAAAATTTAACCTTTTAAATAAGAAAATAAATATTTAAATAAATTATGGTAGTTAAATCAATGCAATACGAATGAGGTAAAATGAACATTCCTTTTTCATGATTAACGGTTAGAAAAATAACTTATTCTGAAAGCGATAAGATGATTCCTTTGAAAATATTGGTAAAATACAAAAAAGGTAAAATTTTATTTACCAAATAATTTTAAAAAAAATTGAAAAAAAATTAATAAAAAATGGTTTTTAGAATAAAATAGGTTCTCTGACAAAAGAGTGATATAAGGTTAGATTTTTTATAAAAAAAAGTTTTCAAAAACATTTTGAGTACCAAGGAGTGTAAAAATGGTACAAATACTTGAAAATGGTAATGAATAACTAGAGGAAAGAAAAATGAATGGTTAAATTGAACAATGTAAATATAATTTCCTGAAATATAAATACAATTTAAATATCATTAATTTTATTATTAAGGAAAATAATCTTTAAACATTCCAAAGTGTCTCATACCACTTTGAAACATTTTAAATCATAATCCTCGAGGAGTAATAACATTAAATGAAAGTTTAAAATACCATGAACATAAAATGATTAATTGTATAATATTACCAAAGGGGTAGTAGATACACCACAAAAAATAAGTAAGTGGTGAACATGACATTTATCTAATGGATGTAAAAAGTGAGATGAGAATCCCTTACTTTGTGTCTCCTTTTGGGTGAACATCCTTTATCATACGGTATAAAAACTTATATTAATATTATACTTGGTTCATAACCTTTTTCATTCTTTTCATTTCTTATAATTATCTTATTAAAATTTGTTTAACAACTACTTAATAAATTATGTTTACATCAGATGTTTTGACCAAATTCGATTTTTGTGTAAAAACAACTTTGATAGGTCAACTATGGTCAAAGATGTCGTTATAGGACATCTCTATAATAAAAATCAGACATAATTATCATATCTATACATGAATTATACTTATAAAAACAATCATTACATATGGTTATGAAAAATGGATCAACATTACAATCATGGAGACTGTAGGTCGTACGTATGCATGAGTAACATTCTTATTTTTCAATGATTGTTATGTAAATAAGGTAAGTAACACCATATAATTTCTGAATGATAATTATATATTAAATTAAATATTATTTAATAATATATACATATATATAGTTTTTTTTATGTAAAAAGGAATCACATCATGTTAAGAAGATGGTATTCCACACGTCAATGAATAACATTATCATGTTTAAGTGTGTGAAGGCATAATAAAGAAAATGATATATATATATATATATATATATATTACAAATATATTTCCATGAAATTAATTATTTAATAAATATATTATAGATTATCTTTTTGTATAATATTTTTAATTATAACCATCCTTTATATATTTTTTGGATCATGTGAATGAATCACATTACTTTGAGGGGGTGGTAATCCACACTCTCTTAAACGATATTATCGTATTCCCCCAAAATGGTGAGAATATGGGTATGTGTTATAAAAAATTTAAGAAGAATAAATAAATAATTAATCTAATATATTGAAAATATAAATAGATTTTTCATCATTATTTCCACCATAATATGTGGTAATGGAAAAATAAACAATCATCGTTTTGTGAGGTAATAGTTTTCCGTACACGGAAATAGTATGTTTATTACCCATTAGATTGAAGTGTGTGTAAATATAGGTAAAACCATATAATAAAAACATACTAGTATATTGGAGATATTTGTTTGTTATAAAATCATTTAATATGAATATTTTAGGGGTTGGATAATGGAAATAATAATAAATATCTCTAGAAATTTTGTTACCTCTTAGTCGAGTAACTCCTTTTTGCTTTGAACCCAAAGATTCCTTGGATTGACTTATGTCCTAGGGGGGGCCTCTAGGATTATGGAAGTTAAGTTTATGAGCTATTTGGGAAGAGATGTTTTTAGATAAAATTTCTTGAGAGGTGTTAGTAAGTAGGAGGATCAGATCCCTTTTTATAGTGGAAGAGGTGTGACACTCTTTTAATATTTTCACAAGAGAATTCCATACATATTTTTCACATTAGAGGTTTCTCAAATAGTAGACTCAATTAGATACCATATATTTAGAGGGTCCAAATATATCCATATAATGGATATTGGACATCATTATAGGTTGTTTTGGGACTTATGGTTAAGGTTTATTCCTTATTAAACTTAGTTTAACCTTAATAATTATAATTAATTTTAATTACATTCACTAATATTTTTTCATAAAAAAACTAAATAAAACTTTTTATAAATTATAATTTATTATTATTAAAAAAATTAATCCATTTTATCAAATGATAATCACATAATTTGTAGAAATTAATTTAAATTTAATCTTGTAGAAGGGCATATAATGCAGGCATTTAAAGTAAAAAAGTTTGAAAGTTTGATATGTTTTTATAGTCAATTACAACATAAAATTGATTCCAATGAATTAATTTAGATAAATTTATTAAAATATTACCCCATTATACTTTAAAAATAATATAAAATTTTATTTAACCTTAAAAATAAATTATATGAAAATGAAATTTTTAACTAAAATTCAGTATTTGTCACTATTCATGAAAAAATGAAAATTCACAGAAAATTGCCAAAAAAAATAACCCTAACCAAATTTATGTGTTTTAATTTAAAAAATTAATTTTTTTCATATTAAATCAATATAAGTGTCAAAATTAATATTTAAAATGGGTACACCGTTAAATAGTAGTAAAATTGAATTAAAATATAGGGTTTTATATGTAAAATAGGATTTTTTCTTATCTTATACATATGAAATCCAATGAATGAATATCAAAAATATTTTATTGAACATATAAAATATATATTTAATTAAAATCATTAACTAACTATAATTAATTATGTGTATTAAGACATAACATTTTTGGAAGAATAAAAAAAATATTTCTTTTTTATATCCAATTGGCTCTTATTTTCATTTCTAATTAATTGGTAACCACGGGATTCATTTATTATTTATATAAACCATAAATTTTTATTACATATCTAATAGTATTCATAACCTCTAACATAATGGATATTTTATGTCATATTATATTAAATAAAAATATTTTAATAATACATTATTATTTGGTGAAACTCAATCTTGCGTGTAACGAAAGCTATCATAGAAGATCACTCTTGTGTGTAACTTATGCTAAATCAGTGTTTCATGAATTACAATAAATATAATATATAAATTTTTTTTAATATAGTAAATAAATTCTCATGATGTTATATTCCCTTCTGCACTTTTTTTCATTTTTCATGCACGCTATTAAATATAGAGTTGTACAATAGAATGTTGGGGTGTTACATTCTCCCCACCTTAATTAAATTGATTCCTCATAATGTAAACTTAAAATTGGTAATAGATTGTTTAATATTTCCTATTTTTTAAATCCCACATTGTGAGAAGGGTTCATAAAACATTTTCTACATAAGAGATAATGGGAAGTACAAGGGTCACATGGAATAACATATAACTTGGTCTCTAAGTAAAAGAGAATTAGTGAAAAGTAGAGATACATAATTGTGGTAAAAGCATAAATATATATAGGGGTGGTTGAGTTCATCAATCATAAATAATTTAATGTAAAATAGAAATTTATGGTCCTCAAATCCATAAATGATTGTTTATTTAAGAGCCCATTGGTTCAACAAAAATTAAGGTATTTGAAAATAAATTGTTTAAAGATACTTTTCAGAATATTGTGGAATTATTGTATTGCCTATGTATAATTACATGATATGTTTCTATAAAAATAATTTCAACAATTTTTTGCGCTTCAATCTATTTTCCAATTCCTTTAAAAATTAATATTGATGCATGAAGTACAAAAATACATTTATAAAGGATATTAAGGCCCATAAAAGAGTGAAAAGTATGAATATTTTTCTTTAACTATCTTCCAAATCAAATATTATTAAAAAATTAATCTATAGTTCTAAAAGGAGATACTAATGCCTCATCATTAACCTTTTATCATTATATTTTTTTACTAAAAACAATAAAAAAAATAACCAAGACATTGTGTAGGTCAATTATTGGTGTGAAACCCATATTGTCCTTTAGTTATGGGTTCAAGACAAATGGCCTTGCCAGAATTGATTGGTTTTCACCCAACATGCAGGTTATCATTTTCTAAAACCATATTAATATAATTTATAAAAAAATAAGATTTACTTCTTTAAAATAAGTTTAATCACAAAATATCCTTTTAACAATAGTTTTCAATACAACCATAACACATAAATACTTCATCCTTTCTTTCCACATGGGTACTTATTTGTTCTAGTGTTTATCCATCATATCATTCATTATATTTATAAATATTGAAACCTTATATTTAATCTAAAACACCTAAGTTTTAACCTAAGTTATTCATTGTCAAAATCCTTCATAGTGGTTGGTAAAGAAAATTTGAATAATCCTTTGAATATCTTCCGAAAGTGTCAAACCAGATGCATATTAAGGCCCATTGTAATGTACTAGTTTACCCTGAGTCGAGATTAGAACTCCTTTTAGAGTTAATACTCTTGGGTACATATGTTCTTGAATCACATAAACTTTTGGTATCTAGACATGGATGTATTGCTAGGAAGACCCAAAAAACCTTATATTACCAAATTTATAATATGTTATTCTATACTTATACCCAAATTCTACCTTAGGTTTAGGTTACCTAACCAATGTTTTCCTAAATCTATTTCCCATATTTTATACTAAACTTCCTTTTATACCAACTATAGCGACCTATTTCAGAAGCCTGAAGTTGGTGTCTGCTAATAATTATATTGGAATGATTACAAGAAATAAAATCCCTAAATGACTTAATTGTTTAGTGGTCTTGGTAAACCAAATACATACCTGAGTCTTTTATAACAAAATAATACACTAATTATAACATAATTTTTTCTTCATTATAATTAACTTCTAGGATAACTCCTATCCATCTAGTAAATCCCAATATATCTTTTATAGTATGTTTCTTGAATTATTGGAAAAAGGAGACATAATAAAGGTGACTTAAAATTCTCATTAATTTTTAAGTATAGTGGAAGAAATAATAAATCAATAGTAATAATAATTATGGCATGGTAATTAACTAAACACACATTCCAAGTAAACAATGAGATGAAAAATAAGTGAATAAATAATAAGGTAAGGTAAATGAAAACACATTCTATTCAAATAACTAGATAAGGAAAAATAAATATAGAAAGGTATAAAACTAAAATAAATTTCATTTAAATAGTGAAATAAAAATAAAAAATCCTTATAGATATGTCAATAAAAAATATAATGGATGAATAATTATTGAAACTAAAAGAATGAAAATTCTTAGTTATTGAACACATTGTTTTCTAGGTACATGGAACCATTACCATCAAGTGACTGTTTAACTTTTCCAATTTGATAATCTAGTTAAGCTCATGATACAATTGATGCATTGAGGGGATTTCATTAATTGGTCCCCAACCCTTAGGTATTTTCTTAAACTGTCCCAACCTGTGTATTAAATGTCCAAAAGATTTCTCATATTGAATAAATAGTATTCCTTATAAAATATTCGTATTGAATAAAGTATACAGATTTTTCAATATTCCCCAAAATAATCAAATTATTTTCAATGTAAACACCATATGAAAAATGGTATATGGTTTTTGAAAAAAACATATCCTGGAAAAATTATATCGATATTTAGGGTAAATTAAATGTCAAATGATCACTGGAAATTGAATATTTCAAGTAGACTAAACAGAATAAAAGAAGTGAATGTGAATATTCTCCTTGTAAAAATCAATAAAATCCATACTTTGGAATATTATAGATAGTATCAATACATCATAAGCCAAGTGGATTAAAATAAATAGTTTTTGTCATTAATAAATGGAAACATTATAAAAAGATCATTTAAAAACATTCTCGAGCAAAATATCCTTATGTTTTGAAAAACCTGTTCTTTTAAAAAGACATTTGAAAATATTTTCTTTAAAAAGTAACACATAAAATATTTATGTACATCATTAAATAAATTATGGAGGGATAATATGCACATGTCTTGTAAGGTAAAAATAGCATTCCTTTTACACGGTTAAAGGATAGAAAAATTCTTTATTTGGAAAGCGACAAGAATATTCCTTTGAAAACATTGGTAAAAGAAAAAAAGGGTAAAAATGTATTTACTAAATCATTCTAAAATCATTCTTTAAGAAATTTCAATAAAACATTTTTTTTATTAAAAAAACTTGTTTCCCTGAGTGAAGAGAGATAAAAAGTTGGGTTTTCAAAAAAACCTTTTCTAAAACATTTTGACTACCAAAGAGTGTAAGAATGGTACTAATACATTAAAATTTTCATGAATAACCATATGAGAGAAACGTTAATGGTTATATTTATCAATGGAATTATAATTTTATCTAATGTAAATACTATTTAAATATCATGAAATTTTTTATTGAGGAATATAATTTTTAAACAATTCAAAGTGTCTCATACCACTTTGAAACAATTTAAATCATAATACTCATTTTAGGAATAAAATTAAATGAAATTTTAAATTACCATAAATATCCAATTATTAATTATATAATATAAGAAAAGCTAAAGTAGATACACCAAAAAATATGTAAGTGGTGAAGATGACATTTTTCTAATTTATGTAAAAAGTGAGATGAGAATCCCTTAAATTGTGTTTCCTTTTGGGTAAACGTCCTTTCACTTCTTGTGTAGTAAACTATTGTTAATTTTATACTTGATTCATAAACTTTTAAATTTTTATCATTACTTTTATTTCACTTATTTACTTCTTGTGTACAAATAATTAAACAATTAAGCCTACGTCAGGTGTTTAGGCCTAATTCAATTGTGTCAAAAACAATTCTGGAATGTTAAACATGGTCAAAGGTGTATTTCATATCTAGAATAATAATCATGAAATAATTAACATATTTATATATAAATTGTACTTTTAAAAATTACTCTTATATATGGTTATTAAAAATGAATCAACATTTCGATCATAGAGACGGTAGGTAGTACGTACGTATACGTAACATTCTTAATTTTCAATGATCATTATGGAAAGAAGGTACGTAACACCATATATTTACAGAATTATCATTATATCATAAATAATATATTATTTAATAATATTTACTTATATATATAATTATTTTTATGAAAAATGAATCACAGCATGTCAAGGAGGTGGTAGTCCAAACCTCTATGAATAATGTTATGACTTTTTAAGTATGTGAACAAGTAATAAAGAAAATGATATATATATATATATAAATGTAATTATTTGATGAATATAATAATTTTTTATGATCATATTTTTAATTATAATCATCCTTTATTCATTCCATGGATCATTTGAACAAATTGCATCGCTTTGATGGGAGGTAGTCCACACTTCATCAAACATTGTTATTGTAATCTCACAAAATAGAGAGTATAACGGTATGTGTTATAAAATAATTATAGATTCATAAATACATAATAAATATCATTTATAACATATCGAAATATATTTTTAATAATAATTTTTACCATGATAGGTAGTAAAGTAAAAAATGATTAATCATCATTTCACGAGGCAGTAATTCGTCGTACACCGAAACATTATGTTAGTTACCCATTAGATGGAAGTGTGTGTAAGTGTAGGTAAACCCTTTATCATATAAAAATCCTAGTATTTTAATTATAATTTATTATATATTATATTATAATAAAATTATTTCAGTGGTAATATAATGATAATAAAAATAAATAGCTTAAAAACGTTTGATACCTCTTAATCGAGTAACTCCTTTTAGATGGAACCAAACGTTTCCATGGATTTACTTATACACAAAGGGAGGACTCTTGTATAATGTTATTGATGTTATGAATCTATTTGGTTATATATTTTTTGGGACAAATTGGATCGATATGTGTGAGGAAGTGGGAGGAGAAGATGTCTTTTTATAGTGGAGGAGGAGTGTCACTCATATAATATTTTCACAAAGGAATTCCATACATGTTTTTCACATATCATGTCACTCAAAAATTGGAACCAATTTTTTAAAATAGATTATAGGGTATAAATAGGTCCATAAAATGGCTCTTGAACAAGTTTATATGTCATTCATGGCCTTATGGTTAAGGTTTAATCCCTTATTATGCTTACTTTAACCTTAATAGTTGTAATTAATTTTAATTAAATTCACTAATATTTTTTGAAGTAAACTAATTAGATATTATTAGAAATTTTAAATTATTCTCAATAAAAATATGGAATCCATTTTTCTATATTACAATAATATATGTGGAATAAATTAATTTAAATTTAATCTCGCAGATGGGATGACAATTTAGGTTTTTATAGTAAAAACGACCAAAAGTTTTCCATGTTTTTATAGTCTATTTCAAAGTGAAATTTATTCCAATGACCTAAATTGTATTAATTGATAAAAATAGAATCTAATTATATTTTATGACACATTTAAAATGTGATTTATCCTTATAAAAAATTATATGAAAATTTAGTTTTGAACTATAATTTAGTATTTTTACACTATTTATTAAAAAATGAAAATTCACAAAAAAATACCATAACATCACCCTAAACTAATTTTTGTATTTTTATTTCAAAAATTAAGTTCATTTTCAAATATTAAATAAAAAATTATTTCAAAATTTATATTTAAAATGGGTTCTCCATTAAAGGGCTATAAAATTACCTTAAAAATATAGGGTTTTATGTATAAAACAAGGTTCGTTATTATATTATATATATCATATCTAATGGATAAAAATCAAATAAATTTTATCTAATAAATTACTAATATATTTCATTAAAATCATTAATTTATTTTAATTTATTTTTTTTATTAAGATAAAACGCTATTGGAAGCATAAAAATAATAACATTTCTTTTTTATATTCAATTGGTTCTTTCTTTTCTAATTAATTGATAACCAATGAATTAATTTTATATTTATATAAACCATAAATTTTCAAAACATAGTTTATAAAATTCATAATTTTTAACATTATGGATTGATTATATCATTTTATGTTAAGTAATAATGTTTCAATAATACATCATTATTTTGTGAAACTTTGACTTTTATGTAATGCAAGCTATCGTAAAAAGTTTCTCTTACATGTAACACAAGATTAGTAGGTGTTGTATTAATTAAATGGAATGGAATATATTATATATATTTTATATAATAAATATATATAATAAATTCTCAGGATATTATATTCCCTTATGTTCTTGGTGTCGCGTGTCATACATGCTATTGAATAGAAATTTGTACTTTAGAATTTCAGGGTGTTACATTAGGGTTATGATTTTTTTAAATGTTGGGGCCAAAGAATCCTTTTATTATTAGAGTAATGAAAATACCTCTTTTAACTGGGTAGAGGGAGACCTATTACATAGCTTTAAGTCCTAGTGGGAATTTACCACATTACATGGCCCGTAGGCCCAATTTTTTTGTCCAAGGCCCATTCTATGAATAGTACTTCTACAGTCTGCCTGTTAGAGTTCTTGCATAGTACCCACCATTGCTACAGTATTTTTCACCTCTATAGTGTCCTTCTACCACTATAGTACCCATCATTTCTATAATACATGCTATTACAGTACCACTATAGGACTACTACAGTGCCTATGTCCATTGGGTTTTAAACCCCCATTTTTTATGTAAGATTATGGGGTGATTACCATTAAGACAAACCCCAACTACCTTAGAGTTATGATTCTAATACTCTCATGTCAAGTATTTTAGTATCATGGTACAAGGACCACTAAATTTTTAATAAGAGGATATTATATTCTTTCTTGAAAATTGGGTAGGATTCTTCAATGTGTAACATAGAAGGTATTAAAATCCATTTTAGTTTTTGGATTTTTGGATGTGTAAATCAAAACATAAATTGTTTAAATGAGGGTATTATGGAATTTAAGAGGTGAATAGGGGATAATTAGAGACCAAATTAAAATTATGGGTTTCACTATGATATTTTTGTGGTGTATGGATATTATAGGACCTTCCCTCTTAAGATAAAGATGCCTCAAGTTGGAAGTGGTGTGTATGGTAGCAATAACATTACCAAGTATATGTGACCCTTATATATAGATTTACTCATTAAAAATGGCCAATAAAAGGTAAATTGGGATTAAAATAACTAATTAATGATGTATTCTTGTGAATAGATGGGTATTCAAGAAAGGATTTCTGACCCAAAAGGTTATTCCACCATGTATGCAACACATATTTGGGATGAAGATATATAACATGAAGTTTCTATTATGTTTTAACATACCAATGGGTCTACTAAGTGTAGAATTAATTTTTCTAGTTCCATATGTTATTCCTTGAAAAAATTATTATTTCTTCTATTTTCAAACTAACTTTTTTCTAGGCCCTAAAAATGGAGAACAAGTGAGTGGAGACTTGTCTTCTGCTCAGACCAAAAAATTTTGTGTTTTTCAAACAAGATTTATATTTTTTTTAATATTTAGTTTAAGGTTTATTATATTTGGACCATTAATAGAAATAGTTTAAGGTTACTTATATTTTACCCAAAAAAATTGAGGTGTAAGATCGTATGGATTTGACCAAAAAGAGAGATAGTCTAACTAGTAAAGGCTTAGTGAGACATGATATGAACAAGGAGACTAATATTAGTTTTGGTCATCTATAAAGGGGATGCACATAGTTTAAGGTCATAGTTCATTGAATAACAATGGATGAAGTTTATGGTTTCAAAAATTTGGATATCAAACATAAAGTATAGATAGTGATAAGGGAATTCTTGACCTGATGTGGATAGATTTCTAACACCACTAACGTAAATATCCCTGAGAGGGGTGCATACAATTTAAGGTCTTGGTTCATGGACCATAAAAGTGATGGTTTTAATGAATCAAGGGTAACATAAACCTTATTTTAATTGGTAACCCAACTCTAATATAGTCTATATTTGAGGGTACATTTAGTTTAAGGCAATAAAGATTATACTAGTGATAAGGGGGTATAATGAAAAAAGACATACAAGGCTCAAAAATTAGAAGCACCCAAAACCTCTTAAACAGAGAGTTAAAATGATGAAAATACTGACCCACGATACTTGAATCTAGAAAATATAATAGTAAAAGTATTATTAGGGTGACTGATGACTAATAATTTATTTAAAAATTCATTATAAATGTTATCATAGGAATATTTAGATTAGAATACCTTCTTATTTGGATGAAATATTCATCTGATTGGTTGGGCCAAATATGGTGGAACTAATAATATTACCATGTGTAGGTATCCCTCAAATCCAAAAATATTCATTACAAGTTTCCATGAAAGGTTTGTTATGACTGAATGTACCTACGAAACAAAGTGTGATTCATGGGAAGGTATTATTCCAAAGATGATAGGAATAATGAAGTCTTAATATAACCATAATTAGGTTGTTTATAGATGATTATAGGGAATGAATATAGATTGTGTTTCAGAAAAATTTGAAATATTTATAATTCTAATGTCTTTATATTTCATAAAATAACATGAATCAATCCATATATAGTTTTTATAAAGAATTGTGAATTCCTTTTCATCAATTAAAATTAATTAATAGTGGAAGAGAAGAAATGGGGACTCCTACAAGGATCTGGCTATAATGTAAAGAGAATAGTTCTCACCAATTATATATTATAAGAAGCCTAGTACATCGCATATAGAATTTCATATTTTTGTCGTTTACCATCATGTGATGCAGATAAATATGTTCTTCAGATTTTATTTATTTGATGTGGAATTGTTCCGTATAGTTTAACATCATATAAAGAGGATGTCTCTGAACCCCACATAATTTGATCAGATCCTGCGTATCAAGAAAAAAACAAAAGGACTTGTGACTAGGCTTGAAATATATAATTTGAGCATCACTATGTATAATAAAATCTCAACAATCAATATAGAAATAGTTCTGTTATATATGGGGTAATTATTTTTCCGTGATTTAGGTGATTCATGATACTAGGGTAGGAAAAAATAACCATATCCATGAAATCTATAAAGAGAGAGATATGACTAGTGGGTTAGATATTTCACATAGGTAAATTTATATTTTGTAGACTATGACCGTATATAAGATAATATTTTATAACATGATATCACATGGGACGTATTTACCACAATATTCTATGTTCATATAGGGTATACCATTCTAAAAAGTTTGAATAAATGTGGGGTGGATTGTAAGTCATATAGTTTAATGTTATACGATAAGGATCATGTTCCATGTAGTTTAGGTTTATATGATACAGACCAATTTTTGGTCAATTCTTGGGTAGATATAACTTATACTAAAAGAAAAATAACATCATCATAGTTACAAATGAATTAGTGAAGATTCAAACACCAAGAAAAAAAATTTATTTGATTGGAATTTATGGTTGGGAAAAATATTCTAAACCTGAATGTGTATCTTATGTTAATAAAAAAATATACATGCAGGTCTTAAAAATATCTTAGTATAGGGTCCATTGGATAAAACTCAATGAGAATTGAGAGGCCCTGGATTTTAGGATGAATGTTGAATGATGTTGTTGGATAATCATGGTTGGACCTAGGATAGAGAATCTAAGGGTCACTATATAAACTATGTTAATACGAATCATGTCACATTTTTTTCTTATAAAGGATAAATTTCTAATAATATTGGAGGTGAACCTTTACATTATGATTGGTTAATATAAACATGACCATTTAATAAAAAAATTGACATTTTTTATGTGGATCAAAATATCAAATATGGATGATAAATTCCAGATCATTTTAATATAAAACAACCCCTTTTAATTAGTCTAAAATCTTATAGATTGGATCATATGTCTTATAGTTTATCATCATCAGAGAGGGATTGGAATTTGATGTATATTAAGTTCATGTGGTCAGGAATTATCAATAGGGTATCTACAAGGATATTTATTATACACAAAGTGAGATTTATATTTCATTATACTAGACCCATTGATAAAAAACCTAATGTTAATCATAGGGCCCTAAAATCAATACAAAGGAGGGATTTCATTATAATTATTTTTTGTGCCAATGAAAATTGATTTGGGTGTCACTATATATCCAATGATGATTTAAATCAAAAAAACATGTAGTTTTAATAAAAACCCACTTTCTAGATTAGGATCCTACATTGGGAGATTTTATTTTTTTACAAACACCAAGATAATTATTTATAAGTAAATAGATATTATAGAAATATGGATTTTACATAAGGGAGATTATGCCTCATTTAATGGGATACTCTAAGTATTTTAAGGTATTTTAGGAAAGACCATATGTAACACAATTTAAATTCATATGATAAGAATATAGATTTTCTGATTTTTAAGCTCATAAAATAAGTAATCTTATGTTGGAGGCTTTGTTCTAATCCATCTCATGGGAAAAATATGCTCATCATTTATTAGTGTTGGGAAAGGATACAAACCTAGAAGTAAATGAATGAATTCTCATGCTCCAACACAAAGTGGGGGCATAATTGGAATTAAACTAGAAGTTTTGTCTAGTAGTTTAGATGTCACTATATATCCTATAATAATAGTAATTGATCAATACATTTTTCTAATGTAAAAGAGATATTCTATCATGGAATATATTTTCATCCTAGCATAAACTCTGATATATAAAAAGACTTGGTGTAAATGAGGATAACTTATAGTGAGAGGAGGTTGAGTGATGTAAAATTTGAAGAAAATTATAAGATGGAAAATATAGGAATCACTATGTATCACATGATATTATTATTCATTCCCTAAAATATTCTTTGAAAAAATTATCTCTTTATTCATCAATCATATTTGCAATATAAGGGGTAAAATTTTTGGGTTTCTAGGTGAGTGAAATAAAAATGAAACATAATGTGAACTAGTAATAATCTCACCATCAGGGAAAAACCATTTTGTAGGTTACAAATTTGGATAGGGCTGGGATACAAGAAATTGGTACCACTATCTATCCCTAGATAATATGATTCAGGACACACATATTTCTTATCTGTTGTTGTAATTTTTTATCAATGTTGGATGAAAAATATAGTAAAGGAACATACACATATAATTCCCACATGGATATAACTCACATTTATGGAATATGGGTCTCACAAATAGGGAATAATAATCTATTTAAAAGTCCATATGTTTAAAATTGTCACATTATGTGACAAGGGACCATATTCCATATGTTTTAACAACATTATTATAGGATAACATCCTCCATAATTTAAATTTTTGTAATTGATAATTTTGTAATGTATAGATTATAATTATATTACTAGAACATATAGGCTATCTAGTTTATAGTCATACAGTTAGGAATTATGGTCTATTCAGATTATAATCATATATTTAGGATATATGGGAGACCATTATGAAATTATAGAAAGTATTTTATGAGAAAATTGTGAATTTGTGGTTGGAATGATATGTTCTCTATCTATTTTAATCAATGAATATGATCTATTGGACAAGACCTTGTGTAAAGTATGAGGATTCTCTTATTTTAGATCCATATATAGAGTATTATTCTCTATTATTATTAGTGTAATCAAATCCAATACATGTTCTCCCTGGAGTAATGAGTGGAGACAGACCTTATTGTTAAACACTCATGTGACTCAATTTTGATGAATTTTAATGTTATGCAGTGTGTATCTTGCTTTCTTATCAAGTCACTCCAAATCACCATGATGAATCAGAGACTACTCATCTTCAAATAACATATTATAGATATAAATATAAGGATATGGTTTCTAAACCTTAATTGAAAAACTCTCCTTGGTCCCTTATACAAGCTAATATGGTTTCTCATATATAGTAGTGTGGGTTGTTTTATGATGATCCTATAGGGTATGTAGGATTTTATTTTTCCAAGACATCTTTTCCTTTCAAATTATATTTTAGAGTATATTACACAAAATATTTTTAAATTATTATCTCTATACATTATTTACAAAATGGTATCAATATTATTGGTTAGACTGAATGTTGTATTATTGACACAACCTTTTCATCTCAAAAGGGTTGAAATTGGTGTCATTTTCCATAAATATTGTGTGGGTATCAAAAAATACATTTTAATAAAATAAATCTTCATGAAGTTTATGATAACCTTTTTCCAAAAATCCTTCAATGATACATCCTCATCTCACTTGAATTAGAAATTAGTAGAATTAAGGACGTACTTGAACTGCCTAGTTATAGACTGGGGATATAACCCCATGACATCAATTCCCCATATGGTAAATAGCTAAGATTTTCTGGAGTTGTGTAGGAGTTTTGGGGACTGAGGGGTAAAATTGGCATAGATCTAACAAGAAATGAATTTATACATGAAATAAATGAATTATTCCATCATTGTTATCCTGAAGCATCAAAGTATGCTAATTTCATAGAAGAGTTCAGATTCATATTGAAGATAACTAAAAGCACTATCATATACATCCTATATAATAGTGATGTTCTCTACTCATTCAATTCATCTTTGCAGGATTCTTCCATTCCCCTATCTTTTGAATTCCTTTTAGGAATTAGGGTCTTCATAACGGTTGAAATTTTTCTTCCCATCATTGTGTTGTTTCTCTCTGGGATTATTTTATAGAGGACTCTTACTTTGGACATACTCTATTATAGGTAACATGCATCCATTTTTTGTTTAATTTAGTAAAGATATGGGATTTCCTTGATCAGGGGTGGCATTAACTTCATTGATTTATACTATATAATTATTAATGAATGATGAAACCACATTCTAGTGAGCAATGAAAATGAATGTATCATCCTTGTCTAGATATTCTAGGGATGTTCCCACATTATCAAATGAATCACCTTAGGTTGTTTTTGAATGTGGTATATTAGATAATATTTGATATAAGGGTAATTATTAAAAAAAAACTAATATAAAATCAAGAAAGGTGATTCATTATTCCTTCATAATGGAATATTTACCATTAAACTTAATCATTACTAACTCTCAGGCACATTTGATATCTAAGAAGAAATGTAGTAACTATACAGATACCTCTAAGACTAAAATGAGGGATTGGTATTCATCTTAATTATTAGTGAATCCTTTTTATAGAAGGAATGGTAATGGAATTAATTCTTTTGTGGGGGAAATAAGTAAAATTATAAATCCAACCCAATTATTCTTTGATTTCTCTATCCTTCTTCCTATTAGGGTTATAGAAGAACCATCAAATTACAACTTCCATATTTAGGGAGTCTTATGGATAGATAGAACATATTTTTTAGGGAGATATGTATTAAGTGAGAACATGTCTAAGATATGGTTTGTTTCAAGTAAACCATCCAATTCCCTCCCTTTAGTCACCTTCTGTGACATGAACTGGATGTCAAACTAGTAAAAGATGACCTCCCATTATGATTTATTTTAGGTCAGCAGTATGTAATCATGGATAAGTCAGAACTAGTCCATATGATATAAAATATAGACATAATTATACTACAGGTAATACTTCAAAATATTCACTATGAAAATTGATTCTAGTAATTTCTTCTCTATATCAAAATATTAAGTCTCAGTATCCGACATGGTTCTGTTGAGATAATAGAGACTTTTTTATTTTCCTGCATCATTTTTCTAATCAAATACTAAACATAGTGATCACTCTAGGGTCACTACATATATGATAATATTCTTCCCATCTACTAGATACATCAACACTAGAAATCATAAAATATAATACTTGATAATGTGGAATGATTTCTTGAAACCCTTTATCCCGTTAAAAGGTAACTCCCATCATCATCAATTTTATTAAGGGAAAACAATTTCTAGTGAGATTCCAAATGAATATTTTGATAAAGGCTAGATTCCCTTGGAATTACCTTAGTTATTTGATATTATCATGTAGAATCATATAAAGTATATCTTTAATATTCTTAGGATCAACCCCGGTATCATGATAGAATACCTTGAAGTTGAGAAATTTTTCTGATGTTACACAAAAATAAAAAAAAATTAGGTTGAGAATTGGGATTTTTTTGCTGAAGTTGGTTGAACAATATATCAATATTGGTAAGATGATAATAAAATCAATGATAGATTATGGCCAAATTATTAGTATTTAATTCCATAATCATCCCCATGAGGGCCTCGAATATAATATGAATGGAATGTTTGTATATATTTCCAGTGTTCTCTAATCCAACTGGAACCACCTCAAAGAAATATACCCATTGGTTGTGAAAAAACCCAGGCTAAAAATATATTTATATTATATTATTTATATAATTTATGCATTTCCTATTAGAGAATAATCTCATAATACCAATAATTGAAGGTGTTGTGTCTTTGCGGACAAGCTATATAATAAATTTATTTTATAATAATTATGAACATTTCTATGTAACCAACCCATACTAGAATCCTTATAGACTACTAATAAGTTATTCTCATCTTCATAACATAGTAAATGTAAATATAAATAAGGGGTGATCTCATATAATAATTAATGGTAAACAGAAGTGATAATAATTGAATATTCTAATTGAGAATAAGATGAGAATTTTTTATAATCATGATAAATAAGAAAATTCATAACCAATAATGAATAGATCAAAATTTATATAATAAGGATTAGAATATCATAAAATATCAATAAAAAGATAAAGTAAACATGATTCAATTAACATGATCCAGGATACAATAACATACTCAGGACAGTAAGCCTAAAACAATAGTATCTTTCCAATATGGCACAAACTTTAGTGTAGAGAAAAGTTGCTTTCATGAGCCACGCCATTAGTTCCCACACTAAAGAGAAAATAAAACATACTTTTGTAAACTATTCTCATGAAATATAAAATTTTAATTGATTAATTGGTGAGTGATATTGGACCCCACTAGTAAATCATCCACACATATGAGTACTATTATAGATTAATCATTCATCTTATCACAAAATAACCCATAAAGAGAAAATGGGTTTTATAAAACATTAAACTAGTAATAATACAATTTTTATAGCATAAAGAACCCATTGAAATAATATGTATTTAATATAATTTTAAAATTGAATCAAAAAAAAAAATCATTCATAATAATAATAAGACAAACCCATGGAAAAGAAATAACTATCTAAATTTATTCTATACCTTTTTAGGTAAATCTTCTTTAATATAGATAATAAATCATATAGTATTTACATAGTATAGATAAATAATATTTGATTAGGATTTAAATTTCCCCAAAAAATCAATGTATGGAATCTAGGATAATAATCATCAATCAAGGGAATCTAAAATAGGGTAATCTTATAGGAAATCCTTTGAAAGAAAAATTATAGTTATACACTGATGACGATTAGGTGAGACAACATCAGTGATCAATAATTCCTCTAAATATATATATATCATAATCCATCCAAAGAAATATGTTTTAGGGTATATTTAAAATAATTTTTTTTACCAAGTAAAATATATTTTAAAAAATAATGACTCGGTTAAAAAATAATTAATATGAGATTTTTATAAAATACTTTTTAAATAATAAATATTATTAATATTTTGAAATAATATTAAAATATATAATTATAAGTCTAGGAGAAAATTAATTTCTTTTAGAAAAATTTGAAACATATAGAGATAACTTCAAATAAAATGAAAAAGGTAGTGGAAATACATGTTCACATGTTTGATTTTAAAAAGATTTTATTTTCACACTTTAACAAAAAAATACCTATATAGAAAACACTAAAAATTACATTAAAACTTTTAAATATGGAAAATTATAGTTAAATTAACATAATAAATTATTTATGAATATAAATTAAAATTTCAAAAATAATATAATTAATATATACAATATAACTTAGGAGTTTCCAGACTGAGAGTAAGAGAGGGTATCTATTTCAATTATAAGAATCATTTTTGGTTATATATAAGTCAGGGGGAAATAAAATTTTGATAGGACATGTTAAATTACATGAGTATTAATAAAACTTTTGAGTGGTTTTATAAAGAATTAAAATCCCCATGATTTCTTATATTTATAAAAAAATCATTATTTGAAAATAATATTGGAAATGAAACTATTACTATTTGAGTAACATTTTAAATAAACCCTCTTTTAAAATTGGTATCTTTTGAATATTAATCCATTTAAAGATAAATAAATATGGATCATAAAAAATATATGAATATGGTAAAATAAATTCATTAGTAATTAATCACACTATATTAAAGTTATTATATGTTACATAAATAAATATGTCACAGGAAATTAAATTTGAGACAAAGAACCTCTTACATTAATTTTGGACATCGTCTAAAGAGATTTATTCTACTTCATATAAAAAATAAATATCTTAATTATCTATTTAAAATATATATCAAAATATATAAACTTTTTTATAATTCATTTATATTTATTTTTTACATGAGTATTAGTATGTTATTATTTATTTCTAATATCTATTGTAAGTAATTTTCATCATTTTGAACATGTTTCGTAGTTGTGGTGTTGTTCTTCATTTTTCTCATAAATTTCATAATTACAAGATAATATATTATAATATATTTTTTTATAATTAAATTATATTTTATTCTTTAATTTTAACAGTATTATGGTTACAATCTGTAATGATAAAATAAGTGATGAGCATTTTTCTTTTATTTTTAATAAACGAGCGTTGGAAACTTAATTATTGAGTTTAATATTAGTGTTACCATTTTAAAAACAAAAATAAATAATTATTTAATTATTTTAAAAATATATTATATATAATAAATATATGATATGGTTCCACAATATTATTTTATAGCATCGTTCATTTAGGTGGTTAGACCAACCAAAACATGAATATAACATAACTAATGGATTATTATGATTATAAAAGTGGTTTTATTAGGATTAATATAATTATTATAGAATAATAATGATATTATATGGATAATTATATAGTGTTTAATATAATTTTATGAATTTTTAATAAATAATAAAGAATCTAGATGTAAAAAGAGTTATGTTACTTCATGAAGGTGGTTGTTCGCACAATGCACAGTCAATGTTTTTAATTCTTGCAGAATTAGAGGGAAAGATGGTGTATTATAATTTTTCTCTTGTTAATATTAGTTATATTATATAGTTCATATTTTTCTTCAATTTCACCAATATCACCAGTGAATAGAGCCATTGGTGAGAAATGGAAGTCTTTACTTCGTAGAGGCGGTAGTTCACAAAATGCATGAATGACAATTTTTTCTTAATTGAAAAAGTAAAAGGTGGTTAATATTATTTCCCTTGGAATAATATAATTTATTATTAATAAATAACTATTTTTTTATATATGAATTAGAAAATTATGTTTTTATGATAAAAATAAAAGAAAATAAATTAGGAAAAAATACTCATGTTGAGACCTTTTGATTTCCCTTGGAAAACTCCATGGGAATAGAGATATAAAGACAATATCTTCTTAAAAAGAGGATAAAAATAAAGTAATATAGTTATAAAGGAAGCAAAATGGGAATATTTTCAAGTGGAAACTTAATTTTCAATGTCTTCTTGAAGAGATAGTCTTAGGGACCTTTTATAAGTTCTGAAAAAAGACATTTTTATAAAATTCTCTACTTAATATAAAGAGAGAGTGTGTGTCACAAACAAATAAGATTAAAAAATGGATAATAATTATTTTATTGATAATATATGCTAAAAAATTTCTTAAACATTCATTTTAAAAAATTTTGTAAACATTTTCTAAATTCCATTACTCTTAGAATTTTTAATTTCACCATTTTCTATTTTACCATGGAAATTAATTTTTTACTTAAGTAATATAATTTTAATTCCTAAAAATAAAGTGGAACATATTACATAATTTTGACTTATTGATTCTATAGAGGAAATATTTTTTATCAGATAATATTTGTATCTATCTTAAAACTCAATTTTTACCTTAGCACAATAAATTCATAAAAACATACTTTTTATAAAATATATATTCTTAAGATTAAAAATTATCTATCTGGTAAAATTATCAATTTTATTGAATATTTTTATATAAATTTGTTTTTTATAAAACAAATAAAACATTTGTGTATTTAGTTTAATTCCTCAATAAAATTTTACCAAAAATATATTTAATTAAAAAATCAAAAAACATTTTATATTGTAAAATATTATTTAAGTCATTAAAATGTTAATATAGGAATTTCGTATTTTATATAGTATTTTTGAAATATATAGTTTTACTTATTAAAATATTCATTGATCATTTAAATTTTTTATAAACTTTTAGGTATTTCTTATATCATTATAAAGTTACAGTTTTGGTAGAAACCGTTTTCACTGTTCACCTAATAATGGACTATTTCCAAAAAAAATCCTAAAAACATATCCACAGATAATATTATTATTCTATGTAATAAAATGGTGTCACTTTTGGTAAATTTAAATTATAAAATCTATAAATTTATCATTTAAATGAGAATACAATATATTAAGAAAAACTACTTTGATTAAAAAAACGATGTTTTTAAACATTAAGTATTCTTAATATTATTTCATATAAATTTTCATTTTGAATGTTATAAATATATTAATTTATATATAATAATATTTTTAAATTTTTAAATTTAATTTATTAGGATAGAACCTATAACACATAAAAATACTTCTTTGTAAAAAAATATAACTTTTTTACTAAACACACCGACAAAATGGTATTAAAGTTATTTATTTATAATATAATTATTAATTATCTTAATCCATTGATATTAAGATATTTTTTTAGATTCTATAAATAATTAATATAATATTATTAATATTAATATTAATATGTAATGAAAAAATGTGTCTATATATATATATTTAATTTTTTAATATTAAATTTTAATTTCCCTGTGAGTTGTCTTATTCTAAATTTACTAGAAACAATTCCAAAATATTTTATACCTTTTAGAAACATGTATATATAACGAACATATTCTCAGTGACCATATTTATCATTTCCACTTTTCTAATTACCATATTTCATTATTGCATTTAGATGTGCTAGGATCATTCATTTCATTCTCACTTCTTAAGTAACAGATCTCATTTCTATATTTTTCATTTTATATCTCAAAATATTCTTTCTATTTCCATGTCTCACACAATAACAGTTTTCTTGGGCTATTGTTGATCCTTTTGGGTGAAGATGATCCTAGTGGTCTTTAAGTTTTAAATATATTATTCTTATATACTATTTTTACCCCTTTAATTTTTGTACTTTAAAAATATTTAATGATCCATGGTGAGTAATAATCCATATGTTTTAATACTTATTCTCATGAACTTTTATTATAGGATATTAATTTTAATGAATAATTTTTTTTCACTTAATACCTATCTAATCTATATAATTCCCTTCAAACAAATAGAAAACAAACAATTGAGAATTATAGTTTATATAATTAATATGATTCCATAAAACTAAGGGTGTTACATTCTTCTCTCCTAAAATACATTTTTTTTCTTGAAATTTTAATTATTATTTACTTATAAAATTTTTAAAGATATACATAGGATATACATGAATAGGTCTTTTATTTCTAAATAGGTATCAACGTCACTAACTTTTGTAAGTTCATATTCTTTCATAATAGACGTTTCATAATTTTGGGTTTCTTCATAACCATTTAAGCTAAATGATCCTCATGATTGGGGTGAAATCCAATTGAAGGGAAATAACTTTCCTAGAGTGTTAATCATCATCCATGCAGTGATATGTTGTCATAATCTTATTTGAGATATGAAATATTATCCCTCAATTTAGTTACTATGGAGTCTATATTGAGATATCTATTAATAGGTATAGAATATTGAGTATAATAATACATAAATACAAAATGTTCATTTCATGAGTAGATGAGTAGTGTTCTTCACTCCACATAATTTTTGGGACACACTCCTTCAATTATAGTTTTTCATCTTTCTTTGTACTCTTAGTGATTTAATGTTTAATTCTTATCATCCTCATTATCCCTTAGAATAGGGAATTAATTTGGGAAATTCCCAAGACCACCATATTTAAGAAATTGAACTATTATTGGTTCCTCGGGATAAATAATTTTTTTCCTTTCAATGTTTCCACTAATATATTTACTATTAATTAATAATTAGTTACTCTATACCCACATTTAACACAGAAAAAACATTTCTTAGTTACTTAAATTCATTTCCCTTGTGGATTTTTTTCACATTTTTTACATGAAGTAAATTATATATCATTTATCATCATTGTCTATCACACTTCCATAAGACTCCATACTTACCTTTTTTTGGTGTGGTTGGGAACTCAACTGAGTTCAGATTGTTAATAACAATTATTGGTAGCTAGTTTGGAATAATCACAATATTTACCACTCTAACTCTTATCCTGTTATATTTCTCGTAGGTAAAATCTAATTATTATCTTGGAGTCCACTTTTAACTTAGTTCATTTGGGATTAATCCATTACTAAAACCAAAAGTAGTTAATCATGAGGGATTAACACCATAATAAAATTATGGTAAGATAATTACATTCCAAATTAAACCTCAAAAAGTCTTACTCTTTTAATTTATTACATTATCACTCAATTAAACGAAAATCAATCTTGGTTTAATCTTGGTTTCATTATGTTCGGTTTTCTAGTATTTCTTATCCCAACCCATTAATAAATCATTTATAATGCCTTGTAAATATAATGTAATTCACTAAATATTATCCCCTAGGAGTTTCAATCTATGCATGAAATCTTCATCCCACACATGACGCACTAGATTGAAGATTGATTTTATACTCAACAATCCTTTTTCAGGGTGATTTCCCCTTATGTTCATATTCCCAACAACCACATCCACTTTCTAGTATATATGTAGGGACATAATTTTTAGGGAACCATAAAATATTTACTTTACCAAAATATCATGATGTTATCCTATAATTAAAATTTCAACAGGCTTGTGCCTATGGTTTTCAAAAAATTTATCAAATCCTAATCCCCAAAAATATAAAAACTAATCTTAAAAAATAGCAAAACCCTGCTATGATACCAACTGATGTGACCTGGGATAAATATATCATTATTTTACATCATTTATATAATTTAAATGTTACATATAAAAACACCAAGAATATAAGGATTAGTTTTTTTGAGGTCCAGGTGAATAAGTTATTTATTTTACAATACCTTTTAAAATTTCTCTATAATCGAGCCACAATAGACTCATTCTAGAATTATCGATTGTTATACTCACCTTCATAACATGGGTACTGAAAATATAATAAATGGGTAAACTTAAATGCTCAGTAAGCATATATATAAGGTAAAAAAAATCAAATATCCATAGTGATCATAAGATGATTACATGGTTATAATCAAGAAATATATAAAAATTTATACCTATCAATTAATATAACATTAATCTTATAATAATTCTTAGAATATCATAATATGTGAATTAAAAGAGTGGTAAAACTTGAGTTAGTACACAAGATCCATGATAGCATAACATATTCATGGGAACAATCATAAAAATATGATATCTTTTAAATATTATACAAACATTTGTTTGGGAAACATTATATTCGTAATCCACACCATTAGTGCCTAAACTTATGAAAAACTAAAAATACTAAAAAAATGATTTCCTCATGATTTATAAAATTTGAACCATTGCATTTGAGGGTTATATAGTACCTCACTGGTCATTCATACATACAAATGAATTCTAATTTAGATTAATCATTCTTAATATCATAAAAGAACACATGAAGAAAAAATGGGTTTCATTAATCATTAAAAATAAAATCATACAATTTTTATAGTATAAAAAACCCATGGATAGAAAGTGGGTTTCATATCCTATTCAAATGAAAACATATAAATGAATCATCCCTAATCATATTATGATAAAATCATGGAAATTAAATGTGTATCAAATATATTCAGTATCTTTCTGGATGAATACCATTCAATCAAGATAATAATGATAACAGTCCTTACAACATATAGAAAAAGGGTATATAGAAAAGAAAATAATTTACCAAATCAATTGATGTATGGAATATACATGAACACCAATCAATCAAAAGAATCCAAAATATCGTGTTTATAAGAGAAATTTATTATAAGAGAAATTATGGTTGTATATTAAAGTTGATTAGGAAATACAAAGATAGTAATGGATAATTCCCCCAAAAAAGGATATAACTTAATTCATATATATAAATAAGGTTGATTATTTAATTTTAATAATTTACTTGATCAATTAAAATATATATCAAATAGGAATTACATTGAAAAAAATATATTTTTTGAGTTTTAGAAAAATCACTCTGGTAATTAATAATATCCCTGATCTTTTGAAATAATTTTAAAAAATAATTTGTAAATATAAGATAATATTATCTTATTTTAAAACCCAAAAAAAATATATAATGTGATATATTAATAAAAATTTATAAAGTTAGTGTAATAATTTTTTCCCATGTAAAATGTTAAAAAGAGAATAATTTCACACTTTAATGAAAATTACCTATACAGAAAATGATAAAAAAATCATTTAAAAATTTTAAATGAGGTTCAGTGGAAGAAAATGATCTTAATAAGATATGTAGTCATAGATAAATAAATTTTAAAATGTATCCAATGAACATGATAATGAAAAAAGGATATCAATTGAGAAGAATAGACGGGGTTGGTTTCCCTTATAAGAAATGCATTGGAAAAAATAAGAGAGAAGGGAAAATTAAATTTTGAGGGGACATATAAAACAAAATTATTAAACAATAATAATTAGGAGGTATTTTACAAATAATAAAAATTCATTATATGGATTTTATTTTTAAAACACTATTAATTTGAATATAATATCGGTAATGAAACCCTTATTGTTTGAGTAACATTTTAATCAAAATATCTTTAAACGATAGTATCTTTTAAAAATAATCAATTTAATAGATAAAGTGAATGAATCTGTTATAAAAGAAATATCCTAATAATCTATTTCATGACCATATATCTAACCTTTTAAAAACATTATATATAAGTATTCTCTAAATATATACAAGTTAGTTTTTATCTTTTTTCAATATTGTGTATGCGTAATCTTGATCGCTTGGAACTAGTTTTATAGTAACAGTATTTTTCATTATTATTCTCTTAGATTTCATCAATCCCAAATCATGCATGATTCTTGGATTAGTGTTTTATAGTATTTATAATTTATTAATTTCATTATATTAAATTTATGATTACAATGGTTAATGATTAAAGTACTGATGGGTATGTATTTTAGATTTTTAATCAATGACAATTGATATCATAATTAGTGAGTTTAATATTAGTATTAAAATAATAGAAATGAAATAAAATACTGTTTTCATTATTTATATCTTATTTTATCATTAATAATGTTTTCCTATTCATCCATGATATTATTTTATGTCATCGTTTAAAAAGGTGGTTAGATTAATCCAAATATAAACTTACAATAATTAATGTATTATTATGACTATGAGGCTATTTTTGGGAATAATTAAATAAATAAAGAATAATAAATATATTTTATAAATAAAATTAAATTTTCGAATCATATTTTAATGGAGTTTAATAAATAAGAAACAAAAAATCATGAAAAAAAAGATATGTTACTATATGGAAAAGGTAGTCCACATAATGCATGGTTAATGTTTTCCTTTCTCAGAGAATGAGAGGGAAATGAGGTGGATTATAACTTCTCTCTTATTAATATTAAATATATTATATATTTCCCCATTATAAATAGTGAAAAGAGGCATTGTTGAAAAATGGAAGTTGTCACTTTGTGGAGATGGTAGTTTTCAAACCACAAGAATAAAAGTTTCTTTTTTCTAAAATAAAAAGGAAAAGGTGGTTAATAGATATTTACTAGGAATTATATAATTCAGTATCAATACAATACTTATATAATTATCTTGTAATCATAAAATAATTTTTTGAAGGTAAGAAATAATATAAAATAATTTAAGAAAAAAGTACCCACATTGAGAACTTAGGCTTTATTTTAGAAGACTCATTATAAATGAAGATCATAAAAAAAATATGTTTTTAATAGAGGATAAATCCTTAGTAATATGGTTATAAAGGAATAATAATGGTTATATTTAAAGATTTGAAGAAAAAAAATTGAGTTTTCTTGAAGCGATAGTATGAGGTCCCTTTTATAAGTGGTGAGAATGATATATTTGAAAATTTCTCAACTTAATATAAATATATCTCATTCTTCACATTACAAAAAACTCAAAAATATATAATAATATATTGGTGTGATATAGATTTGATAATACACCATTCATTCATTTTAACACATGTTTTAATCATGTTTTTAAGTCCTTTATTCTGATGATTTTCACTTCTATAATTTTTTTTGTTTTTCTATGGTAACTAATTTATCCCTAAGTAATTTAATTTTAATGCCTAAAATAAAATTTAAATTATTAAATAATTTAGATCTAATAACAAAATATTAAATGCATTTTATCATGTAAAATTTATTTTTTATGAAAACACAATTTTGAAAATTAATGCATGTATTGCGTAAGAACCAGTTTTTAGAAAAATTGTATTTTTAAGTTTGAAATTTACATGTAGGGTAAAATTATCAATTTCCTTTAATTTAATGATATTAATTTGTTTATTATTATAATATAGTATTTATTTTTATTTAAAATCATTCCAAACCCATATTTTACAAAAATAATATTTTTTTAAAATAAAAAACAAAAAAATAGTTTTTATTGGAAAATATTACATAACTTCTTAAAACATAAATATAGGTTTTCAAAAATCAACAAATTATTTTTAAAATTTATATTTTTACTTCATAGATATGTATTTAATAAATAAAAATGCTTATTAACATTTACGTATTTCTTATATATTATAGAATTAAAGTTTTGGTAAAAATGATATTTTCATTATTCACCTAAAATTGACTATTTTATAACAATCACAAAAAAATTATCCTAATATAATATTTTTATTCTAAATAAAAAAAATATTATCACTTTATTAAATTTAAATTATAAATTTTAAAATTTAATATTTTTAATGAATATGCGATATATAAATAAAAAATTATTTTGTAGAAGAAATGATATTTTTAGACATTATGGGTTCTTAATATTATTTCATATAAATTTAAAATTTAAATGATATAAAAATGTGTTTTAATATATAATAATATTTTAATGGTGTCCAATTAATTTATTTAGATAAAACATACAACACTTAATATAATAGTTCTTTGAAAGAAATATAACATTTATACGAAATATGCTTTAAAAATACCATTAAAATTAAATATTTATTATCTAAATTTTAATTTTAATAATATGTTGATATTAAAATATTTTTTTAGGATGTACATAAAAATTATATCATTTATTAATAATATTAATATATAACACATAAATTTATATATATATATATAATATTTAAATATTATATTTTTATTTCATTATGAGTTATCTTATTCTAAATTTACTACAAAAAATATAAATATTTAGTATACCTATTGGATACTTGTATATCCAGTGGCCATATTCTCAATGACCGTGTTTCCAATGATCATATTTCATTCTTATACATAGGCATGCTAGAATCATACATTATATTCTCACTTCTTAAGTCACATTTCTCATTTCAATATTCCTCATTTTTTATATATTATTATTATTTCTCATTTCTTGGTATTCTTCTTTATTATAAGTCTTTGTTTGCTATTATTGATCCTCATGGGTGAAGATTATCTATTATATATATTAGTGTTATAAATTTTATTATTTTCTATTTATTTTCTACATTAAATTAATTCATTTTTAATTGATGTAATAATATTTTGTTAGTAATAATCCATGGTGGTTCATAATTAGTTTCATGTGATTTTATTAAAATATTTTTTGTACGATTTGATAAAATATTTTTTACTTTAAACTCTATCTCATATATTTTAATTTCGTTTAACAAATAGAAAAAAAAATAATTGTAATATATGGAAAGAATATGCTTCCAAAATAATCAGGGAGTTATAAGGTTCCTTGAATGTGGTGTCCTCCTCCTCAGTATGGATCATCCATAAATTTTTATATCATTATTAAACATATATTAAAGGGAGGGAATGAAAAAAAAGGTTTCATTGATCAACAATTATGTTATCTTCCCTAGTAATTCATGCTTTCGGAAATGTTAGTTGATATTGTAGACTCGTATTTTTTCATTTTTTATTGATGGGTACAATATTTTTATTCCAATTCTGGTAGTTGGAATTTATTATCTTGTAAACTTATACATCTATATTGGAAGCATGGGTCAAATTCATCCTCAAGGATGCATGTATAAATCCATGATGGTAATATAAAAAACTCAAATGATGGGTATACTAATTAAGATAAAATATTGGCATCTCTGTATAGTTACATGGAAAGACATCATGGTTTTTCTTGAGTATGGAGATATATGTATTTTTTTCATTATGGAATATGGAAGTTCTAATTAACATAGATTTCTGACCAACTATTATACCAAAATTCTCTTATTTGAGTTCATTAATGGTGGTAGAGAAACCTTCCTCAAATATTTGAGGGTTATCTATGAGGTCTTCTTCTCCCTAATCTTTTTCCTCTGTATCATAGGAAGTGGAAGATGGATGGCCATTATGGGATCTATTAAAAAATATATGGGTTTCTTTATATTAATAAGATGATGCAATAAAATCCTGGATATTTTCCCCTTCATCTTCAATATAATATAGGATAGACGATGCATTGATAACTTGAGAATCTAGAGATTATTTTTTTCAATCACATATCATGTCCTTATTTTATTTTATCAATGATGACATATAATCAAAATGTAGGAAGTCGCTAGAGGTTTAGTAGTGTCACGTTATAATGTGAATTGGTTTAGAGGATATTCTTTTAGTCTCATACACACCTTTTGAGGTGGGATTTTTTGCTAATCCTTGTATCTATTATAGATTTAAGAAGTATTCTTGAATTCTTCACAAAACACCAACATTGGACTAGTTACCACTATGCCAGTGATTAGTTGTTGGCATGGATTTATGTAAACATTTTATGTATTAATGGTTCACAATCAAAGTGAACATACCTATGTATCATTGGTTCTCTATCAATAGTACCAACTACATGTGTCATAATTTCTCCATATTTCACATTCTAGTTTGAGTATGTTGTCGTTTAAATCCACATAGCTATGATCTATTGAATTTATCACTATACATGGAGGTGGTATGTGTTAATGGTATTAGGATTGGTTTCATAATATAGACTTCCTACATGTCCCTATGAAGTGAATAAAAACCCATGTAGTTCAGTTCCACTTAATGGGACATGTATTTTAAGATCATGTGACATATACCATTATGGTTCACTTTAAATCAATACATCCATGTATGATTATATGAATTTTTAAGTCATAAGGAATTTATTTCTAGGTTAATGTACCTAGAAATGGTTAGTGTGGGACCTATTTGTGAGTATCCCTTTAAAATTAACCACAAAGTAAATATAACCCAATGAGGATCAGTTTATTTCATAGGGAATGTACAAACATGAAAATTCTGGCCAATATGGATAGTGGGGATATAACCCACCATGTATGATATATTCTCATAATGAATAAAGAAAAATGATAATAGATTTTGTGGAGTATTCCCCAATTAAATGATGTCTAGTCTCATAGGTAATAAAGCCAATTAAAAAAGGACATAGGTCCTTTCATGAGGAATATTTCCCCATAAATATGGATTTTCATGGATCATGGACTTAGTTAAGACATGGTTTGTGATAATATTTGGTTTGAAACTCAAATTGGAATCCTCTATATCCAAATTAATAGAAATCATGTCCCATGAAATTGGAGGTTTAAAATTTAAGGTCATGTGATAGGACCATACCATGCAGTTTGAAATCATATGGTATGAACATTTTTTCAAAATTTTATATTGTATTACTAGGGAATTTTCCTATAGTTTAATGTCATGTGACCAGGACATTTGTGTTTTGAAATGAGTTACAATAGAGGATTTAATGGTATTAATTCATTTTATTTCTATTTTGTTTCTACTTGTGTGTTGGTGACTAAATAAGAGAAGATGTGGATGAGTCTTAAACCTCAGTAGGAGGTCCTTGGGTGTTGCTCGGAAGAATCAAGGAAATGTAGTGTGGATTAATCATATGATTTTTTACTATGATATGGGTCTCATTCAATCATTCATTCATCCTAAAGATAAAACTGTTGATGAAAGCATGGTTTGGTATTATACCTAAAAGGTAGTCTCATAACCTCGTGGCTTATTGAGTGGGATAGGGAATCTACAAAACACCTAAGCTAATCATTCTTGGGATTCATTCAACCAAGTAGAGTTATACAAACCATGTAAAATATCAATGATATCCTATCAATAGGAACCCATGTTATCATGAGAGAACATGGTTGGAACTACATATAATTACATGTCGATTAAGGAGGATTTATAAAGAAATACCTTTTATCAAGGGTATACAAAATTCAAGGGTCTCATATTGGTGTGTTTAAATTGATAATATGTATCTGGTGGTTTTGGAGAAGGCATTGATTTTTCCATTTTGAGTTTTTAATCGTGGTGAAAGGATGATATAAAGGTCATTTGCGTTAGAGCATTCTAACTTTGAAACCTAGAAAAATGATATGGTATAAGGGATATAATTATCTAGCCTAATAAATCCATCCATAAGACACCAAATATATCCTATGATGTGTCCCATGTGTTGTTCTCATTCCCCACAAGTTTTAAACAAACTCGGGGAATCGTATTCATACAATATGAATGATGTCTCCCAAACAATAGAGTAAAAAACATCACAAATCAAAAAATATATAATGACTCATTTGTATATCAAATATATATGGAAAATAAGATATCCAAAAATAAATATTTTAGTATATAAAATCACACAATCGATCCCTCCACTCTCCCCTAGTCTCCCTCCCCATTATATGAAAAGATGTAACTCTACCTCTTATATACATTTTCATCAGCTACAATCAGATATCACAACCCTTATTCTATAGAAAAAAAGGCATAATTTTCCATAGTAAGTATTTAAAGGTACAAACCTTATACATTATGATAATGTAAATTAAATTATTACAAAAATAAAATAATAGGAACCATATTCCTAATGCAATAAAATAACCAATTCACATATAATTAGTCATATCTCTCTAGATCAGCAAAAATTTGGATTAAATCCAACAACTAGAATTATATACATTCATGAGATTAATCTTATTAATAATTCCAAAAAAACCACACCCCAAGTATAAACATTAAATAAAATATCTATTTCATTCATGTTTGAAATAAATAGTTAAAAATATGTTTTCATCCATTTTACATAAAATCCAACATAATAATCTTTGATCATCAAAAAACATTCAGTATAATTTTCTATTTAAAAAATTAAATAACTTATAGAAAATTTCTCATCCTACACTGTTATCATTTAACAAAATCATTTAAAATCCACTTTAAAAGAACCATTTTTTTAAAAATCCTCTTTTTCAAAACAATGTCAACTTTTAAAAGAGTCAAAAGGAGTAGGAAACACTCTTTAAGAATTAATAAAATAAAGAGGATAACAACTATTCTTTAATAGTTTTATAAAGTAAATGTAAAGTACTATAAAAGTAACCATCCCATAAACAATCACGTGTGTGAAAAGTCTTAGGTCATCTATGTTTAGTTGGAACACTATTTCCTTGTATAAAATAATGATCTAATCTGTCAAAATCTAACATGTACTATCATACAACTAAGGAGTGCATACCCTTGTCCTCGTGGTGTGGTGATATCCCAATCTATGTAAGAAAACCATATTTGAAACCACTAAAGGGTAAATTCCCTACGCCATGTGGAACTATGACACCCTGGCCAATGCCTTACAACCAAGTCATCTGAGCATAAGTGTTTCATTAGTATGGTTAAAATCTAAAGGGATACTTAAACAAGACTTCCCTCTAATATATCCTATCTTCCCATGTCTTTTAACAATTTCAAAAGATTTCACATTTCATTTAAAATTTAATGTCCTTTCATCAAACCATGTCATTTCACCTTTCATATATATATATATATATAATAAAGAGGATATTCATTAACCCATATCAACCTTCACACTTTTCAAAATAAACATATTCATTATTAAATCATTTGATTTTATCAATCAAGGGAAATATAAAAACAAATAAATATCCATATATAATAATCCTTAAAAATATCATAGTATAGTATAAATTAATATAAAACACCCTTTTTACATATATCAATAAAGGTAAAAACAAATAATTTTAAATAGACCTTTCAATTATATTTTAGAAACCAAGATAAAAGGGAATTTTTTTTTTCTTATTTATACTCATATACACTTAAACATATATGTATACCTACTTATCTTATTCCATAAATTCACATATTCTCATGTGAAAGTATACACATAAATAAATATATGTGTATACCTATATATGTGTGTAGAACTGTCATTTATATATATATATATATATCAAGATACATTTTACAAAAATTTTCCTATTATTCAAAACCTATTATTTAAGAAGTTACACCAATACTTGGTATTTCAATGATCCATTCAAAAATTAATTTCCAAATATATTTAAAAACCAATTATAAAAATTCTATTTCAAAACACTATTTAAAAATTCAACTAAATTTTCATTCAAAAGAAAAAAAATTCCAAAAAAATATTTTCAATTTAAATATCAACCCATATGTTGTCAAAAAAAATTTAAATATTTCTTTTTAATTAAAAATAATTATTTCACTAATTGTTAAATACATGGAATTTCAAGTGAAACTTGAATTGAAATGTAAATAAATTATTCATAAGAAGAAAACCTTGAATGCATAATTAAATTTAATTTAACTAACATATATAAGATTAATTATTTAAAAAAATTACTCTGTGAATCAATCAATAAATGGGTCTTAAATTTAAATAGTAATCATTAGAAAACCTACCTCTATTGAATCATAACCAAGACATGATAAAATATAATGTGTCTCCTTCGATAAACCAATAATAAAAGTGATCATAAAAAAAAATTCAATCTAAAACCCCTAGGGTTGGGAAAAAACAAAAATCATGAGACAGAAGGGGGGGAGTGGAATAAATGGAGGAAGTAAGAGAAGTCCATACCTAGAAAAAAGCATACAATAATTGTGAAAAATTTTATAGAAAATTCTGAAGGAAGAGTCATCCATTAGAGTGGGTGTATGCGTGATGTGGTTAATCTTAGGGGAGAGGTGTGGCTAGGGTATGTGGTAAATAAGGGGGAGAAAAAATAATATATAAAGAAAAAACAAATAAAATTAAATTAAAATTAAAAAAACTGGACATGGTGTTCGATTTACTCTCACTATTTAATAAATCGTTAATAAACCATGCCACCTATAATGGGAACTCAAAACTATAGCACAAAGTTACTCATATGATTAAAATAAGTTTAATAAATAATTTGTAAACCATTTCGACATATTTTGTTTTGAAATTCATGATACACATGGTTATTGTATGGTTTGAAAAAAATATGTTGGATAACCCTGAACCCCTTTAAAACATTCAATTTTTAAAAATATCATCCCAAAATTCATAGAAAATACTAACCAAAAAAATAATATTTAATTAAAAAAATATTATTTGAGATATATCACACCACTATAAAATCTTTGTGTCCCCATAAATTCATTGACAAATGGTGGAAGAAAATAAAGTACTCAAACATTATCTATTTCTCATGATCAAAAGAACACATCCTCATGAAAAATCTAACATCTCCAAGCATAACTTGACCACCAATGACGGATATAAGGTATAATGTACATCAAGATCAATCAAGGAGTCCCCCCAATTTATAAATTGTCTAAAATGGGGGGTCAACAACACCCACACTCTCTAAGAGATTCTATACCTAAAAAATAATCCTTCAACCAAACACCCAAGGAAAGCTTAATTCTTCAATCAAGCATACCAACCCAATGGAGTAGAAACTAGAAGAACTACCTATAAAATAAATAGAAACGTTTTCAGACCGGGGTTACTATACTCAATTGGCTAAAATAGGACCTCATATCTAGAACATCGTCTCAAAAAACTGAAAAAGAAAATTAGGTCCATAAATTAATAAACTCTCTAAAGTCCACACATCCCAATTACCCAAGAATTGACCCAAAAGTTAACTATGCCCAACCCGACCAAAAACAACTCCCAATTTATCGGCCCCAAAACTGAACCCTCAAAAAGTATGTTATGATCACTATCAAGGCACAAACACCAAAAGGGGTTTGTTTTAGATGATTTTTAATGGATTGCGCATCTCGAAAAAAAATTTCCCCTCATTCCAAATTTCTAATGGAAATCTGATTTCATCTCTTTCACCTGTAATTTATTATCCATCATCAAAATGAGATGATATGATACTGGTTCCTTCTTCCATAGCCTTAGATATCATTTCCTATTTTGGGTCTCCCATGTATATTTAAGTGATTTTCATGAAACTCATTCTCTGAATCATCTTCATGTGGACACTAGTTAATTACACTACTTATTTCTTAATAGGGTAGGAACCTTTTGTTAGGAGAGTAGTTATATCAGGTATCTCTAGGAATTTCAGGACATTGGTCATCTCAAAATCTTCCTCTTTGAATGGAATCTAGCATATGGTATATTAGGAAAAGAACTAAATTAATCATTTGTTGATCATGATGTAATTATGCTGGTGGTGTAAGTATTCCAAGAATTATTAACTTAGGAATACCATAGTTATTACATGGGGCATGTATTCTGGTTCGGTTCAAGAGTTATATGTCCTATGTAGGTGGATTATAAAGTCTAGTTGAGACATATTGGGGTATGAATTTAACATCTTGTGGAAACTGGTGTTTAGATCAGAATTCCCCATGGAGGTGGATCTATGGTTGTGGATAAAAAACCCCATAGAGGTAGATCTATGAGGTGTTCCCCTAGAAGGGAAGATGTCACACCTATGTTTTCCATTGGATTAGAATACCCCATGGAGAATGATAATTATTGGTGGATCAAAATACCCCATGGTGTGGTTCTGAAATGTGTGTCCCTCATAGGAAAGATGCCACACCATTATTTACCAATGGCTCAGAATGCCCATCAAGTTAGATCTAAAGTTGTGGATCAAAATTCCCCATGGAGGTGGATCTAGGAGTTGTACCCCTAGAATGTAAGATATCACACATAAGTTTACCAATAGATCAGAACACCCCATGGAGGTGAATCTATAGTTATGGATTAGAATACCCCATGGGGAAGGATCTAGGAGGTGAATCCCAATAAGGGAAAATGTCACGCCTATGTTTACCAATGTTGGGATTGAACCTGAAAGAGGCATCTTATGTAATCTGTTTAGAGATAGGGATCAAACCCCATATATCTCAATATTGTGTTTTAAGTTCATATGATAGGACTGATCCATGTAGTTTAACATAATGAAGTAAGGACACATGTTTCATGAAAGGAGCCTCAATGAGGGATGGTGTGGGGTTTATTCATGCGAAATTCCTATAATTGGAGTCACATCACATAGATAGGGTAGATGGTGTAGGTAATATACATGTAAGGTTACCAATATGGGTGTCACATCCAACAGATGGGGTAAGGTGGCATCCCATTATGATCAAACGTGGGGTATCCTATGTTTGTTACATAGGATAAAACAACAATTTTATGTCATGTTTTTGAGAATATTGTTATATAGTTTAATGTATTATGACTAGAATGTATAACTAATAACTTTTACATCATGTAGCTCGGATGTGTGGGGAGTCAATCCACACCCCCAATGATTTTTTAACCACCACTCATGAACATATGGGTGGGAATGGACATTGGAACTGCTATAGAATAGTAGTCAATCAGGAGTTTGATGTTAGGGTCCATATGTATAAAAAAATACATGAATTAGGGTACCTATGTTTAGAAGCAACATGTATGTTAATGGTTACACTAGATACATAGAGGATGTTACTTAAGGGTCCAAGAATTTGTTGCACACAAATATTTTGGTTTGAACATAAAATTTTCATGAGCAGTGGGATCTAAAACAAGTGAAATAGATAAATAAAAGAGGTATATTTTCATGCAACTTATGGAGTTGCATACAGATCATGGTTCTATGAAAGAAGATACTTTTTACGTGCATCCACCTATAATTAGGGGTAGTTGTTTGAGGATCACTCGACAGTAGTAAAATTCATGTTGGGGCCCACATGAGGTATATCGGTCAAATGCATTACCTTTTAGGGTCCATGATCATTGGTTTTATGCGCTATCATAGAATAACGAGAGGTCTGAATAGTATAGTGTTACTTCATCTTCTAGAGAGACCTCCTAAGGGAGGGGGTGAGCTTATATTTATATAAAAACACCTAGATTATTTATATGAAACTTATTGGTCATGTAAATCAAGTTTGACATATCTTCCCTTTGTCGTTGGTGGTTGGACATGCAATATTTAAATAATAACCTACCCATTGGCATGCAAGACGATGGTTGTGCACTAAGGTTGTGTTAAAGGATTCTTTTTTGTGTGTTTTATGTATTTTTTTGTGCATTGGTCTTATAAATTCCATCATCGTGAGGATAATCCATGGTACTATATGTCTCTTTTGGCGCACAACTCTATTGTGTGAAAAAATAAATCTCTGAACACACTCACCAAAAGTTGCAGGGAACCTCTCTATCAACCGTCAAATGGTCCTTATCGGTGCTTAACATGTTTGATTCATCCAAAAATGATAATTTGAAGATATAGGTGAGATTTTAATACTAATAAATCCCCCCCACCTCATAATCTGAGTAGATAGGGGACCACAAGGTTAGGTTTTGAGGGTAACAACAAAGATAGTGGATTTTTTTCATTGCGAACAACATTTTGCTCGAGTCAGCCAATTAAGGTTGTGATCTAGGTGAAACGTTGAATTTAGTTCCTATAAATATGCTGAGGGGGACCTTTTACTATTACAACTATTCACATAACATTCTTAAACTCTCATATGTGAAACTCTACATTCCATGAAAACCATAGATTTTTGCCGCTTCTTTCTCACAAAATGCCCTTTAATGAAACATTTTCTTCAACCAAGTGAACCTTTTTCATGAAAACTTATATATTTTCTTTTTTATCCTCCTTTTTCACAACAAAAGCCTGTATTTTCCCACATCTTCTTTTAAACATACAGACTTTACTAAAATGGCTAATGAACTAAATTAGGATGAGATCAAAGCTATTGATTCCACTGAAAGAGGTGAAATTGTTGAAAACCCTATGATTCCTTGGTAAAGGAGGGTCATGTTTGATAACCAGGAACTTCTTGTTGAGTTGAAGGAATCCCAAAAAAAGTACCCTTTGAGCGACCACCTCCCACTATTAAATTTTTTGTTGATGGATGAAGTGAACATCTCAAAAAATGAATTCCATATGAAAAATTCCTTGTTCAGATGTGAGGATGAGATCAGCCACTAGAACATCACTCTATTTGGGAACCTTGCCTGAGATCACATGGAAATCCTTGTCTACATGCATAGTGGATGAATGAGGACAGTTATAAGGGAGCAACCAAAGGCTGTGGAATTTTTATCCTAATATTCCAGCATCTTTCTAAGTAGTATGCAATACAATAGATAGGGTTGGTATAAATACAGGGATATTTGGTTAAGAGGAAACCTCACTGATGAATGGGCATGTTTATATTGGGCATGTTAAACATATCTGCAGTATCGGTATGACCTGTATAACATCATATTGTTTGAGGTAGTATGGAAATTTCAATTCCACACATACTATAAATAGGATATGTTGACCGATATCCTCATCTGTTGGTCTCCAGACACTAACTAATTATACCTTCACCATGGGGATGTGAGAATTAGCTTGTGGGATATGAAATGCATTAGTAGCATCCCCCTTGATGGGTTTCTATATTATGATTTCCTCCTAGTGCAAAGCATCTGGTCGGAAAGGCAGTAGACTACTCTCCCATCACAACATCTTTTAGAGGATTTGAAGGAAAATATGGGTCACACTCCTCCGTTCCAAAATTATTTTTCATTAAAGACATGGTTATGCATGTCCATGAAGTAGAACCCAATTATAATGGTGTTAGGATGGAAAAATCATTTTCTTATGAGGTCTCATAAGGGAAAAATATCATATTGGATGATTCTTGAGGTGGATTCCTACAAGTGGTGGGGTTATAGCTTGGTGGAGGGATGGTATCCACTTGTTCACTATTCCACATTCCTCGCTACATTACTTAGTGGTTAGATACATCCAGTCAGATACACCCACATGACCATAAACCTAGGGACTATTGTGATGGAATTCATTATGGAGGCCAACAACATTGGTGAACTTGGGTGTACTGGTGCTAACTTGGATATATATCCAGCTAGGACATGTGGTGAGGTGAGATATGAACATGAGTATTTGTGGCTCTTTCTAGTTTCTACACACCTGGATCTCAATACACTTTGATGGATATGAGTTTCTGGATGAAATAAGACTGTTGTATGCTATCTTATTTCCCTCTCTAGTCAATATTTGTGAGGTCAATCTAGTGATTCTCATAAAGACTAGGGTAATGGTTGTCATTGTAAACTGTGAAAATTTAAACATTGACTTGTTTTCATCCCCATTTGGTGTGATGGTGGACAAAAAGTATTGAAAAATTAAAGAAGAGGGGTTACCTATATTATTTTTTGTTTGTAAATATAGTGGAAAAGATGGATGACAATAACTACTTTGAGTCATAAAAACTATCAAATTTTTTCAAGAAGTTCGAGTGCATCCAACATGCTATGAGGAGATTTTTCATCAGTATCCATGAATAGAGGAATTATTGTATCCTTCATTAGATATGTTGGATGAAAATTGGTGATGCCTCAAGAGAGACCATCTAGATACCACCACAAAATGTGAACACCGACTTATCCAAGAATTATGCCAACAACTGGGTGACATCATACCAAGGCTTGATCTTACGTCAACGCATAAGGGTGACCATACTGACGAGTGAGGTGTTGGAGTAGTAGGAAGTTGGGTGGGATTCCCTCTAAGGGGAAAGATATAAATCTATAGTATCTTAATATGGGGTTGTGCTGGGAGAGGTACAAGCCCCTTTTGCACCCCCACCTTTTAGACGGGAGTTCCTTCCCCAGAAATGGTCTTCAGAGCAAGCAGGCACCTCTTAGGCCATGACCTGTAGATCCAATTAGGCTCTGGGAAGAAGATGAAATATTTTTTACCCCCAGATGTGGATGATACCTTCTCTATGTTCTTTATTTTTTGAAGGACTTTGGAAATCACTATGACGATGGAGGACATCTGGAGGAATTTGATTCTGTATGGAGTCAATCTACCGAAATTTGTGCTCACATGGATCATGGATAAGGTGGGATTCAATGAGAGGCATATGTACCTGGCATCCATGGATTCATTCTCATGATAATAGGGGAACCTGATATCCCTACCAGCATAGTGTGGGTATTTTTTGGCAGTGATCCATAGAGTGGGGACATTCCACCCACCGATGGTTCAACATATGAGGCATCTATGAGGATGGGATGTAGGGATCTAACAATGGAGAATCCTAGGGTTTATCCACTGATCAGATGAATCCCCCAAATAATAAAGAGATCACGACCTCATATGACTTCTGCATGGATGAATTTTTTAATAAAATCATTATAAATTAATTGAATCGTTCATTCCTTCCCCTTGTTGTTAAAAATCTCTAAATATAATATTTCTTATGAAAAAAATGAATAAAATTATCAAGGGTTCCCTGTAGGAGGAGGTGGGGGTTCTCTATTAGATGTTAATGGGAACGCACTGAGGCCTATGATCAAGGCTGAAGAAACTGGTTGGCCCATCGAGGAGGTTGGAGTGCGGACCTTAGAGAACCATATCCTCCTTATCATTCTTGGGGGACCACACCCTGGAATTTCAATGGTAGTGTCCACTATTGATGAATTAGCACACCTGAGGTGGCTTACCATCAAAATCCTTCAACCCAATGGTAAGACTTTTTCTCAATTCACCTAGTCCCTTTCAACTATTCATGGAAATTTTGCATCAATATGTTTTTTTCTCATGAATCTCTTACCCAACCAATACTAGCAGATCATATGTAACCTAGATAAGTACCAAATAGAGTCAAGGGGTATCCTATGGTGGAAATTAAAATTGTGATTTGGGGACTAATTATTCCTATGCACTAACTCTATAAGTATTTATCTCTCAAATGTTCCCTGTTTTACCAACATTACATTATTGGTAAAATTGACTAACGTGCTATTATTTCAAGAAGTTGTCAAAATAGTGTGAGCCCTATAAAAGGGTGTGGTATTATTATTCGAGACCCCTTCCTTGATGGCTATGCTATACCTTGAGGATTCGATCATTCAAGATGAACCCACCTTGTTCATGGGGTAGTAGTCTTCCCTGATTGTGGATGATGCCACTGGTGGTAGAACATGAGGTAGGTTGAGGTGATGCTATTGAGGAAGGTTCATATAAAGATGACCGACCTCTTGATATAGAGACTGACTTGTCTAAGAGGATCATAGAGGATGATCTAACTGATTTTTTCCTTGAGGACTTCCCTAAATATGAGCCTAAACCAATCATTGAGCTAGAGGAATCTGGTTCTGATGTTTCTAAATAGAATGGCATCGCCTGGCGTAGAATGTGGAGGCTCGTGAAGTGCTTCATTACCCCAAACTTCACACTGCACCTAGTGAAGAAAATGGGTTCCCTTCTCCACTAGATATGTAACCTAGGAACCAAATCATTGGAAGCTAGTTTTCTTAAATTTATCGTCCATGAGTCCCTTATTGAGCGGGTACATGAGAAAATCTAACATTTAGATGTCATCTGAAACTAGAAGAAGTCTAATAGCACCTAGAAGCTCCACAAGACTAACCATGAAATTAAAATTTTTTATTAAGAGGTGAATGATTGTGTACTCTTTCCCAACTATCCAGAATAGTTTATCAACAAGTTTAGTTCTTAGCTGGGGGAGTCCAATGAACAATAGAATAAGGAGATATATTAGATAGACAAACTCAAAGATGAGTAGGACTAGGTGAATATTAGGGCCAATGAGCTTTGATCTGCATATGTGGAGGATGAAGTGGAGTATGGGAGATGCTAAAAAGTATATGAAACCATGAACCAGAGGTTGGTATGACTAGAGAGTTAAATTTTTGGAGTGGATCCATAGGGGGATTTATGCTAGGGATTAAGAGAATATACAAAATGTTAATGATACATTCTAATTACAAAAGTTTTCTTATTTAAAATTTCATGTATGCATGGACATATTCATGCATCACATTTAATTATCACACTTCAATTGTATTTGTGAAAAAACCAATGTCCAATCCCAAATCTCATGTGAGTAATTCTCAGTGTGAGATACTAGGGATGGCCATGAGATCTATCATTCATATAAGAGTTTTGTAACAACATCAAACACTCAAGGTCTACTATTGTTGACTGACCGCTGAAGGAGTTGGGGTTGAGAGATGTTGTAGCTATGGAACATTGGTCTCTAAGTAGCTGAAATTATTTTACAAGGTTCACTTTTTCAAAAATGAAGTAACACCAAGGGTGTTGAATTATACCCAAACAAAGGGAAATGGAAAGCATTAATTGTGATTCCAAAAATATGGAACACAAGGGGAGTGGCATAATGATATAAGATAATGTTGACTATGTTAAAAACACAGCATACACATAATTTAGGTGAGTTGTTTTTTGATCTAGGGAAATAGAACAAGATGATAGGTGGGGGTTATATTTTGAAATGGAAGAGAATGATGATCCAAATAAGTGGTACACAAATAATTGAGGTGAAGTGATGGAATGCTTGATTGGATTCCAAAACTCCTATAATTATGACACCATTACATAGAGCACAATGGTTTGGAATATCAGTCTAAAAGAAGGTAAAACATTCTATCTAAGGGGAAAATAGTCATGGATTCTGATTAATAGTTGAAGGATTTTTTCAATGTGGTAGGTGACTAGCACCAGAGGAAATGTATTCTTAGGAAAGGGCCTAATCTACCTTGTAGGTTTACATTATACAATGAGGATTATAGACATGAGGTTTAATTTTTTATGGTGATGAAAATCTATCACATGATTTATATTCATGTCATTTGGACTTAAATCCATGTAGTTTTAAATTTTGCAGCTCGGACATGTGAACCAACATGAATAATACTTTCCCAACTGTTGTGGAAAAGGGAACAAGAGGGGATCACAATGGGAGTCTTCCTTGAAAATACTTATAAGTAAAATAAATCATGGAAGAATAACCACCCAATTTAAATTGATCCAAGGAGGTCATGACACCACACAATACATTCCCGTAGAGTCTTGCACTTAATTAAAAATCATGATTCTTAGATGCGGTCTTAGATGCTTGTTTAAGGTCATAGAGTTCAGACCAAGGGAAAAAAATTTATGTTCATGGTGCATGGATAACAGGGTGGTTTTTCACAAAGGAATGTGTGAAACATTGAATGAAAGTAACCTGATGTATTCGTGGGCCCTAGGAGACCACCCGGTGCAGTATAAAACATTCATAAGAAAACCCCCATATGGTTTAATTTCATGACACTTTGACCTATTTCAAATATTTTTCAGTCATAATTCTTGGGACATGAGAATATCAAATGGATATGTCTAGTATAGAAGATTAACAAACCCTAACATGACTTGGGAACCTAGCTGGATCAATGCCACACAACATATTCCTAAGGGGACTTGCATGAGGTTTAGAGTCGTGATGCTAGGACATAGACTCATATTTGAATGTAATGGTGTTTAGAACATCATGGAACTCACGTATCTCAACCTTGACTAAGGAAACCCCCTCCCAACTCCTAATACTGCATGAACTATGCTAATTGTGAGATGAAAAGAGAATTATGAAGTTCCCATTGCACATTAGGGAGAACATAATGTGGAGTAGAAGTGGTCATTTAATCTCACAATGGTGATTATGACATCCTACGCCTAGATAGTAAAAGAGGGGAACACCTGATGGATTGGAAAAAAATTGTTGACCATGTTCGAAACACAGGTTATGTACATGTGTTCATTAGAGATGAAGTAAAGAAATGTAATATCAATTGTTGACTGAGTTTGAAACATGGGATATTCTATTTTATACTTATTATACTTTGATCCATGATACTAGGATGATAGGTGTTCCATTATGGCCAAAAAATAATATTTTTTGGGAGCTCATTTTGTTTGGGATGATAATGGTTATCCAAATTAGTGAAAGAAAAGATCACATGAGATATTGTGTGGCCGGAGACCGGTGTTGGAAGGCTGAAATCCTATCTGGTGAGGGTATCATATCATCCCACATTGTGAGGAATATCATTTTATCATGGGGTAAGGCCTAGATCATCTTAAACTTATCATATGAGGCATCCCAGTTCCATACAAGGTAAATAACTATCTCATACTTATCATATAATGCATGCTAGTTTCAAATGGGGTAAATCTATTGTTTAACATTGTGCACTAAAGATGTTGGGCTTGGTACTATAAAGTCATGAAACTTGAACTAGATTTGTTACTAGTTTAATGCCGTATAACCCCAACTATAGGGAGGGTATCTCATTTATGGATTCATGTCATTGACCAAGAGGTGGGTAGGTGTCTAGAAAGAGGCTTGTGTGGAATTAAAGGGTGATATACAAACATGAATATAGGTTATAAGGGACCATATTACACAAAAAACTTGTAGAACTATTACCTATGTCAATATCATGTCATTGAGGAAAGAAAGGCCCTCAGTAGGTTGATGAACGGGGTCAGCCCTGGAAGAGATATATGGGTGTAACTACGTATTCAATAAATATGTGAATCAAGACACATAGAGTTATGTAAAATGGTATAGTAAAATTCCAGTGATGGTGGAATGATATCCTATATATAATGGATATCAAATCATATCATACTGGGATATGAGGCATCCTAGTTTGATACAAGTTAAAATTTTCTCCCATTAAGAGTTGTCCTGAATTTATACAGGGTAAGACCATAGTTTAAAATAATACACTGAGGATGTTAGTGGGTCGCTCATATCTATTTTTCCATCCTCTCCTTCCTCATATTGGGATATGAGGGAATATCATCGTTTTGATGGGTCAAGGAGAGTTAATGGGTATTATACTCATAATGGAGGACCAAGGGAGTATTTCATGGTGATAACACTGTATGTAACATATTGTTTTACAATAAATCTATGTTTGGGAAAAAATTCTAAAAGTATAGGTGTCACTACATATCCTGTTAATATGGGAATCTGGATACACATAGTTTTATAGAGACAGTGGAGATATAGGCATACAGAAACACTAGGGTTGATGTAAACCATGCCAATGAGGGGAGAATGCACATAGTTTTGGGTCATAGTTCTTGGACCATGGATCCTAATTTAAATACATATATATTGGACCTACAATAAATAGTTTAAGGTTATAATTCTTAGATCATGGAGAGTGGTTGGATTTTATAATGTTCATGTGGTGAAAGAGTTAAAACCTGGTGTTAATTGATCCATATAAGTCCCTGCACCACATGAAGCAATCCAGAATCTGGTTATACATAGTTTAAGTTTTTATAGATAGAATGACAAAAACATTTTAAAGAAATGTTTTGTTGACTTTGGGTAATTAATTTAATGTCACGATTCTTGGATTTTGGAGGGAATGTTTTGTCCAATGGTATATTTGTGGAAAAAAATAATTAAAACCCAATGGGAAATGATCCAAAGGTGGCCCACATACCACATAAGTACCAGGAAAAAAATGGAACATAGTATAATTTTTTATTTCTTAGAATTGTGAAAATGTATCATGGAAAACTGTTTAAGTACATGATTCTTAAAATGGGGTGATGATGTAGTAAATTTTGTCTTTGTGGAATGGAAGAGGTAAAACCCAATGTGAATGGAGCCAAAGGAGGATCTTGTTCCACATTCACACCTTGAGATGAACTGCATATAGTTTAAGGTCATAATGCTTTGACCATTACCGATTCCAAGGGGATGAATGGTTGATAAATTTTTGGATGGTCCAAGAGATGAGATATTCGGGTGTCACTATGTATCCCATGATGATAGGAATCAAGCCACACATAGTTCTGGAGCATGATGTGGTAGAAGACAAAAACAGGTGGGGTAAATCATCTCTGGTGAGGGAATTGAGTCATTACATGATTCTCATGGGAAATCCCATATTTAGAGCATTGGTTAAGTCAACAATTTAACATTCTATGATGAGGATGTTTTTTTTCATCATATACGGTATGGGGCATCCTGATTCCAAATGAGGTAATATTTTCAATCATCCCATAATTATCATATAAGGCATCCCAGTTTATACAAGATAATGTCATATCTCATTAATAAACATCCCTATTTTATATAGGGTAAGACAAAATTTCACATTGTGCATTGGAGATGTTAGGATTCCTAGATTAAAGTCTTACAATATATACTATAGGTGTTACAAATATTTTAGGGTCATAATTCTTGGACTGATCACGAATAGCTAATGGTAAAGTTTTATTGACCAATGGATTTTAGTTTAATTTCAAAAGAAATAGACCAAGGTGAGGATTTTATTTTAAATTACTAAATCTCAGACCAATCATATAGTTTAATATCATGTTATATGTATGTATGAGGCTCCTCAAAAAAATTACTTCTTGAGAAACATGGAGTTGATGGGGGGTGTTATACACTCCCTATCCATGGTGACCAAAGAGTATGCTCTATTGGAATTCACCTTATGAATTATGTATGGTCCTTCCCACTATGTATTCTATATTAGGGGATTCCTTCTAAGTATCATTCACAATCTTATAGCTAGTACCGTTTCACCCAAGAGAATGGAGCAGAGGTAAACCTTCTTCTTGAATACTCTCACTATCCTTTTTTGGTGCCTCTCTAGATTTAGCAAGGCTTGGAGCCTATTTTCTTCAAGGTATTTCGACATAGCTAGATGTAATTCATCAATTTTATATAACATCTACTAGTCATAGATAGATATTTACAGTGAATAAAACTAAACCATTATGGGAAAAAATAATTAAGTTTCATACACTTTGGAATATATAGTCACCATGTGGAATTCTATGTTGTGATCTAATAGGCTGAGAGGGCATTAGAGAGCTTATCTGGACAAATTTTTTTATTATACAGCACTATTTTCTACATAATTTTATAGAGTGTCTTATTGAATTCCAAAATCTATCCATTTTTAAGTGAATGGTTGTGGGAAGTATTGTTTTACTGAATATTGTACTTGGTGTATAGTTTCAACCGCTTGGAATCCTATAAGTTAGTGACATTATTAGTGAGAATAATTGGAATGTACCTACAATATTGAGTCCACATACTATAATGGGAAAAGAATAATTGGTGGTGGGAGGAACTCTATTTTTTGATACACAAAGTTAGAATGAATCCAAAAAATTTGAACCTATTAGAGAAATAATTATAGTCATGGTTCATGGTGTTCCAGAAGTTTCCCAGACTCTAAATCTAGTGCAAGATATTCAATACCACCTGATTATCACCACATGACATAGTGTGGACTTCCTATATAACTTGGGGGATATCAACTTCTTGAAAGAGATGGAGAATAATTCCATCAAAACCATGTCTATTGAGGGTTGATTCAAGGTTAGGCCCACTTTGGGGATGAATTGTGATTCATGCTAATGAATTCGATCATGTTAGGCCCATTCTATTGGGATACTTCCACATTAGAGATACTCAACAAAAGGAGTTTTCTAATTAGGTGTTTCCACTATTATTGGGAAACATGAGGTTCCTAGAATAGAAGCATTATCCACTAGTTGATTTACCACTGTCATGTCATCATAATTTGAAACTGAGGGGGAAATGACCCTCCAATGTGCTACATTAATGATCAGGTCATCTTGGTCTGGTTCGGTGAGATACACGGCCAGGCCTTCCAAGGCGTCATCTAAACCATTCTATGACTGAGGTATATGATTCACTTCTAGTTGATCATAGAACCAGGCCATCATCTAGTTAGTATTCTCTAGTAATGGTACAGGCTCTTTCCTTCTCACAATGTGGTAAACATTAATCTATATTATGACTCATTCTAAGTCTCCCTTCACATGAAACAAGGTACATAAATATTGAGGTCAAACATGAGACCAGTAATAAGTTCTGATATTCTTCATCATTATTGGTGTAGCCTTCAAACCATAAGAACAAGTATTGTGGGATAGCCTATACAGGAGTGATGAAGATGATCCCCAGTCCTAATTTGTTGATCATGGGATTATTAAGCCTTCAAATAAAAAGGAACTGGGAGGAACCATTTAAATTCATCTTCCAATATAGCAAGTCCTGATCTACTGAGAGGATAGAATCATCTAAAATTTCAAAACCTTGAGTCATTTCTTTAGGTTAGAAATCAATGGCCAAAAATTCTGTGAGTGCCCGACCATTTATGGATTTATATATAACAAACATAATATCAAATTACTAAAGGAACATTTTTCTATGTTCCAAACATCTTATAAGTATATGGTTATTAAGAATATACTTCAGAAGGTATACTTGTTACCCCAGTTGTATCCCATGATGATTTAATTAATTCTACAACATCTTCACTACAAAAACCAGTGTGATGTAGCTCTTATTGATAGGGGAGTATTCGGTATCTATGTTGAGAAGCATATGACTGAGATATTATAAACTATTGTATCTTACCTTGTTATTTTTCAGGGAGATAATAACACCAAGGGATTATTCCAGGGTGGACATGTAGAGTGCTAGAGTATTCCTTGATAAGTGTGTCATCTGAACTAGAGTTTATAGAAGATACTGATTGATTTCTTCTACAAAAATTTTGAACTCCACGTTCAAATGGTAAATGGTTCATTTCTTAATAAGACTCAAGAAGTGAAAACCCTTTTTGGACATATTTTCAACAAATCCGAATATGTAGGCTAAGTGGCATTGAAAGTTTGGCATCTCCAAGAGGTTTTTTGGAGGAGGCATCTATATAATGGCCCTGATATTCACAAGTTGTCCTTGATGACTCTATATCTTATGAAACAACTGATAAATTTCCTTGAATTATACCTAAATTCACACTTCAAGGGTATTAACTTCAAATACCGGGAGTTAAGGAAGATGACAAATTTCTTTAGTTCCTTGTGATGGTCCTAAAGCTGGTGGGATTTGACCTCCAAGTCATCCATAAAGAATTCCACCAGCTTCCTGAATACTGGTTTTAAGATGTGGTGCATGGACGACTAATAATTTTCTATTTAATTCTTCAAGATGAAGGGAAACACAAAATAGAATAAGGTCCCATATAGTGCATTGAAGGCAATGAACTCCTCATCCTCAGGGGTCATCTGATCTGGTTATACCTGGAGAATCCATTCATGAAGGATAGGGTTTAGAACTTGGTTAAATAATTGATCGAAAACAATGTCACTAAAAGGGAAAAACCATCCTTCATAAAATTAGGGTTGGGGTACCGAAAGTCAATACAGACTTAGATTTTTCCATTCTTCTTCCTGACTTGGATGATTTTAGCTAGCCATCTGGGATACTAGACTACCCTGATGAAGAATCATTTGATAGGATTATCAATATTAGCCTAAAGTATAGCACTGTGAGAGGGGTTCATCTTTTTGGGAGGCTTCTTCAACCTATGATGACTTACTGGGAAACAAAAATGGTGGACTATGACCTGAGGGTTTATTCTTGTAATCACACCATAACTCTAAGAGAATACGTCATGGCACTATTTTACGAAATTCGCATACTATTTTTTCTTTTATGGAGACATGGAATGACTGATTAGTTTCGTCCATAGATATTCCCCAGTACCAAGGTTCACCTAAATAAACTCATCAATGGTGGTGGAAAAAACCTCTTCAAATGTAAGGGGGTTTCTTCCAAATCTTATGTATCGTATGAGGTAGAAGAATAGGTCTGAAAAAATAGTTGATCCAAACCATTGGAACTGTGGGAAGCAATGATTCATGCTTTAGTGGAAAAGAAATCCTCAAAGAGGGGATTTTTATCTTCTTAGACTGTGTCGACAAAAGCTATTGATCCAATTCCATATAGCCTTTAAGCATGAGGTCCATAAATCATTTTAAAACACAACTATTGAGTCATCTTTTATTGATTCATCCATGATTTATGGAACATTAAAAAGTGTCATGAAATGGTGGCCATATGTATAACCTCTAGGTAATTTACAAGAGTGGGGTCTTCTGGTATCACTGGAGTTTTTCCCATGTAAGTGTACAGGGTAATCTATGGGTCCTCCTTCTTTTTGCGGATGTTGAAACTCTTTTTCATGGAAATGATAAAAAACACCCAAGAATAGTGTTATGGGATCTAGTTGAAGAATTGGGTGAAATAAGGCATCATCCAAGTCTTCTAATGGATTGGCTAAAATGGTTGTCAGATCATTGGGAGAATTGATGCACTCAACACTATCAATATAATCCTACTTCACCTATCTCTTGTAATTATTGACATCTAGATAGAGGTATTCATAGGATTCAAAAGGAGACGAATCACCCTGGAGTACCCCTACTCGACTATTATAGAGTTCTTGAGGAACTAGTGATATGAGGAGGGGAAAGTTGTATAAAATGTCACCAGGTCCTACCCAATAGTGCATTGTAAGAATTATCCTTCTAGACTATTACGAATTCATCATTTTATTTCAAGCCACTAAACTGGGTCTTCAACCAGATCCTTTGACATGGTTTCTTCTCACTCCTATCATAACCTAGAATTATTAGGTTTGATGGATTCATGTATTCCCATTCAACCCCAACATGTGGAGCATCCTTTTTTGGATGACATTGATCCCATAGTCTATTTCCACCAAGATATAGTGTATTTCCATGTCATTGAACTAGCATGTAATATAAAATGAAAATATGTTACCCTGTATGAGGTTTCCCTATTGTTCCTTATAAATTGATATGATAGATTGGTATTCCTCTCACTCTGTCTCCTCATAATAATAGGGATCAGTGAAAGATTCCACATCCTCAAACTATAGAGGACTTTTCAAAGATTCTACAAGGTCCTCACACATTTCATTCGAAAAATGGATAGACTTCAGGATCAAAAAACCTAATGGGTATATCATCATGGTTCTTCAACAAGTAACATTTCTATTATAAGGGGATATGTTTTCTTGAAGAGGGTTGATCCATGGTAGGGGGCACAATAGAGTCTATAGATTATACCACTAGGTTCTGTCAGGTGCTGGAAATATTAAACTATTGACTAGCTAACTAGCTCTGAACCCCCGCTGGATGACTATTTTTCCTACTCTGAATGACTATCGGCTAACCTTCAGTTATCAATGTTCTAGATTTAGTTGGATGTGGCTAATCATGACATGGTCACAAATAATATTCTATATCAACTAAAACTGACAGTTTTGAAGGAATTTATAACAGATTAGTCTGAGAAGATAGTGCTTGTTGATCTCTTTGAAAACCCTATTGCATGGATTCAGTAGAATTAAAGGCCTGGATTGATGCGCTTTCCTCAGAATTTTGGCATCTCACATGTCCTTGGAATTTCATTCAACAGTGTATGCCAAAGTAATGTGGGTGGTTTTTGTGAAATTCTTCACTATTTAGCATCATAATGTGGTGTAACATCTTGTAAAAAATCATGTAAGCACACTACTACTTATCATTAATGAGGGCACATAGTGTTGGTTAGACTTTAGGGGAAACTCCCAACCCAAAGGGAATCAAGTCGTTGAGGGTGGAATATTGCATCAGCACTAGAGGGGGACTCTGATCTCCCTTGAATCATCGATTCCTATTCTTCTGAGATTTGGAAGATAGCAATGTGGACATAGAATCACTATCTAGAGAATGCACAGAAACCAATGGATGTTCTATCCTACATTAGAATGTGTAGTTGATTCCATGGGCATGAGAAACTACCCTACAAGACAACTAGTCATTATACTTTTGTGTTCTATGGATAGAAGCCATATTCTATTCCCCAGAACCATTGTTTTCACTATTGATGTTGATAGAGAAATGTTCCACCTTTTCTAGAACGTCACCCAATTTTACCAATCCATGATCCACTTGGTGTTGCAACCAATATTTAAATATGTTTCATTCTTTTATGGTGTGTTTGGGATCCTATGGTTTTTGAATGATCATCATAGTTAGTCTATCTATCTTCCTTGGGTTTCTTACACATTAGATACCTTAGAATCCCCTCCTCTAGGGAAAAAATAAAGTTTCCTGGGGTTTATGAATTGTCAAAATAATAGGATTGGTTCCTTCTATCTGGAAAGGGAACTTTGGGAGCTTAGCCTTCATGAGGAGTTGGAGTTACATTTTCTCATATAGGAAACTATTATTAGTGAGGTGATGACTGACAGTTCTATGATGGGTGTAGTTGTTCTTGGTATGGATGTTTGGGGTGAGGCTACACTTGGTCAGGATGTTCTCTAAGAGGATCCTCAAGAAACGAGGCCAACAACTCTACTAATTCTAGGGCCTCAACATATAAAGTGGTGAAATTATCTTCTTTGGAAGGTTTTCTTATTGGATCTACAAGAGGTATCAGTTGTGGTTGTCTAGTCTACTTTAGGGCTTACTCTAAATATTGTTCCTAATAAAAACATGTCTTGAAACCCACCTAGAATGTTTTTTTGATGACCATAGAGACCATATCAGTCTTGAAATTTCTCATGCACATTGTTTGTAAGTACTATTGAGTTAGTGGCAAGTCAATTGAATATGTTAGGCCTTTCCACTAGGATACAGTGTATGTGACTATCTCAAAATGTCTTTTCATTCAATTGAAGAGGATTGAAATACTTTTTTGGCATGTGTTGGAGTTAAAATTCTAGACAAACTTTCTATGATGGTCAACTAAACAATCAATGGACCCTATGGGTAGCTGGATATACTAGATGATTGTGATACCTTCAAGTATCTAAACAAAACACTGAAGCATTATATCCTCCTACTATTATGGGGTTCCCAATATGGGTCCCCCTTGAGATAAAGTGAACCAAGTTCTACAAAGTGTCACCAATTCCATTGAACTATGAAAAGAAAGGATTCTCAAACATTGAGTTTTTTTTTATGTTACACACCCACACCATATATGGATTTTATTCATGTCATATCACCACCTGTCATGTTTCTACGACCTCAAGGTTCATTGTCAGAGTGGCCATTAAGTCATCTTGGAAATTTTCTCTATCTTATAGAGGTTATAGGGGAATAAATTCATTGACCATCTCATCAATTCGGATAGAAGGTTCATCAACTCAAGGAGTAGCACAACCTAGATCTGAAGGAGGGTAAATATGCTACTCAGTTGGGTTTTTTGACTCATATTTTGGTCATTTTCCATATCCCCTATCTTTTTTGACTAGATGGATAGATCCACCAAGTTCAATTGGGGTCATCTATCTAAGGAGGATGTGTTTCCCTAGTGGAGGAGAGATAGGATATCTTAGGGCATTTCCATTACTCTGGCATCAATTATTAATGAGATTAGTGATGATCCTTTAATGATCATCAAGCTACTAGAGCATGGAAGAAACTATGGGATGTTACACTATTTTATGTGTGGCCTTGAATAGATCAGATGGATCAACATTCTCCTTATCCATGTTTTGGTGTTGACAAGTGTAATTAATACCTCATTAAAGTAATCCATATGGACATGTTCTTAGATCTACCGATGAGTGAGGAGATGTGCAGAGAGTTTTTTCATGTAATAGGACACTCCTTGAGGTGTGTATCCACTATCATAATCTATGTCATTTTCCATGTTCCCATAATCCTCTAGTAGGTTGTTAATGATAATATATACCATAATAGTAATCCGAGGGGAACTCTCATCAGTAATAGATAGGCCAAGGTTCTACAATAAAGGGTTGAAATGGAGAGTGTTGTGTTATCCCCAGCCTCTGATCTGTATGCTTCTTCCATAATTCAGAAGAGTAATGTGAGGCTCTTGAAGTAATATTTTTGAAGAATCTGGAGGTATCCCAACGAAGTGGGGAACTAATTGACTAGGATTATGGTAATATCAACCCTCAAACATTGTTGGTCAATAGCATCGAGGTTCTCCAAACTCTATGGGTAGGTTAACTAATGATCATGGAGGTGGTAAAATGTCACCCATATGATTTAGCCAAAAAAATATCATGTCTCTATTTAAGGTACTCTGGGATTTTAATTTTTATAGTAGCAAGTGATCAAAATACCACTAATACTTGTTCAGAATGTAGAACCTCCCACAGGACGTCTTCATCATAGAAATGGTTGTGTTTATTATCAGAAAAATATCCAATCGATGCTCCCAACGTAATTAATGGTGGATCTAATGTGGATAAGTTATATTGCTTTTTGACCAAGATAGGTATTAATTCATGAGTAAAATGTTTACTACAAGTTGATATGTCTCTCAAGGGTGGATCCAATTTCATCTTGACAACCCTATAGGACACTGTGTTCCTTATTGACTCATGTGAATGGGAAGTAGTGTTTATATATGGTTCAGTATAATGATCACCATATGAAGGTTCCAACCTTCACCCTGGCCATTCTCCAAATACTTAGGTGGATGTATAGAGTATCAAAACTGGTAGTGAAAAAGGTCACATAATTACAATCCCTTGGAAAAGGGAAAGAAAATCATCCAATTTCATGTACCTATGGAGGAATTTGGAGATCCTCTGGACCTCTGTTTATGGAATTATGAATCTCAGTTGTTGGGATCCAATCCTTAAATCTAGCAATTGGGGTGGAGAATCCATTATTGAGTCATCTATACACTCAAAAAATAAATATCAATGAGGTCTATAATTACTTGGTGTTTTCCATAATATTTTATTTGATAGTAAGTGTTCACCCTTCTACAATAGGATGATTTTTCAGGGAAAGGTATGTCTTGAACATGGGGAGGACCTATGTACATGATGGTTGAAATGTAGGGAGGACCTCCACTTTGGTGGGTTAGGATACTGAGAGGTCCTATATAATGTCTTCCATTGGACCATGGATAACCTCTTCTTTAATTGGTTTCAATGTAGGGATTACCTCATCTTTGGATACTGAAGGAGTAAGGAGTACCTTCACTCTGGTTTTTGGTTATATGGGGAGAACCTCTATTTTGTTTATGAGTGACATGGGTAGGACCTCCATGTTGAGAAGTTGTAGTATGGGGAGGACCTCCACTCTGGTGTTTGATGGAATGGGGAGGACCTCCATGATCATTGGGGAAGGATCGGGCTAGGACTCTAATTTTATTAGTAGTATCACAGGGAGGACCTCCATGATGATTCTTAATAAAGTGTGGAGGGCCTCTACTAGGGTTGGTGTTATATTGGGGAGGTCATCCTCTTTGGATAATGGAATCATAGGGAGGACCTCCATGTGGATTGTTGAAAGAGATGGGTGTGCCTCTTCTATGTTTGGTGAACATGAAGGAGGGGACTTTTCAATGATTTTCCTCATCATAGGGTGGGACACAATGGCTATCAGTGGTTCCAATGATTGAAAGAGTCAACCAGGGCTACATATAATGTGGACGGGGTCTTGATCCCAATCAAATGAAAATAGATCCCAATTGTTTGTGGAGGAAAGTATCTAGTGGGATATGCTGGTGTTGGTAGGGATAACTAGAGCTACTAAAGAATCCCTTTTTTAGGTATCATCCTAAGCCTTACCACAACATTGTAATTGGGTGCTTCAAACTAGGATCAGTGGAGCATGGTTGAATTCCACTTTCTCTTCTACCTATTAAATTTTTTAGGGTTGGTATTGAGGACCCTAAGTGGTATCCCCCCTTGGTGGATCCCAAGAAGTAGTCATGGTTAGTGTGACTCAAACATTCTCCACCACCTTCATGTATGAGAGTGAGTCATTGAAACTCTTTGAGGAGATACACTCTAAATGTTTCATTTTTGGAATGGTGGGTTTTTTCTCTTGGTGTGACCCTTATCGGTGGTAGTGTCAATGATTAATCAATGCCTCTAGGTCCTGGTGATTCATTTACCTAGTGTAAATACCCCCTCTTTCCCATATCAAAATATAAGGGTGTTTATCAGCCTCATCGTGATGATATTAGTGGGTGAGATGTGGGGTGGGTGCCTCATAAGTGATGGTGTTCCAGAATTCATGTAAAAGGTAGAGTTGTGTTGGATTTCTAAAGAAATGTTTCTCCTACCCATCTGCCTACATGTGCCACATATTTGGAATCTGGTGACATAAAAATATTCTAATTCTCGAGACACTACTAGTCCCCATGGTTCAGGGGAAGAGTTTCGTGATGGTTTCACCATATCGTTTGGTGAACCTGACACTATAAACATATGAATCCAATCCTTGATATTAATACAAAAATAAATTGTCTCCATAGTTGAAATAGAAAATCATGGAATTGGGTTCACCATTTCAATTTCTGATTCTTTCATTGGGGTCCCGCATCTCATGAATTTGTTTCCCCACATTCCCACATTTCATAGTTGGGTAGATTTCATCACTTTCATCAATGATGTCTACTCCTAAACGGAAATTGGATGATGGAATGTTGGTTCCTATTTCCATGGATTCTTCCTTGGATCTCATTTCCTAGTCAGTTTCTTCCTCATATATCCAAGTCATTTCCATGAAACTCATTCCCTGTGTCATCTCAAGGCGAACACCAATTAATTACATTGCTTTTTCTTAATGGGAAAATAACCTTTAGTCAAAAGGGTAGTCGCATAGGGAACCTATGAGAATTTCAGGACATTAGTCGCATTAGTCACATGGGAGTCTTCCTTTTAGGATGGAATCTTGTATTAGGAATCTTAGGAAAGGATCCCAAATAATCCCATATCAATCATGAGGTAATGACCCCAGGGTAGTAATTCTTCAAAATATTTTTTACCTTATTCATCCCATGTTTATTACATGGGGTAGGTATTCTTGATCATATCAAAAGTTTATTTCTTATAGAGATGGATCAGAATGCCTAGTTGAGATGGATTGGGGCATAGTTTTAACATATTGTGGAGATGGATGGTTTGATTAAAGTTCCCTATGGTGGTGGATCCATGTTTGTGGATCATAACTCCCCTAGGAAGTGGATCGAATAGGTGTTACCCTAGGAGGGAATATGTAACACCTAAGTTTACCAATGGTTCATAATGCCCCGTGGAGGTGGAACCACAGTTTTGGATCAAAACACCCCATAGGGGGAGGATCTATATGGTGTGTACCTAAGAGGGATGATGTCACACCTTTGTTTATTGATGGATCTTAAAACCCCATTGAGTCAGATCCAAATTTTTGGATTAGAATTCCTCATGGAGATAGATCTAAGGGGTGTTCCCTTATAAGGGAATATTCCACACCTAAGTTTAAAAATAGATCATAATTCTCCATGGACGTGAATTTAGATTTGGGGATTAGAACACCCCATGGGGGTGGGTCCAAGAGCTTCATCCCTAGGATGGAATATGGCATGCCTGAGCTTACGATTGTTGGGATTAAACCTCAAGGAAGTATCCTATATACCCTTTTTAGAGACTGGGATCAAAACACATATAGATTGATTTTGCATTTTACGGTCTTGTGAGAGGACCAATCCATGTCGTTTAACATCATGTTGTAAGGATTCTCATGTTGTGAAAGGAGCATTGATGAGGGATGTTGTGGGCCTTATTCTTGGGATCTACCCAGAATCAGAGTCGCATCCAACAGATGGTGTGGGTCTTACACATGGAAGCTCCCTAGTATGGGTGGCATATCCTATAGATGGGGGAATGAGTGATCTCATGATTATCATATATGGGGAATCATGTGTTTTCTATAAAGGGTAAGACTACAGTTTTACAACATGTGTCGATATTGTTTCTTTGAATTTTATCATCATATAACTAGGACATGGAACTATGTGGTTTTACATCATGTACCTTGAACATGGGGGGAATCACACCTCAACCCTATGATTTATGTAAACCCGCCTCATGAACCTTTGGTTGGGACATGATGTTGAAAATTTTGTGGATAAGTTGTAAATCAAGAGGCCAATGTCATTGTCCTTATGCTTATAAGCAACAGTCATTGGTGTACCTATGATTAGAATAAATAGGTAGTGTAATAGTTTAACTAGATATATAAGGTAAATTAGATTGGGTACCAAGAAGCTGGTGTGTGTGGTTGGGTTGAGTTTTTTTAAAAGTTGTTAGAATATGGGGATTTGAAAAATGGGGAACTGATGGAGTCAAGATGAATGGTTATGTGCAACATGTGGATTTGTGCACTAATTATGGTTGTGCGTAGACATGTTCTCTTTGCATACACCCACCTATCCTTACCTTTAGTTTAGTGAGTATCACTTGACATCATTCCAAGTAATGTGTGGTCCCACATGGGGTTTTCAATAAAATGCACTAATTTAAGGGTCCATAGTCACTGGTAGTGTGCACTATTGTAGACGAATGATACTTGTGAAAAATAGAGCATCACTTAATATTTCAGATGGCCTCCCCAATGTAATGTTTGAGCTTCTATTTATATCTAAAATCCTCATATTTTGGTGGTCAACTTATTTGGTGTTGAACTCATGTTGCACAAGTATCTTCCCTTTTTCACTGGTGATTAGATGCACAAAAATTCTAGAATGATGTCGCATTTGGAACATAAGGGAATGGTAGTGCACTGGGGTTGCACCGATGGATTATTTTTTGCACACACCACACCTTTTGCATGCACGAGACAAAGTCATGATGTTAGATTAAGGAACATTCATAGAACTATACACTTCCTTTGGTGTAAAAGTCTGTTTTGTGCAGAATTACATATTTGCACACACTCACCAAAATTTTCATGAAACCTCTTCATCAACCCTATAATGGTCCTTTAAGGTGTTTTGTAGAGTGGTTTTACCCAAAACTGATTGTTTGAGGCTTGAGGTGAGATTTTAGTACGAACAGATCTCCCTCTGACTTCCAATCCACTAAAAGAGAAACATTTAAAAACAAAAACTGAACCAAGATAAAAATATCCCCAAATTCCTTTATAGAAATCAAATTTAAAAGGAATAACAAGGAACAATCTATCCTTGAAAATAAATTTCAAGTATTGATAAGTCCAAAAATAAGAGGAACTATACTAAATAAAGAAACTAATTACTTCAAGGTTCTTTCTGAATAAGATCTATCATGTCCTTTAAAATATTTCTTTTAGAGGAAAATATCAAATAACATTAATCAAGAACTCATCTAGATCTTGTCTAACACACTCAATCCAATGGTCTCACTTAACTATGATACTGATCTAAGTAATAAAACCAACAAAACATGACCCTTCCTAAAACCACATTTCAAAATGCTCTATTGTTCTAAAACATTCATTTTAAAAAATCCTTTTTAAAATCATTACCTTTTTAGAAAATTTATAAATAAAATCTCAAAATCAAAACACAACCCAAGTTCTCAAATAAAATCAAACATTTTAAAAATATTTCCTAAAAATAAATTACATTTTCTTCCCATAGCAATTTTCAAAATACCCACATAACCCAGATCAAAAGAAAAATCCAAACCACATGTAAACGTATCACTAATCCTCCTCCCCCATGAATTCCCCCCCCCATAAGGATTTTCATAGAAAGGTGGCCTAAATAACAAACCAAAACTAGATGTAACACCATGATTAGATTAGACACTTATTTTTGGGAACCATAGGCAAGCCATGAAAAATCCCTAAAATGTTTGAATTTTGATAATTTGGTTGTTTTATAGATTTTCAATCTATGTAAACCAACCTTATACCATTATTCCATTTTCATTCTCATCCAAAAATATTATTTGACCTCCCAAGGAAAATAAATTATGATGATGAACATCAATACATGATCAACAGTAGTCTTATAATGTTTCCGAAACAAAATTTAAATCCCAAATACCCATAGTGACTCAATCATTGTCTTGATTGATGTTTATTAAAAAATCATTCACAACCAACCTCGTGAGTCCTGATAACCAAATTTGAATGTGATATTAACATTAATCCCCCAATAACTTAAGGGATACTCAAAAAGATCCAATTTTCCTAGGTAGAAAGGAACTTGGTTTCCTTTGATACAAATTTTTCATGAACCAACATAAGCCATTCATGCTTCAGCAGCACAATATGGACCACGACAAGGACCAAGGGGAATTGTCAGTCCCTATAAGATAGTTACAAGCTCTAGGGAATAATATACACAATTTTACTCTAAAATAAATGTAAACACAATAGTAGGAATCTAATGAAAAACATTCATGACCCATCTGTATATCGGATATATGAGCCAAATCATATAAGAAGAAATAAAAAACAAATAAATAAAATTTCCACACAGTCCCTCCTCTCACCTCTAGTTTACCTCACCTGCATATTCAAAGAATAAAATATGCCTCAAATATGAATTTAATTTGGCCTCTATCCAATATCACTACCATTTATCCTTAGAAAGCAAAAATATCCTAATTTCCCAAAGTAAATCATTCATGGTTTTATATAATGAAAATTTTATGAAAGTAAAAGAAAATATTATCAAACTAGAATAATAAATACCATATTCCAAATTTGATAAAATAAAAAGCTGAATAAGAATAAATCAACACTCTCAAGAGTGACCAAAATATTGATCATATAATGACACTAAAATAATCTTTAGGTTTTAGATAAAAAATATTAAGAATGAAAAAAACCACACCCAAGGTTTAAAATTTAAATAAAATATCTATTCAATGTTAGTTTTAAATACATAATTAAAAATATGTTTTAATTTATTTTATGTAAAATTCAACATTAGGTTCATTGATAAATTATAAATATTACATTTTTTATTTTAAATGAAAAAAAACAACTTATAAAACATTTCTTGGCCTATGTATCTCATAGTTAAAAAATTAATTTGAATAGAACTTTCAAAGAAAAATTTTAACAACATCCAATTTATAAAATCCTCTTTAACTGTTAAAATAGACAACATGAACAAGTATCACTCTTTAACTATTTTTAAATGAAAGGTGAAAATAACCCTACATTAATAGTTTTAAAAATAAAAAGTAAAGTACAATAAAAATAATAATCTCATAAACATAAACCCTAATAAAAAAACCTAAGTCATAAAATGTTAGGGGGAACTCTAGTTCCTCATATCAACTTGTGGTCCAATTATTCAAAATCCAACACATGTGCGCCTACTAATAAGGAGTACATTTTATTGTCCAAAAGGTATGGTGACAACCCATATGGTGTCTCACAACCAATTCATCCAAGATTATGGGTTTTGTTTGTGTGGTGTAAATAAAAAGGGACCCTTAAACCATCCTTTCAACTAAAATACTTTTTCTCCAAATGATTATTGCCAATTTAAAAATATATCACATTTCATATAAAAATAAAGTTCATTTCGTCATCCCATTTCAACCATCACACTAATAAGAATAAATAAATTCCTTATAAAACAATTTCATTTACTAAATCAAGGGAAAATATTTAATTAGACAAAGACACATGTGTGATAATTATAAAAACTATTTTAGTAAGACTTCAATTAATTTAAGACACCAATTTTACATATAATAAGAAAGGTGGAAAAAATAATTTCAAACAGTCCTTTCAGTTATATTCTTGTATCCATGATAGAAAGACCTATTTTTCTAGATGTTCTTACACACACATACATATATATATATAGTTATTTATCATATTTCACATATTCATATATTCTCATGTGAATTTTTAAACATAAATATATATATCTTTTTGTGTATTCCTATAAATAATTTTAGAAGCAGCGAAGATATATAAATAAGTGTGTATATATATATGTGGGTGTGTGGGTGTCTATATATTAATACAAATTTTACTAAAGTCACCATTTTCTTCAAAACTAAATATTTTAAAAAATTCACCGATACTTGGAATTTCAAATACCCATTCAAAAATTTATTTCACAATATGTTTTAAAATAAATTATAAAATTCTATTTGAGAACCACTTTGATAAAATCAATTAAATTTTTTTCCAAATAATCCCTAAAGATAAACCAATATTATCAATTTCAATATCAACCCAAATAGGGTCGAAACCATTTTAAATATTTCAATTAAAATAAAAAAATTATTTCAAAATAATTAAATATATTTCATTTCATGATTCACTATAAATTCCAAGTAAATTAATTATTCCTAAATTATAACACCTCATAACGATTATCTAATAGAATTTAACAATATTAAAAAGGATTCATTAATTAAATAAAATATTATAAACATAAAGAGTAAATGGATCTTAAATTTAAAGCCTTTTTATGAGGAAAATTTCCTTAAATTGATAGTAAAAATTCATGGATTTTTAGTGCATTTTTTCTTCGATATCATACACTTAAAGAAAGAATAAGAAACCCTAATAAAGCCTAGAATAAAATAGATAATTAAAAATCAGATAACCCATTACACATAGGGTTTACCCAAACTATAATCAAAAGATAATTAGGTAAAAATGGGGAAATAATGATAGAGGGTTGAATAGGATTCCATTCAATGAAGGAAAAACCCAAAAATCATAAAAAATTCGAACAAAATATAGGGCGGGAGATGCAGTCAAGAAAAGGTGTACGTACATGATGTGGGATGACCAGGGAGAGAGGTGAGATATGGGTTGAGTAAATAAGGGGTGAGAAAAAAATAATAATTAAATAAAAAATGAAATGAAAAAAACAAACATAGTAGATGGTTTACCCACACTGTTTAATAAATCATTCAGAATCTATGCTTCCTATACTGGAAACTCAAATCTGTAGCACATAGTTTCACATAGGGTTCTCCACAGTTTAATAAAATATTCCTAGTCTATTCCAAAAATCTTCATCCAAGAAAAATATGATATGCATGGTTTCATCATGATTTGACAATATTTTCTATCAAACCATGCACCCATTTAAAACATAAAAAATTTTAATATTTCATACCTAAAATTATTAGATGCTCATGATGATTCAAAATAATATTTAATTTAATAAGATAAATAAAATACTAGGAGTGATAAGGTCTATCTTTCTATCCACCATTTGGGTGCTTTACAAAGTGGTCATATGAGGATTATGTGATACATGAGTGGATTTCATTAAATGAAGTTCCATAATATTATAGGAGGTATTCCTCTCACATTAGAGAAGATTCTATGTGAGGATAAGGGAGACATCATAGGAAATAGTTTTTTGGACTTTCAAAATAGTCCTTTTATTCTTCCCTTTTATGGAGGGGATCTAAGGCCTCTTTGGTCATTATAGGATCTCACGGAATTTCCTTGTATAAAGGGGCTCATTGGATTTTCGTTTATGAAGGTTCTCATAAGATTCCCATCCATGAAGTTGATTCTAGGCCTCTCATTCACAAAGGAGGATTGAAAATGTTTTTTCCTTTTTTTATTCCTTTGAAACTCCTTATTTTCATAGGACTACTTTATGATTGGATATCGGGATCTCTTTGATGTTTCCCAAATCTTATGTCTCCCTTTATGGGTTCTTTCCATCTATCAACAATATTTATATTTTGAGGTTGGTATGATGTATTTATTAGTTATTTTAAATATATGAATCCAAAAATAAGTGGCTACATAGGGATTATGTGATCTTATACCCCTCCCATCAGGTCATTGAAAATGAATCTTGCCCAAGAAATAACTATGTGGTGAGGGTGAAATAAGCACCTCTGAAATGTAAATGACACCCTTTCTCAACCCAATGATGTGCTTCAAAAATTATGATAGTGCTTAATTGGGGTTATTCAATTAGTGATTGGGAGATGAAAATGGTATTGGTTTCTATGAATGAGCTATGTGGTAAGAATAGAATACATACCTCAAAAATTTAAAATGATGACAATCGATGAAGATATGTGCTCTTCACAAATGAATAATTCAAATCATGAAATCTTATAGAGATTTGTGAAATTTTTCAACATAAATAATTTTTCTTTTATTTTCATTATTTCTCCCTTTTTTAATTTTTTATTACAATTTGATATTCTTTTTAATATTTTTAACATTATTTTCAATGATTCTAAATTATTTGTCAGTTGATGGGACTAAATAAATTATGCCATTCAGAATTGGGTTTGATGGTATTAAAAGAAGAGAATTAAATGATGTGAAGTGGTCTATGGAAAATCTATGTGGTCCCTATGGAAATAAATATCCTATATAAATCATTTTGGGCCCCTAATTTGTCTATATTTCATTGAGAGTGTTTCAAAAATTAATCTGAAGCATTTGAATTTAGAATTTATTTATATTGAAGACTCCCTTTAGCAATAGGGATTTGAAAACAATCCTCCATCTAAAAATATCTTACCCTTGAGATCAAAAACTATCATAGAGTATCTCTTTAACTCGTTATTCAATTCTTCGTAACATAAATAACCTTAATACTATCTATGAGGCTCGTTTAACTATATGTAATTTTTCATAGTGCTTATGTGGTCTGTGTAGGTGATATGTCAAATCACATACAGGTAGGTCCACTTTTTCAAATACCCTGAGAGGGTGTGAATCTATGAATTATTTATTAAATCTAATGCCCCTTCATATATTGTTTCATCGTTAAACAAAACACAATTCTCTCTTTCTCCCATATCAATGTATAAACAGAATTGAAATCAAGCAAAAGACGCCGTGATTTTACTTGGTTCACCCTCACTGGGCTACATCTAAGGAGTATACAACAGTGATGTGTCGATGTACCAAATAAAATAAATATTACTTCTAATTACAAGGTTAAGGATAGAAAACTTCTATTCCTAGGAACGCTACCTTTTCAATATTTAGGGTCTACTCACTACATTCTCAAGGGTTACTCCCTCTGTCTCTTTCTCTGGCTCACTATTGAGGGAAAGGATCATCGTCTTCCTCTACCTTTCTTATTTCTCTTTTAAGGGATCCACTCATAGTTTATGGACTTGTAGGTCCTATAATTTTTATAAAATAACACATCATCAACTACATCTGGATTCTTTTTGGAAGTTACTTTTTCACCTATAGATGAAATACACTTTTCCACATACTATTAGTTAAGGGAAATTTCATTCACGAACTGTTAAGTCCCTTTGTGAAAAAACTTGCTTCCTCTGTGAACTGAGCTACATCATGTATCTTATATTCTTTGTGAACAATCACTTCTATGGACTACCTCTACTTACTCAATCGTGTACCAATTTCACATACCACCTCTTCAAATAGTCTATGCATACCACCTCTATGTACTGCCTCCACATCTACTTATGGATTCTTCTTGAAGACCACTTATTCTTCGAAGAACCATTCTATTATTTTTGTAAATATTTACTTTGTGATCTTTATATCACCAAAAATCCACTTTGAAAACCATTCTCATCAACTCCTCCTTTCACTAAATCCCCCTCATGAATCTCTTCTCATTCACGGACTCCCTAAGAACTCTTTCATACAAAGACCAACTTATTCCTGAAGAGAGGATGTTTTATAAGGAAAAAAATATTGGAAATACTAGGATTATTGGTTCATAAAATAGTAAAATAGATCTAAAAAATATTCTACTCTGAGATTTACCAAATCATTGATGTGGAACAACCTTCGCTACATACCCTTTCTCCTCCTTTGAGGTGGATGATCTTTTCATCAAAACAAATCCTTCATAGCTCCAAAAATCACCACTTCATTTCCAAAAATTATAATCCACCCCCCATACATTAATATTTCCATCAACATCTTACCTCCCATGAACCATTTTCAACCTATGACTTGTTCCTACAACATAGTCACTGTACCATGCTTTGCATTTTTTTTACCTTCATTCAGGGTCTTCATACCATTTCTATATGGAAACCCTTATTTTTCAAATTTTCTTTTTTCCATTCTACAAAATACTTTATGGAAAAATATTATTTTATCAAAGACCAAACTCTCTATTCTAAGGCCCAAAAATTTGGAAAACACTAGGAAACTGCGCCACCTTAAACACTTGCTTCAGAAAAAACCGACCATACTTATTTGTGGTCATATGGATTTGTCAAAAAAGACAATCACATTTAAAACACACTAAGAGGACACCTTGAGGGATTTTTTCCCGACTCATACATTTTCATATATTTATCCAAAACCATTTGAAACTTAATAATCTTTATATTTTGATATTAAATGACTCAAAAAAAATTATATTAATTTTCAAAAAAGGAATAAAATAATATAAATTGTTAAATCCGCTGAAAGAAGAATAAAAACCCCAAGTCATAATTTTTTATAAGAACATATAAATGTTAATATTTAGGATTATCCATTATCAAACGTGTTTCAAATTTATAGATTAAGGATACTGACAAATAATCATATCCATATACTATGATCTAAAAAATAATAATCTACATAGATCAAACACCATTGTAAAATGACTCAAGTGAATATTTCGTCCAAAGGAAATTTCATTAAGGAGGATTACTGATATAAATGATATGTCTTGGGTTGCACTCACTAGTCAGAAAAGTAGGTATAATGAGAAATCGAGGAAACAACCACTATTTTAGGTTATTTATTAAGAAGGTCATGGGTAATTAGAATTTATGGTATTCATCATGATTTTATATTCTTTTAGGGGGATCCTATGATATGCATAGATGGTTTCCTTCTTGGGTGAGGAAGGTTTGTGAATAATTTAGTCCAGAACATTGGGTAATGATATAATACAATTACTTTTGGATTTCATAGTCATTTTCACTCTATAAAAAACACATACACTAATACATACCTATAAAGTGGATTCTAGATACTAATGCATTCTATATTATGTATGGAGAAGTTGGTATTAGTCATTGGGACAACTGTATGTTCACAGGAGCAGCGATTATAGGGGATATGTGGGATGATTTCTTCCCCCATTTCCATATACTGTAAAATACATAGTGGACTCCTTTGATGGTGATAGAGTTACCTGTGATGGTGTGGAATTTCATGGAGTAAGAGCTTCACCCAAATATCAAGGTTCCTTTCCATGATTAGGCCTATGTATTCATTACAAAAAATGGTCAAGAGCCATAGTTGGGGGGTTATGGACCTACCCAACCTGAAGAACTAATGGAATTATGGATACATATTTTTGGACAATGGAATATGTTTTTTTGTTGAGTGGGTTTGCGAGGCCATTCTTATGGTTGATAGACTAGTACAATTAGAATCCTTCTAATAGATGTTCTTGATCGGCTATTTTCTACCCGTATGTGAGTTTCATTTTGGTGTTAGGGATAGGATGTTAGTAATTACATCTTATATTGATATTAGAATAAATATCTGTCTATATATTAGTGTCTTAGAAAAATTATGCCACCCCTTGAAACATATCAGTTAATGGAAGGATTGATTTAAAATATTTGGGACATTTTAAGTCCTTTAGGGATGGATCATAGCCCACATAGAAGATATGAGTAATTAAATGACCAACCAATCCCAGAGGACCACATAAAGTCACACCTATGAGGTATATATAAAATAAACCCCTTTATGTTTAGTATGTGGGATGTAAACTTTTTATTGAATAAACCCAACCACTTTATCTATACACTATACACACCTATATCAAGCCTCATAACATAAAATGTGATGGGGAGTCATGAATAATAAGGATTACTCATATCCATGAGGTAAGGTATTCAAACCACCTAGATTGATGGTAAATTAATCTATAGAGGATATTCTCCATGAAGACTCAGAGGAAAATTCCTTTATATTGAAAAATTATCCCCTTTCCCTCTTAATATTTTTCTGATAGATAAACACTTGATGGATTCATGCTAATTCCATATTGTTTTTTTGAGGGAGTAGATGGTAATTAGGTTTTTTCATCTACCTACTAAATCTATAGTTGGAATTTTCACTCAATATTCCAATGTTTAAATATAGTCAAATCAAAATAGGAAACTCCTTGAGTTGGTACCCCATGTCAAAATTCCTCTAGTGATTGAATAGGAAGAATATAATCCACAAAAAAATGGAAGTGAGGTGGACTTAAAATTTATTATCTTTGAAAGACTACAATCTAATTAATACAGATAAATCATATCAAGAATTTGGATCGCATTCCTTCAACAATAATGATTCCTCCTTATCCTATTATTCCTGTTGATTTCTCATTCCCAAATTCATTGAAGGAATATGACACCTAGAGTTGTACATGGTTCTCCAAGGAGTCCATGAGAATACTCTAATAAGAGGATATTGTATTGTCTGGTTATGTGTATGGGAACACTCTTAAAAACATCTCATATATATACTTCCCTAAGGAAGTAAGACTTTATTTTAATGATATTGATTTCATAATCCATTTTCAAAAGGTAAGACCTTTAATATGGATTGTGTCCATGATATTCTGGCTTCCTGGATGGTTAATAATGAAAAATTAGAGGTCAAATTTTTAGGGAAGGTAACATAGTTTCTAATTTTTCACTTTTATCTATTATTTTGATTCCATTACTAATTTATTCCTCAAACCCTATAGGAGGATAAGGAAAACATTTTACTCATAAATTCTCCACAGTGTTCATCTTGAGGGAAGAGATTCAATCCAGGTACTCCTCCTATAGAACGAGTGAAGGGTTAATGATTACTTTATGTCAAATATCATATAAAAGTAGTAATTGTTAATATCAAGGGATTACTCTCTTATCCATCACCACTAACTTCTCCCCTCACAAGAATATCCTCCAGGTAGACTATCATTCAAAGGTATGAAAAATATCTCACAATTCATATTCACTCAGGAATGGAAGGTGAGTTTTTATACTGAATTCCCCATCCCCCAAATTATTCCTATGAATTTATAGTGATACTTTGGTTTATATTGATGTTGTTCTGAGTTTCTCAAAACCAAGGTTATCAGCTTCCCAAAATCATGCCACCCCTATTCTCTCAGAAAGCTTATGCATTGATATAGTAATGGTATGAGTTTAATAGAGGTTGAGATTAACTAAGGATGAAGCAGTATTAGTTGTTCTCCCTAATTGTAGTATCCTCAACCTAAACAGGTTCTCAAATAGTGCCAATGGGCTAGATTCCACTGGCCTTAGGAACACCTCCCCAATCACCAAAGGATTCTAACTTAGTGAGGGTGTAAAAGGCATAGTGGGGAGGATATACACCTTAGGAATAGATAATATACAGATTCAATCATAATTAGATAACATGCAGCAGAAATAAATGACTTATTAGACTCAAACCAAGCCCACAGAGTATATTTATAGTCAATATCAATAAATAGAAGAAGAAATATAGAAACAACTATAGAAGTGGAAAGTAAATAGAATATCATTCCCAAAAATCACTTTTAGCCACTCAAAACAAATAAAGAAACCATGCATTCCATTTTAAATCCTACAATAAAATATCCAAGGTGATTCTTAGGGCGAACTACAATAGAAACATATATAATCATGATGAAACTGAAAAGGAAACTAAAAATAATTGAAGCTCTATCTAGGAATGTTCTCACGGTCCATGCCAATATCCACTTCAAATAATACTATAATCCAACTCATGAGGTCGATCCTTTACTTGTACGTAAATCCATAAAGTCTACAGGCATCCTAAAGGGCTCATGAAGGGTGTGAGGTGAGTCTTAGTAGGATACAACCCAATGGTACATACCTAGTATATGTGTTAAAAAAGACATACATATCTAAGTGAAGTAAATGGTACGATGCAATAAATAAACATAACCTATAACACCCCAAGCTTCCACGGTACGTTTCACTTCAAATAATGCAATAGCGTGTGTTGTACGCAACCTCGAGATCTAACACACACCACAACGAATTAAACTAGCCATTGTGAATATTAATACCTAGTTTTTGAAATTTTATAAATTTTATTTATCAAAATGGACTTCATTTTTGGATTCGGAATATCAAAATTAGCCTATGTTGATTTTTTGGTATTTTTTTGAGAACTTCTATTTTTTATGAATGGTGAAAAATACATAAAAACAAATTTTTTAATCAAAATAATTTATAGTGATAAATTATACTATTTATTGGTTTTAAAGTATAATTAGAATATATTTTTACCATTTTATCCAATGGTGGTCATTAGAATTAATTTAACATTGAAATTGGACATAAACAATTGTCAATCTTTTGATATAAATTGTTTCTTAAAAACACGCTATTTGTTGTGACAGCGGGAATTAATTATAAAATTAATTAATGCAACTTATATGTTTGGAATTTTTTAAAATAGACATCATTTTTGAATTCGGAATATCAATTATATCTTAGGGTGAATTTTTGGCATTGTTCTGAAAAACTTCAATTTTTGATGAATAGTGAAACCACTAAGTGGTAGTTAAATAACTGATTTTTCGTTTAAATGAAATATTACCACTTCTGTGATTTGATTTTCAAAAATCCGACATACATAGTTGTCATTAAGAAATAAATGTGGTTCAATGAGAATAAAATAATTTTTTGGTGAATAGTAACTTTTAAGTTCTTAATCGCGATTAGAGATAATTAGTGTAGTTTAAGGTAAAAACAATGTTTTAATAATATGATATGAGCTTGAAACTTGTCTTACTCCTATTGGATGAGTCATGGCCGACCAAGACAACCCATGGGTCAACTTGGGGACCCCATGGAGCCACTTTAGTTGGAAAATGACATTAATATATATTTATTTAATGTTAAAATTAAATTGACACAAACATGAGTTGTTTTACTAAAATAGTTTTTAAGTGGGGTTAAACAAGTCCATATTTCGACTATAAATATTCATTAGAAAGCTAAAAAGATTGCCTACATCATAGTATTTTTTTTATAATTTTTAGACATTAAATAAATTAAATTATTTATGACATCATTATGATGCTGCGATGACCTCATTAATTAACGATTTTAATAAAATGAAAATATAATGTAAAATACAAGGCTTACACTTGTCCAAAGAATATTGGATGGGTATATTTATAACCCTTATCACCTTATACACGAATTATATAAGTGTGGGACCTTTAGAATCCGAAAAGCATTGTATAATAATGTAAAATTTCTATCTTTCCAAAAGAGCCCCTCCTCTCCACTTATAAAAGGCCCCCACCTCTCCCACCTCATTTACACTTTCAAGCCATTTGGCTCATCCAACCTCTGACCAAATACTCTCCCAACCTTCCCCTATTACTCCTAGAAGCTTCACTTTGGGCATAACTCTTCCCAAGAAAGCCTTTGGCTCAAATCAAAAAGAGTTACCTGATTTTGAGGTAATGTCTTCTCTAATGTTGTTTTGTTTTGTTTTTCTTCTCCAACCCCCTAAAATCATTTTATTCATTTCTTTTGTAAAAACACCAGTATCCTAAACATACTAGGATGTTGTTATAATATGGATTCGAGTTACCATACACAAACCTACATCTAATGTTTAAAGAACATACGGTTTCTGTGGATGGCGAATTTCTGCCTCACGAAACGATGATTGTTCAACACTCATATAACACCTTCAAAGGTGGCCATTAAGATGTCACTATTTTTATATATGATATATAATATGTTTATGTTTTACTTATGCTTCTGTATTTCTCATTTATTGCATACTTTATGATTTCCATTATGGGTAAAATGCGATAATTTCATTTTAGGAAGTGCGGACTACCGCCCCCTCAAAGTGATTTGAATCGTTAATGCCATATGTGGGATGTATAAAGGATGGATTAAATGGTATTATACACTATATTATACTTTAATTATATTATAAATTTATATCATTATGATTTCATTCCATTAAATACGAAATAGAAATGAATGTAGCGTTCATGCGTACGTACGACTTACCGTCTCCATGAACGGTGCATTTCATTTCTTACCTCTAAATGTTATGTGACATTATGAATGAATGTATATACTGTATATATATGATATATATGATATCTACATCATGAATATAATTCTGGATATAATGGATATTTCACCACATGAACAACTTGTAATTATAAGAAGTTTATTTTTGACTCAAGTACCAAAGATCGACAAAACGACCGTTATTAACTCAAATAATTAAATAATGTTCATAACATGGTAATAAGGGATATAAAAGGAATAATGAACATGAAAAAGGTTCTTAAGTAAATATAAATTAACTCTAGTTTATTATTCAGGAGGTTAAAGAACGGTCGAGTCAGGACAGGACGCAAGGTAAGGGAACTTCTTAACCCAACTTCCATTCTTTGGGTTAATCTCATACTTTCAAATTATGTCATGATATTATTATGTACTATCTTGTATTTGTACTTTCTTTATGTGTACTTATAGTGAATACACATAATAGATCAATTATATTTTTAAAAAATGATCTTTTTAAGGACTTCGTCTCAATCCCCTTTCAATGAGGCATATTTGGTTTTATACACAACTTTCTTTTATACGGTGTATAAACCCCTTTGACTTTTACGTTTATTCAAAAGGAATCTTTTTTATACGAAGCGTTTTGCTAAACTACAAAAGGAAATGTTTTTCTTTCCGTACTTATGCGGCGACAATGACTTCTCCGCCGTCGTGACCATTATTTGAGTTTTGGCTTCCTCTACAAGCCATCGTTGTTTTTAATGAAAAATAGATACAATGTTTTAACTTTCTTTTATTTTGGTATTGAAAATGGTTTTGAAAGCGTTTTTATTATATCAATGTGTTGTATTGATATCTTGTGATTGAAATATGGAAATTTTATGTTTTCTTTATGCATGTTTTATGTGATACGATTATGTTATGGTTTATGATATGTTTAAACCTATTCATATGAGGAATGTATTGGACTTAAAAAGTGACGGGTGGAGCCCGCTATAGCTCCTCGATGCATCGGTAGATCTCATGAGACAACTAGACGTGGAATTGGCCGAGGCCCTTTCCCAATTTGATTTATGATTTTGGCTGAGGCCTTAATCATTTTAGACGTCTTGGCCGAGGCCTTGACAAAATGTTTCAGAATGTCTGGCATTATACATTCCCTCATTATGAAAGTGGTTATTGATATTGCATGTGATTATTCGACCAGTAGAATATCCATGTGAAGAAGTGAATGGAATTATCTCATTTTACTTCTGCCATATTATGTTGAAGTTCAAGTTTAAAAGGCTTTTGTTTTAGTTATGCATTTCCTTAAATGTTTATGTTTATTGATGAAAGTTTCTGCTATATTGTTATCCTTACTGAGCATCTGAGCTCACCCCTTCAATGTTTAAATATTTTTCCAGGATATGAAGAAGTATTTTATGAATGACCTGCTGGGGTAGTCAGAAAGGGATATGAGTGTGGACTATGAAGACCATGTTATTGTAGTTTGTTTACTTTTTGATGTAATGAAAGACTTATGAATGTATCTAGTGTTTCCAAGGCTACTAAACTAATCGGTCTTTCGAGACTTGATCTTTTGTGATCATGCCAATGTTACGAAGTAATGCACCGGCTCTGGGTAGCAGGGGTCGGGGCGTTACAGTTGGTATCAGAGGAAGTTTAGTACAAACAATGGAAGCTAGATTTAGATAAACTCTGATTAGAGCACGTAGACCTAAGATGAACTTTGAGGATTAGTATAGAAGAACTTCCTAGAATTATGGTATTGTAGAGATTTTGTGAATTTTCCGAGCAATACATCCCTGTCTGGATACGAGCAGGTAGAGGCGGCTCTGGCACAGATGTACCTAGGGGTAAAACCCGAAAACACCGCTTTGAGCTAGACTCGAACGGGAACTGGTGCACGACAACGGGCCTTGCTGCACTCTTGGTTACGACACTCCCGGGGGATATGCTTAGGATAATTCTCATTTTCTTTACAAACCACTATGAACGGTTATGAGTATATACTTCCTCGAATAAAACCTTTTTATTATTATGGATTATATCCATAAATAGTTCAATTTATGTTAAGTATTTTACAAGTATGGAATTATGTATTTTGATTCATAAACTAATCTAGTCTATGCCATTGTTTAGAAATGGCGCCTAGTGGAAGGAATGGAAACCGTATCAATGCACGCACTCCGTGTTGGGATTGCCCTCCTGCTCAAGATAATTATTGTTGATCTGGAGATACAAATGGTGCTGATCAACTTATTACCATACTGGGACAACTCACTCAGGTTATGAATAATAACCTTACTCATATGGAGCACCCTGATCCGCAACGTGGAGGATCAATGCTAGACCGTTTCATAAGGCAACAACCACCAACCTTCAATAGGAGTACAAATCCTATAGTAGCTGAGCAATGGATAAATTCCTTAGAGAAAATATTCCATGCCTTGGGGAGTAGTGAAAGGGAGAAGGTTGTCATGGCAGTTTACCGCCTCACTGGAGATGCCGATCAGTGGTGGTCGCTGATTCAAAACACAAAGGAAGATGATGACGTATCGAATATGGAATGGAGGGAGTTCAAAGAGCTTTTCTTAGAAAAATACTTTCCTCGTGACCATCGATCAGATATGGAAAGGAAATTTATGAGTCTGAGGCAGAATGAGAATGAGAATGTTGCAAAGTATGAGGCTAACTTTACAAGGTTAGCGAGGCATGCTGCCGATTATATACGTAACCTAAGTAGTAAGATTGATCGTTTCTTTGATGGGTTAAGACCATTTCTCCGTCGAGCTTTAGTCTCACAATCCTTTTCATCGTACGAAGACATTGTCTCATGTGCTATCAAGACAGAAAAGGAATTCTCTAAGTCTTATGACAACAAAGTAAAGGAAGAGAAGAATGGAACGGTGGAACAAGAGACAGATAAAGGGAAAAAGGGAAAGAAGGATTTTCCATTATGTGATAATTGTGGGAAGAATCACCCTGGTACTTGTCTAAAAGGAATGGGAGTTTGTTATAAATGTGGATAAAAGGGTCACCAGGCTCGTGATTGTAAGGGAAAGAAAGAGGCTATCAAAGTTGAATGCTATAATTGTAGAGAAATGGGTCATTATGCAAATGAATGTCCTAAGCGTCAGGGAAACTTACCTCAGAAAAGGCCAAGGGATCAAGGCCAATCTTATGTTGTGACTACAGTTGAAGCAGAATAATTAATGTATTGGTGCTTTTGGACTCAAGGATTATATTCTGGTTATAAGAATAATGTGATATATATAAATATTGTTCTGCAGTACTATTTGATTTCAGTAAGGTTTTAATATGATTAAGGTAATCATATTTTTAGTATGTGACAATAAGAGAAACTTTTCTTTGTTTGGGGAATCTGATGTTACAATTGATTTTGGAATTTAGAGACCTTTTAGAGAAATTCTGGACAGAGGTATTTTGGATAACTATTAGGGATGGAATGGATTAAGTTGAACCATGGATAGTATTGTTTATGGTTAAAGCATTTCTGAAGATTATTTTTGGAATGTTATAATACTATAGTTTTAGGAAAAGGGTAACCTGCAGGGAGGGGAATAACCCGTCGCGTCGGACAAAGCTGCAGGAATCGAACCCACAATAATAGTGCGACAGGCCTTTATTTCCTACCACTAGCCCACAGGAAGTCCCTGGTTATTACAAAATAATTTTACTAATCTAAATGGCATGTGTTAACATTTGGAACCTTATACAATTAGGATAAATAGAATATTTTTGAGTTCTGTTACCATTTGGAGTAATAGTTGTGTTTGTGGTAAAAATTTATTAATGAATGAAAGTATACATAACAAGTATGTATATTCCCTTACGTTCTTAGTAAATCTCCTAAATAAATTTCTCAACATTATAAAAGGTAACTTAAAACAAAAATGTTGTCGGTTAACTTTTCCAACTGGGGATTCAATGACCGTTTAACCAATCACAAGTTTGTGATTTTCTTGTGGTTAAACTTTCTCCTAATCCTGTTTTCTATAACTCTCCATCAGACCTTGATGGTTTGTTTCTCCTCCATATCCATATTTTCATAGAACCCTAGAATGGGCTATATCGGGTGACCTTTGTACTTATCTTGCTTTCTCTTAATGTTATATATTTATTAAACTTATTTCCGATGTGGGTTTTTCTACAAAGGTATTTTCTTTTTTCAACCTTTTATTTTCAAAGAAAAATTTCAAATTGCGAGGACGCAATTTATTGAAGGATGGGAGAATGTAACACCCCAAGCTTCCACGGTACGTTTCACTTCGAATAATGCAATAGCGTGTGTTGTACGCAACCTCGAGCTCTAACACACACCACAACGAATTAAACTAGCCATTGTGAATATTAATACCTACTTTTTGAAATTTTATAAATTTTATTTATCAAAATGGACTTCATTTTTGGATTCGGAATATCAAAATTAGCCTATGTTGATTTTTTGGTATTTTTTTGAGAACTTCTATTTTTTATGAATGGTGAAAAATACATAAAAACAACTTTTTTAATCAAAATAATTTATAGTGATAAATTATACTATTTATTGGTTTTAAATTATAATTAGAATATATTTTTACCATTTTATCCAATGGTGGTCATTAGAATTAATTTAACATTGAAATTGGACATAAACAATTGCCAATCTTTTGATATAAATTGTTTCTTAAAAACACGCTATTTGTTGTGACAGCGGGAATTAATTATAAAATTAATTAATGCAACTTATATGTATGGAATTTTGTGAAATAGACATCATTTTTGAATTCGGAATATCAATTATATCTTAGGGTGAAATTTTGGCATTGTTCTGAAAAACTTCAATTTTTGATGAATAGTGAAACCACTAAGTGGTAGTTAAATAACTGATTTTTCGTTTAAATGAAATATTACCACTTCTGTGATTTGATTTTCAAAAATCCGACATACATAGTTGTCATTAAGAAGTAAAATTTGGTTCAATGAGAATAAAATAATTTTTTGGTGAATAGTAACTTTTAAGTTCTTAATCGCGATTAGAGATAATTAGTGTAGTTTAAGGTAAAAACAATGTTTTAATAATATGATATGAGCTTGAAACTTGTCTTACTCCTATTGGATGAGTCATGGCCGACCAAGACAACCCATGGGTCAACTTGGGGACCCCATGGAGCCACTTTAGTTGGAAAATGACATTAATATATATTTATTTAATGTTAAAATTAAATTGACACAAACATGAGTTGTTTTACTAAAATAGTTTTTAAGTGGGATTAAACAAGTCCAAATTTCAACTATAAATATTCATTAGAAAGCTAAAAAGAGTTCCAACATCATAGTATTTTTTTTATAATTTTTAGACATTAAATAAATTAAATTATTTATGACATCATTATGATGCAGCGATGACCTCATTATTTAACGATTTTAATAAAATGAAAAGATAATGTAAAATCCAAGGCTTACACTTGTCCAAAGACTATTGGATGGGTATATTGCGAACCCTTATCACCTTATACACGAATTATATAAGTGTGGGACCTTTAGAATCCGAAAAGCATTGTATAATAATGTAAATTTTCAATCTTTCCAAAAGAGCCCCTCCTCTCCACTTATAAAAGGCCCCCACCTCTCCCACCTCATTTACACTTTCAAGCCATTTGGCTCGGCCAACCTCTGCCCAAATACTCTCCCAACCTTTCCCTCTTACTCCTAGAAGCCTCCCTTTGGGCATAAATCTTCCCAAGAAAGCCTTTGGCTCAAATCAAAAAGAGTTACCCGATTTTGAGGTAATGTCTTCTCTAATGTTGTTTTGTTTTGTTTTTCTTCTCCAACCCCCTAAACTATTTTTATTCATTTCTTTTGTAACAACACCATTATCCTCAATATAATAGGATGTTGTTATAAGATGAATTCGAGCTACACTTACACACACCTACATCTAATGGTTAAAGAACATATGGTTTCTGTGGATGGCGAATTTCTGCCTCACGAAACGATGATTGTTCAACACTCATATAACACCTTCAAAGGTGGCCATTAATATGTCACTATTTTTATATATGATATATAATATGTTTATGTTTTACTTATGCTTCTGTATTTCTCATTTATAGAATACTTTATGATTTCCATTATGGGTAAAATGCGATAATTTCATTTTAGGAAGTGCGGACTACCGCCCCCTCAAAGTGATTTGAATCGTTAATGCCATATGTGGGATGTATAGAGGATGGATTAAATGGTATTATACACTATATTATACTGTAATTATATTATAAATTTATATCATTATGATTTCATTCCATTAAATACGAAATAGAAAAGAAAGTAGCGTTCATGCGTACGTACGGCTTACCATCTCCATGAACGGTGCATTTCATTTCTTACCTCTAAATGTTATGTGACATTATGAATGAATGTATATACTGTATATATATGATATATATGATATCTAAATCATGAATATAATTCTGGATATAATGGATATTTCACCACATGAACAACTTGTAATTATAAGAAGTTTATTTTTGACTCAAGTACCAAAGATCGACAAAACGACCGTTATTAACTCAAATAATTAAATAATGTTCATAACATGGTAATAAGGGATATAAAAGGAATAATGAACATGAAAAAGGTTCTTAAGTAAATATAAATTAACTCTAGTTTATTATTCAGGAGGTTAAAGAACGGTCGAGTCAGGACAGGATGCAAGGTAAGGGAACTTCTTAACCCAACTTCCATTCTTTGGGTTAATCTCATACTTTCAAATTATGTCATGATATTATTATGTCCTATATTTTATTTGTACTTTCTTTATGTGTACTTATTTTGAATACACATAATAGATCTATTATATTTTTAAAAAATTATCTTTTTAAGGACTTCGTCTCAATCCCCTTTCAATGAGGCATATTTGGTTTTATACACAACTTTCTTTTATACGGTGTACAAACCCCTTTGACTTTTATGTTTATTCAAAAGGAATCTTTTTTATACAAAGCGTTTTTCTAAAAGACAAAAGGGAATGTTTTTCTTTCCGTACTTATGTGGCGACAATGACTTCTCCACCGCCGTGACCATTATTTGAGTTTTGGCTTCCTCTACAAGCCATCATTGTTTTTAATGAAAAATAGATACAAAGTTTTAACTTTCTTTTATTTTGGTATTGAAAATGGTTTTGAAAGTGTTTTTATTATATCAATGTGTTATATTGATATCTTGTGATTGAAATATGGAAATTTTATGTTTCCTTTATGTATGTTTTATGTGATACGATTATGTTATGGTTTATGATATGTTTAAACCTATTCATATGAGGAATGTATTGAACTTAAAAAGTGACGGGTGGAGTCCGCTATAGCTCCTTGATGCATCGGTAGGTATCATGAGACAACTAGACGTGGAATTGGCCGAGGCCCTTTCCCAATTTGATTTATGGTTTTGTCCGAGGCCTTAATCATTTTAGACGTCTTGGCCGAGGCCTTGAGAAAATGTTTCAGAATGTCTGGCATTATACATTCCCTCATTATGAAAGTGGTTATTGATATTGCATGTGATTATTCGACCAGTAGAATATCCATGTGAAGAAGTGAATGGCATTATCTCATTTTACTTCTGCCATATTATGTTGAAGTTCAAGTTTAAAAGGCTTTTGTTTTAGTTATGCATTGCCTTAAATGTTTATGTTTATTGATGAAAGTTTCCTCTATATTGTTATCCTTATTGAGCATCTGAGCTCACCCCTTTCAATGTTTAAATATTTTTCCAGGATATGAAGAAGTATTTTATGAATGACCTGCAGGGGTAGTCAGAAAGGGATATGAGTGTGGACTATGAAGACCATGTTATTGTAGTTTTTTTACTTTTTGATGTAATGAAAGACTTATGAATGTATCTAGTGTTTCCAAGGCTACTAAACTAATCGGTCTTTCGAGACTTGATCTTTTGTGATCATGCCAATGTTACGAAGTAATGCACCGGCTCTGGGTAGCTGGGGTCGGGGTGTTACATAACCTCAACTACTACTCAGCACCCACCTGGGAGTGTCACCAGCTTCAGCCAACACTGGAATCTAAAAATCAAAGAGAGTCCTTGGCCAATGGCCCCAGGTATCCCTATAGTCACAAATTCTAGGTGGACCCTTAGGTTTCACCTCATTCACATAGCATGGCACCACGTGCCTCCTAACACCTCATGTCTCAAAGTACTGACAACCCGAAGGCATGCCCAATAATGTGTATCCAGTTCTCTCAAACCCCTTCTTGAAAGCTCACATTGGACCATGTCATGACAACTTGAGGAAAAATGATGTATGTCCTAAAATAAATATACAGGCACATGGCTTCAAGCATAGAGAGGCTCAACCACTAACTCGATATCCTCATCACTATCAACAAAAGGCTTTTCTTCTTCCTTGTGTAATTCAAAGGCAAGATCCTCCAAATCATAAATACCTAAACTAAAACTATCAGGGGACTCCACCAAAATGATTGGTAAAAACCACCTCATCACAGAGTCAACCTATGTGTACTCAAGTCCATCGGTGATTTGGACATCACGATTGATTGGAAATCACCAAGTAAGAACCTAAGCCACACTATCTCTAGAACTCGCATCCTTGCAACCATGTCACTCAAATCCAATGGCCTAACCATCCAAGAATCACAGCCCTTGCTCAACCTTTTAGTGACACCACCTCAACCCAACATCTATGATTCCCAATCTTGTGGTTGAAACCACCCATTAAAACCAATTCCAATCCCAACCAGTGATCAACATAACTCAATATCAATTGACATGACATCCCAACATCATCTTGGATCATGATCATCTCAACCCCTTGGGTCCATCTCATTCAATTCAAGCAATTACATATATATAATTTAAATAGCATATTTTTAACAAGTAATTAAATTTATACGATTGAATTGAATATCTTAAAAAACATCATAATTTAACAAGGAGGTATTGAATGCCTCGTAATTGAACAACCATCTTGATTAAATTTAAAACAAAACTATTTAATTGAATTAAACACCCCCAGATAAAATACCCATTGGAGCAACATCCTCTAACTCGAACTCACTCACATAGCCTAGGTAAGGGAGTGTCTGACGGCATCCTACAAGGCATATGGTAATTTCAATATGAATCAATAGGGGTCTCGCTCAAAATCAATAGTTGCATTAAAAATAAACAACCACCAAAAGTCTGTAAAAAATAAAAATATTGTATTCACCACCTTCTATAGTCTCATAGATATAGATAATCTGATATCGAGGTCCAACACAAATCTGATTGACATAGATTATAGTTTCCATCTTTAACCCTGAAATCGGCTTGGATGGAAATAGTGGTTCATAAGAAGAAAGGTCAAAGAAGACGAGGTATGTGATGGGATAAAATCCCAATATATGAGAAAAGGGTTTTCTCTCCCCTATTTTGCATGACCAGGAAAGAAAAAAAGAGGGATATAGGAGAGAAAACCAATGAAATAAAAGAAAACAATTTTTTTGAAAAAATCCAGCACTAGACGTATGTTTTACCCACATGAGTTTCCAAACCATGAAGAAACTGTGTGAAAGAAACTACTAAGAACACAAGAATTTATAACCACCCCACATGGTTTTCCATACCATTCTACAACCCTATTTTAAAATAATAGTGGTTCTTGAATTGTTGTGTTCCACCACTCACACGGTTTCCCTAAAAAGTGCGCCAACACCTACTTCCCAAAAACAGCCCTTCGGGCCTTTGAAACTCATAAAACCCTTAAAAACACCTGAGGAACTATATTAGACATTAAACCAACCCAAAACCATCAGAAAAGGTCAATAGAACTCTCATAATTGAGTTTTCATCAAAGGAACAAAAAACTAATATCACCACTAGTTGAAAAATTCAAATTGGGTGAGAATTTTGACCCATTCCAAAAACTCGATTTGGTACAATATCCCCAAATTAAGATATCTCATCCAAGATCTATCAAACAAAACCCAAAGATGGTTTTGAACACACACATCCTGGTACAAAGAACCGGACTACCATAGTCTCAAGGGTTCTAGCCAAATTCCTCAACGGGCTCCCCACCATAGGAATTTCCTAACTCGGTATATCCCACCCCAATGATAAAATAATTAAAAGGTTCATTAACCTATTTCTAGTCCCATGGTCCTTCCGTGATGCATCTATACCCATTCACCTTATTAGGTGGTCCAGTGTCGTTTCTGAAACCCAATCATATCCTGCACCGCATCGGTGCCCGCCTCATGCCCATAACACCAATGGAACAACAAGGTTCGACAGCCCATTTGTTCTCAAAAAAACCATGTTCCTTTCCCCTCAATCACAAACATCATCCATGATGACCTAATTCTCTTAGATACTCATGTAACCAACATCAAATGATTCCCCAATGGAAAGAACCACCAAAAAAACATCCAACTATGCTCCTAATGCTAATAACATAAAAACATGCTTCTAATGATGCTCTTGATTCCCAGGACCTCATATATATATATATATATATTCATGTACCCAAGATGGTGCCAACCTGCTAAGTAGGGTCGGGTCAGTCCACATACAACACGTCTCCTCGTGCACTCAAAACATACATGACTCAATAGGGCATGCCAAAATGGACATCCCTCAATTGGACATGCCAAGGAAAAGAAAAAACAGACTATAGCCATGCCTGTTGTGTACTTGTGACCATCATCGGCTCTCCATCCTACTCAGCCCCTAGCAGATCCATGGTGTGCACCTGGAAAGACACACAGCTACCTGAAGACATGCCTCCCTACGGTGTTGCACCAACCACTGACCACTGACCCCATGGATGGGTCCCAATATATTTTCCACTCGACCCGTGTGCAGATGAGCTTTAACTAACCTCACAAGGTACCAATACTGAACAGATCTATGAAGCCTACTCTTACCTTGGTCCCTATATGTCAGTTATCTAAGAATGTTGACTGCAGAACCTCTCTAGATGACCTACCTAACCATATGCTCGGTACTCCTTTGGAGGCCTATCACATTGATTTTGGACATGATATGGTTGTGCACACTAAAGGAAAACCACTACTAAGCTACCACGATGTGGTCTAGCTGAGTCCTTGGCTTGACCTCCCTAGTATAACTCATCCTGACATCATTTCCAACAATTTAAACCATCACCTAAAGCCTCCACTCAGCTCAAATGGGAACATTCTCTCTGTTTTCCCTCATATATGAGCTCTTAATTCACCACATATGAGAAATAGACCTGCCTAAAGATGTTTACCTACACCCGTATGGTGGGTCGTAATACATCTTCAAAGTGCCTCACCCTCAAGGTATCATCACTTACCATACCCAGTGTAATGTGAGACAAATCAATGAAAGTCGATACAATGTCTATAAAAGAAACGTCACCCTACTGAAGGCTCAAGAACTCTCATTATCTCTTCTCCCTTAGAATTTTAGGGAAAATTGCTGGAAGAACCAATCCTCAATGTACTTTGAGGAATTTCCCTTGTGTCTGTGTGCCTGAACCTACACATCCCACCAACTCCAAGCTGGACCTCAGAGCATATACATCATGTGCTTGACCCTCTACCCTGGAGGAATCTGAATCTAATTGAAAATATTCACCATTCTCTATGTCCTACACTCATCCACCTATGGACTAGCCTCACCCAGAAAAGGTGGTGTGTACTAGGATTGGATCTCCCATGTCAAATACCCCATCATTGGCTCTACTCCCTGAGCACCTCTATTGAGCCCCTACAAAACACTTAACAAGTTCAATTTGAGTTTCTCTTTAAGCCACAACCCCAAGACTGTCATCCCTAATAGCTGCCCTACCAGCACTAGATCATGAACTTGTTCTTGTACTTAAGCCTCTACATGTGGCTTGGGTTCTTCCTGACCCTCTGTGATCTTAACCTGATTTTGCACCTATGGCACTATACCATCACCTACATGACGCTTCATCTGATCCATCTAGGAGAAACCCACTGAATATCATAAATGTTTAGATATCCTATACATATATAACAATATATATATATATAATATAGACAGGGATAGTAGTAAATAGGTGGCATATAACAACTACCCTTACTCTTCCCTATCACATACATGACCCATAGCATCTCAGCCTCCTGGCCTCCTTTCCCTCCCTCAACAGATCCAAGAATCAAAAAATCCATGGGCCATTCCCATCCTGACAACCATCTTTGTCTCAATATGACGACCGAGTCACCCGATCCTAGTGTCAAAATCACCTCCACTATAAAACATTCCTTCTCTTATAAGATCCAGGTCCAAATCCCCTACCACATACAATTTTACATAAATTTAAATCATGGAATATCACTTTGCATAAAAATAGGAAATTCTATCAATAATTTCACCTTTTTCACATGGTGATTGACATATATGACATGGTATTATCACTTCATAAAGAATATGTGCATATATGAAATTGAAATACCGTAAAAATGTGCCTATGAAAATCCAAACAACAACACCTTACCTTACTAGTCCAAGATCAAATTTTTTCTTACTGCAGTGGGTCAAGGGTCTCATATCACAATGAATAACATCACACACCAAGGGAGCCACCAAGGTGGAAACTATATAGACTCTATGTCGGGAAAAAGAAAAACATCATAACCCACCCAAGGTATCTCAATCCATCCCTCATGAATGGAGCTAGAGGCACCCAAGAACGAGTTCAAAATCTAGTTTTGAAAACATCCTATATCCAATCTACCACAAAACCAAATATTAATACCAAGAAAAGAGGTAAAAAGAAACCCATCTGATACCAATTGCAACATGCCTGACCCGAACATCCACTTGAACAATGCTAACAGGTCAGGTGCCACTGTCCTTAGGTGCACCTCCTCAAATACAAAAGACTACTAACTAGTAGTGAGGGTGTAAATAGGTATAGTGCATGGTCTATACCCTCTAGGATTAGATAATATACTGGTCAAAGTATAATAAGATAAAAAGAAAAATAAATAAATAACTCAACAGACTCAAACCACACTTGAAGAGTGGAATCACAGTCAATATCAATAAATATCATAAGTAATATAGAAATAGATATAGTAGTATAAAGTAAACAGAATATTATTCCATAAAATCACTTATAGCCACTCAAAAAAATCAAGCATGCATTCCATGTCAAGATGTACAATACAATATACAAGGTGCTACACATAGAATACAATAGTAGATATATATATAATTTTTCTAAAACTAAAATGGGAACTACACAAAAGTAAATCTCTTTTTCGGCATGACCTCAAGGTTCGTGCCAATCTCCATGACCAATAGTACTACGATCCAGCTCATGAGGTTGATCCTTTACCTATATGTTAAGCAATAGAGTTTACAAACGTCCCTAAGGGACCATGTAGGGTGTGAGATGAATCTTAGTAGGATACCACCCAGTGGTGTGTACCTAGTATAAGTGTTTAATCCAACATACATATCTAAGAGAAGTAAATAGTATGATGTAATAAATAGAAACAACCTCTATTGGTGATCAATAGCTACCAGGGAGTTTCACCTGCTTCGGCCAACATCAAAATCTCAAAATCAAAGAGATTCCTTGGACCAGGGCCCAAGGTACCCCTATAGTCAAAAATTAAATTGAACCCCCAAGTTCCACCTCAATCACATATCCTGGAACCACATGCCTCCTAAAATCTTGTTTGTTAAAGTACCAATGTCCCGAAGGAATGACCAAGAAATTATATCCTAGTCTCTCAGACCACTACTCAAAAACACACATAATCCCATGGAACAGCAACTAAAGGAACAAAAATGCATGTCCTCAAGTAAATATCGAGTATCATGGCCTAAAACATAGAGATCATCATCCCCCAACCCGATAGCCTCTTACTATGAACCGAAGGATCCTCACCTTCCATGTGGATTTCTACGGCAAGCACCCCAAATCTTAAATACCTAAACCGCAACTATTGGGGACTCTACCCACATGATTGGTCAAAACCACCTCATCACATAGTCAAATTGTGTGTACTCAACTCAATCGACACTTTTTCCATCAAGGGTGAGTGAAAACCACCATGTAAGACATAAGCCACACTATATCTTCAACCTCGTGCCCCTGAGACCTTGTCACTCAAATCTGATGGTATTTACATCCAAGTATCATGGTCTTTTCCCAATATGACGATCACAATACCTCAAAATGACATCCCTAATGCCTAATTTCAAGGTCAAAACCACCCAAGAATACCTCAATGAAGCCAAAACAGTGATCAACATCACTCAATCCCAAGGTTCATTCCATCACAACCCCATTTTGAGCCAAGCTTATCCCAAACCCACGGGTTCATCTCATACAATTCAAGAAATTACATATATACAATTTAAATAGAACATTTTAAACAAGCAATTCAATTTAGATGATTTAATTTCGTATCTTAACAATCATCATAATTTAACATAGTGGTCTTTAATTAATCAGAATTTAACAACCAACTAAAATCAATTTAAAAAAACAATTTAATTGAATTAAGCACCCCCGGATAAACCAACCTTGGAGCGATGACCTCTAACCCAACCTATCTCATATAACCAATGTAAGGGAATTCCCAAAGGCATCCCAAAAGGTATATGGTCAATTTATTATGATGTAGTAGGGGTCTCACTCAAAATCTATTATTTTACTAAAAAGCCTCAACCCTCAAAAGTCCAAAAAAACTCAAAATAAGGTATGAACCACCTAAATTAGACTCATATACATAGGCATGTATGATATATAGGTCCATCTCAAATCTAATAGATGTAGATTTGAGTTTCCATATTTCCCCCTAAAATCGGTAGGGGTGTCCAGACCCGACCCAACCCGACCAACCCAACTCTGCCTGATCGGGTCAGATTGGGTTGGGTCGGGTTAAAAAATTTATACCACAGGTTGGGTCGGATTGGGTTATATCATGGTCGGGTTGGGTCGGGTCACAGGTTGGGAAACAATTGACCCAACCCGACCCAACCAACCCGACTATTGTTATTCGCCTCTTCGGACTTCGCCCTCTCCCCCTGACTCTTGACCCAATTTCCCCTCACCCTCGCCCCACACTGTTGTCCTTCTCATTTCTTACACCATCCATTGAGTGCATTCCATCACCCACCATTACATGAATACTCTATTAATCACACAAGTGATTGAATATTCCATGAAATTTCTAAGACAAACATAAAATAAATTCAAAGGAATCAAGACATGTGAAATTAGTGGAAAAACAATGCCCGATCACCTAACAAAAATATGAAGATAACTGGATTTCATTTGATTTTGCTACGAAAACTAAAGAACAATTAAAAAACCAAAGGAATATAGAACAATTTGAATGATTCAGAGATCTGACGGTGGAGGATAGGCTAAGAAAATTATCATTGAACATCCCCCTCACCCTCACCAATCCAGTGTTTTTTACCACGCCGCACATATATGTACCCCCTGCCTCTGACACCACCTCCATCTCCATCATGACTATGTACGGTGCCAAATATATCAGTGTCATGAACTACCCCATTCTCATCACCCTCTTGGACACACCATGAACCTCCTAAAACCTTGATAACTACTTGCATGCAAGCTAATCACAGCACACCATCGAGTCGTAGACTAATTTTTTGGGGGTTGATTTATTACAGGGAGAAGGATGTGGGCATTCCCTAGTGTGATGAAGAAGATGAAGCAGAGGAATACGTAACCCGATCAACCCAGGGGGCGATAGCCAAAAAAAATAACCGAACAATTTTTTTTTGTCATAACCCGGTCAGCTTGCGGGTTGGTATCATAAAAAATACCAAACAATTTTTTCCCCTTAACCGATCAACCTGACCCGAATCAACCCTATTTGAGGTGGGTTGGGTCGGGTCGGGTCTGAATCCAAAAACATCTCTGACCCGACCCAACCCGGCCCAACCTATTTTTCTTGGGTCGGGTCCAAAATAGCCCTCAACTCGACCCAACCCGACCCATGGACACCCCTAAAAATCAGTTTATATGGAAATATTGGTCTATAATATGGAATATCAAAGAATAAAAAGTATGTCCAGGGTTATCCTTATCGTGGTGATCTAATAGCTTCCAATGGATCGAAGAAAAGACGTCAAACAAAGAGGAAGGATCAAATCCCACTAGAGGAGTAAAGGGGAATCTCTACCCTTATTTTCATAAAAAATAAAGAAGAAATAGGGATATAGGATATAAAAATAATTAATTGAAACAAAAACAAAAAAAATTAAAAAAACCCAGCACTGGCCATACGATTTACCTGCACAGCTTTCCTAACACTACAGAAACCATACATAAGCCACTGCCTAAGAACCCAGGAAAGCACATACACCCCATATGGTATTTTGAAATGTGTGAAAACCCTACATAAACCCTATGTCAAAACAATATAGGTGGTTTTACAGTCGTTAGCCACCACTCAAACTGTTTCCATAAATCGTGCGCTTGCAGCTGCTTCCAAAAAACAAGGCATTCATGCCTCTGATGCTCCTGAAATCCTTTTTAACAACCAAGGGACTCTCCTAGACTCTAAACCAACCAAAAACCATCAAATATGTGCAATAGAACTTTCATAATTTATTTCTAATCAATCCAGAAAAGATTAGCATCACTACTAGTTGAAAAAATCAAACCGAATGGGAATTTTGACTCATTCCAAAAACTCGGGTCGTTACACCTCATATTAAATACAAGTGGGTGATACTATTTTGATTCTATATTTTTTTATCAACTTACAAAGACTTATAGTAACCAATATTTGGAAAGGGGCCACTCTATGGGTAAGATAATTGGAAAAACTCATGAGAAGTTTGACTCTGTTGTGTCATCCCTCATCTATGTAGAGCTGATGTTGGTGGATAATGTCATAGGGGTTTTGTATTTTAGATTACCAAATTTCTAGAATAAAATAACTTCTATAATTCTATAATATAGTTTTATAGAATAAATAATGATTGTCTTAACTCAACAAGAAATTAGATTTGGTTATCAATCCATGTTCTTTCATCATCATCCCTATGAATCCTAAAACATTGGATGTCATGATAGTGATAATTTACCATTCCAATTATTCCACCATTTATCCTTAAATACTTAACACGTCACTGGATGTAGGTTAGTGGTTTATTGTTTCATTGATCTTCTTTATGATATTGTTAATCCATGTTAATTCATGTATTTTATTATCCAAGGTGATGGTCTGGAGATACCTTATGGTAATGATATTCCATTGGAGGGTATAATTACATTAGTGAGGGAAATAGCATCCAAAATTCACTTTTAGGAAGTACCATCTAGATATCCTATATCCAATTCTATTTATGGGGTGAAAATAGTTGTGAAGATTAATTCTCTAGTGGATGAGAATATGTATCAACTTTATTAATCATCTGATTTATTTCCTTACTTACGAACACACTCTAGGTGTCTATTTACACATTAATGATACAAGCTATTGATATTAAAAATGTTGATTAATAGTATATCAACTAATGGAAACTACAAGGACATCATCTTTTATGGAATTATCTCATTAGGGAGGTGTTGTGACTAGGCCCTTGATTAGTAATTTAATCCAAAAATATATTTCAACTTCTAAAAGTGGATCTCAACCTAACAAGTAGGTTCTCAATGACTTGTATTATATTTAGAGGTATTAATGGAATGATATATGGAGGATGATATCTTAAACCCCTTTGGAATACTTACTAAAAAAATTTAAGCATTGTTTTATATTCATAATTCTTTAGTATTGAGAGTTTGATTACCTCTCCATTCACACTAAGATAAAGGAGGTGTTTTCTACTCAAGGTAAAATGATCATCATACATGTAAATATCATGGTAATATAATCCATGGATCATTTTTTCAAGACAAGAAAATTTATAATTAATGAAGCCTCCAAACAATAGGGGTAGCATTAGGGTTATGGGTACAGGACATGGAGAAGTGAGACTCTATAAAGAGGCTCCATGAAGAGTTCTATAATATTTATTGGGAGTTGGATAATAGAGAGAAAATGGCTGATTAGGTGTAGAAACTATAAAAGGAAATAGATAATATAGGACTTGATGTTTTTGAAAGTGAAAATAAACTTCTTTTGATGTAGAAATACAGGTTGAAATTTTTTCTAGGCTACACCAAGCTATGGAGGACTCCAATTAAATAATGATTCTTATTCCAAAATCCATTGAACGTTACATGTAATAATATTATCCTAATCATAAATTCTTATATATAATAAGAGAGACTCCATATTATGGATGATCCTCTTCCATTTTATAATGAATGAAATGAATTTCTTCTTATTGATTTTCAATTATTTGTCCTTTTATTCACCATGATTATCACTTCATGATAACCATAGAAACCCTAGAAAGCAGTATCAAGATACTCTATATCCACATGAACATTGAATTTAGGAATGGATAAAGTCAGTAATTGTTTCAAAACACTTAATTCTGAAAATTTTCATTTTGGTCATGGCTCATGAATGGAAATATATCTTTATAGCATCACCACAACACTAGAGTGGGTCCAATATAATATGAGATGATTCCCTCCCCGAAATTTCACATAGATGGGTATAGAAATCTAAAATATCACCAAAATAGTAGAGTTATTCCATTCAGATATTAAATGATTTCCTCCTGGGAGATGCTCATGGATATTTATAGGAATCTATACTATCACCATGAAAATATATTTGGTCCATTTGGATATGAGATGATTTCCACCTAGGCATGGATCATGTATGGTTATTGGAAACTATTCCATCACTATAACATTATTGTTTTCTATTTTGATGTGTATGGAGATGAACCAATGTGATTAAGACCACAATAGAAATTTTAGATTGAGGAAACCGATGTTTAAGTGGAATCAAGAACCCTAAAATTATATATTCATGCAATTTCTATGGGTTATCTGGACGAATATGTGAGAGGAGACAAATGAATGCTCTAATTTTTTCTTAGGTCAAGAGATATAGAGCTCATAGATTCTCTTTTATGGAGACCATATGGGGGATCCTCTGAGACATTATGTCTCATATTTGATAGCCATGTTTTTCCCAAATCTCATTTATATGAGACCTACATGATATGAACTTGTATTTTGTTCATGTCACCCTTTATGGGTTTTATACACGGATGTGTTAGTGCCTTTATATTTTAATGAACTTAATTCTTCCTATATCCCAAAATTTTTTATGTCAAATATGAAGAGACTTGAATTTTTCCTAGACTACCCTTTATTGGTTTTTAACTGGTAAAATTATTTTTCTCCTTCCTTAGGTTTCTTAAGGTCATGAAGTCTAGAAAAATGTATCTGGTATTTAATGTTAGATAGCTTTGACCAAAAGGTGAGGTGGTTTATCAGGTAAAAAGTTTTCACTAACATATAGCGAATTAGAAACTTGATACCACTATTTTTTATTCCCTTATGGGTATTTGTATAAAGGTCAGGGTCACGATTCATAGCCTATATGTTTTTGATGTTTATGGACAGATTGGTTTAACCAAAGGGTTAGATAGTCCATGTGGTAAGGGAAAAGAAAAACCTGATGTGATTTGGAATGTTATGTCATCATAATATTTCTCAAGAAGAGGTGTGTATAGTTTAAGTTCAAAATGATTGGTTCATCATGCCATGTGGTTTACGGTTACACGATGGTACTATAAAAGTTTCAAGAATTGAATGCAATATTATTATCTTAAAAATAAGTATTATGCATGACAATACAACATTGAGGGTACTCTTATTCACATGAATGTTTTGACTATTCTTTTTTTAAATCATAACTCAAGGAATATGAATTATGGTATAATGATATGAGATATATATGATAGGCATGACTGCTGACCACATTCGAAAGATGGGTTCTATTGTAATGTTGTCTAAGGGTGTGTAGATTAGAGGACCACTTCCTTAAGATAAATTTTCCTATAGTTGGTATGGTTTTATATAGTGGAACTGATAATCATTAACAAGTAGAGGTTTTATTTAGATCAAGATTAACTCATTACTAACAACCATGAAAGGTTTTCAAATATCAAACATGCAACTAATGAAGTAGGATTATAGAAAATAGGGAACTCAAGAAGGGTTCAGGAACCATAAATGTTATACAACCATGTAGTGAACACATATCTTAGATGAAAGGTTATAACATGGAATTACTCATACTTTTTCCTAGACTAGTAGACCGAGAAAGAATAACTCAACTTTCTAGGACAGTATAGTGGGCCCCACAAGAATAACCACTTCTCTTAATTTCACTCTAATTTATTTTTGGGTTATGGAAGGGGTGACCTGATGAGTGGAAATTCTAATTTTTCTTAGGTGTCCCTTTTATGGGATTTCAACTTGAAATTTTTTGTTTCTTTTTCATTTTTATTTTAATGGAAATAGAATTTAGACCATTTGAGGATAATGTTTAAGGTCACACAACTTTAACCAAATTTTACTAGGGTTCATGTTCATATGTATTTCACCAAAAATTGAAAAAACATATATGTAATAAGGCTCGAGGAAAATTATATGTGAATGGAGAGACCAATTTTACTATAGACCATCTCATAAGAGTTCACAAAAATTGAGGTCGTGGTTTTTAAACCAATAATATGTGGCATGAAATGAAAACCTAGAAGATTCGCAATGATAAAGACTTACCCAAAATAATTGAATGAGTAACAGAAAATATGTAAATCAAGTTTGTAAGTATATGAATCAATGATTAAATTCGTGACAATTATGTTGATGATGATCTCTAACCAATATTCAAATGAAGGGTTCCTTTGGGATGTTTTTAGAGGTATATGGATATTAGAGGACCTTATCTATATGATGAATATTGCTTTACATGGAATGAATGAATATGGAATCACCAATGATCATTACCAAGTAGAGGTATCCTTTGGAGCACAATTCCTTCATTACTAAGATCAATGAAAGTTTTTTGGTATCTCAAATACTTAAGTCATGAAATTTGATGAACAAAATTAAACATTCAAATGATGTTTGGGATATCCTAATCCTAAACTAACTTTGAATAAGATAATTATGGATGATGATAGATTATAAATGGAAGGTTAATTGCAACTGAGTCTAAAATGTGTAGTTAATAAGTTACAACATGTCCTGAAATAACAAAAATCAAGAAACAAAAGGTTCTTATATGATGAATAGTTACTACACTAATATAGCTCAAATGTAGAGAAGGGGAATTAAAATGACCTTGTATGAGATTGGAAACATAAGGAAAGAACCTACACTAATATAGCTCAAAACCAGATAAGTGGCATTAAAATTCCCTTGTATGGGATTGGAAACATAAGAAACCCAATATTCTATCCAAATAACTGCACTGATGCATTGTCAAATTGACTATGGGGACCCAAGCACCAAAATATATTATAAATGAATTTGTAAAAGTACCCACCAAAATCAGTATGATCACTGAGAGGGAGAGGGGTGAATTAGTGGTATTTTATTTTTAAAAATTCTTTATTATAAGAAAACCTTCACCTCCTATTTAGTTGTAATAAATTTTATAAAAACAAACACATAAGAACATTCTATATAAACACTATAATTATACATGGTTGCCTATTTATTAATAGTATCTAGTCCTTAGCAGGGTTTGTAAATAGTCCAATATAACACAATCCACTAGAAATTAATCCTCTTTTATGGTTACAGAAAGTAGAGTATAAACATACACTTGTGTTTCACTATTATCAAAACTAAAAATCTTGTGCCCTCTACAAAAAATAATATATAATAATGATTTTGGGGAAATATTAGAAACCATAACTTACAAGTTTAGTTATTTTTCGCAATGATAATTGTACTTCTTCACTTTTACCATGAACAAAATTATTCTTCACTTTATTTCCCAAAATTAGGTAAGAACTTCCATATTTTAGTTCTATATAAAACTCTATCCATTCACTATTTTTATAGCTTCTCAAACTAATTTTTCTATTTATAAGATACCATCTTGTGCAGTTTGATAATCAAAACAAATTCCTTACTCATTTTTGATCAGATTCAACATAATAAGAAAAAAATTGATGACATATATCTATTGCCTCTAATCACAAATTCAAAGTTTGTTCACAATTATTCTTCTAATAGTAGATTGATTGGTTGGAAACTTCATGCTCATACTCTTGTTTTCATATGTTCATCTATTAACCTTATCCCAAACCGATTATTCTACTCTTTATAATTTTAATGAATGAATAGTATATCTTTAATAGGAGTTATACATGTACCCTACTTAGTTATGTGAGAGTAAGAGTGATAGAGTGGTTTCAATTTTAATTTCCCACTCAATGAAAAAATTAATTTCAAGTCTCCCACTTAGTATAATTTTGTCAAATGATTTTCAAGGATTAAAGATAATTCTTGAATATTTTATCAAATAAAAACCTCTACAACCTTTAATAAACTTACTTATTCCTTAGAGATAATCACATATCATCCTTAGATGATATTTTTAACCTTGATTAACAATCCTAGCATCTTCTTATTTAATGTATTTATAAATCAGAAATAAAAATTGAACTGGTAAAAGAATATAACAATAATAAAAATTTGATAAAACTTTGTAAAAAATGTCTGTAAAATGAATTTTCATTAGATTATTCCTTTATAAATTTCACTGGAACATCTCAAAATGCATTCCCTAACTCTTCTTCCATTCAATGACTATCATCAAAACTCTTTTTTTATTTATTATCCAACCACTATCTCATGATGTTTATATAAAAAATTCTCTATATCATCCTAATATAACTTCATTACCACAACATCATACATTTCTGTCTGATGGGAATGGTAAAAGAGGTTTGTATACTAGAATTCATCAGATAAGATTTCATCAAATAGATTTATATGATTATGATTCAAAAAACCTCCTTCTTCTTCCTTTTTCTTTCGTCATTAAGATAATTTTTTTCAAATAGATTTACCATATTCAACTTTATATGATTGTAATTCTTATGATTATACTTTGTCCAATTACACTACATATGATTTCATTCCCTGTCATCTTCCCTTTCCATTGCAAAACCATTCCTCTATTTACCATACTTCACAAATTATTTTCCCATAAAACTTCATACTTCTGAAGCATCCAAATTTCTTAAACATTAAAAACAAACTTCATATCTTTACACGCTTCATTTCCAAACATATATCAAATATTTTCTAACAGATGAAATAAACAAAACTCCATTATAACTTCATTGTATGAACATTTTAAATAGAAATAAATTTATTAACCATATACTAAATGCTTGAATAATGAGATCTATTATAACTCACAATGATGAAAAAATAAAAACAAAAAATCATCTCCATATTCTATTTTTAATAAAAACTTTTTTAAAATGTCTTTGTAAGGAAATATTAAAGTTTAGAACATCTCCTATAACAAAAAAATATATACATTTGAAATAGTTTTTGTGATGAACTTTTAAAAAAAACATTGTGTGTTTATTAATTTTTTGAAATATTTAAAAACCTTGATAATTTATATTTGAGAAACAAAAGGAAAATATTTCTTATCATCTTCCATAACAACTTCCATCATGTTTAAAACACCTACAAACTACATGGTCCCAATAATCTACCCCTTTGTATTTTTTTCAACCAAAGAAAATATATCACTAAAAATTCTTAAATCATGTAATGGGTAATTTATCCAATTATTCTAATCTTACCTAGGAGAACTTAGTTTAGGAAATAAAAATAATTTAACAATAATACCAGGTTTTCCATAAGTAACGACTTAAGAAACTTGTTCCATAAACTTCAAACATTCACATATTCTACCACTTGGAACATTTTTCACAAAATCAATATTTTTTAAAAGAACAAGAATTACTATATCAACTCTAACAAACTATTAAAATAGTTCAAACATGATAAAATGACAGTATACCAATTTTATGAAATTCCTTATATATATGTTTTCCATTTAAATCTATAACACATACCAATGGATATATTTATGTCACAATGATTTACCCCCCCCCCCTGAAAACATTATCCAATGACAGGATGGAGAGTGGATGGATATAACATAACATATCCTTGAAGAGATTGTCATGACCTGTCCTCAGGGCCCATTTCGTGACTACCCCAAGCCCGCCTTCCATAGGCTAGGGGATAGAAACTAGCACCAAAGGTGTCAATCCCTAAGCTGGGAAGGCATTTCCTTTAAAAAAAGTAAACAAACACAACAGAGTATGCAATAATAAGTAACACTAAGTAAAACTAAATAAAAAACAGTGTGCTGGAAAGTAAATGGGCGAGTATACAAACCCAACTGAACAAAAAGTATAAAAAGAAAGGGAAAAATAGCTTAAAGTAAAGAACAGCTCTTGGACCGTCCTTTGGGGTTCCTACCTAAAGGATAGGTATAGATTTCCACCTAATCACTCACGTCTGTCAGTCTCCTCCATGTGCCGACTCATCACAAGGTCCACCTCCGGATACCGTCCAGTCGTGGCGCTCTCAGCCTCCGTCAGCGCTTTCTGTTGTCTGCATCCAACACAACAAGGTGTGGGCATAGCCCGTGAAGGGGTGAGTATAACGATACTCAGTAGGGACCATGAGACTCGCACGGTCTCACAATATCCACTAAGGATAAACAAAAGAAGAAAGATACAATCACGAAGTATCAACCAACCCTACTTAGGTATATACCCATACATATACCTAAGTTACTAATCACAGATCAGCTCCAAATGTTGAGCTCAAGCACAACCCAGTCCACACAGGAAGTAAAGTCAATCACCACAATGATAATGGTTGAAAGACTTGTATCAGCTCACATAGGTATGCCACAATAGTAGAGAGATATAGATGAGATGTATCCACTAGATCATCTAAGCTATCATACCCACATAGGATACAGGATGAGCTAAGTTATTGGACCCACACAGGATACAAGACCACCTAACTCTTCTAAGCTGTCGGACCCACATAGGATACCGGACCAGCTATAATTCATCTAACCTGTCAGACCCACATAGGATACAAGACCATATATTCTTTTGGACCCACATAGGATACAGGAATAGAAGTCATAAATGTTGAACCCACACAGGATTCTGGTACAGTATTCATCGTCATCAAACCCACAGAGGATTCCAGTACAGTTGTTGTCGTCGTCGAACCCACAAAGGATTCCAGTATAGAAGTCGTCACAGCCAGCTCTAGGGTTCCTTCACACAGCATGCTCAATTCCAGGAGGGTCTTCTCCTCGAGTCAAGAATCAATACATCAATTAATTCCTGAATTGATGTATCCTGTAGTTTTGTCTCATCAAAAGGGACCCAACGTTACAGACGGTGCGTCAATCGGACGCCCGGTCTGAGAGTTATTAGTTTTTCCATTCCATGGGTCCGGTTGGATTTACGCTCGTTCGAAACCCAGAAATTTTCTAAAGTTGTCCAAAACTCAGTTAGAGTATCGCAAAAGGACAGCCTCATCGTGAGGTTCCCAGGGTTGTAGATGGTGCGTCGTTCGGATGCATGGTCTTGGAGATATTCGAAATTAAGTGATGTCAGGCATGGCTCGTCAAGCCTAGTGGGCAAGCGGGTCGGACCAACCTAGCTCGGCAGGTCCGACCTGGCTGAGGGGTTGGCCCGGCCTAGTTTGGCAGGTCTGACCCGGCTAGGGGGTCAGCCCGGCCCGGTGGGGCATCGCCCACCTGCGGACCCAGCCCATGGAGCAGGCCGTTCTTATTTGCCTAGCGGTGCCGAGCGACGCCACCTCTCCCTACTCGGTCGGCCGAAGTCGCCCAGTTCTGTCTGGCGTGAGCGGCCCACAGAGTAGGCCACTCTCTCTCTCCCACGTGGTGCCAAGCATCGCCTCAGGTCTTTAGCCCGGTCAGCAAGCGGTCGGCTAGTTCGTCGGCCAGCGGCCCCCGGTTGCGGGTCGCAGTTCTCCCGCCGCAGGGCACCTGCAGGGGCTGCTATCATCCAGCCCGGCCGGCCCTAGCTGACCCATTCTCCCAGCCAAGCAGCCAGTGGTTGTGGGCCACATCTCCTCCATGCGGCACCTGTAGGTTCCGCGGTCCACCAGCCTGGCCGGTAGTAGCTAGCCGGTTCTTCAGCCCGAGCGGCCCGCGAATGCGGGCCACGGTTTTACTCCACGCAGCTAGCGTGCGGCCGCCTCCTCTGGTCGCTGCCGCCTCCTCTTTCCTCCATGGCCTTCCTAGCCGCGGCTTCCTTCTTCTATCACGGTGCGACGACACCGCACCATACTATCTCCGCCTCCATTATCAATGCAAACAATAATCAACAGACGGCTGTCGGGCCGTGTTCGTTCGGCCCGCACGCTCCACGTTAGGCAATATCAAAAGGACAAAGAATGCACCATAGCATTCATAAAACATTAGAGTATAATTTTATTCAAATAAAAATTATACAAAACTCCATACCTTGATTCGAAGTTCATTAGTTGGGTATGACGTCGATTTGTTGACGTCAGGTGCGTCTGAGGAGGAAGCGTCATTGTTGGTAAAGTTCTTCGCGGGCGGCGTCTTCTCCCTTGACGTGGAGGAATTAGAAGGAAGAAATAATTCCTCATGGGCATCGCCTCACATTCTTTCCCTAGTTGAAGAAGTGTAGGGGACGTTATTAGTTAGAGAATATTTTTTCTTTCTAATTATCCCAAAGCCTCCCCATAGAATATTTTCCAACACAAATAAAATAATAGGCTCCCCAATATTAATATTTCCATGCATTTCAAAATAATTCAAATGATTTCATGACACCACAAAATAATTAATTAATTATGGAAGCTTAATCAATTAATTAGTAGTGTTGGCACATTAATGAGAGAAGGTGGATGGTTTAAAAAATTAAATGAAAAGAGAGGTGGACTCATTAATTCAAAGGGGGTCCAAGAGTTTCAAAGGGGTTTCAAGGGGTGTTGAAGAGTTTAAACTCGTGTGGAACCCACCACATAATATCCCCCCATGGGTGGTTATGTGGGTGTGGGCCCCACCACCAACTTCCCTTTGGAGATAAAAACCACCAACTAAATAAAATTATGTTACACATTATTTTATTTAATTTATTAAGAATCCCTAATATTAACTTCTGCTCTCAACCAAACACAACTGTGGTAGAGGTCTCCTTAAGCATATATCAGCGCTGCGAGTTCATCGGTTTCCTCAGATTTCAATTTTGAGCACCAGTTCAAAATATAGAAAAACCTGCACGTACGATTGCTGAACGTACACAAGAAAAACATCAGATATTGATTCTAGGCACACTGGACCTTGGAATCAGGTGCCATCAGAAAATGTGGACTCGTAAAATTTCAATGAATTTAAGAAATTAAAATTCCTTGAAATTTTTGGGTCGTTAAATTACCCCCACCATAGGGATTTAGGTCCCCGTAAAGCTACAATACACACTAGGGAAACAAATGGGGGTACTGAGCTCGCAACTAAGCCTCCTACTCCCATGTGATCTCCTGGAGGTTTTGGTGCTGCGATCGAACGCGCACCAGAGGAATCGACCGTCCACGCAGGGCCCGCTCCTATCTATGCTCAATATCCACTAGAACCTCTATGAAATTTTCCCCATCATTGATGTCCAGCTCCCCGTGGTCGATGATGTGGGATAGGTCGTGCATGCATCTCCTTAGCTGAGATACGTGGAAGACGTCGTGCACCCAGTGCAACTTAAGTGGAAGGGCCATGCGGTAAGCCACCTCACCTACTCTGCTAAGGACCTGGAACAGCCTGATAAAATGTGGAGGTAACTTGCCGCCATGGCCAAATCTCTATAGACCTTGTCGAGGTGAGACCCGAAGGAAGACGTGGTCGCCATCCCTGAACTCCAGTGGTCTCCGTATCCTATCAGCATAGGACTTCGGTCTACTCGGTGCAGTCTTCATCTGCTCCTAGATGATCTGCACCTTCTCCATCGTAGCTTGCACCATCTATAGTCCTACAAGTGTTGACTCCCCTTGGTCTGTCCAGAGTAGTGATGCCTCATCATTCACCTGGAGAATCAGGCTCCACCATCTACCAACTACTGCGTGCAGGAGACTCGCGGTAAGGAACACCATAAGGTCGGCTGGTGTCCCTACAAATCTAAAAACTCTGACGATAGCCTCCAGCCATTCCTCAGCTGCCTGTGGGTCCATCTCTCCCCAGAACCTGGGTGGCCTCTAGTGCTGGAACTCGTGCAACGCACTCATGTGGAATGCTCTCTCTTCTGCTGAAGATGGTGGTACCGGTGGCCCAGCGGGTAGTGGTACTGCTAGTGCCTCCGCTGTGATGGGTCCCTGCACTGAGGCCTCATCTATCAGTGGGCTACCATCTCATACGTAACTCGGAACCCTAGCTGACTTACTTCATGGGGCCATCTGGAAAGGAAATAGGTGCGCCATGTTCGAAACAGAATACCTGGTGAGATGAAACAAAGTAATCACAAAGAAAACTTTTTCAAAGGAAACACACATGCAATCAGTGTTTTTCATGCACTGAGTCAGTAATCAGAAGTCAGAGTCCTAGTGTATGGATACATCATCCGTCGCACCATCACCAGTTTCCCTAAACTGATAACCACACCCAAAACACTTTACATTATTTCCCTTAAAAGAATCAGAGTCTAAGTTCTACGGTAGAACCGACTCCTCTGATACCAATATGTCACGACCCGTCCTCGGGGCCCGTGCCATGACTACCCCAAGGCCGCCTTCCATAGGCCATGGGCTGGCGACTAGCCCCAAAGGTGTAAATCCCTAAGCCAGTATGTCATTCCCTTTAAAAAAGTAAACAAACACAACAGAGTACACAACAAGAGGTAACACTAATTAAAACTGAATACAAAAGAGTGTGCTGGAAAGTAAATGGGCCAGTATACAAACCCAAATGAACAACAAGTACAAGAAGAAAGGTAAAGATAGCTGAAAGTAAAGAGCAGTTCCTGGATCATCCTCCAGGGTTCGTACCTGAAGGGTAGGTACATATGGCCACCTAAGAACTCACGTCCATCAGTCACCTCCGTGTTCCGACTCATCGCAAGGTCCACCTCCGGAAACCATCCATTCATGGTGCTCTCAGCCTCCGTTAGTGATGTCTTTCATCTGCATCAAAAACAACGAGGTGTGGGCATAGCCTGTGATGGGGTGAGTATAAGGATACTCAGTAGGGACCCTGGGACCCTCAAGGTCTCACAATATCCACTAAGGATAAACAAAATAAGAAAGATATAATCACGAAGAATCAAACAACCCTACTTAGGTATATACCCATACATATACCTAAGTTACCAATCATAGCTCGGCTCCAACTATTGAGCTCAAGCACAACCCAGTCCACACAAGAAGTAAAGTCAATCACCACGATGATAATGGTTTAAAGACATGTATCATCTCACACAGTTATGCCAAAACAGTAGAGAGATATAGATGATCAGATGTAGCCACTGGATCATCTTAGCTGTCAGACCCACACAGGATATAGGACCAGCTAAGTTGTCGAACCCACACAGGATACAGAACCAGCTATAATTAATCTGAGCTGTCAGACCCACATAGGATACAGGACCAGTTATTCTGTCGAACCCACATAGGATTCAAGAATAGAAGTAATAACTTTCAAACCCACACATGATTCCAATACAGTAGTCATCGTCGTCAAACCCTCGGAGGATTCTAGTACAGAAGTCGTCGAAACCAGCTCTAGGGTTTCCACACATAGCACGCTCGATTCCGTTAGGGTCCGTTCCATGATTAAAGAATTGATACATCAAATAAATCCTAAGATTATGTATCCCAAAGTTCTGTCTCATTATAAGGAATTCAATGTGGCAGACGGTGCGTCAATCGGATACCTCGTCTGAGAGTTATTAGCTTTTCTGTTCCAAGGGCCCTGTTGGATTTACGCTCGTCTGAAACCTGGCCATTTTCCAAAGTTGTCCAAAACTCACTTAGATTATTGTAAAAGGGATGCCTCATCATGAGGGTGCCAGTTCCATAGACGGCACATCGTTCAAACATGCGGTCTTGGAGATATTCGCAATTAGGCGATGTCGGGCCCGGCCCGTCAACCCCAATGGGCTGGCGAGTCGGTCCGAACCAACTCAGCGGGTCCGACCCAGCTGAGAGGTCGGCCCGGCCTGGTTTGGCGGGTCCAACCCGGCTGGGGGGTTGGCCTAGCCTGGTGGGGAACGGCCCACCTGTGGACCCGGCCCGCAGAGAAGGCCTGTCTGGTTCGCCCGGAGGCACCGAGCGGCACCGCCTCTCCCGGCCCGGGTGGCCGAAGCTGGCCGGTTCCGTTCGGCAAGAGTGTCCAGCATAGCGGGCCGCTGTCTCTCCCACGCAGTGCCAGGCAGCGCCCTGAGTCTTCAGCCCGGTCGGAAGTTGGCCAGTTTGTTCGCCAGCGAGCGGCCTGCAGTTTCGGGCCATAGTTCCCCTGACGTGTGGTCCATGCAGGCACCGCGATCATCCAGCCCAGCCTGCTGTAGCCGGCCAGTTCACCCAAACAAGCAGCCCACGGTTACGGGCCACATCTCCTCCGTGCGGCACCTGCGGTTTCCGTGGTCCACCAGCCCGGCCGGCAGTAGCCGGCCGGTTCTTCAGCCCGAACAGCCCGCAGATGCGGCTGCGGTTTTCCTCCATGCGGCTACTGCCTCCGGTCGACGTCGACTCCAGTCGCCACCGACTCTTCCATCTGCCCCGGCCTGCATGGTCTCGACCTCCTTCTTTCAGCGTGGTGCGACGGCACGACACCCTACCAGCTCCACCACCATTTTCAACTCAAACAAGAATCAACGGAGGGTCATCGGGCCGTGTTTGTTCGGCCCGCACCCTCCACGTTAGGCGATATCAAAAGTTCAAAGAACGAACCATAGAATTCATCAAGAATGAGGGTATAAGTTTATTCAAATAAAAATTATACAAAACTCTCTACCTTGATTTTAAGTTTGTTAGTTGATGACGGAATCGATTTGTTGACGTCGACTGCGTCTGAGGAGGAAGCGTCGTTGTTGGCGACATTCTTCACGGGCGGCATATTCTCCCTTGACACGGAGGATGAGGAAGGAAGACGACATTCCTTATGGGCATCGCCTCACGTTCTTTCCCCAGTTGAAGAAGTGGAGGGTGTGTTCTTCATTGGAGAGGATGTCATTCTTTCTAATTCTACCAAATCCTCCCAACAGAATATTTTGCATCGCAAATAAAATAATTGGCTACCCAATATTAATATTTCCATGCATTTTAAATTAATTCAAATGAATTCATGACACAACAAAATAATTAATTAATTGAGGAAGCTCAATATATTAATTAGTAGAGTTGTCACATTAATGAGAGAAGGTGGATGGTTTAAAAAATTAAAAGAAAAGAGAGGTGGCCTCATTAATTCAATGGGGAGTCCAAGAGTTTCAAAGGGGATTCAAGGGGAGTTGAAGAGTTTAAACTCATTTGGTCCTCACCACATAATATTCTCCCAGGGAAGGTTATGTAGGTGTGGTCCCAACCACCAACTTCCCTTTAGAGATAAAAACCACCTATTAAATAAAATTATGTCACACGTTATTTTATTTTATTTATTAAGAATCCCCAATATTAACTTCCGCTCTTGACCAAACACAACTATGGTAGAGGTCTCCTAAAGCGAATATTGGCATTGCGAGTTCATCGTTGTCCGCAAATTTCAATTCCTATCACCATTTCAAAAGATAAAAAAACATGCTCGTACGTTTACTAAACGTACCCAGAAAAACTTTAGAAATTGATTCCAGACACACTGGGCCTCGGAGTCAGGCACCATCAGAAACTCCGGACTCGTAAAATTCCAAAGAATTTAAGAAAAAAAGATTCCTTGAAATTTCTGGTTCCTTACAGAGATGGAGGTTGAACCTACCTAATCAACCTGAACACATAAAATGTTTCTTTCAGAAATTATCTAATGAAATTATCATTAACTTTCTCTATTCTTGGAACAAACTCCAACTTCAGTTCATTCATCTTCACATGATCTTTGATGGAGTGAAATTTTATATCAATATTCTTGGAATGTGAATGTCACGCTATATTTTTAGTGATATTTATAGGAATTTTATTATCAAAACCTAAGATAAGGGAAACATTATATCAACAACTATGTATTTTTAATATGACAACATCCATATAAGTTGTGTTATTACTTGAGTGGAAACAACATACTCATCTTCCTTTATACTAATAGTTACTAGATTATGTTTCTTGGTATACCAACTAACATATATTTCCATTTAGAACAACACTCCACTAGATATTGGTTTTATATCATCAACACTTCCTTCCTAATGTATATCGATATAACCAAAAAAATAAATCTTATATAAACTTTTATATTTTAACCTAAAATCTATTGTGATTTTAATATATTTGTGAATTTGTTTACGAAATTTGAGATGAGATTTGTTAGTTGAAATTTGATATCTAGAAAAAATTGTAAAAGTATACACTATATCTCAACTTGAGGCTACTAGATATTATATACTTCCAAAAAAAACATTCTGATCTATTTCGGAACATTTTCTTTTCATTCACCATCATTTGAAAATTTTGTTCCCACTAAAATTAGTGTGGAAACTAGTTGTATTTTTTCATTAAAATCTTCCTTAGAAGTTCCTTACCATAATTACATTGAGATTATAAAATATATTTCTTATTTTTTAATATTTTAAAGCTAATAAAGTATTTCATTTATTCTAACATGTAAATCTCCAAAGGATTCTCCATCTCCTCAGCAAACATTTCACATGTTAATTCATCAATCACTATGAATATGATATCACGAACATATACAATTAGAATGAGTGAAACATCTTGATTTTTTTATATATTTTTTATTATCAAATCATCCTTTCATTAAATTAAACTACCTTAATAAAGTATCAAATTTGGAATACCAATATATCAGAGCTCTTTTATGCCCATATAAATCCTTTTTTAACTTTTACACAAACATTGCATCTTTCCCAAGGATGTAGCCACATGGTTATTCAATATAAACTTCTTTATATATATCTATAATAAGAATAGATAACTTGACACCCATCTTGAAAATTTTATATCTCTAGTGTGCAGTTAAACAAAGAAATATTCTGATATTTTCTAATCTCTCCATTGGTTATATGTTTCATCAAGATCAATGCATTCAATTTGAGAGTATCCTTGACCAATCGGTTATTATTTATTTCTTAAAACAATTCCTTATTTATTTTAAATATTTCATAACACCCAATTTTTAAGAACCAAATTTTCATTATTTTTTTACATACAAGATAATAGGTACCATTGTTTTCAATATCATTTCTCTCTTCATTCATACATCAATCAAATCCTAAAGTACCGAAGATTTATTAACATTTTTCGGCTCAAACTTTGAATATAAACAGGTATGTGAAACTACCTTTGAATTTATTATGGTTTAATGTATTTTTTTCTATAATTAAATTTTGAACTTCCACTTGTTTCCTCATCCGAGTATAAGATGAATGTGAGAAATATAATTCAGAATTTTGGTCTTAAGTATCTTTTACATTGTCACTATCATTAGGAAATTTTTCACATTGTTTAATTGTAGCCACCTCAACTTCCCTTTATCTTAACTATTTTAGAAAATTTATTATCATAAATTTCAAGAACATTCAAATATTCTTAATTAACCATATTTCTTGTTTATTTTTTATAACATTATTATCCAATAACAATATGAGGGTATCCATAAAATATTCCATAAAAAATCTATAATCAAACTTCCCATTATTTACACCCTAGAATTATATAATTGTAGGACTATCCAACACCCTTATATTTTTCAAAAAAGGAGAAAATTTGAAACAAATATTATAAAGATTCATATAATATTTTCCCTATATAAATATTGATTCTAAATACAATAAAATACTCTGATAGCTTTCCTCCAAGAATAATTATAATTATCATGTTCAATAAAAATTATTTATGTCATCTCTACCAACATTTTATTTATTATTCCAATAACATCAATTTTTGTGGTGTTTATGGTGTACTAAAATCATGATGAATTCCATGATTTGCTAGATAATCTCTGAAATCCCAACTTTTATATTCTCCACTAATATCAGTTCAAATACTATCAATGGAATCTCCACATTCTATTTTATGTCCTTCTCCTAAAACTTTTAAACATATTTTGAGACATTGATCTATGATTTAAAAACATAATACATGAAATGTTGGTAAATTCGTCAAGAAAAAAAATGAAATACTTATCTTCATGTGTTGAGTGTTTACGCATGGGGTTATAAATATCATAATGAATCATCTCCAAGGTATGGGATGATTGTATCTCAATTCTCTTATGTGCTGAGTTTGTAATTTTTATTTTCTGGAAAATGGATAACCACCAATCTCTTATTATTTTCATGTCAATAATATCACAAATTCTTTATCTATTAATTAGATTTATAATATTCCTAAAAAACATATTCCCCATCATTTTATTCCATTGCATATTTTTATTCATCAATCTCAGATAACATGAACTTTGTGAATCGAAAAATTAAAACTAGTTTCTATATGTTCATTTGACTCTCATAAAAACCTCCCCATATTCAATACACTTAACAAAAAAACCAAATTTTATAAAAGAAGCATTTTTCCTTCATCATGATTATTTTAAATACATAAAAAAATCAACCCCTCAACAAACAAGGTTCATTTCGATTTTAACTTTTCTTCCATAAAGAAAGTTATTCCAACGCCTTTGATTCTGAGTGACTCGTCATATAAAAAATTCATTATACCATATTTAAAATAGTTCACATAATTAAAAAAAATTATTTCTCATGTCACTTGTGAATAACTCCCACTATTTAAAATTCAGGGTCATTCTCCTTTTGTAGCCTTGAGATCGGTTTCAATAACTCAATATTTTTCCTTTACTTATTAATTCTTCTACATGACTTTTGAGATTCATTGTAAAACACAATATTATGTTGATATCATGAAAATAAATCCTTTTAAATATTTCTAGATTGATCACTTCTTTCACAAATAGTTTCCAAATGTTGGATTCTATTTTCAACCTTCTAGATGGCTTTCTCTGGTATCCATATTTGAGTGGGTTGACTCCCCATAAAACGTTCCCTCTAACTTCTCCTAGATTATATATTATGTTAATGGTTAAACCAAAACATATATATTATTTCCCCAAATCCACAAAAATTTCAATAAATACCAAAAAAATATCTACCTCTCAAACTTTCATTATGTTCATAGTTGTGTTTCTACTTTCCATCAACTTTCATACCTTCCAAATTAGTATTTTGTCACATTAAAAGGTTTTTTATGGCTCCTTAATCTTTATAATTCATATTAAATTTATTCTCAACATAGATATAATCATTTATAGTAGAAAATTTTAGTTCAGTACTTGTAACCTTAGAAACTTATGATTTTCCATTCCTACTTGTTTTGGCTGCATAAATAGTTTTCATAACTTATTTTTCCTTATAAGTATAATAATTCTTATTATAAAAATTTTAGGATTACTTTTTTTATCCTTATTTTGTTTAATCTTCACATAATATTCACAAGACACTTTAACTATGTTTTAGAAATTTATAACTTCTTACTCAAAAATTACAAGTTTTTATTGAACAATTTTTAACTCTTACTTCTTCACTGTTAAATTTTCTTCTGGCATCATGTTGAGATTATTATTTTCATCAATCATATTATTAATATCTTTAATATATTTCAGAAAATTTTATTTTTATTCATGAAAATATTCTTGATTTTTTCCTGAAATATTTCCCTTTTTAAACTTCTTGATCTCTCTTTAATGTATTGTAATTTTTGTCAGAAATTATTTCAAATCTCTTTTCATTGTAAACTATATATAATACTCTTCTTATTTTTATCAACTAATTTAATCACTGGTGAATTTTTTATCATTAACATTTTCAATAATAATATTTTTAGTAACAATATCTCTGAATTCATCAACTTCTTATTCATAATAATCTTATTAATCGCTTTTAGAGAAATAATTTCTCATTTTTTATATATATAAATTCTAATTATTTACACTATAATAATACATGGATTTTTAAATATTCTTTTTAATGTATCTTCTTAACTTTTGGTCATCTTCATCACATTACTTATCTTTCTTTGAGTAAGGAAATTGTTTTACCAAAATTCCAAATAGATCTGCAGACGAAATAATTTAGAGGTAACTTTAATATTTTATCTTAATGTGCCTCTTTTATGATTTTAGAATAAATAATTACACAAATTCATCAAAAATTATACTAACATCATCTTTGGTGATATATTCACAAAAGTATTCATCTTTGATAACTTCTTTCGATTTTCCTTACTTATCAGATTTGAAGTAAATTTCCTCATAGACCATTTCATTATTCTTCATAAAATTTCATCATATCATTTCATAAGTGATGAGAGTTATATGTAGATCATACAGAGATATAGTTTCAAGATCTATATATTCTAAAAGATAAATTATTCATCAATTTTATCAGAATTAATACCTAATATATTTTCAACAAGAGTTTAATATTAAGCATTCTTGAAGGTTTTGGGCATAGAGGAATCCCCTTTGGTAGGAAATATATTAAAATTTATCTTAATATTGAGTTTCTTGAAAACCCATGAGAGGATATTTCATTTTAAATTTTATAATTAGTTTATTTATGATTTGAATAAATGAATACTTTGGAAGAGGATAATTCTTTGATGATGATATTTATCTTCAGAAAATACTTTTTTTATTACCTTCATAGTGTTGTAAGGATCCAAGTGTAGAACCCATCTAGAAGTGATCCACACATTCTCCTTCAATATCTATGAAATGCCAACAGATTTATAGGTCCTAGTATGGTGAATCAATTTTCTTGCATCTATCATATTGATCTCTCCAATATCCTTTAGGTTTCTATGGGTTCTTCTCATTCTTGATAGGAAGAGGGGAGGAATTAGTGATAGAGAGAGAGGGAGTAAGAGATAATTATATTTGGCACAATGATTATTTATTATCAATTTTTTATTACCCCAACACAATAGACATACCCATCTATTTATAGAGTTTGTTTTTAGTTTAAGATTTTATTTAAAATCATAATGGATCTTAAAAAATATAATAATTATTAATAAACCCCATTCCACATAATAATAAAATATTATTATTAGTTTCTGGTGTGTATAAACCTGCACAATGATAACTATTATTTATCAGATTATAAATAAATATCCATCACTGTACATAGTCTTGTTCCTCTTTAACCCCTCACTATTTATCGAATATCCAAATAATTATTTGATTCCTAAATAAATTTTTCAATAAACAATTCAGTGAATATATATTTATTAAATATTCAATAAAATAAAAAATATATTTAATTCACAGTCTAGTGAATAAATATTTACTTAATTTATGCAGTCATTAAAACATGAAAAAAATTATTCTTTAGTCTTGGGAATAATATTTATTTCATTAATAAAATTTAAATAGAATTTAATCAACGTAAATGGAAGCAATTAATGTGTGACCCTCTATAATTTTTTCTTGTTAACATTAGGTTGGTAGGCCTAAATTCCATGATTACTTTGTAATAATGGTTCAAGGAACCCAAGAAAAAAATGCCTCAATTTCAGAAACCACATATAAACAATCACTTTTCAATATAATCACTTTTTTCAATATCTTATTAAGGTGGATTCAAATTTTTCTCATCAACCTATTTGATCAATATGTATTTCTTTTACTGTCTGAAATAAACATTGTAACTCCATTGAAATGGAATTTATGTGATAATTTTATTTTAGTCAAAGGGTTGAGATATCAACTTTCATAAAAATTGATACAACAAATCCATCATTGACTTGAAAATTAATAACATTTCATTCATGAAACACTCAACTTATCCAACTTCACTAAGAATTTTTATCATCTTGGTTTATGAAATACATATTAGTGGTTGATTTCTAACATGTATTAATAAAAATATTAAATTACAAGGACCTTTATGAATTCTCATAGATAAGGATACAATATGACACCAAAACATTGGGAATTATGACTGGTAGGTCTATTTTTATAATCTCTCATCTTGGAGATTACCAAGTGTGAACTTCCAGTGAAGAATAATCATCCTTTTATGTGTAATCACCCCTAAAAATCTATATATTATCTTCATTTTCATAGTAAGTTATATTACTATAGTAATATATTTCAGATATGTCATCTTAGCACCTATAGGTTCTCATCATAACCAAGAACTACTATGAATTCATCAATGTGATAGATATTTTAGGACATTATCACATCAATGTTATAGAGAGGAACAATCCATATGTGATAATATAGTTTTATTAACATTAACTTATTTGAAAATAAATGAAATCTAAATCACAATGTTGTTGGTTCTTGGGAACAAACTCCAACTTACAATAGAGACAACTACTAATGATTGGTTATTTCTCACATGTAAAAACAATTCCACTGAGTATGGTTAAAATGACTAGTATTATCACTTCTCCAGACCCTAGAAACTCATCTAGTTTTATTTTTCCAAGTATCATTGGATATTTCTATATATATTATATGATATTTTATTGGATATATTTTACATTCTTCTATTATGATTTATGAGTTAGTAATATCAAACATCAGTACATATCATGAAACATGATATGAATTCCTAGAACATAATCATGTGAAATTATTTTAATCTACATAATCACTTCTTATACCCATTTCTGTTCAACTATAAGGATTATATGCCAACAAAAATTAGGTCTTGAATTATTTCAACTTTTATTTTTCAATACTTTGTTAATATATGAACAATGAGTAGATTAAGAAAAATCATTGATATATTTTTTATATTTTATTCCCCATAACATATTTTATAAATTAAGTAAAACATAAATATATTTCATTCCTTGGTCTTAACTAAGTAGAAAAATACAAAAAAAATCCAAATGTTATCAAAATTTCCATCTTTAAAATTTATAGTTCTCCCACTAACCAGATAATGACACAGGTAACACATTCATTTCCAAATGAATATTATATGATCATTATGCATGATTTATTCATAAATAAATTAATTTAATATACATATATTATTAGAATTTATTTATATCGTTGGCCCCTTTAAATTTTTTCATGTAGACATATACCATACGACCACCTTTTTTGTCATTTCATATAGACATCTTCTATAAGTATTCCTCTAAATAAGGTGTCCATGAAAATCAATATCCTAATATTATTATCATAGAAATATGATTAGAGAAGTAAAATTCAAAAAGGATTTTAGTCAAGAATAGTGTAAATATGTTTTCTTATAGACTAAACCCTTCAATAGTCTATCATACTATATTAGTACTGTATTATACCATTAATTTCTAGTTCCTATTGAATACTCACCAAAAGTATCAAATCATAGAAACAGTCAAAATAATATTCCCTCGATTCATAGTACATGGAGTCCATTACATTAATTTGTATATACTTTTGAACCATATCATATTACCATTTACTACTTCTATTTAGGAATATTTATTCTAAAATATTAATATATGTATCATTCACCACAAAAAATATAAACCACCTTTTTGGCTATATATTCCTACATAATATGTATCTTTGGATATACTCCTCCCACTAATGTCATTAGAGTCCAGTGTTCCTACACAAAAAAATGTGAATCCAGATCCTTAACCCATATATGTTAAGTATTCTTATGTAATATTCAAAGTCATAATCTTCCTTTAATGAAATCTATTAAATATTGACTAGATATGATTATTCTTAATGGCTATAGTATCATTAACTAATATTCACTATAGTGTTTTAATGATCATTTGTTTCTAAGGACAAATTTTAACAAAATATTTTCAAAAAACACTTATGGTAGTGTTCTAATTGATTTTTATCATATTGAATTTAATATAATATCCATTTGACAATATATTGGGTATATGGTTAGTTGTTGAAATTCTTTTTAAAAATATTTATTTGAAGGAATAATGGAATATTTTCAATATATATAAGACTCATAATTAATATTCCATTTATTGTCATCATTACATTGATGTATATAAGGAAATATGAGTTCTGGATAACCTTTACTCCATATATATAATCAATTATTACTAGGATAATATATTAACTGACAATGAATCTCATATAGATCTCAATATTTATCATGTGCATTAATTTACTTCACTAGTCATTTTTAAAATTTCTTAAAAGAAACACATGAATTATATGATGTTTCCTTAATTTTATCATGTTTCATTTGTCGATGTTGAACCAACTCTAAAATTAATTTTGTCTTAGTTATGTTTAAAAAAATTCAGTATCTAAAACATTATAAGGAGTTTATTTTTATATCTAGTATCATAGCTTAGTTGTGACTAAAACCATTTTTTGGTATAAATAGTTCAGATAAATTAATTTTTATTTAAAAAATATTTACCTTTCCCCAATTAGGTAAGAGTATTATATTTTATATTAATCACTCATTGTAATTGACAATTTTTATTCAATAGTTACTAGAGGTTTAGTTTAGTATAAAATTTTTATGCCAACATTTATTCCAAAAATGAAATAATTTCTCATTTTTTCAATCCATACATTTAGATAAATTTTTTGGTAAACCTTATTAAAAACATGAATCAATCCATTAAGTAATGATAAATTGTGAGACCCCTTGGACAGTATAGGAGTCAACCTTTTTTATCTCTATTTGAGTTCACACTATAACCATTCTATTCATACTCATTTCTTATATTTATAACCATGTATTTTTTTAATAATATTAAATTTAAATAAAAATTGGTGAATATAAACTTAATAAATACACCTAAAGTGGATGTAACTACTCACTTATTCAATTCGTTGAAATTTATTTTGCAGTATCCATTCTTTTAACCTAAGAAGAAAATTTTAAGGACCCAACCCAAGTTGCACATAGTCGGGGCTTTATTGTATTACATTGGAATATAAACAAGGAATATGAATCTAGAAGGACCAAGTAGTTTAGTATCTTTGGAAACAATATACATATATAATTTCAACATTACAAATTTAAATGAAAAAAAATTAAGAAACTCCTATGACAACATCCATAAATCCAAGGTTATTTCAACATGTCAATCATAATATACCTCCTCATGCCCTAGTAAAATGAAACATAATAAATGGGTGATATCAAATGCTCAATAAGGGTTGGAATACAACAGAATATATCATAATCAAAAACATTAGGCATGGAGAATAACTAAAAAACTTTCCTTTAAGAAAAGAACTTGAACACATCATGACAATAATAAGAGATGAATAAATAATGCCATAATAAAGCATAAATCATGGGTATTATACTAGTCGAATAACCTCATTAACTTTCAATTACTAGTTTCATAATGAGGGAATGCAGAATGTCATATGTCATAACCATACTGTCAAGGCCTCATGCTGAGACCATAAATAATCATTTTGTCAAGGCCTTGTGCCAAGACCATAGTTTGTCTCATGAGACCTAATGATGAATCGTGAGGATATATATGGTCACAATGTAACAGCCTGGAATTTTGAATAAATCTTGTTTCCTAATTTCATGTGTTATTTTATTTTTATACTCAACAAAAATGTTTTATTTGATAAACATGATTATAATTAAAATGAGACCAGTGGGTTTTCACTGTTATATGACCATCGGTCAATATGACCGCTGTGAACAAAATGTTTTGATTATTGTCTCTAAATATAAGTAATCTTGGTTAATTATTATAGAAAGAAGATTCGATGGCCTCACCTAGTAGTCTTGGACCGATCGAAGCCCATCTAACAGAGCTTGGGAAAGAGGTAACACCATTGGGATTTTCTCTGGTCCAAATCCAAGCCGAAATTCATCATGTGAAGCTAGAATGGAATCGCCTTCGCGAGAAGTTCAAACTGATAGAAATTTCTACTCGGGAAATGTTGACTGAGCCGCCCCAAGATTCTATCACCCTAGCACACCTTGCTCTTAGGTCCTATGCTGGTATTATAAGGGGCTATGTAACGAGACTGTAACTGCCTTGTGTAATCCTTGTTTTAAATAAAAATTGGGATTTCTTCTTATGATGAAGTTTATGAATTTTCAAATGACCGGATAAAAATAGTATGTATTTTTTTTTTTGAATTTTCAAAATGATATTTAAAAAAAAATGTTTATGCAAACCTTAAATAATTTAAAATGTGTAATGATTTTCAAAAAATGGTCTTCTACAATTATGTCCAGTACGAAATTTAGAGTCTAATAAGATCAACTTGATTTTTGATGAATAGTAATTTTTGAATAGTGATTTTACACTTATGATTAGTAATGTGACCAAATGGATTAGTAATTTCACTTAAAGAAAGTTTTCAAATAATCTAGGCACCTTGATTAAGTAATGTGATTCAATAAAATGGTTAAATAACGGTTTCATAAATTATTATTCAAGTATTAATCTTTTCGGGTGAATAGTTTTTTTTAATTAAAAATTTAAATTAAAAATATTTAGAAAAATATTTTTATAAAATGGATTTCATTTTTGAACTCAGAGCACCGATATTATGTTATGGTAATTTTTGGGGTTTTTTCTAAAAAAATGAATTTTCGGTGAATAGTGTATTTATTTAAAAAATAAATTAAAAATATTTAGAAAATTATTTTTATAAAATGGAGTTAATTTTTGAAATCATATAATTGATATTTGTTTAAGGTGAAATTTTGGGATCTTTCTGAGAAAGATGAATTTTTAGTGAATAGTAAAAATACAGTTTTTGGGTTTCGGTATGTTTAATGACATCATAACTGTGTCATGATGATGTCATGAGATATTTTAAGGGTTGGCCGGCCAAGGGTGATAAATTATTGTTTTGGGGGCCCCATGTGACCTAACTCCATGGTAAATTCCAAGGGAGAGCACATGGGTTTGAGAAAAACACATGTGAGGTGTCCCTTAGCCATTAATGTCGTGTCCCCTCACTTTCCCTATAAATACCAAGCCCTCCTCTCATCCATTCGACTCCTCACTCTTCCCCAACGAAGTTCTGGTCTCATTACCTCCCAATGAGTCCTCTCATGGTGCCCCCAAGCCCTCAAGGTCCCAACCTTTGAGGTTTAAGAGTTACATTTTACGGTAAGGGGTCCGACCCCTCTCTTTCTTTTCAAGTGATCTCTTTTATGTCATTCCTTTTATGCTCCATGTTATTATGTTGGAGGATGTTCTTTTATACTCCTCTTACTTCCCTTTTTATGTTCATATAATGATAGATCCCCTCTTACTCTCATTATTTCGTTTTTATGAAGTTTTAAGTGGCGTCGTTAGGCTGCCGAAATTTTTGTAAGGGATTCTTTCTCCCTTCTCATTTTTCAAGATCTATTTTAATGTAAAGTATTTCAAGTTCCTTTTTATCATGTTGGGGTATGATCTCTAAATTTATCATACTGATATTTTATGATCATATGATGAGAGACCCCATTTTATCTCTTCAATTCAGCATTTTGAAGTTTTAAGTGGCGTCGTTAGGCTGCCGAATTTTTAAGGGATTCTTTCACCCTTCTCTTTTTCAAAGTTCTACTTTCATGTCAAGTCTTTCAAGTTCCTTTATATTATGTTGGAGTATGATCTCTATATCTATCATACTGGACTCTTATGTTCATATTATGAGAGTCCCTATTTAACCTTGTCAATTCATTTTTTTTAAGATTTAAGTGGCGTCGTTAGGCTGCTGAATTTTTAAGTGGTTCTTCACCCTTCTCGTTTTGAAGTTCTACTTTCATGTCAATTCATTCAAGTTCCTTTATATTATATTGGGGTATGATCTCTATATCTATCATACTGTACTCTTATTTTCATGTGATGAGAGGCCCTATTTGACCTTGTCAATTCATTTTTTTTGAATTTTTAAGTGGCGTCGTTAGGCTGCCGAATTTTTAAGTGGTTCTTCACCCTTCTCGTTTTGAAATTCTACATTCATGTCAATTATTTCAAGTTCCTTTCTATTATGTTGGGGTATGATCTCTATATCTATCATATTGGACTCTTATTTTCATATTATGAGAGACCCTATTTGACCTTGTCATTTCTTTTTTTTTTTTGAAGTTTTAAGTGGCGCCGTTAGGCTGCCAAATTTTTAAGTGGTTCTTCACCCTTCTCGTTTTGAAGTTCTACTTTCATGTCAATTCTTTCAAGTTCCTTTCTATTATTTTGGGGTATGATCTCTATATCTATAATACTGGACTATTATGTTCATATGATAAGAGACCCTATTTTACCTTGTCAATTCAATTTTGTTGAAGTTTAAGTGATGTCGTTAGGCTGCCGAATTCTCACAAGAGAAATCTTATTTTTTTCTTCCTTTCATGTTCTTCATCTCACATGGTATATTTTCAAATTTCATTACCATGTTCTTAAATCCATTATATTTTTTCCCTCTACTGTTTTATGGGTCATTTATTAATGTTTTACCCATGTCCCCTCTCTTCTCAATGTTATCTAAAACCCCAAAACATAGCCGTTATGCTGCAGAAATTTCATCTCAAAGTGCCTCTCTCTCTTTTCTCAAAATTATTTTATGTTATAAAGTGAATACTCAAAGCTCTTATTTCTACAGGGGTATTCACATATATATCAAAATGTTCTATTTTAAATTCTGGGATTTACATACATGAAACCCTCTTTCCCTTTCCGTGGGTTTAAAGTGATGTAAAGATCATGTCTTTAAAGAAGTTTTTAAAACGTTATGATTATGAAATGAAACCCATTTCTTTTATGATATATGGGTTGTTTATGAAATGTTTGAGGATGATATATGTGGATCACATGATAATAAATACATGTCAATGGTGCGCCTAGATATCGCTCCAATGCATTGGGTAAAGACTAAATCTCTAGAGATGACCATTTTTTTAACGACGCCATGGTGAATAACCTTGGTAATTTTTAACGATACCTTGGGGATGGACCTTGGTGAAACGAAATGATTGTCAATATTAAATGTTTCAGCCACATCTTCAAGTTATGAGAAATGTTCTTTTTATTATGATGTATCTCATTATTTCTTTATCATGCCTTAAAGTTCTTCTCATGTCCTTATTGAAGTATCTCAAGATCACATGTAAAATGTTTCTCTTGTTTCCCTTACTGGGCCTTCTGCTCACCCTTTCCTTTGATGTATGTCCCCAGGTTATGAGATGCAGTAATGAACCTAGGATGAACATAAGGAGAATCCTTTCAATTGTTTAAGAAGTATGTTTTTTTTTGTTTCATGTATTATATTCCTGGTTTCCAAGACACTAAACCTTAAAGATCCTCGGTTTTGTAAAATGTCATGAAAGTTTATGTGATAAAAAGGCAGGATGCTATAGTTGGTATCAAAGGATGGTTTAGTTATTTGTGGAAATTAGGATATGAAAACTTTAGGAAGAAGCCTATAGAAAAGTTTATATATAGGAAATCTTCCTGGTATGTTGGTGAGTATTGAGTAATGGGTTCCCAAGCAAATACATCCCTGTTTGGATACGAGCAGGTAGAGGTGGCTCTGGCACAGATGTACATAGGGGTAAAACCCAAAAACACCGCTTTGAGCTAGACTCGAATGGGAACTGGTACACGACAATGGGCCTTGCTTCACTCTTGGTTATGACACTCCCGGGGGATATGCTTGGTAAATTCATAATCTTAGTATGAACCATTATTAAAGGAACAAAATAAAGATTCACATAAGAAGATATGATCATGGATAACCTAGATTGGAACCTAGGGGATCACAAGTTAGGGTATACCTTCCTTCTACATGTTTATCCTTCTATGCTTATAGTTTCCTTTTAATGATTATTGGCTAAGTATTCAAACCCCTAATTATACTTTCTTTTCTTAGTTAATGGCGGGAAATGGAAGAACATGTCCCAACAACCAATGTGGGAGGAAATGTGATGATTGCCCTATTGCTGTGACAGAGATGACCAAAGATCAAGTTGAACATATTGTGATTATGCCAAATCAGCTATCAAAAATCACAATTAACAATTGTTACCTAGTTGAATGCCCAAACTCATCAAGGAAGGAGAAGACAACGTCTCAAGGATGTTTATATGATAAAGTTGATAAGGGAAAGAAGACCCAATTTCCTTTGTGCAAAAACTGTGGAAAGGGGAACCAAGGAGAATGTCACAAAGGAACCGGGAGATGTTTTAAGTGTGGGACGATAGGGCATAAAGTAGCCAATTGCTTTAAAAAAATGGATAGTGTGACGAATAGAGATAAGGTTCGATCTAATGTGCCTTATACTTTTAGATGTCATAAATGTGGAGAAGTTAGATACTATCCAAGGCAATGATCTCCTAGAATGGGTGAGAATCATGATGAGCATCAACAATCTTAGAGGACAAGGGAATAATTAAAGTTCTATGTTGATATGGATCATGATGACTGAAGTACATGTAACTTCTTCGCAATAATTGTCTATGTCATGTTGTATTTTAGTTCGTGCTCTATGAGCATATCTTTTATGTTTTCTAAGGTCATCGAGTCACTACCTAAGATGAATTTATATCATTAAGGAAAACATCTATTGTTATGTACCACATGTTTATGTAGTGAAGTTGTTCTTCTAAAAAAGGGTGATTAGGGGATTAACAGATGATTATTATTTTGGAAGACGTTCACTATTTTGGGGACCCTATATGATCAAGGTAAATAGATTACTATGGTATTTTCATGAGGAGTAATGGTTGACTTATATTTTGAAGAATCGATGAATTTAAGGTGGACTTATAGTAATGGGAATGATTAACCTATCTTGGGAAAAATATGTTTAGGTTAGCTACTTTTGATATAAGATGTTAGGAGTGGTTGATGTTGTTTGGAGATGAACAATGAAGTTTATTTTGGAGGACTATGTTATCAAATCCTTCTTGTATTTGGGTTTCAATCTTAGTTTGGTTTATTTTGAGGAATCTTAAGGACCATTATTTACGGAATGGTCTATGATGAACTTTGGGTAGTACCATGGATCTTTGAAGATTTAAAAGTAGTTTCCATTCCTATGGGATTCTTTTTGAAGAGTTGTTTTACCTTACCCTTTCTATTTTTGGGATAATGTTTAAAGATAAAAGAAATATATAGTTGATCTTTTGTGGATTATGTGATTCTCTGGAAGATGATTCTTGTGTTTTCATGGGACCAAGTAGTTTTGAATGCTCATCGTTTAGAGAAAATATTAGTTTTGGTAGAAACTTATTAAAGTATGAAACTCTACATGAAGATAGATATATTTCCTTATGTTTTTTGTCTATGTTGTAAATTAATTCCTCAAAGTTATGAAAAGGAACGTAAAACAAAAACGTTGTTGGTTTACATTTCCTACTAGGTAATCAGACACATCATAATTTTGGGATTTTTGGGTGGTTAACTTCCTCCTAATCAAGTTTTCTATCACTCTCCTTTAGGACGTGACCCTTTGTTTTCTCCTCCATGTCCATATTTCCTACATGGAATCCTAGTATGAGTAAACTCGGGTGGCCTTTGTACTTCATTTTCTTTCTTTTAAAGTAATGGTGTTACTGACTCTTTTTCCGATGTGGGACTTTCAATGAAATATCAAAACCCAATTTTAAAAATTGCGAGGACGCAATTTCTTAAGGGGGGAAGATTGTAACGACCCGGAATTTTGAATAAATATTGTTTCCTAATTTCATGTGTTATTTTATTTTTATACTCAACAAAAATGTTTTATTTGATAAACATTATTATAATTAAAATGAGACCAGTGGGTTTTGACTGTTATATGACCATCGGTCAATATGACCGTTCTGAACAAAATGTTTTGATTATTGTCTCTAAATATAAGTAATCATGGTTAATTATTATAGAAAGAAGATTTGATGACCTCACCTAGTAGTCTTGGACCGATCGAAGCCCATCTAACAGAGCTTGGGAAAGAGGTAGCACCATTGGGATTTGCTCTGGACCAAATCCAAGCCGAACTTCATCATGTGAAGCTAGAACGGAATCGTCTTCGCGAGAAGTTCAAACTGATAGAAATTACTACTCGGGCAATGTTGACTGAGCCGCCCCAAGATTCTATCACCCTAGCACACCTTAATCTTAGGTCCTATGCTGGTATTATAAGGGGCTATGTAACGAGACCGTAACTGCCTTATGTAATCCTTGTTTTAAATAAAAATTGGGATTTCTTCTTATGATGATGTTTATGAATTTTCAAATGACCGGATAAAAATAGTATGCATATTTTTTATGAATTTTCAAAAGGATATTTTAAAAAAATGTTTATGTAAACCTTAAATAATTTAAAATGTGTAATGATTTTCTAAAAATGGTCTTCTACAATTATGTCCAGTACGAAATTTAGAGTCTAATAAGATCAACATGATTTTTGATGAATAGTAATTTGTGAATAGTGATTTTACGCTTATGATTAGTAATGTGACCAAATGGATTAGTAGTTTCACTTAAAGAAAGTTTTAAAATAATCTAGGCACCTTGATTAAGTAATGTGATTCAATAAAATGGTTAAATAACGGTTTCATAAATTATTATACAAGTATTAATCTTTTCGGGTGAATAGTTTTTTTTAATTAAAATTTTAAATTAAAAATATTTAGAAAATTATTTTTATAAAATGGATTTCATTTTTGAACTCAGAGCACCGATATTATGTTATGGTAATTTTTGGCATTTTTTCTAAAAAAAATGAATTTTCGGTGAATAGTGTATTTATTTAGAAAATAAATTAAAAATATTTAGAAAAATATTTTTATAAAATGGAGTTCATTTTTGAAATCAGAGCATTGATATTTGATTAAGGTGAAATTTTGGGATCTTTCTAAGAGGGTTGAATTTTCAGTGAATAGTAAAAATACAGTTTTAGGGTTTCGGTATGTTTAATGACATCATAACTATGTCATGATGATGTCATGAGATATTTTAAGGGTTGGCCTGCAAAGGGTGATTAATTATTGTTTTGGGGGCCCCATGTGGCCTAACTCCATGGTAAATTCCAAAGGAGATCACATGGGTTTGAGAAAAGCACATGTGAGGTGTCCCTTGGCCATTAATGCCTTGTCCCCTCACTTTCCCTATAAATACCAAGCCCTCCTCTCATCCATTCGACTCCCCACTCTTACCCAACGAAGTTCTGGTCTCATTACCTCCCAAGTAGTCATCTAAAGGTTCCCCCAAGCCCTCAAGGTCCCAACCTTTGAGGTTTAAGAGTTATATTTTAAGTAAGGGATCTGACCCCTCTCTTTCTTTTCAAGTGATCTCTTTTATGTCATTCCTTTTATGCTCCATGTTATTATGTTGGAGGATGTTCTTTTATACTCCTCTTACTTACCTTTTTATGTTAATATAATGAGAGATCCCATCTTACTCTCATTATTTCGTTTTTATGAAGTTTTAAGTGGCGCCGTTAGGCTGCCGAAATTTTTGTAACGGATTCTTTCTCCCTTCTCATTTTTCAAGATCTATTTTCATGTAAAGTATTTCAAGTTCCTTTTTATCATGTTGCGGTATGATCTATAAATTTATCATACTGATATTTTATGATAATATTATAAAATACCCCATTTTATCTCTTCAATTTATCATTTTGAAGTTTTAAGTGGCGCCGTTAGGCTGCCGAATTTTTAAGGGATTCTTTCACCCTTCTCTTTTTCAAAGTTCTACTTTCATGTCAAGTATTTCAAGTTCCTTTCTATTATGTTGGGGTATGATATCTATATCTATCATACTGGACTCTTATGTTCATATGATGAGCGACCCTATTTGACCTTGTCAATTCATTTTTTTTTGAAGTTTTAAGTGGCGCCATTAGGCTGCCCAATTTTTAAGTGGTTCTTCACCCTTCTCGTTTTGAAGTTCTACTTTCATGTCAATTATTTCAAGTTACTTTCTATTATGTTGGGGTATTATATCTATATCTATCATACTTTACTATTATGTTCATATGATTAGAGACCCTATTTGACCTTGTCAATTCATTTTTTTGAAGTATTAAGTGGCGCTGTTAGGCTGCCGAATTTTTAAGTGGTTCTTCACCCTTCTCGTTTTGAAGTTCTACTTTCATTTCAATTAATTCAAGTTCCTTTATATTATGTTGGGGTATGATCTCTATATCTATCATATTGGACTCTTATTTTCATATGATTAGAGACCCTATTTGACCTTGTCAATTCATTTTTTTTTTTGAAGTTTTAAGTGGCGCCGTTAGGCTGCCGAATTTTTAAGTGGTTCTTCACCCTTCTCGTTTTGAAGTTCTACTTTCATGAAAATTCTTTCAAGTTCCTTTCTATAATGTTGGGGTATGATCTCTATGTCTATCATACTGGACTCTTATGTTCATATGATGAGAGACCCTATTTGACCTTTTCAATTCAATTTTTTTGAAGTTTAAGTGATGTCGTTAGGCTGCCGAATTCTCACAAGAGATATCCTATTTTTTCTTCCATTCATGTTCTTCATCTCACATGGTATATTTTCAAATTTAATTACCATGTTCTTAAATGTCTTATATTTTGTCCCTATACTGTTTTATGGGTCATTTATGAATGTTTGAACCATTTCCCCTCTCTTCTCAATGTTTTCTAAAACCCCAAAACATAGCCGTTTTGCTACAGAATTTTCGTCTCAAAGTGCCTCTCTCTCTTTTCTCAAAATTATTTTATGTTATAAAGTGAATACTCAAATCTCTTATTTCTACAGGGGTATTCACATATATATCAAAATGTTCTATTTTAAATTATGGGATTTACATACATGAAACCCTCTTTCCCTTTCCGTGGGTTTAAAGTGACGTAAAGATCATGTCTTTAAAGCTGTTTTTAAAACGTTATGATTATGAAATGAAACCCATTTCTTTTATGATATATGGGTTGTTTATGAAATGTTTGAGGATTATATATGTGGCTCACATGATAATAAATACATTTCAAGGGTTCTACCAGATAGCGCTCCAATGCATTGGGTAAAGACTTAATCTCTAGAGATGACCATTTTTTTAACGACGCCATGGTGAATAACCTTGGTAATTTTTAACGACACCTTGGGGATGGACCTTGGTGAAACGAAATGATTGTCAATATTAAATGTTGCAGCCACATCTTCAAGTTATGAAAAATGTTATTTTTATTATGATGTATCTCATTATTTCTTTATCATTCCTTAAAGTTCTTCTCATGTCCTTATTGAAGTATCTCAAGATCACATGTAAAATGTTTCTCTTGTTTCCCTTACTGGGCCTTCTACTCACCCTTTCCTTTGATGTATGTCCCCAGGTTATGAGATGCAGTAATGAACCTAGGATGAGCATAAGGAGAAGCCTTTAAAGTGTTTAAGAAGAATGTTTTTTTTGTTTCATGTATTAAGTTCCTGGTTTCCAAGACACTAAACCTTAAAGATCCTCGGTTTTGTAAAATGTCATGAAAGATTACGTGATAAAAAGGCGGGATGCTATACACAACCATCACATACTAAGTCCAATTAATTCCTCATATTAACAGTGATAAACATGAACAACATATACATTCATATTGAAACTAACATATGAAATGTCAATAATGTTCCCTGAACATTAATCATAAACACTAACCATTTAGAGTAAGTTGGTGAATGGTTCAGGATAGAACAACCATTGTTAAAATAATAATAAAAAATTAAATTAAATATGGTATAATGTATCATAAAATATTATTCCAAATAAAACCTAATAATCAATAATAGTGTTGAAACATGTGAAGATACTCTTATAAAATCATCGACTAATTCTTGAGATAAATAATGTTTTACTTTGAAAATAAGAGTTATTTTGGAAAAGTATTTGTATAAAACCATTAGATGTGTAAGATAATATTTTTATAAAAAAATTATTTTTCTATAAATATAATGGTTTCTAAAAACATATTATAGAGTTCCCTCTAAAATAGGTAAGAATATGTGAAATTCCCAAGAATTGGGCTTGTATTTCAGGAAGAATTTTTGAATGATCCTTTTAAAACATATAACTACCTAAAAATTAAAGTATGATACAATTTTGTACACATATATAGAACCTTATTACATAATATATGAAGATTAAATATGAATAAATAAGAATTTAATTGAGTTATGTAGAGAATAAGAGTAACCCGAATGAAAATGGAGGTTCGGGTAGAAAACCCTCACCTTAAGTCCGAAGATGTTCCTCACATGATCTCAATGACCAGAATAAGCATATTTAGGTTCATAAATTAATGATTTAAAACCTTTTATAAATTGAATTTATGTATTATATCCTTATTTAGGTTCACTCATGTCCTTTTTATGGGTTAAGAGATTCAATTTCATTGTTTAGGAGTGTTTTCTTCCTTGGTTTTCAGGACCGGTTTACTTATAATCATGTATAGATAAACAAATATAATGAAAATAATTTTCCATAATGTAAGTTTTATGTAATTAGTGAAAAAAATTATATTTCATGGTTATAAAAGTTTTTTGGTTATTGTGATTGAATATAAATCAATATAGAAAACATTAATGACAAATGATTGGGTTAATTGGAGTTTCTTGATCCCAACAAACTCATTTTGATTTATAAATTAATATCATGAATAAAAAAGGATTATAGAACCTTAAATAAGATATAATACATTTATTATAGTCTAGTTCAACCATAAAAGTGGTTTCATAGTAAAATTTGAAGATGCTAATAGAAATTTAAAACCTTTCATCCTTGAATGTGATAAATTAACACAACTTGGATGGTGTTTTCATTTATAGTATAAAAGAAGGGGAAAGGATAGATTATGAAGAATTATTCATTTATCATAAAAACATTACATTAACTATAAGGTACTAGAATCATCACAACATTTTTATTAAAGGATTTGAGGAAATGAAAAGAGAAGAATGGAACTTGAAATAAAAGAAATGAAAAGAGGAATTTACCTCTTGAAGATATCTTCCTTGAGAGCCTCTTTAAGGGAGAGGTTTTGGTCTTTTTATGAGAACAAGGGATTATGAATGTGGGGGAGGATATTGGGAGGAAATTTTATAAGAACATAGACAAGTAACAAAGCTTTAAAGGAGTGAATATAAGAGGGATTTAAGGGGATTATAGTGGAGGAGAGGGGTGATTTTTGAATATCGTATTCATTATTTTATTACATCCCTCAAGACAACCAAATATGTTGATTCATGTGACCCGTAATTTTAATAAGTGAATATAAGTTTGAACCAATTTTTCTTACATCATCCATGATTCTAGGATTAGTGAATTTAACTGATAATGTATATATACAGTAAATTACTGTATTTTACTATTCATCAAAAATTCGAGTATTTTAAAAAAATCCCAAAAAATCACCATAACCATTTTTAAATGTTTATAATTCAAAAATGAACTCCATTTTTTAAAAATAATTTTATAAAAATTATAAATTAAATTTTTAAATAAAATCATAATTTATTTGTAAAATAACAATTTTAAATCTATAATTTATTTTATATCACCATGAAAAATGAACCAAGATCTCATTACCTTATAATCTCATGAAAATAAAATAATAATGTGATTTTCAATTCATAAGGTTTATATTACTATTCATAAGGGTATGTTACAATTCACCAAAAATTATGTCTATCTTATTAGAATCTAAATATCTTACTGAACACAACCGTGTATGTAATTTTTTTGAAATTCCAAACATAGATGTGGAAAATTTATGTTTACTGGCTAGGTTATAAAAAAGTGGAATTTTGTGGTAACTCAGTATTTTGTGCATTTATTTATAAATCCTTGGGGTGTTACATTCTCCCCTACTTACAAAAATTTCATCCTTGAAATTACCATAATGTTACCTCACAAAAATATTTGGGTGGTTATTCATCCTAAGCCCCCTAGGCCCCAATGTTTCCTCTTTGATTTTATGATTTTTACAACGTATCTTTACCCGAAGAGTTGTTCGATTCCTCAAAACCTATTATTTAGTTTCTGGAATCCAGATAGGATCTTCACAATAAGATAGTTAGGTTTCAATTCTATGCCTTCAGAAGTTAGAACATGTGTTGGGTCTGGAATGTACTTTCTCAACAATGAGATATGGAATAAATTTTGTACTTTAGTCAGGTTAGACGACATAGCCAAATGATGTTAAAAAGCTCCAATTCTCTATAGAATTCCAAAAGGTCCTATGTACTTAAGGCTCGGTTTCCCTTTCTTCCCAAATCTTATATCACCCTTCTATGGAGATACTTTTATGAAAACATGATCTCCCACATGAAAGTCCAAATTCTTCCATTAATTATCAATATATCTTTTTTTATGATTTGAGTTTATTTTATATGTCCTTGAATGGTCTTACCTTCATTTTTATTTCCTCCATAAGCTATAGACCCACAAGATTCTTTTCACCTACTTCATCCTAACATATTGGTGTATGAAATATCTTTCCCTACAATGCTCCATATAGTTCCATTTAAATGCTTGAATGGAAACTATTATTGTAGGAAAAATCCACCAAAGGTAAATATAGATCCCGCATACCTTGAAAATCAATTTCGAATGATCTCAACATGTCTTCTAATGTTTGGATCATACTTTCTGATTTCCCATCGTTTTGAGGGTGATAAGCAGTACTCAGCAGAAGCTCAGTATCCAGTAATTTCTTAGGAATTTTCTTATATTTCGATGTAAAATATGAAACATAGTGAGGAATAATTGAGAGTGGTACTCCATGAAGTCTCACAACTTCATTGATAGAGATTCGTGCAAGGTTATCTAGTCGAAAATCATCTCTTATAGTGAGAAAAAGTGCCGATTTCATAAGTCGATCAACAATTACCCATATTGAATCATTATTTCTTGGAGTTTTGGGTAATACAGTGACAAAATCCATGTTTTTGTCATCCCATATTCATTTAGGAATAGGTAGAGATTGTATTACTTCTCTTGGATGTTTTCATTTGGCCTTCACTTGTTGACAGACTAAACATCTTGATACATAATTAGCAATTACCCACTTTATGTTTCCCCACTAGAAGTTGCCCTTCAAATCTCTATACATTTTAGTGATACCATGTTTTCTAAAGAAATTTGAGCTATAGGCATCATCCAATAACTCAATTTTCAACTCCAGTATAGGGGGAAAACATAGCATCTTCCAAAATTCCAGAATTCAATCTTCACATATGAAGTCATCCAACTTCCCATAATTCATAACATTCATTTCCTTTTTAAGGTTATTATCATTAGGTTGAGTGATTTTAATCCTTTCTAATAAAGATTTTTGAGAAACCAATTGAGATATTAATGATTTTTCACCTTTTTTGATAATTCCCTTGTCAATCCTTATTAGATCCATGAATGCAGGATCCCTTTTAATCCTCATATTGTTTAAAACTCTATGATCCTTCATACTCAATGCATCAACTACCCTACTTTCCTTTCCTTGGTGGTATTGTATGGAACAATCCTAATCCTTGAGTAGTTCGATCCATCGTATTTACCTCATTTTGAGTTCTTTCTGTGAGAAGATATACTTAAGACTCTTCTAATCCATATATATATATATATATATATCATATATTTCACTATAGAGATAGTGTCTCTATATTTTTATAGAAAATATCATAGAAAATAACTCAATATCATGAGTAGGATAGTTTTCTTAATGAATTTTTAATTGACTTGACGCATAGGCAATAACTCTAACATTATGTACAAGGACATAGCCAAGTCCTTTCTTTGATGCATCATTATAGATTACAAACCCATCATTTTCTGATGGTAGATTTATGATCATATAATTCAATAATCTCCTATTAAATTATTCTCAAAAGTCCTCATATTCTTTTTTCCATATGAACATAACCCTTTTCTGTGTTAGCTTGGTCATTTGGTTGGATAAATATGCAAAGTTTTGAACAAAACACTGATAATAACCTATTAAACTAATAAAACTACGTACCTCAGTTATGTTTGTTGGAGTAGACCATTCACTAACAGCCTTTGTATTCATAAGATCAATAGATATTCCATACTTAGAGATAATATGGCCAATAAAGGAATTTAATTGAAGCTATAATTCACTTTTTCTAAACTTTTAATATAATTCATTTTTTCTAAGAGAATTTAGAAAAGTGCGCAACTAATTTTCAAGATCTTCGTAGATTTTAGAGTATACTAAGATATCATCAATAAATAACACCAAAAATTCATCAAGATATTCTTTGAAAACCCTATTCATTAGATCTATGAATACAAAGGATGCCTTAGTCATTCCATAAGGCATTACTGTAAACTCGTAATGCCCATACCCGGTTCAAAACTTTGTCTTTGGAATATCTTCATTATTTACTCATAATTGATGATATCAAGATCAAAGGATGATCTTATAAAAATATAGGGCTCCACGAAGTTGAAAAAATAAATCATCAATGAAAATTAGGGGATACTTGTTCTTTATTGTTACAAAATTTATATCCCTATAGTCAATGCACAACCTCATAGATCAATATTTCTTCTTAATGAAAAGGAAAGGGGGTCCCCTAAGAAAAACACTAGGCAAAATAAATACTTCATCACTAAATTCCTCTATTTTTTTGTTAAATTATACTAATTACATTGTGGAAATAGTATAAGTGGTCATTGATATGGTCCTTGAATCAAGAATTAAGTCAACAGAAAACTCAATTTCCCACTCTAGAGGATGTACAGGTAATTCCTTTGGAAAGTCATCTGCATATTCTTGCACAATAGGTATGTCCTCAATTTTAGCATTCTTTTCCTCACACATAGTTATGACATTCCCTTCATCCCAATAATTGAATTCAGTAGAGCTGTGCGGGGTAGATCTAGATGAGAATTATATAGTGAAGTTTCTTCCCTAAAGATAAGGTATTTCACATCATCCTCAAAAACTATAACCTCCTTATTAAAAAAAAAATTTGCATCATGGATCGAAATCCAATCCATAATAAGGATTATATTAAATTCAATCATGGTTATGATTATAAAATTAGTAGATAAATAAAGTTTATATGCCATAATAAGGACTCTCTGATACAAATTTGATACAATGATGCTTCCCTTAGGAGTTTTGACTGATAAGTCTCTTATTAAATAAAATTGAAGATATCTAATTTTCTTGAAAAACTAGGAATATATGAAATAATTTGATGATTAAGAATAAAATAAATCATTGGTTGAGTTAAAGTGAATAATTAAATTTCCCACCACCACATTGTTAGGAACTTGACCATCTGTAGTTGTGACTGCATAATCATAGCCTTTCTCCCTTTAACTTAATTAGGGATTGTTTTTGTAAGAACCTGGATCTTCTTCTCAGGTATGTTTTCTTTTTTTCTGGTGTTTTTTAGAAAAAGATGAGTTTTTTGAAATTTCTTAAGTACACACTGTGTACTTTATGTGTACATGTTGTGTACTCAGTTACCACAGGAAGCAGTGTGTTGTCCATGTAAGGGCTGCACACACGGCCATGTATGGTGACCAAGAAACTGTCTAAAGTGGAGTATAGAAAAGGAAAGTGCATGACATGTACTTATAAAGTACATGCTGTGTATTTTATTTTATTTTTTCATTAAACGCACTGGGGTTATGTCTGATGGATAGAGCAGTCTTTTTCTTGGTTTGGTTCTTCTAAGAGAACTTGTACAACCACAAATCTTCTCCGAGCCCCTGAGAGAGCATCCATCCTCTGATTTGATCGTTGTTGATTGCATTGGGATCGCCTCAGTAAGCTCTTCCTTCTTCTAGAGATTCATTTCATGATTTCTCTTCTTTCTCAAGATATCTTTAGTAGATCATTTTTAGTGTTTTTAAATATATATGGTGTTTTTCTGAAATATATGTATTGAGGTTCACATATAACAATCCTACAACACTGAGGTAGGTGGTTTGTGCCTTCTCATTGAATTTCTTTGAGTTATATGTGAAAAGGTGCCAATACCCTTGAATGGGGTATTGTGTGTTTAATTTTTTAGCCCTGTTGATTTCCTGCTATGATTATATGCTTTAATAGATGTTAATTGAATGAGAATAGAGTTAATATCTATGATTTGGAGGTGTTTCCCATGCATGATTACTTGTTTTGATTGTTTGGTCTTGTTTACCTGTAAGGCAATTTACTTACCATGCCTAGTATTGTTGAGATGTAGTGAATGTTTATCTGACATTATATTATGTTGTAGACTGATATCCAAGTAGTTCTTGAGTCTTACATTGGCCGATACACTTCACTATACTTTCTTGACTTACACAGAGCCATGAGAACCTGGTGTATAGACCATAGGGAGAATGGATGTAAGGGCTTCTCCAGAGTGTCTTTTCTCCTTAGGATGTGAGACCATAGAAGGAATTGATGTAAGTGCTTCCTCAGAGTTTATGTAGTTCCTCGATGTAGGCCACAAGAGTAATGTGACGTAAGTGCTTCCACATAGCACCTTTAGTAACTGATACGAGACTATAGGAGGAATTTACGGTGAGTGATTCCTCAGAGAGTCTATAAATAAGCTGAACCAGAGGGGTTATACTGAGTGTACTGCCAAGAGGGTTGCTTGTGTGCCTAGGTAGGACCAGAGGGGATAGGTTGTGAGTAATTCCTGGAGGTTTACCTATTGTGTTATTTTCTTTCTTGTGTTGTTTTTGTTGAACCATAAGGGTTCGGCTAAGAGTACTTCCCAGAGGGTTACCTACTTCGTATATCTACTTTATTGATACATGGTGTTTGAATGCTTTGAAACTGTAGGAATGTTTACTGTTGAGTACATCCTTGTTTACTGCTGCTTTTTCTTATTACCTGCCATATATATTCGTTGTCTATTAGATATAGATCTCATGGTGGTTTCCTACTAGGATTTAGTCTCACACCATGTTTGGGTCATGCTTTTGGTCCCAAACAGATTATATTGTTTCATGTATAGATAAGGGAATGTTCCATTCTACTTTAGGTACTTGACTGCTTTGGAGATAGAGAGCATGAGACCAAGTTGAGGCTTGTGATGTTGAGGAGTTGTATACTTGTTTTTCTTGTACTTTGGGTTAGATCTGTATTTCGGCATTGTGATGTGTTTGGATGCTTTCCTAGAAATATGTATCATGCATCATTTATATATGTGTGCTTCAGTTGTTTCTTCATTAGTCTTTCATTGTTTACTATTGTATGATATTATACTACTTCTGCAACTATATATTTGTTTTCTTCCACTATGTTACTCTTCCAATGAGGGAATTGTTTACCAACTATCACACCCAAGGCCCTCACTGCTAGTCATCAGCCACTGGCGTTTGGGTAAATGTGCTTGAGGCCATGTGAACAACCGGGTATGGGGCATCACTGGGCGGCTTCCAGAACCAGGACGTTACAAAGTGGTATCAGAGGAATTATTTTCTCTTCAATTACTATTTGGAGCCTATAGATATGGATAGAATGGAATATTTACTTGGTAATAAGTTGTGCTCAAGAGTAGCTAACCCACGTATAGGGAAAATCCAATCTACCTCGTTATTGCAAGTTTTCTAGTTTTACAATTATTACAGTTGATTTGATTTCACCTTGAGTGATTCACATGTTTTTTGTTGTTAATGTTGATGTTATTGAGGTTCTATTTCTGTTTTAACCTGATGAAATGAGGGTATTCCATATCATGCATCATATAGGAACATCTTAGGAATCACATGTCATGCATTCTTTCCATTTCATTTAGGGTGAATTAGTAAACTCATGTTTTTGTGATAGATGTTGTGCTAGATATGCATACAGTTTTCATAGATTCCTTGATAGAATGCTTGATTTTGATAGGGTATTTCTTGTATAAGGTTTTGTTTGAATGAACACAAAAATTTTGTTCTTGAGGTGTTATGGGTCCTCATGGATCCGAATTTGGTGGATCATTACCTTCTTTTCCATGTATATGACATGTATTAGATGAAAATCTTTGATTCGCAGGGAGTATGGGCCCTCACGGATCGGAATTTGACACTTGAATGTTTCTTCCAGTATTTTTTCGGGCTCTAGAGTAGTTTTTGAGGCTTACTATCTAGAAAAAACCCAGAATACAAGATGTGTAATGTTGAATACACACCATGTGTTATTCTATTCCGGAAGAAACAGTTTTTCTTAAGTACATGCCATGTACTATATGTACACACCGTGTAGTATCTAACTATGTCACTGGCTATGTGGGTAGAGACACAGGGTTGGAAAATCTTTGGCAGGACACACTGTGTATCGGATGTACCCGCCGTGTTGTAGAACCAAGTAATCAGTCATGTCACTAACAACCTGGGTTGGATAAGTCTTACTAGTACACACCGTTTCCATCTAGAACATGTCGTGTAGTGTGATCCGTGTATCCGGTCATGTCACTAACTACACTGGTCGGTGAAGCTTGTCTAGTACATGTCGTGTCTGGCACAAAAACGTCATGTAGTCTTGTTCTATGAGAACTTTGTGGCCTAGCCATGCACGGTAACTCGGGTAGGGGGAGAGGATTCAAGTACATGTCATGTGTAAGGACAACTCGTCATGTATGGGGTAATACATGAACATTTTTGGGCAGAGGTACACGCCCATGTGAATGCATTACAGGAACACGCCATGTAGTTAAGTATACACGTTGTGTATCCTTGTTTTGAAAAACATGAATGCTTTCTTTATATTGTTTCCTCCTTATTCTTCTAGTTTTTATTCCTTGACAATATTGATCTATGGTGTGTGCTTGACCTTGCAGATTCATGTCACTGAGACGTCCTTCGATTGAATGCCAGTTACAGGGAAACAATCAAACACCAGACATGACTAATCGAGGACTACCTGCAGATCCTCCATTTGTGCCATTCTTGGCACTAGAAATCATTTGGGACACAGGTGCTGATGCACAGTTTCAAGAGGGCTTTATGTGGTTCATTCATACCTTCCATGGAGTACCACATCCTTCCCCTTCTATGGTAGAGTTGACACGGGTTTTCCAGCAGCAGCATCCTCCCACCTTCATAGGGGAAGGAGGACCTCAGGCTATAGAGTCACGGTTAGAAGCCATGTTTTCCATCTTAAAGAATCTAGAGAAGCCTCCAAAGAGGAGGTTCAAGTTTGAAACATACATGATTTGGGATTCCTCCAAGAGATGGTGGTATGTAATATCACAGGTGGGGAGCCAGTAAGTTATGGATTGGGATGACTTCTAGCGTGCTTTTTATGACAACTTCTATCCGCAGAGTTTGAGGGTCGATCGAGCCCGGGAGTTCATGAGTCTAGAGTAGGGTATTCTTTCTATAATGGAGTATTTTTCTCACTTGAGCTGCAGTGCTTCACACCTATTCCAGGAGGTGATGAGTTATTTCTAGCAAGGAATATTGATGATGGTCTAAGGCACGACATCTGATCATAGGTGAACATCTTCAAGTTAACTTCCATCACTTCTGTAGTCAACTAGGCACTGATCATGGAGCATAATTTGAGTGATTATGGAGTTGTGATCTAGGGAGGTTTGACATCCGAAGTCAGTATCCCTTCTACTGACAGTAGGAAGCGTCGTAGGGAGTCTACGAGCGATGATCTGAGGAGGTGAGACACTTCCTCTGGTAGCCAGCTAGGGTGCTACCAGTGCGGGAAGAGTGGTCATATGAGGCCACATTACCCGAGAGACATAGTGGATGGCCGATATTGCGGCAATATGGGGAATGTTCAGCATTTATATTAGATGTTCTAACCAGAAGCCTATGATAGGTGTTTTTCTATGACTCCTCATTTAGGAGCAGCACTATCAGTTTCTCATCAATCTGGGAACTGGAGTTCTTCCATCTGATCAGGCCAAGGTGGATGTTGTGGTCGTGGTATCTTGTTCATAGTCTTCCAGTGACAATAGGTTGGATCAGATCAGGGTAGTTAGGCTGGGTCACAGGTTTGTGGTGCAGGTCATACATTTGCAGTGGAACAGACCCAGTAGGAGCAGGATCCCAAACCCTCTATAGTTCGAGGTACAATCTTAGTTGCCTCAATTTTAGATTTTTCTCTCATCGATACAGGGGCTTCCCATAGATTTATATTTGTTTCTTTTGTGGATATCATTGGGATCTTTGTCTTTACTTCTGCTGATTTCTTGACATTAGAAACACTATTGGGGACAAGAATGGCTAGTGTACGTTAGTGCAAGGAGTTCCCTCTTGAGGTTTTTGGGTGTCACTTCTTATGGGACCTTTATGCCCTAGAGATTATAGGCTATGATGTCATTCGCAAAATGGACTGGTTAGTCCCCTTCTATGTAGTTGTTGATTTCTATCATTATAGGGTGAGTTTCACATCACTGAAGGGCAGGTCGTTACTTCATAAGGGCGAATGGGATGTCCAGGTGAGCAGAGCAGGAAGCGAGCATCATGGGTTGAGAGGAGTTTTAGCCCAAATTGCTAGTATTTATCTGGATGACCAGGGGACTTATAAGATAGACTTCCCTCTTATTTTAGATCGTTCCAGGGATGTCTTCCCAGAGTAATTTTCAAGTTTTCTGATGGAGATAGAGGTAGACTTTTCTATTGAGCTTGTGCCAGGAGCAGCACCGGTGTCTATTCTACCTTACAGGATGGTTACACCATATTTGCAGGATATCAAGAAATAGGGAGTTGTGGGAAATGGATTTTATCCATACCAGTACTTCTCCTACGGTTTCGATTGTCCTGTTTGCAAAGAAAGCGGACGGTACCCTCTGACTTTTTGTGGATTATCAGAATTTGAACCAGTTGATGGTCAAGAACCGATATCCCTTTCATATAATTGATGATCTCTTTGATTATCTTTGAAGAGGTTGGGTGTTCGTGAAGATTTACTTGAGGTCTAGTTATCCTCAGTTGTGAGTTAGACCATCTGATATACCTCTTACAGCCTTCCAGAGCAGGTATGGTCTATACGAGTATTTTTTTTATGTTGTTTGGTCTCATGAACGTGCCTACAGTTTTCATAGCACTGATGAACCGAGTGTTCCATCCATACTTGGATTCTTTCATGGTGATTTTCATGGATGATATCTTTATGTACTCTCACACTTGACATGACCATGTTACCCATCTTGATATCATTCTGAGTACACTAAGAGAGCATCAGTTATATTTTAAGATTTCAAAATGCCACTTTTGGATGGATCAAATTCACTTTTGGGTCATGATATTTTAGAGACAAGAGTATCAGTAGTCCCAGATAAAGTGAGAGCTATAGTTTCTTGGGAGCATCCGAAGAACGTATTTGAGGTATGAAGTTTTCTAGGGTTGTCTGGATACTACATATGTTTTATATAGGACTTTTCATGTCTAGAAGCACCATTGATGGGCTTGACTAAGAAGTGTTCAAAGTTCTTGTGGCCATATTCTTGTGAGTCATCCTTTCAGGAGCTGAAAGGGAGGGTTACATTATCACTGAAACTAGTTTTTACACGGACAAGAAAGATCTATATTTTGTATTGTGATGCTTCAGGTATTGGAATTGGAGTAGAGCTTATGCAAGAAGAAAAAGTTTTTGGGTAGGGGTCTCAATAGTTGAGGCCACATGAGAATAACTACCCGACGCATGATCTCGAACTAGCTGCAGTTGTTCATGCTTTACATTGTTGGATACACTACCTTTTGGGAGAGGATTTTGAGGTTTTCACTGACCACAAAAGTCTCAAGTATTTCGTCACTCAGCATGACCTGAATTTGAGACAGCGGTGGTGGGTTGAGTACCTTCAGTATTTTGACTTTGAGCTTTCCTATACGCCTGGGAAAGGAAATGAAGTAGTTGATGCTTTGAGAAAGAGTACTTAAATACAGGCAGTTCAGGAGGCCAGTAGTGAGTGGCAGCTTATGGCTCTGTTCTATGAGATATATTTGGAGGTGCACGATTGACAGGGGAAAATTTTTCTTTCCTCGATAGATATTACCTGTACTCTTCTTGATTGGGTGTGAATGAGGTAGCTATCAGATTCTGAAGACCTAGTCCTATGGGAAAGTTTTTCAGGAGAGTACCCTATTCCTAGATGGACCATAGGTGAGGATGAGATCATGTGTTTCCATGGCCGCGTATGGGTGTCAGTAGACATACATGAAGATATGATATGGGACTCTCATTCCTCATTTTGGGCAGTTCATCCAGGTGTCCCCAAGATGTATCATGATCTACACCATCAGTATTGTTGGCCAGGTATGAAGAGAGATGTTGCTGGTTTTCTTATGAGGTGTTCCACCTGTCAGTAGGTGAAGGTGGAGCATCAGCAACCAGCAGAACTTTTGCAGTATTTACCCATTCCTGAGTGGAAATGGAACAATGTCGAGATGGACTTCCTAACGGGTTTACTGAGGTCACCTCAAGGGAATGATATTGTTTGGGTTGTCATTGATAGACTCACAAAGGTTTATCACTTCTTGGTGATCAAGAATAATTTTAGTGTTGATGAGCTAGGGTGGTTGTACATCCGCAGGATAGTACGTCTACATGGAGTTCCACACTCTATTGTTTTATATAGGGATTCTTGTTTTACTTCTCAGGTCTAGCAGAGATTACAGAAGGCCCTGGGTATGCAGGTGATTCTGAGTACATATTTCCACCCCCCAGACAGATGGCCAGTCTGATTGTATGATTCGGGTGCTTGAGGGCATGATTCATGCATGCATCCCAGATTTTGGAGGATCATGGGAGAAGCACATACCTCTTATGTAATTTTCCTACTATAATAGTTTTCAAGAAACTATTCAGATGGAACCTTATGCGGCTATATACAATAGGCCATGCCGATCAAGATTATGTTGATTAGAGGTAGGAGAGTCAGCTATACTGGGACCTCGTATAATCCAAGAGACCACAGAGCAGATAGAGTTGATTCGGAAGAGGATGGCTATTGCACAGTCTCGATAGAATTATTATGCTAATAAGTGGATATGACATCTGGATTTGAAGGTTGGGGATTAGGTTTTCCTATGTGTCACACCGAGGTTGGGGAATAAGAGGATTAGGAGATAGGCTAGGCTTTCACCATGGTACGTTGGACTGTTTGATGTTTTGGATAGAGTTGGGCTGGTTGCCTATCTGTTGCAGTTACCTCAGAGGTACTGGGATATGCACAATGTTTTCTACATTTCTCAGCATTGATGTTACTTCTCAGACCCATCTCATGCTCTTCAACCTGAGGAGGTTGAGTTAGAGGTGGATGCCTTATTTTAGAATCATCCTATCTGGATTATCGATCACAGTATAATGGTTCTCTGTGGTTGGTATTTTTATCTAGTACGAATGCTATGGCATCACATTTGAGTACAGGACAAGACATGGGAGAGGGAGACTGATGTAAGATCATAGTGGCCAGAGCTTTTTGAGGATTCTTCTTCTACACCGTCTTGCTAGGGAAATTCGAGGACAAATTTCTTTAAGGGGGGTTGTAAGAACAAAGATCATCTTTTCAAGAATGTTTTTCTTTTTTTGGTGTTTTTGAGAAAAAGAGGAGTTTCTGGAAATTTCCTAAGTACATATCGTGTACTTTATGAGTACACGTCATGTACTCAGTTACCATAGGAAATCGTGTGCTGGCCATATAAGGGCCACAAACACGGTCGTGTATGGTGACTAGGACACTGCCTAAAGCGGAGTACAGAAAAGGAAAGTATATGTCGTGTACTTCTAAAGTACACGCCGTGTATTTTAATTTTTTTTCCTTAAACACCCTGGGGTCGCGTTTAATGGAAAAAATTGTCTTCTCCTAGGTAGGGTTGGTCCGAGTTAACCCATATGGCCATGAATATTCTCTGAGCCCCCGAGCGAGCATCCATTCTCTGATTCGACCACCATCGATTACGTTGAGATCGCCTCGGTAAGATCTTTCTTCTACTAGATCTTTGTTTCTTGATTCCTATTCTTTCTCAATATATCTCTTTTTGATTATTTTTATCGTTTTTGTAGGTCTATGGTGTCCTTGGTAAATTCAAGGTTTGAGGTTCACATATAACGATCCTACAACACCGAGGTATGTGGCTTGTGTATTTCTGTTGAAAGTCTTTGAGTTATATGTGCTAAAGTGCTGATACCCTTGAACGAGGTATTGCGTGCTTACTGTTTTAGCCTTGTTGATTTCCTGTTATGATTTTATTCTGTAATAGAGGCTAGTTAAATGAGAATAGTGTTAATTTATAAGCTTTGGAGGTTTTTCCCATGCATGATTGCCTATTTTGACCGTTTGGTCTTGTTTTCATGTTAGGATATTTACTTACCATGCCTAGTATTGTTAGGATGGAGTGATTGTTTATCTGACAATCTGTTATGTTGTAGACTTATGTCCAAGTAGTTCTTGAGGCATACTTTGGCTGATACGCTTCACTGTACTTGCTTGACTTACACAGGGCCGTGAGAACCTGGTGTATAGATCATAGGGTGAATGGACGTAAGAGATTCTCCAGAGTGTCTTTTCTACTTATAATGTGATACCACAAGGGGAATTGACCTAAGTGCATCCTTAGAGTGTTTTTAGTTCCTTGATGTGGGCCATAGGGGGAATGTGATGTAAGTGCTTCCCCAGAGCGCCTTTAGTTACTGATACGAGACTATAGGAGGAATTGACGGTGAGTGATTCCTCAGAGAGTCTATACTTAAGCTGAACCAGAGGGGTTAGACTAAGTGTACTACCCAGAGGTGTAACACCCCAAGATTTTATAGTATGTTATCTCAATAAAGTAATTCAATAGCTTGTGTTACACGCAACACCGAGTTCGAATGCACCACAACTTACCAAACCAGCCGTTCAAAAAGAAGATATGAATAGTATTAACTAAATTATGAATTTTATATACTCCATATAATTTTATAATCCATATTATGTGTTTATTAGACATAATATAAGAACAAATTCATTTTTTTAGATAAAAGAAGTATTTTTCAAAAAATGCAATTTTACCGCCATTTAATGGAGAACCTTTTTTAAAACCAATATTTGAACCTTTTATATATTCAACATAATGAAATTAAATTATTATTTAGAATAGATAAATAAAAATTTAGTTTGGATAAATTTTTGGAACTTTTCTGATAACTTTCATATTTTGACGAATAGTGAAAAATACTAAATTTTAATTAAAAAAAACTTTTTTAATCCAAATAATTTATAGTTTTAAATTATACATTTGAGTGGATTCAATGTATCATTGGATTATATTTTTATCATTTAATATTATTTAGGTCATTGGATGTAATTTTACATTTAAACTAGGCATAAACAAGTGTTAATCATTGGATACTTATTATTTCTTAAAAACACGCTTTTTTGTTTTGACCGCAAGAATTAATTTTAAATAATTAAATGAAACTTATATGTTTTTAATTTGGTAATATTGACTTCATTTTTTAATTCAGAATATAAAAATTATCTTAGGGTGAATTTTTGGTATTTTTCTGAAAACTTTCAATTTTTGATGAATAGTGAAAAACATTGCGTTGTTATTTAAAACTGAATTTTTATTTAAATAATTATTTTTTTTATTTAAATTTATTTTATGTAAAAATATATATATATAATATCTATATAATTTCAATGTATTTAATTGGATTCATTTTATAATAACATTAGATGTATAATTTTTTTTTGAATTTTTTAACATCTTTTACCCACCTTCTAGGCACGTTAACAAATTTGCATAAAACATAATTCTACTTATTATATAAGTTGAATTTAAAAACTCTAATAGAAACGGTTGATATCATTAAGTAAAATTTGGTTCAATAAGATGAAAATAATTATTATTGAATAGTAACTTTTGACTTATATTTACCACGGTTAAAAGTAAATAGGGTAATTAAGTGAAAAAATGATTTTATAATTACCCTAACACATGTTTTAATTATATTAGAAAAGTTAAATTCAACTATAAACCATAATAGGAATAAAAATATTATCATCTTTGGTCCACTTGAATTATATTAGGACATTTATTATTATTTTATTTAAAGAAGAGTTAAAAGTGTTAAATCCAATGTTTATTAACTAAACCATTTTTAATATAGGGTTATACATAAGTTAAATTAGACTATAAATATTCATTAGAAAGATAAAAATATTTCTCATATAATTTTATTTTATTTATAATTTTTAGATATTAAATATTATAATTTATTTATGACACAATGTTGATGTAGTACATACCTTATTAATGAAAGAATCAAATAAATGTTATTATAAATATTAAAATAAATATAATTTCAAAGTTTTTATGAAATAAAAGAATTTTATAGGTGAATATGACATGTTAGGGTGTATTCAATATATTTTTTTCAAAGTAATCATGTTGTTATGACTTTCACAAAAACAAAATACCAAATAGTGTATAAATTGACATAAATTAATTTTTTAAAAATTACCATATTATTGTTTTATATAATATTATTAAAAATATAAGGTTAATCCAAAGGGCTTGAATAATATTATATATGTCTTTAATGAACCACTTTTGGTTCTCTTTTAAGTTTATAGTTATTTTATTAACCATATAGTGTAAGAATACAAGAAGACACGATAAAAGTTAAAGTATTTAACTAAGAGTTAAATCTAAAAGATAAGATTAAAATAGTAACCTGAAATTGTATAAAACCTATTGGATGACATGTTTTCAACCCATACCCACCTAAGGCTCTAAATAAATTCATTTGGATCCATTATAAATCTAATATGATTGTATAATATATTAATATTTTAATCTTTTCCTAAAGTGACCCTCACCCCTCTTATAAAAGGGCACTTCACCTTCTCTCAAAATCACACCTCAAAAGCCATTTTGATCAGCCAAACTCTACCCAAATATCCTCCCAAAATACCTCACATCAACGTATAGTCCTTAATTTGATCATAAAGTTAACCTAAGGATCCTTTTTGATCAACTCAATAGGAAACACCCGAAGAAAAGGTAATAATTTCACCACCCTCTTTCAAGTTCTTTTCTTCTTCCACTTACTCTTTATTTGTTGTTTCCATAACAAAATAATAACTCCAGTACCTCCTAAATACTATTATGTTATTATAAATATAGTACAACCATATTTTTTATTCTATCCCTCCTATAAATGACAAAGTCACTATACATGCGTATGTATGACTTACCGTCTCCACGTCGTGGTGTAGTTTGTTATTCAAACACTTCATTATTTGGATGGGAATAATAATGAGTATAACTGATAAAAATAATAAATATAACATGTTAATTATTCTTTATATATGATATAACGTCCAATTATATACTATTTCACCATCAATATAATGATATTGTCACTCGTGCGTACGTACGGATTACCATCTTCACAACACGATGAGATTCATTCCCACGTTCACCATTCAATGATGATTATAAAAATATATATTATTAATAAGTATGTTATATATGAAATAATAATTATATTGGAGATATATGTATGTATGTATGTATTTATTTACATATATCATATTCACTTACTTCAGTTCAATACGCTATGAAAACAGAAAGAACGTTTATGTGTACATACGGCCTACCTTCTCCATAAATGGTGCCTTCCATTTCATATATCTATCTATTATAAATATTTATATTCTAAATATATTTGATATATAAATCATTTTTTATATTATGGAAGTATTTAAATCATGATCTAAATGATACAATCAAGAATAATAAGTTAAAACACGTACAATAAAGATAGCAATTATTAGCCAAAATGTTAATTTAACATGGAAATAATTATTAAATGGGTAGAATAAAGTCATAAATGAATCATGTATGATTTAATAAATATGAATATGGTTCTTGTATAATTTAATAACATACTATGGTCATTATAAAGGTGGTTAAACATACTCATGACCAAAGGAAAGTGCAAGGTAAGGGTTAATTTCACAATCTCTTTATTATTTGAGGTTGTTTTTATGTGATTATCTACTGGGAAATATTTATTATCCATGTCCATGATTCATAAAAGATTTTTTTAAAGGTATTATTTTTAAGTGACTCTTTTACTAAACATCATTTTAAATGTTTTAAAGATTTATTCTTCTAAACCTTTCGCATTGATGTCTATGTTTTCAAAATGGTTTTAATGATTTATTTATATGGACAAGAATGTTTTAAAATGTTAATTCCTTTTAAAAGTTTCAACGTGTTATGGGACACTTTGATTCAAAAAATTTGGTAAATGTCTTCCTTTATAAATTATGAGACTTTTAAATGTTTTCATGAAAAATGGATATTTCTCTCAAAAAGTTTTACAAATCATTTTCATCTATGTCAACATCCTTTGATGGATTATAACATTATTTGTGTTAGGTCCACTAAGCTGAATAACCTGAGAGGGGGGGTGAATCAGGGTATGACTAATTAAAAATTAAAGCCCGTTCTGATCTTGTTTTGCTGTTAAGCAAAACACTCTTCTCTCTCTTTCCTGCTGCACAATATAAACAGAAAGTAAAGCAAGCACAGGACACAACAATTTTACTTGGTTCACCGCTAAGGGCTACGTCCAAGGAGCATACGCCGACAGGTTCCCGGTCGTACCAAGTCCACTAAACTTCACTAGCTGTGGATTACAATGTTCAGGCTAGATCACTTATATGCCCAGGATCACTGCCTATACAAAGTTTAGGGTCATCTCACTGCTTTCCCAAGGGTCACTCCCTGTTTCTCTCTCTATGGCTCACTGCCGGTGGAGAGGATCACCTTCTTCCTCTTCCTAAGCTCACTGCTCTGTGAAGGGAATCAACTCACAGTTTATAGACCTGTAGGTCTCTTCATTTCCATTAAGGAATGCATCTTTCTCTATATGTAGATGCTCTGTTGAAGTTCCACTTTCACCCGTAGATGAATACCCCTTTGCCACTCTCCACTGGGCAAACTACCTTTGGAAAGACCTTCGCAAAGCACCCTACTATGCGAGGCTCCCAATTTCGTGAATCTCAAACAAGCATTCGCGAAGCTCCTTCCTTTTCACGAAGCTCACTCGCGAAGCTCTCTCGCGATGCTCAAGCCTTCGCAAAGAAACGACCCTCACGAAGCTAAGTAAGCCAACGTGGAGCTCGCAGGTTTCGCGGAGCTACAATAGCCGCCGCGAAGCACCTCTTTCGTGAAGCACACTCGCTCCGCGAACCACCTTCGCAAATTGAGAGCAAAGTATTTTCTCTGAAAAATTCTCTCTACTTCGCTCGAAGGGGACGACCTCTATTTATAGGCAATTCCACCGACCCTCGTCCCTTCCACGCGAAGTCAACGCCACGTCATCTCAAATCGCGAAGCTCCAAAGTTTCAGCTGGAATTCTGTCCAAATCGAGAAGCTCCACGGAAATTTTCCGTTCGCGAAGCTTGACGTAGTCGCGAAGAATCACCGTCAACTTACCTTCGCGGCTCGCGCCTTCGCCGCGAAGCTCCCTCGCGAAGCCCAACATTCCTTCACATCTTTGCCACGAAGCTCCCTTGCAAAGCCCAACATTCCTTCACCGCCGCGATGCACTTCAGCCTCTGCCATTTGCGAAGCTTGACGTAATCGCGAAGCATCACCGCATCCATTCTTCTGGTCTTCGCGATTTCCAAACCATGCATCCTAGCTTCGCGAAATTCATGCCTTTGAAATATTAAATTATGCTCTTCATGGAAATCCACTTTTCACGATGCTCACCAAACTCCAAATTTTGAACCCCAAAAATTTGGCAAACACTGGGAAACGGCGCCACCTTGTACTTCTCTTTTTGTACAGCCTCCAGACCGTCCTTTCCTTTGTCTTAGTTCTTTGTCAACATGGAATGTCAACAAATTCTAGAGAACTTGACAATTATCCATGGAAACCTGCTTTGTCAACAAACACAATCAACCCAAAAATACTTCAATGTTACCTTGAGGGATTTTTGCCCAACAATCTCCCCCTTTGGGTTTGTTGACAACTCTTCACAACTCTGCTCAGAAAGATGTTCTGCACTTTGATACCTCACTGAGTCTTCTTCCAGCCACTACCACCATTCGCCTCTTGTGATTCTGATAGCATTCAAGGATTCACATAACACGTACTCTAAGCCCACATGAGTAATGCTCGACGTGAGAAATAAGAGTAGTATGAAAAGTTCATCAATGAATCACTTCATCTCAGACCCCAATTGTCGATTCCACCCTAATACGAATTCTTAAATTGATACCAATTGTTGAACCACACTGATACCAATTGGTGAATACTTAATTTGATACCAATTGTTGATAGCTGGACACCGTCTCTCACCATTCCAACACCACTGTTCTGCTGTTATCACGACCCTCAGCTGTCGTGATATCTCTGCTTTAATCGATCACTTATAGCATCGTCAGATTTAATACACTCCCCCTTTCTCATAGCTCCCCCTTTCTGGTTGCTCCACTTGGCAGCTTCTCCTCGTATCAATTATGATTTATCAAATCTACGCACTGTCTCCCCCTTGAACAATCACCATTTTCTCCTCCTTTAACAAACACTTTTCTCCCCCTTTGTCAACAAACCCAAAGTACAATCCTTTGTAGTCTGTAACATAGTAGAGAACACATATCAGCATATTAGGGAAAAACACATCATACCTCGGGGAGAGGGGGGGTCCCACATCCACTCTATTTCAAGTGCGGGGAATCGACTGAACTCCCAGAGCCTGTCGATGCCTTTCAAATGCTTCCTTGGGTAAGGCCTTTGTCAGAATGTCTGCAACCTGTAGCGCTGTAGGCACGTACTCCAACTTCACGATTCCCTGCTCAACCTTCTCCTTGATAAAATGATACTTAATCTCAATGTGCTTTGTCCTTGAATGATGGACGGGATTTTTGCTAAGATTTATAGCACTTGAGTTGTCGCACTGGATTCCGATCGGAGACTTCACTTCAACTCCCATATCTTCAAGCTGCTGCTTCATCCACAATAATTGTGTGCATGCTTAAGTGGCCGCAATATACTCAGCTTCTGCGGTGCTCAATGAAATGCAATCTTGTTTCTTGCTTAGCCAAGAAATACACAATCCACCAAGATAGAATGCACCACCTGACGTTGATTTTCTATCATCTGCTGAACTGGCCCAGTCTACATCAGTATATCCCAATAACTCTGTCTGAGATTTGTCAGTATATGTCAGTTCGATGTCCTCTGTGCCCTTGATATACCGAAGTATTCTTTTCACTGCGATCATATGACTTTCCTTGGGATTTATCTGATATCTCGCTGCTTGGCATGTGGCGAAAACAATATCAGGCCTTGTTGCGGTTAAGTACAACAGACTCCCAATGATTTTCCTGTATTCTGTGATATTAACTGCCTTGCCATCCTAATCTTTTGATAATTTCATCCAGGTAGCAACCGGAGTCTTCATCTCCTTGGAATTATCCATTCCAAACCTTCTTATAACCTCCTTGGCATATTTGGATTGAGAAATGAAAGTTCCATTCCTTCCTTGTGTCACCTGTAGACCAAGGAAAAACGTTAGATCTCCAGTCATTGACATTTCAAACTCATTTTTCATGAATTCGGAAAACTGTCTGCACTGAGCTTCATCTGATCCACCAAAAATTATGTCATCGACATATACTAGCACCATCATCCTTTGATTACTGTCATTGCTGAAATAGAGGTTGTAGTCAACCCCTCCACGCTGGAAACCAAGATTCTTCAAGTACTGATCAAGCCTTTAGTACCATGCCCCTGGTTCTTGTTTCAACCCATACAACGCCTTCTTCAGCCTGCAAACTTTGTTCTCATCCTCATGAATGAGAAAACCATCTGGCTGCTCAATATACACCTCTTCTTCCAGAACCCCATTCAAGAATGCGGATTTGACATCCATCTAGAACACTTTGAACTTTCTTTGCACTGCTATGGCCAAAAATAATCTGATTGTCTCCAGCCTTGCAACTGGTGAAAATGTCTCATCAACATCTATTCCCTCTATCTGGGAGTATCCCTTGCACACTAGTCGTGCTTTGTTTTGAATCACTATGCCATCTTCATTCATCTTGTTGCGATAGAACCATTTAGTCCCGATAACATTCTTGTCTGCTGGCCTCGAAACAATCTCCCATGTCTGGTTCTTCTCAATCTGATCAAGCTCTTCATTCATGGCATGAACCCAGTTTTCATCTTCAGCTGCATCGGAAAAACATTTTGGATCTACCTGAGATAAAAACGCTGTCTGATGTAATGACTTCATTCTTTGAGTCTGAACTGGAGCTATCTGATCACCAATGATATTTTGCCTATCAATTTCAGCTCGAATCTTTGGCTTCCTTGCAGATACAGACTTGACACTTTCTTGTTCATCATCAGTATCTTCTTCTGAGTCAGCATCTGCCACTTCTACTCCCCCTGTGTTGCTTACCTCATCATCACTTTCAACCAGAAACTATTCACTGGGTCGTTGAGCAGTCTTTTCATTTTCAACTATAGTGACATCATTTCTCTCAACAATTTTTCCCAGTCTCTTGTTGAAGAATTTATATGCTTTGCTTTTCCCTGAATAGCCAATGAATATCCCTTCGTCTCCTCGTGCCTCAAACTTCCTATGATGTTCTTTGTTGAGAATGAAGCACTTACTTCCAAAGATTCGAAAGTATTTCAACATTGGCTTCTTTCCGTACCACAGTTCATATGGATTCTTCCCTTGCTTCGGACATAACAGAGACCTATTTGAAACATAGACCGATGTCAAAACTGCTTCCTTCCAAAATTTCTCTGGTAGGTCCTTATCGATAAGCATTGTTCTGGCCATGTTGTTGATGATCCGATTTCTCCTTTCAACCACTCCATTCTGTTGGGGAGTTCTTACTGATGAAACTTGATGCATTATCCCATGTTTCTCGAGATAGTTTTCAACCTGACTGTTTGTAAATTCCATACCATTATCAGTACGAAACTTCAAAATTTTCTGCCCAAGCATCTTTTCTGATTCCCTCCTGTACTGCTTTATGAAACTAAACACCTCTGTCTTATGGGTAATGATGAATACCCAGGCCATTCTTCTATAGTCATCAATGAAAAGAACATAGTACCTTTTCCCATCTATAGCTCGTGGTGAGATGGGTCCACATACATCAGCATGCACCAATTCGAGCACTCGAGTTGCTTTTTGTTCCTTTGGCATGTATGTCTTCCTGATGATCTTCCCTTGTTGACAAGCATCACACGTATGAGTGCGATCACGTGATAGTTTGGGAAGGTCTCTAGCAGCATCATACTTTACCAGATCTTCCATAGATGGTTGACATAGATGACCAAGTCTCTTATGCCACAGCTGATTTTCTTCTTCTCTGGATAAAAGGCATGAATCTTCTTCCCCACCTACCAGGTAAAGATTCCCCTTTGTTCGTTTTCCCTGAAGAATGACAATTCCATATTTTCCTTTAACAAAACCCATCTTCTTGGTAAACAGGATAGAGTGCCCAGAGTTGCATAGTTGACTGACGCTAAGCAGATTATGACTGAGACCCTCTACCACCAAGACATCAGTATGTCTCATTTCTTTGCCCCCAAACTTGGCTTTTCCTGAGTCAACAATCTTCAGGACTTCATCATTTCCAAATTTGACAACTCCTTCTTTGTCATATTTTATGCCTGTAACCAGATCCTTATTACCCGTCATGTGGGATGTGCAACCACTGTCAAGGATCCAAACACCAGAACGATCTGATTCTTTAAGGGCAATTTCAGCAACTACGGCCTTCTCAATTTTATTCTTCCTGGTCCATACTTTTTCTTTCATACTCGGCAAGGATTGAGGCTTCTGTTCTTTCCCAGAGTATGATGGACCATCTTCATCTTGCAAAACTGCAAATCTATTCTGAACTTTTAACTCACTTGTCGGTTTACTGATCTGCTGCTTGCGAACATTTTGATTCTGCTTTGGCACATTTTTCTAAATGGTCGGAGTGCAGTACCTAGCCATGTGTCCAAATCCTCCGCACCAAAAAAAGTGTCCTTCAAAATCTGTTCTGGAAAACCGTTCTCCGTTTGGCTGCCATCTCTGTTCTTGTTCCCTTCGATATCTTTTGGCTATGGAACACAGATACTGTGAATGTCCCATCTTTCCACAATAATAACACCTGATATAAGGTGCATTCCTTCGTGTTACTTCAGCACTACGAGTTTCCCCTTTGGATCTCTGAGTATTCTGATTCTTCTTTGTGCTCAGATCCACCTTCAATCTCGGGATAGGTGCTTGCGGTATAACTTCAACTGCCATAGATTTTTGTTTCTGATTAAACCATGAATCAGCCTTAACTTCTGAGTTCAATTGCTGCTTCTTTCCTGTTGAACTACTAGGCTCTTCTTTCTTCTTTTCAGTCTTCGTAACGACCTGATTTCCCAAGAATGTGTTGGGATTCAAAGGTTTTTCCTGGTCTTTAACTTTTCTCTACAGACCAACAACTTCCTCTTCAAGCTCTTCAATATGCTTGACGTGATCTTTCACTTTTCGACTCAAGCAATCGATCTCCCTTTTCTGCTCTTCAATCTTGAGCTTATGCTCATCAACCTTTTCTGTGCGTTCTGGCCTGGAAGACTTAAGATTTTCAATTTCTTTCTCAAGCTCAGACTTCTCTTCTTCTTCTTGTTGCATGTAGAGTTTGGCATCACATACTATCTTGTTGTCTTTCTTTGTTTTTGCTCGCCAAACATCTATCTCTTCAAGAGCTGCTTCTAATTCAGCTTCTATGTCAACTCTCCCTTCAATTTATTCTTCTTCATCATCAGTTTCGGTTTCTTTCTTTTCTAGAGCACTACTGGCAACAGCCACTATCGCATTTTGTCCACAATCTTTGCAGTTTTCTATCTCTTCAACTTCTTCACCCTCAGACTCAGCTGAACTGTCTATTTCTTGGGAAAGAAGATTCTTCTTCTTAAAGAAATTTCTCTTGAACTACTTCTTCCCTTTCACATAGGCTGAAGATTTTTTCATGGGAATCTCAACTTCATCTTCATCGCTTTCTTCTTGAAACTTTTTGGGGCATCTTGCAGCAAGATGACCAACCTTTCCGCATCGGAAGCATGCTAGTGGAAGTTTCCCTTTAAACTTTCCTTTTCCTCATTGCAGATTTGAAGAAAGGAACGACATCACCTCATCTGACTCTTCTTCCTCCTGAGAATCTTCAAAATTGAGCCTCTTCAGGGCCTTAAATTCCACCTCTTTGGATTCCCCCTTTTCCACAACATCGTTGTCATCATTTCTCATTTCATATGCAACAAGATTGTTGTGTAGGTTATCCAATGTCAGCTCTTTCAGATCTTTATCTTCCAAAACAGAAACTTTCAGATTGAACCGAGGTGGAAGCTTTCTCAAGATGCACTTTACGATTTTAATTTCTTCGATAATTTCTCCAAGACCCCGCATGTCTTCTACCACAGCATTTACCCTGTCAAAGAATGCATCAACAGACTCATTCGGGTTCATTCTAAGATCTTCATACTTGTTCCAAAACACTTGCAGCTTTGCCTCTCTGACTTTTGTATCCCCTTCATAAATATTCAAAATCTTTTCCCACATGTCATGTGACATTTTGCATGACATAACCTTTGTATATATGGGATTAGAGAGGGCTCCCCCTAAGGCATTGATTGCTTTGGAATCAGCATCCAACTCTTTGTGCTCAGCTTCTGATAAAGCACCACTAGTAATATCAGCTGTGATACCATGAATAGATGCTGAAAACACATCCATTCCCAAAGATCGGAAATAGTGTTGCATTCGATTCTTCCATATCTGAAAATTACATCCGTCGAAGATTGGAATCCCTCTATGATTAGTAACCTCCATTTGAGAGAAGAACAACTGTCAACCTTCCCTCTGATACCACTTGTTAGGTCCACTAAGCTGAATACCCTGAGATGGGGGGTGAATCAGGGTATGACTAATTAAAAATTAAAGCCCGTTATGATCTTGTTTTGCTGTTAAGCAAAACACTCTTCTCTCTCTTTCCTGCTGCACAATATAAACAGAAAGTAAAGCAAGCACAGGACACAGCAATTTTACTTGGTTCACCGCTAAGGGCTACGTCCAAGGAGTATACGCCGACAGGTTTCCGGTCGTACCAATTCCACTAAACTTCACTAGTTGTGGATTACAATGTTCGGTCTAGATCACTTCTATGCCCAGGCTCACTGCCTATACAAAGTTTAGGGTCAGCTCACTGCTTTCCCAAGGGTCACTCCCTATTTCTCTCTCTATGGCTCACTGCCGGTGGAGAGGATCACCTTCTTCCTCTTCCTAAGCTCACTGCTCTGTGAAGGGAATCAACTCACAGTTTATAGACTTGTAGGTCTCTTCATTTCCATTAAGGAATGCATCTTTCTCTGTATGTAGATGCTCTGTTGAAGTTCAACTTTCACCCGTAGATGAATACCCCTTTGCCACTATCCACTGGGCAAACTACCTTTGGAAAGACCTTCGCAAAGCACCCTACTATGCGAGGCTCCCAATTTCGCGAAGCTCAAACAAGCCTTCGCGAAGCTCACTCACGAAGCTCTCTCGCGATGCTCAAGCAGTCGCTAAGAAACGACCCTCGCGAAGCAAAGTAAGCCAACGCGGAGCTCGCAGGTTTCGCGGAGCTACAATAGCCTCCGCGAAGCACCTCTTTCGCGAAGCACACTGGCTCCGCGAACCACCTTCGCAAATTGAGAGCAAAGTATTTTCTCTGAAAAATTATCTCTACTTCGCTCAAAGGGGTCGGCCTCTATTTATAGGCGATTCCACCGACACTCGTCCCTTCCATGCGAAGTCAACGCCACGTCATCTCAAATCGCGAAGCTACAAAGTTTCATCCGGAATTCTGTCCAAATTGCGAAGCTCCACGGCAATTTTCCGTTCGCGAAGCTTGACGTAGTCGTGAAGAATCACCTTCAACTTACCTTCACAGCTCGCGCCTTCGCCGCGAAACTCCCTCGCGAAGCCCAACATTCCTTCGCGTCTTCGCCGCGAAGCTCCCTCGCAAAGCCCAACATTCCTTCACCGCCGCGATGCACTTCAGCCTCTACCGTTTGCGAAGCTTGACGTAATCGCGAAGCATCACCGCCTCCATTCTTCTGGTCTTCGCAATTTCCAAACCATGCATCCTATCTTTGCGAAATTCATTCCTTTTCCATATTAAATTATGCTCTTCATGGAAATCCACTTTTAGCGATGCTCACCAAACTCCAAATTTTGAACCCCAAAAATTTGGCAAACACTGGGAAACGGCGCCACCTTGTACTGCTCTTTTTGTACCGCCTCCAGATCGTCCTTTCCTTTGTCATAGTTCTTTGACAACATGGAATGTCAACAACTTCTCTAGAACTTGACAATTATCCATGGAAACCTGCTTTGTCAACAAACACAATCAACCCAAAAATACTTCAATGTTACCTTGAGGGATTTTTGCCCAACAATTTGAAGTTGATTTATTATGATACAAATCTTCCATATTATATTAATGTTTTTGTGATATGTTTGACTTTGGATTTGTTATTTGTATACCATTCATGGTTTATTGATAAAGTATTGACAATTCATATACTAGTTTTAATACGAATGCTTATGTTATGTTTCAACTTTTTCATATGAAGACTGTATTGGACATAGTAAGTGATGGGTGGAACCCACAATAGCTCCTTGATGCATCGGTAGGTCTAATGAAACAATTAGACGTGTAATTGGCTGAGGCATCTCCCAATTTGATATATGGTTTTGGTTGAGGCCTTAATCATTTTTAGACGTCTTGGTCGAGGCCTTGACAAAATGATTTAGAATGTCTGGCATTATACATTGCCTCATTTTGAAAATAATATTGATGGTTCATGTGGTTATTATACTAATAGAATACCCATGACTATGTTTTATTATGTCATTATTTACTCAGCTCATATTTCTGCCATAAAGTGTTCATATTTATTATTTCTAAAGGCACGTGTTTTCAATTATTCACCATGCCAATTGTTTATGTTATTTTCTGCTAAATTTTTTACCCTTACTGAGCATCTGAGCTCACCCCTTTCTTATTTTTTATTTTCCTAGGATTTCCAAAAAGTGTATTAGGATTTATATGAAGTGTTAAGCTAAAAGATAATAATGTAATTCTCAAAGAACTATATATTCTGTATTTTATGTTTGAAATTGTAATGTGAAGTTCATGTATGTAATCTATTTCTAAGATTGCTAAACTTATCGGGCTTTTGAGAATTTATTCCTTTTAATCATTCCAATATATTAAAATAATGCACCGACTCTGGGATTTTGGGGTCAGGGCATTACAAAAGGGTTACTTGAGTTGCTAGGTAGGACAAGAGGGGATAGGCTGTGAGTACTTCCCTGAGGGTTACCTATTGTGTTATCTACTTGCTTGTGTTGTTTTGGTTTAACTATAGGGGTTAGGTTGAGAGTACTTCCTAGAAGGTTACCTACTTCATTTATCTTCTTTCTTGATATGTGGTGTTTGAATTCTTTGAAACTATAGGATTGTTTACAGTTGAGTACTTCCTTGTTTACTGCTTCTTTTTATTATTACCTATCATATAAATTCATTGACTGTTAGACACAGATCTCATGGTGGTTACCTACTAGTATTTATTCTCACACCCTATTTAGGTCATGATTTTGGGGCTAAACAGATTATACTGTTTTAGGTATATATAAGGGAAAGTTCCCTTCTACTTCAAGTACTTGACTGCTTTGGACCTGGAGAGCATGGGACCAAGCTAAGGCTGGCAATGCTAAGGAGTTGTTTACTTGTTTTTCTTGTACTTTGGTTTAGTTATTTATTTCATCATTTTGAAATTTTTTGCTACTTTCCTAGACATATTTATCATGAATCATTTATATATGTGTGATCCAATTGTTTCTTCATCATTCTTCCACTGTTTACTCTTGTATGTTATTATACAACGTCCTCTACTGTATATCTATTTTGTTCTACTGTGTTACTCTACCAATGAGGGAATAGTTTCCCCAAAATCACACCCAAGGCCCTTGCTGCTAGTCAGCAGCCTTTGACGTACAGGAAATGTGCTTGAGGCCATGTGACCAACCGGGTACGGGGCATCTCTGGGTGGATTCTGGAACCGAGGCGTTGCAGTTTCCTTGATTCCTAGGATAATAATTTGCATAATTTACCCTCTCCCTTCAATTATAGAATTTAACATTTTTAGCTTCTTTATTCCCATTAGAATACCGATATAGGTTTCCTTTTCTCCATACTTGTAACAAACACCCTTACCCTTTTGGAAAGTACCAGGGTATCTATTCCCGCAATTATCATAGTGTGGAAGGTCAACTCTTCCCTTCTTCTCTATTTCATTATTTCCTTTTCAAGAGTTGGAAAATAACCTCTTCTTCTCTTACTTTCCCTTAAAATAATAGGATATAGAGAATTCATTTTTCATCTTGATAGCACTTGAGACTATATATTGATATGATGACAATCTTTGGGATACTAGATCCCTTTGGAGGAATGGTTTTAAACCATCAAATAATCGATCAATATTACACCTTTTTATTTTGTATATAGTTCGTAGCATGTCTCTATAACCTTTTGAAGTTAGATTCATACTTCACAACATAATTATCCTCTTTTTTCCTCAGATTCAGAAACTGCATTTCTATATCTGCTCGAGGGAAGTATTTTTCTATGAATATTTCCTTAGAATCCCTTCATCCCATTTCTTCTATTTATTTCACCTCCTTTGTGTTTTGGATTAAAGACAACCACTGATTTGAATCTTCTAATAGTCGATAAACTGGCATGGCAACATTCTCACTTTCGTTACATCCGAAAGTGAGAAATATCTTCTCTAATAAACATATCCACCACTCTAATACAACTAGGTTTGTAGTCCCATTGAATTGTGGAGGCTGTTGTTTCATAAAGCGGTCAAACATAACTCCCCTACATTGTGAATCTAGATTCTCTATTTGGGTAAGGATATTATTTATAACCTATGTAATATGTCCCAGTCTAGTTATAAGTTACTTAGCCTCGGTCATAGCATGAGATCCAACATCACTATCTTGCATTGGAGAGAAATCCCTACATGATGCATGTTCATGAAATTTCCATTCCTTCCACTAGGATGCATTTCTAAATAATGGATTATAGTAGATTAGGTTATGAATCATAATGTATAATCTCAACGTATAAAAATACTTAATATAAATTGAAATTCTATACATAGCTAATCTCTGAATCATAAACATGGTTTCTTTAAGTAAAAAAATTACATTTAGATCATTCATAATGGATTGTAAAAAAAATATGAATTATCCCAAGAATATCCCCTAGGAGTGTCAAACCAAGTTCCCAGTAAGGCCCGTTGTTATGTACTAGGATACCCCAGGTCAATCCAGAACCTCTTTGTTAAATTTTTCACTCCTAGGTACATCTATTCCAGAACCACATCCACTTGTAGTATCCAGAAAGGGATGTATTTTCTAGAAATGTCCACGTAATATATTCTTTACCAACAATTATAGGATATTCTTGTGTGTTTATCCTCAAAAACAATCTTAGGGTTTTGTTCCCTAATCTATATTTTCTAAATTTAGTTTCTTAGTTTTCTACTAAACTTAGTTTGATACCAACTGTAAGGACCCAACCCCAATTACTGGAGTTGGGGCCTTATTTTATTACAATAGAATATAAACAAGGAATATGAATCCTGAAGAAACCAATTTGTTTGTTAGATTTATAAATGAGATACATACATAAGTTCAACATTACAAATTGAAATGAAAATAAATTTAGAAACTCATTTGACAATATCCATTACTCCTGGGTTATTTCTACATGTCATTCATAATATACCTCTTCATGTCCCGGGAAAATTAAACAAAAGAAATGAGTGATCTCAAATACTTAATAAGGGTAAGAAATATAGAAGAAGATATTAAAAATATAATCTTTAGGAATTGAGAATAACTAAAAACACATTCCATTAAAAAAATAACTTGAACACATTATGGAATGAATAAGATATGAATAAATAATTCCATAATAAAACATAATCATGGGTATTCTACTAGTAAAATAATCTCATGAACTTTCAACTACTAGTTTCATAATGAGGTAATTCATAATTCCAGACATCATAACCATACAGTCAAGGCATCATGCTAGGACTATAAATAATCATTTTTATCAAGGCCTTGTTATAAGACTGTAGTTTGTCTCATGAGAAATACTAATGTGTCGCAGGGTTATAGCAGGACCCATCCATCGCTTAATAATTACAATACATTCCTTATATGAATTTGGATAAACATAAATAACATATATTTATATTTAAACTAACATATGAAATGACAATAACATTCCCCGAACATCAATCATAAACACTAACCATTTGAAGTAAATTGGTGAATGATTTTATTATAGCACATCCATAGTAAAACTAATCATAAACAATTAAATTAAATACGGTAGATGATATTATAAAATATTGATCCCAATAAAACATAATAACCAACAAGAGTGTTTAAATATGTAAAGATACTCTTATAAAATCATCGAGTAATTTTCGAGATAAATACTCTGTTACTTTGAAATGAAGAGTTATTTTGGAAAAGTCTTTATATTAAAATATAGGTGAAGTAATATAGTATTTTCATAATAAAATTAGTTTTTAAAAGCTAATGGTTTCTAAAAATATATTATATAGTTCCCTTGAAAATAGGTAAGAATTTGAGAAATTCCCTTGAATCGGGTTTCTATTTCGGAAAGAATTTTTGAAAGATCCTTTTAAAACATATAACTCCATGGAAATTAAAGTAGGACTATAGTTGGTGCACATATATTGAAAATTATTACATAATATATGAGGATTAAATATGAATAAATAATATTTTAATTTAGGTAAGTAGATAATAATATTTACCTGAAGGAAAATGGAGGTTCGGGTAGAAAACCCTTACCTTAAGTCAGAAGGTGATCCTCAAACGATGTTAATGACTAAAATATTAAAATTTTGGTTCATAAATTAATGATTATAGAACCTACTATAAATTTAATTGATTTATTATAACCTTATTTAGGTTCATTCATGGCCTTTTGACAGGTTAAGAGATTCAATTTCGTTGTTTGGGAGTGTTTTCTTCCTTAGTTTTCATGATCGGTTTACTTATATTCATGTATGGATAATCATATAGAATGATAATTGTTGTTCATCATAGAAGTTTTATGTTATTTGTGAGAAACCATAATATTTCATGGTTATAAAATTTGTTTGTTTATTAGGAGTGAATATGAATCATTATATAAAACGTTAATGACAATTGTTTGGGTTAATTGGCGGTTCTTGATCACAAAAAACTCATTTTGATTTAAAATTTAATATCATGTGTAAAAAATGAGTCTAGAACCTTAAATAAGTTATAATACATATATTATAATCTTGTTCAACCATCGAAATGGTTTCATGAATATAATTAAAGACAATATAAAAATTGAAAACCTGTCGTCCTTGAATGTGATAAATTAACACATCACGGATGGTGTTTTCATTTCTAGTATAAAATAAGGGGAAAGGAGAGATGATGAATAATTTTAACTTTACTATAACAACATTTAAGTTCATGTAGGGTTCTAGAATCATCACAACATTTGGAAGAAAGGAGGTGGGGAAAGAAAAAGAAAAGAAATGAACTTAAAATAAAGGAAATGAAAAAAGGAATTTACCACTTGAAGTAATATTCATTGAGAGCCTCTTTAGGGGAGAGGTTCTGTTCTTTTTATGAGACCAAGGGGTAATGGACGGGGGGGAGGATCTTGAGAGGATATTTTTGGCCGAATTTAGACAAAGGAAAATGCTTGGGAGGAGTAAAGATAAAAGGGAGAGAGTTGGGTTTTATAGTGGAGGAGATGAGGGTTTTCCCATTATTTTAATCATTATTTTATTATTTTTTCAAAGACATCCAATAGTGTTGAAGATTATGGCCAAAAATAGTAATAATTACATGTAATTTTGAACCAATGGTCATTTATATTTCATAGTGTTTCACCTCGGTTGGCATCATTGTGGTTCCATATTGAACTGCCACAATGTGCCTTGTGATACTCCATTAATTAAAAGTATTTATAACTCACATGTAGGTGAGGGGAACCAAATGATTGGTTAAGAGGAATTACATAAATAAATTTGGACACAACATTTCTAAATAATAATGGAGGGAGTGATGACCTACAGGCCATCATTTTAGTTTAATAATTAATAACTTAAAACCATGTAATAATAAAATTAAATAAAGACAAGTCATAAAAAGGAATTGGTCAAGATCATGAACAGTCATACACATGGATCATATATATAAAATTAAAACTAGTTTAACATTAAATTTTTTTTATAATTAAGATAAGTTTTCCTCCATTAATTAATTAAATAATTAATTCCAATTCATCTTAATGACTATCTGAATTCTATTAGAGACACATCATAATAGAATTCGTTGAAAATAAATAGCAGAACCAATTATTAAAAACTATTACAATAAATTAATTGAGAATCTTAAAATACTTTGAAACCATTATTAAATTTTAAAACATTAATGGTTAAATTAAATAAAATAATATTTTAATGTTTCAATTTTAAAATTAATATAATTTAATTATATAATCAATTGGGAGACTACATAGTGTGTACTTCTGAGTTCCACACCATATATCTCAGTTGTAGTGCACTATGGTTAAACGCTTGGGGATTTGGTATGTAAATATATCCAACTACATGGTTTGTATTACCTACTACATATCATGTATTCCTATTTTTTGTTTATGTGATAAATGCCTTGGTCTTCAGTAAGTATCTTCCAAGACTACACAATATATATAATCTATATACATGTTTTGTTATCTCTATGTCATGTGTCCATGCAACCCACCAAAGGGCTCATTGTGTTTATCATACATGGTACTACATGACATGTATAATCCAGCTACATAATGTGTATATTTCATGTCATATGTATGTTTGTCTAATTGAATGGATCTTCAGGTGCTTTAGACATAATAATTAATGAGTTATATAACATATACACTGATTACACATCATATATAACAGTAATGATTCATGTTATCAGTCTCATGTAGTTTGACCAAGTATAATGACCACATTTATTATGATAATTTCACCACTAACCTATATATACTACATGACATTTATACCTTCTATACATTACGTAATCTAACAACCTATGTTCTAGAATTGCTTGATCTACACATGGTGAGTAATAAATGCACTTCGTGTAGTTACTGTTTGGAATTCCATGTATCCTACAACTTTTCAAGATACAATATACTTTGGTATATGGTTTTTCCTCTGGCTACACATTGTGTAACCCATCCTTACTGAAAAAAATTGGCACTTCCTAATGGTATCATTAGTTAGTCTTCATCTATTCTTAGACCTTCAAAAAAATTAAACATTGAACAATTATGATTAATATATCAAAAACATGTTAATTGAAAGTGGATTAAATAATGAATAATATGAAATGAAAAATTCAACCAAAACTTTCTATATAGGACAATAATCAAATAAATAATTACTTTTTTAAAACTTGATAGCTCTGATACCACTTGAATGTTTTAGACATAGTGGAAACACCTTTAGTGGGTGATATATTAAAATTTATTTTAATATTGAGTTTCCCAAAACCCTGTGATAGGATCTTTCACATTAAATTTATAATTATTTTATAAATAATTGGAATAAATGAATACCTAGAAATAGGATATTTCTTTAATGATGATATTGATCTTCTAAAAACCCCTTTCCAGATTATCTTTATTCTGTTTCGAAGATCCAAGTGTACAAACTCTCTAGCGGTGAACCACATATACTCTTTTGATCATTATGAAATTCCAATTGATGAATTTCATGATTATGGTGGTGGTTGTAATAGAAATTTCTACTTATTTATTCTTGATTCTATAAGATTCCATGTATCTACTCCATGTGTATTGATAATAGTAGTGGATTCCTTGAACATTTCCACCCCTTGGATCCTAATTCCATTGGATTGTATGGAAATTTAGGATCCATTGATCCATAATGGTTATGATAGTGGATGCATTATAAATTTATACTTTTGGATCCTGATTCCATAGGCTTATATGGGAATTTATACCCCTTTGATTCAGCTTTCTTGGTATCTCATTGCACGTGATCTATTATTTTTTCTCTAGACTCCACCAAAGTATTTACCAAGTTTCCATCAAGATGATCCATGTAATCAATGAGGATGACTTGACCTTTAATACATTGGATCCATACCTTGGTGTTCTAACACTAGATTACATGTAATAGTACATTGTGGATGTTATACACTGGATTGAATTACATGACCATTGGTGATATTTTTCTATGATTTATAGATATCCCTGGTATAGTTGTTTGATTATATCAGTTAGACTGTATAGTATCACAAATGATTATTTATTCTTTATAGTTTCACTTTTTTATGGGAGCATGATTATTTTTAGCAGGGAACCTTGTTTGTCGGGGCATGATTACATATGGATTTGACTCTTTACATTTATTATTGTTATACATGTGATATAATACACACTACTTCATTTTTTATACACAGACTGGACATGTTATAGACCCCATTGGTGGTTGTTTAATAAGTTGTATCCCACACTCTATTTGGGATTTCGTTGGGTACTTAGACATATTTCACAGATTTGGGTAGGGACCATGGAAATTTCACACTTTATGATTCTTGATTTAGTTGTTTGTAGGAATAGTAGAGCATAGGACCAATATTTTCTTGAGATGTTAGTTGGACATAGTTTATTTTTGGTCATTTTGTACATTGATACAGGTATTTTATGGGATGCCTAATGTCATGCTTTTCCTATCAGTTTTTATAGATACATAACATTATCATCATATTGTATATGAAAAAACTTTTCAGTTTATTGTTATTTCATTATTTAGATGTTAATATTATATATTTTATTTATATTATTATTATGCTATTGATCAATGTGTTTACACTACTACATGACACTCTTCCATGAGGAAATAGTCTCCCCACAAACACACCATAGTCCCTTTCTACTATTCTGAAGCCTCTAGTGTATGGGGAGGCGTTCATGAGTCCATGTGTCCCACTGGCTCGAGGAACCGTTCATTGGCTTCTAAGTCAATATGATACAATTTAGATCAATGGAAAATTGTAGCGTGTAACCCCGTAGGATTCATTCTCATTCCCATTAATGGGTTAGAAATAAATTATAATATTACTATCTAAAAATGGGTCAAGGAACCCATGAGAAATAAACCTAATTTTGCAATGTAGAAAACCACATATGGATTCTCACTGTGTAATATAATCCATTTGTCTCAATTTCTTATGAAGATGGTTTCATGTCTGTTCCGTTAACCCATATACTAAATATGTCTTCTATTTACTATCTAAAATAAACATAGTAACATTATGTACATGGAATTTATGAGATAATTATATTTCAATCAAAGGGATGAGATATAAACTTTGATATGGATGGAAGGGAAAAATACGTCCTTGACTTCTACATTAATAACATGTCATTTATAATTCACCTAATGTATCTAACTTCACTATAATTTTTTTTCCTCATGGTTTTAAAAATATATCTCTGTGTGTGAGTCGTAACATACATTAATAAAAATCATAATGTCTAAGGACCACTACGCACACTCAAATATGGTAATATCTGACAAGACCAGAACATCTAGAATTCCTACTAGTAGGTCTATTCCCATAATCTTCTATCTTGGAGGTTATAAAGTGTTAAATTCATGAGAAGAAGTATCATCCTCTTATGAGTACTCATGATTAATTGTCTATATACTATGTTACCTATCATAGTACATTATTTGATTGTATAACTATATTTAATAGATATCATCAAATCATCTCATGGTTTTCATCATTGTTGAGAAAACTATATGACTTTATCAGTGTAAAAGATAATCAAAGAAATTATTACATCAATTTTATGAAGAATAAAAAAAATATGTGATAGGATATTTAAATTAATATTCACTTCCTTGAAAATACATGTAATCTAAATTAATAAGTAGTTGGTTCTAGGGTACTAACTCCCACACTTATCACCTAGACATATTATTATGATTAAAATGTCATTTACCATTGTAAATAAATCACCAAAATATTAATAATCCTAAATCTTGAGAGATATGTCTCCCTTATCTCTATGAAATATCTCCCAAGTGAATATTCTCTTCACCAAGGGTATCTCTCTTCATTTTTTTATCCTCTTACTCCTTTTAGATTCTTCTATATTGGTCTCATCCTTGTCTTATCCCTTTTATCATTTCTTTATATCATCATGTTCTCTATGAACCTCACTTTATAGTGTATTTCTCATTAAAATTGGCACTCATCCTCCTTTTTCTTAGATCGGGTCATATCTGGCATCTTCAATGGGGTTTAAAGATCACAGAATTGCTTGGTCCCAACCTGAGGTCTTGCAAGCGACGATAAATTAGAAATCGAGCGATAGTCAAGTTGGGCTTCCTCACTATCAGATATTTATTTATATTTAGAAACCACTTGAATGGATTGGTATTTGTTTATTTTATAGCTAATATGGTTCATTTTTCATGTGGTGACTGGTTCTTTAAGAATAATTTGTCTAAAAACTCTTTCGAGTGATGGTGATAAGAATATGGGGGTGGCTTGGACTTCATTGTGCAGTGGTGTCTAGAGTTCATGTTGTGGTGTGTGGTTTTCAAATAACTGCAAGGCATCATGTGTAATTTTTTACTCTCTATGTCTCCTTGAACTCTTATGGAATGGGATGGTGTGGCACGTTTCATTCTATCAGGGGTGTTGTTGTTCCTAGCGGCAATTGTCGTATTATTTGATGGATGACAATGAAGATTAATGATGAATTGGATGGATTTTGATTCACTTGATACTTGTTTTATTTATTTTGGAGTCTTGTTTATTGATGGCATGGTTTTATAGGAATCGTTAATATTTTTGGGACTATATCTATTGGGTTATTAAAGTCTTTATAAGCATTGGTTCTTGTCGCATTGGATTTGATAGGCAGTGCATCTTTTTCTAGTGTCTCTAGGTGGGAGACCTCGAAAACAGGTTGGGTGTGTCGACACCCAACATCAACTTTATATCCTCTTATTAATGGAAGGATGGATACCTTGATTCTTCCTTCTTGAATATAGTTTTCAATCTAGTTATGTGTTGTATTAGGTTGATAAAATGGTGATCTTCTTGATGCATTGTTTGGTAGGCAGCTTGAAAGATAAATTAGTTTGTTGGAACCTATCATATATCCCACCAATACTTATTAGTGTGGGGTCGATGGGTTATTATCCATGTTTTGTTGAAAATGATGATGAAACTTCTTAGAAGGTTTTTAATGCGTCATCTTTTAACGATTACTCTATTGTATTTCCTAGGGGGTGGGGTGAGATGATACTTTTTCTATTATTTCATTGATGGTTTATTCTCTTCATTCATTCGATGTAATTTTAGAACATTGGGTAATGTTTATTTATAGGTTTATTTAATTTTCCTTGAATGTGTTCCCTCTTCACCTATTTCTTAAAATGGTTTTTTATTCTTTTTCAGTAAAGGGATATCAACCAACAAACGTTTCCAAAAACAAATGATCTTGAGATCTCCGTACTTCAACCTCTAAATTTTTAACTATTCCTTATTCAACTAATTATTTCATTCATTGATCTATTTAAAATTCTCCAAGATAAATTTCTCCAATATAAATTATTTTACTTTAAGAAACTCAATTTCAGAGAGTGGTGATAGTATAATATTTTTAGTTTGATCATTATTTTCCATATACTTCTTATCAGCATCAACTAAGGGAACTCCCTCAGCTCTATATGGGAAACTATATGTATTAAATTTGATAACTTCATAACAATGGTACATAAGATAATTAAAATTTACATATTTCCAAATATGATATTCCTCTCAAAAAAAGATTGTTATCCCCTTATTTTTCATAGAATTTTGAACACCCATTTAAAATTATATTTTCTTAAAACATCTTTAAAGTGTCAAATAAGGAAACCTTACCTCTGATATCACTTGAAAGGACCCAATAAAAACTAGTTGATTACTGATATGGGAATATGTTAAATCAATGATCTTTTCATTTTACAATTTCTTTCTTATGAAACTGCATTCTCATCATGCTAAAGAGTTATAACTTTGCTGAAGAAAATCACATGATCACAATACATGTGATTAAAATAATTTACAAGGTTTACAACTCATAAAGAGTAGATTTTCCTTAGCATTTCCAGAAAATAATCCAATTTTTCACAATACACTATAAAATAGACAACTTTTCTGGTTAAAACAAACAAGGAATATCCTTAAACTTGCATTGTATAATTATAAAATATACAGTTCATGTGATCTAAGCAAAAATAAATTTATAACAAATATTTTATTAAAAATTTTAGAAACCTTCACCAATACGTTCATTTTTTATTCCCTATTTTTTATAAATATTCAATTTTTCCTTTATGTAAAAACAACTTCTTCAATTTCTCTTCTAGTATAAGGAAATAACTTCCATCTAGGAATTTAGTATAAAACTCAATTTTTTCAATATTAATCTAATTTATATTTCCTATTTTCCATTCAAAAAAAGTTCTTCAAGAGTCTTCTGATAATTTAAAAAACTTTCTTATGATTTTCTATCTAATTATAATTGATTTAAATGTTTTTATAATAATTTATATTTGTTTCCTCTGTTCACAAATTCTAGGTTCTTTTTCAACTTCTTCAACCAAGAGATTCCTTGGTTGGAAAATTCATTCTCAAACTATGATATCCATAAGTTCATCTGGTAGCTTTGTTCAAAACCAAATATATATCACTTTATCTTTTTCATTCATCATTATTACACCATTAATCTATACTTTAATTTCACTCTATTTGTTGATAAGTGAGTGGGATGAAAAGTGGTATTTTACTTTTATTTTCCCTCTTAAAGAGAATATAAAATTTTAATCTCCCACTTATTAAAAATTACTCAGATACTTATCAAGGATTATATATAATTCTTAACTTTTATCAAAAATATAAACAACCAAAAATATCAATATAATTAAGTATTCCTTGGAAATATTCTTTGATCATCCTTCCATGATATTTGGAACTTTGAAATATTGGTACAACATTGTCACATTTAATGTATTTTCAAAAAAAATCATAAAGAACCTTTGAATAGGTAAAACATTAATCAAGTTATTTTTTGTTTAGTAAAACTTTATAAAAATTATTCAATCTAGATAATATTCATATGATTTTTCCATTAAAAGATTCATAGGAACTTCTCAAAAGAAATTCCCAAACTCTTCCTCAATCCAAATACTTACATCAGAAATCCTTTTTTATTTCCATGATTTTCCAATCTATTTTTTATTATATTTATAAAAAAAAATTCATCTAATAACAATTATCTAATATAATAATAACAAATTAATACACTTATATTTGATAGACATTGTAAAAAAAGGTTTCTATATTATAATTTATCTTATTGGACTTTGTCTAATGGGTTCTACAGGTGATAGTTCAATAATCTATCCTTCTACATCCTTCTTTATATTTATCTAGATATTGTATCTATAAAAGATTATTTTAATTAGAAATTATATGATTAGACTTTTATTAATATAGTTATTTCAATTTGAACATCATCCAACTTTGAATTCATATGTTTTGGACTTCAGCTGATTACATTCCACATCATATTTTCTATCACTTCAACACATTTCCTCTTTTCACCTAAATTAAAAAATAGTTTTTCCAATAAAATTTCATTCTACCACAACTTTATAACTTCTTAGACATTGAATATAGACTTCATATATTTGTACAATTTACAAAAAACCTTTTTCTACTCTTTTCTGACCGATTAAATCCACATAGCTTTATCAGAACTTCAAAATGTGAGCTTTGTAAATAAAAATGAATTTATCCCCCTTTATGTAAATGCTTCAATCATGATATCTATTTTAACTCAAGATTTTGTAAACCCAAGAACAAAATTGAATATCTAGATTTTATTTTCACTAAAGACTTTTCTAGTATCTTTTGAAGTAAAGATAAATATTCAATACATTTCCTATGATAATCAATCTTCATATAAAATAGTTCATCGGGTGAAATATATCTACAAAAATGTTTTCATTCATCAATTATTAGAAATATTTACAAACTTTGATTATTTTTGTTTGAAAAAAAGACTAAATTTTCTTAACATATTCTATAACAACTTCCATCATCTTTAAAACACCTACCAACTTCCAGGTCCAAACAATGTAGTGTATTATACACAATATAATTGTACATGGATATTTATCTCATATATGGAAGGGTAGTTTGTATAACACAAGACAATTTGATTACATTATGGTCATACATGATAGAAAATACATCATTTATTTTAGCATCATAAAATAAGGATGAAGTTATTATGACATTTAATATCATATGATAGGGACCTATACCATGTATTTTAATGTTATATAGAAAGGAAGTTTGTGAATTTCCCATAATTTAAAAAAATTGGGGGAATTTAATGGGTCATAGATTAGTTTACCAAGACATATATAGCAGAAAATGTGTCTATTTATATTGAAAATATATATAAAAGATTATTTTGTGGATGGGGGATTTTTTTTAAGTATAAGATTAATAAAAATGGAATCTATGATGAAGACTTATTCATAGATATAGTTTTTATATAGGATAAGTCCATTTGGAAATATTAATAGATTTTAAAATATATAACCATGCATATAAGGTTTTATATTGGTATGGACTATGCTGAAAATAAGAGATCATTTTTTAGGGTTGGACCCGTTGAAGGGGAATTCAACATGAACAAAGAGGATCCGGGTATCAAGATGAAGTGGTGGATTTTGTTAGAATTTTTGGATAGGTCTAAGATAAGAGATCTGGGCATCACTATATGTCATGTGTTAACTAGAATCAAGCCATATTTAGTTTTGATATATTATACCTATGTATAGATTTTAATCATGTATAGGATAAAATGAATGAAATGATCTCCCTTGTGAGAAAAGGAAGGATATATCTCGATGTGAATTAATTAGATTTTCATCATCATATCATAATCCCCATGAGTAGGATCTAGGGTTAGTCATGCGATAGATAATCATAGAATCCAAACGTATCTAATGGATTTTGAATAAAAAAACTCTTAGTTCTTAAATAATATACCAATATATAGATATATATCATGTATAGAATAAGATTAGGAAATGATCACCCTGGTGAGAGAAGGAGGGATAAAACCTGATGTAAATTAACAAGGGTTTCATCACTAACGAGAAACCATTGTGAGTAAAATCTCCAATTAGGCCTGGGATAGAAGATCCCAGTATTAATAAATATCCAGAGGTATAGTAATTAAGACACATTTAGTTCTTATGATATTGGGAGAAAATATGATAACGATTCCTTATTTCTAAGTAAGGATAGGGGACCTCACATGAATAAAATGGGGTTTTAGAACCAAGATAAAGAGAAATGAATAATTATAATTGAGCTTATGGTTAAGCATGGGACAAAATATCTTGGTGTCACTATGTATCATATTTTGAAAAGAATCAATCCACACAAAGTTCTTATGATAAATTAATTTTATCTCATTATAGATTGATGGATACACTTTGACTTGTTACATGGATTTGGATATCTTGTAAGAGGAATGTGCCTCAGAATCAAGTCAACCAAAATAATTTGATAGTTCATGTATAGTGATTTTTACACTGCATAGTTTAACCTTATGTGAGGGGGGAAAATGTTTTCTACATTTAGGTTCATTTGATAAGGTCTATGGTTACATGGTTTAAATACTTTTGGTGTAGAAAGATACTATATAGGGGAATCATTCCATGGAAAAAATAAATGGTGTGGAAAAAACATGCACTAAGATATCCTAAATAGATCTATCTCTTGATTAAGGAGAAAGGGAGTCAAGGTTATAAAAATTCACAGCCTGGACCAATATTGGATATTGAAGTTTCATTATATATCTTGTATTACCATTAATCAATCCCCACGTAGTTATTATAATCAATCCCTATGAAAATCAAGATTTTAAATATGGAGTGACATTGGAATTGGTATAGGTTAATTGAAAGAAGAAAATATACATGATATTATACCTATGTGGATCAAGATATCATGCAAGGGGAATGAAAACATAGATAATGGGCCACTCTAAACAGTTTAAATTCAAGATGGGTGGACATAATTTTGTACAACATATAGTCATGTTTCTTATACATGGATCCCTGATCTTAATCAAGATTCCAATTGATCATGATAATCAGGGAAATTAGATAGAAACTATAGGATCAATTGAATCATGATCAGTGTGAGAAACAAGAGGTGATTAGTTGATTACCTCAGTCATGTTAGATTTCATGACTAGGATGAAGGTTGACCATGTAATTATGTGTCATATGAAGAGGAAATTTCATGTAGTTTTACGTCATGTGACAAAGTTGTTGGTGTTATATAGTTTAACTTAATGCCACTAGTATGTATATATTATACAATTTAGCATCTTGTATACTAGACATGGATAGGGATGTTAAATTTAAATCATTATGTCATGGACTATAAGTTACATAAAATTAATTCATTCAAAGTATTTCTTTAGAAAAATTTCATTGGTCATAATTATAATATTCTCTCCATCAATAATTATCAATGATTAGGATTCATTATAGTAGACCTTATGTATTGCGTAGGTTTATTCTCACTTTGGTTTGATATTTAGAAGCTTCTTATATAGTATCATCGGTGTTCTGAAAGCCAATACCAATTCTCCTTGAAGGAATAAATAGAGGAGAACATTCTTGTAGGATTCCCATGAAATCATATTTTGAGGGATCTTAAGGTTGTGCATTGTGCACAACCTTTTCTCATCAATTAATTCTAATTCATCCAGTCACTTCTAGGACTATTAATATTTATACAAGTCATTATAAAGAGATACTAGAAGTGATGGTAGTGATAACCTGATGGGTAAGATTTATTTTGTCCTATATATAAGAGGATATGGTATTTTTTATGCAGTAGTATGAGTTATGGTGTGTGAAACCTAAAAATAATGCAAAAGTTTGTCATGCCAAAACATTTTATCCTTATAGCCTATCTTCCAAAGTATATTATACAAAGACTTATTGAAAGAATATATCTATACATTTTCCATATCATAGTAGAAGGATGAGTGGTTGGACAAAAATATTATATTCCTAATATATCCTTTTCAATTGAGATTAACTTTAATTACTGAAATTATCCATCCATATTGTGCGAGGGGAACCAAATTTCTTAATAATGTTCAACTTAAAAAAATTATGATAACCTATGTTCAGATTTACATTAGGTTTATAGAATTTTCTCACTTAGAGAAGAAGCTATTTTTAGTAAGGATATACCTACACTATCTTGACATAATAGGGGGATATGGCCCTATGACATCTCTTACCCATTAGAAAAGTATCCTTGAGTTCTAGCAACATGTTGTAGCTCTGGGGATTAGTGGATGAAATTGGAATGTATTTGTAAGTCATGAAATTTTCTAGTCAAATTATTATAATCTTGTGCAATCAATGGTTGAAAATATTAATGCCTTCTTATTTTATAGGATAACTTGGTTCTTAACAGCTACCAATTAATTTCCTCTACGATAGTGAGGGTTTGTCCCCATTCTGTTCATCTAATGAGAACTCCATCAATTCCTCAATTATAGATAATTTTAAAAGTGTTTTGACTATCATAGAGAAGGAAATTCATTGCTTCCCATTGAATATACTCTGTTCAGATTAGTCTAATATAATAATTCCACTTTAGTAGTATTTTAATATATGTGACAGCCATCTATTTTTTGTATCAACCAACAAGAATATTAACTTCCCTTGATTAGGAGAAGTGTTGATCTCATTGTTCTCTACCATATAATTTTCAATTAATGGAGATACCACCCTAAAGTTTGTGATACTGATGATATTTCATTACTAGCCTAGATGTGATAGGGTTTTGGTTGAACTATCTAACGTATCAGAATAGGAATTCTATGAACGAAGGATGTGAGACAATGTCAAGTTAAAGTGTAATTTTTCCTTCAATATTTTTATGTAACCAATAAGAGGGACAAGTTATTTTTTAAAATGGTGTATTCATCATGAATATGCTTGAACAAAAACTCTATGTTACTCTAATACTCAACCAAGCCACTGGTATCTGTAGAGATAGCTCCAAGATTATAATGAGTTCATGATATTCAACTATATTATTTCTACAGCACTCGGAAAATAATAAGGAATGGGGTATAACGTTATATTTTGGTTAGATGAGTAAAATTCCAAATACAAATCTATATCATTACGGATATTTCATTCTTATTCCCATTGGTCTTCTATAAGAACCTTAAAAATACATCTCCCATATTTGGGGAGCAACACGAACAAAAAAACTTTTCTATAGGGAGATCTATATTCAATAGTGACTTTTCTAGGATAGGGTGTGTTGCAAGGAAATCAACAATTTTATAAACATTAACTTCCATATAATATATGAGTTGAATGTTTTTTTTCTAAAAGATGAAAATCCACCACACCATATGTCCATTTAGATTCAAAATATTATGGATTTATTTGATAGGTTCAATATGAAAGACCAAATGGATCTCATGATGCTAAAATTAGTGTATCTGCTTCTACATGATGAAGATTAATTCAAGAAAAATATTTTTATTATTGGGGTATCAACTCCCATTACCCAAAAAATTTCTAATAATATATTAGATACATTTTTCCTTTCTTACATTATTATTCTACGTAAGAAAGGTGATGTGTGATTTCTCTAAGGATGCCACATACAAAATCTTCAAATTTCCTTATATGGGAAGAATTAATACTAGTGGAATAAAGAAGTATTTTGTGGTTATTAAATTATTATTGACCATATTTTCCCCACAAACAGGTGACTCACTTGTCCACTAACATCATGAAGGGTTGACACTTCCCCTTATGGTCAAATATAAAGTGTCTTATACAGGAAATGCATCCGTATATCCTTCTCAACTCTTTGAGGTTTCATGGATACGAAATGTTAAGGCTATAATTGTTATTATCAGGGTAAAATTTAATTTCATGAAGGAATACTATGAAGCTAAGAATATTTCCTTATGTCACCTAGAAAATTTTTTTTATGGGATTCATTTTTTAGGTTATGTAGTAAGGGTTTATTGAAAACTATTTCATGATCGGAAAAATGTTCAAAGTGATGTTAAGACTTAAAAACCAAATCATCAATGTAGTTTTCCATGTTCTTTCTTGAGAGGGTCCTTAAAATATGGTGTATATAAATATAAAATGTAGATCCAACATTCCTCAAGCAATATGGAATTACTCGATTGAAGTATGCCCCTTAGGGTTCCCTAAAAGTGGTTGCCTCCTCGTATTTTAGGGAACCTAGGTCAATTTTTAATCATATATCCATCCATGAAGGAAAGGTATTGAAAAATTATAGTTATATAAATCATTATTGGGAAATCATCTTTCAATTAGTGTCATTTGTGATCTCTAAAATTAATGTATACTCAGATCTTCCCAATAATCTTTTTTGAATGGATATTATTAGAGATCCATTTTGGTTATTAGACATCCCAAATGAAGTAAGCCTCGTAATGATTTTTATCTTTGACCTCCTCCTTGGAATCATTTTTTAGGTGCATTCTTTTGGTTACTTGTATAAAAACACAATAATAATATGGAGATCCCAACTGATGGGTAGCCACATCAAGATCTAGTCTATGAATTTCTATGTAATTACCAGAAAATAAGACATGTGCTACTTTAGGATGGATCTGTATGTTTCATATGCTTCAAGGGTCATGAAATCACAAATTAATGTGGATAAAGAATCATACTTTGTACCCATATTCAATTTTTTGAGATCATTAATGGTGGTTGAGATTCCATCCTCAAATATTGGAGGGGTTTCTTTGATATTTTTCTTATCTTCCTCCTATACCTAAATGTTGTCATAAATAGAAGATGAAGGGTCACTTTTGACTCTAGAAGATGACATAGGGACATTTTCATTACATTTAAATTATGAGGATGTGTCTCTTGAACCTTAGGTTGAAAGTACATGGGAATAATTATCAAGATAAATAAAAACATGTTCATATACCTCCCAATTATCATTAGGGACAAAAGAGGGGTTGATATATTTAGATTTAGAAGATAATGTTGGGGTATCATTGGACACAAAGGATAAAGAGGAAATATTTTCATCAAGGGATTTAGTATATTTATTTAAATTATATATGTCTCTTTCATCTAGAATGGTATTTCCAAAATAAATGATATCATTAGGATAGGGTGTAAACATACCCCAATTTGGATTTTTTTCATGATCTGGTTGATGGAACACACATAATCTTCACTAGGACCATTGAATAGACTAACATGGTCTATTCACAAATGTTTTGGGGAATTGATCTCGATGGAATCACCTGGTACTGGAATTTTTCTCTCCCTTTGGTGGAATACTAAGTATATGTATTGAGATTCAATGGATTTAAAAGTGGAATTATCACCACAAACCCTCTAAGAAATATTTTAAAAACTATTTCATACATTGATGGTATTATAAAGGAACTATCATGTGTGAATGAAGCCACAATCATCCCAAAAGTGCATTGAATGTTTTTTCTTAAGGATCTACCATGAACTAAAAGTTAGGGGTAAGGTCTATAAATTGGTCTAGAATCTTAATTTATCCTAAAGTATTTTTCTCTCTCCTATCATACCCATAGATTATTAGAGTGGAGGGAGAAAAATTATAATCATTGTAGAATAAACATTTTAGGGTATGAATCAGTATGATATTTATTTTTGATTCATTTTCGATCAAATCGTGATGGATGTTGATTTTGTCATGTTTTCCAGAAATATACATGGTTATAAAGTTCTCCTATATATAAACATATTAATAGTTCTCTATGAAGGATATGTTATCATGGCCCTCTATAAGGTTATTCTTTTCATGATATACCTCAGTTGTGTTATCTTAAGCCTTAAAATATTGATGTTTTAAAAGGGCCTTATCTAGTACTTCCCAGAGATACATTGAAATATTGATGGAATCTATAATTTAAATCTTATAAAAACAAAAAAAAATAAGTATTTAAAAAGATCATATTTCTAGACTAGGGGTCTGTATTTATTATCATGAGGTTTCCCCTAGTCTTGGGCCGAAATATTGAGGAACCTTGTGTCAGTGATAGCTTTCCCTATCCATAATTTAATGGAAATTTTATTGTTTATGGGATGGGTTGAATAGCCCCTCCTACATTATGATTCTAACTAGATAATTTCATATTCACTAAATCATCCTCTATTATGGCATCCCAACTTTTTATTAAATTACTTTTCATTTAGATGGTACAACTAGAGAATATTTTAAAGTTTAGTTTCTTGTAAAAAAGGTACATAATACATGAAAACATAAAAAATTATTATAATCTACTTTAAATGCTTCATCATAGGTTTATAATTAGTAAATTTACAAAATTTCGTAAACTAGGGACATACACCAAAGAAAATTATGGAAATAAGGCCAGGTAAGGGAAAGAAAGAGAAACAGTTTACATGTGATCTTGATAAATATCAATAAGAAATTAAGGAATAAAGGATTAATACAAGAAAAAAGAGACCCATAATAGTAAAAATAACATGAATAATAACATTTAAATGTGGATAATTCATTTAATTGAGTCGTTCATAATAATATAACCAAGGTTTTTCACTAAGTTTTCTTAAACATTACCAACATTATTCACTAATGTATCGTAAAACATGTCATATATAGTGTTTAAATTCTTTATCCAATAAAATGTGGTGCTATAAAGTAATATAATTAATGTGTATTCGTTAATTTTATTCACATTTATCATAAATAAACTTTTTAGAATAAAAGAAATGTGTTTCATATAAAATCATAACATTTTTAAGAAGTTCTTAAAGACTAGTTCATTATGTATTTTTAAACCCATAGAAATGGAAATAGGGTCTCATGTATGCTAATATAAAAATAAAATAGGTAATTTTAAAATATAGGTAAATACCCTTGAAAAATAATAAGGTTTGGGTATTCAAAAAAAGAAAACAAAGGAATATTTTTCTTAAGAAAAATGGAGAAATTTTAAGAAGAAAATTCGTCAGCAAAAGGGTATGAAACATGGTTTTAGAAAATAGTAAAAAGAGAGTGGAAAGGGTTTAACCATTCATAAAAGACTCTTAATAAAGTAAATTAATTGAATAAAGTGGATAGAATAACATAGTTTAAAAACTTGAAATACATACCACATAAAAAAGGAAACGTGAAAGGAAAAGAGAAGTTGAGATTACCCATACCTTGAAGAGTAACTCCTAAAACTAAATGATTGAGACCTTGGGGATTTAAGAATCCTTGGGAAGACTCCTTGAGGGGTACAAATATCAGATCTTCATGAAGGATTATTTGTTAATGAAATATAATAGTGAAATGGGTGGGTATTTATAGTAAAATATTAGGATTTGGTTATTAATTTTGTTAGACACCTAGATAGTGGTAAATGCAAAACCGTAGGCTTTTCCATGGTATTTCACAATGTTATTGGACACATGGGACACATATTATCATATTTTAATCTAAAAGAGTCGACCAGTATTTTAAATTACTTATTACATCATTATGAAAAAATTATGATGTCATTAAACATACCAAAAAACTCAAACTGAATTTTTACTATTCATGAAAAAATAAAGTATTTTAGAAAATTATCATAAATTCACCCTAGCATACTTTCGAGGTTTTTATTTAAAAAATTATATTTTTTTATCATTTTAATTATCTAAATATTATAATTTTATCATTTTAATATGAAAATCCTTATTTATTAAAAATAATATCAGATAAAAAATGGATAATGAAATTTCTAACACTTGAAAAAAATAAACATATTTTATCATTAAAATTTAAAGAATTATTTTATATGATACTTAATTAAAATAAACAATATTCATAATACCTTAGTTTATTACAATAATTATATCTTTTTTGAAAAGTAAAATTTCAATACGAAAAATCAATTTATCACATTCCTCATATTTTTAAGAAAAAACTAATCTCAAAACCGAATTGATGGAACCGAAATTTTATTTATAAAAAATAATTATAAATTGAGTAATCAATGCCTTGACACATAACACCTTTTAACACCTACATGTGACCTAAGGGTAAGGTGTGTGATGGTGATAGATTCATGGGGAGACTCAGTTAACATCACCGAGTGGTAACTTCCACTAACTAGAACTTATCTCGTAAGCCATTTCGTTCAAGCAACACTCATTGATGCTTGGCTTGGGGTTGGTCAAGAGTGAAACCCAATGATGCTACCACTCTCCCATGTTCTAAAAAATGGGATTCATATAACATTAATCTACTAGTTTAGGTATTTGTTTCTCTTTTCTGTATTAATTATCCTTTTTCATTTTTACATAAAAACACTAATTATAATGTTAAAATTATTATGAAGAGTATACTTCGGAATGTTCATATTGACCAACAATCATATAACTGTCAAATATAGATGGTTACATTTCCCTTTATATTCACTTAGTTAAAAAACATTATTCTATTGTGAATAATACAATATAACCCACATTTTAAGTAAACACATATCATTCAAAAATTTCAGTTTGTTACATTGTTCCACCCTTAACAAATTTTATCCATAAAATTTCAAATCATTCTATTAGTTAAGAAAAGTTACGGGTACTTATATATCATTATTTCATATATTTTTCACATCAGTTTTTCATATTTTTGGTTCCTCTATAACACTTTGATGAGGTGGGTAGTCTTGTTTCATAGAACCTTGTCTCTACTATCCAAGATCTCCACTAGCTACTCCTTATAAGAGAGGTCATGTTCCAGTTATACCACCCCAGGATTTAGTACATGTGAAGAGTCGGCTATGTACTTCCTCAAGATATATATATAGAATACCTCATGAAAATGATCTAAATTTAGAAGAAGTGAGTTTATATAGTCCATTTCTCCTCTTCAATCAAGGATTTCATAGGGTACAATGTACTTTCGGTTGAGCTTCCATTTCTTCCCAAATCGCATGACTCCCTTCCTTGGTGAAATTAAAAAGTAGGCCTTTATCAAACATCAAACTCTAAGTTCCTTCGATAGTTGTAAGTGTAGATATTTTACCAACTTTGATCAGCCTTTACATGTTGTTGGATGGAATGAACATTTTCTGTCATATATTTCACAATATCAAGTCCAAGAAGCTTTCTCTAAAAAGCTCTATCCCAAAAAATTATGAGTTATACATTGCTTCCCATATAGAGCTTCATAAGGTTCCATTTTAATATTAGAATGAATGTTGTTGTTGTATGAGAACTCAAATAATGGGAGATTTTGATCCCTCCACCATTAAATTCTATTGATAATGTTTACATCATATCCTCACGCATTTTAATAATCCTTTAATATTTGTTATTAGTTTGAGGGTGATAGGTCGTATAGAAATTAAATTTAGTATTCATATCAAATTGAATACTTCTCTAGAATTTTTATGTGAACATTGGATATTGATCTGATATGATAAAAGGTGTCTCCCCATGCAGCATTACCACTTCCTTCATGTATATCTTAGAAATTTGGTCATGAGATAAATCTTCCCAAATAGAGAAAAAATGGATATCCTTGGTGAGACGGTCCACTATAACCCATATTGCATTTTTCCCTTGTATTTTTTGGGAGATCAGGTAAAATTCCATAGTGATATTGTCTCACACCCAAACTGGTATGGGTAGTGGTTGAAATACCCCTTTAGAAAGTTGTTGCTCCACTTTCACTTATTGACACACTAGGTTCCTTTTAGAGTAGTTGGCTATATCCATTTTTATGTTATCCCACTAACAATGTTCACAAAGGTCCCTATACATTTTAGTGCTTCCCGAATTTCTATAGAATGTAGAGGTATGAGCTTCATCCATAATCTCCTTCTTTATTTCAAAAATTAATGGAAAACATAGTCTTGTAAGAAAGTTTTGTATAACTTTTTGAACAATATTGAACTCAAGAAACATCCCATCCTTCATAGACTCTATCTTATTTTTCAACAAAGTATTATATCATTTAGATTTATTGATATTATCTAATAATTATGGTTGAGAAATATTTTGGGATAAGGTTGATAATGCCCATTCCCTTACATTCCCATGTCTAGTTTTACCAGTTCTTTGATCAAAGGATCTCCTTGAATCCTCATTATAGCTAGAACAATAGGGTTCTTCCAACTTAATGCACCATCGAATTTGTTTTCTCTTCTAAGATGATAATGAATTGAACAATCATAGTCTTTAAGAGGTTCCATACATATCCACTTTCTCATGTTCATTTAATTTTTCATGAAAATATACTTCAAACATTGATGGTCTATATATATATCACATTTCTTCCCATGAGGATAGTGTCTCCATATCTTCATAGAAAAAACAACTGCAGCTAACTACATATCATTCATATGATAATTCTTCCCATTAGGCTTTAAGTGTTGAGATTCATAAGAAATAACCTTATCATTTTTCAAGATGACACACCCAATAACTTTAACATATGCATCACTAAAAATAAAGAGTCCTTCCCTGATAGAGAGTAAAGTTAACACAAGTGTAGTAACCAATCTCCTCTTCAGATCTTAGAAACATGCCTCACACTCGTTTTTCTATATGAACATAACCCATTTTCATGTTAACTTTGTTAGTGTATCCGAAATTCATGAAAAAAATTTCAAAAAACTCTTATAATATCCTGCTAAACCAAGGAAACTACAAATCTTTGTTACAATTGTTGGATGAGGACTTTCCTCCACAACCTTTTTCTTTGTAGGTTCAACTAATATTCCTTCATTGTTTACAATATTTCCCAAGATAGAATCTTCTTTGTAAATAAAAATTACATTTTTTGAACTTTCCAAATATCCTCTCCTTCCTCAGAGTTTTCAATATATCCCTTAGATGATCCTCATGTTCCTCAAAAAATTTTGAATGTATCATAATATCATCAATAAAAACAACTATAAAATAATCAATATTATTCCATAAAAAACTCTATTAATAAAATCCATAAATATAGCAGGTTCATTAGTCAAGATGAAGGGAATAACAAAAAACTCATAATGCCCATATCTTGATTGAAAGGTTTTATTTGGAATATCTTCCTTCTTTACCCTCAATTTATGATAACTAGATCGAAGATCAATCATGGAAAAGAATTGATCCACATGAATTTGGTCAAATAAATCATCAATTCTTGGTAGAGGGTACTTGTTTTTCACTTCGATCCCATTAAGTTCCCTATAATCAATGCATATCCACATTGATTTATCCTTCTTCTTCACAAAGTGAATTGATTCTCCCCAAAGAGACACACTTGGTCAAATACACCCCTTCTCAAAAATATCTGGGATTTTTTTCTTTAATTAATCTAGATTCACATTTTCAATTCTTTATGGGGAATTTTATATCATCTTGGATTCTGATATGAGTTTAATGGAGAAATCAACCTCACTTTTTGGGGAAGGTCTAGGTAATTCCTTTGGAAATACATCGATGCATTATTGAATGATAGGGACACTTTATATTCAAATAATTTCATTTCCTTCTCCATCTTCACCAATCATCTCCATAAATAAGGTTGTCGGTAGTTCTTCTAGACCAAGCTCGAGTCATCTTATCTCTCCTTTGAAAAAAATAGTAGATTTCCCATTCAAGACTACTGATATTTACTTACTTTTAAATTTGATCATAGAATTATACCTTGATACCCACTCCATCCTTAGTATAATTTCAAATTCTAGCACGGTAATGACTACTAGATTGGCGATGAGATTATTCTCAAAAAAATAAATACTAGAGTTTTTATTAAATTTTTAATCTTGGATAATCCCTCTAGGAATCGTTAATGATAAATATACCTCTAGTAGTTAATGAATTGATTCAATATTCTTTGAAAACATGGAGGAAATAGAAGAATATGTCAAACCATAATAAAAAAATTACTTACTAGCTTTGAGAGAACAACGATTGTATCTACCACCGCCTCATTTAGATCTTTAACATCATTCGTGGTGATAGAAAAAGCATGAATTTTTTCCCTTATCCTATACTGAGGTTGATGGTGATTTTCCTCTATTAATGTTGGATTTGGATAGTGAATGGAAAATTTCTAAAGCTATCCACATTTGAAGTATTGGACTTCAGGTAGGGAATTCACCATGTTTCTTTTTTCGTTAGTGTTGAGAAGTTCAGGCTTCACATCACTATGATGGTTCTATGAAATACTTTCATCTCTTTCACACTTGTAACATTTCTTTCTCCTAAAGAGGCAGTTCTCTGAATTCTCCTTCCCACATTTGTTTCATGTGGGAAGTTTCACTTTCATTCCTCCTATTCCATGATCAAAGTTCCAATCAAAGCTTGAAACCACTTATCTCATATTTTAATTCGTTTTGTGAGACCAATGTGTCTCACTGTACATCAGTTCAACTTTTATAGCACTCATAAAAATCTCCACATAGTAATCTTAGTATCGATTGGTTAGATTCTTTCGTAGATGGTGTTTTATTCTAGAAAATAATCTATCAACCTTCCCATTAGTATCTATGAAAAAGACAAAGCTGTAATAGGAAAGTCTTGTGAGGTTCATCTCATAGATTTCCACATATTCATTTTCCTTATACATCACCTCAAGGGATTCCTTCTCCATTTTAAATCTCATTTATCAGGGAAAATAATTTTGAAAAAGGTTCCCCTAAACTCTTCTCACTCTATTACATCAATATTCCATCTTGGATTCATGTTTTCAACCATTTTCCACCATGGATCATCTTCCCCTTCTAAGAGGTAAACATTCAGGGTGACTTTCTCTTATTTTGAACAATAGATTATAGAAAATATATTTTCTATAGAGATTATCCATTGTTCAAAAATCAATGGGTCCATAAAATCACTGAATGAAGGTGGTCATTGACACATAAAGGAATAAATATTAAGTTATTCCTTTGAGTTGAATTTAGTCTCTCATCTAGATTCAAGTTATTTCTCAATACTCGATATTGTTGATTCAACATTATCCTAAAGTTTTTTATTCTATATTATATCAGAAGGTTGTGAGTTCCTGGTCGATTGTTCTCACCATTAACACAATTTCTTTTATTTACCTACATTTTATAAAATAAGAAAACCTTAGTGAGAAAATTATTTCATTTAATAATCTTATAAATCTAAACTAATTTTATAAAAATCGTGATTTAATATTTTGTTCATGAATAACAATTAAATTTTCTATAAATCCTTCATAACGGTTCATAAACATCTTGTGATTAAAAAAACATATCCCCATGGAGTGTCAAACTAGGTGTCTAGTAAGTACCATTATCTTGTATCAGGTTATGCTATGTCAGGACTGATGCACCTAGTCATAGTGATTAATCTTAGGTATATCTATACCAAAACCAAATTCACTTGTTTCTATCTAGATAGGGATTTCATCACTCAGAAACCATTTAATTAATATTTTACCAAAATACCATGATTTTTTACTATATTTTTACTTTTCTATGAGGTCCTTACTAAAGTTTTCAAACCCTGATTTCCACTATTAACTAAAATATCCTTTGATTCCAAATATGGAATTCCACATTTTAATTACATAACTTTTCATTTACATGGTACAAACAGCGGATCTTTTAAAGTTTAGTTTCTTGGAAAAAGGTACATAATATTTGAAAAAATAAAATATTATTCTAATCCACTTTAAATAATTAATCATAGGTTCATTCTATGTATATTTACTGAATCTCATAACATGGGTATATACATCAAAGGAATGTGTGGGAATAAGGCCCGGTAAGGGAAAGAAAGGGAAACAGTTTACATGTGATCTTTATAAATATCAATAAGAACTTGAGGAATAAAGGTATGACAAAAGGGAAAAAGATACATAACATAGTAAAAACCACATGAATCAAAATATGGAAATGTGTATAAAAAATTTAATTGAGAAATTCATAAGAATATCACCATGTTTTTTCATTGAGGTGTCATAAAAATTACCAATGTTATTTACCAAGGTATTATAAAACATATCATCTCTAGAGATTAAAATATTTATCCAATGCATTGGAGTTCTATAAAGGTGCATCTTTAATATGTATTTATTAATGTTTTACAGATATATAATAATAAAAAAATTCATAAATAACCCATGGAGAATAAAATAAATGAGTTCCATATCAAAATCTTGACGTTTTTAAGAAGTTCTTAAAGACTGGTTCATTATGGATTTTTAACCCCACGAAAAGGGAAAGGGGGTCTCATGTATGTTAATACCTAAATAAAATAAAAAAATTTACATATAGGTGAATAAAAATATAAAATAATGATTTTTTGGTATTCACAAAAAGAAAATAGTAGGATAATTTTCTTAAGAAAAAGTGATAAATTTTAAGAAAAAAAATCAACTCCAAAATAGTATGAAACATAGTTTTAGATTACGGTACAAAGAGAGGGGGAAATGTTGTCATATTTATAAAATAATATTTATATAGTAAAATTATAGAATAAAATTTACAGAATAACATAGTTTTTAACCCTAAAATACATACTAAATAAAAATGGAAACTTGAAAGGAAAAGAAAAGTTTAGATTTCTCTTACCTTAAAGAGTAGCTACTAAAACTTGAATAATGGGATCTTAGGGGATTAAAGACACCATGGGAGGACTCCTTGGGAGTTAAAAATATCATATATTCATGTATTATTAATTTTTAATTAAATATATTAGATAAATGGGTGTTTATTTTTTTCCAAAAGTGGGGGATTTGTTTTTTAATTTCCCCGGATACCTAGGTAGTGGTAAATGAAACACCATGGGCTTACCCATGGTATTTTCTCATGGTATTGGAAACATAGTAAAAATATTATGATATTTTATTCCAAAATATTCAACACAAATTTTATATTACTTATTACATCATTAAGACATAATTATGATGTCATGAAACATACCAAAACTCAAACTATATTTTTACTATTTTCGAAAAAAATATTGTATTTTAGAAAATTCTCCTAAATTTACCCAAAACTAATTTCAATGTGATAATTTAAAAAAATGATATATATTTTATAATATTAATTCTATAAATATGAGAATTTAAACTTTTTAAATATAAAAATCTTATTTATTAAAAATAATAGTGGATAGAAAATGTATAGTGAGATTTCTAACACTTGAAAAAAAATTATCATTTATATTTAACGAATAGTGATTTTTAATAATATTTCATTAAAATAAGTATTATTCATAATATTCTAGTTTATTATAATAAATATATCTTTTCTAAAAATTAAAAATTCTATGCAAAAAAATCAATTTATCACATTCATCATATTTTTATGAAAAACTAATCTCAGAAAGGAATTGATATAAAAAAAAATTATTTATAAAAAGGGATTATACATTAAGTGACTAAGCCCATGACACATAACCCCTTATAACACCTACATACAACCTAAGGGTTATTTGTGCGATGGTGATATATTCATATGGAAACTCGGCTAATATCGCCCTAGTGGTAATTTAAACTAACTAGAAATTTTCCCACAAGATATTCCGTTCAATCCTCACTCGTTGAACCCTGAATTGGGTTTGGTCAAGAGTGAAGCCTAGTGATGTTACCTCATACCCATTTTCTGACAAATGGGATTATTACGACACAAATATACTAGTTGAGGCCATCATTTCTAATTTCTTCATTAATTATCCTTTATCATTTTTACTTATAAACACTAATTTTCATGTTAAATTTTTTATCAAGAATATAATTCCAAATAGTCATATTTTTCAATGGTTATAATTAAAAAATGGCCATAATTGACCAACAACCATATAATGATCGAATCCATAAGGTCAAATTTCCCTTTATACTCACTTAATAAAAAACTTGGTTTTGTTGTGAATAAAATAATATAACACAAATTTTAAAGAAACAAATATCATTCCAAAAGTTTGGGTCATTATATCAGGTATGATGTGTCCTGAACTATCTTTGGATGATTTATGAGTGGGTTGGTTCTTCTTTTGATCCTGATGAAGTGTTTTTTTAGTTTTATCTAGTGTATATGTCTTTACAGAAGATTTTTCTTGAATATTGGGGGATATTTAAATCTCTTTTTCCTATACCACATCATTTATTATGACTTCTACCTTTGGGTATTTAATTATATATTAGGAACTTGGGTCTATATACAACTTCTTCATCAAAGAAGGGTTCTTCCAAGTGAATTACAGTGAAGAACTATACTATAACTCCTCATCTGATGAAAATTACATTTTTTGGGGTAGTGGTCATTGATCTATTTGGTGTTATGTTCCCCATCATACTCAGTATAATGGTAATAATTCTTAGGTAGTTTGAACTAGATTGGATGTTGTCACGTGTTTCTCCTCTTGCACTCTATTTCTATTACATCAATTATGCTTCCTCTTAGAATAGTATCTTTTATAAGACTGTGATACTGAAGGATCTAGTTTAGTCAGAGATAAGTGAATTGGGTTCATGAATGTTTTATTTAATTAAACATGAGTATATCATGTTCTTGGTTGATTTAATTTATGTTCATCTAGTCATTAAACCATTGTGTTCCCTCTCTTGAGACTTCCTACCATTCTTCTTCCTCTTCCGATAGTACAGTCGGGACACAAGTTACTTGTGCTATGGATTTTCCAAAATTTACCTTCCATAATTAACCATCATCTCATAGATGTATTTAAATATAAATTTATCTTTCATATTATACCCTTTCATATAAAGGTTGGTTAAATAATTTGGGCAATCATTTGGGATAATTTCATCAGTTTTTTGGGCCTCAACTAACTTGAGCAAGTTATTTTCCATAGATGAAATGAAGTACCCTAGGAAATTATGTTTTTAGAAAAAATTAACTTTATTTATTTATTCTTTATATAGTTAATTCCTCTTCTTCTTTCACCCTTTCAATCAGGGTTCATGTTCGAGTTTTTTCTAAAATTTTTACAGTTTTCGGTGCTAAAGAAAGAATCAAAGATATGTTTAGAGTAAATATTATTATTTCCACTTTTCAAACCTATTTCTATGATCTTATAGTGTTAGCCAATATTTTTCCTTTTGACACTATATATCATCCTCCAAACCTCACGAAACTACAAAAACCCCATGAAATCCACATGTACAATTTATAGGGATAAATAATGGATGCAATTCATCCAGATTATTTTGAATACAAATCTCTTTAATTTTTTCTTGTGGGAGTTTTATAATAAATGATTATTTTAGACTATTTAATCTATAAATGAATCTATAGACCCTATAATTATCATATTTTTTAAAATTAGATTGATCAAGGACCATTATCTTTCTTAATGTGGAGATGAAATTTTGATGAAATTTTTTACAGATGTCTTTATAGCCTATGACGGATCCAACTTACATGTTTCTATATTAGATGAATGTTATTACCACTAAAGTCTATTAAAATAATCTAATTTTAGATAATTCTTATTACTAAATTGTTATCATCATGGGGCCACATCCATACACAAAGTGTGTTAGATGTTTCTTTGGGTCTCTTATTTCATCTAAGATTGGGAATGTTGGATTTTTGAAATTTTTTGAGGGATTTGTATCCAAATACTTAGGATGTAGATATCATTACATCTATATTGGTTCATGTCATCCTTCCATGGAATCCATTTAGGTATCCAAATCTTCAATGAATTCATGAAGTTCAATCAAGATGGTCATTTGGGAAGAAATTTGAGTGGAGGAAGTGAACACTTACTAATGGGGTCAGATCACCTACTTCTTTTATTGATATTCAATGTGAAACAGTCTTGGGTGGATCTCCTTACATAGAAATGACTTCCTTATAGTGGAAAATTATTCATTACCTTTGTCCATCAGGTTTAAATATGTCAATTTCTTATGTTTAGATCGTATCAGATGGTTGGAGTATGCCCTCAAAGGATGGGTAGTCTTCTTGGACTATGAATGATCCCCCAGATGAGAAAAAATTATTTTTTCCTAGTTGTTGTAATCAGTAATATGTTTTCATTATATTAATTCGGTATTGAGTCACCAAAGTTCCTCCAAATCAACTTCATATTGGGAAAAGAATTCCTTAAAGGTGGGAAACTTAGTTTCCATAGGTGGTGGGTGTGATGTGGCCACACCCTTCCCCTTTTATTTATCTAAATATCATCAGGGAGGTGATGGATAGGTGTTTAGAGATCCTTTAAGGTTCTATGTTTATCTATGATGCCAACTAACCACACCTTCTTCATGTGTTTTTATGTGTTCCATGTTTTAAGCATAAAATTCCTCATCATGTTCTTTTATTCTAGAATCATGTTCTCATTTTTCTATAAAGATGATTTTGATTACATTCAGTGATGTGTAATATACTATAGGGATCATTTATTTATTTTAAGGTTATGTGTATTGGTATCACATTGAATATCTATCAAGGGAAAATCATATTCCTCTTTGGTATTAATTTTCATGTGGTGCCAATTTATCTCTATACTCCCCCAAAGAAATTTATGAATATTAATCCTAAGTTATTTCCCAATAATACTCATCAAAATCATTCCCAAGGATTAGGATAGGTATTACAATAGAAGAAACTATGAAGGAATATCTTATGAAGTTTCCCCTAGTATGTAAAAGAATAATTTCTGTCAGGGAGTAGGTTAAGATATAAATTCCTCCTCACCTATTGGCTAGGGTTGACTCGGTTTCTCAACTATAAAATATTGAATTCACTAAAGATTTTATGATCCTAGGGATTCTGGTGGTGGTAAAAATTCTTTAATCCTTAAGGCATAATATTTTTCTTGTATTTATTCTATGAAAACTATTTATACTACCCTATTTAATTTTTATGATTTAGCATAAGAAAGTCCTAGATGTATAGTGGGAGCTACTTACATATGAGAGTATCATCATAGCTAAGGATTTGGTTTCATCATCAAATGCAAAAAACGTTCATCCTTTTTTAAGGAATGATGGAAGAATCCTTCAATGGATCATTCCCACTAAATATTTCCCTTTCCAGCTTTAGAGAATGTAGGATTTTGTGGCACTAATAATTCAATATACGTGGACCCTCTACTTGAGACTTAAAATAGTAAAAATACAATTCAGACCACCTTCTTCAGTGGACATTATTGTCAATGGAACATGCTAAAATGAAACTATGCATTCTAACTCCGACCTCTAATATTCACATCATATGGGGAATCAACAATCAACAGTTTAAGATCATTTAAATTGTTTAAGTGTTTATGTTGGATATCTTCACATTTCCTTTCCAACATTAAATTGAGTTTAATTAAATAAGAAAAAATTTTGATCTGAAAGTTAATTTCACATATCTTCTTGATATGGTTAGAATATTTTTCCTAAGAAAAGTGTTTCAATATAACCTGGTAAAAAGTTTTCTATATACTTAAGTATATGTAATACATATGCATTCTTCATCTAGTTTCACTTAAAGGTCATATTAGAAGTTGGTTATGGGCAGGAACATAACCAGTATATAGTATTATTCTAGTTATTTCCTCATAACCATAGAACTCTCTTTATCCTCTGATAGGTATTCCTCTACATGATCTAAATAGTGTTTTTGTTTCCCAGATTCCTTATTGAGAAGAGTTGGATTGGTTTGAATTTATTCTACTATATTAAAGTGTAAATGATTTAATAGTGACATGGATAGTGGCTGTTTGTTTGGACTATCCTTTAGTATAAAAGAGATATAAATTGGAAGAGTTTATAATCTTGTTATGGTATGCCTCAGTATCTTGGGTACCACTTTATATAAGTAAATTCAAATGTATCTCTGATATGGGGAGGAAATTTGTTTCAAAAGGAGATAATTTTGTGGTGAGGAATTTCATAGTGAATGTCATGGGGGCTCTATAGTCATCCTCATATTCACCATTATAGGGAGTTCTTCTATTATTTCACAACGTCCGGTTATATGGATGATTTATAAAATATATATACTAGGATGTACATTCAAGAGGAATAGTCTATCTTCCATTGGGAGGACCTTCATGATAACTTGTTCTAGATGTATTATTAAGGGGAGGACCATCTTGCTGATAGATCTTCCAATTTCAAGGAGTATTTTTGTATATCTCATCATTAGAAAAGTTCCCATGACTAATCTTTATAATTCCATGAGGAGGAACTTTGTGTCGTAAACACTATGAAGGACCTTTATATCTACTCATCATAGTATCATAGGGAGTTCTTATACAACAATAATTGCTTTATCTTTCTAAAAATGAGTTAGCATATTCTTGGGATTCTATCGAGATATGTTGAAGCTTCTCACGAAAAATAGAATTGATCATATTAAGGATATAAGCCTATTTTTGTATTAATTCTTCCCCCATTGAGATTTATTATTATATGTTATCTACTAAGAATTTGGGGTCAATCATTGTTAACAATGACCTTCAAATTTAAGTGTCCTCTTAAGTGACTCATGTGTTTCCATCAGAATATACCAATGAACTTCTTAATACTTGGAAGGAATATTGGTCATCCCAATTCTCAGAACTAGAATATGCTAATAAGAATCTTCAAAAAAGTTATAATTATATGCCTAAATTTTTATTACTGTCGAAAAATGTTGAATTTATTCCTCATAAATAAATGGATCAAGAATATGAGAATGATTATAAAGGGATACCAAAACATGTCAAAAAACTATTATGTGGTTGGAAGGGAAATGACCCTTCCTTGAAGTAACCACAAAAATATATAGGTGAAATCCAATTAGAATGGGGATATAAGACCTGTCGTATTCTTCATTCATATTTGGGTAATGCTAACAATATTCTTGAATAAAAGTATGAATATGGTCTCTCTCCTGAGTGTATCCTAAAGTATGATGATGAGCTCCTACAATGATGTGGGTGAGGTTATATTTCTACGCCATATTAAGGATTGATATATGTTGATGGTATAATTAAACTATCACTTTTTTTATAAGCCAACAATTTTGTAAGGAATGGATAGTGATATAGGCAAACCCTTTGATCGACACTAGTATATGTTGGTAGGATTTCTCCATAGGAACAAGAATATAATACTAATCATTCATATTTATAGGAATATGACCCCACTCTAAGAATTTGGTTACTATTGGGATATTCCAATAGGGTTAATATTCAAGGGAAATAATTTTTTCCCCTAATTATGGCCATAATATGTTGAAATTATCCTCCTAATGCCTCCAAAGTGCACTACAAAATTGATGAGTACTGATAGGGATATGTTATTCTTCTTGAAAAATATCAAGGTATGATAAAAAAAACTTCTTCTATAGGGGAATGAATATGGGAATATTCTTTGACATTATTGTATTTTATCCTATGGTGAGATCTCTTTCTGGATTCCCTTACCTAAATAGTTAGGTTTGGGATCTCTTGGTCAGACTCCCCAGTAAACATTTGAGTGTTTTGAGCCAAATGATGTTTATAAAAATGGTAGTTGAACAGATACCTCATAATAAAATCTTATAATATTACGAGATTGAGATCATCCACCTATTCTATACCCCTAATGTAAAGGAATTAATTCTTATCCTTATTTGGGGAGAGACTTCCAAAGTGATTTGGTGTGGAAAAGGGTGCCACTAATTTCACCTCAATCCTCCTCAACTAGTGAGGTGATCTATGAGGCTTGATATTCTAGATGATTTCTTTTGATACCACTAGAGTGGTGATGGTACCATTAATTTGGTACTCTATAATCATTACATTAGTGACCTATTACTGAATATTTTATGTTGGTAATAGTATTCTTGATGGGGCATTATATTCTCAATAGATGAGAGATGTTTTGATGTTAAGATGATGTAATCTATTTGGATTAAAGGGAGATCTTACAAGCATCATCAATAAGATAAATTTTATTAAATAGAGAGATATATAGAGATAGAGAGTCAAAGAGACCTGAAATAATACAATCCAAGGGAATCTTTCTGAAAAAAATCATCACACTTGTGAGGTAAGGATTCTATGGTACAATAAATAATAACATGATCACTATGGTTTCCCCTAGAATCCAGACATTCCAAAAAAATATTACCCTCACACCATTTTTATTCAATATTTCCCAGACAATGTAGTTTATACATCATAATATAAGATAAAAAATAGAATTATGAGAATCATACCTACCTTACGAGGACTTACAGATAACTGAGGATTTAGTTTCAATTTCCTGGAGGGAAATATTATTGGATTAAAGAATATAAATACAATTAAGAATAACCTTGGATCCCGTAATAATTGAGTCACTTTTCCATAGTATCTACTGAAAGTGATAATTATCAATCCTTTGGGGTCACGGACAATACCTCCCACTCCCTTGATATAAGACTACAAGATCCATAAATGTTGATTTTAAATCTATTTTTTAAAGGGATCAATCAAACCCAACTACCCAATCAAGATATCCATCATGAATTGGGCATAGATTTACTTCCATTCATGATTGTCCTCATGGATTTTTGATTATCCCATCCCCTAAATTGAACCCATAGATCCACCACTAAGTAGGTGGATTGAGTCTGGATAGGTAAAACATTATCTTGTAGAATCATCTTCCCTAGCCTTATTTATATAATAATTGATTTTCCAACAGCTATCCAAAATCAAGTTGGATCTCGCCTTCTTCATCACACCATTAGAATCTACCCCATGGAACTAGGAATGAAAAAAATTATCACTACTTACATATAGAATAGAAATACCAAAATGGTTCTCAAAGCTTCACCAAACTACCCTTTCCCAATCATCTTCAAAAAATAATTGATTAACCAACTCCTCCTTGGAATTCCAATAGAATAAGAAATTAAAAACCTTGTTAATACCACTTAATTTGATCATGTCATATTTCTGAATAGAAGGATTATATATATTCCATAAAATGATTTTAAAGTTAATCAATATCTCTTTACACCAAATGAGTTTGATCAAACCCATGTTAGGGATTTCCTAGGTATACATTTGGAATGTATTTTCCGAGAAAATCCCCAATCGAGAACTAGTGTACATGAGTTTATCAGGATCCCCAAAATTATATATACTATTAAAAAATTCATGTTTATGAGATTATAATGTGGTATAAATGAAACATTCAAAGGAACTGACTTCAAAAAAAGAAATTCCAGGATTAGGGAATCCTGGAAAGATGAAGGTCACACCCACCCAGTGGTGGTTCCAATAGCTAATATCAACACATCCAAAAATCCACCTAGACCGGAATTATAATTCTGGTTTTTTTGTTCAACACCTCCCAAAATCTAGAGATACTCCATTTAAGATAACCTAAAACCAGACCATATTTTCCAAAAAAAACGTGATCCATAGAGAGTGGACTTCTAGTGCATCCTAAGACAATTTAGCATAAAGCCTATACACCATATCAACCAATCTCTAAAGGTAAGTTCTACATAATTATAGTGGTTTGGATATCCTAGACAAATATTTCCATTGATAGTGACTTTCCCTATGATAATCCCAAACAAATGTTTCCATGATGTTTTAAATGTTTTGAATTTCTACTTTTGGGACTTTGAGAACTAAGAGAACATGAATTGGTATATAGGTAAGGATGCAATTAATTAGTGTAATACAACCCCATAATGATAATAAACTACTATTATAGTTATTGATGTGCCCTGTAGTTTTAGAAATAAAATTTTCAAAGTATTTAATATAAATAAATCTAGGGGAAATCGGTTCCCCTGGATAATCCATTAGAAAAGGATTCATTTTTATTATTAGAATATCCTCAATCATTTTATCATAGAACTCATGACACAATTTAGAAATATAGGTGATTCTATTATAATTTTTAATGTGTTTTCCACTCTACTTGTATAATTCCTACATTACTTTGTTTTCAATTCACAAATCATACATCAATTTTTTATTGGTGTTTTTCAGCTTTCTAAAGGAATGAATTAATCGGGTATTTATCACTAAAACCTTGTAATATGAATTAGTTAAGAAGACAAGAATTCAGGCTCATATTTACCTTTTTAGGGGGAATTATTTCCTTCTCTTAGGCACTCTTATAGATTTAATACATATTCCTGAATCCTTCCCAAATCCTAGCATGATACTGGTTACCCCGATACAATTGATTGGTCATTGACATGTATTGATGTGAACATATGTATGTATTAAAGGTTATCTATCAATTTGATCATCAATATGTATCATAGGATCTCTATCGATGTTACAATCTATTTGTATCATAGTTTCTCTATCTTTCTCTAGTAATTTTTATTATTCTACTTTTTAAAGTCACATAGATAGGTGTTATAGTGTTTATCACCATCTAAAGAGTAAATATGTGTTTATATTGTTGGGATAATTCGCATAATATGGGATTTCTATATATCCATGTGAATAAAATCTGATCCTATGTAGTTTGATGACACTTAATAGGACACATCATGCCTTTAAAGGTTATATGATAGTGACCATTACGGTTCCTTTTAAGGTGCACAACCATGACTGATTCTATATATTATTATGTTATATGAAATGGAATTATAGGATAAATGTTCCCCAAAATGGATATTTTGGGACTAGTTCATATGTGATCAATTCTAGTTATCCTCAAAGGTAATATGGCCCAATGAGGATGAGTTTTCTTCACATGTAAGATGGCCCTATGTGAAATTTGAAGAGTTTGGATAGTGGGTATATGGAACAGTTAGTAGGATATGACCTCATCAATAATATGGTCTAATGATAAAGGTTTCCATGGAATATGGCCCTATAAATGGATGTTTGGGATCATGGGGAATATATATCAATGAAGAAGGATGTAGGTTATTTTATAAGAAATATATCCCCAAAAAGATGGGTTTACAAAAAATATATCCTTATTAAAGACATGGTTTGAGATATTTTTGGGTTTAAACCTCAAAGAGGCATCCTTTGTATCTTGGTTAATAGGATTAAAATATCATATAGTTTGAGATACACAATTTATGGTTGTGTGACAGGACTATAACGTATAATTTAATTCCATGTGGTATGGACGTTTTTGTGTAGTTTTATATCATGTGTCTAGGAAATTTTCATATATTTTAAAAACATGTAATGAAGAAATACAAGAAATTAAAGCAAAAACAACAAAGGATTGAATAAGTATTATACATTGGGAAAACCTTTTGATTCAACTTTTCTATTAGTGACTAGATATGAGAATATACAACTAGGGATTACGACTAAGTAGGATTCCAATGTGTGTTTATTTAAGGAAGAAAGGATATGTGGTGGGGATTATGCTTATGATTATCTACCCTAATATGGGTGTCCCTAGATCATTGATTCATATTGTAAGTGAAGTCATCAATGGGAACATGGTTGAGGCTTACACAATAAATAGAGTATCATAACCTCATGGTTCATTGAGTGGGCCTGGGAATCCACCAAGCACCAAGGCTGGTCAGGCTCAGACCTAGGCTAGCCAAGTTGATCTGTATGATCCAGGGAAGATCTCACCAGTATCCTCCCAATAAAAACCCAATTATCATGGGAGTACATGATCTTGACTACCTTAGGGTCCTATCGATTATAGAGGATTTATTAGGATATTCCTTTTATGAATGGATTACATAACAGAAGGGTGTCATGATGGTGTGCATACCTTGATCATGTGCATCCATTGGTTATGTAAAAGGCCTCGATTTAGACTATTTGGGCTTTCAAAATTGGTGAAATTAGTTAATAAAAATTATTTGGGTTAGAGTAGTCTAAGTAGGATACCTAAGTGAAGGATATGACATATGGGGCATCTATTTACCCACAATTTGGGTGCTTCATGAAGTGTTCATTAGAACACTAGGTTCTAAACAAGTGGAGGCCATTAAATGGGGGGGACTTTAATATTCATGGATACCTCCCTCTCACATAGGATGAGTTTCTACACAAACATTTTCTGTGGGAGAAGTCATAGGGATGAGAAGCATAAGCCTTCATGAAGGGACCTCGTAAGCTTCCCTTTCTTGTAGAACATCATGAATTAATATCTAGGTCTCATAGATGTTTGGAAAAATGATAAGTATACATTTGAGGGATTGGTCAATTGATCTAATATGTTTCCACACTAAGTTTGGTTGGGGGTATTTATTGGTGGATCTAAAAAAGCCACCTCCTAAAATAGTTTCATATATAGGGATTACATGACTGCATACTTCTCCCATCATGGTACTTCAAATGATTCATTATAAGGAAGGAACTATGTGGCTATGGTTTAATGATCACCTATGAACAAAAAACAATGCTCATTCATGAACTAGTTAGGAACTCCAAAAATGATGAATGCACTTCACAAAGGGAGAAAATCAATGCATGGGAGACATAAACAAAAATGGAATCTATAAATTAGGTATGATATGGTCTAAGAATACATTCCTTGGAAGCTATAAAATATGACATTCATGTATTATAATAAAACTTTAGGAATGATCAATGTGATTCATGAGCACTTCTAGAACACTCTATTGATTTGATACATGAATAACTAGTTTTTCTTTGTGGTATTTCTCCCTTTTTATATTTTCTCACTAATTGGATCCTAGTTTTTATATTTTTAATATTTTTTCAATGTTTATGAAGTATTTTTAATTTTATATTCCTCACCAATGATATCATAACAATATAATTAGAAGTATTTTATATTTAATAAGATCACATTTCTCTCCTACATGGATTTGTTTGGATAAAACAACTGATATCTTGAGGATGGAGAAAATGTGCCTAAACCCCATGCTTTACTTATTCTATTTAGATTCATATACACATAGTCAATTTACCTTGGATATGTTAACTAAGATTGAAGATCATATATTACTTCAAGATGGTAAATATTCTCTAGAGAAAAGTTGATACACATGGATTTTGAAATAGTATTTTCTTTCCATGGAAACAGTTTTTCAATAAGGAAATTTTTTGGACCAATATATGAAAGGAAGGTGGTCTAATGATTTTAATTATTTTCAAATTAATCCTTTAGGAATTTATTAATTCTAACCATGAGTTTTTTCCTCAATTTGATTCATGGTAAATATGTATTCTTTGCTTATATTTCATCATGGGCTGACAAGGCCAACATCTTGGTTATTGGGGGAATTTATCTGAATGTAATTTTTTTCTATTGGTTTTGTAGCCTCCCTTTTATAAAACATTGTGTCTATATATTGTGAATCATAGAACTCAAATGGGTAATTATCACCATGAAACCCCTTTAATTTCCCATCGATGAAGTATTTAAGGCACTAATAGTACGATGATAGTACCATTGTACTCTAATGGAGCCACATACTTCCCTAAAAATGCTGAAAGTGGTTTCTTGTCTAACAAAAATAAATTTATATATAAATATAATATCATTTAATTAGTCTTTGAGTTTGATACTTCCATGTATATTATTCTCACTATAATCATATCCTTGAATTTTTATATTTGTGGGATTTAGTTGTACCTCACTATAACCCAAGAGGTGAAGGGTTCAGATAGTATGAGGTTGATCTCATAACCATTTTCAATCAGGGACTGATGGATGTTTATATAACCTATATTTTAAAATATATATGAGGGCCTAACATACACAGGTGTGTCTACTTCCTGGTTTTTCTCTATAAATTATATGAAAATGTGATATCTTCCATGACTATTCCCTATGTGATATGCCTTGACTATAGTGACATAATCATTGAAATATTGAGGGATTAAAGATCATAAATGATGGTTTCACTAAATTTGTTGTGTATATGATGATAATCTAGAATATATATATTTGGTTGGAATAATAGAAAACATCATTGGGATGACTTATTTCTAAACCAAGGGTATGTGCTTTATATCCTGGGGTGATTCCTTATACTAGTGTTTGGAAGTCATTTTTGGATTTTTCATTAACTCCTTTACTTGATCAAAATAGAGTTAATTTTCATGTTATATGTTTTGGGATGAACTAGCATCTTACAATCATACATTTATTAGATAACTGCATATATAAAAGTTGGTCCTCTTGTATGATGGGTTCCGAGTGATCCATGGATGACTCGGGATCAAATCAATTTTTTGTATGGATCACTAGAGTGATTTTCTTTTTCTTTTTATCATGTATATATCCCTTTTAAAAATGGCTCCTGGATGTTGAGGTAATTTTTTCACTCATCTTATATGACATCTCTTCCCTCTATGACCTTATCCCTGACTATAGAAAGAGAGTTAATGTTTGTAAAAGTACTCATCATCACTAAAAAAGGTTTATTATGTGTATTCAATTAACCAAACTGTATTAATATTCCTCATATGACATGGATTATAACTGATGGGTAAATTCTCATTTTATTATTTGGTGATATGGTGATCTCTCCCCCAATGATGGAGGTAAAAAGTCCAAGAGGATTAGAATCAGATTATGTGATGAAAATAACTCCTCCTTATATATCTTATCTCATTAATGAAGATTGTACAGACTCTTAGAATACTAATAAAATTAATATCTCATATATAACAGAATTAGGTGATATGGGATCACAACTCACTAGTTCAATTGCACCATATGTATAGAGTTCAATTGGTTGACAAGTTTTTTATTATCCAGACATCGAATTTCTTTCCGTGCTAACTTAGTATTTTCTTCCATTATCTTTCCTCTTTTATTAAGGTGGTACAAATATGTTTCACCTATTATGGGGGTCTCTCCAACTTAACATGACCATAATAAACCATATTTTTGAGTATATCCTTAAAAAAGGAGAAGTCTTGAATGATGTTCCCCAATATCTGATTGAAGGTGTTGTAATCAGGGAATTTGTTTGGACTAACTTCATCACGTATCTTAAAATCTATAAATTTTAAAAAATATATTTATAGCTATGAAAAAAGTACCATTGAACCTACTATCTTAAGAATGAATATGTTTATTCTCGTACTCCTCATACTTTAGTAGAGGTATATTTCCCCTTTGATCATAATGAGGTAACCATTGTTTTTGTTATCGTTTAAATGAAGGAACCACATGATATTATGTCAGTCAATACGCTTTTGTTGGAAATGGTTCCTATTTGATTATGAGGGTTATATTCTATAATCTATCTCGTTGTTTTACTTATATGGATGGTGTGTGTTGAAACACAAAAATAAACTATTGTATGGTATCTTCCTAACACTATAAAACTGATGAAAACTTCTAAAAACCACCATGGTACTTTAAGGGAATCAATAGAATTTATAATTTTTAATATATATTCTCTATGTATATCTCTAGAAGTTTATCCTAAAGAAGATACATATTTAGGGAGTGGGTGTGTCCCTTCCATATAGTGATAAATTCTCTGACCCTCTCATTTATTTTATATTTTTAGTATGAAAGTTTGAGAATAGTAATAATATTTAGTGTTCAGATAAAATAATAGAGAAATTATCTTCATAGATCTTCCTAATTATAAATGGATCCTATAGTAAGATTATCATATTATAAAATTGTTGTTCCTTCCATAGTATGCACATACTATCAATGATTTTCAACTTCTTGTTTCTCTAATGTTCCCCTCATGGAGCCATATTGATACATTAAGTGTGTATGGTACAACTCTGGGTCTCTCATTCCATTGAATGAGGGTAAAGTGGGATTCCAAAAACTTTATGGAGGAGGTGTGGTATCCACTAAACTAGGGTATGGGTTTCTCTCTATTTATACTAACACACACTACCCCTCCATAGAATTCATGTGATTGGGAAGGGAATCAATGGTGTCAAGGATCTCTGGTGGAAACATCACAGGGGTCAATTCTCTAGTGAGAAACAAGGGGAGATCTTGATATGGTACTCATTTCTATGTTGGTTTCATAGATCTAGTTTGAGCTACCTTGGGTTATCTTTCATGAAATAGAATCAACTACCTCAGTGGAAAAAAGTCCTGATACTCTTCTACCACTGGGTTTAGATAGACTAATCATTTGAACCCAAATCCAGTTATGTGGTTAGTCTCTACTCTTACTAGTTAAGAACTTCCTTCCTTTGGAATATGTACTACAGTAAATAAATTAGCCTATTACTGATAATTTACATAGTGGGAATATTCCCTCTAAGTAGTTCAGCATTGAGTTACTCCAGTTATTCTAGCTCCCCATCATATTAGCTAAAACCTTCCTCAATATAAAGGGATTAAACTTATTTAGGTGGAGCATTGGATTTAGATATGTCCACACAATTAAATTTTTATTTATCTGAATCATTCCATGTAGGTGGTTGGTGGGTATTTAGAAGAGCTCCCAGATTCTAAGACTACCTCTAGTTCTAGGTTATCACACTTTATTTTTCAATACTGACCACATCAAGGGTGGATATATTAGCCTTATGTCCTTACACATCAGTGTTATACTCATAGTTATTTATTATGTTGACACCAATAATATTTATTGATTTATAGCACACTGTAGATATAAATTCCTCATAATCCTTGGGGTAGTAAGAGGATTTTCTACCCTCATTTTATCTACCAAAGGGTGGAATGTGACCCCATTGTTCTCCTCATTTATGGACTATTTTATATTTCATATCCTATAAGGCTTAATCTACCCACCCTGATGAATGGTTACTCTGAGAGAGTTTATAGTGTCTTTCACCAAGAGATCCTCGAATGAAGTAGACAGATCAAACAAGGAAAGGAACTATGAGGTTGTTTTTATAGATCTTCCCTTATCCAGGATTGGATTTATTTTCTTATAGGAGGAATATGGGATAATATAAACTTCCCCATAAATGTGGTATGTGGTTGAATTTTTTCCTCTGTCATCACATCATATAGCTCTTGTGTCATTGATGATCCAAGGGGCGGTGGTTGTTATAAAAATTCCCCCAGATTCATAGGTTGGGGTTTCTTCTGTATTTCTATAAATGTTGTTTCTATCACTACTCTATTATTTTTTTGGATATTTACTCATGAATTGACTACATACATCTCCTTTTTGGGTAGATATCTACTCTCCATCATAGACTTATTTATGGTTGTATTATCAGATTTCCTCAAATGGGATACCTACTAAGCCTTATTGGTTACTTGATGAAAGATATTGTCAATAGATTTATCCTTTAAAATATATAATTTTAAAGATTTGGTAATGGTGGTATTTATTTGGAAACACCAATAAGAATATAAAAATCCCAAGCCTATGATCTGGCCTACAGTGATAATGTTACATGTTGTGCTCCTCAATGAAGTAGGATGCTCGGCAAATGGGGTGAAGTGTCGGGCCTTATAATCTCCCCAACCCTTGATGTGGATTTTAGGTAGATCATAAACAATTATATAGAAGTTTGTATTTATTCCATTAAGGAAATATTATTGAAACGTATCTCACTCTTTTGACACCTTAGGATTATGGTCCATATAGAAAGTGGATAAATTAACCTGGTGGAAGAGATCTCTCATGACCTTGATGAGGTTAACACTATCCTTGTTGGTAATATGCCTTGTATTGAGATGGATGATAATTTACTATGGGTTCTAATGTTAGTAGGGTATTTATTCCTCATTTAATTACTAAATACTATCATACCAAGGCATGTAAACTTTCTAGAACATGACTAATATATTGTTCCCAGTAATCACATTCCACATGACCAAAGAATTCTTAATTTCTTCAGAGAGATATTCCTTAACCAAATATGACTATATGTAAAATGGTCTAGGGGTGGTATAGAAGATAAATTTGACCCTGTATTGTCCTTCATCTAGGATGATATGTCATTATTTAGTGATGAGGTTCTTGATATATCTAGCATTAAAGTCTCAAGTGCCTCTCAATATGAGGACAATCATGGGTTGGTGTTTGTAAGTTGAAGAAATTCACTCCAAAATGTAATTTTATTATAGGAGTATATTCACAGTGATCCCAAAGAGGATTTCATATATTGTTACAGTCTTAGATTTCATTAGGATTACCTTTAGTATTACCAGATATTGATGAGTTAGAAAGTGGATAATCTTCTCAGCTGTTGATATTCTTCTTGTAGGGTGGAAATCCATAGATTTTACCATGGGTAGGATCTTCATGGTTGTTATGTACATTACCATGGGGAGGACTTCTATGGTTGATACTCTTTGGAAGACCTCAAGATTCATTTATTTATGTTCCATGTGGATGAACTTTTTGGACACTTTTCCTTTTCTCATTGATGATGATTTGGCAGTCTCAAGATCCACTATTGAAATGGGTTTAAGTTACTCAATAATGTTAGCATTGATTGGGGAAAAAATATAATTATGTTATTAGTTTATATTATTCCCTTAATTAGTCCTTATATATCTTCATGGATTGGTGATTGGGGTTGAAACCTCAAGTCGAGATAGAGTCATATGATGGGGAAAATAAAATTCATGTGTAGGAACCCTCCAAGGAGGCCCCTTTCCTTTCATTACAATATGATGACATATCTCTTGGGAAATTTTTTAAATATAAATTTTTCCAAGAAAGAGTCGATAGATATGGGGATATGAGTTCATTCTTAGTCTTTAGACACTATTGGGATATGCCAAAAGGCTTCCAAGGTGAGGAAAATAATATTATCCTATTCATTTATGGGTAGTTATAGGATATTTTTATAGGATTTTAATATTTGGATAGAAATATGATATTTACTATATATTTTTTATAGAACCTGTTATTGATCTTATATGGTGAGAATGGAAATATGATCCCGCACTTAAGTGATTTTTTGAATATATCAATGCACTCTTAGGGTATTTGAAGGAATGTGAGCATGTCCTAATGTGATTTCTTGGTTATATAATTAAACTTAAATTATAAATGAAATATGGACCCAATCACATTCTTTATTATTCATATAGACATGATTATGATCATCAAAAATTATATTATAAATATAGGCACGCCCCTAAGTAGCCATCAAGATATGTTGAAAAAATACTTTAATATTATTGGGAGTTGAACTATAGGTATACCCCCCTAATTGATACTAGAATAGGTAGATGAAAATCATCAGTTACTACTAGAATATGATGATATATTTTCAAGATGTGTTCAGGGATATAAAACCACCCTACCATTACAGTAAGTATATATTAGAGGGATTTTTTACCTAGAATGTGAATATAAACCTAATATTCAATGGTAATGGAAATAAGGTCCCATTATTATCATCCATTAATCATAAATACATACTCATGAGATTAATATATGGGATAAATAATATTTTATTACTCCACATATTTTCCTAGAATAGTCCAGTATGCTCCTTTCAATGATGAAAATATATATTAATAGCATTTTTGAGTGTGAGCATGATAATAATCTAGCTCTTTTGTTTTTTCCATTTTAAAATTATGGAGTTCTTCAATGGGAACTAAGATATATTTTTATTTACTTCCTCCATTGATATTATTCCCTTGGAGATACCTTCAATTGGTTTCCCTAGTTTAGGTAACAGGGTTCGATTCCTTCTAGGTGGTCCCCTTAGTGGGTTCCTGAGGGGATAAGGCTAAATAGTGAAAGAGGTAGTGATTCCCAATAGTAGTGTAATTATTGGGAGGCTCCCAAATAATGGTAGGAATGTTAACAACATCATTCTCTCTTAACTCAAGGTATGGTAGATGGGAATGATCATGATCTAGGGAAAGAATCCTAAAGTAGTTCGTTGTGGTTATAAGACACACATGTTTCTCTATGGACCATCATTGATAGGATGTTCGGTGAGCCTTCACCTCATAGTGGATATTTATAGGCACCTAAAAATGGTTAGTTAGTCATTGAAGTGGTATTCCTAGATTATCCCATTTATCACCAAATGTTTGAGATTCTAGGAAGGTGAAATTGTTCTTATTGGTTGAGATTCCACAACTCCCATCACCACTAAGGTGCATTTATAATGCATTATCTGGTGGGTATAACTAGAATAAAGAGATTGATGGTGTCCATTGGGTTATAAAAACAGACTAGTGTGAGGTGAGGTGTAGATTGATGCTTCCATTTGGATAAAAGGTAACTCTGTGGGATTTGTTGAAGGTTCTGAAATTCTTGAGAGCCCTAAGATCCCTAAAAGTATTAACAACCATAAATAAGAAACATGTCGATGGAGCATCGCTTTTGAAGCATGTTTGATCAGTCAATTCAATGAGTAAGATTCTAATCTAGTTCACAATTCTATTTTTGATGGTAATGAAGTACCAACACACAAACTCCACTCACCCTTTTTTGTTTATATGTTTATTTATTTTATAAATTGTTTAGGATTCTAAGTTGATCATTTTATTCCTAGAATGTAATTAACTTGATTTTATTTTGAGCCAATGAAAATCTATTTTCCAAAAGACGGTGGTTGTTAAGGATTTACCAGTGTCATTTCAAGAACGCATTTGTATAGAAGATGGAATTTTGGGTACATCTCATCCTATTGAGGTAAATTATTAACTATTCTATGAGTCACTTATATATTTAATATATTCTCATGAATCTTTCCAAAATACCAGTGTGAGGCTAGTTGCCACCATGTGAATAACTTTATTGATTACACATGTAGATTTGAACACCTATATATATCATAGGTTAAACAAATTACATTTTTTATGAGTGATTTTATAATTTAAAGCTAAAAAATTGGGAATTGTGGAGTTTATCTCCATATTGGAAAGAATTATGAGTTGTAGAGCTAGGATCAAGTCCATAAAAAAGATTCCTATATATCTCTATGAAGGGAATCAGAACCCATGTAGTTCTGTTCCATTTAATGTGACATGTCATACTTTTAATTTCATGTAGAAAAGATAATTGTGGTGCCATATAAATTTATACAACCATGTCCACTTTTGAGTATTTTAATGTCATATAGAGTAGAATAATAGGTGAAAGATTCCTAGAACTGATTGGTGTTAGAATTATTCCTGAGAAACCCCTTTTGTACTTACCCTATTCATTAGTAGCTATAGAGGATAAGGTGTGATGGGATCTTACAGAAATATGGCCCTGGTGAGAATGGATTAACCAATTCATCAAATAATAAGCCCTGATGAGGAGTAAATTGATCACAATGAATATGTAATGGTGATGATATAGTTTTTTAGGGAATATTACCAATGTAAGTATGGTTTGGGATATTGGTTTTAAAACTCAAATAATTTTCCTATGTATCTTAATTAACATGAACCAAATCCCAAGTAGTTTGAATTTCATTGTTTAAGATCTTATGATAAAAACATAACATGAATTTTAATGTCATGCGATGAAAAAAAAAATTATGAAAAATGGATGAATATAAAGGATTGAGTGAGGATTATGTATTGGTTTCCTTTTCTGATTCAAAATTCTTGTTGATGACTAACCAGGAGAAGATATAGATGACTCACAGAGAATATGGCCCATTGAAAATATTAGTTATGGATTATTCTTGGGTGACCCATTATGATGCATATTATTTAATATTGAATAACCATAAGATAATTTAGATTATTTGTAGAGAAGAATATAGTTATTTGAGAAGATTATTTGGAGCTTACACATGGGTGTCCCATGTCTTACTAGGGGAACATGAAAGATAAATATAGGGGTTATGCATATGTTTTCCAGATATTATTTTCCTATTTAATGAAATATGTGGTGAAAAGATTTTGGGGATTACACATAGTTGGAGAAACTTTGAAGATGGTCAGGGGATTACACCATAATAGATGGCCCGTGAATGTGTCTAACTCATTATGACTGATAGTCAAATTGAAGGATTACAGGGCTCATGGGTAATATATTCCCATGGTGAGGTAATTAGAAATTATGAACATGTTTTGATACCTATTATTAGGAAAAAAACCATAGATATATCCCAAGGACCTTTCTATGTCCCTAGATCATTGAGTGTACCAAGAAGCCCATTGGGATCCTAGGAAGATCAAATGATGGATATAGTGCATCTATGTTGATAAATCTATAACCAGAGAGATATCACAAGTTTTATCATGAGAAGAACCCTCATTATCAAGGGGATACATGATTTAGAAACACTTGAGGGCACATTAGTTAGATATGAAGAGCATAATATGGATTTTATAAAGGGAATACCTGATCGACAGGGTGCACAGAGGTGTTCATGGCTTGGTCTTGTAATTTGGCCATCATTTGAGGAGTCCTAAAGTATTACCACCTAATAGTGAATTGATATGGGATAATGAGTGTCTATAAATTCATTTAGTAAATCTTATTATCCCATTTGGGAAAAATAATTAAATGAGATTCTCAGTAGGATTTTATATGGGTTTATAATAAGATACTATGAAAATGGTTCTCTAGTAAGGATTCCAAGGAAAAGTGGTCACGCAAGTTAGTTTAGGGTAAATTGGTCACCCATATAGATAATTAAGGTGAGTTTTACCCTAATGTTAAGTTACAAAGAACATAATGCTCTAATGGAAGACTAGCATTGAGTTTCATCCATTTGGATAGCCAGATTGATCATGGAACCCAAATATAAGGCTAGGTTAAATTGTTTCCCAAATGGATAGTTAGAGTGAAGTGTTCCCCAAGTGGAAAGCTTGGGTGAAGTTTCTCCCAAGTGGAAGGCTAGGTAAAATTGTTACCCTAGTCATAAAATTAGGTGAATATCCACTATAGGAGAGGCTAGTGAAAATTTCCTCTCTAGTATTATGCTCTTGGGGTTAGTTGGTCGTTCAATGCCTTAACATGGCTCACACATGTGTGTTCCTTCACCCAAGTTTAGAGGACTAGGGTTTTAACAGGTATTATTTGAAGGTTTTATCATATCAACCAATTAGGTAACTTAATTACCCATATTTTATGGATATTTAAATCCGGTTTTGGATTAATAACCCACTTTAAATAAGAAAGGAAAACCAAGACATGAAGAGAATTAATCGTTCGTTCACCTTATCCTGAGTTCAAACTCATATGAAAAATTAAGACCCGTGGGGTCAATTTATATGTAATGGATAACATTGTACCATTCCTTATATAGGTTAATTGAGTTCATGGAATAGGTGCATAGTTTTGTCATGTGAAAGTAGGTAGAACACATGACCAGGGCTTGCGCATGGGATAAGAAAAGCATATGGGTGAAGTACCTATAAGAAAGGACCTACCAAATGAATATGATCGCATAGATATGAGATCTCTATATGATTTTCTGTTGATAATTTACTTTTTTATGTTAATATTTATAAAAGGGATAACCAAAGATAATATTACTTGAAGATATTATGTGTTTTTAAATGAGACTGAATTTTAAAACCATTGAAATATTAATGTTTTTTGAAAATAAGGTAAATAATTGTCATGGAATGTGAATTAAGATACATTAATTAAATAAAGGTATTGAATATTTAATCAACTAATTTATTAATTATTTAATGTTATATATTATTTTATTAAAAGGAACTCTATTAGGAACACCATAAAAGAATAGTGTGTATGAATAGTGAAATTTCACTTTAATGAAAATGGTCTAATCAATTATGATTTGGATAAACAATCCCATTTAATTATGAAAATATTCTAGGTAAATATTTTCTTTTACACACAAATTATCATTGATAAATATTTAGGGTTGTCAAACATATGTGAAATTAATTATTTAAAATATTATTATTCAAACATATATTAAGTTGTCATTTTTTCTGATAAACTGTGTAAAAATGGATATTATATTATTGTGGAAAAGTTTATTAATTTATTTTATAAAAATATAAAAGTAAATAAAACTCTCCAATTATAAATTAATTCAAAATTTATAATCACACCCATATCAAATAAAATTATATCCAAGATTATGAGAATCATTTCAAAATTTCTAAACTTTGAGGTTATTAATAATTAAAAATCATAAAAATAAAAATCATAAAAAATAAAACAATTTGAGTAAACCATTTTTTTAATACTAAAACCCAATAAAAAAGTCTTAAAACACCCCAATATGAACCCATAATACGGCCTAATTTATTACAATTTACAGAAACCATTATACTTTTAAAGACACCATTTAAAATAAAAATTAATTGACTTAATACCCTAAATAAAATATATCATTAATTATGTGGTTTATAAAATTTTTATATTTATGTTAATCCCCATAAGAAGATACACTATCCAATAACTTACCCAGAAAAATAATTAAAAAATATTTAAACCCATCTCTATACTTTTTGGTATTATAATTCTAATTCTAAATGTAATATCATGTGTAATAGAGAACTAAAAGGTTTACACTTATCATTTTCATGTAAATATCATCATTTAACATTATAACACTCTCCAATTTTTCAAAATATTCTATAAATTATTAACTCTAATCAAAGATATCATTCACTATTTACTCATTCCCATTATCAACATCATCCTCAAAAATAAGATAAGCCTACAAATCAATTTCAAAATTATTTATAAAAAATTTCATAGATAGAGGACCATATCAGGAAAAAATTTCCAAAAGTATCCATTCAACTATAGCTTCCACAAAAAATCCTTACAAAAAAATATTTCTATATTTTTTTAATGTTGTCATTGTGATCAATATTAGACTCCTTGGAAAATGGTGTTATAAATGTTAAAAGTGATTGAGTAAAAGTTGAAGGGAAGATCATAGACATACTTGTGACATTTAAATAGTCAACCACCATAGAAGATTCATAACTTTGAGCATGTACTACATCAATTAAAATTATATCTTGATGAGTTCCCTTTAGATTCATATATTTAATAAAACCATAATCTTATTTATAGTATTTAACAACATCAATATTAAATGAGTATCTCACTTATAACACCTCCATAGATGAATCATTGGACATCACCATTTCCTTAATAAATGATATATTAGCCTTATTGATTAATCATAAATTCTCTTAATTAACACATGTGGCATATATGTTTCCACACCTTGACAAAATAATTTTTTTTGATAATAGAAGAAGATAATCAACTAGAAAACACTCTAATAAATGATTTTTTACATCTTTCTATGTACAAATTGTTTGTGGATTATACACTTGTTTTTCATGAAAAAAAAATTATTTTGGGGGGGAATAAAAGTGAACAAACTTGACCATGGTTTTGTTAAAGACCAATAAGATGATATATTATTTATAGAGAAGATGAGTTAGATTCATAAGATGTTATATAAATTAAAAGACTTATGATGTGTAATAACCATGAAGTTCAAGTGAGGTATATCATTATCTAGAGGTTTATGAATCTCTCATGGTAAGTAATGATTTAGTAATATTTTTATAGGATGATCTTACATCTTACCATGAGGTTATCTAGGGTTCTAACACTATAAAATCCCTATAGACCATGAAACTGATGATATATTTCATGAATAAAAAATTTGTTTCCAAATTTATTAATACAATTAATGTTATTTGATCCATTAGGTAAAAATTTGTTTTACAAAAGAAAACTAAAATGGATATTAGAGTGTTTTCCTTTAAATATTATTTAGTGGAAAGGGGTAATGAAAAAGTTCATGTTATTAACTATGATGGAAACTTTTCACCGGTAGCTATTATAATTTTTTCAATATTTTTTTCATAATGGTATTTTATAAATATATTATTTACAAAAAGGAATTCAAAATAAATTTTATTAATAATAATTATTAAGGATCTTGTATATGATACAATATGAATGTTTTGAGGATATAAATGGTTTATATAAAAGATTAATGTTAAAAAAATCTATTTATGTATTGATGAAATATTTTCATAGTTGGAACAAAAAAATTATAATTATATAAAACCGTTTTTTATCAAGAACACTAAATAATCATGTAGATTTGGTATATTTAGTATGAGTACTTTCATATTTCAAGAATTTAATATGGATTAAATATATATCCCTGGAAATGATATATTAAATTTATAGTTTGTAAAGGAATTCATATGTAAATTTTTCTCATTAAAAGACATGTGATTATTTTTCTACATATTTAGTACTAAAATATATAGATATTGATTGAATAGGTTTATTATTATAATTCAAAGAATGAAAATTATTAAATAGATAAAGATATTTATCAAGAATAATTTCAATAAGGGACGTTTACCAGTATTACGTGGCATGTCTACAGGAATCTTCAATTCCTATTAACATCAACCAATATTCTTGAATTTATTTTCTCTTCCACAGTACTAAAATCTATAAAAGAGAAGTATAACCTATGTTTGAGATATATCTATAGGAAAATTTTTTTATCTTGACATTAATTCTATCACAAACTCTTAAATATTATACAATCCTTGAGAGAATATAACTATAGTGTTACCTACTAAATTTAAAAGTAATTTATTAAGAAGTAAAAAATGTTCAATTATAAAGAATGGTTTTAATTAAAAATTGAAATCTAATTCATTCAGGAAATCATTGATTTTGAAAGGTTATCTACTTATTAAGTTAAGATTTTGATTAATTTTTTATCATACCATGTATAACCAAGTATTTTTAGATTATTTTAGGAATTTTTATGGGCTAGGATTATGTTTTGGAAAAACAGGATGGGTGGTTTAAGCCTACCTAGGAAAATACATCCAATCAGAAGCTTGGTAGAAGGACACCAAAGTTCTGGTGGGGTTCAACTAATCTTCTAGTTATATCATAGACCCCCATTTTGAGGAGAGTATTTTGGTAATTTTGGGCATTTTTTATTAAAAACTAATTATCCTATTTTTATCTAGATTGCATGTCCAAGCTTTTATCCCTCCTGGTACATTATTCCTCCAGTATTGGGTTCTCCGTCATTTAATCTCCAAATTTAAAATTTTCCATCATGGTGAATCTATAGTGATGAGCTTAAGGTTCCTCCTATAAATAGACTTTTTTCATATTTGTCATTATTCTTGATCTAAAATCCATAAATTTATGTTTTTCTCTTCATTATGGATTTACAAATATTGAGGTCACTTCTATCAAGGATACTCAATGAGAGGGTGTATATGGGTAGAAGTATGCGGTCCCTAAATTCTACTACCTTTTTGTATGAGTCTTTTCACATCATATATTATGCATATATAGGTAATTTTGTGAGAATGACCTATAATGGAACCAAATATGGGTTTTGTGGTTCATTATGGTTAATCATTAGCTATCTAAATTCTAATATCTCATAAAAAACACTTTTTTATTATCCCTGGTCACTAAATTACATGTTTCTTTAGTAAAGTGGATAGAGGCATTGGAATTGGAACTAGTTATGGGCTCCCAAGTTCAATATTTTATTTCAGGTGCCTTGTATGAAATCCTTGGCAATTATTAGATAACGTAAAGTTAATATATATGCTAAAATAATTGTGAATGTTCATATTTATAGAAAATTGTGATGATTAGTTCCCAATTGATGATTACTATAGTGATAAGGTTGTTTGTATGGGGCTAAGAGTTGTTCCATGGGGAGGTTGATTTCGACAAATTCATTCTAGGAAGATGAAATCTTGGGCATGAGTGGAATTTTTTATTAAGTAGGATTTGAGAGACAAACTCCTTATATGATAAACCATTCGCCTTTTATATTGTTATGGTTCATAATTATTTCCTATTCACTCTGGATATTTTTTATTTTTTATGGTGATTCCCTATTCACCCTAACTAATTTATTTATTTATGATGATTTTCTCTTCATTTATGATTATGTTTATAGGTAAAGTGAATAAATTTTCACTATGTTTATTATATATATATATATATATAGTTATAGTTATAACCTATTCATTATATTATTGATTCTATGTATAGTGAGAAATCATGCACTAAGAATCATTTTGTCAATAAATTATATTTTTATTCATTTTCAAAAATTTGTTTCTAATGGTTCAATAGTAAACCGAACATAACTAAATTTAAAAATTAATAATAAAATAAGAACCCTTCCAATGAAATCATATTTTATTGGATCCATGCATCATTTAATGACTCCAAACAATAGGATTACTCCACTCAGGTTCCCTGTGAAATATATCCTCAGTCAGAAAGGACATATCATCCCATATCTTGAGGTACTATCCATATTAATATTCCATTAATTAAAACACTGACACAAAAAGTGATTCTAAGAATCAAACCATTCCATTTATTCTTGTTTGAAAACAAATTAGTGTTGTCAATACATCATATTTTTCATGAATCAGCCCAATGGGGCTCAAACCGTGAATACCCCAAACCTATCTCCAATAGGCTAGGGGATGGAAACCAGCTTCGAGTATGAATATCACACATATGGGTGGCCTTAGACTAATGTACCTATACACAGACACATATCCAAGTTCATACAACGCTAAAATGTAGGAAAAATAATAAACATGCATGAATACATCCAAAATTTGTCCATCAAAGTATGAGAAAAAAGTACTAGAAATCCAAAAGGTCCAAATACAAATCCACCAAAAGAAACTAAGAATAAGTCCAAATTGTGAAGTAAAAGTGAAGTGTTGTCAATGTAACCACCATAACACACATCAAATTGTCTAGATCACTACACTCTTCCTCATCATAGTCTCTCTATCACTCCATCAAAAGGTTGGTCATCTATATAATACATGACATGTGTAGGAAAATCTCATATAGGGGTGAGTATAACAATACCCAATAAGAAACCCTATAATAACTAAGCCTATAGAATCAATAATAATAGTCATCTCATAACGGTTATATCTCAATGGAATATATAACAAGAACATATGGATATAATCATAGTAGACACACAATATCATGTAAGAACACAGTCATATCAGCAGTCTAGGTTTCTTGCTCAAAGGTTCCACATAACACTCATCTATGAGAAAACACTCCATGAGTAAGATATCACTAATGGAATCCATCTGAGATGTCATTCTCATTGGGTCACACCATAAAAAGTATACTCTAGAAGATTGAAGAGATCAATGAATGGATGGGGATCACACCTAAGTCTATGGGGTATACCAATAACCTAGTCTAGATTAACCTACCTAGTAGGGGATTGACACCCAAATGGTTTTGATTAAGATGATAATAAGAACCCCACCTAGGGAAATGATATTGATAGAGGATCTCACTCTAGTCATCATGAAGGCATTCCAACAAATTTATCCAATAATGAAGTTCCTAAAAAGGTAGAACCATCCTATGCATAAAACATGACTCCATACTAAAACCTCATGGAATGGATAAAGGGATCATCCCCCAATGATACCTATCCCATATGAATATGAAAATGGATCAAATCATTTATTAAAGTAGTGCACTGCATGTATTGGGAGTACAAGATGTGTCCATTCGACGTTGGGTTCTACACATGTACCATGGACCATTCCCATGTCCATGTATGAGTACACATTTTGTCTAAGTCCATGTACTCTTAGACGTGTCTATGTTCAGATGGGAAAGTCTGTGTTCGAGTGCCTCCATTGAAACACACAGAGCTTCCTAGTAAGGTTCACACACCTTGTGACAGAGGTCACATGCAGTGAGATTCTTAAATCCATGTGGAACCCTAGTGTCATATCCAAGTCCCCATATATAGCATGTGTTCATGAATTACATGGCATGTAATGTGTAATTTCATAGAACCCATAGGTTCATGATGAAAAATCATCCTCTACTGTTACTACAATGGTTTCTTCCATGATTATTAACACTAATTGTGGATCTAAGGTTTACCAAACCTCCTTCATCATTGTTTGTTGGATTCTAGAAAAATCCAGTTCTTAGGAACTAGATTTGTTGTGCCTCATCAGTGTTTCATGCCCAAACCATGTTTTTTTCTACTAATCAATCATTGTAGCATGATCTCATCAGCAATACAGACTCAGATCCATGGTATCAATCTAGTTCACTTAGAAATGGGTGTGAAACGATTCATTACTGGGTATTCATCGAACAGTAGGCCAAAAAGATTTCCCATGATTAATTTAGAATGGGGGAGTAAAAGAAAAAAACTCATATGTGAGGAATGGATCTCAATCAATTTTTATGTTGGCCATGATTCATGTCTATTAGGATGATGAATGAATAGATATAAAATAATCTGCATATAAGTTTTCAATCCGAGATAATATATATCCCATATCCATAATACGCATTCTATGTGAATCAATTGATTGGTTGATTGATTAAAATTATTTGTAAGAATAAACAATCAGAGATAAATACATATAAAACAATTATCTACCTAAAGATGGATCGATTTCTAAAAAATAATGAATCTATATTGTTTTCATTGGTGAGATCCTTGAATTTCTATGTGTAATGATTCTAATTCGATCTGAGGTCATTGGCTAGGAATTCGCTCCTCCAATGGTCCTCTAGGTATCTAGGATTAAGATTCCAACCCTAAAACATCCTTATAATTATGTATTTATAGAGGAAAAATAGGTTGTTGTATTAATAAAGTAAATATATATTTATTTATTTATTTTCTTATTTACACCCATGATGGACTTTGACCATACGCTTGAGATTGATAAATATTATGCCACTCCTAGGGTAAAACAAATACTCTAAACATAAATGATGCTTTATATTTATGATATGATTCCATATTTGGGAGTTATTATACCTTTTCAGGATAAGTGTGTTCATATATAATTAATATATTTAACCTATTTCAAACATTAATTCTAGGATCACCAGGTGTCAGAATCATGTGTCATCCCAGCGTCTAGTTTTAAAAATATTATTAGATATATTCAAAGACATCATATGATAAAAATAAATACATTATATTATCCCAACATTAGGAATTTATGTACCAAAAAGAAAAATAAAATCTACACAGAGAGAAGTGTTTATTGAGAATGCATATGGGTCTCTTTCTCCCAAATACTATCCAAAATATTCAAATGATTCCATTGGACAAGAACTAAAGGAATTGGTCACCCATAGAGGATCCTATCCTTCTGATCCTCATTCTCTACCAAGTATTTGGAAAAGTTAACTCCACCCTTTATTTATAGTTCACCCTGGTTAATAACATGAGATGAGTCTTTCATAATCCTCATCATCTTTGACATGTGAAAGACATTATGAACATGTTTCATCAATAGGGGTAGATACAAGTGTTATTCCACCTCACCAAATCTCTATAGTATCAGTAATGGACTGATACATCTCAAATATGAATTTCCACCCCATAGAAATATCCACAACCCACATTGAGGAGAGATCCTTGAGAACCCATGGTCTCCATACATGAACTCCAAAGGCCTCCATAATCCATCCCCATAATACTTATAATGGATCTGTGCAATCCTTATACAGTCATGGATGATCTACACCTTCTCTGTAGTGGCTCTAACAAAGTTTGGGCCGGTAAGTGCTAACTTTCTTGGGTCGATCCAATATAGAGGTGACCAGAAAGTTCACTCATACAAGGCCTCGAATGGTTCCATACCGATGGTTGAATGGTTGTTTTTTATAATAATTCCACCAATGGTAGGTGATACTCCCAACTATGGCCAAAATTCAACATGAAATCCCACATTATGTCTTCCAAGATCATAATTTTCTTCTCAATCTGGCCATCATTCTAGTGTTGAAAATATATCCTCAAACACAATTGAGTCCCAAAGGCCTCCTATAATCCCTTTCATAACTGAGATGTGACGTGAGCATCAATGTCTAAAATAATCATTAGGGTAACTCCATGGAATCAAACTATATCTTTTATATACAGGTATCCCAATCTCTCTACTAAAATCAACTCTGGAATAACTAGAAATTGGGATGGCTTGGTGATTTGGTCTATGATCACCCAAATGGAATAGTTTCTTGTGTACATATTTGGTAACTGCATCATGAAGTTCATGGAAATCGAATCCCTCTTCCATTAGTCCACATCAAGGGGTTAAGATAAACTATTTGGAATCTATTACTCAACCTTCACTTGCTAACAAGTAAGGCATCGATAGAAAACACTACAACACACCTCTTAATCCCTAGCCACTATAATTAATACTAAAGGTATTGGTACATCTTCTCTACACCTGGATGTACCAATAAGTTTGAAGTATGAAACTACTTCAAAACCTCCCATATCAGCAAAACTGGTACCATTTTATATTCTCATAAATGAACAAAAGGCTCTCCAACATTAGAAAATCCATCTAGATCATGTCCAGTGGATATTGGAGTATGTAGGGTCTCAGTCATTATCCCCAACCGGTTCTATACTGGCTCGCTAAAAAATCATAGTGGTAATAACCATCTACTTGAGGTATGTTTCCCATTTCCCATCTATGATGTATAACTACAATGTGGCCAACTTCTTTGATGCCTCACTTAGTAGATGTGAACAAGATCTTTTGTTGAAGGCATATTCTACCACATTCCCCTTCCCAAGAGTATAGAAAAATATTTAAAACATACTCCTAGAGGAAATCTTGTAATCATATCTATCTCAATTTAAGATCTTTCTAGGAAAATATATAATTTAGACTCATATGGTCATAATAGATGATAAATCACTCGCTTATAAGGTATTTTTTTACATCTTCAATGTGAAGACTACCACCACTAGCTCAATATTGTGGGTTAAGTAGTTCTACTCATGTGGTATAAATTGGCATAGAGCATCATCAATCACCTCATGAATTTATATCAGAACACAACCAAGCCTGGTTATTGATACATAATAGAACACTACATATTCAATACCCTCCTCTATAAATATCAGTATGAGAGTGTTCCTCAATATCTTCCTCAACTCCTATAAGTCATGATATCACCTCTCTGTCTACATGATTGGTTGACCCTTTTGGGTCAAAGCTATCAAAGGAGCTAATAGATTAGATAAATTGTGTACAAATTTTTGATAATAGCCTTCCAACCCAAGGAACCTCTGCACCTCCATCATGCTCTGGGTGGCTCCCAAGTTGACACTGCCTTGACCTTTACAGGGTCCAATGTTATACCGTCAAATGAGATAACATTTACAAAAAAATGGACCTCTAAAATCCATAAATGGAACTTAAATATATTCCCATAATGTTGGTTCTCTCATAGTTTGTGTAATACCACGACCCTAGTTACCCAGAGTTAGTGAATTATTTTAATAAATTGACATGATTACAATGGATCAAGTCCCAAAGGACTGATCAGTTTAGCAGTCTTGGAAAATAGATTACATACATGAATGTTACATTAAACTTTATAACATAAAACAAAACATAAATAATCCGTTTATAACGCCATTATTCCCCTATCTTAACCATGAAAATCAAACATAATACACTTCATGGAATCCTGGGAAAACAAAACCTAATAAAGGGGAGATCTCAGATGCTCAGTAAGGGTAAATAATTTAGTGGAAGCAATAAGCTTTTAAGAAAAGATGTATAATAAAAACATCAGTCTTTTAAATAGAAAAATTGAACATAATATAGAAGAAATAAATCAAAAATCACCATATAAACATGCACATGGATATTCTACTAGTCTAATAATCACATGTAACAACTAATTTCAAAATTAGGAAATGCCTAACATCGGACATCATTACCACATAGTCAAGGCCTCGTGCCAAGACTACACATAAAATTTTTGTCAAGGCCTTGTTCCAAGACACTAGTTTGTCTCATGAGACCTACTGATGCATCGAGGGGCTATAGTGGGCCCCACCCATCACTTACTAAGTCCACTACATTCCTCATATGAAAATTTTGATACATAACATAGACATTCGTATTAAAACTAGAATAAAAAATTTCAATACTTAAACCATAAACCGTAAAGGGTATAAAAAAAGGATATCCACATTCAAACATATCATAACTCATTAAATACTACAAAGAATATTTTATTATAATAAATCAACATTAATCAAGAATAATATCCAGTAATGGATGTTAACATAGTTGAAAATGATCAGTAAAAATTTTTGAGAGAAATATCCCCTTTGTGAAATCTTTTAAAAGTCACACATTTATAAAGGAAGTCATTTAAAAGATATTTTTCAATAGAAGTGTCCCATAGCACTTTGAAACTTTTGAAAGAATTAACATTTAATAAAATCATTTCCATATAAATAAATCCTTAAAACCATTTTGAAAATATAGATATTAATGAGAAATATTTTGAAGAATAAATATTTAAAACATTTAAAATGATGTTTTAGTTCAAGATTACCTTAAAAGAATAATTTTGAAATGTATTTTATGAAACATGGACATGAATAAAAATATTTCCCATAAAATACTTACACATAAACAATCTCGGATAATAATGAGATTGAGGAATAACCCTTACCTTGTACTTTCAATTAGTCAATGGTACGTTTAAGCTTCTATATAATGACCATAGTTTTTTATTAAATTATACCAGAACCATATTAATATTTATTATATCATACTTGATTTATTTATGAATTTATACTACTCATTTAATAATAATTTCCATGTTAAATTAAAATTTTGGGTAATAATATCTTTCTTTATCATACGTGTTTTAACTTGTTATTCTTTATCATATCACTTAGATAACAATTTAAATAATTATAGAATATAAAAATGATTTATATATCATATATATTTATAATATAAATATTTATAATAGATAGATATATAAATGTAAAATACCGTTTATGGAGATGGTAGGTCGTACGTACGTATAAACGTTGTTTCCATTTACATATCGTATTGAAGGGAATTAAGTGAATAAGATATATGTAAGTAAATAAATACATATATATATATATCCAGTAGAATTATTAAGTCATATATTACATACTTATTAATAATGTATATTTTATAGTCATTGTGGAATGTTGAACGTGGAAATGAATCTCATCGCGTTGTGGAGACAGTAAGTCGTACGTAAACACGAGCGACGATATCATTTCCTTAATGATTAAAAGATGTGGAATTGTATGGTATATTAATTTTATAGAGAAATTAGAATCTTATTTTTATTATTTATATACATATTACTCATCATTATATCCATCCAAATAACATAGTGTTGAATAAGAAATTACACCACGGCGTGGAGATGGTAAGTCGTATGTACGCACGTATGGTGACATTATTATTAATAGGATGTATAGAATAATGAATATGGTTTTACCATATTTATAATAACATCATAGTATGAATAAGGTACTGAATTAATTATTTTTTTATGGAAATAACAAAGAAAGAGAAAGTGGAAGAAGAAAAGAACTTTGAAAGAGGTGATAAAATAATTACCATTTCTTCAGGGGTTTCTTTTTTATTTGAACAAAAGGGATCCTTAGGTTGGATTTCTGATCAAGGTAAGGCCTATAGGTTGAATAAAGGTAAGTTTTTAGAAGATTTGGTAAGGTTTTGTTCGATCCAAATTGCTTTGGAGTTGTGATTTTGAGAGAATGGTAAGTGCCTTTTTATAAGAGAGGAGAGAGGCACCTTAGGAAAAGCATGAAATATTATTTTATAATAAAATCATTTTCGGTTTCTAGTGGCTCCAAAATAATTTATTTCGAGTATAAGGTGGGTATGTATCTAAAACTTTTCAACCAACAGGTTTTAGACAGGTCTACGTCACCATATTAACCTTATCTTTTAGTTTTAACTCTTAGTTAAATAGTTTATCCTTTACATGTCTTCTTGTATTATTATTATAAATGGTTAATAAAATTACCATAAAATACCAAGAGAACCTAAAGTCATTATTTAATTATATATCTATAATTATATAAGTCCTTTGGCGGAACCTTATATTTTTAGTAATATTATATCATTTAATAATATAATATTTGTTTTAAAAACTCATTTATGTCAATTTTGACACTATTTAGTATTTTGTTTTTGGGAGAGACATAATAGCATGATTACTTCGAAATATATTCATTTAATCAACCCTAACATGTAATATTAATCTAAAAAATTCTTTGAATTCCAAAAAACTATCAATTTACATTTATTTTCATATTTATAATATCAATTATTTTAATCTTTTGTTAATAATGTAATTATTTCATCATCATTGTGTCATAAATAAATTTACTTTTTTAATTTATAAAAATTATAAATAAATTAACATGATTTAGGAAATATTTTTAGTTTTCTAATGAATATTTATAGTCGAATTTATCTTTTTTATAACCCTATTTTAAAAATGGTTTAGTTATTAAACATTGAATTTAACACTTTTAACTCTTCTTTAAATAAAATAACAATAAATGTCCTAATATAATCTAAGTGAACCAAAAGGATCATATTTTATTTTTAAGGTTCTTTTATTTTTTAAATACACTTATCCAATAGAATTATTACATGTGTTAGGGTAATAATAATATCATTTTTACCTTTAATTACCCTATTTAATTTTAACCGTGGTAAATAAAAGTCAAAAGTTACTATTCACCAAAAATTATTTTCATCCAATTGAAACACATTTTACTTAATGATATCAACCATATCTTTCAGATTTTTGATATTCAATTCACAAAAGCGGTAAAATTAAGTTTTATACAAATTAGCAAATGTGCCTTAAAGGTATGTAAAAGAAAGTAAATAGTTCAATAACATTTTTTACATCTAATCTTATAATAAAATGGATCTAATGGATTAAAATGAACTTATATAGGTATTATGTATCTATTTTCACATAAAATAAATTTAAATAAAATAAAAAAATTATTTAAATAAAAAGTCGGTTTTACATAATAACGTTGTGTTTTTCACTATTCATCAAAAATTGAAAGTTTTCAGAAAAATACCAAAAATTCACTATAAGATAATTTTGATATTCCAAATTCAAAAATAAATACTATTTTAACAAATTAAAAACATAAAAGTAGTATTAATTAATTTAAAATTAATTTCAGTTGTCAAAACTATAAAGTGGGTTTTTTAAAAGTAAAAACTATTACAATATTGACATGTGTTTATGTTAAATTTAAATGTAAAATTAATTCCAATGGAAAAAATTGAATTTAATGATAAAACTATAATCTAATAAAAATTAAAAACCATTTAAATGCATAATTTTACACTATTAATTATTTTGATTAAAAAAGTTGTTTTCAATTAAAATTTAGTATTTTTCATTATTCATCAAAATATGAAAGTTATTATAAAAGTACCAAAAATTTATCCAAAATAAATTTTTATGTCCCTATTTTAAATAATAATTTAATTTCATTATATTTAAAATATAAAATTGTCAAATATTTTTTTTAAAAAGGTTTCTCCATTAAAAGGTGGTAAAATTGTATTTTTTGAAAAATACTTCTTTTATCTGAAAAAAATTAATTTGTTATTATATTATGTCTAAGAAAGACATAATATGGATTATAAAATTATATTGAGTATATAAAATTCAAAATTACATTAATACTATTCATAACCACTTTTTGAACGGCTTGTTTGGTATGTCGTGGTGCACTCGAACTTGGTGTTGCGTGTAGCACAAGTTATTGAATTACTTTGAAGATATAACATACTATGAAATCTTGGGGTGTTACATTATACCCTCCATTGATAAATTTTTTCCTCTTAATTTGAAATTCTTCTTTGAAAATAAAGGTTTAAAAATAGAAAAATACCTTGGTGGAAAACCCACATCGGAAATTGGGTTAACAAAATTTATCCTTAATAAGATAGAAAGGGAAATGAAAAAGTCACCAACAACTTATGATCTCGATTAGAAGAACATTACTGTAAATTAGAGACACATAATTAGAGGGAAAATGTAAATATTTATACGGAGTGATTGAGGTCATCAATCACAAACAAGTGTAAAATTGAGGGCCTCAAAGCCATCAATCTATGATGGTTTAAAATATCATCGGTTCAACAAAACATGTGGTATTAAGAAAAAAATTTTGGAATTAATATCCCTTCCCTAAAGGTTAAGATTAATTTCTTCATAGAATATTTAAAAAAAGAAACACTTAATATGTAGACTTCCATCGATTAACTAATTTCTACCACTAATTCATCTTTCACTCCAAAAGATAATAGAACTCAAAAATATTCTATTTATCCTAATCGTATAGGGTTACAAAAAATGAATTTATAATTCATCTGTTATCCCATTAAAAACTACAATATACAAACCAAGACATCACATGGGAATGTAGTAGGGGATGCACCCTTTTCGCCCTTCGGTTGCAGGTTCAAGTCTCGCAGCCTTGCCGAACGTGACAGGTTTTCGCCCAACCTCTGGGTTTTCCTTTTTATAACAATTCAATAATAATATTAAGAAGTGTTTTAACCTTAAAAAAAATTATTTAATTTCTAACTTAATCCATTCCGACCTTTAGACTTATCCAAAATACTTCTGTCCAAACTCACAGTCCAAAATTTACAAAAAAGTCAAACATAATGAAGATCTCTTTTTGCCACATAATAACATGTTAATACCTTCATCATGTATTATCTTAAAACATGGTAACACCTTGAATTACCATAAAACCAAGTTGATTACATTCACTCACAGTTATTCCTTATAGAATAGTGGAAATAGTCTTTATATCCAAAAATGTTGTAAACTCCAACAATTATGGAATATACAAATCATTAATCAGTTTCACAGTAGTCAAGAATATCCAATATAATTATCCAAATCAATCATATATTATTCCAAAATCACTACCTTAGTATCAAAACCATATTAAGGTTTATCTTTCCTTCAACCATGTATTTTCAAAAAAAATAACTTATTATTGAGTCACTTTTCTTATAACCATATAATCTCAAATCCTCAATGAAATAGTAATGTAGTACAATCCATATTTATTTCCATAATTCTAATAATCAGTTAATCATTGATAAAACACTCAAATGAAATAATTATTTCATAACAACATAAGAACACAAGTCATTCCTCTTCATATGTGGTAGTATCATAACTTGATTATTATCCAATAGCATCATTTGGGGTATAGTCTGATGATTTGTACATTGATTCGTGTTGTATCCCAACTCCTTATAGATGTAGAATTGTACATTTGAAACTATTTTCTTATACTTTCAATCACGTACTTGGTGTCCTTTTTCTCTATACTTATATCAAACTCCCATTCCCTTCAAAAATTTACCAAGGTGATTCTTTCCACAGTTATCACATATGGGAAAATACTATTTTCCCCTCTTCCCATTATCCATCTTTCTCTCTACCATCCTTTTCTTCTCTTTCTTCCCGTAAAATCCATAGGACTCATAAAATTATTTACTTATCTTATTAACACATGATACTATTTCATTATATGATGAGAATACGTGGGAGACTATTTCCCTTCTAAATTTTGGATAAATACCTTGAAAGATATAATCATTCTTACTCTTTGGATCATGTGTATTGCTGGAATTCTCATTCCTTCTATTGGGCTCCATTTCTAAACAATGGCTTACACTAGGTTAGTTTACGAATCGCAATGTTTAATTCCAAACTTTTAAAATACCTAACATAAATTGAAAAGATTATGCATATAATCTATAATCATAAAAAATGTTTTCTTTGAGAGAATATTTACTCCTAAATCCTTTATAATGGCAAGTAAAGAAAATGTTAATTATCCTAAGCATATCACTCGGGAGTGTCGTATCCAAGAGTGCAACAAGGCCCATTTTCATGTTCCAAGATACTCTGGGTCAAGCCTGAAACACATTATATGAGTTTTCACTTCTATGTACATTTGTGCCAGAGCCTCCTCTACTTGCTCATATCCATACATAGATATATTTCTGGGAAAATTCACAAAATCTCTACATTACCAAAATTTTAAGAATTTATTATATACTAATCCTCAATGTTTATCTTAGGGTAATGTTATCTAATCATAGTTAATCAAAATATATTTCCAAGGTTATTTATAAACATCCTCTGATACCAAATGTAATGTTGTGACCCCAGTTACCCAGAGTTGGTGCATTATTTTAATACATTTTCATGATTATAAGGAATCAAGTCCTGAAGGACCGATCGGTTTAGCAGTCTTAGAAAATAGATTAAATACATGAATGTTACATTACACTTTCTAACATAAAACACAACATAAATAATATATTTAGAATTCCATTATTCCACTATAATAACCCTTCATATAAAACATAATACACTTATTGGAATCTTGGTATAACAAAACATAAGAAAGGGGTGAGCTCAGATGCTCCGTAAGGGTAAATAATTTAGCAGAAGCTATAAACTTTTAAGGAAAGATGTATAATAAAAACATTAGTCTTTTAAACAAAAACAATGAACATAATATGGAAAAAATAAATCAACTGTCACCATATAAATATGCACATGGATATTTTACTAGATGAATAATCACATGTAATAACTAATTTCATAATGGGGGAATGTCTAACATCGGATATCATTACCACATAGTTAAGGCCTCATATCATGACTAAAAATAAAATTTTTGTTTAGTAATTGTGCCAAGATACTAGTTTGTCTCATGAGACCTACCGATACATCGAGGGGGTATAGTGGGCCCCAACCATCACTTACTAAGTCCACTACATTCCTCGTATTAAAATGTTGAAACAAAACATAAACATTCGTATTAAAACTAGCATATAAAATTTCAATACTTCAACCATAAACCATGAAGGGTATAAAAATATCACATCCAAATTTATACATATCATAACTCATTCAATACAATATGGACTGTTTTATTATAATAAATCAGCCTTAATCAGAAATAATATCTTGTAAAGGATGTTGATATAGTTAAAAATGATCAGTAAAACTTTTTGAGAGAAATATCCCATTTTTTGAAATCATTTAAAAGTCACACATTTCTAAATGAAGTAATTTAAGATATTTTTAGTCAAAGTGCCTCATGCCACTTTGAAACTTTTAAAAGGAATTAACATTTTAAAACAATCATGTCTATATAAATAATTCCTTAAAACCATTTTGAAAACAAGGGCATTAATGAGAAATATTTTGAAGAAGAAATATTTAAAAATTTTAAAATGATGTTTTAGATAAAGAGTACCTTAAAATAATCATTTTTAAATGTAGTTTATATAACATGGAAATGGATAATAAATATTTCCCAATTAATACTTACCCATAAACAATCTCACATAATAATGAGATTGAGAAATTAACCCTTACCATGTACTTTCCATTAGTCGAGGGTACGTATAACCTCTTGTATAATGACCATAGTATGTTATTAAATTATACCATATAAATATTAATATTTATGATATCATACATGATTCATTTATGAATCTATACTACCTATTTAATATTAATTTCCACGTTAAATTAACATTTCGGGTAATAATCGCTTTCTTTATAATACAGGTTTTAATTTGTTATTCTTGATCGTATCACTTAGATCATGATTTAAATACTTAAAGAATATAAAAAATGATTTATATATCATATATATTTAGATTATAAATATTTATAATAGATAGATATATGAAATGGAAAACACCATTTAGGGAGACGGTAGGTCGTTCATACACATAAACATTGTTTCTATTTTTGTATCGTATTGAAGGGAAGTAAGAGAATAAGATATATGTAAGTATATATATATATAGTAGAATTATTATGTCATATATTATATACTTATTAATAATATATCTTTTTATAATCATCATTGAATGGTTAACATGGAAATAAATCTCATCGTGTCGTGAAGACGGTAAGCTGTATGTACACAAGAGCGACGATATCATTTCCTTAATGAATAAAAATTGTAGAATTGGATGGTATATTAATTGTAAAGATAAATTATAATTTTATTTATTTATTTATATACATATTACTCATCATTATATCCATCCATGTAAGAGAGTGTTGAATAACAAATTACACCACGTCGTGGAGACAGTAAGCTGTATGTGCGCACGTGTAGTGGCATTATCATTCATAGGATATATTGAATATTTAATATGGTTGTACCATATTAATAATAAAATAATAGTATTTATAAGGTACTGTATTTATTTTTTTTATGGAAATAATAAATAAAGAGAAAGTGGAATAAGAAAAGAACTTTGAAAGAGGTGATAAAATAATTACATTTTCTTCGGGTGTTTTCTTTTGATTTGAAAAAAAAGGGCTTCTTAGGTTGGATTTATGATCAATAGAAGGCATAAAGGTTGAAGTGATGGAATTTGGTAGGATATTTGGGTAGGGGTTAGATGATCCAAATGTCTTTGGAGATGTGATTTTGAGAAAAGTGGAAGTTCCCTTTTATAAGAGAGGTGAGGGGAAACTTAGGAAAATCTTGAAATATTATTTTATAATAAAATCATTTTCAGTTTCTAATGAATAAAAAATAATTTATTTCAAGACTAAGATGGTTATGGTTCTAAAACCTCTCAACCAATAGGTTTTAGATAGGTTTAGGTCACCATATTAACCTTATCTTCCAGTTTTAACTCTTAATTAAATAGTTTAACTTTTAATAAGTCTTCTTGTATTATTATAATAAATGGTTAATAGACTTACTATGAAATTACAAGAGAACCTCAAGTCATTAATTAATGACATATATATCATTATATAATTCCTTTGGCCAAACATTATATTTTTAGGAATATTATATCATTTAATAATATAATATTTGTTCTAAAAACTCATTTATGTCAATTTTGACACTATTTAGTTTTTGGTTTTTGTGAGAGTCATAACAGCGTTATTACTTCAAAAAAAATTCATTTAATCAACCATAAAATGTAATAAAAAAATATAAAAAAAAATAAATGCCTAAAAAGTATCAATTTACATTTATTTTGATATTTATAATATCAAATATTTTAATCATTCATTAAAAAGGTAATTACTGTATCATCATTGTGTCATAAATAAATTTAATTAATTAATGTATAAAAATTATAAATAAAATTCCATGATATATTAAATCTTTTTATCTTTCTAAAGAATATTTATAGTCGAATTTATCTTCTGTATAACCTTATATTAAAAATGGTTTAGTAATTAAACTTTGAATTTAACACTTTTAACTCTTCCTTAAATAGAATAATAATAAATGTCTTAATCAAATCCAAGTGGTCAAAAAGATAATATTTTATTCTTAAGGTTTATTATGGTCGAAATACACTTATCCAAAAGAATTACGACATGTGTTAGGGTAATAATAATATCATTTTTACCTTTAATTACCCTATTTACTTTTAACCGTGGTAAATAAAAGTCAAAAGTTACTATTCACAAAAATTATTTTCTTCTTATTGAACCACATTTTAAATATTAATATTTATGATTTGTCTTAGAATTTTTAAATTCAATTCACAAAAGAGGTACAATTACATTTTATACAAATTTGCCAATGTGCCTATATGGTGGGTAAAAGACGGAAAAAAGTTCAATAAAATTTTATACATCTAATCTTATAATAAAATGGATCTAATGAATTAAAATAAACTTTTATAGGTATTATGTATATATTTTTATATAAAATAAATATAATTAAAAATAATAATTATTTAAATAAAAAGTTGGTTTTAAACAATAACGCGGTGTTTTTCACTGTTCATCAAAAATTGAAAGTTTTCAGAAAAATACCAAAATTTCCCCATAAAATAATTTTGATATTAAGAATTAAATTATGAATTATATTTTACCAAATTAAAAACATAGAAGTTTTATTGATTAATTTAAAATTAATTCCCATTGTCAGAACAAAAAAACGGGTTTTTAAAAAGTAAAAACTATCAAAAGATTGGCATGTGTTTATGTCAAATTTAAATGTAAAATTACTTTTAATGACCAAAAACAGATTAAATTATAATAATATAATCTAATTATACTTCTAAAACATTCAAATTTTTACTTTATCACTATAAAAAAAATTCTATTAAAAATGTTGTTTTTAATTAAAATTTATTATTTTCCATTATTCATCAAAATATGAAAGTTATCAAAAAAGTACCAAAAATTTATCCATACTAAGTTTTTATTTCCTGGATCTAAATAACAATTTAATTTCATTAAATTGAATATATAAAAGTTTCAAATATTGGTTTTAAAATGGGTTCTCCATTAAAAGGCGGTAAAATTTCATTTTCTGAAAAATACTTCTTTTATCTGAAAAAAAAATTGATTTGTTACTATATTATTTCTAAGAAACACATAATATGGATTCTAAAATTATATGGAGTATATAAAATTTAAAATTCAGTTAATACTATTCATAACTGCTTTTTGAACGGCTACTTTGGTAAGTCGTGGTGCGCTCAAACTTGGTGTTGCGTGTAGCGCAACTTATTGAATTACTTTGAAGAGATAACGTACTATGAAATCTTGGGGTGTTACATTCTCCCCTACTTTGATAAATTTCATCCTCATAATTTGAAATTTTTCTTCGAAAATAAAAGGTTAAATATAGAAAAATACATTTGTGGAAAACCCACATCAGAAATTGGGTTAATAAAATTTATTCTCAATTATAGGTAAAGGGAAATGAAAAAGTCACCACAAAATTATGATCTAGATTAAGGGAACATAGTTGGAAATTAGAGACACATAATTAGAGGAAAAAAGTAAATATTTATATGGAGTTATTGAGGTCATCAATCACAAACAAGTTTAAAATTGACGGCCTCAAAGCCATCAATCTATGATGATTTAAAATATCATCAGTTCAACAAGACATAAGGTATTAAGATAACACATTTTTTGTTTTAAAATCCCTTCCCTAACGGTTATGAATTAATTTATTAATATAATAAGTAAAAAAAATACTTGACAGGTAGAGTTCCATACGTTAACTAATTTCTACCACAAACTCATCTTTCACTCTAAAAGATAATAGAACTCAAAAATATTATATTTATCTTAATCATACAGGGTTCCAAAAAAATTAATTTATAATTAATCTATCATCCCATTTAAAAAATACATTATACAAACCAGGACATCACTTGGGCTAGTCGTAGTTGATCCACCCTTGTCGCATGTTGGTTGCAGGTTCAAGTCTCGCTGCCTTGCCGAACGCGAAAGGTTGTCTCCAGACCTATGGGTTGTCCTTTTTATAATAATCCAAAAATAATATTAAGAAATGTTTTAACCTTAAACAATTGTATCTAATGTCTAACTTAATCCACTCTGACCATTAGACTTATCCAAAAAATTTCTTTCCAAACTCACAGTCCAAAATTTATAAGGAAGGTAATAATAATGAAGAACTCTTTTTGACACATAATAACATGTGAATACCCTCATCATGTATTATCATAAAACATGGTAACACCTTGAATTTCCATAAAACCTAATTGATTACATTCACTCTCCTTTATTCCTTATATAATAATGGATATAGTATTTATATAAAAAATGTTGAAAACTATAACAATGATAGAATATACAAATCATTAATCAGTTTCAAGGTAGTCTAGAATATCCAATATAATTTATCCAAAGCAATCATATTTTATTCCAAAATCACTACCTTAGTATCAGAACCATATTAAGATTTATCTTTCCTTCAACCTTGTATTTTTTAAAAATATTAACTTTTTATTGAGTCAATTTTCTTAGAACCATATAATCTCAAATCCTCAATGAAATAGTACTACAGTACAATCCTTATTTATTTCTATAATTCATATAGCAGTACATCGTTGATACAACACTAAAATGAAATAATTATTTAATAAAAACATAAGAACACTAGTCATTCATCTTCATATGTGGTAGTATCATAACTTTATTATTATACAATAGCATCATTTGGGGCATAGTCTGATTATTTGTAAATTGATTTGTGTAGTGTCCCAACTCATTATAGATAAATAATTGTACATTTGAAACCTTTTTCTTACCCTTCTAATCACGTACTTGGTGTCCTTTTTCTCTACGCATATAGAAAACTCACATTACCTTCAATAATTTACCAAGGTGATTTTTTCCACATTTATCAAATTTGGGAAAATCCTTTTTTCCCCTCTTCCCTTTATCTATCTTTCTCTCAAACATCTTTTTCTTCTCTTTCTTCCTTTCAAATCCATAGGACTCAGAAAATTCATTACTTATCTTATTAACACATGATACTATTTCATCATATGATGAGAATACGTGCAAGACTATTTCCCATCTAAATGTAGGCTATATACCATAAATAATATGATCATTCTTACTCTGTGGATCATGTGTACTGCTGGAGTTTTCATTCCTTCTACTGGGCGCCATTTCTAAACAATGGAATACACTGTGTTAGTTTATGAATCTCAATGCATAATTCCAAACTTGTAAAATACCTAACTTAAATTGAAAATATTATGCATATAATCTATAATCATAAAAAAATCTTTTAGGAAGTATTTACTTCTAAATCCTTAAAAATGGCTTGTAAAGAAAATGTGAATTATCCTAAGCATATCCCACGGGAGTTTCATAAACAAGAGTGCAGCAAGGCCCATTTTTTTGTACCAGGATACCCCAGGTCAAGCCCAAAACTCATTGTTTGAGTTTTCACTTCTATGTACATCTGTGCCAAAGCCGCCTCTACCTGCTTGTATCCATACAGAGATGTATTGCTTGAAAAATTCACAAAATCTCTACATTACCAAAATTCTAAGAATTTATTCTATACTAATCCTCAAAGTTTATCTTTGGGTATTATTTCTAATCAGGTTTTATCTAAATATATTTCCAAGTTTATTGCTAAACATCCTCGGATACCAACTGTAACGCCCAGACCCCAGTTATCCAGAGTCAGTGCATTATTTGAATACATTGGCATGATTACAAGGAATCAAGTTCAAAAGGATCGATCGGTTTAGAAGTATTATAAAATAGATTACATACATGAATATTACATTAACCTTTCTAAAATAAAACACAACATAAATAATCTGTTGAGAACACAATTATTACCCTATATTAACACTTCATATCAAATATAATATACTTTTTGGAATCCTGGTAAAACAAAACATAAGAAAGGGGTGAGCTCAGATGCTCAGTAAGGGTAAATAATTTAGCAGAATCTATAAACATTTAAAGAAAGTTGTATAATAAAAACATTAGTCTTTTAAAAAAACATGAACATAATATGGAAAAATTAAATCAAACATAACCATATAAACATGCACGTGGATATTCTACTAGTCGAATAATCACATGTAATAACTAAATTCATAATGAGGGAATGCCTAATGTCGAACATCATTACCACATAGTCAAGGCCTCGTGTCAAGGCTATAAATAAATTTTTTTCAAGGCCTTATGCCAAGACACTAGTTTGTCTCTTGAGACATACTGATGCATCAAGGGGCTATAGTGGTCCCCACCTATTGCTTACTAAGTCCATTGCATTCCTCATATTAAAATTTTGAAACATAATATAAAAATTCGTATTAAAAATACCATATAAAATGTCAATACTTAAACCATAACCCGTGAAGGGTATAAAAACAGCACATCCACATTCATACATATCATAACTCATTAAATACAATATGGAATATTTTATTATAATAAATCAACCTTAATCAAGAATAATAACCAGTAAAGGATGTTGACATAGTTGAAAATGATCAGTAAAACTTTTTGAGAGAAATATCCCTTTTTTTGAAATCATTCAAAAGTCACACATTTATAAACAAAGTCATTTAAAAGGTATATTTTAATCAAATTTTCCCACACCACTTTGAAACTTTTAAAAAAATTAACATTTTAAAATAATCATGTCTATATAAATAAATCCTTAAAAACATTTTGAAAACATGGACATTAATGAGAATGATTTTGAAGAATAATTATTTAAAACAATTAAAATGATGTTTTAGTTAAATACTACCTTAAAATAATAATTTTTAAATTTTTTTTATGAAACATGAACATGGATAATAAATATGTCTCAGAAAATACTTACACGTAAACGATCTTGGATAATAATGAGATTTAGGAATTAACTATTACCTTGTACTTTCAATTAGTCTAGGTTACGTTTAACCTCTTGTATAATGACTATAGTATGTTATTAAATTATACTAGATCCATATTAATACTTATGATATCATACATGATTCATTTATGAATTTATACGACCTATTTAATAATAATATACATGTTAAATTAACATTCCAGGTAATAATCGCTTTCTTTGTCATACGTGTTTTAACTTGTTATTCTTGATTGTATCACTTAGATCATGATTTAAATACTTTCAGAATATAAAACATGATTTATATATCATATATATTTAGATTATAAATATTTATAATAGATAGATATATGAAATTAAAAGCACCATTTATGGAGACGGTATGTCGTACGTACGCATAATCACTGTTTCAGTTTTCATGTTGTATTGAAGGGATGTAAGTGAATAAGATATATGTAAGTAAATATATATATATATTGTAGAATTATTATATCATATATTATATACTTATTAATAATATATATTTTTATAATCATTGTTGAATGGTGAACGTGGAAATGAATCTCATCGCGTTGTAGAGACGGTAAGTCGTACGTACACCTAAGCAACAGTATCATTTCATTAATGATTTAAAGATGAGGAATTGGGTGGTATATTAATTGTACAGAGAAATTAGAATTTTATTTTCATTATTTATATACATATTATTCATCATTATATCCATCCAAATAACGTAGATTTGAATAACAAATTACACCACGGCGTGGAGACAGTAATTCGTACATACGCACGCATGGTGACATTATCATTCATAGGATATATAGAATAATGATTATATTGTACCATATTTAAAATAATATACTAGTATGTATAAGTTACATGAGTTATTATTTTGGTATGGAAATAACAATTAAAGAGAAAGTGGAAGAATAAAAAAACATTGAAATTGGTGATAAAATAATTACCTTTTCTTCGTGTGTTTTCTTTTGATTTGAAAAAAATGGCCCCATAGATTGGATTTATGCTCAAGGTAAGTCATCTAGGTTTAATTGAGGGAAGTTGGGAGGAGAATTTTCTAGTATTTGGCTGAGCCAAATGACTTTTGGAGGTGTGATTTTGAGATAAGTGGAAGTGACCTTTTATAAGAAATGTGATGGGCGCCTTAGGAAAAGATTGAAATATTATGTTATAATAAAATCATTTTCAGTTTCTATTGGATCAAAAATAATTTATTTCTAGGATAAGGTGGTTATGGGTAAAAAACCTCTCAAAATAGGTTTTAGATAGGTTTAGGTCACCAAATTAACCTTGTCTTTTAGTTTTAACTCTTAGTTAAATAGTTTAACTTTTAACATGCCTTCTTGTATTATTATAATAAATGGTTAATAAACTTACTATAAAATTCCAAGAGAACCTCAAGTGGTTCATTAATGACAATATATATCATTATAAAAGTCCTTTGTAAAAATCTTATATTTTTAGTAACATTATATCATTTAATAATATAATATTTGTTTTAAAAACTCATTTATGTCAATTTTGACACTATTTAGTATTTGGTTTTTGTGAGAGTAATAACAGTATGATTACTTCAAAAAAAATTCATTGAATAAACCCAAACATGTAATATTAATCTAGAAAATTTTTGAAATTTCTCAAAAGTATAAATTTACATTTATTTTGATATTTATAATATCAATTATTTTAATCTTTCCTTAATAAGGTAATTACTGCATCACTATTGTTTCATAAATAAATTTAATTATTTAATGTCTAAAAATTATAAATAAACTACCATGATGTAAGATATATTTTTATCTTTCTATTGAATATTTATAGTAGAATTTATGTTATGTATAGCCCTGTATAAAAAAAGTTTTAGTTATTAAACATTGAATTTAACACTTTTAACTCTTCTTTAAATAAAATAATAATAAATATCCTAATCTAGTCCAAGTGGACCAAAAGTATAATATTTTATTCTTAAGTTTTATTTTGTTTGAAATATACTTATCCAATAGAATTAGGATATGTTTTAGGGTAATAATAATATCATTTTTACCTTTAATTACCCTATTTACTTTTAATCGTGGTAAATAAAAGTCAAAAGTAACTATTCACCAAAAACTATTTTCATCTTATTTAACCACATTTTACTTACTGATATTGACCATGTCTCTAAGAATTTTTAAATTCAACTCACAGAAGCGGTAAAATTACATTTTATACAAATTTACAAATGTTCCTAGAAGGTGGGTAAAAGACGGTAAAAAGTTTAATAAAATTATATACATCTAACCTTACAATAAAATGGAACTAATGAATTACAATAAACTTATATAGGTATTATTTATCTATTTTTACATAAAATAAATTTATATAAAATAAATAATTATTTAAATAAAAAGCTAGTTTTAAATAATAACGCAGTGTTTTTCACTATTCATCAAAAATTGATTGTTTTCAGAAAAATACCAAAAATTTACCCAAAAAAATTGATATTACGAATCCAAAAATGAAGTCTATTTTACCAAATTCAAAACATAGAAGTTTTATTAATTAATTTAAAATTAATTCTCATTGTCAAAACCAAAAAGCGTGTTTTTAAAAAGTAAAAACTATCAAAAGATTGACATGTGTTAATGTCAAATTTAAATGTAAAATTACTTCCAATGACCAACATTGGATTAAATGATAAAAATATAATCTAATTATAATTACAAACCATTTAAATTAATAATTTAACACAATAAAATATTTCTATTGAAAAAGTTGTTTTTAATTAAAATTTAGTATTTTTCATTATTCATCAAAATATGAAAGTTATCAAAAAAGTACCAAAAATTTATCCAAACTAAATTTGTGTTCCCCGCTTCTAAATAAGAATTCAATTTTATTAAATTTAATTTATTAAAGCTTAAAATATTGGTTTTAAAATAGGGTTTGTCATTAAAAGGCAGTAAAATTTCATTTTTTGAAAAATAATTCATTTATCTGAAAGAAAAATTAATTTATTCTTATATTATGTCTAATGAAAACATAATATAGATTATAAAATTTTATGGAGTATATAAAAATCAAAATTCTGTTAATACTATTCATAACCGCTTTTTGAATGTCTAGTTTGGTAAGTCATGGTGCACTCGAACTTGGTGTTGTGTGTAGATAAGTTATTGAATTACATTAAAGAGATAATGTACTATGAAATATTGGGGTGTTACAGTATGTATATAAATTTTCTCAAGTGTCTCTCATGCTTATCCTCAGACACTGAGTATACTAGGACATCATCAATGAAGACTAGCACAAACTGGTCTAAGAATGGATTAAATATATGGTTCACGAGTCCCATGGACACTAATCGGGAATTATTCACACCAAATGGTATCACCATGTAATCATAGTGTCCATAATGAAATTGGAATTCCATATTTGATATATCCTCATCTTCTACTCAAAGTTGGTGGTAGCCTAATCTGAGTTCAATCTTTGGTAACCACTGTACCCATCTAAACTGATCAAAGTGGTTATTAATCCTCAATTGTGTATACTTGTTATTTATGACCACCTAGTTTAGGAAATGGTAATACACACACAATCTCAAGATTTCATTAATATTCATGGTGAACAACACTGGGCTACCCAAGGTGAAAAACTAGGCTATACAAATCTATTCTTCTACATGTCCTCCAACTATACCCTCGGCTCACTAATCTCCACAAGATCCATCCTATATTCTAGAATAGATATCGGGATCATCCTAGGGTGTATATCAATAAATAATTCTATCTTTAAATAAGGATGTAAACCTAGAATGTCCTTAAAAAAATGTCTTCGCACTCTACTACAACTGTCGAAAACTGAAAGCCCAAAACATCCACTAAACCAAGGGTCATACTAGCTAACTAGTGTGTAATCAGCTTCAACCTTCTATGCATGATCCCATCCTACTCTATCTGGGTTTTTATTTCACCCAAACAGTAAAACATTATCCCATCAATGTGAAAACAATGTATCCCATTTTAGAAGTAGTCTATTTGGGCATGAACTATAGATAATCATTCCATACCTAAGATGATTTCATAGGGCCTCGTTTCCACTATAAAGATATCTCAAAATAAATTATCGCCTATAAGAGTTAATTAGTACTATCATAAGAAGTGTGTAATTGATGAGTCTCATCCAGTAGGAGTCTCCAATCATGAGGGTCAATCCAAAGGCTCAACCAAGATCACTAAGTCATCAACCATGGAAGTGGATAGAATGTAATAAATCAATCCTGTGTCTATCAGTACTATAGCTAAGGTAAAAAATACATATATCATACCTTATATCATCTCAGGATTCTCTAGGTCATATGTCTCGACTACCTCTAGTTTCCCTTTCCCCTGAACACCAGCTCCTTGAGCCTAACGAGGACCCAAATGGGGTGGTATTGGTAACAATTCAAAACATCTAACACCTCTAGATTCTCTTCTATATCCTCTTCCACATATTCCAACCTATGTAACTACCTTCTCCTATTACTACCTCTGTCTATTCATCCCATCCACTATATCTCTTTCAGCTACACTTTAGTTCAAACAATCCCATACAAGATGTCTTACCATCGCAAGACTAGCACCACCTCTCCCTAGGATGACAAGATCCAACCTGAGATCCCTCATTCATAGACCCTCTATCCTGAGACTAACTCCAGAAACATATCACACATCCAAGTCCTTTTGTATATCATTGACTACCTTCCACCATTTTCTTTGTTCTTGTGTTCCTACTGCTGACACCAATTTCCTGCGTCTACTCTGCTCGGAAACTTGAAACCACCAAATTATGCTCTAAAACCCTAGTATAGGTAGGAAGGAATTGATGTATCAGGATTACTCATATTTCTCTATGTATACCTCATCCAAAGGTACGAGCCTATAAGAACTAATAACACACTAGATATATTGAGTACTGATAGAGGTTGGTGAACCTCGATGAATACTCATCCAAAGTCATGCTACCATGGTCAAGCTATATAAGATCCTTGATGTGCACAGCCCTCAACATAGAAGGATAAAACTCCTCTATAAAGAGGCTATAAAAACCTAATAATGGAAGAGTCTCCTCATCATACAAATTGATTAATAAGACACATCATCATCCTCTAGAGCCATGGATAAGTCTCACTTACAGGACCACCATATGGTTTTCATGTGTCATGAAAGATGAAATAGACATGTCACCACCTCAAGATAGTCCTCAACCATCTGTGGGTTGGGAATTTCTCAGAACCTGAGGGGTCACCATTTTTTAAACATTGAGGTGCACTCGACATGCACACCTTAACTATTGGTACTGCTGGTACAATATACTGTTTAAATGTGGTGGTAAGACCAGTGCACCACCTAGAGGTAACACCTCATGAACATGTCCTTGTATCAATGCATCATTGCTGAGGGGATCATCCTCATGATCCTACTAGTGAATACTTAATAAAAAAAATTATGGAGGTATCCTAAAATAGACAATATGTACCAGAATTAATTATTATATCTAGAGAGACCACTCGAGAAGCACATGGAAACCAAAACCCATTGCAATATGATGCATGTACCAATCTTTTTCCCAGAAACTTGGGTTTACATGTATTGAGTTAACAAGAAGGTTTTCAGAGTACTGGTGTATAGATACATTGTCCACTACACCAACACTATATTCCTTATCCAGAGATCCAAACTTAAAACACTGAACACCATTTCCCTAAATCCAAACCAATCTCACATACTCTAGTTCTATGGTAGAACTGACTTCTCGAAAACCATATTGTCACGACCCATTCTAAATGGGCCTGAATCACAACTACCTCAATCTCACCTCCAATAGATCAAGGGATGGAGACTGACACTTAGTAGGCATATCACAAACATGGGAGGCCTTAGAATATATTACCTATACACACGCACAAATATCCAACCCATGCTATGCTTAAATGTAAACCAACCAATAACCATGAATTCATATTTCTAAAATCCCACCATCATAGTATGATAATAAAATATTGGAAATCAAAAAGGTTCAAATACAAGCCCACTAAATGAAACTGAGAACAATTACAACCTATGAAGTATGGGTGAACTGCTGTTAATGTGACAACTATAATGCACCTTGGTCTATTTGGATCACTAACCTACGACTAGTCCTAATCACTCTAATGCTCATTCAAAAGGTTTGTGGTCTGCATAAGACACATCATATGTGGGAAAATCCCATGAAGGGGTGACTATAACAATACTCATAAGTACACCCCTAAATCACTAATCATATAGCATCAAGAATAATAGTTATCTCACCATGAGTATATGTTAACAACATATATAATAAGAACATGCAGATATACTCATAGTAGACACACAGTCTCATGTAATATCATAGCTGAATCACAAGCCTAGATTCCTTACTTGAAGGTCCCACATAACACATATCTAAGAGAACACACTCCATGATTCTAATAGCACTGATGGAATACATCTAAGATTTCATTCTCATTAGATATCTCCATAATAAGTATGCAATTGAAGTCTAAAGAGATCAATACATAGATAGAGATCAAAACCAAGTCCATGGGGTATACCATAACCCAATATCGATTAACCCACTATGTAGGGGATTGAAGACCACATCATGTTAGTAACGATGATACAAAGAACCCCACTAAGAGAAATGATGATGATAAAGGATCTCACTATGGGCCTCATGAAGGGATTACAACAAATCTATCCTAGAATAAAGTTCCTCAAAGGGGATCACCACCCTATGCCAAGTACGTGACTCTATACTAAACCCTCAGATAATGGATCAAGGGAACATTTCCTAAAGATATTTTTCCAAGATAAAGAGGAAAAGGGATCGAAACCATTTTTCATGTAGTACATGGAATGTATTGTGAGTACACAGTGTATCCCTTTGGCATCGGGTTCTACCCATGTATCTTGGTTTGTGCTTTTTTCATGTCTGAGTAAACATAATGTCTGATCTCATATACTCTAAGACATTTCCATTAACAGTTGTTTGTGTCCATATCCAGCTATCCATTCATGTGTTTATGCACCTCCCTAGGTATAGGATGAGTCTCCTGTTAAGGGTCACACACCATGTGACAAAGGTCGCACACCATGTGACAAAGGTCACATGTCGTGTGATACAAACTCCATGTGTGACCCTAGAACCATATCTAGTTCCCCATACATGCATGTGTTCATGAGTTACACATTGTGTGGTGTGTAATTTCATAGAAACCAAATATTCTTATTGAGGATTCATCCCCTGCCACTACTGCATTGGTTTACTCTATTATTATCACCAAAAATCATGGATCTGAGATTGACTGAACCTTATTCACAATCGTTGTCCAAAATCTGGATGTATCCGGTGCTCGGAAACCAACATTGTTTCACCTCATCTATGATGCATTACCAAAAAAATGTCATAGTCTCCCAATCCATCGTTGTATCTTGATATCATCACCAGTATGAGCCTGGATATGTGATACCAATCTAGTGCACCAAGAAACAGATGTGAAATGATTGATTATTGGGTATTCATCAAACTGCAAGCGAAAAGGATTTTATGTGATGATCGAATAATGGTGGCGTAAAATCACAAAACACAAACATGAGAAATGGACCTCATCTAATGTTATTGATGGCCTCAATTCATTTTTGTTAGGATGATGAATGAGGAGATATAGCATAATCAACATATAAATCCCTAATCTTAGATAATATCTATCTAATACCCATAACATTCATGATCAAAAAATCAATTCGTTTGTTTATTGATTATTCTTCTTAGTAGGAATAAATGAATTATGATAAATTTAAATGAAACAATGTCCTACCACAAGATAGATCAATTACTGATAAAGACTGAATCTGCATCATTATCATCAGTGGGATCCTTGAATTCTAATGGTGCGACGATCCTCAATCTTGATTCAATCCAATGTTGTTCACCAAGAACTCCCTCCAATAATGGTCCTCTAGGTCTCTAGGGTAAAGCGATTAACCCTGAGATCTATACATAAACATGTATTTATAAATGAAAAATTAGTTTCTATGTTAATTAAATAAATCAATTTATTTATTCATTTATTTATTTATTTTATTATTTATCCTTATGATGGCCATTAAACATACACCTGATGCTGAAAAATATTATGTCACACCTAGGGTAAAAGTCACACTCAGAACTCAAATATTGCCTCAAATTTTCAATGTGAGTCCCTATTAGGGATTATTCTACTTTTTCAAGAAAACTATATGTGTTATAAATTAATATATTCAACATATTTAAAACATTAATTATGCACTCACCATGCCTCATAATCATGCTCCGTATCACTACCTAGTCTTGAAAATATTACTAGAAATATTCAAAAAAAATATGGAAAATTTTTAGAGATTACAATATTTTTATAATCATTTTATGAGCCATATTTAATAATAAATTTATCTTCCATAATTACCTCCTTCAAATTCATGAGGATATCTATAGAAATATCTATATTCAAAAGGAACAAGTCAATTGATGTTTCCTCTTTTTCTTCTTGCTCACACCCTTTTACCCCTATGACCTCAAGTTCCATTTGATCCCCCATATATTCTACAAAACCATGATGGGTTATTTTATCTTAAAGAGATGATTATTTAACCTCAGACTTTTCAATTTCCAAAATTGCTCTAACCATAGTTATCATTAGATCTAGGCTTACATTGGCCATAATCTACTTAGATATAGGACTTATGACCTTAAAAGTGGATCTGGTGGCCATTGGTTTTAGTAGTATTGAATAATCATTTTGTTTCCAAGTTCTTTTCCCTTTGTTGACAAGATTATTCTTGAAATCATAGTTTTCTTAATTCTCATTATTCAAACCAGATACAATGGGAACCTCAACCTATTATTCCTTCTCACGGTCTGATGATTTTTGAGATTTAGCTTCTAGGTCACTAGGATCAAATTCTTCAAATCCACCATCACTATTAATATCCATGGTTTTGATGCTAGTATCCTACTTTATTTCCCACTTTGGTATGAATATTTTCTAACCTTCAGGATTGGTGTTTCCTATAGATATTTAATTCAAAAAATTTAAATGGTTTTGTGACAGAATTGAGGCAAGCTCACATACATCACAAATATCAAGGAGGACTTTGATGGTGCCTTCATTGGTAAACCTTTAGCATCAGAACATGAGGATTCCTAAGGAATCATCCTAAGACCGGTATGATCTCATACTATACTCAATGCACAATTACAGGTCTCCACTAAATGTTTTGTTATATTTTATGTGTCACCGGCCTATAAAGTTGTATTAATATTTTAATTAAAGGGAACCAAAATTATCATATATTTATTGGGCCTAATACGAGTTTATTTTGTTGGACTAGCACTAACACCAATCCTATCCATGCCTTAAACCTAGCCAGTAATGACCTCATTCCAATAATCCTAAAAAGTTTCTACCCTAGGAATATGCCTAATCTTTCAATATCTTTGAGATGAATTCCCTTGGTAAAAACAAATCTTACCTAACTCGAACCAAGATTCAAAGAATACATGTCATTTATTCCTATAAAAGACCTCCATTTCAATACAATAAATATTAATAGGGGGTTTAAAATGTAAACCTCTAAACAAGTCCACATAATGATTGGGTGGATCAAGGTTTCAGTTCTTTGGTCCGAAAAATTATAACAACCATCCATGATTTCAGTCATCCTTGGAATGACTGGGATTTGAAATGAGGGGTAGTATGAGAAGACTAATCCAAATTCCCCAGAGGGAGAGTCATGTTACATAAGTAAATTGAATGACCATATTTGTAACAAATGAACTGAATTAAAGAATTGAGGGTCTTTAAACCATATATAATTGTGTCACCTTCATCATTGAACTGGATTAGAATGTATTTAGAGTCAAGAAATCCCACCACAACATTCTTTTAGAGACCCCAATATTAATTAAAAGAACTATAAAATGAATTGATATGGGGATGATTTCATATGAATCATGTAATCATAGGGAAGCAAAGGAGGTAAGAGTCTTCCAAAAACTCATATTGATCAATCAACGGTATGGTATTTCCCTTAAAGATTTTTCAGAGTTTAGGTATCACCAAGATAAAATAGAAAGTGGGAAGGGAAACGTGGTCTGTGAATTGGATGAACTTAGTTGGGGCCTAGAAGGAATGGGAGTTGATCTCCCTCTACACCCTTAGGTAGAGGGGGCGCACTAGAAGGCATGGGAACCCTATCTTGGGAACCCTAGGGATTCAAACCGCAATCATCCACTTCCAGTAAGAATATAGATTATTTGTATACTGATAAACTCTTAATCATATGAATAGTTATACCTCATTCACTAGGTTTTTTGTTAATCATAAATCCATAAACCCTTAACATTGTTATTAATTATGTGAATAATGACAACCCATTTACGGTGTTTATTGATTATGTGGAAGTGATGCCCCATTCACTATTGGTTGTTTTGGGGTGGTAATAACCCACTCACCCATATACCTTATATTTTAGTGATATCACATACACCACTATTATGATTTTGGTGATAACCCATTCACCTTAACTATGTTTAATATTGCAACGAATCCTATTGTTATGGGTTGGAAAAATCATGTAAAATTTTAGTTTTTAGTCTCAGATTAGGAAATATTTTGAGAATTGGGTTTCAGATCAAAATTTTAAGAGTCAAAGAATTTGTAAGAGGTGATTAGGATGTGTTTAGAGGTCCAGTATGTGTCTCAAGTGATCAGTTGAGTGTTAAAATAGGTTTATGTCGACCCTATTACAGATTTATAATTCAAGAGAGAAATTACATAAAAACTAATGGTCTTTGAGATGTGGTAGATTTTCTATGAGATTAAGTTTTAAAGGATTTAAGAGGGTTGCATCATGACAATTGGAGATCATGCCCCAATCCCTCTATATAAGATTAAATTTCTACATTCTAGGAAGGATCATGACACAACTAGGGGGAATCAGGGCATGGAATGAATCATGTAACATTATGTTTTGAAAAAAAAAGAGAAACGGTCACACCATGAAAAAAGGGGACCACTCCGTGGAAGGGAGCTATGTCATATTAAAAAGGGTTCAATGTAGTTTGATGGTCATGCCATAACCAAGGAGAACCATACCGTGGAGAGTACTAAGTAAGGATATATTTTGGGGTTGGTCGAGAACCACTCTATAGACAAGAGAATTAGGGCATGACGGGTGGTTGTGTGGGATTAACAATTTCATGTGTATGCCCTATAGAAAAAATGGCTATTTGTGATGGGTTATTTGTGATGGGGAAGGGTTTCGTCGCAAATAGTCCACCAGGAGGGACTACTTTCGACGGGACCCTCTTCCCATCGTAAATAATTAGTTATTAGCAATGGGTAGACGGTACTCATTGCAAAAGGTTTGGCGTCAGTACCTTTTTAACCACCTCCTATAATTAATAGTGGGTTAGTATTTGCCACCAGAATACCGTCGGAAATAAACTTGTTGCAACTAATCTAACCTATATATACCTTCATCCGTTTTTCCTCTTATTTCACTCATTTCTCTACTCCTCTCTCCCTCTCTACATATATTTTCTCTCTCAAATTTTTTTTAAGTTTCAAATGTTAAATCAGAGCAATATTCGCAGCGTAAATATTTCAAAAGATTCAGTTTTAAGGTATTTATCTATTTCTTTTATTTTTTAATTAATTCCTTTTATTTTATATTAGTTATAATAAATTTTAATTAGCTGCAATTAAATTAAATTAGAATTAGATCATTTTATTTGGCATTATTTTTTTTCAAATATGTGTGATTAGTATTAATTAGTATTAATTAATAGTTATATTAATAATTATTAATTAGTAGTCAATATTATTAATTAGAAAATTTATTAATAATTATGTATAATTAGGTATAATTAGTAATAATTAGGGATAATTGCTAAAAAATAGCGTTAATAAGTAGTAAATTGAAATAAATATTAATAAAAAATTGTAATAATTAGAAGTAAATAGTAATGATTAGAAGTAAATAGTAATACTTAGTAGTAAATAGAAATAATAAATAAAAATTAGTATTAATTAGAAATGATTAATAATTAGGATTAATTAGCAATAATAAGGATTAATTAGAAATAATTATGATTAATTAGGAATAATTAGGATTAATTAAGAATAATTAGGATTAATTAGGAATCGTTAAGAATAATTATGAATAATAAGTAATAATTATGAATACTTAGTAATAATTAGGAAAAATCAGTAATAATTAGGAATAATTAGTAATAATTAGTAATAATTAATAATAATTAGAAATAAATAAAAATAATTAAGATTAAATATTAATAATTAGGAATAATTAATAATAATTAGGAATAAATAGAAATAATTAGGAATAATTAGTAATAATTATGAATAAAAAGTAATAATTAGGAATAATTAGAAATAATTTGTAAAAATTTATAATAATTAGTAATAATTAGTAATAATTAGTAATAATTAGTGATAATTAGTGATAATTGGTGATAATTAGTAATAATTAGGAATAATTAGTAATAAATAGTAATAATTAAGAATTATTAGGAATAATTAGTAATAATTAGTACTAATTATCAATAATTAGTAATAAATAGTAATAATTATGAATAATTTGGAAGAATTGGGATTAATTAGGATTAATTAGTAAAAATTAGGAATAATTAGTAATAATAAGTAATAATTGGGAATATAAGAAATAATTAGCAGTAATTACCAATAATTGGGATTAATTAGTATTAATTAGCAATAATTAGAAATTATTAATAATAATTAGTAATAATTAGTAATAATTAGTAATAATTAGTAATAATTAGTAACAATTCGTAATAATTGGTAATAATTGGTAATAATTAGTAATAAATAGTAATAAAATTGAATAATTTGTAATAAATAGTAATAATTAGTAATAATTAGTAATAATTGGCATCAATTAGGATTAATTATGATTAATTAGCAACAATTAGCAATAATTAAGAATAATGAGCAATAATTATGAATAATTAGTAATAATTATGAATGATTAGTAATAATTATGAATAATTAGAAATAATTATGAATAATTAGTAATAATTATGAATAATTAGTAATAATTATGAATAATTAGTAATAATTACAAATAATTAGTGACAATTAATAATAATTAGGAATAATTAGGTATAATTAGTAATAATAAGTAATAATTGGGATTAATTAGTATTAATTAGTACTAATTAGTGATAATTAGGATTAATTAGTAATAATTATGAATAATTTGTAATAACTATTAATAATTATGAATAATTAGGAACAATTAAGAATAATTAAGAATAATTAGGAATAATTAGTACAAATTGGGAATAATTAGGAATAATTAAGATTAATTAGGATTTATTAGGATTAATTAGAAATAATTAATATTAATTAGTGATAATTAGGAATAATTAGGAATAATTAGTAATAATTAGGATTATTTAGTAATGATTAAGATTAATTAGTAATAATTATGATTAATTAGTAATAATTAGTAATGATTGGTAATGATTAGTAATGATTAGTAATAATTAGGATTAATTAGTAATAATTAGTATTAATTTGTAATAATTAGAATTAATTAGTAATAATTAGGATTAATTAGTAATAATTAGTAATAATTTAGACTAATTAGTAAAAATTTGGATTAATTAGTAATAATAAGGATTAGTTAGTAATAATTAGTAATAATTTGGACAAATTAATAACAGTTTGGACAAATTAGTAATAATTAGGACTAATTAGTAACAATTAAGACTAATTATTAACAATTGGGACTAATTAGTAAGAATTAGGACTAATTAAGAACAATTAGAAATAATTAGTAATAATTTAGATTAATTAGTAATAATTAGGATTATTTAGTAATAATTAGGACTAATTAGTAATTTTTAGGTCTCATTAGTAATAATTAGGACAAATTAGTAACAATTTGGACTAACTAGTAAGAATTATGACTAATTAGGAATAATTAGGAAAAAATAGAAATAATTAGTAATAATAAAAATTAATAAGTAACAATTAGGATTAATTAGTAATAATTTGAATTAATTATTAACAATTAGGATTAATTAGTTATAATTTGAATTAATTAGTAATAATTAGAATTAATTAGTAATAATTAGGATTAATTAGTAATAATTAGGATTAATTAGTAACAATTAGGAATAATTGTTGGAACGAAGGTTGTTCTTTGCTGAAAAATGATCATGGTTTTTGTTTTTTGTCCATCCTCTAATGTATGTTTAGGGAGATTTCAAGGGAAGGGGTCATACAGTTCAAGACAAAAGTAGTTTTGAAGGTGACATTATTTCCCTATGTTTTCTAAATTTTTGGGGTCCAAATTTTGAAGAATGGAAAGCATTCAAAAAAGTTTTTATTCTTTTAGGCCTTATGGAAATATATAAAAGGCATGAGTTTCGTATAGATGGGTTTCTTGATTTGTGTTCTGCAAATTTTTAAAGAACTAAGATGGTGTGCTCTGCGATTACGAGTGTTTTATTGTTGAGCTTTGTGAAAGGTATTCTTCTAGAATCAAAATTTTGTTTATATGGAAAAGGAATAGTTTTTTATGAAGACTAGAATGAGAATTTTGAATAAATGAAGCTCTACAATTTGAGATGTTGTTTATTTACAATTAGGAAGAGCTCTGTGAATAGAAATTTCAGCGGAGTTTTAAGAGATGGAGGAAGTGATTCAAAGATGTTTTGACCAATCCGGATTTTTCTTCTGATGAAGTAGATCTATGTGTTCAACCGTGCCTATAAATAAGAGGCCACCCATCTTCATTCTGCATGATTTTGAGAGAGAAAGTATGTGATTTCTATGACTTTACGAATCAAGGGGTGCTCCGTGAAGCAGGTTGTTCTAAGGGAGATTCAGCTTTTTGAAGAGACTTTTAATGTCTTGAATGATGCCAATACTTATAATTCATATGAGATTTGTGAAGATAGAGAGTTATGTGTTGGCTCAGTGAGCTTCGTGATGTAGGTTTCTCTACGAGGCCGTGAGCTTTGTGAAGGGTTGTGCTCTGTGAGGTGGTGTGCTCTACAAGGGGTTCAGCTTTGCGAAGGGGATTTTCAAAGGGTTGTTTTGAGCATAAGTATTGAGTCATCAAGGATTTCAATGAGAATCTACCCAGGTATTTGATGCAGGCAGTGTCTTGTGATGGATGAATACAAATACTTCAATGCCAATCTATTGAAGAGACCTTCAATTCAATAAATTGAGTTAGACTTCCCTCATAGCAGTGATCAAGGGGTAGTTTATAGAAGTGTTCTGAGGGAAGTGGTGAGCCATCCATGGACTTTTTTAAGGGTAGTGTTTCTATAACATAGTGACTGTGACCAAACTCTTCTACTCGACAATTGGTAAAGATTAGTGTATTTAGGTGCGACTAACATGTTTTCGGTGTATGCTTCTTGGATGTAGCCCTTTATGGTGAACTAAGTAAAAGTGTTATGCCATATCCTTGTTTTAATTTTACTGATAAATTTAATAGGTTCCTACCAACTTGGGAACAAGATACCCAAATTTAAGAATAAAAATTTGACACCCTGATTCACCCCTCCACTATCAGGATGTTCTAGGGTCCTTCAAGTGGTATTAGGGTAAGGTTACTAGTGTTTGTTCTATATTACCATCAAAGAGAATTTAGCCAATGTTAGGGGTGTCTCACTATTTGATGGAAGTAATTTTCAGCCTGGAAGAACAAAATAAAATCTCATCTAAGATCTCTTGGAATGGAAGTTCTATTTTCTACAGTACAAGGAATATAAGTTACTGATCCAACGGGGCTAGCTATGACTGATGCAAACAATAAAATTCTTGATGCAATTGTTAAAGCACAGAATGCTAGCATAGCATCCCTTTCTTATCAGATCTATCTAAAGGTGATGAGGTGTACCTCAGTAAAGTCCATGTGGGATAAACATTAAAATATTTATAAAGGTGATAGAAAAGTAAAGGAGGTGAAACTAAAAGTCCTTCACAATACGTTTGACGATTTGAATATGCATCTTAATGAGAATCCAGACTCCATTAATCGAATTACTAAAGTGGTTTGTTCAATTCAGGGTTTAGGTTAAGAAATAAAAGATGTTCATATTGTAAAGAAAATATTGAGAAGACTTCCACCCCTATACAATAAAAAGGTGTCAGATCTTGAGGAAATATATCTTTTTAAACTTTCTATGGATGATCTGTTGGGTAGCCTGGTGTCATGTGAAATGAGCCTCAAGCCAGAAGATACTACGAATCGAGTGAGCAAGGAACAGGCATTCAAAGCCATGTACAAACAAAAAATTTCAAAAGATATTAGTGGTGAAGAAGATGATGAAAAAGAAATTATTTTACTCATTTCCAAGAATTTATAGAATGTAAAAGGGAAATCTAAAGGGAATTTATCTCTAACTTGTTTTTGTTGTGGAAAAGTTGGGCACATTACCTCTGAATTCTCAATAAAGTTCTAAGATAAAGAAAGTGGAGGTGAACACATTGAGATGCCTTAGAAAAGTTTTTTCAAAAAGGGATACTTAAAATATAGAAAGAAATTATAGAAGAATAGTTTTATCTGTGAAGAGGAAGATGATGATAATAAATTCTATGAAGAAGAAGAACCAAAATTTAATGCTTGAAACCATGATTCCATGATGGATACCATTGAAAACTCAGAACCATCACCAGATAAATCTAGAGATAACCATTTGAAAAATAATATCGGTCCCAAGTTAAAACATAAATAATCTTTTGGTAATTTTAGAATATGTATAAGAGATGTAATAAGTGGAAATAAATCGTGGAAGAATCATCAGAATATGTTGATCATCATGAATCTGAAATTGACCGACTAGAATAACTGGTGAAAGTACAGTCATCAATCCTTGAACAGACAGATTATTTAGTGTAAATATAGCTCATAATTGAATAATGGGAAAATGTCATTAATGAACTTACCTCGAGATTAGAGGAGAAGTCAAAAAATGTTGGGGGACTCGAAAAAGAAGTTGTTACTCTTAAGAGTATGCTCAAAAGTGAATCAAGTCTCAAAGAATAAAATTATAAATTAAAATTTAGTAGGTTCTCAGATACTAAGCTGCTAGAGAGAGAAAAATGAGGGTCTTATTGAGTTGAAAATATTTTGAGTGATCAAACACCCCATGTATGGGAAATAGTGGAATTGGTTGTTATGAAAAAAAATCAAATGTTGTATATACAGTGGACTAGAATAAATGTAAGATAAAAGTTGATCATGTTGTGAAATCACTAGAAGTGCTGAAAAGGAGACCCTTAAATCAAACTGAAAGGAAAAAAATAAGACTATCCTTGAGCTTCCAGGAATAACCCGCAGTCAAATATTTTTCTTGAGGAAGAAGTCATGGGGACAAATATAAGTAAGAAGACATTTCTTCTCACAAAGTGTCAGTTCTATGGATATCTGGGTCATACTATATCATATTGTGAAGTGGTAAAGTGAAATATAAATGGGGGAGAGCTAAGAGTTCAACAGAGAAGAAAAAATTAATATCCTACTACTTATAGAAGAAACAATTTCAATGGATATTGTTTTCATTATTCTAACTTGGTCCATAAATACATGTATTGTAGGTAGATGAGTGACATGGACACCTCATACTGAAGTCAGAGACAAGTCAAATCTTGATAAAAATACAATTTTTCTCTTTCAAATAGGTTTTCTCCTCTAGAAGAAGATTTTGACTATGAAGAACCCATGTACATGGAAGATAGAATTGAAATTCTATAAGTATCCTACACTCAATCCAATGTCTCATTGAAAAAGAACAAGAAAATTGATAAATCCATCCTTGAAAAGGTAGCCCTCAAAGCTACAAAAAATAACAGAACCTGGATTATTGATAGCAGTTATTCGTCTCATATGACTGGTAATGCAAACTTGCTAATGAATTTCAAGAGGAGGGTTGATGGAACAGTATGGGTTGGTAATTATGGGACTCTAAAAATAAAAGGCAGTGGAAGTACTGAACTAGAAAATAGAGTGCTAAAGAAAACTGAAGTCCTCTATGTGGACGGCCTATGTCATAATATCTTGTGTGTGATTCAACTTTGTGAATTAGGACTTATAGTTACTTTTAATAAAAAAGGCTACACTATCAAGGGAAATATAGGGAATTCACTTATTAAAATATATATAATAGAAGGAAAATTGTATAAGGCTGATAGTAAAGAAAACATTTTCTACATGACTGTTGAAGAAGAAAATAACATACGACATCAAAGATTGGGGTACATCAATCAAAAAGACATGGAAAAGATATCAAAACTTAATATTGTCATGTATATTCTTAACCTGATGTGTAAAAATGAAAGGTATTATGATTATTTCATTTAGGGGAATCTAGTCCATAGTTCATATCATCCAAAGAAGAAAACAAAATCTCATCTTCTTGATCTCTTTCATACAGACATATGCGGCCCGATAAATGTTGCAAGAACCCACAGAGAATAGTGCTTCATACATTTCATATATGATTATAGTATAATGGAATGTGTAATGGTTTTATACATGAAATTACAAGTGCTTGACTGCATGAAAACATATCATCGAATTATCGAGAATGATACTGTAAGAATAATCAAAGTGTTGTGATCTGAAAATGGAGGGGAATACACGTCCATTGATTTTGATAATTATTTAAAGAATCAGGGGATACAACATGAGGTAGCTTCTATGAGAACTCCATAGAGAAATGGAGTTGTTGAGCGCAGAAATCGATAGGTGAACAACATAGAAATAACCATGATGATTTAGAGTTGTATTCCTTGACATTATTAGAAAGAGGTCATTCAAGCTGTAGTATATATTCAAAATCGAACAGGGCTCAATATGGGTAAGATGAAGACACCATAGGAATTGTGGCATGGAAGGAAGCCCACTTTGAAATACATTCAAGTTTTTAGAAGTAAATTTTTCATTGGAAACAAAGAATGGAATCAAGGAAAGTATGGTGACAATGCATACTAAGGATTTTTCCTTGGATACTCAATGAACAACAAAGCCTAAAAGTGTTTAAACAAGAACTCGGGAAGGATTGTGGAAAGCAGCAATGTTAATATCATTGAAGTGAAAACCATAAATGCTTTGAGGAATTCATATACTGATGTGATAAAAGATGAGGAATAAAGTGAACATGAAGCAAATAAAAATACAAAAATAGAGGAAGGAGTACAAAATTCTTAGGATCCACACCATGATATTGACTCTGAAGAAGAATATGAAGAGGAAACCGTGCCTGGAGAGAATGTAGTTGATTATCAAAGAAGCAATCGAAGTGTATAAATTGATAAATCCAAAATTATTGGGGATTGGACTACACCCACACAAACGAGGAGAATGAGGAATAATAAAAAAATCTTCATTTCTATTATTAGTAGAACCATCCTCATTTGAAGAAGATGCAAAGGATGAATCATGGGTGAAATCCATGAATGAAGAGTTAGATTAGATTGAAAAGAATCAAATATGGGACCTAGTCAAGAGGCCTGAAGATCACAATGTGATTGGTATGAAGTGGATCTTAAAGAATAAGTTTGAAGAGCATGGAAATGTGATCAGAAACAAGGTACTCTTGGTTTGTAAAGGATACTCACAAATTGAAGGCATTGATGTTGAAGAGACATTTTCTCCAGTTTGAAAATTGGAGTCAATCAGGTTATTTATTTCCATGGAAATCTAAATAAGTTATAAAGTTTATCAACTGGATGTCAAGACAACATTCTTAAATAGATTTTTGGAAGAAGAAGTCTACACTGAACAACCCATGGGGTTCTTTCTTGGCAATGATGAACTGAAGGATTGAAAATTAAATAAATCTCTCTATAGCCTGAAACAAGCACTATGGTTGTGGTACTCTCAGTTGGAATCTTATCTAAGAAAGCATGAGTTTAAAAGAGAAGGATTGGATAACAATCTCTATGTGAAGAATTCTCAAAAGGATTAGTTCATGGTATTGGTATATGTGGATGATATTATTTTTTGTGGAAGTTGGCAAGGATCAGTGGATTAATTATCCAATCACATGAAATCAGAATTTAAAATTTCTAATATTGGTGAACTCATATACATTTTAGGGTTGAAGGTGATTCAAAAGAAGGATTACACTTTCATTTCTCAAGAAAATTATTCAAGAGATTTTTTTGAAGAAATTAAATATGAAAGTTTTCAAACCAATAGAGACTCTAATTGTGGTTGGACTAAAACTAGGGAAGCATGAGGATGGGACATCTGTGGATCCCACAATGTATATGAGAATCATAGGAAGTCTATTGTACCTAATAGTGAAACAGCCATATATTGTCTTTGTGACATACTTAGTGGCCCTCTTTCAGAGTAATCCAAAGCCGGAACATATGATGGAAATGAAAAGAATCATGAGGTACATTCATGGTACTCATTGTTATGGGTTATAATTTGTTGCAGGAAGATATAGTGAACTATCATCATTTTCTAATGTTGACTGGGTTGAAGATGTAGTTGACAGAAAGTCCAATAGTGGTGGAGCATTCTAAATTGGGAGAAATGTTTGGACTGGTTGAGAAAAAAATATAGGAAAGTACATCACTTAGTACTATTAAAGCTAAATATATCTCCAATACCAAGGCATGCACTTAGTTACTTTGGATGAAGCAACAACTGACTGACAAGGGTGATGAGGTGAAACAACCAATTGTTATTTACTTTGATAATAAGAGAACAATTGATCTTACAAAGAATCATGTTCAGCATTCTCATACGTAACATATGGAAATCAGATATCACTTCATCAAGGAAAAATTAGAACAAGGTGTGATCAAAATGGACCATGTGGGAACCGATGTGCAAGTGGATGACATTATGAACAAGACACTATTAGCAGCTGGGTGTGAGAAACATCAGTTGAACCTCAGTGTTCAACCACCTCCCAGTGCATATGGAGTTTATGAAATTCCTCTCTCCCCAACCTTTTTAATGAAGATAACCTATTTTTGGAAGTGATGCATGTTTATGGGGGAGATACAATCTAGGGGGAGTATATTCTACACTCTAAAAAGTTCAAATACCATTCTTTGGGTTTATTTCCAATGGGGGATAAATGGATAAATTCAATGAGAAAATGTAGAGGATGAAATGTTTTATGGTTACAGGTTGGTTGTAGTAGAATGGAGATATTAAAAGGACATAATTTTAAGGGAGAAAACTTTTTTTTGTTTCATGAAGATGCAGTTGGATCATTCATTAGAATACACAAGAACAAGATTCATGTCTTCCCACTTGTTTTCTATAATGAGCATTACTCATGTAGACTTACTGTGTTGGTTGAGTTGATTCTTGCATAACAGGTGTTGATAGTGGCTGGTTCTCTATTGAATTTACCTAGAGATTTACAACAAACCCAAAGGGGGAGATTGTTGGAATCAAAGGCTATTCTTTGCTGAAAAAGGATAATGGTTTGTGTTTGTTGAAACTAATCTCATGGATGATCAAGGATATTTCAAGGGAAAGGGTCATACAGTTCAAACTAAAATCAGTTTTAAAGGTGATGTATTTTCCTGGGTTTTCCAAAAATTTTAGGGCCAAAATTTGGAGAATGGAAAGAATTTTTATAAGTTTTTCTTCTTAGAGGAATTATGAAAATATGGAAAAGGTAGGAGTTTTGCAGATATGGGCTTCTTGATTTGTGTTTCTCTATGATTTAAAGAACTGAGATGGTGTGCTATATGATTACGATAGTTTTATCATTGAGATTCAAGAAAGGTATTATTCTAGAGTTAATATTTTATTTATATAGAAAAGGAATGGTTTTTTTGAAGGCTGGGATGAGTATTTTGAAGAAATGAAGCTCTATGATTTGTGACAGTGTTTCTTTGCTGTTATGATGAGCTCTGTGAACTGGAAATTTCAGTGGAGCTTCATGAGATGGAGGAAGCACCATAGAGACATTTTGACCGATCTGTATTTCACACTTGAATAAGATGATCTATGTGTTCGACCGTGCCTATAATTAAGAGTCCACCCCTCTTCATTATACATGATTTTGAGAGGGAAAATCATTGATCGTTGTGACTTCACGAAGTTAGGGGTGCTCCGTGAAGTAGGTTTTTCTAAGTTATATTGAGCTTCGCAAAGAGACTTTTAAATTCTTAAATGATTACAATGCTTCTAATTTATACAATATTTTCAAATATGGGGATTCCAGCATTGGATCATTGAGAATCGTGAATTAGGATGCTCTGGAAGGCAGTGAGCTTCATGAAGGGTTGTGGTCTGCGAGGTGGTGTGCTCTATGAAGGGTTGATCTTTGCAAAGGGGCTTTGCAAATGGTTGTTTTGAGTATAAGTGTTGAGTAGTCAGGGAGTTTAGTGATCATCTACTCAAGTATTTAATGAAAGTAGTGTCTTATACTGGATGGAGACAAAGACTTCAATGAAAATCTATTGAAGAGGCCTCCAAGTTGATAAATTGAGTTAGACATCTCTCATAGTAATGAGCTAGGGGGAGTTTATGGAAGTGTTCCAAGGGAAGCAGTGATCCATCCCTAAACTTTTGTAAGGGAAGTGTTCCTAGAATAGAGTGATTATGACCAAACTCTTCTACTCCACAACTGGTGAATATTAGTGGATTTAGGTATGACTGACACACTATAAGCATATGCTTCTTAGACATATCCCTTTGTGGTGAACCAAGTAAAAGTGATCTGTCATCTCCTTGATTTCATTTAACTCGTATATTTAATAGGTTCTGAAAAATGTGGGAACAAGATCCACAAATTTAAGAAGCAAATTTTGACAGCCTGATTCACCCCTCCCCTCTCAGGGTATTCTGAGTCCTTTAACAAATAGTAACAATTAAGAATAATTAGAAATAATTACTAATAATTAATAAAAATTAGGAATAATTAGGAATAATAATGAATAATTAGTATTAATTAGGATTAATTTAGAATAATTTGCAATAATTTGGAATAATTAGTAATAATTAGTAACAATTAAGAATAATTAGTAATTATTAGGAATAATTATTAATGATTGGGATTAATTAGTAATAATTAGGACTAATTAGTAACAATTAGTACTAATTAGTAACAATTAGGACTAATTAGTAAGAATTAGGAATAATTAGTAACAATTACGAAAAATTAGTAACAACTAGGATTAATTATGAATAATTTGGAACAATTAGGACTAATTGGGAATAATTAGGATTAATTAGGAACAATTAAGAATAATTATAAATAATTAAGAATAATTATGAATAATTATGAATAGTTTGGAATAATTAGGATTAATAAGTAATAATTAGGATTAAATAGAATTAATTAGGAGTAAATAGGAATAATTAGAAGTAAATGGGAGTAAATATGAGTAATTAGGATTAAATAGGATTAATTAGGAATAATATGGAGTAATTAGGAATAATTAGAAGTAATTATTAATAATTAGTAATAATTATGAATAATTAGGAATAATTAGGAATAATTAGTAATAATTATTAATAATTAGGATTAATTAGTAATAATTAGGATTAATTTGTAATAAATATAAATAATTATAATTAATTAGAAATAATTTGGAATCATTGGAAATAATTCACAATAATTCGCAATAAATTGGCTCAATTTCCAATTGATTGGTGGAATTCTTTTTGCTCGATGGCTCATCTCCATGCAAATTTCTCTCACTGAAATCACTATAAAAAAATTACTCTAATGTATGGATATCCATTTTTGTATTCATGATAATTGATATGCATACATCCTAGAAGATTTTTCATACTCATATCAGTGAGAGAATGTTGGAAGGAGATGAAATGTTAGGAAAAAAAGGCTATTTTTCCTAACAACTCATCTTCTTATAACTTTTTCCGAATGAAATCACTATGAAAAATTTCCTTTGATGTTCGAATGGCCTTTATATTATGCATGAGAATAGAGATTTGTAGGGCGTGGCCTCCCTGTTCTCTATTCTCGTGCGTAGGAAAATGGATATTCGTACATTGGAGCATATTTTTCATAATGATTTCAGTCGGATAAATTTATAAGGAGAGAGCCTTCGGGAAAAAGAGCTACCTCCAATACGCTAGAAACTATGCCAACCATAATTAACATTAATTAGTTTAAATTAGATATAATTACTAATAATTAGAGGTAAATAGTTTAAATTATTAAAAATTAGTGTTTATTAGTGTTGATTAGTATAAATTTTAAAACAAATACTAGAAATAACTATGAAATAATAGAAATTATTATAAATTTCTAGAATAGTGAATTTAAATTTATTTTCTTTTTTTGTATAGTGTTTTTCTAATATCAAATTATTCAAAAAACATATTATTTTTTTTTTTTTAGATAAATATGGAACAAGTTGAAAACAGTCATTATTATATGATCATGCTTGGATAAATCAATGTTTGAATCCAAATAGTTATGGTTTAAATATTGTATATATTGAGGGTATTAAAGCTTTCTTATTATTTGATTCATCAAAACCATAATTTTTTTAGAAGGGAAAATTAAATTTCCATGTAAAAAATGTGATTTAAGAATGTTTGACACATTTGAAAACATTGGACGCCATCTATTGTGTTTTGGTTTTCAAATAGATTATGTTTTTTAGTATCAACATGGTGAACGTAGTTCTAGATAAGATACTAATAATTTGGTTCTGAATCCATCGTAGTTTCGAAATTTAGTACATGATGTGGCAGGTCTGTCTTTTTAATAAACTGAAACTCGGGATGATATTGATTTAACACATGTGTTGGAACCATCTCAATTTTATGATTTGTTGAGGTCTGTTGAGGAATCCTTATATCCTGGATGCAAGATAAGAAAATTTGAAGTAGTTGAAAAATTTATGGCCACTACATCAAAAAATGGAATTTCAAATAGCTTTTTTGATTAGATGTTCTCTTTGGTTAAAACATGGTTACCTAAAGAAGACATGTTGCCTAAAACTTTCTATGAGAGTAAGTGGTTGGATCATAATTTGGTTCTTGGTTATCATAATATTTGTGCATGTTCAAATGATTTCGTTTTATATTATGGTTAAAATGATTCATTGGAATGTTTTACAATATGTGGAAAATCTAGGTATAAAGAGGCTCAACTATGAAAGTCTAGATTGATTCCTATAAAATAGTTGAGATATTTCTCACTTACACTAAGATTGTAACATTTATTTATGTCTCAAAACACAGCGGAATTTATGTCATGGCACAAAACCAATATTTCAACAATTAAAATTTTAATTCATCCCTTTGATAGTGATTCATGGAAACATTTTGACAAATTTCATCCATCTTTTTCTTTAAAATTCTAAAATGTGCGATTGGGCATTTCTACTAACAGATTCTACCCATTTGGTTCTTATGGTAGTCAGTATTTATATTGGCATGTCTTTATAAATTCATATAATTTACCTCTTTGGATGTTGATGAAGGATCCATACATATTTTTGACCTTATTAATTCTAATACATCTGAAAAAGAATATTGATGTTTATTTGAAACCATTGATTGATTAGTTAAATTCATTTTAGAGTAATGGTGTTAATACATATGATGTCACTGCGAAACATAATTTCCTACTGAAATCTTCATTGATGTAAAAAATTAGTGACCTCTCAACATATGTAATGTTTTCTGGCTGGAGTAAACATGGAAAAAAATCATGTTTGTACTACATGAGAGATAACAAAGTGTTTACGCTCTTCAATTAAAAAAACCTTGTTTTTTCAACTATCATTACAGATTTATTCCAACTGATCATCCTTTTTGGAGGAATAATATCATTTTAGAAAATTTACAATTTAAAAATATGAACCTCTAATAATGATCTCAGGTACAGAGTTAAAATCAATTGTCTCTTTATTACCTCCCATCATATTTAGACCAACAATAAACCTACAGAAAATTGATGTCTCTGTAAAAAACATAATTGGATAAAACGGATAATTTTTTGGGATCTACCATATTGTTCTAATTTGTTGGTATATCACATGTTTTATTTCATGCATATTGAGAAGAACTTTTTTAATAATTTATTTCATACATTTTTGGATACACCAGGTAAGACCAAAGATAATGTAAAGGCACTATTAGATCTTACCCAAATTTGTAGGTGACCATAACTTGAACTTCTTGAAAATGTTAGATCACATAATTTAGTAAATCCAAAAGTATCTTATATATTTTTAAAGAAAATTTCTTATTATTTTTTCAGTGTACTGCAGATTTGAGACTTCTAGATGGTTATGCTTCCAATTTGGGCAGATGTGTCAGAAATAGTCATATTACCAGATTAAAAAGTCATGATTTTCAAGTGATAAAGGAAAATATTATGCTGATAGGATTAGGAGGTTTTTTGAATTATATGATTTGGGATGTGATAATAGACATATCATATTTTTTCCAAGCCTTTTTTGCAGCAACAATAGACTATAATGCTCTAAAAAGACTAAAAGAATATTTTTTTTAATTTCACATAAACTAGAAAAAATATTCCTACCAGCTTTCTTTGACTCAATGGAATATTTAATAATACATTTTCAACATGAAAAAAAGGAGATCCGATAAAGTTCTGATGAAAATACCCATTCGAGAGATGCATGCAAAAATTGAAGAAAAAAGTACATAACATATCATCGGTTGAAGGATCAATTGTATAAGCTTATTTGCAAGAGGAAATTTCTTTTTTATGCTCTCATTATTTTGAATCTGAATATCCCTAAAAACAAATCCACATTGGCCTTAATGAGGGAAATTTTTATTATGAAATAAGCAATCAATTATCAGTTTTTAATTAGTCCAAACTTGGCTTTGGTGGAGTTCATGAACGATGACTTCCAGATGATGAACATTACAGAGATCATATAAATGTTCTGCTCAACTATGAAGAAAAGAATCCATTTTTACTCTGATTGATCCTATCACTTATTATATAATATTTTATATAGTAAATTAATCTTATTTTATTTTCAGGTTATATATCATGAAATTGCTTCCATATTTTACAACATTTACTCTTGAAGAATGTCAGCAAAATAATTTTTCCCACTTGTAGGATCCCAGGTATTTATAGAATAATAATTTTTCATATTTATTAATATTTATGAATAAGATATTTATTTTACATTAAAGGGGACACTTTGTTTGATAGTTTACTTCATACGCAACAACGGCTTTCTCCAAAATCTTATGTTGCAAACAAAATTTGGTTATACCAAAAAATAATAAAATATTATTCTTATTTTAAATGGTAGTTAACACCTAGCCATTGTATTAGAAGTAATGAATAGGACTAAATAAAATATTATTATACATGATTTTTAACTATTCTTAAATTTATCTAATAAATTTTAGTGGCCAAAAATGAGGATGAATCCAGTTTTAAACATGAAATACTCTAATATTTTTAAAAGGTATCTTTATCGCCTTTTGAAGGAGAATCCTTTTTAAATCTAATTTTTTTGTAACTTTTATATGTTATATTTGAAAAAATAAAATTATTCTATAGAACCAATACATCAAAATTTACTTTTTTGAAAAAAATTAATTTTCTTATAAAGTTCATTTTTTAATAAATAGTGAAAAATATTGCATTTTAATTCAAAACTGACTTCTTATATAATTTATTTATATAGTTAAGATTTAATTTTAATTGGTTTTAAAGTGTAATTGAATTATGTTTTTATCATTTAATATAATTTTTTTTATTTTAAGTAATTTCACTTTTAAATTGGACATAAACATATGTCAATCTTCTGATAGTTTTTTCTTCTTAAAAGACCGCTTTTTGGTTTTGACAATGAAAATTAATTTTAAATTAATTCCTAAAAAAATTTTGTTTTGAATTTAGAAAAATGGATTCCATATTTGGAATCATAAGTTCCAAATTTTGAAATTAACTACCATTTATTTTGGGATATTAATAATATTAACTTTAGTAACTATTTTTATTTACCATGGTTAAAGGGTAAATCTAGTAAATAAAGGGAAAAATAAAATTATTATAATATTAAACTACCATAAAACATGTCATAATATTATTGGATGATATATTTATAACCATGGGCATCATTTTGTCGATTTTAGGACCCTGTGGAGCCACATGTGTGTGATAATGACATGTTATAAGAATTAATTTAAAGTAAAGATAAATATAACATAAACATGTATCTTTTACTAAAACAATTTTAATATAGGATTATATAAATGATTTCTTTGATTATAAATAATAACTAGAAAGATAAAAATATTTAATAAATCATGGTATTTTATTTATAATGTTTATATATTAAATAAATTTATTTATTTATGACACAATGATGATGCGGAGATTACCTTGTTAATAAAAGATTCAAATGAATAATTTTATAAATATTAAAATAAATGTAATTTGAATATTTTGATGCCATCCATAAATTTTATGTATTATTATGACATATTATATTTTAGTTAATGATTTTTTTTCTAAGGAATAAAGTTTTTATGACTTTAATGAAAAAACAATTACTAAATAGTGTCAACATTGACATAAATGAGTTTTTTTAAAAAAATATTTTATTAAAAGATATAACAGTCCTAAAAATATGGGATTCGGAAAAATGAATTATATAATATTAAAAATTTTATTAATGATTCACTTGTGGTTTGATTGGAATTTTATAGTAACTATAGTAACCATATATTTTGAATATACAAGAAGACATGGTAAGAGTTAATGTTTTTAACTAAGGGTTAAAGCTAAAAATATAAGTTTAATTTTGTGGCCTAAACATGTATAAAACCTATTGTTTTAGGGGATTTAGACCCATTATCATGTTATCCTTTAAATATATCACTTTTAAACTATTTTAATTTGAAAATAAATTTATAATAAAATAATATTGTAAGAGTTTCCTAAAGTGCCCATCCTCCCTCTTATAAAAGTCCACCACCTCTACCCACTTACTCAAACCTATAAAGCCCCTTTAATCATCCAAATTATTCAATAATAATCTCCTAAAATACCTCCCTTCATCCTATAATCCTTACCTTTGGAATAAGGAAATTTAGTAAATCCTTTTGGCTCAAATCAAAAGAAGTTACCCGATTTGGAGGTAACGACTTCTCTCAAGTTCCTTTCTATTATTTTCCTTCTTGGATACCTATGATCTTATTATTCTATGATTAAATAACAACACCAGTATCTTAAATATATTAGTATATTTTTATGATAATTATTAAAACTACACTTACACACACCTCCCTCTAATGGATACGAACATATTGTTTCTCTATACGGTGAACTACTGCATCACGAAACGATGACTATTCAATTTTCTCCTAACACCTCTCATGGTGGTCATTATGATGTAAATTTATTTATATATTATATGTATTATATTTATATTTCCTCTAATTTTCTGCATTTTTTATTTACAACATACCTCTATGCATTCCATAATGTGTAAATACGATAATTTCATTTGAGGAAGTGCGGACTACCGCCCCCTCGAAGTGATAAGACTCATTCATGACATACATGGAACATATAAAGGAGAAAATTAATGATCTTATGTAAAATATATAAAATTTATATTATAATAGAATTATAACATACCTATGTATAATTTATTTTTCAATCCTTTAATATGACAAAGAAATAAAAGTAATGTTCATGTGTACGTACGGCTTACCATCTCCCTGAACGATGCATTTCCTTTCTTATCTCTAAATGTTATGGACTATTATAAATACATATATACTAGATATATATGATATTTAAATCATGAATATAATTATGGAGATTATTGAATTTTGACTACATGGATAATTTACATCAAAATGAATTCATTTTTGACTCGAGTACTGGATATCAACAAAACAACCAATATGAACTTGAATAATTATTTGATTGTTATAAAAACGTAATAAGTGATATAAAAGGAATATTAAACTTAAAAAAGGTTCGAAAACAAGTATAAATTAAATTATGTTTACTATTCAGAAATAATAAGGATCATACATGATGATTTGGACTCAAGGTAAGGGACTTCATCTCAATCTCCTTTCATTGAGGTATATTTTGATTTATACATGACTTTCTTTTATACGGTATATAATCAACCAGTTTTACTTTAAATATTATTCAATGGTTTTCAAAATAAATCTTCTTCATATAAAGAATTTTACTAAATGAAGAAATGAATGTTTCTTTTTAACGTTGCGAGTATTATTTGATATTTGGATTCTTCTACAATCCATAATGTTTTTAAAAAGAAAAATAAATACTATATTATTTTTTAGTTATTTTGTTATTGAAAATGGCTTTAATAATGGATTTATTATATAAATATATTGATATGATGTATTATTATTGTAATTTTTAAATGTTATTTTCCATTTATACTTGTTCATATGTTATGATTATGTTTTGGTTCTTAGGAATTACTTATGTGTATAGATGGTTTTGTGATTAACTGAGAGTGGGTGAGCCTGAGATAGCTCTCCAATGCATTGGTTAATTTGACAGAGTTAAACGTTAAGGTTTCTCATAAGAGATTTATGGAATATATTTTGATGGGTATTCCAAACATAACCATTAATTTTACTCCCTCTGTAGCTTTGAAATCTACAAAGTAAGTATATTATGGATGTCACTAGTTACCTTTATGATTTATCATTTTTATGGTTTATTCATAAATCTTATGATTTTATGAGTTATCTTAATGTAATTATGTTTTATGTGTCAAAATTATGATTTTATTGATTTTTATGTATTCATGGACTATTTTTTTCTTTAGTTATTCTATATCCCTTACTGAGCTTTTTATACCCATCCCATGTTTTTTTGAAATTGTTTTTCATAGGGTATATGGAAGGGTAAGAGAAACGAATAATTCAAGAAGATTTTTATCAAGAAAATAGTTCTTATTTTATTTAAGGGATTTTATTTTTGTGAATAATTGGATAGAGTATAAGTATCTACTTTGTAATATTTGAGATGTGATGTAATAGTTATCGCCTAATTCTCTAAAACTTGATACATGAAAACATACTCAGTGTGAATTAAATTCAAATTATTGACTGATATCAAGATTTAGTAATGTTTTATGGTTGGGGACTTATAGTTGGTATCTTAGGTTGGATTAGATAACTTTAAGAGTTAGTATATTGTATGATTAATATATATAAATTATTTTTAATTTATGGTAAGATTAAAAAGATTTAGAATTTGAAGATTACCATGTTGCTTCATCTACGATATTTCTGTGTTTAGAATGGTTTTATGTAGAGTAAATAGGGCATCTACGATGGGAAGACATCAAGAGGAAAACAACCTACCAAATCAGCAACCAAAAATAGTTAGAATCAGAACTGAATAGTTTTTTGTAGTAATGGTACAGTTGACTCAGGCTATAAATGGTGGTGGTGTACATGAACAAGATCAACTAGATCAACCACAAAGGAACATGTTAGTAATGGATCATTTCATTAAGCAACATCCCCCATTATTCAGAATATCATCTGAACCTGTGCTAGCTGAAGTGTGTATTAAATCACTGGATAAGATTTTTGATGTCATGGGGTGTTCATAACATCAATAGGTTAGTATTGATGTTTACCATTTTGAAGTTGAAGTCGATCCTTGGTGGTCAATGGTTAAAAATATTAGGGATAGTGAGGATATTGATTATATTGATTGCTATTCATTCAGAGGAATGTTCCTTGAGAAATATTTTCCTAAGGTAGTTCGACTTAGGATGGGAAACAATTCTGTGAATTGGGTTAGGAGTATGACTCAGTGGATACTTATAAAGAAATATTCACTTGATTGTCAAGGTATTCTCCTAATTTCATATAGGATCTTGATAGTAAACTAATTCATTTTTATTCCGGATTAAATCCAACATATCTAAAGTAATTAGCTTATCGTGAGTTCAAAAGTTATGAAAAAACTTATTCGATGTGCAGAGAATGTGGAAATTGAGTTTTAAAATGATATGGAGTTCTTTGAAAGACAACAAAATAAGTGGTCAAGGTGGCTGAAAAAAGGGAAGAAATATTCAAAAAAAATTGATGGTAAGAAACTTAAGTTTATAGTTTGTGAAAATTGTGTTAAAAAACACACTAGATAATGACTTCTGAATTCTGGTAAGTGCATTCAATGTGGTAAAATGGGACATAAGGCTCATAATTGCACTAGAAAATATCAGTGTAGTAGTAATACAAAACATTATTTACAGTCAGTCAAATTATTTAAGTATAATGAAATTGTTCATTAGGAAAATTAGTGTCCGACAAAGAACTGAAATGATTAAAAGTAGTTGGACTAAAAGCATAAAGGGGTGGTGAAATCCTTTGAAACTACTTTAGTAGATATTGGGCCCTCAAATGAAGTAGTATCATGTACATTTTTTGTTTATTCAGATTATTCCAATGTGTTATTTCATTCTAGGTCTACACATTCTTTCATTTCAGAGAAATTTTATAGTAAATTGGAAATTCCATCTCAATATATGAATCTTGAACTTGTGGTAAAAACACCTTGAGGAAATGATGAGGAAAAAAATTATAAGGACCTTCATTTGCTTTTGTGATGAAAGAATCTACATGAACTACTTATTGTTTTGCCTCTATTATAGTTTGATGTTATTTTGGGTATGGATTGGATTTCTTTTTATCTTGCTATGATTGACTGCAAGACTAAAGAGGGTTCTTTTCAAAAAGAATTTTAGTTTCTTTACTGGATGAACCCTTAATTTTGATATCATATCAGGAAGTTGAGAAACTAGTAAAATATGTAAATGAATGTTACCTTTAAAATATGGTTTAAAAAAAGGAAATATTCAAATAAATGATGTGTTAGTGGTCAATGATTATATTGATGTTTTTTATAATGAGATTCCTGGTATAATACCCAATCAGGAAGTTGAATTTATTTTTGACTTGGTTCTTGATGCTAAGCTAATTTCAATACCCCCTTATCAAATGTCTCAAATTGAAATTTTAGAGTTAATGAATCAATTGTAGGATTTATTATATATAGGTTTCATTAGACCTAGAACATAACCATATGGTGCTCCTATATTATTTATTAAAAATAAACATGGTTCAATGAGAATTTTTATTGATTATAGAGCCTTAAATAACATCACTATTAAGAACAAGTATCATTTTCCTCATATCGATGATTTTTTTTATCATCTCTAGGGAGCTTAGTATTTTTCGAATATTGACTTGAGGTCAGGGTACCATCAGTTGAAAGTAAAGGAATAAAATATTCTAAAGACCGTGTTTCGTACTAGATATGGCCATTATGAGTTTGTAGTTATTCCTTTTGGGTTAACCAATGCATCTTATTTATTCATGGATCTTATGAATAAAATTTTCTATGAGTTCTTGGTTAAGTTTTTGGTTATTGTAATTGATTATATTTTTTTATATTCTAAAAGTAAAGAGGATCATGAAAGTTATTTAAGGGTTTTATTTCAAACCTTAAAAGAAAAAACTCTATATGGTAAATTTAGAAACTTTGAGTTTTGGTTACAAATAATTTCATTCCTTGGTCACATTGTTTCTAAAGATGGAATAACTATTGATCTTGATAAAATAAAAGTTGTTGAAGAATGTCCAAGACCCATAAATATAACCGAGATTCATATTTTTCTTGGTTTAGTATGTTATTAAAGGAGGTTTTTTGAAAATCTTGCATTGTTATCTAGACCACTAACTAAGTTAACTCAAAAATGTGTTAATTTCATCTAGAAAAAATAATGTGATGACTATTTCATGAATTGAAAATAATATTGGTGAATGCTCCAATTTTGGCATTGCCTTCCAGAAATGGTTAATTTATTATCTATAGTGACGCTTCATTGAAAGGACTTGGGTATGTCCTAATTCAGAATGATCAGTTAATTACTTATGATTTACGTTAGTTGAAAACTCATCAGTTAAATTACCCAACACATGATTTGGAATTAACTGTGGTTACTTTTTTCTTTAAAATTTTAGTGGCATTATCTGTATAGCATGAAGTGTGAAATATATATAGATCACAAAATTTTAAAGTATATATTCACTCATAAATAATTAACCATCAGATACAAGAGATGGTTGAAATTAATCAAGGATTTTGATTGCATGATTCATTACCATCTCGAAAAGGAAAATAAAGTAAATGATGCTTTGAGTTGAAATAGTAATGTTATATTAACCAATATATTCTTGGAACTAGATCCTTTGGTTTCTGATTTGATGAATTTTGGATTGGAAGTTGTTATTTCATAGAATTCCTCTATTTTTTCAGGGGGCAGTGAAATTATCTCTATCATAAAGAATTAATCAATTGTAGAAAGAAGACAACGAGTTGGTGAAAAAGGTATAATAGGTTTAGTAGGGTAAGTTACCGAAATTAAACATTGATAAAGACTGTGTTTTGAGGTTTGGAAATAGATTATGAGTTCCTTGTGATTCACAGTTGAAGAATGATTTATTATGTGAAGATTATAGTTCTAAGTTTTCAGTTAATCCTAGAAGTACTAAGATGTACAGATATCTTCAAGAGTATTACTGGTGGGATTGAATAAAAAGAGATATTGCTAACCTTACCCTAAGATTTTTTATTTTTCAAGAGGTTAAAGTTGAGCGGTAGTTACCGAAAGGGATGCTTCATCCTTTTCTAGTGCCAAAGTGGAAATGGGAAAATGTGTCCATGGATTTTGTAGTATAATTACCAAAGAGTTCTCGAGGTAACAATGCAATCTGAGTTATTATTGATCTATTGACTAAATATGTACATTTTCTCTCTATTAGAGATACTCTATATCTAGATCAATTTTCTCGACTGTATATTAAAGAGACAGTAAGGTTACATAGATTTCCCCTATCTATTATATCTGATCATGGTCTTAGGTTCAATTCTAACTTTTGGAAGGGCCTTCAGAAGTCTTTGGGTACAGAAATAAATTTCAGTACAGCTTTTCATTCGCAATCATATGGGTAGTCAGAATGAAAAATTTAGACATTGGAAGATATGATACATTCTTATTCAATGGATTATCAGGGAAATTGATACCAACTCCTTTCTTTGGTTGAGTTTTCTTATAATAATAGTTTTCATTTCAGTATCAATATGGAAATATTTGAATAATTATATGGAAAGAGGTGTCAAACTCTAGATTTTTTAGGTGAAGTAGGTGAAAGAAAGTTGATGGACTAGAATTGGTAGAAGAGATGGAAGAAAAAAGTTCAGTTGATTCAAAAGCATATGAGAATAGATCAAAGAAAAAATAAAATTTATTCTGATAATAAGGGGAAGAATCATTCTTTCTAGGTAGTTGATAATGTATTTCTCAAATTTTATCCCTGGAAAAGTGTGATGTGTTTTGGTTAAAAGGGAAAGTTTAGCCCAAGGTTCATTGGACCCTATAAAATCCTAGAGAAAGTTGTATCAGTTTCCTAAAAAGTGTATTTAACACTAAGTTCATCCTAGGTACACAATGTTTTCATGTTTTAATGCTAATAAACTATATGCTAGATCTATCTTATGTTTTGATTCCATAGGTAGTTCAGTTGGAAGATAATCTTTCTTATGAGGAACGGCCGGTCCAGATTCTTGACCATAGAGAGAAAGTGTTGGGGAATAAGTTAATTCATCAGGTGAAGGTTTTATGAAAAAACCATAGAGTTGTAGAAGAAATATGGGAATATTAAAATGTTATGAAGGATAAATACACCCACTTATTTGATAAGTAAATAAAATTGTGGGGATGAAATTTCCAAAAGGGGGGAATGATGTAGGATCCCAGGTATTTATAGAATAATAATTTATCATATCTATAAATATTTATGAATAAGATATTAATTTTACGTTAATGGGGACACTTTTTCTAATAGCATACTCTATACACAATAATGGGTTTCCCCTAAATCTTATGTTCAATACAACATTGAGTTATACTGAAAAATAATATATTATTATTATTATTTTTAATAGTAGTGAATGTCTAGCTTTTGTATTATAGAGAATGTATAAGACTAACTAAAATATGATTATACATGTTTGTTAACTATTTTTACATTTATCCAATAAATTTTGGTAACTTAAAATGGGGATGAATCCAATTTTAAGCATAAAATACTCTAATATTTTAAAAAGGTAGTTTTACCACCTTTTGAAGGAGAACTCTTTTTAAATATAATTTTTGTCACTTTTATATGTTATATTTGAAAAAGTAAACTTATTATATAGAATAGAGACATCAAAATTTACTTTGGTTAAATTTTTCATAATTTTCTGATAAAGTTCATTATTTTAATGAATAGTGAAAAATAAGGCATTTTAATTCAAAACTACTTTTTCATCTAATTTATTTATATAGTTATATTTTCATTTTAATTTTTTTAGAGTGTAATTGGATAAATTTTATATAATTTAATCCAATATTGGTCATTTTATGTAATTTCACTTTTAAATTGGACATAAACACATGTAAATCTTTTGATAGTTTTTACTACCTAAAAACCAGCTTTTTGGTTTTGACAAAAGTAATTGATTTTAAATTAATTTCTAAAAATCCTATGTTTTGAATTTGGAAAAATATATTCCATATTTGGAATCAAAAGGGTCAAATTCTTTAAATAAGTACCTTTTATTTTTGGACATTATGAATAGTAACTTTATTAATTATTTTTATTTGCCATAGTTAAAGGGTAAATCTGGTATATATGGATAAAAATAATATTATAATAATATAAAACTACCCAAACACATATAATAATCCTATTGGATGTGATACATCTAACCATGGGCATCCTTGGGTATCTTTTAGGACATTATGGATCCATATGTGTGTGATAATGATATATTATATGAATTAATTTAAAGTAAAGAGAAATAAAACATAAACAAGTATCTTTTACTAAAAAATTAATATAGGGTTATATAAATGGTATATTTTAATATAAATAGTCATTAAAAATATAAAAATATTTCATACATCATGGTATTTTATTTATAATTTTTAGAAATTAAATAAATTTATTTATTTATGACACAATGATGATGCAATGATTACCTTATTAATCAAAGATTCAAATAAATGATTATACAAATATTGAAATAAATTTAATTTGAAAATTTGGATATCATAACAAAAAAATTTGGATTTTTATTACATATTATATTTAATTTAATTCCTTTTTTTTAAGGAATCATGTTTTATGACTTTAAAAAAATCAATTACTAAATAGTGTCAAAATTGACATAAATGAGTTTTTAAAATAAATATTATTTTATTAAGTGATATAATAGTCAAAAATTTATAATATTCTGTCAGATAACTTATATAATGTTACAAATTTCATTAATGATACACTTGTGGTTCTCTTGTCATTTTATAGTAACTATATTAACCATATATTATGAAAATACAAGAAGACATGGTAAGAGTTAATGTTTTTAACTACAGGTTTAAGCTAAAATATAAGGTTACTTTTGTGATATAAACTTGTATAAAATCTATTGTTTGAGATGATTTAATAAAATTATCATCTTATCCTTGAAATATATCACTTTTGAACTATTATAGTTCTAAAATCAATTTATAATAAAATGATCTTTCCGGACTTTCCTAAAGTGCCCCTCATCCCTCTTATAAAAGACCAACACCTCTACCCACTTACTCACACCTCTCAAGCCCATTTAATCATCCAAATTCTGCTAAAATAATCTCCCAAAATCCATACCTTCCTTCTATAATCCTAAACTTGGTAATAAGGCAATTCAATAAATCATTATGGCTCAACTCAAAAGAAGTTACCTGATTTAGAGGTAACGTCTTCTCTAAAATTCTTTTCTTTTATTATCCTTCTTCACTCCCTATAATATTATATTTATATGATTACATAAAAACAATAGTATCCTCAATATAATAGGATTTGTTTATAACAATAATTTGAACTACACTGTTGCACACCTCTATCTAATGGATAAAAACATATTGTTTCTGTGTACGGTGAACTACTGCCTCACGAAATGATGACGGTACAATTTTCTCCTACCACCTCTCATGGAGTCCATTATGATGGGACTATATTGATATATGATATATATTATATTTATATTTTCTATATTATTCTTTATTTTTTAATTCACATCATACCTTTATGATTTTCATAATGTGTAAATATGATAATTTCATTGGAGGAAGTGCGGACTACCACCCCCTCAAAGTGATATGACTCGTTCATGCCATACATGGAACGTATAAAGGATGGAATTAATGGAATTATGTAACATATATAACATTTATATTATATTATAATTATAACATTCCTATGTATCATTTAGTTTTCATTCCTTTAATATGACAAATAAATGAATGTAGTGTTCATGCGTACGTACGGCACACCGTCTCCATGAATGGTGGATTTCATTTCATATCTCCAAATGTTATGGATAATTATAAATACATATATACTGGATATATATGATATTTAAATCATTAATATCATTATATATATGATTTAATTTTGACTACATGTACAATTTACATCAAAACAAGTTTATTTTCAACTCAAGTACCAAATATCAACAAAAAAAATGATATGAACTTAAATAATTATGTGATTGTTATAAAAAGGTAATAAGTGATATATAAAGAATAATAAAATTGAAAAAGGTTCTCAAAAAAGAATAAATTAACTTAATTTTATTATTTAGGAAGCACAAGAAACATACCTGATGATTAAGACTCAATGTAAGGGACTTCATCTCAATCTCCTTTCATTGCGGCATATTTTGATTTATACATGACTTTCTTTTATAAAGTATATAATCAACCCCATTGAATTCTAATTTCATCCAATGGGTTTAAAAAGAAATATTTTTCTAATAATATTTTCACTAAATAACAAATGGAATGTTTCTTTTTAATAGTACGATCATTATTTGATATTTATCTTCCTCTATAAGCCGTAATATTTTTAAAAATAAAAGTAGACACTATATTCCTTTTTAGGTATTTTTTTATTGAAAATGGTTTTGATAATAGATTTATTATATCAATATCTTGATATTATGTCTTATCATTGCAGTGTGTAAATGTAATTTTTCCTTTATTCTGGTTCATATGTTATGATTATATTATGGTTCTTGGGAATTGCTTATGTATACGAGTGGTTATATGATAAACTGAGGGTGGGTGATCCCGAGATAGATCTCCAATATATTGGGTAACATGAAAGAGGTAAACATTAAAGTTTATCCTAAGAGATTTAGGGAATACACTGTAAAGGGTATTCCAAATTTAACCATGAGTGTTACTCCCTATGTAGCTGTGAAAGCTACAAAGTAAGTATGTTATAGATGCAACAAGTTACCTTTATGATTTATGTTTTCTATAATTTATTCAAAAATCTAATGAATTCATGAGGCATCTTAAAGTGCTTATGTATTATGAGTAAAAATTATAATTTCCTTGATTCGTATACATTCATGGAATAATGTTTTCTTTCCTTATTTTATATCCATTACTGAGCTTTTTACGCTCATCCCCTCTTTTTTTGAAATTGTTTTTAATTGGGTATAAAGACGGGTAAGAGAAATGAATAATTCAAAAAAATTATCAGGAAAAGAATTATTTTTTTATTTAACGAGTTTTATTTTTGATAAGAATTGGATAGAGTAGAATTGTCTACTTTGTAATATTTGAGATGTAATGTAGTATTTGTGGTCTAATTCTCTAAAACTCTAAACCTAAAAAGATCCTCAATGTGAATTAAAGTTAAATTATTGATTGATCTCAAGATTAAGTAATGATGTAAGGATGCGGCCTTATACTATGGATTTCAAAAATTAATAACATTAATTATTTTTAGTTTAATATATAAAATGAATTTATTACTTTATATATTGATAATTGTTTTATAGATATTCAGGTATATCAACATGCTAATAAAATTGATAATCAATTGTGTGTCTTGAGTAACCCACCATCCAAAAGAGTTAAATCTTATAATGTATATGTCATGAATGGTTTTTGATTTCATACATGTAAATATGGGGAATCCAAAAAAACAATGATAGTGGTTCTGCTTGAGAGGATCTCATCATAGAGAAACTAAAGTTGACATTTACAGTATGCTAGAAGAAATTATTGAATTATGTTATCTGAAACAGAATTACATAAAAATGTTTAAATGTCAGTGGTTGGATACTGATAGAGGCTTGCATGTTCATCTGACCCATTGAATCATTGATATTAAATATAAAATTCTTCTTATAGTAAATGAACCATTTTTACTTTCTCATTTGGCACATAAAATCTATTATTCTATTCACTCTGCTATATCAAAAGAGTTGGGTGACTGGTGGAGAATAATAAAAAATAAATCTTGGGAAAATTAGTTTGCTCGAAGTGAATTTGGTTCCACTAAAGTGAAAGGAATTTAATTTTTTCAAAATACTACTCCAAATCCAACTTTTTCATGAATACAAATAAATATTTATAATTACACCCCACAATTAAGGGTTGATGATGATGATGATTTTAATGATGTTATAAATGAATTTGAAATGACAAGATATAATAAAACTCAAACTCATATGGAAATTGATGATGTTGAGGATGAATATGATAACATTGACATTGTTAGATATGAAAATGAGGATGCATATGAAGATTGACATTGTTAAATTCTGTTTATAATCATATATAATATATATCTATATATAATAGTTTATTTTAACTATTTGATAACAAAAATCATGTCTTGTTTCAGATGGACCCATATTTTTTTTTTCAGTTGCAGGAGGTTGATCTACCTTTAAAGGAGCAGGATGTTGGATCATCTGACCCACAGGTTACTAGCGATTTAGGGAGGACTCCGAGGGGGCATGGTCTTTCCCGATTGATCATTCTTGACCCTATCTCAGAGAGACGTCCACATCTTGACTTCAATCCACTCATGCAGAGGTATGTTTACCTATGTATTTTGGTTAGTTTTCATTAATTTTTTTACATACTAATTGTTTGATTATTTTTTATTTTTTTCATAGCTTTTTACATATAGTTATTGGACAGGGGAGTGCTATATTGTAAAATTATTTTTCTAAAGCATGGGTCGCATAGGATGATATTCCTGTTGATATTCAACACCACATGTTTGATCATTGGCTGGTATATAAATAAATAATATTTATTTTGAAATTAATGTAATTAATAACTTCATATTATAATTTATTTGTTGGTTTTATGGTATCCCTTCGATGAGAGCATTTGTGGTGTTGTATGGAATGAATGGGAGGGGTTTATGCATGATCTTTACCGTCAGTGTTTTTCAAAATTTGAGAAGGAAAGTAATGAAGAAAGAAGGAGTGATAGAGTTTGAGGAGTATTTTCAGGACCACCGACCTGATTACAATTCATCTCAGGTTTGGGATATATTATGTTCACATTGGATGGGTGGACATTTTTACAGAATATCATCGGTAGGTCAACAAAACTGAGGGAGATATGAGGTAACACATTGAGCCGGTAGTCATATATTCAATACGCACAGAGAAAATACGGTAAGTAATTTTTTATAAATAATTTATATAACTTTAAATGTAACATATTGTTTTATATTCAAATATGAAGTCGAACAAGTCGTTGTTATGGATTTTGATGTTTATAAGAGGATGTATAGTGATCTGGTCACTAGAGAGATTAGAGGTGATCACCAGCGTCATATTTTGGTTAGTATAATTTACTTTTGAGTTTTAAAATTAACTACAAATAATATTTTAACTATTTTATTTTTAAATTTCAATTAAAGGAGTAATATGAGGTTGTGGTGTCTTATTCACAGACTGAGAGTCAGGTCGAGACTGAGGTTTAGAATAGTTCCCACCAATTTGATAAGGCATCATAGATGCAGGCGACCTAGTATGCCTTTGAGAAAGGGAGATTTTGTGGTATCATCTCTCGATTGATGCCTGAGAGTTATTATGGTACAACTGTGATCTCAGCGTCCAGCTCGAGAAGAGCTCATGGAGAGTCATTATCACCTACTCTATAGTATCAAGAACAGTTGCGAGCTCAGAGTGAGGTCATAGAGAGTATGCGTAGGTAGGATGAGAAGATGCATCAATGGAAGCAGTAAGAGACACACTAATGGCAGTAGTAACAGTAGGAAGAGCTCCAATGACAGCAGTAATAGCCAGAAGAGGAGATACATCGATGGCAGTAGTAGCAGCAGGAGAAGATGGAGTACATACGGCATCTTATTCATGATTTAGGGATGATGTTCCCTCCACCATCTACTCTTGCACCTCTAGAGGACCCCCCCCCCAAGTGATATATTTTTTTTTATGATAAAACATTTGAATGAGTTTTTTTTAATATTAACTATTTACATTTCTATATAGTGTGTTTTTTATATTGTTGTGAATATTTCATTTTTTATTATTTATTTAATTTTTTATTATTTATTTAATTTTTTATTATTTTAATACTTTATTTAATTTTTTTAGTTTTTTATTGTTTTATTATTTTTTATTTTGTTTTTTTTTACGAATATCAAAGTGTTTATTATTTTATAATTTATTATCATTTTACTAATATTAATATTATTATTTCATTAATATTAATATTAATACAATTATTATATTAATAATCTTATCAATAATATTATTTTATTATTTTACTAATGTTAATATTATTATTTCATTAATATTAATAATATAAATATTATTTTACTATTATTATTATATTAAAATTATTTATATTATTAATATTAGTATTATTGTTATTATTTTCTAATATTATTTTATTATTATTTTCTAATATTGTTTTTTTAGTAATAATATTATCTTATTCAATTTCATTTTTTTATTTTTTAAGGATATTTTTGTTGGGCCTTTTGCAATGGGGATCCCCTTAGAAAATACTTTTTTTTTAATCTCGGAAAAAATATTTGCGAAGGGACTTTTTGAAATGGCCCATCGCAAATGTGTTTCTTAGAAAATCTCAGGAAAAACTATTTGCGATGGGATGTGGGCTCATCTTAAATAGTTTTTTTTTTGCAATGGCCTGTTGCAAAAAAAGTTTTTTGTGGTTCCTTTTTCTGCAACGGGCCATTTATGACGGGGTCCCATCGCAAATAGTCCAGTTTCTAATAGTTTTGATTAATTTAGGGGTTGGGTAGTGAGTCACACTATAACGGGGTGTGTTGTATCATGAGGGTGGTGCGTAAGAATTGAAATTCCTAGTTTAAGATTAAATTCTTGTGTTTTCTATAGATCATGTCGCAATGAAAAAAAATTCATTATAATTAGGTTTTTAGTGAGATGTACTACACCATGATGGGAATTATTAGGCCATAATGTGACCCATGGTAGAGGATTTGGGGTTCCATTTGAATTTAAGGGATGTGTGTTGCATCATAACCCAAGGTTACATGACCCAAGGGATGACTAGGGATAGGGAATCATGTATTAAAATATATGGGTCATTTCATAATGGTTATATTTTTCCTATTTTAAGTAACTAGTGATATTATTTCTTTTTAGGCTTTCTAATTGAACACCACCCTTCATGGTTCTTCATTTATAGGACATTCGAATAAGGGGAGTTCAAGATCATCTTTCCTTCCTCTTATCCCATTTGACTTCCTAAATCCATGGTAATTAAAGGTGCATTTATTTTTCTTTAGGGTAAGGTTCCACTATTTTCCTCCTCTCCACTTGGTTCTATTTCCCTCTTTTAATTTTCATGGTAAATTTTTAGGGATTTATATAAGATTGTGCTAGGGTATGGTGTAATCATCCTGATATGATGATGAATTCATTATGCTTATCTTGAGGGGATCTCAAGAGGATGAACACACTAGTTATTATTCTATTTCACTTAAGGTTTGTCGTTCCCTTGAATTATTTTTGAATTTTCCTCTATTTGGGTGAAATTAATGGGTGCGTTGAGATATGATTTTGGGTATTCTGAATATTAAAGGTCTAGGTGGATACTGGGGTGGTGTGCACCTCTTTTCTCAAGGTTTTATCCATAGGATATCTATTGGTGATTTTTTATTTCATTATTCCAAAGAAAAAATCAAGGAATTAATTAGGGGATTAATTTTAATATTTATTATAATTGGTTTATAATTAATTGATGTTTTTATTGATGGAATTAAGTCCTTGTATTGATGGGTGGTGGATGGTTGATCTTGGTCGATATAGGTGGTCAGCCTTCACTTAAAGGGAATAACTCTGATTGAGGTAGGTTTTCCCGAAGTTAACCCTAAGGTATAACCTTGTTTTTTCATGTTTGTGATGTGTGGTCATGCTAACATATTGTCATTTATTCCTAAAATAAATTAAATGGTTCTTTATTTTTTTGATATCAGAATAAACTTGACTATTCTATAGGTATTATGTTGATAATTTAAAATAGTATACATTTTTTACCAAGACAGTCTAACCTTATTCAAATAGAAAGTAAAATTTCGAAAGAAAAATTAAAGGGTTAACTTAATGGAAATTTAAACATAGTTATCTAAAAGAAGAATCCCTATGATGATCCATTTAATGAGAATTTTTTTCTAATTATTTTATAACATGATTATAGACCATATATGGTGTGGGTATGGGGATTTTGTTTCATGATAGGATGACTAATTTTTTGAGACCCATACATGTGTTTAGGTTTCTCTGGTGTCAACCTAGGAAAACAATAATACTACTCCATAGAATTGATATGATTTAATATGATGGTAAAATTTTAAAAGTATATTTATTTATTGTATTTAAATTTTGAAATGTGATTGGTAGCTTCTATTTAATTGTGAAAACTAGATGATTATTTATAAAGTGGTAATGGGTTAGGCATTTATCTAACTCGAGATTTTATTAATGATTTGAGACATGAAAGATGACATAAAGCGATACCTATGGTGTGTGCTTAAAGTTTTTCTAGGAGTCTGCTTCTCATCAGAATATCATCAGGATGATATAAGCTAACTTTTTTCTCAGTAAGGGTCTACTTACTTTCCAATAGGGGTCAATTGGGATCGTAAACCCTAAATTTTTTTGTGGTATTCTGGAAATTTGGGGTCAGGTTTTATATTAAAAATAATTTTCCCACTTTTTCTCTAGGTTGTATGCCCATGCATTGCTCCCCTATGGTGAATTATTCCCCCAAAATTGGTTTCTATATAATTATATATATAAATCATAATTCATCCATCATAATTCATCTCTATATGTGTGGCTAAGGTTCCCTCTCCTGCTATTATTTTTTTCTTGTTAGTATTTCCACTTTATTGTATTTTATGCATGAATAGGTAGGTGTGATGGAACTAAATGTAGTTTAGGTAGTTTATGAGGGTGATAATGAGCTATATAACCTATGATACCTCCACCCAACAAAAAAACATTTTATTATTATCTATGTTCATTGATGGATATGTTTCTTTAGGAAAGTGGAGAGATACATTAGTATTGGAACCTGGGAGGGGTGTTTATGTTTATGAATTGGTTTAGGGATCCTTATATGGTGTCCTTAACCATTCCTTGATTATGGAAAACATATTTATCTACTATTATAATAACTAATGATTCTAGTTATATGACATTTTGATGATTAGTTCCCACTTGGTGATATCTCTGGTGTGATGGATATCTTTTTGGGGTTAAAATTCATGCCAATGGGAGGTTGGTCTTGAAATATTTGTTCTAGGTGTATGAAATCATGAGTCTGTATATAGTAGTTATTAACTAAGATTAATGAGACCAATTCCATTTGTAATAAATCATTCACCCATGATATTATTGTTTTTTATGGTTATTTTCCATTCACCCTTGAGGTTGTCATTATTTATTGTGATTTTCTATTTACCCTTACTTATATATATATTTGTATGCTTATGATTATTATATGTTCATTATGTATATATATAGTAATAATTAGTTCTCTATATTTATTTTTTACCATATAGTGACAATTCATTAACTATATTATTGATTCTATGTATAGTGATAACCTATTCACTATGACTATTTATTTTGTGTATAGTGGTAAACCATTCACTATGACTCCTGGCAATGTGAATAGTGATAACCCATTCACTGTGTTATTGATTATGTTAATAGTGATAACCCATTCACTTTATTTATTGATAATGTGATGATGTTACCACATTCACTAATGGTTTTTGTTATGTTATTGATGACATGTTCACTCATACTCCTCAAATTATAGAAACAACTACTTCACCTTTTTTATGATATCATTGATAACCCATTAACCTTGAAAATGTTTATTATTATGGTTATAACTCATTCATATCTAATATAATGTACCTGTGATAGCTTTCTCCCCTTGGTTGATGTATGAGTAGTGATATTACATTCACCCATAGTTGTGGAGTGATGATATCTTGTTCAAAAATAATCTTTTTTAATGATTATAATAGATTAACCTTTATTGTTTATAAAATGGGGATATCATATTCTCATTATAAAGGATTAATGTGATAACCCATTCACCTAATGTTTTGTTTGGTAGTGATAACTAATTTACCCTTATCATTTATAACATAGTTATAACACATTCACCTCATGACGGATTAAAGCAATAACCCATTTACATAGCCTTATATTGAGTGATGAGAACTCATTCACCTAGACTAATGTATTTGGTGATAACTTGTTCACTCTCATTTTTCTAGACTATGGAAAAACCAATCACATTTTTGTTTTGGTTGATGCAGGTATGATGAATCATATAGGTGGATACTTAGTACCCTATAAGATGTTTATAGATATATGTCTGATTGTTTTTTATCATATCATATTGTGCATGTACCATATATATATTATTATATTTATTTAGGGGAATTGATGGTGGTGGAATACTATGTATATTTCTCACACCCTGTACATGAAACTTGGTATGAGTGTAGAATTCATGATTTGGGATGACAATAAGGGAAAGGGCCCTATGATTAGTGGTTGATCTGGGATTAATTATAGAGTGAGAATACATGACCTATTGGATACTCATATGTATTTTTTTTAATTATCTCTTATATTTTTGTATAATTTAGATTAGTTTTTATTCAATCATCCCATCATGAAATTGTACTCTTGATGTATACCTTTTATGGCATTAAAGTGGATTATATTCAATTATAGAAAATGATTATTATTTGGATATGGTAGGATTATGGCTATAATTTCTATATTATGAATTTTATTGTGCTTGATGGTTTAATATTATTCTCATTATTATTCACAGTTATCTAATGTAGATTGTATTATATCCATGGTATCAATAGACCCATGCTACTAGCCAGTAACATATAGAGTATTAGGATGCATGCTTGAGGTCATATGGTTCCCTCCTTCTTGGGCTCATTAAATAATACTTGATCTTGTAAATTATAGATTTAATTTCTTTCAAGTTTATCATTTATAATTGATTTCAATATGGTGAAATAAAAAATAGTACTTATATAAATTCAAGTACTTTGGTCAATGAATAAAATCAAAGAGAGTTTTTAATGGGTTAAACTTCTTAATAAAGGGATAAACATAAATTAATTATTATAATTTAATTCAATTTATCATCTTATATGTAATACTTTAAAAACTCTCTTTGTCACTTAATTACTAAATAATTATTTATGATTTAATAATCAAGATATTACTCAATCAAAATAATTTTTCATAAATGACCTTGATAAAATAATTAAGTGGACTTCCTTCTACTATTATCTCATTAATTTATATTAGAGTTATCTATTGGGGGTTTATTGATCTTCAATAAACAATACTTGATAATCTTAATAAATAAATTTTATAAATATTTACTTATGTAAATGAAATAAATAAACTAAAAATTAAAATTTATTAAAACTAATGAAAAAATTTTCAATAACATCCCCTTAAATGAAAAATTAATTCATAAAATTTTACAATCAATAAAATCTATTAAAATTAGCTAAAATAAAAAATATATACTTTAATAAAATAGTACATAATGGAATAAACCATGAATAGAAGACTCTATCAATCAAGAAAAATGATTAATACATTATCTAGGGTAAATGAAAAATGGATAAATATTATTTATTTTAATTCTTATCAACTATAAACAAGGGTTAACAATTTAATGGTTTAATTAAATCTTCCCTATTTTATTTAAATGTTTTAAATGTTTTTTCATGATGTATGAAAAGGATATTCTTTTTAACTATATATATTTTAAAACTATGAGGTGAGAAAAATGGATTCATCAATATAAATCATGACTTGATTCTTGAAAATAATTATAGCTATGGATTTTTCCTTCAAATTTAATATTCCATCTATTTTTGTCGGTTTTGATTTTTATTTTTACTCATATGCAAGAATAAAAATGCAATTAGAATATTTACACATCTAGGATTACTATTCTTCACTTCCATATCTTGTATCCTTATCTATATTATTCAATTATATTTAACTACCTTTAAAAAATTTAAAACACAAATATTAGGTATTATAAAGCTCTTTTCACCTTAAAATTTCATTATAATAGTATATAGAAATTTAAGCTATGAAAATATAACACACTTGATTTTTTTTATTTAAAAATAATAATAAATTGTGATCTCAATGAAAACATATTTAGATAAGAGAATTTTATAATCTATCATGAATTAAAGTAAATTTATGTAAATTTTGAATTGAAATTAATATATGCATATTTTTTTATCACACTAATTATTAAGTAATTAAATATTCATATTATTTACTCAACCTTTAATTAATTCTTCATATGATTCCTAATAATAAAAACCTTGATTTTTAATTTGAATTTAAACATTTAAAACCCTTAATTTTATTCCACACTTAGCCATATACTCACCCTATTTATTTATTTTTATTCTTTTTTTATTTATAGATATTATTTTAATGAAAGTTATGCTTGGTTTAAAATTTTATAATATTCTATTTTTCAATCACCTCATTTTATTATTCATAATAGTTAGTAAATTATTATAGGACGGTTGTAAATTATCATTAAATCAATCAAAAACATCCTTTGAAGTCAAACTAAGAATATCACCTCAATCTCCATGATCAATCTTCTCTTGACATTATTTATAATAGTTAAGACAAAAAGAGGGAATGATATACTAGTCATTGGTTAATCCAATATATTTTCTTTATTTTTAACTATATTTTTATTTTTATTTTTTATTATCATTTTAATTACATATATATATATAAACTAAAAATTATTATGTGTAAATAAAAACATTAATTTTTTATTTCATATTAAAACTATCTAATAAATCAATACTTATATATTTTTTAATTTAAAAAATGAAATCCAATTTTTTCTATTATATAATTAATTTATCACATAGTTTTTAATTTTCATAATAAAGTAAATACGAACTTCATTAGTATAATTTCATTTATTCTCATGATATTTTAAAATTTCTAATAAGAAAATTATTTTTATGAAAATATGTTTTTTAAATAAATGATTTCAAAAAAACATGTGTTATTTCAATATTACCTTCTTCTAAAAATTATCCATAATATTTAAATAAAGGTAAAATAGAGAATATTTATTTTTAATTAAATAAATAATTAAAGTGAACTAATATATAATATTACAGTGATATTGATAAAAAAAATATACATCATTTTACTTTTTCATTAATTAATTTTTTTAATCTTCAATCCTAAATTTTTATATATGTTTTGAAAAATAATGGTACAAATCAAAAAAAATGATTTAAAATTTAATAACAAAATATTATCATTTGAGTCAAAATAATTCTTTCAGTTCTAATACCATATGATGTTTAAAATATTTCTTATTGGCATGGTAAATCCATTGAACTTCCTCTAAATACTAGTTAGTTATTTGCATGGTGACTATAATTACCCATCCTATATTACCCAAGAAACCTCTAGACGACGGTTGTAACTTAACCTTGGGTGTGACACCTCATATTTTAGAGGTTATTAATACTAAAATAATTAATGAGGGTTATTCCTGAATCTATCAAAAAATTGGCATAGCCCGTCTATATAATAAACATCCCAAAATTTTGTATACATAACATAGGGAGACTCATAGTCCCTTATACACACCACCCAATACACAAGATAACAATAATAGAAAATAACTATATTAGACTCTAGCCCAACTCACATAATCTAACCCATAAAATTCCTAGCCTCCCCGACCATCCTAACCTACATAACATGTAAATATCTAAGCAATGCCTATGTCTAGATCGAAAACAAGAAATTATACACAAGATATCAAAACCCATGTTGTGTACATGGGTAGGGGTGAGTCTAAAGACCCAGTAGAAATCATTAATGCCTTAATGTTATTGAGTGTTATTTCAATCAAGTGGATGTGCATGAAATACATATAAAAGAGGTGTCATTGTGGTCACACAACAAACCCACCTAGAAACATAACTCAAAATTCACATAGAATCATACAATTCATGTCAGAATCTGCTAACCATGCCATCAAGATACCTGATCATATATGCTTCAACTACAAACCAAAGGGAATACATCTACCTAATACCATAATCCAACCCATACACAATTATTTAGGGTAAGGTGTCATATTTAATCCCAAGCACGACCTAAAGGATCAGGGTAGGGTATCCTCAAGTCTTGAATCATCCCTTCTCACTTGATGGAGGTTACACATCAAGAATTTTTCAAGGACTACCCAAACCTGAATAGTCTGGGTAAGGAATCATCAAAACCTCGACCCACCACCTAGAGGAATTAGGCATGGTCATGTATCCATAAACAATTACCCATCCCTTTTCACTCAAGGGATATCCATCATCAATGTCTCACATCACACCATGACCCTACCCTCTAACAGACAGTCCACAAACCAGGCCTCATCACCCTAGAAAGGTCCACTACCACAACCCAAACCCTATATCTTAGGGTAATGTTATGCCTCAGGATCCATCTCCCCCATCGGGAACAACACCTATCACAATCACACATTCTAAACATGAAATAAATAAAAAATGGCACACATCTCATTACTCAACTAAATAACTCAACATAGAGAACTAGTCACTCAGAACCAAGCCCCATGCCTCAAACTCATACCAATACCCATATCAACCATATAAGGGTTCTGTCACATCCATCCAGACCAATACTTCACTTTGATATAGTTATCATAGGTATATACAAAAAACATGCATTATCATGAAACAAGTACACGTCAAGCATGAATAAATAGGAAGCACAATAGAAAACAAGCTTTAGAAAATAGGGCATCACCCTCTCAAGGTCAAATAGAGTAAAACAACTTAACTAAAACCTTCCGATTTTCCTTTTAAAAAATGAAAAAACACAATTTCCAGAACAATTATAAAACTTTTCACATTCCATATTTCTCAAATAAGTCCCTAGGCCAAGTACTGTAAAACAATTTTTTAGAAAAACCATTTCCATCTTGAAATTCCATTTCAAACTGATTTCTTAGAACTCTTATTTTCTATTAGAATTACCCTTATGTTACACCACTTTTTTAAACAAATTTTAATGAATAAAAATATTCATCTTTAAAACTAACTCACAACACCAAGAATATCATAAATAGGTTCACTAAAACTTTTTTGTCAAGGGCACCACCATCAAACCATTTAGAAATATATGTGGTCCATGCTGACTATTAAGCTGATTTGATCCCATCATAATATATGGAATAACTACACAAGGGATAAAATATAAATTGTCATGACCCCCTCCCTCCAAATATACCACAATTATGGGAGAGAGATAATGACCCATGTGTCCCACCTCTTGTAGGCCCCAGGTTTGAAACTAGCACTGATAGAATAGAAATCTCAAAATATGGGAGGCATTATCCTCTATAAGAAAAGAAGATCGGAAGATATGATGTATCAACCATAGTAAAATCCATGAAATATATATAATAAAAACCAAAAACCATCCCACAATACATGTGTGAATAAAATTGATATAAATAAAATTATCTAAAGAAAATACCCAAAGGCAAAACTAGAGCATTATTACAGAAATTCTTTGAGAGTATGGAATGTAACACTAGTGAAAAAGGTGATTTAGCATAAGTTTTTTTATTTTAGACATCGATTTTTAACCAACTTATATACAAGTGATGTAAAAAATAATATTTTCAATGTCGGTTTTTTAAAAACTAACACTGAAAATTGTTTCATTTTGATTTTTTGTGTTAGTTTTAATGAAAACTAATGCCAAAAACCATGTTAGTTTATTTTAATTATTTGATTTCAGTTTCTCTAAAATCCCAAATCTGAAAGTTAAATTTATTTTTGGAAATATTTGAATATTCAATCCCTATTATAATAAAAATGCATGTAATAACAAACCAATATACAACGATCAAACATCATGTAACATTGAATAAATATATAAAAAATAATAGATTATTTTATATAGTTAATCAAATAATTATCTATGCATTTTTATTATAATGTATAATTAAAAAATACATAACTGAAATTTACAGCATAATGATTCTTGATTATTATTGAATAATTTTTTTGATGTCATTGCATTCAAATACCTGTTATAACAAAATAATTATAAGTTTTTTGAATATATTTTATTTGGAAAATGTAATAGTAATCAGAAAAATAAGAACATAAGTGCCTTAAATCCTAATCATACTAATCAAGTGGTCATAAACAAAGATCCAAGATGGTTAAGATATTATTGCATGTATGAATCAACGCCATTGAAAGTCTACAATGACATTGAATGATATAATATTAAAAAACAAAATACTATGAAAGAAAATAAAAAATAATTAATATGACTAACCTCATCATAATCAGTCATTACCCCAGTTTTGATTATCTCATAAATGAATCGTAGAAAATAATAACCACATTTGAAATATCCTTGTTGATGATGACACAACAGTTAATAAAACAGTAACTTGATAATAAAAACCAATATATATGCATATATATATATATATCCAAAAATAAAAATAATATCTAATATAAAAAATAATTACCTTTACTTTCACATATTTTTTTGCATTTGACTTCGTTATTGACAAGTGATCTTCATTAAATTTTTTCCATGACTTTCATTTTATACATACAAACTAATAATACATGTATGAATAATGATAATTAAACATAATGAGCATATAAAAACCAAAAAACATACTTTTATATCAAGGTGGAAAATTTTTTATGAACATGACCTAATAAAGAGAAAAACCAATATAATGTGTTTTCACTTGGAAAGAATACGCCTAACATCCAATTACCCCTAAAATAAAAAAAGTTCACATTTAATAACTTTATAATGAATATTGGTTCATAAGTAAGTATCTTCTCTTACCCATAAATAAATGGCATAAACTAACACCCAATATTCATTATTGATAACCTCTCACATATATAAGCCACTCTATTTTCAGTCGACTCGTATTTCACTTTCATTGAAATATATTCTGGATCTAAGAAACCATAAACACTTGTGCTATCATTTTGTAAAATTATCATGAGTAGATAACTAATTAAAAAAGTAATATAGTTAGTCAATTTAAATTCTATTTAATTAAAAAAATAAATATATGGAAAACAACTACAACACATTCATGGTGAGTACTTTAAAATAAATTAAATCCATGATATATTTGTAGAATATTCTCAATGCATAGTATCATCCATGTACATCAGGTGACATCTGAAACTCATATATATTATCCATGGAAAAAGAAACATGATATAATCTTTCTATCCTATTAGAAATACCTGAAGTATCTATAGTTTTTTTCCTGAACCTTTTGTTTCCTTTATTCCATTTCTTTTTATTTCAGATACTTCTATATAAGTTAAATGTTAGAATAAAATGTAAGTAATTTTCAATTATATGTAATTGATATTTAAAAAACACATACCTCATATGAAATATTATGAATAAGGCTAGACAAACAATGTAAAAAATAACCCATACAATCCTCATATCTGGTAATCTCCACGGTAGGGAATGGTAGTAGAGCAGTAGGATCAATAATATCAAGTATCAATACTCTATCATGACCCATGTTAATAGGATGGTGATGTAGATAATCCCATGAAAAATGCATGAATCCAAATGCTACAATATGTACACTAGGATCTTATACATACAAATCATAGTATATGATTGGGTCTGAGCAAGGAGGTGGAGGACCTAAGTAGGTAATCTGGGAAGGTTGGGCGGGTTAGGAAGGCTTCACAAACTGTGACTATATCATCATTGTTTCTAACATAGCCTGATGCACAGATGCTTGAATTTGATCACCCATGGACTGTTTCATATCTTTAGTCTGAGCTTTAAAGGATTCAATTTATGGGTCTTTTGATTGTTTACATTGATGACCAAAAACATTTTGAATACTAACACCCACCACATAACCTCTAATGTGGTCGGGGAGTTCTAGATTTCCTAATACAGTGGTTAGGATGTATATCCTACCATCAAGGAAAAAAGTTCCATATGTTGATTACTCCTGAAGTTCATCATAAAATGAAAAAATGAAAAAATGAAAATGGAACATTACTATTGTTAATTTATAAATTAAAAAAATTATGAAAAAAAATTATTATTTACTTACAATTATTTCAACTACATCCTTATCTTTATCTATAAGATAATTTTCATTTTTTATTCTTCTTGATCTTTTCCATTTCTAATGTGAGGTGGGTGGAGATGGGGGACCGAATTGGACCTCATCAAAACCCATAGTGGAGTGAGATCTTAGTGCTTCAAACTTTTTATCAATCTTTTTTTATCCAATAAATGATACCCTCCATGTGATATATTATGAGGGTAAACATTCTACAACTAAATGTCTTGATGGGATTTTCTGTAGGCCTATTATATAAATGTAAACTAATTAGTAATTAGGTACATATATAAGAAATTTTACTATACAATATAATATAATTATCAAACCTAAAATGTTTGATCATGTCGGGTGGAAATAAATTTCTTCCAGATATCTTCATCTAAAAATGGATACTTGAGGAATGGAATTTCTTTTTGTCTCTTTACAAACACATAATTTTTTGTCAACTTTCTTTTGAAATCCCTCCATCGAACCGCCGCTAATGTAAGGCATCTTTTCTTAACTAATTTTGTTTCTTCAAAATTAAATGTCATCTATAGTTTCATAACATAAATATTAGTGATTTAAAATATATGATATTCTAAAAATGAGATAAAATAAATCAATTGAGATATTTTACCTTCGTGGCCACCCAAATATGATTGATCCCCATCTTGTCGATAGAAATTCAATTAGGATAAAAAATTATTATCCTGTAATGGATCTATATGACGATGTATCTAATAAATTGTGTTGAATTTGGACCAGTTTCATTATTATTATCATGAAAACAAATATGTAATCCCTCATCTCTATGAGAAAGTGACAGTTTTGGTAAATGTGTAATACCACATTTACCAACTTGAGTATTTGATTTCTGAATACTAAATATATAAGACTCTTCAGCTAAAGTCTCGTCAATGGGCCTGCAATTATTTTTTGTACATTAAAAGTTATCTTCCATTAACTAATTATTTTAATAGATATTTAATAATATGATGAAATAAAAATACCTTATTATATATTCATCTGTCTCTATATCTATATCTGTCATTATAATGGGAAAATGAAGTGAAGTTATTGTGTAGATGAATATTATTAGACAATTTAGTAACTAGAAAACATTAAAATATAAACATGTAAGTAAAAAAAGTGCCACATATGTGTAACTATTATAAAAATAATTTTATGATTCTTCAATAAAAAAAATATGCAAGTTGAACTATTAAATATAAAAATTACTTCTAAAAATACATAAACATTTAAAAATTAAAATATCAAAGTTTGAAAAGGTGTTCTAATATGTGAAAATTAAACCATAATATAATAATGTACATTAGGTGTTTCAATGAAAAAAATTTTGACCATAACAGTGGAATGTCAAAATTTAACACAAAAAATAAAATAAATAAACAAATATATATAATTAAATTTCCAAATTTTATTAAATAATATAGTTTTTACACATGTAAATTTCAAAAAAAATAAATATAACATAAATAATTAGAAGATTAATTATGAGAGTACTTTATTATTTTTCCATATCCCTTCAGCCTGATCATTTATTATTGCATGCACTATTTTTGTGTTATAGTCACTACTATTTGGAAATTGTGTAGTAGATGAAGAAGCCTCATATAAATAAATTATATCATCATCATCCAAATGGATTATTTTCCCTTGAAAAACGATGAATCATTGTTCCTTTGATGGATCGATTACATAAAATATTCACTTTTCATGTGTGGCCAAGATAAATGGTTCCCCATTGCAACTAAATACTTTCAAATCAACCAGTTTAAACCCATATTCATTATTTTTAACAACCTTATTACTTGAAACTCAATTACACTTAAACATAGTGACTCAAAATTTAATGTAATCAATTTCCCATATGTCTTCAAGAACATAGAAATATGGCATTGAGGTAGAAATTTGGTTTTTATCTTTTTCACTCAAAAAATACAGCACTTTAGTAATGACCATTAGACTACTATTTCCAACAATACTCTTGTTATCCAGCTTCTTTGTGTAAAATGTGTACCTATTAATATCAAAACCATACCATGTGATCACATTAAGAGATGTCCATGTGCCAACCATTTCAATTTTTCTGATGCAGATATATCTGTGATAAATTTCTCTTTAAACCATGAAACATGTAACACCCCAAGCTTCCATGGTATGCTTCTCTTTGAATAATACCATAGCGTGTGTTGTACGCAACTTCGAGTTCTAACACACCACAACCAATAAAACTAGCCATTATGAATATTAATACCCACTTTTTGAAATTTTATAAATTTTATCTTTCAAAATGTACTTCATTTTTGGATTTGGAATATCGAAATTAGCTTAGGGTGAATTTTTGGTATTTTTCTGAAAACTTTCAGTTTTTGATGAATAGTGAAAAACATTAAGTTATAGTTTAAAACAGAATTTTTATTTAAATAATTGTTTATTTTATTTATAAAATTTATAATTCAAAATAGATAAATAATAAATATATAAGTTCAATGTAATTCATTGGAGTCAGTTTATAATAATTTTAGATTTATAAAAATTTTATTGAACTTTTTACCGTCTTTTACCTACCTCCTAGTAGAATTTGAAAATTTTCATAAAACATAATTTTACCGATTATGTGAGTTGAATTTAAAAAATATTAGAAACATGTTTAATATCAGTAAGTAAAATTTGGTTCAATAAGATGAAAATAATTTTTGATGAATAGTAACTTTTTACTTTTATTTACCACGGTTAAAAGTAAATAGGGTAATTAAGGGTAAAAATTACATTATTATTACCGTAAAACATGTCCTAATTCTATTGGATAAGTGTAATTAAACCAAAAACAACACTAGGAACAAAATATGATCCTTTAGGTCCACTTGGATTAGATTAGGACATTTATTATTATTTAATTCAAAGAAGAGTTAAAAGTGTTAAATTCAATGTTTAATAACTAAACCATTTTTAATATAGGGTTATACATAAGATAAATTCTACTATAAATATTAATTAGAAAGGTAAAATTATTTACTACATAATTATATTTTATTTATATTTTTTAGACCTTAAATAATATAATTTATTTATGACATAATGATGATGTTGTAATTACCGTATTAATGAAAGATTAAAATAATTGATATTATAAATATCCAAATAAATGTAATTTGAGACTTTTTATGAATTATACTAATTTTATAGGTTAATATGACATATTAGGGTTGGTTGGATGAATTGTTTTTGAAGAAATAATGCTTTTATGAATTTAGAAAAAATAAAATACGAAATAGTATCAAAATTGACATAAAAGTGTTTTTAAAAAACAATATTCTATTATTAATTGATATTCTATTCATAAAATATAAGTTTTGGAAAAAAGACTTATATAATGATTTTTTTATCATTAATGAACCACTTTGGGTTCTCTTGTAAGTATATAGTAAGCTTATTAACCATATAATATAAAAATACAAAGATACATGGTAAATGTCAATCTATTTAACTAAGAGTTAAATCTAAAAGATAAAGTTAATATAGTGACCCAAACCTGTCTAAAACCTATTGGTTGAGTGTTTTTAGACCCATACCCTAATTATCTATTAAATAATCCATTTTTGAGTCATTAGAAACCGAAAATGATTTTATTATAAAATAATATTTATAGCTTTCCCTAAGGTGCCCCTCACCCCTCTTATAAAAGAGTACTCCCCCTTCTCTATAATTAACATGTTCAAAGCCATTTAGATCGGCCAAACTCTGCCCAAATACCCTTTCAATTTTCCTCCCTTCATCCTAGATACCTTACGTTAGTTAGAAAGTCATTTTAAGTATCCCTTTTGATAAAATCAAAACTAATAACCCGAAGAAGAGGAAAATATTTCATCACCTCTTTCAAGTTCTTTTCTTCTTCCACTTCCTTTTTATTTTGTTGTTTCCATTATAAAATAATAACTCCAGTATCTTCTATATACTATGATATTATTATAAATATGGTACAACCAAATTCATTATTCTATCCATCCTTTGAATGACATGTCACCATACGTGTGTATGTACGGCTTACTGTCTCCACATCGTAGTGTAATTGTTATTCAATACATTATTACTTGGATGGGTATAATAATGATGTGTAATTGAATTAAATAATAAATATAACATGATAATTATTCTGTATATATGATATAACATCCAATTATATATTATTTTAATATCAAAAGAATTATATTATCGCTTGTGCGTACGTACGGATTACTGTCTCCACGAACGCGATGAGATTCGTCCCCCATCGTATCCATTCAAGACTAATTTTATTTAAGTGATTAAAAATAATGTTTAAAGACTTAATATCATTAGGAATATGAATAATACACATCATATCCATAACAAACATTACTTACATGACAAATCATATAAAGGAAAATGAATCAGTTAACACCCAAAATGACGATAATACTAAAATATTATTAACAAAGCAATATTAAAAGATCATATATGATATCATATTAATATATATGATTCTTTTATAATTTAATAACAATTATTTCACCATTATAAAAAAGTTTAACCTACCTTTGACCAAGGAAAAGTACAAGGTAAGGGTTAATTCTACAATCTCTTCATTATCCAAGGTTGTTTATACGTAATTATCGACTGGGACCTCTTTATAATTCACATCCATGTTTCTTAAAAATATATTTCAAAACATTATTAATATTTATTATACTATGGGTTAAAGTCATTTATACCCTTGTTTGAGTTTTATAATATGTTTATAAAGGAATATTTTTATCGTTTTCCAAACAAGGTACTTTATAACCTTTTTGACAAAATTAAGGTAAGAATGTCTCTTTTTTAACTTATATAGCGGGTGAGGCTATTTTCTGTCGTTATAACATCGTCAGTGCCTCCCTTAAAAGATTATAAAAATATTTTCATAATAAATGTTTTCTTTATAAATTATGTGACTCTTAAATGATTTCAAAGGGTGTTATCACATAATCCATTGGATCATGGGACATCCATTCCATTAATGGAATACACGTGTTTAACTAGTTATTTATAATTATACCATTCAATCACAAAAATAGAGGGTCCATGAAAAGTCACTATAGAATAACCAAGCCTTGAAAAGACACAATTTTCACTAATCCATTATGCCAATGCAATCATAATATTAAAACAAAATAATTTAGATCAATTAAGAGATGTTAAATCACACTTCACATTCCCCTTCACCTATAAATTTTATTTAAACATATTTTTTATATTTATTAATCTTGATTAAACTAGTTTCATAAGAGATAACAATAATAAACCCACCCCACCTAATACGCATAAGAAGAAATGAAGGAAAACTTACCTAGAAGAAGAAATCCTTTCACAACTTGTTACACCACAAAAGGGGGTGTGTATACATGAGGAAACTACCTCTTGGACAGTGAGAAATATAAACAACTATAGAAGAAAATTCTAAGAATCCATGGATGAAGGATTTGGAACATCCCATATCAAGAGAAATAATAAGGATTGAATAAAGAAAAGATCTCCGCCTTAGAAATATAAGATCTGAAACTGACGGTATTTGAAATGGTTTAGTTAACCATTAAAGGTGTATCTCATTAATCTATGCAGTTTAAGAATTTAAATGTTCTACAGAATTCTTAGAAATTAATGATATGATTAAAATATTTTTAAATAGCTTTAAAACCATTAATTAAGTCATTTAAACCCATTTATAGTCATAAAAGATATCAAAATAGAAGTTCTATAATTTTTTTAGAAAACTCGAAAATTTTGGAAAAATGGAAAACATTCAGGATGAGTCAATGCCAGGATGAGTCACTGTTAGAATGAGTCTCCCCTAGTATGAGTCAATGCCAGAATTCATCACCTCCAGGATGAGTCACTTCCAAGTTGAGTCACCACTAGGATGAGTCACCTCTAGAATGAGTCACCGCTGGGATGAGTCGCCACTAGGATGAGTCTCCACCAGGATAAGTCACCATCAGGATAATTCAACACCAGGATAAGTCACTAATAGGATTAGTCACTACCAATATGAGTCACCACCAGAATGAGTCACTACCCAGATGAGTTACCTCCATGATTAGTCACCACTAGGATTAGTCACCGTTGGAAAACTAAAAATGTTGAAAACTATAGATATGAATCACATTCCCCAAAAACACATCTAAATCCCCCCGGGACACCTCAATTATTAGATTTTTGGTAAATTAATGGTTTAGAAGGTTTGGGTTATTACACCAGATAACTTTAAAATTATTCTCACCCTTGATAATTTAAAACCAACCTGGAAGGAAGGAGAGAAATGGTCCAAACAACCCTCCCTCAAGATACCTCTCAAGTATCTCATTACACCTGAAACACTTCCATAAACCAAACCTTATATCCCAAAATCCCACAAAAACTAAAAAAGAATACTTCCCTAAACATAAGAATCAAGGAATTCCATCCTCCATGTCAATATATTATCAGTTGTGGGAGACACTAACACGTCAGGATGGGTTTAATGGAATCGTAGTAAAATCTGTCTTAATTGGGAATCAGGTTTTCCATTTTTCTCATGACATATTATTTTCAATCATCACACAACACACATCACATAAATAGTAAAATAACATATTTCATAAAATTACATGGTCCAAAGAACCTAGAAAAAAGAAAACAGAGAAGGGAAAACTCAAAACAACTCTAGGTACTCGGATCGCATCTGTGTCTCATGCTTTAATATACTCCCCTCAAGGATACCATGCCTCCACAGCACCCAAACTAAAGTAATGGTTCATCCTTGAGAACCAAAATAAAACTATAAGTAAATATTATGGTGTTCCAAAAAACCAACCCATGATATACCTCTCAAGTTTCTCAATATAATTGGAACACAGAAATCACTTTGGAAAAGAAGTTTAAATATACTCAATACTAAAAAAACAATCTCATAGTAGATAAACCTCTCAAATAAGAATAAGAACACATATATGGTTATAAAAACACATAAATAAATAAAAAACAACTAATTATAAATAAAACATAATGTTGGAATAATCCATTCAATCTAGTTGTAAAATCTCCCCAAGTTTTTTAACAAAACATTGTTCACTAAGAGCATATTAGTGAAATAGATTTTTTCTAACATTTACAAAATTGCATAAGAACTAATATTAATATAGAAATAGTTTCCAAAATCATAAAAAAAACAAATTAAATCAACCATTACACCATGTTTTTTTCCACTTTGAGCAGCACTGACTCACTCGTACTATTTTAAAACGTGTCATAATATAATGTGTATTAATGTAGGGAAGGATTTTAACTCTCTTAATATGTTTGAGGTAATAAAACATGCCATTAATATAAGATCAAACACAACAAACCCAACCAATAAGGTAGTATTAAAATAATCTCATCACTTCATTTATAAAAATATTTAGTCGTGGGAGGCAAGATCATCTTTATTAATTTCATGATTTCCAACATAACCAGTTTATTTTATGACCAAATTTAAGTTATTAACCATTTTATGAGAGGTGAGTGATTCCATCAATAGAATTGCAACATAACACAACACAAGCCATATTACCATAAAAACACACATCTCAACCATCCCATATCACCATCACTTTAAAACATAACAATTGGCCAAGCATACTGACTAAAGAAAACATTCACTAGACATTTATCACAACCACATCACTGTACCACTTTATTATCCACAAGAAACCACCCTTTTCAAATAACTGCTTTCTCCCTATCATCTTATATATTTCCCTAATCAAATAACACCATTATCATCACACATAAATCCTCAAACACAAAAATCAATGAATTTCTTTTCCCATGTCAAGATATTATCCTCGTTGGGTCACACTAACTTACCCACATATTTTTAATCATGTCAAAGTATAAATCATATTGATTAGGGACTAGGCTTACCCCTCTTCATATACATGAATTTTTTAATCACACATCACAAAAGTAAACATAACAAGAACAACCACACAAATCAGAAACATATTCCAGCTTCTATAATTATTTATGGGATTACATTACATCAAATCATTATTTATCATGTGTATTGTCACACAATTTTGAAATTTCCATTGAAAACTAGTTCATTAACCATATATAAGTGGTTATCATTTTAATATGTGGAGTTTTTAATCATGCAGTCACATCATGGTTCTCATAATCCACATTAATCATAGTGAAATCAAGGTTTCCAATAACCATTATTTTTATCAAGAGATATCAACACTTCAATTCAATAATTGCAATGCAACCAAAAACAACGCTTCATATTTGTAAGCCCATTTTAAAATTTTTACATGCTAGGTTATTGTTTTCAATTTGAATAAAACATTACATAAACAATATGTTATAATAATCATCATAATAAAACATGTTTTTAACAAAAAAATTAAAATTGCACATGTTGTATTTCTATGTTTCATGCTTTATTATTCTAAAACTAAATATTCTTTAATCATTTCATGGATTAGATAAACATGATTATATGTATTAATAAGGATAACATGTTTCTACTTATATATTTAAATTCAACATATTAAACAAGATATGAGATAAAGTCTCTCATACTAGAATTTCCCTAGTTACCACACAAAGGATTTCAACTTTATGAATTCTTCCCATAACAAACAACGAGTGACTTAGCATGTGGGGTAAGGTTATCTAAGTACTAAAAAAATATTATCATTCATAAAATAAAAAATTTAATAATTTAAATAGTTTTACGTCTCAACAAGTTACCAAAAATAATTCTTATCATTTTTCAAAATTTAAAAATAAATTCCACAAAAAAAATTACCCTAAAACATGCTTACATAATATGGTTATATCAATACTATAGAATTTTAATAAAGTGAAAATAAGGAGAAAGTTATTCTTGTCAAGGTTTCAAAATCCAAAATAATTTTCAATAACCAATATGGTTATTTTTATAAATTTCATAATTTAAATGTTAAAAGTCACATTTTATAACAAGTTATCAACACATGCTAATGATAAATTACAATTGTAAAGAAATGCATGGAATATTAACTCACATAGGAACCATAATACATCTAATAATTGTTTAAAAATAATTTATCTTATCATACCAGTGTGAAATCTACTTCAAGGTAACATTATTTATAATTTTTTTCAAAATTAAATAGTTTATGACAACAAAATACACTAAGCATGCCTCTCTAATAATTCCAACCATTAAGAAAACTAATAAAATGTTATACATGTATAACAAATGAAAAAAATTCATTAATAATCATGCTATAAAAGGAAATAAAACAACACGTTCAAACTTTAAGAAGGTTTCAAATAAATATACCAGGCCAGTTAACTGTGATTTTACTCTTTCCTTTTAGGATATATGAATAATTCAGAAAAAAATAACTCTTTATTAGAAATAATAGCATGGCAAAATTTAGAGAAACATGCATAATGTTTCATCATTTAATTAATTCATTTTAACTTCCCAATATCACCCAATTAAAATTAGAACACATGTCATCATGATGAATGTACCTCTCTTAGGTTTCTACCATGCAAGTGGTACCACCACAATTAGTCATTTAGTAGTCTCATAGTCCTTACATAGGATCATGAGGGCCCCTAAAATCTCATGCCATATACACTCTCCCAGGTCTATGTCACACACCACATTTAACTATAATTGTTTCAATACCAACCCATGCAGTCCTCATTGTTCATAACTTCAAAATTCATCATATATCCCAACCATCATCTTTGATACCACTCAGTCATGACCCCCTCCCTTAAAATATATTGTAATGAGGGAGAGAGATATAATAACCCCATAATTCTTGCCTCCAGTGGGCCCTAGGTAGGATACTAGCACCGAGGGTATAAAAATCTCACAATATGGGAGGAATTTCTCTCTATAAGAAAACAATATTAGGTGATAGGATATATCAACCATAATTAACACTATGATATATATTTAAGAAAAAACAAAAAAAATCTCACAATTCAAGTGTAAATAAAACTAATACAAATAAAAATTTCCAATGTAAATACCAAAAAAACAAAACTAGAGCATCAAAACGACAACTATATGAGGCTACAACTATTATGGTCCAGTATGGTCTATAAAGTCCTCCTAGAATCTTTAAAATAGTTTTATATACAAAGGGTGAGAATACAAATATACTTAGTGGGAAAACAAAAGTATCTCATGCACATGTGGAAAGACAATACTAAAGAATCCATGAGAAAACAGTAGAACCAAGCAGCACCTAATAGTTGGACAAACCACAAAGCCAACCTCACCAAGGCTCGCACACTAAATAAAGTATCCAAGTAATATAATATAATATAAACCACATCAATTGATAGGGTACCCCACACCACTTTCCCTTTGATTATCCACTCTCACAACCCAATGGAAAACATCCCAAAACTCCCACCTCTTATGAATAACATCACATCACATCCCTCCCGCACACACTTGGGCTATCACAACATATCACATACCTCCCCCAAACACTAGGGTAATCACAAAACATCACATCCTACCTACACACACCTGGGCCATCACCACACATCATATCCCACCCGCACATAGTTGGACACATATCACATCTCATCTAGAAGACACATGGGACATCACACCACAACTGATCCTGAAGACACCTGGGACCACACATCACAACTAGCCCAAAGACACCTAGGCCATTATCACCTAGAAGAGGGAGCATGGAAGAGCAGATGGCTAGCCATCCCTCCACCCACTGGAATATTGGGAAATACCCCCCCCCCCCATGTGACTATGTGGGTGTTGGAACATAGTGCACCATAAGGTTGGGTGCGTATAGAAATCATAAGAACATATAGTGTATACACATATATAGTTACAACATGTAATCCCATCATATGGGTTTAAAATAAGAACTAACTATATCATAGAATCCAGATAATCACTTCCACCTCTAAATGTATAAAATCACATAAACAAACTAGAAACCAAAGATCATATTTTAGTATTTAATCTATTTTCTGAAGTCTCCATATATCAAAAAAATTCAATTTAACAAACTCTTTAATTTATTTACTCAATATTTGTTTGCATCCTATTTTATTTAGGAAGACACATTGTTTCATAATTCTATCCCATTAGTTTTTATATATACATTAAACAATTAATCAACACAGCCCATCATCAATTTCCTCATTAAACAATCCCATTTGAAATTACTAGCATGCGCTATTAGTACTATTAATACTTGGGTAAGTATAATATAACCAACCACACAACATAATAACAACACCACAACCCAACTGCCATATCAACATCATTTTGCAGCCACACCCAGTTTCACATCCCCACTGAATAACCATACCACAACCACCATCGCAACCTCATTGCACCATTGAACCATAACAACCATCACATCCCCAATGAACAACCACATCTCATCCACTTCCCCCACATACATAACAATATAGCTACTAAAAATTACATAAGTCCTACACACACACAAAAAATCAATTCCATGCATCACATCAGATACCACAACATAACTCAATTTCAGATTTAGAAAATAAACAAAACTTATTTAATTTCACTTCTTTATTTAAGGGTGTTATCACAGAAGCCATTTGATCCTAGGGAATTCATTCCATTTAATGAATATACATGGTTAACCAATTATTTATGGTGATACCATTCAATCAAAAAAATAGAGGGTCCATAAAAATTCACTACAGCATAACCAAGTCACCAATATACACAATATTCACCAAGAAAAAACGTCAATGTAATAAAAATATCAAAATAAAACAATTTAGATCAATTAAAAGTTGTAATATCGCACTTCGCATTCCCCTACCCCTTTAGATTCAATTTAAAAATATGTTTGTCTTTATTAATCCAAATTAAAATATGTTATTAAGATATAATAATAATAAACCCCCTCCTAATGATACGCTTAAGGAGAAATATATGAAAACCCAACATGGAAGAAGAAATCCTTTCATAAATCACTATACCAAAATAGGGGGTGCATGTACCGGAGGAAACTGCCTCTTGGACTATGAGAAATATATCCAACTATAGAATCACATTCTATGACTCCAAGGATAAAGTATTTGGAACCTCCAATATCAAGAGAAATAAGAAGGAATGAATTAAGGTAAGATCTCCATGTTAACAATATTAGATTTGAAACTAATAGGATTTGAAACAGTTTAGTTGACCATTAAATACAGATCTCATTAATCCACACAGTTTAATAATTTAAAAGTTCTGTGAAATTTTCTGAAATTAAATATGTGATTAAACTCTTTTAAACATCTTTAAACCCATTAATTAAGGCATTTAAACCCATTTTTCTCATATAATACGTAAAATGTAAATTCTATAATTTTGTTTGGAAAACTGGAAAATTATGGAAAAATGGAAAAAAAATCTGGATGAGTCATTGCCAGGATAAGTCACCTTCAAGATGAGTCATCATTAGGACGATTCACTGATAGGATTAGTCATCGCCCAGATGAGCCACTACTAGAATGAATCACCTTTAGGATGAGTCACCTATAGAATGATTCACTGCCAGGATGAGTCACTGCTAGGATGAGTCACCTCCAGGATGAGTTACTGCTAGGATGATTCACCACCATAATGAGTCACTTCCATGATGAATCACCATTGGAAAACTGAAAATTTGGAAAACTATTGAAATGACTCATCATTGGAATGACTCACATGTCCCAAAAACTCCCCAAACTCCACCCAGACATCTCAATTATTATATTTATTGTAAATTAATGGTCCATAAGGTTCAGTTCATTACATACATGGAGATAATACTAATTATGGAACAAAAATAAAAAATTACTAAATAATAAAGAGACTTAAATAAAGTCAAGGACACCTACCTCAATCAAAAATATCAAATCCATCCTAAGATCATACTAACATCCTTTAATTCCATGAGAACATATCTTATTAATAAATATCCCCAAATTAGTAAACCAAAAATTAAATCCAAATTCTAAAATTGGAATAATTTATTCCAAACTTATATAAAATATCACAGTACTAAAACCATGAAAAACAGTGTGTGGTCCACTCCTAGTTCATACTTGGACCTATGACACACAAAATTACTAAATTAAACATTTGAATCCAATGTAAATACCACCCAAAACTATCAAAAAACAATGAAACTCACCATTAAATATACCTTAAATGAAATAATGAATGGTGTCTTGATTTCCTCCTCCCTGTATGTCATCTACAATCCTTACAGAAAATTCCCAACATGCGTGATGATTTAACAAAACTCTAGTGAAATGGTATCTTAAAATACAAATATAGATGACCCGAAATAATATAAAATAATGGAGGAAGAACAGAAAGAGAAAATATATGAACCTACATCAAATATATTTGAAAATCCTCTCCCAAACATACCGGATTGAAGGAACTCCAAGGGAGAATACAAGGGGGTTCTATCTCCCCCTCTTTCACAATTCCAAAGAGAAGAAACATAAGGGGTTTATAAATTAGAAACTTAAAAAAATACCATATATCCCCCATTAAAAACCCATCCATTAGGTTTTTTTTGTTAAACCATGGAATTCATGGTGGAAATCCCACTTTCACCTTACATATTCATGGCACGACCAAAGGTCACTTCATGAAATCACCTCGGGAAAAACCACTATATAGGGAACTACCCTTTATGATGCTTCCTCCTCCTTTTTTCATGACATACCTCATTATATCCCTTGATAGTGAAACACAGGGGGATTGTAATGAGAACAGTATCTATAGTAATATAATTTCTACATGACCATTGAACCTTGCTCTAATGCATACTCGATCACCAAACACACCTTCCAAACCCTATTCCTTATACAAAAAACATATTTTTAAAATGTTCCAAGACTTTAATTCTCAATGTTAATCCCAATTCATAGAATTAACCATACTCAATATCAAAAATTCAAACTTCCCCTATAAGGTAGTGACCCTAAAATTCATGGGTCATTACAAACACCCAACCATAATGCTTCTTATCCTTGAGAGGTTGTGATGGTCTTCTTACCCTGAACCCCAACATACCTTTGTCTCAAAACCATTTCAATTTCATTTCATTCAATCACTAAGCACCAAACATACTTTTTATGCACAAATCAAAACACCATGTATAGATGCATTGGTATTTTCATTTTAAAAAATTCATTTGATCTTAAACCACCTCAATTGCATTCCAAACAATGCTCCCAACACATTTCCAAACTCATTGCATCAAATTATATGCTAAATAACTAGTATTTCCTTCTCTCACCTAATTATATATAAAATGACCATTCTTAGTTTTCAACGCATCACCCCATCATCTACCACCCAATAACAATTCATTAACACTCAAAAGCATCATTGAACTATCCAAACACCAACACCAAAGTCTAAAAAAACTATAAATGTAATTATATAGTTGGACTCTAAACCAAACCATTCAATCATCATGATATTCCCATGTGCTCCGACACACCATTGGCATGACAAATTTTCAAATCATTCTACTATCATCTTGAGTCTATCGCAACACATAGACTCTATCTAACACCACACTTGAATTTCCAAATTAGGCCCATCTACACACTAGCATCCCAATATCATCTCAACCATCCACTAACTAGTTCCAATACACCCATGACCCCATAATAGGGTATTACACCCATGACTGATTGATTCTATACTGCCATAGATGTATCCCTATTTTCCCTAATAAAAACTATAACATCTAGTCTTCACTTCCCATGTCATGTTCATTACCGTACGGAAAGACTGGAGGTGAAAACCCACTTCTACCAGAGCACCAACATGAATAACTAATCCCTAAACATAAAGAGAGTTATAAATATCAACCATCTATCCCAAAAAATGTAAGTTCCAACTACCAACTCATCCTGAGGTATATGGTGCTCCCCACCATAAAAAACACTTTTAAAACACCCACCAAGCATCCTAACACATGAAATCATAAAAATGTATATTGAGGGGTCCAAAACCTAAACCCACCAACTCATGTTTACCTACTAATTAATTGTATCCATATCCATCCATGAAATATCTATAGTCAGATGTCTCAAAATAAAGAAGAAATAAAAATGGAATTCATATTCAAACACTTGTGTCTCTTCTATAAAACCACTAAAAATCACACAAAAAATCAATCTACATAGGAACTAGTTTCTATTTGTGAACCATACCAACCATATTGAATCCACACACCTACCTCACTTTATGATTTATAAAATAACATGGAACATAATCTGAGCAAGTAATTCAAGAATCCTAGTCACACCTTCCTAAAACACAAAATATAAAAAGATGCGGTTTACATGAACTAGTATCTCATTTGAAAAATCATTAAAAACATTTTCCAAAAATCAAAACTCATATAATTTTTTAAAACACCACTTTGGATGCAAGGATTTTCACCAAAATCAAATCACCAAAACCTCACATCCTATCCAGTTGTTTTCCTAAAAACTGATCACATTTCTAAAACTATTTTAAAATCTAATTTTAAAATCCATTCTGAAACAAAATTTCTAAATCCTTTTTTCTTAATTTTACCAAAAAATGTAAATCACATCCATTTTAAAATCAATAGCTCCCTATTCCATTTCAATTAAAAATTGACTTATAAAAACCATTTATGAACACCTCATTCCAAAGTACAAGTTTTATTTTTAAAATTGAGTTTATTCTTAAAATAGGGTTTTATCAAAAACAAATCAGCTAAAAACCATTACCATTTGGAAGCCTAATAATCATAGTCACAATAGAAATCAATAAAATAGGCCCATAATATTCATATTAATCTAAAAAACCTTATAATATATTTAATTAAAAATAAATTATATTTTAGGTTTCTTCAATTAATAATGGATTACAATGAGGTAATAGGTTAGACAATATCGCCAAAAGGTGTTTGTATCATTCCTTAAGAATTCCACTATCATGATGCAAGAAAAACTCACTAGATCTTTCCAAAGAACTATTAATCATCCCAATTCTCATCCATTTAACATTATATCAAATAACTTACTCATCCTAGAGTGCATAGTCCCACAATTTTACATCCCCTAGAAACTTTAGTTTCAACGGATATTATGTTGGATAAGTCTATGCTCAATCTACCTCTTGGCTTCCAAAAAACTAACTCCACCTATAACTATACCACCCATTCATAAAATAATATTTGATACCATTTTTTAATTCCTAGACACATATCACCAAAATATAATTCAAGTGTGTTCATCACTTGACCCAAGCCACCCTCTTTGTATTATAAAGTTTATCGACTAATATAGAGGGCCTAACATAATCATATTGAGACTATTACCTTTAAAATAAATCATGGGGACCATTTTTGAATCTAATAAAAATTCATCATAACCCATTCATATTATAGACTTCCCAAAAACAATTATACATAACACAATGAGCCTCATGGACCCCTGTAGCCCAAAATAGAAAGTTGTGATACATAAAAAGTTGTAAATATATAACCATGATGTTATATATAATATAAAATAGTGATGCACTATTTAGTATATATGATAATAATAATTGGAAAATAAATAAATTAGCTTCCAAAAAACTCGCATAAGCCAACCTGCTAGATCCCCAGTCCCTCTAATTATCCAAAAGTGCCCTAAGTGTCTAAATCCAATATATACCTATGTCCTAAGAGAATATGAAGTTATCCCCATGTACATTGAAATCTATGTCGTTTATATAGGTTGGGGGTTAGTCCAATGGACCAGTAGGAATATCCAATGCCTCAATGATACTAAGTTCTACTATAAAAAATTGGATTCTCATGCAATACGCATATAAGAGGTCAAATAATTTTCATGAAACACACCCACTTATGAACATAACACATAATACACATACAATAATATAATTTAAGTCATTTTATGATAACCTGACCACCATGACACATAACCATAACTACTATGGCTCTATACTATAAGGAAGACAACCACACCATACTAAAACCCATCCAATACCAAAAGACGTTGGGAAGGGTTTCATATAAAGTATAAATAGTTACCCAAAAAATAAAGGTATGGTGTCCCCAAGTACTGAATCGTCCCTTCTCACTTGAGGGATGTAACATCCCAACCCAAACCACTAGGTACAATTTAGATTATTTGTGACCTCATGTGTGGTTCCCTATAGGAAAGAGGCTTTCGACTAGTAGAGAGGTTCTAAGTTCATCAGTTGGGAGACTATACCCTCATAATCATATCATAGGATTAGTAATTAGAAATAAACAATAAGATAAATAATCAGAGTAAAATTGGAAATACAAAGATGGAATACATGTCATAAAAATAAAGCATCTTCTAAAGTGGAAATAAAAACTAGTGTAATAAGTTGTAGATAAATAAATAGACAAATAGTGGGTCCTTTGGAGTCTGTCATGATGTGCTACTAGCTTCATTATCCACTTCTCATCCATCAATCACAGGGCCCTTTCCATTTAGCGTATCTCTCATAAAATCTACAAACACATTGAAATTCCAAATTATGGTATGAGTACAAGACTCTGAAATACACCGCCAATGATTCCTTAACCTGATGTTATCAAGTATTCAAGTGTATTACAAAATAATAATAAATGAAAAACTAGCATAGTACCACACAATTAAAAAATGAGTGCTTGTGAACTAACCAAGCCTCCACAAACCCTTGGTTATACCTACTTCATCTCCATTTTGGAAATGTATAGTATTTTGTTTAAGTATCAAAAACTAGACGCAGGAATGTTGGTGAGTCACTCATAATCCATAAATCATATAATGAAGAAAAAAAACCTATATGGAATCCACAAGGCATTGGGTAATACTTAGAATCAACAAGGCATCGAGTATCTATAACTAACCCAAAATCCACAAGGCATTAGGTAATACTCAAAAATAAATAATCCATCATGTGTCAGTAATCTACTCATAATCCAAAAGGAATCAAGTAGATTCTAGGTTACAAGGTTATTATGTTGCACAGTGATCATCACCGCTCATCATGTGTGCACCCCACAAGGAGTAATCATTCCACAACGACCTCCTGTCAAGTATACACATACGAATCCTATAATGGAAAACATGAAAATTTAAAGCATGTTAACAACCATAGAACACATCATGATAAATATAACATCATTATATACATCAATATGTGAATAAAACATCATTGTGGAATCAAGTTATCACATCAATCTCATGGAAACAAATAATAGCATACCATAGGCTACACACACACATGTGATCATAAGTCAAGAATGGTATCAGTTAATTCAAAACATAAATAAAGTATGGAAACATGTGTAAACAAGAGCCCAAAAAGTAAATGAACTACCAACCACAAAATTTTTTGATGTCAAAGGCAAGGATAAACTAATAAAGAACACACCTCTTCAGGGCATGATTATTGTAAACATCTACACATCAAATCTGTAGGTTTTTCAATGGATCCTAGAACCAAAACTAGTTATTTTATTTCAAAAAGACATAAAATATAACATGTAATGAAACATTGTCTCTTCTAAATAATTTTTGAATTTTTGTTGTAGGTCAACGCATGTGCTCTCAAAATTCTTCTCAACAATAATTATCTTTTGATAATTTCTCCTAAATTATCCTTTTATAATTATCACTTTATAATTTATTATAAACTATCCTTTTATAATTATCTCTTGATAATTTCTCATAAATTATCCCTTTTCTAATTATCTTTTATTTTTTTCTCATTAATTATCCTTTTATAATTATCTTTTGATAATTTCTCATAAATTATTCTTTCATAATTATCTTTTGATAATTTCTCATAAATTATACTTTTATAATTATATTTTGATAATTCTTTATAAGTTATCCTTTATAATTATCATTTCATAATTTATCCTAAATTATCATTTTATAGTTATCTTTTGATTATTTATTATAAATTATCTTTTATAATTATCTTTTGATAATTTATCCTAAATTATACATTTTAATTATCATTTTATAATTTATTAAAAATTATCCTTTTATAATTATTTCTTATAATTTTATACTAAATTATCCATTATAATTATATTTTGATAATTTCGTTCAATTTAACCTTTATAAATATCTTTTGATAATTTAATACAAATTATAATTTTATATTTATCCCTTATTAATTCCTTATAAATTATCCATGATAATCTTGAAATTATCATTTGATAAATATAATAATTATCCTTTGATAATACATGAAATTATGCGATTATAATTTTGATAATCTTTTCATGTGAAAATTACTTTATAATTATGATTTAATAATTTTAATAGTATTATATTTGATATTCTCTTGAAATTATTCTTTGATAAATTGTTTTAATTATTTCTTAATAATTATTCATTATTATCCTTTTATAATTCCTTTTAATTATATTTTTATATTCATAATAATTCATCCGTTGATAATTTTATTAAAAATCATCAATTTATAATCTAGTGTAATTATCATTGATAATTTGATGAAATTATCAATTGATAATTATAATAATTTTCCTTTTATAAATTTTATAATATTATCCTTGGTAATAATTTTCAAATAATCTCCTTTGATAATTTATTTAAATTATCATTTGATGATATTGTTAAATTATCTTCGATAACACTGCATTTTATTATTTTATTAACCAATAATTACTTTTTAAAATTGATAAGGAAGAAAATAAAATTTTAGAAAAATAAAATTAAAAAAATACCTGCAACTATTTGGCTACACCATGGAAGGAGGGAGACCATGCCCAGCTGAATAATGCCAAAAATTGATTGTCGGAATCCTACCGACTACATTCAAGGGGGTTCTAGATTTGTCCAGACTCAAAGAAATCCACCTAGAATGAACCCAAATGGTTCGGGTATAAAAACCCAAGTCATGTATGGGTATTTAAAATTGAAAATTATAATATCCTTTTCAATCCATGATTCAACCTAAAAATCAATGCAGATTCATTGATTTCCACTTATTGGGGTGTTTTTAATTTATTTGCATTCAAAATAGTGGTAAATGGAAGGTTTTAAAAATCTATGGGCCTTAAAATGGATGTTGGAACTTAGTTATGGAAGATATTAACAATGAAAATTATTTTAAATAATTGAACTAAACTAATAATTTTTATAATTTAATATAAATATTAAATAACCAAAATTAATGAGTGACTTGACCAAATATTTGACGTGCATAAAATTTATTCCCCACCTAGGGTAAACCCCATGTCCTGAACCTAACAGTGGTCTCATATTTCTCATACGATGCATTTTTTTAAAGATATTAAATTATTTATTATTTAAAATCATAATAATAATATAATTAAATATTTAAACCATATTATCACATGTGATGTTTCCAAACATCCAATGTGTATAAAAGTTATATCTCATCTAGGGTAAAACCTGTGTACTAGACCTAATGAGGGTATCATATTTCTCATACAATGCACCGTTTTTGAGATATTAAATAATTTATTAAATAAATAATATAAAAATATTAAATAAATTATCTTCACAAGAGATCTGACCTAATGTTCAACGTAAAAAAAAATTATACCCTGCCTAGGGTAAACCCTACATCATAGACCTAATGGTGGTCTCATATTTCTTGTACGATGGAAATTTTGGTATATATTCAATTATTTTGGATAAATCACACCTGCATAGTTTAATATATTTAATATTTTTATTTCTTCTACGTTAAGACTCTTCGGGCATCAGAATCTTACACTAACTCAGTACATATCTCCAAAAATACTCTGTAAAATATTCTAAGACGATAAATGGCCTTTTACCCCTAAAAAAACCATTAAAACATTTATTAAGTGATTTTTATTGAGAATTTACATTTTCACATAAAAATAATTATAAATCATTAACATGTAGGGTTTTATTATCTTTAAAAATTCAAGATATTACAATTATCCCCCTCTATAAACTTTTTATCCCTGAGAAATGTCTCTGGTAGTCTTGATCAAAAAAATCATACCACTGAGCATGAAAATCATACTAGAACTCCTATATCTCTTCCTGGATCCGTCAATGTTGCCACCAAATCCAGACTAGTGGTATCATCTTTCCTCACAACATCTTCTCACTTAGATCTATGATCCACACCAGAAACTCCTCATAAGATGAATTGGTCTCTAAGTAGAATTTCACACAATAAATAACATGAACAGGGTGGGGTATGTGCCTTTGAAGTTGTGACACATGAAACACATCATGCATACCTCGATAGAGATAAGGGAGGTCAAGAAGATATGCCACTTCCCCTATCTTCTTAGAGATCTCAAAGGGTCTAATAAAATGAGGTTCTATCTTTCCCTAATTCCTCAGAGGTCTCCTTCCCAACTAGGGAGCACTCACAAAAAAATTATCGGCCATAGAGAACTACAATGACCTCTTTCTATAGTTGTAACAAGATATTTTTTTGATCTAATCAGTGATAAACTTCTTCATAATAAGATACACTCTTTCAAAGGCCTCTTAAACCAAACTATTCCCACTATCTCTATCTCACATGCCTCATGGAAACAAGTGGTGGTCAACATGGTCTCTCATAAAGAACCTTATAAAGTACCATCTAAATAAAATATTTTTAAATGTGATTGAATGTGAAATAAATAAATTCAAGGTGATCAACTTACACTCTATTGAGTTCTAGCATGAAAACATGAATCATATCCTCTAATATTCATATAGTCTACTTAAACTATCTTTCAGTCTGAGGATGGTATGTCATGCTCAATATTAGTTGAGTCCCTATATATTTTTTCAAGACCATAAAAAATTGAGACATAAAACATGCATATATATCTAAAAAATTATCAAAGTAACTCCCTGAAATCATCTCTTAGACATAGAGCTTTCCCAACTCCTCCACTAAGTGAGTCTCTCTGATTAGTAAGAATTGTGTAGACATAGTTAGACAGTCGAAAATCACCCAGACTATTTCATGAATCCATGGGGTATTGGGTAACCCAATCACAAAGTTCATGGTTATGTACTCCCACTTCCACATAAGTATCTATAGTGGATTCAATAATCCACTAGGACGTTGATGCTCATACTTTACCCTCTAATAGGTAAGGCATCGGGAGACAAAACCAACAATGTCTCTCTTTATCCTTTTCTTCCAAAACATTCTATAAAATTCATGATACATCTTGGTCACACCAGGATTCACTTTCCTTGTAGAGGTATGGTAATCCCTCATCATCTACTCTCTGATGGAAGTAGAGACTACTACTCTCTCATGTACCAAGATCATATTATAATTATTCATCAACCAAACAGTTATTGAGTCACCACTATCTAGTTGTTCCCTCTTCACAGGAAACTTTTGGTATGAATTATGGATAGTCTTCACCTAGTCTACTGGTGAGTATTTTTTCACAAAAGGGGAACAAGTTTCATATACATGATCCTCAATAGAAACTATCCTCCAGTCGGCCAACAAGCCCACCATGCATCACTTATTCTCTGGAGGCCTCTCACCAAGCTCCTGCTCAACCTACATATTATGGATAATAGTATCTGAATCAATTTTTCCTTTTCTATGTGAATACATCATCTCATGGTCGAACATATATATATACTTAACCCAGCACCTCTTCCTAATATTTATGTCCCCTTATGTGAAGATATAGAGAAGGATCTGTAGGTTGGTATAAAAAATCTATCACCAAAGAGATAGTGTCACCAATACTTCAAGTAATATACAATAGTTTCTAGATCCAAGTCATGTGTAAGGTATATCCTCTCATGGGGTCATATCTAATGAGATTTATAGGCTATTACCATATCTCTTTGAATTAACACCACTCCCAGACCAATGCCTCATGAATAGTATTACACTACATAACCAATCGTAGTCTCAGGGAGTGTTAGTACTGAAGATTTCATATACCATATCATTAGTTCTAGTAACACATCTTCACATTAGTCTAAAAATTATAATATCACTTCATTATTTATAAATGTTGTCGTGTGTACTGATAGTTGGGAGAATTCCTAGATAAATCGTTCATAATTTCCTACTAAACCCAGAAATATCCTAATCTCAAACACAATCTGTGGATATTTTCAATACATTACTACCTCAACTTTATCTAGAACTATAGATATAATGGTCTCAAACACCACATGTACTAGGAACTTCACCTCTTGAATCTAGAATTCATACTTAAACAACATAGCGTAAGGCATGTATTCTCGAAGCATACTCAAGACACTCTCTAGGTGACTAGCATATTTCTCTTCTGTTAAAGATTATATGAGTATATCTTTGAAAAATACTATGGTTATCAATTCCAATAATGGATGGAATAAATTATTCATTAGGTTCATGAACACTAATTGTGTGTTTATTAGACCAAACGGATTTACCAAGTACTCACACAATCCATAACTACTCTAGAATAACATATTTATAATTCCCTCCTCTTAAACTCATAATTGATGATATCATAATAAAATATCATTCTTGGAAAACCATTGGGATCCCCATAGATGATTGAAAATACCATTGATCCTGGTAAATGGATATCAATTCTTCATTATCACCTGGTTTAAATTTTGGTAATCAATTTATAGCTGAAGACTATTTTCAATCTTCTTGGAAAACAACATAGGTTAACCCCATGGTGAAGTATTCAGATTTATAAATACCTTCCTCCTTAATTCATCTAGTAAAAGCTTAATCTCCTTTTGTGTGATTGGAACCATATTATTCGGGGTATCTAAATGGTTGTTCTCTCAGATTGAGATCAATATTAGCTTAATTTTTTGTTCCTTCATAGTTTAAACTAGGTAAAATATTCCCAAAAATATTTCAACCCATTCTTTAGTATCCTAATGTAATTTGATTATATTGAAGGATAAATAATTCTGTAGATGAAAATCATAGCATATTAGACCATAGTTATGAAATTATAGGTCTTAGTTCCTTAACCACATACCATGTGTGAGAGCATGATCAACTTGATTATCCTACACATTATCTGGTAAAGAATACACATAATCCCTTGGGGAAGTGTTCTGGTCTTCTTCTTATGTAGTCTAATAAGACTACATTAAGGTGAAATCTCCCATAATGAGAAGGAATACTTCGGAAAAGAAAAAAATTCATTAAGATAAATACTAATTAGTCTATGGGGTCACATAAGGTTTCTCTTAACTAATGTATGGGATCAAACATAGTTTTTCTATCAGTATACCCTTAATCCAAGGTATACCCCTCCTAAAACTAACCCTTGTCTCCATCCCTACACATTAGTCACAACCATCTTATATATTTATATTTATATTTATATATACTAAAATAAAAACACGCTCTTTTTAACTAATTAATGCCAATAAAGATATATCAAAAAATTATAAAACACAGATATATCACTCAAAGAGAAACTATCCTGAATAGGTAACACAAATCAAGGAATTTAATTAATTAACTACTATGTAGAGCAAAAATGTGTATATATATGGTATGTAAACCTATATTCCTAGTAATGATTCATAAACGCACCCGAAATCTCATAAATTGCATATAAACATCATGTGCATCACCTAAGGTGAATTTAATCAACGGTAAAAACAAAAAATAATTTCTATTTTATGGAAACATGGAGGTCCACTACACAATATTGTTTAGGCATGGACATAGTTCCCTTCCTGAGTCCCAATGTCCTATATCTTGTCATCCCTATCGAAAACTAAGACAATAGAAGAAACAAGTTAGTGAATCATGATGCTCTGATTCCATTTTTATGTAATGTCCTTCCTCAATCCATGAATCTAGTCATTTTACCCCATGGGCATCCTATAATAGCTTTTTTCCTTCTCATCCATCTTACGGGTGGTCCATGAACAAAGCCTGATCACCCTAGAAAGGTCCACTGTCTCAACCCATTCCTTCTTACTAAAGGAAAGGCCAGGTATTAAGATCCCTCTACCCAACTAGGTTTGTCACTTATCCCAATAAAAAATTCATAACATGAAAGAAACAATAAAAATGGTGCACAGCCCATCACAAAAATCACAAACTCATCATAGGTCACTTATCAATAAGGACTAAACACCATGCCTCAAAATCATCCCAACACCCATCTCATCCCTTTAGGGGTTTTTCACATGTATATGAACTAACCTTTCACATTGATACCAAATGTTAAGTTCTCAAAAGGATAAACACATAACATGCATCATCACACAAAAAGTATATACCAAGCAATCATAACAAGGAATAAAAATAAAACACGTGATTTGGAATATAGGGAATAATCCTATTGAGGTAAAACATAAAAAAAATAAACCAAATCCTTCTAGTTATGTTTTAAAAAAATAATAAAAATTTCTTTTTCTAACCATGTATAAAATTCATATCATTTTAACTTTCTCTCATAAGCACCAAGTCCAAATCTTGTCAAAAAAAATTAGAAACTCATTTCCATCTTGAAATGTTATTTCAATACCATTATCTAAATGAAACATTTCTTTTAAACATATATTTGAGTCAAAAAACTTTTTAAATCTAATATTGAAAGTGGAAACCTATTTTTATTTGAAAACCAACTCAAGACACTAAGAATACCATAAAGGGGGCCACTAGTAATCATTTGACCAGTGCACCACCATCAAACCATTTACATAGCAATGTGGTCTATGTTTACTGTTAGGATTATTTAATCCCATTGCAATATATAGAATAATCACAAAATGCATACAACATGTAGTAAAATAATACTAGTGAATTAACATGAACATGAAATCACAAAATGATCAAGAGACTCAAATAAATTCAAGGACACATACCTTAACCAACAATAATAAATTCATCCCAATATTGAAACAACCTATTTAGATTCCATGATCACCTATCTTGTTAAATATTACCAAATTAATAAACCAATAAATAAAATCAAATTTTCAAATTTTTATAAAATAATCCAAACTAATTAGGATGCCTCATAACACCAAAACCATGAGAAAAGGTGTGTGATCCACTTCCTATTAATATTAATTCCTAATCTCCACAAAATCCATAAATTAAAATTTTGATTTTATGATCAATTTCACCCAAAATAATAAAACCCCCCTTAAAAACTATAATCCATATACTTTAAGGTAAAAATGAATTTTTTTCTTGATTTCCTCCTCCTAGAATGTACTCTATGAACTACATATGAAAGCCCCCACAAGTGCGATGATTTAACAAAGATCTAGTGAAATAATATACTAAAATTCTTAGATGGACAACCTAAAATAATATAAAATAAATGATGATAAAAATGAGGAAAAATATAGGAACTTCCCATGAATTTTTATGATAAACCTCTAAAAATGGTCTTGGTCAAAGGAAATTCAAGAGGGTAGAAAAAGGGGAAGGTGGTTCAGCCTCCCCCTATGATCATTCATCTCAGGAGAAGAAATATAAGGGTGATCTAAATTATAAACCCCTAAAATTAATATATAACCCATATTATAAAATAAATAACCAACAGGTGGTTCATAGCATGATAAGGGGGTTGATGATGTGAATCCACCATTTAACCAATTGATTTATGGTGTGAATAGTGGTTGTGATAAGAAAAAACCCCTGGTTGAACCACCATTCAGGGCCTATCCCTTAGTGGAAGAATCTTATCCTCTTTTTGGTATATAATCCCTCACTTTAGTCCTTCATAGTATAATCCAGACAGTTTGTGGTACAAACTACTACAGTAAAAGAAGAATTTTCACAAGGCATCTGATTTGTTCATTGACACCCACTTGAAAATTTAAAACATGTTATGGGCCATGTTACTCTTTTATAAATATCTTATTATGATGTTTCAATAATTAAATTATCAATATAAACCTAAATTTATGGAACAACCCCTCATTCATATCATAAAATTAGACGTCCCTCATAATGGAATTCCCTAAAATGCATGGCTCATTTTATAGGCATCATATAATTCATATTATAAACCATGATCATTAAATTATATCTAGTGAGATGACTCTATAAGGATATGGAAATAAATAACCAATTCCTATATGATGCATGTATCGTTTACCTGTTCTCTATAACTAGTTCCTTGGAACTCCAAGTTAAAACCTAGGTTATTATAGTCTTAATGAATGGATATATCAATTTTCATGAAAACAATAGTTTCCCTAGATTGGAATCCAAACTCAAGACCCATTGAAATTGTTTATATAAGATCCCAAAATATTCCCACATTCATAACTACAAAATATATTCCTAATATATAACTTTTCTAATACCCCTCGGACAAGACCCAACCCATTGGGACCGCACCAGGGCCTGTAATAACTCAAGTGTGATGCTCCAATCCTACTTTCAATAGGCTAGAAGATAGTGTATATAATTTACTAGGAATAATATATAATATGTTAATTCTTATCCCAATACACTTATACATAATCACATGTCTCCACATAGGATATAACAAAAAGGATGAAAGAAAATACTGAATGTAATATTTAAAATGCATGTGACACAGAGTAATTATCTATAGAGTATGACAGAGTACAAACCCCATTTGTGTTTGTCACCTCTAGGTGACACTATAATTCTTCTCCATTGATGTTGTGTCCAAAAAAATTACTAACAAACTATTTTTCTTATGTGTAATACATGACATGTGTAGGTGAGATTCCCATGCATGGGTGAGTATATACGTACCTAGTAGGACACCCTGAAAACTATAAAGGATAAATAGAATAAACTAGTCAACTCAAACCCATTAAGTTAATGATAGGAATAACCCATATATTAATTTAATATATAGAACTCAGTATGTATAAGAGTATTGATTTAGAAATTCCAACTACCTAGGAAACCATAAAACATGAGTAACTAAAAAATATGAACTACCCAGCTTAGCAAACCCACATCATCTAAATGACCATACTAAGAGACCCAAACCTTATTATAACATATTTTTCAGTCTATAGAGTACCAAACCATAATAGTGGACCTACTACTTGTTGAGAAATAATTTTAGATGATGGATTACCTTGATCTATATAAAGAGTACATGTTCCTCATCTAAACATGTCTTGTCAATTGGGGGAGTTCTTAATTCAATAAACCATAGGGGACCATTTCTTATCAGGAACAATAGAGTACCAACCCGATGATTAAATTTTAGAGGACCAATGTCAGGAGTATGTGGGGAGTAATTAACTCTATAAACTTATGGGGGGACAGTGGCCTATCATTATAACCTATCTAGGAGAGTACCAAACCCTTATGCCATGAACTATTTCAGGCCACCCATGATCCGATCACCCATGTTAGTTTATGGAAAGGAATGAGGTGCATTCCTAATACTCATGTGATGGAAATATTTTTTATGGAATCAAAACACACTCACTAATAATGATTTTTCCCAGGTAAATATAATTCAACATGAGGAATAATTTTATCGAAATTTCAGCATGGCATGTCAATACATTATATATCCACGCATAAGAAAAATAAGCAGTTTCAAAATAAAATAGTTTCAAGAAATTTATAAACCTAACAAAAAAATTTCTTAAATAAATAAATTTGAACTCAACCAGGTCAAAATATACAGTATAAATCTAAGATGGCTGATACAACTATGATACTAAATAAAAAAAATTCACTAGACTTCATCTCTACGTAACTTCAAGATCACTCTACAACACAAGATTCCCACTTCAAGATAGATCTTAATCCAAAACCTAAACCTAAAATAAATCCACAAAGTCAACAGACACCAAGTGGTGTAAGTAGGGTGTGAGCTAATATCTAAGTTTGATTTCACCAAAGGTTCCATTAAATTCATTTTTCAAAATAATCTTGAAACTCTAGTTTGAAATATAGTGATTTAAAAAAAAATTCATCACTATGAGAAGTAAAAATCAAATAAATTTTAAAATTGTCTTTTAAAACCCAAAACATGATTTAAGAAAACATATGAACTTACTTTAAAATTTCCATTTAAATTTTTCTTTTGAAAACACCCTTTTTAAAACCACTTCCTTAAAATTCCACAAGAAGGAAACCAGAAATATAATCAAAGATACATTAACTAAATAACTAAAATATAAAGAATAATAAATAGTAGATACCATAGTAGTAATAAAACAAGGGAAAAATATAATAAGAGAAATATCACAAGTACAATAGTGTCATAAAATAAATAAAAAATGGAACTTAACCTACTATGTAATAAAAATAATAAATAAAAATGGTATATAAAATCATGGGAAACTATTAAAAATATAGTGACATTATCATATACATACTTTGGTGAAATAATAATTTAGTGTATCGATGTATTCTAATTATATAACCAACTAGATACTATTAACTAGACTCATTAGTGGCACTCCCCCAAGGTTAAGACGTATCCCAGGCAAGGAAGATCTAGACAGTCTAATCATGACTAGATAGTATCTATTTATCAAGCTTTCAATGTGATTCTTATAATCCCCATGATATTACTAATAGAGGGGTATGAAGGATGTGTTCTATATTGAACACACACCAGTAATAAAATTCAAGGAAAACCATGCCCATGTTAAACCCCAACCCACCCTCACACACAGTATTCACTAAATTCCCCATTCTAAATTATACAAATAAAACAAAAATTATCATATTTATATTCAAAAAAATTATAAATATAGATCTTTGGAAATTTAGGTGATTATGTTGTACATTTTAGAAAAAAAATATTTACTTACAGTACCAATCGGTCCTTAAATCTTGAAACTAATAATTCATTTTCTAAAATCTCCATGAAAATCCATTTCCAAAACAATAACTTTTTAAGTATCTATTAGGCACAAAAGGGGATTAGATTCCCTAATGGGGGTTGAATTAGGTTATAGATATTATTTTCAAATTTATTTCTACCCCACTAGATCTTGACTTCATTATTATGAGGTTCACTTATTTTTTTATTAATTGTTAATTTTGATCATATTCTTTACAAATTTATCTAATGATGGTGCATAGAAAGTAAATTAATAAATAAATAATAAGAACACATGGATTTTTATTTGGTTTACCTTCATTATGATATGTATAAGGAGCATACAATGGTAATGTGTCAATATACCAAATCCACTAAAACTCACTACCAGTACAAGGTTTGGGATATATCACTTCTATGCCTAGGCTCACTACCATATAAGATTTAGGGTCAACTCACTGCTTTCTAAGGGTCACTCCCTCAATATTTCCTTTAATGGATCACTATCAGTGGAAGGGATCACATTCTTCCACTTAAGTTTCTCACTACTCCAGAAAGGATTCATACACAATTTATGGACATGTAGGTCCCTTAGAAATAATTAATGAATCCTCAATTATAGGTATATTTTATGCTGACGTTCTCTATGGGATGCTTCTTCTCTTCTATAAAAACATATTGATGTAGTACTTCCACTTTCTATACACCTGAAATAAACTTATATTTTCTTTATACATAGAAATTATCTTTTCTTTGGATCTAGAATGGTATTCCTTGGAGTCCAAGTCTTCCTTTAAATTCTATGGATGTAGTAGTGAATAAACTCATTCTTAAAGTTTATAAAATAGTACAAATCATATATCTTATTCTTCTTATGAATTCATATATGACAATGATATTGTTCACTATGTAATGTAGGCCTGAATCTCCTTATGTAAGACTCTAGTGTGATACCCCATGTGTAAGACCCTAGCGCGTAACCCCATGCACGAGATCCTATCACATAACCCCACGCACAATATCCCGTCACGTAACCCTTATGCAATATCCTAGAGTGGGGCCCTTTTTCATTTTGTATGAGATATTGGTACATAATCCTTTCACACTTTGTATGATATCTGAGCATAGGACCCTTTTTCATGATATCCTAGCTTGAAACCCTTTTGGACAAGATCCAAATACAAGACCCTTTTACATGAGATCTAGGTGTAAAACCCTTTTTCATGACATCTGGGCATGAGACCCTTTTCATGAGATCTAGGAATGAGACCCTTTTGTGTAAGACTTCTCTAGATGTTGCTTCAAATATATCTTTTTTAGAAAAAATTCATCACCTCTTATGAATGGGTCATTGGGTATTTATAGGAGATAATCCACTACCTTAACTCCACAAATTATAGACAGCCGCCTATTCCACCACCTTGAAATCATGTTCTTCATGAGATACAATCGTGAAATAAATTTAAAATCATTCGATGGTCAGTGATATTGTCTTCCATTTATTTATGTGATCCACCGTGAGATCCGTAGACAATCATGAATTCATAGATAGATATCATCATGATATCCAAATACATTCATGAGTGCTTCATGAGATCCCATCATGAGATCTGAATACAATCATGATTTTTCATTATGAACTTCACGAGATCTATCCATGAGTTTCTTTGAAAATAAAGCTTTGTCATCATGTGCTTCATGAGATCTCTCCATGAGATCATTTTAGAAATTCATGCTCCATTAGATCGGTTCATACTCTTTCACTCCATGAGATCATATATATTATACTTTCACGAGATCAATCATTTTTCACTCCCATGAGATCTGACATTTCATTCTTCCATGAGATTAGACATTTCACTCTTCCACGAGATCGGAAATTTTAATCTTCCATGATATTAGGAATTTTTCTCTTCCATGATATTAGAAATTTCTCCCTTTAATGAGATCATACATTTTTCACTTGTGTGAGATTAAACATTTTAGACTTCCATGAGATCATAAATTTCACACTTGTGTGAGATCAAGAATTTTTCTCTTCCACGAGATCATGCATTTTTCTCTTAAGAAATATCAAACATTCATGCTAAATCTTAATGCATCCTTTGATAGATAGACTTCTTCAACAACCTCATAAATTTCCAAAAAAACACAATAAACCTGAAATCACCACTAGGATTTATTTTTTCCAAAAATATTCCCCTTTGAGTTTTTTGACAAAAAATAAAATCTTCATGAATAAACTTTTGTACAAATCATGTGCATGAAAAATGATTTGTATTCTGTAACCCAAGATAGTGATCAAGGAATTCCTTAACACATACTCTAATCCCACATGAACAATTATCAGTGTGATAAATAAGACTACCATGAAAAGTTCATCAATGAATCAATTTATTCCCAAAAACATTCAATATCTTTCACCATAAACCCCACATGTTGTGATGTAAATCCTTTTATCAATCATTATTAGCATCGTCAGATTTAAAAATCCACTTACTTCAATGATCCACCTATTGGATTAGGACACTTTCTCCCCCTTTTATAGCCACAGATTCTCCTCGTTTTTCAATGAACTCTACATTCACTTTTTTGTGGTCTACTAAAGGTAAAGAGAACATATCAACACTTTAAGGGAAAACACATCATACCTAGGGGAGAGGGGGTCTTATATCCTCACTCTTTAAAGTGTGGGGAGTCAACTGAACTCTAAGAGAAATTCAATTTCATTCAAATGACTATTTTGGTAACAAATTTTTTGGGATATTTGTGACTTGTAGGTCAGTCATCACATACTTGTAATACTTAAGCTCATGTTCCACATTTTCCTTAATGAAGTGATATTTGATTTCAATGTTCTTATTCCATGGATGATGGACTGATTTTTTACTAATATTTATAGAACGTGAATTATCACAATGGATACCAACCATATAAATATCCCCATTATCATATAATTCAATAGGGGATTTCTTTATTTATGAATTTAATTAACCTTATTCAATTATCTTCATAAATTTGATTTTCAAAAATCTTCACACATTATTCTATTATCTCTTAAAATGAAAAAAAAGAAAATTAATTTCCCCCTTTGGTTTTAAATTTATTCTTATCCCATGAGACACCATAGGTTGAAATTCAAATACCACCAGGCTATTTGATATATCAAAAGTAGTCAGTTGATACCACACTATTGAATCTGATACCATATGAAAATGTGAAAAATTCACTTTTATTATCACATCCCAAGAGAAAGGGTAGCTTTACTTCAATAAGGAGACCTTCCAACTGTGTCTTCATCTACATGAGTTGGGTAGCAACTTGAGTATCAGCAATATAATCAACTTCAACTATGCTAAGAGTTACTAAATTCTATTTCTTTGTATGCCAACTGACTCAACTTTTCCCCAAAAAGAAAACTCCACCAGATGTGGATCTTCTATCATCAATGTTTCCTTCCCAATCAGCATTGGAATGCCCGAATAGATCAATGTTTTCTGAGCCATCATACCTAATTCCAAAATCTGTTTTTCCTTTGATATATATGAGAATTCTTTTTCCAACAATAAAATGTGATTCTTTAGGAGCACTCTGAAATCTTTCATATAAGGTAACAACATAGACAATGTCAGGTCTTGAGGCAATCAAATATAATAGACTTCCAATCAGCTTTTGAAACTCTTTGTGATCAAATTTCTTACCTTATCCATCTTAGACAACTTGGTTCCCACTGAAATTGGTGTGGACACTAGTTTCTAATTTTATATTCTAAACTTCTTCATAAGTTCCTTAGCATAAATTTCTTGAGAAATAAAAATTCGGTTCCTCTTTTGTAAAATTTGCAACCCAAGAAAGTATTTCATCTCTCCTAGAATGAACATCTCTATTGACTTCTTCATCTCCTCATCAAATATTTCAAATGATCTTTCATCTTTTCCAACAAATATAAGGTTATTCACATAAACAAATACGAGGAGAAAAAACTTCTAACATTTCTTGATGTAAATATTGTTGTCAACTCTACCTTTCTTGAAATTCATCTTTCTCAAGTAAGTATTCAGTTTTGAATACCATGCCCTCGGAGCCTATTTTAGCCCATAAAAAGCCGTTGTCAACCGTCACACATAACTTTCATCCTTCCCAATAAAAAATCCACAAGGTTGATCAATTTAAACTTGATCATAAAGGTCACCATTCAAGAATACAGATTTTACATCCATTTGAAAGATTTTGTAACCTCGTTATGAAGCAATAGTTATAAAGATTCTGATTGTTTCTAACCTTTCCACTGGAGAAAATGTTTCATAAAAATCAATTACTTCAATTTGTGTGTACCCTTTGCAAACTAATCTTTCTTTTTTTCTTATCACTTTACCTTATTCATTCACCTTGTTCCTAAAAAAATCACTTTTTACCAATAATGTTCTTGTTGTTCTTATTGGGTACAAGTTCCCAAGTATCATTCTTCTCTATCTAATCAAGATATTCTTTCATAGACTGAACCCATTTTGGATGCTCAAATGCTTTATTTACATCATTCTACTCAACTTTAGAATAGATAGTAGTGTGTGTAATACCATTTTTTGTTCTTCTTGTTTGATCCTCTGATGTTGATCTCCAATAATGTTCTAAGCCTCCACTTGTTTCCTCAGCCTGGGATGAGTTGTCTGAACTTCATCCTCATCACTTGAGATTTCTAAGTCTGATTCCTCTTCTTGAGTAGGATTAACACAGTTTACAGCATTATCAGAATCATTAACAAAATCTTCTCTATCCTATTCAAATTCAACATCAGCATATGACTTATTTTCTTTCTTAACATTTTCAACAACTTTCACATATGAAAAAATCAATAATTTTTATTGTTTCTTTGTTGATGCATCCATATCCTCTTCCTTTTGGATCATAGACAAGAAAAATTACATTATCTCCTCTTTGCTAAAACTTTTCTAGGTTTCCACGTTTCTTCTTTATAATGCATGGAATCCCAAAAAACTCTTAAGTTTTTCAGACTTGGAGTTTTTCCATAGAACATTTCGTATGGAGTCATATCTGATTTTGGACTACAGAAACATCAGTTCGGAATATACGCAGAATTTCTCATGGAATTACTCTAATAATAATGATAATGACTATTTTAAAGAAACGTAGTTCTCCCCTTTTCCACCAGACTTCTATTATTTCTTTTAGAAACCCCATTTTGGTGAGGTGTGTATGGTGAACTAAACTCATGCTGAATTCCATGCTTCTGAAGATAACTTTCAAACTCTTCATTATTATAATCACCACCATTATTAGTTCTCAACTTCTTCTTTGAATACTCATATTCCTTCTCCACTTTCCTATGGAATCTCTTAAACATTTTCAGAGCATCTGACTTATGTCTCATGTACATAACACAAGTGATGCGAGTAAAGTCCTCAATGAGAGTAATGAAGTACTAATATCTATTTTTAGATTGTTTTCTCATTGGTCCATAGATATCATAATTTTTAAGTTACAAGGGTCGTTTTGAGAGAATTTCAACTCTCCTATGCATAGAGTTTTTAATATTCCCTTTATCACAAATAGTGCAGCACCAATCTCTTCTTCTGGATAAATCAGGCAAATCTCAAACACTATCTTGCTTTGATAACTTTCACATGTTTCTCTAACACATATATCCTAGCCTTTTATGCCATAAAGAATTTTCATCCACCACACCCATGTAATAAGAGTCATGTACTTCTCCAACTTGCAATAAATTCCCTTTTGTACATTAGCCTCTTGTAACTACATTTCCATCATTTTTACTTTTCACAAAAAACCCAACTTTTCTAAAGATAACATTGTTTCCCTCATCATAGATTTTTGACAAACTTAGTAGGTTGTGTTTCATCCCATCAATATATAGTGTTTTCCTAGATTTCGTATTTTCTTTTCCAATGATGGTAGATCCAACACCTTTGATCCTTATAGATTCATCATTTCCAAATGTCACTGTTAAGTATTTGAAATCTTTCACATTCTTTAACAGATTTAAGTCTCCTATCATATAAAACAAAAAATCACTATCAAGGATCTAGGGTCGCCCTCCTTTTATAGCTTTTAAAGAAGTTTCAACATCAAGATATTTATGTTCATCCTTTTCTTCCACATTCTTCTTCTCTTTATCTATCCCTTTTTGGGGGAAATTAGCTACAAAGTTGCCAATATCTCCACAATAATAACATTTAAAAGGGAGTTTCCCTTTTATTTCCTTGTGACTAATTTCACATTTTTAGAAAACAAGGATAAAATTTCATCAAAAATTTTACATAACTTTTTTTCAATGTTCGATTCACCAGCTTCATCTTCAATAAGAGTTTTCTTCAACTTATCTTTCAGTGCAGCCTTGAAAAACATTTCTCTATAAAAATTTTATTTTCTCTTCAAATTATTCTCCCTTATAATTTCATAAGTGATGAGAGTACTATGTAAGTCATCCATAGATAACGTTTCAGGGTCTCTGTCTTCCAGTGATGAAACTTTGGCATCAAATTTGTGGGGAAGAATTCTCAATATTTTTTCAACAACTGTAGAATCCTCCAAAATTTCACCAAGACATCTGATTGTACTGAAAATTTCGTTTATACTAATAAAGAAGTCCCTAACTAATTTATTCTCACCCATATTTAAGTCTTTATACTTCAGCCTCCAGATTTGAAGTTTTTTTCTTCACTTTTTTATTTCCTTTATAGATGTTCTTCATATTATCCCGGATTCCTTTAGCTGTAGCAACACCTTTGACACTCAAAAACTCACTCTCAGAAGGATATGAGAGTAATGCATTTTTATCTCTTCCAACATTCTCAATATTCTTCTTATCAGAAGGTGTAAGAGGAACCTTTTCATCAATAGGAGTAAATACATATGTTGTAGTTTCAAGAACTTCATAACCAAGAGAAATAAGATATTTCATCATTATCTCTTTCCAGATATGATAATTATTTCCATAAAATACCAAAATCCCTATAATGTTCACGCAATTTAGATTCTCCATCAGATCTTCTCTTCAAAACTTCAGCAAAGAACAAATGAATGGAACTTGTCCCTCTGATACCAATTGAAGTTACCAATTAGGATCCAAGTATCATGGAGAGGGGGAGGGCTGAATCAGTTATATCTTTTCTTTTTTATGTTTCCTTTATTATTGAAACAACCTTTTCCTCTTGTTAAATAGTACTTTCCCTTCTGAATTCACACAACCATAGGAACACAAGATTTACAAGGTTCACTACTCAACAAGAGTAGTTACATCCTTTATACGGTATAGAAATAACACAGTACCACACAATCTAATAGAAAACAATCCTTTGATGTGGAATACAATGATTAGGATATTCCCTTTTACTCATGTAGTAATTGGGAGATAACCCTCAAGTATGTGTGCACCCTCTTATCACAAATAGTGTAAATCAATATCTACGTGCTTCTTGACAAACTTTCTCAAATCTGATCTTTGAAAACAACTCTTCTCTTTCCAATCCATAAGTTGATAGGACTACCTAGACTTTGTAATAATACTTATTCCTATACCCCAGTCATATCTTGACTCACTTGAAATCACTTCTCACTTAACTTGGGTTCTAAAATATTCAGCTCGTAGAGCTCCTTCGCGAAGCTCCTAGCTTCGTAGAGCATTGTAGTTTGCAAAGCTCTCTAGTTCTCAAAGCTCACTAGATCACAGAGATCACTATTTCACATAGAACTGAGTGGTGTTTATAAAGTTTACTTCTTTTTCAAAGCTCAAAGGCTCTCCATGAGCCTCCTTCTCTTTTCGGATCTTACTACCTTCGCAGAGCTCGTTTTCTCTGCGAAACTTCTTCACAATTCGAGAGCTCTAAAATTATAATTAAGTCTCTATCCATTTATCAAGGGGTTAGGGGCCTATTTATAGTCATTTCCCACTGACTCTATAACCTTCCATCAACCTTAGTGTCACATCAGCACCAAATTGCATAGCTATGAAATTTCTGCCGAAATTCACTCTGTTTTAGGAAGTACCATGGATATTTTTCGGATTCACAAATATAGTTGTAATCGCAAATAATTCCATAAAATACTTTTCACAATTGGGATTATCATTATTGATTTGGGGTGCATTTATCTTCACAATTCTCTTTGCTTTTTTTCACCACAAAGCTCTCTACAATTTTTCTTCTCTTCGCAATTCGTATAGCTTGTCGTAATCGCTAAGAACACCATCAACATTATTCATGTCTTCGCAAAATCTACTTCATGAAGCCCATATTCACAAAAATATTTCCTTTGCCATATTTTTATGAGATATTCAAGTAAATACTTTTTTCTCAATGCTATCCGAACTCAAACTTTTGGACCCCAAAAATTTGGCAGACACTGGAAACTATGCCACCTTAGACACCTACTTCTGCAAGACCAACCATGTTGATTGACCACATGTTTTCTCCCCATTTACTTCATAAATCTTGCATCACAAGTTCTATAACTAACTTATGATATTTGTGAAATATGAATCAACAAATAATCCTCTGGTTTACCTTGTAAATTATTGTAACTTTCATGTCTTTACTCACCCGCTTATACAAAGTGGAGTGAGTTACATTATTCTCAAACTACCCTGAAAACAAAAGACAATGCTTAATTCATCCAACAACTTCATCATCCAACTTGGTCCCAACATTTAATATGTTTTAATTTTGTTAAAGTTTTTTAATATATAAAATATACATAAATATATTACCTTTGAATCATTAAACATGTCAAAAACTATTTCATCATGATTTCCATTTTCAAAACCCATATTCATGTATTTCACCTAATAAAAATAAGTATTAAGTAATCATTTAGACACAATTATTATTCTATATTTAATGATCTATTAATGATTAACTTCAGACCACTTAGTTATAATCAATCTCTTCTTCATGAAGTTTGTACGTATGTTGACGCTCCTTTTTCGTCACAAAGTCCAAAGGAATGTAAAGGGAAATGACTTAGCACAAATTGATTCATCCTTTGAAGAAAACATCAAAAATCGACAAAGGCATGAACAAGGGATCAAAAGCACATATGCCGTGCAAGTTCTATCACTGTCACGCAAGTCCACTTGCGTGATGCCTAGTGGTCGCGCAAGTGACTTGCGCGACCTAAGTGATAACCGCCCGGGGTCTTCTCTTGCCTATAAATAGACCCTGTGGGCCCCCCATTCAAGAGTATTTTTTTCCAGAAACTCAGATTTGAGCTCTCGGCGCCCTAGTCTCTTCTCAAAGCTTCCGAAACACTTCTAAGGTAATTTCTTACCTAGAACGGAAGATCTAAAGAGGGGGAGGAAGGCTTAAGTGTTAAAACTCATCAACATTTGCGTTCCTGAGTGGACAGCCCTTAAGGGAAAAGGCCACACTTGAGCGTCGCCTTAATCCTTCAATAGAACTTGCGCGCCCCTATTCTGGAAGAACCTCAAGAGGATTTTTTTCCAAAAACTCAGATTTGAGCTCCCGGCGCCCTAGTCTCTTCTCAAAGCTTCCGAAACACTTCTAAGGTAATTTATTACCTAGAATGGAAGATCTAAAGAGCGGGAGGAAGGCCTAAGTGTTGAAACTCATCAACACTTGCGCGCCTAAGTGGCCATCCCTTAAGGGAAAAGGCCACACTTGCGCGCTGCCTTACTCCTTAAATAGAACTTGTGTGCCCCTCTTCTGGAAGAACCTCAAGAGGATTATAAAGGCTTTAATCAAGAGTTGCCCAAGTATTACCCAGCTGGTTAACTGTCGCGCAAATACCCCATATGTCACGCAGGCATACCTGCACGACCAGGACATGCGCGCCCATGCAATACCTCCATGCCTTCCAGGACTTGCACGCCCCTGCCTTTTTGGGTGCCCTTCATTCCCATTTCAACCCTCTTAAGCCATTACACCTTTCCTATTAAAAATTCAGTATTCAAGACACTCTTCAAAGCCATTTATGGCATTATTTATTGATTTGACTTCCTTATCTGAAATGAATTCTGTGGAATATCTCTCAAAACCTAGTGATTTACACATCTTTATGTCACTAAAGATTGAGATTTCATTCATTCAACCTCATCCTTTAAGATGAGAGAATCCTTAACCTGGGTCTCCTTTTCAAGAATAATCCCTAGTCATAAGTCCTCTAATTTGGTCATCCTCTTTAGGAGTAATCCCCAAGTCCTCTAATTTGGGCATCATCCTTAGGAGTAAGCCCCAGATCCCCTAACCTAGGCCTCCTTTTCAGGAGTAATCCTCAGTCATAATTCCCCAAAATATGGGAATCCTCCTCAGGAGTAAGCCCCAAACCTTAATTCTCTTTAACATGGGCCTCCTTTTCAGGAGTAAACCCTAGTCCAAACATGGGCATCCTCTTCATGAGTAAGCCCCAAGTCCCTTAATTTTTTAAATCTATTAACCTAGGCCTCCTTTTCAAGAGTAAGCCCCAGTCTTAATTTCTCTTAACCATTCCTAATTTACCTTTGATCTGGGATTCCTTTTTAGGAGTAAAACCCAATCATAAGTCCTCTTCTAATTTGGGCCTCCTTTTCAGGAGTAAGCCCCAAGTTAGAGTATTCAAAATCTCCATGAAGCACATATACCTTTATGGACCCTTCTCCTAGATTTATTCCCTAAAATAAATCCTAACCTTCATTTATCTGGGCAGCCATACATACATAAGCCCCACTTTATTTCTTATGATTGCATATTTCATGGCACAATTGTCTTTTTTTACCAATACCTATTGTTTCTCACACCGAGCATGACTCACGTGAGATTAGAGTGTAAAATTAATTATGACATCCTTCTTTGATCCATCAATCATAAAAATCATACTCCCTTACTCTAACTACATGGGTTCTGATTCTTTTTTTTAAACAAAGGATACGTAGGTAGCCCATCTGCGGGTTCGATCCCAACTCTGAAATAATTCATGTCCTTATGAATGAAAATAAACTTCATGTGCCCCACTGAGTGGATTTAAAACCAGCATGGTCATCATAATGACCAAGAGACTTCCATATAAATGTGTTGAAGGGTACCATTGACCAAGAATCTCTAATAAATACATATGATTCTCTATCGATGAAGAACCTCTAATAAATATAAAAGATTCTCTAAATTTCCTACATATTTAATCATTGATGGTCAAATCTGAAGGAAAGATCATTTTATACTTGGTAATGTAATAAGGATTCACGAACATAACTTAAATTTGTAAGGAGAGTCCCGGAGTAGACAATAATTCCCCTCAAAAAGGTGTGATGAGTCCAACCTCCCATCCTCTCGACCAATGAAAATTCCTAAGCCTCATCAGTCCACAAACTAATGAGCACCTACCTTTTGAAAGTAGGTCCTAATGGATGTGGAATCATTAGATGTTTCCAGTTCTACAAACTAACCTATTAGAAACCGATCAGAATGTTTGAACCTCCCATCAAGGCGGTCATCCCCGAAATCCGAGGGAAACGAAAAATGGTGAACCTGATGTGAATACTTAACCAAGTTAAAATGATGTTTTACCTATTTTGTTAGGCCCCTATTTAAAACTCAATGAGAGGGTCAACAAAAACAATCATTGACATATGTGCTCATCCAAAATATGTAGTAGCTGAATTTATATTGATTACATCTGTTATATCAAACAGGAACTCTTTTCCAAGATCTTCTGCATTTTTAGAATGGTTGCTCTCAAGTTCACACCTGTGAATACTGCTGCTGCAAATGCCACTACTGCTACTCCTGCTGGATCGTCGTCCGCTCTAAGGACAATATCACCTACTCAGCATCTTCAACGCAGGGTATCAAATGCACTGGTTAAGGAGTACCATCAACACAGTACCATCCCAACTCTGGAGGCTGCCCAACAAGCCCTCCAAGTGAACAACTCAGACCGACCGTCAAAGCAACAACGACCAGTGATCAAGAAGCAGGCAGTTCTGACTATCGTCTCCAATCGTTTCGGGTCTTTATCCCCGGAACGCAATCACCATTCTCTCCCTTATTCTGGGGAGGTGAATGAGCAGGTCCTTCAGGGCCTTAATTCAAACAGACAGGAGTCCTTCCTGAGGGCTCCCACCAACAATTGCCTCCAGACTCGTGTGGCAGTGCGCCCTCAACATGATGAGGGTACCGACTCCAGGCATTCGGCTCAGGTTCCTCGAACCCGAGCAAGAAAGACGAATCACCAGAGGAGGAATCCGGTCAATAGTGAGCAGGTTCTCATCTCTTCCATCTCAGGAGAAGTCTACCAACCTAAATTGGTGGTAAGCAACGAGCAGGCACACACACCTGCCTGTTTTAATTCTGCTGTCTAGCAGACTCGTCTGGCAGCATCACGCCAATCCCACCAGGCAATTCCGGCGGAGTACTATAGGCAGGAACATACACCTATTTATACATCATCAGCTAGTCAGCAGGCTCATCTGACTACATATGATGGATCTCATCAACCACGTTTGGAAGAGTGCAATCAGCAGGCACATACACCCGCTAGTATTAATCAAGTCTACCAACAGTCTCACTTGGTGGCATTCGGAGAAGTCAGTCGGAAAGCCCCAGTGAAAAACAGGAGGCAGACTCAACTCTCTGCCCCCACACTTGAGTACTGTCAGGATTCACTAAGAGGAAAAGGAGGACAGGAGCAGGCACATACACCTACTCCAAGCCTGGAATGGATATATATTCCCGTTCCGGAAGCTGAAGTCACCAAGAATATTCTATCAATGGTGAAAGAGAAGAAGAAAATACCTTCTCATATTCCGGATTCCTGCCAAGATATTATAACAACTTCAGCGGAATCTCAGGGAAAGACACATAAATCTATCCCTGTCAGTGGAGTGACACATCAACAATTCACTCCGGAATAGACACACACATCTGTTCCAGTCCAAGAGGGTTGTGGGGCATACTCCACCATATCATACGGACAACCAAGTCAGGCACATAAACCTAATTTGAGTGGATATCGTCAGCCTAACCTGGACATCTTTCCTGATCAGGCATATACACCTTCTAAGAGCAGCCACTTTCGTCAACAAGTGGTTTCCAAGGAGAGTCAGAAGGCTTCCAAGAAAAAGACCTACCCAGCACAGTCAGAAGATCAAGAGCCAATCTGTAACAAGGCCTTGCTCAATGCTGGAGTTCTTGAAGCCCTCAGACAATTATCTATTGAAATTCAAGATTTTACTCCCTCATTTCCCAATAGTGGGAACATTAATTCCGAAGGTCTTCAACAGAAACTTCCTCATGAAGGCTTGCTTCATGACAATTCGGTCGATCTTGAAGTTTCATCTTCAGATGAGAGCCACAGGAACCCTCTGTGTGGTCAGAAGACCAAGGATCAAGAGATCTCATCTTTTGTTGTAACCCATTATAGTGGTCCTCCCATGATGATGAATTTCGATGCGAAAGTCCTCTCCGCAGTAGTGATGCACATTTCCCGGAAAATGCTCCAGTGGACAATGTTGTGCCGAGAAAGCCTTCTTATCTTGAGTCACTTGCAAATGCGAAACCAGTCATGTCTGAAGCTTCATCGCTAGTAGGTGAAATACTTTCTCAATCAGAAGATAGCCCAGGGTGTAGGTCATTCTCCAAACCACCCCTAAGTCATGCATATTCTAGTTTGATCAATGATTTATCTACCAATCATGTTGAATCCAATGAATCAACAAGGAAACACCAACTCTGGTCAAATCATGTAGAAGAATCTTCATCAAATGATAAAGAGGAAATGCTGAACATGAGAAAAAAACTGGAAAAAGGTGAAGTTCCAGTCATTTTTTTGCCTCTGGCTGACTCTCAGTATAACATTCCAAAAATGTTAACGGAAGATGAAATTCATGATATTCGTCTCAACATATGGAAAACTCTTTTTCAGTTGAAAAAGAAAGTATTATCTTATGATGAATATGAAAATCATCTTAAGATAATAGAAGGATTACACCGTCAGATTGATTTGGCGTCTCTATCAGTCTCTCGATATCTGAAGGCTGTAAAACAATAGAGATCCCTTCAAAATTCATGCCTTGGCTCACTAAGAAGATTGCGTCAGTTAATTTCCAATGCCCCATCTGGTATTCATGTCAGAGGATGGGGTGTTCATGGAGCACTGCATTTCACGGTGCTCTCCAGTCAGCAAAGCCCGCCGAAAATGGTCTCATGCAATGTTATTGCCCATGTCTAGCCACAGTCAATGGGCTTTGTTTGTAATCAAAAGCTTTCCCAAGAACATGATTCAGCTAGTTCCTCTCAAAATCAAGAATACAGAGAACAAGTTGTTGAATTACTCTTGCATCAAGAAAACGAGAATATTGAACAGGCCTCTCGTTTGGAGTAAGCACATCACCGAGTGACAGAAGTGTCAGAAATCATCCAACGGTCTTTTGAACCAGGTGATAAAAGTGGATACAGGTTAATGCATCCAGCTAATTTCCGGACTAAGGTTCTCAAGATCAGGAGGACTTTTAAGAAATTCTCAAACATAGCATGTCAAGAGACACCCCAGCTCGCCAGACAGGGGACTCTTTTAAACCAACCCTTGGAATCAACAAATAGGATTAGAGGAGTTGAGAGAGAACAGCAAGAATAGCCCCAGTCCACCGAACTAGGGAATTTTTCAAATCATCAATCCCCTCCTCCGAGAAAGTCGGTCTTTTATCGATTACGGAAGAAACCTCAAGAGGAACGAAGAGCCAAATTATCAGGAGATTCCCTCCAAATTACGGTTCGTCAAGAAGTTCCTGAGGGATCGAATCAACAAAAGGCAATGTCTCATCAAAGACATGGAAGAAGACAATATCACAGAAATGCTGATAGAAGGGATGCGATGAGTTATGCATCAATCAATGTCATCAATGCCGTTGTTGATGATCCACCAGATGAGGCTCACTAAGGGGACTCAGATGAAGAGGTTCCTGCTCAAGAATATGTATGCACTGACACAAATGAAGAAGGTGTGTGTACACAAAGTCAAAGGATTACTCATAACCGAGGTAATCCTTCGAGTAACCCACTTCCCCCTCTCCGAAAAGAATCCAACAAAGGGAAGGGAAAGAACCAGGTTACATATCTTTCCTCTGGAGAAGGTCAATCGCTCTCACTAGATCAAAGGTTTGCACAACAGGATGAAGAAATGAAGGAATTAAGAAGGTTGAATGCAGAACTAATTCAGAGTAGTCTTCTTCTTAAGCATGCTGGAGTCAGTCAGCCAAAGGAATTTGTTGCAGCTACTGAGATGGATCTAGAATATCCTCCTCTATCAGTACAGCCTCACATGTCTAATCATATGGGTCAAGTACAACAACAGTTGGCAGTGCTACCATCAATTGCAGCACCAATCGCCACATCTGTCCAAGCTCCAGTCATTACACCTACCCAAGTCCAAGTTCAACCGGATGTTTCTGAAAAGTTAATAACTACTATTGAGTCATTAATAGCTCGGTTAGAAACTATGGAAGGGAAATGAGCACAAGTTCAACCAGAAAAGAAATTTTACCCTGAATGGGTAGATTAAATCTCTCATCCATCTAGTTTTGGGAACCCTGTATTCCTTATTTTCAATGGATCAGGCGATCCTGAACAGCATTTGATGCATTACATGTCTTGTTGCGATCCTTTGATGGGAACTCCGGAGCAGCAAGAAGCAGTGAAACTCAGATGCTTCGTGCGAACCTTGCAAGGACCAGATTTTGTTTGGTATACAAGCTTGTAATCCCGGTCAATTACCGGATGGGAGGATCTTCACCAAAAATTCCTCCTTCAGTTCAGCTCAACATTTCCAAAGACAATAGTTTTTTATCTTACAAACTGTAAACAAAGGGAGAATGAAAGGGTCTCTGATTTCATTGCTCGATGGAAAGGATTAACATATTCCTTGAGTTTAGCACTCCCTCAAGAATAATTGTTACCAATCTGTGTGGCAAATCTGCATGATGAATTATGCACGACGTTAATCCCTGTGAAATACACAGGAGGGTTTCGAGACCATACTTCAATCGCTCAGCAGATTGAAGATTCCCTTATACAGGCTAAGGCTAAATCTTGTGTAATTCCATCAGCTCCAGGAAGGAGAATGGGTAAAGCATAAACTGATACAGTTATGCTTAAACAAGAACCTACCTATTTCTACCTCAAAACTTTCATCTTCTCGAAGGGCTCCACCTTCTGAGCACCAACAACAAAGGACGTTTCATCCAGACGATCAAAAAGATCAAAGATGAAAACAATTTGAGGATCTGAAGAGCAAAAAATACTCTTTCTGAAATGAACAAGTTTCTGGTTATTTCATTTCGGCTCTGGAAAACAATTTGGTTTAATTACCAATGCCCAAGAGGCCAAACAAGAAAGGAGATGAAGACCGTCCCAATTATTTCCCCTTTCATCAAATGTTGGGGCATCCCATCCAGGAGTGTTTTGTCTTCAAAGACCTTCTAAAAAAGATGGTCGACTCGGGACAAGTCACATTGAAAGGCTCCTCATCCCAGGTAGCATGTGTCACTGCTACAGTTCCAGAGGAGGAAGGTGAATGGCAAGAATTCAAAAGAAAAAATTCATAGAAGTATGATGATTGGATGGTCAGAAAGACAATCAATCGAAATCATGCTATTTTGCGAACACAATTAAAGAAACCAATTGTGTCTTCTACCATGAATGTTGCGGAAAAACCCTCTTCTTCAGAGGAAAAGTCCTCAAAGAAACGTCACGATTCAAAGAAAGAAAAAGAATCAGAAGAAGATGAGTATGTGTCAAAGCCTAAGTTTTCTTTGACTTTGGCGGACTTCATGCCATCTACTTCAAAGCCACGGGCACCTCCCCACCAAACGGCACAGCCTAAATAGGCTAATTAGGCAGATTCTTCATCAGATAAAGAGTTAATCTTTGGTTCTGTTAATATGATTCAATTAACAAATCCATATGCCAGTCACAGTTTCGATTTCAATGAGTCTGAATCCCCAGTATCAAACAAGGGAATTAGAGGAAGTTCCAGGGGCTCAGGATACAGGTAAAGACGTGGATCTTTCAGAAGCCACTATTCTAATTCTACCCCTGCTAGAACTGTGTACGTAGTAGAAACTCGTGGTAGAGCCCTTCAGTGAGCTCATAAGAACAAGTAAGTTCTTCTACCAATAGAAAATTCAGTCCTGGAACAGTTATTTTGGAAGACCGGTTGAAGGTTCCATATTCTTCCTCTCAGCAAGTAAATGGATCTAATAGGTCTAATCTTCCAAAACCAGGAATATTGCCAACTCCTATCCCAATACAAGATGCATCAACTTCCAAAGCATCTGCTTCCAAGGTGCCTGCTAAACCACATATTCCTATTGGGAAACGCAGACCTCTGGATCAAAAGTATGATATATTGAAACACTTGGCCCAAGTAACATCCAAGTTATCAATTCTGGATGCTCTGAATCTGTCAAAAGATCTTCGGGAAGCACTCATCGAGGCTTTGTCAAGTCCTCAGGAGTTTGAAACTAAAATTGCTGCAGCTGAAGTCTATCACATAGAGAATGATCCTGCAGACTTCCATGAAATAATATCTTTTACTGATGAAGATGAAGATGATTTTGTGCATGGACATATTAGACCATTGTACTTGTCTGGCAAGGTCAATGGCGTAGATTTTCGAAGATCTTTCATTGACAATGGTTCAGGATTCAACCTCATGCCCATTCGTACACTTCATCAATTGGGCCTCACGGAATCTGATTTATCTCCTTCTACCATGATGTTAAAAGGATATGATAAAAATGAACAAGAACCACTGGGAGAAGTTACACTTAGAACTCATTTTGGAGATCTTGTATCCAATTCATATTTCATGTTTATTGATCAAGACTCAGCCTTCAACATCTTGCTTGGAAGACCCTGGCTACATCAACATGCGGCTATCCCTTCATCATGCCATCAATGTCTCAAATATTGTTTCTATGGTCAATTTGGGACATTGTATGGTGATAAGGCCTCGTTCAAGACATATGAGTCTCAATACATTGAGGTGTAATTCTATTACATGAAGGGAAGGGAGAAATCCACAACAAAGGATATTACCAAAGTTAATCCATTTACACATTTGAGTACAGATTATGTGTTGCCTATCAATCAAATTAACAAGATAGACCCAAATCAAAATACTCTTATGGAAAGATCCATAATGTCAATTACGGTAATCGAGCCAGAAAACATGGGAGAAATTGGTAATCTACCCAGCAGTGATGAAAGCACAAATGGTGACGTCTTCATTTCATCTACTGAAATACAACAAGTCTATGCTTCGCCAATTAGGCCAGAAGAAGTTATAGCAACATCAGAGGTGAAAAATGATGTCGATTCTCAATCCATAATCTTCTCTTTATTACCCAAAGAAGACCCTTCATCATCAATTGGGTCAGAAATGGAAGCTTCTTCTTTAAGATATGCAAATTTTGACATCTCTTCGGATCATGAAAATTCTACTTTATCATCTACTATGCAAGTAGAAATGGAAGAAATAATACATGATGAAGAGGAATAGGAAAATCTCAGAGATGCTCCTCCATCATCTGAAGAGGGTATCTCTACCACTGTGGATGAACTCAGAGAAATAAATCTGGGTACAAAAGAAGATCCACGCCCCACTTTAATCAGTGCGGCCATGACTCTTGAAGAGCAAGAGATGTATATTTATTTTCTAAAGAAATATAGAGCTATGTTTTCCTAGAACTATATAGAAATGCATGAGCTTGATCCTGATGTTGCTACTCATCATTTGGGTTTACCAGAAGAACGTCGAGGATTTAAGCATGCCGCGAGAAGAACACACCCAACTTATGCTTCCAAAATTGAAGCTGAAGTGGATAAGATTATCAAAGATAGCTTTGTCAGAGAAGTTCAGTATCCCAAATGGTTGGATAATATTGTCCCTGTAAAGAAAAAGAACAGACAAATTAGAGTTTTCATCGATTTTAGATATCTTAATCGGCATTGTCCTAAGGATGATTTCCCAGTTCCGATTACAGAACTTCTAATTGATGAAACAGCTGGCTATGAAGCACTTTCTTTCATGGATGGATATTCTGGATATAATCAGATCCAAATGGCCCCAGAAGACGAGGAATCTATAGCCTTCAGAGCCCATCAGGGTGTGTTTTGCTACTGGGTAATGCCCTTTGGCTTAAAGAATGCAGGTGCAACTTATCAGTGTGCCATGCATCGTATCTTCAAACCCTTCTTAAGGAAGTTTTTTGAATGCTATGTAGATGATTTGGTAGTTAAATCCAAACAAAGTTCTAATCACTTGGCTAATTTGGAAGTCATATTTCGCAAGCTTCGACAACATAATTTGAAGATGAACCCCTTAAAATGTGCTTTTGGGGTAACCTCAGGAAAATTTCTCAGCTTTGTTGTATGACATCGTGGTATTGAAGTCGATCATGAGAAGCCAAGTCAATCCTTGGTATGTCACCTCCTCGAAATTTGAATGAATTAAGAGGACTTCAAGGACACTTAGCCTATATTCGGTGTTTCATCGCCAATTTAGCAGGCAAAAGCTTACCCTTCACCAAATTGATGAAGAAGGGAGTCACTTACCAGTGGACTAAAGAATGTCAAGAAGCATTCTACATTCTCAAGAAATACATCTTGAGTCCACCGGTATTCATGCCACTTGTTGAAGGAATACCACTTATCCTCTACGTGACAGCTCTAGAGCGATCATTGGGTGTCTTTCTTGCTCAAAAGAATGATGCTAGGAATGAAAACAGCCTCTACTATCTCAGTAGAACCATGCTTGAAGAAGAAACCCAGTATTCAAGTATTGAGAAGTGCTGCTTGGCATTAATCTTTGCAGTTCATAAGTTGAGACACTACCTGCAACATCACGAGGTCCAATTGGTATCTCGCAATAACTCGCTCAAATTTATCCTTAGTCGTCCAATGCTTATAGGACGTCTGGCAACGTGGGCAGTTATTTTGCAGCAATTCGACATTCAGTATGTGTCTCAAAAGGCAATAAAGGGCCAAGCTCTGGCAGATTTCCTAGCTGAACACCCTTCAGTGGAAGACACATCTTCCGATATTGAACTCCCTGATGAAGAAGTCTTATCTATTCAAGTAAGTCCTCGGGCATGGGAAATGTATTTTGATGGTGCTTCCAGAAGTCCAACAGGGAGGAAAATAGAAAATCCTAAATTCAACAAAGTTGGCTTAGGAATTATGCTCATTTCTCCAGAAAAGGCAGTGTTACCTTATTCCTTCTTATTGTGGGAAGGTGGTACCAATAATGAAGCAGAATACCAATCTCTCATCATAGGCTTGGAATTAGCACTTCAAGCACAATTGAATCACTTAAAGGTGAAAGGTGATTCAGACCTGGTAATCAAACAAGTCAATGGGGATTATGCCATTAGAAAAGAAGAACTAATCCCTTTGTATGATTACGTCAGAGAGTTAATGGCGGAATTCCCTTTGGAACAGACATTTTCTTATGTCCCAAGATCACAAAATGCTCAAGCTGATGCACTGGCTAATATAGCCACAACTCTGGAAGATCCAAATCGGGACAAGACAACCATCAGTATTGCCCACCGTTGTGCAATTTCACCTTATGTTCGAATCAGAACAGAGGAAATTAATGAAATTTGTCCCATTCCTGAACTGTATGGTCATAGTACAGGATGGATGTCACCTATCAGGGAATACCTTCAAAATAGAACACTTCCACCTGATAGAGCTGAGAAATAACAAATCTGGCGATGTGTGGTCAATTTTACTCTTTATGATAACCCAGATCACCTAGAGAAAATTCTCTACAAACATGGTTTTGATGGAGTTCTCTTCAGATGTATTGATGGTGAAGAGACAATGGCTGTCATGAAAGAAGTGCATGCAGGAGTCTGTGGTGCCCACCAGTCTGGACATAGACTGTCTGATCATATTCGAAGGCTTGGATACTTTTGGCCTTCAATGATACGAGATTGTGTCTATTTCACAAAAAAGTGTCATTCATGCCAAGTGCATGCCAACTTCATTCATCATCCTCTATAGTTGCTTCATACAGATAAATACTCATGGCCATTTTCCACATGGGGAATGGATGTTGTGGGACCCTACCCTTCGGCTACGGCCAAGCAATTTAAGTACATTCTTACTACTACTGACTTCTTTTCCAAATGGGCAGAGGCAATACCTCTCAAGGAATTCAGTTCTAAATGCGTTGTTAGCTTCATCAAGTCTAACATCATTACCAGATTTGGTGTCCCTCATACCATATTGATGGACAATGGCACCAATTTCTGTTCATCCGAGGTGAAGAAGTTGTATCAAGAATACAACATCAAATCCAACCATTCATCTCAGTATCATACAACAGCCAACGGCCAGATAGAATCCTTTAACAAGACTCTTTCAAATATACTGCAAAAGATGGTGGATAAAGATAAGAGTTCATGGCCTTATAAACTCTTTCATTCTTTATGGGATTATCGGACTACCACCCGCAATGCAACTCGGTCAACTCCATATTCATTGGTATATGGAACGGAAGTCGTCTTGCCCATTGAAGTTCAACTACCCTCGCTCAGAGTTTCCATTTGTGATCAATAATCTACAGATAAACAATCTCAAAAGCGGTTGAATGAATTGGAATGGTTAGATGAGAAAATATTGTGCACTTTGCACCACTTGGAAGTCTATCAGAATCGAATAGCACGAGCTTTTAACAAAAAAGTTCGTCTTCATTCATTCACTCAGGGAGAATTGGTATTAGTTCTCGGAACTCCAATGATAGCAGGAAAGAAACCTCCTAAGCTTGAGCCAAAATGGGAAGGACCTTATTCAATACATTGGGTCTACTCTAATGGAGCTTATTTATTAATCTCGATGGATGGAGAACTCATCACTACTCCAACAAATGCCAGATTTTTGAAGAAGTATTTTGTATAAACACAAAATACATCCCCCTTGGTCCAACATGACGTTAAACTGTGTCCCCCTTGGTCCAAAATGACATTAAACTGTGTCCCCCTTGGTCCAACATGACGTTAAATTGTGTCCCCCTTGGTCCAACATGATGTTAAACAGTGTCCCCCTTGGTCCAACATGACGTTAAACTGTGTCTCCAAAATGGTCCAGTATGACCTTAAACTGCAACTTGGTCCAACATGACTTTAAACTATGATGTCCTCACTACATGACATTAAACTTCAAAGTCCCTCTTTCTTCCTTGCTATATGACGTTAAACTATACAGAAATGGTCCATACATATGACCTTAAACTATTTGTATTAATTTCATCCCACATGATGTTAAACTGTGAAAAAGTTCCCTAAATGGTTCAGTATGACCTTAAACTGCAACTAGGTCCTGTATGACCTTAAACTGCATCATCAACGGTCCATGCATATAAACCTAAAATATTTGCTAGTCCCTTACGTCCAGCAAGATGTTAAACTGTGATGTCCTAACTACATGACGCTAAACTGTATAAAAGTCCCTTACGTCTGGAAAGAAGTTAAACTACATAATCATCAAAGGTCTTGTATGACCTTAAACTACACTTTTGTCCAGCATGACATTAAACTGCACCATCCACGGTCTATGCATATGACCTTAAACTATTCGCACTTTCGTCCAACATGAAGCTAAACTGTGGGAAAAATACCCAATACGTCCAACATGACATTAAATGGTGTACTCTTTTGTCCTCAATGCATGACATTAAACTGCACAGTCCCCCTTTCATTCAACATGACGTTAAACTCTATTGTCCCCATCGTCCTAACTACTTGACGCTAAACTGTGCAGCACCTATAGTCCTAACTGTAAGACTTTAAACTACATAGTCCCTTTATATGTCCTACATGACATTAAACTATGCATCGTTAAGGTTGTTGTTACCTCTTGTTTCTCACACCGAGTATGACTCACGTGAGCTTAGAGAAAACCTCAACCATAACACTCTCTTTGGGCTGCTAACCATGTGTAAGTCCCAACAACATTATTTTTTTAGGTCATTGTCCCCAAGAACAACTTGATCATTAATTCATTCATTAATTGAACTACACAGACTTTGATCCTTTCCTTCTAGGCTGGGTATGTAGGCAACCTCCCAAGGTTCAAGCCCAAAACCAATATCTTCACATCGGTTCACCTCCATCTCATACGATGTTGATTCGTGAAACCGCCCCTAGAATCAATATCTTTACATTGGTTCACTTTCATCCTTGTTATACGACGTTAAACTATACAACACTTTTGTCCAGTATGACAATAAACTACAATATTCTTTGATATCCTCACCTTAGAGGGAACCATTATTTTCATTTATTTTTCAATCATGTTTCATTTAAAAGACTACATGCATACATGGCGACGCCCAAACCTTTTATCTTGGGTTAAACCATCATTGTACTAAAGTCCCCTTTCACCATTCACATGTACGAACCAAATTTTTACAAAGGGTAATTCTAGAACTACGTGGGCTTGATTCCCATCCTTATGGGATACGTAGGAACGTTCGAGTGTCCCTCGAATCCAGTCCCAAGTCTTTGGGTCTAACCCCAAATTCCATTTTCAGTCCCTTGGATGAAAAGTCCCCATGAAAACATACACTGTGTATTTATTATAATGGTCCAAGCTCTATGACCCTAAACTAAGATCTCTAATCCTTTTGTCCCACACGACATTAAACTGTAGTTTAAGAACTACGTATGTCTTGATTCTCATCCTTAGGGGATACGTAGTGAAGTCCAACATTTCAATTCAGGACCCAGCCACAACATGATTATGGTTAACATTGATCTATATATCTCTGTATACATTGAACAATTCCCATCTTTATGTGTCATAATCCTAACCTTAAATATTTTCAGATCCTCATAACCCTTTTTATGACTCCTAGTCACAAAAATGTAAAACTTCTGAGAGTTCTTTTGCCTGACTATGCAGCACGTGCCCATAGGTGGCCTTGCATAAACAGTCTACATAACAGACTTGTTAGCCAAAAGATAATATTATTTGACTGTGCATCCAATTCCCTTAGGTGGCCCTGCATAATTCAACCCCCTAACAGGTTTTTCGAATAGTGGTAACTTCATTCTTGGGAAGAATGCCTCTTTTTTCCTTATTTGTCTTAAATGACAGTATGTAGGGATCCGCAAAAATAGCCATCCTTAACATATTTGTCCCATATCCTTTTTCATGATCTGAAAGTATTCAAGTATATGGTTTATATTCTCCTTCCCTACGTTTGGGTCAGACCTTCGTAGGATTGATATTCATCCAGTTCTTCGATAATCTTGTTTGGAAATATCTTCTCCATATTCAAGTACCTCTTTCCATACAGCAGACTCTATACTTTGGAAGATTTGAATCTCCATAAACTTTCACTGGCTTTTAGCACTAGGAAAGTAAATTTCTGAGAGTTCTTTTGCCTGACTATGCAGCATGTGCCCATAGGCGGCCTTGCATAAACATTCTATATAACAGACTTGTTAGCCAAAAGATACTATTTTATTTAACTATGCAGCCAATTCCCTTAGGTGGCCCTGCATAATTCAACCCCCTAACGAGTCTGTTAAATAATGGTAACTTCATTCTTGGAAACTACTTCTTCTAATTCCTTTTAGATCTTTTTCATATCATTTCTCAGATTCAAATATTCTTAAGTCAAAGCTTACATATTTTCCCTCATACTTGAGTATGGTAATATGTTTTCAGATGAATTCTCAAGGAATTGAGTCAATTCTAATCCATTTCAGTCAAATCTATTTCGACCTTAAACATTAGCCTTTTTTATGTCTGACATGCATGACTTTAAACTGCCCACAAAAGACAAGGGAACTCTGAATAAAAGTCAAGTTCCAAGCTCACTAAACATACATTTTGTACGATTTAGGTAATATTGAGCAATTAAAAGGTTCAAGTTTCTAGGGTTATTTACATCAATCCTAATAAAAATCAAACTATGCTTACTAGGCCCATTGGCTTAGGTAAAATCTAAATCATGTAGAAAAATAGAATGCAGGTACAAATGAGTGAAGGTGAAAGTGTTTTTCATTGATGCACAAGAGTTAGAAGGACATCCACATATTGGAGTCTCTTCTCTTTTTTTCAAGAATTACAAGAGGCTTTCAACATAACTCTTCATTTGATTTACGGCATCCCGAGCTTCATCAGCAACCACCTAGAATTCATTCATTCAACTGGATATAATAAGAGATGCAATGATACCAGCTCTTCTTGGAACAATTGTAAAAGGATGTTTTTGAGTGCAGTTTGAGAAAATTTTCTACTGATCAAATAGTGACTCTGTTTCTGTCCAAGAGACTTGGAAGATGGATACATGGATTTGAGAATGGATCATTGGAAGTAAAGAGCCATTTGGAGAGAGTACTCTTTTCAGATATTGCTCTAATGCCATGTTTTTCTTCTCTCTACCAACTGATAGCAGAAAACGTTTCATCCCTTGGGTTTTCCATTTTCATATCTACAAGAAAATGACATGGAGGAAGAATTTGAAAGTTCACACCATTGTTGTTGCTCTTAATGCACTACATAACTGAAATAGCGGAGTAGCAGTGCAGCTGAATTTCAGGCGTATAGTTCTTTGCATCTGGAACATTGACTCCTTACAGATGACCATGACCATATAGAGACAGGTAGATGCTCTGTCAGAAATTAAGATTATATTTCTTCAAGTACTTAGCTAAATCTGGGAGAGTGTTGTCGCAGATATCATAATAATCATGGCTAATGATTTTCATCATGTCATCAATCCTCTTGCTAGCCAGTTCATCAGTCATTTTAATTCCCTTGGGAGCCATTGAATCTGCACAAAAGTTGAATAAACTAACTCTTAAATGGGTTTATTTTTCATAAAATTTGTGAAAGAATTCGAAAAAAATTGCTAAGGCATTAAGGCGCGCAAGTCTAAACTTGACGCACAAGTGTTCATGTGTCGCGCTAGTTTTTGACGCACAAGATTAAAACATACAAGTACAAATACCTATACAGCAGCGCGATAGCAAAGAAACATCGGAAAATAGAGCAACCTGCGCAGATAAGGTGACCTGCGCGGCAAGAGCTCGAAGGTTTGAAATTCGGAAATCCGGATGCTTTGTACGAAAGTGAGGCCCTCTATTTATAGACGTGGCCAGGACCCTGTGCGATCAAGGGACGTATCCCTGAGCGCCTGATCCTGTGCACCCAAAGCTCATTTGCGCACCCTACCTTGCGTGCCACCTTTCCTTTGAATGTCTCCTTTTTCCTCAGAGTCACATCCTCATTTCTTTCGGATCCAACTCTGAGGGGGGCTTTTGTTGACGCTCCTTTTTCGTCACAGAGTCCAAAAGAATGTAAAGGGAAATGACTTAGCACAAATTGATTCATCCTTTGAAGAAAACATCAAAAATCGACAAAGGCATGAACAAGGGATCAAAAGCACATATGTCGCGCAAGTTCTATCACTGTCGCGCAAGTCCACTCGTGCAACGCCTAGTGGTCGTGCAAGTGACATGCGCGACCTAAGTGATAACCACCTGGGGTCTTCTACTGCCTATAAATAGACCCTTTGGTCCCCCCATTCGAGAGGATTTTTTTCTAGAAACTCATATTTGAGCTCCCGGCGCCCTAGTCTCTTCTCAAAGCTTCTGAAACACTTCTAAGGTAATTTCCTACCTAGATCGGAAGATCTAAAGAGGGGGAGGAAGGCCTAAGTGTTGAAAATCATCAACACTTGCATGCATGAGTGGCCAGACCTTAAGGGAAAAGTCCACACTTGCGCGTCGCCTTACTCCTTCAATAGAACTTGTGTTCCCCTCTTCTAGAAAAACCTCAAGAGGATTTTTTTCCAGAAACTCAGATTTGAGCTCCTGGCGCCCTAGTCTCTTCTCAAAGCTTCCGAAACAATTCTAAGGTAATTTCTTACCTATAACGGAAGATCTAAATAGGGGGAGGAAGGACTAAGTGTTGAAACTCATCAACACATGCGCGCATGAGTGGCCATCCCTTAAGGGAAAAGTCCACACTTGTGCGCCGCCTTACTCCTTCAATAGAACTTGTGCGCCCCTCTTCCGGAAGAACCTCAAGAGAATTCTAAAGGATTTAATCAAGAGTCGCTCAAGTATTACCCTGCTGGTTAACCTTTGTGCAAATACCCCATATGTCGCGTAGGCATACCTGCGTGACCAGGACTTGCGAGCCCATGCAGTACTTGCGCGCCTTCCAAGACTTGCACGCCCCTGCCTTTTTGGGTTCCCTTCTTGCCCATTTCACCCCTCTTAAGCTATTCCACCTTTCCTATTCAAGATTCAGTCTTCAAGACACTCTTCAATTATATTTATGGCATGATTTCTTGATTTTAATTCCTTATCTGAAAGGAATTCTGTGGAATATCTCTCAAAACCTAGTGATTTACACATCTTTATGTCACTAAAGATTGAGATTTCATTCATTCAACCTCATCCTTTAAGATGAGAGAATCCTTAACCTGGGTCTCCTTTTCATGAATAATCCTTAGTCATAAGTCCTCTAATTTGGGCATTCTCTTTAGAAGTAATCCCCAAGTCCTCTAATTTGGGCATCCTCCTTAGGAGTAAGCCCCAAATCCCCTAACCTGGGCCTCCTTCTCAGGAGTAATCCCCTGTCATAATTCCCCAAAATATGGGCATCCTCCTCAGGAGTAAGCCCCAAACCTTAATTCTTTTTAACTTGGGCCTCCTTTTCAAGAGTAAACCCCAATCCAAACATGGGCATCCTCTTCAAGAGTAAGCCCCAAGTCCCATAATTTTTCAAATCTCTTAACCTGGGCCTCCTTTTCAAGAGTAAGCCCCAGTATTAATTTCTCTTAACCAGTCCTAATTTACCTTTGATCTGGGATTACTTTTTAGGAGTAAAACCCAATCATAAGTCCTCTCCTAATTTGGGCCTCCTTTTCAGGAGTAATCTCCAAGTTAGAGTATTCAAAATCTCCATGAAGCACTATACCTTTATGGACCCTACTCCTGGATTTCTTCCCTAAAGTCAATCCTAACCTTCATTTATCTGGGCAGTCATACATACATAAGCCCCACATTATTTCTTATGATTGCATCTTTCATGGCACAATTGCCTATTTTTTTTACCAATACCTCTTGTTTCTCACACCGAGCTTGACTCACGTGAGCTTAGAGTGTAAAAGTAATTATGAAATCGTTCTTTGAGCCATCAATCATAAACATCATACTCCCTTACTCGAACTATGTGGGTTCTGATTCTTTTTTTTTAACAAAGGATACGTGGGTAGCCCATCTGCGGGTTCGATCCCAACTCTGAAATAATTCATGTCCTTCTGAATGACAATAAACTTCAAGTGCCCCACTGAGTGGCTTTAAAACCAGCATGGTCATCATAATGACCAAGAGACTTCGATATAAATTTGTCGAAGGGTACCATTGACCAATAATCTCTAATAAATACAGATGATTCTCTATCGATGAAGAACCTCGAATACATATAAAAGATTCTCTAAATTTCCTACATATGTAATCATTGATTGTAAAATCTGAAGGAAAGCTCATTTTATACTTGGTAATGTAATAGGGATTCATGAACATAACTTAAATCTATAAAGAGATTCTCAGAGTAGACAATAATTCCCCTCAAAAAGGGGTGATGAGTCCTACCTCTCATCCTCTCGACCAATGAAAATTCCTAAGCCTCATCATTCCACAAACTAATGAGCACCTACCTTTGGAAAGTAGGTCCGAATGGATGTGGAATCATTAGATGTTTCCGGTTCTAAAAACAAACCCGTTAGAAACCGATCAGAATGTTTGAACATCCCATCAAGGCGGTCATCCCCGAAATCCGAGGGAAACAACGTAACAAACAACTAAAAGTTTTGACACTCGATAATGAAAAAAACTATAATCGGTAAATATATTAGTAATTTTTGGTTATAAAATAATTATAAAAATGAAATTGTGTTTATATTAAAGTGATGAGATAATTTATTATAATATTTATGATCATTATACATGAGGTTAAAGCATATTCGAGTAATCGTGAATACAAAGGGTTTCATCTGAAAATTTCCTTCTTAGAAACATTTTATTTTATAAACCAATTTTAATTCATATGGTGTATATATTACTAATTGGATATATAATATCATTAATTATATTTATCCAAGGAATTTTAACTTCATATTCAATATCTATCACTTTCAAGGGGTTTTTATTATAATGTTTCTTAATCTATAAGGGGTTTTCTGGACTCAAATATTTTATGGGGTCATAATCACTTTACTTTGATAATAACATTTCAAGAATTAATTATCCTGACCATTTAATATTTTATGTTATATTTATGTCATATTTTGTGTGTAAATAATGTTTCAACCCAAATAATTCTCCCTTGATGAATCTGTTGTGTTTTTAATAATAATTCTCATCTCTTTTAAGTGGTTTTTTCTCAATAATCTTGTTTTTACTTCCCACCAATGCTCTCATTTCCCTAGTGGAAACTCGAATTGTTTTATCTATAATGACCCGTATATACCCCCTTTTAAAATAAGTTTTTTTTGTTTCTTTTTTATAATGTGGGTTCCTAATAAATTTATTTCAAAATGTTCCAAATATTTTCCAATCTTTCAAAATCATATGTTTTATCTTGTACTCCAGTTTTTTTATTGATAACCTTTATGTAATTTCAAATCCATTTTATTAAAAATTATTTTTTAAAAGTAAATGTTTTCAAATATAATTTCACTTTACTTATTCAAAATTCACTTTTAAAGGTGATTGTAACTAATTCTTTACACTAAAGATAAAAGTGTTTTCTAAAAAATCATTTATGACTTCACCACTATTTAAATATTTATATATAAAGGTATAACATACATGGAGGTTATTTTCCAGGAATCACCCTATAAGTTTTCTTATGAAATATCATTTTTAGGTGATTGAGTTATTGGTATAAAGTGTTTATATTCATGAGATCATTTTTAGTAATACCATTTTAAAGTGTTATAAAACCCATTTTTCTTTCCCGTGGGTAATTTAAGGTGTGACAAATGAAACCAATTTTCCTTCTCAAGGGTTTTCATGATATGATAAAAAATTTATGTCTTATTCTACATATATGTATGGGTGATAATGGGTGGGTCATATATCACCCTTCAATACATTGGTGAAATTTCTATACCACATTATGTAAATATGTTGAGTATGAACATAGTGAATATTAGATAAATTAAAAAGATTAAAAATAAACACAACACGGAGTATCTAAATTCATAATAAATAGGATGAACATGATTAAGACTAGCTACATTAACTAGGATGAACATGAACATGATGCAGATTATCTATTTTCATAAGACTGGGCCTAAATATGATGTGGATTAGCTCAATTCACATGATTGAGTGTGAACATGATGTAGATTAGCTACATTTACAGTGTTATGATTATCTATGTTGGTGCATATTCCATAACTATATTTTATATTCTTTTTTTATTATTTATAGAACATATTTACTATATCATGTTTCCAAAATATTTTTCTATGGTATATGTTGTTCTTTTGAGATTAAATTCCCTCTTATCATGAACTGTAGACATATCTTATTGTCCCGTGATTATGATATAACCATTGATGAAATATCAATGATTTATTCCCTTACTAAGTGTTTGAGATCACCCATTTCTTATATTTCCATTCTTCGGGTTATGAAGATGACTCTAACATATGATAAGTGTTGAAGGGGTCTAGAAGAGTTTGATTATGGAGAATGGTTCACATGTTTTGTAAAAAAAATCTTATGTAGCTAGTCCTTAAAGACACTGAACCTTCAATTATTCAGTTTGTGTGAATTTTTATAAGATTTATTATCTAAATAATGAAATTAATATATTATTTAAGTTATTTTTATTTTGGTTTCCCATATTTGGTATCAATGGAGGGTTTAATTATTTTCTAGGATAGTTTGGTTATTATTTAAGATTATTTTAGTTACATTTAGTATTAAGGTTATAGAACCTTAGTGGAAACCCTAAAGATGACTTTAATTATTCCTTGATATCCTAAAATATTGGTAATGTTTTGAGTAACTGGTTTTTCTAACAATACATCCCTATATGGATATGATAAAATGGATGTGGTTTTGGAATAGATGTATTTAGGGGTAATCACCAAGAAAATGGTGGGATGAGAATTAACTTTATCATCACCCTAATGTACAATGAGTGGGAAAAATACTTCACATTTGGATAGACACTCCTAAGGTATATTCATTGGTTTATTATATGCACTTTATGAACCACTGTGAAGAATCAATTTCCTAGTTATGTTGAGGTATTGGCTTGATAATTATAAGTTAACCCAAATTCAAATAACCAAGGTAGAACCTTTAATGATATAGGTTGATCTATAGATGATATGTTTTTAACTATTAGTGATATAGTTTGATCAAAAATAAATATAAGAAAATGATGATAATATACATCAGAAACCTCCTAAACCTAGGAAATAAGGGAAATCATACATTACCCCCAATGATTTTATATAATATTTTATTATTATTGTATCTCATTTTCAGTTTTATTTAATATTCTTCATGATAGTTTTATTATCCCTCTTTAGATTAATTCAATGTTATTTTGGTAATGTATTGGCCATTTCCACATATAATCCATAGTAATAAACAAATTAAGGAAATCATATTTCATGTTCCAAACCAACTTATGATTATCTATTAGTGTAGTGAGGACTATGAGCTCTATTTGAAAAATAATTCCATTATATGAGTTATTATACCTAATCATGAGGGATGTTTAGCTTAAATGATTAGCGAAAAACTCGATATTAGGATTGACCTATTTTTTATGGAAAATGATATATTTACTCAATTTTTTTATAACACTCTAGGAATTATATCATGAGTTGATTTTATCTCTTAAATACCATTAGTTAGTTTCACAAATAAGTGATAATTAAAATTTTTTGAACAAAATTTATATAGGGATAATGTAATGACCCAAAGTTCTAAACCTTGTAAAATAGATGTTATGTTTGATAACTTTTGCTAAACGCTACACCCAATGAAAACCAACCAAAAAATATTACAGGAAAATTATTAATAAATCTATAAAAACCCTAATATGGTAAATAATTAAAATTTATTACCTTTGGAAGATAAATAATTAATATGAGTTAATTTTGAAAAATGGATATTTTCAATAGAAACCATTTTTTATATTATTTATTTTATTTTAAAAGATTAATTTTTTAATTTTTTAATTTAAATTTTATAAAAAAAATCATTTTTTAATTCCTCACATAAAAAATTTTCTTATTATGAATTTTTTATTTTTATTGAAAAGGTAGTTTTTTAGTTGAAGAATATGTTTATTAAGAAAATTATAATTTTTATAATTTATCATTATGCAATGTGTCCAAGAAGATTGAAAAAAAATTAAATAATAAAATATTTTTTTAAGGTATAACATTATGCATTTTAATATATTATTTGTACTTATAAATCCTTTTTCCAAAAATTTTAGAACAAGATTAAAATATTACGTTAATATAAAAAATTTCAGTCTTGTCTTGTAATTAATTTTTTTATGGTGAAATTTTGTTTTAATAAACATTTAAAAGAACATACCATTTATTATTTTTATAATAAACCATTTTAATTCTTAAATATCATTATCTATTATAATATTATCTTGTACATGAATAGTTAATCTTAAAAAAATACATGTTTTCTAGAAAACTATGTTTACACATTATGTTCATTTATTTTTAAATAAATATTTCAAACAATTAAAATTTTTATTTGGTAAAACTATTTAAAAATATATATCAAAAGTTTCAAATTAAGAAAAAGTTATAATATTAATTTTTTCATTAATATTAATTACAAAAGTTAAAAAATTAATTACCAAGGTAAAATTATATTAGTATAAAAGTTAAAAGGTAAAATAAAATGCCTAAAAACACTGTAGGTGTTCTAAAAACTCAGTGGATGAGGAGAATATAGACACACACACACTTACCCTAAACTATTTTCTATTTTGGATCCATTTAACTTTGACTAGTAACATTCCATTATTAAAAATGTAATTGTTACTTCCAAAACTATCATTCTATTCACTTATAAAAAGGTAACACTTCCATCACTTCAAAACTCGCCAATAATTCAAATTTATTATTGGTAAAGTTCTAAATTAATCTTCCTAGAACTTTATCACACTTCCATTAGTGAATAAATATGATTTTTATTTATACCATGAAGTTCATTTTCCATCACCATATCTTATGGTTGGTGTTAAGGATGAATTTAATGAATAAATATGATTTTTATTTCACAAATTAAATTATTAAATGATTATTTTTTATATACCACAGTTTCTTTCATTCATTGATAAATGGGATCGTTAATCATGTGTAAGATAGATTACCACCACCATGAACAGTTAATTTCATTTAACATCACCACCCATATTATATGGTTATATGAATAGATTTAATAATAATTTATGATAATTATGAAATTTTTAATCTTCTAAATATTTTATATTATCATTATCTAAATACATTCCCTTACTCAGAAAAATATTATAATATGTTACTGTTTGGGTCATTTTTACCACCTATGTTAATGATGTTATAATTATTATGTAATAAATGATTTTTGGATGTTCTATAATGTTAATATCATGTAATAATGATATATGTAATATTTTTTAATGATTTTTGAAAGGTTTTGTTAATATCTAAGATATTTGTTGATATATTACATTTCAATCGTTAAACCTGTCAAAAACTAGTTCATTATGATTTACATTTTTACAAGTCATATTCATGTATTTAAACTAATGAAAATAATACTAAAGTAATAAATTAAAAAATTATTCTATAATTAATGATATATGAATGATTAAATTGAAACCACTTAGTGATAATAGATCTAATATTTAAGAAGTTTGTATAAAATAGACAACAGAAAGTTATAACACCCGATAATGAACAAAAACTATAATTGTTTAATATTTTTAAAATATGTGGTTATAAAATAATTATAAAAATTTAGTTTTTTATATTTGTTTTTTGAGATAATTTATTAAGATATCTATTTTCATTATATAGGAATTTATATCACGGTTGAGTAAGAAAGAATAAATGGTAAGGGTTTTGTACCAAATTATGCTTCTTTGAGAAACATTTTATTTTATATACCCAATTTAATTTAAATAGTGTGTATAATACCAATTGGATATATGATAATATGAATTAACTTTATTTGTGCCATTTAAGAGTCAACTCTAAGATCAATTTATCTATCAAGGTTATTTTATTATATTGTTTCCTAAGTTCTAAGGGTTTTTCTTGTGTCATAATCACTCCACTTAGAATATAATATTTAAAGATTTAATTATCCAAACCTATGATGATGTTGTACTATATATTAACCTTATTTTCTTGTAAAATATTATTTCACATTGAAGTATTCTTCCTTGATGAATCTATTTTTTTAAGAATAATTCATATCTATTTTAATGGATTTTTTATCTATATCCATATTTTTACATCCTGATAATATTCCCATATACATATTGAAAAATAAAATTGTTTTTATCTCCAATTATTCATATATTTCCTTTTATTCATTTTAAAATTAAGTATTTTTTTACTCTTTTCTAGTGTGTGTTTTCAACTATGGTATTTAAAAAATTTCAAAACATTTTCCATCCTTCAAAATCAAATGTTTTATATTCCATTACACACTCCTTTTTGATAAAATTTATGTATTTTTAAAGATTTTTTATTAAAGATTTTTTTTTAAATTAAAGTTTTTAAAAAAATCACTTCACCTTTTCAAAAATGTCTTTTCAGGGTGAGTGTAACTTCTTATTTTATGCCAACTTTAAAAGTGCGTTCTAAAAACTCTTTTATTATTTCAGTGATTCCATTTCGATGTGTTGTGAATCCCATTTTTAATTTCCATGGGTTCTTTATGATGTGATGAATGGAACCCATTTTCCTTCACTTGGGTTTTCATGATATATCTAATGGTTGATGACTTATTTCACATGTATATATAGATGATGATGGGTGGGTTCCTTTATCACTCTCCAATGCATTGGTTAAAGTTTTATACTTCATGAGGTAAATATATTGAGAATGAACAAGATATTAATGAGATACATTCACATGATTAAGCATGAACACAATGAAAATTTTTTATATTCACAAGATTGAGAATGAACATGATGTAGATTATCTAATTTCATAATAATGAGCATGAATATGATGTGGATTATCTATGATCACAAGATTGGACATCGAAATAGATACAATTTTGATTTTAGTTGAGATAGAAATGTAGGTAGTAGTTGACTATCAGGAGGTATTTTGGTGAGTTTATTTCATTTTTTAGACTCCTGCCACTATGATTGTGTTCCTAGCATCTAGCCTTCAACATGGCCATGCTAGGAGGAATTATTATTTGGTGACCTGGAAACAATGAGAAGTTATGCACACTTATATTGAGATTAAGTGTTTCTTAATATAGGTTTTCTAAATCTATTTTTTTGGTCATACGTGTGTAATAGTTTCAATAAACCCAATAGGGTATAATTTCATTAATTGAGAAGATGTTGAGGTTTATTAACCTCATGTGGAAATCAATAGAAAATGATCATGATGTATACATTTGATAATGGTCCATTTATAAAAACATCAGAATATATATATAGGATGGAGTGGTATATATCAATATCCCTTCCAATGCTATATTTAAGGAAAATACCTTCATTATAGAGAGAATTCTAGCAGATAATATTCTAACAGTTTCTACAGGTAGTGATCACCCTATATATGATACTTTAGAAGCTGGTATTTATTTAAATTTTAGGGATCCGTGTGCATGAGGAATTTTTTCAAAATTATTCATTCTATATAGACTATAATGAAGGGCTCTCATGATGGTTCTATTCTATAGGTATAATGGTGACGTAACTAATGTGATGGTAGTGATAATCATGAACATCATTTTCCAACACATTCCAGATGATCATACTCATTTCAGTGATTCCATTTCGATGTGTTGTGAATCCCATTTTTAATTTCCATGGGTTCTTTATGATGTGATGAATGGAACCCATTTTCCTTCACTTGGGTTTTCATGATATATCTAATGATTGATGACTTATTTCACATGTATATATAGATGATGATGGGTGGGTTCCTTTATCACTCTCCAATGCATTGGTTAAAGTTTTATACTTCATGAGGTAAATATATTGAGAATGAACAAGATATTAATGAGATACATTCACATGATTAAGCATGAACACAATGAAATTTTTTTATATTCACAAGATTGAGAATGAACATGATGTAGATTATCTAATTTCATAATAATGAGCATGAATATGATGTGGATTATCTATGATCACGAGATTGGACATGAACATGATGCATATTATCTAGGTTTATAAGATTGATAGTGAACACAATATAGATTATCTATGTTCACAATGTTATCAATACCTATATTGATTCATATTCCATAATTATATTTTATATTCTTATGTTATTCCCTATACAATATGTTTATTATATCATGTTTTTTTACTCTTTTTCCATTGTACATGTTATTATTTTTAGATTAAAAACCCTTCATAATGTCATTGGGCATCTCTTATTATCTCAAGATTATGATCTAAACCTTGATTAAATGTTGATTATTTTTTCCCTTTCTGATCATTTGAGCTCACACACTTCTTATATTTCCATTCCATAGGTTATAAAGATGACTATAGCACCATAAAATTATAAAAGGGTCCTAGAAGAGTTCAATTATGGGTAAAGGTTTGCAAGATTTTTAAAATAAATTTATTTTCTAGTTTTCCCCAAATATGATAAATATACAGTTTTTTGGTTTGCGTGACTATTTATGATAATTATTATCTAAATCAAGAAATTAATTTATTATTTAAGTTATGTTTATCTTGGTTCACCATAAGATTCTATCTTCTGATTAATCCAAGTTCACTCTTTAACACAACACACTAACTCTAGGAGAGATATGAAACTAGAACTTGAACCTTTAAGAAATTCAGTTGGTTTATAAACACTAAGTGGTATAAATAGGGTATGAGATAATATCCTAGTTGGGTTCCACTAATACTTTACTTTTTCAAAAAATTATAGAAACACATTTTTTAAATATAATTTAAAGTAGGATTTTAATTATTATGAGAAGGAAAACTCATATTCATTTCCAAATATTATTTTAAAATCCAAAATATTATTTAAGAAAACTTATGAAATTATATTAAAATTTACATTTAAAACATTACTTCATAAAAACCATTTTATAACCATTTCCAAAAAACTTCTCAAGAAATAACTCATAAAGATAATCAAAGAGACATTAAATAAATAAGTAAATCAGAAAGTAAAATACAGATTATATACCATATAAGAAATAAAACAAATTAAAAAATATAATAATATAAATATCACTAATACATCAATGTCATAAAATAAATAAATAAAAATGACTGAAACCACTATGTAATAAAAAAAGGAAAGTAGTAGGGTATATAAAATCCTAGAAAATTCTTATACATCAAGTCATGTGATCCTAAAAACACATTTTTTGAATCATATGTCAGCCTATTGATTCATTACTAGTCTATAACCAACCATATTCTCTCAACTAGCCTCATTGATATCACTCCACCATGGGTTAGGACGTATCCCACACAAGGAAGACCCGGTCATCCTAATTATGACTAGATAGTAACCATATTTCAATATATCACTATGAAACCTAGGTTCCATATGATATTAGTATTAAATTTTTTGGGGGGATGTTTTTCACATCAATCACACACTAGTAATATAATTCAAGGAAAATGACTCCCATCACTACTAGAAAAGGGGGCATTGGAGCCCCAAGACTCGGGCGACCGCCATTGGCGGTCTCTATAGCTCACCATTAGCGACCACCAATGGCGGTCGCTAACCTGCCTAAAAAAATTCGGGGGGTTTCTGCCCCCCCCCCCCCCCCCCCGCGCCCTCGATCTCCCTCGCCCTAACCCCCTACCTCCCTCGCCGCCCTCCCTCGCGCCGCCCTCCCCTCCCCCGCCGCCCGGCCTCCCCCGCCGCCCGGCCTCCCCCGCCGCCGGCCTCCCGCGCTGCCCGGCCTCCCCCGCCGCCCGGCCTCCCCCGCCGCTCGGCCTCCCCCGCCGCCCGGCCTCCCCCGCCGCCCGGCCTCCCCCGCCGCCCGCCCTCCCCCGTCGCCCGGCCCTCCCCCGCCGCCTGCCATCCGGCCGTCCGGCCGCCGCCCTCCGCCCTCCGGCCTCCGGCCGCCGCCCTCCGGCCTCTCGGCCCTCCCCCCCCCCCCACCCCGGATGGCACCCGCACCCCGGAAAGCCCCCGGCGCGCACTTCCGGACCGCCCCCCGCACCCCGAACGCCTCCCCGCACCCCGGACAGCACCCCCCCCCCCCCCCGCACACTCCGGACCGCCCCCCGCACCCCGGACGCCTCCCCGCACCCCGGACAGCCCCCCCCCCCCCCTGCGCACTCCGGACCGCCCCCCGCACCCCGGACGCCTCCCCGCACCCCGGACAGCTCCCCCTGCACTCGGACACCCCCCTCCGAACCCGGACAGCCCCCCCCCCCCCCCCCCGCACCCCGGACAGCCCCCCCCCCCCCCCCCCCCCCCCCCCGCACTCGGACACCCCCCCTCCGAACCCGGACAGCCCCCCCGCACCTCGGACAGGCCCCCCGCACCCCGGAAACCCCACCCCGCACCCCCGACAGCCCCCCTGCACCCCAGACAGCCCCCCCCCCCCCCCCCCGCACCCCGGACACCCCCGCACCCCGAACACCCCTGCCCGCACCCCTGACAGGCCCCCGACACCCCGGACACCCCTCCCCGCACCTCGGACAGCCCCCCCCCCCCCCCCCCCCCCCGACCCCGGACACCCCCCCCCCCTCGCTGCCCGTCCCCCGTCCCCTCACCGCCTCCTCTCCTCCATCTCCCCGCCACCGCCGCCCGCCGCCCGTCCCCTCCCTTGCCGCACCGCCTTTGGCTCCGGCTCCCCTTCGCTGCCTCCTCTCCTCGCAGCACCGCCTTCGTCTCCCCTCCCTTTCAGGTTTGTAGCTCAATCAGGTAACATGAGCTTTCAGTTACATTATTATTTTATCAATGGTTCATAAACAAATGGGTTAATATTATTTTGAATATAGTTGATTTGAAAAATGTAAATGTAATAAGTATTGTGTAAATGTTTGTTATAACAGATATTATTATGGATAAGAGTTGGATTGATCTTCCAATCGAACGTCTAGAGAATATTTCAATGGCATTATGCAGTTTATTGACTTCAACGAGAGGATTTGAAAGTGACTATATTAGTTGTCCATGTAGAAAATGTGCTAACAGATATCAATTCACACGAGATACTGTGAGGGAGCACCTTTTCTTTAATGTATTTCTGAAAAATTATAAGAGTTGACTCGTCATGGAGAAGAATATGTTCGTTGTCAAAATACAGATGCAGCTCAGATGGATGTTGATGCAAGGATGACTGATCCAATGCATGAAATGCTTACTGAAATGGTACGTGGGTTTGATCCTGAAGGCATTGACATCCAGAATCTTGAGACCGGTGAGATAAATCTTCGCTCTGGTGCAGATCGTGATTCGAGGAGGTTTTATGAAGTAATTGATGATGCGAAAACAGAATTATATCCTGGATGTACTTCTTACAATAAACTGTCGTTTATCGTTGAGTTGTTGCATTTGAAGACTTTGAATAATTGGTCAGACACATCATTCGACATGCTTTTGGTTTTATTGAAAAAAGTTCTTCCTGTCGACGCTAAGATTCCTGAGTCGTATTACTATACTCGTAAGTTGACAGAGAACTTAGGTTTTACATATGAGACTATAGATGCATGTGCAAACAACTGTATGTTGTTTAGAAATGAAACTGCTCATTTGGATATTTGTACGGTTTGTGGCGCTTCCAGGTGGAAAGAGAACAGAGGAAATAAGACTCATCAAAGTCAGATTGCGATACAGGGGAAACCGATTTCCGTAAAGCAAATGTGTTACTTTCCCCTTAAACCGAGGTTGAAAAGATTTTTTATGTCATCTAAAGTTTCTAATTTAATGAGATGGCATGCAGAAAGAGTTCATGAAAGTGACATGTTAACCCACCCGGCAGACTCTCATGCATGGAAGGATTTTGATAAGAGACATCCCGACTTTGCTAAAGATGTTCGTAATGTCCGATTGGGATTGGCAGCAGATGGTTTCAATCCATTCAAGTCTATGGTTGGTGCAACTCATAGCACATGGCCCGTGGTGTTGGTTCCATATAATCTTCCTCTGTGGCTTTGTATGAAGCAACAATTTATATTACTTTCCACTCTTATTGATGGACCTAAAAGTCCGGGGGATAAGATTGATGTTTACCTTCAGCCATTGATTGATGAGTTGAATGAATTTTGGGGCGATGGTGTGATGACTTATGACTGCGAAACGAATGAAATGTTCAAACTGCATGCAGCTTTATTGTGGACAATCAATGACTTCCCAGCTTATGCAAATTTATCAGGCTAGAGTACGAAAGGGGAATTTGCTTGCCCTTGTTGCAATAAAAGTAAAAAATCTGTATGGCTTAAACATTCCAAAAAATGGGCATACATGGGTCACAGGCGTTTTCTCCCTCCCCAGCACAGGTTCAGAAAGGACAGAGTGGCATTTGATGGTTCTAGAGAGTTCAGCCCAGCACCAAAGATCATGACAGGAGTCTAAATGTTATTGCAGATTGAGGAAGAAAACATCCGCACGGTATATGAAATTCAGGATTCGGTGGCTCCTCCAGTACGTAATATTCGTGCTGCGGGTAGGCAGCGCAGTCACAATTGGAAAAAGAAAAGTATTTTTTATAGTCTTCCGTATTGGAAAACTAACATGTTGAGGCATAATTTGGATGTCATGCACATTGAAAAAAATGTTTGTGATAACATATTGTGTACCATTTTAGGTGTCAGTGGAAAGTCAAAGGACCATGTTAATGCACGCCGTGATTTGGAAGAAATGGGTTTAAGGAAACAGTTGCATTTACAGTTAGATGAGGGAAACAAGGCATATATGCCTGCTGCACAGTATTCGATGACTACAGAGGAGAAAGAGACATTTCTTTCCATTTTGAAGAAGGTCAAGGTGCCTGATGGTTACTCTTCTAATATTTCAAAGTGTGTGAATCTGACGAGCAAGACATTGCAAGGGTTGAAAAGTTATGACAATCACATATTACTTCAGCAGTTGATTCCAATCGCAATTTGTGATTGTTTATCCCTCAATGTTGTTCAGCCCTTGATTGAGATGAGTAATTTTTTTAGACAGCTTTGTTTAAGAAATCAACGAATGAGTGATTTAAAAAGTTTGCAGGACCGAATTGTACTTACGCTTTGTCACTTTGAGAAACTTTTCCCCCCCTCATTTTTCGATGTTATGGTCCACTTGACAGTGCACCTAACTGATGAAGTAATGGCTGCTGGTCCAGTGCAATTCAGGTGGATGTATCCTATTGAACGGTATTTGAGTACATTGAAAAGATTTGTACGCAACAGAGCTCGTCCAGAGGCATCAATATCCAATGGTTATTTGATGGATGAGTGTACTACCTTTTGTGCAGAATATCTTACGGATGTTGAAACAAAATTAGATAAGCCCTCTCGGATTCATGATGGTCCAGTTGGAGAAGGAACCACATTTGATATGGACAACATCGAGTGGATACAAGCACATCGATATATCTTGTTCAATACTCCATCATTTGCACCATTAATGCAGTAAGTATCTTATCAATGTGCTTGTATAACTTTTACATGTTTTCTTTGCATAAGTTGATCTTTTAAACATCGCGTAATCATTTGCAGGAAACACATTAATGAGATAAAAGAAGAGATGCATCGTGCGACTGAGTTGCAAATTCAACAATCTCATTATGCGGCATTTCATGATTGGTTCAAAGATTATGTATGTATAAATTGATTTTCATTATGAGTGAAGTATTAAACTAATTCTTTCTGCATATATCAGTATTGATTTTTATAAATTATGTAGGTTCGTAAGCTGAGGGAGTTAGGGGACCCCACGCTACCTGAAGTATTTATCCAACTGGCTGAGGGTCCATCTATAACGGCTCGTCGTTATAAAGCTATTGATGCTAATGGTTTTCGATTTCGCATTAAAGATGTTGACGACAAACAAGCAACACAAAACAGTGGCATCGGTTGTCCCTTTGTCGATTCTGGTTATTACTATGGTCAATTGATAGACATCATTGAAGTTGTATACACACACGGTTTGAAGTACATATTGTTAAAGTGTAATTGTGTTGATCCAGTGCGTGGATGTAAAGTCGATCAATATCAGTTTTCATTGGTGAATTTTAACTATATGTTATACAGAAATAATGAACGAGTTGAGAATGAACCTTTCATTTTGACATCACAAGCGGAACAAGTATTCTTCGTTACTTTGCCTTCGGATCCAAGTTGGCAAGTTGTTGTCAAAATGTCTTGGCGAGGAGTGTTTTTATTTGAAGAAGATGAACCCGAGACTGTTTCGTTTGTTTACCAACAACTTGATCAACATACCGTAGTTCAACGTGAAGAATATATTTATTGGGTCAGAGCGGCTGTTGAAGGAGAAACGGTCTATTTTCATGCTTAATGAAAGGTATAATTGTTTTCCCGCTATTCAGTAGAATGTCCTAGGATATCATAAATTATCTAATCATTTTATAAATCCTTATAAGTTTTAATCCTCACTTTTGTAAGTTAATTCAGTCATAAATATTTAGGTTTATTAACTTTCTGATTTTTTAAAATTCATTCACAACTAATTATTCAATCCATTTTTTGTTTGATTAACAGTTGTACAAGTTTGATTTATTAAGAACAATCCAATTTATCTTTTAAACACTTTGGACTCATTACTGATATTTTGTATGACTGCAGACATGTCAGGGGAAGAGGCAGAAAATCCACATCATCCATCTGAGGCATCTACGTCTCAGGGTTGAGGTATGTTTGAATGTCATTGTCTATATTTTTTATGTAATTGACATATATATATATATATATAACATTTGTCAATTTATATATAAAATTGTTTTCAACAGGATCAGACTCGGCTGCTTCTTCCTCTCGCAGGAGAGGCCCTGGTCGTGGCATATTATCATGGAATTCCGACACGACGATAGATGTTTCATTTGATGAGGTATTTCATCCCGTGGGACCGAATGTCCCGGCATTTATTCGTCAGCTGGGTCATATCATACGTGACCCACATCGATTTCCATTGACCACGCGTGATTGGGCTTCTATCCCTCAGGACACATTAGATCGTCTATGGAGGGAGGTTCAGGTAAGAAAATAATTTTACTTTATTTTCTATTTATAAATAATACTAATATGTTTGATTATTTTCATTATAGAAAAATTTGAAAGTATGCCCTGAAGAGTTTCGGCCGGTGTGTATGAGCAAATGCCGTAAACTGTGGAAAGATTATAAAGGCAAAGTGAAGAGGGACCACTGGATACCAAATGTGGGTGCCCTTGACATTTTGGAAAAAGTCCCGAGAGGTGTCCTCCCAGCTCAGTGGCGTGACTTGGTTGCATATTGGTCTACTGAGGGTGTCGCGGTTTGTATATTAATTATTTTGCTGTATATATATTTTCAAGAATATGTGATTTGTTTGAAATTTGAATGAATTGAATGTAGGAGGTGTCAACACGCCATTCGGAGAATCGAGCGTTGCAGGGACCAGCTCACAGGCTCGGGACTCGTCACGTGTCTCAGATCCGACATGAGGTATATATTATTCATTTTTTAATTTATTAATTAATATGGTTTTGTGTTTATATTCTTTTAATATACAGTTGTGAGGGCAAGGTGCAGCAACTGATAAAATGTCGGTGTGGATAAGGACTCGTGATCGCAATGATCCAGAGGTTGCAGCATTGATAGTAAGTGTCTGTACTTACCAATAATTACATAAATCTATATATTAACATATATATATTTATATATATTTAAATATTTCACAGGATCAATTTGAAGCTGAGTTAGAACATCTGCCAGAGGACCAGCGACAGCTTCCCATGCGACGGGATGAGATCTTTCATCGCATTATTGGTCGGGACGGGCATGGCTATAGTTTGACCTATGGAGCAGGGATTCCTCGTTCTGTAGTGTCACGCGCTGCGGTTGTCGGTCCTGTCGTTGCTCATATGACACAGCAGATGTCAGATTTTGAGGCACGGCTGCGCGCTTCCGAGGAGACAAATGCGCAATTGACAACTGAGCTTAGAGCACTGCGGGAATATGTGCGTCGAGCTGATGGTACAGGGGATCATACGACGCAGGTATATACTGTATTTATTTATTTAATTTAAATTATTTTTGTTATTAAAATATTTATAATGTTTATTTGTTGTAGGCACCTGGCCCACCAGAAGGAGGTAGCAGTGATGGCAACGCGTGACGCACCATATATTCACGAGATATGTTTTTTGTTTTTACTGGTAGGGTTGACATTGATGTACTGTATTTATTCATTTAAGTAATGCATTATTACCATCCATGGTGGTCTTTTAAATATTTTATACACATATTGAGTTTTTGATCAGATAATCTTGAATGATTCTACATTTGAAAAGGTCGAACTAATTCCGTACTGCCCCCCGCCACCCCCGTACAGCCCCCTGCCACCCCCGTACAGCCCCCCGCACCCCCGTACAGCCCCCCGCACCCCCGTACAGCCCCCCCCCCCCACCTCCGTACAGCCCCCCGCACCCTCGTACAGCCCCCCGCACCCCCGTACAGCCCCCCGCCACCCCCGTACAGGCCCCCGCCACCCCCGTACAGCCCCCCGCACCCCCGTACACCCCCCCCCCCCCCCCCCGCACCCCCGTACAGCCCCCCGCACCCCCGTACAGCCCCGCGCACCCCCGTACAGCCCCCCGCCACCCCCGTACAGGCCCCCGCCACCACCGTACAGCCCCCGCACCCCCGTACAGCCCCCCCCCCCCCCCCCCCCCCCGCACCCCCGTACAGCCCCCCGCACCCCCGTACAGCCCCCCCGCACCCCCGTACAACCCCCCCGCACCCCCGTACTGCCCCCCGCCACCCCCGTACAGGCCCCCGCCACCCCCGTACAGCCCCCCGCCACCCCCGTACAGCCCCCCGCACCCCCGTACAGCCCCCCCGCACCCCCGTACAGCCCCCCGCACCCCCGTACTGCCCCCCGCCACCCCCCGTACAGGCCCCCGCCACCCCCGTACAGCCCCCCGCCACCCCCGTACAGCCCCCCGCACCCCCGTACAGCCCCCCGCACCCCCGTACAGCCCCCCCCCCCCCCCCCCCGCACCCCCGTACAGCCCCCCGCCACCCCCGTACAGCCCCCCGCCACCCCCGTACAGCCCCCCGCCACCCCCGTACAGCCCCCCGCACCCCCGTACAGCCCCCCCCCCCCCCCCCCCCCCGCACCCCCGTACAGCCCCCCCCCCCCCCCCGCACCCCCGTACAGCCCCCCGCACCCCCGTACAGCCCCCCGCACCCCCGTACAGCCCCCCGCCACCCCCGTACAGCCCCCCGCACCCCCGTACAGCCCCCCCCCCCCCCCGCACCCCCGTACAGCCCCCCGCACCCCCGTACTGCCCCCCGCCACCCCCGTACAGGCCCCCGCCACCACCGTACAGCCCCCCGCCACCCCCGTACAGCCCCCCGCACCCCCGTACAGCCCCCCGCACCCCCGTACAGCCCCCCGCCACCCCCGTACAGCCCCCGGCCACCCCCGTACAGCCCCCCGCCACCCCCGTACAGCCCCCCGCCACCCCCGTACAGCCACCCGCCACCCACGCCCCCCCCCCCCCCCCCCGCACCCCCGTACAGCCCCCCGCACCCCCGTACAGCCCCCCGCACCGCCGTACAGCCCCCCGCCACCCCCGTACACCCCCCCGCCACCCCGTACAGCCCCCCGCCACCCCCGTACAGCCACCTGCCACCCCCGTACAGCCCCCCGACACCCCCTTACAGCCCCCCGACACCCCCGTACAGCCCCCCGCACCCCCGTACAGCCCCCCGCACCAACTTACAGCCCCCCGCACCCCCGTACAGCCCCCCGCCACCCCCGTACAGCCCCCCGCCACCCCCGTACAGCCCCCCGCCACCCCCGTACAGCCACCCGCCACCCCCGTACAGCCCCCCGCCACCCCCGTACAGCCCCCCGCCACCCCCGTACAGCCCCCCGCACCCCCGTACAGCCCCCCCCCCCCCCCCCCCCGCACCCCCGTACAGCCCCCCGCACCCCCGTACAGCCCCCCCCCCCCCCCCGCACCCTCGTACAGCCCCCCGCACCCCCGTACAGCCCCCCGCACCCCCGTACAGCCCCCCGCCACCCCCGTACAGCCCCCCGCACCCCCGTACAGCCCCCCCGCACCCCCGTACATCCCCCCTCACCCCCGTACTGCCCCCCGCCACCCCCGTATAGGCCCCCGCCACCCCCGTACAGCCCCCCGCCACCCCCGTACAGCCCCCTGCACCCCCGTACAGCCCCCGGCACCCCCGTACAGCCCCCCCCCCCCCCCCCCCCCCGCACCCCCGTACAGCCCCCCGCACCCCCGTACAGCCCCCCGCCACCCCCGTACAGCCCCCCGCCACCCCCGTACAGCCCCCCGCCACCCCCGTACAGCCACCCGCCACCCACGTACAGCCCCCCGACACCCCCGTACAGCCCCCCAACCCCCCGTACAACCCCCCCCGCACCCCCGTACAGCCCCCCGCACCCCCTTACAGCCCCCCGCACCCCCGTACAGCCCCCCGCCACCCCCGTACAGCCCCCCGCAACCCCCGTACAGCCCCCCGCCACCCCCGTAGAGCCCCCCGCTACCCCCGTACAGCCACCCGACACCCCCGTACAGCCCCCCGACACCCCCGTACAACCCCCCGCACCCCCGTACAGCCCCCCGCACCCCCGTACAGGCCCCCGCACCCCCGTACAGCCCCCCCCCCCCCCCCCCGCACCCCCGTACAGCCCCCCGCACCCCCGTACAGCCCCCCGCACCCCCGTACAGCCCCCCTCCACCCCCGTACAGCCCCCCGCCACCCCCGTACAGCCCCCCGCCACCCCCGTACAGCCCCCCGACACCCCCGTACAGCCCCCCGACACCCCCGTACAGCCCCCCGCACCCCCGTACAGCCCCCCGCACCCCCGTACAGCCCCCCGCCACCCCCGTACAGCCCCCCGCCACCCCCGTACAGCCCCCCGGCACCCCCGTACAACCACCCGCCACCCCCGTACACCCACCCGCCACCCCCGTACAGCCACCCGCACCCCCGTACAGCCCCCCGCCACCCCCGTACAGCCCCCCGCCACCCCCGTACAGCCCCCCGCACCCCCGTACAGCCCCCCCCCCCCCCCCCCGCACCACCGTACAGCCCCCCGCACCCCCGTACAGCCCCCCGCCACCCCCGTACAGCCCCCCGCACCCCCGTAGAGCCCCCCGCCGCCCCCGTACAGCCCCCCGCACCCCCGTACAGCCCCCCGCACCCCCGTACAGCCCCCCGCCACCCCCGTACAGCCCCCCGCCACCCCCGTACAGCCCCCCCCCCCCCCCCCCCCCCGCACCCCCGTACAGCCCCCCGCACCCCCGTACAGCCCCCCGCCACCCCCGTACAGCCCCCCGCACCCCCGTACAGCCCCCCGCACCAACGTACAGCCCCCCCCCCCCCCCCCCCGCACCCCCGTACAGCCCCCCGCCACCCCCGTACAGCCCCCCGCTACCCCCGTACAGCCACCCGCCACCCCCGTACAGCCCCCCGACACCCCCGTACAGCCCCCCGACACCCCCGTACAACCCCCCGCACCCCCGTACAGCCCCCCGCCACCCCCGTACAGCCCCCCGCTACCCCCGTACAGCCACCCGCCACCCCCCGTACAGCCCCCCGACACCCCCGTACAGCCCCCCGACACCCCCATACAACCCCCGCACCCCCGTACAGCCCCCCGCCACCCCCGTACAGCCCCCGCCACGTCCGATTGTGTCGTTTTCAGTAGCGCGGCGCGCGCTGAAATGGCGCGTTGGGGGGTCAAAACCACCCGAACGACCTCTGAATGCCACGAAACCGTACGACAACATCCGGGGCGTGAATTGTGAAATGGTCGGCCAGACGGCACCTCATTCGGAGGTGCCGTGTGACCGCGGCGGCCGGAAACGCGTTTCTGGCGCCATTAAACACCAAAACGGCGTGCGGCGGTCCCATTCGGAGCAAACGTGCTCCGAACGACCTGAAACCGCACGGGAACGATAGAAATATTATTCCTGAGATGCAGGAGGAGGCCTCACGTCCATCGGACGTGCGGTTTCGCGCGGCACGTCCGATTGTGCCGTTTTCAGCAGCGCGGCGCGCGCTGAAATGACGCGTTGGGGGGTCAAAACAACCCGAACGACCTCCGAATGCCACGAAACCGTACGACAACATCCGGGGCGTGAATTGTGAAATGTTCGGCCAGACGGCACCTCATTCGGAGGTGCCGTGTGACGGCGGCGGCTGGAAACGCGTTTCCGGCGCCACAAAACACCAAAACGGCGTGCGGCAGTCCCATTCGGAGCAAACGTCCTCCAAACGACCTGAAACCGCACGGGAACAATAGAAATATTATTCCTGAGATGCAGAAGGAGGCCGCACATCCATCGGACGTGCGGTTCGCGCGGCACGTCCGATTGTGGCGTTTTCAGCAGCGCGGCGCGCGCTGAAATGGCACGTTGGGGGTTCAAAACCACCCGAACGACCTCCGAATGCCACGAAACCGTACGAAAACATCTGGGGCGTGAATTTTGAAATGGTCGGCTAGACGGCACCTCATTCGGATGTGCCGTGTGACCGCGGCGGCCGAAAACGCATTTCCGGCGCCATTAAACACCAAAACGGCGTGCGGCGGTCCAATTCGGAGAAAACGTGATCCGAACGACCTAAAACCGCACGGGAACGATAGAAATATTATTCCTGAGATGCAGGAGGAGGCCGCACGTCCATCGGACGTGCGGTTCGCGCGGCACGTCCGATTGTGGCGTTTTCAGCAGCGTGGCGCGCGCTGAAATGGCGCGTTGGGGGGTCAAAACCACCCGAACGACCTCCGAATGCCACGAAACCGTACGACAACATCCGGGGCGTGAATTGTGAAATGGTCGGCCAGACGGCACCTCATTCGGATGTGCCGTGTGACCGCGGCGGCCGGAAACGCGTTTCCGGCGCCATTAAACACCAAAACGGCGTGTGGCGGTCCAATTCGGAGCAAACGTGCTCCGAACGACCTGAAACCGCACGGGAACGATAGAAATATTATTCCTGAGATGCAGGAGGAGGCCGCACGTCCATCGGACATGCGGTTCGCGCGGCACGTCCGATTGTGGCGTTTTCAGAAGCGCGGTGCGCGCTGAAATGGCGCGTTGGGGGGTCAAAACCACCCGAATGACCTCTGAATGCCACGAAACCGTACGACAACATCCGGGGCGTGAATTGTGAAATGGTCGGCCAGACGACACCTCATTCGGAGGTGCCGTGTGACCGCGGCGGCCGGAAACGCGTTTCCGGCGCCATAAAACACCAAAACTGCGTGCGGCGGTCCAATTCGGAGCAAACTTGCTCCGAACGACCTGAAACCGCACGGGAACGATAGAAATATTATTCCTAAGATGCAGGAGGAGGCCGTACGTCCATCGGACGTGCGGTTCGCGCGGCACGTCCGGTTGTGGCGTTTTCAGCAGCGCGGCGCGCGCTGAAATGGCGCGTTGGGGGGTCAAAACCACCCGAACGACCTCCGAATGCCACGAAACCGTACGACAACATCTGGGGCGTGAATTGTGAAATGGTCGGCCAGACGGCACCTCATTCGGATGTGCCGTGTGACCGCGGCAGCTGGAAACGCATTTCCGGTGCCATTAAACACCAAAACAGCGTGCGGCGGTCCAATTCGGAGCAAACGTGCTCCGAACGACCTGAAACCGCACGGGAACGATAGAAATATTATTCCTGAGATGCAGGAGGAGGCCGCACATCCATCGGACGTGCGGTTCGCGCGGCACGTCCGATTGTGTCGTTTTCAGCAGCGCGCGCGCGCGCTGAAATGGCGCGTTGGGGGGTCAAAACCACCCGAACGACCTCTGAATGCCACGAAAACGTACGACAACATCCGGGGAGTGAATTGTGAAATGGTCGGCCAGACGGCACCTCATTCGGAGGTGCCGTGTGACCGCGGCGGCCAGAAACGCATTTCCGGTGCTATAAAACACCAAAACGGCGTGCGGCGGTCCAATTCAGAGCAAACTTGCTCCGAACGACCTGAAACCGCACGGGAACGATAGAAATATTATTCCTGAGATGCAGGAGGAGGCCGCACGTCCATCGGACGTGCGGTTCGCGCGGCACGTCCGATTGTGGCGTTTTCAGCAGCGCGGCGCGCGCTGAAATGGCGCGTTGGGGGGTCAAAACCACCCGAACGACCTCCGAATGCCACGAAACCGTACGACAACATCCGGGGCGTGAATTTTGAAATGGTCGGCCAGACGGCACCTCATTCGGATGTGCCGTGTGACCGCGGCGGCCGGAAACGCGTTTCCGGCGCCATTAAACACCAAAACGGCGTGCGGCGGTCCAATTCGGAGAAAACGTGCTCCGAACGACCTGAAACCGCATGGGAACGATAGAAATATTATTCCTGAGATGCATGAGGAGGCCGCACGTCCATCGGACGTGCGGTGCGCGCGGCACTTCCGATTGTGTCGTTTTCAGCAGCGCGGCGCGCGCTGAAATGGCGCGTTGGGGGGTCAAAATTACCCGAACGACCTCCGAATGCCACGAAACCGTACGACAACATCCGGGGCGTGAATTGTGAAATCGTCGGCCAGAAGGCACCTCATTCGGCGGTGCCGTGTGACCGCGGTGGCCGGAAACGCGTTTCCGGCGCCATAAAACACCAAAACGGCGTGCGGCGGTCCAATTCGGAGCAAACGTGCTCCGAACGACCTGAAACCGCACGGGAACGATAGAAATATTCTTCCTGAGATGCAGGAGGAGGCCGCACGTCCATCGGACGTGCGGTTCGCGCGGCACGTCTGATTGTGGCGTTTTCAGCAGCGCGGCGCGCGCTGAAATGGCGCGTTGGGGGGTCAAAACCACCCGAACGACCTCCGAATGCCACGAAACCGTACGAAAACATCCGGGGCGTGAATTGTGAAATGGTCGGCCAGACGGCACCTCATTCGGATGTGCCGTGTGACCGCGGCGCCCGGAAACGCGTTTCCGGCGCCATTAAACACCAAAACGGCGTGCGGCGGTCCAATTCGGAGCAAACGTGCTCCGAACGACCTGAAACCGCACGGGAACGATAGAAATATTATTCATGAGATGCAGGAGGAGGCCGCACGTCCATCGGACGTGCGGTGCGCGCGGCACGTCCGATTGTGTCGTTTTCAGCAGCGCGGCGCGCGCTGAAATGGCGCGTTGGGGGGTCAAAACCACCCGAACGACCTCCGAATGCCACGAAACCGTACGACAACATCCGGGGCGTGAATTGTGAAATGGTTGGCCAGACGGAACCTCATTCGGAGGTTCCGTGTGACCGCGGCGGCCGGAAACGCGTTTCCGGCGCCATAAAACACCAAAACGGCGTGCGGCGGTCCCATTCGGAGAAAACGTGCTCCGAACGACCTGAAACCGCATGGGAACGATAGAAATATTATTCCTGAGATGCAGGAGGAGGCAGCACGTCCATCGGACGTGCGGTGCACGCGGCACGTCCGATTGTGCCGTTTTCAGCAGCGCGGCGCGCGCTGAAATGGCGCGTTGGGGGGTCAAAACCACCCGAACGACCTCCGAATTCCACGAAACCATACGACAACATCAGGGGCGTGAATTGTGAAATGGTCAGCCAGACGGAACCTAATTCGGAGGTGCCGTGTGACCGCGGCGGCCGGAAACGCGTTTCCGGCGCCATAAAACACCAAAACGGCGTGCGGCGGTCCAATTCGGAGCAAACGTGCTCCGAACGACCTGAAACTGCAAGGGAACGATAGAAATATTATTCCTGAGATGCAGGAGGAGGCCGCACGTCCATCGGACGTGCGGTGCGCGCGGCACGTCCGATTGTGTCGTTTTCAGCAGCGCGGCGCGCGCTGAAATGGCGCGTTGGTGGGTCAAAACCACCCGAACGACCTCCGAATGCCACGAAACCGTACGAAAACATCCGGGGCGTGAATTGTGAAATGGTCGGCCAGACGGCACCTCATTCGGAGGTGCCGTGTGACCGCGGCGGCCAGAAACGCGTTTCCGGTGCCATAAAACACCAAAACGGCGTGCGGCGGTCCAATTCGGAGCAAACGTGCTCCGAACGACCTGAAACCGCACGGGAACGATAGAAATATTATTCCTGAGATGCAAGAGGAGGCTGCACATCCATCGGACGTGCGGTTCGCGCGGCACGTCCGATTGTGGCGTTTTCAGCAGCGCGGCGCGCGCTGAAATGACGCGTTGGGGGGTCAAAACCACCCGAACGACCTCCGAATGCGACGAAACCGTACGAAAACATCTGGGGCGTGAATTGTGAAATGTTCGGCCAGACGGAACCTCATTCGGAAGTGCCGTGTGACCGCGGCGGCCGGAAACGCGTTTCTGGCGCCATTAAACACCAAAACGGCGTGCGGCGGTCCAATTCGGAGCAAACGTGCTCCGAACGACCTGAAACCGCACGGGAACGATAGAAATATTATTCCTGAGATGCAGGAGGAGGCCGCACGTCCATCGGACGTGCGGTGCTCGCGGCACGTCCGATTGTGTCGTTTTCAGCAGCGCGGCGCGCGCTGAAATGGCGCGTTGGGGGGTCAAAACCACCCGAACGACCTCCGAATGCCACGAAACCGTACGACAACATCCAGGGCGTGAATTGTGAAATGGTCGGCTAGACGGCACCTCATTCGGAGGTGCCGTGTGACCGCGGCGGCCGGAAATGCATTTCCGGCGCCATAAAACACCAAAACGGCGTGCGGCGATCCCATTCGAAGCAAACGTGCTCCGAATGACCTGAAACCTCACGGGAATGATAGAAATATTATTCCTGAGATGCAGGAGGAGGCCGCACGTCCATCGGACGTGCGGTGCGCGCGGCACGTCCGATTGTGCCGTTTTCAGCAGCGCGGCGCGCGCTGAAATGGCGCGTTGGGGGGTCAAAACCACCCGAACGACCTCCGAATGCCACGAAACCGTACGACAACATCCGGGGCGTGAATTGTGAAATGGTCGGCCAGACGGCACCTAATTCGGAGGTGTCGTGTGACCGCGGCGGCCGGAAACGCGTTTCCGGCGCCATAAAACACCAAAACGGCGTGCGGCGGTCCAATTCGGAGCAAACGTGCTCCGAACGACCTGAAATGAGATTATTTCTTGAATCGAAGTTTTTAAATTATTATGGCACAATGATTTGATATTATATATATATTAAATATATATTAAAACATTTAAAATATATTATATATATATATATATTTAAAATATTGTATTTAATAGTATATATATGAATATTTTTACATATATATATATATATATTTTTTTTTTTTATATTGAATTCAATAAAAAAAATTTAAATTTTTTTTTTTCGAATAGCGACCGCCAGAGGCGGTCGCTATAGGGTGCCCTGCAGAGGCCCTTCGGCGACCGCCTGGCGGTCGCTGAAGGCCGATCTGCCGGCCCAATATAGCGACCACCAATGGCGGTCGCTAATGGCCTTATTTATAGTAGTGCATGAAAAACCTCAAACCACCCTTACAGACACTCCTAACTAAATCCCTAATTCCAACTCATACAAATAAAAAAACATAATCACGTTCAGCATAAAACACATTCTAGATATATATCCATGGTGATTTATGAAAGGTTTTTTTTCATTTTGGAAGAAAAATCATTTATTTATAGTGTCAATCGGGCATTAAATTTTGAAACTAATAATACATTTTCAGAAATATTGTAGAAAATAAATTTCTAAAATAATAACATTTTAAGTCTACTTTCCAAGTGAAAAATAGGCCATTGGTTTCCAAAATAATGGTCATATTTATGTTTATATGTATCTATGTGGATGTATATATATATAAAAATTTCTTAACTTATTTTGAAATAAAATGATATTTGAAAACACCTTTGAAACCAATGATAAATCTATTTATTTAAATCCCATATCTTATAAGAACTGTAAAAAATATGAAACACTCATTAAATAATTAATTTATCATTATAAACATATAAAAATATTGAAAAATAGAAATGATTCAAAATACATATACAATTCCAATATAAATGAATTACCAAGTAAAACCCCTCATAAACCATAAACAAATATTTTAATTGAATATATCCCTTTTGAAATACAAATTTAATTTTGAAAAAACCTCATATTAATTGGATAAAATACTTAGAAAACATAATTTTAAGGAAAATTGTGTTTATAAAACACAAGTATAACATGGATTGTTAATAAAAAGTGAAAAACATGGAAACACCTACCTGGTTAAAGCATAGACAATGTAAAACCATCAATAACTAAGAGAAGAAAGCTCTAGGATGAATCTGAACACCCTTGGAACCAAAACCATAAAGATTAAGACCAAAACCCTAAGTAATATTTTCCCAAACTCACACCACAATATGAGTGGAATAAAGAAAGAATAGGGATAGGTGATGAAGATAAAAGAGAGGGTAATATTTTTAAGATCTTTCTGAAAATAAAATTATAAGCCTCAAAATAGAAAGGGAGAAGGAAGATGAGGCAACCCCTAGTGTGCCTCAGTTGGTTTTTCGCAAGTAGGAGGAGAGGGAGGAGTTTGGGAATTAAAAGTGGGTGGGGATAAAATAGGAAATTCCAAATTTTCAAATTATGATCAGGTTGCATGTTTTAGAGGTGTATTTTGTTTAATCATGTGCTAAACATGCACCCCTCACTAGAAACACCTAGGAATCTACATAGTTGGGCCATATAGTTATAAAAACCATGCACCAACTATGAAAATCCCCACTATCAAGGTATTTTAAGTTTCAAATGGTTAGTACTAACCATTCATCAACCATGTATTCTCACAAAAACCTTAAAATATAAAAACTATAAGTGATTCAACCCCAAAATCAATGAAAATGTTATAAAAATTTAATTAAAAAATAATTAAAAAAAAGTAAATTTTGGGATGTGATACCTATGGGTAGGATCCATTTGACATGCCTAAACCTCGATATCAACCCTAGAGAGATGGATTAAATTATTCTTATATCTCATCATAAATGGTTTTGAATCTTCAAATAGATCACACTATTTTTATAGACATGTAAAAGTTCTCTAGGTAGTCTATTTATTTGCCGAAATCAGATACAATGACACAAATATGTGAAAACACCCCTAAAGGAATCATATTAGGACATCCCACTTATGGGGATTCAACCTAGTTACAACACAATGAAAACTATCCTATTGTAATTATCATCTTGTCCACCTCATGCCAAAATAAATAACCTCATATCTCAATAAATTCATCCTCGCCACATCCATACATGATTTTAATTATCTTTCTTATATTTTATTCCATACTGTTATACCACAGACCAGTATCATGTTGCAGGAATAATGCACTAAAGTTATGTCTTTGATCATCCTTAGTGTTTTAATCCTCTAAACTGATCATATATATCATCAGGATGGGTTAATCATTATCATAACCAGACCCCTCGAACCATGAACTAAGTCATCTGACCAAGTGGGTCTCTTGTAATACATTGGTTATCTTCCCATCACACCACATTATATTACCCACTAAAGTAACTTATCAAACTAATGACTATCCCCACAGGCCAACAGATGTTATTTTAGTGTTCTTTGTCCTCACCCACTCACACCCTGAGAAACTTCCTAGGAGGTCACCCATCCCAAAACTACTTTTATCCAAGATTGCTTAACTATGGAGTTATAATCAGGTAATCTCCCCAAAAAAGGATCACCTTGTTAAAATGTGTAATATCGTTTATTCTTTTAAGTCTCACTTTTATCGGGGTGTTACACTCCCCCCCCCACCCCCATAAAGTACAATGGTCACAATGTGGAACTCGCACCTCAAACTTAAGTAGGGCCACTACACTTCTAGCAGATTATTGGATCTGATACCATTTTTCATTACCAAACCTCCTCGGCCTATGAACCTAAAAGTATAACACCATGGGTATCTTGTAATACCTTGGTTTCCTTCCCAGTACACCACGGTCTATTACCCACCAAGGTCACTTATTAGACTAATGATTGTCCCCATATTCCATCACATGTTCTTTTTCTATTATTTTTCCACACTAACATAAAACCTAGGAAACATCCCATGAGTTCACCAATCCTAAAACTACTCCAAACCAAGCTTACTTAACTATGGTTTTTTAATCAGGTGGGATCTTGAAAAGAAAGGTTCACATTATTGATGTGGGTAGTAAGATTCTTTATTTTAAGTCTAACTTTTCCAATGGTGTTATAATCATGATGTAACCTAAATTGTTGTGTAATGATCCTCCTTATCTAAAACTTGGAAAATTTATCTAAGGACACACATTACAATGTGATGTCCCCTATCACAGTGAAATGTGACTTTACAATTCAATATAACTGAAATTTTTGGAATAGTCAAATGTAATTATCACCATATCAATCCTCTTATACTATAAATCATCATCATTATCCTCTATCATTATGTGGGAAAATTCCATATGATCAACCCATAGGATAAAAAATATATAATAAATAGAAAATATGAGCAAAAAAGTTTCTTTATATAATACAATAGTAGGATACTTGTCCTTTATTTATAAATAAAGAAGTGGATTATCATTGAAATCCATATAACATCACAACTATGAAAACATAATGAACATGATAAAGAAATGATAAATTATATTATTAAAAGGATCAAAATTAGATCATGATGTAATAGATAAAAAGATAATAAAGATTCATAAAATAGAATTTATTCACCAACATTGCACAAATATTCTCTCTAAATGCACCTATAGATCACCACATGATTACTGATGGTTGAAGAACATCTATGTCCCCCAAGTATCTAGAATACCACCACTAAGGGCTAATAGATCAAGTGAAAGAAAGAAAAATCTAGGAGTGAGATGTTTTATCTAATATATTTAATGAAAATTTGAACCATTATGACCTTAGAGAAACATAATTTTTTATGTCACAATACCCCAAAGATGGGCCAAAACCATGGTACAACAAGGATTATCACAATTTATCAATCCCTGATCAGTCAGTATTTGAAAACCATTGAGTGATGAAATCTTCTCATAAATCCCTATTAAACTCACTCAAATCCCATTAAATTCACTTGGTTCTAACATGTTATTGCACAATACAAAGTGTCATGATGTTATACATGAACCTCTTGTTATCACGATACGACCCTTATTTTTCCTAAATCAACCACTAAAAATAGACACACCGATGTACCTACCATCATGGTGTTACTCATTCTATATAAGTTGAACACAAAAGAACCATGAAACTTCACACTATAACCTATAACACTATGGAACATGGATAACAATCATGGAATAAAGTAACACACCATGATGTAAGGAGACTTTTCATCTCAAATTTTTTTAAAAGGTTTCAAATTCCAAAAATAAAAGTCTCTACAGTTTTCATCTTATCCTTATAGTTCAAGGATTGTGTTGTAACCACCACTAAACAAGGATTAATGGTAGGTTCATTTCTCTTTGATGATCTAACATGGGGTTAAGTGAAGGCACGAGGGGGATTCTTTATGCCTCTTATAAATATGAATATGATTCATCCTCTAACAAAATAGCATTCCCCTTTCCCATTTGTAAAGTGGTAGTGGTATTCTCATTATCATTTAATTAAATTATATGAGACTCAACTTACTTATATATTATCCCTAAACCACTAGCACTAACATAATACTAAATATATTTGTTATTTGGATCAATTAATTTATCCTTTATTGAACATTTTAGAACCCACTTGTATGGGGGGGTTTTATAAGATACACTTTGGGTGAGAAAATTTACAAAACAATTGTAGTTAGGATACAACATTAGAACCCATTCATAATCAAAATCTTGATTAAACAAACTAACTCATATATTACAAAGGGTTAGATTATTAGGAAGGTATCACTCTAGAGTGATCTCATTACAAACCCTAGCAGAATCTAGTAGGTATATCATCACAGTGAATTTGTTCATGTAGATTTGATTACCAAATACACTTGATATATTACTAAGATAACCCTATGTCCAAATATAAATATTTAGATTATAAATTTAACCCAAATAGGAATAGGTCTACGATTACCATAGTAATAATTGTTCTCTAGAAACCACAGTTCAAGAATCAGTGAGTGATTTTTTAAATTACAAAGACTTCATGTCATTGTTTCATGAATATATTTTTATGGGTTTCTAATGATAAAATAATACTTATTCAATTATTTGGAAGAAAAAAATGTAAATTAAGATCTTCATTTTATGAAACTGAAACCATGTATAAACTACACTGCATTGAAGTTGGTTTTGGATCATATATTTAATCACACTAATTGATAAATATCTTTAATAATTATCCAAATAACTCCTTCCTCTAGGGTGTATCCATAGGTTGAACTGAATCACCTAACAATTTGGTGGGATTGTTCTTCACGCTATTATATTCTAGTATCTCTCTAGGGAATGAAATAAAGAGATGATATCTTCGGTGGGAAGAATTCACAGAAGGATTCAGTCACCATATCAATGGATTAAGCATCTTTATATAGGCCTTGGGGATACTCTCCAATCCTTCTATACATTTGATTGCATTTTATAAATAATATGAGTAAAACCATTTAGTTATAAATGTTTTTATATACTATGGTGGGATCATACATTTATCATACATGTCCATCAATTAATCTCCCATACATTTTATCATATAAAATATTTATAATCAATGATATCTTACTTGGAAGAGATATCAAATGTTAACCAATAACTTTCATTTAATATCTTATTTCATAGACTTATAAGTGAATAGTTTAATATTATTCATCATATCATAACAATTATGATATGGTTTGGTGATATATTTGTATTATATAATATATGAAGGACTAGGTAGAGACATGATATCTTCATATCATGACTTATGATGTACCCATATCAATTCATATGATATTAGTTTGGTTCATTCATGTCATACCATACAACATCCCCATATAATCACATATGATATGGAAAAAATACATTAAATTTATATTTGGATTTAGGGAATATCTCCATCAAACTCAAAATTTCACTAAATATTAGTGGACTTTATCCCATTTCCCCAAGTATCATATCATATATAATAAATTTTAAAACCATATTCAAAAATAATTTTGATATCTTCGAAAACACTTTTTTAAAGCTATTTTTAACTTTATTTTTTATCACATAATATGAAATTATTTTTTAATATAAATTAAATCCCCATTTTTAATAAACTCTGGAACACGTTTATAGTAACTATTTGAGTATAAAAATCAATCCCAATTCATTCAATCACAAAGTGTGAACCTATATAAATTTTTACCATTGATATAAAATATGAATTAATTAATTCATAAATGTAATCAAAGAGATCCCTATATAAAATCATCAGTTCTACTCAAGATACAAATGGATATAACATGATCACCATAAAAAAACATGTATATAGATACTTATCTCCACTAGATGTATCATATACAAGAATGCATATTTATATGATACCTCTATACAAGACAGTGAGTAACCATGGAACACAAAGTATGAAAGTCCCATATAGATACACATAATTTATTGATTACATGAATATAGACTAAATAGAAAAACGAACAAATCTTATTTCATTCACCCTAATTGATAAGAATATCACATGACTCTCATCTAGTAGACTAGATCATCACATGAAACATATCTATGTACAGTAATAAACTCCTTTAGTCTATCTCAATTAAGGTCATAAGTATCATTCTTTTCATATGAGAGGAAAAATATGATCTTTATCTAACTCAAATGATTACATAATCAATAACATGCCCAACCACCCATTGATTAGATCAACCTCAAGTTTAGAATATGAAATTTATCAAATTAATAATTTTTCCATGCTATGAATCTTGTATAACATAAAATAATAAGAAAACCCAAATATAAATATTCACCCCTAGTCTACTAAATAAATTTTATATGATACTTTATCTTGTATACATAACGGTATATCCATCACAATATACATTTTTGTTTATTGTGGTTATATTTTTCATCCTAATACAAAATCATACTCAATATGATCTTAAAGTTTCATCATAACCAATAATACTCTCTAACAAACATCGATTAGAGATAAATCAAAGTTATACTTTGATTGGTTAATTGTCATTTCAATTAATTTTTAGGATTAATCCAATATAAGTAATAGATAATGTAGAGATACCTTATGAATAACATGATACATTTTATTTTACTCTTAAACTCTTATAATAATATCAATAAAACTATACATATTATCTAGACTTAAATATTATATAAAAGACTTATAAAATTAATTATAGTTGTTTTATTTTATATTTCATTAAACTTGTTAAATAATAATTACTACCCCATATCTATGTAACCATATAATAAAATTATACCACCTAAATCATTTAGTGAGTAAAATTTATGATGAAATATAGTTTGAATAATAAGGATATTTAGGAATCATATTCTTAGTGTTCAAGTCATTGAAGAAGTATTCAAACTCCTTTACTTCAAAATATCCAATGTGATAGCATTAGTAACTTATATTATTTACTTATAACTATTTCTAAGTTTATCATCATCTCCTTCTGAAAATTTCCATTAGTATTCATTTATATCATCATGGTAAAAAAATGTAACTCTATATTATTTATTTTCCAACACACCAAAAACTATGTTGGATATTAAGTTATATTCACATTGAAACTTGTCTATTATAGCCTTTTATTTGTTAAAATTTTAATTTCTCAAAGTCCAAACATACTCCCAATATCCACTTAGAAACTTATTCTTTCTAGAATATCATGAAAATATACACAAAATAATTTTTATTATATAGATAGAGTATAATTACTTCCATGTAAATATTTTTTAAAAAACTATTGTATACATATCATTTATAGTATTCTATGTGTTTAGAGAAATATTCTCAAAAAGAAAATTTTATTCATTAAAATAGGACACTAAGGGATGGTGGGGACTCTTTCCTTTATATTTTAAAATTTGTATTAGATAAAATATTTTATCCTAGATAAAAAAACTATATTTTCCTCCTTATTAAATATGTTATAGAGTTTAATGAATTAAAAAACATGCATATAATCTCATTTTATTTGTAAAAACTCTTTATTAACAAAAACATTTCTCTTATTACAAAATATTAATGATATATGAATAAACATCCTTCATTATGACCCATATAAGATTGAAATATTTTTTAATTGTACAAATATTCCTAATTTCAACCTTTATAACTAAATTTAGAATAAAAATACAAGATATATCAATTCATACCTTGATTTTGAATCCATTTATACTTATAAAATTTTATAAAGTATACATTTGGGATTATATACTCTTAAAAATTAAATAATTGATTTTTATAAAACTAATACCTAGCATAGAATCTATATGGAGTTTATCAAACCCATTTAATTATCTTTGACAACTATAACCTATGGAAACATTTATTATTCTTTCTAAAACCTCCCTTAGGTTTAAAAATAATTATTTTATACTTAAGAAACATTGTTGTATTTTACAATAATATTTTCTTCTTATGGTTTGAAAATTTACCCAATTATACTACTGATAAAGCACTGAAACCTATAAATCTCATACCCAGTTCTACTATCTCTAACACTTCTATAAAATAGGGTAATATTTTATAGAAATAATATATATTATTAGAAAATTTCCAAAAATAATCATAGAACATATTTTTCTCCATATCAAATAATAAAAGAAACCTCATGTCTCTCCAATTCACTGGCATACCCGGTAATATTGGATGCATGAGAGAAGATTAAGTTTCTTAGTAATTTTTACTTATAATTCCTTTTAAAATTTAATTTAATTTATTTATTCTTATTATAAGAATCCAGATACACTTATTGAACAACTTCAATAGTTGGTTACTCGTAAAGGGTTATCTCTAACACATATAATTTACTTTATTACTTTAAGAACAATTATTTTTTTATAACAACTTATAAATTTTATTCCATTAAGAATATATTTATCACGTATTGATCTCAAAGGCATGTATGATGATGATTTAATTTTATATTGAATTGAAATTTATATCAAATGAGTATCATAATTTACATTTATTTAATAAATAAATTTGTTAAATATTCTCCCACTAAAATGATATCTCCATTTAATATAAATCATATCAATTACAGGTCTAATATCCATATTTTACTAATTAATGAGACTTATTTAGTGTTAATCTCACCAATTAGATCTATAGGTAGTTAATTATGCCAATAATATAAGACATGTCTCTTTTACAGTCAAAAAGTGAACACTTTATCCAAGTCCATCATATAGATTATCCAAATCCATCATATGGATTCACTTAAATTTATCCCTATATTATTTTTCCTGATAAAATTTCCCAACCAAGTGTAACACAATTATAATAGTGGTATTTGGTTACTTAACTCTTAAATTTATCCATTTATACCATATCTTACACAATATAATCCCTAGCCACCCTACTTTGTAAAAACCTACCAAGTTAAATGATCAAGGTTTTGACATGTGTTTACTTTGGAAGGAATCTAACACTTAGTATGTTTCAAGAGATTTTTGATATCTCACCATTGTGTCTCATATATTTTATTCACATTTATTCATGACTCTAATGATTTATTTTTGAATCCTTATTCCTTTTTGGGTCCCTTATTAGGGGCTTTAAGTGAGATTTTACAAAGAGGGGGGTGAATTGTGGCATCAAAAGTGCTTGAGAAATTAAAAATATTAATCCTTTTATTGTATCACTTTTCCTGAGGACATTTACACCTTGATGGATAATTTTTATTATCTTTTATCAGAAAAAAAAATTATGATTATTTAACTATTTTGTTGTGAATGCATAACATAAATAAGGACAGCATATTTTACTTGGTTCACTCTTGCTCAGAAACACCCAAGGATCATTCATTGTTGTTGTTACATGCTCCATAACACACTATTGAGATCACTACCCTTCATAGGAGTAACTCACCTTACAATGGTTTGGTCTAGGTCACTCCTTATCCAGGATCACTACCTTACAAAGTTGAGGTATGATTGACTATATCCCAAGACTCACTACTATATCACTACCATCTTCTTTATTCTCATTATTTTATTACTTCCTTAAGGATAAAAAAAGAATTTATAGTCATTTTAGTCCCTTCACATCATTATAGAATGCATCTTAAAACGACCATATTTTTTTATTGAAGTTCCCTTTTCTTCTCCTTTGCTTCCTATGAAAACACCCTTGAAAGAACTCTTCTTATTTCAAGAATAATTCTATAACAACTTCACTTTTTTTAGGCATAGCAATCATAACCTTCACAAGTAAAATTATCCAATAGAGGCTAATTCCTTCTTCAAAAATTTCCTTCCCCCCACCTAGAACACCAAATTATTCTTCTTTGAGAATTTATACTTAAATTTTCACCATTTATCTTCTAGTTCATAACTTAAAATAGATATAAAATATGTTCTTTTTATATCCCCCTTAGATGTACATGGTTTCCATTATAAATAGAATATCATGTGCCAATTAATCTTCAATTGGACACTATAATTGGCCCATTCAATCTGTCCATTAACTTTCTCCATGATTTCCCTTATAAATTTATCCATAAATACATCATGGAAACCTATAAAACTCCTCTTGTAGTATGAATTTATTCCAAATAAATTCACCAACATAAATTCTACAAAATCTTTTGATTAAAGTTGGCATCATGGTCTAAAATCAAGATCCATGATATATGAATCCTTGATGACCAATTCATGCATCATCAAAGTATACATATCATGATTTTTCACACCAAATCCTGATATGCCCAACACCATAGAATATTTTACAATAAAAAGTTTTTTTCCTCCAAAATAGTAAACACCATAGGTGTGATCTCTTGTTTCAAGCCATTTTGTCTTGAAACTTCACCTATCGACCACAACTACTTCCACTATAGGTTTATTCAATGTCGTGTCGGCCTACTTTGAACATAAAATATTAAAAATAGAAAATATAATTATCATGGATTCTTCACTATGGCATGGTGTAAACACATTGCTCATTTTTTCCTAAAAACACCAAAAACCATATCATGTATCACAATGAGGTTGTTTGTTTTGGCCTACAACTCCACTTATCCACCGTAGCTTGTCTTGTTATGGGTGTGGTCCCCTTCCTCTACCTATTTTGGATAGGTGATCTAAAATTACACCATGGGGACCACCAAGTCATAGTCTTTCCTTTGATCGGCCATATTCGCATTAAAACTCCCTCCACCATGGGCATGGTCTTCTGGTCTTGCCATGTTGAATTCTTGTATAGTACCACTCGTCATTCTTTACTTTGGGGATGCCTCTAGACATTTTCCACTTTACAAAAAACCTATTTTTCAAAAATTAAAATATCAATTAAACTTTATGTAAAAAACTTACATTTTCTATCAAAATTGGGATCAACTAATCTCTCAAACACCACTTTGGACAGATTCAATAATGTGTTTTCAACAATGATATTATCAACAAATCCAACATAATTCTTTGAGATTCTAACAAACATCTTATCCTATTTTCAAAAAATCCAACACAATCCTTTGTGATTTCTAACAATCTCCACCCATTTTATTTTTTGACAATACACAATATTTTTTTTAGATTTCCTTCTCACCCTTATTGGAAATGAAATAAAAAGGGTTGTTCCACTTTTCCCTTTTATATTTAGGGATGTTTATTTATTCCTTATTCCCATTTCTAAAGTCAATATAATCATATTCATACCTCCTTCCCCTTTCATTTTGATGGGTAATTACTTCAACAATTCTCTCCATTAAAGTAGAAAGAAACTCAAATAAAGTTCAACACCTCCTTTATCTTAAAATTTTAAGAGGTATTCCCATAAATTGTCATATCCTATAATAAAAAGTACATATCTTGATTAATTTTATATATAGCTTCATTGATTTAATTTACCACTTGGAACTTGAGATAATAATAAATCCTCTAATCATACTAATCATGATCACTGTGTAGGAAACAATAGTTTTTATAAAAAAACAATAAGGTTTTCCATGTCACTCATGAATACTAGTGAAAAACTCATAAGATATTTGGATTTTATATCTGTTAAAGAAAAATATGTGATCTATATAACTTCACACTAAATATTTAGTAGATAAAATTAAATCACATGGTTGAGAGGATCATTACACATGATAATTAATTGATACCACTTGTTAAAAATTTGATTTCACTTGTTGTAAGAAATTTAAACAAATGATACCACTTAAACTCAATGATTTTTATATCATAAAATACTTAAAAAATTGATAATAATATTTAATATCCTTTTATATCCATCACAACTCCTCATGAATATTTATCTCTTGACACTAGTTATTCTAGGTCATTTTTGGGGGTACCACGTATTGGAAAAACTCTTTCAATTCAGTGAATTTTGGATATTCTAAAAACCATTAGATGATACCAAACACCAAACCACTTGTTAGGTAAAAACAAATATTATCAATAATTTCATTATTATGGCTGATACTATTTCCCAATAATATTATTCAATTGGATTGAAACCACTCAAAATTCTATTTATAACTAATCTTCTTTTCAACTCCCATCACATGTGATTTTTTAGCACAATCACCCCATGGATAGTATATCCCCCCATAATTTTGTACATATTAAAAAATGGGCATAAACAATAATTTATATAGGGATCAGGGTACATCAAGTTTCCTCAAGTTGAGGAATATGGTTGTTCAGGATAAACCAACCCATCACCATCTATATTTACTTTTCCCTTTTTTAGATTTTGGGGAAGGAATATAGTCATATCTTCAACTTCTTCATCACCAGCCATATCTGTAAAAAATGGCCTATTTCCAAATAATTTTCCATGTGTGATACCTCTTACACACTTAACTTCATGTATGTGATCATTTACTTACTTATATTTGGATTTTCTACAGTTTAGGAATCGATTAAACTTAAATAAGTACCTTCTTGTATTTCTTCAATAGTGGATCTCAAATCTATATTTTCCATCCAATGTGTCTCTATCTTTTTCCCTTTAGTGGTTTGTGTGGAAAACATTGGAAATCTACTTACTTGATGTCTAGTAGTTCCATCTTGGAATAATTATTCCTTGTTTAATTCAACTTCAAAATATCTTCCACTTTCATCATAGCTAGAACAACCTCTTTCTTTTTCTTCCATATTTTTCTTTTCTTATTCTAAAAGAGTTTTCATGATAATATAGATTTTAGTTATTGATAAAACTTATATTGAGACTTAGTTTCATCCTCCAAAACATTGAACCTATTTTCCAACTTAATAGGCATTTTATAGGATAATAATTTTCTAAGTTATTCATAGAAGTGTAGTGCCATTGTATCTCTTATTTACCCTTCCATACATTACTCAAATTAAAATATCTTTACTTATGACTGATGTTAGAAAAAATAATCATTTACCAGAAAATTCATAACTCATTTGGTCTCTCATTGATTTAGATGTTGGCACTACTGGCGTTCTTCACACATATTTAGTCTTCTTGGATTAATAATATTTACTCACAATGTTACTAAATCCTAAAAAATAGTAACACTTTACTTCCTCCTTAATTTTTGGATTACCACTTCCATAATTAGAATAGAACTACTATTTTATTATATATTTAATATTTAGAATATTTATTTCTATTGAGGCTTCCTTTAGAGGGATATTCATCTTCTCAATTGAGGTTTTCATACTCTCTTCCAGTTCTATAATTTTATCATCTATATTATTTAATTTAGAAACCATATCTTTCATACTTAAATATTCATCTATACTTGATTATATACTTTATTTAATTTGGGTCTTGAGTGGTGCGATTCTGGACTTAAACTCCTTCTTTATGTCCATTTTCTTAGGCTGAAATTCAAGGCCACTTTAACCCTTTTAAATCTCTTATTTTACTTGGAAAAATATTAAATCGTTGTTTACTACACTCCATTCATGACTTACCATTTAAATTCATTTCCATTGAATTAGAACCGTTGGGAATAGAAACCTGATATCATTTCCTTCTCATCCTTTTAATTTTAAGCACTATAATAGAGTCTGAAACACCACATCTTTCTTCTATTCCAATATTAGAATTAGTTATAAAAACAAGTTCATAATTTACCATGTTTAGATAAAACATATTCCATTAGGACTTATAATTTTTTTTTCTTGCCTTTTTTAATAAGGAAACTCTCACTTATAATTTCTTATATTCTAAAAAAAATCTAGCTATATCCACATATCTTTATAGAACTTGTAATTATTTATATTTTTGTATAAGTATTACTTAAGTGATTACCCTAATTATTATTTTACCAAATAATCAAATAAAATATTTATTTGATTTATCTCAAAGATAACTCCATGTTGGATATGGAACAATTTCATCTTTAGTCACTTCTTGAGGAACTCCAAGTGAATATTCTATGAAATAGATGAAATCCTTTTTCTATGTTTTGAAATTATTCCCATAAAATATAGGATTCTTCATTATGGAATTAATTTTTCTTAAACTAATTTCTATCTTGTCAGTAAAATAAAAAATTAATAAAAATTAACCTATCCTTTTGATAACACTTTTTAGTCTCTTAATAGGGTCTTAGAGTGACATTACCCTGATAGGGGGTCAATCAGGGTATGAAAAGTGATTGAGAAATTAAAACTCTTAATCATTTTAATGTCTCACGTTCCTTAAGGATCTTGAACTCTCAACATTGATGGACACTTATTATTCTCTTTTACTAGATAATAATTATCTTAATTGTTCCATTTTGGTGTGCATGTATAAAGTAAATAGGGACACAAGAATATACTTGGTTCACCCTTATTAGGAAACATCCAAGGAGAATTCATCAGTGTTGTGTCATGAACAAAAATTCACTATTAATATCACATATATTTAAAGGGTTCAGTCCCCTTATAATGTTTTGGTCTAGGTCCCTTCTTTCCCAAGTTCGTTGCCTTATAATATTTAGGGTTGACTCTCTATCACCCAAGGTTTACTGTCGGCTAAATGTCATCTTCTCCCCCCTCCTTTAATAATTGCTCTAGGAAAGATCCATATAGACATGTATTCCCCTTCACACAATCATATAATTAATATTAAAACAAAGATAGATGCACTACTGAAGTATCCTTTTCTACTCCTCCACTTCCTATAAAAATACCTTGTGAACCAATATTATTCTTTCTAGAATAGTTTGGAAACAAATTCAAATTTTTATAGGAAAAAAATTACAACCTTCAATTGGTAAATTCTCTGATGGATACCAATTTCTTATTTGAAAATTTCCATACCCTTTCCTAAAACATCAATTTATTCTTCTCTTAGAATCAATCCTTCAATTTTCTACACATCTCTTCTATTTTATCACTTAAAAATAGATATCATATATACACTCTATATGTCCCCCTTATTTATAAATGATTCTCATTATAAATAGGATATCATGTTCTAATCAATATCCACATGGAAATAGTAATTAGTCCATTCAAACATCCCATTAACTTTTTCCATGATTTCCCTCATTATTGGATCTATAAATTATTTTTGGACACCTAGAAAAATCATCTTGGAGCATGAATTTATTTCAAATAAATTCACCATTATAAATTTTGAAAACTCATTCGATTTAGGATAGCATCATAGACTAAAACTGATATACATTATATATGAATAATTAATGACCAATTTAGGAATCTTTATAGTGTACATCTCCATATTTTCTACACCAAACTCCAATACTCCCAACACCACAACCTAGTGAAAAATACAAAGTAGTTTTCCCCCCAAAATAGTGAACTGTATAGGCATGGTCTCTTATTTCAAGACATTTTATCTTGTAACTTCATTTATTAACCATAGGTTCTTCAACTGAGGGTGTTTTCCAGGCCATGTTGGCCTCCTTTAAATTTCATGTCTTTAATTCAGAATAATGGAATTAGCATGGAATCTCCACTATGGGGTGGTGAAAACACATTGGTTGTTTTGTCATCAAAATTCCAAACACAACAGCATGCACCATGTTTAGACTAGCCTTTTTGGCCTAAAACTCCATCGGCCCACCAAGACTAGTTTCTCTATGGGCATGATCCCCTTCTTATGCATATTTGGTATAGGTGCACTAAAATTCAACCATGGGGATTAATAGTTCATGGTATTTCCTATATTGGGACATCTTCACATCAACAAACCCTCCACCATTGGTGTGGTTCTATAGTTTTTCTATGTTACATTCTTATGTAATGCCACCCATGGTTCTTCACTTAAGGCATGCCTCCAAACTTCTTCCACTTGACCAAAAACATCATCATCAATAATTACAACATGAATATCAATTAATTTTAATTTTAAAAACTTACCTTGGTCATTGTAATTGATATCAAACAATATTCCAAAAATCACTTCACCACTTTAGTCATTTTCAATCATGTGTTGTTAATAATGTATTTATCAACAAATCCAACTTGATTAATTAAGATTCCAACACACAGATTTTCCTATTGACAAAAAATATAACACCATAATTTTGTATTTCTAACACCTTTCACTAAAATAATATGTTCAAACCATATTGATATGTAATTATCTACACAACCCATATCTTGTGTTACTAACCCAAATAAAAATCCAAATATTTATTTAAACATATCCAAATTCATATTATACATCAGGTACATGAAACCCTTTCATTTAAAGTATTATAATAATATGAAACCTATAATTTCCTACAACTATAACCATGGAGCGATGGGTAGCCAGCCCCTAATTTTTTAGACACACCCTAATATCCCATACTAGTGAGTAGTCTGACCCAAATTTCCACTACCCATGGTTCTTTACTCAAGATATGACTCAATTCCATAAAAATTATAAAACATAATATGTATAAAATAAAAATAACCTCTTAATTCAATCTCATAAACTAGTATAAGACAATATTAAGGTATAATAATACTAAATAAATTTTCATACCAACCATGTAACTCCTTAAATTCATGTATGATAATTTAGAAGTAGTTTAACTCTTTAATCTAAAGAAAAAAAATCTATTTATTATATAAATAATTTAAATCTATAAATAATATATGAAATAACACTAAATAAATTAATGATTAAATTTTTATTTATCACTTTAAATAATTATAAAAGTGTTTAACTTAATAAAAGAGACCACACTTAGTCTCATTTTCATTGTGGTATTCCAACCTTTAAACTCTCCCTTTAAAAAACAAAAAACATTTAATTTCCAAAATCCCCCCTCCTTTTTATAATATTTAAAAAATAAATTTTCAAAATCAAGAATAATACTCTCTTGGAAAGAACTTGAATAAATAATAGTCTCTCTTGATTTGAACCTTTATATATCAAAGACAAATACAACATATATAGAGAAACATGTGGACACTTCCTTGAATTTATAACTCTTATTATCAATTGGATTAATCCTGCACAAGCATATTCAAATTCATTAATTATTCATATACTCATAGAAATAATTATTTCCATGTGTCTCTTATACTATGATTAATTTTTGAGATCAAAATTCATAATCTCTTTTGAGTAGACCCACTTCATCATTCACATAGATGAACCAAAACATGTTCCTATGTTTCATCACTTGTTTGATATTCATAGTTCATTAAGAGTTTCCAAATCACCATACTTTTCTAATAGGTACTAAACACTATTTATAGAGATATAGAATTATTTTAGTGTTTCCTTTACACATATGATAGTATTTCTAATATTAAACTTACACAAGTTAAGTTATCATATATTAAGTTGAGGTCCCATCACTGGTGAATCTTTAACATCGAATTTAAACCCATACCAATGATAATTGTGTAAAAAAAACTCCCTTTAAACTCCCTTTTTAGTGGATATTCAAAATTTTGGCTCAATATAACAAAGTACAATGTTACAATACCATCATGTATTAACTACATCATATAGCTATTTATGAGACCAATGTATCATGATTTCCAATTATAAGTGTTTCTATATGTCTTAGTCATCATTTCTTGACTATTATAATGTATTGAAACCAAATACATTGATATAGGACACAATGGTATATCTAATAAAAGATATATAAGTTATTATACTTATTTTATAGTATTTTATAAAGAAAAAAATTTATAATCCATAGTATGTGTGCTATACAAGTTTATTTCTTTGATCCCCAATAGATCACTCCACCTCCAAGTATAAAAACTCCACCACTCATAGAAGAGTGATCCTCTATATTAATAATATTTCATGAATCAAAAAATACTTCCAATACTCTCGGGTTCCACTATAACATATATAGTAATCCATACTTCCCTTTAGATACTTAAGTACTCTTTTAACCACATCCTATTATACATAAATAGGATTACTTATATACCTTCTCAGCTTTGCAATAGCATATAAAATATCAAATTTTGTACCTGTCATGGAATAAATGAGAACCAAAATAAAACTTTCATATTTTAGTTAAGAAACACCCCTATCATTATTTGTATAATTATACTCCCAGAAGCATATGGAGTATAAATCGGGGAACTATTTTTGTAACCTAAGGTCATATAATAAACACCCTAAGAGGGGGTTAATAAGGGTGGCTTGAATTTTCTTATTATCTCAATTTTAAATGGATATTTTCCTCATGATTTCATAAATTACTTAAATCAATCATAATGATCACACATAAGCACAACCACATGTAGTAAAATAATAAATATTGGACCTAGGTATTTTACTTGGTTCACTTACACTAGGCTATATTCAATGAATAAAAATCAATGATTTGTTGATATTACAATTAATAAATACTCTAATTCTTTGTAGTTATAATATTTAAGAAAATATTGTTACTCATACAAGGATAATAACCTCTTCCTCTCTTCTACACACTTATTTCCAATAGGGTTATAATATATGATATAGTTTAAAATCAGATCAGACTCAAAAGAATAAAGATATTAAAAATAACACTAAATAGCAATGAGTGTTCTACATGATGCTCTATTATCTACTTACAGGTCATCATAGGGATGAACAGTACTTATTCACTTTAAAACCCGTTTGTAAATGGAATTAAATCCAGTCATAACTCATTCTTTAATTTCATATATTCAATGAGGCACACTTTTTTCTTACATATCCTTTATTGAAAAAAAATTCCATTTTTTTTATTTTTTTTCTTAGTTCTATAAAGAACTTTTATCTTCATTTTCTTTTCATCTATATCTCTCCATTTTTAGCCAAGAGGTTTGAATTTCAATTTAAAATTCAAGGAGTTAACTACCTTGAACTTCCTTTAGTTAAAATTACACACTTGGGACATCATCAAGAGAAATATACCTTGTTGAACTCCATTTAGGATGTTGAAGTTATTCCATGACTAATAAATAGTTCCAAAGTGAAAACAGATCAGTAATGTTGTAATTATCAATATTTTATCAATTATAGTGCGACAATATCCATAACTGGACACATTATCAATCATATTTTATTATTGGTAAATTATATCATGATCAGTGGATTTATGATAACTTCTTTTAGAATAACTCTTATATATTTTCTCATTGTTGACTCTTCACCTCAAGTTGTAAAGGAAAATCCTTATGTATGGGTCGTATCTACAAAGTACACTTATGTATTATCTTATGTACCCTTGAATATTATAGGAAAGGTTTTGGTAACTCTTATGTTCTAGACTAGTAACCTTTATTTATCTCTTGGAAACCTTCACATATCAGCAAGGTTACCTTTACTTATTATCCTAGTAAACTTTACATATCAACTAGTAATATTTACGTATCAGTACTTTACTATTTTCTCTACCTAATTATTCTTAGCGTCAAGTGACTCTAATGTATCATTTATAGATTTTCAATAAATCTTATATATCAATTTATAATTTTAGAGTACCTTTATATATAATTTTATATAATAACCTAGTCCTAAAACATTACCTAATATTGAGTTTTAAAATAAATAATTCATTTTATTACATTATTAAAGAAATTTTTAGGTTTAAATATTTATATAATTAGTTCATAAATTATACATAATAAACCAAAACATTAAAAAGTGGAAAATTCCACTCAATTTTTATTTTCTCACAATACAATGCATTAAAAATTAAACACGTTTTCTTTGCATGAAAATCTTCAAATTTTTTAACTTAGCTTTATCATTGTTCCAACTCATACTTAAACCCTGTGAGAACCATCTAAAAACATGGGATGAGAATAAAATTCTCAGTAACGGTAATATAAAATGGAATAAAGAAACTTGTTAGTCTATTTCAAAACCATGATCTCAAATAAGATATTTTTCTATAAACATAATAAACTATGATCTCAAATTATCATTTACTTACACATGAAATTAGCTTTACTACCCAAATTTTTTCATAAAACATTTTACAATAAAAACTTAAGTCAAAATGATAATAATGATGGATTCATAGAAAACATGAGAATCCATGGAAAAAAATTTCTTAAAAACATACCATTTATCCTTAAAGGGTATAATATTTTCCTTAGGAAAAATATCATTAGATTACCCTATGAAATAAAAATATTTGAATAAAAAGTAATTTAAAATCATATAAATGTCATTTATGTTCCTTGGTATATCATTTTCGTGAAATCCTTACAAAAACCCTTTCAAATGGAATAACATACTCAATTAATTCCAATATAATTCTACAAATAATATAATCATTACCCAATGAATTATAGAGATATAACAGACTCGACCATCATCATAAAAAATTTACATGGTCTCTAACATACAAGAAAAACATTAAATCTTTCACTTAAATCATCAAAATCATAAAATATAGTTTTGAAACCATATGAAAAACCTTTTCAAATATTGTTATATATATTTCCTTGAAAACTTTATTTCCAAAAATAAAATACATATAAAAAAGGAAAGAAGGGTTTTAAATGAAGAAAACACATAATTATTTAAATTAATCTAAATATAAAGTAATGGTTATAGTGGTGGTAAAATCTATTGATGTCATATATGTTAAAAATCATTATTTTTATACGTTTTAAATAAAGTTAAACATTCTATATGAAAATGAAAAAAGATTCCTTTTAAAGAACTTTTTAAGAAAGTCAAAAAAGATATGAAATGACCATTTTAATTCATTTATGTAAATATTTAAAAATACATCAAATAATATGTACATAGAATAAAAACATATGAAAAAATCTTAAAAATAATTTAAAACAAAGAGTTAAAATAGAATATCCCTTACCTCGAGTTTGAATTTTCACATACATTATTTATCTTCTAGAATAATAAATATATCGTAATTATTTACATGATAAATAATATTTTTCTTGTTTTTTATCTTTTTATCAGTCATTTAATTTCACTTGTTACCATGTCATACTTAATCACTTAATTGATTAAGTTTACTTCATATGTTTTGAAGATGTTTTTTTCAAAAGACTAAAATGAAGTTGATAGGTTAACTATGGTCAAATAGATCATGATTATATATTTTAAAAAAATAATCATGTTATAATTATCATTTTTATAAATTAATTATAAATTTATAACCATCTATTTAAGGTGGTTATGAAAAATTAATTATGTTATAATATGGAGATGATAGATTGTACGTGTGTATGAGTAACATTTCCATATTTCAATGAATGTGAGGGAAAAAATGTAAGTATTATTTTTTATTTAAATAATTATAATTATATAATAAATATAATATTATTTCTTTAATTATACCTATATATATCATCCATTTGAGGTGGTGATAAAAATTAAAATGCATCAGTTCTTGAGGTAGTAGTCTACATGTACGTAATATTGATGTTTTTATTTTTCATTGGATGGTAAAGAAAGAAGTAAAAATATATTTAACATTAAAAAATTAAATTTATAGCTTATAGATCATATAATTTCATTTTTATCCATAATTATGATAGGAAATAAGATATGTTAATGGAAAATGAAATACATCATCTCATAAGGCAGTAATGAGCACATACACATGATTAATGTTTCTTTATTTTACATTAGAAGGATAAGTATATGAAAATGGATATATCATAAACATAATAAAATTTTAGTATATTTTATATATTTATATTATTATATGAATATTATTAGGAGGTTTTTAAATGAGTTTAAATAAAAAAATAAAAACACTTGGTTAAGAACTATACCTCTTCTTCTGATAACCTCCTTAGGTTTATACCTAAATCCTTTTCCAGATGGTATTATAATAAAACCAAAATAACTATTACATGAGTAGGTATTTTTGGAAAGGGTTTTGGAAGGTATTGTACAATCTAATAGGCTCTTGAATTGTGGATAAGATTATATAGGGGTGTCCTTTTATAATTGAGGGAGAGGACGCACTTGAATTTTTCAAAATATTAAAATATAGTAATCACTTAGTCAAGAAAAATGGACCCAAAATGACTCATATTCAAATATTATATGATATAAGGTGGATATATGAACATAAAATTTTATTTAGACAAAATTTTATGTCATTTTAACCCTTATCATTTTAGTTTTAACCTGTTTTAACTCTTACCATGCTAACTAGATTTTTTACCAAAGTTATTATTCATAAAGAAAAAAATAAAAAAAAAACTATTTAAAAAAATTGGAACTCCAAATTAAAAATATGAAATCCATTTTTAAATATTAAATCAATAAATTTTGTAAAATTTACTTTTAAAATTAGAACACATAATGTGATGAAAAATAGTTTTCCATAAAAATGTATTTTTTAAGTATAAATATGTTTTATACCAAAATAAAGTATAATACTGATTAAAATAAAATTTATTGGATTATTTTTAACCAAAATTAACTAATTAATTTCAAAAACCAATCCAAAAATATAATTTTACTTTTAAAATACAATAAAGGAAAAGATAGTTTTCTTAAAAAATGGTATTTTCTATTATTCACCTAAAAATCAACATTTTCAAAAAAATACAAAAAAAATACTCCAAAATAATTTTGGATTTATGATTTAAAAACTGAAGAATATTTTATCAAATTAAAATTCTAAAATTTATAAATTAAAATTTTAAATAAGACCATATAATACATTTAAATTATTTTAGTATGAATAAAAAAATTTCTTTTTATATTTGAAAGTTACTTAATATCCTTATAGTGAATATAACTATATAAAATCTAATTAATGAATATTTATAAAGAATTAAATATATATATTATCCAAATTAACTTGGTTATTATATTCTTCCACCTTTTTTTAAAGTGTTTACTCATAATTTTATTCATTACATAAATAATTTTGGATATTTTTACTTCATAGAATTTTCTAATTCCCATATTTCTTCTTCAGTCATACTATTTTCACACAAAACCTTAAGAGGATGAAACACCTTATTCCACAAAAAATAATCTCTAAAATAAATATATTGAAATAGTTATTCCCCAAATTAATGGTTCTCTTTCAATTGAACTACTTCAAGGCTCAAAACATGAGATAAATTTGATATATATATTTATAACAATAAAACATGAAACACATAATATACCTAGGATAAAATCAGTGGCAAGGAAACTTTGTAGGAAATTGATCTAACCTTCACTAGGATTTTAGATGTTCTAATGTACTATTTAATTAACTTTCAATTTTTAACAAAACACATAACACTTTTCTAGGGAGTTACTTTAAGAGAAACATAACATTATACCTCGAATAAAAAGATCTTTCTTTCGATTACTTGTATAACTTTTCTATCTTCTATGAGTTGTCTTCATATATTTTTGAATCATATTAACCTTCACAACTATTTCTTCTACCAATTATCATCCCATTAAATTTCTTTCCCTGACTTTATCCTAACAAACCAGAGTTCGACAATGTTTTCCATATAGTGCTTAAAATGGTTTTATATATATACTTGAATGGAAACTATTATTATAATAAATTTATACTAATAATGGATATTAATCTTAAATTCTTGAGTAATCCATATTAAAAGATCAAACATGTGTTAAAATTTCTAAATTTTTCTCCATAATTTTCCATCGTATTGAGGATGAAATGTTACACAAAATTTAATTCAGTACCTAACAATTTCTAAAGTCCTTTCCAGAAATTAGATGTAAACATAGGATCACATTCTGATACAATATAAAGAGGTAACCCATGCAATTTGGTGATCTTTTTTACATAAATTATATAAATATGATCCAAATACATATTATCTTGAATAGGAATAAAATGTAAAGATTTAGTCAATTGATCAATAATTACCCATATTACATTTTTACCTCGAGATATCTTTTTTAATCCCACCAAAAAAATCCAAGGATATATTCTCTCATTTATATTTTGTAATTAAAAAAGTATAAAGCATTCCCTTCAATAGTTTTCATTCAGATCAACTGAATATCAATTTAAACATTTCATAATAAATTAAAAATGTCATTATTCATTTATTCCAAACAATAATATTATTGAATGTCATTATACATCATAGTGTTATAAGGATGAATATAAAATGGAGAACTATGATATTTACTCAATAATCATTCTTCAAATAGGAATAACAAGGAACACATATTCTTTTTATTAATCAAAAAACACATTCTTTGTAAATTTTATATTTAGTTAGCTTACCTTTCCTAACCAATTCTAATTTTTCATATAAAACTTAATCCTCCTTCTGATCTTGCTTAATTCTATCTAACAATGATGATTTCACTGACACCTAAACCAAAATAGAGGAATTTACTACATGAATAATTTATAGAACAATATTTATCAAATAATTTACCAGATGATCATGTTTCAAAAGTAGAATACTTAATGATAATTTATCTTTTCAACCTAAAAAATAAACTACCCTATTTGTTTTTCTTGGATGGTAATGAATCCTAAATTTATAATTATTAACTGGTTTTATCCATCTTCTTTTCCACGTGTTCAACTCTTTCAAAGTGAATATATGCTTCAAAATTTTATGATCAGTATATATTTCACACTTTACTCCATATAAATTATTTCACCGTATTTTTAAATAAAAAACTACAATAGTTATATCCAAATCATGTATAAGATAATTTATCTCATGAGGTTTCAATTAAAATGAATCATAAGAAATTGCATGATCATTATGAAATAGAATACATGCAATTCCCTTCAAATAATCCTTGATGTTGATAAAAAATTCACCATTTTGAGATATTATGTCCAAAACTATAGCATTATCCAATATTATTTCTATTTACTAGATAAAATTATCTCACTCTTTCATTGAGATGAATTTATCTCCATTTTAAGTTAACTTAATTAGTGGGATATATAATCCAGAAAATTTTTCAAAAAATTATTTCTAGTAACCAACTAATCCAAGAAAAATATGAATATTTTTTAAATTATTAGATCTATTCCACTCTTCAACCACTTTAGTTTTAGTTGGATCAATAGTTATTCCATAATTATTTATAATATATCCAAGTAAAGGAATTTTTTGCAACTAGAATTAATATTTATTAAAATTTCCATATAACTTAATTTATTTTATTATTTTAAAAAACCATCAAATTATTCTCACAATCATCATAACTTTTATAATATATCAGGATGTCATCAATAAAGACAACCAAAAAATTATCCAAGAACTCATGGAAAACTATTTTCATAAGGTCTATAAATACATCTTTGAGCATTTATCAACATAACATTAATAACCAAAAACTCATAATTATCATACCTAGTCTGAAATTATGTATTTTTAATGTTATCCTTCTTCAACTTAATCCAATGATACCCAGTCTAGATATCAACCTTCAAAAAATATTGAGCTCCCTGAAGCTGATCAAACAAGTCATCTATATGAGGTAATGAATACTTATTATTAATAGTTATGTTATCAAATTATGAATAATAAATGAAAAAAATGGAACAATATATATTTTTAACAAATAAAAAAGGATAACACCATAGTAAAGGGATAGGATGAATGAATCCTTTATCAAGAAAATCTTGTAATTGTTTTTAAATTCAAAAAGTTCTACTAGCTCCATTTGATAAGTAGGTTTTAATATTGGAATATCATTGTCACTAATTCAATAGTAAGTTAAATCTATTGATTAGGTATAATACCAAGAAATTCATCAGTAAATGAATCCATATATTCATTTCTTATAGAAAAATCATCAATTTTAATAGTTGTCTTCTTCTTAATAATTTCAACAAGATAAATTTCATTTCAATATTTAATCAATTTAATAGCTTCTTAATATTTTATCAAATGTATGAATTAATTATTATAAAAAAATACAAAAAATACAAAAAATAAATTATTTATCTCTATAATATAAGATATAATAATAAATAGAAATCCAGTCCTTACCTAGAATAACATCGAACTCTACAAGGGGAAAGGTAGCAAGCTTTTCAGGTAAATCCCCTCCGCAGATGATAGTATGAAGATTTTTATAATTTATTTTTACCTTAATTATACCCTTGTTAATTTTAAACAAAAGTTATATCTTTATTTAGTAAGGATAAATTTCTTATTTATTAGTAAATTTCTCAAAAATTAAAGAATGTGTAGACCCTAGATTAAACAAAACATTGACATAATCTGAATAAACAAGTAATGTACAAGACACTACATCATTAAATGGTCTAACATCCTCCAAATTAGTCAAAAATTATTTATCCACAACTTTCTACTTGTGATCTTGATGACATATATCTTTTATTCTTATATTTGGATAAGTACTCGCATAATGATCCATCTCATTACAATTAAAGCATATTACTATCATCTTTTCATTATTTGTCTTTCAATTTTTTTTTGAAGTCATGAGCTATGTAACACCCCCAGTTTGAGGTATTTACTTGTGATTATAGTGTTTTAAATCCTTTTTCGAGGTGTTAGTTGGGTTTGGGGAGCTCAAGAGAGGTTCTTATAGAGTTTTGGAGGTATTGGATTATTCTGTTTCTTCCACGAGTAGAAAAACAAGTGTGGTGTTGAGTGTGTTGTGTTGGGTATGTACTTATGTAACATGGGAAAGAAAAAAATCCCTAGATACTATGAATGTTTGAGAGTATGACCCTCTGGGTGGATCGATATGGACAACAAATAGATACACCTCACTACACCATGGTCCAAAGCATAGTGAGCCTAAAACAATTAGGCCAGTTGCACCAGGGCATGTATTTTGGACTTTTCATGCCTCTTATATGTCATGTGATCAATGTAATTATGATGTGGTTGAAACCAATATAGTGTAGTAATGGTAAAATAGATTTTTGAAATAGATGATTTGTATTCCTCTATTTAGGGAGAAGTTATGGATCCACATTTATTCTTCTTAGATGGGTTTTAATGTAGTTTTTTGGTGTAAAATTCCTCTTATTTCCCTTATATTTCCCCTTTTCTAGGTTTTTCAAATAAGTAATTTTATAAAACTAATTTGGAAATTTTATTTTGGTTCATAATGGAGCTTTTTTGGAGGTCGATTTCTAGTGTTTAGCATTTTATACTCTCTTATTTTTATAGTGATATTGTTTTACCCAATGTTAGTGAATTCCCTATCACTTCCCTAATTTTGGAAATATAAGTCTTGAATTTCAAAATTTATTTTCTATAATTTTCAATAAAACAACCCTGCTTTTTATTTTTTGAAAATATTGGTTTCCTTGGATTTAAGTAATTCGTATGAATTTTTTGTTAAATGGGTTGTGTTTCAAATGAATTTTATTAAACCTTATGGAAGTATAGTTTTAATGGTTTAATAATTAGATTAGTATTTTAATGTTTTCGTGAAATTCAATAGAAATTTTTTGTATTTGATAAAATGGGATTATATAATATGGTCTTAGAATAAATGGGTGGTGTATGTTCATATTTTCATTGTATGGGGCCTTGTTGGTGTGGACATGGCACTTGATGTTAGTTGGGATATAAAGTTATATCACCAAGTGATGTCTTGGTGAAGGATAGATCATCTCACTCAAGTATTTTGTTTTTCATTCCAAATGCATGTGGGTGTGAGTGGATTGGTGTGGTTGGTTATGCCAAGAGGTAATAATGAATAATCATTTTGCTTTAATTTAAGATTATTTTAAATGGATAAAATTATTTAATGTTTCTATTTTTTGTTTAAAGAATATATTTATAAACTAAAATCTGACTTGTTCTTATCTTAGGTCCATGTGTGGAATGTTTTTTGTGGATTTCCTATTAGGTATGTTTACTCACCCCCTGCATATGCACTTTGGTGTGTATGCAGATATTTTTTTGTTTGAAATTGTTAAATTAAAGGTATCATATTTCTCTAATAGATCATCATGATGCTACTTTCTTGGGATGTTTGGAGCTTGGATTTTCTTTCTTGGAGTTATTGGAGTGATTCTACTTTAGAGTTGTTGTATATGGACGTCTTTTGGTTTTCTTGAGTCTTCTTACTATACCTTATTGTTTCTACTTTAATATTTTCATTTTATTGATTTGTATTTGAGTTTTATTATTTAAACTTCATGAATCATATAGTTTGTTTTGGTATTTTTTATGTTTTTTTTATTTATTTTGAAAAGGGAAAATCTGCCCCCAATGTCTAGGTAATCCCTTGGATTGTACTACCATACTTTGGTATCTTAGAAGATCACATCAGAAAAGTTATCATCCATAGAACATGGTGAATTAGGGTGATTATAGAAACACCTTAACTCTTTAGGAAATAAAACCTCAATGGGAAAAAAATAAAAGGGGGAGAAAGTAAGAAATTGTATAGTATTGAGAAAATGATCATAGAAGACCAATTAGGTCCTTTGACTATATAAGGTACCATTATCCTCAACTCAACCCTTATCCAAGTTCTATTTGACATTGGTTCATTCCAATATTTTATTACTTCATGTATTATTGATAAAATGGGGTTATATATAGATATGATGCCACATGTGATGAGTATCTAGATACAACTTGGGGCAGTGAGATTTTAGGGGATTTAAATGTTCATATTGTTCTATAAAAATAAATGGAGTTCAGTTTGATTTGTAGTTTTATGTTTTTTACATGGATGTATTAGACTTGATCATGGGAATGGATTGGTCATTTTTATTTAAGGGACATATAGATTTTTATGCGAGACAAGTAAATTTTAAATCTTCTAATGGGGTGGTGCATATTTTTAAAGAAGATAGTGATGTCAAGGATAGAAAAAAATACCATTTTCACCAATGGTTGGAACTATTTCTTATCAATTACAAATAATCAATTTGGGGAATAAATACATAATTGAGACTATAAATTTTCCTACCATTTTGGTTCATTATTCTGACATGCTTCCTAAATATTTCATCGATTTTCGACATGAAAGGGAAGTAGAATTTTTAATTGATATTTTTATGGGGGAAAATAATATTTCACTTAAATAATATAGAATATCACCAAATAAATTAAAGGATTTGAAAATAAAATTAGAATAACTATAAAGTAAAGGGTTTATCATACTGATTACATCACCATGGTATGCTCAAGTTTTTTATTAGAAATGAATATGGTTCATTATGATTATGTGTTGATTATCATAATCTTAACTAGATTGTGATAAATAATAGATATCCACTACCTCAGATCAATGGTATTTTTGATCAATTTATGGGATCCTATTTTTTATCTAAAATTGATATATATTTAGGGTATCACTAACTCTGGGTTTGGAAATAGTATATTCTAAAAATATATTTCAATATTATTTATAGTAATTATGAATATGTGTTCTTTCCCTTTGGTCTTAAAAATTCACTAGGTATTTTGATAGAATTAATGAATCACATCTTTCAGTAGTCCCTAAACTCCTTTATTGTGGTATTTTTGAATGATATACTGGTGTATTATTGAACATAGAAATAACATGAGGAACATTTTGATATTGTGTTGAGAATTTTATGGGAGCATCAGTTACATAAAAATTTATCAAAATCCTTTCTAGAGATTAATATGAGTCCTACTTCCACACCAATTCTTATCTTTCCAGAACTTTGGAACAAATATTTGGTTTATTATGATGCATATATATTTATACTCAATTGTTTTCTCATATAGGGAGACTATGTGGTATCTTATAGTTCACAACAGTTTTGTATTCATAAAAAACAATTATCCAACTCATAATTTGTAATTGGCAGTGATAGTTATTACATTGAAAAATTGGAATCATTATATTTTTAGTGATAAATTAACTATATTAATAGACTAAAAAAAATTTAAACATATATTTTCAAAAAAATATTTGAACAGTAGACAAAGGTGATGTGTAAAGGATTGGATCCTTTTTTCCAATTCCTTTTCATGTTTTCAAGGTCTTTGGTTCTTATAGGAATCCTAAAATAGAATCAGTGGAGTTTGGAAGGTGGAATATTTTTTTAGGATAAGTTCATGATATGAAACATAATTCATGACATGAGTGGGTAGTTCACTGCCCGAAGTGGTTGTCTATGGCTTGGACATGAGAAGTTTGTGGGGTATGTTCATAATGTGTATAGTTTTTTCAAAACATAGATGGATGAGGATCAGCTTCAATGAATATATCCATAAATAATAATGATTTGAACATGAATTTCATGATTTTAATGGATAAATTTTTATTAGATAAAGTTTATGTGATTTTTGGAAAGATATAAAACTCAAACCATTCATGACATTAATGTCTCATTTGGGCCATGAAAGTGTGCTTGGAAGTTTTTTAATAAATTTGATCAAACCCTTCTTTTTTTAACAAAACCTATGATTATCTCCCAATCCTTGGTGACCTGAGGATCAATTTCATGGTCTTTCTAAGTACTTTATAAATGGATTGATCCCCACCTTTTTCTATTCAATCTGTGGTGATCCAAGGTGATTTTTCCCTCTTTGTCTTGTGATTTCTTCTTTGATCGGTCATATTTCCTTATATTATTTATTTACATTCTATAAAGGTTTATCTCATTTTTATTATGGATTTATTTTTATTTTTTAGTGTGGATTTTTCATGGAAACCTTAGAGGTTTGTATTTTACTTATAAGATTCGTGATTAGAGTTCTAAGTTATGGTTCTGTTCTTGATCAAAGAATGTTGGAAGCCTTGAGGAAGGGGATTCATTGTTTCTCCTATTATTTTATATGAAATAATAAATTTATCATACTTTAATCCTTTACATGATAGGTAAATTGACCTTAATAAATAATAATCTATATTAATGAATGAATATGGTTTATGGTTGTAGAGATCATATATGTGTTTCTAATGTGATGATATTTTGCCTTTGGTTTTTCTAGATGGTGTGAAATCTATGTTTATTATTTGATTAAAAAAAATTATGCTTTGTATTATCCTATTAATTTAATTAAAATGGTTAAAAACATAATGTCTATAATGTTTTTGGTTAAATAATTAAAGAGGTGTGTTTATTGAATTAGTCAATTCTTATAATTTGATAGAAATCAAATAGTTCTTGATACATGTTTAATTGAAATTATTATCTCATATGATAATATAATTGGACTGAGAATATGAATTAGGAAATTATTTTTGATAATAATAATAAATAGGTATATTAATGGAATTTCCTTCCTTAATTTTTGTTGAAAATGGAAGTTATTCTTTAGAGAATGTTTAAATAATTTATAACCTTTAATAGTTGATGCATTAGGTTTTCCATAGTTATAAATTTTGATTAACGTATTGGTTAATTTCCAAAAACCAACCCAAATACCTTGGTACCCTTATTCCCAAGCAAACACTAACATAGACCAAAGGTCATTCCTGATCCCCTCAGGTTGGAAACTAGCACCTAGAATCATACATGATCAAAGAGGGAATGAATTTTCCACAAAATAGTAAAATATAATGGATTAAAAGTTAGTATGATTAACAATCCAAAAGTATAAAGTACTTAAAACAAAATAGTATAAAAAACCCAAAGTATATGGATAAACATACCAATGTAAACTATAATAAAATCCAGACAAAAAGTCTCATAATCCCTATATAACAAGTGGAAAATAGCTCCACCAATCACCATCACCACTCCATAGTCCAAAAGATCAAGAACATCCACCACCCCTAAGTGGTGATTTCCCTTTTCTAGGACTTAGAATAAGAAATTCTACAAACACTTGAATGCAAAGGTAGGTTGTGATCTATAAATCCTAGTAGGATATCACTAAGTGTTCCGTAATAAATACCATAATAATTTACCATTTTTACTATCAGATAAAATAAAACAAGGCATGGTATTTCATTTTTCATATTATAAACCAAAATATTATTCCATAATCAAAGGTTGGATGATATATATAAAAAATATTTAAAACATGATTAAATGAACATTTTCTATAAAATAGTTTATATAAATCAATTTTCATGAATAATTCAATTAATCAAATAAATGGCATGTATAATCAAGTAATAATTCATAGGAAAGTACCATGTACAAAAGTCCCACGGTAATCTAGTTTATCAGGTAATAGGATCCTAACACATATTATAATGAACTCATCTCTATTCGTCTGTGCACACATATATACACCCTAAAAGGGGGAACCCATCACTAATATTCTACATACCAATAAGAGAACCCATCACTAGAAGTCATGCCAAAGTTGTTTTAGTAACAGTTTTCATTTTCAATCCATTATTAGGGAGTGAAGGTCTTAGAATTCTTGTCCTAGTTACCACTAACTACCCAAGCTAACATTTTCTTCAAACAATCAATCAATCAAATTAGCAATCAATAATTTCAAAATAATTTAAAATATAATTTCTAAATTTTATTTTTCGACATTCCTTATCATTTAAAAAACAAATCATAGGTTTTTATAATTTTATACCATTTTGAATCACTTTTAAATTTAATCCATTTTTTCAATATCAATCATTAAATCAATTCATCAAAAAAATAAAATCAAGAAATTATTTTCCATAAATTCATCCCACAATTCGATTACCATTGAAATTGATGTTTTTCTCAAATATCATGCCCATTTCAAACCAATGATCAAATAATCACAATTACATATTTTTAAAACATTTAAAAACTAATTTCAACTAAATAAATAAATTCAAGGTTTCAATCATAGGGCAAAGAATTATGGAACTACCTACCTTTAAATCAAAGATCTGTAAATAAACACCTGAAATGGGACTCGCCAACAAAGAAGGAAGGTGTGGGAGATCTAGGAACACAACCTAGGATAAAGATTCAATGAAAAGAAGTTTAGATACATACATTACATGATGATCTATAAAACTATAAGAAGGATAGAAATAGATATTGGAAGAATCTATATGAGATGAGATTCACTTACCTATAGGAGATCGATTGAGATCAACATCTCATTGATCAGCCAAAGAAAGGGTTTAGAGGGGCCAAAATTGCCTCTTGAGATACTCTAAGGGATAAAAAAACATGTTAGGTATGAATGGGGCAATTAGGCACTTAAACTTGTGGGTTTAAGAATTTTAAATTAATTTTAAGAGGAACTAAAAACTTTGTGTATGGTTTCCTGGGGAGGGTCGCACGGTTAGAAAAACCATGCAGCCTAACCATGTACCCCTACAAGACCTATATTTAGGGATCACAGTTTGGACACAATATTAAACTAACCATGCACAAATCATTAATTTCCCACTATCCATAGGATTCATGGTTTGGAGGGGTGGCCACAAGGTTAGACAAACTGTGCACCCTAATTGTGCACCAACCTTCAATGGCTCTAAACTAGGAACACGATTTGATGGAAAAACCTCATGGTTTTCCATAACCCTGTTACAACTCTGAAAACCTATATAACTTCCAAAAATATCTAAATTTCAACCAAAATTTCTTGAAATAACACCTGACCAAAAGGATATCCAAACTAAGGCCAAGCAATACCTGAAAACAAGTAATGAGATGTTATAACCTTCACACCATAAAATCTTTTTATCCCCAAAAATCCTATCAGGAAGTGTTCATATCAAATATATGATTCCACTATTCTCTCATTAGTTCCTCCCACTCCCAATTCTCATGATAATTAGAACTATGTTTCCATAGCACATAAACCAAAGTTATCATTCTCTCATTAAGTACCTTTTTCTCTGAATAAAAAATCCCAATTGGATTCTCTATTATAGACACATAAGACTCAATATCAAGATCTTCATAGCTCAGTACATGAGATGGATAAGAAAGATAATTCTAAATCTCTGATACATGGAACACATTGTAACGACCTGGGTTTTTGGAACAGGTCAAAATCCCCACCTGGATTGAATTTTTCAACTAGTGGTGATGCTATTTTTTATCCCTTGATAGGAAATAAAATCTAAGAGTTATGATGGCCTTAAATGGTGTTTTGGGGTTAGTTTGGAGGCTATGAGAGTGAATCGAGTGTTTGGAAGGGTTTTGGGAGCGTTAGAGGCCTGAAGTCCTAGTTTTTGGAAAATAGATGTAGGAGTACGGTTTAGGGAAACCCTACGAGTGAAGGCGTGTGGCCGTGGGGGCTCATCTAAAAAGGTTAAAGAGAGATACGCAAGGTTTCCGCACAATTTATCAAACCATGAAGGGTAGATATACGGACCTGTATCCCTAGGTAGTGGCTTCCACACAATTGTTGTACCATTTGGGAAGCTATGAGGGTAAATTGTGTGGCTGAGTAAATAATTGAAAAATGAACATTTTTTCCTTATTTCCTTTTTCTTATTCCTTCTTTACTCTTTGTTTATTCCTTCTTGGTCACGCACAGTAGGGGATAGCCACCCCTTTTCTCCTTCTACCAGATTTTATATTGTCTCTCTGTCTGACCTTCATTCTTCAATCCATTGGAAGTTATAGGATTGATTTGGTAAGTCTAACCCCACACATACCTCTTCTTATTTGATTCATCTTACAGATCAAGGTTTCTGTCCTTGACAATTTCAGGGTTTTATAAAGAGACTCAAATCTACATCTATCTGCTTTGAATTTTATATTGATATCATAAATTCCTGCCTCTATGAGTCTAAGGTAGGTGGTGTATACATTGTTTTGAGTTTTTGTGGACTTTTGGGTGGTGCGGCCTATGGAACATTTTTTGGTATTTTGAGAGATACCCTTTTATACCTCTTTCTTCATATCAAAATGACTATGTGACTTGTGGGATGTAATTTTACATGCCCAATAACTTTTTTCCTTGAGCAAGGCCAGATTAGAGGTCATTTCCTTATGGGTTATTTTGGTCAGGGTACCCAAATTATCTAAATTGAATTTTTTTTCTTTAAATTGTTTTTTTAATTTAATTTAGATTCTTTAAATTAATTAGAGTCATTCAAGACCTCCATATATAAATTGTGATGATTTTTTGAGTTTTGAAATTCAATCGATTAAATTTAATTGCTTGTTTAAAATGTGTTGTTTGAATTTTATATATTTAATTTCTTTAATTGCATGAGATGAGACCCAAGGGGTTGGGACGTGCATGGATCAAGATGAGGATGGGATGTTATGGCCATCATTATTGAGTGATTTTGATCACTGGTTGGTCTTTGCCTAGATTTTCTTGAGTGGTTTTGACCATAGGATTGGGAATTTTGGATATTGGTTTGAGGTAGTGTGACTATCAGGTTAGACAAGGCAAATGATACTTGGATGTAAAGGCTGACAGATTAGAGAGATATGGTCATAAGGTCACTAGGTACCAAAGATGGTGTGGCCTAGGTTCTTATTTGGTGATTTCCGCTCACATGTGATGGCCAAAGCACTGATTGAGTCAGGTGCACATAGGTTAACACTATAATGAGTTGGTTTTGACCACTCGTGTGGGTATAGGCCCCTGATATTTGTGTCTTAGGTATCTATGGTTGGGGTTGTTTTCTATATAAATTCATGTGGAAGGTTAGGACCCTTCAGTTGATAGTGATGAGGCTATCGGGTTAGGGGATGAGGCTCTCCATGCTTGAGGCCATGGGCCTAGATATTTATTTAACGGTAGACATCGTTGTTCCTCTAAATTTTATGCCATGGGCCGATGTGATCTTTCGAGCAGGGGTCCGTTAGATTGGGATATTATGGTTGGGAATGCCTTTGAGACATCTTTATATTGAGACATGAGGTGTCAGGAGGCACATGGTGTCAGTATATATATTTAAGGTAGAACCTCAGGGTTCACCAGGACTTTGTGACTATATGGGTACCTTGGTCCATGGTCCAAGTAATCTCTTTGATTTTAAAATTTCAATATTGGCCGAAGTAGGTGATAATCCTTGGTGGCTGTTAAGCACCAGTGGAGGTTGTGTTTATTTATTGCATCGTACTGTTTATTTTTCTTAGAAGTGCCTATCTGCTTAAACACTTATATTAGGTATACACCATTGGTTGGTATCCTATTGAGATTTTTATAACAGCTCACAAGATCCCATTGGGATTCGTGTAGAATTTATGAAATTAGGTACAGGTAAAGGATTAGCTTTATGAGTCGGATCGTAGTACTGTTTGGCATGGATATTGGCATGGACCTTGAGGTCATGTATAGATAGATTTTTTTTCATTTTTATTTTAGTTTCAACATGTTTATTATATGTAGCTATTGTGGTGTGATATGGGAGGTAAATTGGATATTGTATTGTATTAATTGACATGGAATTCATGATTTTCTTTTTTTGTTTTTAGTGGATAAAAGTGATTTGATGGAATGTTGTTCTATTTACTTTCTGCTATAGTTTTTTCTATATTGCTCCTGCAGTTTATTTCTATTGGATGTGTTTCCACTCTGTGGGTTTGGTTTGAGTCTGATGAGTCATTTATTTCCACTTCCTATTATCTTGTTATGCTCAAACCAGTATATTATCTATTTTTAGAGGGTATAGTCTCCCCACTATACCTTATTAAACCCTCACTTCTAGTCAGTAGCCTTTGTTGTTTAGGGAGGTGAACCTAAGGCCAGTGGAACTCATCTCATTAGCATTGTTTGAGTGGCTATTCAGTTTCGGGATGATATAAGTGGTATCAAAGGAGGATATTTTACCTCTTTTCTTGGTATTACTATTTTGGGGTTATGGTAAACAGGAGATAAGTTATTGTTGGAACTGGATTTTGAACTCGTGATTAGGTTCCAACAACACCATGTATGAGGGATGGATTGAGTTACCTTGGATGGGTTATATTGTTTTATTTTTCTTAGATTACAATTTATATATTTTCCACCTTGGTGTCTCACTTGGTTTGTGATGATTATTGGTTGTGATATGTGACCCTTGACCCAGTGAGGTAAGGGAGAATTGTACCTTGGCCTAGTTAGGAAAGGTGTGGTTTTTGGATTTTGATAGTCATATTTTTAGGGTATTTCAATTTCATATATGCACGTATGCCTTGTGAAGTGATAATACCGTGTGAATAATATCAAATTCCATGTGGAAATGTTAAATTCCATGCTTTAAATGCTTTTGAAATGTGAACTATGATATTCCATGCTTTATGTGTGTGTGTGTGTGTGTGAAATTGCATGTGGTATGAGGATTGGTCCTGCTTCTTATAGGAGTAGGTAGGTATTAGGGATGAGGTGATTTTGATCACTAGGATTGAGAAACTAGGTCACCGGTTTGAGGTAACGTGGTTGTCAGAATGGGAATGAAACGGGGATTTTTTTTATACTTGGATCTATTGAGGGAGGGTAAGGAGGTCTCAAGGTCGTGATTTCATGGCATCATTACAGTGGGGGAGAGTAAGGGTAGTTTTTATATGATACTTTTTTACTATATTCCCTATTTATGTTATATATTTTGATATATATTGGTTGTATGAGAATTTGATGGTAATAAGTGGTTTCTTTCTAGATGGCTCGGATGGAGAATCAAGCGGGTGATGGTATAGTACCGAAGTATCATGATCAGGTTCAGATCCCTAAGGGGCAGGCAAAGCATGAGTCGTAGGTACATGCTTTGGGGTAGGATTATGTTTAGGATCTAGTGTAGGCAGGACAGCTTCCAGGCTTGACAGCATTAGGTTCATGGCTTGATGAGTAGTTCTGATCGAGTCTGGTATGTGTCTTGTAGGGATCGATAGAGGTGTTCAGGGAGTATATCCATCGATGGTGTATCTGATTCAGGGGTTTTAGTTGTAGCACATGCTGATTTTTTAGGATGAGGGTGGTCCATAGGTGGATGATAACTAGATAGAGGGCATGCAGATGATCATTGAGCAGCAAGAGACACCCTTAGGGTAGAGGGTCAAGCTGGAGACGTATATGCTCAGAGGACCGACAAAGCACAGGTGGGATGTGTTGGTTCAGGCTTGCAGATATGGTGGTTTGGCCTGGAAGTACTTTGAGGAAAAGTTCTCCAAGAAATTCTCTCCTTGAGATGTTGAGGGTAGAGAGATCTCAGGAGTTTTTTATCCTTCGGCAGGGTGACATGTCTGTCATGGACTATGCATCTACCTTCATTGGGTTATCTCGCTTTGCACCCTTTATGGTAAGCAATGACACCTCAAAGGTGAGGCACCTTGAATATGGCTTACAACACATAATTTTGGTATAGTTAAACATCTTTAAGTTGACCTTGTTCTTAGAGGTGGTGAATCAGGTTCTCATTGTCGAGGGAAACCTAACAGAAATGTCCCATTTGAGATAAGTGGTGGATTTAGGTCATAGTTCAGATGGCAGGAAATGAGTTCAAAATGAGTTCCATCATGGTAGTCAGTCTAAGGACCCAGCTAGACAACCCCATGGTATCTTGGTGGTGGTTTTCTTTCAATGTGGGAAACCAAGGTTGGTCCAGGCTCAGTGTGAGCAGCCTCTAAAAGATTGTCGGGCATGTGGATAGGTTGGTCATCTCAAGAGGTTCTGCAGACAGCCTTCTAAAACTACCTGTAGGTAGGGACCAGAACATACTGTGGAGTTTGGGGTTGGATCAAGAATTGTAATAGGTGTGGGTAGTTGAGGCTCAGTTGCATGTGGATGACGTTGAAGAGATAGTGGGACCCATCTATGGGGTCAGTGTCCAATGACTGTTGCAGCACCATAGGGAGGATAGGCTTCAGACAGTCATGTGTCAGGCTAGGTGCACACTATGTAGTTTCCAGGGGCTTAGTAGGTTGGATAGCTGACAACATTAAAAGGTACGCCATGGTCATGGCTGTGATTTCCTGTTTCTTTTGTTTTGGAATGGTTTATTGAGGCATGTATTTTTTGAGTGCATGAGGTGCACATGATGTATATAGACTGAACAGACACTGATTAGTGGGTTGGAATTATCTCAGGTGTCTGATTATATATATATATATGTGTGTGTGTGTGTGTGTGTGTGTGTGTGTGTGTGTGTGTGTGGTTCTTAGCATCAGGACCATCATTGGATGTGTGTTTTGAGGTGCTTAGGCATCAGGAAATCCAAGGGATTTTGGTTACTTGAGTTGTCTTAGGCATCGAGGCATCGATGATGCATTTTTTGATTGAGTTTTGAGGCACTAAGTTAATTTTGAGAATCCATGGGATGTAGGACCTTTTTGTTCCATTGGTGTCATGGGCTCGAGGCAGGCACTAATGCAGTGTGGGGTGTAATTGGGTGTTGAAAGTGACACGGGGGCACATGATATGGTGTAGGTGTGATGAGATGTCACAAGAGGACCATGGGTCTAGAAATAGGTCATTCGACCTTGATTGATTTGAGCTTTGGGTCGGGATTGATCAGGTTAGGCAATTCCTAAGGTGGGGATCCCTCCTTTAGGAATTTTTCCAGATGCCTTGTGACCAGGGAAGTCTAGGTTCTTTATACAGTGATGTGTGTGTTCGGAATTATCTCTAGGTTTTTTTTATAGATTTTCAATGAGCTATGTTAAGGTGGAGAGATTTTAACAACTAGGGTTTTTGGAATGGGTCAAAATCCCCACCTGTTTTAAATTTCTCAACTAGTGGCGATGATACTTTTTGATTCATTGATTGGAACTCAAATCTGAGATTTTGATGGCCTTAAATGGTGTTTTTGAGTTTTTTGGAGGCTAGGAGAGTGCCTCGGGTGCTTAGAAGGGTTTTAAGAGCATTGGAGGCCTGAAGGCCTAGTTTTTGGAAAATAGCTGTAGGTGCACGGTTTAGGGAAACCGTGCGAGTGAAGGAGAATGACCATTCGAGATCATCTACAAGAGTTGTAGAGAGATATTCATGGTTTCCACACTATTTATCAAACAATAGGGGGTATCCGTGCAAACCTGCATCCCTAGGATGTGGCATCCACAAGGTATTTTCATGGTTTGGGAAACCATAAGGATAAACCTTGCATCCTAGTAAATAAGGAAAAATGACCATTTTTTCCTTACTTATTTTTTCTTATTTCCTTCTTTACTCCCCCTTTCTACCTTCTTGGTCACACACAGCAGGGGAGAGCCACATTTTTTCTCTTTACACTATATTTGATCTCATCTCTCCATCTGACCTTCATTCTTTGATCCATTGGAAGCTATAGTATCACCTCAGTAAGGATAAGCCCACACATACCTCTTCTTCTTTGATCCTTCATCTTATGGACCAATGTTTCCATCTGATCCAATTTTAGGGTTTTAGATTGAAACTCATATCTACATCAATCCGCTTCTAATTGTACTTCGATATAAGACTTGCCTACGTCTACAAGTCTAAGCTAGGCGGTGCATACCTTGTTTTGATTTTTTGTAGCCTTTTGGGTGGCATGGCCTATAGAACATTTTTTGGTATTTTGAGTGAGACCCCATTATACCTATTTCTTCATATCAAAATGAATGTATGACTTGTGGTATGTCACTGTAAATTCCCAATACCTTTTTTCCCTGAGCAAGCCTGGATTAGAGGTCATTTCTTTGGATGGTGGTTCCAAAATTGTCTAAATTGAATTATTTTTCTTTAAATTGTTTTCCTTAATTTAATCTATATAGTTTAAACTAATTATATTCATTCAAGACCTCCAAATTTAAATTGTGATGATTGTTTCAGTTATGAAATTCAATCGAATAAATTTAATTTCTTGTTTAAAATGCATTGTTTGAATTGAATATATTTAATTGCTTAAATTGAATGAGATGGGACCCAACGGGTTGGTATGGGCATGGATCGAGATGAGGTTGGGATGGCATGGCCATCAGGATTGAGTGACGTTGATCACTAGTTGGTCTTGGTCCATATTTTCTTGAGTGGTTTTGACAACAGGATTGGGTTTTGTGGACATCGGTTTGAGGCATTGTAACTGTCAAGTTCGGAAAGGCCCGTGATACTTGGATGGAAAGGCTAACAGATTGGAGTGACATAGTGATAAGGGCATGAGGTTCTAGAGATGGTGTGTCTTAGGTTCTTATTTGGTGATTTTCGCTCACCTGTGATAGCCAAAGCACCCATTGAGTCATGTGAACACAGGTTGACTCCATGATGAGGTGGTTTTGACCACTCGTGTGAGTATAGGCCCTTAATAGTTTCAGCTTATAAATCTATGGTTGGGGGTGATTTTTGTAGAAAGTTGTGTGGAAGTTGAGGAGCCTTCGATTGATAGAAATGAGGTTCTTTGTTTGTGGGTGGAGTCTCTCCATGCTTGAGGCAAGGGCCTAGATATTTATTTGAGGGAATACATCATTTTTCTTCCAGATTTCATTCCATGGTCCAACATGAGCTTTCAAGCTGGGGTCTATTAGACCGGGATACTATTGTTGGGCATGCCTTCGGGATTTCAGTACATTGATACACGAGGTGTTAGGAGGCACATGGTTTTGGGCTATATGTTAGAGGTAGAACTTGAGGGTTCACTAGGACTTTGTGACTATAGGGGTACCTTGGGCCATGGGATAGGACTCTCTTTACTTCCAAGATTCTAGGGTTGGCTGAAGTAGGTGACACTCCCCGGTGTATTTTGAGCACTAGTGGAGATTTTGTTTCTTTATTACACCATACTAATTACTTTTCTTAGAGGTTTATGTCTCCTTAAACACTTATACTAGGTACGCACCATTGGGTGGTATCCTACTGATATTTGACTCAGCCTACAAGGGTCCTTCAGGATCCATGTAGACTTTATGAATTTAAGAATAGGTAAAGGATCAACTTCAGGAACTTGATTTTAGTGTTTTTCGGCATAGATATTGGCATAGACCTTGAGGACATGCCTAGCTAGATTTTTTGTTCAATTTTATTTCGGTTTCAGCATGATTATTATATTTAGCTATTGTGGTATACTATGGGAAGCACCATAGATGTTATATTGTATGACCTGATATGGAATGCATGATTTTCTTGTTTTGTTTTGATTGGATACAAGTGATTGCTTCCATGATGTTATTTTTAATTTCCACTATAGTTGTTTCTATATTTATTTCTCTATTTATTACTATTGGATGTTTTTTTGCTCTGCGGGTCTGGTTCGAGTTTGATGAGTCATTTATTTCTACTTCCTATTCTCTTATTATGCACGGACTAGTATATTATCTATTTCCAAAGGTTATATCCTCTCTACTATACCTATTTATACCCTCGCTACTAGTCAGTATCATTTAGCATTTGGGGAGGTGCGCCTAAGTCTAGTGGCACCCAGCCCATTAGAACTATTTTGGTGGCTATTCAGGTGAGGGATACTACACACATTATGTATTAATATCAAATATGGTGGAAGTGAAAAATGGTAAGCCACTTTCCCCACCTTCTCAACAAACTTAAAGGGTCCCACAAAATGAGGATCAATCTTTCCCTTACTCCAAAGTTGTAGATGACCCAACAGTGGTGAAACTCTCAAAAATAGCTAATCACCAACTGAAAACTCCAATAGTCACCTACAAATGTCATCATAAGATTTGTACTAGCTGTGTGACATCAAAATTCTCTAATGAATCAACTGAATCTTTGATGTAGTCTCTTGGACTAAGATTGGTCCAACCAGATAACTTTCACCAATCTCTAACCAACAGAATGAAGATTTTCAAGGTTGTACATGCAAGGACTCAAAAAGAGCTATCTAAATTAAATACAGGTAACTATTGTTATAAGTAAACTCAAATAGTCCCAAATGGATATCCCAAGATCCACCAAAATCGATGGTGCAATAATGAAGAATGTCCTCAAAAATCTATATAGACCTTTCTATCTGGACATCCATCTACGGATGGTATGTCATACTCAAATGAACCTGATATTCCATCACCTCCTGAAGGCCTCACCAAAAATGAGAGTTAAAATAGGTATCTTTATTAGAGACTATATTATATATAACTCCATGAAAACAACCACTTTCACATAGATATTTCTCAACTCTTAAACTCTAGTTGTATCCAAAATGGGTAATAAGTGAGAAGATTTTTTCATTTGATTGATCACAACCCATATCGCATTCTTTTCTAATGGGGTGCACAAAAACCCTACTAAAAATACCATAGAGATATCATCTCACTTCCAATTTGGAACATGAAGTGGATAAAGTAAACTTGAAGGTCTTTGGTGCTCAACCTTGACCTGCTGGCATGTATAATAGTGAGAAACAAAATTAGCAATTTCTAGCCTCAAACATAGTCACTAGAATTGAAATCACATATCATAAAACATATTTTTGGTACTTGGTTGCATTTTCCCTTGGGAACTATGGAAATCACCCATAATATCCTTCCATATGGAAAAAATGCACAACAAACCAATTCCAAAAACACAGGATGCCCTCGGAAGATAACATCCACTCATCGAAGGTATCCCCACCATAAAGAGAGTACTTAATTACATGGAATTAATCATTAAGATTTTTCTCTTGAGGAATCATCTCGAGAAGAGAGGAGGTCAACTAAACACTTTCCAGAACAATCTCATCTTCTCATTCCCAAACTTTTAAATGAAACTGTGAAAAAAAATCCATCAAGTTCCACTCTTATGATTATTCTTTCATATCCTAATTTAGTATTTTCCTACTTAAGCATCAATAATTAAATTTCCATTCCCTAAGTTGTAGGTAATTTAAAATAAAAAGACTATAGGTACTCTACCCAAATCCTCTACCAAGGATTAAAATATTTTGGAGATAAAATATAACTCAAGATTTTATGGTTAGAAAACAAAGTAAGCATTTCTATGAAAAGTTAATGCCACCAAATCATAACTTTGCGCATTAGGGTTGTGAATTTAATTTCATAGGTTAGATAATTATTCTCATGTTTCCAAATATGGTTAGAGTCATAAGAGATGATGTGACTGCCCTGCATAAGAACACATCCCAAACCCAAACCTAATGCATCATCGAATACCGCATAAATTTACTCGACCTTTGGAAGAGTCAACATCAATATAGAAGTCAAAATATGTTTCATATCAACAAAATAATTTTGAAATTTATCATTAAAAATGAACTTTACCCCATTTCTAGTGAGATCAATCATCATAGAATCCAATATTGAGAAATATTTCACAAACATGCGATAATACCCTCCTATACCCAAGAATCTTTATATCTAAAAAATGTTACGTGGTTGCTACCATGTCATAACATAATTCACCTTCTTAGGGTAAACAAAAATACCATGTTTAGAGACTATTTATCCTAATAACTTCACTTTATGAATCCAAAAATTGCATTTTGATAGCTTTTATAAATTCAGTTATTTCAAAATGTTTTTAGAAAAACACTCAGATGATGCACATGATCCTCTTTAGACTGAGAGTAAACCAGGATGTCATCCATAAAGACCACCATGAATGTATCAAGATACACATGGAATATTTTTTTCAAAAAATATATAGACTACAGGAGAATTTTTTATACTAGATGGCATGATAAGATACTCATAATGGCTAGACCTAATCTAAAAAGCATATTATGAATGTAAGATGCTTTTTATTCTCATCTAGGGATAACTAGATCAAAGATCAATCTTCGAGAACCACTTTACCCCTATCAACTAGTCAAATAGATCATCAATACATGGTAATGGATACTTGTTCATTACCATAACTTGATTGATTTTCCAGTAATAAACATAGAGGAAAAGTGTTCCATCAACTTTCATTGCAAAGAAAATAGGTTCCTCACTAGTTGACACACTCGAGCATATAAACACTTTATCTAACAAATAATCTTACTAAGTCTTTAACTCTTTCAACTCTACCAGTTCCATGCATTAAAAAGGAATATACACTATTTGAGTACTATACACTAAATCAATAGAGAACTCTACCTCAATTACTATTGGAAGACTTGATAAATCAAAAGTGAAACATTGTAAAACTTTAGGATGATTGGAATGAGATCATTACTCTAAAATTACTTATAAAAATAAAAATAAAACATTGATATTAATTCTCACAACTCTGGATAATAAGGTTTGTCTCTACTCAAACTTGGGTCCCATTCTCCCTGAAAAACATGGCACACCCCATCACACTTAGTAAAGGAGACCCACTGAAGATAACAGTCAATTAGACCCTTATTATCAATAAGAAGATCCATCCCAAAACTGATATCAAGAGGTTTCATGTGGAGAACTAGAAAATCCAAGGTAATATCAATTTATAATATAGAGAAAACACAAGAAAAACAACAGAAACTCTGCTCTCACTTCATTTCTAGGGGTGTAGTAATATCATTACATAAGACAAAAGTTCCATAGGAAGAATTAGTAGGTTAACAATACCAGTTGGTAAAAATGAGTGAGATGAACCAGTATTGAATAAATCTGTCTCTAAAGATGAAGTTTTAGTGGTGGTACCTCTCAAAGTCACTAGACCTATATCAGCTTCCTAGAGAGACTCTTCCATTGTGTAAAGAATATTTGTTCTGGATTCATGTGACTGGGGACCCTTAGATCTCGAAGCATTTGATTTCACCATAGTACTTTTAGGTGTTGATGATCTCGTGCCACTATGCATGGTAGATAAAAATGGTATAATTTATGTAGTTTTCCTAAGAAAACATAACAATTGCAGATATTTGTCTCCTTAGTACAAACATGTCTTGAATTGAAAATCTTTCCACACTAGAATCAAGTCAAATGACCTTTTCTAGGAACTATAGGACATCTAGAGGATTCCCGATATCAAGAACCACCACAAGACTCATCAATATTTCTCTATTTTTTAAAGAAACTATTTAATATTCCACTAGGAGGATAAGGGACTCTTATCAACCCTGACCTACCAGCCAGAACAAGATCATACATCAATGCCCTATATAGTTTGTTATCATATGATGTGAGATTTGGTAAGAAAAACTCTAAATGGATATCTAGAAAAATACCCATCTCAAATCATTTAGCCTTAAACTTCTTATTTGATATTATATCATGTGAAAATTACACAAGCTAGAAAAATTGGTTCGTATATTGTTTCATGGTCCTATCATCTTAAAGGAGGTTGAAAAACTCTATAACCTTTTTTAGGGATATATAATATAGATATAACTAGTCAGTGAAAATAACTTTAAAGTCCTTCCACTCAAAACCCTCAAGCTTCTTTTCCATTATCATTGAATCCCATCATCCTCAGTTAGGCCCTTCCAGCTTAAAGGTATCACATTTCACCTTAATGGCTTCAGGTGTTTCTGGGTAATAAAAAAGGTTCTCTATTTTTTCAATAAATTCTCTACCTATTTAGGATCATTATTTCCTTATAATGTAGGTGGATTTTGGTAAAGAGACTCTTGAGTACAATTTCAATATTAATCCCTTTGAGGTTCCACAACTAGATCCTGAATGAGAACGGTGAAGGTGCCTTCCCAAAAGCTTGGACATAACTCACAAAAATCTCAACAAGATTTAGGTATATGGGAGGATATTCTCATTATGGTTCACCTAAAGCTTCCTTCTATATCCTATTCAAATGTTTTCTTGGAAACATGATGCTACAAAATATCAAAAAACAACACTGAAGACATTTGAAGATTACTCCTATCAACAAATCAAACAAGAGCAACAGGAATATCAATCCCATCGGATAAGATATCATGATTTTGATTTAAACATACCTAATTCAAAAAAAGAAAAATACTAGAATAAGATAAAATTATTTTTCAACACACCTTTCCCCAAATATCGATGGTGACTTAAGTCTGATTACAATGATATTTGTTTAGGCACTCACTCATAAATACCTCCTAGGTCCCAAAATCATAAATTAGGTCTACTAGTACAACCCAAAACTCATACTTCAAGGAAAGATGATTAACCTACCTATAATACCACTTTTCCACATACCAACCCAGATACCTTGGTATCCTATTTCATAATCTGGCATTAAAATATCCTAAAGGGTGTTCCAAATCCCCATAAGTTAGCGATTAACACCTAGAATCATACATGATCAAAGAAGGAACAAATTTTACACAAAATAGAAAAATATAAAATATTATGAATTAGTATGATCAACACTCAATAAGAACAAATTACTTGAAAAAATGGCTATAACAAAACAAAAATAATATAGATAAACATCACAATGAAAACAATAATGACAACCACACAAAACTCTCAGAATCTATATGTAATAAGTGGACAACAGCTCCCCCATTCACTATCACCACTCCATAGTCCAATGGATCTAGAAAATCTACCACCTCCAAATGGAACTTTCATTTTACTCAATTGTGGCATAATAAAGTATACAAATTCCTATGGTCTGAGCTATAAAAACAGGTAGGGTATCACCAAGTGTTCCATAATCAATACCATAACAATTTACTATTTTTATTTCACATAAAATAAAACAAGTAATGACACATTATTTTTCATATTTTAAAATAAATCATGATTTCATAATCAAAGTTTGGTTGATATATATATAAACAATTTTAAAATAGGCTTAAATAAGCATTTTTTATAAATTAGTTTATATGAATCAGTTGGCATGAATAAAACTGCTCAGAAAATCAATGGCATGGGTAATCAAGACACAAATCATATTAAAGAACCGCATAAAAATCCCCTCCATAATCTAGTTTTTTAGGTAATAGTATCCTCATTAATCTCATAATTATCTTAGATTTATTCAGGTGTGTATAGACATATACACCCCTAATAGGGGAACCCATCATGAGCACTATGCACCCTAATAGGGGTACCCATCATGGTAAGTCATTCCACTATTGTTTTAGTAACATTTTTCATCATCAATACATTTCTAGTGAGTCAATTTTCAATAATTCTTGTCCCAATTAAAACAAAATACCAATGCTAACATTTTCTTCAAATAATCAATTAATAAAATTAGAAATCAATCATTTCAAAACATTTCAAAATATAATTTTCGAACTTTAGTTTTCAACATGCCTTCTCATTTCATAACCAAATCATAGGTTTCAATCATCTCATTCCATTTAAAATCACTTTTAAATTTAATAAATTTTCTCAAGATCAATAATAAAATCATTTCATCAAAACTATTTCTAAATCAATCCATAATTTTTCATAAATTCATTAGATGATTCTAATTCTATTGGAATTGGGGTTTTTCTCAAATCTCATGCCCATTTCAAATAAATTATCAAATCATCACAATTACATATTTTTAAAACATTTAAAAAACATTTCAAATCAAAGAAACATTTTAAGGATTCAATCATAGGTAAAATAATTATGGAACTACCTACATTTAAATCAAAGATCTAGAAATCAAAACTTAAATCAGTACTTTCCAAAAAATAATGAAGGTGTGGAATATCTAGGAACAAAACCTAGAATAAATATTCAATAAAAAGAAGTTTAGATCCATCCATTACATCATGATATATAAAACTCTAAGGAGTATAGAAATATATATCATAAGAAACTATATGAGAGTATATTCACTTACCTGGAGGAGATTGATCAAGATCAACACCACATTGATCTTCCAAGGAAAGGACTTAGCGGGTCCAAAATCACCTCTAGAGAGCCTCTGAGAGATATAAAATCATATTAGGTCTTAATGGGGTGATTGGGTGCTTAAAATAAGGAGTTCTAGAATTTGAGATTAATTTTTGGATAAATTAAAAACTTTATGTATAGTTTAATGCCCACAGTATGGTTGAGAGGTATATTACATCCTAAGACTGGTTTAATTCCCATAGTATGGTTGAGAGGTATATTATATCCTATATTCTTTGTGATTTTATATGATACCCCACTCATGTTTTTAGTTTTATTGACACCTAATGGGCTATGAGAGGGTGTTTTCCCCAATATCTAGGTAAGCAAGTAACGAATGAATAAAAACCCACTCTAGCCCCACTCTTTTCTCCTGGTAGTGTTATGTAATAGTTTTTATGGTGGTTATATTTCCCTATATATGTGTGTGTATAAGGTTTTAATGTATTTAGGTTATTTTATAATCATGTATCTATAGATATAGTATCTCAGGGATCATTATAAGTATAACATGTATAGGTTGTGATGGATTAAGTTATAATACATGAAATACAAGTTGTGGTGGATACTGAAAACTACTCAGTTACTATCTAGATATGTTATGATATGATTTGATATATGAAGTGCATGGTATGATATGAGATGATTTGATACATGGGATTCATGTTATGATGTGTTAGCCCATGTGTCTTTGGGATGAATTACTTTTGGAGAGAGATGGATTAGAATGTGTGATATTGTAGAAAAGTGAAAAACCAGTGGGTAAGTGGTAGCAGGGTACCCTCTCTTGATATTATAATATATGTTGACTTTTATGTGATACATAGTAAAATATAGACATAGTGAGGCTGGGAACTTAGTATACCCTTTTGGGTGATGATTTATCTTCACTTATTTGTTGACTGGGTTTTAGCATGCTTTAATTATATTTTAATGAGATGATTTGGGGAGGATCCTACTGATTATTCATTTTATTCTCACCCTACATATATAAAAACAATTTTTCAATTCAATTAGATAGGTTGGTGATTGAGTTGGAAATTTGTAGCTCATGGGTTTTTTAGGATCTATATAGGCTTTTATGGTCACTACAGAGTATTACCTTTTGGTACTTGTTGTTTTTCAGTTGTTCAGTTTTATGACATTACATGCATGTTTTTTAGATATTTTATTTGGGAAGGTATTGTTGGGTATTTCTATCTTATCTCTTATTTATCATATCATAGAGAGTAATGCCTCTCATCTATGTATATATTATACCCTTGGTGATTTTCACCAACTTTTTTCCTGGTGTAGGTAGGATTTAGGTTTCATTATCTCACTTCTCAAAAATTTTTATGGGAGGGGTGCCTTTGGGTGTAGGGGTCATGATAGAGGGGTACCAAAAGTAATTTGAGGGATATAAAAGAGTAATGGTGTAGTCATAGGTAATAACTGAATTGTTTGGTAGATAAATGGCATCAGATAAGTTTATTGAGAAATTTAAACAAGTTATATTATATGAGACATGATAATTTAGGTCCCCATGTGATCTTTTTCATTGAACTTTATGTTTAATGAGCCTACTATGTGAAGTGATACTAGTTTTGGGGTAGAGACCTTGGAAAGGATTATTCATCATTCTCTGTTACACCTATATCTAAAATGGGTAGACCTTTGGATTAGGTTGAACCTTAAATATTTAAATTAGTATTAAATGTTCTATATTCTAGGATTATAATTCACTGATAGGTTTTTCTTTTGAAATTATGGCTCTATATCGACATCCTTGTCATGTTTTTACTGAAGATGTTCAACTGGACATGCCAGCATATCATCACATAGTAGAAGAAAATAACAAATACACTAAGAGAAGTAAACCCTTAGAGTTTCAATTATAGAGTATCTAAAAGTATTAGGGCTCCATTTTAGACTTATATATATAGGAATGTTTAAAGTATGTGAAGATATACTTCAGTTTGATCCATGCTCGGAAGGATCATTGGGTTTTTTTGGCAGTGACAATGCTACGTAGAGTAGTGAGGTAGTGGTGGTTCTTGTTCTGCAAGGATAATGATAAGTTAACTATATTTTGGGAAAAAAATTTAGACTATTTTCAAGCCATGTTTCTTTCTCCATCCATAAAGGTGGCTAGTCACCAGAAGTTACTTACATTTTATAGGGTAGTTCCAACATGCTGGAGTTTGGGATCTATTTTTGAATGCTTCTTCATTATTCTTTAGACCTATTTCCATATCATAAGGCCAATGTGAGGCATTTCAAGGATTATTTAAATATATAAATCTATCACTAAGTCACCCATTTAATGATATTTATATATCTCGAGGTTCTAAAAATAGTAGAGTTTATTGAGATAATGTTGGCCAGAACTAGATTATCATTAGAGGGTAGTCATCAAGATTCTCCATGTAGAAAATCTGTGTTCTGGGGTTCCCATTTTCCTAAAAAAATATATATTTTGAATAGATGGTGGTAGGTACCAGTACTTATCATATTATTTCTCTAGGGGTGGTGTCTATCAGGCCCCTACCAATGTATTATATGCATATTTTTTTATGGAGGCCAAGGTTATCAGTAGAGAGATTTCTCAACCTTTTTGAATGGGAAGCATGAATCAGGTGTTTAACTTCAATTTCATATGTTAAGGAATTTTCATTTGAGGCAGCAGTAAAAGGGTACTTCATATTTATATTTTAAAAGGTGATATGGGGTAGGAGGAGTACATCCCTAAGATACTCCTCATCCTTAGAGAGTAGAGTGCGGTTGTGGTGGTGGTATCATTGGAGTAAGATAGGTCATGGATAAGGTTGTGGTCATATGCATGATTTTGAGTTGTTAGTTTTGGGTGAGCCAAATTTCATTTTCGAGGTACACTTTTCTTGTTTTCTACTTGGGCGCATGTTTTTTTATTCAGGAGTTATATACTCTTTTGAATCACTTTCCCTAATTATTTCTTTAGGACTTTAGGTGAAGAGGCCTCTAATCCCCTTGGTGTTGACTATTCTAGTTTGAGGTCAAGATTATATATATGAAGCATGTAGAGACTTTGAGCTAGTGTTTTTTTGTCACTACTCTTAGGGATACTTTCTGTGTTTGCGGATACAACCATATGACATCATCCTCGATATGGATTGGTTGTATTTGGTTTGGTGTAGTGTGGATTGATTGAGGAGTTATATTATTTTATATGATGTTGAGGGAGAGTTTATTGTGTTTTTAGGTGAGAGTGACCCTCTTATGGATCAAAGTAATGTTCTGTATTTTTATTCTTTTACAGATGAGTTGATGCTAGTTCATAAAAGGTTCAACAAGCAGTGTTTCCTATGGTTTTGTAAGATTACCTTGATGTCTTTCCTGAGGAGGTTATGGAATTAACCCCTTGATGGGAGATCAAGTTTGATATAGAACAATATAAGATAATTTCTCTTATATAAATATATCTATATAGGATGGATCCTTTTGAGTTTTGATAGTTAAAGGAACAAATCGGTGATCTATTACAGTGAAGCTTTGTTTAGCCGATTGTGTCACCTTGGGGTGCTCCATATATTTTTTTTGAAAAAGTTATATGGAAGTTTGAGAATCTTTATTTACAATGATCCATACTTTTCAAACATAAATATCACATTATTTTAGGTGAATATTTAGTACATAACATTATGATCTACACCAGAACCATAAAGGCTTAGTTGTAAGAACCCGGTTTTTGCTACGAAATACTTTGGAATATTCTTAATGATATTCCAGAGCAACGCCTTCAAACGGCGTGCAATTCCGAGCCCCGAACTGGCCGGAATTAAATTTTCAGTGCGTTTACACTAGAAACGCTAAATAAATGGGATAAATCCTAAACGGAGTTTCGGATCAGATATCCGAGTGTACGGATGGGTCCGGAATGGGGTTTTTACCCTAGGAACGACATAAAACTTGTTGGCGCGGGACGTTTAGACCCCTCGCCCGCTTCTGGAATGTTAAACGGATTAAATAAATAAATTAATTCGTTTAATGGAGAAATGAAGGTATCTCTTAAATGGTGGGTCGGATTGGAAAACTGAGGGCACCGTTGAGTTCGGAACGTTCCGTTTACCCTAGGAGGGGTATAAGTTTCACGGGCGCGGGCCGTCTGTGAAAAATGGCCCCAAGGGCGTTTTCGTAATTTGGTGGCCTCGGGCGCTAAGTTTAATAACTTTTGAACGGGGTCTCGGAATAAACTTTCAAGACCTCTGTTGCACTCAGAGCGTGGTTCTTAGCCTAGGGGAGGCTAAATCCCGACCCCGTCGGGAGTTCGGGTTCGGGGCTGTCGGGCAGGCGTTTAAGTGATTTGTACTTAAACACCCCAACCCCCCTTCTTCTTCTTCTTCTTCATCCTCAAACCCTCCTCCCCCTCCACCTCTGGTGAGGCAGCTCCGGTGACGCATGCTCTGGCGAGGCGACTCCGGAAAGGTGCGGTGGTGTCGGCGGATCGACGCGAAGCTCCGGGCGAAGCCCAGCGAGGTAGGCGGTGTTCGTTTGCGTTTTAAATCCCGAACCCCTCTTTGAATTCGAATTTTAGTGTCTAATTGCTGCCCGATCTTCGATCCAATCCTTTAGTAGTGTATACCATGTTCTAAGGTTTCCGAAACTCTTCTCGGATCGAAAATCCGAGTCCCGAGGTGCCCGGGGCAGTCCTGGGAAGTTCCAGCCGGAAATCTGGATTTCCGGCGGATACTGGCGGCGGACGGTGGTTCCGGGGAGGCGGCGCGGCAGCGGGCGCGGCAGAAGGCCGGTCGGCCATCCGGCCGGCTGGGAGGCACCTCCATGGTTCGGGGCGGCTCTGCTCGCCGGCTGAGGGCGCCAGCTGCGGGAGCCGGCGAGAGGAGACGGCGGGGTCGTAGGCACGCGACCTCGCGGCTGGACAGAGACCCGCGCGACGTGGGTCTCCGCGTGGAAGGCCGACCGGCCTGTCGGATGGTCGCTGGAAGAACCGCCGGCGCGGCATGGGTGGGGTGACTTGGGGGAGGTGGTCGGGCCGTTTTCCTAGCGATCCGGCCGGTGCGGGCCGGTTCGAGCGGGGCGGACCGGCCGGACCGGGCCGGTCCGGCCCAAGGGGGTTACCCCCCCCCCCCCCCCCTTTTTGGAATTTCCGACGCCCGTAGCTTTCGCTACGGGTGTCCATTTCGCGCGCCGTCAACGGAAGCGTGGACCTTGCATCAAGGGGAATTTTTGGAGATAGTTTTGGAAATTTTTAATTCCCGAAAAGAGGGGCCGCGGAGGCGCGACGTGTCCTTAAGTGGACGAGCATAATCCCCGAGATTCTTGTCTTGGACGGCGCGGACGCGTCCGATGCCCGATTTAAACGCCGTCAGTTGTGTTGGGACCCTGGCACCGAGGCAGAGCTTTCCAGGGCAGTTCCAGGTGTTGAGGCCAAAGTTGAGGCGTGGGCCCCACGGCCCGTCTTTTGAGCTGTGTGTAACTTTTAGAGACTTTTTCCTCGGACGTCCGTTCGGGGCGTGCGAGCAGTCAATGTTGGGTGTTTTCCCGAGGGGATTGCAATGGTGTAATCCGCCCGCTCAAATTCGGCATGATGGTGCGGGGCCCACGAGGGCTGTTTGGGCGTCGATGGTGATTTTCCATCTTTATCACCGGGCGACCGTTTTGGACAAGTGAGTAGTCCATCTTGTGTGCTTTTTCGAGAGGATCGCAACGGTGCGATCCATTCGTGGAGTTTCAGGACCGGGTTGCGGGTCCCACGTGGCACCGCTCATGTGCGGTGCGCCGGGATGCATCTTTTTCTCCGAATATCCATTGCACTCAAGTGAGTAGTGCTTTTGACGTGTTTTCCCGAGGGGATCGCAATGGTGCGATGCGCCCGACTGTTTTCGGGGTCGAGGCTCGGGATCATGGGATGTTGTTCGGGCGTGAGACGGTGTTGGTGACTTTTCCATCAGGTATCCGTTGTAGGCGAGTAAGTAGTCGATCTCACGTGTTTTTTCGCGAGGATTACAACGGTGCGATCCGTTTGGTTCTACGGGGCCTTATACATGATCTTATTAAATGTGGAGCATGGAAGGTGCTCCAGTGGTGGTTTGCCCTACTTTGTTTATAGCGGACCCTTGGCGTGTGATCACGCACTCTTGGGAGAGTGATGTAAATGATTCACGAGATGTGGATGGTCGTGCATGGGCCTTTGAAGTGGAGTTGTTACGTCACGCCTTCGTGTTGACGCTGGGTGCCATGTTCACGATAGCCTTTGGGATGGAACGAGGTATACTCCGGGAGTATATGGGAGCGCTTGGAGGTACGTGTGGTTGTTTGTACCTGAGGATGGTTGTGCGCTCAGTTGGGGTTGAGATGGGGCCACACATTGTGTGGGCCCCACATGCGTGTCGGGTTCTTCTTTGTGTACTTGGACCTCTCGCGGTGTAGAGGGTCCCTTTGTGCTCGTTTGTTTGACCAGCAGGGTTGAGTGGTCTCCCCCTGGTTTTGCTCGCGATGGATTGGCCAGTAGCGTTGCTAGTGACACCCAGTGATGGAGCAGACACTGCACCTCTTTTGGGTGAGTTGTTCTGGAGTTTGGAGGTTGCGCGATACCCAATCCGTGTTCCGTTAGCCAGTGTTGTGCCCACTAGTGGAGATGTCTAGAGCAGATCTGAGTTCTACCCTCCAGCGGACTTCTTCGGATTTACCCTCCAGCAGGGCTGGGCAGTGGGTTGCTCACTGACTTTTAGGGTCTACCCTCCAGCAGAGACTGGGCAGTGGGTCACCCGACGCTATTAGGGTCTACCCTCCAGCAGAGACTGGGCAGTGGGTCACCCGACACTATTAGGGTCTACCCTTCAGCAGAGACTGGGTAGTGGGTCACCCAACGACCTCTTAGGGTCTACCCTCCAGCGGGGCTGGGCAGTGGGTCGCCCATCATCTAGTTCCAGGTCTACCCTCCATCACGGCTGGGCAGTGGGTCGGCTGTCGACTTATTCTAGGTCTACCCTCCAGCGGGGCTGGGCAGTGGGTCACCTGATGGTGTATTATGGTTTACCCTCCAGCAGGGCTCGGCAGTGGGTCACCCAGTATCTTATTATGGTCTACCCTCCAGCGGGGCTGGGCAGTGGGTCGCCAGATGATGTATTATGGTTTACCCTCCAGCAGGGCTAGGCAGTGGGTCACCCGATATCTGGTTATGAATTACCCTCCAGTAGGGCTGGGCAGTGGGACACATGTTGGCATTCTAGGCTCAGTCCTTTCTACTAGGCTAGCATGTGGCTTTCCTCCGTGATTACCGGAGCGAGACCCTTGGTTGTACGGGTCGGTGATGGAATGGCTTTGACTTCGAGGAGACCTCTCGACTACAGGGTAGTGACGAGGTGTGGTTTGACTTTCCCTAGAACTCTCAAGTTCGAGGGGCGCTTTCCCCACCGAGACGCGTTCTTATGACGCGATCTAAAACCGTGCGAGCGAGTCAGTGCCACCCAAAGAGGATAGTTTCAAGGTGTGGTGATTGAGCCCCTTGGCTTGCGGTTCAGGGTAGACGTGCGGGATGTTGGGGATCGATGATAGTGTTTACTTCTGGGACTGTAGGTGAATCACTTTTCTTGGGCTGAGCTATGGGACAGAGATCCCCTTATGACGTCGTTTGGGCTTCTTGCTGAGCATAAGGATATGTATATACCTTGTTCTGGTACCCACTCATTGGTTTTTGGCTACTCTGCTTCCAGGAAAGGCGAAGACGCGCGGGGTATGCCACGTGCTTTCCATGTCTAGCTTCTTGTGGTTGGACGAGTCTACTCTCCTGCTATAGGTAGCGAAGACTCGACAGGAAGTTCGTCTTCTCACCATTTCCAGCTCCTTGTTTCTGGATGAGTCTACCTTCCTTCCTCTTGTTGGGTTGATCTGGACTCTTTACTATACTCTCTGTTGTACCCCTTTACTTTCCTATTCTCTCTACTGCTCACCCTTCGGTACCTCCTTTTGTTGCTCCCTCTAGCCTTCGGGGTATCCTACTGAGTATTTTTATACTCACCCCTACTTGGGCATTCCTCGCACTTGGTGTGCCCTTGCAGACGACGGACAGGTGAAGCGTGACTTCGGTGGAGCATAGGAGCTTGGGATCTTGGACCGCGTGCGGTGGTCGTAGCCGGGTTCTAGGTGGGAGACCTGTCAGCTGTTTCTTTTTTTTACCTGTTGCCGGGTTGTGGCACTTTTCGGTTGGGCCCGTGTTTTTCCCCTTTTCTTTTTAGCTTGTACTTTGTACTTGTAGTGGTCAATGCACTCTGTGGTTTATTTATAGCATTTTCCCTTTCCTTTAATTGTTTTCCATTTTACTCTGCACTTTTTCATTGAGTGTGCTGCATGTGGGTGTGTACAGGTACTTAGGCAAAGGCCTCCCCGAGTTGTTGTGCCTTCGGCACTGGTCGCCAGCCCCTGGCCTATGGAGGCGGGCTTGGGGTAGTTGCGGCTTGAGACCGGGTAGGGTCAGGTCGTGACATTAGTGTCTTTTGAGAATAGAATCATAATTTTCTTATTTCAAGAAATATCTTCAACATCTCCCACAAAATATCTTCCCATATAGTACTCTTCTTAGACATACTATAATGACATGAGTTTTTTGAATGGGTCAAAATTCCCACACGGTTTGAATTTTTTCAACTAGTGGTGATGCTACTTTTTAATTCTTTGATCGGAACTCAAATATGAGAGTTTCGATAGACATAAATGGTTCTTTTGGGTTTGTTTGGAGGATAGGAGAGTGTCTCGGGTGTTAAGAATGGTTTTAGTAGCATCGTAGGCATAAATGCCTAGTTTTTGTAAAATAGCTATAGGCACATGGTTTAGGGAAATCATGAAAGTAAAGGTGCATAACTGTGCGAGCTCGTCTGCAAAGTTACAGAGAGTTGCACACAGTTTTCTCATGGTTTATCATACTGTGTGGGGCAGCCATGTGGAACTACATCTCAAGTTAGTTATTTTCATATAGTTGTCACACAGTTTGGAAAACCATGTGGGTAAACCATACGGCCTAGTAAATAAGGAAAATTACCATTTTTTCCTTAATTTTATATTTCCTTATTTCCTCCTTTTCTTCCTCTCCTTCTTGGTTGCATGCACTGTAAGGCTGAGTCACCCCTTTCTCCTCTTTTCCACTAAATTTGATATCATCTCTCTGTCCGACCTTTTTTCTTCAATCTGTTAAAAGATATAGGATTTTCTCGATAAGGTTAACTTCACACACCCTTTTCTTCATCTTGGTTTTCGCCTTACGAACCACTGTTTCTGACCGAGCCAATTTCAGGGTTTTATATGGAAACATAAATCTACATCAATCATCTTAGAATTTTAATTTGATATAGGATGTGCCAACATCTATGATTCTAAGGTAGGTGGTGCATACCTTATTTTGATTTTTCACAAGCATTTGGGGGTTGTGGCTTTTTAGCACAGCGGCGGGTTTTGAGAGGAACCCTATTATGGCATATCTATTTGATTGTTAGACCATGTGGGATGTTGTGCACATTCCCTATACCTGTAACACTTGAGTGGGGCTAGGTTAGAGGCTATTTCTCCTTGGGATATTTTGGTCGAAGTTCCAAAATGGTTTTAAATGTTTTGTTTTAATTTAAACTGGTATGTTTAAGTTATTAAGGCTTGATTAAGCTAATTAGAGGAATTCAAGACCTCTAAATTAAATTGTGATGATTGTTTAAGATATGAAATTCAATATTCTAAATCAATTTTCTTGATTATAAATATGTTATTTAAATTGTATATATGAAATTTCTTCAATTGCATGATATGGGACCTAAGGGGACATGATGGGCATGGCCCGAGATGAGGTTGAGATGGAATGGACATCAGGATTGAGTGATGTTGATCACTGGTTGGTCTTGGACCAAATTTCTTGAGTACTTTTGACCACAGGATTCGGCATCATGGATGTCAGTTTGAGGCAGTGGGACTGTCAGGTTGGGTATAGCCTATGATACTTAGATGTTAAGGCCATCAGATTTGAGTGACATGGTCACAAGGGAAAGATGTGCCAAAGATGGTGTGGATTAGGTTCTTATTTAGTGATTTTTTCTCACCTGTGATGGCCAAATCACCGATTGAGTCGTGTGAACATAGGTTGAATCCATGATGAGGTGGTTTTAACCACTCATGTGGGTAGAGGCCCCCAATAGTTTTGGTTTAGGTATCTATGGTGGGGTTGATTTCCATAGAAATTCGTGTATAAGGTGAGGAGCCTTCAGTTTATAGTGATGAGGTTGTTGTTTTAGTGGCTAAGTCTCTCCGTGATTGAGGTCATGGACCTAGATATTTATTTGAGGACAGACATCATTGTTCCTCCAGATATTGTGCCATAGGATAACGTGAGATTTTGAGTAGGGGTCCATTAGATCAGGATAATATTGTTGGTAATGCCTTAAGGATGTTGGTACATTAAGACACAAGGTGTCAGGAGGCATGTGGTTCCAGGATATCTAATTAAGGTGGAACCTAAGGGTTCACCAAGACTTGTGACTACAGGGGTACCTTGGGCCATGGGCCAGTGACTCTCTTTGTTTCTGAGATTTTAGTGTTGTCCGAAGTTGGTGACACTCCCTAGTGGCTACTTACCACCAGTGGAGGTTGTGTTTATTTATTACATCATACTATTTATTTTACTTAGAGATACATATCCACTTAAACACTTATACTAGGTACGCACCATTGGGTTCTATCCAACTAAGATTCATCTCACACCCTATATGGACCCTTCAGGACGCATGTAGACTTTATAAATTTACGTACTAGTAAAGGATCAGCTTCAAGAGCTACATCATAGTGTTTTTTAGCATAAATATTGGAATATACCTTGATTTTATGCCTAGTTATATTTTTTGTTCAGTTTTATTTTAGTTTCAACATGTTTATTATATATAGCTACTATGGTCTGCTATGGGAAACACCTTGGATATTTTATTGTATGACCTAACATTGAATGCATGCTTTTCTTTTCTTTTTTTCTGAGTGGCTAAAAGTTATTTTCTGGCATGTTTTTCTATTTAGATTCTGTTGTAGTTGTTTCTATATTTCTTTCACTGTTTATTGATAATGGATGTTCTTACGCTCTGTGGGTCTAGTTTGATTCTACTGGTTCATTTATTTTCACTGCATGTTATATTATTATTCTCAAACCAGTACTTTATCTATTCCCATATGGTATAGCCTCCCCACTATACCTATTTACACCCACGCTTCTAGTTGATAGCCTTTATAATTTTTGGAGGTTCACCTAAGGCCAGTGGAACCTAGCCCGTTAGCATTGTTCGGGTGGCTATTCAGTTCGGGGATGCTACAAGAGGTATCATAGGAGTTTCTTTTACCACTTTTCTTAGTATTACTATTTTTGGTTATGGTATACTAGAGATATTTTGTTATTGTAATTGGATTTAGAACTCATTCTTGGGTGCCTGCAGCCCCATGTATGATGGATGGATTGAGTTACCTTGGGTGGGTTATTCTATTTTTCTTTTTCTCACATTAAATTCTATATGGTTTCCACCATATTGGATCACTTGGTTTGTGATGATTATTAGTTGTGATATTTGACTCTTGACCCAGTTCGTTAAGGGAGAATTGGACCTTGTCCCAATAAGACAAGGTGTGGTTTCTTGTCTTTTGATAGGCACATTTTTAGGGTATTTCAATTTCATATATGCATGTATGCCTTATGAAGTGATAATGAAATGTGATATATTTCAATTTCTATGTGAAAAAAGGTGAAATTACATGATATGATAGGGTTTATTGTTTTATGAAATGTGATATTACATGCTTTAAATTTATTTGAAATTTCATGTGGCATGAGAAATGGGTCTGGCTCTTACACGAGCAGGCAGGTATTATGGTTGAGGTGATTTTGATCATCAGGATTGGGAGACTTGGTCATTATATTAAGGAAATAGTGGATATTAGGATGGTCTTGGCCCAAAAATATTATGATACTTGTGTTGTACCCCTCTCTCTTGGATTTTAATGATCACAATCACTCTCATCGTGTTCTAACTTGTTTTCAAGTGTTTTGATGCTAGGAAAAAGGTTGCCCAGGAGTTGGCCCAAGAAAGCTGATAGTGGACTCTCTGAGTCCACCGGTCAGCCGGTGATAGCGCACGGTATGGGCACCGGCCAACCGGTTCTTGCCCACCGTCCAGCCAGAGAACCCAGGCAGTAGGCTTGCCCACTGCCTGGTTCCACCGGCCAATCGGTGGATGACCACCGGCCAGCCGATGGAACCCAGACAGAAAGCCTGCTCTGTCTGGACCACCGGCCAGCCGGGAGCTCAGCACCGGCCAGCCGGGAGCTCAGCATCGGCCAGCCGGTGTGCCCAGTCAAACTAGCCGTTGGGCTTTGACCAGACTTGTACTTTTGACCCCCAACGGCTCAGGAAGCCCTCCAACGGCCATATTGAAGTGTTTATGGGTATTTCTCCTATAAATAAGAGACCATGGATGTCGGGAACACCACCGAAACATATTTTGATGTCTTGATGCTCTAACGACAAATCTCCAAGGCCTCTTGTGATCCATTTCCATCCTTGAAGCTTGAGCTCCCTCTCCATCAGCTGCTCTCACACTTTTGGCGCTCAAGGCTTCCGTGTGTTTGTATTATTTTATTTGTTTAGTTCTTCATTGGGTTTGGATTAAAACAAACCTCTCATTTCCATTCTATCTTTCAATTGGGTTTCTTTCTACAACGATAATAAAAAAGCAAGTTGTACGAAGGTGTTCTAGCCTACCTTAAAACGGCTAGTGGGTTTCTTGCTACAACCATAATAAAAAAGCAAGTTGTACGAATGTGTTCTAGCCTACCTTAAAACGGCTAGTGGGTTTCTTGATACAACCATTAAAAAGCAAACTGACGTATAAATCTCTCAACGGTTCTTGTTGGGAGCGGAGACGTAGGCTTGGGAATTAAGCCGAACTTTGTTATCAAATTGTGTCTTGCCTTTTTTTATTTCTGCTGCATTGATAATTCTTTTAAATTTTTAATTACTTTTGAAAAGGCAATTCACCCCCCCTCTTGCCATCCTCTACGACCCAACATTTGGTATCAGAGGAGGAGTTTGTGTAATACCTTAACAGGTTACAAACTTAAGATCCTTAGTGATGGATAATTCCTCGCATGCTCCCGAAGGGTATTCTATGACTCAGGATCCATTCTTTGATGGAACCGATTACACTTATTGGAAAACTCGCATGATTACTTTTCTTAGAAGCATTGGTTATCCTATCTATAGGATTGTAATGCAAGGCTATACTTTATCTAACAAGGATGAGTCCAAATGGACCCCCGAAGACATTGCCAATTTTGAGCTTGATGGCAAAGCCATGAATGCTCTTCATTGTGGGCTAGACCGTAATGAATTCAACCGTGTTTCTACTTGCTCCCCTTCTTATGAAATTTGGAAACTTTTAGAAGTAACCCATGAGGGCACTAACAAAGTCAAAGACACTAGATTAGACATGTATCGCCAAGATTTTGAAAGTTTCACCATGCACCCACACGAATCAATTACTGAAATGTTTACTCGTTTTACTGACGTTTGAAATGGAAGAAAATATCTTGGTGAGGATGTTTCTGCAGAAATGATGGTCAAGAAGATTCTTTGGGTCCTACCAAACTCATGGGCACCAAAGGTGACCGTAATTCAAGAAGCAAAAGATGTCAAGAAAATTCCGGTTGAAGAGCTCATTGGATCACTCATGACCTACGAGATCACCATGAAGAGGCAAGCCGATAAAAAAGGTAAAACCTTCAAGTAGAAAAAGAACATTGCTTTCAAAGCAAAGGAAGAAAGCTCCTCCGCTGATAGTGAATCCGAGATTGCTCAACTAGCAAGAAAAATGAGCAAATTCATGAAGAAAAAGAAGAACTTTCAAAGGGCACGAAAGGAAGAGCCCAAAGCGGAGAATGAAGTTACATGATTTGAATGTGGAAAGAAAGGCCACATCAAACCGGAGTGCTCCATTTTCAAGAAAAGGGTAAAAGAAAAGAAAAACAAGAAGGCTTTCAAAGCATCCACATGGAGTGCAAGTGATGACTCCATGTCTTCAAGCAACTCAAGCGATGAAGGTGAACAATTCCTAATGGCATTTGATGAGGTATCTTCTTCCGACTCCTCTTCCTCATCTTCCTCTTTCAATAATGACATGTCCTATGAAGTTCTCCAAAATGTGAGAGATCAATTAGAGGAAGGTTTTCACGAACTTACCTCTAAATTTATGGCTTTGAAAAAGAAAAAGAAAATTCTCATTTCTGAAAAAGAACAACTTTTCAAAAAGAATGAGGAACTTACCCTTAAGATACAAGATATTCCAAATGTTGATTCTTTGAATTCAACCATTAAAGATCTAAGGGAGTCTCTTGCCAAGTTCACCCAAGGTGAACAAAATTTGACCAAATTACTAGGTTCTCAGCGTTCGTCTAGAACAACACATGGACTTGGCTTTAACAAACAAGCCACTTCTTCTAGAGCACCCACTACTTTTGTAAGGGGGATCTCTCAATATAAATTTTGTAATTATTGTAAAAAGACCGGGCACATGATTTATGAATGTGATTGTAAAAATGCAAGGTATGGAAGCCCCAAAACCATTACCTACTCCGATGAGTATTTTAGATGGAAACCCTCTAGAAAAATATGGGTTCAAAAGTCTCTTTTAGCTAATCTTTCCGGACCCAAACTTATATGGGTACCAAAATCTATTCTCTCTTGATTTTGTAGGATAAACGCCAAAGAAGTAGGACTTCGAAAGGCTCGTGGTATCTCGATAGCGGATGCTCGAGGTACATGTGTGGCGATCTCTCCGAGTTCAACTCCCTTGAAGAATTCGATGGAGGATATGTCACCTTCGGTGACAATTCAAAAAGCAAGATCGTCGGAATAGGTACCATTAGATTTGGTAGCACCTCTTTAATTAAAGATGTTTTATTTGTTAAAGGTTTAAAACATAATCTAATTAGCATTATTCAACTTTGTGATAGTGGTTTTTCGGTGAATTTTCAAAATGATTTATGCAATGTGTTTGATTTTCAAAACAAATTGATATTTTCTGCTTCCCGTTTTCAAAATGTTTACATTATTGATTTAAAGTCTTTAGCTAGCCAAAATGTTAAATGTTTAAGTGCTATTAACAATGAGTCTTGTCTTTGGCATAGAAGGTTGGGGCATTGTAGCTCTCATTCACTTCTAAAGCTTAATAAGAACAAGCTCATCCGTGACCTTCCTAAACTTAAGTTTAAGAAAGATTTGATTTGTGAGCCATGCTAACTTGGCAAGCAACACAAGTCTTCTTTCAAATCTAAGAAGGAAGTGTCCACTTCAAAATCTCTTGAGCTCCTACATCTTGATCTTTTTGGTCCTACCCCTGTAGCAAGTCTAGGTAAAAAATCCTATACCTTTGTCCTAGTAGATGACTTTTCTCGTTTCACTTGGGTTTTCTTTTTAGCTCATAAAAATGATGCTTGTAGAACCTTTTTGAAATTCTATAGGAAAGTAGAAAACGAAAAAGGATATAAAATTATATCGCTCCGTAGTGACCATGGAGGTGAATTCGAGAACAAAGAATTCGATGAATTGTGTTTCTCTCAAGGATACAATCACACCTTCTCTGCCCCTAGGACTCCACAACAAAATGGAGTGGTTGAAAGGAGAAACCGAACTCTCCAAGAAATTGCTCGAACCCTCCTTAGTGAATTCAACCTCCCTCAATTTTTCTGGGCCGAGGCAGTTAGCACTGCTTGTTATACTATCAATGGAGTCCTTGTAAGACCCCTTCTTAAGAAAACCCCCTATGAACTTTGGAAAGGAAAATTTCCCAAAGTTGGTTATTTTAAAGTGTTTGGTTGTAAATGCTTTATCCTTAACACAAGAGATAAACTTGGGAAATTTGATGTCAAATCCGATGAAGGTATTTTTCTTGGGTACTCCAACTCAAGCAAAGCCTATAGTGTCTTCAAAAAACGTTCAAAAACCATCGAAGAATCATCTCATGTCAAGTTTGATGAAAATCTTCCAAAACCCCATCTGGTCATTGAAGATGTTGAAGATAAGCTTGATAAACTTGAATTAAATGATTCCTCTTCTCCTCTCAAGGAGGATGATGATCATGAACCTTCTTCACCTTCTTTTCCTTCCACCTTGCCTAAGGTTTGGAAACCTTCTAGAGACCATCCATTAGAAAATGTTATAGGTGATCTTCAAGCCGGTACTCAAACTAGAAGATCAATCCTCAACGAGGTTGAACATCAAGCCTTCATTTCTCACCTAGAGCCTCAAACCAATAATGATGCCATTAATGATGAGAATTGGGTTCTTGCAATGCAAGATTAACTAAATCAATTCTCTATAAATGATGTTTGGACTCTTGTTGAAAGACCCAATGATCATCCAATTATTGGCACTAAATGGGTTTTTAGGAACAAACTTGATGATCAAGGAAATATAACCCGGAACAAGGCTCGCCTAGTAGCTAAGGGCTATAATCAAGAAGAAGGAATTGATTATGGTGAAACCTTTGTGCCCGTTTCTAGATTGGAATCCATTAGGATCTTGTTGGCTTTCGCCGCCCACTTAAATTTCAAACTTTTTCAAATGGATGTTAAAAGCGCCTTTTTAAATGGTTTTATTTCAGAAAAAATATTTGTTGAACAACCTCTCGGTTTTGAAGATCCAAAATTTCCAAATCATGTTTTTAAATTAACCAAGGCTCTATATGTCTTAAAGCAAGCCCCTCGGGCTTGGTATGAGCGGTTAACAAAATTCCTTTTAGAAAATGATTTTAAAATGGGTCAAGCTGATTGTACCCTCTTTTTAAAACACACTTCAAAAGATCTTTTAATCGTCCAAATCTATGTCGATGACGTTATCTTTGGTTCTACCAAAGAATCACTTTGTACTGATTTTTCAGATTTAATGAGAAAAGAATTTGAAATGAGCTTTATGGGGGAATTGAAATTTTTTCTCGGTTTTCAAATCTTTCAAAATTCAAAAGGTATTTTTCTAAGCCAAGGCAAATACACAAACGAGCTCTTAAGTCGTTTTGGTATGGATCAAGTAAAGGAAATTAGTACCCCCATGAGTACTTCCTGTAAGCTTACGTTAGATGAAGTCGGGAAACCGGTTGATAACAAGATTTATAGGAGTATGATCGGGAGTCTACTTTACCTAACTGCGACCCGTCCTGACATCATGTTCGGTGTTTTCCTTTGTGCTCGTTTTCAAGCCAATCCCAAAGAATCTCATTTTAAATCGGTCAAAAGGATTTTTAGGTATTTAAGAGGATCCAAAAACATTGGTTTATTTTATCCTTCTAATACTTATTTAGAAATTTCTTCATATTCGGATGCTGATTTTGGCGGATGTCAATTAGATCGAAAGAGTACTAGTGGAACCTGTCATCTTCTAGGCAAGTCCCTTGTATCGTGGAGTAGCAAGAAGCAAAACTGTGTTGCTCTTTCTACTGCCGAGGCCGAGTACGTAGCCGCTGGGAATTGTTGTGCCCAAATTATTTGGATGCAGCACACTCTCTTGGATTATGGCCTTTCCTACGATCATGTCCCTATTCGATGTGACAACACTAGTTCCATTAGTATTTCTAAGAATCCAATACAACACTCTAGAACAAAGAATATAGACTTAAGGCATCATTTCCTTCGTGACCATTTTCAAAAAGGGGATATCACTTTGGACTTCATTTCTACTGATTTCCAATTAGCTGATATTTTTACCAAACCACTCCTGGTTGAACGTTTTGATTTTATTAAGGGGGAGTTAGGAATGATTCGTCAATGAGCACTATTAAATATTTAACTCTTTTTATTTTAATTCATTTTTTTTGTCATTGCTTATCTTTTTTTTGTTTATCTAATTTCTTCTCATTTTTTTCTTTTTCCCTCCTATTTTGATAATCCCAAAGGGGGAGAAATTTCTCTGTTTACTAGTTTCATATTTCAATTGATTAAAGTGCTCTTTTTAAAAGTTCAATTTTTTTTAAAACCGGTAAGTTATTGATTTTGTTCCTTTTAAAAAAACAAAAAAATGACTTATGGTTACAATTTCAAAATGACTCATTCTCTTTAGATTAAGATCATTTTCAATACATGGTACATCTCTTCAATTTATTTTTTTTGAAATGATCTCTAATATATTTTCATGTCCAAAATTGTTTATTTAAGTTTTCAATTGGCATATCCTTTTTAAAGCTTTCTCTTTTGTGATTGTGATCATCAAAATAGGGGGAGATTGTTGTACCCCTCTCTCTTGGATTTTAATGATCACAATCACTCTCATCGTGTTCTAACTTTTTTTCAAGTGTTTTGATGCTAGGAAAAAGGTTGCCCAGGAGTTGGCCCAAGAAAGCTGATAGTGGACTCTCTGAGTCCACCGGCCAGCCGGTGGTCTCTGGCAGAAGCATTGCTTTCTGCCAGAGCCACCGGTCAGCCGGTGGTAGCGCACCGGCTAGCCGGTATGGGCACCGGCCAACTGGTTCTTGCCCACCGGCCAGCCCGAGGACCCAGGCAGTAGGCTTGCCCACTGCCTGGTTCCACCGGCCAGTCGATGGAACCCAGACAGAAAGCCTGCTCTGGCTAGACCATCGGCCAGTCGGGAGCTCAGCACCGACCAGCCGGTGGACCACCGGCCAGCTGGTGAGACACCACCGGCCAGCCGGTGTGCCCAGTCAAACTAGCCGTTGGGCTTTGACCAGACTTGTACTTTTGACCCCCAACGGCTCCAGAATCCCTCCAACGGCCATATTGAAGTGTTTATGGGTATTTCTTCTATAAATAAGAGACCACAGATGCCGGGAACACCACCGAAACATATTTTGATGTCTTGACGCTCTAACAACAAATCTCCAAGGCCTCTTATGATCCATTGCCATCCTTGAAGCTTGAGCTCCCTCTCTATCAGCTGCTCTCACACTTTTGGCGCTCAAGGCTTCCGTGTGTTTGTATTATTTTATTTTTTTAGTTCTTCATTGGGTTTGGATTAAAACAAAACTCTCATTTCCATTCTATCTTTCAATTGGGTTTCTTGCTACAACCATAATAAAAAAGCAAGTTGTACGAAGGTGTTCTAGCCTACCTTAAAACAGCTAGTGGTGTTATTGCTACAACCATAATAAAAAAGCAAGTTGTACGAAGGTGTTCTAGCCCACCTTAAAAAGGCTAGTGGGTTTCTTGCTACAACCATTAAAAAGCAAGCTGACGTATAAATCTCTCAACGGTTCTTGTTGGGAGCGGAGACGTAGGCTTGGGAATTAAGCCGAACTTCGTTATCAAATTGTGTCTTGCCTTTTTTTATTTCTGCTGCATTGTTAATTAATTTTGAAAAGGCAATTCACCCCCCCTCTTTCCATCCTCTACGACCCAACAACTTGGATCTTTTGAGGGCAAGTAAGGCGGAAATAAGGATAGGATGTCATGGGGAATGGTTTCAGTGGGGGAGAGTAAGGGTAGTTGTTATGAACTACCTTATTACTGCTTTCCCTAGCTGCATTGATTATATTTTTATATGTATATATGTTTTTTCTAACCATTTTATGATATTTAGTAGGTTCCTCTTAGACAGATCGATGGAGGTTGAGGTGGGTGATGATACGGTGTCACATGAGCATGATCAAGTTCACACGCCTAATGGGCAGGAAGAGCATGAGTCACAGGTATAGGCTTAGGGGCAAGATCAGGTTCAGGAACCAATGGAGGCATGACAGTTGTTATGCTTGATAGTGTTTGGGTCATAACTCAATGAGAATCTTCAGTCTAGCCTATTACCTGTTTTACAGGGGATCAACAGTGGTACTCTAGGAATAGAGCCCTCAATAGCCTATCTTACTTTGGAGTTCTAGTTATAGAACTCGCTACTTTTTTAGGGTGAGGGTGGTATTTATGTGGATTAGAACTAGATAGAGATCATGTATATGATATTTGAGTAGCTCGAGATACCTCCAGGATGGGGGGTCAAGCTGGCGATGTACATGTTCATAGGGTTGGCGAAGCACTGGTGGGATGTGCAGGTTCAGGCTTGAAAACACGGGGGACTAGCCTGGAAGGACATTGAGGATAGGTAATTCGAGCACTTTTTCCTAGAGATGCTGAGGGAAGAGATAGCTTGGGAGTTCTTGAGCCTTTAGTATGGTGACATATCCATCATGGACTATATAGCTACTTTCACTGAGTTTTCTTGCTTTGCACCAGGTATAGTAAGTGATGACACCTCGAGGGTGAGGTGCTTTGAAGATGGTTTACAGCATGATATTTGGGTAAATTTGAACATCTTTAGGCTAACCTCATTCTTAGAGTTAGTGAATCAGGAACTCATATATGAGGGTAACATGACAGGCAGGTCTCACTTGAGTTGGGAAGTGGCTTTAGGTGATGGTTCAGATGGTAGAAAATGAGATCGGGATGAGTTCTAAGAGGTATGTTATCCCAAGGGCCCATAAAGACCACCTCGTGGTATCTCGTTGGTGTCTTTCATTCATTTTAGACAACCATTTCCTATTCTGACTCAGTTTGATAGGCCTCCAAAGGAGTTTTGGGCACGTGGATAGGTGGGGAATCTCGAGAGGTTCTTTAGGCAGCCTTCTCAGACAACGAGTTAGCAGGGATCAGGATAGACTGTGGCATCTAGAGTTAGATAAGGAATGGTACTATGTGAGGGTAGTCAAGGCTTAGTTTTACATATAAGATGTGGAAGAGATAGTGGGACCCAGCCTTGGGGTTAGTGGAAAGTGACTGGTATAGTATTGTATGGAGGATAGTCTTCAGAAAGTCGTGTGTCAAGTCAGGTGCATGTTGTGGAGCTGTTAGGGATTGAGCCGGTTGTAGACCTAATGACGGTCAAAGGTATGTTGTGGGTGTGGATGTGATTTCCTTTTTATTTTATTTTGGCATGGCCTATTAAGGCATGCCCATTTTGAGTGCACTAGGTGCACAGGATGTATATGGACTGACCAAAAATTGGTCAGTGGGTTGGCACTGTAACGACTGGACCCGGCCAGCCACCCGAACAGTTTCGAACGGGTCGGGTGTCACTACCTTAGGCGCACCTCCTTGGAACGCCAAAGGTTGTCGACTATCAGCGAGGGTCTAAATAGGTATATTGGGGAGTTTATACCCTCTCGGAGGATAATAGTAATGGTACTGGTCCGATTATAATAGTAGAGATGTAGCGAAAATAAATGACTCAACAGACTCGAACCAGACCCGCATAGCAGAAGCACATTCAATAACAATAAACAGTGGAATCAATATAAAAACAACAACAGTGGAAAGTAAACAGAATATCATTCCATCAATCAACTGCAATAACTGCTAAAACAACAAAACACGCATCCAGGAAAGTCATACAAATCAATATATATATATAATGGCGCCAATGGCTAACCAGCAGTAGGTACAATATAAAGTAAACATGTTGATGCAAGAAGAAGAATACTAAACAAGTAACTCCAGTACGGCATGACCTCAAGGTCCATTCTAGTCTCCATGTCAACAGAACTAAAGTCTAGCTCCTGAGGCTGACCCTCTACCTGCACGTAATTTCATAAAGTCTACACACGTCCCGAAGGGCCCGTGTAGGGTGTGAGACAAGTCTCAGTAGGATACCAACCAGAGGTGTGTACCTAATATAAGTGTTTAAGAAGACATGCTGATATAAGAAAAATAGTAAACAGTGCAATGCCCAAAATTAAACAAAGACTTCACTGGCGCTTAGCAGCCACCAGGAAGTGTCACCTGCTTCGGCCAACGCCGGAATCTCTGGTCGGTAGCCCAGAACCTCATGCCACCTGACACCATGTGTCTCAAGTACCGAAGTCCTGAAGGCATGTCCAAACATCGTAACCCAGCTCAAAATCTCAACCTTCCCATGACACACATCCGGAGGAATAGCGATACCTGTCCTCAAATAGTAACCGGAGGGACAGCGATGTCTGCCCTCAAATCACGGCGAGCCTCTGCCCCCAACCTAACTGCCTCAAAGCTGTCTCTTGAAGGCTCCTCACCTTCCACATGGCTTCCTATGGCAAGCACCCCCAAACCAAAATACCTAACCGCAACTATCTGGGGCCTCTACCCAGCGAGTGGTCGTACCACCTCATCTCAGAGTCTATCTGTGTGCACACTACTCAAAATTACCATGTGAACGGTAATCACCTCATCATGTCCCAAGCCACAATACCTATGACACCTCGTGTCCCTACGAACCTGTCGCTCAAGTCTGATGGCCTCGCCATCCAAGTAACTTGGGCCAATCCCATCTTGACAGTCCAACTGCCTCAACCGACGTCCATGACGCCCAATCCCGTGGTAGCAACCACCCAAAGTAACCCAAGCCAAAAGCCCCAACCTATGATCCTCATCACTCAACAATATATATCTGGGCCATTACCAACATTCAAGCAGTCCAACACATGAAAACCACACATTGAAAAAATATACTTGCAAGCATGATCTTTTAACTGACAATTACTAAACAGTCAAATTGCACTAACTTGTGCTAACCCAAACCAGAACCTAAGGTCTTAAATCCTTAAAAAAGTTAACATCATGCTTTAACAAAACAACTCAGTAGTTTAATTCAACAACATCAACAGTAGTCTAAACTCATCAGTTAAAATACTGGTCCAAAACATACGCATTTCGGCACCCCCGACCAAATTGCCCCAAACGAGCCATGACCTCTCACTCGGCCTTTCTCTAGCACAACAAGGGTCAGGTAATACCTAGAGGCATCCCAAAATGCAGATAATTAATTAACAACAAATAAATAGGGTTTCGCTCAACACCCGACGTCGCGCCCGGAGGTCGCAACCCCAAGTTGTCTACAAAAACATGAAAGAAGGTATGCACCACCCACCTCATACTCGTACGATGAAATTCCTTTGATTTCAGCCTCTGAATCGCACTGAATCGCGGTAGATCTGTGTTTCCGTCAAATCTGGAAATTCCGTTCGGATGGAATCTATGGAGAAATAGGTGAGGGATAAAAGATGAAGAAGGGTGTGCAGGGTTAGCCTTTCCGATGCGGTCCCACTGCCACTGACGGATCGAAGAACGAAGGTCGTATGAAGATTCTGGGATGGTTTGAGTTTTCGGGTGTTTTTCGGATGAACTATTCGTCAAAAGGGGAAGAAGAAGGTACTTCTGGGAATGAGGCGTGATGGCGTCTCGATCGCTCAAATAAAAATAAAAGTACACGGTGTGTATTTCCAAAGTACACGCCGTGTAGATGTGTTTCTGTACTCCGACTTAAGTGGAGTCTGGCACATGGTTTGAACCATGTACACGGTCAACATACGGCCAGGGTCTCGGCCGCTACATGGGGAAAGTGTACACGGCGTTTCAAGGAAGGTTACACGTCGTGTAGATTTAAATTCACACCCGGGCACCACACGACATGTACTTTGCCTCGCACGGGTAAGGGATACACGACGTGTCTATAAATACACGTCGTGTAGTAAGAAACTTCTACACGGTCTTCACAAGGCATGTACTTGGAGAGCACATAGCCGGTCACTTGGGTAACTCATACATGGCGTGTACTTAAAGTACACGGCGTGTAGTTTAGAAATTTCCAAAAACTGCCCAGATTTTCTAGACTTCTCAAAAACTAGTCAAAAGTTTAAACAGGGTCGGAATTTGACCCGTTTCTTAAAACCCAAGTTCTTACAAACTCCCCATCTTAACGTAGCTCATCCCTGAGCTACCGAACAAAACCAGGAGATGGAACCAAACACGCCCATCCCGGTTAAACAAACCAGACTACCCTAGTCTTAAGGTTCTGGCTGAATTCCTTAAAGGGCTCCCCACCTTAGGGATTTCCTACTCGGTCTCAACTCGAACAAAGCTCAAAGAAAATAAAATAAACAAGAAAGGCCCAACAACCTATTTCCCGGACCCATTGTCCTTCCGTGACGCATTGTCACCCCTGTACCTCCTTGGTGCTTACTTGTCGCTTCCAACACCCAAGGTAACCCTCCCCGCATCGGTGTCCTCCTCCCTGAGGTCATGTATCTAATAGATGCTCAAATCAAACCTGGTGACAAGCACCTCAAGTAACCCGCATCCACGATGCTCCGATGCCCACAGCACCTCAAGTAACCTGCATCCTTGATTCTCCTAATTCCATACATATAAAATATATAATAAAATATATAACACATTCGATATGATTCCAATCCCACTAACTAGTCTCTAGTCAGTCCACAAGTAACATGTTCAACTCGTGCACTCAACCAAACATGCCTCAAGAGGCCATGCCAAAAGAAATCAAAGAAACTCATGGCCACACCCGTGGTGTACCTACCACCGTCATCGGCTCTCCAGCCTGCTCAATCCCTGGCATCTCCACAGCGTGCACCTGGAATGAAGCACGGCTGCCTGATGTCTGACCTCCCTGTGATGATGCTCCAGTCACCGGCCACTGACCCCTCAGCTGGGTCCCGCTATCCCTGTCACGTCCTCCGCGTGCAGCTGAACCTCGACTACCCTCTCCTGGTACCGAACCCGAACCAGCTCCTGACGCCACCGTCTGTCTCTTCCCCTACCTGCCGGCTGTCTGAGAAGGCTGCCTGCAAAACCTCTCCAGATGCCCGACCTTCCCACACACCCGAAACTCCTTTGGGGGCCTATCACACTGAGCCTGAACATGTCCCGGTTGTCCAAACTGAAAGAAAACCACCACTAAACTACCACAAGGTGGTCTAGATGAGTCCTTGGCCTGCCCTCCCTACTGGAACTCGTCTCTGCCTCGCTTCCTACTGTCTGAACCATCACCTGGGGTCATCCCCTACCAAAGCGAGACTTCTCTCTCTCATTGACCTCTTCTATAACCGCCTAGTTCACCGCCTCAGAGAAGGAACCCAGCCTAAAGATGTTTACCTGAACCTGAATGGCATGTCATAAGCCATACTTGAAGCGCCTCACCCTAGCTGCGTCATCGCTCACCATACCAGGTGAAAAACAAGACAACTCTGTGAAAGTAGTTGTGTAGTCCATGAAGGACATATCTCCCTGCTAAAGACTCAAGAACTCCTGAGATCTCTCCACCCTCAGCGTCTCCGGATAAAAGTGTTCGAAGAACCTGTCCTCGAAGTCCTTCCAAGTGAGTCCCTCGTGCCTACGAGCCTGTACTTGTATGTCCCACCAACGCTTCGCCGGTCCTCTCAGCATGTGCGTCTCCAGCTTGACCCTCTGCCCTGGAGGTGTCTCCAGCTACTCGAAGATCATTTGCATTCTCTCTATCTAGTTCTCTGCCGCCTGTGGACCACCCTCACCCTGAAAAAGCAGTGGGTGCTGCGACTGGAACTCCCGCATCAGATATTCCATAGAAGGCTCTGCACTCTGTGTGCCTCTGTCAATCCCCTACAAGAAACGTACCAGGCTAGCTCGGAGCTGCTCGTCAAGCCATGGTCTGAATGCTGCCAAACTCGGCTGCTGCCTTGGCTGTGCTGGATCCTGAACCTGATCCTATCCCTGAGCTTATACCTGCGTCTCATGCTCTGCCTGCACCGGATTCTGAACTTGATCTTGCAGTATCGTATCCTCTCCTACCTGACGCTCCATCATGTCGTGAAGGAGTAACCAGCTGAATACCATAAATGGTCAGACAACCCATATATATATAACTATATATTTTACGCAGATAAGGAAAGGAGTAAAGAGGCAGTGTACAACAACTACCCTTACTCTCCTCTATCGCAACCCATGCCCTAGGCATCCCAACCTCACGACCTCCTTACCCGCCCTTAACAGAGCCAAGTATCAATAGTACCTTAGGCCAAGCCCATCCTGACAACCAACGTTGCCTCAACCTCAACGGCTGAGTCACCCAATCCTGACAGTTACACTGCCTCACCCATAGTACCTGCCTGCTCTCATAAGAGCCAGACCCAAATATCCTAAACCTGAAACCCTACCAAATACAAATCATGGCATACACATTACAATAAACAAGCAATTATATCAAAAGTTTCACCTATTCACATTTCAGATCATACATAGCATGGCAATTGATTTTTTTATTCACATGGTATTATCACTTCACAAAGAATACATGCGGTTATGAAATTGAAATACCCTAAAATGTTCCTATAAAAATACAACAATCAACCCTTTCCATACCATCCAAGGTTTACATATCATAATCAATAGCATCACACAATAAGTGAGCCACCGAGGTGGAAATCATATCAACTGTAATCTGAGAAAAAAAACAAACAGCAATTTCCACCCACAGAAACTCAATCCATCCTTCGTACATGGGGCTACAGGCACCCAAGCACAAGTTCAAAAATCAAGTTCCAACAACAACCTATCTCCAGTCTACCATATCCCAAATAGTAAAACCAGCAGAAATAAAAAGATAATTCTCTAACTCATTAGTATCCTGCAAAGCAATGCTACTAAATCCTTGTCAAGAACTCCTCTGATACCACTTTGTAACGATCAGACCCGGCCAGCCACCCGAATAGTGCCGAATGGGTTGGGTGTCACTACCTTAGGCACACCTCCCCTGAATGCCAAAGGTTTATAACTAGCAGCGAGGGTCTGAATAGGTATAGTGGGGAGTCTATACCCTCTCGGAGGATAATATTAATGGTACTGGTCTGATTATAATAGTAAAGATGCAACGAAAATAAATGACTCAGCAGACTCGAACCAGACCCGCATAGCGGAAGAACATTCAATAACAATAAACAGTGGAAGAAATATAAAAACAATAGTAGCAGAAAGTAAATAGAATATCATGCCAGCAATCAACTGCAATAACTGCTAAAACAACCAAACACACATCCAGGAAAGTCATACAAATCAATATATATATATATATATATATAATGGCGCCAATGGCTAACCAATAGTAGGTACAATATAAAGTAAACATGTTGATGCAAGAAGAAGAATACTAAACAATTAACTCTAGTACAGCACGACCTCAAGGTCCATTCCAATCTCTATGTCAACAGCACTAAATTCCAGCTCCTGAGGCTGACCCTCTACCTGCACACAATTTCATAAAGTCTACACGCATCCCGAAGGGCCCGTGTAGGGTGTGAGACAAGTCTCAGTAGGATACAACCTAGAGGTGAGTACCTAATATAAGTGTTTAGGCAGACATGTTGATATAAGAAAAACAGTAAACAGTGCAATTCCCAAACGTAAACAAAGACTTCACTGGCGCTCAGTAGCCACCAGGAAGTGTCACCTACTTCGGCCAACACTGGAATCTCTGGTCAGTTGCCCGGCACCTCATGCCACCTAACACCATGTGTCTCAAGTACCGACGTCCTGAAGGCATGCCCAACTGTCGTAACCCAGCTCAAAAGCTCAACCTGCCCATGACACACATCCGGAGGAACAGCGATACATGTCCTCAAATCGTATCTGGAGGGACAGTGATGTCTGCCCTCAAATCACAATGAGCCTTTCCCCCCAACCTGACTGCCTCAAAGCTGTCTCATAAAGGCTCCTCACCTTCCACGTGGCTTCTTATGGCAAGCACCCCCAAACCAAAATACCTAACCGCAACTATCGGGGGCCTCTACCTAGTGATTGGTCCTACCACCTCATCTCAGAGTCTATCTGTGTGCACACTACTCAAAAGTACCCGGTGAGTGGTAATCACCTCATCATGTCCAAAGCCACAATACCTCTGACACCTCGTGTCCTTGTGAACCTGTCGCTCAAGTTTGATGGCCTCACCATCCAAGTAACCCGGGCCAAGCCCAACCTGACAGTCCAACTGCCTCCACCGACGTCCATAACACCCAATCCCGTGGTAGCAACCACCCAAAGTAACCCAAACCAAAATCCCCAACCTGTGATCCTCATCACTCAACAAAATATATCCGAGCCATGCCTAACAATCAAGCAGTCCAGCACAAGAAAACCACATATTGCAAAAATATACTTGCAAGCATGATCTTTTAACAGACAATTACTAAACAGTCAAATTGCACTAACTTGTGCTAACCCAAACCAACACCTAAGGTCTTAACTCTTTATACAAGTTAACATCATGCTTTAATAAAACAACTCAGTAGTTTAATTCAACAACATCAATAGTAGTCTAAACTCAGCAGTTAAAATACTGGTCCAAAACATACGCATTTTGGCACCTGACCAAATTGCCCCAAACAAGCCATGACCTATCACCTGGCCTTCCTCTAGTACAAAAAGGGTTAGGGAATACCCAGAGGCATCCCACAATGAAGATAATTAATTAACAACAAATAAACAGGGTTTCTCTCAACACCCGACATCGCGCCTGGAGGTCGCAACCCCAAATTGTCTATGAAAACACGAAAGAAGGTATCCACCACCCACCTCGTACTCGTACGATGACACTCCTTTGATTTCAGCCTCTGAATCGGACTGAATCGCGGTCGATCTGTGTTTCCTTCAAATAATACAATTCCTTTCGGATGGAATCTATGGATGAATAGGTGAGGGATCAAAGATGAAGAAGGGTGCGCAGGGTTAGCCTTTTCGATGCGGTCCTTCTACCACTGACGGATCGAAGAACGGAGGTCGTACGGAGATTCTGGGAGGATTTGAGTTTTTGGGGTTTCTCGAATGAACTGTTCATCAAAAGGGGAAGAAGAAGGGACTTCTATGAATGAGGCGCGATGGCATCTCAATCGCTCAAATAAAAATAAAAGTACACGGAGTGTATTTCCAAAGTACATGTTGTGTAGATGTGTTTCCATACTCTGACTTAAGTGGAGTCCAGCACACGATTTGAACCGTGTACACGGTCAACACACGGCCAGGGTCTTGGCCGCTACACGGGGCAAGGGTACATGGCGTGTCAAGGAAGGCTACATGCCGTGTAGATTGAAATTCACACCTAGGAGCCACATGACATGTACTTGGCCTCGCACGGGTAAGGGATACACGGTGTGTCTATAAATACACGTCGTGTAGTAAGAAACTTCTACACGGTCTTCACACGGCATGTACTCGGAGAGCACACAGTCTATTACTTGGGTAACTCATACACGGCGTGTACATAAAGTACATGGCGTGTAGTCTGGAAATTTCCAGAAACTACCCAGATTTTCTAGACTTCTCAAAAACTAGTCAAAAGTTTAAACAGGGTTGGAATTTGACCCGTTTCTTAAAACTCGGGTTTTTACAGGCACCATCTTGGGTATGTGATTATATATATATATATATATATATATATATATAAGGTTCTTGGCATCAAGAGCATCGTTGGATGCATGTTGTGAGGTGCTTAGGCATTGGTGAATCTGAGGGATGTGGGTTACTTGAGGTGCCTTGGGAATAGGGGAATCAAATATGAAATTTTTGATTGAGTTGTGAGGCATTGAGTTTATTTTGAGCATCCATGGGATGCAAGGGCTCATTGTTCCATGGGTTCCATTGGCTCAAGGTGGGAACCGATGTGGTGTAGGATATGAATAGGTGTCAGGAGTGAAACGGAAGAACCTGATAAGATACAGGAGTGATGATACGTCATGGGAGGACCATGGGTCTGAAAATAGGTCAATGGACCTTTGAATTATTTGATCTTTGGGTCGGAATAGATTGAGTTAGGAAATTCCTAAGGAGGTGAGACCATTGAGGAGTTTTCCTAGAACCCTAGAGACCAGGGTAGTCTAGGATCTTTGTACCAGGATGTGTGTATTTGGAAACATCTTTTGGTTTTTTTTGATAGCTCATGCATGATCTATGTTAATGTAGGATGATTGGAATAACCTGGGATTTTGGAATGGGTCAAAATTCCCACCCAGTTTGAATTTTTTTCAACTAGTGGTGATGCTACTTTTTGATTCATTGATCAGAACTAAAATACAAGAGTTATGATGTACTTAAATGGTTTTTTGTGTTAGTTTTTAGTATAGGAGAGTGACTTAGGTGTTTTTAAGGGTTTCAAGAGAATCGGAGCCCCAAAGGCCTAGTTTTTTTAAAACAGTTGCAAGAGCACAGTTTAGTGAAACCGTGTGATTAAAGGCACACGGTAGTGCGATCTTGTCTATAAAAGTTATGAGAGATACGCATGGGTAAACCATGTGGCCCAATAAATTAAGAAAATTTCCATTTTTCCCTTATTTTTATATTTCCTTCATTCCTCCCTTTCTTCCTCTCTCTATTTGTAACATGCATAGTAAGGGGTGAGCCACCCCTTTCTCCTCCCTTCCATCGGATTTGATCTTGTCTCTCCATCTGAAATTTTTTCCTTGATCTTTCAGAATCTATAGGACCTCCTCAGTAAGGATGTCCCCACAAACCATTTTCTTCATCTTGGTTTTCATCTTATGGAATTTTGTTTTCATCCGAACCAATTTTAGGGTTTTAGACAAAAACTCAGATCTAAGTTGACCGACTTCAAATTGTACTTCGATATCAGACGTGCCTACATCTACGATTCTAAGGTAGGTGGTTCATACCTTATTTTTAGTTTTTGCGAACATTTTGGGGTTGGTTATTTTTATCACAATGGCGTGTTTTGAGAGGAACTCAGTTATAGCATATTTATTTGACTGTTAGACCATGTGGGATGTCGTGGGCATTCCCTATACCTGTTATGATTGAGTGAGGCTAGGCGAGAGGTCATTGCTCCTTCGTATATTTTGGTCGGGGGTGCCAAAATGGTTTTAACTATTTTTTTTAATATAAACTAGTATTTTTAAATTGTTAAGGCATGATTAAGCTAATTAGAGGCATTCAAGACCTCCATATTAAATTGTTAAGGCATGATTATGCTAGTTGATGTTTTTCACTTAAATGATGTCATTTTGAAACAAAAGACAGACACTTTGAGTGGTGTCGGCCACACTGCATCTCCGATTGATGTCGGGTTGATTCATACACGTCACATATGACCCATGGATCATTGTTCTAAAGTATCAACACAATCAGAATCCATTTGGTCAGTTTTCCGTATGTACTTAAAATGTTGTCCATTTTAAACAAACGAGAGACACTTAGAGTGATTCTGGCCACACCGTGCCTCGGATTAAGGTGGGGTTAACTCATACACATTACATATGACCCATGGATCGTTGTGATAAATTATCAATAGAATCCGAATGCACTTGGTCAGTTTTTCGTATGTGAGTTGTTCTTTTCACTTATAATCCTGTCCATTTTAAACAAAAGGGAGACATTGTGAATTGTGTCGGCCACACCGCACCTCGGATTGAGGCGGAGTTGACTCGTACACATCATATATGACTCATGGATCGTTGTGCTAAAGTATCGATACAATACGAATGCGTTTGGTCAGTTTTCCGTATGCCAGTTGATGTGTTTCACTTAAAATGATGTCCTTTTGAAACAAAAGACAAACACTTTGAGTGGTGCCGGCCAAAACATGTCTCTGATTGAGGTGGGGTTGATTCATACATTTCACATATGACCCATGTAGCATTATCCTAATTTTTCAACGGAAACTGAATGTGTTTGGTCAATTTTCTGTATGTACTTAAAATGTTGTCCATTTTAAACAAAGGGGAGACACTTAGACTGATCTCGGCCACACCGTGCCTCGGATTGATCCTGGGTTGGCTCATACACGTCACATATGACCCATGTATCTTTGTGATAAATTATCAATAGAATCCGAATGTGTTTGGTCGGTTTTTCGTATGCTAGTTGTTCTTTTCACTTATAATCCTGTCCATTTTAAACAAAAGAGACACAATTAGAGTGGTATATTAGTTGTTTATTCACATTATTCAAATACACTATTTGACTATGAGTCTTTAAATTAATTTATTTATGAAAAAATTACATTTAAAATGAGAATATCAGAAAATTAATAGAAGATAAAACTTTTACTAAAAATCCTTGTGGAAATATTAAGGTAAACATGATTTATGAGAATCCTCATGTGTCTATTAGTGGAATGGTATTTACTTAAAATCATGTGGACATTCATATAGAATATTTTTATATCATTCTTATTATGGAATAGATTTTAGTTTATCATTCTATGAAACATTTTAGAGCTAACAATGTCATGCCCAATGAATACATCCCTTTTATAACATACCAAGAATCTATGATATTGATTAGATGTGTAAATGTGATTTACATTGATTATCATTATGAAAATAAATAAAATATATATTATAGATTTTCTAGTAGTAAATGAAATCAAGGAGGGTGGGGGCTATCTGGGGGGGCTATCCAGGGGGCTGTCTGGTGGGTGTCCGGGGTGCTGTCCGGGGACCAAGGAGGGTGGTGGGGGGCTGTCCGGGGGGCTGTCCAGGGGGTGTTCGGGGGGTTGTCTGGGGTCTAAAGAGGAGGGTGGGGGGGATGTCCGGGGGGCTGTCTAGGGGACTGTCCGGGGGATGTCTGAGGTCCAGGGAGGAGGGTGGGGGGGCTATCCGGGGGGCTGTCCAGGGGGCTATTCGGGGGGTTGTCTGGGGGCTGTCCGGGGGGCTGTCCGGAGGGCTGTCAGGGGTCCAAGGAGGATGGTGGGGGGTTGTCCAGAGTCCAGGAAGGAGTGGGGTTCCCAAACACACAACCACTAAAAGACAACAACATCCATAAAAACAGATAATATATAAAAATAACTCAACTCCAATATTATACTACGAGTCTAGATAAAACCAACAACTAGAATAGATTAAATATCAAATCTCAGTAATATTAGTCAAAAATGTAATGGATCAATTTGTCCCACATCACCATCACCATCATCACCATCATCATCACCCTCGTCCTCGTCCCCATCATCATCCTTGCCCTTCTCAGTGCCCTCCTCCTTTCCCTCTCCCTCCTCCTCGCCCTCGGCACCCGCCTCGCCCTCCTCCTCTCCCTCCTCTTCCGCATCAGACTCCTCACCATCATCATCGTTAAGCTGGAAATCATCCTAAACACCACTAGAACTACCACCTAGTTCACCATATATAGAATGTATCGATGACATATATTCATCAAAATCTGGGCTTGCCTTTGCTAGAAGTGTTGGACGTAGAACTTCAATAAATTTCATAAACGCACTGTTTGCCCTAGCAGACTGTTCTTCCATCCTTGTGGCCTTTTTATCAGCATTTTTTGCCTGTTCCCTAACTTTTTGCAGCTCGGTGGCACTACAGCTCATACTTAAGGAGGGCCAATACCTCGTCGGGTCTATCCTAGGTCGGTAGCGTACTCTTCCAGGATGCTCCTCTCCCAACACCTGATGTAAGTGATCTGTTGGCCCAAAATTGTCTGGTTCTTGGGCATCGAAGGCCTCTAAAGAAGCATGTTACAAATATAAATATATCATCAAGTTAGAAAATAGATATTAAAATATAAATTCAATAGATTAAAACTTACAATCTTCTACTGAGTCACTTCATTGACGGCACTTCCATCCTTTTTCCTTCTACTCGAGCAAAATAGTTTTGCTCGAGGCACACATCCTTAGATATTTTGTATTTTCCTCTACAATGAAATTGAAAACTAAATTTATATGAAAACTTTAGAAAACTATTAAATAATTGAGGAAAAAAAAGAAAGTGTAAGTCGTAAAGAAAACTTATAAACAATTGTCATACCTGCTTCCTCTCATGATCAGGCATCGTAGTGTGTCCCAGTGTGTGGAGGTATTTTTTTGTATCAATGTTCTTTTTATTTTTTCCAGATGATTCCTAAATAAAATTTTAAAATGAAATAGATAGTATTAATTCAAAAAATTAAATTTATTATTTAAATACCTCAAATGTAATTAATACCTTAAACTGGGCACTCGTCCAATGAGTAATCATCTGACGATACTGCTCTATAAGACAATCATCCACCACTGGTACCGCCTCTAACTCAGTGCCAACTCTAGAAACCCAGCCAACATACAACTCATGATTTTAGGCTCTCCAAATCTCGCCTAAATCCTTTAGACATTCCGGTCATGCACCCTCACCATCGGGAAAATTAAATCGAAGCTGACATCAAAATATTAATTTATATAAATACAAAAATAATTCATGGAATTAAATAGAACAGATTTTTTTACCCATATCTCTTCCCAAGCTCTATCCTTGACCTCATGTGGAAAATGGCTCCATGATAGCGGGCTGATGGGAATTATGTCAGAGTATTTGGCAAGCATCACCAAAAAACTCTGACATTGCTGCCCTGTTTTCTCAACCATTTAGTTGTCTTCATTATAATCCACCATAACCTGTGTGTGGCAGTTCCACACTGAACGCATGAGTGTACGCCCCCACCCATGCCTCCTGTCAGTAGATGTATTTGTCATGAAATAAAAACAAATATTTTATCAAAACATGTTATAATGAAAATAAATATTGCTATAAAAAAATTTTAGGGTTCTATAAATATACATGTGTCGGTCTGATCGCTGAGCACCACTGGATCCACAAGAAACTAATGTAACACCCTGTGGTGGAACAGGAGTCGAAGACGATGGAATATAGAAGCTTGGAGAGATAGAAGTAGAAGGAAAAGAATATGGGATAGCTGTCTGACCGGATTTTGACTGGGGAGTGGGAATCATCATGGGATGTGAAAATGATGGGCCAGAAGATGCAGAAGGTAGTGAAAACATGGGAGGCCTAAATATCCTGTGTGACCCTAACGACACACCGGGATCAGAATGTGGGAAGGATGACATGTCAGTGGGAGGGGCAGGGTCTAGTCGGGTGCGCGTAGCTGCTCGTCCACCTCTGGTACGAACCCTCCTCGTACCACCAGCCTAAGTACTAGGACCAGTACTAGGATCCTCATCGAATAACTATCGACGTATAGGTGGATCCTACAAAAATGTTTACAAAAAAATTAATCACATGACATTATATATTCTTTAAATATATCAATTTGAAATAAACTACTCACTACAGGCACTAATGATGGAATTCCCAACTCTGTCATTCAACGATTGTTCTCCATCATTTTTTTCCTTCGTCTCACTTCAATTGGATTCATTTACTACTTTTGAAAACAAATATGTAATTAATTAGAAAAATGAAACTAATGTGTAACCCAAAAAACTAAATATATGAGGGAATAGGGGGATTCATTGGTAATTTAGCTATCAATTGTTTTAGAAGAGCTTGAATGGATTTAATAAATCTTAAAAGTTGTAATGTTCACCATGTTAGAAATATTGTTTGACAAGGTTTGAATACAGTTCAATTCCAAATTAGAAAATGTAATTCAAATAAAACTACAACCAATAAACATTGAAAATTCACATAACGGTCAAGTCAGCTAAAACATATTCATGATCAATACTAAATCAATTTGAATATTACCAACCTTAACAACCCAACTCGAGGTAAACCAAAAGAATTGAGAACATGGATGAATTATTCTATATATTTTCAACCACAACTTCAGGTTCACAATCAACTCTAACAATTGAGCTATTGGAGTCATCAAAAGAAATAAATGGATTGGTTCCAATGGCACTAGGGATAGTGTCAATTCCATCATCACCATCATCAAAAATATGTCTTGGAATTACTTCAACTATGACACCAAAATTCAGGTCGAAGTTGGTCTTTGACATAAAAAACTTGTTTAGCCATTGATGCCAACATATATGGTTCTTCGGTAGCAAGAGTGTGAGTCATATTAATTACTCGAAATCCACAATCATCAACAAATGTTCCATGTCTCATCATTGAATCAAACCAATGGAATTTCATCATTGTGACTCATCCATGAGAGTAATAATACAATATTATTATTTTCTCAACAACTCCATAATAACACACATTTTCAAATCGCGGTCTATTATCTGATGCACTGACATAACAATCTGTTGTGGTAGTAACCATAACACCATCATGTTTTGTTCTCATGTTCTTTTCTCGTTCAGTGACAATAAATTTGTACCCATTGATAACAATTGATTTACAGTCACGAACCACGGTATTAGGACCAAAATCCAAAGCTCTTATTTCCTCAGAGACAGAGTCAGTAGACAAAATCAATACCTGCAATATAAATTACTATTAAACTTAATTAAATATTGATATAATTATTTTAAACATTAATATTTTTACCTTCAATTTTAACCAAGCAGAAAACTTTTTTCTATGCAAAGTCTCTCTCCTTCTCAAAGATAAAGAACGATAATTCCTATTTATCATTGTTTTATGTTCCCTATAGATAAAAAATATGAATATTTTAACAAATATATATGTAAGATATACATAATAAATTTAGTTACATGATATAGTCATCGAACAAATCACAGTTGAACAAAACTGTGCGATGTGCCATCTCCCGCTCTTCATGGCTCAATGTCTTCAATGTATATGATCCATGAATTCCTCCTGTTTGAGGAAGTGATGGAAAACTGGGTTCAATTTGCTCATACTATTCTTCTTCATTTCTCATTGGTATGTTCAATATTGTAGTAAGATCAGACAAATACATCGAGTAGAAATCCATACATTCTTGAGCCAAGTAACCATTCACGATAGAACCTTCGGGATGATTTATGTTTTGGACATAATACTTTAATGTGAACATATTTCTTTCAGTTGGATACATCCAATGAAAATAAACAGGTCCTCCGAGAAGTATTTCGGTGGGAATATGGACAGTCAGATGCGGCATGCATGTGAAAAATGATGGAGGAAATATTTTCTCCAACTCACACAAAATTAATGGGGAATCTGTCAACATTTTTTGCAAGAAATACTTGGACAAATTATTAGCACAAAGATCTCTAAACAAATGGCACAACCGAATAACAGTCACCCTTACATTATTGGACAAAAGATGATGGATTGCTATTGGAAGTAACTCATGCAGTAGAATGTGATAATCATGAGTCTTCAAAGATTTTAGCTTCAACTCTCTTCTGTTGACCCATTTAGATATGTTGCTTGAATAGCCATCAGGAACTCTAATAGTCTATAATACTTCCAAAAATTGTTTTTTTCGTAGGTGTCATCACATAAGAAGCACATGGAAGTTTCCATTTATTTTCACTGATACGCACAGGATGTAATTCTGGTCTGATGCCTCAATCCACCAAGTCACGCCGAGATTGTAAATCATCTTTTGTCTACCCCTTGACATTTAGAATAACCGAAAGCAACATTTCGCATATATTCTTTTCAATATGCATTACGTCTAAGAAATGACGTAACAAATTGGTTGACCAATAAGGAAAATAAAAAAAGATACTCCTCTTCCTCCAATTGTAACAGGTTTCAGTGGAAACATTCTTTCTCTTTCCAGATTTCATTTGACCCTTCCTGAACAAAAAACGGAAATCTTTCAATTCATTAAGCACATCAGTTCTACACATATGCTGAGGTGGATCATTGGTCTCTATGGTATTATCAAATATTCGACGATTCATTCTATATGGATGATCCTTTGGAAAGAATCGTCGATGTACCATAAAACTGAAACTACAACGATGTTTCAGTCTTCTGGATCGTGTATTCTTCATACAAACTGGACATGATAGTTTTCCCTTCGTGCTCCATCCAGACATCATTGCATAAGCTAGAAAATCATTGATCATCCACATAAGCGCAGAATGCATCTGAAATATGTCATTTTAACATGCATCGTATGTGCGCACACCCACATCCCAAAGAAGTTTCAACTCTTTTATTAAAGGTTGCATGTATACATCAATATCAATGTCGGGATCAGAAGAACCAGATATGAGTATACTCATAAAAGTGAAAGGTTTTTTCATACACAACCATGGGGGGATATTATAAATGTGTATAAAAATTGGTCATGTGCTATGCGAAGTAAGCATCCGCCCAAACAGATTAAAACCGTCGCATGAAAGACCCAACCTCACATTACGCATGTCAGCTGCAAAATCAGGATGTTGAGCATAAAATCTCTACCATGAAAATCCATCTGCAGGATGAACCAACTCATCATTAGTCTTCTTTCTCTCGGTATCATGCCATCTCATTTTTATTGATATGTCATCAGACATAAAAATATTCTGGAGTCTGGGGATCAATGGAAAGTGACACATTACTTTTTGTGGAACACGGGATGGTGTTACATCATATTTTGACTTCCAGGGGGATGTGCCACATTTTATAAAATCATTTAGTTCAGTGGTTTCCTCCCAGAATAAACTGCAATCTTTCGGGCAAGCATGAATTTTGTTTCTTGAAAATCCAAGTTCTTCAACTAACTTCCATGCCATATAGTGGTCTGAGGGAATATCTGCATCATCTGGAAGTAAATCCTTCAAGAGGGTAATAATGTAATCAATTACTATATTAGAAATCCCATACATAGTTTTCCCATGAAACAATCGGATTACAAATTCCAGCTTTTTCATTTTATCACATTGTCGATATACTGGAGTCGTGGCAGCATCATTCAATTTTTTCACCCTATCAATATCATCATTTTCACTAGAAGCATCAGTTGTCCACATATCAAAGGCTTCTTGAGTCGAAATCCTTTCTTTTTCATGATGACGAATAAAAAAAAACTGATCATCTAACAAATTCTCTATTCCAGTCCTTTCATTTTTATCATCACCAATTTGAGATTTCATTTTCTCCCCATTGTGATACCACACAAAGTAGTTTTCTTGAAAACCATTTTTGGTTATGTGGTAGCTGACTTCTTCATGGATCAACCAAGGTCTACCAACACAATAGGACCATGGGCAGTGTATGCGAACACTATCTGAATCATTGTGAAATGCAAAATCTATAAAGCTCTCCAAATTGTTTTGAAAATCGCTTGAGATCCGATCGGTTTCATACATCCAACTTCTATCCATTCTATAATAGAAAATACAGTTAATTAAACGATAAAGGAAGAAGATTCTAGTCGATGTAGTGAACTATTAAAATAATGTAAAGAACAAGTACTCATAAATTAAATTAAAATTTATTTATATTCATTTTCATTAGGTCTATAAGAGGCATATACCTCAGGTCCCATCATGTGTTATAGGCATCCCAAATCATTCACTCATGTTCAATAACTCATTATTGGCACCTCTATGTCCATACCTTTCATTATCCAATTACTTCCCCAAGTCAAGCGCACCCCATGGGTGAATAAATTTTAGGCTTCTACACTAATAGGCTGTTCATGGCTTGTAAAAAGATTTAATTTCATTAAGTATAGACAAAAACATTTATTTCTAAATTTGAGATTAATAATAAAGTATGTCAATGATAAAAACTTTACTGAATTAAACTTGTGACTTATCTAACATTTTTATGGTGTCTACACATGCCATAATGGGTAGTGAAAAGCACCCCACCCTCATAAAAGTGATTATTGTCCAAGAAGGACACGTAATATACATCGTACAATGAGAACCATATTTAATTGACCCTGAAGTTATATTAGTACAGTCATCTTGGGGGAAATGGAATATATGATCATGGTTAACTGATGAATTCAAAAGATCATATTTCATATGTTGGACACTATCTAAGGTAAGAAATCATGTGAGGATGGGTTTACATCATTCAATTTCTTACATGCTAGTGAGAATGAAGGCTTGAATTAATGACTTGAGTTCACTGATTAAATGAGGGTAGAGGTTGCATACGCTGTGTAAACAGAATGATTAAATAAGGGTAGAGGTTGCATACACTGTGCATGGTGGGGGAGTCTCAGTATATTTAGAAACTAAAATAAATTCCCATCATGGGTAACAATAAGAAACATCACCATCAAAAGAAACTACAAATAAAAAAGGACCAAAAATATCAAACATTTCAATAATTCACTACTATGCAAGGTTTATCCACATGTTTAGCAGTAATTATATGTCTTAATCATGAAACACCTCTACAGCTCCCAGTTTTCACTAATAAACATAAGGTAAATATCTCAAAATATCTTTAAAATAACTCATTAATAGTCTCAAAATGTAAATATAATCTTGAACCAACCATGGAATCTCTTTCACAACACATTCTCACGCACCAGTTATCTCATGTGTTACTAAATACCAAACATAGTCACATAGTGTACTATAACAAATTACATTACACAAGCCTTATTAAAAAAAATCATTTTAATAAAACACTTTCCTCGAGGAATTTTAAGGAAAACATTCATAAAAACTTTTCTAAAAATTATTAAACACATATAAATAAATTTCCAAGTAAAAATTAATTACAAGATGGAAAAAAATCATAAAAACACATACTTAGAAAATCTAGAATCCAACGGCAATGAATTTGAGATGCTTCTTCTTTAATATAGGGTTAAGGATTTAATTAATTAAATGGATTGGAATGGATAAAGTCTAGATTAAATCAAAACAAAAAAAATGATATACACATCAAAATCAAAACTTAAAACTAAAATATGAGATGAATAACAATAAAAACAAGGTACCACTTAAATATTTTATGTGTATGAATAATAGAATACCTAATTTGAGATGATTTGGATGTAGTTTGATAGGTTTGTATGGGGGAAGTCACGAGAGAAGCGGAATCGTGGACAGGATTAGGGCTCTGACGCGAATGGGGGAGAGATCGGCCGATTGTGTATTTGGGGAAAATATTTCCCAACAGTTTTTAAAAACCATTGGGAAAGGGGTGTCCAAGATACCCTTTATCAACGGTTTAAACAAACCGTTGGTAGAGGGTGACCATTTCCCAACGGTTTTGGGATTCTACAAAACTGTTTTTAAAGGGTGACCATTTCCCAATGGTTCTCTTGAACCGTTGGAAAATGGTTCCTTGGGTAAACCGTTGGGAAAGGGATTCTTTACCAACGGTTTGTTTAAACTGTTGGTAAATAAGCGTTGGGAAAACATGAGTTTCCAGTAGTGTTAACATTTGGAAATCCATACCCAGTATATCATAGATCATAATTTTTAATTGTGGAATAAATATTGGTAGTTCATAAGACATTAATCATAAATAAATCAAAGAACATGATCCATGAAAGCATAAAATTGGAATAAGACATAAGTTTTTGTCATACACATAAGCATATAAAATCATTTCCTTTTTCAAGTCTTGCTGCTAAGACTATCATATTATATTGGGTTTACTCTAAATTTTATCATATCCTTAGTCAAGGTTCACTCCCAAGAATATCATAGTGGATAGAGTCCCTTCCTAAACTAGGTTCACTATCCATTCCAATCCTTATTATCTCATGAGATATCCATACTTAACCAATGAATTACAGGGCTATATAATTATGTTCCAACCCTTCACATAATAATAATTCATTTATATGTGTTCTATAAGATCATAAATCATTCATCACATATCACGACCCATATAAAATAAATGGGTTTCATAAATATCTCATCATAAAAATAACAAACCATATAAAAAGAGAATAAGTTTAGTATCATTAGATTATATCCCAAATAAAGTATGAGTAATATAAAAGGATATTATCATAGATGAAAATTGTCTTTAAAATATCACTAAAACATTACTTGAGTAAAAATTACATTTTCATCTTAAAATTGCTTATTTAAAATCTAAAAATTTAAAAAATATTAAGGAAAACATTTTATTTGAGATGAACCTTTAAATATTGTAAAGTAAGATTCAAATAATTTATTGCTCATGATATCATGAATTTTTTTTCAAAACCATGTATGTTAAAACAAATATTCCTTTTGCATTTTTGATAAAAAGTCAAAATTACCTAATTCAGAAAATGGTAAGAATATTCATTTTAAACCACTTTTTAAAAATTAAAAAATGGTTAAAAATAAATTTAAATAATCATAGGTGATAATTAAAAACATTCTTGAAAAAAAAATTAATGAAAACATGGATATAAAAGAAAAATATTTCCAACCAAAGAGGAATTAATGTCTGTTTTTCTTTAAAAATTATCAATAATTTTAAGTACCAAAAAGAGATAAAATAGTACTATTACTTGAAAATTACTTGAATAAATAGAGGAAAATAAAATTAAAATGTATTTATCAAATAATTATCATATAATTTTCATCAATGTAAATTCAATCATAATAATCCTGATTAAAATGAGATTGAAACATAAATCTTTTACCACTTTGGTAACTTTCGAATCAAAACATCATGAAAGATATAACCTTATATGTATTTTTAAAATCCCTAAAATTATCATGTAAATAATCATAAAATATATTCATGGTAATTTTATACACCACACAAATGAAACAATTGGTGAATATGGCATATGTCTCGCAGAAATAAAAGTGAGACAAGAAATCCCCTTACCTCAAGTTACACATTCTTTGAAAGTACACTGACCTCCTATATAATGAATTTAAGTTTATTATAATTATATAATATAATAATTTTCATACTTATAATATCATATATGATCTAATTATATTATTTCATGATCTATTTATTAATAATTCTCTATTAAAATCATTGTTTTCAGGTGTCAACAGATTTATTTTTTCATGGAAGATTTAGTTTTGTGGCTCCAGTATATGTAATTTGATCTAGTTTGAATAATCCCCATGATATAAATATTATATATATTCATTATATATATATTTATATTCATACATAAAATTTAGATATAGAAAAGTTAATTACACTATTCATAGAGATGGTAAGTTATACATATACATGAAGGTTGCTTCCATTTTCTGATGGATAGAATGAAAGAAAGGTAAATAATAATTCACCTTTATAGAATCATATTAATATCATAAATAAAATATATTTTTATTAAATCCATCATTATAACCATAAAACTAATTTGGTGATGAAAAATTAATTACATCGCTATGTGGAGATCGTAAGTTGTACATACATATAAGAGATGTTTTCACTTTTAGTAGGATAAAAAGAATGTGGATAATGGTTTTTGCATCATCATAAAAAATTAAGTACATTTAACATGCTGAATTTATTATTTTATATTTTATACCATGTGTTTATATGAGGTATATGGATAAATAAAATCGTAAATGCTCAGTTAGGAGTTATACCTCTTTACTGAAAAACCTCTTTTGTCTTACACCTTAAGCTTTGAAATAATTGTATTTTAGCTAGATAAAAAATCTATAGTATATGGTTAATAAATCTATGATGAAATTAGGGAATTTATTTTACAATATATAACTCTCAAATATTTTTAATAATAAATTATAGGATGTTCCTTTTTAAAAGTGAAGGGATGGGCACTCTTGGAAGTACTTAAAGTATTATATTAATATCAAATAATTTTCATGGATAAATAGATTAAATTGATATGATTATAAAATAATATTATTATGAGTCTAAATTATATCAAAAAATAAAATATTAACAAGTTTTAGTAAATCTTTTACCCTTATCTCTTAGTTTAACCCCCCCCCCCCCCATTACCCATTTGACAATTATCATGATATCAATGTTTTCTTACTCTTTATGGGTCTAGAGAGTTACTATAAAATGAAAAGTGACTCATAAATAGATTTTTTGAAAAATTTAATCATACTCTATTCACTTTTAAAAATATAGTATTTTTATGAATTTTAAATAATTTAATAAAATATTACCTATTATAAAATATCATTAATGTCATTTTTGGAAATACATGAAATGTTATAATATAATATGTTTCTAACTTATATAAAATGGATCAAAATGATATTTATTAGAATATAATGAATATAAGATCTTAATATAATTAACCAATAAAATTTTCATAGGTTTTGATATCATTTTAATCCTTATCTTTTGGTTTAACTCCTTTGTTAGCTAATTTTACCCTTAACCATGGTAATATCTTTTTCAATATTAAAAGGTTATAATTCTATTTATAAGGTGAAAATTGGATCAAAAATACAAAATAGATGATATTTTATACATTTTATCATCCTATATGTCTTATTTTATTATTTTTAATATTTTTAAGTAATTTAATAAAATGTTATTAACATAAAATATTATTCATTTTATTTTAATAACTATTCACATAGTTTGACTTTGAAAATAACATGACACTAATGGAATTAAAATATATAAATTTAAAATATATTTAATATTTCATATTTATATTTAAAATTTATGAGATAATTTAACTCACCCAAAAAATACTACTTTTAGAGTTATTAAAATCATTTACTTGATTTTTTTTACTTCTTGTACAAGCACCATATCGGCATTGCATAAGTATTTAAGGTAAATATTTAATCAGTAAAAACAAAACAAATTACTATGATAAAAACAATTCATTATTATTTTAAACAAAAAATTATAAAAAATAATTTGTTTTTATCCCTTTCACAAAATATTATAGATATTAAAAGCATGAAACTGACATTTTTTACTTTATCTTTTACTTAAATATTATAAAGATCAAAATAAAATTTAAATAGAAAACAGTCATATTTTCAAATTTTTGATGAAATAGACTCATATAATGAAATAAATTCAAGTTTTTGAATGAATGTTTAGGCTTATTGCAATAGTTTTAACTCTAATTAACATATTTTACTTTTATGGTGGTAATAAAAATTTACTATAGTTATTATTCATAATGATTAAAAAAGGGGATTTTTTTACTAGATTTAAACCTCCTGGTTCAAAATATGGAATTATATTTTTAATATTTAATTTGTAGAACTATTATAAATTATTTTAATATAAAAACATAAAAATCAATGAAAAATAATTTTTTTCAAAAAAATATTTTATGTATAAAAATGTTTTATACCAAATTCAACCATAAAATTTATTACAATGAACTTAATTTTAAAATTCATGATATATTATAACTAATTTTACTTTTAAACCATTTTAAAATATAATGGTTCCTTTTAAATTCATGAAACTAAAATATAGTTTTTAATAAAAATCAGTATTTTCACTATTCAGTAGAAAATCTATCTTTTCTTAAAAATATAAAAAAATCACCCTAAGTTAATTTTGATATTATGATTTCAAAAATTAGATTATTTTTATAAAATAAAATTTTTAAATGTTTCAAATATTAATTATAATATTCACTCATAAAAAACAATAGAAACATATTTTGAAGGATATAATGACTTTATTAAATATTGAGTGCTTATTTTCTAAGAATTTATCAACACATTTTTTTTATTATAACCTTTATATATATTTAATAATTAGGTTACTTCTATTAATAACTACCAATTCAATGTATATGTTATAATGGTTATAAAATAATAATATTTGTTGGTTCGTTAAAGTTCGAAGTTGTGTGTTGTATATGCTATTGAATATAGTGTTCTTTTAAAATCTATGGGTGTTAAATCCCCCCTATAACAGCCCATAATTTTCATACATTGATATTATATCTAAATAAAATAATATTCATCAAATAGCATAAAAAACAATTCCAGAACCCTTTATAAAAATCCATAAAATAGTTACATCATCTCTCGCTTACTCCTTTATAACTAGAACCTTTTTTAAAACATCTTACTTAATGTCATTTGTAATATCATGAGAAAAATAAAAAAATAGTGATATTATATTCTCAGTAAGGATAAACAAGGGAGATATTAATCATATCATAATCTTAATATATAATAACATAAGTAAAATATTTGAAAATTATATCCTACTAATCAAAGATCATGAAATCATGTCATGGGATAAATCATAGAAGTTCATAAAGAATCAAAGAACATATTACATGAGAGCATAAAATAAGACTTGGAATTTTGTAATACAAATAATTATATAAAATAATTTCCATATTATTTGAGTCTCATTTCCATGACCATTAGTGTAGAAAAATTCTTTTACTAAATCGAGTTCACTCTTTGTTCCATCCATGTATTACTAAATGGAGTTTACAACCCATTCTAATCTTATCTATCTCAGGAGATATAAATCTTTACCCAATGAATTGGAGGGAGATATAGGTCTAACCTGTCACATAATTAAAACCAAACATATGTGTTCCACAAGAACATAAATCATTCATTATATCAAAATTCATAAAAAGAAATAGGTTTCATAAACATCATTCCATCATAACATAACCCATGTTAATGAAATAGGTATCATAAATATCATTCCATTTTAAACATATACCAACCATATAAAGAATAAGGATAGTATACTTGAAAAATATCCCCAATAAAAAATAATTAACATCAAATAATGTTATCTTATATGGAAAATAATTTTGATATATCACATAAAATTATTCTTAAGTAAAACATCCTTTCTGTTTTGAAAAAAAATTCTTAAAATGTCATGAAATTTTAAAAGAAAGTTTTTTATTTATAAATAACCTTAAAACCTTTTAAGGTATAATTCAAATAATTAATGTATATTTAAAGTAGAAAAATATATTCTTTCTATATAATTTTAAAAAAACATCCCTCTCATACTTTTATTATAAAAGTAACAAAGTACCTCATTAGGAAAACCACAAAAAGATTCATTTTAAACCAATTAGTAAAATTTCACACATGGGTAAAAATTAATTTAAATTTTTTATAAGAATAGTAAAAAAATTGAATTTTTTTTAAGAAACATGTACATGGAAGATAAATATTCCCCAACATATACTTACGTATAAACAATCCTAAATAAAAATGATATTGTGAAATTAAGTCTTACTTTAGGTTTGATTTCCTTCATAAGTATCTGAAATTAATTTATAATGGTTTAAATAATGTTATTAATTAGAACTATATTCATATTTATTGTATAATATATGATCATGTTGTATCATATTTTTATCTATTTGTTAATAATATTTCATTATTACCCTTATTTCGGGTGTTAACTGCCTCATTTTCATATGCATGTTTTATCATATAAGTCCCATTTCTTGTGCATGGGATATAGTTCCATAACTTCTATAATGATATTAAGGTAATATATATAATATTTATTCATTTTATATATTTATATAATCATGAATTAATGGTTAACATAGAAAATGAATCGCATCACATCGTGGAGATGGTGGGTCGTACGTACACACGAGCGATGGTATTATTTCCTTAAGGGAGAAATGGTAAAGAAGAGGAAGATATATTAATTTTATTTATAGAATAAATATAATTTTATAATTATAATATATATATATATATATTATCCATCATTATACTCATCCAAATAAAGTGATGATGAAAAATAGATTACACCATTGTTTGGAGATGGTAAGTCGTATGTACATGAGTGCAGTGATTTTGTTTTTTGTGGTATGGATAAAAGTGGGATATGGTTTTTACATAATAATAATAAAATATTAAAAAAATATTTTATATTATACTTATTACTTTATAATGGAAGCAACACATGAAGAGAAATTAGAAGAAGAAATAATCATAAAAGGTTCGGTAAAGACGATTATCTCTTCCTTGGAAAACTTTCTTTAGATATCCTCTTAGGGACACTGGGGTTGGTATTTTTAAAAAAAATAACCTATATAATGTTACTATGGAAGTTTATAAGGTAAATTGGTAGGGTATTTTGGTGATTTATGGCTTAATGTGATGTGAAGAAGTGGGGGAGGAGATGTCCTTTTATAATTGAGGTGATGGGCACTTTTCAAATTTTTAAAAATATTAATTTATAATAAATTAAATCTTAATAAAAATACATCCAAAACTATATGTATTCAATGATACAATGATATGAGTTTGTAATATCTTCAACCAATATATTTTAGACAAGTTTCTATATTATTTTAAGCCTTATCATTTTGATTAACCCTTAGTTAACCTATTTTAATTTTAACTAAAGTAATAATTTATGTTATATCAATTAGACCATAAATAAACAATTTATAAGATTTAAAACCATATTATAATTATTTTTTAATTTTAAATAAACTTTATGATTTTCAAATAATTTAATAAAATATTATTTTAATGGAATATCATTAGTGTCAATTTTGACACTATTCATTACATGGACTTTTAAAAATATCAAGATAAAAAAGTTAACTTTGAAAAAAATATTTTATTATATCCTTAACAGGTCAAAGTCATATATGAAATTAATTTAAAATATTAATTATTTCATATTATATTTATTTTAATATTTTTAATAACACTTATTTTATATTTACATTAATAAAATAATTTCTACATCAGCGTTGTGTAATTATTTAATATACTTATTTTTCAATAGAAATTAAAAATAAAATAAAATAATGAAGTTAAATATTCTATATTTCAGAATAATATTAATATTTGAATATAACTTTTGGGTAACCCTATATTAAAAATGATATATTATTTAAAATATGAATGTGACATCTCTAAATTTTTATTAAATAAAATATTATAAATATAATAATCTCATCTAAGCGGCCCAAAAAGATAAAAAAATTATCATGAAAATATATTTATTCAGTTAAAATTTTAAATTTATTTTTGTTCATAATATATATTTTTACTCATGTGGACACATAAGGGATATTTAAGACAAAGAAAGTGACATTTTAGGACCTTCTTTGATTTAAATATTATATAAGTCATTTTTATGGAAAAGTTTCCATTAAACATCTTAGTTTTGATACTTATGTGTTAAGATTCAAATTATGTTCATCCAATAAAAGTTTAGTATGTGTTATGTTCATTTTATAGTCTTTATAATTTTATTCTTAACCTAATTTACCTAATTTACCTTTTATCATGGTAACAAAATTTACCAAGGTTGCTATTCATATTGGACAAAAAACAAAAGTAAACTATTCACTAAATTTGGCCATCTAAATCTAAATTTGGTATCCATTTTTCAAAATTCAAAGCACAAAATTTTCATAATTAAATTTAAAATAAACATGGTAAAATGCCAAGAAAAAAATTCAGAAAAATTCCCTTTTAAAACATAAAATGTTATTAAAATAAATTAGTGTATAAATTTTTTTTAAACCCCAAAATTATATCAAAAATTAACTAATTAAAATTTTAAACTAATTCAAAACATAATTTCACCTTGTAAATACTTTAAAATAAAATATATTTTTCAATAAAAATCAGTATTTTCACTAAAAAATAAATATATTTAGAAAATTATATAAAAATTTAAGATAATTTTGACATGATGAAATTAATTTTGTAAAATATATTTTCTATAGATTATAAAAATTAATATTCACACATAAATTAAAATAAAATCATTTTTTAAGAAAACTTATTTTTGAAAAATAAAGTAATTTTACTAAAAATTGTGTGAGTATTTTCTTGCCACTTACCAAAACATTCAGATTGAGTTGGACCTTTATTTTTATTTTATAAATTAATTATTAATATTTATTCCCAAAAATATAATGGCTAGGTTTTACTGATATTGTCTTGTGGTTCTTTTAAACTTATAGTTGCATGCAACACAAGCTATTGAATAATTAAAATTATTTAAAGAGAAATGTTACATAAAAATATCTAGGTGTTACATTTTACCCCCTTAAAATGAATTTTTCACTAAAAATTAATCACTTGGATAGAAACGGATGGAAAAACCTCTACCTCATCCCATCCTCAGGTTCTTACATAGCTTCCTCAAATTTTTTCTTCCACCATAAAACTTTTACTAAGGGAGTGGTCTTGTTTCATAGAAATTTCCCTCTACGATCCATAATCTTTATCGGTTGTTCTTTATAAATAAGATATTTCTCTAGTTGTATCACTTTCAAGTTAATCACATGTAAAAGATTAGGCATGTAATTTCTCAATATTGATACATGAAACACATCATGAACATAAGATATATTTTGTGGAAGCATCAATATATAACTTACTTTCCCAACACGATCAAGAATTTAAAAAGGATGGATATACCTAGGGATTATCTTGCCATTATTTAAAAATATCATTAATCTATTATAGGGATATATTTTTAGAAATAATTTTTCACCCACTTGAAACTCTGGGTCTTTTAATCGATTGTCAATAAAGAAATTGACTCTGAGCTTCTTTAATGTTTTGTTGAATAGATCTAAACTTCTTTGCCATTTCATTAACTAGATAAGGTCTCAATATCTTTATTTCCCTAAACTTATTCTATAATGTTGGATTTCTTCACTTATTACCATATAGGCATTCATAAATATCCATCTGGATATAAGAGTGAATATATTATTTTAATAAAATTCTACAAAATATAGGTGTTGATCCCAACCAACTTTGAATTCATAGAGAAATATCTCAACATGTCTTCTAGAGTTTGAATTTTCATCTCAAACTATCCATTTATAGGATGATGATAAGTAGTGATAAAACTTAACTTTTTATCCAGAGCCTATGGAAGAATTCTCTAGAACTTTGAGTTAAACATCAGATCTCGATCAAATATAATAGAAAGTGGTACTCCATGAAATCTAACCACTTAATATATATTTTGGAAATCTGGTCAAAAGAGAAATATTATATAATAGCAATGTAGTGTGCCGACTTTATAAGGTGATAAACTATAACCAATATAGCATTATGGAATTTTGGTGTTTTGGGAATTCTGACGACAAAGTCCATGGTGAGGTTTTCTCATTCTTATTCTATAATGGGTAACGGTTGTAATATCCCCTTAGACTTCTATCTCTCAGCCTTAACTTACAGACAAACCAAGCACTGAGAAACATATTCTAAAATATCTCTCTTCATTCCATCCCGCCAAAAATACTCTTTCAGGTCCCTCTACATCATTGTGATTCTATGATGAATAGATAATGATGAACTATGAGCCTCATCCAACAACTCCTTTAAATATGGTATGGGAGGGACACAAACACGGTTCCTAAGAATTATTATTTCATCACAATAAAGGTTAAAATCAAGAACATTTCTCACCTAATTTTTTAGATCTGCATCTTCCTTCTACATCTCATTAATCTTCACCTATATAAATGGTTAAAATATTCATTTGAAAAAGATAGGATTTATATCCTTCCTTTAAAATTTCTAGATTCATCCTTTGAGAAATCTATAAATATTATATCCTTTTTATCCTCATCATAGATAAGATGGCATGGTACTTTTGACTCAAATCATCTTCCACCTTGTTCACTTTTCTAGGGTGGTAATTTATTGAGTAGTTATAATCTTTAATCAACTTCGACCATCTTATTGGGAATATATTTATATCTTTTTGACTGAAAATATACTTTAAAATTTTATGATTAGAATATATTTCACACCTTTCTCTATAAAGATAATTCCACCATATCATTGATTTAAACATTACAACAAATAACTCCAAATCATGAGTTGGGTAATTTTTCTCATGTATTTTTAATTTTCGTGAGGCATAAGCTATCACCATATCATTTTTCATGTGAACACATCTCATCCCCTTCTTTGATGCATCACTATAGATCACAAACCTTTCTCCATTGCAGGGTAGTGTGAGCATAGGTGCAATGACTAGCCTTATTTTTATCTCCTTAAAATTATCTTCATATTCCTCCATCTATATAAACGTAACTCTTTTCTAACTCAACATGGTGATTGGATAATATAATCATGATAAATCTTTCACAAAACATCGATAATATCCATCCAAACCAAGAAAACATTTGATCTTAGTCACGGTTTTTGTTCTAGGATAACATTCAATAACTTCCATCTTTTTTGGATATATATATATCCCCTCTCTTGATACTATGTGACCCAAAAATGAAACATTTTGAAGCTAAAATTCACACTTGGTAAATTTTATGTAAATATTATCCTTTCTCAGGTTCATTAGTACAATCCTCATGTGATCTTTATACTCTTACTTTCTCATTGAATATACAAGAATATCATCTATAAATACTACTAAAAACTCACCAATATGTCACTAAAGACTCTATTCATTAAATCCATGAATATTTATGGGTCATTAGTAAGATCAAAATACATCACTATAAATTCATAGTGTTTATACCTTGTACAGAATGTCGTCTTGGGTATATCCTCCTTTTTTATCCACAATTGATGATATCCAGAATGAATATCAATATTATAAAATTATTTATCTCCACATATTTGATCAAATAATTCATCCATATGGGGGATAGTATATTTTTTCTTGATATTGATCTTATTAAGTTCTCAATAATCAATGTAGAGTCTCATTGATCCATATTTTTTCTTTACAAATATAACAGGTGCACCCCAAGGTGATGCACTAGGGAATATGAATACTTTATCAATTTTCCATTGGAGTTTCTTCCTCAATTCACAAAACTTAATTGGGTTCATTATATAAGGATTCTTTGGAATAGGAATAGCACCCAATGTGAATTTTGTTAAAAACTCAGTTTCACGATTTAGTGGAATACCTAGAAATTATTCCAAAAAGACATCAACAAACTCTTACACAATAGTTATATCATTAATATTGAGTTTCTACCAAACCATATGATATAGATAACCTTAATTTATGGGAATTAAGACCCATAATATAGAAGTGATTTCTATTAGAAGTTCATACTCATCCTTGCATTGATAGATGATCATAGATTCATTCAGAATATGAAATATGACTTCTTTCATTGGAAATTAATATGATCTCCATATAGAGAAATCCAATCTATTCCAAGAATCACAAATAATTCAACTAAAGAAAGGATCAAAAGATTTAAAGAAATCACTTTCCCATAAACTTCAACCTAAGAATAATTATAAACTTATGATGCAATCGTTATGCTGTTAAGAGATTTAAAATATTAATCTAGATCTAATTATTGATGTAATACGGTGATACCCTTATAAAATTATTTATAAATAAAAGAGTGGTGTATCCAAAATCAAATAAAGCATTAGATATTTTAGAGTGGATGGTAATTATACCTTTCACCTCTTCATTTTCATACTTCACATCACTAGTAGTGATCACATGTGATTTTCCTTTGTCTTTGGCCTTAAGAGGTTGTTTAAATAGATCAATATCATCACCCCTATGATTTGGGAATTAGTTATCATAATTCCCATTTTCATTGCACTTGAAGCATTGAAGTGTGGGAGGTGAATTTTGTGTAGCCTTTTCTCTATTCATGTCATTAGTGATCATTTTCCCATACCTTCGGTAGTTAATTGCCCAGTGACCCTCTTTACCAAACTTAAAAAATATATTAGTCCCCTTAAGACAGTTTCCTCCATGTTTCATTCCACACTTTGAGCATAAAAGAAAATCACATCTTCTTTTCACTCTGGTTTTTATATTTTTCCTTGAATTCCATTTTTCTCTTATTATCAAACTCATAAGATTAATGGGTAAATCCAATCTCCATCTCAAAATTTAGATAAAATTGAATGACTTACTCAAATCTATTGAAGTCTCTTTTGGATAACACCCATCAAAGACTTGGTTTTAATCTACTAAAGAATTGATTAACCTTAATCTCAGTAGTAGGTCACTGTAGTAGTACTATAGTAGCATCAGAATTGTTGCAATGGTGACACTGTAGCGGCGGAGGCACTATAGCTAGAACTGTAGTGGCGGCGATACTGTAGTATGTACTATAGCACACTGGTACTATAGAAATAATATTCACCAAAGGGCCCTTTGGGCCAAAAATTAGGCTTTTTAGACTTGTATTCAGGCCACTTAGCTTTGCGCCTTTGGTCTATGTTATGGGTCTCCCTCTACCCAGTCAAAAAGAGGTCTTTAATTTAATAATAAAATTTAGGCTTCAGCCCCAAAATTTTAAAAAAAGATCAACCTTACTCTCATTTTGGATGATAATTCTAGAAGTGTACCTTGAAAGACTTGTAAAATTTTCTTCATTGGTACCAATGGATTCATAGTCATTTTGATTAAGATTAAGAAACTATTTCTACATTTTTTTTAAATAATAAGATGAAATTACTTATTGAAAAATAAGTTCTTGAACTCATCCCATTCCATGGAGTCAATTTCATCTCACTGCCTCATATTCTAGATAATATTACTCAATTGATCTACTTCACCTTCCAAATGATAGACTGAAAAAATTAATTTCTCATGTTATAAACATTGGATAACTAAAAATATATTTTCAGTGATATTGATCCATTATTCAACCACTATTGTATCAAAAAAACCACTGAAATAAGGTGGAAACTGCCTCATAAAGTACTCAACAAAATGTTGTTCCCTCCTTTACTCATTTAGTAGTCCTAAATGATTCATAGCTTTAGAAAGTTTTGTGATCATTAAAACAGTATTTTTCATTCCATCTCCAATTACATTCAGTTTCTTAGGAGGGAAATCATTTCATTCCCATTGCACTCATCATTAACATGGTTTGTTTAGGTTCTATCTATTTACTGAAACCAAAAACATAGTGTAAGCAACACAAATTCTAGTAGTAAAACCATATAATCAAGGGAAATTACTTAAAAAATCTAAATTCAGTACACATTAGGTTCTATCCTTGTTTATTCAAGATCATTACCAAAACTCTAGTATTTTATCCTATACTTAGACTTATCCATAGGGTTCTTACTACGTTTTCTCATCCTATTTTCCAAAGGTAAACTAAACCTTTCTCTGATACCAACTATAACAGCTCATACTTTTCATATATAGATATTACATATAAATAGATGAATATTCATTACATAACATGTAAAGACCCGTAAAATTCAAGGAAATTTTTTTCTTAATTTTCTTGGGAATTTTACAAGAACTCAGTTTCTGACGGCACCTGATTCTGAGGCCCGGTGTGCCCAGAATCATTTTCCGAAGTTTGGATCGGGTACGTTCAGTGAACGAACGAGCGGGTTTTTCTAACTTTTGAACTGGTGCTCGGAATCGAATTCTGAGGGCACCGATGGAATCGCAGCGCCGGTATTTGTTTAGAAACACCTTTTCCGGAGTTTCGTTTGCTCGGGTGTAGTTTTTAATTTTTGGGGTTAAGTTAAGAAATAAAATAAAGTCGTGCGATAACTTTATTTTATTTCACTTAAAACCACTTAAAGCCACTTAAGCCAGGTTAAGAGGATAATGTGGGACCCACGATATGCTACCCACTTGGTAGGATATTTGTGAGGTGGGGCCCGCACGAGCCCCACCGTTTCTTTCCCTGTAAGTAACGCACCAGCGAAAACCTCTTTTAAATAAAGTCAACTGGTGCGTTTACTTAAATTCTAAATGCCCCTATTAATTGGGCAGTTAAGTCATGACAACTAATTCATCTAATTAATGGTTCGTTTCTTAACTTTGAATTACTAATTGTTGGTATGGGATTAAAATAAGACCAACACTTGTGTTTACTTGAGGGTTGCTTGTTGAGAGGATTGGGAGAAGCTCTCAAGCTTGAAGATCTTCATCCTCCTTCGCGAAGAATGCGAAGAACGCGAAGAACACCGAACCCTCAGAGATCGATGACGCGACTCCATGTTCCGCGATGCCGACGATTCTCCTTCCGCGGTGCTTCTTCCGCGACGTTCCTTCCCTACGAAAATCTTCAATCAACAACCGATTGAGGTAGGGGGTTGTGGTTCTTTAATTCTTTGTGAATTTTTATCCTCAACATGGTTTTAATTTATGCAATTAAATCTGTGTGTTTTTAATCCTCGGAGTTCGATGGCGCGACGCTGTGTACCACGACGACAGCGACGCCCCTTCCGCGACACGACGATCCTCTTCTCCGCGACGGTCAATTCCGCGACGAACTCACGTTCGATGACACCGTTGAGGTAGGGCATTTTGTTCTTTTTTAATCTATGTGATTATATCCGTGGTTGTTTAAATATTTGTTGTGAGACATTTAAAACCGCTAACGAGGTGGGTGCGGACCAATGAACAAGTCCGAACCCACCGCCCTTTTCATTCTTGGTGTGCGGAATGGCGGACGATGATAAAACAAGCCGCACGGGCGATGTGAGGTCCTCGTAGTGAAGGACGTGCCCCGGGAGGGCCATTGGAGAAGACGGCACGTTTTTCCGACCATCGGAACTCGTCCGGTGGTCCACGGAGCAGCCTGCCGGCGTGCCTCACCGGCACGGCGGCGCCGGCGGCAGGTGGCGGCTGCGCCCGGCGCGCCGCCGGAAGGATCCGTCGCGGCTGAAGCCGCGGTGGTAGGGCGCGGTCTTTCGACCGCGTGGTACCGGAGGGGGACGGGACGCGGCATCCGGCTGCGTCCACTAGCAAGGGCGGTCCCACGCGGGGCCGCGCCTCCTTCACACGGGGGCAGCGCGCCCCCCGCTCCGCTCGGCCGTAACCGGCCGAGCCGACCCACTGGCCAATCGGCCAGTGCTAGCCGGGTCGCGCCCAGGCCGGGCCGAGCCGGTTCGTGCCCATCCGGGTCGGACCCGGACCCGGGTCGGGTTGACCCGATTCGGGCCGACCCAGGGGGTTGGGCCGGGTCGATCCGGGCCCAGACCCCCCGTTTTCAGACCTCTTCGGTCTTTTACTCATATCTTGGGCTACGGACCTCCGATCGATGCACCGTCAGTGGTGATGTGATCCTTGGATCGAGTCGGTCTTTTAGATATATTACACTCATGGTTTCGGAGAACTTTGGGTTCGGCTGGGTTGGTTCGTACACGAAACCAACCGGGCCCTCGGAGCGGATACGCTTATAACTTGAGCTCCAGACGTCCGATTGACGTTCCGTCAACTTTGATGGATTCCTCTTAGTGAGATGGATCTTTTGGCTTACTCCGCCCGAGATTTTGACGCAGGTGGAGTATGGTCGGGTTGGTTTTGACTTAAAAACCAACCGGGCCCCTGGGACGAAAAATCCAATAACTCTCAGACCGGGCGTCTGATTGACACACCGTCTGCGACGTTGAGTTCCTGTTGACGATACGGAACTTTTGGATACATCAACTTTGGACTATGTGTCAGTTGATGTATTAGCCTCTCAGCTCGTGGAGCGGACCCTCCCGAACGAGCTTGCTGTGTGCGGGAACCCTAGAGCTGGCTGCGACTGCGGCGACGACGACGACTGTACAGAGATCCTCAGTGGATTCGACGGTGATGACTATAACACTTATCAATCCTACGTGGATCAGTGCTACAGATCCTATGTGGGTCCAACCCTGTGTGGTTCAGCGCTCAGCGGTCCTGTGTGGGCCAGCACCTACAGATCCTGTGTGGGTCTGATCCTGTGTGGGTCTTTGCAGGGGTTAGTTACCTATCGATCCTTTGTGGGTCAGATCCTTTGTGGGTCATTGCGGGGGTTAGTACCTATCGATCCTTTGTGGGTCCGACGGCATAGATGAATCAGTGGATATATCTGATCATCTCTATCATCATACGAAGAAGTATACCTGTGTGAGCTGAATCCTGTTTTGCTTTCCTTTGTGGATTGTGTTGTGCTATCCTGTGTGGATTACATTTTTTTTTCTTGTGTGTACTGGATTGTGTTTTCCTGTGTGGACTGGGTTTTACTTGGGCTCGGATGTTGGAGCGTACTGGAATTGATGACTTAGCTATATGTATGGGAATATATCTAAGCAGTGTCGAATGTTACTTCGTGATTGTATCTTTCCTTTGTGGATTACCCTTTGTGGATTCTGGGAGACCTTCGGGGGTCTCGGGGTCCCAACTGAGTAGCTTATACTCACCCCTGCACAGGCTATGCCCGCACTACGTTGTGTTGGTTGCAGATGACGGATAGCGCTGATCGTGGTAGAGGCTTGCGGAGTAGGACGGTACCTGGAGGTGGGCCACTGGGCGGGATGTACTCGGAGCAGACGGATGGACCCTAGGAGCTGTGGAGGCCATCTGTACTCACCCTTCAGGTGGGATTCCTAGTGGACGGCTCGAAGATGCGGCTTTACTTTTCAGTTGTTGTTTTTCCCTTTCCAGTTGTACTTTACTTTCAGTTTGGGTTTGTATACTGGCCCACTTACTTTTCCGCACTTATTGTTGTACTCAATTTTTACTTAGTTATTACTTCTATTAATTTCTTGCTATGTGGTTTTTGTTTACTTTACAAAGGCAATGCCTTCCCCTTTACTGGTATTTACGCCTTGGTTCTAGTCGCCAGCCCCTGGCCTATGGAAGGCGGGCTTGGGGTAGTCACGGCACGGGCCCTGAGGACGGGTCGTGACATAACATAAAAAACCATGACAAAATAATGTAGGTTTAGTATCTTTGAAAAGTGGGAAACATAAAAATGGATTCATAAAACATCTACATCATCTCTCGCTTATTCCTTCATAATTAGAACCCTTTTTGATACATCTTACTTAATATCTTTCTTAAAATCTAGGTGAAAAGAAAAATAAGAAAAGGTGATCTCATATTATTAATAAAGATAAAAAAAGGAATTATCAATCATATTATAATAATAAGATATAAGAACATAAACAAAACATTTTAAAATTATATCCTACATATCAAAGATTGTGACATCATGTCATGGGATAAATCATAGAAGTTCATAAAGAATCAAAGAACGTATTCCATGAGATCATAACATAAGAAATGGAATTATTGAATGCACATAAGCATATAAAATATTTTTTATATTGGTCAAGTATCATTACGAGGACCATCATAGTGGACAAAGTCATTTACTGAATCAAGTTCAACCCTTATTCCATCCATGTATTACTGAACCGAGTTTACTATCTATTCTAGTCATATCTATATCATGAGATATAAATATTTACCAAATTAATTGGAGGGAGATCTATATCCCACCCATCACATAATGAAAACCATACATATGTGTTCTACAAGAACATAAATCATTCATCATATCATAACCTATAAAAATAAATGGGTTTCATAAACATCATTTCATCATAAAATAACCCCGATAAATGAAATGGGTTTCATAAATATCATTACATCATAAACATAAACCATCCATATAAATAATAGGGATAGTATCCTTGAAAAATATTCCCAATAAATCATAAGTAACATCAAATAATTTTATCTTATATGGAAAATAATTCTTATCGGTCACTTGAAATCATTCTTAAATAAAATATACTTTTAATTTTGAAAACATTTTTTTCTTAAAATTATTTGAAATTATAAAACAAATAATTTTCTTTGAAAAAAACCTTGTAAGATTGAAAGGGAAGATTTTCAAAATTAAGGTGTCTTGAAAGTGAAAAAATTCATTCATTTTATATGAGTTTTAAAAAAACATACCTCTCGTACTTTTACTATAAAAGTCACAAAGCACCTCATTATAAAAAAAACAAAAAGATTCATTTCAAACCACTTAGTAAATGTTCACACATGGGTAAAAACGAATTTAATAATTGTATAATAACGGTAAAAACATTTTTAAGAATCATGTACATGGAATATAAATATTTCTTAATAGATATTTATATATAAACAATCCCTAATAAAAATGAGATTGTGAAATTAACCTTTAACTTAAGTCTGATTCCCTTTGTATGTATCTAGAACTCCTGTATAATGGTTTAAAAATTTTATTAATTAGATTAATATTCATGTTTACTATATCATATATGACCCTCTTATATCATCAAATCATCCATTTGTTAATAATATTTCATTATTACCCTTCTTTTGGGTGTTAACTGCTTCATTTTTTCTATGCATGTTTTATCATATAATTCTCAATTCTTGAATATAAGATATAGATACATAATTTACAGAATAATATTAAGGTAATATAAATAATATTTATTTATTATATACTTTTATGTAATAATGAATTAATGTTGAACATGTAAAATGAATCACATCGTGTTGTGGAGACGATAGGTCGTACGTATGCACGAGCGATGGTATCATTACCTTAATGGTGAAATGGTCAGGAATAGGATGATATCTTAATTTTATTTCAGGAATAAATATAATTTTATAATTATCGTATATATATTATTTCCTTCATTATTCCCATCCAAATAAAGTGGTGATGAAAAATTGATTACACTACAGTGTGGAGATGATAAGTCGTACGTACACACACGCGGTGCTTTTCTTTTTATAGGATGGATAAAAGGTGAAATATGGTTGTTCCATAATCATTATAACATATCATAATATATTTGATACTTTATTTATTACTTTATATTATAAACAACACATAAAGAGTAAGTATAATAAGAAATAATCCAGACAGAGTCGATAGAGACAATTTCCTCTTCCTTGGCGAACTTCCTTTAGATCTCTGCTTAGGGATACAAGGGTTGGTCTTCTGAGTAGACCAGAACCACTATAATGTGACTAGTGAAGTTTAAAAGGGAAATTTTCATGGGATAGTCTATATTTAAGGCTCAATGTGATGTGAATAAGTGAGGGAAGAGGTTCCCTTTTATAATTGATGTAAGGGGCACTTTTAGAATTTCAAAAAATACTAATTTATAATAAAATAAATATCAAGAAAAATATCTTTAAAATGTTATGTATTAGAATATAATATGATATAATATTGTAATATAATTAACCAGTACATTTTATAGAAGTTTTTTTAATTTTAAACCTTATCATTTTGATTAACCCTTAGCTAACCTATTTTAATTTTAACTAAGGTGACAAAATTTTCTATATTAAAAGGTAGTAAGTTTTACTTATGTTATGAGAAATAGACCAGAAATGAAAAAATTATAAAATTTTATACCATATTATAATTATTTTTTATTTTTAAATATGTTTTATGATTTTTAAACAATTTAAAAAAAATATTATTTTGATAAAATATCATTAGTGTCAATTTTGACATTATTCATTACATGGACTTTTAAAAATATCAAGATAAAACGTTAATATTGAACCAAATATTTTATTATATCCATAATAGGTAAAGGTAATATATAAAATTAATTTATCATATTAATTCTCTCAAATTATATTTAATTTAAAATTTTTCATATCATTTAGTTTATATTTCTATTAATAAAATAATTACTACATCAGTGTTGGGTAATTATTTAATATACTTATTTTTTCACTAAAATTTAAAAATAAAATACCATGATGAATATTAATATTATATATTTTATAATAATATTTATAATATAATTTATATTTTGGGTAACCCTATATTAAAAATGATATAGTATTTAAAATATAAATGTGACATATTTAAATTTTTATTAAATAAAATATTATAAATATAACAATCTCATCTAAGTGGCCCAAAAAATTCAAAAGTAAATTTTTAACATGAAAATATGTTTATTATGTTAAAATTTTACTTTTATTTTCATCCATAATATATCTTTTTTTCCATGTGGACACATAAGGGGTATTTAAGACAAAGAAAGTGAAATTTTGTGACTTTCTTTGATTTAAATATTATACAAGTCATTTTCATGGATAAGTTATATTATAAAACTTATTTTATATCCTTAGGTGTTAAGGGTTGAATTATATTCATCTAATAAAATTTTTTCATGTGTTAGAGTCATGTTATAGTCTTTGTAATTTTATTCTTAACCTAAATTACTTAATTTACCTTTTACCGTGGTAACAAAATTTACCAAGGATGTTAATCATATTAACCAAAAAATAAAAGTGAAATATTTACTAACTTTTATTATTATGAATATAAATTTTTTTATCTATTTTTCAAAATTCCAAACACAAAATTTTCAAAATTAAATTTAAAATAAAACCTGTAAAATGCCATGGAAAACTGTTTTTTTAATGACCTTTTAAAACATAAAAAAATTATAATAAATTAAGGTCTAAAATCTTTTTAAAACCCATAATTGGATAAAAATTAACCAATTAAAATTTAAAACAAATCTAAAATATAATTTTAACTTGTAAATACTTTAAAATAAAATACGGTTTTCAATAAAAGTTTGTATTTTCTCTAAAAAATAAATGTATTCAGAAAATTATATAAAATTAATAATTTTAAGATAATTTTTACATGATGAAATTAATTTTTTTAAATCCATTTTCTATAAATTATATAAATTAATATTTAATTATAAAAAAAAATAAAATCATTTTTGAAGAAAACATATTTTTGAAAAATAAAGTGATTTTACTAAAAATTAAGTGATTATTTTTGAAGCACTTACCAATAAATTCATATTGATTTAGAAATTTATTTTTATTTAATAAATAATTTATTCATATTTATTCCTACTAATTTAATGGATTGGTTATATTAATAGTGTCTCATGGTTCATTTAAACTCATGGTTGCGTGCAACGCAAGCTATTGAAGAATTAAAATTATTTAAAGAGAAATTTTTCATAAAAATATATGGGTGTCACACCTCCTTTAATAAATTTAATATTCACAATTTGTAATTTTTCTTGGTAATCAAGGGTTTAACATTTTAAAATTATTTTGTTGAAAACCCACTTTATAAAAAGGGTTAATAAAACTTTCTCATGAAAACATGGAAATGTAAATACAAAGGTCTTCTAGAATAACACAAAATTAGGTTTCCAAAAAGAAGAAAAGTAGTGGGAAGTGATAATATATACATGAAGGAAACAATTAATGTCAAAATAATGATGGATAGTGATAGTGAACATTGATTACAAGAAAGTTAATGATCATGGGAAATTTAACGACTACAAAACTATAAATCAATAAGGTGTGAAAAAGATCATCAATTTATCAGAAATGAATATAATATGATAAAATTTTTATTTTAAGATATTTTTACTATAGTTGAGGAATTAATTTACCTTTTAGACTAATAATATAAGGAAATATACTTACTTTAGAAGTCGAATTTCATTATTTAATCAATTTTCACCATAATATCATCTTTTACTCCAATCTATGAGTCTTTAAGATGAATATTTTTTCAATACCTATGGCACTAACATCAACTTATAATAGATCAAATAACCCAAAAAAATTAAAAATAAAATATTCCTCGTATCTTTAAACATTAAAAAACCAAATGGTTAGCACAAGGGAAGATAATATCCCAAATGTATAAACTTTCATGTAAATAAATAATACATTTTACTCTGAAATTTCCACAATAACACCACGGGTTCAACTTAGATCATTCCATAAATAAATAATCATATATCTCAAATTAATATAATAACATCAACATTAAAAAAATGTTTTAACCTCATAGGTGATCTCATACATTTTATCTTACATCTCTAAAAAATTAATTGTATTCTTCCTAAATAAATTTTCACGTTAAATCACATTTTAATCCTAAGGGTTACATATACCTCAACCTAATGAAACATCTCCCAAAACATCATTCATCACCATGATAAATCACTATATAATCCTATAATGCAGTGAACTTAACCAAAATAACATAAATCGAATTTAGATAATAACCTAAAAGATAATCCTTAGCTTGACCAAATATATCTCTATAAATATTACTTTATAAATGAATCCCTTTTCATCCATTAGAATTATCTATATCCCACTATCCAATATAACATAATTAACTTAACATAAAATCATATATTTACCCAAAGGGTTATTTAGAACTCAATAAAGTATTCTTCATAAAACCTAGTAAAAGTTTCAAGTCATTATTCTGCCTTCGAAGTGGCATGTTTCGGGTGGTGCGAAAATGGTTCGATGAGAATCATCACTCATCCCTTTTTATATAGGGATGGGTTATGGTTGAATTTACCATTCCTTTGTTTCAACCTGTTTAGCACGATTAACCTTTAAATAAGGTTGAATAAACACTGGGGAAACTGTTAGTCCAAGCGGGTGATTACTTGGGGGTCAAGCACTCATGAAATCGGCCCTTATCAGATATAAATTCCTCAGATAGTCTCCAATGGGTTTATTAGTGGATCCAATAATTCCCAATGTACTTGGTATCCATGATTCATGGACCTTATTTCCAAAGGCAGGCGCTCGTTGGCTGAAGATTTGTCCAATGACACTTAAGGACTCCATTGGTCGAGAGGATGGGAGGTCAGGCCCACCGCACCCTTTCGGAGGAGGATTGTTGCATGTTATGAGACTCTCTTATAGATTTAAGTCTTGTTCATATGTTCATGAATCCTTGGTTCATTCCTAAAGAGTATGTCCATGGGCTACCCTTGGTTTGTAAGATCGTTGTAAGTATGCATAGATGTGGTGTTACGGAGGTGATGTTGACTTGAGCCATATTATAAGGCACTCTTGAGTTTATCATCATCTTGGGGGGATGGAAGGGGACTTGATGTTGGTATCATTCTCACAAGGAGGGATTCCTATGTATCCTCAATAGAGGAATCAGAACCCACATAGTTCGGATTTTGTGAGGATTGCGCATGGGAGCTTCCCATTTGAAAGACATGACTGGGTGGACCCTTTTTGATGGGCACCCTTTTGAGCTCAGGACTTCGATTAGGCATCCTATGTATCTTGGTTTGGTCAGGAATTAGAATTATAATAGTTTAAAATGTGTGGGGCTTACCCATGGAATCTTCCCATTTGAAAGACATGACTGTGTGGACCCTTTTATATGGGCACCCTTTTGAGCTCGGGCCTTTGAGTCGGCACCCTATGTTCCTAGTTTGATCAGGAATCAAAGTTCTCATAGTTCAAATCGTGTGGGGTTTACACATGGAAGCTTCCCATTTGAAAGACATGGCTGAGTGGACCCTTTTGGATGGGCACCCTTTTGAGATTGGGCCTTCGAGTAGGCATCCTACGTATCCTGGTTTGATCAAGAATCAGAGTTCTCATAGTTCAAATCATGTGAATGTTGTAATCATCACAAACATCTAAGACCACATGAGTCATGATCGGTGTGAGAAACAAGAGGATTTGAAATATTCAACAAAGACATGCTTCCTCCCATGTTGGTGGGGGAGGAAGAGCCCGTGGCTGAAGAGGCCAGGGCGACTATGGGTGAGGGCACAAAGCAATGAACCTTTCAATGTGAAATCACATTGAAGGTCATGTGGCCTTGCCTCATAATATTGGGAACTTACCTCAGTGGGAGGGCCCCAGAGCATGTTCTGGGAAGGGGAGGAGTTTCATCCTTGTCAAAGGGGAGGAGCGAACATAACCCCTTTGACTAATCACTATCCCTCATTGAATGTAAAATAAAGTGATCACCCTTAATCTGTAGAATGGGGAGGTTCACGTCAGTGTCTCAAGGTTGGACTCCAAGTTACTATGGGAATGTATCCTCACAGTCATTCTTGAATCCTAAACCTTCATAGAGAGGGCCTTCTTGACTCCGCTTATCATGGGTATGTAGACTCAATGGGGTGCATTAATGCACCTGATGGTCTGATTACATGGGTCTATTGGCTTTGGAGGAGGCTTTGTTCTGATGCCGGGGGACTGGTCAATGGAGGTACCATGGAGAACTAGATATTAATGGAAGGGTGAGGTTGGAGCTGGAGGAAATGATACCCGAAAACAACCCATTACACGTATTGATTTCTTACCCGAGATGGGGGAGGCTCTGCATACCATAGTGGTATGCGGGTAGAGGGGTCACCCACATACCAATGTGGTAGGTATCCATGGGTATTGGCCACCACGTACCATAGTGGTACGCATCTCCTCACACCACTTGGGGTTCCATCCATGTACTGATGTAGTACGCGGATCCGAGTTTAGTCCACGCAATAGTGCACTACGCGGAGCATCATATTGAAGGAGGCTCCGGGGGATTGTCATTCATGGGAAGTTCATCTGCACAGAGTACATGGTTCGTGATTTCATAATTTAGGTTTATGGTTCTCCTTTTATTATTATTTTCTCCTATTTTATGGTTTTCGGTCAGCTGTACCTACGAGTAGAGTGGTTCGCGGTCCTAGATTCATCAAATAAATAAGACGAAATCCAGAGTGCAACCTCTAATTCTTCCTTAATATTTCTTTTTTCGTCCTTATCTTTGTTTTTCTCCCTTTGTCTCTATTTCGTACTTCTACTATACTCCTTTTATAGATCATTGGATCAATCATATCTATTGGGTGCACGGCACCATTTTCAAAGGCCCATTGAATCAATATCTTGGCCCACAGAAGACTCAGTCAATCGGGGTTTGCAGAGACTTTGGTTTGATACAGTGGTCCACAAATACCTACCCATTCACTTCACCCATGAACTTATGGGTTTGAGGTACGGTACGCAGATTGACTTCACATGCACAACTCCTTCGGTGACACAGTTCATGGCTGGAATCATTCACTAGACATCGCCCCGTGGGCCAGCAGTTCATGGATCGTTCCATGTACCTGGCAGTTTTCGATCCAACTGGTCTGTGTACCCTTCCCAGTGATCGTACGTGGGCCACTTGAAATTCCTTGAAAACTTGAATTCCTTCAATTTTATTCTAAAATTTACAAGTCAATTTGTGTCCATTCACCTTGCTAGACTTGTAGGAGTACTTGTTTCCTTATGCAAAGTGATTGAGGGAGTATTTTCTCCCCTTGGCGGAATTTTCAGGACCCTACAGTCACCTTAAAATCCTATCACATAAAACATCAATGAAAACAAAAAAGATTATAAAAATTTCCAATAAACTAAATGCATCCAAAATAAAATAAATTTCACCAAAGATAACATAAATCACTTTGTCATAAAATCAAAAATCAATTTCAAGGTAATAAATACGATCCAATTTACTTCATCATCTCCTTATCCAAACTAAACAATATTATCATAGCATCAAGTGTATATTAAGGGTTAGTTTTCCCTCAATCTTGTGCCTATAAAAATTTCCTTTATCACTAAATATGTTTCAAATTCTTAATGAAAAAACTATTATGGAATAATTTATATATGTTTCTTGATTCTTATAACCAAAATATCCTTGATATAACACTTCTCAAACATAATTCTCAAATTCAAATACATAAACACTTAAATAATTTCTCTTTAATAATTGAAATTTCATAGGCACATCCTTTGTCTATGGGTTAACCCTTGGATTTCATCATTGTATTAGATAATTCCTATATTCTCTACACATGATACATTAAACTAAAAATGGTACCTTAGGATGAACTTTATATCCCTCCATTTAACTCTTCATTTTTTTAGAATTTACTTTCTATATGACATTATTTTCCACACATAAAACATTTTTACATTACTATGAAACATTTCCTTGAGTTATTATACCAACATACTTGACATGTAAGAAGATGAATCTTCTTCCCTCCATGAATTTCTTGAAACTCCATTAGGTGTGTTGGGGAACTCACCTAAGCTAAGAATTTTAATCATATAACAAGATATATAATTAGGCATAATCACAAAGTTTTTCCTTACATCTACCATTTAATTTAGTTTCTCATGGGTAAAATGATTCCATTGTACATCAAATTATATGTTAATACGATTCTTTCTCGTTCCACCCATTGACTAAAACCAAAAATTATTGTGTGAGAAAAAAATAGTCATAGTGGGAAATCATATTATCTTTAAAAATCATTCATAGGATATCTAAATCATGAAACATTATTTTCAATCAATGAAACCTTTGGTTTAGCCTATTCCATCATTGGATATCATCTATTCAAATCCTTTATAATGTTTCATAATTAAAATGTGAGTTACGAAAATCATATCTACTGAGAGTGTCAAACTAGGTGTGCAGTAGAATCATGATCACCATACACTAGAATAATGGTCGATATATACTAGACCAACTCTTTTCAGGGTTAATACCCCTATATTAATCTATTATAAAACCACATCCACTTATAATATCCATAGAGGGATGTATTTCTAGGAAAACCACATAATTTATACCCTACTAAGACTTTATGGTGTTATCATATACTTGGAATTATCCCTATGGTTTTCACCAAAGTTCTCTATTACTAATCAATAAATATTGACTAAACCCTGCTTTGATTCTAACTATAATAACCCATACTTTTTATACATAAATATCACATCATTTTAAATTAATATAAAATACATAACATTATGATCAACACCAAAACCATAAAGGTTTAGTGTCATTGTATACTAGATGCACAATCTTCTTATTTCATAAAATATCTTAAAAATATCACACAAATATCTTTCTAAATAGTACTCTTATTGTAAATACCTTATTCAAAACCTTTCTTCAAAACCAGGGGAAGGGAAACATAAGAAAGGGTGAGATCAAATGCTCAGAAAGGGTAAATAAAGGAGACATAAATGGTCACTTAAACATAACATAAATATAAGGGTGTTAGAACATGGGCTTAAATTTTGAAAATACATAACTAGTATATCATAGATCATGATCTAGAATTGTGGAATAAATATAGTTTTTTCATAGTAAATTAGTCATATCAAAGAACTTGATCAATGATAGCATAAAATTGGTATAAGAAATAAGTTTTTGGTATATACATGAGCATAAAAAATCATTTCCTTAGTCAAGTCTCACTTATATGACTATAATAGTGTATTTTTTTCACTTCTCATTCCACTATATCCTTATTCAATGTTTACTCCCAAGAATATCATAGTGGATAGAGTCCCATATTAAATTGGTTTCATTACCCATTCCAGTCCATATTATCTCCTAAGGTATCCATCCTTACTCAATGCATTAGAGGTATATATAATTCTGGGCCAACCCATCACATAATCATAATACATTCATATGTTTTCCACAAGATAATAAATAATTCATTATATTTCATAACCAATGAAAAATAAATTTGTTTCATAAACATTTCAACAATTAATCAAAGCATAACCCATGAAAAATAAACAAGTTGAATAACTATCTCATTATCATAATCATAAACCATTTATAGAAATAATAAGGATGGTATCATTGGTTCATATCCCCAGTAAACCATAAGTAATATCAAAGGATTATATCATATATGAAAATTGTATTTAAAAGATAATTTAAATATTTCTTGAGGAAAATAACCTTTTTATCTTAAAATCACTTATATAAAATCCAAAAATTTCCAAAAAAAATAGGAAATTTTTTTATTTTAAATAAATATTGAAAATTTTTAAAGTAAGTTTAAAACCATTGAGTGGTTTTGATGGTTGGAAATATTATCCATATCATGTATATTAAAAAAATATTCCTTTTACATTTTTAGTAAAAATTAGAAAGTTCCTCATTCAAAAAATGACAAGAATATTTATTTTTAACCATTTTTTATAATTTCAAACATGGATAAAAATATATTTAAATATTCATAAAATAGTATAACAAATATTCTTGAAAATATTTTAAAGGAAAAATGGATATGGAAGATAAATATTCACAACAAAATAGAAAGTAAATTCTATTTTTTAAAACATTTTCTCAATCATTTTAAATACCAAAGATAGTAAAATGGTACTAATACTTTAAAATTACATGAATAACCATTGGAGAATAAAATTAAAATGGTTTTATTGGAGAAGGATCATATAATTTCCTTCAATAGAAATTCAATAATAAAAAATATCGATTAAAATGAGATTGAAACATAAATATCTTACCACATTGGTAACTTACAAATCAAAAACTCAATAAATAGAGAACCTTATATGGATTTTTAAATCCCCATAATTTTCATAAAAATCATTATAAAATAAATTCATGGTTATTTTATACACCACACAAAGGAATCAAGTGGTGAATATGGAATATGTCTCATAGAAATAAATGTGAGATAAGAAATCCCCTTACCTCAAGATTTAATTGCTTCAAAAGTGGTTTAACATCCTTTATAATGTATAGACCATAACCCCAGTAACCCATATCCAATAGTTACTCTAATAAATTGGTACTATATAAAATATATTTCATTTAAAAGGACCAAATTTTTTAGTAGTCATGGTAAACTAGATACATACTTGAATCTCACATTAAAAATAAAAACATAAAAAAAATATAGTGGAAGTAAATATTCTACATCCTTGAACTCATTCAAAGGTTACTTGGTCATATCCTATGGAAAGGGAAAAATAAGGGGTGATATAAAATTCTCATTAAGGGTTATTTATAGTGTAATATATCATGATTAAATAAATCATGGTCAATTTTTCAAGGTAAATAACCAAAAACACATGCCATGTAATCATAACTTGGGTACAAAATGCATCCATGGATAATATCAATGAAATAATATCAAGTATAATAATAACTAAATTATCATTGATAGAAATTATTAATATTGGACATCAAGATCATAGACATAATTATATCTATATTTTCAAGACCTTGCGCTAATAGAGTTTAATCAATGGGTAATTATACACCAAAAACACATTTGATTTGACTAACTAACCTGTCTCATGAGACCTTATGATTAATTGAGAGGATAAATATAATCAGGATCCACCATTCACTATATTTACAATTCATTCCTTATATATTAAATGATCAATTCAATTCAAAAACAATATGTCTTATCAATAAATATCTATATTGAATAAATATTATAGAATATCAATATTTCCGCAATAAATCAAATAACTTTCAAATTAAAACACCATATGTATAAATGGTATACAATTTAGGTAATAATAATATATATTATACAAATAATATTTATATTTAAGAAAAATTTAATGTCAAATGATCACAAGAATGTGATTGTTTCAAGAAAAAGTTAATTACTATAAAATTAATTGAGAAAGTGAATGTCAATACATCCCCTCATAAAACTAATAATAAAAAATATATAGAATGAATAAGGATGGTATCATTGTAACATATACTTAGTTTAGTATGATTAAAATAAATTTTTGTTGTTATTGATGAATATAAATACCATAAAAAGATCATTAAAAACATTCCTAAGGAAAATACCCTCTTCACATTGAAAATCACTTTTAAAGGACAAAATTTTCCATAATAATAGAAAAAAAAATATTTAAAAATAACATTTTAAAATTATAAAGTAATATTGAAATTAATAAGTGATCATGATGGTTGGAAATTATATTCATGCTACTTATGTTAAAACACATACTCTTTTCACATTTTCAGTAAAAATTCAAAAGGTACTTTGTTCAAAAAATGATAAGAAGGTTCATTTTAAACCATTTTTTAAAAAGTAAAAAATGGATAAAATATTATTTAATAAATAATTGGATAATAATTAAAATATTATTTAAATAATTTTATGTAAAATAAGGATATATAATAATAAGATTCATGACCGAGTAGAAAAACAAAGTTAGTTTTTTTAAATATTCATTCAGTATCTTGAGTACTTAAAAGAGTAAAATTAAAGTAAAACTTATAATTTTCATAAATAACCAATATATAAGAAAATATATTGGGTTTAAGATATAAGTATCAAATGATTTTCCCAATATATACTTAAACAATCTTGAATGATGATTAGATTGTGAAATAAACCCTTACCGCTTTGGTAACTTTTGAATCATAACCCCCTCAGAAGAAATAATTTCAAATTAAACATTAAACACCATGAATATAAAGGTAATCATGATATATCATATCAAATGGATAGTTTATACACCTCATAAAATAATATAACCGTATGATATAATATATGTCTCAAAGAATAAAATTTATGAAGAACCATTACAATGATCATAACATTAAAGTGAGAATTGATCGATGAAGTGATTATGTGTGAAAACATTAAATACCCAAAAAATGGAAATAAAACATAATTAAATTAAATTAAATTTCACACATAATCATTTCATAACATAGTTAATGAATTAGAAGTATAACCCAATGAATGAAAACTGACTTAAGAAACACTTTACTACATGGTAACTTTCAATTCAAATCATAATGGATGAAATAATTTTAATATAAAATTAAAATAACATGAAATTTGAATTATTCATGATGAAACATGTAAAATGGTACTATATTCACCATATAAAAGAAACTATGTACATAACATCAAAATATGCTTCAATTAAAGGAAATTGAGACAAAATCCCTTACCTCGTGCAACCCTTTAGTTAAAGAAGATTTAACCTCATGTATAATGGTCTAAAACATTTTATTAATTTATATAATAAAGATATTATTATTTATAATATTATATATTATAATTTTATAACATTTTATCACTCGTTCGTTAACAATATTTCATTATTTTTATTGTTTCATGTGTTAACTACCTTATTTTCTCATGCATGTTTATCATGAAAACTCTAGATCTTGAGAATAGGATATATTCCCTTAAAATAAATAATTATATTAATGTTATAAATATTATATTTATTAATTATATACATTTTTAGGATCATTATTTGAAATTTGTACATGGAAAATGAATCACGACGCTTCATGGAGACGGTAGGTTGTACGTACGCACGAGTGACGTTATCATTTCCTTAATAAAAAAGGTAAGTAATTGGATGACATATTAATTTTAAAGAATAAATATTATGTCATAATTATCATATATATTCATTATTTACATCATTATTACTATCCATGTGATTCGATGATGGAAAAAAATCGCATCGGTTTATGAGGCGGTAGTCCATCGTACACACAAGTGATGGTTTTATTTCTCAATTTGATGGAGAAGAAGATGGAAAAATATTATAACATAAACATAATAAAATCTCAATATATGGTAGATACCAGTGTAATTATATTGTAACTATTAATAAAAAATTTAATGTGGTAAAAGAAGAATTAAAAAGGAAAGAACTTAGTGATGATAGTTTCCTTTGCTTAGAAAAACCTCCTTTAGATTTCTTATTAAGGACCCTAGGGTTAGACTTTTTGGAAGTACATAACCTCTATAAATTGTATAATAATTTTAGGGAGATTTTTTTTAGGGTTTTTTTGATATAAATTTCTTGATAGTTGTGAATAATTGATGGGAGTAGGTGCCCTTTTATAGTTGATGAGAGTGGCACACTTGTGATTTTCATAATTTTACAATAATTTCATGTAACTTTCCTAGTAATATGGTTCCAAAATGTATCATATTATATTATAAAAGTATAATCTATAAAAAAAATAAAAATAATGGGGTTTAAAAAAAATTTAGGTCATTTTGACACTAATTCTTATATATTAACTCTTGGTAAACCTGTTTTAACCTTAACCATAGTAATTAATTTTTACTATTTTTAATATTTATTATGAAAAAAATTAACTTGAAGTTATTACCTAATATTAATTCTTCTAATTAAAAATATGGAATAAATTTTATTAAATTAAATTCATAGAATTATAATAATTTCATTTAAAAATAAACTCGTAAAATGCATCTCAAGAAATGTATTTTTCAAGCATAACATGATCTTACATTACCTTTGTGACTAATAATCATCATTATGTGAATTTAAATTCATATATATAGATATATAATCTATAAATTTCATTTAAATTATTTTTCATCAGGATATATTTTAATTATTTAAAATGGAAAAATATTATGCACTTAGAAACAGTTTTTATAACAAATTCATTTTTAAGCCTAAAAATAAACCTATATCAAAATCTGATATAATGATGATTAAAATGTAATTAATTTTATTAAATATAAATAAATTATTATTATTTTAATTTTTAATCAAATTCAAATCATAATGGGTCTTTTAAATTACTTAATTTATTGAAAAGAAATGACAGTTTTACAAAACATGGTATTTTTCACTATTCACTAAAAAGTAATCTTTTTAGAAAATTCCAAAACTTTTACCCTAAGTTAATTTTTACATTATAATTTTAAAATTTAATTTCATTTTCTACAATATAATTTCAAAATTTTATTGAAATTAAATATATTATTTTTTCACAAAAAATAATAAACCTTTTTTGACAAAAAAATATATATATTTAAAGCATGTAAAGACTCAACTAAAAATCAAGTCCTTATTAACAATATATTTTATTCATATAAAGTATTTACACATGATTTTAAAAAATTATTTATCCCTATTCATAATACCAATTTTAACAGCTAGGTTATAACTGTCACATTTAAATAGTATATTGTGGTTCATTTAGGCTCAGTGTTTCATGTCGTATACACTATCGAACATAATGTTATTATTTTAAAATTTCAGGGTTTTAAATTCTAACCACAATAAATAATTATTTCATTGAAATTTTAAATTTTTCTAATAAATCAAGAGTTTGATATTTTAAAATTCCTTTGTGGAAAACTCACAGTATAAAAGGGTTAATAAAACATTCTCTTAAAAAGAGGGAAAGGGAGATTTAAAGGATATATAAAATAACACAAAACTATGTTTCCAAATTTTATAATATTAATGGTAATTGAAAATATAGAAATGGAGGATGAAACTAACTTCTAAGGAATAATATAGAGTGATAGAGAAAATTTTTATGAGAAAGTTAATAGCTACAAAACCATAATTCTATGATGGGTGAAAAGATCAACAATTCATCAGAAATGATTATAATAGGATAACATTTTTGTTTCAATATCCTTTTACTATATTTGATTAATTTACTTACCATATATAATAATAACATTAGGAAATATACTTACTTGATATCTTTTTATCTCATAAGTACAATTTCCTCCTTTGGTTGTGCTTTGATCAATTTCCACTTCATCTATTATTCCAATAAATGAATATCCAATATGAATTTTTTTTATGCTTAAAGGACTAAAATCTACTTATAAAATATCATATAATCCAAAAAATAAGACAAGTTATTCCTATTATATTTAATAAAACCAAAATGGTTATCATAGTCCAATCTAATACCCAAAATGTATAACCTTCATATGAAGAAATAATAAATTAATTTCCCAAATTCAATAATAAAACAAAAGGTTTAACATAGATCATTGTTTAAATAAATAACCATGTATCCCAAAAAACCTTAATAAACTCAATGTGAAATAATGTTTTCACCTTAAACATGATTTCATACCTTTTAACTTACATCCCAAAAAATATAATTTCATTATTCCCAAATAATAATTTTTGTTAAACCTAACGGTTATATATACCTCAACCCAATAAAAATCTCCTTAAATATTATTACTCACATCAAAATAAAAAGAAAATTTATCCTATAATATGTTTTCTAAAATCAAATTAATCTTTATCCATAAAATAATTTAAGTAAAATGTCATACTAACTAGGCATTGAAACCTTGTCCCTCTTCGATTGTGGGATCAAACCCCACAACCTTGCCAAATGTGACTAGTTTTCATCTGACATGTGGTTCATAATTTTTTAAAAATTATATTAATATAATTCCTATAACATTCCCAAAAATATGATGAACATACTCAAAAATAAAAATTTTCATCAAATCACTTTTTAACTGTAAATTTTTTCTATATGACTTATGTTTTTTACAAAATTGAATAATATTAACTAGATATTGTTACCTTAGAATCAATATTCATATTAACCCTAAAGGTTATCCAAAAACATTAAAAATTTGTTCAAAAAATATAAAATCATTATTCCTAAAACAATCTTATCACTAAAAAACAAGTTATACATAAGGGTTATAAATACCTCAAATATTTATTAAAAGTCTATAAATTTCCACAAACTACTTCCATCACATAAAACTTTAGAAGGTTCATATGTTACTTTAAAATTATAATAATCCTTAAAATTATTAAACCATTATGGTACCTAAAAATATTAAATTGTCCTCATCTGAATCATAAAATTTTTTTCTTTGGGGAATATTCTTAAAGTATATAATAGGGTTATTATAATAGCCTAGGACCCACACTTCTAGATCCTATGCTAAAATACATAACTTTACATTCCTGACTATGATGATGATGAATGTGACCTAATTGTATCCATAAAAACCTTAAAACATCAAAATAAAAACATGGATCACTTATATTCTGGCGTACCTTTTAGGTTTAGAGTTTTATAAAATTAGGAAAACTCATATATAAAAAATACCCAAGTAATCAAATGATCATTTCTCCCATTTAACCTAGCTCCTCTTATTTCACATTAGGTCATCAACATCATCCTTTTGAAATCCTTTATAGTCATAAATCCTTCAAACTCATTCTTTATAACCTAGGGAAAATGAAACATAATAAGGTTAATCTCAAATTCTTAGTAAGGGTAAACATAAGCATTAACAATTGAATTTAGTCAATGATAATAAGAGTTCATAAGGGTGTGATAACATAATAAAAGTTCATGAGGGAATCATAAAAGATATCATACCCATAAATACCTGAATCATCAAATATGAAAACATGGTAAAGTAAAGAGTAATCAGAATCAATAATAATGATCCATTTGATATCAATCTCAATCATGAGATGAATTATAAATCTATATAAATCATACAAAAAACATGTACGTAACTTGGGACATCATTTTCAATTAACTCTTACAATAAGTCTTAAAAATGGAATAAACATATGGTCAAATTCTATACCCAATGCATTAGAGGGCTATCACAGACCCACCCATCCATGGTTTTTTATGGAAACACCCGTAATTGGTTTATAACATGACAACTCATCAAATTTCCAAGTACCATTAAAATCATAACATAAAAAATCTTTCATTTAATCATAAACTCAAAGGAAAACCCATTACACATTTCATGACTTTATTTAACTGTGGAAAAGAAATGGGTTCTATAAAAATTACTTTGAAACATGATTAACTCATATAAAATAAACAGGTTCTATAACAATATCTTTAAAATAAGGTTAACCCGTGGAAAAGAAACAGGTTCCATAACAATCTCTTTAAAACAATTATAATCCATCTAAAAATAAAAAATATAGTAGTAGTACAAAATATACCTAGGGGGATAAGTAACAAAAAGTTTTGTTGACATTTATTAAGGGAAATACCATTAAAATCTTATTAAAAACATTCTTGAGCAAAATATCCTTTTCATTTTGAGAATCACTTTTTAATACATAAAACATTTTGAAAATAATTTTCATTAAAAAAAATGTTGGAAAAATATAATGGAAGTTTTAGAAATAATTTAAAACACTTTTTAAAACATAAAAAATCAAAAAATATTTCCCTTGAAAAAGATCTTAAAATATCAGTTAAAAACAATTTGAAATTTTTTTAGAAAATATTGTTTTGAAAGAACACAGATTTTTGAATAAAGAGTGAAATGAAGTTGGATTAAAAATTATCAAATGATTTAACTACCAAAGAGTGGGAAATGGTATTATTACTTAAAAATTTCCTAAATAACTAGAGGATAATATATGTCATGAGAATTAAAATATTTCAACATTATACACTTAATCATATATAATTTCGATAATCAATGAGATCGTAACAAAAGAATCTTACCACTATGATAACATTGAATCATAATATACATGAAATAATAACATTAATTGAAAATTATAATATCCTTAAAATAATGATGTACATGATATAATTTTTCAATGGGGTAGTATATACACCTCATAAAATAAGATAGGTGCATTACATGACATAATTCTCAAAGAAGACAAATTATGAAAAAAATTAATTATCGCTTTGGTAACTATGAAACCATATAATCCATGAAATATATATCCTAAAATTAATATTTAAATACCCATAAATTTAATTATAAAAATTATAAAATAAATTTATAGGTATTATATATAACTCACAACAAAATAAGTGGTGAATATGGCATGTATCTCACAAAAATAAAAGTGAGATGAGAAAAACCCTTACAACTTGAGTAACTTTTAAATCATGAAATAATAACATATATTGAAATTTTTAAAATCAATAAATAAATTAAATTCATGATATAATATTTCATAGGTCATTATACACACCACATAAAATAATTTAGTGGTGAATATGGCATAAGTCTTGCAAGAATAAAATGAGACTTGAAACCCCCTTACCATGAGTCTGATTCATCATGTTTGTTCTTTATCTTCTTGAATAATAAATTTATGTTAATTATTTACTTTCTTGAGAACCTTTTAAAAGTTTATTATTACTTTTATTTTACTTATAAAAAATTTATATATAATTAATCAATTAATTTTAAGTCAGATATTTTGAACATTTTCTACTTATGTGTCAAAAATAGATTTTGTGGGTTGATTATAGCCAGAAAGGTCATTATTTAAACATATACAGAATAATAATCATGAAATAATTGTCATATTTATACTTAAATTATACTTTTAAAACCAATTATTAAATATGGTTATGAAAAATGAACTAACATTATGATCATGGAGATAGTAGGTCATACGTACGCATGAGTAATGTTTCCATTTTTCAATAATCATTATGGAAAGAAGGTAAGTAATATATAATATTTCAATAATGATAATTATATATTAAATTACATGATATTAAATTATATATACTTATATATATATATCATTATTTTTATGTCAAAGGTATCGCATCGCTTCGAGGAGGTGGTAGTCCACACATCCATGAACGAGGTTATCACTTTTTCAGTGTGTAAAAAGGTAATAAATAAAATGATATATTATATATAAAAAATGTATTTATGTCATTAATATTATAATATTTTCATTTATATCATATTTATTCATTATATTTACCCTTATTACCTTCCATATAATACGTTAGTGAAAAACACTTTACATCGCTTCGTGAGGCATAGTCTGTCGTACACACGAGCGATGTTATCGTACCCCCTATTATATGAAATATAAAATGGATGTATATGATATAATGAATCAAAAGGTATTATTATGTTATAAATATCATAAATATAACATATAAATAGTATTTCCATTATAATTTCCAACCATGAGATGTGGTAAAGGAAAAATGAACGGCATCATTTTGTGAGGCGGTAGTCCGCCATATACATGAGTGATGATTTTGTAACCCATTTGATGGAAGTGTGTGTGTTATTTTAGGTTGTAACATTAACATAAGAACATATAAGTATATTTAGGATACTTATTTTAGTATATATAAATGGTATAATAATAATTTAAGCGGTGTATAAAGAAATAAAATAAAAATGTATGTTGATAAACATTACCTCTTCTTCGGGTAACTCCATTTACTTTACACCAAAGGACTTCCATGGTTTGATTTATTAAAAAATTGAGGCATATAGGATGAGATTAGGAATTTTTGGAGTTGATTTTTTAAAGTTTTGGACAATCCAAAAGGATTAATAGGTTTGTATAATAAGGGAGAGTGAATTTCCTTTTATAATTGAGGAGTGGTATTCTTGTAAATACAAAAAGAAAACACTACTGGGAGGTCTCCCTTACATCATGTTCCTCTAATAATGAAAAAAATTGGATAAAATAGGTTATATTCTATAAATATATCCATATAATGGATTTTTTAAAAGTTTCTAGGTCATTTGTCCCCTTAAGAGTAAAGTTTAACTACTAAGTAAACTAATTTTTACTTTAATCACTGTAATTAATTTTAATTTCTTTCACTAATATTTTTGGTAAAAAATAAGTTTAACTTATTGAAAATTATAAAAAAATATTCCAAATATTGAATCCATTTTTCAAAAATTAAATTTATAGAAGTGGTATAATTTTATTTAAAATTAATCACACAAACCGAACGAGAAAGTGGGTTTTTAAAGTGAAAATATTCAAACTTTTATTGAGTTTTAATTTCAAAATTCAATATAAAAATGATTAAAATTACCTAAATTGGATTAATAGATGTATAATTTATCTAATTTAACTTTAAAACCAATTAAAAATATAATTTAACATTATTATTTAGAAGAAAAGTCATTTTTTAATTAAAATTCAGTATTTTTCATTATTCTTTAAAAAATGAAACTTCTCAGAAAAATTAAAAAAATTCAACCTATGATAATTTTTAAATTTATATTTCAAATAATAAGTTTATTCTATGAAATTAAATTTATAAAAGTTTTAAATTTTATTTTTAAAATAAGTCTTCCATTAAAAGGCGGCAAAACAGCCTTTTAGAAAAATATAGTTTTTTTATGCTTAAAATCAAATTTGTTCTTATTTTATGCCTAAAAAATTATTTATTGAATTTAAAAACATTTTATTGAATATATAACATATAAATTTCATTAATATCATTAAATATTAGTGATTAATTTAATTTATTAATATAAAATTCCTTTGTGGGAATAAAAATAATTTTTCATTAAAACACATCTTTTATATTCAATTGGTTTTTATTTTCATTTATAATTAATTAGACACTAAATAATTAATTATATATATACATTTATAAACCATATTTTTATAATTTAGTTAATACTATTCATTCCTTCTATTTCAATTCATAGTTGATAACTATCATATTAAAAATTAATAGTATATTTTAGTTCCGTAAAAATCAGCCTTGCGTGTAACACACATTATCAAAGAAACTCAATGTTGTGTTCCACACAAGATAAAATATATGTTGTATATAATGTAAGATAAACTATTAATTGTGTGTAACACAAGCTATAAAATAATTTAAATTAATTTTAAATAATATATTTCTTAAAATATCAGGATATTACAGTTATGTTCCCTAATTTGTGTTTTTATAAATATAGTTCTCAATGTTTGTACTAAAATTTCTTGGAAACCAACTATAAATACCCTGAACCTAGTAACCCAAATCTAGTAGTTAATTTAATTCATTTTTACTAAATAAAATATATCACATCCTAAAGGACCAAATAGTTTATTATTCTTGGTAAACTATATAAATAGTTGAATCTCACATTAAAATTGAAAATATAAGAATACAACATAGTGAATGTAAATATTCTGCATCCTTAAACTCATTCAAAGATTACTTATTCATATCATATAGAAAGGAAACAAAATAAGGGGTGATATAAAATTCTCAATAAGTGTTACATACTACAGAATCTATTATTATTAATTATGGAATAATCAATATGGCAAGGTAAATAACTGAAAATATAGGCCATGTAATCGATAACTTAAGCACGAAATGCATCCATGGATAATATCAATGAAATAATCTCATGGATAATAATAATCAAAATCTCAATGAAATAAATTATTAATATTAGACATCATGATCTCATACATCATGATTTCTATACTATAAATACCTTGCGCTAAGATAGTTTAATCTATGGGTAGGTATACACTAAAAATTCATTTAATTTGGCAAACTAATTTGTCACATGAGACCATAAAATTCATATAGGGGGTTTCCATAACCAAGACTCAACCATTAATTCATTTCCAATTTAATACTCATATATTGAATGATCAATTCAATTCATAAACAATATTTCTTATCAACAAATATCTGAATTTAATAAAGAATATAGAATATAAATATTTCCCAGTCAATCAAATAACTTTAAAAGTAAAACACCACATATATAAATGGTATATTATTTATGAAATAATCATATCCATGATATAAATAATATGTATATTTAAAATAAATATAATGTCCAATAATCACAAAAGAGTGATTTTTTGAAGAGAAATTTATCGACTACAAAATTAATCAAGAAACTGGATGTAAATACATTACTTGGTAAAACTAATCATAAACCATCTAGATAAAGAATAATTATGGTATCATTATAACATATCACTCATAGAGTATAATCAAAATAAAGGATTTTTGTCATTGATTAATATAAATACCCTAATAATATCATTAAAAATAGAGAGGAAAATATCATTTTCACTTTGAAAATTTCTTTTAAAGACTAAGAATTTATATAATATTATGAAAAAAAATATTTGAAAATAAACTTATAAAATTTTTAAGTAATTTTAAAATTAATGATTGGTCATGATGGTGTGATAATTCTTTTCATTCTGAGTACATTAAAACAAAGATTCTTTTCACATTTTTAGTAAAAATTCAAAAACTACCTTATTCATAAAATGATTATAATATTACTTTTAAACCATTTTTTAAAAAGTAAAACATGGGTAAAATTATATTTAATAAATCATTTTATAATATTAAAAATATTCTTTAAAAAGTTTTAAGTAATATATATATATAAAAAAATGATTCCCATTCGATTAGAAAACAAAGTCCATTTTCCTTTAAAAATATTAGTTCATCCTATTGACTAGTTAAAAATGAAAAGAAAACTTATAATTTTTATAAATAGCTATATTATAATAAAATATATTGGTTTTAATAGATAAATATCAAATAATATTCCAAATGGAGGCTTTGGAAATCTTGAATAATGATGAGATTGTAAAATAAATTCTTACTTCTTTGGTTACTTTTAAATCATAACCCTCATGGAAAAAATAAATTAAAATAAAATTTTAAATACCATTAATATAATTTTAATCGTGATATATCATATCAAAGTGTTATTATATGCATGTCATAAAATAATATAGGTGTATAACATAACATATGACTCAAAGAAGACAATTTGTGATGAAGAACCCTTACAATGGTCATAATGTTGAAGTGAGAATTAATCAATGAAATGATTATGTTTGAGATATTTAAATCAAAAAAAATTAAATAAAACATAATACAATCCAAGTAAATTTTACACATAATTATGGCATAACATATTCAATGAAATAGGGGAATAACCGATTGGATGGAAATAGACATAAGAAAATCATTACCACTTAGTAACTTTCAAGTCAAATCACATTGGAATAAAAAAAATTAATTTTAACTTAAAATACCTTTAAGTGTGAATTATTCATTATATAAAATTTAAAAGGGTATTATATACATCATATAACATAAACTAGGTGCATAACATCAAAATATTCCTCAATAAAAGTAAATTGAGACGGAATCTCATACCACACATTTCCCTTTAGTTAAACATGATCTAAACTCAGGTATAATGGTTTTAAACATGTTATTAATTTATAATAAAACCATATTTTTTATTTATAATATTATATATTATCCTTTTATAACATCTTATCACTCATTCATTAACAACATGTCATTATTACTATTGTTTTGGGTGTTAACTGCCTTGTTTTCTCATGTATGATTGTCATGAAATCTATGGTTTATGATCATATGATATAGTTACATTATATCCATAATGAGATTAATGTTATAAATATAATATTTATTCATTATATACAATTTTTGGATCATTATTTAAAGTTTTAAATGTAAAATGAATCGCATCACATTGTGGTGACGGTAGGTCATACGTACGCACGAGAAATGTTATAATTTCCTTAATAGATGAAAGGGAAAGGAAGTGGAAGATATATTAATTTTTCATAATAAATTATATTTCATATTTATCATATATATTAATTATTTCCATCATTATTATTATCCATTTGATCTGATGATGAAAAAAAAATTGCATCTGTTCGCAAGGCGGTAGTCCGTTGTACACACAAGTGATAGTTTTGTTTCTCATTTTATAGATAAGTATATGGATAAATATTAGGAAATTAACATAATATCATATCATTATATGTTATATACTGGTGTTATTATATTTTAATTTTTAATACATAATTAATTATGATAAAAGAAGAAGTAAAAAAAGAAAGAGCTTGTTGAAGATGATTACCATCACTTTAAAAACTCTCCTTGGATATATTATTAAGGACCCTAGGGTTGGTATTTTGGAAAGAAAAAAACCTTCAGAAAGTGTATAAGTATGTTGGGAGAGATTTTTTTATGGTTTTTTTTTCAAGATAAATTCCTTGATAGTTGTGAATAAGTGAGGGGATGAGGTTCTCTTTTATAATTTAAGTGAGTGGCGCACTTGAAATTTTTTAAAGTTTTAAAATAATGTCATGTAAATTTCTTGTACATATGGATCTAAAATGGATCATATTATAAGTTTATAATTTTAAGGTATAAATCCAACTAAATGATGATGTTTTATAAAGTTTTTAGTTCATTTTGACCCTTATCCTTATAGATTAACGCCTGGTAAGCATGTTTTAACCTTAACCATGGTAATTAATTTTTACTATTTTTACTATTCAATATGAAAAAAATTAAGTTAAACTTATTAAATAATATTAATTATACTTATTAAAAATATGGAATCCATTTTATCAAATTCAATTCACATAAGTTGTAGAATTTAATTTAACAATAAACCCACAAAACGTGTTGAAAATCGGTTTTTTAAGAAATGTATTTTTCAAGCATAAGATGCTATTACATTAATTCTATAAATAGTAATAATTATTTTATGAATTTAAATTCATATATATAGATATATAATCTATAAATTTAATTTAAATAATTCCTTATTAGGTGTTATTTTAATTAATTAAAATGGATAAATAATATGCACTTAAAAATAGTTTTCAGAAAAATACATTTTTAAGCATAAAAATAAACTTATAGAAAAATATGGTATAAATGAAATTACATTACCCATAAAGGAAAACCTATCCAAATTAATTCTATTCTTCAAAAACCCCAAGACTGCCTCTAATAGTACAAGGTCTAGAAACAAGCATCGATAAGTCATGATACAAATGGAAGGCCTTTACCTAGTGTACCTATATGCACGCACTTATCCATCTTCATAAAATAGTGAAGAGGAATAATAAAAAGGGATATAATATCTAAAGTAATAATATTCATGAAATAATCTATAGGTAATAAATTATATTACAATTTAATAAAACCAAATTGTAAAGGGTAAAATACATGCTCAACCAGAAATGAGATCCCAACATGATAACAACTGGGATAAAGGGAAGCTGAGTGATCTCGACTCCTGATATCCAAACCTAACCACCATATGTGGTATATGCACTTGAGTATCCCTATGCTCCACCAAAACCACTGCTTATATTTCCACCGTCTTCATAATATATTACATTTTTAGGGAAAGCTCATCCAATGGCGAGTATATACATACCCAATAGGACGTGTTGAAAACCAAAGGGGTATTAATAGAAGATGCGATATAAGTAGACAACTCAACCCAAATAAAGAGGGAATGAAACCCAATAACATATATATATATATGCACACTCATAAACAAACCCATATGAGAAATAAAGGGGATCTCTATCTCACAGCTCAGCCCAGGATGATGAGTCTACCTACAGCTCCAAAGGTCTATCATTGATGCCCAGAATCTCACATGTCTATCCAATGAAGTCATGAGAAGGAATTTCACCTCACCACTACTCTACAAACTGAGGGGAGTAATCTCTAATATAGTACCTATACCATAGTACAATAATTTAATGCCACTTAGTAGATAGGTAGAGGACTCACACCCTGATGCTATAGAGGGATGTCACTCACGGTATGGAGGACCCAATCCCTAGTGTGTCTAGGGGATTCCACTCAGTATATGATGATAGAGGACCCACTCCCTAGTGAATCAAGGTTTGAAACTCAAATTATAGATAACCCATGACCTAGTTTTTTAGGGTTTTCACTTATTAGATGTCGGTAGAGGACTCACGCCCTAGTGCATCAGGGGGAGATACTTAAAGTATATAGGAATCACGCCCAAGTGTGTCATGGGATGTCACCTGATAGATATTAGTCAAGGAACCATGACCTAGTGCATAAGGGGTTCATTACTTAGTGGGTAGAGGACTCAAACCCTAATACCATAGGGGGAGCCACTCAACTAATGTAAGAATCATGGGGGACCCACACCCTAGTGTGGTATGGGGTTTTCTAACCCTAGAATCTCTCTGATGATCTTATCTGATCATTTTCACTATAAAGTGTTTCCTAAGGAATCATCGTACTTAGAAAATTTCACATAATCTCTAAAAATCAACAATGAAAGATACCATCACGTTATATGTGTAAAACTACTTAGGAGAGGCTATTCACGAGCCAAAATTTAAGCCCAAACGAAAGAGATATGTAAGGTGGAAGTTTCTCATAGGGGTACATGATCTGTATAGGGTCCACATGACATGTGGTCTCGCTCCATTGCCTGGTTGTGTTCTCCTCTAGGAACATCTTGAATTCCATGTCACCATACATGGAATTTAAGGGGCCCAAAAGACTTGTATCATCCACCTAGGGCCTACCCATGTGCTCATGTCCATGCCCTTGTACATGGTCGTGTACATGGTCATGCCCAGTACTGACCTATACCTGTGTACTCCTAGAGTACAAGGCATGTCCTCCTACATGGCGTCTTAGTAGTGTCCTACTAGAACATGGTTTATCCAACTAGGTAGGGTCATATGGTGTATAGTCCTAGCCACATGGTGTGTGATCCTTATATTCCATGAAACCCTATACACTATGGTAATGTGGGGCTATATGACATGTGTTCTTAGACTACATACCATATAGTCGAGTTTTCTGTAGAAGCTCAAGATCTCCACATAGTTTTATATATATAACTATTATAACTCGTTTTTTACCAATTTACCACCCTAAATTGATGTGGGTCACATCCGGTTGTCATTTCCCAACCTCTAGTGGTTAGAAAATATATTTTTTTCATACACACGAAGCCTGCACACTACCCAATGCGACTCCTATCATCTGTTGCTCGATCTCATCCTCACTCCAGATCACAGATCCACTAAGAATCACCCACAACCTAACATATATCCTAATCCATTCTCAATTTATAAATTCATTTATCATATGAACAACATTAATGAATATAATGGTTAGATTGCACTCAAAACCACCCCAGGAAAGTTGAATCATGACCTTGTAGGCGAATGGTGGAGAACACAAAGAACAAAGGGGGATGAATCACGTAAACAAATTAAATCTATCATTTTCCAAGATTTCTTAACCAGTTTTCATAAATATAGGAATAAATGGGTAATAAAATGTGTAAAAAGGGAATAATTATATTGGATAAATATAATCAATAAATTGTGAGGATCTTGTGAAGAACAATTATCACATATCAAAAGTAAATAAAATCCATGATCAATCTTTTAATAAAGGGAAGAAATCCTAATTTATGATCCCTACCTAGATTATAGTTTGATATTTGGTGAATAATGTGTTCACATGTGATAGATAAGACCCACTATATTCACTATCTCTTGATCCACCTCGATCTGATCATCGTTCGTCATTCGATGTTGATCCGTCGATGAAAAACACTCCCTTCATCCTCTCAGATCTATCAAGGTTTATATGGATAAACCTTATAAAATCATTATAACAACATATTTATATAGGGAAGTTTAAGTTAGTTTTAGTAAATTATTTAATTAGTTAACTTAACTTGCCCTCTAATGGATACCTCAGCTGAACGTCAAGCGCTGACCAACCTAAGGTAAACCCTATGTTCTATAATCAATTGTGGTATTAGATTTCTGATCTAATTATCCTATCATGAGATATTTAATTGTTTTTTTAAAAATATATACATGTGATACTAATTTATTTAAAATTTTCATAATATCAATCTCATACTCATCAGGCCTCAGAATCTCATGTCATCTCAATGCCTGGCTTCGAAAATATTTCTTAATTATTTCAAAGTCTTACAAGGTAAAAAAAATTCACTATAATAAATATGATTAAAATGTAATTAATTATATTAAATATAACTAAATAATATATATTCTACTTTTAAATAAAATTAAAATCATAATGACAATTTTAAAATACTTAATTTATTGAAAATAAATGATAATTTCACAAAAATCCATGTTTTACACTATTTACTAAAAAATCACTCTTTTCAAAAAAAAATCCCAAAATTTCACCCTAAGTTAATTTTGAAATGATGATTTAAAAAATTGGTTTCATTTTTTAAAATATAATTTCTAAAATTGGTATAAATTAATTATATTATTTTCCCACAAAAAGTAATAAAAATATTTTTTATGAAAAATATATTTTTAAAGCATGTAAAGACTCAACTAAGAATTGAGTACTTATTTACCAATATATTTTATTCATATAAAATATTTATATATATTTAATAAAAAAATATTCCTTTTCATAACACTAATTTTAATGGATATGTTAAAATGATCACATTTAAATAGTATATCATTGTTCGTTTAGGCTCAGTGTTGCATGTTGTATAAGCTATCAAACATAATATTCTTATTTTAAAATATCAAGTTGTTACATATAATAAATTTAAATTTATTATAATTATGTATAAAAATCATGTAACCACTTATAATATTATATATTACCCACTTATAACATTTAAACACCCATTTATTAATAATTCTTTATTAAAATCATTATTTCTAGGTGAAAACTATTTTATTTTTTCATGAAAGTTTCTATCCTGAAGTTCTAGTCATTATAATTTGATTATGGTTCCATTATCTCTATGATATAAATATCATATATTTTTATTATATATATATATATATATTTAGAGTCATCTATAATAGGTAAAGACAAAAAAACGAATTACACCATTCACGGAGATGGTGGGTCGTGTGTACGTATGAACGATGTTTCCATTTTTCAATAGATGGAATGAAAGAAGGGTAAATAATAATTAACATTTAAATTATCATATTAATATCATAAATAAAATATATATTTATTAAATCCATCATTATAATCATCTATGTAAAGTGGTGTTGAAAAAAAAATTATACCGCAACATGGAGACAGTAAGTCGTACGTACACACAAGAGATGTTTTCACCTTCCGTGGGATGAAAATAAGGTGAATAATGGTTGTTAAATCATCATAATAACAATTAAATACATTAAATATACATAATTAATTATTTTATATTAGATAACATGGATTTATATGAGGTATAAGAAGATATAAAATTGAAAATTCTTGGTTAAGAGTTATACCTCTTCATTGAGAAATCTCTTTTTCCTTACACCTAAAACCTTTAAAGAATGGTATTTTAGAAAGATAATAATCTCTATGATGTGTTTAATTAATATACGATGACTTTAGGGAAGTTTTTTTATTATATATAAGTCTCACACATTGTTAATAATAAAGGAGAGGAGGTTCTTTTTATAAGTGAGGGGTGGGGCACTCATGGAATTACTTAAAGTATTAAATTAATTTAAATTATTTTTATGTAAAAATGGATCCAAATTGATATAATTAAAATATAATATGGGTAGGAGTCTAAATGATCTCATACAATAAAATTTTAACAAAATTTGGTTATGTTTTTACCCTTATCTCTTATTTTTAACCCCCCATTACCCTTTCGACAATTATCATGATATCAATGTTTTTCACTTTTTAGGGGTCTAGAAAGTTACTTTAAAGGGAAAAATGACCCAAAAATAGACCTTGTTTGATATTTTAAACCATATCCAATTATTTTTTCTTAATATAGTATTTTTATGAATTATAAATCATTTAATAAATTATTATTTCTTATAAAATATCATTAATGTCATTTTTGGGAATACATGAAATATTATAATATAATATGTGTCTAACTAATGTAAAATGATTCAAAAATTATATGTATTTTAATTTAAGGAAGATATTATCTTAATATAATAAACTAATCAAATTTTTATAGGTTTAGATGTAACAACCTAGGAAAATAAATAATATGACATTTTCATATTTATTAAAATTTGTGAATTAAATATTAATTTTACTTTAAAGGGGATGCTATTTTCGATGGTGTACCTAATACTCAACAACAGGGTTTTTTGAAAACTTATGTTTCACACAACATTGAGTTATACTAAAAAATATTAATATAATATTATTATTTTAAATAGTAGTTAACATCTAGTCGTTGTATTGGCGAGAATTAACAAAACTAACCATATTATACCCGAATGTCCTGAAGGCCTTATTTTTATTTAATTATGGATAATCCCCATTTTAAGGGTTAAAGGTGAACCCGAACATGTCCCGTAGGCCCAAGGCACAAGGCCTGACTGACTCGCAATACATGACCCGAAGGCCTAGAGGCAAACCTTTGCCCATAACATGACCCGTAGGCCCAACCCACAAAACTAACCATGTTATAATTAAATATGTTTCTTAAATATTTTTACATTTATCTAATAAATTTTAGAGGCTTAAAATAAGAAAGAATCTTATTTTAAGCATAAATACTCCAATATTCATTAAAAGGATGATTTACCACCTTTTGATGGTGAACCCTCTTTAAATCTAGTTTTGGTCACTTTTATATATTCTATTTGACAAAATAAGATTATTCTTTAGAATCGGGAAATAAAAATTTACTTTGGGTATATTTTTTGTATTTTTCTGATAAAATTCATTTTTTAATGAATAGTGAAAATACTGTATTTTAATTTAAAACTGTCTTTTAATCTAATTTATTTATAAGGTTAGATTATCTTTTTAATTTGTTTTAAAGTATAATTATATTATTTTTTACCATTTAATCCAATTTTGGTCATTGCAGTAATTTCACTTTAAAATTAGACGTAAATAAGTGTCAATCTTTTGATAGTTATTATTTCTTAAAAATACGCTTTTTGTTTTGACTGCAGAAAATAATTTTAAATTAATTTCTTCCAATTATGTGTTTTGAATTTGGAAAAACTGATTCCATATTTGGAATTAGGAGGTCCAAATTTTGTAAATAAGTAACTTTTATTTTTAAACATTATGAATATTTACTTCAGTAAAAATTTTATTTACCATGGTTAAAGGGTAAATATGGTAAATAAGGGTAACAAAATATTATTATAATAATATTAAATTACCCTAACATATATTCTAGTCCTATTTTTTGATACATTTCTAACCATGTTCATCCTTGGGTCTATTTTTGGACCCCATGGAGCCACTTGGGAGTGATAATGACACTTTATATTAATTAATTTAAAGTAAATACAAATATGACTTAAACATATATCTTTTAGTAAATAAATTCTTACATGGGGTTATATAAGTTACCTATTTAAATATAAATATTAATTTGAAATATAAAAATATTTCCTACATCATGATACTTTTTTATAATTTTTATACGTCAAATTAATAAAATTATTTATGACACAATAATGATGCAGTGTTTACCTCATTAATGAATGATTTAAATAAATAAGATTATAAAGATAAAAACAATATCCAAAACCTGTCCAATTATTATTATATTATTTTACTTCTAACATGATTCATCTTATATTCTACTTTAATAAGTTTTGGACCTTTAGAAACCAAAAAACATTATATAATAAAATAATATTTTTAAACATTCCTAAAGAGACCCTCCTCCCCCTTATAAAAAGCCCTCACTTCTAACCCATTCCTCACACTTCTCAATCCCCTTATCTCATCCAACCTCTACTCAATTAAGCTCCCTAAATCCATCTCCTCCTCCTAGAATTCTTCCCCTAGGCAGATGGAAATTCAATTAAACCTTTTCGTTCAAACCAAAGGGAGATACCCGATTTAAAGGTAACGTCTTCTCTTAAGTTCTTTTGTTTTATTTTACTTATCCAACCCCCTAAAATATTTTTATTCCTTTATTTTATAAAAAAAATATCCTAAATATACTATGTTTTTTTATGAAAATGATTATAACTACACTTACACACACCTCCATCTAATGGGTAAATAGCATACTGTTTTTGTGGACGGTGAACTACTGCCTCACGAAATAATGATTGTTCAATATTCTCATACCACCTATTATGGTGGCCATTAAGATAGAAATGTATTTATATTTTATATATATTATATTTATATTTTTTATATGCTTATTTATTTTTCATTTATAGAATACCTTTATGGTTTCCATAGTGGGTAAATACGATAATTTCATTTGAGAAAGTGCTGACTACCATCCCCTCAAAGTGATATGACTCGTTCATGCCATACGCGGAATGTATAAAGGATTTATTTAATGAAATTATATATGATATTATACTGGAATTATAATATATCTATGTATAATTAAGTTTTCATTCCATTAAAATGCAAAATATAAATGAAAGTAGCCTTCATACGTATGTACGGCTTACCGTCTCCATGAAGGATGCATTTCATTTCTTATCTCCAAATGGTATGTACTATTATAAATACATATATATACTAGATATATATTATATATATTATATCTAAATCATGACTATCATTCTATATATAATGGACCTTTTACCACATGAACAACTTGTAATTATTAGAAGTTCATTTTGGACTCAAGTATCGAAAAAACGATCATTATTAACTTAAATGGTTACATAATGTTTATAACATGGTAATAAGTGATATAAAAGTAATAATAAACTTGAAAAATTTTATTAATCAATTATAAATTAACTTTATTTTATTATTTATGAGATTAAAGAACAAACGGGTCAAGTCAAACACGAGGTAAGGGGTTTCTTATCTCACTTTTAATTCTATGAGATTTCCATTGTTCGCCACTTATTTATTGCATGTGGTGTATTGTGTACTTCCATTTGATATATAATATCATGATTATTTTTATATTCATGGTATTATGTGATTTATTTTGTGGTTATTAACTTTTGGTCTTACGACTCGATTGATTACAACGTGGTAAGGGGTTTCTTATCTCACTTTTAATTCCGTGAGATTTCCATTGTTCACCACTTATGTATTGCATATGGCATATTGTGTACTGAAATTAGATATATATTATCATGAATCTATTTATATTCATGGTATTCTATGATTCATTTGGTGGTTATTAACATTTGTTCATATGACTCGATTGATTACAATGTGGTAAGAGGTTTTCATCTCACTTTTTATTCCCGTGAGATTCATGCTATATTTGCCACTATTTCCTTTTGTGTGGTGTATTTAATGCCCATGATTGTATTATTTCTATAATATAATTTAATTTATAGGTATTTACATCTTCATTGTATGATCCTTCTTTCATGTGGTGTAATTTTCGTAAGTTACCAAATCGGTAAGGGAACCTTTCACCGTACTCTTTTAGTAAAAGACCTCTTTAATGTCATGTATTTTAATTTCCTTTTTCTTATGTTGGTATATGTTATTATATTTATTTATTGCTATAAATTTTATATCCATGTTATGAGAGACCCTTTTTCTCTCTCATCAACTCATTTTCTGAATTTTAAAGTGACGTCAATAGGCTCTCGAATTTCTGTAAGATAATTTCTTAACCCAATTTCAATTCTTTGGTTTAAAATTATACTTCTTGATTATGTCATGATATTAATATGATTTAATGACCTATGATTGTTTTAAACTTAATATCCACTTATATTGGGTGTATTCTTATCTATCACACATAATTATGTAATTGATTTATCCTTAATCTAAGGATATGATCTTTGCAAGGGACTTTGTCTCAATTTACATTCCATTGAGACTTATTTTTTTTTATACACAAATTCACTTTTATATAGTGTATATAATTACCTTTTACATATTATATCATGAATATATTTATTCTCATGGTATTATAAGATTTGATTAATGTTATTCCTCAATTATTTTTATTCAAGTGTCTCTCATTTGGTTAGGATCTCTTTAACTGAAATATCATTTTAAATGTTTTAAAGATTTATTCATCTAAATATTTCTCATTAATGTCCATGTGTTAAAAATATTTTTAAGGATTTATTTATATGGACATGAATGTTTTGAAATTAAAATTTATTTCAAAAGATTCAAAGTGGTATGGGATACTTTGATTCAAAAATATATTTATTAAATGTTTTAAATGGTTTTGAAAATAGTTTGATAAATCATTGTTTATTTCAATATCTTGATATGATATATTGTGATTCGAATGTGGAAATGTTATATTTCCTTTATGCTTGTGTTATGTTTTATGATTGTGTTATGATTATTAGGTGTTGTTTACGTATATGGGTGGTTCTGTGATAAACCTAGGGCGAGTGAGCCCAAGATAGCTCTCCAATGCATTGGGTAACGTGACGGAGGTAAATGTTAATGTTTCTCCTAAGAAATTTAGAGAATATGTTTTGATGGGTATTCCAACATAACTCCCTATGTAGCTGTGATATCTACAATGTAAATATGATATGGATTCCATAAGTTACCTTTATGATTTATGATTTCTATGTGTTATTCATAAATCTTATGATTTTATGAGGTACATTATGATTGAAAGGATGGTTTCATTGATTTTTATTTATTAATGGGTTAATTTTTCCTTTCCTTATTGTATAACCCTTACTGAGATTTTTATGTTGATCCTATGTTTTGAAATATTTTTCACAGGACATAAAGATGAATAGGGTCAAGGATGTGATCAAGGAAAAGTCATGTTATCTAAAACATGGAACTAGACATGTTACTTTTTTTAAGATTTTTTATTTTATGAAAAAAATGGAAACTGAGTAGAAGTGTCTACTTTGAAATTTTTTAAATGTAATGTAATATTTTTGGCCTAATTATCTAATAATATAAACCTAAAAAAGATCCTCAATATGAATTCTTCACTCAAATCAAGATTATGTAATGTTTAAGGATGGGGCCTTATAGTTGGTATCAGAGGTCTGTTTAGATAACTTTATTGGCTAGGGTGTTATTTAAGCACAAGTGACATAACCATAATGGTTAGAATATTAGAAATAATCATAGTTATTTTAGATAAATTGAATGAGTTTAAGATAACATGAATAAGTCTACCTTAGTATTTACTCTCCTCATAAGATAATATATGATGATTTTACTAATACACTCACACAGACCTTTTTGGTTTTAGTAAATGGCTGGATCTAGAAGGCACCAAATTAATAGTATATATGAAGAAAATTGTGATGGTTTTCTGAATGAGAAACTGAATGAAATGAGAGCTTCAATGAGAACTCTTGTGGTTATTCTCAACCAACTATCTGGAGTCATGATTGACCAACTAAACCTTGGTGATTTTTATAAGGCATGGTATATGAAAGAAACAAATCCCTACAGAATTTAAGGTAATAATAATAAATGTAAGTGTATTCAAAAACCTATGCGTCAAGTATGTGGAAAGAAACACCTAGGAAAATGATTCAAAGGGATAGGAAGATGCTATAGATGTGAAAATGAAGGTCATAAAGCAAAAACCTTCCATGGAAAAAGGAAGCATCTAGTTGACTCTAGGAAAGGGAAAGAAGTTCTTTCTGAGGGATCAATTTAATGTTTTAAATGTGGTGTGCATGTTCATTATACAAACGAATGTCCTATAAAGAAGGTTCAGGAATGGGATCACCAAGATCATACGAATATATTTTTACCAATACCTAATTCCATTCCAATTGAGGATGAAGAAACTGACAATGATCAATGAAAGGTATGGATTATTTCTTAACTGATGTTTTGAAATTATTGAATCTTAGGATATGATTCATGATTTTTTTTTTGTAGGAAAGAAGTATTTCAGAATAAGTTGTAAAAGAATAGTTAATGGATCATGAAGAATGTTGAATGAGTAAGAAGTCAATATATAATGGAATCAAGATTTATGGTAGATTTTAGGATGATAAAATGCTTAAAAGTATTAAGGCTCTTTTGATTATGGGATTACATTTGAATACTTTTTATAGTATGTGTAACCCTAAAGTTTGATATATAAAAATATTATTCAAGGAATAATTATCTTTTTTTTATGAGTAATGGTGGAATTTTATTTTTGAAGAACATATGTTTTATGGATATTTGGGTTATTTATGGAAATGATTAACCTATCATAGAGAATATGTTATTAGGTTAATTACACTTCAGTATGTGACTTTAAGAGTAGTCAATGTTATTTGGAGATAAATGTTAAGATTTACTGTGGAAGAATATGTGATTAAATTCTTATGAGTTTTGGGTTTTAAACTTAGTCTGGATTATTTTGAATAATTTTAAGGAAAATTGTGTATTTAATGGTCTTTGTTGAACCTTGGGTATTTTTTATTGAATTTTGGAGATTAAGAGTAATTTTTCTTTTTATAACGGATTATCCTTTTAAGGTATTATCTGATCTCATACTAACCTTTTTGGTTTTGGTTAATGTATAAAGATAGGGGAAATATATAGTTCATCTTTTGTGGATTATTTGATACTCTAGAAGTTGATTCTAGCACTTCAGGTGTGACCAATACATCTTGAATACTTACCATTTGGTGTGGTAGAATTTTATTAAAGGGTGACACTTTACATGACAAGTAAGTATATTTCCTTACGATCTTATTCTAGTTATTAATAAAATTATTCAACTCTATGAAAGGATATTGAAGAAAAAATGTTATAAGCTCTATTTTATCATCAAACTTTTACCCAACCACAAATTTATGGTATTGTGGTGGTTAATTTTCCATGATCAAGTTCTCTATCACTCTCTATTAATCTATGAGAGTTAGTTTCTCTTCCATATCTATGTTTTCCTATATGGAATCCTAGTATGGGTTATCTTAGGTGACTATTATTCTTCTCTTTATTTATTTTAATGTGATATTTTTATTCACTATTTTCTAATGTAGAACTTTTAATGAAGTTTCCAAGCCCAATTTTAAAATTGCGAGGATGCAATTTCCAAAAGGGGGGAAGGATGTAACATCCCAGGAAAATAAAGAATATGAAATTTTCATATTTATTAAAATTTGTGAATTAAATATTAATTTTACTTTAAATGGGATGCTATGTTTGATGGCGTACCTGATACACAACAGTGGGTTTCTTTGAAAACTTTCGTTGCACCCAACGTTGAGTTATACTGAAAAATATTAATATAATATTATTATTTTAAATGGTAGTTAACACATAGTCGTTGTATTAGAGGGAATGAAAAAAAACTAACCATATTATAATTAAATATATTTCTTAAATGTTTTTATATTTATCCAATAAATTTTAGAGGCTTAAAATAAGAAAGAATCAGATTTTAAGCATAAATACTCTAATATTCATTAAAAGGACGATTTACCACCTTTTAATGGAGAACCCTATTTAAATCTAGTTTTGGTCACTTTTATATGTTCTATTTGACAAAATAAAATTATTATTTAGAATCAGTACATCAAATTTACTTTGGGTATATATTTTTTATTTTACTGATAAAATTCATTTTTTAATGAATAGTGAAAATACAGTATTTTAATTCAAAATTGCCTTTTAATATAATTTATTTATAAGGTTAGATTATCTTTTTAATTGGTTTTAAAGTATAACTATATTATTTTTTTACAATTTAATCCAATGTTAGTCATTGTAAGTAATTTAACTTTGAAATTACACATAAATAAGTGTCAATCTTTTGATAGTTATTATTTCTTAAAACATGCATTTTGTTTTGACACTAAGAATTAATTTTAAATTAATTTCTACCACTTATGTGTTTTGAATTTGGAATAATTTATTCCATATTTGGAATTAGGATTTCCAAATTGTGTAAATATGTAACTTTTAATTTTAGACATTATGCAAATTTACTTTAGTAAAAATTTTATTTACCATGGTTAAAGGGTAAATCTGGTAAATAAGGGTAACAAAATATTATTATAATAATATTAAATTACCCTAAAATGTTTCCATATCCTATTGGTTGATAAATTTATGACCATTTTCATCCTTGGGTTGATTTTGGGACCCCATGAATCCACTTGGGAGTGATAATGACACTTTATATTAATTAATTTAAAGTAAAGACAAAAATGACTTAAACATATATCTTTTAATAAATCAATTATTACATAGGGTTATGTCACGACCCCCTCCCACCAAAGATGCCCCTCCAGAGCTGGCAATGGTGAAAGGGAGATAATGACCCCTAAGTCCCGCCTCCAATAGGCCCCGGGGTGGTGACTAGCACCAAGGGTATGAGTTTTCACAAATATGAGAGGCATTACCCTTTTTATTATTTAAGATCAGGAAATAGGACAAGTCAACCACCAAAAAGGAAAAGAACAAGTGTATAGAAATAAACCCAAACCAATCCCACATGCATGTTTAAATAGTTCTGAAACAAGGTACAAGTACAAGAAAGCTCAAAAGTACAATACCAAAAGAAACAAGAGTACAGCAACTGCAACAACTCCAACTATCCCGACTAGTAGGGTCCTGCACGGCCCTGGTAGTCCTCCTAGAAACCTGAAAGTAAATGTAGGGTGAGCATACAAGTATACTCAGTAGGGAAACCTAAATCTCTCGTGCATAAGTGGGGAGACATCCTAATGTCCCGTGAGAACAACAGAAGAAACCTAGCAAGGAATTCTATCCACCCAACCTCACCAAACACACTCACCAAAAACACAATCACAACAGGTAGTAGTATATAAGAACAAGAGTATTTGGGTACCCCGCACCATTTCCCACTAGTTAGCTGATCTTCATAACGGCAAACGTCCTGACGCTACCACACTCTTCCTGCCTGTACACACCTGGGCCTCAAGAACCACATATCCTGCCCGCACACACCTGGGCCTCACAAACACGCATCCCGCCCGCACACACCTGGGCCTCACAACCATGTATCCCACCTGCAGACACCTGGTCCTCACAACCACGTATCCCAACCGCACACACCTGGGCCTCATCCCGAAGATTCTTGGGAACAGTAATACATTCCCGAAGAGTCTTGGGATAAAACCGCCCCAATCGCAACCTACCCGAAGAGTCTTGGGTGTAAGGTCGCCTCAAGCCATCACAACCTATGGAAGAAGGAGCAGGAAGTAGCTAGTAACTATAGGAAAAACACCCTCTCCCATTAAATGGGAGTGTTCGGCACTAAGTGCTCAACATGGGTGGGGTGCAATAAAACACAAATATACAGATATATATATATATACCAAACACTCAGCCCAAACTATGGCTTCTAATTAGAGAACTTAGCACGTGCCTCAGCACTGCTACTACGAAGCATGCATACAACAAACAACCCCAACCCCATTTAGGTTTTCATGTTCCAACAGAATTAGTTTATTAGTTCCTTAACTACTGGGCAACTATCCACAACCAACCAATCATTCGTGAAAAATATTCCTGCCATCCACAAATCAAGTTAGGAAAACACAAGCAACACAAAAAGGTCCTTCTTATAAACCATCCAACCCCATTAAATATTATTCTCGTTCCATTACCAAGACCCACCATTCATTAACTCTTCCACTTTTATTTATTATTCACAACCCATAGTTCGTTCACATTCAAACCCATCCATGTATCCCCACTGCCAACAACCATAGCCGCAATCACACTGAAACCCGTACATAATTATCCCTTTAATACCATTTATCGTAGCCTCATTGCCAATCACTAACATAGCATTCACACCAACCCGCAACCAAGCCAACCGCAGCCCCGCTGCTCACCCGATCCACAACAACCCACAAAACACCCCCGTCACATGCCACGTATCCAAGCCAACGCCCACATGTTCATTATTCCATTTTGTTCAACCGGGGTGATCACACAAGGGTTCTAGATTTTAAATCAGCTAACTTTATGTGATTAACCAAATTCCACATTCAACAAAGTTCCATTCAGAAAAACGGTCTAGAAAGATAGGGAAACATTTAATTCCGCAAGCAAAGGCCCCCAATGACCATGATTTTCAGTAGGCATAAGCCTATTCAATTCACAACATAATATCATAGGATATAAAGATAAACATAACAACTTTCCCATCCCCATTCTTTAACCAGTTATTATCTTCATTTATTGGCTCAACCTTTTCTCATGAAAACAAGAGGATACCCACCCCACATGATTCACAATTTAGATAGATGAAGGTAAGATCCCTACCTCAACAGGTTCTGATCACAACGCTCCCCCAGATCAACTTTAGAAGATGTCAGTCGGCGTCTGTCACTTCTGTCAAAACCTATAAAAACCTCCTCAGGTGGAAGTTGGAAAGTAAAGGCTGAAGGAAGGACAAAGAATCCAAGATCATAAGTTCCGCCTCGTCGTTACGATCCTGTGGCCGTTGACGGATCGTAAATCGGAGCTTAGACGCAGAAGTTATGGAAGAAAAGGAGCCTTCGAGTCTCTTGGGAGAGCTCTGCTCAGAGGAAAGGGGAGGAGAGGGGTGAGTTGAAAAGGAGGAGGGGACCCCTCCTTTTATAGGCATGAAAAACAAAATTACACGGCATGTACTTTATGGTACACGGTGTGTACTCGGCCATTTCACACGGTCACCACGCGGCTTCCAACACGGCTTTCAATGCGGCACGCGGCCGTTGACTGGTCAACACACAGTTTGAAGGTGACGCATATGCAGGGAGGGACTACACAGCATGTAGTATTGGCTACATGGTGTGTAATCATTTATTTCACATGGAAAGGACATGGCTCCAACACGGTACACAGCCGTTGACTAGTCAACACACGGTTTGAGGGTAACACGTACACGGGGGGGACTACACGGCGTGTAGTTTTGGGTACACGGAGTGTACCCACTTATTTCACACGGCAAGGACACAGCCTTCAACACGGGTTATACCCGGTGAGGGGGCACATGGCGTGTACTCACACTACGCGGCGTGTAGTTTCAAAATTCTAAAAAGTGTGGGAAAAGTCCATTTTACCCTCCAGAACACTTCAAGACCCTCTTTTGACAAAGGAATGGGCCGAAGAGGTCTGGTCCATTACATAAGATACCTCTTAAAACATTCTTGTCCCTGAGAATTAAAAATCCAACCCAGAGGAACCCAAAAATATACCTCTTAGGTCCCACATTATAACAGGAAACCGTTCAACAACCCTAATCATATGTGTTAGGAATCCCTTCTCCTATGTCGAGATATTATCCGATTTAGGCGGCACTGACTCGCCCACATGGGTTTAATCGCATCCTCATTAATGTGTCTCAATTAATAATTGGGTTTTCCCACTTTCATACATTAGGATTTTTCAACTTACACTATCCCTAACACCACATAACCAACACACTGCCCGAACATGTGGTTTGGGGAAATTCCTTCTCCTATGTCGAGATATTATCCACTTTAGGCGGCACTGACTCACCTGCACGGGTTCAATCGCATCCGTATTAATGCGTCTCGATTAAGTATCATGTTTTTCCATTTTTCCCACACATTAGGACATGTTACACACTTCTAGAGAACAAGGAAACAAAAGGTCTCATAACCGACAAGCCAAGCATTCCATATATCAAAGGTACAGAGTATAAAAACAAAGCTCATAGGAACAAAGAAAACATAAGTCAAAACAACTCTGGGTACTGAGCGTGCATATGGCCCTCCCACTCCCAAGTGCTCTCCTCGAGGCCTCCATGACTCCACAACACATGAAAAAAGGGAATGGTTCATCTACAGAGCACCTTCTCTTTACGATCCTCAATTCTGACTGGTCGTTCCTTGAAGGTCTCATCGTCTCCCATATCTAACTCTCCCCAGTCAATAACGTGAGAGTCGTCATGTAAGTATCGACATAGCTAGGAGACGTGAAATATTTCATGAACCTTATCCAACTGAGGTGGAAGGGCTAGATGATATGCCACCTCACCGACTCGCCTCATCACCTCGAAAGGTCCGATGAACCTAGGGGAGAGATTACTCCCCTTCCTGAACCTTCGTTGCCCCCGTTGAGGGGAAACCTTCAAGAACACATGGTCTCCCACCTCTAACTCCAAAGGCCTCCTCTGACGATCAGTATAAGACTTCTGTCAGTCCTGAGCCGCTTTCATCCTCTCACGTACAAGCTGGACTTTCTCTATAGTGCTCTGCACTACCTATGGACCAAGAGCACCTATCTCACCAACCTCTTCCCAGAAAATGGGTGAACGACATGGCCTTCCATACAGAGCCTCAAATGGTTCCATTCCAATAGTAGAGTGGAATCTGTTGTTGCAGTAAAATTATACTAAAGGCAAGTGTTGTACCCATGATCCTCCGAAATCTAGAACGCATGCTCGCAGCATGTCCTCCAACGTCTGGATAGTCCGCTCTATCTGCCCATCGGTCTGGGGGTGGAAAGCAGTGCTAAGGTGTAGCTGGGTGCCAAAATCATGCTATAACCCCCTCCAGATTCGTGAGGTAAACCGAGTATCCTGGTCTGAGATGATAGTCTTCGGAACTCCATGCAAACACACCACCTTGTCTTTGTACCTATGTGATAAGGTACTCACCAGGCCCGACTCCTTAATTGCTAAGAAGTGAGCTGATTTCTTCAGTCGATCCACCACTACCCAGATAGCATCATAACCACCCTGAGCTCTGGGTAGTCCCGTGACGAAGTCCATTGAGACGTCATCCCACTTCCACTCGGGGACATCTAAAGGATGCAACAAACCACTGGGAACACGGTGTCCAGCCTTCACTTGCTGACACACTCGGCATTTAGCCACAAACTCTGCCACTTCCCGTTTCACCCCAAGCCACAAAAACTATTCCCTTAGGCCTCGGTACATTTTTGAAACTCCTGGATGTACCGCCAAGGCTGAGCTATGGAACTCATGGATAACTCCCTCATGTATCGCCTCCGGAACAAACAACCTTCCATGGAAAAGCATTTGATGTCGGCTGTCCTCTGAACATCCTTCTGCAGCGTTCCCTTGATCAACATGATCCCGCATCACTTCTGCCTTGGAGTCCCCCCACTGAGACTCTTCCACTTTCTGCAACAAGGAGGAATGCACCGTCATCTGAAACAAACAGCCTCTAACACCTTCTACCCTTGCATCCAAGTGCAAGGAGGCCAACTCTCCCATCGCTTTCCAAGCATCAGTGGATTCCCGAACCACTTCCTTATGTGACTTCCTGCTCAAGGCATAAGCCACAACATTTCCCTTACCTTTAGTGTAATATATCTCGAAGTCATAGTCTTGGAGGAACTCGACCCATCTCCGCTGCCGCAAGTTCAGGTCACGTTGGGAGAAGATATAACGTAAGCTCTTGTGATCTGAGAAGACCAAAAAGCGCTCCCCAAAGAGGTAATGTCACCACAACTTCAGTGCGAACACTACTGCTGCAAGCTCTAGGTCATGGGTGGCATAGTTACGCTCGTGAGGGCGTAACTGCCTAGACCCATAACAAATCACACCCTTCTTCTTCATCAGCATGCACCCCAGACCAAGGCCAGAAGCATCACAAAACACCTCATAAAACAACCCTTCCTCTGGCAACCTGAGTACGGGAGCACTGACCAACTTCTCTTTCAGGTAGTCGAAAGCTTTATGGCACTGCTCGCTCCATATTAAGACCTGGTTCTTCCTAGTCAAAGCTTTCAATGGAGCAGTAACTCGAGAGAAGTCAGAAACGAACCTCCGATAGTAACTTGCTAACCCCAGGAAACTACGAAATTCTGCCACGCTCTTGGGTGGTACCCAAGAAACAAATACCTCCACCTTCGACGGGTCCACTGACACTCCATGCTAAGACACCACGTGCCCATGGAAGTGTACTTCTTGCGTCAAGAACTTACATTTCAACAATTTCCTGTAAATCTGGTGGTGTCAAAGGACTTCTAAGACTGCCCTGAGATGCTCAACGTGCTCCTCCTCTGATCTTGAGTAGATTAGGATGTCATCGATAAACATAATGATGAAACGGTCCATAAACTCTCAGAAGAAAAAGTTCATAAGTCCCATGAACATAGCTGGTGCATTCGTAACTCCAAACGGCATCACTACAAACTCGAAGTTCCCATACCTGCACCTGGAAGCCATCTTCGATATGTCACTATTCTTCACCCTCAGCTGATGATATCCAGATCATAGATCAATCTTAGAAAACCAACCTTCTCCCCTCAGTTGGTCGAAGAGATCATCTATCCTTGGAATGGGGTAACGGTTCTTAACCGTTACCTGGTTCAACCTTCGGTAGTCTATGCACATCCTAAGACCACCATCTGCCTTCTTCACGAACAAAACTGAAGCACCCTATGGCGGTACGCTGGGTCAAACAAAACCCTTCTCCATCAGATCGTCAATCTGAATCCGCAACTCCCGCAACTCCGAAGGTTCCATCCGATAAGGGGTCATCGAAATCGGACGGACACCAGGATGTAAGTCTATCCCGAACTCAACATCACGTCGAGGGGGTAGAGTCCCAACCTCCTCGGGAAAAACATCGAGGAACTCCCCAACAACCTCTGGGACATCCACCATCTCTGTATCAGCTGGAACCACTGATAACACGCCTAACAAGGAAAGAAGAGGCTCCACATGACGACTTCCCACTTGATAGCTCCTCTCGCCAATAAAATCTACATGTTGCCCATCCACGTCGGAGAACATGACCCTTCTTCGAAAGAAATCGATAACGACACTAACGGAAAACAACCAATTGATGCCTAGGATGACATCGTATGAATGCATCTTTAACAGAAGAAGGTCCCCACTAGATCGATGTGGTCCCAACATCAGCCCACATCCCCGGAAAACACAAGATACGCTAGTCTGGCCTCCAACTGGTGTACTCAGCACCAGTGGTATGGAAAATCTCTCTACATCTAGTCCCAAAGAATGGTCTAGACCAGGTGCAACAAAGGAGTGCTAAGCTTCCGAATCAAACAAAGCAGAAATGAGAGTGCTGAACAAACAAATCGTACCTCGCACCACCTCTGGTCTTGCTGGAGCTACCAAATCTGTTGCGTGCAACTGTCCACGCCCAACTCATCTGCCTCTCTGATGTCATCCACCTCCCCGACCATGCCCTGGTCAGGGTCCCTAAGGAGCACCCTTAGGTCGACCTCCTCCTACAAAGTCTACCCTCGGGGGAGCATGGTCCTACTGCTGCTGGAAGGACCTCGCTGGCAACTGGTGCTGCTAGGGTGGGCGCTGAACCTGCCCACCTCCACCGTACTGAGCTCGGGTCGGGCACCGACTCTGAATGTTCCCGAAACCTCCACAAGAAAAACACTTCAGTCCTAGGCTCATGAAAAATGGACGAGGACCTGAAGATCTGAACTAGAATTGCTGGGGCATGCTCCCCACTGTCCTGGACCTGGAAGGTCCCATCACAGGAGACCTGCTGTTGAATGCATTCCCCTTCAACGAACCTAGCTGGATCACCTCACATGGTGCACCTCCCTACGAGTGCATCCTCTCTACAACCTCTGCCTTCTTCTGTACTGATAAGTACGTCATAAGGGTGAAGGGGGTGACAGCATACTGAAGCGAAGGATGAAGCACCTCCTCCAAACGTCTTGCCCGAGACTCCTCATCCGGAAAGAGATCCGGAGCAAAGCGTAGAAGATCTTTGAAATTGATCCCCAACTCTCATACTGTCATACTCCCCTACTGAAGGGAGAGTAATTCCTGCCACTTCTCCTCCTTGATCATGGAAGAAAGGAATTCCTCTCAGAATTCTTTCTCAAAGTCAGCCCACGGAACCTCTGCCTCTATCCTCACTCTGAGGTAGAGCATCCACCATTGTCGCATCGCACCTCTCAGCTGACTGACTGCTAGGGGAACCCAGTACTCCCTCGGAGCACGGATCAAGGTAAATGCGATCCCTAGCTCCTTAATCCACCCCTCTGTCTCCGTATCCAAAGTACTACCCTCGTACTTCTTGAGGGTTTGTCGCTGGAAAGAACGGAGAGTCTTCTTCCACTGGCTATCTTCCTCCTCTCGGTCAATCCTCAACTGATCGACCGCCTGAATCTATTGGGCCTCGGCCGTCTGAGTCACCCGGGGATGACGTCCAGGTTCCATAGCTGTACAGTAAACAAGGATCACCTAATCCCAAGTAGTGAGGAAATTTCCCAAGGATTCATTTTATCATTTTATTTCAATTTCTTTCCCAGAACACCCAAATCAAGTAAAACACAATCATGATGATGCATGTACCTTCCCTAGGGTCTCTACCCTGCAATCAATGTAGTCTCACTTGGTCATTCGATAGGCTCATAGTCCTTGCATCGGATCACAGGGGGCCCTAAAATCTCGTGTCCTAGCCGGTATTCCCTGGCCTATGTCACGCACCAAGATTAACCAACAATGTTGCCCTACCATCCCATGAAATCCTCATTGTTCCTAACTCCAGACTCCATCCTATCTCTCAACCATCACCTCTGGTACCATTCTGTCAGGACCCCCTCCCACCAAAGATGCACCTCCTGAGCTGGCAATTGTGAAAGGGAGATAATAAACCCCGAGTCCCGCCTCCAGTAGCCCCCGGGGTGGTGACTAGCACCAAGCGTATGAGTTTTCACAAATATGGGAGTCATTGCCCTTTTTATTATTTAAGATCTGGAAATAGGACAAGTCAACCACCAAAAAGGAAAAGAACAAGTGTATATAAATAAACCCAAACCAATCCCACATGCATATTTAAATAGTTCTGAAACAAGGTACAAGTACAAGAAAGCTCAAAAGTACAATACCAAAATAAACAAGATTACAGCAACTGCAACAACTCCAACTGTCCCGACTAGTAGGGTCATGCACGGCCCTGGTAGTCCTTTTGGAAACCTGAATGTAAACTTAGGGTGAGCATACAAGTATACTCGGTAGGAAAACCTAAATCTCTCGTGCACAAGAGGGGAGACATCCTAATGTCCCGTGAGAACAACAGAAGAAACCTAGAAAGGAATTCAATCCACCCAACCTCACCAGCCACACTCACCAAAAACAAAATCACAACAGGTAGTAATATATAAGAACATGAGTATTTGGGTACCCCGTACCATTTCCCACTAGTTAACTGCTCTTCCTAACGGCGAACGTCCTGACTCTACCACACTCTTCCCGCCCGCACACGCCTGGGCCTCAAGAACCACATATCCCGCCCGCACACACCTGGGCCTCACAACCACGCAACCCGCCCGCACACACTTGGGCCTCACAACCACGTATCCCGCTCGCACACACCTGGGCCTCACAACCACATATCCCGCCCGCACACACCTGGGCCTCACAACCACGTATCCCGCCCGCACACACCTGGACCTCATCCCGAAGATTCTTGGGAATAGTAATACCTTCCCGAAGAGTCTTGGGCTAAAACCGCCCCAATCGAAACCTACCCAAAGATTCTTGGGTGTAAGGTCGCCTCAAGCTATCACAGCCTATGGAAGAATGAGCAGGAAGGAGCTAGTAACTATGGGAAAAACACCATCTCCCATGAAATGGGAGTGTTCGGCACTAAGTGCTCAACTTTGGTGGGGTGCGATAAAACACAAAGATACAGATATATATATATATATATATACCAAACACTCATCCCAACCTATGGCTTCTAATCAAAGAAATGAGCACGTGCCTCGACACTGCTACTACGAAGCATGCATACAACAAACAACCCCAACCCCATTTAGGTTTTCATGTTCCAACAGAATCAGTTTATTAGTTCCTTAACTACTGGGAAACTATCCACAACCAACCAATCGTTCGTGAAACATATTCCTTCCATCCACAAATCAAGTTAGGAAAACACAAGCAACACAACAAGGTCCTTATTATTAACCATCCAACCCCATTAAATATTATTCTCGTTCCATTACCAAGCCCCACCATTCATTAACTCTTCCACTTTTATTTATTATTCAAAACCCATAGTTCGTTCACATTCAAACCCATCCCTGTAGCCCCGCTGCCAACCACCATAACCGCAATCACACCGAAACTCGTACATCACTATCCCTTTAATACTATTTATTGCAGCCTCACTGCCCATCACTAACATAGCATTCACACCAACCCGCAACCAAGCCAACCGCAGCCCCGCTACTCACCCGATCCACAACAACCCACAAAACACCCCCATCACATGCCACGTATCAAAGCCAACACCCACATGTTCATTATTCCATTTTGTTCAACCAGGGTGATCACACAAGGGTTCCAGATTTTAAATCATCCAACTTTACATGATTAACAAAATTCCACATTCAACAAAGTTCCATTCACAAAAATAGTCTAGAAAGATAGGGAAACATTTAATTGCGCAAGAAAAGTCCCCCAACAACCATGATTTTTAGTAGGCATAAGCCTATTCAATTCACAACATAATATCACAAGATATAAAGATAAACATAACAACTTTCCCATCCCCATTCTTTAACCAGCTATTATCTTCATTTATTGGTTCAAATGTTTCTCATAAAAACAAGAGGATACCCACCCCACATGATGAAAAATTTATAGAGACGAAGGTAATATCCCTACCTCAACAGGTTATGATCACAAAGCTCCCTCGGATCAACTTTAGAAGACGTTCGTCGGTGTCCGTCACTTCTGTCGAAACCCGGAAAAACCTCCTCGGGTGGAAGTTGGAAATGAAATGCCAAAGGAAGGACAAAGGATCCAATCTTAGAAGTTCTTCCTCATCATTACGATCTTGTGGCCGCTGACAGATCGTAAATCGGAGCTCGGACGCAGAAGTTATGGAAGAAAAGGAGCCTTCGAGTCTCTTGGGAGAGCTCTGCTCAGAGGAAAGGGGAGGAGAGGGGTGAGTTGAAAAGGAGGATGGGACCCATCCTTTTATAGGCGTGAAAAACAAAATTACACGGTGTGTACTTTATGGTACACGGTGTGTACTCATCCATTTCACACGGTCACCACGCGGCTTCTAACACAGCCTTCAACGTGGCACACGACTGTTGACTGGTCAACACACAGTTTGAAGGTAACGCATACGCGGGGAGGGACTACACGGCGTGTAGTATTGGATACACGGCGTGTACTCATTTATTTCACATGGCAAGGAAACGTCTCCAACACGGTACATGACCATTGACTGGTCAACACACAGTTTGAGGGTAACGCATATGTGGGGAGGGACTACATGGCGTGTAGTTTTGGGTACACGGCGTGTACCCACTTATTTCACACGGCAAGGACACGACCTTCAACACGGGGTATACCCGGCGAGGGGGTACACGGCGTGTACTCACTCTACATGGCGTGTAGTTTCAAAATTCTGAAAAGTGTGGGAAAAGTCCATTTTACCCTCCAGAACACTTCAAGGCCCTCTTTTGACAAAGGAATGGGCCGGAGAGGTCGAGGCCATTACAGGTTATATAAGTTATCTATTCAAATATAAATATTAATTTCAAAGCTAAAAATATTTCATACATAATTATACTTTTTTTATAATTTTTAGACATCAAATAAATAAAATTATTTTTTACACAATAATGAAGCAATGTTTACCTCATTAATAAATGATTTAAATAAATAAGATTATAAAGATTAAAATAATATCTAAATCCTATCCAATTATTGTTAGATTATTTTATTTCTAACATGAATAATCTTATCTTCTAATTTAATAAGTTTTGAACCTTTAGAAACAAAAAATCATTATATAATAAAATAATATTTTTAAACATTCCTAAAGAGACCCTCCTCTCCCTTATAAAAATCCCTCACTTCTAACCCATTCCTCACACTTCTCAAGCCACTTGGATCATCCAACCTCTGCCCAATTAATCTCCATACATCCATCCCCTCTTAATAGAATCTTTCACCTAGGTAGAAGGAAATTCAATTAAACATTTTGGTTCAAACCAAAGGGAGATACCCGATTTAAAGGTAACTTCTTCTCTTAAGTTCTTTTGTTTTATTTTACTTCTCCAACCCCCTAATGTAACACCCCAACCCCAGTTACCCAGAGTCGGTGCATTATTACATAACATTGGCATGATACAAGGAAATCATGTCCTGAAAGACTGATCAGTTTAGTAGCCTTGGAAATACTAGATACATTCTTAAGGTTTACATTACATCATAAAATGGAAAACTACAACAACATTGTTTCCATAGACAACACTGAGATCCCATAGAATATCCCTTTAAGTCATTCATAATATAATTCTTTGCATCCTAGGAAAAATAAAACATAGAAAGGGGTGAGCTCAGATGCTTAACAAGGATAACAAGATAGCGGAAACTTTCATAAATAAGCATTAACATTTAAGGAAATGTATAAGACTAAAACAAAAGCCTTTTAAACTTGAACTTTAGAATAATATGGCAAAGATAAAAATCAAATAATTCCATTTACTTATTCACATGGATATTCTACTAGTCAAATAATCACATGCAATATCAATAGCCACTTTCATAATGATGGAATGCATAATGCCAGACTTTCATAACCACGTAGTCAAGGCCTTGTGCCAAGACTACAAATAAGATTTTGTCAAGGCCTTGTTCCAATACACTATTTTTTCTCATGAGACCTACCGATGCATTGAGGAGCTATAGCAGGCTCCACCCGTCACTTACTAAGTCCAATGCATTCCTCATACGAAAAGGTTTAAACATAACATAAACATTCGTATTAAAACAAGCATATGAAATGTTAATACTTTATCCATAAACCATGAATGGTATAAAAATAACACATCCACAGTAAAACATATCACAAAACCTTACATAAAATATGGAAGTTTTGTATCATAATAAATAAACTTCAAATAATCTTAAAATCATCAAACGATGTTGACATAGATGAAATCAAAACCTTTTTTTTAGAAATATCTCTTTCTATTTTGAAATAATTTAAGAGTCATATAATTTATAAAGAAAACATTTATTTTGAAAATATTCTTATAAGCTTGTAAGGGAAGATTTGACGATGTTATAACGGTGAAAAATAGCCGCACCCGTCGTATAAGTTAGAAAAAGACATTCTTACCTTAATTTTGTCGAAAACGTTATAAAGGACCTTGTTTGGAAAAGGACAGAAATATTCCTTTATAAACAACTTATAAAAGTCAAACAAGGGTATAAATGACTTTAACCCATAGTCTAGTAAATATTAATAATGTTTTGAAATACATTTTTAAGAAACATGGGTGTGGATGATTAAGAGGTCCTAGTAGATAATTACGTATAAACAACCTCGGATAATGAAGAGATTGTAGAATTAACCCTTACCTTGTACTTTTCCTTGGTAGAGGGAAGTTTAAACTCTTATATAATGGTGAAATAATTTTTATTAAATTATACAAGAATCATATACATTAATATGATATCATATATGATCTTTTAACATTGCTTTGTTAATAATATCTTAGTATTATCGTTGTTTTGGGTGTTAACGGATTCATTTTCCTTTATATTATTTGTTATGTGAGTCATATTTGTTATGTATGTGATGTATATTATTCATATTCAGAATGATATCAATTATTTAAACATTATTTTTAATCATATAATGAAAATTAGTCTTCAATTGATACGATGAGGAATGAATCTCATCGCTTTCGTGGAGACGGTAATCTGTACGTAAGCAAGAGCAACAATATCATTCTTTTGATATTAAAATAATATATAATTGGATTATATATTATATATAAATAATAATTATCATGTTATATTTATTATTTACATCAATTAAACATCATTATTATACCCATCCAAATAATAATGTATTGAATAACAATTACACCATGACGTAGAGAAGGTAAGCCGTACGTACGCACGTATGGTGACCTGTCATTTAAAGGATGGATAGAATAATGAATTTGTTTGTACCATAATTATAATAACATCACAGTATATATAATATACTGGATTTATTAATTTATAATATAAACAACAAATAAAAAGGAAGTGGAAGAAGAAAGGAACTTGAAAGAGGTGATGAAATATTTATCTCTTCTTCGGGTTCTTCCTTTTGATTTGATCAAAAGGGCTCCTTAGGTTGGATTTATGAATAAAGGAAGGCCTCTATAATGAATTGAGGATAGTTTAGAGGGTATTTGGGTAGATTTTGTTTGATCCAAATGGATTTTAAGGTGTGAATTAGAGAGAAGGTGGAGTGCCATTTTATAAGAGGGGTGAGGGGCACCTTAGGAAAAACTAGAAATATTATTTTATAACAAAATAATTTTCGGTTTATAATTGTTCCAAAATGGATTATTTAAATGATAAGGTGGTGATGTGTCTAAAACCAATAAACCAATAGGTTTTAGAGAGGTTTTGGTCCCTATATTAACTTTATCTTTTAGATTTAACTCCTAGTTAAATAGTTCGACATTTACCATGTCTATTTGTATTTTTATATTATATGGTTAATAAACTTACTATATACTTACAAGAGAACCCCAAGTGATTCATTAATGACACACCTATCATTATATAAGTCTTTTGTCTGAACCTTAGATTTTTAGGAATAGAATATCAATTAATAATATAATATTTGTTTTAAAAACTCTTGTATGTCAATTTTGACACTATTTGGTATTTTGTTTTTTCTAAATTCATAAGAGAATTATTACTTAGAAAAAAATTAATCTAACCAACCCTAATATGTCATATTAACCTAGAAAATTAGTGTAATTTATAAAAAGTCTCAAATTACATTTATTTTGATATTTATAGTATCAATTGTTTTAATATTTTATTATTTAGGTAATTACTGCATCATCATTGTGTCATTAATAAATTAAATTATTTAATGTCTAAAAAATATAAATAAAATACCATTATGTAGGAAATATTTTTATATTTCTAATTAATATTTATAGTCTAATTTATCTTATGTGTAACCCTATATTAAAAATGTTTTAGTTATTAAACTTTGATTTTAACTCTTTTAACTCTTCTTTGAATTAAATAATAATAAATGTCTTAATCTAATCCAAGTGAATCAAAGAGGTTCATATTTTGTTCCTAAGTTTTTTTTTTGGTCGAATTATACTTATCTAATAGAATTAGGACATGTTTTATGGTAATAATAATATCATTTTTATTCTTATTTACTCTATTTACTTTTAACCGTGATAAATAAAAGTAAAAAATTATTATTCATCAAAAATTATTTTCATCTTATTGAACCAAATTTTACTTACTGATATCAACCATGTCTCTCAGATTTTTGAAATTCAAATCACAGAAGCAGTAAAATTATGTTTTATATAAATTTGCTAATGCTCCTAGGAGGTGGGTTAAAGACGGTAAAAAGTTTGATAAAATTTTTATATATCTAAAATTATTATAAACCGACTCCAATTAATTACATTGAACCTATATATGTATTATGTATATATTTTGACCTAAAACAAATTTAAATAAAATAAATAATTATTTAAATAAAAATTCTGTTTTAAACTATAACTTAGTGTTTTTCACTATTCATCAAAAATTGAAAGTTTTCAGAAAAATACCAAAAAATTACCCTAAGCTAATTTTGATACTCCGAATCCAAAAATGAATTCCATTTTGAAAGATAAAATTTATAAAATTTCAAAAATTGGGTATTACTATTCATAACGGCTAGTTTGATTGGTCGCGATGTGTTAGAACTTGAAGTTGCGTACAACACACGCTATTGTATTATTCAAAGAGAAGCGTATCGTGGAAGCTTGGGGTGTTACATTCTCCCCAACTACAAATAATTTTTTCCTCAAAAATTCTAGAATATTACTTCATAAAAATATGTGGGTGGTTCTTTATCATAAGTTCCTCGGGTTCCCACGTTTTCTCTTCCATCTTATGGTTTCTCCATAGAACTTTTACCAGACGAGTCATCTGGTTTCTGAACACTTGTTCTCTTGTATCAAGAACCTTGACAGGCTCTTCGCAATAAGACAGATCAAGTTCTAGTTCTAATTCTTCATAGGTGAGTACATGCATTGGGTCAGGCATGTATTTTCTCAACAATGATATGTGGAACACATCATGAACTTTGGAGAGACTTGGAGGCATTTCTAAACGGTAAGCTATATCCCCAATTCATTCTAAAATTTCGAAAGGTCTGATGTACCTGGGACTCAATTTACCCTTCTTACCGAAACGTATAACACCCTTCCATGGAGATACCTTCAAGAAAACATGATCTTCTACCTAAAATTACAAATCCTTCCTTCGGTTATCATCATATCTCTTCTACCTACTTTGAGATGCTTTGATGTGGTTTTGGATTACCTTTACCTTTTCCATCGTTTCCTCCAAAAGTTCTGGGCCTATGAATTTACTTTCACCAACATCATCCCAACAGGTTAGTGTGCAACATCTATTTCTTTATAACTCTTCATATGGTTCCATCTGAATACTTGAATGGAATATATTGTTATAGTAAAATTCTACCATAGGTAAAAATTTATCCCACATACCTTGAAAGTCAAGTGAGCATGATCTCAACATGTCTTCTAAGGTTTGAATAGTCCGTTCTGATTGTCCATCAGTTTGGGGGTGGTAGGCAGTGCTCAAACGAAGTTCAGTGTCCAGGTATTTCTGAAGACTTTTCCAGAATCTTGATGTAAAATGTGGATCATGTTCAGAAACAAACGATAGTGGTACTCTATGAAGTCTTAAAATTTCATTAATATATATTCTTTCCAATCATTCAAGTGTTAAATATTCTCTTATAGAAATAAAATGTGCTGACTTGGTAAGATGATCAACAATGACCCATATTGCATCATTATTTCTAGGAGTCTTTGGTAGTCCCATGACAAAGTCCATCGTAAAATTATCCCATTTCCACTCCGATATGGGAAGAGGTTGCATGACTCCTCTAGGTTGTTGCCTTCCAACTTTCACTTGTTGAAAAACCATACATCTTGACACAAAATCAGCAATCTCCCTCTTCATGTTGTCTCACCAAAAATGTTCCTTCAAATCTCTATACATTTTGGTGCTCCCAGGGTGTATAGAGAAATTGGAGCTATGATCATCATCCAACAATTCTCTTTTTATATAAGGTATATTAGGAATACAAAGTCTCTTCCCAAATTTCAAAATTCCATCTTCATATACAAAGTCACTCAATCTCCCATCATTCATAGCTTTAATCTTCTTTTGAAACTCTTCATCACCGGTCTGAGAACTCTTTATCCTTTCTAGTAAAGATGGTTTGGCAACCATTTGAAAAAGTATTGATGTTTCACCTTCCATGGTGATTCCCATATCCATATTTACTAGATACATTTATATAGGATCCTTTTCAACTCTCATCTTGTTCAAAACTCCATGATCTTTTCTACTCAAAGCATCTGCCACCTTATTTTTCCTTCCCCGGGTGGTAGTGTATAGTGCAATCATAATCCTTGAGTAGTTCAAGCCATCTCCTTTGCCTCATGTTGAGTTATTTCTGTGAGAAAATATACTTCAAACTCTTGTGATCGGTATATATCTCAAATTTTTCACTATAAAGATAATTTCTCCAAATCTTCAAAGAAAATATTATAGCTTCTAACTCAAGATCATGAGTAGGATAGTTTTTCTCATGAATTTTTAGTTGTCGTGATGCATAGGTAATAACCCTATCATTCTGCATAAGGACACAACCAAGTCCTTTCTTTGAAGCATCACTATAAATAAAAAACTCATCATTCCCCAATGGTAGAGTCAAGATAAGAGCATTGAATAATCTTCTCTTCAGTTCTTCAAAATATTCTTCACATTCTTTTGTCTAAAAAAATTTCACCCCTTTAAGTGTGATCTCGGTTAATGGGTTAGCCAATCAGGAAAAATTCTGGACAAAACACAGATAATAACCTGCTAAACCAATAAAACTGCATACCTCAGTTATACTCGTCGGTGTTGGACATTCTTGGATTTCCTTGGTTGTAGAAGGATCAACAGAGATTCTATCCTTAGAGACAATATAGCCAAGAAAAGAAATATCCTAAAGCCAGAAATCACACTTTCTAAACTTCCCATATAATTCATGTCTTCTAAGAGTCTTCAGGATAATACGCAAATAATTTTCATGATCTTCGTAGCTTTTGGAGTATACCAAGATATAATCAATAAATACCACTTCAAAATCATCAAGATATTCCTTGAAAACTCTATTCATTAGATCCATGAAGATAGAGGGTGAATTATGTAGGATCGAAATAGTGATGTAGATGCTCAATATACAAGAGGGGGTGAATTGTATACTTTAAAAATTCCTTTGTAACTTTTAAATTTGGTTATGAATAACTATAGTTTCCTTAAGATAAGGAAAGTACTAAGTTTAAAAAAGTTAAACAAGGCAAATTCACAACACCTCTAACACCGAAAGTAAACTTGGAAAGAGATTCCGAAAGTAGGTTCCGGAAAGATGGTTCCGGAAATTGAAACTTAACAAAAGATTACAATATGAGATTCTACCTTAAAGCGTATAGAATCTAAATGAAACAGAGTACAAATAAGGAAGTATAAGAAAGTTATACTTTCCTTATAATACACAAAACAGCGGAATATAAACAAGTAGTAAAACTACAAGTAACAAGATATAAGTCTTTTAACCTAAAGAGAAGGGTATCCAACAACCTTGGATAAAGGTCCCTTGATTTATACTTTCAAGAAAGTCTGTCTTACCCACACCAGGGTAAGCCCTCGATACGAAGATCGGAGTCTTTGTCTTGCTATCCCCTTAAGCCCTCAACTTCAAGGTAGTTGGAAACCTCTGTCTTCCTCAGCAAGGAAGCCCTCGAACTTCAAGGTAGTCGGCACCTCTGTCTTCCTATCCTCGGAAGCCCTCGAATGTAATCACCAACATTCGGAGTCGCACGAAGCTTTTGAGAGTTAATAAGAGTCTCTCTCTCTAGAAATCACTTCAAGCAGATTAGTCAGCCTTTCAGCACTTTCAACAGCATCGAGCTCTTTCAAATGAGCTCCTATTTATAGGTAAGGTCGGCTCCTTCTCCAACGGTCATATTTTCCTTAAAGATCAGAGGGACCTATACACGTGTCACTTAGACAACGGTTAATTTATAACAAAATAGACGACATAGTTTTATAACAAAACAAGTGTAACAGAATGTACAACATCATTTTAAAAACTAACATAAAAGTTCGGAATGAAAGCTTCGGAGTGAAGGTTCAGAGTGTAATGAAAATAATAAAGAGTAGACAAATTTAGAAGTGTAAGCAGAATAAAAATTCGGAGTTTAACCAAAATATTTTTCGGAGTCTGAATTAATTCAGAGTTTATAAAACAAAGATAATCAGATTATGTTTAATAGGTGAATTTTGAATGAGAATTCAGAATGAGAATTCGTCATCAGAATTTGTAATGAGAATTCATCATCAGGATTCGTAATGAGAATTCGTCATCATAATTCGTAATGGGAATTATTTATCAGAATTCGTAATGGGAATTTGGAATGATATTTCTTCATCAGAATTTGTAATGAGAATTCTTCATTGGAATTTGTAATGAGAATTCCTTATCAGAATTCATAATGAGAATTAATCATTAGAATTCGTATTGAGAATTCGTTATCGAACTTCATAAGAATTTGTATCCTGAATCTGGAATAGAACTTAGTCAGAGTTCATATCCGGAATTCGGAACCTAAAACAGAATACTTCATATCAAAGTTTCAATCAATTCCGAGAAAATAGAAATGAATCTGAATCTTATACTTAAGAAAAATCTAGATGAAAATATGATAAGGATAGTTTTTCTTATAAAAGCGATTTTCCTTATAAAATCAATTTTCCTTAAGAAAGAAATTTTCCTTAAGAAATCAATTTTCCTTAAGAAATCAATTTTCCTTATAAAAGCAATTTTCCTTAAGAAATCAATTTTCCTAAAGGTAAGGTGTTTGTGATTTTCAAAACAAGAAGGAATGGAAAATTCATAAGGAAAACCTTATTGACTCAACAATCTCCCCCTTTTTGGAAAGCACAAACATCCTTACGAAAAAGAAATTCTAAGAAGAAAGAAAAACATTAAGGCTTATCTCCCTTGCTTTAAAGAAATTGATGAATACGACTAACTCCCCCTTAGGCTTTGAAACACTAAGGATTGTATTCTATATTTCTGGAGTGACATTTCATTACAAAAAAGAAAGTCTTCTTTAATGAAAAACTCCCCCTTAGATAGACTCTTATTAGTGTTATTTTCTTTAAGGGTCTTTTCCTTCTCCCCTTTAGATAAACTTTCATTGGAGTTCTTCTTTTTCTTAAGGATATTTTCCTTATCCCCCTTTGTGATTTTCAAAAAGAAATCGAGGGAATGGAAAAAAAAACAAAGTACCTGAAATATTAGTAATAACAATAAAGAACCGAGAAGCACAATTTTCATTAGATTTGAAATGTGGGAAACAAGGAAAATTAGATACAAAAAAAATATCGGATTTGGTTATTTCGGATCTTTTTCCTTCGACATGAGCCCCTTAAGAATAGTCTTGATTTTCTTCAGGTCTTTATGATCTTCTTCAGCTTGCTTCTCTAAGACCACTATTCTTGCGGATTGAGCTTCAATCTTTTCTTCCTAGGATTTCATATTTTCTTCCTGAGCTTTGATCTTTTCTTCCTGAGCCTTCATCTTCTGATCAAACTCGATCCGATGATCCCTTTCAAATTTCCAGTTTTGAGAAACGGAATTCAGCTTCCCATTCAGATCTCTGACTTCTTGGATCCGGAAGTTCTTTTCATCTGTCAGCTTCTCTTCAAAGGAAGAAGTCAGCTCATTTATCTTCTTGTCCTCAGTCTCAAAAGCATCTTTAACATTATATTTAAATTCATCGAATAACCTCATTTCTTCAACAGTCTTCTTCGACCAGTTTGTCATCTTCATGCAAGATTTTCTATGAGCTTCGTAGCCAACAGAAAAGGTTTTGAACTGAGCCTCAATCTCAACGCACTTGTCCATCACTATAGATACGGAGTCAGTTTTCTGATTGAAAGTATGTTGGAGCATCTGGCATCTTGAGTCAATACTTGAGAAGGTCAGAATGGTTCCCACCAACTTCTTTAAAGACTGAACAACAAAGTCATGCCCCACCTAAGATGACTCTGAATCCGAAACTTTGATTGGAGAATTTTCTTCCTCAATAAGGTCAAGCTTTCTTTTTGAAGAACTACCAACTTCCTTCCTCTTCCTCACTTCTGAGCTCGGAGTATCAGCAAGAATTTACTTTCCCTTGTCTTTTTCCGGAATTGAATCCTGTTCCGGAGTTTTCTTCTCACTAGTAGACACCTGAATAATATCATCAACGACTTTTTAAACAACATCTTCCTCATTCTTATCCTTCTCTGGTGTTACTAACTTAGAGGATTCAACCTCTGAAGTTTGAAGTGATAGGTGTTCCGAAGGCGACCCCTTATACTCATCAAATTCTTTCAATAAGTCTCTTGTTTCACCACTAGCTTCAGCAACTTGTTCTTCCTCTTACACTTGTTGAATCTGCTCAAGTTGCTCAACATGTTCCGTTGTAATCTCTTCCGGAAAATCAAGGTTTCTTCCTGGAGTCTCAGGTAGATATTTCAAGGAGAAAGATCTCGGAACTGGAATGCTTCCGGATACCATCTCATTAAACTTTAACAACGCTTGGACTGCCTCAGCTTCTGACATCTTCTTCTTGAGCTTCTTTTCCTTTACTTGTTTTTCTAGTTCATCAGCAGTTCTCTCTTTCAATGCCTTAGCTTCCGTAGGGTCCAATCCGAACTGCGGATCCCCTTCTTTCCTTTTCTCTTTATCTGCTCTCCACTTAGCAACAACTTCATCAGGATAGGCTTTCTTCTTCTTTGGTTTGGGAGGTGAGGTTTGAACTTCTTTAGCTTTAGGATCTTCAACTTCAGCTACAACTTCTTTCAACTTCCTTTTCTTTACTGGCTTAGATGATTCTGGTTCAGCAGCCTTTGGAGCCTCTTATTCTTGATTAGGCAAATCAAAGAACTCACCAGTCTCCTTGTTGAAAGCCACATCCATCCTCTTAAGGGTATCATCACTAACCAACAAAATTTTACAAACCCTTGGCTTAGATCTGCAAGCTTCCTTGAAAGATTCAAGGCACCGAACTATCAACCTTGATAAAATTACTGGGTACATTATGATATGGGATCTGAGATTTCCTTTCTTAATATTCTCAATGGTTATAAGAATGTGCCTCATGAAATTAAACTTCCTTAGATTTATCAGTAAATCTAAGATATAGATCTCACTCTTCTTCAAATTGTCTTTATCACCTTTCCTCGGTACGATAATCCCTTGTACCCATAACTCTAGAATCCGAAAGTTTGTAGGCAAACTAGCAATCTTCGGAGCTTTGTCGTCTGAGAGTCCGAGAGTTTTCAAGGCTTTTTCCTTGTTGAAGCTACCCTTAGAGTCCGGCAGCACATGAGAAATAAACTCAGCTTCACCTTCATTCTTTAGCCCTACCAAGCTTGCTGCCTTGGTATAAGAAATCTTATAGGTCTTGCCATAAGACTTAAAAGAAAACTTCTCCCTATTATCTTCCTGAAAGAAGGAAACTGTTTCATAGAACTCAATAAGTAACTCCATAAAAACATCGTCTTGATTTCCCGGTTTGGACACAGCAATATCTTCCCAGCCATTCAACTTAATGTTCTTTGAAATAAGAGAATCATAGTTATTGAAGAAATCCGGATGGACTAGCCTTTCTCTGTAAACTAACCATTGTGAAATAGGTTTGGTGGAAGACATTTCTTGAGAAGCTAACTCCGCAGACATTCGGATCTGAAGACCTTTGAGAAGTTCAGAAGTGAGAAAACTGAAGTTCGGAATGGCCTTAAAACAGAGGGGCAGAGCTTCGGGACGCGAGAACTTGAAATCGATGTGGGACGAGTATTTGGGTCCCCTTTATATAGGCAATGGAACGACGGTTCAACTTCCTTGGTTGATCTAACGGTTGGGATGAGCTGAGATTAGATCTGATGGTTGAAAACTTGAATCTGATCTTTTTGAGGTTTTTATTAATACAAAGAATTAAGAAAACTATAATCTGAAAACATAATACAAGAAAATGTCAGCAAGAAAAAAAATGACTACGAAAACTTGAGTGAGGAAATCATATCTTTCAAATTGACTTAGGAGGATTATTCGTAATGGGTAAAAAAATGACTACGAAAGAAATATTTATTATGAAAAGACAGAATTCGCAAAAACTTTACTACGGAAAACAAACTCAGTACGGAAAACGCATTACGGAAATCTCAGTACGAAAAACATATTCAGTACAAAAACACACTTAATAAGGAAAAACTTAGTACGAAAGTTTCATTAAAAAAATGAAGGATTCGGTACGAAAATCCCGTTATGAAAATACCAGTACGAAATTTTCTATTCTGGAAATTTTTAATACGAACACTTCCATTCCAGAAGTATTTTGTACAAAAATTTCTATTCTGGAAAATTGTAGTTCCGGAAATCTTCGTTCCGAAAAGTTTTGAAAATAAATTTTTTGAAATTTTTTTTTGTTAAACTAACAATCAAATGTACTCCCCCTATGAAAAGGAGTTTATTGCTATAAGGAGACTTTTTCAACAGAAAGTTAATTACGAAATATTACCTTATGGTTATCATTCCTAACTTCTGTTTAATATATTCAAATCTATCAGAAGGCAAATATTTTGTGAAAATATCAGCAAGTTGATCTTGCGTTCCAATAAACTGAAGAATAATATCTCCTTTAAGTGTGTGATCCCTAAGAAAGTGATGCCTAATATCTATGTGTTTTGCACGGGAGTGATGTGCAGGATTCTTACTGAGGGAAATGGCACTTGTGTTATCACACAAAATTTTAGTTTTAGTAAAACTCAAGCCATAGTCTGTGAGTGTGTGTTGCATCCACAGCACTTGAGCACAACAACTTCCAGCTGCTACATATTCAGCTTCAGTAGTGGAGAGTGCTACAGAATGTTGCTTCTTGCAGGACCAATAAACTAATGAATCTCCTAAGAAATTACAAGTTCCAGATGTACTCTTTCTATCCATTCTACATCCACCAAAGTCATCATCAGAAAAGCTTTTTAGAAAAAAATCATTTTCAGAAGTATAAAATAATCCTAGATCCATGGTTCCCTTAAGGTAACAAAAAATTATTTTTACTACCTTTAAGTGAGATTCCTTAGGATTGGATTGATATCTTGCACATAAGCATACTGAAAACATTAAATCCGGTCAACTAGCTATTAAGTATAGTAGACTTCCTATCATACCTCTAAAAGATGTTGGATCTACTAGTTTCCCAACTTCATCAAGATCTAAAGAGTTTGAGGTACCAATGGGAGTACTTATACTCTTAGTGTTGTCATAACCATACTTTTTAAGAAGATCTTTAATATACTTATGTTGGGATATGTAGGTTCCTTCTGGTTTTTGAGAAATTTGAAAACCAAGGAAAAATGTTAACTCACCCATCATACTCATTTCAAACTCAGATTTCATTAGACTTGCAAAAGAGTCTGTCAAAGATTGCTGAGTTGAACCAAATATAATGTCATCAACATAAATTTGAACAATAAAAACATTTTTCTTATCTTTCTTTATAAAAAGGGTTGGATCTGCATTTCCCTTAACATAGTTATTTTGAAGCAAAAATCCAGTGAGTCTATCATAACATGCTCGTGGGGCTTGTTTAAGACCATACAGAGCTTTGGTAAGTCTAAAAACATGATCCGTATGTTTTGTATCTTTAAATCCAGGAGGTTGTTCAACAAAAACTTCCTCTTGAACATAACCGTTAAGAAAAGCACATTTCACATCCATTTGAAAAATTTTGAAATTAATGAATGCTGCAAAGGCAAGTAGAATACGGATAGATTCAAGTCTAGCTACTGGAGCATAGGTTTCTTTATAGTCTATTCCCTCTTGCCGATTATAGCCTTTAGCAACAAGTCTAGCTTTATTTCTTACTATGACTCCATTTTCATCATATTTATTTCTAAAGACCCATTTTACTCCAATAACAGAAGTTTCCTTAGGTCTTTCAACCAAGGTCCAGACTTTATTCCTTTCGAATTCATTTAGTTCATCTTGCATTGCTTTGATCCAATCATCATCATCTAAAGCTTCATCAGTGCTTTTAGGTTCTAATTGGGAAAGAAATTCTAGATGTTCTACTTCATTTCTTAAGGAACTTCTAGTCCTTACAGGTTGATTTACATCACCAATGATACTATCACTGGGATGATTCTTAAGAAACACCTGATTTGGGTTTTGTAAAACCTGTTCATCAACATAGGGTAGAAAGTATTCTGGGGTAAATGTTTCAGAAGTATCTTCTTGAACATTATCCTTATTAGAATGTTCTTCTATCAAAGGTTGATAATCAGTTTTTGAAAACACATCCGAGGATGTAGGTAGGAATGTTTTAAAAACAAAAGGATCTAACTCATCAAATTTAACATGTACTGTTTCTTCAACAGTGCAAGTATTTTTATTAAAAACTCTATAAGCCTTAGAGGTTGTGGAATAACCTAAGAAAATCCCTTCGTCAGATTTTGGTGTGAATTTATGTAAGTTATCTTTAGTATTCAAAATGAATACTTTGCAACCAAAAACCTTGAAGTAAGATAGTTTTGGTTTTCTACCATTCCATAACTCATAAGGAGTTTTATTAAGAAAAGGTCTAATCAAAACTCGATTTATAGTACAGCAAGCAGTACTTACAGTTTCAGCCCAGACATGTCTAGCTAAAGAATATTCACTCAACATGGTTCTAGTTATTTCTTGAAGAATTCTATTTCTTCTTTCAACTACACCATTCTGTTGAGGAGTTCTAGGTGCTGAAAAATTGTGAGTGATACCTTTCTTACTACAAAAAGTTTCAAAATCAGAATTTTGAAATTCTCCTCTATGATCACTATGAATAGTTTTCAATGGAAGGTTTTTCTCATTTTTAACTTGAGCTCTAAAACTTTTGAAATAAGAAAATGCTTCAGATTTCTTTGCTAGAAAATAGACCCAAGTAAATCTAGTGTAATCATCAACTAGAACAAACACATAGTATTTGCCTACAATACTTCCAGTTTATGTTGGACCAAAAAGATCCATGTCCACTAACTATAATGCATCGGTTTTTGAGATTTCACCGATTGACTTAAAACTAGATTTATGTTGCTTGCCATATTGATAAGGATCACAAACTTTAGAAGAATCAAATCTAAGCTCCAGTAGATCCTTAACTAGTTACTTCTTAGAGAGTTTACATAGGTTTCTAAGATTACAGTGACCTAGTCTTCTATTCCATAACCAGGAATGATCTTTCATTGCACTTAAGCAAGGTAAATCTTGACTTCTGAGGTCTTCTAGGTTCAATGTGTAGATATTCTCTTGCCTATTGGCTGAGAGAATAAATTCTTCCTTGGAATTGTGAACTAAACACTTATCATTCCTAAAATTCACAAGGTAACCTTCATCACATAACTGACTTATGCTAATGAGGTTGTGCTTAAGACCCTTAACAAAGAGAACATTTGAAATCAAGGTTTTACCTAAAAGAACAATATTACCAATACCAAGAATCTATCCCTTAGCATTATCTCTGAAAGTTACCTTTCCTCCTTTCGTTTTGATAATCTTTTCAAAATAGCTTTTGTTACCAGTCATGTGCTGGGAACATCCACTATCCATGTACCATGTATTGTTGCTGGTACTCTCTTTATTTTCCTGAAATCAAGAAGAAAATTAGACTTTTGGAATCCAAACTTGTTTGGATCTGAGATTTCCAGACAATAAAATTTTAGGTACCCACATCTTCTTAGAAAAGTAAGCTTTGTGAAATCCTAGAGATTGGGTTTTGTTTAAGGAACAACTCTTTGCCCAGTGACCACCACAATGACACTTGGTACAAAATGGGGCACTTTGAGGAACAAAATAATTGTTACTAAAAATTGGTTTTGCATGGATATAACCAAATCCGGATTTATTTCTTAAAGGTCGTATTTGGGAATACATCTTATCAAAATTTTCCTTACCATGGGTAAAGTTTGACAAACACTTCTTTAAGGAAAAAATTTTGGACTTGAGTTTTACAACCAAGTTTTTATCCTCAAAATCATTAGTTTTTGAACTAGAGTTAGGCTCGAAAACATTTTTATTAGAAATTACTTTTTCTAATTCTTTAGAAAGTTTGTTCTTCTAAGAACTTACTTCCTCAAGATTTTTTGAAATACTTTCAAAATCAGCATTTTTCTTATCAAGATCTTTAGAAAGATCTGATATCTCTTTCGTAAGAATAGAATTCCTAGAGTTTTCCTTCTCAAGTTTCTTATTGAGTTTGGAATTCTCAATCTCAAGAAGTTCAGCAAACCTAGAGACTTCTTCATAAGTAGGTAAAGTATTTTCCTCATCAGAAGATGATTCTTCATCAGAAGAGTTATAATACTTACTATCATTAGAATTTAAAGAAACATTGGTCAATGATTCAGCATTTCATACCTTATCCATAAAACAATGATTATCAACAGGTAATCTGGCTATAAGACCAAGATTCTTCTGTCCTAAAGATTCATAATCAGAAGATTCATCTGAAGAGTCACCACCACTGGCACTCTAGGTGTCATTGGATTTCAGAACTTTCTTAGCTTTGGCTTTATAATACTTCTTTTTGTTCCTGTCTGAATGCCTTTCCTTCCTTTCTTTCTTTTTGAGCATAGGGCAATCTGGTCTAATATGTCCAGCTCTCTTGCATTCATAACAAGTAACTTCTCCATCTTTCTTATCTTTCCTTTCCTTTTTCTTATACTTGGATTGAAAGTTTCTCTGTCCAGCTATCTTGTTCATTCTTCGAGCAAGATTAGCTAACTCATTTTCAGAGACTTCACTCTCACTAGATTCGGATTGGAAAATAACTTTCTTAGACTTGGATCTGGTTACTCTCTCAGGAGTCTTAGCTTTCATCTGATTTGAGGTTGTTGTAAAAACAACAGTACCATTTCCATTCTTCTTCTTGATATTGTCAGCATCTCTCTTCATTCTGGTTTCATGTTGTAGAAGAGTTCCAAAAAGCTCATCAAGAGTAATTTGAGTGACCTTGGACTGCCAATCATTGGGTATAATATCAATTATCTTATCCACAAGAGCTTCATCATCTAGACCTTTCTCTCCCATAGACTGTAGGCTGTTGACAATAGTCATAAATCTCTGTTGAACTTTACAGATAGGTTCTCCATAAGGAAAATTGAAGCCATGATATTCAGCTCTAAGCATATCTCTTCTAGTCTCAATCACCTTAGAAGTTCCAAAGTGTGTAACCTCTAACTTCTTCCATATACAGTTAGCTACTTCACAAGAAGAAATTTGGCTATATATATTTCTAGTCATTGAAAAAAGTAAAGTATTGCGTACCTTATAATTGAGTTGATATTCTTGCTTTTCCTGATTAGTAAAAGTTTTGACTTCCTTGTCAGGAATTTTATAATCACCAGTAAGCATAACAAAGTTGTCCACTCCAGTATTGATAACAAAATTCTTCATTCGATCTCTCCAGTATTCATAATCATTACCATCAAAGATTGGTGGTCTTGTAGGATTTAGATTATCAATTGAACCAACATTAATTCCTTTTATACTAGAAAAATCCTTCGATACACAAACTTGTTAGTAGAAAAGATTCGTAATAACAAAGTTCGGAATGAGAAAGTTCGGAATGGGACATTTTGGAAAGGAAAATTCGGAATGAGAAAATGAGCAAGAAAAACTTATTCGTGAGTATAAGTCTTTCAGAGACCTGCTCTAATACCAAATGTAAGATTGGTATAGAGTATGAGGTTTCCAACCTTTGATACCAATTGTAGGATCGAAATAGTGATGTAGATGCTCAATATACAAGAGGGGGTGAATTGTATACTTTAAAAATTCCTTTGGAACTTTTAAAGTTGGTTATGAATAACTATAGTTTCCTTAAGATAAGGAAAGTACTAAGTTTAAAAAAGTTAAACAAGGAAAATTCACAACACCTCTAACACCGAAAGTAAACTTGGAAAGAGATTCCGAAAGTAGGTTCTGGAAAGATGGTTCCGGAAATTGAAACTTAACAAAAGATTACAATATGAGATTCTACCTTAAAGCGTATAGAATCTAAATGAAACAGAGTATAAATAAGGAAGTATAAGAAAGTTATACTTTCCTTATAATACACAAAACATCAGAATATAAACAAGTAGTAAAACTACAAGTAACAATATATAAGTCTTTTAACCCAAAGAGAAGGGTATCCAACAACCTTGGATAAAGGTCCCTTGATTTATAATTTCAAGCAAGTCTGTCTTACCCACACCAGGGTAAGCCCTCGATATGAAGATCGGAGTCACTGTCTTGCTATCCCTGCAAGCCCTCAACTTCAAGGTAATTGGAAACCTCTGTCTTCCTCAGCAAGGAAGCCCTCAAACTTCAAGGTAGTCGGCACCTCTGTCTTCCTATCCCCGGAATCCCTCGAATGTAATCACCAACATTCGGAGTCGCACGAAGCTTTTGATAGTTAATAAGAGTCTCTATCTCTAGAAATCACTTCAAGAAGATTAGTCAGCCTTTCAGCACTTTCAACAGCACCGAGCTCTTTCAAATGAGCTCCTATTTATAGGTAAGGTCGGCTCCTTCTCCAACGGTCATATTTTCCTTAAAGATCGGAGGGACCTGTACACGTGTCACTTAGAAAATGGTTAATTTATAACAAAATAGACGACATCGTTTTATAACAAAACAAGTGTAACATAATGTACGACATCGTTTTAAAAACTAACATAAAAGTTCGGAATGAAAGCTTCAGAGTGAAGGTTCGGAGTGTAATGAAAATAATAAAGAGTAGACAAATTTAGAAGTGTAAGCAGAATAAAAATTCAGAGTTTAACCAAAATATTTTTCAAAGTCTGAATTAATTCAGAGTGTATAAAACAAAGATAATCATATTCTGTTTAATAGGTGAATTCAGAATGAGAATTCGGAATGAGAATTCGTCATCAGAATTTGTAATGAGAATTAATCATCAGGATTCGTAATGAGAATTCGTCATCATAATTCGTAATGAGAATTCTTTATCAGAATTCGTAATGGGAATTCGGAATGAGATTTCTTCATTAGAATTCGTAATGAGAATTCTTCATTGGAATTCGTAATGATAATTCCTTATCAGAATTCATAATGAGAATTAATCATTAGAATTCGTATTGAGAATTTGTTATCGAACTTCATAAGAATTCGTATCCTGAATCTGGAATAGAACTTAGTCAGAGTTCATATCTGGAATTCGGAACCTAAAACAGAATACTTCATATCAAAGTTTCAAGAAATTCCGAGAAAATAGAAATGAATCCGAATCTTATACTTAAGAAAAATCTAGATGAAAATATGATAAGGATAGTTTTTCTTATAAAAGCGATTTTCCTTATAAAAGCAATTTTCCTTAAGAAAGCAATTTTCCTTAAGAAAGCAATTTTTCTTTAAGAAAGCAATTTTCCTTATAAAAGCAATTTTCCTTAAGAAAGCAATTTTCCTAAAGGTAATGTGTTTGTGATTTTCAAAACAATAAGGAATAGAAAAGTCATAAGGAAAACCTTATTGACTCAACAAATTAGTCAATCCAAAAGGCATTACTGTAAACTCGCAATGCCTATACCTGGTTTGAAATGTTGTCTTCAGAATGTCTTACTTCTTCACACACAACTGATGGTGTCTAGATTGAAGGTCAATCTTTGAAAAGTATTGAGATCCATGCAGTTGGTCAAATAAATCATCAATGCGAGGTAGGGGATACTTGTTCTTTATTGTTATAGCATTGATCTCCCTGTAGTCAATGCACAACCTCATAGATCCATCTTTCTTATTAACAAAAAGGACAGGGGCTCCCCATGGAGAAACACTAGGGTGAATAAATACCTTATTACTCAATTCCTCTAGTTTTTTCTTTAGTTAAACTAATTCCATAGTGGTCATTCTATAAGGGGTCTTTGATATGGGCCTTGAACCAGGAATTAAATCAATGAAAAACTCAATTTCTCATTCTCAAGGATATCCAGGTAAATCCTCTGGAAATAAATCAATATACTCTTGCACAATAGGTACATCCTCTATTTTAACATTCTTTTCCTCACTCACAGTTGTTTCATTCTCTTCCTCCCTAATAATTGAATTTAGTTTAGCTATTGGGGTGGATCTAGATAAGAATCAGGTGGTGACATTTCTGCTCTAAAGACAAGGTGTTATTTATCATTGTCATCAAAAATAGTAACCTCCTTCTTCTTATAATAAATTTTTGCATCATGGTCCAAAATCTAATCCATACCGAGGATTATATCAAATTCAATCATGGGTATGACGATGAGATCAGCAGATAAATAACATTTATATGCTCTAATAGGAACTGATTCACAAAAACTTTGTTGCGATGATACTTCCCTTAGGAGTTTTGACTAAAAACTCCCTTGTTAAATCAAATTGGAAATATCTAATTTTCTTAGAAAACTAGGTAGATATAAAACAATGTGATGTTCCAAAATCAAATAAAGCATTTTCTAAACATGAGGAAACCATTAAATTACCTACCACCACGTCTTTCAAAGCTTCAACCTCAGTAGTAGTGATAGCATAAGTTTGTCCTTGATCCCTTGGCCTTTTTTGAGGTAATTTCCCCTAACGCTTAGGACATTAATTTTCATAATGACCCCTTTCTCTAAAATTGTAGCATTCAACATCAACAGCCTCTTTCTTCCCCTTGCAATCACAAGCTTGGTGGCCTTTTTCACCACACTTGTAACAGACTCTTATTCCCTTCAGGCAAGTACCAGGGTGTTTCTTCCCACATTTTCTATAGGATGGATATTTAACTTTTCCCTTCTTCCCCTTATTTCCATTTCCAGAGTGTTCGGAAGATCTCTTATTCTCTTGGTTTTCTTTAAAATCGTAAGACTTAGAGAATTATTTTTCTGCCTTGATAGCACATGAGACAATATCTTCATACGATGAGAAGGATTGTGAAACTAATGCTCAACGGAGAAATGGTTTTAACCCATCAAAGAAACAATCAATATTACTTCTTGGTTTTTGTATATAATCTTCATAATGCCTCGCTAACCTTGTAAAGTTAGCTTCATACTTTGCGATATTCTCATCCTCCTTTTGCCTCAGACTCAGAAATTTTCTTTCCATATCTACTCGATGGTCATAAGGAAATTATTTTTCCAATAAAATCTCTTTAAACTACCTCCATTACATATTTGATACTTCATCATCTTCCTTTGTGTTTTGAATCAATGACCACCATTGATCAGCATCTCCAGTGAGGTGGTAAACTGTCATGACAACTTTTTCCCTTTCACTACTCCCCAAGGTATGGAATATTTTCTCTAAGGAATTTATCCATTTATCATCTACTGATGGATTTTTACTCCCATTGAACATTGGTGGTTGTTTCCACATGAAGTGATTTAACATTAATCCTCCACACTATGGATCAGGGTGCTCCATACGGGTAAGGTTATTATTCATAGCCTGAGTGAGTTGTCCCGGTATGGTGATAATATAACCAGCACCAGTTGTATCACTAGCTCCACTATAATTATCTTGAGTAGGATGGAAATCCCTACATGGAGTTCGTTCATTGATACGGTTTCCATTCCTTCCACTAGGTTCCATTTCTAAAAAATGGCATAAACTAGATTTTTTATGAATCGAAATACATAAATCCAAACTTGTAAAACACTTAACATAAACTGAACAGTTTTTGGATATAATCCATAATCATAAAAATGTTTTCTTTGAGAAAGTATATAATAATAAACCCTTTATAATGGTTTGTAAAGAAAATAAGAATTATCCTAAGCATATCCCATGGGAGTGTCGTAACCAAGAGTGCAGCAAGGCCCATTGTCGTGCACTAGTTCCCATTCGAGTCTAGCTCAAAGTGGTGTTTTTGAGTTTTACCCTTAGGTGCATTTGTGTTAGATCCGCCTCTACCCGTTCGTATCCAGATAGGGATGTATTTCTTGGAAAACTCAAAAAATCTCTACAATACCAAAATTCTAGGAAGTTCTTCTATACTAATCATCAAAGTCTATCATAGGGTAATGTGCTCTAATCAGAGTTTATCTAAATCTAGTTCCCAAGGTTTGTACTAAACTTCCTCTGATACCAATTGTAACGCCCTGGCCCCTATTACCCAAAGTCAGTGTATTATTACATAACATTGGCATGTTACAAGGAAATCATGTCCCAAAATACCGATCATTTTAGTAGCCTTGGAAATACTAGATACATTCATAAGGTTTACATTACATCATAAAATAGAAAACTACAACAACATTGTTTCCATAGACAACACTGAGATCCCATAGACTATCCCTGCAGGTCAGTCATAATATACTTCTTCGCATCCTGGGAAAAATAAAAAATAGAAAGGGGTGAGCTCAGATGCTCAGTAAGGATAACAATATAGCGTAAATTTTCATAAATAAGAATAAACATTTAAGGCAATGTATAAGACTAAAACAAAAGCCTTTTAAACTTGAACTTCAGTATAATATGGCAAAGATAAAAATCAAATAATTTTGTTTACTTATTCACATGGATATTCTACTCGTCCAATAATCACATGCAATATCAATAGCCACTTTCATAATGATGGAATGCATAATGCTAGACTTTCATAATCACATAGTCAATGCCTTGTGCCAAGAATATAAATAAGATTTCATCAAGGCCTTGTGCCAAGACACTAGTTTGTCTCATAAGACCTACCAATGCATTGAGGAGCTATAACAGGCTACACCTGTCACTTACTAAGTCCAATGCATTCCTCATACGAAAATTTTTAAACATAACATAAACATTCATATTAAAACTAGAATACGAAATATCGATACTTTATCCATAAACCATGAATGTTATAAAAATAACACACCCACAATCAAACATATCAAAAAACCTTCAATACAATATGGAAGTTTTGTATCATAATAAATCAACTTCAAATAAGCTTAAAATCTATCAAAGTATGTTGACATAGATGAAATCAAAACCTTTTTTTTTAGAAATATATCTTTCTATTTTGAAATAATTTAAGAGTCACATAATTTATAAAGAAAACATTTGTTTTGAAAATATTATTATAAGCTTGTAAGGGAATCTTTGACGATTTTATAACGGCAGAAAATAGTTTCACCCTCCATAAAAGTTAAAAAAAGACATTCTTACCTTAATTTTGTGGAAAATATTATAAAGGACCTTGTTTGGAAAACGACAAAAATATTCCTTTATAAACATCTTATAAAAGTCAAACATGGGTATAAATGACTTTAACCCATAGTCTAGTAAATATTAATAATGTTTTGAAATATATTTTTAAGAAACATGGATGTGGATGATAAAGAGGTCCGAGTAGATAATTACGTATAAACAACCTCGGATAATGAAGAGATTGTAGAATTAACCCTTACCTTGTAATTTTCCTTGGTAAAGGGTAGGTTAACCTCCTGTATAATGGTGAAATAATTTTTATTAAATTATATAATAATCGTATACATTAATATGATATCAAATATGATCTTTTAACATTGCTTTGTTAATAATATCTTAGTATTATCATTGTTTTGGGTGTTAACGGATTCGTTTTCCTTCATATTCTTTGTTATGTGAGTCATATTTGTTATGGATGGGATGTATCTTATCCATATCCAGAATGATATCAAGTATTTAAATATTATTTTTAATCATCTAATGAAAATTAGTCTTGAATGGATACGATGGGGAATGAATCTCATCGCTTTCATGGAGACGGTAATCCGCATGTATGCACGAGTGACAATATCATTCTTTTGATATTAAAATAATATATAATTGGATGTTATATCATATATACAGAATAATTATCATGTTATATTTATTATTTACATTAATTACATATCATTATTATACCCATCCAAATAATAATGTATTGAATAACAATTACACCACGACGTGGAGACGGTAAGTCGTATGTACGCACGTATGGTGACATGTCATTCAAAGGAGGGATAGAATAATGAATTTGGTTGTACCATATTTATAATAACATTACAAGAGTTATTATTTTATAATTGAAACAACAAATAAAAAGGAAGTGGAAGGAGAAAGGAACTTGAAAGAGGTGATGAAATATTTACCTCTTCTTCGGGTTCTTCCTTTTGATTTGATCAAAAGGGCTCCTTAGGTTGGATTTCTGAATAAATTAAGGCCTCTAAGATTAAGGGAGGATAGTTGAGAGGGTATTTGGGAAGAGTTTTTCCAAGCCAAATGGCTTTTAAGGTGTGAATTATACATAAGGGGGAGTGCCCTTTTATAAGAGGGGTGAGGGGCACCTTGGGAAAAGCTAGAAATATTATTTTATAGCAAAATAATTTTCAATTTCTAATGGCTCCAAAATGGATTATTTAAAGGATAAGGTGGTGATGGGTCTAAAACCACACAACCAATATGTTTTAGACAGGTTTGGGTCCCTATATTAACTTTATCTTTTAGATTTAAATCTTAGTTGAATAGTTTGACATTTACCATGTCTCTTTGTATTTTTATATTATATGGTTAATAAACTTACTATATACTTACAATAGAACCCCAAGTGGTTAATTAATGATACAAATATCATTATATAAGTCTTTTTTCCAAACCTTAGATTTTTTAGGAATAGAATATCAATTAATAATATAATATTTGTTTTAAAAACTCTTTTATGTCAATTTTGACACTGTTTGATATTTTGTTTTTTCTAAATTTATAAAAGCATTATTACTTTGAAAAAAATTCATCTAACTAACCCTAATATGTCATATTAAACTATAAAATAAGTGTAATTTATAAAAAGTCTCAAATTACATTTATTTGTATATTTATACTATCAATTATTTTAATATTTCATTAATTAGGTAATTACTACATCATCATTGTGTCATTAATAAATTAAATTGTTTAATGTCTAAAAAATATAAATAAAATACCATTATGTAGGAAATATGTTTAGATTTATAATTAATATTTATAGTCAAATTTATCTTATGTTTAATCTGATATTAAAAATGTTTTAGTTATTAAACTTTGATTTTAACTCTTTTAACTCGTCTTTGAATTAAATAATAATAAATGTCCTAATCTAATCCAAGTGGACAAAAGAGGTTCATATTTTATTCCTAATTTTTTTTTTTGGTCTAATTATACTTATCCAATAGAATTAGTACATGTGTTAGGGTAATAATAAAATCATTTTTACCCTTAATTACGCTATTTACTTTTAACCGTGGTAAAATAAAAGTAAAAAGTTACTATTCACCAAAAAATTATTTTCATCTTATTGAATCACATTTTACTTAATGATATCAATCCTTTCTATATGATTTTTTAAATTCAACTCACAGAAGCAGTAAAATTAAGTTTTATGTAAATTTGCGAATGCTTGGGACATATAAAGGGTAGAGTTAATAAAATTATATATGATATTATACTGGAATTATAATATACCTATGTATCATTAAGTTTTCATTCCATTAAAATACGAAATAGAAATTAAAGTAGCGTTCATGCTTACGTACGGCTTACCGTCTCCATGAACGGTGCATTTCATTTCTTATCTCCAAATGTTATGTAATATTATAAATACATATATATACTGGATAAATATGATATATATTCTATCTAAATAATTAATATAATTCTGTAGATAATGTACCTTTGACCACATGAATAACTTGTAATTATAAGAAATCATTTTTGACTCAAATATCGACAAAAAGACCATTATTAACTTAAATGATTAAATAATGTTTATAGCATGGTAATAAGTGATATAAAAGGAATAATTAACTTGAAAGGTTCTTAATAAATTAAAAATTAACTTTAATTTATTATTAAGGAGATTAAAGAATGAACGGGTCAATTCGGACACGAGGTAAGGGGTTTCTTATCTCACTTTTAATTCTGTAAGATTTCGATTGTTCACTGCTTATTTATTGCATGTGGTGTATTTTATACTGACATTTGATATATATTATCATGATTCTATTTATATTCATGATATTATGTGATTTATTTGGTGGTTATTAACTTTTGGTCTTACGACTCGATTGATTGCAACGTGGTAAGGGGTTTCTTATCTCACTTTTAATTCTGTGAGATTTTCATGGTTCACTACTTATTTATTGAATGTGGTGTATTGTGGACTAATATTTGATATATATTATTATGATTCTCTTTATATTCATGGTATTCTGTGATTTATTTGGTGGTTATTAACTTTTTTTCATATGACTCTATTGATTACAATGTGGTAATAGGTTTCCATCTCACTTTTTATTCTCGTGAGATTCATGCTATATTTTCCACTATTTCCTTTTGTGTGGTGTATGTACTTACCATGATTATATTATTTGTATAATATACTTTAATTTATGGGTATTTACATCTTTATTGTATGATCCTTCCTCCATGGGTTGTATGTTTTTTAAGTTACCAAATCGGTAAGGGAACCTTTCACCGTACTCTTTTAGTCAAAGACTTATTTTATGTCATGTCTTTTAATTTCCTTTTTCTTATGTTGGTATATGTTATTATATTTCCTTATTTCTATAAATTTTATGTCCATGTGATGAGAGACCCTTTTCTCTCTCATCAACTCATTTTCTGAATTTTAAAGTGACATCGTTAGGCTGTTGAATTTCTGTAAGAGAAATTCTTAACCCAATTTCAATTCTTTGCTTTAAACTTGTACTTCTTGATTATGTCATGCTATGAATATGAGTGAATGACCTATGATTTTTTTAAACTTAATATCCACTTATATTGGTTTTATTCTTATTTTTCCAATGTAATTGTGTCATTGATTTATCCTTAATCTAAGGATATGATCTTTGCAAGGGACTTTGTATCAATTTACATTCCATTCAGACTTATTTATTGTTATACACCAATTCGCTTTTATATGGTGTATATACTGCCCTTTGAAATATTATATCATTAATATCTTTATTCTCATGGTATTATAATCTTTGATTAATGTTATTCTTCAATTATTTTTATTCAAGAATCTCTCATTTGGTTAAGAACTCTTTAACTTAAATATCATTTTAAATGTTTTAATGATTTATTCTTCTAAATATTTCTCATTAATGTCCATGTGTTAAAAATGTTTTTAAGGTTTTTTTTATATGGAAGTGAATATTTTGAAATTAAAATTTCTTTCTAAAGATTCAAATTGGTATGGTACACTTGGATTCAAAAATCTATTTATTAAATGTTTTAAATGGTTTTGAAAATTGTTTGATAAAGCATTGTTTATTTCAATATCTTGATATGATATATTGTGATTGGAATGTGGAAATGTTATCTTTAATTTATTTTTGTGTTATGTGTTATGATTATGTTATGGTTATTGGTCATTATTTACGTATATGTGTGGTTCCGTGATAAACCTAGGGCAGGTGATCCTGAGATAGCTCTCCAATGCCTTGGGTAACGTGACGAAAGTAAACATTAATGTTTCTCCTAAGAGATTTAGGGAATATACTGTGATGGGTATTCCAACGTAACTCCCTGCGTAGCTGTGATAGCTAAAATTTAAGTATGATATGGATTCCATAAGTTACCATTATAATTTATTATTTCTATGTGTTATTCATAAATCTTATGATTTCATGAGGTAAGTTATGATTGAAAGGTATGGTTTCATTGATTTGTATTTATTGATGGGTTAATGTTTCCTTTCCTTATTTTATAACCCTTACTGAGCTTTTTATATTGATCCCATGTTTTGAAATGTTTTTCACAGGGCATAAAGATGAATAGGGTCAAGGATGGGATCAAGGAAAAGTCATACTATCTAAAACATGGAACTAGACATGATACTTTTTTAATAGTTTTTATTTTATGAAAAAAAAATGGAAACTGAGTAGAAGTTTCTACTTTGAAATTTTTGAAATGTAATGTAATAGTTATGGCCTAATTATCTAAAACTCTAAACCTGAAAAGATCATCAATGTGAATTATTCACTTAACTCAAAATTATATAATGTTTAAGGCTGGGTACTTATATTAGATATCATTTTAAACCTTATCATTTGGTTTAACCCCTTGGTTAACAATTTTAACCTTAACGGTGGTAATATCTTTTTTAATATTAAATGGTAATAATTTTACTTATAAGGTGAAAATTGACCCATAAATGGAAAATGGATCACATTTTATGTAATTTATAATTCTAATTCTCTTATTGAAATATTTTTATGAATTTTAAATAATTTAATAATATATATTTAACATAAAATACTATTAATGTCATTTTAAGAACTATTCGCATAATTTGACTTTGAAAATATCATGAAAGAAATTTAATTAGAATATAAACCTTTAAAAACATTAATATTTTATATTTATCTTAAAAAATCATGATAAAATTTAACTCATCCAAAAAAATATTACTTTTAGAGTTTTAAAAATCATTTACTTAATTTTTTTTACTGTTTGAACAAGCACTGTGTTAGCATTACATAAGCATTTAAGGAAATTATTTCACCACTAAAAATTAAAAATAAATTACCATGATAAAAAAGATAATTTATATTTAAAATAAAATTTATAACCAAACATAAGTTGTTTTTATACCTATCAAAATATATTATAGATATTTAAATAAAGAAAGTGACAATTTTGACTTTATCTTTTACTTAAATATTATAAAGGTTAAAATCAAAGTTAAATTGAAAAAAGGTCATATTTTTTGAATTTTGGATGATTATGAATAAAATATTCTCATAAAATTAAATAAATTAATGTTTCTGAATAAATTTTAAGCCTTATCGCATTAGTTTTAACCCTAATTAACTCATTTTACTTTTACTGCGGTAATAAAAATTTATTATGGTTACTATTCATAATAAAAAAAATAAAAGGGACCTATTTAAAAAAATTAGACATCATAATTAAAAATATGAAAACCATTTTTTAATATTCAATTTCTAGAAGTGGCAGAAATTAATTTAATATAAAAATGTAAAACACAATGAGAAATATTTTTTTTAGAAAAGTGCCTTTTATGTATAAAAATGTTTTTATACAAAATTCATCCATAAAATTGAATCCAATGAATTTAATTATATTATAAACTATATAAGATAATTAATTTTGTTTTTAAACTATTTTAAAACTAAATGTTACTTTGTAAATTCTTGAAGAAAAAATTCATTTTTCAATAAAAATTGGTATTTTCACTATTCACTGGAAATCAATTTTTTATAAAAAACCCAAAAATTCACCCTAAGATAATTTTGATATAGTGATTTCAAAAATGATATTATTTTATCAAATAAAATTTTCAAAATTCCATATTTTATTTATAATATTCAATTACGAAAAGTAATAAAAAAATATTTTAAAGAATAATATGACTTTACTAAAGATTGAGTGTTTATTTCCTAAAAAATTATCAATAAATTTTTACTGATTATAGAATTTATAGATATTTCATAATTTGTTAACTTATATTCATACTTTACAATTTAATTTATATGTTATACCGGTCATAAAATAGTAATATTTCATGGTTTTTAAAACTCGGTGTTGCATTTTGTATATATTATTGAACATTATTTTCTTTTAAAATATATAGATGTTATAGTATCAATTAAAATCACTTGAAATAGTTGATAGTAAAGAAACACTATCCTTTTATTCATATTAATTATTAATTTGATCATCTAAAAGGATATAGTTGGTTCTCAATGATCGATCTACGATTGGGATATCATCAAATGTGGGTAAAAATAAAGATATTATGAAGAGTGATTTATGATTTCATTATAGAATTTATGAGTTTTTTGTGATGTTGTTCAGTGTGAAAAACACTCTAGTAATGTTCATAAATTTTATGAACATAGTCTTAAGAGAGTTCTAAGATCATTTCATGGTAGTTTTTATCGATGTCATCATTGTGTACTCTGCATTTGAGGAGGATCATGCAGAACATCTACATGCCATTTTGGGAGTTCGCCATTATCAGTAGCTATTCAGGAATCTGTAAAAGTGTTAGTTCTGGGATCATGAATTTTTTTCATGGGTAATTTCATATCCAAACATATAGTAGATGTGGATCCTTTGAAGATTGAGGCAGTCATTTCTTGGGTATCCCCCAGGACAGTTGCAGAGGTGCAGAGTTTCCTCTATCTTATAGACTATTATAGGAGGTTTATAGCCAATTTATCTCATGTTATCAATAAACTAACATCCTTGACCATAAAGGATAAGAAATTATTGTGGACTGATTATTTTTATATAGCTTTCAAGTACCATAAGGAGAAGTTTTTCAATGCTCCAGTTCTTCATTTTCCAAAAGAGGCAATTCATTTCAAGTTTTTGTATGACACTTTGCATCATGATTTGGGCTATGTTTTGATGTATCATAGATCATTTGTTTCTTATGGGTCTCAGCAGTTACATCCCCATGACTATAACCATGCCACCCGTGGTCTCAAGTTATAATTAGTCATGTTTTCTTTGAAGGAGTGGTGACATTACCTCATCAATGAGCATTTTATGGTTTTTACCAATCAAAAATTCACGAGGTATGACTTCTCCCATCATGACTTGAACTTGATAAAATGACGATGAATATAATTATTTCATGATTATAACTTTAAGATTTTATATACACTATTAAAGTTTAATTTTATAACTAATTATTTATGTAGGAAGTCATAAAAAATACCATACATTAATCTAGATATTCCTAGAGAGTGGTGTAAGAACTATCAGTGATATATCTTGAAATGGGAGAGGTTGGTGGTAGAGGATACCATTTACATATGACAATGTAGTTATCTTTGGTTAAATAATCGGATGATTCCTTCTAGGGTATTTTGAGGTAGAATTTTAGCAAGATTGGGTTTTCTATGGTGATACCCCTGATGGTTGGTTTAAAATGAAAAACAATGGGTGTTTTTCAAAGTGAGGATTTCCGTCCCTTTGGTGATGCATGAGGTGGTTATCCATGAGTTGTATACCTCACCATTATAGGTATATCCTAGTATTAAAAATAAATAATAAGCTGTAATAGGTCAGTTTTAGTGTCCTGAGTTGAAGCATTTTGTTACAGATCTTGTGTCTCATTATTTGGTCTGCTACAAGGTGAAGGTTGAGCACCGTGTTTCTGATGGTTTACTCTAACTATTAGATGTTTCTTAGTGAAGTGAGAGGACATATTGATAAAATTCATCATCATTTTCATTAATATTAAGTATTATTTAATGTTAAATGGGTAATATAGGACCATATAAAAAATAGTCCACTTTATAGTGACCAAGGAGTTGATCTCATTAGATGTTTTGTCAAGGGAGTACCTGGAGGAGGTGTTGAGACTCCACAAAGTCCTGAGGATAGTCATCTATGATCATGGTCCTTGTTTTAACTCAAGTGTGAGTAGAGTCCTCCAGCATTATGTTGTCTCTCATTTATACCTTATCACTTCTTTCTATCTATAGATAGACAGTCAAATAGAGTATACTATTTAGAATCTTTAGGATATATTTCACAATTATGTCCTAGATTTTAGAGGTTCGCATAAATCCATTTAATTAAATTTTCTTACAAGAATAATTTCACTCCACCATTTTTATGGCATCATTTGAATCTTTTTATGGATGAAATTTTCATTTTCCATTATGTTGTACTTGGATCACAGAGTTAGAAATTCTTTGGTTGAAGAAAGTTTAGATCATAACAGAGATAGTTTAGGTGATTCATGAGAATATGAAGGCAATAAAGTTTCACCAAAATTCCAATATCATACATAAGAGGATACCTCTATAGTTTAATTTTGGGAACATATTTTCTTATTGGTGTCTTTTCATCATGGGTCATAAAGGTTTGTACATGGGAGTAAGCTTTCTCCTTGATTTTTTGGGACTTTCATGGTGTTGGATCATATTGGAGCTATTGTATATCAAATAGAAATTCCCCAACATATGAGATAGACATGTGATGTCTTCCATGTGTTGCATATTTTTTGTTTTTATTCATGTAGATTTTCACATCATTTATTGGGGTGATATTAACATTGACGATGATGCAACCTTTTAAGAGATACTGTTTGAGAACAAATTCCACTAAGAGAAGGTGTTGCATGGGCATTCTATTTCCCTGGTTCATATCTTGTGGTGACACAGTGGCATGGAGAATATCACCTGGGAACATTTATAGAAAATTAGTGCATAATATCCTAAGTTATTTGATTTTTAGATCCTCTTTCACATTAGTTTTTTTTTACCTTTATCTATCATATCATATGGTTTTCTCTTCTTCAATGATTTATTTGTGGTCTTGCTCTTATTTTATAGGTATCTTCCCCAGGAGAGTGTTTAAGAGATGGTTATTAGTATTGAATAGTTTTATTCTTTTTTACTCTAATTGAGGTGGCTAAGCTCCTATGATGGAGATGTTCTTGAGAGTTATCTTATAGGGTGGTTGTTCAGGTGACCCTTTTTCTTTTCCTTCTCTATAGGTTTTTTAAAATTATTGAGGATGATAATTGTTTGATAAGTACTTAATATAAATTCATGGGTACTTTTTTCCTATTCCTTTTCATGTTTCCAAGGTTCATAGTGCTTGGAGAAATCCTAGAATGGGATTGATTGAGTTTGGGTGGTGGAATTTGGTTATAGGAAGTCTAATACATGAAACATAGTTCACAACATGAGTGGGTAGTTCACAGTCTAAAGTGGTTGTTTGTGTCTTGCGTAAGATAAGTTCACAAGTTGTGTTCATGACATGTATGGTATATTCACAACATGAATATATGAGGATCAGTTTTGATGAATCTGTCCCAAAAGACACATGACTTTAATATGAATTTCACATCATTAATTGATTCGGTTTTATTGGATTTAGGTGACACATTTTTTATCCAGTCTTAAAATTCAAACCTTACATGGAATGATTGACCTATTCACACTATGAAAGTGCAGATGTAAATAGGATTGAACCCTTTATTTTAAAAAATTTCTCTAATTATCTCCCAACCTTAGGCGATCATAGAATCTCACTCAAGGAATTTTGAATCCTTTTCTAAAGGTATTGATACTTGAATTCTCGTGTTCGATATATGGTAATATGAGGTGAGTTTTCTTTCTTTCTCTTGTGTTTTATTCTTCAATCAGTCTTGTTTATTTTTTTTATTTCTATGGTATGGTGGTTTTTCTCCTTTATTTTTATGGAGTTATTTTGATATTTTTGGCATAGTTGTGGCGTGGTTTTCTTGGAGGGTTGTGGTTTCCTTGCAGGAGAGGTGATCAGAGTTCAATGTTGTTTTTCCATTATTGATCAAAGAATGTTGGAAATATTAAGTTAGGGGATATTTTTATTCTCCTATTATTTTATGTGAAATATTAAATTTTTCAGGATTTATTACTTTATATGATGGTAGAATTAACCTTAATAAATAATAAACCAGATTAATGAAAATAATTAGTTTATGGTTGTAGTGATCACATATGTGTTTCCAACATGATAATGATTTGCCTCTTATTTTACTATATAGTGTGTTATCTATGTTTATCCTTTAATTATCAAGTTTTTTATGTTTGTTTTTTTCATTTTAATTTGATTAAAATGATTAATAATGTAAATAAGGTAGTTTTTTTGGATAAATAATTAAAGAGGCGTGTTTATTGAATCCATTGATTCTTATAATTTTATGGAAATAAAATAATTCTTGAGGAATGTTTAATTGAGATTATTCTTATGTATTTTAATGTAACTGGTCTAAATACATAAAACTAGAAATGATTTTTGTTAATAATAATAAATAGGAATGTTAATGGAATTTTTCTTCCTTAAAGTTTGTTGAAACTGGAAGTTATACTTGAGAGTGTGTTTAAATAATTTATTTATTTTAATAGTTGATGCCTCAGGTTACCCATAGTTGAAACATGTGATAAATGAATCAATTAATCCAATGTGGTAATAAAACTAGTTTTTTGATAAAGAAAAATGTTTGGAGTTAAGAAATTTTGTTTTCATATGAAGGTCGGATGCCTTGTTTTTAGGGACTAGATACCATGTTGAATATATTTGTTGTTTCCTTATGTACTTGTGTGTTTCTATGATGTTTCCTTATTATGGGACATGATGTGAGTCTAGGATGGTTGATGGTTTAGTGAGATATAGATGGGGAGGCCTGGGTTTGTGGTAATAGTTAATGCCTGTAATGGTGAGATAAATGGTGATATGCATGGTGGGGTTGGGGGTGGAACCCAGATTGATGGAATGGGTTGAAGTTGATATTGACCATTTTTTCTAAAATATGGGATGTTTGCTTGATAATGTTCTGATTTAAATGTTATATGGCCAAGTTTCTCATTTACCTACATTCCTTTCTCCACTTCTTGAGGTATCTCGTTGTGCTTGGTTTATGCATCTCTCTTATAGTGTCTTAGGATGTTTCCTAGAGTACCTATAATTATAGAATGATAATGATTAAAAATGTTTTAACTCATGGGGTGGGTGTTTGAATTGAATAAAAATGTTGATAATCTTGTAGAACTGTGGAATCAGTTGGATTATGCCTGGAGGGGATGGACTTCACTTGGTTGTTAGTTAAATTTGAAATTGAATAATATTAATTAATGGATAATTAATTAGTTAACATAAAGTGAAATTTTTAAAGTTAATAGCTAAAAAATGAAAGTATTATTTAATTCTTGTTTTCTTATAGAATATCTAGTCCTTAGTAGTAGCAATCGGGTGTCCGAGTGATGATAGTTTCAATTGAGCTTGTGACTAGTTTAATGACCATAGTTTGGTTGATAGATATATTATATCCTATATGTTTTTTGATTTCATATGTGACCCTATCCATGTCTTTAGGGATACTGACACCCAATGGACTATGGGAGGGTGTTTTCCCTAACATCTTGGTAGGCTAGGAATGGATGGATGACTACCCCTCTAACTTCGCTCTCTTCACCTAGTAGTATTATGTGATATTATGCATGATGGTTATATTTCCCCATATATGTGTATAGAGTTATATAATAGATTTTAGTGATTTCACACATATTTATCTCTGAATATAGTATCCTATGGATTATTATAGGTACAACGTGTATGGGTTAAGATGGATTGAGGTACAATACATGACATAGGGGCTATAGTGGATCCCAGAAACTACTCAATTTCTATCTAAATATGTTATGAGATGACGTGATGCATGATTTTCATGGTATGTGATGAGATTATGTGATGCACAGGATACATTTTATGATAATTTAGCCTAGGTTTCTTTGAGCTTGCATACTTTTAGATAGAGATAGCTCAGGATGTACGGCATTGGGGAAAAGCAAAAAACCAGTGGGGAAGTGGTAGTAGGGTAACTTCTTTTGATATTATATTATATTTTCACTTGTATGTGATATTTGGTGAGATATATCCATGGTGAGGCTATGAACATAGCATAATTTTTTTGGTGATCATATAGTTTTGATTTTTGTTTACTAGGATTTAGTATGATTTATTTATATTTTACATGAGAGAATACAAAGAGTATTATATTGATTATACATGTTATTCTTACCCTAAATATATAGTAATTTTTTTTAGGTAAAAAGGAGAAGGATGGTGCTGAAGCTAGACATTACTAGCTTATGGGTTGTTCAGGAGATGTATGGGTTTTCATGGTTCTTTCCAAGGATTATCTATTGGTACTTATAGTTCCTTTGTTTGCAGTTGTTCAGTTTTAGGGCATTACATGCATTTTTTAGGGATATTTTAATTTTATATTTAGTGGTTATTGTTTGGTGTTTCTATCTTATCACTTGTTTCTCATATCTTAGAGGTTAATGCCTCCTATATGTTTGTATATTATACCCTTCATATTTTCACCAACTTATGGCTTATTAGAGGTGAGCTTCAGGCTTTATGATCTTTCTTATTACTTTTTTGGCCCAATAGGGGTATCTTTTGTGGAGGGTTCATGACATGATGGATGGAATATATCCATATGTTTGACTTTGACATGGTTTATAAAATTATAAAAGGAAATTTTGAGGCAGATTCTTTGAGCTAAAATTCATACAATCAAATCACAAAAGAAGCTTATGACCAAGGGAAATTGATGACTCTGCTTGAAGATATTAATTTTGACTACATGAAATAGAATTAATTTTTAGTTTTCTATCTAGTAACATTTATTCCTCACTTGGGTGAATAATTCAAGGATTCTCAAAGATTGGATCCATAACATTACATCAAAACTTAATGGTGGGGAGACCATAGATGGATAAAAATAAGATGGGAACTCTATATTTCTTTTTCATGATGGGATATTTTTTCTACTCTATTTTCAAGAAAAACTTATTTTTGTGTATTACCACTCGAAATGGGTTGTTCATCCAGGGATTTAGATGATGTATAAGGTGTTTTAAACTCATTTCTGGTGGGATGGGATGAAAATTAAAGTGGTTGAGTATGTCTTGAGATGCATCACCTATCATCTGGTTAATTTTGAGATCCAATGATCAAATGATATGTTACTATATTTACCTATTATCATCTAGAAATTAGAGAGCATATCTATAGATTTTTTCACAATTCTACCTAGAATTGTTCAGAAACACGATTTTATATGGGTGATTGTGGATCAGCTCATAAAGTTAGCTTAATTTATCTTTGTTCAAGAATTTAATATGACAGAAGACTTAGAAAATATATATATTTAGTAAGTCATAAAGTTGTATGGAATACTATTTTCGATCATGTTTTACTGATATCCTTATTTTACCTCTTGGATTTGGTGATCTTTATAGAAATCATTTGGTACCTAGTTAACCATGAGTATGGATTATCATCCTCAAAAGGATGGAAAATTAGAAGAAGAAAAATGGTGCATATGTTAGAAGACATGCCTTGAGCTTGTGTTATGGATTTTGGAGGCTCATGGGATGAAAATATACTATTAATGGGGTTATTGTACAATAACATATTTTGAACCTTGATACATATGGCTCCTTTTAAATAATTTTATGGTCTTTCTTATTGGTCTTCACTTTATTATTTAAAGACCGAATAAACTTCATTATCGGGACCTATCCTTATTCAAGAGATGGATAAGAAGATTTAAGTGATCATGAAATGGATGATGATGATGTCTCAGAGTAATTATAAATCTTATGTGGATCTTAATCATCATCTGTTATCATTTTATGTGGGTGATCTTATGTTCTTTGAAGTCTCTCTAAGGGTTGAGCATCAACATTTGGGTATTTAAGGTAAATTGTCTCCTCGGTATGTTAACCCTTTTGAAAAACTAGAATGGATGGTGATTTGGATTATCAATTGGTTTTAATTAAATTATTAATCTCTATATATAATGTATTTTATATATCTCAATTGAAGAAGTGCCAACCTAGTCCTGAACATGTGATTCGATGGGACCACATTGATCTTGCACTCGATGCTACTTTTCTTTATGTACCGATATGGATTTTTGGAAGTCAATATAAAGTGTTACAAAGAAATAGTATTCATTTGGTGTGAGTTTTATGGAATCAAGGGTAGATTTAGGAGGAAACATGGGAATATGAGAAATGAATACTGGAACAATAGACTAAACATTTATAAAGCACTAGAAATATCTAGATTTATAAGGATAGAAATCCTAATGGTGGGTAGAAAGTAACACCCTCGGTTTGAGGTATTTCCTTATTATCATTGTGTTTTAAATCATTTTTCATGGTTTTAATTGGGTTTTTTGATCTTGGGTTAGGTTCTTAAAGAGTTTTGGAGGTTTTTCATTTTTATTTATCCACCTTGGGTATCAAAACAACTATGATATTGGAAATATTGTGTTGTGTGTGTCCCTGTACAACATGGGAAAGATAAAATTCATAGATGTTGGGTGGTCTAGGGCATGGTTCCTTGGGTGTCTCACTATGAATCATGAACATAGAGGCCTCACCACACCATGGTTTAAGGCATGGTAAGCCTAAAAAAGCTAGTTCAGTTGCACCAGGGTGTGGTGGTTGGTTTTTTCATGCCTCTTGTAATTCATGTAATCGATAGCACCATGTTGTGGTTGGCACTACCAGGTTAGGGTGATAGTCAACCCAGATTTTAGAACAGTTGATTCATGAAAGTATCTTTGTGGAGGAGTTATGGATCCACATCCATTCTTCTTGGAAGAATTTTAATAAGGTTTTTTATTGTAAAATGAATCTTTTAACCCTTATCATTCCTCCTTTTATAGGTATTTCAAATCTTTCATTTTAGGGAAATCCTTTATATTTTTTCTTATGGTTTTCTAAGGAACTTTTGGGGAGGCTGATTTTTAGTGTTATATCCTTTTATTCTCTCTATTTTTTTACAATTTTATCATTGGAATTGAGGTGGGTGTATTCTTTATCACTCTATTGTTTCTAGAATTAGAAGGCTTGTATTTTAAAAATAATTTGCTATTATTTTCATTAGAAAACCCCTATTGTGTGTTGTTTAAAAATCTTGGCTTCCATGCCTTTAAGTAATTTTTACAGTTTGTTTGTCAAGTGGTTTATGTTTCAAAGGAATTTTGTTGAACCTTGTGGAATCCTTATTTTAATGGTTTGAGAATAAGATTATAATTTCAATGTTTTTATGATATTTAAAAGTACTTTTAGTTTTTGATAAAATGAAATTATAGAATATATTCATGGAATACATGGGTGGTGTGTGTTCATATTTTCATTGTATGAAGCCTTTTTGGTACTAAATTAGTGCTCAGTGATGGTTAGGGAATGATGGTATATCATTAAGTGATGGATTGCTAATGGATATATTGTTGGTCATGAGTATAGGGATTTTTATTTGGCATGCATGTGGGTGTGAGTGTATAAGTGTGGTTTGGTATGACAATTGATAATAATAGATATTCATTGTGATTTCATTTTAAATTGTTTTAAATAGATAAACTACTTTAATATTTCTCTTTTTTTGTTTAATTAATATGTTTTTAAAATGTAAGTTAACTTTTTATTATCTTAGTGGAATGTATGGGAAAATTTTGGTGGATTAACTACTAGGTGTGTTTACTCACTCCCTACATATACACTTTAGTGTGTATGTAGACATTGTTCTGCATGACACAGGTAAATGAGAGGTCTCATATTTCTATAGTGGGGTTTCCTAATTCTACTTAGGATTTTTTTATCCTAGAGTTTCTTTTTTAGAGTTTTTAGAGTGATTCCACATTGGTGTTTCTACATCAAGATGTATTTTGGTTTTCTTGAGTCACTTTACTATAACTTATTACTACTACTATGATATTATTATTTTATTAGTTTGTTTTTTAGTTTTATTATTTTCACTTCATGAATCATATAGTTAGTTTAGTTGTTTTAGTTTTTTTATGTATAGTTTTTTTATTTTTTAAAAGGTAAAATCATCCCCCCCCAATGTTCAGGTAAGCCCTTGGAATTTATTTTCGGCCTTTGGTGCCCTGGGGGCATTACCTAAGGTTAGTGACACCTTCAACCTGACCCAAGACAATGGGTTGTTAACGGATGTTAAAATCCCTATGTCCAAAATTTCCTCATCAAAATCAATTTCTAGTCATAATAATATGTTTACCATGATTATTTTTACCACATTTATCACATAATATAAGATTAATTTGTTTACCTTTAGATTTCTTCAATGGACACTTCCCCTTTACCTACTATATGAAACTCTTTTTCTACTTGTTTTTATGGAATATATGATCATCAAAAAACTCCATTTATACCTTCTCAACACATCAAACAAGATTCTAATAACTTTTTAATCCATGATAATCTAATGGTATTTAATATATGGGCTTCAATCCTGAGTAAAACTGATTAATTTTACTATCAAGATCCTAAATACAATTTTGTGTGTACCTTACCAATCGGGTGAAGTTTGATTATGCAACTACTAAATATTCCTTCTTATTCCTCAATTACAAGAATTGATTTTCTATTCTAAGTTGAAAAACATTAGTAAAATAATTCTCAAGGAAAATATTCTTAAATTCATCCAATTCTAAGGCATCAATATCTTCTATTTTTATGATATCCTTAACCATTGACCATTACTGGTTGGCTTCGCCTTAAAAATGGTAAGTATAAAGAGTTACTTTTTTATATTATAAAAAACCCATGAAATCAAATATCTTATCCAAGTATTTAACCCAACCTTCAATTATCACAAGTTTGGATGATCCACTGAATGTTGGAGGGTGTTGTTTCATGAAATTCTCTATAATAGACATGTTCCTCTATAGTGAACATGGTTTTCCTCTCATATTGATACCACCACTATTTATATCTTGTTTCAACTAATACATCATAGTAATAAACTACTCTATTTTAATTCTAACTATTTAGGTTACTGATTTGGAAGGATATTTTCCTCTTGGTGCCTTTCTACTTTAGATTCACTATTTCCACTAAGAAAAAACATTCTGAAAAGACATATATTAGATGAATCAACATGGTAATATTTAAATTATATATTATGTCAACAACAAAATAAATTATAATATCCCAAGGGTATTATATTCATATTATCCAAACCTCTAAAGTTATATAAACATTCCCTTTAATACAAACTATTAAGACCTGACCTTAAAACATTACACTATCTTGAGTTTTAAAATAATGAATTCATTTTCTTATGTTTCTTAAGACCATTTTAGGTTTATATTTTTAGATAATTAGTTCACAAATATTACATAATAAACCCAAACATTAAAATTTGTACACTTCCACTTAGTGTCCATTTTTCCATAATACAATAATTTTAAAATGAAACATGTTTTATTTTCATGAAAAATCTTCACAGTTTTCAAATTGAATTAATCATTGTTCTTACTCATTCTTAAAATCTATAAAAATATTTTTAAAACATGGGATGATAACAAATAATCTTAATAAGTATTATATACAAATAAATAAATAAACCTATTATTCTATTTCAAAATCATGAGATCATATAAAATATTTTTCCTTTAACATAATAAACTTTGAGCTCAAACAATTTTTTACTTACACATGAAATAATATTTATTATCCAAGATTTTTTTCATAAAACACTTTTTAAAAAAATGTAAAGGAAAAAATCATAATCATGAGGTTTTTTTAGAAAACATGATAATCCATGAAAAAAATTCTTAAAAACATGCCTTTTACCCTTAAAGGGTAAAATAATTACTTGAAACAAAATATCATTAACTTACCTTAAGAAATAAAAATATCACCATTAAAAGTAATTTGAAATCATAGAAAATTCATGTAGGTTTTAACACCCTGGATTTTAGGAGCTATTATTATTATTATTATTCAGGTCTATAATTTTAAAGAATATTTTTTTATTCTTTAAAAAGTATTAAAACATGATTAGAAAATGTTTCAAAAATATATGAACCAAACTAAATACAATTTATTCATTCATAAGTGGGATATTATAATAAATTCACATAAAACTAAGTATTAAAAACCTTGGATTATTACACACTATTGATGAAGTGCATCAACTAAAAGATCATAAATCAATAGAGGATAATGGATTGAAAAGAATAAAATATTCATGAATAGGAAGTATCCTGGATCATATTAAACCTTAAGAATAACCAATAGATAAACAAAACCTATAATCAGAATATCACCATGAAATGAGAAATCATTATGTAAAATATGAAAGAAAAATTGTGCCCTGTGAAGTAAGAGTGGAATAAATGAATGATTTAGTAATTATATATATAGGAATTAAATATGGCCATTATAAATATGGTCACTACGAATATAGTCATTAAAAATATGATCATTGAAAAAAAAATTCATTATTTGTATATCTAATAGGTATACTAAAGTAGTGTATTGTTAAGTAGTAAATTTAAAATAATATAACTAGAAATGAAATAAAAATTGGATATTAAAATATTATATGTGTGTATGTGTGTTACAAACTAATATTAATAATATTATTATTAAAATATGATATGGTGTATATATAAAATTCAAATAAATTTTTCAATATCATTGGAGTGTTAAAAATTAAATTTTTAGAGTCTAAATAATTAATTAATGGTGTTTGTTAAAGCGTATTTAGTATAAAAGTCACATTTTTTTCAATGAATTGTTTTATTAAGTATTATATAATTTTACTAATAAATTAAATTGAAAACATTAAAATATTATTATATATGAACTAATATATTAACATAATTAAATTTATAAATCGATATCAAAATAATATTAAGAATGCATAATGTTTAAAAACATCATTTTCTGATAAAATCAGTTTTATTTATAATTTATTTTTTATATTTAAAAGATAAATATATAATTTTTATAATTTTAATTGTATAAAATAAACTTTTTTTTTTAATTCATTATATCAATATTGTCCTAAGATGAATTTTTTTCCCTTTTATAAAATAATCGATTTTTAGGTGAATGGTAAAAATGTCAACTTTTACTAAAAACGATCACTTTTATAATATAAGAATTACTTAAAAGTTTAAGAAAAAATCTTGATTTAAAAAATATATATTTAATATTTAATATAACTAATTAAAAAAAATACTATTTTGAATTTATAAAACACATTTTTAACATTTTTGAAAGTCAAGTAATATTTCACACTAAAAAACTATTTTTATGCGCTTATAATGAAAATTATAATTTTTAACTTTTATAAATTAAATATAAAAAAATATTTCATATTTGAGTTCAACATTTTAATATTAGATAAAAAATTTAATTTAATTTTTAGGCATAAATATAATATTATTAATATTATTGTTAATTATCATAATAATAGTAAAATTGTTTTTTTAGAATTGTTTTATTAATATCATTTAATTTTTTATTTAATAAAAAAATGATATAATTTAAATTATGGATATAATTTTATTTATAAACTTATATATAATTATATTAACACTCATTCAATTGGTAATCAATGCCAAATAATATTAAAGAATGCAAAATAGTTAAAATTCATTTTTCTATAAAATAGTTTTTATATTATATATTTTATTTTAAAGTAGATTTTATAAAATTGAGAAATTGAATTATATTAAATGGATATTATATTTAGGTTAAAAAAATAAAAATTTGCTAATAGGTGTTACCTTATATTTTAAATGAAATATAAGTTACTTAGTTAAAAACTAGTTACCAAGGTAAAAATTAAAATGTCAAGATATAAAGACATATGGTAAAAGACTTAAAAAATTAAAATCATGTGTGAAAAGTCTTGGTTGTGTATTTATTGACCCAATATCATTCCACACTTCATTATTATGAAATTTTTGAGTCTGAACAAGGAATATTTTATTGATATCATGGAAGTGCAAAGGGTATTCCTAAAAGTGACATTTTCTTCACATATAAAAGGGGATCACTTAAACCACTCCATGGTAACAACTATCATTTGAATTTACCTGGAAATTATACCCAAAATATCTCTCCTAGAATTAATTTTCTCATCCTTAATCCCCTGGTCTCTAAAATTCAACTTAAGGCATTCACTTCCATGGAATCTCTAGGATAAGATCAAGTCCCCAATGAAGTTAAGCGTGAGTGCGGAGAGCTTTTAGACACAAGGTAATGGTTTCATATCAATTTATATTTATTAAGAAATGTTTTAATGTTATGAACCAACTTATTATTTATATTTTGTATATACTACTCAATAATATATTTTTGGAGTACTCTATGGTTTAATGCATGGGATTTACAAAACCATGTGATTTTCAAGCTTCCAATGACTTTTGATTCAAAAAATACTTAATCTGTAAGGGTTCCATATCAATCACCCTTAATTTATGAATTATTTTATATTATTCACCAATATTATTCTTTATGGTGTATATACTACCCCCATGACTTAAAATATCAAAAATTATTTTTTAACTTTGAAAATTCACTTCCATTCATGCTCTTCCTTGGTGTGGGATATAATTGATGTATTCCCTAAAATATAAGGGTATTTTATAACTGAATTTGATTTCTTGAGTTATAATGTTTATACTTGAGTTTATTCTTTTATTTCATATGGTATATCCAATTTCTATATTGTGAGATTACTTTTATTCAAATCTTCTTTTCTATTGAGTTATAATCCTTTTTTAAAATGCAATTATGGTAAGAATAATTATTATCCATTTAAATGATGGTTTCCCCTCCTTTTTCATAATTTACCTTCCCATAAATGTTTTCCATTTTAATTGGAGAAATAATTAAGTTTTATCTCATGTGAACTTTATATTTACATTCTCCTCTTTTCAAAATAATGTTTTTTTTTTGTTATTTTTATGACGTGGGATTTTCAACAAATGTGTTTTAAAACATATTAATAGATCTTTTGTGCCTCCTTCATGACTTTCTAGTTAAGAATTATCTTTATTTTTATCCCTTTTATGAAATTTTATTCTCATTAAACTCTTCTATTTTTTATATATTTTCCTTACATATATGCATATTTAAATATCCCTTTTATTTTTGGGGTTATATATGTTTTAGTTCCCTTCAAAATTTATAATTTTAAGTAAACAGAGTTTAAAGAAAATTTCTTATTTCCTATATCATGTCAAGAATAAACCCCATGAAATGTTTTTGAATCATTAATATCTTATAAACCCCATAATTATTTTATGTATAACTGCCTTGTTTCAATTTTGATTTTATACAAAAAAATTAAACTCTTTTAATTTTTTAAAATATCATTTAATTATTTCATATATTTTCACCTAAGTGGTATGTTTTTATTATTTATTATCCTATATACTTATCATGACATTATCTATATTGAAACTAAATTTTCAATACCTATGTTTCTTTTAAAAATATGAACGTAAAAATTATTTAATTTTTTCTTCTCTTGGGAATTATTATCATTTATCATTTCTTATGACTTGAATCATAATTATGAAACCCACTTCATTCTCATGGGATTGATCATGTTTATGATTTATGTATAGTTTATTTTCCTCATGTGGGATTCATATGTATGATTTTAATTTATATAATTGGTGGTCCTATAATTATATATCCCTCCAATTCATTGGTTAAAAATTATATCTCATGGGTGTTGGAACCAAGGATATTCTTTGCTGAAAATGGAGTATGGTTTGTATTTTTTGTTAATCCTCACATGGAAGATCATGGAGTTTGCAAGCAAGGTATCCTACGTTTCAAGTAGACAACATTATTGAAGGTGGAATTGTTTCCTAGTGTTTTCCAAATTTTTGGGTCTAAAAATTAGAGAATGGATAAAAAGTTTTTTGAAAAGTAAGTTGTGTGTAAGAGTGAAGGAAGTTTGGAAAGTCTCATGCAAGGATTTTTTTGGGATCATTGCATAAAAATATGGAAAAGGAAAAAACTACACAAAAGATTTAAATATGCATGAAATTCAAGGTTGTGCGGAAGAGACTTATGCACCCAATGCAATGCCAAAAGGGGTTTTCCGTGCTCAGAGAGAATATTACGTGAATAGAGGAAGATGCTTTAGAATATTATGCATGGGGTCATTGAGGCTTATAAATAGGTAGATACCCCCACAAAAAACTAAGAACTTTTTTCAATAAAGATCAAGTTCCTATATTGTGTGAAAGAGTTGCGCATGGAATATTTAAGAAATCAAATATTACATGAAAAGTGTTCCTTTAGTCTAAAAAGACCAAGAAAAACTTATGGTTTAGCTTTGCGAAATATAATGGTAGCATGAAAAATATGGGTTGCATGAAATTCAACTTACGTGGCAATCCCAAATCTTACATGTAACACCTCGAGATTTTATGAGAAATATTCTTTTTAATTTATTTGATGTCTTGTGTTGCACGCTACACCAATATTAGCTTGCGCTTTATGAAACACTGTATTAGCTTGCAGTATATGCAAACACTATTCTAGGCTTGTGTTGCACACCAGAGCAACATTCCTTGATAGAGTGTGTTGTGCACAATACCGAGTTTCACTAAATGAGATATTATTATAATATTATTATGAACTAGCCGTTATGAATAGTAATACCCACTTTTTTAAATTTTATAAATTTTATATTTCAAAATGGACTTCATTTTTGGATTCATAATATCGAAATTATCCTAGGGTGAATTTTTGGTATTTTTCTGAAATATTTCAATTTTTGATGAATGGTGAAAACCCCAAGTTATTGGTTAAAACCGACTTTTAATTTAAATAATAATTTATTTTATTTAAATTTATTTTAGGTAAAAATAGATACATAATACCTATATAAGTTCAATGTAATTCATTAGAGTCATTTTATTATAATTTTAGATATATAAAAATTTTATTGAACTTTTTACCGTCTTTTACCCACCTCCTAGGAGCATTTGAAAATTTAAATAAAACTTAATTTTAACGCTTCTGTGAGTTTAATTTCAAAAATCAGAGAGACACGATTGATACCAATAAGTAATATGTGGTTCAATGAGATGAAAATAATTTTTGGTGAATAGTAACTTTTTACTTTTATTTACCACGGTTAAAAGTAAATAGGGTAATTAAGGGTAAAAATGATATTATTATTACCCTAACACATGTTCTAATTCTATTGGATAAGTGTAATTAAACCAAAAAAACAATATTAGGAATAAAATATTACCCTTTAGGTCTAGTTGGATTAGATTAGGACATTTATTATTACTTTATTTAAAGAAGAGTTAAAATAGTTAAAATCAAAGTTTAATAACTAAAAAAAATTAATATAGGGTTATACATAAGATAAATTCAACTATAAATATTAATTATAAAGATAAAAATATTTCCTACATAATGGTATTTTATTTATATTTTTTATACATTAAATAATTTAATTTATTTATGACAAAATGATGATGTAGTAATTACCTTAGTAATGAAATATTAACATAATTGATATTATAAATACACAAATAAATGTAATTTGAGACTTTTTATAAATTAAAATAATTTAATAGGTTAATATAACATATTAGGGTTGGTTAGATGAATTTTTTTTTGAAGTAATAATGCTTTTATGAATTTATAGAAAAAAACAAAATACCAAATAGTGTCAAAATTGACATAAAAGAGTTTTTAAAATAAATATTATATTATTAATTGATATAATGGTCCACAAAATATAAGGTTCGGAAAAAAGACTTATATAATAATATATATGACATTAATGAACCAATTGGGGTTTGATTGGCAGTTTATAGTAATTTTATTAACCATCTAGTGTAAGAATACAAGAAGATACGATAATAGTTAAATTATTTAACTTAGAGTTAAATCTAAATGATAAGGTTAAAATGGTAACATAAAATTATCTAAAACCTATTGGTTGAGAGGATTTCTAACCATCCCCACCCTATCCTTGAAATAAGTCACTTTGGATCCATTATAAACCGAATATGACTTTATTATAAAATAATATTTTATGTTTTTTTAAGGTGCCCCTCACCTCTCTTATAAAAGGGAACTCCCCCTTCTCTCTAATTCACACCTTCTTAGACATTTGGCTCAGCCAAAATCTACCCAAATACCCTCTCAACTATCCTCCCTTCATCTAAGAGGACTTTCTTTAGTCATAAATCCAACCTAAGGAGCCCTTTTGATAAAATCAAAAGGAAGAACCCAAAGAAGAGGTAAATGTCTCACCACCTATTTCAAGTTCCTTTATTCTTCCACTTCCTCCTTATTTATTGTTTCCATTATAAAATAATAACTTCAGTATATTCTATATATTTTGATTTTATTATAAATGTTATGACCATATTTGTTATTTTATCCATCCTATGAATGAAAAAGTCACCACACGTGCGTATGTACGGCTTACCGTCTCCATGTCGTGGTGTAGTTTGTTATTCAAACATTTCATCATTTGGATGGGTATAATAATGAGTATAAATGATATAAATAATAAATATAACATTATTAATATTCTCTATATATGATATACTATCCAATTATATACAATTTTAATATCAAAAGAATGATATTGTTGCTCGTGTGTACGTACGGACTACCATCTCCACGAATGTGATGAGATTCATTCTCCATGATTAACCATTCAAGTATGATTATAAAGTATATATAATAAATAATCATGAAATATATTACATAATAATGAAACTGGATTTATTTTCATATATTTTTCATTTACTTAATTCCATTCAATTCAATAATGAAATGAAAACAGCATCCATGCGTACGTACGGCCTACCGTCTCCATGAACGGTGTATTTCATTCCATTTAACGATATATCATATATATATTTATATTCTGAATATATATTATATATAAATCATTTTTTACATTCTGTAATTAAGTAAATCAGGATATAAGTAATAATATCAAGAACAAAAAGTCAAAACACGTACGATAAATGAAACAAGTTTACCCGAAACGCGGCTTTAACATGGTATTTACAAAAGAATGGGTAATATAAAGTCATAAGTGAATCATATATGATATCATAAATATTATTATGGTTATTTTAAAATTTAATAATATGTTTAAACCCACTATTCAAGAGTCTCGGACACATACGGAAGAAATTGGACATAAGGTAAGGGATAATTATTCCAATCTCGTTCCTATATAAGATTGTTTATTCGTAAGTATTTACTGAGGTTATATTTTTCATCAATGTCCATAAAAATGTTTTTCATAAAGTGATTAATATTCTTCCATGAATTTTTAAAGTCATATTTACCCCTCTTTGACTTTTACATTGTGTTATGGAAGGAATCTTTCTTTTGTTTACCATATGAGGAACTTTTTGACTTTTCTGGCAAAAGTACGAGGAGAATTTTTTTTAACATATACGGCGTGAACGGATTTTTACAGTTTCATAACACCTTATTTTTATGAAGATTTATCTACAAGATTTCATGTTTATTTTCAACAAAATCCTTTTCTTTTAAAATTGCATGGCATTTTTTGAAAAGAAAATGATTTTGAAGAAGAAAGGATATTTTCCTCGAGAACTCATTTCAAGTGTTTTATCAAAACTATTTTTCATCTAAAATGATAGTATTTAATATGTTAACGTTTCAAGAATAATGTCTCTATTATTTACATGGTGTGATTTTTCTTATGATGAAATGATATCCATTTGTTTTATATGGATTATGTTATGATGGGATGATGTTTATGAAACCCATTTTATTATTTGGGTTATGATGAATGATTTATGTTTGTTTTGTGGAACAAGTAAGAATGATTTTATTATAAGATGGGTGGGACCTATATCTCCCTCCAATGAATTGGGTAAATATTTATATCTCATGATATAGACATGTCTGGAACGGTAAGTGAATTCGGTTCAGTAATACTGGGATGGAATGGCAAGTAAACCCGGTTCAGTAATGGACTTTGTCCACTAAGATGGTCTTGGAAACAATGTCTTGTCTACTATGGAAATAATAACATGTGATTAATGGCTTTTACAATTAAATGTTTTATTCCCATTCTATTTTATCATGATTAATGTTTCTTTATAATCTATGCCTTACGTACTTCCATGTTTTATGTCATTGCTCAAGATTTTGATGTTTAAAAATTATGTTCATGATTTTAAGTTAAAATGTTTATGATTTGTTTTATTTTCTCAATTCTTACCCTTACTGGGCATTTGAGATCACCCTTTATATGTTTTCTTTTCCCCAAGATTTAAAGAAAGGTTTTAGGTAAGAAAACAAAAGGGGAAGATCTTTATGGGAGATGTTGAAGATATTTCACCACGATTAGAAGATTAGGTTCTGAGTTTTCAAAGACACTAAACTATTACGGTCCTTGAGTATTGGTTCTTGTTATGTATTAAGTATTCCGCATAAGTAATTTAATGTCCATGTACGTCAAGATTTGGGTCTCTACAGTTGGTATCCGAGGAAAGGGTTAGTTAACTTTTGGAAACTAGGATGCGAAAACTTTAGTGAGATCCCTAGAGATATTTCTAAGGTATGTCTAGGGATGTCCCTAAGGTTAAGTATAAGTATAGGTTATAGTCCTATAATTATGGTAACGATGTTAGAATTAAACCTAATATGTTAGATATTTAAGGTAATCCCCCTTTATTATGTTGTTTTCCTAGCATTATTTTTTACTCTCGCACTATTCTTTCTGGGTTTTAGACGATTGTTGGAACCCGAAGGAACTGTGTTGATCAATGTAATGGATAGTGCAATGATTTTCCTTCTGAACAACCCAATGTTATGGGAGATGGAGTGCAAAATATTATTTCTATACTTACACAATCTATGAATCATTCTGGACTTCCAAATGAGCAGAGAAGGGAACAATATTCTATTGAATCCTTCATGAGGAAACATCCACCTTCTTTCAATAGGTCTTCTGATCCACTTATTGTTGAACAATGGATCAGTACCATTGAGAAGATATTTTCTATACTTCGCTGCTCGGAACATGAAAAATTTATTCTGGCTGTTTACTGTTTAGAAGGTGAATCAGACCAGTGGTGTACTCTAATTAAGAATACAAGGCCCCAAGATTAAATTGAATCCATGGAATGGGATGTGTTCAAGAACTTGTTTTTCAATAATTATTTCCCTCGTATTCTTCAAACAAAGATAGAAAAGGAGTTCCTTGAGCTTAAGAAAAAGGATGATTAATTTGTTGGTATATACAAGGAAAATTTTACAAGGCTTTCAAGGTATGCATCTAGATTTATCATCCAACCTAAAAGTAAAGTTGATCGATTCTCCAGTGGCTTAAAATCAAGTCTTCGAAGGGAATTAGCTATAAGAGACTTCAGTATCTATGAAGAAATTGTGTATTGTGCTATCAAGGTAGAACTAGAAGTTGGTGTTACATATCCATCTCATGGTTTTGACAAGAAACAAAATATGGAGTTCAATGAGAAATCTCAGAACAATGGTGAAAAGAAGATGAATGTTGATTTATGCTCAAAGTGTGGAAAGAAGCATGGTAGAGATTGTCTAAAAGGAACTAGAAAATGTTTCAAGTGTAGGAAAGAAGGTCATCGAGCTACTGAGTGACGAAGTAATGGTAAAAAAGTTTCTAATGATGTGAATAGAGAAAAGACTACAGAGAACGCTCCACCAACACTTCAATGATTCAAGTGCAAGGAAATGGGGCATTATGCTAATCAATGCCCTAATCCAAGGGTTAATGATAATCGACGTGATCAACCTCTTAAGGAAAAGGACAAAGGGAAGTCACATGTGATCACTATTTGTGATGTTGAGTATGACAATGATGTTGTGGAATGATTAAGTGTTTATGTAATGGGATTTCAAAATAGTATCATGGAATCTCATTTATAGTATCGTGGAATTTTGGAATATCTATGTATTGGTTTTCAATAATTTTATGGTACCAGTAACCATCAAAATTGATTGAAATATTTTGTTAAAGAAGATGATATGCGTATAATTAAGGGATAAGGAGAAAATAATATGTTTGATAATATTAATCAGCTCATGGTAGATATAAGGACAAAGTGATATCATGGTTTGAGTATATAAAATTTTTAGAATTTTGGTATGTGGAAAGAGTTAACTTTGATAGCATTCCTTTTTTCACTAAATTTCAATGGGTATTCATTTTTCAATAGAATACATGATTAAGGTGTTCACATGTTTGGAATGTGACCAACAACAAGATATATCTTATGATATATAGGGGATAAATGATGGTATTCACATGCTTGGTAGATGACCTCTCTAGTAATCATTTTATTTATACTATGAGATTGGACATAAGTATTTTGGATAAGCCTAAAGATTGAAATGGATTAATTTAGACATCAGATAGTATTGTTTAAGACTAGATCTTTTTTATATGATAGTATAGTTTTAGGACAACCTATAGGATGAGCAACAACCCATCGCATCGGACAAGGATGTGGGAATTGTACCCACAACTGAATTGCGACAGGCCTTTATCACCTACCACTGGCCTACAGGAAGTCCCTAGTTCGTATAAATCAGTTTTAATTTATTAAGTGGTATGATATATGAATTATAAGTTAATTTTAGGAACAATATATGATTAATCTCACCATAGATGGACTTATGTATATTTAATAACTTTTTCTAACCTTTTGTTTGAAATAAATGGAATGACCTATCATTCTATTGCATGATCTGCTAACACTTCACAAATGACAAAATTCAACTTCATTTCTTTAAGAGATGAAGTGGAAATTGTTCAAGAAATGACCAATGGTGAGATTTTACCAAAATCAATTAAGTATTTCTTCTAATTCCAATTTTTTCAACTTTAGGGAAATGATCTTGAAAACCAAAAATGTTGTCCTAGATGGTACCTTAGATCATCACAAATTTATGGATTTGTGATTGTTGTATTTTTAATAGCCATGTTCTCTACCACTCTCCATCAGAACTTTATGGTTAGATTTCTCTTCCATATCCATACTTTTACCTATGTTTACCTATGTGGAAACCTAGTGATTAGTTAATTTGGGTAACCGTTATGTTTCATACGTTGGTGTTTAAACCTAAGTTTTGTTATTCCTTTTTACGATGTGGGTTTATATTAAAGAGACTTTCTCAAGTAGTAAACCATTTATAACCCCAATGAATTTTGAGGGCGGAATTCATTTTAAGGGGGGTAGAATGTAAGACCCCGAGATTTTATGAGAAATATTTTTTTTAATTTCTTTGATGTCTTGTGTTGTACGCTACACCAAGATTAGCTTATGATATACACAACACTGTATTAGCTTGCAATATACGCAAACACTATTCTAGGATTGTGTTTCATGCCAGAGCAATATTCCTCGATAGTGTGTGTTGTACGCAATACCGAGTTTCACTAAATGAGATATTATTATAATATTATTATGAACTAGCCGTTATGAATAGTAATACCCACTTTTTGAAATTTTATAAATATTATCTTTCAAAATGGACTTCATTTTTTGGATTTGGAATATTGAAATTAGCCTAGGGTGAATTTTGGTATTTTTCTGAAATCTTTCAATTTGTGATGAATAGTGAAAACACCGAGTTATTGGTTAAAACCGACTTTTTATTTAAATAATCATTTATTTTATTTAAATTTATTTTTGGTAAAAATTGATACATAATACCTATATAAGTTCAATTTAATTCATTGGATTCATTTTATAATAATTTTAGATATATAAAAATTTTATTGAACTTTTTACTGTCTTTTACCCACCTCCTAGGAGCATTTACAAATTTACATAAAACTTAATTTTACCGCTTCTGTGAGTTGAATTTCAAAAATACGAGAGACACGGTTGATAACAGTAAGTAAAATTTGGTACAATGAGATGAAAATATTTTTTTGTGAATAGTAACTTTTTACTTTTATTTACCACGGTTAAAAGTAAATAGGGTAATTAAGGGTAAAAATGATATTATTATTACCCTAACGCATGTTTTAATTCTATTGGATAAATGTAATTTGACCAAAAAAACAACCTTAGGAATAAAATATTACCCTTTAAGTCCACTTGGATTAGATTAGGACATTTATTATTATTTTATTTAAAGAAGAGTTAAAATCAAAGTTTAATAACTAAAACATTTTTTAATATAGGGTTATACATAAGATAAATTCGAATATAAATATTCATTAGAAAGATAAAAATATTTCCTACATAATGTTATTTTATCTATATTTTTTAGACATCAAATAATTTATTTTATTTATGACAAAATGATGATGCAGTAATTACCTTAGTAATGAAATATTAACATAATTGATATTATAAATACACAAATAAATGTAATTTGAGACTTTTTATAAATTACAATAATTTTCTAGGTTAAAATAACATATTAGGGTTGTTTAGATGAATTTTTTTCGAAGTAATAATGCTTTTATGAATTTATAAAAAAAATACCAAATAGTATCAGAATTGACATAAAAGAGTTCTTAAAAAAATATATTATATTATTAATTGATATAATGGTTTTAAAAATATAAGTTTCGGCCAAAAGACTTATATAATAATATATATGACATTAATGAACCAATTGGGGTTCTATTTGTAGTTTATAGTAATTTTATTAACCATCTAGTGTAAGAATACAGGAAGACACGGTAAAAGTTAAATTATTTAACTTAGAGTTAAATATAAATGATAAGGTTAAAATGGTAACCTAAACTTGTCTAAAACCTATTTGTTGAGAGGATTTCGATCCATCCCCACCATATCCTCGAAATAAGTCACTTTTGAGCCATTATAAACCGAATATTACTTTATTATAAAATAATATTTTAAGTTTTTCCTAAAGTTCCCCTCACCTCTCTTATAAAAGAGAACTCCCCCTTCTCTGTAATTCACACCTTCTAAGCCATTTTTCTCAGACAACCTCTACCAAAATACCCTCTAAACTATCATCCCTTTATCCTAGAGGCCTTTCTTTAGTTAGAAAACCAACCTAAGGATCCCTTTTCATCAAATCAAAAGGAAGAACCCGAAGAAGAGGTAAATGTCTCACCACCTATTTCAAGTTTCTTTCTTATTCCACTTCCTCCTTATTTTTTGTTTCCATTATAAAATAATAACTCCAGTATATTATATATAATGTGATGTTATTATAAATGGTACAACCATATTAGTTATTTTATCCATCCTATGAATGAAAAAGTCACCACACGTGCGTATGTACGGCTTACCGTCTCCACGTCGTGGTGTAGTTTGTTATTCAAACATTTCATCATTTGGATGGGTATAATAATGAGTATAAATGATATAAATAATAAATATAACATTATTAAGATTATTTATATATGATATACCATCCAATTATATATGATTTTAATATCAAAAGAATGATATTGTCGCTCGTGCGTACGTACGGACTACCGTCTCCACGAACGTGATGAGATTCATTCTCCATGATTAACCATTCAAGTATGATTATAAAGTATATATAATAAATAATCATAAAATATATTACATAATAATGATACTAGATTTATGTGCATATATGTTTCATTTACTTAGTTCCATTCAATTCAATAAGGAAATGAAAACAGCATTCATGCGTACGTATGGCCTACCGTCTCCATGAACGGTGTATTTCATTCCATTTAACAATATATCATATATATATTTATATTATGAATATATATTATATATAAATCATGTTTTACATTATGGAATTAAGTAAATCATGATATAATTAATAATATCAAGAACAACAAGTCAAAACACGCATGATAAATGAAACAAGTTTACCCGAAATGCAGATTTAACATGGTATTTACAAAATAAAGAGTAATATAAAGTCATAAGTGAATCATATATGATATCATAAATATTATTATGGTTATGGTATAAGTTAATAATATGTTTTAATCCACTATATAGGAGTCTCGGACACATATGGAAGAAATTGGACATAAGGTAAGGGGTAATTATTACAATCTCATTCTTATCCGAGATTGTTTATTCGTAAGTATTTACTGGGGTTATATTTTTCATCAATGTCCATAGAAATGTTTTTCATAAAGTGTTTAATATTCTTACATTTATTTTTAAAGTCATGTTTACCTCTCTTTGACTTTTACATTGTGTTATGGAAGGAATCTTTCTTTTGTTTACCATACGAGGAACTTTTTTACTTTTCTAGCAAAAGTACGAGGAGAATGTTTTTTTTAACTTATACGGTGTGAACAGATTTTTACAGTTTCATAACACCTTATTTTTATGAATATTACTCTACAATATTTCATGATTATTTTCAACAAAATACTTTTCTTTTAAAATTTCATGGCATTTTGTGAAAAGAAAATGATTTTTAAGAAGAAAGCATATTTTCCTCAAGAACTCATTTCAATTGTTTTATCAAAACTATTTTCCATCTAAAATGAAAGTATTTAATATGTTTATGTTTCAAGAATAATGTCTCTATTATTTACATGGTGTGAGTTTTCTTATGATTAAATGATATCCATTTGTTTTATATGGATTATGTTATGATGGGATGATGTTTATGAAACCCATTTTATTCTTTGGGTTATGATGAATGATTTATGTTTATTTTGTGGAACAAGTAAAAATGATTTCATTATGAGATGGGTGGGACCTATATATCCCTCCAATGCATTGGTTAAAGATTTATATCTCATCAGATAGACATGGCTGGAACGGAAAGTGAATCTGGTTCAATAATACAGGGCCAGAACGGCAAGTAAACTTGGTTCAGTAATGGACTTTGTCCGCTAATATGGTCTTTGAAACAATACCTTGGATACTATGGAAATCATAACTTGTTCTTAATGGTTTCCACAATTACATGTTTTATTCCCATGCTATTTTATCATGATTAATGTTTCTTTATGATCTATGCCTTACGTACTGCCATGTTTTATGTCATTGCTCAAGATTTTGATATTTAAACATTATGTTCATGTTTTTAAGTTAAAATGTATATGATTTGTTTTATTTTCTCCATGTTTACCCTTACTGAACATTTGATCTCACCCTTTATATGTTTTCTTTTCCCCAGGATTTAAAGAACGGTTTTAGGTAAGAAAACAAAAGGGGAAGATCTTTTTGGGAGATGTTGAAGATCTTTCACCAAGATTAGAAGATTATATTCCGAGTTTCCAAAGACACTAAACTATTATGGTCCTTGAGTGTTGGTTCTTGTCATGTATTAAGTATTCTAAAAAAGTAATTTAATGTCCATGTACATCAAGCTTTGGGTCTCTATATTTCGTGTAAGATAAAGTGTTGCATGCAAGTGCTAGTGTGTGATTCTAGAAAATTTTGAACATCTAGTTAATTTGATTAGTGATTTAAAGTGAATCAATTTAGGACATCGATGTAAGTAGAGTCTATTGCTGGATAGGGATAAAGACATCAATGAAAATATATTTAGGAGACCTTCAAGTCGATAAACTAAGTAATACTTCACCCAAGGCAGTGAGCTAGGGGGAGTTGACAGAAGTGTTTCGAGGGACGCAGTGTGTTATCCCTAAAATCTTGTAAAGGAAATGTGTCTGGCATAGAGTTATTATGTCTGAAATATTATATTAAAAAACTAGTGAAAATTAGTGGACTTTGGTATGACTGACATAATATCTTCATATGATCCTTATATTATCCCTTAGTGGTTAACCAAGTAAAATTTTTGTGTTTTCTCTTTTCATGTGAATGTTTTATTACAGCACTATTCCAATAGACAGGTTTAATGAGTTCCTACCAACATGGTAATAAGATCCAGTGATTTAAAAGAAAAATTTGACACCCTGATTCACTCATTCCCTCTTAGGGTGCTCTAGGGTTCTATAAGTGGTATCATATCCAAGGTTCACTTATGTTGGATACTCTAAACTAAATCTATTCACTTTTAAAGATTTGAGTTTCTTCCCTAAGTCAAAAGCAAAGTGCAATTTTGATAAAGATTTAGTTATCTCTGAGTAGAATTATATATCCACCAAGACCATGATGAACAGGAAATATAGAGAGAAGATATAGTTTAAGAAGTCCCTCTTATCTAAAGAAGATGTGGTATCTGGTTCTCCATGCCTTTCTGAAAATAAAGATATATCAAGCTTGGAATTTAAAGAGCAGGAGACTCAGGTTTCCACCAAAGAAAAGGACAACATTTATAACTTAGGTAAATCAAATTATTCAAGTGGTCATGAGTTATGTGTTCAAACCTTTAAAATTTATTCTCAAAATAATGATCATATAAAAACTGGTGATGATACATCTATAACCTAACAATCTATATCAATTGTAAGATTAAGAAATATTTAGTATAGTGTTTCTATAGAAACATTCTTCCTTGTTTGTGGAGTCTTTCAATTTATACAGGATAAAATCACCCAGCTGAGAAAAGAAGCGAATTCTATAGAGGAATTCTTGTAAAGTAAAATCCTTGAATGTTTTAATCCCTCCAAACAGGTTGAAACCATTGAAGAAAAAAAGAGGGAACTTTAAATAAGATCATAAAAAAACTTTAAATAAGTTGAAGAGAAAGTGGGATTCAAAAAGACTCTTGAAGAAAAGATCCATGCACTTGGAGAGAAAATGAAAAATAGAACTGATCTCAAGGGTTTAAAATTAGAAGAAATATCCAAGAAGATCGAGGAACCTGACTCTTTGATTCAGAATAAATTTAATTTGCATGAATAAGAAGTTTTTAGAATGAATAAGGCTTGTGAAGAAAACATGATAATGATTGAATATCATAAAATAATCCTCAATATGAAATTTCTATATTTGGAATCTCATTTGGACAATATTGAGAAAACACATATTCAGACTCCAAAAAATAAGGAAACAGTTCCTATTGCTACTCAATAATCACTGGAGGATTCTAAAGCTAAAAAACCTCCAACATGTGATAAGAAGATCATGACATCTTTTGATGATCTATCTCAAGTAGATGAGATGAAATAGGTACCATCTAAATCAACTTGTGTTAATTACTCTAAACCTATTATCATGAAGAGTGCAGGTTGTAAGAAAAATACTAGAAAATTATGGATAAAGAAAGGAGATAAGAAACCTATCACCATGATTAGGGTGGATATAAAAAAGAGTATGGAAGTTTATTTCCCACAAATATCTCAACAATACATGAAGAAGACCAAAAAACCTTATACAAGAGATATAAAGAAATCAATATTTGTGGGTCAATGTTGGTGTTGTAATAGAATTGGGCATTGTGCATTAAATTATTGGTATAATCCTAAAAATCTAAAAGCACAAAGGAATAATATCTCATGGGGGAGAAAGGTAGAGATAAAGAAATAACATCCATAGGTTTAGAAGCATCTGTTTACTGCAAACATATTTGGGAAGCTTTATAACATTTGTGATGTATGAAATGGAAGTGGTCACAAATTTGGTACATGATTATCTCAACATGCATTATTTGTTTATAAGAAAAGAAGACCATAGATGTTGTAAAGTTTGAAGAAGCTTCCTTCAAAGGAAACTAGAAGAATATTGGGAACACAAATTCTCCTTAGAAGATCAAATTTAAGGAAGCTGAGAAGGCCTTGGATTCTAAATCCTAGAATTTGAAGGGTAGTCCATACAAAAAAATACTAAGAGGGACGACACTAAAAAGAACCCATGTGGAATGTTTAAACTTTTTTCAAGTGTTCCTAACGACATGTTAGTTATTTGGCCAAAATATTTAGAAATAATGAAAAAAGTTGAAGATGCACAGGTCAAGGATGGTGAAAAAGGAAAATAAAATATTCCACATGATGAATAAAAAGTACTTGAGAGTTTGAAAACAAAAGGAAAAAAGGAAACTCATGTGTTAAAGAAGTTCTGTGTGAGAGATGAATGAAATCTGTTCACATTGAAAAATGATGTTTAACCTTAATACCAAATAAATAATAAGCCCTTAAGAGGAGTAAGAATGTATCATCCATAATGGCAATTAAGAATAAAAGTTCTCCACACAAAGAAGAAGAGAATATGAAGAGATCCATTTGATGAAAATATAAATAAAAACATATGTTCAGATGTGCATGCATGAAGAGTGAAGTAAATAGGGAAACATGGTTGAGAATATCATCTCAGTCATGCAGTTCATATTGATGAATCAAGGAGGATCCACCTTATTCCATTAATCTTTTATGTATTGTATTTTTTATTATAATGTAGGGAATTTAAGGTGAAGAAAGTTCTCAGGGGGAGAACCTAAGAAGCAAATAGGGATATCAATTATTGATAGCCAAGCTAAAGAAGTCATCATATTTGAATGATTCCTCAATTCGATATTCAAATACATATATGATGGAGGATCATTTTTTGATGGAGATAAAGTTGTTCTATTCTGTAAAATTAGAATAAATAAGGTACAATCATGTCTTCGTCTTATTTATGGTATCCTAGAGAACAAGTGTTCAATAATATTATCCTTGGTGATGTTGTTAATGTTTTCCAATGTGGACTATTACAAGTTGAAGGCCCATTATGGTGTATTATCCATACTTAAATTTCTTGAAATTCACTCTTTATGAGATCTATCATTATGAAGATGCTAAGAAGTGTTTCCCTTGATGGGTAGAAAAATAAAGAATGATAAAGAAGCTTCCAGAAGTATTATTTAACTTGTTATCTAACCTGATTATTTTGAAAATTGATTTAAGATCATGTCATTGGAAAAATGAGTTTTGGTGTTCAAGGGATAGATTAAGATGCTAAAATAGTGGAAGTATTATAAACTATTCTAGAATGACACAAAGAATATGATTCAGAAGAAGAATCAGAAGAAGAAATGATGGCTGAAGAAACTTCATCTGAACCTCACAGGAGAAACATACGAGCATAAAATGATTAAACCAATATCATTAGGGATTGGAAAGATCCCACACAGAGATACAAAATAAGGAATTATGAAAATTCTACCTTCCTATCAATTTTGGAACCATCCTTGTTTGAAGAAGCTACAAAGGATGAATCATCTATTAAAGACATGAATGAAGAGGTGGATCAGATCGATAAGAACCATACATGAGATCTTGTTAAGTGACCTGAAAATCACAATTTGATTAGAATGAAGTATATTTTTAAAAATAAATTCGATGATCATTGAAGTGTGATCATAAATAAGGCATTCTTAGTGTGTAAATTATATTAACAGATTAAATTCATTGATGTTGAAGAAACATTTGAACAATTATTAGAGGTCAAAACAACACTCTTAAATGGTTTTCTTGAAGAATAGGGCCACATGGAACAACCAGTGGGTTTTCTAACTAGTAATGATGAAATAAAGGTTTGTAGATCGAAAAAATTCACTCTATGGTTTGAATCAAGCACAACGAGCATGGTATTCTCATCTATATTCTTATCTAAAGAAGCTCAAATTTAAAAGTGGATGAGTATATCACAAAATCTATGTTAATAATTCTCAGAAATATCATTTCATGGTACTAGTGTACATAGATGATATTATATTTGGTAGAAGCAGACATTGGTTAGTGGATGAATTTTCCAATCATATGAAATTAGAATTTGAAATGTCTATGATTGGTGAACTTGCATACTTCTTGGGGATATAAGTGATTCAGATTAAATACTACACTTTTATTTCTTAGGAAAAGTATGCATGAGAGTTGTTATAGAAATTCAATAGGTATGACTCTAAACCAATGTCGACTCCGATTAAGGTTGGAACAAAACTTGGAAAGCATGAGGATGGGACTTCTGTTGATCCTTCATATAAAATAGAATCATTGGAAGCTTAATGTACTTAACTATAACATGGACAAACATTGTCTTTGAAACATGTCTAATGTCCCTCTTTCAAAGTAATACAAAGTAAGAACATATGGAATTATTTAAATGAATCAAGAGGTATATTAAAGGTACTCACAATTATGGTTAATACTTTGTTACAGAAAGAGATAATGAAATGTAAGCATTTTCTGATGTTGATTGGGTTGTAGATGTGGTTGATAGAAATTCCAAAAGTAGTGGAGCTTTATTTATTGGAAAAAATGTGTGGGAAGGTTGAGTAAGAAATATTAAAGTAATTCTCTTAGTACTACTAAAGCTGAGTATATCTCTACTACAAATTCTTGCACTCGGCTATTATGGATGAAGAAATAACTGAGTGATATTGATGATGAGGTGAAATACCAATGGTGATTCACTGTGATAACAAGAGTATGATTGATCTTAAAAATAATCCTCTTTGATATTCTCATACAAAACATATTGAAATCAGATATCACTTCATTAAGGAAAAAGTTGAACAAGGCATGATTAAAATGGATCATGTTAGAACTAATGACCAAGTGGCTGAAATTCTGACCAAGCCATTGGCAGAACATGTTTTCAAGAAACATTGGTTGAACCTTGGTGTTCAGCCACCTCCTAGTGTATGATGAGGTTACAAGTCATCCCTTATCACTAGTTTTGTTAACTTTTTTAATCTTTTTATGGAATTGATGTAGGTTTATGGGGGAGATATGATCTTGGGGGAGTGTGTTTTGATCTATACATGTAAAAATATAGTTATTTGGGTTTATTTCCAATGGGGTAGAATGGTTAAATTCAATGGTACAAAGGGGGATAATGAAATAATGAAAGTATGAAGAAAATTAAGTTGTTGCGGGTTTTTAACAAACCATGAAATGCTTTTGTGACATGATCAGATATTAGCTTATACATCTTTAAGCATTCCAAAACATGAGAACCCAATTTATGATTCCCCTCTTGTTTTCTACACTAATCATTTCTCACATAGACTTAGAGTTTTGTATGATTTGTTTATTGCATATTAGGTGTTAATCATGGCTGGTGCTATATTGAATTTTTCTGTATATTTCCAACAAATCCAAAGGGGGATATTGTGGGAACCAAGGATGTTCTTTACTAGAAATGGAGTATTGTTTTTATTTTTTGTCAATACTCACATGTAATATTAGGTAATTTTCAAGGAAAGGGATCATACAGTTCAATAAGACAACAATATTGAAGGTAACATTGTTTCCTAGTGTTTACCAAATTTTTGGGTCCAAAAATTGGAGAATTGAGAAAGGTGTTTTTGGAAAAATAATTTGCATGCAAGATTTAAGGTAGTTTAGAAAGTTTCATGCAAGGATTTTTTCGAGATCATCACATCAAAATATAGAAAAGGAAAAAATAGTATGAAATATTTAAATATAATTAAAAGATGAGGTTGCACGGAAGAGACTTACGTGCCCAATGCGATGTCAAAAGGGGTTTTTCGTGCCTAGAGATAATCTTATGCGCATAGAGGAAGACACGTTAGAATCTAAAATGAAAGGTCATCAAGGCCTATAAATAGGTGGTTACCCCCAATCAAGACTAAGAACTTTTTCAATAAAGATCAGGTTCCGCTACCATGTAAAAGAGTTGCACATGGAATATTTCAGAAATAAAATATTGTACACAAAGTGTTACTTTAGTCTAAAAAGACCAAGTGAAACTTATGGTGTAGCTACGTGAAAAATAAGGGTTTCGTGAAAAATAAAGGTTGTGTAAAAGTCATCTTATGCGATAATCCCAAATATTTCATGTGGGATAAGGTGTAGCGTAGAATTTCTAGTGTGTGCTTCTATACAGTTTTGAACATCTCATTTGTTTGATCAGTGATTTCAAGTGCATCAATTCAGGACATCGATGAAAGAAGAGTCTCATGCTAGATAGGGACAAATACTTCAAATAAAATCTATTGAATAGGCCTTCAAGTTGATAAACTGAGTAATAATTCACCCAAGGCAGTGAGCTAGGGGGTTGATGGAAGTGTTCTAAGGGAAGTAGTGTGTTATCCCTAAAATATTTTAAAGGTAGTGTGCTTAGCATAGAGTGACTCTGTATGAACTCTTGTATTTCAAAAACTAGTGAAGATTAGTGGAATTTGGTGCAACTAAAACACTATCAGTGTATACTCCTTGGACTAGCTCTTAGTGGTGAATCATGTAAAATTATTGTGTTGTCACTTTTCTTGTGAATGTTCTATTACTACACTATTCCAACATATAGGTTTAATGAGTTCCTACCAGCATGGGAACAAGATCCATTGATTTAAAATAAAAATTTGACACTCTGATTCACCCCTCCCCTCTCAGGGTTCTCTGGGGTCCTACAATGGGATGTTATGTAATGGATTAGGGGGTGAACATAATCCACCATTGGACTTTGTCCACTTTATAATGATGGTCATGTGAGTGAACCTTGACTTATGTTTATGATATCATGTTTTAAATTTTTTATATATTTTTATGATTGATCTCATGATATAATTTATTTATTTTATCTTTCTATTCTTGTTATCATCCTCTTTATGATATTATGTTATGCCTTTTGACTCACATTTTATAATTTATTGCTATGTTTACTCCCTTGCTGGGATTTCTATCCAACCCTTTATGTATTTTTCCTAGGATATCCTATATAGTTTTAGAAGATATTTAAGAGTTAGGAGAAATATGTATAGTTTTAAATAAATATGATGTTTTTATGTTTAAAATGATTTATTTTCAAGTATAATCTTCTAAAGACACTAAAAATCTAGATCCTTATCATGTATTATTAGGAAATCGTGTTATAAAATAGGAAATAAACTATGTTTAAGGATTCAGTTCATATAGTTGGTGTATAAGAAATGTCTGGTTATTTTTGGATATTAGTATTAGAGAACATTAGTTAAAACCCTAGGGAGAATTCTAAGGGATAATACCAAGCATAAGATAACATCCTAATATTTTGGAAAAGTAGAGATTTTATGATTTTTAAAGAGATAAATACCTATATGGATACTAGAAAGTGTATATGGTTGTGGAATAGATTCACCTAAGGGTAATCGCCCTGAAAAGGGTTGGATGATCATTAACTCCATCATCACTATAGTGCACGATGATTGGTCCTAATATTTCACACCTTGATAGGCACTCCTGAGGGATATTCTTTGGTTGATCATATACTCTTTATGAACCACTATGAAGGATTGATTTTCTAGTTACTTAGAGGGATGGGTTTGAGAAATATAATATAAACTAAATTAATGTTACTTGGGATAAACCATGATTGATATAGGTTGGACTAAAGAAATTATAGGCTAATGTGATGATGAAAGAGGGTAAAAGGTTTTAAGTTTGAATTTATTTTATGTTATTGATTATGATAATCCCCTTATAATGTTAAATTTTTTTCACTCTTGTTAACCATTTTGGTTTTAGTGATGGATGGAACTAGAAGGAACCAAGTTAACCTTGGGTGTGATGGATAATGTGATGATTACCTCAATGATCAACTAATTAGAATAAAAGATAGAGTAAGAAAGCAACATTGAGATCACAACTGTGGAAAAAATTAATTATTTTACATAAATATATGAAGGGAATTGGCACAGTCACATGGTTGATTTCTTATGTAGTCAGAAGGTGCAGGAGATTCTTCACCAACCATATACAGGTATTATATGGTACTGTAGCAGGTACTGTTCAATACTATAGTAGCCAGAACTATTCACCTTAGGCCACTGGTTTGGGCTTGGAGTCCTTAAGGCCTTCGGGCCACCCAGGCCTTCAGGTCAGTAAGGATTTTGGGCCTCCTCAAGGCCTTAGGGCCACATGATCAGTGCAGTTACCCCAGATAGACTCTACAAAAAAGGAGCAGCCCTAGAGAAGGATTCAGAGAAAGTGCACTCACCAGAGAAAAACCAAATGGATTTGTAAGAATGAGAGGGTATGGCTAGGCCATTGGGACCAGTCTGTGCTTTCACAAGAAGCCTATCTAGACGGCCATGTGAAGGTGGAGATCTACCATCACGATGCAAATACTGGGGAGGGGTAGTTCCTTGTAGTTATAGTTTGGTTGAATTCCCTATGACCTTCGGGTCATGTAATATCTTAAACCTACGATCCACATAATCTCTAAGCCTACGGGCCTTGTAAGGGTTCCCCCTCATCCCTTGAAAGGGGGTTATCAAAAATCAATAAAAATGAAGGCCTTCGGTCCATTTGGGCTGATGGGGATAAATTGGTAAAGGAGGATTCTCTCAGTCTCTACTATTTCATACCACTATATCCCCTTTGTTGTTTTTTTACTTGTTGCTTTTACTTATTCTTTTTCCATTTTTTTCAAACTCTTTTTGGTTTAAATAAATAATTATATAATGGTGATGATTATTAACAATGTAACCGTAATTGAAAACCTAAGTGCTCTAATGAATAGAAAGATGGAGGCCCATGAAAATTCAGGCAATGAAGATTATTTAGGAAAGAAGGATCAATTTCATTCATGTCAAAAATGTTCAAAAAATCACTAAGGAAATTGCCTCAAGGGGTTTTTAAAATTATGTACTTAAAGAATATAGGGTAATCAAGAATCAGATTTTCATGGGAATATGGAGTGGTCAGTTATCCTGATGGGAGTGGAGAGTGTTGATCTTAAAGCACCAATAATGGTCCAATACCTTAAGTGTGGTAAGCTTGGAAATTACCCAAGTTAGTTTCATAAATCCAAGTATGATAAGAATGATATGCATGAACAGCCACCAAAACCATAAAAATAAGTTAGATCCTATTCAATGACTACCAATTTGGTGGATGGTAGAAAATAAATCCTCTACTATAGAATTGTGAATATAGGATCCTTATTCTAGCTACTGAAAGTTACCTAGATTTTTTTTTTTTGAGTGTACCGCCATGATGTATCATTTGTCAAATAAAATATCTAGTTGTATGATGGTTGAATTTCAAAATTTATGTTTATGGGAATATAAATCTTAGTATGAGTATTTTAGATAGATTCAGTGTGATTATAGTAATGGATTAATTATTTCAACCTAGACTCCCTATTCACCAATCATGGTTATATTACCCAAAAAAAATCACCTTATTAGAGAAATGGATGGGGTAGAGACAATAACCAGCAGTTACCACAAAGAGATCTTAACATCACTGCAAAAGAAAATAACAACAAAGGATCATATTCATCATCATCCATCAGTGCACCGCCACCATGTGTAGGCCCTAATGTTTTTGGAGAGATATAAATAACCATGCCAATGGTGGATATAAAATATAAAACTCTTCCACCACCTCTAGTGCAACAGGACATTGTGGTAAGGGAAAAGGGGGAGGTATCCTAGTGACCATGAGGTTGGGAGAATTTCAAGAATTATGTTTGATTCCCTATAGAACTTGATCCTATGTAGTGTGTGTGGAAAATAGTTTGGGTCATGGAAGTTCATGTTTGGTAACATTAAGAGCCACCTAAAGTGAATATGGTGGGCATCCATCCACTTCCATCCTTTATCCTAATGTCTTTATAGAGTTGGCAACAAAGGGATTATTGCAAAAAGTGGGTGAGGAAATGGGTGGTTATATATTGAGGATGGCGGCATAGGTGGGGGATAAAATAGAGAAGGTACAAGTCAATGTGGTGGAGAATAATAGTTTAAAAAGGGTTGGGAGGGGTCTGAACGTAGATCTCAATGAGCCTTATAAGGAGGAGTAATATTCTTCATCAACTTCTTCATTTTACCTCAACATTCTATCAGCACCATCATATTGAAGGACCTTGAGGAATATGATATAGGTGTGTATGGTGTATCTACTATAAAAATAGGGAATCATATTTCATACTTCAAGCTAATTTATGATAATTTGTCATTTTATTTCTGAATATAAACTCCTGGAAAAATAAAATAGGTCTTAACATCAAACCCTAAGATGTATTAAACTCAAATAGTTAGGAAGAAGCATGGTATAAGGATTTTTCTTTTTATATATGAATAGATGTGATTGATAGATCTATCAAAAATTAATTATAAAGTCACCTTATAGACACTATTATATAACATTGTTAGTAAGTAATAATTTAAATTGTGAGGACATAATTTATTTAAGGGGGAGAATGTAACACCCCTAGTTTTAGGATCTATTATTATTATTATTATTTTATATGTCTATAATTTTAAAGAATGATTCTCTATTCATTCCAAAGAATTGGAACATGATTAGAAAATGTGCCCTATAAGATATGAACCAAACTATATACACTTTATTCATTTATAATTGGGGAATTACAATAAAAGAACATAAAACTAATTACTTTACACCATGAATTATTACTCACTATGGATAAAGTACATCAATTAAAAGATCATAAATCAATAGACTACAATAGATAGAAAAGAATAAGATCATCATCACTAGGAAATCTCCTGGATCATCTTTAATTATGAGGATCACCAATAGCAACAAAAAACGTTTAATGAGGAGCGGCACCATTAAAGGAGAAATCATTATGAATAATATAAAATACGAACTATGTCTTGCGAAGTGATAGGGGAATGAATGAATGATTTAGTAAATCAATATATAGGAATGAAATATCACCATTATAAAAATAGTCATTATAAATATAGTCATTGGAAATAAGGTAATTGTAAATTTATTCATCGGTTATATATTCAATAGGTATACTAAAGTCATGTATTTTAAAGTACTAAATTTAAATTAATATAACTCATAATGAAATAAAAATATGATATTAAAATATTATAAATATATATGTATATATTTATGCATTACGCATAAATATTGATAATAATACTATTAAAATATGATATAATGTATATGTAAAATTCAAATAAATGTTTCAATATCATTGGAGTAGAAAAAAATAATTTTTTAGAATATAGATAATTAATTAATGGTATTTTTTAAAGCATATTTAGTATAAAAGTAATATTTATTTTCAAAGAACTGTATTACTAAGTATTGTATAATTGTAAAAATAAATTAAATTGACACCATTATAATATTATTATATATTAAATAATATATTAACATGGCCTAAACTAAAAATTGATATGAAATAAAATTAAGAACACATAATATTGAAAATGACATTTCCGATAAAAACAGTTTTACTTATAATTTAATTTTTATATTTAAAAACTAAATATATAAATTTTAGAATTTTAATTTTATAAAATAAAGTTAATTTTTTAATTTATTAAATCAATATTATCCTAATATGAATTTTTAATCCTTTTTTGAAATAATCATTTTTAGGTGAATAGTAAAAATACTTGCTTTTACTAAAAACTATCACTTTTATAATACAAGAATGAATTGAAAGTTTCAGAAAATATTTTCATATAAAAAATATATATTTAATAATTAATATAAAAAATTTAAAAAAAATACTATTTTTAATTTATAAAACACATGTTTAACATTTTTGAAACTCAAGTAATATTTCACACTAAAAACTGTTTTTACGTGCTTATAATAAAATTTATACTTTATCACTTTTAGAAATTAAATATATAAAAAATTATTTTCTATTTAAGTTAAAAATTTAAATATTATATAGCAATTTTAATTTCATTTTTAGTCCTAAATATAATATTAGTAAGATTAGTGTTAATTACCATGATAATGGTAAAACAATTATTTTAAGAGTTGTTTTATTAATATCATGTAATGTTTTATTTAATCAGTAACATTAATCTAATTTAATTTATGAATATAATAATATTTTTAATCATATATATAATTATATTAACAATCATTAAATTTTTAATCAATACAATATAAGGTTAAAGAATGCATAATGGTTAAAAGTCATTTTTATAAAAAACTATTTTTATATTATATATTTTAATTGAAAAGTTTTTTTATAATATTTATAAAGTTATTTAGATTAAATGGAGATTAAATTTAGGTTAAAAACATAAAAAATTGGTAAAATGGGTTAACTTATATTTTTAAATAAAATATAAATTACTTAGTTAAAACCTAGTTTCTAAGGTAAAAATTAAAATGTTAAAATGAAAAAACATATAATAAAAGACTTGAAACACATTTAAGAAATTTGTGGAAAGTATTAGTTGAGGATTTATTAACCCAATATCACCCCATGCTCCATTATTACAAAATTATGGAGTCTTTGAACAATTAATAGTGTATTGATATCATGGAAGTGTAAAGGGTATTTCCAAAAGTGTTGTTTTCTTCACTTATAAAAGGGGATCACTTCCACCCCTCTAGGGTTACACTTCCTATTTGCTTTTACCTTAAACCAATAATCAAACTAAATCTACTATAACTAATAATATAATCATTAATCCCATATTCTATAAACTTTATCTTAATTCCTTCACTTATAAGTAAATCTCTAAGATAATATCAAGTCTCCAATGAAATTAAGTGCAAGTGTAGAGCGCTTTCAAACATGAGGTAAGGGTTTCATACCAATTTCTATTCATTGAGACATGTTTAAATTTTATTAAACTATTTAATATTTATATAATTTATATACTTCCCAAAAATTTATTTTTTAATACTCTATGATTTGATGTATGGGATTTACAGAACCATATGATTTTCAGGCTTCTAATGACTTTTGATTCAAAAATAACCTAATTCATAAGGGTTTAATCTCAATCACCCTTTATTGAGTCGTGATTTTATATTATGAACCAATATTTATTTTTATGGTGTATCTAATTCCCCCATGACTTATAATATCATAAATTAGTACTGAATTTGAAAATGTCACTTCCATTAACACTCTTCATTGTTACCGGTTGTGATTTATGTCTTCCCTAAAATGTAAGGGTATTTTATAACTCAGTCTAATTTTTTGAGTTATAATATTTCTCCTTGAGTTTCATATTTAATTTCATATTGTATAACATATTTTTATTCTAGTATATCACTTTGATTCAAATCTTATTTTTTGGTGAGTTCTAATCTTTTTTGAAAATGCAACTATGTTAAGAATAATTATCATCAATTAAACAACGGTTTCCCCTCCATGTCTATAATTTACCTTCCCACAAATGTTATCCTTTTTAATTGGAAACATAATTAAGTTTTATATCATATTAACTTCATATTTACCTTCTCCACTTTTCAAAATAAAAATTTGTTATTATTTTTTATGTAGTGGGATTTTCAACAAAGGTGTTTTAAAACATAGTAATGAATCTTTCAGACCTACTTCATGAATTTTCAGTTAAAAATTCTATTTATTTTTATCCATTTTATATAATTTTATTCTCATTTACCTATTATGTTTTTTTATATATCCATTATATATATACCTAGTTAAATAGACCTTTAATTTTTGGGGTGATACATGTTTTAGTTCCCTTAAAAATCATTACTTTAAGTAAACTTGGTTTAAGAGAAATTTTACATTTGTTATCTCTTGTTGAGAATCACCCCCATGAAATTTTTATGAATTGTGAATAAATTATAAAAATACTCTATATTTTATGTATAACCCTCTTGATTAAATTATGGTTTTATAGAAAATATTCAGATTTTTTCTTCTTTAAAAAGATCCTTTACTTATTTCATAAAGCTTCACCCTAATGGTACACTTTTATTATTTATTATCTCAAATAATTATAATTAAATTATCTATATTTTAATTTAATATCCAATACTTTTTTATTTTACAAATATTAAAATCCAAATGATTTGATTCCATATTCTCTTGGGGATCCTTATGATTTATCCTTTAGTTATTCCTTGAATCAGAATTATAAAACTCACTTCATTCTCATGGGTTTGATCATATTTATGATTTATGTATAGTTTATTTTCCTTTTATGGAATTCATATGTATGATTTTAATTAATGTGATGGGTGGGCCCTAAATTATATATCTCTCCAATTTATTGGTTGAATCTTTATATCATATGGGATATTATGTAATGGATTAGGAAGTTAACCTATCCACCATGGGACTTTGTCCACTTTATGATGATGGTATTAGGAGTGACCTTTGACTTATATTTATGATATCATGATTTATAATTTTGCCACATGTTTATTATTCCATAATCTTATAATATCATTTTCTTATGTCATTTTTCTATGATTATGATCATCCTATTTATGATATCATGTTGTGCCTTTTAACTCTTATTTTATGATTTATTGACATGTTTACTCTATTATAGGGATTTCTAGATCAACCTTTTCCTTATGTATTTTCTCAAGGATATCATATACAATTTTATAATATATTTGGGAGTCAGGATCATTATGTATATTTTTAAATAAATATGATAATTTTATGATTAAGATGTTGTATTTGTATGTTTAATATTCTAAAGACATTAGACATCTAGATCCTTTGCATATATTATTGGTAAATTATGTTATAAATAATGAAATAAATTATGTTTAAGGATTTTTTTCTGTATCGGTGCCTTGGGAAATCATATATATATAACCCTTAAAATAAATCTTAAAAATGGAATACCCTACTCAGTTAATTCAAATATAATTCTCTAGAGAACATAATCATTAATAAATTCATTAGAGAGTTATATCACCCTCACCCATAATTATAAATAATGTAAAAGGACCATAATATAAATTAAATACATAAAATATTTCATTTCTATCATCAAACACATAAATATATACTTTTGAACTCATAAGTAAAATATTTTTTGGATATCTACATATCCCTTTCCTTTAAAACACTATTTTCAAAACTAAAATAGCCAAAATAAAGGTAAAAGGGTTTTTCTTTGAATAAAACATGGAATATTGTAAAGGAATACAAATATAAAATAATTGTTTCATTGGTGGGAAAACTTTTTTATTCCATATAAGTTAAAAATACATTTCTTTTTTACTTTTTAAATAAATTCAAACATTCCATATCAAATACGCAAAAAGATTCCTTTCAAAGACCGTTGTAAGAAAGTAAAAAGAGAGGTAAAATGAAATTTTCAATTAATTTATTTAATTATTTAATAATCCTTTAAAAAATATGGATGTTAAGGGAAAATATTATAAAAAATATTCAAAATATTATAAAATTATGTTTTAAAATAGAATATCCCTTACCTCGAGTCCAACTTGTCACGTACGTTCATTATCTTTATGAATAATAATGATATGTTAATTATTTAATTGCTTAAGAATATTTTTTAAGTTAATTATATTTTTCTTATTCCTTTTATTTCACTTATTACCATGTTATACTTAATCACTTAATTGATTAAGTTTACTTCGGATGTTTTGAGGATGTTTGGTTCATAAGTATGAAATGACTTCAGTAGGGTGACTATGGTCAAATGGATCATGATTATATCATTTAAATAATATTAATCATGTTATAATTATCATTTTTATATATTTATTATAATTTTATTACCAACTATGTAAAGTGGTTATGATAAATGAATTATGTTATAATATGGATATGGTAGTCTATACGTACACATGAGTAACATTTCCATTTGTCAATGAGCTTGAGGGAAAGAAAGTAAGTATTATTTTATATTTAAAGAATGGTAATTATATCATAAATATCATATTATTTCTTTAAATCTAAAAATATATATAATTCATGTGAGGTGGTGATGAAAAATAAAATACATCAATTTTTGAGATGGTAGCCTTGACATACGCATGAGCAATGTTTTTATTTTTCATTATATGGTAAATAAATAAGTTGAATAATGATTTAACACTATAGAATGAAATTTATATCATATATATCATATTATTTCATTTTGATCCATTATTATGGCCATAAATAATATGTGGTAATGGAAAATGAAATGCATCATCTTGTGATGTGGAAGTCCACATCAATTATATGGATAAGTAGATAAAAAAATGGTATACCATAAACATAATAAAATTTTAGTATATGGGGGATACTTAAGTTATTATATTATAATGTTTAATATAGTATTTCATGAGGTAAAATAATAAATAAAATGAAAACACTCATTTAATAACAATACCTATTTCTCATATAACCTCTTTAGGTTTATACCTAAAGCCTTCCTAGGATGGTATTATGATAAAACCAGGACCTCTGGGATATGGGGAGGTATGTTAGAAAGGGATTGGGGTATGGATTGTATGATATAATAGGATATTTAAGTATTAATAAGAGATGATATGGGTTTTCCTTTTATAAGTGAGGGTGAGAACGCACTTGGAATTTTTCAAAAATTAATTCTAAAATCAAAACACATAAATGGTGAAAACATTTTTCTAGAAAAAATAACTTTTAATTATAAAAATGTTTTTATGCAAAAATAAATTATAATATTTATTATAATTAAATTGATTGGATTATTTTTAATTAAAATGAACTAATTAAATTTTAAAACCAATCTAACATAGACCATGACATTGTAGATACATGAAAAGAAAATATAGTTTTCTTAAAAATCAGTATTTTCTATTGTTCATCCAAAAATGTTTTTTTTCAGAAAATTCCCAAAACCCACTTTAAGAGAATTTTTTCTTGATGATTTCAAAAATTAATTTTATTTTTTGAAATTAAAATTCTAAAATTTAGAAATTAAAATTTTAAATAAAACCATATAATAAATTTAAATGAATTTAGTATGAATAAAACTATTTCCTTTTTTATTGGAAAATTACTTAATATTCTTATAGTGAATAAAACTCTATAAAATTTAATTCATGAATATTTATATGAAATGGAATTGATTTATTTTCAACATTTATGGTTTTATATATTTGGAATTACTTTTATATATTAGACTTTTCTATTTTCTTAAAAATCATCATTTTTGTATAACTTTACGTATCGGCCTGGATTACTTTTATGTATTAGAATTTTACACTTTCTTACAACTCTAAATTTATCCATACAACTCAACCCAACTCCCAAATAATCCACATATTTCAACTTATTTAAATTACTTATAATTTATAATAAATACAATATTACAACCTATGGTTGAAACATTCTCCCCCTTTAGATTTTGAGTCAATCCACCATTTTTTTCTCCAAGTTTTTTAATTACACTCATGATCTTCCTACATATAAATCTCTCTATATAATTATTATCCCCTATTTAAATTAAAATTTAAATGTTTTATCCTTTTTAAAATATGATTATATTTGAGAATTCAAAAACTAAAATTATGCCAAAAAATAATAAAATATCCATTAATAATTTTTTTAATCCTAACTATGTTAGTGATCATTGTAAGAAACAATAAAAAAATTCAATATCTATAATTTTTTTATTTTTCTTCTTTTACCAGCCTTCTTTTTATTTTTAACTCCCCATGGATTTTTTCTCCCCCATCTTCTTACACAAACACACAAAATTCTTATAAAAATCAATATCCAAATAAATTATTATGTACAATGGTGAAAGAGGTATTCAAACCTCCCTAACTTGATGAAATGTTTTGAACATTGAGGTTTAACTAATGCTTCATGAACAAAAATACAGCCAATGGTTTTGTAAAAATATCTACCAATTAATTCTAACTTCCTAAAAACTCCAATTTTACACTGTTTCATTCCACCATTTACTTTATAAAGTACTAATATAGCTCAATTTGTTTAATTTGAGATTGTTGTAATAGGTTATCTGTTAACTTGATATCATTATTTTTTCACATTGTATCATTATTGGTTGCTTTTATCCTTCATTGAGATCTTCTGATTTTTTATTCATCTGTATCAACTATTTACAGGCCTTAAAAAATAAAATACATTTTCTTATTTTGTACTCAAGTATACACTTTTATAATTTTTAATTATCCATCCATCAGATCTATAACTTCTTTTACTTTGAAAAAAAATCATAGGTCAATATTTCTTGTGTGAACCTCATTATCCTCTTTACTGTTGAGAGATGTTCTTCTTTTATACATCTCTAAAATCATGATGCCAATCATGTAGTATAGAATATTTTCAACCATATTTTTATAAGATATAGTAGACTCATAAATAGGTTTTCTATATAATGTTGATTATACTCCCTTATTATCCTCATTCTTTTCAAGCTTCATTCCAACTACTATCAGAATTGAAACTAGTTTTCATTCTTCTATTCTAATATTTTTTAAGAAATCACATGCATATTTAAATTCTTAGATGAATGTGTTTTCTTAATTTTGATATACTTGAAAACCAATAAAGTAATACATCTCACTAATCATTGATATCTCAAATTCTAAACATGTCAATTATGAAAAAAAAATTAATATAATTATTCTTGTTTCTACCAAATATGAAATCATTCATATACATTATCACCTTGAACTATTCTTCATATGAGACATTCACATAGAATTTTTTATTAAACCCTCCTATATTAACCTCTAAATTTCTCATATCGATGTACGATCATGTATATTAAGCATGGGGTGCACACTTTGGCCCATACTGCACCTTTTTCAATTTGTAAACATTTGAATCATCATCTATAATAAGAAATCATACTATTTGTTTGATGTATAATTTTTAATTGAATAATACATTTAGAAATATTTTATTCACATCCATTTGATAAAATATAAACTTTCTTTTAATAGATATTACTAGGAAAATTCTGATTGATTCCATTCTTACCATTAAAAGAAATTTCTCAATGTTAACTCCTTAAATATTAGAATACCTTTTTCATGACAGTAATTACTTATTCCATAAAACACTTAAATGTTCATCAAACATGTTTTTAAAGACCCATTTTGTAACAATTACATTATTATGTCTAGGTTTGTCTTCTAGCACCCATGTTTGATTCTTATCAATTTGATATGGTTTTTCATTTATGGATTTCACTCATGATTCATCCTTTATTTCTTACTAAAATGAAGTTGGTTTTATCTTAAATAATATAATAGTGGTATATGTTCTTATTTTTTTATAGTTTTTTATTATAACATATTTGTTTTCAATAATTTTTCTTGGGTCAAATTCAACTATACTTCTACTTATTTGAGTCATGGGTTAAATCTCTTCATCTTTATGATCCTATTCTGATTTTACTTCAAAATCATAATCCATTAGTATTTTTTGAGATTATCCTAAATCAAAATCAATCTATTTTTCTTCAAAAAATTATTTATGTATGAAATTTATAGAATTATCTTTATCTTAATATAAAATAATTTTCGCATCACTAATTTCAACTATTTTTTTAGACTTTTATTGAAACATTTATAAGATTTACTTTTTGATGGGTGGCCTAAAAATATTTCTTCATCTACTACATAACCATAATTTACTTTATTTCCCACTATATTACGAATTAAATTTTAACTTCTAAATACTCTATGATGCTTCAATGAGGGTTTCCTTCCATGCCACATTTCATATGGAATCTTCTCTTCTCCAGTATTGAGTAACACTTGATTATAAGTGTATATAAATACTTTCACAACTTCTTTAAAATAATAGAAATAGATTACACTTTCAATCAATAATTTATTGTCCATATTATTTACCATACAGTTTCATATTTCTATAGCTCTATTCTATTGAGGAGTCTTTACCACTAAAACTTCATGCATTATTCCATGTTCTATAGATAATTTTCAACTTTAATAGAAATGTATTCAGTTCCATTATTAGAACATGTGGTCTTTATTTTTCTTCAATTTTATTTATCCTCACTTCTTCAAAAAAAAAATATAGTAGAACAGTTCCCTCTTAGAACACATAAACATAGCACATCCCATCCTATTGTATTCATCAACAAATAAAATGAAGTATTTTTACTATAAGTTCCAACCAAACTGATTGGACAACATACATCAATGTGGACCAGATTTAACAAATTTAATGATCACTATTATTTTTATATTGAGATTTTCTCACCATATTTCACCTCAGGAATGAATCAAAATTCTTTTATTTATCCCTATTCAGTTAAGAAATTTCAACATCAGATTTCATTTTGATATAGTCTCAATACTTTTCTGATAAAGGTTACTAAGTCATCGATGTCATAAATTATTGTCCTCTTTTATAGTACAGAGACAAGTATTCTCCTTTATATAAACCTAATAAAAGTTACCATTCACTATCCAACCTTGTATAATAAATTTTCCTTTCTATCCTTTTATATTTTATCATTTTTAGGTGAATGTAACTTCTAATATTGAGTCACACAACTGATGTATGCTCCAAAAATTATGTCTAATTCCATCAGCATAGATAACTTCAATTTACTTAAATTGATCTCTTTTTAAGTGATTTTTACAACATATTTTTTCCTTTATAGCTTTATCATTTCTAAACTAAAAAATGTTATCAACTCTTCCTTTGACATTCTTTATAATATTCATGTTACCCATCATGTAAGATGAACACCCACTATCTAGAATCCACTTACTACTATTATTTATATCTTTAAAATCTATATTAGTAATAATACATTTCTCCTTTATCTTTATCTTCTTCTCTTTCTAATAAAATAAATAATGAGTTTAGACATATATTGGTCTCTTCTCATTTTCTTAAGCATAAGAAATCAAGGCATATTCTTCTCCCTTTGGTTGTTAAAATATATTTCTCAGTGGAATTTAATTGGATTGACTAGAATTCAGTAATCTTTGTCTTATATAGGAAAAACTTCTACTTATTTTTCTATAATAAATAACTTTATGACAAAATTAGAGTAATTGAGATAGTATCTATAGAATTAGTTCATATTTTGATATAAAGGGTATATTTCAATTCTCCATTTTTGGCTTCATATTACTCATCCTTTCAAAAAAAATTATTCTTCATCACACTAAAACATTTTGTGACCTAAGTAGCCACAAAATTGACACTTCATCAAAGGAATATCTTATAGTTCCCATATCTATATATATCCTCGCTTTTTTTAAAACTCCTTTATTATTGATGTGTTCTTAAAGGTTGAGAAGTTTCTTATTTCTTCTACCTCTCTTTACTCTTCACATTTTCTATCTTGTCTTTTTTTGTTTCAGAATCATATATAAGAACACGTTTACCCATGAAATTGCTTCTCTGAGTACTCAACACTTACTTGAAACTAATTGTTCCTCATTCAACCCTTCCCTTTAATACTTCATACAAAAAATTACAGATTATAGATTTCTCCTTGAGATATCTATTTTTATTTAGACGCAATGTTATTTATCAAAGATAAAACTTCCTCTTCAACTATTTCAATCTTATTTTCTTTCTTATTAAGGAACATATTAAGATCATCAATATTCTTAGAATGTTCTTAGATATTTAACATGTATTTAGTTTCTTCTTCATGTTTCATTTAATCATTTTCATATTCTTCCACAAGTGTATCTATGTGATCAATTCATTCTTCAAGATAATCAATAAAACTTGAGGATCCCTTTAGTAGTCCTCCAATAAATCTATTCTTCTTTCTTTGTAGGTTAAGCTCTTCAAGATCTCCTTCAATTATACCTTGAGATAAAAAAATCTCTATGTTTGATCATACTCATATACTATTGATTTTAAATTTTCCATCATACCTATCATATTAATTTCTATTCCTAAGATAAAATTAGTTTCAACACCTTTTAAATTATATTCCTCGGCATCATCTTCCTCTTTCCTTATTAGTACTTTTCTCTGAAACTTATTTCCACTTGCATTTCATGAATTAAATTTCCTTCTAGAGTAGAACTTATTTATTTGATTTTGTGTAAATTAAAACTCTCCATATTCTCCATAAAATATTTTTGGACACGTATAAGCAATGTTCCCAACCTTTCCACAATGAAAACAGAATAGGGGTAGCTTAACCTCAAATCTTCCTTTACCTCTATTAAACTTCCTCAACACAAGAGATAATAAAACATCATTAACATGCTATTCAATTTAGGTCTCCTGAATTTATTTCTTCTATAATACTTTGAGTTTTATTTCTTATGATTAATTTTATAATAAACTTTCTAGATTCACTCATATTTCATATGTGACTAGTTTTCTATGTAGATCATCAAGAGATAATTCCCCAATATTTACTTCTTCAAGTGCTGATACTTTTGGATTTTAAATTAGTGTTAATATCCATATGATCATTTTTATAATATCAACATAATTCATATCATGACAAAGTCTGTGAATAGATCTAACCACTTTAATAACATGATTGAATAAACTATAAACATTTTCACTTAAACTCATCTTCAAATCGAAAAAACTATTTTAAAGAAACAATAGCTTTTAACTTTAATTTTATTATCACCTTCATAAATATTTGAAAAGTTTTCCAAAATTACTTTTGTTTTTGTACAACTAATAACTTTCATGCATATTCAATTAGACAATGATTCAAATAAGGCATTTATATCCTTTTCATCATCATTAAACAATTTATTATCTACTTTTTTCATTAACATTTAGATGGAATCAATTTATTTAATTACATGAATGGATTTCATGTAATAATAAAGTGTAATAAATTGTAAATGATATCCCCTTTTATTTTTCCACACCTAATAATTGCATCCATCAAATAGAGGTACTCCTTTTTCATTTACAACATTCTACATGATGACTTCTTTCATTATCATATTTTCCAAGAAATAACTTGTGGATTTGATACCACTTGTTATAACTTGAGGTCCCAAAATATATACCCTAAGAGGGGGTGATTTAGGGTGACTTTAAATTTGTTATTATCTCAAGTTTAACTATATCTTGTACTCATGTTTACAAAGACACCTTGAATATGTCATAATGATCACACACAATCACAACCACATGAAATAAAATAATGAAACTTGGATATGTGAATTTTAATGGGTTCAACCACACTAGTATACATCCAAGGAACACATATAAATGATGTAATAGTATTCAAATTAATCACTACTTCATTGGTTTTTATTATAATATTTAGGATATGATCACTATTTATCCAAGGTATTCAGCCTCTTCCTCTCTTCCTCTCACTGCTTTCCATGAGGTTTACAAGATATGATAGAGTCAATGCATAGGTAAAACTCACAATAATAAGTATATTATAAATAAAATCTAACAATAATGGGTGTTATCCATGATTCACTTCCTGATCTTTATAGGTATGTATAGAAACTATTCACTTCTAAACCAAATCTTCAATGGAAATCAATCCATCCAAAACTTATTATTTAATTCCAAATATTCAATTAATACCACTTTCTTTCTAATTATACCTTCTTGAAAACACTCAGTCATTTTTATATATTTTTTGTTTTATTTTTTTTCAGGAAATTTTATCCTTATTTTCATTTCATTCATCTCCCTATATTTTTAGTCGGGAGATTTGAATTTCAATTTCAAATTTAAGATGTTAACTACCTTGAACTTTCTCTGCTTGAAATTTCTTTATTAGGTAATATTTAATAAAAATATCCACCATTAAACTCTATTTATGTTGTTTAATTTTGTTTCATAACCACCAAATAGTTATAAAATTCCAATAGATCAATTTTGTTTGAATTCTCTGTATTTTAGAAATTGTAATGTGATAACATCCCTGACTAGATGCATTATCAATTGTATTTTATGACTAATAATGTATATCATAATATTCAATTGTAAAATTACTTCTTCTATAATAACTCTTATGTATTTCCATAGTGATGAATAATTCCCCTCAATCGACAAAAGAAAAATATTTATGTATGGGCCATTTATCTAAAGTCTTCTTACGTATTCTCTTTTTTAATTGTATGTAACTCAATAAAGGGTTTGGTAACTCTTACATATTGTATTTGTATCCTTTATGTATCACCTATTAACCTTTTTATATCAACTGGGTTACCTTATTGTAGTATTATCATGACATTTATGTGTCAGCTAATAACCTTTATGTATTGGTACTTTTCTATTTTCTATGACCAAGTCTGCTCATTTCTAAGTGACTATTACATATCACTTAGAGAATATGAATTTATTTTATGTATTACTTCATCATTTCATATTACCTTTACATATCATCTTGGATTACTTTTACATATTGGAAATTACCATTTTCTTAAGAGTACCTTTACATATCAACTTGGATTAATTTTATATATTAGACTTTTCTATTTTCTTATAACTCTAAATTTAACCAACCAAATAAACTAAAATAACAACATCTTCAAACATTTCAAATAGATTCAAATTACTTCCAATTGACAACAAATCCAACATTACAACCTACAATTATAACAAAAATCATATTATTCCAACCACTTCAAAACCTTTTCAAAATAATGTTATTTAGAAAGAAAAATAGAATTCTTATTTCTAAAAATTTTAATTACCAATATAATATTTTATTCATCAAAGCCTTTCATATAAAATTTTCTATATAAAATAGAATTGGTCTTATTTACTTGATTTATATGTGTTCTAAATATCAACATTTTATCATCATATAAACAAATAACAACACCATGATTATTATAGAACCTAATATTAATATATTTAGTAGATTTGTTATTTAAAAATCCATTTGATAAAATTAATTCATTAAATTTATCATTCCATTATTTTATATCATGTTTTAAATCATATAGGTACTATACCAATTTTTATACCTTTTTTTCTTTTCAACATAATATGAAACCTTCAGTTTGTTTTGTATATATTTCTTTATATAATTATCCATTTAATGATATTTTTTTACAACCATTTAGTGAATTTAAAAATTATATATGGAAGATAAAGAAAGAATAATTATAAGTGAATTAGTCCTAGAAATAGGATCATAAGTATCAAAATAATCTATTCCTTCATTTTGTGTAAACTCCTTGGATCCCAATATAACTTTATATTTTTTAACTATACCATCAAATTTTTGTTTCCTTATAAATACCCACTTAAAAACCATAGTTTGTGACCCTTGAGGAATATCAACTAATATCCAATTACTATTCACAGTTAAAGATTACATTTCATCATTTATATATTCCTTACAAAGAGATGTGTTAGAAGATGATATAGCATCATTGAAAGCTTTTGTATAAAATTATATATTAAGAAACCCCATTTTGTTGTAAAAATAATATTATTATATCCTTTTAAAAATTATATATAGAAATCATATCAATATTCATTATGTATATGAGTTCATTTACTTTTATAAACCTCCTCAACTAAATCTTCTTGAGATACTCTTTCATTTGAGCCAGATTCCTTAATTTGAACTTGTTTAGGTGGTGTGGTAAACCTAGATTCATCAAATATAGAATATCTTAATTCAATAATTTTATTCATAGCTACTAAATAATTAAATTCTACAACCATGAATCTATAAGATTTTGAATTCTTCACATATCAAAGAAATATGTGATAAATCCCTCTTTTGCCCAAATTTTCCCTTCTAGGTTAAGGTACACTTATAATTGTTTGAGAACCCCAAAACATTAAATAATTAAGTTTTGGTTTCTTATGATTCCATAATTTATATGGATTAATAGCCTTCCCTATGGTGGATATAGCATGCAAATCAAATACATCACTATGTATTACTTTTCTTTTCTATAGTAGGAAACAGTTTCGTAAATATTTTAGTTTGTATGCAAGTAACACATTTATGAACACTTTTATCCATTTGACATAACAAATCCATTTTTTACAGGTTATAAGTTTTCTTATAATTTATATGACCAAATGATTATATAATAAATCAAAAGGATATAATATTTAATCATAAACAATATTTTTATTTGATTTGAATAATCTATCATATAGATGACCATTTCCAACAAATATCCCACCCTTTGACATAAAAAAATATCTTTCTCAAACATAAGCTTAAACCCATGATTTTTTAACAAGATCTCAAAAACTAATCTCATGTAAACTTCCAAGATATAAAATATATCATTTATAGTGAGTAACTTTCCTAAGTTAAACTCGAGATCGACCACACCCTTCCTTTATACATTTATGTTTGTAGAGTTTTCCATGTACCATGGCGTCCCATCATTGATTGATTCCATCCTCTTGAAGAGATATTTATTTTTTCACTTATTATGTGTATAACTGTAAATAATCCACTAAGAATAGATATATTCAAACACATTAGCTTCAAAAATCATGGTCGCAAAGTGGTCATTTGGAGTATCATTTCTATATTTATTCTTAAGTAGGCGACAATACTGCTTGAAGTGTCCCAAATATTCATAGAATTATCACACCCATTTATTCTTCTTAGATTGTACCTTTCCTTTTTAAGGGTGTTTTAGATTTTTTTTCCCTTTGAGTATAACAGTCCTAATCCCACACTCTCATATTTAGTGCTAAAGCATAATCTTTACATTTCTGGATTTGATACCAAAAAACATGACCCAATTTTAGTTATCAAAAAGTTACAACATCATCATAATATATTAGATCACTTATATACCCAAGGATATTTTTGGATTATAGTTTTATAGAATTGGTAAAAACTCTTACATAACAATACTCATGTCCTTAATTGGTCATTTTTTCTACTCTACTCAGTTTTTCTTATTCAAAAATGAGTCTTCAACATATCCCATAAAATTATACATAAATGAAACATTTCAAGTAATAATTAATTTAGAATAATTATTTATAACATAGTTAAATGGAAAACATAATAATGGTGAACTCAAATACTCATTAAGGGTAAACATGGGCATTAACAATTTAATGTCATCAGTGAGTATAAGATATCTATAAGGGTATGATGACATAATAAAATTGCATGAGCATAACATAAGAAAATTCATACCCACCAAAACTAGGATCATTAAACATGTGGCATGGTATAAATAATTTTCAAAGGAAATGAGTTATGATAATCAATAATCATGATCCATTTGATGCCAATATTGATAAAAGGGGGCATTAAAAACTCATAGAAATCATAGATAAAATGTATTGGTATCTTGGAACATCAAACATTAATTATGGAATAACCTTACTGGATAATTATCATATCTCCTAGGAGCAACCTATAATTGGTAAGCTTCATCATAATGTATAATAAATTAACTATATCTCTTTACACAATGCATTATAGGGATATAAAATACCCACCCATACTTATTTTATAACATAACCACTTGTTCTTGATTTATAACATAACCACCCATACTTTTTTTATAATATAACTACCTTTCAATCATATATAAATATTTATATGTTCCATATAATTAAAAGAAAACATTTTAATGCTTTCACTTTACAACATAACACCCTTGAAAACAACCACCATTCCTTTTTTAGCTTGATTAACCTGTGGAAAAGAAATGGATTCCATGAAAATATATTTTCTATGAAAATGACCACGGAAACTTATAAATTAATCTTAAAATAAAATAATGGGCATGATTTTTGGAAAATATTTTCATGTTGTAAATGTTAAAAATAAATATTCTTTTCAAACATTTTTAAAGAGAATCAAAAATGACTCGTGTGGAAAAAAATTAATAAATTTTCTCTTAATAACTTTTAAAATAAGGTAAAATATCATGGAAAATAACTTTAAGAAAATATTTATGTTTATAAAATAACATTATTGAAATAAGATAAATAAAATATAGGAATAGTTAGGATAAAATCCTTTAAAACTTTTAAAGAAGAATTTTTAAAGAAACCCCATTTATAGTCTTTTAAAACCAAATTTTTTTGAAAGAAATAGTATAAAAATGAATATAAAATACCATGAGTATAAAAATATTTATTATATGATATTTATAGAGTTGTTATATACACCATATAAGTTAATATAGGCGCATTAATCAAAACATATCTCATAGAAGGAAGTTTGAGATGAGAAACCCTTATAACTTGGGTAATGCTTGACTAAAAAAGAAATTGAATGGAGTAAATTAACATGATTATGTAAAAACCATAATTTAAATGAAATAATATGTGAAAACATTCTCATATTGCAATAATTACACCATATAAAATAAAACATGGTGCATAACATGAATTATGTCTCAAAGAATTTACGACCATGAAAACCCTTGCAACTTTTATAACATTTGAATCAATATCTCATGTAAGCGAGAAATTAAAAGGAAAATTATATATCATGATAAAATATTAATTCATGATATTATATATTATTAGGTATCATATAACCCCTATAAAAGTAAGTAGGCTCATAATACCAGACATGTCTCAAAGAAACAATATTAAGAAAAATAATCCTTACAAAGATCATATCATTTAAGTTAAAATCAATCCATGAAGTGTTTATGTGTAACAATTTTAAAACCAAAAAAATAATCAAATACAACATAATAAAATCAAATTTTATTTTACACATAATATTGGCATAATATAGTCAATGCATTAAATGTATAACCCAATGAATGAAAATTGAGTTAAGAAACCCCTTACCTCGAGTCGTGATTCTCTATGTATAGTCTTTAACTCTTGTATAATAAATTGATATTAATTATTAATTTGTTTAAGAACATTTTATAGGTTTATTAATTTATTGTTAAACCATTTATTTCATTTACATCAATGACATATTTAAATACGTAATCGATTATATCCACGTCGAGTGTTTTGAGGATGTTCGGTTCATAATTGAAAAATGGATTTGGTAGGTTGACTGTGGTCAAAATTTTCATTGTTACATCATATATATAATAATAATCATGAAATAATTATCATTTTTATACATAAAATATAATTATATAATCACCCACTAAAGGTGGATGTGAAGAAATGAATTATGTCATTTCGTGGAGGTGGTATTCCACACGTACGCACGAATGACATTATCATTTTTTGATGAGTGGAAGGGTAAGAAGGTAAGTAATATATTATATTTAAAAAATAATAATTATGGAAAAAATATCATATATATTTATTAAATCTAGCATAATAACCATCCTTGTGAGGTGGTGATAAAAAATGAAACACATCGCTTCATGGAGGTGGTGGTCTATGCATACACACAAATGATGTTATTGTTCTTCTTAAGATGGAAAAGGAGATGAATAATTTTATTTAATTAATATAATAACATATTAGTATATGGGAGATACTTATGTTATATTGTAATTTTTATGGAATAATTTAAGTAGATGGAAGAAGTAGAATGAAAATTGTTGATTGATAAGATTTCCTCCTCTTTGAAGAACCTCCTTTGGATCTCTCCTTAAGAACCCTAGGAATAAACTTTTAAGAATAAAAAATATATAAAATTTTGATAAGGAAGTTAAAATTATGTTTTTTATGGATTTATTGATCTAAGTGTATTAAGGTTGTGTGAGGAAGAGAGGATATGTGATGTCCTTTAATAGTGAAGGAAAGGACACACTTGGAAGTACTTAAATAATTTAAATATAATAAATTATTTTTCATGCGAAGGTGGGGAAAAGTTTATATATTTTTAAGATAGGATTAATAGGATTCAAAATCATATTATATAATAAAATTTATACAATTTTATATGATTTTTTAACTCTTATATCTTAGTTTTAACACCCCCCCCCCCCCATTAGCCCTTTTCATGATTACTCTGATATCAAAGTTTTTTACTCTTTAGGGGTCAAAAAAGTTACTATAAAAGAACAAGTGACCAATGAGTATAAAATGGTTTATTTTCTTGACCACATACCATTCAATTTCGAAAATATATTATTTTTATAAATTTTAAATCATTTAATAATATATTATTTAACATAAGATACCGTTAAAGTCATTTTCGGATATATTCACATATTTTGACTTTAATGATAATAAGAGAGAAATTCAATTCAAATATAAACTTTCAAAACATCACGAATATGTTATATTTAACTAAAAAATTCTTGGAACATAAAAAATAATCTAAATTTTATTACCTTTTATGTTTTTAAAATCATATATTTGATTTTTCTATTACTTGAACAAGCATTGTGTTGGTGTTGCCTAAGAATTTAAGGTAATTATTTCATCACTAAAAATTAAAAATAAATTACCATGATAATAAAATTTTATTTATATTTTTATAATTGAACATTAACTCTTTTTTGTCCCTATGAAATAATATTAGAGATATTAAAATAAAGAGGGTGGCACTTTGTATTTATTCTTTACTTAAAATAATATTATGGTCATTATCAAAGAAAAATGACACCAAGTTGACATATCTTAAAATATTGGATGGTGAAAGTATGATTAAACTCATAAAATAGAAATAATGTAGGTGTTAGATAGATTTGTAAATATTTTTCGTGTTATTTTTAACCTTAATCAGCTAATTTACCCTTACATAGGTGACAAATATTTATCAGGGTTACTATTAATTATGACCAAAAACAAATTCAGCATATTTACTAAGTTTGAAAATGTTGATTCTATATATGGAATCCATTTTATCAAAAATTTATCTTTATAATTGGTATAAATTATTTTTAAAATAAACCCACAAAACGCAATGAAAATGGTTTTCCAGATAAATTTATTTTTAAATATAAAAATGTTTTTATACCAAAATTAAGAATAATGTCAATTATAATGATATTAATTGAATTATGTTTAATAAAAAGTAACTAAATAAATTTTAAAATCAATTCAAAACAAAATTTTATTTTCAAAATACTTGGATGGAAAAGCTAGTTTTCTATAAAATCGATATTTTTCATGATTCATTGAAAAATTAATCATTTCAATAAAAATCTCAAAACATAATCTTAATATAATTTTGATATTATGATTTCAAAAATGATATCATTTTATAAAATAAAATTACAAGAAGTGGATAAAATTAATTATAATATTCACTCATAAAAATCAATAAAACCATTTTTAAAGAAAACATATTTTTGAAGAATAAAATGACTTTACTAAAAATTGAGTGTTTATTTCCTAATAATTGATTGGTGTATTTTTATTGAGTAGGAACATTTTATATATATTTTATAATTCATTTACTCTTATTCATATCCACAAATTTAACAACTATGTTATAATAGTCGTATTTAAATAATAATATTATGTGTTTGTTTAAGCTCGATGTTGTGTGTCATATATACTATCAAACATGGTGTTATTTTAAAATCTCAAAGTATTACATTAAGGACCCAGATGGAATAACTCTCTCCACCATGAGGACCTTGGATTTGTAAACATTTGTTCACTTTCCTCCTCATTATTTTTTATATTCCTCATAAATTTTAGGTAATTGGTCAACTCATTTAGGAAAATATCTTCCTTCTTGTGTTTTAATGAATTTTTAACATTATTCTATAAAGGGGGAGTTTATCAATGATAGATGTAGAAACTATGGAATCATTCATATTTAACTTTTTTTGTTTTAGATGTTGTAAGATGCATTTAATATCATAAAAATAATCCATGGTAGATCTATTATCTACTATCTTGTTTGAAATAAACTTACTTACTAGGTATTTATTACTCATTGTATCCTTGATGATGTATTATCTAAATAATTCCAAATAACCTTTGTAGTTGGAATATGTTGATATGTGTTGAATATGTTATCAACCAACACATTGAATATGTTCCCTTGACATATAAGATCATCATTCTCCCCTTTTTTCTTCTTACGTGAGACTTAAAGCGTCTTTTCTTTGAATGTGGGGAGATTCAGAGTTAAGAACGCATACACCAGTTTGAGTGTTTCAAGTAGCATATTCATTATCTTTTTCCACCTTTTGAACTTGTTTTAATTGAATTTCTTCACATTCATCTCATTTTTGAGTGTCATCATATCCATGTTTGTCGGGGATATAAGTGGGGAATGGTATAAAATTTGTTCTAATGGTAGTAAATGTAGTCTATTGATTCACATTACGACGTCACTCTCTTTAAGATTAGATTCACCCCCACCAAACCTGTAGTTCAATCGGTTGCAAGCAACTCTTATTTAGAATACAATAGTGACTTTGTTACTCTATAATTGTACTTATTGGAGAGTAACCCTTAAAGAACCTTTTTAATCAAGATATAAGTGAAAGAAAGGACCTCCTGGAATTGGGTAAATAGCTATTCTAGAAAGGCATAACTATTTTAGATTTAATCCTCACCCAGTAAACTAATGTGTTCGTTAAAGTGCATCATCAAAGAGTTGAATTGCATGATCGTGCACACAGGCATGCATCTCAGCCAAGATTATTCCATTTTCCTTTATTATTTTAAATAATTATAAAAGTGTTCCCCTTAAAAAAATGAGACCCCACTCTATCCTATTTTCAATGTGGGATTCGAACCTTTAAATCCCCCCCCCCTCCCCCTTAAAAAACAAAAAAATATATTTTAAAATAATTTAAAAACCAACATGCAACATATCACCTCATAAACAAAAAAAAATCAACTGATAAGTCAAACATTTTCACAAATAATAATCCTTTCACTTTTATAATAATTTATATCTTTCAAAATGATTATTCTTAGTCTCCATGATTTAATCAAACACATCTAAACCATTGGTTTTTTATAGCAATTATTGAAAAATGAACATGTGAGCACACGTAACCATCCAATAAGATTAATGATCACCCTAATTAAACAACCCATAAAATAGTGAAACACACAGTGATATAAAATACCAATATCAAATAAACACAAATAATAATTGGAGTAGAATATAATTCACTAGATAAATTGATAAATGTAATGGTAGATTTTATAGATGGTAGGTACCCAGTAGTCGGGTATCCAATAGTATCTGATCTGATTAGGTAATACTGGACTAGTTATTAATCATGTTTTTATAAGGTTTGAGTAGTGAATTCAAAGCCCAGTTAATATTTGAATAAGGTTTGGATATATGCACATATTTATTAGTAATTTATTAGCTATTTTTTAAATTGTAAAATTATAGAATTTATTTATTTATTTTGATTTCAATTCAAATTAGATTTATAAAGAAATTTTAAATTCAAATATCAATTTTAATTAATTATTAATAATTTGTTATATTTTAAAATCTTAATAAAATTATAAAATATATTCATTTAATTTGATATTCATTCATTTTAAATTTATAAAAAAATGAAATTTTGAAATTATAAATAAGTATTTAAAAGGGTTATGATAGTTAAACCAATATTTACGCCATGCTCGCATCCAAACTTATTGTCTTTACATTTGAAACTTGTTTGTTCCTGTTGTCGATAATTGTGATATTATCAGCAAAATTTGAGCCTGTTTTTTTTAATTAAAGGGGTGTAGGTTATTTTTTTGTTTGAAAAATAGGGTAGGTCAGTGCCACTTGAAGTGGAACTGATGGTTTAAGATGCCAAACCACCACTTGAAGTGGCACTTTGGTCATTTGGAGTCAGTGACACTTAAAGTAGAACTGATAGTGTATTTTTAAAATATATCAGTGCCACTTCAAGTGGTGATGATAGGTGTAAGTGAAATGTTATTGACGCTACTTCAAGTGGTGTCTCACATTCCCCACACCTATAAAAGCCCCCCCCCCCCCTCCCATTTCACTCTCAACCTCCTCCTCCTCTCATTTCACTCTTAAAACCCTTTTTTCTCTTGTTGCTCTTCCTTCGAAGCCCTGTAGTTCTACACCAAAGCCTCAGCACCCCTCTGCAAATTTGAGGTAATTCATTTTTTGAATTTTTTTAATATTTTAATTTATTTATTTATTTATTTAGTTAATAGTTATTGTATTTTATTTATAATTAGTTCATTGTAAATTGTAAATTGTTGAAATTGGTTAATAATTAAATTTAATTAGTAATTATTTAATTTAACAATTAACTACAATTAGTATTTAAATAATTATAATTAGTAGATAATTAACTAATTCATACTTTCATAATTTTAATTAAAAATTACTTAGTTATTAATTAATTGTAATTAGAAATTTGGTAATTTTAATTAGTAAATAAATAAATTTAATTATTTAATTGTAATTATTAATTAATTAATTTAGAAATTAAATGTAAATAGTAATTAGTTAACTGAAATTAGTAAATACATAATTTTAATTAGTAATTATTTAACTATAATTAGTAAATACATATTTGTAATTAGTAATTAGTATATTAAAGTAACGTAATTAGAAATTAATTGATTTTAATTAATAGTTAGTTAATTGTAATTATTAATTAATTAATTTAGTAATAAAATTTAATTAGTAATTAGTAATTAGTTAACTATAATTAGAAATTAATTAATTGTAATTAGTGAATAAAGTAAAATAATTTTCAATTAATTAATTTTACTTAATAATTAGTTATTAATTAATTAATTTAGTAATTAAGTGTAATTAGTAATTCATTAACAATAATCAGTAATTACATAATTTTAATTAGTAATTAGTTTATTATTAATTAATTATAAATAGTAATTAATTAAGTGTAATTAGTGAATAAAGTAACATAATTAGAAATTAATTAATTTTAATTAATACTTAGTTATAATTATTAATTAATTAACTTAGTAATTAAAGGTAATTAGTAATTAATTAACTATAATTAGTAATTACATAATTGTAATTAGTAGCTAATTTATAACTAATTAATTTTAATTATAAATTGGGTTATTTAAATTAGTAAATAAATTAATATAATTAGCAATTAATTAAGTGTAATTAATAATTAATTAACTGTAATTAGGAATTAATTTATTAATTATAATTAATAATTAATTAATTTTAATTAGGAATTAGTTACTAGTAATTGGTTAATTAATTTATTATTAATTAATTGTAATTAGTAATTAATTAATAGTAATGAGTTAAAAATTAATGTAATTAACAATTAATTAATTTTAGTTAATACTTAGATTAATTAATTAAATAATTCTAATTAGTAATTAATTAACTGTAATTACTACTTACATAATTGTAGTTATTAATTTATTTATTATTACTTAATTGTAGTTAACAATTACTTGTAATTACTAAACTGATTAATTAATAATTTGTATACATATCTATAAATTATTTATATTATGAATGACTGTATGTCAGAATACATTTAATAAATTGATTCTAGAATAAAGCCTTGAATTGCATTCTAGGTATGATAATAAATTTATTTTTTCATCTCCCTTGACCTCAATTTGTAATTGAAGTTATGAACTTGAATTTAGTTATTAAATATATTTTTTGTATATTAAGTATTAGAGTTATCATGAATTGAATGCTCTCTTGAGTAAAGTATCTCTGGGTAGAGGGGCTTTGGGTTGGACCACCTAGTTTCTTGGAGGCTTGTCTTGGAAACAAAAGTGAATGAGGTTGGATATCTATCACTTTGGGCTCACTCATGTGAACTTTTTCAATCTCATTTAACATTATGCTTTTACATGACGTGTTCGTATACCTCATGCATATGATGCATGTGGATATGTGTGAATATGTTTGACTTCTATTTTTAGGTAAGTAACAAAAAAACATGGGTTATGTAAAGAGTTACACATCAATATGGTTTGAACATATTGATTTGGTATAGGGAATAGGATTCCAACCTAAATTACTAGAAATAAGTATAACTAAATTATTTCTCTGATCATATTTAATTAATAATGATGGTTTATTTTAGATAAAAAAAATATGGTTGCCTATATTTATTACAATGGTAAAATAATTGAGACTGAACAAGGATGTAGTCATATTATATGACCGGAAGGAGTTAGGATTCTTGTAGGTTGTAAAAATTTGGAATCTATTCAAAGAAAAATTCATCAAAAGTTAAAATTGACGGCGAAAAAAGTGATAGAGTCCATCGCATATAGACATCTACAATTTATATATAGGTTGTGTCATGTGGCCTATTCAGTAACTGATGATAAAGAATGGGAATACATACTTTCATTGGTTTAAGTATCAACCTGACAATCAAATGATGAAGTTGTATGACACTATAGCTACAATGAAGGTTCCATCGACATTGGAAGTTGGGACATCACAACATCATGATACTATGTCACATCCTCCTGCTATAACACTTCAAGAAGTTCCATTAGTAATGGTAGTTTTTCCTTCATGTACTTCACTTACAATTTCTATGAATAGTCTCCCACATACATTAGATGCGTTGGTCAATGATTTTGAGGATGATGACAATTTAGAACAAAAAGATGAAGAGCAATTTGAAGGAGAAAAAGAGCATGTTGAAGAACAGTCTATGACCACTCATGTGATGTTCAACCGACCGTTGAACTATCCTCCACTATTGGATTCTCGGTTGACCAAAGGCATGAATCAATTTCCACAATTTTATTGGTTAGTTATTACTCCTAGTATAGAATTTCCACAAATTATTGGTGGCACAAATCGAGTGTATAATGAATGTGTTCTATATATTGGAAGAGTGTTTTAGAGAAAATAAGCAATGAAAAATGTGATAAAATAATATCACATTGAAATACATTACTCTTATGTTTTATAAGAGTACAAGCAGTATTATTATGTGATTTGATGTGAAAAATATGATTCAAAATATCAAATGCGTCTACGAGATATAATTAATAACACTTTTCATAGTCTTTGCATAACCCAAGCTTGTTATAGGAACACTCCTCATTAGATGTTGAGTTTTTTTCGACTATTATTTTTGAAATAATAAGATCATGTCAAGATTTTCTTGTTGTTCTGGTGGTGGATCGAATCAAAACTGCTTTTTGGGTATCACATATCTTACTAGAAGGCATGAGCGGCACAATAGAAGGCTATTATGAAAGTGTATGGTGATTAAGATGACTCTTATCAAGTTTTACCACAACTTATAGAGATTGTACGCCATAAAATTTGAGTTATCTATCATTTACATACTAATAAATGTGTTAACCAACACAACCAAGTTGATCAGTTGATGATTGTATTTGATAGATTTTTTTGGACATTTTTACCGTGTGTGGAAGCTTTTAGACATTTCAAGAATTTTATACAGATTTATGGTACATTTATGTATGGAAATTATACTCAAACTTTATTGATTTTTGCCACAAAATGTGGTAATCAATCCCCTCTACCTTTAGCTTTTGAAATTGTGGATAAGGAGAACTTCTCATCATAGAGTTGGTTTCTGGCCTACCTTAAAGAGTTTTTTATGGATGTAGAAGGGATTTTTCCTATTTCATATCACCATCAAGAAATTAAGGAGGTATTATAATATAAGGTTCTGTCCTGGAGACCACCTTATTCCCATCATTGATACGGTATTCGACACATTTCCAGCAATGTTTGAAAGATGTTTAGAAACAATTCCATGAATAAATCTATCATAAAAATTGGTATGAATATTATTTTTTGTTTTAAAAATAACTATTATATTTTTTGTAATATGTGTTCATATTAGTTCTTATTTGATAGCATGCGAGCCTTTACAACAAAGGATATAGGAGCATCTTGAAGATATTCATAAAGCTAATCCAGAAGTTTATGATTACATGATGCAAATTCCAAAGAATAAATGGTTGTTGGCATATGATGATGGGAGGAGATATAGAAATAAGATTTCCAACATTGTATAATGTATAAATTGAGTTTTCAAGGGGGGTCAGAAATTACTCATCATAAGTAAATAAGAATATTTGATTATATGTTACTCAGAAGAGGTACAATTATAATATAATATTAGTATAATGTTTTAATGTAAATTAAAGGTTCGGTATAAGAGACCTTCTATCATAGTGTAAAGTATTTTTTGGAATGAGGAAAGTAGGATGAAGAGGGTCTGAACAGAGGGATGTGCTATGGACACCATTTCCAGCATGTGCTAGATAGAGTTCTTCAGGAGGCTGCAACATTTCATGTATCTTCATTTGATCGTGTAGAGTAATGATTTTTGGTCGCTGATCCCAATGATGTTATGGATTGTAGTAGTGTTTAGGGCAAGTTTTTATACTATAGAAGTGTTACTATGAAGGTGGAAACTTTCAATAATAACGATATCCTTATGGACATGTGATCATAGCATGTGCTTACATATACTTATCTTGGGAGCAGTTCATTGATCCAGCTTATTGACTATAGAGTATCAATGGATACTACAGTACTCCTTGGATTCCAATCAGGGAATGTCATAATTTTCATTTGTATGATGGCTCACCCACACTTCTATCGAATAAGACTAGGCTTCGACCAAAAGGGAGGCCAAAGTCAACTCGTATTTGAAATGAGATGGATTGGCCCAGCAAATGGGCACATGGACGAAGGTGCGGCATATGCCACCAGGAAGGTTACATGAGGAAACATTGTTATAGACACATCAGGAAATCATCTAATTGTTAAAATGATTCATGTACTCTATTTGTTACTGTAAAAGTTTGTACATGTAATCATTTTTTTCATTATCACCATTTTTAATCATATTTGACTTATTTGAATATAGTTTAACTTTAAAAAATATACTTATATATTATAATACATTCATATATGTTGTATAAAAAAGAATAGATATCAAAACTATATTTTATATTACATTGGTAAATATAAAGTTTATATCTATTTAGTAAAAACATAATGAAAATATAAGAATTATTCTTTCTAAAAATATATATTTCAATTTTAAAATAACAAATGTTGTGCTAAATAGAAGTAATTTTCAAACATAATAAACATTTTATGAAAGATTTTTTTGTTCTTCTAAAATAAATAGTCATAAGTACAAACACATAACATATATTCAGTTATTACTAGGGAAATTCTATTTAAATAAATTTCATACATTACATTATAAAATATTTTATAGAAAAAATGTTTTATAATGAAAAAAATACATTTTATAGTTTAAAAAACAAAGTATTCATTAGTAAAAAATGCATGTTAAATATTTTATGTGTAAGTTTAAACTAATTTCATAGTATAACAAAATTATTTCACAAAGGAAATGTTATGTACTTCAAAACTAAAATAGAAAACACTTAACATATGTGGTCACTAGATAGAACATACTTCATCTTTACAAAAAAAATCAAAGAGACTTAAAAATATGTTATACCAAATCATAAAAACATGTACGAGTTAAATAACTGTTGAAATTAATGTTCTACTATTTGTACATTCAAATAGAGCGGCCTTTATTATATACCTAGAAGTCACATGTGTCGTGTGATGTGTTGGCGTGAGGACCTGTTAGACTTCTTGTTTTTTGGAGAGAACATCATTTTCATCACGATGCAACCCGACATCCATTTTTCCATACCTCAGACATGCTGGATTTTATAGAGACTTCATGTTCAACTTTAAGACCATTGATCACCACTTGATTGATGCATTGGTTGAGAAATGGAATCCAGATACACACACATTTCTTCTCCCTAATGAGGATATGGCCATTACTTTAGAGGATGTCTCCTACATGCTCAATCTACCCATCCACGAACAGGCAGATATGGGTGCCACTAGTGGAGACTGGTGTGCGATCATACACTATCTACTAGGTGTTAACGTCTTCAGGATACCACATGTTCTTCAGGGCTCCCACTTTCACATGGGGTGGCTTGATGAGCATTTCAACGTCATTCCTGATGATGCAAACGAAGAGACGCTTATTCGGCGCACACGTGCATATATTTTGTGATTGATCGGAGGCCATTTTGTGTCGACTACTCTACCACTGTAACACCCCAAGGATTTGCAAATAAATTTAATATTGAATGCATGAAACATTGAGTCTCTATGAAACAACACTTTGTTATAACCTATCCAATGAACATAATTTTTTCACTTCTGTGTTTTGAATTTCAAAAATCTGACATATACGGTTGCATTCAGGGTGATTTTTGGAGTTTGATAGAACAAACTTAATTTTTATGAATAGTAAAATACCCTTATGAATAGTAACCTACCCTTATGAATAGTAAGTTGAACCTTATGAATAGTAATGTACCCTTATGAATAGTAACATCACCCATGTAAGTATAAATAAAATTTAGGCACCTTATAAATGAGAGTGAATATTTTAAAAATTAATAATTAAGCGTTGATATTTTTGTGAGTAGTAAATATTTAATTAAAATTTTATAATTAATATATTAATTTAAAATAAAAATCATTTTTCATAAAATGTATTCCTAAATCAAAACTTTTTTGTCCTAGGATTTTGGGGTAATTTAATAAAACCTTGGTTAATTTTTCCGGGCATTAAAAAATCAATTTTAGTTTTAAAACTGTATTTTACGATTAAATGATGATTTTATTTTTAAAATAAATTTTACATATTTAGAAAATTATTTTGATAAAATGGAGTTCATATTTAGATTCTACACGTCGAAAAATGGTTAGGGTGAATTTTTTGTATTTTTCTAAAGTACTTGAATTTTTTATGAATAGTGAAATATGGTAATTTACCATATATATACATTATGAGTTAAATACACTATTCCTAGAATCATCGCTGATGTAAGCACCCTTGGTTCGAACTCACATGAACTTATTACTATTTTTTTCATGGAATCATCATTATTTCTTGTGTCATACCCCGACTTTTAAATTTACTTTTTTATTTTTTTATTTCTTGGTTTTATTATTATTATTATTATTATTATTGGTTTTATTATTATTATTATTACTACTATTATTATAAAAAAAAGACAAACCCTAACCAACCCATAAATCCCCCCCCCCTCCTCAATTCTTTCCCCTTGCCTCCCGCACCCCACAGCTCCCGACCACCGCCCTCGCCGCCATCCACCTTACGTTGGCCAGCCATGCCCTCGCCACACTCCCGTCCATGCCCTCTGCACTCCCAGTCCCTTCTCTCCTTTTCCCCTACCAGCGGCGCACCCGACCCCCAGCCGACCAGCCCTCGCCTCTCCTTGCTCCGGCCAGCAGCGCACCCGACCCCCGGTTCTCTCCTCTCTTGCAAGAGCTCTGGCGAACCCAGCCTTCGGCCACCTTCTCCCTTGTGTGCATTGAACCCCCCTGATCCAGTATATTTCTTTTCATATTTTGGTGTTTTTATTTAAGTTGTAAAAACCCCTTATTTTAGGGTTTTTTGGTGTGTTTTTCAGTTTTAGGGTGTGCGAAGGGACCACAAACCTCAGTTATTCCTTCCACTAAATCATCATCGCGGTCACATGCCATTGAGGTAGGTGTTTCCATATATTTATTTCCTAAATTTTTTTCGTTGATGCTTGGAATTTCAAATAAATTTAATAAGTTGGTCTGCACCTCTTTGGCACCTTTTTTGATCTTATTATATCATTTTGAAATTGTTTTGGTTTGTGAAAATAGATTTTCAGGTTACTTATGTGCAATGCCTATAGTCTTAGCACTTAGGGTGTTTATTTTAAATTCTATTATTCCACTAAATGGAATTGAGGGTTTTCATTAAATTTTTAGCATTGATTATGGTGTGATGGCAGTTGTCTATTTTTGAACTTGGTTTGGTTTGTTTGGTTTAGTAATTTTATTACTTGTTTAATGTGTAAAATGTTTTGGAAAGGGGTTCTATGGTTTCAAGGGGCTTATTTATGTTCTCTAAATAATGTGAGTCATTGGTTATGGTTTTAAAGTAAGTGGTGGTTTTGTGAAAATAGTTTTGGGTGTCCTTTTGGTGGTTGGTTGTTCCATTAGAAGTTAGCACATCTGTGGCTACACTAGGTGCACACATGGATGTGCCCTCAAATGAAAATGAAACCTTTAAAATAGTGTTTTCTTAAAACCTTGGTTCTTAAAATGGTTTTTGTTTCCTAAATAAGGCTTGGTCCTTTGTGTGGATTTTATGAAAGGTTTGAAATGTAAACTCAAAATATATGCTTGGTTGTCTCTTGGTGTGATTTATGGTCAATTCTTGGTATTAAGGCACATTTGGCATGACTTTCAATTTGCATATTTTTCTAAAAAATATGGATTTGGAAAAAAAAATTGGTAAATGTGTTTGTGTGTGTAAATGTAGGGGCTCATTTGGAATTTTTATTGCATTGTGCATTTTTGTATTAGTTTTGAAATAAAGATAAGACTTGGTTTCTTAAATGGTCTGTTGTTTCTAAATGATGTTGGTCCTTATAGGTTAATTAATTAATGCTTTGGTGGCTCCTTGGTGGTACGCACCCACACATACATAGGTATGTATATCTATATGTATATATATATATATCTTCCTTGCACATATTCCATCATAGAGTGGGGGATATGTACATTTAATTAAGGGTATATATATGAGAATGTATGTGTGTGTTGGTGTGGGCGATTTTCATCAAAAGCTTCAAGAGCTGAAGTATCTCAACTTGGGCTGCTTCCTTTTGAGGTAGGTCCTCCATGCTCACACCTTTAATTTGAATTTCATGATTGCTTAGAATTTTTAAAAAGTGTGTTTACATATTCATGTGGTGTTTATATATGTAGATGTGTATATGTGTTTGGTGAAATGTATTGAACCTCTTGGAGATTAGTTTCCCATTAATTTGCATAACTTTTCTAAGCATGTTTACAAATTGCTTTTAATTATAAAGGTGTCATAGTATTTTAAACTAGTTTACTAAAAGTTCCCTGGTTATGAAGTGTATTTTGTGAAACTAAAATTATTTAGTTAAATGTGTTGTTTAAAACCTGAATCGTTTGGAACCTTGAAGCATGGTTTGACAATTCAATAACATGAAGGCTTGTTTGGCACTTTTTAAGTATGTTGTGTGTGTTTTACCTGGAATTGGAAATGGATTTTTGAAATGAATTTGGTTTGGAATATTTTTATGTTATATTAAAATGATGGTATTAAAGGCTCGGTTGGAACCTTATGTCACTTTGAAAGTGTGAACACCCGGTTGGAAACTTAAAGTTCTTTGTGAAATGGTTTAAAAGTTCGTGTGACGTGACGGCCCGATTGGCACCTTGGTTGATATGGCATGTACATGTTTATACACACACACACACACATATATATATATATATATCTAGTGGGAACCACTATAGGAGGGATGTCCCTTTAGGGGTTATCGTATAGGGTGTCCATGTTTGGGATAGGCAAGTGCGGTGACGACAGGTAAAGTGAGTCATGTGTGCGAGAGCCTCCTACTTACACAACATTACTATTACCACCATGGGTTCCTGGGTATCTTTTAGAGGGTCGAGTGATGGTTTTTGATCAACCCCGATTAGACGGGTTGGTACCCCCTGGATTTTCTGTTAGGCTAGGCGATTTGTGTCACTAGTGAGGCCAGGTTAGGGTAGCTAGTTGGTTATTGACTTAGGGGCTTCACCATACACCGGCAAGTGGTTCCAAATCGAGTACATCTAGGTATCTCTCTAGGGATGTTTAGGAAATTCCCATGCTTGTATAATTGTATGTCCCTACTTTATTTTATGCCAATTTTGGTTATTTGATCTCATGTCACTTTTACTTTGATTTTTATAATATAGAACTTGTTTTGGTACTAGTTTTCATTAAAAATAATTCATTGAAATGACCTATATTCCTTGGTAATTGATTTAGAAAAATGAAATGGAAAAAGGGGGTTTTCTTAAAAGTAAAATCTTATTACCTGCTTTGTTAAAGGGGTGGAAAGCCATATTTTTATATATCATGTTTTCAAATTATCAAGAATGGATTTCATTTTTGAGGTGGGGCATCGGGCATGGTTTATTTTGGCTTTCCTACTGAGTATCTTGGTACTCACACCTACTCTATCTTTTCAGTTTCAGGTTCTCTAAGTTTCACATCGCTCTTGGAGTGAGATTGGTTCTAAGTTGGGTGGTGACATAGTGGGTCACGTGGTGATATGTGCAGTTTATTCTTTTTCTCTTTTCACTGCTATTTTTCTTTTTATTTTCAGTTTTTTTGTTTATTCAATTGTGTTTTATTTATGGTCCAAATTGTTCTCACATGTTAGTTTTGATGTCTGACACTAGTTTCTAGCCTATGGGGATTGGGAATGCCCTTGGTAAATATCGCAGACTGAATTGGGTGACCAGTTCATGGTCGATCCAAGTTGGTTCGTGACATCTTTTCATAAGGAAAAATAATAAACTAATGATTAAAATATTAAGAAAAACCTCCTCTCATCCACTATAAAAACCACCCACACTCTCCTCTTATATTCACTTCTCTCAAGCCTTGTGGATTGTCTAAATTATACTCAAATATCCTCCCAAGATCCTCCCCCAAATCCAACAGCCCTTGGTCTCATAAAAAGACCAAATCTTCTCCCCTAAAAAAGCTTTCAAGGAAGATTAATTCAAGATGTAAATTCCTCTTTTCAATTCTTTTACTTTCCTTTCAAGTTACTTTGTTTTATTTTCTATTCTCAACTCTCCTCATCCAAATGTTATGAAAACTATAGTACTTTTCATGTAATGAAATTTTTTTATGATTATGGAATAAGTTATTATCATATCTTCTTTACCCTTCTTTTATTCTAGTAGTAAAAAACACCATCCGAGATGTGCTAATTTATCACATTCAAGGATGATGGGTTTTCAATTCCTATTAACATATTCAATTCTAGTCATAAAACCATTATTATGGATGAACCAGACTATAATATATGTATTATGTCTCATATATGGTTTAAGAATCTTTTTTTACACATGGTTTTTATTTATAAATCAAAATGAGTTCGTTGTGTTAAAAAACCTCCAATTAACCCAAATAGTTATCATTATATAATTTGTATAATGATTTATCTTCACTCCAAGTAACCAAATGAAATTTACAACTATGTAAAATTATGGATGTTCAATACTAACATATAACTTCAATTTTGTACAACCATCCTCATTTTACATGATTCTCCGTTCATGTATATAAGTATACTGATCATGAAACAAACGAACCTGAATAATGAAATTGAACCTCTTAACCCATAAAAAAGTTCATGAATGGAATTAATAAGGCTATAATAAATCAGTTACATGGATAGTAGGTTCTTTAATTATTAATTAATAAACCTAAATTTGATTATTCAGGTCATTAATATCAAGTGGAGAGTACCTTCGGACTTAAGGTAAGGGTTTCTTCATCTCACTTCTATTTTTGTGAGATATTTTGTATTCACTACTATTACTTGTGTATGGTGTATTTATATTGCCCATTAATGTTTCATATCATAAATCTATTTATTTTCATGATATTAAATTTATCATTTTATGATTATTAATTTTTTGGATTGTGATTCAATTGATTATAAAGTTTTAAGTATTTTATACCTGAACCTCCATTTTCATTCAGGTTTCTCTTATTCTATACTCACCTATATGAAATTATTATTTATTACTATGCGATCCTCATAAATTATATGTGAATTTTATATATATTTGTTTCAATCATAATACTTCTTTATTTTATGAGGATTTACATGTTTTAAAATAATCTTTCAAAAAAATTGTTCAAAAATGCAAGCTAGGTTCAAGGAACTTCTTGAATTCTTAACTATTTTGAAGTTAACTATATAATTTGTTTTAATCCATATTTATCATTTTAAAATCAAAAAATTTAACATGAAAAATCTATTTTGGTTCATTTATGGTTTTATGAACGTAAACATTCCTTTTCTCTTTAAAATCCTTTAATATTTTCCTTAAACTACACTAAAATGTTTTATTTCTAAAGATTCTTTAAAAAACCTTTTTAAATGATTTCACCTTAATAAGAATTTATTTAAGACTCAAATATAATTTCAATGATATTCACTTTTATTTTATTGGTTATAAATGTTTACAATCTGATTTCATGGCAAATACGAATGATTTTCCAAAAGAACTCTGCTTTCCAAAGTAAAAAAGGATTTTTCTCATCTCACTTTAACTTTTATGAGATATATGCCTTTTTCACCACTTATTCTTTGCTTTTGGTGTATTTAATTCCCTTTGGTATATCATATCAATAGTATCCTTATTATCATGATATTATAAGGGATTATTGTTTGAATTTTTTAAGGTGGTATGGGACACTTTGGAATGTTTAAGGATTATTTCCTCAAGGATTTTTCAATGGTATCATTTAAAGTATCTTCATCTATGTCAGCATCTTTTGTTAAATCTTGTACTTAATTGAGGCTTATCTCATATTATTTAATACACCATGTTTTATTGAATGGTTTATGATTAGTTTAACTGTGAATGTGCTATCTTGAAACCATTCACTATATTACTCTGAATAGTTAGTGTTTATGTTTAATGAGTAGGGAATGTTATTTAAATTTCATATGTTAGTTTCTATATGAATTTTTATATTGTTTATGTTGATTCTAATTTTTATGAGGAATGAATTGTACTTAGTAAGTGTCAGGTGGGGCCCTTTATAGCCCTTTGGTGCATCGGTAGGTCTCATGAGACAAAACATGGTATTGGCACGACGCCTTGACAAAATGGATACTTATGGTCTTGGTACGAGGCCTTAACGGTATGGTTATGATGTTCCACATTATGCATTATCTCATTATGAAACTAGTAATTGAAAGTTCATGTGGTTATTCGACTAGTAGAATACCCATGATTATGCTTTATTATGAAATTATTTATTCATCTCTTATTCCTACCATAATGTGTTCAAGTTTATTTTTAAAGTCATGTGTTTTTAGTTATTCGCCATGTCCGATGTTTATGTTTATGATATCTTTCATTGTATTGCTTACCCTTACTAAGCATCTGATCTCACCCCTTTCTTATGTTTCATTTTCTCAGGACATGAAGAAGTTTATTATGAATGATCTGCAGGGATAAACTTAGAGTTGTGGATGTTCCTATTAAAACTTATATGTTGTATTTCATTTCAAGTTGTAATGTTGAACCTTTGTATATATCTTGTTTCCAAAGCTACTAAATTACTCGGTCCTTTAGGATACGACTTCCTTGTAATAATATCAATGTAATGAAATAATGCACTGACTTTGAGATTCTAGGGTCGGGGAGTTACAACCACTTTGGTACACATGATGTACCTCCCACTACTTGCATATCTTGACCAGATGACTACATACATTTGGGAATCCATTGTATTATCAAATCTGTATAGATGTCTCTATACCAGTTGTCGAGCCAAAGCACATAATATTGTGGGTTGTGTGGCTTTGGAACAGATGTGGACCTGGGAGCATTTTCCACACATCGCTCCTCGAGCTATCGCACCACTTCCACAACATCTATTTCAGGATTTTCCTTGGGGACTATAGTTTGTTTACGTCATTACTTTGAGTTATTTAGTAATTTTATATATGTTTTTTATAAACTTACATTATATTACTTCATTTTGACCAGGTGGAATTAGAATCATAAGTATGCACATACTCTGAGACATAGTGTGCATAGCTTTTGACATATATTTAACATCATACAACCATATGATGTAAGTTAAACATTATCTAATGACACAAACTTAAATGTTTAAAAACATTTCATTTATAGTTTACGTAATTTATGTGCATATTTCTAATTAAGTTTTATATTATTAATTCAATTATTATGAAATATTATTAATTATGTTATTATAACTGAATGTTATTGTTTTTGATATATATATATATATTTATTTATTTATTTATTTATTTATTTATAATTATACATAAATATACATAATTTTTTTAAAAATATTTATATGATTATAAATAAAAAGTTGTATATTTACTTCATTATAAAATTATAATAAATATATTTAATTAATAAATATATTTATTATATTTACATTATATATTTATAATTATATAAATAAGTTTTTATTATAATTATATTTATTTATATTTATTTATATTTATTTATATTTATTTATAATTAAATTTATAAAAACATATTTTCAATTCCGTTAATAATTAAGGTATATTTATTTATTTATTTATTTAAGGTTTATTTATATGTAATTATTTATATAAATAAACCTCATATTTTAAATACAAATAATAAGGTTTATTTATATATATATATATATGTAAGTAAATTTAATAAGGTTTATTTATATATATATATAAATAAATAAATAAAAATTTAATAAGGTTTATTTGTAAATATCTATATATATATATAAATTTATAAACAAATTTAATAAGGTTTATTTATATATTTAAATAATTATATATAAATTTATAAATTTTAAATATATGGTTTATTTATATTTAAATATTTATATATAATGATAAATATATGGTTTATTTAAATATATAATTATATAAATAAATTATTTAAATATAAGGTTTATTTAATTATATAACTATATATTTTAAATTTATTTATCTATATATAATTATATATATATAAATAAACCTTATATCTTAAATTTAATAGGGTTTATTTATATAAAAAATTATATATAAATTTATAAATATATATATAAATAATTATATATAAGGTTTATTTAATTGTATAATTATATAATAAAGTAATATTTACTTATAACTAGATAAAGATAGATTTATAAATATATATATATATTTAAATTGTCATTATTTATTTTTTAATGTAATTATAAATATATATTTATATATATTATTATTATTCTATATATTAGGTGAGGGGGTGAGGCGTGTAAAGGGTGTGGGGAAAAGCGCCACTTTAAGTGGCACTTGACCATCCTCTCCCTAAATATCAAGGTAGAATGACAATGGGGGCAAAACCTGGGCCCTAATCCCAATTAAGGATCTCCCCAAGTTATATGAATAGTTATTTTTTTTTGTTCATAAACTATCAAAGGTCATTACCCAGCATTAGGGGTTGGTTTTGGTCCTGAATTTTCATTCTCCCAAATATCAAACCCTTCCACCTGTGGGGGCCACTCCCAATCAAGGGAGGAATTAGTGGAGGATAAAGTTCTCTTTTGGAAACAACTCCACAGCTTCTTCCTTTAGTGGGCAGCCGACAGGATTGACACCAGCCAACACCATTGATGCACAACAAGTGGAAGTGAAGAAGTCTCTTGGGTAGATGAACCACCCACCATACCGAAGGAGAAAACAGTTTTTTTGCTTCTTCTTTAAAATGGGAATCAATCCCATGTTTTTGTGATCTGTAACCAGTGGTGATCCTCCAAAAAATTTATCTGGAGAGAAATAATATAATGGCCCCCTTCTCCTATGGACGTAGGCACACTACTGAACCACATAAAATTCTTGTGTTCTTCCATTTTATTCCTTGTTTGTGTTTGATTTCAACGCCACAAAGCTTCGTTGCCCCAACAAAGTGGTATCATAGGGTTTAGGTTCAAAACGGAGATCAGAAAATTGAACGTGGGTGATTTTTTTTAGGCTAGATCTGTAAAGAGCACGAAGAGATGATTCCAATGGCACAAGCGGCGTTAAAAATGGAGCTGAAACGAAGAAGATAAGTTTAGTAAAAGTTTGGTCAAACCACGGGTGCTATAGTATCCCGTAATAGAGAATTCGGCACAGTTCATGATGCTGGTGACTTTCTGGTGACATTCTGGCAACTTTTTCAGCCACTATTTTAGCACGCCATGTCAGTGGTCAATCCAGACCATTGAAACAATTTTGACTTTATCTCGGCCAATCATAGTCTGTTTTCAGCGATCTTGGAGTCGATTCCAGGTATCTCGACCATTTCAGACACATCCGTATAGTTATTTTTTCGAAATTAGCACTCCAAAAATCGGTGAAAATATCAGTAACATTATTAAACTTGCTGCGTTTAATTATACCATCTGGAAACTGAAAATGGAAGATATTTTATATATTAATGATTTATGGAAACCAATAATAGAAACCACTGAGCCCATTGCAGCGCAAGCAGAAGAAACATCAATAATCAGTAAAACCGATGAGAAGACGTTAGTTGGTACCCCTCCCGTTGATATGGAGTGGGTTGTACTCAATAGAAAGTGTGCTACGCAAATCAGACAGTGGATCGACAAGAGCATCTTTCAAAATTTTTCCAATGAACACAACACCTCCGTTCTTTAGAGAAAATTGGAAAAGATTTATGTGAGTAGAAACGCACAAAACAAAGAAAACCTAATATGTTGTCTTTTCAACTTGAAATAAAAATATGATACCAACGTATCAGAGCACATGAGCGAGTTCCAAGGTACTGTTGATCAATTCAATTGCATGAAAATGATGATTGATGGTGAGTTGCGGGAACTGTTAATGTTAAGTTCTTTACCAAAGGCGTGGGACACATTAGTTGTGTTGGTTATCAACTCAACTCTAGATGGAACTCTCACTGTGGAAATGGTGAAATACATAATATTTAATTAAGATTCCAGAAGAAAAAATGAGGGTCATGCACCAGAATCCGAAGTTCTTGTCACTGAAAGGTAAGGGAAGAAAAAATTTCAGGGAAGAAGCAGAGGAATAGAACCCCATGAACAATGTCTTTAAAGGAGGAAGTGATCGAAATCTCGATCAAGATATGACATGAAGTTCCACCACTGTGGAAAGCCCAAACACTTCATCCGAGAGTACAGAAATTTGAAGGCAGAAAAAAGGAATCAGGATGGTAAGACCCAAAATAATGATGTTGTAGTTTTCAATGAAGAGGTTGTTATTGTTCGGGAAGACAATCATGTCAGTATTATAAGCCAAGACTCAACATAGATGATCGATTATGGTGCCTCCTACCATGTCATCACAATAATAGATTTCTTCTCATCTTATCGTTCATGGGTTTTCGAACATGTGAAGATGGGAAATGATGGCGCATCCAAAATTATTGGTATTGGTAATATTTTTTTGGAAACTAATATTGGATGAAGGTTATTGTTGAAAGATGTGCGACATGATCCTATTATTCATCTCAATCTGATATCCACTAGAATTCTTGATGACAAGGGATATGTCAGTTCCTTCATTGATGGGAATTGGAAGCTTACCAAAGGTAACCTGGTAATTGCTAAAGGAAAGAAAGATATTTCTCGTTATCTCACAGATGTAATACCGTGTGGAGGAGAAGTAAATACAGCCAAAAAGGATGTCCCTATAGAAGTTTGGCACAAGCGGATGGGTCACATGAGCGAGAGAGGAATCAGAATACTCTCCAAGAAAGATCTCTTGCTGGGAATAAAAGGTACACATCTAGATACTTTTGTTTATTGTATCATGGGAAAACAACACAAAGTGTCATTTCGTGGTTATATACCGTCCAGAAAAGAAAATCTTTTAGATTTGATTCACATTGATGTCTACATGATGAGCACCAAGACAATGGGAGGTGCTATTTATTTTTTTACCATCATAGATGATTATTCTAGAAAAGTCTGGGCCTTTTCTTTGAAAACTAAATATCAAGTGCAGAATGTTTTCAAGCAGTTTCATGTGAAGTTGGAAAGAGAAACAGGCAGGTGGTTAAAGTGTGTGTGAAAAGAAAATGGAGGAGAGTATCATGGTCCATTTGAGGATTACTGATGAGTTTCGGCATCAGGCTAGAAAAATCAATACCGAAGATGCCTCAGCATAACGGTCTTGCTGAGAGGATGAACAGAACAATTTGCGAGAGAGTAAGATGTATGCTCTCAAATGCAAAGCTGCTAAACACCTTTTGGGGGGAGGTAATGATGACCGCAATTGATCTTATCAACCTTTCTCCATCAGTTCCACTAAACTAAGACATTACAGAAAGTATCTGGATAGGTAAAGATGTTTCTTACAAACACTTGAGAGTATTTGGCTGTAGGGAATTTGTTCACATCCTGAAAGATGAGTGGGAAAAGCTGGATGGAAAAGGAAAGTAATGTATCTTTTGGGGATATACTCATGAGGAGTTTGGATACCTTCTATGAGCTCATATCAGTAGGAGGATCATCAGAAATAGAGATTTGTTATTTCTTGAGGATCAAACGATTGAAGTTTTTGAGAAGCCAGAAAGTGCAGAGAAGTCGCAGTCTGAGGAAATTCCAGTTAGTTTGGAACCAGTCTCACCACCATCAGTACAATCTAGTAGGAGAGAAATTCACGACACTGATGATACATCTCTACCAGGTAATATATCTCCATATGTTGATATGTCTTCATCATATGATATTCCAGAATAGATTCCCCCTGAAGCACAGTTGAGAAGATCCACTAGATAACGACAACTGAGTCGTAGATACTCACCACATGAGTATGTGATGCTCACTGATGGGGGAGAGTCAAACAATTATGATGATGCGATCGGGAGTGAGAAGAATATGGAATATAAGAAGGCCATGCAAGAGGAGATGAGATACTTGCACAAGAACCATAAATTTGATTTGGTAGAGTTACCACATGGAAATAAGGCACTCAAGAACAAATGAGTGTATAGAATTAAAGGAGAAGATGGCAGCTCACAGCTGCACTACAGAGCCAGAATGGTTGTGAAGGGATTCAATCAGAAGAAAGGTATTGACTTTAATGAAATTTTTTCTCCTATAGTTAAAATGTCTTCTATCAGAGTTGTTATTGGATTGACGGCTAGTCTAAACCTAGAGGTTTAACAATTGGATGTAAAGATAGCGTTCTTACATGGAAATCTTGATGAGGAGATATACATGGAGCAGCCATAGGGATTTCAGGTGAAAGGAAAAAAATGGTATGCAAGCTTAATAAAAGTTTATATGGTCTGAAATAGGCACCGAGGCAATGGTACATGAAATTTGACTCATTCATGGAGAAAAATGAGTACAAGAGGACAATTGCTGATCACTGTGTTTTCATCAAGCAGCTTTCTCGTGGTGATTTCATTATCTTATTGTTTTATGTTGATGATATGATGATTATTGGCAGAGATATCACCAAGATTGACAGGTTGAAGAAATAGTTGAACAGGTCTTTTGAAATGAAGGACTTGGGAGACGCTACTCAGATTCTTGGTATGACGATTACTCATGACAGGAGGAATCACAAGATTTGGCTATCTCAAGAGTAGTACATTGAGAAGGTTCTTGAAAGGTTCAACATGAGCAAGGCGAAACCAGTTAGTACTCCACTTGCGAGTCATTTTAGGCTCACGGAAAGTCAGAGTCCATCAACTGAGAATGAGAGAGAAGAAATGGAAAAATTTCCTTATCAGTTGGCAGTTGGCAGTCTTATGTCATGGTGTGCACTAGACCAGAAATTTCTCACACTATTGGCATTGTGAGCAGATTCTTATCAAATCCAGGAAAGGAGCATTGGATAGCAGTCAAATGGATATTGAGGTATCTTTGAGGTACATCTAGTCATTGTTTATGTTTTGGAAATGGAAAACCTATTTTGGAAGGATACACAGATGCAGATATGGCTGGAGATATAAACACGAGGAAATTCATATCCGGATACCTAATATCATTTACAGGGGAGCAGTCTCATGGAAATCGTGACTTTAGAAGTGTGTTGCCTTATCCACCACAAAAGCAGAGTATATTGCAATCACTGAGGGCTGCAGGGAGATGCTATGGATGAAGAAGTTTTTACAGGAATTGAGACAGAGTTAGGAGAATTATATTCTCTATTGTGATAGTCAGAGTGTTATTCATCTCAGCAAGAACTCAATATTTCATTCCAGATCTAAACACATCGACGTGTGATACCACTGGATCCGAAATGTACTGGAAGAAAGATTGTTGAAAGTTGAAAAAATCCACATCAATGATAATGGGGCAGCCATGATGACAAAGGTTCTGCTGAAAGAGAAGTTGGACGTTTGCAAGGAGACGACAGGTCTAGCTTCCACTCCAAATTGGTCATGAGGAAGAGGTTTATGGGGGTCACTACCAATCAAGGGAGGAATTAGTGGAGGATGAAGTTTTATGTCGGCAATAACTCCACAGCTTCTTCCTTTTGTGGGCAGCCAACGGGATTGACACCACCCAACACCATTGACACACAATAAGTGGAAGTAAAGAAGTCTTCTGGGTAGATGAACTACCCGCCATAACAAAAGAGAAAACAATTTTCTTGCTTCTTTAAAATAGGAATCAATCCCATGTTTTTGGAATCTGTAGCCAGTAGTGATCCTCCGACGAATTTATTCGGAGAGAAATAATAGATCGATCCCCTTCTCCCGTGGACGTAGACACACTGTTGAACCATGTAAATTTCTCGTGTTTTTTCATTTTATTCATCGTTTGTGTTTGATTTCAACGCCACGAAGCTTCGCCATCCCAACACTACTAATTTAAAAAAAAAAGAGAAAACTCCATCGCTTCGCTGTATTTGTATGATATTATCGGTAACACTATATTTGGTGAGATTTTAGTAAAAGAAAAGAAATGATTTGATAGTTTATAAAAGAAAAGAAAAGAAAAAGAAAAAAATGATTGTAATTTCTCTCCTTATGTTTGGATCAATAACTTAATAAAAGAAAAAGAAATGATTTGGATTTCTTTTCATCGTGTTTGGTGACAGTTTTTAAAAGAAAATAAAAGAAACCGTTTTGGTGCAAATGACACAAATGACTTTTGTTAAAAAAAATAACACATACACACAGGATTAAAGGACATACTTGCCCAAGATAAAAAAAATCATAGATTAGATTCTCATGACTATGTCTGTCCAATATCAACAATTTATGTTAAATGAAATATATAACTTTTTAAAAAAAATGTATTTTTATTATCTTTTTTATAACAAATCAAAACACATTAATTTTGATTTTAATCAATCGTTATATTTCGCATCACCAAAATTAGGTAAACATTAAACTGCGAACATATATTAATACATGCTTTAAAATTTTAAAAAATTAATTAAAGATAATCAAAATAATTTATATAATTTATTAATTCAAAATTATTAATTCAAGGTAATCAAAATTATAAATTCAAATTTATTAATTCAAAATAATTATTAATTTAAAATAATTACTAATTCAAAAACATTTATTAATTCCAAATTATTAATTCAAAATATTTATTAATTCAAAATTATTTATAAATTATTTATATAAACGATTAATTCAAGATAATCATACTTATTTATAATCAAAATTATTTATAAATTATTTATGATTATTTATATACACATAATTAGTTATAATCAAATTTATTTATATACACATTATCATAATTATTTATATTTGATTGTTACTATTAAAAAAGGTTGGGTACAACCGTCAAATGATGACTCACGCACGCTACAAGGAAAATCCATAAATGGTTTGGGGATTCGACCTTGCAACCAACGCCCCCAAACAATATTTTCATGAGTATCTTGTAAAGACCGAGAAATTTCAAAGAAATTTTTTTCTTAAATTCTTTGGAATTTTATGAGTCCGCAGTTTCTGACGACGCCTGATTCCGAGACCCAGAGTGCCCGGAATGATCCGTCGAAGTTTTGTTAAGCTTAAATTAAGCAGTTTTCCTGAAAAAGTGGAATAACTCTTAAACGGTTACTCGGATCAGAAATCGGAGGGCACCGTTGCGCTCAGGATGACGGATTTACCCTAGGTGCGACTTAAGTTTAGTCGGCGCGGGGCTCCTGTGTAAATTCCCAAAAATGGCATAACCGTAAATAAAATAATTAAATAAATTATTTTATTTTTCAAATGCTTATAACTCACAAACGGTAGCTCGGATTAAAAATTGGAGACCACCGCTGAACTCATGAGGGCATGCTTCGTTTAAACAGATACTAACTTTGGCCGGCGCGGGCCAGCAGAAAAAGTTAGTTTTTGGCCGCAAATAAAATAATTAAGTGAAAATTATTTCATTGTCAAATTCATAACTTCTAAACGGTGAGTCGGGTTAAAAATCTGAGAGTACCGTTGGGTTCGTCGGGGTGTGTTTCACCTAGTCAGAGCCTAACCTCGACCGCTGCGAGTCGAGGGTGCCTGATAAAGTTTCGCGACGCCCAACACTTGGAGAAACTTATCTTCTCCAACGAAGAACAGGAAGACGCCGACGACGATGCTACTTCCTCGGCTTCTTCCTCGGAACCCCCTTCCGACGCGGGACCTCTCCGATGACCCTTCTTCCTTCCTCTTCGTCGTCAACGGACCGACACACGAGCTCGGAAGTGGAAGTGTACGACGAACGGCGACAACATCGTCTTCCCCCGCGACGAACGAACGCCCGGCAATTAAAGAGGTAGGGGTGTGTTTTAAGTTGTTTAACGCTTAATCATCTCATGTTAAATCAACTTCTTGAGTCGCTTGCTATCATTCTAACATGGAGGGTTCGGGCCGCACGAACACGGCCCGACCCCTTCACAACCTTTATGCTTTCGGAACCATGGATCGACGTCGACGTAACAGCGGCATGGCAATGTGGTGACGATGACGAAGACGACGAATAGAGGTGGCGCTTCCCGCGAACCGCGCCGCCGGTTGAGTGGTGCCCGACCAGCCTACCCGTGCGCTGCCCGGCGCGCGCCCCGACCGAAACCGCGGCCAGCCCGAGCCGCCGGCACCCTGCTCGCGTGCCCCGCGCGCTGCCGGCGCACCCCGCGCCTGTCTGGCGCCCTCCCGGCGCCTGCCCAGCACCCCGGCTGCCTGCCCGGCGGCCCCCGGCGCCCCCCAGTGCCCAGGCCGCTTGCCTGGCACCCTCCCGGTGCCTACCCAGCGCCCCGGGCCATCTGCCCGGCGCGCCCCGCGCCCTTCCCGATCCACCCGCGGCCTGCCCGCGCCCCGCACGGCCCGTCGTTGGCCTCTCGGGCCGAGCCGTCCGAGCCGCGCCCCTCGCGACGCCGGCCGGACCTGCCACTGGCCTTCGGGCCGAATCGCCCACGTGGCGACTTCGACCCGAATTGTCCACGCAGTTCGCTGGGCCGAGCCCAGCGGACTGGGCCAAACTCAGCGGGCTGAACCGCCCAATGGGCCGGGTCAGACCCATCAAGTTTGACCGGGTCGACCCCGACCGAGTCGACCCAGACTGAGTTGGGCCGAGTCGGTCCGACCGGGTCGGACCGGACCCGGGCCCACTTTTGACCCTTTGCTTGTGTTGGCCATATCTTTGGCACCGGACGTCCGTTTGACGAACCGTCAGCGGCGCTGATAATCTCTTTGAGAATCGGTACCTTCAAAAATACCCCATGTGAATTCAGGGTACAGTTGTGATACGGTCGGGTTGGTTCGTACACGAAACCAACCGGGGCCCCGGGACAAAAATGCTAATAACTCACAGACCGGGCGTCCGATTGACGCGCCGTCTGTTGAGTTGAGACCCCTATGACGAAGCGGTCCTTTGTGATACTTCTACATGAGACTTCGTGATACTTGGAGTATCGAACAGTAGCTCGTGGAGCAGATCCTCCCGGAGACGAGCAGACAGAGTGCGAAGACCTAGTAGCTGTAGACCTGACGACTGCTTGACCGATTCGACTCGGAGTGATTCGACTAACTCAGTGGACGGAGCGCCCAGTTTGGCAGCAGACCCACGGCGGACGGAGCGCCTGGTTTGGCAGCAGACCTGCGGTACTCAACAGGAGGAGTACCTCTAACGGCTATTAGGGGGAGCGCCCGATTTTGACGGCAAACCAATAGCGGAGGAGCGCCCGGTTTGGCAGCAGACCCGCAGTACTCAACAGGAGGAGTAGCTCAGCAGTCTAAGGTTAGTGAGTAGCGCCTCAGAGTCGCGATAGGGCCACTGTACTCAACATATGAGGAGTTCTCCAGCAGTTGTGGTTTCGTTAATGAAAATCCTGGTTTGAGCTAAGTCAATGACCTTTGTGTTTACCTCATGATTGAGATGAGTTACTTGATAACTTCAGTATATGTATGGGCACATACCTAAGTAAAGGTTATCTGTTGAGATATTTCTTTTGGTTTATCCTTGTTGGATTTAGTGAGACCTTAAGGGTCTTGGGGTCCCTACTGAGTATCGTTATACTTACCCCTGCACGGGCTATGCCCGCACCTTGTTGTGTTGGATGCAGACGACGGACAACACTGATCATGGTTGAGGCTTGTAGAGCTGGACGGTACCCGGAGGTGGACTTCACGACAAGACGGTACCCGCAGGTGGACTTTATGACGAGACGATACCCGAAGGTGACAGACGGACGTGGAGAGCTGAGGTGGTCATCTGTACATACCCTTCAGGTAGGAACTCCGGAGGACGATCCAGGAGCAGTTTGACACCTTCCTGTTGTTTTGTTTTTTCCTTGTACTTTACTGTTGGGCTTGTATTCTGGCCCTTTTACTTTGCAACACTTTCTTTTGTACTTAGTGTTTGATTCCGCTTGTACTATGGGGTGTTTGTTTACTTTTATAAAGACAATGTCTTCCCTTTTTATCAGGGTTTTCGTCTTTGGTGTTAGTCGCCAGCCCCTGGCCTATGGAAGACGGACTTGGGGTAGTCACGACACGGGCCTCGAGGACGGATCGTGACATATTTAAATATTTTGTTTGCCTCCGTACAAAAATTAATAATATTATTTGCCCCATGAAAATATTCTGTTCACCCTATGAAAATATAATTTGATGTTATTATTAATAATTGAAATTATGTTTATTTATATAAATATTAATGGGAAATAGTTTGAAGTCATAAAAGATGTGAACCGTTTATTTTAACATATAAAGATAGTATTTTAAATTTCAAAAATAACTATACGACGCATCATTTTTGTCTGAATCATCCCAATTTTGAGTCATCATCCTTTTGTGAGAATCGATGTGGGATTGGGTTTGCACCCAACAAATCCTACTCTCAAACCAAAGACCACACATGTCTCCCTTTCAACGATAATCCATCATATCCAACCATGTTGCACCGCCGTTTTCTCATCATCAGGACTCGCCGTCTGACCGTTAATTATCAGAAAGACTTTCGACACAAGGCACTATGAATTCACATGGTTGATCGGTAAGTTTTCTTTCTCATCGATGTCGCCATTATCTCCTATCCTCTGATTGGCGCTCTCAGTACCCCAACCAACAGCGACCTGCTGATAAGTAGCACCTCGAGATCGGGTTTTTTTCCTGGAGGAAGGCAAAACGCGCGGGAATTTCTATAGATCCTAGAGCTTGGGAAATGGCGGTAACTCTCAGCAGTGGCTTCAGCATGCCGGTATTGGGATTAGGGGTTTGGCGTATGGAGGAAAAGAATATCGGAGACCTCATCACCAATTCGATCAAGATCGGTTACCGCCATTTTGACTGCGCCGGTACCCTCTCGCTCCCCCCACCTCCCTCCATCTGTGTTTCTTCGTGTCTGTTTGATAATCTGTAGATGTATGTGATGATGATTGTTTGCTGGAACAATTCGGATCCAGAGATGGAGAATGGAGTTGAATTTGAAGTTGCGTGCTCAATTTCTGCATCTGATTTGCTTAAGAATGCCCTAGATTACCTCATGATCTCGTTCATGTTTTTCCCAGCCGATTACAAGAACGAAGGTGAGGTCGGGGAGGCACTTTCAACTGCATGCCGGGATAGGCTTGTGGAGAGGAAGGACCTATTTGTTACCACCAAGGCCTGTCATGATTCCATCGAGAAATCACCTTCACCTTCTATCACCTTGTTATTCGTAAAGCAATAACAACCGCTCTTTTCCCCTGCCCATGATCCCCATTACAGCTCTGGAACTCGGACCATGGACGTGTTCTTGATGCCTGTCAAGACAGTCTGGAGAAGCTTCGATTGGATTATCTGGACATGTACCTTGTTCACTTCCCCATAGCCACAAAGCATACAGGTGCGATCCTCTTCTCCATTATTTCTATTATGTGGATCAATGCACACTGGCCAACACAGATAATTGTTACCATGAAATCATTGTCTCGATGTATTGATTTTGCTACAACTATTAATTTGTGGAAAATATCAGCCAATCCAAAATCCACACTAAGCAGGTGATTGAATAGATTTATTGTTCCATTTAGTGACTCCTGGTTCTTTTGTTGAAGTGTTTTGGAGTTGTTCTGATGGATGCAGGAGTGGGTGCAACTGCCAGTGCTCTAGATGAGGAGGGAGTGCTGGACATAGACACAACCATATCATTGGAAACCACCTGGCATGCCATGGAAGATCTTGTTTCCAAGGGTCTGGTCCGAAGCATTGGTGTCAGGTTGGTAGAACAATCTGAATGCGACGACTTTGGTTGTTTTTGTAAGGGTGTTCATGGGAAAATGCATGTCATTTCATTGTTTTGTTGGATTGAATGGGAAAAAGATATGTCATTTCTCCATTTTGTCGAATGGACTTCAAATTCCAATCAATCCAGCAAATTATTATTCTTTATCTATCCCATTCAATTCCATTTCATTCAATTTCATCTCATTTCATTCCATTCCCTATGATTTGATGAACCAAATGAGTCGTTACCACTTGTACAGCAACTATGACATCTTCCTGACTAGAGACTGTCTGGCGTACGCGAAAGTGAAGCCCGCGGTTAATCAGTTTGAGACGCACCCTTATTTCCAGCGCCATTCCCTTGTGAAGTTTTGTCAGAAGCACAACATCCGCGTCATAGCCCACACTCCCTTGGGAGGTTCCATATCCAACACTGAATGGTTTGGCTCATCACTTTCCTGCTTGGATGATCCTGTTTTGAAGGTAACCATTTCCTCTTCTATTCTTGTTAGCTTCCTTTGAATGGCTGGTGAAGTATATTCTTATTCTCCTCTTCACTTAGTATCTGGCTGCAAAGTACAAGAAGACGGTGGCACAGATCATTCTTCGGTGGGGCATCCAGCACGGCGTCATCGTGATCCCCAAGTCATCGCGGGTTGAGAGATTGAAGGAGAACTTCCTGATTTTTGACTTCGAGCTGGCCGTGGAGGACATGGAGCTCATAAGGACCTTGGATCGGAAGTATCGAACAAATAACTCGGAGAGGTACTGGGGGATTGATCTTTTTGCATAGATCCGGGTGTTTGCAAGATCTTGCTCATTGAGTGTGTTAGGAGTTTGAATGTGCTTCCCTTTTTTGATGTCACGTATGTCATCTCTTTGTTTAGCTGGTTTGTGAATTTAGTGTGTACTTTAGCTGTAATGTAATGGTGTAATTTTTGTTCATTAACAAGATAAATGACAGTGCAAATGGGACTGGTCATGTTTTACAAAGTATCTATCCTAATGGCATGTTACCAATGGGCAATTATTATCCCTTGTGATTCTTGGACATTGAAATGCATCTTAACGTGTCATTGAGATGCCATTAAGCATAACAACACATAATCGCGAGACTGTGTGAAGACAATATTGTTACTTCTCAATCATTTGCATGAAGATTTGAAATATTAGTATCATAAAGGAAAGGATTCCTCTTGATTTGCGAACAAATCTAAAACAATGATATGATTATGAAGAATGATAATTCTAGTAGAAGCTCAATTCTTTTGAAATCCTTTACATTTTTATGTTTTTCAGTTGGTAAGTTATTAGATGTTTAAAATCATTTTTGAATTGAATGTTTGAAAAAATATTGTAACACCAATATGTTGCACCCCCTCCCACATTTTCTGACACCCACATGCTATTGTGTGAACAAGATTGCGAAAATGTTCAAAAATATTTTGAATAACTTTATTGTCTATAGGGTGGAGCAACATAATGAAATCTTAATGAAAAATCACAATGTTTCTCATTGTGGTTTGGCTCCATTCATTGAAGTGAGTGTGGCCATGGGAAATACTAGAGACTGCGGTGATGACAATAGATATTGACATGATTAATGTAACGTCATGGCTCAAGATATCCCATATCACTATTTACCACACCACTGACTTTTGGGGAGTTCCTTGTATCCCCAAAGGTTGACAAATATTGTTGAGGATCAATGCAAATCACGAGGGAACAATATTACTCTAAGTACCCACTTTAAGAATATTGAAAATCTAATATGCCTCATCCGCAAATTGAGTATCATCAACCTATAAACAAACTGTTGGTTCCAAGGTCCCATTAAGATATCATGAGAGGGGAGGGGTGAATCAGGACATTGCAGTCTCTCTCTCTCTCTCAAACTCAAATCAGACCATCTTTCACAATCAGGAGAAACATATACTAAACAACCCACCACAAAAAATTCCTATGAAAAACATCCATCAAGATAACTAAACAGAAAGCACATAGCACCCCAGATTTACTTGGTTTTTACATTGTTTCTCAAGGTGACACTCTCCTTTCCTCTCATCACTCATTATGTCGCGAAGATCACAAATAATTTGGCTTGCAATTTTGAGAAGATCACAAATGATTTGGATCACAAGCCATGTTGTTTTGGTTTCCCCTTTTGTGTTGTTAATTAAATACTTATTTAATATGCTTGTTTTCCTTGTTTTGATCACCACAAGTTCCTTGGTCATTGTCAGACCCTTACATAGGTTTTGGTTCTGTGGTTTTACCTTTATGTGAGGTCCCTTAAACTTTACGTATCTCTCCTTTACGTATCTCTCCTTTACCTTTACATAAGTCCCTAGGCACCCTTACACGTTTCTTTTGTTTCTCACTTTACCCTTATGTAAGTCTCGCTTTACTCGTACATGAGTTTTCCTTACCCTTGCGTGGGTGTCCCTTGATACCCTTACATAGCCCAATGTTGAGTTGGGTACCCTGACACAACTGGGTGTTGACCCTTACGCATCGGGGTTATACCCTTACGTAGTGGGGTTGTACCCTTACACAAGGTCGTTTGTACCTTTACGTGAGTGGGTATTTACCCTTACACAGTTGGTGTCATTACCCTTATGTTGTGGCCAAGGACCCTTACGCAACATCCGTGATATCCTTACATCGCGGGTTTGACCCTTATGCCGCAACTTGTACCCTTATTTGGTAACCTTACGCAATGGGCACTACCCTTATGTAGCGTCTTGAATTAACCCTTACGTGGTTTTGTTTTGTTTTATCAGGCTGTTTGGGCTCGATTGTTCTCATCCTTTTCATTTTCCTCAGTTTGTTGTGTCATTGAAACAGACCTTCAATTCTCGAGGGTCTATCTTCCCTTCTTCTTCCAGATCGAAGATGAGATCAGAGAGAATCTTGTAGAGAGTTCCTCAGCTACGCCGAGGATGGGTAGAGGGGGGGGGGAGAGAGAGAGAGAGAGGGAGAGAGAGAGAGAGGGGAAGAGAGAGAGAGAGAGAGCTTGAAGGGAGAGCTTTGGTGGCCCCTAGTTCTTGGTTCACTGGAGAAGAAGCCAAATGTTGGCTTGATGAAGTTCTTCGACGAATCCCAGTGTTTCTGCGACCCCCCTGGTGGTTTACAGTGTGTGATCCTGGATAGCGACAAGCTTGGAAAGAGGAAACAAACCTAGTTATCGACGAACTTGAGGACATCGACCTTTGAGAACTTCACATCTATGATTACAACGTATTCTTTGACCCAACTTCATCGACAAAGGCTTGAGCAAACTCCGGTAATGGGGTTTTAGTCATGTTTTTTAGTTTTCTTTGTTGGATTTTATGGGGGTTTTATGTTCACTGCTTGTTTCTTAACGTATGTGTTTGTAATTGTTTTCTTGTCCAATTATGTCAATCGCTTCCTGTACTCCTTTCTTTTTCATTGTAAAACACCCCTAATGATCCTGTCCTATGCACATGGGCCATTGGCCGAAGCACGTAAATCCTTATGTTCCTTTTATTGCTTTCCATTTTCACATTTTGTCAACCTGTTAATCGCTAGATGTTCGCTTGCTTCTTGAATCTATTCAAATTTTCCAGTTTCTTGTGTATGCAATTTTGGATTTGAATTCGTTTTTTTCAAAATAGAAGTTGTTTGAACCCCTATTGTGGTTGGTTTTCATTATACGTTGGTGTCTTGTCATTCTTGCTTGTTGTTTGAATGTTCTGGAAGTGTATGCATGTAGATATGGATTTTAATTCTCATTATTTTGATTTTATTTATCAAGATTCTTTTAGTACAAAATATTTTCTGTTGTAATGAAAATTACATTGCAAGTCTTGAATTCATGTAATTTCCACTACCATGTGCAGTTTGTTTATTGCCTTACAATCATTTGATTTTTTCCTGATGTTTGGAATGAGATGTGAAGTTGTTTTTTGTTTACTAATTTTTATATTATAAACCATAATAATAAACATAGTGGTTGTTGCATGGTTTTGGATTTTATGAACCAAAATACTCAACAAGATCCTGGGCTATTGTGTACGGACTACTTCCCTGCTGAGGCAACCCCCACAACAAAGTGGTATCAATGCCTAATTGAGATTAATTTTTCTTTGTTAAAATTAAGAATCACTTATTTTTTGCTTTAAATGATTTTATAAGTGACTTTAACTTTGCAACATGCTTTGATGTTCATTCAACTAGGTTGTGTAGCTCTTTTTGTTTGTAATTTTACAATATGTTGTTTGATTGTTGTGTCATTGCTCTTTTCCTTATTTCTTTGCCTGTATGAGCCTTGTAGGCCTTTGATAGGTTCTACATATGTGTGTCTCTAGTTTTGGGGTAGGAAAGGGTTCTGTGTGAGGTTGGAATGTGTTTATGAGCTGGTTAGTAGTTAGGTGTTTTGGTGGGATCTCGTGCCTCAAGTGTCTGCTGTTTGCTTAGGAGTTGAGCTTATATTAGCTCTAGTGTGTTCCTCCACATCCTTTAGGGTCGTTGGCTCTATGTGTGGACATGTAGTGAGTTCAGTGTTTAGGATTGGGTAGTTTGTGGGTTTAGTGATTTTGTTTGTTCATTGGTTGGCTACCAAGCTTCTTGAAATTACTGTTTGACCATTTTAGTAACTTTTTTGGTTTCCTAGTGTTAGGGACCACGCGTCGTTTGTAAGTATAAACTAGGATGTGCGCCCTTTTAGTGCCTTGTTTCCCCTAGGTCTTTACCTAGATTCCCCTTTCTTCTCACACTTTAGAGATCTCTTAAGAAGCTGGGACTGCTTGCATGCGATCTTGCAGTTCCTATTTTTTTGAGGAACTCTCCGTTTGGATTTTGTTTTGGAAGTCTTCTCCTTACATAGAGATTTTGGACCCCTCTTAGGATTTTTGTTTCTTTTTTAATGGTTTCAGGTGGAAAATATTTCAGTGGTTTCTTTTTCTATGCATTCTCTCTCTACTTCTTTCCTTGCTGCCATTTTCATGTTTGAACTGTTTTACTGAGTTTCATTCTTTGTGAATTCTCATATTTTTATTTTTTCCATTTTTTGTATAAGGATGGATATTTTTCTTTTTCTTTATGTCCTTCAGGATCATATGATCTATTTTGGGGACCTCTGAATGCATGTGATTTATTGCTCCCGATTTCCTCGTTCGCATCGTCATAGAGAGAAACTCATGTAAGTGCAGGTGTGTGCTCTGTTTATGTTTGGAGTTTAAATTCTGAGCATGTTATAAACTGTTTAGAATATCATTCAATTTGAGAATTATGTGTCATGTTGGTGCATGTCAGGGGTAGTTGGACTGGTAGTATGACTAAGGTCATATAGCTGTTATACCCTTTTTAGATTTCTCTTTAGGCTATGCCCAAATTGATGATAGTTTAGGTGGGGCAGAATCATTATGTGGTTTAGGGTTTTAAAAGGTGGAGAGTGTGATGATGTTTCATATTAAATCTATTTCTACATTTAACTTCCAAAGTGGAGATTTATTGTTTTGGTTTTCCCTTTTGTGATGTTAATTAAACACTGACTTAATAAGCTTGTTTTCCTTGTTTTGATCATCACATGTTTCTTGGTCTTTGTTTGACCCTTAAACAGGTTTTGGTTCAGTGGGTTTTCCATTACATGGGTTTCCCCTGACCCTTACACAAGTTCCTTTCTCCTTGTCTTTACCCATATGTGAGGTCCCTTGACCTTTACACATCTCTCCTTTACCCTTACATAAGTCCCTAGGCACCCTTATGTGGACCTTTTCTCTCTCTCTCTACCCTTGGGTAAAACCCGATTTACCCATATGTAAGTTTTCCTTTCCCTTAAATGGGTTTCCCTTATTACCCTTATGTATCCTAATGTTGAGTTGGGTACCCTTACATAGCTTGGTGCCGACCCTTATGTAGTGGGGTTGTACCCTTATGCAGTGGGGTTGTACCCTTACGTGAGGTTTTTTTTTACCCTTACACGAATGAGTCTTTACACTTATGCGGCCAGTGTGTTGAGTTCATTACCCTTACACAGTGGTCAGAGGCCCTTATACAGTGGTTGTGGCACCCTTACACCGCAAGTTTGACCCTTACGCAATAGCTGATACCCTTACATGGTGGCCTTACGCAGTGGGTGATACCCCTATGCATCATTTTAAAATAACATTTATGTGGTTTTGTTTTGTTTTATCAGGCTGTTAGGGATCAATTGTTCTTATCCTTTTTATTTCCCTTTGTTGTGTCGTTGCAACGAACCTTAGATTCTTGAGGGTATATCTCCTCTTCTTCTTCCAGATCAAAGATTAAATTAGAGATAATCTTGTAGATAGATCCTTGGCTACGTTGAGAGAGAGAGAGAGAGATATAAATCTTTATAGGATAGCTATGATGGCCCCTAGTTCTTTGCTCGTTGGACTAGAATCCAAATTTCTACTTGATAGAGTTCTTCTATGGATCTTGGTGTTGTTGCAACCCCTTGGTGGTTTGCGACATGCGATCATGGACAATGATGTGCTTGAACAGAGGAGACGTACCTGGTTATCAATGATCTTGAGAATGTAAAACTTCGAGGACTTCATGTCGGATATTACATCAGTTGCTTCGACCTAGCTTCATCGACAGAGGTTTGACCAGACCCCGGTAAGGTGTTTTGGTCATGTTTTTGGTTTTCTTTTTTGATTTATTTTTGGGGGACTTATTTTTGCTACTTTTTTTGTTCTCTATATGTGTTTTGTAATTTATTTCTTATCAATTTTTTCTCATCACTTCCTGTACTCCTTTCTTTTATATAGTAAAACACCCTTGATGATCCCACCCCATGCACATAGTACAATTGGCTGAAGCATGCAGATCCTTGCATCCCTTTTACTTCTTTCCATTTTAATTTTTTTGACCTGTAAATCACTGTATGTTTGTTTTCTTCTTGAATCTATCCAAATATTCTAGCTTCTAGAGTATAAGATTATGGATTTGAATTAGTTTGTTCAAATAGAAGCTGTTTAAACCCCTTTTTTGGTTAGTTTTCATTATATGTTGGTGTCTTGTCATTATTTATTATTTTTTGATAGTTTTGAAAATGCATGTATGTACATATAGATTTTAATTATAATTGTTTTAATTCTGTTTGTCAAGAATCTTATTTTACATAATATTTTCTATTGTAATGAGAATTACATTGTAAGTCTTGAATTTATGTTATTTCCACTATCCAATGAAGTTTGTTCACTTCCTTATAATTATTTGAATTTTTCCTAATGTTTGGAATGCAATGTGAACCTGATTTTTGTTTATTGGTTTGTATATTATAAACCATAAAAATAAACATAGTCGTTGTTGTATGGTTTTAGATTTTATAAACCAAAACAACAACAAGATATTGGTATATTGCATGTGGACTGCCTCCCCAATGGGGAAACCCCCACAATAATCCAGATACACCTTCAAGAATAGTTTTAAAATAATCACAAAAACAGCAAGGGTATTCTCTCTTCAACATGATGGTACAATGTACATCGTATTCATTGATCTTTAATAACTATAATTCCAAATTTTTTGGGAAATTTTTTTGTTAATTCTCTCTTATTCCTTCATCGAAATGTATTAAATTATAATCTCTTTGCTTTTTACCTTTAAAAAATGTGTAATAAATTCAATTGATTATTCCCAAATAATGATATCTCTATAAAAACTACCCATATTTTTCATTTGAATTTCTCCAAAAATCACACATTTTCAAACTTCATATTTTAGAAATAAATCATTCCATTAAACCATCCAAAAATATCTTTTCAAGGATCTATTTAAATATATTATTAATTATATCCATTTAAATATCCTTAAAATCTAGTTTTTCAATTATTCCCATGATTTTAATTAACCCATACTTACATTTCTACACAAAATTTGTTCTCACTTATGAGCGTTTTGAAATTTCATTTCAATGTTATGTGGCACTAAATCTCACATATGTATCTACTTTAGAAACCAATTCACATATACACAATTAGTTATAATTCTTAGTCTCTCATACACTGCAAATCCACCACAACTCCTACTCTTACATGATTAGTTGAATATTTAGTTCAATCTTACACCACCAGTTGTAACATTAGAGGTCACATATGCTGTGAGATCTCTTTTTTCATGCATCACTTGCACAAAACATTATTAATCATATAGTCTATTAAAATCTAAGACATTACATATACAACTAGTTCAACTTAAAAAAATCTCAACAACTTCAAACTCTCTTCTACTTTATTAGAACAACTTCATCCATTGAATATTCATATACTTTTTCAAAGATCAATATTTACAAAAAATATAACAATTATACCATCTATTAATTCAAAGGTTCCAATAATTTTCTCCTTTGGATTTTGTTGTAATCAATCAGTGCCATATGATTCAAGAATTCTACTTCAAAAACTCAACATTGATGTGTCTTCAATAAAAAGTCAAACCATTTTCACCAACTTCTTTCATCTCGAGAAAATTTTCCTTTAGAGTATCCCCAGTTTGGGTAGCCTAAACAAATCTTAATTGGAGAGCCAAAAAAACTCAAGAATGCCTCCCCATGCACTAGAGGTTGTCAATTAGCATCAAGGGAATACTAGTATTATGGGAAGACTACACCCTATATTAGATAATGATAAATAACAAAACAAATAAAGATAAAACACCAACCAAAATAAAAAACATAACAAGAACATTGTGGTGAGAATCCAATCATAAATAAACAACCATCACATGCTATAAAAAATGACCCACTATAATGTCATATAAGGTATGCACCGAGTGTAAGATCACCTAATGGGATAATATTTTACAAAAAACATGGTCCAAAATATATAAAATAACGATGAAGACTAAAAAACTAAGTCCAAGGATCCACCTGGTCTCATTTCCCATTCCTTCCATGCATCCCAATCATCCATTGACCACAGGGCCCTTTCCCTTACCTGCGCCCTTGGTCATAAAACTTGCACATCCACCAAAATGCATGGGCAGGGTGTGAGAAAAATACTCAGTAGGCCACCACCAATAGTGACTCTAAAAAAATTAAAAAATATATGGGTGTATGTGCAATATGATATGATAACCAAAAAAATCATAAACATATACACCTTCATATCATAGGTTACTAAACAAACACCCTCATTAATGATCATAACTACCTCAACCCATGCCATAATGGGACGAGTACTCCCATAGTTTGATCACTATAGTGGAGTGGGTGGGTTATCACCTCTCATATTGATATCATGGGTGAACAGAGTACCACCATCGATAATGAGTATTGGTGAGCGTGTCATCACCACTCATTTAATAATAATAAGTGAATAGTTCACCACCAAATTCAATACTAAGGTGTACTAGTCATCACCATGATGAATAATAAAGTGAACAAGTCATCACCATAATCAATACTAAGTTGAATGTGTAATCACCAATAAAGGATTAGGGGTGAAGGAATCATGATTAGTCACTAAAAGTGGCTAATATTCATTATTAATATCTTTATATTCATTGTTCCAAAGTCCATAAACATTGTTTTTAGTGCATTACATAAATAGAACTTCATTTCTCATCTTAAATGTAATTCATGTTTAAAATGAAAATTTGGGCCCAATAATTCATCTATTTGTGGACAACATTATATTCATTTTCTGAATTTGATATTTTGGGATATGATTGAACACTTTTTTTGGAACATTTTATCTTTTAGGTCCGATGGATGAATCCCAGGAGAAGATGGATATTTTTCAGCCTGAATGCAGAAATTTGCTGGAGAAAGAATAATGGGCCTAAGGCCCATCAAACAAATGTGGGGCCCAAAAACCAAGCCCAATGAAGCTCAAATTTTTACAGTAGAAAGAGAAAAATATTAGGATAATTTTATTCAACTGTGTACAGAGCTAATTTTGAATTTTTCATAATGATAATGGGATCTGAAGTTGAGATTTAAATGGTGGGCCCGACATTAATGCACATAAATTTGTCCCACCATTTCGACCATATCTTCCAAACGGATGCGCCAAAATTCCTGAAATTTTTACAACTCATAGAGGACAGAAGCAAAAGAATATTTCGCTTATAAGACCCCTTAGTATTCGGCCTATGTCAATACCAAATTCACACGTCAAAATGGTGGACGAATCTGGACAGTTTTCCAGGTCAACTTCGAAACGTCAATTTCCTTTTGATTATTCACTCTCCTTTTGACTCTATTAATTGTTGGGGGGTGAATTTATTTTGGGGCGAGGATCTAAGGCTCCTAATATGACTATATAAGAATATGGTGGTGAAGGGAATTAGGGATCTAACATTTTTCTTTGAATCCAAGTTTTTCTTTCAATTGTAATTTCCCGCTTTCATTTTGTAATGGCATCGTCAATTTCTCTAATGTAAGTTTTTTCATTCATGTTTAGTATTTTAATAAAATTTATTCTTCTTCAATTTTTATTTTACTTTTCTTCACACATTGATACCGTTGAATAGTAGTGTGAATTTATTCACAGCCGCACTTGTGAATTCATCACACAACGGTGGAGTGTTTATTTTGATTAATGTTTTTCTTCTTCAATCCCGCTTCTTTAAGTCGACTACCCGATTCCATTGATAGAATAGCATCAATGGAGGGCTAAACTTTTATGGGTTGATCCTAGGGAGTTGCATGGGCTGGATTGAATTTTATTTTATGTTCTTAAATTCTTAAATTTGTTCTTTATTTTAAGAGTTCCTTTCTTTGATTTATTTTCTTATTTGTCTTCACCGACTTTAACAATGACACATTTTGAGTGCTAGTACGATCCAATTCCTTGGAGTGCTCATTTAATTGATCCTCTAAGTTAATTGGTGATTAGATTTAAAATTGTGTATGGATTAAATCGTAGAATGATATTGAGGGATTATTTCATTTAATGGATACCTCTTGAACCGATGAACAAAAAATCAAATGAAAAACAAACACATCCAATCAAGCCAAGAGACAACCTTGGATCAACTCACCTTAATTAGGTGTTTTAATTCAAGTAATGTTATTGGTTTTTTTCTTTAAATTAAATCAATATTTCTTCAAATCAATCAACACCATAGTTGGCCACTTCATAGCCAATCCCGTATCCAATCTTAGTGTCTCAAGGTTTCTTCTTCGGTCCCTGTGGATTCGATCCCTACGCGTACTTCAACGACCGCTTTTACCGGTAGGGTAAATTTGGGCACAAAAAATTTTTGGAGCCATTACCAGGGACCCAAGTAAGTACCTTAGACCCACATCTTCTTTTCTCACCCAAATTCTCTATTCTCACCCTACATTCTCTTCTCTTTTCCCCTTTCTATTTCTATGTGTCTGAAAAATCCCAAAACCAATTTTCAATCAATTCCAATGGATTATCCTCCAAAATAACCCTTCATAAACCAATTCTGTAATCAAGTCAGAAATAAATATTGGGAAAAACCTCACATAGAGAATTTCATTGACCAAACCTTAATTGAATACACCACACCAGATGAGGTGTACAATCAATGGGATGCTGACTGTTTAAAAGATCAATTTCCATAACTATAAAGAATTATTGGAAATATAAATAATGAGGAAGTCCATGATGTACAAACATCTATCAACTCTATTCCTGAAAAAATTATTGAACGATTATGTAATAAAATGGAGATAATGAATTCTGAGGTTTCATCTTTGAGGTTAAAACTACAAAACTTTACAACATGTGAAGAACTCACTTTAAAATTTGGGAATTCAGAGTTAGATAATGAATTGAATTGGTCAGGAAATGTTGAAAGTCAAGCTAAAGAGTGTTTAAATTAGGAGGAAATTGATTTTTTGAATTCAAAAGACAATAACTTGACATCATGGATTGAGTTTCCTGAACATGGCTCCATTAGTGAATTTTTAGGACCACCAATCACTGAAAAATTGGGAGAAATACCAAACATTGATCCCATACACACTTCTGATATTCAACTGGACAATTTTAAGGATGAATCTTATTTTCAAAATGAACCAATTCTTTCTAAATGTTTTGGATAAGAAACTGATTTTGATTTAATTTGTCAATATCCTTTAGGAAATTTCAATGAACCCGAGCTCAAAATTGTTTTACTTTCTTCCGAACTCAAGAATCCCACTATAGGAGATAAGAAAGACCTTGTATTTGTAGTTCATTATTCTCAAGAAACCAATAATGTTGGAATGGTCATGATGTCTTAGGAAAGACTAGAAATTCAACTGAATCAACCATTACCAAATTTCCTTGGACTTCCACACTCATTATTGACCATGGGATTTCACATGAATCAAATTATAAAAAAATCAATCTGAATCATGTTTAAGTGGACAAAAATGGGGTCCTAAAAATGTTGAAAGTTGGAATTGGATAAGTTGGGGGGTATAAGTCGAGCCAACGATGTTAAACAAAAGCGCTGCATGGGAGGCAACCCATGGTTTTCATGTTTCTAATCATTTTGAATCATTTTCTTTTTCATATAATAAATTACCATAGACTGTTGACCTGTTCTTATTTTATGAGTAAGGATGGGTATGAAAGAGGAACAACGTATTCATACGTGTCACGCGGTGTGATCCTTAAGTAATAACTTACCCAGAAAACAAAAAGAAGACAATGTATCATCAGTTTATTTTGTTTTGTTTTATTTTTATGTTTTTATAGGTTAAAAAAAATAAAAGGACATGTCATAAGTCATAATAAAAATCCATTCACCACCATCCAAGCTGCTGAGACTCAAATCCAGGATTGATGGGAGACTGTGGCATGCGCTATCATCATCAACCACCAGGTGACTTCATTCCATGATTATCATTTTAAATTTCTTCTTTGAATAACTCTCCTACCCCCTTCTAACTTTTATTTTCTCTAAACACTGGGGACAGTGTTATTCTAAGTTGGGGGGAGATGAAAAAAAAATGAGTTTTTTTAATAAGAACATGCATGGAAAGAAAAATTCCATTAACCTTGAACATGATAACACACATTGAAAACTCTGAAATTTGATATCAAATAATTTTGTATGCCTTGATTCTGATTTTAATGCATGTTTAAGTTCATGATCATAGTTTTTGGAAAGTTCGGTTGTCCGATGTGATTTTTCAAATTTTACATTTTCATCCTCTTAATAAAAATGACACAATACACGTTTACTGGATCATGGGTGTAAATTTGAGTTCTTGGGTCCCTTTCATTATAGTATAGGGTTCTGGGGTCACTTTTAGTTTAATTTGAGTATCCAAAAAAAAAAACAAAACAAAAAAAACAAAAAAAACAAATTTTTTTTGACCACATAGAGCAATGTTTTGTCCAAATGTGTGGCGTCTGGAACTTGGGGATCGTGACTCCATAGTTGTCTTGCACAAAGTTAGGCTTTATATCTCTATTTTAGAGCATGGAATTGACAATATGTGTGGCATTCGGCATTTGGGGATCGTGACTCCATAGTTGTCTTGCCCAGAGTTAATCTTTTCATATCTATTGTGGTTAAAAAAAATAAAAATAAATAAAAAAATTGGATACTAATCTTAAGGTTTAATGTGATTCCCACCTAGCGCTTCCATTTTTTCCCCTTGAATAATAAAATGAGCCCCATATCTTTTATGATGCACAACACTTTATCATGCTTAATTGGAATTGGATGAAATGTAGCGATGAATTTGAACAAAGGAATGAGCTTGGGCTTGGGATATGCTTATGGAACTAGCTTGTTTTAAATTATTTTTATGGGTTTCATAATTTTTTTTGGTATGAGGTCTTTGGGTGAGCAATGTATATTAAAATGTTTTTGGAAAATGGGATTTGAATTTCATATTTTAAATATATTTTGCTCGGGACTAGAAAAACTCAAGTTGGGGGGCATGATTAGTCACTAAAAGTGGCTAATATTCATTGTTAATATCTTTATATTCACTATTCAAAAGTCCATAAACATTGTTTTTAGTGCATTACATAAATAGAACTTCATTTCTCATCATAAATGTAATTCATGTTTAAAATGAAAATTTGGGCCCAATCATTTATCTATTTGTGGACAAAATTATATTCATTTTATGAATTTTATATTTTGGGATATGATTGGTCACTTTGTTTGGAACATTTTATCTTTTAGGTCCGATGGATGAATCCTAGGATAAGATGGAGATTTTTCAGCCTAAATGCATAAATTTGCTGGAGAAAGCATAATGGGCCTAAGGCCCATCAAACAAATGTGGGGCCCACAAACCAATCCCAATTAAGCTCAAATTTTTACAGTAGAAATATAAAAATATTAGTAGAATTTTATTCAACTATGGCCAGATATAATTCTGAATTTTTCATAATGATAATGGGATCTGAAGTTGAGATTTAAATGTTGGGCCCGACATTAATGCACATAAATTTGTCCCACCATTTCGACCATATCTTCCAAACGGCTGTGCCAAAATTCCTGAAATTTTTACATCTCATAGAGGACATAAGTAAGAGAATATTTTTCTTCTAATATCCCTTATGATTAGGCCTCTATCAATACCAAATTCACACGTCAAAATGGTGGATGAATCTGGACAGTTTTCCGGGTCAACTTCGAAACGTCAATTTCCTTTTGATTATTCACCCTCCTTTTGACTCTATTAATTATTGGGGGGTGAATTGATTGTGGGGGGAGGATCTAAGGCTCCTAATATTCCTATATAAGGATATTTTGTTTAATAGAATTAGGGATCTAAAATTTTTCTTTGAATCCAAGTTTTTCTTTCAATTGTAATTTCCCGCTTTCGTTTTGTAATGGCATCGTCAATTTCTCTAATGTAAGTTTTTCATTCATGTTTAGTATTTTAATAAAATTTATTCTTCTTAAATTTTTATTTTACTTTTCTTTACACGTTGATACCGTTGAATCTAAGTGTGAATTTATTCACAGCCGCACTTGTGAATTCATTACACAATGGTGGAGTGTTCATTTTGATTAATGTTTTTCTTCTTCAATCCCTCTTCTTTAAGTCGACTACCCGATTCCATTGATAGAATAGCATCAATGGAGGGATAAACTTTTATGGGTTGATCATATGGAGTTTCATGGGCTTGATTGAATGTTATTTTATGTTCTTAAATTCTTAAATTTCTTCTTTATTTTAAGAGTTCCTTTCTTTGATTTATTTTCTTATTTGTCTTCAGTGACTTTAACAATGACACATTTTGAGTGCTAGTACGATCCAATTCCTTGGAGTGATAATTTAATTGATCCTTTAAGTGAATTGGTGATTAACCTTAAAATTGTGTATGGATTAAATCGTATAATGATATTGAGGGATTATTTCATTTAATGGATACCTCTTGAACCGATGAACAGAAAATCAAATGAAAAACAAATACATCCAATCAAGCTAAGAGACAAACTTGGATCAACTCACCTTAATTAGGTGTTTTAATTCAAGTAATTTTATTGGTTTTGTTTTTTAAATTAAATCAATATTTCTTCAAATCAATCAACACCATAGTTGGCCACTTCATAGCCAATCCCGTATCCAATCTTAGTGTCTCAAGGTTTCTTCTTCGGTCCCTGTTGATTCGATCCCTACTTGTACTTCAACGACTGCTTTTATCGGTAGGGTAAATTTGGGCGCAACCAAATCATCACCACTCATTTCACAAGAATAGGTGAACGTTCTATCACCACAAATGTAATATAAAGGTGAACAATCCATCACCACCAAATTTAAGTATGGGTTAATGGGTCATCACTACTCATGAATCAACCAAGGTGAACTTTCTATCACTATAACATAAACATAGAGGTGAACACAATGTCACTATTACCATAATCATAAAAAAGGTTAAGTGGTTATCATAAATATTATTATAGAACATGGGAAAACAAGTTATCACTATAACAAGAGTAAGGGTGAATGTTCCATCACCACTTTAATAATAACCATCTATGAATAGTCTATCACTATGGAATCATTTATAAACATAGTGAACACTTAACCACTTTCCTTTACACAGTGAATGGTTAATCACATTACATATAGTATATAACATAGTGAAAAATTTATCACTATATGTATAACCCATAAGAGAGTGAACGTTTTATCAATATATACATAAAAATAATCGTAGATAAATGTTCATTCATTATAAGCATAAACATGATCAAAGGTGAACAAACAATCACCAGAAACACAAAAATATCAAGGGTGAGCAGATAATCAGCATAAGTGTAACACCCCAAGAATTTAAAAATAGATTTAATTTAAAATTCATGAAACTATGAGTCCCTAAAAGAAAAATAATTTTATAATCTAGCTGTTAAACACAACTTTACCTCTACTATGTTTTGAATTTTGAAAAAACGGCCATCTAGAGTTGTGATCAGTAAGTCATTTGGAGTCTGATAGAACCAACTTGTTTTTTAGTGAATAGTAACATACTATTATGAATAGTAATATGAATAGTAATATGACACTTATGAATATTAAATAATTATATTATTTTATTTTCATAAGGTAATAAGATAATGAGATCTTAATTAATTTTCTAATGTGATATAAAACTAATTATACCTTTAAAATTGTTATTTTTCGAATTAACTATGATTTTATTTAAAAATTAAATTAATAATATTTAGAAAATTATTTTTGAAAAATGGAGTTCATTTCTGAATTCTACACATTGAAAAATGGTTAGGTGATTTTTTTGGGATTTTTCTAAAATTCTTGAATTTTTGATGAATAGTGAAATACGGTAAAATATCGTATATAAAAATTATCAATTAAATACACTATTTATGACATCATGAGTGATGTAAGGCCACTTGGTATGAACTAACATGAACTTATTACTATTAGGGGTCACATGAAACAATAAAATTGGTTGTCTTGAGAGAAATAATAAAATAATGAATAAAATATTCAAAATTCACTCTTCTCCTCCACTATAAAACCCCCCCATCACCCCCTCTTCTCTTCACTCCTCTATGCCTTGAAGATCCTAAAATTTATGCCCAAATAACCTTACCTAGTCACTACCCACTTCCAAGAATCTCTTGGTCTTTCCAAAATACCAAAAACCCTTCCCTTGAGGAGGTTCTCAAGGAGGTTATTTCAAGACGTAAATTACATTTCTTTTTCATTTAGTTTCATTTCAATTTATCTTTTTTTTGTTATCCTATCCTCACATAATCTGTCCAAATGACCATGATAAATCTATTATCATATATATACTAGAATTATATCATGTGAATTGAAGAACCATCATCAATATTCTTACTCTCTCCCTTTTATTTTATAAACGAAATCAACATCCATGAGGTTCTAATTTACCACCTTCGTGGACGACAAAGTTTCGTTCTTCAATTTCTTCTTCATTACTGGCCATGAAACCATTTTTATGGTTTAAAAAGACTATAATATATGTATTATAACATAATTAATATTCAAGAACCAGTATACATACATATTATTAAATCATATGTCCAAACTAGTTTTTAGTAATCAAAATACCGCTAAAATAATCTAAGTGAATGTCATTAATATTTCATCTAATGATTCACCCTCTTTAAATGTAACAAAATGATATAAATGACCATTAAAACTTATTTATGTTCATATATAATATTTATTTTCAATTCTATAGATTTACATCCATTCCACATGAACTCCATTACTTAAAAACAAGTGAACCGATTATGAAAATCAAGAAAACTAACACTCCAGAATGACGAAATTTAATATTATAACTTATCAATAAGAACATAAATGAACTAAAAAGAATTATGATAATATAAATAAATGTATAATATTTTCTTAAATAAGTTATTAATAAGTCCAATTCCATATTATAGGACCTTAAGTTCAAGAGCGGAACACATTCAGACTTAAGGTAAGGGTTTTCCACCCAAACCTACATTTTCATTCAGGTTACTTTTATTGTTTAATTACCTCAATGAAATTATTATTTATTATTATGTAATCATAAATTCCGTGCTAGTGTTCTATATATGTTTACCAACCATAATCATTTCTTATTTTATGTATATTTACATGTTTTAAAAGAATGTTTAATAAATCCTTCCGAAATGCAAGCCCGATTCAAGGAACTTCTCAAATTCTTACATATTTTTAAGTTCACTATATAATCTATATTATGCTATATTTATCTTTATAAAATCAAAAAATTTAACATGATAAATATATTTTGGTTCATTTCTGGTTTTATGAAATAAAATTTTTCTTTGTGCTTTAAAATATTTTAATATTTTCCTTAAACTGCTCTAAAATGTTTTATTTCTAAAGCTTCCTTAAAAACTCTTTTTAAATGATTTCACCTAAATAAGAATTTATTTAAGCTATAAATATAATTTTAATGAAATTACCTTTTATTTTCTTGGATATACATGTTTACAATATGATTTCATGTAAAATACAAAGGATTTTCCAAAAGAAATCTTCTTTCCAAAGTAAAAAGGATTTTTCTCATCTCACTATATATTTTATGAGATATATTCCTTGTTCACCACATAATTATTACTTATGGTGCATGTAATTCCCTGGTATACCATATCAAGAGTATAATTATTCTCATTATTTTCTAATGGATTATGATTTGAATGTTTCAAGGTGGCATGAGACACTTTGGAATGTTTAAGGATTATTTCCTCAAGAATTTTTCAATGGTCTCATTTAAAAGTATCCTAATCTATGGAAACATCCTTTGTTGAATCTTGTACTTAATTGTGGTTTAACCCATATGGTATCAACCACCATGTTTTATTGAATGGTTTATGATTATTTTAAATTTTTTATGTGCTATCTTGAAACCATTCACCATATTACTCTGAATGGTTAGTGTTTACGATTAATGATTGGGGAAAGTTATTTACATTTCATATGTTAGTTTCAATATGAATGTGTATGTTGTTTATGTTTATCACATTCATAATAGGAATGAATTGGACTTATTAAGTATCGAGTGGGGCATGATATAGCCCCTCAATTCATCGGTAGGTCTCATGAGACAAACTATTGTCTTGGCATAAGGCCTTGATAAAATGATTATTTATGGTCTTGGAATGAGGCCTTGACGATATGGTTATGATGTACCTCATTATGAATTCCCTCATTATGAAAATATTATTGATGGTTCATATGGGTATTATACTAGTAGAATACCCATGATTATGGTATTATTTATTTATCTCTTATTCCTGCCATAACATGTTCATGTTTTTGTTAAAGGCACTTGTTTTTAGTTATTCAACACGCCTAATGTTTATGTTATGATATCTTATGATGTATTTATTTCCCTTACTGAGCATTTTAGCTCAACCCTTTCTTATGTTTCATTTTCTTAGGACATGAAGAATTTTATTATGAATTACCTGTAGGGATAAACATAGAGTTATTGATGCTCTCAATAAAACTTTTATGTTATTTTTTCCATTCAAGTTGTAATGTTGAACCTATGTATGTATCTAGTTTTCAAAAACTACTAAACTACTCAGTCCTTTGGGATTTAATTCCTTGTAATCATGTCAATGTATTAAAATAATACACCAGCTTTGGGCTTCTGGTGTCGAGGCGTTACAGTTGGTATCAAAGGAAGTTTAGTAGAAAAATTAGAAACTAGATATAGAAAAAGTAGATTAGTGAACAAAACCCTAAGATAGACTTTGGGGATAAGAATAAAAGGACATCCTAAATTTTGGTAAGGAATAGATCATGTGGTTTATTAAGAAAATACATCATTTTCTGGATATGAACAAGTAGATGTGGCTCTGGAAAAGATGTATCTAGCTGTAAAACCCAAAAAACACCACTTTGAGCTAGACTCGAACGGGAACTGGTGCACAATAATGAGCCTTGCTGCACTCTTAGTTCGACACTCCTGGGGGATATTCTTTGGTAAATTCATAAGATTATTACAAAAAATTAGGAAGGATTTATTCCTCCAAAGTAACCAAAGTATATGGTTCTAGGATTTATGATTCATAAATTTATGTTATGTGTTATACCATGTTTAGAGATATAAAGAGTTTATAATATTATGAGCTAATATATAATATGGAATTGATTAGAAATGGCACCTAGAATAAGGAATGAGAACTTCACCAATGCACGAGATGTGAAAAGTAAGATGGATCATATCTCTGATGGTCTTAAGCCATCATCCAAAAGAATATTGTCTCCCAAGTATCCTAATCATATGAGGAAATAGTATCATGTGTTGACAAGGTATGTAAAGACTTCTCTGAGTCCTATGGATTTGACGAGAAGAAAAAGAAGAAGAGGATGGTAGAAAAAAAAACATGGATAAAGGGAAGAAGGGAAAGATTTATTTTCCCACATGTGATAATTTTGGAAGGAAACACCTTGGTATATGATTGAGAGGAAAATGAGTTTGCTTCAAGTGTGGAGAAAAAGTCCACCATGCTCATAATTGCACGACAAGGAAAGAATTTTTCTATATTCAATGCTTCAACTGTAGGGAGATGAGAAACTATTCAAATCAATGTCCCAAGCATAAAAGTAATATACCCCAAATGATGATTTTGGATAATGATCAAATTATGACGCTACCATAAATAACATAGAATGATTAATATTCCCAGTCAAGAATCACGTCATTTGAATATTTTTTCAATAATATACTAGTTGTAATAATTATGAGATATATATGGATTATACTACAATACCATTTCATTAGGTATTTGATATCGTATGATGAATGGTACAAAGGAAAAGTGATTTAGTAGAAAGTTAAACTTATATATATATATATATGATGTTGAGATAATGATGAAGAAATGATTGATTCAGATATGTACGAACTACCTTGGAACAGATTATTGATTTGTTGAGAAGTGGTCTATGATATCATCTATGGAGTTTAAAACAATTTTATATTTAAGGAATATATCCAATAACATATATCTTACTTAAGGAATAAGGAAGAATGCATGTTTCCAATATGGTTTTTATGGTAATTCAAGTTATTACCATATTTTAAGAGGATACATGATGAAGTTATTCACATGTTTGGAATGTGAATTTTAGAGACACTTCTTATTGATTAGGGGTTAATGATAAGTTCATCTTGGAAATTTATAGACCTTTATTATAATGTGTTGAATCATTATATTTTGGAATTTTTTTAACCATTTACGAAATGGTTTAAGTTGATTATTGTATGGGGTTTTAGAGTTTAATTTCACTACATAATGGTTTGATTATCCTTCCATGACAATGTTGTCCAATTAGAATGAATTGTTTTGTAGTAACCGATGAATTTCCATTTCATCTTAATAATAGGATATTTTAACCATATTCTTGATGTGGTTTTCCCACAAGAGAATTTTTAAGTATAAACCATTAACTTTCGAAGTTCAATTTCAAATTTTGAGGATGTAATTTTTGTAAGGAGGGGATAATGTAACACCCCAAGAATTTACAAATAGATTTAATTTATAATGCATGAAACACTGAGTCCTTATAAAAAAACACATTTTATAATCTAGCCATTAAACACAACTTTGCCTCTACTATGTTTTTAATTTTGAAAAAACTGTCATATAGAGTTGTGATCAGTAAGTCATTTGGATTCTGATAGAACCAACTTGATTTTTGGTGAATAGTAACACACACTTATGAATAGTAACATGAATAGTAATATGAACCTTATTAATAGTAAATAGTGACATTATTTTATTTTCATAAGGTAATATAATAATGATATCTTAATTAATTTTCCAATGTGATATAAAACTAATTATACCTTTAAAATTGTTATTTTTCGAATTAACTATGATTTTATTTAAAAATTAAATTAATAATATTTATAAAATTATTATTAAAAAATGGATTTAATTTTTAAATTCTACACATTGAAAAATGGTTAGGGAAATTTTTTGGGATTTTTATGAAATTCTTGAATTTTTGATGAATAGTGAAATACAGTAAAATACCGTATATACAAATTATCAATTAAATACACTATTTATGACATCATTAGTGATGTAAGGCCACTTGGTTTGAAATCACATGCACTTATTACTATTAGGGTCCACATTAAACAACACTATTTGTTGTCTTGAGGGAAATAATAAAATAATGAATAAAATATTCAAAATTCACTCCTCTCCTAAACTATAAAAACCCCCCATCAGTCCCTCTTCTCTTCACTCCTCTAATCCTTGAATATCATCAAATTTATGCCCTAATACCCTTCCCTAGTCACTCCCCACATTAAAAAATCTATTGGTCTTTCAAAAATATCAAAACCCCTTCCCTTAAGGAGGTTCTCATGGAGGTTATTTCAAGAGGTAAAACACCTTTCTTTTTCACTTAGTTTCATTTCAATTTATCTTCTTTTTCTATCCTCTACTCACCTCATCTGTACAAATGAACATGATAACTCCAGTATAATATATATACTGGAATTATATCATGTGAATAGAAGAACCATCAATAATATTCTTACTCTCTCACTTTTATTTTATAAATTAAATCAACATCCATGAGGTTCCAATTTACAACCTTCATGGATGATGAAGTTTCGTTCTTCAATTTCTTATTCATTACTATTCATGAAACCATTTTTATGGTTTAAATAGAATATAATATATTTATTATATCCTAATTAATATTTAATAACCAGTATACATAAATATTATTAAATCATATGACCAAACTAGTTCCTAATAATCAAAATACCGCTAAAATAATCTAAGTGAATGTCATTAATATTTCATCTAATGATTCATACTCTTTAAATGTAAAAAATGATATAAATGACCATTAAAACTTATTTATGTTCATATATAATATTTATTTTCAATTCTATATATTTACATCCATTCCACATGAACTCCATTACTTAAAAAAAAGTGAACCGATTATGAAAATCAAGAAAACAAACACTCCGGTATGACAAAATTTAATATTATAACTTATCAATAAGAACATAGATGAACTAAAAATAATTATGATATTAAAAATAAATTTCCAATATTTTCTGAAATAAGTTATTAATAAGTCTAATTTCATATTCCGGACCTTAAGTTCAAGAGCGGAACACATTCAGACTTAAGGTAAGGGGTTCCACCTGAACCTCCATTTTCATTCGGGTTACTTTTATTGTCTAATTAAATCAATGAAATTATTATGTATTATTATGTACTACTAATAAATTATGTTTTAGTGTTATATATATGTTTACCAATCATAATACTTCCTTATTTTATGAATATTTACATGTTTTAAAAGAATCTTTCAAAAATCCTTCTGAAATGCAAGCCCGATTCATGGAACTTCTCAAATTATTACCTATTTTGAAGTTCACTATATAATATGTTTTATGACATATTTATATTTATAAAATCATAAATTTTAACATGAGAAATTTAGTTTGGTTCATTTATGGTTTTATGAAAGAAAATTTTCCTTTGTACTTTAAAATCCTTTAATATTTTCCTTAAAACGCACTAAAATATTTTATTTCTAAATCTTCCATAAAAACTCTTTTTAAATGATTTCACCTCAATAAGACTTTATTTAAGCCGAAAATATAATTTCAATGACCTTAACTTTTATTTTATTGTATATAAATGTTTACAATATGATTTCATGACAAATACAAAGTATTTTCCAAAAGAACTCTTCTTTCCAAAGTAAAAACGTTTTTTCTCATCTCACTATATCTTTTATGAGATATATTCCTTATTCACCACTTACTTATTACTTGTGGTGTATGTACTGACCTTTGGTATACCATATCAAGAGTCTCCTTATTCTCATTATATTCTAATGGATTATGATTTGAATGTTTCAAGGTGGCATGGGACACTTTGGAATGTTTAAGGATTATTTCCTCAAGAATTTTTCAATGGTCTCATTTAAATGTATCCTCATATATAGAAACATCCTTTGTTGAATCTTGTAATTCATTGAGGTTTAACCCCTATGGTATCATACACCATGTTTTATTGAATGGTTTATGATTATTTTGATTATGTATGTGCTATCTTGAAACCATTCACCATATTACTCTGAATGATTAACACTTATGATTAATGATTGGGGAAAGTTATTTACATTTCATATGTTAGTTTCAATATGAATGTGTATGTTGTTTATGTTTATAATCATTTATAAGAGGAATGCATTGGAGTTAGTAAGTGTTGGGTGGGGCCGACTATATCCTCTTAGTGCATCGGTAGGTCTCATGAGACAAACTATGGTCTTAACACAAGGCCTTGACAAAATAATTATTTATGGTCTGGCTACGAGGCCTTGATGGTATAGTTATGATGTTCTACATTATACATTCCCTAATTATGAAAATAGTATTGAGGTTCATGTGGATATTCGACTAGTAGAATACCCATGATTATGGCATTATTTATTCAACTCTTATTCCTTCCATAATGTGTTTAAGTTTTTGTTAAAGACATATGTTTTTAGTTATTCAACATGCCTAATGTTTATATTATGATATCTTATAATGTATTGCTTACCCTTAATGAGCATTTGAGATCACCCCTTTCTCATGTTTCATTTTATCAAGACATGAAGAAGTTTATTATGAATGAACTGTAGGGATAAACATAGAGTTGTGGATGTTCTCAATAAAACTTTTATATTGTTTTGTACTTTCAAGTTGTAATGTTGAACCTATGTATGTATCTAGTTTTCCAAAACTACTAAACTACGTGGTCCATCAGGATTGGATTCCTTGTAATCATTCCAATGTATTAAAATAATTCACCAGATCTGGGCTTCTGGGGTTGGGGCATTACAATAAGCATAAACATCATTACTATATTATCATAAAATAGTAAATAAATTATCACCCCAAGAATTTTTATCACTAATAAAAATTGATCACTAGGATAACCACACCCATGATGTTGTACACCTATTACACATAATTCAAGACCGAACTATCATTAGATTGACTTTAAATCCCAACAAACCCCCATATCTCATGGGTCACACTAAAGTGGGAACTTACTATATCAAAGTCCCATGAAAAGGATAATAAACCACTCTCTTAAACCAAGGATACATTTTTAATTGTAAAGGAATGCACAAGGATACCTCACAATGACCCTTAAATCAAAACATATCAAGGGTTATAATTCCCATGACACTCACCACTTCCCTGAGGAAATATGGACATCATTGACCATGGATGTAAGGTATAGATTTCAAAGAGTCCATCATAGATTGGATATATTATACTCACCCCTCAAGAAACAACATAACTATATTCGGTTCCATTCTGAACCAATCACACATACTCTCCTACACCTACATATCATATGACACATGAATCAAATATAAAACAATAATATAATTTATAGACCACCTACCCCATAAACATAGAATTCCACTTGTGGAAGATAATTTAATGAATCAAACACCTTCAATAAAAATAATAAAAACCTAAAAATTTACCAAAATTAGGGACTTAAAATGAAAAACAAGAAACAATGAATGACATGAGAGATTAAGGGTTCCATTAGGTTAGTATTATCTCTATCACTCCATCACAATTGACAACTTATGATTTTGTCAAGGATTGAGGGAGATAAAGTAAATCCTTAGAAGGCTCTAAGAAATGAAGTTTGTTGGTCATGAGGCCCTAGGAGAGAGGAGGAAATGGTTTTAACAAAAATCCCACCCAAAAAATTACCAAAATACTCCCATTAAAATCAGTGGTTTTTGTTCCCACTGTAACTTCAGTGGACAACCAAGGTTTAGGTTCACCTCTATTGGAGCCCCTATAGTAGAGGCTATAGCCTCTTACCTAGACATATAAAGTTCTATATCCTCATACTAAGATTCAAGTGGGAAGTAATCTCTTGGGAAAACTTCCACTATCCAACTTGATTCCTCAAAAATCAATCCTCAACCTCCATTAACTCCTCAAAAAATAAAAATCTGCTAAAATGAACATGGTTTAACAAAAAATTAATCACATTTATACCTTAGTATGCATGGTCCATTAGAACCTACCCACTATTTTATAACTTGTCCTTGAGATGAATCATCAAGCATCATTGTAAAAAAGACCCAAAAACTATTCTTGCACATTTTCCTCCCACTTCCAAGCCTCTTTATGGATACGTTCATCCTAAAACCACATAGTACCAGGGGTACTATCTTCCCTTTAAGTATCTTATTTCACTAATCTACTATACATATCGCTATCTTCTCAAACGACACATCTAACACTAACTTGACATTATCAATGATAATCATGTGAGAAGGATCAAAATGATATCTTTATACTCGAGATATATAGAATAGATCATTCATTAAACCTATAAGGAAGTGCTAACTAGTATTCCACTATATTGATCTTCTCTACAATCTCGAACAACCCCACAAATCTAAGTGTTAACTTCTTCTGCCCCCATATCCACCTGTATCCCAATCGAGGAGACACGCTCAAGAATACTAGGTTTCCCACTTCAAACTTTATAGGAAAACATCATTGATTAGTGTATGGTTTGTAACACCCCAATATTTTAGTATCAATTTCTATTTAAAATAAATACTATATTGAATAGCTTGTTTTTCAAGCAACACTGAACTAAAATGAGCTGCAACATACTTTATGAACATTATTAAGAAAATTATAAGAAGAATAAAATCTATAGTAAATAAAAAGATATTAATAATTTAAAATTATTACATTTAGAGTATAAATAATTAATATAATATAATATTAAAAAGGATTTTTTTAAAGAACTATTTGTTAAAGTGTTGTGTATTTAATCCTAATAAATTAAATTGATCAATTTTAAAAAATTATTATGAGGATATGTAATATTTCAATGAATAAACTAATATATTAACATTTATTTTATTATAAATTGATATGAAATAAGATTAATAACAATTAATGTTTAAAATGGCCCTTTTCTATAATAACATTTTTTTCTTTATATTTTATATTTTAATTTAAAAGAAAAATTTATGAATTTTGGAATTTTAATTTGATAAAATGAAATTATTTTTTTGAATTCATAATGTCAATATTATATTAGGATTATTTTTTGTGATTTTTATAAAATGATTGATTTTTAGGTAAATAGTAAAAAATATAGTTTTCACTAATACCATAGTGTTTATGACTCCATAAAGATATAAGCATGAATTAAAAAATTATAATTTTTTTCTCAAAAAAAATTTATTTAAGGATTAAAAATATTAATTTAAATATACTATGTTAAATTTATAAAACCTATGCTTAATATTTTTCATTTCAAGTAATATTTTATTCCAATAAAAACTGTTTTTGGTCTTTTCTTTTAATTAAATATTCACATGGTAGATTTCAGTTTTGTATTTATTTTAAAGACACATAAATATTATTTTTGTAGTAATAAAACAATTATTTTTATTAAAATAAAAACCATAGATGATTTTATCATAAACACAATTTTTATGCTTAAAAATATACTTTTTCTAAAAAATAGTTTTTATGCTTTATGTGCACTAACATTAAATTTAACTTTTAACACCATTGAAAATTTTATTTTTTAAAATTATTTTAATATTTGAAATAAATTCATTCAAATTATTTAACAAGGTCAATTTTTAATTTTGGTTCTTAAAATAAATTACCGAGGTTAAAAAAATAATTTCCCATGGTAAAAGTTAAAACTAAGGATAAAACGCCTAAAATTCATCAAACCTTGTCTCCAAATGAAGATTTTAGGGATTTATAGACCAGAATCCTACCCCACCTCCATTTTTTTTCACATTTTGGACTCACATGCCATGAATATTGGATTTTCCTTTTATATTATTATAAAAGTATCACTCCCCTCACTTATAAAAAGAGCATTCCACCACCCCTTCAAAGACACTCTAAAAATTAAAATTTATATTGAATACATAACCATTTTAATTTACCTAGATAACCCTACTATTTTTTCAGCCCCTTTATCCAAGGAAAATCCACAAATCATCCATTTCCAAGTGGTCCTCCAAGATAAGGCTTAAATTCTCAATGTGAGTACTAATCACTTCTTAACCATTTTTCTTCCTTATATTTCACTTATAATTATATTTTACCCATTATAATAAAATTAAATCAGTATTATTAGTATACAAAAATTTTATTATATTAATCTTATAACCATTATCCATCCTTAGAAAAATGAGAGGGTTATTTGTGCGTATGTGCAGACAACCGCCTCCACAGAGCGACATATTTTGTTTTTTTATAACCACCTTAAAATTATGGTTATAAAAGGGTATTTAATGAATAAATATGATATTTATAAAATTATTATTATCCTTAAAAGATAAATCAATTTATAACTTCTTTCTGTTCTATGGAAAATGAAAATGTTTTTTGTGTGTACGTGTAGACTACCACCTCCATTAAACGACGTATTTCATTTTTCATCACCACATACTTAGAGGTTTATAAGAATTTATATAATTAATTAAAATTATATTTAGGTTATTTTTTTAATATTATTTAAATTTTATATTAATATTTAAAGTTTTATTAACATATCAACTTTTGTTCGTCTAAAATTACTAAAACAAACCTCTCACAGATTCCGTATTCCCAAATTGTGACAAAAAAACTCATGGAATGAAATTAAAACATTATAAAACATTATAAAGAGTATATTAAAATACCATGGATAATCTAGGAAAAATTTACCTAGTATTATGGAATAGTAATCAACATCGACATTTTAAGCACGCGTCAAAGAATTAAAATCACTATCATCTAATGAAAAAAAATAAACTATAACTAATAAATTTATAATAAATGATTATAATTTAAGATTATATAGATTAATGTATATGAATATGTTTCTAAAATAGGTTATTAAGATGTTTATGTTTATTATATAGGAGGTTAAAGAGCTTTTGTGGAAGTCAATAGTAAAAAGTAATGTTTTTCATCTCAAATTTTCTTCTTTATGACATGTTTTGTATTATGTATCTATTTTTGTTTATATTGTGTATTTACTACCTTGGTGGAATATTTTATCATTATTTTTTTATTCATGATAATTAAATTTCTATTTCAAGTTCTACTTTTCAAGTTCTTTTGATTCAATTGTTACCAAATCTGTAAGGGATTTTTTCTTGACTCAACTTCTTTTTTTGAGTCATAACTATTCCTATTTGAATATAGTTTTAAAATATTTATTTATTCTATTATATGATGATATTATATTGAATTTTCTACTTATTTTCTATATGATTTCATTTTCACATCAAATACATATTATTTTATGGATTTCTTACTTCATAAAACTTGATGATATTAAGAATAATTCCCACCCTCTCCAAATGAGTTTTTTCTCTTCCATGTACATATTCACTCTTACAGTCAATGTTATCCATTCTTATTTTGAAATAAAAATATGTTTTATTTCTGGTGATCATTAAATTTCTTTTTACCTATTTTCAAAAGGATGACTTATCACTTTTTTATGGTGTGATATTCAATAAAAGTATTTTTATAAAATTATTGAAAAGGTTTTTCCTTCCCGATTATAAATTTTATATTACACTATAAATTTACTCTAGAAAATATTTATGTTCTTTTCAAGGATAAATTATTGATATTCCTTTCCAAATATTTTTTTCAAAAAGTTTTTCATATCAACTTTTCAAAAGAAAATTTATAATGCAACCTGAATCTTTGTCTTTTTATAATAATGTTAGAAATGATTTATAAAATATATTTCATTGTTTCATTCCATTTTACTCTATAAATCCTTAATATACATCTCCTATAGAGTTATTTTTAATTAATTACCTTATAAATTACTTTATAAAATACTCTTTTTGGGTGATTGACTTTTTGGTATCAATCGATATACTTTTAATATCATGTCATGCGATACCATTTAAAAAGACATAAAACCCTTTATCTTTCTATGGGTTTTCATGATATGATATATGATTGATATATTATGGAACACATATATATGTTTTTTGATGGGTGGAGTCCTATAGCACAGTCTAATGAATTGGTTAAGGTTCTATATCTCATGAAATAAAAATGGTCTGTGAGTTATGATGATCAAGTCATTAATGGTTCATATGAAGTAATGACTAAGACACCATATAATGGGTCATAGGTTTTTATGCCTAAACCACCATGTAATGTTTTCCTATGATTATGGTTGTGACATAGTTCCTTGTTATTCTATATTTCAATTAAATTCTACATTTCTATTTATTATGCCTATGATTACGCTCCATGGATCATGTTTATTATCTCACACTCTTATGTCATGACATATATTTTTTCTTTTGAGATTACATGTACTGCTAACATGAATTATAAACAACTCTTTTAATTCCATGTTTTTTAATAATATATTTATATCATGATCATGTTTCTCATATACCTATGATTTAAACCTTTTTATGACTTGTTGATAAGTTTTTCTGTTACTGATTTTTTGATCTCGCCCCATTCTAATGTTTTCCATTCCCCAGGTTATGAAGATGAGTATATCCTAGGAGATGTCTAGAAGGGGGTATAGTATGTTGTGGTTATGGAGAACTGTTAACAAGTGTTATAAAATAAGTTTTTTATATATCTAGTCTCCAAATACACTAAACCTAAAGATTCTTGAGATTGTGTGACATTATTGTGAGATGTAATATTAATGTGAAATATTTCAAAGTTTAGCTCAATCCATCTCACTTGGTATCAAAACTAGTTTATAAAGAATGTGTTTTTAGAACTAGACTTGAGAGTGTGGGTTTTAAGGACTTTTTTTCCAATAAATCTTGACTTTGTTATTTTCATGGATTAGTTTAATTATTTTTAGGGATTAAGATAAGAAAAATTTAGCATAAACCATAGGGATAGGTCTAAGTATAGGATAACATCATGATGTTATAGTATAGTAGATATTGTGTGGTTACCTTGAAATGAAATCCCTCTATGGATGCAAAAAAAGGATGAAGGCTCTGGCACAGATGCACATAGGGGTAATAACCCTAAAAATTTTGGTTGGGTATTAACTTAATCTTCACCCGATGTGAAATAAAGAGTCCTAACTGCACACCTGGTTTAACATTCTCGGGGGATTTGCTTGGGTGATTCAAATTTTATTTATGATCCATTATGAGATATTTAAATATATTTAGTTTAGATAACCTAATACTAATATGACCATGGATAAACTAGGTTAAACTTAAGGATTTATAGGTTGATCCAATTATATTATAAATGAATCAAAAGTGTCACATATTGAAATGAAGGCGTCATAAGAGAAGACATATTAGGATTGATTTTTCATATTAATATAATTATAAAATATGAATTTATAGGATATTATCACAACCATTATGGTTTAAATATTTGTTTGGAAATAAAATCATGAAAATTATATTGTGAAAGTTATGTCCCTAGGAACACCTAAAAAATCATATTTGGGACAAATAGTTTTCTAGTCTTACCAAGGATAGTAAGGTAGATATGTCACTAGAAATTATATCTCGAGACATGTCTATCTTTTTGATACCATTATCTATTTTTATTAATAAATTATAATTAAAATTATTAGGATGAAATTTATTTAAGGGGGAAGAATGTAAGCCCCTAAGATTTTAGTAATAATTTCCCTTTAAAGCAAATACTATATTGAATAGCTCGTTTCACATGCAACATTGAACTAAAACAATCCATGACATATTAGATGAAAATTATTAAGAAAATTATAATAAGAATTAAACTTCTAGTAAATAAAAATATAGTAATAAATTAAAAATACTTACATTTATAAGATAAATAATTAATATGATTTAATGTTAAAAAGAATTATTTTTCAATGAATTGTTTTTAAGTATTGCGTATTTAATCCTAACACATTAAATTAAATGATTTTAAATGATGATTATGATAATATATAATATTTAAATATATAAACTAATATATTAAAATTTATTGAATTATTAATTGATATGAAATAAGATTAAGATCACTTAAAGTTTGAAAGGACTTTTTTCTATAAAAGAAGTTTTTTATACATTTTTTATTTTCATTTAAAATATAAATTTATGAACTTTAGAATTTTAATTTAATTAAATGAAAATATTTTTTGAATTAATAATATAAATATTAGATCGAGATTAATTTTTGGGATATATCTAATTTTTTTGGATAAATAGTGAAAAATACAGTTTTCACTAACACTACAGTGTTTATGACTTTATTATGATATAAGCATGAATTAAAAAATTATAAAAAAAATTATAAATCAAAAAATTAATTTAAATAGTAAAATTATTAATTTAAATATATTATATTGATTTTATAAAATTGATGTTTAACATTTTAAAACTCAAGTAATATTTTATTCCAATAAAAATTATTTTTAGTCTTTTTTAATTAAATATTCACATGGTGAATTTCGATTTTGTATTTATTTTAAAGAAACATAAATAAAAAATATTTATTAATAAACTAATCAATTTTATAAAAAACAAAATAATTTATAATTTTATCCTAAACAAATAAAAAATATTTTTTAATAAACTAATCAATTTTATAAAAAACAAAATAATTTTTAATTTTATCCTAAACAAAATTTTCATGCGTAAAAATATACCTTTTCACTAAAAATGGTTTTTACGTGTTATGTGAAATAATTTTAAAATTATTTTTTATCACCATTGAAAATTATATTTGATAAAATTATTTTCATATTTGAAATTATTTTTTTAAATTAGTTAATAATTTTAATTTTAAATTTGGCTAATAAAATAAATTTTTGAGGATAAAAAACACGTTACCACGGTAAAAGTAAATTATGATAAAAGTTAAAACTAAAGATAAAGAGCCTAAAATTATTCAAAAATTATCTCAAAATCTATATTCGAGGTATTTATCAATAAAAAACTTTTCATGTCTCTATTTTTGTCAAATTTTGGACTCACACACCTTGAATAGTGACTTGTCCTTTTATATTATTACAAAATTGTCACTCCCCTCACTTATAAAAGGATCCTTCCACCACCCCTTTAAAGACACTCTAAAAATTATTTTTTTATATTAAATCCATGACCATATTAATTATACTAGATCCATATACCATGTTTTAAAACCCATTTATACAAGGAAAATCACTAAATTCTCCATTTCCAAGAGGTCCTCCTGGATAAGGTCCAAATTCTCAACATGAGTACTAATTACTTTTTAACCTTTCTTCTTCACTATATTTATAATAAAAATATATTTTACCCATTATTTTATAAATAATTTTGTATTATTGGTATATTTAAATGTTATTATGTTATTTTTATAACCATTATCCGCCCTTCTCAATTCCTTAGAAAAATGATAACATCATTCGTGCATATATGCAGACTACCACCTTTACAAAGTGACATATTTAATTTTTCATAATTAACTTACATGGATGGTAATAAAAGGATATTTAATGAATAAATTTTATATTTATAACATTATTATTATTAAAAAAAATATAAATCAATTTCTACCTTTTTTATGTTCAATAGAAAATGAAAATGTCATTTGTTTGTACATGCAAACCATTACCTTAATTGAATGAAATATATCATTTTTCATCACCACAAAAATTGGATTATTATAATATTTTATATAATTAACTAAAATTATTTTTATTACATGATTAGGTTTCTATAAAGGTTATTTTAATATTTATTTTTTTGTTAATATACAAACATTTTTTCATAAAAATTTACCGAAACAAGATCAATATTGATTATGTATTCAATAATCATGACTAAAACTATAATGGAATGAAATTATAAATTTATTAAAAATTATAAGGAAAATATTATAATTCCATTTATAATATAGGAATTATTAAAATTGGTATCAAATAATGTTAATCAACATCTACATTTTAAATCATGTGTGAAATAATCAAAATTGCTGACATCCAATGACAAAAATAAACTATAAGTAACTAATAAATGTATAATAAATAATTATAATTTAATAGTATATAGGGTAATTGATATTAATAAGTTTATAAAATAGTTTATTAAGGTGGTAATTTTTATTATATAGTATGTTAAATTGATTTTATGGAATTCAGGAGTAAAAGATAAGGTTTTTTTTTCATGTCAAACTTCCTTCATTGTGACATATTTCGTATTATGCACATATTTTTATTTATAAGGTGTATGTAATAACTATTTTTAATATTTTATCATTATTATATTTTATTCATGATAATTATAGTTCTATTTAAATTTCTACCTTTTAATGTTTTTGTTTCAAATGCTACCCAATCCATAAGGGTTTTTTCTTGACTCAATTTCTTTTCTTGAATCACAATTATTACTCTTTAAATATGATTTTAAAAGTTTTTTTCCTTATAAACAATGAAGATATTATATTTAATTTTCTCATTTTATAGTGAATTATATTTTTTCATAAAATAAATTTTATTTTATGTATTTCTTACTTAATAAAATTTGGTGATGTTAGGAATAATTATTATCCTCTCCAAATGACCTCTTTATCTTCCATGTACATATTCACTCTTCCTTATATTATTATCCTTTATTATTTATAAATACAAATATGTTTTATTTCTGATGATTTTAAAGTTTATTTTTACCTCTTTTCAAATGGAATATTTATTACTTTCTTTTATGATGTGGGATTTATTAAAGGTATTTTTTTTAAAAAATATTGTAAAAGTTTTTCCTTCTCAATTGTACATTTTATCTTACACTCCAAAATACTTTTAGAAAACCTTTATGTAATTTTAAAGTCTCCATTATTGATATTACTTTACAAATAGTGTTTTAAAAAATTCATGTCAACTTCTCAAAAGAAATTTTTGAATGTAACTCGTAACTTTGCCTTTTTTCAATAATATTAAAAATGTTTTATGAAATATATTTTAATGATTTAACTTCCATTTTCATATTTAAATCCTAAAGATATATCTCCTATGGAATTATGTTTTATGAATTACCTTTTAAATTCCATTATAAAATAATTCTTTTGGGTGATTGAATTTCTTTATCAATTGATCTACTTTTGATATCATGTTATATGATACTGTTTAGAAATGATATGAAACCCATTTTCTTTCCATGGGTTTTAATTATCATGAAATTACCCAAAAAGGCCCTCTAGGACTATGATAAGCCGAGTGTTATACTCCAATACCACCTCCAATAGTCTAGGGGTTGGTGATAAGTGATGAGAATGTATAACCTAAAATGGGAAGCCTTTACCTTAAGTACCTGTACGCATGCACACAACCATATTAATACAATTGTGTAGAGGTCAAGTAAAGATCTGTAACATATAGAGTATAACCATGCATGTAATATCCTCTAGGGAATACATCAAAGTACAAAAACCTAATACAAATGATATAAAGGGTGAAAGATACACTCCTAACATTAAATATATGGGGAAATATTTAACTAAAATCAACTGTAAAAAGTAGAGTGGGGGAGATCTCGATTCCAGATCCCATAGTTTGAACATCAAACATGGTAAAATCCACTATATACTACTAAGATACATTGATAACAATTCCACCATAGTCACTATTAATCTTCCTATCATCTGCATAAGACATGACACATTTGGGAAAAGCATATACATGGGTGAGTATAAACATAACCAATAAGACATCCTAAAATCACCAAACAAAAAGCATCGAAAGTGAGTAGTCAACTCATCACTATGAGGGAATGTTAATCAGTATATGAGACAACAACCATAATGTATATAGAATCCATAATCTGGATATGTTCAACAAGAATCCCAAAAAAATATATAAATGAGATATCCATTTCCAAAACCCATCTAAGAATGATAAGTCATCCTGTAACTACAAAGTTCCATCTCTAATTCCCAACACCAAAATCAAACTCGTCATATTCCATGTGCAAGGCCCAAACCTCACCACTACTCCCAACAGTTGAGGGGGTTCTATCTCTAATGATGGATCTATGTAACCACATACGATGTATAGTGGAGGGTTTAATCATCATCACTATTTGTCCTAGCCAAGGGAGAATTATCTCTAGTCCATAAGTCTCATGTAACCTCTCAAGAATTTGTATGGAAGGGCTCCCTAATCACTACCATTATCCACAGCTAAGGGAGATACAACTCCCATGGAGGATCCACTTCCCTTTGGAGCTTGATGATAGAGGATCACCACTCTGTAGATAGAGGACTCACACCCATTGTATGAGAGTTCTTTATATACCTATATGAACAATATAGGGGGACCACACCCTAGAGATTAATAGGGGAGTACCATCCTTAGCAACACTCTGATGATCACACCTAATCACTTTCACTGGATAAGCATCACTAGAAGAATCATCTCACTAGTATCACCTCATATAAAATCTCTACTACCAAAATGAATGACACAATTATTTAATACACACTAAATTTATCTGGATAGGATAATCATGGGCCCTAATCTGAGTATCGAAGAAGGATATATGTGGGGTGGAAGATCAAGGGCTCTAAATTTCCCTTAAAGAGTACACAACATGTACCATTGGGTACACAAAGTATTTATCCAAGTTTGTAACTGACCATGTCTCACCATATCACATGGAATGTATTTTTATAGATACAAGGAATGTCTTCTTGAGGTACATGACATGTATAGGTCAGTCCGACACTCGATGTGACACTCGGTTCAACACATGTACAATTACCTATTCCTTTTTACTCAGGGTGTGCCCATGTACTCAGGCCATGTATGAGTAATTTTTTAAGTACATGAAGTGAATAATTCCATACATGGTGTGTGGGGACACATGGTCTTCTGGTTGTATAATCCCTGTACATGTTGATTCATCCAACAAGGTAAGCACAACATGTGATTCGATGAACATGGTGTGTATACACACATGGCTACCTGGGCATGTACTCCCTATACACACCAATATGGATGGATAAGGGTTGCATAGCATGTGGTCCTACCATATGGTGTGTAATATTTATCTCTATCCATAAAATCTAGCCGCCAATCATAGGGGACTACATAGTGTGCGCTCTTCTAGAGTTCACACCGTGTAGTCGGGATTTTCATAGAAATATTAAAACATAATGCACCATTAGATTGTGCCATTTTCTTCACTGAATCCTCCTCAAATTTCAATGGGGAGTGAGAATCTATGGCCAACCATTCCCAATCCAAAGATGATGGAAAAATTCTATCCACCCAAACCCTGTTTCAGTATTCCTTATCGCACTGTGCTAACACACCACCTCTCCCATGGATGAAGGCCCTTGATCCAAACTTCGATCCCTACCTTGATTGACCATGGTCATCTCTTCTTCTCAATTGTATTGTCAATCCAAAACCTGAACCCACAATGTTGATCTGTTGCACTAAAGAATGGTTGAGTGATGATCGATTATCATGTAGTTGATGAACTACTGACTAAATGAATTTCCAATGATGATCGCATGATAAAAGCTGGGATAAAAGCACAAAACACACATGAGGAAAAAACCTAAACTATTTTTGGGTTGGAATTGATCCATTTACATTATTAGTATAAACAATGAATTGATAAATTTCAACAATTTAGCATCAATTCCAAACAAAGGAAGATAGAACCAAACAATCAAATCGATAGTCAAACCAAAAATCAGATTGTTAGGAGATATGATTCGCATTAGACATGGGACAAACAATAGGGATAAAAAAATAAAACAAAATGTACTACCTAAGGGTTGAATAGATCATTGATGAATAAAGTTTCTTCATTGTTATCATTGGAAAGATCCAAGAACTCCATCGATGGTGATGATCATTGCAGTACTATGATATTTGATCCATGATCCTATGACCATATTCCAATACACTCACCACCAAATATCTATCCACTCATTTACCTTAGGTTTATGTAGCTAAACTTAGGGAAATCACCATAACAGTGTTTATATATATTTTTCATTTAGTGTTTGAAAAAAATGAAAATAAATTAAATAATTCATTTAATTATCTCTTGAATATACTCTATCAAACTTCCCAATGATAATAAATATTATTCCATTCCTAGGGCAAAACCCAAATTTTGGATTTAATCATAGTCTTAGATTACTAATCCGAGACTCTGTTAAGGATTTATTCTGTTATTTATGAAACATTTCTCACATGTGATATAATATATTTAGTATTTTTATTAATTCAATACCAGGACTTCTTGGCGCATGAAATTCCATGCCGACTCAAGGAATAAATTTTAAAATGTTTCTTATAATATTCTAAAGATTTACATGAAAAAAACAGAGTCATCACACTCTCCCCACCGTCAAGGATTTTCTTCCAAAAAAAGTGAAAACCTACTCATAAGTGAGGATTCCAAGATTTCATCAGGCTCTCCCACTCTTGTGATTTATCCTGACGGTTCCCATACTATCAAAAAACACACAACTAAGGGAAAAACTTACCCATGAAGGGTTTTATCTTACTGATTCTTAAATACCACCAGGTACCTAGACAAGTCAAATCTGCCCTCGATGTCTAGCTAACCCTGTTAAACATTATGGAATGAGTTGTGAACATATATCCACAACTAAGACACAAAGAAAACTCTAATCACCAAGAATAACTATGGTCACAGGGTCAAGAGGTATTCCACCTTTCTAATTGAGCACAATAACTAGAAAAGGTTATTATGAAGCCTAAAGATAGGCTACTATCCCGAAAAAATCTCTATAACCCTAGATGTGGTGAGATCCCTCACAATGATCTTCTTTTTAAGCTCTAAAGGCTATTGTCGTTGGTCCACAAAGGACTACCAATGTCTTGGGGTAGTTCACATTCTCCCCTGGATAAACTACACCATTTATAACCCTTTATAGCACCAAATCTAGCCCCATAATTACTGTCTCTCATTGGATTCGACCAACCCATCATTGACCTATAATCCCCCCTAGATTTTACCTAAAATGGTGCTACACTAATGGTGGAGTGTTAAATACTGTGATACAAAATCTCCATTGATGGTAGATGATCCTCCCAGCTATAACCCAAAAGAAACATGAAAACCCAAAGTGGTTCTCTAGGACCTGAGAATTCCTATATACTTGGCCATCTATATGTGGTATAAACACTATGCTCAGCTGTCACTCAGTCCCAAAGGCCTCCTACGTCCTCCTCTTAATCATGAGATGAAGTGAACATCATGGCCTGAAATGATCATTGAGGTAATTACATGAATACCGACTACCTCCTGTGCACATAGGCACCCAAAAATCTCCACTAATATCCACTCTCATATGGTTTGGAATAGGGTCAATTAGATGATTCAGTATTTGATCACCCAGATAGTGTCGCGACCACTCACTGATAATGGAATATTGAATACAAAAAACCACAATGACACCTTTCTATTTTCACTTCCATCAGGGTGACTCAGACTTCACCTAATAATAGGTGAATAATCAAGAGATAATATCAGAAACACACTACACTATACTTATATACCCAACTGAATGCCAAAGAATTTTGGTATATCATCACCTCTCTTGGATTTAATAAACATGGAAAACAACCTCTACAATAACTCTCACATCATGTATGGTTCTATCTTCCATACTTTAAAAAAGGATGAAATGATCCCCACCTATAGAAAATACATCAAGAACATTTCTATAGATATCTAGTCACAAAATATCTCATAATTGATATCCCAAAGTCATGCCTACCTGACTCACTAAGGAAACAAAGAGGTAACAACTATCGACTGGAGGTACACTATACCATCCACATCCTTAAGGTCCAACTGTAAAGAGGTAAAATGATTCATATTTATCAATAATAAAAATTAAAAACCTTACCATTAACATATTCTACCATGGACACTCCCTTGGGTGGATCTCAATATAGTACTGCATCAACCTTTACTAGGTCCACTATCACTCCCTTGACCAAGGATGAATACCTTAAGAAATGGCCCTCCTAAATCCATAATTGATACTTTGAGAGTTTCCAATATAGATGGTACTCTCAAATCATTTCTAGAACCATATTTAAGTGTATCGTGTGCTTTATATTTGATGAAAAGTGCATTAGGATATCATCAAAGAAGACTACCATGAACTGATCAAATAAGGGTTAAGGATCTAGTTCGTAAGTATCATAACACTTTGGGGAATTCAACACACCAAAAGGTATCACCGTAAACTCAAAGTAACCACAATGACTATAGTAAGCCATTATCTATACATCCTCCTATTACACCCAAAGTTGGTGACCAGTCATCTTGAGGTTAAACTATGAGAACCAATTCACCAAACCACTGGTCAAAGAATTTATCAGTTCTCTTGGGTGGATAATTCCTCATGACATTTTCCTGATTCAAGTGACATCAATCCACACCTAACCTCGATCTCTCATATTAATCTTAGTAAAACAACATAGGGATACCCAGGTGGGAACACTAGGTCCAGCAAGCCCTAGCTATACAGATTCCCCAACCAAACCTTTATCTATTATAGCTACATAGGTTCATCTAATATGCTATCCCATATACCAGGTTGTACTTAGTGTAAGTCTATGATGAAAAAACTCTTTATTAGGATTAAAAACAAAAAATCCTTGGGAAAAATTTCTTTATACCTCCCAACATCACATGAACTAAAATTTCATAGCATCCACTACTCTAAGGGTCATACTATCAAATCAATAAGAAATAAACTATATCTTATTACACATGAGATCATCCTGCTTGGTATGGGATTCATTATTACAAAAGAAGAATAATTTATATCCCACAAAATTGGGTAAACCAAAACCCTAGATCTATTTATTAGGGGTAAAACCATAAAATCCTTAGGGAAAATTTATTTATACCTCTCAACATCACAGGAACTAAAATATCATAGCATCCACTACTCTAAGGGTCATACTATCCAATCGATAAGGAATAAACTATATCTTATTACACATGAGATCATGCTTATTGGTATGGGATTCATTATTACCAAAGAAGAATGATTTCTATCCTACAAAATTGGGTAAAACAAAACCCTCACGGGAAACAATCAATTGGGCATGGGTATTAGGAAACCATTCCATACCGAGGAAAACATTATAGGGCCTCACTTCAAGCTATGGAAACATTCCACATGATGATCTCTATCCTCCAAGAGTTAGGTTATTCTTTTAGTAAAACTTTTAGATCACTGATCCTCTCTTCAGGATCCTAATAATACAAGGGCCAAGTTAAAAGGATCCATTGGTATTGCTAGGCCTCCAATAGGGGCTATGTCCATGTAAAAGTGGCTTGGGACCACATACCAAAATTGAAACTCTATTAGAGAAGAAATATGTTACACCTCAATCATACCTAGATCCTCAGAGTTACAATACTCTATTAATTGAATATATATTTTCCCTTTCCTACCCCTCATCTTAAACCATGTCCTACTCCAAAACATTATCACATAAAAATGACCTCAAACATACAAGTCAAATGAAATAATCCACCACACCTCAACACTATCCTCTTTGGGTGGAAATAACTCACCAGTTAAATTTTAAATCACATCACAAGAATTATTCTTAGTAGATGAAGTACCCCTATTCCTTTTGTATCTAAAGACACATTAAGAAACACCAACAGAGGGCTCCAATAACACCTTGTATCACCATATAGAAGTATCTCTGCCAAGACCAGCACCAAGATGGGTCATATCCAAGATGGTATTTCACACAACATGCATTTGATAGTCCTATAATTCCCAAGAAGGTGGTATAGCTCACCACAAAACCTAAGCGGTCTCTATCTCTGGAACATGTGATATGAAATAAGCCTAGTTTCATCATATACCGATACCACCGGAACCAACTATTGATATACAAATAAAAATTTGTGTGAGTATGATAATCTAGTCATTTGGGGTCCGTGAAATCCAAACATCCTAGACCATATCATCTATCTAATCCTCCACTTTATTAGGGTATGATCATTTTAAAACTTGAGTGGATCTATTTATAAAACTCACGCAATTATCTAATCTTGTGCACACCACTGTACTATCCTACTTGATCCATCCACTACAAAACATGTGGAAAATCATCCTCCTAGACCACTAGAAGAGGGTACATGTATTGCTCAATAGGTTGTAGAAAATCTATATGCCTTAGTGGAGGAAATACCACATGAGTGGGTTCTGAACTAAGGCCTCATCACTGAACTGGTCATCATCACGGATTTGTCTCTAAATCCTAGCTGGCTGTCATCATGGAGGCATCTTGAAAACTATCAAGATATACCATGGTCAATGAGAATATCTAGGGAGTTGACTCAAGAAGGACATGGAAACCAAAATCCATTTCTACATGATGCATGTACCAATGTTTTCCCTGAAACTAGTTTCTACATGTGTCGAGTCAAAAATCCAATGACCAGAGTCCTGGTGAATGGATACATTATCCACTACACCAAAACTGAGTTCCTTGGACTGAGATCCAAACTCAATATTATTTAACATCTTTTCCCTAATTCCCAAACCAAAAATAATAACTAGACCATCTCCAAACTCTATTCCTAGGATAAACTACTCTGATACAACTCTGTCATGACCTGACCTACCAGGGCCCACTTGGATGATGATAAGATGAGTATGACACCCCAAGATAACCTCTAATAGACTAGGGACTGGTGAAGATCATTTAGAAGGAATAAACTAAAATGGAAGGCCTTATCCTTATGTACTTGTAAGAACACACACAACCATCTCTATGTAATAGTGCAGAGGTAAAGTAAAGAACTATAACATCTATCATATAACCAGGCATGCGATAACCTCTAGGAAATACATCAAAGTACATAAATATAATACAAATGATATAAAGGGGAAAGATACATGCCAAAATAGAAATAGACGGGTAAAATCCAATCTGACATCAGCTATAAAGAGTAGAGTAGGAGAGTTCTAGGCTCCATATCCTAGAATCTGATCACCGAACACGATTAGTGCCACCACATATTGCTAAGATCCACCGATACCAAGTCCACCATAATCACTACTAATCTTCATGTCAACTACATAAGGAAAGACACATGTGGGAAAATCCCATATTGGGGTGAGTATAAACATACCCAGTAGAATAACCTAAAATCACCAAACACAAATAATTAAAAGAGAGTAGTCATCTCATCACCAGGAGGGCATGTCAATTAGTATATGAGACAAAAACCATAAAATCTATAACATCCATAACCCGAATATGATAAAAAATACTAAACAAAGAGAAAAATGAGATATCAATATCCACATCCCAGCTAATAATTATGGGTCATCCTTTATATTTAAAGGTACATATTCAATGCCCAATACTAAACACAACCTTGCTAGATTCTATGTGGAATTCCCACACCATGCCACTGCTCCCAATAGTCGAGGGGGTTCTATCTCCAATGATGGATCTGCATAACTGCACATAATGAATAGTGTAGAGCCTTCTCCTCAACACTATTTTTCCCAGATGAGGATGAACTATCTCTATTCCATGAATCTCACATAACCTCTTAAGAATCAGAGTGGAGGGACTACTTCTTGGTACTATTATCCACAGCTGAGGGAGCACCAACTCCCATGGGGGACCCACTCCCCACTATAGATCAATGATAGGGGAGTAATAATTTATAGATAGAGGATCCTTTCCATATGAAAAGGAGTTCTATATCTTCCTATATAAATGATATGGGGGACCCATTCCCTAGAGAGATAATGGAGAGTACTAACCCTATTAAAACGTTGATGATCACACTAGATCACTGCTACCAGCTAAGCATCTATGAGAGAAGAGTCCCACTAGAATCACCATTCATGTATCTATGATATCAAAACAAAGACCACAAAATTATTTTATATAGAAAAATACTAAGGATAGAATACTCACAGTCTCAAATATGAGTCTTTAAGAAGGATATACATAAGGTGTAAGATCAATGGCTCCAAATTTCCCTTAAAGAGTACACGATGTGTACCATTAGGAACACGAAGTGTATCTCCGATTCTGGAACTTCATGTGTCTCTATGTCACACATGGTATATATTCATCTCAATATATGATGTTTCCTCTTAGGGTACACCACATGTAGAGGTCAATATATCACTTGGCATGCCATTTGGTTGATCCTATTTACAATTGAATATGCCCATGTAATCAGGGCATGCCCATGTAATCGGGTCATGTCCATATAATTTTCAAAGTACATGGAGTGAATTCCACCATATATGATATGTGGGGCCACATTATCTCCTATGAGTGCACTCCCTATAAACATTGATCCATCTTCCAAGGTATACATGACATGCGATCTGATGAACACAGTGTATATACACACATGGATACCTAGGTGTGTACTACTTATACATGCTGAGTTGAAATACTAAGGGTCACACAGTGTACAAGCCTAGAAAATGGTGTGTGATATTTCTCTCTATGTGTAAACCCTATCTGCCACTCATAGGGGCTACACAACATGTGTTATTTTAGATTAAACACCACATAGTTGGGATTTTCAAAGAAATAAATAAACTTCACCCGTCATCCTCTCACGCCACTATTTCCACTAAATCCACCTCAAATCAAATTAGGTAGTTTGGATCTAAGGATGAACATTCCCCATATGATGCTGGTGACAAAATTTCAGCTACCCGAACCCCATGAAGGTCTTCCCCATCACACCATTCCATTGTGACACCTCTCATTTGGATGGAATCCCTTGTTCCATACTCTGATCCATGCCTCAATCACCCATGTTCATCACTATTGATTGATCATATCATTGATCCCAAACCCAAACCTATGGTATTGATCCATTTCACCAAAGTACAGTTTCACAATGATCAATTATGAAAAATTTAAAGAACCATCAACCAAATAGAATATCAACTATGATCACACGATGAAAGGTAGGAGAAGAGCATACAAATCACCAAAGGAATGAACCTGGGATGTTATTAGGATTGGAATTGATTCATTTCCATTATCATGATGAATGAAAAACCAATAAACATCAAAAATTTATCATCAATTCCAAACCAAGGAATATAGAACCAAACACGCAAATCAATGGTCGACCCACAAATCAGAACGTTAGGAGATCTGATTCACATTCGACATGGGATGAAAAAAGGGGATAAAACCCCAAAATCAAACATCATACCCTAGGGCTTGATTGATTTAAGATGAATAAAATTTAATCATTTTTTTATTTAGTGGGATCCAAGAACTCCGTTGATGGTGAAAAACCTCATGGTACTCTGATCATCAATCTATAATCTTGCGGCCATCTTCCAACACCCTTACTAATGGAGAAACATCCTCTCATTTCCATCTAGAGTTATGTGAGTAACCCTAGGTAACTAAACTTAGTAGGGTTTATATAGAGGTTTCATTTAGTTATTTGAAAATAATGGCAATCAAAGTGATCAATTCCAACAAAAATTATGTCACACCTAGGGTAAAATCTACATTCCAAATTTAAAAATGGTCTCAGATTTCTAATCCAATACTTTATTCAAGAGTTATTATATTATTTATGAAAAACTTCTCACACGTGATATAATATGTTCAATATTTTTATTATATCAATACCAAGCTCCACACCTTGAGCCACAAAATTCCACACCTACTCTACGTCTGGGTTCAAAAATATTACTCAAAATATTCCAAAGACTTAAAAGGAAAACAGAGTTTTTATATTCATGATATAATTAATAATTGAAATATTATGGAACACAAGTGTATGCATATTGACAGGTGGGGTTGTATATCACCCTTAAATGCATTGGTTAAGGTTATATATCTTATGAGATAAAAATGGTCCATGATTTATGATGATCGGCTCACTAATGGGTTATAGAAAGTAATTTTTGATCCACCATATAACGAGTCACATAATTTTAATGCCTAAACCACTGTGTAATGTTTTCTTATGATTATTTTTGTTTCATAGTTTGTTTTTATGGAATGTTTTAATGAAATGCAACATTTTCATGTCATATGATTATGATTATTCTCTATGAATCATGATTATTATCTCATAGTATTATTCTATGGTATATGTTTTTTCATTTGAGATTACATATCATTCTATCATGACTTATGGAAAACTCTTATTGTTCCATGTTATTCTTAATAGGATATTTCTCTCATGCTCATGTTTCTTATATTCTTATGATTTAACTATTTTGATGAATTATTGATAATATTTTCCATTACCAAGTTTTTGAGATCACCATTTTATTATTATTTCCATTCCATAGGTTATTAAGATTAATATAACCTTGTAGATATCTATAAGTGGATCTATTATGGTGTGATTATAGAGAAATGTCCACAAGTGTTGTAAAATAAAATGTTCATGTATCTGAAGAACCCATGAGGATGGATGATGGGTAGTGTTGTATTTATTTTCAATATATCATGTGGAATAAAAGTCAATGTATAAGTAATATATAGTTCTCCATGATTATTGATTATCATGGAAAGATAAAGTATAGAGGATCATTATGATACTCATAGAATTTTTATGGATCCATTGGATGTCATTTTTGATTAGGCATTCCTACTATTACTTGTGATAATTTTTTAATCAATAATTTAGTCTAAGACATGTGCTAATGGTGTTTTAGAAAGGGTACATTGTATAAAACATGAAAAATATGAACTGTGGAAAGATTATTTGAATTATTCTTTGAGAAGAAGTTTGAGAAGGTTGAATAAATTTATGAGAAGAATATTAAAGAAGATGGGGTCATCCTTAAAAATTTTACAGATCACTTGGAGAAGGAATTAATTTAAGACTTAGAATTATAATAAGATATATTACAAAGTGATGTAGTATGAATTTATACAAAAATTTGGTCCAAGTCCTAGATAACCCACCTAGCTTAAGGGAATCCTTGCCAAGACCTGGATGAGGAGAGCATAGCTTAAGAAGAGCATGTACGAGGGAGTAAAAGTTAGGAATGGAGTAAAAAGGTAGGTGTGAAAGAGGTATTGTGGCATTTAGCCTCTCACATGTGGGGAGGTATAGGATGTAGTAGTCCTGAACTAACACTTTACTGCCTTCATTTCCATTTATAGGGAGCACAATTTCTAATAAACTAGAGAAATATACTCAACAAAATTTTATATGGGATTCATTTTTAAGACATGTACTATGATTATGTTAAAAATTAGAGATAAAATGGGTTCACTGAATCTTTATCTAGTCATAATAATCCTTTTTATGCATGATGGTTTCTAAATATTAATGAGTTAACATGGCATGTTTCCATGTGAGGATAGATTGACCTACAAGACAATCCAACCTTGATGAAGAGAAGGAAAAATTCATGAAGTCATGAGGATAACATGATCAGTATGTGATGTCTTGTGGTTGGTATGAAATAAAAAACACATGAATAAACCATGGAATATATTGATAATACCATATTTTAAAGTTTTTACAAGGCCATAAAGTGGTGGGATAAGCATCTTTCCAGGTTTCTATGCGAAAAAGATACTATGCGAGGCTGCCATGTGGGAATCAGTTTGAAGATGCGAGTTTACATTGTTATCATGTCAATGCAAAGATATTGAATGGTTATAAAGTGGGATACCAGGAATTACATAAAGGATGAGCACATGATAAGAAAGGTATGTGATTGTACAAGTACTAAGTGGTTCATGTGCAGTGAATATTTGTCTGCATTTATGGTGTGTGATCTTGTAGTATGTTAATGAGGTTGGTATTCAATGAATGAAAGGTGTATACAATGAAGTTCTGTCATCCAATTGAATATGAAAAAAGTTTAAATGTGATTTTTAGTGTTTCTATGAATGAAATCAATATAGATGAAATGATAGGTCACATATTTTTTTGGATATCTCTAAATATCGATTGACTCACCATTATTTGTGTAATCAAGACAATAGGAATCATATATATATACCACTTAACTTTCATATTTTTTGGTTGAACTATCATTTATAAAAGGAGACCTTTGAGAGTTCTCAATTCATAATGAAGGATCCATGCACCTGTATGTGTGTAGAAGAAAAGGAAATTGTGCTTATTCATATGGAAAATAAAAATCCATGTGATATATTTATGTGAAGAAGAAGAATCAATAGTGAAGATATAAACTAGTCTACACGAGGAAGGATAAAATATTTCACACTAGTATTTATGAATATAAATTGTTCTCAACCTATTGATATAGTGGAATTAATGAAGAAGGTTTCTACACTTTTATGGTTTTTTTAAAGAAGAAAGAATTAGTGTGAAGGAGAAATAAAACCCATACATTCTTATATATGCAAAGGATAATCTTTAAGCTCATTCTCATAAATAATAAGTTGAAAGTTTTGTGTATAATGTGTTACATAAAGCATTTTGTTTTTGAAACATAAGATGTGAAAAGTCCAAACAATAAAAATCATTCATGAAGTATGGTCTATGATTGAAATAGTAGTTCTACGGTGATATTTGAGAGAATATCACATGCATCAGAAGAAAGTGTGGATTGACTAAAGAAGTTTTAGTGATAACCATTCATGAAATATTATTTTCATGAATATTAGAACTCTTTCCCTACAAATTCATGAATTCCATAAAATATATATGAATAAAATGATAAAAAATAATGGGAAATATTTTCATGAACTTAATCAGAAGAAGAATTTATAGTTCAGGGAGAATCAGAAATAATATTTTCTGATAATATTGAGTGACTTGAATTTGGAAGTTTTATTTTCTACTTATTTAGTATATCATGAAAGAGTATGACTATCAGTGTATTAAATATTTCTAAGTTGATCAATCTGATAATTCATTTAGTTAGAGTATAAGTAAAATAGACTATTTATTTAATAGTAGTATTGGGTAAACTTGCATGAAATTATAGTTTTTCATTCAGTGAAATTATAAGACCTTCAATTGAGTAACATGATTAGTAAGTTTATTTAAGGTCATTTGAAGAATAAAGAAGATCATGTTTAGGATTTCATTGAGAATAATATTTATAGAACTGGTGGTACTAGTATAAACAACACCATTGAAGAATTGGTGGGTCTAGTATAAGAAACATCATATTTAGGATGTGGATGATACCTTCCTGAATTTTTTTTGAAACTTATTACTACACTTATACTAAATTTAAATTGAAGTTATAAAAAAACAAGTGTACTAAAAAAAGTGGAACATGGAAAGAAATATTCTCTCACAATGAAGAAAAACCTTGTAAAAATTTCTTTGTGTTTCCATTTATTTTATTACTAGTATTACATGTGAATGTGATTGTTGAGGGAACAAATTAGATCCATATCTCTTATTAAGGATAGAGGTTCGAGTGTAAGAGGATTTAATTGAAAATAAAGTATAAACTCGATAAAGGTTGGGTACACTTATTCACCCCTTTCAATGTTGCTACATGACCCACTAGACTCTATAAGTGGTATCAATGAAAATATAGGTTCACCTATGATTAGATTTATATTATTATCATTTGTTTTTATAAGCTCTACATGACTTTTATATTTGAAGACAACTTAAAAATACCTCATAAGGAATACTCGGTTTTCATCCCTATAAAATATGAAGGAGAGATATCATCCAAAAACTTAAAAATAGGTATAAGAAAGAGGAAAATTAATTGAGTAAGGTTTAAAAAAAGGAAGAGACCAATCAATCAAAATTTAAAACAGATCAAGGTTATAACTTCTCATCTCCCAAATTTATTGAAGATGATACTTTTGAATAAATAAGTTCAATTTTTGGAGAGTGTGAGGAGTGTGAACACATTAAAATAGTTGAAGGATTATACTCTCAATTTTAGAGGTATACAAATAATGTTCATGTTGAGATAATCACATATATACTTGGATTTTTCAAGGAAATTATTAAATATAAAGAACAACTAGAAAAGGAAGTTGTGATAATGGAGTATGCACTATGAAATAAATTCAAAAGGTGTAATTCTATCAAAAAACTATTATAATAAAAGGAGAAACCTGTGAGTCTTTGAAATAAATTATTTTAATGATTGAAAAAAAAAATTACAAATGCATGTTTGTGAGAATTATGAATTCCCATATCATTAATACACCTTAATTCATGATTTATTACATAAATATACTCTTAATAAAATCCAAAAAGATTGTGAGGAACAGTTTCTTTAGTAACTTAGATACATAGAACAATAAATTGAAACATGGGTATAATAACATTATTTAGAAAATCCAAAACATGCCCTTATATTCCATCAATCCTCTAATATTGCACGGGATAACCTGAGGATGTACATAAGAAAAGGGTGAGCTATAAATCCAAGTAAGGAAATAATAAAATAATAAAATGATGAAATTAATAAATGTGAGTCAAGAGGTATATCAAGGTGATATAAAATTGATGAGAATCATAAAATTTAACATCAAATTATGATATAAGATGATAACATCAAGGAAACATAGGAATGTGACAACAACATAAAACATAAAGTCAAAAGAATAAGTCAAGGATAACCTCTGAGACATCATAACATAGTGTGTTTAGGAAAACCTCTCATGCACCATAAATGATATATTATGAGATGTAAACATTACCCAATACATTGGAGGACAATATAATTCTAGGCCCACCCATCCATTCATATCATGTACATTCATTTGTGTGCCACATAGATCATACAACATAAAAATTTATTTCATAAAATTTAATACCACTATTAAAGAGTGTGTGTTACATACATGGAATTAACCAATAAGTAAATTATAGGTATATCTAGGTGAATACCTTTTATTGGAAATGCATATGGGTATTCACAATATTAAAGTTAGTTGAAGAAAATTATGAGATAATTTCATCAGCATAACGAGTGTATATATAGTTTCATGGAAGGGATTAATGAGAGTGAAAGGTGGTTTCTCATTACTTGTGAATCATAAATAATGTAAAGTTATATGTAAAAATATATTCCAACAAGAAAAATTGGAAATCAAAAGGCAGAACTCAAAGATAGCGCTTGAATAAAAAAGAGGAGAGAATCCCTTACTTCGACATAGTAAAAACTTAGGTAAAGGTTATGAAAAGATGGGATAAATGATCTATCATTATGATAAAATCAAATTTAAAGTAAAGGGATATTTATTTAGTCATGAAAACAAAATCAATTGAGATTTAAAAGGATAAATACAAAGAAGGTGCTTGGATGGGAAAAAAGAGAGGGAGATCCCTTACTTAGGTATAATAATGACTTGGGTAAAGGTTATAATGAGAGGGGATAAAGTAAATTGGAAAATAAATGGATAATTATAAATACACAACAACATAATCTATTGAGATTCAAAAATCTAAATACAAAGGAGGTTCTTAAATGGAAAATAAGAGAGAGGTATCCCTTGTTTCGACATAGTAACATATTAGATAAAGGTTATAAAGAGATGGGACAAATGATATCTCATTCATAGAACATAAATTGGATAATAAATAGATATATATAAATTCATTAAAATATCATAAATTGAGATACAAAAGGCTAAATACAAAGAAGTTTCTTGAATGGAAAATAAGAGAGTGAAATCCCTTACTTCAGTATAGTAGAAACTATGGAAATGGTTATAATGAGAGGGGATAAATGATATAGAATTCATATAATATCAATTGAAAATTAAATAAATATTTATAAATACATGATAATATAATCAATTTATATTAAAAATTATAAATACAAATAAGGTGATTAAATGGAAAAGAAGTGAGAAAAATCTCCTACATGAGTGGTCACTTACAAAAGCTTGGTAGGATATTATTGAGAGCTTGGGAACACCTTGGGATATATTTAGATATAGATAGAGAGAGTAAATTAATTATAAATGGGTTTTGAGTGAATAGTAGTGGGTGGTTGGGTGGGTATTTATAACAAAAGAGAAGATAATTCTTTATTAATTTCTGAACATAGGTTTTGGACTATATATGATAATATAATCAAAACCACAAACCATTCCATGGATTTTGAAAATGGTTTCTAGAAAATAGGAATGTTTTTCAATATTTTATAATTATAGGAGCCTAAAATCATAAAATAATACCATTAGTTTTGTTGAAGTGAGTCATGTTCATAAATAATTGATATCAAAACCATAAAATATTATATATGTTTTGGAGGATTCTTTAAAGATTTATAAAATTTATAAAATAATTTAAAAAACACATTATTTTATAGCTTAAATATATATTTTGTCATTTATTCCTTTTATAGAATTTATTACATCACTATTGGTCTATTATGATGTCATAATACAGATTGCATATTTATATTATATTTAATTTTTACCCAAAAAATCAACTATCTTAGAAAATTATGAAATATTCAAGATTTTATAATTTAGATTTTATAATTTAAAAAATAATATTTATTTTATAAAAATAATTCTATAAATATGATAATTTAAAAATTTAAATAAAAATATTTATTTACTAAAAAATACTTTTTTATGATAATAAAAATTTTCTAAACCTTATAAAGATTATATTATACTTTATTAAAGTATATTATCATTTGTATATAAATAAATATTATATAATAATAATATTATATTAAAATAAAATTTATTTCAAAATTTTGGAATTTATCAAAAATATTGTTTTAATTAAAACCATATATTTTCCAAAAATACAATTTTGTTTTTCTTTATATCATAATATAATATTCATAAACCCACATATAATTATATATATAAAGTAATAATGAAAAGGTATAAATATAATCATTATTTTATTAAAAAGAAAAATATACAAGTTAAAACTTCTAGGTTTTAGATGCACACCCCTTATTATAATAGAGTATTCCCTAAAGGTAAGGTGTGCGATGGTGGTGCCTTCTTGTGGTGGTTCAATGAACATAGTTTGGGCCAAGAATGCATCAAGCTTGAACTTCACCCTCAAATGGGTTTTCCCATGTTTTAGTTGTTGAATATCGACTTGGGATTGGTTAAAGACAAAACCCAATGATTACTTATCCCTTAGAAGCTATGATAAATGGGCTTTACAGGGTATTATCTTACTGGTTGAGGCCGTAAAATTTTCCTTCTATATTAATTGGACTTTATAATAATTACTAATATATTAATATTAATGGTCAATTTAAAAATACTATATTATCATTTTTTATGATTCTCAATGGTCTTTTAAATCTAACATGCTATATTTTATAATGGTTTAAAATAACCAAAGTAGTGAATGTTTTTTCTATAAATACATTAATTAATTATTAATTTATTTGTTCAAAAAGGGAATTTAATTTATGAAATTTTGGGTCATTACATCCTCCCCCCATTCAAAAATTCATACCTTGAAATTTCATTTTTTCACTAAAATAGGTGAGGGTACTTCTATTTAATAACCTCTTATAGTTCCCATATTAATTCCCCAAACATTTGGTTATGCCACAATAATTTGACCTAGTGATTTTTCTTATTTTGTATAACTTAGTCTGTATGATCTAAGATCTTCACTAGCTACTAAAATTTTGAAAGATCATTCCCCAAAGGCACTGCCACTCAATTTGGTACATATGAGGGGTATTCTATGTACTTCCTCAAGAAGGATACATGGAACACATCATATACTTGATATATATTAGTTGGTAGTGCTAGTCAATAGGATAAAACTCTAATGGGATCAAGGATATCAAAGGGGGTGATGTATCTTGGACTAAGCTTTCCCTTCTTACCAAACCTCATGAATTTATTCCACTGTGATATACGAAGGAACACCTTATCTCCAGCCTTAAAATCTAGGCCTCATTGATGATTTTATACATAGATTTTATTTTGAATTTCTATAGATTAAATATGATATTTATTATTTTTAACTTTCTATATCATATCTTGGATAAGATCAGGCTTCATAAGATTTCACTATCCAACTTTATCTCAACATGCTGGATTCTGAAACCTCTTCTCATACTGAGCCTCATAAGGTTCCATTTGAGTTCTAGAATAGTCATTATTGTTATATGAGAACTCAAATAGAGGAAGGTTCTTATTTTAACATCCTTGTAAATTCATTGAACATGATCTCAACATATCCTCTGGATTTTGAATGATTATCTCAGATTGACCATCCATTTGAGGATGATAAGTAGTACTGAAACATAGAACTCTATCTAACACTTTCTTAAGGATTATCCATAACCTCAAGGTAAACATCAGATCTTAATTATATACAATATATAGTGGTACTTTATATATTCATACCACTTAACTTATGTGTATCTTAGTGATTTTTTCAAGAGATAAATATTACCAGATAGAAATGAAATGTACCAAATTTTAAAAATGATTGAATACCACCCAAATGGTGTTATTACCTTTATATATCTTGGGGATCCCTGCAAAAAAATGGTTATGTTTTCAAATTTCCATACTGATATGGGAAATAGTTGAATCATACCATTAAACTTTTATTGTTCAGCCTTTACTTATTGGCACACCAAGCATTGAGATACAAATTCTGTAATCTCTCTCTTCATGTTATCCCACCAAAAGTTTTTCTTTAGATCTCTATACATCTTAGTGATTCTTGGTTGAATATAAAAGGATGAGTTATGAACATCATACACAAGTTCCCTCATTATCTATTATTTTTACAGGACACATATCCAAGTTAAAAACCTTATAACTCTATCATTTGTAATGTTAAACTCTAGAATATTTTATACCTTTTTCTATAACTCATCATGATATTTAAGAGTCTCCTTGATCCTATCAAGAATGGATGGTCAAGTAGTTATTTGTGAAAGGTATGATTATATACCTTTTTATGATTCCCATTTCCATTCTTTTCATGACCAATAAGATTAGATCCCTTTCAATCCTCATTATAGATAGGGTTGCATGATACTTTCTATTCAAAGCATTTTTCACTTTATTAACCTTCCTAAGATGGTAATGGATTGAAAAATCATAATCCTTGTCCATCTATAACCACCTTCATTGGAACATATTCAGCTCATTTTGTGTTAATATATACTTGAGGCTTTTATGGTCTATATATATATATATATCAAAATTCTTATCAATGAGATAATACCACAAAATCATTAATTCAAAGATCATTGTATCTAGTTCTAGATCATGGATTGGATAGTTCTACTCATGAATATTAAATTGGTGGGAGTAAAAAGATACCACTTTTTCATCTTGCATGAGTACACAAACCAATCAATTTTTGGATGCATCACTGTATATCACAAATCTTTCCCCACTAGTGGGTAATGTGGGAACCGATGCAGTGATTATCCTTTTATTTAAATCTCTAAAGCTATCCTCACATTCATTAGTCCAGAAAAACTTCACTCCCTTCTGATTTATCTTGGTTATTGGGTTTTAAAATCATGAAAATTTTCTCAAAAACCAGGGATATTATATAGCTAATTTAAGGAAAATATAGATCTCTATCACAAATTTTTCTTTGGGGCATCCTTCAATTACATCCATCTTTAAAGGATCTACATTTATTACTTTACTAATGATAAAATTATTTATGAATGTTTCTTTATCTATCCAAAACATGCATTTAATAAATTTTACATATAAATTTTCCTTTTGTATGGTCTTATGTACACCATTCAAATCCTCATCATGTTCCTCATTGCTTTTAGAGTAGATAAGAATATTATCTATGAATACTACCACAAAAATTTCAAGGTAATCCCTATATACTTTATTCATTAAGTCCATGAAGATAACTGGACCATTAGTTAGTCAAAATAGAATCAATTTGAACTCATAGTGATTGTAACTTATATGAAATGTAGTCTTGGGGATATCCTCATTTATCACCTTTACTTGATAATATCCAAACCGAAGATCCACCATAAAGAAATAATGAGCTCTATATAGCTGATTGAATAGGTCATCAATCTATGAAATAAGACAATTTTTCTTTATATCGATCTTTTTTGAGATCATAATAATAAATTAACAGGTTTATTGACCTATACTTATTATTTATTAAGTGGACTGATGCGCCCCATGGTGAAGCACTTGGGTGTATAAACCCTTTATCCTAATTCTTTTATAGTTTCTTCTTGAGTTCTTCAAGTTCAATATGTCCATTATATATAGAGTCTTGGATATTGGAAAATATTAGGGTATAAGTTCATTAAATAACTCAACCTATAGTCTAGGATAAAGACCATAGAATTATTTAGAAATCACTTCAGTGTATTACCTTACATTTGGCATGTCATCAAGGATGATCTTTTCATTAGTCTCAATCATTTGATCTAGATGAAATTTATCATAAGGTAATAATATTCATGCTTTAAATGATGATTCTGAAGGATATTCATTCTCCTTGCACGTACATAGAATCAGAGGGTGATTTTTGATAGGATGGGTTATTTCCTCTAAAAATTTTATGTTTTCTTTATATAAGGAAAAATTTCATCAAATTTTTTTAAAGGGAGTATCATAAGGTTTTTTGGGAAGTTCAAACTGAAAATATAGAAAAAGTATAAGTTATATACTTAGGATACAATGATTTTCCCATTTTCTATTTTCACCAATATGTTCACTTCCATGTTTTTAGGTGGTGTTTGAACAGACCTAATAAACATGTGTTATATAAAATAATTCATAGAACCATAGTCACATAAGAAATTTTATGTTCATGAATAGACAATAAGCCTACCTTTCACTAATTGATATTGGTTATAACCATTTTCTTAATCTAAAATAGTTTTAGGGATGAAAATTTTCAAACTATTAAACACAGAAAAGGAAAAATATGAACATTAAAGGGATAATTCATAAATCATATGCATTCCTTAACCTATGAATATCTAGGTTTCAATCTAAGTTATCCATGGTTTGTTTACTAACATAAAATTTTATGGTAATTTTTCCCAAAATGATGGTTCATAAGGAGCTTGTAAATTTACCAAAGCATATCCCCCAAGTATGTAGCAAGGCCTCTTTCTCATGCACCGAGTGACAATAGAGTTAATGCCCATTGTTCTATTTTTGGGTTACTAACCCTAGGTACAACTGTGCCAGATCCAAATTCAATTGTAGTATCTAGACAAGGATTTTATTACTTGGAAACCAATTACTGTAAATGTCTGTATCTGCACTTTTGGATTCAGCACTAAAACATACAATGTATTTTTTTTTATTTAAAATATAATTAAATAAATAAAAAATACATTATACAACCAATGATATTTTCTGATTTAGGTTTTGGAGAATTAGATAAAAACCATACAATTAATCAGAGTTATAAAACATTTAACTTATTGTATTATCTTGTGCTACCACCTTAAATAAAATTACCACCTTTAGAATTTCTACTAAACCTATGAAAAATATTTTAAAACTTGGGGTGAGTATAAAATTAAACAGTAAGGGGGTTTATAAAAAGTGAAAAATACTTTTATAGATACTTATTTTAACACACTTTTTTAAACATTTTATATCAAAAATATATATTTTATATATAATATACTTTTCATAATTTTTAAAAAATAATTATAATTTTGAAAATCATTTCAAAAATAGACTTTAAAAACATGGATTTCTTCTTTGAAAACATTTTAAAAAATAATAATTTATTTATGGATTATTTTGATACTTTTAAGATCTCATGAAAACTATGTGGTCACTTAGCAGTATCAATCACTGGATAATGTCCTATTGAGGTAGTGGGTTCACTTCCCACCCTTTATCATCACAATTTTTATATGAAAGATCAAATTAAATTTTAATAATTTTTTACTAAAGATCTCTCTTTATCATTTACAACCTATTAAAATACTTTTAGAATCTTACAAAATTTATTTTCATAGAATAAAATAAATAAATTCTAATATTGGAAAACAAAATCACATTTTTAAGAGAAATCAATTTTCTAAAAAATAATTACTTACACTTAGAGGAAATTACCATAAACACATTAAAATTAAAATAGTTTCTTGAATTAAAACACATGAAATGTAAAGAATTGTAGATGATAGACATATCTACTAATATGCATGAAATTTAAAGAGATTAAAAAAATCACATAATAGAGACATTAATAAATTCAATTTCTTTTAAAAACAAAGATTTTAAAATAATAAAACTTTTAATTTAAACAAAATAATATATTTGTTTAAAATAATTAATAACTTCCCTTACACATGAGGGGTTTTGAAAAAAATAAATTTTAATAAAGGTAAATAAATATTTGTTAATAAAATAATTTTCTTAAAAATATAAAATCTATTATAAAAATAATACTTATATAATAATTACATTACTAAATATTTAAAATAAAATATAATATATATAAATGGTGGAGTTTTTAGAAAAACAAAATAAATATTTGAAATTCAAATCATTTCCCTCATAGAATAAAATAATAATTAACTTTAAAAATAAAGACATCCCTTACCTTGATTTACAACAAAATTCTTATTAAAAATAGTCTGTTTCATTCTCCTTTAGACTCTATCTCTCTCTTTATCAATGATTTTCACCATTAAACACCAAAGGGAGGATCCTTATTTATATCCTTGACTCCACTATTTTATGAATACACACATATATATTGTCATCTTTAGTTGAAAGAATAATTGAGATAAATATGGATTCCTTAACATATGTGGTTTGGGTATAATAATTTTTGAGAAAGCACACACACACAAACACACATATTATATTTCATGATGTTCACATGTTTGATTTTAAGGATGGAAAAAATGAAGTATTATTTAAAATTGGATCCAAAATAGTTGACTGGTGTCGTTATACATTTACATAGACCTTTTTTGATTAATTCGATGGGAACTTATTCATAGAGCTTCAGATTACAACAAATTATAAAATAGGTATAAGAGAATAGTTAACTACAAGAAAAAAATGCTATTAATTCATATCTATTCTCAAGTTGGGTATATACATCAAATGAACCACAATATATAAATAGGTAAATGATGAATAGAGGACAACCAATGGAGATTAAATAAGAAAAAGAAGAAAATGATGAGTGTAATACTATTATAGTGAAAAAAAATCCATAATATAGGATATTCATGAAGATTTAGAAACCTAAAAAAAATACACACCTACAAAATTTTTTAAATCAGAAAATAGGTGGAGGAAGAAAACGAAGAACCATTTTCTCACAATTTTCCCATCTGTGTGTGAAACCCTTTTAAGATCACAACCCTTTAGATTCATCTTCAAATCACTTTATTTTTTTCGACCTCAAGCAGATTTACTTCACCAGATCTCCCTTATCATTTATTCATGCACTCAAGACCCTCAACCATATTCAAATATTGATTTTCTCTCAGATCCAGTGTTTGATTCTCCTCTTGCATTAAATTCCTCTTCGTAGTTGAACCCTTTTTCGAGTTCCTCACCTATCTATGCTCGACCTCCCTGAAATTGAAACCCAGGGTTTTGATTTTCCCCTTTATGAGGTCAATCCTCATTTTCATTTTTTAATCCCTACATCAACATTTCATTTTTTAAATATTAGAAATACTCATATTTTAATATATTCATATTTTATACAAATAATTTTATAATACCAATATTTTAATAATTTATTATTATTCTTATTCTTATTATTTATTTAATGTAATTTCATTAATATTTTAAAAAATTATAATTGTCATAATTTCACACAGACATATATAAATTAATAATACTCATTACAATTTCATATTTTAACATATTCATAAAACATTATAAATTTATAATTATTAAAATATATTGCCTTTATTTTTTTTTATTTCAAATAAATTATATTAAATTAAAGTTTTAAATTATCTACTTAAAACATTTATTCAAAATATGCAGGAATGTTCATAATTTATAAATTTATAGTTATCATTTTTCTTTTATTAATATATATAAATACTTTATTATCATAAATATTTTATTTTTCAAATAACCCTTTGATATAAATTAATTTTGTTACCCAAATATTTAATTTTAAAAAAAATAAAAAAATAAATATATTTATATTAAAATATTATTTTTAAACAAAATAATACCATATTTATAAAAATAGTATTTGTTTATAATTTTGAATACTAATGTAAAATCAAATCTTATTTCTTAAAAATAATAATTTATTTAAAAATATTATAACCTAATATTTGAATGATATAAATTTTTTATAAAATCATAATTGATAAAATAATTTAATATATTATCATTTATAATGAAGGTATTATTATTTAAAAAATAATACATAGTAGTATTATTTCTAAGTATTATTATATAATTTTAAATATTCCACTTAACCAAATTTTATTTTGATTAAATAAAATAGTTAGTTTAAATTATTATTTTCACAGATTAGTTTTATTTAAATTATAAAAAAAGAAATTTAATAAGCATGTATTAATATTCTAAAATTTCTAGGATGTTACATTATCTCCCCAAATGAATTTTGTCCTCACAATTCATTCATCATACTTAAGAAAATTTTGAATTTTCATCTTCATAATTAAAAAGATCTAGAAATTCTATATTCTTAAGGGTACTTAATTACATAGAAGTTCAAAATAAAATTACATCACTTAGATTTTTACTAAAATGAAAACACATAGTCTCCAAATTTTTCTAGATCTTTTCTTTGATATGATATGTAAAGTCATGTACCTACACTTCTAGATTCAGCACTAAAACATGTTGTTTATTTTTTTTTATTTAAAATATAATTAAAAAATACATAGTACATCTCACAACCAAAGGTCTTTTCTGGTCTAGGTTTTGTATAATTACACAAAAACCATACAATTTATTAGAGTTGTATAAATTTTAACTTATTACCTTCACGTGCGCTACCTCCTTAAATAAAACAAGTACCTTTGGAATTTCTACTAAACCAATAAAAATTATTTTAAAACAAGGGGTGAGAATAAAAGTGCCTAGTAATATGGTTTTAAAACCAGTAAAAATACTTTTATACATACTTATTTTAACATTATTTTTATACATTTTATATCAAAAATATATATTAGATTCATAATTTTTCAAAAATACTTATCATCTTGAAAATCCATTTTAAAAATATAAATTTAAAAACACTTGGATTTATACTTTGGAATTTTTTTGAAAAATAATAATTTCTTTATGGTTTATTTTGATACTTGGAAGATCTCATGAAAACCTTGTGGTCACTTGGAAATATCACTTGTCAGACAATGTCCCATCGAGGAAATGGGTTCACTTCCCACCACTTATCATCAAATTTGATATGAAAGTGAAAAATTTAATTTTAAGAAATAATTTTTATCAAATATATTTCTTTGTCATTCACAAACCATTAAAATCCTTATAAAATATTACATAATTTATTTTCATAGAATAAAATAAATAACTTCTAAGCTTGGGAAAGAAAATCAATTTTATAGGATAAGTCCATTTTCAAGAAAATAATTATTTACACTTAGAGGACATGAACATAAATTCATTAAAATTAAAATAGTTTTTTTAATTAGAATACATGAAATGTCAAGAATTATAGATGATGGCCATATCTACCGGTATGTATGAAATTTAGAGAGATTAAAAAACCACATAATAGAGACTTTAATAAATTATTTTTTCCTTTAAAAATAAAGATTTTAAAATAATAAAACTTTGAATTTAAACAAAATAAAATATATTTTTTAAAATAAATAGTAACTTCCTTTACACATGAGGGGTTTGGAAATAAATAAATTTCAATAATAATAAATAAATAAATGACAATAAAATGCATTCCTTGAAAATATAAAATCTGCTGTAAAAATACTTCTTTCATAATATTTCCATTACTAAAGATTTAATGAAAAAATAATATATATATAGTGAAGTTTTTGAAAAAATAAATAAATATTTGGAATTAAAATAATTTCCCTTACAGAATAAAATCACACTTAACTTTAAAAATAAAAACATCCCTTAACTTGATTTGCAACAAAAATCTCATTAAAAACAGTCTGTTTATTTCTCCTTAGGACTCTATCTCTCTCTCTTTCTCAATAAGGGAGACTCCTTATTTATAACCTGGACTCCACTATTTTATGAATATATATATATATATATATATATATAATTTGATATAGTCAAAATAAGAATAGAGAGAAATCTGGATTCCTCAACATATGTGGTTTGGGTATAATGCTTGTCGATCAAGTATATATATATATATATTATATTTCATGATTTTTACAGGTTTGATTTTAAGGAGGAAAATAATGAAGGATAATTTAAAATTGGATGAAAAATAGTTGAATGGTTTTGTTATACATTTATATAGATCTGTTTCGATCAATTTAGTGGGTGCTTCTACATGAAGCTTCGAATTACAATCAATTATAAAATTGGTATAAGAAAAGAGTCAACTACAAGAAAAACTGATATTGATCCAAATCCATTCTCAAATCAGGTATATACATCGAACAAACCACAATATATAAATAGGTAAATGATGAATAGAGGAAAATTAACGATGATCAAAGAAAAAAAAAGAATAAAACAACTAGTGTAATACTATTAAGGTGAAAACTATTCTTGAAATAGGATCTTCATGAAGATTCAGACACCTAAAAACAAAAAAAAAAATACCTCCAAATTTCTTTAAATTGGAAAATAGGAGGAGGAAGTTGATAAAGAACAACTCACTCATGATTTTCCCATCCGTGTGTGAAACCCTTTTGAGACTGCAACCCTTTCGACCCATCTTTGAATCACTTAGGTTTTTAGACCTCAAGTGGATTCACTTCACTCGATCTCCCTCGGCATGCCATCATACACTCACAACCCTCAACTGTATTCAGATATCAATTTACCCCCTGAGATCCGACATTTGATTCTCCTGTAACATTGGAGCCCTCTTTGCAATCGAACCATTTTCTGAGCTCCCAACCTATCCATGCTCAACCTCCCCAAAATCAAAACTAAGGGTTTCAATTTTCCCATTTATGAGGTTGATCATTATTTTCATCTTTTGACCCCTATCAATATTTCATTTTTTTAAATTTTAATAATATTCAGAATTTATAAAAATAATTTAATAATACCCATATTTCAATCGTTTATTATTATATGTTTTTTATTTATTTAATATAATATCTTTAATATTTTTTTTATATTTTTCATAATTTCACATATATATATAAATTAATAATACTCATTATAATTTCATATTTTAATATATTCATAAAAAATTGTAAATTTATAATAGTTAAAATATATTTCCTTTAAAATTTTATTTATTTTAAATAAATTATATTACCTTAAAGGTTCAAATTAGTTACTTAAAACATATATTAAAAATATGTAAGTATGTTCATAATTTATAAATTCATATTTATCATTTTTATTTTAACAACATATAAAAATATTTCATTCTCATAATTGTTTTATTTTTTAAATAACCCTTTTTTATAAATTAAGTTTTTTATTCAAATATTTTTTTACAAAAAATAAACATATAAACATATTCATATTAAAATATTTTTTTAAACAAAAATAATACCATATTTATAAAAACTGTAATTTTTTATAATCATGAATATTAACTTAAAATAAAATCTTATTTCTTGAAAATAATAATTTATAAAAATATATTATAACATAATATTTGAAAACTATATTTTCTTTATAAAAGAAAAATTGATAATATAATTTAATATATCATCATTTATAATAAAGGTATTATTATTTGAAAAACAACACATAGTAATACTATTTCTATGTATTATTTTATAATTTTAAATATTCCACTTAATAAAATTTTATTTTGATTAAATAAAACACTTAATTTAAATTATTATTTTCATAACTTAGTTTTATTTAAATTATAAAACAATCTATTTAATAAGTAATTATTAATATTCTAAAATTTCTGGGATATTACACTTACTCTATACATCACCATTATTTTGGGATTTTCTCCTATGTTTAATGTTATCTCTAAGGTTTTTACTAATGTTTTCTAATCATAATCCTTAAAATAACTAGACCTTTGCTCTAATACTAACCATGACAACCCATATCTTTAATACACCTTAATTTTTTATTTATTATCCAATGATACTATTAATAAAATCCCAAAATATTGTGAGGCCTAGTGTATTCAGGTAATTAGATATATAACACAATAACATGAAACATGGGCACACAAAAATTATATAAAAACTCCAAAATAGGCCCTTATATTCCATCGATCTTCTAATATTACACGATATAACTTGGGGATGTACATAAGAAATGGGTGAGCTATAAAGATCAGTAAGAGAATAATCAAATCTTAACATAATGCAATTAATAAATTTGATTCAATAGGTATATCAAGGTGACCTAAAAGTGGTGAGAATCACAAACATGCATGTCACAAACCGAATCTGGTCACCGCCAAAACTGGCACCAAACCCAGCCCGTGACATGACTCGAATGGCGTTCCCTATCCCCACGGGCGGGCACAAGTTCCCGGGTATCATTAATTTAGGTTTGGTAACGATTTACCCGAGTATGAAAGCATAAAACATTAAAAAAAATCCATAATATAAATCTGAAATTTTTGAGCCAAACAAGACTTACGTAAAAACAAAAACTGAGTACATTGGTTTAAATATTATACAAGTGGTCCAAATAAAAATAATTATAGCATCAAGACAGCCCCAAGGACTCCACACGACTAGGGGTCATCGCCCCCAAGCTATCTCCACAACTCCGCACCAAGAATGGGAACTAACACCATGAACCGCCATCACCCTTAGCCTTTCCTTTACCTGAATCAAACATAACCAAGTCTACTTACACCCAAGGGGTGTAAGTAGGGTGTGAGCCTAAGCCCAATTGGATACCACCCAATGATTCCAAAGAGTAAGAAATACAATGTGAAAAAGCAAGCAGTTTTCAAACGCAAGGAAAAGTAGTGTTAAAATTTCAAGAAATGAAACCTCAAATTGAAAATAGTTTTCAATACAAAATTTTTAGAATATTAACACATTAAAATAGAAATGTTAGATACTGTAATTTACTTCCAAACACACCCTAAGACATGGGTAAATACTACAAATCCAATGAGCAACAACATTGGGAACACCCCTAGGCACTAGGTTGTCTTGGGCCCTATGTACCTCGTACATCGGTGTAAAGTAACCATAGAAAAATCCTTTATTGTTCACGAGCCACTAGTAGGGAACACACCCATAACCTAGTGGTCCCCAATAATCATCCACATAGTTTAGTTAGAGTTGTCGTTATCCAAATTCTAGGTGAAACAGGGACAAAACCCATCCGGTCCACTAGCCGTACTAGTACAAGTTCGCCCCACCTAGGTACCCGGGCTTCCCCTTTTGTGCTCAATCAATTCCAGCATGCATCATAAATAAATTTTCATATAAAAAACAATTACTGGTCAAACACAACCAATATAGTAGCTATCACATTTTATACCACTTAAAACACGCAACAAAATACTTAGATTTTTCATAAAACAATTCCTCAAAATCTCGTAGTGTTTCGGACACAAAAATCCTTATAGACCTCACTTGCATACTATTTGCACATATTTAAGCTTCCAAAACATAAAGGGAATCCTACTACATTTCAGTGAAAACACAAAATCAGTTTTAGGGCAACCCCATATTGTTCAAGAAACGACATCATTGCAAAGTCTCCATTTTTACACAACACAACTCTTAGAATTTCATGTGGTTCACAAACACCATTAAAACCAGATTTTTCAGTAACAAACACAATGTACAATCATTAAAAACAGTAGTTTTATCCCTATTGTAGTTCAATAAAATCAACTAGTTACTTTTAGGGTATCCCCAATTAAACTAATAAAACATTTCTATGAAAACCCCCCAATTTCACATGAAATTGGCCTTTAGGATTCATTTTAAATACAAACACCACTAAAACTATATTTTTCAGAAATAATAAAATTTAATAAGCATGAAAATACCATAAAATAGTAGCCAATTCACAAAGATTTCATACACAATGGAATCACCTACCAAAACCAAGGAAACCCTTGAATCCTTTGTGCAAAAACTCAAACGCACCACCGCCGCACCTCAAGAAAGGTAAACCAGACCTAAAACCAGAATTTCAGACCATAAAACACAATATAAAACCTTAAATTTTAAACCCTACTTCCTGTACATAAGAAACCTCAATGATAATGGAAGAAACCCTAAGTAATTTGGATGTAACCCTAAACAAATTGAAAGAAGAAAGGAGGAGAACAACTTACTTAAAATATCTTGTAGAAATCTCCCCCCAAAATACCAGTATCTGATTTCAAAAATACTCAAACCTTCTAGGGAGGTTTGAACAAGAATAGGTAGATCATTTAGGAATTTGAATGGGGGAAAAAGAGTAATAATCGAAGGAGTTATGAAGGAAACAAATTACCTTTATAAATCTTCCCTAAATTTGAGTTCTCCAGAAATTTCGACCTAAACCGCGATGCAAATGAGCTGAAAAGAGGGTGGGAGGATATTGGACGCGCGGCTAGGTTCAAGAGGCGTGTTTGGGGCTTGGAATCACCGACAAATCCTTAAAAATGAATAAGTTATTAATTAATCAAATTTTATTTTTAAAACTGGAATTGAGCTTTCGGGCAGACCCAATCCCTTAAATAAAAACCCATATACACCTTGGTTATGGATTTCCAAAGGCTCCAAATTTTAATTTTGGTGTTAATATATCAGGGTAGGACATTTAGGAGTTAGAATGAGTGAAAAATATTAAAAAATGAATAAGTTATAAAAGAAACAAAATTTATTTTTAAATTTGGAATTGGGCTCACGGTTTGGCCCAATTCATGAAAACTCACCTATTCTCCATAAAAACTTTGGAAACCCCCCAAAACAAAGCATTAATGGAAATTAAAATAAAAATAAATTTAAAATAAGCTATGTATGTGAAAATTCTCCCCACCATGAAAACTTTCCGCCCCGGAAAGTCACAGTAAGGCCAAAGCAACAACCAAACTCAACTGAGAAACCAAGAGGTACTCTCTTGCCAGGTTTCTCCCCCAAAGGCCATAACACCTCCAGTGATCAATGAAGGAAGGAATACTCTCACAAACATGAATTACACCACATTCCAGAAAGAATCAATCACATTCAGGCTTTATCCCAAATGAAAACTCCTCAAACACAATCTGAACAATACTCAATCAATTTACCCAAATAAACAACAACATCGAACAAGGTTACACTTGCCCTTCTATAACTAAACCATTTGTCACTCTCCAATATCAATGTTTACCAAAGTAAGATGTAGGTAGTTAGATATCTCCAAATTATAATACCTACTTCCCATAAAAAACCAAGGAAAAATATGAGTTACTCATATGAAGAGACACAAATGGGCTCCCCACCGTAAGAGACAACTTAATTAATTTTTTTTGAGACAGAATCAAGACACTAATAGGGGGAGGCCCAAAAAGACTCCCTAGTACAAGGGGTATACATAAATTAGAAAATTACAAAATAATATACATGATACCCACAGTGGGTCTTCCCACCACAAGAACCAACCATCTTAACTGACCAGCATGGGCCGACACAGAAAGACCCGTTTTTTTTAAGATTTGGGAAGGGTGCAGGGTCAGTCCACACGGTTTGGGAAACCGTGCACTAACTATGCTGATAATTCTTTCCACGTGGATTCCTAGAAAACTATCACTACTAATCGTGCTCAAAATGTGTGCTCAAACTTTCTAGCCAAATTTCCAACCATTCTCCAATGACTCAATGGAAACCAACGTGGGAGGGAAAGACATTAGGCGATGACATGGGTACAAGGCCCTCTACCTATTTCCACCGAATGAGAACAACAGAAGGAAGATGATGAAACCATAGGTTTAAACACTTTCTATCTTTCACACTGAGGATATGAAATTGTACAAGGGTTTAAACAACACTGGTGTTTCCCCTGACTATGTGCTAGCTTCTCTCCGGGACCTATGGATAGAGCTCAAAATATTGAAGCATCTTTGGCCACACAGTTAGGCTGTTGAAACCCCTATGTGGAACTTCTTCTTTCGGTGCCACAAACAACTAAACCTCATACCCCGATGGGTTCATCAAGACATAACACACTTCATAACCCACTTTACCCAGAAACAGTCATTTCACTGAAACAAGGGATCATAAGATGCACACACATCGCACCTTGTTTCTTTGGGTGAGAAACAACATAAGGGAAAGACACATATAAACACCTTCCTCTAAGATATAGGATTTGATGTTTTTCCCAAGGGAGACATAATCCCAACATAACATAGAACCTTAGAGGATTGTGTGACCTTCACCTTTATGGTCAAAAGAGCACACAACATCACAATGCGTCACCAAACATGACCCTGGCGATTGATAGAAACAATACATGGAACGAGACCATATTCAAAGTCCCTAAACAACAGATAAGTCCAAAAAGTGGACACAATATCCTATCATGACCGAAATATCAAAATTGGTGGTTTAATAATAACTCTTTCTTCAAAGAAACTATAAAGAACCTAGAGGCCCTCTTAGAAACCATCAAGACACTCATCCATACTAACAACGAAAGAACACTCCCACCTTTGATGAATCAGGAAACTTAAGAAACTAAGGTCCCTTTCAACCTTCCACAAGCACTATCCCACTACAAGAGGATCCAAAAATCAGCGAAATGAATGGGTGTAGACTCAATAAAAAAAAGTTCGATAAAATATTCTTTATATTGATCAACTAGAGGATTTTCCAATGGTGAAACAAAACGGGTTGCACTTCAGTTGTGCATTAACCCTTAATGGGGGCGTACCTTATCCAATGAGAGAAACCAAGGACCCAACCAAGCTGGTCCATTGGTCAAAACATTCCACAAAACAGATCCAAACACATGAAGGGAACCACCGTAAAGGTATCCCAAAAAAAAAAATTTCAAAAGAGACCACTAACCGTCCCTGTAACACAGCTTACCGACCAAACACAAACCCAAAACACAGTTCAAACAGAAGGGGTTCTTGAACTCAAAACATCCCACAACATCAACATTTTCAAAAACCCATAATACAAAACATACAAAACTATTCATCAAGACATCATGTTTTTCTTTAAAACCATTTTTTTTGAAAACAAACGGTTTAGCAGTAAGCGTATCCACCAATGGTACCCCATGGGCCTCACACATGCATGTTTTTGTGCCACACCGGGCACCCTCCTCATATCCATCCCAACACTCATCCAGTCGTGCCATCAACCATCCATCATCCCATATAACCCCATGCATGTGGTCACTCATGGAAATACCAAAGGGTAAAACAAAACTTCCTTCCACTTTTCAAAAACAAAATGGTCAACCAACCCAACCTTTTTCTCAAAACTGCTAACAATGAGATCGAAATCCCAATTCACATCTTAGAAAACATTTCATAAGGACACAACCATTTAGAAAAGAACTAACTTTCAAGTTATTTAAGTCAATTTCGAAACATATCATCCCATTAAAACACACTCTAATTGTTTAGAAAACTCTATTGGAAACGCTTTTCAAAACCAAATTCAATATAGTTCCTGCTTTCAAAGAGGCGTAAGCGCACCATTTTACATTTCAAAACAATTATGCAAATTCAGTTCCGCCATTTCATAAACCAAACCATTCCCTATTTATTTGAAAATCATTTCATAAAAACGTTACGCTTCTTAAAACCAAGTCACCTTAAAACCAAAGTGCTAAGATTTCAAAACTAAAGCACAAAACAATGCAAGAGGAAACTAGTTTCGGTGGGTGACTTGGAAATATGGTTGGAAACCATATTCCAATCACTTCACCATCACAGAGAGTATTCTAGGGAAATATCCATGGCTCCACATGGCTTACCAGGCCCTGCGAGCTCACTGAGATTATTCTCCCAACTCTCTTTTCATTTCCCATAGTCATAATTAAACCAAGAAAACCAAAGGACTCAGATAAATCCATAATTCCCATGGTGACTTGAATCCCTTCATGAGGTGTGATGGCCAGGCACACTACCCATGACTGAAATTTCAAGTCCCAAAAATCCTAGCTCCAGACTATGCTGACTCTTCCCCAAATAACATGACCCATGGAGAGAACCTCCTTTGATACCATTTTGTCACGAACCGAATCTGGTCACCGCCAAAACCGGCACCAAAACCAGCCTGTGAAATGACCCTAAGGGTGTTCCCTATCCCCACGGGCTGGCACAAGTTTCTGGGTATCATTAATTTAGGTTTGAGAATGATTTACCCGATTATGAAAGCATAAAACATTAAAAAAAATCCATAATATAAATCTGAAATTTTTGAGCCAAACAAGACTTACGTAAAAACCAAAACTGAGTACATTGGTTTAAAGATTATACAAGTGGTCCAAATAAAAATAATTATAGCATCAAGACATCCCCAAGGACTCCACACGACTAGGGGTCATCGCCCCCAAGCTATCTCCACAACTCCGCACCAAGAATGGGAACTAACACCATGAACCGCCATCACCCTTAGCCTTTCCTTTACCTGAATCAAACATAACCAAGTCTACTTACACCCAAGGGGTGTAATTAGGGTGTGAGACTAATCCCAATAGGATACCACCCAATGATTCCAAAGAGTAAGAAATACAATGTGAAAAAGCAAGGAGTTTTCAAACGCAAGGAAAAGTAGTGTTAAAATTTCAAGAAATGAAACCTCAAATTGAAAATAGTTTTCAATCCAAAATTTTCAGAATATTAACACATTAAAATAGAAATGTTAGATACTGTAATTTACTTCCAAACACACCCTAAGACATGGGTAAATACTACAAATCCAATGAGCAACAACATTGGGAACACCCCTAGGCACTAGGTTGTCTTGGGCCCTATGTACCTCGTACATCGGTGTAAAGTAACCATAGAAAAATCCTTTATTGTGCACGAGCCACTAGTAGGGAAAACACCCATAACCTATTGGTCCCCAATAATCATCCACATAGTTTAGTTAGAGTTGTCGTTATCCAAATTCTAGGTGAAACATGGACAAAACCCATCCGGTCCACTAGCCGTACTAGTACAAGTCCGCCCCACCTAGGTACCCGGGCTTCCCCTTTTGTGATCAATCAATTACAGCATGCATCATAAATAAATTTTCATATAAAACACCATTACTGGTCAAACACAACCAATACAGTAGCTATCAAATTTTATACCACTTAAAACACGCAACAAAACACTTAGATTTTTCATAAAACAATTCCTCAAAATCTCGTAGTGTTTCGGACACAAAACTCCTTATAAACCTCACTTGCATACTATTTGCACATATTTAAGCTTCCAAAACATAAAGGGAATCCTACTACATTTCAGTGAAAGCACAAAATCAGTTTTAGGGCAACCCCATATGGTTGAAGAAACGACATCATTGCAAAGTCTCCATTTTTACACAACACAACTCTTAGAATTTCATGTGGTTCACAAACACCATTAAAACCAGATTTTTCAGTAACAAACACAAGGTACAATCATTAAAAACAGTATTTTTATCCCTATTGTAGTTCAATAAAATCAACTAGTTACTTTTAGGGTAGCCCCAATTAAACTAATAAAACATTTCTATGAAAAACCCCCAATTTCACATGAAATTGGCCTTTAGGATTCATTTTAAATACAAACACCAATAAAACTATATTTTTCAGAAATAATAAAATTTAATAAGCATGAAAATACCATAAAAACAGTAGCCAATTCACAAAGATTTCATACACAATGGAATCACCTACCAAAACCAAGGAAACCCTTGAATCCTTTGTGCGAAAACTCAAACGCACCACCGCCGCACCTCAAGAAAGGTAAACCAGACCTAAAACCAGAATTTCAGACCATAAAACACAATATAAAACCTTAAATTTTAAACCCTACTTCCTGTACATAAGAAACCTCAATGATAATGGAAGAAACCCTAAGTAAATTGGATGTAACCCTAAACAAATTGAAAGAAGAAAGGAGGAGAACAACTTACTTAAAATATCTTGTAGAAATCTCCCCCCAAAATACCAGTATCTGATTTCAAAAATACTCAAACCTTACAGGTAGGTTTTAACAAGAATAGGTATATCATTTAGGAATTTTAATGGGGGAAAAGAGTAAGAATCGAAGGAGTTATGAAGGAAACAAATTACCTTTATAAATCTTCCCGAAATTTGAGTTCTCCAGAAATTTCGACCTAAACCGCGATGCAAATGAGCTGAAAAGAGGGTGGGAGGATATTGGACGCCCGGCTGGGTTCAAGGGTCGTGTTTGGGGCTTGGAATCACCGAAAAATCCTTAAAAATTAATAAGTTATTAATTAATCAAATTTTATTTTTAAAAATGGAATTGGGCTTTCGGGCAGGCCCAATCCCTTAAATAAAAACCCATATACACCTTGGTTATGGATTTCCAAAGGCTCCAAATTTTAATTTTGGTGTTAATATATCATGGGAGGACATTTAGGAGTTGGAATTAGTGAAAAATATTAAAAAATGAATAAGTTATAAAAGAAACAAAATTTATTTTTAAATCTGGAATTGGGCTCACGGTTTGGCCCAATTCATGAAAACTCACCTATTCTCCATAAAAACTTTGGAAACCCCCCAAAACAAAGAATTAATTGAAATTAAAATAAAAATAAATTTAAAATAAGCTATGTATGTGACAATGAACATAAAATATTAATATAAGGTAATAATATCAAGGTAACATAGAAATGTGACAACAACATAAAACATGTCATCATAAGCATAAGTCAAGGATAAACTTCGAGACATCATAACATAGTGTGTTTATGATAACCTATAATTCACCATACATGATATCTCATGAGATAAAAACAATAACCAATGCATTTTAGGTATATATAATTCAAGTCCCACCCATTACATTCATTTCATGTACATGAACTTGTGTTCCACATAGATCATACAACATAAGAACATATTTCATCATATTTAATACCACAATTAAGGTGTTTGGGTTACATATTTGGAAGTACCCAATCAATTAAGGATAGGTACAAATAGTTGAATACCCTTGAGTGAAAATGGGTATGGGTATTCAAAATATAAAATTTGGGCATGGAAAATCATGGGATAATTTCGGTAATATAGCAGGTGTACATAAAGGTTTATAGAAGGGTTTAATCATAGAAAAAGGTGGTATTATCATTACTTAGAAATCATAAGTACAATAAAGGTATGTGTAAAAAAATATTCCCATAAGAAAATTTTTAAATCAAAAGGCATAACTCAAAGAAAGTTCTTGAATAAAGAGGAGGAGGAGTGAATCCCTTACTTTGACATCGTAACAACTTAGGTAAAGGTCAAAAAAAGTGAGAATACATGATCTATATTGATTATAATATCAAATGGATAATAAAAGGATATTTATAAAGTCATGAAAATATAATCAATTGAGAATAAAAAGGAGAAATAAAAATAAGACGTTTGAATGGAAAAGAAGTGAGAGAGATACCTTTCTTCGACATAGTAATGATTTAAGTAAAGATTATAATTAGAGGAGATAAATGATGTATTATTTATAGAACATAAATTTTACAATACAATTATATTTATAAAGTCATGAAAATATAATCAATTTATATTCAAAAGGATAAATAAAAAGGAACTACTTGAATAGAAAAGAAGGGAGAGAGAGATTCCTTACTTCGACATAATAACAGATTAAGTAAAGGTTATAACAAGAGGGGGTAAATGATATATAATTAATATAACATAAATTGGAAATTAAATGGATATTATAAATATATGAAAACATAATCAATTGATATTTATAAGGTGAAATACGAAGAAGGTGTTTGAATGGAAAAGAATAGAGAGAAATCCCTTACTCTGACATAGTAACGACTTAGTTATAGTTTATAAAAAAGGGGATAAAAGATATATCATTCATATAATTTGAATTATATAGTAAATAGATATTTTTAAAGGCATGATAAAATAATCAATATAGATTCAAAAGGCTAAATACAAAGAAGGTTCTTGAACAAAAAATATGATAGATAACTACATTGCTTGAGTGGTCGCTTCCAAAAGATTTGGAGGAGCTTCTTAAGATCTTGGGAACACATTTAGATACATTTAGAAAGTTATAGGAGAATAAATTAATGATAAATGTGTTTCTATTGAATAATAGTTGGATTTTGGTTGGGTATTTATTGCAAATGAGAGGGAAATTCTTTATTAATTTCGAAACTTAGGGTTTTAACTCCATATAATAAAACAATCAAAACCAAAAACATTACCATAATTTTTAGAAATGGTTTCTACCAAAGAAGAGTGGTTTTAAATAATTTAAATCAATCAAAAATATTAAAATAATACCATTAGTGATGTGGAAGTGAGTCATGTTCATAAATAATTTATTTTAAAACTTGAAAATATAATATAGATTTTGGAGGATTCATAAAAGGTTTATAAAATTAATCAAATAACTTAAAAAACACATTATTTTAATGGTGAAAATTATATTTGGTTGTGGATTCAATTTATTTAATTTATTACTTAACTTTTTTTCCACTATAACATCATAATACAGACTGCATATTTATACTATATTTATTTTTTACCCAAATATTCGACTGTCTTAGAAAATTATTAAAAATTAAGAATTTGATAATTTCAATATGATAATTTCAAAAATGATATTTATTTTATAAAAAAAATTATCTAAATATGAGAATTTAAACATTTGAATAAAAATCCTTATTTACTAGAGAATACATGTTTTCATAACAATAATAATTTTCGAACCCTTATAAAGATTACATTTAACTTAATTAAATTGTATTATAATTTATATATAAATAGATATTATCTAATAATAATATTATATAGAACTAAAATTTATTTAAAATTTATTTAATTTATCAAAAATAGTGTTTTAATTAAAACCAAATATTTTCTAAAAATACAATTTTTGTTTCTTCATATCAAAATATGATTTTCATCAACCCATATAAAATTGAATATATGAAGTAATAATGAAAAGGGGTAAATATAATTATTATTTTATTAAAAATTAAATAATAAAATTCATACTACTATGGTATAAATACATAAATTTTTATTACACCAACGTGTTCCCTAAGGGTAAAGTGTGATATGGTGGTGCTTTCTTAGGGTGGTACTATAAACATGGTTTGGGATGTGATCTTGATAAGATTAAACTTCACCCATAAATGGTTTAAATCATGTTTTAGTTGTTGAGTCTTGGCTTGGTCTTGGTCAAAGGAAAATCCTAGTGATTCCATCTCACTCAAAAGCTCTAATAAATGGGTTTCATAAGGTATAGTCCTACTAGTTGTGGCCATCACTTCTTCTCTATATATCAATTGGTTTTTATAAAAACTCTTAATACACTAATCCTAATGGTCACTATACAATTTATATGTTATCAGTGATTATGATTCTTAATATTATTTTAAGTTCAATAAGCTATATTTTATAATGGTATAAAATAACTAAAGTAGTCCATGTTTTTTTATAACTACATTAATTAATAAGGAATTTATTCATTCAAATGGTAATTTCATTTATAAAATTTTAGGTCATTATAAGAATATTTTGACAAAAATTATCTTTGGTAAAGTAATCAATGCACTTAAAACAGTGTTCAATGTTTCCATGAATTTTTGAAATACTAAACTTGAAGTTAGAACTATCAAGGATAAATAGCTTGACATGTTGGTGTAAAAAAGAAAAACATGCATGAAGAGTATATTCAAAAGATCCATGCTCTAGAAAAATCACATAATTCTACTCTCATTGTTAGGGAAGCTCAATTAGAATTTAAATACAAAAGAATTGAGGACCTTGAAAACTCTTTGAATGAAAATAGTAGATAGAATGAAGATAAAATTAATAAATAGAAAACTTATTGATAAGATAGTATAACATTAGTTTAAAATGATAATATTTCCCTCATCCTAAAATGAATTTAATCAGAAGAAAAATTAAAAATTTATAAGTTAAACATGTTGAAACTTCCTAAGATACTGAGAAAAAGGATGTTTCTATAAAAAAATCTAATGAAAGTATTCTTTCTAAAAAGAATCATATTAGTGTAAATAAAATAATAAAACTATATATTGATAAATATTATATAAAATCCTAGAATAACGTAACCCATAACCCATTTAATATTGCTTATACTAATATATCATAATCTGATAATAGAAGTTCACAGTTAAAATTAGGGAAAATTTTGGTTGATAAATTTTTTAATAAATACATTAAATATTCAAGGGAAGACACATGAATATTTAAGAAAATAAAATCCCCAAATGGTGATCAATATAATAAAATTAAACCTCCAAATAAAAAGTTCCATGAATCTAGAAAAAAATTGTGTTATAAGAAAAAGAAGAATATTTTTTGGCTACTGTTGGTGCTTCTGGAAGTTTGAGAATAATGATGAAGTGTGTTAGAACAACATTTCAATTAATAAATATTACACAAGGCCTATATTCATGGGGATTATAGATAAAGTTAATAAGAAATATTTTGAACATAAATTAACTCTATAGAAGAAGGTGAGTATGTACACCATAAATATATTTGAATGTTTTAAATACTTCTATGAGTATTACAATATAAGTATTCATATAGAATAGGAGTGTTAGTATTCACCAATTAGGTATAATTATTATTAATATATGAAGAGAGGACCATAACTCAAAAAAATAGGCTAGTTAGAAAAGAGATTAAGTTTCCCCAAAAGAAGAAAAAGTAAAGAAAGTTTATCAATAAAAGAAAAGAGTTCAACAAACACCACCTAAGATGAATAAGAAGAAGGATGATGAAGATTACTTTTAAACCAAGAGAAAATTATTATACTATAGTAAAAATTTCCACACCATGAATCATTATATGTTTCCTTTGAAAGTAAAAATTAAAAAAATCAAGTAGAATCAAGAAGATAAATCAATTTAAGAGAGAGACAAGAGGATTGGTTTAGAAATAGAATACATCCCTAAAGATGATGAGAGGAATTTTCCCAAAAGGGTAACTAAAATAATGTTAAAGAACCATATGGTAAATCCAATAAATATGATTATTTTAGGAAGGATTACCTAACTATTTGGACAAAACAACATGAAATGGAAATAAAAATGGAGAAAAATAAAGTGAAAAGGATAAATGAAAAAAGTTCATTTCCCATAAATAAAAACTCAAATTCCACGAGAGGTTGTAAAAAATGGAAAATCTAGTATTTTAGAGTATATGTGTGGAAGGTTTAAGAAGACTGCACATAATACAAATAACTATATGAATCTTATACCTACTCAAGAAGAGATACTAAGGAATGAAAATCAGTCATTGGGAGAAACAACTGTATTACATAAAGATGTAAAAATGAAAAATATACACATTATAAATATTAATGAAATTAAAGATTCAATTATACTGAATAAATATCTATAAATTAAGAGTAAATAAGATATAATCACGAATATATCTAGAAACTTTATAGATAAAAAGAAATAAGTCTCAAGACTGAGATCAAATCCTCATTCCTATTGTTATTATTAATAAACTCAATAGAGTTGCACCTTATTCACTTGATTTTTTTTGTATTTGTGTTCTTAATATGTGGGTAATTGAAGTTGATATTGATTAATAGGGGGATAACTAAATAATTAAATTTGTATAACTATTTAAAAAGGAGTAATATGGAATTACTATTTAAGATATGATAAAATATCTAATTATTACATACTAGAAGATCATAAAAATTAATATATTAAAGTTTATATTATTAAAATATCTACCATGATGATGGGAAAAGGATTTAACCCCTTAAATTATAAATAACATGAAGGATATTATTTTAAAAGTTGATTGAATAATATCTGATTGTTCTGGTCATATCTAATAAAGTTGAAGTAATAGGCAATCTAATCACACATATTTCCCTTATCTTGGTTATATAAAAAAATTTTACAAAGGGAAAGTGTTTATTGATTAGTGATATCAAATAAATGGAGAGTAAAATATGTTTTAATTGAAATTTATGATGTATTTATTGAGTAGAGTTTAGTGTATATGATTCATGAAGAAACTGGTTATACTACCAAAAGGATGATAAGTTTTGAAATTATATCACATGAAGAAATATTAAATGGAAAACATTTATGTATTGATTATATTACTCATTTTTTCTATGTTGGGTTATCCCATTTATACTTAGAGTTTACTAACTAAAGGATCATTACTAAGATAACTTTTGGTATCATCCTTATCTCTACAAGAGGATCTGATGAAGACTTGAAAAATGGGAGAATAAGTTATATTGAATAAAATTATTTTCTCAATAAGATTAAGGAGAATAAGAGTGTGATTTCACTCCTTTATCTCCTTAACATTTATTGTCAATAAGGGGGATAAAACCACTAAATTTATATAATAAAGTGGCATAAAAAATAAATCCAAAAAGGATATTAAAGAACCCATGTGGATAATTGATGAGTATTGTTGTATTTTTTGTCAATATACCATGAGGAATAAAATAAAATTAATAAGGAAGATATATTTATCTATAATAAATTATTATCATGGAAATATAAATTATGTCAGATTGCTATGATTCTAGGAGGATTGTTATGGATTCATTAGATGTAATACTTATGCTATCCTCCCTTTACATTTTATGATTGTTGAACTAGTTATTTAGTCTAATAAATGATCCATTCATGTTTTTGAAGTGACACATTGTTTACATCATGAACAATGTGAAGTGTGGAAAGATGATTTAAAAATTCCTTGAGAAGATATTTAAGATGGTTGGACAATTTTTTGAGAAAAATATCAAAGAATATAGGGTTGATCTTAATTTTTTTAAAACACTTAGAGAAGGAATTACTTTGAGTAATTTAAATTACAATTAGTTACATTAATAATTTATGGAGTATTATTTTATCCAAAAATATAGGATAAGTCCTAGATAAACCAACTAGTATGAAACCAGTCCAAGCTTAAGGGTATCCCGACCAAGACCTAGTCGAGGAGAGTATAACATAAGTAAATCATGCATGAGGGGAATAAGTCAGGCATAGAACACATGTATAGGTGTGTATATGGAATAATTATTCTTATAATATTATATTCAGAGTACACATAAGGCATAAAGTGAGAACTAGAATCAGACTGTCTTCATTGTTGGTGCTAAGGAGCATGATGACTAATAAACCATAGTAGCATCCCAGTAGAATTATATGTGGGAATAATTATTAAAACACACACCATTAACACATTAAAACTTATGGATTTTAGGGGTTTGATTCATGTTTATCTAGAATAAATCATGAAACTCTTCAGTCATCTTCTACCTCACACCTTGTGAGGGTTTGTAAATGAGAAGGGTTTTGCATGGTGTTCTTCCATTTGAGGATCAAATCAACTATGAAAGACAATCCAAGATTAGTGAAAAGAAAGAAAACATAAAAAATTCATGAGGATCATGTGATTGATATGAAATTTTGAGAAGTTCATATGTGATAAAAACCAGGAAAATATACCATTCAGTATGCAGATAAAATCAAATTGTGTGGTTGTTACATAGTTTTAAAGTAGAGGAGTAAGGTGCTCATGAAGTTTCTATGTGATGAAGATACTACAGGATGGTTCTAAATAAGGATTAGTTTGAATATGTTAGTTATTATGGATCAAATTTTAATGTAAATCTAATAAAAATTTATAAAGTGATATCCCATGTGATACACAAAGTATGATCATGTGATAATAATGGTATTTAATGCACCAAGTGGTAAGTAGTGAATGAAGGGTGAGTGTTTGGTGAAGATTTGTTCACATGGATAGTTCATGATATTATAGTATATGAATGAAATTGGAACATTATGCATTCATGGTGTATGTGGTGAAAGTTTATTCATGAAGAAAGTATGCAGGATAGAGGTAACATGATTTTCAGAATCATGACGAATGAAAGTCATGCAAATTAAAATAGATATGGAATATTTTTCAGATATATTTAAAGATTGATTGAATTTATATTATTTTTGGAATCAAGTTAGTCGTAAGTTTCTATATATACCACCTACTTCTATATTTTTTGGTTGATCGATCATCCATAAAATGAGACCTTTGAGAGTTCTTTGTTCTTAAAGAAGGATCCACACACTAGTGTGTGTAAAGAAGAAAATGAAACTACACTTATTTGTGTGTAAAAGAAAAAATTGTGTGATATATTTACATGATAAAGAATAAATAGTATTAAATTCATTAACTAGTATTAATGAGTAAATAGAATAAATTTCATGGTAGTATGAGTAAATATAAACTATTTCCTATGCTATTGATACAATGTAACAAATGGAAAAGGTTTCCATACTTATCTGGTTTTCATAAATAAAAAATAAGAAATGTGAAATAGAAAGGGAACCTACACACTTCTATATGTGAAAAGGATAATTTGAAATATTTTATCACATTAGGAATAAGATAAAAGTTTTATATATAATGTGTTATGTGAAAAATTATGTTTTTGAAATAGGATATTTTTATAATACACGTAATAAAAATTTTGTATGAAGTTTGATTTACGATTGAAATAGTAGTGTGAAGGTGATAGTTAAGAGAATATCACATGGAACAAAATACTATGTGTATTTCTTGGTGATAAACTTGCATGAAATAATGTTTTTATGAATAGTAGAACTGTTTTCCTATACATTCTTAAAGGAAATTCAATATACATGAATAAAATGATAGAATATAGTGATAAGTATTTTTATGTAGTAGATCAGAAGAAATTGATAGTTTGGGGAGAATTAGAAATAATATTTTCTAATAATATTGAGTGACTTTAATTTTGAGGTTTTATCTTCTAATTGTTCGGTATATCGAAGAATAATACAACTAAAAATGTATTGAAGATATTTGAGTTGATCATTCTGATAATTCAGTGAGTTGGAGTATAATTGATATCTTCTACTTATTGAAGAAGATCACTAGGTTGAATTACATGCAGTTATAGTTGTTCATCTAGTGGTATCTAAATACCATTAGTTAAGGAATAAGAATAGTGATTTAATTTAAGGAAATTTTAATAATAAGGGAGATCTTGTTTAGGGGTGAATTGAAAAGAAACTTTTAATAAATGATGGTACCATTATAAACAATTACATTGAATAATGAGTGGCTCTAGTATAAAAAACTCCATATTTGGAAAGTGGATGATACCTACCCAATCATTGTGTGAAATATATAAATACACTTATAATCACTTTAAATTTATAAAAAAATCCATGAACTCAAAATGTCAAACATGACAAGGAGTAGGTTCTCATATTAAGGTTGAACCCTGTAAAATTTCATGTGTGCTTCTATATATTTTATTATTTGTATTACATGTACATATGGTTATTGAGGTTGTATATCTGATCCATATATCCAATCCATGATAGAGGGTTTATTGTATGAGGTGTTAATTTAAAATAATCAATAAATTCGATAAAATTTAGGCACACTGATTCACCCCCTCTTAGTGTCCCTACACGATCCACTTGGCTCTATAGTATCTAGTGTCCAAAGATACTAAACCTAAAAGTTCTCAAGATTCAGTGAGACTATTGTGAGATGCAATATTAATGTAAAATATATGAAAGTTTAACTTGGGTCATCTCACTTGGTATTAAATCTAATTTATAAAGAATGTGTTTTTAGTACCAGACCTAGGAGTGCGTGTCTATGGCACCTCATGATTACTGCCAACTCTGAGTAGTTATCTACCATAAATTGATCTCGAATGTATACGATCCCATCATCATATTTTTTCAATCCTATGGTAGATAAAAAACATATATAATATCCCTCAAAACCTAATAATAAAATTCATATAAACGACTCTTCTTCACTCTATCAACTAGTGAGGAGGTAATTCTTAGAGCTTTAATGATAAATCTTCCCTAATAATACTTAATATTAAGGTGAATCTCGATGAAGAGACTCATTTGATACAAAATTCTACTATTCTTTTCACCACCTAATATTGATTCTTACAACCTTATGCATTAACCACAACATTCCCATTCACATGGGTGTACATCATAAAATATTTAAAATTACTATAAGTTCTCAATCCAACTTCTATACTAAAGGTTTAAGTGACACTGTGAAAATATATATATGAGAATCTCATGGTTAGTATAAAACAAACATCTCTCACCAAAAATATAATATCCCCCACATTTTTCACATGAATAATCACCAACAACTTTAAATCACATGTGGAGAAGTTATAATCATACAACATTAACTTCCTGGACTCATAAGAGACTACTCATCTATCCCACATCAAAATTATTCAATTCCTTATTATTGATACGTCACAGTACAAGGTATACTTTTTACCCATATTAGGTAAGGTCAAGATATTCACAGTCATTAATCTATTCTTTATCTTTTAGAATTTTTTCTCAAAAGTATTTTATCACTCAAAATTTCCCCCCTTCTTGGCCAGGTCTATCATCATCATTGAAAATATGGAGAGTTCCTGAATGAATCTCCTATAGTAGCTTGCAAATCCTAGGAAGCTAAAGATGTCAATTTTTTCGGTTCAATCCCAAGAAACTTAAACCTTGAACTTATCATGTTGTACTAATATTTCTTCCTCAGATATCACATTCCCAAAGAAGTGAATCTCCCTAATCCAAAAATGTAACTTCAAGAGTTTGTCATAAATTCAATGCCATATCAACACACTCAATATGATATCAAGATATTAACTATAATCCTACCATGTGTGGGTGTATAAAAATTTTTAATTGAATAATAAAATGGAAAATTAATCCAAAAATTGATGGAATACCCTATTTATCAGGGTCAAAAACACTATTGGATCATTCTATATACCAAACAACATTATGAAAAACTCATATTGGTCACACATGCTTCTAAAAGTGGCTTTAGGAACATACAATAGTCTCACCCACAAATGGTGTTATCTATACCTCATATAAATATTAGAGAACTGCTTAGATCCCCTCAATGATCGAATATTTCATCTATATGAGGAAGAGGATAGCGATTGTTGACCATCCCATGGTCCAAACATTAGCAATCCACACATAATCATAAAATTACATCACCCTTCTTGGAGAAGAGAATAAGAGTGACCTAAGAGAATGTTCTTATAAAAATAAATCTTTTTAACACTAGGAACTTTAGCCAAACCTTTAATTATATCAACTCATTCAGAGGTATCTTGTATAGAGGAATGAATATAGGCCCTGTACCTGAAATTAAATTAATATCAAACTTGACCTCTTTCTTAGGTTGTAGCCCTGAGAATTACTTAGGAAATGCACCATAAAACTAGTTGATGATAATAGTAAAAACAATTGTGTCATATACTTGTATTATCTTAGAAAAATGCTCACATCTAGGCCATAATCATCCCCAAATTTCCATAGTTAGTCCCTAAATAGATTTCTAGCATATCCCACTCTCTAAAAGTGGTATAAGAATCACCCTTAAAATATAAGAAAGATACCCATCAATGAAAGTAGTTGATTTTTACTTGATAGTGAGTTAGATAATCTATACCAATTACTACATCGAATCTATGCATCTCCAATACAAAGAAATCCTAGATATGTCAATAACTAATAATCACCATGGCATATCCTGAACACCTTCATTTACCCCTGATGGCACATGTAAGAGTGTATTAATAATCACCACCCTTATTAGATACCCCATAAATAACTATTTGGGAATAAAGGAATGGGAATAAAGGACCCATATCAAAAAAATATAAAATCAATGGTATATTTCATGATTATCATACCTCCAACTAGCGATAGACCCTCTCTAAGATCCTAGAGATTTTTCTCTATAGAATGAAGTTGGCTAAAACCCCAACCCTGAGATCTCAATATCTAGCTACCCTATGGGGTACCACTCTACTGAAGCTATTTATCCTTCCCCATAATAACTACATCTTACTCTATATACTAATAAAATAGAAAAATCTCAACTACTAATCCACTAAAATACTCTTATCCTATCTATTGAATATTGATTCAAACTTGAATTGTATCTATTTATTATGGTTCACTCTTATAGAATCTCTACAGGCAACCCATATGATCGTAGGATCATAAATCCTTCAGTAGCATATTAATTTTTTTTATGGAGATACTGTAACACCCCAAGGCTTTACAAATAAATTTAATATATAATGTAATTCATGAAATACTAAGTCTCTACGAAACAAAACTTTGTTATTATAACCTATCTGTTAAACATAATTTTTCCACCTCTGTATTTTGAATTTCAAAAAATGGACATACACGGTTGTGATCGGTAAGATATTTAGAGTATGATAGGATCAAATTACATTTTTTTTGTGAATAGTAACTTGGCCCTTATAAATAGTAGTGCACCCTTATGAATAGTAATATAACCCTTATGAATAGTAACCTCACCCATGTAAGTATAAAATAAATTTAGGCACCTTATAAATGAGACTGAATATTTTAAAAACTAATAACTAAGTGTTGGTATTTTTTATGAGTAATAAATATTTAATTACAATTTTAAATTAATAAATTTATTTAAAATAAAATTAATTTTCATAAAATGTATTCCTAAATAAATATTTTTTTCTTATGATTTTAGGATAATTTTAGGAGTCCTCAGTTAATTTTTGAAAGCATTATAAAATCACTTTTAAATTTAAAATCTGTATTTTTTAATTAAATAATAATTTTATTTAAAAAATTAAATTTCAAATATTTAGAAAATTATTTTGATAAAATGGAGTCCATTTTTTAATTCTACACTTTGAAAAAATTTTATGGTGAATTTTTTGAATTTTTCTAAAATACTTGAATTTTTAGTGAATAGTGAAATTTGATAATTTATGAAATATGCTAAATCAATGAATTTCTGCATCATGTTGGAGTCATAGATGATGTAAATGGATATTGTTTCGAACTCACAAGAACTTATTACTATTTTAGGTCACAATAATCAAGAATATTCATAGTCTTGAGCCAAAATAATAAAATAATGATTAAAATAATGAAAAAACCATCCTCTCCTCCATTATAAATACTACCCCTCACCCCATCTTCCCCTCACACCTATCAAGATTTGAGTCTTGACTAATTTCTTTAAAACAATTTTCCCAAGTCCCCCCCAACTTACAAGATCTTCTAGTCTCAAAAAAATACCCAAACCCCTTCTCTTAAGAAGGTTCTCAAGGAAGATATTTCAAGAGGTAAACCCTCTTCCTTTTTCTTTTAATTTCACTTTTAATTTATTTTATTTTGTTATATTATCCTAAAATACTCTATCAAAATGATCATGATAAATCAAATATCATTTATATACTGAAATTATATCATGTTAATGGAATATCCTTCCTCAAACTACCATCTCTCTCTTTTATTTTATAAATGAAATCATCGTCTAGGAGGTGCAGATTTACAACCTTCGTGGATGATGAAGTTTCATTTTTCAAATTATTCTTCAAAGATATTCATGAAAAAATTTTAATGGTTGATAAAGAATTTAAAATTTATAATATAATACTTTTTATATTATATAATTATCATATTTACATAATACTAAACCATAAAACAAAATGAGTTCGTTATGATCAATAACCACTGTAATAATATTAACGATTGTCACTAAATGTATTATCTAATGATTCATACTCATAATATATAAAAAAATTATATATATAAAAATTTAAAATTTTATATGTTAATAAATAACATGTCTTCCAATTCTAGATAATTATATCTATTCCACATGAATTCCATTACTTAAAATCAGGCGAACCGATTAGGAAATCAAAGAACAAACACTCTGGAATGACAAAATTCATCATTATAACTCATAAATAAGGAAATAAATGAACTTTATAAAATTATAATAGATAAAATACATATATATAAGGTTATTAATTAGTTAATTTATGAATTTAATTTTATTATTCAGGATGTTAAGGTCAAGTGCAGAACACATTGGAACATAAGGTAAGAGTTTTCTACCCAAACCTCCATTTTCTTTTAGGTAACTATTTATCTCTCTTAACCAATTAAATTATTAATTATTCTTATTTAATACTCATATATTATGTGTTAATGTTACATATATGTGAACCAATGACAATCCTTATTTATTTTATGGGTTGTTAAATGTTTTATAAATATCTTTCTTAATTCTTCTCGATAAACAAGCCCGATTCAAGGTAACTTCTCAAATTATTACCTATTTTAAAGTACAATATATAATCTTTTTTAAGCCAAAATTATTTTTATAAAACCACTCATTTCATCATGAAAAAATTACCTTAGTTAATTTCTAATTTTATACAAATATTTTTCTAAAAGAACACTTCTTTTCAAAGTAAAAGTGTATTTCTCTCAAAAATTCCTCAATGATTTTATTAGAGTATTTTTATCTATTTCAACACCTCTATTTAATTTTATGTCTTATTGAGGTTAATATCTTATGTTTATCATCTAAAATATTTTATTAAAAGTTTTATGATTAGTTTGACTATGGATGTGCTATCTTGATACCATTCACCATACTACTCAGAATGGTTAGTGTTTATGTGTACAAATTGGGGAAAGTTATTTCATATGTTCATATTGTTTATGTTTAGACTCTTTCATATAAGTAATGAATTAGACTTAACAAGTTATATGTGGGGCTCGCTATAGATCCTTGATGCATCTGTAGGTATCATGAGACAAAACATAACTGGGTTTTGGCTGAGGCCTTGTCCTAGTATTTTCAGACGTCTTGGCTGAGGCCTTGACACTATGTTTTAGATGTCAGAAATTATGAATTCACTCATTATGGTATTAGTAATTGATAAACCGTGTGATTATTCTACTAGTGTATTATCAATTATTATGTTTCATTATCTTATGATCATTTATATGAACCTATTTAATCAGCTTGAATTCCTACCATATTATGCTCAAGTATTTTTTTAAAGGCATGTGTTTAGTTGTTCACCATGCCTAGTATTTATTTTCATGATAACTTTCACTATATTACTTTCCCTTATTGAGAATATAAGATCACCCATTTATTATGATTTATTTTCCCTAGGAATTGAAGATGAATATTATGAAATAGTTGTAGGGATAATCTAGGAGTCACAGATTATTCCAATGGAATTTCTATTATGTATTTCATTTCAAGTTATAATGTTGAAATTATGTTTGTATATTGTTTTTAAAAAATAATAATCTATTTGTTACTTTGGGATAAAACTTTCTTGTAATCATTATAATGTATTAATATAAGGCAACAGCTCTAGGAAACTGGGGTCTGGGTCCTTATAGTTGGTATCAAAGGAAGTTTAGTAGAAACCTTGGAAACTAAATATAGAAAATGTAGATTAGGGAACAAAGTATTAAGGTAGAATTTGAGGATAAGCATACAAGAAAATACTATAATTTTGGAAAAGAAGATATTATGTGGATATTAATAGAAAATAAATCCCTATCTAGATACTATAAGTGGATGTGGTTCTGGCATAGATGTATCTAGGAGTGACAACTTTGACAAAGTGTTCTGGTCTTGACTCAAGGTAACCTGGTACATAACAACGAGGCTTACTGCACACCTGATTTGAAACTCCTAAGGGATATTCTTAAGAAAATTTACATTTTATTTACACACAATTATGAAAGATTTAAATGTAATTAATTCCCAAAGAAACCATTCTTATGATTATGAAATTAGACATGTATAAAATTTTAATTTATGTTAAGTGCTTTTATATTTTGACATTCACTACCACAAAACTGGGCAAGGCCAACGCCACCCCTTTATCAGCGCTAACGAAAAAGTGATGATAAAGGGGGGGGGGGGATTTATCAACGCTAAAAAAAGCGATGATAAAGGGTGCCTTTATCATCGCTAAAAAAAGAGCTGATAAAAGTACCCCTTTATCAGCACTTTTTTTTAGCGCTGATAAAGGCCCCCCTTTATCAGCGCTTGTTTAGTAGCACTGATAAAGGGGGGGGGGCTTTATTAGTGCTTTTTTTAAAAGTGATGATAAAGGGTCGGCTTAAAAAAAAAATTTAAAAAATATATTAATATATAAATATAGTTATATAGTTATATTGATATAAATATAATATATAATTTTTAAATATATTTTAGATAAGTATAAATGTACATTTACACTTAATATACTTAATATATAAGTTATTTAGTGAAAATGGATTCTTAAAAAATTAAAAAAATATTTTTAATTAATAATTTGATAATTATTATGGAGTAATAGTCATTTAATAACAATTTTAAGAATAAAAAAATAAAAAAAATTAAAAAAAGATCTAAAATATGTTGAAAATTCAACTCAAACTTCAAATGGCCATAAATTTTGATTTGGGAGTCCGTTTGAGCTCTACCACATATAAAATCGAAGCCTGCGACGAGTTATACGTCGTTGTGACCAGGGGGTACCCATAGTTTTTAACATTTTGTGGATTTTCAGCATCGTTTAAGGGGGTATTATTGGATTTTTTTGGTGGGGACTGAATTTATTCAAAGGTATTACATTCATATTGATATTATGTCTTTGAAATTTTATCATTTTTTATAATGCACTTCTATTTATAATCAAATATATAATTATATGTACATATTTTTTATATATTCACACCTAAAAATTAATTTTTTTAAATAAATAATTAAACATATTTACATATAAAATATACTAGCTTTATCTAAATAAAAACTAATATCCATTTTATTTAAAATACCAATATATGAATATTTATATAACTACTATATACTAATATAACTATATATATATTAATATAACTATATGTATATATTAATATAACTATATATATATTAATATAACTATATATATTAATATAAATACATATTACTGTACGAATAAATATAATGAAATATATATATAAATAAATAGATATATCATGAATAAGAGAACAAATAAATATAGGGTAGTGGCAAAGGATTTAGGTGCGCATGGGGGAGGTCTCGAGATCAAATCCGGGTGGAGGAAAGGGCACGCGTGCAAGGGTGATTTAAAGGGTTAGCGCTGATAAAGGGTGTAGGCGGTGCGGGCGGCCGCTGGATGTGCGGGGAAAGAGCTGATAAAGGGGGGATCAAGCACTGTAAAATCCCCCCCCCACGAGATTGGCAGTATTTTTTTTATTTTTTTTATTCTTTTTATTTTTATCAGTGCTAAAAAAAAGCGATGATAAAAGGGGTCTTTTATCGGCGCTAAAAAGAAAGCGCCGATAAAAGACCCTTTTATCAGCGCTTCATTTTAGCACTGATAAAAGACCCCTTTTATGAGCTCTTTTTTTAGCGCTGATAAAAGGGGTCTTTATGAGCACTTTTTGGAGCGCTGATAAAGGGGAACCCCCCTTTATCTTCGCCGACATTATCAGCGCTTTTTCTAGCACTTTTAATGGCCATTTTTAGAGCTGATAAAAGCCATATTTGTAGTAGTGATTATACATTATGATTCATAACCTAATTTAGTGTATTCCATTATTTATAAATGGATCCCAATGGAAGTAATGGAAACCACATGAATGCACATATCCCATATAGGGATTTAACTCCTATACAAAATAATGATGTTGGTTTTGAAGATGATACTGGTTTTGAGAAACTTATAACTATACTGGGATAACTGACTCAGGTTATGAATAATAACCTTAACCATATGGAGCATCCTGATCCACAATGAGGAGTAATATTAAACTGATTTATACAAAAACAAACTCCATCATTCAATGAGACTACAAACCAATTCATAGAGGAACAATGGATAAGTTCCTTAGAGAAGATATTTGTTGCTTTGGGATGTAATGAAATGGACAAGGTTATTATGGAAGTTTATCATTTATCAGGAGATGTAGATCAGTGGTGGTTGTTAATTCAAAACACGAAGGAGGAGGAAAAAATATAATAAATGGAATAGAGGGACTTTAAAGAAACATTCTTGGAAAAATATTTTCCTAGAGAAAAAAGAGCAGATATAGAGAGAAAATTCTTGAGTTTGAAACATAAAGAAGATGAAAACATTGAAAAGTAGGAACCCAATTTTATAAGGCTAGAAAGGCATGCCATAAACTACATATGTAATATAAGGAGCAAGATTGATCAATTATTTGATGGTTTAAAACCATTTCTCTGAAGGGAACTGGTTTCCAAAACTTTCTCATCATATGAAGATATAGTCTCATGTTAAATAAAGACAGAGAAAGAATTCTATAGCTCTTATGACTTTAATGGAAAGCAAGAGAAGAATAGGGTGGCAGGGTAAAGAATAGATAAACAGAATAATAAAAAGGGGAGTTTTTCAACATGTGATACATGTGGAAAGAAACACCCCAGATATGGGGAATTATGCCAATGATTGTCCTAAGAGTCAAGGGAACATTACCCAGAGAATGAAATTAGAGAAAAGAAAATCTTATGTAATAAAAAATGTTGAGGTTGAATTTTATAATGATGTGGTGGAAGGTACATTAATCACTCCCTCAAACTTAGACAACACTTTATTTGATTCTATATCATCATATTCTTTTATATATTCTTAGTTTTCCAATAAAATTAGACATTTCCAATTTGATTTAATAAAGGAATTGTTAGTAAAAACTTATAATGGAAGTATCATTGCAAAAAAGATGTGTTGATTAGTACCCCTTTTGAAACATAAAAATGCTTTAGTTTCTAACCTTATCATCATTACCGTGATTGAATTTGATATAATTATTGGTATGAATTGGCTTTCAAATTATGATGCAAAAATCTATTGCAAGAAGAAGGAAGTTAATTTTTTTAAGAATGATGTAGAATCCATTATCTTTAGAGAAAAAACCTTTTCATTTGATTCTTATCTAGATCCACCCCCAGTAGCTCTACTGAATTCAATTATTGGGGAGGAACCAAGAAGATTATGATTCAGGCAAGCCTGCTCCTAGGAAAACCAAATAAAAAATTATAAAGTGCATGATAGGACATCACAGAGCCACTCTACAAAGATGAGTGTAAACCTTACCACAATAATCAGCATGAACAAGACAAGAACAGTGCTCAGGTAATACAAAGGACTAGTTAGAGGTGACTTCCAAAATTTCCCTTTTTGAAAGAGCATCCACCACTTTATTAGCTTCACGATAAACATGTGTGACTTCAAGGGAGAGTGAGACTAGAAGCCGAAAGGCATTTAGTCAAGACCGATAGTATCTTCCATGGCACATTCCTTGAATGATATTTCAGAATTTGAACTACAATAGACGAGTCTAACTCTATCCATAAATCATGCCATCCAAAATGGACAACATAACTAATTTCTTTAATCATAGCCCATAGCTCCACTTCAATAGAAAATCTATTGCCAATAAAATTGAGGAAGCAGACTTTCACAAAACTCTGAGAGGTATGGAAGACAAAACCACACCCAGAGGGGCCTAGAGCACTAGAGGAATCCCCATATACATTAACATTTATCCACCGTGGAAGGGGCAGTATCAATCAGATATATTTCACCATCAATGGATTCTTCATCCTGTCATTAATACCAAGAGATATCAACAAAAAAAGGTCAAAAACAACATTTCTCATAGAACCAGTTTGGATGTTAGAAGCCATTAAGATAGCATGATGCAAAGATAATACACCAGCATGAAATGAAGTTTTGATGTTATTAAAGATTAGTTAATTTCTTGACTTCCATATGAATTCCAAAACAGTAGTTTTCGCTTCCAACAGAAGATAATGGACCTTATCACTATAATCAACCTTGAAGATGGACCGCAACAATCCATCAAAAGATTGAGAGGAGAATCTACATTGGAAGCTACCCTGTATATAAGGCCAGAACCTACAAGAAAATTTGCATGAAATGAAAATGTGAGATATGGTTTCATATGCTTCCAAGCAGAAAGTGCAGACTGTGACAAGATATAGTCCTGAACGTTATAGCATAGCATGCAGTGGGAGCCTGTTTCTCCATATTCTCTAGATAATTAGAGATCAATAAGGAGGGATAAAAGGTTTATTGAAACACATAACCCAATTTGGAGGATGTATTGAATCACCACAAAGAGAATTATAGCTTTACTTTGTGGTGAAGATGCCATTCAGGTTGGGCATCCAAACCAGAACATCACAGTCATTAAAACAGTATCTAGTGGATTCCATGCACAGATGACTGGGCATAATTCCATAAAGATATGGATCATCAAAAAACTTTGCAATCATGTTAAGATTAAGAGATGGTGGAATGGTAATCTCATCATAGATAAGCTGGGACAACCAAGTGGTGGTCCAATAATTCAAAGAGAACTGCTTACACACCACCCATTTTGAGTAATCCATAAGATCAGAGTAGGCCTTCTTTAATGCAGTCTAGATAGAGGATATAATGTAATCAACATACCCATTCTGAAATTTTCCAAAAAAATTAATTGTCAGAAAATCGATAGAGGAATCATAACTTGATAGAAGTTTTCAGGTGAACTTTTTAATAAAAGTTTCATTGAAGATCTTTATATATTTAATTCACAACCAACCTATTTGTACTGGTTTGTTACAATCCTTCCAGGAAACTGTGACCAATTTATTCTCATGAATTGAGCCAGTCTATAAGAAGTTTCTAATTCTTCCACTTAGCTCTTTAATCAGAGATCTGGGCCACTTATAAAAAGAAAAAGAGTAAGAAAACATTTATGTAATGAATTAATTGACCATAAATATTCTCCCTTCTTGAGACATATTTTTCCCTTTCCATATTGCCAACTGATTGGTGATTTCAAGGAAATATTTTCTAAATGACACCTTTTGACTCTAACCTAGAAAAGTGGTACACCATGGTAAGTAAATGGGAGAGATCCTCTTTTAACACCAAGCTTTATAGCTATTCTATTTTTATTTGATATGAAAATTCCTTCCCAAAAATTCTTGGGGAGGAAGATAAAATAATATCTATAGGTGAAGAAAAAAATATTCAAATTGATTATGTACCTATTGTGAAAGAATACATTGATGTATTTCCAAGGGATTTACCTGGACATCCTTCAAAGTGGGAAATTGAGTTTTTTATTGATTTAATTCCCAGTGTAATGCCTATATCAAATACCCCTTATAGAATGTCCATAATGGAATTAGTATAACTAAAGAAACAATTAGTGTAATTGATTGATAAAGTATTTATCTTCCCTAGTGTTTCTCCATGGGGAGATCCTATTTTTTCATTAAGAATAAAGATAGATCTATGGGGTTATGCATCAACTATAGGGAGATCAATTATATTACTATAAAGAATAAGTATCATATTCCTTGCATTGATGATTTATTTGATCAACTTCATGGAGGCCAATATTTTTCAAATATTAACCTTCGATCTAGATATCATCAGTTGTATGTGAGGAAGGATGATATTCCAAAGAAAACATTTTGAACTAGGTATGGGAATTACAGGTTTATAGTAATGCCTTTTGGACTGGCTAATGCACCCTTTATTTTCATGGATTTAATGAATAGAGTTTTCAAGGAATATCTTGATGAATTTTTTGTGGTATTTATTGATGATATCTTGGTATACTCAAAAAGATAAAAAGATCATGATAATCACTTGTACATTATTATGAAGACTCTTAGAAGAAATGAGTTATATGGTAAGTTTAGAAAGTGTGAATTATATATTCAAATAGTTTCTTTTCTTGGACATATTATCTCTAAGGATGGAATATTAGTTGATCCTACAAATACAAAGGATGTTCACTAATAGACTACTCCAATGAATATAACTAAGGTACACAATTTTATTGGTTTAGCAGGTTATTATCAATGTTTTATTCAGAAATTTTCCTAATTAGCTAACCCATTAACCAAGATTAATCTTAAAGGGGTTAAGTTCATATGGAAAAAAATGTGAATAATGTTTCGAATAATTGAAGAAGAGGTTACTAAATGATCTAATATTGACTCTACCATCAGAAAATGGTGGATTTTTGATTTATAGTGATGAATCAAAGAAAGGTCTGGCTATGTCCTTATGCAGAATGATGGAGTTATTGCCTATTCATCAAGGTAGTTAAACATTCATGGAAAAAGATATCCAACTCATGATATTAAGTTAGTAGCTGTAATCTTTTCTCTAAAGATATGAAGACACTATCTATATGGAGAAATATTTGAGATATATACAGATCACAAGATCTTAAAATATATCTTCTCACAGAAAGAACTCAACATGAGGCAAAGGAGATGGCTTAAGCTACTCAAGGATTAAGATTATTCCATACACTACCACCTAGGAAAGGAAAATAAGGTAGTTAATGCATTGAGTAGGAAGGATCATGGAGTTATAAAAAAAATAAGAATCAAGAAGGATCCTACGTTCATGGATCTAGTAAATATGGATATGGGAATTATCAAATAAGGTGAAACATCATTACCTTTTTTAATTGGACACCCAACCATCTTTATTAAAAAGGATTAAAACTCCTCAGTCTGATGATGAGAATCTTAAAAAGGTATGAATGATGGGAAGTTGGATGAATTTGCGTGTGAGGATGGAATCCTGAAATTTGGGAAGAGGATATGTGTTCCCTCTATACCCGAGAATAAAAGGAAGTTATTGGATGATTCCCATAGCTCGAATTTCTCTATACACCATGGTAGCCCTAAAATGTATAGATATTTGAAGGGACATTTCTAGTGGGACAAAATGAAGTGGGAAATTGCTGATTATGTATCAATATGTTTAGTCTATTAATAAGTGAAGTCCTAAAAAAATATATTATAGGAGTCATGCAACCTCTACCTATTTCTACATGGAAATGAGATGACATAACTATGGATTTTTTATTGAATTATAGAAAAATACATGAAGGAATGATGAAATATGGGTAATTGTTGATCAACTTACCAAATCTGCAAATTTACTCACAATAAGGGAGGATTTTCCACTAGTGCACCTTGCAAGGATCTATATAAATGATTTTGTGAGACTTCATGGAGAACCTATCTCAATAGTTTCTGATTCTGATCCATGATTTACATAAAAATTATGGAAAAGTCTTTAGAAATATTTGGATAATGAACTTCGTTTGAGTAATTCTTATCACCATCAAACTGATGGGAAATCAAAAAGAATGATATGAACTTTATAAGACATGTTGAGATCATATTCAATTGACTTTAAAGGCATGTGGGATCATTATTTACCTTTATTGGAGTTTTCCTAGAATAATAGTTTCCATTAAAATATTCAAATGGCACCATATGAAGCACTGTATGGAAAGAGATGCCGTACAATAACATGTTGGGATGAAGTTGGTGAAAGGAATCTTGTGTTCCCAGATCTTATGAAGGAAATAATAGTGGAGGTAAATACTATTCAAAATAATAGTTTGCATTCAAATATTCAAATGGAACCATATGAAGAATTGTATGGAAAGAGATTTCATACACCAACATGTTGGGATGAAGTGGGTGAAAGGAAGCTTGTGGTCCCAGAGCTTGTGGAGGAAACAACAGTGGATGTAAATACTATTCAAACCCATATCAAAGTAGCTCAAAGCAGAAAAAAGAGCTATGTTGATAATTATAGGAAGGAATTGGAATTTAAAGAGGGAGATCATGTTTTCTTGAAAGTATATCCATGTAAGGGTGTTATAATATTTTGGAAGAAAGGGAAATTAAGCCTTAGACACATTTAAACTTTTGAAATTTTGGAAATAATTGGAGCTATGGATTATCGTTTGGCAATTCCTCCTAGATAGTCTAAAGTACACAATGTGTTCTATGTCTCATTGTTGAGAAAGTACATGCTAAAACCAACACATGTCCTCACTTTTGAAGTTATAGAATTGGAACCCAACTTATCTTAATGTGAAGAGAATATCAGGATTCTAGACACAAAATAATAAGTGTTGAGGAATCAGATGACTCAGTTGGTAAATGTACATTAGAAAAACCATAAAACTGGAGAGGCAACATGGGAGCATGAGGAACATATGATGAAGAACTACCAAAATATTTTTATGAGGTAACATTTTGGGAATTTTGAGGATGAAATTTTTGTAAGGGGGGAAGAATGTAACACCCCAAGGTTTTATAAATAAATTTAATATAGAATGTAATTCATGAAACACTGAGTCTCTGCGAAACAACACTTCTTTATTATAACCTAGCTGTTAAAAATAATTTTTCTACCTCTATGTTTTGAATTTCAAAAAACGGGCATACATGGTTGCGATCAGTAATATATTTAGAATTTGATAGGATCAAATTATATTTGTGGTGAATAGTAACTTGACCCTTATGATTAGTAATGTACGTGCTGGTGCCAAAATTTGTCCCTTGGGAAAACAAACCCCACAAAAATTCCAAGGAAGCCTGCCTCACAGAGTAGCCTCTAAAAGCACCTCCGGCTCTGAAATCGATGCCAACCAGTAGGAAAAGCCTCCTATGTGGTCACCGAGGAGCAGCTGACAGAGCACTCCATGATTACGACACACTTGAGAGAGATCTCTGCACCACCATAGAGCCACTAGAGGTGCACTCTGAGACTATTAAACAATTGAGAGAGAGATCTACACCGCCGCAGAGCAGCTGTGGAGAACTACGCAACTAAAACGCACTAGAGAGATCCCTCTGCAAGTGCTATGCAACGGCTGATGGAGAGCTCCTCAAGTTTGAGGAACTTGATGTATCTACCTCTAATTTCAAGGTCCAAATTCCTTTGTCACCCGACCTATGAGCTTCATGCCACCTCTTTCCTATAAATACTAGGCTTCCCCAAAACCCAAAGAATGAATACCCTGATCTTTTTCCTTCTCATATCTTAAATTAAAAAGCACCCTATGCTCTATAAAATATTGAAAAAATTAACTCTTCATGGTATTTTAGCATCATGAAATACCTTTTCCCTTTTCTCATATTTAATCCCTCTTCAAGCAGGTATGCCCTTCGCGAAGCCCACAGGCCACTGAAAAGGAAGGAGATCCCTATGGGAACTCAGGTCTTTGAAAAGCACTCATGCTTCACGAAGTACCATCCATACACATGTGAACCCCATGCTATGGAAGGATCACTGTGCTTCGAAAAGTAAATTGCTTTGCAATGCTGCACTTTGCAAGGCACCCATGCTCCATGAAGTCCTACTTCGCGAAAGTACTTTCACTTTGTGAAGAACTCTTCATATGAATATATACTCCATGCTTAATCTATACCACTCCACTTTACAAATAATACCCCTTCATAAAGTCTCTTCACTTTGTGAAGCACTAGATCCCCACAAGGTCCCTTCCTATGAACCCCTTTGCCCCACAAACCCTACTTCTCTTGTACGACCCTACAAGTTTGTACTAAGTGATTTCAAAGTCCCTTGGAAGGTGCTTCATGTTGTGTTTATTTGCCTTATTCTTCTTCGTATAGGCATGATAATGTCTATTTCTTTTTCACATAACCATTCTAATGTGATCCCCTCAATGGATCACTCCACAACCCCATCTCTATACAAAATTACTAGTGATTTCCATTCACCAAGGGTTAAAGAGTGTCAGTTATGTAAGTCCTTGGGATGAAGAGTGAATCCTCATCATCCGAGATACATGATGTTAAACTTCCAAGAACCCTCATCCTTAACACATGTAGTTAAACTGCAATCACCGCATGTGTGGTAGGACCAAAGGACTAAAGGGGCGATGGGCACAGGTTCCCTCATACTCTCTCTTTCCCTTTGATCTTTGTCACCATTCACACTTTAGGTAGTCTGCATGTAATCCTCGATACCCCCTAATGGGGTGTTCTAGGAACAATGTACATATCCTCCTCATACATCTAGACACCTACTCGGGCCTCCCCCTAGGGTAATTCACAATCTTCATATCCTTTGGCCACTAACCATGCGTAAGACCGACTCCATTCCTCGTGGACACACCTTTCACGATGCGATCGTCAGGTCTTTGTTGCCTCTTGTTTCTCAAACTGATCATGAATCACATGGTCTTAGAGTAATCATCAACCATGACATCCTCTATGGGAATCCTTAGTGTGTAAGCCCCATTCCTCATCCCATCGAACTATGTGGACTTTGATCCTTGCCCCTTTCCAATCAAGGTATGTTGGAAGCCTCCCTGAAGTTCAAGCCCATCACCCATCGGTACCAACCAATTCATTTCAGTTCACCCTCATCCTACATGACGTTAAATTGTATACCCCTATCATCCTTCATGATGTTAAACTGTATTATTTTGAACTACATGAGTTTTGAACCCTTTTCCCTAGATAGGGTATATAAGAAGCCTCCCTAAGGTTCAACCCCCAAAACTGGTAAACTTCAGTGTCCCCATTTTTTGGGACCCACACACTTGGTCTATCCCTTAGTGGTGTCAGAACAGATCTGAAAATCTAACCATGCATAACCCCCACACTTGATCCATATTCCTCTAACCAAGAGTGTACCTCTCGTGATGGGCTGCTAACCATGCATAATCCCCCATCATGTCGTTGGTTTGCTACCCTTTGTGTACACCCCAATTTCATGACCCATTCTGAACTATGTGGACTTTGATTCCCTACCACAGGGATATGTAAAAGGCCTCCATGAGGTTCAATCCCATCATCTTTGTCCTATCCTAGTATCTCCCTTGAGCCTTTGTGTTTTGGGAAAGTCATGCACCAACTCAGAGGTTCTACTTACTTTGGGTCCCATCCATGCGTCCATTCTCATGGGTCACCTCCTCAGGTGTCTCACCGCCCCACCTAACTATGTGGACTCTGATTCCCTACTATGGGGATACGTAGGAAGCCTCTCTAAGGTTCAATTCTGATATCACTGACATCTTTACATCGGTTCCATCTCATTCCTCCCATCCACTTCATTCAACCATCCATCATCTATCCTGATTCCTACCCAGGATACCACATCTCGGTAGGATCACACAATTTCCTTGGGAAAATAACCATGTGTAATCCCCACACAATCCACAACCATCCAACCAAGAGTGTCCCTCTTACAATGAGCTGTTATCCATGTGTAAACCCCAGCATGTATCCGGGTCATTGTCCTTTGTGTACACCCCAATGCCATGTCTCGCACTTTGAACTATGTGGGTTTTGATCCCTATCATCTACACAAGGTACTTAGGAAATCTCTCTAAGATTCAATCCCAGCCAATGGTAAACCTTAGTGTCTCCTTTTTTGGGACCCAGTCATCCTCAAATCTATCCTCATTGGGAGTTTTGATCCACCCATCTATTAAGCCTCCCAGGTGCTCCCTCCTAGGGATGTACCCATCTAATCCACTCTCATCAGTGTTCCAATTAGTCTGATCTGTCCCCACTAGATGTTAAACTTGTGACATACCCCAAGTTAAACATGGGAAGTTGAGGAAAACCTTAGAGAAATGCCTATGGCATACGATTCCCCACACTCGAGGAGTGATTCCTTGGGGGTTTCTAAACCCTCGAGAAGCCCTATCATAAGTAGAAAAGATCCAGGTGTATTAGTATTTCAGTATCTAGACATCCCATCAATTCCCTATGTGACTACTCTCCTAAGAGAAGGTTACTTCCCGGACTAGACCCCATGGGATGTCCTAAAAGAAGAAATGTAATTAACCAACCTCCACCAAGATATGGCATTGGGAAGAGTTTCATGAACCATGACTCAAATTAATAAGGGAGACTCAGACTAGGAAATGAGTTCTGAGGAGGAATCCAAGGAAGGAGGAACCGACATCCCATCATAAAATTTCAATCAAGGAGAAAACATCCCTAAATAAGCGACGAATGCTGCCTGACTTTGGAAAGCGGGAATGTGGGGAAACAACCAGAACATCGCAGCATAACGATTCTCACCCCGAAGAAAGAATCAGAAATAGAAATGGTGAACCCGATGTGAATCTATTCTTTTCAATATAGATATTAGTAACATTAGGGGAATCAAAATATAAGCATTTAACTGGGATCTAGCTATCCAGTTCTAGGTCCATCCAAGAAAATAGTGGGCCTAGCGTGAAACTCACCAAAGTTGGGGTAGTTGATCATTAGGCATTCTGGTCTATGATATTGTCAGCATGGATCTTTATATCATACTATAAAAGACAGAACAATGCTGGGGCACTGCGCATCACTTTCCTATTATCTATACTGATGAGAAAATCTTTCTACTTTATAGGACCCAAGATCAAGACACAAGAAACCAATCACCTCCTTCCCGTAGACACAGGGGTAGGGGCAGTACAAATGCTGCAATTGCCCATAGCTTCATCTACTCTACGATGGATCCCATGCCCATAGCCGTTCAAAAAGAGGTTATGAATAATATTAACTAAAATTTAAATTTTATATACTCTATATAATTTTAGAATTTATATTATGTGTTTCTTAGACATAATATAAGAACATTTTTTTTTTCAAATAAAAGAAGTATTTTTCAAAAAATGCAATTTTTCTGCCATTTAATGGAGAACCCTTTTTGAAACCAATATTTGAAAATTTTATATATTAAATTTAATGAAATTAAATTCTTCTTTAGAATAAGGACATAAAAATTTAGTTTGGACAAATTTTTGGTACTTTTTTGATAACTTTCATATTTTGATGAATAGTGAAAAAATACTAAAGTTTAATTGAAAACAAATTTTTTAATCAAAATAATTTATAGTGTTAAATTATGAATTTGAATGGTTTGAAAGTATAATTAGATTATATTTTTATCATTTAATAAAATTTTGGTCATTATAAGTAATTTTACATTTAAATTTGATATAAACACATGTCAATATTTTAATAGTTTTTACTTTTTAAAAATCCGCCTTTTGCTTTTGAAAACATGGATTAATTTTAAATTAATTAATGAAACTTATATGTTTTTAATTTTTTAAAATAGAATTCATTTTTGAATTTTTATTATCAAAATTATCTTAGTGTGAAGTTTTGGTATTTTTTTGAAAACTTTCAATTTTTGATGAATAGTGAAAAACACTACATTATTGTTTAAAACCGACTTTTTATTTAAATAATTATTTATTTTATTTAAATTTATTTTAAGTCAAAATAGAAAAATATTACCTATATTAGTTCAATATAATTCATTTGAGTCATTTTTATAATAAAATTAGATGTATAAAATTTTATTGAACTTTTTACTGTCTTTTACCCACCTTCTAGCACGTTAGCAAATTTGCATAAAACGTAATTTTACCAATTCTGTGAAATGAATTTCAGAAATCCAAGAGACAATGTTGAAATTAGTACATAAATTTGGTTCAATAAGATTAAAATAATTTTTTATGAATAGTAACTTTTGACTTTTATTTACCATGGTTAAAAGTAAATAGGGAAATTAAATGAAAAAATGATATTATAATTACCCTAACACATGTCCTAATTTTATTGGATAAGTTTATTTAGACAAAAATCAACCTTAGGAATAAAATATGATCTTATTTGACCTACTTGGATTAGATTAGTACATTTATTATTATTTAATTTAAAGAAGAGTTAAAAGTGTTAAATTCAAGTTTTTATAACTAAAATATTTTTAATATAGAGTTATACATAAGATAAATTTGACTATAAATATTCATTATAAAGATAAAAATATTTACTACATAATTTTATTTTATTTATATTTTTTATACATTAAATAATTAAATTTATTTATAACACAATGATGATGCAGTAATTACCTTATTAATGAAAGGTTAAAATAATTGAAATTATAATTATTAAAATAAATGTAAATTGATAGTTTTGATGCATTCCACGAATTTTTTAGGTTAATATGGCATGTTACGGTTGATTAAATTATTTTTTTTAAGTAATCAAATTGTTAGGACTTTAACAAAAATCAATTACTAAATAGTGTCAAAATTGACATAAATGAGTTTTTAAAACAAATACTATATTATTAATTGATATTATATTCCTAAAAATATAAGGTTCGGCCAAAGAAGTTATATAAGGTTATATATGTCAATAATGAACCACTTTGGGTTCTCTTGTCATTTTATAGTAAGTTTATTAACCATATAATATAAAAATATAAGGAGACATGGTAAATGTTAAACTATTTAACCAAAAGTTAAATCTAAAAGATAAGGTTAATATGGTGTCCTAAACCTATCTAAAACATATTGGTTGAGAGGATTTAGACCCATCCCAACCTTAGCCTCTAAATAAATCTTTTTTTAGACATTATAAACTGAAAATTATTTTATAATAAAATAATGTTTCAAGGTTTTCTTAAAGTGACTCTCACCTCTCTTATAAAAGGGTAATTCCCCTTCTCTCAAAATCACACCTCCAAATCCATTTGTCTCTACCAACCCCTGCCCAAATCTCCTCCCAACATCCCTCAATTAAACCTATATTCCTTCCCTTTCTAAGAAATCTAATATAAGGATCCCTTTTGTTCAAATCAAAAGGAAACACCCAAAGAAGAGGTAATTATTTTATCATCTCTTTCAAAGTTCTTTTTTTCTTTCACTTTCTCTTTATTTGTTATTTCCCTACCAAAATAATAACTCCAGTAAATTCTACATACTGTGATGTTATTATAAATATGGTAAAACCATAATCATTATTCTATCCATCCTATGAATGATAATGTCACCATGCATGCGTACATACGACTTACCGTCTCCACGCCGTGGTGTAATTTGTTATTCAACATTATGTTATTTGGATGGATATAATGATGAGTAACATGTATATAAATAATGAAAATAAAATTATAATTTCTCTATAAAATTAATATACCATAAAATTACACATATTTTAATCATTAAGGAAATTATATCGTCGCTCGTGTGTACGTATGATTTACCGTCTCCACGACACGATTAGATTCATTTCCAGGTTCACCATTCAATGATGATTATAAAAATATATATTATTAATAAGTATGTAATATATGAAATAATAGTGCTACTGGAGATATATATATATATATATATATATGTGTGTGTGTGTGTACTTAAATATATCTTATTCACTTACTTCCATTCAATATGACACGAGAACAGAAACAACGTTTATGTGTACATATGGACTACTGTCTCCATAAACGGTGTTTTACATTTCATATATCTATATATTATACATATTTATATTATAAATATATATTATATATAAATAATGTTTTATATTCTGGAGGAATTTAAATCATGATCTAAATGATACGATCAAGAATAACAAGTTAAAACACGTATGATAAAGAAAGTGATTATTACCCAAAATATTAATTTAACATGGAAATAATTATTAAATGGGTAGTATAAAGTCATAAATGAATCATGTATGATATAATAAATATTATTATGGTTATATTATAATTTAATAACATACTATGGTCATTATATAGGACGTTAAATGTACCCTCAACCAAAGGAAAGTGTAAGGTAAGGGTTAATTTTACAATCTCTTTATTATCCGAGGTTGTTAATACGTAAGTATCTAATGAGACTTCTTTATCACCCACATCTGTGTTTATTAAAAATGCATTTCAATTTTTTTACTATTTCTTATAATATAGGTTAAATTCCTTTATAAACTTTTTTGACTTTTTTATAAAATGTTTTGAAAGGAATCTTTCCGTCATTTTCCAAACAAGGTACTTTATGTCCTTTTCGACGAATTATGGTAAGAATGTTTTTTTAAATTATATGGTGGGTGTGGCTATTTTCAACGTTATAACACCATCGAGTCTTCCCTTACAAGATTATAAACATATTTTCAAATTAAATGTTTTCTTTTATAATTACATGACTTTTAAATGATTTCAAAATAGAAAGAGATATTTCTCTCAATTAGTTTTGATTTCATCTATGTCAACATCCTTTGGTGGATTTTATACTTGATTGAAGTTGATTTATAATGATACAATCTTCCATATTATATTGAAGGTTTTGTGATATTTGTGACTATGGATGTGTTATTTTTTTACCATTCATGGTTTATGGTTAAAGTATTAACATTTCGTATGCTAGTTTTAATACGAATGTTTATGTTATGTTTCAACCTTTTCATATGAGGAATGCATTGGACTTAGTAAGTAACGAATGGAGCCCTCTATATCTCCTTGATGAATCAATAGGTATCATGAGAAAAAATAGTTTCTTGGCACAAGGCTATGACAAAAATTTTATTTGTAGTCTTGGAACGATGTCTTGAATATGTGGTAATGATGTCCGACATTAGGCATTCTATCATTATGAAATTAATTATTACATGTGATTATTCGACTATTAGAATATCCATGTGCATGTTTATATGGTAATGTTTGATTTATTTTCTCTATATTATGTTCAAGTATATGTTTAAAAGGCTGTTGTTTTTACTACACATCTTGGTTTAAAATTTTATAGCTTCCACTAAATTATTTACACTTACTGAGCATTTGAGATCACCTCTTTCTTATGTTTTGTTTTCCCAGGATTCCAAGAAGTGTATTATGTTTGATATGTAGGGTTAATCTAGGGGAATAATGGCATCCTAAATTGATTATTTATGTTGTGTTTTATGTTTGAATGTGTAATGTAACATTCATGTATGTAATCTATTTTCCAAGACTACTAAACTAATCGGTCCTTCGGGACTTGATTCCTTGTAATCATGCCAATGTATTAAAATAATGCACCGGCTCCAGGCTTCTGGGGTCATGGAATTACAGTTGGTATTAGAGTAAGTTTAGTACAAACCTTGGAAATTAGATTTAGAGAAACTCTGATTAGAGAACATTACCCTAAGATAGACTTTGAGGATTAGTATAGAAGAACTTCATAATTTTTTTTTAATGTAGATATTTTGTTTATTTTCCAAGCAGTACATCCCTGTCTGGATATGAGAAGGTAGAGGAAGCTCTGGAACAGATGTAACTAGGAGTGAAAACTTCGACAAGGAGTTTCAGGATTGACCCGGGGTATCCTGGTACATGACAACGTTCCTTTTTGTACTCTTGGTTACGACAATCTCGGGGGATATGCTTAGGATAATTCAAATTTTCTTTATAATTCATTATAAAGGATTTAGGAGTAAATACTTCCTCAAAGAAAACATTTTTTTATGATTATAGATTATATGCATAATCTTTTCAATTTATGTTAGGTATTTTACAAGTTTTGGAATTATGCATTGCGATTCATAAACTAACCTAGAGTACACCATTATTTAGAAATGGCTCCCAGTAGAAGGAATGAGAACTCCAGTAATACACATGATCCAAAGAGTAAGAAGGATCATATCTTTCATGGTATTAAGACAAAATTTAGAAGGGAAATACTCTTGCACATATTCTCATCATATGAAGAAATAGTATCATGTGTTAATAAGGTAAGTAAAAAATTCTCTGAGTCCTATGTATTTGAAGGGAAGAAAGAGAATAAAAGGATGGTAGAGATAAATATGGATAAAGGGAAGAGGGGAAAAAAGGATTTTCCCATATATGATAAATGTGGAAAGAATCACCGTGGTAAATGATTTAAAGGAATTGGAGTTTGTTATAAGTGTGGAGAAAAATGATACCAAGTACATTATTGAAAGGGTAAGAAAAAGGTCTTAAATGTACAATGCTTTATCTGCAAGGAGTTGGGACATTATGCGAATCAATGTCCAATTCATCAAAGTATGCCCCAAATGATGCTATTGGATAATAATCAAGTTATGATACTACCAAAAATGAATAGGTATGACTAGTGTTATTATGTTTTTATTAAATAATTATTTCATTTGAGTGTTGTATTAACGATGTATTGATTACATGAATTATGGAGATAAATAAGGATTGTACTACAGTACTATTTCATTGATGATTTGAGATTATATGGTTCTAAGAAACACGACTAAATAAAAAGTTAATTTTTTTGGAAAATACATGGTTGAAGGAAATATAAACCTTAATATGGTTCTGATACTAAGGTAGTGATTTTTGAATAAGATATGATTGATTTGGATAAATTATATTCGATATTCTTGATTACATTGAATCTAATTAATTGTTTGTTTATTCCATTATTGTTGGAGTTTGCAACTTTTTTGGATATAAGGAGTATATCCAGTATTCTATAAGTAGTAAGGGAGCATGAATGTAATCAATAAGGTTTTTTTGGTAATTCAGGGTGTTACCGTGTTTTAAAAGAATACACAATGAATGTATTCACATGTTATTACGTGGAAAAAAAGGTCTTCATTGTGTTTACCTTCCTTATAAATTTTGGAATGTGAGTTTGGACAAAAGTATTTTGGATAAGTTTAAAGGTTGGAATGGATTAAGTTTGAAATTAGATACTATTATTAAGTTTAAAGTATTTCTTAAGGATTATTTTTGTATTATTATAAAAAGGACAACCCGGAGGTTAGGTGACAACCCGTTGTGTTCGGCAAGGTCATGAGACTAGAACCCACAACCAAAGGGTGAAAAGGGCACATCACCTACCATTGTCCTACATAATTTCTTGGTTTGTATAATGTAGTTTTCTTAAATATCCTGAAAAATGAATTATAAATTCATTATTTTTGGAACCCTATACGATTAGGATAAATAGAATATTTTTGAATTCTATTATCTTTTGGAGTGAAAGATGAGTCTGTGGTAGGAATTAGTTGAAGGTTGAAACTCTACTTGTAAAGTATATTTTTTCCTCTTATTCTATGAATAAATTAATTCTTAAACTTTATGGAAGGGATCTTAAAACCAAAAATTTGTTATCCTAATACCTTATTTTTTGTTGAACTGATGATATTTTAAATCATCATATATTGATGGATTTGAGGCCCTCAATTTTACACTTGCTTGTGATTGATGAACTCAATAAATCCCTATAAATATTTACGTTTTTCTGCCAATTATGTGTCTTTAATTTCCACCAATGTTCTCATAATCGAGATAATAATTTTGTGGTGACTTTTTCATTTCTCTTTCCCCCTTATTAAGACTAAATTTTATTAACCCAATTTCCGATGTGGGTTTTCCACAAAGGTATTTTTCTATTTTTAACCTTTTATTTTCGAAGAACAATTTCAAATTGTGAGGAAACAATTTATTGAAGTAGGGGATAATGTAACACTCTAAGATTTCATAGTACGTTATCTCTTTAAAGTAATTCAATAACCTGTGCTACACGCAACACCGAGTTCGAGCACACCACAACTTACTAAACTAGCCATTTAAAAATTGGTTATGAATAATATTAACAAACTTTTTAATTTTATATACTCCATATAATTTTAGAATCCATATTATGTTTTTATTAGACATAATATAAGAAGAAATTCATTTTTTTATGATAAAAGAAGTATTTTTCAAAAAATGCAATTTTACAACCTTTTAATGGAGAACCCTTTTTAAAACCAATATTTGACACTTTTATATATTCAATTTAATGAAATTAAATTCTTATTTAGAAGTGGGACATAAAAATTTAGTTTGGATAAAATTTTTGGCACTTTTCTGATAACTTTCATATTTTGATGAATAATGAAAAATACTAAAGTTTAATTGAAAACAAGTTTTTAATCGAAATAATTTATGGTTTTAAATTATGAATTTGAATGGTTTGGAAGTATAATTAGATTATATTTTTATCATTTAATATAATTTAGGTTATTATAAGTAATTTCACATTTAAATTTGATATAAACACATGTCAATCTTTTGATAGTTTTTACTTTTTTAAAACTCGCTTTTTTGCTTTTGACAACGGGAATTAATTTTAAATTAATTAATGAAACCTATATGTTTTTAATTTGGTAAAATAGAATTAATTTTTGAATTATTAATATTAAAATTAGTTTAGGGTGATTTTTTGGTATTTTTTTGGAAACATTCAATTTTTGATGAATAATGAAAAACACTGCATTATTGTTTAAAACCGACTTTTAATTTAATTAATTATTTAAATTATTTAAATTTATTTTAAGTCAAAATAGATACATATTACCTATATTAGTTCAATATAATTCATTGGAGTCATTTTTATAATAAAATTAGATGTATAAAATTTTATTGAACTTTTTACCGTCTTTTACCCACCTTCTAGGCATGTTAGCAAATTTGCATAAAACATAATTTTACCGTATCTGTGAATTAAATTTCAAAAATACGAGAGACACGGTTGAAATCAGTAAGTAAAATGTGGTTCAATAAGATGAAAATAATTTTTAGTGAATAGTCATTTTTGACTTTTATTTACCACGGTTAAAAGTAAATAGGTAAATTAAAGGTAAAAATGATATTATAATTACCCTAACACATATCCTAATTCTATTGGATAAGTATATTTCGACCAAAATAAACCTTAGAAATAAAATACAATCTTTTTTGACCCACTTGGATTAGATTAGGACATTTATTATTATTTAATTTAAAGAAGAGTTAAAAGTGTTAAATTCAAGTTTTTATAACTAAAACATTTTTAATATAGAGTTATACATAAGATAAATTTGACTATAAAAATTCATTATAAATATAAAAATATTTCCTACATAATGACATTTTATTTATAATTTTTATACAGTAAATAATTAAATTTATTTATGACACAATGATGATGCTGTAATTACCTTATTAAAGAAAGGTTAAAATAATTAAAATTAAATTATTAAAATAAATGTAAATTGATACTTTTGATGCATTACACGAATTTTTTAGGTTAATATGACATTTTAGGGTTGATTAAATGAATTTTTTCTAAGTAATCAAGTTTTTAGGACTTTAAAAAGAATCAATTACTAAGTAGTGTCAAAATTGTCATAAATGAGGTTTTAAAACAAATACTATATTATTAATTGATATTATATTCCTAAAAATCTAAGGTTCAGTTAAAAGACTTAGATAAGGTTATATATGTCAATAATGAACCACTTTGGGTTCTCTTGGAATTTTATTGTAATTTTATTAACCATATAATATAAAAATATAAGGAGACATGGTAAATGTTAAATTATTTAACCAAGAGTTAAATCTAAAAGATAAGGTTAATATGAAAACCTAAATCTGTCTAAAATATATTGGTTGAGGGGATTTTTACCTATACCCACCTTATCCTTGAAATAAATCCATTTTGAGCCATTATAAACTGAAAATGATTGTATAATAAAATAATGTTTCAAGGTTTTCCTAAAGTGACCCTCACCTCTCTTATTAAAGGGCAATTCCCCTTCCCTAAAAATCACACCTCCAAAGCCATTTGGCTCATCCAAACCCTACCCAAATCTCCTCCCAACTTCCCTCACTTCAATCTAGAGGACTTACCTTGAGAATAAATCCAACCTAAGGATCCCTTTTGTTCAATTTAAAAGGAAACACCCAAAGAAGAGTTAATTATTTTATCACATCTTTCAAAGTTATTTTCTTCTTCCACTTTCTCTTTCTTTGTTATTTCCATACCAAAATAATAACTCCTGTACCTTCTAAATACTTAGATTTTATTATAAATAAATATGTTACAACCATACTAATTATTCTATCCATCCCATGAATTATAATGTCACCATGCGTGCGTACGTACAACTTACTGTCTCCACACTGTGGTGTAATTTGTTATTCAACACTATGTTATTTGGATGGATATAATGATGAGTAACATGTATATAAATAATGAAAATAACTTTCTAATTTCTCTATAAAATTAATATACCATCCAATTCCACACCTTTTTATCATTATGGAAATGATATCACTCGTGTGTACGTACAACTTACCGTCTCCACGACGCGATGAGATTCATTTCCAGGTTCACCATTCAACGATGATTATAAAAATATATATTATTAATAAGTACGTAATATATGACATAATAATTCTTATGGATATATATATATATATATATATATATGTACTTAAATATATCTTATTCACTTACTTTCGTTCAATACGATATGAAAACAGAAACAACGTTTATGCGTACGTACAACCTACCGTCTCCATAAATGTTGTTTTCTATTTCATATATCTATCTATTATACATATTTATATTCTAAATATATATTATATATAAATCAGTTTTTATATTCTGGAAGTTTATAAATCATGATCTAAATGATACGATCAAGAATAATAAGTTAAAACATGCATGATAAAGAAAGTGATTATTACCTGAAATATTAATTTAACATGGAAATAATTTTTAAATGGGTAGTATAAAGTCATAAATGAATCATGTATGGTATAATAAATATGAATATGGTTCTAGTATAATTTAATAACATATTATGGTCATTATACATGAGGTTAAATGTACCCTCAACCAAAGGAAAGTTCAAGGTAAGGGTTAATTTTACAATCTATTTATTATCTAAGGTTGTTAATACGTAAGTATCTACTGAGACTTATTTATCATCCACATATGTGTTTCTTAAAAATTTATTTCAAAACATTTTTACTATTTCCTATAATATAGGTTAAAGTCATTTATACCCTTGTTTTTCTTTTTATAAAATGTTTTGAAAGGAATCTTTCTATTGTTTTCCAAATAAGGTACTTTATAACCTTTTCGACGAATTAAGGTGAGAATGTTTTTTTAACTTATATAGCGGGTGTGGATATTTTCCACTATTGTAAAATCTTAGAGCCTTCCCTTACAATCTTATAATAATATTTTCAAAATAAATGTTTTCTTTTATAATTATGCGACTTTTAAATGATTTCAAAATAGAAAGAGATATTTCTCTCAAATAGTTTTGATTTCGTCTATGTCAACATCCTTTGATGGATTTTACACTTGATTGAAGTTGATTTATTATGATACAATCTTCCTTATTATATTGAAGGTTTTGTGATATTTTGTTTACTGTGGATGTGTTATTTTGATAACATTCATGGTTTATGGTTAAAGTATTAACATTTCATATGCTAGTTTTAATATGAATGTTTATGTTATGTTTTAACCTTTTTATATGAGGAATGCATTGGAATTAGTAAGTGATGGATGGAGCCTTCTATAGCTCCTCGATGCATCGATAGGTCTCATGAGACAAAATAGTGTCTTGGAACAAGGCTTGGAAAAAGAATTATTCATAGTCTTGGCACGAGGCCTTGACTATGTGGTATTGATGTCTGGAATTAGGCATTCCATCATTATGAAATTAATTATTACATGTGATTATTCGACTAGTAGAATATCCATGTGCATGTTTATATGGCAATTTTTAATTTATTTTCTTCATATTATGTTAAAGTTTATGTTTAAAAGGCTGTTGTTTTTATTACATATCTTTCCTTAAAAGTTTATAGCTTCCGCTAAATTATTTACCCTTACTGAGCATATGAGCTCACCCCTTTCTTATGTTTTGTTTTCCCAGGATTCCAAGAAGTGTATTATGTTTGATATGCAGGGTTAAGCTAGGGGAATAATGGAATTCTCAATGGATTATTCATGTTGTGTTTTATGTTTGAATGTGTAATGTAATGTTCATGTATATAATCTATTTTCCAATACTACTAAACTGATTGGTCCTTCAGGACTTGATTCCTTATAATCATTCAAATGTATTAAAATAATGCACCGGCTCTGGGCTTATGAGGTCGGGGCATTACAAGGTGATTGAGGCTCTTGTTCACCATTATGAAGAGTAAGGGGTCATCCCGATGAGGGACATGGCTCACCAAGACATGGAGGCCTCAACAAACCATCATCACCACTGCTCCCAAGGGCCACCTAGGGAGCCACTACTCCCCACTCCAACCTTCAACAACTTCAGGAGTCTATCCCAGGAGCACTCTTACAACTCACTCCCTTATGATGATGATGTAAGGGATGTACGGGTCTACCCAGCTAGGACTTCAGATAGGGAGCCTCTAAGGAGGGCTCCAACCTGGCTACGTTAGCATCATCATCTGGTCTTACAGACTGAGGAGGAGGTGGTCCATACCCTTTCATAACTGTATCTAGTTTATTTGACCTAACGTCAACGTATGGTGCAGGCTTAGGGGTATGCCCACCAAGGGGAACCACCGTCCTCAGCTTTAGTGTCCTAAGACACCACCTACATGATCTATCAACCCATTTTACTTACTGGGTAGGGGAATATTCTAGTTACAGAGCAGGGGAATTTCCAAGCATAACCAAAGTGGAAGCACCAGTCACCCTACGAGTAGATCAAAAAGACTCTCCCAGTTACCGAGGCAAGAAATTGCTGTCGCGGACCAACCCACGATGATGGAACATAGTATAGAGGTCCTCCCCATTCCAATATTAGGTAGAGTGAAGGTACTCCCCACTCCTTCATTCAGTATGGAGGTCCTTCCCATGCCACCATCATTAAAAATGGCGAAGGCCCTCCCCGCTTCATCGACACTCATCACAGAGGACCTCCCCATGCTCTTGGTCTTTGGTATGAGATTTTCTTTTGCCTACCAAGTTATCAACGTGAGGATATTTTTTTCCCAGTCACCTGAAAACATGGGGGCCCTCCCTATGTGATCATTAATTCTGAAGAAGGTCTACCCAGTGCCAAAAATCACCAAAATGATGGTCCTCCCTGCTTCCTCAACGACAAGTGAAAAATCCCTTCTCATGTCCAGTATAACCAATAAAAAATCCCTCTTCATACCACTAATATTAGGGCCAATCGATGTGAAGGTCCTCCCCATACTATGGAAGGACACCATAGAGGTCCTCCCCATGTGTTTAATAGCTCTTGTAAAGTCCCTGCCCGCTCTAGAACTATCGAACACGGAGGTCCTCCTAGTGTTCCCTTAAACATTTGTCCAGGTGCCCCTCCACCCCGGCTCATCAGAGTGGGGGACCTCCCCATGCCAGTAACATATGATATGAAGGCACTCCTCATATCCCATCTAGTGTGGACAGAAGTCATCCCTACTCTAGCACTAATCTGCACAGATGACCTCCCTATGTAAAAGACTTACCCTATCCTAAAGAACCATCCTGGGGTAGGAGGGTAGGTTGCCACCACTAAAGAAAGAATCTGGGGAAGTTCCAAACCGTGATTGAACCCATCTGCCTTTCAGATTCAAAGGCATAGTGCAATCTAGTGATGAAACCCTCACCCCAATCTTATATGTCAGGGGATGGGGCAAGAACAAGGCATATAAGCCTCATCCTTAGGTAAAGATAGGTCCACTAGATTCTTAAATCCCTTTGAAGATACATCCAGGAGGAGGAAGATTTGGCCTCTTTATAGGGCTTGGCCAAACAATCCTCCCTATCATCAACAAGATCATTCTCCAACTCAACTAGAGATCATGGAGAGTTGTTCTGGGGACCAATAGAGGATGAGAAACAACATGAACCACTGTTAGTAATTGCAGCCCCTGCGCTGGGATATGTGGTTATTAGTTCATCTTACCAAGATGTGGTGGAATAATCATTTCATTCTTTGGAAGACATCCCAAGATACGGTGGCTTGTTAGCTTACACACTGTATTCTCCACCAGAAAATCTACCATCTCAATGGTCAACTTCAGTGCTGTTACCAGTCCCTCAACTGCCCCCAGTGGATGAGTGGGGAAACTAAGGGCCAAATCTCGAATTTTAGCTAAGGATCTTGTGGGACATCCTTGCAGTATACCACTTCCCAAAGATGTTCTGGATAGTTGCAACCATGAAATTTAGTACTCCAGAATCTCTTACCCAAGAGGAGGTCATGTGCTTCTTCCAAAACCTCTGGGAAACAAACTTCAGTCTCTGTCATTGATAGGTGGATTACCCCAAGACCTAGGAAAACTTTGACGACATCAGACAGCAATGCTACATGGTAGACTTTGCTACGATCCCTATGGCTCAGAACTCTGAGTCGCCCGATCATCATCAGCCCCTCTAGTAGTGATGCATCCAGAGCTTTGAAGTGCTCTGCGGAATTATTCAGGAGGCTTTCCCCCACGTTTAGATCCATGGTTGGGGTAGTATACTACCCTTCATTTCAGTCCTATCTGGTGCTAGCCTGACCTACTGAGTGATATTGAGGATATGCCTCCAGGAACAACTGCAGTTAACATGGGCAACCCATCAGAGGAGGAAACTGAGCTAAGACTCATTGAAGATAACTTACCCATCAGGGTGGTTCCACACCTGTTGGATAATTTGGGCAGGGTTTCTCTCTATAAAAGAAATTTATTGGGCATTCCCGCACCTTCTAAGTCATTTCCCTTCGGTCGGGACCCCAATAAGGGTAAAGAGTATGTTGGGGCTGTTAAACCCTATGACCCGTCTGGCTAAGTGAAAAAGACAGAAGATGACCCCATAACCTAAAAAGATGGTTGATGACCTTCTCACTGAATGTGCATTGGAATGGTAGCCAGATTATGGTAATCCTCGACAGGGGCGGTAAGGGCAGGTACAGCCCCCCTGGCAAGTTGCCTCCAGGTGACCTTTACCATCTTTCCCATATAGTCAGGGTATAGGCTGAAGTTTATAGAAAGAGGGTATGATATGAATCACCGAATCCACATGAGTTGCATGATAACCCTCACCGGGACCTAGCTCAGGTTCCCCCAGCCACTCCATAGGTCATTCCCCTAGTAGTCCCTCATGTCATCCCACCAGATTCTCTATGAGCCACTAGGACTGGTTACCATATTGAAGAACCTTCCAACACACTGGTGGTCAGAGATCCTCGTCAAGACAGGAATCCCCGCCAAGATGATTTTATGGACGCTCTCATTACATGCCTCGAGGATTTGGGAACTCGATAGGTGGTGATCCCGACTAATGGAAAGCCATATCTGGCATGGGTGGATGATATGAAAAAACCTCCTAGTTTCATAAATACTACCTTCTCCCCTTTAATGGGATTGGAGATCTACTGTAGTATCTGACTCACTTAATCTCAAGGTGTGGACCTATGATGGGAACTCTAGCTTAGCATGAGGCCACCAAGATCTGGTGTTTCATACAGACACTGGAAGGGCCTGTATTTATCTGGTACATCTAGTTACCTATTGGGTCAATAACTGGTTGGGAGAAACTTCATAGGAAGTTTCTTTACCAGTTCAGTTCCACCACTGAGAAGATGAGTATTTCTGACCTCTTCAAGTACAAGTAGAGGCCTAAAGAATGCGTCAAAAACTTTTTTGTAAGGTAGAAAGGCCTCACATATTCCCTTGATATGCTGCTAACTCAGGAATAGATTCTAATAATGTGTGTGGGGAATGTGAAGACCGAACTGGTCCCTTATCTCATTACTCAGAACTACTTAGGGGGATTTCAGTATTTCTCTGACAAGGCCCAACGTATAGAGGAAGCCTTATAGCAAGCCAAGAAGGAACATCCATTGCCTCACGTGGTTCCCGTGAGAAGAGCCTCTAAGGCCGAGCCTACCGTAGTAGCACAAATAGATTCCACCAGGTAGTTAGAGTTATTAATAGTGGATCCACCTCTACAGCCATGTCGAGAGTCACCACCTCAGGTGTAACCCCTAGACCAATAGTGCCCACCTCAGAATCGTCAGGGGCCCTCACGTAATGCACTGTCGCCACCTAGGTGAGATAATCAAGTTCCACATCATTGACATGATCCTCTAGCCCCTAATTAGGGATAGACTCATAGAGACACCTTCCTAGATAGAAGGAACTATATATACTAATTTAATGAGGATCAGGTCCCCAGTTATTTTTGAAGTGCCTCAGACCAGGGAATCCTACAGTTTCCAGAATGCAGGAGGCCCGAAGAGGCTGATCTCACTGATCTCCCCAATTACTTCTCCTATCACCAGATCCTTGGTAACACCCTAAAGTAGTGATATATGTTTAAAGAAAGGCTCCAAGACCAGGTTGATAACAACATAGTTAGGTTCGGTCCATCCCCAGAATAGGTGGAATGTGCATTCATAAAGCCTCACTATGAAGATGATAGTGAAGAGGATTGGTAGTAGGTTCCTAACCACTAGTCTCAAAAGTACGATGACTAGATGGATCATAAAGTAGTCACCCGTTCCCATGGTATTATTTTTTCATGTTTGAATTGACCTGAGCCTTCAGAAGTTTCCATGTTACTTGTAGCCACTACTTTTGCATCAATGTCTCAACCTTCCTCCATCCAGAAGGGTAAGCATAAACTGCACAAAGGAGAACAAAGTCCCTCATTGATTCCATCATAATCCCATACTCTAGAATATTTCATTCCCCCAAAGATGGTGATTTCCCCCAGAATCCGACCAGTGATGTAGGATTATTCAAGTGATAATCAAGGATATGCTTCAGTTAACACTATAAAGCTGGTAAACCCCTACATGGTTCTCGACGACGAAGAGCACCAGATGGATCCTCCTAGCATCCCCAGCTGACACAAGCGTCGACAGATCCCTAGTTATGTGAGTTTATAGAATTCATTGGTTAGATCTTCCATCCAAGATGTGCATGCCACCGAGACCAGGCAGTAGGCCCACCATAGAGCTCAACACACGCATCCATTTTATCTTGTTTCACTAGATCCACCTCCATCACCATTTTTACGTTTTGATCAGGAAGATCCACCATGATCATGCTAGGATCAGCCATTTTATGTTGTGGATTGACCTCAGTCATATATCCCTCAACCGACAGTCACTGCATGCAGTTCGACTAGTGAGCAGCGGGAAATTCCAAGCACCATCTAGAATTAGCTGGTTCAACCAGCAGTGCCTGTCAGAACTCCTATCACAGAGAGACCTCCTATCAACATAAGCATATTCCCGACATAGATTTAGGATATTATCAAGCATATTTCCAGTATTCCTATTAAGTTATCTATCCTTGAGGCTCTTTACCTATCAGCAGATATGCACTAATCCCTTAATGAGGCTTTAAGAAGCCCCCTCCAGTTTGATATGGAGGTAGTAGCTGTATAATCCTTCCATGATGAGCTGTTTTAGAATGCATAATGTCAGTACATCATCACTTTCTATAGAGAAGATGAAGGTTCTACTATACATGGGAACATTCACCTACTGTACATCACTAGCCATTTTAAAGGTGTGGAGGTTCACTGCCATCCTGTCGACATAGGCTCTGGGATCAACCTTATCCCAACCCAGACACTCTAAAATATGGGACTGTCTGAGGTAGATATAAGCCCCTATGACCTGAAAATTCAAGGGTATGACAGGACAAAGTATACACTAATTAGAAAAATTTTCCTGAAGACCAAGTTTAGTGGCTTATTTTCCAGTACTGAATTCATGTTTATCTCAAAAGACATTGCTTACAATACATTGATGGGTAGTCCATGGATCCACCTACATGCAGTAGTCCCTTATTCATATCACCAATGCTTTAAGTACTCCCTTAATGGTTGAGTAGGATTACTCCAAGGTTATTCATATCTATTTGCTTCTTATGAATCCCACTACTTGGATGCTGACTATTACAAGAGAAAGGTAAAGTATATTCAGGATAATGAGGTTGAACATGCTATGGTTGTGACAGACCCGTGGATAGACATGGATGATGCCTACATTTTCCTAATCCACTGATTGGAGGCCACGATCCTAGATTTGAGGAATTTTTTTTCTATCTCTGGAACAAGGGGTTAGCACATTCCCATGTTTAAGGAATGCTGAAAGATCACCTCATATTTCTATACAAATTAGGCTCGTGTGATCCCAAATCCCCCCACTCCCATAAGGTATCAAGATGTCCACCCCATGGTAATAAAAATACGTTATACTTGATTGTTTCATCAGTATGGGATAAACCAACTCAATCCAATGTGCCAATATTGCTTTGATATCATCAAATGCAGCCCCTTGGGTCGGAGGCTAGATGGGATCAGGTCGACAGTCTTTTTCTCCATGGTTTTAATAGTGTAGGAGTCCCTCGATGAGGTTCTCTCTACCACCCAAGATGGAAACAGTGTCCCATTAGGATCTATTGACTTGGAATAATTGCCTCCTACCAATGATCCTATCACTATCAACAATGAAGAGGATTTGGAAGATTATATTCCTAAATTAGAAGAGAATGTTAGCACCACGATCGATGAATTGGTATAGGTGAACCTCGATAACAAGATGGATTCGAAACCAACGTTGATCAGTGTCGTTATACCAGCTAAAGAGAAATAGAAATACATGGGTTTTCTAAACCAGAATTGTGATGTATTCATTTGGAGTTATGATGATATTTCAGGACTAGATCCTCAGGTCACCATCCACTAACACAGTCTTACAACAAATCATTGTGGGTTCAAACAACCTACCAGAAAGATGTACCCTTCTCATGGTGCCATGGTTGAGGTTGGGGTTGATAATTTCATCAAATCCAAATTCATCAAGGAAGTATAGTACCCCAAATGGTTAGCTAAAATTGTGTCCATTAGAAAGAAGAATAGACAGATAAGAGTCTTCAATGACTTCTAGGATCACAACTGTCACTGTTCGAAGGATGACTTTCCACTTCCTGCGATAGAACTATTGATTGATTCCACCGTTGGGTTCCAGGATCTATCCTTCATGTATGAGTATTATGGGTATAATAAAATATTAATGGGCCCTGAGGATGAAGATTATACCACCTTCAGGGCACCCCAATTTACTTTTTGTTACCGGGTAATGCCCTTCTATCTAAATAATGTAGGTTCCACCTATCAGTGTTCCATGCACCGCATATTCAAGCCGATCCTTGGGACATTGGTGGAATTCTACATGGAAGATCTCGGGGTTAAATCTCACCAGTGTCAATACCATCTCAAAGATATTGAGAAAGTGTTTGAGTTCCTCTGTTCCTGCCATTTGAAGATGAACCCCTTGAAGTGTGCCCTTGGGGTCACCTATGGAATGTTTCTTGGCTTTTTTGTCTAATACAGAGGCATTGATATTGATCCATAAAAGATCAAAGACATCAGTCAGATATATCCACCCAATAAAATTCAGGATCTTTGAGGCTTCCAAGGCCACTTAGCCTACATACGCCGATTCATCACAAATCTGGATGGAAAGTGTAAGCCCTTTTCCCAGCTTATGAAGAAAGGTTCTGACTATCAGTGGGACGAGGAGTGTCAGACTTCTTTTGAGGAAATCAAGTAGTACCTACTACAACCTCCAGTTCTGATGCCAACCATTTCTGAAAATCTGTTGGTCTTTTATGTGACTGCTCAAGAATGGTCCCTCGGCACCCTTCTTTCCTAGAAGAACAATGAGGGAACATAGAACAGTTTATACTATCTCAGCCGCATGGTCCTTAATACAGATACCATATAATCCTCTGTCAAGAAGAGCTGCCTCGCGCTGGTATTCGTAGTGCATAAATTGTGACATTACTTGTAGCACCATGAGATATAGCTAGTGTTCTGAGTGGATTTGTTGAAGTACATTCTGAACTAACCCACATTGACAGGTCATCTAGATTGGTGGGAAATTATCCTCCAATAGTTCGACATCAAGTTTTCCCCCCATAAGGCTATCAAGGGATAGGAATTGGTAGACCTCCTTGCTGCCCATATATCTCCCACAGAGTAGTATCTGGATCTTGATTTTCTAGATGAGGCAATCCTCTCAGTAGATCAAGCCATTCCATGTTGGAAAATGTACTTTGATGGTTCCTTCCTAAGCCCTACCAGAAGAAGAATTAATGATCCCAAACTCAACAGATTGGTCCTGGGTATTATCTTCATCATGCCTACACAAGCTGTCCTACCATATTCATTCCTATTGTCAAAAGGCTATACCAAAAATGATACAGAGTACTAGGCACTCATTACTAGTATCAAGATGGCCCTCAATATTGATGTTCCCTACTTTCATGTGAAAGGGGACTTCAAACTAGTCATCAAGAAGATCAATGGTGACTATGTCTTTAGTAAGATGGAGATATTACCGTTGTTAGAGCGTACCTACCAGCTGATGGCTGAGTTCCCTTCTCAACCAGAAGTTACTCATATCCCTCATTCATAGAACAGTCGAGCCAATGCCCTAGCTAGCTATGCCACATCTCTTTTAGAGCCTGAATAGGATGATTTGATTATCCATGTGGAACATCAGAGAGTCATCTCTCCCATCACTATGAATGATGATGATAACCCGTAGGTAATCCACCTTAATGCCAGTGACTCTATGTCAGGAACTCTAGGTCCCCTTACCACATTATTGGAAGGGAAACCTAACTGGATGACTCCCTTGATTGAGTATCTCCAGTATGATAATGTCCTAAGAGACCGAGCCTAATGTGAGCAGATTTGATGGTTCACAGTGCAGTTCATCCTCCAGAGTGGTCCTAGTCTTGAGAAGGTCCTCTATAGATGTGTGTTTGATGAGATTCTCCTCTATTGCATTCAGGGAGGTGATATTTCTCAGGTTATTTAGGAATTTCCTGCCGGTTCCTATGGATATCATCAAAAAGGACCAAAAATTTATCATTAGATTCGAATATTGGGATACTTTTGGCCCACTATGATCCGTGACTGTATAAAGTTTTCCAAGAGGTTCCATGCATTCCAAATCCATGCTAATTTCATGCATCGACCGCAAGAACCTCTCCACACTACCAATTACTCCTGGCCCTTTGCAGTCTGAGGACTCGATGTCATGGGGCCATATCCCTGAGCAACAACTTACCAGTGAAGGTTCATCTTGATCACTACAGATTTCTTTTCTAAGTGAACAGAGGCAGTTCCACTCAAGGAACTCAAGGCCCATTTTATTATTGAGTTTGTAAGCTCCAATATCATCTACCAATTTAGAGTCCCTCATGCCATCCTTACTGATAAATACACAAACTTCCAATTAACTGAGATAAAGAAGTTGTACGCTAAGTAAAAAACTCATTCTAATCATACCTCTTTCTACCATGCACAAGAAAATGGGAAGATAGAGGCATTCAACAAAACCCTCTCTAACATTTTGCAGAATATGGTTGGTCAGAACAAGGAGAGTTGGATGAAAAAACTCCCCAATGCTCTCTAGACTTATTGGATGACAAATCAGAATTACACTCAAGTGACCCCATATCCCCTAGTGTATGGAATGAAGGTAGTCCTGTCCATCGAGATTCAGTTATCCTCATTACTCACATCCATTTATGATCAGAAAGTACTAGAAAAAGTAGCTGTAATTCATTTGGATGAACTATAAGCACTTTATGAGAACAAGCTTTGTGCCCTGTAGAATCTAGAGTGGCATAGAAATAATATAGCCAGAGCTTTCAATAAGAATTTTCACCTTCTCTCTTTCTTACAAGATGACATGGTGTTGGCCCTGAGAATTCCAATGATACCTAACAGGAAGCTACCAAAGCTAAAGCCCAAATGTGAGGGTCCTTATCTCATTAATAAGGTTTATCCCAATGGTGGGTACCCCCAGGTCACTATGGATGGTTATCATATTACTCCTCCCACCAATGATAAATTCCTCAAGAAGTATTTCGCTTAATAGTCCCACATGACTTTAAATTGTTCCGTCTTTACCGTATGATGTTAAACCACATGGTCCGTCCAGGATGAAGGAAGTAAAACTACCCAACACTCATCCTGTATGACGTTAAACTGTATTACTATCCTTCAAGATGTTAAAATACCTACACATATCTTGGGGGATGTTAAACCACCACCCTCGTCCCGCATGACGATAAACTCAAAAATGGTCCAAGATCTATGACATTAAACTAATATATCCTATATACTTATTGTATGATGTTAAACTACATGAAATTTTATAACTATATAGGGATTTATTCCCATCCTCATGAGATATATAGAAATGATGAGACTTTTCATCCATGGCCCAGCCTTGGGTCCCTCGACCTTTCCGGCCTCTAGGCCTAAAGTCATCACTTATGATTTTGTGGTGTGGTATGGACTCTACATTCTTGTTCACATTGGGATACTTTTTCCATGCCATGCACATCCCCTTGGGACACCCCTACTTCATCCCTTGTACTTATCACATGATGTTAAACTACATGGGAAACACCATGCTTTATACGTCCCATCATTTGGGTCACCATCATTTTTCACATCCAAAAGGACCCCCTTTAATGACCTGGTCTCATGCCACCTTGGATCACCAACCATTTGGGGACAACATCCCAAAGGATCTTGAACAAAAATTTGACACAAGTATCGTGTTGTGAATATGGTCAGAGGTCAATGCTTAATTGTTTATTCCCATTACAGGTCACACAAGAGGGATACTGTGTTGAGAACATGGTTAGCAATTATCCTCAATTGTTATTGTCGTCCCATGGTCTCCCAGATGATGGGTGTGGTGATTTACCTTTTCTTCCCTTCTGTCCCACACACATGAAATTAAACTAGGCATCTACAGTCCAAGCTCTATGACCATAAACTAAGATCTAACACATGTCCTTTTCTCATGATGTTTAACTACATGACATCTGTAGAAATACGTATGTCTTTATTCCCATCCTCATGGGATACGTAGAAATGCCTGAATATTTCATTTTCGGGTCCATCATGGGTTCATATATTCTTTCTTTTGTCCACTTGGTCTGAGTTCTCTCCTAGAAATATGAATGGTGTGGTGTATGTGTGCTTATTTACTCATTCAAATTAGGTTGTTCTCTACGCCATACACATTCCTCTTTGAGATACCCCGTCCCCTCATCCACCACATGACGTTAAATTGAATGACATTTCAGAACAATTTATGGATTCATTCCCATCCTCATGGGATACGTAGGAATTCCTGGACATTTCATCTTCAGGTCCAACCCTGTTTCTTAGAAACCTTTTCTTACTTCTAGCCACTTGGCCTAAGTCCTTTAGGGGGTATGTTGTGTGGTGTGGGCTTATAACCTCATTCATGTCAGGTTTGAAACAACCATGCCATGTACCTATCTCTTGATATTTTTCCATTCCCCTCATTCTCACCACATGACGTTAAACTGCATGGAATTTCAGAACTACGTATGACTTGATTCCCATACTCATGGGATATGTAGGAATGCTCGAACATTTCATCTCCAGGTCCAACCCTATTTATTAGAAACCTTCTCTTTCTTTTGGCCACTTGGCCTAAGTCCTCTAGGGGGTATGTGGTGTGTTATGAGATTATGTACTCATTCACTTAGGGTTTTCAACAACCATGCCACGTACCTCTCTCTTCAGAGCTCTTCATTTCCGTTTCCTCAACTCACCCCCTCGAGTCATATACTCTCAAATTTGGCCCCTAGACCATATTTGGAAATGCACCAACATGCCTAGATGCACTGTGGTTTAGGATCTAGAGTGTTGGATTATACATGGACATGTTTCCATCCATTTCCATGCTTCACATTTCCCATTATTTGGGTTTCTATCATCTTTCACATTCGGAGGACCCCTGAACGACATGAATGCTAGGATTAAGTGATCTCCTACTGTCTTGGGCCAACATCCCCAAGGATTTTGAATGAAAATTTGACAAAAGTCGAGTGTTACAAATATAGTCATCAGTCGATGCTCATTTTTTGTTCCCATATCATGCCACATGATACAGATGCTGTGTTTCGAACGCGGTCAACAGTTATCCTCCATCAGTGTGCCACCCCCATTAAACCCTAAATATTGGTCTTATGATTCACATCCTTTTCCACTCTATCATGTTCAAGTGTAATTTCGACACTCTTGGTACTATCCCTCAGTGTGCTTTTTCACATTAAGAGGATGAATCGAAGTCATGATGTCATTCGAGGCACTACTCCATTTCCCATTTTTGTGTATTCCACATGCTGTGAAGATATTATCCAGCATTTTTCCCACATCAAGCGTAGCTCACATGGTCTTAGGGACTTAGTCAAGGTTTATGACCACTTGGAAGGATCTCACTTCTCTTGGTCTGTGCTCTATGATTGTAAACTTCACCCCCGAATCCTTACCATATGACGTTAAATTGAATGAATTTCAAGAACTAAACATGACTTGATTCCCAATATCATGGGATACGTAGGAACACCTAGACAACTTGACTGGGACCCAGCCTAGTTTTCACCTTCAGTCCCTCGACCTAAGGATTTTTCCAAGAGTGTATGGTGTGGCATGGACTACTTTGGTCTTCCTCCACATCAGGTGTATAACAGCTGCACCGTACATATTCCCCTTGTGAGACAATTCTCTCTATTGTCCCTACCGTATGATGTTAAACTAAATGTCTCTTCTAGAAATATGTGTGGATTTATTCCCAACCTAATGGGGTACATAAGAATGCCTGAAAATTTTGTCTTGGGACCAGCCCAAATTTCTCCATCTTCAGTCTCCCAACCTAAGGTTTCCCTGGGGATTACATGGTGTGGTATGGACTGCTTTGGTACTTATTCGAATAAGTTCTATAACGATCTCACCACATACTACCCCCCTTTGGGATCTCCCTTTTCACTCTCTATACTACCATATGTCATTAAACTACAAAGGTCCTCTAGAAATATGTATGGATTGATTCCCATCCTCATGGGATACACAGGAACGCCCGAGCACTTTTCCTCAGGTCCAGTCCCAAGTTAGGCCACCTCTGGTCTATGGTCTAAGGAATACCATTGGGAACATGTGGTGTTGTGTATAATCTTACAGTCCTCATTCACATAAGGATATGTACCAAACCACATATTTCCTTTATGGGTAGTCACATCCTCAATGCATGAATTTAAACTATGATTCCACCTTGGATAAGTTTAGGATGCCCCATGATGATTATGGGATGCTTCGGCTTCTTCACCAGAGAGGTTTTACCTTTCCAATGTTGGTCTCTCACCACATTGCACTTTGAGAACTATGTTCGACTTGATTACCATCCTCAGGGGATACGTAGGAATACCCAAACATTTCACCTCGGGTCCAGCCCGAAAATTATCCTTTTCGGCCCCTTGGCCTGAGATCTCTATTGGAGGCACATGATACGGTGCAAACTTCCTTCTATCCTCATTTACATCAGGTTTATAGTTACCTCATCACATACCCCTTTATAGATCCCTTCCCCCTTTTGTCCTCACTGCATGACATGAAACTACATGGAATTCTCAGGTTCTCCCATTATAGTTCATCTGGACCCTTGGCCTAGGACCTTTTTCAGAGGTGGATGGCATGGTATGAACCTACTTAGTCCTCACTCACATCAGGTTTGCAAAAATCGTTCCATGAACCTCCCTCATAATAACCTTCATCACTTGTCCTAATCGCACGACAATAAACTGCATTGGAATCTTTCCCTCAGGACCAACCTCGGGTCCATTGGAACCCCTTTACCCCTTTACCTATCCTTTTAGGTCACTTCTATTAAAATAGGATCCAGAACCTACATCTGGCCACATAAACTCATTTAGAAGCACCTCGATTTAGGATATGGGGTGTTGAATTCTACATGGAAATTCTATCACTCTATTTTCATGCTTCATATATCCCTTTACTTGGGTCCCCATTACCTTTCACATCCAAAGAAAACCCCTAACGGTATGGATGGTTGACCTATGGCTCACCTACTATTCTGGGCCAACGTTCTAAGATATTTTTGAACAACATATGAAGATAGGTCCCGTGTTTTGAACATGGTCAACGGTAGACCATTATTTGTTCGTTCCTATTTCAGGTCACAAGATATGGATACTATGTTGCAAACATGGTCAATAGTTATCCCCCATAATTATCACCAAACCCATCAGGTTAAAAGTATTGTTCTTATGACCCGCATCATTTTTCCGCCAACCCATGTGTCCAAGAGGACTTCAGCACCCTTGGTATTATTCCTCGGTGCATCCTTGAATGTAGAGAGAATGGACTATCATTATCGGGCCATCATTGACCCGCACCTCCATTCCCTTATTGTACACTTCCATGTGGAAAAGGAAACTTCTCCACCCCTTGTTTCCCACACCGAGAATACCTCACATGGGCTTAGGGGTTTGGATAATGTTCAAGAATGCATGTAGGAATTGTGCACCTGTGGTCCGAACTCTATGAACTTAAACTAGGAGTGAAAGTTCTAAAATCTGTACATCATGACTTGTGACTATGCACATTATTTTAGAGATATGTGATGCGGTGTGTACTTCTTCTTAGTACTCACTTACATCAGGTTACTTTATCACCCCACATCACATATTTTCATCCCCTACATCTGAGTTTCATAATCATAAACTGCTTGGACATCTAATGTCTTCACCCAAGAAGACGTCACTCCTTTGAGAATCGACCATTTTCCATGCTATATTATCAGAACTACCCGTGGCTTGATTCCCATACTTGTGGGATACGTAGTGATGCCTAGACTTTTCATCTATGGTCCAACTGTGATATCCTCCATCTCTCCAGCCACCTTTGACCCGAGTTCTCCTCTGGGGTACATGGTGTGGCACAGACTGTCACGACCCGTCCTCGGGGCCCGTGCCGTGACTACCCCAAGCCCGCCTTCCATAGGCCAGGGGCTGGTGACTAGCACCAAGGCGTAAATCTTGGTAAAAAGCGAAGGCATTTCCTTTGTAAAGTAAACAATCACACAGAGTACAAGCGGAAGAAGTAAACACTAAGTAAAAACTGAGTACAACAGTAAGTACGGAAAGTAAAAAGGGGCCGGAAATACAAGCCCAACTGTAAAGTACAACTCGAAGGGAAAACAGCAACTGAAAAGTAAAGCTGCTATGTCGAGCTGTCCACTGGAAATCCCACCTGAAGGGTGGGTACAGATAGCTCCTCTGCTCCTCGGGTCCCGCCGTCCGCTCCGAGTATGTCCTCCCAGTGGTCCACCTTCGGGTACCGCCTCGTCGTCACGTCCACCTCTGGGTACCGTCTCGTCGTGAGGTCCTCCTCCAGGTACCATCTCGTCGTATAGTCCACCTACAGGTACCGTCCAGTCCTCGAACACTCGGCCTCTGTCAGCACTGCCCGTCGTCTGCAACCAACACAACGAGGTGCGGGCATAGCCCGTGCAGGGGTGAGTATAACGATACTCAGTAGGGACTCCGAGACCTTCAAGGTCTCACTAAACCAACAAGGATAACCACAAAGAAGATCTCAACAGATAACCTCTACTTAGGTATATGCCCATACATATACCTAAGTTATCAAGTAACCCATCTCAATCATGAGGAAACACAAGGATTGTGAAATCAATGGATAACCACTACCCGGGTATATGCCCATACATATACCTAAGTTAGCAAGTGACCCATCTCAATCATGAGGTAAACACAAGGTCAAAAGTCTCAGCTCAACCAGGATTTTCATTATCGAAACCGTAACTGCTGAAGAGCTCTATCTCTGGAGTGTACAGTGGTCCTGTCACGACTCCGAGGTACTGCTCACTAACCTAAGACTGCTGAAGAACTCCACCCATCGAGTACTGCGGGCCAGCTGCTACAACCAAGCGCTCCCTTGTGCCGCTACAACCAAGCATCTCTGTCGTGGGTCTGCCGCTACAACCAAGCGCTCCCATGTGCCGCTACAACCAAGCGCACCTCTGTCGTGGGTCTGCCGCTACAACCAAGCGCTCCCATGTGCCGCTACAACCAAGCGCACCTCTGTAACACACCGAGTCGTTCGATCAGCAGTCGTCGGGTCTCAGCCAGCTACACGGTCTCCGTACTCCGCACGCTCGTCACTGGGAGGGTCCGCTCCACGAGCTACAGGTCGATACTCCAAGTATCTCAAAGTCCCACGAAGAAGTATCTCAAAGGACCGCCACGTCATAGGGGTCTCAACGCAACAGACGGCGCGTCAATCGGACGCCCGGTCTGTGAGTTATTAGCCTTTTCGTCCCAGGGGCCCGGTTGGTTTCGTGAGCGAACCAAACCCGGCCGTATCTCAACTGTACCCCGAAATCTCATAGGGTAAACTCATAGGGGCCGTTTCTCAACGCAATCACCAATGCCGCTGACGGTTCGTCAAACAGACGTTCTGTCAGAATGATATCAGCTTTTCCGTTCCAGGGTCCCGGTTGGATTTCGGTGCGATCCAACCCGGACACTATCCATCTGCATCCAAAACTCGGGCAGAGGATGCCAAAAGTTCCGTATCGTCAATAGGAACGCAACGCAACAGACGACACGTCAATAGGACGCCTGGTCTGGATGTTATTGGCTTTTCCGTCTCACACCCACCCTGGGAAACTTTCCAGGAGGTCACCCATCCTGATCACTACTCTAGGCCAAGCACGCTTAACTATGGAGTTTTAACCACGTAGCCTCCCGAAAAGGAAGATGTACCTTGAGTATAGTATACCGAAACGACCGTCTTGATCCAAGGATCGCGTTTCCACTGACGGCGAGTCGTTTGGAGGCCCGTAGCCCAAGATACAGGCATTTGACCAAAAGTGGTCCGAAATTGGGGGTCTGGGCCCGGGCCGACCTGGCCCGACCCCCCCTGGTCCGGCCCGAACCGGGTCGACCCAACCCGGTCCGGCTGGACCCGGCCCGGCCGGCGGCGCGACCCGGCCGACGGTGCGACCCGGCCGGCGGTGCGGCCAGTGTGTCGTTCGGGTGCCGCGCGCGGGGGGCAAAGCCCCCCCCCCCCTTTGTGAAACCGCGGCCCCTTAATTGGGGTCGCTTGAAGACCCGGCCGTGGGAATTAATTCCACCGGTCTCCACTGCCCGGCCGGCCCGCACTGGCCGGCCGGTTTCACCACCAAGGACCGGCGACGGCCGATCCTTCCTTCGCCGACACCGGCGGCCCGGTGTCGGCCGCCGGTCATCTTGCTCCGCCGCGGCCCGGAACCGGCCGTGGCCTATGCCATTCGGCGCGATGCGACGGCATCGCTTCCCTCCGCCGCGGCCCCGCTCCGGCCGCGGCGCCTTTGACTTTCTTCGACGCGACACGATGGCATCACGTTCTTGGATTTCTTTCCACGGCGCGGCGCGACGGCGCCGCGCGTATCTTCCGCAATAAATCTTGTGGTGCAATGGCACCACGTTTTCTCGTATCATCCTCAAGATACCATCACGAAAAACAAAGGAGGAGGGTCGGCCGTGTTTGTGCGGTCCGACCCCCTCGCGTTATTCAATAACAAAAAGGGTTTTAATCCACGATTATCACCAAGTTTGTATTCACGATCAATTAAATAAATAAACCCCTACCTCGATTCAGATACGGTGCACGTCAATAACCCGCGGAAGACGAGCGTCGCGGAGGTCGGGCGTCGCGGGGAAAGAACGTTGACTCCATTGTCATCGAGGTGCGTTCGAAGGGGAAACGTCGTTGGAAGAAGACGTCGCGTTCTTCGGTGGGGATGTTCTTCGTTGGAGGTGTTCTTCGTGTTCTTCGTCGATGTTGAAGAAGAAGAAGACTTAGCCTTTTCTCTCCCAAGTCTCCACCACAAGAACAACTAACTCCAAAATAAAATAATCCTCCCACTTATTTTATTAACCCAATATAGGTTTTGAATTTCAAGAGTTTGAAAATTCAAAACCCATATTTAACTCACTTAAGTTATTAACATAAGATGTTATAAAATTAAGGAGGTGTTAAGTTATCAAAACTTAAATGGGGGGTTTAGAGGGGTTAGGAAAGTTAAGGAATTTGAAGAGGTGGGGAGGGGTTTGTGTGGGCCCCACCCTTTAAAATATCCACACATGGGAAGTTGGATGGATGTGGGCCCACCACCAACTTCCCATGGGAGAAGTTAACAACTTACCATGAAATAAAATTGATTTAACAATTTTATTCACTTTTTTAATAAAACCCCAAAAAATTAACTTCTTCTCCCGCACAAACGCAACTACGGTAAAGGTTCCCTTAAGCGATTACCGGCGTTGCGAGTTCATCGGTGCAATCAGATTTCAATTCTGAGCACCGGTTCAAAAGATAGAAATTCCCGCTCGCTCGTTCACTGAACGTACCCGATCCAAACTTCGGAAATTAATTCCGGGCACACCGGGCCTCAGAATCAGGCGCTGTCAGAAACTGCGTTCTTGTAAAATTCCAAAGAAAATTAAGAAAAAAATTTCCTTGAAATTTCCGGGTCTTTACATTACTCCCACCTCAGGGCTTTACATCCCCGTAAAGCTTCAATACAAACTAGGGTCACAAAAGCGGTACAGAGCACGCATCTGAGCCTTCCGCTCCCATGTGCTTACCTGGAGGTTCCGTACTGCCAAAGAAAGTGCACCCGAGGAATCGATCATCCTCGTAGGATCTGCTCCTGTCGATCCTCGATCCCCACTAGAACCTCCGTGAAAGACACCTCATCGCCATCGTCCAGCTCCTCATGGTCGATGATATGCACAGGGTCGAGCACGTATCTCCTCAGTTTAGATACGTGGAAGTCATCGTGCACCTGGTGCAACTGCGGTGAATGGGTCAAGCGGTAAACCACCCCGCCTACCCAGATGGGGACCTAAGAAGGTCCGCTGAACCCTGGAGATAACTTGCCGCCTTGTCCACATCTCCGTAAACCTTGTCGAGGTGAGACCCGTATAAGAACGTGGTCGACATCCTCAAACTACAGATGTTTCCAATTCCTATTAGAACTGGAACTCAAACGACTGCTGCCACGAGGGTAAGGTTGGCCGATTCAAGAGTGATCGGTCGCACCCTCCCGTGAAAGAGTTTATCCCGTGCTACCTGGGGTTTCCTTTTCACCGACCAAGGAAAACCCATCCCGACGTTTGCCTAAAACCGTCAATTTGAGTATGAACAGTTATTTCCCATTCCATACTCAAACTAACGTCATAAGGCCTCGACGCTGTCACCAAGAGATTCCAACCGAAACTCTCGCCTCGAGGGTCTGACCACACCGTCGGCGTAAGTGTGATTATCAAGTCTCCTACCAAGGTATCTCCAGACGTGAGGGTCAAGTCCACGGCTTACCATAAACTATAGGTCTGGAACAAGATTTGTGAAAGCAAGAAATGATTCACATCGACGTCCGTTACTACAACATCTAGTAGTGGACACAGACTATCCCTTGAATCATTTCTAGAGCCATTGGGTCACACTCCTTGACCGCATGCAGGCGCACTCTTCCTCCGCCCTCCAGCTCCCTGAGCCTGGAAGGAATAACTAAGGCGGGTGGTTGTACCATGTTAGGATGTACACCACCTCATGCTTCTCTCCTAGCTCTGCCTCCACGTCTACTGCTTCGTAGACTCATCTCTCCTTTAAGCTTCCTCTTCTTAACACGCCCGAGTCTCTATGACTGGCACCGGTTTCCTGTTTCTTACTGCACTGAGCAGTCTTCATCCTCTCTTGGATGTCCTGGACCTCATTTAGTCTCACAAGAGCTGCTATGATTTCTTCTTTGCCGATAAGAGAAACCCGGTCTCATCCCCTGGATGAACCACATTCGTTGCCTAATACAGTCAATCCTGACATGAATGATGCATTCATTCCATGGATGACGTCGTAAGGCCTCGACGTATCTACTAAGAGATCCAACTGTCACTCTCGCCTCCAAGGGTCGAGTCACACTTTCGGCATCAGTGTGAGGTCACTGGGTCCCCTCCAGTAGAAATCTCGAAAGTGAGGGTCAAGTCAACAGTTTAACCGGGACCACTCAGTATCAACCAAACAAAAGGACAGGAAAGCAACAAAGATAAGTGTCTTTTTATTATTGCAGCTCATAGTACAAAGACACGAATACAGAGCAACATGGAACTAGAAGTACAAAGGACGTATCCACTAGTTCCTCTCCTGCCCACCTGCTCTCAGAGCTCTACTGCCTTGTCCACTGCTCGGCTGTTACTCAAGCACTCGTCACTGCTTCTGTCTCGGTGGCTCCTCCAACACCCGCTGATCAATCATACGAGGAGTCGGACAGTCACGTGCCAGGTGACACTTTCCGCCGCAGGAGTAACATTGTCCGTTTCTGGCACGCCTGGCTCTGACCCCACCTCGGGTGCCCCGCACCACCGGTCCTAAAACCCGAGATCGTCCAACTGCTATTCCGGTCCTCCTGGACCTCTGCATCATCTGTCTACTGCCCACAGATGACTCGGATACTGATCGAAAACCACGCGGCAAAGGCAGAATCTCCTGTACACGCTCGGGGTGTAGAGATACTGGCACAAACTCCACCCTGAAGAAGGTCTCGAAGTCTTACCATGCGAAGTTCATCTCATCGCAAAACTGAAACAAGTGGCTCCACCACCTGCCTGCTGCTGCCTGAAGGAGGCTGGTAGCAAAGATCACCATGAAGTCTGCCGGCGTCCCCACTAGCCTGAAGACTCTCACCACAGCCTCCATCCAAACCTCAGCCGCCTGCGGGTCCGTCTCTCCCCGGAACCTGGGTGGCCTCTGGCGCTGGAACTCGTGCAGCGCGCTCAAGCGTCGTGCATCGCCTACTGCTGGGGCTGGTGGCATCGGTGGCCCAACGGGTAGCAGTACCGCTGGTGCCTCCGCTGGTGCCTCAACTGGGATAGGGCCCTGTACTGAGGCCTCGTCGCTCGGCGGGCTGTCAGTACGTACCACTCTCGGGGCTCTAGCTGGTCGTCCGTGAAAAGGCATTCTGAAAGAAACATCGTGACACGGTCAAACGTTTATACCTGGTGAGCTGACCTGGTTTGAGATGTTTTAAGGGAAAACCTTTGAAAACACACACGCAATTAGTGTTTTCGTGCACAAAGTCAGAAATCAGTTGTCAGGGTCCTGGTGTATGGATACGTCGGCCGCCCACACCAACACTGGACTCCCTGAACTGAAAACCACACTCGGTACTCTCAATACTATTGCTTCACAGAAAGAAACATCAGAGTTATAAGTTCTGCAGTAGAACCGAACTCCTCTGATACCAATTTGTCACGACCCGTCCTCGGGGCCCGTGCCGTGACTACCCCAAGCCCTCCTTCCATAGGCCAGGGGCTGGCGACTAGCACCAAGGCGTAAATCCCGGTAAAAAGGGAAGACATTGCCTTTGTAAAGTAAACAATCACACAGAGTACAAGCGGAAGAAGTAAACACTAAGTAAAAACTGAGTACAACAGTAAGTGCGGAAAGTAAAAAGGGGCCGGAAATAAAAGCCCAACTGTAAAGTACAACTCGAAGGGAAAACAGCAACTGAAAAGTAAAGCTGCTACGCCGAGCTGTCCACTGGAAATCCCACCTGAAGGGTGGGTACAGATAGCTTCTCTGCTCCTCGGGTCCCGCCGTCCGCTCCGAGTATGTCCGCCCAGTGGTCCACCTTCGGGTACCGCCTCGTCGTCACGTCCACCTCTGGGTACCGTCTCGTCGTGAGGTCCTCCTCCAGGTACCATCTCGTCGTATATTCCACCTCCAGGTACCGTCCAGTCCTCGAACACTCGGCCTTTGTCAGCACTGCCCGTCGTCTGCAACCAACACAACGAGGTGCGGGCATAGCCCGTGCAGGGGTGAGTATAACGATACTCAGTAGGGACCCCGAGACCTTCAAGGTCTCACTAAAACAACAAGGATAACCACAAATAAGATCTCAACAGATAACCTCTACTTAGGTATATTCCCATACATATACCTAAGTTATCAAGTAACCCATCTCAATCATGAGGAAACACAAGGATTGTGAAATCAATGGATAACCACTACCCGGGTATATGCCCATACATATACCTAAGTTAGCAAGTGACCCATATCAATCATGAGGTAAACACAAGGTCAAAAGTCTTATCTCAACCAGGATTTTCATTATCGAAACTGTAACTGCTGAAGAGCTCCGTCTCTGGAGTGTACAGTGGTCCTGTCACGACTCCGAGGTACTGCTCACTAACCTAAGACTGCTGAAGAACTCCACCCATCGAGTACTGCGGGCCAGCTGCTACAACCAAGCGCTCCCTTGTGCCGCTACAACCAAGCGCACCTCTGTCGTGGGTCTGCCGCTACAACCAAGCGCTCCCATGTGCCGCTACAACCAAGCGCACCTCTGTCGTGGGTCTGCCGCTACAACCAAGCGCTCCCATGTGCCGCTACAACCAAGAGCACCTCTGTCGTGGGTCTGCCGCTACAACCAAGTGCTCCCATGTGCCGCTACAACCAAGCGCACCTCTGTAACACACCGAGTCGTTCGATCAACAGTCGTCGGGTCTCAGCCAGCTACACGGTCTCCGTACTCCGCACGCTCGTCACTGGGAGGGTCCGCTCCACGAGCTACAGGTCGATACTCCAAGTATCTCAAAGTCCCACGAAGATGTATCTCAAAGGACCGCCACGTCATAGGGGTCTCAACGCAACAGACGGCGCGTCAATCGGACGCCCGGTCTGTGAGTTATTAGCCTTTTCGTCCCAGGGGCCCGGTTGGTTTCGTGAGCGAACCAAACCCGGCCGTATCTCAACTGTACCCCGAACTCTCATAGGGTAAACTCATAGGGACCGTTTCTCAACGCGATCACCAACGCCGCTGACGGTTCGTCAAACGGACGTTCTGTCAGAATGATATCAGCTTTTCCGTTCCAGGGTCCCGGTTGGATTTCGGTGCGATCCAACCCGACCACTATCCATCTACATCCAAAACTCGGGCGAAGGATGCCAAAAGTTCCGTATCGTCAATAGGAACGCAACGCAACAGACGGCGCGTCAATCGAACGCCTGGTCTGGAAGTTATTGGCTTTTCCGTCTCACACCCACCCTGGGAAACTTTCCAGGAGGTCACCCATCCTGATCACTACTCTAGGCCAAGCACGCTTAACTATGGAGTTTTAACCACGTAGCCTCCCGAAAAGAAAGATGTACCTTGAGTATAGTATACCGAAACGATCGTCTCGATCCAAGGATCGCGTTGCCGCTGACGGCGAGTCGTTTGGAGGCCCGTAGCCCAAGATACGAGCATTTGACCAAAAGTGGTCCGAAACTGGGGGTCTGGGCCCGGGCCGACCCGGCCCGACCCCCCCTGGTCCGGCCCGAACCGGGTCGACCCAACCCGGTCCGGCTGGACCCGGCCCGGCCGGCGGCGCGACCCGGCCGGCGGTGCGACCCGGCCGGCGGTGCGGCCACCGCGTCGTTCGGGTGCCGCGCGCGGGGTGCAAAGCCCCCCCCCCTTTGTGAAACCGTGGCCCCTTAATTGGGGTTGCTTGAAGAACCGGACGTGGGAATTAATTCCCCCGGTCTCCACTGCCCGGCCGGCCCGCACTGGCCGGCCAGTTTCGCCACCAAGGACCGGCGACGGCCGATCCTTCCTTCGCCGACACCGGCGGCCCGGTGTCGGCCACCGGTCATCTTGCTCCGCCGCGGCCCGGAACCAGCCGCGGCCTATGCCATTCGGCGCGATGCGACGGCATCGCTTCCCTCCGCCGCGGCCCCGCTCCGGCCGCGGCGCCTTTGACTTTCTTCGACGCGACACGACGGCATCACGTTCTTGGATTTCTTTCCACGGCGCGGCGCGACGGCGCCACGCGTATCTTCCGCAATAAATCTTGTGGTGCAACGGCACCACGTTTTCTCATATCATCCTCAAGATACCACCATGAAAAACAAAGGAGGAGGGTCGGCCGTGTTTGTGCGGTCCGACCCCCTCGCGTTTTTCAATAACAAAAAGGGTTTTAATCCACGATTATCACCAAGTTTGTATTCACGAACAATTAAATAAATAAACCCCTACCTCGATTCAGATACGGTGCACGTCAACAACCCGCGGAAGACGAGCGTCGCGGAGGTCGGGCGTCGCGGGGAAAGAACGTCGACTCCGTTGTCGTCGAGGTGCGTTCTAAGGGGAAACGTCATTGGAAGAAGACGTCACGTTCTTCGATGGGGATGTTCTTCATTGGAGGTGTTCTTCGCGTTCTTCGTCGATGTTGAAGAAGAAGAAGACTTAAGCTTTTCTCTCCCAAGTCTCCACCACAAGAACAACTAACTCCAAAATAAAATAATCCTCCCACTTATTTTATTAACCCAATATAGGTTTTGAATTTCAAGAGTTTGAAAATTCAAAACCCATATTTAACTCACTTAAGTTATTAACATAAGATGTTATAAAATTAAGGAGGTGTTAAGTTATCAAAACTTAAATGGGGGGTTTAGAGGGGTTAGGAAAGTTAAGGAATTTGAAGAGGTGGGGAGGGGTTTGTGTGGGCCCCACCCTTTCAAATATCCACACATGGGAAGTTGGATGGATGTGGGCCCACCACCAACTTCCCATGGGAGAAGTTAACAACTTAACATGAAATAAAATTGATTTAACAATTTTATTCACTTTTTTAATAAAACCCCAAAAAATTAACTTCTTCTCCCGCACAAACGCAACTACGGTAAAGGTTCCCTTAAGCGATTACCAGCGTTGCGAGTTCATCGGTGCAATCGGATTTCAATTCCGAGCATCGGTTCAAAAGATAGAAATTCCCGCTCGCTCGTTCACTGAACCTACCCGAGCCAAACTTCGGAAATTAATTCTGGGCACACCGGGCCTCAGAATCAGGCACCGTCAGAAACTGCGTTCTTGTAAAATTCCAGAGAAAATTAAGAAAAAAATTTCCTTGAAATTTCCGGGTCTTTACACAGACTATTAGGTTCTCACCCATTTTGGGTTTATAATAGCCTCTCCATGTGCTCCATTAAAGGGTAAATACCCCTCCTTTTAGCATCGTACTACATGACGTTAAACTATATGTCATCCCACAAGATGTTAAACTATATGTCATCTCACATGGCATTAAACTGCATGAGTACACTCACACTTCACATGTCATTCATTTGGGTCTCCATCATCTTTAACATCTGAAGGGAACCCCTTTACAACTTGGTATCATTCAACTTTGGATCACCTACCATTCTAGGTCAACTCCTCAGAAGAATTTAGATGACATTTTGAGATAGGTCCCATGTTTCGAACATGGTCATTGGTCAACCCTCACTTGTTTGTTCCCATTCCAAGATAATGCAAAATGGATACTGTGTTTCAAACATAGTCAACAATCATCCTCCTCATCATGCCACTCTCACTATGTCCCAAATATTGGATATCATGATTTGTATGTACCATTCCCCTATCTACTCTTTGGATTATCGACACTCTAGTGTTGTTACTCTATGCATTCACGTGCGTTACATAGAAATGATTGTGCATATGGGATCTTTCCCACCTGACATTTCCTTCCTAATACCACACACGCTCTTGTAATGGGGAAACCTAATATCACCCCTTGTTTCCTGCATTGAGCATTGCTCACGTAGTCTTAGGTGGCTTTGGCAAGGATAATACCCACAAATGAGGTCGCATGATCAATCTGGTTCTGTCATAAGACCCTAAACTACGACAACATCGTCCTAACCACATGAAAAGGCACAAAATTTTGATATTATCACTTGAAGAGACACCACCTTGGGCACCAGTTATCTAAACTTGTCATTTTTTCAAGACCCACATATGTCTTGATTCCCCCGGTGACACTTGGAATTTATAAGCCTAGGAAGGTCACTCCAAAAAGGTTACCGATACAAAAAATAAACAAGATATATCAAATGCCTCCTTTCTCTATGCGTGGACCAGCCCTGCATGACAGAATTTTTTTAGAACTACGTATGACTTGATTCCTACCCAAATAGGATACGTAGTGACATATGGATGTCTAGTTCTCATATCTATCCATGTTCTTGTAAACCCTCTAATACGCCCATCTGGGCCTCATCCCCCCTTTCAAGACCATTCACTGCCTCTATCCTCACCATACGACATTAAACTACATGTCTATCATCCTCATTGGCATGGAGTAAAAATGTGGGCCACTTTAGGTTCTCTCTAGAGAGATCCTTTCAGGAAATGAGTACGATCCCTGATCAGACTGATGCACTCACCTAATGTGTTTTCATCACGATGGTATAATTTCAAGAGTGTTGGACTCTATTAGAACAACCCATCACTCCACCCTCCATGATTTGCATGCCCTTTATTTGGATCCTCATACTCTTTCACATTAAGGAACCCCCTAAAAGTAAAAATTCTTAGCCTATGGCTCACCTACTATCCTGGGCCAACATTTCAGAAGACTATGGATGACATTTTGAGTTAGGCCTTGTGTTTCAAACAAGGTCAGTGGTCAGCCCCCATTTTTGTCCTCATTTTAGGATAACACAATAGGGATACTATGTTTTGAACATGGTCAACAGTTATCCTTCATTATCATTCCATCCCTACAGTGTTTCGAATTTTGGGTATCATAATTCACATTCTTTATTCCCCTTTGTTTGGATTTATTCCAACACCCCTAGAATTATCCCGCTCATGCGCTCTAGCATGATAGGAGAGGGAGGGTTGGCTATTTTGAGAGCCTATTTCTCTGACCATGACCCCCTTGTTCTTCCTAGAAACCCGGAGTGTTCGTTCAGACCCTAGATACCTGAAGATTGGGTGGAACTCTCATATTAAAATAGAATAAAGATTTAGTCATCCCTTGTTTATCACATCAAGCACGACCCATGTGATCTTAGGGATTGACTGATGGATATTTCATGGATATAATGGAAATGAAGCAATAAAAGCAGATTACAAAACTCATGCACACAACCAACATAAATAATAAAATCATGAAAGTACGTTTATGAGGTCACAAAAATTACAACACTCAGGGATTGGCCCCTCCAATAGATGGATTGACCCCTTCAATGAAGCATCCCAGTTCCACCACTCTCTGGATTATAGAGTCCAGGATTTGTTGTCTCTTGTTAAGCTCTTGATACTCCTAGATGGAAATGGGACATATTTCATCGGCCTTGATCCGGGCCCCATCCTCATTAGCTTAGATAATAGCCATCTCTTGAGAATCTCACCTCATCTGTTCCTCAGACTCTGCCAGCTAGGCCTTTAGTCGCGATATGAGTCCTGATTGTGAATTGAGGAAAGAGGAATGCCCATTCTCCCACACCCTCAAGAATTGGATCTCATTATTAGCCTCTTGAAGTCTCTTGATGTTGATAGACTTCCTCCACTATCAGCCCACACTGAGGTCGTGGTCATGTTTCTATATTTTCTCTGTCATATAGTCTTGAATGATCATATGAGGATGTTGGGACTATACTCCTCCATCACATAGTTCATGAAGATGGAAAAAATCCTCTTCATATGGTTTATCCATTTTGATTGTGGGGACTCCCCAATGAAGCACTTGATCAGCTTCCATGACTGGCAACAGACGACCATACTGTCCTCTTCATTAGAAGGAGTCTCATCTCGATCCTATGGGTTGGCAGGTTCGTGCTCTGAGAATATTGTTAGAATCTTAGCGGTGGGGTCTTCCTTTGGTTTCCTGTTAGGAATGTTGGGTTTTTCATCAACAGTAGAAATATGCTCTGCATCATGGGGATTATATTCATTATTAGGATCAACTCCAACAAGCTTTGGTTCTTCCCCACCAAAGGCTCCACTCACAGCCTTGGTCATTATAGTCTGGCTATCCCAGACATCTGATTCCACTATAATTGGTACCCCCTCAAGAGAGGTGATTCAAGACCCCCAATCGTCCTCTCCAGTATAACCCCCACCATTTGAAAAACCGTTCATAATAGAGATGAAAATGTCAATGTTTAGTTCAATAGATAATAGCCAGGGACTCTGTGATAAAGAATGCTCATGAAGGTTAAAGGACTACTTCTGTTATTAGGTCATCATCAACGGTATCCCAATACATGCCCCTTGTATATGGTCAGGAACTTTGAGGACTCTGGAAGGGATGTCTTGGATGCTGCATCCCTACTTGAATTTGCAATCACCCTCGACCCAGGTACAGATCCTGAGCCCACATCCGTAGGAATTCATGTGGGAATATCATCCATAAGGATATCCTATAGATAACACATATTATTTGAGAAGATAGGGTGGAACAGATAAAATCATGGTGCAAAATAATGGTCTGGAGGCTACCTCGATAGCTCTGGAGAAATCTCCCAACTCTGAAGTCCCAAATTCACATTCTTCCAAAGGACTTCCCCTGTCAGCCTCATCTCCCCAAGAGTTATCTGACTCCTCAGGTAAGGGGAAGTGATCCCTCAGTTCAACAGCTAAATCTTGAGGTGAGATTGTATGACCCGACAATACTTTCACCCAAATCATCATTAGATGTGGAGCGCCTCGAGAATGCACGTAGTCATCCATATTGGCGACATACCATTCCCCTTCTTCTCAGGACACTAGAAAGACAAACTCAGTACAAAAAATCTCTGAAAAGTCTATTTCATAGTGGTTTATATGATCCTAGATATGGATAGGACTGAAGAATTTTAGGTTGACCTCCCAGTTTTCCCAATCCTTCAGAAAGATAGCATCCATAGGCATGTCTATGTGGAACAGCTGTTTCCTGGGAGCTTGAGTGGGAATCCTGCGAAAACCTCTTGGAAACCTCCTCCCTTCCTGAACCTGTTTAGTTGGGATCACTGGGCCTGAAGTTGCCACTTTCTCACTAATTTTTGTAGGTTCTGATAGTTCCTACCTTGCCTCTACTTCCACACTGCCACCAACACATGTTCCCATCGTTTTTTGACCCCAGCCTCTAGGTTGAGGAGACACTCCTACATTGACCCAGACGTTTCACTGCTTCAAAATCTCCCCTAGGTAAGCCAAATACTATCTCTTGTCATATTCTTTCACCACCATGAATGAGACATCAGCCAGAGGTTTCTCATTTCACTTCGTACCATACTACCAGGTGAACATGATCTGCATCTGTCTCATTACGCAAGGGTGCTCCTCATGATGCACCACTATATAAAACTTTTGGTTCAGCCGCTGCATCCACTGAAATTTCCTCACAAATCAGTGTAGGGTGTATGACTTGCAGATGGGATCACAGAACACCCACACCATCAAGACTCTACCCCTTAAATCCAGAAGGTATGACCAATGCTCTTCACTATCTTGACGGTCATCAGTGAACTCTCCCATGGGAAGTGGAAATGGGTGGAAGACAAACTCATCTGCATTCTAGATGATGTTTAACACACTTTTCAGGCTCATATTGGCCGGAAAGCTTCCCACTACATTCATGATAGAGGGTTAGAAGTTTGACCTTGGAGGAGAAATCGGGTTCGGGTACTTATAAACCCTCACGTGTGACGCCACCCAGCCATACAAGAAATGGAATGGCCCACAGACCCACAATAGATTCTTCTCCTCACTGATATTCCACAACATCTTGTACAACTTCACCAATACTAGGATCCCAAGGTTGATCTACTGTCCAGTCGCTATCATGGATGCCATGATAAACGTACTCAGCTGTAAGCCCATGTTCGTATCTCTCACTGGAAGTATCCAACCACATATGAGCACTGAGATGAACTCAGCCAACCAAACCACCAGTTTCTACTCAGGGTTAATGCAAAACCCCCATGTATTCCACTATATGTCCTCCAAGAGTTTCTAGTATGAGTGATCTTTGCTGTGATGGGGCCCTTTAGGAAAGTGGTAGGTAACACCAGGAACTTCCTATCTAATGGGAAATTTAGAAATTGCCTAAAACACAACTTGAAATGCACGTCCCTTACTTATTTCTTATCCTCACCCGACACCAGGTCCATCAGCACCTTTTATATCATTTTCATTTGCTCCAAATCTCTCCACACATTCTCTATTGGGAAGAATTCATTATACATGGCCCTTAGAATGGGAATCCTAGAGATCTTGTGGATGTCCCAGAGACTGATGCTGACTTCCCTATGATGAATATGGAAGGTTTTGGTCCTGGGTGACCACCTTCTCAAAAGCTCTGGAATCACACTCTTTGACTGGTAGATAAGTAATTGAGAAGCCCATGCTACCTCATACAGGCCCACTCACCTCATCTCTTCCCCAAACTCATCGTAGGTTGTGCACACCCAATAGGCCTAGGCTAGTCATTTGTGAAGTTACTACCCTGGCGCAGGTCACACTCATTGGTTCAACCCTTTTCTGAATTTCTTAGAGATGCCATCAGGATAGTGTGATATTACGGAGGAGACACCTCAGCCTACATCTCCTTCCTGTCAACATCATGGGTGTGGTTGTATAAGTAGGTGGCGGTGATAGATGTATGATCGAGCCACATATGGCCATCAATGGCCCTGAACCACTGATACTGGAATAGGGTGCTCCTGAACCAGTAGATTGGTTCATCCTTAATAGATTGTGGGATGAAGACCTTGTACCTTAGACTGAAGATGTACAATGGTAGTCTATTTCACAAGGGACAGTTCTTCTAGCCCTCCACCAGAAGAACAATTAGGGATTCATGATCTGAGTGGATGTTCATGTATTCACCAATCCCTAAGTTATCTGCTATTTCCTCCCTTCATGAAACTTCTTTAAGAACCTCCTAGACAACTTTCTAGTTTGAAATTTCTTCTGATCAAGGATTTGAAGATTTTTTATTTACTTATTCCTGAAGCTCAGTTGTAGAGCTTGATCATGGAGTATAGTCACGAAGCCCTCTCACAGAGCTCGGCTCGTGAAGCGTACAGTAGTGAAGTCAAAGACCCAATGCATGGGGAAAAGTAGCATGGGATTATGGTGAAACAACTCACTAAGTAGTGTTGCTTAGCACCAGTCCACAGAGTCTAGATTCACAAAGAAAGATCATAGAGTGCATGTAGCTTTGTAAATCAAGAATCAACATACAAAAATTAGGAATCAAATAAGGACAAAATAGAAATCTTCACCCTCTATTTATAGGCAATGATCGCCAAGCTTCACGATGTGTCACGCACTCCACGACACGCTCAACCTGTGCTTTGCACCCCTGCTTCGTGATCTATCGTGATTTTGGCGAAGTAACCTTAGGATCCAATCCTCGTTTATCCACTACTCCCTTTCTGAGGGGGGGGGGGGGATTTGTTGGCACAAAAATTTGTCCCTTGAGAAAACAAACCCCAAAAAAATTCCAATGAAGCCTACCTCATAGAGTAGCCTCGCAAAGAATCCTCAAAAGAACCTCCAGCTCTGTGATCGACACAAAGCAGTGGGAAAATCCTCCTATGTGGATTCCATGGAGAAGATGACGAAGCACTCTATGACTACGAAGAACTTGAGAGAGATCTATGTACAACCATAGAGCAGCTGACGGAGCACTCCATGACTATGAAGCACTTGAGAGAGAGCTCTACACCATTGTGGAGTAGCTGACAGATAACTTCGTGAAAACAATGCACTTGAGAGAGCCCTCTGTGAGTGCCTCACAATGACTAACAGAGAGATATGTGATTCCTAGGAACTTGATGGACCTGCCTCTAATTTTGAGGTTCAAATTCTTTTATGACCTGGCCTCTGAGCTTCGCGCTGCCTCTTGCCTATAAATACCAGGCTTCCCCAAAACCCAAAGGAAAGATACCCTGACCTTTCACCTTCTCAGCTCTGAAATCGTGAATCAAACTCTGCTCTACAAAACATTGAGAAAATGAACTCTTTAAGGTATTTGAGCATCGTGAAATACCTTTCCCTTTTCTCATATTCAACCCCTCTTCAAGAAGGGATGACCTTCGTGAAGCCCACAGGCCACTACAAAGAAAGGAGATCCCTATGGAAACTTAGGTCTTTTCAAATCACTCATGCTTCATGAAGTACATTCCATACACATGTGAACCCCATGCTAAGGTAGGATCACTATGCTTTACAAAGTACATTGCACTGCAATGTTGAACTTTTCAAGGCACCCATACTCCATGAAGTCCTACTTCGCGAAAGAACTTTCACTTCACAAAGCACTCTTCATATGCATGTATACTCCATGAATAGGCTAGACCACTCCACTTTTCAAAGCATACCCCTTTGCAAAGTCTCTCCACTTTGTGGAGCACCATAGCTCCAAAAGGTCCCTTCCAATGAACCCCTTTGCTTAAAAAACCCTAATTCTCCCGTATGACCCTCCAAATTTGTACGAAGTGATTTAAAAGTCCCTTGGGAAGTGATTCATGTTGCATTGATTTTTCTCATGCTTCTTTTTCATAGGTATGCTAATGAATATTGCTTCTTCTCATAGCTATGCTAATGTGAGCCCCTCAATGGATCACTCCATAAACCCATATCTGTATGGAATTGTTGGTTCATTCCCTTAACCAAGGGTTAAATAATGCCAGTTATGTAAGTCCTAGATATGGGGAGTGAATCCTCATCATCTAAGATGCATGATGTTAAACTACCAATCACCCTCTTTCTAGACACAAGACATTAAACTGCGATCACTGCATGTGTGGTAGGACCGGAGGACCAGAGGGGGGATGGGAATATATTCCCTCCCTCTCTCTCTTTCCCTTTGAGATTTTTACCCATACACACCTCGAGTAGTCTCCATGAAAGCCCTGGTACCCTATGATGGGGTGTTCCGAGTACGATGGACATATCTTCCTCATACATATGGATCCCTACTCTGGCATCCCCCTAGAGTAAGTCCAAATCTCCATATCCCTGGGCCGCTAACCATGCATGTAACGACCTGAACTTTTTAATTATATTTGATTCCTAATTTTGTGTGTTATTTTATTTTATACTCAACAAAACTATATCCTTTAATTAATGAATTTGGTATAATTAAAATGTGACCATTGGGTTTCGACTGTTATATGACCGTTGGTCAATATGACTATTGGAAACTACAATCTTAACTTTGTGTTTTTAAATACGGTTATCTTGGTTAATTAATGTAGGAAGAAGATTTAATGGCCTCATCTAGTTGACTCGAGCCATTTGAAGCCCATCTATCGGAGTTTGGGAAGGAGGTAGCATCACTGGGCTTTTCTCTGGACCAAGTCTAAGCCGAAATTCAACGTATGAAGCTTGAACGAAATCGCCTAAGGGAGAAGTTCAAGCTGATAGAAATCACCACTCGGGCAATGTTGTTCGAGCCACCCCAAGATTCTATCACCATAGAACACCTTACACTTAGGTCCTATGCTGGTGTTATAAGGGGCTATGTAATGAGACCTTAGCTACTTTGCTTAATCATTTTATATAAATAAAATTATTATTTCTTCTTATGGAAAAGTTTGTGAATTTCAAAAATCTGGATAAATATAGGATGTGTATTATTGATGAATTTAGAAAAAAAGGGGTATTTTAAAATATTTTTTTTATTCATTAAATAATTAATAATGTGAAATGATTTTCAAGAAATGGTCTTCTACAGTTGTGTTCAGTAATAAATTTAGAGTATAACAAGATTAAATTGTTTTTTAGTGAATAGTAAAGTAGGAATAGTAACATACCCATATGAATAGTAATGAATAGTAATTAATAGTAATTTGACAAAAAATAATTATAAACTTCACCCATGAATGTATAAATACATTTTAGACATCTTAAAAGTGAAAAAAATTATCATAGTTTAAGTTTTGGTATTTTTGTACGCCATAAATATCTTATTTACAATTTTATAACTAATTTAATAATTTAAAATGGAAATTTATTTTCATAAAATTTAATCCTAAATTGTTACTTTATTGTCTTATGGGTATATGATATTTTTATGGGACCTTGATTGCTTTTTTAAGGTGTTACAAAATGAGTTATAGTTTTAAAGTTGTATTTCTGGAATAAATAATGATTTTATTTAAAAATTAAATTAAAAATATTTAGGAAATTATTTTCATAAAATGGCCTTCATTTTTGAATTCAGAGCATCGATTTTAGGTTAGGGTGAATTTTTGGGATTTTTCTGAAACAGTTGATTTATCGGTGAATAGTAAAAATGCAGTTTTGAGTTTCGGGTGTTTAATGACATCATTAATGATGTAATAATGATTTAAGATTTCTGGTCGACTTATGAATAGTGATATATGCTATTAGGTTTCCCATATGTCCAATACCATGGAAAAATACCATGGTAAAGCCCATGGTTTTTCAAATACCACCGATGAGGTGTCCCTTGGAAATTAATAATTTATTCACTCACTTTTCCTATAAATACCAAGGCATTTCCCTCATTAATTTCATTCCAAAATCATCCTAAACTAAGTTCAGGTCTCCTTAACTTCCATGGAGCCCTACCAAGGTGCCCTCAAGCCTCCCAAGATCCTGACCTTCAAGATCTCAAAGTTACTCTTCAAGGTAAGGGATCCTTTCACCCTCCTCTTTTAAGTCATGAATTCCTTTATGTTGTGTCTTCTAGTTTCCATATCTTTATGTTGAGGGTATGTTCTTATATGTTCCCATTACTATAAATTTCATGTATAATTGTTGAGATACCCTTTCCACTCTCATCAATTTGTTTTCTGATTTTTTAAGTGACGCCGTTAGGCTGCTGAATTTCTCGTAAAAGAAATCGCATCTTCTCTTACCTTTCAAGTTTCCTTTTCTTGTGGTATGTCATTAAAATATCCATACCATGTTCTTACCTACATGTTATTCTGTATTTATATTGTAATATGAGTTATTTATGAGTGTTTTACCCTTGAAAACTCTCTTTTTATTATTTTCTAAAACCATGTTATATAGCCGTTATGCTGCAGAAATTTCGTCTCAAAATTTCTCTCTTTCAATCAAGAAATTATCTTTTTTATTTATGTGAATACCCAGAAATATTTCATTTCTATGGGTGTTCATAATTATATAAAAATGATATATTTTATTCTATAATGGACATAAATATAACCCTCACTCCCTTTCCATGGGTTATAAATGAAATAATGATCTTATTTTTAAGAACTTTTAAAATGTCACGATTTTGAAATGAAACCCATTTATTTTATTCTCTATGGGTTATTTATGAAATGTTTGATTATGATCTATGTGGATCACATGAAAGTAAATACATATTAAGTTTTCTCCTTGATATCACTCCAATGCATTGGATAATGAATTAATCTCTAGAGATGACAAGTTTCACGATACCTTGGTGAATAACCTTGGTATTTTTTTGACACCTTGGGGATGGACCTTGGTGATATGTTCATGAATGTATAAATGAAATGTTGTAGCCACATATTCAAGTTATTATTCATGTTATTTTTATTACGATATGCATATACTTCCATTGCTCATGTCCTTATGTTTTTATTCAAGTTATTATTGATGTCACAAGTAAACTGATTCCCTTGTTTACCCTTACTGGGCCTTCTGCTTACCCTTTCCTTTGAATGTATGTCTCAAGGTTATGAGATGCAATAATTGTACTTAGGATGAACTTATGATGAAGCCTTACAAGTGTATTAGAAGAATGTTTTATGTTTTTTTTCATGTGTTATGCTCCAGATTTCCAAGAAACTAGACTTTAAAGATCCTCTGATTGTAAAATGTAATGTAAAGTTATGAAATAAAAAGGCGGGACGCCATAGTTGGTATCAAAGGATAGTTTAGTTTTTATGTAAATTAGGATATGAAATCTTTAGGAATAACCCTATAGAAAAGTTTAAATATAGTAAAACTTCCTGGTATTTTGGTGAATATTGAGTAAGTGGTTTATCGAACAAATACATCCATATCTGGATACGAGCAGGTAGAGGCGGCTGTGGCACAGATGTACATAGGGGTAAAACCTGAAAACACCACTTTGAGTTGGACTTGAATGGGAACTGGTATACGAAAACGGGCCTTGCTGCACTCTTGGTTACGACACTCCCAGGGGATATGTTTGGTTAATCATAAGATTTTTATGAATCATTATGAAAGATTTATAGAGAAATGTAATTGTTTAAAGAAGTTTTAATACATAAATCCTTTATAGTTAAAATATATGTAAATGAAATAAGTTTATCATTAAGGTTTTATTCTTTTAGAAAATGGTGGGCAATATGAGGAACCATGCAAATGGTGACCACAATAGACCATGCACTGACAAACCTCTGATGGAATCCGGAATGGAAACATTCATGCGAATGATGAACCAACTGACTCAAGTTATGGGAAATAACTTGAATCAAGATGAGAGACCAATCTCACCGTGAAGGGAACAACATTCTATTGAGTCCTTTATACATCGACGACCACCGAAATTTAGTGGATCTACTGACCCATTGATTTCTGAGTAGTTGATCAGATCCATCAAGAAGATCTTTTCTGTGATCTTCTATTCTGAGCAAGAGAAGGTCACCCTGGATTTCTATCGCTTAGAAGGAGAAGCTGATCTATGGTGGGAGATGATTAAAAACACGAGGCAAAGAGTGGAGGTTGAAGCTATGGAGTGGGAAGAGTTCAGAGGGATTTTCTTCAGTAAGTATTTCCCTCGTTCTATGAGAACAAGAATGGAGAAGAACTTTCTCGAGATGAAGTAGAAGGAGAATGAATCTTTGGGAAGCTATGAGATGGACTTCACAAGGCTTTCACGTTACAACTCTAGCTTTATCATGGATCCAAATGGAAAAGTTGATAGATTCTTTGGTGGATTAAGACCTCATCTACGAAAGAATCTATCCAACCATGATTATGAAAACTATGAGGAGATTGTGTGAAGTGCAATGAAAGTTGAATTGGAGTTTGGTGAGACACAATGGTATCATAAATCAAACGACGAGAAGAGATTGATGGAGCCCATCTTAGGGAGTAACTTTGATCAGGGAAGATGAGGCAAGCAAGTGCAATGTCCCACGAGTAATAAATATGGGAAGAAGCATTTAGGGAACTGCGTTCTCGGGAGCGGGAAATGCTACAAGTGTGGAAGAGATGGCCATATTGAGAGGAATTGTCGCAGTGAGGTGAAACCTCAACTTCCAAACACTAACGATAAGGGGAAGATGGTGCAGGACCTACCTGATGTCTAGTGATTTAAGTGTGGAAAACTTGGGCACTTTTCCAATCACTGTCCAAATTCGAGGGTAGTGGAGGGGAACCACCATCAGCCTCATAAAAGGCCAAGGGAGAAATATTGTGCTTTTGATATCACGATAGCTGAAGTTGAAGCTTCAAATGATGTGGTAGCAGGTACTCTTTTTGTTCTCTCAAATCTAGAAAGTACTTTGTTTGATTCTGGTTCTACTCATTCCTTTATTTCCTCAAAGTTTTCAAAGAATTTAGAATCAACCCCCGACTTTCTAAAAGTAGAGTTATCAGTCAAGACTCCTGGTGGGATTATCCAAGCATCATAAGTGTTTAGAAACTCTAGTATTTACTTTAGTGAGCAAAATCTTATCACAAATCTAGTAGTCATTCCCATGCAAGAATTCAACACTATACTAGGGATGGACTGGATCTCAAAGTATAATGCTAAGATCAAATACAGAAGTAAGGAAATATCAGTAGTCTTGAATGAAAAACCTACAGTTATCTTCCAAGGAGTGATATCTCAACCTGATATTTGTCTAGAAGAACATCCTGTATCCTTCTTTATGGAATTGATTGGTGAATAAGAAGAAGGAAATGGGAGTTTGAGGATAGAAAATGTACCCATCATCCAGGAATATATTGACGTATTTCCTGAGGAGTTTCCTGGACCTCCCCCAGAAAGAGTGGTAGAGTTCTCCATTGAACTCATACCTAGATCTCATCCAATATCAAAGACCCTGTATAGGATGGATAATGTGGAGATAGAGGAATTAAAGAAACAACTCCAAGATCTTTTGGAGAAGGGGTTTATCTGACCGAGTGTGTATCCTTGGGGAGAACCTGTTCTCTTTGTGAAGAAGAAGTATGGATCGATGTAGATATGCATTGATTATAGAGAACTGAACGGAATCACCGTAAAGAACAAATACCCTCTTCCAAGAATTGATGACTTATTTGAAAAACTTTGTGGGGCTCAATTCTTCTCTAAGATTGATCTTCAATCTGGTTATCATCAATTGAGGGTGAAGAAAGAAGATATTCCAAAAAATTCCTTCCGATCAAGATATGGGTATTATGAGTTTGTTGTTATGCCTTTTGGACTAACTAATACACCTTCTATTTTTATGGATTTGATGAATAGAGTCTTTAAAGACTACCTTGATAACTTTGTGGTAGTTTTTATTGAGGATATTCTGATATATTACAAAAGTCGTGAGGAGCATAAGGATCATCTAAGGGTTATTTTGCAAACTCTACGGAAGGAGAGACCTTTTGGAAAGTTCAGTAAATGTGAATTCTAGTTACAAAAAGTTTCTTTCTTGGGGAACATTGTTACCAATGAAGGAATCATAGTTGAACCTGCAAATACAAAATTTGTAGAAAAGTGGCATCATCCTACAACAATAAATGAGATTCATAGTTTCCTTGGATTACCGGGATACTATAGGAGGTTTGTGAAAAACTTTTCACTACTTTCTAATCCATTAACCAAGTTAACTCGAAAAGGGGTCAAGTTCTTCTGGATAAAGGAGTGTGAGGAAAGTTTCCAAGAGCTGAAGAAGAGATTGGTTACTGCACCTGTGTTAACTCTGCCCTCAAGTGGAGAAGGATTCATTATTTTTAGCGATGTATCTCTGAAAGGGCTTGGGTGAGTCCTCATGCAAAATGACAAGGTCATTGCTTATGCATCTCGATAGTTGAAGACTCATGAGCAGAACTATCATATGCATGATCTAGAGCTGGAAGCAGTCGTTTTTTCTCTGAAGATATGGAGGAACTATCTTTATGGGGAGAAATGTGATATATACATAGACCATCAAAGTTTGAAGTATATTTTCACACAAAAGGAATTGAACATGAGATAAAGGAGATGGTTGTAACTCCTTAAATAAAATGATTGTTCAATTCATTATCATCCCGGAAGAGCAAACAAAGTCACTGATGCATTAAGCAGGAAAGACCCAGTTGTTCTATCTATGATGAGGATTCAAAGAGATCCTTTGATCAATGACCTTGTAAAACTGGACATGGGAATTATAAGAGAAGAGACATCATCAACCCTAACCCAAATCATTTCTCAACCGTTATTACTAGAGAAGATCAATAAATATCAGAAAGAAGATCCTTTGTTATAGAAGAAGTTTGAGGCTATGAAGGATGAGAAGTTTCTTGAGTTCAATACTGATCAAGAAGGTGTACTAAAATTTTGTACAAGACTATGTGTTCCATCTATTCTAGAAATAAAGAAGGAGCATATGGATGAAGCTCATAGCTATAATTTCTCTATACATCCCGGTAGCACAAAAATGTATAGGGACCTTCATGATCATTATTGGTGGGATAATATGAAAATGCAGATTGCTGACTACACTTCAAGGTGCCTGGTATGTCAGCAAGTGAAGGTAGAGGGACAACTTCCTAAAGGGGTATTGCAACCACTATCCATACCAGCATGGAAGTGAGACAATATCACTATGGACTTCATCACTGGTCTCCCGTGAACTTCCAAAGGAAATAATGCGATATGGGTTATTGTGGACTGTCTCAACAAGACTGTCTATTTTATCTCTATTTGGGAAGATTTATCTCTTGATCAACTTGCCAGTATTTACGTGAAGGAAGTGGTAAGTATGCATGAAGTTCCACTTTTTATTATATCTGATCATGATCCAAGGTTCACATCAAAATTATGGAGAAGTATACAATAAGCTCTGAGCACTGAATTGAATTTCAGTATGGTCTATCACCCCCAAACTAATGTCCAATCTGAAAGGACTATTCAAACACTCGAGGACATGCTGAGAACTTGCTCAATGGAATTTAAAGGTGGATGGGATCAACATCTCCCTTTAGTTGAGTTCTCTTACAACAACAACTTCTACTCGAGCATTAAAATGGCACCCTATAAAGCACTATATAGGAAGCGATGTAGAACTCTTACTTGTTGGGATGAAGTTGGTGAGAGAAAGCTTCTTGGACCTGATCTTGTGCAAGAGATGACAGAAAAGGTCCATTCCATCCAAAAACACATTAAGGATGCTCAGAGTCGGCAAAAGAGCTATGCTGACAACTGTCGAATGGACTTGGAGTTTGATGTTGGTGACAAAGTATTTCTTTGGATTTCACCTTGGAAGACAGTCATGAGGTTTGGGAAGAAAGGGAAGCTCAACCCTAGGTACACTGCCCCTATAAAATCCTTGATCATGTGGGAGAAGTGTCCTATCGTCTTGCACTTCCTCCAAATCTAGCCCAAGTTCATGATGTCTTCCACGTATCCCTCTTGAGAAAGTATATACCCAACCCTTCACATGTACTAAATCTAGAGGTGGTACAACTGGAACATGACATCTCTTATGAGGAGCAGCCAGTGGAGATCTTGGATTGTAAAGACAAGGTTCTACGCAACAAGAATACCCACCTTGTTAAGGTGTTGTAGAGGAACCACAAATATGAATAAGCCACGTGGGAACCAGAGGAGTCTATGAGGTAGAAGTACCCACACCTTTTCTCTTCAGAGGGTACAAGTTAAAAATTTCGGGGATGAAATTTATTAATGGGGGAAGAATGTAACCACCAGAACTTTTTAATTATATTTGATTCCTAATTTTGTGTGTTATTTTATTTTATACTCAACAAAACTATATCCTTTAATTAATGAAGTGGGTATAATTAAAATGTGACAGTTGGGTTTTGACTGTTATATGAACGTTGGTCAATATGAATGTTGGTCAATATGACCATTGGAAACAACAATCTTAACGTTGTGTTTTTAAATACGGTTATCTTGGTTAATTAATACAGAAAGAAGATTGAATGGCCTCATCCAGTAGACTCGATCCATATTAATCCCATCTGTTGGAGCTTGGTAAGGAGGTAACATCACTGGGATTTCCTCTGGACCAAGCCCAAGCCAAACTTCAACATATGAAGCTTGAATGGAATCGCCTAATGGAGAAGTTCAAGCTGATAGAAATCACCACTCAGGAAATGTTGTCTGAGCCACCCCAAGATTCTTTCACCATAGCACACCTTACACTTAGGTCCTTTGATGGTGTTATAAGGGGCTATGTAATGAGACCTTATCTTCTTTGTGTAATCCTTTTATATAAATAAAATTGTTATTTCTTATTATGGAAAAGTTTGTGAATTTCAAAAATTCGGATAAATATAGGATGTGTATTATTGATGAATTTAGAAAAAATGGGTATTTTAAAATATTTTTTTATTCATTAAATAATTAATAATGTGAAATGATTTTCAAGAAATGGTCTTCTACAGTTGTGTTCAGTAAGAAATTTAGAGTCTAATAAGATCAACTTGTTTTTTTAGTGAATAGTAAAGTAGGAATAGTAACATACCCATATGAATAGAAATAAATAGTAATGAATAGTAATTTGACAAAAAAAAAAGAAACTTCACCCATGAATGTATAAATAAATTTTAGACATCTTAAAAGTGAAAAAATGATCATAGTTTAAGTTTTGGTATTTTTGTACGCCATAAATATTTTATTTACAATTTTATAATTAATTTAAAAATTTAAAATGATAATGTATTTTCATAATATTTAATAATAAATTGTTACTTTATTGTCTTATGGGTATACGATATTTTTATGGGACCTTGATTACTTTTTTAAGGTGTTACAAAATGAGTTATAGTTTTAATGTTGTATTTTTGGAATAATTAATGATTTTATTTAAAAATTAAATTAAAAATATTTAGGAAATTATTTTCAAAAAATGGAATTCATTTTTTAATTCAGATCATTGATTTTAGGTTAGGGTGAAGTTTTGGGATTTTTCTGAAACAATTGATTTATCGGTGAATAGTAAAAATGCAGTTTTGAGTTTCGAGTGTTTAATGACGTCATTAATGATGTAATAATGATGTAAGATTTCTAGTAGACTTATGAATAGTTAGATATGATCTGAGGTGTCCCAAGTGGCCAATACCATGGGAAAATACCATGGTCAAGCCCATGGTTTTTCAAATACCACCGATGAGGTGTCCCTTGGAAATTAATAATTTATTCACTCACTTTTCCTATAAACACCAAGACATTTCCCTCATTCATTTCATTCCAAAATCATCCTCAACGAATTTCTGGTCTCCTTACCTCCCAAGGAGTCCTCCCAAGGTTCCCTCAAGCCTCCCAAGGTCCCTACCTTCAAGATTTCGAAGTTACTCTTCAAGGTAAGGGATCCTTTTACCCTCATCTTTTAAGTCATGAATTCTTTTATGTTGTGTCTTCTAGTTTCCATCTATTTATGTTGAGGGTATGTTCTTATATGTTCTCATTAATATCCATTTCATGTCTAATTGTTGATAGAACCTTTCCTCTCTCACCAATTTGTTTTCTAAATTTTTAAGTGACGCCGTTAGGCTGCTGAATTTCTCGTAAAAGAAATCGCATCTTCTCCTACCTTTCAAGTTTCCTTTTCTTGTGGTATGTCATTAAAATATCCATACCATGTTCTTAACTTTATGATATTCTGTATTTATATTTTAATATGAGTTATTTATGAGTGGGTTACCCTTGTAACCTTTCTTTTTATTATTTTATAAAACCATGTTATATAGCTGTTATGTTGCAGAAATTTCGTCTCAAAATTTCTATCTGTTTCTCTCAAGAAATTATCTTGTTTATTTATGTGAATACCCAGAACTATTTAGTTTCTATGGGTGTTCATAAGTATATAAAAATGATATATTTTATTTTTTAATGGACATACATATAACCCTCACTCCCTTTACATGGGTTATAAATGAAATAATGATCTTATTTTTAAGAACTTTTAAAACGTCACGATTTTGAAATAAAACCCATTTCTTTTATTCTATATGGGTTATTTATGTAATGTTTGATTATGATATATTTGTCTCACATGAAATTAAATACAAATTAATTGTTCTCCCTAATAGCTCTCAAATTCATTGGATAAAGAATTAATCTCTAGAGATGACAAGTTTTATGATACCTTGGTGAATAACCTTGGTAAATTTTTTTGACACCTTGGGGATGGACCTTGGTGATATGTTCATGAATGTATAATTGAAATGTTTTAGCCACATATTAAAGTTATTATTCAAGTTATTTTTATTATGATATTCCTATACTTCTATTGCTCATGTCCTTGTGTTTTTATTCAAGTTCTTATTGATGTCACAAGTAAACTGATTCCCTTATTTACCCTTACCGGGCCTTCTTCTCACCCTTTACTTTGAATGTATGTCTCTAGGTTATGATATGTAGTAATTTTACTTAGGATGAACTTATGGTGAAGCCTTAAAAGTGGATTAGAAGAATGTTTTATGTTGTTTTTTATGTGTTATGTTCCTGATTTCCAAGACACTATACTTTAAAGATCCTCTGATTGTAAAATGTAATGTAAAGTTATGAAATAAAAAGGCGGGATGCCATAATGCATAATCCCCACTCCATTCCTCAAATATTCACCTTTCATGATGTGATCGTTAGGTATTTGTTGTCTCTTGTTTCTCACACTGAGCATTACTCACATGGGCTTAGAGTAAGAATCGACCATGGAATCCTCTTTGGTCCACCTTAGTATTTAAGCCACATTCCTTATCCCACAAAACTATGTGGACTTTGATCCTTTCCCCTTTCCAAGAAAGGTACGTAGAAATCATCCACGAGGTTCACGGCCATCACCCATTGGTCCTGACCACTTCACGTCGATTCACCCTCATCCTACATGATGTTAAAATGCATTCCCCTCTCGTCCTGCATGATGTTAAATTTTATGCTTTTAAACTACATGGGTTTTGATCCCTATCTCCTAGATAGGGTATGTAGGAAGCCTCCCTAAGGTTCATCCCCAAGCACTGGTACAATTTAGTGTCCCCCTTTTTTGGGACCCACACCCTTGTTTCACCCCTTAGTGGTGTCAGACTATCACCGGGAAGCTAACCATGCATAAGCCCCAAACTTAATCCATATTCCTCAAACCAAGAGTGTACCTCTTACGATGGGATCCTAACCATGAATAAGCCCCCATAATGTCATCAGGTTTCTATCCTTTATGCACACCCTGATTTCATGCCCCATTCTGAACTATATATACCTTGATTCTCTGCCACGTGGATATGTAGGAGGCCTCCCTGAGGTTCAAGCCCATCATTCATGCCCCATCCTGGTCTCTACCTTGAGCCTTTGTGTTTCGGGAAGGTCATGACCCAACCCAAAGGTTCTAATTCCTTCAGGTCCCATCCATGCATCCATTCTCATAGGCCACCTCCTTAGGTTTCCCACCACCCCACCGAACTATGTGGACTTTGATTCCCTACCATGGGGATACATAGGAATCCTCCTCGAGGTTCAAGCCCAATATCACCGTCATCTTCATGTCAGTTCCATACAATTCCTCCCATACACGTCATTCAACCATCCATCATCCTTCTTGATTTTTACCTGGGATGCCACATCCTAGTGGGATTATGCCATTTCCTTGTGCATCTAACCATGAATAATCTCCACAAAATCCATAAACATCTAACCAAGAGTGTCCCTCTTGTGATGGGATTCCATCCATGCGTAAGCCCCAACATGTATCTGGCTCACTGTCCTTTGTGTACACCCCATGCCATGTCTCGCCCTTCGAACTATGTGGGTTTTGATCCCTATCATCTACAAAAGGTACATAGGAAACCTCCCTAAGGTTTAATCCCATCCAATGGTAAATCTTGGTGTCTCCTTTGTCAAGACCCAATAATCCTCAAATCTATCCTCATTGGGCATTTTGATCCACCCATATATTAAGCCACCTAGGTTCTCCCTCCTAGGGACGTACCCATATAATCCACTCTCATTAGTGTTCATATTAGTCTGATTTATCCCCACTAGATGTTAAAATCTTGTCATACCCCATGTTAAACATGGGAAGCTAAGAAAAACCTTAGGGATATGCCTATGACATAAAATTCCCTGCACTTGACGTGGGATGACTTAGGCTTCTATACCCTCGAGAATCCCTATAATAAGGGGAAAAGATCCATATGTATTAGTGTTTCAACATCTAAACATGCCAATAATACCCAATGTGAATAATCTTCTGACAGAAAGTTGCTGCCCTGACTGGACCCCATGGAATGTTTAGAGAGAAGTAGTGTAATTAACCGGCGTCCACAAAGATATGTCACCAAGAAGAGTTTCACGAACCACGACTCAAATATATGAGGGAGACCCAGACTAGGAGATGAGTTCTGAGGAGGAATCCATAGAAGGAGCAACTAACATCCCATCATCCTATTTCAGTCAAGGAGAAAACATTCCTGAATAAGCGACGAATGCCATTCACCTTTGGAAAGAGGGAATGTGGGGCAATAGCCAGCACATCACAGCACGATGATGCACGCCTCGAAAAAAGATTCGGAAATAATACAATTATGAATAGTAATATGAACCTTATGAATAGTAACCTCACCCATGTAAGTATAAATAAAATTTAGTCACATTATAAATGAGAGTGAATATTTTAAAAATTAATAACTAAGTGTTGGTATTTTTTGTGAGTAATAAATATTTAATTAAAATAAATAAATAAATTAATTTAAAATAAAATTCATTCTAATAAAATGTATTTCTAAATAAATATTTTATTTTCCTAGTATTTTAGGATAATTTTATGAGACCTCAGTTAATTTTTGAAAGAATTATAAAATTAGTTTTAAATTTAAAATCTGTATTTTTCAAGTAAATAATGATTTTATTTAAAAAATTAAATTTAAAATATTTATAAAATTATTTTTATAAAATGAAGTCCATTTTGAATTCTACATGTCTAAAAATGGTTATAGTGATTTTTTGGTATTTTTCTAAAATACTTGATTTTTTGGTGAATAGTGAAATTCGATAATTTACGAAATATGCTAAATAAATAAATTTATGCATCATGTTTGAGTCATGGATGATGTAAATGGAAATTGGTTCGAAATTAAATTCACTTATTAGTATTTTATGTCATAAGAATCAATACTATTCATAGTCTTGATCCAAAATAATAAACTAATGATTAAAATAATGGAAAAACCATCCTCTCCTCCACTATAAATAATACCCCTCACCCCTTCTTCCTCTCAAACCTCCAATGATTTTAAACTCGCCTATTTTCTTCCAAATACTCCCAATTCCATCCCCCATGTACAAGACCTACCGATCTCACCAAAAGGCCAAAACCCCTTCCCTTAAGGAGGTTCTCAAGGAGGATATTTCAAGAAGTAAACCCTCTTCTGTTTTATTTTAATTTTATTTTCAATTTATTTTATTTTCTTATCTTGTCCTCACATCCTATATAAAAATGATCATTATAACTCCAATATCATTTATATACTGAAATTATATCATGTTAATGGAATATCCTTACACAAACTACCATCTCTCTCTCTTTTATTTTATAAATGAAATCATCATCCGGGAGGTGCTGATTTACAACCTTTGTGGACAACAAAGTTTCATTCTTCAAAATTTTCTTCAAGGCTATTCATGAAACCATTTTAATGGTTTATAAAGATTGAAAAATTTATAATACAAAAATTTTTATGTTATGTAATTAACATATTTACATAATACAAAATGATAAAACAAAATGAGTTCGTTATGATCAATAATTGCTGTAATAATCTAAATGATTATCACTAAATGTATTATCTAATGATTCATCCTCATAATATATAAAAAATGATATATATAACCATTTAAACTTTTGGATGTTCATTAATAACATTTAATTACAATTCTGTATAATTATATCCATTCCACATGAATTCCATTACATATAATCAAGAGAACAGATCAAGAAATCAAAGAATGAACACTCCAAAATGACGAAATTCAACATTATAAATCATCAATAAGGAAATAAATTAACTTAATAAAATTATACTAGATAAAATAAATTTATATAAGGTTCTTAATTATTTAATTAATATATTTAATTTGATTATCCTGGATGTTAAGGTCATGTGTAGAACACATTCAGACATAAGGTAAGAGTTTTCTACCCGAACTTCCATTTTCTTTCAGGTTACTCTTTGTCTATTTTAATACCAATTAAATTCTTAATCATTATTCTTTAAACTTCATAAATTATGTTTTAATTTTCTATATATGTGTACCAATCATAATACTTATTTATTTTATGGGGAGTTAAATTTTTTATAAAGATGTTTCTCAATTATTCCCGATAAACAATCCCGATTCAAGGAAACTTCTCAAATTATTACCTATTTCAAGTACACTTTATAATATATTTTAATCCAAAATTATTTTTATAAAATCACTAATTTAATCATGAAAAAACTACCTTAGTTAATTTATTATTTTATGAAAACATTTTTCGAAAAGAACACTTCTTTTCAAAGTAAAAGTGAATTTCTCTAAAAAAATTCCTCAATGATTTTATTAGATTATTTTTGTCTATTTCAACATGTCTATTGAATTTTATGTCTTATTAAGGTTAATATATTATGTTTATCATCTAAAATATTGTATTAAATAGTTTATTATCATTTTTAACATGAATTTTCTATCTTGATATCATTCACTATACTACTCATAATGGTTAGTGTTTATGTGTATAGATTGGGGAAAGTTATTTCATATGTTCATATTGTTTAAATTTATCCCCTTTTATATGAAAAATGTATTATACTTAAAAAGTTATGTGTGGGGCCCGATATATCATGTCAACACATCGGTATGTCTCAGGAGACAAAATAGAATTAGGTTTTTCTTAGGCCTTACCCTAGTATTTTCAAACATCTTGGCTGAGGCTTTGACAATATGTTTCAGATGTTCGATATTATACATTCCCTTATTATGGTATTAATAATTAATAAACCATGTAATTATTCTAATAGTTGAATATAAATGGTTATGTTTCATTATATTACAATCATTTATATTTCCTTATTTAATCAACTTTTATTCCTGCCATATTATGTTCAAGTTTATTTGTTAAAGGCATGTGTTTAGTTGTTCACCTTGCCTAGTGTTTATTTTTATGATAAATTACACTGTATTACTTACCCTTACAAATAATCTAAGCTCACCCATTTCTTATGATTTATTTTCCCTAGGTTGTGAATATGAATATTATGAATGAATTGTAGGGATAATCTACGAGTCATATATACTTCCAATGGAATTTATATTATGTATTTCATTTCAAGTTGTAATGTTGAACTTATGTTTGTATCTTGTTTTCCAAAAATACAGAATATTCATTCCTTTGGGATAAAAATTTATTGTAATCATGAAAATGTATTAATATAAGGCATTGAATCTAGGAAAATGGGGTTTGGGTTCTTACAGATACCCTATCATTTTATATTAATAACACTCTTTAGAAATTTTTCTTCTTAAAAGAAGAGATGAACCATTGTTTTGACCAATTTGTTAGATTATACCCTGAATAGAACCATCATAACTCTAATTATTACTAAATAATGACTCGATCTTAATCCTAGAAGAATAATAAATATTCCTATAAGGTCCACCCACACATAGGTTTCTGTTGGTAATGTGGTCCTGGTTCATAACCTATAAAATTGATATAAGGCAAAAGATGTCCACTTAAAATTGTATTGAATGCTGCAAGCCATCCTCAAAATGTTTGAACCTAGTATTATTAACACCTATAGACATGGTTGAAATATAAATAAATTCTTTGAAGTGTGAGTATAATCCATTATTTACAAGTTTCTATGGATGAGATGCACAAACTATGAGGCTCTATAAATAACTACTCGAAGAAATGAGCTTAAAAATCCTTCCAGGTTAAACCATGGTGCTAGTAATCCTATAAAAATATGTCCCACTAGTATTTAGAAGTTACTTACAACATATACATTTCCAACTTCACCATCTTATTTGGGGAAGTATGAATCTAATCAAATATTTTTTGTATTGACTCGATCTAGAACTTAGTAGCCTGTGACCACCATCTTCTATAAAGATAGGTGGATTATATATCTAAAACTATTTGGTCGAAACTAATAAGGAAAAACTAGATCTCAAATTCCCATTTACCATTTAATATAATACATATAACAAGACCATCCTCAGATACTCATCTATAGTAGGTATCGATGCAACAAGCGGTTCATGCACAATAGTCGGTGGGGATTGCTCATCCCCATCTTCATGGATCTATACTAGAGATCATCAAGGTGAAATAATACCAAAATACCAAATTTTTTTTAATTAAAACATGTATATAATAGTTATTTATATCATAACTTAGGAAAATAAATAATAGGAAAACACCCTGCTACTCTATACACACATCCTATGACATAAGGGTCTCTTATATCCTGAGTATAAATTTATCCCAACCCATCAAATATTAGGAGAGACATAGAATAAACATATATCCATACAACAATTCATCATATAATGTAAAAAATAACAATTAATAACCGTGGTTCAGTCAAGTAGAATTCCACAAACAACTTATATAGTAAAATACTATATAAATTATTATTGAAATATTAAATGAATAAAACGTTTCTAAATATCTAGGTAATCAACCAAAAAAATAATATGGATGTCATATGAATCCTATGTACTAAATATTATGCATTGACACTCACTATATTTCCTCCATAGGCAAAAAGTAAAGAAATAAATAGTAAATCACAAACAATATTCCTTGGAAATCTCAAAATCATAGCATCTAAAAACCAAGAAAAATAATATACAACTTAGTAACTTGAATATTAAATATATAGGTATTAACTATAATGTATTGGAATTTACATTTTTTTAATTATATGGAATTATTTCAAGACTACACGCTCTGACGACACGCGATTCCGATGCCCGGTGATCCCAAAAATGGAATTTTAAACTTTTTTAAAGGTACGTTCAGAAAATGTGCAAGAAGGTTTTTATAACTTTTTAACTGGTGCTTGGATCAAAAATATGAGGGCACAATTTAACTCATAATGCCAAGATTTTCCTAGAAAGGACTTAACTTCGGCTGGGAAGGGCCAAATGGAAAATTTAATTTTCAGACTTTTTGAGAAAAATAATAAAATAACTTAAAAAGTTATTTTATTTATTTTCTCACCGAAGAGTGACAACACGGTGATGATGTGGTGAAATGATGGGGCAGAGATGAGACACATTAATGGAGCTCATTAATGGCTCATTAACATGCATCGTAATGACATTTTAATGATGTGTAATAGTGACGTTGTTTCATAAATGAAATAGCGTAACGACGCGATGTCATAGTGTAATGAAAATGATGAGACATGTTTTCTTTTTAATAGTTTGATGCATTGGTGGAACTAGGATTAAACTATGAGGATTATCAGAAAAACCTACAACAAATTTACTCCTTAACTGAGAATAGAGAATGATGGAGAACATCATCGAATTTGACGTACCTCGAAGAACGATGAATGCCATCGACCTCTTAGACCCTCGAGAAAAAAAAACTATGGAAAAATATGTCAACAAGGTAGGGATTTGATTTTGGTTTTATTATTTACCTATTATTTTTCTAAGTGACGAATATGGATTAACCCACGAACAGGTTAATCCAAGGATTGCGCGTTCTTGTGGGAGTGTGTCGTTCTTGGGTTTTCTATCCGGGATTAATTTTATTGTTGAAAGAATTGTAATCCCAAGCCTACCATAATTTAAACCTCTAATGTGGAGGGAACAAACCGACATAAACAATTACCGACCCCCTATACCTTGTGTGTTCTTGGTGGACAAATTTTCAAATGGTGGAAAGGAATTTTCGAGGCCTTCACAGGGAAGGTGACGCCCTACGGAGCCAGTAGGTACAGAAGGATCGAGAAATGGATCACCAGAGCAACTTCGGTGGCCCACAGAAGGAACCTCCAGTGGCGGAGGTTGTGGGTGGAGGGAGGGGGCATGACCGTTGTTGCAGCATGGTGGCATGGAGGAGTGTCACCAACCGGCGCCGCATGGAGGCGGCGGCCCGCATCCGGGCCGCCCAGGCGACCTAGCGAGCTGCGGTCGCTCGACCGCGGTAGAGGGGAGGCCGTGGAACGTTAGCTATAGTAGGCACTAGATGCGATTCTAGGAGGGTTACATGTGGGAGGAACGACCCACATTCGGACAGGGAGGGGGTGCGGAAGTAGCTACCTTATCCTGAGCACACACCATCAGTCCGCCCCTGGTGGACCGGGCTCTGTCTAGCGGGCTGTGCCCCCAGCTAGAGGGATGGACTAGAACCATGGCCAGTGGGACGAAACCATGCTAGTAGACCAGAACCATGCCCTTCAGGCTGGGATGGATGAGACCGGGTCACCGAGCGCCCCGACAGGCTAGACCCCAACCAAACTGGGCTGGGCCCAGTGAGGCCCATTAGGTCTGGCCCACTGGAAAAGCCGGACTGGACCTACCCTGACTCGAACTAGGCCAGGTAGGGATAATCGAATTAAACCAGGGTATGTAAGACCCCCAGGACAATTTTGTTGGGTCGCTCAGACTAGGTTAGACCAGGCCCAGACGCAACCGAACCCTGATTACTAAAATGCTAATAACTTGAAAATCAGGCATCCGATTGACGATCCGTTAATGGAATTGGGACCCTCTTGACAAGGAATCTCTTTTGGTATGATCTAATGAAACTTTCTAGGAAGTTGATTTTCTACATATTGATTGGGGGAGCGGTTCTCCAAGGATCAAGCGCATAGACGAGCAACACCTGTGTGGACCTCAGTGGCCCAGAAGATGAGTAGTTGCGTGGACCATAGTGGCCCGACATAATAACAACCGTGTGGACCTCAGTGCCCCAACAGGGCCGTGTGGACCTTAATGGCCAGGCAGATGAGCAACAACCATGTGGACCTCAATGGCCTGACTGATTTTAGGGACTCATCAGGGATGATTCCCTCAACAATAAAAAACATTATTCATTATAACTTATGAACCTTTCCTACTCTAAAATATACCTGGTGTGAGATGTCCTTAGTTTGTGGATTTTCTTTGTGGTTTATTTTGGTGTTTCTCTTTAGTGGACTGGGGTTCCCTAATGAGTACTGTGTTACTCACCCATACATGGGTTTCACCCGCAAGTGTTGTGTCTTGTACAGATGACGAACGTTTCGACAGAGAACTTGGTGGCCTAGAGGAAGGCAGGGCCCAGTAGGATCAATCAGACATGACGTAGTACTTCTTCTTCCAATAGCTACACTACTCTTACTATCAAGTGGGGTTTTTAGTAGATGACTACTCGAGTCCCTTTGTACCTTGCTGTTTTCAGTTCTTTTTGTTGGGATTGTATTCTGGCCCACTTGTTTTCAGTTGTACTTATACTCAGAAATTGTTTCATTACACTTGTTTTCCCCTTTTAGTTTGTGGGACATGGTTGGGTGTGTTTGTGCATACATGTACTCAGGATAATGCCTCCCACTTTTAGGTTGACGCCTTCAGTGCTAGTCACCAACCTCTGGCCTTTGGGAGGCTGGCTTGGGGTATGTCATGGCACGAGCCCTAGGGGACGGGTCATGACAAATTGGTATCAAAGGTGATCAATTCTACCTCAGAGACTGAGATTCTATTGTTTTTGTTTTGAGTAAACATTATTAAATGTTGTGAGTCTGAATTTCAGATTCAGGGGGTCTCATATTGGTGCGGCAGTTGACATATTCACACACCAGGACCTTGAATTCTACTTTTCAGCTCAATGTACAAAAAACTGGTTGCGAAAGTGTCTCCTTATGTTATTTTTTATAAGAGTCAGCTCACCAGGTATAATATATTAATTGTGGCCCATATTTATCTATTTTAGGATGCCTCCATGAGGAAGACCAACCAGGATTCCGATACGTGGTCTAGAGGACAACTTGCCTAGTAACGAGGTGTCTGTTTAAGGACCAGTTCTCGAGATGGCCCTATATGGTGGTGCACCAGTGATACCACCAACCGCTGGTTAACATCTACTACCAGTGGTACTGGCATAGGACATGTGCAGACTTATTGCCTTACACGAGTTTCAGAGATAGAGACCTACCAGATTCAGGGGAGAGACAGATCCCCAGGTTGCTAAGGATTAGCTGGAGGCGGTGACACGGGTCTTCCCCTTAGTGAGTACACCACTTGACCTGATGAAGATCTTAGTTGTGTTCTTTCTTCCAGGATCGACAGGGAGATGGTGGAGTCTGAAGATCTAGACGCATGATGAGGTGACCCTCACCTGGACAGACTTCGAACAACTTTTTCAGGAGGAGTTCTTCCCCGTGACATTGCACTCGGTGTGCATTCAAGAGCTGATTTACCTTCAGTTGGGTAGCATGATAGTAGCTGAGTGCTCAATGTGGTTCACCTAGATTTCCCGCTACTCTACAGACATGGTTCGAGACCCTTTCTTTAGGGATCAATCCATTGAGTAGGAATCAGGAAGGAGATCAGAGTGTTGATGGCGTTTCTCAGTATCCCCATGTAAGATAGAGTGTTAGAGCAAGCTCTACTAGTAGAGATATTCCTCTCAAAGTAGGAACTGATAGTGGGTGCCATCACCGGGTGACAGGTAGCTGAGCCATTCGTAGCAGGCAGCTGATAGATGGCGTAGCAGTCTAAATAGGTCAGATCATCTAGTGGATAACCCAAGACTCAGGATTGGTGGTATAAGGTCACTAGGACAGCGGGAGACAACATAGGAGTAGGGTGTGCTACTCATGTGGTGGGTAGTGAAACATAGCCCATGACTGCCCAGCCCGCTGTGCAAATGATCATTAGATGGTTGAGGGACCTTCAAGAAAGAGGTAGAGGTTCGAGTGAGGAGGGCTGCAGGGCAGTAGATGTGGAAGGGGAGTAGGCCGAGTAGTAGGCAGTGGGTGACATTTCGAGGCACTACCACCACAACCTCTAGGTGGTCCACCCCGACCTCAAAGAGTAGGAAGATAGGGGTGAGATCAGCTTCAGGCAATGAAGGCTTATGACCACGGTGCTCCAGAGTTTATTTGAGGTATGATCTGTGTCTTATCCACCCTAGCTGAAGTTCATATAGACATGAATACATATCACTCTTTCCTTGTCATGGATCTCGCTCGGTGCTCAGAGATTCTGATGGAGCCATTGGCTCGATCCTTACGGCTAGAGACTCCTATGGGAGGGGATTTGATGATTACACATTGGTTCTGACAATGTGAGATTAATCTAGGAGGCAAAATCTTCGGCTGTGATCTTCTAGTAGAAGCATCTAGGCCTTATGATGTCATCCTGTGTATGGACTATTTATCTATAGTCCATACTAAGATCGACTGTTTTAGGTGCAAAGTGCGGTGTGTCCGCAAGGATGGGACCAGGTTTTCCTTCACCAGTGAGAAGGGAACCTTTACAGCACAATATAGACTTTCTCAAAGGAGGGTACAACCAATCACTCATCAGTTGGCTAGACTCACCCTCAGTGTGGTGGAAGAGATGAGTCCAAACCTACCTATATTGGTGGACAAGTATGAGGATGTTTTTACTGAGGATGTTCTGGGACTACCTACTTGAATAGAGGTATACTTTTTTCATCAACTCGTACCCTAGGAAGACACCGATATCCATACCGGCATATCAGATGCCTCCAACAGAGCTTCGTGAGCTGAGGGTACAACTAGATGACTTGTAGGAGAAGGGGTTTGTAAGGACCATAATTTCCCCATGGGAATAATCAGTGTTGTTTTCCAAGAAGGCAGATAGGAGTTTGAGGTTACACTAGTAGAAAAATGATTTTTAACGTCACCAGTTTGACGTCGGTTTCTTATAAACCAATGTAAATATTTTTTGTGGTGATTTTTTGGCATCGGTTTTTTTTAAACACTGACTCCAAAAAAAAAAAATTGTTTTGGAGTTGGTTCTTAAAAAAACCGACGCAAAAAACAAAACAAAAATATATTTTGGCATCGGTTTTTATGAAAACTGGTGCCATAATATTTTAAAAAAAATTACAATGTTTTAGATAATTCACTAATCTTTGATTTGACTGGTCATGGAGAAAAAACAGAGTTAAAGTTTAAAAGTTATGGATGCTGGAAGTTGATCGTCTCTAAGATAAGTCTTAAAGAAGTTCAACTTTCAAAGGTCATAACTTTTAATCTGTAACTCCATTTTAGCTCCAAGACTAGTCAAATCAAATATTAAGAAATTATATAAAACATTGTAATTTTTTTTAATTTTTTGGCGCCGATTTTCATAAAACCAACGCCAAAAATATTTTTTATTTTTTTACATCATTTTTTTAAAACCGACGCAAAAAAAAATTAGTTTCTATTTTTGGCGTCGGTTTAAAAAAAACCAACGCAAAAAGTTTTTTTTTCAAATTTTTCACGTCAGTTTGTTAAAAAAATGACACCAAAAATATTATTTTTTATTTTTTTGGCATCAGTTTTTAAAAAAACTGATGTGAAAAATTTATTTTTTTTAACTTTTTCACGTCGGTTTATTTAAAAACCAACGCCAAAAAGGATATTGATTGGCATTTTTGGCATCGGTTTTCTAAAAAACTAACGCTAAAAGACCAATGTAAATCCTATTTTGCGTCAGTTTCAAACAAAAACTATGCCAAAGAGTAACGCGAGATCAAAATTTCAATTTTTTTCACAACGTGCGTTTAACTTTTTAAAATCCCACCTACATTTTCATACAATGCAATTGAAAATATTTTCAATTACTATATATATATATCCAATTTCTCCTTCGATCATCATTTTCAACATCGTTAATTCAATCAAGTTTTCAATGCGACTTCAATCCTTAATTTGAACATGGTACATATTCTATTCATTTATTTTGTTTATTATTATTATCCTTCATTACTAAACAACTCTATTAGCTTTCTTATAATGATTATTAATTCTCATTTCTAAATATAAGTTATATGATGATAAACAACGTATCATTTCTATGGAATCCTGTAAAACCATTGAAATATGTTTGAAGTATTATGCTTATTTTATTTCATTTGGTGTATATTATTTTAATTTATGTTTATCATGTTTTCTTTGAAACTGGTTGTATCAATCGAAACATTGATAAATTCAACTTCTGATGGGGATAACTTTTGATCCGTAACTCCGTTTTAGGTCCACAACTAGTCAAATCAAAGCTTAGGAAATTATCTAAAACATAGAAAAAAATTACTTTTTGGTGTCAGTTTCTGTAAAAACTGACGCCAAAAATCTTTTTTTTCATTTATGGCGTCAGTTTTTTTAAATAACCGACGCCAAAACTATTTTTTTTTTATTTTTAGCGTTGTTTTTTATGAAAAATGACGCCAAAAATGAAAGAAATTTGTTTTTGGCATTGATTTTTTACAAAACTGATGCCAAAAAACAAATGTAATTTATTTTTGGTGTCGGTTTACAAAAACCGACGTAAAAAGTCATATTTTTTACGTCGGTGACTTCAACGTCGGTTAAAAACCGACATCCAAAATAAAAAAAACCGACGTTAAAGACCATTTTATACTAGTTTTATGAATGGACTTTCGGTGCTTGAACCAAGTGACCGTGAATAAGAAGTATCCACTATTGAGGATTGATAACCTCTTTGATCAGATGAAGGGAGTGAGGCGGTTCTCGAAGATCGACCTTAGATCAGGCTATCATCAGCTTCAGGTACAGGATGGGGATGTACTGAAGACAAATTTCAGGTGCTGATATGGACACTATGAGTTCTTGGTTATGTCTTTAGGCATGAACAACTCCCCAGATGTTTTCATGGGATCCATGAATAGTATTTTCCAGCCTTACCTTGACTATTTTTTCTTTTTCTTCATTGATGACATCTTGGTGTACTCGACGTCAGAGGAGGAGCATGCTACATACCTGCAGATAGTCCTAGATACACTCTGAGAGAACTAGATTTATGGTAAACTCTCAAAGTGTCAGTTTTGGATTCGGGAGGTCCACTTTCTGGGACATGTCATCTCGGAGGTTGGAGTTGTAGTGGATCCGGCGAAGATAGAGGCAGTGCTCACTTAAGAGCCACCTATGAGTGTGACTGAGGTGCAAAGCTTCTTGGGGTTGGCTGTTTACTAGTAGAGGTTCATGATTGAATTTTCTAAAGTGGAAGCACCCTTATCTGATTTGACACAGAAGGTACATCCCTTCATGTGGATATAGAAATTCAATCAAAGTTTATAGGAGCTGAGGTGGAGACTGATTAGTGCCCCCATCTTGAGACTACTAGAGGAGGGTGTTGAGTACGTAGTTTTCTGAGATGCATCAGGGACTAGTATAGATTGTGTCCTATTGCAGGAGTGAGTGGTGATCGACTACGGATCATGAAAGTTGAGGCAGTATGAGCAGAACTACGCGACCCATGACCTGGAGTGAGTAGTAGTGGTATTTTCCTTGAAGATGTGGAAACACTACTTGATGGGTGAACGACTTATAATTTACTCTGACCAAAATATCCTCAAGTATATATTCTCCCAGAAGGACCTGAACATGAGATAGAGATGATGGCTAGAGTTCCTCCAGGACTATGACTTTGAGATAGTCTATACTCCTGGGAAGGGGAACATGGTAGCAGACAGACTTACTAGGAGGACCGCTTTGCAGATACTGAGTGATGCGATATAGAATCTATCCACGATGTAGATATCCTTAGTGGATGATGATGGAGTAGATTACCTTCAGTTGATGACTGTTAATCCCCCACTCTTACAATGAGTCAAGGTGGCATAGCTGGTGGATGTTAAATGTGAGTCCCAACATGCTCAGTTATCCTCAGGGCATACTCCTGATGGATTTTCGATAGTGGGGAGAACATAATCCTTTTAAGAGGGTAAACCATAGTACCAGTGACGTTGTGGGAGGAGGTGTTGAGTGAGTTCTATACACCACATTTGGTGGTAAATCCTAGAGTAGCGAAGATGTACCAGGACCTCCGATGTCAGTACTGGTGGCTAGGAATTAATAAAGCAGTGGCTAAATTTGTCTCACAATGCCTCACTTGTCAGCAAGTGAAGGCCGAGCATCAGGTTCCAACAGAATTGACTCAACCACTTGAGTTACTAAAGTGAAAATGGGATGATATCTTGATGGAATTTTTGACAGGGTTATCACATACATTCAGAGGCCATGAATTTACCTGGGTGATCATTGATCAACTTACCAAGTCTGCTAACTTCATACCTATTCGGGAGCAGGGACCGGTAGAGGGATTTGTATGCCTTTGTCCAGGAGATAGTGTAGCTTCACGGGGTTCCTTTGATGATCGTCTCAGATTGCAATGCATGATTTAAATATCTGTTGTGTGAAGGATTACAAGAGGAATTCAGGACTCAGCTGTACATGAACACAACTTTTCATCCCCAGACAGATGGTCAGGTGGAGTGGACCATACGACCCTAGAGGACATGATTCATGCTTGTGTCCTTGATTTGGTCACATTTGGGTGGACCACCTGCCACTGGTGGATTTTTCATATAACAATATCTATCACTCCACTATTGACATGGCACTATTCAAGGCCTTGTATGAGAGGCCTTTCAGATCACCTCTAAGCTGGATAGACCGAGGGGATTCAAAACTCATGGTTCCAGAGTTGGTAAGGGCTACCACTGAGAAGGTGAAGATCATCCATGAATATATTAGGACTGTGAAAAGCAGACAGAAGTCTTATGTCGACAGGAGATAAAGACCCTTGGAGTTTGAGGAGGGAGACCATGTGTTACTTTAGGTCTTGACCCAATGAAGATTTTAGAGATTTGGAAAGGGAAACAAGCTATCTATTAGGTTCATCAAACCTTTTTAGATCCTAATAAAAGTTGGCGAGGTGGAATACCTCCTAGATCTTCCCCCACAAATGCATCGGGTGGATTATATTTTCCATGTGTCATAGCTGAGGAGATAAGTGCATGATCTATTTCACATCAATGAATGGAGAGAGCTGGACATTGACGATGGGGAGACAGTTACAGAGTTCCCAGTGGAGATAGAGGATCGATAGGAGTGGGACATGTGTGGGCATTCAATTACTCTGGTGCAGGTTTAGTGGTAGCACGAGAATCTCTAGAAGAGAACATGAGAGTGGGAGGCTCAGATTTGTGCTTAGTACCCCCATTTGTTTGATCAACCCTTGTTTTGGATTTCAGGGACGTAAATATCTAGGGTAGGGAGAATGTAATGTCTTGGAATTTCCATGTAATTTTTTTAATTATATGAAATTATTTCGAGACTGAACACTATGAAGAAAAGTGATTTCAAGGCCCACTGAGCTTGGAATAGAATTTTGAACTTTTTTTAAGGTACGTTTAATAAATGTGTGAGTGTGTTTTTTTAACTTTTGAACTGGTGCTCAGATCGAAAATAAAAGGGAACCATTGAACTCAAAACAACAATATTCACCTAAAAAGGACTTAACTTCAGCCGACAAGGGAAGAACAGAAAAGTTAATTTTTGAACTTTTCAAGAAAAATAATAAAATACCTTAGAAATATATTTTATTTCTTTTCTAATCGATGAGAGACAACATGGAGATACTACGGTGTAATGATGAGGTATTGACCAGATGCATTAATGGAGCTCATTAATGGCTTGTTAATGTGCAGTGTAATGACACTTTAATGACGTGTAATAACGATGTTGTTTCATAAATGAAACAGTGTAATGACACGATGTCGCAACATAACAAAAACATTACAACGTGTTTTCTTTTTAATAGTTTGACACATTGGTGGAATGGGGATTAAACTATGAGGATTATATGATGAATCTATGATGAATTTCCTCCCTAATGAAGAATGATTAACACCATCAGACATCATCAACTTCAACATACCTCGAAGAATTACGAACTCCATCGACCTCTTGAACCCTCGGGGAAAAAGTGCTATGGAAACTAACATAAATGAGGTAGGGGTTTGATTTTTTTTTTATGGTTTCCCCATTATTTTTCTAATAAATGAATGAAATTAACCCATGAACAGGTTAATTTGTAGATCGGTAATTCTTACGATAAGGTGTCGTTCTTGGGTTTTCTATTCAGGATTAATTTTATTGTTGATAGAATTGTAATCCCAAGCCTCCCATGCTTTAAACATATAATGCGGAGGGCACATGTCAATACAAACAAGGCCCGAACCCCCCTCTTCCTTGTGTGTTCTTAGTGGAAAATTTTTCAAATGATGTCAAGGAAAGTTCAAGGCCTTCTCAGGGAAGGCGAATCCCTACGAAGCCAGTAGGCGTAGGTGGATCGAGAAACGAACCACTGGAGCAACTCCGGTGGCCCATTGAAGGAACTGCCGGTGCGTCGGCATTGGTGGTGGCTGGAGATGGCCCATGACAGTGGACAAGGTTAGAGGGAGGAGGTGTTCTCATTAGTGCACCACAACAGTAAGAGGTCGTGGCCGGCTGGCTGCGACGACATAGAGGAGCGGCGCTGACCAGCGCTGCGTGGAGGTGGCGGCCTGTGTTTGTGCCGCCCAAGCGACCTGGCGAGCTGCAGTTGCTCGACCATGACAGAGGGGAGACCACGACCCATATGCCATGGAGGGTGACTTTTGGGAGGAGCGGCCCGCCCCTTGCGGGCTGTGTTCAGACAGGGAGGGGATGTAGTGGTGACTGCCGCGTCCCGGGCGCACACCACTGGTCCGCCCCTGGCGAACCGGGCTCCAACTGGTGGGCCGCTCCCCCATCTAGTGGGCCGGGCCCATCCTGAATGATTGGATCTGATCCCTTTGGGTCAGGCCAGATGAGACTGGGTCACCGAGCGATCCGGAAGGTTGGATCCCCAGCCAAACTAGGCGGGCCCAACGAGGCCCATTGGGTCTGGCCCACTGGCCAGGCCGGAACAGACCTACCCTAACCCGAACCAGGTTTGTTTGGGATAGACAAATTAAACTGGGGTATGTGGGACCCCCATTCAAGGTTGGTTAGGTTGGTCTGACCAGGTCAGATCAGGCCTAGACACAACCTGCCTTTAATTACTAAAACACTAATATCTTGTAAACCGGGTGTCCAATTGACAAGATGTTTGTGAAGTTGAGAACCTCTCGACGAGGAAACTCTTTTTTTATGATCTAAGGAAACTTACAAGGATTTTGATTTTCCACTTATAGCTTGGGCGAGTGGTTCTCTCAGGATCAAGCGTGTAGACGAGCATCAGCCGTGTGTACCCTAGTGGCCTGGAAGACGAGCAACCACATGGACCTTAGTGGCCCAATAGATCAGAAGATATGTGGACCTCAGGGGACCGATAGACCCATATGGACCTTAGTGGCACAATAGATGAGCAATTGCTGTGTGGACCTCAGTGGCCCGATAGACTTTAGCGACTCATCAGGGATGAGTCCCTCAATAGTACAAAACACTATTCAATACAACCAATGAACCTTTCCTACTCTAAAATATACCTGGTGTGAGCTATCCTTACTTTGTGGAATTGCTTTGTGGTTTCTTTATGGTGTTTCTCCTTAGTGGGTTGGGGTCTGCTATTGAGTAATGTGTTACTCACCATTACACGGGCATCACCCGCACATATTGTGTCTTGTGCAGATGACAAACATTTTAACGGAGGACTTGGTGGCCTAAGAGCAGGTGGGGACCAGTAGTATCAGGTGGATAATATGTATTACTTCAGAATCCAGTAGCTATACTACTCTTACCACTATGTGGGGGTTTTAGCTGATGTCCACCCTAGTCCCTTTGTACCTTTCTATTTTCAGTTCTTTTTGTTGGGTTTGTATTCTGGCCCACTTGTTTTCAGTTGTACTTGTACTCAACACTTGTTTCAGTATACTTGTTTTCCCCTTTCAGTTTTTGGGATTTGGTTGGGCATGTGTGTGCATATAGGTACTCAGGAAAATGCCTCCCACTTTCTGGTTGACGCCTTCAGCGCTAGTCGCCAACCCCTGGCCTTCGGGAAGTGGGCTTGGGGTATGTCACGACACGGGCCCCGGGGGACGGGTCGTGACATTAACTACACCCAATAATAGGGTTCACCCCAAGTTATAATAAATTTTATTTATATCTAATACTCTATAATTCCTTGCCTAAAATCATCCATATAAAACCCTATCCAGATCACTATAAGACCTTAAGCATGCCTCCTTATATGCTAGAGGCTTCCAACAGTAACAAGAGTTTATAAACAATAGGGGAATGGTATAACATCAGTATTATCATATAAAATAATAGGTAAATAACCAAATAAACATCAACATTAGAGAAATAATAATGATTTACAATGAATAACCAAGAATCAAAAATACATGATATCAACATTTTATAACAAAGAAAACCTTCTACTGAGAATACACACAAACAAAAAAGGTATTACCTTCTTGGATAATCAAGTAATTAAAAAAATAAAAAATACATGGGAGGTATTTATGGTAATAATCCAAGTTCCTCCTTGGACCAATCTCCCAACAATTTATCCGGCTACTCCAACCATAACTCCTATATAAACTATCACCTAAAAGAGAAACATGAAGACCTACACATGAACTTGGGTTCCTATTCAGGGTGTGTGAAATACATGTCAATATAGAATCACTAATTATTTCCTCAGATATACCATAATATATAGTATGTTTATGCATAGAAAATAAAAATAAAAAACATAAGTAAAATCATTAAGTTATGATGTGCTAACTAGGACACCAATACATATGAACTTAGCTAATTTGTCTAATTTGGATGAATATGTCACTTGGTGTCAAAAATACATTTTAGGAAGCATAGGAAATGACACAATGTAAGGTACAATGAATCCAAACTTCTATAAATATTGTCTAATACCCTCATGGTCTAGTTTACAATTGAGTTAATAACCAACACCCTATCACTTGGGGAGAGGTCCCATAACCACATATTGAGTCAACAATTTATCACACAAGGTGACCTGTAACCTAACCCTATCACTGATGGTGATCTTCACACACACCCTATCACCAAAGGTATGACCTCATCACAATATATAGTAAAAGAACCCTATTACTATGAGTGAACAATATTGTTACCCTATCACCCAAGGTTGGTACTATAACCATATCTCATATAAACACCCTCTCTCTCAGGGTAAATCACACCCACACCCTATCACTCAAGATTAGTTCTCATGCCAAGTCATGTCATCAACTTCAATAACATGGTTATGACACACAATAATAAACATGATATCCATAACCCCAACCTAGCCCTCATATGGTAACTAATCCATACCTAGTGAACCACTAGAGGATATCCTATAACACATATTATCAATAAATTCCCAAACCTGTCTCACTATAACCTACCATCTTAGGTGTAGCCTATAGTTGAACAATTCCCCAAGATGTTCCCAAAGGCTATAATCAATAATCCATCTACAACCTAGTCTACCAGTCTCTCTTAGTTACACCCATGTATGTCATCTCTCATAGGTTTTACCCTACCCCTAAGGCCAAAAGGAACTCATATCATTATTCCACTTACATCACTACCAAATATAACTCTATTATAATAAGTAACTCAGCCCTCATGATACGACTCAACACTTTTCTTTCATTTCACCTATAAGGGCTCTAAGAGATTCCCACACTTTTTACTTATCTAGAGGCATCACTAAAAAAACGATACTTGATCCAATACACAAAAATAATTCTAACCATTCCCTAGGAAACAATAAAACCAAAACATATCCCACACCTATATCCACATGGATGTCATATAATCAATGACACCCCTCAAGAATTAACCAACTATACTACACATGTCAGACCACTTAAGGATCATTCTCTAGAGTAACCAATTCTCTCACAAAAGAAAGGTCTAAACCCATGGAATCCATATCACCATAACTTTACTCCTCTTAAAGAGGTTAAAAGGTCCAAAAATCTCCCTAAGACTATTCCCCTAAAATTACTATAACACTTCACCCACATAAACCACTAGTTGAGTCCCTCCTCATCTAAGGGACCATAAAACCTCTCACACGGGCTCAATCTAGGACATTCATAATTAAAAACACATTTTACAACTTCTATGGGGTCTATTGGACCCAATAATAGGTAAAACCCCTTTCAATCCCCTTTATAATCATCTAACTATGTAAAAAATACTTAATTCCTACCCAAAAGGCTTTATGCTAGACTATCACACATCTCAGGGTTCAACTGACCCCTTTCTAGAAACCTTAAACCCAAAACCCAAGAAATCACATGCATGACACATAAAAGAACATTTAAAATGGTAAAATATGAAAGTAAACACCTACCATATCCTTATAGAAGTTAACCTATTTGATATCATATCTTAGCACAACCTTATTCACCTAAAATTGAGAAATCAGAAAAATAGTCCCTAAAATAGTATTTACGCCAAACGAACAGTGAAACAAATGAAACAAAAAATAGGGAACCTAATTTTACCATAGGCTCATAGAGAGAATATTACTTCTTCAGATATCACTATCATCCCTTGAGTGATAAATACCAGGTAGCTCCTTGAAGAGAAAATTATATGGGGGAAATACTAGAGGAGGGGGTTGGGGATGATGGGATTTATTAGTTTAATAAAAACATGAGGGATCCTAATTAAAATAAAATAAAATTAAAAAAACTCACCATATTTTAACTAGTTACCCAATTGGGGTCTACTGGTTACTCAATGCTACCCCCGGGTTACCTAGTTTCAAGAGGTATCATCAGGTACTTGGTGAGTCTGCTATTTATAGAAGTAGGTTTAACACCCATTTCAACATTTCTTGATGCCCCAAGAACCACCCAAACAGTTGAACACATGTTAAAACACCTTCTATAGATATCCCACATTTTTGATTTCTGATCCAAATATCAATCCTCAAAACTCCTCCCACTTCAGAGCTCAAAATTCAATTTCTCTCCTGATTCACTAGCTCATGATGATGTGGGTTGTTACAAACTCTCCACTATGGGGAATATCATACTAGAGAATAATCTGAGAAATTTTATTTACTCTTAATTCATAATTTATAAATTGTTTCCATTACTCATCCCATGTTTTGAATTGTCCATAGATATATCAAAACAATTATTTGTCTAGTATGACTGGTTTTCCATTGAAAATCCCAATTTGATCCTCAATATAAATTAGTTATTCCCCAAATGAAACAACCATAAAAAACCCTTCTTGACACATCCAATTACACATGGAAGCATCAATTGGAATTACCATACATTGAATTCCTAAAAACCAACAATGATCCAATATGATATCAACTCATGAAATGAAAGTTGGCACATTGACCCGAACAATGTCATGAAACCACATGATCTATACCCGACCTATTTATAAAAACTAACTATTCATCAGTTATCGAACAAACTAACCGTACCACCAACTAAAAGAGAACCTCTATATCTAGTATAAACCTAGATGTTGATTTATTTCACTCAACCTCTAACTCCAGACAAACACCAAAGACCTCCACTTATCAGCTAATCTCATACATTCACAACCTTGATATCGATCACCACCACCTAACATGAAGATTTATGAATATAAGACTAGTAGGATACTCCCCACTATTGTATTATCCATACCATTTTAACACTAATACCACCTTTCATTCATTATTATATGTCATAGGGATTCATCTACATGATACTTACTAGTCAAAATATGATAATATTGGCCCACACACCCCACTTTTAGGGCCTATAAAGTCTTGTTACCCAAACAAACCTTACTTAATAAGTCTAAACCTTGGTCACCACCACCCATCATATATTCTTTATAGTATTTATAGAAACATCACATGTTATATATGGGACCGATCCAAACTTAACCTAGTAGTCCTCATCCTCTATCTCACATTTCTCAAGAATGATTGGAGCTGTGTAAAATGTATCCTATAATGATCTTGAAAAGATTTTTCATTGCCCAAAATCACTCAAATTGAGACATTCCTTCCTATTATGGTATAGATAAACTTCACAATATAAATGTACCACTACAATTTTTAATCCATCTATGTGATTTACATAGAACCACACTATTCAACCACTAAACGACACACCCACCCCTCATGGACATCCCAAAAACCTCAAAAACCCAAAAGTATTTTCATATAAGCCTTAATGATACACCCAAAAACATTACTTATTTATGAACTCATCACCAAGAGTTCAATTTTTTTTTCTATATATCCTCTCTCGAGGCAGTTTCAATAGGGAACTACATATTAGATGCATTCCCTAACTGATTACCCATTAGGAATTTATTTCTCACACTGAGATACTAACCTAATGGTAATTCCTTAATGAACCATACATATCCCCAAGGATCCTAAAACCTCAGTAGTCAAACCTCACTAGGATTCAAGACATTATCCTCTAAGAATTACATCAAGACCGCCATTACCCATATAAATTTTTCACCTTCGAGGAATAAAATATGGATTCACACAATTCCAAGAATTAAATTTGGTTTCTAATCCAAAAGCACAATCCAACCCATCACCTTAATCAATCCCATAATGTTAACTCATCCCTCATGAATCACTAATCATACCTCCATTATAATAAAACCATGCTAACACCCCCAAAAAAACTAAACACTCTATCCCACATTACATAAGCATCACTCTAATAGACAAATAATCTTCCCATACCTCCCTTAACCTATAAAAAATATCATTGTAAATACAACATAATAGGTAGGCCCACTCACTTTCCCTATAAAAATGAGAAACAATATACTCATAAAATCCTTAGGTTATGTGAGCTTAAACTATCCCACTTATTAATCAACCAAAAACTAGCTTCCCATAAAAATAACCACAATATTTACCTTGATATTAATTAGATTCCCACACCAATAATTATCTCTCACTATCCCAATGTAACACCCAAATAACCCGACACACTCTAAGGACTCTACTCAACACACCACCTTTCTATCCTATCCACTAGAGGGTCCATAACCAAATTGAAATATCATATCCACACCAAATACATTAATAAAATATGGAATAAACTACCTTTATGAAATGAAAAATGGTAGTATAACCCTCAAAAGGGTCTCTCATCAACAAACATCCAATGTTATAAAATAAATGTCCCAGGCACACTGCCCAAAATTACCCACTATAAGGCTATCATCTACCATGAGAAAGACACAATAGACATATAGTAACACATTAAAAACACTATTTTGCTTTTAACTAATTAATTATACAAAAATAAGTTATTTTGGAAAACATTTAATTAGTTATTGTTGATGTTATATAATTGAAACCCATTAACTAAACTAGTTTCTAAAAACTTTTCTTCCTTAAATATTGGTTTCCCAAAATATTTTCCAACCCCATTTTATCATTTTTGAAAAACATTTTTCATATAAAATAAATCATGCACATCTTCAAGTATACATATATTCCCAGTATGATGCATGAAATCACACACTCTTTCCATCACCATCCAAGGGTAAAACTATAAATATTAATCTCAGCCTACAACACCATAAATGTATAAACTAATACATCATAATAACAAAAATTATGTAAAATAATAGCATATCCCTAATAGCTTGGGATTCCATCACATAGGTTCTCATGTTGAATAAGATAATTTTACATCATTAAGTTATGAAACTTTTTACCTCCTGCTTCCAGATTACCAAATAGTAAGACAACCAAAACAAGGATCTGATAGCATTTTTTAATTCCTCAACTAAAATCACTAATATAACACCGTATATTGAGTGAAAAAATACCTTAAACACACCTTATAGTGTACCAAATGTTTTAAACTATCTAAGAGAGTCTATAAAAAACATGGGAAGAATATAAAATTAGTATCATTATTTATAATAACAAATAAATAACCAAATCCACATCAACATCAGAGTAATCAAAAGGATTTACACAGAATAGAAAACCATCAATAATATAAAATATAAAAAATATATAAAAATGGTCCCATAATAGGAATAAACACATACATCAAAGGAATTTTATACCAGGATAATCAATAATGGTATTCTCTACAAAAATATAAGGCAAGACTCAATAATAAGAACCCATGTCCCTCTATAGACCATTATTCTAACACTATATCTAGATAATCTATAAATAACTCATGTATAAAATATCACTTAAATGTGAAAAATGAATATTTTCATGCACACCAGGGTACCCATATAGGTGTTGGATGTGCACTAAAATGGTTGGCTCCACACCATGGTGGATTTGGAGGTTTTCATAGTTAACAATCAGCATCATCATTTGCATGTATATGATTCATGTGCCTTTCATGTATACATTCACTTAGTTCTCATTAGGAACAATCAATCATGAATGAATCGTTAAGTATTGTGTATAAATTAAATGGGTTCAATTAATTTTAACCAATGGGAAGTAATGTATATGATATGTTATGGATGACCAAAACGTTCTCCATTTAATATAGAGTATTTGGCATGGACTATATAAGGGATATGATCCATTTTGTTGGGGTATGATGATTTAATATGAGATATTTGAATCTATATTCTCCCTAAAATTTATTTTATCACTCACCATAAAGGATTTATCACCACTTATGAGGTTTGAGATCCTCAAGAAACATTATAGGATCCAAAGGCCAGTGTAAATCCCTCAGATGAAGGAAGAATTTGTTTGTTATTCTAATAATTGTCATAAAGTATTATCCATCATATAATAAAGATATAGGATACTACTACTACTTTATAGGTATGAAGTGTTTTATGATAATATCAATATACCGATTTCTTGAAGATGGATCAACCTATTTTTGGGTTTTCTTTTGTTTTTAAGGATCATTAGATGATCCATCGAAAACCATTAGTGGAATTAAAGTATAGGATAAAGTGTTAGATGATTATTGGGAACTCTAATGCATGAACACATGATAAAGTGTGGCTCTCCACCTAGGGGATCCATTATGATGCAAATAATTTCATTCCCAAATATTTTTGGAAATAGAGTGCTTTGATAGGATCATATATATGTCATGTTGGACATGTTCATATGATGGAATGTGATTACTAACCATTGGTGGTATTAGAGCATTTTTATTCAAGGAATCATCATTTTTAATTTAATGTATTTCAGATAAAAAAATATAAAACACTATACATGTTACCATTATATATCATAAATTTTACTATCTAATTACACTTATATAGAATCCATAAAAAATCATGTAAAGGTAATTTGAGTATGTGTAAAGGTAATCACATTTTACCTTTACACAGATGGGGCAATGTAAAGGTCACTATGGTTATATATAAAGAAAATAATTGTTTACCTTTATGTATAAGATGTTTCATAAAGGTTAGTTCTATCTACCCTCATTAAAAATGTTCAATTTAAGGGTCACAAAAGATTACCCCTACACAGTGCAAGAATAATTCATGTTACCCTTACATAAAAGTGTTATGTATAAGGGTCACCTAACATAACCATATAAAGAATGAGATCATGTGTAAGGGTAATGAAATAATTTAAAAATAATATATATATATATATATTATATTTTCTTATAGTTCATAAAATTATTATAAATGATAATTTTTAGAAACTACAAAATGGGATTTTTCATGATTAAATTAAATATGAAAATTTTTATATTTATTACTCATGTTTTAGAAAATAAAGAAAATGTATATTTATTTTTTAATTCCTTTAATATTCATGTTTATGGATTTTTTAATAAAAATGAATATTTTGTATAAAAAATTTATATGATAAATTAATTCTAGGAAATCGAGCATAAAGTTTCCTGATAGTAAGGACTCCATAAAATTTAATTTTTATCCACCATGACCTTAGTTTTTTTAGAGTTGTAATATTGAAAACAATTCTTTAATATAGTTTATTCATATTAAGTGTGAGAATTATTATAATTTGAATTATTATTTCATTAAAGTCTCACTAGGGAGAGGGGATTGGGGTTGGACTACCCATTGTCCTAGAGTCTTATGTCTTGTTCTATAAAGGTATAGAAGTTGGCTATCTATCACTCTAGGATTACTCATATGGAAATTTTAAATCTCATATAAATAAATACTTTTAAATGAAAATATAATGTACCTTATGCATGAGAGGCGTTCAAATATATATGAATATACTTGGATTTTATTTTTTGGGTGAATAACACAAACTTGTGGGTTTTGTATAGATTTACACATTAATGTGATGAAAATTGTTTAGTTTAGTATATAGAATATGGATTTCAAAAAATAAATTATTATAATAATGTATAAAAATAGAAATAAAAAATGATAAGATAAAATTTCATAAGATATAATAGTTTTAATTTAACTGAATATAATGTATATTAAATTAGTGATATTTTTAAAATGTAAAAAACCCTAAATACTAAGTGTGATGTCCTTATAAAGTGATACTTATCAAGACCTCGATCATCTAACTGGGTAGTTTCATGCGAAATCAAGGTACCACTAGATTATCTTGTGTAAGGAAATAAAGTAACGAGTGAACCTATATTATCTATATAGTGACCCATATTTTTTGTACATATACATTACATCATATTAGTTGAATATTCATTACATAACATTATGATCCACACAAGAATCATAAAAGGTTTAGTTAATTTTAAAGCATGGATACATAAATGAATGGTACATAAAGTATTACATCATCTCCCATTAAGTTCATCACAATTATCACACTTCTTAATCATAACATATTTAAAACCTTTCTCCATATTCTGGGTAAAAGGAAACATAATAAAGGTTGATATAAGATGCTTAGCAAGGGTAAAAATGTGAGATATCAATGACCACTTAATAATAACATGAGAATAAGGGTCTTATAACATGATATTAACATTATAAATCCATACCAAACTTATCATAGATCATAATCATGAGCTATGACACAAATCATGGTAGTTTATAAGACATAAATCATAAAGGAATCAAAAAACATGATCCATGATAGAATAATATTGGAATAAGACATATGTTTTTTTCATAAACATAATCATATAAAAATAATTTATTATTCATTGACTGATTTATTTCACTTACCATTCCATTATAGCTTTAGTCAAGGTTCACTCCCAAGACTATCATAGTGGAAAGAGTCCCTTACTTAACAGGGTTCACTCCCTGTTCTAGTCCTAATTATCTAATGATATATTCATCATTACCCAATGAATTATAGGGATATATAATTTTGGGTCCATCCATCACATAATCATAATCCATTTATATTTATTCTACAAGATCAGAAAACATTCATTATATCCACATATCATAACCCGTTGAATGGAAATGAGTTTCATAAACATTTCATTATTGCATAACAAGTGGAAAATAAATAGGTTTCATAAACATCTCATCATAATAATTATAAACCATATATAGAAATAATAGGTATGGTATCAATGGATCATATCCCCAACAATGTATAATTAACATCAAAGGATGTTATCATAGATGACAAATTCTTTTAAAATATCTATGGAATATTTTTTTGAGGAAAATACCCTTTTAATTGTAAAATAACTTATTTAAAATTTGATAATTTACAAAATATTATATAGAAAATTTTCTTTTAAAATAACCATGTAAAATTTTAAACAATTCTTCAAATAATTGATAGGTCACTATGATAGAAAATTCTGTTTATGTTGAGTATGTTAAAACTTATATTATTTTCACATTTTTAGTAAAAATTAAGAAATATATCATTTGAAAAAGGACAACCATATTACTTTGAAATATTTTTTTAAAAATTAAAAATATAAAAAAATGACTTTAAAAAACTATAGGATAATATTAAAAACATTCTTGAAAACATTTTATTGAAAACATGTAAATTAAAGAAAAACATTTACGACTAAAGAGGAAATAAAGTCTGCTTTTATTAAAAACATTTTCCCAATCATTTTAAGTAACAAAGAGTAGAAAATGGTATAATTAATTGAAAATTACATGATTAAATAGAGAATAATAAAATTAAATTGGATTATTAAATAAGTATTATATATTTTTCTTCGATGGAAATTCAAGTATAAATAATATCTATTAAAATGGGATTGAAACATAAACCTCTTATCACTTTAGTAAACTTTGAATCATAATCCCCCTAAATTAGTAAATTAAAATGAATCTTCAGATATCACGAAACTATGAAGATTCATGATATAACATGTCAAATGGGCTATATATACATTTCATAAAAGAATATAGGTGTATAAGATAATATTTGTCAGAAAGAAGACAATTTGAGAAAAAAAACCTGTGCAAATTTGTTAATCTATGAATCAAAACATCATGAAAGAGTGAAAATTATTTGGATTTTTAAATAATCATAATTTTAATTAAAATAAAAAAAATACATTCATGTTTAGTATATACCATACCCAATGAAACAAGTTGTGAATATTGTATAAGTCTCACAGAAATAAAAGTGAGACTAAAAACCCTTGCCTCTAGTTAGACTTGATTTGAAGAAGATATAAACTCAGGAATAATAAATTTAAATTTATTATAATTCTATAAAATAATTATTTATATAATTTTAATATCATATATGATCCACTTATAAAATTTTAACACCCATTTATTAATAATTACTTATTAAAATTGTTGTTTTCAGATGTTAACTATTTTGTTTTTCATAGAAGTTTCGGTTCAACAATTACTATCTGTGTACTTTGATCATGGTAAAATAATATTAATAATTTAATTCATGATATACAAATCTTATATATTTATTATACACATATTTATAATTATACATAAAAATTAGATATAGAAAAATTATTTTCACCATTTATAGAGATGGTAGGCCAGACGTATGTATGGAAACTGTTTTCATTTTCTAATGAATAGATAAAAAGAAATAGAAATATTATTTTACCATCCTAGAACCATAATTATATTATAAATAATATATATATTCGATAAATATATCCCTATTATTGTAAAAGTAAATCATAAATGAAAAACAAACCACATTGCTTCATGTATGCAATAGTCCACACATACTCACGAGCAACATTATCATTTTCCAAAAGATATAATGGTAATAAGGTAAATAAAATATTATAATTAGGAAATAATAATTATTTCATAAATACCATATATAAATATTAAACCATCATAATAACCATTCATTAAATATGGTGATATAAAATGAATTGTATCGTAACTTGGAGGTGGTAGTCCACATGTATGCACGAGTGATACTTTCACTTCCCATTTGATGTAAAAGAGGGATAATAATGGTGGTTAATTAATCATAATAAAATTTATCTATATTTAGGGTTATTAATTTTTTATTTTATCATGAATAACATAAATTTATAGGAGGTATAAAAAAAATAAATTGAAAGAGGTTGAAAGGATAATTATCACTTCTTCGGTAGGCTTACTTTAGATCCCTTATTAAGGACCTTTGGAATGATATTTTAAGATGAAAAATACCTATAATTAATGAGTATGGGAGTTTATAAGATAAATTAGTGTGGTTTTGTTGATATATATGTCTCAAAGTGGTGTAAATAAGAGAAAGGAGGTGTTGTTTTATAAGGGAGGGAAGGGGCACTCTTGTAATTTTTCAAAAATATAAAATATTATAAAGTCACATTCATGGAAAAGTGGTTAAAAAATGAAATTTATTCTAATATAAGGATTTTATAGTATTAATATAATCATCCAATAAAATTTATACAATTTTAGATATCATTTTAAAAGTTATCTTTTGGATTATCCCCTTCGTTAACTATTTCTAACCTTAACCACGATGACAACTTTTTCAATCATAAAAGATTAAGTTTACATCTAAGAAGAAAATTTGATCCAAAATGATTAGGAGATGAAATTTTAAACCATATAATATCCCCTTTTCCTATTTGTTTTTTTATATTTTTAAATAATTTAATAAAATATTTTTTTTCATAAAATATCATTATTTTCCTTTTTGAAACTGTTCATTTAATTTGAATTTAAAGACATGAAGATAATAATTGAATTTAAATATAAAATTTTAAAATATTAATAACATGTTATATTGATCTAAATATTTTTTCTAACTAAATAATTCATCGAGATAATATTACTTTTATTTTTTTTAAAATTATTTACATTAATTTTTCCACTGCTTGCACAATCATCATTTTAACACTGTATAAAAATTTAAGGTAATTATATAATCACTAAAAAAAGAAATAAATTTAAATCATGAAAATAATTTTATTAATTTAAAAATAACATTTATTATTCATTTAAAACTTATTTTTATCCCTATGTGAACATATAATAGATATTTAAAAGAAATAGAGCGATATTTTTTTATTTTTCTTTACTAAAAATATTATATAGGTAATAATCAAATTCAAATGGAATAAATGGTCAAATTTTCCAATTTTGGATGATTAGGATTGAAATATACTCATAAAATTAAATATAAGAATGTTTTGGGTTAATTTTATGATCTTATCTCATAGTTTTAACCTTTTTTTACCCATTTTACCCTTGATGATGCAACAAATATATTCCATGGTTACTATTCATAATGAAAAAATAAAATTGAAATATTTAAAAAATTTGAACCTTATAATTCTAAATATGGTACCAATTTATTATTATTCAATATCTAGAAGTGGTATAAATTAATCTTAATATAAATGCGTAAAACTCAATTAAAAAAAGTTTTTATAAAAATACGTTTTTAGCATAAAAATTAACTTATATAAAAATCATAAAAATTATTGATTTAGTTGGAATTAATTATATTATTATAAATAAAATGGATCATACTTAACTTTAATACCAAATATAAAATATAATCATACTTTTAAATTACCTGATTATATGAAAAGAAATGAAAATATTTAAAAAATAGGATTTTTACTATTCATTAAAAAATAATTCATATTAAAAAAATTCAAAATTTCACCATACGTTAATATTAATATTATGTTTTAAAAATTATTTAATTTTATAATATTAAATTTATAAAATTGGTAGAAATTAATTATAATTTCAATATATAAAATGAAATAAAAATCACTTTTGAATAAAATGTATGTTTAAAGCATAAAATAAATTCACTTAAAAGTGAGTAGTTATTTACTAAGTATTAATAAATAATTTCATATTTAGTAGAAACATTATAAATTTATTTTATAATTTTTTTTGTATTCATACTCACCATTTCAATGGATAGTTTATAATGATCATAATTAAATAATAACATTATTATAATATATCTCAATTTGTTTAAAGATCAATGTTGGATGTTAAGAAAGATATCAAACTTATTTTTATTTTAAAATAAAATTTTGTGGTGTTACATTCTATCCCCCATTAAAATAAATGTTCCACTCACAATTTTTTCTCAATCATCAAAGGTTCAATCATTAAAAAATATTTTGATGAAAACTCACATCATTAAGATGGATAATAAAACTTTATTTAAAAATCATGAGTGGAAAACATAAATGTTACTTGAAATAACACATATTGGGTTCTCATTGAAGGATAAAATTAGCGTGAAGTTAAAATATAGAAAAGGAGGAGAAAACTAACATCCAAATTCTAATAGAGAGTAACAAAGAACATTGTCATGAGAAAGTTAATGACCACAAAACCATAAATCAGTGTGGGGTGAAAAAACCATCAATTAATTATAAATGAAGGTAAAAGGACAATATTTTTATTTTATGATATTTTTCCTAAAGCTTATGTATTATTTTACTATCAATATATAGAACATGAGAAAATATAATTTCTTAATTTCTTTCCATATCATAAACATAATTCCATCCTTTGGTTGTGATTTGATTAATTTACACTTAATCGCTTACTCTAAGGAATAAATACTCAAGAAGGTTTTTTATACTCTAAGCCCTAAAATTAATTTTTAATGGATCATAAGATCCATAATAGAATGTAATGTTATTCCTAATATATATTGATATTTACCAAAACCAAAATGAGTTGTGTAGTTTGTCTAATATATATAAATCATACATTAACCTTAAAATCCTTATAAAATATATCTGACCAAAATTAAAAATCTAAAAATTTATAAATATGGTCTCTAATTTTCCATAATAAACTTAACATTAATCATCTAAATAATATAAAGTATCTCTTAATGTCACATTACGAATATGTGAATACCTTAATCATTTATTATATTAAAACATTATAATAACCTAAATTACCATAAAACCTCAATGAAAACATACATGCTTCTAAAAATTAATACTATCCTTATTCCTTAAAAATAAATTTACAGATTATTGAATATATTCCATAAATTGAAAATTTTAGTAAAATTCACCATAAGTAACTGTGCCATCAAATCACTAATCAGTTTCAAGGTCATAAATACTATTCAATTTACCTTATAAACAACAATCATATCTTCATCCCAAATTATATCTACATCTGGCACATATAAAGGGTTATCTATCCACCAATCATATATTTTCCATAAAATATCACTTTACCAGTAAATCACTTTTCTAGTTTACTTGTACAATTCAACATATGATTGAAAAAACTTAATGAATAACTTCTAAGTAATAATCCTAATTTGTTTCATAATTATTATAACTATAATCAAATTGGTAAAACACTTATACAACATTATTATTGAATCCCAATACATAAAAACTTCAATCATTCCACTTCAATGATCAATATAATATAGGACCTTCATTTGTTTAGGAGTTATCTCTTGGATTAGGGCATTGACATAGATAATTACAAAGTTCCCCATATATAAGACATCAAATTCCTTGGAAATTCGTTTCTTAATTCCCTTTATTACCACATCAAAAACATATTACCTTACATTGATATAATCTCTTGGATATTTCTTCCCACATTTATGACATAAAGACAATTGAAATTTATTTTATCTATGTTCATTACCACATGAAATTCCATAAAATTCCATCTTTTCATCTTTTGTTCATTAAGGAACTCACCAAAATTTATGTTATTAATATTATATTGTGATTAATGATTATGAATAATCACAATATTTCACATTCCATTATCCATTTCATTTAATTTATCATGAGTAAAATAACTACATCATCTATAACATTAATTGATAACACAATTACTTATGGTTTAATCCATTGACTAAAAACAAAGAGCATAGTGTGAGAAATAATATTCATAGCGATTAATCATGTAATCATAAAGAATTATTCATAGGATTTCTAAATCATGATAGCTTATTTTCTGTCTATGATTCATTAAGTTCAAACTATGTCATCCACAATCGTTATCTATTCAAATTCTTCATAATGTTTCATAAATAAAATGTGAATTAACCTAAGAATATACCCTGAGAGTGTCTATCCAGGTGTGCAGTCTTAGGCCCACTCATCATGCATGAGTGATGATTGAGTTAATTCCCAATCCTCTACATTCAAAGTTTTCACCTTTAGGTGTATCTAATCCATAACCACATCAAATTTATACTATCCAGACATTGGTTTATTTTATAGGAAAACCAAACTCCTTTATTTACCATAATGTTGGATGTTCTCCCACAATTAAGATTACCCAAGGGGTTTTGACTAAATTTTTCTCATCCTAGTTTCCAAAAATACCTAACAAATTATATGATACCAACTATATAGAACCATATTTTTCATACGTATATATTACATCTTATTAGATGAATATTCATTACATAATATTAAGATCCATGCTATAACCATAAAGAATTATTGTCTTCTAAAAATTGGATACATAAACGACTGATATATGAAGAATTTAAATCATCTACAATTATTTTTTTCACAACTAACACCCTTATTAGAAATAACAGGCTTAAAATATTTTTTTATATCCTTGGGAAAAGGAAACATAATAAAGGGTGAGCTCAGAAACTCAGTAAGGGTAAATAAGGAAGATATCGATGATCAATTAAGAATAATATGTGTATTATGGTATGAGAGTATAATATTAACATTTAAAAATAATACCCAAAATATCATAGATTATAATAATGAGTCATGGAATAAATATTGGTAGTTCATAAGACATTAATCATAAAGGAATCAAATAACATGATCCATGAGAGAATAACATTGGAATAAGAGATAAATTTTTAGAATGCACATAAGTATATAAAATCATTTCCTTATTCAAGGACCACTTAGAAGACTATCATAGTGGATTAGGATCACTCCCCATTCCTTCACATCCTAGTAAAGGACCACTACTAAAACTATCATAGTGAAAAAAGTCCCTTACTGAACTGGTTTCACTCCCCATTCTAGTATTAATTATATCACGAGACATCAATAATTACCCAATGAATTTTAGGGCTATATAATTGTTTCTCCATCCATCACATAAACATAATTCATAATATCATAAAACATTAATCATATCAATTTATCATAACTCATGGAAATGAAATAGGTTTCATAAACATTTCATGAAAGCATAACCCATGAAAAAAATGGGTTTTGTAAACATCTCAACATAATAATCATAAACCATCTAGAGAAAGAATAAGGATGGTATAATTGGATCATATCCCTAGTAAAGCATAATTAATATAAAAGGATGTTATATTAGATGAAAAATTTCTTTAAAATTTCTCTGGAATATTTATTGATAAAAATACCCTTTTCAATTTAAAATCACTTATTTGAAATATAAAAATTTACAAAATATTATGGAAAACATTTTATTTGAAAATTACCATTGAAAACTATGAATAAATCTTTAAATTAGTGATCATTTATAATTTTAGGAAATTTTATTCATTCTAAGTATATTAAAATAATGATTCCTTTCACATTTTCAATAAAAAGTTAAAAGTACCTCCTTTGAGAAAATGATAAGAATATTCTTTTTTTATAGAAATTAAAACATGGGTAAAAGTTAATTTAAAAAATCATAGGATAATATTAAAAAAATTCTTAAAAACATTTTAAATAAAACATGTACATGTAATAAAAAGTTTTTTGAATGAAGAGGATATAAATTCAGTTTTCTTAAAAACATTCTCCCAATCATTTTAAGTACCAAAGAGAGGAAAATAATATTATTACTTTAAAATTTCATGAATAAATATAGGATAAAAAAATTAAAAGGTTTTTTTAGATAAAAATCATATAATTTTCTCGAGTATTGGTAGAGATCGATTTAGCTCATGTTCTGATTGACACAATCTTCCTTGTTGGGGGTGAAATTAAGCTAGAACTAGATATACAATATGAGTGGTTGCCCATATTTTTTAAGTCTTGTCTGTGTATTGGTCATGATCTTGAATAATGTCATAGTAATATCAAATATTCTTTATGTAAATCGGTGGGTCATGCATCAGAGCAATGTAAGAAGAAACAAGGTGATCCTCATGGTAATAAGCAGGCTTTCAGGAGGAGGGACCCTCACAATGCTGGAATCTCCTATTTTGCTGAGGCCGTTCAACAAGGTCTTCCAAAGTCTATTGCTTCTCAGCAGACAGTTAATGTTGTTACCATGCCAGTGATTGCTAGATCAGTGGAGCAAAGATCCTTGGGAGTTTCTAGGCTTGGTAGCAAGTCCTGGGCTGATGTGGCTGAGGAGGAGGAAGGGAATCAATCTGACCATGAGGCTGCTATCCAGAATGAAGTAAATAAAGAGTTGGAGTGAGCTGCAATTGCCTATTCTGGTAGGAAGGGTAAGATGAAGATTTTGGATTCTGATGGATTCCAGTTGGTGATTCCTAAGAAGCCGAGGGCCTGCCCAGCTATTTATGATGAGGTGCATGTGGTTTCTGTAGGAGAGGATGCTGCTCATCCAGGGAGTCAGGATAAGGTGCAGGTGGCTAATTTGGCTGCTCGGATGGAAGTGGCTCTAGGGATAGATAATATTACTACTGGATATGCTGCAATTCAGAAGAGAACTCAGGATGAGGTGCAGGTGGATGCACAGATGGAGGTGCCGAGGGCCTGCCCAGATTTTCGTGATGAGGTGCAAGTGGTCACTGAAGGAGAGGATGTTGCTGCTGCTGGAGATGCTGCTATTCAGCAGGGATCTCAGGATGAGGTGCAGGTGGATTCCCAGATGGAGGTGGTTCCGAGGATGGATAGTAAGGCTGTAGGGGATGCTGCTATTAAAAAGGGGATTCTGGTTGATGTGCAGGTAGAGAAATATGCTTCTATGGAGAAGTCTGGTGGTTTGCAAACTATTCCAGGAGGAGAGGGCCTACCCCAATCTTCTGTAGAGTTGTAATAATCTACTAAGACAGCTGTCAATTTTTTTTCAATGTTAGAATCCATTAATACTCCCGAGTTTGATCTACTTAATCTTAAAGGGATCAAGAATGTAGGATGCAGTAACCGAGTGTGCCTCTCATCAACACCTGCTGTTGTTGATGGTTTGGAGACCCTTGGTGTGGTGGATCAGGACTCCAAGGATGTACAAGAGGCTTCTCTAGTGCATGAGGAGTCTTTTCCTGATACTGCACACCAAGATTTTAGATCCTCTTTTGAGGCTGTGCATACAATGCTGCATAGGGAAGCTACTCATGAAGAAGATGATTTTCACACGGAGGTTCTGGAGTTGGGTGATGAATTAGTGATGCAAAGGGGAAGAGGGAGACATCCAGCTCATTGGGGAGGATTTCAAGGTCGAGGCCGGCCTAGAAAAAGGTAATAATTGGGTTTTTGTTGGGTCTGTCCATCTTGCTTTCAGGGTGCGACATTCCACACGTAAGCATTTCCTTTTGTCTGTTGTACCTTTGCACTTTTTTTAATAAATTTGTGGGTCATGGGTTTTCAAACTCATGGTTGAACCACTTTTAGTATTTCAACACGCATTTGTTAATAAATTTTTATTAAAATCATTTTTAGGGTATTAACAATTTCATCTTTCATGGGAGTTTTGGTTTGTAAGTTCTGATACTTGTACTTTGATAATGGTTCAATATTATCTAGGATTATATTCATGATAAATATATCATATATATTCATTATATATATATTTAGAGTCATCCATTAAATATAAATATAAGAAAATGATTTACACCGTTTATGGAGACAATAGGCTTTACATAAACATGAAAATTAAATTCATTTTCTTATAAAAAGAAGGAAACAAAGATAAATATTATATTATCATTAAATAAATATAATTATATAATAAATAACATTTATATACATTAAATATGTCTTTATTACCATCCAAGTAAAGTGGAAATCAAAAACGAATCACATCATTTTTGGAGTGGTAATCCACACACATGCACGGGTGATAGAGGTGGTAGATATAATATTATAATTCTAGAAGCATAATTATGTCATAAATATAATATATAAACATTAAACCCATAATAATAAACATCAAAACTATATGGTTATGGAAAATTAATTGTATTTCTACGTGGTCAGGGTGATCCACACACACACGAGTGATAGTTTCACTTCCCATTTGATAGAACAGAGGGTGAATAATGGTGGTTCAATAATCATAATATAATTAAATTAAATTTTGGATAATTAATTTATTATTTTAGGATAAAATACATATATTTATAGGATTTTCTAGAAGAAATAAATTTAAAGAGGTTAGGTAGGGTGATTACCTCTTCTTCAGAAGGCCTCATTTAGATCCTTTTATTAAGGACCCTTATAATGGTATTTTAAGAAGACAATCAAATATAATTATTGTATTTTTAATTTTAGAAGAAAACATTAGTGGGTTTTGGTTAGGATAAATGACTTAATTTGGTGTAAATAAGATAAAGTATGGTGTCCTTTTATAAGGGATTGAAGGGGAACTCTAATAATATCTCAAAACTATAAAATATTTTAAAGTCACATTACTTACAAAGTGGTTCCAAAATGAAATGAATTAAAATATAAGAATGATATGGTATTATTATAGACATACAATAAAATATATATAGGTTTATATATAATATTAAACCTTATATTTTGGATTAATTCCTTCGTCAACCATTTTAAACATTAATCGTAGTAACAACCTTTTTCTATCTTAAAAGGTTATAAATTTACTTCTAAGGTAAAAATTTTCTCAAAAAATTTCAAGAATTAAATTTTAGACCATATATTATACCAATTTTTTAATTTCAATTTGTTTATGTTTTTTAAATAATTTTATAATATTTTTTTTTATAAAATATCATCATTGTTATTTTTGGCATTATTCATTTAATTTGACTTTAAAGAGACAAAGATAGCAATGGAATTAAAGTATAAAATTTTAAAACATTAATAATGTGTTATATTTATTTAAAAAAATTATTATAACTCAATGATTTATTCTAATTATATTATTTTTAATATTTTAAATATCATTTAATTTTATTTTTCTACTCCTTTCACAATCACCATGTCAGCATTATATGAGTATATAAGGTAATTATATAATCAATAAAAATTATAAAAAAATTAACATAAAAAAATTAATTCTATTTTTCTCAAAATAAATTTAATATTCACTCAAAACATATTTCTATACCTATGTGAACATATAAGAGATATTTAAAATAAAGATAGTGGCATCCAAAATTAGTTCTATTTTTCTCAAAATAAATTTAATATTCACTCAAATTCCATATGATACATGGTCTATTAAATGTCCTAATATACATTTTATAATGATTTATGGTTATGAAAAACTCATAGGATGATTGGATCCTAACAAGTTAGGACTAAATTCATAAAAATGATTATTTATTAGTTATCCCAAAGTGAGAAAGGGGTATTATTTATACAACCCTATTAATAAAAAAGTAGTTTTTTCTCAAGATAACATATTAATTGTGAGAAAAAACATGAATCCAATATCTACTGGGAGAAAAGTAGAGCTTGGAGAAGTCCAAGATTGAAAAATAGGAAGCATTCCTAAGGTGTAAGTTGTGTTGGTTCCACAAAGAGTTATAGAAGAATAACTTACTCAAGTTACACAAGAGCCTTTATGATCTAGTATGATTCATTAGGAACCTAAGAGATATAGATTTATCATGGAAAATGATGATGAAGTGTTTTTAAAAGAATACAAACCATCTTTTTTCCATGAGGGTATTGAGTGATCTGATTATGAGTAATGGTTAAAATCCATGGAATCTGAATTAGACTCCATGTACACTAAAAAAGTTTGGAACATGATGAATACACTTTAAGGAGTAACGCCCAAAGTATAAAAATTTATTTTCTATAATTAAAATTAATTGGACGATATAGCATCAACCTATACAGAATTCTTGGTTGAAAAATGTTACAAATAAATTCATGGTATTGACTATAAAGAAACCTTTTCACCAATTGTGATGATAAATTCATTTAGATTATTCTATCCATAACATATCATTATGACTATATATATATCAAATTTATTTAAAACCAATTTACATAATGATAATTTATCCAAGGATTCATATATAATATATCCTAATGGTTTTGAAATTTCAAATCAAACTGCTAAGGTATGAAAGATGCAATGGTATTTTTATGGAATAAAGAAATATTCTCAGAGTTATAATATCTTATAGGATGATGTAATCAAAAAAATTTGTTTATGAACTTCCCCTAGGATTATAAATGCATTTTATTCATTTTCAACTCAATTTGAAATATATTTTTTTGATTTGGAGTATAAAGGTTTTCACTTCAATAGAACTAAGTTTGGAGGATTTCATAAGCTCATTAGATGATAATAGTTAAAGTAAAATAATATATTGAGTTGAAAAACATAGTAATACTATGAGTTTGGTGGAATATGGCCATAAACGCTAGAATTCCAGATTATAGGAAGTTATTAAATTCATAGAGTGTTTGTGTTTCTTCATAGGAAGCCCTGAAAGTTCAATAAGGTGATGCATGTGGTGTTATTTAAAATTTATAGACATCACTTTGGTATAAGACCAATAGTGATTCAACCTTAGTTGGTGGGATATTAATTCAACTAGAATAAATTTAAATGTCAAAGATCTGGAATAAAAATAAATAAAATATGATTAGTGATTTCATTAGAATATGGAGAAATGCAAGTCTAGAGGATGAGTTGGTCAAAAAGAGTTGTTTCAAGATATAATTTGAATATAGTGTTGGTGAAATGGATAAAAACCATTAGAAAAATAAGTTTCAATTTAGAACTATTGAAATTAATTAAGGCTAAAAGATATAGAGTTGGGATAAAGTATAGGTAGAACTGGGAGAAGCATGAAGTGAAGACAATGGAAGTACGTTCACTGGAAGATACTTGGTGACTTCACATAAAAATTTTGAAGTGAAAATAATTATGATTATGTGAAGATGGATGTTTAAAGTTAAAATTTTAATGATTCATGATTAGTTTTTTTAGAGTCATGAAGATTATTTATGTTGAGACTTTTAGAGGATTTAACAAAGTTAAACTCTCATATCTTCAAAAGATATTAAAGGATATTTATTGATGAATTAAAGCGAGAAAGAGTTTTAAATAATATCCCATTCATTCCCCATTTTTATTGGAGAAAATTTAACTATATAAATAGGAGAAATTCATTCAATTATAGATTATTATTTTTGATAATGTTGAAAATTTTTAATGAATAATTTCATCGAGAGTCCAACCTATATTCACTAGAACATACATTGTGTTGAAGTACATTAATATTGCTGATTTGAAGTGTCCAGAAGATACAAATTCAAAATATATGAGTTTCAAATGTCTAAAATTCCAAATATTGAAGTTTCAAATCATAAGTAGTTTTTATACTTAGAAAGCTTGGGGAAAGTTCATATTGTGATAGTGGTGGGAAAATTATAATAATATTCTTGAGAGGAATATGTGTGGGATGTAATTTTGGGTAAATAATTATCCCTTCCCAAATAATTGTAATTGGTAATTTATTATAGTAGAGAATCTATGACTCATAAATCATGATAAAAACAAGTAGTATATTCCCTCATTGAGGACGAACCTTATAAAAATATTCTTACTATAATTTCTTATTTACTTTATATCATATGAGAGAGAGTGATTTTTATTACATGAGTGGATCAATACCTTAAAAATTTGTAGAGGTTAAATTAAAGTTAAAAGATGTTATAAAAAGGAACCAATGATTTATCCCCCCATTAGTGGTTTAACCAGTCCTATGTATCAAAAGTGGTATCAGAGTGAGGTTCAAGTTTTTTGATCTTTTTTTAGAGATAAAAATTTTAAATTGAGAAAACAACTGCAACATTTTTACATTTTATGGAAAAACCCTTAATGGATAGAAGAATAAGATGTAACCCTATATCTTATATCTTCTCTTAGAATTAATGAATACTTTTACAATTAGTTTTCCACCCAAAGAAAAGGATGAACCTATGTAATTTTTATAAAAAAGGAATATGAAAGTTGATATTAAGGCTCATAATGAAATTCTCACGTCTTTTTCTGGCTAAGTTTACACAAAAGTCATGGGTTTTTAATCTACTAAGTAAACTTGGGATAAGTTGGAAAGTATCATTGAAGGTAATTATAAATTAAAGAAATAAAAAAAATTATAATATGTAAAAGTCATATTAAATACTTAAAGATGGATAATAAGAAAACCATAGATGATTATTTCACAAGATTTAAAAAAATCATTAGTAATATCAGGGGATTTAGATACACTCTGACAGACTCAATTATTATGAAAAAGTTAATGAGGAGTTTACAAGATATATTAAATCCAAAAGTAAATTTCTTAGAGGACAGTTATGGTTTATTTCTAGATAAAAATAAAAAAATCCTAGTGTCATATAAAAATAGGAAGGTTCTATCTTTTAATAAAAATAAAAAGGTAAAAACGAATTTTAAAGATATGAATAAACTCAAACTCAATGCATTGAAAGATAATTTTTTTGATGAATTATAAAATGAATATAATATAGATTAAGATGAAAATATAATAATTTCTCTTATATCTCAAAATTTATATAAATGAAAAGGAAAGTAAAAAATAAATATTTTGCTGATATTCTTTGAGTGTGGTGGAGTTGGGAACAATTCTATTAGTTTATCTAATAAGAAAGGTAATGAAGATGAAGAAGATTATATTGATGGAAACTTTTATAAGAAGTGTAATAAAAACATAATGGAAGGTATAAAATAATTTAAAGGAAAAAAATAACTTTATTTGGAAGAATAAGAGAAGTTTTCTTAGCATTGAAGAAGAAAAGAACTTATTATAATTTGTGTCATAAGAAAAAGAAATTCCAAATAAATTTTAAAACGTAATGTATCATATTAAACATGAATAAAACTTAAGTATAGAAGAAGAAAAAGGTAAAGGAACTTACTAGGAACACATGTTAAAATCAAAAATTTAATTCTATATTGAGAAAAATACTGAACTAAAGAAGGAATTTTATTTATTGAAAATTAAAGGAGATGAATAAGACTAAAAAAAATATTTCCATAAAAAAGAGAATGTATATGTTGAGGAAATCTATAAACTAAAGTTGAAGGTAGAAAAGAATGAAAAAATTTCAAAGGATAAATATGAGAAGCTATCTGTAATGGAAGATGAACTGAGAAAGATATAATCTATGTGTCTTGAGGTTAAGAAAAATCTATAGAAGTTTAATGGTGACTTCCATAAGGCAACAAGAGTTAAAGTTAAATCTTCACAAGTCGTTGAAAATGATGGTATAGAAAAATCGGTGAATGTTTTTCCTAATAAATATGAATATAAATTGATATATACTAATAATGAATGTTTATTAACTAAAATTGAGAATAAAATAAGAAATTATCTTGTTAAATCAACAAAATTTAGACACAAGATATTTCACAGTAAAATAAAAATTAATTAATATATTTTGTAAAACCACCATGAAAATTCTATAATTAGAAATTATATCAACTAGGAAGGTGGAGGTTCAAAGGATATTACTAGTACTACTTAAACTATAAGGATAAATCCTATATTTTATAGAAAGATATGTCACTACTAGGAAGAAGGCATGAGTTTAGGAGGAGAAACTCTCAAAGAAAATAAAATACCAATAAAAAAAATAAGAGACAATATCTGAAAAAGGGAGGCATCAAAAGTTAATAAATCTTAAAAAATAAATCTTTTTGAATTATGATAAGAAACCAACATAATAGGTGATAAATCTAGTCACTATGAAAAAGATTGTATGATAACTCTCCTTAGACAATATCCATACATCATAAAAGAAAAAAAAGGAAAAAAGAAATGTAAAATTCATTTATAGTTGGAGTCACCTTGAAATATATCTGGAAAGAAAAACCCTAGATACTTGAATCTAGTTGCTCGTCACATGTGATAGGTGAATTTAAAATCATGATACATTTTGAAGAATATAATGATGGATCTATTACCTTTTGAAATGATATTTCCTTAAAAATAACAGGAATTGGCACTACTACCATAGATTATTAGAGGTTAAAATCCAAGGAAGCTATATTTGTTTATGTAATTAAACATAACATATTAGGGTAGCTGTGTAGTGATTGAAATGAAGTGGTATTATGAAGAAATTTTTTCATCATCCTATTATTGAATAATGAAAAAATTGTTTTAAAATAACTAATAACTAAATAAAATCTATTTCACATTAAATATTGAATAAAATCATGTTTCCTAAGTGATAATGTTGAAAACAAGTTGTGGCACAAAATAATTGGTCATCTGGGCCAAAAAAATAAGAAACATCCCAATGTAATAAACTATAAGATATTTACCTCTATTGAAAAGAGAAAGAAAATTCATTTATGAAGATCCTTAGAATGGGAATATGGGAGGAGGAATATATATAAGGGTAGAAATTCAGTCCACCAAACCTCTTAAACTTATAAATTTTGATGTATGTGGGATAATGAAGCATCAATACATAAAGTTTGATTTATACATTTCCACTTTCATTGATGAATTCATCCAAATGATGAGTGTTTTTTTGAAACATAAATATTATGTTGTATAAATGTTTATGTTTTTTAAAAGGTAATATGAAAAGGAACTCACTCCATATATCTAGAAGATAAAAATGGATCATAAAAATAAATTTATATATAACTCTTTTAAATCCTATTTCTAAAATTATGAAATAAAACATCAGTATAGTTCTCCCTAGACCACTTAGAAAAAATGGGGTTGAAAAAAGGAAAAACCAGAGCTTGGTTAAGATAAAAAGGGACATTATTATAGAGTATAAACATCCCAAATTATTTTTGTATAAAAGATATATATACTATCATGGATGTTAAAAATAGATATATTCTATCATCAGATGAAGAAATTACCCTTATGATATATGGTATAAAAAGAAACCAATTGTGAAATATTTTAATGTTTTTGTAAGTCTATTCCTAATGAAGATAAAACATCCAAACTTAATAAAATTTGATAAAAAAACTGAAGAATTTATTTTCTAGGTTATACCACCAACGAAAATAAATTCTTTGTAAATGATGTGTAGAAAAGTGAATTTGATTAACCGAAAGAATATATTATAGAATATTTTGAAATAACTATTTAATAGGGATGAATTTATGAGTCTAATATTATAAAATCAGGTTAAAATGAATCTAGTGATGAATATAGATCTATTAGAAACTAAAACTCAAATTTATAGGCATTACAAAAGTAGTTTTAACCAAGTAATACCAATATAAGTTATAAAACTATAGTTCACATGAGAATAAATATAATCATGGAGAATTAAATGTCACTTATTTCTTAGTTTGAACCTCATGTAGTATTTGATGTAGTTGAGAAGAAGTAATGTTTAAAATCTATGAATGAAGAGTTAGATAAAATTCAGAAGGATGACAATTGGGAACTTCTTCAAGGACCAGGAGGAACAGATATTTTTAAAACTAAATGGGTGTTAAAAAAATATCAATGAAAAGGGGACAAATCTGATGAAATAAATCAAGAGTATTATACAAGGAATATTCATATGTGTAAGTTATTGATTTTTTAGAAATGATTTACCCTATTTCAAGAAATGATACCATCCAAGTGTTTTTGGATTTTTTTTCTCATTGGAAATATATGGTTTATCAGATGGATGCAAAGTAAGAATTCTTGGTTATAAAAATTAAAGAATAAGTTTATATTAAACAACTAGAAGGATTCATGCTTTATGAGGATAATAGTATGGTTTTTAAACTTAATAAATATTTATATGGGTTGAAGAAATCCACTAGAACCTAGTACTTTATAATTGATAGTTTCTTGAATATATTGATATTTTATAAAGGAAAAATTGATAAAAAAAATATGTAATGAAGGAAAGTTATGGGACTCTAACATTCATTGTTTATGTTGATGATATAATCTTCCCTAGTGACAAAGATCAATCATATAGAGAGTTTTTATAAACTAAAAGAGAAATTTGAACTGTCAATTTTTGGGAAGATAAATTTCTTTCTCAGGCAATATGTTATGAAAACCAAAATTTATTTCTTCCTTTCACATGAAAAATATGCCAAGGAGCTACTGATGAAGTTTTATATTGAATATTCCAAGTAATTTTCTACTTATATCTTTGTTTGAGTAATTCTGGCCAAAGATAAATCTGGTAAAAGTTTCAATCAAAGAGAATTCCATATGTTAATTATAATTTTACATTATTTGAATGTATGTTAACTTGATATTGTATATGTAGTCAAATTTTGTTCCAAACACCAAAGTAATATAATGTAATCACACTTGATAGATTCTAATATAATATTTAGGTATATTAAAGGAACACCAAACTTTGGCTCTGTATATCAAAGAAAGAGTAAGTTGAACATACTTGTATCAATTTTCATTTATTGGTCTTATGATTCTGATGACCAAAAATCAATATCTAAAGGAACATTATTTTTCTTTGAAATTTATGTTTTTTGGCATAACAAGATGTGAAAATCAGTAACTTTTATAATATTATAATGATAATATGTTGATGCCACTCATTATTTCATTCAAATGATGTGTATTAAAGTTCATTAAGAAGATTTAAAAGTGAATGTTGAAAATTCATTGAATGTTTTTTATGAAAATTAAAGTGAAATTTATATTTAAAATAACCTAGTACAATACTCAAGATCAAAACATATTGACATTAGGTTCCATTTCATCATGAAGAATCTTTTTAGAGAATTAAAGTTGTGTAAAATTTCATTAAAGGATAAAATTGTTGATATTTTCACTAAATGTACATTGGGTGATCAATTTGATGAATTAAAGCTAAAAATTAAGGTTTAGTGTACTGCTTCTCACACTTAACATAAGTTATGGTAAGTACCCCACTATTCCTTATATTATGTTGTCAAAGGGGAAGAGTCATGAAACAATTTTTTCAAAAGGAGGAGGAAATGTTTTTCTATAATATAATAATATTATGTTAGAATTTTTATAAATAATTATAAGGTTAAATAAAGTTTATGATTTAAGGGGGAGTATATCAAAATCGCTTATCCAAAAATTTCTTATCATCGAGAGATATAATTCTCTAAAAAAACATTGATTTATCCAACACTATGGTATCATGAATTTTATCAATTATAAATGAAATTATATAAAGTAATGTAAAAAGTTTTTGGTGATAAAAAAATTATATCACCAACAAATCCAACGGGGAGAATGAATTTCCCCTTTGATTGTGAAGGTGTTGTATTTGTTTTTAAATCTATTTGAAAGAATGATTTTGAGTTGGAGTATAAAAGTTTTTATTTTTATAGAACTATGTTTGGAGGATTTTATAAGTTCATTAGATGATAATAGTTAAATTTAACTGAAAAAACAAGTTAATAACTTGTGGAAGATTATGATTTTGGTGGAATATGATCATAAAAAAAGGCCAAAAGTGAATATTTTTAGAAGATATTAAAGGCATAGAGAGTTTGTGTTTTATCAGAGGGATATTTGGAAGTTCAATAAGGACATACATGAAATATTATTTAAAATTCATAAATATCACTTTGGAAGAATACTAACAATGATTCAAGATGAGTTGGTTGGATATCAAGTTGATTGAAAGAAAGTTTGATGCCAAAGATTCAAAAAAAGAAAGGAAAGACTGTCATGAACCGAATCTGGTCGCCATAAAATCCAGCACCAAACCCAGCTTGTGGCAAGACACAAAGGTAATTCTCAATACCCAAGGGATGGAACAAGTTCCTAGGTATAAAAAACTGGAATTTGGGAATGATTTACCCGAGCTTATCAACATAAATCAACTAATAAAACCAATAAAACAGATCTGTATTTTTCAAACAAAACCATCTTTTACAAAATTTCAGAATTGAATTACACAATATAAAAAATTGTATAATGACCATTAAAAAGGTACAAAACTAAAAAGTACATACTAATAACCTCCACATGTCAAGAAGAACTATCCTTAATCCATCTCCACAACACCACATCACGATGGACCGCTAAAAACCCGAACCATTGGCACAAAAGCTATACCCAAACCTGTGACAAAAATAACCAAGTATACTTACACCCAAAGGTGTAAGTAGGGTGTGATCCAAAGTCTAGTAGTATACCACCACTAGGATATTCCATGTGATAATAATTCAAACACAAAAATCTTGCAAGTTTTCATAAACATGTAATACTAGTAACAATTTCTAAAAGATGCAACTTTAAATAAAAATAGTTTTCAAGTGGGAAATTTTAAAGAATAATTTTTTTTAAATAAAATACCAAAGCTACTGAATTTTTCATCCCAACATACCATATTCTGATGGTAAACATAAATCATACAATGAGCACAAGAAACTAGAAATAACCACTAGGCACTAGCTCGTTGTGGGTCCCAGGTACCTCGTATCTCGGTGAAAGTATCCATCACAATATATGTTATCATGCACATGAGAAACTAGTAGGGATAGTAACCATAACCTAATATCCTCCTAATATCATCATAATCATCATAGTTTAGTTAGTTTTGTCCTCCTCAATCTTGCTACATGAAACTGAGGCCAAACCCCATGGGATTACTTGCAAACTAGTACACATCCACCCACCTAGATACCCAGGTTTCCCTGTTGTTCTCAAACAAGTTCAACAAGATATGAAATATAATTTTCACATGAAAATAACACTTACACATCACAAATTCACCAAACATCCAATACATATATCATATAAGTCACATAATCCCCTTTCTCATTCAAATTCATTTTGAAACCATACTCACAACAAAATAGCCCACAACAGTTTTTACTTATCTTTAACACTTCAACAAATCATTTAAACAATTTTATAAATCCTTTAAAAGATAGTTCAATACACATTATATCCTACACACATATCACAAAATAATTCTTTCATAAAAGAAATCCATTTCATTTATCACACTCACACAAAACAACCCACAAACATGTTTCGCACCCACATCACATTTTCATAAATCACCTCGACAAATTACAATACATTATCAAAATTTTTAACATAAAAAATGACCCCTTTATCTTTAAAAAACTCATTTTAAGAAAATTAACCCACTAAAATAGTACATAAATATCCTTTGTACACTTTTTTTAACTCATTGAATCACTTACAATTTTCATAAAACCAACCCAAGGGGTATAACCATGATTTGAATACAAACCCATTTAAAAACCCTTTTTCAAGGAAAAAATCACACCAATACCAATCCAAAACAGATTTGGAAGACCTATAAACATTTATTAAACCACTCTAAAGTGATGTAAAATTTCCTCAAATAATAACACAAACGATACACATGAAAAACACACATTTTCATAAAATACCTTTAAGAAGTATAACAAGATTTTACACATAAAACCCATTCAAAAACCATCTATTAAACCCTAAATCACACTAATATCCTAATAAAGAATAATTGGTAGCCCAAAAAACATTTAATAAATCACTTACCCATGTTATTAAACTAACCCAAACATTACCACAAGAGTTACACATGGAAAACACCCAATTTGAAGCAAAAGTGAAACTATAAAATTAACCACTTAACAAACTCCATCCAAAATGGGTTTTTAAAAATTCACAACATATAAGGAACATTGAAAATAATTAAATAAAGCATGCTAACTCGTAAATAAATGATTACACATGGAATCACCTACCTTTTGTGTCGAAAAACTCAACTCTTGGTGAAAAATATCAACCGCACCACCGCCGCACCACAAGGAAGTGAAAACCAACCTAAAACCCCAATATTAAAACAAGAAACCAAAAGAGAAACCCTAGGTACAAATAACTAGTTGTTGGAAAAGAGTAACTTCATGAAAGGGTGGAAGAAAACCTAAGGAGAAGGAAGAAATCAAATACAGAAAGACTTCTTTTTACTAAAAATTATTTTTTTATTATAGAAACACTTTTGAGGGAAATTAAGAAACCACTTGGTCAAACATTACAACCCAAAAAAAACCATAATAGAAAAAACCTAAAAACTATAACTGCCCCTCCTCATAAATTACACTGTGATGATAATTCTTCACCAAAGCATGTCATTTGGATAGTTGTCTTCTGAATAAGATCAAGAGCATAAAACTGATGGCATAGCCATACCCTATAAATTATCCCAATCTGAATGACATTCACCAATAAAGCCTTCATTACCTGATCCCCGTATAAATTAGCTCAAAGAACCACCACAAAACTAATAGAGAAAGGTCCAAGAGAAGATAGCTCTAACAAGAAAACCTCTCAAAACAACCCACAAAAACAGTAAATTAAACCAAGTCATTAAAAAGTAACTTGATATTACCAGAATCTATTTCACTAAAAAATTTCTAGGATAAAGAAGAAACCTAGGTACCTGTAACGTCCATCATTCTATTTTCAAAATCAGAAGCCATCTGATCCCAGGACTGGATGTAATCCTTGATGTTAATCTTCCATTTATTTAAACGCCCACCAGAAATAGATCCTGTTTTTCAATCCATGAGTATTTCTCCCCATTAAGAGTCACCATTAGTGACCTCCCCATCATTTTAACAGCCTCCTCTTCAATTGAATTAAGAAGTAGGACCTTCTAAATCACTTATTCTTTGGTGCTTAAAAGTAAATCTAAAGGTTGAATTCCCTGGTCCCCTAATCTATGATTTCTCAAAATCTCAATGCCCATCCTCTTTTCATTTGTATTTTTCATAGACCGAGTCTCCATAGGAGGTGGTAAGGAGGATCAATCCTTCCTCCCTTTCCTCCTCTTAAGACTCTTATTACTCTTCGGACTTAAAGCTCCATCTGTTGAGATCTCAGGTTCACTTTCATTGGTATCCTTCATGGATACCTTGTAATTATGAACCGATATAGGTAGATCCAAACTCAAACCAGTCTCAGAAAGACCTTAAAATTTGTTACTCAAGTGGATAGGAGTCCAGCTCAAATAACATGAACCCTTTGGTTTCCTAGTTTCAGTTGAATTAACCACATTAGCAGTAGCCTCCGACCTCCCCTTATACACCTTTCCACTACCTGAACATAACACCTAGGTGTAGGGAGCTATAGAGGCAACCTCCTCCCCGCTAAACAACTGAACCATAACCACAGTACTTGTATTCAACTGGTTGTCCATTTGAGCAGCCTCATATGGGACTAGACCATAATCCTTCAGTTCACTAATGTAAGGTCCAGCCAGATCCTGCTTCAGCCTGTAGATAACCTCAGACACCTGTGGGTTAACCTAAGATACAAAGGCCTTATTCACCCGATTCGTGCTAGAAATCCCCTCAAGAGACACATTTCACTCCACTGGAGTACTTTTGAGTTGCTCCTCCTCCATCGTTCATAAAAGATGAGGTCCCTGAACTCCCCCCTCTATAACCATTTTGATTGACCCCTGACATCCTCCTCACGTTCCTCTATAACCTTAACCCTACCTCCATCCTTCGTCCTTCTCCCGGGCTAGGCTCCTCGATAAAAAACCTCCATCAAGTGGCCCGGTCTCTTGCACACTGAGAAAACTTCGTTTCCAATTCCCCTACTCCTCTGTATTAAATACCCCCAATGAAAAACATCTGAAGAGTGCCCCCAAAAACTTGTAGTTAGAATATAAATTAGTCTAGTTTTCATAAATCACACGCTGCTTACACATATATTCCTCACCGATTGAAATCCATACATACTCAAAAGGAATTCCGAATGGGTCCAGTTCCACACAAACCCATGGACTGATAGGGTGACAAACTGCCTCATCACAACTATCAGAACATAGAAATACACCAACCAGATTACTAATCATCCTAATAATAGATGGGTTTTGAAATGAAAAATTAAGATTTGGAAAACTTACCCAAACCGCAGCTGAAGGAGGATCCCGCTCCATGTGGAATTTGAAAGACCAACAAAATATGAAGAATCAAAAACCATAAATACTATAGGGGAGATTTACTATGATCTGATGAGGTCCTCCTCAGAAGAAAATAGGATCATGATATGCTGATTGTCAAGAAAACCAACTGTCTCCCTCTCATGAAGATCCCAAGAGTCGAAGAAGAACCCATCGAATGAATCAACCAAAGGTCTCCTATGTCAAAAGCAAGATACCAGGGTGAGGTTAAAGAGCGCAGTGGTTTTTGAGAACTCTGAATATTAAATCTAGAGATTCGGGAGACCATCGATGAGATCCTCAACCTTGGGACTTAGAAAAGCTTTTGGGAAGGGAGGAAGATAATCAAGGTTAGAGAAGGGGTAGAAAGAATTCCCTTATCTCCTGTTGGTTGCCGAAGGTCCCTCCTCCACCAGAGGAGGAGGGACCAACACTTTTGATGGATTCTTCACTGAACAGAGGTGGATAACATCATCATAGGGTTCATGCTCTCCATTTCCACTCTGTCCCCAAAGAAAGAAAGACTTACTTGCATGATTTTGAAGTTTCCCCCATAAAATCTCTCTACAATGTTGAGTTCCAAGGGAGGGTGAGAGAGCTTGGGGGTTATCCGTGGAGGTAGGGCACGAAATGGAGAATATAGGGGTGGATTTTTTTTATTTTTGGAAGGAAAAAAGGGTCAACACACTCAAAATTTTAATGTGCTGAACACCATGCACCGTTTGGATGCACGGTTTAGTAAACCGTTTGGACAAACCATGCGTCCTGTTCTGACCACCCATAAACCTTTAATTATCCTCCAATTTTAGGGGGGTCCAAGGGGGAAAACAAGGGGGAAAGATAATCCAAGGATAGGGGGAAATAATACCCAAAATTAGACCACCTTATCATCTTAAAACTCATCCAACTCATGGGTACAAACCACCTCAACAACTTAACCCACATGTGGTGCCACTAGGAGTGTCTCAAATCCAACTACAAACCACATAAACCTCATACCATCCCTTTGAAAAAAGAGGAGAACAATTACCATAAAATACCCTAAGACCAATGTAATAGATCAAGAACACAAGATACACCAAATTTTTTAACCCAGAACACCCAGAAGACAAGAGAAATCTAAGAACAAAAAGAGGATTTGAAACAAAGCATGGAATTGAAATTCCAGGTGTGACAATTCTCTCCACCATAAATCTTTCCACCCGCATAAATCCATATCAAGGCCAAAATAAAATACCAAAACCAACTGATAAACCAATATGTACTTTGTTTCTATGTTTCTACCCTAAAGGCCAAAACAACTCCAGTGATCAATTGAGTAAGGAATACTCTCACAACTAAAAACTTACATCACTTTATTAAAACAATCAAGCACATTCATATTTTATCCCAAAATAAAACTCCTCAAAAACTTTCTGAACAAGACTCAAGAAACTTACCCAAATGAACAACAACAACGAACATGGTTACACTTACCTTGCTTTAACTAAACCGCTGGGCACTATCCAATCCCAACGTTTACCCCAAGAAGATATTGGAAGTTAGATATCTATGAATGATACTACCTACCACCAAGACAACACTAAGGAAAAATCTGAGTTACTAGTATGGGGAGACACAAATGGGATCCCCACCATAAGATACAACTTAAATTTTTCCTAAGACAAAATCCAGACACTAATAGGGGAGGCCCAAACAGACTCCCCAACACAAGGGGTAGAATTCCATTAGACATTTACAAAAGAAATTATGTAAGACTCATAGTGGGTATCCCTACCATAAGAACCAACCATATTAACCAACCAACATGGTCCAGCATGAAAAGACCTGATAATTTAAAGAGTTGGGAAAGTTTCATGGTTAGTCCGCACAGTTTGGGAAACCATGCGCTTACCATGTGGATCCTTCTATCTGGATGGTTTTCTAGGTAACAATTACTACTAACCACGCCCAAACTGTGCTCTTAACCTGTCTAACCAAATTTCAAACCTTTCTCCAAAAACTCTTTAAACGACCCTGGGATTTCCCCTGACCACTCGCCAGCTTCACTTCGATACTTATGGCTAGAGATCAAATGATTGAAGCATATTTGGCCTCGTAGTTATGATTTGGAAACCCCTAAATGGAACTTCTCCTTTAGGTGCCATGAAAACTATACCTGGATCCTAGATGAGTTCACCAAGACATAACACATTCCAAAATCACTTTACCCTAACCTAAAATATCACTGAAATAAGGGCTTAGAAGATTCACACACATCACACCTTGTTTATTCAGATAAGAAACAATATAAGGAAAGGAAACATATAAACACCTTCCTCTAAAATATAGAATTTTAAAGTTTTTCCAAGGGAGACATACTCCCAACATAATAGAGACTCTCAGAGGATTACACGACCTTCACCTTTATAGTCAAATGAGGACACGTCATCATAAGGCGTCACTAAACATGACCATTGAGACTAATAGAAACAATACATGGAGAGGGACCTTATGAAACATACCCAAACATCACACAATCCCAGAAAGTGGATATAACAGTCTCTCATAACCAGATTTCTCACACTGGTGGTTTAATGTGAACCCCTACTTCAATGAGGCTACAAAGGACCCATAGGCCCTATTAGACACCATCCAGACACTCATCCACACTAACAACCTCAGACCACTTCCACCTTAGATGAATTAGGTAACTTAAGAAACTAAGGTCTCTTTCAACCTTCCCCGAACACTCTCCCACTACAAGAGGATCCACAAAAACAAGAAAGGAAAGGGTGCAGACTCAATCTACAAAGCATGAGAAAGAGATTCCTTATATTGATCAACTGGAGGGTCTTCTAATGGAAAAAAAATCTGGGTTTCACTTTAGTCGTGAACTAACCCTTAATGGGGGCTTACCTTATCCAACAAGAGAACCCAAGGACACAACCAAGACGGTCCATTGGTCAAAACGTACCACAAACCAGAATCAAACATGTGTGGGGAACCACCATAAAGGCTTCCATAACTTTTCTCATAAGAGAACACTAACCAGCCCTTTAACCCAGCTTACCGACCAAACACAGACACAAAACATGGTTCAAATAGGTGGGGTTCTTATACTCAAAACATCCCACAAAATCAACATCTTCAAAAAAAAAAAAATACACACCATCCCAAACCAGTCATCAAGACACTATGTTTTCCTTTAAAAAACATTTCTTTGAAAAAAATGGTTCAACGGTTAGCATATCCGCCAATGGTACCCCATGGGCCTCACACATGCCTGTTTCTGTGCCACACCAGGCACCCTCCTCATATCCATCACGAAACTCATCCAGTCATTCCATTAACCTTCCATCATTCAATATATCCCCATGTTGTGGTATCTCATGAAAATACCAAAGTTTAAAACAAAAATCCTTTCCACTTTTCAAAACCAAAATAGTTAACCGATACTTTTTCTCAAGACCGCTAACCACAAAATAAAAATCCCAATTTACATCTTAAAAAACATTTCAGAAAGGACCAATCATTCAAATAAAAAATCACTTTCAAGTTATTCAAATCAATTTCAAAACATCACATCCCATTAAATAAACTTTCAATAGTTTAGAAAACTCTATTGGGAACACTTTTTTCAAAACCAACTTTAACATAGTTACTGCTTTCAAAAGAGGTGTAAACACACCATTTTACATTTCAAAACAATTCTAAAAATTTAGTTCCACCATTTCTCAAATCATAAAATTCCCTATTTATTATAAAAAAATTTCACAAAAACTTTATTCTTCTTAAAACCATGTTATTTTTTCTTTAAAACCAAACTTCCAAGATCCCAAAACTACAGGACACAAGATAATGCGAGAGGAAACTAGCTTCTATGGGTGACTTAGACATATGGTTTGAGGATATAAACTAATAAATTCCCCATAAAAGAGATTTTTCTAGTGAAATATCCCCGGATTCACATGGATTTCTAGGCCCTAAGAGCTCACTAAGATCATTAACCCAACTCTCTTTTGATTTCCCATAATCGTCCTCAAGCCAAGAAAATCAGAGGACTTAGATAAATCCCAACATCCTCTGGTGACTCTAATCCTATCTTGAGGTGTGATGGATAGTAACACTACACATAACTATAATTTCAAGTCCCAAAAATCCTATCTCCATACTATCCCAACTTTTCCCTAAATAACATGACCCAAAGAATTAACCTGAACCTCATTTGATACCATTTTATCACGAACCGAATCTCGTCTCCATCAAAACTGACACCAAACCTGGCCCGTGGAAAGAACTGAATGTAATTAATAATCCCCATGGGCTGGAATAAGTACCTGGGTATCAAAAAAATAGAATTTTAGAATGATTTACCTGAATTTATCAACATAAATCAACTAAAAAAACCAATAAAATAGATCTGTATTTTTCAAACAAAACCATATTTTACAAAATTTCAGAATTGAATTACAATTTTTTTTATAAAGACCATTAAAAAGGTACAAAACCAAAAAGGATAGACTAAGAAACTCCATATGGGAAGAGGAACCACCCTCAAACCATCTCTACAACACCGCATCATGATAGACCACTAAAAACCCGAACCATCAGCACAAAAGCTATACCCAAACCTACAAAAAAAATAACCAAGTCTATTTACAACCAAAGGTGTAAGTAGGGTGTTATTAAAATCCCATTAGGATACAACCACTAAGATATTCCATGTGATAATAATTCAAAGATGAAAAGCTGACAAGTTTTAATAAACATGGAATGCTAGTAAAATTTTTTAAAATATGCAACTTTAAATAAAAATAGTTTTCAAGTGAGATATTTTAAAGAATCAATAATTTTAAATAAAATAAAAAATCAACCTAATTTTATATCCCAACATACCATATTCCTATGGTAAACATAAATCATCCAATGAGCACAAGTAATAGGAAATAACCCCTAGGCACTAGCTTGCTGTGGGTCCTAGGTACCTCGTATCTCGGTGAAATTATCCATCACAGTATCCATTCTTGTGCATATGAGCCACTATTAGGGATAATACCCATAACCTAGTGGTAACCCAATATAATCATCCTAATCATAGTTTAGTCAGTGTTGTCATCATCAATCTTTCTACGTGAAACTGAGGCCAAACCCCACGAGATCACTAGCATACTAGTACACATCCACCCACCAAGATACCCGAGTTTCCCTCTTGTGCTAAAACAAGTTCAAAAAGCCATGAAATATAATTTTCACATGAAAATAACACTTCCACATCACAAATTCACCAAACATCCCACATATATATCACCCAAGTCACATAATCCCCTTTCTCATTCAAATTCGTTTTGAAACTATACTCACACCAAAATAGCCCATAACACTTTTCACATCTCTTTAAAAATTCAACAAATCCTTTAAATTTTTTATAAAACCTTTCAAATATAGTCCAATATACATAATATCCCACACACATATCACATAATACTTCTTTCATAAACAAAATCCATTTCGTTTATCACACTCACACAAAACAGCCTAAAAATATGTTTCACACCCACATCACAATATCATAAATAACCTCAAAAAATTATAATACATTATCAAAACATTTGAAATCAGAAATTACCACTTTATCTATAAAAAAATTATTTTAAGAACATACACCCACCAAAATAGTACATAAACATCCTTTGTACACTTTGTTTAACTCATTGAATCATTTACAATTTTCATAAAACCAACCCAAGGGGTATAACCATGATTTGCATAAAAATCCTTTTCAAAACCCTCTTTCAAGGACAAAATAACACCAATACCAACCCAAAACATAATTTTAAGACCTAAAAACATTTATTAAACCAGTATAAAGTTCTATAAAATTTCCTCAAATAATACCGTAAAAGATACACATGAATAACACACATTTTTATAAAACACCTTCAAGAAGTATAATAAGGTTTTACAAATAAAAACCATTCAAAAACACTCTTTTAGACCAAAAATCACACCATGAACCTACTAAAGTATAACTGGTAGCCCAAAAAACATTTAATAAATCACTTTCACATGTTATAAAACAAACCCAAACATTACCACAAGAGTTACACATGGAAAACACCTAATTTGATGCAAAAGTTCAACTATAAAATTAACCACTTAAAAAAATCCATAAAAATGATTTTAGAACAATTTAAAGAATATAAGGAACTTTTAAAATAATTAAATCAAGAATTATAAATCATCAATAAATTATTACACATGGAATCACCTACCTTTTGTGTCGAAACCCTCAACTCTTGGTGCGAAACATCAACCGCACCACTGCCACACCATAAGGTAGTGAAAACCAACCTAAAACCCCAATATTAGACTAAGAATCCCAAAGAAAATCCCTAGTTATGAAGAAATAGTTTCTATAAAAGAGGAACTTCATGAAAGGGTGGAAGAAATCCTAAGGATAAGGAAGAAATCAATGAAATAAATACTTGCATGATTTTGAAGTTTTCCCCATCAAATCTCTCTTAAAAGTTCAGTTACAAGGGAGGGTGAGAGATCTTTGGGGATGTACTTAGAGGTAGGGCACGAAATTGAGAAAATATGGGCGGATTTGGTTTATTTACAAAAGTTTAAAAGGGCCAAAACACTCAAAATTTTAATGTGATGGACACCCTGTAGGGTTTGGCTGCACAGTTTAGTAAACAGTGTGGCCAAACCACATGGCCTATTCTGGACACCCAAAAACCTTCCATTATCCTCCAATTTTAGGGGGTTATAAGGGGGAAACCAAGGGGTAATGATATTCCAAGGATAGGGGGAAATAATACCCAAAAAAATACCACATTATCACCTTAAAACTCATCCAACTCATGGGTACAAACCACCTTAACAACTTACCCCACATGTGGTGCCACTGGGAGTGTCTCAAATCCAACTCCAGACCAACTCAACCTCATACCATCCCTTTGAAAAAATAGAATAAAAATTATCATAAAATACCCCCATGACCAAGGTCATAGATCAAGAACACAAGTGACACCAAAATTTTAAACTTGGAAAACCCAAAATCCAAGAGAAATCTAAGAACCAAAAGAGGATTTGAAACAAAGAATGGAATTGAAATTCTGGGTGTGATAAATACTATCTATGATTTCACCATAATATGGAGAAAAAAATTCTAAATGATGATTTAGTTGAAGAGATTTGTTTTAATCTATAGTTAAAAAATAGTGTAGGTGAAACATATTTAGATCACTATAAGAACAAGTTTCTCTTTATAACTATTCAATGCACTGAAGGCTGCATAAGGTTGTGTGGAGATAAATCATAGACAAAACTAGAAGAAGTAAAAAATTAAGTCTAAAAAAGTAAATTTATAGAAAGTTAATAAGTGAATTCACATATATATTTTAAGTCACAATCATTATGATGATGCTTAAATATATGTTCAAATTTAAAAAGTCCATTAAGGAAACTTTTTGATTCAAGATTATTCTTGTGGGAGTCTTGAATAATATTGATGATGAGTCTTGCAAATGATTTGAAAAATTAAAAATCCAATATCTTTTAAATATATTTAAGGATTTTTAACACTTACATGAAGTTATTGGGAGCTTAAAATCATATCCAAATAATTCCCTACTTTTATTGAATACTGTTTAGATATATAAATGAGAGAAATTCATTCAATTAGAGGTTTATATTGTTCATAGTGCTGGATATTCTAAGTGAATAAGTCCATAAAGCATCTGAACTACATTTATCAGAAGATATGTTGTGTTGAATATGATGAAGATAATTTATTTAAGGTGGCTAGAATATATAGAACTATAATATACAAGTTTCAGATGTTTTAAGTTCCAAACATTATAGTTTTTGGGCATAAAAAGTTTTTCTACTCATAAGAATCAGAGGAAAGTCCATATCAAAATATTAGTGGGATCCAATATAATCATATTATTAGGAGACATAAGTGTGGGATGAAATTTTGGTCAAAGTCTAATCCATTACCTAACCATTTTAATTAATAATTCATTATAGTAGAAAATATATGACTCATACTCCCCGAGCATAGCAAGGTGTAGATTCCCTCATTTGGCAGAAACCCTTAAAAAATGCGTACTTTACCTTATTATTTAATTTAAAACATATTAGAGAGAGTTATATTTATTAAATGAGTGGTTAGATACCCTAACGAGCCACATAGTTAAACTTAAAGCTAAAGAAAGTTGTAAGAAGTAACCACTGATTCGCCCCCTTCCCCTTCTCAGTGGTTGAACCATTTTTAGGTATCACCATTTAATAAAGAAAATGGTTGATTCTTGTGTATATAATGGAATTAATGGGATTTTAATATTATTTATTATATTGCATGTGGATGAAACACTAATTTTCAGAAATGATATCCAGACTCTTAACTCTATGAAGATATCATTAGGTAAATATTTCTCAATGAAATACATGGATGATACCTCTTACATACTAGGTATGAGAATATATAGAAATATATCAAAGAGGATTATTCGACTTAGTCAAGACATAAACATTAGTAATGTGATGAATTGATTTATCATGGAGATCTCTAAGAATGTATTTTTACTAGTAATACATGGAATGAATCTGAAAAAGATTCATGATCCTTCTAAAAAGTTAGAAATAATATTCACGACCCTTCTAAAAAGTTATAAAGAATGGATAAAATTTCCTATATACCCACCATAGGTTCAAAAATGTATTCCATATTATGTACTCTACCTTATTTTATCTATCATATTAGAATAAAAAGTAGATACCAATCCAATAATGTTAATATTCACTAGATTTTTTGAATAAAATACTAAAGTACTTGAGAAGGACTAGATATATATTCTTGGACTTCGGAGGAGAGGGTAAACTCTATGTAAATGGTTACAAGGATATGAGTTTTAAATCCAAAAAAGAAGATATGAAATTTTAATTTAGATTTTTGTTTTTCCTAAATAATAGAGCTATCACTTGGTAGAGTTCCAAACAAGCCATCACATTATACTAAAAATAAGAGGTAGAGTATATCATTGTTTTAGATGCCGTGAATAAATAAATTTGGATCAGGAAGTTCATCTCTAAACATGATTTGGTTCCTAGAATTGAGGGAGTAATCAAGATTTAATATGATAAGAATAGAACCATCACCCAGGTGATGTAACCCTGGTATCACCAAAGGACTAAAAAAATTATTCAATAATAGTATATCATATCGGAGATCATTGAGAGGGTTGATGTTAGGATCTATAGGGTGGTTATAGAGGATAATGTAGTAGATATGTTGAAAAAATCATTAATATAATAAAAACATGAAGTTCATGTTAAGTCTCTAGGCATTCGATACTTGAGATATTAATGTAACATAAAAAATGTATCATGTATTTATAATGAAGGAAATATCCATTAATAATCAAATAACGTGTGCTGAAATTTACTTTACATGAATGATCGAATGATAATATTCCCTAAAAGTGTGACTTTGAGTTATCCCTAACTGATGACCATTATGTAGTTTAATGGGTTTTGATGATATGTTAATGTTATCATGAATATAATATTTTATTCATTACAAAGGGTTGTATATAAGATACACATGGTTGTATATAATATACAAAGAATAGATTCATGAGGTAATAAGTAGATACTTATTACATAGATCGAATCACTAAAGTATATCCAATGGAATTTTAGACAGAAATATATATACATAGGGGTGTATACTTATTATCAATCCCCATTACCTAAGGTTAGAAAGATAACTAGAATTAGAATCTTTATACATTTATACCTTACATACACAAGTCAAAAGAGGCTTAGCTAATGAGGAGGTGGTTGGGTGTGTTGCTAATCATGTTGTCAGCTAGAGTGCAACCAAGATGGAATTTATACACTTATACAATGAGTAAATACATACTAGACTTTATTGAATTAGAATGAGTAAATGCTTGAACATTCTTAGTTAAGTCACATATGATGTGTTCAACTACATGGATGACTAACATGTGATATACTCATATATTATATGAATGAAATGCAATATATTGATTATACTAGTCAATATTTTTGGGAGGATCAAGAAATTATGAGTTAACTTATACTATATTGAATAGTTCCATGTCTAGTAGTTACTTGATTTCATATAATAAGGGATTATGTAGGTGTAAATATGATGTATATAAAACATCTTATGGTGTAAATTTTCATTGTAATTACCTGCATTGTTAAAGGTTGTGACTTCTTAAGGGAATTTTAAATTTTGATTTAGTGAGGAGTTCATTTTGAGAACCCAAAATCATATTGGGGTTATGAGTGTTTGAATTTTTTTAATAGGCGTTTTTGAATTTGGTTTGAGGATTTATGAATTAATCAAGAGTTTGGGTGGATTTCAGAGTAATGGTTGAGGGGTCAAGATATTGAACATTTCAATAATAGGCTATTCACAATGTTATGGGTGGAATTCATGTTCTGAATGAACATTTAACAATGGATTTAGGCCATGAATAGGATATAATAGGGATAAACCATCTACCTAGAATCATTCATGGTGTGACTAAAAGGGTCATGCTATGAAAGTGTCGAGAGAGAGGGTTTTCCTTCTACATTGAAGAGGATTCTGGTAATGAACACTCAATTCACATTGCAAACTACTGTTGATAGCCTTCTTTTTAGAGGATTTTTTTGGTAGCCTTATCATGTGTCCATTTTTAGGAACCCCTTGTGATTTCATCAATTTTATTCAAATGAATGAAGGGGGATATCCTTATTTTTCTCTCATCATACCTCTATTTTCCTCCATTTGAACTAGGTGAATTATTAATGTTTTGTCATGCTGATTCAAGGTAAGATTTATATTTATCTTTTCCTTTTTTCTCCCCATAATTCCTTGGTAATTTTGATTTATTTGGAAATATATTTGAAGGGATGATTCCATAGAATCTTAGTTAAATCATCACAATCATTTTCACGTGCGACTTGTAGATAAAGTACTAGGAGGATGAAATCAAGTCTTTGTTCTCCATTCACCTTAAGGTATGATACTAGATGAGTTTCTTTAGGTTTTTTTAATAATTTTGGTGAAATTGATCATAATTTAAAGTTTTTAATTTGGGTATTTATGTGGATTAGGGTTGGGTGTGTTTATGGAGAAGATCTCATCCCATTTATCATGGTTTTATCTCCGTGAGGTTACCCAATGAGTTTTTCATTGATTATGTCAATTTTTTTAGTTTTACATTTTATTTTATTAATTTTAAAGTTTTTATGGATGATATAGCTAATAATAGACACATATGATGTTTGTATGATCTTGGGATAAATTATTATAATGTCGATTGTGGTATGTGGCCTTTTCATTACCAAATATCTTGGTCTTTTAGTGATTTTATTTTCATGAAATAATATTATATTATCTTCCAACATGATTTCTTGAATTATGTGTGTTTTGTGCTATAAATTAGAAAATTATAACACCAATATAATAGTCAACATGAAACACGTATCTTTCTAAATAGTTTTATGGTAGCACCATGGCCAAACGAGCATCAATGGTCCTATTCATGGTTTGTTTGGAGGCATGCATTAGACTTTGAAGGTAAAAATGGGTTTCCTTCATAAAATGATATTGTAAAAATAATTTCTAGTTATAAGTGTAATTTTTAAGAAAAATGTGATTTTGGAATGGGTTTTGAAATTATTTAAAAAAAGAATTTGACACAACTTTTAAAGGAAAGATAGTCAGTATTGGGTGAGAAATGTTTTTGTATGTTTAACCTCATGTGGATGATGCCCTATTTTGTAAAGATTATATTCTTTACATACTTCCTTGTTATACTTTACCAACGTGTCCCATTTTGTATGATGGTTCATGTTTCCTATGTGGATTGTGAGAAATTTTATTTCAGTATCAATATGATGGGTTGATCTAGATGGATGTGATAAAACCCTTATAGGGTCTGAGAGGGATTTTGAGACATGTTGGGGCATGAGGCTATTTCCTCAATGACTAGAACCATATTGGTGAGTTGTTGAGTTTGTGATATTTTATGCATGCCCTGATTGATATTTCCTGCATGTGATAAATGTATTCTTGTGACAAGAGATAGATTTTAGTGGGGGAGAGGGTTCCATGGCCTTACCTCACTATGAGTGAGATGGAGTTGGTTGGACTATCATGAGACATATTACTTATTATATGTGAAGGATAATCACTCTATGAGTGAGGTAATTGTATTAATCATGATGGGTCTATCCATGAGTGAGATGGTTGGGACTGATGGAATGATATTGGGTTAGTCATGAGTGGATGACTGGACCCAGGATGTGATATTTGAAGATTGTCCTTCCATGTGGGATATGAGGACCAGGTCGACATGTGATATTTCATTAGATGGATAGACCCTACCTTGAGTGAGAAGGTAAAGTTTGGGTAGTGGGCATGCAAAATTCATGGTAAGGGGGTTTGTTAGGGTGCTTGGTATGGGAAAATAATTTTAGGGAGTAGTTGTAACGTCCGGGATACTGTTGCCCCACCATGGGTGCCCCAAACCTGGTTGGTCACATGACCTCAAGCGCATTTCCCCAAATGCCAGAGGCTGCTGACTAGCAGTGAGGGCCTAGGTCTGATAGTGGGGAAACGATGCCCTCATTTTTCAAAGTGTAGCGCAGTGGAAAAGAAATATAACACACAACAACAGAAGCAATAAACAATATACAACTGAAATGGACAACTGGAGTAAAGGGAACCAACGGTCATATATATAAAGATGGAGCATGTCACCAGTTCTATGAAAATAGCCAGAACAGGGTACAATGCAATACAATACAATACAAATCAAAGTAGAAGGTAGAATAAAAAAGAACAAAGCAGAGTAAACCAAATGAAGCAGCATCACAAGCCTAAGATCGGTCCCATGCTCTCCTACTCCTCTGCTACAATCATGTACCTTTATAGGGACTCATTACCCTATCAACACCTGCAGAAATATAGTCTTTTTGAGCTGAAGACATGACCCAAACAGGGTGTGATAAATAAATCCCATTAGGTACCCACTAAAGGCCCGTTCCCAACTGTCAGTGAAAATGTGCAACAATAGTGTGCAGTAATAAATGCAGTAAACTAATAAGTAATAAACAATAACTAACTCTACCAGTTATATTTACATTTTAATATTAATTTAACCATTGCAAGCCTATGATTTAACTTGGTTGGTATAACATATGAAAATCACAACAGTGAATATTCATGATAACACTATCCTTAGACATACAATCATTACCCTCAGGTAACTAAATCGAAACCCATAGGTGTATTCCCATAGGCATAATGGATATTTCCCACAGGCGTATGAAGTGTCACCCATAGGCATAGAATCTACTACCCACGGGCACTGAAAGGTTTCCCACAGGCTAAACGAAACTCTGCCCTCAGGCTAAGAAAACACTACACACAGGCTAAATGAACTGGGTAGATCCCAAATCAGAAACCAAAAATTTATATAAACTTTCTCTCAATAAAAAACATTGAACATTATAATCATGGAATACCCTCAGGTATCCTGGCCAAATGGTTAAATAGAGGAACGAACCCCCGGGGTGGTCCTGGATCCAAGCAGTGATCCCAAACAGTAGTTTTAACTTATCAAAAATTTATCTATGAAATTCTAGATAATTTTCAGCAAAGGATGTAGCTATACGACACCCCAAACAAGGGTTCATAGCACAATGATACACAAATTCAACTCCATAGTTGGAAATAAATAGCAGACCACCTACCTCGATCATCTCTTATCGGTATATGTGAACGATGAATCCCGAAACAAACGAGAACGGAGAAGATCTGATATGAACATAATCTTGTTCAAACTCATATAACTTTCCCTTGGAAAATAATTGGTAAGAAAGGATCCCAAAGAAGGAAGAGCTTACCCGTGCGGTTCCAATGAGATCGACGATGTAGGAATCGGGTTCCCAGTGTTCGAGAGATCCTCCAAGCTCCGGCCATCTCTCCCACTCTCCTCCGACGTTCTAATCTTATTCTATGAATAGAGGAGGCTACTGCCCATTTTAAGTGAAAAAAACAAACTACATGGTGTGTACTCTCAAGTACATGGTGTGTAATTTTATTTTTTTAAACTATTCCTCTGGCGGATTCCTTCCATCATGGAATTGTTCATCCATCGACATGAGTACACGATGTGTATTCCTGAATACATAGCGTGTACCATCGCTCAGCTGGTAGCTACCTTCACCGCCTTACTGTTCACCTACCGACTGATTACATGGCGTGTAAATACCCAGTACATGATGTGTAGTCGGTTTTTTACACCCTTCATTGCCGATAGGCCTACACCCCCTGTGTACCTATCCTACACGGCCAAAGTACACGACGTGTGGAAAAGTACACAACGTGTACCCATAAAATTTAGGATTTCCCCCATTTTCCTTATTTTCTCAAAAACACTTAAGGAAAAGGAAAAGAAGAAACCTGTACATCAAGAAGAAGAACCGGGTTCTTACAAACTTCCCCCTTTAAAGCAATTTGTCCCCAGATTTCCCTTCCAAGAGTGGTGAAGATAAAGTTTTGAACAACTTTGGCCACTAAGCATGTATGTCGGCCTCCTGCTCCTAGGTCTCGTCCTGCACTCGTCCATGATTCCATAGCACCCGTACGAGAGGAATTGACCAGCCTCGGAGGACTTTCATGCTCCTATAAACAATACGAATTGGATGCTCCTCAAAGGATGCATCAACCTGAATCTCAACCTCATTAGGCTGAAAGAAGTGAGATGGGTCCGAATTATAACGGTGCAGTTGAGATACATGGAAGACATCGTGCATGGCCCGGTACCTATGTGGTAACTGCAACTGTTAGGAAACCAACCCGGCTCTCTCCAGAATATCAAACAACCCTACATACCTCGGTGAAACTTTACCCTATCTTTTGATCCACCTGTGTCCCAACCTCAGCAAAACACATAAGAAAACCTGATTCCCGACCACAAACTCCAATGGTCATCTGTGGTGATCAACATAAGATTTCTGATGAGAATGCATGGTAGCCATCCACTTCTGAATCAAATGGACCTACTCAGCAGTCTCCTACACAAGATGTGGTCCCAATAAAGCTGCCTCACCTGCCTCTAACCAGCACAAAGTTGATTGGCATGGCCTACCATATAAAGCCTCGTAAGGTGCCATCTCAATAGTTGCATGAAAACTATTATTATATGCAAACTCGACTAGGGGTATATGCTTCTCCCAAGAGCCCCCAAAGTCCAGGACGCATGCACGTAGCATGTCCTCAAGAACCTGTATCATATGCTCTGGCTGGCCATCAGTCTGAGGGTGGTAAGCTATTCTTAGAAGCACCTGTGTACCCAGTTCCCTATGAAAACTCTGCCAGAAACGTGATGTAAAGCTGGATTCCCTATCTGAAATGATAGAACGAGGGACCCCATGAAGTCGTACTACCTCTCGGATTTACAAATTCCCGAGATCGTCAACACTGAAGGTCTCCTTGATTAGCAAAAAGTGAGCCACCTTGGTGAGTCTGTCCACAACAACCCACACGACATCATTGTCTCGAGGTGACCTTGGCAACCAAGTCATGAAGTCCATCACGACATCATCCCATTTCCACTCCGGAATGGGTAACTGCTGTAACAGTCTGGCTGGCCTCTGATGCTCCGCCTTCACCTACTGATAGGTGGAACATCTAGTAAAAAAACTAGATAATTCTTGTTTCATACCTGGCCACCAATACTGACGTCTCAAGTCACGGTATATCTTGGTAACTCTGGGATGCACAACCCAAGATGAATCATGAAACTACCGCATCAACTCCTCGCATATGTCCCATGTAACCCATAGTCTTTCATGGATACACAGTACCTCATCATCGCCCATCGTCCAACCAGGAGGAGGGTCCTCACTTGCCACCAAATCCCGTATAACTAGGCCTTCTGAATCAGATATCTGTCTCATTCTCACTCTATCCAGGAGGGTAGAACTCACAGCTAAGGAAGAAAGATAGGTTTTCCCCTGACTATCGTGCACCTCCAAATGCATCTCAGAGAACAAATCCATAAGCTGCTACTCACCACTAGCCTCATGAACTACCTATATCTAAGTCTTCCTATTCAGTTCATCAGCAACTGCGTTACCCTTACTAGGTGTGTAGGCAATCTCAAAGTCAAAATACTGAAGGTATTCAACCCACCTTTGCTGTCTAAAATTCAGGTCACGCTGGGTAAAGATATATTTGAGGATTTTGTGGTCGATGAAAACCACAAAATGTTCTCCCAAGAGATAATGTCTCCAACAGTGTAATGCATGAAAAACTATAGCCAAATCAAGATCATGTGTCAGGTAATTCCTCTCATGTGGCCTCAACTGCTGAGACCCATACACAACAACTCAATTTCCCTACATCAACACTGATCCCATCCCAATCCTTGATGCATCACAGTAAACTATATAGCTCTTCCTTTGCTTTGGAAGTATCAGGATTGGTGCTGATGTAAATATACCCTTCAGCTTCTAAAAGGCTGTCTCACAAGCTTCTGACCAAACGAACTTCACACCCTTCTTAGTCAGACCCGTCAACGACACTGCTAAGTGGGAGAAGTCCTGTATAAAATGCCTGTAGTAACCATCCAACCCCAAGAAATTCCGTATCTGAAACACGTTCTTAGGATACTCCCAGGAAACTACTGCTCTCACTTTCTATAGGTCTACTACAACTACTACCTCTGAGATGATATGACCTAGGAAGTGAATTTGGTCCATCCAGAAGTGGCACTTTGAGAGATTAGCATATAGCTGATGCTCTCTCTGTGTACTCATTATGATCTCAAGATGGGTAGCATGGTCGTGTCGAGTGTGAGATTACACCAAGATATCATCCATGAAGACTACCACAAATGAATCAAGATAAGGATGGAATACATAATTCATCAAATCCATGAAAACTGTTGGCGCGTTCGTGAGTCCGAATGGCATAACCAAGTACTCTTATAGACCATATCTGCTCCGAAAAGATGTAAGTGGTATGTACGATGGTCTAATGCATAACTGATGATATCCGGATCTCAATTCAGTCTTTTAGAACACTCGTGCTCCTCGAAGTTGATAAAAAAGATCATCAATCCTCGGTAGGGGATATTGGTTCTTGACCATCAACTGGTTCAACTTCCGATAGTCCACACAGAGTCTGAGGGTACCATCTGCCTTCTTCACAAAGAGGACTGGAGAACCCCATGGAGAAGTACTTGGTCGGATGAAACCCTTTTCCTGTAACTCCTCCAACTGCCTCTTGAGCTCTTGCAACTCAGGTGTAGCCATCCTATAATGAGGAATGGACACCGATGTTTCTCTTGGCACAAAATCAATAGAGAAATCAACCTCTCACTCTGGTGGTATACCTGAAAATTCATCTGGGAAGACATACCGAAAATGATCTACTATTGGAGGGAAATCCTTTTGAAAAGTTCCCTGGTCATCCAGATGTAAACTCACAATCTGGGTTGTCACACCACCTCGCCCACGATGCTCGGGTCTTGCTTGGATCACCTGGACATCCCATTGACCCTTGTATAGAAACTCTCCACCCTATGGTGACGTAAAACTCACTCTGTGATGATAGAAATCCACAAAGGCTCGAAAGGGTACCAACCAGTCCATCCTGAGAATGAAATCATAGGTTGTCATCTCTAAGACATAGAGGTCCCATAGAAAGTGACACCCACCAACTTCTAGGGGGCACTCCCTGCACTGACGCACACCTGCCGTTCTAGTCCTCAATGGAGTGTCTAGCACCAGAACACTAGAAGAAGAAGAAACATAGAGCCTAAGGCTCTCCACAAAGGGCATAGATATAAAGCTATGTGTAGCACCCATATCAAAAAGTACTGAAGATAAAACAGAAGCTACTAAAATAGTACCTCTAATAGTAGAAATTCTGGGATCCTACTCCTGCTGAGTTTGTTGCACTGCATATGCCTGACCAGGGCCATGGCCCTGTGACACAGCCTGGCTACCCTGAGCTAACCCACTGTACTACCTCTGAGATCCTGGTGTCTGGCTACCACGACCACGACCACCATCTCTGTCTACACGTCCTGACGTATTCCAATTTCCTGACTGGTAAGAAGATGCTGATCCTACTCCCGTATGCGGAGTCTTTACAGAACCCCTCTCACTAGACACTGGTAGAAACACCCTAAAAAACACTAGAGATGACTCATCCTGCCGCAAGCTCGGCACTCCACTGGGTCACGTGGACACTGCGGTCTCTTATGCCCCTCTTTAACACACTGGTAGCACATGAACTGGCAACTTGAAGTATTCTTCTGGCTAGTACTGCCACCATGGAAGAAATCCATCTACCACTTCCTCTTACCAGTAGAAATAGTACTAGAAACTGGGGCCGAACCGCCCTGGCCTACACCACTAGCTTCCCGTAAATTCCTCTCGATAATCAGTGCATGGTTCACAATAGTATGCATGGTAGGTAACCTGAAAATGTCCAATAGAACTTGGATGTCATATCGAAGACCACACTCAAATAATCTAGCCCTCAACGCCTCATCACCCACCAGAATGGGTGCAAAATGATGAAGCTCGGTGAAGTGAGCAGAATAATCCATCACTGAAATAGCGCCTTGCTATAGATTCATGAACTCTCAAGCTTGATCTTCCCTCAGTGTCTCTGGGAAGAAGAAGTCCTAGAAGGCTGTGTAAAAATCTTCCCATGCCATGTCACAATGATGCTCAGACTGGGTGGTAACATCCCACCATCTCTTGGAAGAATCACACAGCATGTATGTAGTGAGCTTGACCCTCCGCCTAGGAGGTGTCTCGGGATGCTCGAAAATAGTCTACATCAAATCCAGCCATGACTCCACAGCCTGCGGTCCACCATCCTCTGAAAATGTAGGCGGATTATGCTACTGGAAGATACGCATCAGCTCTGCCATAGATGTAGAGGCCTGCGGTGCTCCCTAGAAGGTCTTCATGAACCACATAAATCCTTTACAGAACTATGCCTCCGTGCCTGTGTCTGGTATAATGGCTGGCGCCGCATCTGGCTCTGCTGGAGGATCCACTTGTAGCCCATGGACCACCATCTCAAGAGTATAATCATTTTCGCTCTCCCGGTGAACAACCAGTGGTCGTCTCAACAGCATGAATCTACAAGGTCAAACACATGCCTTAGATCAAGATTATCAAAGACCGAAAATGAGGATACCAAGATTTACAAAACCTAACTACACGGAGTGTATAAATTCTACATGGCATGTTCTAATAGGCCATCCACATGGGCATGTACTCCAGCTAAAACTAGCTGTGTAACACCCCAAATACACGAAATGTATTTATGACTACACGGTGTGTACCAGAATCCTCCTTCCCTACCCGAGTCCTTCTAAAACAAAACTACATGACATGTCCCACAGGACCACAATGTGTACTAGGAAAGATAACACCGAGCCGTGTTGTTGGTGACACGGCCGGGTATTTAGGTCATACTACACGACATGTGCAAGGTAGACACGACGTGTATGTCTTAAGGTTTCCTCCGTTCGTGTTGTTAGTTACACGGGCGGACACCGGGTCAACTCTACACAGTGTGTACAACCAGTACGTGGCATGTTTCCCCAAGCCATCCATTATCCCATGTCCCCGCCCACACAGCCTATGACACGAGAAGAGACTACATGGCGTGTTATTAGGGTATACGGAATGTACTTAAAAGGTTTCCATTCTTCCCGAACAGAGGAACACAAGGCATGTGTCCATAGAACTACATGGCGTGTATACTAGGTTTCCAAACAGTAAGCCTCAGAACTACTCCGTAACCTAGAAAAACACAGAACAAACACCTAAGTTCCAAATTCCGATCCGTAAGGGCCCATACTCCCCGTGAATCAAAGCTTGGAATCTTACACATGTTATAAAAAAGTAAACACATTAATGATCCACCAAATTCCAGTCATTGAGGGCCCATACTCCTCAAGAACCAAAGTTTGGCGTTCATTTTATCAGAAAGCTCACACAAAAATACCTTATCAAATAGCAGGTATTTATCAAATCAACTATCACAACATCACGATTTTCTAGCACAAAAACTATCAAAACAACATGCAATTTCTAATGAACCTATATGGCATGGAAAGAATGCATGAAATGTGATTTATAGCATGTGCCTAAATGATGCATGATATGGAATACCCTCATCTCATCGGGTTTCAGCTAAATAGAACCCATGTATAACATATAAATAGGACAATCACAAGTGTGTCACCCAATGGTGAAAATAAAATTAACTGTAAAATTGAAAAACCAGTAATAATTTCAATAACGAGGTAGACTGGCTTTTCTCTATACATGGGTTAACTACCATGTCCATCCTATCCCTGGATAAGGCTCCAAATAGTAAGTCAAAGAAAAGAACCCCCTCTGATACCACTTTGTAACTTCCCTGATCTGGTTGCCACACCACAGGTGCCCTGAACCTAGTTGGTCACATGACCTCAACACATTTCCCCAAATTCCAGAGGCTACCGACTAGTAGAGAGATCCCAAGTCTGATAGTGGGGAAACTATTCCCTCATTTGTCAAAGTGTAGCACAACGGAAAAGAAATATAATATACAACAGCAGAAGCAGTAAACAATATACAACTGAAGTGGAAAACTAAAGTAAAGGGAACCAGCAGTCATATATATAAAGACGCAGCATGTCACTAGATCAATGAAAATAACTAGAATGGGGTACACTGTAAAACAATACAATACAACTCAAAGTACGAGGTAGAATAAAACAAAACAAAGCGGAGTAAACAGAACGCAGCAACATCGCAAGCCTAAGCTCGATCCCTTCTCTCCTACTCCTCTACTACAATAATGTACCTGTATAGGGACTCTTTCCCCTGTCGACACCTGCAACAATATAGTCTATTTGGGCCAAATACATGACCCAAATAAGGTGTGAGAAATAAATCCCAGTAGGCACCCACCAAAGGCCCATGTCCAACTGTTAGTGAAAATGTGCAACAATAGTGTGCGGTAATAAATGCAATAAAATAAGAAGTACTCAACAGTAACTAACTATACTAGTTATATTGAAATTTTAATATTCATTTAACCATTCCAATCCTGTTCTTTAACTTGGCTAGTATAACATATGAAAATCAGCACAGTGAATATTCATGATTACACTGTCCTCAGACATACAATCCTTACCCTCAGGTAACTATAATCAATACCCACAGGTGTCTGCCCATAGGCATAATGGATATTTCCCATAGGCATATTAAGTGTCGTCCACATGCACAGAATCTACTGCCCACGAGCACAGAAAGGTTGCCCTTAGGCTAAACGAAACTCTACCCTCAGGCTAAGAAAACACTGCCCACAAGCTAAAGGAACCAGGCCAAGCCCAAAGCATAAACCAACAATTTATATAAACTTTCTCTCAATAAAAAGAAATGAACATTATAATCATGGCATACCCTTGGGTATCCTGGACAAACGGATAAATAGAGGAACACACCCCAGGGGTGGTCCTGGATCCAAGCAGTGATCCCAAAAAACAGTTTTAACTTATCAAAAGTTTATCTATGAAATTCTAGATAATTTTCAGCAAAGGCCACATCTATACGACACCACAAACATGGGTTCATAGAACAATGGTACCCAAATTCAACTCCATAGTTGGAAATAAAAATCAGACCACCTACCTCGATCATCTCTAATCGGTATATGTGAATGAAGACTCCTTAAACAAATGATAATGAAGAAGATATGAGATGAAAATAATATTGTTAAAACTCAAATAACTTTCGTTCAAGAAATAATTGGTAAGAAAGGCTCTAGGAGAAGGAAGAGCTTACCTGTGCAGTTCCAAGGAGATTGACAGCGTAGGAATCGGGTTCCTGGTGTGCGGTTGAAAGATCCTCCAAGCTCCGACCATCTCCCCCACTCTCCTCCAGCGTTCTAAGCTTCCTCTATGAACAGAGGAGGCTACTGCCCATTTTAAGCAAAAAAACAAACTACACGGTGTGTACTCTCAAGTACACAACATGTAATTTTCTTTTTTAAACTATTCCTCTGGTGGCTTCTTTCCACCGCGACACTGTTCATCAGTCGACATGAGTACACAATGTGTATTCCTAAATACATGGCGTGTACCATCGCTCAGCTGGCAGCTGCCTTCACCGCCTTACTGTTCACTTGCTGACTGATTACATGACATGTAAATACCCAGTACACGGTGTGTAGTCGGTTTTTTTTACACCCTTCATCACCGACAGGCTTACACGCCCTGTGTACCCATCCTACATGACCAAAGTACACGACATGTGGAAAAGTACATGGAATGTACCCATAAAATTTGAGATTTTCCCCCATTTTCCTTATTTTCTCAAAAACACTTAAGGAAAAAGGAAAAGAAGAAACCCGTACCTAAAGAAGAAGAACCGAGTTATTACAGTAGTGGTTGGAACATACAATATAACTTACCATGTGCCTTCATGTATGGGTCAGTATGTGTGGCATGAGATTACTAGATTATAGCATGGTGTTGAAGTAGATATTTCTAGGTGTCTTGGTTAGAACATTATGACCTGGCTTGTATGCTTTTATATACATTGTGTATTATTTTTCAGGGTGGGCATGTTACAAAGGAAAGGATACACTTCTTATATATGTACCGCATGCACACCCACTTGATCAAAGATGAACTCAAGTTTTTTGAGAATTTTAGGATTCTTATTGGTTTAATAGACTCACCCATACCTATAAAAACTTGTGTATGTAAGGGTTTATAATTTATGGGAGAATTTGAAATTTTCTCTCTCTAAGGTGTAGGTTCTTTGATAACTAGAACATGGATCACAAAAATCATATTTCCAAGAGTTTTTAAATATCTAAAAGATATTTTTGGATGCAATACAAGGATTGGGAGGTGTTTAGGGTTATATAGGAAACATGAGAGTAGGTTCATGAATACTGTGAGGATCCTGGGGAGCCTAGAGTCTCAATATTCTCTCCCCTACTTTGTGGTGCCCCAGTTCCATCCATTTTGACTGACCAAGGAGAGCTCCACAACATGGAGATTTCCATGGGGAAAGGGGGTGGCACTAGTGAAAAAATGATACCCCTTATCATGGTTCCCTTTTATCCATTTTTTTTGAATGTGGTGGTAGCTTGTGAATTTGAAATGGATTCCACCACATTTTAGGAGTGATGGGGTGCCTGTTTTGAGGTACCATGAGGACCACTATGCTATAGTGTATGAAAAAATGGTGTTTACGAGCACTTTTCCAAAATAGAGAAAGGTGATTCCCTTCATCATGGATTTGGATATGTAAGGGATCTATGGGAGATACCAGGTGGTAAAACCTGATTTTTTGCAAGCCGTGGTGAAAGTTGTGGCACCCTGAACTTTTTTTTTATTTTTGTGATTTTTATCTTTTATCCATATATAATTATAGGTGTATTTGGTCCTCCTCCTCCTCTATCAATAAAACATGTCTGAAACATGAGAGGCCCTTCTTTTTATCCTTTGATCCTTATTGTTTAAGGTGATTTGGGATATCATTTTTATGGTGATTTGAGGTGAGATTCTCTATTCCTTTCCTCCTTTATTCTTCCTATTAGTTATACTTTTTATTTAATTGTTTTGGATAGGTTTTTGAGAGAAAATTCCATAAGATCATGGTGAAATCATCTCATTATTATGGTTATTTGGAATGGATTTGCTAGAGAATGTCATAAGAGCATGATCAAATGATGTTTCATGCCATTCCTATGAAGGTAAATGACCCTACAAATTTTACTTGGATTTTCCTTTACATTCAATTAAATGGACTACTGGACGGGTTCCGATTGATATGGATTTTCCTAGGATGATGTTAGGAGTATGTAAAAGACTACCTATGAGGTTGGGTCATTGTTTTGGTGTGATGGGGTCACCATGTGAGTTATTATAAAATTATTACTAATTAAATTAAAATAAATAATTAAATGTGAATTTTTATAATTTATTAAATTATAAATTTAACTATAAAATGGTATAATTAATTTATTTGAGTTTTATTTATTGATTTAAGACCTCACATGTTATAATAGATATCAGTTGGAATTGTATGATCTTGATAAGGAGCTTTTAGACTTTAGTTAAATTGAAAATGACCTAATTGAGATAGTTGGCCTTGAATTTTCTTAGTCTCTAGTTCAGTTGGTGATTTTATATTTATGTTTCATCATTTTTATATCTACATTAATATTTTTTGACTTGTGAGATACCATTATAAATTGGGGAGAACTTGTGTTGAACTAATACTCATCATGAACCACACATATTTTTAAAAAATTCAATAGAGGTGCCTTGGTTGAACGAGTTTAGGTGGCCCTCTTAATGGACTTTTTGGAGGTGTGCATTATATTTTGAAAGAAAAATGTATTTTTTTTAAAATATGACCTTTAAAAATGGATTTTGATCAAGTGTAATTTCAAAGAAAGTTAGTAAATTGAGAACATGTTTTGAAATAGTATTTTAAAATGGAAATGGAATTTTATAATGAATGTTTGTATATGATTTTATCCAATGTTTGAGAATGATTAAGATGACATGTGATGTCTTTTGAAATAGTTTTAAAATAGAATTTTATTTGGTTTCTAAAGGAAAGTTGGAAGGGATTTGTTGAATAGTTTGGGGCCATTTGACCTTTTTAGGGAGATAATATATTTATCTAAATCTTGAGTTCTTTGTATGTAACCCCTTTTTGTGATTTACTCATGTGTTGATTATTGAATGATGGTGAACATTGAGTGTGATGCCTAATTATGGTGGCCTTGGTATTAAATTGGTGTGTGGATCCTAAGGGATGTGATGGTCCCCTTATGGGGGATGGGGGACAGGTATAAGGTAACCTAATGAGTTTCGAGGGATTTTATGCCTGGAATGTTGATATAGGGTCAATAAATGGAAATATGATCGAGCAAACCATGCAGGGTGAGTGTGATGCTTTATGATCAAGGGATCCTTCTAGAGTGACCTGATGGTATGTCGACCCTAGAAAGGGTTATGAAAGGTATATGTGTTGATGACTAAAATTATTTAATTATAATCACACATTAGTGTGATCCTGATATGGATTAAGTAGTGATGATACGCCGGGAATTTGAGAGACTAACTAGGGTTATGTGTAATAGGATTGGGAAGAGGGTAAACCAATGTTATTTTTTTATTAATGGGATAATCATGATTGGAAAATTTGACCATCAATATGTATCATATACATGATATGACTTGGACCACCTCCTTGGATCTATCCTTTGTGAATAATATCTGTTTAGAATTCTTTGGACAAGATCCTTGGATTCGAACGTTATATAGTTTAGAATTCCTTGGTCACACCCCTTGGATTAAGATGTTATATGGTATGGAATGCGTTGGATTCACTCCATGGATTCAAATGAGACGCGGTTTGGAATGAACTAAAAACGCTTCTTATATTCAAATGTACTAACATAGGATTCCTAGGAAATGATATTTGGGTCTAGTCATTGAGAATTATACTAATAGTTTTTTAGGTAATTTCTCTCTAGAATCAGTAATGGTCCAGATACTGGCTATCACAGTTGTAACACTCTTAGAGATACTCTAGAAATTTTTGAAGTAGGTATGATATTAAAATATTAGTTTCAGGTCCATACTTTGTCTCCCTGAGTGGTTTGTGTAACATGTTTAGAGACACTCTGACACTAGCCAATGTTTGTATAGTTAGAAGTTTGAGGTGGTCTGGATGACACATAATGGTCTGTCATGTATGTTTATTGTATATGGAATGTTATATTTCTAGGTGTATGTGTTTCACATGCACAACTACACTCTTTATTTATGTATCACATTCACATACTATTGATCACAATGATACTTGGTACTATTGAGGCATTGGGTATTCCTATAGGGCCATTATAATCACCCTTTACTTGTGTACACATCATAAATTTTGATGTATGTGGGTATAAATTCATGTTTTATCTTAGAGCATACATATCTCTTGGATATAGAAACATGATACAATTTTAGTGAGTTGTAGAGGTCTAGGATTTAATGGGATGATTATGTGAGTTTGGAAAGAGGCTAGTTTATATTTTTCTAGTTATTGTTTATCAAGCATATTATCCAATGTACTATTTTATTTATGTTATGTTATTTTATATACTACTTATCTATTATTTATTATTGCATCATGTAAATAGATTTACTAATTTCTATTCTATACCATGGGGGCCCTATCAACTCCATGTTTTATGTGTACAATTTTTTGGGATGCCTGTTATACAAATGGGTCATGCCAAATTTTCAATAGAACCAGGCATGATCACTTAGATTTTACATTAGAGGTATTAGTCTCTCCGTGTCTATTTTAAGACCGCAACACTAGTTGATATTCTATAAAATATATGGAATCTTGAATGAGGTTAAGTAGTGACCCCCCTGTGTGGGAATTATTTGGTTAGTCTAGTCTAGAGCATCACAAAGTAGTATTAGAGCATGTTTGGGTTGGTGAAATGTTATATGGAGGTATAGTTAGGGTGTTGGGACATAATAGGTAGACTAAGTGCATTCCTATCCAACATGAAATCAGTTAAAACCCAAGTTTCCAAGGGATTTATAATCTAGGGACTAGAAACTTTAGGAAGAGTGATGTGTTGGGTTGGATTGATAATTCTAACATGGGATGGATGAGACTTGAGATGAGTTATAGGGATTTATTGGGGTCTAGTGAGTTTTTCATACATCATGATAGTGGAATACTTAGTGCATGATATATATGACTATATGTGGTTTTGTTTTACATATTTCCTTATTGTAATCCATTATCAATTGAAGAAATTTTTAATATAATTACTATTTTTTAAAATATATTATAAATGGAGATTAAATTAATAAGATTTTGAGGAGATTTTTTGATTTATTATGACCATGATTTCTTGTCCACATAGAAAAATGATTTATGGGATGGTTAGATTTTTGAGAAAAAACTATTTTTGAAAGTAAAACTCTTATGGTTGCCTGAGGTGAATATAAAATGGTTTTAAAAGTTGGTTTATGTGAAATGGCTCATAGAGCCTATGATTTTTAAATGGTTTAGAAATTTCAGGTTTTAGGAATAGTAAGGAAAATGGGATTTGGAAATGGTACTTCATGTGAGTTTTGAAATTTGAATTTAAAATGGAATTTTAAAAATGGGAATTGGTTTTTAGAAAAAGGACTACCTAGTCTATGGATTCTGATATTTTGGTTTTAATGAAAAACCCTTTGAAGGGAAAGGGTACTTTGATAATGTAGGAGAGTTTTGTTGTATTTAAAATGTTTTGGAATTAGTTTTAAAGTAATAAAATGATGACTATGTAGACTAGTTTTTATAGAATTCTTTGTCCTTTCCTGAACACAAAACTAATGATTGGATTTTCTATTTGGATTTTATTCCATGCTTGTTTGGAAACTGAAAAGCAAAGTGGGTGAGTAAAATTGACTTGGTTTGATGTTTGGGAAAATTAATTAGTGCAAGTATAGATTAGGTTTTCTTTACTTTCAATGGTTGAACCAGAGAGAATTGGGTATTATATTGTGTGTTTGATAGGTATAACATGGTTTTGTTGAGAGACATGTTCATGGTAAGATCATGGATGGATCTAGATGTTGGAATTGAGTAGCTGGATATGAATTGGTGGGTGTAGGGATTAGACCCCTTGATGTATGTTGTCACGATTTCATGGGATGTACCACTTGGTGTTTATTTTATATAGGGTATTTATATGTTGGGGAGAAAATTTAAATAAAATTATCCTTATTTAGTAGATTATTATGGAAAATATAACCATAATATTTAGGAGGAATCCATATTTTACATTTCAATGTATTGGGATCAATGGGCATGGTTGAGAACAGTCTTGGTGGTTGAGTGACCAGTGTTTTGTGGTAGTGCTCTATTATGAGTTGAGAAATCACACCTAGTCATTGTTATTAGGAATAGATAGAATATGGGTGATAAAGACTAGGTTTTTTGTTTTATTTATGCAATAATAAGGATATGTTATGTTAGGGAGCATCTTATGAGTCGAGATGTATGACCCTTATATCAGAAGGATTGTGGGTATGACGAAATAGGATGGTGGATTGTTGTGATGGAAGTGATGTGATGATAATTAGTTAGATTTTATTAGTAAATTTGAGTGTGATATTATACATATTCAATTTGTTGGTGATAGACAAAATGGTAGTAGTACAATCCAGAAGTGAGTCAGATTGTTGATGTGTCAGTTCTCATAGGAAGATCATGATAATTGGATGGGTCTATGGAGGATCCAATCATGAGATTACATTGGGGGTCTGATTTGGAATCTAATGTGGATGTTTAGATGGTTTAGATATTCCTTTAGTTCTAAAGTCTTCATGGTTGAATGCTATAGTGATGTGTCTATGGGTGGCTTTGAGCATTTCTGGTGGAATTCATTCAGAAAAGGATTGACTGGAATTGTTCAATAGAAATAGATATGGTAGAGAACAAGGAATGAAAAGAGAATATGTTAGGGAAATATTTGATATGTTTTAAGAATAATATTGGGATTTTAGGGAAAATATGATATATCCAGTTGTAATGATTAGAGTTTCACATTGGAAGAATGTTTGGTGTTCTGGATAGAACATTGAGTTTTGAGCATGAATTGATTACCGAGAGAGGTTAAGATTTATATTTAAGGATCATTGAAAATTATCAAGGATGATAAGTGCTATAGTGTGGAGTTTATAAATATTTGTATCCATATGAATTGAGAATTTTAAATTCTTTTCTTTGAGGTGGAAATTATTTGAGAATTAGGACTCAAACTGTATTTATGAGATTTTGGACGTCTCTAGAAGATGTTTCTATTTGTGGAATGATCCATGATAGGTTTTTTGGGAGCTATAAGCATCTTAGGAGTGGGTTTAGGATTATTTTGATGATCTTAGAGATACTAGAGGCTCACCATACCCTCCCGTATGTTGTGGTTCCCCCGGTATGGACATTATGGCTAACCACTGGGAGTTTAATAAAGTAAAGCTTCCAATTATAATAATTTAGTATGAACTATGAGAAATAGAGAGGAGGACACTCACTGTAGTTCCACATTAGCTATTTTGTCTAGGTGTGATGGTGGAATAAGAATCTAAAATGGAATCCACCTTATTGTAGGGGTTTCGGGGTGCACTTTTTGAGGCACCATGAGGACCACCATGATATAGTGCCTAATGTGGTGGGTGGTTGGGATAATTGTTAAAATAGTGAAAGGAAAACACATTATCCTTGGAGTTATCTATATCATAGGTCTGTAAAGGCTATTAGGAAGTACGCCATGATGTAGACCACACTATGATGCAATATGTGGTGTTCTACACTCTTTCATTAATTTTTGTGAGTTTTTGATTTTCCCCTCTTTGAATTTAGGGTATTCGTTCCCCCTACCTCATTCACATGTGACCAACCTAGGATAGAACCATCTCTTGTATCCTTTTATTACCTATGGTTTTTTATGATTTGTGATGGAATTTTGATGGAGATTTTAGGTGAGAACTTATATTCTTTTTCTCCCTTATTATTCCTCTTGGTTTTAATTTTGTTTTGGTCATTTTTTCAAGGGTTTTTAGATATGATTCCCCTAAAGCATGGTGGAATCATATTATTATTACGGGGATATGGTATAGATTTGATATATAATTTCCCAAGAGCATGATGACACATCATTGTGTGTTGTTTCGATGAATATAAACCGCCTTATGAATTCTTTAAGGGTTTTCATTTAAATTAAATTAAATAGATTTTTGAATGGAATCCAATTATTAGGTAAATTAACTATATTATGTTAGGAGTACATTTTTAACCTTACATGAATAGTTGATCACCATTTTAGTGTGATGAGGTTATTGGGTGAGTTATTAGACAATTATTTCTAATTAAATTCAATTGAATGTGATTTTTTATAATTTATTAAATTGGAAAATTAATAATAAAATTATATAATTAATTTATTTGAGTGTTATGGATTGATTTTTGACCTCATATGATACGAAAAAGGTTATTTTGGATGTGGATAAACTTTTCTAGGAGCTTCTAGACTATATTTAAAAGGAAAATTAAATTCTTGAGGTAGGTGTTATTGTCCTTTATAAAACTATTATTTAGTTAGTGATTATATGTTTATTTTCTATAATTATTATATTTTACTATATATTGTGTGATACCATGATAAATTGGGATGTAATAACATCATTCTAATAATCAACATAGACCACATATATTTTTAAAAAATTCAATTATAATACCTTGGTAGAACAAGTGACAGTGGATCTCTTTATGGATTGTTTGGAGGCATTAATTTTATTTTGAAAGATTTTTTTTAAATAATTTTAATTTTAAAAGGTATTTGGAACAAGTATAATTTCAATGAAAAAATGGTAAATTGATAATGGGTTTTGAAACGGTATTTCAAAATGAAAATTAAATTTTAAAAGAACATTTTGATGTGATTTTGGCCAAGGGACAAGTATGAGTAAGATGACATGTGATTCATTTTAAAATGGTTTTAAGGGATAATTTGATTTGGTTTTCAAAGGAAAACCGGAAGGGATTGATTATTATTTTTTATTCTATTTGCCCTCATTAGGGTAATGCCTTGGTTTTCTAAAGCTTAAATGATTTTTATATGCCTCCTTGTTATGATTTCATTGTTTGTTATATATTTCATGATGACGCATGTTGTTCATGATGTGAAATGAGGGTTTTCTTAGAATAAAGGTTTCATGTTTATAACAAGGGAGATAATAGACCCCCCAGAGGGGGGAGATGGGTGTGAAGGACCTTGATGAACATTGAGGGTTGTTATACTTAGAATGAAGGGTTGGGGCTGAGATATGACTAAAAATTACCTTTTTTATTTTTCAAACAGTTTAAGGAAAAGTGAGAACCCATGAAGTAAAAATTACAACACATTAAATACAACATAAAATAGATGAACCATTAAAGACTAATTTAAGCCTATTAAACACATTATCCCTAAATAATTTCAAGTAGAGATAGTCTACCTATGTAGTAGTATCATCTTTGATAAGATATTTGAACCAATAAGCCATATTTAACCATGTTTTAATATACTATTCCATATTTAACTTCTCTTCATTGAAGCCTCTTAATATAATAAAGTCCTTCTTGTTGATCTATGCCATCTGATCCTTATTGGTTTCTGTAAGTAATAGTCTCTAAGCTATCTTATCAGTATCCACTTTAAAGGCATTAATCAGGAGAAATTATTACAATATTTCTTCCTCAGAGGATATGATAAGATCTCAAGTATTGATGGTATTTTCAATCTTCTTTCATTCCCCCATTGCTGGTCAGTAGGTGAGACCTTAGTGAGAATAACTCGATCAGTGGTGTTCTCATTGTAGGAGAGTTAAACCACCACTAAGGCATCATGTAACTTATTTTATTCTCCCATCACATCACCTGCCTTACATTGATCTTTAGAGACATCATTATTGGTAATTTTATTTCCACACGAAGTCTTCACACTCACCATTAGGTCCTGTTACTTATCATTGGGATTGAATTCCATATCTTTAGGCTTCATTTTCTCAGAAGACCTTGTGTCCACTGGCTTGGGTAGGTAAAATAGTCTTTACATCCTTCATATTTCAATTTTTTAATTAGATTACAAATTAATGAATCCTTGGTTCCTTTTTACCCTTCTTACCCCTTAGATTATAAATCCCTCTACCATGACTTCCCTCCACACTGTAATATCAAAAATAGCTAGAGAAATCACAACTTGCCTCTACCCTAGAGGTACCCCTCCCTTCGAAGTAACCCTTCACATAGACTAGTTCTGGTAGTACCAAGACTGACCCTTTCAAATCCAATATTTCAAAATGGTTTCCCAACAATATATTTGGCTTTACATTCATTGAATCCAACCCGTTAGTTGCAATATCTACACCTCCTATGACCAACACTTCTAGATTTATATAATCCATTTCTAGTATATCAATTTTCAGATGGGTAACCACATACTGGGGAGAATCCAAGCTAGGACGCATTTTCCCTATCCCCTAAATCCCCTCCTTATGTTTATCCCTGATGCCAGTTCTCATAGCTTCCACATAGGAAGCACCTTGAATGTAATGCCTGTCCCTAAGGCACACATACCCTCATACCCACATGAAATGGACTTGGAATGCACTTTTGGGATAGCCAAATAACATTTAAACCTACTAAACACATCTAACAATTTAGGACAAATAATTATTGGACTAACTTCTTTCTGAGATGGAACCACTTTTCCTACTTCACTCGATCCTGATTAGTTGAAAGACTCTATTAAAGAAGAAGATTTTGGTTCCAAGTAGTCAACACCATGTAGCTCCTTTGGACCTGTTCCAAACATAAAATCCCAAACACTAAATCATGTACCATAACCCTACTCAACCATCTTCTGTAGTTGATATGAGAACCCACACCTACACATTTCCATCTGGTGTCCATAACACTTGCACAAAGAGCAATAATCAACCCACTTATCAAAATTGATAGGTTTCCTATATATGAATTCTTCTCCAACCTAGATCCACAAAAAATCTAATGGAAATCATGAGAAATCAACTTAAATGAATATCCTTATAGAAATTGGGTGACCGATAGTGTGAGTTATACTATAAGAACATAAATAATGACCCAATAGATTCCCAAGCATATGAACGATTGAAGGAGTTTGAAACAGAAGTGTAAGTTCAAAAAATCTTACCTAAATCATCATTGTATGGGAGTCAAAGTTCATATGAAACTCATAGGACCACCTGAACAAGAAGAAATGGAAACCATTATAGACATGAGGAGCACTAGACCAAGAAAATATAATATCCTCCTCTAAAGAAAAATGAATCACAATATTCCTGTTGTTAAGGAGACCAATGATAGTACATTATTGTAAAACCCAAGCATTAAATATGAACCTATAAAACAAGTACAATAATGGATGGTGGTGTTTAAATAAAGAAACTAATATCATAATTATACGATCTGAGGTATCAATGAACTCCGATTCTGAGATCGAAATACATGGGAACCATCAAAAAAATATGTAACTTTAGGTCAAAGAGAGATTTTAGGGAAGGGAATAAGAAAATAAGGGTTGGGAATGGTGGAGAAAGAATGGGGTCAGAACCCCATGTAATATGATAAAGGTCCCCCCTCCCATGGAGAAGGGACCAGTGTAGCCAATATCATTTCCTAGGGCATAGAAGGGGAGATGTCTCAAAGCAAGATAATCCATTTGACACATGGGGTCCAAGAGATAAAAATGCAATTGAGGAACCCATGTAGGGTGACTATGCTGTGGTTTGAACCAGGGGACCCTTGGTGGGTGCCATGGTAGTATGTTGAACCTAGAGAGAGTGAATATAAGATATGGATATTGATGAATACTAGTAATGTCTTAGAATAAAAAATGTTAGTGTGAGATTGATATAGTTATCTTAGTTATGATAGGTCATTATCTTAAGAGGAAAACCTAGTTTATGTGTGATGGGCTATGGAAAAGGTGCAACCCAAATTATTCTTTAATTTATGTGATGATTGGGATTGGTAACTTTTCCTACCAAGATGCACCTAATACATTGAATGAATTAAACTAGCTCCTTGGATCCAGACATTCTTGCTGATATTGGTTTTTCATGCCTTGGACATGCTACTTGAATTCAAATGTGATAATATTAGAATTCCTTAGACATGTTCATTGGATTCAAATGTGATAAAATTTGGAATTACTTGGAAAGACTCATTGGATTTAGATATGATATGGATGGGATGACTTTGATATAATCCTTGGATTTAGAAATTATACTATGGGATTCTTATAACTTACTCATGGTATATTTTCATTGAGCCCAATAATAACGAATTTCCTAGAACTTTATCCTAGGAATTAGTCATGGGAAAGATAATGGTTGGCATGGTATGTCACACACTTAGAGACACTCTGGTACTGGATGAATTATCTTAATATTCAGATACTAGTTTCTGGGTAGGACTTGGTCCCCCTATTTAGTTGGTGCAACATGTTCAAAGACACTCTGTCATTGGTTAAAGTTGATATGGTCGAGGTTCAAGGTGGTCTAGTTGACACCTAATGACCTGAAATATATGTTTGTTATAAATGTCATGTTATTTTTCTAGGTATCTATACTACACTACCATGACCACACACACACTATATATATATATATATTATATGCACGTCCTTTTGATTACATCATCACTTAGTATTATTAATGTATTTGGGATTCTAACTGGGTCATTGGACTCACCCCTACCCATGTAAATGAAATGGATTTCAATGTACATGGGTAAACCCTCATGTTTTCTATCAAGGAGAATGTATCACTTGGATATGGAGATATAGTATAGGTATAACAAGTTTTGAAGGAAGATGATTCAGTGGGAAGATTATGTGAGTCGGGATAGAGGCCATTTTTTCTTTTTAAGTTATTTTTTAGCATGAATAATTTCCAGAGTTCCATTTTATTTATGTTATTTCATTTTATATATTATTTATCTATTATTTATTTCTATATCATGTAGATAAATTTATTACTTACTATTCTAGACTATTGGATCCCTATCAAATCCCTATTTTATGTCTATAGGTTTTTGAGATGACTGTTATATGGATGGGTCATGATTAATTTTCAATGGAATTGGTTATGATCCCTCAAAAATTACATTAGAGGGAATTATATCCCCACAATTATTTGAGACCCTCACCACTAGTCATTAGCCTCTATCATATATAGATTCATGCCTAAGGCTAATTAGAAACCCCAACTTAGGCATTGTTCGGGTAGCTCAGGTCATGGTGTTTCACTATGCACATAAATGACACAAGTTTTGATATATATGGGTAGAAATTCATGGTTTATCTCAATACATAGGTAACTATTAGAGATGGAAACATGATATAGTTCTAACATGTCATAGAGGTCATGGATACATCATGATGATTATGTGAGTTGGGACGAAGTCCGGTGTATATTATTTTCATTTAAGGTTCATCATGTACGGTTAGTGTTCCATTTATTTATATATGATGCATGTTATACTATGTTATATTCTACTGCTTATCTTTTTTTATACATCATATAATTAAATTTAATTCTCTCTATTATGAACTATGAAGGTCTATGGGAATCCTTGTTTTATGATTATAGGTTTTCTGGATGTCTGTTATAAGGACGGGTCAAACTGAATTTTTGGTAGATTCTAGAATGAGCTTCAAATCTTGTTTAAAAGTAATAGTCTCTCCAAAACTATTTAAGGCCCACACCACTAGTTAGAAACCTCTGGAATATGAGGAGGTACACCTGAGGTCATGTAGTGATCTTCTCTCTGGCACCGTTCAGGTGATTTGGGTCCGAAGGTTACAAAATAGAATCAGAGCATTATTTGGGATAGGGTGGTGTTGTTAGAGATAGAGTGTGGTTTTTGGGACTCTAGAGGTAGAAGAAGAACATGACTGGATAAAATTACATTGGTTGAAACCCAAGTTATCAGGGGATGTCTTGTGCTGGGGCTAGGAACTCTAGAATGAGTGAGGTGTAGGATTTGATGGAGGATCCCATCATGGGATAGATGAGACTTGAGATGATTTATAGGGATAGACTGGGATCAAGTAGGTTGTTCATGAATCTTGATAGTGACATGACAGGGGTGTGACACATGCACCTATTTTAGTTTATTTTTACATGAATCCTTATTATAATCCATTATTAATTGAATAACTCATAATATATTCAATGTTTTATCAATTATATTATATGGGGTGATTAGATTAATATGGATGCAAGATACTTGATTGATTATGATTCTGATTGATAGATTTCATATGAAAATGGTTTTAGGGATTTGTAATTTTGAGGAAAACTAGGTCTTGAAAGGGAACTCATGTTGTGGAATGAGGTTTGTGTAAACTGATTTGGAAATTTGGTTTTATTTGAAATAGATCACGGAGACTATGATTTTGAAATTGTTTGGTATTTTATTATTTTGATTTAATTTAATGAAAATGATTTTTAAAATTAATTTTGAAAATGGTTTCATAATGTGGAATTAGTTTTCATAAAAAGAGTGACTATGACATGGATTTTAGTGATTTTGATTTTTTACTGAAAACCCTTAGATTCTAAGGGTTTTTTTGAAAAAATCAGGTGAGTTTTAGGGTGTGTAAATTGTTTTAATATGGGTTTTTAATAGAGAATAGTGATTTTTTAAAACTAGTTTAATTGGATTTTTTTATTGATTGGGGGAGACCTAGATTCTTGAATCATGAGCTTTACTTATGGGAAGTGTTTGGTTGGAAAATTCCCAGTGAGGATGAGAGGTTTGATCTGGTTTTTGTGGATTTAAAAAAAGATTATAGTTATAATGTAAAATTGGTTTCTTTGTTTCTGATGGTTGATTTGGAGAGACCCAGGAATTGGATTGTATGTTTTGAAGGTATGTCATTGATGTTTTGAGAGAGAAAATCGTGGAAAGTTCATGGTATTGATGTTTGATATTTATTGGATCAAATAGTTGAATGTGAGTTGGTGGTTTTATGGATTGGACCCTCGATGTGCTTTTTATGGGTTTATGGGTTCGAACATTTAGCACATGTTTTGATGATTTTGTGTACTAGACCACTTTTGAGTTTTTTATAGGTAATTTCTATAGCAGGGAGCACCATTAGCTAGAATTATCCATTTTTGGTGGGGTTTTATGGTTGAGGGAACCATAATTATCAGGATTAATAAATTATTTATACTGTGGTCTTTGGGATTGATGGGTATGGTTGAGAACTATCTTTATTATTGGTGATCCACATTTTAGTTTTGGTTCTTGGGTGTGAGAAGAGTGATCAACTCTAGTCATTACATGTTTTAACAGATGATACATGTGTGGTGGAGAGCATGTGTTTGGTTTGGAGAGGCAATGACATGGATACTCTTATAGTGGGGAGCATCAAATAAGTCTTGGGTGTACGGACCTCATGTCAAAATGTTCAGAGGCATAGTGAAACTAGTTCATGGATGGTTAAGACAATAACAGGATATCAGTGAGTGGGTAGACCTGATTTACAAGTTCAGGTGTGGTTTCAGTTACGGTCATCATGTTAGTGGTGGGATTTGGATTATGGTAGTGTGATATTATAGTGAGTCAAATTGTAAGGACACTAATGCTCATGTTATATCATGAAATTTGAATGGATCTATAGAGTATCCATTTAGAGAATTACACTAAGTGTTGGGTCTTGAATTCAGTGTGGGAATTTGAGCATTTTCACGGCGTGTCTAGGTGTTAAGGCATCATGATCAGGTGGTGCATTGGTGTAGTGATATGTTGGAGGGTGAGACTAATAATGTTTAGGAGAAGTTATATAGAGAAGGGTCCAGTGGTGTTGTTGTATAGAAATAGATGCGTTGATGTAGAAACCACATTGGGTGAATCATTCGGAATATAGTTGAGGTTGGTTCAAGATTGGGATAGGCTTTTGGATAAAATTTTGAGGGTCTAGGATTAGTTTTTGGAGTTTCATAGTGGAAGTGTGTTTGGTTCTCATGTATGAGACACGACATGTTAGTCATGAATTGAAGATTAAGGGTGGTCGAAGGACTACCATGGATTCTCAGGGATGAGAAGCCCTATATTTGGGAGTTTGTAAAGACCGTCAACATTATAGATTGTGATTTTTTGAGGAAATCTATTTTTTTTTTATTTAGTGATGTTTTTTTGAGAATCAGGACTCATATTGAGATTTTACGCATTTAGATATTCTTAAAAGGTGTTTTTTGGATGTGGGATGAGGTTCAGTGGATTCCTCTAGAGTATAGGTGGATGTTGGAGTAGTGTTTGGTGGGTAAATCAATTGAAAATTATAGTAGTAGGTCATTCATAGTGTGATGGGTGGAATTAATGTTGTGAATGACCCTTCCTCAAGGGATTCATTCTCTTAATGGGATAGCTATAATACATGCCTTTTACCAAGGAGCATTTATGAAGTAACCATAAGGGTCACACCCTAAAATTAGAGAGACACAAGGGATTCTGTTTTCCTAGAAGAGGATTCATGATGTGAACCCTTGTTTATGTTGTAAACCAATGTTGGGATCCTCCTTTTAAGGGTATTTTTGGTTACTTTTCCAAGGGTCCATTTTTAGGAATCCCTTCAAATCCCCTAGATTTTAGTCAACTGAATGAAGGGATAGATCCTTCTTTGAATATCATCCACCCTCTCTTTTATTCCCTTTAATTTGGGTGTACTATTAGTGTTTTGTCACACTAATTCAAAATAAAATCCCACTTTATCCCCACTATGTTTATCCACATTATTCTTCATTGATTTTGGTTTGGTTGGATAGGGATTTATAGGGATTTTGTCAATAAATAATGGTGAATTTATTTCACTAAATGGGGATTTCAGGGTTAAATCATAGAGGATTTCTCGAGAGGATAAAATAAAGTCACATTTCATTGTTCTCCTTATGGTATGATTCCTAGTGAGTTTCTTTAAGGTTTCATGGAAATTTGGGTGAAATTAACTATTTTTAAGGCCTTTTATTTGGGGATTTTGTATGTCTTGGGTTTGGGAGTGTGATGGGAGTCGACCACACCCTATTTCTTATAGTTTTTCATAATGTTCTCCCAATAAGTTTAGCATCACATATGATAATTTGGGTTTTTAGTTTTAAATGTATAATTAATTAATTTGAGAATTTTTATTGAATAGATAGGTGCTTATAGTCTTAAATGAGGTCAGTATGAGCTTAGGATAATATTATAATGCCGATTGAGGTTTTTAGCCTTTACATTATCGAGTGTCTTGGTATTTTAGTGATTTTATTTTCATGTGTAATAATTTTATTATATACCTATATTATTTCAGGAATTGTGTGTGTTTTTCATCATAAATTATGTTGGGATTTTATTTTACAAATATTAAACATCTACAATATAAAATACTGAATGGTTTGATGGTGTATCCTTAGTTAAATGAGTTTCAGTGTCCCACATTATAGTTTATCAGGAGGAATTCCTTGGACTTTGAAGGTAAAAATAGTTTTCCTTTTTAAAATGTGATTTTAAAAATGGTTTTTGGTTATTAGTGTAATTTTGAGGAAATTAGTGATTTGGGAACATGTTTTGAAATGATTTGAAAAGGGTATTTTGTCTCAATTTTTAATGGAAACATGAAGGGATTGGTTGAGAAATGTTTTGTTCTGTTTGACCTCATGTGGGAGTTGAATATTTTTCTAAATATTTTATGATTATTATACTTCTTGGTTGTGATTTTTGGTGTGTTCCTTGTTACATGATGGTGCATGTTTCATGTGTGGCCTATCTTAACTCTTACATGGTATTAAAGTGATCAGTTGATTCAGATGGATGTGACATACCTCTTGGAGGTTTATGATGGATTTTGATATGGGATGAGACATGAGGCTAGGTATTGAGTGAATACTACCCTTATAAGTTAATGGTATTATGATATGAGTTTCATTACCTATGTGTTGTTACATACATCTATTGACTATATTTTTCTGATAGATGACGAATTTTGGTGGGGGAGATGGTCCTAAATAATTTTCTCACAATCAATGAGATGGAATTGGTGGGGATAGTGTGTGATATAGTCATTGTTATATGTGAAGGTTGGGTTCTACATGAGTGATATGGTTAGATTGAGTATGATGAGTCCATCCATGAGTGCGATGGTTAGGCCTGATGGAATGATATTGGGTAATCATTATTGAGATGACTAGACCGGAGATAAATGAATGGATACTGGGACTACCATGAGTGATATAGTTTATGATTTGGTATGTGATGTTAGGTTAGATGGATAAACCCTACCTTGAGTGAGAAGGTAGCAGTCAGGTAGTGGACATTTGAACCTCCCGGTGAGAGGGGTTTGTCGAGGTTCTTGGTATGGGACCATACTCTAAGGGAGTAGTGTTTGAGACTTGGGGGTGATATCTACCTTGATTATTCAGGTACATTCTGGTTTTTGTGTCATGATATGATTATATTTTGGCATGGCACCAAATAAAGTATGGTTAACTGTTGTGGTGGTCTGGTTAGGAACAAATGACCTACCATGTATTATTTTATGTACATTGTGTATTATATTTTCAGGTATGTGTGTTTCATGGGAATGGATGCACATATTATATATGTATTTCATGCACACCCACTTCATTACAACAACACTAAATATTTTTGAGGCGTTAGGGATTCATTACAGGTCATTGGACTCACCCCCTACCCAAATACACAACATGGGTTTTGTTGTACATGGATATACCTTCATTTTTTATCTCAATGAATGAGTACCGCTTAGATCTAGGAACATTATAAAAGTATAGAAGGTCATGGAGTCCATGGATATAATAGAATGATTATGTGAGTTGGGCTAGAGGCTAGTGTATTTTATTTTTAGTTAGTGTTCAACATATACTGTCTAGTGTGTTATTTATTTATATATGGTTTATGTTATACCTTGTTATCTTCTAACACTTATATTTTTTTTATAAATTATATATATATAGATTTGCTACTTTCTAATCTGAATTACGGGTCTTGTGGAGCTCCCTATTTTATGTCTATAGGTTTTGGGATTCCCTTTACACAGATAGGTCATGCTAAATTTTTAGTATATTCAGGCATGACCCTAAAACCTTTTTTCATACATTATAGTCTTCCCATGATTAATTTATCCTGTATATACTAGTTTAAAACCTCTAGATTATGGGGAGGTGAACCTAAGGTCATGTAGTAACCCTTTATCAGACACTATTTGGGAAATCTAGGATGAGGCATTAAATTTTTATATACATATGATTATGTTTGATAGAGATAACACTAGACCCTTTAGTCTCTTGTGCAGTGATAGATATTTTCTAGAGGATACTCTTCACTTACATATATGAAATATGAATTTAATCTTTTTTATTAATGTTTATATAACTCATAGGGTCACACAATTAGGCCTCCAAATAAAGATTGTTTTTTTGGTTAAAGTGTTTCTTCCAAAATAAATAGATTTTGATGAAACCATATCCAAAATAGTTTGTATGGATTCAAAAATAGTTGTGAAGTTTTTTATAAATTAGTTATGAGATTTTATGTCAAGTGGGAAATTGTTGTATGTGCAATAAAACTATTATCACCACACCATAACGATGTTTAAAGAGGACACAATTAATAAAAGACATCATCATTTCATGCATATGATGAATTCTCCTACCACATCCACTCTTTGCAAGTTTCTATCGGTCAATACACATTATTAATGGATTATTAAGGATTTTATATACATTGAATGGGTTCAATTAATTTTACCCAATGGGAAATAATGTATGTGATATAAATTATGAATGAACTTTGTGATCATTATTTAATATAGAGTTTTAGGTATGGGATATACAAGAAATATGATCCATTATGTTGGGTTGTATTGATTTCATATGAGATAACTTCAGGAATATTCTCACTGAAGTGAATTTTATCACTTTCCATGAAGGAACTAACACCCATTAGTCATTTTTGGGATCCACAAAGAATTTTTTGGGATCCAGAGGTCAGTGTGAATCCCTCAAAAGAAATAATTTCTTATTGTTGTTACATTGATCATCATCAAGTATTATCCATTACAAAATGAATATATATTCCATTTCTCTTGTTTTCTAGGTATGGTCACTTTTATTATAATGTTAACACATTGATTTATTGAATATGGATCATATTTTTTTTGGGTTTTCTCACACTTATAAGGATCATGGGATGATCCATAAAAACCCATTATTAGGGAATGAAATGCACGAACGATTGTAGCCTATCGACCGGTCAAAGTTCCAGTGCTCTGCTAATGTGTATAGCAGAACTCGGGTCGAATCCTCGGCGATGATACTTTATAATAGTCGTTTGTTTTTAGTTGATTGTATTTTGACTAGGGGGGTTTGTTTGCAGAGCTTAATTGAAATGATTTATTGAATATAATTGATTTAAAAAACTGATAAAGATTGGGGTGAGTTCATTATTGGGGTGTTAAGCATGTGATATCCTTGAACCTTACTTTGTATTGCATTAAATTAACACCCATGTCATAAGTTGATGTTGATTGGAATTCCTAAGTGTTAAGTCTTTAATCCAAGCCTTAACATAACTTAGGGTTCTAATATCAATCAAAAATTATTTATGGTAGTGTATTTATGGTTCCAATAATCCATGGAAACCACTCGTTAACTAAAACATATTATTAATCCATGACATATTAAGTTTGACATACACAATATTAATTTAAAGAATACTCATCGAGCAAAACTCTCAATCACTTAACATCCCCGAATTATAACTCACCCCAATGAGAGATTTAATCATCCATTTTTGTGTTTAATAATCTGGTTATAATTATTATGATTATAAATTAAGAAGAGAAGAAAAAGAAAGGGATAAGAAAAGAGTGGTACGTCGACACACACACACGGACAATGATGATAATTAAAAACAAAATTTCGATTGAATGAGGAAGAAAAATAAGGGAAGGAGATTCAACTGTATATGAACTATTTTAAGAACATTAATATTAATATACAGAAGGTGGATTAGAATAATATAAATTAAAGAAGAAACTTGCATTAAAACCGAATTACAAACAAAGAGACTTACAAGATTACAAAAACGAAGAACACAAAAGTAAGAGAAAACAAAGAGAGAAGGAAAGGTCTATCAAGTTAAAACTTGAGTATTGCAGGTCCTCCCAAGAATTTGGAAAGGATTTGTTTGTGCCAATATAATCTCCTCTCTTCTGAAATGCCAACCCCTCTCAAGGAGATAAGGAGAGAGTATTTATAGCCCAAGGAGTGGACTGTTTGCATTCTCAATCTATCCCTCCACTTGAATCACCAATTTTTCTATTCAAACAGAAGAATATACGAATATCTCCTTCTTAAAAGTTGTATATAATAAAGTTTGACGATTAATTTTAAAATTTGGAGGCATTTGGACAAGTGGAGCCAATGTTATGGATGTTTTATTAAACAAAGGTAAACTGTTCATTTCTATCCATGATTTTTCGATGGCCAAAATGTGAATGGATTTTGGAACAGGAATATGCCTTCAAATCAGAATTATTTCTTCAACAAAATCGGCCAAATATATCTCCTATTTCACATTGAAAATTTTCATCTTGATTTGATGCTTACATCATGATATATGTCATGAATACTGTACTGATTTTATTTCTCTTCCAGAATGGTGGGCTGGACTTCAAAGCATATGTTAGGCCCCTTGTTTTTGGATTTGAGCCTTGAAATTTTTATACAAGACTCCTTACATTGTCTCCCGAATTATGGTGGAGAATTAATGTTTTTTTACTTCTGGACTGAGCCCAGTAAATCAATCTTCAAGGCTGGTCCACTTTGTTCACAGATTCTTTGGTCTTGTTTTTGAGGACCATATGACCCTTAAAATGGAAGAATTGGCTCATGGTACCTTCTAATGAAATGTTTTATATTTAAAGGATAATCCTACAGAACAAAAACCACACAATTTGGATCAGTATAGTGATAGTTATTATTAAAAAATAAAACTGACTCAATTGGACTACTTCTAAAAATGCTCAAAAATTATACTTAATATTAAAACATTAATATTTCACACAAATTATGCACATTTCATATAAAATCAGTAAAGGGGGTATATAATAAGTCATGAAAATATTAATAACATCATCACCCCCACACTTGGTTTTGTGCATGTCCTCATGTGCAATAAATATAAAAACATGACAAAATCATTTTTACTCACCAACAGATATTAAAATTTTGTTTTCTTTAATCAGGGGAGGTTTAGACTATTTCACTCATCCATTTTGAATTCCACCACAAGTTGATACAGAAACAATGTTCCAAAACTAATTCATTTTTTCATGCTCAAATTTAGAAATGGAAAATGTGGACACTCAAAACTCACACCTCTCAAGATGATAAAATTCATTTGTGGAGGTTCACTCTTTCACCAACCAAAAGTGAAAATCTTAGAGTTTTAAAAGAGCTCTCAGCTTACAATCCCTATCCAAAGTGAACAAGAATCAAGAGGTATTCTTAAGGGGTTTTTCTGTGGCTATGGGATGGTAGGAATATAATGTCCAATAGAGATAAGAAGAGAGTTAAAATACCAACATAGAAAAAGCAATACACATTTTTTTGAAATAAAACATGGAAGGAAATGAAAACACATATTTACAAGGGAATGATTGTGTGAAGAAAAAAAAAATATAGGAAGAAAATATGAAGGTAATGAGAAGATGGAATATTTACAAAACAAAAAACTTCTCCCAATAATAATATAATGCAAGTGTTCTTTTTTTTTTCTTTTCCTTTTTTTCTTTGTTTTTTAGAAAGTTGACCTTGAAACAGATCTCACACTCATATCCCAACCCATGTTTGATCTTCTCATGACACTAATTGCAATAGTTATAACAAGATCAAAGTTTGAGGAAGAGTGATTTTTGACCTACCCAAGACACAACCCATTTTTTCAAATTTTTTGTTTGAATTTTTTTCATCATTTTTGAATTTTTTTTGAACACTTTTCAATAAGATTTACAAAATTACATAAATGGAAGTACATCACATTACCCAAAACACACTGAATGAAAACCTCTCCCCACACTGAAATGGATGCTTTCCCTCAAGAAGATGATAACTCATTGAAAATCAAAAATAGGGTACCCAAACAATGAAATCTATTCCCCCCACACTTAAATTTCAAAAAATTATGCAATGAAAATCCATGTTGATATTGGGTGGGGAAAGGTATTGGTCTTGTAATGTGGCTATTAAGGAAAAGGTTTTCATAGGCTCGAAGGGGCTTTCAAAAGGAGGATTAATGTATGGTTAATGGGAGGCTATTTGGATATTATGATTCTCAAGTGGTTCAGAAAATGCCTCTATCATATTAATGCACACTAAAGTAGGAAATTCATCTCGAAGGTCCACAAACTCAAGACTCACAAATGGGGGTGAAAACACACATTTTGAAAAGATGGCCATAGGTGGCCTTGGCCTGAAATCAAATGTTGGTTCTCATGATTGGGGAAAATCATTTTCCAAATAAAAAATTGAGCATTCAAAATTTTGTTGGTTTTGACACACTATTCTCTATCCAAAGTCACGATGAGAATACAAAAGTTTTGAGATGAAATCATGTCTGTTAAATCCTTAAAATGGTTGGACAAAATTTCAAAACTCTATGGTGAGTAAGCATGACTTTTTTTTTGTAATTTTTTAAGTGATTTTGTTTTTTTGGTTTTTTTTAGTTTTTAAGGGTTTTTTAAAATACACACCCACACAAGAAAGAAAAAAAGGGTTTGATGAAGAAATTGGTAAAAAAAAATGAAAGAGAGAGGAATAAGAAGAAAGAGGTAGAGAGAGAGTTAAAGGGAAAGAGGTGCCCCTGGTTTGGATTTGGCAGGTTTCCATCTCCATCTAGTGGTAAGTTGACTACAGAAGGTGGGGATCCAATTGATGTTGATGTGGATCCAGGATTGTGCGTCATCTCGTGGTGATTCTTTAACCGATGTCCATTAACTGTGAAAGTACTTTTGGAAGAGGGGTCTTGGACTTGCACTGCACCAAATGGGTAAACACTAGTAATAACAAAAGGACATTCCCAAAGAGAATTAAGCTTACCTGGGTGTAGCCGAAATTGAGAATTGAATAGAATTACCTTTTCACCTTCATGAAATACCTTTATTAGGATGTTTTTGTCATGGAGTACCTTATCCTTATCTTTGTACAGATTGGAATTCTCATAGGATTCAAGTCGAATCTCCTCCAGTTCAGCCAATTGCAACAATCTTTCTTCACCATATTTTTCACAATCAAAATTACAAGTTTTCACAGCCCAAAAAGACTTATGTTGGATTTCAACTGGTAGATGACATGCTTTACCAAAAACTAGCCTAAAAGGAAACATCCCAATGGGTGTTTTATAGGAAGTTTGATAAGCCCAAAGTGCTTCACCAAGTCTTTCAGGACAATCTTTTCTGGTGGGTTTTACAATTCTATCAAGAACTCTTTTCACTTCTCTATTAGAAAGTTCAGCCATGCCATTTGTTTGGGGGTGATATGCTGTTGAAGTTTTATGTACAACCCCATTCTTTTTCAAAAGAGATTCCATGGTTTTATTACAAAAGTGGGTTCCTAAGTCACTTATCAAGGCACGAGGTGTGCCAAATCGGTGGAAGATGTGTGTCTTTAGGAACTCACTAACAATATGCGAATCATCATTTCTAGTGGGTTTGGCCTCGACCCACCTAGAAACATAATCAACTGCAAGAAGGATGTATGAGAATCCATTGGAAGGGGGAAATGGTCCCATGAAATCGATACCCCAAACATCGAAGATCTCACAGAAAATTAAAGGCTTTTGGGGCATTTCATTTCTCTTGTAAATTGTACCAAACTTTTGGCAAGCGGGACATGATTGACAGAACTCATGTGAGTCCTTGAAGAGTGAAGGCCAGAAGAATCCGGAGTCTAGGAATTTTTGGGAGGTCCTTTGTGGTCCAAAGTGGCCACCTCCAGGAAGTGAGTGACAAAATTCTAATATGGAAGAATGTTCATTTTCTTCAACACATCTCCTAATTACCATGTCTGATCCAGTTTTCCAAAGTATATTTTCTTCCCAAAAATAGTATTTTGAATCACTTTTCAACTTCATTTTTTATTCTTTTGAAATATTTATAGGAAAAACTCTAGAAACCAAGTAATTTACAATTGGGGCATACCATGGTAACTTTGGAGTAATAGATGAAAGGTGATCAATGGGGAATTCAGGATCGATGATTTCAGAATGAGAAGAATTAGAAATTCTACTCAAGTGATCAGCCACAGGGTTTTATTTTTCCTCGTCTATCTTTGATTTTAGGGTCAAACTCTTGGAGTATTAGGATCTATCTAATTGGACTCGTTTTGGAATCACTTTTCTTGAGTAAGGACTTTATAGAAGAATGTTCTGTGAAGATGATGATTTTGGCACCTAAGAGATAGGATCAGAATTTATCTAAGGCAAAAAACACTGCTAAAAGTTATTTTTCAGTGATAGTGTAGTGAGATTGGGTTTCATCCAATGTTTTTGAGGCATAATAGATGACATGAGGAATCTTTTCCCTTATTTGACCAAGAACAGCCCCAACAGCTCTATCAGAAGAATCACACATCAATTCAAAGGGTAAGGACCAATCTGGGGGTTAGATTATTGGGGCGGATGTTAGAGAAGTTTTGAGTTCAACAAAGGCTCTCTTGCAAACCTCATCAAAATGGAAAGTGACATCATTTTGGAGAAAACGAGTGAGTGGGAGGGAAATTTTACTGAAGTTATGGATGAATCTCCAATAGAAACCAGCATGACCGAGAAATGAACAGATGTCTCGAATTGAAGTGGGTTGAGGAAGTGATTGGATCACTTTAATTTTGGCAGGATTAACTTCAATACCATCTTTTGAAACTATGTTCCCTATAACAATCCCATTTCCAACCATTAAGTGACATTTTTCAAAATTTAACACAAGGTTACACTTGACACACTTTTGGAGGACTAGAGAGAGTGAATTCAAACAATATTCAAATGGATCACCATAAATGGTGAAGTCATCCATGAAGACTTCAATGCAGTTTTCAATGAATTCAGAGAAGATACTCATCATACACCTATGGAATGTTACAGGAGCATTACAAAGGCCAAAAGGCATTCTCTTATATGCATATGTTCCAAAGGGGCATGTGAAAGTAGTCTTTTCTTGATCTTGAGGTGCGATTGGGATTTGAAAATAGCTAGTGTATCCATCAAGAAATCAATAGTGTGACTTTCTGGCCAATCTTTCTATCATTTGATCAAGGAATGGAAGAGGGTAGTGATCTTTTCTTGTTTCAACATTCAATTTCCTATAGTCAATGCACACATGCCATTTGTTCTTCACTTGAGTTGTGACTACCTCTCCATGTTCATTTGTGACAACAGTTATCCCACCCTTCTTTGGTACAACTTGAATTGGACTAACCCATTCACTATCAGAAATTGGGTAGATAATACTAGCTTGAAGAAGCTTGTTGATCTCTTCCCTAACTACCTCAAGTATGAGTGGATTGAGTCTTCTTTGTGGTTGTCTAATTGGTTTGGATGTCTCCTCCAGATGGATGTGATGCATGCAAAGGGCATGGTTGATTCCTCATATGTCATCTAGGGTCCAACCTAAGGCCTTTTTGTTTTCCTCTAACACTTGAAAAAGTTTGGACTCCTCGGTTTCAGTAAGTGAAGCAGAGATAATGACAGTATATGAGTGATCACGGAAAAGGAATGCATATTTCAGGTGTTCAAGAAGAGGTTTTAGATCAGTCTCATATTTTATTTTTGGGTTAGACAACTCAGTAATGGAAGAAGGTATTTTAGTTGATTAAATTCATTTTCCTTAGTACTATCCAAGGTGGAGCTGTAGAGATCAGAGTTGACGTGAGATTCAAGAGAGTTTTCAAGATCTTCTAGATTGATGGAGTCTATGAATGAGAGGTCCACATCAACTTCACCATTTCTGACTTGGTTAATCATGGTGAAGATTTCACAAGATCCTTAATCATCAGAACATGTTGAACATGATGGGATGGGGTTCAATTGACTCTTAGAAGTGTCCTCAGAAGCATGGATTGAGAATGCAAAGTGATCCTCGGATGGGTATCGCATGGCTTGGAAAATGTTGAACTTGACTAGTTGGTCATCTAATTCCATGGATAAGATACCTGAATAGACACCAATCTTAGTTCTCATAGTCATGAGGAATGGCCTTCCTAGAATTAGGGGAGATCGAGAAGAGTTCGTCTCACCTTCCATGCTAAGGACATAGAAATCAATAGGGAAGATAAGATCACTGACACGAACAAGGACATCCTCAATTATTCCCTCAGGACTAGCAGTACTTCAATTGGCCAATTGAATTACAACACCCGTTGGATGTAAGGCACCTAGAACAAGGTTGGAGAAGATGGATTTGGGCATGACATTAATTGAGGCTCCTAGGTCTAGGAGTGCGTCATCAAAATTGGAACTTCCTATTTGGGATGGAACCGTAAAGGTCCCTGGATCTTTGAACTTTATGGGAATAGACTGCTGGGTGGAAACATTTTCAAATGTCCTAAGTTGCTTCTTGTGGGTGAAAAATTCCTTAAGAAACTTGGCATACTTAGGAATTTGTTTGATGGAATCTAAGAGAGTAATGTTGACTTCAACATGTCTAAACATGTTGAGCATTTCAGGATCAGGTTCAAATGACTTCTTTGGCTTAGAGACAACTTTTGGAAAAGGAATTGGATTCCTAAGTGGAATGGAAGGAGGTGAGGGAATTGTTTCAGGTTCCTTTTCAAGATTCTTTTTCTTTTCATTTTCTAGGTCAACATTAAAAGGAGGGTTTGAGGACTTATCTTGAGGCATAGCAATTTTATTTCCTGATCTAATTGCAATTGCACTTACATTACCCTTGGGATTGGGTAATGGTTGAGTTGGGAGTTGGGAAGAATTGGATGGTTGCTGCTGACTAAGGTGGGATGCAAGTTGACTGATTTGGGTTTCAATGTTCTTAAGACTAGAACGGGTGAAGGAGGCAAGATCTTCAACAACACTTTCATATGGTTTCTTGGAAGAAGAGGCTTGTCCCGGATTGGGATTTCCTTGATTTTGGTTCTTGAGAAATCGATTGAATTGGTTTGGGAATTGGGAATGCTCACTAGGGTAGTGGAATCCAGGAGGAGTAATAGGAGGATTGATCCTTTGAGTTTTAGGGACAAAAGGGTAAGGTTGTTAGAAGTTACCAACACCTTGACTGTATTGAAACTGGTTTGGGTTTTGAGGAGGGAATTGAGGGGGATGAGAGACGGGATTACCATACCTCAGGCCTTAGTTATAGGAAGAAGAGAAGGGCTCAGAGTGAGGTTGGTTGAAGTTTCTAACAAACTGACCTGATAGTTGAGGATTGGTGTTCCACTGAGCATATGCTGCATTAAGCTCCATTGGTCTAGATGAATCGAATTGATCCTCTTGAAGTTGTGGACATGTGTTAGTTAGATGAGATGGAGAGTTGAAGATTCCATAGTTTTTGACAGGTCCAGAAAACATTGATTGCGGAGAAGACGAGGTTGGATATTTTGTAGCCACAACTAGTTGTCGCACAAGACCTATGAGTTCACTCATCCACTTGGTCATCTTGTTCGGCTCAATTGATTGATTATCTTGGGCTTGTTTGAATTGAGCATGTGCTCGAGTATGGAATTGTTGTGTGTTTGAATCCATGTTACTTATGAGATCTCTTGCAGCTATGGGAGTTTTATCAATAAGATCACCGCCACTTGCGGCATCAATGAGAGTTCTCTCCATAGACAATAACCCATCATAGAAGTATTGGATCAAGAGTTGGTCAGGAATTTGGTGGTGTGGGTAGGTTTCAACAGGCTTTTTGAACCTCTCCCAGTACTCATGGAGTGATTCACTTGGGAATTGACATATAACACTTATTTCCTTTCGGAAAGAAGCAATACGAGAAGCAGGAAAGAATTTTTCTAAGAAAATTTTCTTCATGTCATTCCATGTGGTTATGGAACCAGGAGGAAGATCCATGACTTAGTAGTGTTAGCTAGGGAGAAAGGGAATGCTCGAAGCTTGATTTGTTCTTCAGAAACCCCTTGAGGCTTCATGGTAGAGCACACCACTTGGAACTCTTTAAGGTGGAGATGTGGATCCTCAACAACTAGCCCATGGAAATGAGGAAGAAGATGAATCAAACCCGATTTGAGTTCGAAGTCAGACTGTATGTTTGGATATTGAATACCAAGAGGTTGGTAATTCATATCTGGGGCAGAAAGTTCTTTAAGGGTTTGTTCCCTAGGATTTTCCATTTCAAATTCAACTGGTTGGATGAGGACTGGTTCTTGAATGAGTTGATTATCTCTTATGTTCCTCCTAAGTTGGAGAAGTGTTCGCTCAATTTCAGGGTCAAACAAATCTGAGGGATTGTTTGGGAGGCTATGGGGAATTTAGAGAGATGTTGGAAAAAAGAGTAAGACACATTTTTCTTTGTATTTTTTTTTTCAGTTTATGATTTTTATGAGAAGACGGGTTTTTCTTTGTATTTTTTTTTTCATTTTTTTAATTTGTTTTTTTTGTGTTTTTTTACAATAACCATAAAATAATAACTACTTAAAGAACCATCCCTGGAAACAACACCATTTGAAACGCACAAACAATTTTTACCTATCGACCGATCAAAGTACCAGTGCTCTACTAATGTTTATAGCAACACTCAGGTAGAATCCTCAGTGATGATACTTTATAATAGTCGTTTGTTTTTATTTGATTGTATTTTGATTAGGGGGGTTTGTTTGCAGAGCTTAATTGAAATTATTGATTGACTATAATTTATTTAACAAATTTATAAATATTGGGGTGAGTTCATTATTGGGGAGTTAAGCATGTGATATCCTTGAGCCTTACTTTGTATTGCATTAAATTAACACCCATATCATAAGTTGACGTTGATTGGAATTCCTAAGTGTTAAGGATTTAGTCCAAGCCTTAACTTAACTTAGGGTTTTAATATTAATCAAAACTAATTTATGGTAGTTTATTTATGGTTCCAATAATCCATGGAAACCACTCGTTAAACAAAACATATCATTAATCTATGACATATTAAGTTTAACATACACAATATTAATTTAAAGAATACTCATCGAGAAAAACTCTCGATCAATTAACATCCCCAAATTATAACTCACACCAATGAGATATTTACTCATCCATTTGGGTGTTTAATAATCTGGTTATAATTATTATGATTATAAATTAAGAAGAGAAGAAAAAGAAAGGGATAAGAAAAGAGTGGTACGTCGACACACACACACGAACAATGATGATAATTAAAAACAAACTTTCAATTGAATGAGGAAGAAAAATAAGGGAAGGGGATTCAACTGTATATGAACTATTTTAAGAACATTAATATTAATCTACAGAAGGTGGACGAGAATAAGAGAAATTAAAGAAGAAACTTGCATTAAAACCGAATTACAAACAAAGAGACTTACAAGATTACAAAAACGAAGAACACGAAAGTAAGCGAAAACAAAGAGAGAATTAAAGGTCTCTCAAGTAAAAAATTGATTATGGAAGGTACTACCAAGACTTTTTCAAGGCTTTTTTGTGCCAATATAATCTCCTCTCTTCTGAAATTCCAACCCCTCTCAAGGATAGAAGGGGAGAGTATTTATAGCCCAAGGAGAGGACTGTTTGCATTCCCAATCTATCCCTCCTCTTTCATCGCAAATTTGGATATACAAAAAGCCTAATCTCTGAATATCTCCTTATTAAAAGTTGTATATAATAAAGTTTTCTGACTACTGTAAAAATTTGGAGGCATTTGGACAAGTGGATCTAATGTTATGGTGGTTTTATTAAACAAAGGTAAACTATCCATTTCTATCCATGCTTTTTCGATGGCCAAAATGTGAATGGATTTTAGAACAGGAATATGCCTTCAAATCCGAATTATTTATTCAACAAAGTCTGCCACCTATATCTACTCTTTCACATTGAAAAATCTAAGCTTGATTTGATGCTTACATCATGAGATATGTCATGAATACCATACTGATGTTATTTCTCGTCCAAAATGGTGGGCTGGACTTCAAGGCATATATGTTGGGCCCCTTGTTTTTGGAGTTGGGATTTGAAATTTTTATCCAAGACTCCTTAAATTGTCCCCAGAAGTATGGTGGAGAATTAATGTTTGAGCCCAGTAAATCAATCTTCAAGGATGGTCCAGTTTGTTCACAGATTCTTTGGTCTTGTTTGTGAGAACCATATGACCCTTCAAATGGCAGAATTGGCTCACGGTACCTTCTAATGAAATGTTTTATATTGAAATGAGAATACTAAAAAACAATAACCACACAATATGGATCAGTATAGTGATATTTATTATTAAAACATTAAAATGACTCAATTGGACTACTTATAAAAATGCTCCAAAATTATACTTAATATTAAAACATTAATATTTCACACAAATTATGCACATTTCATATAAAATCAGTAAAGGAGGTATATAATAAGTCATGAAAATATTAATAACATCAGGGAATAAGAAATACATCTCAATAGGGAACCAAAAATGGATCGTCTCAGATATACCAAAATATAAATAATATTTATACCTAAAAAAATAAAAGAATATAAATTGGGTCATATTATTCTAACTAGGATGATGTTCCCTTATAGATTGATGGATTTTTTTTTTGTAAATGGATTGTTAGTTAGTTATAAATTTAACTATATTAAATAATAAGTTAGGTTATGTAATAAGTAGAAACCTAAATTAAGGATTGAATATTACCATGTATTATGGGATAATAAGAATAGTTTTATACCCTTAAATTAGAAAATGGTGTTTCATATATTGGTAAAGGTTTTTGGAAGAGTTTTCATCTTGGTTAGCTGCCCAATACATCGAACGATTGATTGATATGGTATTTACATCCATGATTGGTTTTAGGTGTGTGAAATTGTTATTTATAATTTAAAAAATAAATTCTAAGTGCATGTTGAGTGTATATATTAAATAAGATCTTGTAATCAAAGTTTAAAACTAGATGGTTGGGGAGATTAAAGACCCAAATTATTGTAGAAACCATCCTATTATAACTGATAAAAAATCATATTGAAATTAGCATAATGATAAATTAGTTGAAGGTTTTGAAGATTGATTTTTATTGCTAAATAAAAGTTTAATTAATGTCATTAAAATATTCTAACTTGAGTTTAAATATACTACAATAGTTATTAAGAATAGGGTTAAATAGTTTTATAATTTTTTATAATTTACTAAAAGTATTTTTAAGTGCTTTAAATGAACCCTAGTTGATTTGAATATAATTTGAGATTAATTTAATAATTATGGATTTTGGGGTTTAAAGATAAAATTTGGATACCTCTTGGATACCTTGTATGTATCATATCAAAGATAAATTTCCTAAATATAGATTATCTAGTTTTATGTAAACATCATCTGTGACAATATGAGTTTTGTGTAAGCATCATTTTAACTCTACATAAGAATGAGTCTAGGAATCCCAAAGGATCATCTTGGATGTTTAAGAAATAATACTAACCATTGAAACACCATATTTGGAATCATCATCCAGGTAAAAATCATCAACCCCTGAATAAACATCATTAGTGAATCATCATAAGAATCATCTACATATGCTTCAATCTGTATAATCATGAAGCCAGTTTTCTTAAACATCATCACTTAATGAAAGATTGAGAAAGATGCAACCTGAAAAATGTTTGGATTTCTAGATTTAATATTTAAAGGTGTAAATGGATTAGGATCATGATAAAGTTGATATTAATGGATGAAAACATCAAAAATTAAATGTGATACAATATTTTTATATTGGATAAATAGATTTTCAAAATGAGAAAATAATAAGATCAAAGTAGGATGGATTTTTTGATAATTTTTAAGTATGAAAAAGCAGAGTTTCCAAATTTATTTAATTATAATAAAAGAGAAATATGAATATGTTTATGATGATTTAAAGTTTAATAAAAATAACAAAATATTGTGATTAAATATATTTTATTTATATTTAAAAGAGATTAAAGAAGTATGTATTTATGAAAAATCATTTAATCCTAAAGCCGTAATTTTATAATTATTAAATCTAGAAGTTAAATATGAATATTCATGATATAAGATATAATGTTTAAATATTACCAAGAGAAAATCAATTCTATTAGAATGATATGAAGAGGAATTGAAACTGAGCTATTATTAATTGGATATAAACTTAATCTAAATTTCATTTGATTCTACCAAAGCTCTTAAGTCATAGGAGAAGAAGTTATGAAAAAATATAGAATAATTATGAGTAATAATAATGCAAAATTGGTGTTTGTTTGATATTAAAATTTCAATAAAATAATTTTGAGAATAATATGTGGTCATTTTAAAGTCTGTAGAGGAACCGGTAAGATCTGTTCATCTATGAAAAGAAAAAAATAAGATGAAGTAAGAAAAGGGTACTTCAGTAAATGTATATGAGACAATGACTGAGGAGATAAAAATTAATGTGAGATTATGAGACAAATCTTCATATAGAAATTTGTGAAAATAGATAAAAAAGAGAACATAGATCATGGAACCAAAGAGTGAATTTTATTTTATATATTATAATCTAGAAAAAATATTTTATATTAACCAATTTACAAAAAGAAAAATAGAGGGGGGGGGGAGTGTTAGATTAGTGTATACTGAGAGCTTGAGATGAGAGAGAATAACATGGAACTCTCAAAGTAGGATAAGATGAAGAGAATAACTAGCCTTTGATAAGAGATTTTATCATCTATGTATCAAAGATAAAGGTAGAAGAATAACCTAGGACACCATTGTTTCAAAAGTTTGAGAATAAGAAAAAAGGGGAGACCGACCTGCTAAGCATGATTATAACCATTGGTGTTAAAGTTTTCAATGTTTGAGGAACTATTAGATTTTATAATATCACAATATTTTGGTGAATTTAGAATCCACAAAACTGGTTCTATTATAGATCTGAAGTAGAGTAGAAAATTGTAACTAAGTTGTATGCATGTATTCCAAAAGAAATAGTGGCATTCAAAGACTGTGTTGTGATGAGTAAGGACTTTAAACTTATTAAAGCCTAAGTATCCTATGAAAATGTGTCAATCTACTTCAAATGTATTGAAATATAACCCTTATATATACATGGAAATAAGTTTTCGAACCTATAAAACTTAGGTTATTCATGGAAAACATATTATGAAGCTGTAAATTTTGTGGTAAGTTTTGTTTGTAGAAGTCCATAAAAAATATAGAACGTTTATACATGGTTAGACTCTATATAGGTGTGGGAAACACCAAACAATTATAGTCAGAAATTGTTTATAGTGTAGAATCATTGATTAGGGTTAATAACTAATCAAGTAAATGAGTAGATCATAGATCTAAACCTTGTAAATATATTTGTTCTCTTGTGTCTATATTTACTCCATTATCTAGGTGAGATTGTGAGACATAAATTTGAGAGGATTGAGACTGAAAGTATTCCAGAAGAATGAATTTGGAATAAAAAATTTATAAAATCAAACCATTGATTCCACACCCCTCAGTGGTTCACCAATCCCTAGTCAATACACATGCCATCAAAACACCTAACCTCACCATATTTGAAAAATTTGAAATAATGAGTCACACATCACCACAAATTCATCTAATTCAACAGAGGAAATGACACTGAAATATGTGGAACATAGAAAACCTCCTATAGAAAATGACTAATACCTTATCACTTAGGGTATGGTTCAAAGTTGAGTCAATAACTAATACCCTTTATCTTAGGGTAAGGTCCCATTACTATGTCTTGATCCGACACCATATCACTCGGGGTGACCTACAACCTCACCCTATCAATCATGGTGCCATAAACTCATTCCATACTACTTAGGTTTGGACCTCATCACAACATCTTGTAACAACACCCTAACATTTCTTAACATTTTCCCCTAGAACAACCTTTTATGTACTTTATGATTACTTTTATTCATGATTTTAAAAATTAATAAAGTTCTTGTCACTAAATGATTTTTTTACAAAATTGTATGTAATAATGCCATAAAAGTACCTATTGTACTAAAATATAATAATAGTTCCTTGCTACGGTGAGAACATAGAAGTGATATGATAATATTCTTAAATATATGTCATATGGAAGGATTATGTCATTTAATGGGGAAAAAATGATACAAGATATCATGGGTGGAGACTTGTTGGACTTTGAGACACTTTATCATAGTGTAATCCCTTGGTAATGGTAAGAAATGATATTATGGGAACATGAAACACTAGTAAGAAATCTACATTCATATGTTTCATCAGATGTTTCTATATATATATGTGTGTAATGATCCTTAGAATTTAATATTATTATTAATTCATATCATGAGTCACATAATTTGATGTACTAAACATAATTGTGATGACAAATATTTGTGGGAAGTCAGGTACTTTCAGTACATCATGAGTAATATATATTAATGAATAACTCAAGATGGGATTTAACCCTTTTGTTCTTAATTATAATTTGATTTCTCATGCCCTTTTGTGAGAATGTAATTTATTGATCAAGTCAAAATCCATGGTGTTTTTTTGGAAGTTTCATTTCCATAATTTCAAAAAAGATATATTAAGCACAATGGTTGATGACACCAATATAAAATCTTCTTGATTATAGATATCAAGAAAAAGTGATTATATTACATAGTGTGCATTCGTATGTGGTTATTGTCATTATGATATTTAAATTATTTATCTATGAGTGACTTGGCATGTTTCTAGACACTAAACTTGGAATTTATGTAGTATTTCATATTATTACTAATAAACAGGCCTAGTGGGTCACACTCTAGTGTATTCAAAACCTTGGTTAAATTCAATATGAATTTTACATGTTGAATAAATATTAGTTCAGTTCATGATTTAAAAATTATTTATCTTCAATTCATCTAAAATATCCAATCAACAATTATTCGAGATAATATATATGATTTGAATATTTAATAAATATTTATTCTCTATTTTAGTAAATATAATATTTATCTATTTATTGACATACAATGTAGTGATATTTATTTATTTAATTAAATAGTCATTATTAAAAGTTGGTAAATATAGAGGAAGAATAATGAGATGAGTTAATGGTTTGGCGAGATTTGATATATTAAATATTATTTGAATAAATTTTAATTAAGTTATTTAAGAAATGAAATTTATTTATCTACGAGTTTAACATATGTCATGTAAATAATAACATTTTTACTATTATTTAGACATGGGGTTCACTGGGGATTAAGTGAAAAATACGAGAATATGTGAAATAATTTATTCTCTAACCCTAGGTCTATAAAAACATTGTTGTGTAATTATATAAGCCTAGAGTATCCATTATAATCATTACACACAATAAATTCTAGAGAGAATCTTATCAATCCCCATAGATCTATAATCATGGAATTCTCTCAAGAATGGAGAGATATCCCTCTCTTATACCCACTCAAGTCTAGAGAGAAAAAAGAATCCTTAATCCAATAAGATATTCTTAATGTGATAAATAATGAATGACACAAGCATTTGAGTCTTCTGAGATAGTACCTGGGGATTTCATCAATGATGTTCAAATGTTTATGGAACATGTGTGGATAATCGCTAGAGAAAATATACCCTTGATTCCTCCATCACAATGATGATATGAAAAGATATGTCATCCAAATCATCAATGGAGAAATAATTCCAAATAAATGTAATAATTTATCTTAAATAAAATTAATTATAAATTATATATGATGATACGCTCTCATGAATTTTGGGGTTGTTATTTCATCTAGTTCTAAGGAGAAATCTGAAATAGTTTATGAAAAACCATTATTGGGAATGGGATTAAACTCTTTCATTGAACCATGGAACCTTCAAGTGGTATCAAAGTGTTCAAATAATATTTTAAATTTATTTTTTGTTCATTAATTGACATGCATGTTTTGTGTTATTATTTATTTTTTGTTAATTCATTTGTTAATTCCAAAATTCAATATTACACATTTTTTCACCTTCATATGATCTAGAACACATGAAGAATAGATGAAGAATTACAAGAGGTTCCATCAAGGAGTTATAATGGTTTTGTATGGATGAAATAACAACACAACATGAAAATGAAAATTTTACACTGTATAATGAGGTTCATTGCATCTGGATAAATTATGGGATACATAGATTTCCAAATAGAAATCAACATGTGTAGTAATCAATACACCATTTGTTTAATAATCCGACTATAACACAACTTTGGGGATTAAATGTTGCATAACCCACTTATATTTCATTTGGTAGTACAAGGTTCACCCAAAACATATTTTGGAAATCATGTGGTCAACATAAAAATCACATGATGTGTAAAGACTTATAGTCGGTCCACTAATAATTAATGAGATTACACATCATGTAGCCCATGTACACACACTGTAGCTAATTAATGTTTGAAAGGTGTATACGACTAGCTCCTTGAGCATGCACCGAAGATACATGTAATGGGATATACAAAACATATATCTCTATAGTACACGCTATGTAATTTCCTAGTAATCAACAAAATCAGTTTTTTTAAATAATTAATTAATTTTAGCATTAAAACCAAACTTTAGAGCTCACAGATGACATGATACTATATAATATTGTTTTAAGAGTATATAAATACTCAATTAATTTCACATAATTAATTCACCATAATGGTTTATATATTTACTACCATAATTTAAATAGGTACATGATTCATGGGTTAACACATGTACAATTTCTATAAATGTCACATTTATTATGCATTATTATAACATATGGTATTTCATTCTACTTAACCACATGAAATTTCATGTACTTAGAGAGGCTATGTGAGCATGTAATACATTACTAAGATCATGAGGGTGGTTACATACCATATTACCTCCAAGTATACATCGTATATTTATTTAATTTTAAATATTTAATTTTATTAAAAATTAATTAATGGAATTTCTATAACTTTTGAGACATGAAAAAATACATGAACAAACCAATTAAAAATAAAATTGAAATATTTTTGGGTAATTTTATCTTAATAAAATATTGAATTGAATTGGATTCTAGATTGTGTAAAAAAATTTATTCATTGCATATGAGGATTATAATAAGCTTATAATGAATAATTTATGCAATTGGTTTAATTTAATTTATTTATTATTGCATGGGTAATGTAATAATTTTTTATTAAATTAAAATGATGATATGAACATTATCCCCTCATTAATTATGTAAGGGCCTATGAACCCATGGTTTTTATTATATAAACTCTATAATAAATCCTTTAGCTTCCCTCACCTACATATTAGTAAAATTTTATGTAATTATTGGATTTATTGGGTGAGTGGAGGTAGTTCAAGGTCAAAGTTGAGGTGAAACCAACTCAATGGTTACATTAAGTACATGTTTATTAGCACAAATTGAACCAAGATTCAATTCAATAAGTTTTACCCTTGTTAAAGGGTTAATTTAACATCCTCTATATAAACTAACTATTAGATAATCTTATGATCTTTCCTCTTTTAATATTTTATTTTTTTCTATTTCATGGTTAATTGTTTTTGGATTCTCTATCGTGATCAATTAATAAATTAATTAGAAAGCATGAAAGATGGAATTAAAATAAAATTGGACTATGAATAAAATTTATCCTAACATGGTTAACCATTTAAGTAAATCCCACTTAATATTAACAAACATATAACAAGATAAAATGATAATATTATGCATAATGGTAAAAATCCATCAATTAAAATATTAAGTCAAAATAAATTTATATTACTTGATGTAGAATGGAACCACTAAACCTATTAATAGAAGCAACCTTATTTAGACTTGGTTTATGTCAAGGGTCAATTATTTAATAAATATATTAATATGAAATGGGTGGGTTGGGTCGTGGTAGGCCAAGACCACATGGGATTCAGCCCATGCGATTTTGTCCATAAAATCTTGTATACAATGTGAATAAAAAATTTCACACCTACCCTTCCCTGCATATTATCCATGGTTTATCATGGGATTACTCACATTTTAAAAATTAAAATTATTAAATATACTCTTTTAAATATTTTTTTTTCAAATTTCTGGAGGTATTTGTGGGGATATAGATCAACCATAACAAACATTTTAGGGGCTATGGTGGATTGTTTTTGGATGAGTTGATAGTGGAATGTGGTGATGCAGATGTGGAAGAAAATTTTTGTGATGCAGAGTATATGAGGAGGTAGTGAGGGGATATGAAATAAAATATTGTTGGAATAGTGATGTGAATAGTCAAACCAAAAAACAAATAATTACTCACTAGATGGAAACTAATTTTAGAAGATTCAGTTACGATTCCCATGAAGAAGATGAATCTTTTTTTATTTTTTATTAATAAATAAAATAAAATAATAACGATAATAAATTAGTCCAAAAAAATATAATGATTATAATAACTATTTTAGCATTGAAACCATGTGCATGAGAGATGGGATTCATTTTTCAAGGTATAGGATGACATGCCTATGAATATTGTTAATAATTATTATCTAATTATTATAATATTATATTAAAATGAAAAATATAGACCTATTTAAAATTCTAATGTAAATGGATGGAGAATTAGTATGGTTATTACAGTGAAAAATAATATTAAATGGTTTAATATATTTGTGTCTTATGAAACTAATATGTTAAAGTATATATTATATTTTGTTTAAATAGATCCTGTATGTAAGTTTTCACCTATATGGGATCAACTCGTCTTGGTTTGCAGCCACACAGGATCAACCCACCCTTGCTCGTTCTCTTAATGGTCATAATTTTTAGGCCCACCACACTCTACATCAATTCAACATTCTTGAAGCCCATGGGTCGTGAGCCCATTTTTCATTAATAAGAAAATCCAAGTCCAGGGTTTTAGGATTGGGGAGTCTACTGAATGGATCAAGGAGCAGTGAGTTAATGCAGTTAGAAAAGACCTTTATGCCTAAATACCTATGAGTACTTGAAAATGACTTTTCTTGGGTTATGATAAGGGAGATATAGATCCTTAACACTAGAATATCCATGTCATTAGATATTAAGAAACCAATGGTGAGGGTTGTTAGGTTTCAATAAAATAATGAGTGACTAATAAATTAAATTTATTATGTCACATATTTATAGTTTTGATAAAGTACTAAAATTATTATATTATTTATTGTAGATATGGAAATCCATACAACTTAAACTATATCACTGTGATATGAAAACTAGTAGAAAAAATATTTTGTATTTGGGTTTTAACACCATTTATTTCAATAACAGACATCAAAACCCAAACATGAAGGGTTTTAACATTGGTTACTGATATAACCAACATCAAAACCCATATGTGAATGGTTTTGAAATTTTTTATTCTATTAAACTATTTAAAAACCATATTCTTGAAGGATTTTTAATGTATTTTATTTTAATAACTGATGTTTAAAACCCATTATATTTTTATTTTAAATATGAGTTATTTTAACAACCGATGTTTAAAATATAGTACTAACATGGAACTTAATTTTTTTCAACTTTCCCAAACAATTTAAGTTTCCATCCTATGAATGTATAAATTGGTATATGAAAATTGTATAAATTTTTTATCATACACACAAATTCATTCTTCCCCCCTTTTAATCAATCATGATTTATCTAATTTTTTCATTTTCATCCCTAACATTCATTTCATCCACCATATCGATCTTTATTATACTCATATAATTTCGATCCTAAGTTTTATTTCTCACATTGTTCATAATTAATAGATTCTAGATCTTGATTGGATATCTAATATGGATATTTTTCTAGATTTAATATAGTTAGAGAGATATTATGGAATTAGTGATGAAAGAAACAATATTCATCAATGATCTTATATAGAGGTAAAATACATGGAAAGTTATCTTTTATTATCATTTTATTATTTTCCTTCATTGTTTATAATATCTTATATTATTATGATAATTTATTTAATAATCATTATTTATTTTAGTTCTATGACTTTATAGTATTTTTTTTATCATTTAAAATAGAAATTTAACATTAAACTATTATTTGTTTTTGAGTAATAATTTATTCTTTATTCTATGAAATAAACATGTATGTTTCTAGGTTACCCAAATTTGTTTTTTAAAAAAATAAATATTTTAATGTTAGTTATTTGAAAACCTAAAATGTAAAATAGAATTTCACATTATTTATTTGAATAAATATTATGAAAGGACACTATAACACCAATTATTAAAAACATTATGTTAAAATTCATTTAAAAAAATATATTTTTAATGTCAATTATTTAAAAAAATGACATTAAAAAATGGTCTTTCACATTGGTTATTTGAATAACTAATGTTAAAGGATACCTTTAATGTTATTTATTTAAATAATTAATGTTTAAGGTTATATAAAATTATATATTATATTATTTTTTAAAAATAAATGATATTTCAAAAAATTTAACTTTGGTTATAAAAACCAATGTTAAAAATATATTTAAAAATTTTATTACAAAGATGTCACCTCAAAAATAAATTATAAAAATTCAAAAAAAAAACTAATGTTAAAGACCTTTTTGTACTAGTAATATTAAATAAGTTTAAAATTTTCATTTTATTGAATTTCTAGGAGTTCTATATGTGCTTACACAATTTACTATGTCATGAGAGGTAATTATACAAACCATAAACCCCTATTCCTAATACACCTAGTATAGATGCTAGTGAGGAGGATTTCTCTCTCTAAATATGAAACATTTAACCGATTCCACATATATCTAATGTTTCATGATATTATCCATATCCCATGAGATTATAAATAAATATAAGGATATGGATGCATATATCATGATGTCTCACCTTAATGATATTTATTAAGAGAAGAAAAATAAGAGAGATATGATATCTCTAATGCATTGTTCACATGAAAACTCAGAGAGTTCGTGCCACATGGGATACATGTATTCAAGATGATTAGAAACATATTATACTTAGAAATCCTGGTCTTTAATATCCATGAAAAGTTGTGTATATATATAATTATATCTTCACTACTTAATTGCTTCTCCAGTTTCATTGTCAAATATAATATGAGAAATTGTGAGAAGTATCTCTCAAAACTCCTTACATTTATTTCACAAGTTGATAAGAACATGGGGTGTAAAAAACAAATGGTATTTATGGTGAATAAAAGGAAACATAAGGAAAATGGGCCCAAGAATCCTTCCAAGTGAGTGGATCCTAAGCACCAACCTTCCACGAAAAAGAAATTACAAATTTAGGAAAAGGAAAAGTATGTAGTATGTTTTGAATGTGGAAAGATAGTCCACTATAAGAAGAATCCAACCAAGTTAAATAAGGCGATGTATTAGTTTCATTCATTATCGAGTGAAATATTTCAATATCTACAAAATTAGGTCTTAGATGAACCTTACATTACTCACATCTATATCCAAATGTAAGAAACAAGTACATTTATGAATATTTCTATAGGAGAGGTGAATATTAGAGTGGTCAATGAATATTTACTGGTTTCCTTGGATATAAGTTTCTACACCTTTTTTCAAACAAGAATGATCTTTGTTTTGAAGTATTGTTATTATGTACTTATAGTTACCAAAAACATAATTTTTTTATCCTTCATATATGTTGATGGATTTTTTTTATATTTGGAAGTAAAAGATTTTTATTTTCTAGCGATTGAAGATGTTATGTAATGGTACATTTAAATAATGTTCTCTATGTTTTAAATTATGAAAACCAAGTATTAGAAATTAATAATGAATTGGGTTTAGATGAATCATATTGCACCTAATTATGAAATCACCACCTTAGTTATAAAAATGAGAAGAATTTGAAAAATATCTATCAACATGGATATTTAGATAGTTTTTAAAACTAAAAAAATTAATAGATTTCTCACTCTTTTATAAGGAAAAATGACCAAGCCACATTTGGTGTCTAGCGTGAAAGGGATATAAATGTTCTATAATCATTACACAATGATGTGTGTTGAAATTTTAAAAAAAAATCTATACATGGCTATTCTTACTTTATTACTCTTATTAATGACTTAAGTAGATATGGATATATCCTATTAATGAGGTATAAGTACAAATCCTTTGATAAATTCAATGAATTCTGTAATGAAGAAGAGAATCAATGTGGTAAAAAGATAAATAATCTTTGATCTGATCAAGGTGGTGAGTAGCTTAATCAATAGTTGATCAACTATTTATAAGAGTGTGAGATTTCATCTCAACTAATTATTCTATATTCACAGTTGTGTAATGCTGTCAATTAAATGAGGAACTATAATTTTTTAAATATGGTAAGGTCAATGATGATCCATGAAGATATTTTATAGTCCTTTTGGAGATATTTATTATATACTATATAGTACACACTAAACTGGGTGATAATTAATGTAGAAAATGACATATCGTATGAGTTAATGTATGAAAAGAAATATGTGTTGGTAAACTTATGTGTATAGGTATGTGATTTGGTGGTTAAGAATTATTTTTGAAATAACCTAGAACCTTGAGGCATGAAGTTTATATTTATACAGTATCCAAATTAAATAATGGGATACTATATATATAACCCCTAAGATAATAAGGTAACCATTTCAAGATATGTCATTTTTATTGAGAGGGAGCACATCATCAAAAGGGTTGTGGAAGGAAGATTGACTATTATGAAGTTGATTATTAAGAAGCACAAGTTTTGGAACATGAAAATATTTTTTCCATACCCATAGAAGAGGTTATTTCTGAGACACAAGTATTTCATAGGATAGTTAGGGAGGTCAAAAAAGCATAAATATTTGGTTTTCTTGTCATTGAGGATGAAGACTCATTATTAGTTGAACAGAATGATCCATTTTCATAAAATAAGGAATTAGAGAGCTTATAAGTTATAATATAAAAATAATCTATGAATTATGAGATGGATTTAATATATCAAAACCAAATATGGGTTCTAGTCAATCTATTTGTTGATGTAAATCCCATTGGGTAAAAATGGGTATTCAAGAGAAAATTATTTAAGGAATGTAAAGTGAGTACCTATAATGCACTGCTGGTAGATTAAGGGTTTAAAAAAATTCAAGGAATAGACTATGATAAAACCTTTTATCCTATTTCCATAATAAATATATCAAAATTATGATTTCTATAGTATCTTCCATGCCTATGATATTTATAAAATGGATTAAAAAAAAGTTTCCTTAAAGGAAAACTTGTGGAAGATGTCTATATGAAACAAAAAAGGGTTTGTGACTCTAGGAAACGCCAATAAGGTATGAAAGCTAAAAATATATATTAATAAATTGAATTATGCATCCAAGTCATGGAAAATTTAGTTTTATGAATCAAAAATAAAATTTAGTTTAATAATAAAATAATGTGAACTATGTGTTTACAAGAGGTTTAGTGGTAGTGCAATAGTTTTCCTAGTAATATATGTCAATAACATATTACTTATTGAAAATGAAATACCTATATTACAGTTAGATAAGGAATATTTGAACAAGTACTTGTCCATGAAGAACTTAAGTGAAGTAGACTATATTATTGGAACTAATATCATTTTTAATGGATCTAAGAGGATTATTAAACTTAATCAAGGTATATACATTGACCAGATACTTATTTAATTTAGTATGGAACAATATAAAATAATATTAGTTCCAATTTTATATAGAATATATATATCCAAGAAAAAATTCCCTCAAACACAATAGGAAAGAGAGGGGATGAGTGGGAGTCTATTGGAGTTGGTTCCCAAGTACTTACTTATATGTACTTTATGATTACTTGTATTCATGGTTTTGGATATTAATAAAGTTCTCATTAAAACATGATTATTCTTCTATGTGACATTGTATACAATAATATCTTAATGGTAAACATCTCACTAAAAGATTATAGAAGTTCCTCACAATTTTGATCACATATAAGTGCTATGAAATTATTATTAAACATATGTTCTATAGTCAGATGATATCATTTAATAGGAAAAAAATGATATAGGCTATTAGGGACAAGGACCCATAGGACTTTGAGACACTTTCTAATGGTTTAATCCCTTGGTAATCACATGATAGAAGATTATAAAAACATAACCATCCAGTAGGATATATATATTTATATGTGTCAATGGATGTTACCATTTATAGATGTATTTAATTATTCTTATACTTTATGATTATTATTAATGAATATTACGAGTCATGTACTTTTCTATACTAACCAAAATTGTGATGACATATGTTTTTAGGAATTAAGGTAAGTTGGGATTGTTAAAAGTAATATATAATAATGAATAATGTGAGAAAGGATTTTACTCTCCTTTTATTTAATGTAAGTTAATATCTGAAGACATTTTATGAGAATGGAATTTCTTAATCAAGTCCTGGGCCATGACTTTTTGTCAACAATTTCATTTTTTAATGTCAATGAAAGTGATATTGATCACTTAGGTTGATGACACCATTATATAACTTTATTGATTAGATATTCTCATATAAATGGATTATATTACATATTTTTCATCTATATGTTGTTATTTTTTTGTGAAAATTCTCTTCTTTCTTTATGGGTGCCTTAGCTGTAGTGCCCCGGACCCAAATACCACTGAATGGTGCCCTGAGATCGATTTTCCACAAGGCCTCCATTGCATCTTCCCAAATGCTAGAGGTTTCTAGCTAGCAGTGAGGGACTAGGGTGTGTATATGAGAAGACTATTCCATATTATTAGAGTTTAAAATAATGATAAAAGTCATACAAATAAATAATGGAAGTAGTAAATCAATTAGATGACATATGAACATTATGAAGACAGATATATACAACAATGAAAAAATTAATATCATATATAATGATCACCATATAATGTATCTACAAAGAAGATAAAATAGGTATATAGATAGCCAGTACAATACATGTAACAAAATACCAAAAAGACCAAAAAGTTATATCTTTGAATAGCATCATTAGTATCAGTTTAGTATTGTTCTCCCCTACTTCTATGCATGGCATAATGTAAAGCATCGAACTATGGGAACTTTCCCCAGTCTATACCTGCATCTATATAGTATGTACAGGTACCTAGTAGCATCTTGAACAAGGTATGAAATACAATCCTAGTGGGTCATCACCCAAAGTGTCTATAAAAAATATTGGTAGTGAAATAAAATATAAAGTAGAGTGTATAATATAACATGTATGATGGTACTAAAAGTAAAGTGACCAAGACAAAAGTAACTAAGAAATTAATATTTTACATCCATATAAGGCTCCCTAAAAAATAGGTTTCAAGATCCTATAATAAGGAAATAGTAAAGCAGGAGTATTAAATACCACGACCATGCCATATACACAATATATCATGTCACCCATGACCATGATGCATAACTTTTAATATCATATCCACCATGACTACACCGTATATCCAAAAGGGTTATAACAGCCATAGATGTGTTTTATAGTCAAACATTATACATTTACCATGGTCGTTCTATATAATCAGAACTACTGGACCCCATAAAGATGAATCCAAGGTATAGAAGACCAAGACATCCTTATTGAGTCCCAAGAGCATATTTATGGAAACTTGGTAACATCACTGGTGGATTCCAAGGATTATATTAACAAATCATATCCAATATGAGTCTAGTAATCCAAATCCATAGGGTATAAATTCCCTTTGTATCCTACGGAATCAAGATACAAGGAGAATATAAGTTCAAGGTATATTCTACTAGAAATCAAGACCCATGAGTGAAACATATATGGAATCTAAATGGAATCAAAATCCTCAATAAACCAACCAAGGAATGCACTACCATTTCAATTTATATTTCATTCCATTAATCAATTCACAATAATTGAAGTTCCATGAGTATATCCACTAATATATAAATCCATATATAAACCATTAAATAAATTCAAGCAAGGCATAACATGTTAATATATGGAAAAGAAGGCATCACCATATTCTAATTAATCAAATCAAATAAATTATTTAATAACAGGGCTTCCTCTAACTAGGAAAGCACAGTCATACACCCCATGGGTGGTATAACAAGGGAAAAGTCAAAGGCACACCCAATGGGTGACCTTGGTTAGGGAAAAAACCTCAAAAAAGTTTCAAGGAACTAGTGGGTATCCCTAAAAGGTTCCATTATGTTCAATTTAATTATTTAATTCATTTTTGGGTCCATGTCAAAAATTATAGAAGGAAAAACAATGAAAACTAGCTCTACAAATCACCAAACCACTTGGTAAAATTATATAACACATAACGTAGTTTCGTATTGTAATGATCATCTTGTATTATCTCCTAATTCAACTTAGATCGGTAGAAAAATGAAGAATAGATAAAGATCCTAAAAATAGGGAATATTATTTTTCACCTAAATAGTGTAGTTGATACCAAGGAAAATGAATAACAACTTAAGAGGATCATAGTACTTACTAGTGTGAATCCAATGAGATGATCGGTACTGAAATACATGTTCATATAGAATAAAGAGACCAAAAGATATCAATTTGGATTCAAGGAGCTCTCAAATGGATCAAGGCTGTCTAATAAATGAAATGATAAATTATATTTAGGTTAAAATATAATTTAAGGGAAAAAATAATAATTTACCCCAAATTTTTTGGGCTGCATAGTTGGACAAACTATGTACCAATCGTTTTATCCCTATTATGATAAGTGGGCACCCACACGGCTATTACCCATTCTTTGAATAACCATGCAGAAACCATAAAAAAAGTCTATGCTAAAAATTGCAAGTGCTTTCGCACGGGGGTTCACCTCTATCAGCACAGTTTCCTCAAACCATGTGGGGTCCTTCAACCCACTATACAGGACTCGTACAGTTAGTCAGACTATGCATAATACCCCATACAATATCTATTAACCATGTGACCATCCAATTTTCCTCAAAATGTTTGGTTTTGGGATCTGAACAAGTTCTTAACACCCTCGATACCCCCATAACTTCAAGGGGTATTCACATTAGGACATAAAAAATTAATTAAACTAAAATTAAAGAGATCCATACCTAATATGAAAACCCAATATCTTATAATATCCCCCCTTTAAAAAAATTCATCCCTAAATCTCCCTCAAAAGGGTAGTTAAGAATTGATAAAGAGTAACTCTGTCCACTGAGCGTGTATGTTGGCCTCCTACTCTAAAGTCTCTTCCTATAAATGGTTATGCTTCCATTACACCCGTACTAAAGGAACTAATCGGCCTCGAACAAACTTTATTCTCATGTAAATGATATAAATGGGATGCTCCTAAAAGGATGCATCTTCCTACAACGCAAAATCATCAAGCTAGAAATTATGATATGAGTCTGAATGATAATGATTCAGGTGAGATATGTGGAAGATGACATGCATGGATTAGTACCTCCGAGATAACTACAACCGAGGCTACCAGATTGACTCTACCCCTAATCTCAAAGGACCTGATATATCATGGTGAAAGATTACCCTATCTCTTGATCTATCTACGTCCCAAACTCAGGGAGACATGTAAAAATACCCAATCCCCAACCTCAAAATCCAGATGTTTTGATGGAGATCGGTGTAAGATATCTATTGAAAATGTGTAGTATCCACATATTTTTTAATCAACTAGACCGGCTCAAAAGTATCCTACACAAGACGTGTTACTAGTAAAACTATGTCACCTACCTCTAACTAACATAGGGCTGATCGATAAGGACTACCGTAAAAAGTCTCATGAGGTTCCATCTGTATCATTTCCATATAGTTTTTATTATAGGTGAAATCAAAAATGGGTATATGCATCTCCCAAGATCCCCCAAAATCCAGGATGTGTGCCCGCATGATGGCCTCAAGAACCTTTATCATATGCTCTAACTGGAAATAAGTCTGAGGGTGGAATGTTGTGATCAGAAGCACCCATGTACCCAATTCCATCTGCAAAGCCTACTAGAAATGAGACATAAACTAGGAGTACCTATATGAAATGATAGTATAAGGGACCCCTTAAATTCATAATAACTCAAGGATATATAACCTCCCCCGATCATAAAAAATGAATGTATTATTTGTCTATAATAAATGATAAAACTTCATGAGACTCTCTATAAAAACCCAAACAACATCACTTCCATGAGGTGAACTTGAAAAATTGGTCACGAAATCCATAGAGATATCATATCATTTCCACTGGGAAATTAGTAACTGTAGTAAAATCCCAGATAGTCACTGATGTTTCACCTTTACCTACTAATAGGTGGAACACCTCATAATGAAACTACCTACCTCAACATTTATACCCAACCCCCAATACTGACAACGTAAGTCACAATACATCTTGGTAACACTATGATGAACTTCCTCAAATGAGGCATGAAACTCATACATCATCTCCTCATGTGTGTCCATCGAAATCCATATATGACCATGTATATGATGGATTTGATCCTTCCCATATTCTAACTAGGAAGTGGTCTTCATCCTTCACTCTCTCCCATAGGAATAGGCCCTATTAATCTGAAAGATGCCTTATCCACACTCTATTCGGAAGGGTAGAGGTCACAGATAAGGATGAAATAAAATTTGTTCCCTGACTGTCCTACACCTTCAAGTGCATCTCTGAGAACAAATCCATAAGCTTCCAATCACTAATAGACTCTTGAAATTCCTGTGTCTATGTCCTCATACTTAGTGGATCAGCCACTACATTTCCCTTTCTAGTAATATAAGAAATATTGAAGTCATAATACACTAGGTACTCAACCCACCTTCACTACCTCACATTCAGATCACATTGTTTAAGTATATACTTGAGGATTTTGTAGTTTGTGTACACTGAAAAATACCCTCTCAATAAATAATGTCTCTAATAGTGCAAAGCACGAACAATTGAAGCTAACTCAAGATCATGCATCAGTTAGTTCCTCTTATGCAACCTCAACTGTTGAGACATATATTACATGATTCTATCCCCCAATATCAGCATTATCCAAGCCCCATACATGATGCATCACAATACACCTTGTAGTTTATACCCTTTTCTGTAAGAACCAGGACCTGTATTGAAGTCAATATACCTTTCAACACCTAAATGGTTTTCTCAAAGGCATCAAACCATAAAAACTTCACACCCTTATTAGTCAATCCTTTCAACATCAAATCTAAGCATATGAAATGGCTATAATATCCAGCTATCCCAATAAAACTCTGTATGTCAAATATGTTATTGGGATACTCCTAGGAAACTATAGCTATTACCTTCTCTGGGTTAACTGATACTCCTGTCTCGGATATAATATGACCCTAGAAGTGAATCTTATCCATACAAAAGTGGAAATTTGGGGGCTTAGCATAGAACAATGTTCTCTCAGTGTATCCAAAACAATATCAAGGTGTTGGCATGGTTTTGTTGATTGTGAGAATACACTGTGATATAATCCATGAAAACAACCATAAATGAATATAGATAAGGATGGAAAACTCAGTTCATTAGTGCCATGAAAACTGCTGGCATGTTCATGAGACCAAAAAACATAACCAGTTACTCATATAGACTATACCTGCATGAAAATTTATTGAGTTAAGTCTTCCTATCTAACACGTACCTAGTGATATCTCAACCTCAAATAAATTATATATAACACCAAATATCCTTGAGGATAATAAAACCGATCATCTATCTGTGGAAAGGGATTCTAGTTATTAATCTTCATCTAGTTCAATTTTTGTTAATACATGCATAGCCTAAGGGTACCGTCCACATTTTTTGCAAAAAGGATTGGAAAACCCCATGAAGAAGTACTGGGTCATATAAAACCATTTTCCTCCAAATATTATAGATTCCTCTTGAGATCCTACAAATACTTTATACCCATCCTATAAGGAGGAAAGAAAAATGATGTAGCTCATAGAACTAGTTTGATGGAGAAGTAAACCTCTCTCTTAGGAAGTAAAATAGAAATTTTTTCTGTGAACACATCCCTAAAATGATCAACTACTGGAGGTAAATTATTATGATGCACTCCCTAATAATCTAGATACAAAATAGTTATATAGGATATCATCCTGAGCATCCCATGATGCTGTGGTCCAACTCAAATCACCTGGACATCCCATTCACCCTTATGAATATAAACTGTTCCCTATGGTGCTGTTAAATACACCCTCTGACAATAGAATTCAATGTAGTCTTGATAAGCTACTAGCCAGTCCATTCCATGTATGATGTCAAACATGATCATCTAGAGGAAAAAATATTCCATAGAAATTGTCTCCCACTAGTCTCAAGGCGAACTCCCAACACTGATGTACATACTCCATTATGATCCCCAACAGAGTGTCCAGAAACATAAATCCCTCAGAAAACTGAACTCAATGACCCAGTATCTTCACCAGAGGTACATATATGAAACTATGTGATGAAACTATATAAAAAAAGAGCAGATATAAGAGTAGAGGATACTAAGACCTTACTTCTCACCATAGACAGTACAACAGTCTACTCCTCATGGGTAGGCTATATAGATTTTATCTGGCCTGAACTGTGGCCCTATGACACAACCACACTACTCGAAGGAAGCCCACTCTTCTGTCTTGGTACAACTGGTTCCTGGATTCCTCAACCATGACCACCACCACCTAGTACTGAATGACCAATACTGATCATACTTCCTTCATGATATATAGCTAATAAACCCTCTCTTGAACCTGGTTTCAGAGATGACCCCCTACCACTCACTGCTAGGGGGAAGGTCCTACAAAAATTTTACACATTGCCTATCCTTCCACAATATTGACACTTGATTGGGTCATGATCACACCGATTTCTCATGTGGACACATCTTCTACAAAGATAATAGAGAACCAAGCTACCGGTACTCACATCCTGGATGGTACTCATCTCAAAGGAAGCCTAAAAAAGGTGTTTCCTTCCTGAAGACACTGAACTACTAGTTTGAGAGACTTCACTACTACAACCCCATATTACCTCAATTTATTCTCTGTAATTAGAGCATGATTTACCATCTCAAAAATAGAGTTCAATATGAATATTTTGACCTGAGATTGAATGGCATGTCTGAGACCTTCCTCAAAGTGTATCTCCCTCGATGCCTCATTACCAAGGTATATCGGTGAAAAATGTTGTACCTTTGTAAATCATTCTGAATATTCCATAACTGTTATAGCACCATGCTCTAGATTCATGAAATCAGTATCCCACTCTTCTCTCAGAGTCTTGGGGGGAAAATGTAATCATTAAATCAGGTTTTGAAATATCACCAAACCAGATCATGAAATGCATCATCCTAGTTTAGAACATCCCACCAGTGTTTTTATATTCCTCAAAGAATATAAGATGTGAGATTCAATATCTTCTTAGGAGGTTTCTCTATATGATTGAATATTAACAATATAGTCTCAATCCATAGATCATAATACTGTAAACCAACAACCCCTAAAAATGTGGGAGGATACTACTACTAGAACATCCGTGTTAGCTCTTCCATAGATGAGACATGTTGCAGTGATCCCTGAAAAGTATGTATAAAGTATAAAAACCCCTTGAATAATTATGCCTCAACACATGTGTCTGATACTATAACTGGTGCTGTAACTAGAACTATAGTAGGTTACACTATCATACCATGTCCCACCCCCACCGGAACATGCTCATCGCCACCCTCCTAGCATACGACTGTAGGTCATCATGGTTTCATGCCTCTACAATTATAAAAACATTCCTAAGAAAATATTTATATCGATGTTCACAAATAAAATCATAGGGAAAGTCAAAACATTTTTATAAACAAGTTATACCACCCATTCTTCTTATAAAGCCGGGTCTTGGTAAAAGAAACAGTAATAAAATTCACTAGAAACACTACCTAATACCCACTCTAAATCTAGTTCAAGGCCAGGTTCTCTGTTCCCAAGTTAAATTTTCCATTTAAATTAATATTAATTTCACATTTAATTTTAAATGTTTGAACCAAATGGTTTGACACTTCAAATTCATAAGGTCTTGCACTCCTCATGAACCAAAATATGGAATCCACCTAATCCACACCATAACACATTCTAGTCCACGTGACTCATGGTCCATGATTCAATGTTCCATAATTTGATACTTATGGTGTCTTCTGTAGCCCAATTAGGAAAACACTACTTAGGTTATGAGAGGCACTCTAAGTACCAACCATGTTTTCCAATTCCATTCATAGAATATATATCAAATCAGTAAGTATATCTATCATGAAACCTATCACAACATCATAAAAACAAGGAATTCATCCTATATGAAATTGAATAATTCATGTGGGATTCTTATAAAGTGCATAAAATGATGAATGATATGGAATACCCTCATATCAATGGGTTTCAACACAATAGAACCCTCAATCATATCAATGATAACATCATAATTTAAGCGTATCACCCAATGGTGGAATCAAATCAATTTTAATAAGAAAAATCCATAAAATAACAATTTCCATTTGAGGTAATTTGTATTTTCCCTATATGTGGGTTAGATACTCTCAAGAATAGCTCATGACTAAGTTTTTATTCTTCAAGACCCCTTTTTATTATCTCTAAATATTACAAGAATCTAGAAAAGAATGCTCTCATTCTAACTTGTAACTTCCTAGACCCGAATGCCACTAAATGGTTCCCCAAGCCCAGTTAGACACAAGGCCTCAAGTGCATCTCCCCAAACTTTAGAGTCTGTCGACTAGTAGCGAGGGCCTAGGGTGTGTCTATGGGGAGACTATAACCTCTTATCATAGTGTAACACAATGGAAACAATAGAAGTAGTAAATAAATCAGATAATAAATGAACATCCAGAAGACATATATATACAAAAATTCCAAAAGTAATCTCATATATAATGATGATCATGCTAGGTATCTACAAAGAATCCAAAAAATGTATACAGATAGACAGTGCAATACATGTAACAAAATACCAAAAAGACCAAAAAGTGATATCTCTGAATAGAATCATGATCCTTAGCTCAGTCTCATGCCGCCTTCTCCTAAGCATGGAACAAATTCAATCATAGAACTATGGTTGTCTGACCCTACATGCATCCATATAGTATTTCTAGGTACCAAATGGTGGCCCGAGCAGAGTGTGAGATACAATCCCAATAGGTCATCACCCAAAGTGTCTATAAAAACTCCTGGTTGTGAAATACAAGATAAAGGAGAGTGCAGAATATAACAAGCATGAAAGTACTGAAAATAATGATCCCTAGTAAAAATTAACTAATCAAGTAATATTGTATATCTATACAAGGATCCTTATAAAACAAGTTCCATGATACTAGAACAAGGCAGTAGTAAATCATAAAGAATCAAACACCACATCCATTCCCTATACACAATATATCATGTCACTCATGTCCATGTTGTATAACCTATAATATCATATCATCCATGACAATGCTGTATATCCAGAAGTGTCATAGAAACCACAGTCAATAAGTATAATCAAACATGTCACATTTAACATGATTGTACCATGTACTCATAAGTGTCATCCCCTATAGGGTTGGATCTAATTTATATAATACCAAGTAATCCTCATCGAGTCCTAGGATCATCTTGATGGAAACGTGGTAATGACACTGGTGGAGTCCAAGGATCATGTCAACATAGCAGGTCCAATGCGAGTATAGAAATATGGATCCAAGGGGTAGAAATTCACTTGGAATACTATGTAATCTAGATCCAAGGAGCATACTAGTTGAAGGTATCTTCTACCATAAATCAATACCCAAGGGTGATACATCCATGAAATCTAAATGGAATCAGGATACTTGATATTCCAACCAAGGAATCCACTACCATTTCAATTCATATTTCATTCCACTCATCAACTCACAAGTATTTCAATTCCATGAGTACACCCACTCACATAAAAATCCATATATAAACTATTCAATCAATTTAAGCATGGCATATCATGTCAACACATGAAAAAAGAGGCATCAAAATATCTTATTGAGTCAAATAAATTCAATTCATTTATAACAAGGCTTCCTCTAACAAGGAAAAAAAATCAAACACCCTATGGGTGGTATAATAAGGGAAAATTCAAAGGCACACCCCATGGGTGAACTTAGTTGGGGAAACAACCTCCAAAAAGTCTTAATGAAGTAGTGGGAATCCATAGTATGTTTCATTATGTTCAATTTAATTATTCAATTAATTTTCAAGGCCACACCAGAAATTCCAATGGGTGATACAAAAATAAGTAGATCTATAAAGAACCAAAACACTTGGTAATAGTTAATAAATATTTATTCTATATTTTAGTTTATATAATATTTTTCTATTTATTAATGAATAAAGTAGTGATTTATTTAAATATATTTTTATTATTCAAGTTTTGTTAAATATCGAGGAGGAATTACAGGCTGAGTTGATGCTCTGGTGGGAAATGATGTATTAAATATTATTTGAATAAATGTTAATTTATTTATTAGAGAAATATTTATCCATCTATATGTTTAGAACATGTAAAGTAAATAATAATAATATTGTTACTAATATTTAGACATGGGGTTCATCAAGGATTAAGAGAATAATGAGTCCCTATGTAAATTTTTTTATTCTCTAACCCCAGGTATATAAATACCTAGTTATTTCATTATCTAAACCTAGACTAGCCATTGTAAACCTTATAAACAAGGAATTATAGAGAGGATCCTCTTAATCCCATGATATCTCTTCTCTAAGAATGATATTAAGAATAGGGAGTGATCTTCATCCTCCATCATCTCAATTGTAGGGAGAATAAAAGAATCCTTCCACCTTGGTGAGATTCTTAAGGTGATCTATAATGAATGATGAAAGAATTAGATTAATCTATTCTTGCACCTAGGTATTTCTATTGAGATGTTCATAGAATCATGTAACACGTGTGGATCATCGCTATAAATAATATACCCTTGATTACTTTGACACAATGATGGTATTATGAGAGGTATCAATTGAATTATCAATAAAGAAATAATTATAATGAGAGGTTATTCTTTATCTTAACTAAAATTTATTATATATTATATGTGATGATCCCATATCATTTATTTTGGGGGTTTTATTTCTTCTAGTTATAAGGAAAAATCCATAGTATATGGAATACCATTTTCAACCACAAACTCAACTATTTTCACTGCACCCTAGAACCTTTAAGTGGTATCAGAGTGGTCAAATAATATTTTATAATTTTTTATTGGTCATTGATTGGTATGAATGTTTTTTGATAGTATTTAATTTATGATAATTCATTATTTTAATCATAAATTACAATTACACATTTTTTCACCTTCATATGTTCCAAAACATATTAATAAAATATAAATAAGGATCGAATGTTCCATCGAGAAGTGCTAAGGGTTCTTCTCGGATGAAAAAGTTACATAATGTTTAAATGAAAATTATATGCTATGTAACAAAGTTTACCACATCTATATGAGCCACATGACACCCATCTCACCAAAAAAAGTGAAACACTGAGTAAATAATACACAATATATTTATTGGAAAAACTAGAACGTGGATTTAGGGACTTAACGATGTGTAACTCGCTTATATGTCTTGTACACCTCCATGGATCACCCGATAATTGTCATAGAAACTATGTGGTCAATGTATGAATCACACAACTTTTTAATACATAAATATGACCATCCTATAATTAGTGAGATGACATTTAATGTAATCCATGTAATCATTGTGTAACTCACTAATGTCTGCAAGGTGCACATGTCCATCTCCTCAATCAAGTACCATAGGGACACAAAATGTGACAACCATGATGTGTAGATTGTAAGTACATGTCATACAATTGACCAAAAATAAACATAATTAAAATTTTCAAAGAAGTAATGAATTGAAATATTAAAACCAAACTTCATAGATAATTTCTTGTATTTTACTATGTAATAGGGTTTTAAGAGTACATAAATGCTTGATTAATTTCACATAATTAATTCATCATAATGGTTGATGTATTTACTATAATAATTTAAAGTGAAACACTCTATGTGGGTTAACGTGTGTACAATTGTAATAAATATTTCATTTATTATACGCTATTATAACATATGAAATTTCATGTTTCTTAATAACGTGACTTTATATGTATTATAACTAGGAATATGAGCGATTAATACATGAAAAAATATGTAGATATTGGTTATATTCCATGTTTACTCAAACTACACACTTTATACTTATTTAATTTTAAACATTTAATTTTATTTAAAATTAAATAATTGAATTTTAAGGACTATTTAAACAAGATAAAATGAATGAATATATTAATTAATAAAATAATTAATTGAATTAATTCAATGTGAATTTATCTTAATAAAATAATGAATTGAAGTGAATGCTATTTATTGAAAAATATGTATTTTTTCCTGTGTGAATGATTATGAACATAGATTAACCAATGTATGCACTTGGTTTAATGTAAATATTATTTAATGGGTTTTATAATATTTTTTTAAGATAAAATGATGGTCTTCATGTGATCACCTCCTCTATTATGTAATGACCTAAATGTTTGTGTGTTTATTTTATATAAAACCCACATTCGATCATTTGGTTCCCATCACATATGTGTGTGTAAAATCTTACATAATAGATATTGGTCCTATGTGAGTGGAGGTGGTTCAATATTGGAGTCAAGGTGAAACCAACTTAATAATTACATTGGATTACAATTGAAATGTTGTATCCTAAACCATGTTAGAGTTTAATGTGGATTTCCCTCAGGTAATGGGTTAATTTATCATCATTTAGATAAACAAACCATTAGACAGTCTCATAGACATTCCACATTCAATATTTTATTTCTTTCATTTTCATGGTTAATTAATTGTGGATTCCTTATCATGGTCAGTTAATATGTAATTTAACAATCTTGAAAGATGGAATTAAAATAATATCAAATTACGTTTAATGTTTATATCAACATAGTAAATAAAATAAAATTAATATTAACAATCATGTAACAAGATAAAATGGGAAAATCATGTATAAAGACAAAAAACACTCAATTTAAATATTAAGTTGGTATAGACTTCAATTGCTTGATTTAGAATTGAACCACTAGATTGTAGTGTTTGATTTATCCCTAACTAGGAAGCTTCTTTTTAATGGGAGTTCTAAAGATGGATTTGGGTTAACTTAACTAAATTCACATCAAGAGAAACAACCTTCAGTAGATTTTGTGTAAATTTAGTGGGAATTGTTGAGGATATCCAATACTATGAATTTTGTATTGGGGAGTCCACTCAATGTATCATGGAGTTGTGAGTTAATGTAGTTGTAAAAGACCTGTCTACCTAAATACCTTCACGTAATTTACTAGGACCTAAATTGGGTTATGAGAAGAGAAATATAGATAATTTTCACTAGAATATCTATGAGACCAGATATTCCAAGAACAACAGTATGAGTTGTTGGGTTTTATTAAAATAATGGGAGAGTAATAAATTAAATTTATTACATAACATATTTATAGTCTTGATAAATAACTAAAATTATTCTTGTATTTATTATTAGAATGTAAAGTCATACAAATTCAACAATATCATTGTGTTCTTCATTATTGAAGGAAAATATTCTCACTAACTTGGATTCTTAAGAGTGGTACATTCACTTTTTCATTGTAATACACCATGAGATGAAATTATACTTGATGGAAGCCCATATTCCTAACATTATTGTTAAAAAGGATTGTGAGGAGGAACTCTCTTTCTATAAAAATCATTTGGATGATGCTCTAGATGTTCAATGTTTCATGATATCATCCATGTCATATGAGATTCTAAATTAACACAAGGATATGGATACGTATAACATGATGTATCACCTTCACGATATTTATTAAGAAAACAAAATTCAAGAGATATATGAGATCTATAATACACTATTCACATGAAAAATTAGAGATTAGGTTCCATTAGAGACTCATGTACTTATGATGATTAGCTATATAGAGAACCTAAATAATTTGGGATTCAATATCCACAATGAGTTTCAAAAATATCTCATATAATCCACACTACCTAAGATATTATCCATGTAAATTGCTAAGTTTAACATGAGGAATGTTGAGAATTATCTCTTAGAACTCCTTACATTGATTCACCATGTTGATATGAACATGGGGTGTTAAAATAATATGGTAATTTTAGTGAATTAAAGGAAGAATAATTAAAATGGACCCAATACTCCCTAAAATTCTAAGGATCCTAAAAACCATATTTCCTAGAAAAGGAAAATCTAAAGACATGAAAAAGAAAAAGATGCAGTATGTTTTTCATGTGGAAAGCTAGGCCACCATAAACATATTTACACATATTTAAAGAAGGAATATGAAGATTTATGTTCATTCCTTTACAAGTTTAATCTTTCCATATATACAAATTATACTTTATATATAATGTGTGACACTTACATATCTATAAAAATATAGGAACCAATTAGATTCTATTAGATTGTAAGAGAAGAGGTGTATCTTTGAGTATCCAATAGAGCATGACTTTATTCCTTGGCTATAAGAGACTAACACCTTTCTTTTCTAATAGGAATAATATTGGATTTGAAATAATTTTATTATGTAACTATAATTACCAAAAACAAAATTTCTATATCAAATCTATATGTGGATGGATTTATTTTAAAATTTTTAATTAAAAGTTTTTTTCTTTTATAAATAGAACATATTCTATCATATGCCACTTTTAAATAATTGTATTTATGTATTAAATTATGAAAAAAATTATTAAAAATTGATAATGAATCAATTTCACATGAATCATATCACACCCCATTGTGGTATCACTCCCTTGGTTATATAAATAAGAAGTATTTTGAAAAATACCTATCAACATGGCTATTTAGATTCTTTTTAAATAAAACCACATGATAAATCTATCTCTTGTTTTCAAGATAAAATGGCCAAACCACCATTTTTGTATAGGGTGAAAGGGATATAGTGATTATATAATTGGTACAAACTGATGGTTGTAGACTGGTGAACACTTGTCACTGGGTGTGAAAAAAGAAATATAATTTTCCTAGTGTAGTAAAGTGGATGATTAGGGTCATCTCACTTGAGTATATTCTCAGTTTTGTTATCTTATTTCTTCTAAATCACCTAAACTATTTCTTTTTTATGTTTTTATTATTTTATAAAAACTATGATAAATATTTTTGGTGGTTTTGATTACATTTTTAATAATTGAAACGACATGTAATATATAACCTTAAACTACCATGCAAAGAAAAACAGAATGAGTCAAAGAAGAAATTATTTGGTTTCAGGTTCTGTCTTAGGTTTAATTATTATTATTTATTCATTTTATTTTATTTTGATAATAAAGACATAAAATATCATGTTGAATTACTATTACTTATTTATAAATTTTGAAATATTTTAATGCTTAAGAAATGCTTAAGAAATCTTAATTCCCCAAGGTGTTCCATATTCCAAGACCCAGCTCTATTGATGTCATTTCATCCATTTATTATCTCAAACCCATCACGTGAAAAGTTAACCAATGGAGATAGGTAAAAGTGATTAAATAAAATAATAATTATAGAATGATTTTTGAGTCATTTGGGGATATTCACCACACCGAGGACATTCGTCTCACCGATGCATGCAACTGAAATATACCACAAATGTAAAAATAATCTTCAAATAAAATTCAATAACACCTTGACCTCTACAAGCTAAGGCTTGGGGTAAGCCCCTCATTTATAAGGGTTAGATACCACTTGGTGGAATGAGAAGAAGCGAAGATAAAAATAAAATAGAAAAAAAATAATGAGAATAAAAATAAAAGAATAATGGTGGAAGAGAAAAATAAAATAAAAATAAGAAAATAAAATGAATTGGGTGAAGAGAGAGATAGAATAAAAATAAAATAAGATAGAATAATAATAATTAAAAGGAAGAATAAAATAAGAAAATAAAATAAAATAAAAATAAGAATGTTAAAATAATAATAATAATAATGATGATGATGATGATGGTGGTGATGATGATAATAAGAACATTTAGAAGAATAAGAAGAGATAGATAAAGGGGTGAATGGAAAATAAAAGAATAAAACATGAATGAATTAATTTCATTAAAATAAAAAAATAAATTAAAATTAAAATTAAAATTAAAACTAAAACAAAATAAATAAAAAAGAAAAGAAAATAAATAAAAAATGATGAACTAGGGGGAAGGGAAGCAGCTTGGCCTCTTGGGTGGATTCCCTCTCTAGGTGTCTACTGATGTTTGTAAATGATGTAAAGACATCCTTTTATACTCATTAAGAGGAGGAGCTCAACCTCCTTGGCCTTCATGGATACCCTAAGATCTCATGGGGTCTTCTACTTGAAATCACACCTGTAATGGGTGTGATATATGAAACACATATATATGGAAGGTGTTTGAGATTTAACATGGAGTGAGTTCACATGGGTAAAAAATCCTTTGATCTTCATGGGTTTCATTACATCAATGTGGAAGTGTGGATGATGAACTATTGGTGATAGGAAGTTGTGGAGGTATTCGGTGGTGCACCACGATAGTAAAAGTGAGCAACGATGCTCCTACAAATCATTTAGCCTTCACGTGGTTAGATGAAGTTTCAAAATGGGCTCCATGGTAGTCATCCATGGCTCCATAGGTAGTGGAGGCCTTGGTGGTGGGATAAGAGATCGATCCGAGACCATGGTGTTCGAACATGGTGGATTTTGGTGATGGCATGGTAGGTGGAACTACAGTAGAGAGGTGATTGGGTTCCCCTGGAAGTGGTGCTCAATATTTGGGTAGTGGAGTTGTGGTGACAGTGGGGGAAGGAGGGGCCGAGTAGGAGAGTGGTGAAGTAGTGGTGGAGGATGGTTCATGGTAGTAGAGTTGAGAAGGGGTGAAGGTGGCAAGCAGTTGAGTTTAGTGGTGGTGGAGTGGTGGAGCGTGATGGAAAACATAGGAGTATTGTGGCAGAGCCACGACAAATCTACTCTCTAACATCTAAATGCCATCATGGGGTGGGCTTCTTTATAACCCTATAGTTTCCTTCTACTTCTCAAAATCCTAAACTGGGATGCGCTCCTAGATGAAACTTGAACACACTTATCTGCAGGCCACAACACATGCGGCCAGTGTAGGCTTCAACACACCCTTACTCGCTATGGGGTTTACCACCCGCAACCCAATTTAGCATGGTATTTGATCCATCATGCCCACATCGGCTCATGTAGTCCTTCCCTATGCAATTCTTAGCATGTTGAGCTTCTCTAGTACTGACTATGATGATTTTTGTCTAGGTTGATGGCCTTCATGGGTTTGTATCCTAATTTATGAACAAACTCCTTCAAAAGAGTTAGAAATAAAAGTAGGAAATTATTATAAATTTCAAAGGTAAAATTTCAAAATTGATACTTCATCAAAATTTTACTCATTTAAATACACTTTTTAATTTTTCCATTATTTGTTAAAAACATTTTAAATTATTTTTATTTACATTAAAATTCATTTAAAACCATTTCAATGTGATAAAAAATATACCCAAAAAATAAGTATGTGAAATACCCCCATACTTAAACTATGATTGTCCTCAATAATAAAATATAATTAAGTAATTAAATATTGAACCGATTTTATTAGTATTCAAATTTCAAAGTATTAAAATCAAATAATTTTCAATGTCAAATAATTTTTTTAAAATTTTATAAAAAATATCAATTTAGCTTCTCAATTTTAAAAGAAATAATCAAACCAAGTATTTTACGGTTACCCTTCTTGAAAATAATGCAACTTCTCTTTTCATTCATTAAATTTACTTAATTTATTATTATTTAACATGATAAATCTTGATTTTTATCACTTTTGAATATTTTCACTCATATCTCATGATAAAATTCATGTAGAGTTATGTTCATATCATGAATACATACTCCTTATTCATAGTCTTGTAAATGGACTACTTTATCTACTTTACAAATTTAAAAAGAAAATTAAAATCATTAGGGATTGATGTTAAGTTTTAAATATATCTAATGCTTAGGGTTAGTAGGGATTGATGTTTATAATTAAGGATCAATGATGAGGTTTATCTCATAAATCATAAATCATGATATTTAATGTAAAAGTTTCATGAAATTATACCATTAAATTTGTAACAACTTCCAAATTCCCCAAAACTCAATCTAAAGATCATGATCAAATTAATATTAATGAATAATTTGTGCACCCTCTTAAAGTTTTCTCTACTTTTATACTTTTTTTTATTTTTCAAAGAACCTTTTCATTATTTTCACTTTTTTTGAATATTATGTTTTAGAATAAACCTCACATCCACCACATTACTACATATGATATAAATCATAGGTCTAGTAATGGTGATTTTTATTTTTCCTAAATCCCAACCCAATTTTATCATTTTTTAGTTCTTTTTCTTCATTTTCCTTTTTTATATTCAATAGGGGAAAAATGAAGTATCATGAATGAATCAACAACCTTACTTAACTCCCATATATAACACCCCCTCACTTATTTCTTACAATATAAATCACCCCTTCCTCCATGAACCCCTTAAACACCACACTTTAACATAAAAATATTATGAAATTACTAAGAGTACGGTAGGAATGGCTAAAAATGGCTTCAAACATGACTCATTCCTAACAAGGTAATTCATGGTCTTTATGGGATAAAGAAGGATTGATGTAAAGTTATCCTTTTTAGGATAATGGAATTTCTAAAGATTTCTCAATCGATTTAAATGTGTTTCTTCATAAACATAGCTTTAAAAAGTTCAAATTAATGTTCTAGCAGGTGGCATGTCCCAAGATCACTCACAAAATATTATAAAGATAAAATATGAAGTATTTAGTTTATAAATACTCTTGTTAATGGAAATATGATTTGAAACAATAACTTAAGGCATGATTAACAATAAAAAATTAATTCACATAATTTTTAGAAATTCAAAGCATGAAAAATGGTTTAGAAATTTTATTTACATGAATCAAATAATTTTGGAAATTATGATTCTTCATTTTAATATCCATGCTTCAATTTAATCATTAAAGGTTCCATTTTAATCATTAAATATCATTAAAATTAAAATATAAAACATAGAATCACAGGAATCCTAAGAAAATCATGTCTCCTATAAATGTCAAGTAAAGCATAATTCAAGTGTGGGAATGTAATATCATCTTTAAATCTCAAAATAGGTTGTTGGACAATAATATGGAGAGTTTAAAAGAATAATCATGATAAGTGAACTCTATTTCCCATGAATTTGGGTCCTCTTTCATCCTTTAATTTTGGGGATTCCTTCTGCCATTATGAACCTGTAAAGAAGAATTATTCAATTAAGCACAAGGATAATGTAATTAAATATAAAAAAAGATAACTAGGTGTGGGTTTCAGGATATAATAATTCCAAAAACTATAATTTAAATCTAAATTCCCAAAAATAAAATGAAAGGGATAAGTCTTGGTATAATCCCATAAGTAGGAACAAAATTTTTATGGCATCTAGTGGGAAGTACCAACTGTTATCCAGAATCTGATGGTGGATGAATCTTCCTTGATTTGGACCACCACATGTGTCTTTTAACAACTTATGCTTCATCCTTGTTTTTGGGGAATGAACCATGGATAGAGTATACCATATCCCCCCCCTTCACAATTATGTATAGATTTCATGGTGGGGGTAAGATGAAGTATGGATTATAATTATTCTTGGTTGATACTTTTTCAACCTCTTTCTTCTCTTATAATGTGGGATTTACATAGATTGTATGTATTGAATGATCAAAGACAGAATAAATGGGTATTTTTACTTGAATAATGTTTAAATTTGAATTTTTAATAAGTAATTCACTATTTCAATGTGAACAAACACTTTTATGATTTCCTGAGGATCAAAAACTCATATTTTTTTATGGAATTCTTCAAATTTATGTTTATTTAAATCAAGAATCTCTATGTGTTACTCAATAGGTGAATTTTCAATTTATTCATCATCCTCTAAAGCATAGAAAAGATTATATGAATTAAAAAATTGAAAGTAGTTGGAATTAATACTCAATTAATATTGAATAATATAAAATTAAATATTGTTTGAGAAAATATAAACTCCCTTGGTTAGTTCAGCTACAATCTATTATTCAGTGGTGAGTGCCTTTTGGAGTACATTTTTAGTGGATAGAGGCAGGTAGTTAGGATCCTCCATTTTTACTTCAAATTCCACCTCTTAGGTCCCTTCAATGGTGACAAACCTTCTTCTTTTTAAGGTATAGTGAGATCAATTAGTTCCTCAAATTCATCCCAAAATTCATCCAATCCTTATTGATATCCCACATGTAGCTCAGTAGGAAAGTCTTCCTCTTTGGCCTTCTCTGGTAAAGTAGGAAAGAAAAGTGGCTCATATTCTAGTTCAATTTTAGATTACTCTGATGGTTCTTGGACATATGTAGTTATCCAATCCATTTGAACTTTTAGATCTTTCACCATCTGTCCAAGATCTTAAATATTCTATTTAAGGTTTTATTTTGACACTTTCTATAGAAATTTTTCTGGTGGAACTTCTTCAAAGGTTTTGGGAGGAAACAAGGAATACTCTTCTTGTGTCCTGGCCAATTCTTGATAAAATTTTGAGAAGTAACCCTAGAATTTAGTGAGATACCTGGACAATCATTAAACTACTGGTTGCTCTAGGGTCTCATTAATATGATAGATGGTGTACTTGAATTTATCCTCTATACTCATTTGGCTTCATGTTGCCATGATCTATCTATCCCACATGGAAACACTATCTTCTAGGGACCAGGGTGATTTAGCCACTGGTTCCTGCTCCTGTGAGTAATTTTTTGTCTATGCATAATAATAATTATTTTAATTAATCATGTATTTTTTTTATTTTTTTATTTTATAAAAGCAATAAAATCTATCTAAATGTGAAAATAGAAAAAGTAAGCCAATAACTGATTAGATCCCTAGAATCGATGCCAGTTTGGACACACGAATATTATAGGATGTAGAAAAAAGAAATATTATTTCCTTATTGTAGCGCAATGACTGAACAGGGTAATCTCACATGAGGAGCTTCTCAGTTTTATTCACTTACTTATTCTAAATCTCATAAAATATTTCTTTTTGATGTTTTTATTATTTTATGAAAACCCTGATAAATATTGTTTGGTTTTTATTACTTTTTAAATAATTAAAATGGCATGTAATATAATAATTTAGACTACCATGAAAATCTAAATAGAATGAGTTAAGAAATAAAGAATATAGTTTTCAGTTTGGTTTGAGGTTCAATCATTATTCTCCTTTATTCATTTGATTTTAGTTTGATAATCCAAATATGAAATGTCATGTTTAATTACTTTTATTTATTTAGAAATTCTGAAATACTTTAATTCCTAAGAAATCTTAATTCCACCTCATCCTTTAATCATGGTTGATAAAACACCTTGGTTTGAGGTGTGCCATCTTCTAGGACCTGAATCTATCAATGTTGTTTCATAAATTGATTAACTCAAGTCCATCATGTGAAGAGTTAACCAATGGATATTGGGAAAATATTCTAAATAAAATAATATAAATAGATTGAGTTCATGTCATTAGGGGGAAATCACTAAATTAGGTACATACCTCTCACCCATGCATATAACCCAAATCTACCAAAAACATAAAAATAAACTTTATGTAAAATTAAAGAACACCTTGACCTCCCCTAGGGAAAGCCTCAGGGCCATCCCCTCATTTACAAGAGTAAGAGATCACTTAGTGGAATGGGAAGAAGATAAGATAATTATAAAATACAAAGAAAAAATATTGAGAATAAAAATAAAATTAAGAATGGCTGATAAGTGAAATAAAATAAAAATAAAAAAAATGAAATTATTTGGGAGAATAAAGAGAGAGAATAAAAATAAAATAAGATATAAGAATAATACTGAAATGGAATGATAAAATATGAAAATAAAATAAAATAAAAATAAAAATGTAATTATAACAATAGTTAACTAATTTTATTAAAAGAAAAAGAGAAATTAAAATTAAAATTAAAATTAAAACTAAAAAATAAATAAATGAAAAATAAAATAAAATAAATAAAAAAAGAAGAATAGGTGGAAGGGATGAAACTCGACCTCTCAGCTGAATTCCCTCTCCGGGTGTCAACTGATGATTAGAAATAAGGGAAAGGCCTCCTTTTTTAGGAAATTAGAGGAGGGGCTCATCCTTCTCATCGTTAAAGGATTCCTCATGATCTTGGGGGGTCTTCTACTAGAAATCACACCCACCACAAGTGTGATATATGAAACACCCATAGATGAAAAGTGTTTGAGACTGTGTGTGGACATAGTTCACATGGGTAGTGACTCTTTCTACCTTTGTGGGTTTCATTCCCTCGGTATGGCAGTGTAGACATGGAACTAGGGGTGATGTATAACATTAGAGGTGACCGATGGTGCGACATAGTAGCAGGAGTGATAATAGGTGCTCCTACGAATCATTTAGCCTTCACATGGTCATATCAAGGTTAAAAATGGGATCCATAACAGTCATTCATGGATTCAGAAGTATTATAGGGATTTTTTTGTAGGAAAAGAGATCAATCTATACTCATGGTGTCTGACCATGGTGGATTTTGGTGGTGAAATGGTAGGCAAAGCCATGTTGGAGAGGTTATTAGGTGCTCTTTGGAGTGGCACTCAACATCAGGGAAGCAGAGTTCTGGTGATGGTGTTGGAATCTGTATTCGAGTAAGATAGTGGTGAAGTAGTGGCAGATAGTTCATAGAAGTTGATTTTAGAGGGGGTGAAGTTGGTAGTCATTAAATTCAAATATAGGTGGAGCATAGAAAATAGTAGAGTTATAGTGGCAGAGCATGACAAAGGATGGAGGAGCACGACATATCTGTGGTGAAGATGCTATCCCACATTGAAACACCAATAGGTGGCAGGATCCCTTATAACCCTATAGGTGGCTTCCACTACTCAGAATACTATAGTGCGGTGGGATCTCTGACGACACTCCCACACACTTACCTACAGTCTACGACACACACAAACCATGAGAGCTTCGAGCCACCCTCACTCACCATGGGGTTTACTACCCACATCCCACTATAACACAACATTTGATACCCCAAGCTCATGCCTACCTATGTGGGACTTCCCTATGCCATGATTGGATGGACGAGCCTCTCTAGGCCTAGTTATGAGGCTCGTTGGTCTGATTGAGGATCTTTTTAGATTTGACACCAATTTTTTGAAGAAACTCCTTCAAAAGAGTTAGAAAGAAAATTAGAAGACTAAAATAAATTTCAAAGATAAAATTTTAAAATCAAGACTTCATCAACCTTTTACTCATTTAAATCCAATTTTCATTACACAATTTTATTTTACCATTATTTTTTTAAAACATTAAAAACCATATGTATTATAATTAAAATTCATTTAGAACCATTGAAATGTGATAAAAAAGCATGCACAAAAAATAAGTTTTTAATAGAACTTTTCCAGTAAAAGATATATGTGGGTATTCTTACTTAATTACTTTTATTGATGCATTATGTAGATATGAATATGTCTAATTAATGAGTTATAAGTTTCAATCCATTGATAAATTAACATAATTCAAGAATTAAGTAGAGAATAAACATTTTAACAGGATAAAGAAGCTTCGATCCGATTGATGTGGTGAGTATATTAAGAGATATTTTATCAAATATTTATAAGAGTGTGGTATTTTATCTCAAAACAATCATCCTTATACACCACAGTGGAATAATTTTAGTGAAAAGAGGAACCCTACCTTTCTTGAAATGGTAATGTTGATGACGAGTCATGATATATATATTTTAATAATATAATTTTGAATTTTAAACTCATTATTTTTTAATTAAATTAATCATTATTACCTATATGTTTAATGAATTATTCATATTTTGAAATGATATAATAGAATACCAAAGATAATACAAATATACCAATATGACTAGTATTCATGTTGTAATATTATTAAAAAACCAATGCATGACTCAAAGTATAGGATGGAAAAATAAACAAAGAAAAAAGATTTTTGAAGTAAGGTTTTATGGCTTGAATATGTCTTACTTTCAAACTCACACATGAACCATTAACTAGGTTGTGAGTTTCTTCAATGGGAGTCTAACCATAAAATTTCATAGTGTGAAACCATGGTTCACGCCAGGAATCAGGGAAACGAGAATTATGTAATTATTATTTTCATAAAATATTTATTGAATCCAACACTATTTGACCCAAGACTCCTATAAACACCTAGAGTTTCTTAGGAGGAGTAAATATACACATTTATGGTAGATTAAATATAACTTGAGTTCTTTGAATGGCTATAATAAGAGGCTTTTGCTATAATATGATGAATAATAATTCATATATCAGTGCCTACTGTGAGGTGTTGTGCTGTAGTAGAGTCCTTTATTGGTTTTACTCCTATATTCCAATTATATATTTATTTTATTTTGTTATACCATATTACACCCACCTAACTTTCATGAGGGGGTTACACCCAAACTATGATAGGTGATGTACATGAAGGGGGTGAGTTCTATGAATTATTTTTCTTTTATTTTGTTCATGTTTGGGTTGTTATAATCATAATTCACTTCAATTTATTTTATATTTCTATCTCGTGATCATTAGTATAAGAATTTGGAAATTCTTTTTTAAATTTTACAAATAAATAACTTGAACTAAGAATTTATATTGAATGGTTTGTGGTAATTATGATTAAAAATTATATCAAGTCACTTAATTTATCAATAAATATATGTAATTGACCATAGTAAAGAGAATTTTTATGTTAAGGAGGGGATACAAAGACCAAGGATATTAATCATCTCAACCCCAAAAAAATCATGAAAAATCAGTTTAATTTTTAAATTTAGTAGCATCCAAACTTTAAGTCTATAGAACCAGGCATGATTTATCAAACTGATTTCAAAACAAATTCTACTTTCTTTGATATATTTCTTAAACAACTGCCATCATAATGTCTTTTTAATTTCCTAAAAATATAATTTCACCATCTCATGGGTTCAAACATAAAAATGATTCTTTCTATATTTAGTTAGTTAGTCAAACATTTTCGGTTCATTTATAATGTTTTAAATTTTTTTTAACCCCATAAAATTTAACAATTCAGGTCCATGAAAATTTTGGCATCGTTTTTAGGGATGATGACCAATTAGTTTTGAAAATTTAGTGTTTTAATTTTATTGATTATTGATTTGATTTCACTTTTTTACAATAGGAATGCTTATATTTTGGGTTTAAAATTTCAAATTATTTATAAACAACCACATCACCTAATCAAAGGGGAAGGAAATACTTGATTGTGAACTTGATCTCAGATGTACCTTAAGGAAGAAAAAAAAGAAACCATGTCTAGTACAAAACTAAATCAAGTTTCTAAAGTTTTGTAACTAAGTGATCCTAGACTATGAGTATTGGTAGACTACGATAGACCATTGAAATATGAAGCTTATCCAAGCATAATTACACCACCAATAACTTCCATGCAATTTGAGATCAAGTTAGATATCATTCAGATGATCTCAAAACATGTTACAATTCATTGGGATACCTTATTAAAATTCAAACATGCATCAATGAGTTCCCTCAATCTTTTATATAATTTCCAAATTCATAATGTTTCAAGTGATGCAGTAAGACATCATATTTTATAAATTTATTTAGAAGGGATACCTTGAGAATATATTCAAACCTTTTATGCTCATTTCATCACCACATAGGATGAGTTGGAAAGATGCCTTGTTACCTGATTCTTTCCTCCCTTCAAATACATGGACATTTGTGTCAATATTCTAAATTTCAACCAATATAGCTATAAATCACTGTATAACACTTGGGAGTGTTTCAAATACTTTATTAAAAAATTCCCACATCATGGTATTGAGATATAGTTATTAATTTAAACATTCTTTAAAGGTCTTGCACAAGAAAACATGTCAATTTTTGATGCATCATATGGTGGATCATTGATGAAAAAATATCTAAAGGATAGCTATACTTTACTAGATGAAATGTTGAGAAATGTATTCCTATGAAATTAAAAAGGAACATAAAGAAGAGGTGTACACATGGTTGAAAACAATATATGGATGATGGATCAGATGGAATGTATAAAACACTTTGGTCATAATGATGGGACAATAACAACCTTAAGGTATGTGTATTGAAGAAGTCAATTAGGCTGATTAAAATATTGAAAATCAATTTTAGGGTTGGTGTCCAGAGCCAAAACATGGTCAGGGGAATCAACATTGGGAACCATAATTCTTAACATAGTAAGGATGACCACTAAAAATCTAAGTATATATATTAGATTATTGCTCAGAAACATTTATGAATACCATTATAGATACTATCATGTAATTGATTAGTTATAAAAAATATTAGGATCAACTACCAAGAAGCTGAGGGATGATTTAAAAGATCAAAAGTTTGCACTATAGAACCTGAAATTTCAACTGGAACAAATTTTATAGAAACACAGAGAGAGACAATAAAGAAAACTTATAGTATATTTAGAAGTCAACCCATAAGGATAAATTATGTTCATAACTCCAAGAAGATAGAAAAAAACACAAGGAAACCCTAAACCAAGCAGTGAAAACATGAAGTACATGATAAAAAAGAAGAAGAAAAACTATAAAAGAGTAAGTGTAATGTGAAAGTTTCTATAGAAGAATAATTATACATTTTATAGAATGGATAATGTAATAATGAATCAATTAAAAAAAGGTATGTTTCCAAAACATTTTAAAAAATCACATATTAATTTCCATTTCATAGAATCCCTCACTAACATGGTGACATATAATAGATTCATGAAATATATAGTGACCAATAAGAAAAATCCATAGGATATTTCCACCATTCCACTCAGATGAGAGTGTTTGAATGTGGTGTCAATGGACTTACCTAAAAGGTAGCAAGAACCTTGTAGGTTTTTATTTATAATTAATATCAAGTCTATCAAAATTGGGAAAGAATTTTTTAAACATGGCACAAGATTCAATATCATATATTCTAATGTGTTTATGATCATAGGCTTGGAGAATATGAATAACAAAAGAGTTAAACTTCAATTGGAATATTTGATGATGAAATAACGACAAGGGATCACTAAAGGTATAATAGTCAAAGGTGAAAAATTCTAGTTCTTCATGAAATTTTTAGTGCCATACATGGAGTATCAAAGGAGATCTCTAATCTTGAGAATAACTTTATTGGACACCAGATGGGCATTTATAGATATTCAAAGTTGAGAACTATTCCTATGAGTTGGCATCGATTAAGTGAGTTTTAATATTCACCAAGAAATTAAAAATTATGATATTCAAGATGATGATTTGGAAGAAAACATCATGCTCAAAGTGGAATATACTATTGTAGTTGAAGAAAATCATGTGGTGTTTGATTTTTTGAAAGAAAAAATTGAATAAACTAGAGAAGAGACCAATTACACCAATTTTAAAGGGACCTATCAAGATTAAATGGTACATGATATTTCATTTTGTTTTTCATAATTAAAGAAACACTAGTGGATTAGATTTATAGAGGTTTAATATATGATACCCATAATAATATTTAATATATATTTAGAGGAAGGAAATGGGCTGGCCTATGTGGATAGGTTACAAATGAGGCTATTGTTGGATCTATACTAGGTAAAATATATCCATTATTCGTTCACTTTAACTGTTATATGTCAAGGTAAATCCAATCATGTTAACAAAAGTTTTAACATAAAACCTGAGTTTTTTTAGAAATTTTATTTATTTTTTAAGTGCACACACTCTCCCCCATATTCTTTTAAATTTCATGGGAAAAGTCCTCCACTTTTACTTGTTTATTTTTATTTATAGGTTCAAAATAAAGGATTTGGATAACAATAAGAATAAAATTGAATAATATAGATACAAATGATTTATGATGTGAGATACCAATTCATAATGTAAAATTCCAGTTTACATTGCGAATTGGTAAAGATAGAACTTGAACATTCCATTTTGAATCTTCATTAGAAGAGGTTTATGAGTTTCAATTCCTAATTTTATTTTAACCCCATAATTTTCTTAAAAAATAGAGATTTTATCTGTGAATTGTATATATGTACTTAACTTTTTTACTTTAATCACTCATATAAGAGACAAAATAATATTATAATAATATCTATGACATGTTTTAAATTTATTTTTCAATAAATTTTAATGAGAAAATGGGGTCATTAATAAGTAGATTTAAACATAGAGATTTAGATTTGACAAGTCACGATTTAAGGGAGTTGGTTAATTTTTATAAATGATTTTTTCCAATAATTTTCCCATGCTTCAAATTTTTGATATTTTTATTAATTTATTTTATTCTTGGGGTATTTTAATATGAGTGATTTTTCTAATCACATTATCTCATTATTGAGGAATTTTATGAGCTCTACATTTCCGAGTATTGTTTGGAGTACAGTTCTTCTAAAACTCAGGCATGTTTTCTTCTATAACATTCTTTGTATCATGTAAAATCCGTGATTGCACAAAGTTACATTTTATATGATTGAGTAATGTTTTTATTATACGTTTTTTCTAGACCCACATTCACATTAATACTTTTTAATTCTATATAATCCATAAATAAAATTTTCAGGGAAGAGTTTCATTACTAGCCTACATTATCCTTTCCTACCCTACTCTATATATTGTTCACGTTTTTGAAAAATATGGGTGTGGGGGAGACAATTACATGGTGGTTGTGACACACATACTAAAATAGATTGGTGATTGGGGGGGGGGTGATTTCATTGGATTTAGGGAAAAGGTTCATGATTTTCATTCCTTATATTCATTTAACACCCTATTTAAAAATTGAAAAATGGGCCGTGTCTTGAGAAATTCAAAAAACACCATTATTTGACCAGTGATCTTTTTATAACTATTAAAAATATTTTCATGAGGAGATAATTTGGTGTTAAGTGGTGTATATGATATATTTATAAAAACAACTTTTTAGAAATAAAAAAATAAAAAAATCAAGAGCATTATTCATTCATTGCACTTTATTTCTTCATGAACATACTTTGAGTTATTGGGGAAAAGGGTGGTTACTTTTATAGAAGAAATGTTCATTGATATTTTTTTAATTATCATAAAGATTAATTTATATATTACCCTCCATTTTTAGATTTACTTATTTTACATCATTTACCTACCTACCCTAAAACATTAGACATATTTTGTCATAATGGTGAATCTCTCATGATTAACTGTGATTTTGTCTCTATAGGGGTGGATAAAGTAAAATAATTTCAAGCCTATTATTATAAGTATGATTTTAGGTATATGAAAAAATCAATTTACATTTATATGTTGAGTGATGAGTGGAAAATTAATTAAAGTGTGGTAAATTGAAAGTGGCACACACATTTATAAGGAATTATAAAATATAAATGTAAGAACGAAGGGAAATTATTTAAAAAGAGAAAATGTAAAATAAATCATTTTATTTTTTATCTGAAAAGTGAGGAGTTTATGAAATTTTATTATATAATGCTTGAAAATATAATTCACCATTTTGTCACCTTATTTAGCTGACATTGTCTTTAATCCATGGTATGGTGAATGTCCTTTGTATTATATTGGGATTTCATTCTTTAGGGTAATCCTGGATTCATGTGTTGGTGTAGTTGATAACTATATTTCATGAATTTATTTTTTAATATAAAATTCATTGTTTTCTAATTAAATTAATCATTATTTTCCACATATTCAATGATTTATTCATATTAAGGAAGGATAAAATGGAATATCAAATCTGATAGAAAGAGTTTAGAATGACTAGGATTCATGTCATGAGAAGATTATTCATGACTTAAGACATTAAAAGAACAAATACATGACTTGAAGTAGAGGGTATAAGTATAATTAGAATGAATAGATCTTGGAATCAAGGTTTCATGCCATGAAAATAATTTTCAGGGTGTGAATATGTCAGAATTTCACACCCATGCCTACCATGTGAACCAGACCATGGGTTTCTTCAACAAGAGGATGACCATAAACTTTTATGGCATGGAACAAAGGTTTATTCTAGTAATCATTATAGCAATAATTCTGTAGTTCAAATTTTCTTCAAATCTTGACTGAATCCTACACTATTTGACCCTATACTCCCGTAAACACCTTGGATTGACTTAGAAGGATTTAATGGATACATTTTTGGTAGATAAAAGATAACTTTATTATTTTAAATGAATATAAATTAGATTTTGTTTATACTTTATGTTGAATTATAATTCAGATACCAGATCCTAGAGCAAGGTGTTGCACTACTATAGAGTCCTTCACCTGTTATATTTCACCATTTCATTTATGCTTTTATTTTATTTTCTTCTCCCCTATCATCATCTCTTGAATAGAATTAGGGGATAACTTCCAAACTTCTTTTGGTGATGTAGACAATGGGGGAGGGTGCTGTAAACTATTTTTATATTATTTCTATCATGTTTGGGTTGTTGTAATTGGAATTCCTTTCAATTTATTTCTTCTTTCTCTCTCATTGTCATTGGAATGAGAATATGGAATGTTTTCTTTTAATCCCAGAACTAATAAAATTTTAATAGGAATGAAAATTGAATATTTTAGGATAATTATGTTTAAAAATCGTATTTAGACACTTAATACATTAATAACCCTAAGTACTTGACAATGGGAAAATGGGGTTTTTATGTTAATTATGGGATACCAAGATTAAGGATCTTCCTAATCTTGAATCTGAAAACGGTCATTACAAATTGGTTTAATTTATAAATCCACTAGAAACTATACCCATCATCTATATAACCTAATACACTATCAAATTTATTTCAAAACCGAATATTTTTTCTTCACTTTCTTTCTTAAACAACTTAATTTACAAATTATTTTTAATTTACTAATAATCTACTTACACTATCTCATTGGTTCAACCTAAAACTCACCACTTTCTATATTTAGTCAGTTAGTCACATTTGTTTGAGTCATTTAGAAGTTATTAAATTTCCTTACCTAATAGGATTTAATTATTCCCTTTGGGCCCATCAAATTTGTGATCGTTTACTCAAAAGATTAAGTATTAGATATCAAGAAGGCAAGGGTGAATTCTAGAGATCAAAAGGTTACATTATGTAACTTGTAATTTCAAGCAATCCAAAATAAAAATAAACTTAGAGAGATACCACATGGAACATTTCTAGGCCTTTTAAAGGTCATCCCATGAGGATAAATGAAGTTTATAAGTCTGTGAAGTTAGAAAACAACACATGGAAAACTTGAACCAATTGGTGAACAACTTGAAGTTGAAGATGAGAAAGAAGAATAAAAATTGAAAAAGAGTAAGGAGAAAGGGAACATAATTGCATAAGAATAAAGATAAAAATTATATCTATTCAATCTAATACTACCTAGTTGAAGAAATATGATAGACCCGAAGAACCCCCTCTATTGTGAGAAGAAATTTTATCAAGAAAAGAATGGGAAATATTAGGATCAGAAAATGTCTCAAGATTCAGATCATCAATTTGGGATAATCACTCATAAAAATTTACAATAATAATAAAATGAATTTAAAAATATTATAAATTCCAAGAATGAGAAAATATTAGAAAAAATTTTATATACAAAATAATAACTAGTCTCCCTAAATCATTCCTCATTAAATTCCAATCCCCACGTTGATATCTACTTATTTCTTCCCATATTTTTCTAATTCAAATTTATTGAAAATTAAATTTCAAACATGACATGATGATTATTATATGTTGATTTTTTCACTGAGATTAGCAATTAAATAAAAATATCAAGTGCATTCATGCAATTCATAGTTAAAATCTTTTAAAACGTTTCTAAAATTGTTAGGGTAAAATAAAATAAGGAATTAAAACTCATTCTTCTATTCCAATAATGATTTAAAGATAACTTTGTAGGTTTTTATTATACCAATTCCCAAAGTGAGTTGGACTTTTATGTCATGAATAAATATCTCATGTTATGAATCATCTATAAATATATTTTTTAAATTCCATCATGATGTTAGCTAATGCCTTTAATTTATACCATAAAATGAAAATAAATATGTGAATTTTCATGAATTTTCCCATGAAATTTAAAATATTTTGGGGGAGAGTGTATAAACTTAAAAAATAAAATAAATAAAAATCTTAAAAACTCTAGTTTCCTTTTATAAGAACATTATTTAATGTCATTGACTTTATCTAACCTCTTCTCTACTTAGGTGATCATATATTAGACAGATTTTACACGTTCTAGATCCACAAAAGGCCCTATATGTGGCCTATACACATTTGTCAAACCCTTTATTTCATCTAAATATAACTTAACTCTTCTCATAGGAAACATCAATTCAACCTCCATTGGGGAAATCCACTAATGTGTATTTAACCCTAAAAAACTAAATGGAAGATCATGTACCATTCTTACCTATTATCCCTATTTAAATTTTATGGAATCATATTCTCCTTCAGTGTCTTCAATTTTTTTCTTTCATGGAAACATCCACATCATGATTTTCTTTAACTACAACAACATCTTCATATTTGATAATGCTATCCAATTCCTAATCATTTCCTTTCACATCATAATTCATCATTTCCTGATGAATATTTAACTCACTTACTCACTAAGAACTCTTAGGAATATTTCTACACTGAACATGCCTATCAATTCTTATATACTGGTAAATAAGGGTCTTCCTAATATTAGAAGGGTTCTCTATTTCTCCAGGTCTATTACTAAAATTTCCACTGGGAATTTTAAGTTTTCAATTATGACTATTAAATCTTCAATGATATCTCATGGTTATTTCACCATTTATTATACTAGTTGGAGTAAAAATTTTGTATTCTTCATATTATCCAAGCCCAAGCTCTCAAAAATGTCATAATATATGATGTTGATGCTTTCACTTAGGCTACATAGTAATTTCCAAATTTTTTTAGACCCAAAATTAATTAGAATTGAAAAGCTACCTTGGTATTTCTTATTTTTAGTGAATTCCTCTAACAATGATTCCAAACACTCTCATGTGAGTGAAATGGTGCCAATATCTTCCATGTTTTTCATATTATTCACTATCTATTTCATGAATTTTTTTCTTATTTTAATATTAGTGAGGGATTATATGAAAGTGATATTACTATTATGTTTTTATAAATGTTCTAGAAACTTACATTTTTGTTTGTCGATTATTCTATGCACTTGCCACTCTAGAAAAGGTATTCTTAGATTAAATAGTGAGGTTTATACTATTTATTATTTTGCAGCTACTTTATCTATCTCCTTACTCTTTTTTTTCTTTTTTTTATCTTTCACTTCATGATATTTTTCACTTGGTTCAAGGTTTTTGTGTGGTGTTTCCTAGATTCTTAGAGTTATTACCTTTAGTTCCCCTTACGAGTTGAATTATTCATGGCCTATTAGTGTTACTCATGTTATTTATCTATATTTCTCTATAGTTTTCTCCAATTAATATTCTAGGTTCCATAGTATAGCCTTTTTATCTCTAGAATATTCCCTCTTCTTGTTGATGTTTTCTCCTTATTCTTATAAATAAATGTTTATAAATTTTATGGACCTAAATGGAATCATTAAATATTATGAGGAAAATAAAGTTTAATAATTTATAAATGAATAAAACAAGTGAAACTAAATAACTAAATCTATAAATATATGAGTTTGAGGTTGAACCCATGATATGGTGAAAGTAAATTTTTAGGAAATTAAAAATAAATTGTGATTGATGTTTTCTAAGAAAGTGAGTGAGGTATGATTATTTGGTTTTGAAATCAATTTGAGAAAGTGTTCCTGGTATTTTATATTCCAGGTTTAGGTTCTAGTAAATTTAGAAATTAAACCAAATTGTCATGATTATTTTTGGATTAAAAAATATAAAGATCTTTGGTCTTGGTATCACATCCTTAATGAAAAAAATCCCTTTTTTCTATGGTTAAGTACTTAGGGTTATTAATTAATTAAGTGTATTGATACAAATTTTAGTCATAATTACCTTAAACAATTAAATGGTTATGCATAGTTAAAGGTTACTAGTTTTTCAATTAAAATAAATCTTTCAACATTCTTATATCAATGATTAGAAGATAAAAAATGAAATAAAATTGAAATGAATTTTAATTGAAATAACTCAAACATGAAAAAAATAATTGAAAAATATTTCACTACACCCTCGCCCTTTGTTTACATCATCCAACATGGCTTGGGAGTAACCACAAAATTCTAGTCCCAAGGTAGTGGTAGGGAAGAAATCATAAAAATAAATATATAGCTAAAATGGTAGAGTAGAACCAGTGAAGAACTTTGATGTAGTGAAACACCTCACCCTAGACTCTGGCCATGACTATCCATCCTTCAAGAGTAGTAATTTTTGCTTATTTATGGGAATTCAAAGAACCTAGATTGCATTAAATCCATCATAAATCTATCCATTGACTCTTCTAGAGTCAATCCTGGGTGTTTACGTGTGTCTTGGGTCTAATAGTGTGGGATTCAGTCAAAATTTAATGAAAATAAACATTAAAAAATTATCGTTTCTATTGTTCACGGTGTGAACCTTGGTTTCATAAAGTGGAAGTCCATGGTCAGCCTCTCATTGAAGAAACTCATGTCTTGGTTCATGGGGTAGGCATGGACATGAATGTCTGAAATATTCATGCAACGAAAATGGGTTTCATGTCATAAAACCTTGCTTTCTAGAACTAATTTCTTTGTTTCTTCTTCCAATATCTACTTAGAGTCTCTCATTTTTTCTTCTAAAGTCTTATAATATAAATAAGCTTCTCACGATATGAATCTTGGTCATCTCAAACTCATTTTTCATCTTTTATATTCTTTTATATACTACCCAAATATGGATAAATAATTAAATACATGGGAAATAATTATTAATTTAATTACAAAATAAGGAATTTTATATTAAAAAAGATATACGTAAAATATATCTATCAAACCCTTAAGCACTTGAGTTCCAGATTTTCCTCTAAAATTAAATCTCATCATACTATAAATAATGTTCACCCTATCATGGTTTAAATTAACTTTCAATAAAACCATGTGATTAACTGGGTGAATTAAATGTTTATGCATTATATAGGAAAATTTCTTCAACTATTTACTTTTCAATGAAACAAGTGAACAATTTATTTTAAATTTTCTCTTTTGAATTGACTATATACCTTTATTCTTACATTTATATTTCTCAATTCATTATCAATGCGCATGGCACATGGAATTTACCCCACCTTGATTTATTTTTCACTCATTACTCATTATACAAATGTAAATGAAGTTTTTATACCTTTAATTACACTCCTTACCATAGGCTTAGAATGCATCTACGCACTACAAACTATAGATAAAAATCACAATTAATCCTAAGGTATTCTCTATTTGGATCAAATATCCATGAGGTTTCATGGTAGGTAAGTAAATGACCTAAAATAGGTAATTCTAAAAAATGTGGTTAATCTATAAATTAATTTGCATGATAATGAAAAATAGTTTAATGGAAATTTACTCTATAAAAGGACCACCCTTTTACCCCAAAAATTTAAAGTAGGATAATAAAGTAATGAAGTACAATGAATGATGCACCCTATTGATTTTTTTTCTTTTTTGGATGTTGTTCTTGGGAAAAATTTCCATTCACCACATAACCCTAATTAATCTCTTTACAACACTATTTATAATAGTTATAGCAAGATCACTGGTCAAGCAATGATGATTTTTGAATTACCCAAAATACCACCCATTTTGGATTTTTTGTGAAGAGGTAGTGTAATGAATATAATGAATTAAAATCATGAAACTTTCCCCAAATCCCATAAAATCACTCCCACACTTATCTGTTTTAACATGTATGACCCTTCCACCATGGAACCTTCTCCCACATACACATATTTTTAAAAACAAAGAAGGAATATATAGAGTAGGGTATGAATGGATAAAGTATGATTGCAACATGGCTCTTCCTTAACATAGTTATCAATATATTCTATGATATTAAAACGGATTAATGTATATGTGGGTCTAGGAAAAAGGGATAATAAAAAAAAGTCTTTAATCATATTAAACATGACTTTGTACAATCACAACATCAATTATATGAAAAAATGTTTTAGAAGAAAACATTTCTAGGTTTTATAAGAAATATGAACAAGAGAGGAATGGAAATTATGAGGCATAAAAAACGTTTCAAGAAAAAGATCATGTGATTGGACCAATCAATCCTATAAATGAACCCCAATAATAAAATCTATTAAATAATATCATAAATTTAAATAATTATAAAATCATATAAAATATTTCATTTAAAAAAATTAAAGTCTCCCAAAATCATGACTCATCAAATCTAAATACCTATGTTTATCTATACTTATTCATTCCACCATTTTATTATTCAAATTTAGTGATAAATAAATTTAAAACATGTGATGGTGATTATTATAATTAGATATTGTCTCCTAGATCAATGATTAAAGAAAACAATGTAATGTTTAGGCATGAAATTTGTAGTAAAAAAAATCTTTTTTTAAATGGTGGGGGTAAAATAAAATAAAAAACTGAAACTCATAAACCAATTATAATGAAGCTTTTAAAAGGGCTATTTATGTTCGATCTATAACATTTCATGGAATGAACTTGAAGTTTACATTGTAAATCAGTTTCTCATGTCATGAATCATCTATTAGAAGATTCTTTATTTTCCTTCCTACTGCTAACCAGTGCTTTTATTTTTGATATATAAATGACAATAAAAAAGTGAAAATATAGGTCATTTCCTATTAAATTTAAAATATTTTTTGGAGAGTGTATACACCTAAAAATATAAAATAATGAAAAATCATAAAAAAACATAGGTTTCCTCCTCGAAGAATTTTTTTAATATCATTGGATCAACCTTACCTCTTCTCATCTTAGGTGACCAAATATTGGAAAAATTGTAGCTGTTCTAGATAAAAAATTTACTTAGTTTTAACATATCTATAAATTTCATCCCTTGTACTTCGTTCAACTATATCTTAATTCTTTTTATGGGATAAATCGTTCAATATCCATCAGACTGATCCACCAGTGTTTCTTTAATACTAAAAAACTAAATGGTAGATCATGTACCATCCATAATGAATACCACTCTTTAAAATTAGTGGAATTGTATTATTCTTTATTGTCTTCAATTTTTTTCATAATAGTAGTCACCTCATTATTTTCTTTAACCACCATAACATATTTAGCTTCCAAAATGTTGTTTTCTTCTAGACTATAATCTTTTACATCATAATCCCTTATCACCTAGTGAATATTGAAAATAACATGTTCACTACCATTTATTAGGAATAGTTCTCCATATTGATAGTTTATCAATTCTTTTTTTGTGGATAATATGGGTGTTAATAAGATTAGTGTAGTCCCCTCCTCCTCTATTTCCAACACTAAAAATTCAACCAAGAAGTATAATTTTTCAACATTAACTATTATATCTTCAATGATACCTCAAGTGTATTTTACTATTGAATATTCTAGTTAGAGTGAAACTAATTTATTCTAAATCTTATCCAATATAAAGATCTTGGACATATTTTAAGACATTATTGGACTCTTGCACCTAGATCATACAGTGATTTCCTAATTTTTATAGGCCAGATATTAATTGGAATTAAAAATCTATTTGTTTCTTGTTGTTTTTTTGGCAGGCCCTTTGACACCACCATTAAACACTCTTGTGTGAGTGGAATAGATCCAATAAAATACATGTTTTCCCTATTAGTAATCATCTATTACATGGGTTTTTTTGTATTTCATCATGTTGATGAAGGATTCAATGAAACATATATTAATATATAATTTTTTTTAAGTTTTCTAGAAACTTACATTTTTACAAGTCGATTATTCCATACACTATGATCTTCGTATAAGGTAGTTTTGGTTTGAATATATGTAGTTATTATCTATATTATTCCACATTTACTTTCTCTTTCCCCTTATAATTTTCCTATTTTATTCTTCTTTTTAATCTTGTACTTTAGGGTTTTCATCTCTAGGTTCAAGGTTTCCTTGTGTTGTTTTCTCGCTTCTCAGAGTTATGACCTTTAGTTTTCCTCATGGGTTGACTTATGTGTGTCCTGTTAGTGTTCCTCACGGGTTGACTTATGCATGGAATATTAGTTTTCCTCATGGTCTCTCTCTAAGTTTCTCAACAATTTAGACCAATTGAAATTAAAGGTTCCATAGTACAACCTTTTGATCTCTAAAATCACCCCAAGATCCTTGATAGAAACTCCTTGATCTTTGGAATAAGTATTCTAAAATATGATGTCCCAAAGGGTTTTGTTAAATCCTACAAAGATAAGAAAATTTAATAATTTATAATTGAATTAAATAAATATAATTGAATAAATAAATATATAATGAGAAGATTTTGATATCTAACTATTGAGATGGTTAAAGTATATTTTTAGGAAATTAAAAAATATTTTTGATTGAAGTAATTTAATAAATATACTAAAGAAATCAATTTTTTGTATTCAATTTGAAAAAGCATGTTAGGATTTGTATATTCTGGGTTTGAGTGTGAGTAAATTTAGAAATTAAACAATTTTTCATGATTGTTGTTAGAGTAGATACTAACAAGGTCCTTAGTCTTAGTATCCCCTCCTTAATGAAAAACATCTCCTTTACCATGGTCAAGTACTTATAGTTATTAATGAATTAATTTTATAAATACAATTTTTAAACATAATTACCCTAAACCATTCAATGTTCATGCTTAGTTTAATGTAATTATTTATGAAATTGGAAGAAATTTTTTAGATAATTATACCAATGATCATGAGATAGAAAGAGGATATAAATTTATAGGAATTTTAGTTTTAATAGCCTAAAAATGAACAAAATAATAGGAAAATAATTCATAACAACCTCTCCCATTGTCTATATCACCTGACATAGTTTGGGAGTTACCCATGATGCTTGTTATGAGGGGTGATAAGGGAGGATAAAAGAAAAGAAATTTATAATTTAAATGAAATTGTAGAACCAATAAAGGAATCTATATTAGCATAGAATATATCCCTAAGCTCTGGTCTTTAAATGACTATATATTCTATAGTAGAAGAAACAGTAGTGAAAATACCCAAACCAGATTAGTGTAATCACTGAGAGGGGGAGGGGTGAATCAGTGATCACTTTTTAAATTTATTTCTCGAGAAATAACTTTCACCCACTGTTTAAGATTTATAACTTCATTATAAAATAAACATACAAGAGAAACCATAGTAACAAGAGTATTTGGAAGGTTCTCTACTCAATATGAGAAGCTAGTCCTTGGCATGATCTGGAAATGATACTGAACACACAACCACTAGAAATAAATCTGTTAAGTGTGGTTACAATAATTAAGATATACCCTTACAATTTTGATTCACTTTAAACAACTTATAGTTCATAATATTCTTTCAAAAGTAATTATGTAACAAATATTTTCAAAACAATAGTATAATCTTTACCAATAGAATTCAATAATCTGTTAGTGTTTTTCTTGAATTTTTTCACACTTGTAATTCAAATAAGTATTTCTTTATTCTTCCACTTTCTTGAATATCAGTAGTAAAAAATTTCTTTTACACTGATAACCTAATGAACCCCAATCAGGGACACATATAAATTTTTGTTTATTATTTTATGTTCACCTCAAATTATATTTGGATTTTATCAAAAGGTTATTCACATGTGCATGTGGTTAATGATCACATGAAAATTTTCTAATATCCACATATGCATGAAAATATCAACCTAAGTTCCTCCTTTCTTAACACACAAACTATCCTCTTCTAACACATGTAGTTTTCCTCAATTACTTCTCAATGTATGTACACTCAGAACCTTTGCGAATGATGTATCAGATGTCTTTTGTGTGTCTAAGGAGCTTCATGAAAACATAAGGAATTTTGGAACACATTATTCACAAAGCACAGTGGGAGTTCACAATTCATGAAATGGATCATGGAACAATCCTTATTCATGAAACATAATGGGGATATATGATATACAAGCACTGGTTCACATGACTAGTTGTATTTTTGAAGAAATGTGAGAGATTTAAACATTATTCATGTGTCTATGGGGTATTATTCTTTACAAAAGTAGAAATATTCAAAAAAATATTCTTCTTTAGGAATAATTTAAGGTTTGAATATTATTAATTTACTTTCACACAAAATAATACTTTGAAGAGTCTCTATTTTTTATGGAAAATGAGAGCTCTTTGAAAAGAACAAGTGAAAGCGCATCAGTTATCATTAATTCTTCTATTTTTATAGGAAGGATTCCTCATCACTACCTTATTAGATCCTAATTTTTATGTTGTTCCTGTGACCCTTTCAATGATATGATGATGTTAGCTTTGAATATCTTCAAACGCAGGTTGAAATTATATTGCGTAATATGGCGCCTTTTCTTGATGATCAGGCTTCCATTTATTCCTTCATGACCAAGTGTATGTTCATGGATGTATCATCTATTTTTTATATTAAACATTACCCATTCGTATTGGGTGCATGAATCAGCCTCTACAACTATGTTTTCATTCGTCCGATGCTCATGTCATTTTATCCACCATTTGATTTTTATGCATGAAAGTGAAATTATATGAATTTATAATATTAATTATACAAGTGTTTCAATCCAAGAAACATCATCAGATAAATCCTTGGCCCAATTTATCCATTATTTTGGATTATAAAGATCCATTATTCGTATATTCGTTGAAGGATGTAGGTTGAATACGATCGAAGAAAATGATCGTGCAGCTGGGAATGATCACATCTCACAACCAACCTTATTTGAGTATAATTAATGGATGGATGAATAGTGTATAGGATATTGTATCCCATATTGAAAAAAGTGCATTCTACCTCTCCCTAATAAACCATTCTGTGTCTACTGCTTGCTCGAGCCAGTAGCGGGGTCGACACCAAGATGACACTGCACACACTTCACCCACACGGGTTGTGACACACATTTTCTATATGAAAGTGGGAATGATACCCAACCTATGCACACCTATGGGCATGCACACCATGGGATAAAACATGGGACCGAATGGTTCCTATGACCACTATACTCTTTTACCTTCTTTTAGGTCTGAAGGGATGGACCTCCCCACGTGGTCGACCTAGAGTCCCATAAGTGTGTCGATGGACTATCCCCTTGGGTTTGTAATGGCTAGCCAATTTTTTAACAAACACCTAAACTAAATTCTAATTGAAGTATCATCAAAAAAATCCATTATCCATATCTTCATATTCTATTATCCATCATACAATAATAAATTTCATGGTTCACCTTCACTTCATGAAAAAGTATATTTCATATTATCTTATTCAAGTGAGCTATTATCACGATTCTCATGTAATAGTAAAAATAACATGACCCTATTCAAATGATAATCCTAATATTATAATAAAATTGGAATATAAATTCAAAGAACTTATTCAATATCAAAACCACATTCTTCTTTGTTGTTCACAATGTATCACCTTTGATACATTTATTCTTGAACATAGAGTGAGTTTCATAATCATCTAATTTTGTAATTTGATTTATATACTAAACAAACCTAACCAAATATTATTGATCAGCAAATGAAAATATCTTAAGAATATTCAAAATATTTCTAAGAAAATTGGTCCCAATAACCCCCCCATATAGATTTTTTTGTGAACCAAGGACTATAAATCACTAAAATGTTTAAACTCATGAAATGGATTATTTATCCAGAAATTAATATCCCATGTGAGTAAAATAATTCTAAGAAATCAAATTCATTTAAAAAATACCATATTTTCCATAAACAGTGATTTAAGAACTTTTATTCCTACATATCCTAAGAAACCTTTCTTTTCCACTTTATAAAAACAAATTCATTATAACTCCCTGACCCTAGTTACCCAGAGTTGGTGTATTATTACATAACATTGGCATGATAAAAAAAGATCAAATCTCGAATGACCAATTAGTTTAGTAGCCTTGGAAATACTAGATACATTCATAAGTTTTACTTTACATTATAAAATGAAAAACTACCACAACATAGTCTCCATAGGGAACACTCATATCCCTTAGACTATCCCTGTAGGTCATTCATAATATACCTTTTCGCATCCTAGAAAAAAACATAGAAAGGGGTGAGCTCAAATGATCAGTAAGGATAAAAATATAGCGAAAACTTTCCTAAATAACCATAAAAATTTAAGGAAATATAAGACTAAAACAAAATCATTTTAAACTTGAACTTAAACATAATATGGAAAAGATAAAATCAAATAATTCCATTTACTTATTCACACATATATTCTACTAGTCGAATAACCACATGAAATATCAATAGCCACTTTCATAATGATGGAATGCATAATTCCAGGCTTCATAACCACATAGTCAAGGTCTTATGACAAGACTACAAATAAGATTTTGGCAAGGCCTTGTTCCAAGACACTAGTTTGCTTAATGAGACCTACTGATGCATCGAGGAGCTATAACGGGCTCCACCCGTCACTTACTAAGTCCAATGCATTCCTCTTATGAAAAGTTTTAAAAATAACGTAAACATTCATATTAAAACTAGCATACGAAATATCAATAATTTATCCATAAACCTTGAATGGTATAAAAATAACACATCAAAAGTCAAATACATCACAAAACCTTCATTACAATATGGAATTTTTGTATCAAAATAAATCAAATTCAAACAATTTTAAAATCCATCAAAGGATGTTGACATAGATAAAAATGAATTGTAAAACTCTTTGAGAGAAATATCCCTTTTTCATGAAAACATTTAAAAGTCACACAATTTATAAAGGAATACATTTAAATAAATTTTTTAATCAAAGTGTCCCATATCACTTTGAAACTTCTTAAAGTAATTAACATCTTAAAAACATTCATGTCCATATAAATAAATCCTTAAAAACCATTTTGAAAACATTGAAATTAATGAGAATGATTTAGATGAATAAATATTTAAAATATTTAAGATGATGTTAAAGTAAAAAATTCCCTTAAAAATAATCCCTTTGAAAACACTTTTAAGAAACATGGATATGGATAATAAATATGTCCCAGTAGATACTTACATAAAAACAACCTCGGATAACAAAGAGATTGTGAAATTAACCCTTACCTTGTTCTTTTCCTTGGTAAAGGGTAGGTTAAAATCCTGTATATTGGTGAAATAATTGTTATTAAATTATAAAATAACCATATACATTAATATGATATCATATATGATCTTCTAATATTGTTTTGTTAGTGATATTTCAGTAGTATCATCGTTTCAGGTGTTAATTGATTCATTTTCCTTTATATGATTTGTTATATAAGTAATTATTGTTATGGATAGGATGTATATTATTCATATTAATAATGATATTAAGTCTTTAAACCTTATTTTATTAATCCTAAAATTGAAATTAGTCTTGAATGATTACGATGGGGAATGAATCTCATCGTGTTCTTGGAGACGATAATCCGTACGTACGCACGAGCGAGAATATCATTATTTTGATATTAAAATAGTATATAGTTGGATAGTATATCATATATAAAGAATCATTATCATGTTATATTTATTATTTACATCATTTATACTCATTATTATACCCATCCAAATGATTAAGTGCTTTAATAACAAACTACACTACGACGTGGAGACGGTAATCCGTACGTACGCACTTATGGTGACTTTGTCATTTATAGGATGGATAGAATAATTAATATGGTTGTAAAATTTTTATAATAACATAAAAGTATATATAATATACTTGAGTTATTATTTTATAATGGAAATAACAAATAAAGAGGAAGTGGAAGAAGAAAAGAACTTGAAAGAGGTGATGAAATATTCACCTCTTCTTTGAGTTCTTCCTTTTGATTTGATCAAAAGGGATTCCTAGGTTGGATTTATAACTAATGTAAGGCCTCTAGGATTAAGGGAGGAAGATTGGGAGGATATTTGGGCTGGTTTTGGCCGATCCAGAAGCTTGGGAGGTGTGAAATTAAGAGAATGAGAAGTGCCCTTTTATAAGAGGAGTGAGGGGCACCTTAGGAAAAGATTGAAACATTATTTTATAATAAAATAATTTTTGGTTTCTAATGGCTCCAAGATAATTTAATTAGAGGATAATGTGGGGATAAGTCAAAAACCGATCAAACAATAGGTTTTAGACAGGTTTGTGTCACCATATTAACCTTATCTTTTACATTTAACTTTTAGTTAAATAGTTTGACATTTACCATGTCTCTTTGTATTTTTATATTATATGGTTAATAAAATTACTATAAACTACCAAGAAAACCCCAATAGGTTCATTAATGAAACATATAATATTATTAAGGCCTTTTGGCCGAACCTTATATTTTTAGGAATATTATATCAACCAATAATATAGTATTTTTTTAAAAACTCAATTATGTCAATTTTGACATTATTTAATAAATGATTTTTTAATGTCCTAATAAATTAATTACTTAGAAATAGAATCATATGGTTAATCCTAAAATGTCATATTAACCTATAAAATTATTTTAATTCATCAAAATTCTCAAATTACATTTATTTGGATATTTATAATATCTATTATTTTAATATTTCAATAATAAGGTAATTACTTCGTCTTGATTGTGTCATAAACAAATTAAATTATTTAATGTCTAAAAATTATAAATAAAATATAATTATGTAGGAAATATTTTTATATTTCTAATTAATATTTATAGTTGAATTTATATTATGTATAACACTATATTAAAAATTGTTTAGTTATTAAACTTTGAATTTAACTCTTTTAACTCTTCTTCAAATAAAATAATAATAAATGTACTAATCTTATCCAAGTGGACCTAAAGGATCATATTTTATTCCTAAAGTTGTTTTTGGTCGAATTAAACTTATCCAATAGAATTACGACATGTTTTAGGGTAATAATAATATCATTTTTACCTTTAATTACCCTATTTACTTTTAACCGTGGTAAATAATAGTAAAAAGTTACTATTCACCAAAAACTATTTTCATCTTATTGAACCAAATTTTTCTTACTAATATCAACCATGTGTCTTGTATTTTTGAAATTCCACTCACAAAAGCGGTAAAATTAAGTTTTATGCGAATTTCCAAATTCTCCTAGGAGGTGGGTAAAAGACGGAGAAAAGTGTAATAAAATTTTTTATATCTAATATTATTAAAAAAAGAGTCCAATGAATTACATTGAAAATATATAGGTATTATTTATATATTTTGACCTAAAAAAATTTAAATAAAACAATTAATTATTTAAATAAAAAGTCATTTTTAAACAATAACGCATTATTTTTCACTATTCATCAAAAATTGAATGTTTTAAGAAAAATATCAAAAATTCACCCTTAGCAAATTTTGATATTCTGAATCCAAAAATGAATTCTATTTTGATAGATAAATTTTAAAAAATTTCAAAAATTGGGTATTACTATTCATAAGGGCTAGTTTGATTGGTCGCGGTGTGTTAGAATCTCGAAGTTGCGTACAATGCAAGCTATTGCATTATTCAAAGGGAAACGTACTATGTAAGTTTGGGGTGTTACATTATTCCCTACTTCAAATAATTTATCCTCGAAATTTATATAATACTACCACACAAAATTTTTTGGGTGGTTCTTCATCATAAGTTCCTCTGGTTCCCACATTGCCTCTTCCATCTTATGGTTTCTCCATAGAACTTTTACCAGATGAGTTGTCCAGTTTCTCAGCACTTTTTCTCTTGTATCAATAATTTTGACAGGATCTTCACAATAAGACAGATCAGGTTCTAGTTCAATTTTGTCATAGGTGAGTACATGTGTTGGGCCAGACATGTATTTTCTCAACAGTGATACGTAGAACACATCATGAACTTTAGAGAGACTTGGAGGCATTTCCAAACAATAAGATAAAACTCTTATTCATTCTAGAATTTCGAAAGGTCCGATGTACCTAGGACTCAATTTACTTTTCTTACCGAAACGTATAACACCCTTCTATGGAGATACCTTCAAGAAAACATGATCTCCCACCTAAAATTCCAAATCATTCCTTCGGTTATTGACATAGATATTTTTGCCTACTTTGGGCTTCTTTGATGTGGGTTTGGATAACATTTACATTTTCCATTGTTTCCTCAACAAGTTATGGGCCTATGAGTTTTCTTTCACCAACATCATCCCAACAAGTTGGTGTGTGACATCTCTTTCCATATAACACTTCATATGGTGCCATCTGAATACTTGAATGGAAGCTATTATTATAGGAAAATTCTACCAGAGGTAAATATTGACCCCACATACCTTGAAAGTCATGTGAGAAAGATCTCAACATGTCTTCTATGGTTTTAATAATCCGTTCTAATTGTTTACCAGTTTGAGGGTGGTAGGCTGTGCTCAAACGAAGTTCAGTATCTAGGGATTTCTGAAAACTTTTCTAGAATCTTGATGTAAAACTGGGATGAAGATTAGAAACAATCGATAAGGGTACTCCATAAAGTCTTATAACATCACTAATATATAGTCTTGCTAGACGTTCAAGTGGTAAATCATATTTATAGCAAGAAAATGTGCTGACTTTGTAAGACGATCAATAATGAACCATATTAAATCATTCCTTCTAGGAGTCTTTGGTAGCCCCATGACAAAGTCCATCGTAATATTATCCCATTTCCACTCAGGTATGGGAAGAGGTAGCATGAATCCTCCAGGCTGTTGCATTCCAAATTTTACTTGTTGACAAACCATACATCTTGACACAAAATCAGTAATCTCCCTCTTCATGTTATCCCACCAAAAATGTTCTTTCAAATCTCTATACATCTTGGTGCTACTGAGGTGTATAGAGAAATTGGAGCTATGAGCATCATATAAAAATTCCCTTTTTAGATCCGGTATATCAGGAACACAATGTCTCTTCCCAAATTTCAAAATCCCATCTTCATATATGAAGTCACTCAATCTACCATCATTCACAACTTTAATCTTCTTTTGAAACTCCTCCTCAACAGTCTGAGAACTTTTTATCCTTTCTAGTAAAGATGGGTTGACAACCATTTGAAAAAGTATTGATGTTTCACCTTCTATGATTATTCCCATATCCATTTTCACTGGATCCATGAAAATTGGATCTCTTTCGACTCTCATCTTGTTCAAAACTCCATGATCATTTCTTCTCAAAGCATCTACCACCTTATTTGACTTCCCGAGGTGGTAGTGTATTGTGAAATCATAATCCTTGAGTAGTTCTAGCCATCAACTTTGCCTCATGTTTAGTTCTTTTTGTGAGAAAATATACTTCAAACTCTTGTGATCAGTATAAATCTCACATTTTTCACCATAGAGATAGTGACTTCATATTTTCAGAGCAAAGATTACAGTTGCTAACTCTAGATCGTGAGTAGGATAGTTTTTCTCAGGAATTTTTAGCTATCATGATGAATAGGAAATCACTCTATCATTCTGTATAAGGACACAACCAAGTCCTTTCTTTGAAGCATCACTATAAATAACAAAACCATCATTCCCTGATGGTAGAATCAAGATAGAATCATTGACTAATATTCTTTTCAGTTCTTCAAAACATTCTTTACACTCTTTTTCCCAAAAAAATTAACCCCTTTACGTGTGATCTTGATTAATGGGTCATCCAATCGGGTAAAATTCTAGAAAAAACACTGATAATTACATGCTAAAACAATAAAACTACGTGCCTCATTTATACTCATCAGTGTGGTCCATTCTTGGATTGCCTTGGTCTTTGAAGGATCAACAGATATTCTATCCTTAGAGATAATATGGCTAAGAAAAGAAATCTCTTGAAGCCATAATTCACACTTGCTAAACTTCCAATATACTTCATTTCTTATATAGGTTTTCAGAATGACGAGCAAGTGATTTTCATGATCTTCATATCTTTTGGAGTATACCAGGATATCATCTATAAATACCACTACAAAGTCATCAAGATATTCCTTGAAAACTCTGTTCATTAGATTCATGAAAACAGAGGGTGCATTAGTCATCCGAAAAGGCATTACTGTAAACTCATAATGCCTGTAACAGGTTTCAAAATGCTGTTTTTGGAATGTATTCCTTCTTCACACACAACTGATGATATCCAGATCAAAGTTCAATCTTTGAAAAATATTGAGCTCCATGAAATTGGTTGAATAAATCATCAATGCGAGGTAGGGGATACTTGTTCTTTATTGTTATATCATTGATCTCCCTGTAGTCAATGCACAACCTCATAGATCTATCTTTCTTCTTAACAAAAAGGACAGGGGATCCCCATGGAGAAACACTAGGGAGAATAAATCCCTTTTTACTCAATTCCTCTTGTTGTTTATTTAGTTACACTAATTCCATAGTGGCTATTCAATATGGGGTCTTCAATATGGGCCTTAAACCAAGAATTAAATCAATGGAAAACACAATTTCTCATTCTGAAGGATGTCCAGGTAAATCCTCTAGAAATGAATCAAAATATTCTTGCACAATAGGTACGTCCTCTATTAGAAAATTATTTTCCTAACTCATAGTTATGTCAATATCTTCTTCCACAATACTTGAACTTAGTAGAGCGACTAGGGGTGGATCTAGATAAGAATCAGGTGGTGATGTTTCTACTCTAATGATAAGGTACTACTTATCATCCTAAAAAATTGTAACCTCCTTATTCTTACAATAAATTTTCACATCATGGTCTGAAGGCCAATCCATTCCGAGTATTATATCAAATTCAATCATGGGTATGAAAATGATATCAGCACATAAAGAACATTTATATGCTCTAATGGGAACTGATTCACAAAACTCTGTTGTGATGATACTTCCCTTAAAAGTTTTGACTCACAACTACCTTGTTAAGTCAAATTGAAAATATCTAATTTTTCTTAAAAAACAAGGAAGATATGAAACAATGCGATGATCTAGAATCAAATAAAGAATTTGATAAACTTGAAAAAATCAGTAAATTACCTGCCACCATGTCTTTCTGAGCTTCAACCTCAGAAGTAGTGATAACATAATCTTGTCCTTGATCCCGTGGCCTTTTCTAAGGTAAGTTCCCTTGTCACTTAGGAAATTCATTTTCATAATTCCCCTTTTATCTACAATTGTAGAAATCAACATTTACAGCCTCTTTATACCCCTTGCAATCATGATCTTGGTGGCATTTTTCACCACACATGTAACAGGGTCCCATTCCCTTCTGGAAAGTACCATGGTGTTTCTTCTCAAATTTACTGTAGAATGGATATTCAAATTTTCTCTTATTTCCCTTATTTCCATTTCCAAAGTGTTTAGCAGATATCTTCTACTCCTACTTTGCTTTAAAGTTGTAATACTTTGAGAATTCTTTTTCTGTCTTAATAGCACATAAGGCAATATTTTCATATGATGAGAAGTATTGTGAGACTAATTATTTATGAAGAAATGTTTTTAACCTATTAAATAATTGATCAATCTTACTCCTTGGGTTATGTATATAATATGATGCATGCCTTGCTAACCTTGTAAAGATATCCTCATATGTTGTGACATTCTCATCCTATTTTTGCATCAGACTCAAAAATTGTCTATTAATATCCCCTCAATGGTCAAGAGGAAAGTATTTTTCTAATAAAATATCTTTAAACTCCCTCTATTCCAAATTTGATACTTTATCATCTTCATTTGTGTTTTGAATTAATGACCACCATTGATCTGCATCTCTCGTGAGACGATAAAATTCCATGACAACTTTTTCCCTTTCACAACTCCCCAAAGAATGAAATATTTTCTCTATAGAATTTATCCATTTCTCAGCTACTAATGGATTTATACATCCATTTAATGTTGTTGGTTGTTGCCTCATGAAGAGGTCTAACATTGATCCTATATGTTGTAGATTAGGGTGCTCCATACAGGTAAGGTTATTATTCATAACCTAAGTGAGTTGTCTCAGTATGGTGATAAGATGATCAATACCAGTTACTTCACCAGCTCCACTATAATTATCTTGATTAGTAGGGAAATCCCTACATGGATTACGTGCGTTTATATGATTTCCATTCCTTCTACTATGCGCCATTTCTAAAAAATGGAATACACTAGATTTGTTTATGAATAACAATATATAAATCCAAACTTTTAAAACACTTAACATAAATTGAACAGTTTAAGGATATAATCCATAATCATAAAAATGTTTTCTTTGAGGAAGTATATAATCATAAACCCTTCATTATGGTTTGTAAAGAAAATGAGAATTATCATAAGAATATACACCAGGACTGTTGTAACCAAGAGTACAGTAAAGCCCGTTGTCTTGCACCAGTTCCTGTTCGAGTCTAGCTCAAAGTGGTGATTTTTGGTATTACCCCTAGGTACATCTGTTCTAGAGCCGCCTCTACCTGCTCGTATCTAGATAGGGATGTATTTCTTGGAAAACTCCCAAAATCTTTATAGTACCAAAATTTTATGAAATTATTCTATACTAATCCTCAAAGTCTATCTTAGGGTAATGTTCTCTAATCAGAGTTTTTTTAAATTTAGCTTCCAAGGTTTATACAAAACTTCTTATAATACCAACTGTAATGCCCCGATCCTCATTACCTAGAGTCAGTGCATTATTACATAACATTGGTATGATCACAAAAGATCATGTCTTGAAATACTGATTAGTTTAGTAGCCTTGAAAATACTAGATACATTCATAAGTTTTACATTACATTATAAAATGAAAAACTACAACAACATAGTACCCATAGGTCACACTCATATACCTTAGACTATCCCTGTAGGTCAGTCATAATATACTTCTTCACATCTTGGGAAAAAAATAAAACATAGAAAGGGGTGAGATCAGATGGTCAGTAAGGATAACAATATAGCAAAAACTTTCATAAATAAGCATAATCATTTAAGGCAATATAAGACTAAAAAAAAGCCTTTTAAACTTGAACTTCAGCATAATATGGCAAAGATAAAATCAAATAATTCCATTTACTTATTCACATGGATATTCTACTAGTTGAATAATCACATGAAATATCAATATCCACTTTCATAATGATGGGATGCATTTTGAAGAACTTCATAACCACATAGTCAAGGCCTTGTACCAAGACTACAAATAAGATTTTGTCAAGGCCTTGTTCCAATACACTAGTTTGTCTCATGAGACCTACCGATGCATCAAGGAGCTATAGCGGGCTCCACCCATCACTTACTAAGTCCAATGCATTCCTCATATGAAAAGGTTTAAACATAACATAAAAATTCGTATTAAAACTATCATACGAAATGTAAATACTTTATCCATAAACCATGAATGGTATAAAAATAACACATCCACAATCAAACATATCAAAAAACCTTCAATACAATATTGAAGTTTTGTATCATAATAAATCAACTTCAAACAAGTTTAAAATCCATCAAAGGATATTGACATAGATGAAAATGATTTGTAAAACACTTTGAGAGAAATATACCTTTTTCATGAAAACATTTAAAAGTCACACAATTTTGAAAGTAATACATTTAAAGAAATTTTTTAATCAAAGTGTCCCATACCTATTTGAAACTTTTTAAAAGAATTAAAATTTTAAAAACATTCATATCCATATAAATAAATTCTTAAAAACCATTTTGAAAACATTGAAATTAATGAGAATGATTTAGAAGAATAAATATTTAAAACATTAAGGATGATGTTTTAGAAAACATGTACCTTAAAAATAATCCCTTTGAAAGAACTTTTAAGAAACATGGACATGGATAATAAATATTTCCTAGTAAATACTTACGTAAAAACAACCTCGGATAATAAAGAGATTGTGAAATTAACCCTTACCTTGTACTTTTACTTGCTCGAGGGTAGGTTAAAATCTTGTATAATGGTGAAATAATTGTTATTAAATTATAAAATAACCGTATAAAGTAATATGATATCATATATGATCTCTTAATATTGCTTTTTTAATGATATTTCAGTAGTATCATCATTTCGGGTGTTAACTGATTCATTTTCCTATATATGATTTTTTTATGTAAGTAATCTTTGTTATGGATAGATGTATCTTATTCATATTAAGAATGATATTAAGTCTCTAAATATTATTATTTTTAATCATAAAATGAAAATTAGTCTGGAATTATTACGACAGTGAATGAATCTAATCACATTCGTGGAGACGGTAATCCGTACATACACACGAGAGACAATATCATTCTTTTGATATTAAAATAATATATAATTGGATAGTATATCATATATACAGAATCATTGTCATGTTTTATTTTTTATTTAAACCATTTATACTCTTTATTATATGCATCAAAATGATGAAGTGTTTGAATAACAAACTACACCACGACGTGGAGACGGTAATCCGAACGTACGCACGTATGATGACTTTGTCATTTATAGGATGGATAGAATAATAAATAATGTTTTTAAAATTTTTATAATAACATCAAAGTATATAGAATATGATGGATTTATTATTTTATAATGGAAACAACAAATAATGAAAAAGTGGAAGAAGAAAATAACTTGAAAGAGGTGATGAAATATTTACCTCTTCTCAGGGTTCTTCCCTTTGATTTGATCAAAAGGGATCCTTAGGTTGGCTTTATGACTAATGAAAAGCCTCTCGGATGAAGGTAGAAAAGTCGGGAGGATATGTGGTTAGTGTTTGGCCGATCCAAAAGGCTTTGGAGGTGTGAAATTAAGAGAATGGAAAGTTACCTTTTATAAGAGGGGTGAGGGGCACCTTAGGAAAAGATTGGAATATTATTTTATAATAAAATCATTTTTGGTTTCTAATTGCTCCAAAATGATTTATTTCTTGGATAAGGTGGGGATAGGTCTAAAACCACTAAAACAAAAGGTTTTATATAGGTTTGGGTTACCATATTAACCTTATCTTTTAGATTTAACTCTTAGTTAAATAGTTTGACATTTACCATGTCTCTTTACATTTTTATATTATATGGTTAATAAAATTACTATAAACTACCAATAGAACCCCAATAGATTCATTACTAACATATATAATATTATTAAGGCCCTTTGGATGAACCTTATATTTTTTAGGAATATTATATCAACCAATAATATAGTATTTGTTCTAAAAACTCAATTGTATTAATTTTCACATTATGGAATAAATTATTTTTGTTAAAGTCCTAACAAATTTATTACATCAAAATAAATTCACATGTTCAATCCTAAAATGTAATATTAACCTATAAAATTAGTGTAATTCATAAAAAGTCTCAAATTACATTTATTTGGATATTTATACAATCAATTATTTAAAATTCTCATTATTAAAGTAATTATTGTGTCATCATTATGTCATAAATAAATTAAATTATTTAATATCTAAAATTATAAATAAAATATAATTATGTATGAAATATTTTTATCTTTCTAATGAATATTTATAGTCGAATTTATATTATGTATAACCCTATATTAAAAATGGTTTAGTTGTTAACCTTTGAATTTAACTCTTTTAACTCTTCTGTAAAAATAATAATAATAAATGTCCTAATCTAATCCAAGTGGACCTAAAGGATCGTATTTTATTCATAAGGTTGTTTTTGGTCTAATTAAACTTATCCAATAGAATTATAACATGTGTTAGGGTAATAATAATATCATTTTTACCCTTAATTACGCTATTTAGTTTTAACCATGGTAAATAAAAGAAAAAAGTTACTATCCACCAAAAATTATTTTCATCTTTTTGAACCAAATTTTTCTTACTGATATCAACTGTGTCTCTAATATTTTTGAAATTCCAATCGCAGAAGTGGTAAAATTAATTTTTATGCGAATTTGTAAATTCTCCTAGGAGGTGGGTAAAAGACGGTGAAAAGTTCAATAAAATTTTTTACATCTAATATTATTACAAAATGACTCTAATGAATTACATTGAACATATATAGGTATTATGTATCTTTTTTGACCTAAAATAAATTTAAATAAAATAATTAATTATTTAAATAAAAAGTCAGTTTTAAACAATAACGTCGTGTTTTTCACTATTCATCAAAAATCAAAAGTTTTCAGAAAAAACCGAATATTCCCCCTAAGATAATTTCAATATTCCAAATCCAAAAATGAAGTCCATTTTTATAGATAAATTTTATAAAATTTCAAAAAGTGGGTATTACTATTCATAACTGCTAGTTTGATTGGTCGTGGTATGTTAGAATCTCAAAGTTGCGTACAATGCAAGCTATTGCATTATTAAAAGGGAAACAGACCGTGGAATCTTGGGGTGCTACATTCATCTTACAAGAATAAATTTTCATACACCTACTTTAACAAATTGTTAAAACAGTTCACACATGCTAAAATCATAGATTACCCATTTTAAGAACTCCCCCTAAATACGTACTTTCCCTTATCATGTAAAACACTTACCAGTGGATATATTTATTTTACATTTTTACCCTTTTGACAGCACTATCCAAAGAAAAGATAGAGATGGAACCGAAACACATACCTTAGCCTTGAAGCGGTCAAGGTTTTACACTCATCTTCAAAATTAACTTATTAAATTCTTTATTTGAAAAGGGATTGGTGGAACTATAAAAAACTTTCTGCATTATAGAAACAAATTTTGGCTTTAACTAATTATTATCTACATGCTCTTTGATGAAGTGATATTTGATATTTATATTCTTGGAACGATAATTTTTTACTGAATTTTTGGTGATATTTATAGAAATTTGATTATCAAATCCCAAGATAATGGGGAACTTTAGATCAAAAAATAGATATTCCTATTGTGTCTTCATCCACATGAGTTGTGTAGCAACTTGAGTAATAAAAACATACTCAACTTCTGCTATACTGAGAGTTTCTAAAATTTTGTTTCTTTGTCTACCAACTAACATATATTTATCCCAAGAAAATAAATCCACTAGATATGGATTTTTTATTATCGATACTTCCTAACAAATTAGTATCTGTATATCCAAATAAATAAATATTTCCTATGATATCATATTTCAACCCACAATTAGTTGTTTATTTGATATATCTAATAATTATTTTCTTCCTCTATGAGATGATATTATTTTAGTTTACTTTGATTCATGGAAAAAAGTGTAAAAATATACACTATGTCTGGTCTAGAATCTGTGAGGTGCAATAGACTTCCAATAAATTTTCTAAAATCTTTAGTATTTACCTCCTTTATTTCCCCATATTTTTATAATTTTGTTCCCACTAAAATTGGTGTGGAAACTGGATTTGAATCTTCCATGCCAAACTTCATTTGAAGTTACATACCATATTTTTGTTGATATAGAAAAATTTATTTATTCTTTTATGATATTTGTATGCCAATAAATTTTTTCATTTCTCCTAGAATGGACATCTCAAAAATCTTCTTCATGTCCTCAGAAAAATTTTCAAAATTTTCTTCATCATTTAATCTAAATATGATTTCATAAATATAAACAATCACAATGAGAGTTATTTCTTGAATATATATTATGTATAGATTGATTTCAATCCTTTCTCTCTTGAAGTTTATATTCCTTAAAAAAGTATCTAATTTTGAATACAAACCCCTTGGATCTTGATTAAATCCATACAAATCCTTCTTTAACTTGCACAAAAAAATTTAATCTTTATAATCATGTATCCACATGGTTGTTGAAAATAAAAATCTTCATCGAGATCTCCATTAAGTAAAGACTACTCAACAACCATCTAGAAAATTTTATATCTTTGTTGAGTAGTAATGGAAAGAAAGATTCAGATAGTTTCTATTCTTTCTACAGGTGAAAAGGTATCATCCAAATATTCAACTTCAATTTGTGAGTAGCCTTTGAAAATAAGTTATTCCATGTTTCTTATCACCTCACCTTCCTCAATCAACTTGTTTCAGAATACCCACATTGTACCAATAACCGTATTATTATTTGGTTTTATTAAAAGTCTCCTAGTATCATTATTCTCAATTTTATTGAGCTCTTAATTTATATCATTGGCCCACTCTTGATTTTCAAAATATTTATCAATTTTTTCGGCTCAAATTTTGAATCTAAAGAAAAATGTGAAATTAACATTGAATTTATTATATTTTGAACCTATAGTCATTGATAACCAATACTATTTTGAAATTCCCCATGTTTCTTCATCCTTGGATGAGATGAAAGTAGTTATTACTCATTACTTGATATTTCTGAGTCAGAATCATCATTTTTAGTTTCTTTAACATTATTACTATCATTAAGAGTCTTTTAATGATGGTCAACTACAACTACCTTATCTTACTTTCCTACCACATTAATATCTATTTTTGAAACTTTCTTGTCAGCTTGTTCAAGAGGTTTTAAATCTATAGAATAAAAAATCCTTGATGTTTATTTGTTATAACACCTGTATCCTATACCATTTGGATGGTAACCATGAAATATTCCATCAACACCTCTATGATCCAAAAATTCCCACCCTTTACTTTTATAATGAAAAGACTACTAAAAACTATTAGGTGTTTAAAACATAGAGTTTCTTTGTAATACATTATATAAGGATTAATATCCAAACATGGTATGTAAAACATCAATTATTTACATATTATAATGTTCCAATAGGTTGGCCAATTAAATATCAAGAAGTATCATTCTCAATAAACATTATTTGTGTCATCTCCACCAAACTTTTATTTTTTATTTCATCAACAACATTCTATTAGGGTGTGTATGGTGCACCAAAAAAATGAAGATTTCCATGCTTTTCAACATAATATCTTAATTCTCCACTTGTATATTCACCACCATTATCAGTTCGAATCTTCATCATAGAGGGTCCATAATCCTTATTTTCACTACTCCTATAGTTCTTAAACATTTTAGAGACTCTGATTTATTTTTCAAGAATATAATACATTTAATGTAAGTAAAGTCATAAAAAAAGAAATAAATAATATATCTCAATTTTTTATCTGCTTACTCACTGGACCACAAATTTTAGAGTTAACCAGATCTAAGGGATGAGATTAAAGTATATTAACTTTCTTATGAACTGTGTTTGTAATATTCCCTTTATGGCATATGTAATAACAAAAATAACTTCTTCTTGTCATGTCATGAATGTTACAAATATTTTTTTCTCCTTTTTAGCTTTATCATATTCCTCTGACACATATTCCCTAATCTTTAATTCCATATTTTATGTTCTTCCATCATGCTTAGATAACATGAAATTACTACATAACCAACTTGGAATCAGTTTCCCTTAGTTCATTGGCCTTCTATAAAACCTTTCCCACATTCAATTATCTTAACAATAAAACCATATTTACTGAAATGACTATGTTACCTTCATCATAGAGTTGTGAAACGGTCAAAAAATTGTGTTTCAACCCATCAAAAAACAAGGATCTTTTGGATTTTTACTATTCTTCTCCAATCATAGTAGAAGCAATGCCTTTGATTCTAAGTGAATCATCATTTCCAAATGTTACTATACCTTCCTTATACTCTTTCTCATTATTTAAAAACATCAAGTCACCTATCATATGTGAATAAAACTCACTATCCAAAATATACGGTGATTCTCCTTTTTTCGTTGAGAGTAGTTTCAACAACTAAGTCTTTTTCCTTGATTTTTCCTTTCTTCTCATGCAGTTTTGGAGATTAATTGTATAAAATTTTTATACTGGTATCATGAAAATACATTCTTTTGTAGGATTTATAGTTTGTTCACATCTTTCAAAAATTGTTTCTAAAGGTTGGAATATATTTTTAAACTTTATATTAACTTTCTCAGGTTTTCTCCTTTGAGTGGATTGTCTCCCCCTCAAAATTTCCCCCCAGATTATTATGAGTTCTTTGTATTGTTGATGATTAAACCAACACATATATATTTTATTCCCAAATCCTCCACAATTCAACTAGTAACCATAGAAAGTATATTTTTCTATGTATCTTGCATACTGACCTGAGTTTTGCACCTAATTTTCATCAAATTTATTATTTATTACATTGGAACTTTGTTTCACACCAAGGTTTTGGTTATCACCAGAAATTTTATTCTTAGTCCCAAAAATATTTCTGGTAACTTTTTATTCAAACTTTGAAACCACAGAATCATCGATTTTTCATCTATGATAGTTTTATAAAAATACATGATTTTATTAGACTAATTTTTTTTTCTGATCATGAATATATATGTTAAGAGTACACTTATTTTAATAATAATCAACCTTTTCAACTAATTTTTATAATTTTATAGTCACTTTATCAGTTTTAAAGAGTTTTTATTATGAAATCTCTAGCTCTTTCTCCCTATCTTTCAAATTTTCTTCAATATTTCTTTTAAAATTCCTCTTCTCATCAATAATATTTTTTAAAAAATCAATATATCTTAGAAGCATTGAGTTTTATTCAAGAAAATATTCTTTATTGTTTTTTGAAATATTTCCTTTTTCCGACATCTTGTTTTCTCTTTTAAGTATTATTATTTTTTAATACATTCTTTTAAAATTATTTTCAATGCAAATTCTATATGAGTTTCTTCTTATTCTGAGCCACTACATTCATCACTGGTGAACTATTCATCATTCACTTTTGAAATTAATTGTTTTTAGTAGTATTATCACTGGCTATTTCAAATTATTCTTCACTATCATTATCTTCATCACATTTATAAAGATAATTTATCCTTTTTTATTTAGAGAACTTCTTGTTCTTTACCTTAAAATTAGATTTGGATTTGTCTACCTTATCCTTGAAAGTTATTCTTGATTTACTATCATATTCATCAATTTCTTTATCATCCTTTCATTGAGGGAAATTTTATTTCAAATATCCAACAACTCTACAATTAAAACACTTCAGAGGTAAATTTCCTTTGTAATTCCCTATACCTCTTTATATATTTTTAGAAAACAAAGACACAATTTCATCAAATTCTTTAAAAAACTAATCTTAAGTGTTATATTCATTGGATTATTCTTGGAGAGATTTATTAGAATTTATTTTCGTAGAATATTTGAAAGAAATTTCTCGATCAACCTTTTCTTTTTCCTCATTACCTTTTCTCTTTTGATCTCATATATGGTGAGAGTTGTGAGTAGAGCATCTAGAGATAGAGTCTCAGGATATCTATTTTCTAGGGATGAAACATTATCATAAAATTTTTCAAGAAGGATTCATAGAATATTTTCAACTATATTTGAATATTCCAACTTCTCACCCAGACATCTTATGGTTCTCAAAATGTCATTTACCCTTATAAAAAAGTCATTTAAAGATTTGTTATCACCCATCTTAATATATTCATACTTCAACCTACAGATTTGTAATATTAATTTAATAACCTTTTTATTTCCTTAATAGATATTCTTTAATTTATGATAGATACTTTTGGACGTTTCAATTCCTTTTACCCTAAGAAAATCACTTTTAGATAGTGAGGAAAGTACAAATTTTCTAGATAAAACATCATTCTCCAAATTTATCTAATAAAAATATGTCAATGGAACACCTTCAGTATGAGGAGGAAAACCATCTGTAACAACATAAAGAACTTCATACCCAATGGAAATATGGTAATTAAACATGATTTCTTTTCTAGATATGATAGTTCTTTCCCTCAGAGATTGTAATCTCCTTAATTTTCACATAGTTCTGAATATCCATAATAGGTTCATGTTCTAATAAAATTTAGCAAGGAATCAATGAAGGTCACCTTCACTCTAATACTAATTGAAATTACCAAATAGGATTAGTGTTATCACTAAGAGTGGGGAGGTGAATTTGTGATCCCTTTTTAAATTTCTTTCCTAATAAATAACTTTCACCTCTTGTTAATGAGTTATGACTTCACTGAAAAACAAACACACAAGAAAAACCATAGGAACACCAGTATTTACAAGGTTCACTACTCAATAAGAGTAGCTAGTCCTTGACATGGTCTGGAAATTATCCTAACCACACCAAAACTATAAATAAATCCTTTAATTTTTTTATAGTATGTATTATGTACCCTTACACTTGAAATAAAATTTAAACAATTAACAGTGAATATACTCCTTGAACAAGTAATGATGTAAGAAGTATTTTTGCAACAAGTATAGAATCTTCACCAATAGAATTTAGTAATCTCTCACTATTTTTCTTATCATTATTCACACTTTTTATTCAGACAAGTACTTATTTATTTTTTTAGTTTCCTGACTAGAATCATTCAGGATTTTCATTTAGACTAATAGCTTCACAAACATGAATCTAGCACAAATATATATTTATATTTATTATTTTGTGTTCACTTAAAATTAAATTTCAAGATTTATAAAAAGGTTCTTCACATGTGAATTTGGTTAATGATCACATGAAAACTCTCTAATCTCCACATATGCATGGACACATGCGTGTGAATACCAAGATTCCTTCCTCCTTTCTTCATGTACACATTTTCCTATTCATGAACATGTGATATGTGTAATTTTTTTCTGAATGTTTGTACACTCACAACCTCCACACAAGATATTGAAGATATCTTTTTTTTGTACAAGGATCTTCATTCAAGAACAAGGCTTTGTGGAACACATTATTCATGAAGCATAGTGAGAGTTCAAAACTCATGCACTAGCTCATGGAATAATCATTATTCCCAAAACATGGTGGGGATATATGATATCCAATCACCAATTCACAGAAATATTTGTCTTTGTGAAGCACGATGAGGGTGTCAAACACTAGTCATGTTCTATGTGGTATTCTCCTTCACAAAGAATAAATATTAATAGAACTCTTTTTCTTTGTGAAGCCTTATAATTTTACAATTCACTGGTTGAACTTTGTGCAAAAGAATACTTTGAAGAATCTTTTTTTATGGAAAATGAAATCGATTTGAAGATAAAGAATGATAGAACATTGTTCATCATCATGGATTTGTTATTTATAAGAAGGAATGATCATCACTACATCATTGGATCATAGTTTTTATGTCATGACTATGACTATTTTAATGAGAAAATGATATCATCTTTGAATATCCTTAAACATGGGTTAAAATGAAACCTAATAATATAGATTCACTCCTTCAAGATCAGGTTCTACTTCTCCCTTTATTAATAAGTGTACGTGCATGACTGATTCATCTCTTTTTAGGATTGAGAATTATCCATACATATCAGGTGCAAAAATCATCCTCTATAAGTACATTTACATTCGATTGAATCTCATGCTATTTTACCCTCCATTCGATTTTCATTGCATGCAAGTAAAAATGCATGCATTTATTATATCGATCTTACCGGTGTGTCGATTTGAATTGTAACATCATATAAATCCTTAGTCAAATTGATCCATCATTGTGGCATGAAAATATCCATCATTCATATTTATGATGAAGGTTATAAGTTTAAGACAATAAAATAAAATGACCGTGCAACCGAGAGAGATCTCATTTCACGGTCACCCTTATTTTCATATCATTAATGGATGGATGAACAATATATAGGTTATTACATCCCACATTGAAACCAAAAATATTCTAATACTCCTTAATAAACCATTATATTCCTATTTCTTGCTAGATCCAACACCAGGGTCAGCACCTAGATGACACTGGACACACTTCCCCCACATGGTCCACAACACATGCCATCCATAGGTATGCAAGCTTGATTACCAACCTATGCACACCTATAGGTGTGCGCACTATGGTCCTTATACATTGGACTTCATAGTTCTTATAGATACTATGCTCCTCTGTCACCTTGTAGGTCAGAAGGGCAGGACTTCCCCACTTTATCAACTTAGAGTCCCATAAGTGGGTTGATGGACTAGCCACCTGGGCTAGTAATGGCCTACCAGTTTTTTAACGAACACTTAAAATAAATTCTTAGTGAATTACCTTATAAAAACATATCCATTAGATATTTATTAATCTTCTAGTATCCCTCATACTATAATAATATTTCATGGCTCACCTTCACTTCATGAAATATCATATTTCATATTATCTTATTTAAGTGATATATTCTCATGATTCTCATGCAATAGTAAAAAATATCATGACCCTATTCAAATTATATTTCACTTATTATACTCATTTTGGAAAATACATTCCAAATAAATTATTCAATATAATTACTAATATCTTCTTTTTTTTTGTAGATAATGTATCACCTTTGATATATGTATTCTTGAACTTATAAATAATTCAACTATCATATGCTTTTTTAAAGTGATTTATCTACTCAACAATGTTAACCAAATTTTTTTGATAAAAAAAATACAACACCTTTGTATTTTCATAATAGTTTCTACAAACTTGGTCCCAAAAATAACCTCTTATTTATAGGCATTCAAATCTCTTAGGTTGGATTTAATCATCCATAAATGTGTACATTAACTTCTATTGAGTCAATTATGGGTATTTATGGGATTCATGGACAAATAGTGTGGAATTCAATCAAGATTTGAAGAAAATATGAATTTATGAATTCTCATTGACATGATTCATGGTATGAAGTTTGGTTTCATGTTGTAAAAGTTCATGGTCATCTTCCCATTAAAGAAACTCATAGCTAGTTCATGAGGTATGTGTGGGTGTGAAAGTATGATATATTCATGTCATGAAAATGGGTTTCATGGCATAAAACCATACTTCCCAGATCTGTTTTCTATGTTTTTAATTCCAGCCTCTATTTCGAGTGATGCATTTTTTCTTAGAAAATATGATGATATGAATAAGATTAGCATAATGTGAATCCTAATAATCTCAGGCTCTTTAAATAGACTTTGATATTCTATTTCATATTTCCAAAATATGAATAAATCATTAAACATGTGGGAAAGAATTATCCCAAATCCTATAGTCCATAATTCATGACCAAACCATCATATCAGTCTCACTTGACTACTTCCATGTACAACACCTCTATCTTGCATTACCCTACCCCTGAGGAAACAATGAACCCACATCATCATTCCATTGACATCATTATCACCCACAACTACACTCAATTTTGTAACTCATCTCTTAGTATACTACTCAAAAGTTCACATGCACTAATCCCATAAGGGATTTAAGAGATTTTCACACTTCCCAATTAACCATAGGTATAACTAAAAAAAGGATACCAAACCCAAGAAACACATGTAGTTCTCACCATGAACTTATAAATAATACAACCCAAACAATTCTCACATATCCATTCACTCATAAGTCATGCAATTACTAACCCCCATTAAGCATTCAATAACTACACCACACAATGTAACACCCTTAATGCTTGTGACCTAGAGTAACCAATTACCCTATGAAGACAAGGTATTAACCCATGGAATCCATAAAACCATCACTCTACCCTCCAATAGATTTTACAAGGTCCATAGGTCCCATCAAGACTATTCCCCCACAAATCCCATATCACTTAACCTCATTAAAACCACTACTAGAGGCCCTCATCACCCAAAAGTGAATAAATCCTCTTACATGGCCTCAACCTAAGATTTTCATAATCAACAACATGATTTACAACCACTATAGGGTCTATTAAACACAATAGAAGGCCACACCCCTGGAGAAATAGTCGTTGATCCCCTTTATAATCATATAACCATGCATGACATACTTAATTCAAGCCAAAAGGCTTTACACTAGCCTATCACATATATTGGTATTCAACTAACCCATTTCCAGAAATACCAAACCCATAACCCAAGGCACACACATGAACACTGAATAACAATGCCAGATATATGGTGAAATATGAAAGGAACCACCTACCTCGATCTTATAGAAGTTAACATGATCAATGTCACAGCTTGGTTTGACCCCACTTACCAAAAATAATGAAATTATATAAATATTACCTAAACTAGGATTTACATTGAACAAGTGAAGAAACAAAAAATAGTGAGAATGAAACTCGTATTACCGTATACTCACTGGGATTAGTTTTGGTATTTAGATGGCACTTCGATCCATTAAGAGGCTATGACCTGAAAGCTCGTTAAAGGGGAAAAGTAATAGGGAAAAAATAAGGGGACAAGGTTAGGAGTTCTGGGATCAGGTAGTCTATTAAAAATATGTAGGGATATATCATAAAAAAAGGAAATTATACAAAAAATATAAAACACTCGCTATACTACCATCGGGTTCCGAGTTGGGGTAAATCGGGTACCCAGTGGGACCCTAGGTGTTTCCCAACTTCTAGAGGTCTCAATAAGTACCTGTATTACCTTGAACAGGTACCTAATTGGTTTATTGCCTAAGGTTGTAGGTAAACTACCTATTATACCCATTCTCAATTCCCCTAATAAACACTCGAACATGTTTCACATGTGAAAGAACACCTCTTATAGTTGTCTAAACCCTCAGAATTCTACCCCAAATCATAATTCTCAAAACACCCCTAGTCCAAAGCTCAAAATTCAGTTTACCTCTAAATTCTCTAACTTGTAATGATGTGATTTGTTACAAAAATATGAAATAGTAAAAAACATGTTTTTGATACGACTTTATAGAATTCCATGTTTGGTCATCCTGAACAAATCCTAAATAGAGAACCCAAATACCTCAATTATGACTCCTTGTATACCAGAGGTTGCCAACTACCAGAGAAAGTCTATGAATACAATGGGGAGACTATAACTTCTATAAGATAACTATAAATAATGATGAAAATAAAGATAAATAATTATCCAAAATGAACAATATAACATGGGCATGGTGGTGAGAACCCAAACATAGATAAACAATCCTCACATGCTATAACAAAATATACTCCCTTATAATATCATACGATGTGACAATATTTTTATAAATTTCCACATGATTTTTTTTGTAAAAATCTATTGTGTTTTTGGAATTTATGATTCTTAATTGGCTAATTTCATTTGATTTGATTTTTTAGTGTCAAAATTACATTTATTTGTGTAAATGATTAAAAAAAATATTATTTTTGGTTGTTAATTTTCAATGATATGGAATGTTAAAATTATATATATTTTTATTTTTTTGTTGTAAATCTAGTTAATTAATTTTAATTGTTTCATATATCCATAATAAGAATATTTTTGAGAGAAACTGTAGTTGTCTGGAAGAGGGGGAATACATCACCTTCAACTGATTTCACTATTGCATTGTTTGGAAGGGGGAGATGAAACTTTTTCTCTTACTTTTTTTGATGTATGATTCCCTTTGGAAACTCATGAATATGTTAAGACCCTAAGGTAATGTTTATTTAGGGTTTTTGCGCCTATATGACATGTAATGAGTTCCTTCTTTACCTAGTTATCAAAAGGGGTTTTCTTTTTGGTAAAATGGTGATCCAGGATCAAAACAGACAGTTAATGCCAGTTTGGGACAAAAATGTAAAATACCAATAATGTTCCAAAAATATTATTAATTTTTAGATAAAATTAGGTTTTACCTTAGCCTAAAATGTGGGAGGTCCTTAATTGGAATTCATGTCCAGTTTTAGTCCTTGACATTACCTCTTTCTTTTTTTATGTTCAATAAGAAAGTCACGACCATTTCAAAAAATAAAAAAAAAATATAAGAAAAAAAAAATAAAATCAGGTGAGTAAAATAAAATTAAGAAGGAAAATCTACAAATACACTTTAGTTGTGGTTTGTGATTCTCCACGATGGGTGAGGTTTCTGAGCTCTCTTAGCATTCCAAGCTTCGTTTTTATGCAATATCGGCACTCCATTCACTTCAACCATGGTGAAGTGAGTCTCTTCATAGATTTACCTAAGTGAATTCTAATTTTATTGAAATTGGAATCCTCACCATCTCTATAACGAGATGTACATCATTAAAAGGATCCCAAGTTGATCTATTGCTGCTTGTCTTAACGTGCATGATAAATTATAACTTAGGATCTATCAGCTGTAATCACTACTTTTGTTCATCGAATCTGATGTTGATTTTGTTCAAGCACCGAAGAAGATGAAACCATAGGTAGAAAATATAGTTGAACTATGTTAGGGATATTACAATCAGTTAACTAAAGTGGATGTTCTAACTTCTGATGCGTCCATTGAGGATTTGAGGTTTATCTTCAAGCAGTGTCCTTATAGAATATGGTGAGTATTTAAGATGAATCTGGTTGGGAGAAGTGGTCAATGGGATTTATGGGTATCTCATTTTCCTAAGTAATTTGAGATAAAAGTCACATGAGAGTGCATAATAGGTGTTTGAAATCTTGTCTCTTAGATGTTTTAACAGTTGAAAAACAACCATCTAGTGATGTAAGATCCTGAAATTTTTTGGAGATGAACCAATCTTGATTTCAAGTACTATTTTTTTTATTTGAGTTATTTTCATTTGAGTTTTACTTTGGTAAATGTTTGGGTGAAAATTAAAGAAAACATAAGAAGGAGGGGATATTCATGATTGTTACACGATTAGGGAAAATCATGCACCCCAGACCGACTAACCATAAAAACCCAGGAATAGGGGATTCAAATGGTTGGTTCACATTTTAGAAAATTGTGCACCCTATTATGATTAACCACACACCCCTAAAATAACAAGTGCACAGTTAGAAGAAACCATACTGTGCATCCCAGAAAACTATGCATGGGACATAAATTAGCCCAAAAATTATTTTAAAATTTTCCCATACCCCCTAATTAGTCCCAATTAAACCCCCATTCAACCCCACATAGTATTTCATGATTTTGGAGATCTCTGAATGAATTAAAAGACATCTATACCTATGTTATTCATGATACAAATACCAGATTGAAGACCTTCTCCCCTCTCAGTAATTGGATCCTATCTCATTTCTTTAATATTCATCATCATATGTTCTCTATTTCTTTCGGTGGATGTAATATTTTGTTTTTCTAGATCTAGGTCTAGATTTGATAAATCTAGATCTAGGTTTGGAAATCTATATTTGGATCTAAGATATTTTGATGTGTTAAATCTTAGTTTAGGGTAATAGATCCGAATCCAATCTTTGTTTTTGTGATGCTAAATTTTGGGTATTTTCATTAGGTGATTATTTTTCAATGAATCAAGGTAGTTGGTCTAATTTCTAAATCCCATTGTCAAGATATGATTTCATATATTCAAGTTGTAGAATTAATAGAGTTTTTGAGTAATTAATATACCTAATTGAATCAATTAATATGGTAAATAAATTAATTTAGACAATTGAGAAAATTTGAGATTTAGGGATTGTTGAACAAGATAATTAATTGAAAATTAATTATGAGACTTTAGTATTTGTGATTTGATAATTAATTGTGGGAATAAATTATGATAAAATTGATATGGTTGAATTGAGTAATTAAATGTGAAATAAAGGTAATTAATTGGTGAATTAATTATCAATTTAATGATTCAAAAATAAGTATAATTAATTGTTGAATTAATTATCAAAATTTTAATTATAATTAAGAATAATTAATTGGTGATTTAATTATTGGATGTTGAAATTTTTGAATGGTTAATTTATTTTGAATTGATTAATAAAAATTGATGTTCTTAATTAATATCTGAATTAATTAATTGACTTGGATTAATTAATTTATGAATTAATTAATGAATTTATTGGTCGTTAATTGTGATAATAGGATAAATGTTGTTTAATCATGGTTGTGAAATAGGGCATTAGACATGAAAATCTAAGCCCATTAAATAATGATATAAATGAATTGTTGTTAATTAAGGTATTAGACATGGAAATATAAGCCCAATAAATAAAGATATAAATGAATGATTGTGAAATGGGGTATTAGACATGACGATCTAACACCAATAAATAATGATATAAATAAATTGTTGAGATTTGGGGTGTTCGACATGGCGATCTACACCAAGGATGCATATGCACAGTTGAGAAATGGGGTGCTAGACATGTTTTCTACACCAATGATAGATCTATCTATATAGTTGAGACTTGGGGTGTTATACATGATGATCTACACCAAATTTATATGTGGATTATTGATATTTGGGGGTTTAGGCATGACATTCTACACTAATGATGTATATGCATGATTTAGATTTGGGGTGTAAGACATGGAATTCTACACCAATGATAAATATGTATGATTGAAAATTGAGGTATTAGAAATGGAGTTTTATACCCAAAACATTGTCATAAAAAATGGTTCTAAGTGGAAGTAATAATGAACTTAAAAAGAAATGGATAATGAAATACCATTTGTTGAAATGCATTGTGAATTGAATTTGTAACACAGTTCTAACCCAAGTATATGTGGTTAATAAAGATTAATTGATAAAGTGATAAATATTTACTTATAGATTGTAATTATTTATTTATACAACTACATACACTTGTTATTTATAGGATTTGTTTTATAAACTATTTTTGTTGGCCTACTGAGTTGTACTCACACCCTACTCAAGCATCCTGATTGATATCTGAATAGATTTCATGGATGAAATATGGGTTAAGGGAAATGGCCCCATGTTAGATGGATGATTCTGGATGAAGCATGGTTGAGGGAGCCAAACATGTTTTGGGACTTGCTTGGGAGTTGTTAGTGTCTTTATTTTCAGTTTCATTTTACACACTTGACATATATATTTGCATGATAATTTTTTTTATCTTATTTGGATATTGTATTCCATGTGTTGATTATTATGAGTTAATGATATTATTTGTGGTTATATATTATTATTATATTTTTTATTTATTTCTTATGGTGTATTACTCTGATAAGATAGGGTACAGTCTCCCCATGATCGACTTATATGACCCTTGATGCTAGTAGATAGCCTCTGGTATATAGGGAGGCGCGATGGAGGTCATGTGGCGAACCAACTTGGGGTACTGGTGTGCGACACCTAGGTCATGATGTTACAAAGTGGTATCATAGCCCATTTTACTTTTCTTCTTCTTTTGTCTTACTATTTGGGAAAGGTAGAAATAAGACTAGGAATAGTCGGGTCTTGGTTATTTGATTGTTCATGGGAGTCACTACCCCATGTATGAGGGAGAACCCAAGTTCCTAGGGCAGGATTATTGTTATTTTTGTTTTCAATTACAATTGAATGTAATTTCACCTTGGGTGATTCACTTGTTGTGTGATGTGACTATTGTTTTTGAGATTTTTTGAGATTGAATCGTGGTCTCGAATGACACGAGATTTGAGCCTTAATGCCTCATTCTTGGCACTCAGGATTTTTTTTTGAACATAAATAATTTTAGGCATGCATGGGAAAATGTGTTTTGGGTAAGTTGTTGAACTTAATATGATTTCTTGGCATTTGAAATTGAATTTTAGGAGGTGCCTAATATGAAAACAGAAGTGGTAAAATGATTCAATAATGTGAATAAATGGGTAAATGATGGGAAACTTGAACTATGCTAATGTGTTTACCCTTTTTTACTAGAACCATGGTGTAGGATGGAAAATGGTAGTGAGAGAACCTCAGTTTTGACTATGTGGAAAGGTTTTTGGAAAAGATATATTGTGTCTTGTTGTGATTTTACTCTAATTTAAATGTGATAAAGTTTTGTTATGAGTCATAAGACATGTGTTTAGCATTTTATAGTTATTCCTCCATGAAAAATCTTGTTGAGGATACGATAGAAGGATATGTATATAGATTATTTAACAATAGTGGAAGATGAGGCACCAATAGTGTCGGGTGAGGAAGTAGGTGAGAAGTACTGAGTGAAAGTTGCTTGCTTCATGAAATTCATGGGAAGAGACCCAGGGCTGGTTGAGAAGGGCATGTCTAACCTGACATGGGAGTTTCAATTGTAACACCCTATGACTTCTTCTGGAGAGGGTTGACCTATGGGAGTTGAGTTTCAGGTTGAGTCGATCAAGAAGATACTTGACCATTTGGAGAATCTTACCGAGAAAAGGGTCAAGCTGGATGATTATATGCTACAAGAATCTATGAAGCACTAGTGGGATTTTCAGGCATGAACCAGATAGACTGATAATATGCAATGAAAGGAATTTTTAGGGAAGTTACTAGAACATTTTGACCCAGAGATGTTAATATTAGAGAGAGAAGTTGATTTTTTGGGATTGACTTAGGGGAGAATGTTTGTGATGGACTATACTAGATGCTTCACAAAATTTAATTGCTTTGTGACAATACTTGATGCAGATGAGGATACTTGATTAAAATATTTTTAGGATGAAATTAAGTGTGAAATAAAGTCCCATGTAAATATTTTACAGTTGAAAAGGTTTTCTAAAGTGGTGAATCAGGCTCTCATCTCGGAGGGGAACCTGAAGGAGGATTCTGGTGATAATTGTTTTTCTTTTGGATGATCTGGAGATATGTCTTTCGAGAGTAGGAAGCGTCATTATGAGAAATTTAGACAGAGTAGTGGAAAGAAGAGTGGCCAATCAAGGAGATCAATTACTCAGGATCTTAGCCACATGATTTACCACCAGTGTGTTAGGTTGGTACACTTTTTTAAACATTTTTCCAGACCAATAGTGAGTGATGATCTTGCGGTAAGTTGGGAAATCCAAAAATATTCTATAGGAACCATATATAGACAGTTAGTGATGAAGGATCTAGAAATAACTAGGGTGTAGGGAGTGGATCTTATGCACTATATCAGTCCAGAAGCTAGAGTTCTACTAGATGAGGAGGTTGAGGTAGTAGATGTAGTGATTCTAGGAAAGAGAGCCCATATCAGATGAGCTATGAAACTCAATGGAGTGAGATGAGATCCCAAGGAAGAGGGGATGGATAGTTTCATGTGGTGCATCCTACACTTGTACAGAGAGAGTCTAGGGAATCGATAGTGAGAGGTACTATTATAGTGTCTTCTACTTTATCTAGTTCCTTATTTGATACTAGTACCTCTCATTCATTTATATCGACAAATATTGTTGTTGGTTTAAACCTAGAGGTGGAGTTCATTAGTGGGTTAATGACTATAGATACACGATTTTGAGTAGATTAGGGTATCATCAGTTGAGAGTTTGGACTTCTAATATACCTAGGACTGCTTTGATAAGTAGGTATGAACTATATGAGTTCATCATAATGAATTTTTGGTTTATAAACGCACTAGCTGTGTTTATGGCCTCTATAAAAAGAATCTTCCATCTATACCTAGATCAGTTTGTGGCAGTTTTCATGGATGAAATTTTGATGTACATCAAGACTCATGAAAATCATGGCCAACATATTGACATCATCTTAAGTACACTAAGATAGCATTGACAATATTCCATGCTATCTAAGTGTTAGTTTTGGATTTACCAGGTACACTTCTTAGGGAACATCATCTCAAAGGAAGGTGTGTTGGTGAACATAGAGAAGGTTCTAGTAGTGGTTTTTTGGAGTAACCGAAGAACATGTTTGATATTCGATTGTTTATAGGATTAGATAGATATTATCAGAGGTTTATCCTGGAATCTTCTCATTTGGGAGTTCCTCTTTTAGGTCTGGAAAATAAGGGATAAAGTTTTAATGGATGGAATCTCATGAGAATACCTTTCCGGAGTTGAAGAAGAATTTGACTTCAACACTAATCTTGATCCTATCTGAGCTAGGTGAGGAGTAAATAGTGTATTGTGACACTTATGGGATCAAAATCAAAGATTTAATGATGCAAGGGGATAGAGTTGTGGTACATGGGTCTCGATAGTCGAGACCACATGAATGGAACTACTATATGCATGACCTTGAGCTAGAAATAGTGTTTTACGCTCTAATGTGTTGGCGACACTATCTATTGGGTGAGAGGTTTATGATGTTTACTAATTACAAGAGCTTAAGGTATATCTTTTTATAGTGATATTTGGATATTTGGCAATGTAGATGGTTTGATTATATGCATTCATTTGATTTTGAGATAACATATATGTATGGGAAAGGAAACAATGTGGATGATGCCTTGAGTATGAAAATTGAGACTTATATGATTCAAGAATATATTGTTTAGTGGAAGATGATGGATTTATAGACTGAGATGCATGTTATAGCTCTAGAGAGTAAGGAATAGATGAATTTGGCATAAGTTTCCATGGAGTCAAAACATTTGAGATAGATCTGATATTGGTAGTATAAGGATCCAGAAGGTTTGACCTTAAGGGAAATACTTGAAGTCTGGGAGTCACCTTCTGATTGGAGCATAGATGAGGATGAGATCATCTATGTAAATAATCGGGTTTTTGTGCCTATGAGAATGTGAGAAGAGATCATGAGAGAATTTCATGCCTCAGAGTGGGCGGTACATCCAGTTGTGACCAAAATGTACTGAGACCTACAATGATAGTTTTGGTATCCAGGATTGAAAAAGGAGATAGAAGGGTTTTTGACATGATGCTAATCCTATCAGGAGGTAAAGGTAGAGCATCTAAAATCTGAAGGTTTTCTACATTCATTTCCCATTACGAAATATATATGGGACAATGTAACAATAGATTTTTTGTGGGGGTATTCCAAATATTCCAAGGAATAATGATTCTATTTGGGTTTTTTGTGGTCCGATTGATGAAATTAGAACATTTGTTTACAATATGAGAGACTTTCTCAGTGGATAAGCTAAGAGCTTTGTATGTTCATGATACACTCAATCTGCATAGGGTTCCACAAAATATTGTTTTAGATCATGATTCTCTCTTTACTTCATGCTTCTAGAAAGGCTTTCTGAATGTGCTTGGAACATAGGTTTTATTGACTACAACCTTCCACTAACATACATATAGGAAGTCAGAGCATACCATAAAGTTTCATGAGGATATTCTGCAGGCGTGCGTGCTTGAATTTTGTAGATCTTGGGATAATCACTTGGAATTAGGTGATTTTTCCTATAACAATAGTTATAAGGAAATTTTACAAATGGAACCATTTGAGAATCTTTATGGCATGACATTTAGATCACTGTTATGCTAGATAGAGGTAGGTGATTCAGAGTTATTGGGATATAATCTCATGTAGGAGACATTGAAGAAAGTGAAACTGATTTAGAAATGCATGGATATGACTCATAGTATGCATAAGTCATATACTAATACACATATAAGACCCATAGAGTTTACATAAAGTGATCGTATAATCTTTCAGGTGTCTTCTAGGTTGGTTCACTATAAGTTATAGAGATAGGGAAAGCTGGTACCCAGGTTCATTAGATTTTTTGAGATTGTGAAGAGAATCGGGTTGGTGGCATACTAATTTTATCTTCCATAAAAATATAGTTCTATGCATGATGTTTTCCATGTATCACAACTATATAGGTATAACCCTGACTCTTATCATGCGATCGATATGGATGGTGTTTAACTTGAGATAGATCCATCCTTTAAGGAGTATCTGATATGTGTGTTAGACCACAATGATAAAGTGTTGTGGGGAAAGACCATGAGGATAGTTTGTGTATTGTGGAAACATGGGAGTATATAGAAGGAAACAAGGGAAATGGGAGAAGATATGTGGTATTAGTGTTACGATCTCTTAGACTCAAAATTTTAGGGAAGCTTGGGAGTGTAGCATGAGGATGAGATATTAAAAGGTGGGAAGATTTTAAGATCCCAAACTTTTCTAGAGTTAACTTAGACTTGATTTTAGGAACTCTTTTGTATTTATTTGAGTAATTTTCATTTGGGTTTTACTTTGGGGAGTGTTTGAGTGAAAGTTGAGGAAAATGAAAGAAAGAGGGGATGTTCACTGTTGGAGTACGGTGAGGTAAAACCATGGGTCCTAGCTTAGCTAACTGTGCGAGCCCAGGTAGAGGGTATTCGCACGGCTGGTGAATGGTTTAGAAAACTATGAACCCTATTTGGAGTAACCGTGCACCCCTAAAGTAACAGACTTACAATTTTGGTGTATGATTAGGAGAAACCTTGCACTGTATCCAAGGAAACTATGTACGAGAATTAAATTAGCCCAAAAATTATTTTAAAATTTCCCAAAGACCATAATTAACCCTAAGTTGACCCTAAGAGGTATTTCATGATTTTATAGCTCTATGAATGAATTTATAGCCCTCCCAACCTTTGTTCTTTGCGATCCAAAGACCATATTGAAGATCTTCTCCTCTCCCGGTAAGTGGATCTTACACTGTTGCTTTTTATTCATCCTCCTATGTTCTCTCTTTATTTTGGTGGACGTAATCTTCTGTTTTTTCTAGATCTAGATATATATGTGATAAATATAGATCTAGTTTTGTGGATATATATCTAGATCTAAGAGATGTTGATGTGTTAAATCTTGATTTAGGGTAATAGACCCGAATCCAATCCAAGTCGTTATGATGCTCTATTTTGGGGATTTATTTTGGGCGATTGTTCATCAAAGAATCAAGGTAGGTGGTCTAATTTCCAAATACAATAGTCGATATTTGATTTTATATATACAATTTATAGATTTTTTTAGAAATTGAAATCAATAATTGAATTAATTAATGTAAAATTTTAATTAATTTAGATAATTGTGAAATTTTTTGATATATGGATTTTTGAACAAGATAATTAATTGGAGACTAAATTATGATATCTTGGGATTTTTGATTTGATAATTAATTGTGCGAATTAATTATGATGAAATTGAGATGGTTGAATTGAGTAACTAATTTTGAAATAAGGATAATTAATTGGTGAATTAATTATCAATGTAATGATTTGGAAATTGGGATAATTAATTATTGAGTTAATTATAAATTTTTTAATTATAATTAAGAATAATTAATTAGTGAATTAATTATTAGATGTTGAAATTTTGAAATGGTTAATTAATTGTTGAATTGATTAATAAAAATAAATGTTGTTAATTAATTTTTTAATTAATTAAGGTACTTAGATTAATTAATTTATGAATTAATTAACAGATTTAGTGGTGGTTAATTGTAATAAGAGCCTTAATATTTTTAAATTATGTTTTTGAAATGGGGTATTAAACATGATGATCTAAGACTAGTAAATAGTGATATAAATGAATGGTTGTGAAATGGGATATGAGACATGATGATCTAATACCATTAATTAACAATATAAATTAATGGTATTGAAATGGGGTATTGGACATGACGATCTAAGCCTGATAAATAATAATATTAATAAATAGTTGAGATGTGCGGTGTTAAACATGGCGATCTACAATAATGATTCATATGCACTGTTGAGACATATGGTTCTAGACATGCCATTCTACACCAATGATATATCTATCAATATGGTTGAGAATTGGATTGTTAGACATGGCTATGCACACTAAAGATATATGCGCATGATTGAGAATTGGGGTGTTAGACATGGATTTATTCCCCAATAATGTTTATGTATGATTGAAATTTGGGGTGTTAGATATAGAGTTATAAAATAATGATAAATATTTATGATTGAGAATTGGGGTATTAGACATGGTGTTCTATACCCAAAAAATTGGAATTGGATAATGGTTCTACGTGTTAGTCATAATGAACTTAAAAAGAAATGGATAATGATATCTCATTTTCTGAAATGCATTTTGAATTGAATATGTAACATGGTTCAAACTTAGGCTTATGTGGTTAATAAATATTAATTGATAACAACCTAACTATTTACATATGTATTGTAATTATTTCTTTATACAGCTGCATACAGTTATTATTGACTGGATTTGTTTTAGACACTATTGGTGGTGGCCTATTGAGTTGCACTCACAACCTACTTGGGCTACTAGATCGGTACCTGAATAGATTTCATGGATGTAAGACAGGTTATGGGAAAGGGCCCCATGTTATATGATGGATTCTGGATAGAGCTTGTATGAGTGAACCATATGTGGTTTGGTACCCTATTAGGAGTTGTTAGTGTCTTTCTTTTTATTTTCATTTTAGACACTTGACACAGATATTGGTATGACATGTTTTTCTTATATTATTTGAGTATTGTATTCCCTACCTTGATTATTATGAGTTATTGGTATTGAATCTAATTATATATTCACCTTATATTTTTTATTTATTTACACCGGTGTATTACTATGATAAAATAGGGTATAGTCTTCCCATGATCAACTTATCATACCCTCGATGCTAGTAAGTAGCCTCTGGTGTATAGGGTGGCATTCTTGAAGTTATGTGGTGATCCAGATTAGGGTACCAATGTGTTGAACCTAGGATATGACGTTACAAGTGATGGGTGAATAATAACCAAATTCTAGGATCTGGTTCAAACAAAATCAATTTTTAGTGTGGAATTTTTCTAAGAAGGGGATGCTTGATATTGCACAAGGTTGGTCTATGTGTTCATTGAATTTATATGTTTAATAATATTATATGGAATATTTTGTGTAGAGGATATGTTTTCAAGCCATTGAATCTCAGAGGAAATCCTAATAGATCATTCATGGGTCAAGTTCATGGCTTGAATTCATCTGATCTGATGTTGTTTGATGTCTTTATAGTACATGGGAGACTGAGTGATGGAGTGTTGATCGATCATATGGGAAATATTTTTTGCAGGGTTGGATGCCCATAGGAATTGGTTGGTGGCTAAATCCCACTGAACTAAGCATAGAAATAGGAATTCTCTTTATCCCCCCACTAGGTTCTCTCTCGATTAAATTTATTTTTGAGTGTAGAATTTTGTTAAATGTTTCCCCATTAATTCAAGGAATTTTTTATTTTATCTCTTTTTCCTTGAAATAATGATAGTCCATACCCACATTTTACCATAATGAGATCTTTATATTTAACTGTAATTTTTTATCTCCCTCATTTGAAGATTTTTTCTACACTATATTCGATGTTATTTTTTCTAAATTTACCTTATAATTATCGTTTCATCGAAAGTCCAATCCTTTTCAATCCTAACAAGTAGTATCTAAGCAAGGTTTTGATCCAGTCTTGTTCCATTTGTTAGATATTAACAATTATTATTTATTTAAATATTATTTTTTATTATGACTGGTTAATATTGATCCTCAGATTTTTTAAGATTATTAAATACGCAATTTTGGAGCAAAGGAGGTTCTGGATAGATGAAATATCTTGAGGATGACGAAATTCGATATTAAAAAATTCAATGAGAATAACTTTAACTGTGGAAAATGAAGTTGGAAGTGGTGTTTCATAATGATAATTTTCTATTAATTATTGGTGAAATATTGGAAGGTGTGACAGATTAGATGTGGAATGTTATGGACGAGAATGCTATTTTTGACATTCATTTTACTTTGGATGATAGTGTCCTTTAAATAATGGTATAGAAAATAGTGAGAACGTACATGTGGAATACTTTTTAATATTCCACTTTATGTATAATTTGTACTTTTTATCAATGATTGTCAATGAAATAGAAATATTTCATTGAATTTAATATGTTAAATAGGTTGAAACAAATAATTTTATGAAAATTTTGGTTGAAGTATCCAAGATTGGTAATAAAGTTGATAGAGATTTGATAATTGGAGGACAAAGAAAATAAGGTTATAAAGTTATATTATCTTGGAACAATATAATTTGTCTCCCTTAATTTAGAATAATTAGAAAATATTTATCACTGGAAGTTGAATTTTTTTTTGATGATTTGATTAACATATGATGATTGATGATTTTTTATTAATGTATACAAAATTTTCAATGATTTTTGGTGAATAATTTTTTTGTAAACATTATAAAGTTTCATTAAGATTTTTTTGGATAGAATGTTACTAGAAATATTAACCAAGAAGAGAAGACAGAGTCCAGTGGTTCAAGGTGATCTGACAGATTTGATAAAATTGAGGTGATCAGACAAATTTGATTAGATAGAAGTGATTAGATGGAGGATGGAATCAAATGATAGATTAAATATATTCTTAGTTCCATCAAATAAATATCACCAAGATTATGTTAGATGATTCTTAGTGATGTGTTTCTCATTGATCAAACAATCCAAAGCGTTGTGGTTGTGTTTCAAGATGATTGACTTGAAGAAAGAAAATCCTTTGTGATAGAGATTTATATACCTGATGATTTATTGATCTTAAAATACAAAAAGTTAATAATTATTCAAAGGAATTCATTAATCAATCTAAATTTGGTCAAAATAAGAAGTTGAAAGAAATCAGTGGAAATATGGTTCTTGAATAAAGTGAAGTGGTATTGAACTTTTCCCAAATAAAGAACTACACAAAGTCTAACAGATAGACTTATATAAAGATCTAGTTGAGATGTCTTGTAGAATTTATTAACATGGTTGTAGCTAATGAAAGGAAGTATGAAGTCTATCATACAAACATGGTGATTAATCAAATAAGCTATATCATAAATAATCTTTTAAATGATCATACATAAGTTCCATGAAGTCATCGGACATGGAAGAGGTTACAATGACAGTGGATAAACGTTTCTAAGTAAATTTACATGAAAAAAGTCTCTTAGTAATGGCATCAGAAAAATATTTTTGATCAATATTTTATTGAAAAAAATTCTCTAAGAAATGTAATCAGATGAAGTATATCAGACAAAATTTTATAAAATCATACAATAGATTCCATTAGATGAATATTTATGATTTCATCGAACATAGTCCATCAGTTGAACCAATTTGTAAAGTTCATCAGTCAGAGGAAAGGTTGTGAATCCACTGAATTAATTTTCAAATAAAGTCATTAGATGAAAAAATATATATAAAGTTCATCAGACATAGGTTTCCAAGTGTATATAATAGATGGAGATTTCTTGTGAAATTCATCAGTTGAATGAAGAGTCTTGATATTGTTTTCAAGACATTCCTACGAAGTTGTGAAAGAACGTACGAAGGTGTTTCACTAGAAAGAAGAGGTTCTGTGAAGTTGTACCAAATTAAAGGTTCAAATACCTTTATGAAGATTTCATAAATTCATTTAAATGTGAAGATTTTGAGGTGATCATTCAATGATCTAATAATCACAGAGTAAGTTCATGATTATCATAATGATTTATGGAGTGTTTGAAGAATAAAGTTGATGTTGAGATTAAAATAAATTTCCTAAATGATTATTGAATCCTATATTTTAGTAATTTTGAAGGCGATCAAAAAAATAATGAATTGATAGGGACATTCAAATTTAGAACCAAGAAATTCAAATTAGAGTTTTCACTTCTACCCACGTTTTTAGAGAAACTATGATTATATAAAAGATATTTTTGCGTTGAGAAGAGTTGTTCATGTTGCTGTTATGAGATTTGTTGAAACTATGTGTATTGATGAAGAATTTAAGTTTTTATTATGATTCTTGATAGAAATTCTCATTTGGGTTAAAGCATCAAATGAATGGGTAAAAGATAGAGAAATGGGTATCATATGGAGCTAAAGAATTAGACGAAGTAGTAAAGCTTCAGATGAAGAATTGAAGGTAATAGGAGAAGAATAAGGGATCATAAAAACTGGATTTAAATGAAATTATATCAGAGAAACATCATCAGACAAGAATGATCAAATATAAAATATTAGATGAATAAGAGTTTCTATACAAATAGTGTTCTAGAAAAAAAATTAATAAGAAGTAAATAGAAGCTTTTTATTTTGTTGTTATAGAGAATAAGAGTATATTATTAACTTTTGTTAAATTAATAGAAGAGTAAGAATAAAAAAGTAGTACTATGACATCCAACAGATGTATCAACTTGTGGAGTACCTCCTTCATGTTTCAAAGTAATTGAAGAAGTTAAATATTGTCTAAGCAGGAAGTATAAGAACCAGTGAAGAGCTGCAAGATGGATTAAGAATTCACCAGTCATGGGATTCATGATAGTTTTCTCTTCCCTCTCATAAAGTGTAGTAAGCTTCACATAGGCTAAGTATTTTTTTTTCTGGCCAAACCACGAAAAAAGGTATCTTATTATAGTGGTGAATCAGTGTGCTGGTCATAATAATACATGATAAGGACTAGATACTCTTATTGAGTAATGAACCTTATAAAAATATTGTGTGTTATCCTTTACTTTATTTCATATACTTTCACACCTAAAGGAGGAGAGAAAGAGAGAATTGAGATCCTAACAGGTATAAAAATCCAAGGGATAAAAAGTTATAATTGGTTTAAAAAGTCCCCAACATATATTCACCCCTCCAGATATTGAACATATCCCAATGTGGTCCTATCAAGTGGTATCAAAGGCAATGTTCACCTCTATTAGATTTTATACTTTGAAGTTATTCTCTTTTAAAGATTTTATTTTCTTTCCAGTATTAACAATGAAGTTTAGTTTTGGTGAAATTTAATATGTATCAGTGCATAATTGTATTTTTACCATGACTTTGATGAACATGAGAAAGAAAGAGAAAGGAAATATGAACAATTAGTCTCTCTTAAACCAAGAATAATAAGGAAGTTTAGTTTATCTATTCCATGATAATAAAGAAGAAATTTATATCTTAGAATATGAAGAATAGGTGGTTAAATTTACCACTAAGGAGAAGAAAAACATTCCTACTATAAGTGGATCAAGATTAATTGATCCAGAAGTACATGATTGTTTTTTTACAAATTGTCCTCAAGAAGATGAACCTATAAAATGTGTTGATGATGATAAATCTATAGCTTCTAAATATATATTAGTTAGTATATTTAATGATATTCTACAATTTATTCCAAAATAAAATGTATCCCTTGTTTTTGGAGTATTTCAAATCATGTAGGAAGATATCACCCATCTTTTATAAGAAAAGGATAACTTGGAGAAGACTTTGGAATAAAAAGTTATTGAATTGGAAAATATTTCCAAGAAGGTTGGAACCTTTGTAACTAAAAAGGTCAATCTTGAAATAAGTTCCACAAAACTTGAAAACAAATGGATCAAATAAGTTAAAGAAAAATATGAAGTCAATAATACTCTTTAAGAAAAGATCCTTGCACTTTAAGAAAAGTTGGAAAGTTGAATTGATGTTAAGTATTTAAAATTTGATATAAAATCCACAAAGATTAAGTAAATTGACTAATTTTAAAAAAAATGTTAAGATCTATGATGCAGAAGTTGATACAATGAAAAAGGTTTATAAAGAGAAGATGATTTTGACTGAAGATTATAAAAACACCCTCAATATGAGATATCCAGAATTTGAAGTCAAGTTTTTAATCTTGATAATACACATATTGAGTCTACAAAAAGGAGAAATTTATTATTTCTACTTCAAACTCAATGGATAATGTGGCCATAAGATCATGATTTCGTTCAATGATCTATCTCAATCAACTATGAAGAAATAGGTACCATCCATACCTTATTATATTGTTTTTTCAAAATATAGTTTCATGAATAGTGAAAGATTAAAAACAAAATTAACTCAATTATGGATGAATAAAAGTGATAATAAATCGACCACCATATCAATGGTAGATATAATAAAGAGTAAAGAAGCTAGTTCCCCATTAAAATCCCAATAAGTAGTGAAGAAAACCAGAAAAAAACAAAAAATAGATATAAGAATATCAAGGTTTGTGGGTCAATGTTGGTTTTGTAAAAAAATAGAGCATTGTGAAATATATTATTGGTACAACCATATAAATGATAATGAACAACATAATCCCATGTAAAGGTGGATGAAGTCTTGGATAAAAAAGAAACATCCACAAAGTAAGAAACATTTGTATACTTCAAACATATTTAGAAATATTGAAAATATTTGTGATGTATACAATAATAGTGGTAACAAGGTTGATGCATGTTCATATCAACATATATCAAAATCAAAAAAGAAAAGAAGTCTACAAAAGTTGGTGGAAAAAGAAGAAGAAACCTTGGGAAGTAAAAATAAGAATGTTATTAAAAAATTATTCCAATAATATATCAAGTTGGAAAGGTGGGAAGTCCTTGGATTCCAAATCCAAGAAGTTGAATAAGAATGAATCATCTAATAGAAATTATGAGAGTAAAGGAACTCAAATAAGTCATGTGGACAACCCAAACTTGATGCTAATGTACCTAATGATATTTAAGTAATATGGAAAAAAGACTTAGAGAGAATAATGAATATTATTTAAGAAATTATAGTGAAAAAGGAAAGAAAAAGTTTCCCTATGAAGAAGCTTAAGATCATGTGAGTTTTCATCATAAAATAAATATTTTGTTAGAGAAGTTCTGGGTGAGATATGTAAGAAATATGGATATATTGAAAGATTTTGTTTAACTATTATACTAGAATAATAATGTCTCCTTAAAAGGATTAATGATATATCATCCATGAAGGCTTGAAGAATAAAAGTTCTCCACACAAAGTATAATAGAATGAAAAAAGATATATGCTACCCCCTGATGAATTCAGAACTAAAGTTTATATGTGTAAGAATGAAGAATAGAGAAGATGGAGGAACATGGTTAAGAAATTTATCTCAACATTGCAGTTCATATTGATGATGTAAATATGATCCACCTTATTCCCTTAACCCTTTGATTGTATTTTTACTTACTTAATAGTGAATTGAATGTAAAGCATAATCTGAGGGAGGGAATGTGAGATAGTAAAACTGATCTCTACCTTGAACAAACTTTTTTAGGGAAGTTTTCATCCGGAAATTTTTCCTAAGTTGGTTTACTAGAAAACTTATAAGATGATCATCCTTGATAAAGTTAAAATGGTTGTTTTCAATACATCATAACAAAGTGAAATAATATACCATTGTGTTTTTATATTACTTTTTAAACTCAAAAACAATATATTGAAAAAGATCATCCAGGCCAATGATGTAGAAATTGTAAAAAGTATAGACAACCATGTATGAAAGATCAATTTTTGTTCATTATCAACATGATGTCCCTAATTATATCTATTGATTAGATTAATTATTTTAAGGATAATAAAATAATTTTCATTGGGGGGGGGGGTCAAGTGAAGTGTGATGAAGTTTCTTCGTGAATCATTATCTCACAAAAATCTAATTATTTGGGAATATTCCTGAAGGAATTTCATTAGAAATGTTGCGTATTTATTAATATCTAATTATTGGTTACAAAACTAATAAATATTAACATAAAGGGGGTTAATTTAATCAATTAGGGACATAAGAAAAGTTGAAAAAAATGAAAGTGTACCAATAATGATTATCCCACTATTTTAACTCGAATTTTTTAATCTATTTTTCAAAGTAAGTCTTGTAGTTTCAGGTTGATCTTTTCTACAATAGTTTTTGATCAAAAGTGGTATCTTTAGCCTATAATACGATTAAAAACCTTTTGAGGAAAGATTGTTTGATCTAATTTCATGAGTTTTCAAGATTATTTGGTAAAGGAAAACTTTTTTGTATAAATAAAATCCTATTTTTTCCTACACTGAGAATGGATCACATAAACTTAGAGTGAAATGATTGATGAAACATTACATGATAATGAAATGATACCTTTCTTCCTGTGAACTTTTTATTTATTGTCAATAAGGGAGAGAGAAAGTGAAATGAATGTTTTGAAGATTGGAAATGTAAAGGGGAGATAAAGAAGGAAAATAACGGGAGATAAATAATATAAAGATCCACAAATTGACATATTCATTGTATATAACTTTGAAGGTATTTCCAATAAGTAAAAAAGAAGAGATTAAATATAACATTTTGTTTGTGATTTTTTGTCAATGGTTTTTGATGAGATATAGATATTTCATTTAAGTCAATATGTTAAAGAGGATTTAAAGAAGAAGTTTTTTGGAATGTTCAGTTGAAGTATCCAAGCTTGGTACAGAAGTTGATATAGGTTGGATGATTAAATGATGAAGAAAATAAAGTTCCCAAGACTTGTTATCATGGAATAAGATAAGTTATGTCCTTACCTTTGGAAGAATTGGAATATATTGTTTACTTAAAGGTGTTTTTTTATGATTTGATAAAATTAAGATAATTGATGAGGTATTATTAATGTCTATAACATGTGCTATGATTGTTGGTGAACCACATTTGTTATCAATATTATAAAATTTACTTAAAGAGTTTCATTAATAAGTTTTTGAATAGAATGTTACTATACAATGCTATCCATGATGAGTGGACAAAGTTTAGGGTTTCAATGTGATCAAATAGAGTTGATTAGATTGAGGTGATTCTATAGAGTTGATTAGACCAAGGTGATCAAATAGAGTCTTTCAGATTGAGATGATCTGACGAAGGGTGGAATCAATTGGTAGCCCAAATATATTTCCAATTCCATCAATCAAAGATCACTAGAGTTATATGAGAATATAAGGCCCCAGCCTTTAACCTTACTTAATCTTGAGTTATTACAAGATTACACATTGAGGATCTTTTCAGGTTTAGAGTTTTAGAGAATTAGATCATGAAACTTGCATTACATTCCACATTTAAACAAAGTGGTTACATAAAAGATAGTATTCATTCTTCCCATCAACGGAAACATATTTAAAATATAACACGGATTCTTTCTTGACACATCCTTGACACTATCATCACATCATGTACCTTTCCCTTGACCTGTGAAAAACATTTCAAAAACTTGGGATGAGCATAAGAAGCTCAGTAAGGGTTACAAAAATATGGAAAGGAAACATGAGTTCATATATACATGAGAATGAAATCATACTTTACCCATAAAACATAGGCACTTTAACATACCTCATCAAACCATGAATAAATCATAGAAAACATAAGACATAAAGGTAACTTGAGGCATTCATAACATTCTTACATAGGGAGTAACCCTCTTGGTTACGTTTGGAATACCCATCACAGTATATTCCCTAAATCTCTTCGGAGAAACCTTAACGTTTCACTCCTTCGCGTTACCCAATGCATTGGAGAGCTATATCGGGCTCACCCGCCCTTAGTTTATCACGGAACCACCCGTTCTTCATAACAATGCCCAAGAACCATAACATAATCGTATCACATAAACATGAATAAATGAAACATAACATTTCCACATTTCAATCACAATATAACATTTTAGGATATTGAAATAATGAATCCATTCAAAAAGAAACCATTTCCAAAACCATTTAAAACATTTAATAAAGAGATTTTCGAATCAAAGTGTCCCGTACCACCTTGAAGCTTTTAACATTTTAAACCATTAATATCCATATAAATAAATCCTTAAAACTATTTTGAAAACATGGATATTAATAAGAACAAATAATTAAAACATTTAAAACGATATTTTGGTTAAAGGGGTTTTACCAAAATTAGAGACACTTGAATACAATAATCGAGGAATAACATTTAGTCAGAACTTTATAATATCATGAGAATAAAAGGATTCATGATATAATACTCCAAAGGACAGTATATACACCATATAAGAGTGAATTGGTGCATAATAACAATGAACCCTCAATAGAAATGTCAAATGTGATGAAATCCCTTATAAAGAAGGTATCCTTAAATTAAGGACAAATAAATCTTAAAAATATGTGTGAAAAATATATATACACCCAATATAAGTGGATATTAAGTGTATAACAATAAAAGGTAAATCAAACATATTCAATGGATGACATATTCAATGACTACAAGTTAAACCCAAAGAAATCGAAATTGGGTTAAAAAGTTCCCTTGACAGCCTAATGGCATCACATCAAAATGAGTTGATGAGAGATAAAAAGTGTATCTCATCACTTGGACATAAAATTTACATCAATAAGGATGTATGAGAACATATCCCAACATAAAAATATGTAAATTAAAAGACCCAATAAAAGAAGTCTTTTAAAAAATAGGAGGGTGAAAGGTTCCCTTACCGACTTGGATATCTTTCAAAACATACCCCCATGAAAGAAAGACAATAGGTAATTGATGTAAATAATCATAACCGAAAGTATATTACACAAAGAGTAGAATAATGGGCAGTACATACACCACTCAATGGAATTTGTGGCGAATGTTGCATAAATCTCACGGGAATAAAAGTGAGATGAAAAATCCCTTATGAAAACTCGGCAGCCTAACGGCGCCACATAAAACTTCCAAAATGGATTGATGAGAGAGAATAGGGTCTCTCATCACATGAACATAAAAATTACAGTAAGTGTAATATAAAATATCATCAAAATAACAAGAAATATGAGCTTTAAAAGGAATGACATAAAAGTGTATACTTAAAAAGAAAGAGAGGAGTAGGATCCCTTACCTCGAGTCTGACTTGACTCGATCGTTCTTTAATCTCCTGAATAATAAACATGAGTTAATTTATAATTCCTTAAGAACCTTTTTCAAGTTAATTATTACTTTTATACCACTTATTACCATGTCATAAACATTATGTAATCATTTAAGTTAATAATATTTGTTTTGCTGATATTTGGTTCTTAAGTCGAAAGTGGACTTCTTACAATTACATGTTGTTCGTGTGGCCAAATGTTTATTATATCCAGAATTGTATTCATTATGTAGATATCATATATGTCATATATATCCAGTACATGCATGCATTTATAACATTACATAATCATTTAGAGGTAAGAAATGAAATGCACCGTTCATGGAGACGGTAAGCCGTACGTACGCATGAATGCTACTTTCATTTCTATTTCATATTTTATAGAATGGAATAATAATTATATAAAGTTATATTATAATTCCAGTATAATATGATATATAATATCATATTTCCATCCTTTATATATCCCACATATGGTATTTAACGAATCAAATCACTTTGAGGGGGCGGTAGTCCGCACTTCCTTAAATGAAGATATCACGTATACCCATAATGGAAGCCATAAAGGTAAGACAAAAATGAAAAATACAGAAGAATAAATAAAACATAAACATATTATATATCATATATAAAAATAGTGACATCATAATGGCCACCTTTGAAGGTGTTAAATGAGTATTGAACAATCATCGTTTCGGGAGGCAGAATTTCACCATCCACGGAAACCGTATGTTCTTTAACCATTTGATGTAGTTGTGTGAGAGTGTAACTTGAATAAATCTTATAACAACATCCTAGTATATTGAAGATACTAGTGTTGTTACAAAAGAAGTAAATAAAAAGATTTTAGGGGGTTGGAGAAGCAAAATAAAACAAATGAACATAAGAGAAATAATTACCTTTAAAAGTGTAACTCCTTTTGATTTGAGCCTAAAGGCTTCCTTTGAAAGGATTCTGCCCAAATGGAATCCTCTAGGATGAGTATAGGGATGTGGAGAGAGTAAATGGTCAGGTTTTGGCCGAGCCAAAGGCTTGAGGAGTGTGTGAAATGAGGTAGAGGTGGGGGCCTTTTATAAGAGGAGAGGAGGGGTACTTTTGGAAAGTAAAGAAATATTACTTTATTTGAAAATGTGTTTCGGTTTCAAAAGGTCCCAAATTGATATAATTCGTGGATAAGGTGATAAGGCTTCTAAATACACTCATCCAATAAGTTTTGGACATGTGTAGTTCATAGATTTTACATTATCTTTCCATTTTATTTAAATCGTCAAATAATGATGTCATCGCTGCATCATTATTATGTCATAAATAATTTAATTTATTTAATGTCTAAAAATTATAAAAAAAATACTATGATGTATGAAATCTTTTTATATTTCCAATGAATATTTATAATCAAAAATATGACTTGTATAACCCCACTTAAAAATTGTTTTAGTAAAACATATCATGTTTGTGTCAATTTTACTTTTACATTAAATAAAATGTTATTTATGTCATTTCTCAACCAAAGTGGATCCATGGGGTCCCCAAGTTGACCCATGGCTTGTCTTGGTCGGCCAGGATACAACCAATAGGTGTAGGACAAGTGTCATGGTGTTTTCACATTCTTATAATATCATTTTTACCTTAAACTACACTAATTACCTCTAATCGCGATTAAAAACTTAATAAGTTACTATTCACCAAAAAATTATTTTAATCTCATTGAACCACATTTTACTTCTTAATGACAACCATGTATGTCGGATTTTTGAAAATCAAAACACAATGATGGCAAAATTTCATTTAAATGGAAAATCAGTTTTTATAAGTACCACTTAGTGGTTTCACTATTCATCAAAAATTGAAGTTTTTCAGAAAAATCCCAAAAATTCACCCTAAGCTATATTTGATATTCTGAATTCAAAAATGAAGTCCGTTTTACAAAATTCAAAACATATAATTCACATTAATTAATTTAATAATTAATTCTCGCTGTCATGACAAATAGCGTGTTTTATGAAACAATAAGTATCAAAAGATTGACACTAGTTTAAGTCTGATTTCAAAGTGAAATTGATTCCAACGACCACTATTGGATTTAATGGTAAAAATATTTTCTAATTTCACTTTAAAACTAATTCATAATATAATCTAATCATATAAATAAATTATATTAAAAAGTGGTTTTGAATTAAAATACAACATTTTACACTATGCATTAAAAAAATGAACTTTATCGGAAAGATACCAAAAATTTACACAAAGTAAATTTTTAATGTCCCGATTCTTAATAAGAGTTTTATTTGGTCCAAAAGAATGTTTAAGAGTGAACAAAACTATATTTAATGACGATTCTCCATCAAAAGGTGATAAGTTAACCTTTAGTGAAAACAAGGGCATATACGCCTAAAATTGAATTCTTTCCGTATTTTAAGCCTTTATCTTTTATTGTATAAATGTAAAAATATTTAAGAACATATATAATCATATTTCAGTTATTTCTATCCATTCCCGCCATTATAATGGCTACATGTTAACTACCATTTAAAATAATATTATTTTATTATTAGAGTGCAACGTAAGATTCCCAAGAAACTCGTTGTTGCGTGTTGGGTACGCCATCGAGCATAGCGTCCCCTTTAAAGTCATATTAATATTTTATTCACAAATATGGATAAATATGAAAATGTCATATTCTTTATTTACCTGGGGTGTTACAGAGAAGATTATTAGTGATGTTTTACTTATTTAATAAACATTATAATGCTCTGTGGCTAGGGTTCAAAATAAAAAATCAGAAGAAATAAAATCCTATATGAAAGAGAGCTTAATCTGATGATGCTTTATTGTTCTTAAAATACCAAACATCTTGAATCAATTTAAGGAATTCATGATTCCAACAAATATTTTTATAAGGAAGAATCTGGAAGAACATAGTGGAACTATTTTCCTCGAATGAAGTGAAGTTATATTGTAATTATTTAGAATGAATAACTACATAAAGTCTAATTTTTGAACTTGTAAAAATATTGAGTTGGGAAGTATTGTTGAAGATGCTGACAAATTTTTAGCTGATGAAAGAAAGTATAAAGTCTATCATTCAAACTTAGTGGGTCATAAAATAGACTCCAGAAGCCTTAGAATGATTGGACAAAAGTTATATTAAGTTATCATATTGTGAAGAGTTTATTAAGATATCCAAAATAAGTTTTCAAGTAAAGTCATTAGATAGAAGTATCTTAGTTTTCACATTAAACATGTTTTTTTAAACAAAGTTGTTTCATATAGAGGTCTCCATACAATGTCATCGAACATAATTTTATAAAGTCAAGCAATAGATTATATCATATGAATATTTATAATGTAATCAGACATATTCCATCAGTAGAACCAAGTTGTAAAGTTCATCAATCAGTGGAAATGTGGCAAATCCATTGAATTAATGTTCTAAGCAAGTCATCAGAGAAAAATGTATTTTAGAAGTTAATCAAAAATAGGTTTCCTAGAAAATTCAATGATCAAATTTTTCTAAATCAAGTCATTTTGTAACACCTAGATATTTTAAAATGAATAATATGATTGATAACATATACAACATGCAACTCCGAGCCTAAACAAACCGTGATATACTATTTAAATGTGACCATTATGACATAATAGTTAATTTTTTAGGTATGAATATGAATAAATAACCTTTTAAAACTATATATAAATTTTCTTTATGAAGAAAATATATTGGTAAATAATGACTCAATTTTTAGTAATATTTTTATATGCTTCAAAAATGTTTTTTCTGTCAATTTTTTTATTGATTTATGTGAGAAAATGATATAATTAATTCCATAAAAATTTTTAAACACTAATGTACTAAATGAAATTAATTTTTAAAATCATCATTTTAAAATTAACTTAGGGAAATAATTTTGGATATTTCTGAAAATATTGTTTTTTCAGTGATTAGTGAAAAATACCATTTTTTTGTAAAAATGTCATTTCATTTAAATAAAATAAGTAATTTAAAATCAAAATTATTATTTTAATTTTATTTTAAAGTAACCTAAGTATTAATTGATTTTAAATAATCTAAATAATTACATTCCAATCATGTTTATTCCAAATTTTGGTACAACATTATTTCTAGGATTAAAAACACATTTTTTAGAAAATTGTTTTAAATTGCATAATGTCCCTCCATTTTAATTAATTTAAATAACCAATAATGATTAATTATTAAAATTAAATATATATAATATATATCTATATCTTTGAATTTAAATTAATTAGTCATAAAGTTAATGTAAAATCATATTTTCCATAAAAAATACTTTTTTTCTGGAAATCTTTTTTTCAACAAGCTTTTCGAGATACTTATAAAATAAATTCCTTACACTTACAGAGATTTAATTTGATAAAATTGATTCCATATTAGTAATAATATTGATAATTATTAGTTAATAAAGTTAATTTAGTTTCTTTTATAATGAATATTAAAAAAGTACAAATTAATTACCATGGTTAAGTTTAAAATAATATTTTTTTTCATTAATTGCACTTGTGTTTAAATTAATTTTCCAAAAAATATATAATCATTATTTGTTAAATTATATTTTTAATTTATAATAAATGATTAAAAATTATCTAATAAGTGTCATTATATTTTAGGCTTAAAGGATTAATTACCTTGGTAAAAAACTAATTACCACAGTGAAGACGAAAATGATAAAATTAATAAAACATAGAGGATAGAGGAATAACATGTTTAAAACATATTTTTTATGAGGTTTATGTGTTTCTCAACCATACATTCTCTTCACTTCATGGTTGATAATTATATTTCCATAAAGTTTGAAATATGAGAAATGGAACATCACAGATGTTAATACTATTGTCGACATCAATTTGACTTTGGAAGATGGGGTTGTGTTAAGAACTTTAAAGAAAATATGAAAATATAATTTTGGAATACTTTTGAAGAGTCCACTCTGTGTATAAGGTATATTTTTTTTCAATGATTTTAAATGAAATATAAATATTTTTTTGAAGTAAATAAAATAAATAGTCTTTAGTGAAGATGTTTCTGAAAAACATGATTGAAATTTCCAAGCTTGGTAATGATGTTGAGGAGGCTTAGATGATTTGATGAAAAAGAAAATAAATTTACCAAGTCTTATTATATAGTAAGAAGATATGTTGTGGCCTTGTATGTGGAATACTTGGAATATATTTATTAACTTATGGTAAAATTTTGTTTGAAGATTTGATAAACTTAAGATGATTGATGTGTTGTTATTAATGTCTAGAACCTATGCAATGATTTTTGAAAAAACACATTTTTATAAATATTATGAAGTTTATTTAAGTAGTTTCCACAAGATGTTTCTGCACAAACTGTTACCAGTTATAATTATCTAAGATGAGCAGACGATGTCCAGTGGTTTAAGGTGATCGAACAGAGATAATCAAATTGAGGTTATCAAATGGAGTTGATCATATCAAAGTGATCAAATAGTTCTTATCAGGCCGAGTTAATGAGATGGAGGATTAAATAAAATGATATCTCAAATAAATTTCTAGTTCTATCAAACAAATACCACCTAGCTTATATCAGAAGATGCTAAGTGATGTATTCCTCATTGGTCAAACATTACATTTCCTTATGGTTGTGGTTCGAGATGATTGATTAGAATAAAAAAATCCTCCATGAAATAGAGTTAAATCAGGAGATTATTTAATTTTTATATAATAAAAAACATCATGAATATTTCTATATAATTACTAATTTTAACTAATGTTGTTCAAAGGAAGAAGTTGGTATAACCTTGTTGAACTATGATTCCTGAATGAAGTGAAGTGCTATTGAACTGATGTTAAATGAAGAACTTAATAAAGTATAATAGATGTAATTTTATAAATTTCAAGTTGATAAGTCTTTTGTATGTTTTTTAAAATGTTTTAGATGATTAAATGAAGTATTAAGTCCATCATACGAACTTGGTGAGTGATCTCACCATGATTCAATGCATTATTTCACTCTTACATCACTGTTTTAAATTGGTTTTGTATTTGAAATTCCAAATTTAATAACAAATTTAACTTCATGTTTGATTTAATTATTTTGTTTTTATTACCTTTAAAAAGGTCAATGTTACTTTTTTTGATAATTATATTATAGGTGAAGGAGATTTGGAGGGCCCATGACGATGTTTAAGAAAAATGGGCCAAACTGCGCAGGATCCAAGCACACCAATGGACCCAACCACACACTGATAGTAAACTATACATCCAAATGGGATTATATTTTGTGGGATGGTCCCAATTTCAATGGGATAAATTTAATATGAAGAAAAACATGCCCCATTCTACCATCTGGTGGCCCATACAGATTGATCTATTCAAGCCACTGAATCTAAAAAAAGTCAAAAGTGGCATGGTGTGTTTCATTCATATTTTAGGCTATAGGACTCCAGATGATTCTAAACTTTTAGTGGGGTTATTATAGAAGTGGTTAGTCTTTTTTAGTTTTTTACTAGTTGATTTAATTCCATTTACTAAATTACAACTAAGATACAAGTGGTATGACCAAAATTGGGTGCCCAAAACCACTTCCCATTTTGGATATAAAAAGGCACCTGAGAACCTCATTTGTAAGTTAGACCAGGGGAGAGAAGTTTAGACAAATTGAAGTTATAGAGGAGTCCTTTAATCCCTTTTTAGCTTATAGATCTCCCTATCCTCATAGGGAGAGCTTAAATGAATAAAGATATCCACCCGATCTTCCTCCTCCTCTCAATGTCAGGATAAACGGTGGGTGTTCATTGTGAGGGACCTACACACATATAAAGGGAGTGAAAATGAATATATTAGATACTGTTTTTTATTTATTTTTATGTTAAAAAATTTCATTCCTTGTATCTAGAACTATTTTATATTTTAATTACTACTTTAATTCATGTGATTGATTTGCTCTTAATTTCTAACCAATTAATGTGAGGTTTTGAGTGTGTGACTTGTGTTGTTCTGATTGGACAAGACAAGAATCCTTTTATTACCTAATTTATTGATATTTAAATCTTATTTTTAATATATTATTCCATTAATATGTTTTGAAACTTGAAAATATGATTTCTATTTTTAGGTTTGGTTCTTCAAGTATTGGAATAAAAGTTTAAGAATTAATCAGGAATCCAACTAATTTCAACCAAAGAATTACTCCAAACCTAAATGAATCTCCAAGAAAGATGAATTTGAAATGTGTGTACTGAATCAAAATGAAATATGTATCTCATGTTTATTAAAAATACACTTGGTTCCTAAACTATTAAACTCTTTAAATTAAGTCATTTTATTTTTTAAATTGTTCTCAAACCACCCCTAATTTTAGTCCTTTTAATTAAAAATATACTCTCTAAACCTATCAAATATCCTTGATATATGACCTTGGTTCTCCCCTATAATATAATTTATTTTTTAAAACATAATAAATTTGATGTTTTGTGACAATGTGTTCAAATATTTATGCCATTTAAGAGGAATAATTTTTTATTTTTTACATTTTTTATAAAAATACTGTTAATTTTGTAACTATTTCTTTACTTCTTTCCTTCCTTCGTTTTTTAGTTTATTTCTAAAATATTACTCTTATGTAGTTTTTGTTTATGATGCATTCTGCTTCAGGATATCTAATACCTTTTGAACCCAAATTAGAGAGGATCACACGTCAGCAACACCGTGACACACAATACAACCCTTTGAAGGAGGAAACAACACATCTTGAAACTGTTCTTGATCATTATTCTTCTTTTAAAACCAACATAAAAAATAAAATAAAATTGTATAAAATAGATGAAGATAAAATAACAATAAAAGAAATAATATCATTTGATGTTGATATCTGACCAACATATATTCAAATGGAAGGCAAGGCACCCAATTTTGAACTTAAATCTACTTTAATTAATTTATTACCAATATTCCATGGAATCATTGGCGAAGACCCACATAAGAATTGAAAAGAATTTCACACTATGTGTTTAACATTAAAACCCAATAATGTGGGTTAATTAAAACTAAAGTTTAAGTAATTCCATTTTTCATTATAAGATACTACAAAATATTGGCTATATTATATAAATTCCCTAATTAGAGGTTGAGCAAACATGAAACAGATTTTTATTGAAAAGTACTTCCCAACCACTAGAATTGCCATAATAAGGAATAAAATATGTGGTATAAGGAAATTTGAATGGGAAATTATTCATGAATACTGGTAATTATTTAAAAGTATTTGTTCAAGTTTCTCACACCACCAAAAAAGTGATCAACTTTTAATTCAGTATTTTTTTGATGATTTAATTCTTATTGATCGAAATAAGATTGATACTATTGCAAGTGGTTTTCTAGTCAATAAAACCCCAATTTTTGCAAGGACCCTTATTGATAACATGGTGCATAAAACTCAATAATTCGGTTCAAGGTCCATTGTACCCATTCGAGGTGTCCATGAAGTGAAAAGTACCAAATTCGAGAAAAGGCAGACACAAACTTTGATGAGGTATGTACCCTTCTTTGACAATTTTATCTTTACCCGGGAAAATACCAATATCCTCCTCCCATACTCTATGGAATATGTTCTTCTAAAACACACTATTACAACCAATTCCCTCAACTGAGAGAAACATCTGAGAGTTGTGAGGAAATATTCCCATGACACACCTTTAACCAAACCTTAAGAAATTACCTTATTATCCATCCAACCTTGTATAGAAAGACAACCAATCTTGTAAGAAATGGGGTATTTAAACAAACCTCAATAACCATGTGACCAATAAGGGTAAAGTAGTCATCCACCACCACCCAGAAATACTCAACCACCCAAAAGAATTTCTAGAAACCCTCTTCAAATGTTGGGGCTAGCCTAGAAGACATGATGAAATAAATGGCTGCAAATAATATCCAATTTCAACAAACCACCCAATCTTCCATAGAAGATCTTAAAACCTAATTAGGTTAACTCACCAAATTTGTGGTTGAAATCCAAAGTCATGGGTTGGGTAAACAACTATATTAACCATTAGTCAACCTTAGGGATAAGGGAAATGTTAGTTATATAATCCTTCAGAGTAGAACACCACTTAAAAGACAAATTAATACTCTATTAGAGTCATCCCCTCTTGAAGAAACCACCATCCCAACAATTGAAAATAATCTAAATGAGGTAGAACCTTTTCTTGAGATAAGACCTTCCAAAGTAAAGAGTGTTTATATTAATTAGTCTCATATCCTAACCAATCATCTTCCATTTCCCCAAAGGTCCACCCAACCTAGGAAAAAAATAAATTTAACTTTATAAGAAAATTTTGGAAACATTCAAAAAAGTTTTGGTTAACATCCCCTTGATTTATGTCATGAAGAAAATTCCATGATATTCCAAGTTTTTGAAGGAGATGTGTACACAATGAAGGTGATTTCAAGGTGATGAGTAGGATAGATTGAAGAGAAATGTATCAGTATTCATAGAGACATCACTTCCTACCAAATGTAATGATCCTAGAATATTCTCGATTCCATTCACTATAGGGTATCATTCCTTTAGCAATTTTATGATTTATTTGCGTGATTATATAAATGTGATTTTTCACTCCATTTACTCTTAATTGAATATTGGAGAACTAAATCCCACTATAATTGTTGTTCATCTAGAAAGTTGGAGTACAACACATCCTATTGGTGTGATAGAGGATGTTCTTATGAGGGTGAAAATTTTAATTTTCCTACTGATTTTTATGTGCTAAAAATGTAATATGATATGATGAATGGACATGCCCCAATTATATTGAGGATAAATTTATAGAAAATTTCCAAAACCATAATTAATGTCCATTATGGTACATTATATATGGATTTTGGGGATGAAATTCTGTTCAATAACATCCTTGATGCCATGACACACACCTCAGAAGTTTATTCTTCTATCTTTGTTAATTTAATTGATGTAATACCTTCCTCCACATAAACTTTTTTTTTCTCCCCTGATTCCCTTTATGAGTTTTCATCATTAATTGAAATAATCAGAAATGAATCATTCATAGAATGTTGTATCAGTCTAGAAAAATGTCATTCATGTTTCTTAATTGATGATTTCTTGAACACTAAGGATCCCATGACCATCAATGATACAAATAAGCTTATAAAAACTCATTCTCTTTTTGAGGATGTTACCATTGAGTAGTTAGATGATATTAGTGACCTATCAATTCCAAACTCACCAAAATTAATCCAAAATCCACTATAATTGGAAAATAAAAAACTTACTCAAGATTTAAAATATTTTTATCTTGATAACAAAAACAAGATTATTGTCATCATTTCTAGTTTACTCCCTCCCAAGCATGAATTATGACTGGTTGACCTTTTTAAGTACTACAAAAAAGCTTTGGGAGGGATACTTGATGACATTCCTAGAATTAGATCATCAACTTTTACACATTAGATATTGTTAAATGATGAGGATAAACCAGTGAGGCTGACATAATGTCCCATGAACCCAAACCTATTATATGTTTTTAAAATAGAGGTAATAAAATTATTGGCTTACAGAATCATTTAACCCATCTCTGATAGCCAATGGGCTAGTCTAATATGAGTGGTTCCTAAAAAATAGGTCTAATGGTAAATAAAAATTAAAATATTGAATTGGTTCCAACTCATGTGCAGAATAGTTGGTGTGTCTATATAGACTACCTCCTACTAAACCAACACATTGGGAATGACCATTTCCTATTACCATTCATCGACCAAATGATAGAGAGGCTAGTGGGGAAGTCCCATTACTATTTTCTTAATGGGTATTCTGGATACTTTCAGATCTATATTTCCCATGAGGATGAGAAAAAGACCACCTTCACTTGCCCCTTTGGCACATTATCCTATAGAAGGATTCTATTTGGTTTTTATAATGCTCTGGGTACTTTCCAATGATGGATGTTTAGTATTTTTTCAGATTACTTAGATAATTTTATGGAAGTTTTCATAGATGATTTCACTATTTATGGATTCTCTTTTGATGAAGGTTTGAGTAGTCTTGGTTTTGTCATATGTCACATAATTAAAAAATAATCTCATATTAAATAATGAGAAATTCCAATTTATGTTGTGGAAAGGTATAGTACTAGGGAACTTCATTTATTGGGATGGTATCCAAGCTGATAATTAAAAAGTGGATGTCATTTTTTTCCCTACCATCCCCCAAAAATGTATGGGATGTGCGGTCATTCCTAAGTCATGTTGGATTTTACCATCATTTCATTTGTGAATTTAGTAAGATTTCACTCCCCCTCCCACTTACTCCAAAAAGAAAAAATAATTTTTTTATGATAAATAATATAGGGAATCTTTTAAAAAATTGAAAAGGAGTCTCACACCACCCCCAATAACCCAAACACCTCAGTGGGATTTATCATTTGAGATCATGTGTGGCGCCTCTAACTATGCAGTTGGGGAAGTCTTATCACAAAGGATTGATTGAGATCCACATGTCATTTCTTATTCCTCACATACACTGGACACTGTGGAAGAAAAATACACCACAATTGAAAAATAATTTTTTTTCATTGATTTTTTCTTGGATAAATTCAGGTCACACCTTTTAGGGTCCAAATTCATCATGTTCTCATACCTCGAAACCCTCCAGTATCTCTTTAAGAAACTAGAACCAAAACCAAATTTCATTTACTAGATTCCCCTCCAATATTAATTCAATATAAAAATTATAGATAAAAATGAGTAAAAAATGTGGTAGATGACCATATCAGTATAATCCACCTATACTTGAAATTTGACTCACCCCCTGTATTCTTATAAATGAAATGTTTTTTGATGAGAAACTGTATTGAGTGCAGTATGTTATTCCTTATTATGACAAAATTTTAAATTATTTGGTAGCATATTTTACTCTTGCTGATTAAAAAAACAAGATCACCATTTAAAACACGAGTCTTGTTGGTACATTTGGGATGACCCTTACCTTTTGTGCACATGTTGTGATTAGGTCATTAGGTGTTGTGTTCTCGATAGGGAGTATTAGTATGTCTGTAGGTTCTGCCACGCTCTAGTTTGTGGGGTCACATTGGTCCCCAATGGACTTCTTGGAAGGTCCTCAATTAAAGTCTCTTTGGGCCAACATTATTTTAGTATTCCCATGATTTCTGAAAATCTATTTCTCACTATCAAATAATGGTGAACCTATCTAAAAGAAATAAAATTTCACAACAACCCTTTCTCTTTTATGAAATTTTTGATGTTTGGGGCATTGAATTTATGTGGCCATTTTCCAATTCTTATGGAAACTTGTTCATCCTTATGACAGTTGATTATGTGTCAAAATGGGTAGAGTCACGAGCTGTAATAAAAGTTGATTTCAAGATATTTGTGGAATTTTTGAGAACCCAAATCTTCTATAGGTTTGTATTACCTAGGTTCATTATCAATGACCAGAGATCTCATTTCTATATCTAAATAATGTAATATCTGTTACATCAGTATGGAGTTGTGCATCCAGTGCCTACTATATATCACCCACAAACCAATTTTCAAGATGATGTTTCAAATACAGAGGTAAAAAAGTTCTTGAAAAAATAGTTCATCCCAATAGAAAATATTGGTGTCTTAGACTTGATGATTCATTATGGGCCTACCATACTACTTTCAAAACTCCCATTGGAATGTCACCCTATCGGTTTTTTTGGAAAGAGTTGTCACCTCCCTATTGAGAGAGATCACTAGGCCTATTGGGCCATTAAACAATGCAATTCTTGTATTTCTGTTGTAGGTTCTCAAAGGAAGTTTCAGATTTAAGAGTTGGAGGAAATGAGACAAGATTCATATGAGAACTCTCAAATTTGTAAGGAAAGAACCAAGGATGACCACAACCACCTCACCCTTCATCGTCAGTTCCACATTGGGTATAAGGTCCTACTTTTCAAAACATGGTTGAATTTTTATCCAAGAAATATTTGTTCCCACTGGTTTGGCCCATAAACTATTACTAATTTTTATCCATTTGGCTTCGTTCCTGTAAAAAATGAAGAAATGAAGAACACATTTACTATCAATGGGTAGTGGCTTAAGTACTTTCACAAAGCCCTTCTAGAGTCCCTGATAAAGGAAATCCATGTTCAAATAACAATCTATGAATGAAACTAACCTTCTTTTATCCTCCCTTCCCACATTCTCTTTTATTACAGTGAGAACATTACATACTCTAGGTGCGGGGGATGGGTAAATTCCTGGGTTAATTAAGAATTTTCATCATCTTTATTCTTTTTCTACTTTTAGCTTACTGAATAGTATTGTTACTTTTTCCCCTCCACCTAACTTTCATGCTAAAATGTTACTTTTTGATTCCCACATTATCATGGATAATGATTCCCACTTAATCATGGGAGTTATTGAAAATGTATGAGAATTTTCATATTTTATGTTGTTTTAACATTAAAAAAATAATTCTGATAAAATGTTCATTTCATCAAGAATTCAATATTATGGTGTGACTTTCTCTTGAAATTTGGTTGTTTTTCAATGATATAAATGGTTTTATCATTTTTAAACATTTAAGTAGAATGGTAACCTTTATGTGAGTAGTTTAAGGGAAAATTGTGTCACTTAATTTCTATACACATAGTTTCACCCAACCATGAAGTGTGAAAATTTCTTAGTTAATAGAAGGTAAATATAAGTTAGGTTAATTTTTCTCTATCTTCAAAATTATTTTTCCATATGTTCGTTCCTTATCTGATCTTTTTCATTACTGCACCAGATTGACCTATGCATGTGTACCTGTTATCTGACTGTTGTACACACTAAAAAAATAAATAAAAATTGAAGGGAGTGATGAAATGTACAACATATTGGGATATATTAGCCATGAGATTATTTTTTGAATTATGATAATTCTTAAGTTAGTGGGTCTTGAAATTTGATTTCAAATGATGTAGGGAAGGTTTGGTGGAAAGAATCATATAAGCAGACAAATTTTAAAATAACTTATATTTACTCAATAGAAATTGGAAATAATAGCATAAAATGGATTTCAAACACACTTGTGGAGAGTAAGTGACATTAATACATTATTTTTTTTCATCGATTGGTATCATGAATCTCTTGGAATTTCATTTTGATACAATTTTTGAGAGGTCTTTTTCCATGATCACAAAGAATAACTCCTCGGTGTGATCTTTTCTTTGATCACATTTATAATAGGAATTAAATTTTCATTAAATGTTAAATATTAATGAATTTGAGAATATCTACGTGAATAATTTTTTGAAATATTAATTTTCCCAGGAGTGAAAATTTTTTGGTGTGGGGGTGTGATCGTACAACGATTCAATACTTTATTTCACTCTTACACCAATATTTTAAACTCATTTTGTATTTAAAATTAAAAATGTAATAAAAAATTTCAATTAGTTTTTATTCAATTATTTTGTTTTTATCACTATTGAAAATAAGAAATGTTACTTTTTTTTATAATTATATTATAGGTGGAGGTGATTTGAAGGGTCCAGGATGAAGTTCAAGAAAAATAGGCCAAAATGCACAGGATCTAAGCACACTAGTGGACTCATATGCACAATTATACTAAAACATGAATAAAAATATTCTGATATGTTGTGTTATGTTCCAAAATTCAATCGGATACATTTAATCTAAAGAAAACCAAGCCCCATTTTTCTATCCAGTGGCCCATCCATACTGATCTTTCCAATCCACCGAATCTCCATGAAGTCAAAAGTGGTGTGCTATGTTTCATCCATATCCTGATATGTAGGCCTCCAAATGATTCCAAAATTTCTATGGATATATTAAATAGGCGAGGAAATATGTTTTTATTTTTTTTCCAAGTCTAGATAATTCTATTTAAAAACTTAAAACCGAGATATAATTGGTATGACCAAAAATGGGTGCCTAAAACCACTTCCCATTTTGGACATAAAAAGGAACCATGGGAACCTCATTTGAAAGTTAGACTAGGAGAGTCAATTTATACCAAATTGAAGTTACATAGGATTCATTTAATTACGTTGGACATTCTATATCTCCCTATCCTCATAAGGGGATTTGAAATGAATAATGATATCCACCCTAGCTTTATCCTCCTCTCAATGTCAGGCTATACAATGGGCATTCATTGTGAGGGAGATATTAACATGTAAATGGAGTTATGATTCATATGTTAACTACTGTTTTGATGTAATTTGGGTTTTAAAAATTTTCATTCCATTTACTTATCATTATTTAATATTTTAATTCTTGTTTTTGATGCTTGTACTTGATTTGATCTTAATTTCTAACTGATCGGTGTGAGGTTTTGAGTGAGTGACATATGTTGTTCTGATTAGAAAATAAAAGAATCATTTTCTTATGAAAATTCTAGATATTTAAATCTGAATTTTAATCTCTTATTCCATGCATATGTTTTGGACCTTGATAATATGATTGTTATGCCAAGGTTTGGTTCTTCAAGCATTGAAATAAAAGTTTAGAAATTAATCGAGATTCCAATTAATTTAAACTAATGAATTAATCCAAAAATAAATGAATATCTAAGAATAATGAACTTGAAATGTGTTTAGTGAATCAGAATGACACCTTGATCTCATATTTTTCAAAATACACTTGGTTTATAAACTGTTAGACTCTTTAAATTAAGTCAGTTTATTTTTAAAATTATTTTCAAAACAACACCCAATTTTAGTCATTTTAATTAAAAATAAACTCTCTAAACGTATAAATGCTCTTTGAGAGATGAACTAGGGTAATAATTATAAAATAAATTTTCTTAAAAAACATAATCAATTATTCGTGTCACAATAACTCATTCAGTGATACATTGGACAAACTCTATCGGACATAATCTTCTGAATGATTGGACATAAGTTCCATGAAGTCATCAGACATAGAAGAGTTTATGATGACATAAAATATAATATTACAAGTAAATTGTTATGATAGAAGTATCTTGGAAGTATATTCAGAAAAATGTTTTCGAACAAAGTTGTATCAAGCAAAGGTCTTTGGGAGTCAGATGAAATTTTATAAAGTCATGCAACATAGTCCATTTGATGAATCTTTATGATGTCATCGAACATATTACATCAGTTGAACCAATTTTTAATCTAATTTTATTAGATTAAAGTTTAAGAATCAAATATATTTATGTCTTAAAAAAGTCATTAGATGAACATTTGTATATGTATTTCATTAGATAGAGGTTTCCAAGCAAAGAAAATAGATGAAGTTTTATAATGCAATTCATTAGTTGAATGAATATTCTTGAAAAAGTTTTCAAGATGTTCCTAAAAAGTGGTAATGTAATATCAAAAGGTGTTTTAATGGGTGGAATTGGTGTTATGAATTTTTACTAGATGTAAGTTTTTAAGATATTTATGAAATTTTTATAAATTCATTTATATGTGATGATGTTGAGCTGGTCATTCGGTGTTCCAATAATCATGGAGGAAGATTGTGATTACCGACAGGATTTAAGGATCCTTTGAAGAAGATAAATGACACTAATATTTAAATAAAGTTCCTTGAATTAATTTTAAATCCTATATTTTAGGAAGTTTTAAGGTGGTGACAAAATAAACAATTTAGTGGGATATTTAAATCTGGAAGTGATAAATTCAAATTTGATTTCACACTTATAACTGCGTTTTTAGAAAAACTATGACTATATAAGGGGAGCTGATTCATCGAGAATAGTTACTCATGTTGATGTTATGAGATTTGTTGTGGCTATGTGTATTGTTAAAATAATTGAAGTGTTGCAGGGAAGTATCAATCATGAAGCTTGAGATAAATTCTCATTTGGGTCAAAGCATCAAACAAACTAGTACTAGATATTGAAGGGGGTATCAGATAGAGTGAAATAACCATATAAAGAATTAAAACTCCAGATGAAGGAGCTAAGGTACTAGGATAATAATAAGGGATCAAAAAAATTGGAATCAGATGAACTTTTATCTAAAAAATATCATTAGATGAACATGATCATACAGACTATATTGGATGAAGAATAGTTTCTTGACAAATAGTGTTATAGAAAAAAGTGACGATGAAGGAAAGATAAGGTTTATGTTTTATTGTTGTAGATAAGAATAGTTTCTTGTACACTACTATGCAATTAATAGAAGAGGAAGAAGGGAAAAGAAGAATTTTGGAATCCAATAAAAGGATTAAATGATGGAGTACTTTCTTTTTGTTACAAAGTAATTAAATAAGATAAAGACTGTCTAAACATGAAGTATAAAGAACTAGTGAAGAGATGAAAGTTTCATTAGGCATTCACTATTTGAGATATTCATGATTTTTTTCTATCCACCCATCTTAAGTGTAGGGAACCGCACTTAGGCTTAGGATTTTTTTCCATCCAAAACACTATAAAAAGGTATCTAATTATAGTGGACAATCCATATAGTGGTCATCATAATGATCAATAAGGAAAAAATACTCTTATCAATTAGAGAACCTTGTAAAAATATTGTTTTTTATCCTTTAATTTCTTTTATATACATTAATATAACATGGAGGATATAACAAGAGAATTAAGATCCTAAAATGTATAAGAGATAATGGGATAAAAATTTATAATTGGTTTAAAAAGTCACCAACACTGATTCAACCCATCCTAGTGTTAAACATATCCCAAAGTGGTCCTAACAAGTGGTATCAAAGCCAAGGTTCCCCTACTAGTATTGAAATTATTATCTTTTGAATATTTAAGTTTCTTTCCATTATTAATAATGAAGTGAAATTTTGATAATGATTTAGATATCCCAATGAAGAATTATATTTTCACCAATACCATTATGAATAAGATAAATAAGGATAAAATAAATATGAAAAAGTTATCCGTATTAAAACAAGGTGAATAAGGAAGTTCAATTTCATTACTCCATGTTAACAAAGAAGAAACACCTTTCTTGGAAAGTTAAGAATATATGGTTCAAGTTACCACAAAGGAGAAGGAAAAAATTCCTACCATAAATGGATCAAGATCAAGTGATCATGAGGTATGAGAATTTTTTTGTAAAAAAGGACTTATAGAAGAAGTACCAAGCAAATACGATGATGATGATCTATCAACAACTTCTCAAGATATATCAGTTAGTATATTCAAAGAAATTTTGAATTTTATTCCCAAAGAAATAGTCTCTCTTTCTTGTGGAGTTTTTCAAATCATGGTGGAAGATATCACCTAGCCTATATAAGAAATGGATAACTTGGAGAAGGATTTTCAAGAAAATATTCTTTAATCTATAAAGATCTTCAAGAAGGTTGGAAGGTTTAAGGATATAAAGGTGGATATTTAAATAAGTTCCTCAAAACATGAAAACAAATGGATCAAATAAGTTGAATAGAAAGATGGAGTCAAGATTACTCTGGAAGAAAAGATCCATGCACTTGAAGAAAAGATGAAAAATAGAATTGATGTTAAGTATTTAAAATTGAAAGTAAAATGCATGAAGATTAAGTAATATGACTCGTTATTACAAAAAAATGTTAAGATGCATCATAAAGAAATTGATATAATGAAGAATGTTTGTGAAAGGTGACTATGATTGAAGATCAGAAAACAAACATAATAATAGATGTCTAGAATTGGATGTAATGTTTGTTAATATTTAGAGTAAACATATTGAGTCTATAAAAAGGAAGGATAAAGTTATTACTGCCACTCAATACTCAATGGAGGATTCTAATGTTAAAAGGATTAAAACATGTAATAAGAAGATCATGACTTCATTCAATGATCTATCTCATGTAGCTGTGAAGAAAGTGGTTCTATCCATACCTTGTAATAATGTTTTTAAAAATCTAGTTTCATGAAAAATGTAGGATTAAAAAAAATACAAAAAAGTATGGATAAATAAAAGTGATAATAAATCTACAACCATGTACATGGTAGACAGAAGAAATAATAAAGAAGCTAGTTCCCCACGTAGAGCCCAATATTTTATAAAGAAAACCCAATAAACAAAAAAGTAATGGATATAAAATGATAATGGTTTCTAGTTCAATGTTGGTCTTGTAAAAAATTTAGTCAAGGTGAATTATATTGTTGGTAAAATCCTATAAATGAAAAATCATAAAGGAATTACTTTTCATGGTCGAGAAATTTAGAGACAAATAAGAAACATCCACAAAGTAATAAAAATATATATACTTAATTTTTTTTTGGAAATCTTGAAAATATTTTTGATGTATGAAATAGTAGTGGTCACAATGTTGTTTCATGTTCATATATACCTATATCAAAATTATATAAGAAAATAAGGCCACAAAAGTTGGGGAATAAAGAAGAATAAAACTTGATAATTATGAATAAAAATGTTATAAAAAAATTCTCCAAAGAAGATATCAAGTAGGAAAGGTGATAAGCCCTTATATTTCAAATCCAAGATATTAAAGAAGAATACATCATCTATAATAACCAATTAGAAGAAAGGAACTCAAAAGAAGCCCTGTGTACAACCTAATCTTTCTGCCAATGTACCTCTATGTGATTGGTATATCAAGAATCCACATCATCCAAGTTAACTAGGTACCTTACCAATATCTATCCAAGTCCAACAGCTCAAACATCCATGCTAGTGTACCATTGTTGGGGAAATTTTTTTTACTACTAAAGATATAGACAAAGTAACAGCTAGTTCAAATATAATTCAGACTCAAATGACTGGAAAATTTATCAAAGGAGTCTTCCTCGCAAATCCACTTCGTGGAGATCACACACCATCACACATTCAAAGGTGGATGATGGTACCTACATTGTTGGACGGAGAAAAGGAGAAGTGATGGCAAGAGGGGGGTGAATTGCCTTTTAAAAAAAAATTAACAAATTAAAATCAAAGTTAAAAGTGCAGCGGAAATAAAAGAGGCAAGACACAAAATTGATAACGGAGTTCGGCTTAAACCCAAGCCTACATCTCCGCTCCCAACTCAACCGTTGAAAGATTTACTACCGCTTGCTTTTTAATGGTTTTATCAAGAAACCCACTAGACTTTAAGGTTAGTCTAGAACCTATTACAGCTTGCTTTTGATGGTTGAGCAAGAACCCACTTGCTTTCAATGGTTGAGCAAGATCCGACTAGCCTTCTTACAGGTGAAGGCTAGCTCACATATGTCTCAAGAATTTTAAAAGGGAAGGCTTGACTAACCTCTTCACACCTTGAAGGTGGTGTGAAAACCCAATAGAGAGGTGGATGAGAGAAATGGGAGTTTGTAGGCACAAACTCAATTTAAAGCTCAAAATGAATAAAGCAAAGAAAAACCGTAATGGGGAAGTCTTGGGCGCCAATGGATTGAAGGAGTTGATGAAGAGCGCTCCCAAGCTTCTTTGGTGGTGCTCCTTGGATGTGGAAGTGTGTTGGAGCAAGTGGGGTTCCCTTGGAGGAATGCGCCGGAGGTTCGCCAAATGATCAAAATGTGTCCCGTGAGCTTCCGTGGCTTGGATATGGTTCCGACAATGTTCCGGGGCTTCCTAGTCCTTTATTTATAGAGGGGGAACCCTCAAATGGCCTTTGGGAGGCTTCGGAGCCGTTGGAGAGGCCTTCGGAGCCGTTGGGAGTCAAGTGGACAAGCCTGGTCAAAGCCCAACGGCTAGTTTGACTGGATCCACCGGCTGACCGGTGCAGAGCCACCGGTTGGCCGGTGCTTGCAAAATGGAGAGGCCTTCGGGCTCAGGCACCACCGGCTAGCCGGTGAGGAGGCCACCGGTTGGCCGGTGCTGAGGCAGTAGCAAACACTGTTCTGGCTGGGTGCCACCGGCTGGCCGGTGCTGAGGCCACCGGTTGGCCGGTGCTGAGGCAGTGGCTCAGCCTTCTGTCTGGCTTCCATCGGCTGGCCGGTGGTGAAGCCACCGGTTGGCCGGTGGACTGATTTTCAGTCCACTTTTCCTTGTTGCTTTCTTGGCCCAATTCCTTGGCAATCTATCATCCAAAAACACTTAAAACAAGATTAGATAAATAATTGAGTGATTGTGATCATGAAAATAAAACCACGAGGGGTATGAGAGGTACAACAATCTCCCCCTATTTTGATGATCACAATCACTAAAACAAGCAATGTAAAAATGAAATGAAAGGCATGCTTTAAATTGTTTTTTTTCAATTTATCCTTTAATGCATGAGAGAAATATTTCTCCCCCAATCAACCAAGAATTTCTCCCCCTTTGTGATTATCAAAATAGCGCGGGGCATAAAACATGATTGAGGGAAATGTTGAAAAATGAGATACAGATTTTAAACCAATTGAAATTTTTGAAATTTGAATTGAAAGTTTTGAATTGAAAATTTTGAAATGAGAATTTTGAATTGAAAGTTTTGAATCGAAGATTTTGAAATAAAGGTTTTGAAATTGAAAAAATTTTGAATTGAAAAACGCAAAAAGGATTAAACGATCCTAACTCCCCCTAAATAAAAACAACAAATCACCGGGGAGAGGATTTTGAAACCGAGACAAATTTTGGTCCGGTAAGACTCGCTAAAAGGGATTTTTCAATCCACACTTGTCTAGTGGCGGGTCTTCTCCTATAAAATTCATCACTAAGGGAAATGGTTTTAGGCCTTCCATACTGGGCATTTTTGCAATCGCAGTCATAAATTAAGTGCCCGGGTTTTTTGCAATAATTGCAAAATTTAAATTGGGAGCTCCCCCTTACAAAAATAGTTGGAGCATGGGAAGAGGAAGCTTGCTTGGAATAGCCAAGCCCTTCGGTGGTTCTAGATATGCGTTGGGAACCAAGTAATTTGGTCAAATTTTGTTCACCTTGGGTGAACTTGGCAAGGGATTCCCTTAAATCTTTGATTGTTGATTCCATAGAATCAACATCGGGAAGGTTTTGGATTTTGAGGGACAACTCCTCCTTTTCTTTGAGAAGTTGTTCCTTTTCGGAAGAGAGTTTTTTGAAATTCTTTTTTAAAGCAAAAAATTTGGAAGAAAGTTCGTGAAAACCTTCCTCCAATTGATCTCTCGCATGTTGGAGATCCTCATAAGACATGTGATTGAAAGAATTTGAAGAACTAGAGGATGAGGAGTCGGAAGATGTTACCTCATGAAATTCCATTAGGCATTTGTTACCGTTGTCGCTTGAGGAGGAGGAGGAGGAGGATGTGGAGCTATCACTCCAAGTGGCCTTGAAAGCCTTCTTCTTTTCCTTTTGCTTGGCCTTTTTCTTGTTGAGTGGACAATCGGGCTTGTAATGGCCTTTCTCGCCACACCCGTAACATGTTACCTTGTGCTCGGATTTTTCGTTGGGTTGAGCCTTGCAGGATTTCTTCTTCTTGTGCTTCTTCATGAACTTGTGCATTTTGCGGGCAAGATTCTCTATTTCCGAATCGCCGCTTGAAGAGGAAGATGATGAGGAGGAGGAGGAGCTTTCTTCTTTTTGAGCTTTGAAGGCAATGTTCTTTGGAATTTTGATCGGTTTGCCTTCCTTTTCAACTTGCCTCCTCATGGTGATTTCGTAAGTCATGAGGGATCTGATGAGCTCTTCGACCGGCATGTTTTTGATGTCCTTAGCTTCTTGGATTGCTGTTACCTTTGGAGCCCATGAGCTTGGTAAGATCCAAAGGATCTTCTTGACCATTGTTTCTGCAGACACATTATCTCCAAGGGACTTTCTCCCATTGCAAACATCAGTAAACCGTGTAAACATTTCAGTAATATTTTCAGATGGATGCATGGTAAAAGATTCAAAATCTTGACGGTACATGTCCAATCGAGTATCTTTGACTTTGTTGGTCCCCTCATGGGTAACCTCCAATAGTTTCCAGATTTCATGTGATGAGGTGCATGTGGAAACTCGATTGAACTCATTACGATCAAGGCCGCAATGAAGAGCGTTCATGGCTTTTCCATCAAGCTCGAAATTTCTAATATCGGCTTGGGTCCATTTGGATTCATCGGGAGAAGAAATAGAATAACCATGGATGACAATTTTATAAATGGGATAACCAATGCTTCTAAGAAAAGTGGTCATGCGGGTTTTCCAATATGTATAGTCTGTTCCATCAAAGAATGGAGCACGACCCAAAGAATAGCCTTCGGGGGAGAAAGAGGTTGAAGCCATCACAATGGATCTTGAATTTTGAAACCGGTTAAGGTATTACTCAAATTTTCTTCTGATACCAATTGTTGGACAGAGAAAAGGAGAAGTGAAGGCAAGAGGGGGGGGGGTGAATTGCCTTTAAAAAAAAAATTAACAAATTAAAATCAAAGTTAAAAGTGCAGTGGAAATAAAAGAGGCAAGACACAAAATTGATAACGGAGTTCGGCTTAAACCCAAGCCTATGTCTCCGCTCCCAACTCAACCGTTGAGAGATTTACTACCGCTTTCTTTTTAATGGTTTTAGCAAGAAACCCACTAGACTTTAAGGTTAGTCTAGAACCTATTACAGCTTGCTTTTGATGGTTGAGCAAGAACCCACTTGCTTTCAATGGTTGAGCAAGAACCCACTAGCCTTCTTACAGGTGAAGGCTAGCTCACCTATGTCTCAAGCCTTTTAAAAGGGAAGGCTTGACTAACCTCTTCACACCTTGAAGGTGGTGTGAAAACCCAAGAGAGAGGAGGATGAGAGAAATGGGAGTTTGTAGGCACAAACTCAATTTAAAGCTCAAAATGAATAAAGCAAAGAAAAACCGTAATGGGGAAGTCTTGGGCGCCAATGGATTGAAGGAGTTGATGAAGAGCGCTCCCAAGCTTCTTTGGTGGTGCTCCTTGGATGTGGAAGTGTGTTGGAGCAAGTGGGGTTCCCTTGGAGGAATGCGCCGGAGGTTCGCCAAATGATCAAAATGTGTCCCATGAGCTTCCATGGCTTGGATATGGTTCCGACAATGTTCCGGGGCTTCCTAGTCCTTTATTTATAGAGGGGGAACCCTCAAATGGCCTTTGGGAGGCTTCGGAGCCATTGGAGAGGCCTTTGGAGACGTTGGGAGTCAAGTGGACAAGCCTGGTCAAAGCCCAACGGCTAGTTTGACTGGCTCCACCGGCTGACCGGTGCAGAGCCACCGGTTGGCCGGTGCTTGCAAAATGGAGAGGCCTTCGGGATCAGGCACCACCGGCTAGCCGGTGAGGAGGCCACCGGTTGGCCGGTGCTGAGGCAGTAGCAAACACTGTTCTGGCTGGGTGCCACCGGCTGGCCGGTGCTGAGGCCACCGGTTGGCTGGTGCTGAGGCAGTGGCTCAGCCTTCTGTCTGGGTTCCATCGGCTGGCCGGTGGTGAAGCCACCGGTTGGCCGGTGGACTGATTTTCAGTCCACTTTGCCTTGTTGCTTTCTTGGCCCAATTCCTTGGCAATCTATCATCCAAAAACACTTAAAACAAGATTAGATAAATAATTGAGCGATTGTGATCATGAAAATAAAACCACGAGGGGTACGAGAGGTACAACATACATGAGTATGACAAGAACTGTGACTACATGAGTGTCTTTGATAGTACCTCCGTTAGTCTGATGAAGACCTGTATCTTTACGATGTCCTTTTTCTTTGTGGCTTTCCCTGTGAGCATCACGTGCATGTTTCCTATAAATACGTGGCTCCCCCACCTCAAATGGATCATTATCCTAACCTTTTATCTTATGGTGTCCCATCTCGTGAAGCTCCTGAGAATCACAAAATAGACCCAAAAATGGACCTCTGAAGGTACTTAAGCACCACAATCCATTCTTTCCTTTGTCCCTCATATCCCCAACTTATGTTAGGGATGCCCTCCAAAAATCCCTTTTCCCTTCAGGAAGGAGGGAGATCCTTTGGGTTTCTTGAGTCTCCATGAAGCATTATGTCATTTTGAATCACTATTCTAATAATCTATATACTAATCCCAGGGAACCTTGATCTGTGATGGTATTTTATTTGTGAAGAAACTTTCTTTCATGAAACACCTTCTCTTCATGAAGTTCCTCTTGAAGAGCCCCTAGCTTCGTGAGCTCCTCTCCCATGCGGCCCACCAGGCTTTCACGTAGGGATTTTATGTTCCCTTATGTGGCATATCATGTTTTAATGCTCTACCTAATGCTTCTTCACATAGGAATTGTAAAAACTATTGCTTCTTCACATAACTATGCTAACACAGACCCCTCGAGTGACCATTCCTCCACCACCTTCCCTTTAGAAATTTTTTGGTCCATGCACCACTTAAAGGTTCATGACTTACTAATAAGTAAGTATTAGGGTTTGAAGAATGAATCAAAACCATATTATCTATATGATGTTAAAATACTAAGAGACATCATCATCTACACATGACGTTAAATTGTAGTCTCACCCTACACAAAGAACATGGGGTTCCACACCTCAGGCATTTTCCATTCCCACTCATTTCCACAAGAGTGAGACATTCCTCTCCCTACTAGTAGGGAGTGAAATCCTCATCATGTGGAATGAGATCCTCTCCAGGCATCCATCCTCAAGTAATCCCCAAAATCCATCTCCCTAGGATGCTAGAAATGCGTATGGCCTGCTCCATCCCTCAATGACGCATATTTCATGACACGACAGTTTGGTATACTACTTTCTCGAATTTCTCACACTAAGAATGGAACACATGGTTTTAGAGGTTAGTAGTGACTTTGAAACCCTTTTTTCAGGCATCTACCATGGAGAAAGCCCCAATTTCCACCTTCATGGGACACTAACCTTGCATAAGCCCCAAACCACTGAACTACATGGGTTTTGATCTCTATCTTATAATAGGGTACATATGATGACTACATGAGGTCCAATATCGACCATTAGTAAACCCTAGTGACCTCCTCCTAGCGGTAAACCTCCTTGATCTTAGTATACACCATCATCTATTCCCATCCCAATATTTCCCTCGAGATACTAAATATTGGTAGGGTCATGCCCCACTCAGAGTTCACATATCCTTTTGGTCTATTAGGGAAGTTAACCATACCTAAGCCCCAACAACATATCCCATTTTGAATGGAAATATGACCATGTGTAATCCCCAATTACCCCATTATAACTACAATGAATTTGATTCCAAACATACTAGGATACGTTGGAAACCTCCCCAAGGTTCAATCCCAACACCGTCATCTTTAGGTCGGTTCCATCTCATCCATTCTATCAACTTCATCCAATCCTCCACAATCCATCCTGATTTTACTTGGGCCACCACATCCTGGTGGGATCATTCCATCAATCTAGGTCATCCCAGTGCGTAAGACCCATTCATCACATTGCTTCTCCAGGGAGCACCCAATCATCTAACCATGTGTAATCCCCAAACAATCCATATTCATCCAACTAGGAGTGCTCCTATTGCTATGGATATATATCCATGTGTAATCCCAATATTACCCCCTTCAAACTAGGTGGGATTTGATCCCTTTCTTCTATATAGGTTATATAGGAAATATCTCTAAGGTTCAATCCCATCCAATGGTAAACTTTGTTGTCCCCCTCATTGGGGTCTACCCTTCGGATCCACCCTTAGTGGTGTCTAGATCAGACTTCACAGTGTGAGATCGTTCCCTTTATGGGAAACATCACCCAGGTTTGTCATTAGAGGTGTTTTCAACCATCCAATGGTAAAACTTGGTGCCTACCTCCTAGGTATGTACCCCTTATTGGTATGAAACCTTCTCTTTATGAGATGCACCACCTTGGGTCCACCCTTATAGAGAGTCCTGATCCATACATTTGGTAAACCTTCCAAGTGCTCCCTTCTAATGATCTACCTTTCTGATCCACCTTCATAAGTGTTTTGAGAAACCCATTCCACCTTCACATGACATTAAACTTGTCACTCTTCATCTATGATAGACTTTAAACTCATGGTATACCCCATGTCAAAGAAGAGACTCCGGAGGAAAACCTTGGAAGACATGCCTATGGAATAAAATACCCCACGATTTATGTTGAAAGCCTTTGGTTTTAACACCCTTGAGAATCACTATAATGAGGAAGAATATAGGTGAATAGTGTTTCAGTGTCCGAACATGCCATTGATGCACAACACGACTACTTCCATGACCATAAATTGCTGCCCTGACTTGACCCTTTTGATTTTCAAGATAGAAGAAATGTAACTAACTTGTATCCACAACGAGATGGCACTGGGAAATAGTTTCACAAAAAACATATTAATCTATAAGGGAGACCTAGAATAGGTGAATAATTATAAGGATTAATCAATATAATGTGGGATAGACATCCCATCAACCCATTTAGAACAAGGAGAAAACATCTCTAAAGAAGTGATGAACATCACCCGACATTGGAAAGAGAGAATTCAAGGAAACAGATGCACACGTCATAGTTCGTAGAGAAAGACAATGTGTGCGCTCGAGTGGAAATCATTAAAAATAGAAAATGGTGAACCCAATGTGAACTAGTTCTCCTTCAAACAATGGGAATGGTCATGTTGGTCATCAGAATAAAAATTTTACTTAGACACAGATAACGTCGGGACAACAAAAAAAATGGTGTACCTGACATGTACTATTCTTCTCAACATGTGATTAGTAGAATTTGAGACATCAGCAGATGAGCATGTCACCAAATCCATCTATCTGACACTAGGTCCCACTAAGAAAATAGTGGTCCTAGTGTATAACTCACAAGAAATTGGGGCAGTTAATCATTGGGAATTCTGATCTGTGGAATCATCAGCATGGATATCTCTCTCCAACTGTGGAGGACTGAAGGATGTTGGGGAATTGAGCATTTCTTTCATATTATTTATTCTGATTGCTGAATCATCTCACTTTACAGGATCCCAGCTATAGGAAATCAATCACCCCAGCTCGTAGATGTAGGGGTCGAAGGAATGTTAATGAGATAGTTCCACGTGACTCCACCTCTGCCACAACATCACCCAAAACCATGCATAACAGGTTCCTAAACCCTGTATATCTATCATAAATTGTTTAGATAAGGGTGATTGAAATTATTTTTAGAAGATACAAGTAGGAGGGGGTCACTACCACGAGGGACATGGCCCATTAGGACTAGAAGGCTTCAATGCCTCTCCATCACCACCCCCAAGGGCTATGTAGGGAGCCACTACTTCCCACTCTGACCTTCAACCACTTTGGTAGCCTTTCCCTAGAATGTTAATGTGACTCAATCCCCTATGCCGATGAGGTAAGGGACATCCATGTTATCCTATCTATGAAAACAATAGATATGTAGGTCCTCCCAATGTCCAATCCAGCTCAAGTGGAGGTCCTTCCCACTCTAGTACCAATCAGCACAGAGTTTCTCCCCATGCAAAAGAATTACCCTACCCTGAAGTGCCATCCTAGGGAAGAAGGGAGAAACGTCTCCACCAAAGGAATAACTCTAAGTGGAATCATATCATTGTCAATATAGTTCATTTCTTATATTCTGAAGAGAAATGTCACTCAATGATGGAGCCTTCCCTGTGATTTTCTACATAAGGGTCTAGGGTGGGAACCTCACATGTGATCTTCACCATCCTAGTTGGTAGAATGTACCAGATCCCTAAATCCCTCCGTAGGTACATGCATGAGGAGGAATATCTGACTCCCTTGAAGAGTCTTTACATGCATCCCTCTCCATCATCCCCAGCTTCACTCTCTACCTCGACATGAGATAACAAATATTTATTTTGGGTCATGGTAGACAACGATCACCCGCCAGACTCACCACTGACAGCTGCTGCCTTTGTGAATGATGTAGTGGTAAGTACTCTATCCTATAGGGAAGTGATGATTCTATTAGAGATGCCCCTAAGAGATGACATAGTGATTGGTGGAAAGTCCGCCCACACATCTTTTTCCCCAAAAACAAGTCTATCACCACAGTGGTCTATATCATGTCATTTCTAGTTCATCAGCTAGTCCTGATCAAAGAATGGGGTAACTGTTAGGTCCACAAGGCTGAGTACCTTGAGGGGGGGGGGGGGGTGAATTAGGGTATGACTAATTTAAAATTAAAGCATGTTCTCATCTTGCTTCACTGTTAAGAAAAACACTCTTCTCTCTCTTTCCTTGAAAAATATAAATAGAAAGTAAAACAAGCACATGACACATCAATTTTTACTTGGTTCAACGCTAAGGGCTACATCCAAGGAGCATACGCTGACAGGTTGTCAGTCATACAAAATTCCACTATTCTTCACTAGATGTGGATACAAGGGTTCAAGAATTGTCACTCTGTCCCAGGCTCACTGCCTTTACAAGGTTTAGGGTCAGCTCACTACTTTCCAAGGGTCACTTCCAATTTCTCTCTCTCTAGCTCACTGCCGGTGGAGAGGATCACCTTCATCCTCTTCCTTTGATCACTGCTCCAGAAAGGATCCACTCACAATTTATAGACTTGTAGGTATCTTCATTTTCATGAAAGAATGCATCTTTATCTGTATGTAGATGCTCTGTTTATGTCCAACTTTCACCCGTAGATGAATCTCTCTTTGCACTGATGGTATCAGGAAAAAATTTAGCTTCCACGAATACCTGAATCATTGCTATAAATCAACCTTACTTGGTGCACTTCTCAAAGAAGGTGTGCAAGTCTCGGCGTGCAAGTCACAACTAGCATGCAAGTCCACCTCAGACACTTGAACGACACAAACTTTTTCAACTCCAAACTTGCATGAAGCATTTCCCTTTACGCCCAAACCAATATTGGAATGAAACACACAACAATCTCCCTTCTTCAAATCTGGCGTGCAAGTCCAACTTGTGCGACGCACCACCAATTGCGCGACCACCACACCTGCACGACGGGAGCTCTGATTTTTCTAAGTGTTGAACTCCGTTGAGAATGTGGAGGGGTCAACCTGTATTTATAGACATTTTGACACCCTACGCGATGTCACGCAAGTCTCCCCTTGGCATGCAAGTCTCAGCGCGCAGGTCTCTTCCCCTGTAAGTCACTTGCATGACCCACTTACAAACTTGCATGATCTTCTTTCCTTTACCATATTTTGAAGTTCTGATCTTGAAAAACAATAGTCATGAAAGTTTCCAATCCTCCTAGGTACTGGCACGCAAGTCCCTTCTCGGCACGCAGGTCACTTGCATGACCATCCCAAAACTTGCGCGACCCTTATCCCTTTTCCATTTTTCATGTTCTGATCTTGAAAAACATATGGCGCGCAAGTTTCCTCTCCTTCAAACACACAACACACAAGTCTCTTTTCCAAAACCACTTTTCTCCATTTGTTGATTTTCAGGCCCAAAAATTTGGAAAACACTGGAAAATGGTGCCACCTTGTATCTTTTCTTTTTGTACCGCCTCCAGATCATCCATTCCTTTGTCGACATTCTTGAATCAAACATGGATCATTGACCACAACTCTTGAACTCAACATTCCACCATGAAATCCCCTTTGTCAACAAATTTTTATGTCATTGTTTTTCTTTGTCAACAATAACAACACTGATGTCCACTTTTTCAACAAACACAATCACCTCAAAATACTTCAATGATACCTTGAGGGATTTTTACCCAACAGTAACCAATAGACAGATCCATCCTCTGAGTAGGGAAGCTTGTGGGGCACTCTAGTGGGGGACTAGTTGTATGAGATGTTCTGGATGATCACTACTCAAGAATTTGTTATCCTGAAGTCCCACACCAATGATGATGTCATGTGCCTCCTCCATACCATCTAGGAAACACATTTATTCCTCTGTAACTATTAGATGACTTACCCAAAGAGTTGAGAGTACTTCAATGACATTGGCCAGTAGTTCCTCATAGTTGAGATAACAGTACCTCCCATGGATTAGTATCTCATCTCACCCGACTATCATCATACCCTTCAACAAAGATGCACTCAGAGCTTCATTGTGATTAGTATAATTATCCAGGAGGAATCCCCACACATCCATATCTATGGCTGGGGGTAGTATGAATCTATTTACTTTAGTCCTATCCTGTGGAAGCCAGACCCACCCAATGAAATTGAGGATATGCCTCCAAGTACTATTGAAGGAATCATGGTTGTCCCTGAGGTGCACCCAGAAGGGGACATCAGTGTAGGGTATGATGGATAGAACCTACCTCCTTGGGAAAAGTAGTATCTACTAGACCCCCAATTGTTGTCACTTGTTAGTAAAGGAAGATACATGGACATGCACTTCCCTATGGGTTGCTGTCTTTTATTAAAAACATCAACAAAGGTAAGGAGAAGACAAGGACCTTTAATCCCTATCACCCATATAGTTCAATGCAAATGACTGAGGTTGATCCCACTATGACCACATTTCTCAAGAAATGTTTTGAACCGAAAAATATCATTGAAAAGATTCTTTCCATGAGTCTTGTAGAATGATGTTTGGATGATGGTGATCCTTGATACGATCCTGTCCCTCCTCTACTGAGGCATCATGGGAATACACATGTCCTCCTTTGTGACTTTCCTCTTATTGATCTAGACAATCTCATGAATCCCAATAGGGTAGGGACCAGAGTCTATAAAAAGAGACCATGGTACTTTTTATATAATCCATCTGAGATGTGTGAGAATACTCCTAGAGACCTAGCTTGGGTTGTTCCTCTAGTGGATCAATAGGTTGTTCCACCACCCGCTCCACCAGCCACTCCATGAGTTACTAAGATTGACTATCTTGTTGAAGATCCTACCAATGCACTAGAAATTAGGAATCATTATAAGGACATGAATACCCACCTAGAAAATCTGATGGATGATCTCATTTTCCACCTCTAGGCCCTTGAGACATGATAGATGGTGATCCTTCTTGATGAAAATCTATATACGACGTCATTTGATGATATTTCAGAACCCCTGAATTTTGGGAATCCTACTTTTCCCCCCATCAATGGATGGGTGAAGTGCTACAACATCTATCCCACTTTATTTCAAGGTGTGAACCCATATTGGGAACTTCAACACAACAAGAGGACAACTTGGATTGGTGTTTTGTACATACATTGGAAGGGCCTACATTTGTCTAGTACAACTAGTTACCCATCGAGTCCATTACTGGTTGGGAAGATCATTATAGGTAGTTACTTTATCCATTCCTCTTTACTACCTACAAGATAAGTATTGATGAACTCTTCATGTGCAAGAAATGACCTGATGATTAGGTCAAAGATTTTTTTTCCAAGTGGAAAGGCCTCATGTATTCACTCGACATGCTGCTGACTTAGGAGAAATTACTAATGATGTGCATGGGAGATGTTAATATTTAATTGGTTCCCTCCCTCTTTTCTCAAAATTTCTTATGTGGATTCCATGATTTATTTTACAATGCCCAGTTCTTAGATGAATCCTTTCAGCAATGTAAATAGGTTTGCCTGTTGCCTCCGATAACTCCCATAAGAAGATATGCTAAGGCTGAGATTACTGTGGTCACATATGTAGAGGCCCCCGTGCCACTAGAAATGTTACAAGTAGAGAATCCTCTATAGCATAACCATATACACTATCCCCAGAACCATCCTCACGATCAAAATCATCCATCTCTAAATCAGAAGGTATTACCCCATCAAGCATTGCCACCTAGACAAGAAAATCAGGTACTAGCCACCTGTCAAGCTCTAACCCCTTATCAAAGCCCAACTCCTAGAGTTCCCTTTACAGACAGGAGAAATTAGACTTACTTATTTAACAAGACTCAAGTACTTTATTATTTCCAAAGTGCCTTAGATCAAGGAATCCTAATGTTTCCAGAATATAGGATTCCCTAAGAGGTTGATCTCACTGATCACCCAGACTTCCGCCCTTATCACTGATTCCATGGACATACCATCAAGCAGTTCTATATAACCATGGAATGGATCTAGGAATAGGTTGATAACAATATATTTATATTGGGACCTGCCCTATCATAGGTATCATGCATCTTTGAGAAGCCTGACAATGATTGTGAGAGTGATTGGAAGTAGGTATCCAGCAGTGTGTCTCAGAAGTATGATAATTGGTTTTCCCGTTGAGTAATCTCTCATCCCATTGTATCATCTGTCCCTATTTGAATCAGCTAGAGCCTCATGAAGTTTCCATGCATCCTTCAGCTTCCACTTCTACATCCACATTTCAGCCTTCTCCTTCTTAGAAGGGTAGACACTGACACATAAAGGGGGAGAAAAGTCCCCCTCCGATGGTGAACCCATATCACACCCTCAATGACTTCATTCCCCAAAAAATGGGAATCACCCCCAAAGTACAACTAGTATTGGAATATTCCTCATATGATAAGAAATAATATACCTCCATGAATACCATTGAGCTTGTAGACCCTTAAATGATTCCAAACAACGATGATTATCAAGAAAGTCTTTCTAATGTTCCCAGTTGATGCCATCATCAGTGAGGATATGGGTATGTGAATCATAAAAATGATCGGGACAACACTTCTAGCCAAGTCGTTCATGCTACCGAGAATAGACAACATGCTCAATGTAGAGCTCATCATGTGTAGTCCTCTCATCCAATCTCATTAGATTCACTACCACCACTGTTTGTTATACTTAACTAGGTTGAGCTACTGGGACCCTATTAGGATCTTTCACATCTAGCTATGGCTAGACCTCAGATGTTTGACCACTACCAAGTAGTAATTTTGCAGGGTTTAACTAGTGAGAATTGATATATTCCCAACACTAGCCATACTCCACTAGTTAGACCAGCAATGACCTTCGTGCCTCCAAACTCTAGAAATATGCCCCTAAAATGGAAGTATGAGGTGTTTAAGCACCTTGGAAACATTCCTAAATATATCTCGATTTTTAGGCTCTATGTTTGTTAGAAGATATGCATGAATCCATCGATGAAGCTTTGAGAACCCCCCTCTAGTTTGAGATAGAGGTAGTGGCTGTAGAGGCCTTCTATGATGAGGAAGTTGAATAAGCATAATGACAATTTATCACATCATTATTACGAGATGATGAATGTTCTCCCATATAGGGTAACATCATCCTGATGTACATCATACGACAACTCATTGGTGTAGAAGTTTTCCATTATCTTATTGACATAGGTTTTGGGATCAATCTCATCTCAACCTGGATGCTTCTTAATCTAGGAATGACAGAAGAAGATATGAGTCCTTTTGACCTGAAGATTCAGGGTTATGATAGAAGAAACTAGATGATGTGTGGTAGAGTCTGCTTGAACACCCATTTCGGTGACCTAGTTGAAATCACTAAATTTATGGTGGTCTCCTAGGATAACACCTATAATGCACTGATGGGTATGCCTTGGTTCCATCTACATGAAGAAGTTACATCCTCATATCACCAATGCATCAAGTACTCCCTCAATGGTCTAGTGGGTGTGATCCAAGTATGTGGATGTTCTCCCCATGAGTAGACCTTGGCTCCATCTGATATGAGGGGAAGACACATTACCATGTATAAGGAATGTTAGTAGATTAACTCATACTCTTATATGGGACAAGATAGAGTGATACCAGAGCCACTTAACCCTGTGAGGTATGTGGATGTTCACCCCATGGGCACAACAATACACCATACCTTCTTGTTTCGCAAGGATGGGATAAGTTGACATATACTGACCCTCCACCACTACATTGAAATCATCATTCATGGGAACATTGATATAAGCCATAATGGAATCAGGTCGACAACATTTGTTTTCATGTTTCAACAATGCAGGAATTTCTTGATTAAAATTCCACCACCAATAAAGCCACAAAAAATGTTCCTCTTGGGTCAGCTAAATCAGAATAATTTCCTCCTCCTGATCATCCTATCACCTCAAACAATGAAGAGGATTTGGAATATGCTTCTTTTCCATTTGAAGAGGGCATCTCCACCATTATCGATGAGTTGGTATAGGTGAATCTAGGTACTAAGACAGATTTGAGGCCGATATTGATCAGTGCAACCATGCCTGAAGTGGAACAAAAATAGTATGTGGATTTACTAAAGTAACATCATGATATATTTTCTTGAGTTATGATAAGATTCTAAGACTAGACCCTCAGGTAGGCGTCTGTCACCTTGTCCTCCCAGTAATTTATCTTGGATTCAAGTAGCCTCCTAGGAAGATGTTCCCATATCAAGGTGTTATAGCTGAGGATAAAGTTGATAAGATCATCAAGGCCTACTTCTTCAAGGAAGTTTAGTACCGCAAATGGTCATCCAAAATTGTTCCAATTAGTAAGAAGAATAGAAGGATCAATGTCTGCATTGATTTTTAGGATCTCAATCATTATTGTCAGAAATATGATTTTCTCCTTCTTGTGACAGAGTTGTTAATTGATTCTACCACTAGGTTCTAGGATATCTTCTTTATGAATGGGTATTCTGGGTATAATCACATCCGAATGGATCCTGAATATGAGGATTCCACCACCTTATGGGTGCATAGGGCACCTTATGTTATCAATTAATTTCATTCAGTTTGAAGCATACAGGAGACACCTATCAGCATGACATGCAATGAATATTCAAACTAATCCTCAAGACACTAGTGGAATGCTATATTAACAATTTTGTGGTAAAATATCACTAGTTTCAAAACCATATCAAATATATTGAGAAATTGTTTGTCTTCCTCTAATCCTACCATCTAAAGATGAACCCCTTAATGTTATCCTTCAGGGTTACCTTTGGAAAGTTTATTGGTTTCATTGTCAGATACAAATGCATCAAGATTTATCCAGTGAAGATTAAGGCCATCAGTCAGATGCCCATTCGAGGAACCTTGGGGAACTCTGATGATTTCAAGGAAAATTAGCCTATATACGCCGATTCATCATAAATCAGGTTGTAAAATATAATCCCTTTTATAGACTCATGAAGAAAGGTTTTATCTCCCAATGGGATGAAGAGTTCTATAATACTTTTGAGGAAATCAAGTAGTACCTTATGTAGCCTCTAGTTCTGATGCCACCCATCTCTAAGAATCCATTGGTCCTCTATGTGACTTCCCTGGAATGATCCCTTGACACCCTTCTCCCCTAAAAGAACAACAAAGGGATAGAGAATTATTTTTACTATCTCAGTCACATGATCCTTGACATAGAGTTTAGATATTCTCTTATTAATAAGAGATTCCTCACACTAGTTTTTACAGTGCAGAAGTTGTGAAATTATCTATATCCTCACGAGATAAAATTATAGTCCTTCATGGATCTAAAAAAGTACACTATGATTCTCCTTATGTTGACTAGCCACCTATCACACTATGAAGTGATTATTTAGTTCGACATTAGATTCGTTTTGCTGAAGGCCGTCAAGGGTTAGGCACCAGAAAACATCCTGGATGCCTATCTAGCCTCCAAAGAGTATTCAATGGATATTGATTTTCTAAATGAGTCCATATTATAAGTGGACTATGCTATGCCATGTTGGCCGATGCATTTAAATGTTACCTACCAGATCTTTACAGGCAGAAGGATCAATAATCCCCAACTCAAAAGAGTAGGCCTGGAGATTTTCTTCATCATGCCCAAACTGACTGTCTTTCCATGTTATTTCCCATTATTAGAAGGCTATGCCAATAATGAACCATAGTATCAGGATCTCATCACTGGCCTCAAGTTGGGAATCAATATTGATGTTCCACACTTGTATGTGAAAGGGGACTTCAAGCTAGTCATCAAATAGATCAACAATTTTTGTATCGTCAGGAATCCCGATATCATACCCCTGATCAAGAATGATCATAATCTGATAGACCAGTTCCCTTATCAACCATAGGTGACTCATGTTCCCTGGACACAAAATGGTTGAGCTGATACCCTGGACAGTCTAGCTGCTTCTCTCATAGAGCCTGACCAGGAGGATGTTTTCATTAATGTGGCACATTGAAGAGTCATCTCCCCTGTCAGTTTAGATGATGATGACAACTAGCAGGTAAACCAAATTCATACTGATGCTTCCACATCATGTCCTCAAAACCCCCTATAAATAAAGAAACCATTTATTGGACAACCACTTTCATTGAGTATATCCAACACGACAATCTCCCAATGGATAGATATGAATGTGAGTGAATAGGTCATCGTGTAATTCAGTTCACCCTCTTGAGTGGTCCCAGCCTAGAGAAGACTCTCTATAGATGTGGGTTTGATGGAATGATCCTAAAATTCATTTAGGTAGATGATATTACCTAGTTTATCTAGGAATTACATGCCAGTTCATGAAGCACTCATTAGGTAGGGATGAAGCTTTCCCACCATATTTGAAGGCTAATCTACTTCTGGCCCACTATGGTCCATGACTGTATTGAGTTTTCCAAGAGGTTCCACACATGTTAAGATCCATTCCAACATTGTGTATCAATTTCCAGCGCCCCTATACACTAAAAAGTACTCTTGTCCCTTTGTATTCCAGGAACATGATGTCATGGGACCATACCCATCAGAAAAACCAATTCAGTGCATGTTTGTTCTCACAGTGAAAGATTTATTTTCCAAATGGGAAGAAGCTTTTCCTATCATGGAAGTGATGGCCCAGTATATTTTTGAATTCATGATCTCCAATATCATCTATCAATTTGGGGTTCCACACACTATTCTTACTAATAATAACACTAACTTACAGGTGGCTGAGTTGAAGAAATTGTATACCAAGTACAACATCTGGACCAACCATACTTCTCGCTACCATGCATTGGAAAATGGGATGATCGAGGTGTTCAAAAAGACCCTCTCTAACATTTTTAAGAAGACAGTGGGACAAAATAAGAGAATTTGGCTGGAAACTCTCCCCAATGATCTCGCGGTTTATTGTAAGACAACTCGTAATTATACCCAAGTGACCTCATATTCCCTAGTGTTTAAAATAGAAGCATTCCTACCCATAGAGTTTCAGTTTCCAACATTATTTATAGCTTCATATGATCATAAGATGTCATATAGAGTACTAGAAGTCCATCTGAATAAATTTGAAGTTCTCCACAAAAATAGGCTTTAGGCCTTGCATGATCTAGAGAGGCATCAAAATAAGATAACTAGATCTTTCAAAAAGTGTGTTCATATTCACTCCTTTATTCAAAGTGACATGGTTTTGGCTATCTGAGAACTGATGATTCCTAGAAGGAAACCACCAAAGTTAGAGCCTAAATGGGAGGGGCCTTAAATCATTCACAAATTCCATCCCAATGATGCATACACTTTGTCCACCATGGATGGTGAGAGAATTAATCCTCATATGAATTATAAGTTCCTTATATAATACATCACATGAGTGTTACCATTTCATCCAACACATTTTTAAACTGCCACTTCATCCTTACCGCATGGCACTAAACAACACAGAACACATCCTTACCGCACAATGTTAAAGTGTATGGAGTGGTCTGATCTCTACGAACTTAAAATAAGATTTTTTTTATCCAAGAAATATGATTTTAAACTACACTACCTCATCCCACATGACATTAAACTACCATCTCATCCCGGATGACGTTAAAATTACCCTATGGTCTGAGATCTATGACCTTAAACTAAGATCTCTGTGGTCAATATGCGGTTAAACTACTATTTTGTCCCTGTTTCATGATGATAAACTACACAAGGACCTTATAACATGAGGTCCAAGACCATAAACTAAGATATTTATCATCCTATAAATTTATATCATGGAATGGGTGGTCCACAATCCTCATTCATGTCGGTTTATAATAGCTTCACCAAGAAAGTCCCTTTTGGAATATTTTCCCCACAATGATCCCACATGATGCTATATTGCACAAAACTTCCCGATCGTCCTACATGATGATAAGATACACAATTATCTTATGGTACGAGATCTCTGAACTTAAACAAATATTTATATCATTGTACACAATGTTAAACTACCATGTCCTAGCTGAAAGACATTAAACCACTCATCATTATGGGTCCTTTCTGTATGACCTTAAAAGGAATTTCCCCCTTTGCCCTACATGGCACAAAACTTATGGAGGTCTCACCAGGTACCTTTATTACCTTGACTAAGTAACTTGTGGGTTTATTTCTTAATGTAGTAGTCCCACTACCCATTATACCCTTTCCAACACCACTAAAAACTACTCAAACATACTACATATGTGAAAAACACCTCTTATAAATATCCAAACTCTCAGAATTCTGGTCCAAACCATAATTCTCAAAACACCCATGGTCCAAAGCTCAAAATTAAATTTCCCTCTAAATTCACTTACTAGTAATAATTTTATTTTTATGTATATCTCAAATATTAATAAAAAAAAGTTATTGATACCATAGTGTAGAATAACATGTTTGGTCATCCTGAAGTGCTTCTAAACAGAGAGCCTAAAAACCTAAATTTTGACTCCTTGTATACCAGAGGTTTCCAACTATCAGTGAGGGTCTAATAATACTCTATTAAGACTATAAATTTTGTAATATAACTATAAATAATTATGTAAATAGAGATAAATCATTATCCAAAATGAATAAAATAACATGGAAATTATGGTGAGAACCCAAAATTATATAAATAATAATTACGTGATATAAAAAACATGCTCCCTAGTAATCTCATATGATGTGAGAATATTTTTTTTAATTTTCTACATGCATTTTTTTATAAATCCATGTGTTTTTGGAATTTATGAGATTTGATTGACTAATTTCATATGATTTGGTTTATAGTGTCAAAATTAACTTTTTTGTCTAAATGATTGAAAATTATTGTTTTTGGTTATTAATTTTCATTGTTATGGAATTTTAGAATTATATATATTTTTGAATAAAATTTTGTTGAAACTCAGATTCATTTATTTTAATTTTTCCATGGATTCATCATAAATATTTTTTTGGAGTAATTGTAATTGTCTTTTAGGGGACGATGCATAACTTTCGACTGATTTCACTATTGCATTTTATGGTTGGGGATGATGAGACTTTTTTCTGGTACTTATCTTGACATATGATTCTATTTGGACACTTGGGACTATGTTATGACCTTTGAGTCATGTTTGTTTAAGTTTTTTATGCCTCTACATCATGTAATGAGTTCATTCTTAATCTAGTTTTCAAAATGGGTTTTAATTTTGGGAAAATGATGATCTAGGAACAAAACATTTAGTTAATTCTAGTTTAATTTTTTTATGAAATACCAGTGAAGGACTAAAAATGTTATGATTTTTTAAATAAAATGTGGTTTTTTCCTTAGTCTAAAATTTTGGAGGTCATTAACTGGAATTTATCTAATGTTTTGTTCCTTGACATTTCCCCATTATTTTTTTATGTTCAATAAGGAGGTATTGAACTTCAATAAGTTAAAAAAATAAGGTGTGTAAAATAAAATCAAGGAAATATAAAAATCCACTTTTGTGGTGGTCTGTGATTCTCCATGGTGGGTGATGGTCCAAGCTCTCTTGGAATTCCAAGATTCATTTTATGCTATCTTGGCACTCCGTCCACTTTAACCATACTAAAGTGAGTCTCTTGATGGATTTACCCAAGTAAATTCCAGTTTGGGTGAACCATGAATAATTACCATCTCCATAAAAAGTTGTACTCCTTTATAGGGATCCAAAGTTGGTCCATTTCCGCTTGACTTAACATGCTCAATAAAGTCGATCTTGGGATTTATTTGTTGAAATCAGTACTTCTATTCACAGGATCTGATGTTGATTTTGGCCAAGTGCTAAAGAAGACAAAACCATGGGTAACAAAGATGGTTGATCCAAGTTGGGGATGAGATGATCAATTTAATAAGATTGATGTTTAACATCTGATGGCGCCAGTGAGGATATGTGATTCAGCTATAAAAATTTTCCATTTGGAGTTTTATGAGTACAACAGATGAATATGGTTGGATTGATTGGTCAATGGGTTTTATGGGGATCTCATTTATAAATTCGTTTGAGATAAAAATCACATGGGGGTACAATATAGGTGTTTGACATTATGTCTCCAATAGGTTCTTATAGTTTAAAAACAATTGCCTAGTGATGGGTGAATACCTACCAAAGTCTGGGAGCTGGTTGAAACAAAATGAGTTTGAGGGGGGAACTTGTTGAAGAAGGGGATTCTTGATATTGTACAAGTCTATCCAAATCTGTATGGAAGACACCATGAGTTTTCAGTGGTGATGGTCTGCGATTTCATTGATTTTAAATGTTTATAAAAGAAAACTGTAATCTAATGTGTGGAGGATATGTTTTCAACTCATTGAATCTCACAAAAATTATTTACTGAGGATTAATTGGTCAAGGTTACAACTTGAGTTCATTAGATATGATGTTGGTCAATGTATTTTTAGTACATGGGAGACTATGTGAAAGTTTGATGAAAGGAGTTTTGACCAATCATGTGGGTAGTATTTTTATCAGGGATAGATACCTGCAGAAATTGGTGGGTGGAAAAATCCCACCAAACCTGGAAATGGAAGAGGACTTATCCTTACTTCCCCTATAAGGTTATCTCCTAATTATATTTATTTTTGAGTGTATTATTATTTGAATTGTTTCTCCATAAATTTAATGAATTTTTTATTTTAGTGCTTTGTCCTTATAATAATGATAGTATCTTACCTCATTTTAGTATAATGATATCTTTATATCTATTTGTGGTTTTTTAACCCCATAATTTGGAGTGTTCTTTATAGTATATTCAGTGCTCATGTTTTGCATTTTACACTATTTTTATCTCAAAATTATTGTTGTATTGAAATTACAATCATTTTAATTTAAAAAAAGTAGTATCTAAGAGAGGTTCTCATCCAGTGTTTTTCAATTTTTTGGACATTAAAAAATATTTTTAATTTTAATATGAATTTCGATTATGACTATAGTTAATCATTCATATTAGAAAAAATTTCTTGAGATTATTTAATATACCGTTATGAAATAGGGGAGTTTATAGAAAGATAACATATCCATAGGTTTGAGAAATTCAATATTGAAAAACTCAATGGGAATAATTTCTCCATTTGGAAAATGAAAATACAATAGATGTTACAGAATGATAATTTTATATTAAATATTAGTGAAAATATTGAAGTTTTATATATAGAAAATTGAATTTCATGAATGATAATTTTATTTTTGACATCTATTTTACTTTAGAAGATAGGATCCTATCAATCATTGTGAAGAAAAAGATGAAAAAATAAATTTGGAATACTTTTTAAGAGTCCACTTTTTGTATAAGTTGTATTTGTTTTCTATGGTTGTCAATGAAATAGAAAGATTTCACTAAAGTCAATATGTTAAGTAGGTCGAAATGAAGAACTTTATGAAAAGTCTATATAATGTATCCATGCTTGGTAATGAAGTCGATGCATATTTCCTTATTTGATGACAAAGAAAATAAGGTTCCCAAGTACTATTATATTTGAAGAAGATAATTTGTGTTCTAGAGTTTGGAATACGTGAAATATATTTATTTCTTGAAGGCTAAAGTTGGTTTATAGATTTGATAATCTTAAGATAATTGATGATTTATTCTTAATTTCTATAACATGTTCTATGCTGGTTGAAAAATCACATTTTTTATAAATATTAAAAAGTTTAATTAAGGAGTTTAATAGAGATTTTTCTAGATATAATATTATCAAAAAAATTATCCAAGATGAGTAGATAGAGTCCAGTAGTTCAAGGTTATCAGATAGATTCTATCAAATCAAGGTAATCAGAGAGAGTTGATCCTATATAAGTGATCAGACAAAGCCTATTAGGCCGATATGATAGTATGGTGTATGAAATCAAATGATAGCTTAAATACATTCCTAGTTCCATCAAACAAAGATCACCAGGCTTATAATAGAAGATTCTTATTATTGTGTTCCTCATTGATCAAAAATAAAAAAGCCTTATGGTTGTGCCTCATGCTAATTGATCAGAAGAAAGAAAATCCTCTATGATATAGAGTCAAATTAGGTAAAGATTTAGTGTTCTTAAAATACCAAACATCATGAATCATTCTAAGGAATTCATGATTCCAACTAAAATTGGTCAATAGAAAAAGTTGATAGAACTTAGTGGAACTATGGTTCTTGAATGAAGTGATGTACAATTAAACTTATTCATAATGAAGAACTTCACAAAGTCTAATAGTTGGATTGTTACAAAGATTAAGTTGAGATGTCTTGTGGAAGATACTTAAAATGTTTTATTGAATGAAAGGAAGTACAAAGTCTGTTGTATGAACTTGATGAGTCATTGAAAACACTATATCAGCAATAATATTATGCATGATTGGAGACAAGTTCCATAAAGTCATCATACATAAAAGAGTTTATAAAGACAACAATAAATGTTTCTGAGTAATTTCATTAGATAAAAAATTCTTGGTAGTGGAATTAGGAAAATGTTTTTGAATTAAGTTTTATAAAAAAAGGTCTCTATGAAATTCCATTGGATGGAGTCCATTAGACATAATTTTACAAAGTCACCCAAAATATTCCATTAGATGAATCTTTATGATGTCATCAAACATAGTCTATCGGTTGAACCAAGTTGTCAAGTTCATTAGTCAGGGGAAAGGTTTTGAATCCACTTAATGAATTTTTAAAGAAAGAAATTAGATGAATAATTCTATTTGAAGTTTATAAGACATAGGTTTCCAAGAAAATACAACAAATGAATGTTTCATATGAAATTTATCTATTGAATTAAGAGTCGTGAAAATGTTTTTGAGATGTTCTCAAAATTCATTCAAGAAAAATTATAAGGTGTTTCACTGGATGAATGAGGTGTTATAAAGTTTCACCAAATGGAAGGTTCGAAGATCCTTATGATGTTTTTGTAAAGTCATTTAAAAATTTAATGATTACGAGTTGGTCGTTCAATGTTTCAATAATCACAGAGGAATATCATGATTCTCACCAAGATTTAAGGAAGGTTTAAAGAAGATAGTTGATTCCAAAATTGAAAGTAATTTCCTTGAATTAATTTTGAATCACATATTTTAGGAAGTTTTAAGGTATTAAAAAAATGAGTTTCACATTCAAATTTGAAGTGATAAATTCAAATTTTAGTTCACGCTTCTACCTAATATTTTGGATAAACATTGCCTATATAAAGGGGAGTTGATGTGTTAAGAAGATTTTCTTGTGTTGATGTTATGAGAGTTACTGTGACTTTTCATATTGTTAAATAAGTGAAGTGTAAAAAGGAAGTTTCAATCACAATGTTTGAGTGAAATTGTCATTTGATTCAAAGAATTGGATGAACATATACCATAAAGAGGAGGGGGTATCAGATGGAACAAAAGTAGCAAACAAATAAGTAATGATTCAGAAGAATTAGTGAAGGTACTGAGAGAAGAAGAAGGGAACATATGAATTAGAGTAAGATGAACTTGTATCAGAAAAACATCATCAGGTGAATATGATCACACATAAAATATTGGATGAAGAAGAGTTTTGTTACAAATAGCTTTCTAGGTAGAAGTGAAGAACAAGGAAATATAAGTTTTCTATTTTTTTCTATAGATTAGTAGATATTATTGTACACTGCTATGAAAGTTAGATAATAGGAAGAATAAAAAATTATCACTGTAACATCTAATAGAAATCTTAATTAGTGGAGTTCAATGACCCAAACTATTATAAATAAAATTCCCATTTTCGATTTAATATAATTTCTTATGATTATAGAAGACATTTGAACTTATTTTATTAAATCAAATTGGAATTAAATAACCTTTAAGTATCATTATCATTTATAAAATATCTGTCTAATAGTGATCACATGGCTAGTATAAATATAAGGTTTTAACAAATACTTTTGACATAAATAAAGAAAGTGATGGCCTCAACCAGTAGGATAATTACCTATAAATCCCACTTATCCAAGATTCAAAAGGAGATAGAAATTTTTTGATTTTACCTTGACAAATCCCAAGTCTAGATCCATCAACTTAAGCGTGAGTGTAACTGTTTACGAGAGAAGTTCAAGCTCCTAGAGATCAAGACCCAAACCATGTTCACTTAATGACCCCATGAAAGCCCCATATTCACACACATTACTCTTAGGGAATATGCTAGTGTAATAAATAGATATTTAAAAAGACCCTATTATTATGATTATGTACATTATTTTTCTATATAAAAATGAATATACTTTCATTCCATTATTATTACTTTGTAAATAATTTTTAATGAAAAAAATAGAATTTTTGGTTAATATTCAAATTCTATTAAGAATTATATTTTTAATAAATTAATTAATTTTTGAAATAAATAACACTAAAATGAAATATTATTATTAAATTAATTTTATTAAATATAAAAGTTTGAATATTTTTTATGAAGTCAAAAGTAATTTTTATTAAGGTTTAAAAACTATTTTTGACAAAACCCATTAATTTTCAATAAATACAGGTTTTTATTTGAAACATGAAAAATCACATATTTAGAAAAATATTTAGATAAAATTAATATTTTTTTTGGAATTAGGATGTCAAAATTATCCAATAGTGATTTTTTCAATTTTTTTTGGGATAGACAAATTTTTGGGTAAAAATTAAACTCTATAAATATACAGTGTGTTTTATGACATAATAACGACCCAATAATGATGTAATAAATACTATAAAAGATAAATTTTTCAAATACATGTTTTTAATTTAAAATAATGTAATCTTGAGTTTATTGTATTTATTTTATAAAGCCTTAGTGAATCCTCCAAAACATATAATATATTGTAAGATATTAAATTCATTTCCTTGAAAGTATGACTCACCTTCACATAAGAAATGGTAATATTTTAATATATTATGCCATTATCCTTATTAAATAATTTATAACACTCCAATTTTCTACAAAACATGGTAAAAACCCTTGGTATGGTTTTTGGTTTTGAATTTTTTTGATGCAGTGTCGAAAACCAAAATAATAAAGAAATCCTCCTCCTTCCCTATATAAACTCACCAATGATCCCACTTCTCTTCACTAAAACTCTTTTAAGCTAGAACACCCTATTAAACCTACTACCTAGAGTCCTCCCATGGTTCCCCAAATCACTTAATAAGCCTCTCCCAAGCCTTTAGAGTCACACATCCATGTAAGGGATCTCCCTTTCTCTTTTTCCTTCAAGCACCACTTTTATGTAATGCCTTTTAATTTCCATTTTATTGATTTGGGTTATGTTATTAAATAAATTAATAATTTCTATTTTATTTATAAATTATGGGATCTTCCTTTCACTCCCATTAATCCCCACTATGATCCTTTAATCCCACTCATTACTATGCCAAAATTCGATAAGGGATCTTCCACTCTCCTCTTTTATCAATAACTCCTTTTATAATAGGTCTTATATTTTAAATTTTCATATCTTGGTATATATTCATTCATACTTCTATTAATATAAATTTTATTTATAAATAATTAGACCTTCATTTAACCCTCATTAATCCATTCCTGATACTTTTTATACACCTATCACCATACCGTAATTTCATAAGGGCTCCCCACCTTCATCTCTTCCTTTAAATTCAAGAACATTGTGTGAAATTAGTCTTTTTAATTTAAATTAGTTATATTTTCATCTTTTTATAATCAATTAAATACTATCCATTTTATGTTATGTAAATTAGGTATCATTTATTCGCCATTATTTGGACCCTTACCTAAGCTGTTACTATACTGAAATTATGTAATGGATTTCTCTCTTCTCATTTATATTCAAGCACTTATTTTATATTATGAATATTAATTCCATTTAATATTTTGGAATATTATGTTCCATGATCTCCTTAATTTCCATTTCATGTATAAATTTAGAGATACCCATTTTTCTCTCATCAACCCATTTTATGAATTTTCATATGACGATGTTATGCTGCGGAAATTGGACCACAATTTTCCATGTCAAAATCACCGTGTAGTGAATACCATACCCATTCCTCTATCAAGGGTGTTAAACTTTATAAACATATATTTATTTATTTGGGACTACATTTATGTATTCCAAATTCCTTGATTGTGGAATAAATGTTTATTTTGAATGAATCCATGTTAGATGATCTATGTGGAACATTTAAGCATGAGATTGAAATGTTTATGAAGGGTGCTTCCTGATAGCACTTCAATTCATTGAGTAATTTTTAGTATCATTATATGTCATGTTGGGATAGGGTTTTACCTAATTCATTTATGGGAATTTTTTCTACCATGTTGGGATAGGGATTTACCTAATTCTTTTTTGTTTATGATGTAATGTTTTAAGTTGTTGCAACATTTACATGTTATGATTATCATTATATATCATGAATTTATATTCATGTTACTTTATGAATCATTGATACAAATTTTATAACATGTATTATTGTCCTCATGTTATTATATTTTTACTTCCTTACTGGGATTTATGGCTCGCTCTTTTCTTATGTATGTCCTTAGGTGAACCCATGTAGTGTTAAGTATGATGGAATGTTGTGGTCATGTAAAAGAAGTTTCCAATAAAGATGTTGTATTTCATGTTTTAAGTTACTAGGTAATGTTTCTAATTTCCCAAGACCCTATACCTATTTATCTTATGAGTTGTATTAAGTGAAATTGTATGTAATAAATCATACTTAAATGAGTAATAAAGACCAGGGTTGTTATAGTTGATTTCAAAGGATAAGTTAAGTTATTTTTGGGATTAGGATTAGAAAAACATAGTAAAAAAGCTTAGGGATAAGAATAATTATAATAAAAACTCCCCTAAATTTGGTGAGTATAGAGTAAGTGGTTTATCAAGAAAATACATCCCTGTCTAGATACAAACTAGTAGATTAAAACTCAAAAAAACCACTTTGATCTAGACACGAATGGGAATTGGTGCCCAACAATGGGCCTTAATGAACATCTGGGTTAACACTCCAAGCATATATGCATTGGTAAATTTATAATCTCATTACGAACCATTATTAAGGGAACACAACAAAAATTCCTATAAAAATATATGTTAGGAAGTATATAATGGTTAACATAGACTGAAGCCTAGAAACTCATAAGTTAATGAGATAACTATATTTTATATGTTATCTCTTTAATTTCATTAGATTACCTTCATGTGATTAAATTTTTAGGATAATCAACCCTAATTTTTATTTTATTCTATCCAATGGCTAGTAATATGAGGAATCATGTTAACAACCGATGTGAAGGGCAGTGTGAGGATTTCCCCAATGAGATACCCAACCCAATGGGAGAAGGAATTGAAAACTTTTTTTATGATACTCTATTAGTTAACTAAAGTTTTTAATTGAAAAATAGATCAAGAGGATCACCCGACCCCCCCCCCCCCCCAAGAGAGAGTAACCCGCAGTCGAGAGCTTCATGTGACAAAGGCCTTCTATATTTAATGGATCATCTGATCCCTTAATCACGGAGTAGTGGATCAATTCCATCAAAAAGATATTCTATATCCTTAAATGTTCCAAACAAGAGAAGGTTCTTCTGGATATTTATTATATGGAGGGTGAAACTGATTACTGGTGGATAGTGATCAAGAATATAAAGACCGAGGAAGATATTGAAGCAACAGGGTGGATGAAATTATGAATTTTTTTGATAAATATTTTCCTCGCATCCTTATTCTTAATATGGAAAGATATTTTCTTGTAATCAAGAAAAATGATTAAGAATCTATTAGGGAGTATGAAGAAAACTTCACAAGAATTTCATGATATGCCTCCGGTTTTCTCATTACCCCAGAATGTAAGGTTGACTGCTTCTTTGGTGGGATAAATCATTGAAACTTCCCGGTTTCGGAAGCCACCTAGAGGCGCCCTATACCCAGTTGGTCACATGGCCTCAAGCGAATTTCTTCGAATTCCAGAGGCCACCGAATAGCAGCGAGGGCCTTGGGTGTGATAGTGGTGAAACTATGCCCTCATTGGAAGAGTATACAACGGAAGTAACAACACATAAAATAGTGGAAAAAGTAAATATACAAAAAAAATAACAGAGAAAGACTGATAAATAAACAACTGGAGTATAAATATATGTAAATAATGCATGATACATATATGTCTAGAAAAACATCTAAAAAATTCACAATACTGAATACTGTACTAAACCAAAGTACAAAAGAAAAACAGATGAGCAACTCCCCAGCATCACAAGCCTCGACTTGGTCCCATGCTCTCCAGCTCCAATGTAATCAAGAACCTGATATAGAAGGGAACTTTACCTTATCTATACCTACAATAATATAATATGTTTGGGCCCAAAATCATGGGCCACATAGGGTGTGAGACAAAGTCTCAGTAGGAAACTACCTAAAGATCTGTGCCTAACAGTCAGTGAATATATGGCAGGTAAAAGTACAACAGAGAGTAAACATTAAACAGGAAAGTATTAAATAGAAAACAATCCACAGTTTCTAGAACATAATTACAAACAAGTAAATAGTCACTCAAGAATGTAGAACAAATAGGTAACCTCTGGGTAGTTCTCACAACCTAACCCCTATGGTTCAACCTACAAGTACTAGCAACTCTCTGGGAGGCACACACAGTCTCACCCATCTGGTTCAGCTAAATAATAGACTCTCTAGGGAAGCACTCACGGTCAATTCCCCCTATAGTCTCATATCGTACTAAAGGTGCTTTGGGGAAGCACTCGATGTCTCATTCTCCCTGTGGCCCACGTCAAGGAACTACAGACACTCTGAGGAAGCACTCAACATCAATTCCCCTTGTGGTCTCACATCATAAATTAAAGTCACTCTGGAGGATCCCTTACATCCATTCTCCCCATGGTATACTACACTAGGTTCTCACCAACCTGTGTAAAGTCATCAAGTATTGCATCGCGTAACAGTCAAATTGAAACTTAGGAACTACTTGGCTAGAATTCTACAACATAAAAGCATGAAAGAACAACAGTCACACCATCCTACAACTAGGCATGGAACTGGAAATAGCCTAACATGAAAAACAAGACCAAACTGTCATAAACAGGAAAAACATGCATGATCAAAGCATCCAAAGCACAGTAAATTACCCTATTCACAAACAACATACTCTACTCAGGAATATAAGTAAAGCAGGAAAACAAAAAGAGAAAAACAGGAAAACCCGCAATACCCCGTTCAAGGGTATTGGTGGAACTTGCACAAATACACAAAGAATTCCTGAAGAAAGGCACAAACCACCTACCTCGGCATTAGGAGATCAATATAATTTATCCTAGAAGCTTGATTCTCCTTGGAATGTCATATATCTAGGAAAATGTCCAAAACACTCAACCCATGATAACTTGAGAAGGAGGAGGAATTGGAAAACAAAGATGTAGGAGAAAGAAGAGCTTACTGGTGCGGTTTCAACGCAATCGACAACGGTCGATTCAGAGAAAAGATGAAGGATTGGGGGCTCGAAGGAGATTCGAGGCTGTACGGGATTCCCTCGATCGAAGAAGCTGGAGAAGAAGATAGTTATGGGGTTAAGACATGACCATGGTCTGTTTAATGATAAAAAAAGTACACAGTGTGCACTTTTGAAGTACACGGAGTGTGCTTGCCTTTTACATACTCCGCTTTCGGTGGCCTCCATATAACCCCTACATGACCATGTGAATTTTCATGGCACAGCTAGCACATGGCCTCGAGCGAGATCAAATTACACGGCGTGTACTCATAAAGTACATGGCGTGTACTTCAAAATTTTACAGAAACTCTTATTTTCTCAAAAACTCTAGAAAAAGAAAAAACATACCTGAAAAGAAGGTCTGAGTTCTTATAAACTTCCCCCCTTAAATATATTCATCCTTGAATTTACCTAATGAGGGGTAGATGAAGAAACCCCGAATAGCTTCGGCCATTGCGATCACACATCAGTCTCCCTCTCCCAAGTCTTTTCCTATACTCGCCCGTGCTGACATAGCACCCATACCAGCAGAACAGACCGGACACAGAGAACCTTCATACTGCGATCGATAATATGGATAGGATGCTCCTCAAACGATGCATCCGCTTCGAGCTCAAACTCCTCAGGTTTAAAGTAATGAGACAGGTCTGAAAAGTAACGTCAGAGTTGAGAAATGTGGAAGACATCATGCATAGCCTGGTACCTATGAGGTAACTGCAATCGATAGCCAACCGGCCCAACACTCTCCAACACCTCAAACAGCCCGACGTACTATTTTGAAAGCTTACCTTGTATCTAAATCCTCTTGTGTCCCAACCACAGTGCGACATGCAGAAAAACCTAATTACCGACCTTAAACTTCATAGGTCATCTCCACTGATCAGAATAAGGATTCTAACTAGACTATGCAGTAGCCATCCTCTTCTGAATCAACTCTATCTGCTCTGAGGTCTCCTAAACAAGACGAGGTCCCAACAAAGCTACGTCTCCTACCTCTAGACAACATAAGGGTGATCAGCATGGCTTACCGTACAAAGCCTCATAAGGAGCCCTCTGAATACTTTCTTGAAAACTATTATTGTAGGAAAACTCCACAAGATGTATATGCTTCTCCCAAGAACCTCTAAATTCTAGAATTCAATCTCGGAGCATATCCTCAAGCACCTGAATTGTACACTCAGACTAGCCATCTCTCTAGGGATGGTAGGATATAATAAGAATCACCTGAATACCCAAAGCATTCTGTAGCCCCTTCTAGACCTGAGAAATAAAGCGTGTATCTCTGTATGAAACAATAGAGTGTGAAACTCCATGTAGACGTACAATCTCTCGGATGTACAACCATCCCAACTCATCAACACCAAAGGTCTCCTTGATTAGTAAGAAGTGAGAAAACTTCGTGAGTCTATTAATGAAAACCCATACTGCATCGTTCCCTCGAGGAGATATTGGAAAACCAATCACGAAGTCCATCGTGACGTCATTCCACTTCCACTCAGGAATGGGTAACTATTGTAAAAGACTTGATGGTCTCTAATGTTCTGCTTTCACCTAATGACGAGTGGAACATCTCATGAAAAAACCAGAAACATCCCTCTTCATACATGGCCACCAATACTGATGGTGTAGGTCATGATACATCTTGGTGTTTCCAGGATGAACTTCCCAAACTGAGGAATGAATGTTCTACATCAGCTCCTCACATATGTCTACTGGCACCCATACACGTCCCTAGAAATGCAAGATCTCATCCTCACCTACTGTCCATCTAGGAATAGGGTCCTCTCCTGACATGCTTTCCCATAGGAATAGGCCTTCAGAATCTGATAGTTGCCTCATTCGTACCCGATCAAGAAGTATAGAGGTAAAAACTACAGAAGATAGAAAAGTTTTCCCCTGTCTATCGTGAACCTCCAAATGCATCTCAGAGAATAGAGCCATAAGCTGCCACTCACTACTGGCCTCCTGAACTGCCTGTATCTGAGTCCTCCTACTCAATGAATCATCCACTGTGTTTCCCTTTCCAGATGTATAGGCAAGCTCAAAGTCAAAAGACTGAAGATACTCAACCCACCTGTGCTATCTCAGATTCAGATCACACTGAGTAAAGATGTACTTGAGACTTTTGTGGTCCATGAAAGCCAAAAAATGCTATCCCAGAAGGTAATGTCTCCAACAACACAAGGCATGAAAAACTGCCGCCAGCTCTAGATCGTGCATCAGGTAGTTCCTCTCATGTGGCCTCAACTGCTGAGACTCATATGCGACGACTCCATCTCCCTGCCTAAGCATAGCTCCCAGCCCGATACCTGAAGCATCATAATAAATAGTATATCCCTTTCCTAGCTCTAGAAAGACTAGTATTGGTGCTAAAGTCAACCTCCCTTTCAGATCCTGAAAGGCTGACTCATAAGAATATGACCATAAGAACTTCGCGCCCATCCTGGTCAGTCCCCTCAGTGGTGCTGATAAGCATGAAAAGTCCTGTATGGAGTGTCTGTAGTATCCAGCCAGCCCTAGAAAACTACGCACCTCAAAGATATTCTTCAACTTCTCCCAGGAAACTATTGTTCTCACTTTCTCTAGGTCTACTGATACTCTTGTATCTGAGATAACGTGACCTAAAAAGTGAATATGATCCATCCAGAAGTGGCATTTCAAGATCTTAACATATAACTAATGCTCTCTTCGTGTACTCAAAATGATCTCAAGATGGGTAGCATGGACGTGTTGAGTTTGAGAGTACACCAAATTTTTTTCCACAAAACCACCATGAAGGAATCCAAGTATGGATGGAACACTCATTTCATCAGTTCCATGAAAATTTCAGGTGCGTTCGTGAGACCGGACGACATAACCATATACTCGTATAGACCATACCTTCTCTTGAAGGCTGTAAGAGGTATATCTGATGGTATAATGCGCAACTTATGATAACTGGACCTCAAAATCAATCTTTTAGAACACCCAGGCTCCTTGAAGCTGATCAAATAGGTCATCAATCCTAGGAAAGGGATATCAGATCTTGACCGTCAACTGTTTCAGCTTCCGATAATCCATATGACGCCTAAGAGTGCTGTCTGCCTTCTTTGCAAACAGGATAGGCGAAACGAAAGGAGAAGCACAGGTTCAGATGAAACCCTTTGCCTATAACTCCTCCAACTACTTCTTGAGCTCTTGTAGCTCAGGTGTCGCCATCCTATTAGGAGGAATGGACACCAGTGCTGCTCCTAGAATGAGCTCAATCAAAAAGTCTACCTCACGCTCTAGAGGCAAACCCAAAAAGTCCTCAAGAAATACATCTTTGAAACAATCCACCACTAGAGGGAAGTCTAATTGTGAAGTCCCTTGGTCATCCAGATATAGACTAGAAATCTGAGCTGTAACTCCACCTAACTCATGATGCTCGGGTCCTTCTCTACTCACTTGGACATCCCAATCACGCTAATGAAGAAAAGATCGACCCTTTGGTGATATGAAACTCACCCTGTGGTGATAACAGTCGAAGAATACCTGTAAGGGAACTATCCAGTCCATTCTGAGAATGACATCATAACATGTCATCTCTAGGACATAGAGGTCCCATAAGAAGTGATACCCAACCACCTCTAGAGGTCACTCCTTTCACTGATGTACACTAGCCGTCCTAGTCCCCAACGGCGTGTCTAGAGTCAAGGTATCGATAGAGGAAAATATGCAGAGCCCAAGGCTCTTCACAACATCAACAGATATAAAACTATGGGAATTTCCTGTATCGAAAAGAGTAGAAGATAAAACTAAGGCTACTAAGATCGTACCTCAAACTGTATAGGGTCCAAGATCCGGATCCTGCTAGGTCTTATCCACTGCAAATGCCTGACCTATACCATGGCCCTGTGACCCTGCCTACATGCTCTGAGCTAATCCACCCTGCTGTAGCTGAATGACCAGTGACTTACCACCCTGAACACGACCTCCACCTCAGCCTGAATGGCCGGAAGAACTCCAGTTCCCAGACTGGTGAGAAACTGGTAGTGCTTCTCCTGAACGAGGAGTCATGGATGAACCCCTGTCACCTGCTGATGGTGAGAGAACCTGATAGAAGTGATGAAGGTGACCCATCTTACTGCAAGATCGGCACTCCACTAGTTCTCTCTGGCACTAGGACCTCATATGTCCATCCATTCCACATTGGTATCATACCACATGGCTACCTGAAGATGTGTCTCACCGCCTCGGATCACCGCTCGTAGACTCCCTACGGTGCTTCCTGCTATCAGCTGGTGAAGCACTAACCCTGGAAGATAAACTGACCTGGATTTAAGCTCTATAATCTCTTAGATTTCGCTCTGAAATCAGTGCCTGGTTGATGATAGAAGCGATGGAAGTCAGCCTGAAGATATTCACCTCTGAGCGGATCTCCCGTTTGAGACCATCTTCAAACTTCCTTGCCAAGAACAACCCATCTCCACCCTGGAGGGGTGTGAAACACTGAATCTTGGTGAAACGAGAGGAATACTCCATAACAGAAAGAGTACCCTACTCTAGGCTCATGAACTCCCGGGCTCGGTCGCCCCTCAGGGTCTCCGAATAGAAGTAGTCGTAAAAGATGCACTGAAACTCCTCCCACGCCCTAACCTGCTGATGACCCTCCTATGAGATCACGTCCCACAACCTATTGGTAGAGTCTCATAGCATGTAGTTAGTGAGCTTGACCCTCCTTTCTGGAGGCGTCTCCATATGATCGAAGATCATCATCATGGCTTCTAGCCATGACTCTATAGCCTGAGGTACTCCTTCGCCTGAGAAGGTGGGAGGATGCTGCTGCTGGAAAACCCACGTCAAGTCTGCCATAGTTGAGGCAGGGGGAAAAGCTCCCTAGAAGGTCTGTATCATTCTCTGAAAACCTTCCCTAAACTACGCATCGACGCCTGCAACTGGTATAATCGATGGTGCCAAGGCTGGCACAACAGGAGGATCTACAGGAATCCTCTGATCAGCCATATTGGGTGTCTGATCACCCCCCTGTGACTGGCGGTCAATTGGAGGACATCTAGGTGGCGTGATTCTACAAATTCAAATGCACACCTTTGATTCATGATTAACAAGGACTGAAAAAAAACTGAAGTCATAAGAACGAACAGGGAAAAAGGCATTCGAGTTATGAAAAACATGTCTACATGGCGTGTTCTTTCCCTACACGGCATGTTCCCTTACATCATTCACATGGGTGTGTACTTCTACCTAAACTGGTCGTGTAACACCCCAAATACACGACGTCTTGTTATAACAAACGGCGTGTACTTGAATTATCTTCCCTTCCCAAGTCCTTCTACACGGTTAAGCCACACGACTCCTCTAAGACAAAACTACACAACATGTTCAAGGAAAACACGACATGTACTAGACATGAATTACCTGGACCGTGTTGTTAGCAACACGGCCTGACACATAGCTAACACTACACGGAATTTTCCAGACGGACATGGCATGTACAAGAAAGGGTAACACCGACCCATGTTGTTCGTGACACGGTCGGGTACCTAGATTAGACTAAACGACATGTAAGATTCAGACACGGTGTGTGTGTGAAAAGATAACATGACCTGTGTTGTTCGTGACACGACCGAGGTACCTATTTCATACTACACAGCGTGCTAAACTAGTATACGGTGTGTTCCTAAAAGATTTTTCACAACCCCGTTTCCCTGATCACGAAGTCAGTGACACGGTAAAAAACTACACGGTGTGTATTCATAAAGTACATTTCGTGTATTCTGGGTTTTTCTGTATAGTAGCCTCAAAAACTACTCTGGAGCCCAAAAAACACAAAAAACCAGCGTTAAGGTGCAAAATTCCGATCTGTGAGGGCCCATACTCCCCGAGAATCAATTTTTGGAATCTTATACAAGTTACAAACAAGGTAAAAAAGCCGATGATCCACCAAATTCTGGTCCATGAGGACCCAGAACACCTCAAGAACCAATGTTAGTCATCCATCTATGCAATGTATTATACAAACAAATTCCTTATCAAATAGAATAGATTCTATCAAAGGACCTATCACAACAGCATGCATAATCTACAAAACGTCTATCGCAACAACATGCAATCGCTTATTCATCCTAGATGACATGGAAAGATTGCATGGAATGTGATTTCTAACAAGTGCCTATATGATGCATGATATTTAATACCCTCATTTCATCGGGTTGTGACAGAAATAGAACCACAATAACAACAACGGTAACAACACAAAGCATGTGAATCAACCAACGGTGAAATCAAATCAACTATAAAATTTTCAAACTGGTAAAATTGAAATAAGCGAGGTAGTATGACGTTTCCCTGTACACGGGTTAGCTACTCCCAGACACAGCTTATTACCAAGTACCTACTCTGTCCTATCCCTGGCTGTAGGCTCCAAACAGTAAGTCAAGATAAAAGAAACGCCTCTGATACAACTTTGTAACGTCATGGTTCCGGAATCCACCTAGAGGCGCCCCGTACCCGGTTGGTCACATGGCCTCAAGCCCATTTTCTCGAACGCCAGAGGCTACTGACTAGTAGTGAGAGACTTGGGTGTGATAGTAGGGAAACTATGCCCTCATTGTCATAGTACACAACGGAATTAACAACACATAAAACAGTAGAAGCAGTAAATATTCAACAACAATAACAGCAGAAGACTGATAAATAAACAACTGGAGAAGAAATATATGTAACTGATGCATGATACATATATGTCTAAGAAAACAGCCAAAAAAGTCACAATTATGAATACAATACTAAACCAAAGTAAAAAAGGAAAATAGATGAGAAACTACTCCGCATCATAGGCCTCGGTTTGGTCCCATGCTCTCCAGCTCCAGTGTAATCAAGAACCTCAAGTAGAAGGGTGCTTGAACTTATCTATACCTGGAACAATATATTCTATTTAGGCCTAAAAACATGGCCTAAACAGGGTGTGATACAATGTCCCAGTAGGCAACCACCCAAAATCTGTGCCTAATAGTCAGTGAATATATGGTAGGTAAAATTACAGCAAACAGTAAATAGTAAACAGGAAAGTACTAAACAACAAACAATCCACAGTTTCTAGCACATAATTACAAACAAATAAATAGTCACTCAAGCAAGTAGAACAAATAGGTAACCTCTGGGTAGTTCTCATAGCCTAACCCCTATGGTTTAACCTACAAGTACTAGAAACCCTCTGGGAGGCACACACAGTCTCACCCCTCTGGTTCAGCTAAAGAATAGACTCTCCAGGGAATCACTCACCGTCAATTACCTCTATAGTCTCGTATCGTACTAAAGACGCTCTGGGGAATCACTCAACATCTCATTCCCCCTGTGGCCCACGTCGAGGAACTACAGACACTTTGAGGAAGCACTCAATGTCAATTCCCCCTGTGGTCTCACATCATAAATTAAAGACACTCTGGAGAAGCCCTTACATCCATTCTCCCTATGGTCTACTACACTAGGTTCTCACAGCCCCGTATAAAGTCATCAATTATTGCATCGCGTAACCACCAAAGTGAAACTTAGGAACTACTTGGCTAGAATTATACAACATAACAGCATGGGAAAACAATATTCACACTATCCTACAACTAGGCATGGAACTAGCAATAGCCAAACAAGAAAAAACTAGACCAAACAGTTATAAACATGAAAAACATGCATGGGAAAAGCATCCAAAGGAAAGTAAATTACGTTATTCACAAACAGTATCCTCTACTCAGGCATATAAGAAAAGTAAGAAAACAACAAGTGAAAAACAGGAAAACACACAATACCACATTCACGGGTATTGGTGGAATTTTCACAAATACTCAAAGACTTCCTACAGAAAGGCACAAACCACCTACCTCGACATTAGGAGTTTGATATACTTGAACCTCGAAGCTTTATTCTCCTTGGAACTTCATATATATATGAAAACGTCCAAAATGATCAACCCATGATAACTTGAGAAAGAGAAGGAATTTGAAAACAAAGCTCTAGGAGAAGGAAGAACTTACCGCTACAGTTCCAACGCAATCGACGACGATTGATTCGGAGAACAGACGGAGGCTTAGGGGATTGAAGGAGATTTGCAGCCATACGGGACACCCTTGGTCGAAGAAGATGGAGAATAAGATAGTTCTGGGGTTAAGACGCGACCCCAGTCCGTTTAATGAAAAAAAAACAAAGTACACGACATGCACTTTTGAAGTACACAACGTGAACTCTCCTTTTCCATACTCCGCTTTAGGCAGCCTCCACATCACCCCTACATGACTGTGTGCATGGTCATAAAACAGCCAACACACGGCCTTGAGCGACATCAAAGTACACAGCGTGTACTCATAATGTACCCGGCGTGTACTCATAAAGTACACAGCGTGTACTTCAAAATTCCCCAAAAACACATCTTTTATCAAAAACTCCAGAAAAAGGAAAAACTTACCTAAAAAGAAGGTCTGGGTTCTTACAATCATAGCCTATGAAAATCCATGGAAATCCATGAATTTGATATATATGATTAAATTTTCCGATATGACCTCAAAATTGAGATGTACATTGGTGAATCTTAGGGGTATCATGGGGATAAGAAGCAAATAGTGGACTTTAATTCTGATAGTCTAATGGATAAATCCCACGGTGCTAAGAAATTCCAACACCCCCTTGTCAAATTTTTGGAAATAAGAACCTTAGAAATTTCCTAAGGGGAACAAGGAAATTCTTTAGGTGGGGAAGAGAAGGGTACGTAGACAATGATTACTGAAAGGAGAAACCCACCAATGTGAGAGAGGAAAGGAATGATCTGATCAATCCTCAACACATTTCCCTTACTATAACTATAAGGAAAAAGGGAAATTGCAAATAAGTTCCCTTAGATAGGGGTTTTTGGAGGCAACCAACAACCCTTGAGAAAACCAAGGTGATCTTTTTCAATCACTACCACCAAAGTGAATCCCAAAAATAAAGTGGTAATAGGTATGCTAGTTATTCATTCAAGAATAAAAAACACACCCTTTGATTTTGGTTATATGAATTATTTTATATAAATAATTTTTAGTAGAACAATTTAGACACCACCACAAATAATGGAAGTAGATATGTCAGTGGAAATGGAGAATGGTGAAATTATTGAATCCCATGAATATAACTCCTCCCCTATCACAATTTTTGGGTTTATATTCTTAGATAACCTTTTCAAACTTCCCTTAGTGGAATTTTATTCCATTCTAGGCAGTGATTGGATTTCCCTATATATATCTAACATAAATTTCCACAAGAGGGAAATATATCTTTACATAGATAATTGACCCCTGATTCAATAAAAGTGAAATGAGGTGGATGAATTTTCCTCAGGCACCATCATCCCAAGCATGGATATCACAACCCTACGAACACACATATCTTACTCATATGATTGACTATAAGGAATGAACCATCCTTGAAGACATTACATTTGTGAGGGAATTCACTGATGCATTTCTCAAGTAATTTCCCAGTCTTCCTCCTAGAAGGGATATTGAATTCTCGATTGATCTTATAACTAGTGCATTACCAATATCCAAAACTCCATATATAATAACTATTTTAGAACATGTATAACTGAAGAAAAAACTATAGTAGAATCTAGATAAAGGGTTCATATGCCCAAGTGCTTCACTATGGGGTCCAATAGTCCTCTTAATCAACAAGAATGATGGGTCAATGCGCTTTTACATTGATTTTCATGAGCTTAAAAAAACATGTATCCTCTTCTATGAATTAATGACTTGTTCGATTAGCTATGTAGAGAAAAATACTTCTACAAGGTGGATCTTCATTCTAGATATTACCATGTGTGAATAAAGAGGATATCCCCAAGACTACTTTTTGTAAAAGGTATGGGAATTATGAGTTCATAGTGATGCCATTTAGACTCACCAGTACTCCAATAATATTAATGGACTTGATGAGTAGAGTCTTTAGAGATAACCTCAAAAAATTTGTGGTAGTCTTTATATAAGATATTCTAATATAGTATAATTCCAAGGAGGGGCATGAAGAGAATCTAAGAACTGTGCTAAAGTCCTTACAAAACGATAATCTCTATGAAAAGTACATCAAGTGTGAGTTATGGTTGATGTAAGTCTCATTACTAGGGCATATCATCACAAGCAATGAGATAACTGTGGATACTTCTAACAAAAAAGTCAATTGAGATATGGCCGAGGCCAATATCTATGATGGATATCCGTAGCTTCCTTAGGTTAGATGGATATTATCACTGATTTGTAATATATTTCTCACAATTATCAAACCCTATTACCACACTAACACAGAAGGGAGTCAAGTTTTCTTAGAATGATGAATGTGAAGAAAGCTTCTTGGAGTTGAAAAAGAGGATTATCGCTACCCTTGTTCTAACACTACCCACATGTGGAGAGATTTTCAAAATTTTCAACAATTATTCAAAGAAGATATTTGAATGTGTGTTGATGAAAAATGAAAATTTAATTGCCAATGCCTTAAGGTAGTTTAAAATTAATGAGTAAAACTATACGACACATGATATAGAGTTAGAATCTGTGATATTTTTATTAAGAATATTGATGCATTATCTATTTGGGGAGAAGTGTGAAATATATATAGATCAAGAAAGTCCAAAATATATATTCATCTAGAAAGATATGAATATGTGCCAATGAATATTGATAAAGCTTATCAAGGATTGAAACTGCTCAATCCACAACTATCCTGGGAAAGCAAACATGGTAGAAAATTCTCTAGGTAGAAAGTACCCAATAATTATATCATTAGTGATAATTGATAAGGATCCTATCCTCTTAGATTTTAAGAGGATGGATTTGGGAACTATAAGGAAAGGAACATCATCAACCCTTTCACAAATTATTTCTCAACTATATATTTTGGAAAGGTTAAAGGATGCTTAAAAATTTGATATTGTAATTTAGAAGAAATTAGTAACTATAAAAAGGAAAATCCTTAAATTTTAATGTTAATGAAGAAAGAATTATGATATTTTGGCCAAGATTATGTGTTCCAAAAAATTCGGTGTTAAATAAAGAACTTTTGGATGATGAACATAGTTTAACTTTTCCCATTCACCTAAAAAACAAAAAGATGTATCGATATCTTCAAGAGAACTATTAGTGGGATAGAATGAATAAAGAGATCACATAATATACTTCAAAGTGTATGGTATGTCAGCAAGTGAAGACATAATATAAAAGTCTAAGGGGATGATGCAACCATTACCCATTCAAACATGTAAATTTAAAAACATCACTATGGAATTTATCACCAAACGTCCAAAAATATCCAAAGGAAATAATTCTATCTGGGTTTTTGTGGTTCATCTTACAAATACATCACACTTTATTGTGATTCGAGATGATTTTTCACGATATCAAGTTGTACAAATATAAATCAAATAAGTGGTAAGGCTGCAAGGAGTACCACCATCGATTTTGTCCGATCAAGATCCAAGATTCACCTCTAATTTTTGGAAGAGTCTACAGCAAGATCTAAACACCAAGCTTAACTTCATTATGGATTATCACCCTCAAACTAATATCCAATCTAAGTGGACTATCCAAACACTTAAGGATATGTTCAGATATTTCTCAATGGACTTCAATGACGGATGAGACCAGCATCTTCCTTTGGTGGAGTTCTCTTAAAACAAAAGTTTCCCCTAGAGTATAAAAATGGACCCTTATGAAGCCCTTTATGGGAAGAGGTGTTTGAAAATGACATGTTGTGTTGAAGTTGGGGAAAAAACTTTTAAGTTCTGAAATGGTCAAATAAATACTTGAGAAGGTTAAATCCATTTACCAACACATCAAAGATGGCCAGAGTGGAAAAAATATCTATGATGACAATCATAGATGAGGCCTAGAGTTTGATATTGGAGACATGGTTTTACTCTCCATATCACCATGGAAGAGAGTGATGAGATTTGGGGAGAAGTGAATGCCTATTCCAAGGTAAATTGTCCATTTTGAGATCCTTGATTGCATCAGAGTAGTGGCATATCGATTAACATTCCCACAAAACATGTCTATAGTACACAATGTATTCCATGTATCCATATTAAGAAAGTACATATCAGAGCCATCACATGTACTAAATCATGAGGTGGTTCCATTGGAGAATGAACTTTCATATGAGGAGCAGCCGGTGAAGATCTTAGATTGTAGAGAAAAAGTTATGCATAATTAGAAAATGCCCCTCGTCAAAGTAATTTTGAGAAACCACAGGTTTAAAGAAGCAATGTGGAAACCAGAGGAGGTGATGAAAAAGAGTAACCCTCATCTGTTTTAGTTTCTGAAAAGGAAATTTTGATGGTGAAATTTCTTAAGGGGGAATATTGTAATGACCCAACCTGTTATGAATAAAATTCCCCTTTTTGGATTTAATTTAATGTCTTAAAGTTTAAGAAGACACGTGCACTTATTTTATTATATCTAATTGTAATTAAATGACCATTATGTATCATTATCTTTGATAGTATAGTCATTGAATAGTGATCACATGACAAGTATACATATAGGGTTTTAACAAATCCTTTTGACACAGACAAATGAATTGATGGCCTCAACCAGTAAGATCATTCCTTATGAATCCCATTTATTAGAGATTACAAGGGAGATAGAATTTCTAGGCTTTTCCCTCAACCAATCCCAATCCAAGATCCAATAACATAAGAATGAGATAAACCATTTATAATAGAAGTTCAAGATCCTTGAGATCACGACCCAAACCATGTTCACCGAACAGCCCCATGAAAGCCCCACAATCGTACACCATACTCTTATAGAATATGCTGGTGTAATAAAGGTGTATGTAAGAAGACCCTATCATTATGATTATTTACATTATTTTTGTATATAATAATGAATATACTTTCATTCTATTATTATTACTTTATAAAGGTTTTTTAAAGCACAAATTGTATTTTTGGTTAATATTCAAATTCAATTAAGAAATATTTTTTAATTAATTAATGGATTTTTGAAATAAATAATATTATAATAAAAATTATTATTAACTTAATTTTATTTAATATAAATGATCATATGATTTTTATGAAGTCAAAAGTAATTTTTATTAAGGTCGACAAACTATTTTTGAAAAAACCAATCAATTATCAATAAATATTGGTTTTTATTTTAAAATTAAAAATTAACATATTTATAAAATTATTTAGATAAAATTAATATTATTTTTGGAATACAGGTGTCAAAATTATCCAATGGTGTTTTTTTATATTTTTCTGAGATAGTCTATTTTTTGGGTAAAAATTAAATATCGTATTAACACACGATGTGTTTTATGACATCATAATGGCCTAATAATGATTTAATAAAGACTATAAAAGGTATATTTGGTAAAATATATGTTTTTATTTTAAAATTATGTAATTTTAAGTTTATTTTATTTATTTTATAAAGCCTTAGTAAACCCTCCAAAACATATAATATATTTTAAGATTTTAAAATCATTTCCTTGAAAGTATGACTCACCTCCACATAAAAATGGGTAATATTTTAATATCATCAGCTTTTATCATTATAAAATAATATATACCACTCCCCTTTATAGAAAAATTGGGAGAAAACCATGGGATAATTTGTATATTTGAATATTTTATTATGCAATGTCCAAAAAACAAAATATTAAATAAATCCCCATCCTTTTCTACATAAATCCACCCAAGCTCCCATTTCCATTCACTAAAAATCTTTGAAGCTCGATAACCATAACCCATACTACCTAGAGTCCTCACAAGGTACCCAAAAGCTCTTAATAAGCCTCTCCCAAGAATTCGGAATCACATATCCAAGTAAGAGATCTCCCTCTCTCCTTTGTCTTTAAGCACCTCTTTTATGTCATGCCTTTTAGTTTCTATTTTCTTGATTTGGGATATGTTCTTCCATAACTCCTTACTTATCATTTGATTTATACATGATAATATCATCCTTTAACTCCCATTAACCACCCTATGATCCTTTAATCCCACCCGTTACTATGCCGAAATTCCATAAGTGATCTTCCACTCTACTCTTTTATCAAGCACTCCATTTATAATATGCCTTTTAATTTAAATTTTCACATGTTGGGATATGTTCATACATACTCCCCTTACTATCCATTTTATTTATAAATAATTATATCTTCCTTTATATCCCATTAATCTATCCATGATTCTTTTTATACACCCTTCAACATGCCGAAATTTCTTAAGGGATCCTCACCTTCATCTCTTCCTTTCAATTCACAAACATTATACAAAATTAATCTTTTTTAATTTTAACTGGAAACATGTTAATAATTTTATAATCAATTACCTACTATAAATTTGATTTTATGTGAATTATAGATCACTTATTCCCCCTCATTTGGATGCTTACCTAAGCTGTTACTCTGTCGAAATTCCACAAGGGATTTCTCTCTTCTCATTTTGATTCAAGAACATATTTTATATTATACATATTAATTCCATTTCATATATTGGGATATTATTTTCAATGATCCCATTACTATAAATTTCATGTATAAATGTTTAGAAACCTATTTCCCTTTCATCAACCCATTTTATGAATTTCTATATTATGTCGCTATGCTGCCAAAATTGCATCATGATTTTCCAGGCCCAAATCATCATGTAGTGAATACCACACCCATTTCTCTATCAAGGGTATTCAAATTTATGCACATATACTTACTTGTTTTGTAATTACATTTATGTATTCCAAATTCCTTGATCATGGAATAAATTATGAGGTTGAATGAATCCATGTTATATGATCTATGTGGAATACTTAATCCTGAGATTGAAATGTTTATAAATGGTGCACCCTGATATCACACCAATGCATTTGATAATGTTTATTATCATGATAAATCATGTTGAGACAGAGGTTTACCTGATTCTTTTATGTTAATTATTTCCCCCATGTTGGGATAGGGGTTTACCTGATTTCTTTTTGTTTATGATGTAGTGTTTTAAGTTGTTACCACATTTCCATGTGTTTATTATCATGATATATCATGCCTTTATATTCATGTTCCTTTATACTGCATTTATATTAATTTTCTATCATGTATTATTATTGTCATGTTATTCCATTTTTACTACCTTACTAGGCTTTATAGATCACCCTTTTTATGTATGTCCTCAAGTTATCCTATGTAGTGTTAAGTATGAAGGAATGTTGTGGTCATGTAAAATAAATTTTCAATAAAGATGTTTTATTTCATGTTTTAAGTTATTATTTAAGGTTCATAATTTACCAATACACTAGACCTATCTATCTTCTAAGTTGTATTAAGTTCAATTTTATTTAATAAACCACGTCTAAATATTTAATAAAGAATAGGGTTTTAATATAGAGTATTTTATTTATGTTAAAAATTTATTAGTGAAGTTAAATACTGTCTACACATGAATTATAAATAAACAACACATATTTTCAAGTTGGACTATATATTCACCATTCAAGGAATCCATGATTGTTTTCTTATCACCCTCATAACGTTTAGGTAACGTCACTTAGAATAATTATTATTTTCCATATCACTATAAACATGTGTCTTATTTTACTGTAGAATCAATGTGTTGGTCATAAAAATACATGACAAGGAATAGTTACTATTATTGAGTAGGGAAAATTGTAAAAATATTTTGTGTTATCATTTACTTGGTTTCATATACTTGCATACAATAAGGAGGATAGAATGATATAATTGTTATCCTAACAGGTATAAGAGGTAAGGGTATAAAAAGTTATAATTGGTTTAAAAATTCCCCAACATAGATTCACCCCTCCAAATGTTTAACATTTACTGAAGTGGTTCTATAAAGAGGTATCAGAGACAATGTTAACCTCTATTAGATTATATAATTTTATGTTATTCTATTATGAATATTTTATTTTCTTTATAGTATTAATAATGATGTTTAATTTTGGTTAAGATTCAGATATCTTAGTGTAGAATTATATTTTTACTAAGACTATGATGAACTGGATAAATAAATAAAAAAGAAAGGTGAAAACGTTTACCCTCTTAAACCAATAGGAAAAATGAAGTTTAGTTTCTCTATTACATGTTAACAAATAAGAAATATCTATCTTGGAAAGTGTGAACATGTGGTTTAAGTTACCAAACATTCATAATGTAAGTGGATCAAGATCAAATGATATTGAGGTACATGAAAATTATAGTACAAAAAATCCTCAAGAATAAGAACCTATAAAATACAATGATTATTATTTTCTATAACTTCTCAAAATATACTAGTTAGTAGATTGAAATATATTCTATATTGTATTCCAAATATTAGTAGTCTCTCTTTTTTTGGAGTCTTTAAAAGCATGAAATAATATATCAGCCATATTTTATAAGAAATATATAACTTGTAGAATGATTTTAATAAAATGTTCTTGAATGTATAATTTTCTCCAAGAAGGTTGAAACCTTTGAGACTATAAATGCATAGATTGAAATAATTTACCCAAAACCTGAAAGAAATGGATCCAAAAAGTCAAATAGAAAATATAGTCAATAATAACCTTGATGAAAAGATACAGGTGTTCGAAAAAAGTTGAAAAATAGAATTGGTGTCAAGGATTTACAATTGGAAATAATTACCAAAAATATTAAACAACTTGACTCATTGTTACAAAAAAAAATTATGATGTAAGATAAAGAAGTTGATAAAATAATGGAGTTTGTGAAGATATGGTGATTATGACTAAAGATCAAAAAACACCCTTGGTATGAGATATATTGAATTGGAAGTCAAGTTTGATAATTTTGAGAAGACACATATTGAGTTTTCACAAAATAAGGAGACATTTATTGCTACTACCCAATACTCAATGGATGATTCTAATGTTAAATACCACAAATATGTTAACCTAAGTTCATGAATTCATTAAATGATATATCTCAAGTAGCTATGAAGAAAAATGTACCATCCATACCTTTCTATAATGTTTTATCAAAATATAGGTTTATTAATAGTAGAGGATTTAAAAAATTCAAAATATTATGGATGAATAAAATTTATAATAAATCTATCAATATTACCATGGTAGATAGAATAAAAAGAAAAAATTTGGTTCCAAACATAGAGCCCAACAGGTTTTGAAAAAAAATGCCAAAAAAACATATATAAGAATATGATGTTTTTTGGTCAATTTTGGTATTATAACAAATTTAATCATTGTTCATTAGAGTATTGGTACAATACTCTAAATGAAAATTCACAAATTAAGTCCATGTTAAGGCGGATAAAGTCATAATTAAAGAATAAACTTCAACAAAGTAAGGAAAATCTGTATACATCAAAAAAATTTAGAAACATTGAAAGTATTTGTAATGTGTTCAATAATAGTGGTCACAATGTCAGTGCATGTTTATCTCGGTATATATTAAAATTAAATAAGAAAATAAGGCCAAAATATTTGGTTATGAAAGAAGAAAAAACCTTGGGAATTAAAAATAATAATGTTTTAAAAAAATTATGCTAAGAAGATATCAACTAGGAAAGGTGGAAAGTCCTTGGATTCCAAATAATTGATGTTAGAAAAGAATGCATCAACTAAAAGAACTTATGAGAAGAAAGGAACTTAAAAGAAGACATATGGATACCATTAACTTACTTCCAATGTGCATAATGATATTCTAGTAATCTGGACTGAATATTTGGATAGAATAAGAAAAATAATAGAAGAACGACTAGTGAAAAAAGAAAGTAAAAATTCCATATGAATAATCCAAAGATCATGGGAGGTTACTGATTGCCCACAGGGAGACGTTGAATTCTACATGGCTATAAAAAATTTATAAAACACATATAATACAAAAATATATATTTTATTTATCCTGTATGAGTGTTGAACCCAGATAGATTATCTATATGTTGTTAATTAATTAAAGAAATTGAAATTTCAATTGTTTGATTATTTAAAGAAAGAGAAATAATGAAAAAATACTGGTTTTGATATCAAGATGGGAGACATGATAGGTTTAGTGATTTTCTAGTTTGTTTTTTAGGGATTCAATTTTTTATGAGTTTATTTATATTTTGTGTGGGAATTGGGACTGTATGGATCCTTGGTCTAGGTAACATATGCTAATCCTATGATTTCACCTCTGGAATGGTCATATACTATGTGAAAACAGAAAACTGGGTGACTCAAAACACTATCTAAATATAACTATAGTAGATTTCATAATGGTCATAAAGAAAATAGAGAAATCAATTGATGTAATAAAATTAATCACCTAAAATTGCACACAATGGTCATGTAGTACAATAAAAAAAGAATTGGAATTGAAAAATAGATTTGCTACAATCCAAAACAAGGATAAAAAAATATAAATAATTGTTAAAGAACATACCACTAAAAACAAATAAATTCCATAGAAAAGAATAATCAATCATGCTAGGAATTATGCGAATGAGAAAAATGGATACCCATGGAATAATCATGGTGAAGAAATATGGGGAAGTAGGGATCCGATGGTGCGCACATTGCTCCATCAGTCATCTTTTGACTCCCCTCGATTTCAGACGTCCCCAAAGGTGGGTCTATAGGTCTATTTTTAATTACCTCTTATCAAACCCTCGTAAATGTGAATTTTTTTTTCACTAAAACATACAATACATGTAAAATTACATGGTCTCTAATCTATTTCATCATTTTAGTTTTTTGTATCCTTTTTGGTCCAGAACATTCACCTTGTGTACAGTGTACATGACATGTAATAAATTTTCACAGCGTGTATTGTTTCATGAATTTTTTTGTGTGGTGATAAATTACTAATGAATTAAAGTCATGTAATGAAATACAAAACATGTAAATGGTATTTTTTCTATGTTCTTATCTCCACTTCATATTCAAAAAGACGATATCATTCCATGAGAAAAGATCACTGTGTGAAGTGTCTTTTAGCTATTATATTAATCCATTTTCACCAATTTTCCAAATATCTATTGTTCTTACCAAAAATCATAAAACAAGTATAATTGAATTTTTTTTGGCAAGATTAATAGATTAAATAGAGAAATAAATACTTTAAAACACATGAAATACAGGAATGAAATACAGTTATCAAATACCCCCACACTTTAATTCATACTTATCATCAATGATGGAATATAAATATAATACAAAGGAAAATCACCTTACCATGCTTTAAAATTCAATTTCAACAAAATAAATTTATCAAATAGAAATTAAAATGTCTGAGCATCACATAAAATAATTCATCAACTCCAACTTTTTAATGAAATAAATAATCACTTTATTTTACTTTTCTTCTTTGAAATAGCCAATCCTTTTCATTCATCCATTTTCATTTTTCAATTCTTTATTATTATAAATGAAAATTTCAATTTACCTCACTTAAATATTTCATATAATTAACATGGTAAAAATGTAAAAATAGTTCAACATAAACCTAAAAAAATGTCACTTACCATAGGCTTTCAAGACATATAACATATCCACCATGTCAACAAAAAATCACAATTAATCATGAGGGATTAAGTATTAGGATCAAATGAGTCTAAAGATTAAAAAGGTAGGTAAATGATGTAAATCAAGTAAGTCTCAAAAATGATGTTTTACTCTAAATTTTAACATATGATATCAAAATATAATCTCAATAAAAATTTCCCTCTATATATTTCATCTCTCTCATCCCCCAAAAACATCAAAGTCACCCATGATACATATACTCATTGTGAATTAATCAACCTATCCTTATTTTTTTATTTTTTTTATTTTATTTTTTTAATCTATACTTAATAAAAATATCACATCCACCACCTAACAACATATAATCAAGAGATCATTGGTCTTGCAATGGTGATTTTTGATCTTCCTAAGAAATAATCCATTTTTTTTATTTTTATTTTCTATCATTTCCTTTCTTTTTTTATCAACAGAGTTGAATAATAAAATACAATAAAAAATAAATGGCCTCTCCCGAAATCACAATATAAACAATAGAAATGTATGATCAATGAAATATATTCTAGTACACCAAATAAAATCCCTCCCCTAAACTTATTCTTTTAAATATCATGTAATAAATTTAGAGGAAGATAAGAATGGGTATAACGGTCTTGTAACATGGATCATTTGATAACATGAATATTGAATGATTCTAGGAGCATAAAAAGGATTAATGTAAGGTAGGTCAAGGATAAAGGGTAAAAAAATAATAATTCCTCAATCATATTAAAAGTTACTTTATTCAGTCATATCATTGATAAGATGCAAGGAATGTTCTAGAAGAGAACATTCCAAAGTTTCACAAGAAATATTCTATAGAAAAATAGAAAATATTGGATCAAAGGATGTCTTGGGAATGAGATGAATGGTTGGCACAATAAATCATGGAAATTCATATTAATAATAAAACCAATGAATGAAAATATCATAAACTAAAAGCATGACTAAATCTCAGTAAAATTTTATTTATCAAAATTGAAAATTTCCTATTAAATCATGGTTTCTCAATTACTAAACCACATGATTATCCCTATAAATTCTTTTACCTATATTTCTTATTCAAATTTATTAATAATTAAATTTAAAATTAATGTTGTAGTAATTATCCAAGGTTGTTTATGTCTTACAGTTTAGTTGAGTAAAGTATGAATCAACAACATGAATGATATTTATTATTAAAGATCTAAACAAACTAAATGTAAGTAATACTATTTAAAAATTTAAAATTAAAATACTTACTCCCCTTTAAATGATGATTTTTTTCATTCCTGCATAGGTTCTTTATGGTCTTGATAAATATAAACAAACAGGTGAAAGAACAAGCCATATCAATGAAATTTAAAATATTTAGGGGAAGAGTTCATGTTCCAAAAAACTGAAAATAAATAATGAAAACTATTAAAAACATAGGTTTCCTCTCAAAAGTTAATTTGTTTACCGTAATTGGATCGACCTTATGTTTTTGGATCAGGTGTTAAATGGTGGAAAGATGTTATCTGATCTGTATCCACAAAATGTGGAAGCCATTATTTATATATATAGATGGTTACATTCCATTTTCTGAAAATAATTTTACCCATACATTGGTTAACAATTTCTCAATATCTATGGGCCCAATCAAATAGTTCATGGCCCTTCTTAAAAAATAAAATTGAAGTTCACTAACTGATTAAACCTATTCTAAATCTTTTAATTCCTATTAGATGATAGTACCTCCACTATATTCATATTTTACAACACATTCTAACATTTCTTTAGTTTTTTCGCTTTCTTCTTTAGTCCCTATAACAACTACTTAAGATCTTTTTCTATAAAACAAAGCATCCTTGGATTATATAGTACTATATTTTGAGAATTTATTAACTTTTTCATCAAGTTTCATTATTTCTTGGATAAAATTAAACTTCACCTCTGATCCTCTAACTCTTAAACTTAGTTCTCCATTGCAAACATCACTCAGTAGCCTTCCCTTAGCTAGGAATAGTCTTCCCAAGATTATTGGGATATTATTGTCATCCACTTCCATCACTAGAGAATCCTCCAAAAAATAGAACATTTCTACTTTGATGATGGCATATTTAAGAAGTTTGTGAGGATTTATCACTTTTGTATCAGCTAGTTGAATCATAACTCGATTTTGTTGCATCTCTTTAAATCTTAGGTTCTTGAATGTTGCATATGAAATTATATTTACACTTGAACCTAAATCATATAAACCACTACCAAACTCATTAGAACTAATATTAATCAGAATGAAAAAACTACATGTATCACTTTATATCTTTGGTAGGATGCTTAATAGTACTGCTACAATTTATCCTTCTAGTGGAATTGTGGATAATTCCTTGAGTTTCTTTTTTTTGTCACCAACTCCTTCATTAAAATTATATAGAAAGGTGTTATTGGTATTGAATCAACAAATGGAATGTTGATATGTATCTTTTCTAACATCTCTATGAACTTTTTTTCTCTTTAGTCAATCATTACCTACTTAAACCGATCCAGAAATAGTAGTGGGGGTCGGTATAATGGTGGTCCTTCTTCATCATTATGTTTCTTAGTTTCTCTGTGTTTTCTTTATTCGGTCCCATTGGTTATTATTCATTATTTACTATAAAATATATATTAATTCATTATGTATTATTAAAATTTTTATTCAATACATATTTCAAATCTGCATGGGGATGCTGGTCTAGGTATCATGGAAGTACTCTTTTAAGAATTTTTCTAAGTTGGTCAGCGATCTAGTTGACTTGAGTTTTAAAATTCCTCAATACAGCTCATTAGTTTTGCAAGTCAACTCTCAATTCACTGATAATAGTTCCATGATCCTTGGAATATGTTTTTAAATATTTAAATGTTGCAACTATAATGTTGATAATGGTTACAAGTGTCTCCTCTAGTGAATGAACTTGATTAGTTAGTGTTGGATCTTGGTGATGTGGTTAGAAACCTTGTTGCCTTGGCTAAAATCCTTAGACTTGATTTTGATTCTTCTATTGGGGTTGTTGTTTCCTCTATCCCTAGGAATAATTTTGTTGATTATAATCTTGATAATTTACTTCTTCTTAATACACACCTTAGGGATTTTGGTTGTCCATCATTGCATCAAGTTTCTTTGATGTGGCATTCATTTTGGCGGAAACCTAGTTTTTGTCCACCGTATGTACTCCTTGTGTTCGCCCTTCTTTTTTCTACCATGGGAAACCATTACTATACATATCATGCAAAAAATAATATCTCTCCTCATATTATTTTCCCAAAAGTGAACCTCCTATATCATCATCGATGATTGAATGATTTACCTATGATAATCCTTTCTAGAAAGTTAGAATTAATCAACACATTTCAATTCCATGATGGGGGAATCGTATTATTAAAAACTTAAATATATACCATGAACTATAGAATTTTTTTTCATTTAATTTCTCAAAATTAAAAATACTTACCCATAAATTCATTAAATTTGAAGGAGGGAAAACTGTGTTATAAATTTTTTTACTAGATCTTCCCAGGTTGTGATTGAATGTGGAGGCAGATGTTGGATCCACTCTCATGATTTTCTCCTTCAATGAGAATATGAAGAGGTATAGTATTATAACATAATTTTTGAAATTATGAAATTTAAACATGTCAAATATTTCCAAGAAAATCCCAAGTCATGGGTTGGGGTCTTTATTATGTAACCTAAAAAACTGGTGTGAATTGGTAATCATTTGGTTGACCATCATCTTAATCTAAAAAGTTTGAGTAGTGATGATGGGTGTGAGGATACTTGGATTGATCCCTATGCTTGAGGGTACTCTATAATTGATTAATACTTTCCCCATTTATTTATTCCTTTGAGATGTGGTCCTGTTATTTGACCTATCTTATGATCAACTCCTTGGTATTGATTCATTTTATACATTATGTCCTATTCTTGGTCAAACTCTTCCTTTTTCCTTTCTTTTCTACCATAATTTTTTCTCCAAATCTGGAAAAAATGCGAAATCTTCCACTTTTTCCTTTCTATGAGTGGATTATTCTTATAATTGATTATTTCATAATAATAGAACATGAGAAGAACATGTATAAAATAATGAATTAAAATAAAAAAAATTATCAAGATTCATAATTAACATAAACATAGTAGAAACCATCCCTCAAAATAGAGCTAGAAATCTGACATCCCTTAGGGTGTTCTTGAATCCTATCAGGCTACAAAAATTTAACTATTTATAAAACCCAAATAATACAACTAAAAATTTATTGATAGAATTATCGTGCATTAAACCAACCTATACAACCCATATGTTCTAAATTAAATAAAGAAATTTAAATTTCAGTTATTTGATTATTTTAAGAAATAGAAATAATGTAGTAAGGATTGGGTTTAATATCAAGATGAGAGGCATTCAAAGTATAGTGTTTTTTAGGTTCATGTTCTAGGGATTCAATTTATCATCATTTTATAATATTTGGTGTTGAAATTGGGTATATAGGTATCCTTATTCTGGGTACCCTATGCTAATCCTATGACTCCACCTTTGGAATGGTCATATGCTAGGTGCATACTCAAAAATAGGTGACCCAAAACCATTTTTAAACATAACTACACTAGATTGAAAAATTTTTCTTCACAAAATAGAGAAATAAATTGATAAAACACAATGAAACTCCTCAAATCGCACACAATGGTCATTAGATATTAAAATAAGATGAATTGGAATTGAAAAAACAGAGTTTAGTAATCCAAAACAATAATAAAAATAGAAATAATCCATAATAGAGCATACCCATAAAATTACATCACCCGACACAGAAAATATTACTATCACATGCTAGTTATGATGATAATGAGTAGCATGAAAACCCGAGTAATAATGAAGGTTAATAATTATAAAGACCCGCACTTATTTCGTACATAATCATGAATTTATTCAAGAAAAAACATCATTTTACATTGAGTATCTTTTCAAGTTTAGAGCTTTAGAGAATTAAGACAAAACATTCATAACATTACACATTGTTACATAGTGGATACCATAAAATCAGTTTCCATTTTCCTCAGAATATAAAACATTAAAACACAAAACAAGACTCCTTGACAATTCTTCAACATTTAACATGTCTTACTTCCTTGTATTACTCATCCATTAACCTGTGGAAAATCATTTAAAAACTTGGGATGAGCTCAAAATCTCAGTAAGGTATGAAAAAGAAGGAAAAATCACATTAGTCCATGAATACGCATGACGTATGAAAACATTTTCAGAAGACATGATTTCCACCCATAAAATCTTACTTTGTGTAACATGATATTTACACAAGATCCACACAAACATAATTATAATCATAGAGGTATATTGGGGCATTACTTACATAATCTTGTAACCATCTTGGCTACCTTAAAATTTGTAACCCTCACGGCTACCTTACTTTGTGTAACCATCACAGTTACACTTGGAGTAACCATACGGCCGACCTCCAACTTACTCATACCCAATGCATTGGAGGGAAATATAGGTCCCACCCTTCATCATAAACAATTCCCAATAACAAAAACATAATCATAAAACATAAACAATAGCATAAAAACATTACCTTTGAATCTTATAAAACAGAATTTTAAAAGAGGATTTTAGAAGAAAAGTCCCTTATAAACATCATATACATGAAGTGAGACTTAATTGAGTGGATGGAATATGTATATACTCTGTAAATACACATAATTAAACATAATATAAACAGAACCCATCACACAAACAATTTAAATAGCACATAAATTATAAAGTAGAAGGTTAACCCAAAGAATGGAAATCGGGTTAAGAATTCCCTTACCATAGGCCTGTCTTACTTCAAAATTGTTTAAACCTCCTGTATAATGGTTAAAAGAGTGTTATTAGTATTTTACAGAAACATGTTCATGTTTATAACATCTCATATGGTCATTTCATAACCTCATTTCACCCCTTATTTGTTAGTATTTTGTTCCTTGCATTATTTTGGGTGAGTTCTTTTGTGATTTTCACAATCGGTTCATGATGAATCGTTCTTGTTGATTGGAAGTGAAACTCCATAATTGGAATGGAGTAGTATTTAAATATTTACAGTGCCATAAATGATACCATTTATCACTTTTATGCTTTATATGATGATGATTTATAAGTAAAAACATTAATTATGTTTGTTTAGATAATTTAAGTGGTTCTTTGATAATTACAACTTCATTTAGTCTTATAAATTTGAATCATGATTAAAAAAGAATTCCAGAACCTTATATGAGTCATAAAACATATATTATAACATGGTTCAACCATATAAATGGTTTCATTACCATACTTGAAATAATTAATGGAAATTGAAAATACATCGTCCACGATATCGGTAATTCGACACAAATGGACAATGTTTTTTTGATTCTTTAAATAAGTGAGAGAGGAGAGGAATAATGATTTGTAATTTTCCATAAACATGAAAACATCCAGAATATACATGATTCTGGAGATTTCATGCCTCTTGTATAAGAGGGGGTGAAGAAAGAAGAGAAACGAATCATGAAATAAAGAAAACATGATAAATTTCTTACAAAAATTCAGCAGCCTAACGGCGCCTCTTAAAATTTCATAAAAACAAGATTGATGAGAGGAATGGAATATCTCATCATCATACAAACTTTGGACAGTAAGTGGAAATATTTAATGAAATATCCAAACAAAAGACAAAGGGAAAGGAAGAGAATAACATAAAATGGAAGGAAAAAATGAAAATGAAAGAGGATGTTTACCTCTTGATCTCTTCTCCTTGAGATCCTTCTTAAGGGCTTTGATTTTGGTCTTTTGGTGAGACCAGAAGCTCTAGGAAGTGGGGAAGAATATTGGGGAGGGAATTTGGCAGAAATTAGACAATGATCAATGCTTGAGAGGTGTGGGAGGAAGAGGGGAGTGAGGGTGATATTTATAGTGGAGGAGGGGAGGTATTTTAGATTATTTTAATTATTATTATAATATTTTTATCAAGACTATGAATAATCTCAAATCAAGTGGCCTTAATTAGTGAAAATATCATGTGAGTTCGAGGAAAGTGTCCGTTCATCACTTATGATGTCATAAATAGTGCATATTTACCGATAAATTGATTATACGGTATTTTATCGTATTTCACTATTCACCGAAAATTCAAGAGTTTCAGAAAAATACCAAAAATTTACCCCAACCATTTTTCGATGTGTAGAATTCAAAAATGAAATCCATTTTTCAAAAATAATTTTCTAAATATTATTAATTTAATTTTTAAATAAGGTCACAGTTAATTTGAAAAATAAAAATATTTAAGTGCAACTAGTTTCATGTGACATTGGAAAATTAATTATGATCCCATTATCCTATTTCCATGGAAAAATAAAATAATAATATTATTTACTATTCATGAGGTCATATTACTATTCATATTACTATTCATAAGGGCATGTTACTATTCACCAAAAAACAAGTTTGTTTCATCAGACTCTAAATAACATACCGAACCCAATTGTAGATGACAGTTTCTTGAAATTCAAATCATAGAAGAAATAAAATTATGTTTAAAGGATACTTATAAATATATACCTTAAACAAAATTTCAAGCATTTTCAATTTATTTTTATAAAACCTTGGGATGTTACATTATCCCCACCTTCTTGAAATTGCGTCCTCGCAATTTTATTTACTTATTAAACAAGTGAGGGTACCTTGATCAAGGTGTCCACTCGGTTTCATCGTCATCTTTTTCACATAAGTAGAAGTCCCATGCATTACAACAATGATTTAGAGATCCTTCAAAATCATTTTCTTCCTCCATCCAAATACACCTCGTACAACATGGGTCATATGGGTGTTCACAGAAAAACAGTTTTGGAAAATAATCATGTATGACATATAATTCCAAAACATCTGATAAAACATGATTTCTATAAAATAGTCAGACCAAAATTGAGTTTAAACTTTCTAGTATTGGTCCTTTTAAAATACCATAAGTATGTGATGTGAGACTATATTTTAAAAGCAAATATAAATAGGTTGCACAAGGGTCTCCTTCCTCAGCACCATTTTTAAAATCATAATATGCTTCAAATTCTTGTGATAAGGTAAAATATTTGAAAATACCTTGATAATATTTACCTTTCTTGAAATTATGTGAATATTGTGAAAATAGTATTTGTCTAAAAACAACCCACGATCCACGATGATAACGAGGTATAGAGGAGGTGTTTTATATCTCAAAAAACTGCTTGCAAGTGAGTTGTATGCTAGAAAAAGTTTCACAATCATTCAAAGATGACTTTGCAATAATTATTGAAATCATGTCATCAGGAAGAGATAGGACTGTCGTTTGAGATCCTTCTCCTTCCATTCGTAACCGACTTTACTTGACCTGAAAAAAAAAGTTATAAAACAAGGATTTAACTGAAATAATAGATATAGGGACTAATCACGTGTCTCACAAGAACTCCTAATCCCTAAAGTTGTCTAAACCGACCTCTAATACCAACTATAAAGACCCGCACTTATTTCATACATAATCTTGAATTTATTAAAGAAAACACTTAATTTTACATTGAGTATATTTTCAAGTTTATAGCTTTAGAGATTAATAAAAAACATTCATAACATTACACATTGTTACATAGTGGATACTATAAAATCAGTTTCCATTTTCCTCAGAATATAAAACATTAAAACACAAAACAAGACTCCTTGAAAATTCTTCAACATTTAACATGTCTTCCTTACTTGTATTACTCATCCATTAACCTGTGGAAAATCATTTAAAAACTTGGTATGAGCTCAAAAGCTCAGTAAGGTATGAAAAATAAGGAAAAATCACATTAGTCCATGAATACGCATGACGTATGAAAACATTTTCAAAAGACATGCTTTCCACCCATAAAATCTTACTTTGTGTAACATGATATTTACACAAGATCCACAAAAACATAATTATAATCATTGAGGTATATTGGGGCATTACTTACATAATCTTGTAACCATCTTGGCTACCTTAAAATTTGTAACCCTCACGGCTACCTTACTTTGTGTAACCATCACAGTTACACTTGGAGTAACCATACGGCCGACCTCCAACTTACTCATACCCAATGCATTGGAGGGAAATATAGGTCCCACCCTTCATCATAAACAATGCCCAATAACAAAAACATAATCATACAACATAAACAATAGCATAAAAACATTACCTTTGAATCTTATAAAACAGAATTTTAAAAGAGGATTTTAGAAGAAAAGTCCCTTAAAAACATCATATACTTGAAGTGAGACTTAATTGAGTGGATGGAATATGTATATACTCTGTAAATAAACATAATTAAACATAATATAAACAGAACCCATCACATAAACAATTTAAATATCACATAAATTATAAAGTAGAAGGTTAACCCAAAGAATGGAAATCGGGATAAGAATTCCCTTACCTTAGGCTTGTCTTACTTCAAATTTTTTTAAACCTCTTATATAATGGTTAAAAGAGTGTTATTAGTATTTTACAGAAACATTTTCATGTTTATAACATCTTATATGGTCATTTCATAACCTCATTTCACCCCTTATTTGTTAGTATTTTGTTCCTTGCATTATTTTGGGTGAGTTCTTTTGTGATTTTCACAGTCGGTTCATGATGAATCGTTCTTGTTGATTGGAAGTGAAACTCCAGAATTGGAATGGAGTAGTATTTACATATTTACAGTGCCATAAATGATACCATTTATCACTTTGATTCTTTATATGATGATGATTTATAAGTTAAAACATTAATTATGTTTGTTTAGATAATTTAAGTGGTTCTTTGATAATTACAACTTCATTTAGTCTTATAAATTTGAATCATGAGTACAAAAGAATTCCAGAACATTATATGAGTCATAAAACATATATTATAACCTGGTTCAACCATATAAATGGTTTCATGACCAGACTTGAAATAATTAATGGAAATTGAAAATACATCGTCCACGATATCGGTAATTCGACACAAATGGACAATGTTTTTTTGATTCTTTAAATAAGTGAGAGAGGAGAGGAATAATGATTTGTAATTTTCCATAAACATGAAAACATCCAGAATATAAATGATCCTGGAGATTTCATGCCTCTTGTATAAGAGGGGGTGAAGAATGAAGAGAAACGAATCATGAAATGAAGAAAACATGAGAAATTTCTTACAAAAATTCGGCAGCCTAACGACGCCTCTTAAAATTTCATAAAAACAAGATTGATGAGATGAATGGAATATCTCATCATCATACAAACTTTGGACAGTAAGGGGAAATATTTAATGAAATATCCCAACAAAATACAAAGGGAAAGGAATATAATAACATAAAATGGAAGGAAAAAATGAAAATGAAAGAGGATGTTTACCTCTTGATCTCTTCTCCTTGAGATCCTTCTTAAGGGCTTTGATTTTGGTCTTTTGGTGAGACCAGCAGCTCTAGGACGTGGGGAAGAAGATTGGGGAGGGAATTTGGCAGAAATTAGACAATTCTCAAGGCTTGAGAGGTGTGGGAGGAAGAGGGGAGTGAGGGTGATATTTATAGTGGAGGAGGGGAGGTATTTTAGATTATTTTAATTATTATTATAATATTTTTATCAAGACTATGAATAATCTCAAATCAAGTGGCCTTAATTAGTGAAAATATCAAGTGAGTTCGAGGCAAGTGGCCTTTCATCACTTATGATGTCATAAATAGTGCATATTTACCGATAAATTGATTATACGGTATTTTATCGTATTTCACTATTCACCGAAAATTCAAGAGTTTCAGAAAAAGACCAAAAATTTACCCCAACCATTTTTCGATGTGTAGAATTCAAAAATGAAATCCATTTTTCAAAAATAATTTTCTAAATATTATTAATTTAATTTTTAAATAAGGTCACAGTTAATTTTAAAAATAACAATATTTAAGTGCAACTAGTTTCATGTGACATTGGAAAATTAATTATGATCCCATTATCCTATTGCCATGGAAAAATAAAATAATAATATTATTTACTATTCATGAGGTCATATTACTATTCATATTACTATTCATAAGGGCATGTTACTATTCACCCACAAAACAAGTTTGTTTCATCAGACTCTAAATAACACACTGAACCCAATTGTAGATGACAGTTTCTTGAAATTCAAATCATAGAAGAAATAAAATTATGTTTAAAGGATACTTATAAATATATACCTTAAACAAAATTTCAAGCATTTTTAATTTATTTTTAGAAAACCTTGGGATGTTACAATAATAGTGGAGAATTATAGATCTAGTGGTGCGTGTGTTGCTCCTGTAATTGTCTGTCGGCTCCCCTCTGCTTCAGATGCTCACAAAGGTGTGGCCATAGGTCCATTTTTCAAATACCTCCCATAAAACCCTCATAAATGTGAATCTTTATTTTTCTATTCTCAAAAACATAGACGATGTGTAAAATTACATGGTGTGTAATCCATGTTCACAATAACTTTTTCATATATTTTTCTATCCTGAACATTCATAGAGTTTATAGTGTACATGACGTGTAATGGATTTTCACAACATGTATTGTTTCATTAATTTTCTTGAGTAGAAACAACTTCCTGATGGATTCACATCATGTAATGAAATACATGACATGTAAATGGAATTTTTCCAGGTTCTCAAGTCTACTGTATCTCGCGGTGTTAAGTGTATTTTATCTCTTTTATTCATCCATTTTCAATCATTTTCCAAATATCTATTATTCCTACCACAAATCAAAAAAAAATTCAAGTTGCATAGAATTTGGAAAGAATAATCAATTAAATATGGAAATCAATACATTAAAATACCATAAAATACATACATGAAATACAAATATCATTTTTCAATAGAAGAACACTCTTATGTTAAAGAAGTTCTATGTGTGTGATGTAAGATATATGGACATAGTAAAAAAGTATATGTAACCATTATTTCAGAATAAGAAGAATTCCTTAAAAGTATTGAGAACATATCATACATTAAGTATATTAAGAATAAAAGTTATCCACATGAAGCAGACGAGAATGTGAAAAAATCAAGGCTACCCCAAGATAAATTAGAACTAAAATTCATATGTGTAAGCATAAAGACTGGATGATATAGAGAAATATGGTTGAGAAAATTATATCAACCTTACTTTTCAAATTGATGAAGTAATAAAGATCCACCTTATTCCCTTAAACTTTTTTTCATGGTATTTTCACTTAATTGGGAATTGAAGGTGAAGCATAACCATAGGGGGATAACCTGAGATAGTGAAATGGATGTCAACCAGGGACAAAATTTGTTAAGGATGTTTTCTTCCTGGAATGTTTCCTAAGTTGGGTTTCTAGAAAACTTATAAGGTGACCATCCTAGATAAATTTAAAATGGTTTCTTTCAACACATGAAAAAAATGTGATAGAATATCCCATCATGTTTTGATATTACATTATAAACTCTTAAGGAATATGTTAAAAAAGATCATCCATTGTGAAGATGTGGAAATTGTCTAATGTTTGAATAACCACAAAATGAAGATCAATTGTAGTGAATCCTCAACATAAAGTCTCTAATGTATATCTATTAAATAGATTCACCATTATGATAACCCTAAGGAACATATCCTTGAGGGGAACTCAATTAAAGTATGATGAAGTCACTACTAGAATCATTATCTCTTAAAAATATAATTATACAGGAATGTTTCTGAAGGAATGTCATTAGAAATGATATATCTTTCTTAATCACTCAGACTTGTTTAGAAAAATGAAAAACTTAACATTAAGGGGGATAAATTGAATCAAATAGTGAAATTAGAAAAGTTGAAGAAATAAAAGTGTACCAAGTCCACTTATCCTTCTCTTTTCACTTGAATGTTTTAATCTATTTATTGAAGTAAGTGTATGAGTTTCAGGTTGATATTTTCTACAATGGTTATAGATAAAAAGTGGTATCTTTAGCCTGGAATACTAGTAGAAAACCTTGAAGAAAACATTACATGTTCTCATTTCATGAGGTATAATGATCAGTTGTTTAAGGGAAAAATTATTTTCTAAATCAAATCCTCTTGTTTTCTACACTGAGCATGGCTGACATATAATTAGAGTGAAATGAAAGATGAAACATTACCTAAGAATGAACTGATACCTTTTTTCCTATAAACTTTTCTATTTCTTCTCAATAAGGGGAGATAAAGTGAAATAAATGTTTGGAAGTTTTGAAATGTAAAGGGGATAGAAAGAAAGAAAATAATGGGAGAGAAAGAAGATAAATATTCACATCTTTATATTTTAATTTTATGTAACATTGAAGTTATTTACAATAAATACAAAGGGGAGATTGAAGACCACATTTTTTGTGTAAGTTTTATTTTTTTCAATGGTTTTCAATGAGATAGAAAGATTTTGTTGAATTCAATATGTTAAATAGGTTGTAATGAAGAAGTTTCTAGAAATTTTAGTTGAAGTATCCAAGATTGGTAATTATGTTGATGTAGCTTGGATGATTGGATGATGAATAAAATAAAGCTACCAAGTCTTATTTTCTTAGAAGAAGATAATTTTTCCCTACGTTTAGAATACTTCCAATATATTCTTTTTAATAAGTTAAACATTTGTTTTATGATTTGAAAAAATTAAGATGATTGATTAGATGTTCATAATTTATACAATATGTGCTATGATTATTGGTGAAGAAAATTTATTATCAGCATTATTATGTTTCTTTAAGGTGATTCCTTAATAATTTTATTGATAGAATGTTACCGTACATATTTATCCAATATGAGTGGAATGAGTCCCATGGTTCAAGGTGATCAGAAAAATTTGATTAGATCAAGGTGATCAGATAAAGTTGATTAAATCATGGTGATTGAATAGATTCTTTCAAATTGAGATTATCTAATAGAGGATGAAACCAAATTAAAGCCCAAAAAAATTCCTAGTTCCATTGATCAATGATCACCAGACTTATTTTAGAAGATTCTTAGTGATGTGTTTCTCATTGATCAAATATCAAAATTCCATGTGGCTGTTGTTCAACTAGATAAATTAGAAGAAATAATATCCTATGTGAAAGAGATCTTAATCAGAAGACGATTTACTATTCATAAAATACCAAAAATCATGAATCATATTAAGGAATTCAGGATTCAAACTAAAGTTTTTCAATTGAAGAATTTGGTACAAATTAGTGAAATTATTTTTCATTAATGAAGTGAAGTGCTATTAAAGTTATGTTGAATAAATAACTATACAATGTCTAATATACGAAGTTGTAAAAATTTTGAGCTGAGTTGTTTTGTGAAAGATTCTAATGAGATTGTACCTGATGAAAGTAAGTACGAATTATATCTTAAAAACTTGGTGATTCATCAAAAACACTATATCAGATAAAATCTTCTAAATGATCTGACAAAAGTTATATAAAGTCACCTGATATAGAAGAGTTTATAAAGAAAATCAAAATAATTTTATAGGTAAATCCTTCAGAAAAAAGGTTCTTAGTAGTCACATTAGACATATGTTTTCAGATGAATTTTTAATATACATAGGTCTTCGAGAAATATCGTCCGATGGATTCCATTGGAAATAATTTGAAACATTCATGCACTAGATTCTAATAGATGAATATTTATGATGTAATTAGACATAATCCATTATTCAAACCATGTTTTAAAATTCACCGGTCAAAGTAAAGGTAGTAAATCCACCAAATTAATGTTTGAAGGAAGTCACTAGATAATTTTTTTAAGAAGTTCATTAGATAGAGGTTTCTGAGCAAAGGAAATGGTCTCTTTTTTTGAAACTAGTCATCATGTAACACCTAGATATTTTAAAACTAAGGATATGTTTGATATCAAATATGACACACACACCGAGACTAAACAAATCATGATATACTATTTAAACATGACCACTATGGTGTAACCATTAAAATTGGTGGTATAAATAGGAGTATTTTTTTTTGAATTTTTTTTATAAAGTTTTTATATGAAGAAAATTATTTGGTAAATAATGACTCAATTTTTAGTAATGTTTTTACATGCTTCAAAAGTATTTTTTTCATCAAAAATGTTTTTATTACTTTATATGAGAAAATGATATAATTAATTTATTTCAATTTTAAAAATTTTATTTTAAAAAATGAAATTAATTTTTGAAATAATCATTTAAAAATACAATTAGTTTTAAAATTTGGGATTTTTCTAAAAAGAGTGACTTTTAGTGAATAGTAAAAAATACCATTTTTTGCTAAAACTATCATTTCTTTTCAATAAATTATGCAATTTAAAGGTACCTTTATAATTTTAATTTAATTTTAATATGAAATAAGTATTATTTAGTTTGAAATAATCTAACTAACAACATTCAAAAAAATTTTATATTATATTTTGGGAAAAGTTAATTTTTGGGCTTAAAAACGCATTTTTCTAAAAACTGTTTTTAAGTGCATAATGTCCCTCCATTTTAATTAATTTAAATTACCACTAATGATGAATTATTTATTGAAATATATATATTATGTATATATATATGTGAATTTAAATTTATATAATGGAAATTATTATTCATATATTTAATGTAAAATCATGTTTTCCTAGAAAAATACATTTTTTTCTAAAGAACCATTTTTCATCACTCTTTACAGGATATTTATAAAATATTTTTTCCACCTATAAGGAGTTAATTTCGTAAAATGGATTTGTTATTTTGAATCATATAGTCCAATATTAGGTAATAAGGTGAATTTAATTTCTATTCTTAATGAATATTAAAAATAGTAAAAATTAATTATCACTGTTGAGGTTAAAATGAGGGTTTTTGTGTTACATGTGCTTCTATTTAAATTAATTTTACACAGAATTAGAATCATTATTTGATAAATTGGATTTAATATTTAGAATTATTGAGTTCAAATTATCTAATAAGGGTCATTTTATTTTAGTATTAAAGGATTAATTACCTAGGTTAAAAACTAATTACTATGGTGAAAACTAAAATGGTAAAAGTAAGTAAACTTAGAGGATAAGGGAGTAAAATGTTTAAAACATAATTATTTTTACATGGTGGAGGTTTATATTGAACTTACCTTCCATATTCTCTAGTAATGATAATTCGTTTTCCTCGAAGTGCAATATATGAAAAATGGAACGTTATAGATGAGAATGTTATTGCCGACATCCATTTGAATTTGGAAGAGGGAGTCCTATCAAGAATTGTGGATAAAAGGTTGAAAAAATATATCTATAACACTTTGGAAGAGTCCAATTTGTGTATAAGTAGTCTTTTTTGTCATTTTTTTCAATGAAATAGAAACATTTCATTGAATTATATATGTTAAATAGGTTGTAATGAAAAAGTTTATGAAAAGTTCAATTGACGTATCAATACAAGTTAATGAAGTTGACGCTACTTGAATGGTTTATGGTAAATAAAATAAAGTTCCCAAGTCCTATTATCTTAGAAGAGGATAAGTTACGAACTTGCATTTGGAATACTTGGAGTACATTTATTACATGAAGGAGAAAGTGTGGTTAAATATTTGATAAAATTAAGATGATTTATGAGTTATTATTAACGTCTACACCATTGTAAATGAATATTGGTGAAACACATTTTTTATCAATGTTAAAAAGTTTCATTAAGAAGTTTTTGGATAGAATGTTACTAGATAGATTTATCCATGATTACAGAACATATTCCAATGGTTCATGTTGATTGGATGGAGTTGATAAAATAGAGGTGATCAGTTAGAGTTGATTTGATCAAAGTGATTGGATAGATCTTATCAGACTAAGATGATCCGAAATGGGATTAAATAAAATTTTATCTTAAATAAATTCTAAAAAAATCACTAGGCTTATATCATATGTTGCTTAGTTATGTGTTCCTTATTGATCAAAAATCAAAATTCCTTATGGTTTTGCTTCAAGATGAATGATTAAAAGAATGAAAATCGTTTGAAAAATATTATTAAACCAAGTGGTGATTTATTTTTATTAAGATACCAAACAATATGGATTATTATAAAGAATATATTATTTTAACTAAATTTGTTCAAAGGAATAATTTGGTATAACTTAGTGGAACTATAGTTCATAAATGAAGTGAAGTTCTATTGAACTTATGTCAAATTAAGAACTATGAAAAGTTAAATAGAAGGAATTTTACAAATATCAAGTTGATATGTATTATGGAAGATTTTGACATGGTTGTAGCTAACTAATAGAAGAATGAAGTCTATCATGTGAACTTGGTGAGTCATTGGAAAAACTATATCGGGCATAAGCTTCTAACTGACTGAACATAAGTTCTACGAATCCATCATACATGGAAGAGTTTACGAATATAGTTTATAGTGGTTTTTGAGTAAATTCATCAAACATAAGTTTATTAGAAGTGGCATTAGAAAAATGTTTTTGTACAAAGTGGTATTGAATAAATTTATCCCAGAAATATGATTTGATAATGTCCATAAAAAAAACTTTTACAATGTCATCCAATGTGGTTCGTTAGAGGAATCTATATGATTCCATCAAACATAGTCCATTGGTCAAACCAATTTTAAAGTTCATTGGGTAGAGAAAATTGTGTGATTCCAATGAATTAATTTCTGAATAAAGTCATTAGTGAATATCTCTATATGAAGTTCATCAGATAGTGGTTTCCATAAGAAGAGAACATATAGATATTTCTAATGAATGTAATCAGTTGAATAAAGAGTTTTGAAAAAGTTTTTGAGATGTTCCAAAAAATTTGTAAATGAGAATCTGTAGGTTTTTCACTAGAATGAAGTGGTTTCATGAAAATATAATGGTTGTAATGTTTTAAGATATTTATGAAGTTTTTATAAAGTCATTAAAATTTTATTATGCTGAGTTGATCGTTCTGTGCTAGAATAATCATGAAGGAAGATCTTGTTTCTCACAGTTCATTAGGGAAAGTTTGAATAATATTATTGAAACTAGGATTTTAAGAAAGTTCCTTGGAAAAATGTTGACTCTTATATTTTAGGAAGTCTAAAGGTGGTCAAAATAATTAATAATTTTTTCTATATTCATATTTTTAAGTGAGAAATTAAAATTTTAGTTCATGATTTTTCTTGAGTTTTCAGAAAAACCATGCCTATATTAATGGTAGTTGATGCTTCGAGAAGATTTTATCATGTTTATGTTAGGATAGTTGTTTTAGTTGTGAATATTGCTAAAAAATTGGTGTTTTGTAGGGATGTTTCGATCATGATGGTTAAGGTAAATTCTCATTTAGGTAAAAGCTTCAAACGATCCATTACCAGACATTGTAGGGGGAATCAGACAAATCAAAAGCAATAGACAAAGCAATAAATCTCTAGAAAAAGATGAAATGGTATTGGGAGAATAAGAAGGGATCATACAAACTAGATTCAGATGAACTTGTATGATAAAAACATCATTAGATGCATAGGATTGGAAAAAAATGCATTTGATGAAGAATAATTTTTAGACAAACAGTGTTTTAAACATAAGTAAAGATGAAGGAAAGAGAAGGTTTCTGATTTATTATTGCGGAGAATCAAATTTTATTGTATGTAGCTTTATAAGTAAGAGATGTGGAATAATAAAAAAGAAGCATTGTGACATCCAAAAAAAGGCTCAAATGGAGAAGTAATTTTTTTGTGTTATAATGTAATTGAAGAAGTATATGACTATCTACACTTGATGTCTAAATAAACAGTGAGGAGATACAATTCGGACTAGGAATTCAATAGTATAGGGATTAAGTATTGTTTTATTATCCCCCTCCTAAAGTGTAGGAAACACACTTAGCCTAAGCATTTTTTATGAAAAAACCACTATAAACATGTATCTTATTATGGGGGAGAATCTATGTACTAGTCATCACAATACATAGAAAGGAAAAGTTACTATTATTTATTAGAGATCCCTAAAAAAATATTGTGTGATGTTCCTTACTTTATTTCATATAATTTCATACAATAAAGAGTATAGAATGAGTTAATTGAGATGCCAAAGTTATAAGAGCTAAAGGGATAAAAATTTATAATTATTTTAAAAAATACCCCACAAAGATTCACCCCTACAACTGTTGAACATATCTCAAAGTGGTCATAAAAATTTGTATCACAGACAAGGTTCACCTCTATTATATTCTCTTCTTTGAAGTTATTCTAGTTTAAAGACTTTAGTTTCTTTCAAGTTTTAACAATGAAGTATAGTTTTGGTGAATATTCAGATATCTTAGTGCATAATTCTATTTTTACCAAGACCTTGATGAATAGGAGAAATAAAGAGAAAATAAATATGAAAAAGTTGCCACTCTTAAACCAAGAGGAATACAGATTTTCAATTTCTCTATTCCATGTTAAAAAATAATAAATATATGTCTTGGAAATTGAAAAATAGGTGGTTCAAGTTACCATAAAGGGGAATGAAAACATTCTTACCAGGAGTGGATCAAGGTCAAGTGTTCATGTGGTATGTGAAAATTATTCTACAAATAGTCCTCTACAATAAGAACCTAGAATATGAGATGATCATGATCTATCTACAACTTATCAAGATATATTAGTTAGTATATTGAAAGATATTATACATTTTATTCTTAAATAAATATACTATTTTGTTTTTGGTGTCATTCAAAGAATGAAGAAAGATATCACCCAGCCTGTATGGGAAACAAATTAATTGGGAAAGGATTTAAAATAAAAATTTCTTGAATGTATAATTCTCTCTAATAAGGTTGGGAATTTTAAGTACAAGAAGGTGGAGATGGAAATAATTTCCTTAAAACATGAAACAAATGGATCCAATAATTTGAATAGAATGATGGAGTCAAGAATACTCTTGAATAAAAGATATAAGGACTTGAATAAAATTTGAAAAATAACTTTGATGTCAAGGATTTACAATTTTACATAAAATACAAGAAGATTAAGTAACTTGACTCATTGTTATTAAACAATGTTAAGATGCATAATGAAGAAGTTGATACAATGAATAATGTTTTTGAAGAGAAGGTGATTATGGTTAATGATCATAAAAACACCCTCAGTATGAGAAGTCTATAATTATATGTCAATGTTTTTAATCCAGAGAATACAAATATTGAGTTTTTTTTTTCAAAAGTCGAAACTTATTACTTTTACTCAATACCCAGTAGAGGATTATAAGGTTAAAATGATTCCAACATATGACAATAAGATCATTAATTTGTTTAATGATCTATCTCAAGTTGTTGTGAATAAGGAGGTGCCATATATACTTTGTAATAATGTTTTAAAAAACCATAGTTTCATGAAAAATATTGGATTAAAAAAAATAAAAATAACAGTACGAATGAATAGTATAGATATGAAATCTTCCACCACGTCCATGGTATATGGAAGAAAAATTAAAAAAGATTATTACCCATATAGGTCCCAAAACATTTCAAAGAAATCCTTATTGAAAAATATATATATATATAAGAAGATCAATATTTTTGGTTCAATATTGGTGTTGTAACAAATTCAGGAATTATGCATTATATTATGGTTACAATCCTCAAAATTATAAAGCTCAAAGTAATCCCATGTCATTGTCCATAAATCCCGAGATAAATAAGTAGCATACATAATGTAAGAAATATCTATATAATTCAAACTTATTTGGAAATATTGAAAATATTTACGATGTATAAAATAGTAGTGGTCACAAGGTTGTCTGATGTTTATATCAACATATATCAAAATTATATAAGAAAATATGGCCACAAAAGTTGTTTAAGAAAAAATAATAAACCTTGTGAATTAAGAAGAAGAATGTTATAAAAAAAATTCTCCCAAGAAGATATCAAGTTGGAAAGGTGATAATTCCTTGTATTCCAAATGCAAGAAGTTGAATAAGAATGAAACATCTAAAATAAATTATGATAAGAAAGGCCCTGATAAGAATCCCTGTGGAAAACTAAAACAAGATTCCAATGCACCTAATGATATTTTACTAATCTGGACAGAAGATTTAGAGAGAATAAGTAGAATGTTAGAAGAAAAACTAGTGAAAAAGGAATGTAAAAGACTACACATCAAGAAACCAAAGATCATGAGATATTTTCAGCATATGAAAACAGATGTTTTAAATAAGTTACATGTGAGTGATGTAAGAAATATAGATACGGTGAAAAAAAATTTAAACCATTATATGATAATAACAAGAAGTACTTGAAAGGATTAAGAATATATCATCCATTAATGCTATTAATAATAATAGTTCTCCCTAAAAATTAAAATAAAATGTGAAAAGATTTGTGTTACCCCATTACAGATCAGAAATAAAGTTAATATGTTGAAGAATAAAGACTGGGATAGATGAGGTAACTTGGTTGAGAAAACTATCTCAACCTTTCTGTTCACATTGATGATGTAATGAATATCCAAATTATTCCCTTAATCTTTGTGTATTGTATTTATAATCTCATAATAGGGAATTGAAAGTGTGGTATAATCTTGGTGGAAGAACCTATGATAGTGAATTGGATTTCAAACATGGACAACATTTGTTAAGGAAGTTTTCGTCTTGGAATGCTTCCTAAGATGGTTTACTAGAAAAATTATAAGAGTATCATCCTTGATAAAGTTAAAATGGTTTCTATCAACAAATCATATGAAAGTGAAATAAGACCCCATCTAAAAGAATATATTGAAAAAGATCATCCATGGTGAAGATGTGGAAATTGTTAAAATTCTTAATAACCTTATAAGGAAGATCAATTGTGGTGTATTCTAAATATGACATCCCTAAAGTTTATCTATTGAAGAGATTCATCATTATGAAGATAATAAGAAAATTCTCTTGGAAGGGGAGTCATGTTAAGTATGATGATGTTTCTTCTAGAATCATTATCTCATACAAACCCAATTACTCTGGAATGTGCCAGAAGTAATGTCATTAAAAAAGTACGCCTTCATTAATATCTCATCCTTGATTACAAAAAATAAAAAATATTAACCTAAAGGGTAAAAAATTGAATCAACCAGTGGCCTAGAAAAAGATTGAAAATGAAAGTGTACCAAGTCCACTTATCCTACCCTTTGTGATTGAATGTTTTAAATCTATTTATTAATGTAAGTATAGGAGTTTCCGGTTGATCTTTTCTACCATAGTTTTACATAAAAGTGGTATTTCACCCTAGAATATGAGTGTAAATCCCTTGAATATATGATTGTGATTCCTCATTTCATGATGTATCAAGATCATCTACTAAAGGATACCTTTTTTGTCTAAGTCAAATCCTATTATTTTCAACACGAATAATGGATCACCTAGAATTAGAGTGAAATGATAGATGAAATATTACTTAATATTTAACTGACTCCTTTGTTCCTATAAAATTTGTATTTATTTTCAATAAGAGGGAGAAACATAAAATGAATGTTTGTATTTTTAGAAATATAAAGGGATTTAAAGAGGGAAAATTAAGAGAGATAAAGATGATAAGGGTTCACATATTTACATATTAATTGTATGGAACTTTGAATAAATTTCTAATAAATATAAATAGATACATGGAAAATCCTAATTTGTGTGTAAGTTGTATTTTTTGTCAATGGTTTTTAATAAGATATAAATATTTCATTGAAGTTAATATGTTATAGAGGCTATAAATAAGATGTTTCTGGAAAGTTTGATTAATGTATCCAAGCTTGGTAATGAATTTGATGTAGCTTGGACGATTGGAAGAAGAAAAAAATAAAGTTCCCATGTCTTGTTATATTGGAAGAATATTAGTTATTTCCTTACCTTAGGATTATTTGGAATATATTCATTACTTGAAGGTAAAAATTTATTTTATTATTTGATAAACGTAATATTATTTTTGAGTTTTTATTAATGTCTACAACATGTGTTATGAGTTTTGGTGAAACAAATTTGTTATTAAACTTATGATTTTTCCTTAAAGAGTTTCTTTATTATGTTTCTAGGTATAATTTTACCATATAGAGTTAGCCATGATGATTGGATAGAGTCTAATGGTTCAAAGTGATTAGACAGAGTCAATTAGATTGATATGATTAGATGGATTCGAATAGATCGATGGGATCAAATAAATTATTTTGGACTGAGATGATATGATAGGGTATTAAACTAAATGATAACCCAAATACATTCCAAGTTCTATTGAACAAAGATGATCAGACGTATATCAAAATATTCTTAGTGATGTGTTCATCATTGATCAAACATCACAATGCCCTATGGCTGTAGTTCAATATTATTGATTAGAAGAAATAAAATCCTGTGTGAAAGAAGGATAAATCAGATAATGCTATACTGTTCTTAAAATTCCGTACATCATGAATTTTTCTAATGAATTAATTATTCCAGCTAGAGTTGGTCAAAGGAAGAAGTTAAAATATATCAGTGGAACTATTTTTCCTAAACAAAGTGAAGTGATATTTAATTTATGTTGAATAAGGAAATTTACAATGTCAAATAGATGAAATTATAAAAATATCAAGTTGAGAAGTGCTGTGTAAGATATTGATGATGTTGTAGATGATGAAAATAAGTATGAAGTTTTTCCTTTGAACTTGTTGAGTCATTAAATAAACTATCCAAAAAAAGCTTATGAATAATCAGACAAAATTTCTATGAAGTCATTCAATAGAGAAGAGTTTACAAATATAACCAATATAAGTTTCCATGTTAAGTCATGGAAAAAAGTTTCTAAGTAGCCACATTAGACATATGTTTTCAAACAAAGTTATACTTTATAGAGGTCTTCAATACATGTAATTAGAAAGATTCCATTCTATGGAGTTTTATAGATTCATGTAATAGAGTCTATCAAATGAATATTTGTGATTTAATCATATTGAGCCTATTGGTCGAACCAAGTTGTAAAGTTCACTAGTAGAGGATAGGTTGCAAATACACTAGATGAATGTTCGAAGAAAGTCATCAGATGAATAAATCTATATTAATTTAACTAAAAATAATTTTCTAAGTAAAGGAAACAAATTAATTTTTCGGAATAATTTCATCATGTAACACCTTGAGATTTTAAAACAATGACTATGTTCGATAGAATATACGACACGCAACACTAAGCCTAAAAAACCATGATATACTCTTTAAATGTGACTGTTATGACCCAATCATTTAAATTTGTGGTATGTAAAGGAATAAACACCTTTTAGAAATTATGCATAAATGTTTCATATGAATCAAATATATTGGTAAATAATGACTAATTCTTTTTCTAAACTATTTACATGATTCTGAAATATATTTTTCATGAAAAATGTTTGTATTTCTTTATGTGAGAAAATGATATAAATAATTTATTATAATTTTAAAGATTATATTGTATAAAATAAACATTTTTTTTGAAACTGGGATGTTAAAATTAACTTTGGGTGAAATTTTTAGATTCTTTAAAAAAGAGTGATTTTTCAGTGAAAAGTAAAGAAAACCATTTGTTTTGTAAAATTGTCATTTATTTTAAATAAATTTAGTTATTTAGGAGTTCCATTATGATTTTAATTTGATTTTAAATTAAAATAATTTTTATTTAGTTTTAAAAAATTTAATTAATTACATTCTAATCCCGTTTACACCAAATTTTTTATACAAGTTTTTTTAGTCTTAAAAATACATTTTTCTGAAAACTATTTTTAAGTGCATAACATCATTCCATTTTAATTAATTTATATAACCACTATTGAGTAATTATTTATAACAAATTTATAGATTATATATATATAAATATGAATTTAAATTCATATAATGAAAATTATTCGTCATATAGTTAATGTAAAATAATATTTTCCTTGATAAATACATTTTTTACAGAAAACCATTTTTCAGTGCGCTTTACAGGATAGTTATAAAATTAATTTATTCAACTTATAAATATTAAATTTTATAAAATGGTTTTCATATTTAGATTTAGATTATTTAATATCAGGTAATAAGTTTAAATTAATTTCTGTTAATAATGAATGGTAAAACAATAAAAAATTAATTACCCTGATTAAGGTTAAAACAAAGTTTTACACATTATATGCACTTGTGATTAAATTAATTATCCAAAAATTTAGAATTATCTTTTTATAAATTTATTTTTCTATCCATAATTAGTGGGTGAAAAATCTCTAAGAAGGATCATTTTACTTTAGCCTCAATGGATTACTTTCCTAGGTTTAAAACTAATTATCGTAGTGAAAACTAAAATGGTAAAAGTAAGTAAATTTGAGGATAAGGGAATAAATAGTTTAAAAAATGTTTACTTTTATGTATTTGATGTGATTATTGAAATTATATTCCAAATAATACTTTATTTACCAACTTTTGAGGCACTTGGGGTGAGATTGACTTCATTTTTTTGAATAGTTTTAAGTATTTAAAAAATTACACTCCTTAATTATAAAAGAGAACTCCATCCCCTCACTTATTGAAAATTATCAATATATTTGTATCAAAAAACCCTAAAAAATATCCATAACATCCTTATACTCATTTTAGATCTACTTTTATTCCCAATATACCAAACATAGGGTCCTTAATAAGAGACCCAAATGAGATTTTTATAATATAAGGTAATAATTTTTACTAAGCTTCATCCTTTTTTATTTCTATTTTTACACCTTCAATTATATCTTAAAAATTAAATTAAAATAAATAAAATATCTCCCATATACTAATATTTTATTTTTTATGTCTTAATATTTATCAATATCATTTTCCATTAAAATTAGAAACAAATTCATCACTCGTGTGTACGGAGGACTATCGCCTCACAAACCAATGCAACATTTTTTCCATAACCAACTCACATGGATAGGAATAATAATGAAAATAATGAATATATATGATAAATATGAAATTATATTAAATATATAAAATCAATACATCATCCAATTTCTTACCCTTTCTCCCACTAAGGGAATGATATAGTCTCTTGTGTATACGTACAACCTACCGTCTCCAAAAAATGATGCAAATCATTTTACATGTCAAAATTTCAAAAATGTTTATAAAAATGTATCCCATGAAGAAATATGGTATCTATAACATTAATAAAATTCTGTATATGATGAATCTATATCATATGAATAATAACTAGAAATTCCATGACAAAACATTCATAAGAAAACGAAGCTGTTAACACCCAAAACAGTGGAAATAATGAAATATTATTAATGAATGAGTGAAAATGTTTTTTTAAAAAGATCATAGTTGATATTTAAAATATTAATATTATTTTGGTATAAATTAATAACATGTTTAAAACCATTATTAAATAGGTTAATTTGTGATCAACAAAAGTAAAATGTGAGGTAAGGAGTTTTTTAACTAAATTTCCATTCATTGGGTTAAACTTATACTTCATTGATTATATTATGACAGGATTATGTGTTAAATGAAATTTCATTTATTTATTTTTTATTTCCTCACTTATTTGTGTGGATTTACATTTTTACACAAAATAACTCAATTGATTAACTCTCACTTCAATGATACAAACTTTGTAAGGGATTTTGTCAAAATTTCCTTTCATTGAGACATATTGTAATGTTGTACACCTAATTTATTTTATTGATGTATTTAATTACCATTTTAAATGTAATATAATGAATCCTTTATACTTTATGGAATTTTACATTTATATTTTAATTATTTTATCCAAGATTATTTTACTTGAAAGTTACCATGTGGTAAATAATTTCATAACTCAATTTCACTTCATTTGGTTATATTAATTCTCCATTACCTTTGATATTATATGATTAAGTGAGTAATGAATTTTTACTACCTTATATTGTATTTAAACATGATTTTTTTGAATTTATATTTTATAAAAACAATCAATTTATTTATTAATCCTTAGTCTAATAATTTTATCTTTGTAAGAGATTTTGTCTCAATTTCCACTACATTGTGAAATTTTTAGAATAATGAATCCAATTATTTTTAGGATGTGTATCTAATTTCCATTTGATATGTTATATAATTATTATCTTAATATTCATGGTATTTAATTTTTTATTTGAATTTATTTTTCTCATGGGGGAAATGATTCAAAAATTTCCAAAGCGATAAGGGTTTTTTCTTAAATATCATTTTAATCAGGATAGTTTATGCTTGAATTTAAATTTTAAAAAAATTATTCAATTATGTTTTAATAAACCCCTTGAAAATTTTTATAATATGTTTATTCATGAAAATTTCAAGTAATTGTAACAATTTACTCTCTTTGGTAATTAAAATTATTGAGAAAATGTTTTTATGGAAAGCTGACTTTGTTACCTTATTTGGTCAAAAATCCTTTTTATTATAAATTTATGTTTCCTAAATCTATTTTCAAGAATGTTCTTAATATTATACAATGATTTATTAAAGATATTTTTATATATTTTTCAATTATAATAATTGGTTTAAAAGAAATCTTCTTTTCATTTTATGAACAAGGTACTTTTGGGATTTTCTTACAAAAATATGAAATGAATATTTTCTTTAATATATTCTACATGAACATAATTTCACAGAATCATGAATACCCAATACCATGAATCTTACATGTTTATTTTCAAATAATTTGTTTTCCTAATATTCAAAAAAAAAATTATTTTTAAAAGTGATTTTAAAATTTAAATGGGTATTTTCCTCAATATTGTTTTAATGATATTTTTGGTGTATTTATATTCATAAATGACAACAACCCTTAATTTTAAATAAACTACACTAGTAGTAATTTTTAATGATACCATCCATATAATTTCTCGGTTTGGTTTAGGATCAATTTGGTCTCGAAAATTATTGACATTCACTTTCTTGATTAATCTTATAGTCATTAACTTTCCCTTAAAACAATCACTTTATTATGATAATTTTTATTGGACATTCCATTTTTATTAAATAATTATATTCTTTATGTCATATATATAGTTATTTCTTAAACCTTATTCCAATTTTAAATTAGGTTTTTACTTTTATATTTATTTGATTAACTGTAGAAATATTTATATATTTGTATTATTTACTCAATATAGATATTTATTGACAATACATGTTATTCATAAATTAAATTGATCCTCAAATTATTTAGAAATACTTTGGATAGGAAATTATGGGTGGGTAATTATGTTATATATCCTCTTGATGAATTGGTAGTCTCATATGATGAATTAGTTAGATAGACTTATTTAGATGAGTTTTTGGTTCATACCTACCCATCAATTAAGATATCTTATCACAAGGGCTTAATGTTACAAATATCATGATATATGATATCATGACATCCAATATCAAGAATTTTCTTCATCTAGAATTCAGTTATTATCATCCATGAAATTTTTTCATTATATTATATATAAATGCATTTTATGATGAAGTTATTGATCAAATGAAATGAGTTTTTAGTAATTTACCTTTCTATATTGATTATGTATTATCTAATCCTGATATTAAAATTACATATTAAATAACATGTGTTTTTAGTTATTTTCCATTCCATATTGATTATTTTTTATTTATTATTCCTAATGGAATATACTTAATAATTTTGGATTGTTTATGATTTCTGTAACCCTTATTGATCATCTGATATCACCCTTATTTTGTTTCCTTTCCCCAACATATGATGAAAGTACTTTTGAATGATTCAAGGATTCAAAATTGTTTACTTTCACTATGTTTTATTTCTTGTTTTCAAATGTAATTTAAGACTCAAGTATGTTTCTAGTTTACCAAGGCTACTAAACTATTTGGTCATTTGGGATGTGTTATCTTATATTTAGAACCTATGTAATAATGTAAACATTGGCTCTAGGATACTGGGGTTGGGGCCTTTACATATCAGTCAAAGGAAGAGTCTTGAAATTTTTTTTTGATGTTCATAAAAAGTTACGAAAGAACACCAAATGATGTTTCATATGATGAAAGAGGTGTTATGAAGTTGTATAAAACAAAATGTTTAAATATCTTTATAAAGTTATTGTAAAGTCATTTAAATGTGATTATACTGAGCTTGTCATTCATTGCTACAATAATCATGGAGGAAGAATATGATTATAGTCATTATTTACATAATGTTTTTAGAAGATATTTGACACTGAGATTTGATGAACGTCCCTTGAATTAATATTGACTTTTATATTTGAGGAAGTTTGGAGGAAATCAAATGAAGAAATATTTGATTGAGATATTCAAATTTAGAAGTAGGAAATTAAAATTTGAGTTCATGCTTCTCCCCGAGTTTTCAGAGAAACTAATACTATATAAAGGGGTGTTAATTCACTAAGATGAGTTTCTCATATTTATGTTATGAGAGTTGTTATAGTTGTGGGTATTTCTAAATAACCAATGTTACTTAAAGAAGTGCAGGACATGATTCTTGAGAGAAATTCTCATTTGGGTGGGAGGAATAGAAATATAGGTACCTGAGATAGTAGAGGGAACCAGATAGGCTGAAATCACTAGAAGAAGCATTAAATTTTTGGATAAAGAAGTGAAGGTATTCATAGAATAATAGGGGATTAGAAAAAATGGCATTAGGTGAACTTGTATCATATGAACAATATTTGGAAAACATGATTTTATAGAATATGTCAAATAAAGAAGTGTTTCCAAAAAATAGTGTTCTAAATAGAAATGAAGAATAAGGAATGAGAAAATTTCTATTTTACTATTTTTATATGGAAGAGTTTCTTGTATGATCTGTGTAATTTAAGAATACCAAAGAAGTACTATTATGGTGTCCCACCTTTTTAATACATAAAAAATTTCATTACATGGAACAAAATTTAATAATATGGTGGATCTTTTATGTTTTAGTTTCTTGGAAATTAAGAACATAATATATGAAAAAAACTAAACTTTCTTCAAATCCACTTAAAAGGATTATTCATAGATTAATCCTAGGTTGCTTTAATTTAATCTCATATCATGTAAAATGCATAAAAATAAAGGTGCGAGAATAAATACATGTATGGTGAAAACAAGGAAATATTTAGCATGTGATCATGAAGCCTAACAATAGATCACTATCATAATAACATGATAAATATCATAATAGAAATATCCTCAGTCATAACATGAAAATGTGGATGGAACATAAAAATGATACATTCATAAGTATATCAAAAAGGATTCATAAAACATAATTACTAATGTTATTCACCAAGGTATCCTAAAACATGTTATCTTTAGAGATTAATTCTTTACCATATTCTTTAGAGCACTATCATATGTATTAATTCTCGTGAGACACATTGATTATAAAACTCATTTCATTAATAACTTATGAAAAAATAATGAGTTTCATATAAAACTATTCAGTACATAAGTTCTTAAAAAAACTAAACATTTCATCATTTTTAACCCATGAAAAGGTAATTTCGGTTCCATACATTTAAATCTCCAACCAAAAAATAATTTTCACATCTAGGTTAATACACATGGATAAAGAAGAGGTTTGGGCATTCAAAATATAATAACAATTCATGTAAAATAGAGAAACTCAAGAAATGAATTTAGAAACTTGATGTGTGTACAATTTTGATTAAGGAAAGGGCATAATAGGAGGGGAAAATGTTTTCTATTGATAAAAACACATTTTGATAATAATGGGACAACCTAAATTGTATGAAAATAATTAAATTGAACATTTATCACATAGGGGTACTTGAATGGAAAAGAATATTTGGAAGGTAAAATTACTAAAAAATCATGGTTAAAGGATTTGTAGTGGAGATGAATGAGGGCGTGGGTGGGAATTTATAGTAAAATATGAGGATTTGTTTAATAATATTTAAATATAGTCATATGAATTTTATGTTTTGGAAAATGAAAAAATATTTGCTTACCCATGGTTTTTTCTCATGGTTTTAGACATTTAAGTCATGTTTTATATTATTGTAATGTTTTAGAACTGAAATCCATTTTTTAATATTACTTTGGTCATAGAAAAGTAATTTTTACAAAAAATAATGTTCTTACAATCTTAACTTCCATTTTAGTGATTAGAAAGTCATTCATAGGATTGGTAATAGATTCAAATTCACTAAACATCCTGATATTAATCAATTTTTGGTTGTGGATTTAGTTTTATATATCATTACATAATTATTACATAATTATTTAGTCATAAATTTAATGAAAACAATACACTGCATTTTTTTCCTTTCACTAAGAAATAATGTTTTTAAAAAAATTTATAAAAATTCTACTATGAGATATTTTTAAAATTATTATTTAAAATATAATGTTTATTTTATCAAAATAATTTTCTAAATATGATAGTTTTAACTTTTAAATAAAAAAATCCATATTTATTAAAAAAAATAGTCTTTATGATATTATTAACTTTCTAACACCTATAAAAATTTCCCACAACATTATAAAATTATATTATCATTTATGTTTAAATAAAAAATGTTTTATAATATTATTTCATGAAATTAGATTTTATTTTGAATACCTTAATTAATTATAAGAGTTTATATATTTTTCAAAAATATAATTATGTTTTATTTATATCTAAAAATCTATTTATCAAATTAATCTTATATTCATTTATTTTTTATTATGTAAAATTATAATAAAAATGGCATTTGATGAAATAACTATTATATTTATTCAAAGTAAATTATGATTTTATGATAATAAGGTCAGGATACAAAACCCCTTATTACACAAGAATACTCCCAAAGAATATGATGTGTGATGATGGTAGTTTCATGGGGTTGATTAGCTAACATTGACCTAGTGGAGACCTCCACTTACATGAAATTCTCCCACATGAGATTTTGTTGAAGCCTTAATCATTGAATATCTGCATGGGTTTGGTTAAGGGAGAACCCCAATGACACTACCACCATCCCTAGTTATGATAAATGGGCTTCAAAAAGAATGATCCTTCTAGTTGAGGACACCATTTATCCATTATGAATCAATTATCTTTTTTTATTTCCCTTTATAAAAAATAATTCTAATAGTAACATTATTACAAATAATCATAATTCTCAATGATCATATTCAAAAATGGTCATATTTTCAAATGGTCATGTAATAGTACTTTAATAGTCATATTCAAACGGTCACATTTTCTATTACACACTATATATATACCACCCAAAAAAACATGTACTACTTAATTCCTAAAGGTTTTTAAAATTACATTGATAATGTATATTACATTCCTAATGTTTCTTATTTCTTTTGAGTTTTCATCGTAGGTGTGACATTTTAGGCAGAGTTGATCCTATGGAATATTCCATTGTATAGTCACTATTATTTGTATTTTATATCCCAGTACCAGTATTAGATATAGTAATCTATATTATTACTTGAAATATAATATGTTTTTTATATTTTTATTTTCATATACTTCTATTATATAATATAATATAATAGTCTTAAATTTTTTTATCAAAGAAGGAATTTTGAGGCTGTTTTATTCCACCCATAAGAAATTTCATCCTTGAAATTTGACTATTGTCTCAAAATAAATGGGGCTATTTTTCCTTCATCATTTCTTCAGGTTCCCAAGTAGTTTTTTCAAACTTTTTATTTATCTGTATGACTTTTACAAGTCTTGTTGTCTTGTTCTTCAACACTTATTCCCTTCTATCAAGAGTCTAGATCAGGTCCTCTTTATAAGTAAAGTCATGTTATAGTTTCAAAAAAATAATATAAAGTATATGTTTTGTGTCTGACTTATAATTTATCAGTAAAGACACATAGAAGACCTCTTGAACATTGGAAAGATTTAAAGGTAGTGTTAATAGGTAACAAACCACTCCAACACTCTATAGAATTAAAAAATGGTCCAATGTTATTTGGACTAGGTTCTCCCTTATTTATAAATATCATAACTTATTTCCATAATGATATCTTGAGAAATATGTGATCCCATACATGAAATTCTATGTCCTCCTTTCGGCTTTCAGCAAAACTTTTTGATTGACTGTGACCAGCCTTGATGTGTTTCTGAATTATTTGTTTTTTTCTATTGCCTCCTTCATAATATATGGTCCCAACAGTTTCCCTTATCTAAATTTATACAAACATATTGGATTTATACACCTTTTTCATGGAGAGAATAAAATTTTTTCATTTGAATAATTGAGTGTGGAAATTATTATTGTAAGAGAATTCAATATGTTGAAGATTTTGGTACAAGATCCCACGAAAATCATGTGACATTTCCCTTAATGTTTCTTCTAATGTTTTAATTTTCCTCTTATACTACCCATCAATTGTTCTCAGGTTTACTTTTATATCCATATCCTTTTGAAGTATGCTCAGGAAATTCAAAGAAAATATTGGATCTCAATAAAAAACAATCAATAGTGGTACTCCATGGAGTCTCACTACTTTTTGAATATAAAGTCAATATAGGCGCTCTTGGGAGAAATCATCTCTTAAAGAAATGATATAAGAATTCATTTTCAATCTATCAATGACTACCCATATAGAATTTTTTTCCCTTGGATGCCTTAAGTAGGAAAGCAAAAAATGACACAGTGATGTTTTCCCACTTCCATACATGTATGATTAGTGGTTTTAATATGTTGTAATAGTGTAGCCTGATCCATTTTTGATAATGTTGGGATGAATTTGAGAATCCCATACTATATGATAGACCGAAACTCATACGGTTAGGCCTCAATGATGATGTTGCTAGTGATTTAAGGGGGAATCACAACCCTACTCTAGGGATCTAAGTGTAGAAGGACCTTGACCCAAAATTTTGGGAACTATATAAATGTTAAATAACTATAACAGAGCTAACTAGAGACACTGACATATAACTATTACAGTAAAAAATCCCTATAGAAACATGTGAATGGTGAAATTGACAGGTCACAATAGCTCTGTTGACTTCAATCCACCCATCATTGTAGAAGATTGGACTAGGGTGGATGTGGTACTATATCACAATGGGCTATGTGGTTGGTCCTTTATGATCTCATTTGATCTAGGGTTTATGTGTGCTTGAAAATATGTTTGTAACTGGTAATTATTCTCCATATCATAGTGAATTTTATGCCTCTCCAAGGATATAGGGATCATTTCCTAAACCACATAAATCTCTATTTATTGTGGCCTTATTCTCGTTCTTTTATTTTTACCTTTTACACTTATGTGAATCATTTCTCAATTTTACTCCCAATGTTTCCACAATAACTGGTACCCAAGATTGAGTTCAGAAGATCAAGTTCAATTTTATTGAATTTAACATTGAATATGTAAGAAGGAAAGGTGAAAATTAATTGATTTGATGGAACTGATTTTAGTTACTGGAGGATGAAGACTGAGAATCTCCTTTATCAGGATGAAATTATTTTAGTACATCTGTGAATGAAACCAATAGATATGAATAATATGAGGTGGGAGGTACTGGATTGATACATTCTAGGTGTTGTGTGCCTTATATTGTTATTAAAAAATTGAATTCAATATCAGCAAGGATAATATGATGACATGGTTGCTGAAATATATTTCAAATATTTACAAGAATCCTTATACAACAAATAATGTGTACTATATGTGATGATTATTCAATTTGAAAATGATTGAAGGGGGGATTATTGCAGACCATATTAACAGATTCAACACCATCACAAGTCAGTTAAAATAATTGTGAATTATGTTTGATGATGAGGTATATGCACTAGTTTTATTGTCTTCATTACTTAATAATTGGGAAGAAACTGTAACTACCATGAATAGTTCTTCGGGGAATGAAAAGATGGTTTAGAAGGATGTGCGAGACCTGATCTTCAGTGATGATATTCAAATTTGATAATTTGGTATACTCTCTGGTTTCTCTCTGAACATGGAAATAAGATGAAGATATTCATAGTGAGATAATTAAATAGGATAATAAAAATAAAGATGAAATAACTGAGATAAGGTAAATGGGCATGATCCTACCTGAAATATTTTTATGAAGAAAGGAAACATCAAGAAGGAATGCAGAGAAAAAAAGAAGACACATAAAACCAATACAAAAAACACGATGGCAGAGGGAACTGATGATGAATTTATACTAAGCATGGATATCCCTATGGAGTCTTGGATTTTAGACTCAATAGAATCTTTACATTCCAAATTAGAGAATATTACCTTGAAAATTTATGTTTCTAAATATTTTGGAATGGTACATATTGCTGACGATAAACCCTTACAGATTATGGGGAAGGAAGATACATAAATTAAATCCAACAAAGGGATCTTGTGGGTTCTTGATATTGTAATTTATAACACTATATTAAGAAGAAAAATTATCTCTATCAAGAAGCTTAGTGATGTAGTTTTTAGTACCACGTTCACTGGTGGTGCATGGAAGATTACCAAGGGAGCTATAGTCATAACAGGAGGAGTAATGAATGGAACCATATATAACAAAACAAAAAGCTTCATGGAAACACTTTCATCAATAGATTCCATTGAGGATTCAGAACTACGACACTAAAACCTAGGCCACATGAGTGATAAGGGGTAACCGTGCTAAAAAAATAAGTAATACTACTACAGTTGAAGTTTATGGAAGTTGTGTCATGTAAATTTTATATCCTCAGAAAGTAGAAGATGGTTCCTTTGTAAAGGGAGGTAGAACAAAGAAGGACAAGAAGCTAGACATGGCACATACTGATGTATGAGAGACTTCACCAATACATTCCTTTGGAAAGTCACTATATTATGTGTCATTTATTAACAAACCATCTATATTGAAATGGGTTTTGTTTTTGAAAATAAAATATAATGCATTTAAGAAATTTTAGAAGTGTAATACCATTGTGAAGAATGAGTCTGGAATAAATTTGAAATGATTAAGGTTTGAAAATGGTAGAAAGTATATAAATAATGAGTTTAGGGAAATCTATTCTTATAGTGGAATTACGTAGGAGGAAGGGACACCACAAAAAAATGATATAGTTGAAAGGATGGATAAGATACTAAATTTATGGTCTGAGGTGGTGAAAATGAAAACATATCTTATTATCAAGATTCCATCTGTACTGATGGGATATTTCCTAACCTAGGAGATTAGGTGTAGGATGGAGGTAAGAATCTCATATTTTTGAGTCTTTGACTATTTGACATATGTACATATATATGTAGATGTAAGGGACACCGTTTATTCTAAGTCCAAATCATGTTTCTTTATTGGCTATGTTGATAAGGAGTGTGGTTATAGTTTTAGAATGATCATAACAAGAAGACCATTAGAAGCCAGAACGTGATATTTAATGAAGGTTTCATGTACAAGGACTATTATGAAGATAAATGTGATAGTTAGGATAATGAAGAAGAGTTACATGAAAAATTGGAGCTTGATGGTGAACCTAATCATGTTCCACAAGAACCGGTAGAGCGTACTCATCACGTGGAGTTGGGAAGATCAAAAAGATAAAGAAGGCCTATGTTGAGGTACTCACTATCCTTAAATTATCTATTATTAACTAATGGTGGAAAACTAGAATGTTTTGAAGAGGCAATGCAGTGGAAGGATTCAAAAAAGTGGAATGTGGGTCTAAAATAGGATATTTCCTCATTACATGGAAAAAATACTTGGGAGTTGATACCTTTGAAACAAGAAAATAAGGTATTTTAGAACAAATTGGTGTACCATTTTAAGGAAGAACATCATGGAAAGAATAGCTACAAGGAAATATTATGGTGAAATGTTTTCAATATAAGGAAGGTGTACAATTCACTAAAAGTTTCTCTTCTATTGTGAATCTTACCACCATATGGATGGTTCTTAGTATTATTGCATCAAATGAATTTTATCTTGAGTAGTTTGATGTAAATATGACTTTCCTTCATGGATATCTTGATGAGGATCTTTATATGAAATATATTTACGGTTACATTGAGTTAGGGAAGTAAAAAATAGTGGGAAAACTTCAGAAAATATTATATAGGTTAAAGAAAGAACCTAGGTAGTGGGAATTGTTTTTGATGCATTCATGACTAAAAATAAATACAAACAATGTGTCATGTATCAATGCTTCTACATAATATATTTTGACTATGGATACATTAAACTTCTTCTATATGTGGATGACATAACCATTGTAGGATCATGTATATAGAGGATTGTTGAGATGAAAGGGAAGTTGTTTGAGGATTTCGATATGAAAGATCCTAGAGAAGTGGACACGTTTTTGGGGATGAATATCCAAAGGGACTGTGTAGCAAGAACCTTGATATTAACATAGGTTGGATATATTGAAAAGGTTTTGAGAAAGTTTAGTTTTCTAGAAGAAAATAAATTCTCTATTCTTCTGGAAATCAATTTGAAATTATCAAACGACTAATAACCAAGGATAGTAGAATAAATTCATTATATAACAAAGGTTCTAAGCACATCAGTTGTTAGAAGCCTGCTGCATGCCATGGTATGTACCATACCTGATATTTCTTATACTGTGGGAGGATTGGGCAGATACATGGATGACTTTGTAGAGAAACATTTGGAAATAGTGAAGTGGATATTGAGATAATTGAATAGAAGAAAGGAAATATATTTGTGATTTGGGAAAGGAAATTCATTATAGGGGTATGTGGATACTGACCTTAGAGGTGATGTCGACATCAGGAGGAGTATCATAGGTTATGTATTTACCTATGGAGGAACTGTAATAAGCTAGATATTACTATTGAAGGAGGTGCTGGATTTATCTATCCCATAGGTAGAGTGCATTTCTTTTACAGAAGCTAAGAAGGATATTATTTTTCTAAAGAACTTCTTGGATGTGTTGCGTAGAAATGAAGAGGAAAATTTATTGTACTATGACAGTTAGAGTTCCATACATCTTGAATAGAACCAATTATTTTATTCTAAAATAAAATGCATTCAATTAAAATACCAGTTTATCAAAGGCTTGATACAATATGGGATGCTAGAATTGTAAAAGAGTCAAGGAACCAAATATCTGGAGAACATATTGATGAAGTTGATGGTGATAGAGAACTTAAGGAATTATTTTACTTTTATTGGTCTCCAATAATGAATAGAGGATGAGCGGAAGAATACGGGAGAACACTATGAGAGACCAAATTGAAAAAATGATATTTAATGAATCATTATCTTGAAATTAATGATTTTAATGGAATCAAACACTGGTGAGTGAAGAAGAGGAGAAGCATAGATTAAGTTTGTTGTCTATATCACTAGCATCGAAGAAGGTCATCATAGAGGATTTTGTTCAAAGTTGGATATTTTTAGAATGGTGTGGACCAATCTGTTTTGGATAAATTTGGGATGAATTCTAGTGGGAAAGACTACACACCAGACCAAAAATCTTACTATTAGACATCCACAGTGATGTATATGGGTATTGTAGGATCCAACGAAGCCCTGCTCCAGGGGTCTGAGGGACATAGGCCCCTTAAATAAATTTTTGGGAAATATATAAATGATAACGTACTATGAAAGAGATTAATGAAGACACCATTAGGGAACTATAATAGTGAAGACTTATCAGAGAAACATGTGACTAGCAACACTAGTAGGTCACTGTAGCTCTATAGTCTTCCAGACACCGATCACTATGGTATCTTAGACTTGGTTGGTTAAGGAACTGTAACACATTAGAATTACTTTGTGGTTGGTGGTACAGTTCCATCAACCCTTTATAAGGTTATTATGAAAGGGTTTCTATGTGTTCGAAACTCTGGTTTTACCCTTTAATTATACTCTCAATCATAATGAATTTTCTGTCTCTCCATGGAAGTAGGGACCATTTCCCAAACAACATAAATCCCTGTGTCTTTCGATATTCTTCTAATTATTTTGTATTCACTTTTACTCTTCTATGAATTTTTTATCATTTGGTTCTTCCAGAATTTCCGATACAAAATACCCCCTTGGGAATTTTTTGCTTCGCCTTCTCTTATTGACACACCAATAACCTTGTAATATAAAAAAATATCTCTTTACATATCATCCCACCAATAATGATCATGAAGGTCCATATACATTTTAGTGATTATTATATGTATAGATAATATAGAGTTATGAAGTTAATCCATCAAATCATTATTTATATTTGGAACAAATGAGATACACATCCTTATACCAAATTTTAGTGCCCCTTGATTAATATTGAATTTAGGTAACTTCCCATTTTTTATAGCCTTTTTATGGTCTTTCATCAAAGGATATTCCTTATCAGAACCATGTTTTTAACTTAGGTATGAATCCTTTTAATTTTGGTATAATACATTATTTTGAACCTAAAATGGATTTTTTACGAGTTACTAAATGTTTTGATGGGTCTCCGAAACTTGTTCATAGCTCAGAACCCTGACCGAGGGAGGTTTTTTTCTTATGGAATTATTAGAGGGAACCGTGCGAGGTAGGGTACATGGTTAGTTTTTACAATGCAAGGCTGGACAATGGGGTGTTATGGGACACACAGTTTCCCCAAACCATGAAATTTGGGCTTCACAACCATTCAAAATGATGAAGAAAAATTGCAGAGGCATTTCACATAGTTGTAAAATAGTTTCCTAACCCATGTGGCCTAACTATGTGGTATTCCCCTATCTATATCTACCTCTACATGGTTTGTTTAACTATACTACCAAACCGTGTGAAGGTTATTTTTGGGTAAAAACACAGGATTTACCTTAATGAAATGTTTCAATACTACCCTCCTCTCTTTTGGTTTTACAGTGGAAAAACACCTTACTCTTCCCTTTTTGAATCCAAAAAGTCTTCTATGATATGATTTAATATCATGTGTACATCCATAGTCTTATCAAAGAACCTTTTATATTGTTAGATCTACATTGTTCCATTGTTAATTCCTTTTTAATCTTTTTTCGTTCTTCTTCCTATCAATGACGCTATTTATATACATGCTCACATACACTATTTTTAGGGCATTGATCTGTTCATCACATCTCTTCTTATTTTGGATGAATTAGAGGCTGATACTAGAGGAGGAGAGTCATATGAGTATGAGGTATATTTTCTATAAATCATTACTCAAGATTCATATTTTTATAAATTGGTGTGTGGGTGCCCTAATTTCTTTAGGTGTCAATTTTAAAATTTAAATGTATTTCTAATAGTCATTAGAACCGTGTTTTTAGACCCATTCCATATATGTAATTCAACGTTGGTAGTTATATCCACAACTCTGGTGAACCCATGTAGGGCGTTTCCATAGTTATGCTTTTAGTAGCTTTTTGTGCCAGTTACTGCCATAGTTCGGGTGACCTATTACTTGAACTTGGAAAAGGTGGGTGTTTAATTAAATTAATGAATTATTGAATGGATTGTACCATTTTGAACTCCACTTGAAGCACCTAAGGTATGTGCTTTAACATGATAAATAAAACGAAAATTAAATGGAAATTATATGGTTTATATATGACTTGTCCTAATTGAATATAACTAAATGGTTTGTTTTCATGTTTGTTTGACCAGTTTCTATGTCTAATGGATGGTATCAGAGTGAAACATATTAAATATTAATGACTTAAATGGTTGAATTCCCCTTATCCTAGTCACACTAAAGAAGGGAAGAACTTGAAAAATATGAATTATTAAATGATTTGACTATTACACAGATTAATTAAATAAATAATTTAAATATAATGTTATAATTTGTATATATATGTTGAAATTATTTTATGAATGTTCATAATCGAGTTAGTTTTTAGAATTCCAAGGTAATTCCATGAGCACTAATGGATTTAATTCTAATTCAAGGTTGCTGGTTGCCTTGGTTGAGACCCACCTTGGAACTCAATCCTTTTCTATCAATGGATGCTTGGTATAACACCACATAATCCATACATTACTATTACCTGATTAATTTGATACACTCAATAGATCCATCATGTATTTTATAGACATGAGTTGTCTTGGCTACATCCTTGGTCCCTGCCATAGCTTATCCCATTTTTCTTTGGGCATTTTCCTTGGAATTAGTTACATTACACTATTTTGAAATGCCTTGGATAATTCTACTTAGATTAAAATCTTGACCCAATAGATAGAATTAAATTACTACTCAGTTGGAGACCCTTGATATCTAACTTTCCTTAGTCACTACCTTGGAACCTTTTATTATTATTATCATCATGGTTCCCTTCTTACATCTTGGAACCTCTGCTATTACTATCCCAATGAGATGTCAGTATTGGATATAACTCATGTGACTTAAATATATAATCTAGAACATAATAAATTAATAATTTGGTTAAATTTTTATAAACTATTCGATGGATGAATCTGTTTCTTGGAAATTTACATCACTGTACTTATTTATTTTTATATATGCATGCATGAAAACTGTTTCAGTTTATATTAAACAGACATGAAGTTATAGAAACTTTTGGTGGTGGCCTGAAAAGATTTATCTCACACCCTATCCTAGTGACACTAGTACTTGGGAAGACTATATGTATGCAATTGTTGATAAAGGAAATCATATCACTCTAGACACTTCATTTCTTGATTTCTTAGGATGAAGTTGGTAGTAGATGAATGAGTTGGAGATCAAGATTATTGGAATATATTTTGGTTCCATTTTTATACTTTTGTAAAGAATTATTGTCTTGAAAATTGTATCCAAGTATCCTAGCATTCTATATACATGACATGTCATCGTTATCTTTTTTATATTTATATTTGTTGTAACTATTTTTATTACTTGTATTCTTATCTTGTGACTTCTATTTTTGTTTTCTTATATTGATTCCACTAATTATATTATATTATATTCATTCACTATGATACACTATAGTAAGTAGTACATTGTCTCCCCAATGAAACTCCTAAGTCCCTCACTACTAGTGGGAAGCCTATGGTGTTTGGGGAGATGCACTTGAGGCAATGTGTCCCACAGGGCTCAAGACACCTTTAGTGGCATCTGGGTGTAGGACATCACAAAGTTGTGTCAGAGTAGTTCCTTTATTTATTTACTATTTTTAGATAATAGATTTGATATTATAAATTCATGTAACTTTGTTATAAGAAGTTCTTGAGTGTCATGAACCCATGTTCAGTGTAAAGGCTGAGTGACCAGAATTACAATTACTAATCTGATTTTTCCAATTCCAGTTAATATCATTTAATAATTGGGTGACTCACATACTATGTAGTGATATTAATTATTATTTTGATTGATGCTTTTGTTTATACTTGTACTGATGATATGAGGGAAAATAACATTGTTACATGCATCATCGTAGTCACCTATAATTCACATGACTTGCATTTCCCATTCCATATAGGTTCAATTCATTCCTTTCATTTCTTGATATTCACATGACTTTTGATTGATTTTTTGGTAGTTATGTTATGAATTTTCATTTAATTATCTAGTATTGAGTGATTTATAGTTTCAATTCATGGGGTTTTGTGGGTCCTCATGGGTTGGAATGGTTAATTTATCAAGTCAAGCCATTAGATTAAAATCAAAGTAGTGTTGTTTTTAGTGATAAGGTGTTTGATCTTGGATTCACTGGGATTTTTTATTCTTTTTAAATGAACTTTGAAATATTTTATAAGATAATGAAAACTATAAAAGTGAAAAGTTTCTTCTAAAATGAAATTGTTGAAGTCCTTATCCTACCTTGTCATGTTTATGAAAGGTAAAAGAGTGAACCTAGAAATAAAATATGAAATGAATGAAATTTTTTCCAGTAAATGAAGAGGCAAGGTATAGTTGAACCTTCATCTACAAGAACACCTATAATATACTTGAGAACTATCCAATACCTAGCCTTATAAGTGGGTAGTTGGGGTAATATACCATGGGTAGTGAGCTCTTACATTCATCTTATACTATTTTTTATCTATCTTCTTAAATCTTGTTCGGAGTTCCGTGCTTAGAATTTGCAGACCAATGTTTCCATGACATCCTCACGTCATGCGCTAGGAGGGTGACGACGACCATGCTCTAGACATGGTGGGCCTTTCACTTACAGTCTTACATCCAGGTGTGCCACTTGAGAAACTACATACTATACTTGATACAAGCACTGATGCTCTAATTCGTGATATTTTATTATGTCTGATGCAGTCCATGTATGGTGTTATATGTCCTTCTCCTACGATGGATGATCCAACCTAAGAGTTATAACAACAACATCATTCTACATTCTCAAGAGATTGGAAGTTTACAGACTGATGAGTCTTGGATGGAGGCCACCCTATCAATACTTGAGCATCTAGAGAACCTTTTAGAGAGGTGGTTCAATATTTCTACATACATGCTCTGTGATTCAGCCAAGAATTGTTTGGATGTAGTTACCAAGGCTAGTCTCCACCAGGGTATGTTTTGGGATGATTTCTAGACTGCCTTCTAGGATCAGTTCTTTCCTCAGACACTGATATCTAATTGATTCAGAGAGTTCATGAATCTTGATTAGGGTTTTATATCAATTATGGAATATTCATTTCATTTCATAGAGTTATATTACATCATATATCTTCTAGTCAGTGACGAAATTTCTCATGCTAGATGCTTCATGGATGAGATAATTTATGCCATTCATAGTTAGGTGAATATATTTTGGCTACCTAACTTCACTGAAATAGTCAATCAGGCTATTATCACTGAGAGAAACATGAGGGATGGTGATAGTATTGGGAATAATGGACCAGTGTCACGATAGGAATGTAGTTCCTCTATTAGCAAAAGGTTATCCCTCTAGTTTTTTTTGTCAAAGCAGGGGAAACCAGAGTTCCTGTGATGGTAGGTACATGGTGTGTCATTAGTGTGGTTGATAGGGTAACCTGAAGTCTCAGTGTGATAGAGACCCACTAGAGAACTGAGATTGTGTAAGTATGGGGAAATTTTAGTGATTTTGTTAGACCATTTAATCAGCTTCTAGTGGAAGAGTTTCTTCACCAACTCCACCTTCAGGGGAATTTTTTTACACCATGCTGGTAGGTATTTGGAGTAGAACCATTAGGATTGTGCGAGGAGGAGGAAATGTCTATGGTAGCCAGACTCTGGATCACCAACAGTGCCATCACAATAGTTTTGACCATGGTAGTAAATTTTTTGCACATGGTCATATATTAGGTTAGTTTCATGAATTACAACTGATACCTAAGGATCAATATGAAGGAACATCTATAGTATAAGGTATTATTCTACTAGCCTCTACTATTTTATCTACTTTATTTGATATAGGTTATTCACACTCTTTCATTTCCTTATCTATCATGGAAATCCTTGGGTTAGAAATAAAACTTTACTATGGTGTAATGAATCTAGATACACCATTGGGAGTACGGTCAGAGGGCATGCACCAATGTAGGGACTGTTCCCTTAAGGTAGGTAGTTAGGATTTATTATGGGAAATATTTGTTCTTGAAATGATTGGATTTGACATCATTTGAATAATGGAATGGTTGGTTCTGTATCTTTCATTTATAGAATGCTATCTCTATAGGGCATCGTTTATATCACTATAGACTATAAGTTATACACACAAGGCTAAGTGGGATTTACATGTAAGTAGATTTGGACCCAATCATCCTGACATAAGTTTAGTGACTGCCCAGATTTCCAATATCTTCATAGAGGATCAGGGTTTAATTCAGGCTGAATTCCCTCCAATAGTAGATCGTTTTAGGGGAGTATTTCCTAATTTTTTTCCTACCTCCTGAGAGATAGGTATAGGTTATTATTGATCTCATTCTAGGAGTAGATCTTGGATCCATTCCTCCGTACAGGATGGAACCTACTGAGTTGTAGGAGCTCAAGTAGTAGTTTGGGTTTTGGAGGCCCATGCTTTTATATAGCCTAACACTTACTATGGGGGTTCACCCATGCTTTTATACAAGAAGGAAGACGAGAACCTTCATCTTAGACTGTATTAAAGAGAGTTGAACAAGCATAAAATCAGGAACTAGTATCCACTTCCTTGAATAGATGATCTCCTCTACCAGTTCTAAGGATCTAGGGTATTCTCTAAGATCTACTTGAGACCAAGCTATAATCAGGTGCGAGTTATGACATCATACAAACCTTGTACATAATTACATAGTAGGTATAGTCTATATGAGTACCTTGTTATGATGTCCAGTCACATGAACGAACCCTCCATTTTATTGGCTTTGATGAATAGGGTTTTCCACCCCTATTTTTATTCTTTTTTCATGGTTTTTGTGGGAGACATCTTGGTGTATTATCACAATCATAAGAACCATGATAAGCACCTTGAGATATTTATGAGTACAATGGGAGAGAATTATCTTTATGAAATGATTTCTAAGTAACACATGTGGATTGAAAAAGTTCACTTCATGGTTTATATTATCTCAGAATAAGGAGTCTTTATTGACCCATAGAAGGTGAGTGTTTTGGTTTCCTAGGAGAAGACCAAGAATATGTTTGGTATATAGAGTTTCTTGGGGATGTCAAGATATTAAATGAATTTTATATAGAACTTATAATGCCTTAATGAACCTCTTAATTGTCTTACAAATAAGGATGTAAAGTTAATATGGTCATAATTGTTCAAGAAAGACTTTTAAGAGCTAAAAGGGAGCCGTGTCTTAGCATCTATTCTAATTCTTCTAGAGCCAAGTGGAGGTTATAAAATGTTTTTTGATGCATCAGGAATTATCCTAGGAGTAGTGTTGATGTTGGAGGATAAGTTATTTCATATGGATCTTAGTAGTTGAAAACTCATGAGAAAAATTACCCAACACATGACCTGACGATAGAAGGTGTTGTCCATGACATGTGTTTCTGGAGAAACTATCTATTGGGTGAGCACTCTGTGATATATACAGACCACAATAGCTACAGATATATCTTTAACAAACATTAATTTAACCTTATAAAGTGTATATGGGTCCAATATCTTCATTCCTTTGATTTTGATCTTTCCTATATACATTGAAAGGTCAATGCAATAACTGATGCACTGAGTCAGAAAACTCAGGCACAAGTTGTACAGGAAGCCAATGAAAAATAGAAATTACTGGCCCTCTTCTCTGACCTACATCTAGAGTTTCATGAAATTAATGAGAATTCTTATGTCTCAGTCATGATTGTTACCTATTCCATCAATGAGAAGGTGAAGATTAGGCAATTTTCAGATTTTGATGACTTGGTTCTCTGTGAGAGTATTCCAGGAGATAACCCTCCTCTGGATTGGTCTATGGATATAGATGATATCTTATGTATTCATGGAAACATTTGGGTTTCTACATATATGAGAGAGGAGTTGATGAGTGAGTCCCACACTTCACAGAGGGCAGTTCATTAAAGAATCTCCATGATGTATCAAGATATGTGATTCCAATATTGGTATTATGGGCTGAAACATTAGATAACATGATTTTTCACTAGGTGTTCCACCTATTAGTAGGTGAAGACAGAGCACAATAAACCTACATGAGTTTTAAAACTTCTTCCAGTCCTAGAATGTAAATGGGGAGATGTTTCCATGGAATTTGTAGCTAATTAAGTAAGGTTTCCTTGAGATAGTGGTGTTGTATGGGTTTTAATTGAAAGAATTAAGAATGTATCCCACCTCCTTCCCATTTGGGAAATATTCTCGGTTGATGAGATAGAAAAATTGTTTGTTTATGAGATTATTCAACTATAATAAGTTTCTCATACTATCTTTTCATATATGAATTCTCATTTTATGTCATGTTTCAGGTAGGGTTTTCAGAAGGAAATGGTCACATAGTTGATTTTGAGAAAAACCTTTCACCCTTAGACCAATGGTCAATTTGAATAGATGATACATGTTCTAGCGGACATGTTCCAAGAATGTTTCCTTGAACTTGGAAGTTCGTAGGAGAAGAATATACCTCTCATTAAGTTCTCCTGTAATAATATCTTCCAGATGATGATTCAGAAATCTCATTTTGAGGCATTATATGGGATGTCATATAGTTTAACCTTATGATGGCTAGAGACGAGAGAAGAAGACTTACTAGATCCACATATCATGTAGGATACTTTAGAGAAGGTTCACCTGATTAGGTAGAATATGTCTATTACTCAGTCTAGATAGAAATTCTATGATGATAACCATAGACGAGCTCTGGAGTTCGAGGTTGGGGATTGTTTTTTTCATGTGAGTATCACTAAGGGTATAACATAAATGGATATAGAGGAAAGGGATGTTATCTATAAACATTTTCTGTAAATTTCATATTATAGAGTGAGTTGGGCTGGTAGCCAATCAGTTATCACTACTTCATAGGTACCATTCCATAGATGATTTATTTCATGTTTTATAGCTTCACTGGTATCATGCTAACCCATATCATAATTTTGATCCAAAGAAAGATGAGTTAGATGTTAATTCTTCTTTTGAGGAGCATCCTATATGTATTATTTTACAAATAATAAAGGCTCTCTAAGGCCAGCATATCCCTCTACTATGGTTTCTATGATAACAAGACCATATAGAGGATGAGACTTAGGAGTGGGAGGCCAATGTACATGCCTAGTGGCCATATTTGTTCTTAGATTGTGTTTTTTTCAACCCTTAGAAGGTGATATCGGGGATGAGTTTTTGAGGGGGGGGGGAGACCGTAAGAACCTACTTTTGACTTAGTTATGGATATTTTTAATTTTTATCTAATTATTTATTTTTGACCAAAAATGGATTCCACAAGAGTTAGTAAATGTTTTTTGGGTGTACAGAGTTTTTTCAGGTATTGGAACCCCAAACAATAGAGGTTTTTGGTCTGTCGCATGGTTAGAGGAAACCATGTGAGGAATACCACATGATTAGTTTTAACCGTTCAAGGAATGACAATGGGGTTTTATAGGGTGCAAAGTTTTTTCAAACCATGTGATTTGGGCCATATAGACATGAAAAATTATACATAAAAATTGTAGATAAATTTAACATGGTTAGCTCATGGTTTCCTTAACTGTGTGGCCTAATTGTGAGGAATTCCCTTCTATATGGCTTCCTGTTCATGGTTTTCACATGGTTTGGCTAATCGTACATCCAAATCGTGTGAAGTGTAATTTTGGTGTAAAAGGATGATTTTACATTAAATACATGTTTTAGTCGTCCCCTGCACTCTTTTTGGTCTTCTGTTGGATAGAAAACCTGCCCCCTTTTTAAATACAAAATCCCTCTATTCTAGGCTTTGATCTTGAGAGTTTGTCCTGGTTCCAATAAAATATCTGTTTGTCTCGTTGGATCCACATCATTACATTCTCAATTACCTTTTAATATTTCATCATTAATCTTCCTATCAATGACTCTATTTAGATATAGGATCATATGCCCTATTTTTAGGCTGTTGATCCATTATTTATATCTCTTCCAATCTAGAACAAATTATAGGCTGATACCGGATGAGGATATTCATACGAGTATGAGGTATATGGTCTATAAATAAATCCTAAATATTAATAATTTTTTTAAATTACCATGTGGGTGGAAAAATTTCATTGGGCGTCATTTGTAAAATTTATATGTCTTTATTATAGTTTTTAAAACTATGTTCTAAGGCCCATTCCATACATGTAATTAAATTTTAGTGGTTACATCAACCAAAAAAACCACCCCAAGTATGGTTTTTACATAGTTATGCTTTTAGTAGATTTTTGAGCCAATTAGTGGCACTATTTGGGTGAGCTATGACTTGAACTTGATAAAGGAAAGTGTTTAATTAAATTTTTGAATTGGTGAATGGAATGTACATTGTTTAACTCCACTTGACCCACCTAAGGTAATTTAATTAACCTAATAAATCAAACTAAAATGAAATTAAAAGTATTTGGTATATATATGACTTGGTCTAATTGAATATAATTGAATGTATTGATTTCACATCCATAGAAACCCTTTCCACGTCTAATGGAAAATATCATAGTGAACCATATTAAATAGTCATTACTTTAATGGTTACAGGCTTCTTGGCCTTATCACACTAATGAAAGGAATGGATTAAACCAAATGAATTATTAAATAACATAACTATTAAATATATTAAATAAATAAATGATTTAAATGAAAGGTTCCTACTTGAATATGGATATAAACATTATTATAGTAATGGTTAGACTTGAGTTAGTTTTTGGATTCCCAAGTGAATTCCTTCAACACTCATGGATTCCATTCTAATTAAAGGATACTGGTTTCCTTGGTTGAGACCCACCTTGGAACTTGATCCTCATCTATCAGTGGATACCCGATATGACACCATAGGATCTCTCCATTACAGTTACATGTAACATTGGATACAATCCTTGGATCTATCATGGATTATATAGATAATATGTTCCTTGGTTAGATCCTTGGGTCTAACCATAGCTTATCCCATTTTACCTTGGATTTTGTACTTGGACTCGGTTAGATTACACTATGGTCTGATTACTCAGACGATGCTCCTTAGATTATAGTCTAACCCCTATATCCAATATGTAGATACTAATGAGTTGGAAACCCCTGAGAAATAGGTTTCCCTGGTTACTACCTTGGAACATTTCATTGTTATTATCATCATGGTTTCCTTGTTACATCTTGGAACCTATAATGTTACTATCACTATGAGATTTCAGTGCTATCTATACATCATATGATTTTATTGTTTAAACTAGAAGTTAATTAATTAATGAAATGGTTACTTATTAATACACCAATCAATGGATAAAGTATGTACTTGAGTATTTATGTTACTTTACTACATTTTTTTTATATATACATGTTTTCAATCTATTTCAGTTTATATTACATAGACACGATGTTATAGATACTGTTCAAGGTGGCCTAATGAGATTTATCACACAACCTATCTAGGTGACACTGGTACTCAAATGTACTACATGTATGCAGGTGTTGATAACGGAATGTGTATCACATAAAAAAAATGATTTATTGATTTCTTAGGATGGACCTGGTAGCAGATGACTGATATGGAGCTAAGGATTCCTGGTATAGTTTTTGGTTTATTTTGGATAGTTTTGTGTAGCATGATTGTCTGCTACTTTGTATCCATGTTTTGTTTCTTTATAGATACGTGAAATACCAACATCAACTTTTTTATATTTATATTAGTTTCACATGCTGTTTTTTACTTGTATGCTTCTACTATGACTTTTGTTTCTGTTTACTTATATTTCTTTCACTACTTATCTTATGTTATATTATATTAATTCAATTTACAACACTCTGGTAATGAAGGAATAGTCTCCCCACAAACACACCTCATTTCCTCTATGCTATTCGGCAACCTCTTGCATTCGAGGAGATGTGATTGAGGCCATGGGGCCCACCAGGCTTGGGGAACCTTCAATGGTATCCAAGTCTGGGAAATCACTTTCTCTTTGATATTTCTTGATATTCTCTAGCAATGATGGTTGATAAATAATTTTTATATGATTGATGATTTTCATTCCATTATGATTCCTACGTATAACCCCACTAGGCCCATGAACAATGGATCTCCTTAAATCCTTATCATTACAAGAACACTAGGATATTTCTAACTCAATGAATTTTTGACTTTGTTTCATATTATAAGGTGATAATGAAAGGAATAATCATAGTATTTAGGAATATCCAACCATATACTTTGTCTAATTTCCATTTTATTTTGTCTGAATATGTATTTCAAACTTTTATAGTTTGTGTATATATCACATTTACTCCCATAGATATAGCGTATTTGTATCATTAAAGAAAATATGAATGTATCTAACTCTAGGTCATGGGTAGGATAATAATTCTCATGAGGTTTTAATTATCGAGATGGACATGTGATCACCCTGTCATTCTACCTGAGGATAAATCCAATCCCTTTAAGAGATGCATCACTATATATGAAAAATATTTCTCTGACCAAGTGTGAAGTTATCACAAATACACTATCCAACCTATTCTTTAATTATTGGAAACTTTCTTCACACCCCTTAATCCAGATAAGCTTATCTCCTTTTGGAGTTAACATAGATAGTTGATTAGAAATGCATAAAAATATTTTGAAAAACCTTCTATAAATTCTTACCATACCATGGAAACTACATATCTCAATTACTATTGTAGTATGTGGCCCATCCACTATAACCTTTTTCTTTACTAGATCTAGTGAGATCCCTTCACTGGTCACGATGTTTCCAAAGAAAATGTATTTTTTGTAAAAATAACTCACACTACTGAATTTAACAAAAATATTATCATTCCTCTGAGTTTGTAATATGACCCTTATAAGATCTTATCACTCCTCATGAATTATAAAATATATAAGAATATTTTTAATAAATACCACCAAAATTTTATCAAGGTATTCCTTAAAGAAACCATTCATAAAATCCAAAAATAAATCAAGACCATTAGTCAATCCAAAGGGCATAATAATAAACATGTTATGTTGATATCTTGTTCGAAAGATAGTAGTTGGGATATTTTCTTTCTTCACCCTTAATCGATGATAACTTGGTAAATGGTAAATCTTAAAGAATAACTGATCCATATGGAGCTTTTCAAATAAATCATCAATACTCATAAGTGGGTATTTATTCTTTTCTTTGGTCCAATTAATCATTCTATATTAAATTAATAATAGAATCAATCCATATTTATTTTTCACAAAGGGAACAAGTTCTCCCCAAGAGGACACAATTAGTTGAATAAATCCCTTTTCTAATAGGTTTTTTTGGTTTTCTTTAATTCATCCTACTCTAAATATGCTATTCTATATGGAGTCTTTGATATTGTCTTGGATCTAGATATGGGTCCAATGGAGAACTCTACCTATCTTTATAAGGGTGGTCCATGTAAATATTTAGGAAATATGTTAATATATTCTTCAGTAATGGGGATGATTTATATATTTATTCTTTCATTTTATATTCTCTCTTCATTGATCATCTCTTCAAAGAAATCCATAAGAGGTTATTCTAGACAAAGCTCAAGCAAAGATATTTATCCTTTGAAAATAAATTTTTGTTTCCATTTCACAACCACTAAATTTTTCTTGCTTATATGATTTATATTTTAATTAAAATTTGAGAGGTAATTAATATATAGTATAGTACTGAATTCCACCATGGTAATGACAATGATATTTTCAATGATATAGTACACCCCAAATTTGATATTAGATTTTATATACATCTTTGATTTTTGGATAATCTCTCCACAAGTCTTAACTAACCACATTACTTCTAGCAGTTCGAGGAATGATTCTATATTATTTGAAAATTGGGTGAAAAAAGGAATGCATAGAACCAAATTCAAACAATTTACATGTTAACATTGAGAGAATAATATGTCCACATGCTACCACATCATTTGGAGTCTCTACTTCATCCATTAGGATTGTGAAATAACTACCTTTATCCCTTGACCTATATTTAGGTTGATGGTGGTTACCCTTAATTATTTTCTTATTTGGATATTGATTTGAAAAGTTCCCAAGTTATCTGCACTTGATACATTGAACATCAAAATGTGATTTCACTATATTCCATTTTTAATTTTTGTAGATATGTTGTTGCTTCACCCCACCATGAAGATTCTGAGCTATATGGTCATCTCTTCCACACCTTTAACACTTTTCAATTTCATGCAATCATTTCCCTGGATATTTCATTCCACATTTGTTTTATGTGTGACATTAACGTTTCGTTCCTTTTTTACCATAATAAAAATATTTTGTTTAGTTTGGATATATTATTATCTAATTTTCATTTGGAACATGAGACCACTGCATCTATAAAAACTCTATTTAAACCTTCCTATCACTCCAAACTATGTTATCATAGCTTTCATACTCTTGATTTTATAGATTCATCTACATATGGGATCTTAGTATATCAAATAACTAAATAATATTTCCATTATGATCCATTAAAAATCTAGAGGTATATCAAAAAATTATTATAAAGTCCATTTTTGAGTTTCAAGCCGATTCATTTTATTTATGCTTCAACTCTAAGAATTTTATCCCCATTTTTATTTATATTGATCAATGGAAATACTTTTTGAAAAATACTCTCGTAAACTCTTCCCACTCTATATCACTAATCTAACCTCTTGGCTTCATGTTTTTAATGAGTTTCTACCACTGATCACATTATCCTTTTAAGATGTATACTTCTATGTTGACTTCTAAGGATCTAAAAAAAGTATATAAAATATATTTTCTGTAGAGGTAATCTATTGTTTGGTAATTAATGGATTAGTAGATCCACTAAATGATGGTGGCCATTGATGCATAAAGGTCTCAGCTACAAGTTATTCCCTTCATGGTAAATCCAAGAACCAAATATAATTCAGGTTATTATTCATAACCTGATATAGTTGATTCATTATCCTTATTAATTTTTTATATCCTATCTTCCATAATATTAGAAAGTCCATTACTTCCTCATTTGTTGCACTCGTCATTTATGCAGTTCCTACAATTTCTAACATTTTCTTAAAAGAAAAAAATATTTAGGATATAATTTTTACTTATTAGAATATCATAACTCTAAAGGTATTTTAAGTCTTAAAAAATATACTTTAAAGTTTTTATTATTTAATATCCTACAATAATAATTACATTTTTAATATATAATCCATAATGATTCATAGAAATAATTTTATTAACTAAAGAATATCCTCATGGAGTTTCAAACTATGTGGGTAGAAAGTCCTCTTTATCCTGCATCAGGTGACAGTTGAGTTAATACCCAATGCACCCTTTTTAGGTTTATTACCCTTAGGAATAACTGTACTATATCCCCAACCACTTGTAGTATCCAAACAAGGATTTTATTTCTTAGGAACCACTTACGGTATACTTCAAAAAAATCTCAGGATATTCTCCTATATTAAGGATTATGATATGGTTTATAATGAATTTATTCTAGTCCTCATTTACATAAATAACAAAACTTTCCTTTGATACCAACTATGGGTTCGTCCCTTCTTAATATTTAAAACCTTAATTACATGTTACAACATTTAATAATATAGATGATATTTTGAGGTTTATTTTCTTAGAAATTATGAATTTAATAAATGAAAAAATAAAATTTCTTCTAATCCACTTGAATGTCTTATTTATAGATCTATTAAAGGTTTTATTTACTACATATCATCATTGGGACATGTATAAAATGAAAGGGGTGAGGATAAAGGACAGTAAGGTAATAATATAAAAATAGTTAACATGCGATCATGAGTCATAAAAATAGGGAATTATCATAATAACAAGATACATGTCATTATATAAATATCATAAGGCATTACATGTAAATGTGTCTATAACATTAAAATGGGACATTCATAATAATATCACCATGTTTTATCACCTAGGTTTCGTAAAACATAATTTCCAAGGTTATTCAACAATGTATCATAAAATATCCCATCTCTAGAGATTAATTATTTACCCAATGAATTAGATAGGAATCAGGGTGATCCCTTCATATGTATTAATTCATGTGATCCATATCAGTGATAATAAATCATTTTATCAACAAATTTTAGAGAGTAAGGAACATATTTCATATAAAATAAATTTTTGTATAAGTGTTTAAATACTTGAACATTTCATCATTTTTAACCCATGAGAAGGAAATATAGGTTTCATTTTTATGAATCCCAAATAAATTAATCATTTTTACATCTATGTATATACCAATGGAGAAGGAAGGAGTTTGAGTATTAACAATAGAAGAAAATTTAATATAAAATAGATAAATTCAAGAAATTAATTTCACAACATGATGGGTATATAATATTAATTACGGAAAGTGAATAATGAGAGGGAATAATAGTTGCCCATTAATAAAGAACTATTTTAGTGGTAATGGGATAACCAAAATGTGTATTAAGAGAAATTAATTAAATATTTTGAAGACATACTATAAAATAGGTACTTGAATGGAAATTAAGAAGATGATAGTTCCCTTACCTCGAAGAGCTACATCCTAAAACTTGTGGATGACTCCTTAATAATGTAAGGACCCCTTGGAGGGACTCTTTGAGAGCTAAAATGACAATAACTTAATGGATAAGGAATTTGGAGTGTAGAGGGATGAGAGAATAGGTGAGTGTTTATGATTTTTTCTCTTGGTTTTAGAAATTTAAGCCATGTTTTATAATATTTTAATGTATTAGATCTAAAATAAATTATTTAATATTTCTTTGGCCCGAGAAAATAAAATTTCCACAAAATATTGTATTAAAAATCTAAATTTCCATTTTAGACATTGGAATGTCATTTATAGGTATTCAAATTGATTTAAATATCTTAAAATACATTATATTTTAAAACTAATATATTCTTGTATGTGGATTCATTTTAATGAATTATCACATTATGAAGGCATAAAATATACCTAAAACACAAAATCTATATTTTACTATCCATTGTAAAATAATGTATTTGGAAAAATTATCAAAATTTCATGCTAACATAATTTCAATGTGCCAATTTAAAATATGATGTTTATTTTATCATAATTTTTTTTTGAAAATATATAAATTATTACATTTAATAAAAAAATCATTATATATTGAAAAATAAAAAATATCACGACACATAAAACTTTTTAACACTTATAAAAAATTATTATGACATTATAAAATTATATTATAATTTATATTTAAATAAATAGCATTTTATAATACCATTTGATGAAAATAAATTTCATTCAGAATACCAGAAATTATTTTTAAAGTGAATATATTTTCTAAATATAAAATAATTTTTTACTTGTATCCAAAAATATATTTATGAAATTCATATTATATTCATGTGTATTTTATTAAATAAAATAATAATGAAAATGAGATTTGAATAAAAAATATTTTATTTATACAAAAGTAATTATGTTTTTACAATACAAAGTTCTAGATACATAACCCCTTCTTACACCAGTATATTACCTAAGGGTAAGGTGTTCCATGATGGTAGTTTTATGGGGAGATCAACTTACATTGAACTAATGGTGATCTCTAATAACTTGAACATCTCTCATAGAAGATTTTTTCCAAGACATACTTGTTGAAGCTCTAATAAATCTTTGTCAAGGGTGAACCCAAGTGACACTCCCCCCTCCCAAATTCTAAAACATGGATTAAAAAGGAATGATCCTATTAATTTAGGGCATCATTTCTCCCTTCTAAATTAATTATCTTTTTTCATTACTTTTTATAAACATTAATTAAAATGGTAAAATTATTACCAATGATCATTATTTTCAATGGTCATATTGACCAATGGTCATATTTTCCAATGATCACGTAATAGTAATTTAATGTTCATGTACTCATGGTCACATTTATAATTAAATATTATATATACCACCAAACATCAAAATTTACCAGCCCATTATCTTTTTTTTTCAATTCTGTTGATAAAATTTTTTATATTCGAAATACTTATTTTTCATTTTACAATTTTCATGGTAGGTTCAATCTTACTAATAGAGTTTAATACTATTTAGTATACTGTTGTATAAACAATATTATTTTCTTTTTATATCCTTGTAATATTCTTAATTATAGTAATCAATATTATTACTTGAAATGTAATATTCTTTTTATAATAGAATTTCTATGTAATTCCATGATGAAATATAATAAAATGGTAATTTTGAAAAAAAATTATTTTATTAATCAATTAATGAATTTACAATATTTTAAAAGTATGACATCCAATATAATGATCAATTATTGGTGTACATATTAGTTTTAAAATGTAACCAAAGAAATTAAAGATTTCTTACATAGGCGGTATAAATAAAAAATGAAGAGCTACATGTTGGACTAAGAATTCACTAGTCTATAGATTTTGTATTGTTTAATTATCCCCCTAATAAATTATAGGGAACCACACATAGGCTAAGGATTGTTTTCTAGACCAACTACTTTAAATATGGATCTCATTACAATAGAGAATATGTGTACTAGTCATCACTATATAGGTTAAGGAAAAGGTACTCCTATTGAGTAGCAAACCATATAAAAATATCTTGTATTATACTTCAATTTCATTCATATAATTTAATACTATATGGAAGGTAGAATAAGAGAATTGAAAAACTAATAATTATAAAAGGTTAAGGGATTAAAAGTTATATTTTTTTTAAAACACCCCAATATTTATTCACCCATCTATGTGTTGAGAAAATCATGAAGTAGTCCTAAGAAGTGGTATCATGGTTAACTACGTTAGATTATATACATTAAAGCTATTCTCTTTTTAATATTTGATTCTATTTTCTATATTAACAATGAAGTGTATTTTCGGTGAAGATTAGGATATCTCACAACGTCATTCTATTTATATGAATACCTTGATGAATAAGATAATGAAAGATAAAATAAATCTATTTTTTCCCTCTTAAACTAAGAGGAAGAAGGAAGTTTAGTTTCTCCATTCTATTTCAGAAAATAAGATAGATATACCTCATAATGTAAAGAATAGGTGGCTTATGTTACCACAAAGAAGAAGGACAACATTCATACAACAAGTGGATCATGATCAAGAGATCACAAGGTATGTGAAAAATATTATAAAAACTCATTAAGAATAATAACATAGAATAAGTGGTGATGATGATCTGTCTACAATTTCTCAAGATATATTTGTTACCAGAATAAAGATATTCTATATTTTATTTCCAAATAAGTATTCTGACTTGTTTTTGTAGTCTTTAAAAGCATTAAAAAAGACATAAAAAATCTTGAATAGGAAAAAAATAATGTGGAGAATTATTTACAAGAAAATGTTCTTGGGTGTATAAACAACTCAAGGAAGGATAATACCTTTGAGACTAGAAAGGTGGAACATTAAATAAGTTTCTAAAAACATGAATCAAATTTATCAAAGAAGTTGAAGAGAAATATAGAGTTAATAAAGCACTAGAAAAAAATATCCATTCACATAAAGAAAAGTTGAAAAAACATTGATTTAAAGGATTTATAATTGGAAGTAAAAACCCAGAAGATTTTGTAATTGGACTTATCATTAAAAGACAATGTTAAGATACATGATGAAGAATTTTATAAAATAGAGAAGGTTTTTGAAGATAAGGTGATCATGATTGAAGATAAAATAAAACTCAATATGAGATCCCTAAAATTATAATTCATGTTGGTTAATCTTAAGAAGACACATATTGAGTTTGTGAAAAAAAGAGAAATATTATACTAATAATCAATACTGAATGGAGGATTCGAAAGTTAAAAGACCTAAAACTTATGATAATAATATCATGAAAACACTTAATGATCAATCTAAAGTATCTATGAAGGAATATATACCATCCATACCTTATTATATTGTTTTATCTATATCCGGAATCATGCATAGTGTAATATTTTAAAAAACTCACACTGTTATGGATGCATAAAAGTGACAAGAAATCTACCACCATGTCCGTGGTGGATAAGAGAATAGTTAAAGAATATAGTTCCCCATGAAGATCCTAAAAAGTTGTAAAGAAAATAAAAAAAATACAATAGATAACAATCTATATGAAAAAATCATAAAGGATTCCCATGTCAAGAAGGGTAAGGTTAGAGATGAAGACTAATAATTTACAAAGTAAGAAAAATATTTATAATTAAAAAATATTTGGAATGATTAAAAATATTTTAGAAGTATCTAATATTAGTGATCACAAGGATGGTTAATGTTCATCTAAACATATATCAAAATTAGATAAAAAAAGCAGGTTGCACAATTTGGGGAAGAAATAAGAAGAAAACTTCAGAAGTAAGTAGATGAATGTTGTAAAAAAATATTCTCCCAAAGTGATATCAAGTATGAAAGGTGAGAAGTCCATCGATTCCAAATCCATGAAGTTGATTGGGAATACATCATATAAATGTATATATGAGAATAAATACACTCTAAAGAATCCATGTGGACAACCAAAACATTCTTCCAATGTATATAATAAAATTGTAGTAACATGTCTAGAAGATTTATAGAAAATGATATAAAATGTAGAATCATAAAAAAAGTCTAGTGAAAAAGGAATGTAAAATATTCCACATGAATAATATAAAGATCATGAGAGGTATTCAACACAAGACAACTCTTATGTCAAAGAAGTTCAATGCGAGATATGTAATAAAGATGGACGTAGTGAAAAAAGTTTATTAACCATTCTACTAGAATAAGGAGCTATTCTTTAAAGGATTAAAAATATATCATATATGAAGGATGTTAAAAAGAAAATTTCTCTAAAAAAATCAAAAGATAATGTAAAAATATCTATGTTTCTTAAATATAAAACAAAACTAATGTTCAGATGTGCAAGAATGAATATTTGGGGAGACAATGCAATTTAGTTGAGGAAATTATCTCAAACTTTATGTTTACATTGACAAAGAAGGGAAGTTCCAACTTATTCCATTAACCATTGTGTCTTGTATTTATACATTCATAATAGGGAATTAATGTTGAAGAATAATCTCAAGGGAAGAACCTGAGTTAGTTAAATGGATATCACCCTTGGAAAATATTTTTTTAAAGTTGTTTTCAACCTCGAATGTCTCTTTATTTGGTTTACTAAAAAATTTATAGAAGTAATATCCATGATAAAGTTAAAATGGTTTCTTTTAACACATGATAACATTGTAAAAGAAGGCCACATCTTATCTTTGATCTTACTTTCTAAACTCCAAATGAATATATTTAAAAAGATCATCCTTATTGAAGATGTAAAAATCATCAAAATTCTAGTAGAAACATAAGGAAGTTCCATTACGGTGCGTTCTCAAAATTATGTTCCCAAATCATACCTATTAAAGTGATTAATCATTATGATGTTTTTATAGAAAATATCCTTGTGGGATAAAAAAGTGAATTATCGTAATGTTTATACTAGAATCATTATATCATAGAAATATAATTATTCTAGAATGTTTCTAAATGTTTTTCATTGGAATAGGTACATCTTTCATGACCTCTCATCATTGGTTATAAAAATAATAATCTTAACACGGGGGTGGGGGGTGGGGGGGGGATTATATTAAATAGTGACATAAGAAATTTTTAAAAAATGAAAGTGTACCAAGGCTGATTATTTCACTCTTTGTACTTGAATGATTTTAATATTTTTTTGAATCAAATATAGGAGTTTTAGGTTTATCATTTCTACAATATATTTATATCACAATTTGTATTTTAAGCCAAGAATATGAGTAAAAACCCTTGAATACAAGAATTTGAGCTCTCATTTCATAAGGTGTCAAGATCAGTTGGTAAAGGAAAAATTTATTGTCTAAATCTAGTATTATTTTTTTAACACCAATCATGGATCATGTATACTTAAAGATAAATTATTGATGACACATTTCTTAAGAATGAATTGATAACCTTGTTCCCATGAAAATTATATTTCTTATCAGTATGGGGGAGATAAAGTGTAATGAATTTTTAAAAGTTTATAAATGTAAGGGGAGATAAAAAAGGAAATGAAGGGGAGAAAGAGAATAAAAATATTCATATATTTACATTTTCATTATATGGAACATTAAATGTATTTCCAAAGAATACAAAAGGGAAGAGTGAAGTTATGTATTTGTGTGAAAGTTGTAAATGTATTCAATGGTTTTCAATGAAATAGAAATATTTAATTGAAAAAAATATGTTAAATAGATTGAAATGAATAAGTAGTTTGAAAGTTATGTTGAAGTTTCCAGGCTTCGTAATGAAGTTGATTCATTTTGGATGATTGAATGTTGAATAACATAAAATTCCCAAGTCCTGTTATCATGGTAGAAGATAATTTGTTTACTTTACTTTGGAAGACTTGGAATACATTCATTACATGAAGGATGAAGTTTTTTTGAGTATATAATTAAATTAAGGTTATTTATGAGATGTTATTAATTTTTAAAACATCTAAAATGATTATTGGTAAAGAACATTTATTATAAAAATTATGAAGTTTCCTTAAAGAGTTAATAAGTTTTTTGATATAATGTTACCAAGAGAAGTTATTCAATATAAGAGTAAAAAATTCCAATGGTTCATGGTGATAAGATAGATTCAATAATATTCCAGTGATCATATAGATTCAATCAGATCAAGGCGATTGGATAAAGTCTATTGGACCTAGATGGTCAGACAGAGGATGTAACCAAATGATAGAAAAAATTAATTCCCATTTCCATCAAATAAATATCACCATACATGTATTTGAAGATGCTTTGTGATGTGTTCCTCATTGATCAAACATCAAAGTGCATTGTGGATAAAGTTCAAGCTGATTTATTATAACAAAGAAAAGACTCAATGAAAGAGAGATAAATTATGTGATTATTTAATATTATTAAAATAAAAAATCCTCAGGAATCATTCTCAAGAATTCATTATTCTAGATTATGTTTGTCAAAGGAATAATTTGGTTAAACACAATAAAACAATGGTTACTAAATGATGTAAAGTGCTATTGAAATTATATTTAATATAGAACTATAAGATGTCTAATGAACACATATAAAGATCAAGTTTAAAATTTTTGTGGAAGCCACCGATAGGGTTGTGGTTGAAAAAATGAAGCATGAATTATTATTGATGAACTTGGTGAGTCGTTGGATAGACTTAATCATATATAATATTATGGATGATCAAATATAAGATTCAAGAAGTTATAAGATATAGAATAGTTTTTGAGGAAAAAAACAATAATTTCAACTAATTTCATTAGAAATATGTTTCTTAGTAGTGTAATATGACTATTGTTTTAAAAAGAAGTTGTATTGTATGGAGGTTTTTAGGGAATTTGATCAGAAAGAGTCCCTCATAGGGACTTTTAAAAATTCATCTAACATATCCCCTCATATGAATATTTATAATGTCATCAGATAGATTCCATTAGTCAAATGAAGTTGCAAAGTTTATTGGTTAGAGGAATGGTTGTGAATTTACTGAATGCATATTTGAATAAAGTCATCAGATGAAGAGTTGATTATTAAGGTCATCAAAAAATGGTTGAAAATTGAAGGAAATGGATGAATGTTTCTAAATAAAGTCATCAGTTAAAGGGAGAGTCTTACAAAATATTTCAAGGTGTTCTTATGAAGTTGTGAAGGAACACTAGATGGTGTTTCACTAGACTAAACTGGTTTTATAAAGTTCTACCAGACGAATATTTCAATTATATTTATGATGTTTTTATAAAGTCATTTAAAAATTATGATATTGATTTTTCATTCAATTATCTAATAATCACAGAGGGATATTTTTGTTCTATCCTCTATTTAAGGAAATTTTTATGAAGATAGGTAACAAAAAGATTTATGAATTTGTTTTGAAGGAATATGGAATATAATTTTTTAGAATGTTTAAGGAGGTAAAATAAATAAATAATTGAGTGGGATATTCAAATTTGGAAGCAATAAATTCAAACCTTAGGCCTTTTTTCAGCCTATATTATTGGATAAAATATGTCTATATAAAGGGGAGTTGATGCGTTGGGAAGAGCTGCTCATGTTGTTGTTATGAGAGTTGTTGAAGCTATGTGTATTGTTGAAGAAGTGATGTCCCATTAGAAAGTACCAACCATAATTCTTGAGAGTAATTCTCATTTGGGGTTAAGCATCAGATGGAGATGTGTTCCCAATGGAGTCGGCGATATTAGACAATATGAAAACACTATACAAGTAACAATGATTTGACTGAAGAAGCGAAGTTACTAGGAAGAGAAGAAGGAAATATAAGAACTGACATTAGATGGACTTGTATTAGATGAAAATAATTTAACAAAAGAAATCAGACAAATAGTATCAGATAAAGAAATTTTCCATAAAAATAGCGTTCTATAAAGAAGTGAGGAAGAAATAAAGAGCATATTTCTTCTTGTATGTTGTATAGAAGAAGAGTTTATTTTATGCTGCTACGAAAGTAAGATAATAGAAACAATAATACAAATAAAACTATGACATCCAATAGAAGGATCAATTGGTGGATTACTTTCTTTGTGTTACAAATTAGCTAAAAATTTTAAAGACTATCTATATTGGTAGTATAAAGAAAAATTAAAGAGATAAAAGTTGGACTAGGAATATACAAGTATCAGGATTCTAGATTTATTTTTTACACCTATCCAAATTTTATTGAAACGCTCTTAGGCTAATGATTTTACATTATAAATTGTATGGAACCACACTTAGTCTAAATATTTTTTTATCCAAAACACTATAAAAATTTTCTCATTATAGTAGATAATCCATGTTTAGGTCATCACCATAAGTGATCAGTAATAATTACCCTTATTTAGTAGTAAACCTTATAAAAATGTCATGTAATATCCTTTAATTGATTTCATATACTTACATATGATAAAGAAGAGAGAAAAAAATAATTGATATTATTACATGTATAAATGTTAAAGGGATAAAAAGTTATTATTATTTAAAAAAGTCACTGACATTGATTCACCCATATTAGAATTTAACATATCTTGAAGTGGTCCTAACAACTTTGATGAAGTTATATGAGGCCAAGTAACTACACAATTGTTTTTACATAAATTTAAATTATAAATTTTTGAATGATGGGTTTATCATTGGTGACTGACCCCATCAACACCATAAATATGTTATTTTCTCAACTGACAATATTGGGCTATAAAATTGGGGATACTGATGGCAGGTAAATTATTCTCAAAATATTTTCATATATGTTTTATCAAATCATTATCACTCTCACTAATAATATCTTGATGGATATTTTTCACTTTAATGATTTTTACTTCAATTTTTAATCAAGAAATTTAGAACTAGAATAAAAATGATAAATATAAAACTTCACACAAAGAGGATAATCTATTAATGAAAAGAAGGGGGATGATTGAGTATGGTTCTAATGAAATCCAAAATAATGATAATTAAAAAGTCAAGGAATAAGATGAAAAATATGAAATGTTACAATTTTAGAAAGAAGTAACACATCAAGAAAGGATTGTTGGAATAAGAAATGTGGTGGAAGGAACTCTCAAGGTAATGTTCCTAGTACTTCTGGAAATAGAGAAAGAATAATCAGTAATGAAATGATGACTAATAGAGGAAGAAAACATCTCAACAACACATGAACAATTGATTTGGAGGAAACATGAAACATGGAATCTTTAAGGGGATGGTTTGATCAATATTAATATATATAGAAAGGAATTGTGAATTTGGGTAATGATCACACCTTTGAGTTCAATAGAGTCCATACTATCAAATTAAAGATTCATGATGGTGTTGATCAAACCATTCAATTATTATTCCATGTTGATGGCCTAAATAAGAACAGATTTTTTTTGGATAAATTTAATGACATAGTGTGTATGATTTACATCTAGAAAGGAGTGATGAATATTTTGGAGGGTGCACTTGTGGCGATGAAGGTATAGAAGATCTCAGTGAACATGTATGTGCTTATTGGTGAAACTTACAAGGAGGAATAAATAGTTGTTGTATCAGATATCTCAATGAAATAATTAATGAATTTATAGAATCCAAATATTAGCCATATGTCTAAATGAGGATTTATGATTATAAGGGACCAAATTTATACATTTCAAAGTCTTGAGGTTTAGTCAATAATTTAATTTATTTCTCATAGAGGATATTTTTTGGATTAGATTTCTATAGAATTAATCCTCCATTCAACATAAAACCCCTTAATCAAACAAATTGGATACTACTAAACTATATCCACATTCTCCAAAATATAAAACATTTAAAATAAAAAATTATTTCTTTTTCAGGAAAAATATTTATAACATTAAAGATGACTTACTCATTTCTCTATCCCATCCTTATAACCTGTTATTTTTTTTAAAAAACATGGTATGATCACCCAAATATTAGCAAGGGACATAAAAATAATGAATGAAATCATTAATCCATGTATACTTATAAACCCTTGGAATCATTTCCACAAAGTTATAATTTTAACCAATAAAACATAATATCATTAGCTTACCTCATGAAATCATAAGTTTCCTGTAAAACTCTATAAAAAATGTAAATAATAAAGGCATATTGTGGAATAAATTTAATATAACTCTTACATTTACTATATATTTCAAGACTACATAAGGAGTAAACTTCATAGTAACATTTGGAATAACCTCTGAAATATATTCCCTTAATCACATAAAAGAAGCCCTACCGGTTAGAGATCTATAACAGGATCAACTAGAAATAGTTTATCATGGAACCACATGTACTCATAAATAATTTCCAAGAACCAAAACATAATCACAACACATAAATCATGCCTAAAAGAAAAAAAACATTCGAAATCACATTTCATTTTTAAAAATCTACGCACTCAAAAATGAAAACACTTTATTTTGAAAATAAAAGTGTAAACTTTTAAAGGAAGAATAAAAAAATAAAGAGACTTAAAAGTAGAAAAACCAATTTATTTTATATAAGAAAAATCACTATGTTTTACTTTTATAAAAATATTTGGAAAATGATTTTCAAATGAGAGGTTTTAAAAGGAAGTCCTTTAGCTTGAGTTTGACTCATCTAATACAACCTCTATCTTCCTAAATAATAAACATAGGTTAATTATTTAATATCTTTGAAACATTTTTAATGTTTATTATTTATTTTATATTAATCATTATCATGTTATAATAATTAATTAATTATTTAAGTTTATGTTGGAAATTTTGTTGATATTCAGTACTTGAGTCCAACAATGAATTTGATATGATGTCACTTGCCAAAGTGTTCAGAAATCTATCATATTCAGAATAATATTCATGAAATAATAATAACTTTTATATATAAATTATATATTTAAATCAAGCCATTTATGTATGTTTGTGGAAAATGAACAATGTTATAATCATGGAGATGGTAGGTTGTACGTACGAATGAGTAACATTTCCATTTTCCATGATCATTATTGGAAAAAGGTAATTATTATTTTATATTTACATAATGATCATAATATCAAATTAATAATTTAAATATAAATATTTATATCATCAGTGATATGCGGTGATGAAAAATGAATCACATCGCTTCGTGGAGGTGATATTTCACACATACACATGCACGAAATTATCATTTTAATGTACATAGAAATGTAAGAAAATAAATGATATATTATTATTTAATAATGATAAAATTTCATTAAAATCATCTAAAAAATTAATTCCATCAATATAACAAGACTTGAGGGAAGGTGATGGAAAATGAATTATATCAGTTCGCGAGATGGTAGTTCATCATACACATGAACGATTAATTTTTTTCCCATTTGATGGTAATAAATATGGATTTTGGTGATGACATTGACATTATAACATTCATGTATATTTATGATAATGCATTTATTAATTTATCATGGTGTTATAAGATTTTATGGAAGTGGAAGAAATAATAAAATAGAAGCAATTAATTAAAATTGATACCTCTCCTTCGGATGAAATCCGTTGATTAACAACTTAACACTTCATAGGAGGGTTTTATTCACTATGATAATGAATCTAGAATGTGTAGCGGGATTAAATATAATATTATAAAGGTTATATTCTAATCCAAAAGAACATAAATGGTCTCATAACTGATCCTTTAATTATTAGGGATAAAAAATAATCATTAAATAAAATTGGGACACGAGATTTGGTAATTTTAAAATATTTGTAATATTATTTTTATCCTTAATTAATCGATTAATCCTTAACTATGGTAATTTTTTTACTAAAGTTAATTTTCAAAATGAAAAAAATAAAAGGGTCTAATTTACAAAATTTTAGAATTTTGATTAAAAATATTTAATCCATTTTTCAAAATTATAAACAAAAATATTGAAAAAATTAACTAAAAGTTAATATTGTTGATGGTACAAGAAAATGATTTTTTAAAGTAAAAATGTTCAAAAGTTCAAAATGTGGTTATATCTAATTTCAATGTGAAATTGATTAAACTGACCAAAATTGTATTAATTGATAAAAAATGATCCAATTAAAATTTAAAACCATTCAATTATATAATTCCACATTATAGATAAATTTGATAAAAATGTTTTTTTGAAATAAAATGTAGTATTTTTAACTATTCATAAAATCATGAAACTTCACATAAAAATATCAAAAAATAAACCCAAGTAAATTTTAAATTCCTATTTTAAAAAATAATTTTATTTTCTAAAATATAATTTATAAAAGTGTGAAAAAATTGATTTAAAAAATTTCACCAAAAAAAGTGGAAAATATTCTTTTTTAGAAAAATACAACTTTTATTAGTCAAATTGAATTTTTTCTTATATCATGTCTAGAAATCACATAATATAAATGTAAAATATTATATTGAATATTATATCCACTATGAGTACCTTGTTTTTACATTTTATTTTACTAATGCTGATTAAGAATATTTAATCCATTTTTTCAAAATTATAAACATAAATATTGAAAAAATTAATTAAAATTTAATTTTGTTGATGATACAAGAAAATGAGTTTTTAAAGTAAAAACGTTCAAAAGTTCAAAATGTGGTTATATCTAATTGTAATGTAAAATTGATTAAACTGACCTAAATTGGATTAATTGATAAAAAATGATCCAATTAAAATTTAAAACCATTCAATTATATAATTCCACACTATAGATAAATTTGATGAAAACATTATTTTCAATTAAAATGTAGTATTTTTTAACTATTCATAAAATCATGAAACTTAACATAAAAATATAAAAAATTAATCCAAAGTAAATTTTAAATTCATATTTTAAAAAATAAGTTTATTTTTTAAAATATATTTTATAAAAGAGTGAAAAACTTTATTTAAAAAAAGATCACCTTCAAAAGTTGAAAATATGCCTTTTTAGAAAAATACAACTTTTATTAGTCAAATTGAATTTGTTCTTATATCATGTATAGAAATCACATAATATAAATGTAAAGTATTATATTGAATATTATATATATATATATATATATATTTCATTAATTTAATCCAATTAGAGTTATTTCATAATTTATTATTATAAAATACACTTGTGAACATTTAAATAGTTATTGAGAAAAAAATTTCTATTTATTTTAAAAAGGGTTTTGTTTTAATTTATAATTAATTGGTCACCAATGAATTAATAATATATACATGTGTAAAACATATTTTAATAATTCAATTAATCATGTTCATTCCCTCCATTCTAATAGCTATGTGATAACTACCATATTAAATAATAATTAGTTGTTTGTTTAAGCTTGAAGTGGCATATCATGTACTCTATCAAAAATAGTGTTTCCTTTTAAAAAATCAGGATGTTAAAAATATTTTTTCTGATTATAAGTTTTTACCTAGGATTACAAAGTTATGTTTACAATTTAATGGGCATTGTGTTTTGAGTAAGAAACACAGGTTAAATTTCATGACATCAATGAAGAGTGGTAATGAGATATTATAGTTAATCCAATATGATATTTGGAAAGAACCAATTATATCCTTAGGAGAAATAAGATACATTTTATAATTCATTGATTATTATTCCAGGAGATGCTGGGGGTACCCTATCATGGGGAACATAGATGTCTTTGAAGTTTTTAAAATATTCATAGTGTAGAAGGAGATTGAATCTGAAAAGAAAAGATTAAGTGTTTGAGGAATAAAAATGGTGAAGAAAATATAAGTGTAGAGTTTAATGATTTTTTTCACTAGGAATGAATTAAGAGAATGTTCAAGGTGGAATAAAATTCTCAGAAGAATAGAGTAAAATAGTGGATGAATATAACCTTGTTGGATAGAATAAGGGTGATGTAGAAGACTATAGGAGTTTGCAAGACATTTTGAGAAAAAGAAATGAAGATTGTGTGTTATGTGATCAGTTGATCTCCTCCAGTGGCGATTAATATAAAGAATCAATTGGAGATGTGGAATGTTAAATTTATTAACTATTCCCAATTACATACTTTTGGAATTCCGATATATGTATTTTATAATGACAAAAAAAGATCGAATTTGGATTCTAGTTCCAAGAAATGTACCTTCCTAAGATATGCTGATCATGTGAAGGGGTATCATTTGTGGAATTTGACTAACCAAAAACTTATCACCGTTATATATATAATTTCTTTAGAAGATAAGGTGAAAACTATTACTGATGGATGCATATGAAAATTGATTGAAAAAATTAAAATATTTAAGGTGGGGGACGAATCAAAGGAAGAAAATGTTTCCTCTATGGAATTAACAGAGCATAATGATTAAGTATCAGTTGAGTATGTACCATAAAGGCCGAATCAGAAGAAAAGAGCCCCAATATAGAACTCATACTATGACATTAAGATAAATATTCCATACTTTTTATTTATGAATTATAAAAAACCATATTCTTTTGTAGAGGTGACTTAGTGTCAAGACACATATTCCTGGATAGTTATAATGCAAGAATAAATTGAATCCATACATAATAATGATACTTGTGATATATCACACCCATGATGCAATTTTAAAGTATTAATATTATTATTTATTCATTCTTATTTTTTATCTTCTTTCCCCAGAGTTTCCCTTTTGAAATTTTAAGAAAATGGGTGACATACACTGGTGCATGGTTGGGGCTAACCATATGGAAACCAAGTGAAACACGAAATGTTGTCTTAGAGGTAATTTTCATTGTTCAAACATGATTTTAATAACCATTAATACAAACTATGTGAATGCCATAGTGGCTATAGTGTCACCTATAGGGTTGACACATAGTTTACAAAACCATGCGGTCAAACTATGCAGTCCACCCAATTTTAAGAATAATGGAATTGTTATTTTTCTATCACTCCAAAATAAATACTTAACACATAATTATTTCCACTCACTTGACTCAATATGATCTCTATGTGTGATACCCCTTCCCCCATTATTCTTGATTTAATTTTATGCTTTTTTCTTTAATGTTCTTCAAGTCTAACACCATGTATGCTCCTCTTATCCCTTCCTTTGATTTACTTATTTTATATTTTAGGATTTTCCTTTAACCCCAAATCCATAGTTGCCTAAGGTTATTTATAATTGAATTTTAATGATTTGGTTTTGTATGTTAGGGTTCCTATTAGGATTTAAAGGGATCTCCTCTTCATTTTCATGTGTATTTACACCATTTCCAGGTGATTTGGATTGATTAAGGTTGGCTGTTCTATGCCTTCATTGGTTAGATGAAATCATGGATGATTTAATCTTAAAATTTAATTATAAAAATTATATTAAAATTTATTAATCATTCTCTATGAACTAACCATGAATAAATCATATGATTGAAGAGATTCCTCATGATTTAAAAACGAAAACATCCTATTTAAGAAGATCTCTAAATTAATTATGAATTTGTTAATGGAAACATCACGTTTAAAGATTAATGTGGTATAAAAATAAACCTCATGGGAAACCGTAGTCACTTGGGTAGGAAAACCAAGATCAGGATGAGGTCCCCAACCCTAGTTATAGGTGTTTTACAAACAAGTGAAGTAATTTATGTGGTTCCCCCATTTACTAATAATTTTTTTTTATTATTCATCCCCATAGTGGAGGATCCTATTATAATTAGTTAAGTAAAAGAACAAGGATTCACTAGAATTAGTGAACTTTGGGTTTAATCCTCTAAAACATATTTTAGAAAGAATAAATTTAATTTTTTTTCACATTATTTATTCCTTAAAAATCATTTTACATTACTATTTAGTTTTATATTTAGATTAAAAATATATATTCATGTATTATATTTAAGATAACATTATTTAGTTTCTATAAAAAAGAATTTATATAGAACACTTGGGGGATCCTAGTGTACTTTTTATGCTCATATCCTACATACACTAATGAGGGTATGCATACATTTTTTTATATGATGTAGGAAAATGAAATATAATGGTTGGAGGTGGAGGGTATCCATGATAAATTAATTGTAAATATGTGGGGTGACATATTGGTGGGATGATACCCCATGTCACATGGATATGGGTTATTAGTTATCTTTTTTATTTTATAATTTTTTTAATTTTCTTGCATAGATCTTGTATTGTTATCTTGGTTCCCATCCCATCATATTGATTTTGGATTTATGGTTGTATTACTATTTTACTGGTTGTTGCATGTGGTTTTGGTTATTTGTGGATTATATTTATTTATTTCAAGTATTATGTTATTTTTATCTATCTAATGAGGGTGTGACTCACAAATGCATGTTGAGGTAATAATAGGTTCTTGGTTTGAACCCCACCATTAAATTATTATTTGGGTGAAATAGTTTCCATATACTCATTCCTTGATGATTAGAAATTTTTTAACAACCTATAGGGATCGAGAAATCTCTTAGGATATTTTAAAAAGAAAACATGGGTGCTTGAATCTGGGGTGGTACATGATGGTTCATGATAAAATGGTATCAAATACCCATATTTGACTTTGATATTTGGGAATTATTAGTAAATAAAAGCTAGGCTTTTCATGAATCAGAAAGGTGGAAACAATGGTATGTCTATCCAATACCCCTAATACCACACCTTGAGTTTCAAGTAGATGTGGGATTGTGTGACTTGATTTATAGAAAGAATTTCCTTCATTCTAGGGTGGGGATTGTGGGTTGGACCCGTTCACATAGAACATACATTATAGACTAATGGAATTTATTAATTTTAATTTATGAGATCAATTTAATAATTTATTGGTGATTATGATTTATTTTAAGGTTTATTATCTATTTTTATGGTTTCCCTTTATCATATTTCAAGTAGTACTGAGCCTCTAAAAAGAACCCCCAGTGATGCCTCTGGAGGGGGAGGTAAATTATTTTATAAAAGAGAAACCTCATTTTTGATAGATTTAATAGAGGAATACTTGATAATGGTTCAATCCATGGACTAGGGAGTAAGTCCTTTCTTTTCTCAAGATAAATAGGTGGGCTCAGGTTTTATTTTGGAAAGTGATTTGGAGATCCTTCGATATATGACTCCTTCCTTCCAAAGAAGTAATGATCATAAATAATCTAGAATTAGCTAAAAAATATTGAAATATTTTTTTAATTCCATGGTACTTATGATCCTATCAAGCTAATATTTTATAATGGGGGAAGATGTTATATATTAAGCATTAATTTCAAAATACACTAAAACCCCATCATATATGTGGGATTTTGGGACATCATTATATTTTTCACAAAATAAGTATCTTGGAAAGTATTGGCGTGGGATCCTCAACTCCCAAGGGATCTCGAGCACAGTCTGATACTATGAAGGGACATGGAACTCATTATCATGGGTGCAGAGATAGTGGTGGATCATCTTTCTTGAAGATCCAGTTGAGGGATAAGCCTCAAAAGAGTGGTGGGACTCATACATAGGATGAGAGATGTAAAATTCACATAATAGAATATCCCCTGTAGAATCTAATGTGGGACTAGCTAAAGTGAGATCCATGGTTCTTATTTCATGAATTATTTATATTAATTTATTTAATATTATTGGTTCTAACATTTTTATTCTTACTCATATGGTGGATCAAATGAACCAACCATTGGAGCTCATGAATTATGTCATGGAGATATTAAATCCTATTTGTAAGAAATGAGAATTTTTCTTTCAGTGATCCTTTTTCATTGTCCTTATACTCAAAGTAGATTTATCTTGCAATTTATTTTTCCTGGAAATATAAATATTTAATTTTATCTTTGGTATTGAATAAATAGTGATCTTAATGGATCATATAGACTGATAATATTGAAGGGTTTCCTTTACTTATCCTATTTGGACCATGCATCTATTCAAAGGGGAATGAGATCTATGGTCCAGTTGGTTGGGACCTCCTGTTATTAAATTCATCAAGATCATATTACTAGCCTCCTATATGTTTTTGGAAGCCTATATGGAAAATCCTGAGAGTGTGTTACCTCTCATGTTCAGTGTATTCCTTGATGTATTTCCATATGACTTTTTAGGGTTTCCTCCTAAGTGAGAGGTTGAGTTTTCTATTGAACTAGTTTTGAGGATGCAATTGATCTCCATACCATCCTATCATATTTCTCCCATTAAAATGAATGAATTGAAAGTAAATCTTGAGAATGTAGAGTACAAAGTTATTATCCACCCAAGTGTGTATCCATGGGATGTCCTAATAATTTTTTCTAAGAAGGTAGACAATTATCCTTTGATCTGTGTTGAGAAAAGAAAGCTTAATTTTTTCATGATCAATAATACATATCCCTAGACTTGCATTCAAGAATTATTTTTCCAATTTGAGGGGGCATGATTGATCTCAAAAATAAATCTTTAACCAGGTTATCACAAACTTAGGGTAAAAGAAGATGACATTCTGAAAAATGAATTTCTAAAGAAGGTATATCCACTATGAGTACCTTGTATTTCCATTTGATTTGACTAATGCTCGTATAGTATTTATGGTGTTATTAAATTAGATTTTTAATGAGTGTCCTAAATAGTTTTTCATGGTAGTTATTGATGACATCATGGTATATTATAAGACTAAGGTGAAGCAAGAGAATTATCAGAAGATGGTCTTGTGGATTGTTTGTAATCATCAGCTTTATGTCAATATTTCCATCTGTAACATATGGATATGGGAAGTGAAATTATTGGGACATGTGGTTCCCAAATGATGAATTTTAGTAAATCACGAAAAGGGTAAGGTTGTTATGTATTTCTAGGATCATGATAATGTTTTCAAGATAAAAATATTTTTAGGACAGAAAGTTTAGTACTAGAGATTCATTAGGGACTTATCTAAGATCACATATCCTGTGAAGACACTCACCTAAAAGATATTGAAATTTATATGGAATTTAGAGTTAAAATACTTGTTTTATGAGTTAAAAAATTATTTTACATCATCCACTATATTGATCCTACCAAAGTCTAGTACTAGTTATGTGGTTTATTTTGATGTCTATGGTATGGGTTTTTTTCAATTTTATGATGGAGGGAGATCATGTTGTAGCCTATAGATATAAAAAAAAATCAGAAATATGAAATAAATGTTCCCAACCATGACCAAGATTTGGTTGTTTTTATGTATTCACTAAAATGTTGTAAGTACAACCTATTTGTTGTATAGTTTATGGCATTTAGTAATCCCAAAAGTTTGAGAAATATTTTCTCTCAAAATGAACTATACTTCAGGTAGGGGAAATGGGTATAATACCTTTAAGTAAAAAATTTCTATCTCTAGACATGAGGCAATCTCAGTAGGATTGGAATATTTTGAGTCTCATAGCTGATCTATAATTGGAGGTGGGAGAGGAGGAGAATTATCTATTTCTTATAAATGTCCAACTATCATGTTCCTTCCTTGGGCTTATCACATGTTAATAACCATAATATAGTGAGTGTAAATATAGAAAAGTTACTAGATATGGTTGGGATACCACCATTGAGTTTTATTTATCTTAGAGATGATTTATTTTTTTTATAACTGAGCATGTAGTCCCTGTATATATGAGGGAGGTAGTATTAGAAGAATATAATCAGTATTAGAGGGATGTCTATCCCAATATAACCAATAAGTTCTATGGAATGAAATGTATGTACTAGTGTATGGGGATGATATGATATATAACTGATTTTTTTTGTGTCTCAATGCTATACCATTGAACATGTTAAAGGAGAACACAAGGGACCCTATGGTTTACTAAATACTCTCCCAATTTCTACATGGAAGTGAGACAAAGTTTCCATGGATGTAAATATTAGATTTCCTCATTACCCTAAAACAATTAATTCTATTTTGGTAGTGATTGATCAGTTGACTAAATCTCTCCACTCCATACTGATCAAGGAAATTATGAAGGAATATGACTTTAGAATTTTATATAATCAATAGGTAATGAGACTACATGGTTTAACTTTAACCATTATCTATGAAAGGGTTGAAAATTTTATATCTCAGTTATGAAAATATCTTTAGGTGAAAATTAGATGATAGGTGGATCTTATTATAACTTACCACCCTAAAAAGATGAAAAAACAAAGCGGGCTAATCAAATTTTAGAAGATATGCTCCATGCATGTGTTTTAGACTTTGACAGTGCATAGATACTTGTCTGGGACATGTCTAATTTTCTTATAATAATAGATACCCATATTCTATTCATATTTACCTATTTTAGGATCATTATAGTCAACCATTTTGTTCTCCTCTATATTAGACATAGGTATGTGAGTCACCCCTAGTGGGACCCATCCTTGTCAATGAGATGACTAGGAAGATACAAATTTTATGACAGTTCCTTGTGATAGAAAAAAGTTACCTTAAGATTTATGATGATCATTTTCATCATCCCTTTGAATTATCAGTATATGAAAAGGTGATTTTGGAGGTATCACCTTGTTCAAGTCATCATAGATTGAGGAAGTATGGAAAGCTCACCCTAAGGTATGTAAGTCCCTTTGATATATTTAAATGGTCCAGAAAGGTTTATTATAGATTGTAAATGTTGTATTATCTAATGAAAATACATTAATTATTTTAGGAATCTCAATTTAATAAGTATCAACAAGACTCATCCCATTTGAAAAATTAGGGAGAACTCAATTTTGAACCAGACTTCTCAATTAATAATTGACCAACTTAGAACATTGACTCATAAGTTAAAGTATTTTTTATAAATTATATTCATTTAGTTCATTTATTTTGGTAGAAAATATTTAATTTTCATGATATTTGGGAATATAAATATTATATAAGGAAGTTATGACATCACCTCTTTCTAGGCCAAGTACTGGGTTGCGTTTCCAAGGCCATAAAGTAGTATGGTGGGGAGAATTATCGCACCAACAATGTAATTTTAAGGAATGTGTTTTATTAGTTATTTATTATTATTATATTCATTTATTCCTAGGAATCTTAGTTTTTAATTTTTCATAAAATGGGAAATATGGACTAGTGTATAGTTGCTACACAATTTGTGCAACTGTGTGACCTAACCTTGCAACTGCTCAAATATTCACCTCCGATGTTGGAATATGGTTTGAAAAACCATACGAACAAACAACATGGTCTATCGAGTTTTTAAAATATGACGAAATTACAACTTTTTCCTCACTCAAATTAAATCTCTAGCCTCTCATTGTCTACTCCATCCTGACTTAATCACTCCTCGCACATTAGACTATTGTGACTAGAGTTTTTCGATGCAACCCTTAGGTGTTCATGACCTGGTCACAACTAGATTTCTATTAGTATATTGTTGTTCCATGTTAAGAGTACAAAAATAGAGAATGGGGACTTAACATTGTTCCTGATAATAAGGTAATATATTATCCCCTAACATGAGGCCTTTTTCAGTTGGGGTGAAGCCCATGAGAAAAAACTGTATAGGATTATCCAAAAAAGTGGATAGTATCACATCGACTGTGAGCACGAGTGAATTGGCCACACAACTTGAATAGGTATCAGAGTCATGCGCATCTTTAGATACCCCTCTATCAACACTAAGTATGATCTTATTGTACCCAGGGCTATACAATTCTCCCCTTAGGTGTTCGTGACCTTTCTATAACTAGCTTGTTGTTGGTGGGCGATTGTTGCAAGTCCTAGGTCCCACATTAGGGAATGGGGAGCTTACATTAAACTTGATGATAAAGGAGTGACACAAACTCTAATACAGGTCCTTTTTTGTTTTGGTTGATTCCTAGGAAAAAGATTATGTGGGATAATCCCCAAGGTTTATTGTATCATGTCATCCGATGAGCGATGGTGGCATGACCACATGACCATACCTAATTGTTGTGGACATGGGTTTGTTGAAGAAGTTATTTAAGGATGAAAATTTTCTCTAAACATTATTAATAACCCTTAGATGTTGATGAGATGATATTTTAATAGGTTGAAATATTTTTAAGATGTTTTAAAAGGTTTGGAGTTGTAATAAAGATGTTCTATTAGTATTCAAAGTGACATGGAATTTCTAAAGATTATTGCAGGACTTCAATGCATCATATGACTTCTGGATGAGGTAAAAAAAAATAGTAAAGTCAATAAACATTTTACAATAAAATTGGACATAATAATTCACAATCATCACATATTAACATAAGACTTTGATTTAGAACATATCATGTTATCATTTTATATATTTAGCTAGAGTATAATTAATTTTAGAGATGATATAAGACTTTGACCACCAACGTAAGTATTTGAGTTGTTATCATAACACTTCATCGAACTTAAGTATTTGTGTTTCATAAGACTTTATATATGAGTATAATACTTTTTTTTTGTAAATAAAATTCTTTGTCTGTAAGACATTGAAGAACTGAACATAAATCTTTAAACTAGAGTAATCCTTTAATAATAAGACTTTAAGGTGTGTAATATTTTGGATGACCAGTGTAAACCTTAACCTCTTAGAAAGATTTTGAGTTTCCAATAGGTGAAAAATCACGTTTCCAAAATTAAAATATTCTAAATTAGTTTCACTAAGTTGATGCTTTACTGATCTAAACTTCCTATAATCACTTGAAAATAATGTAGTGATTCCAGACATGTTTTTAAAATTATGGAGATATTTTGATTAGATATGTTTTAAAGATTAGTTTTGGATCAAGTATTTCTTTAAAACCTCAAGAAGGTAGTAAAAAAATTTAATTATTGAAAAATAATTTACTCATACATGTTGGGTGAATGTGGAAGATTAATGGAAACTAAGACTGACCTAGTTGAAGTAGAATAATCCAATAGTTATTTTTTCCTAAGGAAGAAGATAAAAGAAATTATGGTATTTCCATGATAATAGGGTGGATTATACCCAGATGATAACTTTTAATGATTTTTAGTCCGTATAATTGAGGAAGATCAAAATTCTCAAACACTCATGGAGATTTTTTTTGAAGGATCAAGACACCTTATCATATGAAAATTTGGGTAAATGAAAAGGATGCGTAGCTTTATTGTGTTTTCAAAACAGAAAAGTGATTTCTTGAAGAAATATACGTAACATAGAGAAATATATGAGTTGTAAATGTGTGAGAAAGATTTCTAGAGGAAGTAGAGAAACTAGAATGGAATAATAATAACTCATCATCCACATTTTCTTGATATGAAGTATCCAGTAAATGCGATTTGAGATTGAAAATAGAGAATAAAATTGACATCATATTATTCAATAAGTGAGCGTATTGTATTGAATGTTTTAAAGGCTCATGGAGAAAACTATCAACAGTTTCTTAATGAACCTAGAGCTTAAAATTGTATTTCTTATTTATTTTGACTCATTGTAAATAGTAATATATTGTGTAATTGTAAAAGTAGGATGCGATGAAACTATAGGTGAATGGTGATTCCTCATTACCCATTTTAAGTTGATGATTGACTTATAGTGGAAAACATATAACCAAAAAATAACTAGATGCAATAAGGAGTAGTCTTAAAAATTGTTTATGAACATGGTAAATTTTTGTGTGTGCCTTTTTATCTTTATTCTCTACATCTTCAAGAAAGGGTAATAGAAAAATTTTTATATTAGATAATAAGATTTTAATTAATGATAGGGTTTTTTTCAAGAAGATGAAACAATAGTAAAATTAACTCTACATTGATTCATCCCCCTCAGTGTAGCCATATGATCTATTAGATCTAATATAGATTCCTTTACCCATCTTATTACTTTAATTTCATGGGGTTTTCTTCAACGTTATTCAAGGATAACTCTAAGTAAGCTCTTCCTCTTCTTTATTTTTTGTTTATTTTTTTCTTTACATCATGGTTTTAATTCTACCCCAAAGATATGGTTTCTTCTAATTAAATTTAAATGATATTGGTTCCTATATTAGAAATCTATTTGGGTCTCAATGGACATTCATCCTCCATTTCTTATGGATTTACAATATTACCATGTCTTTTTGAATGATTAAGGTAGGTGGTTTTGTTTCTTAATTTATTAATTGAAATTATGGATACTTGAATCTTTAAATTTAATTACTTAAATTCTATAAAAATTTATTAATATTTCTTTACAAACCTTCCATTAGTAAACATTATAATTAATGATATTCTTTATTATTTGGAAAGGCAAAGAGAATGTTTAATGTAGAAATTAGAACTTATTATGAATTAAATAATAGAAATGTCATATTTAATTATTAATGTGGTATGAAATGAACCTTATAAGAATCCTTAGGTTATTATGAAGGATAACCAAGATTAAGATGAGGTATCTACCACTAGTTATGTGTTTCACCTTGACTAGTGAAGTAATTTATCCAGCACTCCCACTAGCCAGTGAAGTTATTATTATTATTATTATTATTATTCATCCCACTAGTAAATGATAAAATCCTAATAAATGACATCACAGTAATTGGTTTTCCTTTCCTTTTTTAAAATGATAAATTTAAAATTTTATTTCACATCATTTATTCCTTTAAAATAATTTTCCTTTTTTATATTTTTTCATAGATATTTTAAAAATCTATCATTATGTATTATGTTCAATATAGCATGTTTTAGTTTCTATAACAAGTTATTATTATGGAAAACTTGGTGGGATTCTACTAGGATGTTTATGATCATACCATATATACACTTATGGGTGTATACAACACTTTTTATCTAATATTGAAAAAGATAATGCGCTTATTGGAAGAATAGGGTGTTCATGTATGATTTTTTTCATATATGTGGGAGAGGGAACAATGGTCAGATGACTCCCTATGCCTCATGGATATAGGATATCAATTCTTTTATTTATTTTGGTATAATTTTTATATTTCTTTCACAAATCTTGTATCATTATCTTCACCTCCCATCCCGTCACATTGATTTTAGATTGATGGTTACATTAGTATTTTATTGGCATTGGCATTTGTTTATTATTATTTATGTATTCTTTTTAGTTATGTCATGTGTTATATTCTTTTTATACTTACATTGATGGAATTAATCACTAACTTATGATGAGGTCATGTTAGGTTCTTGGTTTGAACTTTGGGATTAAATTGATTTTCGTGTGAAACTATTCCCAAAGGCATATTCCTTAACACCCGACCATTTTTTCCATCCCATGGGGATTAGAAACACCCTTTAGGATTTTACATGGGCTGATTGGGGTGCTCAGATCGGGGGTGTCTTAGGTTGGTTCATAACTATATCTCATTCCATTACCTCCTAGAAGGAAGGATATAGGGAACAAATGTGTCTTTATGATCATGTAGGGTGGTAAAGACCAGGTGGAAAGACATAAAACAAGACTGGTGGTCAAAATATATTCTCATAAGAGAGATATTGATTTAAATTAAATACTTTAAACTATTTCTAGACTGAAGACTATTTTGATAGCTCTCGTGATCTATAGCTCATATAGTTTTCATCTTGATCAGCTAGAAGTGATGATAATTTTTTCCATGGTGATCTTAATGAAGAAATATATATTCTTCAACTAGATTGTTTTATAGAATAATGAAAATAGAAATTGGTTTATAGGTTGAAAAAATTTCTATACGATCTCAAGTAGGCACCAATATGTTTTTATCAGAGATTTAATTCAAATATTCTGAGTCATTAGTATATCAAAATTCATTTAAATCCTTGTGCAAATTTCATGTGTTTGAACAGTAATTATTTTATCATTATTCTATAGTATTTAGATGACATATTAGTTACATGCCTTAACAATGATAAAATACAAGAGACTAAAGAATTGTTGCATAGAGAATTCGATATGAATCCCTTAGGACATGTAGACAATATTATTAGGATTTATATTTAATAATATATAAATAATAGGAATATTTTTCTATCATAAAGAATTTATTGAGTAATGTCTTGAAATTATAACATTCATGACTATAAGAAAATATTCACAACTCTTCTTTCCAATTTTAATTCATCCTCAATGATGACCCTTATCACTAAAGGAGAGAGTATATATGTCTTGAGTAATTTATACATTATTAGCATGGAGTAAGATGCCGACTATTTTTTTCACTAGAACATACATTACACTTGCAATATGAGTACTTAATTTTTACATGGAGAATCTAAGATGAGAGATTTGAAACAGAACAAAGAGAATCCTATGGTATATAAATGAGACTTCAGATGCTACATTATATTATCAAGGATTAGATATCAATATCATAGTATATGTTTATTTAGATTTTACATGAGATTATAACAATATGAATTTCATTTATAGTTATGTGCTTGGTCTTACAAGTGGAGTTGTGAGCTGGATCTCAATGTTACCGTTAGTTGTGGATTTAGAAACAACTGTGGTGGAGTGCATGGAAGTTACAAATTCTTTCAAAGATGCGATTTTAATGAGAATATTATTAGAGGATCTCAAGCACATACATTATAAGATAATTTTTTTAGTGATGTGAGTACACATTACACATTGTAAGGAATCCATCTTTTCATTCCAGGAAAAAGTTAATTGGGGTACGACATTATTTTATTTCAAATTTTGTTGTGGAATTTTGAATATGAATAAAATTCATATGAAATAAAACATATATACTTTTCTAATAAATATGATTGATTTGGAAAATTTAAATGATGAAAATTCTTGAGATTCCTTATAGAGATGTGAGCGGCATATTTTGTAGGTAGAAAAGACTTATGGATATGTTACTAGTTCCTGATAAGATCTCTAAGTGGAAAATATGTCGATAGTATTTTTATCATGAATGACTTCCATCCCTAAAATTTTCATGGGGGAAGGGGGAGTATATTTTTGGGTGGCCAAATCCCACTAATACCATCCAGTGAAGGAAGAAACATGGGAGTGTGGTTTTCCTAAAAAAAGGTAGAGTAATCCTCCTTGTTATAGAAATAAGTTATGCACCTTCTCATCTCACAATAACATTTAATTTTTAGTATGATACATTATTAGGTGTTTCTCCATTTATTCAAGGGGGTTTAAATTTTTTTCTCATTATAATAGTGAGAGAGTCTGTATATGAATTTTTCCATAGTGAGATCCTTCTAGTTTCCTATGGGGTTTTCCCTTATTTATTTAGGGGGGGTGTCTATGTTATATCTAATGTACAAATTTCAACATTTTCACTTTATTTTTATCTTGAAATTATCACGAAACTAAAGGGATAATCATTTTTGGCCCCAACAGATTGGGATTGGTCCATGCTGGTAGACTCGAGGAGCTATGACATTGTCCCAATGAAAAAATATACCTTGAGGGAGATACACCTTAAATTATATTGTGTATATGATACATGATAACTTATAACATAGTGAATTATATTTGTATATCATAAGTTATGATATCCATGATTCTGTGGGATGAAATATGACATGAATAGATTTTTTTGTTTCATATGATATAGTGATATTGTATAACACTACCATGGAATGTCACATTGTAAGATGTGGCATCTCATAGTTAACTGGATCATATCAAATTACTCATAATGTATTCCATGATTCATAAGGGAATTATAATGATAATATATAACATTTAGAAATCTTCCATGATGGCTACTATCAATAGTAACATTTCATAGTATGAAATGTTGGGAAGAATTCATTTTTCCTAACGTTATAAGAGTTAAAACCGAATCTATTTACTCATAAATTTTATAACATATGATTAAATTTTTGTTTGAATTAGGTACTATCCCTGAGTCTTATATAAAGGGTCCAAGTAAAGGAGAAGGTGTGTTCATTCGATCCCACCCAAGATAACTATAAATTCTCTAAAATCTCTCTCCACCTATATCATTTTACACCAAAGGTATTTAACATTCAATGCTTGCTTGAAAAGTTTCATCTGAACATTGGGTGATTTATATCAATCCATGTATACACCATAGATAGAATTATTCATTGTCTATTCTTAGTGATCTTCATCAATAATTTATTAAAAAAACTACTGCATCCATTTGTGGTGAATAATACACAATTTATTCATTTAGATTATATATGGTTTTGGATTCAATGAATGAATATATTGGGATTTTTAGTTCCAACATCTTATATTATTTCAAATAAGTAATATTCTAACTTTTAACATCTAATAGTTGTATAAAATCTATTTTATGTTCTTTTATTATCAAAATCATGTTTAAAATTAATAAATTTGATATAGTTTTTCATATCATTTTTTGATATCATTAAAAATGAAATACTTTTTGTACCATGGATTATATCATGATATTGAAAATCATAATATTAAATTGGAATACTCTATATGATCTGAGATATCATAGTGTGTGGTTTAGTGTAATTCTTTGATTTGATAAATGTCATAGTGTATGATATGGGATTTTGTAAGGTATGATAGTGCCACTTCACACATGTAAAAATGAACATCATATCACTTATATGATAAAATGTATATCTTAACATATGGAATCACACACACTTAATGTTATATAATGAATGATACTTATATTTCAAAGAATACTATAGATAATGAATTCAATCGTATTTTTAGATATACAGTATATCACAGAAAATGATATAAACAAAAATTTACTCTGTCTAGTTTTAAATTATGAATTGAATTATATAATTGATATAAGGTTTATAAATTATGAAAAAAGGTATTTTTGGATATTTATTTAATTTTTATAATGTTTATATATAATTATTTATATTTTTTATTTATAAATTAAATTATAATGAAATATTTTATAAATAAATATTTATAATATTAAATGTTAGTTTGAAATATAATTTGAAATTATTTGACATAACTTATAATATGGATATAAAATGTTTATTTGAAAATTATAAGCATAATTTATAAGGTGGTTATAAATTAGAAAATAAAGAAAAATTTAAAGTAGTTTATATTAAATATTTATTTTCAACATAAATATTTTATTTGAAATTTTCAACCTCAATGCCATATTTGAGGAAATTATTTAAAACATATCAAAATAAGTTTTGATAAATGATTTGATCATTGTTTAAATAATAAGTATATGATATTTTTGATATATACACAATATATAGAAATAATTTCTATATATAATGTTAATGTTTGTGATATCATATATTTATAGGAAATGACATATAAATGATAATATGAAATGTCTACATTGAATAAAAGTTAATTGTTCATGTTTATCCATGCTAAAATTTATAATATTTAAAAATATTGATTTATTTATTGATGTTGAATTATTTATCACATGTTTTGATATATGAATTATTTATTTATTTGGTTTATTAAATAATTTATTCATTAATGAAAATTTTATACTATGAATTGATGGTTTTTTAGTTTAATGTGTTAAAATGTTTCTATAAATTTTAGTACATGCATTTAAGGAGTTACATGAAATTTATGATAGTTAGCCCAATTTTATTCTACCTTGACTTTTCCTTATATTGGGTTATGGGCATGAATTTAAAGGTTTATTATAGTTTAAAAAAATTGAGTATTTGAATCATAATTAAATTCAAGACACTCTTCAGTAAAGTATCCTTGGGTAGATGGATTTTAAGTCAGACTAATCTCTGGCCCTGTAGCAGTTGGAACTATTCACCTTGGGCCATCGGTTTGGGTTTGGAGTCGTTAAGGATTTCAGGCCACCCATGCCTTTCGGTTAGTAGGGCTTTCGGGCCACCTTTAAGGCCTTAGGGCCACCTTAAAGACTTCAGGCCACATGCAGTTTCCCCATACAGACTCTAAAAAAAGGGAGAAACCCCAGAAGAAGATTCAGAGAAGGTGCACTCACCAGATTAGAGCCAAATGGATTTGTTAGAATGAGTGGGTATGGGTATGACATCGGGACCAGCCTGTGCTTGCACGGGAAGCCTAGCCAGACGACCATGCAAAGGTGGAGAGCTAATATCATGATGCAGATGCTGGGGAGGGGCAGTTTCTTGTAGATAGTTTGGTTGAATTCCCTAAGACCTTGGGGTCATGTAATCTTTGAGAATACGGGCCTTGTAAGGGTTCCCCCACATCCCTTTAAAGGGGATTATCAAAAAATCAATAAAAATGAAGGCCTTCAGAAGGAATATTAATTTGGGTTAGTAATACCAACTATGAGTTCTGCAAAGAGTTACACATAAATATGGTCTGTACATATTTATTTGGTGGAAGGAATATGATTCCTAACTAAATCATTAGAATTATTCGTACATGTAATGTTAATACATGATATAATATAGTCAGATTAAATCCTCTTTAAATATACTAAGTGTCATATTTCTTCCTAACAAAACACTTTCCAAGACCTCAACAATCTATCCAGTTTTTCTCATTACAAAGTAGGGTTCCCCTAGAATATCTTGTGTAAGGAAATAAATTAATGAGATGACCCGACGATTTATGTACCAAGATATTTGTGTTTTATTTGGGTTATAGTTATTATATAAAACCTAAGAGTTGGGATTCCTTATTAACAGTGTTGAGTTTATCCTAATGATGGATTGGGTAAAGATTTGTCCTCTCAACCATCCAAGAGTGAAATCTAGTAAGATTGAAATGATTTTTCATATAAATAGATATAGTAATGAGGTTCTTTCTAAAATGGGGTCATTAATTAGTTAAATATGGATCTCATATCATTAGTTGTTATTATTCATTTTAAAATGAGTCATCATTTTTGTGAGAGAGCATTAAATGAAAGTTCTTATTAAGTGAATATGAAACATGATACTCATTTGATAAAAGATTATATTATATATATAATGGAATCATCATCATCTCCCAAATTAATGTTGAAATTTATCATGGATAAAGAGAAAATTAGTGGTAGTAACTTCATGGATTTTTAACGAAACATAAGTAAGGTGGAAAATTTTATATGTTAGAGATAACCCTTATTGAGAAACCAATTTGTGAATCCATTCAAAAAATGAATATATATACTTATGAAATATATCTAAAGTATTTACTAGAAGTATCTATTATCATTATTATGAACATATAATTCAAGTTTTAAAAGAAACATGATAGAAAGGATGTATATAAGATAATAGACAACCTAAAAATTCATTATATCAAACAAGAAAGGCATGAGAGGTTTGAGGTATCAAAGGAAATGTTTTAGTGAATGGTGGATGAAGGTACCTTAGTATAAACTCTTGAGCTCAATATGATTGGGTACGTCAATGACTTGGAGATATTGGGATAACCTCTTAGGCTTGATGTGGGAATAAAATTAATTATATAGTCAAAACCAGAAAGGTTATTATAGTTCATGGTTAAATATAATATTAATGAATTCAATAATTGTTAACTAGATCTCTAATATATGTTGAGGGATACTGAATAAGACACGGGAAGTCAAGATTCAAGGTCCATTATTATGGTGTATAAATAAATGGTTAAATAAAAGAAGATAAGTCATGGAGAGTCCACACTACAATCTAAAATAATGAAAATGATGGAAGGGAAACACTTTCATTGTGGAAATAATGGAAATAGGAGAAGGAAATATCCCTATAGCTAAAGAGTTGCAAGAAAATATATGAATATTCCATGTCAGGTATTAATGTTATAGAATACAATTGAAATATTATTAATGGAATACAATACCAACTATATGTTTAAAAAGTGTTATAAGTATATCAGAGTTCAAAATTGATAAAGGATTAAATATTAGAGCTTAAACCATGTATCTGATTAATGGAGTAAGGTATCACTACATCTAGATGTTTGATACATTGGATTGCTTAAAATATTATATGGATAAAAATAAATATTTTGTTATTCTAATATTTTTTACTTTATCTATGATGAAAAAGACTATAGTAAAAAATTATTTTTATCAATAAATAAGATGATTGTTTTGATACACAATGTTGTGAATAATACAATGATAAAAGATGTCTAAAAATAATAAGGTATTCTTATCTGAATAATGCTACATGCACTTATAATATCATATAAGATAGAGATACAATAATTTATTTGTTAAATATTATCACTAAAGAAAATAAGTGTTATTTCCCAAAATGAAAGACTCACACCCAAGAGCCTCAGTCTAGTTGTTGAGGACTCCAAAAGTGAATTAAAGATACCTAAGATAAAATCCAAATAGATAAATATTTCTGGGTTACTATAGTTGCACTATAGCATGTACTATTTGGTACTGTATCAACTGAAGCAATTAATCAATTTTGGCTTTTAGTCGACCGCTTTGGTCCTTGGGTTCTTCAAGGACTTTGGGCCACCCAAGGACATTGGGCTAGAAAGTATTATGGTCCACCTCAAGGACTTCGAGCCACCTCAAGGTCTTCGGGCCACCTCAAGGCCTCTCAGACCACATGGAACAATTGTTCTTAAATGGACCAAGAAGACTCTACCTGGATCATTCTCTAGATGAGGATTTAGAGTAGACATATTCACCCAAACAGAGTTAACAAATTTAGAAAAATGATAGGGTATGGTATTTACCATCCAGACTAGCCTATGCATGCACCGGAATCCTAGCAGGATAGTCATGCGCAGGTGGAGAGCTAGAATCAAGAAGTAGATGTTGGGGAGGGGTAGTTTCAAGTAGTTATAATCTGGATGAATTCCTATAAGATCTTCAGGTCATGTAAGGTCACAAATCCTACATGCCATGTGAGGGTTCCCCTTAAACCCTTAAATGGGGGATTATCCAAAATGAATAAAAATAATGCCTTCGGGCCATTAGGGCAATATGAGAGAGTCTCTTTATCATGGGAATATTTTTTTTAGAGAATATTGCAACTAAAAGGATTATTGGTGTTTTTTTATACATAAAAAGTTCAATGTTAAAAAATAAAATATTATTCTAGAAAAAAAATTTAGTGAAAGTTACTTAATATCCTAAAATATTTAGGGTATATAGAAAAAATATTGATATAAAGAGTTAAATTAGTTACCAAAATACTTCAATAGAAACTTTTGATGGAAATGGTTAAAATAATAATGATTATGGTGAACTTAAAAGTTGTTATAAGTAGGGAATATAGTTTAATAAAATTAAAAAAATTTATATAGTAATGTCAAGGAGTTAAAATACCTATTAAATAAGTTAAAAATAAGGAATATGATTTCTAAGTCATACAATTATTAAAACAAATCCATGCATCATAGATTTTACTCACTAAAAGAGTTTAGTGGGATAGTTTTATCAAATCACAACATAAATACGTGGTATAAATTACATATAGATATAATGAGTTTAACAAAACCCAAATGTTTTAGCAAACATAAGCCCTCTTTGGCAATTTATCATATGTGATATAATTAGATATAAACTTATGTATATATTAATAATATTATTAATGGATTATAGGAATATAAATTGTATCATGTTATACAAAAAAGTAGTCACAACTATATCACTGTTTATACTGGTTTCCTAAATTACATAAAGTGAACTGATAATTGAACCATCAAAGTAAAACATTGAGTGATTCCTAATTGATCTTTGTTGTGAATTGCTATAGATTGTGTAAAAATATTAAAAATTGGAAAGAATTGATATTAATATACAAAATATACTCTTAAGTCACAACCCATGTTTTGTGCATTGGATAGTCCACAAGGTATACTACATAGAGTGGTATACACTATATATTTAATATTCAAAGAGTGTGGTTTCATATTGTATCCCAGAAACAAATGTTAGAGAGATACATAACATGATATACTTTAAAATGTTTCATATTTCTTGAAAAATCCTTGAGTATTAGCTAATAAAGAAATTTTTAGGCATGTTGGTGACTGTGTCATCTGTTGGAGCGTAATTAAGATGTTATTTTCCCTCTCATTTAAAAATTTTGACATATGGGAAATTAATTGAAATAAAAAAGGAAATTTATGGTAATACTTATATATGTTACATGTGATGTGATTATATATTTGGATGAGGTGTATTTGATGTGCTCATCATATTAAATGAATGGTATTTGATGTATTCATTGATATAGTCGATCTACACATAGAGAATTGAGAATTTATGAAGTTTCTATATGGGATTCACCAACTATGTGTCCCATAGTCACTCAATGTCTTATAAAAAGATATTATAGGACTTTATATACTTGTATATGATTGAAATGGTGGACATATATACAGGTATACATGTGTTTGGTGGATATTAATCTAAATACCATTATATATTGAGTAGAATAGTTTCTTTTCTAGAGGATGATATTTTATTACATTTATGAATTCTAGAATCCATATTTGTTTTAAACACTATAAATGACCATTACGTTACACTTTATGCTTGATTTAATTGGGATTGAGTTTCTGAGAATGTAGAGAGATTATTTAAAACTATTTTAGAGTTTTTACAAAATATATTTTGGTAGAATATTGAAAAGGAATTTTATTTGATATAATACACTATGAATTTGATGATAGATTTATAATTTTTTTGGAAGATATCCAAAAGGATTTTTGTATATGATTTCATAAATTATTTTATATGATACAATATAAGGTGAGATTTAATTCATGTCTATGCGACTTTAGTGAATGTCGGAGGTTTATTGAGATATACCTTAAATTCTAATGGTTATATGATACATGTTAACTTATTTAATAGTGTACAATATATAGATATCATAATTTATGATATCCATGATTCCATGGAAATAAATATTCCTTGGATAGGCATGTCATTTTATATGATATAGTGATACTACATAGAACTACCATAGCTAGTTGTATTGTGAAACATGACATATCTTAGTTCATTGGATTATATCATATAAACCCAACACACTCCATAACCAAGAATAAAATTATGAAAGTCCCAATGGGATTTTGTAGATATAAATAGGTGTGTGTGGGGTGAATCAGGTGTAACTAATTTTTATCACAAAATAATATCTCCATTTTATTATTTTCCTCTACTTTGGTCTTTATAACCTCTATGGTTAGTTAATACTCAAATGAATCATATTTTTTCTACTTAACCCAAATTCACTAAATGGAATCAAATACAATAGAAAAGTAAATTAGAAAATGTTTTGAATTGGTTTGGACCTAATGTTTGAAACCTACTCCTTGATGTTCTCATTGTTATCCATGTCATAAATTTTATACTATAATATATTTGTCAATTATAAAATAAGTGTGACACTTTTATACTAACCCACTCTCTCACTATATTACACATGTGAGGAACTCACAATTGTACACTTGTAAACTAGTCAAAATATTATTCATGTGATCCAACCACTATATTACCAAAGTGATGGATACTACTGTAGGTTATTTATATTCACCCCTAGAAGTTATTCTAACAAAATTCTTCCACCTTCTTAATGTATATTATATTTATATTTAGGTATTTCACTACACCTAAAATACTTATATGTTTACTCAATTAGAGTATATTGACTTCCTGAATATTTTATGAACACAGAACACACAATTTAGTCTATAAATATTGCACAAATCCCATATCAACTATAGAAAAATGAATTTTGGATTAATCAACTTTTATAGTAACTGAAAATGAGACAAGTTGACACACATAACTTCTTTATCTTCTTTTTTGTAAACCAAGTGGATATTATTTTAGAAAATACTCAACAGATCCACTTCATTTTTTAAAGAGGTATGGTTATCTTGATTAAATAAATAAAACTCTTATTCTTTTAGATTTTAATGGTTTATCTTGGATACAAAATTTAATAAATCACAATATGTTTCCTTAATATATTTTATTTTTTGGAGAGATTCTTTTTATTATTGTCTAGGTGGATACTCAATTATATTTGGAGTCTCTTTCATTTCCATTAATGGAATTTTTTGAATGAATATTGTATGCAACAACCACTACCTGCAATAACCACATCCCATGATCTCATATCTATGTTTTCATTTTTTCCAACTGTTGAATCTTTCCCAAATCAAATAAGTATTACCAAAATACCATTATTAAATGCATATCACATTGTCAAAAATATTTATCTTCTATTTTCTTATAGGCTCAACTTCATTATCTTCAAGAGAATATCCATGATCACCACACATCAATCATCAAAACTATATTAATATTTCATAGTAACACATATCGTGACATAGAAAAATTATCTTATAGTGTGAGAGATTCCTTGAATAACTATATAGATCTCAGTATGAATGTGTATGTTCTATCATCCACTAAGAATCTTCCTTTACATTTTATCAATCATGTATCAAAATTTTTTGCGATATTTAATTAGTTAAAAATATATTTAGAAAATTAAAATTTCAATTTTCACATAATGTAGTGTTATGGAAACATTTATTTAGACTTTATAAATGTATCTAAAAAGTATACTTTCATTTATATTCTTCATCAATATTGATGATAAACTTATCACAATTTTGTAGCATGAATAAAAAATAATCTGAGGTGTTTGTGTTGCTTAATACCATGGATAATAGCTCTATAAACACCACATTTTTTCCCTCTTCAGAGTCTTAAATATGAAAACCTGATTTTTCAGTCTGTATAATTCTCCAAATTCTCCTTAGTGTTAATGGTTATGTAGACATATATCATTCTTATGAAAAATGTTGTGTACAAATATGATGTGTACCCAATGTCTGGATATTTTTTTACACACATAATGTATACATATATTATGGTTACGCAATATCCAAATCATGGTTAGGTATCAATTGGATGATGTTATAAAAAATGCATGGATGATGATTATGTAGACAAGGATTCATTCCTAAATAGCCAGATGATGAATACATAGAGGCGATGATGGTTATGCATAGAATATTAATTCTTATAATGTAATGAATTTTAACTTATGTATTAAAGATAATGGTTATGTAGGAAATTGGTGGTTCCTAATCACATATGAGAGATGATTCTTACACCACACATGAACTTGTCCATTTTTCCATAATTACTTAAAATGTCTTCAAGGCTATTTAAAATCATTTTTAGCATTCTAAAACCTTTATACAAGAGTGTATAGGAACTAGGTACCTCATCCTTCAGATATATTAGTAATCGTATGGTTTCTCATAATTTATAATAGCCTCTTATAGTATGGAATCATCCAACTACCATGATTCACTCCAAATCACTTAAAAAATTGGTGTAGATAATGCTCCACAACCTTGGTAATTTTCATTCAAATTAGAATCAACTAAAAAAATCACATTTAATTAGATGAAAACATAAAATCCATATATTTATACTTCATTATGCATATTACATCAACAACCACTTCAATTCCTTTTGCACAAGAGATAGATTCTCTTTAAAATTTTCATGTTATCAAAATCATTACTTATTTATCACACATTGAATTACTCCATGTTGAAAACAAATTAAATTAAATCCTCTCCAAATCAAAGGGTACTTCAATATATACCTTTAGATTTTATTTCAAATAAAACTTTTCTTTCAAAGTCAATATAAATTTTCTCTTCGTAATTGATAATAAATAAAAAAGATCGTAAAATTTTCTCCACCTTAGTGATATAGCAGGGTAGAATTGAGGATGGTCTCCTTCCACTTTTTATATCTCATAACATATAATGAAAGAATGTATCTTGTTAAACTAACTCTTATAACTTTAATAAATTCATTTCCCTCTATTTAATTTTTATCCACTTTACAAGTCCTCCATCCATTCGTGAGAGAAGGTTGTAACACACTTTCTCTTAGAAAAGTTCCATCATCCAACCAAAGCTAAATATACCTAGGAAAACCCAGTGTCAAAAAAAAGAGTGGTTAAATTAGAAAATAAAACTACAAATTTACTCACTTTAATTTGGAACCAACTTTTAACTTTCTTTCTTAAGTGATATCTGAATGAATTTTCTAGACATTTTATAAACCTACACTTTACTTGGCCAGGCACATAAAGAAATTTCAAGTGTAAGGTATATATCCCATTTGGTTAGATCATAACTCCCACTTGATAAACATAATGTGTATGAGTTAAAATAGTAATGGGAGAATGAAAATCATATGTCAAACTTCAATTTTAATGGGGCTATCCATATTTAATAATTCAATATATTTTTATAAATCATTAGTAACTTCACAAATTTTAAGATCTCACCTCAAGGGATTGTTTTCTACCTTAATCACTTTTAGTTACTTATATTTAATAACTTCTATTATGATTTGGTAATATGGTGGGTCTCTTAAGCATATTAGTTGAAAAAATGGGGTTTATACTTGTTTCTAAACCCACATAAATTAATCTTGGTAGCTCACACACTTATAGAACACTTCATACTATTTCCTCTCTTTACTTCCCACGTCTGATCACGTTTGACCACCATGTATTTGTTTCCATTTTTAGATTTATTTTGAGTTGAAAAGGGATAATTGAATTTAGAAATTATATCTCTTTCAAAATTTTAATCTTACTCTAACTTTATTTACCTTTCCAATTGATATAGAAATATTATTTTTCATTATTTATTCACATTCCCAGATTTATTTTAATGTGGAAAATCTGGTTTCATAGATTATTTCATTGAACTTTGAGTAATTGGTGCCTTTCCATTTTTTTCTGAATATGAAGAATAGTAATAAATTTGATAGGAACATGTCCTACCTTTCTACACCTTCCACACACTAATTTTTTAGCTTTTAAGATACCCTTATTGGGTATTATATAGACTACTTCACTGGGAATTTCAACCACTACTATAATCTCGATCTCTCCCTATTTTATGTATTCTTTATTAGATTATAGCATGCTCTATTTCACTTTGAAATTCATGGTCATATTGTATTGATCCTTGACGTGTTATCTTTTTCCACAATAGATGTATTTTCTCTTTTTATTGATATCATTTTTATAAATTTTCATTAACTTATTTCCAAGATTTGATTCAACATTGTTCTCTTGATTTTATCCCAAGGTAGAATTTACATTTTTATTTACCCACATGAATCTCTGTTTCCTTCTTCACTTCCTATTATAAAAAGAGTTGAAATGAACTAGTAGACACCGATATTCCTCATAACAGTGGTTGGATATATTTTAATACTCGTAGAATTTTTTTAATAATTCAAATTTGTTACTTGTTGAAATATATTTCCCCACATTCAAGGTCTTCTTATTTATAATAGGTTTTTTTCAACCTTCTTTTGTTCTCCATTGTTTATAACATATATAATATTCATAGAATGAAATTTTGTTCAAACATTAAATATCCATATTCTTAAACTTATAACTAAACCAATATCTCCTAATTAATATATTTGTTCCCACTTTTGGTGTAATCATCTAGATTTTTTCAATTGCACAAATTTATATTTTTAGGCGGGTACACCACTATTTTGCTATTCATCTGGGAATACAATTTCCTTATTTATGCTCACTTACACCCTTGACTTTTTGGGGTGTTTTCCATCATTATTTACTCTTCTATATTTTTACAGTTTTTAAATTTAAATATACACATGAAAACGATATAGACATAGTAAAAACATATTCAAATGAGTCATGAGATTAGGATGGAATATTATCCAAGTGATATACATCTATTTAAGTGACTATTTTAAGTCCTCTTAGAGTGAAGACTCATTTTTCATGTTTTTAGGGAAATACCCTTTTCCTCAACCATTTGGTAAGTTTCACCTTGGTTTGATTCTATATTCCTTATTTTTTATTTCCAGCTCAATATTTTTCAAATTGAGAAAATTATTTTTATGTTCACCTAATTTTAATCCATCTTCCCATTAAATATTAATTTTTTAAATTTCATCTTAATCAATTTTAATTAGATAAACTAAATATTTTTCCAACTCCTTTACCCTTATTGATTTAACATTCAGCTGGGTTGTCTTGAATTCCATGAAGAATTTATAAATCTTATCCAATGCATCAATCAATTGCTTGAATTTTTTTAAAAGACTTATTTCACACATTATTATCTTCGAAATTATTCATAAATTAAGGGAACCATTTTATTGTAAATAATATATTATATTATTTGACTTTTATATGTTTTGTGATAATGTTACAAAAACTCAATTTATTTTCTAATATATCTTCCAAAATATAATGTTCGTCCTAATGCTATGACCTATTATCTTGTATCCCATTGATACATGATATATATAAGTAATAAATTCATTGGGAAATTTCTTCAAGTGATATTTAATTTTAGAATATAATTTACCAGGTGACTCATTAAATCCATCTTCTTAATAGATGGAGATACTTGTTTCATCAGAGGAATAATCATCAATAGATTCAAAATAACACTTATCACATTGACCAACCTTAACTAGTGGGGATTACAAGGTCTATATTGATCTATTTATATACATTATGTCATTTTACTTATGTTTGTAAGAGTTTTAGTTTGATATGTCCAAATATATTTTAATATGGATGGAATCTAAAATTTCTATTAAAGTCACATAAAGCTAAAATATGAACTTCATGACATCTTGAAAAAATACTCAGGAAATAAAATTAAGATCTGACTAGAGGGAACATTTTCTATGATATAAATTGAAAGTCTTAGTAATATTATATAGACACAATTGGGCGGTGTGAATAAGTTTTGATGAGTTTTTAACACATACCAATAACTTATTTTAAGTATTTGACACCCCTTTAGTCTTTATAACCTCTTTAATAAGTTATGAAACTAATAGACCTTCTTAATTTACCCAAATAACATTCACCACATGAAAGTACGTAAAATAAGAAAATAAGGTTTGTAGGGTTTTTACAAGGTTCATCCTTGATATGGGAATCCCACCGCTTGCCATTCTCAATGTTATCCATGTTATAGATTTCCCACTAGTAAATGTTTATTAATTAAAGTGAAAGTAGATTTTTTATCCTAACCCACTCTCTTACAATATTAAATTAGTGATGACTTTACAATATTACAGATGTGAACCGATCAAAATATTCTTCATGTGACCCAACCATTATATTTTATAAGTGATCACTACTCCTGTGGGTTTATTATACTCAATCCCATGATTTTCAATATAAAATTCATTATCTTTATTGATGTAGATAATAGTCCAGTTTAGGGTTTTTTGTATTGTGACAACTGGGCCACCATGGCAGCACAAACACCCCACCTTTAACATGGCCATCGGGTCCGGGCCCGCAAGGTATCACCAGTTTCCCCGCAGACACATGGTCCCCACCCTGGGGCCCAGCCACGTCCCCAAACTGGTCATTTGAGTAATGATAGTGTGCACAGACCAACACATGTCCTTTCTAGTGTGATTTTTCCTCGCTCACACACACCCTGGTAAACTACTCAGAATGTCCCCCATCTTGATCACTACATTAGGACCAAAACACATAAATGTGAAGTTCTAATTAGGTAGGCTCCTTAAAATGAAGGTTCACCTTGTTGACATGAGTCATATCATTTAGTCATTTAACCCTTTATCATTTTGTGGTATAACAATCACCCCTATAGAGCACACCGTCATCGTTGTGGGTCCTACATCTCAACCCAGGAAGTGCACCACACTTAAGGCTAGGTACCACCTCTAATACCTAATGTGAAAACTGGGCCTTAGGGACAACACAAACAGCCTGCCTTTAACATGGCTGTCGGGTCCTGGCCCGCCAGGTACCACCAATTGCCCCGCAGACATGTGGTACCCACCCTAGGGCCCACCCATATGCCCGAACGGGTCATATGACTAATGAGAGTCCCCACAAGAAAAAAATGTCCTTTCTAGTGTGCTTTGTCCCACTCCTTGCTTTGTAGTGTTTTTACAAGGTTCGTACCTGATATGGGAATCCCACTCCTTGCTATTCTCAATGTTATCCAAGTCATAGATTTCCTACTAGTAAATGACTATTAATTAAAGTGGAAGTGTATTTTTTATCCTTACCCAATCTCTTACTATATTACATTAGTGATGTGTTCACAATATTACAAATTTGAACCGATCAAAATATTTTTCACATGTCCCAACCATTAGATTTTATAAGTGATCACTACTCCTATGGGTTTACTATATTTGATCCCATGATTTTCTCTATAAAATTCATCCTCCTTCTTGATGTAGATAATAGTTCAGCAGTCCCCACAAGCCAACACATGTCCTTTCTAGTGTTCTTTATCCCACTCATTTCTTTGTAATGTTTTTACAATGTTCATCCCTAATATGGGAATCCCACTCCTTGTAATTATTAATGTTATCCAAGTCATATATTTCCCACTAGTAAATGTTTATTAATTAAATGGAAGTGGATTTTTTATCCTAACCCACTCTCTTACCATATTACATTAGTGATGTGTTTATAATAATACACATGTGAACCGATCACAATATTTTTCACGTGACCCAACCATTATATTTTATAAGTGATCACTACTCCTGTGGGTTTATTATATTTGATCCCATGATTTTATCTGTAAAATTGATCCTCTTTCTTGATGTATATAATATTTCAGTTTAGGGATTTTTCTATTGTGACAACTAGGCCCTGATGACAGCACAAAAACCCCACCATTAATAGGATCGTCGGGTCCTGGCCTGCCAGGTGCCACCAGTTGCCCTGCAGACACATTGTCCCCACACAGGGGCCCACCCACGTGCCCGAATGGGTCATCTGACTAGTTACTGTCCCCATAGGCCAACACATGTCCTTTCTAGTGGGCTTTTTACTCACTCCCACACACCCAGGTAAACTTTCTATAAGGTCCCCCATCCTATTTACTACTCTAGGATTTCCACGCTTAACTTTTAAGTTCTAATCACCCCCCCCCCTTAGTGCACAATGTCATCATTGTGGTCCCTACATCTCAACCCAGGTAGTGCACCACACTTATGGATGGGTACCACCTATGATACCAAATGTGACAACTGGGCCCTGATGACAACACAAACCCCCTGACTTTAACATGGTCGTCGGGTCCTGGCCTACCAGGTACCACCAATTTCCCCTCAGACACATGGTCCCCACCCTACGTCCCACCCACGTGCCTGAACGGATCATCTCACTAGTGACATTCCCCATAGTCCAATACATGTCCTTTCCAATGTTCTTTGTCCTCACTCACACACACCTTAGGGAACTTCCTAGAAGGTCACCAATCCTGATCACTACTCCAGGACTAGAACGATTAACTGTGAAGTACTAATCTGGTAGGCTCTCGAAAAGGAAGGTGCACCTTACTGACAAGATTCATATCATTTAGTCATTTAACCCTTTACCATTTGGGGGTGTCACATCTACACCCAAAATACTGACCAGATTCCTCAATCATAGTACTTTGACTGCCTAAATATCTTTTGAAAAAATCACATGAAACTTAGTCTTTGAATATATCATAGCTCCCAAACCCTCTATGGAATCTAATTTCTAGATTTATCAACATTTATTTTAACTAAACACAACACAATTAAATACACTCAACCACTTATACATTTTCTTCTAAACACACCTAGATATTCATTCAACACATGCTTGATAGATCAACTTCTTTACTTCAAGAGGTCTAGTTATCTCAGTTCACTCGACAATACTCTTCTTATTGAAGGGGTTCTTGGTTTCTCTTATCCATACAATAAATCCCACCCAACAACAACCCTCTATCAATTTTATTTTTTCAATAGAGCCTTTCCACTTTTTTCTAAGTGGATACTCAATTTTAGTGGAGGAATCATTTATTTTCATAAATGGAAATATCTCACATGAACATTTCAAGAAACAAATAGTGCATGAAATAGACACATGATATGCTCTAATATATAATTTTTTTCAATAACTATCTCTTTATCAACTCAATGGAGTAATAAAAAATTACCCTTATTAAATGAATCACACTTTGGTGAATATATTTTTCTTTTATTCTCCCACATTCCCAACTTCACATTATTTAAGATAATATATAAAATATCTAGACTTTAATATATATATATATATGAATAATACATAGAAACAAAGATTAAAGTGTATAAAAATCATCTTATAGTGTGATAGATTCCTTGTAAACCTATATAGATAACTGTTTGAGTCTCTACAAAACAAAATCCACTCATCATATTCCTTTCTTTCTTCTCAATATTAAATCAAAAATGTTTTTGTGATATTTAATCAATGTATATTTACTTTAAAATGATCCAATTTTAACTTCATTTGAATATAATATCATGGAAAATCACATTTATACATTTGGAAATTCTCTCAAATTCTTCTTACATTGATCTTTTTCACCATGATTGATGATCTACTTATCACGATTTTAAAGAATGAATAGAAAACCTTCTAATGTGTTTGTAATGTTTAATACCCAAAATAAGAGCTTTGGAATCATTACATTTTTTCCCTCTTAAGATTATTTAATATGGAATCTTGGGGTTTCAGTATGCTGAATTCTAAAAATTCTCTTATGTGTTGATGGTTATGTAGATATAAATTATCCCAATAAAGAATGATGTCTACATTGATGATGTTTATGCAGTGCATAAAATGATTCTTATTCTCAAGATGTATATGCAGATGGAGGTTACATAGAATTCATATCAATGTTATGAAACATTGGATGATGTTTATATAGAAACATGGATGATTCCTACACAGATAAATATTTATGACTACGTAACTAGATGATGCTTATGTTGAGGTCATAATGGTTACACATAGAAGATTTAGGTTTATGATACTAGGAATTATTATATAGTTACACAAGATTATAGTTATGTAGGACATTTATGATCCCTATTCACATCAAATAGTTGATTGTTATAAAGCACATGGAATTATCAATTTTTATTGATACCCTTCAAATGTATTCAAGGAATCCATAATTCAATTTCATCCTTCTCAAAACTTCATCCAAGATTATGTAGACAGTAAGTACAATATAAATCACATGAATTACTCCTTGGATAGTTTCTCATCATCCCTCACAACCTCATCTAGTATATAATATCACCACTAGATATCTTCACTACAAATCATTTGAAAAATACTGTAGATAATACTTTAAACCATTGTTACTTGTCTTTGACATCAGGATTAATTAAATATTTTTCATATGTAATCGGATGAAAAAATGGTGTCCAATTATTCAAACTTCAAATCCCACATTACATGTACAACCTGTTCAATTCATTTTTTACATGAGGAAGATTATCCTTTACTAATTCCATGAAATCCAACTCATTTATTCTTTAACACACATTGATTTAATTTACATTAAAAACAATACAATTAAGGCTTCTCCAAATCTATGGTCACTTCACATTCATATTTTAATACCTAACAATAATGATTTTTCCATTATTTATATCATCAATAATAATGTTTCATATAATAAAACATTAGGAAGAATCATTTATTAGATGATTATAAGAGTTATAACCAAATCCATTTTATTATAATTTTTTTAATGTCTGAGTAAATGATTGGTAGGATACATGGATATCCTCAATGTAACACCCCAGGTAAATAATGAATATGAAATTTTCATATTTATCCATATTTGTGAATAAAATATTAATATGACTTTAAAGGGGACGCTATGCTCGATGGCGTACCCAACACGCAACAACGAGTTTCTTGGGAATCTTACGTTTCACTCTAATAATAAAATAATATTATTCTAAATGGTAGTTAACATGTAGCCGTTGTAATGGAGGAAATGGATAGAAATAACTAAAATATGATTATATATGTTCTTAAATATTTTTACATTTATACAATAAAAGATAAAGGCTTAAAATACGGAAAGAATTCAATTTTAGGCGTATATGCCCTAGTTTTCACTAAAGGTTCACTTATCACCTTTTGATGGAGAAACGTCATTAAATATAGTTTTGCTCACTCTTAAACATTCTTTTGGACCAAATAAAACTCTTATTAAGAATCGGGACATCAAAATTTACTTTGTGTAAATTTTTGGTATCTTTCCGATAAAGTTCTTTTTTTTAATGAATAGTGTAAAATGTTGTATTTTAATTCAAAACCACTTCTTAATATAATTTATTTATATGATTAGATTATATTTTGAATTGTTTTTAAAGTGAAATTAGAAAATATTTTTACCATTAAATCCAATAGTGGTCGTTGGAATCAATTTCACTTTGAAATCAGACTTAAACTAGTGTCAATCTTTTGATACTTATTGTTTCATAAAACACGCTATTTGTCATGACAGCGGGAATTAATTATTAAATTAATTAATGTGACTTATATGTTTTGAATTTTGTAAAACGGACTTCATTTTTGAATTCAGAATATCAAATATAGCTTAGGGTGAATTTTTGGGATTTTTCTGAAAAACTTCAATTTTTGATGAATAGTGAAACCACTAAGTGGTACTTATAAAAACTGATTTTCTGTTTAAATGAAATTTTTCCATCATTGTGTTTTGATTTTCAAAAATCTGACATACATGGTTGTCATTAAGAAGTAAAATGTGGTTCAATGAGATTAAAATAATTTTTTGGTGAATAGTAACTTATTAAGTTTTTAATCGCGATTAGTGGTAATTAGTGTGGTTTAAGGTAAAAATAATGCTTTAATAAAATGAGATGAGCATGACACATGTCTTACCCTCATTGGTTGTATCATGGCCGACCAAGACAAGCCATGGGTCAACTTGGGGACCCCATGGATCCACTTTGGTTGGGAAATGACATAAATAACATTTTATTTAATGTAAAAGTAAAATTGACACAAACATGATATGTTTTACTAAAAAAATTTTTCAGTGAGGTTATACAAGTCATATTTTTGATTATAAATATTCATTGGAAAGATAAAAAGATTTCCTACATCATAGTAATTTTTTATAATTTTTAGACATTAAATAAATTAAATTATTTATGACATAATAATGATGCAGTGATGACATCATTATTTGACGATTTAAATAAAATGGAAAGATAATGTAAAATCTATGAACTACACATGTCCAAAACTTATTGGATGAGTGGATTTCTAAGCCTTATCACCTTATACACGAATTATATCAATGTGGGACCTTTTGAAACCGAAACACATTTTCAAATAAAGTAATATTTCTTTACTTTCCAAAAGTGCCCCTCCTCTCCTCTTATAAAAGGCCCCCACCTCTACCTCATTTAACACACTACTCAATCCTTTGGCTCGGCCAAACCCTACCCATTTACTCTCTCCACATTCCTCTCCTAATCCTAGAGGATTCCCTTTGGGCATAATCCTTTCAGAGGAAGCCTTTAGGCTCAAATCAAAAGGAGTTAAACTTTTAAAGGTAATTCACTCTCTCATGTTCATTTGTTTTATTTTGCTTCTCCAACCCCATAAACTCTTTTTATTTACTTCTTTTTTAACAACACCAGTATATTCAATATACTAGGATGTTTTTATAAGATTTATTCGAGATACACTCTCACACAACTACATCAAATGGTTAAAGAACATACGGTTTCCGTGGATGGTGAAATTCTGCCTCCCGAAACGATGATTGTTCAATACTCATTTAACACCTTCAAAGGTGGCCATTATGATGTCACTATTTTTATATATGATATATAATATGTTTATGTTTTATTTAAGCTTCTGTATTTTTCATTTTTGTCTTACCTTTATGGCTTCCATTATGGGTATACGCGATATCTTCATTTAAGGAAGTGCGGACTACCGCCCCCTCAAAGTGATTTGATTCGTTAAATACCATATGTGGGACGTATAAAGGATGGAACTATGATATTATACTGTAATTATAATATACCTTTATATCATTATTATTCCATTCTATAAAATATGAAATAGAAATGAAAGTAGCGTTCATGCGTACGTACGGCTTACCGTCTCCATGAACGGTGCATTTCATTTCTTACCTCTAAATGATTATGTAATGTTATAAATGCATGCATGTACTGGATATATATGACATATATGATATCCAAATCATGAATATTATTCTGGATATAATAAACATTTGACCACACGAACAACATGTAATGGTAAGAAGTCCACTTTCGACTTAAGAACCAAATATCGACAAAACAAACATTATTAACTTAAATGTTTACATAATGTTTATAACATGGAAATAAGTGATCTAATAGGAATAATGATCTATAAAAGGGTTCTTAATAAAGTGTAAATTAACTCAAGTTTATTATTCAGGACGTTAAAGAACGATCGAGTCAAGTCGGACCCGAGGTAAGGGATCTTACTCCTCTCTTTATTTTTAAGTACACTCTTTTATGTCATTCCTTTTAAAGCTCATCTTTCTTGTTATTGGGATGATCTTTTATATTAATACTACTGTAATTTTTATGTTCATGTGATGAGAGACCCTATTCTCTCTCATCAATCCATTTTGGAAGTTTTGATTGGCGCCGTTAGGCTGCCGAACTTTCGTAAGAGATCTAACTTCTCTCTTTCTTTTTAAGTACTCTCCTTTATGTCACTTCTTTTAAGCTCCTATTTGTAATTTTGGGGGATGTTCTTTTATATTCCTCTTGCTTTACATTATATTGTAATGTGATGAGATACCCTATTTGATCTCATCAATCCATATTCGGAAGTTTTATGTGGCGTCGTTAGGCTGCCGAGTTTTCGTGAGGGATTTTTCATCTCACTTTTATTCCCGTGAGATTTATGCTACATTTGCCACAAATTCCATTGAGTGGTGTATGTACTGCCCATTATTCTACTATTTGGGTAATATACTTTCGTTTATGAGTATTTACATCAATGACCTATTGTCTTTCTTTCATGGGGTGTATGTTTTGAAAGATACCCAAGTCGGTAAGGGAACCTTTCACCCTCCTCTTTTTTAAAAGACTTCTTTTATTGGGACTTTTAATTTACATATTTTTATGTTGGGATATGTTCTCATACATCCTTATTGATGTAAATTTTATGTCCAAGTGATGTGATACACTTTTTTTCTCTCATCAACTCATTTTGATGTGATGTCGTTAGGCTGTCAAGGGAACTTTTTAACCCAATTTCGATTTCTTTGGGTTCAACTTGTAGTCATTGAATATGGCATCCATTGAATATGTGTGAATGACCTTTTATTGTTTTAAACTTAATATCCACTTATATTGGGTGTATATATATTTGTCACACATATTTTTTGAGATTTATTTGCCCTTAATTTAAGGATACCTTCTTTATAAGGGATTTCATCACATTTGACATTTCTATTGAGGGCTCATTGTTGTTATGAATCAATTCAATCTTATATGGTGTATATACTGTCCTTTGGAGTATTATATCATGAATCCTTTTATTCTCATGATATTATAAAATTCTGACTAAATGTTATTCCTCGATTATTGTATTCAAGTGTCTCTAATTTTGGTAAAACCCCTTTAACCAAAATATCGTTTTAAATGTTTTAATTATTTGTTCTTATTAATATCCATGTTTTCAAAATGGTTTTAAGGATTTATTTATATGGATATTAATGGTTTAAAATTTTAAAAGTTTCAAGGTGGTATGGGACACTTTGATTCAAAAATCTCTTTATTAAATGTTTTAAATGGTTTTGGAAATGGTTTCTTTTTGAATGGATTCATTATTTCAATATCCTAAAATGTTATATTGTGATTGAAATGTGGAAATGTTATGTTTCCTTTATTCATGTTTATGTGATACGATTATGTTATGGTTCTTGGGCATTGTTATGAAGAACAGGTGGTTCCGTGATAAACTAAGGGCGGGTGAGCCCGATATAGCTCTCCAATGCATTGGGTAACGCGAAGGAGTGAAACGTTAAGGTTTCTCCGAAGAGATTTAGGGAATATACTGTGATGGGTATTCCAAATGTAACCAAGAGGGTTACTCCCTACGTAAGAATGTTATGAATGCCTCAAGTTACCTTTATGTCTTATGTTTTCTATGATTTATTCATGATTTGATATGCCTATGTTTTATGGGTAAAGTATGATTTCATTCTTATATATTTATGAACTCATGTTTCCTTTCCATATTTTTATAACCCTTACTGAGCTTTTTATGCTCATCCCAAGTTTTTGAAATGTTTTTCACAGGTCAAGGGAAAGGTACATGATGTGATGATAGTGTCAAGGATGTGTCAAGAAAGAATCCGTGTTTTATTTTAAATAGGTTTCCGTTGATGGGAAGAATGAATATTGTCTTTTATGTAACCACTTTGTTTAAATGTGGAATGTAATGCAAGTTTCATGATCTAATTCTCTAAAACTCTAAACCTGAAAATATCCTCAATGTGTAATCTTGTAATAACTCAAGATTAAGTAAGGTTTAAGGCTGGGGCATTATAGTTGGTATCAGAGGTCGGTTTAGATAACTTTAGAGGTTAGGGTATTCTTTAAGCATAATTGAAAATTACCATAATGGTTAGGATTTCAGAAAGAGTCTTAGTTTTAGATAAAGTGAATGAGTAAGTATATCTTATTGTCTATCTTACTCATTAGTACATGATGGTTTTGTTGATATACTCACACTGACCTTTTTGGTTTTAGTAAATGGCTGGATCTAGCAGGCACCAAAGTAACAGTGGATGTGAAGGAAACTGTGACAGTTTTTTGAGCAAGCAACTGAATGATATGGGAGCTGCAATGAGAAATCTTTTGATTATCCTCAACCAACTCTCTGGAGTCATGATTGACCACCTAAACCTTGGAGATTTCTCTAAGGCATCATATATGCAAGAAACAAATCCCTACGGAAGTACAGGTAATAATCATAAAGGTAAGTGTGTTCAAAAACCTATGTGTCAAAGATGTGGAAAGAAACACCTAGGAAAATGTTTCAAAGGGACAGAAATATGCTATAGATGTGGAAATGAAGGTCATAAAGCAAGAACCTGCCATGGAAAAAGGAAGCATCCAGTTGACTCGAGGAAAGGGAAAGAAGTTCTTTCTGAGAGATCAATTGAATGTTTTAAATGTGGTGTGCATGGTCATTATGAAAACACATGTCCTATGAAGAAGTTTCGTGAATGGGGTCACCAAGAGCGTACCAATATTCGTTTACCAATACCTAATGCCATTCCAATTGAGGATGAAGAAACTGACAATGACCAATCAAAGGTATGTACTATTTCATGACTATTGTTTTCTTATTTTGGAATCTTAGGATATGAATCATGATTTTGTTTGTAGGAAAGAGGTATTTCGGAATAAGTTGGAAAAGAATGGATAATGGATCATGAAGAATGTTGAATGAGTAAGATGTCAACATATGAGGGCTTCAAGAGTTAGGGTGAAATTCTTAAGAGTATTAAGTCTCTTTTGATGATGGGGTTACATTAGAAGACTTTTTATATTATGTGTAACCCTGATGTTTAATATAGGCAAATTTTATTCAAGTAATAGTTATCTTTTCCTTTGTGGACATAGTTATAAAGAACCATTTGGGTTTATATGATCCTTACTTTTGAGGTAATTATGGGTTACCATATGTTATGATTGAAGTGAAAGGCATGAGATAAAATTGAGGTTAAATTATGTTATGGTTATTTTTGATGATTTTATCCCTTTTTGGGTAATGATTTTAGAATTATATAGTTTTTGAAAAAGGACAACACGCAAACCGTGTGACAACCCGTCGCGTCGGACAATGCTGCGGGAATCAAACCCACAACCAAAGTGCGACTGGTATTTATCGCCTACCACTGGACTACGTGAAGCCCCTGGTTAGTTTGACTGATTATTTTTAGTTATATGATTTTACGAATTAAGAGTAAGTTGATTTTGGAGGATATGTGATTAGGATAATTACTTTTCAATGTGAGACTTTAGGAGCAACTGATGTTGTTTGGAGATAAATGTTACGATTTAACTTGGAAGACTATATGACTAAATCCTTCAAATATTTGGGTTTCAATCTTATATTGGTTTACTTTGAAGAATTTTATGGACAAATTGTTTATCGGATGGTCCTCGTTGAACTTTGGGTTTTGTTGGACAAATTTTGGAGATTAAGAATAGATTTTCTTTTTATAAGGGGTTATCCTTTTCTGGATTATCTAATCTTGTACTAACCTTTTTGGTTTTGGTTTTGGTTAAAGCCTAAAAACATGGGATGTATATAGTTCTCTTTTGGGGATTAGGTGATTCTCTAGAAGATTATAGTACTCTTAATGCGAACAAGTCTCCCTAAATACTCGTCTTTTGGAAAAAATATGAGTTTGACTAAGGAATCTAGTAAAAGTTGAAAGTCAACATGATAAGTGATTATTCTTCCTTATGAATAAATTCCTCAATAAAAAGTAACTTAAAACAAAAATGTTTTCTATTAACTTTTCCTACTGGGGAATCGAATACCGTTTAACCCATCACAAGTTTGTGATTTTCTCGTGGTTAACTTTCTCCTAAACATGTTTTCTATCACTCTCCATCAGAACATGACCCTTTGTTTTTTCCTCCATGTCCATATTTTCATACTTGGAATCCTAGTATGGGTTAACTCGGGTGACCTTTGTACTTATCTTTATTTATTTTAAAGTGATTTTTTTTACCGACTCCTCTCCGATGTGGGACGTTCAAGGATGTTTCCAAGCGCAATTTTAAAATTGCGAGGACACAATTCCCAAAAGGGGGAAAGGATGTAACACCCCAGGTAAATAAGGAATATGACATTTTCATATTTATCCATATTTGTGAATAAAATATTATTATGACTTTAAAGGGGACGCTATGCTCGATGGCGTACCCAACACGCAACAACGAGTTTCTTGGGAATCTTACGTTGCACTCTAATAATAAAATAATATTATTCTAAATGGTAGTTAACATGTAGCCGTTTTAATGGAGGGAATGGATAGAAATAACTAAAATATGATTATATATGTTCTTAAATATTTTTACATTTATACAATAAAAGATAAAGGCTTAAAATACGGAAAGAATTCAATTTTAGGCGTATATGCCCTAGTTTTCACTAAAGGTTCACTTATCATCTTTTGATGGAGAATCGTCATTAAATATAGTTTTGCTCACTCTTAAACATTCTTTTGTACCAAATAAAACTCTTATTAAGAATCGGGACATCAAAATTTACTTTGTGTAAATTTTTGGTATCTTTCCGATAAAGTTCTTTTTTTAATGAATAGTGTAAAATGTTGTATTTTAATTCAAAACCACTTTTTAATCTAATTTATTTATATGATTAGATTATATTTTGAATTGTTTTTAAAGTGAAATTAGAAAATATTTTTACCATTAAATCCAATAGTGGTCGTTGGAATCAATTTCACTTTGAAATCAGACTTAAACTAGTGTCAATCTTTTGATACTTATTGTTTCATAAAACACGCTATTTGTCATGATAGCGGGAATTAATTATTAAATTATTTAATGTGACTTATATGTTTTGAATTTTGTAAAACAGACTTCATTTTTGAATTCAGAATATCAAATATAGCTTAGGGTGAATTTTTGGGATTTTTCTGAAAAACTTCAATTTTTGATGAATAGTGAAACCACTAAGTGGTACTTATAAAAACTGATTTTCCGTTTAAATGAAATTTTTCCATCATTGTGTTTTGATTTTCAAAAATCCGACATACATGGTTGTCATTAAGAAGTAAAATGTGGTTCAATGAGATTAAAATAATTTTTTGGTGAATAGTAACTTATTAAGTTTTTAATCGCGATTAGTGGTAATTAGTGTGGTTTAAGGTAAAAATAATGCTTTAATAAAATGAGATGAGCTTGACACATGTCTTACCCTCATTGGTTGTATCATGGCCGACCAAGACAAGCCATGGGTCAACTTGGGGACCCCATGGATCCACTTTGGTTGGGAAATGACATAAATAACATTTTATTTAATGTAAAAGTAAAATTGACACAAACATGATATGTTTTACTAAAAAACTTTTTAAGTGAGGTTATACAAGTCATCTTTTTGATTATAAATATTCATTGAAAAGCTAAAAATATTTACTACATCATAGTATTTTTTTTATAATTTTTCGACATTAAATAAATTAAGTTATTTATGACATAATAATGATGCAGCGATGACATCATTATTTGACGATTTAAATAAAATGGAAAGATAATGTAAAATATATGAACTACACATGTCCATAACTTATTGGATGAGTGGATTTAAAAGCCTTATCACCTTATACACGAATTATATCAATGTGGGACCTTTTGAAACCGAAACACATTTTCAAATAAAGTAATATTTCTTTACTTTCCAAAAGTGCCCCTCCTCTCCTCTTATAAAAGGCCCCACCTCTACCTCATTTAACACACTCCTCAAGCCTTTGGCTCGGCCAACCCCTGCCCATTTACTCTCTCCACATCCCTATCCTCATCCTAGAGGATTCCCTTTGGGCAGAATCCTTTCAAAGGAAGCCTTTAGGCTCAAATCAAAAGGAGTTACACTTTTAAAGGTAATTCACTCTCTCATGTTCATTTGTTTTATTTTGCTTCTCTAACCCCCTAAACTCTTTTTATTTACTTCTTTTGTAACAAAACCAGTATCTTCAATATACTAGGATGTTTTTATAAGATTTATTCGAGCTACACTCTCACACAACTACATCAAATGGTTAAATAACATACGGTTTCCGTGGATGGTGAAATTCTGCCTCCCGAAACGATGATTGTTCAATACTCATTTAACACCTTCAAAGGTGGCCATTATGATGTCACTATTTTTATATATGATATATAATATGTTTATGTTTTATTTAAGCATCTGTATTTTTCATTTTTGTCTTACCTTTATGGCTTCCATTATGGGTATACGCGATATCTTCATTTAAGGAAGTGCGGACTACCGCCCCCTCAAAGTGATTTGATTCGTTAAATACCATATGTGGGACGTATAAAGGATGGAACTATGATATTATATATGATATTATACTGTAATTATAATATACCTTTATATCATTATTATTCCATTCTATAAAATATGAAATAGAAATGAAAGTAGCGTTCATGCGTACGTACGGCTTACCGTCTCCATGAACGGTGCATTTCATTTCTTACCTCTAAATGATTATGTAATGTTATAAATGCATGAATGTACTGGATATATATGAAATATATGATATCCAAATCATGAATATTATTCTGGATAAAAAAAACATTTGACCAGACGAACAACATGTAATGGTAAGAAGTCCACTTTCGACTTAAGAACCAAATATCGACAAAACAAACATTATTAACTTAAATGTTTACATAATGTTTATAACATGGAAATAAGTGATATAATAGGAATAATGAACTAGAAAAAGGTTCTTAATAAATTGGAAATTAACTCAAGTTTATTATTCAGGACGTTAAAGAACGATCGAGTCAAGTCGGACCCGAGGTAAGGGATCTTACTCCTCTCTTTCTTTTTAAGTACACTCTTTTATGTCATTCCTTTTAAAGATCATCTTTCTTGTTATTGGGATGATCTTTTATATTAATACTACTGTAATTTTTATTTTCATGTGATGAGAGACCCTATTCTCTCTCATCAATCCATTTTGGAAGTTTTGATTGGCGCCGTTAGGCTGCCGAACTTTCGTAAGAGATCTAACTTCTCTCTTTCTTTTTAAGTACTCTCCTTTATGTCACTTATTTTAAGCTCCTATTTGTAATGTTGGGGGATGTTATTTTATATTCCTCTTTCTGTACATTATATTGTAATGTGATGAGATACCCTATTTGATCTCATCAATCCATATTCGGAAGTTTTATGTGGCGCCGTTAGGCTGCCGAGTTTTCGTGAGGGATTTTTCATCTCACTTTTATTCCCGTGAGATTTATGCTACATTTGCCACAAATTCCATTGAGTGGTGTATGTACTGCCCATTATTCTACTCTTTGTGTAATATAATTTCGTTTATGAGTATTTACATCAATGACCTATTGTCTTTCTTTCATGGGGTGTATGTTTTGAAAGATACCCAAGTCGGTAAGGGAACCTTTCACCCTCCTCTTTTTTAAAAGACTTCTTTTATTGGGTCTTTTAATTTACATATTTTTATGTTGGGATATGTTCTCATACATCCTTATTGATGTAAATTTTATGTCCAAGTGATGAGATACACTTTTTATCTCTCATCAACTCATTTTGATGTGATGCCGTTAGGCTGTCAAGGGAACTTTTTAACCCAATTTCGATTTCTTTGGGTTCAACTTGTAGTCATTGAATATGCCATCCATTGAATATGTGTGAATGACCTTTTATTGTTTTACACTTAATATCCACTTATATTGGGTGTATATATATTTGTCACACATATTTTTTGAGATTTATTTGCCCTTAATTTAAGGATACCTTCTTTATAAGGGATTTCATCACATTTGACATTTCTATTGAGGGCTCATTGTTGTTATGCACAAATTCACTCTTATATGGTGTATATACTGTCCTTTGGAGTATTATATCATGAATCCTTTTATTCTCATGATATTATAAAATTCTGACTAAATGTTATTCCTCGATTATTGTATTCAAGTGTCTCTAATTTTGGTAAAACCCCTTTAACCAAAATATTGTTTTAAATGTTTTAATTATTTGTTCTTATTAATATCCATGTTTTCAAAATGGTTTTAAGGATTTATTTATATGGATATTAATGGTTTATAATGTTAAAAGCTTCAAGGTGGTATGGGACACTTTGATTCAAAAATCTCTTTATTAAATGTTTTAAATGGTTTTGAAAATGGTTTCTTTTTGAATGGATTCATTATTTCAATATCCTAAAATGTTATATTGTGATTGAAATGTGGAAATGTTATGTTTCCTTTATTCATGTTTATGTGATACGATTATGTTATGGTTCTTGGGCATTGTTATGAAGAACGGGTGGTTCCGTGATAAACTAAGGGCGGGTGAGCCCGATATAGCTCTCCAATGCATTGGGTAACGCGAAGGAGTGAAACGTTAAGGTTTCTCCGAAGAGATTTAGGGAATATACTGTGATGGGTATTCCAAACATAACCAAGAGGGTTACTCCCTACGTAAGAATGTTATGAATGCCTCAAGTTACCTTTATGTCTTATGTTTTCTATGATTTATTCATGATTTGATATGCCTATGTTTTATGGGTAAAGTATGATTTCATTCTTATGTATTTATGAACTCATGTTTCCTTTCCATATTTTTGTAACCCTTACTGAGCTTTTTATGCTCATCCCAAGTTTTTGAAATGTTTTTCACAGGTCAAGGGAAAGGTACATGATGTGATGATAGTGTCAAGGATGTGTCAAGAAAGAATCCGTGTTTTATTTTAAATAGGTTTCCGTTGATGGGAAGAATGAATATTGTCTTTTATGTAACCACTTTGTTTAAATGTGGAATGTAATGCAAGTTTCATGATCTAATTCTCTAAAACTCTAAACCTGAAAAGATCCTCAATGTGTAATCTTGTAATAACTCAAGATTAAGTAAGGTTTAAGGCTGGGGCCTTATACTCAAGGCCTATATAAAGAGGTTAAGGAATAAATATGGTGTGTTTGTTCAAGAATTCCTTATTTTACTTATGATTCACCTAAATATGTATCCATATTTATCCTTTTTTCCCGAGGTACTAGAATATCATGGTTTCAAGGAGGGTCCCACCTAAAAATCAAGTTATTTAGATCTACCCATGGATACTACATGGTGGGAAGAGTCCATTAGTTGTTCCTAGTGATTTTTCATGAATTATTTGAATACAACCACAACAATTATCTATGGTGAAAGGTATTCAATTTATTCATTTATATTATACATGGTATTGACTTCAATGCATATTGATATTGGGATTTGTGGTTTCTAATATATTTTTCTTTGTTATGTAAGCATTAACAAATCCTTAGAAAACAAAAATAAAAAACCAAACTAGGCCAAGACTGGACCAATTTTAAAATATTACAATAGAAATTAAATACATTATCATTATTAATTTTTTATCAATTTGGGAATTGAAAGTCAGTAGAGATGATGAAAATAGATCTTCATTACCTATATGAATTAGATGAGAGTAGATCCTGCAGTCTTTTTAGAATAGGGTTCAAGAAGTTTTATGGGAATGAATAGGGGACCACCAAGGGATGATCCATATAAAATAAAAAATATGTAGAGATGCCTAGTGAATTATGGTAAAATATAAAAATTGTCTTTATTTTTTATTTTCTAATTTTAGGATATTCTGTGATCTTCTGAATTTAATAGACTCTATGGAAACCATTAAATGAAATATTTATAAATTTATGAGGGGTGGATATTTTAGAAATTAATAGATTGAAATCTACTTTATAAAATGAAGTTCCACTTACACACTCTTTTGGAGGTATATTCGTAAATGAATACAAGGGGAATTTATTTTATTTTTAGCTTGTTATATTTCTTTATATTTCATTTTTTCAATATGTTCTTTCAATGTGCACTCTATTTATAATCATTTTACAGTAACTCTTTATTTTAATGATTCTAAATCATGTTTATTATTTTATGAATAACCATTATGTTTTATGACCTCAAAGAAGTTTTTAAAAAAAATAATAAAAATGGATTATTCTTGAATTTAACATGTCAAAATACAATATAAATAATTTAAAATGATTGTGAAAGCCAAGTGAATTTGTAGAAGTGGATGTATATTGAAATCCAAGTGACCTCATGAACAATAATGTAAACATTTGTGATGTATTTTTTTTATCTAAGTCCTGAACTAACCACATGAAGAGTTCAAGTTACTGCATGAAGGATTCAACCTACCACATGAAGAAAATAAGTGAATGCATGAAGAAAATAATTGACCACATGAAGAAATCAAGTGATAATGCTAAGTAACCATTTTGAGTGACTATGGAATGTGATTATGGAAAGTAACCATGTTAAGTAAATACAATACTTAGTGACCTTACTTTAGGGAATAAAAAATGAAAATGTCTATCATAAGAATTAAGGTATATTTAAATATCTAACAACTATATTTTGAAGGATTTATTGTGGAAGCATAAAATTTAATGTTGCAAATGAGTATGAAAAGAATTTTATAGATATAATTTAATGGATAAATAGAGAATTTAATATCTTTAATAAGGTGATAAAATAAAGGAAATGAAGTAGTTCATGCACATGAGAGATATAGCAATACACTAAGGAATTACTATGACATACTACTTCACTGAATTCTTCTATAACACACTATTTTTTGTGACTATATAGTGAAATACTAAGTTAATACTTTTTCAAGGGAATATATAAATATAATTGATCAAACATTGTTTATCAAATTAATATGCTACAAATTTTCACTCTTTCTATCCATTTCTCTCATTATTTTATCTTACTTTTTTCCATGTTTGCATCAATGTCTCTATTCATTATCCCAAGATCCTTCACTAAACTGAAGTGTACTAGAGACTATTTACCTTATTCGTTTGTCATAGATTATCCCATGTAGAACTATATAAAAGGCTATGTGTTTCCTGAACTTATTGGGTATAGTTTATGTTTTTAAAAACATGATATATGTTGTGGATTAGTTTATTATTCAATAAACTTCCTGGAAGTAGGTGATTTTTATTTGGAGAGGAATATTTATGGGCTTGATATTAAACCTATTATTTTATTTCATTGTGTTTTTCTTTTTTCTACTATGTTTAAAAAAAACCAATTCTTATTTTCAAAACTATATATAGAAAAAATACTTTTATAGTTAACAATTAAAAGTGTTTTATATAAAGTATTTATTATAAGTAAATTTTTTTAAAAGATAATGAATTTTTAGACTTGTTTTAATAGAGTTGTGATTAAACAATTGCGATTTTTTGGAAAATATAAAATTATATATTTCAACTATTTTAGTTAACTGTGATATTTTTTATAAATTGGGTGATTTAGTTTTAAATATTTTAAAATATAAATTTTTATCATCTTGATTTTTCCACTCCAACCAACATTTTTTATTAGAGGAGTTTTATTTGTTTCTATAATTTTTTAATTGTTATCCTGTTTTTACCCAAAAATTTTGAAATTGTTTATTTATTCAAAATTTATATGTTTATGGATGAATATAGACACAATGGGATAACAAGTAACAAACTTAATTATTTAAATGGTACAAACTATGATCAATGAAAGACGAGATTAAAATATATATAGAGATCATGTGATTTGATATTTGGTCTGTAAAAGAAGAAAAATATGAAAAACCCAAAGTTGAAAGAGTTGATTAGAGTGATTAACATAAGTATACTAATGAATTTAGTTACAAAACTATGAATTCCTTATATTTTTCATTAAGATAAAAAGAATTCAAAAAAAATTCTACATGTTCTACTACTTGGTAAATTTGTGATACACTTGTTGTGTCTCAAGAAGAAGCATAAAATGTTAAGAAAATTTTCTTGAATACTTTTACTATTGAATATGAGACTTTCAAAATGAACCTTGATGAATCAATTTTTAACATGTATTTCATGATTAATGAAATTATTAATATAATATATGCACAGGGAAAGAAAATTTAAGATAAAGATAATGTGATGATATTCCTATGGTTCTTATATAATTGATAAAGAGAAACTCATATCTCCATTTCAGAATCATACAATATAAGAAAACTCAGAGTTAAGGACTTGATTGGAAAACTCATGATATATGAGGAGCAGATGAAAGTGAACAAAGATAATAATGTACTAAATAGAAAATCGGAATCTTTGAGAACATTCGAGTTAATGATAAAGTAGAAAATAAAAGAAGAAGGTTCAACTAAGGATGAGTCACCCTATAACTGTAACACCCAGAGGTTTTATGAGAAATATTTTGTTTTTATGTATTATGTTATTTGGAACACCAAAGGAATCTTTCACTACATATAACACTGTCTTGGCTTTTTTTACACGCAATAACAACCTTCCTCGATAGCTTGCATTGTACGCAATATTGAGTTTCACTAAACAACGATATGTTATTAAAATATTATATAAACTAGCCGTTATGAATAGTAATACCCACTTTTTGAAAAATAATATTTCAAAATGGACTTCATTTTTGGATTCGGAATATCGAATTTAGCTTAGGGTAAATTTTTGGTATTTTTCTGAAAACTTTCAATTTTTGATGAATAGTGAAAATCACTGAGTTATTAGTTAAAACCGATTTTTTATTTAAATAATTATTTATTTTATTTAAATTTATTTTAGGTCAAAATAGATATATAATACCTATATAAGTTCAATTTAATTCATTGGAGTCATTTTATAATAATTGTAGATAAATAAAAAATTTATTGAACTTTTCATCGTCTTTTACCCACCTCCTATGAGAGTTTCCAAATTTACATAAAACATAATTTTACCTCTTATGTGAGTGGAATTTCAAAAATCCGAGAGACAAGATTGATGTTAGTAAGTAAAATTTGGTTCAATGAGAGGAAAATAAGTTTTGGTGAATAGTAACTTTTTACTTTTATTTACCACGGTTAAAAGTAAATAGGTTAATTAAGGGTAAAAATGATATTATTATTACCCTAACACATGTCTTAAGTCTATTTGATAAGTTTAATTCGACCAAAAACAACCTTAGGAATAAAATATGACCATTTAGGTTCACTTGGAATAGATTAGGACATTTATTATTATTTAATTTAAAGAAGAGTAAAAAGAATTAAAATCAAAGTATAATAAGTAAAACATTTTTAATATAGGGATATACATAAGATAAATTCGACTATAAATATTCATTAGAAATATAAATATATTTCCTATATAATTTTATTTTATTTATAGTTTTTAGAAATTAAATAATTTAATTTAATTATAACACAATGATGATGCAATAATTACCTTATTAATGAAATATTTACATAATTGATGTTATAAATACAAAAATAAATGTAATATGAGTCTTTTTATGAATTCCACTAATTTTATAGGTTCATATGACATGTTATTATTGATTAACTTAACTTTTTAAGAACTAATCATGTTGTTATGATTTTCACAAAAATCAATTACCAAATAGTGTCAAAATTGACATAAAATAGTTTTTAAAACAAATATTATATTATTAATTGATATTTTATTCCTAAAAATCTAATGATAGGCCAAATGACTTAGATAAGTTTATATATATTAATAATGAACCACTTGGGGTTCGTTTGGCTGGTTATAGTAAGTTTATTAACCATATAGTGGAAGAAAACAAGAAGACGTGGTAAAAGTTAAATTATTTAACTTAGAGTTAAATCTAAATGATAAGGTTAAAATAGTAACCTAAACTTGTCTAAAACCTATTGGTTGAGAGGGTTTCGACCCATCCCCACCCTAGCCTCGAAATAAGTTACTTTGGAGCCATTATAACCTGAATATGAATTTATTATAAAATAATATTTTAAGTTTTCCTAAGGTGTCGCGCTCCTCCCTTATAAAAGGGAACCTTCTCCACCTCTCTTCCTCACACCACATTGAGCCTTAAAGCTTGGCCACCCCTGCCATTTTCTCTGATATACTTTCTTAGTAGCATACTAGAGGTCCTGGTCTTCTTCAAAGACCAACTTTAGTGCCCTAAGAGGAGGTTAAGAAGAGGCGCGTCAAAGAAGAGGTAATATCCTTTACCGATCCTTTACAATTTCTTCTTCTTTAGTTGTTTCATTATAAAGTAATAACATCAGTATCAATAATATACTGATATGTTATTATAAATATTAAACAACCCTATTTCACCTTCTATCCATCCTATGGAAAATGAAATCACCATGCATGCATATGTACAGAATACCGTCTCCATGCCGTGGTGTAATCTATATTCCACCACCACCTTACTTGGATGGGTATAATGGTGTAAAGAATAACTATATATGATTATTATAACATGATACTAATCCTGAGACATTCCATCATCCTCTCCAATACCATTCAATAATTATGGGAATGATATCATCACTCGTTCGTACGTACAGCCTACCATCTCCACAATGTGATGCGACTCGTTCTACATGATGTTCATTAAATAATGATTACATAAATGAATTTAATGAATAAATATGATATATATTACACTAATACCATTATGTAAATAAGGTATCTATAACATAAAAATATGAATAAGAATTTATTCGCAAAACATGCATAAGAACATAAAGCAATAAACACTCGAATAACAAGTAGCAAATGAAATATTACTAATAAGAAGATAAGAATATGACCATATAAGATATCATAACAATGAATATGATTCTGTAATAAGTTAATGACATTATTTAAATGATTATACAGGTGGTTCAGATATGTACAAATCATATCGGACCTAAGGTAAGGAAAAATATCACAATCTCATTTTTATCGAGATTGTTTATACTTCAGAATTTACTGGGGAATATTTATCATCCACATACATGTTTCCTCAATATGTAATAATATCTCTATCCTCCTAAAATTGTTTAAATCTAGTTTTACCTATTGGTAAATTTTTAGTAAAAGATATGAAATGAATCTTTTGTCATTTTTAGTACGAGATACTTTTTGACTTTTCTGGCCAAAGTATGAGAAAAATGTTTTTTTAACTTATACGGCATGAATGGATTTTTATTATTTCAAAGAACATTATTTCCATGAATGTTCCTTTACAAGTTTTCAAGTTTATTTTTTATTAACTTCTTTTAGTTTAAAAGTTTTTTACATGTTAAGAAAGGAAAAAAAATTTGAAGTAGAAAGGATATTTTCCTCAAGAATTGAGTTCAAGTGTTTTATCAAAATTATTTTCCATCTAAGATAATAGAGGGTTCTGTTTCTTTCCCTATTATTACATTTAATTGATTATGTTATGATGTAATTATTTTTATGAAGCCATTTATCTTATATGGATTGTTTTATGATGACATGATGTTTAAGAATCCCATTTTTATTGCATGGGTTATGCTATGATGTATGATTTATGATTTTGTGGCACAGATAATAATGGGTTCATTATGAGATGGGTGGGACCTATATCGCCCTCCAATTCATTCGTTAAAGATTTATATATCATGAGATAGACATGGATGGAATGGCAAGTTAAACCAGTTTAGTTACACAGGACTGGAACGAGGAGTGAACTCGATTCAGAAAGGGACTTTGTCCGCTAAGATAGTCTTGGAAATGAGTCTTGACTACTAAGAAATGATTTTATATGATTATGTGTGTATGACACAAAGTTTCATGTTTTATAATATGATTATTGGTATTACATTTCACTACTATGATTTATCCCATGTCATGATATTATGATCTCTTTTATAGGTTAAGATTTTCAATATGTTATGTTCTTATGAATATGATATAATTGATATTTCTTTTTTCTAACCTTACTGAGCATTTGAGCTCAGCCTTTTGTATGTTTTCTTTTCCCTAGGTCAGGAAGAAGGGTATTAAGAAGGATATTCCAAAAGGGACTCTAGATATAATGAAATAAGTGGGAGACAATGTAGGTGATTTATGAACCAGTTGTTTATGTTTCCCAGTTTCTAAAGACACTATACCTATATGGTACTTTCATGGTTTTGTTATATGTTGTAATAAGTATGCTTCAATTCTGAAGTAATAATAATTTTTGTAAAGTATGGGTCGTTATAGTTGGTATCAGAGGAAAGGTATAGTCAACCTTTGGAAACTAGGATGTCAAATCCTTAGTAAGAGCCCTAAGGATATGTATAAGAATAGAACACAATATTAGTGTTTTAGAAATGGCCATGAATAACCTATGATAAGACCTTAAGTGTGAAATTTTATTCTTGACTATATGGTTTTCCTATTATGATTACTGTTTCTCACACTATGCTTATTGGTTTTAGTCAATGGCTGGAACTCAAAGGAACCGTGTTAATGATGAATGTGACGAGCAATGCAATGATTGTACCCCTGAGCAACCAAACGTTATGGGAGCTGGAATACAAAATCTTGTAGCGATGCTCACACAACTTTCTCAAGCTATGAATCATGCAGGACTTCCAAATGAGCAAAAGAAGGAGCAACATTTTGTTGAATCCTTCATGAGGCAGCATCCACCCTCATTCAGCGGGTCTACTGATCCATTAGTTTCTGAACAATAGATCAGTACTACTGAAAAGATATTTTCAGTTCTTCAATGTTATGAACATGATAAAGTCATCATAGCAGTACATCATTTGGAAGGTGAAGCTGATCAATGGTTGAATCTTATCCAGAATACGAGGCAAAGAGACAAAATTGAGTCCATGGAATGTGATGAGTTCAAGAACTTATTTTTCAATAAGTACTTCCCTCATATTCTTCGAACAAAGTTGGAGAAGGAGTTTCTTGAACTAAAGCAAAAGGATGATAAATCTATTAGTACCTATTAATAAAATTTTACAAGGATTTCAAGGTATGCTTACAGAATTATTATCCAACATGAGAGTAAGATCGATCGATTCTTTAGTGGCTTAAAACCAAGTCTTCGAAGGGCGTTATCCATAAAGTACATCAATAGCTACGAGGAAATTGTTCGATGTGATCTCAAGGTTGAGATGGATATTAGAGTAACCCATCAGTCATATGGGTTTGATAAGAAGAGGAAAATGGAATTCCAAGGGAAATCTGAAGGCCACACTAAAAAGAATATGAGTTTTCCCTTATGCTCAAAGTGTGGAAAGAAACATGGAATAAATTGTCTTAAAGGGACAAGTAAATGTTTCAAATGTGGAAAAGAAGGTCATCGAGCATTTGAATGCCGCAATGATGGGAAAAGGATGTCTAATGATGAAAATAAAGAAAAGGATACACAGAATGAACCTCTTACACTTCAATGTTACAAGTGAAAAGAAATGGGGCATTATGCTAATCAATTCCCTAATCCAATGGTTGTTGATGATGATCGACATCAACAAACTCTTAAGGCCAAAGACACAGGAAAGTTACATGCAATTTCTATCGGCGATATGGAGTAAGAAAAATAAGTGGCGAAAGGTACACTTACCATCCACTCTAAAGTAGCAAATGTTTTATTTGATTCTGGATCCACCCACTCTTTTATTTCTGATGAATTTCCTAAGGGTATCACCATACTGTCTCAAAAATTAGCTATTAGTTAGCTGTGACAACTCCTAATGGCACAATAGTTGCATCAAAAGTTTATAATTCTCATCGAATTGATGTTTTTGGGAAACTGATTCCTGAAAATATTGTGATCCTTCCTATAGTGGAATTTGATGTGATTCTTGTCATGGATTGGCTTTCCTCATATGGAGAACATATCTATTACCAAATAAGGGAAGTCACATTTCATATTCCTGATAAATATATGATCACCTATCAATACAAGGATGAATTTAACCTTCCAGTGGAAATTTCTTCCATCTTATGGGTCTTGATTCCAATAAATGAAGGTTATCTATCTCAAATGGTTGGAGAGAAACTCATGATTAAGAATATTCCCATTGTACGGAATTTTGATGATGTATTTCTAGAGGAATTTCCAGGTCTTCTAAAAAATTATGATGTAGAGTTTTCAATAGAACTCATACCGGGTGCTATGCCCATTTCAAAGATACCTTATAGAACGGCCCCAATTGAGTTGCAGGAATTGAAGAAGAAAATCCAAGAGAATCTTAATAAGGGATTCATAGGCCCTAGTAAATCACCTTGGGGAGTACCTGTTCTATTTGTTAAGAAGAAAGATGGATCAATGAGACTCTGCATTGATTATCGAGAACATAACAAGATCACTATCAGGAACAAATATCCTCTCCACTGCATTGATGACTTATTTGACTAAATATGTGGAGCTCAATACTTTTCCAAGATTGATCTTTTTTCAGGGTAAAATCAATTAAGGGTAAAAAGAGAAGATATACCAAAGACAACTTTCTGTACAAGGTATGGACACTATGAATTTTTAGTGATGCCATTCAGTCTTACTAATTCCCCTGATATATTTATGGATCTAATGAATAGTTTCCTTAGAGACTATCTTGATCAATTTGTGGTAGTCTTTATAGATGATATTCTTGTATATTCAAAGAGAAAGGAAGAACATGATGATCACTTGATAATTGTATTAAAGACCCTAAGAAAGGAGAAGCTTTATGACAAAGATACCAAGTGTAAAATTTGGCATAAAAAAATTTAATTTTTGGGTCACATAATCTCAAAAGAGGGGATATCTATGGATATAGAAATAACAAAGGTTATTGAAAGATGGTTGAGACCAAAAAAAGTAACTGAGATCCAAAGTTTTCTTGGTTTGGATGGATATTACCGACATTTTGTAAAATATTTTTCACGGTTATCTAATCCACTCACCAGGTTGACTTGAAAAGGAGTTAAGTTCGTTTGGACAGAGGAGTGTGAAGAGAATTTCAAGGAGTTAAAAAGAAGGTTATCCAGTGCACCTGTGCTCTCACTGCCTTATAGTGGAGAAAGGTTTATGATCTACAGTGATGCATCCAAGAAGGGATTGGGGTGTGTGCTCATGCAAAATGATATGGTGATAGATTATGTTTCACGACATTTGTAAATCCATGACCAAAATTACCCAACTCATGATTTGGAATTAGCTTTGGTAATCTTTGCATTAAAGATTTGGATGCATTATCTTTATGGTGAAAGGTTTGATATTTATACTGATCATAAAATTCTAAAGTATATTTTCACACAAAAGGAGCTGAATATGCACCAAAGAATATGGCTGTAAATTATTAAGTATTACGACTGCTCAATTCATTACCACCCCGGGAAAGCAAACAAGGTGGCAGACACATTAAGTCGACAAGACCATGCCAGCTTATCCATGATGAGGATTACAAAAGATCCAATATTTATGGATTTAGAAAGGATGGATCTTGGAATTATATTGGAAGGGGAAAATCATATATTTCTCAAATGAATGTTCAACCATTTATATATGTGAAGATTAAAGAGGCACATCAAGAAGATGTAGAGTTACAAAATAAGGTGAGAAATGTTCCTGAATTTCACATTGATTGTGATGAATTAATAAGGTTTGTGAATCGGTTTTGTGTTCCTCCCATCCCAGAATTAAAGAAGGAAATATTGGATGAAGCTCATAGTTCTTCATTCTCTATTCACCCTAGAAGCACGAAGATGTATAGGGAACTGAGGAAGTACTTCTGATGGGATGACATTAAAAGAGATATTGCTGAATATGTCTCTCGATGCTTGATTTGTCAGCAAGTTAATGATGAGAGACAGAAGTCTAAGGGGATGTTACAACCATTACCTATACTAGAATGGAAATAAGAAAACATCAGTATGAAATTTTTCACTGGACTTCATAAAACATCCAAAGGAAATAATGCTATCTAGGTTATATTTGATAATCTTACGAAGTCGGCACACTTCCTTGCTATTAGAGAATATTTCTCTCTTGATCAGCTTGGTAGGATATATGTGAAGGAAGTGATAAGATTGCACGGAGTACCACTTTCCATTATATCTGATCAGGATCCGAGGTTTACCTCGAAGTTTTGGTGAAGTCTTCAGCATACTCTAGATACAGAGTTGAGTTTCAGCACTGCTTATCATCCTCAGATAGATGGTCAGTCTGAGAGTACAATTCAAACTCTAGAAGATAGTTTTAGAGCTTTCTTTATGGATTTTAAAGGTGGTTGGGATCAACACCTACCTTTGGTGGGATTTTATTATAATAATATCTTTCACTCCAGTATTCAGATGGTTCCTTATGAATCTCTATATGGAAAGAAATACAGAACTCCAACTTGATGGGTTGAAGTTGGGTAAATAAAGCTATTAGGACCTGATCTTGTTGATGAGATGGAAGAAAAGGTAAGATATACTCAACAACACATAACAGTAGCTCAGAGTCGACAAAAAGGTGATGCCGAAAATCGAAGAAAAGACCTAGAGTTTGAAGTGGGTGATAAATTGTTCTTATGAATATCTCCTTGGAAGAGGGTAATGAGATTTGGAATGTAGGGAAAGCTGAGCCCTATGTATATTGGTCCTTTTAAAATACTGGATCATGTTGGGAAGGTAGCTTACTTATTGGAGCTTCCACCAAATCTCTCAAAAGTTCATGATGTGTTACATGTATCTCTCCTGATAAAGGACATACCTTATCCTTCACATGTACTAAGCTCAGAAGTTTTACCGCTGGAGAAAGATATTTCTTATGAAGAACAACCAATAGAGATTCTGGATCATAGCGAAAAGGTTCTACGAAACAAGACAACTCTCTTGGTTAAAGTTTTATGGAGGAACCACCAATTAGAAGAAGCTACATGGTAACTTGAGGATATGATGAGGGAGAGGTATCCTCATTTGTTTGTTATGAAGTGACGAATTTTGAAGGAGAAATTTTTTTTAAGGGGGGTAGAATGTAACACCTGGAGGTTTTATGAGAAATATTTTGTTTTTATGTATTATATTACATGAAAAACCAAAGGAATACTTCACTACACACAACACTGTCTTGGCTTGCATTACACGTAAGAGAAACCTTCCTCGATAGTTTGCGTTGTACGCAATACCGAGTTTCACTAAACAATGATATGTTATTAAAATATTATATAAACTAGCCATTATGAATAGTAATACAAAATTTTTGAAATTTTATCTTTCAAAATGGAATTAATTTTTGGATTTGGAATATCTAATTTAGATTAGGGTAAATTTTTGGTATTTTTCTGAAAACTTTCAATTTTTGATGAATAGTGAAAAACACTGAGTTATTAGTTAAAACCAAATTTTTATTTAAATAATTATTTATTTTATTTAAATTTATTTTAAGTAAAAATATGTACATAATACCTATATAAGTACAATGTAATTCATTGGAGTCATTTTATAATAATTGTAGACATATAAAAAATTTATTGAACTTTTCACCGTCTTTTACCCACCTCATAGGAGAGTTTTCAAATTTACATAAAACATAATTTTACCGATTCTATGAGAGGAATTTCAAAATTCTGAGAGACATGGTTGATTTCAGTAAGTAAAAAGTGGTTCAATGAGATGAAAATAATTTTTGGTGAATAATAACCTTTTTACTTTTATTTACCACGGTTAAAAGTAAATAGGGAAATTAAGGGTAAAATGATATTATTATTACCCTAACACATGTCTTAATTCTATTTGATAAGTTTAATTCAACCAAAAAGAACCTTATGAATAAAATATGACCATTTAGGTCCACTTGAATTAGACTAGGACAATTATTATTATTTAATTTAAAGAAGAGTTAAAAGAATTTAAATCAAAGTATAATAAGTAAAACATTTTTAATATAGGGTTATACATAAGATAAATTCTACTATAAATATTCATTATAAATATAAAAATATTTCCAACGTAATGGTATTTTATTTATAATTTTTAGACATTAAATAGCTTAGTTTATTTATAACACAATGATGATGTAGTAATTACCCTATAAATGAAATATTAACATAATTGATGTTATAAATACAAATATAAATGTAATTGGAGCCTTTTATGAGTTAAAATAATTTTATTGTTTAATTTTACATGTTATTATAGATTAACTTAACTTTTTCTGAACTAATCATGCTGTTATGATTTTCACAAAAATCAATTAGCAAATAGTGTCAAAATTAACATAAAATAGTTTTTAAAACAAATATTATATTATTAATTGATATTCTATTCATAAAAATCTAAGGTTCAGCCAAATGACTTAATTAAGGTTATATATATTAATAATGAGCCACTTGGGGTTCGTTTGGATTGTTATAGTGAGTTTATTATTCATATAGTGTAAGAAAACAAGAAGACACAATAAAAGTTAAATTATTTAACTTAGAGTTAAATCTAAATGATACGGTTTAAATAGTAACCTAAACTTGTCTAAAATATATTTATTAAGAGTATTTAGACCAATACCCATCCTAACTTCGATATAAGTAACTTTTGAGCCACTATAAACCGAATGTGAATTTATTATAAAATAATATTTTAAGTTTTCCCAAGGTGCCCCTCCCCTCCCTTATAAAAGGGCACCTTCCCCCCCTCTCCTCCTCACACCACTTTGAGCCTTCAAGATCTGACAACCCATGCCATTTTTTCTTCTCCACTTCCTTAGTAGAATACTATAGGTCCTGGTCTTCTTCAAAGACCAACTTTAGTGCCCTAAGAGGAGGTTAAGAAGAGGCTCATCAAAGAAGAGGTAATATCCTTTACCGATCCTTTCCAATTTCTTTCTTCTTCAACTTCTTCTTATTTAGTTTTTTCATTATAAAGTAATAACATAATTATAAATAATATACTAATATATTATTATAAATATTAAACAACCCTATTTCACCTTCTATCCATCCTACGGAAAATGAAATCACCGCGCATGCGTACGTACGGAATATCATCTCCACGCCGTGGTGTAATCTGTTTTCCACCACCACCTTACTTGGATGGGTATAATGGTGTAAAGAATAAATATATATGATTATTATAACATGATACTAATCCTGATACATTCCATCATCCACTCCAATACCATTCAATAATTATGGGAACAATATCATTGCTCGTGCGTACGTACGTCCTACCATCTCCACGATGTGATGCGACTCGTTCTACATGATCTTCATTGAATAATGATTATATAAATGAATTTAATGAATAAATATGATATATATTACAATAATATCATTCTGTAAATAAGGTATCTATAACCTAAAAAGATTAATAAGAATTTATTCGACAAAACATGCATAAGAACATAAAGCAATAAACACCCGAATAACAAGTAGCAATGAAATATTACTAATAAGAAGATAATAATATGACCATATATGATATCATAACAATGAATATGATTATTTAATAAGTCAATGACATTATTTAAATGATTATACAGGAGTTTCAGATACGTACAAAGCATATCGGACCTAAGGAAAAATCTCACAATCTCATTTTTATTGAGATTGTTTATACTTCAGAATTTACTGGGGCATATTTATCATCCAAATACATGTTTCCTCAATATGTAATATTATTTATATCCCCCTACAATTTTTTAAATATAGTTTTACCTATTGGTGAAGTTATAGTAAAAGATATGAAATGAATCTTTTGTCATTTTCAGTATGAGATACTTTTTGACTTTTTTGGAAAAAGTATGAGAAGAATGTTTTTTTAACTTATACGACATGAATGGATTTTTATGATTTCAGAGAAAATTATTTCCATGAAGCTTCCTTTACATGTTTTCAAGTTTATTTTTAATTAAATTATTTTATTTTAAAATTTTATGACATGTTAAGAAAGGAAAAATGTTTTTGAAGTAGAAAGGATATTTTCCTCAAGAATGGAGTTCAAGTGTTTTATCAAAATTACTTTACATATAAGATAATATAGGGTTTAGTTTCTATCCGTATTATTACATTTATTTGATTATGTTATGGTGTAATTATTGTTATTAAGTCCTTTATCATATATCGATTGTTTTATGATGACATGATGTTTAAGAATCCCATTTTTATTGCATGGGTTATGATATGATGTATGATTTATGATTTTGTGGCACACATAAGATAAGTTTCATTATGATATGGGTGGGACCTATATATCCCTCCAATGCATTGGGTAAAGATTTATATCTCATGAGATAGACATGGATAGAATATCATGTTAAACTAGTTCAGTGAAACAGGACTGGAACGAGGAGTGAACTCAATTCACAAAGGGACATTGTCCGCTAAGATAGTCTTGGAAATGAGTGTTGACTACTAAGAAACGATTTTCTATGATTATGTGTGTATTCCACCAATTTTATTGTTTTATGATATGATTATTGGGATTACATTTCACTTCAATTATTTATCCCATGTCATGATATTATGATCTCTTTTGTAGGTTAAGATTTTTAATTTGTTATGTTATTATGAATATGATATGATTTATATCTCCCTTGTCTACCCTTACTGAGCATTTGAGCTCACCCTTTTGTATGTTTTATTTTCCCCAGGTTCAGAAGAAGGGTATTAAGTAGGATATTCTAAAAGGGACTCTAGATATGATGAAATAAGCGGGAGACAATGTAGATGATTTATGAACCAATTTTTTATGTTTCCCAGTTTCTAAAGACATTATACCTATACAGTACTTTCATGGTTTTGATATATGTTGTAATAAGTATGCTTCAATTCTGAAGTAATAAAAATGTTTGTAAAGTATGGGTCGTTATAATAACAGTGATTAGAAGATGGCTCATCTTGCTAAGAGATTTAATAATATCTATAGGAATAATATATTCTTCATGAAATCAAACTATAGAGGAATGAATAACAGTATATATAACTAGAAAAGGGAAAAAAAACTAGGATAAGTGAGTCATTATGAATTCAAGAAGAAAAATAATATCAAGGAAAAATTTATAAAGTTAATGTATAAGAACAAGTATGAGGAAAAAGGAAAAATAATAAATAAACCTATGGAAGAAACCAAATTATCCTTTTAGGATAGTACCAATGAGTATTATTCAAGAATATTAGACAAGGATAACATGGAAAACATGTTCTTTATTTCAAAAACACATGAGGTAAAACATTCTACGTAATTTAAAAACAATCCTCTAGAATAAGATATAAATTTTGAATAAATGTATAAGTATTTTTTTATTATATAAAACACTATTAATGAATTAAAATACAAATAATTTTTTTGAAATGGTCACATGTTTTATGTGCCACTGATAAAAATGCTCGATCTACCAAAAACTAAAATAAAGATCATTTATTTAAGTAGAATTATTAACATAAAATGTAAAATGAGAATCTTAAAACAGATCATTAAAGATTTAAAAATTAGAGATAAACCTTGACCATGATTCATTGCAAATATACCACACCCAATTATGCAACTAATATTGGACACCTTCCTAGTTAAAGGAGAATTTATAAAAAATAAATTTATTCATAATTCAAACTCTTCAAATTCTATAAATAGTTCATATTATTGAAGAACTATTAATGTTTTTATTTCTAAAAGTCATAAATATTTTTATGGTAAAGTTGTTAAATATATTTTAATTCTCAATATCTTATTTAAAACTTCTATGTGTATTAGAAATTTCAGGAACCAAAATCATTTCTTATCTAAATTTACCGTCAGAAACTTACTTGAAGAGTAACATTAAGAATTTATAGTCTTTATATAGTGGGTTTTTAGGCACATAACTGGATACTAATCAATATTTAAGATCATTATAAAGGTTTGTGGTGGACATGTTACTTTTTGTGACAATTCCAATGTAAAAATAATAATACTTGGTTAAATTGTAACTATAATTCTGAATTAATTTCTAAAGTATTATTTCTTTGAAGGTTTATTGTATAATCTAATTAATGTTTCAAAATTGTGTAATGATGGTTATCATTCCATGTTTGAAATAAATTCTTCAAAATATATGATTCTAATAATTATTTTGTTATACTAATTTCGTAATGATAATGATCATGAAATTGACTTATATTATTTATTTTCTCGAAAAACATTCATGTTATAGTGCCTTTCACAAAGAATCTTGGATATGGAATAGGGAACCAAGATAATGAAATATTTACTCTTTTAAAAATATATCTTTGAAAGGTTTAGTTAAGGATCTCCCTGAAGTAGAATTTCCCACAGATAATATCTATAACCCATTTCAGAAATGAAGACAAAATAAGATTTATTTCAAACCAAAGAATAACGTTTTAACTTCTCAACCACTGGAGTTAGTTCATATGGACTTTTTGGGACCTTATAGAATCTATATATTAAATGGGAATAATTATGGCTATGTTATTATATATTAATATTCTAGATATAATTGGGTATTTTTTTACATAGAAAAGTGAAACTTGTTCCTATTTTTAAAAAATATGAAAAATTAATAAAAAATATTAATTGAATTAGTATTATGAACATAATTATTGATCATGGATATGAGTTTGAAATTAAAAAATTCAAAAAATTATTCTAAAATATTTCCAAAATCCTAAATTCTATACTCCAATGACTCTACACTAGAATGGTGTTATAGAAATAAAGAAAATGATCCTTTGAGATATTTTCAAGACTATACTCAATGAGAATAACATAACTTTTTTTATTTTTATCGAGAGGCTATCAATATACACAACTATATGTTTAGTAGGTTTATTATTAGACAACTTTTAAATAAGTCACCATACAAGTTTTAGAATGGAAGAAAACCAAAGGTTAATTACTTTAGAGTTTATGGATATACGACCATTATTCACAATACAAAGAAATTATTAGAATTTTTTTATCCAAATGTGATGAAGGAATATTCATTTTTTTATCAACCTCTAGTAAGTCATATAGGGTGTTTAATAAAAGAATCAAAATTTTAGAAGAATATGCACATACTAGATTTGATGAAAGAGATCCACAGGAGCCTAAAACATCGTTAGAAAACAATGACAATGGTATTTCTAACATTAAAATCAATACCTCAACCAAGGCTAATGGTTTTCTTATAAAACCAACTGTAGAAAAATTACCTAGAACTAAGGAATTATTAAATCTAGTTTTTAAAGAATAAAATGAATTACCAAGTACATCTATACCAAGATACATTAGAGTTCATAGACACCATCCTTTATATATAGTTATAGGAGCTCTAGATAGAGGTACTGAGACTATAGATTCTCTTTGAAACCAAGTCAAACATCAAGTATTATAGTCATAACATGAACCAAAAAACATCACTAAATCTATAAATGATGAATCAGTTTTAAATAAATAATGTTTTAGAACTAGTTTAATGAGTTAAAATCTTCTTGACCACTGTTACTAAATTGGTATTTGGGTTTAAGGATGATGAGTCTAGAAATATAATAAGAAATAAAGATAGATTGACTGCAGAACTATATAGTCAATATGAAGTAATTAACTATAATGAAACATTTACACTAGTATAAAGAATTGAGGCTATAAGAATAATGATTGCATATGTATCACATTTGAATTTCAAGATATATAAAATGGATGTCAAGAGTGGTTTTATTAACGGTTATATTATTGACTTTTTTTTGTTAAAAACACTCTAGATTTCAAAACCCTCATTTTATAAAAGTGTTTTAAAATTACCTAATGCTATTTTTCATTTAAAATAAGATAGTAGATCATGGCATGATTGGAACAAATCCTTTTTTATTTCTAAAGGGGTTTCAATAGGTATTTTTGATCACAATATACTTATATAAAGAATTTCAAAAGTTGTTTTAGTAGGTAAAATACATGTTAATGGAAAAAATTTTGGATCATCCAAAAAAATCCCTTTGTACCGAAATTTTAAACTCAAATAAAAATGTGTTTTTTATGAACCATCATGAATTTCTTGGTACAGTGATACTCAAGCTACCCCTAACATATCCTGAATGGAATTGATGATCCCCATGGGTTGGTGACTAACACCTAACATCTTATAAATATAAATAGGAAACAAAGTTGACACAAAATGGAAGATAAACGATAAAAATGTTATATCAACACTCCTATAGGATAAAGTACCGGGAAAAAATAGTTAAAACAATACAAAAAATATTACATCAGCAAAAGAAACAACATCTTCCAAATAAAGAAACTTAAAAATCCCATGTAACTGGGGGATAAAATCTCCCACGGTCACCTCCATCACTATAGGTCCCATGAATCTAGTACACCCTCAACCTCTAGGTGGTAAATTCACTTTTCTTGGGCCTGAAATAACGTATTCAACAAATTCTTGAAGAAAAAGATTGGTTGTGAGATAAATATCCCACACTTTAAATTTAAATAAAATAAGGCATGGTAAGGAATTATATATTTTCAACAAAATATGATTTTAACTCAAAATATGGATGATATAAGAAAATATGATTTAATGAAAAGTTTATATAAAAGATTTATATAAAAATGTTGTTATTCATAATATAGTTCTATAATCAATGAAATTCCCAATAAAGTCCAAAAAAATAAGGTACCATGATCATAACACCTACATTTCACTTTTTAATCATCATAACGACTCAACATAAGTATGTACAGTCACATAAAAACCCAAATAGGGGATTCATTACTGGAAAAAATTCTATACCCATTAGGGGATCCATCAACGGAAATCATTCTAAATATAGTTTAGTTAGTTTTTTCATCATCAATCCTTTTATAGGGAGTCAAAGTCCTAGCATTCCTATCCTAATCTCCCACTAACAACACAGGATCACCTATTCGTTAAATAACAAATAAATGATTAATTATATAATCAATCATTCCAAAACACTTATTCATTCATAGTTCAAATTCCCAATTTTAGTTTCAATATGAATTTTCATTTCAAAATGAAATTATAAGTTTTCATCAAATTCATTTCTTTTCTAAGAATATTTCATTTTCAGTAATTTTTTTCTAGAATCACATCTAATAATTTCATGAAATACACTTTAAAAGAAATCCATATCTTTATAAAATCCCCCCAAAAAATCTAAATTACATTGAAATTGGGATTTTTCACAATTATATTCTATTTTTAAATCATTCATCAAATAATATTAAATACAGGTTTTTATGTCATTTTAAAATTAAAATAAAACAAATAAAAAAAAGGTTTCAATTGAAGTTTAAAGCCTTCTAAACCACCTAGATTTAAACATGCGATCAAAACATAGAAAACCCACAATATGATCTTTTAATAAAGAAAAAACACATAGGATATCGTGGAATCAAAATTAAAATAAAGAGATATAAATATAGATATTAAAACCATATATGAAATTTTCATTAATCACTCTATAAGTAAGATATAACAGTGGAATATAAGAAACCACATGAATGGATACTTACTTACCATATAGGATTCAAAATCTTTCACAGACACTTTGATTTTCAGGAGAATAATATTGGAGAGCTATGGAATCCTCTAGAGAACCTCCAAAAAAATCAATCTAAATTGAGTGGGGGAGTTAAGAATCTTAAAAGGGGGTCTTGTAATTTTTAACAAATTTTTAAAGGGGTTAAAAACCCATGTTCGTGGTTTACTGGATAAGTCCACATGGTTAGTAATAGCCATGGACCCTAACCGTGCACACATACTAGACATCTGGATGTGGTACACGGTTTGGATGCACATTTAAAGTAAAATTATTCTAAACATGAAAATACCCATTGTACAAGTGTGCATGGTTTTGTGGGGTTACTGATAAGCATGGAAAAAACATGTTCCCCCTTTCCAATGGCTTATCAAGGGTGGATAGTTTTCTGGGCCAAACTGCATGGTTTTTCCTAACTGTGTGCCAACCATGAAAAGCCCCATGGGATTCAAAAAAAATTCCACTTCAGAAAAAACAATCCAAGACAATCCCCCATCATTGTATGGAAAAAATGGGTCATGGAATACATTAATTTAAGTAATAAGATGTCACAGCCTTCCCACCATAAACACTTTCTATTTCCATAAAACATATCCAGATGAATCTATATCAAAGAGATATTGGAAAATCTATCATATTAATGCATCAAAATCCCATTTCTTATGAGAATTAGAACCATGATACTATAGAATATAAAAAGGAATCCTATTCCCACAAAAACCTTTTTCTAAGATTAAAAAATCATAACAAGATGCTTAATCATGAATAAATTGGGTTTAAAATCAAAATTTTCCCATCTCAAAATAGGGGAAGAGCCAGAAAGGTACTTCCAATGATATGATACATGAAATTGTTTTTGGATCTAAGTCAACAATATTTGAAGTACCAAATTTTAGGATGGTTTCCCCACTTTCTCAATAATATCAAAAGGACCCAAAAACCTCAAAGTAGGATTTCCTTATTTTCCAACATGTTAGTGACCCAACCAAGGTGATACTTTTGAGAAATCCTAGACACCAATATAAATCTACAATGGTCATAAGTGATGATTAACATAATATTTATACTATCTCTATACCTTACTATTATTTGAAGAATCAACTTAATCCTGGACAACATCTCATAAAGGAAACTCAGTCCAAGAAAAGGTGTTTCACAAATCTATGACTGAAAAAACAAATATTTACATGTATGGCAATAAATGGCCTCAAAGGGTTCCATATTTATGGAAGACTAGTAACTATTTTTGTATAAAAATAGAACCAGCCCCAACTGGTCATGCAAATCTCTATCAATGTCAAGAACACAAGCTCATAGTATTAATTCTGGAATCTAGAAAACTCATTTTGTTTGGATATCGTTTTATGTAATATAAGATGAGATCATAATTACCTAGTAACCCATTAATTTCTAAAGGTCTTTCTAAAAAATTACTTGTGAAGCAGGGATCCCTATTTGAGACTATTATAGAAGGAACTACATGAAAATACACAATACCATTCACAAAGAGACTTCCCAAGTCCTTAACTTTGGTTGTATCTAGAGTGGGTATAAAGTGAGCTGATTAAATTTTCATATTTATCCCATTTTATATCATATTATTCTTTTAAAGGGTATGAATAATCCCAACCATGAAATCTATAGAAATATCACCCACTTCAAAGTCATAAAATTAATTGGTTGAAGCAAACCCCAAGGTTTCCGATGCTTGGACTTAACCTATTGGAAGGTATAACAATGAGAAACAAATTTAGTGATATTTTATCTCATACCTGGATACTAGAATCAATGTCATACATCATAAAACATCTTTATGGTACTAGGGGGAATTGCATATAGGGAATTATGGTAACCACCCATCATGGAATTTATCATTGGAAAATGAATGAAATAAAAATTCTTAAGACATAGGATACAATTAGAATTGGACTTTAACTCACTGATAGTATCCCCACCATAAAAGTTTCCCTAATTCCATAGAACTCATCATATAACCACCACTCTCGAAGAATCATCTCAAGAAGAGAGGATGTCAACTAGACACATTCCAAAACAACTTCAATACCATCATCCTATACTCCCAAATGGGATTGAGAAAAGAAATCTATCATATTCCATTATTATGATGATTCATTCAGGGAATGGGTCAAATGTTTACTGCTCAACACATCCGCATGGACTTCTTCCTTTCCAATTTTAAAGACAATATCAAAATCAAACGACTATTGGTACTCCACGAAACACCTTTTCCTAAGGTTATGATCTATTTGAGAGAAGATGTATCTTTATATTTTGTTGTAAAAATAAATGGTAAACCTTTATACTAAAAGGAAATTACTAAAAATATTTAGAGAAAATATCACAACAATGAGTTATAGATCATGGGTTAGATAATTCTTCTCTTGTGACCTATGTTTTTTAGAACCATACTCTACCATGAAACCCCCATTAATAAGAAAAAATACAAATCAAAAAACTTAAGGGTCACAAAATAATAGATTGACCTAAATAGACTTTAGAATATTAAACACTAGAATTGAAGTCAAGAGGTTTTTCAACTCCTAAAAATAATTCTGACATTTCGTATCCTATAAGAAATTTAATCCATTAAGAGTAAGAGTGGTCATTGAAGATGAAAACATTGAGAAATATTTAAAAAACTATAGTAATATCCCTCTAATATGAAGAATCTCTATATCTCGAAAACATTACACAAGCTTTCTCGTGTTCTATTAACATTCACCTTCTCAAGATTGATTGATATACTATGATTTGAGAACATGTGTTACAATAATTTCACTTCTTATATCCATAAATCACATGCCGAAAGCCATGCATATTGTCATTGATCTCTCAATATTTCTAGAGATACTCTTAAATGACACCCATATTCCTCCTTAGTTTTGGTGTAAGCCAAAAATTCATACATAATGAATAAATCAAATTAAATTAAGTACTCATGGAAAATTCTTTTCATCAGTTCCATTAATATAATAGAAGCATTAGTCATACCGAAATGAAAAACAAGGTACTCATAGTGGCCATAACAACTCCTAAAGGAGGTATTGTGATTGGTAGATTCTTCAATTATCAATGGAGGTGACCATATTTAAGATCTATCTTTGAGAAACACTTATCTCCTTTCAACTAGTCAAATAGATCATTAATCTATGGAAACAGATACTTGTTACTTACCGTAACATAATTGATATTTTAGTAATCAATACAAAGTCGATGTGACCCATTAAATTTCTTCGTATATGTAATAGTATCAATTCCAGAAGATAAAATATCCATATGAATATTCAATATATCCAACATATGATTTTATATAAACAAGTGAGATGCACCAGTATCAGATAAATTAGTCACTAAAGATGATTTTTTTTTGCCTCTCATAGTCACTAAAACTGCATCTGCTTCCTCTAAAGACAATTTCACCATTTGAAGAAGATTTGTTCCAAAGTAATATGGATGGAACTCCTTAATTGTTGAATCATATTATTTCAAAAAAAAATTACAGTTTTGATGACCCAATTCTACTTTGAATAGTATAAAATACCTGAATAAACTTCTACATGTGAACTGAGTGTCTTCACTAACTACAGATCTTGGGTGCATTAGTGAAAACCTTTATTTAATTACTAACCTTTATACACTTAAATAAAGTCATAGGGTCTCATTTAAGAACATCAAGAGGTCTTTATGACAAATTCTATCGAGATCCACCATTAGAATCATAAAAAATTATCTTTTTCTTTAATGTAACTAAAAAAACATACATTGGGAGAAAAATAAAAACTTTTTGATGTTGACATTCCATCTAGGTCATACTCATCCATTAAAATAATATCTATAATATACAAAAAAAATAGCTTCTATTTGAAAATATGGGATAAAACATCATCTCAAAGACCTATCTTCGGCCTTCAATCCTTCAGTTTCTCATTCATCACTACCTCAAGAGAAAACTGAATAAGATCAGCAAAGCAGTTCATATACTATGTCATTTATTTGTTTTCTTTATGATGAATAAGAAACTCTATATAGGTCATAAAAACAATATATTTTGGATATAAATGGTCCATGAAAAGAACTATAATTTCTTTCCACTCATGACCCTCATGCTTCTTTATTATAACCAATGAATTCCACAATATAAAACTTGGTCCTTCATACTTGAAGGTATAATGCTTTAACATTATATAATTAGGTTTTTCCAAGACCTTAAAAAGATGAACTATCTTTTTCAACCAATCCTACTCATCTTGAGGATCATTAGATCCTTGTATTTAAGGTGGATTCTGATGAAGAAACTATCTATAACAATTCAAAGATTTATCCCTTTCGAGGTTCCACTATTGGATATTGAATGGGAGTAGGTGAGGGTACCTATCCTAAATCTTGGATAGAACACACATCTGTCTCAACAGGGTTTGTGTAAACTAGAGGATTAAACTATTATATTTCACCAACATATTCCTCTTATATCATATTCACAAATCTTCTCGGAGGCATGATGCTATATAACATTAATAGAAAATGCTAAAACATCTACAAGGATATAGAAATCAACAACTCAAATTAGAGTTATAGGGATGTCAAAGTACATTGATCAACTATGAAAATACTATAATCAGATACAAAAATTACTTAAAGACACTTTTACTAAACACCCATGGTGACTTAAGGCTCATTAAGATTTATCTTGGAACTTTCTCACAACTACCTCTTAAGATAGACATTCATACCTCCGATCTAATAAGACACCCTAAACCACACACTTCAAGGAAATATACTTAACCACAAATACAATAAAACTTTGTCATGAACCAACATATATGCCTTGGTACACTGATACACAATCCAACCATGACATAGCACTAAGGTCATTCCAGATCCCCATGGGTTGGTGACTAGAACATTGAATCATATCAAGATCTAGAGGGAATTTTTTTTCCAAAAAATAAGAAGAAAATATACAAAGAAGTAGATATGTTAACACACCTCAAGGGGAATTTACCATGAACTAAAAGTTAAAACAATTCCCAAACAATACATTACAAAAATGAACAACATCTTCAAAATCAAGAAAACTCCAAAAACCAATGTTACAGGCAATTTAAATCACCATCGGTCAACTCCATCACTCTAGTTCCCATGAACCATGTACACCCACCACCTTGAAGTGTAACACAACCTTTGTTTAAAACTTTAATAAGATAATATATAAGCACCCAAAGACAAATGTAGGGTGTGATCTAAACTTCCCAGTATCATACCACCAATTATTCCAATGGAATTCCATAATAATAAACCATTTATATTTTAAATTCAAATTAAACCAGACATATTAAGGTAGTTACATTTTTTTAAAAAAAATATTTCAAATCAAAATATTGAAGATATAACAGAACATAATTGAGTGAATCTTTTATATAAAACATTTAAATAAAAAATTTTGTATAAAAAATAGTTCTATAATGAATGGAATTTACAATAAAGTAAAAAAACACAATGAAACATGGTCATAAGACCCACAATACATTAGTTGCTGAAAATTGGATCCTCACACTTAATAATCATCATAAAAACTCAATATAGATGTTCAAACTCAGATCAACACCTTAATAGGGAACCCATTATGGGAAAAGAATCTACACACTATTAGGGAACCCATTATGGGAAATCATGCCAAACATATTTTAGTTAGTGTTTTCGTCCTCAATCCATTAATAGGGATACATAGTCCCAGAATGATTGTACTAATAACTCATTAACTACTCAAGATCACATGTTATTCAAATAATAAATCAATCAATAATGGTAAAATCAATCATTCCAAACACTAAATCATTCCAAGTTCAAATTCCCAATTTCACTTTAAACATGCCTTCTCATTTAAAAATCAAATGATTGGCTTTAATCACCATCATTGATTTGTCAAATCATCTTTTATTTCAAGAAAATTTTCTCAAGAGTCATAATAAACCATTTCATAAAATCCAATTTAAAATAAATCCAACATTTTTTAATATCCCTAAAAAATTTAAATTCAATTGAAATTTTGGGGTTTTGATAATTCCACGCCCTTTTTAAATAATGTATCAAATCATCTAAAATATGGGGTTTTAAATTATTTAAAAACTCATATCAAACAAATCAATTAACAGTGAGTTTTAATTATATGGTAAATCTTTAAAGAACCACCTACCATTAAATATGTTATCAAAACACTAAATACCCACAATGGGATCCACCAATAATGAACAAGGGAATATAAGATCAAGGAATCAAAACTACAATCATGATCAATAAAAAAGAATATTAAATGCATCAATAACATGATTATCTATGACTCTATAAGAAATAGAGATTTAGACATCAAAAGAAACTATATGATATGATATTCACTTACTGGATAAGGATAAAAATATTCCAAAATCATTTAGATTCAAAATGTAAAATGTTTATATATCCAAGGAATCCTTTAGAGAGACTCCAAAAGAAAAAGAAACTGATTTAGTTTGATTGGGGATTTTTAAGAATCATAAAAGGGGTCCAAATATTTGTAATTAAATTTTTTGGGGGGTTAAAAACCTATGTTCATGGTTTATAGGATAAGGATGCAGAATTAGTAGTAACTGTGTTCCCTAACCATGAACCCCTACTAGACTTCCGGATGGGTTTCACGGTTTGACAACATATTTAATCTAACCGTGTTCCAATCATGTAAACTTCAATGTATAAGAGTGTATGGTTTGGATGGGTGGCCACACTATTTAGAAAAACCCTACATTACTTTCCAATGTATTATCAATGGGAGAACAATATGTTGGGCCAAACCACATTTTTCTCCTTAACAGTGCACCAATTATTCATAGCCCCATGGGCTTATTTTTTTTCAATATTCCCCTAAAACAACATTAGACATGCACCTATCTAGGTTTGATAAAAAAGTGTCAAGTAATTCATGAAATCATGTAATTGGATTTTAAAAATCTTAACTTAGTTTAATGGGTAAATCAAAATTCTTTTTTGTTTTTTAGTTTTTTCATAATACAGAATAATTTTAAATCAAAATAAATAAATAAAAGAACTCTCAAAACATTTTGGTATAACTAAAACCAAAGGTAACGATACTATATATTTTATATTTTGATTAAATTTTTTTACTTGAATAAATTACTTATAGATGCATGATTAATAGTTTAATATACATAACTGCTAGCCAACGTGATATTATGCCTCATGTATTTTTTTCTAGTTTACAAGAAATTTAAAAACATGAAATTTTAATATTGTCAATATAAATTTAAAATACCTCAAAATTATAAATAATTTAGTATTATTATAATCTACAGGATAAATATTTGTCTTAGTTATTCATATGAAAATTTCAGAGGGTGTAAGTTAGACAGAAAATGATCCTCTAGAATATGTTACTTATTAGGAAAATATTTAGTTTTATGGTGTTATAAGAAAAAAAATCTATTATATTATTTACTACAAAATACAAGTATATAAATATAGGGATTTTTTAATAGATTCTTGGGATAAAACACACACTACTAGATTATGGATATCAGTTTAGACATGTCCCTATAAATTATGACAATACAAGTGCTATTATTATTTAAAAACAATACATTATCTCAATGTAGGAAAACCATATTGATAAAAGACATCATTTTTTTGAGATACCATTTTCAAAAATAGAGATATAACTCTTTTGTTAATTGTCACTAAACATTAGCTAGCTGATACTTTTAAAAATACATAGAATTTTGGGAGAATAAATTATTTCAGGATTGAGTTTAAAATGATTAATTATTCATGTATCATTTAATTCAATTTTAACTCTTGTATACCTCTAATTATTGTTATAATTCTTAACATTCAGGTTTATTAATCTCCTTGTTAATTTATTATTTTTTTCTAATGTTGTTACTACTCTTTTTATTAAGTAATTGTGAAGTTTAGTTCACATGTCCAATTAAGTGATCATGAGATTTTTTTTTCATACAATTTGTTAGGTGACCATGGGAAGTTTTTGATCTTGCATCCAGTAGAGTGATAAATTCCAATTGGCCATGATTTATGTATTCATATTGTGGCTCATCTATGTTTCCCCAAACTTAAAGTTAGTTAAACTGTCATGAATGTTTGAATTTAAAAATTTTTTTGAATTGTTTTGTGGTATTTTCCTTAGTTTATTATTATTTTATAACTTAAATGATTGAATAAAATCAAATTAAAATCCAAATCTTCACACATAGATTTCTTAAAAACACTTTCACTTTTCAAAAACTCTACTTTCTCATTCTTTCTCAAGACACATTACATTTCAAAATCTAACTCAAATATTCCAAGATTAAAATTTTAAAATAAAAAATGGTGAGAGTGAAAAGTGTTTTGGATACTGTATCTCTTACTAGATCTTCTCATTCAAAAAGCTCTGAAAAGTACACTGGTAACTCAAGTTCTATAGTTAATCCACATAATCCACATTTTATAGATTGACCTCTTCATGTGGAAGAGTAAATGGATAATGAGTAGCTTTATTCTTGGAAATTACAAGTATAAAAATATATTTAGAAGAAAAGGTGGATTGAATGGTTTAAAGATAATGATAATTTATTTTACCCTTGAACTATTATTGATTTTTATAGCCTTATGAAATTCATTTTTGGTGATTCAAGGGAAACTATATGAATAAGGGTCAATGGATAAATTCTAATCTTCTCCTAAAATATTTAAGATAAATGATTACATGAGCCTCATATAGAATAATATGATTATTATCAAATCTCATATCCTTTGAATCATACTCATTTTTATTTTTTGAATAAACATAAGGAATTAACTGGATACAAGACTTCCAAAAGACCAACTTCCATCAAATTAAGTGGAGAATTTATACTATTGGTGAAATTTATTCAATATCTCATTAATCCTAGGAAAGGGGACTTTAACATCTTTGGTAACAAAGAATTATTCATTCTATATTTTATGAAGAATAAAATTATAATCAGCCTATCTAGGTATGTCATGAGTCATATGGATGATCTATGAAAACCCTCCTCAAAGATTAATTCCCTTCCATATCCTTAATCTGTAAGTACGTTAACTCTAGTAACCCGTATTCATTGTCTACATTAAGATATTGGAAAAGATACAAGGGGTTAAATCCCAATGGACTGACCAGTTTAGTATTCTTAGAGATACAAATACATATATGATATCCATTTTAAATTAGAGAAAAAATATATAACATAACAATATTAGAATCTCAATATACTTGAAACTCATTCAAAAAATTCATCTTTGTATCTTGGGGAAAGGAAAAAAATAAGGGTGATCTCAAATGCTCAGTAAGGGTTCCCTAAAATGGAAGATATCTTGAATTAACAAGTCATAATCAATATAGAATGTTAAATAATAGGTAACAAATATCATTTAATGAGTAACTTAGATACTATAATTAGATAAGACATTATAAATATGTAAATGTAATTAACTAAAAACACATTCAATTTAATCAATATACTACGAATTAAATATACCCAGAGAAAATATCAATGTTAATATATCATGGATTATAATAATATATAATTTTTTTGCTACACCCACCATGTAGATGACACATCTAATTGTGAATTTTATTGATCTTTGAGTGAATTTTTAGAGTTCTTATGTTTTGGGGTCAAAACTAGGAGTTTCTTTAGAGACATACCAGGATTCATGGTTAGCATAAAGGTTGGCTAACAATGCGGATAACTGTGTGTGTGTGTGGGGGTGGGGTTAGTTTTTTATAGTGTGGTTTCACTAGGTTTTGGAACATGTTTTCAAATTATGTGACACTATAAAAAAAACCGTCTTGCCTATTTTGGGTGCGAACTTATACCATCAAGGTGAGAGAATGGTTTAATTAACTGTGTAGATGAATTGTGTAACCCTATATTGCTCAATTTTTTTTTTGAATTTAACAGTATTCCTTTATTTGGTATTTTTATTTTTGGGTATATTTCTTCTCCCACATCATGTGCAACCCTCCTCCTATGAAAGTGGATGTCTCCCCCTACTTAGTTATTTTCTCAAGCATTCTAAGTGTATTGGCTTTATGTAAGTTGTTTTCTTTATAATTTCTTGTCTTTTCCCATCCTCAAGCTCTTTTTCATTCATTTTTGTTGAAATGTGGAGCCTTAGTGGGGGTGTTGGCTGAATATAGGGTGTGCAATTGGTGTTTTATTTTTATTTCATATGTATTAGGCATGTGGGGGTTGGTTCTACCTCTTTGAAGTAGCATTACTCAAGGGATATGGGATTTGGACCAACTACTAGGTGGGTTTCTGTAGTTAAAGGAATTTTCGATGAAATGCCTTTGAATTTCAACTCGCATTTGGTTTGTTTTGTTTAAATTTATAATTAAATAACTAATTATTGGTGAAAATTCCATGTTCAATGTGTTATATAGATTGATTTCAGAATCAGGATGTTTAAAGTGAGGTTTTTGAATTAAGTGTAGATAATTATCACACCGAGTATTTTTTGAAATGGTTCAAAGTTGTTTTATGGGTTTAAAAGGATTTATAAAGTGGTTTTATAAACTATTTCTCCTAGGATATGGTGTTTAGATAAAATAGGTATATAGTTTTTATGAAAGGGGATTTTTATATGGATTTTGATTTATTATAACTTGTTTGTGATTATGTTTTCATGGAGTATCCCAATGGGCCAACCAAGGTGTGAGTGATGGATTATCCAAGGAACCATAAGGGCCTTTGGGAAGGAAAATAATTTAATCTTACACTTTGTTTTCAAAGGGACTGAGAGAGCCTTTGGGTAAGAAAACTGTGTGATCTTTTATGTTTGTTACCAATAGAGTATATGAGATCTTAGAGTTTGGTCCAGGGAAGATTGTGAGAGCTATGTAATTTCATAGTAGATGAAATAATTATTTAATCACTCTTGATAGGCCTGGTAGTGGAAATCTGGGTACAAATTACTCATTGTAGATTGGTTTAAGTGCTTAATTCATTTTTTAGTTCCATATTAATCTTACGCGATGTATTATTCACAGTTGTTCATTTTCAATTTAAATGGTTATATGATGTTGAAGTATATTCTCACCTTTATTATGACTTCTTGGTTATGTTTAGTATGTTATGACTTGAAGAATTATTTATTTATTTGAACCATGTTTAAAAATTGTTTTTAAAAACAATGTTTTGTCTTGAAAATGAAAACCAAATGAGTTTTAAATGATTAATTGAAATTGACTTATTTTTTATAAATTTAGTTTTGAAAGTGTTTTCAAACTAGTTTATTGGTTTGAATGGGTAATATCCTTGAATAGATTCATGGTGTTATCTTACTAGGATTAATGTATCACACCCTTCTTGGGCTCTTTGGGACATTTGACAGGTTCATTTTGTTAGTCATAAGTAATGGAAATATCACCGTGTACTTGGGTGGATCTTCTTGATTCCCATTGTTCAGTTTTTTGTGGAGAAGATGTGGTATCTTAGGGATTGAAAAATATTGACTGGTTTATTTTATTTTTAACCCATTTGGTTGTTCTTGGGTTTTATTTGGTAGTTTACCCTTTTATTTGAGTTTGGGTCTATTTTTGAGATACCATGTGTACATGTATGTCCAATTATAGAAGTTTTATAAAATGATGTATGTTTTGGTTTATGGTATATTTTTAACATAAACTATTTTATTTGATTATATCGATATGGCCTTCCCATTATATAGACTGGTCATGATTATTAACCTAAGTAAAAATCATTCCCAAGTGATTTTTAGTTATACTCAGTGCTTGTCACCACCCTATGGCGATCAGGAGTGTGCTTCAGCAAGTGTGGTGAGCCATCCCGGGTAACATTGTTGGTTGAACCTAGTTGTTTTGTTAGATTCCCAATTTTTGAAATTGTCAATTAATATTTTTTATGATCTCATACATCATGATATCACCACCATCAAGACCTTTCACAAGATAGTTTAAAACTATGGGTAAAAATCTATTAAATTTGGCCTACTCATTTGTGTCATGATACCAACTTATGTGTCGAAAACCAGCCCATGTACCATATTAAATCGATATATGAGCCAAAATCGACATGGAACGAAGGGTATTTCTAATCCTCATGGGTTGGTGACTAGAACCCGGCATCATAAAAAATTAAAGTGGGAACAAATTTTCAAAAACATTACGAATGAAAGATAAAAAAGTCAGCATGCATACATGAAAAAATCCACAAGGAGTTGTGAATCAGAAGAAAAATGAGTAAAGAACACCAAGTAATACAAAAAAGTTCCATAAAACCAGAGAAAATACCAAAATTTAGTAGACACAACTCTATATGACCAAAGATAAATAGTTGCTACCACATCCAAGTGGAACCTTACCCATGCTTAAACCTTAAAGAAGATAAACTAAAAACACCTGAAGGCACATGTTGGGTGTGAGATAAAATCCCAGTAGGGTCTCATTGGGGATTCTACAAAATATTTCAATATTTAATTATCCAAATAAATATTTCAATGTTAAATTAATAGGCACGTCATTTCAAAGCATATTTAAAACAAATCATGCTTTACATTTCAAATGATGGAAATAATTTAGACCAATGGCTCATTTTTTTTATAAAAAGATGTTTATATTTAAATTTATAAGGCATGGTAAAATAGTTTAAAACAAACATTATAATATATATACATTTAAAATACAAAAAAGAAATTAACATGTTCATATGACAAAAGGTATGATAGTTCTACATTTTTTGATCCTTACACACTCATATGATGATTACCACAATGTGTACACACATACCTCAACACTGGCCAGAGAGGAATCATCTATATCCTACTAAGGAATAAGATGTGCTAGTAATGTTTTTTTAGTGTTGTGAAGCGTCAATCTGTTTAAATGGAAATTCCAACCTACCGTTTCAATCCCAATTACTCACAAACTACGCAATCTTGAATTTTATATAAGAAAATTGAATGATAGGAAATTTATTTTAAGACATATTAAAATATAATTCATCCCATTCACCCATTTCAAATATGGAAATTTCCATTTAGAAACAAAAATAGGGTTTTAATCAAAACAGAAGTTTTTCTATGATAAAATAAATGGGTTTTCATCAAAAAATATCTCAATTTATGTTCTCAAATACCAATTTTAAATTCATTCCACTAATCAATTTTAACATTTAGTTTCAAAATTTGAATAACACAATTTTAATCCCACAATACATTGCCAAAAATTAAATTCAAAAAATTACATCAATTTATATTAATATAATTCAATTTAAAGGAAATGTGGGTTTTTCCCCAAAATCATACCAAATGAAATTCAAAACACAAAATTCCAAAAAATTGGGTTTTCAAAATATTACTAAAATAAATTTAATAGAAATCAATTAATTTCATTGAAACCAAAAAATTGAATTTATATTAAAAAACTTAGGGTTGATCAAAATTATCCATCATAATGGAACAACTTACCTTGGGATTATGATATTTTAAAACACCAAGCCCTATGTGGGAAATCCCAATGAAGATAATCAAAATTGAATATCTGATAATAAACCCTAAATTCAAGATCTAAAACTGAGTATATTAGATTCTACAATAACATGGAGATCTAAAAAACCATAGGGAGGAAATAGAGAGAGTAGGAGAAAGATAACAAGAAGAGGAAACCAACTGAGCAGAGACCAGACATCATTATCCAACCATCAATCTACTTCTAAAAGGGTGTAGAGGTTTTAAAATATTCTCTTGGGAGATATCCTGGAATAAGAAATCATAATTGATTTAAAAGGGTCTATTGAACTCTTTAAACGAGTGTTTTGGGTATTTTAAAAATAATTTTCAGATTAAGGAATCATTTACGCATGATTAGATAGGAAGGTCCACACAAGTTAGAAAAACCATAAATCCTAATCATGCTCCACTTTTAATGGGGTTTCATGGTTTATCCTTGGTGGGTTCATGGTTTTATAAACTATGTATCAACTGTGAAAAACTTCCTTGTTAGGGTTATCATAGTTTTCCTTGAGAGGGTGCATGGTTTGGGAAAATTGTGCGCCAACTGTGCACAAACCAAAATCTTTTAAAAATTTCAAAAATTCACCCAAATATACATTAAATGGAACCGGAAAAAAGCATGATCAAAATAGTGGTTAAGGAATTCATGAAGATAGTAATAGGATGTTAAACCTCCCCACCATAGTATCTTTTTATCCCCTTAAAGCCTACCCAGAATATTCCATGTCAAAAAATTAGGCCATCACTCTTTTATCAGTGCCTCCCTATCCCATATATCATGAGAATATAAATCACAATACCATAACACATGAACTAAAGGAATCGTCCTCCCATAAGTACCTTAGTTTTAAAATAATCTATCCTAACTTTCCATTCATTCATGGAAAAACTAGGTTCAATGTCAAGATCAATCCTACTCAGAACATGAGATGGATTAGATTTATACTTTCATAGTTGAGATACATGGTACACATTATGAATCAACATCAGCTGTGGTGGAAGTGATAAATGTTAAGAAACTGTTACAACCTCCTCAAAGACCTCATAAGGTCCCACCAAATGAGTATAAAGTTTCCCTTTCCTCCTATGATGTCAATGACCCAACTTTGGTGAAACATTCAAGAACATAAGGTCAAAAACTGAGAAATACAATAGTCTTAAACTTCAATTAGTATAATAACTATACTAGTAATGTCCCATCAACATCCTCTGATGAATCAAAATCATCTTTTATGTTTTATCTTGAACCAATCCCAGTATAACCAAGGAAAATTCATCAATCTCTATCCATGGAAATAGGGATCTACAAAACCGGTCATACAATTCCTCAAAACGATCCATTATTATTACAAACTAGTAACTATTTTTACAAGAAAAATTAACCATACCCATATGGTCATCCAAAGCTCACAATTTCAAGAATTCAAGAATGAAACATATCCTCAAGAATATGTATAACTATTTATATCTAGACATCCAATTGTGGATGGTATTCTGTTCTCAAATAGAACTCAGATCCCAGTGCTTTTTGAAGGCCTCTCCAAAATTGATAAGTAAACTGAGGATCCCAATGAGACACTATATAAGTTGAAATTTCCATGAAAATGAAAAATCTATTTCACACAGAGATTTTCCAACTCTTCAACTTTGGTGGTATCACAAATGGGAATTAAGTGATATGATTTTCTCAGCCGATCGATCACAACCCATATTACATTCCTCCTTATCTAGGTACATGGAAAACCTAACAAAGAGTCTATAGAGATCTCATACAACTTATAAATAGTTGCTGGATGTGGTTGGAGAAAACCAGATGGTTTTTGGTGGTCAGTCTTGATCTTTTGGCATGTATAGAAATGAGTGAAAAATTCAACAATGCCCCTGATCATACCTAGCCACGAAAATCTATACTGTATTCCATATAACATATTCATGGTTACTGGGTGCACTTCACATTGGGAGTTATGGATATCCACCATCACAGATCTCCTTACCAATAATGACACAACACAATGATTTTAATAGCATAATATTCCCTCATTGGAGAATGACTAATCAGTTACGGTCACTGCATGGTAAATAGATTCTATGATTCGTTGAAACTAATCATCAAGATTTTGTTCTTGGAGAATAACCTAGATAAGAGAGAATATAAATTGAAAACTAACCAACAAAACCTTGACCCCTAATTTTAAGACTCCAATATGGAACTATAAAAAAGATCCATCATGTTGCACTCTTCTAATGATTATTTCATGGTCTGGGTCAAGAGTTTCTAACTCAAAGAGTCCACTACGTAATTCCCTTTCCCAAGGGTATAGGTGATGTTTAAATAAAAAGATTGCTAGTATTCCACCCAAAAGCATTGGTTGAGATTTAAAATTTGTAAGAGAAGATATAACTCAAGCTCTAGTGGTATGAAAACATGAAAAATATTTATCCATAAAGGTAATTCTACCAAATCTTAAGAACGTTCATCACAACTACAAGTTCAAGGTCATCAGTCAGATAATTCTTGTCCTGCGACCTAACCTAAAAAGACCCATATGAAATGAAATGATAACTCTATATAAGAAAGAAATCCAAAAATAAATTTGATGCATCACAGAAGACTACATAACCCTATTCACCCTCTGGAAGAGTCAACACTGGTGTAGTAGTCAAGAGACATTTTAGCTCAACAAAATAATTCTAAAATTTCTTATCCCAAACACAAATTACTCCCTTTCAAGTCAAACTCTTCATCAGATAAACCAAATTTGAGAATTCCTTAATGAACCAATGATAATACCTATCTAAACCCAAGAATCACTAAATTGAGAAAACATTTCATGGTTGTTCCCATTTCATAAAAACATTATACTTTTTAGGATAAACTGAAATACCATGTTCTAACACTATATGTCCCAATAATTTATCTTTCTGAATCTAGAAATAACATTTGTAAATCTTTTCATAAATTTAGTGATTTGTCTACAATTCCATAACTAATTTCAGATGATATACATGATCCACCTAAGACCTAGAGTAAACAAGGATATCATCCACAAATACTACCATAAAATTATCAGGGTACTCATGGAAACTTAATTTTATTAAATCTACAAAAAATGTAGGATCATTTTATAGACAAAATGGAATGAAACAATACTCATAATTTCCATAACTACTCTGAAAAATGGTTTTTTGAATGTCATATTATTTTATTCTCAAATGCTGGAAACTAGAAAAAAGATCAATCTTTTTGAACCACTTCAACCCTTTCAATATATAAAATAGATCATAAATCCATGGAAATAGATACTTGTTCTTTACCATGACTCTATTGATTTTTCAGTAATCAACACAAAGGGTAAGGGAACCATCATCCTTCTTAGAAAAGTGAATCAGTTAAGTAAAATATGTCACACTCAGGTGTATAATGTATTTCTTTATAAGGTCATCTAACAGAGTTTTTAACTCATTATTTTTAGTAGGTTCCATGAGTTAAGAACGAATTGATGAAGATTGAGTTCCAAATACTAAATCAATAGAAAAATATAACTCCCCCTAATAGTGGAAGACTAGAGTAGTAAAAAATAGACACATTGTGAAACTCGACAGTAGCTGGAAGAAGATTACTACTCCAAGATTCTCACTATAGATAAAAGGGTAACATAGATATAAATTTCCCAATCTCTGGAAAAGACAACCTAACTCTACTCGACCAGGGGTCCCATTTTCCTTGAAATATATGACTTACACCATCAGGTGTGGTAATTGATACCTGTCGAAGATAAAAGATAATATGGGTTTATTGGTAATGATAAAATCTGTCCTAAATATGAGGTTAATAGGTTCCATTTTGAGAACCATAAAATCTAATGAAAGATCAACATATGATAAAGATAAAGCATAATCGGGACTATGTGGACCCCATTTTCTCTGTGTTCCAAGGGATTTAGTAATATCAACCACATAAGATAAAATCTCTGTAATAATATTTAATAGATTAGAAATAAATGTTAAAATAAATGAATGAGATTCACCAATATCAAATTAAGTAGTAAATAATGATGAATCTATAGTGATCATACCACTCATAGTCACTAGATTAGTATCTGATTCCTCTAGACAGTCTTCCACTGTGTGAAGAAGCTGTGTTCTAGATGACTATGGCTGGAAACCCTTTGTGCGTGATGTATAAGATGTCTTTACAGTTTTAGATGGCGCCAATGATCCCCAACCACTATGTGGAGTGGAAAAGATATGGGAAAAAAATTAAAATTGACTCGAGCGTCCACATTAACTACATATCTTGTGTACCTAAGAGAAAACCCTCTTATAATTCTTGGGCTTTCCCAACTGTTATCAAATCAAAGGGCCGCTTCCAAAAACTATAGGGGGTCTAGAAAAAACCCACCGACGAGATCCACCACTAGAGTCATCATGTTTACTTTTTTTCTTTAGAGGATTTTATTCACCCATTGGGAGAAAAAGGAACTTCCATCAAACCTGAATTATTAACCAAGTCTATTTCAACCATCAATACTTTATCCATCACATTAACTAAAGAAGGCCGCTTTAGCAAGAAAAATCGAGAATTAATATCTGATATAAGTTCCAAATCAAACCATAAAGTCTAAATATTTTCATTTGGTACTATCTCATGGGTAAAATGCAGTAGAATAACAAAATGGTTTTCATATTCGATCATGGTATTGTTATTCTTATTGGTGTTTAAAAACTATACAACCTTGTCTAACACCATTGTCTCTGGATAGATTTGGTTGGTAAAAAGATACTTGAATTATTTACACTATAATACCTCATGATTAATTAAGTTCACCATCATATCACACCATCTCCTACTTGGTCTTTCCAACACGAAGGTGTCACCCTTTCCCTTTATTTCATCATGTTTTTCCAAGAACACAAAAAACATTCCATAATACTCAACCATTCTTTCTCCTCTTGTTTATTTTTGGAACTTTTGAATGATATATGGAATACAAATAGTCTATATGGGAAGAATACATTTTTCCAGTAAATTGAAAGTATCTCTCTCTAAAAATGTCCAATAAATTTCCATTGTTGTTGGAAAAAATAGGTTAAAATATTAAACAACTTTCAAGCTGAAACATTTTTAAAATATTTTCATTAATTTGGACTAATATGCAGAATCGTTTGGAGGATATTTTAATGGATCCATTTCTTCACTTCATTTTCCTATAAAATAGAACTTATTCTTTATTTTAAAGGGTTGGAAACTTAGGTTGGCCATTTTTTAGAGAATTAGAGTTTAGCAATATATAATATTGTTTTACTTTGAAATGTACCTTTTTCATCTTATTCTCTTCTTTTTCATTTTATATTTTGTATTTCCCCACTGTGATCCTTCTAATCTCTATATAGGTGGAGAATAAAATCTCTTTGATGTTTGAGGGGGGATTGGTGGTGATTGAGATTTTGGTGCTCAATTGTTTTTCTTTATTTTATTATGATAATTTCAATAGTGGTGAAATGGGTTTTGTGTAGGGTTCACCCCACATTCTCTGCAAATTATTTATTCTTCCCGTTTTAATCATTTTCCTATCCTCATTGTCATAACGTTGCATCTAGGGTGTAGTATAATTACAGTGATGACACGAGTGTGAATTATCTTGCATGTGTAGGTTCAATGATGGATTATAGAAATTAAAAAGAAGGTTTTGAGTGATAGGGTTAATATTAACATTGAGTATAATATTGAGAAAAAAATATTTTTTTAAAGAATAATGATTTCATCACCATGATTTCCCAAGAATGAAAACTTTTCTCTACTAACTTCTTTGCATCTTATCTTCTCTATTGTGTTTTGTTTTATTCATTGCATTTTTCTTATATATATATATATATATGTTATGGTCATTAATTTCAAAACCCCATTTTTTATTAGTTTAGTTGTATTTTAGTTAATTTATAAATCGTGATAATATTAAAATCCTTGTGTGTAACAGGACTCTGTGAGAGATCAACCCTAGGGTGTATACTATATTGTAATCTTATATATTAATAATTTATTGGTAAGGGATGCATGAAAACCCCTTATCATCATTTAATTAATCTACTTTCCATGTTTTTAAATAAATATACTCTCATAGAAAATGTAACAACCCTAAATCTAGTAACCTTGAGCCGATGTATACTTTATTACACTGGCATAGATACAAGGGTTCAAATCCATAAGGAACAATCAGTTTAGTAGTCCTGAAGAGCTATATGCATACATGATATCCATTTTTCATTAAGGATAAAATATAAAATATTACAAAAGAAAAATATTGACATCTTTGAAACTCATTCAAAAGATTTATCTTCTTATCTAGGGGAATAGAAGCAAAATAAGGGTGAGTATAGATGATTAGTAATAGTTATGCACAATAGAAGCTATCATGGATCAATAAGTTATAATCAATATGGAAATTTAAATAATTTAACACATATTCTTTTTAAACAATAACTAAAGTATCATAATTATATAATGCATAATAAATATAACAAGGTAAATAGATGATAATATCTGATGTTTAATCAATAAACAAAAAATAAAATTCATCCATAGATAATATCAACGCTAAAATATCTTGGAAAATTATAACTAAATTATAAATTAAGGAAATTATTAATTATTGGATACCATGATATCATGCATCACGATACCTTTAATTTCAAGAACTTTTACAAGACTATTTAAAATTATGGGTAAAACCCCATTTAATTTGGCCAAATGATTTTTCTTAGGATAAAAAGTAATACACAAAGGGGATATAAAATTCCAAGCCTCACACATCACTGTATTTCTAATGTATTACTCATATATCAAATAATAAATTTAGTTCTTGAATAATATTTCTTAACAGAAAACATCTGTAATGAGCAAAGAATACAAATTTATCAATTTTTACCCATTAAATCAAATAACATTCAATGTAAGAAACATAAGAGAAAATGGTATAAGGTTTTGGAAAGAATTATATCCATGATATAAAGAATGTAAATATTTAATAGAATAGTAATTTCTAATGAATATTTATCATAATAAAGTTTTTCCCTCAAGATAATGTTAAAAATCTCTAAATTAATCATGATATGATAGGAGACCATTAGTTCATCCAAAATATAGGTTTTAATAGTAAACTCTTGTCCATTAAAAATTTAAAAGGAATTGTATTCAGATAATAAATTAATATTTCATAAAAGTTTTTTTAAACCATTAAAAACATATATAATGAGCTGTATTTTGTAAAATGGATATGGAGGTGGGGAAGTACATTATCCTCATATACATTATAAACAATTCCTTTTTATTATTGTGGAAAATGTTTCTTTTTAAAAATAGTAGAAATCACCCTTTAAAACCCTTTTTAAATTTCTATTATAAATTAGTAGTTCATTTACAAATCATTTTATTAAATAAAATTACTTTTGTGAAATTATTTTGGAAAACATGGATATGGAAGAAAAGTATATCTGATTTAAAGAGATATCATATCAGTTTTTATTTTAAAAATTTCTTTTCCTGATCCATGTAAAAATTTAATAAAAATTTAAAATAAAATATATAAAAAAACTCAAATATCTATATGGTAAAAAAATTATTGGATCTTATGAATGATAAATGAGAAGTTTCTTCCACAATATTAAAATGAATCCCAAAAGAAAGTGAGATCATAAAATATAATCTTACATTTTTGGTAACATTCAAATTGTAACCCCTTGAAATAATAAACATGAATTGAAACATTAAAAATAATTAATAAATAGGTATTCATGTTAAGTACATAAAAGGTGAATTATATACACCACATAAAAGTTAACAAGTGTATATTAACATATTTGTCTCATTGGAATGGAATTTGAGAAAAAATCGCTTACCTCATGCTTTCTATTAGTTGAAGATGGATTAACAACATATATAATGGTTTTAATCATTATATTAATTTATTATAGAACCATATTAATATTTATAATTCTTTATAATATCCTCTTATAACATCTTACCACCATTTTGTTAATTATTTTCCTTATATTGTTTTGTTTTAGGTGTTAATTTCCTCATTTCCCTATGCTTGTTTTGTTAAAAGACTTCCGGTTATTGTGTGTAGAATATAGATACAACATCTATAGAATTATTGTAATGTTATAAATATAATATTTATTCATTATGTAAATTTTAAAACCATTCTTTAAAATTTTACATGGAAGATGAATCGCATCACTTCATGGAGATGGTAACACATACGTACACACAAATGACAATATCATTCCCTTATGGGTAAAGGGTAATAGAGTACATATTTTATTGATTTTATAGAATAAATATCTAGTTTTATAAGTAAAATAAATTAATATATTTTATCCTTTATTTCCTTCCAATTAAAGCATTAGAGAAAAATGAATTACATCTCCTCACGAGGCAATATTCCTCTTTACATATGATCAACATTATCATATCCCCCATAGAAAGGAATGTAAGATGGTATATGGGATACTATAATGAAAAATTATAATAATGTTACAAATAATATATATATATATATATATATTAAATCATCATTATATCCATCTTTGAAAGGTGGTGATGGAAAACAGATTACATCCATTCATGTGGTGGTAGTTCATCATTCACACGATCAATAGTTTTGTTTTCTATTTAATAGATGCAGGGTTGGGTATAAGTTATTAAATTAAAATAATAAAATTTCGTTATATTGGAGAATTTTTTTTATAATATTATCATTTTGAATAATATTTGAAAGATGAGGAAGAATAAATAAAATTAAAACTCTTGTCTAAGAACGTTACCACTTCTTCAGATGACCTCTTTAGATTTGCAAAAAATCATTTGTAGAATAGTTTGATGATAAAAAAATGAATCTAGTATGTTTAGAGAGAATTAAATAATGGATTTGGGTAGGTATTTTTTGATATAAAATCTTTTGGATGTATGAATATTGGAGGAGATGGGGTGACGTTTTATAAGGGGGCACACTTGGAATTTTTGAAAAGAACAAATTACCCCCAGTTTTTCACATAAATAAAGGATAATAAATGAACCATTATAGAACCTTAGATTATATAATTTCTAAATTTGTAAATCCAATAGTAATTTTACAAGTTTTATGTCATTTTCAAACATTATCTTCTTAATTTAACCCCCAGTAAACCTATTTTTACCTTAACTAAAATAATCAATTTTTACTATTTCACTATTCATTATTGTAGAAAATTAATTTGAATATATTTTAAACATAAATTATGACGGGTTTCCAATTAAAAAGTTTTCAAAAGCATAAAATTTTTTTTACAAAAAATAGAACATATAATTGTTTCGAATAAAAATAATAAGATTATTAATAATATTATTGACTTATTTTGTCTTTTAAAATAAAATTTAAACAAAATTTAATTTTTAAATAATTTAAATGAAAATGTAGTTTTCAATAAAAATTATTATATTTCTCCATTCGTCAAAAAAATAAAAAGTTTTAGGATAATTCCAAAAATTAGATTTAAGACAATTTTGATTTTCTAATTTAAGAAATGAATTTCATTTATTAATTTTTTTTTCTACAAGTGTAAAAAATTAATTATAACATATGTTTACAAGATGAAATGAAATAATTTTTTAGAATGTATTTATTTTTTATTTTAAATGATTTTTAATTTTATTCCCACTCAATAGATTACAAATGAACACGTGTAAACCGTATATTTATTATAATTTTGTTATTTATATTGATAAATTCCAACTTAATGACTAAGTTATAATAAAAAAAATTTAAAAAATATATTTTAATAGTGTATTTAGTTTTTTTTAAAGTCGGTGTTGGATATATTGAATGATACCAAAGAAGTTAAATTTATCCTAAATGTAATAAATCATAATATATTGGGGTGTTAAAAAATTAATCTCATACCAACTAAAATTTAAATTATTAGTTCTTGAGGGGGATGGAAGCTTCATTTACACTAATGGTTATTTCTCAAATAAGAATAAATGTAGGAACATTAAGGTGAAATAGAATATTGGAGAAAGGAATGGGTTACAAATAATAAAAATCTCTATGAAAAAATTAATATTTTTAAGAATTTTGTCAAAAACATAGACCATGTATACACTTTTATAGATTCTGATGAAATTTTTTAATATTCATATGAGTATAATGAATCTACTATGGAAGTTCATGTAGTGAGAATTGAGGTATTTGACTTAAGTGAGGAAGCTTGGATAGCCTTTAAAAATATAAGGGATGTATCTATTGCAGTTTATTTTGTTTTTATTGACTATCCCTTAACTATAACTTCTAGAGACAAAGATTTAGAAGGTAAATATTTTGAGAATATTTAATTTTCAATGAGTATTCTTCTTAAAGAACTTGAAGAGGATGGTAATAACACATGTGATTCGAAATAATGGGAAGAATGTTTAGAAAAGTGTTCTATTGCAATCACTACATTTAGAAGAATGCCTTGTTCAAGAGTAATAGAAGAACCTCCTCAGGGGACGAAATATGATAATGATGAACACGAAAGTAAACCACCTGATCATGGTGGACCTAATAACTCTTATGTTTATAGAGTAAATAAAGGATATCTTATTAGTGAGATTTATTTTCATGATATAATTAAAGTATATATTCCTATAAAATTAGTTGACTATGGTTTTGAAGAATTTTTTTGTTATAAATAATATCAATGAGTTTGAAGAACCTATAGAAAATAATTTGATAGCTCTAGTTGGAACTATTCACATAGATCATCTTGAAAATAAAGAATAAACTGATGTTGAACATGATATTTATTCCTTGAGATCAGATCTAGTGGAGTTTGAAGGTTATTTAAATGGTAGGAAAAATTCTTCTGCTCAACATAATCCTTAACCTACTTCTACTCCATCTATATCCTATTTAAAAAAAGAATATGTAAATGATTTTAAACCATAATTTTTGGGTTTTTTGAAAGAGTTTTTTATTTTTTTTGGAGATCAATGGAACCAATTACATAAGAGGGAATATCTAGGATTGTGACTCTAGTCATTTATTATTTCTAACCAAAAAAAAATCTCAAATTTAATCTTATGAGAAATGAGTTGTATTATTTATGATATCATTTTGGTTCTCTATAAGAATATCTATAGGATATGATTATGAAGTTAGATAAAATATTTTTGAATACAATTTTTCAGTCTTCTATATCTACTTCACCTTTTACAATCATCTATTTCAACCCTTGATCCTATATAGAGTAATTTTTGTGAATATACCATCATAAAGCTTATTAATGATGAGTTGAAAGTAGTCTTGGATGAGATTCAGAAAATGAGATATATGTTTTTTGAGATATTTCAAACCCATGAAACAAAGAAATTATATTTTGATGGAAAATATGTAAATCAAGTTAGCAGAGAAAGAGACATCATCTAAAGGGCCATTTATTTATTATTCAAAAGAATCTTTATATAATCAGACCTAAATAGAATGCTCATAACCGTGAATAATGACATCATAATTACTCTTTCAACACTGGCCTTCAAAGCTCATTTAGATATGCTAAGGGATTTAATACAAGTCTTGGAAAGCTTTATAGAAAATAAGTAAGACTATTTTAAGGGCATGGAAGATGTTTCACGGGATGTGAATGACTTCACTCGATTTCTAGAGCCATACCATTATGCTTTAAATAATGAAATCTTGTCTCTCCTTATATTACCCATTTATTTATACCCTCCTTCTACCACCTATTATACCAACACTTTTGTCTAATTTCTTAAAAAATATATCCTACAACTCCATACTTTTTATAGATGTGTGGTCATTAAAAAACTTTCTTCCACCTCTACACCATTTCCCGACCCTCTAGTATTATCCTGTATAGACATGGGAAGGGATCTAGTTTTCCCATATGGCATCAGAGATGTGTCTGATTCTGATTCAAATTGGAGTACCTATTGGGATATATTTATTGTATTACCTTTTTAATTTGAAATGAAATTATTTATAAATATTTATATCTTTACTTTTATTATATTATCTCCAGTCTTTTTTTAATATTTTGTTTCATTTTTAATATGGGTTTATTTTTATTAATAATCAAAATATGGGGAAAAAATTAGGAAGTATCAATTCATTTATTTAAAATATATCACAATTTGAAGACATAGAAATGATAGAGATTGTTTAATTTTTCCAAAAAACTCTTCCATTTAATGATCCAAAATGAGGATTCTTATATTATTAATGATCTTCACGTTTTATGATAGTAATTGTTTTCTAGAAATAATTATATAAATATGTATATCTTGAAGTGACTGTATCAACCTACCATATAAAGATGTCCAACTAGTCCTGAAGGCCAAGTGACCATGAAGAAGTGATCAAATGTTGAAATTTAAGTGACCACATGAACAATCAAGTAACCATGAATTAGATAAAAAAATTATATCTATGTTTTGAAGGGACCACGTGAAGTGTTTAAGTGACCACAAAAGGATTCAACACACCAAATAAAGAAAATAAGTGACCTTATGAAGAAAAGAAATGACCATTCAAAGTGATCGTACCATGTGACCATGCCATGTGATGGTGCCAAGTGATCATATAAAGTAAATGTGGAGAGAAACCATGATAAGTGTCCATGAAAATTAAATACACAAATTGACTATATGCTTAAGGTACCTTGCTTATGTGAGTACTAAGTAACCATGTATAACTTAAGAAATGAGGTATATTTAAATAACCAAAACCCCATATTTTGAAGAATTTCTTCAATATTCATAGAATTTACAGTGTTAATAAGTGTAAAGATTAATTTTTGAGTATTATCCAACAGATAATTACAGAAGGTTATATTTTTAATAATAAGAGACACTGATAAAAAATGAAGTAATGCACAGTCATGTAGGACATAGTGATACACTAAAGAAATACTATGAAATAGTACTTCACTAAAGGATTCCACGATACTCTCTTTTTTGGGACCTCTCAATGAAATAATTTATTAATGTTTTTTCAATGGAGAGATCTAAAGATAATTGATAAACTAAAACTAATCCGATTGAGTATGTTAATATTTTTACTCTTTCTATCTATCAATCTCCATTTTTTAGATTTCCTTTGGAAATATGTTTTCATTACTATATATATTCATTATCCCAAGCTCCTATATTGAACTGAAGATTACAAGATAATCTTTATGTAACACTGCATGATATTAAAAGTGGACCATCATGTTTGATAATTCATTTGATATAAAACACCAAGATTATAAGATAATGTAAACAAACCAAGAATTTACAATATATCTATTTTTAAATAGATTCAATCTATTTGATATCTTGTGATGCACATAATAATGGGTTTAAACGAAACATGATTCTCTATTAAAATATTGTTAATTAAACAAACCATTATAACATAGTTGTTAAGTTGTAGGGTATCAATAGGACTAACTAAATTATTATAATTATATTTTTTAGAAATTTATAAAATAAACCTAAAATTTACTATATCATTTTAAGTAAAATAAGAATCATTTGAGAGAAAAGTAAATGATTTCTAGAAAACTATATTTTTATAAAAGGCGGTTTACTCCCCATTAAGGCACATAATTTAAAATTATTTTTTACCAAATTTTGAAACTTATTTTTTAAAAAGAAATTCATTATTGAAATAAATATATCAAAATTAACTTAAGGTGATTTTTTTGGATTTATCTCAATAGTTTCACTTTTTGATGTAGTGAACCATACTAATGTTTATTGAAAAAATAGTTTTCACTGAAATCATTTTATGGTTAAATTATGATATAAAATTATATTGAAAGTAAAATTAGTTAAATTAAATTATAATAAATATAATTTATACTATTTGAATATTTTTAATTTTTAATTTTTATATGAAATAATTCTATACTTATGTGATTTTTCAATATAGAGAATTACTTTTCCATCACACCATCAGTTTTCATTTTAAATTTTTTTCCACTTCTGAAAATTGAATTTGATAAAATTAATCCCATATTTTGAATCTGGATAATTGATATTATATAATAAGTTACACTTAATTTCTCTCTCATAATAAATATAAAGAAAGAAAAAAATAATTACCATTATTAATGTTAAAATGTGTTTATCATGGGGTTTAACTAAAAATATATGAGTTAAAATGACCAAAACATTTTTCCAATCCATATTGTATGGACATATTTAAACCCTTAACACCTATGTCTGAATTTTTTTATGTTTTTAAGACACTTTAACATGAAATTTACCTATATAATAATTTATGTAAAGAAAAAGAAAAAATGTCATCCTCTTGTGTTTAAATTTTAATTACGTGTTCACATAAAGACAAAAGCAAGATGTGAAAAAAAATGGTTGAAAATTTTAGCATAATTAAACTAATTTCTTGAGGTATTTTTTTTAATTTGTAGTAAACATATAATTACTTTAAATTCTTAACAAATTCTAAAAAAATAATTATTTAATTAATAGAAAAATAAAATAAATGATAATAAAAATATTAGAAGTAAAATAAAATAAATTAAATATTGTATTAAAATAAATTTTTAGATAAATATATCATATTCTATAGGTATTAAAATAATATATTTGACCTCCTTAATTTTATTTATATATTTTTTTAAAATTAAAATTAAATTAATAATGTATGATTGACATTATTGTTATTTTATAATAAATTTTATTTTAGTAAATGATTTAAAATTCCTGAAAAGACTACATTCTTAAAAGTGATTTTCAAATGAATAAAAATATAAAATATTTTCCATTTATTCACCGACTATTATTCTATATTGACTATATTAACCCCTAATGATTAAGAACTTTTTTTCCATGATTAAGGTTAAAATAATGTTTTTCACGTTACATGCACTTATGCTAATATTCATTTTCAACAAACATATGATTTTTATTTGATAAGTTTTACTTAATATTTAGAATTAATTTTTAATAATAATATAATAATTTGGATTTTATTTTAATATTAAAGGATAAATTACCTTGGATAAAAATACTTGTCACACTGGTGAAAAACTATTATTATAAACGTAAGGAAACTAAAAAGTTAAGGAAGAAAAAGTTTAAAGAATGTGTTTTTTGTTTAGTGGAGGTGTTTATTGACCATATAATCTACCCAAACATTTGATTAAAAATTTTAGAGACACATAGGATGAGAGAGACTTCGCATTATTTAATAATTTTGGGTATTTACAAATATTTAACTCTTACTCAATTATAAAAGGTTACTCACTCCTCTCAATTATTCACAACTGTAAAACTATTTTTATCATAAAAAACTAGAACAAATAACTCCCAAACATCCTTATACACATTTTGGATTGTTTATTCAAAAAATAACAACTCTAGTGTAATTAAAAAAAAGATCCAAAGGCGGTTTCTCTAAGAGATGATAATCGTCTTACCAAAGATCACTCTTTTTTTATTTTTCCACCAGAAATTATATTTTAACACATAAAATATAATAACAAAATTATATTAAAAATAATAGTATTTTATTATTTTAATTTTATAATATTTATCCATCCACACTTCAATTAAATGGAAACATAATTGTTAATCGTTTGTATGATGGACTACCACCTCATGAACCGATGAAACTCATTTTCTATAAACACCTATAAAAGTAGGATTTAATGATAGATTTAATGTATATATATATTTAATATTTCAAATATAATTATAAATTTAGAGTTATAATATCACATATACAATCTTAATTTTCATTCCATTTTCGATACGATAACGTCGCTCGTTTGTACGGAAGACTACCACCTCACAAAGCAATTTGATTCGTTTTTCAATTAAGATTAACATGGAAAGTTATGAGGATAAATTTAATAATTATATGTCATATAAATGACATGATATAAGTTATTGACAATTAATATATCATAATCTTATTTACACTTTAACCCTTTATGGTAATGATTTCATCACTCATGCATATATACGACCTACTATCTGCACGAAGCAATGTGATTCATTTTTCATTTCCAACTCCAATAATGATTTTAATAATTAATATAATTATTAAATATGATATTTATAAAATTTAAATCATTCTTAATTTGATTTATTTATATCTTATTTTCAATAACTAGAACATTCCGAACAAGACACACATGAGAAAAAAAGGTAAATAACACATGAAGCAAAGAAAATAATGAAAGATTATTAATAAACTGGTGGTAGAATGTTATAACAAGATCATGTATGTTATTATAAATATAAATATAATACTATTATAAATTAATAACATTATTAAAACCATTATACTAGAGGTTTGTACACATCTGAGGGATGTCGAACCTAAGGTACAAGTTTTTTCATCTCACGTTTTCTTCCATGAGACATATGCTGTATTCACCACTTATTCCTTGATGTGGTGTATATTCTTCCCAATTTTGATATTTTATATGATGAATATTTTTATCTTCATAGTATTTAAATTATTATTCGAAGTTATTTATTTCATGGATCTTATGATTCAATAGTTACAAAAGCAGTAAGGGTTAATTTCATAATGTCACCATTATTCATGATTATTTTAATTTAAGTCTTACTTAGGGGAATTATTTTGTAATTATATTATAAAACCAATATATTTCATTAAAATACTTTTACTCATTAACTTTTCAAGTAATATTACAATTTTTACTCTTTGGTACTTTAAATGATTAAAAAATATATTTAATAAAATTCAACATTATTTCCATCTTTAGTTGAAATTATTATTTCATAAAAATGAAGGTTTTATAAAAATGTTTTCAATTTTTTTTAACCTTTTCTAAATGATTTATTCAATTTATTTTTATCCATTATTTAATTTTTAATATTTTTTATGAAATTAATATTCATTCCATTTTCAAAAATAAGGCTCGTTAGGGTTTTACCAAAAATTTGAAAGGAATATTTGTTTTAATGTGTATAACATGAATAAAATTTTCCTCCATCATAAACGCTTAATTTAAAAAAAAAATTTATATATTTTTAAATGTTTATTTTAAATGAAATAAATTTTAATGTTAATTTTTTCTTAAAAAATGATTTTCAATGTGAAAAGTTATTTTTCTCAAGAATGTTTTTAATGACATTTTTATGGTATTTCTTTTTATCAATGAATCATCCCTCCACAAATGATATTATATATTAATATCATACTTAATAATTATTTTTATTGTTTATGATATGTTTTAATTAATATATAAAATTTTATTTCCATGCACAATATTACTATAAATGATTTATGATTATGTTTATTTGATTGGGGTAATTATTAAAATTTATTTTTTTAGTTTTTCAATATAAATGTTTATGTTTATAATGTTTATCCCCTTTCATATGATTAATGCATCAGAATTAGTAAGCGAATGGTGGGGACTGGTTATAGATAGCCCCTCAATGAATCGATAAGTCTCAAGAGACAGATTAGTTGGCCAAATTATATGTATATCTACTGACAGATTTAATTTATATGGTGAAAGGTCTTGAAAGTATGTTTCATATATATAATATTATGAAAAACATCATTATGATATTTTTTATTGATTCCCATGTGATTATTCGATTATTTATAATATCCATGAATTTGTTTCAATCTCACATGATTATTTATATGGATTTATTTGATCATTATTTACTTAGGCCATATTACACTAAAGTTATTTTTTTTAAATGGTAAATATTTTAGTTTTATAAGATTCCTTATTGATTATGATTATTTATTCAGCAAAACTTTTTCTATATTATCACCCCTACTATGCATATAAGTTCATCAATTTCTTATGTATTATTTTAACTAAGATACCATAATGTATTTTTATAATTTATATGCGGGGATATGCTAAGGGGAATAATGGAATTATTAAAGAAAATACTTTTTTGCATTTAATTCTTCAAATTAATGTGAAATTAAATTATATATCTAGTTTACCAATACTAATAAACAATTTAGTCCTTTTGTATAGGATTCCTTATTCTTAGTTACAATGTAATAAAGTTACCACTGACTATAGCTATTTGGGTCAGGGTCTTTACAGTTGGTATCAAAGGAAGTTTTGTTGTATCATTGATAAATTGATTTAAGAAAAAAATTATTAGGGAACATAATCCTATGATTGAAATTTAAAAAAAGCATTTAATAATATCCTAATGTTTTGGTGTAGAAGATATTATGTTATTTTTCATCACAATACATCTCTTTCTATATACTAAAAGTGGAAGTGGTTATAACTTATATGTACCTAGGTGTAATAACTCTAAAAAATGCATGTCGGCCTTAACTCAAGTATTACCTGGTATATGATAATAGGCCTTATTGTGCACCTAGTTTAACACTCTTATGGGATATTCTTTGGCTAATTCACATTTTTTTACTAACCATTATGATATATGTAATAATAATTTTATGATTTGAAAACACTCCCAAAGAAATAATATTTATGATTATGAGAATTGTCATGCATAATCTTTTCAGTTTATGTTAAGTGTTTCACTAGTTTTGGGATTATATGTTATGACACATAATTTTATGATCTCATCTAGTGTATTCAATTATTTATAGATAGAACATAATATAAGGAATTAGAAATGTATTAATGTAAGTAATCCAAATAGTAATAATGATCATTTACTTGATGGGATTTATCCGATCTATCTAAGGGAACTAGTATCCCAAAAAATTCCATCATAAGGATACATAATATCAAGTGATATCAAGATTGAGAAATAAACTACACATCCTATGTCATTTAATGGAAAAAAGGGAAGAATATTATAGAATTGAAAAATATGGATAAAGGGAAGAATGGAATGATGTACTTTCCCAATGTGATAATTATGGAAAGAAACATCTTGGTACTTTCTTGAATAGAATGAGAGTTTTATATAAGAGTGGAGAGAAAGAACCTGATGCTCATGAATGCATGGGTAGTAAGGAAATATTTTATGTTCACTGTTTCAACTATAAAGATATGGTGAACTATGCAAACAAATTCCCCAAGAAACAAAGGAATATACCTTTGAAGAAACTAAGGGATCAAGTTTAATCTTATGCAATTGCTATGACTAGGGTGGAATGGTTGAAGTGTTTTTTATTTGGATTCAATAAATATTTTGTAGATGTATTTTATCAAGGATAATAATAATAAAATGTATATGGATTTTACTATAGTGGTTTTCAGTAAGTATTTGAGGACATATGTTAAATGTTACCAATGACCATGAATATTGATATAGTTGCAACTCTCTCATTTTGTAAAAAAATTATTGAAGGATGATAACACTTAATATGTGGATGATGTTGAGATAATAATGAAAAAGGGATGTCTATGGTATAATATTAGTAACATTGTAATCACATAGTGATTTATTTTCTATTTTTTGGAGATTACTACATATCTAGATTTGTGGAATATATTCAAAAACTTTGGATTTTATTTTTGGAAGAATTCATGTTTTTGTTAATATTTTACGTTGATAAAGGTATTCACATATTTTATACATAACATTAAGATATAATTTATTCTATTTGTGCAACATAACGTTAGTTTTATTTTGGATATTCAGGGATGTCCCTTATAGATATTTTTAACTTTTAATGTTTTTATACATATTTTGGGAAGGTCTTTTGGTTAAATATTTATGGAATGGATTAAGATAAAATTTCAGCATTTCTGTATAACTCATGAAAACCATTTTGGTTTTGAAAAATATTAGGGAAAGGACTTTTTATTCTAATGTGGATCTTATGAGCTATTAAAAACATAATTTTCATGCTTCAAGCATGAACAAATTGAACTTGAATACTCATTATTTGGATAAAAAATGAGATTTTTGTAGAAATTGTTTAAAGTATGGAATTATACTTTTTACATAAGTATATTTCCTTTTGTTCATTGTCTTGATGGTAAATTAATTCCTCAAATATAGAAAAAGTTGTTGGAAAAGTGGGTGTCCTAGACCCAACTATTTAGTGATTTTGATTACCATATCATGTATACAGTAAGATATGCATGATGTCATCTTACTATTAATGTGTAGACTTTTCTGTGTCCTCTATTGAAATGGTAATGTCCAAAGATTAATTATCATATCAAAATGTTAAAGCAGTTCCCAAGTTATAATGAGAACCTCTAGATATTATGACATTAATATTAAATATATGTTCTATATTCTAGATACATATTACTGATTGGACATAATAGATGTTTGACTATCAGGTGCTGGGGGCTCATAAGCATTGAGACTTTTTCTCATGAAGTTCTCACTTGGTTTGTAAAGACCAGAAAATTTCAAGGATATTTTTTTTAAATACATTGGAATTTTACAAGTCTGTGGCTTCTGACGGCACTTGATTTCGAGGCCTGTTGTGCCAGGAATCAATTTTTGAAGTTTAGCTCGCGTACGTTCAGTAAACAAACGAGCGGGTTTTTCTATCTTTTGAACCGGTACTCAGAATTGAAATCTGAGGGAACCGATTAACTCACAATTCCGATAATTGCTTAAGGGGACCTTTACTGTAGTCACATTTGTGCGGGAGGAGGTGTTTTTTTTCAGGTTTAATTAAAGAATTAAATAAAATTGTTGTACAATTTTATTTTATATCTAAGGAGGTAAATTCCACCCATGGGTAGTTAAGGGTGGGACCCATAGCCCCCTAACTACCCAAGTGTGGATGATAGAGAGGTGGCACCCACACGAGCCCCAACAATTTATTTTTTTCCACTAAACTCCTTAAACCCCCTCATTAAATTGGCAACACCCCATTTATTGCCAATCTCTCCACCTCCCTCACTCCATTAATCCATGACAACCCCTCAAATTAATGAGGATCTTTCCGCTCCCTCTCATCTCCCTCTCTTTAATTAAATTCCAATGCATTTAATTAATGACGATCTTTCCTCTACCACTCTTTAATTAATTTCCAACGCATTTAATTAATGAGGTGATTTGAATTTTGAAAGCTAAATTGCATGTGCAATAAAATAATAGGAGGAGCCTATTATTTTATTTTGTGGGGAGAGATTTCCTTGTGTGAAGGAAGTTTGGGAGAGCTCTTGAGATTTTGGAAGAACACCGGCCTCCGATGAAGAATGACGTCTCCTTAGATAAAGAATGCCAGTTCCATGATGAACGACGATGCACCACCATTTCTCTTCTCCTCGACAAGAGAGGAGACATTGCTTCCTCCTCAGACGCACTCTGTCGACGTCTACAAATCCTCACCTCGTGACGCCATCTACCGTGACACCGACATTCATCAACTCATTAAGGTAGGGGGTTTGATTAATTTATTTTAAATAAATTACTCCCTCATTCTCGTATATTCAAGTGATGACCTTGGCCAATTTATATCGTTTTACGTGGAGGGTGCAGGCCGAACGAACACAGACCGAAGACCCTCTATTGATCTCGTTTATTATTTTAGAATCATCAACAGAAGGTGGAGGAGGCACAACGCCGTTGCTTCGTGCCGGGAATGTGGCGAAAGAATCCAGCACCATTGTGCCGGCTATGCGGGGGGAACCATGACCCATTCCGCAGACCGCTTCGGCAGAAGAACCGGCTAGCCCATCAGTCGGCCGGGCTAATGGCACCGCGCCGAAGAACCGCCCGGCCCATCGGCCGGCTGTGCGGAGCAGACCCGCGATGCCAGGAGGGCGCTGCGCCAGAAGAACCACGACCCGCCGTGCGGGTCACTTGTTCCAGAAGGCCGGCCAGTTTGGGAAGGGTGGCACTGCAGCCTGGGCCCCCCCTCAAAACGGCTCGGCCTTCGGGCCAGGCCGCGCCACTTCGGGCCTATCCATGCCCCTTCTTGCTGGGCCGCGCCCTTCAGGCTGAGTTGCATCTTTCCTTCGGACTGGTCCGACACCCTTGCCGGGTCGGACCCGTCAAACTGGGTTAACCTGATCTGTCAGCCCACTGGGCTAAATGGGTCGGGCCCGTTATTCACTTAAACGTGAATAACTTAAAGACCGTGCATCCGATCAACGCGCCGTCTGCGGCACTGGGACTCTTTTGACGAGGCAGTACTTTTTCAATACTCTAAGTGAGTTTTGGACATCTTTGGTAAATGGCCATGTTTGGAATGAGCATATTTCCAACTAGGCCCCTGGAACGAAAAAACCAATATCTCTCAGACCAGGCGTTCGTTTGACACGCTGTATGTCGCGTTGAGTTCCTTTTGATGAGATGGAACTTTGAGATACATCAACTCTGGACTTCGTGATAGTTGATGTATTGAACCCTTTTTACTCATGGACTGGAACCTCCCAGAATCGAGTACGGTGTGTGCGAGAACCTTTGAGCTGGCTATGACAGCATCGACTACTGTATTGGAATCCTCCGTGGGTTCAACAACAACGACTACCATACTGGGATCCTCCGTGGGTTTGAAGACGATGACTACTCTTCTTGTATCCTGGGTGGGTCCGACAGTTTTGACCTCTGTACTTGTATCCTGTGTGGGTCCGACAGAGTAGCTGGTCTTGTATCCTGTGTGGGTCCGATAGCTTAGCTGGACTTGTATCCTGTGTGGGTCCGACATCTTAGATGAATCAGTGACTAAATCTGGTCATCTCTATCGCTATACGAAATATGTATACCTGTGTGAGCTGATCCTTGACTTTCAATCATTAATTGGTGTGATTGACTTCTTTCCTGTGTGGACTAGGTTATACTTGGGCTCGGGAGCTAGAGTCGGACTGTGATTGATGACTTAGGTATATGTATGGTCATATACCTAAGTTGAGTCAGTTGATACTTTGTGTTTGTATATTTCCATTGTGGTTTATCTTTTTTGGATACTGGGAGACCTTCGGGGGTCTCAGGGTCCCTACCGAGTATCACATACTCACCCCTGCCCGGGCTATTCCCACACTACGTTGTGTTAAATGCAGAAGACGAGCAGCACTAATCGAGGTGGAGGCTTGAGGATTTGAACGGTACCCGGAGGTGGACCACTAGACGAGACGTACACGCAGCGGACGACCGGACCCGAGGAACTAAAGAGACCATCTGTACCCACAATTCAGGTGGGATATCTGGAGGACTAGTCGGTGGTTGCGGCTTACTTTACTTACTGTTGTGGTACTTTCTTTTCAGTTGTACTATACTTCCAGTTGAGTTTGTATACTGGCCCATTTACTTTACAACACTTACCTTTATACTCAGTTTTACTATACTTGCGTACTATGTAGTGTTGGTTTACTTTTATAAAGGCAATGCCTTCCTTTTTTCCAAGATTTACGGCTTTGGTGCTAGTTTCCAGCCCCTGGCCTATGTAAGGTGGTCTTGGGGTAGTCACAGCGCCGGCCCTGAGGACGAGTCGTGAAAAATTGGTATCAGAGGAGTCGGTTCTAACGCAGAACTCAGGACTCGGATAATTTCTTCTCTGTGAAGCAACAATTTTAAGAATATTGAGTGTGGTTTTCAGTCCAGGGAGTCCAGTGTTAGTGCGGAGGCCGACGTATCCATACACCAGGACCCTAACTTATGAATTCCGAATCAGTGTTCGAAAACACTGATTGCATATGTGTTTCAAAAGTTTTATTTGTGATTACTTTATGTCAGCTCACTAGGTGTACTATACTAACCGTGGCACACCTGTTCTTTTTCAGGATGGTCCCACGAAGGCAGGCAGCCAGGGTTCCTAGTTACGTGTGAGATGGAAGCCCACCGAGCGATGAGGACTCGGTACAGGGCACCATCGCAGTGGAGGCCCCAGTGGTACCCCTAACCACTAATCCACCAATGCTACCAGCCCCAGCGGCCGAGATTGCACGCTGCCTGAGCACATTGAATGAGTTTCAGCGATAGAGGCCGCCTAGGTTCCGTGGAAAGATGGACCCTCAGGCAGCCGATGATTGGCTGGAGGCTATCGTCAGAGTCTTCAGATTGGTAGGTACACCAGCTGGCCTTATGGTGATCCTTGCTCTGAGTATTCTGCATGCAGCATAAGGTAGATGGTGGAGCTTGATGCTCCAGGTGCATGATGAGGCATCTCTACTTTGGACGGAATTCAAGAGCCTCTTCCACTTAGAGTTTGTTCTAGCCACTCTTCGTGCAGTGCACATCCAGGAGTTACTACATCTGCGGCAGGGCAGTATGAAAGTAGCTCAGGACTCGTTCTTTAGGGCTCGAGACCTTCGAGCAGGGATGGAGGCACGAGATCCGAGCCTCGATGATTCCCCTCAGCATCCCGACGCAGGCAGGGGTACAGGAGCGATCCCTTTTAGTGGAGAGCTTCCTCACCGAGCAGCCACCAGCAGCGAGACCCACCTTAGGGTGAAAAAGAGCGGATTCCTCTGCAGCCGGTAGTCGAAAGATGTTGTAGGGGTACAAGGGGGCCAGGACATCAGGTGGGCGACCTCAGGATACCAGATCAGTTGTGCGGGGCACCTGAAACAGAGCCAGCCTTATGAGGAGAATACAATGCTATTCATGCGGTGGGAAGGGCCACATGGCTCGTGACTGCACGAACCGCAATGCAAATGAGTAGCAGACAGTGGAGGGACTTCCCATGTAGAGGCAGAGGTTCAACCGTGGTGGTCCACAGGGAGCAGGCGGACGAGGCAGAGCAGTTGGCTGAGCAGTGGGTGGTGGACGATGCTTCGAGGTTCTACCACCACCACCCCTAGGAGGTCCACCCAGACCACATGGAGCTGGTGGGTAGAGGCAGGCTCAGCTCCAGGCAACAGAGGCTTATGACCACGGTGCACCGGAGATGATTTTAGGTACTATCTGTGTCTATTCCACCCTTACTGCAGTTCTTATAGACGGAGGTGTGAGTCTTTATTTTATTTCCGCTACCCTTGTTCGGAGATCAGAGATTCCAACAGAGTTGTTGGCTCGATCCTTATGGATAGAGACTCCTTAGATAGAATACTCGACGATTACGCACTGGTTCCGGTAGTGTGAGCTTACTCTAGGAGGTGAGAGCTTCAGCTGAGATCTTCTTGTAGCGGCGTCGAGGCCTTACGATGTCATCTTGGGTATGGAGTGGTTATCTACAGTCCATGCCCAGATTGACTGTATTAGGTGAAAAGTGTGGTGTGACCACATGGATGGGACCAGGTTCAGCTTCACTAGTGAAAAGGGAGCCTTTGCAGTGGAGGATGGACTTACGCAGAGGAGAGGGAAGCCAATCACACATCAGTTGGCTAGTGTCATCCTCGGAGCAGTTGACGTGCAGAGTCTGAGTTTTCATGTTCTGGTGGATCAGTATGTGGACGTTTTCCCTGACGATGTTCCAAGACTAAATCCTCGCAGAGATTTAGATTTCAATATAGACATGTACCATAGGTCATCACCGATATCTAATATAGCATATCGGATGGCTCCTACCGAGCTTCGTGAGTTGTGGGTACAGCTGGAGGACTTACAGGGAAAAGGTTTCATCTGACCCAGTGTTTCACCCTGGGCTTCTCTGATTTTGTTCGCCAAGAAGGTAGATGGGAGCTTGTGAATGTGTGTGGACTACCATCGCCTAAACCAGGTGACCGTGAGGAACAAGTACCCCCTTCCAAGGATTGATGACCTCTTCGATCAGCTCAAGGGAGCACGATGGTTCTTGAAGATATACCTCAGGTCAGGCTATCACCAGCTCAGAGTTCATGATGAGGATGTGTAGAAGATGGCATTCAGGTGCCGGTATGGCAACTATGAGTTCTTGGTTATGCCCTTCAGCGTGAACAACACTCCAGCAGTGTTCATGAGTCTCATGAACAGGATCTTCCAGCCTTACCTCGATCAGTTTGTCGTGGTATTCATTAAAGACATACTAATTTACTCGACTACCGAGGAGGAGCACTCCTACCACTTGCGGGTTATACTGGATACACTCCGAGAGAACCATCTTTATGGTAAGCTCTTTAAGTGCCAGTTCTGGATTCTAGAGGTTCACTTCTAGGGGCACGTCATCTCAGAGGCAGGATTTGCAGTGGATCCCGCGAAGATTGAGGAAGTACTTGCTTGGGAGCCACCCAGGAGCATGAAGGAGGTGAGGAGTTTCCTAGGTATGGTTGGGTACTATCAGAGATTTGTGCCAGACTTTTCTAGAGTTGCAACACTGCTCTCAGCATTGAAGAAGAAGGGGAAGCCCTTCCTGTGGTTAGACAGATGTCAGCAGAGCTTCTAGGAGCTGAGGCGTAGATTGACCAGTGCACCCATTTTGAGGCCACCAGAGGAGGGCGTTGGGTACGTAGTTTACTGCGAAACATCAGGGAATGGACGTGGGTGTGTCCTGATGTAGGAGCGAGCAGTGATCACTTACGGTTCACAGCAGTTGATGCAGCACAAGAAGAACAATGCTACCCATAACCTGGAGTTAGCAATAGTGGTCTTTGCCCTGAAGATGTGGTGGCACTATCTGATGGGCGAGTGATTTACAGTCTACTCTAATGACCAGAGTCTCAGGTATGTCTTCTCACAGAAGTACCTAAACCTGAGATAGTGGAGATGGATCAAGATCCTCCAGGACTATGACTTTGAGATAGTCTATACTCCTGGGAAGGGGAACATTGTGGCTGATGCTCTCAGCAGGAGGTTGAGCATTCAGCCACTTGAAGAGGTGATGAAGCATTTAGCCGCTTTGCAGATATCCTTCATGGATAGAGATGGGCTAGCCTTTCTACAGTCCCTCACAGTCACTCCTCCACTACTTCAGTGGGTTATAGAGGCACAACGTGGCGACGTTGACTGTGAGGCGTGACGTACTCAGATATCCTCAGGGCTGGCACCCGATGAATTTTCTGTAGGAGGAGAGCACATCATCCTCTTCAGAGGATGTAACATGGTACCAGTTGCACTGCAAGAGGAAGTGCTGGTGGAGTTTCACACTTCCCCTCTAGCGGTACATCCAGGAGTGGCGCAAATGTACCAAGATCTCAGACGGAAGCACTGGTGGAAGGGTATGAAGAAAGCTGTAGCAGAGTTCGTTTCACGATGCCTCACTTTCCAGCAAGTGAAGGAAAAGCACCAGGTACCAGCAGTCTTGGTACAAACCCTAGAGGTTCTAGAGTGGAAGTGGGATGGGATATCCATGGATTTCATGACGGGGCTTCCACGTACTTCCAAAGGACACAACTCCATCTGGGTGAACGTAGACCGACTCACCAAGTTAGCCCACTTCCTAATGATCAGAGAGCAGGGCTCAGTAGAGGGCTTGGGACACATCTACGTCCTAGAGATCATACGACTTCATGGTGTGCCATCATCTATCATCTACGATCGAGATGCTATCTTTACTTCCCAGTTTTGGAAGGGGTTGCAGGAGGCTTTTGGGACGCAGCTACGCCTGAGCACTACCTTTCACCCCCAGATGGATGGCCAGATGGAGAGGACCATTCAGACACTCGAGGAAATGCTCCGTGCATGTGTCCTTGACTTTGGTCATAGCTGGGAGGATCACCTACCATTGGAGGATTTTGCGTATAACAACATCTACCACTCCACCATCGAGATGGCACCTTACAAGGCATCGTACGACTGACCTTGCAGATCACCTCTGTGCTAGACTGACCCTGGGGAGTCAGCACTTGTAGGACTAGAGATGATCCAGGCTATGATAGATAAGGTGCAGATCATCCAAGATCGGATGAGGACTACACAGAGCAGACAAAAGTCCTATGCTGATAGGAGATGGAGACCACTAGAGTTCAAGGATGGTGACCACGTTTTCTTATGGGTCTCACCTTGACGTGGATTGCAGAGATTTTTCCAGGATGGCAAGTTATCTCCATGCTTCGTCGGACCATTCCAGGTTCTTAGTAGGGTAGGTGAGGTTGTTTACCGCCTAAACCTTCCACCTAAGTTGCATAGGGTGCATGATGTCTTCCATGTATCTCAGCTGAAGAGATACGTGCACGACCCGACGCATATCATTGATCATGGGAAGCTGAACATCGATGATGGGGTGAATTTTGTGGAGGTCCTAGTGGAAATCAAGGATCGACAGAAGAAGGTCCTACGTGGATGGTCGATTCCTCTAGTGCGCATTCATTGGCAGCATGGGAACCTCCTGGAGAGCACATGGGAGTGGGAGGCTCAGATGCATGCTCAGTACCCTCATTTGTTTCTCTAGTTTATGTTGTAGCTTTACAAGGATGAAAGCATTGATTTGGGAGTAATGTAAAGACTCGGAAATTTAAAGGATATTTTTTTTAAATACTTTGGAATTTTATGAGTTTGTGGCTTCTGACGACACTTGATTCTGAGGCCCAGTGTGCTCGGAATCAATTTCCGAAGTTTAGATGGGGTATATTCAGTAAACGAACGAGCGGGTTTTTCTATCTTTTGAACCGGTTCTTGGAATTGAAATCTGAGTGCACCGATGAACTCACAAATCTGGTAATTGCTTAAGGGGACCATTACCATAGTCGCGTTTGTGTGGGAGGAGAAGGTTTTTTGGGGTTTAATTAAATAAGTAAATAAAATTATTGTACAATTTTATTTTATATATAAGGAGGTAAATTAATCCCATGGGTAGTTAAGGGTGGGACCCACAACCACTTAACTACCCAAGTGTGGATGATAGAGAGGTGGGGCCCACACGAGCCACAACCATTTATTTTTTCCCGCTAAACTCATTAAACCCCCTCATTAAATTAGAAACCCCCCATTTATTGTCAATCTCTCGACCTCCCTCACTCCATTTATCCATGTCAACCCCTTAAATTAATGAGGATCTTTCCTCTCCCTCTCTTAAACTAATTTCCAACTCATTTAATTAATGAGGTGATTTGTATTTTGAAAGCTAAATTGCATGTGCAATAAAATAATAGGAGGAGCCTATTATTTTATTTTGGGGGGAGAGCTTTCGTTGTACGAAGGAAGTTTGGGAGAGCTCTTGAGATTTTGGAAGAACACCAGCCTCCAATGAAGAACGATGTCTCCTTCGACGAAGAATGCTGGTTCCATGAGGAACGATAATGCGCCACCCTTTCTCTTCTCCGCGACAAGAGAGGAGACACCACTTCTTCCTCAGACGCACTCCGTTGACATCTACGAATCCTCGCCTCGTGATGCCATCTACTGCGACACCGATGTTCATCAACTTGTTGAGGTATGGGGTTTGATTAATTTATTTTAAATAAATTACTCCCTAATTCTTGTATATTCAAGTGAATAACTTGGCCAATTTCTATTGTTTTATGAGGAGGGTGTGGGCCGAACGAAAATGGCACAACGACCCTTATTTGATCTCGTTTATTATTTTAGAATCGTCAATCGAAGGCGGAGGAGGCACGACACCAATTCTCCATGCCGGGAATGTGGTGAAGGAATCCAGCGCTATGGCGCCGACTGTACGGGAGGAACCACGCCCCATTTCGCGGGCCGCTTCAGTGGAAGAACCTGCTGGCCGGGAGAAGGGGAGCCACGGTGCCCGGATGGTGCGGCGCCAGAGAACCGGCCAGCCCATCGGCCGGTTGGGCGGAGCAGAACTGCTGTTCCAAGAGGGAGCCAGGCCGAAAGATCTGTGGCCCGCCGTGCGCGCCGCTTGTGCCAGAAGGCTGGCCGGTTTGGGAAGGGCGACACCTCTTGGCGCCGCCAGTTTGGACAGCTGGGGGGCCGCCCCCCCCCCCCCTCCTGAACCGTTCGTCCATCGGGCCGAGCCGTTTGGCCTGTCGGGTCGCGCCCCGCTGGGCCACGCCCCTTCAGGCCGGGCTGCATTTTTAGTTCGGACCGGTCCGACACCCCTGTCGGGCTGGACCCGTCAAACTAGGTTAACCTAACCCATTATCCCAGTAGGCTGAATGGTCCAGGCCCGTTATTCACTTAAACATGAATAACTTAAAGACCGTTCGTCCGATCGACGCACCGTCTACGACACTGGGACTCTTTTGACGTGATGGTCCTTTTGCGACACTTTAAGTGAGTTTTGGACAGCTTTGGTAAATGGCCGAGTTTGGAACGAGCATATTTCCAACCGGGCCCCTAGAACGAAAAAGCCAATATCTCTCAGACCGGGCGTCCATTTGACGTGTCGTCTATCATGTTGAGTTCCTTTTGATGAGATGGAAGTTTAGGATACATCAACTCTGAATTTCGTGACAGTTGATGTATTGACCCCTTTTTACTTGTGGAGAGGACCCTCCTTGAATCGAGTACGCTGTGTGTGGGAACCCAAGAGCTGGCTGCAACTGCATCGACTACTGTACTGGAATCCTCCATGGGTTCAACAACAACGACTACCATACTGGGATCCTCCGTGGGTTCGAAGACGATGACTACTATTCTTGTATCCTGGGTGGGTCCGATAGTTTTGACCTCTGTACATGTATCCTGTGTGGGTCCGACAGAGTAGCTGGTCTTGTATCCTGTGTGGGTCCGATAGCTTAGCTGGACTTGTATCCTGTGTGGGTCCGACATCTTAGATGAATCAGTGACTACATATGGTCATCTCTATCACTATACGAAAGATGTATACCTGTGTGAGATGAGCCTTGACTTTCAATCATTACTTGGTGTGATTGACTTCTTTCCTATGTGGACTAGGTTGTACTTGGTCTCTAGAGCTGGAGACAAACTGTGATTGATGACTTAGGTATATGTATGGGAATATACCTAAGTAGAGTCGGTTGATACTTTTTGTTTGTATCTTTCCTTTGTGGTTTATCCTTTGTGGATTCTGTGAGACCTTTGGGGGTCTCGTGGTCCCTACTAAGTATCGCATACTCACCCTTGCACGGGCTATGCCTGCACAACGTTGTGTTGGATGCAGACGATGGGCAGCACTGATCGAGGTGGAGGCTTGAGGAGTTAGACGGTACCTGGAGGTGGACCACTAGACGGGACGTACACGTAGTGGACGACCAAACACGAGGAGCTAAGGAGACCATCTGTACCCACCCATCAGGTGGGATATCTGGAGGATGACTCGGTGGTTGCTGCTTAATTTACTTACTGTTGTTGTACTTTCTTTTCAGTTGTACTGTACTTACAGTTGGGTTTGTATACTGGCCCATTTACTTTACATCACTTTCCTTTGTACTCAGTTTTACTATACTTTTGTACTCTATGGTGTTTGTTTACTTTTATAAAGGCAATTCCTTCCTTTTTTCTAGGATTTACACCTTTGGTTCTAGTTTCCAACCCCTGGCCTATGGAAGGTGGGCTTGGGGTAGTCACAGCGCGGGCCCCGAGGATGGGTCGTGACATGGTGATCTCTATTAGTGAGATCATGAGGACTGACCTGCCAATAGGAACACCACATGTTTTGGCTGTCATTGGATGTTTCTATCTACGATCATGTGTAATGGTCTCCTGACATGAGATCATAACCAATGTATGTCATTTGAGTGTGTATTTTGATGCAAGATGAAAACCATGGCAATGAAGTTGGGGAGAGGTAGTTTGTGTCTGGTGCGTCATTGGTGGCATGACATTGGTTGAATGATCAAGAAAGGATTTTTCACTTCCAGTTTATGAATGTAATATATCTCAGTCCATGTTGATATAGATGGAGGTACCATTAAAAGACCATTGCAATGGTAGTCGAGGGTAAATCTGTCCAGTTACATCAACAAACAATAAAGTGAGAAAAGGGAAATGACATAAGAGTGTGCCCCTCTTTATGAGATATTACTGACAAAGAGATTATATTACACAGTTCATGTTCATAGGTTATTTGTCACTACTGTGACAATCCTTATCTCTTTAGGGGCCATGATGGGTTGCTAGATCCCGCTCTTGGTCTATGAATATTGTTCACTATTGTTGAGATAAGGGCCAAGAGGGTCACACACAATAGTGTATTCATGAATCTTCCCTATTTAGGGTAATTGGTGTTTTGGACATAGTGGGACCCACCAAAGGGGTCCGGGATTTGTCCAAAGTTAAAACATTACCAATACAATAAATAAATAAATTCGTATTATTCATGTTTAGAATAATAAGTACTGAATTTTTTTATTAAATGTATTTACGTGTTTTAGTAAATACATGAATAATATTAATTGACAAATATTAAATTATTCAAGGTTCAATTAATATTTATTAGAGCAATGGGTTGTGTTAATGACACAATTATTATCATGTAATATATTTTAATATGTTACTAGTAAATGATAATAATATTTATGACTCAGTTTAGTAGTCATAAAATGTCGTTGATAGTGCATCAAGTATTCGGGACAGGTGAGTCGTTACCAGGTATTTTAATTAACCACTATAAATAGAATAGAAGGTCCTTTTTATAAATATTATTCAAGGTGCTTCTATCTCTTCTCTTCTTTCCCATAATCTATAGAGAGGGGATTTTGATCCAAGGATCTTAGATGGAGCTCTCTCTCAAGCATCCCTAGCAAAGCGATGAGGTGATTGTTGGAGCATCGAAGGAGTTGTCGCAATTCTGTGCTAGAACCCAGATTACGACGAATGGTACTACCACTGATTCCTTGAAGTGTGTGTGGACAATCTAGAGGAATTTGACTTTGGATTTTTTGAGCAGTGATCACTAATTTTGATTAGACGTTATGCACGGCTTCACATCTATACCAGGTATTTTTACAGTTTATTTTTGTGCTTAAAATCCTTCACATGTGGTCCTCAGCTAATACTGGGCTACCATTCACTGACGTTGACAAGTTTACATATAGCTTTGGTGGAAAATTTTAAAAATCCCACCTATTTGGGGCTTCCGCTGCATTCCTAGTTCCTTCATGTGGTATCATAGGGACGCGTGACGATTTTAAGCTAAGAAAATTTAAATTTGCATTAAGTTATGAAGAGGTCGTCGATACGGTCCCAACATCGCATACGACGTTTTATCCGATAACAGATGACAATTTTATGGTCATTTGAAGTATTAAATTCAGATTAAAACTTGTAGTATAGCAATGTTCTAATTTGAGACCAATTTTATCTTAATCCATTTTCACTAGAATAGGTCATGAGTAATTTTTTCATCTGAAAAGGAAAAGGGGCAGACCAGTCGCACAAAAAAAATTAAAAAAACATGTTGGGGGCCGATCAGCCCCCCTATTCACCACGCGAGGGCCCTAGTAACTGCCTCCCCCTACATCGCTCTAGTGGCGTTCTGCGTAGCCCGCACCAGACACCTGCACCAGCACCCTACCTCAGGCCCCCTGGTGTTTTTTTTCCTTTCCTGCAGAAACCTCCACACCCCAGCACTCCACCAGTCATCCACGTATAACCGCCTGCACCGGCCCTAGGGCAGAAGCCCACACCTCCCCAGGCTACTGGACCATGCCCCCTGCAGCAGCATGATGTGCCACCCTAGACCTGCATGGTCGTCCCTTCCCTATCTCAGACCACAGTGTTGCAGTAACCTGCGGAGCTGCTGGCGCAGATCCCTCTATGAACTAGCTGTCGCACCCTACTCCCGCATTCGACCTCCCTGATGGAGCCGCCCCCTCATGGTCCCCTAGTCTTCCCGGCTGCGCACCAGGGAGAGCCCCAGACACCCTCCTTTCGTTGCTCCGTGGTAGGTCGCAAGCCAAGGCACATGCAGCTACCGACTCAAATGACCAGGCTGCACCCCATGCATGCCACCTTCCCCGCAGCGCTTCATTGGGCACCTTAGTGTTTCCCCAGTCTGGTGGCATACCTCTCTAGCCAAGACTCCTATCGATTTAACCTCCTCCGTCCTGGCAAGCCGCCTGACTGGTGAAGCCGTGTGGGACCACCATCACCTCCCTATTGTAGGTGTAAGTGAAGACCATCTCTATTCTAGGCTCAAACCACGACCACCACCTGGTCTTCCTAGCGGGAAGGTAATAGTTTCTTCCCCGAAGAAGGCCCAGGTGGGTCTTCCCAACTCAAAACAGCATTAGGAAGACCTACCCATCCTAGAACCCCTTTGAATGGGGTCTACAAGGCACGGATTGCGCCTGTGCTGGTTTTCCCCGACCCCGCACAGGCCTTGCTTGGTTTTCAGGGCCAAGATATAGCTTCAATTTACGGTGTAATTAATTGAATTCAGAGATTATTTAAATTAATTAATTAATTGATTTTTGTTCTAAAATTAAATTAATAATTTGGGACCGAACAATGTAAATATTGCATTAATAATTAGAGTGAAATTTTTAATTCAATTAAAATTCCCTCAAGATTAATTTTAATGCTGGTTTAATTTTTAATTATTTATTTATTTAATATACCTGGGTTTTATGCATATATAAATGATCATGAGCTGGTGTCCAACCAATGCATGTCTGGTGGTTTATTTATTTAATTATTTTATAATTATTTCATGTGGTTTTATAATAATTAGTTTAATTAAATAAAAGGACATATGCATGTTGTATCAAGTGTCATTATATGTAAAAGGGCCAGTGTGCCCATTCTGAGAGTTGTATATTTATACCCCAAGACCCCCTCACTTGGACGCGAGTACAGTTGTATAATGAAGAGATGACTAGTGACACACTTTAGGCCAAGTGAGGATGACACACCAAACAACAGTTGGATGCATTGGATGAGCAGAAGCTGCTATTCAAGTTGCAAGCCACGAGAATAAATGGTAATTACCCCTAGGGTTTCTATTGGTCTATTATTCACTCAACAGATCAACCAATAGTACAATCCCATGATCTGGTTTTCATTTTATTTTTTCATGGTTAATTATTTTTTTGCATGTTTAATTTATTCCGCGATCCCATAGTATAACAATAAACAAGAAGTAAAATTAAAATGAACATGTGACAAGATGAAATTTCTATTTCTTGCATGGTCAGTTGTGAGTGTGATCACATATTACATGCTTATAAAATAGAAAAATGATTTCTTTCATCACATTAAAAATAATAAAACCATCAAAAATATATTAAGTCACAACCGCCTTCCATCATTTAAATTTGGACAAAACCAGCTATTTGAGGTGTCGATCATGCCATAACTGAGGGTGCCTCTTACTACTGAGGAGTCCTTATAATAATGATGGGTTGACTTAACTAAAATTCCAAAAAAAGAAATATCCATAGATAGCTTATTGTAATTTAAGAGGCAAGAGTTGAGTTAATCAAGTTTTGATTTTAGAAGCTAGGACTTCACTCAACAATTCATGGAACCGCATGTTAAAGTGGTCGTCCATCTAAAAGCCTACCTAGAACCCTCCAAGTAGTGGCATAACCATAGCTTGTAGAATATGAGCGGTGGTTCTGGGATTCTTGCCACTAGAATACTCAAGAAATAGTGTAATCTGATTCTATCACTAAGGGTTCCTAGAATCCAATAAAATAGTAGGATACATTAAATGATTTATGTAATTAATCAAAATGTCTAAACTGGTAATTCAGATAAAAGGCACTGATATACTAAAATTCATTTTTTATAGAAAAATGGCATGTTATACCACAAGTTTAAAACTGCAATATTATAATTGACAAAGTAAATGTTCACACTGACATGAGTATCCATGAATAGTATAGGCACATGCGCATAGTACAATGATATAGGAAACTCAAGGTGTCAGTGTCCCTACCACTGTTAAACTACCTCTAGAAGTGAGGGTGAAAATTGATTACAAGAGACTAATATAAAAAGCATATGATAATTATATCATTATTATTTCATCAAGGTCTAGTGTCTGTTGCGGTCGCTACACCAGGACTTAGATGATATAACATAAAGTCTTATCTCCGAGAAGTTTGCAAGGAGAAAGAGAAGAAATGATATGAATAAGGAGAAGTTTACATCTACATGTCTAAATTGAATGATTGATCATGATCTTTGAATATAATTTTGACGACATTACTCAAGTATCATTTTAAGTTACAAAACGAATAAGTATTGAGTAAACACTTCATTACCAATTTCGGTATGATTCACCAAGATAATTAGAATAAAAGACAAATAAGATTTAATTATTATAGCAGATAAATTGAAATAAAATGTGTAAAGATCAAAGGCATTTAATTCCAATGACACATTCATGACATACTTTAATTAATTAGGTATTAACAATGGTTATTTCCAATACAAATTATAAAATAATACTACGGAAGTTTAAAATCAATAAACTGATTTAAAAAATCAAGTTTTCGCTTCTACATCAGGCATAATCATCAATGTAATGTTTCCTTTTACTACTTGGGTAGTTAATAATCTATGCCTTTTACATATCTGTATCTAAATACAATAACCCAGTAAGTATAAAAACATTACTAAAAGTCAGGTGTATTCTCCAAGTGGCTATTAAAGGGTGATACCTAGGATAGTAGTGATAAGTACGCCACTTCTTTAATTTCCAAGTGATAGACTCTTATTGAACTATTATTGAGTATAACAACAAACATAAGGATACATACTTTCATGTTCTGGAATGAATTTTGATTTTGGTAAACTCAATCACTAGTTTAGTAGTACAAGAATTATAGGCATTAAATGATGAATATAAATGTATGATTTATACCAAGTTGTGGCAAGATAATTATTTGTTATGTAATAATAAAAATGAATGTCATCAATATACCATGTATGGTATTTAGGCTCGACACAAATAAATACTCTTGGTATTATCGATGTATTTAGTTTGGACAAAGAAGCCTTTAGAAATAAAGGTATGTTAAAAAGAATTTGGAAATAGTGAAACTAGTAAGCATGAACTATTCCCAGTATAAGTTAGAGGTATATATACTTTATAAGATTGTTTTTGGTAATTAAACAATAACAAAGTGAAGTACATGCATGTTCAGGAGATATGAGTTTCTTTGGGTTGGGATACAGAAGAATATCTCAACCAAGCATTCATCAATCATGAAAATGTAGTGTGAAGCAATTCCTAAATTAACATTACCTTATCAACATCACGAAATTGATGTTAATGAGGAGGATTGATCATAAAGTCTTACATATCAACATTGATGAACAAACATGTAGCATGTATTAATTCCTAAATGAAAATGTTTTACATCAAAATATTGATGTAAATAATATAAATGTTGGAACTATCAGAAAATCCCATTATATTTCATGAAATTCTTTGCAAATAACAGCTATATCCCACAACCATATGCCAAATATAATGACAATTGGATATCATACGAGTCATAGTATGATGTAAACCCATTATGTCCTAAGAATGTGTGTTTGGATGTAAAGAGTTTGTTAGGACATAAACAAACATGCGTTAAGACAAACACATTGGGAATTTAGTGTAATAATCTTAATAGTTGTTTAGGATGTTACATAAATTCCTACGATATAAGAGTAGGTATTCAAGAAATAGACTACACTTCTATATAAGGGTGAAAATCTCTATTAGAGATTGTGGGAGCTATATTGTCTTGTGTTTAGTCAATGCTCAAAGTGCACAAGTAGTTGGCATTGGAACTAATTCCACAAGCGCATGTGGAACAAAGTATGTTCGAGAGACACATATTGTGTAGGAAGGATAAAACCATGGTGATGGTTTATATATTCACCGTGGTTAATGATATATTATTCAAAGTGAATAATATTTCCTATAAGTAAGAAGTATATGGAAATTAACTAAAATTAATAAGACCAATTGAAATTCAATTAATGGATTCCATGTATCAAAATGAGAAAGGGGGTTTTTTATTTTGGATACTACGGTGGGTATTCAAGTGATTTAATACATGGGTGGTACAAGTGTAGTACCAATAAGGCTCGATTTGTTTCACCAAGTTGTTATGAATAAATCCATTAGAATTTTACTTATCATATCTAATATCTATCATCAAATTATTTAGCATTGGATGTCAGAACCACCAATCGTGGATGGTGTCAATACAACACAACCAGAAAGGGATGGTCACATAACAAAATGCTAAAAAAGGTTGCAAGTTATTGAAATCTGGTTTAGGATTAAAGTAAAAAAACATGATCATAGTATATAAATTTTCAATAAATGATTTACATGTGTCTACTTGAGGTTAGTGGGAGCACCAATGTTTTCCAATAAAAAATATGTTCAACAACATATGGAAAACAAGCATTGGTCTCATAGTTAGTTAAAACCAAAATGAAGTTTATTCTCCACTGATTGACTTAACGTAAAAACCTATGTTCTAGTGAATGATATCTAATGAGGTAGATCTATAGGTTGATGGGTCCTAGTCAAATATACGTATTGTGACATTGTATTGCAAAATAAAATTTGGATTAATTCAGGAGATGAATTGTTTCTTATGTCGTATGACATAATCTCTTTATGTTGACTTGTTTGTGACATGGGGTTAAATAAACGTGGTGAGTTGAAATCCATACGTCAGAGCGATGGATAAATCACGCATGCTAAGATATGTACAAGAACTGATGTTTCTATGGTTTTTGGGTAGATATCAGTTATATCCAGGATCACTACAAGGGTGTAGTCAGAACTATCTAATTGTACTTTGAAAATTATAAAATATATGTACCTAGTAAGTGGAGAATAAAGGATACTAGTTTTTCAGGATACAAACTAGTCTTACATAGATCAATGTGATCTAGTATTGCAGTTAGTCTAAAGGTGACAAGTGAGTCAAGATCATATCATCTAGTGGTGGCCATACTTACAAGACTGAGTACATTGTAGCTTCTAAGATATCTAAGAAACAGTTAAATGAAATGAATTTTTCCTGTTCTTGGAATCTCACCTTGTAATAAAAGTATTTTCATAATGTAAATTATGATATTCTTACTAGACAAGATTTCAAGTTATGATAGTGGAAAAAAAGGTATATACTCGGGATACCATCTCTTGAGATGTTTTACTCAGTGAGACTAGGTCTTAATAGTAGAATAACCATGCGGCAGAACCATGGTAGACCCAGTAGCTAAAGTCGTTACTCAGCAGAAACTTGATGTTTATCATGTGAGTAGCTAACAAGTTTGGTTAAAAAGTTGGATCTAGTGCAAGTGGGAGTGTTGAAATAGTGGGTTCCCTAGACCCAACTATTTTTGTGATTTTGATTACCCTATCGTGTATATAGTAAGCTATGAATGATTTTATCTCACCATTACTATGTAGACTTTTCTGCGTCCACTATTGAAATAGTAATTTCCAAAGATTAGTTGTCGTATTGAAAGGTTATAGTAGTTTCCAGGCTATAATGATATCCTCTAGATACTATGACATTAATCTGAAATATATGTTCTATAGTCTAGATACATCTTACTGATTGGAAAAAGTAGATGTTTGACTATAAGGTGCTAGGGGCTTATAAGCATTGAGACTTTTTCTCATGAAGTTCTCACTTGGTGATCTCTAGTAGTAAAATTATAAGGACTGACGCACCAATAGGAACACCACATGTTTCAAGTGTTATTGGATGTTTCTATCTATGATAATGTGAAATGGTCTCCTAACTTGAGATGATTACTAATGTATGTAATTTGATTGCGTACTTTAATGCAAGACGAAAACCATGACAATGAAGTTGTGGCGAGGTAGTTTATGTCGGGTGCATCATTGGTGGCATGGGATTGGTTAAATGGTCAAGAAAGGATTTGTCACTTCTGGGTTATGGAAGTAATATATCTCAGGCCATGTTGATATGGATGGTAGTACCTTTATAAGACCATCGCCATGGCAGTCGAGGGTAAATCTATCCAGTTACATCAACAAACAATAATGTAAGAAAAGGGCGATGAAATGAGAGTGTGTCCTGCTTTATGAGATATTACTGACAAAGAGATTATATTACACAGTGCGTGTTCGTAGTTTGGTTGTCACTACTGTGACAATCCTTATCTCTTCAGGGGCCATGATGAGTTGCTAGATCCTACTCTTGGTCTGGGAATATTATTCATTGCTGTGGAGATAAGGGCCTATAGGGTTACACAAAATATCATATTCAAGAATCTTCCCTATTTAGTAGAATAGTTGTTTTGGACATAGTGGGCCCCGCCATAGGGGTCTGAGATTTTTCAAAAGTTAAACGATCGCCAATACAGTAAATAAATAAATTCATATTATTAAATTTTAGAATAATGAGTATTGAATTTTTTTATTAAATGTATTTACGAGTTTTAGTAAATACATGAAAATAATAATTGATGAATATTAAATTATTCAAGGTTCAATTAATATTTATGGGAGTGACGAGTCAGGTTAATGACTCAAATATTATCACGTAATATATTTTAATATGTTACAAGTAAATGATAATAATATTTATGACTCAGTTTAGTAGTCATAAAATGTCATTGATAGTGCGTTGAGTATTCAGGGCTGACGAGGCGATATGGGGTATTTTAATTAACCAATATTAATATAAGAGGAGGGGATTTTGCCAAATATTATTCATGTAGTTTATCATTATTATCTTCTAGACCATAATCTAGAGAGAGGGGATCTGGATCCAAGGAGCTCGGATGGAGCTCTCTCTCAGGAATCACTGGCGAAGTGAAGTGGTGATTGTTGGAGCGTCGAAGGCATCATCACAATTCCGCACTAGCAATCGGATTATGAAGAATGTGGATCCCACGGATTCCTTGAAGCGTGTGTGGACGATGTAAAAGAATTCGACTTTCGATTCTTCGAGTAGCGATCTCCAACGACGAGCAGGCGTCATGCACAACTTTACATCTAAACCAAGTATTTTTACAGTTTATTTTTGTGATTAAAATCCTTCACGTGTGGTCCTCAGCTAATATTGGGCTGCTCTTCACCAATGTCGACAAGTTTACATCAAGCATCAGTGTAAAATTTTAAAAATACCACCTTTTTGGGGTTTGCACTGCACGCCCAGTTCCTTCAAAAGTATCTTCAAACAAAAATGTTATCATGGTACCATTATTCCTGATGAACTGATGGTATTTTCACTCAATGAAGATTTATGGATTTTTGTGGCCATTAAATTTTCTAGATAATTCAATTTATTGTGATTAATGATCTATATCATTCTCTATAATAATTTATTCTTTTCTTTCATGTCCATATCTTTACTTTCCACCAATTATCTCATATTTGGAAACATATTTATTTGACCTTTGTACTTCTATTTACCTCTTATCGGGAAGATTTTTTATGAAAATTTTTTATGATGTGGGTTTCTAAAAAATTTATTTCAAATGAAAAATACTCTATTAGTGATTCCAATATTAAATTTAGACGACATAATTTATTTTAGGGGTTCAGAATGTAACACCCTAAGATCTTAAAATTTGATCATCATGTTTGATAGTGTACATGACATAAAACACAAATATTTGAGGTTAATGTAACAACCTAATACTTTATAAAATTTATTATTTAAATTAATTCAATTTCTTCGATATCTTGTGATGTACGTAATTTTGAGTTTAAATGAAACACGATACTCTATTATAATATTATTATATAAACATGACTATTATAACATTGTCGTTAATTTGGATGGTATGAATAAGAATAAATAAATTATTAAAATTATATAGTTTACATATGTATAATAATATTTCATGGGTTATCTATTGATTATATGTAAAATAATAATCATTTGTAGGAAAAATAAATGTTTTCTAGAAAATATATTTTTCTAAAAGACAATTTAGTCTTTCTTTGAGCACATAATTTTAAATTAATTTTTTCTAATTTAAAAAAATAAAAATGGTAAAATGAAATTAAATTTTTCATTCATCATATCATAATTACTTTATGATTAATTTTTTATATTTATCTAAAATGTTTCATTTTTTGATAAACAATGAAAATACCGGGTTTTATTGAAAAATGACTATTCATTTAAATCATTTAATGGTTACATTTAAATGTAATTTCTTTAATGTAAAATAATTTAAATAATATTATAATAAATACAATTTATTTTAGTGGATTCAATTTTATATTTAATTTTTATTTTAAAACATTTTATACTTATTAGAATTTTCACTTTCGAAAACCACTTTGTAATCGTATATGTAAATTTGATTTTAAAGTTACCTTTTTCACTTATGAGACTTAAATTTGTTAAATTCGGTTTAATATTTTAAATAAGAATAATCTATATTATATAATAATTTCATCTTAATTTTCTTATCTAAATTAATATTCAAAATATAAAAAATTAATTTCTATGGTTAAGGTCAAAAGAAGTTTACCATGGGGTTGACCTAAAAAGATAATGGATATAATGACATAAAAACTTATGAAACTCCTATTTTATGGCCATATTTTAATTTTTATGACATTCGGTTCAATTTTTATGAGTTTTTGGGACACATTCCATGAAATATAACTATGTAATATTTTATGTAATGAAAAAGAAAAAATGTCACTCTCTTAGTTTTAAATTTCAATCATGTGTTCATAATGGAAAAAAATATTTAAATGAATATAGATATTTATTTGGTGAATAATTAAATTAATTTCATGAGGTTAATTTATTTATAATTTTTATTTTCCATATAATTACATTAAATGCTAAAGAAATTCCAATGCCGTAATTATTTATTTAATATAAAAATAAATGATATTATAATAAAATTAATAAAAGTAAAAGAAATTGAATGAATTTTCAAGTTACATTTTTTTAGATAAATATATATTGTTATACAAGTTTTAACATAATATATTATAACTCTATAATTTTCTTGATTTTTTTTTAAATTAAAATTAAATAAATAAAGTCAAAATTGAAAAAAATGTTATCTTAAAAATAATTTATATTTTATTAAAATATTAAATTTTTTTAAGAATAAAATATTCTTAAAAGTTATTTTTAAATGGTAAAAATATGAACTATGTTCAATTAATGGTCCAAGTGTTCTTTTATAGTGAATATATAAACCCATAAAGAGTAATAACTTTGTTACCACTATTAAGGGAAAAAACAATGTTTTTTGCACATCACATATGCATGCATAAAAATAAATTTTAAACACACATAGAATTTTTATTTGATAAGTTTTATTTAATATTCATTATCATTGGTTCCAAATTATCTAATAATACTCATTTTATTTTAATCTTAAAGGATAAATTACCTAGATTAAAAAAATAGTTACCATAGTGAAAACATAAATGGAAAAAGTAAGGAAACCTAGAAGTTATGGAAAACATGTATAAAAAAGGTGTTCTATTGTGTGGTGTAATTCCTTATCAAATATATAATTCCCAAAAAAAATTATGAATTTTGGATCCACATGGGCTGAGTTTGACTTCCCGTTACTGAAAATGTTTGTGTATTTACAAAAATGCGACTCCTCCCCAATTATAAAAGAGTACTCTCTTACCTTAGTTATACAAACCTATAAAGACATATGTCTTGAGAGAAAACTACAAAATTACCTTAATACATCATAATAGAAATCATATATATTCTGATATTCTAAAAATAACAAACCTAGTGTCCTTAAGAAGAGATCCAAATGAGGTTTTTCAAAGAGAAGGTAACCATCTTAATGACGCTCTCTCTTTTTATTTCTTCCTTTTCAACCTTCAATTATGTATTAACACTTATAATATAATAATAAACTTATATAACATATTTTTATGTCTTATTATGTTTATGAAATAATATTTATCCCTATCCACTTCCATCAAATGGGAAACAAAATCATCAATCATGTGTAAGACGGACTACCGCCTCACTGACTAATTTAACTGGTTTTCCATCAACAATTATAGAGTTTAGATATAACGATGTATTTAATTTATATATAATATTAATTATATAATTATACATAAGGAGGTATAGTTTCACATATACTTTCTTACAAACCATTCTATTTAAAATACAATAACGTCACTAGTTTGTACGACGAACTATCACCTCACGAAGCGATGTGATTTGTTTTTCAGTTACTCTTTACATAGAGAGTAATAAGGAAATGTTTAAAGAATATATGACATATATTTGAAAACAAGTAAATTATTTGAAATTAATTTATAATATAGTTCCTTATCCTTTCACCAGTTAAGGGATTGATATCATCACTCGTGTGTATGGATGGTCTACCATCTACATGAAGTGATGAAATTCATTTTCCATGTACAAGCATAAAGAATGCCTATAAAATGAATATAAAAAGAAAATTTGATATTTATAACATTAATATAATTATGTATATGATGTATTTATACCCCATTTAAAAAATATGAACATTTACAATGAAACATGCATGAGAAAACATTGAAATTAACTCCCGAAACAATAAAAATAATGGAATATTATTAATAAATAAGTAGTAAGATATTATAATAGGATTATTTATGATATTATAAATAATAATTTGGTTATTATATAAATTAATAAAAATATTATATTTTTCCAATAGGATCTGACACATACGAATGAATTCAAACATGAGGTAAGGGTTTTCTCGTCTCACTTTTACTTTTGTGAGACATACACCATATTCACCATTTATTCTGTTATGTGGTGTATATACATCCCATTTTTATAGGTTATATCATGAATATATTTCTATTCATGGAATTTTGAGTTTCATTTGATATTAATTCTTTAATGGTTCTTATGATCCAAATGATACCAAAGTGGTAAGGGTTTATTTTATAATCTCATCATTATTCAAAATTGTTTTTGTTTAAGTATCCCTTAGGAGAATTTCTATTTATTTATATAATAAAATTAATCTATTTACTTATCCTATAGTTATTAATTATCTTCTAATTTAATTATATAATTTTTTTCTCCGTTTGGTACTTAATTTGTTTTACGAAAAAGTTTTTAATAAAATCAAATATTTTTTCTATCTTAGGCCTAAAATATTTTTTCATCAAAATCCATGTTTTTATAAAAAATTTAAAACATTTTTTAACCTTTTAAAAAATATTTATGAAATAAATATTTATACATTTTTTACATTTTATGATTTTTTTGAAAAAAATAGTTATGTTGTTTTCAAAATACGACATGTTTTTCTTCTAATGGAAATTTCAAAGGAATCGTAATTTTAATGTGTATAGAATAAACATAATTTTATTTATTCAGGAATAATCAATGTTTCATATATAATTTTTAATTTTTTAATAAATTTTTATTCAATGAAAATTATTTTCAAAATATATTTTGTATTTTTTTATAAAATATTTTCAAAGTGAAAATGTTATTTTCCACGTGAATGTAATTAGTGATATTTTAACGGTATCTATATACATCAACAACATCAAAAAATTACTGTAATTATGATCCATTGAGTATATTTTGTATTTATACCATAATTATTATTTATTTGGATGTTTTATGATCAATTTTACTAAGGATGTATATGTTTAATATGCTTCACAATATTACACTAGATAGTTTATGATTATCTTTTTTAGTGGGGTATATATTAACATTTAATATGCTATTTTTTTCAATATTAATGTTTGTGTTGAATATGGTTCACCCCTATCATATGGGGAATGCATTAGAATTAGTAACTGTAGGTGTGGCCTATTGATAAATAGCCCCTTGATGCATCAACAGGTCTCAAGAGACAAATCTGTTGGAAAATTAGAAATATTTCAACCCATATATTTCAATAATCTTTTGAAAGGTCCTGATAGTATGTTTCAGATGTCCTGAATTATGAATTACCTCATTATTAAATTTTTTTTATATTTACATGTGATTATTTAATTATTTAGAATATCTATGGATAATTTTTAAGATTACATGACTATTTATATGATTTTATTTGATCATCATTTATCCCTTCCACATTGTGCTTAAGTTATTATTCAAATGACATGTGCTATATTTCTTTACCATTCCATATTGGTTATGAATATTTATTCAAGATTTCTTCCACTATATGACTTCCCGTTCTAAAAATCTGATCTCATCCATTTCTTAAGATTTATTTTTCCTTAGGATACCTAGATATATTTTATGATTGATATGCAAGGATATGATAAGGGAAATAATGGAATTATCATGGGAAAAACGTTTTTGTATTCTATTCTTTCAAATTATTTTAAAATTAAACTATGTATCTAGTTTACCAAGGTTACTAAACTAGTTAGTCATTTGGGATATGCTACCTTGAATATAATTTCAATAAAATAAAGTTACTACTGACTCTGTGCTACTAGTGTTAGGGTAGTTACACTTTACATTATTATTTTTTACATATGTTATCCCATGTATAACTATGAAAGATTCCATATGTAGACTATAATACTTGGGTGCATTTTTTAAGAAAATACAAGTTGTGGATCCTTTTATTATATAATAAATTTCTTATAGAAGGTTATTTTCATGTGGAGAGGGTAATATCTCGACTTGAGACAGAACTTCTTGTTTTATTCTGTTGTGTATTTTATTAATTTTTTACTGAGTTTCAAAAACAAACATATTCCTATTTTTTAATAAAGATAGCAAGATATTACATTGACAGTTAACTTTAATAAGTGTTTTATATATAGTGGTTTATACAAGTAAATACTTTCAAATTTTAAAGTGTTTTAAAACTTGTTTTATATAAGTTGTGATTTAAATTTTGAGAAAAGTTTTGAAAAATAATTATATATTTATACTATTTTAGTTACCTGGGATATTTTTATAAACTTGTGGATTTAGTTTTAAATACATTTTAATATAATTTTTCACTAAAAAATTAATTCACCCTCCCTTAAGTATTCCACTCCGTCCAACACAATTTTAATGTTTTAATGGAATTGTACTAAAATAAATTTGTCTATGTAGTTATCCTATGTGATGGGTTACTTAATTAAATTACAAAATTTTAATTTTTATGTTTTGGATAATATATTTTACTATATTGTCTATGTTTTTACAATTAAATTGTAATTATTAGCCTTATGATAGTAATTTCAGGATGAGAGAATCATGTTATTCAGGAATCAAATCATTTTTTCAGTTAAGAAATACACTAACAAGGTGAACCAAGTACATTAGAGGGAGAATTAAATAATTTTATATGAAAATATAGAATTATTTTAGACAATTAAATTCGATCAAATTATTATCACTGGATGGTCATGAATCTTTATAAAGGTCTTGGATCATTGGTGATAGAATGTAATCTCATGATGGTGTGTGCCAACACTTTAGAAATGGATTAATTATTTCACAAATTGAAAATGCACGTATGGAAAATAATTTTAAGAAACCCATATCAAATAAATCCCCCATATCATTTTATCATAGATTTTTTTTGTGTTTTCATCACATATTTCATTTGTTCATTATGTTTACACATTCGTATATTATTCTTAACTATCTACTAAATTCCAGACTTCCCCCTTCACTATCATTCAATATTTGTAAATTTTTAATAATGGTTTTATCTTCCCATGCTCAAGATTATTTAACCATAATCTTTTACATCACCATATATACATTTTTTTCACATAAAATCACTTACACAGACATTCCAATATCTATATTTGTTAAAAATTATAAAATTAAGTATAAAATTGAAAACCAACTCTATCCTTAATAGATATGACACTCCTCATTACTATGTTTTGTTTCTAGTTAGGAATTATAAAAAAGAGGATTTCCTAAAATCATATTTTGTGGCCATGCCGGAACAACTGGAGGAATCCAAATTTTTTTATTGTTTTTAGGAATGGAAATACCATTTTTCTTGTTTTAATTTATTTTAAATAAAAATAATTAAAAAAATACATAATATATTTGTATAATAAAAATTAAAAATCATTATAAGAATATTTTTTTGTGATATTTTGAATCGATTTTTTTTAAAACCATGGTTAAAATCTATTTTTTTAGAATTTTTTTTAAAAAAATATTGTTTTAGGAAAACTACTAATTTTTAGGCTATTTATAGGTAACTAATTTGCTATTTTTTAGAGAAATAAGATTTCCCTATGGTTTTATCTATGAATTGACTTTGTATGTTGTGTCTTGAGAGTGTATGAAAATAAATAAGTTAAGGAAAACATTTTTTTAATCTTTAATACCTGCAATTGAGACACATTATACTACTCCTAAGAAATATTATAGAAAAACATGGAAAAATGAGCCATAAAAAACATAAAAAACTCATGTTAACAACATTAAAAGAAATAGTTTACAGATATTTAAATATATATAGTATATAGAAACCCATCTTACATTTGGTTATTCCATCTATCAAGAAATCACTAGATCAAATAGTCTCATTTATCCTTACATCCTTAAATTGATTTTTCAATGAATATTCCATGACCGTCATTTAGGATTTCTATAGTAGTGTTAATGGGATTATTATTTAAGGAATAACCAAATACAAGTTTCAAATGATATTTTAATTATTTTATCTTAAAAAAATGTTCAAAGTTTGTTTCTATAGAAGGAAAGAATAATTTTCAACACTTGTAAAAAATATTCAATGCATTTGTTTTGGAGTATTACCCCATGAGGTTAACTAGGGAGTTGAGGAACATGATAATGGGGTTCATGAAATATTAATGTGATAAATTTCAAGGAGCACAAGATATGTATTATGACTTATAAATTAATTTTAACATCACAAACTCCTACCACACCTTTTGTTGGATTTTTTATGAGGGTCTCACCCCTTCTATCAGAATGTTATAAAATAAGATTTAAAAGGAAATAATTTTGAAAAAAATGATGAAGAGATAAGGGAAATCTATAATACACTTTACCTAAATTCAAAACATGAGTCTAGTAGTATTAAGATAGTGCATAGAAATTAAACAACCACTAATTCAGATTAGGAAACCAAATTTCAATTGGTTAAAATTAAAAAATACTTCAAGTATTAAATTCAAAAATCTCAAATAAAAACATGAGTGAATTTTGATATTAAAATAAATAATAAATACATAGGAATTATTTATCATATTATGGGATGTAGGGGTACATTGATTTATTTTTTCTAAAAAAATGACATGCTCATAAAATACTTGAGGAAACATAGTTTTTTTATTATAAGTGTAAACACCAAGGAAACCATGAACCCTTTCTAAATAAATATAATGATTACTAAAAAGGCTCAATTTTATCTTAGGAAGAGTATGGAGTTATTAAAAAACATTATTCCTCCAAATCTCAAGTCAATATAGACCTCAACTTCAAAGTCAATATAGGGATATTCCTTCTATTTCTCAAGGTACAATAAAAGGAATAAAATAGAATATTTTAAAAAAACTAATTAAAAAAATGATAAAATATATTTTAAAAATACTAAAATGGATTCACACAATGATAAAGTAGACTCTAGATTTCACTTGTAGTTGTTAATGGTTCAATTCACAAAAAAAATATTTTTAGTGTTAAGGGAATGATTTTTAGTGTATTGCCTGGTAAAAATCTGTGTGCCCACTGTGGGTGAATTTGTGGAAAGATCATTTTATATTTTATTATATAAAAAAATTTAAAATCTATTTTGAGTGAAATTTATCTTCTTTAAAATAACATACAAAAACACCAACCACAAAATTTGACTTTACAAGTTTCACTAATCAGTAAGTGAATCTTGTCTTTAACATGATTTAGAAACAATCCACGATCAAACAGTCCACTAAAAAAATTATACTTTTGGTTTAAAAAAAGAAAATTTTATCTATAACCTATATTTCACTATAGTCCTTTAAAACTAAGTGTTATTCTGAAACAATTTATATGATACAAAATATTTTGTATCAATGGAATTGAACTTCACTAAAATGATTCAACACATCATCATTATACAACTTGAATTCTTCACACACTCACTTCTACAAAGAACATATTTTTCCTTATTCTCCTTTATTATTTTCTCCCCCTTGAGAACTCTATATTTTTCACTTTTTATCCACAATCTTTAACAACTGTATATAAAAAAAATACAACATTTAATTTATTCATCTTATTCTCTCTATTCAATATTCAAAATACCACAAAAATAAATTATTTTAAATTACCATGATTTTAGGTAATTCAATGATACCCAAAGATTCTCTTGTAGACTAAACATTTAAAACTACCTATACATATTTCTTAAAAACATCCATGATTATCATGATCTAGTATTGAAACCATTTTATAAAGACTTGGATACCTTTCTTTCACTTCTTTTATGATATAAATAAATATGATGAACCCTTATATTTATATCATTTCAAAAAATATGCACCACAATAAGCTCCGTAATTCTTATATCTTAAAATATCTATGTATCCATATTTATATTTTTTGAATGCAGGTGTTTCGATCATCACTCTCTTGTTTTGTTGCATAAAAATCATAATTTAAACTCATACATCGAGTTCTACTTTGAGTTTTTGATCATTTCTCTATAACATAACCAATTTCACATCTATGACTAATTCTCATATGTGGTCCATTCATCTATATGGTCTATTCATTCATGTTAGTAATTCACCAATGTTTCATGTTTTTCTACATGACCAATTTTCATGTGTATTAGAACATTTAGGTCTCCATATTTTCTTATATAACTAGTCACTTATCAAATTTTTACATATAGAGATAAATTTTAAGGAATATTTGGATATGCAGTAGTGAATTTGGACCAATATATTTTCCTACATAGAGAACCCCATATGTATATATGTAGATTAAAAAACATGGTATTGTAGTCCTTCCACCAAGAACCATACCTCTTTTTCTTCCCATTTATTATTTTCTTCCTTTCATGCAAAAGCATATTTTCATGAATCATAATTACCATTATCATGATATTTAATATTTATAATGGAACATCACTTTTCATCATTATATTTAGAATAATTCATGTAAAATAATGTAATTTATGTGTTGATAACAAAATATGACACCATAATAATTCCCATTTATTATTCACAAGATTCCTTAGTATTTCAAAAATAACTCAAAACCAATTCATCTCAACAATACCCCCCTTTGGATATTGTTTTCAATGAAGGATCATAAATCACTGAAGTTGTGTAAATTAAGCTATGGGTAATTATACAATAATTATTAGAATATTAGAGGTTTATTAGTGTAATAAACAAAAATCATTGAAAAATAATACCACATTATCCATAAATAAGTGATTAAAAAACACTCCAAACTTCTTTAATTACTCAAAACATTATAATGACATATTCATAGCCTAACAAAACAACAACCTACTAAAAATAGTTCCTAGACCCACTTCAATAATATATTGAAATACATCACATATATCACACAATGAATTATCACATCAAAACATACCCATTTGAAAAAATCCCCTAAAATTATTCTATCCATAAATAAAATAAGAATATATAAATGGATACATATCTAATTTTTTATCCCCTTTATCAATTTCATTAAGAATCAAGTATTGAGATATTTATATTTCCATATTTTCTCTCTCTTTAACAAATGTATCCAAATCTGATAAGAGAGAGGAGATATAAATTACATACCACGGATTTAAAGAGGGTACGGGTGAACACCAATGATCGAACTTATATTTTGAAATGTATCTTTCAGAAATGGTTTCATAAAAATATCAGCCACGTACTATGTTTTATTAAAAAAATCCATCTTTAGTTAACTTCTTTATAAATATTCCTTGTTGAAGTAATATTTAATATCAATGATCTTAGACCTATAATGTTACACTATATTCTTTATGAGATGAATAAGACTTTTTTATCATAACCCATGAGAATTAGTGGTTTCACATCAACCAAAAAATATTTCAAAAATATCTTCATGCACATCAATTAGATTATATATTAATTATCTTCCACTTGATGAGTTTCTACATTGATGAAATTCACTACAATATTTTATTTTTATAAAAAATAAAACATATTTATCATGAAAAAGACTCTTCTAGATATGGATATTTAATCATTGACACAACCTTCTTAGAAAAAATTAGATTCCCAAAAATATTCATGTTTCCCTTACTATCATACTTTATACTCCAAAATCTATAGTTCCCTTAATGTATTTGAGAATTATTTTTTATAGTAAAATAATGTGACATTTTTGGTACACTTTTAATTTCGGTACAAGGGGTAACAACGTAAACTCAGTGCAATCTTAATGATGTTAAATATAATAGGATTATAATAAACTTTATAAATTATTTTGGATCAATATACCTCCTAACATATTCAATAAACTGATTTATTAACATCGATATAGGTATGGAAATAGTTTTTTAATCTTATATTACAAATCATATAAGAAGTTCCCTAACATATTTTTATTGTAATAAGAAAATATGATCATTATATTAGGAGTTTTTCAATCTATGAAAGTGTCTCATTTCTCCTAGTATAGAAATTTCAAATAATATATTCATCTCTTTGGATAAATCATCAAAATTACATTTCATTTTTCCCATAAAAATACGATTTCATCAATATAAAGAATCAAAATGAGATGAACCTATCGATTTTCTTTTACATAGAGGTTGATATCCACCATTAATTTCTAGAAGTGATTAGTATTTTAAAATAAATTTATCTTGTATCTTGGGGTAGATTAAATCCAAAAAAATCCTTCTTTAAATTATGCACATAACTCACTTATTTTCCAATAAAGAAACTACTTAGATGATCAATATAGAATTCTTCTTACAATTCACCATTAAGAAAGATAGACATAAAATATATGTGAAAATAAAAATATTTAGTTAAAATATACGTATCAAAAACGATTATAATGGTTTCATATCTTTCATGTGGTGAAAAGTTCTAATCGAATTAAATGGATTCAACCTTAATATAACCCTTAAAAACTAGTCTTTCATTATTTCTTACCACATCAATTTTTCATTAGGTTTATTCAAGAAAACCCACTTTTTACCAATGAAATTTTTATCTTCAGGTTTGGATACCAGCTCCCATGTCTCATTTTTATCAATCTAATCCATTTACACATTCATTTCATTAATCGAATATTAATACTCTAATGATTTTTTAATATGTTTAGGCTCAACCTATGAAAATAATGAGGTATTAGAAACTATACTCAATGATATTTTACATTAAACAGATTATTATTGATCTAAAATGGTTTTTTGAATCTATAAAATGTTTCTAAACCTTTTATGTCATAAATGAGGATATGATTTATCTCTTTAAATATCATATTCTACCTCCACTCCTTGAACATCATTAGTACATTAATATATGAAAATGAAATCATCATACTTATTAACAAGAATAGATTCATATTATCATTCATTTAAATCTGCATTTTCTCATAAAATTACCCCTGTTGAATTTTCTCGAACACCTACATAACCTGAATAAATTTTTATTCTTGTCTCCTTATTGTAGCATCAATATATTTTATCATTTGGAGGGTATCTAAGTAAGATATCTTCAATGCCTCTTTGATCAAACAACACATCATGTTAACCTTTGAATGTACTAATGTAAGGGATGGAATATACCCTTAAGTACTTCAAACATGGTTTATTATTTTAATATATATCATATAGAGAAATTTCTGAATTTGTTCTATGGATGCAGTGATTATGAATTAGGACCGGTGCACCAATTTTTTGTCACCAAAATAACTGAGAATTATCATGTCCAATTAACATGATTCAAGACATTTGAACTAGGATTATATTATTTATTTAATCCACACCTTTTTTATGGTGTATATGATTCACTAAACTTGTGAAGAATACCATGTTTCTCAAAATAATATCCAAAGATTCCATTTTTTTCAAACCATTATCAATTTATATTTTCTATAAAGTGTATCTACACTCTTTTTTTGCACTTCCCTTGAACATTTTGATTATATTGAGAGCCTATGATTTTTACTTTTATAAAATAATACATGTGATACAAGAGAAATCATAAATAAAGGGAATAAAATTCATATCTTTATTTGTTGGTTTCTTTATCATGGTCCTACATATGTTATAATGAATATTCTATTTGGGGTGAGATATATGTATCTCAACCATCTTTGGGGTCAAATTTAAAAATTTCCATTTTTGGCTTATAGAACAATAATAATATTTAATTCTTATCACATTAGGTACATAATGAACTCTTAATCTATTTATCAATTTATTTTTATAGTTCCCTAGGAAATATGAATAATCCTTTAATTCCAAAATTTATTTTCTACCTTCATAATTAAATATCATGAAGTATGCGCATATCGAATTTGGAATTGGTTTCCATTGGTTCACTATCCTCTTGTTTAAAATTCCCAAACGTTGCATATTTTATCAATAAATCCATATATTATGAAGATAACTTCATTTTATTTTTTACACAGATGTGAAATACTCAACAAATTATGTTTCAGTCCATTAATAAATAAAGCACTTCTAGATGTCAACATTTCTTTTCCAATGATAGAATAATTTTTTTTGATTATAAGAGGGTCAACATTTCAAAAATTAATTTTTCATTGTGGTCTTTATAATTAATAAAAATTCAAATCTTTATTATTGTATGAATAATAACAACTATCCAATATTTGAGGCCCCTCTTCTATTGTGTCCTCGATGTAAGATTCAATAAAGAGAAAATTTTCCTTAACTTTCCCTATATCACTTTTTTCTTTTTAGATCTTTCAATAAAGGATAATTCAGTTGGTTAAATCACAAGAAATCCTTTATAAAGATTAATAGTTTGATCACCCCTTTAAAAAATCATTTCTAGTGGTTGAAATATATTCTCAGTTTTAAAACTTGATTTTTTAGGTTGTCCTTGAGTTTTTCTTCTTTGAGTAGGTTAACTCTACCTAAAAATATACTTTGAAAACATTATAAATTTATTTTATTGTTTATTATTAAAAAAAACTAAAACTTTATATGTACATATCCTACAAAATTATATAATTATTAATAAAAATCATATCTACCATTCAAAATAGAATGTTGTGTAGAACTCTAAACCAGTCCTCCATAAACCATATGACTATCAATCTTAGTTCTTTTTTGTGAATGAAAATTCTGGTGAACTACTAACATATTATTATTTATATTAAAATTATTCTTATCCTTAATATAGTATCCAATTTCAGTAATTTTTTCATCAATTTTTGTTCATAGAAAATAAAAAAAATCTATAATTTTCTTTTTTTAGCGAAAAAATTGTTTTATTGACTTTATTTTTTTAATTGAATTATAAAAATATTTATATTTGTTATAATTATCTGAAGATAATTTTTTTATGATTATAATAACCTTTACCCCTCCTAGTGCAGTCTAAACTACAAGTATTGAATTTTGGAAGCTAGATTTTACTCATTAAACTTCAACTAGTTTCTGTTGAACAATATCTAATTATTTCTCATACACTTTTATTTTTTTCCTCAATAATTATACTAGGAGTTTTATAATCCTTAATAAATTTATCTAGGTCGTAAATATATTTTTAATAACCTTAATTTTTCATCAATAATTGGTCCTTGATTATTTTTAGACTGATATTCTTTTTTCATCTTGATGTTCCCTTTATCATGATTTTCAATTTTTAAAGTTCATTATTTTAATTATCTATTCAACATGAATTCCAATTAAGCTCCATTATATTTCTATTAAGATTTTACGATTTCATGACTAGTAAAACTCACATTATTAACTTCTTTAATAATTGACTTTCCATCACCTTCGTCTTTTGAATTTTTATGTTTCACTTATTCTTCACTGTCACAACTTCCATAATGCTTAGACCAGAATTATGAATTTGTATATTTATAGAAATTATTATTCATACTTGAACTTTTTGTTTTATACCTTATTATATAGAGATATCATAGGCCTTATATTTTCTCTATCCTGAGATTATCTTCCTATTTTCTGTGAAATTTCCAATGGCTCTATAGTAAATCACATTAATGGAAACTTTCCTTTATTTTTTACTATGTCTCCATTTATTTTTATGGGAAAAAATGACATGAATTCATCAAATATATTTCTCAATTCACATTATTAATTTAAACAACTAGTTTAGTTATCAATAAAAAAATTCTTTAACTTTAATTTATTAGTGTATTTGAATGATATTTGATGATCATTATTTCCCATAATTTTTATAGAATTATCTCATATCATGTCATATGTAATTAAATCATTATAAAAATAATCATTAGAGATCATTAAATGGTATCTATATTCTAATGATGAAACTTTGGAATCAAATATTCCTAGAAGATTTGTTAATATCTTCTCCAAAACTATAAAGTCCTTTATTTTTTTCCAATGCTTCTTATGGATCATACAATATTGTTAACCCTTGTGAATAAATCCCCAATACAATCATTATATTCCATTATCATATATTAACATGTAAACCTACATATTAATTACTTGTATTTGTTCACTTTTGTCTTCCATTCATAAATATTCTTCAACTTATCCTATATTACTTTAGTTATTCCAATTCTATTAGCAATCTATAATTCACCTTTTTAGAGAGAGAAAGAGAGATAGAAAAAGAAATTATAAAATTTATTGATTCTCCATAATTCTATAAAATATAATTATCAATATATGTTATGTGATAACCTTTCACACATTAAATAAATCTATATGTAATAAACTCTAGAACTTTATAAAAGTATATAATAGATAAGATAACATTTTTATTTTCCATATATGATAGTTCCTCCCATAAAGGATAAGAATTTCTTTACTATTAAATGATTATTAAATATCCATGGAACTATTATTCTTCTTCAAACTTTAAAAACCTACTGTAAATGAAGGAAAATCTCATTTGAATAAAATTTTAAGGTCCAATCATGATCTATGTGACCACTATATTGGGGAGGGGGTGGATTAGTGGCCCGCATTTTTTATTTTTTTATTATTTTAAAACAAACTTAACCTCAAGTTATAGAGAAATGAATCAATTTAAACACAAAACACAAGAACACATGCATGAAACCAAAAAATTATAAGGTCCACTACTCAATAAGTGTATCTAGTCATTGAAATGATCTATAAACAATCCATGATCAAATAGACCACTAAGAAAAAAATCCTTCTGTTTTATATAAATAATGGTGAGTCCATCACTCGTGTTGTACTTTAGTCCATTAAAAGTTAATTATCTTTTCACCTAGTTGATATGATAAGAAATATTTTTCATTAAAGAAATAATCCTTTACCAATACGATTCAATAATCCATTATTGTGCTTCTTGGATTCTTCACACATGAAATTATTCATTATATTTATTTATTCTTATTTTATTTCATGTGCAATAGAGATGGAGAATCAATTCTTACTTCTTCTTATTGATTATTTTACTCCTTTTTAGAAATCTATATTTTTCTCACTTTTTTATCCATGATGTGAAACCAATTTATATATAAAAACATACAGTATGGTTTTATTTCCCTTTTTCTCTCTTTTAGATATTAAAAAATATTTCATGGATCAACAATTTGGAATTAACAATACTTTCAATAATTAAAAGATAATGAGAACTTCTCCTGTAGACTATCCTTTTAAAAATATATACATGTATTTCTTCAAAAATTCCATGATCAAATATTTACAGTATTAAAAATATTTTCTGAAGACTCAATCACCTTTATTTATAATCATTCATGATATTTGTAAATATCATTCACCCTTCCATTTAAACCACTCAATAAAATAATCACCACAATCTTATAAAAAAATTTAATTTCTTAAAATATTTATGTATCCAGGTATATATATTAGATATGAATGGGTTTTATTCATGATTTCATTATTTTGTGGCACAAATATCATAGTTTAATTTCATTCATCAATATCTAATTCTATAAATAACTCTTTCTCTCTCTAATTTATCAAATTTCTCATTGGTGAATCATTAAAATATGTGTTCTATTTGACTATGTGATCTATTAAAATATTTAACCAATCCCCTAATGTGAAAATATATCTTACATGACCAATTAATATGCATAGAAATGCATTCTATTCCATAGGTTCACCTATATAACCAGTCACATATCAATTTTTCATATTTTGAGATCTTCTTTCATCGAAATTTAGATACTTAGTAGTTCATTAGGATACATATATTTTCTTATGTAATAAAATCCATATGTAATTATATATATTTGTGTATTTGGATATATACTCCTTACACTAGAAACAAAACATCATCTTCTCCCCTTCTCTTATTTATTCATCACATCTAAAATCTTATTATTTGGAATCATGAAATCCATTATCTGATATTTAAACCTTATAATATTACATTAATCTACATCATTAAATTTATATAATTTCCTATAAAATTAATTTTTTTATGTGTTGACAAAAAGAGATAAATCCACAAACATTCCCACTTCATGTTCGCTAGATTCTCACCTAATTAAAGAAAATATCAAAACCTATTAGCCTTAACAATTTGTACCATTGAAATAAATCCTAGTGAGAAGATGATGTTTTATACCACTATGATTGGGTTCTAAACTCCATAAAATTCCTAGATTAATCACTAAAATATGAAAATAAGTTGATGGTTGAATTTTAAAAGGGAAAACTTAGTAACCAATTAATCTTCACTATGCATAACAAGTTTTAATATTATCATAATTTAATTTCTCCACCTAAATATTAAAAACTTGTAGTGTAATTGAAATTAAATAAAGATAAGTAGAAATAAAATTGAGTAATATCATGAGGGAACAACTACAATTTTGAAAAAAAATACTTTTTACACTCATATAATAAAACCAAATAATAATAAAAACAGACTTCTCAAGTTTATAGGGGGTTTTAAAAATATTCCAGAAAATATACCATTAATTAAATATTTTGTTAAATTTCTATAATATTTAAAATTATTTAATATTTAGATTAGTTTTACATAATTTTTTTAATTGAGGAGTATAGTGTTTTCTTTCAATGAAATTCCACCTAACATTCAATATATAAGCAGTTTTGTCAGAACAATCACATTGTGATGTATTGGGTAGCTAAATTTCTTATGTGATCATGGTTTTAGCATAAATATCATTCAATTTTAATTATTATAACACTTTAGAGTATAATAATTTAAATATAAAACCGTTCCTCCACATCTTGCTAATAGGACTGTTACTCATCCCATTGGGAGAGTAGATGATCTCGTGTTGGGGTAGGAAAGTTGTTTATTCTTGAAGATTTTATAATCCTTGATAAAGAGTGTGATGCAGATGCACTCATTATTATTGTAATTCCATTATTAGATATATGATAATATTTTATTGACACATCTAAGTGGAATTTGGTTACTACTTTTAGTGATAAGAAAGTGTATTTAGATGTGTTTAAAAATTATAGATATCCCATACTTAAATAAAACTACTCGAAAGAGAAGATATTTGAGTAATATAAAATTATATATGACTTTGATGGTGATTTTTTATAAATAATTTAGTAAATCACTAGGAAAAATATTGTTAATATAGATCTATAAAATGATTTCCTAGGTTTTTCTATAGTTGAAATTTGTGAAGAATTTATATTTTCCATCATCTATGGCCACTACTAAACCACCATTAAGGACTATTGGTATACGTGGTTAAATGTTTACCATTATCATATAAAACTATTTTATTTTAGATAAAAACTTCAACAAATCACTTAAAATATTCATTTTTTGGTGAGGGAGATGCACTTCCTTTCTCAATTTTGACTAATTTATAAAAATACCATGAATAGATTATTTTATAGGCTTTAAGAGAGTACATGACTAATATTTATTAGAGGATAGATAAAATTAAGGGAATTAGACTTATTTTCTCATTTATATGATTCCATGGAATTGGGAAACAAGACTAGAGTGGATACTCAAAGAATACTCAAACCAAACATGAAAGGTAACATTTGAGAAGAGATGATCAAAATATTTAATACCATAATTATTTTCATAATCACTCATATCTCATGGGTAATTATTGTTCAATTTTTACCAATTAGAAAGATATAGTTGTGGTTTATTATAAAAAAATGATATGATACCCACTAAAAATGACAAAATAGATTATTTCCATTGACTATATAAAGATGAGCTCAGCTACAAGGAAAAAATTTCCTTTTCCCTTTTGAGAGAAAACACGTGACATGTTTTCTATAAATGACTTGTATTTATTCCTTTATGTGTATTAATCTTAGAAACAAATTATAATAACCCCAATGGTCCAATAAAAAACAATATTCACACACTCATTTGGAACATTCATCTACTAACATATGCATTTTGGAATTTGTGGAGTTCCAACCACATTTTAAAGGTGTATGATTTTTTTTTTCATATATGATAGAGATGTTCTTATATATAATTAAGGTTAAATGTTTTATTATGGAATCCACATTTAATAGTTTCCTAGAGAACCATAATTTTTTCCAAGATTACAAGAAAAAATATTATTCTTATTTAGACAAATTTAACTTTATGGTCACTGATGGTATTTTTCATGGGAGGAAATCCTATATAATGTTGATGGAATATTAAATTTCCAAGGTATATGTCATCCAAGTACTGCCTCTAATAAATTCTGTCAGGTATATTGGGTGTTTCATTTGATATTCTAAATTCAACAAGTAGTTCATAAAATATCTCTCAATAATAACCGAACATTTGTATTCTTTATTATTGAAGGAAACCCCTTTTACTTTTAACATAAATTTTATTGAATCATTCATTATTTTGATATTAAAATTTGACACTTCACTAGTTATAAAATCCTTGATTGATACCTTTATCTTGAATTAATATATTGCACTAGTGATCCTGTGGTTGGAGATATCTCATGAAAATGAAAATATAGGAAAATCTATGTTGTGTACTATGATATCATGTTTTTAGATGAGCCTCAAATAAACGACAACCTAACTAAAAAATAACTCATGGATATAGACATTTCCTTAGAAAAAATCAGGAAGCACCACAATTGTTTTAAAGTCATTATTTTTTCTAACCACATTAATTTAATGAAACTTATTTCCCAAAAAATATACCATAATAATGATGGTTAAGTGGATCCTATTACTTAAAGAGTTTGAATTAGTAATAAAGGATAATAAAGGGACTATAAAATGAGTTTATGACCTCTTTTCATGGATATTAATTATTGAAAACAATGAATTCAAAGAGGAAAATTATTCATTTTTGATAAAAAAATTATCATTTTCTATTAAAAATAGATCCATTTGTTAAATAATATTATTAATTATTGGTATTCTAGAGTAATCCCATGTGACTTATATCACAAAGTTTTTTTGAAATTTCTTTTAGAGTCCAAATTTTAATTTTAGAAAGACCCTTTGTTTTTAAAGGGTGTAGTAATGGAATAGTAAGGAGGTGTGTCTTAGATGAATAGATCATACCCATTATTGAAAGTTTTTACTACTCACTTTGGGATGAAATAGCTGGGGGGAGAGGAAGGAACACAATTTGCTTCAATTTAGAACATATTGGCCAACATTTTTAAGGATTTTATGACTTTTTTTGGATGTGACAAGTGTAAATGGTTTGGAACCATGGTGTTTGTATCACTAGGTTAAATACACAGAGATTGGGAGGTGGGTGGGTGGGGGGAGGGGTGAATTTGGGTATAAATAATTAATGAAATCACCCCTTTTGATGTTGTTTTTAAAAACAAAAACCACTTGTCTCTCCTTCCTGTATCTATTCATAAAAAATTAAAACATTCAAAATATAATACAAATTTACTTGGTTCACCCTTATTGGGATACATAAAATGAGTATATAAAGAAAATGTGATGATTTATCAATTCCATTATAGTGAAATACAGTTATAATTTTTTGATCAGACTAGCTATCCTCTTTTTCTGATAACCAATAATACTTTGAAATCTCACTACTCTCTTTGTTGATACATGTTCACTACACCTTTATGAAGATTTTTTTTTGATATGAATCACCTCAATGTTGGTTCACACATATGAGCGTTTGTGAAAAGAAGCTCTGTTTTCATATTAGAGATGAAATCTACACATTCATGTATATTAATTTCTAAAAAAGTATTCACTGTAAACTTCCTTTCTCTTTAACATTATTGGACACAAAAAAACACATTCACACAATACTCCAACATTAAGGATTGTTTTCACCATAAACCCCCCTTTGTGGAAATTTTTCACCATGAACCCCTACCTCACAAACTACTCCTTCAATAACTTTAAAAAATCCTTATGTACACAAACTTGATATGTCATTATTCATAATAATATTTTACCTCATAGAATCCCTTTCACATAATACATTCCTTAAACTAAAACCTTGAGGATGAAATTTCAAACATAAATGTATTCTTCAGCAAACATTTAGTCAATGAAATTCACTCTTTATACTAAAAAAATTGATTATGGGTCCTATTTATAGGCAAATACCTTTTATAAATCCACTTATCATAATTATTGTACTACCTTAATGTTAAAATCATTCACTTTATCACAATGACACATTCCTCAAACTTAACCTCACGGTGCTTTAAACAAATTTGTGTTCTAAGTACTATCCTTATTAATGGACTAAAATCAACACTAGATGAACTTGTGAATCATTCCTCCTGATGATAAAAAATGTAGTTCTACCTCAGAAAAAGAAACACATTTTTACTCCATAGACATAACTCTGTTTTTTTTTCACAATTTACCTCACAGTCCTCATGTTTAGACTCAGAATCTTCCACCTATAATATTTATTTATGATTATACAAACTTTGACCTCATGGGCCACAAACTCGTCCATTATATCAATATAGTCTACTTTTTGAAAATAATTCCTTTTAAAATAATAACTTTGAAACTCTAGAAGTTTAGGCTATTTTTTTTAAATTTTATGAAATGATAGAAACTTCAACACATTTTTTACTACTTTTATCCTCTTGTATATAAAATTATTTAATAAACATAGAAACCTAAAAACTATGAAACGCCATCAATATGTTTTTTCCCAACACATGGGAATTTGGAATGAAATGCCTCAAATGGGAAAGATAAATGTTGAAATATTTGATCTATGGGCTTGGAATTTATGGGAATGATCCCTAAATCTCATGGGAATGTGTATATATTTATATTAATGGAATATGTATCAAATTGAGTTAAGGGGATTACACTCCAAAATAATTAATCATCAAGTGTAGTGAAATTTGTCAACAAGAATATTTTCTTATTTTTTGGAGCACTAAAATATTTAATCAGTAATAATTTGACATGTTTCAAGAATTTAAAATTCAGAACCATTTTAGAGAAATGATGGAGAACCCAAATATCTGTATCATATACCACCTAAAAACTAATTGTAAAGCTAAAATGTCCAATTGATAATCAAAAAACATTTTTTTGTGTTGATTGTGAGTGGTACATAGAGTAATTTGTCTTTAAAAAATGGTTGAGGAATTATGGGACAATAGTAAATCCTTCAAAAAAATTTAGTAATTTCTATATTTAGGAATATTTATGCTAAATCATGCCATATAACTATTGAACATGAACATAATTCATATTATAAAATGGTGGCCTTGAATTTTATATGAAAATAGCTGTTGGGAAGAGGTAACATTAGTTGGATGAATTAGATAAAATTACAAGAGAGTCCAAAGAAAATTATATGATTTATAAGGAGAGAACAATGGAATTTAAGGATCACATGATCAAAAAGGGATAGTTCAAGGATGGTGAGATATTGTACTTGGTAAACTCTAGATTGAATATTTTTTTATAGAAAATTGAAAACTAAATTGTATGACCCATTTACCACCACTATAGTTTTGGGTATTGGAGTACCAATGGAATTAAGAGAGAATAAAAAGCCATTATTAGTTAATGGTTAATGGTTTATTCATTACATGGAATGTAAGGACAAGTAAGTTTTAATTTTCCAATCACTTGGTAATTAAAGAGAAATTAATTCAAACTAAATTCTATAAATTTTGTACTTTATGGGTGTCAACCCATGGTTTTATAGATATGTTTTTTTATTTTATGGATTTTTTAATTATAATAAGTTCATGGTTGGTCGTTCATGTTCTGAATAGAAAATAATGATTTTTTATCTATTTTATAGACACAAAAGGGACATCAAAGATATTTCACCTACTATCAACCATTCTAAAGAACTAGTAGAAAAGAGAACACTCAAGTTTTTTTATTACCTACTCTTATTTTTTTATATTGGTGACACATGTTTAACTATAAATACACTATTAGATTCTGTTACCAAAAATTCATGGGGGCTTCCAAAAACAATCAAGGTAAATATGAATGTTTCTTCATATTTGGTCACTAAGAATAGTGTTGAACTTGATTAGAGAGTAACTTTTCCCACCAATTTCATATTTTATTACTTATAATAACTACTAAAAATTATTTATACTAAATTATTCATTAATTTAAAAATTAGTTTGACATTTTTTGTAATCAATATGTACCACTTTCGGAGTTAGTTTGGGTTGAATTTTAAGTTGATAAGTTTTCTTTATCAATTTTTTAAAATTTTAAAGAAACTTTACTAGAAAAGAATATAAATTATCAATCATCCCATGATTTTCTATTATTTACCCCCTTTATATATTAGTTACTCTACATGAAATTATAAATATTTTTTGAAAATAAAAATTTAAATTTGTCCCCACACAAAGATACAATATTAGGGATAATATTTTTTAAGTGTGGGGGAGGGTTGTCTAGATGAGTTGAATTTAAAAGATTCTGATATTACATTTTTAATTTAAAAAATCATCGAGTATCCTAATTTTTTTAAATCACATACTTAAGAAATATTAATTTCAAGGATAACGATTTTTCTTTTTCATGAAAAAATTGAGTTTATTTAATTTTTTTTGGGTTATTACCTTATGATTATTTTCTTTTATAAATCTACTTATAGGTTTTTGTTATTATCTTGGGATTTAATTTGTGTTGAAGTATAGGGTAAAGATTTATATTATTAAACCAATTCAAGGTTTTTGGATAGGAATCATCAATACTATATCATGTTCTTGGGTACTCTAGAGAGGGATATCTAATATTATATTTATCCATGTGTATTTTTGAAAAAAAAATTTATAGATGAATAAGTCCTCGATAACTTGAACTCCATGTACCTATTCCATGTGATTGATAACTATTTTGAGGAAACATTGGGTTCCCCAAATTCATTGGAAAAACTAATGGGCCTCTAAAAATAATAAATGATTTTCAATTCACATGTAAATAAATTATAGACTAAGGGATACCTAGTTTGACTTCTTGGTTGGCTTTGAGTTATTTAATTGGAATTTTTCATGTCTATTTTTTTACATCTAGTGGACTATATAAAAAATAGTGGATCTTGGGAGGTTCTTAAAATCACCATATAGAGGATTACTAAGGTGAGTAAATATTTAATTAATTTTGGAACTTCATGGTATTATTGAAACCTAATTTAGGGTTTCAAAACAAAAATGAATATAATTCAAAAAAACATATATGTCGATTGGGTTGTGTGTATGCTGAATAGTAATAAAGAGTGAACATAAAGTATGGATCAAGAACATGAATTAAAAATAATTAAAATTTCAATATATTATCTTTGTTTGTTTGATCTTTTAATGATGTAATATAGACCACACCCTTCCTTTCCTCTTGAAAGCCTAATGAATTTGTTTTTCTTATTGAGTTCATAAAAATTGAATGATTGATTGGTTTATCCCTTACATGTATTTAATATATCTTTATTATTTAATAGATAATTACTTTACTTCATTGAGTTTTCACTTGATAAAAAGAAATGAACTAGTGTTTGGGAGTTTTATGTGTCAGTATTTTCTAAATTTTCACATTTATTTTAATAAAAATATGGTTTATTTTGTTAATTTATAGGTCTTAATTAGATAATTTATTTTTATTTGATATATTTGGTATAGAATTTAATTTCATTTTAAAATGGTTAAAAAGGATTGTTTTTGTTTCTTAATTGTTATTGTTATGGAATGTCAAAATTGTATATATTTTTAATTTTTTTGTTGCGTCTTTGGTAAATTAATGTTAATTATTACTTTGATTAATCCTAAATATATTTTTGTGAACAATTATAATTTTATTTTTAGTGATTCAAATTTATTTTTTTACAAAAAAATAAATGGAATAAATTTAAGATGTTAATTTTTTAATTTGTGAAATTTTTTGGTCGAAATTTGATATTCCAAATGAAAATTTGGATGAGTACTAAATTTTTAATAATGAAAATCCAATGAAAATAGAATTTTATATTATATAATTTTTTTTAATATGACATGTTTTTAGAAGGCCTTAGGAACAAATCACTGAATGGAAGAGGCTACTGACTAGTGGTTAGGGTTTAAAGATATAATGGAGATACTATAACATATATTAAAAGTGAAATAATAGAGTTAAATATCTGATAAATATGCAAGAATAAACATCAAAGTTCACATAACAAATAAAATGATGCAGTAACATGCTATAATAAATATAACACAACATGAAATCATATGGACTCTAAAACATGAAAATCATTCAATAGGAGAACGAACACTAAATAGAACACATTTACTAAATAAAAAACTAAAAAAATAATAAAAAACAGTATCTACAACCAACATTGATCCAACCCACATATATAGTCTCCACGATGCCTGATATATAATACCCCAATCTTAAGAATCTACATTAGAGGATTCACTCGATCAAGAAACACTAATCCTCGACCCATCCACGATGTAACTTGTGAGAGAACCTAAAATCAAACCCTAGGTCGGCATAAACGTTGATTTTCATGTATAAGGGGTGAGGAATAAAAGTCTGTTGGCCACCCCAATGGAAGACCTATAATATAATGTCATATCAAGTGCATGTGCATGTGATTTTCCAAGACTAGGGAAAAAATGACAATAAATGGTATAAAAAAGAACAATTGTCTAAAAAGGGGAGAGAGAAATTAGAAAATTGTAGGTTTTAGCCTAACATCCAAGGTAAATCTAACCCCACTTTAGCCACTACCAGAGGATTTACAGAACATGGATTACCCATCCATACTACATCTAGAATGCCTATCATATGTACATGGGTTCTCAAAGATGTATAAATGAAACAGAAATGGATACCATACCCTAGGGCAAAAAAAGAGGCACCACAACTGCAAAAGTCATATACTATTCTCTAGGAATCTAACAGAATGATATGAAATAATGAAAAAATATCATCTTCACACATTAAAGATCATTCATGTCCTATAAGTCCTATAGAATGACTCAGGTTCCACCATGACCCATCAGATACACCACCCTATAGGATCTATCCACATAGACTCGATATATTTACTACACAAGGACTACATACACATGTATTAGAGTATAATACCATCCCTAGAAAATGCACCCTCAATCGAGCACACACACTCAAATTGAGGGGCACACTCATCCATATTGTCCATTATCTCCATAATACACTATAACCACACAAGTTTTCAATAAAAGAGAGAATCAGATCAATACATAGGGACAATGACTTGTCCAAGATTTCATAAGGGTATCCTCCCAAAAAAATCCTAAGAAGAAATTTACTCAAATGTCATGTCTAAAGGCCAACTGAATGTGCATTGACCCAACCTCGAACCTTCCATCAAAATAGATGAACTAGAAGCCCTGATCAACTCAAAGCTCATAAAGTACCAGGCCTCTATCAACACCATGGATCTAACAACAAACACAAATACACCAATGGATCTTGACGACCAACCTCAAGTCCAAACAAAATCTCAAGGCTCCCATGGTATAGAGGGTTACAACATAAAGTGGTGTCTCATTAGGGACTCCCCTGAAATGCCCTTGACCCTAGGACATGCCTGTCAAACGATCCTAAAATGACTAAAAGGAAAAATCCAGAGAAGGAAAACCTATATGGGATTCCTCTAGATTATTCAAATGTACTAGACATGAATATTTAAGAACATCCTAAATGAGAATCTGTGGCCTACCACTGATCCATGATCAAAAGTACACCCAAAAAGGGGAAACTAAAAGCACAAGACCACCAAAAATTCCATTCCCAAAGATCCTTGTGACCACATTAAAAGTTGGACCCTACAATGGTAAAGAGACACATGATTTTAATACATAGATATTTCATATGTTTAGATGAATATTCATTACAGTACATAAACTCGCACATGAGGATCATAAAGGTATGGTTCCTTTAGAAACATAAAAACATAAACAACTGGTCTATAATACTTCTACATTATCTCCAACTTAGTTAATTATAACTAATATCTTTCTTAGACACATTACATGTATTAAATATCATCATAACTTGATGAAAATAAAAACAAGAAAGGGTGATCTCAAGTTCTCAATAAGGGTAAGAAATGAAGATACGTAAGAATGACATGAACATAAGGGTATAAGAACATGAGCATAACATTAGAAAACCATACCCTGCATATCAAAGATCATAATCTTCATTCATGTTTTAAATATTAGCAGTTAAAAATATGTGAATCATAGTGGAATTAAATAATATGAACCATTATAGAATACACATAAACATAAAAAACCATAGATTAAGGAAACCGACCAAGACATTCAAAACATGATAGGTTTGAGGTAACTACCTATGTACCTACTTTGGGTTGGGATAACATCATGTGTAACCTCTTTTGTGATTGGGATAATCTCCCATGTAACCAATGAGATCATAAAAAATTAATTATAAACTAAATATTTAGAGGGAGATATAGGTCCCACCCATCACATAATCATTTAATTTGTGTTCCATAAGATCGTAAAACATTCATCATATCCGAACACTATAAATGAAATAGGTTTCATGAAAATTTCATTATTTCATAGTATGTGGTAAGGAAATAGTTTTCATAAATATTTTTTCATCATAAATAATTAAAAGAAATAGTAATAATGATATCATTGGGTTATATCCCCCATAAAGCATAATTAACCTCAATGGATGTCAACAAAGAAGAAAAATTATTTTGAAAAGACACTGGGAAAATTTTTGAGTAAAATAACCAATCTTTGAAAATCAATTTTTAAAAATAAAAATTCATAAAACATTTTTGACATACTATTATTTAAAGATAAACATTGAAACTTGAAAAATAATCGTTAAAAATAATTTAGAATATTTCTTGAAGAAAATACCCTTCCAATTTTACAAAACGATTTTTAAAATATAAAAATTTATAAAACATTTTCTAAGACCATCTATTTTATAATTACTTGAGAATATTAAAAAGGGTTCTTTAAAATATTTAAGTGTTCATAATGGTGGAAAATAATTTTAATGCTGTATATGTTAAAATAAATATTCCATTCCCAGTTTCTTTAAAATCCAAATGGGAAATGTTTAGAAAATGACATGATGATTTATTTTATTATGTTTATAAAAATTCAAAAAGGGTAAAAATTACTTTAAATAATCTTTATAAAATAGTAAAAAAAATCTTTAATCAATTTTTTGAGATCATAGAAATAGAAGAAATAGGGTTTCTGATCGAAGATAGAAATTACTTCAGTTTTCATAAAAATATTATTTTGGAATCATAAGTACATGAAGAGAAAAAAATAAAAGAAAACCATTTTTATCATAGAATAAACATAGGATAATAAAATTCATGAGTTTATCTAGAGATGGATCATAATATTTCATCATTTAAAGATAAAACATAAATAATGTTGATAAATGATGGGATTGTTTCAGAAAACCCTTCCCACATGGTTAGCATTGAATAATAAGCCCCATGAAAGAGTGATCCTAGAATTGATATGTAAATACTCATAATTTTTAGGGTAATATTAATAAAATAAATTAATGGGTAGTATATACAACACATAAAATAAACATATGGTGAATACAAAATGAGTCTTAGAAAAAATAAAATTGAGATGGAAACCCTTAATCAGAAGTCCTAAATTCATTTGTATAAATTTGAAATTAATTTATAGTAATTATATATTTATTATACATAATGTAAATAAATATAATACTATATATATATCATACCATATATGATTTAATTATGCCATTTTATTTCCTGTTTATTAACAATTCCTTATTAATATAATGATTCATGTAATTTTTTCATTTACTTTTTGATTTGGTATTTTTAATCCTACTAATTTAATCATGGTTCCATAATATCAATAATTTTAACAATGATATATATAGCATGTTTATTGAATATATATTTATTTAGATTAATCCATAATATTTTAAAATATAAAATGAAATGCTCCATTAATGGAGACGGTAGGTCATACATATGCATGAACATTGTTTCCATTTTAACAAATGAAACAAATGATAGGTAAATTGTAATAATATTTAAATAAAAATTATTATGAAATATATATTACGTATATTTGTTAACATTATCTTTATTTCCCTACATAAAAAGAGTTAGTAAAAAATGAATCACCTCACTTACTATGGAATACACATGAGAAAAACATAAATGAAAAAGTATAATTATATTATATGATAATTAAATAAGTATTATTAGTCCACCGTACACACGAATGACATTATCGTATCCCCAAAATAATGAAAATTGATGTTATATATGTTACATAATAATTTAATATGTATAATTATGTTAAAAGTTATATATATATTTATTTAATATTTCCTTATTACCATCCAAGTAATACATATATGAGAAACATGTCACATCAGTATGCGAGGTGGTAGTCCGACATACACAAGAGAAATGCTATTTATTTTACAATGGGTTGGATGGTAAGATGTTATATGTGATATTATGATTCCATAAGTACAATAATATCATAAATATATTATATAAACATTAAACACATCATTATTTATATCTGTGAGAGATGGTGATGAAAAATTAATAACATTGGTTCGCATGGTAGTAGTTCATCACACACCCGATCGATAGTTTCATTACACATATTATCTAAGTGGAGATGTATATAGATTCTGAAATTAAAATAATAAGATATAATTATATTTTAGACACTGGTGTTTTTATAGCATCACATTTTAATAAGATCTGATGGGGACGAAAGAACAAATAAGACAAAAATGTATGTTAAGTAATTTTACCTCTTCTTCAGAAAGCCTATTTAATTTTATACATAAAGCTATATCAAGAGAAATTTATAATCAAAATATGGCCTCTAAGATGTTTAATGGATTTATGGAAGATATTTGGTTAGGTAATTTAAGAATCAAAGGTATTTGTATTTGTAAAGAGGAAAGAAGAGTGGGTAGCCTTTTATAAGTGTGGAGAGATGAAACAAATGGAATTTTTTAAATGAATATAGTGTACCCACGTTTTTTCCATCCCAAAAGGATTAAAAATATGTCATTATGAAATATTATATGTTATATGGTTTAAATATGACCTTAAAATGGGTGTTGTGTGATTTTATATGTCATTTTTTACCTTATCATTTTATTTTAACCACCCAGTGAAGCTGTTTTAACCTTAACCAAGATAATTAATTTATACTATTTCAATATTGATTACGGTTAAAAATTATGTTTAAATTATAATGTAATTTTAATTATTATAATTAAAAAAAGGAATATATTTTTTTAAATTAAATTAACAAGTGTATTATAATTTAATTTAAAATTAAACCTACATATGTGATGAGAAAATGATTTTCCAAAGAGATATTTCTCAAAATTGTAAAATGTTTTTATATAAAAATTAAAAATAAAATTGATTCCAATGACCTATATTTTATTAATAAATATATTTTTTAAATAATTTTACATTTTATACATTTTAAATTAATATTTAACTTTTAAATACTTTATGTGAAAAGGTTGTTTCTAAATAAAATTCGGTATTTTTCAATATTTACTGAAAAAATGAATCTTTTCAGAAGATTCTTAAAAATTACCCCTAATATAATTTTGAATTTTTGATTCAAAAATTAAGTTTTTTTGTAAAATTAATTTTATAAAAGCATTAAAAATTATATTTTATTATTATTTTTATGAAGCAATATTTTTTTTTCAAAAAACATATTTTCGAACAATATAAAGAGTGTACCAAAAACATATTACTTTTTTTTATTAATATGTTTCCTTTATATATAACCATTATACATAATTTTTGAAATTGTGAATATTATAATTCATACCATGAAGTTTAATATCTTGGTTATAGTGGTCTTGATTAAATAATAATATTAATAGTATATTGTAGTTTGTTAAAACATTGGTGGTTTGGGTAACACAATCTATTAAAGAAATTAAATTCATTAAAAAAATATTTTAGAAAATATCGGGGTGTTATAAAGGGCTATACAACATGATCCAAACTTTAGATAAATTTAAATAAAATAAAACCTCATTCGACCTTCACTGAAAAACCAATCCACTGATACCATCCCGTCCATAAGGGCATGAAACAACACCATGGAACATGGGCATTCTCAACCACCGATTAAAAAAACCAAAAATTAATCTAGAATAAAATATTTCAGAAAGTAATTATAATGACCCAAAGTTTTTAAATGGAAATTCCATTCTTATAATTATGTTATAAAATAACATGAAAACAAAACATAATGAACTACTAAGTGATAAGTGACCTTTAAACACAAGTTTTTCACTTCTGTGTTTGGAATTTCGAAAATCTGACTTACACGGTTGTGTTCAAGATGATTTTAGGAGTCTAATAAAACAAAAAAAAATTTAGAATAGTAACCTACCTTAATGAATAGTAACATACCATTATGAATAGTGATATACCCTAATGAATATTCACCTTACCTATGATAGTGTAAAAATAGTATTCAAGTGAAAGTATTATTTACCTATATTTTAGAATAACTAAATGAATGTTTTAAAACTTTTTTTTAAATAATAAGTTGTTATTATAATTAAATGTAAAATTAATCATATTTAGAAAATTATTTTTGAAAAATGGACTTCATTTTTGGTTTCTACATGTCTAAAAATGGTTGGGGTAAAATTTTGGGGTTTTTCTAAAATACTTGAATTTTTTGGTGAATAGTAAAACACATTAATTTACCATATAAATACATTATAATTAAAACCCACTGTTACTGACATCACATGTGATGTAAGAACCCAAATCTCGGAATCACATGCCTTATTTACTATTCTTGGTCATGGATAACTCACTATTCCTTGTCTTAGGGGAAATTAATAAACTAATGAATTTTATATTTAGGAAACCCCTCTCCCCTCCACTATAAAAACCACACTTCACACCCTCATTTACTCACACCACTCAAGCTCCGAGACTTCTCTAAACTATTCCCAAACATCTTCCCTATCCCCTCTCCCACATTCAAGGGCTACTGGTCTCATCAAAAGTCCAAGCCTAGCTTCTTTAAGGAGGATCTCAAGAGGAGGATTTAAGAGGTAATTTCTCTCTCTTCTCCTTTAATTTCATTTCATATTCAAGTTCATTTCTTGATTTGTCCCCAAATATCTTCATCCAAATGGTATTTTAACTCCAGTATTATACATGTACTATAATTTTATGATATTATATCATCTAACCCCCTTTCCCTCTGTAACGACCCGAGTCCGGAGCCGCACAACTGGTGCCCCATACCTGGTTCACCACATGACCTCAAGCACGTTTCCCAAAACTCCAGAGGCTGCCGACTAGCAGCGAGGGCCTTGGTGAGTTAGTGGGGAAACTATACCCTCATTTAGTAAAGTATACAGTGGAAGAATAAGTATAAAAAATAGCAGAAGCAGTAAATAGCATGCAACAACTGAACTAAAAGTAAAAGCAATGTCTGATATAATAATGATAGAGAATGGTACATGTATCTATGGAAAGAAGTAAGAAAAACAATGTGATGAAACACAACTGAAACCAAAGCACTAAATGTAACAGTAACTCCAGCAGCATCGCGGGCCAAGGCCCGGTCCCATGCTCTCCAGCTCCGACCAGCAATCAAGTACCTGAGGTAGAAGGGCCACAATCCCTACCTATACTTGAAACCATATAATATGTTTGGGCCGAAAAGCAAGACCCAAATAGGGTGTGAGACTAATCCCAGTAGGAAACCACCACAATATTTGTGCCCTACTATGAGTGATTGATATATCAAAAGTAAAGGTAAATAAATATAGTAAACAATTCTACCAATTACCATTCACATTCATTTAATTACACAACCAGGGAAAACTAGCAAAGTTTTCTATTCCATTATAAGCAAGTAACACAGAAGGTATCTAAAAATACTATCTCAACACAAGCAGTACAAAACCCAAGCTTGTTCTTTGACTTTGTGGGCTCGTCACATCCAACCATCAAAAATTCACACTAACTCTCTGGGTGGCTTAAACTAGCAGACCCCTATATTCCAGTAATCAAACAAGGCACATACACTCTGGGAAGCTCTCACGTCAATTCCCTTATGGCTTGTAGCGATTGCTACAAACTCTCTGAGGAAGCACATACGTCTAATTACTCCTGTGGTCTTGATACGTGGCTAACAAAGAGCACTCTTGGGAAGCACAATTTCATATTATCGTAGGTCTTGCGTAAGAAACTAAAACCAACAGACCCTCTAGGGAAACACTTAATCATCTATTCTCTCTTTGATCTCCCGCACCAGGTTCTCACAGCCCTGAACAGTCTAGTCATGTGTAATCGACTGTTATCATCCCTATGTAAGTTAAACAACTACCTGGACAATAGCTTACATAGTTAAAAATCATTCCAAAAGTAGGCAACACATGCAATCAGTGATAACAAGTAACTAACAATTGCAATAGGGTTGCCTCACGGCAACGGTTCCAAACGGTGATAAACAGTTGAACAGAAGAGGTAAACACTCATGGGGTTATCCTCAAACTTGAAAACAAGCATAAAATAGTATCAATTCATCATAAGCTAACAAGAAATCTAGGGAATATAAACAATAGGATCAAAATCCTATACTCGGGATACCCGATACATGGGTATCCGACACTTTTTCAACCAAAACTCAAAGAACATCAATGTAGGGAAACAAACCACCTACCTTGATCCTCGCAGATCGATATACTTGAACCTCAGCCCGTGAATCGGCCTAGAATGGAGTAGATCTGCAAAAACTTCTAAAACATTTAACCTCAGATAACTTACACGAGAGGAAGAATCAGGAAACAAGGCTAAAGAAGAACCAAGAACTCACTGTTTTGACTCTTCTACAACCGATGGAGTTTGATTTAGACAACCGGTGCAGATCAGTGGCTCGGAGAAGAATCGGCCTTCTTGGATGTTCCATATAGGATTAGGTGGAGAAGAAGAAGTTTACAGTCACTAGGCGCGACCTCAGGTCGATTAATGAAATAAAAAAAAATACACGGCGTGTACTCTTAAAGTACACGGTGTGTAGTGGGATTTTCCGTACACTGCCAAAATCGGCCTCCATGTCACCCCTACACACTGTGTGTGTGGCCCGGTCTCAGCCAACACATGGATTCGAGTGGTCGAGGATTACACGACGTGTACCCTAAAGTATACGACGTGTACTCTGAAAATTTCCAGATTCTCCATTTTTCTTTAAAAATCCCGTAAAAGAGATCCATACCTGACACCGAATCTCCGGATTCTTACAAACATCCCACCTTAATATAATTTGTCCTCTAATTTCCCTAGCAAGGAGTCGAAGAAGAAAACTCGAACAAATATGGCTACTATGATCACATATCAGCCTCCCTCTCCCAAGTCTCGTCCTATATACCGTCGTGCTGCCATAGCACCCGTACCAGAGGAACAGACCGGCCACAGAGTACTTTTTCACTACGATCAAAAATCCTGATAAGATGCTCCTCAAAAGATGTATCCTCCTCTAACTCAACCTCCTTAGGTTGAAAAATATGAGACGGGTCTGAGAAATACCGTCAAAGCTGAGAAATATCAAAGATGTCGTACGTAGCCTGGTACCTCTGAGGTAACTGCAACCTATAAGCAACCAGCCCGACTCTCTCCAGAACCTCAAACGGCCCGACGTATCTCGGTGAAAGCTTACCCTATCTTTGAATCCTTTTGTGTCCCAACCTCGGTGTGACACGCATGAAAACTTGATCCCCAACCTCGAACTCCAGAGGTCGTCTCTGCGGATCAACATAAGACTTTTGGCGAGACTGTGCTATCACCATCCTCTTCCGAATCAACTCTATCTGTTCTGAGGTTTCCTGAACAAGACAAGGTCCCAGCAAAGCTGCCTCTCCTGCCTCTAGCCAGCATAAAGGTGATCGGCATGGTCTACCGTACAAATCCTCGTAAGGTGCCATCTGAATAGTCTCCTGAAAACTGTTGTTGTAGGCGAACTCCACCAGAGGAATATGCTTCTCCAAAGAACCGCCAAAGTCTAGAATGCAATCTCGGAGCATATCCTCAAGCAGCTAGATTGTACGTATAGACTGGCCATCAATATGTGGATGGTATGTTGTACTCAAAAGTACCTATGTACCCAATTCCCTCTATAGCCCCTACCAGAAGTGAAAAGTAAAACGCCCATCCCTGTCTGAAACAATGGAGTGTGGAACTCCAAGCGGACGTACAATCTCTCGGATGTACAACCGTCCCAACTCATCAACACTGAAGATATCCTTGATCGGAAAGAATTGTGAAACCTTCGTGAACCTGTCCACTACAACCCAAACCACATCATTTCCTTGAGGTGATCTCGGTAAACCTGTCACAAAGTCCATTGCGACATCATTCCATTTCCACTCAGGAATGGGTAACTACTGCAAAAGTCATGCTCGTCGCTGATGCTCTGCCTTCACCTGATGATAGGTGGAACACTGCATAACAAAACCATCCAAATCCTTCTTCATATCTGGCCACCAATACTGACGGTGCAAGTCTCGGTGCATTTTGGTGACACCAGGATGAACTGCCCAAGCTGAAGCGTGGAACGCCCACATCAGCTCCTCCCGTATGTCCTCTAAAATCCATACACGTCCATGAAAATGTAGAACCTTTTCATTGCCCAATTTCCACCCTAGAGTAGGGTCTCTATATGACACACCCTCCCATAGGACTAGGCCTTCAGGTTCTGATAGCTGCCTCATTCGAAATCGATCAAAAAGGGTAGAGGTAACAGCTACAGAAGAAAGAACCGTCTGACCCTGTCTGTCGTGCACCTCCAGATGCATCTCAGAGAATAGATCCATGAGCTGCCACTCACTTCTGGCCTCTTGAACTGCCTGCAACTGAGTCCTCCTGCTCAGTGAGTCTACCATAGTATTGCCTTTCCTAGGCGTATAAGCAAGCTCGAAGTCAAAAGATTGTAGGTACTCGACCCACCTCCGCTATCTCAGATTCAAGTCACGCTGCGTGAATATGTTCTTGAGGCTCTTGTGGTCAGTATATACCATGAAATGCTCTCCCATGAGATAGTTCCTTCAACAACGCAAAATCATGAACAACAACATCCAACTCCAGGTCGTGCGTATGATAGTTCTTCTCATGTGGCCTCAACTGCCGAGATCCGTACACGACAACACGATCTTCCTGCATAAGCACTTCTCTAAGCCCGATTCCAGATGCATCACAGAAAACTATATAACTATTTGCTGGCTCTGGAAGAACTAGAATCGGTGCAGAAGTCAATCTCCCCTTCATCTCCTGGAAGGCTGAGTCATAAGCTTCTGACCAAACAAACTTCAACCCCTTCTTAGTCAAGCCCATCAAAGGTGCTGCTAGGCGTGAGAAGTCCTGTATAAACTGCCTGTAGTAACCATCCATCCCCATGAAGCTCCGTACCTCGAGGAAGTTTATCAGATGCTCCCAAATAACTACTGCTCTCACCTTCTCTGGGTCTACTGATACTCCTATCTCTTGGATGACATGACCTAGGAAGTGAATGTCGTCCATCCAAAAGTGGCACTTTGAGAGTTTAGCATAAAGTTGATTCTCCCTCAGTGTACTCAGAACAATCTCAAGATGGGTTGCATGGTCGTGTCGAGTGTGAGAGTACACCAAGATATCATCCACGAAGACCATGATGAAGGATTCCAAGTAAGGATGGAAAACTCGGTTCATCAGTGCCATAAAAACTGTTAGCGCATTCGTAAGGCCGAACGGAATAACCGTATACTCATAGAGGCCATACCTGCTCCTGAAGGCTGTCAAAGGTATATCTGAAGGCCTAACGCGCAGCTGATGATAACCGGACCTCAAATAAATCTTCGAGAACACCCGATCTCCTCAAAGATGATCGAAGAGATTATCAATCCTCGGCAAGGGATATCGGTTCTTGACCGTCAACTGGTTCAACTTACTATAATCCACGCAAAGACTAAGGGTATTGTCTACCTTTTTCGTGAACAGGACAGGCGAACCCTAAGGAGAAGTACTGGGTCAGATGAAACCCCTTTTCTGCAACTCCTCCAACTACTTCTTAAGCTCCTGCAACTCTGGTGTAGCCATCTTATAAGGAGGAGTGGACACCAGTGCTGCTCCTGGCATGAGCTCAATCGAGAAGTCTACCTCCCGCTCTAGAGGAAAACCTAAAAAGTCTTCTAGAAAGACATCTGGAAATCGATCAACCACTATAGGGAAATCTAACCGTGAAGTCCCCTGGTCATCTAGAGAAAGACTAGAATTTGGGTTGTAACTCCTCCTAGCCCATGATGCTCGAGTCCGGCTCGACTCGCCTGAACATCCAACTCACCCTTATGAAGGAAAGATTCACCCTCTGGTGATACAAAACTCACCCTGAGGTGATAGAAATCGATGACTTCCTGAAAGGGAACCAACCATTCCATACTGAGAATGGCTTCATAGCCCGCCATCTCCAAGACATAGAGGTCCCATAGGAAACGATGCCCTGCAACCTCGAGAGGTCACCCCTTGCACTGACGTACTCTAGATGTCCTCATTCCCAAGGGCGTGTCGAGATTCAACATGTCAGCAGACGAAAAGACACAGAGCTCCAGACTTTCCACAAAAACAATAGAGATAAAGCTATATGATGCACCAGTATTGAAAAGGGCTGAAGATAAAACTGAGGCTACTAAGATCGTACCTCGAATGGGGGAATGTCCAGGATCCTGCTCTCGATGGATCTACTCTACTGCAAAAATCTGGCTAGTACCGCGGCCCTGTGTAGCAGCCTGATATCCCTGAGCTGACCCCCCTTGAGCCTGACTACTACGTCCATGACCTCTACCTTGGCCTGCATGACCCAAAGAACTCCAGCCCCCAGTCTGCTGCGGGACTGGTAATACTGATCTTGAACGAGGGGTAGAAACAGATTCTCCTTCACTAGCCACTGGAAGAAGAACCCTACAAAAATGCTGCAGATGACCCATCTTGCTGCAAGCTCAAAACTCCACTAGATCTCTCGGGCACTGAGGTTTCTTATGCCCACTCTTTCCGCATAGATATCACACCACCAGGTTGCCAGAAGGAAGATACCGTCTATGAGAAGGTATACCTCGCTTCCTCGAGTCACCTCGAGTAGACTCTCGGTGACACTTCCTGCTGTCAGTATGAAGGGAATCAGCCTTGGATGTTGAACCACCCTGCTCAACAGCTCCAGTCTCCCTCAGATTTCTTTCCGTGATCAGCACCTAGTTGACTATCAAAGTAATAGAAGTCAACTGAAAAATATTCACCTGCGATCTGATCTCTGGTTTGAGGCCTTCCTCAAACTTCCTTGCCAAAAACAGCTCATCATTTCCCAGAACGGGAGAGAAACGTGGTAACTCAGTGAAGGGGGAGGAATACTCCATAACCAAAAGAGTACCCTACTGTATGTTCATGAACTCCTTGACCCTGTCGGCCCTCAGTGTTGCTGGATAGAAGTAGTCATAGAACATACGCTGGAATTCGTCCCAAGACATAGTCCGATGGCGCCCTGCCTGTGAGACTACATCCCACCATCTAATGGCAGAATCTCGCAGCATGTAAGTCGCGAGCTTCACCCTTCTGTCTGGGGGTGTCTCCAGATGCTCGAAGATGGAAAGCATGGTTTCTAACTATGAATCTACAACCTGAGGTCCTCCATCCCCTGTGAAAGTGGGAGGATGCTGCTGCTGGAAGACTCGCCTCAGCTCTGCCATAGACGGGGTATGATGCTGAGCTCCCTGGAAGGACTGCATGAACCTCATGAAACCCTCTCTGAACTGAGCATCCACACCAGTGTCCAGAATCATTGCAGTTTCCATATCCAGAACAATCGGCAAAACTACTGGTAGTCCTTGGTCTGCCGTATCAGGCGTACGATCACCGTCTGGTTCCTGACGTGCAATAAGAGGACGTCTTGGTGCCATAGCCATGAAAGATCAAAATCACACCTCTGATTTAGGATCTACAAGGACAGAAAACAGAAGAGTAAAAAACAGTAACAAGAGAGAGAAACACTTAAATTTGAAAAAATGAACTACACAGTGTGTAATTAAACTACATGGCATGTTTGTTAAGGCCATTTACAGAGGTGTGTACTTCTTCCACCATTGGCCATGTAACGTTCCAGACAACACGGCGTGTTGTCCCAAAACATGGCATGTACTTGAACTTTACTCCCCTGCCCGAGTCTCTTTGCACGGCTAACCCACACGGTCCTCCAAATTCTAAACTAAACGGCATGTGCACTAAGGACATGACATATACAAGAAATGTTTCAGCGGCCCTTGTAGTGGTTACACAGCCGGCTACATGGTTGACACCTACACGGAGTGTTCTGAACAAACACGGCGTATATAAAGATACATCACACTGACCCGTGTTGTTTGTGACACGACCAGGTACCTAGTAGAAAACTACATGGCATGTTCTTATAACACATAGTGTGTACTAGACAGGCTTGGCAACCCATGTAGCAGGTTACACAGCCGGCTACACGGCTGACCCCTACACGGCGTGTTCTGAACAAAAACGACATGTATAAGGATGGATAACACCGACCCGTGTTGCTCGTGACATGGCCAGGTACCCAGAAGAAACCTACATAAGTTGTTCTTATAACACACGACGTGTAATACCCGAGTTTCCCCGACCCGTGTTGTTAGTGACACAACCAGATACAAGGTTGACTACTACACGCCGGGTACTTATGGTACACGATGTGTCCCCGAAGATTTTCCTCCACCCCATTTTTTTGTTCACACAGATACCAACACGGTTTAAAAACTACACAGTGTGTATGAATAAAGTACACGCTGTGCATTCTGGGTTTTTCCTGGCAGTAGCTCTAAAACTGCTCCGAACGCCAGAAAGACTGAAAAACAACCAGCTATGTGCCAAATTCTGATTCATTGGGACCCATAATCCCCAAAAATCAAATCTTGGCATCATAAAAATGTATACAACAAGTAAACAGTATAAAAACAATGATCCGCCAAATTCTGATCCTCGAGGGCCCATAACACCTCCGAGACTAGAGCTTGGTGCCCATGCTAAAAAGGCTGTAAAAGAAGTAATACTCTATCAGTGCAACAAGTATTTCTATCACATCAACTACTACAACAACATGCATAATCTATCACGACATCTATCACAACAGCATGCAATTCTAATGCACTATAGATGGCATGGTAAAATGCATGACAAGTGATTTCCTACTCAGTGCCTATATGATTCATGAGATGGCACACCCTCATCTCATCGGGTTCCAAACAAATATAACTATAATCATATAAACTGTAACAACACAAAATATGTTCATAAACCAGTAGTGAAATATAATAAACTGTAAAACTTGCAAAAACAAAAAATTTCAATTACGAGGTAATATAGTTTTTCCCTGTACACGGGTTAATTACTCCCGGACACAGTTAAGTACTAACTACCCATTTCTTCCTATCCCTGGATATTGTCGCAAAATAGTAAGCAATAGTAAATAAAGAAAACTCCTTTGATACCACTTTGTAACTACCTGAGTCCGAAGCCGCACAACTGGAGCCCCGTACTTGGTTCGCCACATGACTTCAAGCGCGTTTCCCCAAATGCCAGAGGCTGCCGACTAGCAGTGAGGGCCCTGGTGAGTCAGTGGGGAAACTATGCCCTCATTTGGTAAATTATGCAGTGGAAGAATAAGCATAAACAACTGTGGAAGCAGTAAATAGCATACAACAACTGAACTGAAAGTAAAATCAATGTATGATATGATAATGATTCAGAATGGTAAATGTATCTATGAAAAGCAGAAAGCAAAACAACGTGCTGAAATACAACTGAAATCAAAGCACTAAATGTAATAGCAACTCCAGCAGCATCGCGTGCCAAGGCCCAGTCCCATTATCTCCATCTCTGACTAGTAATCAAGTACCTAAGGTAGAAGGGCCACAATCCCTACCTATACCTGCAACCATATAACCTATTTGGGCCGAAAAGCAGGACCCAAATAGGGTGTGAGACTAATCCCAGTAGGAAACCACCACAAGATTTGTTCCCTACTGTCAGTGAGTGATATAACAAAAGTAAATTTCAATAAATGAAGTAAACAATTCTACCAATTACCATTCACATTCATTTAATTACACAACCAGGGAAAACCAGAAAAGTTTTCTATTCCATGATAACCAAGTAACACAGAAGATATCTAAAAAGACTACCTAAACATAAGCAGTACAAAACCCAAGATTGTTCTTTGGATTTGTGGACTCGTCACAACCAACCATAAAAAATCCACACTAACTCTATGGGTGGCTTAAACTAGCAGACCCCTATAGTCCAGTAACCAAACCAGGCACAGACACTCTGGGAAGCTCTCACGTCAATTCACCCATGGTCTTGAAACGATAGCTACAAACTCTCTGAGGAAGCACATATGTCTAATTCCTCCTGTGGTCTCGATGCGTGGGTAACTAAGAGAACTCTTGGGAAGCACAAAGTCCTATTTCTGTAGTTCCTTTGTACGAAACAAAAACAAACAAACCCTCTGGGGAAGCACTTAATCGTCTATTCCCTCTTTGATCTCCCGCACCAGGTTCTCACAGCCCTGAGTAGTCCAGTCGTGCGTAATCGAATGTTAGCAGCCCTATGTAAGTTAATCAACTACTTGTCTAATAGCTCCCATACTTCAAAAGCATTCCAACAGCAGGTAACACATACAATCAGTGATAACAAGAAACTAACAAATGCAATAGGGTTGCCTCACGACAACGGTGCCAAATGGCGATAAACAGCCGAACGAGAGAGGTAAACACCCATGTGGTGATCCTAAAACATGAAACTAAGCATAAATTAGCAGGAATTCATCATAATCTAACAAGAAATTTAGGGAAAATAAACTATAGGATGAAAATCCTAATCTCGGGATACCCGATACATGGGTATCCGACACTTTTGCAACCAAAACTCAAAGAACATCAATGTAGGGAAATAAACCACCTACCTCGATCCTTGGAGATCGATATACTTGAACCTCAGCTCATTAATCGTCCTAGAATGGAGTAGATCTTCAAAAACCTCTAAAACTTTCAAGCTCGGATAACTTACACGAGAGGAAGAATATGGAAACGAGTCTAATGAAGAACCAAGAACTCACCATTGCGATTCTTCTGCAACTGACAGAGTTTGATTCGGACAACCGGTGAAGGATCGGTGGCTCGGATATGAATCGGCCTTCTTGGACATTCCGGACAGGATTAAGCGGAGAAGAAGACATTTACGGTCATTAGGCACGACCCTGGGTCGATTAATGAAATAAAAAAAAATACACGGTGTGTACTCTTAAATTCCATGGTGTGTCATGGGATTTTCCGTACTGCACCAAAATCAGTCTCCACGTCACCCCTACACACCGTGTGTGTGGCCCAGTCTCGGCCAACACACGACTTTGAGTGGCCGAGGAGTACATGTCATGTACCCTAAAGTACATGGAGTGTACTCTGAAAATTTCCAGATTCTCCATTTTTCCTTAAAAATCCCGTAAAAGAGATCTGTACCTGAAACCGAAGCTCCGGGTTCTTACACCCTCTTCCTTTTATTTTTATTAAAAAAACGTTGTTCATGAGGTGTTAATTTATCACCTTCAAGAAGGACATGTTTTCTTCTTCCATTTCAACCTTCATATATGGTTAAGAAACCATTTTTTATGGTTGAATAAGAATATTTTTTATGTATTATCTCCTATTTAAAGTTCTTGTAAATAACTTATGGCCATATTACTAAGTTCTAAATTAAAACAAGTTCGTTGTGATCGAAAAACCACCCAAATTAACCCAAATAATCACCATTTAATTCTTATCTAATGATTCATCCACATAGATCTAATATAATTAATTATAAGACCATTAAAACTCCTGTAATATCATTAATAACATGTAATATCACTTTGGATGTTTACCCATGTTCTACCCGAACATCAATTTAAGAAAACAAGTGGACCACATAGGAAAACCATAAAAACAAACATTCCCAAATAATGTTTTTAAACTCCATAAATCATCCAAAGGAACATAAAATCAATTAATGAAACCATAATTAACCATATTGATGTACAAAAGGTTCTTTATTTCTAATTAATTAATAAAATTTCATTTTACAGGACATTAAAGAGAAGGAAGCATTTAGATACAAGGTAAGGGGAAATTCTTGAACCCAACTTCCATCCTTCGGGTTCTCCCTATTTCAATCCATTTTTGATATGGTTACTACTTAAAGATCATTTATTCATAATTTTATTTCCTTTTATGGGATATACATGTTTTTCCCTGGTTTTTATGTCCAACAAAATGTTTTCCAAAAGAACTCTTCTTTTAAGAACACACCTTTTACTTCTCACTCAAAGTGGACGGTTCTGGTAACATGTATGTTATTACCACTTTGTTTTGGGAAACCAATGTTTATGAATTGGTTCTTATGATATGAAAACCATTCCTTTACATGGGTTAGTTATGTTCATTTTTGATATGTGTTCTATGTGGCAAGCATGATAATTATAAAGTTATGATGTGACGGGTGCAACCAGAATTATACAATGCTCCAATGCATTGGGTAAAGAGATGAATATAATGAGTAAATGTGAAATGATGTGTGAAAAAGATACTATCTTGGTTCACAAGTATGTTTGGTAGTTAACCACTAAGAAATGATGTTCCATTTTTATGCATTCCCACATTTCAAGTCTTATATTTATGCTTCCTCTCATGTTCATTATATTTTTTCCAGGTTATGATTGTGCTCACCCCATACTATATTATTCTTATCTATCCTCTTACAGGGATTTTAGATCACCCCTTTTGATGTATATACTCATGTGGCTACATCTACTAAGGAGAGGACAAGTTCCAATAAGAATTTAGAGAAGAATAAATTAAATAAATGTTTATGCTTGATGTTGTAATTGCTATGTATGGTCCTAGTTTGTTGAAGACACTTAACATTTGGATCCTATATTTATAATACTATTATGTTTTTTATCTTAAAATTATGTAATAGTAATGCAAGAAATTGTTGGGTCACTATAGTTGGTATCATAGGAAAGGTTTAGTTATTTTGAGAATTAAGATTAGTGAACCCTAGAGAAAACCTATATCATTAGACTAAGTACAAATATGCACAAAAGAATATTTACATAGGGATACTATATGATATGCTTTTAGTATAAATTGTTCAAATTAATAAGTTATGTATTCAAAAATTGTTTACTTATGTTTTGTTCTAACCTTTTCTATTTTAGAAAATGGTGGGAACTAGGAGAAATCAGGCCAAAAACTCGTGTGAGGGCCAATGCAACGATTTCTCGAATGACATACCCAATGCTTTGGGATTTGGAGTTCAGAACATCATGGAGACGCTTACCCAATTATCTTAGGTTATGAACAATAACCATAATAATGGGGAACATCCACCTTCACCAAAGAGGGAGGAACTGGCTATCGAATTTTTTATGCTGCAACGACCACCGACGTTTAGTGGATCCTCCAATCCACTAGTTACGGAACAATGGGTCAACCCTATGGAGATGATCTTTTTTGTGGTTCACTCTTCTAAGACAGAGAAGGTGACCCTAGCTGTTTATCATCTAGATGGAGAAGCCGATCAATGGTGGTATTTGATTAAGAACACCAAGACAAGGGAGGAAATTGAAGAGATGGAATGGGAAGACTTTAAGATAATGTTTCTTTAAATGTATTTCCCACAAACACTTCGTAAGAACATGGAGAGAGAATTCATAGAGATCAAGAAAAAAGAAGGAGAATCTATCACAACCTATGAAGTGAATTTCAAAAGGCTTTCAAGGTATGCTTCAGGTTTTTTTATCAACAATTATAGAAAAATTGATAGTTTTATTAGTGTATTAAAACCACACCTTCTAAAGGCTCTTGAAATTAGAGACTTTGGGAGTTATGAATAAGTTTTTCGATGTGATCTCAAAGTGGAGATGGAGTATGGAGAATGGTCTCATGGCTATGGTGATAAGAAATGAAATATGGAGTTTCATGTCGGTGGATCTAATGATAAGGGTGGGAAGAAAACTCAACGACCCACATGCCAAAAATGTGGAAAGTTGCACCATGGGAACTACCTTAGAGGGATAGTGAAATGATTCAAGTGTGGGAAAAAAGGACACCATGCTCAAGAGTGTCAAAAATACATGAAAAGGAATGAGAGTGTATCTGATTAAAGGAGAGAACCACTCATGGTTCAATGCTACAAATGTAGGGAGCTAGGGCACTATGCAAACTAGTGCACTAAACCTCGAGTTCTCGAGGGTAATCAGCGTTAGCTGCCACCAAAGCTGAAGGAAAAAGAGAAGGCTTATTCCATCACTACTGCAGAAGTGGATCATGATACTAAAGATTTACAAGGTACACTTTCTATTCACTCAAGAATGGAAAAAGTCTTATTTGATTATGGTTCTACATATTCCTTTATATCTTGCAAGTTTTCTAGAAATATAGAATCGACGCCCCGAAAACTTGAAGTAGATATATCTGTAAAAACACCAAGTGGTGAAATCATTACAACCCAATTGTTTGAATCCTCTCCTGTTGGCGTATGTGGGAAGATTCTTCTAGTGAATATTGAAATACTTCCTTTGTTGGTATTCAACTCTATAATGGGAATGGATTGGCTCTAGTTATATAGAGCACATTTCAACTATTGGGAAAAGGAAATATATTTTCATATTCTAAACCATCCCATGCTCCTCTAAAAATTAAAGTAAGACCATGAATCTCAATTGAAAAATCCTTCAATGGTGTTGGTGTTGATTCCCTATGAAGAAGCATACCTTGCCCAAATGGCTGAGTCAAAGGAAAGCACAAACCTTGAGGAAATTCCCATCGTGAGGGAATACAATGATGTATTTCCCGAAGAGTTACCCGAAATTCCCCCAGATTGTGAGGTAGAGTTCTCAATTGAACACATACCCAGAGCTACTCCTATCTCGAAGTGTCCCTATAAGATGGCTCCTAACGAACTGGAGAAGTTAAAGAAGCAGCTACAAGATCATCTGGACAAAGGGTTCATACGCCCTAGTGCATCACCTTGGGGTGCAACATTGTTCTTCGTAAAGAAGAAGGATGGAACAATGCAGATGTGTATCGATTATCTGGAACTCAACAAGATCACCATAAATAACAAGTATCCTCTCCCAAGGATTGATGACTTGTTCAATCAGTTAAGAGGTGCTAAATACTTCTCAAAGGTGGATCTTCATTCTGGATATCATCAGGTAAAGGTAAAGAAGGAAGATATTTAGAAGACTCCCTTCCGTACAAGGTATGGTCGCTATGAGTTTTTTGGTGATTCCCTTTGGACTAACTAATTCCACTGCAATCTTCATTGATTTGATGAATAAAGTCTTTATACATTACCTCGGAAAATTTGTGGTAGTGTATATCAATGATATTCTCATCTACTCCAAGAGAAAGGAGGAACATGAAGAACATCTAAGACTTGTGTTGGCGACATTGAGAAAGGAAACGTTGTACACCAAGTTCAGAAAGTGTGACTTTTTGATGAAACAAGTCATGTTCTTGGGACATGTGATCACAAGTGAGGGAATTTATGTGGATCCTTCAAAGACAAAGGTGATTGAGGAATGACCTAGGCCCTCTAGTGTCAAAAAAATCTGTAGTTTTCTTGGATTAGTTGGGTACTATTAATGTTTAGTGAGAAAATTCACACGATTTCCAAGCCCGCTAACTAAGCTAACAAGGAAAGGGGTAAAGTTTTTCTGGACGGAAGAATGTGAGGGAAGCTTCAAGAATCTAAAGAGAAGCCTGATCACTACACCTGTACTCACACTACCAAAAAGTGGAGATATTTTGGTGATATAAAGTGATTCTTACAAGAAAGGCTTGTGTTGTGTACTCATGAAAAATGATAATGTTATAGCCTATTCCCCACGAAAGTTGAAGACCCATGAGAAGAACTACCCGACACATGTCCTAGAGCTAACAGCCGTGATTTTTGCCATGAAAATCTGGCATCACTACCTTTATGGAAAGAAGTGTGACATATACACCGACCAAAAGAGCTTAAAGTATATATTCACACAAAAGGAGCTCAACATGAATCAAAGGATATGGTTAGATCTAATCAAGGATTACAATTTCTCTATTAACTATCATCTTGGAAATGCAAACAAGGTAGTTGATGCTCTAAGAAGAAAATAACCTGCTACTCTATCCATGATGTAGATTGAGAAAGAACCTATCTTCTTGGATATGCAAAGAATGGATTTGGAAATCATAAGGGTAGGGGATATATCCTACCTTCCCAAATTATTGCGCAACCATCCATCTAGGAGAAGATTAAGAAATCACAAAGGGACGATGTGGAGATACAAAAGATGGTGAATTCAGTAAAGGACGGGAAGATGTAGGAGTTCCATATCGATGATGATGGTATGATTTGGTTTGGAATGCGGCTTTGTGTGCCTTCATCACCTGGGATAAAGAAGGAGATATTGGACAATGCACATAGCTCAACATTCTCTATCCATTCTGGGAGTACCAAGATGTGCTGTGATATCTGAGAAAACTTCTGGTGGGATAACATGAAGAAGGAGATTGCAGAATATATATCAAGGTTCTTGGTAAGTCAGAAAGTTAATGTTGAGTGACCAATGTCCAAAGGTATGATGCAGCCATTGCCTATACCCATGTGGAAATGGGAAAACGTTACTATGGACTTTATCACAGGTCTCCCAAAGATGTCGAAGGGAAATAATACGATATGGGTTGTAGTTGACCAACTCAACAAGACTTCTCATTTTATTGCTATTTGGGAAGATCTCTCACTTGAAAAACATGAAAAGATATATGTGAAGGAAGTGGTGAGACTACATGGTGTTCCACTCTGAATTGTCTCTGACTATGATCCAAGGTTCACATCTAAATTCTAGAGAAGCCTTAAACATACTTTGAGTACTGAATTAAATTTCAGCACGGCCTATCACCCCCAAACTGATGGCCAGTCTAAATGAACTATTCATACTCTTGAAGATATGCTAAGGGACTACTTTCTAGAATTCAAAGGTGGATGAGATCAGCATCTCCCATTGGTTGAGTTCTCATACAACAATGGCTTGCACTTAAGTATTCAAATGGCTCCATATGAAGCTCTGTATGGAAAGCACTGTAGAACTCCAACCTGTTAGGATAAAGTTGGAGAAAGAAAGCTACTTGGACCCAATTTTGTTCAAGATATGATAGAGAATATTCATGTCATCCAGAAACACATCAAAACTTATCAAAGTTGTCAAAAGATCTATGTTGACAACCCTCGAAGGGACTTGGAGTTCTACGTTGGAGTTAAAGTCTTCTTTTGAATATCTCCATGTAAGTGAGTCATGCGATTCGGGAAGAAAGGGATGCTAATCCCAAGGTATATTGGCCCCTTTGATATCCTTGACCACATAGGAGCTGTGGGCTACGTCTTGAACCTCCACCGAATATGGCTCATGTTCATGATGTGTTTCATGTATCACTACTGAGTAAGTACATACCAGACCCCTCACATGTGCTAAACTCATAGGTGGGGTAGCTGAAAGATGATCTCTCCTATGACGAGCAGCCAATAAAGATCTTGGATTGGAGATATAAGGTTCTACACAACAAGACAACCCATCTTGTCAATGTATTGTTGAAGAACCATAAGTTTGAGGAAGAAACTTGGGAACTAGAAGAGGAAATAAAGGAGAAACACCCCCACCTGTTTGTATAAAGTGAAATTTCATAAGGGGGGAAGAATGTAACGACCCAAATATTTTCAATGGAAATTACCCTCTTATAATTATGTCATAAAATAACATGAAAACACAACATTATGAACTACTATATGATTAGTGACCCTTAAACATAATTTTGTCACTTCTGTGTTTGGAATTTTGAAAACTAACATACACGGTTGTGTTCAAGAAGATTTTTTGAGTCTAATAAAACAAAAATAATTTTTGGAGAATAGTAACCTACCCTTATGAATAGTAAAATACCATTATAAATATTGATATACTCTAATTAATAGTAACTTTACCTATTATAGAACTAAAATAGTATTCAAGTGAAAGTATGATGTGCCTATATTTTAGAATAACTAAATGAATGTTTTAAAAAAAATTAAAATCAGTTGTGATTTTAATTAAAAATTAAGTTAATCGTATTTAGTAAATTATTTTTGAAAAATGGAATTCATTTTTGGATTCTACACATCGAAAAAATGGTTGGGGTAAAATTTTGGGATTTTTCTAAAATACTTGAATTTTTGGTGAATAGTAAAATACATTAATTTACCGTATAAATACATTATAATTAAAAACCAATATTCCTGACATCAAAAGTGATGTAAGCACCCAAATCTCAAAATCACATGCCTTATTTACTATTCTTGGATATGGATAACTCACTATTCCTTGTCTTATGGGAAATTAATAAACTAATGAATTTTATATTAAGGAAACCCCTCTCCCCTCCATTATAAAAACCACCCTTTACACCCTCATTTCCTCACACCTCTCAAGATCCATTCCTTATCTAAAATCTTAACAAAAATCTTTCCTAGCCCCTATCACACGTTAAAGAGCTACTGATCTCATCAAAAGACCAAGCCTAGCTTCCTTAAGGAGGATCTCAAGAGGATGATTTAAGAGGTAATTTCTCTCCCTCTTCTCCTTTAATTTCCTTTCATATTCAAGTTCATTTCATGATATCTCCTCATTTAACTTCATCAAGATGGTATTGTAACTCCATTATTATACATGTAAATTAATTTTTTGATATTAAATCATCCAACCCCCTTTCCCTCTTTCTTTTATTTTTATTAAAGAGAATGTTGTACGTGAGGTGTTAATTTATCACCTTCAAGAACGACAAGTTTTCTTCTTCCATTTATACCTTCATATCTGGTCATGAAACAATTTTTTATGGTTGAAACAAAATATTTTATATGTATTATATCATATTTAAAGTTCTGGAAATAACTTATGGCCATATTACTAAGTGATAAATTAAAACAAGTTCGTTGTGATCGAAAAACCGCCCAAATTAACCAAAATAAACATCATTTAATTCTTATCTAATGATTCATCCACATGGATCTAATATAATTCATTATAAGATCATTAAAACTCCTGTAATATCATTAATAACATGTAATATAAATTATGGATGTTTACACATGTTCTACCTGAACTTCAATTTAAGAATACAAGTGAACCACACAAGAATACCATAAAAACAAACATTCCCGAATAATGTTTTTAAACTCTATAACTCATCCAAAGGCACATAAAATCACTTAATTAAATCATAATGAACCATATTAATATAAACAAGGTTATTTATTTCTAATTAATTAATATAATTTCATTATATAGGACATTAAAGAGAAATAAGCATTCAGATACAGGGTAAGGGGAAATTTTCGAACCCAACTTTCATCCTTCGGGTTCTCCCTCTTTCACTCCATTTTTATATGATTAATCCTTAAAGATAATTTATTCATAATTGTATTTCATTTTCTGGGAGATACATGTTTGTCCATGGTTTTTTTATCAAATAAAATGTTTTCCAAAATAACTCTTCATTTAAGAACACACCTTTTATTTCTCACTCAAAGTGGACAGTTCTTGTAACATGTATGTTATTACCTATTTATTTTGGGAACCCAAAGTTTATGAACTGTTTCGTATGAGATGAAACCCATTCCTTTCCATGGGTTAGTTATGTTAATTTTGGATATGTGTTTTATGTGGCAATCATGATAATGATAATGTTATGATGTGATGGGTGCGCCCGTAATTATACAGCGCTTCAATGCATTGGTTAAAGAGATGAATCTCATGAGTAAATGTAAAATGATGTGTGAACAAGATGCTCGCTTGCTTCACAAGTATGTGTGGTAGTTAACCACTAATACATGATGTTACATTTTTATGCATTGCCACATTTCAAGTATTATATTTATGCTTCCTCTCATGTTCATGATCTTTTTCCCATGTTATAATTGTTCTCACCCCATGCTATATTATTCTTATATATCCTCTTACTGGGATTCTAGGTCACCCATTTTGATGTATATCCTTAGGTGTATACATGTACTAAAGAGAGGGAAAGTGCCAAAAATAAGTTAGAGAAGAATAAATTAAATAAATGTGTATGCTTGATGTTGTAATTGCTATGTATGGTCCTAGTTTTTCCAAGACACTAATCATTTGGATCCTCTATTTGTAATAATATTATGTTGTCTATCTTAAAATAATGTAATAGTAATTTAAGAAAAGGTTTGGTTGCTATAGAAATACTCAAGAGTCTCTCAAATTCATATCCATAGGTTGATAACAATCGAGTGTAACCACCATCCCATGGTGTCAACCCATCCCATCATCTCCCACAACTTTGGTCCTCAAACCCACGAGCTAAACCCCAGCTGTTATAATCTTGAGAAACCAGTCCCAACATAAAGGAAAAAAACTAACATATCCTTAGAGATATCACATGATCTGAAATCCATCCAAATAACCTAATATATATATATATGTGGCACACTCAATCCAGAATAATGACCAATCTCACAATCCTCAACCAGGCCTTGTGACTCACAACCTAAATACTTAAAATAATTTGAAACTAAACCGCAAGGAAATCCTCTTTAAAATTATTTTCTAGTATCAAACATAATACAGATATCCTTTAAACACAAAAATAATTCCACCATCATGATCTACATGAAAAAATTATCATAACGGAATACTCTCATGTCAAATTCCATCTTCAGTGCAAAAAAACAAAAAAAAACCCCTTTCTAGAGAAATTATATGGTGGGTAATTATAAGTACATAGTGCGTACTCTCAAACATGCACCTGGCCATGTACTTATATATGGCCAGAACAGATAGGGGTTCTGGAAATTGTACTATTACAAGACCTGGTCTTTCATGGGATCTTCCTGTGTACTACTACACAACCATAAACCCCAAACATGAGGTGTATGCCCCCAAGTACATGGCCATAGGGACATTCCCTACTACACAGTATATACTTGGAGTACACCGTGTTTACTTCCCAAAAACGTTTTTATACCCATGTACTTGACCACAAAGATAGGTAAATATCCAAGTAATACTATAAGGATCATACATAAATTTAATAACATGTAATTTTATAAATTTATCTTCCCTAAATAAGAAGAACACATAGTTTGTGTTCTATGTACTATAAACCATTTAATTGGAATTCCCCGAATGGGGAGCCACCAAATACAACAGGAACACGTAGTTTCTTTTCAACATCCATATATTGACCACCATGGGGTCCCAAAAAACCAAACATTTTTACTAAAACATAAAACTAACTATGTTAAAGGGATTTAAAGAATAAAACCTAAAACATGTCTACCTTCAGATAGAAACCACCAATGCATCATGTCGAATCCGTTACCTACAACCGCATCACTCCAATCTAGGCCTCAGACAAACTATCAATAGTGTCTCACACTTTCTATCTCCATATTATCCACCCTTATTCTCTTGATGTTTGAAGGTAATCACACTAGGGAGTGAAAATTAATCTAAAGAGGAAAATAGGAAAATAAAAATCAAAAAAAAACAAGAAGGGAAGAGAAAAAAGAAAAAGAAAAACAAATGAATAGGGTCATGGGCCTAGCCTTAGTGTTCTAAACAAGGTAATATATCTATTATAAAAATACCAAATTTGGCACTCAAATTGGGAGATGAAATCATACTCCAAAATTCCATTTAAAATATATGATTGAAATAAAATTTGTGAATAAATTAATATTTAATTAATTAAATTTTAAATATTTTAAAAAAAATTTGAATGAATGAAATTTCCACTAAACTAATGTATTTGGGTAAAAACATATTTAATTACTAATATATCCCTCAAAAAAATTATTCAATATCATCTCATTGCATTATTTACCATTTTTTCACTTGAACACTCCTATTAGGTAAAGTGTTTTAATTTCCCCTGATTTTCGAAAACTATGGAAACATGAGATATCAAAATCTTGTTGATCCAATGAACCTATTCATCATATAATGTGTTTTTAGTCAGAAATCAATCTATGTTTCTTTCACATAACTAATATGGTTCCTCTACATGTAATTCTTCATTGAGATACCTAGATTAATCAAACCAACAGTTTCATTTGGGCTGTTAATGTGACTTCCATCCCATTGATTTCTCATGTTCTACCAAACTCACCCATGATTTAGTATTATTAAACTCCACATTTGCATCCTCTAACTTAATATTTTAATCTCATTCTAGATGGGTTTATAATATTTATTAGGATATACACAATAGTTGTTTCATGCTTTTTTGAGGTCAATAACTCAAAGAAAAATAGGGTAAATATGGTTTCCTAGCCATCCAAACTCCCATTTATCATTTCCACATTGATCCCTACAAATATAGAATTATTACAATGGATACCTGATCAAAGATGTATGGATCTATGTTATTGGAGAATCGTGCACCAGAAGGTAGCATCAGCCACTGGTGATTCTTTTCATTTCTAGGTTTCAGTCAAGAATCCTGGTAGTGTGAGTTTATTAATTTTCTTTTACATTCATTTTTGAGCTTGTATCCTTTTCTAGTGTCTCTGTTTTTATGTTTATGATTAGAATATGTTGATTCCACATGTTGGATTTCATCACCACCACAACCTCGATTATCTTCTTTGGTAACAAATTCATTGTATTCAAGTATGTAATTACATGCCTTCTTTTTCTTAGTAATTAAATGAAAAAAAATTTTTGGGGTTCTCACCATATACATAGGATTATAGTGATACAAAACGTGCTATATCATGGTGTCTATAATTTAATTATATTCTAAAATCCAGATGTATGACTTATATCAATAATGAATTGATTGGAAAAAACATAATAAATATTATGACTTAGTAGATCCCTAACCATTCATTGGAAAAAACATAATAAATATTCCCCACAAAATTGGTATCAGATCGTACATAATATTAAATAATGGGATCTATAATGTTTACTATTGATAAATTTTATGGTGAGAATTATATCAATATTTGGAGGATTAAAATGAGTGATCTTTCAAACCATAAAGAATTGATTGGAGTTCTCAATGGAACTAAAAATAAAGTGAAAACCCTTTCCAAAAATTGATCAATTGTTTTCACTAATGCTGATGTCCCTAAATAGGTTCTTAGTAATGAATATTTTATAATTATTTTTTTAGGAAACTTAGTTCTTAGAGTGGTTACATATAAGTCATCTACTACTTGAATATGGTCCAAATTAGAATCCCTTTTTAAGATTAATTATCTTATTAGATTATTTTATAAGAAAATGACATTTTATACTTTTAAAATATCCCATAAAAATGTATTCATGGGTCACATTGGTCAATTTAAAAAAATACTAATAAACCATGCTAATATGGATATTAGGATTGAGGATGAGGACCCAGATATAATATTGTTAACATCATAAAATGATTCCTTAAATTCTATTAATGATACTATAATGTATCTAAAGTAAACTCTTACTCTCTAAAAAGTTAAATACACCATATTATCAAAATACCTTCAAAATATGGGTAGTTATAAGGCTAAAGATAATGGTCTAACCATTGTCTATAGAAGTGAATGTAGGTGTCAGAGGGGAGATTGACTTCAATCCCAGAAATATAGATCTAAATATTAGAATAAGGTCATAAAATGTTTCCATTTCAAAAATCATTGTCACATAAAGATGAATCTCCCAAATAAAAAAGGTTATTATAAAGAGAATATTAATGACCATTCCTTATTTATTGAATAGGTTTTCAAAATTATTGATGTGTGGAATGACTCTTATTATTTTATATTTAATGAATCGATCCTTATTTATTGATGTTAAATCCACATGTTCCCTAGGAAGGAGTATTTAATTGAATTGTGGGTAAAAAAATCAGGTAAGGTTCTCCTAAGAATAATATGAGATTTTAAAATATAGGGATCAGCTCAGTTTCTTTATATTATCATGATAAGACTGTTAAAACTTTTGAAGAGGATAGGTGTGTACCTGAATAGAAAAGAAACATTATTTACCTAGGATTCCATGATCTTAGTGGTTACACATTTAGTTTAGACTCTAATTGTTTGAGATTTTACTAAGGGTTTATCAATTTTTTGTGAGTAATTATCCATAATTGTCAATCTGTTTCAGAGGGTAGGGTTCATGGAAATAAACTACATTCCTATAGTTATTTATCCCTAGATAATAAAACCCTTTATTATAGATGGTTTGGGAACATAAGTTCCAAATTCATTGATGAAACTAGAGAATAAGTTTTCTTGAGTAATCTCACTCTTATAAGTCTACTATTCTATGAAAATTTTGTGCATGTGAATTCTATATGTGTAAGATTTACTAGGTCAATGTATAAGGATATATAACCCCTTGAATGTGTCCACTTTGACCTCTAGGGTCCTTCTAAGGTCACCTCCCATGATAGAGGTTTCTACTTTATGTCCTTTACTGATTAATACAATAGGAAGGTCTAGATTTATATTCTGAATTATAAATATTATACATTTCAAACTTTTAAAAATTAGATAGCTAGTATATAGGGTGAATTAGGTAATAAATGCATAGATCTTATGTCTTATAATGGTTTAGATTAATTATCCACCGAATCCATGTAATTGAATGAATATAGATGCATTAAAATATAACTTTTTCATATACATTTCTGTCTCTAAGGAAAAATTTAACCACATTATCCCTACACATAATGAAATCATGAGATATAGATAATCTTTCAATCGATCGAGGTGGGAGGGGGGTGAATAATTATCTTCCCACCCATAAAATCATAATATATCATCCATATATGTCTCATATATGAGAAAAACATAAATAAAACATAAACATAAAATGAACCATGAGAAATTATTTTTTAAAATAACAAGTATATAAAGGTTTAACTATCAATGAATCATATAAGATACTAATAAAATAAGAAACTATGTAATATTGGACTTAATTTTCATATAAAGAATAATGAGTGTCCAAAACAGTGCTCAAAGGGAATAAAAAATCATAAGAAAATGATAAATAAAAAGTTAAATAATTGAAACCCTTTATCAATATTTTAAGAAAATAGTGGAATAGTCCAAAAAAATAGGGATTCTCTAAAAACAAATTTGAAAAATTACATTTTATGTCAAAATATGGAATATTTTATTTGGAAATCATAGAAAGATAATTGTCTTTAATAGATTGAAACATGTAATGGAAATCTAAATATAAAATCTCCATTTATCTTGTTTAATTCAAAGAAAATACTAGAAATGGAACTATAGATACATCCATATCCCAAAAAAATAATGGGAAAAATCAACTGTAAAAATTTATTAATGACATATGAAGAAAATATAAATGCCATAAATGATATATATGAAGAGGAAAATAGTTATAGAGAACATAAATACAGAAATAAAAAAGTGTAGGAGAGAATCCATACCACTTGCAACACCCAGAGTCTTCATGAAATAATTTTTTTTTGAATAAATTAAAAAAATTTGATGGATTGAATTACAAGAAACAATAAGTGTATCATTCAATACATGAAGCCCTGAGTTATCTTTCACTACACGTAACCCTGGGTTAGCTTTCATTACACACACCACTGAGTTTTAACAAAACAATGATATATATTATTAATATTATTCAAATGTGACCATTATAACCTAGTCGTTAGAATTAGAAAAATCAATAAAAATAAATAATTATATATATATATTATAATTTTTTTTTATAAATAAATAATATTTAAAATAAAATATATAATTTCTCGTAATGTCTTTATATGTTGGAAAATACTATTTTTTCAAAGAAATGATTTTATTTTATTTTGTGAACAAATTTTTTTTTAACTTTTATAAAATTAATTTAATAAAAAAATATTTTTTTTGAATTTATAATTTTAACATTTTCATATGATTAATTTTCATGATTTTTCTAAAAAGTTTCTTTTTTCGTTAAAAGTAAAAAATACTAAATTTTAATTGAAAACTGCATATTCATCTACATCATTTATAAATTTAAATTATCGTTTAAATTGTTTTTAATGTATAATTAGTCCAATTATAGATATATTAATAGAATTTAGTCTGTTGGAATTAATTTAATATAAAAATTTGATATAAAAACTTTGTAAAATTTTGAACATTTTCAATTTAAAAACCCACTTTCTCATCGCATATTAGGATTAATTTTAAATTTAATTTTACAATATATGTGACTAGATTTTGTAAAAATGGGAATTTTTTTTGAATATGGTAAATTTTCATTATATATTAATTTGAACTTAATTTTTGACCATAAGTATTAGTGAAAACATTTAAAATTAATTAACACATTTATGGTTAAAACAAGGTTTTGTGCAATACATGTGTATGTATTTAAATTATCTTTAAACACTCATATTATTTTTATTTAATGTAGTTGAAATAATATTTATAATATTTTGTTCTAAATTATATAAATTCCATTTTTTATACTCTTAAAGGATAAATTACCTAGGTAAATAAATGGATACAAGTTAACTTGGTAGAATATATTAAGATAAAATTGAGTAATCATAAAGTCTGCGGAATAAATTTATAAAAAATGTATTTTATTTTTGGGTTAGAGGTATTTTCCAACCAATTAATCCCTACCACCTATTATTGTTCAATTTTTAGGCACATGATGTAAGGTATTCCTCGAAATAGAGAATATATTTGTGTATTTACAAGAATGAAACTCATCCTTAATAATAAAAGAGAACTCACTCTCCCCCTTCTTCACACCTCTTAAGCCATTTGGATCAATGAAGACCATAAAAATGCACTTAAATTTTTTTATAACCTCATAATATAAGCCTTATTATGGGCATAAATACATCCAAGGAATAAATTTAGTGAAAAAATAAGTAGGATACATGAAGAAGATGTAATGTTCATTAGCAAATGTATTTGTTTTATTTATTATTCAAACACCTTTATTTATTTTTAAATAATTATTATATAATAATCAATATATATTAAATATAATTATATTTTTTTATAAGGTAATGACCTACAATCATCTCCACTCCTAATAATTTGGTTATGAAATCATCATTCATGTGTATGATAGATTACCACCTCACGAACTGATGATATTCATTTTTCTATTAACATCTAACAAGGATGGTCAGAGTGGTTGATATATTTTTTATATATTATATATATATTATAATTATTTTATTATAATTATTTATTTTTTATATCACGCATACCTTCATTATTTCTATTTTTTGAGAATACAATAACATCGTTCATGTGTACGGTGGACTACCTCATCACGGAGTGATGTGACTTTTTCACGCTATACATGGAATTTATTAATTATGGGTTTAAAAAAAATATGTGATATATATATGAAATAAAAATGATTCTTCAAATATAATAGATCAGATACTTGTTTTTCTTTCATTCTGATATGAAAATGAAAAACGCATTCATTCGTACGTACGACCTACCATCTCCATGAACAATGTATTTCATTTCCGATATATATATTTAATATATTTTTATAAATTCATATATTCTGAATATATATTATATTTATATAATGGTTATCATTATGGATATGTTTAAATCATGAATAATATATGATAACAAAAAACATAATTAATCTAACTTCTATGAAAAACAATGTAGTTATTACCTGAAATGTGACTTTAACATGTAATTGTTAAAAATGTGTAATAAAATATCATAAGAAACTCATATATAGTATTATATATAATTATATTTCAATAATATATTTATCATAAACTTATATTTATTACATAATATGTTTAAATGAGTGTGACAGAAGTCAATACTTATGGTAAGGGATCTCTATCCCACTTTTTTACTTCCATGAGAAACATGTAACATTCAACACCTCTTTCTTCGACATGGTGTATATAATGACCATGAATGTACTTTTTGATTATTATATGTAAAATTTTTTATTTTTAAATATCCATTTGATTATCTAACTTTCTTTTATTTTATGGATCAAAAGTTATCAAATTAGTATGATATTTTTTTCATAATTTTCCTTCTTTGAGAGGTATGTTATGTCATTTACCTATATTATTTAGTGAGTTATATATATAGTCACATTAAAATGTTATATCATGAATTTATTAATACTAATGATATTTTTGGTTTAATTTTATTTTATTTCTTTATAGGGCTTATGATTCAACGTTACCAAAGTGGTTAAGATTTTATGAAACAATATTATAATTCATTGGGATTGTTTATGACCAATTATCCATTGTTGAAATATAAAAATCTAAATCAGAATAATTATTTTTCTTTTTTAATAATTTTTTTATTCATGATATCATAAATTAATGTTTCCATTTTCCCAATATTTGGTACTTAATAAAATCAAGAAAATTTATTTAATAAAATCATTCTTTTTTTTCATTCTGTGGTCATAAATGTTTTTTATTTCAAAAAAATCTTATCCAAAAATCTTTTTAAATGATATTTTAACCTCATTTTTGGGGAAAATTAATTTTTATAATGTTTTTTTATTAGTGTTTTAAAGTATTTTCAAATATACCTTTATATGTTGTCATGTTTATTTTCAATGAAAAATTATTTTCCAAAAGTTTTATGATTTAAAAATTGTTTTTCAAAGAGGAAAGTATATTTTACTAAAGAAAATTCTTAAGTGATCTCTGAAAATTATTTTTTATCAAAGATGACATATTTTGGTGTTACCTATTCCTTAATAGGGGATATAATAAAAGGTTACTATTCAGATTCTTTCCCTGAATGGTTTATGTTTTGATGTCATGATGTTTATTAAACTCATTTATCTTCATGGGGATATTCCATGATAAAATGATTATGAAACCTACTTCTTTTCAGGATTTATCCTATGATTAAGTGATTATGAAACATGCATCTTTTCTATATCTTAATATATGATGAAATTTTTGTGCTACCCATTTAATTTCATTGGTTGTGATGTGACGAATGACATGATCTTGTGGAACACATAATATGGTTTTAATCATGTGACAGGTGGGTCCTATGTCTATGTACAATTTATTGGGTAAATATTTATGTATTTCATGAGTTATAATTCACTGTAATAGGTAGCTAACCTAGTATATTATGATATGAAATGAATGGGGAGTAAAACATATATAATAATACATGGATGGAATAAAGAGTGAACTTAGTATAGTAATGTACTTTATACACTATGATAGCCTTGGAAGTGATTCTTGACCAATATTGGAATGATTTTTATTATTATGTGTATGCCTTAAATTCTATGCCTTATTATAAAGTTATTCTATGATGAATATTGTTCTTTGATTTCCTTATGATTTATGTATTATTAACTGCCAATATTTATATCATGATTCAAGGATACAATCTTTGATATACAAGTTATTCTTTTCAAATGTTATTCTCATGTTCTCATAACCTTATTCTCCTATTATGCTAACACATCATCCTTTTCTCCCTTAATGAGGATATGATATCTCCTCTAATTATGTTTCTTCTCCCCAGGTTATAAAGAAATGTATTATGTATGAAATCTCAAAGAAGGGTGGTAGTTTACATCATAGTGGGATATTAGATAACTCACTGATTATCTAGTGTTTATACATCCATGTTTAAAGAACCATTGAACTATTACGTTCCATAGGGGTGTGTTTATGTAATTTAATTAATTTTTATAAAACAATTATGTAATATCTATGAATTTTAATCACGGGATACTATAGTTCTTATCAATGGATACGCTTAATTATCCTTTGGAGACTAGGATGATAACACCTTAGTGATATCCCTAAGTACATGTATAAGGATAAATCTAAGCCTGAGATAAATTATTGAAAAATTTATTTGAATTTTATTGAAAGATTGATTGAGTGGTTTCCAAGAAATTACATTCTTATCTAGATATAGAAACATTATGTGGCTCTAGTAAAAAATTAAATATGTGTAACAACCTTGAAAACACCATATTGAGATAAAATCTATTAGGAACTAGTGTATAATAAAGGGACTTTCTAAACATCTTATTTGAAACTCCATGATTCTATACTTTGATAATTCACAAACTTTTTATGAACCATCATGAAGGAGGTATCATGATTTAGATATCCTATAAGTATTTTCTAGGATTATGTTGTTCCCGAAGAGGATTACTATTTTTTAGTCAATGTTTTCTTTTATTTCTTCAATGGTTGGAATCAAAATGAAACACATTAATGATAAGTTAAAAGGAAAATTAAATTATTTTAATCCATACAATCCAAAAGTTATGAGAGTTGGGATGAAAATTATTATTTTTAAGATCACACATCTTTCTCAAGCTATAAATCATGATCAACTACAAAAAATAGAGGGAACAACATTCTACTATATCCTTAATGAGGAAACTCCCATATTATTTCAGTGGGTCTAGAAATATAATAATTTATAAATAACAAACTAGGACCAATGAAAATATATTCCTCATTTTACAGTGATCAGTACTTGAAAAATTCATTTTGGTTATATACCATTTAGAAGGTAAACTAGATTAATGGTGAACTCTTATTATGAATATGATAAAATGTGATGAATTTGAAAACATATATTAGGGTGAGTTCAAGAACTTATTTTTCAAAAATTACTTTCCTCATATTATTCCTAGTAAGATGGTGAAGAATTTTCTTGAGTTATATCAATAGGATGATGAACCCTTTGATGCCTACAAGGTTAATTTTACAAGAATTTCCTGGTATGATTATGGTATTATCATTGAACCAAAAATTATGGTTGATTTATTCTTCCATAGATTAAAACTAAGTCCTCAAAGGGTGTTATCCAAAGGAGACTTTAGTATATATGAATAGTTTTTTGACGTGCTATCATGGTGGGTATTGTGGTTGAAGTTTTATATGAATCTCGAGGTTTTAACAAGATAAGGAAGATATAATTTAAAATATATATAAAAACCGTGGATAGAAGAAGTTGGTCATTCCTTTATGTTCAAAGTGTGGGAATAAGAAAGGGTGAAATTATATTAAGGGTACTACTAAAATTATTAAATGTGTAAGGGAATGGAATTTGGAAATAGATCACTAAAGTGATAAGATTAAGTTATATAAAATAAAAATAGAGAGAAAGATACATATAATGCACCTCCCACACATAGGTTATTCAAGTGTAAGGATAATAGGAATTATGGTAACCAGTACCAAAACTTGATATTTAATGATGAGGATCAAAACTAGTAACCTCTTAAGTAAAGGGTAAGGGGAAATATCATGTCATAAATGTTTCTAGGATGGGTGAGATAATGAAATGGGGAAAATTACACTTACCACCCAATCTAGAAAATATAATATCTTATTGGAATTTAGATCCACCCCTTAATAAATACTTAAATAATTTTATAAGGGTTTCAAGATTACACAAAGTTATATTATGTATAATTAGTAGTGAAAAACCCTAATGGTATGATCATCAGATCTTAAGTCAATATTTCCTCTCTGGTCAATTTTGGGGGGAATATACTTCATACAAATCTTGAAATTCTTCTTCAAGTTGAATTTCACGTCATATTATGCATGTATTTACATTCTATATATAAATCACACAAAAAGTTTCACAGAATTGAAGTAACATTTTATATTCCGACCAAACTATGATCGTCAATCAATGTGGTGATAATTATGGACTTTCGATGGAGGTCAAATCTATTATATGATTCATCATTCACATTTATATGGCTTATTTAAATTAGATAAATTGTTAGAAACTTGAAATTAATGAAATTCATATTTTTTGTGTCTTTTTTGTGTATTTTTTCTATTTTTTTCATTTTCTACCAAAACAAGAAGTTGAGTTTTAAATAGAACTCATACGTGGTTCCAAACTAATTTCAAGGACTCCTGATAAAATAGTATGTATTGAGTATCATGAATTAAAGAAGAAATTCTAGGAAATCCCTAACAAGTGATTCATTTGGACATGTGTGTCTCCTTAGGGTACAATAATTCGTTTTTGATAAAAATAAAGATAGATCAATATAACTCTTTATTTATTATTTTATGCTTAAAAAGATCACAATTAAGAACAAGTATAATCTCCAATGTATTTATGACTTCATCGATAAATTTTATGAATTTCAATACATTTTACGATTTAACTTTGTTCTAGATGTCATAAATTGAGGGTCAAGAAGGTGGATATACACATGAAAAAATTTTGTATAAGGTATGGATACTATGAGTATTTAGTTATTCAATTTTGTCTAACAAATTCCACAACTATCTTTATAGATTTAACGAATAGTGTCTTTAAAGATTAACTTGATCAATTTTTGTTAGTCTTTATAAATGATATTATTATTTATTCAAAGATAATGTACAATCAAGAAGATCACTTGAGAATTTTATTAAAGACCCAAATGAATGAGAAAATATATGAAAAATTTACAAAAGTGTGAATTCTGGCTGCAAAAGGTTTCATTTTTTGTGTCATATAATCTCAAGAGAGGGTATATCAGCAGATCCATCAAATAAGGAGGCTATTTAATATTGTCCTAGACCTTCTATGGGAATATATATATATAATGTTCTCATGGTTTACCAAGATATTATCGATGTTTTTTAGATAATTCTTTATTACTATCTAATCCTATGACCCTAATAACTCAAAAGGTATATAAGTTTCTCTAGATAGATAAATGTGAAGAAAAATTCAAGTTAATGAATAAAAGTTTATTTATCACACATGTGCATACATTACCTTGAAGTGGATAATTATTTTTTATCTATAGTGATACATCCAAGAAGGGATTGGGACGTGTTCTTTTGTAGAATGAAATGGTTAAAGCTTATGACTCTTGACAACTGAAAATTCATGAGAAAATATATTGAAATCGTGAATTGGAGTTAGTTGTGGTAATTTTTGAATTTAAGATATGGATGAATTATCATTTTGGAGAAAAGTGTAATATATATACAAATAATAAATGCTTAAAGTACATATTCACACCGAAGGAGTTGAAAATGTGCTAGAAAATATGGTTTAAGATTGTTAATTATTATGATACTTAATACATTACCACCCTAGAAAGGAAAACAATGTGGCTGAAAGTTTGAGTTGAAAGGGTCATGCTAGCTAATCCCTGATGAGGATCAGAGAAGATACAATATTTTTGGATATTCAAATTATGAATTTGGAAATCTTAAGGATAGTGAAAAATATTATATCTCTTAATTGAATGATTAATTATCTGTCCATGAGAATATTAAAGAGGAACATAAAGAATATGTAGAGATAAAAAACAAGGTTATAAATGTTCCAAAGTTTATCCTTAATCATGATGTAATGATAAGGTTTAATAACCATGTATGTGTTCTATCCAAATAGGATTTAAGGACAGACTTGTTAGAAGAAGCTCATAGTTCTTAATTCTCTATTGATATGTGAAGTGAAAATATGTATATATATTTAAAAGAATACTTATGGTAGGATGGAATGAAGAGATATATCATAGATTTTATATCTCAATGCCTGGTTTTCCATCAAGTTATGCATAAAATAAAAAAGTATAATGGGGTGTTGAATCCCTTAACCATACCAGAACAGAAATGAGAGAATATCACGATGAATATTTTCATAAGACTCCCTAAACTTTCTAATGGGAATAATTATATATGGGTTATAGTTAATCACCTTACCAATTCATAACACTTTATCACCATCATAGAATACTTCAATATGGATTTTATCTATAGGATGTACATTATGGAAGTGGTAAGGTTTCATGGTGTACCACATCCCATTGTATCTATTCAGGATCCAAGGTTTACCTTTGTGTTTTGGAAATGTTTTTATCAAGATACGGATAATGATTTGAGTATCATTACTGTATATCATCTTCAAGTAGGTGGTCAGTCTTAAAGAAATATTCAAACCCTAGAAGGTATATTGATATTATATTCATTGGACTTAAAAGGTGGTTAGTATTAACACCTTCATCTAGTTGAGTTTTACTACAAAAATATCTTTCACTTGATAATTTAGATGGATCTTTAAAATTACCTATATATAAATAAATGTTAAGAACCAACATCTTGGAATGAAGTTAGAGAAAGAAAGCTATCAGGACCAGAGATAGCTAAAGAAGTGACATAAATAGTTAGATCCATTCAGTAGTATAATAAGGAATCTCTGATTCCTTTGAAAAGTTATGATGATAATAACCATCATGATCTTGAATTCTAAGTAGGCGATATGGAGTTCCTAATAATATTTCCATGTAAGAAGTTTATGAAATTCAAGATGAAAGGGAAACTAAGCCCAAGATTTATCAGTCCATTTGAAATTATTGATCTTATTTGGACTATAGCTTATCTCTTATAACCAACAAAAAGCCTCTCTCATCTCCAAAAGGTGTTCTATGTATCTCTCATATGAAATAAAATACTTGACCATTTAATTGTACTAAATAGAGAGTACATACTAATAGAGATATATATATATTCTGAGGAATAACCAGTGGAGATTCTTGATCATACTAAGAAAGTTTTATGAAATACAACCACTGAAATGGTCAATTTTTATCTTGTGAAACCAAACATTTTAGAAAGCTTCATGGGGGATTTATGATATGATGAGGAAAAATTTTACTTATTTATTTATATCAAAGTGACAAATTTTAATGGAAAAATCATTTTAAGGGGGGGGGGTAAAAAGTAAAACCTCGTGTTTTTATAAATTATTTTTTTCAAATAAATTAAATTTATTCGATGTGTTTTATTAAAAGATAAAACAATTAGAGCTTTTTTTATATTAAATGCAGGTTTATCTTGTACTACACAAAAACCCAAGTCACCTTGTGTTACACATGACACTGAATTTTAGCAAAACCATAATATGTTAATAATATTATCTGAATCTAACCACTATAACCTAGAATCTAGAACTATAAAAACGAATATAAATGACTAATTTCCAAATATTAATCATAATGGTTTTATATAAAGGAAACATAGTGACAATAAAATACAAAATTTTCTATAAACTCATTGTTTGTTTGAAAATACTATTCTCTCAAAGAAATGATTTTTATTTGTTTTTTGAAAAATAAAAACATTAAATTTTGACACTTTTAAGAATGGAATATTATAAAATAAATTAAATTTTTAATCCATATTGTAATAATTTTATTAGGGTGACATTCTATGATTTTTCAGAAAATGTTAATTTTTTATGATTAGTAAAAAATAATGAATTTTAATTGAGATTTTCTTTTCACCTAATTTATTTATGAAGTTAAATTATATTATAAATTTGTCTTAAAGTATAACTAGTTAAATTATACATATTTTAATCTAATTTGGGTCATTTTAATTAACTTTATATTAATATTTTATTTAAAAATATTCTAAACTTTTGTACATTTTCACTTTAAAAACCTGATTTTTCTTCGTATATGTGGGATTAATTTTAAATTAAAATCCACCCCTTATGTGAATTTTTTTTCAAAAATTGTTTCCATATTTTTAATCAGAAAAATTAATATTATATAATATTTTAATCTTAATTTTTTACCATAATTATTAGTGAAAAAATTTAAAATTAATTAAAATTATTAAGGTTAAAAATGTGTTTTCCGGATTACAGAAATTTGTGTTAAAATTATTTTTTGAAACCCAAGTTATTTTTATTTATTGAATTAGACATAGTTTTTAGAATCAGTGGGGCTAAATTATCTAATAAATCTCTTTTGAATTGTATTTTTAATGCTAAAATTACGATGGTAAATAAAAATATTCAAGTTACATTGGCTAAACTAAATTTTTTTGCTAATAAAGATAAATTATAAGGAGAAAGTGGGAAACCAAACAAGAACATAATTAGACAATAATTTGAGATCATATGTAGTAGACAAAACCTTAAATTTTAGTTTAAACCTTTTTGTATCCTTACTTATGAGGAGACTCCATTACATGGTGATTTCCTTCCCTTCCAGATTATCATTAAAGATGTCTTCAATATTGAGTATCATCTTGTCCAAAGTTTGGATGAGCTCTTACATAGTAATATTCTATCCGTTTATTCCACATGCCAATAATTCAAGTTTTTTTAGGATTCAGGAACCCTGATTCTTATTAATGTAAACTTGGATACACCTCACAACCATCTTATAAAACACTTCTCCTATAGCATTGACCTTTAGTTAATTATCTACAAATTCTTCATTACAACTAATGATGGTTCCCCACTCATCACACTCCATCATTTACATATAACTCTGGGGTATGGAGGGATCGATAGCCTAAAGTTCCACAGACACCGTATCATTGGAATGTTACTCCCCTACTTGAGTTTCAAACTTCTTAGAGGTGTCTACCTCCACATGCTTGTAGGAGCCTTTTCACTTTCTCATGGAAGGGATTACTTAAATATTATAACCCTTTGGAGGAAAATTACCTTTTCATGACAATCTAGTAATAGGTGGACTAGGTAATTTAGTGTAGTATTTTCTATATCGTGTCCTCCGGGTTTTCTTAATAAGACTGTTAGAATCCAAAATGATGTTGTTGCACTTCCTTGAAGAGGATCTATGATAGTCCTCTGAAATGACTACTCCCTTGTAATCATCAGGAGAGTTTTATATAGAGTCCATATCCTCTTGAGAATCATCCAATACCATAGAGGGAACCTCACCATGGGAAGCCTCTACTTCATTTCCTTCCTCACTAGCAGGACACTCATATTCTCCCTTGCACTATAAAAATATTTTGAGAGTGCTTATTAATTCCTCCTGATTTAACCTTCTCAACATAACAAATTCTAGCATGTTAGACCTGCAATGGTATATATTAACCTCTTGGCCATATAAAACCATGTCCCATTAATTGGAATTACATTGAAGTGTCCTCCAAGACCAAACATTGGGGATCCTAACTAGTGTATTGACCCTCACAAAATTCCTCTTTCATAATATATTCAATGATGGTTTTTATTAAATCTTGAAGTATCACCATATTTTCATCAAAATAAACCTACCTCTCTTCTTTCTCAACCACTTTACCCCAAACTATTATAGTATTCTTGCTGACTCCAATACTCGCATTCAGAAAGGGAGACAACATAAGATTTATTTCAAACTGAAAAAATAATTTTCAACTTCTCAACCACTAGAGTTAGTTTATATGGACATTTTTGGACCTTATAGACTCTATATATTAAATGGGAATAATTATTCCTCTATTATTATAGATTAATATTCTAGATATAATTGGGTATTATTTTAGCTTAGAATAGTGAAACTTGTTCCTATTTTTCAAAAATATAAAAAATTAATAAAAAATATTAATTCAATTATAATCATGAACTTTTGCATTGATCATGGATGTGATTTTGAAATTCTATAATTAAAAAATTTACACTAAAATATATCCCAAATCCTAAATTTTCTACTCTAACAACTCGCTACTAGAATGGTTTTATAGATATAATGAATAGGATCCTTTGAAAATTTTCCTAGACTATACTCGATGAGTATAACGTACCTTTTTTATTTTTATGGAGAGGCTATAAATATACCCTAATATTTATATTTAGTAGTTTTCTTATTAGACCACTTTTAAAGAAGTAACCATGAAAGTTTTAGAATGGATGAAAACCAAAGGTTAATTACTTTAGAGTTTATGGATATAAGTCAATTATTTACCATAAAAATGAATTCGTAGAAATTTTTTATCCAAAAGTGATGAAGGAATATTCCATGGTTCTTCAACTACTAGTAAATAATATAGGGTGTTAAATAAAATAACCAAAATTGTAGAAGAATCTGTAAATTTTCAATTTGATAAAAGAGATCCACATGAGCCTAAAACATTGTTAGAAAATAATAACTATGGTATTTCTAACATTAAAATCAATACCTCAACCAAGACTAATGGAATTCTTATAAAACCAACTATAGAAAAATTACCTAGAATTGAGGAATTATTAAATCTATATTTGAAAGAAGGAAATTAATTACCAAGTACTTCTATAACAAGATCCATTAGATTTCTTAGAGACCATCATGTATATATAGTTGTAGGATGTCTAGATAGAGGTACTCAGACTATAGATTCTCATATAAACCAAGTCAAACGTCAAGTATTAGTTTCATAACTTGAACATAAAAATGCCACTAAATCTATAAATGATGAATTATGAGTAATGGATATAAAGAAATAGTTGAATATATTTGAATGAAACAATTTTTTATAACTAGTGGAATGAGCCAAAAATTTCGTGGCCATTGGATCTAAATTAGTTTTTAGAATTAAGGATGACGATTTTATAACTATAATAAGAAATAAAGATAGATTGATTTGATAAGTATATAGTCAAGATGAAGTAATTAACTATAAAGAAACATTTAAACTAGTATAAGGGCTTGATGCTATTATAATGATGATTGCATATGTAGTACATTTGAATTTCAAGATATATCAAATGGATGCCAAGAGTAATTTTCTTAATGGTTAGATTATTGGGATTTTTTCTATTGAAAACACTTTAGATTTAAACACCATCATTTTATAAATAGTGTTTTAAAATTATCTAATGATATTTTTCATTTAAAATAATATAAAAGATCATGGTATGATTAGATCAACTACTCTTTTTATTTCTAAAGGGGTTTCAGTTGGAATTTCTGATCCCAATATACTTATAGAAAGAATTTTAAAAGTTATTTTAGTAGGTAAAATATATGTTAATGGTATAATTTTTGGATCATCCAAAAAAATCCATCTTTACTGAATTTATAAACATAAATAAAAATGTTTTTTATGAACCATCATGGATTACTTGGTATAGTGATACTCAAGCTATCCCTAACATATCTTAAATGTAATTCATTATCCCCATGGGTTGGTGACTAACACCTAACATCATATCAATATAAATAGGGGTAACTATTGACACAAAATGGAAGATAAATGATACAAGTTGACATATCAACACTCCTCTAGGATAAAGTACTAGAAAAAAATAGTTAAAACAATACAAAAATATTTCATCAGCAAAATACACAACATCTTCCAAAGAAAGAAACTTAAAAAACCCATGAAACTGGTGGATCAAATCTCCTTCGGTCACCTCCATCACTCCAGGTCCCACGAATCTTGTACACCCTCCACCTATAGGTATCAAATTAACTTTTCTTGGGAAATAAATAAGATAATAAACAAACAATTGAAGAAAAAGGTTGGTTGTGAGATAAATATCCCACCCTTTCAATTTAAATAAAATAAGGCATGGTGTGGAATTATATATTTTCAATAAAATATGATTTCATCTAAAAATATGGATCATATAAGAAAGTATTATTTAATGAAAATTTCATTTAAAAAATTTATAAAAAAATGTTGTTATAAGTAATACAGTTCTATAATCAACAGAACATGCAATAAAGTCAAACAAAATAAAGTACCATGCTCAAAATCCCTACAGTGCATTAGTTTTTTGAGATAAGATCCTCACACTTTTTAATCATCATAATGACTCAATATAGGTATGTAAACTCACATAAAAACCCAAATAGGGGACCCATTACTGGAAAAAATTCTATACCCATTTGGGGATCCATCAAAGGAAATAATTCTAAACTTGGTTTAGTTAGTGTTGTCATCATCAATCCATTCATATTGAGTAAATGTCCTAAAATACCTATTCTAATCCCCCACTAACAACCTAGGATCACATGTCGGTAAAATAATCAGTAAATCAATAATGGTAGAATCAATCATTCCAAAACACTTATTCATTCACAGTTCAAATTCCAAATTTTAGTTTCAATATGCATTTTCATTTCAAAATAAAATTATTGGTTTTCATCAAATTCATTCCTTTTTTAATAATATTTCATTTTAAGTAATTTTTTTCAATAATCACATATAACCATTTCATGAAATAATCTATCAAAAAATCCATCATTTTTATAAAATCCTCCAAAAATATTTAAATTTCATTGAAATTGGGATTTTTTTCAGTTCTATTCCATTTTAAAATCATGCATCAAATCATCTCAAGTAAATGTTAGTAAATTATTTTAAAATTCACATAAAATAAATCAAGCAACAAAGGGTTTCAATTGTAGGGTAAAGCCTTTTAGAACCACCTAGTTTCAAACATTTGATCAAAATAAAGAAATCCCACAATGAGATCTACCACTAAAGAAAGAACACATAGGATATCATGGAATAAAACATATAATAAAGAGATATAAATATAGAGATTAAACCCATATATGAAATTATAATCAATCACTCTATATGTTAGGTAGAATCGTGGAATAGAAAAAACCACATAACAAGAGACTCACTTACCAGAGAGGGTTCAAAATCATCCCCAAACACATTGATTTTCAAGAGAAAAGTATTGGATTGGTAAGGAATCCTCTAGAGATCCTCCAAAAGAAAAAAAATCAATTTAAATTGAGTGGGGGTGTTTAGGACTCTTAAAAGGGGGCCTTGTAATTTTTAATTAATTTTTAGTGGTTAAAACCCCTTGTTTATGGATTGTTGGATAAGGCCACATGGTTAGTAGTAACCGTGTACCCAAACAATGCACACCTACTAGACATATGGATGTGGTACATAGTTTGGATTCACATTTAAAGTAAAACTCTTCCAACAATGAAAATCCACATTGTATAAGCATTTATGGTTTTGAGGGGTTAACGAAAGGGATGGAAAAAATGTTCCCTCTTCTATTGAATTATCAAGGGTGCCCTGTTTGTTGAAAAAAACCGCATGGTTTTTCCTACTGTGTGCCAAACATGAAAAGCCCCATGGGATTCCAAAATTTTTTCACACTTCAGAAAATAAAGCCTAAGAAAATCCCCTATCATGGATTATTAAAAAAGGGACATGGAATACAAGAAATTAAGTAATAGGATGTTACAACCTCCCCAAAAAAAACACTTTTTGTCCCTATAAAACTTATAAAGATAATTCCACATCAAAGATATGATGGAAATTATCTCACATTAATTCCTCACACTCCCATTTCTCATTATAATTAGAACCATGATACTATAGAATACAAAATATGTATCCTATTCCCACAAAAAAACATTTTTCTAAGAATAAAAAAATCATGATAGGATGCTCAGTCATGAATAAATTGGGTTTAAAATCAAAATATTTCCATCTCAGAATAAGAGAAGGGTCGGAATGGTACATACTAAGCTACAATACATGAAAAGTGTTTTGTATCTAATTCAACTGTGTTGGAAGTACCAAATTTTAGGATGGTTTCCCCACTTTCTCAATAATCTTAAAAGGACCAACAAACCTCAGAGTAATATTTCCTTATTTTCCAAGATGTTTGTGTCCCAACAAAGGTGATACTATTGAGAAGTCCTATGAACCAATATAAAACTACAATGGTCATAAATGAAGATTAACGTAATATTTATACTGGATATGTTCCTTAGCATTCATTGAAGAATGAAATTAATCCTTGACATCCTCTCATAAATGAAAATCATTCCAAGAAAGGGAGTTTCACTAATCTATGACCAACAAAACAAATATTTACATAGATGATAATAAAAAGACTCAAAGGGTTCCATCTAGATGGAAGACTGTTAACTATTGTTTTATAAAAACACAACCTGCCATAACTAGTCATCCAAAGCTCCACCAAAGTCAAGAACACATTCTCATAGAATTAATTCAAGAATATAGATTGCTCATTTTATCTGGCTATCATTCTATGGATGATAATATGTGGTAAAACTTACCTAGGACACCATTACCTCTTAAAGACCTCCCAAAAAACGATTAGTGAAGCAGGGATCCCTATTAGAGACTACTGTGAAATGAACTACATGAAAATAGATAATAACTTTCACAAAGAGACTTCCCAAGTCCTTAACATTGGTTGTATATAGAGTGGGTATAAATTGATCTGATTTGGTTTGTCTATCGATCAAAAATCATATCACATTATTTTTCTAAAGGGTATAAATAATCCCAACCATGAAATCCATTAAAATATCACCCACTTCCAAGTAGGAATGGTAATTGGTTAAAGAAAACCCCAAGGATTCTGGTGCTTGGAATTAACCTATTAGAAGGTATGACAATGAGAAACCAATTTAGTGATATGTCATCTCATACCTAGACACTTGAATCAATGCCACATATCATAAAAAATCATTATGGTACCAGGGTGCATTGCCTATTGGGAATTACGGTAACCACCCATCTTGGAATTTATCATTAGAAAAGGAATGAAATAAAAATTATCAAAACATAGTATACCCTTAGAATATAAATTCCACTAACTTGTAGTATCCCCAACATAAAGAGTGTCCCTAATTCCATAGAACTCCTCATATGGCCACCACTCCCAACGAATTATCTCAAGAAGAGAGAAGGTCAACTAGACGCTTTCCAAAACAACCTCAATATCATTATCCTATAATCCCAAATAGAATTGAGAAAAGAGATATATCATATTATTCTATTATGATGATTCATTCCTGACATGGGTCAGATGTTTCCTACTCAACACATCAGCAAGGACTTCGTCCTTTCAAATTGTATAGTCAATGTCAAAATCAAGACTGTTGGTACTCTACCCAACACCTCTGCCTAAGGTTATGATCTATTTCAGAGAATATGTAACTCAATATTTTTTTGTTAAAATAAATGGTTAACCTTTATCCTAAAAGGAAATTTCTAAAAATATTAAGAGAAAACATCACAACTATGAGTTATAGATCATGGTCCAGATTATTCTTCTCTTGTGACCTAAGTTTTTTTTGAACCATAGTCTACCATGTGACCCCCTAAATAAGAAAAAATACCAATCCCAAAACATATGTGTCACAAAAGAATACATAGACCAAACTAAACTCTATAAGATTCAACACTATAATAGAAGTCAAGAGGTGTTTGAACACATAAAAATAATGCTGACATTTACTATCCTACAAGAAAATTGCTCATTTAAGAGTGAGAGTTGTCATTGGAGATGACAACTTTGAGAAATATTTTAAAAACTATAGTAATATCCCTCCAATATGTAGAATCCCAATATTTCAAAAACATCGCACATGATATCTCATGTTCTATCAACATTAACCTTCTCAAGATTGACTTAAATACAATGATTTGAGAACATGTGTTCCAATAATGTAACTTCTTATATCCAGAAATCATATTTTTAAAGCCTGGTATAATGCCATTGATCTCTCAATATTTCCAGAGATTCTCTTTAATGACACCCATAGTCCTCCTTAGTTTTGGAGTAAGCCACAATTTCATCCATAATGAATAAATCAAATGAAATGATGTACTCATGGAAAATAATTTTCATCACTTCTATAAATATAATAAGAGCATTCTCATATCGAAAGGCATAGCAATATTCTCATAATGGTCATACCTACTCCTAAAGTAGGTATTTTGTTAAGAAGATTCTTTAATTATCACTGGTTGTAATGATATTTATGATTTATCTTTGAGAAACACTTATCCCATTTCAACTAGTCAAATATATCATTAATATTTGGAAATAGATACTTGTTAATTACAGTAACACAATTGAGATTTTAGTAATTGACACAACGACAATGTGTCCCATTATCTTTCATCGCAAATAGAATAGGATCCACCCAAGGTAACACACTCAGGTGTATATATAATTTATCTAGAATATCATCAAACTAAGAGTTAAAATCTTTCTATTCAACTGGTGTTATAGGGTAAACTGGAATTAATACCATCTATGCAAAAGGTACTAAATATATAGAGACTTTGACCTCTCTTACTACTGGAAAACCAGAACAATTAGATATAAAAACATGAGGAAGCTCTAATATAAATGGAGGGAGATTTTCACTAAAACATACTCTCTCTAGATCAAAAGAAAACACCAATATTACCATACCCAAATATAGAAAACAAGGTCCAACTATACTCAACCTTGGGTTTCATTATCCCTGAAAAACATGACACACCCTATCTTGTAGAGTAAAGAAGACCCAACATTGATAATATTCATTCTATTCCTTATAATAAATCATACAATCCATCCTGAAACTTACTTCAATAGGTTTCTCATTGAGAATAAATAAGTTTTATCTAAGATAATAGGGACTACAGAGACCCTTCTCTTACTTAATTTCAATGGGTATAGTAGTATCAATCCGAAAAGATAAAATATATATAAGAAGATTTAGTCCGTCCATGATATGATTTTATATAAACAATTGAGACACACCAGTATAAAAAAAAATTAGTCACTAAATATGAAACTATAATGTTTTTACCTCTCACAGTCACTAGAAATGCATCAACGTCCTCTGGAGACAATTCCACCATGTGAAGAATTTTTGTTCCAAATTACTATGGTTGGGACTCCTTAATTATTGAATCATATGATTTAAATGTAATATATTTCAGTTCTAATTACCCTATGCCACTTTGAATTGAAGAAAATACATGAATTAACTTCTTCATGTGAACTGAGCGTTTTCACAAACTGGAGATCTTGGGTGCAATAGTGCAATTATTTATTGAATGAATAACCTTTATAAAACGAAATAAAGTGGCATTGTCTCATCCAAAAACTTCAGGAGGTCTTTATGACACCATCTATAGAGATCCACCATGAGAATCATCAAACCTTCTCTTTTCCTGTAATCTATCTAACAAAACATCCATTGGGGGAAAAATTAAAACTTGTAAAAGCTGACATTCCACCCACGTAATACCCAAAAATTAAAATAATATCTTGAATATATGTATAAAAAGAGAGTTTCAATATAAAAACTTGGTATAAAAAATCATCTCAAAGAACCATCTCAGGCCTTCGATCCTTAATTTTATCATTGATCACCACCTTAAGATAAAACTAAAAAAGATCAACAAAGTAGTTCATATACAGAGTCATGGACTTGTTTCCTTTCAGGTGGATAAGAAACTCTATTGAGTTCAAAAAAAAAATATTTTGGTTATATATGGTCCATGAAAAGAACTAAAAATTATTTCCACTCAAGACCCTCATTTTTCATTACTATAACCATCGAATGTAAAAATTTACAACTAGGTCCTTCCAACTTGAGGGTAAAAAACTTTATCTTTATATAATTAGGTGTTTACAGGAACTCAAAAAGAAGAAATATCTTTTTCAAATAATCCTAAAAATCGTTAGGATCATTATAGCCTTGGAAATATGGCAGATTCTGATGAAGAAACTATTTATAACAATTCTATGATTTATCCCTTTGAGGTTACATTATTAGAGATTGAATGTGAGAGGGTGCAGGTACATATCCTAATACATGGATAGAACACACCTCTATCTCCACAGGGTTTGTGTCAACCAAATGATTCAACTATTGTAGTTCACCAACATCTTCCTCCTATGGACAATTCACACATCTTCTCAGAGGCATGATGTTATATAACATTTGTAGAAAATGCTAAAACATCTATAAGGATATACAGATCAACAACTCAATTAAGAGTTATAAGGATATCAAAGTACATAGATCAACTTGGAAAATACTATAATCAGATCAAATAATTACTTAAAATAACTTTTACTAAACCCCAATGGTGACTTAAGGCTTATTACATGAGATCTAGTAAGGAACATTCTCACAACAACATCTTAAGACATATAGTCCTACATCTAATCTAATAGGACATCCTAAACTACACACTTAAAGGAAAGAGACTTAGAATCACCTATGATAAAAAAATATCATGGACCTATCTATATTCCTTAATACATTGGTACCCAAGATAACCCTGACATAGCACAAAGGGTATTCTAGATCCCCATGGGTTGGTGACCAGAACATGGAATCATGTCAAGATCTATAGGGAACAATTTTTTACAAAATAGAAGAAAATAAAAAATAAAAGTCAATATGTTAACACGCCCCAAGGGGAATGTACCAATAACTAAAAGGTAAAAAAATTCCCAAACAATACCTTACTAAAATATATAATATCTTTAAAATCAAAGAAACTCTTAAAACAAATGTAACAAGTGGTTTAAATCAACATCGGTCAACTCCATCACTCTTGTTCCCATGAACCAAGTAAACCCACCACCTCCATGTGTCAATTTAACTTTTTTGGACCTTTAATAAGATTATATATAAGCACCCAAAGGAAATTTTAGGGTGTGAGCTAAGCAGCCTACTATCATACCACCAAATATTCCAATGAAATTCCATAATAATAAACCATTTATATTTTATATTAAAGTAATGAAAGACATTTTATGGTATTTACATATATATTTCTAAAAAATTATTTCAAATCAAAAGATCGAAGATATAACAGAACATAATCGAATTAATATTTTATATAAAACATTTGGAAGAAAAAAATAGTTCAATAATCTTTGGAATTCATAATCAAGTAAAAAACACAAAGAAACATGATCATAAGCCCCACAATACATTTTTCTGCTGGAAATAAGATCCTCCCACATCATAATCACTATTACAACTCAATATAGGTGTTCTGTAACACCCCAAGCTCCCATAGTACATTTCCCTTTGAATAATACAATAGCTTGTTTTGTACACAAATTTGAGTTCTAGCACACCATGAAAAATCAAACTAGCCATTTTAAAAGTATTTATGAATAGTAATACCCACTTTTTGAAATTTTATAATTTGTTTTCAAAATAGACTTCATTTTTGTATTTGTAATATCAAAATTAGCTTATGGTGAAGTTTTGGTATTTTTCTGAAAAGTTTCAATTTTTAATGAATAGTGAAAAATACTGTGTTATTGTTTAAAACTAAATTTTTATTAAAATAATTATTTTTTTTATTTAAATTTATTTTAAGTAAAAATAGATATATAATTACTATATTAAATCAATATAATTAATTGTAGTCATTTTTATAATAAAACTGGATGTATGAAATTTTATTGAACGTTTTACCTTCTTTTACCAACCTTCTAGGCACATTAAAATTTTTGCATAAAACGTAGTTTTACCTCTTCTGTGAATTGAATTTCAAAAATCTGAGAGACATAGTTGAAATCAGTATGTAAAATGTGGTTCAATAAGATGAAAATAATTTTTGGTGAATAGTAAATTTTGACTTTTATTTACCATGGTTAAAAGTAAATAGGGTAATTAAAGGTAAATATGATATTATAATTACTCTAACACATGTCTTTATTCTATTGGATAAGTGTATTTCGACCAAAATCCACCTTAGGAATAAAATATTATCCTTTTGGTCCACTTGGATTAGATTAGGACATTTATTATTATTTTATTTAAAGAAGAGTTAAAAGTGTTAAATTAAAGGTTTAATAACTAAAATACATTTAATATAGGGTTATACATAATATAAATTTGACTATAAATATGCATTATAAAAACTAAAAAGATTTCCCAAAGAATGGTATTTTATTTATAATTTTTAGACATTAAATAATTAAATTTATTTTTGACACAATGATGACGCAATATTTACCTTATTAATGAGAGACTAAAATATTTTATATTATAAATATCGAAATAAATGTAAATTGAGACTTTTTATGAATTACACTAATTTTAGAGGTTAATTTTACATGTTTGGTTTAATTAAATTACTTTTTTTCTAAGTAATCAAGTTGTTATGACTTTAACAAAAATCAATTACTAAATAGTTTCAAAATTGTCATAAATGTGTTTTAAAAACAAATACTATATTATTGATTGATATAATATTTATAAAAATATAATGATCAGAAAAATGACATAAATAAGGTTATATATATCAATAATGAACCACTTGGGGTTCTATTGACTTTTTATATTATGTTTATTAACCATTTATTAAAATAATACAAGAATAAATGGTAAATGTTAAACTATTTAACCAATAGTTAAATCTAAAAGACAAGGTTAATATGGTGACCTAAACTTACCTAAAACCTATTGGTTGAGAGTATTTAGAACCATCCACACAATAGGCTATAAATAAATCCATTTGGATACATTATAAACTGAAAAAGATTTTATAATAAACTAATATTTTAAGCCTTTGATAAAGTGACCCTCACCTCTCTTATAAAAGGGTACATCCCCTTCTATCAAAATCACACCTCCAAAGCCATTTGTCTTAGCCAAAACCTACTCAAATATCCTACCAAATACCTCAAATCAACATAGAGGCCTTACTTTGATTATAAATCCAACCTATGGATCCTTTTGATCAAATCAAAAGGAAGCACCTGAAGAAGAGGTAATAATTTCACCACCTCTTTATATGTTCTCTTCTTCTTCCACATCCTCTTTCTGTGTTATTTCCATAACCAAATAATAAAACTAGTACCATCTACATAATTTTATGTTAATATATTTATGGTAAAAAAATATTCATTATTCTATCCATCCTATGAATGACACAGTTACCATACGTGCATACGTATGACTTACCATCTCCACGTCGTGGTGTAGTTTGTTATTCAACACTTCACTATTTATATGGGTATAATAATGAGTACAATTGATTTAAATAATAAATTTAACATGTTAATTATTCTTCATATATGATATACCATCCAATTATATGCGATTTCACCATCAAAAGAATGATATTTTCTCTCGTGCGTACGTATGGCTTACTGTCTCCACAACGCGATGAGATGTCATTCCCCATTATTACTATTAAAGACTAATTTTTATTTGATGATTAAAAATAATTTTTAAGAACATAATATCATTCTTGATATGAATAAGATACATCATATCTATAACAAACATTACTTACATAACAAAACATATAAAGGAAAATGAATCAGTTAACATCTGAAATGATGAAACAATTGAAATATTATTAACAAAGCAATATTAAAGGATCATATATGACATCATATTTGTGAATGTGGTTCTTGTATAATTTAATAACAATTATTTAACTATTATACATGAGTTGAACTTACCCTCGACAAATGAAATGTACAAGGTAAGGGTGAATTTGACAATCTCTTTACAAATTCAAGGTTGTTTATAGGTAAGTATCTACATGGACTTCTTTATCATCCACATCTATGTTTCTTAAAAATGTATTTCAAAACATTTTTATTATTCCATATAATATGGGATAAATTCATTTAAACCCTTTTTTGACCTTCTATGTTTTGAAATAAATCTTTATGTCATTTTACGAACAAGTTACTTTATAACCTTTTCGATAAAACTTTGGTAAGAGTGTCTTTTTAAAAATTATACGGCAGGTGCGGCTATTTTCTGAAATTATAACACCTTCAAATATTCCCTTATAAAATTATGTGAATATTTTAAAAATAAATGTTTTCTTTTATAATTATGAAAATTTTAATTTATTTCAAAATAGAAAGAGACATTTCTCTCCAGTAGTTTTGATTTCATCTATGTCAACACCCTTTGATGGATTTTACACTTGTTTGAAGTTGATTTATTAAGACACAATCTTCCATGTTATATTGAAGGTTTTGCAATATTTTTTACTATGGATGTGTTACTTTTAAAACATTCATGGTTTATAGTTAAAGTATTAACATTTTGTATGATAGTTTTAATACAAATGTTTATGTTATGTTTCAACATTTTCATATGAGGAATGTATTGGACTTTGTAACTGATGGGTGGAGCCCGCTATAGCTCCTCGATGCATCAATAGGTATCATGAGAAAAATTATTTTCTTGGCACAAGGCATTGACAAAATCATATTTTTAGTCTTGTAATAAGGCCTTGAATATGTGGTTATGATTTCCAACATTATGCATTCCATCATTACGAAATTAGCTATATATATTAAATCTTATTATTCGACTAGTAAAATATCCATGTGAATAAGTAATTGACATTATTTGATTTATATTTTCCATATTATGCTGAATTTTAAGTTTAAAAGGCTTATTTTTTAGTCTTATACATTGTCATAAAATGTTTATGCTTATTTATGAAAGCTTCTTCTATATTTTTATCCTTACTGAGCATCTGAGCTCACCCCTTTATTATGTTTTATTTTTCCCCAGATGTGAAGATGTATTTTATGATTAACCTTCAGGAATAGGCTAAGAGAAAAGATTGTGCTCAAAGGGGACATAATGATGTTTTTTTTCTTTATTTGATGATGTAATGTCAAACATATGTATGTATCTTGTACATCTGAGGCAACTAAACTGATCGGTCTTTCAGGACATGATTCCTTGTATCATGATAATTTTATGTAATAATGCACTAATTTTGGGTAACTACAGTTAGGGAATTACAGTTGGTATCATAGGATTTCTAGTACAATCCTTGGAAACTAGATTTAGAAAAACTCTGATTAGAGAACATTACCCTAAGATAGACTTTGAGGATTAGTATTGAATAACTTCATAGAATTTTGGTAATGTATAGATTTTGTGTATTTTCTAATAAATACATCCCTATTTGGATATGAGTAGGTAGAGGTAGCGCTGGCACATATGTACCTATGAGTGAAAACTCTGACAAGGAGTTTTGATCTTGACCTGGGTATCTGGGTATAAGAAAATGGGCCTTCCTGCACTCTTGATTATGAAACTCCTGGGGGATATGCTTAGTATAATTCAAATTTTATTTAGAAACCATTATAAAGGATTTATCAGTAAATATATACTTAAATAAAACACTTTTAGGATTATGGATTATATCCATAAATTGTTCAATTTATGATAAGTTTTTGAGAATTATGGAATTATGTATTGAAATTTATAAACTAATCAAATGTATGACATTGTTTATAAATTGAACCTAGTAAAAGGAATGAAAACTGTATCAATGCACATAATCCATGTAGGGAATTGCCTCCTTCTCAAGATAATTTTAGTTGAGTTGGTGATGAAAATGGTGCTGATTAGCTTATCACCATACTGGGAAAACTCACTAAGAATATGAATAATAACCTTATCTGTATTGCGCACCCTAATGCACAATGTGGAGGATCAATGTTAGACCAATTAATGAGGAAACAACCACTAAAATTCAATGTGACTTTAAATCCATTTGTAGTTGAGAAATGGATAAGTTCCTTAGATAAAATATTTCATGCCTTGGGGAGTAGAGAATGAGAAAAAGTTGTCATGGAAGTTTATTGCCTCACAGGAGATGCATATCAATGGTGGTCATTGATTCAAAACACAAAGAAAGGTTATGAAGTAAGAAATATGGAATGAAGGGATTTTAAAGATCTTTTCTTAGAAAAATAATTTCCTCATTACCATCGAGTGGATATGGAAGGAAAATTTCTTAGTCTAAGGCAAAAGGAGGATGGGAATGTCGAAAAGTATCAGGCTATCTTTACAAGGATAATAAGGCATGTTATAGATTATATATATATCCCAAGGATTATGATTTATCGATTCTTTTATGGGTTAAAACGATTTCTCTGTCAAGCATTAGTCTCACAATACTTCTCATCATATGAAGATATAGTCCCATATGACATTAAGACAAAAAAATATTGTTGTACGTCTTACGACTTTAGAGTAAAGAAAGAGAAGAAGAGATCTGATGAACACACTGGAAATTAAAATAAGGGGAAGAAGGGAAAATTTTAATTTCTATCATGCAATAAATGTGTGAAGAATCACCCTGGTAATTGCCTGAAGGGAATGAGGGTCTGTTACAAGTGTGGTGAAAAAGGCCATGAAGCTCTTGATTTCAAGGGAAAGAAATAGGATATCAATGTTGAATTATACAATTGTATAGAAATAGGTAATTATGAAAATAAATGTCCTAAGAATCAGGGATACATACCTCATAAAAGGCCAAGGGAGAAAGGCCTAGCTTATTTGATCACTACTACTTAGGTTGAAGCTCCAAATGATGTGTTGGTAGGTAATTTAATGGTTTCCTCAAATTTAAACAATGATTTATTTGATTCCAGATCATCACAATGTTTCATATCTTCCCTATTTTTTATGAAAATAAGATATTGCCAATTTTATTTAACAAGGGAGTTTTCAGTCAAAACTCTTAAAGAGAAGTATCATTGCAACAATGTTTTATGAATCAGTTCCCATTAGGGCATATAAATGTGATTTATTTGCTGATATCATCATCATAATCATGATTGAATTTGATATAATCCTTTTTATGGATTGGCTTTCAGACCATGATGCGAAAATTTATTGTAAGAAGAATGAGGTTACAATTTTGATGACAATAAAGAGTACCTTATCTTTATAACATAAATGTCACCATCTGATTCTTATCTAGATCCACCCCCAGTAGCACTACTAAATTCAATTATTGGGGAGGAAGAGAGTGAAATAACTATGGGTGAAGAAAGGAATGTTCAAATAGAGGAAAAAACTATTGTGAAAGAATATGTTGATGTGTTTCTAGAGGATTTACCTGGACATCCTCCATAATGAGAAATTGAGTTTTCCATTGATTTAATTCCTAGTTTAAGGTCCATATCAAAAAACCCTTATAGAATGAACACTATGGGATTAGTGGAACTGAAAAACAACTAGATTAATTGAGTACTAAGGGATTTATTATCCATAGTGTTTCTCCATGGGGAGAACCTGTCCTTTGTGTTAAGAAAAAAGATGGATCTATGAGGTTCTGCATTGACTAAAGGGAGATCAATGTTATAACAATAATGAACAAGTATCCCCTACCTTTCATTGATGAATTATTCGATCAAATTCCTAGAGATCAATATTTTCCAATGATTGAACTTTGATATAGATAACATTAGTTGTGTTTGAAGAAGGAAGGCATTCCAAAGACATTATTTTTTCCATGTATGGGCATTACAAGTTTACAGTAATTCTTTTTGGACTAACTAATGCTCCCTCTGTTTTCATGGATTTAATGAATAGAGTTTTCAAGGAATATCTTGATGAATTTTTAGTGTTATTTATTGATGATATCTTAGTATAGTCCAAAAGCTACGAATATCATGAAAATCACTTGCTCACTATTCTAAAAAATCATAGATGAAATGTATTATTTGGTAAGTTCAGCAAGTGTGAATTCAGGCATAAAAAGATTTATTTTCTTGGATATATTGTCTCTAAGGATGGAATCTTTATTGATATTTCAATGAAAATAGAAATATTCGAATGGAAAGTGACGAATTGTACAACTAAGGTACGTAGTTTTATTGGATTAGCAGGTTATTATTGGCGTTTCATCCAGAATTTTGCCCGACTGGATAACCCATTAACCAAGATCACACGTAAAGGGAAAAAATTTGTTCAAACAAAGAGTGTGTAGAATGTTTTGAAGAACTGAAGAGAATATTATTCAATACCACTATCTTGACTCTACTATAGGGGAATTATGGGTTTGTTATTTATAGTGATGCATCAAAGAAAGGACTTGGTTGTGTACTTATGTAGAATGATAGAGTTATTGCCTATGCATCAAGATAATTAAAAATTCATGAACAAAACTTTCCAACTCATGATCTTGAGTTAAAAACTATAATATTTTATTTGATGATATAGAGACACTATTTCTATGGTGAAAAATGTGAGATATATACTGATCAAAAGAGTTGGAAGTATATTTTCTCATAGAAATAATGCAACCTGAGGAAAAGGAGATAGATTGAATTGATCAAGGATTATGATTTCACAATACACTATCACCCAGGGAAGGAAAATAAGTGGATTATTCTTTGAGCATAAATGATTATGGAGTTATAAACAAGATGAGAGTTGAAAGGGATTTTATGTTCATGGATCAAGTAAATATTGATATGGGAATAATCATGGAAGGTGATACATCAATAATTTTTCAAATGGTTTCCAAACTATCTTTAGTAGAAATGATAAAAAGTTCTCAGGATAATGATGAAGAGTTTCAAAATAAAATTAATGCTATGAATGATGGGAGATTGATTGAATTATTTTATAGAGATGGGATTTTGAAATTTGTAAAGAGGCTTTGTGTTCCCAATATACCTGATATAAAAATGGAATTATTGGATGATGCCCATAGCTCCAATTTCTCTATACACTCAAGGACCACCATGATGTATTGATATTTGAAGGGAAATTTTTGGTGGGACAACATAAAGATAGAGATTGCTTATTATATGTCACGTTGTATGGATTTTCAACAAGTGACAGCTAGAAGACAACATCCTATAGGAGTCATGGAACCTCTTACCATACCTGAGTGGAAGTGGGAAAATATTACGATGGAAATTTTCATGGGGATACCAAAGACTCCGTGAAGGCACGATGAAATATGGGTCATTGTTGATCATCTTACCAAGTCATCACAATTTCTTGTTATAAGAGAAGATTTACCACTTGAGTGTTTAGTAAGACTATATATTAATGAAGTTGTTATACTTAATGGAGTACCCCTATCAATTATTTCTGATTGTGATCCATGTTTTACATCAATATTCCAGAAAATTCTTTTAAAGGACATAGATATTGAACTTCGTTTGTGCACTGCCTACCGCCCTCAAACTGATTGAAAATCAGAATAGACTACTCAAAACATAGAAGACATGTTTAGATCTTTCTCACTTGACTTTCAAGGTATACGGGATCATTATTTACCTATGGTAGAATTTTCCTATAATAATAGATTCCATTCAATTATTCAGATGTCACCATATGAAGAATTATATGGAAAGAGATGTCGCAAACCAACTTGTTGGGATGATGTTGGTGAAAGAAAACTCATTGTATGAGAACTTGTTGAGGAAACAATGGAAAAGGTGAAGATTATCCAAACCCACATCAATGAATATCAAAGTAGGAAAAAGTGCTATGTCGATAAATGATGGAAGGATTTGGAATTTCCAGTATGTGATCATGTTTTCTTAAAGGTATCTCCATGGAAGGGTATTATACGATTCAAAAAAAGGGTAAATTAAGTCCCATGTACATCAGAACTTTCGACATTCTAGAATGAATTGGAGTTGTATATTACCGTTTGGAAATTATTCCAAGTCTCTCCAAAGTTCATTATGTGTTCAATGTATCACTGTTGAGAAAATAAAAGCATGAACCAATGCATTTACCCACCTATGAAGAAATAGAACTGGAACCCGATATGTCTTATTGTGAAGAGCATATCTAGATTCTTGATAACTGAGAACTATTGTTGAGAAACTGGATGACTTGTCTGGTAAAAATTATATGGAGAAACTATAATATGGAAGAGGCAACATGGGAACCTAAGGAACTTATGATTAAGAACCACCAAAATATTTTTATGTAGTATTATTCTATAAATTTTGATAACAAAATTATTTTATGTAGGGGAGAATGTAACACCCCAATCTTCCACAGTACATTTCCCATTGAATAATACAATAGCTTGCACTGTATACAACTTTGAGTTCTAGCATACCATGACAAAAGAAACTAGGCATTTTAAAAGCAGTTATGAATAGTAATACACAATTTTTGAAATTTTATAAATTTTATTTTTCAAAATGGATTTCATTTTTGGATTTGGAATATCAAAATTATCTTAGAGTAAATTTTTTTTATTTTTTTGAAAACATTCAATTTTTTGATAAATAGTTAAAAACACTACGTTTTTGTTTAAAAATGACCTTATATTTAAATAATTATTTATTTTCTTTCAACCCATCACCACCTTATCCTAGAAATAAATCCATTTTGAGCCATTATAAACCAAAAATTATTTTATAATAAACTAATATTTCAATCCTTTCTTAAAGTGACCCTCACCTCCCTTATAAAAGGTTACTTCCCCTTCTCTCAAAATCACACCTCCAAAGCCATTTGGCTCACCCAAACCCTTCCTAAATATCCTCCCAATTACCCAAAATTAAAACTAGAGGCCATACTTTGATAAAAAATCCAACCTAAGGAGCCTTTGGAAGAAATCAAAAGGAAGCACCCAAAGAAGAGGTAATAATTTCATCACCTTTTTTAAAGTCCCTTTCTTCTTCCACTTCTCATTTCTTTATTGTTCCAATATCAAAATAATAACTCTAGTAACATCTACATACTGCGATGTTATTATATTTATGGTACAACCATATTCATTATTCTATCCATCCTATGAATGACAAAGTCACCATATGTGCGCACGTACGACTTACCGTCTCCACGTCATGGTGTAGTTTTTATTAAATAATTAATTATTTTGATGAGTATAATAATGAGTATAATTTATGTAAATAACAAATATAACATGTTAATTATTCTATATAAATTATATACCATCCAATTATATACGATTTCACCATTAAAAGAATGATATTGTCGCTTGTGCGTATGTACGACTTACTGTCTCCACGACACGGTGTGATGTCATTCCTCATTGTAACCATTCAAGACTAATTTTAATTTTATGATTAAAAATAATGTATAAGAACTTAATATAATTCTAAATAATAATAAGATACATCCTATCCATAACATACACTACTATCATAAAAAACATATAAAGGAAAATAAATCAGTTAACATCCAAAACGATGATACTACTGAAATATCATTAACAATGCAATATTAAAAGATCATATATGAAAACATATTTCTGTATGTGGTTCTTGTATAATTTAATAACAATTATTTAACTATTATACTGGAGGTTAACGTACCCACGACCAAGGAAAAATACAAGGTAAGGTATAATTTTACAATCTCTTTACCTATTCGAGGTTGTTTATATGTAAGTATCTAGTGGGACTTCTTTATCATCAACATATGTGTTTTTGAAAAATATATTTCAAAAAATTATTATTATTCTCTATAATATGGGTTAAAGGTATTTATAATCTTGTTTGACCATCTATATTTTGGAATGAATCTTTCCGTCATTTTCCAAACAAGGTACTTTATGATGTTTTTGATAAAAAAAGTTAAGAGTGTTTTTCAACTTATATGGAAGTTGTGGATATTTTATGCCATTATAACACCTTTAAAGCTTCCCTTACAAGATTATAAGAATATTTTAAAAAAAAATTTCTTTTATTATTATGAAACTTTTAAATGATTTCAAAATAGAAATAGATATTTCTCTCATATATTTTTGATTTCATCTATATCAACATCCATTGATAGATTTTACACTTGTTTGAAATTGAATTATTATGATACAATCATCCATATTGTATTGAAGTTTTTGTGATATTTTTTATTGTGGATGTGTTATTTTTATACCTTTCATGGCTTGTAGATAACATATTAACATTTCTAATGATATTTTTAATACGAATGTTTTTGTTATGTTTCATCCTTTTCATATGAGGAATGCATTGGACTTAGTAAGTGATGGGTGGAGCCCACTATAGCTCCTCGATGCATCGGTATGTCTCATGAGACAAACTAGTGTCTTGGCACAAGGCCTTGAAAAAATCTTATTTGTAGTCTTGGCATGAGGCCTTGAATATATGGTTATGATGTTCGGCATTATGCATTCCATCATTATGAAATTGTCTATTGATATTACATGTGATTATTTGACTAGTAGAATATCCATGTGAAATAGTAAATGAAATTATTTGATTTATATTTTTCATATTATACTGATGTTTAAGTTTAAAAGGATTATATTTAGTCTTATACATTGCCTTAAAATGTTTATGCTTATTTATGACTGTTTCCACAATATTTTTATCCTTACTGAGAATCTAAGCTCACCCCTTATTTTTATCAATATGCGAAGAAGTATTTTACAATTAACCTACAGTAATAGGCTAAGGAATAAGAGTGTGTTAAAAGGTGACATAATGATGTTGTTTTTTATTATTTTATGATTTAATGTAAAACTTATGTATGTATCTAGTACTTCCAAGGCTACTAAACCGATCAGTCTTTCAGGACATGATTCCTTGTATCATGACAATGTTATGTAATAATGCACTGACTCTAGGTAAATGGGGTCGGGGAATTACATGTCCAATCTCAGATCAACACCCTAATATGGAACCCATTATGGGAAAACAATCTACACTCAATTAGGGGACCCATCATGGGAAATCATACCAAATGATTTTTAGTTAGAGTTATCATCTTCAATCCATTACTAGGGATTCATAGTCCCAGAATGCTTGTACTAATCACTCATTAACTAATTAGGATTATGTGTGCTTCAAATAATAAATCAATCAATAATGGTAAAATCAATCATTTCAAAAAAACTACATCATTCCCATTTCAAATTCCTTATTTCACTTTCAACAATCCATTTCATTTCAAAATCAAATGATTGGTTTTAATCACCATCATTGATTTTTCAATTCATATTTTATTTTAATTATATTTTATCTAGAGTCACAATAAACCATTTCATAAAATACACTTTCAAATCAATCAATCATTTATCTAAAGTCACCAAATAACTTAAATTCAATTGAAATTTGGAGGTTTTAATAATTCCACACACTTTTCAAATCATGTATCAAATCATATAAAATATTGGTTTTTAAATTATTTAGAAACTCATATCAAATCAATCAAGTAACAATGGGTTTCAATTATTTGGTAAATCTTTATAGAACCACTTATGACTAAATATTTTATCGAAATAATGAATACCGATAATGGGATCCACAAATGATGGATAAGATAATAGAAGATAAAGTAATCAAAACTAGAATCATGATGCATAAAAAAAGATTAAATCCATCAATAATATTATTATATATCACTCTCTAAGGAACATATATTTAGCGATCTGAAGAAACTACTTGATATAATTTTAACTTACTAGAAAATGATAAAAATACTACCAAACCATTTATATTAATAATAGAAATGGTTTATAGATTCAAGGAATTATTTAGAGAGACTCTGAAAGAAAAATAAACCTATTTAGGTTGAGTGGGTGTATTTAAGAATCGTAAACAGGGGTCCTAAAATTTTTATTTAAATTCTTTGGGGGTTAAAAATCCATGTCCATCGTTTACGATATAGGGATGCATGATTAGTAGTAACCATGTTCCCTAACCATGAACCCCTACTGGACTTCTAGATGGGGTGCATAGATTGGAAACATAGTTAAACTAATTGCTTTAAAATAATGTAAAATTTCACTAACAAAGGGCATATGGTTTGGATAGGTGTCCACACTATTTAGAAAAACCAGGCATCCCTTTCCAGTGTCTTATCAATGGGATCACAATATGTTTGTCCAAACTGCATTGTTCTGCCTAACAGTGTCCCAACTATGCAGAGCCCCATAAGTTTAAAAAAAATTCAAACTTCCCCAAAAACAACTTGAGACATGACTCTATATAGTTATGATAAGAAAAGGGTCATGTAATTCCAAATATAATGCAATAGGATTTAAAAAGTTTTAACTATGTTTAATGGGAAAATTAAAATTGTTTTTTGGTTTTTATATTTTTCTAAATAATTAATCATTTTAAATAAAAAAATATAAAAAGGAATTATTAAAACATTTAGGATTACCTAATACCAAAATTAATAATACTATGTAATTTATATTTTATGAAATTATATTTTTACTTGAATAAATTACTTATAGATTCATGATTACTAGTTTAATATACCTAACTACTAGTCGACTTCATATTATGCAACATGTATTTTTTTGGTCTAGTTTTGAAGAAATTACTGAATATCACATTTGAATACTGCTAATATAATTTTCAAATACACCAAAATTAAAAATAATTTAGTATTTTTCTAATCTAGAGGATAAATATTTGGCATATTTATTCATATAAAAATTTAGGAGGTTTTAAGTAGGACATAAAATGAACCTCTATAATATGTTACTTATTAGGAAAATATTTAGTTTTATATTGTTATAAGAAACAAAAATATATTATATTATTTACTTCAAAAGAATAGTGTATAAATTTGGGGAGTTTTTTTGAATAGATTCTCAGGATGAAAAACCCACTACTAGATTATGGATATCAGTTTATACATGTCCTTATAAATTGTGACAATTCAAGTGCTATTATTATTTAAAATGAAACATTGTCTCACACTTGGAAAAACTTATTGATAAAAGAAATCAATTTTTTGAGATACCATTTTCAAAAAATGAGATATTACACATTAGTTCATTGGAATAGAACATTAGCTTGCGGATTTTTTTAAAAATCCATTGAATATTGGGAGAATAAATTATTTCAGGCTTGAGTTTGGAATGATTAATTATTCATGAGTCTTTCAATTAAATTTTATCCCTTTTATATCTCTAATTCTTGTTATAATTCATGAAATTCATGTTTATTAATCTATTTAATTTATTATTTTAATCTAATGTTGTTACTATAGTTGTTATTAACTAACTGTGATGTATAGTTTACATGGACAATTAACTGATCATGATATTTTTGTTTATAAATTTTTTTTGGTGACCATGATAATTTTTCTATCATGTGGATAGTTGAGTAATAATGATCAATTGTTCATGATTTATATATAAGTACTATGTCTTATCTATTTTTCCACAAACATGAGGTTAGTTAACCTATCATGAAAGTATGAATTTGATATTTGTTTTTGAAATTTTTTGGTGGGATTTTTCTTAGTTTATTATTATTTTATACATTAAATAATTGAATAAAATCAAATTAATATCCAAATCCCCACACTTAAAATTCTTAAAAACTCTTTCACTTTTCCAAAACTCTACTTTCTCTTTATTTCTCAAGTCACATTACATTTCAAAATTTAACTCAAACATTCCAAGATTAAATTTTCAAAAAAATGGTGAGAGTGAAATGTGTTTAGGATACTATATATATTACTAGATCAACTCATCCAAATAGGTCTAAAAAGTACCATGGTAACTCATGTTCTATATTTAATCCATATAATCCACCTTTTATTGATCGAACTATTTGTGTGGAAGAGGAAATGGATGCTATGTAGCTTTAGTATTGGAAATAACTAGTATAGAAAACTATTTAGAAGAAAAGGTTGAGTGAATCGTTTAAAGATAATAAAAATCTGTTTTACCCTCGATATGTTACAGATTTTTATAGCCTTATGAAATTAATTTTTGGTGATTCAATGGAAACTATAAGAATAGTGGTCTATGTATAAATTATAATCTTCTCCTATAATATAAAGGATAAATGATTACATGAGACTCATATAGAAGAATATGATAATTTTCAAAGCTCATATCCTTGGAATCATACTCATTTTGATTTTTTAAATAATCATTATAAATTACTGGGGAAAATACTACCAAGAGACCAAATGCTAACAAATTAAGTGCGTAATTTAGAGTATTGGTGAAATTTCTTCAATATCCCATTAATCCTATGAAAGGGGACTTCAAAAGCTTAAGAAACCAAGAATCATTCATTCATTATTTTATAAAGAATAAAATTCAGATCATCATATCTAGGTATGTCATGAGGTATATGGATGAGCTATGAAAACCCACCTCAATGTTTAATTCCCTTCCATATCCTTAATCGGTAAAAACATTGACTATAGTAACCCATAGTCATTTTCTACTTTATGATATTGTAAATGATACAAGTGGTCAAGTCCTAAAGGACTGACCAATTTAGTATTCTTAGAGATATAAATAAATATATGATATCCATTTTACATTAGAGAAAAAAATATAAAAATAACAAAATTAATATCTCAATATACTTGAAACTTATTCAAAATATTCATCTTAATATATTGGGGAAAGGTGAAAATAATAGGGTGATATCAAATGATCAGTAAGGGTTACATATAATGGAAGATATCATAAATCAATAAGTCATAATCAATGTAGAATGTTATATAATAGAAAACACAAAACATTTTATGAGTAACTTGGATACTATAATTAGATAAAACATGATCAATATGGAAATGTAAATAACTGAAAAAATATCCCATTTAATCAATAATCTAGGAATTAAATATACCCAAAGAAAATATAAACACTAAAATACCATGGATTATAATAATATATACATTTTATGTGCCACCCACCATGTAAATGACACATCTAATTGTGAGATTTATTTATCATTGAGTGAATTATTAGAGTTCTTAGGTTTTGGAGATCCAAACTGGGAGTTTTTTAGAGACATACCAGGATTCATGGTTGACATAAAGGTTGGATAACCATGAGGAAAATTGTGTGATAAGAGGGGGTGTATTTTTTTATAGTGTGGTTTCACACGGGTTTTTAATGGTTTTTAAAATTTTGCGACACCATAGAGGAAACTGTCTTTCTTATTTTGGGTGGTAAATGGTACCCTCAAGGTTAGATCATGGTTTAATTAACCATGTAGATGAACTGTGTGACCCTATCTTGCTCATTAATTTTTTTAATTAAAAAATATCCCATAATTAGTTTTTTTTGTTTTTGGGTCTATTTATTTTCCCACATCATGCGCAACCCTCTTCCCTTGGAAGTGGATCTCACCCCCTCCTTAGTTATTTTCTCATGAATTCTAGGTATATTGGCATTATGTAAGTTGTTTCCATTATAATTTATTATTCTTTTCCCATTATCAATATTTTTTTATTCATTTTTATAGATGTGTGGAGCCCCAATGGAAGTTTTGGCTGAATATAGGGTGTGTAATTGGGGTTTTATTTTGATTTCATATGTATTTTGAATGCGAGGATTGGTTCTACCACTTTTTAGTTGTATTTATCATGGGATATGATCTTTGGCACAAATCTTAGGTGGGTTTCTCTATTTAAGGAAATCTTACATGAAATATCTTTGAATTTATAGTCTAATTTGGTTTTTTTGTTTAAATTTCTATTTGAATAACTAATTATTGGTGAAAATTCCATGGTCGATGTCATTTATGGTTTTATTTCAGAATTAAGATGTTTAATGTGTGGTTTTCAAATTGAGTGTGGATTATTTGCACACCGTTTATTTTTTGAAATAGAAAAAAGTGGTTTTATAGGTTTCAAAGGATTTTTAAAGTAGTTTTAGAAATGATTTCACATTGGATAAGGTGTTTGGATAAAATAGGCATATCTTTTGATGAAATGGGATTCTGATATGGGTTTTGATTTATAATTAAATTTTTTTTATTATGTTTTCATGGAGTAGCCCAATGGGTCAACCAAGATGTGAGTTGTGGATTATCCATGGGGCCATAAGATCTTTTGTGGAGGAAGATAGTTAGAGTTTCCCTTTTGTTTTCAAAAGGACTAATAGAGCCTTTGGGTTGGAAAACCATGTGATCTTCCATATTCATTACTAATATAATATTTGATCTCTTGGAGCTAGGTCTTGGGAAGATTGTGAGAGCTTCCAAATTTTTTATTTTCTAGAATACATATTTAATCACCCATGATAGGCCTAATATTGGATCTCTATGTAAAAATTACTCATTCTGGATTGGTTTATATGCTTAATTCATTTTGTTAGTTCCATGTTGATTTGATGCGATGTATTATGCACATTTGTTCATTTTCCATTGATATGGTTATATGATATTGAATTATATTCTCACCTTTACTATTATTTCTTAGTTATGTTTATCATGTTTTTCCTTGTGGAATTATTTATTTATTTGAACTAGGTTTAAAAAAATTTAGAAAACAATGTTTTCTTTTGAAAAGGAAAACAAAATGAATTTTACCTAATTAACTGAAATTGATTTATTTTATATAATTTTATAATTGAAATTATTTTCAAACAATTTTATTAGTTTGAATGGGTAATATTCTTGAATAGATTCATGGTGATATCTTATTGGGATTCATGCCTCACACCCTTCTTGGGCCCTTTGGGGAATTTTAAGATTTTGTTTTCTCAGACATAGGTAATGGAAAGGTCACTATGTACTAGGATGTCTCTTATTTATTCCCAATATTCTGTTTTTTGTGGAGAATATGTGGTATCAAAGGGATGAACCCATATTGAGTCATTTTTAGTATTTTGAACCCATTGGGTTGTGATTTGGATTTTTTTGGTAGTTTACCCTTTTCATTGAGTTTTGGTTTTTTTGAGATACCATGTGTACATGTATGTCCTGCTATGGAATGTTTACACTATGATGTATGTTTTGGTTTATGGTATATACTTACCATCTACTATTTAATTTTATTATATCTATATTTCCTTCCTATTTTATGGATGGGTCATTATGATTAACCTATATAAAAATCTTTCCCAAGTGATTTTTGGTTATGCTTGGTTCTTGTCGCCACGTTGTGGTTGTCAGGAGCATGCTTCAGCAAGTGTGGCGAGCCATCTTGGGTAACATTGTTGGTTAGAACTAGTTGGTTTATTAGATTCCTAATTAATGAAATTGTTAATTAATCGTTTTCCTAATCTCATATATCATTATATATCAACTATCAAGACCTCTCACAAGATAGTTTTCAACTATACGTAAATACGAATTTAATTTGAAATAGTCATTTGCATCATTATAGCTACTTATGTTTCAAAAACAAGAAAAGATACCCTATTAGACCTATATTTAAGACAATATAAACATGGAGTGAAGGGAATTTATAATCCCCATGGGTTGGTGACCAGCACTAAACATTATACAAAATGAAAGTGGGAACAAATTTTCAGAAACCTTACTAAATAAATGTAAACAAGTCAGTATACATACAAGAAAAACTCCATAGGGAGTTGTGAACTAGAATTAAAACAAGTAAAACCCCCTAATTAATTCAAAAAATTACTATAAAACTCACGAAAATCCCATGTTTGTAAGGAAACAACTCTCCAAGACCAAGGATAAACAGCTACTACCACATACATGTGGAACCTTACCCCTACTCGAACCATAAATAGGATAAGATCGAAACACCCAAAAGCACATATAGGGTGTGAGATAAAATCCACATTGGGTCTTCCATGGGACTCCACAAAATATTTCAATATTTAGTAAACCAAATAAATATTTCAATGTTAAATAAACAAGCGTTTAATTTCAAATTATATTTAAAAAATATCTTTCTTTACATTCCAAATGATGGAAATACTTTAAACCAATGGATCAATTTTTTATATAAAGTAGATTTTTTAATTTATAAGGCATGGTAAAAATATTTACAAAAAACATTGGAATATATATACATTTAAAATTCTAACAATAAAGAAATATGTTCATATGAAAAAATTTATGATAGTTCCATGTTATGTGATCCTCACACACTCAAATGATGATAACCATAATATGTAAAAACATCCCTCAACATTGTCTAGATTGGAATCATCTACATCCTACAGAGGAATAAGATGTGATAGTAATGTTTTTTATTAGTGCTGTGAAGCCTCAATATGTTTAAATGGAAATTTCAACCTACCATTTTTATCCAAATAACTCACTAACAACATAGGCTTGAATTGTATATAATAAAATTCAATTATGGGAAATTTATTTTAAGACATATTAAAATATAATTTACCCCATTCACCTTTTTCAAATATGGTAATTATCCATTTAAAAAATAAAATGGGGTTTTAATCAAACATGACTTTTTCAAGGATAAAATAAATGGGTTTCTATCAAAAAAGATCTCAATCCAAGTTATAAAATACCAATTTGAAATTAATTCCACAAATCAATATTAAAATTTAGTTTCAAAATTTAAATAACACAATTTGAATCCTGAAATTTAATTCCACAAATTTAATTCCACAAATTCCATCAACTTATATAAACATACATCTATTTGAAGGAATTAGGGATTTTCCCCAATATCATACCAAATCCAATTCAAAAACACAAAATTCTAAAAAATTGGTTTTTCACAATTTAATTGAAATCAATTTAATTCAAATCTATAAATTGTTTTTAAATCAAAAAATTGAATTTAAATTAAAAAATTTAGGGTGAATCAATGTTTTCCATCATAATGGAACAACCTACCTCAGGATTATGAGATTCCAAAACACCAATCCCTATGTGGGAAATCCATATGAAGTTAATAGAAAATGAATATATGATAATACACCCTATATTGAAGCTCTAAGACTATGTATATTAGATTCTCCAATAACATGGATATCTACAAAACCATAGGGAGGAAATAGACAGAGTGAGAGAAATATAATATGAAGAGAAAACCAATAGAGTAGAGACCATAAATCATTATCCAACCATAAATCTAATTCTAAAAGGGTGTAGAGGTTCTAAAATCACCTCTTGGAATCTCCTAGAATAATAAATCATAATAGGTTGAAAAATTTATATCGATCTGTTTAAACGAGGGTTTTGTGTATTTTAAAAATAATTTTCGGATTAAGGAATCATGTACACATTGTTAGCTGGTAGGTCCACAAAGTTAGAAAAACCATGAATCCTAAAAATTATCCACTTTTAATGGGGTTTCATGGTTTCTCTTAGGTGGTTGCATGGTTTTCTAAACTATGCATCAGCTGTGAAAACCCTCCCTATAAGCATTCTCACAGTTGTCCCTAAGAGGGCGCATGGTTTGGGAAAATAGTGTGCCAACCGTGCATAGTCTAAAATCTTATAAAATTTTCAAAAATTCACATAAATATCCTTTAAATGAAACCCAACCAAATCATGATCAAAATAGTGGTTTATGAATTCTTGAAGATAGTAATATGATTGTTAAAACCTCCCCACAATAGTAACATTCTATCCCCATAAAGACTACCAAGAAGCTTCCATGAAAAAAAGATGATTCCATATCTCTCCCACCAGTTCCTCTATATCCCATGTATTATGAGAATAAAAATCATTATACCAAAGCACATGAACCAATGGAATCATCATCCCATGAAGTACCTTCGTTTTGGAATAATCTAACATGACTTTCTATTCATTCATGAAAAAAATAGTTCAATATCAAGATCACTCCAACTCAAAACATATGATGGATTAGATATATAAATTCAAAGATGAGATACATGGAGCACATTACGAATCAACAACAGCTATGGTGGAACTGATAAATGATAAGAAACTTTTACCACCTGCTCAATGACCTCAAAAGGTCCCACAAAATGAGTATAAATTTTCCCTTGCCTCGTAAGCTTTTGATGAACCAAACTGGGTGAAAATTTGAAGAACATAAGATCACTAATAGAGAAATCCAATAGTATCAGTATAATAATTATACCATAATCGTACCATCAACATCCTCTGATGAATCAACTGATCCTTTTCTATTTTATCTTGAACCAATATTGGTCTCACCAAGGAACTTTCACCAATCTCAAACCATGACAATGGAGATCTAAAAGGATGGTTATACAAGTCTTCAAAAGGACCCATTATGATCACAACCTAGTAACTATTTTTACATGAAAAATTAACATACCCATATGGTCAACCAAAGATCACAATGTTAAGAATGCAAGCATGAAGCATATCCTCAATAATCTGTATAACTCTTTCTATATGGACATCGAATTGTTGATGGTATGTTGTTCATAAATAGACCTCATATCCCAGTTCCTCCTGAGGCCTCTCCAAAAGTGATAAGTAAACCAAGGATCCATATCAAAAACTATAGATGTTGAAATTCCATGAAATTGAAAAATATCATTCACATAGATATTTTCTAACTCTTCAACTTTAGAGGTATCATAAAGGGGTATAAAATGATATGATTTTTTCAACCAATCGATCAGAACCCATATTACATTCCTCATTATAAAGGTACATGGAAACCATACCACAAATAAAATAGAGATCTCATATAATTTATATGTAGTTACTAGATGTGGATGGAGAAAACTTGATGGTTTTTGGTGGTCAGTCTTAATATGTTGGCATGTATATAAATGAGTGAGAAATCCAACAATGCCCCTTCTCATACCTAGCCACCATAATCCTTGATGTTTGTAATAGAAAAAATTCATGGTTCATGGGTGCACTTCACATTGGGAGTTATGGAAATCCACCATCACATATTTCCTTACCACTAACGGCACAACACAATGATTCTGATAGCATAATATTCCCTAGGTGGATAATGACTTGTCGGGTATGGTCTCCCCACTCTAAGAAGATTCTATGATTCTATGAAACTAATCATCAAATTTTTTTTCCAAAAGAATAATCTCAAGAAGAGAGAATATAAATTGAACACTGACCAACAAAAACTCAACCCCTAATTTCTAGACTCCAATATGGAACTTTGGGGAAAGATCCATCATGTTCCACTCTTTGGATGATTCTTTCACGATCTGGGTCAAGAGATTCCTACTCAAAAAATCCACTATAAAATTCCCCTTCCCTAGGTTATAGTTGATGTTGAAATTAAAATATTGTAGGTATTCTACCCAAAACATCTAGTGGAGATTTACATTTTTTAAGAGAAGATATAACTCAAGATCATGTGGTCTGAAAACCTGACAAATATTACTCTATAAAGGTAATTCTATGAACACTTATGCACGCTCATCAAAACTGAAAGTTCAAGTTCATGGGTCAAATAATTATAATCATGCAGCCTAACCTGAACACTACCATATTCAATTAAATGATCACTCTGCATAACAATTAACTCCAAACCATAACCCGATGCATTATAGAAGACCACATGTCCTTGTTCATCCTCTAGAAGAGTCAACACTGGTGTAGACGTCAAGAGAAATTTTATCTCAAAAAATAAATCTAATATTTCTCTTCCCAAACACACTTTAATCTCTTTCAAGTCAGACTCTTCATCAGAGAAACCAATATTGAGAGGTCCTTAATGAACTAACTATAATACCTAGCTAAACCCAAGAATCTATGACTCTAGAAAACTTTTAGTGGTTGTTCCTGTTTTATAAAAACCTTATAATCTATAGGATCAACTGAAATACCATGTTCTAACACTATATGTCCCAATAATTTCACTTCTTGAATCTATAAATAACATTTGGCAATCTTGGAACAAATTCAGTTATTTCTCAACAATTCTAGAACTACTCTCAGATGACGTACATGATCCACCTTAGGCATAGAGTAAAAAATGATTTCATCAACAATTACAACCATAAAAGAATCATATTACACCTAGAAAATCATTTTAATTAAATATATAATCACTGTATGAGCATTTCATAGACCAATTGGCATCAAAAGGTACTCATAATGGCCATAACTACTCTGAAAGGTTTTTTTTTGAATGTCATATTATTTCATTCTCAAATGATAGTAACCAGATGAAAGATCAATATTTGAGAACCACTTTACCCATTTCAATAGATCAAATAGATAATCAATCCATGGAAGCAGATACATGTTCTTTACCATGAATCTATTGAGTTTTCAATAATCAAAACAAAGGTTAAGGGAACCATCAACATTCTTTGCAAAGTAAACCGGCAACGTAAAAGATGAAACACCCTTGTGTATCAATAATTTCTCTATAAGATCATCCAAAAAAGTCTTTAACTCATTTATTTTAGTAGGTTCCATAAGGTAAGACAGAATTGACAAAGATTGAGTTCCAGATATTAAATCAAAAGAAAAATATAACTCCCCTAATAGTGAAAGACTAGGGAATTCAAAAAGAGACAAATTAGGAATCTAGACCATAGTTGGAGGAAGATTACTTCTCAAAGATTCTCACTCCAGATAAAAGGAGATCAAATATATATTTTTCCCAAGCTCTGGATAAGAAAGGCTGACTCTAATCGACCATCAGTCCCATTCTCTTTGAAATATATGTTGTACACCATCACGTGTGGTAACAGAGATCCGTCAAAGATAAAAATCATTATGGGATTTATTGGTAATCAGAAAATCCATCATAAATATGATGTTAAGAGGTTTCATGTTGAGAACCATAAAATCCAAAGCAAGATCAACATACGATTAAGATAAAGCACAGTCAGGACTATGTAGATTCCATTTTTTCTTCATTCCAAGGGATGTAGTAATATCCATCATGAAAGATAAAATCTCAGTAGAGAGATTTTACATATTAAAAATAAAGTTTAAAATAAATGTATGAGATTCACCAGTATTGAATAAAGCAGTCAATAATGATGAATAAATAGTGATCATACCTCTTATAGTCACTAGACTTGTATCTAATTCCTCTAGGGAGTCTTCCACTATGTGAAGAAGTTCTGTTTCAGATGCCTATGGCTAGAACCCCATTGTGCGTGAAGAATCAGATGTATTTTTAGTTTTAGATGGGGAAATGATCCCATATCACTATGTGGAGTGGAATAGATTTGGAAAAAAATTTGTAAGTGACTCGAGTATCCACATGAACTACATATCTTGGGTGCCTAAGTGAAACCCCTCTTAGAATGATTGGGCTTTCCCAACTGGTATCAAATTAAAAGGCCTTTTCCAAAAACTACAGGGGGTCTAGAAAAACCCCACTACTAAGATCCACCAATAGAGTCATCATGCTTCCTTCTTTTTCTTTAGAGGAATTTATGCACCCACTGGGTGAAAAAGGAACTCCCATTAACCCCAACTTATTAAGCATGTCCATTTCGGCCATCAACAGTATATCCAAAACATCTGCTTAAGAAGGCAGCTTCAGTAAGAAAACATGAGAATGAATATCAAATCGAAGTCGCAAATCAAACCATCAAGTCTTCATATTTTAATTTTATATTATCTGAGGGTTAAAATTCACTAGATTAATAAAATGGTTATCATTTTTGATAATTTTATTACTTGACTTATTGATGTTGAAAAACTATAAAAACTTTTCCAACACCATTGACTCTGGAAAGAATAGGTCAGTGAAAAGAGACTTGAAATCATTACAATATAATACCTCATGCTTATTTATAGTCACCATCATGTCTAACCATCTCCTACTTGGTACCTCTAATATGAAGGTGGAACACTTCACCTTTATTTCACCAGGTTTTTTCAAAAACACTGAAAAAAACATTCCATGATACTCAACCATTCCTCTGCCACATGAGGATTGTTGGAGCCTTTGAATGATCATGGATTCTGGGGAAGTAACTCCAGATAATGATTCTGAAAATATCTCCTTTGAGGTTCCATAGATGGGTCCAGAATAAGTATTGGTGGTGGTTCCTATCCTAGAGCTTTGATATTATTCAAAATCACTTCAACCAGAATAGGGTCCATAAGAGGATTTTCTCACTGTAGTTTAGTAGAAGCTTCCTCTTGAATTCAATATATGCATCTTTTTAGAGGAATGATGCTATAAAACAAAAAAAATAGCATTGAATACATCAAATTAACACTCAAACATAGAAATAAGTGGAAATTAATCCCAATAGATAGAACAAAATATTTTTATTTCAATATCCAAATAATAGTATAGAAAATACTAGAACTAAACCTCAAGACATTTTTAACATACCACCCATGGTGAATTAAGGTTTTTCCTGGTGAGATATGTCTAATAAATCAATCTAAACAACCTCTTTAGTCCTAACAAGATTACATAAATGAATACTAACCTCACGGAAAGAATCTTATCCTATAGAACTTATACAACTTTGTTACAAACTAGCCTGGGTGCCTTAGTGACCTGATAAATGTGCGGATACCAACATGGCTCGAATAGAGTTCTCAATCCCCAAAAGATGGTGACTAGAACTAGGAATCGTACAAAAATAACGTTGAAACAAATTTTACACAAAAGTTTTGGAATCATGATAAAAAAGTCAATATGCATACAAGAAAAACTCCACAGGGAGTTGTGTACTTGAATTTAAATAGGTAAACAATATAATGTACTACAAAGAAGTACCAAAAAATTTATAAAAACACAATTCCTAGAAGACACAACTCTCAAATCACAATAATCAACTACCAATAAAACCTCCAAGTTTCACCTTATCCATTATCAAATATGGAATAATATAATTTTTGAACACCTGATGGCACAGATAGGGTGTGAGTTAGAAGCCTAGTAGGGTCTCAATATGAATTTCATAAATGGTGTGAACTTTTTATTAGAAAAATAAAATTCAATTTTAAATAAAAAGGAAAATAATTTTAAATGATATTTAAAACAAATCATTATTTACATTTAGAATGATGGAAATAATTTAGAAAAATAGATCAAATTTTATTTATATTAAAAAATTTATATAAATTCATAAGGCATGGTAAAATATTTTACAACAATCATTGATATACATATACATTTCAAAAAAATAATGAAACATTTTCATATTTGAAAAGGTATGATTGTTCTAGGTTATGGGATCCTCACACACTCGTATGATTATAACTACAATGTGTATACACATCTGTCAACACTGGCTAGTGAGTAATCATCTACATCATACTAAATAATTAAATGTGTAAATAATGTTTTTGTTTTTATTTTGATATTACAATCCACTACTAGGGAAATTCTAACCTAGAGTGTTTTTTTCAATTACTCACCAAATACCTAGACTTACATATGATCTAATAAAATTCAATGATGTGAAATTTATTTTAATACTACTTAATGTACAATTCATCCCACTCTCCTATTTCAAATATTTAAATTTTCCATTTAAAAAAAAATTAATCCAAACTTCCCTTTTACAAGATATAACCAATGAGTTTCTATAAAAAAAATATTTTAATTCATTTTCTCAAATACCAATTTAAAATTAATTCCAAAAATAAATTTGAAAATTTATTTTCATAATTTAAACTACATAATTTAAATTCCATAATTTAATTCCACAAATTGAATTAAAAAACATCCATAAATTTCCATAAACACACCCCAATTCAAAGGAATTTGTGGTTTCTCAATTTTATACCAAATAAAATTCAAAACACCAAATTCTAATGAATTGGGTTTTTAAAATTAAATTGAATGAAATTTAATTGAAATCAAGACATTTCATTTTAATTAAAATGTTTAATTTAAATATAGAAATTTTGGGTTAATTAAAATTGGCCATCATAATGGAACCACCTACCTTAGGATTATGGAATCTCAAAACACCAATCCCTTAGAGAGAAACTCCAACGAAGACCATAATTAATGAATATCTAAGAATCAAACCTAGATTCAAGATCTAAAATAGAGGATATTATATTCTTCCACAATACAAAATTTTTGGGAGGAAAGGAGAGAGTTTTGAAAAAAGAGAATGAGAAGATGAAACCTATCGGTTAGAGGTCGAATGTCATTCGAAAAGCTTCATTCTACTTATATAAGGGTGTGGAAGGGATACAATCACCTCTTGAGAGCTCTCCTAGAATAATAAATCAAAATAGGTTAAAAAGTCCAGTAAAACATTTTTAAAAAGGGTTTCAAGTCTTTTAAGAATAATGTTTAGATTAAAAGATCTTGTACTCGCAATTTGATGAGCAAGGGCACATCATTAAAAAAATGTGTTTCCCCATCATGCGCCCGTTTTAATGGGATTATAGAGTTTTTCATAGGTGGGTACATGATTTTACAATCCATGTTCCATAGGTGGGAAGCCTAACTTTTTTGGTTTTCATGATATTCTGTGAGAGGGCACACAGTTTGGGAAAATCATGTGCCAACCATGTGTAACCCATAAACATTCAAAATTTTCTAAAATTAACCTAGACCTCCCTTAAATGAAACCCAAAAAAAATCATTATTTGAAGAGGAGTTTATGAATACATGAATATAGTAATGGGATATTACATTATTCATTAAGGGGGTATATAATTTGAGGCCCCACCTATCATTTTATGTCCAAAGTATTCCTCATATATTGAATAGTAAATTATATTCCTGAATTATATTCCTTGTCAATAAATACTTATATTGAGTAAATAATATGTATTTATTAATATTTACCTAATTAATTAAATGACATTAAATGTAAATGAAGTACATAAAAATGGTACATGATTTATGAAATAATCTTATCGATGATATAATGAACTTGGTTATTTAATATAAACACAACATATAATGAAAAAAGATCACAAAATGGTTATTGTCTTAAGTGAAAGTTAATAATCACTAAAGTAATCAATAAAGAAAATGTGACCATCAGTTCATTAGTAATATATGTTTTTAAAATTAAATAATACCCTTTAGAAGTAAAAAAGAAATGAAAGTGAGATATTAAAATAACGTTTCATAATATAATTTTCATTGTGAAAAAAATTAAACCAAATATAAGAAGATACATGTTTTTAAATGGGTACGATGTAATAGAGGTATGTTATCATTGTATATGCGAAAAAACTAATACTCTTGATTTTTTTGGAAAACAGAGCTTTTGAAAATATTTTAAATATTTCTTTTAAACACTTTTTAAATGTTATTTAAAAATTAAAATGTACTTAATAAATCATTTGATAAAATAAAATAAATTTTGTAAAACAATTTTAGAAAACATGGATATGGAAGAAAAATATATCTAATTAAAAGGGAAATAAAATTAGTTTTCATTTTAATTTTTTTTTTTGATTTATCCAAGTACTAATTAGAAGAAAATTTGGAAAAAATATAGAATAAAAATAAATATCCAGAGGATATGAAAATTTTAAAGCCTATAAAGGATAAATTATAAGATTCCTTCTAAAAAGTAAAAGTAATCCCAAAAGAATGTGAGACTGTAAAATATATTATTACCTATTTAGTATTTTAAAAATTGTTACCCATTGAAAGAATTAACTGGAATGTAAACATTAACCATAATGAATTAATATTTATTAATTTTGAATACATAAAAGTGATATTATATAAACCACATAAAAGAGTATATGTGTATATTAACATATATGTCTTAATGGAATGGAAATTGAGACGAAATGCCTTACCTCACAAATATATTTAGTTTAAAATGATATAAAATCATTTATAATGGATTTAATCATGTTATTAATTTATAATATCATATAATATCCTATTATAACAGCTTCACAGTTTTTTGTTAAAAATATTTCTTTATTATCATTATTTTGGGTGTTAATTTCCTTGTTTCATCCCATATATTTTTCCGTGAATGTTTTGATTATTTTGAATAGGATATAGATACATCATATAAATAATTATAAAAATTTAATAAATATCAAATTTATTCATTATATATATTTTTATAAAAAGTATTGAATTTTTTTCAATGAAAATCAATCACACCACTTCGTAGAGATAGTAGGTCGTATGTATGCATGAGTGACAATATCATTCCCTTAATCGGTGAAAAGGTAAGAGAGTATATGAAATATTAATCTTATTGAAAAATTACCATATCTTATATATCACATATATTCATCAAATTTATCCTTTATTACCTTTTATGTAAAACATTAGTGAAAAACAAATCACGTCGCTTCATGAGAAAGTAGTCTACTGTACACATGATTGACATTATTGTATCCCCCACAGAATGAAATGAAAGAAGGTATTTGTGATAAAATAATACCATAATTATAATAATTTTAAAAATATTATATATATATATATATTAATATATTAAATCCATTATTATATCCAATGGTGATTGGTAGTGATAGAAAATGAATTACATCAGTTCACGGGGACGTAATTTTCCATAGACACAGTCAAAGATTTCATTTCACATTTGTTGAAAGTGGAAGTAGATAGAGGTTATAACATTAACATAATAAAGTTTAATTATATGTTAGATACTAGTGTTATTATACTATCAAGATTTAATAACATTTTAAGGATGTGGAAGAAGAAATAAAAAAAATCTCGTTTAAGAACATTAACTCTTCTTCAGACTACCTCTTTAGATTTTCACCAAAAGCCTTCCTAGGATGGATTTATAATAAAATAAAATAATAGAGTATTTTTTGAGATAATTAAGTTATTTGTAATGTTTTTATGAGTCAAATTTATTTGAATGTGTGAATATGGAGGAGAGGGGTGTCCTTTTATAAGTGGGGTAGAGGGCATACTTGATATTTTAAAAAATAATAAATTACACCCATTCTTTTCACATGAAAAAGGATAAAAAATATCCGATTATCGAAACATGGGTGCGATAATATCTAAATATTGTGATAAACTAGTAATTGTAAAACATTAGTTTATTTTAACCATTATCTTATTAGTTTAACTCCCAGAAAACCCATTTTTACCATAACCATTGTAATTATTTTTTTACTATTTTCACTATACATTATGGTCAAAAATTAATGTGAACTTATTATAAAATATTAATTATTATTATTATTATAAAACTTTAATCCATTCTATCATGTCCAACTCAAATAATGTTTAAAATTTAATTTAAAATAAAACCCACATACACAATGAAAACACATGTTTATAATAGATATGTTTACAAAAGAATAAAAGTTTTTTATATAAAAACAGATTAAATTTTCATAAATTTGATTATTTATAATAAAATTTAACTATTGTTTCTTTTAAAACATCTTATAATCAAAATGGAACTTGAAAATTCTTTAAATGAAAAAGACAGTTTTAAAAAAGATGTATTTTTACTATTCATTTAAATATGAAACTTTTTAGAGAATACAAAAAAAATCCCAATAATATAGTTTTTATACAAATATATTAAAAATAATTCAAATTTTATTGAATTAATTTTTAAAAGTTTCAAAAAGTAATTTTAACATAAGTGTGCAAGACATAACAAATGAGTTTTTCAAAAATTATTATTATTTTCTTTAAAATGATTCTTATTTTTATTCCTAACCAATAGGTACTCAATGAACATAATTAAACCATATATTTTTCAAAATTTAGTTAGTACTATTAATACCATCTAACTTGATCATTAGGTTATAACATTCATGTTTAAATAATTATATTTTAACAGAGTATTGTGTTTGGTTTAAACTTCATGTTGTGTAGATCACAAGCTATCTAGGAAAATTAATTTATTCTAAAATAAATATATCATAAATTATTGGGGTGTAACATTATTCCCTGATAAAAAAATTATTCCAAAAATTTTTAGGTATATTAAATTTTATATAAATGAGGGTTATTCTTCTTTATAACAACCTATGAATTTCATATTGCTTCCTCTATTTTATGATGTATCCAAAGTTCCTCTACCAGCTGAGTCATGTGATTCCTAAATAATTGATATATAGTATCAAGAATATGAATGGTATCTTCATTTTTAGATAGATCATATTGGAATTAAATTTTTTATAGGTGAGAACATGTGTTATGTCTTACATTTACTTCTTTAACGATGATATATTAAACACATTATGTACTTTATAGTGTCTTGGTCAAATTTACAAATGGCTCTCCACAGATCTAATCCTTTCGAAAAATTTAATGGGTATAAAGTACATGGGACACCATATTCCCTTTATACCAAAACATATAACACACTTTTATAGATATAATTTCAATAAAACATGATCCCCCACTTGAAATTCCAAATCCTCCCTCCAATTATAGGAAAAATTAATTTTCCTAGAGGGAGCCACATTAATATGAGCCTTAATTGAACTTAACTTTGTTATTGTATTTTTAAAATGTTTTGTTCTCATAATATTCCATTCACTTATTTCATCCTAACATGATAGAGGATGGAATCTTGTTCTATATATTGATTAATACGACACTATCTTAAAACTTATGTTTCCTCCAAAATATGTTTGAACAAATTCAAAACTCATAAATCTAAAATATTTTATAAAAAACTCATACCTAGAAAACATAAATTATTTCCTAATGTCACATAAAAAAAATACTAATATCTTGATTAAATATTTTATTCAAAATTTATAGTAACCTTAATTACGAAAAGCCTTGAATTAAAATTTGCATTATTTGAAAAATAAACTATCTTTATTCCTTGAATAAAATTATTGATTATTGATTATACTCAATAAATCAAAAAATTCTATAATCTCCATATAATATATCATAAACCACTTTTTCATCAAACTACTAATTTTTTATATGGTTATCAATACAATCCCTTTTACTTAATCAATATCAATCATCTCAAAACATCATTAAATCAACCTTAGAAACATTTTAAGGGTTATATTTATCTTAATCATGTGTTTTATAAATATATCAAATTACCACTAAATCAATTTTCATGGTTATCAGTACAATTCAACATATGTATTTGAATATTTAAAGAAAAACTACAATATTACAATCCTTATACATTTCATGGTTCTTATAACCATAATATCATTGATAAAATACATCTACAACATAATTAATTAATAAAAATATACAGGAACATTAATCATTCCACCTCGGAAATATTAATAAAATAATATCGTCCTTGACCACTTAGAATCATATGAGGTATATACCGTTGATTTTTGGGGAATTAGTTATATTTTTTCCCATGTACTTATAGTTTAAACATTTAACATTAATGGTTCCTTCTTACCCTTGTATCCAAATGTCTTCTAGCCTTTCTCTACAGACTTTAAACAAAGTCCCATTACCATCATGAAAGTACCTGAGTGTTTCTTTCCAGAGTTATCCCATGTGGGAAAATTATTATTTATATTCTTCCCCATATACATTTTTTATCTCCAATAATCTTCTACTCTTTATTTCACTTTAATATATAGGATCTAGAAAATCAATTCTATGTTTTTATGGCTCATTAAACTATTTCATCTTATTATGAAACTTTTTTCGAGACCAATTCCCATTGGGGACACAGCTTAATCCCTTCAAAAAATGGTTAATCTAGAATTATGTATTGCATATGAGGTATATATAATATTTTTATAGTCTTATAAAGGTTTCCTCATGCTCTACAACAAATTATTCTTTATTTTTATTTAAGATAAAGAATACTGTATTAATTTTAGTTCATTGCTCCTGAGGGAAATATTTTTAAAGAATGTTTCCTTAAAATATTAACATTCCTTGTGCACTATTTGAAATTAATCCATAATATTTAGGATTAATGACCACTATTTATCAACATATAATTTGTTGTAATACACTACAAGTGTAACCATATATTTTCATTGCATTCCTAGGAAAAAAAAATATTTTCAAGGGAATAAATCCATTTCTCAGTTATCACTAGATAAGTAGTCCCAAAAAAATACGGTGGATTATATCACATGAAGCGATTCAATATTGGATAATGACTCTATGGAACAATAGGTTTCTCTCTTTGAGAAATGTTATTTATCATAACCTGATTAATCTACTCTAATTTAGGCATGATTTACTCAGTTCTGATATCAACTGTATTGGAGTTAATAACATGGAAATATTTATATTGTACATGAGTATTGATACCACACCTTATTCTATGATCCATTGGCAAACATTTCAATACATTGAATCATCCTATTAAATTAGGTTTTTTTAAATCATAATTTATATTTCAAAATATTGTGTAACACTTAACATAAATAAAAAATTTGTGATTTTTATACTTACAAAATATTAAACTTCTTTTCTTTAGGGATATCATTATTCTAAAATCCTTCAAAATGTTTTTTAAATAAAATTCAAATTATACTAATCTTATCCCATAATAGTTTCAAACGAGGTTCATAATAAGGGAACACTCCCCATAAACTCGAATAATAAATAAGATATACTTGAAAAACTATTTTTTGGGGTTAATACCAGAAGATATATATGTCACAAAATTACACCCACTTGTATCATCCAGACATGGATATATTTATACAAAAAACCATATAATCTCTAACTTTCCTAAACTTTAAGATTTTATTATACAATTATAATCAATGTTTACTATAGGAATAGGTTTTCTTATTTATGTATTTCTAACATATCCAATATTTTCACTTATTTTAATTTTAATTTCAAGTTTTTTAATCCCAAAAATATGGTATTTTATGGGAAATTGGGACATTTTATAGTTTTAGATGTATTTTTAGCTTAATTTAAAAAAAGGAAAATTTTTTATTTTAATTATTTTAATTTAATTAAGTGTATTATTCATAACATTTTCGATAATGATAAAAATTGGGAAATAATTTTATTTAAAGATTTTATACATCTTGGGATTCATTTACTTCTTTAGTAACCAAGGTTCAATCCAAAATTTGGAGGCCTAAATCATGAACACAGGACATGCCTTGAAATCTATGTACAGATCTATATAATTTAATTTTTGGGACCATATATCTTAAATTTCTTGCCGAAAGAAGTTAAAATTAGACATGAATAAATAATATATCTAGGGGAATAAATTTCATTAATATGGGAAAACATTATTTGGTTTTATTCAGGGCCATAAATTATTTGAAATTTATATATGTGGAATATAAATAGTTTTCCTGGGAAGAATAAATTTCTGGACTAAATTCGAAGTATCCCTATCAACAAATAGCTAATGATGCTCCTGTTTTTTGTGTAAAAATAAGAGGTAATAAAGAATAACATTAAAGATGTAGCCTTTTAAAAATTATTTTATTAATTTGGGATAAAATTTTTAAACATTTGGAGGATATATTGGTGGAACCATTTTTTCACTCCCTTTTTGAATAAAAGAGTACATCTTCTGCATTCCAAAAATTTTACAAATTAGGTTGTATATTTTCCATATAATTTGTATTTATATGTATTTAATATTTTTTAACCGTTTAATATATCTTTTTTCATATTCTTATGTTCTATTTAATTATCTATTTTGTGTTCCCCCACCACGATCCTTCTAATCTTCATTCAAATGGAGAACTAACTCTTATTGTTATTCAAGGGGGTGAGTGATGGTTCATGAGTTTGTTGTTCTCAAATGTCTTTCATTATTTTATTATAACAATTTCAGTAGTGGTAAAATATTTTTGGTGTAAGGTTTACACCAATTTCTATTCTATTTAGTTATTCTTCCCATTTTAATCTTATTCCTCTTATTCGTTATCATAATGTTGCATCCAGGGTGGAGTATCATTATTGTAATGATGTGAGTGAGTATTTACTTGTATACAGAGGTATGTCGTGTGATAATAACATTTAATTGGAATTTTTGGAGTTATAGGTTTGATCTCAACATTTATTATAATATTGAAAATAAATATTTTCTAAAGAATAATGATTTCATCACCACGATCTCCCAAGAATGACAATGATTCTTTACTAACATATTATTGTCTTATCTTCTTTATTATGTTTTCTTTAATTATTTTTTTCTTTATTTAATTCAAAAAAATATATATATAGATTATGTTCATGCATTTTAGTCCTACCATTTTCAAATTAGTTTAGTAGTATAATATATTATTTATTAATAGTGAAAATAGGAACATCAGTGTGTGTAAGTGGTCTCCACGAGAGATCGGCCCTAGGATGCACACTATAATGAATTCGTAGGTAATAATATGTTATTGTTGAGGTATTAAAAATATACTGATTATCATTTTGGAGTCATTTATGGTGAGTAAAATCATTCTAACACATTGGTTTCCAAAAAAAGACAAGAAAATCATAAATTTCCAAAACCAAATAATTGAACTTCACTACATATATTTAATTGATTGGTTCAATGAAAATATTTCATGTTAATTTTTCATATGATTTTCATGTTAAAAATATTTATGAGTCTATAAAAAAAGTATCATTGAATAATCAGTTGGACGATGTTGAAAAAATGATAATAGAGTTTTGGAATCAAATGGAATTTATATCCTCTTCCATGGAGGAAATAAAAGCTCGATAAGAGGATTAGGAAAAAAAAGGAATCAATGATTTTTTTTCAAAAAAGTATAATTTATGATCCATGTGAGGAAGAAATTATGGAGTAACTAGATTAAATCTTATCCATTCCATTTCTTTAGGAGGTTGAAGAAGAAAACTTTACAGTTAGTTTACATGTGGGAGATCAAGGTGAATTGGATGAATATTGGTCAGATTTTGTAGAAGTTGAAAAGGTATATGATTCTCATATATTTGGTAATACAGAATCACTACCTTTCTACCTATATATTTCCTTGGAATAATATTTTGATTTAATTTATGATATTAAAATTCCAATTGGGATGCCAGAAGAGATCATTTTCCAATATGACTTACTTAAAAGAGAATATTTCCCTATTGATTCATTATGTTACAATCTTATTCAGGATAAATAATTTTCTAAATTCCCTTTTTCTGAAATTTCTGATATAGTGCAAATAAAGATTGCATTGGATGTTTTCGATGAATACATAAATGTATAGGGTATATAAGAAGAGATAGAGATGCTGATGGTGGTGTGAATACCTCCTCTATAGCAACTTGCATACCATATAAAGGAGGCCACCATGAATGTCAGCAAAGTTCACCCTTATTTTCTTTTCCCTCCCACTATATACCTCAAATTCTCACTTTATTTATTCTTGGGGACTGTGAACACTTTAATATTATTTTTTATTCTCTAAACATTTTGTATACTCATGGATACTTGGAAAAGTAACATGTGGTGGTTCATTTCAATGAAACCACACCCACCATTTGATTGGGGATTATCCACTACAACTAACCCCTAGTGGTTGTAAAAATCTAGTACCCTCTTTTGGGTCTAAATGTAGAATTATCCATTTTCTATCCTCTTTGTGTTTATTTTTATTTATTTTTATTATGTCTTTTAATTTCATTGTTTTAGTTTTAAAGAGGTTTCATTTAAGAACTTAACTCAATAGTTCCATTTAAAAATAAACCATGTTGTGTCTTTCCTTTCATTTATTTTATTTTCTCCCCAATAAAAATTATATGTGTGAAAAATTATTTATATAATTTTAGATAAAAAGGGGTATTAATGGAATAAATGTGGGGGAGTAATGTCTACATGTTTTCATTGTAATTTTAAGTGTTATTCCATTTAATTTTTAGTGTATTTTTCTAAATGTTTTCACATTTTCCTTTTTCATTTTTTGGTGTGTTTTTGGATTCTTGAGATTAATAGAACACATTGTCAAAATCATACCATTTTGGCATTTTTGGAAATTGTGTGATTTGAATGATCTAGAATTTAAATTATTTCTGAATGTATTTTGTTTCCTAATTTTCCATATTTTTAATTGATTAGGTTTGATTGATTATAAAACTCATTTGCATTAGTGCTATCCATATTGAAAATATTGCCTAACTAGAGAGGTTTATAAACCTTTTGACATATTATTTACATATATATTTTCTTTGAGAGTCTTTATACATGTTTTGTGATCCATAATATTCTATTTCTCTCTTTTTTTAAATCTTTTATATTTCATGGAATGTGTTAAATATGAATGAGGTGCCACTTTCAAATCCATTTTTACATTAAATACTAATTTTTTCAACTATTTCATCTGACCCTTATTAATCCTCTATTATACATGAAATACCTTATTTAGAAGGAATTTTACAAGTCATTTATCCCTTTACATCCTATCCTAGAAGATAAATTCATTATTTTTGTTGAACTCTATTGTGGGGGAGGGGGAAGATGAGCTATATTTTTCTTTCCTAAAGATTTTATTTGAGTTGAAAAAAAGTGTTTCCATACTTGATGCTACCTCAGTGGATAAATTGTAAAGACATAAAGATGTATGGTTAGCGCAAGATATCATTAAACATATAGGCTAGGTGTTCACTAATATTTGAAGATCAAAATATTCCTATATTTTCATAAAAAATAAGTTTTAGAAGTGAAATACAGATCTAAATTGAAGCTTAAACAATGCTAAAATTTCGAGAAAAGATGGAAGACATTCTTTTATGATGAAAATTAATAGTGTATAATTCCCAAAAAAAATAAAGAAAGGGGTTTTTAGAGGTGATTAATTTTCAAGATGATTTAGGAGTACAAAATTCTTGATCAAACTTGTTTTCATGTAATTACTTCACTTTGGAGCTTAACCCTCCTCATTCTTTCATAGATGTTTTAATATTTAAAACCTACCAAACCTAATAATAAGAACAACACATGAAAAATAACTCATTATTTGATCATTTTGGACTTTGTGATGTGGAGATATTAAGAGGATATCAAGCCTATAGAGATCACATATCTTCTTGGGTTTCAAATAAAAAAATCCATTAGTAAAGAGAGAATTTTTTTTCCAGGGATGTAGGTATGAAATGAAAGTGAGAATTATTATAAAGTAGAATGAATTATTAATATTATTAAGGATTAAATGGATCTTTATCCATGATGGAGGCATGATATTTTCTTTGATATGATAATTTTTATGGGTTTTCATTTATTCTTTGGGAGGTTTGTTTTGACCATGGTATAAGATTAATGCCCAAGAATTCAATGTTTAAGTATATGGGAATTGATAGAGACAATATTTCAAATTTTATTAAATATAATATAAATATTTTTAATCCAACCAATATGTTATTTTAAGGGAAATTGTCACATTTTATGGTTTTTGTTGCATTTTAATCATAATTTAAAAAATAGCCAATTTTGGATTTTAAGAATTTAATTTATTTAAGGGTTTAGACATAAATATTTTTATACTAAAAAATATTTTGAAATTATTTATTTAATGTATTATATACATTTTTGTCTTCATATCCATATTCTATACCTAATGCTCTATCTAAAATTTGGTGGACCAAATCAAACTCACAAGGAGGCCCCTGACGTTTGTGAATAGATCTAGAAAATTTTAATTTTGAGGCCATATCTCTTAAATGGTAAACACAAGGAAGATAAAATTATAAATGTATAATAATAAATCCAGATAAAACACTTTAATTTATATTTCCCCCAATTATTCATTCTTCCTAAAGTCCATAAATTATCTAGAATTACGATATATGGAATAACAATAGTCTGTATGGGATGAATACATTTGAAAAGTAAATTGGAAGCATCTCTCTATAATAATGTCCAATGAAGCCCTATGAAAAAAATAGGTTAAAACATCAAACAACTTTCAGGATTAAAGATTTCTAAAATATTGTCATTAGTTGGGACTAACAACCAGGATCGTTTGGAGGATATTTTTATGTAACTAATTTTTACTCCCTCTACCTTTAAAAAGTACTTCCTCTTCAATTTAAGGGGTTGGAAACCTAGGATGGACATTTTTTATAGAATTAGGTTTTAAGATGCTATAATATTATTTTACTTTGGAATTTATATTTTTCATCTTATTCACTTCTCTTTCATTTTCTATTTTTTATTACCCCACTGCGATCCTTCTAATCACCATATAGTTAGAGAACTAACTCTCTTTTTTATTTGAGGGGGGATTGGTGGTTCTTAAGTTTATTTTTCTTAATTGTTTTTCTTTATTTTATTATGATAATTTCAATAGTGGTGAAATGGGTTTGGGGTAGGGTTCAACCCACTTTCCCTACTATTGATTTCTTATTCCCGTTTTAATCTTTTTCCTCTCCTTCATCGTCATAATGTTTCATCTTGGGTGGAGTAGCATTATAGTGATAATGCGAGTGAGTATTATCTTTCATGCATAGGTTCAATAAGGGATTATATTAATTCTAAATAAGGTTTTGGGTGATAGGGTTGATATCAACATTGATTATAATATTGATAAAAAAATATTAATTAAAGAATAATGATTTCATCACTTTGATCTCCCAAGAATGAAATATTTTATCTACTAACTTCTTTTCAAATTATAGTCTCCATTGTGTTTTGTTTTATTCATTGTATCTTTCACACACACACATATATATATATATATATATATATATATATATATTAAGGTCATTACTTTCAAAAATCCATTTTTATATTATTTTAGTAGTATATTAGTTAATTTATAAATAGTAACAATATAAAAATTATTGTGTGTAAGTGGACTCCGTGAGAGATCAACCCTAGGGTGAAAACTATATTATATTCTTGGATATTAATAATTTATTAGTAAGGGAATCATTAAAAAACCTTTTAATCATTTAATTAATCTACATTCTACGTTTTTCGACTAAACATAATCTGATAGCCACTACAACAACCCTGAATATAGTAACCTAGTGCCGATATATACTTTATTGAACTAGTATAGATATAAGAGCTCAAATCCCTAAAGAACAATCTATTTAGTAGTCCTGGATAGTTATATGCATACATGATATCCATTTTTTATTTGGTATAAAATATAAATTATAACAAAAGAAAAACCTCGACATCCTTGAAACTCATTAAAAATATTTTTCTTTATATCCAGGGGAATGGAAACAAAATAAGAATGAGCTCAGATGCTTAGTAAAAGTTATTTACAGTGGAAGCTATCATGGATCAATAAGATATAATAAATATGGAATGTAAAATAACAGAACACATATTCTATTTAATCAATAACTGATGTATCATAATTAGATAAGGCATAATAAATACATAAAGGTAAATAGATGAGAGGACATGCACTTTAATCAATAATAAAATGAAATTTATCCATAGATAATATCAATGATAAAATCTCATGGATAATAATAATAAATAAATTATAAATGAATAAAATTATTAATTATTGGACATCATGATATCAGGCATTATGATACCTCTACTTTAAAGAACTCTTTCAAGAATGTTTAAAATTATGGGTAAAAACCCATTTAATTTGGATAACTCTTTTTTTCTTATGATACATACAAATTCAGGAAGGGGATATAAATTTACAAGATTCACCCCTTAATGTATGTCTAATTTATTCCTCACATATGAAATAATAAATTTAGTTCGTGAATTGTATTTTTTAACAATAAATATCCATAATGAGTAACGAATATGAAATTATCAATATTTCCCATTGAATCAAATAACATTAAAAGTTAGAAACATATGAAAAAATGGTATAAGGTTTTGGAAATAATTATATCCATGATATAAAGAAATTTTTTTTAATATAAAGGTATTATACATTGAAAAAATTTCACAAGAAAGTTTTTTATTTAAGATAAAGTTAACAATATCAATGTTAATCAAGAAATGAGAGGAGAACATCAGTTTATCAAAAATATAGGTTTTTATAGTAAAATCATTTCCTTTAAAAGATTAAAAGGAATTTAATTGAGATAATAAAATATTATCTCATAAAATAGTTATTTTAAACCCATTTGAAACGTATATAATTAGAAAAATTTTGTAAAACGGTTATGGCGAGGGGGGGTACGTTATCCACATATACATTAAAAAAATTATTTCTTATTATTGTGAAAAATGTTTCTTTTTAAAAATAGTTGAAATAACCCTTTAAATCCCTTTTTAAAAATATTTTATAATAGAAAATTTCATTAACAAATAAATTTATTAAATGAAATTACTTCTGTAAAACAATTTTGGAAAACATGGATATGGAAGAAAAGTATGTCTGATTTAATGAGAAATCATATCAGTTTTTATTTTAAAATTTTCTTTTCCAGATCTGTATAAAATTTAAATTTAAATTTAAAATAAAATATATAGAAAAACTCAAATATTTATAGGATAACTAAATTATTGTATCTTATTAAGGATAAATGATATGTTTCTTCCACAAAATAAAAATGAATCCCAAAAGAAAGTGAGATCGTAAAATATAATCTTACCTCTTTGGTAACATTCAAATTGTAACCCCTTGAAAGAGAAAACAAGTATTTAAACATTAAACATAATTAATAAATAGTTATTAATGTTAAATACATAAAAGGGTATGTATATAAACCACTTAAAAGTGAACAAGTGTATATTAACATATTTGTCTCAATGGAATGAAAATTGAGACAAAATCACTTACCCCACGATTCCATTTAGTTGGACATGCCTTAAAAACATATATAATAGTTTTAATAATCATATTAATTTATTATAAAACCAAATTAATATTTATAATGGTTTATAATATCCTCTTATATCATCTTACCACCCATTTGTTAATTATTTTCTTCATATTCATTGTTTCGGGTGTTAATTTCCTCATTTACTTGTGCTTGTTTGTCATAAAAGTTCTAGTTGTTTGGTGTATAACATAGATAAAACATATATATAATTATAATAATGTCATAAATATAATATTTATTCATTATATACATTTTTGATACCATTATTGAAAATTTTACATAGATGATGAATCGCATCGCTTCGTGGAGACGGTATCCCATACGTACGCACGAGCGACAAAACTATACCCTTATGGGTAAAGGGTAATGGAGTATATATTTTATTTATTTTATAGAATAAATATTATTTTTTATAAATCAAATATATTTATCAATTTTATTCTTTATTTCCTTCTATGTAAAGATTTAGTAAAAAATTAATTACATCTCTTCATGAGTCAATATTCCACCGTAGACTTGATAGACATTATCTTATCCCCCACAGAACGGAAAGTAAGAAGGTATATGGGATACTATAATAATAAATTATAATAATGTTACAAACACAGTATATATATATAAATATTAAATCATAAGTATATCCATCTTTGAGAGGTGGTTATGGAAAACAGATTACATCTATTCATGAGGTGGTAGTTCACCATTCACACGATCGATGGTTTTGTTTTCCATTTAATGGAAGAGGGGTTGGATATTGAATATTAAATTAACATTAAAAAATTTTAGAATGTGGGAGAAATCTTTTTTATAATATTATCATTATTAAATAATATTTGAATGATGTTGAAGTAGAAATAAAATAAAAATGATTGTTTAAGAACGTTACCTCTTATTTGGACGACCTCTTTAGCTTTGCACCAAAATCATTCCTAGGGTAGTTTGATGATAAAAAAATATAGTATTTATAGAGAAAATTAAATTGTGGATTTTGGTAGTTATTTTTTTGATACAAATGGTTTTAGATGTATGAATATTGGATGATATGGGGTGACCTTTTATTAGTGGGGGGACACACTTGGAATTTTGGAAAAGAATGATTTACACCCACGTTTTTCACATGAATAAAGGATAATAAATGAATAATTATAGAACCTTATCTTATATAAGGTCTAAAGTTTTACATCCAATAGGAATTGTACAATTTTTATGTTTCTTTTAACCAATATCTTCTTAATTTAACCCATGGTAAACCTATTTTCACATAAACTGCAGTAAACAATTTTTACTATTTCACTATTAATTATTGTTAGACATTAATTTGAAAATATTATAAAATATCAATTATGATAATTATAAATTTGGAATCAATTTTATCAAATTCATATCACATTAGTATTCTAATTTAATTTAAAATAAAACCCAAAGATACAATAAAAACGGTTTCCAATTAAAATATTTTCTAAATCATAAAAGGTTTTTATAAAACAATTGAAAATATTATAGTTTAAATGAAAACAATAGGATTTTGTAGAAGATAATTGATATATTTGGTCTTTTAAAATAACATTTAAACAAAATTTAACCTGTAAATAATTTAAATGAAAATGAAGATTTCAATAAAAATTAATATATTTCACTATAGATTCAAAAATGAAACATTTTAGGATAATTACAAAAATTATATGTAAGATAATTTTAATATTCAGATTTAAGAAATTAATTCCATTTATTAAATATTTTCTACAAGTAGAAAAATTTAATTTTAACATTAGTGCGCAAGATGCAATGAAATAATGTTTTAGAAAATATTTATTTTTTATTTTAAATGATTTTTAATTTTATTCGTATTCAATAGATACCAAATGAACATGTGTAAACCATATATTTATTATAATTTAGTTATTTATATTCATAAATTACAACTTAATGACTATGTTATAATATCTATTTAAAAAAAAATATTTTAATAGTGTATTCTGTTTTGTCTAAACTCGGTGTAGGATATATTGAATGATACCAAAGAAGTTAAATTTATCATAAATGTAATAGATCATAATTTCATAGGGTGTTGAAAATTTAAATTTATCAAACCTCTTAGAATTTAAATTATTAGTTCTTTAGGGGGAGAAAACCTTCATTTAATCTGATGGATATTTCTGAAATTAGAATATTTGTAGGCACATCAAGGTGAACTAGAATCCATGGAGAAAAGAATGGGTTACAAATAATGATAATATCTGTGAAAAAATTAATATTTTTAATAATTTTTTCAAAATTGGAGACCAAGTATACCCTTTTCTATATTCTAGTGAAATTATTTAATATTCATCTGATTATAATGAATCTAGTATGGGAGTTCAAGCAGATAAAATTGAGGCAGTTGACTTAAGTGAAGAAGCATGTATAGACTTTATACATATAAGGGACGTATCTATTATAGTTTATTTTGGTTATAATGACTATCAATTAACTATAACTTCTATATAAAAGGATTTAGAAGCTAAATATATTTTTTATATTTAATTTTCAATGATATTTTTTCTTGAATAACTAGAATGGGAGGATAATAACTCATGTGATTCTAAATAATTCAAATAATGTTTAGAAAATTATTCTAATGTAATCCATGATGTTAGAAGTATGAATTATTCTAGATTAATAGAATCAACTCCTTAGAAGATGTAATATGATAATTATGAACATGAAAGGAAACCACTAGAGCATAGTAGACCTACCATCTCTTATGATCAGAGTGTAAATGAAAGATATCTGATTACTGAGATTGATTATCATGATAGAATTAATGTATATCTTCCTAGGAAGTAATTTCAATATGTAGTGGAAGAATTTTTTGTTCTAAATAATGTTAAAGAGGTTGAAGAACCTATAATAAAATAATGTGATAGCTTTAGTTGGAACTATTCACATATATCTTCTTGAAAATGATGATGAAACTGATGCTAAACTTGATATTATGTCATTGATATCATATCTAGTGGAGTTTGAATGTTATTGGAATGGTAGGAAGGATGATTTTTCTCAATATAATCCATAACCTACTTCTACTTCATCTATATACTACTTAACAATACAATATTAAAATTATTTTAAACCCCAATTTTTGGGTTTTTTGAATGAATTGTTTATTTATTTTTGGAGTTCAATAGAACCAATTATAGAAGAGGAAAAATCGAGCATTGTGAACCTAGTCATATATCATTTCTAACAAAAACATAATATAAAATTCATTATTAATATAAATGAGTTTGATGATTTAAGAGAACATGTTGGTTCTCTCTAATAATATGTTTAAGATATGATTCTTAAGTTAGATACAATAATTTTGAATACAATGTTTTAGTCTTCTATATCTACTTCTCCTTCCACATTCATCTATTTTGAATCTTGATCGTATCTAGAGTAATGTGAGTGAATATCACAACATAAAACTTATTAAATATTAGTAAAAAGTATTCTTGACTGATATTCAAAAAATGATATATATGGTGTTTGAGAGATTTCAAACCCATGCCACAAAGAACTTGGAGTTGGATAGAAAAAATGTAAATCAAGTTAGCAGAGAAAGATACATCATCTAAAGGTCCATTTATTTATTATTCAGTAGAATCATTATATAATCAAAAAAATGGAATGTTTATAACCTTATATAGTTACCTTATAATTCCTCCTTCAACATTTTCCTTCAAAGCACAAGTTGATAAGATAAGGGTTTTAATTCAAGTCTTGGAAAGCTTTATAAAAAATGAGGAAGAGTTTTTTAAGGCCATGGAAGATGGTTCAAGGGATGTGAAGGACTTCAATCGATTTCTTGAGCCTCACATTTATGTTGTAAATAATGATATATTGTCTCTCCTTGTATTACCTATTTATTTATCCCCTCCTTCTACCACCTATTCTAACAACCCTTTTGGTTATTCTCTTAGAAAAGCTATAAAATAACTCTATTATTTTTATAGATTTGTGGAAATTTAAGAATTTTTTTCCACTTTTACACCATAGCCTCTAGTATTAGCCTATATAGACATGGGAAGGGATCTAGTTTCCTCATATGGAATCAGATATGTGTATGATTCTGATATTTATTGGAGTACCTTTTTGGATCTCTTTTTTGTAATAACTTATGAATTTGAAATGAAATTATTTATTAATATTTATGTTTTTATTTTTATGGTATTATCCCTCATCTTTTTGAATACTTTTTTATCTTTTAATATGGCTTTATTTTTATTCATAATCCAAATAGGGAGATAACATTATGATGTTTCAATTCATTTAATATAAATATATGACGATTTTCAAATATTAAAAGGTCGGATATTGTTAAATTTTTCCAAAAAACTCTTTGTTTTAGTGAAATAAATTGAGGTTTATTATATTATTAATGATCTTCATGTTTTATAATAGTAAAATGTTTTCTAGAACAAATTATGTAAGTGTATTTGTCTTGAAGTGACCGCATCAACCTACCATATGAATATGTTCAATTAGTCATGAAGGCCAAATGACCCTGTAGAAGTGATCAAATGTTGAAATATAAGTGACCACATGAACAATCAAGTAACCATGCATCAGATAAACAAATTATCTCTATGTATTGAAGAGACTTCATGAAGAGTTTAAGTGACCACAAAAAGGATTCAACCCACCACATGAAGAAAATAAGTGGCCTTTTGTAAAAAACGAAATAACCATTCAATGTGATCGTACCTTGTGACCATGCCTTGTGATGGTGATAAATGATCATGTAAAGCAACTATGGAAAGCGACCATGATAAGTGTCCAAGAAAATTAAATATGCAAAGTGACTATATGCTTAAGGTACCATGATTATGTGAGTACTAAGTGACCATGTATTACATAAGAAATGAGATATATTTAAATAACCAAAACCTATATTTCGATGCATTTAATCAAGATTCATAAAATTTATGGTTGTTAATAAGTGTAAGGATTAATTTATGAGTATTATCAAACGTATAATTAGAGAAGGTTATATTTTTAAGATTAAGAGACACTGATGGAAAATGAAGTAATGAACCATCATGCGGGACACATAGGTACACCAAGAAAGTACTCTGAAACACTACTTCAGTAAATAATTACATGATACTATCTTTTTTGGGACCTCTCAATGAAACACTTCAATAATGTTTTATCAAGGACATATCTAAAGACAATTGATCAAATGAATCTAATCAGACTAAGATTATTAATATTTTTACTCTTTCTACCTATAAAACTTTCTTTTTTAGATTAACATTGGAGCTCTATTTTCATTACTCTATATATTCACTAGAATAATGTCTTACATTGAACTATAGAGTACAAGACAGTCTTTATGAAACACCAAATGATATTAAAATTGGAACATAATATTTGATAGTGAATATGACATATGACACCAAGATTATAAGATAGTGTAAAAAAAAGAATTTTTAATATATATATTTTTAAATAGATTCAATCTCTTTGATATCTTGTGATAAACACAATAATGGGTTTAAATGAAACATGATTCTATACTAAAATATTCTTATTTAAACAAACCATTATAACATAGTTGTTAAGTTGCAGGGTATGAATAGAAATAACTCTATAATTTTAAATATTTGGTTAAAATATTTATAAAATAATATAAATAGTTACCTTATAATTGGATGTAAAATAATAATCATTTGGAAGAAATGTATATGTTTTCTAAAAAACTATATTTTTATAAAAGATGGTTTACTCGTAATTTTGGAAAACAATTTAAAATTAATTTTTACCATATTTAGAAAAATTATTTTTTAAAATGAAATTAATTTTTAAAATCAACATATCAAAATTACCTTAAGGTGAATTTTCTAGATTTATCTCAATGGTTTCACTTTTTTATGTAGTGAAAGATACTAATTTTTAATGAAAACATTGTTTTCATTGAAATCATTTTAATGTTACATTTTGATTAAAAATTATATTTAAAGTAACCTTAGTTAAATTATATTATGATAAATATAATTTAGATTATTTGAATCATTTTCATATTTAATTTTTATATGAAATCATTCTATACTTATGAGAATTTTCTCTACGAAGAACACTAGTGCAGAAAACGTTCTTTACGTCGGTTATTTTTCATTTTTTACGTCTTTTTTTAGCCGACATTAATATGTACGACGTTATAAATATTGTTTTTTATGTCGTTTATTTACAAACCTACATTAAAACATAACATCGCGGTGTTTATAACTTTAGTTATTAATTAACCGGCATTCAAAAACCAAGGGGGAGGGTTTATCACGTCGGTTATTATATAACCGACGTGATAAAACGGTGCGGAGGTGTTTATCACGTCGGTTATATAATAACTGATGTGATAAAATATTTTTCCAGCCTTTATCATGTCGGTAATGTAATAACCGACGTGATAAACTGGAGGGGGGGGGGGGTTATCACATCGGTTATTATATAACATATGTTATAAACCAGTCCGGGGGCCTTTTATCACGTCGGTTATTTCATAACCGACGTGGTAATACAGTTCGAGGGACTTTTATCAGGTCGGTTCTTCAATAACCAACGTGATAAAAGGCCTGTTAAATGGTTTATCTCATCGGTTATATAATAACTGAGGTGACAAACAAGTCTGATGGCCTTTTATCACGTCGGTTATTAAATAACTGATGTGATAAAAGGCCTAGGAAAAGGTTTATCAGGTCGGTTATTATATAACGGACATGAAAAACCAGTCTAGGGTCCCTTTATCACGTCAGTTATTGAATAACAGACATGATAAAATTCCTGGGAAATGGTTTATCAGGTCGGTTATTATATAACTGACTCAATAAACCAATCTGAGGGCCTTTTATCACGTCGTTTATTCAAATAACCGATGTGATAGACCATTTCCCATGACTTTTATCACGTTGGTTATAAAATAACCGATGTGAAAGACCAATTTTTTTAAAAATGGAATGCATTCCTCTACTCTGCCCAAAACCACCAGAAACCAAATCAAGAATTCATACCACAAAAAAAGAAGTAGACCAAAATAAGAACCAAAGAAAAATTAAGCATTTACCCTATTGGACAGCCCCCACTACACCCCTGGACTGCCCCCCGACCCCATTGGACAACCCCCCCTACACCCCTGGACTACCCCCCGACCCCCTGGACAGCCCCAAACACCCCAGGACAACCCCCCACCGTCATGTATACCCCCCACACCCTGGACAGCACTCCCACACCCCTAGAAAACTCCCCACACCCCTGGATAGCCCACCACCCCTGGACATTCCCCACACCCCTGGACAACCCCCCACACCCTCCCGGACACCCCCCCCCCCCGCACACCCCTGGACACCCCCACCCTCTTGGACACCCCCACCCCACCGGACAGCCCTCCTACACCCCTGGACACCCCCACACCCCTGGATAGCCCCCACACCCCTGGACATCCCCCACACCCTGTATATCCCCCCACACCCCTAGAAGACCCCCACACCCATGGACACCCCCACACCCCTGGACACCCCCACCCTTTTGGACACCCCCACCCCACCGGACAGCCCTCCCACACCCCTGGACACCCCCACCCCACTAAACACCCCCCACACCCTTGGAACCCCTCCCCCCAGACCAGAATCCATACCAGAAAAACCATCATAAGTAGACCACAACAAGAATTATAGCAAAATTAAAAATTCACATATATAACATTCAAAACATACACTGTCAACATAACAAAAACTAAATCCAACCTAAACGACTACCAAATACACAATTACAATGACAATATTAAAAATTTCATTTTACACTACAAACAACTAAAATTCAATCAAACCTATAAAATAATTTTACCACTCCACTTGTAAGTGTTTGATGTCTTGGGCAGTATAGGGTTGAGGGTCATTAAATAGCTACAAATGAAAAGGATAGTAGTTAAGGTGTATAATGAATAAATCAAATTTAAATATTATGGAAATGTTTAAAAGGAAATATTACCAGGTAAAAGTTCACAACTGTCCCAGTTGTTATTATTTCATAGATAAATCTTAACATATAATATTCACATTCGATGATGCCTTGTTCTTCATGAAAATTCTGTTTGAATGAGTGTAAATTCAATATATTATTTTTATATAATAAATCAAAAAGTATAAATTATAAATGGATATTTACCTTAGCATTTACATATTTGATCTTTTCACTCGTTTTATTTGTGTTTTTTCAAAAGTAGACCCATTCCCTGTTAGAAAATAATAAGAATAGCGTAAATTTAAAATTCATTATAATATATAAAACTATACACAAATTGAAACTTACATTTCTAATATATTCATAAAAATTTCCTGCACATCATCATGGACAGAGCATATCCAATAAAGTTTTTTCTCCCTTGGGAAAAAAACCCCTAACATCCAATGATCATTGATAAAAGAAAATTTAAGGTTAGTGGTATTTTATGTTAAAAGATAATGAACTCTTTAAGAGAGATGTGTTTCATACCTCTCACAAAAAGGCATCATCCAATATTTTGTGACTATATTCTGTTCAAGTCTTTCAGAAATATAAAGCATTATTTGTTCCTCATCCAATGTACATGCTTCAAGGGAAATCAATTTTGCACCCATGAATCCATATACATTTGTCAGCTCATTCCTCTCAAAATTTTTATAAATATACCTAATAAAAAACAGACATAAGTATACATTTTTAATATATATAACGCAGTGAAAATGTGTTAAGACTTACATGGAAAAAAAATTCACCACGTTTATGCCCAACTTATCTCCAGTAATAAGCTCCATGATATCAGTTTTCATAATCCCCAGAGCTATTGCACATCCACAAACATGAGCTTCCACTAAAAACTCATAATGACCCACCAACAAATTTAAATATCTTGACAATCTGTCAAGACTACAAGAATCTGTATCTGATGTCATATCCATTTGTCTTTGTTTTTGTCTATACAATATTTCTTTACCTTTTAAGTATTCCTATAAATATAAATAGAAAAATATATTATTTTTCAACTGATAAAACAAGTTTAATAAATAAAATAAAATAAAAGATATAACATTCATACCTATATGGTAATGTGTCGAAAAAGTCTGGATGGCCAAATTAAAAAATGGATGATACTATGTCCAACTGTCGTCACCTCATCCGTAGGTAATGGTACTTGAGCTGATCTATCTATAATAACCTGTACAGTGACCCTCTGATTCTCTACCTCTAATTGTTCAAGATGAACTATATCTCCTATACAATATACCGACCCATATGCAACTATGTGATGTTTAGGATCATCAGCATACGACTTGAAATAAGTAGGAAGCTATGGAGGAGGAGTAGGATAAAAATTGGGGTCCGCAGGCTGAGGTGGGGGAGTGGGAGCTACTAGAGGAGGTGGAGGATAAATAATGGGGTCTTCAAGGAGAGGTGGAGGAGTGGTAGCTACAGTCTGAAATTTCCTTTTCATGTCTGCAAACATAGACTGTACCGACGCTCTAATCTTTTCCTCTATCATCGCATTAATATTATGAATTTTAGCCTCCAATGATTCTATTTTTTTATAAACACCCTCAACGTTAGAAGTTGAATAACATGGAAACACTTTTCTTACCGATACACCTGTCGGATATCCTCTTACACGACCAGGATGTTTGGGCTTTCCCAATGGTACAGATAAAATATCTTTCCTCCTAGTAGCTGTAAATTCCCCTTGTGATCTTTTATCCTCAAGAGAGTCCTATATCAATTAATTGAACATTTCTGTAATGATTGAAATTATATGAATAAAATAGTTAACTTAAAAAAATAGATATATTACAATCCTCTCAGCTATGATTCTCGATTCTTCTGAAAGATATTTCCCTTTTTTCACATCCGAGCTCTCTTCAATTTTTCATCTCTAGATGGAGGGGATGGAGGGGCCACCTCTCCAGATCTTGAAGTCTCAGCTCTTAGTTTTTGAAATTTTTCCACCATCATTTGTTCTTCCAAAAATTCATACCCTCCCCGAGATAAACTACGAGGGTATACATTTTTAGATAGGATCTCTTGATGATCTTTCCTTGTTTGCTGTAAATTAAGAATAAGAAATCATTAACAAAACATTAATAAGATCATTTATATAAGAAATCTTATAAAATTTTACATTTCCCTTACCAAAAATGACTCTTTTCTTCTAATTTAAACAAACTATCTCCATGTGTCTTCATCTATAAAAGGATATATACGACATGGATTATCATGACTCCTATGACGAAAAATGAAATCTGATGATAGGATTGATTTAAAATCCCTCCATCTCCTGGTAGCCATCGATTAACATTTCTTCCTGACTCCTCCAGGGTCAAGAATATCAAATTTCATCTAATAAAGAAGAGGTTAAACATATTATATATACTAGAATCATTTATACAATAGTCAAACAATATCAAAAGATCTTACCAAAATTGTCTTCCACAACTGAGAGATTATCTCTTTATCCACACTTCTCCAGTCATTATACAGAATGCTTATTTTACTCTTAGCCTATGTTAATACAAAACTCTTTAAATATTTTTCATTTGGACCTCTAGGAATATCATCATCATCAAACTCAACGAGTATCCTCTGATACTGCATATGAGCAAGTGCTAATTTTGGTAAAAGTGTGCACCCATGTTTACCAACACTTGAACTCTTTGTTGTAATAGGAGCACATGAGGAAGATTGGGGAACATCAAGAGGAGCATGTTAATGTTCCTCCCCAGAGGTATGAATAATATGATCATCTCAAAAATCATATGGTTGATCAACTTAATGATCTATCATTATCCTTAAAATCAAAAAAAAAACAAACAAACATTAGTTCACAAATATACAAATTAAAATATTTTAATACTACTGTAATCAGAAAATAGAAAATTGTACTAAGTTATGTAATAGTAAACATTGTTAATATGGTAAGCATGTTAAACAATGGTAAAGATGGTCAAGATGGTAAAAATGGTAAACATGGTAAACCTAGTAAACCTGGTAAACATAGTAAAGTAATTGTCACTGAACAAAAATAATAGATATATAATTCATGTAATAGTAAACATGATAAAGTAAACTAAACAAACTTAAAACAAAGAAAAACTTATACTTATTTTGTTTTAATACATGTTTTAATAATTAAAAAACTTACGATAATATCTAAAATTTTATGAAAAAAATAAATGTAAACAAGAAATAAAAATATGTTACCTGTAATTTTAGGAATGTACAAATGGATTGTTTTCCCAAATTCCTTTGTCGTGATCATTCCTTATGGCACAAACCATGTCTTCAACAAGCTCATAATTATGTTCTGTTAATCTTTCCATGGAAGTAGGGATCTCACATAAATCAGCATCTTCATCAAGTTCATCCTCACCAATATATTGTTTTTTCCCTTGTAAAACAACATCCCACTGCATATCTGATTGATCTACTACATAGAAAATTTGATTTTCATGTGTTTCCATTATAAAAGAATCCGTTGTGTCTTCCAATCTATTTAGATTAACAAGTGTCATTCCAAATTCATCATGTCTACCACTATTTTTACCGATAAACCATTTACAGTTAAAAACAAGAACTTTAATTTGAAAGTAATCAACCTCCCATATGTCTTCAATCACTCCATAATATGCACTTGATGTAGAAATTGGGTTTTTCTCCTCAGCACTCAAAAAATGAATTGCTTCTGCAAACAACAATACACCGCTATTCTGAACTGCACTTCTATTGTCCCGAGCTTTTGTATGAAATGTATAGCCATTAATGTCATAACCGGACCATGTTATCACATTTAAACATGGACCACCCACTATCCATTTTAATGTCTCTGATACATCTAATCTACCATGAAATGTTTTTTAAACCATGACAAAAAAATTATTGTGCTCATTCAAAATCCAAATTTCTTTTTTCTTTGGATGACATTTTTTCAACTCATTAATATGAAATGTGATATACAGTTGAGCATCAGCTATGTTATTCAAGATTCATGATTCTAACTTCTTCATCAGTTTAGTTGACAATGATTTGACTTTTAAGCCATGAATCCCCTTTCGCTCACTATTAACTCGTTCATGGCAAGATGGAGGCAAACCTATGTGCTGCGTCGCAGCCAAGTAGCTCGTACAAAACTCTACAACCTCCTCAGAAATATACTTTTCAATAATGGAGGCTTCAGGTTGATATGGATTCTTAACATAACCCTTCAATATTTTTATATAACTTTCAAAAGGATACATCCAACGAAGATATACAGGTCCACAAAGCTTTATTTCTCGAACCAGATGAACCATTAAATGCACCATTATATAAAACAAATTTGGTGAAAAATACATTTTTAATTGACAAAGTATAAAAATTACATCCATTTCCAAAATTCTCAAAGCATTCACATCAATATTTTTATTATAAATTGAATTGAAAAAATAACACAACTTCATTATAGACTTTCTGACACGGATGGGCAATATTCCACGCAATTAAACTGGTAGAATTTATTACATCATGACGTGAAAATCATGTGATTTCATACCTATCAACTTCAAGCCCTTAAAGAAGAAGAAAAAAATTTATTTGAAGAATAACATTGAGGAACTTTGATATCATGAAGACACTGACAAAAGATAATTTTCCCCCTCTTTAATAATGTATGACAAGCCGGGGGAAGAAATGTTCATCTTCCTTTAGAAGTGGGAGCTAAATCCAAACGTATTCTGATTGATAGTAAGTCTAATCTTGCATTCAACCCATATTTTTTCTTTCCTTTAATATCTAAAAATGTTCCAATCAAACAATCACAGATATTCATCTCAACGTGCATGACATCAATATTATGTTTAAGTTCATGATATCTCCAATATGGTAGCTCAAAAAATATTGACCTTTTCTTCCAAATATGTCTATCATTACCAGATTTCTGTGTCTTTCCCAATGTCACATCATGGTTTTTCACCCTCTCAAAATAAAGATTAGGGGATAAAGGTTTTGGAGCAATATTAAATTCTTGTGAGCCATTGAATGCCTTTTTTTAGTCTTCTATAAGGGTGATCCATAGGTAAAAACTTTCAATGACCCATGTACACTATTTTCCTCCCATGATGCAATTGACAATATGACGTCTGTTATTCTCAAATTGGACATGCTTTATGCCCTTTAACACTATATCCAGACATATTTCCATATGCTGGGAAGTCATTTGTAGTGAACAAAAGCACTGCATGTAGTTGAAAATATTCCATTTTATAAGAATCGTACACCCTATTACCATCTGCCCATAAAAGTTTCAAATCATCAATCAATGGTGACAAGTAAACATCAATATCATTGCCGAGTTACTTCAGACCAGAGATCATTATACTCAACATGACATATTTTCGTTTCATACAAACTTCAGGAGAGAGGTTGTAAATTACCAATAAAAAAGGCCATGAACTATGTGTGCTACTGATGGTTCGGTATGGATTCATTCCATCTATGCACAACCATAGTCTGAGATTTCTAATTTCATTTCCAAATGTAGAATAATGCTCATCAATTTTCTTCCATTGTAGACAATCAGCTGGATGACGTATTTTTCCATCACATAACCACTCATCTACATGCCATCATAACCTTTTTGAATCATGTGAATTAGCAAATAAATGTTTGAAATGATGAATTATAGGAAGATACCAAAATACCTTTGAAGGGATCTTTGTAATCTCTACATCAGCCTATGATTTTTATTTCACCTTATATCATGATGTCCCACATTTAGGACACTCTGATAGAATTTCATATTCCTTCCTATATATAATACAATCATTTGGACGGGCATGTGTTTTCTTGTATCCCAATCCCATCAGGAATAATATTTTCTTGGCCTTATAATGTGAATCTGGAAGATCGTTATCTTTTGGAAGAAAGTCTTTCATCAATTGTAGGAGCTCTGTAAAATTTCTGTCACTCCATCCATGTTTCACCTTCAGGTTAATCAATCTTAACACCACCGAAAAAACAGTAAAATCTGTACAACCAAGATATAATGGATTTTTAGCATCACCATATAGACGTGGAACTGTCGATTCTATCTCAATTTGTTCTGCGGAAATATCAAGAATCATTTCTTTAGTTCCATCGAAGTTACCATCTTGTGAATCATCATCATTAGTGACATTCCGTCCAGTTTCACCATGCCAAATCCAAGGGCTGTAACTCAGATTAAAACCATGACATATTAGATGATATTGTATCTCTCTACTTTTCAACTTCTTCATATTCAAATATTTCAGGCATGGACAGAAAAAAAAAATGTCACTACTTGGAACATTTTGTTTAGTAAATTCCAAAAAGGCATAAACACCTTCCTTATATTCATTGCTCATTAGATGTGTCGTAATCCAATTTTGAATCATTATTACCTATAACAAATATCAAGATTATACATCTTTTTAAGATAAGAAAAATATATGTTTATATTAAAAAAAATCATAATTTGAATGTAAATATTTTTTGAAATATAAAACAAATCTATGCATATTTAAAAAAATATGCTTGAATATGATTTTAAAAAAGAAAATATAGTTAGATATAATAGTTTTAAATTCCATTGAATCAAAGAAAACCATTGGGACTCCAATGGACACCCTAGACACCCCCCCCCCAACCCTCTGGACAACCCCCCAAACCCCTTGAACACCACCCCCACCCCATTGGACACCCCCTGGACACCACCACCCTCTTGGAAAGCCCCCCACCCCTCTGGATAGCCCCCACCCCTGGAAAGCCCCCCACCCCTCTAGAAAGCACTCCCACCCCTCCAGATAGCACCCCCACCCCTCTTGGACACCACCCTACCCCCCACCCCTTGGACACCCCCTGGACAACCCCTAACCCTCTGGTCATCCCCCCAACCCTCTAGACAGCGCCCCACCCCCTGGACAGCCCCCCACCCGTCCAGACAGCCCAACCCACCCCTCCTGGACACCACCCCACCCCCTACCCCCTTGGACACCCCCTGGACACCTTCCAACCCTATGGACAGCCCCCCAAACCCTCTGGACAGGCCCCCACCCCCTTAGACATCCCCCACCCCCTTCGACACCCCCACCCCCTTGGACCCCCCCCCCCCCCACACACACACACCCCTGGACTGCCCCCCCCCCACCTCTATGGACACCCTGGACACCCCCAACCCTCTGGATACCCCCCCAAACCCTCTTAACACCACCCCGCCCCCTTGGACACCCCCTTGACACCACCTCCTCCTTTGACATCCCCCACCCCTCTGGACAGCCCCCACCCCCTAGACAGCCCCCACCCCTCTCGATAGCACCCCCACCCCTCCTAGACACCACCCCCACCCATACCCCCTTGGAAACCCCCTGGACAACCCCCTACCCTCTAGACAGACCCCCAACCCTCTGGACAGCCCCCACCCCTGGATATCCCCCCACCCCTCTAGACAGCACCTGCCACCCCTTTTGGACACCACCCCCACCCCCTACCCCCTTAGACACCCCCCTGGACACCCCCAACCCTCTGGACAGGCCCCCACCCCCTTCGACACCCCCACCCACCCACCCCCTTGGACAACCCCCCACCCCCTTCGACACCCCCACCACCTTGGAACCCCCCCCCCCCCCACACACACACACCCCTGGACTGCCCCCCCCCCCCCACACCTCCATGGACACCCTAGACACCCCCAACCCTCTGGACAGCCCCACGAACCCTCTAAACACCACCCCCATCCATGGACTCCCCATGGACACCACCAACCCCTTGGACAGCCCCCACCCCTCTGGATAGCCCCCCACTCCTTAGAGATCCCCCACCCCTCTAGACAACAACCCCCACCCCTCACGGACACCACCCCCACCCCCTACCCCCTTGGACACCACCTGGACACCCTCAACCCTCTGGACAACCCCACACCCCCGGACAACCCCCCAAACCCTCTGGACAGGCCCCCACCCCTTTGAAAGCCCCCCCCCCCACCCACCCCCTTGGACAACCCCCCACCCCCTTCGACACCCCCACCCCCTTGGACCCCCCCCCCCCCCGACATAGACACACCTCTGGACTGCCCCTCCCCCCCACCTCCATGGACACCCTAGAGAGCCCCCAACCCTCTGGACAGCCCCCAACCCCCTTGGACAGCCACCAACCCTCCTAACAGCCCCATAGAACCAAGGGATATTAACCTCAAGCTACTAGTTTTGGCATATCAAAGGATTTTAACCTCAAGATACTAGTTTTTGCATATCTAAGGATTTTAACCTCAAGCTACTAGTTTTGGTATCATGCCATTATTCAAAATGAGAACCATGAATTGTATCTCCTACTAGCCTAAAATTCTCTATTGTGAAATGAATCGGGTTTTAAAAGCATATGAAGACTTATAATAGTCCACGAAAATAAGCGACGTAAATAGATTATGGAACTACAAATAGTGATAGCCAAAATAGAAACAACCATGGATCCAAAACAAACATTCCACCATGAAAAGCCATATATACTTATAAAATAAGTCACACTAGTACACGGAACGGGTGTATCACAATGATTTACATATAAATTGTAGAAATATAGGTGAATGAGATAATTAGTTTTCAATGACCAAAAAAAATTACCTTCAATGTCGGGCATCAGCGAAACAAAAACAAACGAAATAGAAGTAGGTGAGGCTTGCGTGAATATTGCGAGTCGATCTAATAGATTTGGTTATAATAAATAAGATGATGATGGAAAAACGAGGTAATAGGGTTTGAAATTCGAAGAAACTTACCTAGTTTAAACAAAAAAAATAACAAAACGTAAATATAGACTATCCGAAAAAAATGAAGGAAATAAATTTGTGGGAGGCTTACCTGAGTGTTGCGAGTGGAGATGATAGATCCGAGGAGAGAAATGATGATAAACGATGATGGCCAAATGATTTTAACAAAACCAGAACGAAGATTCGATTAGGGTTTTCCATGTGAGAGAGATGAGTCGCAGGTCTGTCGATCTAAAAATCAGCAATGACAATCCACGGGGTGTGTTAATTTTTTAAATGTTTTAAAAGGTCAGTTATTAAATAACCGACATTATAAACTATTTTTATTACATTTATTAAATCAGTTATTATAATAACTGACGTTATAAATGTATCAAAAAATGCAGTTTTTATGTTGGTTATTTCATAACCGATGTAAAAAAAGACGCGTGTTGGTTTTTTACGTCGGTAATTATATAACCGACGTAAAAAACAAATCAGAAACAACAGTTTTTACGTTGGTTATTTTACAACTGACATAAAAACTACCGGGTGTTGGTTTTTTAAGTCAGTTATAATATAACCGATGAGAAAAATTCAGCGGGTTGGGTTTTTACGTTGGTTATTTGATAACCGACGTCACAAAGCCCTCAGATGTCGCCTTTTTTACGTCAATTATTTTATAACCGACGTCAAAAATCCACTCTCTATATTTTTTACATCGCTTATAAAATAACCGACGTAAAAAATCATGTATCACAGATTTTCACGTCGGTTATATATAACCGACGTGAAAAATGGTGACATTAAAAACGTTTTCTACACTACTGGAACTACTTTTTCATCACATCATCATTTTTAATTTTAAAATAATTTTTTTCCACTTCTGCAAATTAAATTAGAAAAAATTGATTCCATATTTTGTATCATAACAATTAATATTTTATAATAAGTTACACTTAATTTCTATCTCATAATCATAATTTAAAAAAATTAAAAATTAATTAACATTGTTAATGTTTAAATGAGTTTATCATGGGGTGTAACTAAAAATTTATGAGTTAAAATGACATATACATTTTTTCAATACTTTTTGTATGGACATATTTAAACCCTTATAATCTTATTCTGAATTTGTATAAGTTTTTGGGACACTTTTACATGAAATTTACCAATATAATAATTTATGTAAAGAAAAAGAAAAATGTCATCCTCTTGCGTTTAATGTTTAATTACATGTTCACATAAAGATGAAAGAAAGATATAAAAAATATGGATAGAGAGTTATTTTTATAATTGAACTAATTTATTGATATATTTTTTTAATTTTTATTTAAAATATAATTACATTAAAATATTAATAAATTCCAACAAAATAATTATTTAATTAATAGAAAAATAAAATAAATGATAATAAAAATATTAAAAGTTAAATAAATTGAATTAATTATTGTTCTAATATAATTTGTTAGTTAAATATATCTTATTATATAGTTCTTAAAATAATATATTTGATATCCATCATTGTATTTATATATTTTTTAAATTAAAACTAAATAAATAATGTCTGATTGACATTATTGAGATTTTAAAATAAATATTATTTTAGTAAATTATTTGAAATTACGGAAAAAACTAACTTCTTAAAAGTGATTTTCAAATGATTAAAAATATAAAATATTTTATATCTGTGGACCAACTATTATTTTATATTGACTATATTGACCCCTAATTAGTATGAATTTTTGTACCATGATTAAGGCAAAAAATGGGGTTTTTCACATTACACACGCTTGTGCTAAAATTAATTTTCAACAAACATAAGATATTTATATGATAAGTTGTACTTAATATTTCTAAGTACTTTTAAAAAATAATATAATAATTCTTATTTTATTTTAATCATAAAGGATAAATTACCTTGGATAAACTAACTGGTCACAATTGTGGAAAACTGTAATGGTAAATGTAAGGAAACTAATAAGTTAAGGAAGAAATTTTTTAAAGAATGTGTTTTTTGGGTTTGATGGTGTTTATTGAACATAAAATCCATACACCCCTTTAATTGTAAATTTTAGAGCCACCTAAGATGATAGTTACTTCCCATTATTTAATAATTTTTGGTATTTAAAAATATTTCACTCTCTCAATTATAAAAGGGTACTCAGTCCTCTCAATTATTCACAACAATAAAACTGTTTGTGTCAAAAAATATAGAAAAAGAACTCCCAAAAATCCTTATCCACATTTTTGATTTTTCTTATTCACAAAATAACAGCCCTAGTGTACTTTATAAGATATCCAAAGGAGGTTTCTATAAGAGATGATAATCGTCTTAACAAAGATCTGTCTTTTCCATTTTGATTTTTTCCACCATAAATTATATTTTAAAACATCAAATATAATTAAAAAATTATATTAAAAATAATAGGATTTTATTATTTTAATTTTATTATATTTATCCATCTATGCATCTATAAAATGGTAAACATAATTTTTAATCATTTTTTTGAAGGACTACCACCCCGTGAACCGATAAAACTCATTTTCCATAACACCTCTAATAGTTGTATATAATGATGGATTTAATAAATATATATATATATAATATTTAAAATATAATTATAATTTTATAGATATAATATCCCATATACATTGTTAATTTCAATTCGGTTTTAAATAAAATAATGTCACACGTGTGTACAGCGGACTGCCACCTCACAAAGCAATTTGGTCCATTTTTCAATTAAGATTAACATGGAATGTAATGAGGATAAATTTAATGAATATATGTGATATATATGAAATTATATAAATTATTGAAAATTAATATCTCATAAAATTATTTACACTTTCACCCTTTATGGTAATGATATCATCGCTTGTGTGTATGTACGACCTACCATCCCCACAAAGCAATGTGACTCACTTGCCATTTCCAACTCAAATAATGATTTTAATAATGAATATAATGGGTAAATATGATATTTATAAAATTAATATCATTCTTAATATGAATTATCTATATCATTTTTACAATAACTTGAACTTTTGAAACAAAACACACATGAGAAAAAAAGGTAAATAACACATGAAGAAAAGAAAATAATGAAATATTATTAATAAAATGGTAGTAGATTTTTAAAATAGGATCAAGTATGTTATTATAAATATAAATATAGTTCTATTATAAATTAATAATATTATTAAAACCATTATACTTGAGTTTTGTACACATATGTGGGTTGTCTAACCTAAGGTAAGGGCTTTTTCATCTCACTTTTACTTCCATGAGACATATGTTGTATTCACCACTTAATCCTTGATGTGGTATATATACATCCAAATTTTGATGTTTTATATTGTGAATATTTATATCTTCAGGGTATTTAATTTATCATTTGAATTAATTTATTTCAGGGTTATTATGATTCAATAGTTACAAATGTGGTAAAGGTTAATTTCATAGTATCACCATTATTCCTGATTGTTTTTGCTTAAGTCTCCATTATGGGAATTATTTTTCTAATTATATCATAAAAACAATATATTTCTTTATAATACTTTTATTTCATAAATTTTAAATTAATAGTACCATTTTTCACTATTTTTTACTTTAAATTATTAAGAACATATATTTAATAAAATCCGACTTTATTTCCCTCTTTGGTTGAAAATATTTTTTCATAAAAAAAGGTTTTCTAAAAAGGTTTTCAAAAAATTTCTATCCTTTTCCGAATTCTTTGTTGAATTAATTTTTACCCATTTTATAATTATTAATATTTTTTATTAAATTAATATTCATTCAATTTCCAAAAATAAGACCTATTTGGTTTTTACCAAAAATATGAAAGGAATATTTTTTTAAAGTGTACAACATGAATTGAATTTTACACCTTCATGACCAAAAAAAATTAAATATTATTTTATATATTTCAAAATTTTTATTTTAAATGAAAATAATTTTCATGTTATTTTTTTACTAAAAAATTATTTTTGAAGTGAAATGATATTTTCCTCAAGAATGTTTTTAATGACATTTTTATGGTATTTCAATTTATCAATGAAATAAACCCTCCACAAGGGATATTATGTATTAATATCATACTTATTCATTATTTTTATTTTTTATGATTAGTTTTATTAAATATATATAATTTTATTTTCATCCATGATATTACTATGAATGATTTATGATTATGTTTATTTGATTGGGGTATGTATTAAAATTTCATTTTTTAGTTTTTTAACATGAATGTTTATGTTTATTATGTTTATCCCCTTTCATATGTTTAATGCATCAGAGTTAGTACGTGAATGGTGGGGACTGGTTATATATAGCACCTTAATGCATTAATAAGTATTAATAGACAGATCACTTGGCCAAATTATATATGTATCTACCCACAGATTTAATCATTATGGTGAAAGGTCTTGAAAGTATGTTTTATATATCTAGAAATATGAATTCCCTCATTATGATATTTTTTATTTATTTACATGTGGCTATTGAATTAGTTATAAAATCCATGGATAAGTTTAAAGCTCACATGATTATTTATGTGGCAGTATTTGAGCTTCATTTACTTAGGCCATATTATAATCACGTTAATTTTCTTTAAATGGCATATATTTCAATTATTTAAAATTCCATATTGATTTTTCTAATTTATTCATGACAAATTTTGCTATATTATAACCCCTAATGAGCATATAAGATCATCTATTTCTTATGTTTTATTTTACCCAAGATACCATATAGTTTATTATGATTGATATTTTGGGATATGCTAAGGGGAATAATGTAATTTTTAAAGAAAATATTTTTCTGCATTTAATTCTTCAAATGATTGTGAAATTCAATTACGTATCTATTTTTCCAATACTACTAAACAATTCAGCCCTTTGGGATGTGATTCCTTATATCTAGTGTCAATGTAATAAAGTTACCAAAGAATATAGATACTAGGGTCATGGTCATTACAGTTGGTACCAAAGGATGTTTTGTTGAAACATTGATAAATCAATTTAAGAAAAAATTGATTAGATAACATAATCCTCTGATTGAAATTTTGGACAAGCATATAATAATATCCTAAAGTTTTTGTGTGGAATGTATTATGTTATTTTTACTCACAGTATATCTCTTTGTAGATAATAAATGTATAAGTGGATATGAAATATATGTACCAAGGTGTAATAACTCCAAAAATGGTGTGTCAGTGATCGAGTTGTCGAGCGCATCAAATAAGTTGTTTAGTTTTAACTAGAATTTCTGAAGTATAGAAGAAACCCTATGTCATCTCTCGATGGAACCATAGATCATTATTTCCAAAATTTGGTTCTAATTATGAATGTAAAAAAGGTAAATGGGGGTTTTATAATACTTGGATTAGATTATTAAAGATTACAAAAGAACAGGAAAGTGATAAAACAAATTAGAAGTAAACAAGATTAATTAAACATGATCAACTCGGGGTACTCACATAATGATCAACCTTCATTTCTTCATGAGATAGGATTCTGATATTTTAATCCCTAGTTTTTAACCCCTATAACCAAAATTTTACTGAGAATATACTAGGATACCTCCTAGGGTGTAGTCGAAAACACACAATGATTCACCAGACACCGCTGATGATTGGGTTTTTTGTGTTCAACTTTATAGTCGATGCTCACCATGGAAACACATGAAGAACTCAATGTATTTTCCATGTTTGTATGTTATTTCTTTATGATACCATGACATAAATGTACATGGCCTTGACAGTGCTTATGTGAGTTTTATTGACAAATATGAACTACACAAACACCGCAATTGAATGATGGATGAAAAAGGGATGGATTGTGTGTAAAACATCACATGAAAGGGTAGGCCCAAACATGATCATTTGAGTTTGAGTATAACATACAATTATATAACTCAATTAAATAAAAAGATATTATGATTAAAAAACAACTTAAAAACCTATAATTAAAAAGACCATTCAAATATTACAACATTAAGCTCGAGATTTACAACATGTTCCTCCCCGGGTGATCACAAGGGGTTTAGAAACCAATGGGAGGGGAAGAAGAAGAAGATGTTGAATTAGAACATCCCATTGCATCCAGAACATCAAATATTAGTGGGAGGAATCCTTTGGGACAATAATTTGGCATCACCTGTCCTCTGGTTCGAAATCCAAAATGGGTTTCCCAAGGTGCCAATTTATAGGAAAAGTGAAAAGTGGTTTTGGGCACCCTGATTTCACTAATCCTCTTGGCCCATAGTTTTGTCCAATCAGAAATTCTTAAATCACTTTGGACAAAACTATATATTTGTTGGGCGGAATAGTTTTTACCTCTATGTCAAATTTGGTGTACAGATATGAAATATAATAAGAGATATTGCTAAAATAGAGAGGCAAAGTTTTGACATCATGTAGATCCACTTTAGTGAACATATCAATTTTTATAGGCCTCTTAATGAATGAATTGGGATTCGGTTCCTTCATATTAAATGTATCTATGTAAATATAGGACCAACCCACAATGTTTGAGCCCATTGGAATGCACTATTTAGTACAAGAATGCGTTTTAGTCCACTAGTGTGCTTGGATCTGGTGCATATTGGCCCATTTTTACTGGACTTCATCATAGCTCCTCCAAATCACCCCCACCTACAATATAATTATCAAAAAAAGTAAAATTTCACTTTTTAACAGTGTTAAACCAAAAATAATTTAATCATACATGGAGTGAAATTTGTTATTATACTTGTAATTTTCAATACAAAACCAGTTTAATACATTGGTAGAAGGGTGAAATATAACAGTGAATCATGGTACGATCACACCCCCACACCTAAGCATTTTTACTCATGGGAAAAGTACAATTTCCTAATCATGTCCCATTCCTAAATAAAAGGTGTGAAAAAAATCCCTGATTCTTTTCATATGAAATTCATCATGTCTCTTTTATGGAATCAAGTTTCCTATCATTTTTCTTTTCTCACATTCAAATTTGTTGAACTTAATTTGTTCACGCATGCAACATGTTTCAACCTACCTCACCTACAAATTTTCCATCTTCACTCAACGAACATATGAAAGTAGATTTATGCTCTTTTCCTAGAGTTCATGTGATCTTATAATATTCTTTCTAAGATTCTCATTTCTCTACCAGCTGAAACTAGTGTGCTACTAAAGGGGACTTCCAACAGGTTGTTCTGAGGTTCGAGGTTTGGTACGATTTAATGTTTAAAAATTTTAGGTAGAAGAGGATTGATTAATCTATTATGTAAAAACATGTCAAAATTCAGCAATCGTTCACAATGAATGTACACACTCAACCCCTCACAAAGCGTATCAGCTCCAACTCACTATCCACATTGTCCATTTTTGTGGGTAAAAACCAAGAAGTGAATAAAAAAGAGTAAACATCCTCTTTCCTCCAATTTTTTCTTTTGTTCTATCTTGTTTTTCAATATAAACAACTAATTTTTTTATATATTTTTTTGGAGATAAATAAGGAAACATGTGTAAAAAAATGATGAAATAAGGATTGTGAACCCATTGCCCAAAGAAAATGTAGGCACCCTTTATATAAACCCATAACAATGATTCTCTCCTCAAAATTCCCATGGAAACACCCTCTCATCCACACATGATAAAAATAAATAGGAATATACAGAAGATATGAGTATGTAGGGATAAATCAGCTTGTAATGTGGCTACCTAAGAGGCATTTCATGCTCTCTGAGGATTAATAAGGATAAAATGTAAAGGTGGAAAAATAGAGGATAATTGTACAAAGGGATTTTCAATGAATGATTGCCTCTATCATGAATGTATCATACTTGAATATTATGGCTTCAAATAGAATCACATAAAGTTCTAGTTTCTCTACATGACCCAAGACTCTTAGGAAAGTGATTAAAAGAAATAATATATAATAAAGGTCTTATAATTTCTCTCGGGTAAGGGATTAAAATATTAGTCAGTTCTAATGAGGCATGGGATTTCAAAAACCATTAAATGCCTAAGAGTGATTTGAAAATTCAAATTATTGAAAAATATTCCATATCAACATTCATTTGAAAAACATTTTTTCAAAAAGAATAGAATTTTCCACAAAACCGACTTAAGCATGAAAATGATTTTGGATATTCTTTTTAAGATCAATTTTTATATAAAAACACAAAATGAGGAAAAAAGAAAATATGAAAACACATTTTTTTTGTTTTAATCCAAACTATGACATGTCACCCTCCCCCACACCTAAATGTTAAATTTTCCACAATGAATGTATTTTAAATAAATAGACAAGTAAATAAATGTAGAAAGAAGGTACAACCTACAAAGTGGTGTCATATGTGGCATTTATCAGTTGGATATCCTCTATAAGATGATTTTTAAAATCCTTATAGAAGTGTTTGAGCCTCTTCCCATTGACAATAATCCTTTGTATACTCTTCTCATGCAAAACCTATATAGCACCAAAAGGGTAAACATTAGCAGTGGTATAAGGACCGAGCCATCAGGAACAAAGCTTACCTGGGTGGAGATTTAGCCTAAAATTATACATAAGAACCTTCTCACCAATATGAATCTTCCACTAATGAATCATGTTATCAAGGATACCCTTTGTATTCTCTTTATAGATCCGAGAGTTCTTATATGCATTACATCCAATTTCTTCTTACTCTTGAATATAATGCTTCCTATGTTCACCTACATCTGAAATATTCATATTACTTTGTTTAAGAACCCTATATGCACAGTGTTATACATCCACTAGGACGTGAAAAGCCTTTCCAAACACTATTCTATATGGTGACATTCCGATTGGGGTTTTAAAAGTTTTACGGTATTCCCAATGTGCATTATCCAAGCGCAAACTCCAATATTTCTTTTTGGGTTGTACAATTTTTTCAAAGATTCTATTAACTTCCTAATTTGAGATTTATTCTTTTCCGTTATTATGGGGGTGATATGCTGTAGAGACTTAATGAACAACCCATACTTACAAAGAAAAATTTACATGTTGTGATTGCATAAATGTGAACCTTGGTCACTAATGATGAATCTTGACAAACCAAACCTACTAAAAATCTGGGACCTCACAAAATCAACAAAAAATCGAGAGTCATCGGTCCTAGTAGGTTTTTCTTCCACCCATTTAGATACATACTCAACAGCCAATAATATGTATAAAAAACAAAATGAATTTGGAAAAGGCCCATGAATTCAATGCCCCATGCATCAAATATCTCACAAAATAACATGGGTTGTTGGGGAATTTCATTCCTATTAGAGATATTTCTTGCGAATTTACATCTAGTCCATGACTTACAAAAATGATCGGCATATATATAAAATTTTGGCCAATAAAGACCGGAGTCAAGGACCATTCGAGATGTATGTTGAGAGCCAAAGTGACCCCCACAAGCCAAAGTGTTACAGAAGGTAAAAATAGAGGGGAACTCATAGTCAAGGACACACCAGTGAACTACTTGGTCACCAAAAATTCTCAACAAATATGGTTCATCACAAATGTACCACTGAGAATCATGTTTATGTTTCTGGGATTGTGATGTGCTGAAATTAGTGGGGGACCCTCGATGTTTCTAGAAAAATCAAAATGTACGTATACCAGTGGGTAAGGTCCATAGCCTCACAAAGTTTCTCATGGGGGAAGAATTATCCAATGGGAAGGGGTCAGTAAATATGATGGTCCACTGGTGGGAAAATCTTACTAATGTGGTCTGCTACCACATTTTCCACTACTATCTTTTCATGAATCTCAAGGTCAAACTCTTGGAGGAGGAGCATCCTCCAAATAAGGTGGGGCTTGGATTCAGGTTTCTTTAGGAGGAAACGAAGGGAAACATGATTAGAGAAAAAATGATTTTTGACCAAATAAGATATGAATTGAATTTTTCTAAGGAAAACACAATATAAATAAGTTCTTTTTCAGTTTTTTTTATAGTTTTTCATGGGCTGGGTCAAGGGTATGTGAGGCATATGCAATGATAAGAGGAGCCTTTTCAACCCTTTTTGATAAAACTGCCCCAACTAAAATGTTAGAGGCATCACACATAAGTTATATGGGGAGATCCCACATTATTGATTGGTTGATAATAGGTGGTTTGAGACTTCATTTTAGTTAATTGAAAGCATCCTCACATTTTTTATCAAAAAGAAATTCATAATTCTTTTACAATAATCGGGAAAAGGGAAATGTGATCTTACTAAAGTCTTTAATAAATCAATAGTAAAAACCAGTAGGAACCAAGATTGATCACACCTCAGGAACACATTTTGGATATAGAAGGGTTGAGATTAATTAAATTTTTGATTTATCCACTTGAATTCCCTCTTTGGAAATAACACGCCCAAGAACTATCCCTTGTTCAACCATGAAATGGATTTTCTAGTAATTTAATACCAGATCATTTTCTATGAAATGACAGATGCTAGAACATAGGTGGGACCAAAAATAATCAAAGGAAGTTCCATAAATCATGAAATCATCCATAAAAACATTTATGAAATTATCTATGTACTCTACAAATATACTCAACATATAATGCTGAAAAGAACCTGGAGCATTACAAAGACCAAAAAGGTATCCTTCGGTATGAAAATGTGCCAAATGGATAGGTAAATGCTGTCTTTTATTGATCCTTAAGTGATATATGTATTTTAAAATAACCAAAATTGTAATCAAGGAAACAATAATGGGACTTACAATCCAATTGTTCTAACATTTGGTCAATGAAAGGTAGAGGGAAGTGGTCCTTTCATGGGGCTTGATTTAGTGTTCGATATTCAATACAAACTCACCAATTATTTTTCATATGTGATGGAACCAATTCATTCATTTCATTTGACACAACTTTTATTCCTATTTTTTAGCAATAATTTGAATTGGGCTAACCCATTTACTATCAGATATAGGATAAATGATCCTCGTAGAAAGTAATTTACGGACTTCCAATTTTACCACTTTAAGGAGAGTGGGATTTAACCGATGTTGAGACTGTCTCATAGGCTTAGCCTCATAATCCAAAAGTATATGGTGAATATAAATATATCGGCTAATCTCGGGAATATCTGCCAATGTACATTATTTTACCTTTTTACACTCCCTCAAAAATTTGAGCAGATTTGATTCTTGTTGTTAAGAGAGGTTATTGGCAATAATGACGGGAAATTGGTCAATAACCTCAAGATAGGAATATTTTTAATTATATGGAAGTGGTTTATGTCCCAAAACTAGTGGTTTTTGGACTGAGGGAGGGGATTTAGGGGGAGTGAGGTCCATTAAACTGTCTATCTTCCCATGTTTATTCTCTAAAGATATAGAATCTATTGAAATCAGATTTTTAGAATCATTGACAGTCATTGGTACCTTAGAATGAACAAAATCATTAATTAAATAACAAAATTTACACTTTTCAAAACCCAAACAACACTCAAATCATGAATCAAAACTCAAATCATCCAAGGGTAAAGAATAGGAAAATGAATCAGAGTATGGGTTGGGGGGAGAAGTGAGTGTGTGTCTATCATTTGAGAGAACTTCTATCAAATAGATGAGAACAGTGGATCACTATTCAACGAGGTTCTTCATAGCCTCAAAGATATTATAACATACCTTATATCCTTCGAAATCCATGGACAACGAACCATTGTGAACATTGATGATCATCATTACTGTTCTAAGGAATGGCCTCCCAAATATGAGAGGAGTGTCTCCTTGGGCTCATGTATCTTCCATCGCAAGAATGTAGAAATCAGTAGGGAATATGAGATTCTTCACTTAACAATAAAATCTTCAATCACTCTTATTGGAAGCATTGTACTCTGGTTGGTAAGTTGCACAACAATTTCTGTTGGTAGAAGCTCTCCAGCCTACAAACAAGTATACACAGAGTGAAGCATTACATTAATGGAAGCACCTAAATCGAGAATAACATCAAAAAATAAAGTCTCTTGTATGGTACACGGTATAATGAATATTCTTGGATCCTTGCATTTGGTTGGCATTTCTAGTTGGATCAAGCCTGACACATTTCTTCATAAGTATACTCTTTCATTCCCCTTCATTCTGCATCTATGGGTGTAGTGTTCTTAGAAAAATTTGGCATAATGTGGAATTTTTTTAACTACATAAATAATTGAATATTTATATGAATTTTCTTAAATGTATCCATTATTTCTTTATCAATATCATTATCAAAATTATTCTTAGATTTAGAGTCTTTGGGGGAAATAAGAGGAATGGATTGTTCATTTGAATCATCAATGATAATTTTATTACCCTTTTTATTTTGTTTTTCATCATTTGAATCTTTTATATTTGGGGAAAGTGTGTTTTCATTTGAAGGAATACCTGTTGGAAAGAATCATTACAAGGAGAAACTTCTTTAAAACTAAAATGTGTAATGGCACATACATTAAACTTTTCCTTCAGATTGGAAATGGGTTGGGATAGTAGTTGTCTAAAACCATGCATCTTAATCTCACTGATGGTGTTCTCCAACTTCCCCACTTGAGTTCGTAGGTCTTGAATTATTGATTGTGTGGTCTATTTTAATTTATAGGTTTTGGGTTTCCATTTTCTTTACCATATCTTTGAGGCTTGGTTATGATTTAGGAGGAGGAGGATGATTTTTTTGAGAAGTTTAAGGATAATAAGGTTTCATACCTTGGCCTTGTTGATACAAATTCTACTTGGGATAGCTAGAGTTTCATCTTTTTCAGTACTCAGGCTGTGCTTGCCACCTAGGGTTTGGATTGGGCATGAATGGTGTTTTCTTAAAGGGAGGTTCTTATTGGAATGGACGCCCTAGGAACATAGCTGCACAATACTCAGGTGAATCTTGATGTTGTAGGCACTGGTCAGAAAATTGAGTATTTTTATAACAAATACCACAATGTAATGGAACTGGAGTAGAGTGTGAGTAACCTTGTTCTTGAGCTAACTACCTTTGAAGGGTAAGAATTTCATCAAGTTTATTATCTATCTTTTGTTCTAGGGATGAATGAATTACCTCATGAACTGCTCAGGTTGGTGTTATTTCTTGTGTACCAAATTGTTGAGCATTTTGAGCCATGTCGGATATTATCTAAAGAGTGGTAGAAGGATTTTTATCAATGATGGCACCACCAGCTGAAGCATCTATCATTCCATGATCCATGTGGACAATACCCTCATAGAATAATTCAATTATAAATGTTTCACTAATTTTAGGGTGGGGGAAACCTGAGTAATGTCTTTTGAATCTCTCTCAATATTCAAGATGGGTCTCACCTTGTGATTTCCTAATGCAACCAATTTATTTCCTAATAGATGATGTTTGGGAGGAAGGGAAGAAATTCTCTAGAAAGAGTCTTTTTAGGTCATTCCTTCCCCCAATTTTTATAAAAAAACGTATATCCAAATTTTGGCTACACCATCAAGGGAGAATGGGTTGGACTTAAACTTAATTAGGTCCTCAGAGACATTTTGGGGATTCATGGTGGATCACACTATGTAAAACTCTTTGAGATTATTGTGAGGGCCTTTACTAGGAAGACCATGTAATTTAGGGTGTAGGTGGATGAGGCCTGATCTCAACTCAAAGTTGGATGCTTCCTTAGGATATGTGATGTACACAGGTTGCTACTCCACATCTAGGGTGGTCAGTTCTTTTAATATTATATTATTTGTAGCCATGTTTTCTTGTATTTGATTGTGTTCAATTTTTGATTGGTTTATGAACACTTGAGGTTCCACAAGGGTTTCTTAGTATTACTTCATTGTCCTTCTCTAGATTCCATGATTTTTGAATCTAGTGATTTTTCAATTTCAGGGTCAAATTCAAGTAATGTTTACCAGATCTTATCATGCCACAATGATGTCCAGTTTGATTGATTGATTATTATTTTTTTGATTTTTTAATTTTTCTTTATATGGGAGAAAAATTAAATAAAAATAAATAAAAAATTAAAGGAGAAATTAAAATAGAATGTTATACTACAAAATTATAGAGAGAGATGGAGAAGAAAAAGAAAAATAGAGAGAGAGGAAGAACACACAAAACCACCAAAAATAAAAACAAAAAAACCAAATCAAAAAATTGAATGGGGTTGAAGTATTAAAAGAGGTACTAATTAAGAATTAAAATAAATAAATAAAATGAAATAAAGGAAAAAATGATCTTGTCTCATGATCGCGTTGTCGAGTGTGTCAAATTATTTGTCTAATTTTGACTATAATTTTTGCAGTATAGCAGAAACCCTAGGTCATCTCTCGACGGAGCCTTAGATCCTTAATTTAAAAAGAGGGTTTTGATTATGAAAGTAGAAGGTTAATGAGGTTTTTTATAAATTGTGGGTTTGATGATTAAGGATGAAAATATAAAATGAATGGGATAAAACAATGTAGAGATTAACAGAATTAATTAAGCATGATCAACCCAGGGTACTCTCATGATGTTTATCCTTTATCGCTTCATGATACAGGGTTAGAATCTTTTAGTCCCGGGTTTGTAACACCTAGAACCAGAATTTTATTGAGATTATACTAGGATATCTCATAGGGATTAGTTGAAAACACACAATGATTCACCGGACACCGCCGATGATTGGGTGAATTGTATTTGACTTCATAACAGAAACTCACCAAGGCAACACAAAAAGAACTCGATGTGCTATCTAGGTTTGTATTTTATTTCTTTGTGATACCATGAAATAAATTTACTTGGCCTTGACAGTACTTATGTGAGTTTAATTGATCAATATGAACCACACAAACACAACAATTGAAAGGGGGAAAAGAAAGTGGTGAATGGTGTGTGAAACATCACCTGAATGGGTACCCACAAACATGATCATATGAGTTGAGAAAGACATAACAATACATAACTCAATAAAATTAGAATGGAGGATGATGAAAAACAACACAAAAACATGAAATTCAAAATATCATTCAAATATTACAAACATTAAGCTTGGGATTTACATCACGTTCCTCCCCGGGTCATCACAAGGGGTTTAGAAACCCATGGGAGAGGATGAAGAGAAAGATGTGGGAATATAACTTCCCATAGCCTCTAGAACTGCTAGGAATGTTTATAAGACTCCTTGGGGACTCCAAAATGGCCGCACCTTTCCTCTTGTCCGAACTCCCAAATGGGGAGACCAAGGTGTCATTTTATAGGAAAATTGGAAGGTTGTTTGAGGCACACAGATTTCTTCAATACACGTGTACCACACGTTTCGACCAATAGCCACCCGAATATCCCTTTTGACAAAAATGGAAAGTTGTATCCCCCATTCTTGACTATCTCCAACGAATGTTTGGCATCAATTTGACAAGTGGATCTAGAGATATGGACATATTACAGAACACCGTATTTAACATTGTGCAGATTTGATTCCTTGGACATATCAGTTTGGTTGGGCCCCTTGACGGCCGAATTGGGCTTGGATTCCTTCATATGAGTTGTATCCCATTATATTTTATACCAGTACACAAAATATGATCCCATTTAGATGCACTTAATTTTCTATTCAAGCATAACAATGGAAAGGTTGATTAGCCACTAAATGAGGCTAATATTCATTGGTAATATATATAATATTCATGTTCTTTATTATTCATAAACACCATTTTAGTGCATTTTACACTTTGAACATCATTTCACATTATGATTGTAATACCTTCTTAAAATGCACTATTATGTGGTACATTTTTGAACATCATTTAAAGTACCAAATGATTCATCTTATTATACATATTTTAATTTGATAATTTATCTACACTCCAATATGAACATGTTTCATTCAGGGATCAATGGAGAATTCATGGAGGATGATGGAGATATTTGGCAATGAAAGGAAGCAATTCTGGGGAAGGCAGATTGGACACCAGACCACTGATGAGACTGTGGGGCCCAACATACAGGCCCAATTAATCCAAATTTCGTGGGATTCTAGAAGACATGTATAGGAACAAATCCATCTTCAGGATTTAATGCTAATTCGGCCTCCATGGTGGCAATTTAGGAGGCCCAATTTAGAGATACAATTTTGGGCCAGATTCTGCGGCCCAGAAAAACATCCCACTAATTTGATCATATCTCGGAATCCAAAACTCCATATGGGCCCAAATTTTACAGGTGGTTAGAAGACATCCGGAGATCCATTTTCTTCTTCAATGTCCCACCCTGATTCGGCCTTATATAAGGTCTTCCAGACGCGTCTGTTCGGTTAAGGAAAGCTGACTTCCACCTCGGGTCAAACGTGGAAAAGTCCAAATTCCACAAGCTTTCCACCACCTATAGCCTAGAAATATTAATTAAGATGCTTTGTACTGTTGGTGGTTCGACTCAAGGCTCCCACAATGCCTATTTAAGGCAGTGGTGGTGAATGAGTTGAGGATGTTGGATGCTTTGTTCAATTGTAATGTTATGCTGCATTTTTGTTGCCTCAATTTTGTCTTTCACATGTAAGTTGTTCAATTCACTTTAGTTTCTTAATAAAAGTTCTTCTTCTACTATTATTCTGTTGTTCTTAATATAACTTTGATACCGTTGGATCAAGGTGTGAATTTATTCACACCAACCCTTGTGAAATTATTCACACAACGGTGGAGTGATCATTTTATTTTTGTTGTTTTCTTTACTTCTCCATTTCCTCCCTCATGAGTCTACTTTCCGCTTCCATTGAAACCATGGGATCAATAGAGGTCTAACCCACTTATGGGTTGATCCAAGGGAGTAGCAAGGGGTTGGATTGGATGTTATTTATCACCTAATTAATGTATAATCACTTCTTTAATTGGGATTTTTATTTGATGATTTTTAAACTTCATCATCCTTGTTGAATTTAAGGCCACACACATCAAGTACTAATACGATCCTTTACCTTGAAGTGCTAAAAACATTGATCCTTCAAGTGTATAGGTGATTAGTATTAGTGTGTGTAGGCATTAAACCAGCAAGTGATGATGTTGTTTTATCTCCTTAAATAAACCCATCTCAAATTTAAGAAATTGAAATCATTAAAAAGAAAATACGTCCAATCCACCCCGAGCGATAACCTAGGATCAACTCATTCTTTTAAATTGAATCCACTTAAATCTATTAGATATCTTTAAAACCCATACAAAATCAATCCAAATTGTCCACTTCATAGCCAAAAATCCATCCCTTAGGTTGTGTATCTTAGGTATCTTCTTAGGTCTCTGTGGAATCGACAACCCAAGCTACACTACAAGGACCGTTCTACCCTTCTTCTCTTGGGTAAATTTGGGCGTGAACCAAATTTTGGCGCCATTTCCAGGGACCAAGTAAGTACCTTAGATCCCAAAAAAAACCTTCTTTCCTCACCTCCATTCTTCTACTCTCACCCAAGATCTCTTATCTTGTCCCTTTCTCATTTTTTTTGGCGCATGTCCGCCTACACCCGCGATTTCTCAAATAGACTAGTTAGGGTGGAAAGTCCTAGGATAGGGGAGTCAAGTGCACCTAAGGGATTGTTTAAATCAGATTCAAATATTCTTGAAACCCCAAAGTCAGAACTTGAAACAAGTCCAATGGAGGGTCATCCACAAAATCAAATTGTAAACCCTGGGGGAATCAAATGGGAAACCAAAACCAAGAAGCTCCAAACCTAGGGAATGTAGTTGATCAAACCATGAATGACTACCTCACTCCAGCTTGGACCAATGCCCCCTCATGCATTAGACACAATTCCATAGGAGACACCAACTACATATTCAAACCTCGTGTCCTAAACCACCTTCCAACCTTTCATGGGATGGAGTCAGAAATGCCATACCTTCATGTCAAAGAGTTCAACGACATTGTTGAAACCATGTGTCCCCCACATCAACTAGAATCCGCTAAGATGAGGCTATTTCATTTTTCATTAAAGGATCGAGCTAAAAATTGGCTAAACAACTTGATACCTGCATCAATCCACTCTTGGGACCAACTGCAAATAGAATTCTACAAAAAATACTTCCCTCATCACAAAACAATTGCACTTAAAAAGAGCATCCAAAACTTTTTTGAAAAAGAGGGAGAGTCATTCTATGAAACATGGGAGAGGTTCAAAGACACCCTAAACATGGTTCCACACCATGGGTTTTCCTTTCCTGAACAAGTGAGAATTTTCTATGAAGGGTTGGGTCCGGGTAATAAACAATTCATTGACATGATGTGTAATGGAACTTTTAAAAACAAAGCCCCAAATGATGCTTATGAGTATCTGGAAAGTCTGGATGAACAAAACCAAACTTGGGGAACTTCACCTTATTCTGAAAAGCCACAAAGAACCACTGGAATTTATAAACTTAGAGAAGAGGAAATCCTTAGGGCTAAACTCGCAGCACTCTCTAGGAAGGTTGAAGAGATAGACCTTAGGAAAGTCCATGAAATCCAAAATGTAGACCTGGTTTGCACAATTTGTGACAAACATGACCATAAAACAAACAACTGCCCAACCATTCCATCCATCAAGGATGTTCTTCTAGGAGGACCCCCAGCGGAAGTCAATGCCCTAAATTTTCAAAAGCCCCAATACCAAAACACCTTCAATCCTAGGTACAATGACCACCCAGTCTTCCGATGGAAGGATAACCAACAACATAGCCAACCACAAGGGCAAAATCCTTACCCTCAACAGAACTACCAAACCCATAACCAGTTCCAAACCCAACCTATCCAATACCAACAGCCATCGGTCCATTTTCAACAAACCATCCCACCTCCAAAATATCCCCCTGGGATAAACCAACCTACTCAAGCACCAACCCAAACTGTTCCACAAAGCCTACTAGAACAACTATGCAAAAAAATGGAGAGGATGAACTCAGAAGTCTCTTCCCTAAAACAAGAACTTCAAACCATCAAAACAAGAAAGGCACCCATGCCTACTCAGGCGGTTCCATCCTCAACTTCAAGGGGAGAGTCAAGTTGTGCTCAAACAACTCATGAAAAACTAAAGGTTGTGACTGTTTTAAGAAGTGGGAAATCAATTGAGAAACCTGAACAACTAATTCAGAACCCACCTGAAGATTCAAACATGGATGAAAATTTAAATGAACCACAAGATCAAACTGATGAAACTGATAACAATGTGAAAGAAACAACTCTTCAACAAAAAACCCCACAACCTGCACCATTTCCTCAACGCATGATGGGGAAACCCAATCTTGAACTGAGTGAAACGTTGAGAGAAATATTTTCACAAGTCAAGTTGAACAAACCCCTTCTCGATGCAATCCAAACCATACCTGCCTACTCAAAGTACCTTAAGGACTTGTGCACTTTTAAAAGAAAATTTTCACATAAAAACCAAGTCTTTTTGGCTGCTAATGTGAGTACCACCATTCAAGGGACCATTCCTCCTAAGTTGAAAGACTCGGGTTGCCCTTACATCAATGTTGAACTAGGAGAGAGCAAAGTTGTCAAGGACTTGTGTGACCTAGGTGCTAGTGTCAATCTCATCTCATATGCTGTGTACTGCCAGTTAGGCCTAGAAGAACTCCAACCCACATCTGTCACACTTCAACTTGTTGATCATAGCATTAGGGTTCCAAAGGGGATTTTAAAGGACGTTCTGGTAAAGGTTGAAAACTTCATCTACACTGCTGATTTCATTGTCCTTGACAACCATCCAAACTTAGGAAATAAGGAACAAACCCCAATCATCCTTGGTCGTCCTTTCCTTGCAACAATCAACTCTGTTATCTGAGTCCGAAATGGGAACATGACCATCACCTTTGGGAACATGAGTCTAGACCTGAACATCTATAATGCAAGCTTAGAAATAGGGGATGACGAGGATATTAATGAAGTAAACATGATAGGAAGCATTGATAATGAATCCATGGAACATCAAGGAATATTTGATGAATGTTTAAGTCAGAATGAGATTGATTTCTTTTGTTCATATGAAGGAAGTTTATCTCCTTGGCTTGAATCATTTTCAAATTGCTCTTATGATGAAGTCTTAGGTCCAACAATTAGTGAAACCTTTCAAGAAACCAATTTCATAGAGACCCCTCTAAATTCCTTCCCTAAATCTGATCAATCCAATCTAGTAGCTGAAACTTCTACATGTGAGGAATCAATCCTATCTGAACCTCTAAAAAAGAAATTGATCTTGATCCAATGTCCCAATCTTCTGCTGAAATTTTGAACCAACCTGATCTTGAATTGAAGGAACTTCCTACTGCACTAATGTATGCCTTCCTAGGGGAAAATCAAACACATCCTATTGTCATTTCTTATTCTCTTGAAGCCAATCATGAGAGGATGCTTCTAGATGTCCTTAGGAAGCATAAGAAAGCCATTGGTTGGACCCTTTCTGATATTCCTAGGATTAGCCCACTTATCGGGACTCATAGGATTGTTCTGGAATCTGATTCAAAGCCATGCCGTCAACCTCAACGACGACTCAATCCTAATCTCATGGAGGTAGTAAGGAAGGAACTTCTGAAATTGTTTAAAGCTGGTATCATATATCCCATAGCTGAGAGTGAATGGGTGAGCCCAATCCAAGTGGTTCCAAAAAAGGCTGGAATCAAAGTGATAACCAATGAGGATGGAGAGATTTTTCCAACAAGGGTGAGTAGTGGATGGAGGGTCTGCATTGACTATAGGAAACTAAACTCATTCACCAAGAAGGACCTTTTCCCCTTACCATTCATTGACCAAGTCCTTGAGAGAGTGGCAGGTCATGCCTTCTACTGTTTCTTAGATGGGTACTCGGGGTACAATCAAATTGAGGTCTCCCTAGAGGATCAAGGGAAGACTACATTCACATGTCCTTTCGGTACCTTTGCCTTCAAACTCATGCCCTTCGGGTTATGCAATGCCCCTGGAACCTTCCAGCGGTGCATGATGGGAATCTTCTCAGACATGGTAGGGGATTTTATTGAGGTCTTCATGGATGACTTCTCTGTGTTTGGGGATACTTTTGAGGGATGTCTGCAGAATGTGGAGAGAGTCTTGTCAAGATGTGAAGAAAAAAATCTGGTCCTAAACTGGGAAAAATGCCATTTCTTGGTTAAAGAGGGACTTGTTCTAGGACATCTGGTCTCGAGTAGGGGGATTGAAGTTGATAAAGCAAAGGTTGACATCATTCGTCACCTTCCATCACCCAAAACTGTCAAGGAAGTGAGGTATTTCTTAGGACATGCTGGTTTCTATAGAAGATTCATCAAGGACTTTAGTTCAATATCTCGTCCCCTTTGTGCTCTCTTAGTAAAGGATGCTCCATTTGTTTGGACAGAAAGCTGTGAGGGTTCATTCTCAACCCTCAAATCCTCTCTCACCTCTCCTCCCATTATGAAATCTCCAAATTGGAACCTTCCTTTTTTTGACAAAGAAGGCGGATCCATTAATGATGGAGATCAGCAGAAATACAGGAGCATAACCACGATGGAAAATGATTGAACCAGAGCAAATCCTCATAGGGAGGGCCAATGCCTGCCATCTTGTGAGCGGCTTCGTTCGCTTCCCTTTTAATAAATGAGAAATTGCAGGAATTGAAGCCTTGTCTCCGCGAGTGAATACACCGGATAATGGGACCGAAAGGTTGAAGCCCGCCGTCAGTGAGATTGATGGCATTGATTACAGTGAGACAGTCGGATTCGATGTGAATGGAGTCCCAACCGCAATCTTTTGCGAAGTTTAATCCAGCAAGGATGGCGGCGGCTTCCGCGACTGAGGGCTCCCAAAGTGCATAACGTGCTTCGTATTTGGCAGCGATAAGATTTCCCAGGTTGTCCCGGGCCAGTAAACCTAGTCCAACTGGGCCATCCTTAGGGAGAGAGGCATCCACATTGATCTTAATAATCCCTTCCGGTGGGGGGCACCAATGTTGGGGAAGAGGAGGGTGGGTGGAAAGTCTTTGTTGTTCAGGGTGGTTCTGCCAAACCGCAATCCATGACAATGCCCGGTCAATCCAAAACCTGGGGGGCCTCCGGAAATGATTGAAAATAGCCTCGTTCCGCCTATTCCAGATAATCCAAGCCAAAATGCACAGGGCGCCTGCGTTAGCCGGCGAAAAGGAGGAGCAACATCACATCAGGAGAGCTGTGAGATCTGAGGCGGGGTCCGGGAACAGATCTAATGTTGATCCCCAGCCATTCCAAATCTCCTGAGCCCCGGGACATTGAACAAGGGCATGGAAAGGGGATTCAGTCACAGAAGGGCAGAAAGGGAAAGAGTTGTCGTCTGAAAAGTGTCTGTAGACAAGGAGGCTCTTAGTTGGGAGGATACCAGTACACACCTGCCACCAGAAAAAGAGAACTTTAGGGGGAACATTAAGCTTCCAAATTGATGTCCAGGGCCTCGCATCTCCTTCTGAAATCTGAGCAGAAAGAGCTCGCCGGTAGCCGGCTTTCACTGTATACTCACCTGAGCTGTCGTATGTCCAGTAGAGATGATCTGGCCCTGCGTCTGACACACAGGGAATACTCAGAATAAGTCTCCTGTCCCTCTCATTAAACCAGGAGTAGAGTTTTTCCAGACACCATCCCGCCCCTTGATCTTCAAAAAGACAACAGACTGTGGCATGTTCGGATCCGGGATAAACAGGGGATGACGCCTTCGTGCCTGTCTGATCAACAAGCCAAGGATCGGTCCAAATCTTGACCGTAGAACCATTCCCAATCCTCCAGCCTAGCCCTTTCCTCAGTAGATTACGACCGCCCCAAATGCTTCTCCAGAGAAAACTGGGTCGATAGCCAAGATGGGAATCCATAAAATCCTTATGTGGGAAATATTTAGCCCGGAGAACACGCGTGCATAGGGATGATGGGTTATTAATCATACGCCAACCTTGTTTAGCCAGCAAAGCATCATTAAACAGAGAAAGGTCCCGGAAGCCCATTCAGCCTTTAGATTTTGGTTGACAGAGAGCAGACCAGGCGATCCAATGGACTTTATTTTTTCCGTCCTTTCGTCCCCACCAAAAGTTAGATGTGCTGGATTGAATCTTTGTAAGCACCACATCAGGGAGTTTAAAAATAGACATCAAATAGCTGGGGACAGATTGAAGTGCCGCCTTGATGAGGATTTCCTTGCCGGCCTTGGAGATTTTTTTAGGGGTCCAACCTTGTATTTTTCTTTCAATTCGGTCCACAATAGCTGAACAGATTTCTTTCTTTGACCGTCCAACCACCGTCGGGAGCCCAAGATACTTCTGGTGCTTATCGACCCCAGGGATGCGTGCTAAAGAGCAGAGATCTTCTCTTTTCGGCTGGGGAACTCCAGAGCTGAAAGAAATTTCTGATTTACTCTGATTGATCATTTGTCCTGAAGCCCGTTCATACTGTTGAATCGCCTGGCAGATTGCGGTACACTCATTAGGGGTAGCTCGAGAAAAAAGAAGGCAATCATCAGCGAAGAAGAGGTGGGATATCGGAGGGCCCTTGCGACACGCTTTCTCCCCATGGATTATGGAAAGCGAGACTGCCCTGGAAAGGAGGTTAGAAAACACATCAGCCACTAAAATAAAAAGGAAGGGTGAAAGAGGGTCTCTCTGGCGAAGCCCACAGGATGGGGAGAAGCCTCGGGTGAGCACCCCGTTGACATTAATGCTATAGGAAACTGACGAGACACATTGCATGATCATGGCAATCCATTTGGTGCAGAAACCCATCTTGAGCATCACATATTCGAGGAAGTTCCATTCCACTCTATCAAAGGCCTTAGCCATATCCAATTTCCACGCCATGATCCCTCTCTTCGCTCGTGTACGCGTTTTCATGGAGTGGAAAATTTCATGAGCAATAATGGCATTATCAGTGATTAATCTTTTTGCCACAAAAGCGCTTTGGTTCTCTGAAATGACGTCGGGTAGCCAAGGCCGCAACCGATTCGCCAGGATCTTCGAGAAGATCTTATACGAGACATTGCACAGACTGATCGGTCGAAATTCCGCGACCCCTTGTGGATTTTTCATCTTGGGAATGAGAGTAAGAATAGTTTCATTAAGAGAAGACAGGTCTGTTTTCCCCGCCCAAATATCCCGCATTAAATTGCAAATGTCTGGACCGATGATGTGCCAGTAATTCTTGAAAAAGAGGGCGTGGAAGCCGTCTGGTCCCGGGGCTTTCGTAGAGTGGATTTGCTTTAAGGCCTTAAGAGTCTCATCATTCGTCACATCATTAGAAAGTTGTCTGTTCATATCGTCAGAAATCACAGGTTTGATGCAGTCCTCAATCTCGGGAGAGATGTAAGAATGGCCTGCCGAGAAGAGTTTCTGAAAATGGCTCAGGAAAGCTTCTTGGATTCCCCCTGTGTCTGACACTTTACTACCATCTGAATTAAGAATGCCAGAAATAAAGTTTTTCCGGTGTCTTGCTGAAGCCTTCTGGTGGAAATAACAGGTATTAGCATCCCCTTCTGCTATATGAATATCACGCGCTCGCATAGCCCAAAAACCTTCCTTATTGCGCAGGGCAACATCCAACTCTCGTTGGGTTTCACTTATTTTGGAGAGAATGCTGCTAGACGGGGGTTTGCTAAGAAGATAGTCAATCTTCCTTTCAAGGAAATTTCATTGCCGGTCCGGATGACGGAATTTAGAGTAGCTCCAAGTCTTCAGATCAGATGCTACTCGGAGAAGGTTGGTTCTCGGATCTGTTTGCCCCGTCTTCCAGCCTGAACGGATAACCGCCTCGCACTCGAGATCATTTGACCAGAAGCTTTCGAATCTGAATGGTTTCCTGGGACTAGTAACGTGCTCATTATGGGTACAGTTAATGACAATTGGGCAGTGATCCGAGCAGTTGAACGAGAGATGTCTGATATGGTACATTTTGAAGAGGATCATCCAGTCCATTGAGCCAAAGAATCGATCCAGACGTTCAGCGATTCGAGTTCCATAATATCTGCCTCGGAACCATGTAAAGGGATAACCCGTGTAACCCAGGTCCATCAGCTCTGCCTTAAGGATCGCATCATTAAACTCAGACATAGACGTGGAGGAGCGCATAGCTCCACCAATTTTTTCCTTCTGGAAAAGGATCTCGTTAAAGTCCCCTCCAAACAGAATAGGGCTTGGCAGATCACGACGAAGTTTGCAAAGAAGATCCCAAGATTTCCACTTTTCAGACTGGGAGGGCCAGCCATAGAAGCCCACAAACGTCCAGGTGGGGTTGTGGGGATCGCCAATGGAAGCAGCTACATGGCGCTGGGAAAAAGACAGGAGCCTAACATCGATATTATCCTTCCAGAGCAGACACAATCCCCCTGAGTGACCCTGTCGGGGGACCGGGAAACAACCCTGGAATCCGCACTTTAGGGCAATATTTGTGATGTCCTTGTTTTCCAATATGGTTTCGGACAGGAAAACCATATCAGGGCGACTTTGAGCGCAATAGCGCCAGAACATACGAACCGTTCGTGGGTTGCCAAGCCCACGGCAGTTCCAGCATAAAGCGATCATTGCTCTAGGCGGGGCCGGGCCTGACCCGCCTCCGCCTTTGTCTCTTGTGGGGTAAATGACGAACCTGATGCTTTCCTCCTTTTGGGGAGACTGGTGTACATACCACTGGGCTCGCTTTGCCATTTCAGATCTCCTGGTTTGGGGTTCCCTGGACAATCGCCTTTACCACCGCCACGTGCCCTTCTCCAGGTTCCACGAGTAACATGTCCTGAAGGTGAAGCTTCAGTCATCCCAGAATCGGCTTGCAGAAGGGCATCCGTTGGGAACTGATTTGGACTCTGCTCAGCTTCAGGCGGATCCAAGGAAACATGTTTCTGCCTCGGAAGTTTCTCTGGAGGTTCTTTTGGTTTTGGTAGCGGCCCAGTTGAGGTGAGGAACGTTAAATTCGGTGCTGTAAAAGCGAAGTCAGCTTTTGTGATACCCTGAGTCAGGTAACTGTCTTGCCGAGCCCCATCATTACATCTAACGATAATCTCTTGGGAGGCGTTTCCATTTCCCCTGAGCTCAGCCGGGGATTCTTTAGGGAAGACAGGTGGTCCCATCCTTATTATAGGAGGTTGTTCAGATTCCGGTCGCCTTAGATGGGCTGCAATCAGACGGTCCCGATCAATTTGTCTCTCCGCCTCAGGGATATATGCCTCTCTGTGTGTTTTGGCCCGGAGCCACGGACCGTATTGAAAGGTAATATTTTCGGTGGAATTCTCTGGCCTTGCCCCACATGCTTTCTCCATGTGGCCGATACGTCCGCAAAGGAAGCAGAAGATTGGTAGTTTTTCAAATTCGAACGAGATCCAGGTGTTGGAATCATCAATTTTTAGGAACATACCTCGCATTAAGGGTTCAGACACGTCGATCTCAGTCTTTATTCGAACCCAGGGGCCCCATTGTATTGGGTCCGAGCAATCCCATTCTAGGAAAAGGCCGATCCGGTCTCCAATTTCTTTCATCACCTGTGTTGATCTCCCATGGAACGGAATTCCTCTGATTCTTATCCAGAACGGGGATCGGGTAAGTGTGCAATTCTGAATCTCGTCACCCCCTTTAAATTCCTCCATCAGGATGAGATGATTGTCAAAGGACCAAGGTCGTCCTCTGAGAACTTTATCTTTGTCTTTATCGCTGAAGAATTCAAACACGAGGAGTTTATTCTCAATTTCCCGGATGGCTACTCCAGCTTCCAATTTCCAGAGATTTTGAAGAGTGGTCCTGAGGGCCTTTAGATTAAAAGGTGCCTCGGTCGCCAGTCTTCCGACCACTAATAAAGCCATTCGTTTTGTCAAAGTGTTGTCTTCATTTCTACGGGTTGCAAGTGGCTCTTTTTCTTTGTCTGTCAACGTGAGGTTCTTCCATTGGTTCACCAACTCCGTCTCCATGTAAATGCCTCGAAAACACCTAGGGAGGGGTCGACCAAACTGGGGTAACACCGGCAAGTCCCCGCGCGCAGGTCCCCTCACGCAACCAGCCCTGCGCAATGAAAACCAGCCCTGCGCAAGTCCCCGCGCGCAAGTCCCCTCACACCGGCAAGACTCCTCACACCGCGCGCAGGACCCCTCACACCGGCAGGACCCCGCGCGCCAGTCCCCTTATTTCGCACCCAGCCCTGCGTGAAGATTTACTTCGCGCGGTTCCCCTCACGCAAGTACCTGCGCGCAAATCCCCTATCCGAGTGGTGCGCGAGGTAACACCGGCGGGTTCGCGCAAGTCCCCTCGCGCAAATCTCTCGGCACAGTGATTCTTCGTGGAAGGAGCTTCGCCCGGCCAGACCAGTTCGCGGTGGAACTTCGCGAACAAGGGAGAACAGATCCGACACAGAACACCGCCGGCTTCGCGACAGCAGGGAGAGGAACCAAAGGATGAAGAAATCCTCGAACACAGGGAAGTCCCTGCGCGCAAATCCCCTGTCCAAGTGGTGCGTGAGGTAGCACCGGCAAGTTCGCACAAATCCCCTCGCGCAAGTCTCTCGGCACAGGGAGTCTTCGTGGAAGGAGCTTCGCAAGTCAAGACCAGTTCGCGGTGGATACTTCGCGAAAAAGGAAGAACAAATCCGACTACAGATCGCCGCTCGCTTCGTGACAGCTGGGAGAGTAACCAAAGGGTGAAGAAATCCTCGAACTCAATGAAGCCAGCGGCGGGATCTTCGCGGGCTAGAACCACTTCGCGGTGGACACTTCGTGAAAAAGGGGACCGAAACCCTGCAACAGGAAAACCCACTCCACTGCAGTGGGAAGAAGAAACGAACAGGGGAAAATCCTCCGAATCGAGTAGTCCTCGAGACACAGAGCACGAGGATCTGACTCCGAAGGAGACTTGTTGAAAAGAGAAATTCCTCAAGAAGATGGTGAAGCAAGAGCCGCGTGCGAACAGATCTGGAGTGCTGGTGAAGGAGGGTGGGGATCTGACGATGCGTTCCCTCACGCAGATCTGAAGCCGACGGGGGAGGCGGTGACAGACGGAAATCCAGGGCCTCGAGGGAGGCTTGATCCAACGCTGGAGGTCCAGGTCGAGCGGATGACGAAGGACCTGGCTCCTCCCAGCACACAGATGGTGGAATCCAGGAGCGGGCGAAGGTGAACGGAGAGGTATCGCCGGAGGCCGGACGGACAGATGACTGAAACCCTAGGAAATCCTAGGAGAGAGACGCTCTCAAACAGGAGTGATAAAACTCCTTATGTCATTTCTTATGCAAGAAAATCCTTAAATGATGCCCAAATCAACTACACCACCACTGAAAAGGAGTTACTTGCTATTGTGTTTGCCTTAGAGAAGTTTAGGTCCTACCTCTTAGGATCACCCATCACTGTGTTCACTGACCATTCTGCACTAAAATACCTCTTCCAAAAACATGATGCTAAGGCTAGACTGATTAGGTGGGTCCTTCTCTTACAAGAATTTGACCTCACAATCAAGGATAAAAAGGGAGTTGAAAATGTTGTAGCTGATCACCTCTCTAGGATAGAATTCAAAGACAACTCAAATCACTTCTCAGTGTCTGATTCGTTTCCTGATAAACACCTATACTCTGTGAGTGACTGCCCTTGGTATGCTGACATAGCAAATTTCTTAGTGACAGGAGTCATTCCAAAATTCTTAGGGACTCAAGCTCGAAGGAAATTTCTTTCTGATGTTAGACACTATGTGTTTGATGATCCTTACCTCTATAAGTTCTGCCCTGACCAAGTCATTAGGAGGTGTGTTCCAGAATCTGAACAAGAGTCCATCCTTAAATTCTGTCACAGTGAGGCATGTGGAGGTCACTTTTCCTCTAAGAAAACATCTGTTAAGATTCTTCAATGTGGTCTTTTCTGGACCACCCTTTCAAAGGACTCCTACACATTTTGTCAAAGCTATCCTAGGTGTCAACAAGTAGGGTCCATCACAAAAAGGAATCAAATGCCACTCACTCCTATCTTAGTGGTTGAAATCTTTGACTGTTGGGGAATTGATTTCATGGGTCCCTTCCCAAACTCTTGGGGATACCTCTACATACTCTTAGCTGTTGATTATGTCTCAAAATGGGTTGAGGCCATTCCCACAAAATCCAATGATCATCAAACTGTGATTAGATTCCTAAAAGAAAACATATTCTCTAGATTTGGAATTCTTAGGGCTATCATAAGTGATCGTGGAACTCATTTTTGCAATCGTCCATTCTCATCACTCATGGAAAAATATGGAATTTCTCACAAAGTGTCCACTGCTTACCACCCACAGACCAATGGTCAAGCTGAGTTAGCCAATCGTGAAATTAAGCAAATTCTTGAAAAAATTGCCAACCCCTCTAGGAAAGATTGGTCTGAGAAACTCTTAGATGCTCTTTGGGCCTATAGAACTGCATATAAAACCATTTTAAAAATGTCCCCATATAGGTTGGTTTATGGAAAAGCATTCCATTTGCCAGTGGAGATTGAACATAAGGCCTTTTGGGCAATTAAGAAAATGGATTATGACCTCTCATTAGCCAGAACAAAAAGGAAATTAGATCTCAATGAACTGGAGGAACTAAGGATGGAGGCTTATGAAAATTCAAGGATCAATAAAGCTAGAGTTCAAGCCTACCAATCTAGGAATATCAAGGTCAAACATTTTGAACCAGGAAAACTTGTGCTCTTGAATAGTTCAAAACTTCATTTACATCCGGGAAAGTTAAGGTCTAGATGGTCAGGACCTTTCATAGTGCATCATGTATTCCCCCATGGGGCAGTAGAGATTCAAGATCCCACAAGTGGTCACATTTTCAATGTCAATGGTCAAAGGTTAAAAACATTTGTTGAATCATTCAATAAACCGGAAATAGATGTTGAGTTAATTGATCCAATCTATGAACCAGGAAAAAAATTGATAAATTTGGGATCTATGTCGGGATAACGACGTTAAACAAAGCGCTGCACGGGAGGCAACCCGTGGTTTTTATGTTTCTAATCTTTCTGAATCATCTTTATTTTTCAAATAAGATTACTTAATCATTTTTATATTTAAAAATAAAAAAATAGTCTTTTGACCTGTTCTTCTATTATGAGTATGGATGGGTACGAAAGAGGAGAACCATATTCATCCGTGTCACGTGGTGTGATCCTTGAGTAATACCTTACCCAGAAATTTAAAAAGAAGACAATGTATTATCAGTTTATTTTGTTTTTATTATTCAATGGGTTAAGAAAAAATATATAATAATACCAAAAAAAAAAGTCCACGCCATAGGCCGTGGGGCAAACCCCGTCACAACCGGCGAAGCCGCGGGGACTCGAACCCGGGACCGAAGGGAGACAGGGGCGCGCGCTTACCACTGACCTACGGCTTCATGTGCTACCTTATTCTATAATTTTTATATATATTCTTATATTTTACTTCCTTTATTATATAAATATATATATATATTGTTTGTTTTTGTTTGTTTTGTTTGTTTTGTTTGTTTTGTTTTTTCCTTTTTCCACTAGGGAACTTTGCAAGCGACATGGATATCAAAGGAATAAATTCGAGCGGCAAGAACGTCAAACTTCAACCACCAGGTGACTTCATTCCATAATCCTCATTTTCAATTTCCTTTTTAAATTTTTATTCCCTGCCTCTACTCCTTCTAATTTTTCATTTCTTCAAACACTGCGGACAATGTTGTTTTAAGTTGGGGGGGGAGATAAAATAAAAAAATGCTTTTGTGTCAAAAACAAAAATTGAATGATTTGAAAAAAAAAAGTAAATGGAAGGAAAAATTCCTTTAACTTTGAACATGGTAATACACATTGTACACTTTGAAACTGAATATCAAATAATTTAGCATGCCCTGATTCGGATTTTAATCCTTGTATAATTTCATGAGCATAGATTTTGGAAATTGTGGCTGTCCAATGTGATATTTCATCATTTATATTTTCATCCAAATAAAAAAATGCCACAATGCACGTCCTCTAGACTGTGGGGTACTACTTTAAATTTTTGGGGTCCCATAATAAATAGCATAGGATGGTTTTATTTTTATGAATAATATGAGTATTCAAAAAAAATTAAAAAAAAAATTATTAAAAAATAAAAAATAAAAATAAAAATTTGCGTGTAGAGCAATGGATTGATAAAATGCGAGGCTTTCGGCACTTGGGGATCGTGACTCCAAAGTTTTCTAGCCCTGAGTTTTTCAATTTATCTCTATTTATGGTAATATGACTTTGTTTTTGATTAAGTTAACTCGAGACGATGCCCGAGTATGTGGGCTTCACTTGGTGCCCTAAGGCCTTTGGGTCTGGGAGTCATCGGCAAAGTCTTGCTACATGGGTTAATTTGATTAATTGCAATCTCAATTACTATAGCAATATTGCAAAAAAAAATAAAAAAAAAAGAGGGTTTAAGAATACTCATATTAGGATTAAATGTGATTCCACCTAGCGCTTCCATGATTTCCCCCTTGAATGAAAATGAACCCCCATATCTATTGTGATTCACAACACATCATTACACCTAATTGAGTTGGATGAAGTATGATGATGGATTTGATCAAAGGAATGGGCTTGGGATTGGGATCTGCTTATGAAAATATCTTGTATTAAAATATTTTGATGGGTTTCATGATTGTTTGGTATAAGGTTTTTTGGTGATCATTGTGTATTAAAATGTTTTTAGAAAAGGAAATTCGAATTTCATTTTTGATGAGATATATTTTGCTCGGGACTAGAAAAACTCAAGTTGGGGGGTGTGATTAGCCACTAAATGAGGCTAATATTCATTGGTAATATATATAATATTCATGTTCTTTATTATTCATAAACACCATTTTAGTGCATTTTACACTTTGAACATCATTTCACATTATGATTGTAATACCTTCTTAAAATGCACTATTATGTGGTAAATTATTGAACATCATTTAAAGTACCAAATGATTCATCTTATTATACATATTTTAATTTGACAATTTATCTACACTCCAATATGAACATGTTTCATTCAGGGATCAATGGAGAATTCATGGAGGATGATGGAGATATTTGGCAATGAAAGGAAGCAATTCTTGAGAAGGCAGATTAGACACCAGCCCACTTATGAGACTGTGGAGCCCAACATACAGGCCCAATTTATCCCACATTTCGTGGGATGCTAGAAGACATGTATAGGAACAAATCACTCTTCATGAGGTAATGCTAATTCGGCCTCCATGGTGGTCATTTAGGAGGCCCAAGTTAGAGATACAATTCTGGGCCAGATTCTGCGTCCCAGAACAACTTCCCACTAATTTGCTCCTATCTCGGCATCCACAACTCCAAATGGGCCCATATTTTACAGGAGGTTATAAGACATCCGGAGATACATTTTCTTCTTCTATGGCCCACCCTGATTCGGCCTTCTAGAAGGTCTTCGAGACGCGTCTGTTCGGTGAAGGAAAGCTGGCTGCCACCTCGGGTCAAACGTGGAAAAGTCCAAATTCCACAAGTTTTCCACCACCTATAGCCTAGAAAAATTAATTAAGATGCTTTGTACTGTTGGTGGTTCGACCCAAGGCTCCCAAAATGCCTATTTAAGGCAGTGGTGGTGAAGGAGTTTAGGATCTTGGATGCTTTGTTCAATTGTAATGTTATGCTGCATTTTTGTTGCCTCAATTTTGTCTTTCACATGTAAGTTGTTCAATTCACTTTAGTTTCTTAATAAAAGTTCTTCTTCTACTCTTATTCTGTTGTTATTAATATCACTTTTATACCGTTGTATCAAGGTGTGAATTTATTCACACCAACCCTTGTGAAATTATTCACACAACGGTGGAGTGATCATTTTATTTTTGTTGTTTTCTTTACTTCTCCATTTCCTCCCTCATGAGTCTACTTTCCGCTTCCATTGAAACCATGGGATCAATGGAGGGCTAACCCACTTATGGGTTGATCTAAGGGAGTAGAAAAGGGTTGGATTGGATGTTATTTATCACCTAATTAATGTATAATCACTTCTTTAATTGGGATTTTTATTTGATGATTTTTAAACTTCATCGTCCTTGTTGAATTTAAGGCCACACACATCAAGTACTAATATGATCCTTTACCTTGAAGTGCTCAAAACTTTGATCCTTCAAGTGTATAGGTGATTAGTATTAGAGGGTGTAGACATTAAACCAGCAAGTGATGATGTTGTTTTATCTCCTTAAATAAACCCATCTCAAATTTAAGAAATTGAAATCATTAAAAAGAAAATACGTCCAATCCACCCCGAGCGATAACCTAGGATCAACTCATTCTTTTAAATTGAATCCACTTAAATCTATTAGATATCTTTAAAACCCATCCAAAATGAATCCAATTTGGCCACTTCATAGCCAAAAATCCATCCCTTAGGTTGTGTATCTTAGGTATCTTCTTAGGTCTCTGTGGAATCGACAACCCAAGCTACACTACAAAGACAGTTCTACCCTTCTTCTCTTGGGTAAATTTGGGCGTGAACCAAAGGTCTTCATGGATCCATGAAATTTTGGCCCATTTTTCTTCCACTTCATCAAGGTCCCTCCAAATCATCTCCACCAACATTGAAATAATAAAAGAATGTATCATTTCCTATTCTAATATTGATTAAAATTAATTTATTTATTCAAAAACAAAGTTAAATATATTATTATATTTGTAATATTCATTAAAAACAAGTTTAAAACAGTAGTGTAAGGGTGGAATAAAACAGTGAATCGTGGTACGATGACACCCCCACAACTAAACATTTGGACTCCTAGGAAAAGTCACATATCCAAATAAAATGATGCAAATATATATTCCCAAAATCATGAATATTTGATATTAGAGTAAATTTTAATTAATTTAATGTGATCAATGCACAAACCACACCAAGGAGTTCTTCATAGTGAAAATAGAAAAAGATGTCTCATAAATCATATCATAGTGAAATTCAAAAATATTCATGATAAAAAATTGATCAAGGAATTCAGAAGTCAACCATGAAACTAATTATCCATGTGTGTGTGTGAAAACCATTACATGCTATTCTTTCCACTTTCTATCCAATAAATATAGGTTATTTTAACATTTTTCAACTTAAATTATTTTGTCCACCGAACCTACCCTACATCCTTTATAATCATATTTCAAGTCCCACTCATTTAAGCATTCCCAGAAGTCAAACCAAAATCTTCTGACCTAGATATCCCCATATGTTTCACATTTCATCACTCCCCTCATTTATTTATTTTTTAGAAGATGCATTTGTAAAAAATCTCACACTCAACTCTCGACCCTTGTTTGATCTCCTCAAGAAACTAATTGCAATATTTATATAAAGATCAAAGGCTGAGGAGGAGTAGTTTTTTTGAATTTCCCAAGACACGACCATTTTTTGAGGGCGTACAATAGTCGGACATTATGTACACACGCATAGGTCAATCTGGTACAGTAATGAAATAGATCGGATAAGGAACGAATGTATGGAAATATAATTTAAAGATGAAAAATATTAACCCAACATATATTTACCTTATATTAAGTAAGAAATAATCACACTTTGTGGTTTGGTGCAAATATCTGTGGAGATATTAGTGACACGATTTTCCCAAAAACTACTCACATAAGGGGAATCAATCATCTCAAAGGTTTCACATAGATACGACCATTTATATCATTGATATAAAACTGATTCACTAAAAAAAATCACTCCTTGATGTTCAATTAATACAAATATTCTTTTTATCCTTCGTTATGGTATTTATACTTTCCCCCCTTTATGGTCACCAAATCATCGAATTTCGAAATTGTTGATCAGGAAAAATGAAAATACCATAAAGAAGGCTAAAAATAGAAGAAAGGAGAAAACAATGAAAATTCCTAACTAACCCAGTTATGTGTCTACCCCCCACACCTAGAATGTGTAGTTTCCTCACTGAAATAATTGAGAATGTGATAAGGAAGGATAAAACCTGGGGTGTTTTATTAGTATGATGTGTCAACAAGGTGGATTTCCTCCACCGAATTCTTCAGAAAAACCTCATAGAAGTGTTCAAGTCGCTGCCCATTAACGATAATACTTCGTCCACTCTGCTCATGAAAAATCTTTATCGCACCCAAAGGGTAAACATTAGTAACAGTATAAGGATCAATCCATCAGGAATGAAGCTTACATGGGTGGAGCTTAAGCATGGAATTGTACATGAGGACCTTCTCACCAATATGGAACTTCCGCTGGTGAATCATGCTATCATGAACATCATTTGTATTCTCTTTATAGATTTGGGAGTTTTCATATGCATCACGTCAAATTTCTTCCAACTCTTGAATCTGCATCTTTTTTTTCTCACCTGCATCTGAAAGGTTCATATTACATTGTTTAACAGCTCAATATACATGGTGTTCTACCTACACTGGGAGGTGACAAGACTTTCCAAACAAAATTATGTATGGTGACATTCCGATTGGGGTTTTAAAAGCTATATGGTATGCCAAAAGTGAATCATCCAAGGACAAACTCCAATACTTCCTATTAGGTTGTACCATTTTTCCAAGATTTGTTTAACATGATAATTTCATATTTCTTCTTGGCCATTATTTTGGGGGTGATATGCAGTGGAGACTTTATGATCAACCCCATACTTACGAAGCACATTTTTTATGTTGCGATTGAAAAAATTTGAACCCTGATCAGTAAAAATGAATCTTGTTAAACCAAACCTACTGAAAATTAGGGACCTCAAAATCAACAACCACTCGAGAGTCATCGGTCCTGGTGGCCTTTGCATCCACCCATTTAGATACATAGTCAATATCCAATAATATGCACCCAAAGACAAATGAATTTGGAAAATACCCCATGAATTCAATGCCCCATGCATCAAAAATTTCACAAAATAACATGGGATATTGGGGCATTTCATTCCTCTTGGAGATATTGCCTGTGAATTGGAAATGACTTCAAGACTTACAAAATCTATGGGCATCCCTATACAATGTTGGACAATAAAGTCATGTGTCAAGGACCTTTCAAGCTATACCTTGAGAGCCAATGTGGCCCCCACATTCCAAGGTGTGGCATAAGGTCAAAACAGAGGTGAACTCATGGTCAGGGACACACCAACGAACTACTTGGTCACTAAAAATACTCTACAAGTATGGGTCATCGCAAATGTACCAACAAGAATCATGTGTAAGTCTTTGGGATTGTGAAATGCTAAAATCAGTGGGGACCATAGATTTTGCTAGAAAATTCACAATATCCGAATATTAGGGGGTATGGTCCACAACATCACAAAGGTTCTCATGAGGGATGAATTCTCTAATGGGTAGGGGTGAGTCAACATAATGGTCCAATGGTGGGAAAATCCTACTAATGTGGTCAGCTACAACATTTTCCACCCCCTCTTATCTCAAATATCACGGTCAATCTCTTGGAGGAGGAGCATCCACCGTATGAGATGAGGTTTGGCTTCAGGTTTCTTTAAGAGAAATCGAAGGGCAACATGGTCAGAAAACACAATCACTTTTGACCCAAGAATATATGAACATAATTTTTCTAAGGCAAACACAATAGAAATGAGTTCTTTTTCTATGGTTGTGTAGTTTACCTGGGCAGGTTCAAGGGTACGCGAGGCATATGCAAGGACATGAGGAGCCTTCTCAACCCTTTTTGATAAAACTTCCCCAACTGCAAAGTTAGAGGCATCACACATAAGATTTAAGGGGAGATCCCACCTTGGTGGTTGGATGATGGGAGTTGATGTGAGACTCTTTTTTAGCGAATTAAATGCATCCTCACAATTTTTATCAAACACAAACTCATAATCTTTTTGAAATAACCAGGACAATGGATGTGAAATCTTACTAAAGTCTTTAATGAATCGACGGTAAAAACCAGCATGACCCAAGAATGATCGCACGTCATGGACACATTTTGGATATTAATGGGTTGAAATTAATTCAATTTTAGATTTATCAACTTGAATTACCTTATTTGAAATGACATGCCCAAGAACTATCCCTCGCTCAACCATAAAATGGAATTTCTCATAATTTAAAACAAGATCTTTTTCAATGCAGCAGTGGAGGATGGAACCTAGGTGTTCCAAACAATCATCAAAAGAAGATCCATATACTATGAAATCATCCATAAAGACTACCATAAAACTCTGAAGGTACTCAAAAAAAATACTAAACAAACATCGCTGAAAAGTACCAAGAGAATTACTGTAACATCCCAAGTAAGTAATGAATAATAGATATTTTTATCTATGTCTATTAATGAATTAGATAGTGTTTTAGAGGCTTAAAATGAAAATAAATCCAATCTTAATCATGGAATACACTAATATTCTTAAAAGATTGTTTTACTGCCTTATGATGGAAAACCCTTTTTAAATCTATCTTTTGACAATTTTATAAACTATTTTTGTCAAAATAAACTTATTCTTTATGATTGGGACATCAAAATTTACTTTGTGTGAATTTTTGGTATTTTTCTGACAATGTTCATTTTTTAATGAATAGTGAAAAATACAGCATTTTACATCAAAACTGCTTTTTAATCTAATTTATTTATATGATTAGATTATCTTTTTAATTGGTCTTAATGTGTAATATGAATATATTTTTACCATTTAATCCAACGGTGGTCATTGGAATCAATTTTACTTTGAAATTGGACTTAAACTACTGTCAATCTTTTGATACTTATTGTTTCATAAAAACACGCTATTTGCTCTGACAGCGGAAATTAATTATTAAATTAATTAATGTGACTTATATGTTTTGAATTTTGTAAAATAGACTTCATTTTTTGAATTCGTAATATCAAATATAGCTTAGGGTGAATTTTTGGTAATTTTTTGAAAAACTTCAATTTTTGATGAATAGTGAAACCACTAAGTGGTAGTTAAAGAAACTGATTTTTTGTTTAAATGAAACTTTTCCACTTTTGTGTTTTGAATTTCAAAAATCCGACATACATGGTTGTCATTAAAAAGTAAAATGTGGTTCAATGGGATTAAAATAATTTTTTGGGAATAGTAACTTATTAAGTTTTTAATCGTGATTAGTGGTAATTAGTGTAGTTTAAGGTAAAAATAATGCTTTAATAAAATAATATGAGCTTGACACATGTCCTATCCTTATTGGTTGTGTCATGGCCGACCAAGACAATCCATGGGTCAACTTGGGGACCCCATGGATCCACTTGGGTTGGTAAATGACATAAATAACTTTTTATTTAATGTAAAAGTAAAAATGACACAAACATAATATGTTTTAAGAAAACAATTTTTACATGGGGTTATAAAGATCAGAGTTTTGATTATAAATAGTCATTGGAAATATAAAAAGATTTCCTACATCATAGTATTTTTTTATAATTTTTAGACATTAAATAAATTAAATTATTTATGACATAATAATGATGCAGCGATGACATCATTATTTGACGATTTAAATAAAATAGAAAGATAATGTAAAATCTCTGAACTACACATGTCAAAAACTTATTGTATGGGTGGATTTCGAACCCTTATCACCTTATCCACGAATTATATCAATTTGGTACCTTTTAAAACCGAAAAAAAATTTCAAATAAAATAATAGTTTCATGGTTTCCAAAAGTGTCCCTCCTCTCCTCTTATAAAAGGCCCCCACCTCTACCTCATTTCACACACTCCTCAAGCCTTTGGATCGGCCAACCACTGCCCATTTACTTTCTCCACATCCCTCTCCTCATCCTAGAGGATTCCCTTTGGGCAGAATCCTTTCAAAGGAAGCCTTTAGGCTCAAATCAAAAGGAGTTACACTTTTAAAGGTAATTCATTCTCTCATGTTCATTTGTTTTATTTTGCTTCTCCAACCCCCTAAACTCTTTTTATTTACTTATTTTGTAATAAAACCAGTATCTTCAATATAATAGGATGTTTTTATAAGATTTATTTGAGCTACACTCTCACACAACTACATCAAATGGTTAAAGAACATACAGTTTCCGTGGATGGCGAAATTCTGCCTCCCGAAACGATGATTGTTCAATACTCATTTAACACCTTAAAAGGTGGCCATTATGATGTCAATATTTTTATATATGATATATAATATGTTTATGTTTTCCTTAAGCTTCTGTTTTTTTAATTTTGGGCATACCTTTATGGTTTCCATTATGGGTAAACACGATATCTTCATTTTAGGAAGTGCGGACTACCGCCCCCTGAAAGTGATTTGATTCGTTAATACCATATGTGGGATGTGTAAAGGATAAAGTTAATGATATTATATATGTTATTATACTGGAATTATAATATACTCTTATATAATTATGATTCCATTCCAGAAAATACGAAATAGAAATGGAAGTAGCGTTCATGCGTACGTACGGCTTACTGTCTCCATGAACGGTGCATTTCATTTCTTACCTCTAAATGTGATGTAATATTATAAATACATGTATATGATGAATATATATGATATATATGTTATCCAAATCATTAATATCATTCTGGATATAACGAACCTTTGACCAAAGTAACAACATGTAAGTGTAAGAAGTCTATTTTTGACTTAAGAACCAAATACCGACAAAATGAACACTATAAACTTAAATGATTACATGATGTTCATAACATGGTATAAAAGGAATAATGAACTTGAAAAAGGTTCATAAGCAAGTAGATATTAACTCAACTTTATTATTCAGGAGATTAAAGAACGGTCGGGTCAAGTCGGATACGAGGTATGGGACTTCGTCTCAATCTCCTTTCATTGAGGCATATTTTATTTTATACACAACTTTCTTTTATATGGTGTATAAACCCCTTTGAATTTTATGTTTATTCAAAAGGAATCTTTTTTATACGAAGCGTTTACTAAACGACAAAAGGGAATGTTTTTTTCGTACGTATGCGGCGACAACGACTTCTCCGCCGTCGTGACCGTTATTTGAGTTTCGGCTTCCTCTACAAGCCATACCTTCTTTTTAAAAGAAAAATAAATACCATGTTTTACTTTTATTTTATTTTGGTATTGAAAATGTTTTTCACAATGTTTTTTGTGTTGTATTGATATCTTGTGATTGAAATGTGGAAATGTTATGTTTCCTTTATGAATGTTTTATGTGATACGATTATGTTATGGTTCTTGGGCATTATTATGAAGACGGGTGGTTTCGTGATAAACTAAGGGCGGGTGAGCCCGATATAGCTCTCCAATGCATTGGGTAACGCGAAGGAGTGAAACTTTAAGGTTTCTCCGAAGAGATTTTAGGGAATATACTGTGATGGGTATTCCAAACGTAACCAAGAGGGTTACTCCCTACGTAAGAATGTTATGAATGCCTCAAGTTACCTTTATGACTTATGATTTCTATGATTTATTCATGATTTCATGAGGTATGTTAAAGTGCTTATGTTTTATCGGTAAAGTATGATTTCATTCTTATGTATATATATACCCATGTTTCCTTTACATGTTTTTATAACCCACACTGAGCTTTTTATGCTCATCCCAAGTCTTTTTGAAATGTTTTTCACAGGTCAAGGGAAAGGTACATGATATGATGATAGTGTCAAGCAAGTGTCAAGAAAGAATCCATGTTTTATTTTAAATATGTTTCCATTGATGGGAATGAAGAATACTATCATTATGTAACCATTTTGTTTATATGTGGAATGTAATGCAAGTTTTATGATCTAATTCTCTAAAACTCTAAACCCGAAAAGATCCTCAACGTGTAATCTTGTGATAACTCAAGATTATGTAAGGTTTAAGGCTGGGGCCTTATAGTTGGTATAAGAGGTCGGTTTAGATAACTTTAGGAGTTAGAATTCTATTAAATGATTATCCAAAAAAAATTTGAAATGATATAGCATTTGAAGATTACCATGTTGCTTCATCTAAGACATGTTTGTTCAGAATGGTTTTCCACAGAGGAAATAGGGAAGCAGTGCTAGGAAGGCATAAAGAAGGAAATAACCTTCCGAATCAGCATCTTGAGATGGTCGGAATTGGAACTGAACAGTTTGTTGCAGTGATGGCACAGTTGACTCAGGCTATAAATGGTGGTGGTATCCATGCACAAGATCAGCCAGATCAACCACAGAGGTATATGTCCGTGGTGGAACATTTCATGAGGCAATATCCCCCATCATTCAGAGGATCATCTGACCCTGTGTTAGCTGAAGGGTGGATTAAAGCACTTGAGAAGATTTTAGATGTCATGGGGTGTTCAGACAATCCAAAGGTTAGTCTTGCTATTTACCGTTTGGAGGGTGAGGTAGATCAGTGGTGGTCGATGGTTAAAAATATTAGGGATGCCGTTGAGATTGATGCTCTTGACTGGGATGAATTCAAAGGTATGTTTCTTGAGAAGTATTTTCCTAAGGTTGTTCGACTTAGGATGGAAAAGAAATTCTTGGAATTGAGTCAAGATAAAGACTCAGTGGCTACCTATGAAGAAAGGTTCAATCGATTGGCAAGGTATGATCCAAATTTTATCCGAGACCTTGATAGTAAAATCAATCGTTTTTACTCAGGATTAAAGCCAAAATATCGAAGGTCATTAGCTTCTCATGAGTTTAAAAGTTATGAAAAGCTTGTTCGATGTGCTGAGAAAGTGGAAATGGAGTTTTCTGATTACCAAGTGTTCTATAACAACCAGTAGAAGAAGAGACCGAGGTGGAAGGAGAAAGGTAAGAATTCTTCAAAAAAGTCTGATGGTAAGAAAACTAAGTTTCCAGTTTGTGATAAATGTGGAAAAAGGCATGTTGGGGAATGTCTTCTGAATTCTGGAAAGTGCTACCAATGTGGTAAGATGGGACATAAGGCTCGTGATTGCACTGAAAAGTATCAAGGTGAAGGTAAGACCAAATTTGATTTATAGTTAGTGAAATGTTATAAGTGCAATGAGATGGGATAACTGTTGAGCCTGCAAAAACAAAAGTTGTGGAAGAATGGCCATGACCCACAAATGTAACCGAGATTCGTAGCTTCCTTGGTTTGGCGGGCTATTACCGAAGATTTGTTAGAAATTTTTCACGGTTATCTAGTCCAATGACTAAACTAACTCAGAAGAGTGTTAAGTTTATCTGGAAAAAAGAATGTGATGATTGTTTTCAGGAATTGAAAAGAAGATTGGTGAATGCTCCAGTTTTGGCACTACCTTCCAGGAATGGTGAGTTTGTTATATACAGTGATGCTTCATTGAAAGGACTTGGTTGCGTCCTAATGCAGAATGATCAGGTAATTGCTTATGCTTCACGACAGTTGAAAACTCATGAGGTAAATTACCCTACACATGATTTGGAATTAGCTGCTGTTGTTTTTGCTTTAAAAATTTGGAGGCATCATTTGTATGGAGTAAAGTGTGAAATATATACCGATCACAAAAGTTTAATGTATATATTCACTCAGAAAGAGTTAAACATGAGATATAGGAGATGGCTAGAATTAATCAAGGATTATGATTGTACAATTCATTACCATCCGGGAAAGGCAAATAAAGTGGCTGATGCTTTGAGTCGAAAAAGTAATGTTTCATTAACAATGCTGTGTTTGGAACGTGATCCTTTGGTTAAGGATTTGATGAACTTTGGCATAGAAGTTGTTGGTGCAGGAAGTCATTCTGTTTTGTTTCAGGTATCAGTTAGATCTTCTCTATCAGATAGAATCAAGAAAGCACAGAAGCAAGACAGTGAGTTGCAGAAAAAGGTAGAGCTGGTTCAGAAAGGTAGGTTGCCTGAATTCAACATTGATAGTGATTGTGTTTTGAGATTTGGGAAGAGATTGTGTGTGCCTTGTTATTCACAGTTGAAGAGAGAGTTGTTATGTGAAGCTCGTAGTTCTCCGTTTTCAGTTCATCCGGGCAGTACTAAAATGTATAGAGATCTGCAGGAGTATTACTGGTGGGATGGAATGAAAAGAGATATTGCTGATTTTACTGTGAAGTGTTTGACTTGTCAACAGGTTAAAGCAGTGCGACTGTTACCGAAAGGGATGCTTCAGCCTTTACTAGTGCCAGAGTGGAAATGGGAGAATATATCCATGGACTTTGTTGTTGGATTACCGAAGACATCTCGAGGTAATAATGAAATATGGGTTATTGTTGATCGCTTGACCATGTCTGCTCATTTCCTAGCTATACGAGATACTTTCTCTCTTGATCAACTTTCCCGTTTGTATCTTAAAGAGATAGTCAGGTTACATGGAGTTACTCTCTCCATTGTATCGGATCGTGATCCCAGGTTTACTTCTAACTTTTGGAAAGGCCTTCAGAAGTCGTTGGGTACTGAATTAAATTTTAGTACAGCTTTTCATCCTCAATCAGATGGGCAGTCAGAATGAACAATTCAGACATTGGAGGATATACTACGAGCTTGTTATATGGATTATCAGGGAAGTTGGGACCAACATCTTTCTTTGGTTGAGTTTTCATATAATAACAGTTTTCATTCCAGTATACAGATGGCACGAATTCAGGCATTATATGGGAAGCGGTGTCGAACTCCAGCTTTCTGGGATGAAGTGGGTGAAAGGAAGTTGATGGGACCAGAATTGGTAGAAGAGATGGCAGAAGAAGTTCAGCTGATTCAGAAGCACATGAGAACAGCTCAGAGCAGGCAGAAGAGTTATGCGGATAACCGGAGGAAGGATCTATCTTTCGAGGTAGGTGATCATGTTTTTCTCATGGTTTCTCCTTGGAAAAGTGTGATGAGATTTGGTAAGAAAGGAAAGTTGAGTCCAAGGTTCATTGGACCATACGAAATTCTGGAGAGAGTTGGATGAGTTGCATACCGAGTGGCTTTACCTCCGAGTTTATCTCAGGTACACAATGTTTTTCACGTTTCGATGTTGAGAAAGTATATGCCAGATCCATCTCATGTTTTGAGTCCGGAGGTAGTTCAGCTGGAAGAGAACCTATCTTATGAGGAACAACCGGTCCAGATTCTTGACCACAGGGAGCAAGTGTTACGGAATAAGGTGATTCACCAGGTAAAGGTTTTGTGGAAAAACCACATGATTGAAGAGGCAACATGGGAATCTGAAAATGTAATGAGGGATGAGTACCCCCATTTATTCGATAACTAAATAAATTGCGGGGACACAATTTTCTAAAGGGGGGAAGGATGTAACATCCCAAGTAAGTAATGAATAATAGATATTTTTATCTATGTCTATTAATGAATTAGATAGTGTTTTAGAGGCTTAAAATGAAAATAAATCCAATCTTAAGCATGGAATACACCAATATTCTTAAAAGATTGTTTTACTGCCTTATGATGGAAAACCATTTTTAAATCTATCTTTTGAAAATTTTATAAACTATGCTTGTCAAAATAAACTTATTCTTTATGATTGGGACATCAAAATTTACTTTGTGTGAATTTTTGGTATTTTTCTGACAATGTTCATTTTTTAATGAATAGTGAAAAATACTGCATTTTACATCAAAACTGCTTTTTAATCTAATTTATTTATATGATTAGATTATCTTTTGAATTGTTCTTAATGTGTAATATGAATATATTTTTACCATTTAATCCAATGGTGGTCATTGGAATCAATTTCACTTTGAAATTGGACTTAAACTAGTGTCAATCTTTTGATACTTATTGTTTCATAAAAACACGCTATTTGCTCTGACAGCGGGAATTAATTATTAAATTAATTAATGTGACTTATATGTTTTGAATTTTGTAAAATAGACTTCATTCTTGAATTCGTAATATCAAATATAGCTTAGGGTGAATTTTTGGTAATTTTCTGAAAAACTTCAATTTTTGATGAATAGTGAAACCACTAAGTGGTAGTTAAAGAAACTGATTTTTTTGTTTAAATGAAACTTTGCCACTTTTGTGTTTTGAATTTCAAAAATCCGACATACATGGTTGTCATTAGGAAGTAAAATGTGGTTCAATGGGATTAAAATAATTTTTTGGTGAATAGTAACTTATTAAGTTTTTAATCGTGATTAGTGGTAATTAGTGTAGTTTAAGGTAAAAATAATGCTTTAATAAAATAATATGAGCTTGACACATGTCCTAAACTTATTGGTTGTGTCATGGCCGACCAAGACAATCCATGGGCCAACTTGGGGACCCCATGGATCCACTTTGGTTGGTAAATGACATAAATAACTTTTTATTTAATGTAAAAGTAAAAATGACACAAACATAATATGTTTTACGAAAACAATTTTTACATGGGGTTATAAAGATCAGATTTTTGATTATAAATAGTAATTGAAAAGATACAAAGATTTCCTACATCATAGTATTTTTTTTATAATTTTTAGACATTAAATAAATTAAATTATTTATGACATAATAATGATGCAATGATGACATCATTATTTGACGATTTAAATAAAATAGAAATATAATGTAAAATCTATGAACTACACATGTACAAAACTTATTTGATGGGTGTATTTCGAACCCTTATCACCTTATCCACGAATTATATCAATGTGGGACCTTTTAAAACCGAAACACATTTTCAAATAAAATAATAGTTTCATGGTTTCCAAAAGTGCCCCTCCTCTCCTCTTATAAAAGGCCCCCACCTCTACCTCATTTCACACACTCCTCAAGCCTTTGGCTCGGCCAAACCCTGCCCATTTACTTTCTCCACATCCCTATCCTCATCCTAGAGGATTCCCTTTGGGAATAATCTTTTCAAAGGAAGCCTTTAGTCTCAAATCAAAAGGAGTTACACTTTTAAAGGTAATTCATTCTCTCATGTTCATTTGTTTTATTTTGCTTCTCCAACCCCCTAAACTCTTTTTATTTACTTCTTTTGTAATAACACCAGTATCTTCAATATACTAGGATGTTGTTATAAGATTTATTTGAGCTACACTCTCACACAACTACATCAAATGGTTAAAGAACATACGGTTTCCGTGGATGGCGAAATTCTGCCTCCCGAAACGATGATTGTTCAATACTCATTTAACACCTTCAAAGGTGGTCATTATGATGTCACTATTTTTATATATGATATATAATATGTTTATGTTTTCCTTAAGCTTTTTTTTTAATTTTGGGCATACCTTTATGGTTTCCATTATGGGTAAACACGATATCTTCATTTTAGGAAGTGCGGACTACCCCCCCTGAAAGTGATTTGATTCGTTAATACCATATGTGGGATGTGTAAAGGATAAAGTTAATGATATTATATATGTTATTATACTGTAATTATAATATACTCTTATATCATTATGATTCCATTTCAGAAAATACGAAATAGAAATGGAAGTAGCGTTCATGCGTACGTACGGCTTACCGTCTCCATGAACGGTGCATTTCATTTCTTACCTCTAAATGCGATTTAATATTATAAATACATGTATATGATGAATATATATGATATATATGTTATCCAAATCATTAATATAATTCTGGATATAACAAACCTATGACCAAATTAAAAACATGTAAGTGTAAGAAGTCTATTTTTGACTTAAGAACCAAATACCGACAAAATGAACACTATTAACTTAAATGATTACATGATGTTAATAACATGGTATAAAAGGAATAATGAACTTGAAAAAGGTTAATAAGAAAGTAGATATTAACTCAAGTTTATTATTCAGGAGATTAAATAACGGTCGGGTCAAGTCGGATACGAGGTATGGGACTTCGTCTCAATCTCCTTTCATTGAGGCATATTTTATTTTATACACAACTTTCTTTTATACGGTGTATAAACCCCTTTGACTTTTACGTTTATTCAAAAGGAATCTTTTTTATATGAATCGTTTACTAAATGACAATGGGGAATGTTTTTGTCGTACGTATGCGGCGACAACGACTTCTCCGTCGTCGTGACCGTTATTTGAGTTTCGGCTTCCTCTACAAGCCATACCTTCTTTTTAAAAGAAAAATAAATACAATGTTTTACTTTTATTTTATTTAGGTATTGAAAATGGTTTTCACAATGTTTTTTGTGTTGTATTGATATCGTGTGATTGAAATGTGGAAATGTTATGTTTCCTTTATGCATGTTTTATGTGATACGATTATGTTATGGTTCTTGGGCATTATTATGAAGACGGGTGGTTTCGTGATAAACTAAGGGCGGGTGAGCCCGATATAGCTCTCCAATGCATTGGGTAACGTGAAGGAGTGAAACGTTAAGGTTTCTCCGAAGAGATTTTAGGGAATATACTGTGATGGGTATTCCAAACGTAACCAAGAGGGTTACTCCCTACGTAAGAATGTTATGAATGCCTCAAGTTACCTTTATGACTTATGATTTCTATGATTTATTCATGATTTGATGAGGTATGTTAAAGTGCTTATGTTTTATGGGTAAATTATGATTTCATTCTTATGTATATATATACCCATGTTTCCTTTCCATGTTTTTATAACCCACACTGAGCTTTTTATGCTCATCCCAAGTCTTTTTGAAATGTTTTTCACAGGTCAAGGGAAAGGTACATGATATGATGATAGTGTCAAGGAAGTGTCAAGAAAGAATCCATGTTTTATTTTAAATATGTTTCCATTGATGGGAATTAAGAATACTATCATTATGTAACCATTTTGTTTATATGTGGAATGTAATGCAAGTTTTATGATCTAATTCTCTAAAACTCTAAACCTGAAAAGATCCTCAATGTGTAATCTTGTGATAACTCAAGATTATGTAAGGTTTAAGGCTGGGGCATTATAATTACATAGACCGAATGGCATCCTTCTGTATGAAAATGTGCTAAATGGACAGGTAAATGTTGTCTTTTATTGGTCCTTAGGGGCTATATGGATTTGTAAATAACCCAAATATCCATCAAGGAAACAATAATGGGACATACCAGCCAATCATTCTAACATTTGGTCAATGAAAGGTAATAGAAAGTTGTTCTTCCGCGTGGCTTGCTTCAGTCGACGGTAGTCAATACAGACTCGCCAACTGTTTTTCACATGTGTTGGAACCAATTCATTCCTTTCATTTGACAAAACTGTTATTCCTGTTTTTAGGAACAATTTGCACTGGGCTAACCAATTTACTATCAGATATAGGATAAATGATCACCGTAGTATGTAATTTACTGACTTCCAATTTTACCACTATAAGGAGAGTGAGATTTAACCAACGTTGAGATTGTCTTACGGGCTTAGACTCATCATCCAAAAGTATATGGTGCATAAATATTTATGGGCTAATCCCGGGAATATCATCCAATGTCCATCCTATTTCCTTTTTACAATCTCTCAAAATATAGATCAGTTTAGATTCTTATTGTGGAGATAGGTTATTGGAAATAATGATGGGAAGTTGGTTAATACCCTCAAGATATTCATATTTTAAATTAGAAAGAAGTGGTTTAAGTTCCACCACCGGTGGTTTCTGGATTGAGGGAGGGGATTTAGGGGGTGTGAGGTCCATTAAAAGATCTATCTACTCATGTTTATTCTGTAAAGATAAATAATCTATAGAAATGAGATTTGCAGAATCATCTACGGTCATGGGTACCTCAGAATTAACACACTCATCAATTAAAGAAAAAAATTTACACTTTTCAGAACCCACACATCACTCAAAACATGAATCAAAACTTCAATCATCCAAGGGAGAATAAAAAAAATTAATCAGAGTTTGGGTTGAGGAAAGAATTGTGTTTGTGTGCATAATTTGAGAGAACTTCCATCGAATAGACAGGAAGAGTGGAGTGCTCTTCAACGGGGTGTTTCATAGCCTCAAGGATGTTAAAACTTACCTTTTTTCCTCTGAATTCCATGGATAGTGTACCATTGTGAACGTTGATGATCGTATTAGATGTTTTGAGGAATGGCCTCCCAATTATGAGAGGAGCGTGTCCTTAGGTTCGGGTATCTTCCATCTCAAGAATGTAGAAATCATCGGGGAAGATGAGATTCATAACTCTAATAAGAACTTCCTCAATCACTCCTTTTGGATGTGTTGTACTCTAGTTCTCAAGTTTCATGATAATGCCTGTTGGTTTAAGCTCTCCAACCTATAGAGAAGTATACACGGAATGAGTCATTACATTAATGGAAGCACCTAAATGTAGCATCGCATCAGAAAATATTTTCTCCCCTATGGTACACAGTATCATGAATGTTCCTGGATTCTTGCATTTGGTTGGCATTACTAGTTGAATCAAGGCCAAGACATTCTTACCCAAGTTGACTCTCTCATTCCCCTTCAGACTTCATCTATGGGTGAAATGTTCTTTAATAAATTTCTCATAACGAGGAATTTTCTTGACTACATCCAATAAAGGAATATTAACATGAAAATTTTTAATGTATCCATTATCTCATTATTAATATCATTATCAAAAAATTTCTTAGATTTAGAGAGTCTTTGTGGGAAAGGAAGCGGAATAGATTGTTCATTTGAATCTGCAACGATAATTTGATTGCCCTTTTTATTTTTTTTTTCATTACATGAAATTTTTGAGGGTTAGGAAGAAGTGTTTTCAAGAGGGGGACATACCTGTTTCATAGAATCAGTAGAATTAGAAGCCTCTTTACCACTAAGAAGTGTAATTTCACATAAATTACCTTTGTACTTCATATTGGAAATGGGTTGGGATGGTAGTTGTCCAGACCCTTGAATCTTAAGCTCACCGATGGTGTTCGCCAATTGTCCCACTTGAGTTTGTAAGTCCTGATTTTCTTATCGTGTGGTCTATTGGAACTGGATGTTCTGGGTTTCCATTTTCTTTACCATATCCTTGAGGCTTGGTTCAGATTTGGGAGGAGGAGGATTGTTTTGAGATGTTGATGGATAAAATGGTTGCATACCTTGGCCGTGTTGATACCAATTCTGCTTGGGTTAGCTCGAGTTTCCTCCTTGTCGGTATTGGGGTTGTGCTTTCAATCCTGGATTTAGATTTGGCCTGAATTGTTCTTTCTTGAAGGGAGGTGCTTGTTGGAATGGACGCCCTGGGAACACAGCTGCACAAGACTCAGATGAATCTTGAAGTTGTGGGAACTGGTCAGAAAAATGAGTTTTATCAGAACAAATACCACAATGTAATGGAATATAAGTAGAGTGTGAGTTTTCTTGTGCTTGAGCTAATTGCCTTAGAAGGTTATGAATCTCATAAAGTTTATTATCTACCATTTGTTCTAGGGCTGAATGACTTACCTCATGAACTTCCCGGGTTGGTGCAATTGATCGTGTACCAAATTGTTGTGATTTTTGAGCGATGTTGGAGATTAAGTCATGAGCAGCGGAAGGAGTTTTATCAACTAGGGAACCACCAGATGCAGCTTCAATAATTTCATGATCCATGGGGATAAGTCCCTCACAGAAGTATTGGATTAATAGTTTTTCACTAATCTAGTGGTGGGGGCAGCTTGAGCAAAGTCTTTTGAATCTCTCCCAGTATACATGAAGGGTCTCTCCTTGTGATTTCCTAATTCCATAGATTTCTTTCTTAATTGATGATGTTCTGGACGTAGGGAAGAACTTCTCTAAAAAGTGTCTTTTAAGGTCATTCCAGCTCCCAATCATGGTAGGTAAATAGTATAGCCAATCTTTGGCTACACCATCAAGGGAGAAATGGAAGGCCCTAAACATGATTAAGTCCTCAGAAACATTTTGGGGTTTCATGGTGGAGAACACTATGTGGAACTCTTTAAGGTGTTTATGAGGTTCCTCACTAGGAAGAACATGGAATTTAGGAATAATGTGGATGAGACCTGCTCTCAGCTCAAATTTGGCTGCTTCCTCGGGATATTGGATGTACGCAGGTTGGTACTCCACATCAGGGGTGGTCAGTTCTTTTAAATTTTGGTTATCTGCAGCCATGTTTTCTTCGGTTTGATTGGGTTCAATTTTGGATTTATTTAAGACCACATGAGGTTCCAAAAGGGGTTCCTCAATGTTACTTTATTGAACTTCTCTAGATTTCGTGATTTGATTGTGAAGTGACTTTCCAATTTCAGGGTCAAATTCAAGTAGTGTTTCTTTACCAGATTGGGTCATGCAAATAAGATGTGAAGTTTTTTTTATAATATGGATTAAATAAATTAAGAACGGTGAAAAGGGAATATAATCTTATAATACAGAATTATAGATAGGTATATGGAGAAGATGAAGAGAAAGAGAGAGAAAGAACACGCCAAAAAACCAAAAATAAAGACAAAACAAAAAACAAAAACAATCAAATGGGGGTGGGGTATTTAAAAGTGTACTAATTAATAATTAAAATAAATAAATAAAAGTAAATAAAGAAAAAAAATGATCTTGTCTCCCCAGAAACGATGCCAAAATATGATCACGTTGTCGAGCGCGTCAAATTATTTGTTTAATTTTGACTAGAATTTCTGCAGTATAGCAGCAACCCTAGGTCATCTCTCGACGGAGCCTTAGATAATTAATTTAAAAATAGGGTTTTGATTATGAAAGTAGAAGGTTAATGTGGTTTTTTAAAACTTGGGGGATTTATTATTAAGGATGAAAATAGAAAATGAATGCGATAAAACAATGTAGAGATTAACAAAATTAATTAAGCATGATCAACCTAGGGTACTCTCATGATGTTTATCCTTCATCTCTTCATGATATAGGGTTATGATCTTTTAATCCCTAGATTGTAACACCTAGAACCATAATGTTACTTATTTTATACTAGGATAGCTCCTAGGGCTCAGTCGAAAACACACAATGATTCACTGGACACCGCTGATGATTGGGTGAATTATGTTTGACTTCATAACTGAAACTCACCAAGGAAACACACAAAGAACTCGATGCGTAGTCCAGGTTTGTATATTATTTCTTTGTGATACCAGGACATAAATGTACATGTCCTTGACAGTTCATATGTGAGTTCAATTAAACAATATGAAACACACAAACACAACAATTGAATGGGGTAAAAGAAAGTGGTGAACGGTGTGTGAAACATCACATGAATGGGTACCCCCAAACATGATCATATGAGTTGAGAATACCATAACAGTACATAAATCAATAAAATATGAATATAGGATGATTAAAAACAACTCAACAACCTGGAATTCAAAAGATCATTCAAATATTACAAACATGAATCTTGGGATTTACATCACGTTCCTCCACGGGTGATCACAAGGGGTTTAGAAACCCATGGGAGAGGAGGAAGAGAAAGATGTTGGGGTAGAACTTCCCATAGCCTCCATAACTGCTAGGAATGTTGAGAAAACTCCTTGGGACTCCAAAATGGTGGAACCTTTCCTCCTGGACGAACTCCCAAATGGGGATCCCAAGGTGCCATTTTGTAGGAAAATTGGAAGGTTGTTTGAGGCACAATGATTTATTTAATCCACCTGTACCACGCGTTTCAACCAATAGACAACCGAATCCCCCTTTTTACAAAACTAGAAAGTTGTAGCCCAACTTCCTAAATATCTCCACCAAAAGTTTGGCATCAATTGGTGAAGTGGATCTGGAGATATAGATAGATTACAGAACACCACATTTGACGTTGTACATATTTGATTCCTTGGACAGATCAGTTCGGTTGGGCCCCTTGGCAGCTGAATTGGGCTTGGATTCTTTCATAAGAGTTGTATCCCATTATAGATTGTACCATTACACAAAATATTATCCCATTTCTATGCACGAAATTTTCTATACAAGCATAATAGTTGACAGGTCATCATGGATCCATGCAATTTTTGCCCATTTTTCTTCCACTTCATTAAGGGCCCTCCAAATCATCTCCACTTACCTTGAAATAATAAAAACAAGTAACATTTCCCATTATAATATTGATTAACATTAATTAATTTATTCACACATAAAGTGAAATTTATTATTATATTTGGAATATTCATTAAAAAACTAGATTAAAACAGCGGTGTAAGGGTGGAATAAAACATTGAATCGTGGTACAATCAGCTCTACAACAATGATGCCAAAATTTGATCATGTTATCGAGCGTGTAAAATTAGTTGTTTAGTTTTAACTATAATTTATACAGTATAACAGAAACCCTAGGCCGTCTCTCGACAAATCCTTAGATAATTAAATCAAAAATTTGGTTCTAATTATTAATGTAAAAAAGGTAAATTGGGGTTTTATAATACTTGGGATTGATGATTAAAGATGAAAATAGAAAATGAAAGTAATAAAACAAAGTACAAGTAAAAAATATTAATTAAATGTGATCAACCTAGGGTATTCTCAGGATTCTCATCCATAATCGCTTCATGATATAGAGTTATAATATTTTAATACATGGTTTGTAAAAACTAAAACCTGAATTTTGCTGAGTTTATACTTGGATACATCCAAGGGTTCATTCGAAAGAACAAAATGATTCACTGTACACCACCGATGATTGGGTGATTTTTTATCAACTTCATAACTGAAAATCACCAAAGAAGCACATGAAGAACTTGATGTGCTATCCATGTTTATAGGTTATTTATTTGTGATACCATGACATAAATGTACATGGAATTGAATTTGATTATGTGAGTTCAATTGACCAATATAAACCACACAAACACCACAATTGAATGATGGAAGAAAAAGGGATGAATGGTGTGTAAAAAATCACATGACAGGGTACCCCCAAACATGATCATTTGAGTTTGAGTATAAAAAGACAATATATAAATCAATTAAATAAAAATATTTGATGAAAGAACAACATAAAATCCTGGAATTGAAAAGACCATTAAAATATTTCAACATTAAGCTCTATATTTAAAACATGTTCCTCCCCAGGTGATCACAAGGGGTTTAAAAACCCATGGGAGGGGAGGAAGGAGAAGATGATAAAGTAGAACTTCCCTTAGCCTCCAGAACATAAAATATTGGAAGGAGGAATCCTTTGGGACTCCAAAATAGAAGAACCTTGCCTCTGGTTCGAACTCCCAAATGGGGTTCCCAAGGTGCCAATTTATAGGCAATGTGGGAAGTGGGTTTGGGCACCCTAATTTCACAAATCTTCTAGGTCCATGGTTTTGTCCGATCATAAAGTCTTAAATAACTTTGTAAAAAACTATAGAGTTTTTGGATGACACATTTTATACCTCCATGTAAAATTTGGAGTCCATATATTTAATATAATAAGATATATTTATAAAATAAAGAGGCAAAGTTTTGACCCCATGCAGATCCACTTTATTGAAAAGATCAGTTTTTATGGGCTCTTTAATGAATGAATGGGGATTCGGTTCCTTCAGATGAAATATAGATATGTGAAGTTCAAACCATCCCACAATGTTTCATCCCATTTTAAGTCACGGTTCAGTAGAATCATGCGTTTTAGTCCACTAGTGTGCTTGGATCATGTGCAGATTGGTCCATTTTCTTAGACTTTATCATAGGTCCTCCAAATCACATCCACCTACAATATAATTATCAAAACAAGTAAAATTTCCCCTTTTAACATTATTAAACATGAAATAATTGAATCAAATATTAGGTTAAATGTTTTATTATACTTGTAATTTTCAACACAAAACCGGTTTAATACATTGGTATAAGGATGAAATAAAATAGTGAATCATGGTACGATCGTCAGACTTGACTCAAGCATTACCTAGTATATGATAATAGGCCTTATTGAACACCTGGTTTGACACTACTGGGGGATATTATTTAGAAAATTAAAATTTTATTTACTAACCATTATGATGAATTTGAAAATATATTTATGATTTGAAAACTCACCCAAAGATATAATATTTATGATTATAAGAATGGTCATGCATAATTTTTTTGAATTTTTGTTATGTATTTCACTAGTTTTGGGATTATATGTTATGATACATAATTCTATGATCTCATCTTGTGTATGCCAATATTTGTATATAGAACATAGTATAATTAATTAGAACTATATCAATGTAAGTAATCTAAATAGTAAGAATGATCATTTCCTTGATGGGAAATATCTAATCTATGAAAGGGAACTTGTATCCTAAAAAATTCCATCATAAAGATTCATAAAATCATGTGATATCAATATAGAGAAAAAAAACTCCATATCTTATTTCATTGAATGGAAAAAATAGAAGAATATGATAGATTTGAAAAATATGGATAAAGGGAAGAATGGAATGAAGGACTTTCCTCACGTGATAATTGTGGAAAGAAACACCATGGTACTTTCTTGAAAAGAATGAGAGTTTTATAGAAGTGTGGAGAGAAAGAACCTGATACTCATTAATTCATGGGTAATAAGGAAATCATTTATGTTCAGTGTTTCAACTATAAAGATAGGTGAACTATGCAAACAAATTCTCTAAGAAACAAGAGAATATAACTTTGAAGAAACTAAGTGATCAAGGTTAATCTTATGCAATTACTATGAATGAAGTGGAATGATTGAAGTGATATTTTATTTGGATTCAATAACTATATTTAAGAATTATTTTATCAAGGATATGAATAGCCAAATTAATATGGATTTTACTATAGTAGTTTTCAGTAAGTATTTGAGGACATATATTGAATGGTATTAATGACCAAAGAAATTGATATAGCTGTAACTCTATCATTTTGGAAAACAAATGATTGAGGGATGATAACACTTAATATGTGGATTATATTGAGATAATAACGATAAATGGATGTCTATAGTATATTATTAGTAACATTTTAATATCTAAGTGATTTATTTTATATTTTTTGAAGAATACTACATATATGGATTTATGGAATATATTCAACAACTTGAGATTTTATTTTTGAAAGCATGCATATTTTTGTTAAGATTTTATGTTGATCAAGGTATACAAATATTTTATACATAACATTAATATCTAATTTATTCTATTTAAGGAATATAATGTTATGTTAATTTTAGAAATTTTGTGATGTGGCTTATAGATTTTTTTTAAATTTCTAATATTCTTAGACATATTTTGGAAAGGTATTATGGTAAACTATTTATGGAATGGATTTAGATAAAATTTTGGCATCACTGTATAACTCATGATAACCATATTGGTTTTGAAAAATATTCAAGTAAGGACTTTTCATTATATTATGGATCTTATAAGCTATTAAAAACATAATTTTCGTGCTTCAGGCAAGAAAAAATTAAATATGAATAATCATTATTTGGATAAAAATATGAGATTTTATTGGAAGTTAATTAATGTATGGAATTATAATTATTGAATAAGTATATTTTTTTATGTCCATTTTCTATATGGTAAATGAAATCCTCAAATATTGGAAAATTATCTTGAAACAAAAATGATATCATGGTACCTTTATATCCGATGAACTGATGGTATTTTCACTCGATAAAGATTTATAGATTTTTGCGGTCATTAAATTATCTTGATCATTCAATCTATTGCAATCAATGATCACTATCAGTCTCCATAATCATTTATTTTATTCTTCCATGTTCAGATCTTCAAATGTAACCCAATTTCTCATATTTGGATGGAAATTTATTTGACCATTGTATATACCTTTACCCCTTTCCAGGAGGAAGTTTTATTAAACATTTTTATGATGCAGGTTTCTAAAAAAGGTATTTCCAATGAAAACCCCTCTATAAGTGATACCAATATTAAATTTAGGGGACATAATTTATTTAAGGGGTTTAGAATGTAACACCCTAAGATCTTAAAAGAGGATAACCATGTTTGATAGAGTACATGACATAAAACACCAAGATTAAGAGATAATGTAACACCCAAATACTTTATAAAATATTTTTTTTAAATTAATTAAATTTATTCAATATCTTTCAATGTACGTAATATTTTATTTAAATGAAACACGATACTATATTAAAATATTATTATTTAAACATGAGTATTATAACATAGCCATTAAGTTATATGGTACGAATAAGAAAAAATAAATTACTAAAATTATATATTTTACACATGTATAAAATAATTACATAGGTTATCTATTGATTAAAAGTAACATAATAATCAAATTCCAAAAAAAAATGTTTTCTGAAAAATATATTTTTCTAAAAGATGATTCAGTCTTTCATTGAGAACATAATTTAAAATAAATTATTTCTAATATTAAAATATATATATAGTAAAATGAAATTAATTTTTTTATTCATCATATCTTAATTACATTAGGATTAATTTTTTATATTTATCTGAAATGTTTCATTTTTTATAACTAGTGAAAATATAGGGTTTTAAGGAAAAATTCCTTTTCATTTAAATAATTTAAAGGATTCATTTTAATTTAATTTAATTAATGTAAAATTATTTGAATTATATATAATAAATACAATTTATTTTATTGGATTCAATTTTATATTGATTTTTTTTAAATATTCTACAACTATGAGAATTTTCTCTTTCGAAAACCACTTTTTAATCGCATATGTAAATTTGATTTTAAATTTACTTTTTTCACTTCTGAGACTTACATTTGTTAAATTGGGTATAATATTTTAAGTAATAATAATTTATATTATATAATAATTTCATATTAATTTTTTAATATGAATTAATATTCAAAATATAAAAAATTAATTACCACTGTTAAGGTTAAAAAGAGTTTACAGTGGGGTTAAACTAAACAAATAATGGTTATAATGACATAAAAACCTATCCAATTCCTATTTTCTGGCCATATTTCAATTATTATCATAGTAGGTTCAATTTTATGTGTTCATGAGAAACATTCCATGAATTTGACCTATATAATAATTTATGAAATGAAAAAGGAAAAATTTCATGCCCTTAGTTTTAAATTTTAATCATGTTTCACATAGGAAAAAAATATGTAAATAAAAATAGATATTTATTCACTGCATAATTAAATTAATTTCATGAGGTTAATTTTTTTTTATTTTTTTTTCATATAATTACATTAAATTATTAAGAAACGCCAACTCAGTAATTATTTAATTAAAATCATAATAAAATATATTATAATAAAATTATTAAAAGTAATGTAAATTGAACAAAATTTCAAGTTACATTAGTTTTCTAGATAAATATATCATGTTATACAGGTTTTAACATAAAATATTCTAACTCCATAATTTTAATGGTATTTTTTTTAAAATTCAAATTAAATAAATAAAGTTAAAATTGATATTAATTTTATTTTAAAAATAATTGATGTTTAATTAAAAAATTAAATTTTCCAAAAATAATAATATTATTACAAGTTATTTTTAAATGATAAAAATATTTAATATAATCCATTAATGTTCCAATTATTCTTTTATAGTGAATATATGGAACCATAAAGAGTAATAACTTTGTTACCATAGTTAAGGTCAAAATAATGTTTGTCCACGTAACACGTGCTTGTTTTAAAATTAATTTTAAACAAACATGGAATTTTTATTTGATAAATTTTAATTAATATTAATAAAAAGTTATTCGAAATTGTCTAATATTTCTCATTTTATTTTAATCTTAAATGATAAATTAACTAGGATAAAAAACTAGTTACCGTAGTAAAAAACATAAATGGTAAAAGTAAGGAAACATAGAAGTTAGGGTGTAATATGTATAAAAAATGTGCTTTATTGTGTTATGGAAGTGATTATCAACCATAGAATCCCAAAAAAATTAATTATCAATTTTTGATCCACATGGGGTGAGAGTGACTTCGAATTATTGAATAATTTTGAATATTTTCCTAAATGAGACTCCTCCTCAATTATAAAATGGTACTACCTTACCTCACTTATTAAAACCTATAAAGACATTTTTCTTGACAAAAACCAAAAAAAATAACTTAAGAAATCATTATAAAAATCAAATAGATTATGATGTTCTCAAAGTACCAATCCAAGTGTCTTTAAGAATAGAACCAAATGAGGTTTCTCAAAGAGAATGTAATCATCTTGATGACGTTGTCTCTTATTATTTATTCCTTTTCCACCTTAAATTATGTCTTAACACATAAAATATAATAAAAAACATATATAACATAAATTTATATGTTATTATGTTTATGGAATAATATTTATCATTCTATACTTCCATAAAATGGTAAACAAAATCATCAATTGTATATAGGGCAGACTGCTGCCTCATGGACTAATTTAACTGGATTTCCATCAATAATTATCACGTTTAGATATAATGATGGATTTAATTTATTTATAATATTTATTATATAATTATACATATTGAGGTACAATTTCACATATAATTTCTTACAAACCACTCTATTTAAAATATAACGTCGCTACTCGCTACGACGAACTATCACCTTGCGAAGCGATGTGATTCATTTTTCAGTTACTCTTTATTTGAAGAGTAATAAGAAAAAATTTAAATAATATATGAGATATATTTGAATATATATATATATATATATTATTTGAAATTAATATATAATAATGTTTTTTATCCTTTCATCAATTAAGGGAATGATATCATCGCTCGTGCGTATAGATGGTCTAATATCTCTACGAAGTGATGAAATTCATTTTCCATGTGAAAAAATCAAGAATGTCTATAAAAATGAATATAATAGGTAAATAAGATATTTATAACATGAATAAGGTTCTGGAGATGATGTATCAATACCCTATTAACAATAATAAGAACTTTCTTACAGAAACATGCATGTGAAAACATGGAAATTAACTCCCAAAACAACGAAAATAATTGAATATTATTAATAGACAAGTAATAAGATATTATAATAGGATTATATATGATATTATAAATATGAATATGGGACTTATATAAATTAATAAAATTATTATATTTTTATAATAAGTTCAGATGCATAAAAATGAATCCAAACATTAGGTAAGTATTTTCTCATCTCACTTTTACTTTCGTGAGACATACACTATATTCACCATTTATTCTATTATGTGGTGAATATACAACCTATTTTTATAGGTTATATCATAAATATATTTATCTTCATGTAATTTTGAGTTTCATTTGATATTAAATATTTAATGTTTCTTATGATCCAAACTTTACCAAAATGGTAAGGGTTTATTTTACAATATCATCATTATTCAAGATTATTTTTGTTTAAGTCACCCTTGGGAGAATTATTTTTTATTTAAATCAAAAAAACAATCTATTTCCTTATCCTATTTTTATTAATGAACATATAAATCAATTATAACAATTTGTCACCCTTTGTTACTTTAATTCTTAAGGAATGTTTTTTAATAAAATCAAATATTTTTCTCACTCTTTGGTAGAAAATAAATTTTCATCAAATTCCTTGTTTTTTTAAAACAATTTTAAACATGTGTTTAGCCTTTTAAAAATTAATTATGAATGAAATATTTATACTTTCTTAACTTTTTATGATTTTTCTGAATTAAATCTTCATGTCATTTTAAAAATAAGATCTACTTTTTCATTTACCAGAAATTTCAATGGAATCGTTGTTTTAACATGTTTATAATGAACATAAATTTATTTAATCATGAAAAATCAATGTTTAAAATATTATTTTTAATTATTTAATAGATTATTTTCATTGGAAATTACTTTTAAAATATATTTTGTATCTGTTTTAAAAATATTTTCAAAGTGAAAAGGTTATTTTTCTCATGAATGTCTCTAGTAACATTTTAATTCTATTTTTATTCCAAAAAACATTAAACATTTATTATAATTATTATCCATTAAAGATATTTTGTATTTATACCATCATTATTAATTATTTGTATGTTTTATGATAAATTTTACTAAGGATTTATAATTTTAATACCATTCACCATATCACACTGGATAGTTTATAATTATCTTTTTTATATGGGTATGTATTAACATTTAATATGTTAGTTTGTCAATACGAATGTTTGTCGTGATTATGTTTCACCCCTTTTATATGGGTAATGTATGGTAATTGTTATGTATAGGTGGGGCCCAATGATAAATATCCCCCTGATGCATTAGCCAGTCTCATGAGACAAATCTTTTGGAAGAATTAGATGAGTTTCTGCCAATATATTTCAATAATCATTCGAAAGGTCCTGATAGTATGTTTCTGATGTCCCAAATTATGAATTACCTCGTTGTGTAATTTTTTATTAATTTTCATGTGATTATTAAATAGTTATAATATTCGTGGATAAATTTTAAGCTTATGGGACTATTTATATGATTTTATTTGATTAATAGTTATTCCTTCCACATTGTGCTCATGTTATTGTTTAAATGATATGTGTTTCGTTTATTTTTATTTCCATATTGATTATGAATATTTGTTAATGATATCATCCACTAATTTATTTCCCTTATTTGAAATATGATCTCACCCCATTATTAATATTTATTTTTTCCTAGGATACCCAAAAGTTCTTTATGATTGATATAAAAGGATATGATAAGGGAAATAATCGAATTCTCAAGGAAAGTACTTTGTTGTATTATATTATTTCAAAAGATTTTAAAATTAAATTATATTTATACTTTACCAAGGTTATTAAACTTTTACATCATTTTTTATATGCTACCTTGAATATAATTGCAATGTAATAATGTAACCACCGACTCTGTGTTACAAGTGTTAGGGTATTTACACTTTACATTATTGTTTTTACATATGTTTTCCCATGCATAACTATGAAAGATTCAATCAATAGAATATAATACTTATGTGAATTATTTAATCTAATAAATGTTTTGAATCCTTTTATTATATAATAAATTACATAGAAAAGGTTATTTTCAAGTGGAGAGGACAAGATCTCGAATTGATACTCAACCTCTTGTTTTATTCTGTTGTCTATTTTATTCTTTTGTTCATTATGTTTCAAAAACAAACTTGTTCCTATTTTTAAAAAAACATAGCATGATATTACTTTGATAATTAAATTTAATAAGTGTTTTATATATAGTGGTTTATACAAGTAAATATTTTCAAATTATAATGTGTTTTAAAACAATTTTTACATGAGTTGTGATTGAAATTTTGAGAAACTTTTTTAAAAACAAATTATATATTTATAATATTTTAGTTAACTGAGATATTTTAATAAACCTGTGGATTTTGTTTTAAATAAATTTAAATAAAAACATTCACTATAAACTCAATTCACCCTCCCTTAAGGCTTCCACTCTGTCCAATACAATTTAAATGTTTCAATGGAATTATACTTAGATAAATTTATCTAGGTGGTTATCCTATGTGATGGGTTACTTAATTAAATTACCAAATTTTTATTTTTATGTTATAGATAATATATTTTACTATATTGTCTATATTTTTACAATTCATTTTCATTCTCAGCCTTAAGTTGGTAATTTTAGGATGAGAGAATCATTTTATTCATGAATCAAATCAATTTTTCACTTAAGAAATATAGAAAAAGTTAATCCAAGTACATTAGATATAGAACTAAATAATTTTATATGAAAATATAGAATTATTTTAAAAAATTCAATTCGATTAAATTATCTTCACCATATGGTCAAGAATCTAGATAAAGTATTTGGCTCGTTGGTGATAGAATGTCATCTCATAATGGTGTGCGCTAATAATTTGTAAAAGGATTGATTATCTCAAAAATTTAAAATACATGGATCGAAAATAATTTAGGGAAACCCATGTCAAATAAATCCCCATTATCATTTTATCACAATTTTTTTTGTATTTTTATCACATATGTCATTTGTTCTATATGTTTACACATTCATCTATTATTCTTACCTCTATACTAAATTCCATACTTCCCCTTTTACTATGATTCACACTTTATAAATTTTTAATAATTATTTTATCTTTCCATGCTCATGCATATTCCACCATAAACGTTTCCATCACCATATATACAACTTTTTATATAAAATCACTTACACACACACACCACTATTCATCCATAATAAAAATTATAAAATTAATTAAAAAAATTGAAAACATCCTCTATCCTTTATAGATACGAGACTCCTAATTACTATGTTTTCTTTCTAGTTAATAATTATAAAAAATTGGATTTCTTAAAATCATATTTTTTGGTCAATCCTTAACAATGGGTGGAATCCAAAATTTGGTTTCAATTCTAGGGAAGGAAAATAGAATTTTCTTTTTTTAATTTATTTAAAATAAACATAATTAAAAAAATACATAATATATTTTTATAGGAAAAATTAAGTCATTATCAAACTATTTCAGTGTTATTATTAATCAAAAACAATTATAATATCTTGGTTTAAATTTATACTTTTTTTAGAAATTATTTTTACAAAATATATTTTTTTCAGGAAAACTACTAATTTTTAGGCTATTTCTTGGTGACAAGTATACTATTTTTTGGGAAATAATATTTCCCTATGGTTATTTTTCTATGAACTGACTTTTAAAGATGTATCTGGAGATTTTATGAAAATAAAGAAGATGAGGAAAATATTTTTTTAATCATCAATAGTTGAAATTAAGAAACATTATTATACCCTTATAAAATATTATAGAAAAAAAATGGAAAAATGAGACATAGAAAATAAAACAGACACTTGTTAACCACCTTAAAAGAAATAGTTTTAGAGATATTTAAATAAATGTAGTATATATAAACCCATATAACCTTTAGTTATCCCAACTATCAAGAAATCACTAGATCAAATAGTCTCATTTATCCTTACTTCCATCCTTCAATTGATTTTTCAATGAATATCCCATGACCTTAATTTAGTATATCTATAGTATTGTTGAAGGGATTCTTATTTAAGGAATAACAAAATAAATACTTCAAATGATATTGTTATTATTTTATCTTAAAAAAATGTTCAAATGTTTTTTCTGTATATGGAATGAATCATTTTCAAAACTTGTAAACAAATATACAATGCATATTTTTTGGATTATTACCCCAAGTGGTTAACTACAGAGTTGAGGAACTTGATAATGGGGTTAAAAAAAGATGAATGAGATAAATTTCAAGAAGTGAAAGATATTTATTATGACTTATAAAGGAATTTTTACATCACAGACCCACATCAAACCTTTTTTTGTATTTTTTATGAGGGTATCACCCCTTCTGTCAGAATGTTATAGACCAAAATATTATAGGAAAACACATTGAAAAAACGATGAAGAGATAAAGGAAATATATAATACACTTTCTCTAAATTCAAAACATGAGTCTATTCAGATTTGGATAATGCATATGATTTCAACGACCACTAATTCTGATTAAGAAACCAAATCTCAACTAGTTGAAATTAAAAAACACATCAACCATTAAAATAACAAATCTAAAATCAAAACATAAGTAAATTTTTATGTTAAAATAAATAATAAACTTTGAGGGAACATTGTTTATTTTGTGGGATGTATGGGTGCATTGAAGTATTTTTCTAAAATATTGACAAGCCCATTCAATACTTGAAGAATAATAGTTTTTTGATGAAAAGTGTAAAACCCAAGGAAACCTTGAACCCTTTTTAAATAAATAGAACCATAACTAAAAAGAAAATTTTTTCTAGGTAATAGTAAGATATTGTTAAACACCTTGCTTCTTCCAAATCTCCAGTCATCATAGAACTCAAATTGAAAGTCAATATAGGGATATTCCTTCTATTTCTCAATATACCAAAGAAGGAATAAAGTAGCCAATTTTAAAAAAACTAATTCAACAAAAGATGAAAAATATTTTAAAAAGACCAAAAGGGATTCACCCAATGATGAAGTGGGATGTATATTTCACTTTGGGTTTTTAATGGGTGAATTCCTAAAAAAATGATTTTTAGGGTAAAGGGAAAGATTTTTAGTGTAAATTCTGGTCAAAATCTATGTAACCACTATGGGTGAATTTGTAGGAAGATCATTTTATATTTTTATATTTAAAAAATTGAAATATATTTTGATATAAATGTATCTTTTTAAACATAACATAAAAGAACACCCCCCAAAAAACAGGAATTTAAAAGTTTCACTTATTAATAAATGAATCTTGTCTTTGACATGATTTGGAAACAATCCAAGATCAAGCAATCCAATAGAAAATAATACATTGGTTTATAATAGGAAAATTGTATCTACCACTTATATTTCACTATAATCCTTTGATAGTGTGTGTGATTCTGACACAGTTGATATGATACAAAAGAATACGTATCAAAGCAATAAAACTTCATCAAAAGGATTCAATACATCATCATTATATAACTTGGATTATTCACACCAAAATTTCTATAATGAACATATTTTTCATAATTATCCTTTATTCTTTCCCCCCTTGATAACTCTCTATTTTTTCAATTTAAATCCACAATATTTAATAACTATATATATATATAAACACAACATTGATTTTATTCATCTCCTTATCTCTATTCAATATTTATAATACCACATAAATCAGTCATTTTAAATGAACATGATTTTAGGTAATTCAATGATCCCAAAAGCATCTAATGTAGACTACCCATTTAAAAATACCTACACATATTTCTTAAAAACATCCCTGATCGTCAGGTTCTAGTAATGAAAACATTTTCTAAAGACTTGGACACCTTTCTTTCACTTCATTCACAATAAATATAAATATGATAAACCCTTATATTTAAATCATTATACAAAATATGCACCATAATCAACTCCATAATTTTTATATCTTAAACTATATATGTATACACATATATATTTTTAGAATGTAGGGATTTTGATCATCACTCTCTTGTTTTTTGGCATTAAAAAAAGTTTAACCTCATTAATCGAGCTCTAATTAGATATTTTGATATTTTCTCTCTAACATAACCAATTTCTCATCTCTGACTTATTCATATATGTGGTCCATTCATGCATGTTACTAATTCACATTTGTGACATGTTTTCCTTTATGACCAATTTTGTTGTGTAGCAAAACATTCATGTCTCTACATTTTCTCTATATAACCTATCACTTATCAAAAATTTAAATATAGAGATCAATTTTCAGGAATATTTAGGTATTCATTAGTGAATTGGGCCACATATATTTTCCTATATATAAAATCTCATAAGTAAATATGTAGATTCCAAAACATGGTATTGCAATCCTTCCACCAAAAATCATCCCCCTTGTTCTTTCATTTTATTGTTTCTTCCCTTTATCCAAAATCTTATTTTCAAGAATCATAATAACCGTTTACCATGATATTTAATCCTTAGAAAGGAACATCACTTTTCATCATCATATTAAGACTAATTAAGGTAAAAATATAATTTATGTGTTGATAACAATAGATGACACCGTAAGAATTCCCATTTCTTATTCACCAGCTTCATTAGTAATTCAACAACAACTCAAAACCACTTCAACTCAATAATCTCCCCCTTTGGATATTGATTACAATGAAGGAGCCTAAATCAGTAAACAAATATAACTTATGATATGGGTCATTATAGAATAATTATATTAATATTATAGGTGGATTAGTGTCAGAAATAAAAATCATTGAAAAATGGTACAATATTATCCATAAATAAGTGATTAAAAAAATTCCAACCTTCTATAATTACTCAAAACATTACAATGGCTTATTAATAGCCTAAACAAACAACAACCTTTTGAAAAAAATTTCTACACCCACTTAAATAATCTATTAAAATAGTACACATATATAAAAAATGTATTATCACATCACAACTTACCCATTTGAAAAAATCCCCTAATTTTATTCTTTCCCGAAAGAGAATTAGAGAATACAAATGGATATATATATATTTTTGTATCCCCTTTAACAATTTCATTAAGAATCTAGTATTAAGATATTTATTTTTCTATATTTTCTTTCTGTTTAACCAAAGTATCCAAATATAATAAGAGAGAGGAGATTTAAATTATATACCATGTCCTTAAAGAGGGTAAGGTTTAACACCCATGATCAAACTTATATTTTGAAATGTATCCTTCAGAAATGGTTCAGGGAAAATATCGGCCACATTATCTATTGTATGAACAAGATCCATCTTTAGTTAATTTATTTTTAGACATTCATTGATGAATTTGTATTTAATATCAATTATCTTTGACCCAGAATGTTTCAATAGATTATTTATGAGATTAATAAGACTTTTTTATCATAACCCCTGAGAATTTGTGGCTTCAAATCAACCAAAAATTATTATAAAAATATATTCATCGACATAAATTTCATTATATATTCAGTATCTTTCACATACTGAGTTTCTGCATTGATGAGATTCGCTACAATTATTTCCTTTTTATAAAAAATCAAACATATTTATCCTGAAAAAAGAGTCCTCTTGATGTGGATATTTAATCATTGACACGACCTTCTTAGAAAATTTTATATACATATATATATTCTGTTTTACCTTACTATTATACATTACTACATAATCTAAATTTCCCTTAATGTATTTGAGAATTATTTTTTTATAGTAAAAAATGTGACATTTTTGGTACACTTTTAAATATGGTAAAAGATATAACAACATAAACTTAATAAAATCTTGATAATTTTAAATATATTAGAATTCTAATAAACTTACTAAATAATTTGGATCAATATCCCTACTAACATACTTCTTAAACTTCTTTTTTACCATTGAGAAAGGTGTAAAAATAGGTTTTTAATCCAATATTACAAATATTTTATGTAGTTCTGTAACATATTTTTATTGTGATAAGAAAATGTGATCCTTCTATTGAGATTTTTCCAATCCAAGAAAGTATCTCATTTCTCCCAGCATAGAAATTTCAAATAATATCTTCATCTCTTTGGATAAATCTTCAAAATTAATTTTAATTGTTCCCAAAAAAATATTATTTCATCAATATAAAAAATAAAACTGAGGGAAACCTATGGATTTTATTTTACATAGAGGATGATATCCATCCATAACTTCTTGAAGTGATGATTATTTTAAAATTAATTTATCTTGTCTCTTGGGGTAGCTTCAATCCACATAAAGCATTCATTAACATATGCACATAGATCACCTATTTTATAATAAAGAAACTAAATAGATTCTCAATATAGAATTCTTCATCCAATTCACTGTTAAAAAAGATAATCTTAAAATATATGTGAAAATAAATATATGTATTTAATATAGAAGTATTAGGAATGATTCTAATGGTTTTTAGTCATTGAATTGGTGAAATTTTCTCATCAAATTCAAGGGCTACATCTTATGAATAACCCTTAAAACTAATCTTTCCTTATTTCTTAACACTTGAATTTTTTATTTGGTTTATTCAACAAAACCCACTTTGTTCCAATGAAATTTTTGTCTGTAGGTTTGGGTACCAACTCTCATGTCTCTTTTTTATAATTTTAATCCATTTCCACATTAAATTCATAAATCCACTCTTGGTGATCTAATGATTCTTAAATATGTTTAGGCTGAACCTATAGAAGTAATGAGATATTATAAACTATACTCAATGATCTTCTTCTTTAAACTGATTATTATTGATCTATAATGATGTTTTGAATCTATAAAATCATTCTAAACCTTTTATTTTATAAATGATGCTAGGATTTATCACTTTAAATATCTTATTCTACCTTCACTCCTTGAACATCATCAACACTTTAATCTTTTTGAATGAAATCATCATACTTATTAACAAGAATAGATTAATCTTCTCCTTCATTTAAATATAAATTTTATCATAAAATTAACCCTTTAGAATTTTATAGAACTCTTACATAAACTGAATAAATTAATATTATTTTCTCATTATTGTAGAATCAATATCCTTTACCCTTTCATGGGTATCTAAGGAAGATATCATCAATGACTCATTAATAAAAATTTCCAAGATATTAACCTTTGATTTTAGTAATGTAGGGGATGTAAAATACCCTTATGTACTTAAAACATGGTGTATTATTATAATACAAATCATATAGAGAAATTACTGATTTTTTCTACAGAAGTTGTGATTATAAATGTGGAATGGGGAACCAAATTGTTTCTCCAAAATAACTGCGAAGTATCATGTCCAATTAATACGATTCAAGACATTTGAACTAGGATTATTTCATTTATTTCATCCACACTATTTGTGTGGTCTACATGGGGAACTAATCTCACGATGAATACCATGTTTCTAAAACTAATATTAAAACATTACATTTTTTATTCAAATCCATTATCAATTTTTATTTTCATTATAGTGGAGCTAACTCCTTTTTAGCACTTCTAGTGAAAATTTTGAATATATTGAGAGCCTATGATATTTATTTGTAAAAAACAATAAAAGTGATTCATGTGATATTATAAATAAAGGGAAGAAAATTCATATCTATATTTGTTGGTTTCCTTATCATGGGCCTAAATATATTACAATGAATAATCTATATGGGGTGAGATGTATGTGTCTCAACTATCTTGGGTGTAGAATTTGAAAATTACCATATATATCATATTGAACAACAATAATATTCACTTCCTATCACATTAGGAACATAATGAACACTTAATCTATGAAGATATTTATTTTCATTGTTCTATGGAAAATATGACTAAGCCTTCGATTTCACAATTGATTTTCTTCTTTCTAAATTAGATATTCTGAAATCTGTGCATATACAATTTTGAATAGGTTTCTAATGGTTCAATATCCTCTTGTAAAAAATTCCCTAATGTTACATATTTTATCAATAAATCTATATATTATGAAGATAAATTCATTTTTTTAAAAAAAATATGTGAAATACTCAAAAGATTATGTTTTAGTCTATTAATAAATAAATAACTTCTAGATTTCAAACTTTATTATCCAATGACAAAGAAAAATGCCTTTGTTTCTAAGTGGATCAACCTTTCCAAAAGTAATTTTTCATTATGGTCTTTCTAATTCTTTAAAAAACTCAAATATCCAGTCTTGTGGGAATAATAACAACTATCCAATATCAAAGTCCAAACTCATATTGTTTCCTTGATGTAAGATTCCATAATAAGAAAATCTTCCTTACCTTTCCCTCTGTCCCTTTTTTCATTTGAGATCTTTCAATAAAGGATCATTCAGATGGTTAAATAAAAAGACAACCTTTACAAAGATGAATAGTTTGATCACACCATTCAAAAACATTTCTATTGGTTAAAATATTTACTCAGTTTTTAAACTTGATTTTAAGCTTTTCCTTTCATCGTAATTTATTTTTATTAATAGAGAGAAAAGAAAAAAAGGAAAACAAACACAAAAGAAGAATGAAAACCCCAAACCCTCACCCCCTTAGTCACCCACCCCATCTATAGAGGCCTGAAATAATGCAGCCTAAGTGTATCCCCCCTTAATATATTTGATTCTCAATGCCTTGATGCTGCCTGCAGTGTGAAGAAACACCTCTTCCATGCTCGAAAAATCCACCGAAGCCAGGTAGTTTGCAAACTTGTCCCCCTCCCTCTAGGTATGAAGCACATGACTATTTTAATTGAGGAACATTCTGAATTTTTTGATAGTATAACAGATCGACCAAGGTGAGTCTCTAATCCCTCTCAAGGCATTGTGTGCAATCATAGATTCTCTTTCCACTTTAGAAATTTCTACCCCTTTTTCCTACATAACTCTAGACTGGTATGTATTTCCATAGCCTCCACTTAAAGGGATGTCCCTAGACCAAATATGGAAAAGAACACCATGTATACTGATCCATTACTATCACGCATAGCTCCACCTCTACGTGAAAACCCCAACACACAAGAGCCATCCATGTTCAAAATTAATCCCCCAGAAGGCAGCTGCCAATATACCCATTCGCCCCTCCTGCTACTGGACGTAGAGACCATGCCACCACTTTACTAAAATAGGTTCATAGATGGAGCTTGGTTTTAGGCCCTCACTGCCTTATTCAAATCAATCTATAAAATCTTATCCCATACAATAATAGTTTAGTCCGTCACTATCACACCCTCATGACTCTACTTATTATGTGCCTACCATAAGCACCAGTACCTCGCATTCATTAGCACCGAACATGCTTCCTGTTCATAACCTCCTCCCACGGTGCCTTGAAGCCATATTTCAATTAAAGTAAGGCTATCCCTAGCTATGGAAAAGAACACTGTTAATTCTCTAAAAATATACTTTAAACACATTATAGATTTATTTTATTGGTTATTATTCAACAAAAAGAACTTTTTTATATGTAAATATCCTCCAAAATTATATATGTATCAATAAAAACCATATCTACCATTCAATATAGAATGCTCTGCAGAGCTTTGAACCAATCCTCCATACACCATATGACTATCAATCTTAGTTACTTTGTGTGAATGAATTTTTTTTAACTCATCACATTTTCATATTTATATTATAATTATTCTTATTCTTAATATATCATCCAATTTTTTAATTTTTTCATCAATATTTTATTTAATATAAAATAAAAAAATTCTATAATTTGCTTGTTTTAGCTAAAAAAGTTGTTTTATTGAAATTATTTTTATTCATAGAATTATAATCAATTTTTTTAAAATTATTATAATTATTTGAAGAAGATTTTTGATTATTATAATAACCTTTACCCCTATTAGAGAACTCTCGAACTTCTAGTATTGAATTTTGGAAGCTAGAATTTACTCATTCAACTTCAATTATTTTCTGTTGAACAAGATCATATTGTTTCTCCTCCACCATGTTTTTTACTTAGTAATTCTTTTAAGAGTTTTATACCCACTGGTAGAAAAATGATTTTTAAGGTCGCCAGTTTGACGTCAGTTTCTTATAAACCGACATAAATAACTTTTGCGGTAAATTTTTGGCGTCGATTTTTTTAAAATGATGCCAAAAAGAAAAAAATTGTTTTGGAGTCGGTTGTTAAAAAAACTGATGTAAAAAATTAAAAAAATATATATTTTGGAGTCAGTCTTTATGAAAACCGACACCATAAAATTTTAATAAAAAATATTATGTTTTAGATAATTCAATATGCTTCGATTTTAATGGTCGTGAAGCAAAAAAAAATTTACGGATTAAAAGTTATGGATGTCGGAAGTTGAACTTATGTAAGAGATGTCTTAAAGAAGTTTAACTTTCAAAGACCATAACTTTTAATCTGTAACTCCATTTTAGCTCCATGACTAGTCAAATCAAAGAATAAAAAATTATCTAAAACAATGTAATTTTTTTAGTTTTTTGAGTTGTTTTTTTTAAACCGATACCAAAAAAATTTATTTTTTCTTTTTGGTGTCGGTTTAAAAAAAAACCAAAGCTAAAAGTTTTTTTAAAAAAAATTTAGCGTCGGTTTGTTAAAAAACCGATGGCAAAGATATTTTTTTTAACTTTTTAGCGTCGGTTTATTTAATAACCAACCCCAAAAAAGATATAGATTGGAATTTTTGGCATTGGTTTTCTAAAAAACTGATGCCAAAAGACCAATTTAAATCCTCTTTTGTGTCGTTTTCAAACAAAACCGACTCCAAAGAGGAATGTAGGATCAGAATTTTAATTTTTTTCACAACGCGTGTTTAAATTTTTAAAATTCTGCCTACATTTTCATACAATGCAATTGAAAATATTTTCATTTACTATATATATATCCAATTTCTCCTTCGTTCATCATTTTCAACATCTTCGATTCAATCACGTTTTTAATGCGACTTTAATAATTAATATGAACATGGTACATATTCTATTCATTTGTTTTCTTTATTATCATTATCCTTCTTTTCTAAACAACTCGATTAGCTTTCTTATAATGATGATTCATCATCAATTCTAAATATAATTTATATGATGATAAAAAACATATCATTTCAATTAAATCCCCTACAACCGTTGAAATATGTTTATAAGTATTATGCTTATTTTATTTAATTTGGTGTATATGATTTTAATTTATATTTATCATGTTTTATTTGAAACAAGTTGTATTAATCGAAACTTTGATAGTTTCAACTTCTGATGGAGATAACTTTTGATCCGTAACTCCGTTTTAGGTCCACAACCTATCAAATCAATGCTTAGGAAATGATCTAAAACATAGAAAAAAATTTACTTTTTGGAATTGGTTTTTTAAAAACTGACATCAAAAATATATTTTTTCATTTATGGGCTCGGTTATTTTACATAATCGACGCCAAAACTATTTTTTTTAATTTTTGGCATTGGTTTTTATGAAAACCGACGCCAAAAATGATCTGACTTAGTTTTTTTGGCATTGATTTTTTACAAAACCAATGACAAAAAAAATGTAATTCATTTTTCGCATCAGTTTACAAAAACTGACATAAAAAGTCATATTTTTTACATCGGTCACTTCGATGTCGGTTAAAAACTGACGTCAAGAATAAAAAAACCGATGTTAAAGATCATTTTTCTACTAGTGAGTCCATAATAAATTTATCTGGGTCATTAATATCATTTAATAGCCTCAATGTTTCATAAATAATTGGTTCTTGATTATTTTTAGATTGATATTATTTTTTCACCTTAATGTTCCCTTTATCATGATTTTCAATTTTTAAAGTTCATTACTTTAATTTTGCATTCAACATGAATTCCAAATAAGATAGATTATTTTATATTGAGATTTTATGATTTCATGAGTAGTAAAACACTCATTATTAACCTTTTCAATAATTAAATTTCCATCACCTTATCCTTTTGAATTTTCAACTTCCACTAATTCTTTACTATCTCTACTTCCATAATGTTTTGAAACAAATTATGTATTTTTATATTTATATAAATTTATATTTATAATTTAATTTTTTTTGTTTTACCTATTTTTATTTAGAGATATTATGGGACTTATATTTTCTCTATAATGAGATTATTTTACTTTTTTTGAAAATTCCAAAAGGCTCCACAGTTATAGCACATTAATGGAAACTTTATTTTATATTTTCCAATACCTCCTTTTAGTGTTATGGAAAAAATGACATGAATTCATCAATATATATTACTCAATTCATCTTTTGAATAAAATCCACTATTTTATTTCTCTATAAAAATATTCTTTAACATTTCATGATTAGTTTCTTTGAAGGATATTAGATGACCATACTTTCCATTCATTTTGATATAATTTTATCATATCATCTCATATGTAATTAAATCATTATAAAAATCTTCATGAGGGATCATTACATGGTCTCTATATTCTAATAATGATATATTAGAATCAAATATTCCTAGAATATTTGTTAATATCTTCTTCACAACTATATAATCCTTTATTTTTTTTTTCTAATCCTTCTTTTGGTTATTACAATATTGTTAACCCTTGTGAATAAATCACCAATATAATAATTATATCCCATTATCATATATTTTTATGTCAATATACATATTAGTTACTTTTTTATATTCACTTTTGTGTTCCATTCATATTTATTCTTCAACTTATCCTATATGCCTTTAGTTATTCCAATTTTATTTTCAATCTATAATTCACTTATCAAGAGAGAGATAGAGAGAGGAAATTATAGCATTTCTGGATTTTCCATCATTCTCAAAAATATTATAATCAATATATGTTAAAAGATAACCTTACACACATGGAATAAATCAAAATTTAATAAACTTTAGAACTTTGTAAAAAATGGATAATAGATAGGATAACATTTTTTCTTTCCATATATGATAGTTCCTCCCATAAAGGATATGAATCCCCTTACTATTAAATGATTAATAATTATCCATGGAAGTCTTCTTATTCTTCAAACATTAAAAAATGTAGTGTAAATGAATGAAAATAACCTTTGATACCTATTTTAAGGTCTTATCATGATCTATATGGCCACTACGTGTATAGGGGGATTAGTGGCCTGCATTTTTATTTTTTATTCTTTTAAAACAACCTTCACCTCATGTTATAGATAAATGAATCTACTTAAACAAAAAATACAAGAAAACATGAATAAAACCATAAATTTACAAGGTCCAATACTCAATAAGAGTAGCTAGTCATTGAAATGATCCAGAAACAATGCAAAATAAAATAGTCCTCTAGAAAAAAAAATGGTTTATATAAAGAATGATGAGTCCATCACTTGGGCTTTATAATATTCTATTGAATGTGAAATATCTTTTCACCTAGTCGATATAATAACAAATATTTTTCATTATTGAAATAATCCTTTACCCATAGGATTCAATAAACCATCATTGTTCTTCTTGGATTCTTTACACTTGAAATTATTCATGACATTTATTTCTTCTTCATTTATTTCATGTAATACAGAGATCAAGAACCATTTCTTCCTTCTTCTTATTGATTATTTTACTTATTTTTAGAAATATATATTTTTCTAAATTTTTTATCCATGATGTGAAACCACTGTATATATAAACACATATAATGTTATTGTTCATCCCCTTTTCTCTCATTTAGATATTAGAAAATACTGTGTGGATCAACAATTTGTAATTAAATATACTTTTTGTAATTAAAATATATCGAGAACTTCTCCTGTAGACTATCCTTTTAAAACTAGATACATTAAATTATCCAAAACTTCCATGATCATCTATTTATAGTATTGAAAACATTTTCTGAATACTCAAACACATTTATTTATATTCATTCATGACATATGGAAATATCATGAAACATTCCATTTAAACTAGTCCATAAAATCCACACCACAATTATATACACAAATATCATATCTTAAAAGATGTATGTATCCATTTTTATATTTTAAATATGAAGGGGTTTTAGTCATGACTTTATTTTTTTCTGGCACACAACTCTTATTTTAATTTCATACACCAATATCAAATTTTATAAATCACTATTTTCTCTCTAATTTATCCAATTTCTCATCGGAAACTCATTAAAATATGTGGTCTATTTGACTATGTGATCTATTAAAATATCTATGTGAATATATTTCCTACATGACCAATTCATATGCATAGCATGAAATTTAATTCTATAGGTTCACCTATATAACCAGTCACATATCAATTTTTCATATTTTACGATCTTCTTTCATGGAAATTCAGATACTTAGTAGTTCATTAATATAAATATATTTTCATATGTAGTACAATACATATGTAAATATATACATTTGTCAGTGTGTCTCTACACTCCTTCCACTAGAAACTAGACTTCATCTTCTCACCTTCTCTTATTTCATCATTACATCTAAAATCTTATTATCAGGAATCATAATATCCATTATCTAATATTTAAACCTTAGAAGATCAAATTAATCTACATCATTAAATTTATATTATTTCATATAAAATTAATTGTCTTATGTGTTGACAACAAAAAATAAATCCATCAACATCCCCACTTCATGTTCGCTAGATTCTTCTACAATTAAAGAATATTTAAAAACCTATTAGTCTTAACACTTAGTACCATTTAAAAACATCATAGTGAGAACATGATGTTTTCACCACTATGAGTTGGTTATAAACTCAAGAAAATGTCTAGAGTAATCACATAATGATGAAACTAATTTGATGGTTGAATTTTAAATGGGAAAACTTAGTAACCAATGAATCTCCACTATGCACAATAAGTTTTACAAATATGATAATTCAATTTATCCACATCAAAATTAAATAGTTTAATGTAATTTAAATTAAATTTAGATAAGGAGAAATAAAATTCAATAAGATAATGAGGGAACAACTAATATTTTAAAACAAAATCCACTTTCCACTCATATAATAAAACCAAATAATAATAAACACAAACTTCTCGAGATTCTAGGGGTTTTTAAAAATATTCCAAAAAATATACCATTAATTTAATATTAGGTTCAAATTTGATGATATTTAAAATGATTTAATATTTAGATGAGTTTTCCAAAAAAAACATAATCAAGGAATATAGTGTTTCCTTCAAGAGAATTCCACCTAACATTCTAATATCCAAGAAGTTTGTCAGAACATTCACACTGTGATATATTGGGAAGCTAAATTCCTTATGTGATCAAGGTGTGAGCACAAATATGATTCATTTTTAATTCGTCCAAAACTTGATTTTGGGATAATGTAAATCCATAACTGTTTCTCTTCATCTTGCTAATATGACTATAACTCATCCGATTGGGAGAGTGGATGATCTCTGTTGTGGTAGGAAAGTTGTTTATTAATGAAGATTTTATAATCCTTAATAAAGAGTGTGATGTGGAGTCACTCATTATTATTTTAATTCTTTTATTAGATATATGATAATATGTCATTGGCAAATCTAAGTGGAATTTGCTCAATACTTTTAGAGATAAGAAAAATTATTTCAATGTGTTTAAAAATTGTAGTGATCCCACACTTGAATAAAACTACTCAAATGTGAAGCTATTTGAGTAAGATAAACATCTATATGAATTTGAAGGTGAGGTTTTATAAATAATTTAGTAACTCAAAAGTGAAAAAATTGATAAAATAGATCTATAAAATTATTTCCTAGGGTTTTCTATAGTTGATATTTTTGAGGAATCGATGTTTTCCATCATCTATGGACACTACTAAACCACCATTGAGGACTATTGGTATCCTCGCTAAATTTTTTCCATTATCATATAAAAATCCTATATTTGAGATATAATAAATATTAAATACCTTAAAATATTTATTTTTTGGTGAGGTAGATTCACTTCCTATCCCAATTTCAACTAAGTTTTGAAAATATGAAGAGAAGAGTATTTTATTGGGTTTAAGAGAGTACATGACTAATCTTTATTAGAGCATAACTGATATTAAGGGAATTAGAATTCTTTCCTCGTGCATATAATTCCCATGGACCTAGGACAAAAGCCTACAGTGGATAATCAATGAATACTCAAGCCAAACATGAAAGGTAACGTTTGAGAAGAGATAATCAAGATTTTTAATACCATAATTATTTACCTAATATCCAATATCTTATGGGTAAGTCTAGTCCCTTTTTTACCCATAGGAGATGTGTAGTTGTGGTATATAATAAAAAAAATTATGATACCCACTAAAAATTTAAAAATTAATTATTTTCACTGACTATCGAAAGATGAGCTTAAATACAAGGAAAAATTTCCATTTCCCTTTTGAGATCAAACATGTGAGAGGTTTTCTAGAAATCACTTTTATTTCTTCCTTGATGTGTATTCAGTCTAGAACCAAACTATAATAACCCCAGTGGGCCCAATATAAAACCACATTCAAAAAACCATTTGGTACTTTCATTTATTGACATAATCATTTTTGGAATTTTTGGAGCTCCAATCACATTTAAAGGTGTATGATGACTTTTCTTCATATATGTTAGAGATGTTCATATATATAATGAAGGAAGTTTTTTTGGAATACACATTTGAGATTTTCCTAGAGAACCATAATATTTTTTCCAAGATTAAAAGATAAAAACATTATTCTTAATTGAAAAAATTTCACTTTATGATCACTGATGGTATTTTTCATGGGAAAAAATACTCTATAATGTTGATGGAAGTTTACATGTCTAAGGTAAATGTGATAAAAATAATTCCCCTAATAAATTATATCAATTGCATTGGGTGCTTCGTTTGACATGCCAAATTCTACAAGTAGTTCCTAAAATACTTCTCAAGAATAACCAAACATTTTTGTTCCTTATTAGTGAAGTAAAACATTTTTATTTTTAACGTAAATTTTATTAAATCATTCATTCTTTTGATCTTAAAATTGGCCACTTCAGTAGTTATAAAATCCTTGATTGATACCTTTATTTTGAATTAATATATGGCACTAATGATCATGTGGTTAGTCCTATCTCATGAAATAGAAAAGATATATAAATCAATTTACTTGTACTATGATATCATGTTTTTATACGAGCATCAAATAAACTACAACCTAACTAAAAAATAAATAATAGATATAGATTTTACCATAGAAAAATTTAGGCTGCACCACATTGTTTTTAAATTCATTATGTTTACTAACAACACTACTTCAATGAACCTTTTTTTTAAAACATATCCCATAACAATGATGGTTATTTGTATCCTCTTACTTCAAGAGTTTGAATTCGCAATAAAGGATAAAAAATGGACTAGAAAATGATTTTATGACCTCTTTTCCTAGCTATTCAATATTGAAAACAATGACCTGAGAGAGACAAATTATTCAATTTTGATTAAAAAAATTATCTTTGTCTGTTATAAATATATCCTTTAGTTCAATAATATTATGAATTATTGGGATTCTTGAGTAATCCCATGTGACATATATCATAACCAAAATTATAAATTTCTTTATTGGCCAAATATTGATTTTGAGAAGACTTTTTCTTTTGGAAGGGTGTATTAATGTAATAGTAAGGAGGTGTGTGCAAGAAGAATAGATCATACCCATTCATGAGAGTTTTTAATACTCAAATTTGGGATGAAATAGTTGTATAGAGTGTAAGGAACACAAGGTGCTTCAATATGGATCCTATTGGACAAAATTTTTTAAGGATTCAAGGACTTTTTTTGATGTGTCATGTTTCAATGGTTGGGAACCATGGTGTTGGTGTTACTTAGATAAATACACATAGATTGGGAGGTGGGTGGGGGCTGAATTTGGGTATAAATAATTAAAGTAATCATCCCTTTTGATCTAGTTAAAAAAACAAAATATCTTCTCTATCCTTCCTATAGGTATTCATAAAAAATCAAAACATGAAAATGAAAATACAAATTCACTTGGTTCCCCCTTATTGGGATTAATAAAAGGAGTATACAAAGACAATGTGATGATGTATCAAATGAATTGTAGTGAAATATAGTTATAATTTTTGGATCAGACTAGCTTTCCTATTAGGTTTATAACCAATCACACATTGAAATCTCAATACTCTCTTTCTTGATACGTGATCACTACCCCTTTAAGAAAATTATTTTTTTGATATGAATCACCTCAATGTTTGTTCACACATATGATTTTGTGTGAAATGAAGATCCATTTTTATCTTAGAGATGAAGTACACACTTTTATTTACATGAATTTGTAGAAAATTAATCATATTAAACTCCCTTTCTCTTCCACATTATTGGACACAGAAAACACAATCACACCATACTCCAACTTTAATGATTCTTTTCACCATGAACCCCCCTTTTAGGAAATAGTTCACCATGGAACACTAAATCTCATAGTACTCCTTCAATAATTCTTAAAAATACTTACATACAAAAACATGATATGTCAAAATTCATAGTAAGACTTGACCTCATGAACTCCCTTTCATGAAATCCATTATACTAAGTAAAACATTGTGGATAACATTTCAGATTTAACATAATTACTCAATGAACATTTATTCAATGAAATTCACTCATTATACTAAAAAAATTGATTACATTGATTATTTATAGGAAAGTAATTATATAAATACACTTGTCACAACTATTGTCAAACCTTAAATTTACACTAATTCACATAATCACAAAGACACATTCCTCAAACTTCACCTCATAATGCCTAAAAAAATTGTGTTTTGGGTACTGTCCATCGAAATAGACTAAAAGCCCCACTAGATGAATATGTAAATCATTCCTCATGATGATAAAAAAAAATTATTTCTTCCTCATAACAAGAAATACCCTTTTACACCAGAGACATTGCTCTTTTTTTACAATTTACCTCACAGTCTTTATATTTGGCCTTATGATCTTCCACCCAAAATCATTATTTATTATTCTTAAAACTTTTACCTAATGGTCCATATACTCAACCTTTTTATTCATATAGTCTACTTTATAGAAAACTTTACTTTTAAAAAACTAACTATAAACCTATAAAATTTTAAGTTATTTTTTCAAAATTTAGGCAATAAAAGAAACTTCGACATGCTATTTTTAAGTACTTTAATCTTCTTTCATAGAAACTTATTTAATAATCATAGAAACCAAAAAACTATAGAAACATAATCAATATGGTTTTCACAACACATATAATTTTGGAAAGAGATACTTCAAAAGGGAAAGATAAATGTTAAAATATTTGTTCTATGGGCTTGGAATTTATGGGAATGATCCCTCAATCTCATGGGAATGTGTATATATTTATATTATTTGAATATTTATCAAATGGAGTTATGATGGTTTCACTCTAAAATAATTAATCCTCAAGTGTATTGAAATTAATCAAGAATAATATATTCTCATGGTTTGAAGAACTAAAATATTTTATTAGTAATAACGAGATATGTTTCATGAATTTCAAATTTCAAACCATTGTAGAGAAATGTGTGAGAATTTTTTTTTTACTATATACCACACAAAAATTAAGGTTAAAGCTAAAATATCCAATCAAGAATCAAAATTGTATTAGAAGTTAGTGAGTGGTATATAGAGTAATTGTTATTTAAAAATGGATTAGGAATTATGGGACAATAGTATATCATTCAAAACAATTTTAGTAATGTCCGTATTTCAGAATCATTATGCTAAATCATTCTTAAAACCTATTTAACATGAACATAAGTCATATTAGAAATAGGAGGAATTTAATTTTAATATGAAAATAGATGGAGGGAATAGGTTACATCAATTGGATGAATTGGATTAAATGAGAAGAGATTTCTATGAAATTATATTATTTACAAGGAGAGAACAATGGAATTTAATGTCCACATGATCAAAAAGAGTTGTTTCAAGGATGGTGAGAAAGTGTACTTGTTAAACTCTGGATTGAAACTTTTTTGGAGAAAATTTAAAACTAAATTGTATGACCCATTTACCACCACTATACTGTTGGGTACTGGAGTACCAGTGGAATTAAGAGAGATGAAAAATCTATTATTATTAAATGGTTAATGGGTTATTCATTACATTATGGGAAGGCAAATTATTTTTTAGTTTTCTACTCACTTGGTAATTAATGAGAAATAAATTCAAACTAGATACTATATATTTAGTACTTTATGAGTGTCTACCTATGGTTTTCTAGATATGTTTTTCATTTTTTAAATTAAAATATTTTCACGGTTGGTCTTTCATGTTCGGACTAGAAAAAAATTAATTTTCTATCTATTTTATTCACAAAAGTGACATCAAATATATTTCACCTACTATCAATTATTCCATTGAACTAGTGTAAAAGATAACAATAATGTTTTGTTGTATTTACTACTCTTAGTTTTTTATATTAGTGACGAATATTTAAATATAAGTACATTGTTATAATCTATTACTAGATATTCATGGTGGTGGCCAAAAAGATCATTGGAAATATGAAAGATTCTACATATTTGGACACTAATAATAGTGTTGAACCTAATCCAAGAGTTTATTTTCCAACCAATTTTATTTCTTCTTACATATAATAACTACTAAAAATTATGTATAAAAAATCATTCATTAATTTGAAAATTAGTTTGATATTTTATGTGATCAATATGTACCACTTTTTTAGTTATTTTTGGTTCTATTTTTTTGTTGTTAGGTTTTATTCATCAATTTGTTTTTTAAATTTTTATAAAAAATGACTAGAAAATAATGTAAATTATCAAGAATTTCATGATTTTCTACTATTTATCCCTTTATATATTAGTTACTCAACTAGAAATTATAAATATTGTTGTAAAAAAATTAAATTCTTCCCCACAATGAGACACAACATTAGGGATAATGTTTTTTTATGTGTGGGGGAGGGTTATCTAGAATAGATGAATTTGAAAGTTTGTGTGATTGCATTTTTAATGTAAAAAACCATCGAGTATCCAGGGTTTTAAAAAAAATTAAAGTATTAAGAAAAATTAATTTCAAGGATAATGATTCTATTTTTTCAAGATAAAATTGAGTTGATTTAATTTTTTTTGGGGTGATTATCTTCAGATTATTTTCTTTTCAGAATACACCTATAGTCTTTTTATTATTCTCTTAAGAGTCATTTTGGGATGAATTATAGTGTAATGTTTAATATTCCTAAACCAATTCAAGGTTGTTTGATTGGAATCATAAATATTATATCAGGTACTAGGGTACTATAGAGAGGGATCTCTAATATATTATTTATCCGTGTGTATTTTTGAAATAAAAAGTGGTAGATGAATAAGTCCTCGATTACTTGAACTATATGTACACAATCCATGTGATTGATGACTATTTTGAGGAAACATTGAGTTCCCAAAATTCATTAGGAAAACTAATGGGCCTCCAAAAATAACAAGTGGTTTTCAATTCACATGTAAATAAATAATGGAATAAGGGATCCCTAGTTTGACTTCTTGGTTTGATTTGAGCTATTTAATTGGCATGTTTTGTTTATCTTTTGTATAGATAGTGTACTATAATAAAAAAATTATAGAACTTGGGAGGTTACTAAAATCACCCTGTAGGGGATTACCAAGGTGAGTAAATATTTAAATAATTTTTTTGATTTTATTGTATTATTGAAAATTAATTTATAGAAGAAAATAAAAAATTAAAATAATTCCAAAACATCTATGAGTTGATTGTCTTGTGTGTGTTCTTGAATAATAATAAAGACTGAACATTAAGGAGGGATCAATAACATGAGTTAAAAATCATTAACATTTCAATATTTTATCTTTTTTTGGTTGATCTTTTAAAGAAGGAAAATAGACCACACACTTTCCTTCCTCTTGAGAGCATAATGAATTTGTTTTTCTTAACGAGATCAAAAAAATTGAATGATTTATTCCTTAATCCCTTACATGCATTTAATATTTTTTTCATTAATAGATAATAACTTTATTTCATTTAGTTGTCACTTGATAAAACGAAATGATATAGTGTTAGGGAGTTTGATGTGGCAGTATTTTTCTATATTTTAACTTTAATTTTAATAAAAATATGTTTTATTTTTGTAATTTATTGGTCTTAATTGGATAATTTCTTTTTTATTTGATCTATTAGGTGTATAATTGATTTTTTTTTTAAATGGTTAAAAAGGATATTTTTTGTTGCTTAATTTTTAATGTTATATAATGTCAAAATTGTATATATTTTTGAATGTTTTGTTGCAGAAATGGTGAATTAACGTTTATTACTTATTGTGCTAATCATAAATATTGTTTTTTTTAAATGATAATTTTATTTTCAGTGATTAATTTTATTTACAAAGAAATTAAATGGAATTAATTTATAATGTTCATTTGTTAATTTGTGAAAATTTTAGTTAAAAAGTTGATATTCCAAATAAAAATTTGGATGAGTACTGAATTTTTTATAATTCAAGGCCAATGAAAATTGAATTTTATATTATATAAATTGTTTTAATATGACATGTTTTCAGAATGCCTTAGGAACACCTCTCTAAATGGCAGAGGCTACCGACTGCTGGTGAGGGTCTAAAGATATAATGGGTACACTATGACATCTAGTAAAAGTGAAATAATTGGGTTAAATATCTGAAAAATACACAAGAATAAATTTCAATGTACATATAATAATTAAAATACAACATAAAGTCATATGGACTCTGAAGTATGTAAATCCTCCAATAGTAGGCTACACACTAAATAGAACAAATTTAAAATATAAAAAACTAAAAAACATAATAGTATCCACTACCAATACTGATCCAACCCACATACCTAGTCTCCATGATGTATGATCTGTACTACCCAGATCTTAAGACTCCACATGAGCGGCTTCACTCGATCAAGAAAAATTGGGTGTCGACCCATCCAGGATGCAACTTGTGATCAAACCTAAAATCAAACACTATGTCTACATACACAAATATTTTCATGTACAAGGGGTGAGGAATAAATGTCTATTGGCCACCACCAATGGAAGACCTATAATATTTTGTCATATCAAGAGCATGCACACATGATATGCATAGACTCAACAGAAAACTAACAATAGATGGTATAAAAAATAACAAATGTATAAAAAGGGGGTGAGATATTAGAAAAATACGAGTTTTAGCCTAAAACCCAAGGTAAATATACCCCCACTCTAGCCAATACAAGAAAATTAACAAAACATGGATCACTCATCCATACTACAACTAGAATGTTTGCTATATGTACATAGTTTCTCCAAGATGTATAAATGAAACTAAAATTCATAGAAGACCCTAGGGCATAAACATAGGAATCCAACACCGCAATAGTCATCTACTATTCTCTAGGAATATAATAGAATGATCTAAAATAGAAAAAAAATATCAAATACATACATAAAATATATTTTATGTCCCAGAAGTCGTATATAATGACTGTCAGACCCCGACATTGAAATTTGGTAATGATTTACATTTTAATTTTTATCTTATAATTTTATCTGCCTTTATATATATATTGAGGTACGGAATGGACCCGACTTGAGTTTAGATCTTTTTCTAACAAATCTGTGTTTGACTTGCTAGAGTTCGGCACACAAGCAGGGCACAGACGAAGCTATGTGACATCACCAGGTCAATGTGTTGCCTGCCCGATGTCAGTAGTTAATTAACAAAGTTAAATAATATTTTGAAAGAAAAATAAAATGAGAAAGAAGTTAAATGAATAAAAAAAGTTGTTTTAAAAATAATAATGGTAATATAATTTAATAAGTTAATTTTTATTATTATTGTTATTAATATTTTAAGTGAGTCTTTTATTAAAAACTAATAGTTTTATTATTATTATTTATAAATTTTAAGATGGTCTCATTCTGTTCTTTTGGATTTAATTTTTTTATTTTTATTTTTATCGTTTTTCTCTATTCTTTTTTTTTTCTTCTCTATTATTTTTTTACTTCTTCCTAAACTCTCTCCATGTAGCACCAGATACTTCCCCCCAGTTTTTTGCAGCACACCTCCCCTCCCACTAACCATAGGCTGGTCGCCACCCCTCTTCTCTTCCGGCAAGACGACCCCGACGCCACCTCGCACCCACCTTACCTCTCTTCCAGCTCACCTATCCCTATCAAGACAGTCCCACTGGCCTCCCTCCCATCGTGCGGCCCTCCAAATTCCATCTGGAGCCTCCCCTTCAGCCTCCTCATCCAGCGCCGCTTCAGTCGGCATCCTCACCAACTGCTGCCAGCTCTCCGACCACCGCATGCTGCACCCCCCCCCCCCCCCCCCACTCAACCGCCGCGAACCACACATCAGCCTCGCACTGGTGTCCAATAGCCTCAGATTTTCCCCCTTCGCACAGTCGTGTACCGTCTTGTTTTACGATGTGGCGTCCCTTCAGAACCCCTTTTTTCTCCTAGGTTCTGCTCGTGCTAGTGAGTCTTCATCCAAAATCCATAGGGTTTTTGTGTGTGAGGACTTTGGTTAACTTTTAGTGTAATTGGTTTGATGTATTGATTTTAGTGGTCATCGGGTTCCGTCGAGGTCAGTTTTAGCCACTACCGTCAAGGGCAGTGGGTTCACCATGGTTTTTGGGTAAGGATTTTCAAATTTCTTCATTGTGGCTTAATTATGATTTAGGGGTTTTATGATTTTTAAGTTTTCGTCAAATTATTTTGGGTGCGAAAGATGTTTTTACAATATATTAACTTCCGTTTAATTTTTATGTGGTATTCTTGTGTGAAACAGGGTGCGTTTTGGATATGGATCCATTTTATATTGCACGGTTGTATTTTGTAACTTGTGAACTTGATTTATTAGATCATGAAAGGGTTGTAGATTTTATTTTATTATGGTGTCGATGGGTTTTGGTTCTCCGTCAATGTTTTAGGGTAATTTGTTCCTTTAATTTGTAGTTTCTCACCTCTATTATTATGGTTTGTGGATTTTGTTGACTTATTTTTATTTAATCAGTAGGGTGTTGGGTGGTGCCATGTAATTTTGAGGTGTCATTTCCATTCAAGGTGAGGTTTAAATCTTATTGTTTGGTTTTATAACATCTTAATTAGTGTCCTTATTTTTTTAAGGTTTATAATATTTGTGGTGTAGCACGCTGAACTCTGCTTTACGATTTCAAGTTGCAGGTATCAAGAACACCTACATGTGTATGCATAAGGTACGACATATACATATAAATGCCCTCTTTGTACATATTCTCTCATGGCATAGGGAATATGTGCAATCAGATAGGGTTATTTAGATATATATGTATGAATTCATGTGCATGGAAGTGCATAAGGTTAGTTCAAGTGGTCCTCATCAAATAACGACGTGTTCGAGGTAGATCCCCCATTCCTATACCTTAAATTTGAACTCCATAAATGCTTTAGTGATTTAAAAATTGTTTTAAAAATTAAATAGTATATGCATGCTATGAGAAGTTTTATCGATGCTTAGCATTGGACATCCCTATATATTTAATTGTTCACTTTTAGGATTCAAAATGCGTAGCCTTTTTTTAGATATGTTTTCTAGCTTGACACAATGAATTTGTAGAGGTGTTTTTTTTTAATTCTTCTTCATTCTCTATGCTTAATTTTTAAAGTTTCCAACCTGTGTTTTTCATGTTGATATATGATATCGATCATGCTTGGAAAATGTAATGCACTTTTTATTCTAAATTGGTTTTGAAATTCTAACTCATTAAAGTGGGATTTCCTAAGTGGCTAGCATGTGTGTTGTGAAGGGTTGATTTTTGAATAAAGATATATTATTGAAAGACTTTAAAAAGAAGGAAGTTCATGTTTTGGTTAGTTGGTAATAATGAAAGATTTTTTTAATAAATATGGGGTTAATTGGAAATTTTTTGTTCTTCAATGGTTTGATATATTTTAAGATTGTTTTTAAAAGTGATGTGCCTCAGTTGCGCAAAATGGATTTTTTTAGAATATTTTTTTGGAACTTAATGATGTTGAGCAACATTGTTCTTCTGATTGGTAATGTTATTTGTAAATTAATGGGGCTCGTTTAGCACTTTGAAATGGGTTAAAAAATTGGAAAATCCCCTCTTGCGGCATCCCCCTATATTGAGAAATGTAATGCAAGGGTTAAAATCTGATTTTTGATATGTTCCTAGTGTTGATTATTATGCTTTGTGTGGAATGAAAGAGGGGGAATGCACTTAAGGAGGGAGAACAGTGGTGAGAAGTTGTATGTGTTTTGGATAATAAAAGTGTTGTGTATATATATGTTCTCTTGATAAAAACTCACCACCACTTGAAACAAAGCACAATGGGAAACCTGGGTATCTAGGGGGGGTAAGGGCTTTTGGGCTAGTGGTTCGGAGATGACTTGACCCAATATCATTGTAGGTTTGACGATTGCAGCACTAACTAAACATATGAATGACTGAGGGTCGTGGCCTTCTAAGACACATTTTCTGAGGGTCATGGTCTTCTAAGACACGTTTTCTGAGGGTCGTGGTATTCTAAGATACATTTTCTTAGGGTCGTGGTTTCTAAGCCACATTTGACAGAGACACAAAGATCCGTAGGTCCCCAGCTAACACTAGCTACATAGGGACTTCCCATGGTGCTTGTGATACGATTTTCAATACAGTTATTTCATGCTTGTTCCCTCTTTTTTGAAAACCATATTTTTATTACTCTAAATTGATCTCCTTAAATTTTGAAATTTTAATGCCTGCTATGAACCTATTTTGAAAAGGGAAGAGAAATGTTTTTTTCTTGGAAATTCAAGCTTGTTATTTGAGTTTGAAAAGAGCGAAAAACATTATTTTATTATGCCTTATTTTCATACTAGAATGATTTGGATTTCTTATCAAAGGGAGTGGAATAGTTCATTGTTGTATATTGTCTGTTTTACTGAGCATCTCGGTGCTCACACCTACTTTATATTTTTATTTCCGGGTTCTATTTTTGGATCTCTCTTGCAGTAATCTTGTTTCTGTGTCTGGTGGTGACCCATGAGGTCACTGGTAGGTATGTTTAACTGTCCATCCTTTTTCTATTTTTAATTTCAAGTATTTAACTACCTTTCTTAGTTTATGTCGTTTTTTATATGTATTTTCTGGGCTAAATCGTTCCCAACTACCTTATTGTGGTGATCTACACTAGTTGCTAGCCCATGGGGATCAAGAACGCCCTTCGGGCCATGTCGTGGACCAGGTCGGGCACCAGGTCGGATGACGACCCGGCCTGGTTCATGACAATGACTATAATTCCCCAACCCCAAAATCCCAGAGTCGGTGTATTATTACGTATCGTTGGCATGATCACAAAAGATCAAGTCTCGAAAGACTGATTAGTTTAGTATCCTTAGAAATACTAGATACATTCATAAGGTTTACATTACATCATAAAATGAAAAAAAAACTACAACAACATTATTTCCATAGACCACACTCATATCCCCTTAAACTATCCCTGCAAGTCAGTCATAAAATACTTCCTCGCATCCTTGTAAAAATAAAACATAGAAAGAGGTTAGCTCAGATGCTCAGTAAGGATAACAATATAGTGGAATCTTTCATAAATAAGCATACAAATTTAAGGCAATGTATAAGTCTAAAAAAATCCTTTTAAACTTGAACTTCAGAATAATATGGCAAAGATAAAAATAAAACAATTCCATTTACTTATTCACATGGATATTCTGCTAGTCTAATAATCACATGAAATATCAATAACCACTTTCATAATGATGGAATCCATAATGCTAGACTTTCATAACCACATAGTCATGGACTTATGCCAAGACTACAAATAAGTTTTTGTCAAGGCCTTGTTCCAAGACACTAGATTGTATCATGAGACCTACCGATGCATCGAGGAGTTATAGCATGCTCCACCCATCACTTACTAAGTCCAATGCAATCCTCATATGAAAAAGGTATAAACATAACATAAACATTCGTATTAAAACTAGCATATGAAATGTCAATACTATATCCATAAACCATGAATGGTATAAAAATAACACATCCATAATCAAACATATCACAAAACAATCAACATAATATGGAAGTTTTGTATCATAATAAATCAGCATCAAATAAGCTTAAAAGCCATCGAAGGATATTGGCATAGATGAAATCAAAACATTTTTTATAGAAATATCTCTTTCTATTTTTAAATAATTCAAAATTCATATAATTATAAAAGAAAAAATTATTTTGGAAAGATTCTTATAATCTTGTAAGGTAAGCTTTGATGATGTTATAATGTCGGAAAAATAGCTGCACCCGCCGTATAATTTAAAAAAAAACATTCTTACCGTAGTTTTGTTGAAAAGGTTATAAAGTACCTTGTTTTAAAAATGAAGAAAAGATTCCTTTGTAAACATCTTATAAAAGTAAAAAAATGGTATAAATGACTTTAAACCATAGTCTATAATATTGTAAGAATGTTATGAAATTCATTTTTAAGAAACAAGTATGTGGATGATAAAGAGGTCCCAGTAGATAATTACGTATAAACAACCTCGGATAATCAATAGATTGTGAAATTAACCCTGACCTTGTACTTTTCCTTGGTCGAGGGTAGGTTAACCTCCTATATAATGGTGAAATAATATTTATTAAATTATACAAGAATCCTATACATTAATATGATACCATATATGATCTTTTAACATTTATTTGTTAATAATATCTTAGTATTATCGTCGTTTCAGGTGTTAACGGGTTCATTTTACTATATATTATTTATTATGTGATTTATATTTGTTTTGGATAGGATGTATCTTATTAATATCCAGAATGATATCAAGTCTTTAAACATTATTTTTATTCATTAAATGAAAATTAGTCTTGAATAGATATGATGGAAAATGATCCTCATCACGTTCGTGGAGACGGTAATCCGTACGTACGCACGAGCGACAATATCATTGTTTTGATATTAAAATAACATATAATTGGACGGTATATCATATATAAAGAATCATTATCCTTTTAAATATATTATTTTCATCAATTAAACATAATTATTATACCCATCCATATAATAGTGTATTGAATAACAATTACACCACGGCGTGGAGACGGTAAGCCGTACGTACGCACGTATGGTGACATGTCATTAAAAGGATGGATAGAATAATGAATTTGGTTGTAACATATTTATAATGATATCATAGTATATATAAGATATAGGAGTTATTATTTTATAATGTAAACAACAATAAAAAAGGAAGTGGAAGAAGAAAGGAACTTGAAAGAGGTGATGAAATATTTACCTCTTCTTCAGGTTCTTCCTTTTGATTTGATCAAAAGGGATCCCTTGGTTGGCTTTATAACTAATAGAAGGAATCTACGATGATGGTAGGATATTTTAGAGGGTATTTGGTTGGATTTTGGCCAAGACAAAGGGATTTGAAGGTGTTAATTAGAGAGAAGGTGGTGTTCCCTTTTATAAGAGGTGTGAGGGGCACCTTAGGAAAAGCTAAAAATATTATTTTATAATAAAATCATTTTAAGTTTATAATGGCTCAAAATGGATTATTTAAATGATAAGTTGTGGATGGGATGAAAAACACTCAACCGATAGGTTTTAGATAGGTTTGGGTTATTATATTGACTTTATCTTTAGATTTAACTCTTAGTTAAATAGTTTGACATTTACCATGTCTCTTTGTATTTTTATATTATATGATTAATAAACATACTATATAATTTCCAGGCAAACCCCAAGTGGTTAATTAACGATAAACCTATCATAATATAAGTTTCTTTCTAGAACCATAGATTTTTAGGAATAGAATATCAATTAATAATATAATATTTTTTTTAAAAACTCTTTTATGTCAATTTTGACACTATTTTTTATTGTGTTTTTTCTAAATTCATAACAGCATTATTACTTCAAAAAAAATTCATCTAACCAACACTAATATTTTATATTAACCTATAAAATTAGTTTAATTAATAAAAAGTCTCCAATTACGTTTAATTGAATATTTATAATATCAATTAATTTAATATTTCATTAATTAAGTAATTACTGCATCATCATTGTGTCATCAATAAATTAAATTATTTAATGTCTAAAAAGATAAATAAAATAAAATTATGTCAAAAATATTTTTATCTTTCTACTGAACATTTATAGTCGAATTTATCTTATGTATCACCCAATATTAAAAATGTTTTAGTTATTAAATTTTGATTTTAACTCTTTTAACTCTTCTTTAAATAAAATAATAATAAGTGTCCTCATCTGATCCAAGTGGACCAAAGAGGTTCATATTTTATTCCTAAGGTTTTTTTTGGTAGAATTATACTTATCCAATAGAATTAGTACATGTGTTAGGGTAATAATAATATCATTTTTACTCTTAATTGCCATATTTATTTTTAACCGTGGTAAGTAAAAGTAAAAAGTTACTATTCACCAGAAATTATTTTCATCTTATTGAACCATATTTTACTTACTTATATCAATTGTGTCTCTCATATTTTTGAAATTACTCTCATAGAAGCATTAAAATTATGTTTTATGTGAATTTGCAAATTCTCCTAGGAGGTGGGTAAAAGACGGTAAATAATTTAATAATTTTTTTATATCTGAAATTATTATAAACTTAATCCAATGAATTAAATTGAACTAATATAGTTATTATGAATCTATTTTGACCTAAAATAAATTTAAATAAAATAAATAATTATTTAAATAAAAATTCGGTTTTAAACTATAACTCAGTGTTTTTCACTATTCATTAAAAATTGAAAGTTTTCAGAAAAATACCAAAAATTCACCCTATGCTAATTTCGATATTAAAAATTCAAAAATCAAGTCCATTTTGTAAGATAAAATTTATAAAATTTCAAAAAGTTGGTATTATAATTCATAACGGCTAGTTTGATTGGTTGTGGTGTGTTAGAACTTGAAGTTGCATACAACACATACTATTATATTATTCAAAGAGAAAAGTATTGTAGAAGCTTGTGATGTTACATTCTACCCTCCTTCAAATAATTTCATCCTTGAAATTTCTAGAATATTACTGCCTAAAAAGACTCGGGTGGTTCTTCATCATAAGTTCCTCAGGTTCCCATGTTTCCTCTTCCATATTATGGTTTCTCCATAAAACATTTACCAGACGAGTCATTCGGTTTCTCAGCACTTGTTCTCTTGTATAAAAAACCTTGAAAGGTTCTTCACAATAAGACAGATTGGGTTCCAGTTCTAATTCATCATAGGTGAGTACGTGCTTTGGGTCAGGCTTGTATTTTCTCAATAGTGATACGTGGAACACATCGTGTACTTTGGAGAGACTTGGCAGCATTGCCAAATGGTAAGATACATCCCCAATTAGTTCTTGTATATCGAATGGTCCGATATACCTGGGACCCAATTTTCCATTCTTACTAAAATGTATAACACCCTTCCATAGAGATAACTTCAAGAAAACATGATCTCCTACCTGAAATTACAAATCCTTCCTTTGGTTATTGGTATTTCTCTTATGCCTACATTGAGTTGCTTTGATGTGGTTTTGGATTACCGTTACCTTTTCCATTGTATCCTCCATAAGTTCTGGGCCTATGAGTTTTCTTTCACCAACATTATCCCAATAGGTTGGTGTGCGACATCTCTTTCCATATAACACTTCATATGGTGCCATCTGAATACTTGAATGGAAGCTATTGTTATAGGAAAATTCTACCAGAGGTAAATATTGATCCCACATACTTTGAAAGTCAAGTGATCATGATCTCAACATTTCTTCTAAGGTTTGAATATTATTTTCTAATTGTCCATCAGTTTGGGGGTTGTAGGCAGTGCTTAAACAAAGTTCAGTATCCAGGTCTTTCTGAAGACTTTTCTAAAATCTAAGTGTAAAAAGTGGATCACGATCAGAAACAATCAATAGGGGTAATCCATGAAGTCTTACAACTTCATTAATATATAGTCTTGCTAAACGTTCAAGTGGTAAATCTTTTCTTATAGTAAGAAAATGTGTTGACTTGGTAAGAAGATCAACAATGAACCATATTTCGCCATTCCTTCTAGGAGTCTTTGGTAGTCCCATGACAAGGTTCGTTGTAATATTCTCTCATTTCCACTCTGGTATGGGAAGTGGTTGCATAAATCCTCCAAGCTATTGCCTTCCAACTTTCACTTGTCGAAAAACCTTACATCTTGACACAAAATCAGCAATCTCCCTCTTTATGTTGTCCCACCAAAAATGGTTCTTTCAAATCTATATACATTTTGGTGATCCTAAGGTGTATAGAGAAATTAGAGCTATGAGCATCATCCAACAATTGTCTTTTTAGATCAGGTATATCAGGAACACAAAGTCTCTTCCCAAATTTAAAAATTATATCTTCATATATGAAGTTACTCAATCTCCCATCATTCATAGCTTTAATCTTCATTTTAAACTCTTCATCATCGGTTTGAGAACCATTTATCCTTTCTAGTAAAAATGGTTTGGAAACCATTTGAAAATGTATTGATGTTTCACCTTCCATGGTGATTCCCATATCTATTTTTACTAGATCCATGTATATTGAATCCATTTCAAATCTCATCTTGTTCAAAACTCCATGATCTTTTCTACTAAAAGCATCTGCCACCTTATTTTCCTTCCCTGGGTGGTAGTGTACAATGAAATCATAATCCTTGAGTAGTTCAAGCCATATACTTTTCCACATGTTGAGTTCTTTCTATGAGAAAATATGCTTCAAACTCTTGTGATCAGTATATATCTCACATTTTTTACAATAGAGATAGTTTCTCCAAATCTTCAAAGAAAATATTATAGTTTCTAACTTAAGATCATGAGTAATATAGTTTTTCTCATGAATTTTTATCTGTCATGATGCATAGGCAATAAACCTATCATTCTACACAAGTACACAACCATGTCCTCTCTTCGATGCATCACTATTAATAACAAACCCATCATTCCCTGATGGTAGATTCAAGATAGGAACATTGACTAATCTTATCTTCAATTCTTAAAAACATTATTCACATTCTTTTTTCCAAACAAGTTTCACCCCTTTACGTGTGAGATTTGTTAATGGGTTAGACAATTGGGAAACATTCTGGAAAAAACGTCAATATTAACCTTCTAAACCAATAACACTACATACCTCAGTTATACTCATCGGTGATGGCCATTCATGGATTTCTTTTGTCTTAGAAGGATCATTGGAGATTCCATCCTTAGAGACAATATGGCCCAGAAAAGAAATCTCCTGAAGCCAGAATTCACACATGCTAAACCTCCCATATAATTAATGTCTTCTAAGAATCTTCATGATAATGCGGAAGGTATTTTCATGATCTTCATTGATTTTGGAGTATAACAAGATATCATTAGTAAATACCACTAAAAATTCATCAAGATATTCTTGGAAAACTCTGTTCATTAGATCCATAAAAATAGAGGGTGCATTAGTCAATCCAAAATGCATTACTGTAAACTCGTAATTCCCGTACCTAGTTCGAAATGATGTTTTCAGAATGTCTTCCTTCTTCACACACAACTGATGATATCCAGATCGAAGTTCAATCTTGGAAAAGTATTGAGCTCCATGAAATTGGTCAAATAAATTAACAATGAGAGGTAGGGGATACTTTTTCTTTATTGTTATAGCATTTATCTCCCTGTAGTCAATGCACAACCTCATAGATCCATCTTTCTTCTTAACAAAAAGGACAGGGGATCCCCATAGAGAAACACTAGGGAGAATAAATCCCTTATTACTCAATTCCTCTAATTGTCTCTTTCGGTTCCACTAATTCCACAGTGTCCATTCTATAAGGGGTCTTCGTTATGGGCCTTGATTCAGGAATTAAATCAATGGAAAACTTAATTTCTCATTCTGAAGGATGTCCATGTAAATCTTCTAGAAACACATCAACATATTCTTTCACAATAGGTACATCCTCTATTTGAACATTATTTTCCTCACCCAAAGTTATTTCATTCTCTCCCCCCCCCCCAATAATTGAATTTAGTTGAGCTACTAGGGTTGGATATAGATAAGAATCAGGTGGTGACAATTCTACTATAAATAAAAGGTGTTCTTTATCATCATCATCAAAAATAGCAACCTCTTTCTTCTTATAATAAATTTTTGCATCATGTTATGAAATCCAATCCATACTGAGGATTATATAAAATTCAATCATATATATGATGATGATATCAGAAGATAAAGAACATTTATATTCCCTAATGGAAACCGAATGACAAAACATTATTGCAATGATACTTTTGTTAGCAGTTTTGACTGAAAACTCCCTTACTAAATAAAATTGGAAATATGTAATTTTCATAGCAAACTGAGAATATATGAAACAATGCGATGATCCAAAATCAAATAAAGCATTTTCTAAACTTGAGGAAACCATTAAATTACATGCCACTACATCTTTTAGAGATTCAACCTCAGCAGTAGGGATAGCATAAACGTGGCCTTGGTCCCTTGGCCTTTCCTGAGGTAAGTTCCCTCAGACTCTTAGGACATTCATTCACATAATTCAAAATTTCTATACAATTGGTGTATTCAACATCGAAAACATCTTTCTTCCCCTTGCAATCACAATCTTGGTTTCATTTTTCATCACACTTGTAACAAACTCCCATTCCCTTCAGGAAAGTACCAGGGTGTTTCTTCCCACATTTACTGCAGGATGGATATTAAACATTTCCCTTCCTCCCCTTATTTCCATTTCTAGAGTGTTCAATAGATCTCTTCTTCTCTTGCTTTTCTTTAAAGTCACAAGACTTCGAGAATTCTATTTCTGTCTTGATTTTACATGATACAATATCTTCATATGATGAGAAGGATTGTGAGACTAATGCTCAACGGATAAATGGTTTTAACCCTTCAAAGAAATGATCAATCTTACTTCTTGGGTTACGTGTATAATATGAAGCATGCCTCACAAACCTTGAAAAGTTAGCCTCATACTTTGCGACATTCTAATCCTCTTTTGGACTCAGACTTAGAAATTGCCTTTCCATATCTGCTCGATGGTCACAAGGAAATTATTTTTCTATGAAAAGCCCTTTAAACTCCCTCCATTCCATATTTGATACTTCATCATCTTCCTTTGTGTTTTGAATCAATTACCAACATTGATCAGCATCTCCAGTGAGGCGGTAATCTGCCATGACAACGTTTTCCCTTTCACTACACCCCAAGGTGTGGAATATTTTCTCTAAGGAATTTATCCATTACTTAGCCCCTAATGGATTTGTAATCCCATGTATTATTGGTGGTTATTACCTCATGAATAGATATAACATTGATCCTCCATGCTGTGGATCAGGGTGCTCCATACGGGTAAAGTTATTATTCATAACCTAAGTGAGTTGTCCCAGTATAGTGATAAGCTGATCAGAACCAGTTGTATCACTAGCTCCACTATAATTATCTTGAGAAAGAGGGAAATCCATACATAGAGTGTGTGCATTGATACAGTTTCCATTCCTCACACTAGGTGAAATTTCCAAACAATGGCACAAACTAGATTAGTTTATGAATCTAAATACCTACTTCCAAACTCGTAAAACACTTATCATAAATTGAACAGTTTATGGATATAATCCATAATCAAAGAAAATGTTTTCTTTGAGGAAGTATATAGTCATAAACCCTTAATAATGGTTTGTAAATAAAATGAGAATTATCCTAAGCATATCCCCCGGGAGTGTCGTAAGTAAGATTGGAGCAAGGCTCGTTGTCGTGCACTAGTTCCTGTTCGAGTCTAGCTCAAAGTGGTGTTTTTGAGTTTTACCGCTAGGTACATCTGTGTTAGAGCCACCTCTACCTGCTTGTATCTAGACAATGATGTATTTCTTGTAAAACTCACTAAATCACTAAAATACCAAAATTCTAGGATGTTCTTATATACTAATCCTCAAAGTCCATATTAGGGATATGTTCTCTAATACGAGTTTATCTAAATATGGTTTCCTAGGTTTGCACTAAAATTCCTCTGATAAAAACTATAACACCCCGACCCCAAAAGCCCATATTCAGTGCATTATTACATATCATTAGCATGATCACAAATGATAAAGTCTAAAAAGGCCGATTACTTTAGTATCCTTGTAAATACTAGATACATTCATAAGGTTTATATTACATCATAAAATGAAAAAAAAACTACAAAAACATTGTTTCCATAGACCACACACATATCCCCTCCGACTATCCCTGTAGGTCAGTCATAAAATAATTCTTCACATCCTCATAAAAATAAAATATATAATGGGGTGAGCTCAGATGCTCAGTAAGGATAACAATATAGAGGAAACTTTCATAAATAAGAATAAACATTTAAATAAATTAATAAGTCTAAAACAAAAGCCATTTAAACTTTAACATCAACATAATATTTCAAAGATAATAATCAAATAATGTCATTTACTTATTCACATGAATATTATACTAGTTGAATAATCACATGCAATATCAATAGCCACTTTCATAATGATGGAATTCATAATGGAAGAATTTCATAACCACATTGTCATGGCCTTGTGCCAAGACTACAAATAATTTTTTTTCAAGGCCTTGTTCCAAGACACTAGTTTGTCTCATGAGACCTATTCATGCATCGAGGAGCTATATCGGGCTCCACTCATCACTTACTAAGTCCAATTCATTCCTCATATGAAAAGATTTAAACATATCATAACAATTCGTATTAAAACTAGCATATGAAATTTTAATACTCTATCCATAAAACATGAATGGTATAAAAATAACACATACATATTCAAATATATCACAAAACCTTCAATAAAATATGGAAATTTTGTATCATAATAAATCAACGTCAATTAATCTTAAAATCCATAAAAGGATATTGACATAGATGAAATCTAAACCTTTTTTTAGAGAAATATCTCTTTCTATTTTGAGATCATTAAAAATTCATATAATTATAAAAGAAAACAATTATTTTGGAAATATTGTTATAAGCTTATAAGGGAATGTTTGATGATGTTATAATGGTATAAAATAGTCGTACCCGCCGTATAAGTTAAAGAAAACATTCTTACCTTATATTTGTTGAAAAGGTTATAAAGTACCTTGTTTGGAAAAAAACAAAAAGATTACTTTGTATAAATCATATAAATGTCAAAAAAGGGTATAAATGACTTTATCCCATAGTGTAAAAAATAGTAATGATGTTTTTAAATACATTTTTATGAAACATGGATGTGGATGATAAAGAGGTCCTAGTAGATAATTATGTATAAACAACCTCAGATAATCAAGAGATTGGAGAATTAACCCTTAGCTTGTACTTTTCCTTGGTCTAGGGTAGGTTAAAATACTTTATAATAGTGAAATAATTGTTCTTAAATAACACAGGAATCATATACATTAATATGATATCATATATGATCTTTTAACATTGCTTTGTTAATAATATCTTAGTATTATCGTCGTTTCGGGTGTTAACGGATTCGTCTTCCTTTATATTATTTATTATGGGAGTCACATTTTTTATGGATGTGATGTATCTTATTCATATACAGAATTATATGAAGTCTTTAAACATTATTTTTAATCATTAAATGAAAAATAGTCTTGAATTGAAATGATGGGGAATGAATCTTATCACGTTCGTGGAGACGGTGATCTGTATGTACGCACGAGTGACAATATCATTCTTTTGATATTAAAAATATATATAATTGGATGGTATATCATATATGAAGAATAATTATCATGTTATATTTATTATTTACATCAATTACACATCATTATTATACCCATCCAAATAATAATGTATTGAATAACAATTACACCACGACGTGGAGACGGTAAGTCGTACGTACGCACCTATGGTGACATGTCATTCAAAGGATGGATAGAATAATTAATTTGGTTGTACCATATTTATAATAACATCAAATTATATAGAATATTATTTATTTATTATTTTAGAATGGAAAAAACAAAGAAAAAGGAAGTGGAAGAAGAAAGGAACATGAAAGAGGTGATGAAATATTTACCTCTTCTTCGGGTTCTTCCTTTTGATTTGATCAAAAGGGATCATTAGTTTGAATTTATGACTAAAGGAAGGCCTCTAGGATGAAGTAATTATAGTTAATAGGGTATTTGGGATGATTTTGGCCAATCCAAATGGCATTTAAGGTGTGAATTTTAGAGAAGGTGGAGTGCCCTTTTATAAGAGGGGTGAGGGGCACCTTAGGAAAAGATGGAAATATTATTTTATAATAATATAATTTTCGGTCTATAATGGCTCTAAAATGGATTATTTAAAGTCTAAGGTGGGTATGGGTAGAAAAAAACTCAACCAATATGTTTTATACAAGTTTGGGTCACTATATAAACTTTATCTTTTATATTTAACTCTTTGTTAAATAGTTTAACATTTACCATGTCTCTTTGTATTTTTATATTATATGGTTAGTAAAAATACTATATACTTCCAAGAGAAAAACAAGTGGTTAATTAATGAAACAAATATAATTATATATGTCTTTTGGCCGAACCTAATATTTTTAGGAATAGAAAATTAATTAATAATATAATATTTGTTTTAAAAACTCTTTTAAGTCAATTTTGACACTATTTGGTATTTCGATTATGCTAAATTCTTAAACGAATTATTACTTATAAAAAAATCATCTAACCAACCCTAATATGTCATAACAACCTATAAAATTAGTGGAATTCATAAAAAGTCTAAAATTAAATTTATTTGGATATTTATATTATCAATTATTATAATATTTCATTAATTAAGTAATTACTCCATCATCAATGTGTCATAAATAAATTATATTATTTAATTTATAAAAAATATAAATAAAATACCATTATGCATGTAATATTTTTATCTTTTTAATGAATATTTATAGTTAATTTTATCTTATCTATAACACTATATTAGAAATGTTTTAGTTAGTAAACATTGATTTGAACTCTTTTAACTCTTCTTTAAATAAAATAATAATAAGTGTCCTTATCTAATCCAAGTGGATCAAAGAGGTTTATATTTTATTCCTAAGGTTTTTATAAGTTTAATTATACTTATCCAATATAATTAGGACATGTGTTAAAATAATAATAATGTCATTTTTACCCTTAATTACCCTATTTACTTTTAACCGTGGTAAATAAAAGTAAAATGTTGCAATTCACCATAAATTATTTTCATCTTATTGAACAACATTTTACTTATTGATATCAACTGTGTCTCTCGGGTTTTTTAAATTCAACTCACAGAAGTGGTAAAATTATGTTTTATGTAAATTTTCAAATTCTCCTAGGTGGTGGGTAAAAGACGGTGAAAAGTTCAATAAACTTTTTATATATCTAAAATGATTATAAACTTACTCCAATGAATTACACTGAACTTATATAGGTATTATGTATCTATTTTGATTTAAAATAAATATAAATAAAATAAATTATTATTTAAATAAAAAATCGTTTTTAAACTATAAATCAGTGTTTTTCACTATTCATCAAAAATTAATTGTTTTCAGAAAAATACCAAAAATTCACCCTAAGGTAATTTAGATATTCCGAATCCAAAAATGAAGTCCATTTTTATAGATAAAATTTATAAAATTTCAAAAATTGGGTATTACTATTCATAACAGCTAGTTTGATTGGTTATGGTGTTAGAACTCAAAGTTGGGTACAACACACGCTATTGTATTATTCAAAGGGAAACATACCGTGGAAGAATGGGGTTTTACAATGACTCAGGTTTCATCATTGACCCATTAGATACACCTCCCTATGGACTATATCCACATAAACCTGATATATTCACTACACAAGGGCTATATAAAAAATTCTGGGAGTACAATAAAATACCTTGAAAATGTACCCTCAATCGAGAATAAACACTCAACTAGAGGGGAACACTCATCCATATTATCCATTATCTACATAATACCCTCTATCCATAAGTACACAATAAAGGAGAGATCCAGATCAAAATATAGGGACAATGACTGGTCCATGATTTCACAAGGGTCTCCCCTCAAAAAAAATTCTTGAGAAGAAATTTCCCCAAATGTCTTGTCCAAAGTCCAAATGAATGTGTGTTGATCAAACCACGAACCTACCATCCAAACAGATGAATTATAAGCATTGATCTACTCTAATATAATAAAGTACATGGCCTCTATCAACATCATGGATTTAACCAAAAAGCCACCAAGGGATGTTAAAGACTCACCTCAAGGACAAACCAAAACTCAAGGATCCCATGATATATGGGGTTACAACATAATGTGATATACTATTAGGGACTCCCTTGAAACACCCATGATCCTAGGACTTTCCTATCAAAAGATCCTCAAATGACTAAAAGGAAAATCCAGATTAGGAAAACCAACATGGGGTTCCTATTGATCATTCAAAAGTACTTGAAATTCCCAGATAAGGACATCCCAAATGACCCTCAGTGGCCTCTCACTAATTCGTGATCAACGATGCATCAAAAAAGAGGAAAATAAAAGCACAAGACCACAAAAAATTCAATTCCTAATGGCCCTTGTGACCACATCTAAAGAAGTACACTACAAGGGTAAAGAGATCCAATATTTTAATACATAGATATTTCATATTATTAGATGAATATTCATTACATTACACAAACTCACACATGAGGATCATAAAGGAATATTTCCTTTATAAACCTATAAACATAAAAAAACTGGTTTATAATATTTCTACATCATCTCCCACTTAGTTAATCATAACTAACATCATTCTTAGAAACATCACATGTACTAAATATCATCAAAACCTAATGAAAATAATCACATGAAAGGGTGATCTCAGATGCTCAGTAAGGGTAAGAAAGGGAGATGCGTAAGCATGACATGAATATAAGGGTATAAGAACATGATCATGACATTTGAAAACCATACCATGCATACCAAAGATTGTAATGTTGAGTCATGGAAGAAATAGTAGAAGTTCATAAGATCTGAATCATAGTGGAATCAAAGAATAAAAACCTTTATATCATAATTTACACATATATAGTATAATAATGGCAGAAAAATAAACATAAAAAACCTTATGTCAGGGAAACCAACCAAGACATTCATAACTTGTTAGGTTTGAGATAACCACCAATCTACTAACTTTTGGTTTGGATAACATAATGTGTAACCACTTTTGGAAATGGTATAATCTCCTATGTAACCCATGATACCATAGAACATTAATCATAACCCAATGCATTGGAGGGAGATATAAGTCCCACCCATCATATAATCCATTAATTTTTGTTCTATAAGAACATAAAACATTTATCATATGTGAACACATGAAAAGAAATGGGTTTCATGAAAATTTAATTATATCGCAGCCTATGGTAAAGAAATAGGTTTCATAAATATTTTATTATCATAAATCATGTAAAGAAAAAGTAATAATTGTATCATTATGTTATATCCCCCATAAAACATAATTAACATCAAAGGATGTCATCTTAGATGAAAAATTATTTTAAAAATGCCCTTGGAACATTTCATGAGTAAAATAACCAAAATTTGAAAATCATTTTTTAAAACTAAAAGTTCATAAAACATTTTTGAAATCCTTTTCTTTAAAAATAAACTTTGAAACTAACTAAATAATATTTAAAAATAAATTATAACATTTCTTGAAAAAAATACTCTTTCAACCGTAAAAACAACTTTAAAATATAAAATTTTATAAAAAATTTTTAAAAACCATTTATTTTAAAATTAACTGAGAATAATAAAATGTGATCTTTAAAATAATTGAGTGTTCATAATGGGAAAAAATAATTTTAATGTTGTACATGTTAAAATAAATATTCCATTCACAATTTTATTTAAATAAAAATGATAAATTTTATGAAATTGACATGATGCTTCATTTTATTATATTTATAAAAAGTCAAAAAAGGGTAAAAATGACTAAAAAAATATTTATAGAATATTAAAAAAAATTCTTTAAATATTTTTTTGATATAATGGACATGGAAGAAAAAGGTTTTCTGACTAAAGATTGAAATGATTTCAATTTTAAAAAAAATGTTCTTTGGAAGTCATAAGTACGTGATGAAAAAAATATAGTAAAACATATAATATAATGACATAACCATAGGATAATAAAATCCTTAAGTTTCTCTAGAGATGGATCATAATATTTCTTATTTTAAAACATAAATAGAAATAATCCAGATAAATGATGGGATTGTTTCATAAAACCCTTACCACTTTGTTAACTTTGAATAGTAAGCCCCATGAAAGAGTAATCCTATAATGGATATATAAATAATCAAAAAATTTAGGGTAATATTAATAAAATAAATTCATGGGTAGTATATACACCACATAAAAGAAATATGTTATGAATACGGATTGTGTCTCGCATAAAATAAAAGTGAGATGGAAATCCCTAACCATAAGTCTTCAATACATTTGTACACGTTTGAAAATCATTTATAGTAAATATATATTTATTACACATAAATTAAATAACAATAATTATATATATATATATATATCATATCATATATTATTTAATTATACCATTGTATTATATGATAATTAACAATTCCTTCTTAATATCTTGTTTCAGGTAATATTTTCATTTATATATGGATTTGGTATTTTTAATCCCACTAATTTAATAATGGTTCTATAATATCAATAATGTTAACCATGATACATATATAATATTTATTAATATGTATTTATTAAGATTAATCCATAATAATTTAATATATAAAATGAAATGCACCATTCATAGAGACGGTAGGCCACACATATGCATGAACATTGTTTCCATTTTTAACGAACGAAACAAATAAATGGTAAATATTAATAATATTTTAGTAACAAAAATTATGGAATATATATCACATGTATTTATTAACATTACCCTTATTTCCATACATGAAAAGAGTTAGTAAAAAATTAATCACCTAACTTCCTAAGGCATACACATGAGTAAACATAAATGAAAAAGTATAATTATGTTTTATGATAATTAAATAAGTATAATTTAATATGTTTAATTATTCCATCGTACACACAAGTGACATTATCGTATCTCCCAAATAATATAAAGTAATTTGGTATATGTTAAATTATAATTTAATAAGTATAATTATGTTAAAAGTTTTCTATATAATTATTTAACATATCTCAATTACCATCTAAGTAATACATAAATGAAAAACACATCACATCGGTATGCTAGGTGGCAGTCAGACGTACATAACAGAAATGATATTTTTTCCAATTTGTTTGAAGGAAATATGTTAGATGTGATATAATAATTACATAAGTATAATAATATCATAAATATATTATATAAACATTAAAAAATCATTATTTTTTATCAGTGAGTGGTGGTGATGGAAAATGAATAACATTGGTTCGTGTGGTAGTAGTTCTCTATACACCCAATCAACAATTTCATTACCCATTTAATAGAAGTGGAGATGGATATAGGATATGAAATTAACATAATAAAATATAATTATATTTTATACACTGGTGTTTTTATATCATGAAATTGTAAGAAGATCATATGGAGGTGGTAGAACAAATAAAAAGAAAATATAAGTTATGGAATTTTAACTCTTCTTTAGAAAGCCTCTTTAGGTTTATACATAAAGCTATATTATGAGGAATTTATATTCATAATAATTCCTCTAAGATGAGTTAATGGATTTATGAATGATATTAGGGTAGGGAATTAAAAAACCAAAGATATTTATATACGTAAAGAGGAAAGAAGAGTGGGTGGCCTTTTTTAAGATGGGAGAGATGAAACATATGGAATTTTTGAAATGAATATATTATAACAATGTTTTTGACATCCCAAAAGGATTAAAAATGTGTAATTATAAAATATTATACGTTACATGGTTTAAATATGACCTTAAAATGGGTGTTGTATGAGTTTATATGTCATTTTTCACATAATTATTTTATTTTAACTGCCTTGTAAATCCATTTTAACCTTAACCATGAAAATTAATTTATACCATTTCTATATTAATTATGGTTAAAATTTATGTTAAAATTATTATATAATTATTATTATTATAATTAAATATAAGGAATCTATTTTTTAAAAATTCAATTAACAAGAGTAATAGAATTTAATTTAAAATTAAACCTGCAGACGTGATGAGAAAATGATTTTCCAAAGAGATATTTCTCAAAGTTGTAAAATGTTTTTATATCAAAATTAAATATAAAATTGATTCAAATTACCTAAATTAGATTAATAAAAATATTATTTAAATAATTTTACAATTCAAACTTTTTAAAATAATATTTAACTTTTTAAATACATTAATTGAAAAGGTAGTTTCTAAATAAAATTTGGTATTTTTCATTATTTATTGAAAAAACTAATATTTTAATAAGATTCATAATAATTCACACAAAGATAATTTTGATTTTTTGATTCAAAAATTAATTTATTCTTGTAAAATTAATTTTCGAAAAGTTTCAAAAATATAATTTTTTAATTATTTTACATAAGTATTAAAAAAATTGAAAAAGGTATTTTTGAAGGATATAAAGAGTTTACCAAAAAAATATTACCTTTTTATTAATATGATTTCATTATATATAACCACTACACATAATTTTAAAAATTTGATTATTTAAATTCATACCATGAAGTTAAATAGCTTGGTTATAATGGTCTTTATTAAATAATAATATTAATAGTATATTCTAGTTTGTTCATGAATTGGTGTTTTTTGTAACACAAGCTATTAATGAAATTAAATTTATTAAAAAAATATTCTAGAAAATATCAGGGTGTTACAAAGGGCTACACAAAATGATCCAAAATTTTGAGAATTTCTAATAAAATAAAACCTCAATAAACTTTCAGTGAAACAACCCATACATGGGTACCATCTCATTCACTGGGGAGTGAAACAACACCACGGAACCTGAGTATTCTCAACCACGGATTAAGAAAACCACAAATTAATCTATTATAAAATATCTTATAATGTAATCCTCATGAGTCTCTCAAATTCATATCAATAGGTTGATGACACTTGAATGTAACCACCAAACCATTGTGTCGACCCATCCCATTATCCCCCATAGCTCTGTTCCTCAAACCCATGATCTGAAACTCAACTATTATAATCTTGAGCAACCAGTTCCAACATACAGGTAAAAAATAAGTTGTACTCAGAGATAACACATGATCCCAAATCAATCCAAATAACATCAAATCGATCTATATGGAACACTCAATCCAAACCAATGACTGATCTTACAATTCTTAACTGGGCCTTGCGACTCACAACCCAAATCCCTAAAGGAATTTGAAACCAAACCGCAAGGAAACCCTCTTGAAAATTATCTTCTAGTACAAATCACAATCTAGGTAGCCTCTAAACTCTAAAATCATTCCACCATCATGATATAGATGAAGAAATTATCATAATGTAATACCCCCATGTCCAATTCCATCATTAGTGAAAAAAAACACAAAAAACCCCCTTTCTAGAAAAATTATATGGTGTGTAATTCTTCTTACATGGTGTATACTCTCAAATATGCACCTTGACATGTACATATATATGTCTAGAATAGACATGGGTTCTGGAAATTGTAGTACTACATGACCAGGGCTTACATGGGATCTTCTTGTATACCACTACACAACTATACACCCCAAACATGTGGTGTATTACCAAGTACATTGCCACATGGATATTCCCTACTACAGAGTATATTAATAAAATAAATAGTGTTTACTTCCCAAAATAATTTTCTACCCAATTACTCGACCACATAGGAAGGTACATCTCCATGTACTACTATAAGGATCATACATAAATTTTATAATATACAATTTTAGAAATTCATCTTCTTTTAATAGTAAGAACACATAGTATGTGTTCTATGAACTATAAACCATGTACATGGGCTTCCCCAAATGGGAAGCCTCCAAATACCACAAGAACTTCCAATTTCTTTTCAAAACCCATGGATTAACACCTAGGGGGTCCTAAGAAACCAAAGAAATGGACTAAAACTAAAAAAAACTATGCAAAGGGAATTTACATATTAGAAAATAAAAAATTTCTACCTTTAAAAAGAAGCCACCAATGCTTCATATCAAATCCATTACCCACAACTGCCTCACTTCGATCGAGGCCATATGCCAAATTTCATTACTGTATCGCCATTTCTCTCCCCGTACTATCTCTCTATCATTATCTTAATGCATGAAGTGAATCCCAATGGGGAGAGAAATGAAAGCCAAAGGGGAAAATGGGAAAAGAAAAATTAAAAAAAAAGATGAAGGGAAGAGAAAAAAGAAAAAGAAAAAGAAATGAAAAGGGTCATGGGCCCAACCTCAATATCCAACACAAGGTAATGCCTCTTTTTGAAAAATACCACATTTGGCACTCAACTACAGATATAAAATATTACTCTATAATTCCATTTAAAATATACATCTTAAATAAAATGTGTGAATAAATTAATATTTAATTAATTAAATTTTACATATTCTACAAAAATATGAAGGACTAAAATTTCCACTAAACTTATGTATTCGGGTAAAAACCCTATTTCATGACAATTATAGCCATCAGAAAAATTGTCCAATATCATCTCACTGGAGTATTTACCATTTTTCCCTTGAACACTCCTAGTATGTAAAGTGTTTAAATTTCCCTTGATTTTTACAAAATATTGAAACATGAGAGGTTACAATCCTATTGATCCAATGAACCTCTTCTTCCACTACTGCATTTGTTAGTGATAAATTGATATATGTTTCTTTTGAACAACCAATATGGTTCCTCAATGTGTAATTATTCACTAAGATACATCAATTAATCAAACCAATAGTTTCATTTGGACTGTTAATGTGACTTACATCCCACTGATTTCTCCTATTCCACCTCACTCACCCCTATATGTTATTTTTACACTCCACTTTTGCATCCTCTCACTTAATATTTTTATCTCATTTTATATGGGCTTATACTAGTTTTTGAGATATTCTTAAGAGGTTTTTCATTCTATTTGAGGTCAATAACTCAAAGAAAAATAGGGGAAATAAGGTTTCCTAGATATCTACACCCCCATTTATCATTTCCACATTAATCCCTACAAAATGAGACTTGTTCCAATGGATGCCCGTTTTCATTTCTAGGTTTTATTCAAGAATCCTAGTAGTTTGAGTTTTTTAATTTTCATTTACCATCATTTTTGATCTTGTATAATTTTCTAGTTTGTATATTTTTCTATTAAAGAGCGGAATATTTTGACTCAACATGTTGGATTTCATCACCATCAACAGCTAAAATATATTCTTTGGTAAGACATTCATTGTATTTAAGTATGTAATTACCTTCCTTATTTTTCTTAGTAATTAAATGAAAAACTTATTGTGGTGTTCTCACCATGTACATAGGATTACAATGATCCAAAACATGTTATATCATGGTGTTCATAATTTATTTATATTCATTTATTTATATTCTTAAATCCCGATGTCTGACTTTTATTGATTTGAAAATTATTTCACATTTTTTATAAACAAAATGATTTCTCATATCAATTTGAAAACCAAGAATATGACTTAGCGGATACTTGACCATTCATCAGGAAAGTCATAATAAATATTCCCTAGAAAAATATTATCATATCCTACTTAATATTAAAGAATGAGATCTATAATGTTTAATATTGATAAATTTTATTGTGCTAATTATTTCAATATTTAGAGGGTTAAAATTAATGATCTTTTAGATCATAATGAATTGAATAGAGATATCAGTGGAACTAAAAATAAAGTAAATAACCCTTTTATTGTATGGATAAATTGTTTTCACTAATACTGATGTCCCTAAATAGGTTCTTATGAATTAATATTTTTTAATTATTTTTTCAAGAGACAAGGTTCTCAGAGAGGTAGAATATAAGTCAGATACTACTATAATATGGTCCAAATTAGAATCCATTTTTATGATTAACTATATTATTGGTGGATTTTATTCGAAAATGATATTGTATACTTTTAAAATCTCCCATAAAAATTATAGTCATGGGCTACATTGGTCAATTTTAAAAAATACTAATAAACCATGTAAATATTTATATTATGTTTGAGGATGAAGACCCAAATATAATACTATTAACATCATTATATGATTCCTTAAATTTTATTAATTATTCTATAATGTATCAAAAATAAAATCATACTCTCTAAAATGTTAAATATACCATATTATTTAAATTCCTTCAAAATATGGGTAGTGATAATGCTAAAGCTGATTGACTAACTATTGTATATAGAAGTGAGTCTAGGTGTGAGGGGAGAGATTGAATTCCATCCCAAAAACATATATTTAAATATAAGAATAAGGTTATTAAATGTTCCCATTTCAAACATCCTTGTCACATAAAGATAAATCTACCCAATAATAAAGGCTATTATAAAGAGAATATTAATTACCATTATTTATTTATTAAATAGGTCTTAAACACTATTAATATGTGGAATGTCTTTGATGATTCTATATTTAATGAATGGATCATTAATTCTTTATGTTCAATTAACATGTTCCCTAGAAGGTAGTATTTAATTGAATTATTGGTAATTGAATCATGTGAGGTGTTCCTAAGAATAATATGAGTTTTAAAAATATGGGGATCATCTTAGTTTCTTTATATCCTCATGATGAGACTGTTAAAACATTTGAAGAGGTTAGGTGGGTACGTAAATTGAAAAGAAACATTATTTACCTAGGAGTCCATGATTATATTGGTTTCACTTTAAGGTTAGAATCAAATGGTTTGAGAATTCTCTGAGGGTCTATCAGTTTTTTTTGTGAGGAATTCTCCATAATGGTGTATTTGTATCAGATGGTATGGTTTATAAGTCTACCATTTTATGAAAATTTTGTACATATGAATTCTATATGGTTAGATTTACTAGGTCTACATATAAGGCCATATAACCCCTTGAATGTGTCCATTTTGACCTTTGGGGTCCTTCTAGGGTCATTTCCCATGATGGAGGTTTCTAATTTATGTAATTTACTGATTAATACAAAATAAAGTGCTAGATTTATATTCTTAATTATAAATATGATACATTAAAAACTTTTAAAAAATAGATAGCAAGTATAGAGGGTGAAATAGGTAATAAATTCAAAGATCTTTTGACTAATAATGGTTTAGATTACTTATCCACCAAATCCATGTAATTCAATGAATATAAAGGCATTAAAATATTACTTTTCCATGTACATTCCTAACATCAAGGAAACATTTAACCACATTATGCCTATGAATAATGATATCATGAGATATAAATATTTTTTCAATAGATTGGGTGGGAGAGGGGGTGAATAATTATGGGCCCACCCATCAAATCATAAAATATCATCTATATGTGTGTCATATATGATAAAAAATAAATAAAACATAAACATAAAATGAACCATGAGAGATAATTTTTTAACATAATACGTATATATAGGTTTAACTATCAATAAATCAAATAGGATATTAATAAAATACGAAATTAAGTAAAATTGGACTTCAATGTACAAATATAGAATAATGAGTGTAAAAAATATGGTTCAAAGTGAAAAAAAAAATCATAAGAAAAGTTAAAGAAGAAGTTAATGAATTGAAAAACTTTATCAAAATTTTAATAAATTGGTGGAACAGTTTTCAAAAAATAGAGTTCCTCCAAAACCAGATAAAAAAATCATAGTTTATGTAAAAAAAATGATTTTTTTGAAATCCTATAAAGATAATTGTCTTTTTTGGAATGAATCGTGAAAAGTAAAGCTAAATAGAAAATCTCCCCTTACCTTGTTTACTTTGACGAAAATACTACAAAGTGAGCTAGAGACACATCTATATCCCAAAAAACCAATGGGAAATTGAAATTGTAAAAATTTATTAATGAAATATGAAGAAAATTTAAATTCCATAAATGATATATAGTAAGAGGAAGACTGATACAGAGAAAATAACTACAAAAATAAAAAAGTGTAGGAAAGAATCCATACCATGTGCAACACCCTGCATCTTCATGAATTAATTTTTTTGGAATAAATTAAAATTATTTAATGTATTGAGATAAATTAAATAGTAAGTGAATCTTGCATTACATGAATCCCTGAGTTATCTTTCACTATTCGTAACCCTGGGTTAGCTTTCATTACACACAAAAATGAGTTTTAACAAAACAATGATATATTATTAATATTCTTCAAACATGTCCATTATAACCTTTCCGTTATAATTAGAAAAATTAATAAAAAGAAATAATTTTAAATATTAATTAAAATGGTTTTATATAAAGAAATCATATTGAAAATAAAATACCAAATTTATAGTAATTTCTTTATTTTTTTGAAAATACTATAACGAAATGATTTTTATTTATTTTTTGAAAAACAATTTTACTTTTAGAAAATTAATTATTTAAAATAAAATATATTTTAAATTTATAAATTGAATATTTTTTTAGGATGAAATTTAATTATTTTTTTGAAATGTTTCTTTTTTTGGTGAATAGTGGAAATAATGAATTTTAATTCAAAACTACATTTTCATCTATATAATTTATAAATTTAAATTATCTTTTATATAGTTTTTAAAGTATAATTAGTTCAATAATAAAAATATTAATATAATTGAAATCATTGGAATCAATTTAATATTAATATTGGATATAAAAACTTTGCAAAAGTTTTAACATTTTCACATTAAAAACCCGATATCTCATGGTGTCTGCGGGATTAATTTTAAATTTAATTCTACCTATTATGTGAATTGATTTTGGAAAAAAGGATTAAATATTTTTAATAATATTAAATTTTAATATATAATAATTTCAACTCAATTTTTAAACGTAATTATTAGTGAAAATAGATAAAATTAATTAACGTAGTTATGTTTAAAATGAGGTTTTCTGCAGTACATGTGTATGTATTAAAATTAATTTTAAACACTAATATTTTTTATATTTAATGAATTTAAGATAATATTTATAATAATTTTTTCTATATTATATAAATTTTATTTTTATTATACTCTTAAAAGATAAATTACCTATGTAAATAAAAATATACAAGTTACCTCAGTAAAATCTATTAAGGTAAAATTGAGTAAACCTAACGACTAATCAACAAACTGAAAAAAAATGTATTTAATTTTTTTGGTGGAGGTATTTATCAACAAATTAATCTCCACCCTCTATTATTTTTCAATTTTGGAGGCACATTATGTAAGGTATACCTCCCAATAGAGAATACATTTGCGTATTTACAAGATTGACACTCCTTCTCAATTATAAATGGAAACTCACTCTCCCCCATTATTCACACCTATTAAGACATTTGGATCTATAAAGTCCTTAAAAAATAACTTAACCCATAATCTCATAATATAAGCCTTATTATAGGCACAAATACATCCAAGGAAGATTTTAGTGAAAATATAAGCATGATACATGATGAAGATGTAACGTTCATTAGTAAATGTATTTGTTTTGCTTATTCTTCAGCCTCTTTAATTATTTGTATATCATGATTATATAATAATAACTATATATTAAATATAATTTTATTTTTTATAAGGGCATGACCTAAAATCATCTCCACTCCCAATAATTGGGTTATAAAATCATCATTCATATGTGTGATAGACTACCGCCTCACGAACCGATGCTATTAATTTTTCTATTACTACCTATCATGGATGGTCATAGTGGTTGATATATATTTTATATATTATATATATATTATTATACTTATTTTATTAATATTATCAAATTTTTATATCACACATACCATCATTATATCAATTTTTAAGAATATAATAACGGCATTCATGTGTACTAAGGACCACCACCTCATGAAGTGATGTTATTATTTCATTTTATACATGGAATTTATTAATAATGGTTTTAATAAAAATATGTGATATATACATGAAATAAAATTTATTCTTCAAAGATAATAGATCATATAATTTCTTTCCATTCATTCTGATAAGAAAATGAAAAAAGCATTCATTCGTATGTATGACCTACCGTATCCATGAACAATGTATTTCATTTCCTATTCATATATTTTATATATTTTAATAAATACATATATTATGAATATATATTATTTTTATATATTGGTTATAATTATGGATATTTTTAAATCATGAATAATATATGATACCAAAAAACATAATAAATCTTACTTCTATTAAAAACAAAGCATTTATTACCTAAAATGCGTCATTTACATGTAATTGTTAATAAATGGGTAATAAAAGATCATAATCAACCCATATATAGTATTATATATAAATATGTTTCTATAATAGATTTATAATAAACTTATATTTATTAAACAAGATGAGTGAATGAGCATGACGGAAGTTAAGACTTATGGTAAGGGATCTTTGTCCCACTTTTTACTTTCACGAGACACATACTACATTCAACACCTCTTTATTCTACATGGTGTATATAATAAAGGTGAATGTACTTTATGATTCTTATATGTAATTTATTTATGTAAATATCAATTTTATTATCACTCTTTCATGGATTTTACGGATCAAAAGATAGTAAATCAGTAAGATATATTTTATCTCAATTTTCCTTCTTTTAGAGGTATGTTATGTAATTTAACTATATTCTTTCATGAAGTGTACATATAGTCAATTTTAATTTTAATATCATGAAACTATTAATTATAATGTTATTTTAGGTTCAATTTTATATTGTTCCTTTATGAAGATTATGATTCAACATTTCTAAATCTGTAAAGATTTTATGTAACAATATTACCATTCATTAGGATTGTTTATGAACATGTATCCAATGTTGAAATATCAAGATCTACCTCCCAATAATTCTTATAAATTTTATAATACTTTTTTATTCATGATATCATCAAGTAATTGTTTCATTTTCCCACTCTTTGGTACTTAATATAATCAGGAAAATATTTTTAAGAAAATCCTTTTTTTCTCTCTCTTTAGTCATAAATTTGTTTTATTCCCAAAAAATATTTACCAAAATAGTTTTTAAATGATATTTTAACAAAATGTTTTAGGAAAAATAATTTTGATAAAGTTTTTTTTATTTAATAGTGTTTTAAATAATTTTCAAATATTACTTTTTGTGTTTTCATGTTTATTTTTAAAGAAAAATATTTTCAAAATGGTTTATGTCTTAAAAAGTGTTTTTGAAAGAGGAAAGAATATTTTACTGAAGAAAATTTTTATGTGATCTTTCAAAATTATTGTTTATCTTAGATTACATGTTTTGTTGTTACATATTCCTTAATTGGGGATATTATACAAGGGTACCATTCAAATTATTTTCCTAAAGGGTTTATGTTTTGATCGCATTTTGTTTATGAAACTCATTTATCTTCAATGAGATATTCCATGATAAAAATATTATGAAACCTACATCTTTTCATGAGTTGTCCTATGATTATGTGATTATGAAACATGTATCTTTTCCATCAGTTATGATATGATGAAATGTTTATGATACCCATTCAATTTCATGAGTTATTATGTGATGAATGAAATGATCTTGAGGCACACATAAATATGGTTTTAATTATGGGACGAGTGGGTCCTATATCTACATCCAATTTATTGGGTAAATATTTATATATTCCATTATATAGAAATCAATTTAATGGGTAGTGAACCTATTATATTATGATATTTCTTAAATGGGGGAGTGAACCCAATATAATAAGACAATGATTGAATAAAGAGTGATCATAGTATAGTAATGTACTTTGTACACTACGATGTCATTTCAAGTGATCCTTGACCAATATAGAAATGATTTTTTATTGTTATGTGTATGAATTAAATTGTATGCCTTATGACAATGTTATTATTTGATGTATATTTTTCTTTGATTTCTTTATGATTATTTTATTATTAACCTCCAATATTTATTCCATGATTCAAGGATATGATCCTTGATATGAAGATTATTCTTTTCAAATGTTATTATGATGTTATCATAACCTTATTCTCTTATAATTCTTATATATATTCTATTTTTTCCATAATAATCATATGATATCTCCCCTACTTATGTTTTATCTCCCCAGGTTACAAATAAATTTATTGTATATGACATCTCAAATAAGGTTGGTAGTTGTGATGAACATAGTGGGAGATGAGATAACTCACTTATTTTCCTATGTTTATACATCCATGATTCAAAAAGCATTGAACCATTAGAGTCCATAGGGGTTTTTTTATGTAATTTAATTAATATTCATAAAAAGACTATGTAATATTTATGAATGTTAATCATGGGTTACTATAGTTGTTATCAAAGGATAGGTTTAATTATCCTTTGGAGACTAGGATGATAATGCCTTAGTGATATCCCTAAGTACATGTATAATGATAATTCTAATAATGATTTAAAGTATATGAAAATTTCATAGAATTTTTTTAAAGGATAGAGTGAGTGGTTTCCAAAAAATTACATCTCTATCTGGATACTGAAAAAGGATGTGTCTCTAGTACAGAAGTAAAGATGTGTAACAACCTTGAGAACACTATATTGAGATAAAATCTATCAGAAACTAATGTATAATAAAGGTACTTTATAAACATCTTATTTGAAACACCATGAGGTTATTCTTTGATAATTCAATAACTTTTTATGAACCATTATGATAGAGGTATCATGATTTAGATATCCTATAATTATTTTCCATGTTTATGTTTTTCTCAACTAGGATTACTATTTTTTACTCAATGTTTTTTTTTTCAATGGTTGGAATCAAAATCAAACACATTAATGTTAAGTTGAACGAATAATTAAATGATTTTACTCCATATAATCTAAATGTTATGGGAGTTGGGATGAAAATATTTATTTCTATGATCACACATCTTTCTCAAGCTATAAATCATGCTTGGATACAAAATAAACAACGAAGGGAACAACATTATATTAAATCTCTTAATGAAGAAACTTCCACATTCATTCATTGGGTATTGTAATAGAAGAATTTCTAAATAATTAACTAAGACCACTGAAAATATAATCCCCATTTTATAGTGATCAGTAAATGAGAAATTCATTTTTATTGGATACTATTTGGAAGGTGAACTAGATTAATGGTGGACTCTTATCAAGAATACGAGACAACGTGATGAAATTGACTGCATAGATTAGGGTGAGTTTAAGAACATATTTTTCAATAATTACTTTCCTAATATTCTTCCTTGTAAGATAGTGAACAAGTTTCTTGATTTAAATCAACAGGATGATGAACCTGTTGATACACAGAAGGTTAATTTTACATTAATTTCAAGGCATCCTTCTAGAATTATCATTAAACCTACAATTATGGTTGATTTATTATTCCATGGATTAAAACTAAGTCTTAAAAGGGTGTTATCCAAAAGATACTTTAGTATACATGAAGAGTTTCTTGGATGTTCTATCATGGTTGGTATTGTGGATGGAGTTTTATATAAATCTCAATGTTTTTAAAAGATATGGATGATATAATTTTAAAAAAATCTAAAAACCATGGAGAGATGAAGTTTATAATTCCTTTATGGTCAAAGTATGTGAAGAAGAACAGAAGAAATTATCTTTAAGGGACTACTAAATTTTTTAAATTTGTAAGGGAAGTTTATTAAGAAATATATCAGTAAAGTGATTGGAATAAGTTAGATAAAATAAAAATATAGAGAACGATATAGAGAATTCACCTCCCCCCACATCAGTTATTCAAGTGTACGGATAATAGGAATTATCCTAACCAATACCAAAACCTGAGATTTAATGATGATGAATAACACCAGTAACCTCTTAAGTCAAGGCTGAGGGGAAATATCATGTGATCAATGTTTCTATGATGGGTGTGATGATGACATGGTGAAATTTACACTTACCACCCAATCTAGAACTTATAGTGTATTATTTTAATTGAGATCAACCCCTTATTAAATATCTAAATAATTTTCTATGGGTATTAAGATTCCACTAAAGATTTTATATTTTTAATTAGTAGTGAAATACCCTAATGGCATGATGATCACATCTCCAGTCTATCTTTCCTATCTGGTCAATATTGTGAGGAATATACTTCATAAAAGTCTTGTAATTCTTCTTCAATTTGAATTTTAGGTCATATTATGCATGGATATACGTTCTCTATGTAAATCCCACATCAAATTTCATGGAATATAAGTCACATTTTATATTCTAGACTAACCTATAATCATCAATAAATGTGACGATAAGTATGAACATAGGATTGAGATCAAATATATTATATGGTTCATAATTCACATTCATAAAGGTTTTTTTATCATATATGGTTGGGTAGAAACTTCAAATTAAGGATATGAATATTTTTTAGGTATTTTTTATGTCTTATTTAGAGTTTCTTAGTTTTCCACCAAAACATGAAGTTGAGTTTTAAATAGAACTCATACATGGTTCCAAACTAATTTCAAGGACTCCTGATAAAATGGCCCCGATTTAGTTGAATGAATTGAAGAACAAACCCTAGGAAATACCTAAAAAGGATTCATTCAGACAAGTGTGTCACCTTAGGGTGAACCTATTATTTTTTTTTAAAAGTAAAGATAAATCAATGTAAATTTTTATTTATTATTTGAAGCTGAAAAATATCACAATTAAGAACAACTATCATTTTCCCCATATTGATGACTTCATTGATCAATTTCATGGATCTAAATACTTTTCTATGATATACCTTTATTCTGGATATCACCAATTAAGGGTCAAGGAGGAGGATATAGCCATGAAAAAAAATTCTATAAGGTATGGATACTATGAATATATAGTGATGCATTTTGGACTAACTAAAGCCCTGAATATCTTCATAGATTTAACGAATTGATTCATTATAAATTACCATTATCAGTTTGTGGTAGTCTTTATAGATGATATTATTATCTATTCAAAGAGAATTGAAGAGTAGTAATATTACTTGATAATTTTATTAAAGACCCTAATGAAAGAGAAAATATAAAAAAAATTACAAAGTGTGAATTCTGGCTACAAAAGGTTTCATTTTTTGTTTATAAAATCACAAGAGAGGGTATATCAGTAGATCCAACAAAGAAGGAGGATATTAAATATTTTCCTAGACCTACTATGGTAATAGAGATATAACATTCTCATGGTTTACAAAGATATTATCAATGGTTTTTGGAAAATTCTTTATGTCTATCTAATCTTATGACCATGATAACTCGAATGGGATATAAGTTCCTCTAGATATATAAATGTGAATAGAAATTCAAGGAAATGAATAGAATGTTGTTCATAAAACATTTACATTTGTTACCTTGTAGTGGAAAAATATTTTTAATCTATATTGATCCAACCAAGAAGGTATTGAGATGTGTTCTTTTGTAGAATGATGTTGTTAAAGCTTATGACTCATGACAACTAGAAATTCATGAGTAAAAAATACCCAACTAATGAATTGGAGTCAATTGTTGTAATTTTTGAATTAATGATATGGAGGCATTATCATTTTGGAGAAAATTGTAATACATATACAAATAATAAAATTTTAAAGTATCTATTAAAACCGAAGGAGTTAAAAATGTGCTAGATAATAGGGTTTGTTATTATTAATGACTATGACTACTTAATACGTTACCACCCTAGGAAGGCGAAAAAGGTGGCTAGCCATTTGAGTCAAAAGGGTCATGCTAGTTTATCTATGATGAGGATCAAAAAAGATACTATTTTTTGGATATTCAAATGATAGATATGGAAATTCTTAAGGATGGTGAAAAATATTATATTTCTTAATTAAATGTTCAATAATCTATCCTGAGAATATTAAAGAGGCACATAAAGAATATGTAGAGATAAAAAACAAGGTTATAAATATTCCTATGTTTATCCATAATCATGATAAGCTTTAGAAACCATGTATGTGTTTAACCCACTGGATTGAAAGGAAGGATTTTTAGAGGAAGATCATTGTTCTTCATTCTCTATTCATATATGAAGTAAAAATATGTAAAAATATTTGAAAAAATACTTATGGAAGGATGAAATGAAGAAAAATATCATAGAGTTTATATCTCAATGCATGGTATGTCAGAAATTTATGCCTGAAAGAAAAAACTCTAACGGGATATTGAATCCCTTAACCATACCCGAACAGAAATTAGAGAACACCACCATGTATTTTTTCATGAGAATACCCTATATTTTTAATGGAAATAATTCTATATCGGTTGTATTCGATCACCTTACAAATTCAGAACACTTTAATACCATCATAGAATACTTACATATGGATTTTTTTCTAGGATATACAATAATAAAGTGGTAAGGTTTCATGGTGTACCACATCTCATTGCATCTAACCAGGATCCAAGGTTTACATTAGTGTTTTGGAAATGAGTTTAGCAAGCATTAGATAGGGATTAGAGTATCAACACTGCATATCATCCTCAGATAGGTGGTTAGTCTTAAAGAAAAATTCCAACCCTAGAGGATATGTTGATATCCTATTCATTGGACCTAAAGGGTGGTTAAGATCAACACCTTCGTCTAATTGAGTTTTACTAAAAAAATATATTTCACTTGATAATTTAGATGGTTCCTTATGATTACATATATATAAATAAATATATAGAACCAACATGCTGGAATTATGTTGTAGGAATAAATCTATTAAAACCATAGATAGCAAAAGAAATGGTAGAGAAGGGTAGATCCATTCAGTTGTATAATAAGAAATCTATGATTCCTTTAAAAAGTTATAATGATAATAAACATCATGATCTTGAATTTAAAGTAGGCTATAAGAAGTTCTTAAAAATTTATCCATATAAGAAGTGTACAAGACTCAAAATAAAATGGAAACTAAGCCCATGATTTATTGGTCTATTTGAAATTATTGATCATATTGGGACCGTAGTTTATCACTTGGCACTAGAATAAATCATCTCTCAAGTAAAAAATATGTTCCATGTGACTTTTCTAAGAAAAAACATACTTTATACTTCAAATATACAAAACATAGAGGTCATGCCACTAAAGAATGATATATCTTTTGAGGATTAACCAGTGGAGATTCTGGATCGTATAGAGAAATTCTATGAAAGAAAACAACTGGAATGGTTGATTTTTATATGAAAAAACAACCAATATAAGGAAGATATGTGGGGGATTGAGGATATGATGAGGAAAAAGTATCTTTATTTATTTATATCAATGTGTAGAATTTTAATGATGAAATTAATTTTAAGGGGGGTAGAATGTAACACCCCATGTTTTTATGAATTATTATTTTTAAATAAATTAAATTTCATTGATGTGTTTCATTAAAAGATACCATAATTCAAGAATTTTTTATATCAAACCCAGGGTTAGCTTGTACTACATGCAACCCCAAGTCATCTTGCATTACACATGACACTAACTTTTAACAAAAGCATAATATATTATCAATATTATTTGAATCAGACTATTATAACATAGAATTTAGACTTATAAAAATGAATATAAAAAAAATTTAAATATTAATCATAATGGTTTTATATAAAGGAAACATATTGAAAATAAAATACTTAATTTTCTGTAAAGTCATTATATGTTTGAGAAGACAATTTTCTCAATGAAATGCTTTTTATTTATTTTGTGAAAAATAAAAACAAAATTTTTTGGCACTTTGTGAAATGGAATTTGATAAAATAAGTAAAATTTTCGAATATATATTGTCATAAATTTGTTGGGGTTTTTTTTTTTTTTTGAGTTTTAAGAAAATATTCATTTTTGATGATTAGTAAAAATACTGAATTTTAATTGAGAATTTACTTTTCATTCAATTTATTTATGAAGGTAGATTTTATTATAAATTGGTTTTAATGTATAATTAGTTCAATAATACATATTTTAATCCAATTTAGGTCATTTTAATCAATTATATATTAATATTGGTTATAAAACCTTTGTAAAACTTTTTACATTTTCACTTTAAAAATTTTCTTTCTCATCACATATGTGAGATTAATTTTAAATTAAAATCCACCACTTGTGTGAATAAAATTTTTAAAAATGGTTTCCATATTTTGAATCTGAAAAATTAATATTATAGAATATTTTAAACATAATTTTTTTACTATAATTAATAGTGAAAACATTTAAAATTAATTAACATGATTATGGTTAAAAAGGGGTTTTCTGAATTACATGAATTTGTATTAAAATTAGTTTTACACACCCATGTTAATTTTTTATTGAATTGGAATTTTTTTAGAATCATTGGGGCTAAATTATCAGATAAATATATATTTAATTATAGTATAAATGGTAAAATTACCATAGTAAATAAAAATATTCATGTTTCCTTAGCCAAAATAAATATTTTTATTATGAAAGAGTACATCTATGGAGAAAGTGGGAAACCAAACAAGAACATAATCAGATATTAAATCTTGATCTTAGGTAGTAGCATAATCCTTAGATTATTGTTTAAAACAATTGGAAACCTTATATATGAGAAGACTTCATTGGAGTGTGATTTTCTTCCCATCCATATTATCATTGAGGAGGTCTTCAATATTGAGTACCATCTTGTCCCATGTTTGGATGAGCTCTTCTATAGTAATATTCTTTCTGTTCAATACATGTGCCACTAATCCAAGTTTTTTTAGGATCCAAGAACAATGATACTTATTAATGTAAACCTAGATACACCTCCCAACCAGCATATCAAACTCTTCTGGTGTAGATTTGACCTCTTGGTCTTTCTCTACAATATCTTAATTGAAACAAATGATGGTTTCCCACTCACCACACTTCATCATTTCTAAATAACATTGGGGATAGAGGGATAAATATCCTCAAGTTATATAGACACCGTATCATTGGAATGTTACTCCCTTACTTGAGTTTCAAACTTCTTAGAGGTGTCTACCTCAACATGCTTGTCAGAGACTTTGCACTTCCACCTGGAAGGGATTCTGAAAATATTAGAAGCCCTTGGTGGCTGCTTACCTTTTCTTGAGGATCCTGTAATAGGAGGATTAGGTAATTTCGTGTAGTCTTTTCTATATCACATCCTCAAGGTATTCTTAATAAGGCTGTTAGAATCTAGAATTATGTTCTGGCACTTCCATGAAGAGTATCCAAGATAGTCCTCTACAATGACCACTACCTTGGAATCATCAGGGGAATCCAAAGTAGAGTACATATCCTCTTTAGAATCCTCCAATACTGTAGAGGGGACATCACCATGGGAAGCCTCTGCTTCATTTTTTTCCTCACTAGCATGACACTCATTTTCTCCCCAACACTGAAAAAATATTTTGCGAGTGATTATTTATTCCTCTAGCTTTAACCTTTTCAACATAAGAAATTCTAGCATGTGAGACCTATACTGGTATATCGTAACCTCTTGGTTGTACAAATCCATGGCTCATGAATTGGAATTTAATTGAAGTGTCCTCCAAGACCAAACATTAGGGATCCTAACTAGTGGATTGACCCTCATAGAATGACTCTTTCATAATAGATTCTATGATTGTTTTTATTGAATCCAGTTGTATCACCATATTTGAATCTAAATGAACCTCCCTCTCTTAATGATCAAACTATTTATCCTAAACCAATCTAGTATTCTTGAAGACTCCAACACTCCCATTCTAAGCATTAAATATTAGAGAGATAACATTTAAATTAGAAACTACACTATTACATATAGTCTCTACATGCATAACCTTAGAAGAGAAAGAAACACCCAAATAAAATTTCATCCAATTAAAAATTATAGAGTATTTTGGGTAAATATTAGAAGAATTTGATGGATTCTAAGAAATTGTGTCCACTTCACATTGGAATCTAGAATCCGAAGAGACTACTCAATCATCCCCAAATAGTCATCGACCTCCATCCATTTCAAGACATTCCAAATACATAAGAAATTCACAATCAAGGAGACCCCTAGTAGAACTCAGGGGTAGGTGAGTGGCACCAGCACTAGATGACATACCCCCATGATGTGCTCGGCTTCATCACTAGCATGATTAGGATATGTTCACAAGGTGAACTCACATCGAACAGAAATGTGTCCAGGACTCAAATAAAACATGTTTCTTCCGCTAAAACTCCTCTCCTAATGATATCTAAATCCATTCAACCATAGGTTTTTAAATGTAAATTTCAACAAAAATACATGGGGAGACTAAATGACAAATAGAAATGATTCTTTAATCTAAACAAAGATAGAGACTGACCTAGTTACCAAAAATTTGGATTACATAAGGGTTCGGAATTGGAAGAGGGAGATCAAGAAAACTTATCCACAGTGTCGTAGTCAGGGCTTCCCGCTTCATATGAAGATCAAAAGTCCATATTATAATATGAATGTTGAAATAATTTCAAGATCAAGGAGCCTTATACAACACAATTATAAGATCTTATGAAGATCAGAATCAAATCCGGAAATGTCCCTTGTCAAGTAGTCTGACAGTCGCTCATTCTTGAAGCCCCTATGATCCAAAAAAATCAATAAAAAATTCCAACCGATGGGTGTCGAGAACAAAAAAGAGAATCAAAGATATTTTTTAGGAGAGATAAATTATCAATAAATTCTGAGGTCAAAAGCTCGAGCTTGGGGAAGATATCGCCTAGGTCCAGGATAGTAGAGAAAATAGAAATTTTAGGGAATGGAGGAATGAAATTGGGAATAGAAAATGGGGTAAAAGTGAAAGGATTATATATTAAGGAATGGAGACCCCCCTTAACTCCATTATTTTTTAAATTTTGAGGCACAATAGGTAAGGTATACCTCCCAATAGTGAATACTTTTGGTTATTTACATGAGTAACACTCCTCAATTATAAAAGGGCACCCACTCTCCTCCAAAATTCAGACTTCTCAGGCCATTTTATGTGAATAAACACCTAAAAAACACATATGATATTCCCTCCTATCATACTATAATCCTTATTTTGAGAATAAATACATAAATGGATGTATTTTAGTGTACCCCTAAAGATCATACATGATGAAGAGGTAACGTTCATCAAAACAAGTTCTTGTTTTATTTCTTCCTAAAACCCATTTAATTTTTTATATCATGATTATATAATAACCTAAATATATTACATATACTAAGATGTTTATATGATAAGGGGTTTACCTAAATTCTTTTTCAATTAAATCAAATTGTCTATGAAATCTTCATTCATGTGTGTGGAAGATTACCACCTCAAGAACCAATGTCGTTCGTTTTTCCATTACCACCTACCAACACTAGTAATAATGATGGATTTATTATTTATATATGATATATATAATTTTTTTGATTTTATTATGATTCTAGAATTATTATATCATGCATAAATTTATGATTTCCATTCTTTTTGTAATCTGATAACATCATTTGTGTGTACAATAAACTACCGCCTTACGTAGCGATGTGATTCGTTCATGAAATAAATAGAATGTATTAAAAATGGTTTTAATAAAAATAGGTGATATATATAACATATAATTTATTTTATAAAAATAACATGTCATGTAATTTTCTTTCATTCAATCTGATAAGAAATTGAATATATGATTCATGTGTACTTACGACCTATTGTCTCCATGAATGATGTTTTTCATTTCCTATTTATATATTTTAATGATTATTAGAAATACATATTTAATTAATATATATGATATCTATATAATTTTAATCACTCTAGATATTATAAAATCATGATTAATATTACAAAATAAAAAATATAACAAATCAAAACATATACAAAATAACAAAGAGGTTATTACCCAAAGTGTGACTTTAACTTGGTTTTAATAACAGACTGGAAATTAAAGGTAAAACAAAATCCATATATAGTTTGATATATATGAATATAAATCATTAATATATTTAAAAAAACATATATTTGTTATATAGTATGTTTTAATGAGTATGAAGTATGTGAAGTCTTATTGTAAGGAATTTTCGTATCCCTTTTTAGTTTTATGAGATACATGATATATTCACCACCTCTTTCTCCAATGTAGAATATATAATAAACATGGATTTAATATATGATTCATCTACTTACTTTTTTGTATTTAAATATCTATTTGAGGATCTCTCTTACATTGGATTTATGGTTCAAAAGTTACCAAATCGGAAATATATTTTTGTCTCAATTTTCATTCTTTCATACACACATTATGTCATAAAGCTATATTATCTAATGAGGTGTTTATAAAACCACTTTGACATGTAATATCATAAATTTTTTAATAATCATGATATTTAATGTTTTATTTTAATTTATTCCTATACTATAATTATAATTCAATTTTACCAAAGTGGTAAATATTTTATGATACAATATTATCATTCTTCGGTATTGTTTATAATAAAGTATACAATTTTGAAATATCATGACCTAACTATCAATGAAACTAATTTTTTTCTTTGTTTATTAATGATATATCAAGTAATGGTACCATTTTCCCACTCCTAGGTACTTAATATAATTAATGAAATGTTTTTAAAGAAAATATTACTTTATTTCTCTCTTCGGTCAGAAATATAGTTTATTCCAAAACCATGTTTTATAAAAATGTGTTCTATGTTTTTTAAATAGTATTATTCCTTAATTTTAGAGGGAAAATGTTTTTTAAATTTTTTCTTTTTTAAAAAGTGTTTTAAATGATTTTCAATGCTTTTTTATATGTTTTATCTTTTATTTTCAAATAAAAAGGCATACATAATGTTTCATGTTTAAAAAACTTTTTTCAAATATGAAATGATATTTTTATCCATAAAAGTCCGAAATGATATATTTTTTTAAAATCCATAAATTACAACATCCTCTAGTGATACCTATGCCTTATTAGGGACATGATCCAAGGATTCCTTTCATATTATTTCCCTGAATGGTTTATTTTTTGATTACATGATGTTTATGAACCCATTTCTCTTACAGATTCTATAACATGATAAAATGATAATGAAACATGATTCTTTTATTGGGTTATTATATGATAAATGATAATAAAACATGTCACTTTTCCAGAGCTTAATATATGATGAAACTTTTATGATACCCCTTTTATTTCATGGGTTATGATGTGATTGTTGTTTATGATATTTTGGTACACATAAATATGGTTTTCATTATGTAATAGGTGATAAATATATCTCCCCCTAATGCATTGGGTAAATATTAATATATATGAAGAGATATAAATGTTTGTAATGGGGAATAAATGTATTATTGTAAGAAATTTCTAGAATAGGGTGTGAACTCGATTTAGAATGATAGGGTTGGAATTATGATTGAAATCAGTGCAGTAAATAAATTTGTTCTAAATGATATCCATCGTAGTGATCCTTGACTAATATGGAAGTTATCTTCTATTTTTTTGTGTATTCTAGAAATTATATGCCTTATGATAATGTTATTCAATTATGGATCAAGTTCTTTGATTTCATTATTATACATGTCTTATGGAGTGCCAAAAGTTTTTCCAGGATTAAAGATTCAAATATTTGATATACAAGGTATGAAATTATAATGTTATTCTTGTGTTCTAATACAGTTGTGATCATTTTACAATTACCTATCTCTCTTTTTTACCCTTAATGAGAAACTAAGATAAACCTTTCATGTTTTTTAACTAGGTTATGAAGAAATGTATTATGTATGATATGTATAATATAGGTACAACTTTTGAGGAACATAGTGATTGATAACACAAATCACTTGTATTATAGTGTTTCTGTTTCAATGTTTCTAAAGACACTAAACTATTATGGTCCTCAGGTTTGTGTTTATGTAATGCAATTAATATTAAAAAATGATGCTATATCAATTTATATTAAGCATGGGTCAATATACCTTGAGTCCTAAATTGCGTATGATGTTTATTTATCCTCTTGAATAGTCAAGTTATATATATTAATTACACTTTTCAGAACCTTGTTATTATTTATTTTATCTATTATCATTTATTTACTACCATGTTTTATACATTTATTAAATCAATTCTGATCTTGTTGATCATTTTATGTTTTCTTGGTTCAGGATAAAAAAAATTATTTTTTGTAATGGTAAAAATTAATGGTCACTATCCAATTGTTAAATAATCCCCATTATTTTCATGGTATCATGGTCATGTCATTTCATAAGTGAGGGTTCTTAGTCGATTCAAAAATAACAATAATTTTGGGAATCTTCCCTAGTATTATTATTATAAAAACATAAAATGTCTATGATAAATATTACTATTATAATTAATTTTTTATTATTATAAAATCACAAAAATAAATAAATGTGGTTTTTAATTTTTTATTTATACTTTAATATTATATTTAAAATCATTCATTCTGGGAATATTTTAAAATTAATTATCCTAATTCACTTAGGTAGTATAAAAATTTCTTGAGTGATCAATGATTTCAAAAAAGAGTTTATAAGAAGAGTAAAACAAAAAAAATTATTAGGGTTATAAAAACATTAACGTAGAATTATACTATTTTTTAAAGTTACATTGAATACTATTTATTTTATAAAACGGGTAAGAGTATATTTGAAATAGAAAGAGGTTGGTTTTAAAACCCTTACATTACTATATGAGTTGAATACTTTGGATTTTATTTAATGACTTTAGAGGTGGGGTTTTTGATTAACAATGGGAATTTGAAAGATTTATATAATATTTTAGATACAGATTTTTGTAGAGATTTACCAAAATAGGATATTTTAAAAATGAGTAGAAAGGGGTAGAGGAGGGGTGATTATATAGCCAAGGGTGAGGGGTATATTTGAAAAAAAATATTAGATAATTTGTAATTTAGGATGAGTAATATGAATAAGATTGATTCGTTGGACAAAAAATATTTTTTTATTAATAAATATACATTCTTTTTATAAATAAACACACCCAGAATTGAATTGAATCGTGGAAATATTTTATTCAATATAAAGAATGAAATATTTTTTTATTAGAATAATATATAACTTAACATTGAAAATAGATTTATATATTTATAAATTAATTATATTATTTTAAAATGAATTATTTTACATATTAAATAAAATATAATTTGTGGAAAATGTTTTTAAAATTTTTGATTCATATTATGATGTCTTATTCTTAACCTATACCCTGAAACAAAATTTTCCACAGTTAATCGGAAAGTTTTCCTATTTAGTGAAATACTGAAAAACTAACCCTAAGGTAATTTAAACATGCTGATTTAAAAAAATAAGACCAATTTTATCAAAATTTATTTTAAAATTTAGTAATCCTAATATTTAAAAATCACTATAAAATTAATTTTTTACCAATTATATCGGAACATAACTATATAAAATTTAAACGTATTAATATTTAAAGTTACATAATTTGAGAAATAATATTATGATATAATAATATTATTATTTAAATATTATATTCCTGGTAAAGATTAATTATTAGTAATTTTATTATTCCTAATAGTAAATTACAATTTCAACAATCAACTATTTTTCCAACAGTTAGCTAAATTTTCGAGTTTTCAGATAATTATTTCCTATAAATACATCCCATTTCCATCTTCATTCATTTACATATTTTCTCCCAATTTGTTTAAATTTAATTTAAAAAATTCAATTTATTTTTGAATAATTGTTTTCCATTTATATTATTTTTCATGGTTGTGGTATTTAAAGGAGACTATAACCCATTTGAATTTTTTAATTTTATTATTTATATGTTTTAATTGCCCAATTGTACATATAATGATCCTATATTATATATTCATACCTCAATTTTAATTTTACACTATAAAATAAAACTATTATTATATTACTACCAGGTGTGTATGATAATATAACATTTAAACATATAAGTTTTATAAAAAAAGATTTAAATAAAAAATGTGGGATTTTTCATTCTTCCCCCTTTAAAAATTTCATCCATTAAATTTTAAATCAAACCCTAAGGCGAAAATGGATAAGGGTAATCTTATTTTATTAAATTTTTAGGTTATCATGTTTCCCCTTTGTACATCTGATTTTCCTATGGTAGTTTTATAGGATGAGTGGTTTTATTTCATAGAAATTTTTCTCCATGATCCAAGATTTCCATGAGATTCTCCTCATATGTAAGATCATTCCATAACTATATGACATTAAAATTTAGTGTATTCTTTGGATTGGGTATGTAATTCTTCCAGATTTATACATGGAAAACATTAGGTACTTGAGGAATTTTTTTTGAAATGGAATGTCAATTGGCCATAACTCAAATGTGATCAATAATATTAAAGTGACCAATGTACCTTGGAATAAATATTACCTTATTATAAAACCTAATAAATTTATTTAATAGAGATATTATAAGGAATAATTTTTCCCTAAACATAAACACCAAGTAACTTAAATTATTTTCAACATAACTCTTATATCCACTATATTATACTTTTATGTGTTTTGAAATAGAATAAAACATCACTACCATCTCTTCCACCTGTTATTATACTAGACAATTATTTTCAATAATATATTCTTTTAATCTTGGAGTACTAAATTTGTTCTTATAAATATATTCTTATAGGGACATATGAATACTTGAGTGAAAGATATTATTTAATTATAATATTATCATATAAAGTTACTGATCCAAAAAAACATCGAATTACATAGAGAAAGTTCTAATAATTTTATATATTGTTTGAATGGGACTTTTATATTGAACATTTATATGATGATTTTATGCTATTCTAATTCCAAGATTTATGTTATGTTCCTTTTTAATAACCCTCTCGAAATTTAAGTTAAACTTATAACTTTATCATATATACTCTATAGTAGTTCTCCATGCACCCTTAAAATTTTTATGATATATATCGTACTGAGTTGATTGAGTGATTAGTATCCTAAAATTAAAATAAAGTGTAAAATATTTATAATTATATCTAACCCAATCCATATTGAATTTTTACCTTTATATGTCTTTGTATGACATGTACCATAGTTCATGGTGTTTTTCTCCCGTTTCTATAGTGCTATAAGAATTTTTATGTCACCCCCTTTGACATATGTTATTTTTCATTAACTTATTTTCATTTAAATCACATTAAAGAATATTTTGAAGCCTCATTCATTATATTATCCCACTAGATGTAATCCTAGAGATCTTAGTATATCTTTTTTTCCTAATGAGGACAAATAATGTTTTTCTTTATTTTTTTAATATATCCTTCTTTATCATTGGTTATTATTGTACACATAATCATGTCCCAAGTCATACTACCATATCTTTATCAGTTATTAAATTTCATTTTTTTCCATTTACATATTTCTCCCACCATGATTTATATCACTACATAATCCTATTTCAATAAAAAAATATTTTCTAATGTATATGGTTTAGTAGTTATTTGGGAAATTTAATTTATTACTCCTTAAATTATGATTCCCATGTCCATATTTTTTATGTTTTGGAACATTAGATCCCTTTCAATACTCATCATGGATAAGGTTGCATAATATTTTATGCATAGATCATATTCCATTTTATTTCAAAATTTTATAGATAGAAATATATTGATTAACTGTAGTGTTTTATTAGCTCTAGCAATACTAATTGGACAATTTTGATCTCATTATATGTGAATATATGGTTTAGACTTTTATGATCAGTTTATATATCTCATTTCTTTACCCCATGATAATTCCTTTAAATATTTATGGAAAATATTACAGTGGATAACAACAGATTATGTGTTGGGTAATATTACTCACGTAACATCAATTTTCTTAATGGATGGGCTATCAATTTATAATTTTTCATGATTATAAAAGATAAGACCATTTTTTAAGAACCACTATATATCATAAATACATTCCAAATTAATGGTAGTGTAAACGAAGGTGCTATGACTAGCCTTTTATTAAACTCTATGAAGATCTATTCACATTATTTTATCTATAAAACCATTTCACCTTTATAGAGTTACATTTGTTAGTGGGTTTTAAAATACTTATAAATTTATATAAAATAGAATATAATTCCCATATAACAACTATTATATTAAAAAATCATAAATATGAGGTTAATATTAAGGATATCAAATTTTTTACATTCCCATGATATTTTTGGTTTATAGTTTTATATAATTAGTAAAAAAATAAATAAAAATTTTGAAACGTTCATATAGTGTACATTTTCTATATAAGAACATGGCTTTATTTTTACACCCTTTTTCATTCAAGAACTTTGAGATTCTTTTAGGGAGAGTTAAAATAAAATATTTGACATTTCTATTATTCATAATCATTCATATATCCAATGGAAAACATTTGAAAATGTGGGATAAAATTATATATTTAGTAAGGGGTATAAAGATAATATAAACCCATTAGTCTAGTAAAAACAAAAAGAAACCCATGGAAATGTTTACCTTTTTTTAGAATAAAACTTTGATAAAACAAATAAAACATTTAACCTTATGAAAATCATGCTTTTCTTAAATAAAACATTTTAAACCCACAAGTAAAAAAAAGGCAGCCTATTAATGAATCTTGAAGAATCTATGAACTTATGGAAACATCCCTTGAAAATGAAACCTTTCATCCTAAAAAGATTAAAAAATTTCTTTCCATATAAAATCAAAATATTTCCCTAAAAATCGTAGAAAGAATGAAATTTTTTTCCTATAAAATCATTTCTATATACTATATTCTCTCATGTTAACCCTTTTTTGGAATAAATGAAGCCAAATTAATTCAATAGTATTATCTTTCCTAGTTATCTCCCTCATTTTTATTCTTATAAGACAAAATCATTACCCAATTCATTAGAGATCTATATTGGGATCACTCATTGTCATGAGCAATATAAGGATTACCCATCATCATTTATAATTATCAAGTACTTTATCGATAATTATATTTTTTATTTTTCACATTTTCACCATAAAACCCTATGAAAACTCATTTGATCCCATAAAAATAGCACTTTCCATTTACTCATAAAAATAAATATCAATTTTAATTTAATTTTAAAGCTCTATAATTTTAAAAATTCATAGTAGAGAGGGAATAAAATATTTTCTGAAAAAACATGAAAAATTATATTAAAATAATGACAAATAATAATTTTTATGGCATCATGAAAAGTTTTTGAAGCTACATATGTTAAAATAATCTTTCTTTTTATGATTAATAAAATAATTGAAAATAACCCATATGGAAAACGTTGGTTTTTTATGTTTATCAATAAATTTAAAATAAAAAAATGACCTTTAAAAAAGTTTTCATTATAAATAAAAACATTCTTGAAACATTTATAAGAAGGTAGATATAGTGGAAAATAATTTGAAGAAACATTAAAATTATATTTAAAATAAAAAAACCCTTATGAATTTTGTAACTTTTGAATCAAATGATCATTGAAGGGGATAATTTGAAATAGATTTGTAAAAAACATTAGTTTTAGTAAATTAATTGTAAAATTTAAAAATATATTACTATATACATAATTAAAAATAAAAAATGTGGTGAAAATGGTATGAGTCACAAAGAAAGAAAATTGAGATAAAAAATCCCTTACCATAAGTCCCATTTAGTATTGTACATTATCTAACTCATAAATAATAAAATTTTATTATTTAATTTATTCATTGAAAAACTTTTAATGTTTATTAAATAATAATTATTCATTTTATTTCATTTATTACCTCGTCTTATTTAATAACAATATCAATTATGTTTATATCAATCATTTGTAAGCTATTTGGCAGTTTATTTTTAAAACAACCTTTATAGGTTGACCTTTGTCAAGGGGTTATAGTTTTATAATATTATCCATTCCATAATTATTATATTTATTCATTTAATTAAATTTTTTTACCAACCATGTAATATAATGAAGAAAAATTAATCACCTCATTTCATGGAGATGATAGTCCATATGTAGGCATACACAACATTTTCAGTCTTCTAAGATATAGAATGGAAATAAAATAAATAATTGTTTTACATTTTAGAATCATAATAATATTATATATATAATATTTACTCAATAAATCTGTCCTTATGAAAATCCATGGAAGGTGAAAATGAAAAATGAATCTGTCACTTCATGGAGGTAGTAATCCATATGTATGCACAAGCAACATTATCATTTTCTAGCAAGAGGAAGGGTAAACAGGTTTGTATTATCTTATCATTTTAGAACCATAATTTCTCATAATTATCATATATATTTAATATAACCATTATAATAACTATTCATCCAAGTTAATGTTGAAAAATGAAACACATTGCTTCATTGAGGTGGTAGTCCACGAATATGCACATGTTATGTTTTCATTCCCCATAAGATGAAAAATGAAATAAAAAGGGTAGTACGAAAGAACTAATAATATTTAAGTATATAAAAGGTACTAATTTTATTATATCATAATTTTTATGAAATTTTTGAAAGATGTAGAGGATTAAATAAACATGAATTAACTCGATTAAGAGTTATACCTCTTCTTGGGAAAACCTCCATTGGATTTGGAATTAAGAAATTTAGATTGTTATTTCAGAGAGAAATGAACCTATAATACAAGGTTAGGAGAGTTTAGAATATATTATAGTAGATTATAGAAAATCTATAGTGATCAATGTGTGTTAATAAGGGAATATATGAGGTTCCCTTTTATAAGATATGGGAGTGACACTCTTATAATTATTCATAACCTCTAAATATTACAAATGTCATAATCATGGTTAAGTGGCACTATAACAATATAATTTAGAAGATAATGCGATAAGGTTCAAAATAACCAAATAACAAATATTTATTATTAGATTTTTTGTATTTAGTATAATCTTTTAAACGTAATTAACCTTTTTTACCCTTTACCATGGGGATACAAATTTACTGTGGTTACTATTTATTATGAATAAAAAAGAAATTTACCTCATTACTAAATTTGAACCCAACAATTTCAAATATGAAATAATTATTTTCATTATTTAATATTCATATGTTTTAGAAATTAATTTTTATAATAGAACATAAAATTAAATTAAAAGTATTTATTTTTTAAAAATATGTTTTTTAAAGAAAAAATAAATTTCTACCAAAAATAAATGAAACACTAAATCCCATGGTATTAAATGCATTATTTTTATAAGAGTATAATGTTACTTTAAAAATAATCCAAACAATGGGAAATTTTTAATTACTTTAAAATATATATCAATTTTTATTAAAATAGGTATTTTAACTATTCACTGCAAAATCAACATTTTTATAAAAATATCAAAAAAATCACCATAAAATAAATTTCAAATGGTAATAGAACAAAATAATTCCATTTTTTTCAAACTTAGTTTCTGATATTTATAAATTTAACTTTTAAATTAAACCATATAGTACATGTAAGACAATTTAATTAAAATCAAACCAAATATTTTTTTTAATTTGAAAAACATATAAAATAATTTATAAACCTATGATAAATATGAATCTATTAAATGGTTACTTATAAATAATAATATTGATTCGTTACTTGGGTTTCTAGGGGTTTTACATCCTTTCCCTTTAATAAATTATGTATCCATAATTATATCCATTTATTAAATAAGTGAGAATATTTTCACCTCATAGATTTTTTGTCCCCTTGTTACATACTCTATAATGTGATTCTTTTATAAAAATATAACATGGTGAATCACCTTATTTTTAAATAAAGTCTCTTTATGATCCAAATTTTTATCATACTTATCTTTATAAGAAAGGTTCTCTTCCAAATGTAACACCTTATGGATCATAAAATGAGATGTAGTAGGTACATTTTTTCTTAACAAAGAAACATGTAACACATCCTTTACTTGAGATAAAATCATTGGTAAGGATAATTAGGAAGAACATAATAACACATTTTATATAATTTCATATGCTCCAATGAAAAATAGACTTAACATTCCATTTTTAACAAAATACATAAAACCATTCCATAAATATATTTTAGGAAAGACATTATTGCCTACGTCAAATGAAATGTCTTTCCTCCAACTATCTATATTACTCATTGGACTTATTTGAGTTTCCCTTATGTATTTTATAATCATCTTTACCTAACCAACAATTTATTCTACTATTCTTGGTCCTAAAAACATCTTATAATTGAATTCTTCCTAACATGTAAGAGTTCAAAAGTACTTTCTATATAATGCCTCAAAAGGTGAAATTTTTATACTAGAATGGATACTGTTATTATAAGAAAATTAAACTAATGAAAAATTCTGATCACAAAATCCCTGGTAGTCCAAGGATCAAGCCCAAAAAACATATTCTATATTCAGAATCATTCTCTACAACTTTCTATTAGATTGAGGATGAAAACATGTACATAATTTCAATTTAGTATCTAATGAATATTGAAATCCTTTAAAAAATTTAGTGCTAAATTTGGGAATATAATTATATTCAGTAGAGATAGAGACTCCAGGTAATCTAACTATCTCTTTATTGTAGGTTATATAAAGCTGGCCTAAACACATACTATCTTGAATAAGAAGAAACTTCATATATTTTTCATTGATAAAAAATAAATCAAGTCATATTGTTACCTCAGGATATCATTGGTAATCCCACTAAAAAATTATGTATATATTCTTTCATTTACCTTCATGCACTATAAAATATTTATTCATCACCACAGGTAGTTTTCTCTCAACCTTAACATATTAACATGTCAAACATTTTATGAAAAAATTAGTAATATATTTCTTTATTCCATTCCACAAACAATATTACAAATTGAATATATACTACTTAGTGTTGTTTGGTTGAATAAGAAATTTGGAGAAATGAGTTTCACCAAAATTAATTTTTCAACTAGGAATCACTTGACACAAAAAACCACATTCTAAATATTATAAAACATTATTTTTCAATTTTAAATTTCAGAAATAAACTCTTCACATTCTTGGAAACCATTATAATGATATGACTTTTTCTTACATTAATATTTCATCATTATAATTAAAAACATCATAATAGTGTTACACAAACAGTATCTAGAGGTTACATGTCTTGGTAAAATTAGGTCCATACATAAATTTTACAAAATAATACTTAAACATTTATTTAATTCCTTATTTTCTAGTTTATTATTGTTCTTTGAGTTCTCCTTAGTATAAGTACTCACCTAAGGATATAAATAAAATAATGGGGTGAGATAAAATCTTAGAAGGAGGATAGATAAGAACATGAAACAATATAACATGGGGTGAACATAATCATAAAATCATCATCATAATCTTGAGAGGAATAATCAGATAATGGAATGGAATGTGGAAATGCATAAAAATGAAACATAATGTCTTAGTTGTCAAATACCAAAAATAGTTATAAAAAATGATAGAATCATGTTCACAAATATTTCACTTTGTCTTAAGAGATTCATAATATTACTTAATTAATTTTAGTTGTATATAATTCTGATCTCACCCATTACATCATAACATTTATATTGTACAATATAATTTCAGGCGCACCCATCACATCATAACATTTACATTATCAAGCATGCCCCATAGAACATATATCAATATTAGAAATAATGTAACCAATTTAATGGAATGAGTTTCATTTAATAAATAATATATTCATAAAAATTGGGTTCCCCAATTAAATAAGGAATTACATATATGATATAAGAATAATCAACCTTGAATGAAGAAGAAACAATCTCGAGAAGTAAAAGGTGTGTTTTTTTAAAGAACTGTTCTTTTGGAAAACATTGTGTTTTTCATAAAATTATTTAGAAAACATTTTTATCTGGTAAAATTTATCATAATTATGAATATATGATATTTATTTTATATCCATACTGAAATGGAGGAAAAGAGTGAAACCCAAAGAAAGAGACTTGGGATTGAGAATTCCCCTTATATAATGTATGAACGCTTTCTTCACTTTTATATCATGTTTAATCACATTATATTCATTAATTAAAAAATAAATAAATTTTCATACATTTATTTTATTCAATTTTTTTTATTAATTTAATTTATGGGCTTTTCTATGAGTTGTAGAGTTTAATTTCATTATTCAAGAGCATTCATTTTCAAGGTTTCCATGATCATTTCACTTATATACATGGATGGAAGTTCTTGTAAAATGAGGGAAAATATATAGAATTTTTATTATAAGTTGGTAATGATATTAAAAAAATTTAAATTATCCTATAAAAAATTGGTTATTTGGAATGAGGATTTATCAGAATATAAAATTACTGATGATTGTTTTAGGTTACTTTTGTGGGTTTTCATTCACCAAAAACATGTTTTCTTTTATCATTTTGTATAATGTATTTATGATAGTTCCATAACATAAATAGGTTTTTAACATAAATTTTAAAATCTGTTTTCATCCATTAAATGGTTTTATTAACATCCTTTAAGGTATTAGAGGAAAATAAAAGTGCATCGCCTATGATGCCGGTAAATTGACACATCACGGACAACGATTTCAATTTTTGAATAATAGAGAGAGGATGGAGTTTAATGATGTATGTTCCATTATGATGAAATAATTCAAATGAAACAAACCCTTATATAGTTATCATGGAATTTGGATAAGATAAACTGAGGGGAAAAGAATAAAATAAACGATATTGAATTGAAATTAAAAGAAAAATGAAGAGGATTTTGTCTCTTGTATTTATCCTCCTAGAGAGCCTCCATTGGGAAACATTTTTGGTCTTTAAATGAGAGAAAGGGATATAAGATGTGGTGAATGGGATAGGTAATATTATTAGGAAAAATTTGGGAGAGTCTTAACGATTTATAGGTGTGAGTAGAAGAGGGGTGAGGGGTGGTATTTATAGTGGAGGAGGGGGTGTTTTATCGTTATTTAATTTATTAGTTTATTAGTATTCTCAAGAAAATAAATAGTGTTGATTATTGAGACTAAATACCCTAATTTTATCATGTTATTTCTAACCAATGGTGCTTATTTAATCCATTAATCATGTAATAGTTTATTAATTTTATAATGTATGTATACAGTAAATTATCATATTTTACTATTCAAAAAAAAATAGTATTCTAGAAAAATAAAAAAATCACCCTAACCATTTTTTGATGTATAGAATTAAAAATAAACTCCATTTTATGAAAATACTTTTCAAAAAATGGGTAACTTAGTTTTTAATTAAAATAATCATTTACATTTAAAATATAGATTTAAAAATTATAACTGATTTTATAAGATTTTGAATAGTTACTTAATGTCTCCTAAAATTATATTAAAATAATAAACAATAAAAATAATAATTTATGGATAAATTTTATAAAAATATATTTACTTTTAAATTATTTAGTTAATCATTAAATGTTAATTAAATATTTATGACTTACAAAAATACCAACACTTAATTAATAATTTTGAAAATGTTTTTTTACATAGACTATGATATAATTATTTAATTATTTAATTTTTAATATGACTACATTTTATTTATACTTTCATGGGTGAGGATACTATTTATTTTTCTGATTAACTATTCATTTGGGTCATATTACTATTCATATGCTCAAGTTACTCTTTTGTCGGTATTTGTTCTTTAACTTCAAGAAATACTTTTATTTTATTAATACTTCATTTATAAAGTTTTTATTATGGTATATAAGTGATTTTATGTGATTTATTCTATATGAAATTAGTATAACATGGGAAAAATTCATTGATAAATGTTTGGGAAATTATATTCTTCCTACCTTTTGAAATTTCACCCGCTAATTTTTTTACATAAATAGGTGAGGGTACTTCTCATTCATCGCCTCCTCTAGTTCCTATGTTGCTTCTTCATTTTTATGGTTCCTCCACAACAATTTTATAAGGTGGTTTGTCTTGTTTTGTAGAACCTTATCTCTCCATTCCAGAATCTTTACAGAATTCTCCTCATAAGAGAGATCATCTTTCATCCGTACATCTCTGAGTTCAGTATAAGTGAGGTATCTGATATGTACATACTCTAGAGTGATATGTAGAACACATAATAAAATTAAGACATATTCGGTGGAAGTGAAAGCCAATATTCCATGAATCCTATGTGATCTAGGATATCAAAGGGAACAGTATAATAGGGTCTTAAATTACCTATCATTCCAAACCACACGACTCTCTTACATGGTCATATTCAAAAGAACACATTAAATCCTTTGTTGAGCTCCATGTACCTTAGAATATTGTCACCATATATATTTTTTCATCTCTGAGAATATTCTATATGTTTGTGTGTGTCTTGAACCTTTACTGTCATCTCATGCATAAGATCTAGTCGAAGTAGCCTTCTTTCACCAACATCATTCTACCAGGTTGGAGTTCTACATCACTTTCCATACAAAGCTTTAAATGGAGCCATCTGAATACTCAAGTGGAAGCTATTATTATATGAGAACTAAAACAAAGTGATATTTAGATCCCATTCATCTTTTAATTATAATGATAATTCTCTTAGCATACATTCATGTGTCTGAATATATCTTTCAGATTCACCATCAGTTTGGGGGTGATGGGCCACATTGAAAATTCATTCAGTACTCAAAGAATATTAGAGACTCCTCCATAATTTAAAAGTGAACCTTGGATCACGATCAGTGAAAATCAATATTGGAACCCCATGAAATCTCACAACTTCCTTATCATATATCCTTTTAAGTTGTTCAATAGAGAGATCTTCCATAATAACGATAATGTGGGCTATTTAGGTGAGTCGATCCACCACAACCCATATCACGTTATTTCCTTTGGATGTCATCAAGAAACCGGTGAAAAAGACTATAGTAACATTATCCCATTTCCACAAGTGTATAAGAAGTGGTTACATCATCTCTTTGGACTTCTATCACTCAACTTTAACTTTTTAAACATATCTAGTACCTTGAGGTATACTCAGCAAAATCCTTCTTCATATTGTCCCACCCGAAATGTTCTTGGAGATCACGATACATCTTGGTACTCATGAGATGGGTAGAGAAATTTAAGATATTTTATTTTTCTAATATATTATTTTTTTATCCCAGGTATTGAAGGCACAAAGAGCCTCAATCCAAACCAATTAATACCATCATCATCTATATGGAACTCTTCCATCTTCCCTTCCTTTACTATATTTTCCTTCTTTTATAACTATGGATCATCCCTTTGTGAAATTAAATCATAAGGCATATCTTATGGGATCAGTAAGTTTATCATTTTTTAAAAATATCTAATTGGGTTCTCATATACACTTAGTCACATAATAAGGGTTCTCAAAAAGGTTCTCTAATCCCAAATCCCAAATTAATTAAACCATGCTCTAATACCAAATATTGAGACACATATTTTTCTTATAGTACTATAACATCATTCAAATTAGAAATAACATAATAGTGTTACAAAAATAGGATATAGAGGTTTAGTGTCTTTGGAAAATTGGTACCAAAATTAACTTTTATGAAATAAAACATAAACACTTATTTAATTCATTCTTGTTTAGCTTCTTATTGGCCTCTGAGTTATCCTTAATATAAGTAGTCAACTAAAGATATACATCAAAGAAATGGGTGATCTAAATATCCAGTAAGAAAATAGATAAGAACATGAAACAATATAAAACGGGGTGATAATAATCACAACATTATAATCATGATCATGAGTGAAAGCATTATATATAGGCATGGAATCTAGAAATTCATAAATACTAAACATCATGTCTTAGTGGTCAACTACTACACATATTTGTGAACAAATCTTGCATCATGTTAACACAAATTACACATTATCTCATGTGATTAATCACATTACCCAATGATGTTTAGTTCTATATAATTCTGGTAGCACCCATCCCATCATTACATTTAAATTGCTCTATATAATTCTAGGCCCATGCATCACATAATAACATTTACATTATCATGCAGTTCATATAGAATGTATATAAATATTGGAAATAAAATAACCCACGGAAAGGATAAGGTTTAATTTAATAAATAATACATTCATAAATATTGTGTTCCCAAATGGAATAGGGAATAACATTCTTGATATAAGAATCATTAACCATGAGTGAAGAAGAAATAATATCTAGAAGTAAAAGGTGTGTTTTTTTGAAATAAAAGTTAGACAAAATTGTGTTTTTCATAAAAATTAGTAGAAAACATGTATATCTCATAAATGGTAAGATAATGATAAATAAATTATATTTATGGAATATCCATATAGAAAATGGGGTGAAAGAGGAAAAACCCAATGAAAGAGAGTTGGGTTTGAGAATTCACTTTCCCTTATGTCTGAATGCTATCTTCGATCTAATATCTTGTATTATCACATTATATTCATTAATTAACAAATCCAGAATTTTTTAGACATTAAATTAATTCATAAAAGATTTATTAATTTCATCTATGATCCTTTTGATGGGTTATGGAGTTTAATTTCATTGTTTGTGAGCATTCATTTTCATGGTTTTCATGATTAGTTCACTTGTATACATGAATGAAAGTTCCTATAAAATGAGGAAAACTATACTGAATTATTAATATATGATTGTAATTATATTAAAAACGTTTCAATTATCTTATAAATAATTTTGTTATATGGTATGATGGTGAATCAAGAGATAAAATTTAATGATGATCATTTTAGGTAAATTTTGGCGTCTTTTCAATCACAACGAACTCATTTTTTTTTACCATATAGTATTATATATATATGTTAGTTGAAGAACATAAATATTTTTTTAATAAAAATATTAAAATATATTTTCAACCATTTAATGGGTTAATTAAAATCCATTAAGGTGCTAGAGGAAAATGAAAATGCATCATCCATGATTTTTGTAAATTGACACCTCACAGACGACAATTTTTATTTTGAACAAAAGAGAGAGATGGATGAGTTTAATGATGGTTAATCCCTTATAAAGATATAATTAAATTATATAAAACATAATAGAGTTTTAATTACATTTTTATAAGATAAATTGAGGAGAAGAGAAGAAAAAATGACATAGAAAATAAATTTAAAGGAAAAAGAAGAGGATTTTACCTATTAGATTCATCCTCCTCGAGAACCTCCTTAGGGAAAAGATTTTGGTCTTTTGAGGAAACCAAGAGATCCTGGATGTGGGTAAGGGGATAGGTAATAGTATTAGTCTAAATATTTGAATATATAAAATCCTAATAGGTGGGAGTAGAAGAGGGGGTGAGGGTGGTATTTATAGTGGAGGAGAAGGGGTGTTTTCTGATTATTTATTTCATTAGTTTATTATTTTTCTCAAGACAAACAATATCATTGATTATTATGAATAAATATAGTAATTTGACCTTGGGATATAGAACCAGTGTTTATTACATTATCCATGGCTCAAGGCATAGTTTATTTTAGTTATAATGTATTTATATCGTAGATTATAGCATTTTACTATTCACCAAAAATACAAGTATTTTTGAAAAATCCCAAAAATTCACCCTAACCATTTTTAGACAGTAGAATTAAAAAATGAACTAAAAATTATGTAAATTATTTTCTAAATATGTGTAATTTAATATTTAATTAAAATATTAATTTACTTGGAAAATACAAATTTCAAAATTATAACAGATTTTATAACACTTCAAAAAAATAATTAAGGTCTTTTAAAATTATCTTAAAATAATAAGACATAAAAATATTAATTTATGGATAATTTTTTTGAAAATATATTTTTTAAATTATTAAAATGATCATAACATTGTAATTAAATATTTATGAATTATAGAAATACCAAATAAAATTAATAATTATTAATATATTTATTTACTTAGAATATGATATAATAATAGCGTAATTTAATTTATAAGATGAAAAAAATTTATTTATTCTTTAATGGGTGATTCTACTATTCATTTATCTATTTTACTATTCATAAGGGTCATAATACTATTCCTAAATTCAACATACTATTTTTTCTGTACCGGTTCCTTAACTTCTCGAAATACTTCTTATTTCATTAATTCTTCATTTATAATGTTTTTATTATGTTATATAAGTGATTTTATGTGATTTACACTCTATTAAATTACTATAATAATGGATAAATTCCATTGATAAAGTTTTTTTCGTTACATTCTTCCCCCCTTTTGAAAATTTTCCCTCGAAATTTTATTTCACATAAACAGGTGAGGGTACTTATCCTTAATCATCTCCTTTGGTTCCCAAGTTTCTTATTTATATTTATGGTTCCACCACAATAATTTCAAAAGGTAGGTTTTCTTGTGGCATAGAACCTTATCTCTCTGGTCCAGAATCTTTATATACTTCTTCTCATAAGGGAGATCATCTTTCACCTATACCCCTCTGAGTTCAATACATGTGGGGGATCTAGTATATACTTTCTTAGAAGTGATACATGGAACAAATATTAAACATTATCTATATTCAGTGGAAATGGAAGTGATAGGACATGACTCTTATGTGAAAAATGATCCAAAAGGGAAAAATATACCTTGGGAAAATCTTCCCTTTCTTTCCAAACTGCATGACTCTCTTCTATGGTACTGAGCTTGATCGAACCCCCGAATTTAGGGTGTAATCATATATAAAAATTAGAACACCAAATAAGGGATTAAATTGAGGCCTTTGCGGGTTACAGATGAATAATTTGTTGATATGGGATACAAACTAAGACTTAGTGGTGATGTGAGGTATGCAAGGTTACAATAGTGCATACATGAAGCAAGAAACCAAATAAGAATTGTATTTTATCCCTTGGAAGGATAGAAACACAGAAGATCATCAAGATCCACTATTTTCATGAGGATTAAAAACCTGAACCAGAGGATGTGATACCATATATAAAGCCTGAATAAAAGATCAAAACTTCTTGAAAAATCCCTTCTAAAGGCCATGTAGTTTGGATGAACACTCAACATGTGACCCTAATACTTTGGTAAATATGGTTTTGGAAATAAGATAAGTATGGAATGACATATAACTCACCTACATGCAATGTATCCCTCTTATGGTAGACATGATATATGGTGGAGTATATGAGAAAGACCCCTTTATGAATGACACATCCAATAACACACCATGTACCGAAGTATATAGACACAACGATGCACAATCCATATTTCAAAGCACACAGACATGGCCAGTGGACATGGGTAGGGAGCACGAGTGGCTTAGACATGTCGTGTAGTCCCGCTACACGTCATGTAGTGCTACGCAATTAGTGATTCGTATACCGATAATGACATGAAAAGTCAAATAAGTGGGACCATGCATTATGTGGGACCCAAAAACATAATGTACCCCTTATTTCTATCAAAGGAAACATTAAACTCTTGTATCCCCTTTTTGGACTCAAATTTTGGCATATGATTATCCAATCAAGTGTATATTTCAATGTAGAATGTGATGGTGGACTCCAATGTGTATTTTGAGATGCGATGTGAGACATTATGGTAATGAAACTTTTTTTGAGGCACCTGATGAAGGATGTGATATGGAATATAATCACCAAAAATAGTAGAGTGGAGCCCCATAAATGAACCAGCGTGCAGGTCATCTATCTACAGAGTGGAACCCCCATCAGATAGGGTGCGGTTCCTCTTGACACAAGAGTGTAACCCCCTTTATGCCCTAGGGTGTGGGTCCTAAACCTATAGAGTGGGAAAACCATTACACACGAGGGTGTGGGTCCTATATCTACTAAGTGGAACCCCTATTAGATAGGGTGTGAGTCCCCATGACATAAGAGTGGAACCCCCTAACACATGAGGGAGTAGGTCCTAGACCAATAGAGTGGATCCCCCTAACACGCCAGGGTGAGGTTCCTCTAACTACTGAGTGAAACCCTATATTGTATAAGGAATTTTCAATCATCAAACTAAATTTGAACCCGCCTGATCCACCGTGGTATGGGTCATCAACCTATAGTGTGTAACCCCATTGATGCATCAGGGCATGAGTCCTCTATTGGTACTTATTGAGTGGAACCCCCTAATTCAATAGGGTATCAGTACTTTACTTGGTTATTGGTCCCCTCAACTCTTAGATGCATTGGTGAGGTGTGGGCCTTCACCTAATTAATTATAGATAGACACATCAGATATTTGGAATCATTGATGTACATTTAGAACTGATGGAACTCTTTTCATGGGATGGGTTGTGAGATTGAGATCTCCTTTCTCTCACATTTGGGAATCTTTTACTGAGCCTATATATATTTGAGTCCATGTTGTTGGATTTAATTACTCTAATAATATGTCTCGCATATACATGATGTGTAGTTCACCTACACGTTGTGTTGATCTCTTTATGGTTGGATAATGATACATTATTTCTTTGGGTTGATATGTTTAGTATCTACTTTTATTCTCTCTCTCTTATTTCTCATCCTTTTAGATTTCTAGGAGTCCTACTTGATATGTATATACTCACCCTTATATGGGCTTTACCCACATTCATCATGTGTTATGCCGACAACAGATATGTCGACGGTAACTACCGAGGATCTTAGGGATACATGGTGTATTGAACCACACACAATGGATAGATTTTGGAGATTTGGATATCAGATCTCTCAACACTTTTACTTATAGTTCTTTGAGGTTGGTAAATTTTTCTAGTTGGGTGTGTATTTTCCCATTTACATTTCAGTTTTCACTATGGTATTGTTTTAATCCCTAGAGACTTTTCATTCTTGGTTTATATTCTAGTTATTGCATCATTTTATTATTACTCTATTTCAATTTTACATTTATATGTTCATGTGTGTGCATATAAATATATTTGGTAATTTCCTCTCATTTATGATATACCTTTTGGCACTTGCCTCCACCCATGGCCTTTGATGGAGGGCTTTGGGTAGTTGCTGCTCAATCCATGGTTATGGTCGGTCCATGAACCATATTGACTATACATCATCTCCCACTTAGTCATTCATAACTAGAACCTCTCTTTGACATATCATACTTTATACCTTTTTTCATAACATGGGGAAATAAAACACAATAAAGGGTTATCTTAGAGGATCAATAAGGTTTAACAAGTGATATATGAATGATAATATTAAAATAACATGAGAAAAAGAGTATGAGAACAAGATAATAAAATTTTAAAACTATACCCTGAATATCATAGAACATAAACTTAAGTAATGGAAAAAAGTTTTATATTTTATAAAACATGAATCATAAATTAATCAAATAACATGAGCCATGAGAGCATAACTTTGAAATAATAAATAATTTTTTGGAATACACAAAATCCTAGAAAATAATATCTATATTAGTAAAGAATCACTTACAAGACTATTAAGTTGATTAGTTTTAATATTTATTCTATCATAGTATTCAAGGATTACTCTGAACAATATCATAGTGAATATATTCCCTTACTAAACAAGGTGCACTCCCTATTAAATTCATTCTTATCTTATGAGATATCTATATTTACCTAGTGCATTGGAGGGAAATATAATTCCAGAATCACCCATCACATAATTAAAATCATATATATGTATTCTAAAATATCAGGAAACATTCATCATATCATAACCTATGAAAATAAAATCTGTTTTATAAACATAGAATAACCCGTGGGAAAGAAATAGGTTTCATAAACATTTTATCATTTCATTATGTCCTATTCCATGGAAAATAAATGGGTTTCATAAACAAGTATTCATCATAATAACAAACCACCCTTATAAATAATAAGGATGATATCATTGGATCATATCCCTAATAAAGACATGGAATTTTTCTTCAGGAAAATACTACTTTAACTGGAATCTACTTCTTTAAAATAAAAAAAACATAAATATAAATTTTTTAAAATTTTATTTCCAAATAACCTTGAAAAATGTAAAGGAATTCTAAAATTTTGGAGCAGTCATGACTATGGGAAATTCCTCACATGCCTTATATGTTAAAAGAAAACATTACATTAATTGTTTTGTAAAAAAATAAAAAATTGCATTTTTCTGAAAATTAAAAAAATATTTATTTTAAACAAGTATTAAAAAATTAAGTCAGGGGTAAAAATTACATTAAAAACCATATTTATATATTAATACATTCGTAAAAACCTATTTAGAAAATACGAATATGAATGAAAAACTATTTTCAAACAAAGAGAAAAAATAAAATCGATTTTACTTAAAAGAATTATTTCAATATATTCAACTTATAAAGAGGAAAAATGGTAGGAAAATATGTCATAGCATGATATAAATATAAGAGAATAAAATTAATGAGTTTTTTGAGATATATATTATGAAATTTCATTATTAGAAACTTAATCGTAAATAATTTTGATAAACAATGAGATTATATCATAAAACCCATACATCTTTTTCAATTTCCCTCATACATATTTGAACCTTTATATAATAAATATTGATTTATTTTACATATATTATATAACCATAATTATATTTATCATTAGATATATGATTTACTTATTACATTCATCATGATTTTTTTGTCAAATCATTATTAAAATCATTGTTATGGGTGATAAATACTTAGTTTTTCATATGATTTTTGGTTTAGTAGTTTTATTCCTTGTACATTGATCATGGTTCCATAATCTATAGAATGTTAATAATGATATTAATTTCACATATATATATATATATTAAATATATATATATGTAGAGTGATCCATAGAAATAGAGATAAAAAATGAATTACACCATCCATGAAGACAGTTGGACGTACATATACATGAACGATGATTTAACTTTTTCAACGTAAAAAAAAGGTAAAATAAAATTAAACATTATATAATAATTATTATATTATATAAATCAAATATATTCATAAAATACATCCATATTTCCATCTATGTAAACAGTAAATGAAAAAAGAATCACATCACTTCATGGAGGTGGTCGTCCACTTATACATAAGAGAGAGGATATCATTTTTCAATGGATTGTAAGGTAAGAATCTAGATATGATATTATAATCCTATAAGAATAATTATTTCATAAATATCATATATTAAAATTAAACCCATCTTAATACCCATCTATAAAATGGGGTGATGAAAAATTAACGGTATCGCTATATGGAGACAATAAGTTGTATATATGCACGAGCGATACATTCAGATCCCATTTCATTGAAAATATGGTGGGTAATTGGTTTTTGAAAATAATAATGAAATTTAAATATATTTAGGATTCTAAAGTTATTATTTTATAATAAATACAATATAATAAGTTGAGGTAAAATAAAAAGTTAAAAGAAAGTGATCAGTTAAAGGGATTACCTCTTGTTTGAAAGAACTCATTTAGATCTCATATTAAGAATCATATTATTGGTTTACTAGGAAGAAAAGAACCTATTAAATGTAAATAGGTATGTTTTGAAGTGATTTTTATAGGGTTCCTTTAGTATAGAAGTCTCAATGTAGTGTAAAGAAGAGAAACAAGGAGTGTCCTTTAATAAGGGAGGGAGAGGAAAAACTTGTTATTTCCTAAAACATTAAAATATAATAAAGTCATTCTCAATAAAAATAATTCAAAATAAAAATTAATTATAATTAAAATATTTTTGGTTCTAAATAACATATTATAATGAAATTTAGATAGGTTTTGGTGTCAATAAAACCTTATTTTTTTGACTAACCCCATCATTAGCCATTTAGACCTTATCCTCGATAACAACTATTTAAAAATTAATTGGTTAAGAATGTTACCATAAATAGAATAATGACTCAAAAATGGAACATGGTTTAAATTTTCAAACACATTACATAAACATGGATGAATATAAGATTTTTTAAAATTTAAGTCATTTTAAAAATAGAATTTATTATAAAATATCTTAAATGTCAATTATGGAAGTATTAATTTAATTTTACTTTAAATACATCAATAAAAAGTTCAAATTAGAATATTATAATTTAAAACATCCCTAATATGTCATATTTATCGATAAAATTCATTTAACACAATAATTAACTTTAATTGAATTAGTATTAATATTTTTAAATCATTTATTTTATTTTTATATTATATGAATAGACACTGTTTCATTGTTGCATAAGAATTTATAGAAATTATCAAAATACTAAAAATATTAAATAAGTTAATTTGATAAAATAATTAATTTATATTTTGAATAAAAATTTAGAACTAAAATTATCGACTTTTTATCCTTATATAAAACTTTTAGATATACTAAAGTCGTGAGATTGACATTTTATATTTAGTATTTTCATAAATTAATATAAAGGTAATAATCAAATAAATTTTCTTGAACCAAGATAGGGTTCCATCCAATATGTCACTCGAATCAGCATGAGACATGGACCAAAGGGAATTCTCTATCCCCATGGATCATAAACTACTTCCTGGGTGTCTACAATACACTCATGAGAATGATTTCACCCATTTATTTAACAATAAACACCAAGGATAAGACATCACCACATATCTGATAACCAAAAAAGAGGGGATACAATAATTATTTAGATTCAACATTTAATAACATTAACCATAACCAAAATAACAAAATTTTATGTGAAAAAACCAAACCACAACTCAGTAACTCCATGAAATGAGAGGGCCATCACCCACAAAACACCACCACCAACTCCTGCAAGAAGTGGAGAACTAGCAACTAGACCCCCCATCATCACCACATACCATATTTCCCTCACATATGTTATAAATAAAAAATTCTACATACAAACAAGGGTGTATGTTGGGTGTGATAAAAATCCCAATAGGATTCCATGAAAAAGTAAGATTCTATGCTATAAAAATAGAATAAAACTCACCATACGAGTTTTAAGAAAGAAACAAGGAAACACATTAAAAAATCATTTTAAGGAAACAATTTCTCAGAAAACATTCTAAAAAAAGATTGATATGAAATTAAAATGTGCACAAGGTCTATTATATGACAACAATTAACACTAAATAAAAAAACATCACATCATAAGAGACAACCATGTTAAATATTTATAGGTGCTTGTTGGACCCTTTTTGAGATAATTTTTTTAATAATCACAACTCATGCCAATTTAAAAATCCTGATAATTCACATATTATATTTTAAGTAATGATAATATGGTTAATGTCTAGTTATAACTTAATAAATTATGTCCCATTATATAATACATTTCAATAATTCAATATATTATTATGAATATTTTTGTTTTAATATATTTACAAATTTATATTTACATGTAATTATGAACCTTAATTGATCTGGTATTGTTATGTATAAGAGAGAAACTTTGTAAGTTTATTCAAAGTCAATGAAACCGATAGTTCAAAGGATTCACCATTTCATGACTTACCAATGAGGAGTCACCGATCGAAGAACTCACTGATCGAAGAACTCACCAATCAAAGAAATCCTTGATTCATGAATCACTGATAGAAAAAAAACACACCGATAGTCAAGTCATCGATGATCAGTCACCCCAATATTTTTAGAAACTCACCGTTTGATGAATCACCAATGGGTGACACACCGTTAGTTCAATAGACTTTTGAATGACTCACCGATGTGTTGCACACTAATAGTTCTAAACGACTCACCGATGAAGACTCACTAATGCCCTGACAAACTGATAGCACAAGCGAGTCACGAATGCACAGAGTCACTGATATCGATGGAAAGGACTCAATGATATAGAGAGTCACTGATACTGATGATATAGACTCAACGATACGTTTGACTCACCAATAGTCATAAAAACTGTTTTTATTTTATTAATTAAAACTTATATCTAAAAGTCATATTTAGACAAATTATTGTTTCTGACATTATTTAATATTGTCTGCAGAATAATCAGTAGACAGTATGAGGGACATGCAAATGGGGAGATCTTTTTATCTCTTAGACATTTAAGAATAAAAGAATTAGAAGATGGATCATTTGAGATGTGCTAAAAATAGTGAGAAAATAAAAACCTGAAAACTATTACAAATCTCGAGCATACTTCCAAAACCATGAACTCAAAAGAAGATCATATATGCAGATCAACACCACAACCTAAAACTGATAAGCTGACCTAACATCTTAAGAATAAGTATATGAACATTTCACACTCAAGGAAGCCAGAGCACAGAGACTAAGATACTCTTTTTTAGATCCAAATTCCAAATGGAAACTCAAACGTCATTTCTACTACATCAAACCTGTCCAAATCTGCACTGCATAAAACACAAAGAATTCTAAACCTTATTCTATATCTTTAGTCATTGGTGTTCTTTTATATACATTTTTGAGTAGTGTGTGTGTCTTTTTGTCACACACACACACTTAATACTAGGAATAACATAAGGATACTAAATATCCTCAAACTCAATCTCTATTTAGTCTTTGTCTCCCACATAGAACAGTCGATGAGGCTAAGTGTGACTTGCTTGTTTTTTTCCTACGAATAACAGTTGTTGAGGTCAAGTGTGACCTGGACAGCCTTGTGTGCTATTGTGAACCCTGATCATGTGTGTGGATAATTTTTTTATTAATTTAAACTACTTGGTTTCAGATAAACACCAAGTGGAGAGGACTAAGTCTCAGTTTGAGATCGAACCTCTTGTTTATATCCACTATGCTTTTACCTTTTAGTTTTTCTCTGTATTTATTACATTTTTCATAAAACTAAATTAAACTTTGATAGTTATTTTAGCAAGTGTTATTAATTTTTTTGAACTAATAGATTAGTTTCCAAAATTATATTAATCTTTAGATTAGTATAGTTGAGAACTAATCAATCTTTATGAGATATTAATGACAAAGGGATTATATTACAAAACACATGTTCGTAGGTTGGTTGTCACTACTGTGACAATCCTTATATCTTTAAGGGCCACGATGGGTTTCTAGATCTCGCTTTTGGCCTATGAATACTATTCACTACCGTCGAGATAAAGGTATAGTGGTTCAGACATAATAGTGTATTCAGGAATATTAATTATTCAGTAGAACAAATGTTTTGGGCATAGTGGGTCCCACCACTAGGGTTCGTGAATTGTCCAAGGAGATACGATCACCAAGAAATAAATAAATTCATATTATTCTAGTTATGAATAATGGTCATTTAATTTATTTATTAAATGTATTTTCTAGTTTATGTAAATACATGAATAATATTATTTGTACGAATATTAAAAATATTCAAGGTATATTAATATTTGTGGGAGTAACAACCGAGTTATTGGATTAATTATAATCACATAATATATTTAATATATTTCAAGAATGTGATAATGATAATGAATAATATTTATGAATTATTATAGTAGTCAAAATATTATTTATATTGTGTGATTAATTGTTTTAGGGCCAGTTTGGAATTTCCAGATAATTTAATTTCACTCTATAAATAGAGGAGGAGAGGAGTTTGCAATGTACTATTCACTCCCTCTCTTTCTCATCCTCCACTCTCGCTCTCATCCTAGAGATAGAGGATCTAGATCCACATAGCTCAGATGGAGCTCTCTCTCAAGCATCACAAGCAAAGCGATGTAGTGACCATAGGAGCATTGAAGGTATTGTTGGATCTTCGCGCTAGCACCCGGAATTCGAGGATCGGCGCTCCCACAGATTTCTTGAAGCACGTGTGGACATTTTGGAGAAATTGGTCTTTAGAGTCTTCGAGCAGAAATTTCCAAAAAATGTGTATGCGTCGTGCGATTCTTCGGATCTAAACTAGGTATTTTATAGTTTTTTTTTGTTATTACTCTTTACTCATGGCCCTTGACTTAAACCGGCCCGCTATTCACTGATGTCGATAAGAATACGTCGATCATCGGTGAATTTTTTAAAAATCTCCCTTGTTTAGGCCATCTGCTGCACATCCAATTCCTTACTTTGGCATCAAAGGGGTGCATTTTGATTTTAAGACAGGTATTAATTATATTTTCATTAAATTTAATTAAGGGCGTCAATACGGTTCCAACATCACAGTCATAATCAAACTCAGACATCGGATGGCCTGTCCGCGGTCATCTGAAATTTTGAATTCACATTTGAGACTGAATTATGGTGACGTTTTGTATTTCAACAAAAAATATGGTGGTTGAAATACTCACCATAAAAACTATTTATTTTTGATATTATTATCTTAAAAAAAGTTATATTATTATAATAATAACATTATTTGATTTTATTATAATACAAATATTAATTTAATTTTGCTAAAATTTTTAATATTGTTATAATAATTTTATTTTTAAATAATTTTATTATTTTTCCCCTGTCTAATGAATAGGATTTAGAAAAACAAATAAAAGTGGAAAGACCTAAAAAGTAGGTCTTGAAAGAGATGCAAAAAATATCATAAGTAAAAAAGGGTGGGGAGACCTTGTTTGCATGTGTGAGATGACAAAAAAGTGAGGGGGGAAGAACCTGCTATGCAGGTTTGACAATAAAATAGAAAATAAAAACTAAGGTTTGGGGGGAAGAGTGGCCCCCCGGTCACGCATGGCGGCCCTGCAGGGCTGCCTCCTCCTTCCCTATGTCGTTCCATAGAAGCCCGCACTAGACGCATGTCGGCACTGCGCCGCCAACTCCAGCCTCCACCCCACGGTGACCTAATCCTGCCTTCCCTCTACAATTAGTACCCCTCTATCGACCAGGCACATCTGGCTGCAGCGCTCCACTCCCAACCAATATCCTTCGGCGGTGCCCTACTCCCGATCAGCCGGGTTCCTCCCTGCCCAGACTGCACCTTGCCGGACGGACCATTCGCCACCCAATAAGAATGGACTCCCTCTCCACGGAGCTACCATACACCATGCCATCAATTTTGGGCCACCTCCTCCCCTCCTGGTTGTCTCCCCTCACCGCGCACAGCAGGCGTAGCAGCCAGACACCCGAACGGTGCACTGCACTGCCTGCTGACCTCCTCCCTTCCCGCACCACCATCGACATCTGTCTCCTTTCCCATTGTTCTTATCCCCACACATTAGACGGAAGAAAATACCACTTCTGACCAACCTATGGGTGATGGGTCTAGTCTTCTTAGTGGACAGGTAACCACGCATGGTCTGCTTTGTCCTAAAATGACCTTAGACAGTTCTTATCAGCCTAGAACCGATGTGGTCGGACCTTATTAACACAAAAATCCCTTTCACGGAGTTGGAACAGCCTAGGATGGGCCTACGCAGGTCTGACCCGACCTGCACATGCCTTCTCGGGAGTTTCGGGGCCCAGTTCATTTTAATTTAATCAAAATTTAAATAAAATAATTAATTTAATTGCAGTTGATAGTTAAATTAATTAAATATTAATTTTTGTTTTTATATTGACTATGGAATAAATAATTTAATTTGGATTCTAAATAAATTAATTATTTAATTTAATTTTTAGTTTTTAAATTTAATTAATTAAAAATGACTAAATGATGTTAGAATATTGAATTAAAAATTAGAGTGATGTTTTTAATTCAATTAAAAAGCTTCAAATTTATTTAATGCATGTTTAATTTCAATTCTGCATTTAGTTTTTATACACGAGTTAATGCGTATGTAGATCATGAGCTGGAAACCGACCAATGCATGTCCGGTGATTGATTATTTAATTTATTTATTTAATTATTTCATGGTTCTGTAATAATTATCTTAATTAATTTTAAAGGTGATTTTCATATCCTCTCTAAGTCATTATATGTATAAGGGCATGTGTGCTCATTCTCAAAGTTGTATTTTTATACCCCAAGACCCCCTCTCCTAAATGAGAGTACTATTATATAATGATTAGACGCGGTGTGATGTACTTTGCCCCAAGTGACATCGATGAACTAGACAAGAGTTTAATGCCTTGGATGGGAATACATTTCTATTTCAAGCCAAACAACTCGAGGTATTATCCCTAGGGTCAAGGTTGGTCCATAATTTATTGAACAGATCAACCATTAGTATCATCTCCGTATCATGTATTCATTTTGTTTTCCATGGTTTATTATTTTTGTGAATGTGTAGTTAAATTTTGATCACATAGAACAATAATAAACAAGCATGCAAGATAAAATGAACATGTGATGTGATTAAGTTTTCTATTTCTTGCATGGTCAGTTGTGATGGAGGTCACCTAATATATACTTAAAAAAATATATAATGATTTATTTTGTCATATTAAAAATAATAAAACTCACAAAGATATATTAAGTCATAACAGCCGTCTGTCATTCAAATATGGACAAAACTGGGTCTTTAGGGTTCTAGTCATGCCATAGATGATGATTCTTCTTACTATCAAGGAGTCCTTATAAGAGTGATTGGTCAACATAAATAAAGTTCTAGTAAGGATTATCCATGTCTAACTTGATATCATTTTAGACTCAAGCATAATGTAATTAATGATATGCACATGAGCCTCAACCCAGTTGGTGAGGTCTCTCTATGTGCATCCACGAGACCCAGGTTCAAAACCAGAAGGATGCATAGTTTAGGGGGGGGGGGCACTGTTGCAGGGCTGTAGCAGTTACTATAGCAGTACTATTGTAGGCACTTTAGCATTTATTGTTCAGTACTGTAGAAACCAAAACTATTCACCTTGGGCCACCAGTTTGGGCTTGGATTCCTTAAGGCCTTCGGGCCACCCAAGGCCTTCGGGTTAGTAAGGCTATCAGGCCACCTCAAGGCCCACAGGGCCACCTGATTTGCAGTTGCACAACTAGATTCTAAAAGGAACCACTCCAGAAGAGGAAATAGATAGGCACAACCACCAGATCAGGGCTAAACGAACTTTGGAAGAATGAGAGGGTATGGAATTTTCCATCGGTACCATGCCTGTGCACCCCTGTACAAGGAAATGCAAGTCAAACAGTCATTCAAAGGTGGAGAGATGATCACGATGCAGATTATGAGGAGGAGCAGTTCCAAGTAGTCATAGTCTGTATGATTTCCTTAAGACCTACGAGTTATGTAATGTCTCCAAGCCTATGAGCAATGTAATTCCTAAAGCCTACGGGCCTTGTAAGGGTTCCCCTCATCCCTTGAAAGGGGGGTTATCATAAAATCAATAAAAAAATAAGTCATTTGGGCCATTCAGTTAGTCAGTAATTAAAGATATAATTTTAGTAGTTGGGACTTCACTCAACAGATCAAGGAACCACAAGTTCATGCGGCTAGCCTGCCAAAAGCTTACCTTAAGCCCTCTAAGTAGTGGTGTAGCCATAGCTTGTAGACTACAAGAGGTGGTTCTGGGATCCTTTCCACTAGAATACTCTAGTGACAGAGTACTCCGATTCTAGCCCAAAGAGTTCCTTGAATTTGATAAAAAATAGTCTGAGACATTTAATGATTTAATTAATCTATCAAAATTTATATACTTTTAATGCAGATAAAAAATAACTAATCAGCTAAATATCTTTTTTGTAGAAAAATGGAAAGTTATACCACTTGTTTAAAAACTATTATATTATAATGGACAAAATAAATGCCGATAATGGAATGTGTTTCCAAGAATAGTATGGGGGCTTGCATATAGTGTTATGATATAAGAAACTCAAGGTGTCAGTGTCGTCAACACTTTTAAACTACCTCATGACATGAGGTTGAAATTGATTACAAGAGAATAATGTACAACGCATATAATAATTATATAATTATGATTTCATCAACGTCTGGTGTTAGTTGTAGTCACTACACCAGAACATGGATGATGTAACTTCTAGTCTCATCACTGAGATGTTTTCAAGGAGAAAGAAGAGCAATGATATGAATAAGGTGATGGTTACACTAGCATATGTTTATTTAATGATGGATCATGATAATTAAATAGACCCCTTTCTCATATAATTTTCACCCTTTAATCAAGTTTCATATTATGTTTTAAAAAAAACAAGTATTGATTAAATGCTTCAATACCTATCCAGGAAAGGTTATCCAACTGAATAAGAATTTAAAGACACTTTTATCTTTAATTCTTATAGAGAATAAATTGAAAGGCAGGATGAAAAGGTTAAAAGGAAAGTAATTCTAGTGGCACACTCGCAACATCCTTTATGAATGAGGCATTAACCAAGGTTATTTTCATTGAATTTTATAAAATAAAATAATACAGGTTTAATTGTAACTAACTTAATTAATGAATAATGTTACCCACTTCTTCTTTAAAAATATTCATCAATTATAATGTTTCAATTTTCTAATTGGGTATTAAATAAAATATACTGATGGCATATGTGTATTCTAATATAGTAACCAAGTAATTGTAGTTATATTTTTAGAATTCAAATTTATTCCCCATGTGGCTGCAAAAAGGTGTTACCTAGGCTAGTGTTGATAATTACACGACTTACTATTTTTCTAGTGAACGATTCATGTAGAACTATTATTGAGTATAAATTTGACATTAATCTCATGTTTCCTTAGACACAATGAGACATTATTCTAGGTTTAGGAATTAATTTTCATTAATACTTGACTTATAGTTTAGTGATACCTGATTCATAGGCAATGAGTGATGAATATAAAATGTAAGACTTATACTCAGCTGTGGAACAATATTTATTTTTTCAATTAATACTAAAAGTTAATATCAAGAATATAAAAAGTATGGTATTTTGGCTCAGTATAGCTAAATACTTATTGTATTATCGACATAATTAGTTTGGACAAAGGATCCATTAGAAATATAGGTATGTCACAATGATTTTGGAAATAGTTCAACAAGTGAACATGAACTATTCCGAGGGTAAAATAGAGGTATAAGTATACTTTGTAAGATTTATTTAGGTTACTAAGGAATAATAAATTGATGTATATTTATGGTCACAATATATGAGCTTCTTTGAGCCAGCATGCGAAAGAATATCTTGAATGTGCAATCGTGAATCTTGATAATGTAGCATGGAGTAATTCTTAAATTCACATTACCTTATACACATCACAACATTGATTTTGATTAGTAGGACTGATGATGAAGTCTTACATGTTAACATTGTTCATGAAAATGTAGCATGGATTAATTCTGAAATGCACATTTTATACGTTAGAGTATTGATGTAAGTTGAATGAATGTTACAACCTACAACAACTTCCATTATCTTTCATCACGTGATTTTCAAATAATAGTGTTATCGCATAACCTTATGATAACTAAAATAAAAAATTAATATCACAGAAGTCGTAGTATGAGGTAAATCCATTATGTCATGTGGATTTGTGTTTGACTGAAAATAGTTTATTAGGCCCTAAACAAAATTGCATTAGGAATAAACACATTGTGCATATTTTATAATCATATTAATGGTTGGTTAGAATATTACATAAATCCCTATTATAGAAAATATATAGTCAAGTTATAGACTTTATTTCTATAAGAGGGTGAACATATCTTTTGAGACAGTGGGAGCTTGATTGAATTGTTATTAGTCAATGCTTCAGAATCACAAATATTTGGAATGGGAACTAGTTCCACAAGAACATGTGGAACCTAGGATGTTCTAGAGACACACACTATGTAGGAAGGTTAAAACCATGGAGATGGAATTATATTCACAATTACCGGTGATCTATTATTCATTATGAATAACATTTCATATAAGTAATTAGGATATGGAAATTTATAACAACCCTGGTCTTTTTTAAACACTTTAACATGATTTATTACATAAACTTGCTCATAAGACAACTATAAGGATTGATAGGTCCAATGTCTTTGGTGCTTAGGAACATTACATGACAACTTATGACACAAAAATACACCATCTATATTGAAAACTTCTTTTACATGACCACAAAATTCCTTTGTACTTAGCATTACATGGGATAACCCGAGGACATACATAAGAAAAGGGTGAGCTATAAATCCCAGTAAGGTAGTAAAATGGCGTAACATGGAGAAATAATACATGTTAGGAAATATTAATATTAATTGTGTATAAGATAAATATGAATATAAAGGCATGATATAGAATGATTATCATAACATGGAAATGTGGAAACTACATTTAACATGATATTAGTATGAGCCAAGGCTCATTTCACATGAAGCACAAGTAAACCCTCATTTCACTTGATGTATCATGATACTAATATTTACTCAATTAATTAGAGTGATATCAGGGAGAACCATTCTTAATCATTTCATTTCATGCATAAGTGTTCCACATAGATCATACAACATTGATTCAGTAAAAATCAACATTTATTCCATGATAAAGTAATGTGGAATTAAAACATGAAACTATTTAATCAATAAGTAAATGTGTATAATGGTGAATACACTTGATAAAGAAATGGGCATGGTATTCTCTAAAAATGACTTTGTCTTTGAGAATTGTGGTGAAATTTCAGCAGAAATACAGCGTGACATAAGAATTCATAAAAATTGTTGATGAGAGATAAAGGGGTATCTCATCATATGTACATGAAATAAATAGTAATGTAATGAAAACCCTGATATTTTATTACACAATTAAACATAATTTATTACATGGAAATTGCTTGATACAACATTGAAGATCGAGAGGCCTAGTGTCTTTGGGGCTTAGGATCATTAAATAAAAACTTAAAACATGAAACATGCAACATCATTATTGAAAACTTCCTTTACATGACCACTACGTTCCCTTGTACTTAGCATTGCATGGGATAACCTGAGGAAATGCATAAGAAAAGGGTGAGATACAAAGCCCAGTAAGGGAATAAACATGGAATTACATGAGGAATATAATACATGTTAGAAAATAGGCATATCAATAGATCACAAGAGAAGCATAAACATAAAGGCATAATAAAGCATGATAATCATAACATGGAAATGTGGAAACAACTCTTAACAAGGAATTAGTATGAGCCAAGGCCCATTGCACATAGAACATGGGTAAAACCTCATTTCACATGAAGCACGAGTAAACCCTCATTGAACTTGAATTATCATGAGTCCACACCCATTGCGCATAACATATCATGATACTATAATTTACCCAATGCATTGGAGCGCTATTAGCGCACACCCTTCTTAAACATTTAATTTCACAAATTAGTGTGCCACATGGATAATAAAACATTTAATCATTCAACATAATCATTTATCGCGCGATAAATGGATGTGGAATACATACATTAAACTCTTTAAATAATAATTAAATGTTCATATAGGTGAATACCCTTGATAGAGAAATGGACATGGTATTCACTACACAATGAATTGTCTTGGAAAAACACGGTGCAATTTTGGCAGCATAACAACATGACATAAGAACACATAAAAATGGTTGATGAGAGAGAAAGGGGTGTCTCATCATATTTACATGACATGGATAGTAAGGGGGTCATATAGATACAATTCCCAACAAATGTAATGGAATTTAGATTCATGATACAAAATAATTGATTGAATGTAAATGAGGAGAGGGAAATTCCTTTCGGATTTTTGGCATAGTAACAGGTGTACATGGGAGGCATTTAATGACAGAGAAAGTGGTCTCCCATAATTCAAACATAAATAGTGAATTATGGGGGAGGTTCTAAACCATACCCCAACATTTATAATTGAAATTAAAATGGCATAACAATATAATGAAAATTGGAAAAAAATTAGAAAGGAAGAAAAACCCTTACTTGGAAGTGTGCTTACAAAGGGTCAAGAAAAGCTTGAGAGAGGCTTCTTGGGAGCCTGGGGAACCTTGGGAGGATTCTAGAGTGAGGATGGCAGAGTTTGGATGAACTCAAAAGGAATTTAGTGAGGAGGAAGTGGGAGATTGGGTGGGTTTATATAGGAAAGGTGAGGGAATTCTTTATTATTTAGGTTTGCGACACCTCACATTAAACTAATCCAAACCACAAACCAGCCCATGGTTTTTGCCAATGGTTTTTGGAAAAGGGAAGTGGAAAAAAATATTTTATAAGGCCAATGTCCTAAATTCTTGAAATAATGTGGTTGCTTATGTGGAGGTGAGTCACACTCCAAAATAAAACAATTTAAAGAGACATGATGTTTAATAATTCTTGAAGGGTCCATTAATGCTTTTTAAAATAAGTCAAACACACCCAAAATCAAATTATTTTATTGTAAAAACATATATTGTCTGAACATAAAGCTTATAGTATTTTATTACTTCACTATTGGGTCATTATGATGCCATAAAACACATTATATTTTTAAATAGTATTTAATTTTTACACAAAAATTTGACTATCTCAGAAAATTATGAAAAATCCACCGTTTGATAATTTCGACGTCCTAATTCCAGAAATAATATTTATTTTATCTAAATAATTTTATAAATATGTTAATTTTCACTTTTAAAATAAAAAACGTCATTTATCAGAAATTCAAGGGTTTTGACAAAAATGGATTTCGAACATTAATAAAAATTACAATTGTATTCATAAAGTTATACGATCATTTATATTTAATAAAAATTTATTTAATAATAATAATAATAATTTATTAAAATATTATTTAATAGAAAAATCCATTAATTCATCAAAATTGATTTCTTAGTTGAATATTAACTAAAAACAAAATCAGTGCTTTAAAAACTATTTATAAGTTAATAATAATAAAATGAAAGTATATTAATTATTATAAACCAAAAATAATGTACATAGAAATAGTACTATGTTCTGGTTAAATAACCCCTTAAAAAAACCCACCTAAGACCAAAGGGTGAGGTGTGTGATGGTGATAGACTCTTGGGGTGGCTCGGATAACATTGCTCGCGTGGTGATCTCTATCAACTTCAACTTCTCCCGTAGGTGGTTCTATTCAAGATTAACCTATTGAAGCTCAGATTAGGCTTGTTCAAGATTGAATCACAATGATACCACCTCTTTTATTAGCTCCAATAAATGGTCTTCATATGGCGCAATTCTACTGGATGAGGCCATCATTTCCTTTGTCTAAGTAAATTGGATTTGTTAAAACCCATATTTATACTAATCATGTGATCACTGTTCAAATACTACAAAATCAACAGTCAAAATTATTAATTTTATTTTAAAATCAAAAAACAAAAGAAGTTCATATGTTGTATAACCATTTTACATATTAAGACATTTAATTAGATCATGTTTGGGTCATTACAATCTCCCCCATTAAGAAATTTCGCACTCGAAATTTAATTTTTCATTCTAGGACACAAATAGATGTGGGTACATTTCTTTCATTGCTTCCTCCAGTTCCCATTTTGCCTCTTCGTACTTATGGTTTCACTATAGTACCTTGACCAGATGTGTAGTATGGTTTCATAGAATTTTGTCTCTACAATCCAAGATCTTCACTGGCTGCTCCTCATAGGAAAGATCATTCTACAACTGTACCACCTCGGAAGAGAGTACATGTGAAGGGTCTGGTATGTACTTTGTTAATAGGGATACATGAATACATCATGTACTCTGGCCATAGTAGGTGGAAATTCTAGTCGATAGGCTACATCCCCGACACGATCAAGAATCTTGAAGGGGCTGATGTACCTAGGACTTAACTACCCTTTCTTTCCAAACCTCATGACCTTCTTCCACAAAGATATGCGTAGAAATACCATGTCCCCTACTTTAAACTCAAGGTCTCATCGATGGTAATCTGCAAAAATTTTCTGTTGACTCTAGGATTCCTTGATATGTTGCTAAATGGTTTTCACCTTCTCCACCATTTCTTTGATCAATTCAGGTCCTAGAAGCCTACTCTCACCAACATCATCCCAACATGTCAGTGTTCTTCACCTCCTCCCATACAAGGCTTCATAAGGTGTCATTTGGATGCTTGAGTTGAAACTGTTATTATAAGAGAACTCAACCAGAGGAATATGTTGATCCCGCCCTTCTTTTAATTCCATTGAGAATGATCTCAAAATGTCCTCAGGTTTTTGGATAGTCCGCTTGGATTGGCCATCGTTTTGAGGATGATAATCCTTACTAACGTTCATATCAGTATCCAGATCATGTTGAAGACTCTTCCAAAACATCGAGGTGAATCTAGAATCACAGTCGGATACAATAGATAGTGGTAATCCATGCAGCCTTAACACTTCATTGATGTAAATCCGCACAATTTGATCAAATGAGAAGTCCTCTTGAATCGTGATAATGTGAGCTTTCTTTGTAAGACAATCCACAACGACCCATATTGAATTATTTCCTATGGATTTCCTTGGAAGTCCAGTAACAAAGTATATGGTAATGTTTTCCCACTTCCATGCTGGTATGGGTAGGGGTTATATCATCCCCTTGGAATTTTGTCTCTAAGTATTCACTTGTTGACATATGAGACACTTTGATGTATATTCAGCAATCTCCCTTCTCATATTGTCCCACCAAAAGTTTTCTCAAAGATCTGGATACATCTTTGTGCTCGCTAGGTGGATAGAGAAGGTTGAGCTATGTGCATAATTAAATAGCTCATTCTTTATCTCTGGATCAGATGGTACACATATTCGCATCCCAAATCTTACAATTCCTTCCTCATCATCTTTGAAATTAGAGGATTTCCCATTTCTAACAGCTTCCACCCCTTTCTGAATTTCCACATATTTTCTTTGAGAATCCTTTATTTTTCCCAAGAGGGATGGTCGAGAAATCATTTGAGAAAGGATTGATGATGTTCCTCCCTTAATGATTCCCATTTATATCCTTTTCAAATATAATAAGATCAGATCCTTTTCAATTCTCATCATTGTTAAGGATGCAAGATCCTTTTTACTTAGAGCATCTGCCACCTTATTTGCCTTACCAGGATGGTAGTGGATTGAGAAATAATAATCCTTGATGAGCTCTATCCATATTATCTAGAGCATATTAAGCTCTTTGTCTATGAATATATATTTGAGACTCTTTTGGTTAGAATAGATCTCACATTTCTCCCCATAGAGATAATGCCGCCAGATTTTCCTGGCAATGATCACAGCCGCCAACTCCAGATCATGCGTTGGATAGTTTTTCTCATTAATTTTCAACTTCCTTGAAGAATATCCTATCAATTTATCATTTTCATCATCATGTAGCCTAATACCTTTTTAGAAGCATCACTATACACCTCAAAAAGTTCTCCACTCGTAGGGAGTGTGAGTACTAGCACAATGATAAACCTCTTTTTCAACTCTTTGAAACAATCTTCACATTCCTGTGTCCAGAAAAACATAACTCCCTTCCTTGTCAGCATGGTCATTAGGCTTGAAAATGGTGAAAAGTTCTTCAAAAATCATCGATAATACCTAGATAGACCCAAAAAGTTGTGGATCTCTGTTACCGAAGTTTTCTTGGGCCACTCTTCATTTGCCTTCATCTTTATAGGGTCCACAGATATCCATTTTATGGTGATAAAATCCCCAAGAATGATAATTCCTCCATCCAGAACTCACAATTACTATACTTGGAATACAACTTCCCTCTTCACAAAGTCTTTAATATAGTTTTAAAATGCTCTTCATGTTCATCCATGCTCTTTGAGTATATCAGAATATCATCAATAAAGACTACCAAAATTTTTTCTAGGTAATCTCTAAAGATTCTATTAATTAAATCCATGAAAATTACAGGATAATTAGTGAGTTTGAAGGGAATTACTATGAACTCATAATGTCCATACCTCGTCCGAAAGGCAGTCTTGGGAATATCTTCTTTCCTCACCTTTAATTGGTGATATCCCAACCGAAGGTCTACCTTAGAGAAATAACTGGCCCCATGAAGATGGTCAAACAAGTCATCTATTTGTGGTAGGGTAAACTTGTTCTTTATCGTGATTTTATAGAGATCACGATAATAAATGGAGAGGCACATTGATCCATCCTTCTTTTTGATGAAGAGGACTGATTCACCCCACGATGAAGCACTTGGGCATATAAAACCCGTCTAAATATTCTTCTGTAACTGCTTCTTCAACTCTTCCAGCTCTACGGTGGGCATTCTGTAAGGTGTCCTTGAGATTGGTATAGATCCAGGGATAAGTTCAGGTGAGAACTCAACCACTCTATCTAGAGGAATACAAGAAACTCTTTAGGGAATGCATCAGTGTAATCCCTCACGATGGGATGTCTTAAAGCATGATTATCTCCGTTTTCTCAATCATTTGAGCTAGATATGCTTGCTTATAAGGTAGAAATATCCATTATGGAGATGATGATTTGAAAGTAGATTCATATCCCTCCTTGCACTTATAAGGAATTGGAGGATGATTCGGTATTTGAAGAGTGATCTCCTTATCCCAGCAGTTGACAGTGGATTTGTATAAATATAGCCAATCCATGGCCAAGATAGTGTCAAACTCCACTAAAGGAAGAATGACGAGATTTTATAGGAGGTTCAGTCCACAAACATTAATTGGAGAGGAGTTATAAACCATGGACGCAACGATTTTCCCATTCACTGTTCTCTTAGATAAAATTTCCTCCAAATTTTGATGTGGTGTTTGAATTGTTCTTCTAAACTTGCAAGATATGAATAAATGCAAAGAACCAGAATCAAATAGTACGTTCACTATTATTGAATGAATAAATAGAGTACCTGTCACCACATTGTTGTTAGGATCCCCCTCAGTGGTAGTGATAGTATAAACCCTTCCTTGTTTCCATGGAAGTTGTTGTTGTTACCTTCAACAACCCTCAGCTTAGGGTAATGGTTTGCATAATTCCCAAGCTACTTGTAGTTGTAACACTGCACTGCTGACTGAGTTTTGATATAAACCTTCCTTTCTTCTTCAATATTAGCGGGATTTCTCATATCGCATCGGCAGTTCTTGGCCAGATGACCAATCTTTCCACATTTGAGAAATTTCTGTTTCCCTTGAGACAGTTAGCAGGATGTTTCTTCCCACAATTTTTGCAAGGGGAAAAGTCAGGCTTCTTTCCATCGTGAAATTTGTTTGATGGACCACCCATGTTGTTCTCCATTTTCGTTTTCTTTTCACTAGGACCAAGAGACCACTGAGAGTCTCCAATCTCCATTTTAACCATGACGGCACAACAAACAATATCCTTATAACTGTCAAAGTCTCGAATCACAAACGGTTTTTATAGAATCGGCTTTAATCTGCTAAAGAAGCAACCCACCTTGCTTTCGTTGTGCATGAAAAACCTAGAGGTGTACCTTGAAAGACTTGTAAAGTTTGCTTCATACGCCCCAATGGACTCATATTCATTCTTCTTGAGTTCGAGGAACTCTATTTCTTTAACGACCCGTAATTTTTGAATAAATTTTGTTTCCTAACTTTGTGTGTTATTTTATTTTATACTCAACAAAACTTTTTCATTTAATAAAAATGAGTATAATGAAAATAAGACCATTGGGTTTCGATTATTTTATGACCATTGGTCAATAAGACCGTTGGAAACTAATTGTTGCGATTATTGTTTATAAATACAAGTGATATTGATTAATTAATATAGAAGGAAGATTCGATGGCCCCATCCAGTAGTCTCGGGCCGATCGAAGCCCATCTGATAGAACATGGGAAGGAGGTAGCACCTTTGGGTTTTTCTCTAGACTAAACCCAAGCCGAACATCATCGTTTGAAGCTGGAATGGAATCACGTTCGCGAGAAGTTCAAGCTGATAGAAATCTATACTCGGGCAATGTTGGCCGAGCTGCCCTAAGATTCTATCACCCCAGCACACCTTACTCTTAGGTCATATGCTGGTGTTATAAGGGGCTATGTAACAAGACTGTAACTGCCTTGTGTAATCCTTTGATTTAAATAAAAACTGTGATTTCTTCTTATGGTGAAGTGTGTGAATTTTCAAATGTCCAGATAAATATAGTATGCATATTATTGATGAATTCTAGAAAAAGAACATTTTAAAAATATTTATGTAAACTTTAAATAATTAATCATGTGTAATGATTTTCAAAAAATGGTCTTCTACAGGTAGGTTCAGTAAGAAATTTAGAGTCTAATAAGATCAACTTAATTTTTGATGAATAGTAATTTATGAATAGTGATTTTATGCTTAGGATTAGTAATGTGACCAAATGTTTTAGTAATCTCACTTAAAGAAAGTATTAATATAATTTAGGCTCCTTGATTAAGTCATGTGATTCAATAAAATAGGTAAATAACTGTTTCAGAAATTATTGGTTAAGTATTAGTTTTTTTCGAGTGAATAGTGTTTTTTATTTAAAAATTAAATTAAAAATATTTAGAAAATTATTTTCATAAAATAGAGCTCATTTTCGAAATCAGGGCATCGATATTTGGTTAAGGTGAATTTTTGGGATTTTTCTGAGAAAGTTAAATTTTCAGTGAATAGTGTTTTTAATTAAAAATTAAATTAAAAATATTTAGAAAATTATTTTTGTAAAATGGAGTTCATTTTTGAATTTAGAACGTCGATATTATGTTAAGGTGAATTTTTTGTATTTCCCTGAAAAAGTTGAATTTTCGGTGAATAGTGAATTTTCTGTTTAGAGATTCGGGTGTTTAATGACATCATTAACGATGTAATAATTATGTAATAACTCTGGTCGACTTATGAATAGTAAGATAAGGTATGAGGTGTCCCTAGTGGAAAATACCATGGGCAAATACCATGGGAAAGACCATGGTTTTTCCAATACCACCAATGAGGTGTCCCTTGGCTATTAATGCCTTGTCCCCTCACTTCCCCTATAAATACCAAGCCATTATCTCATACTTTTCCATTCCAAAATCTTCCTCAACAATTTTATGGTCTCCATACCTCCAAAAGAGTCCTTCCAAGGTTCCCTAAAGCCTCCCAACATCCCAAACATCAAGATTTCGAAGTTACTCTTCAAGGTAAGGGATCCTACCTCTCTCATTCTTTTCATGTATTCTCTTTTATTTCATTTATTCTAAGATCCATGTTCTTATGTTGGGGATGTTCTTTTATAAAAATCCTATTTTCCTTTTCATGTTCATATGATGAGAGACCCCCTATTTCTCTCATCAATTCATTTTAAGAATGTTTAAGTGGCGTTATTAGGCTGCCAAATTTTTATAAAGGATTCTTTCACCCTTCTCATTTTCAAGTTCTATTTTCATGTCAAGTCTTTCAAGTTCCTTTTAATTATATTGGGGTATGATCTCAATATCCATCATACTATTCTTTTATTTTCATATTATGAGAGACCCTATTTGATCTCATCAATTAATCTTTTGATGTTTTAAGTGACGCTGGTAGGCTGTCAAATTTTCATAAGAGAAATCTTATTTTTTTCTTCCTTCCATGTTTTTTATTTCATATGGTATGTCTTTCAAATTTCATTACCATGTTCTTATATTCTTTATATTATGTCCCATTACTGTTTTGAGCATCATTTATGAGTGGTTAACCCATATCCCCTCTCTTTTCAATGTTTTCTAAAACCCTATAACATAGTGGTAATGCTGCAGAATTTTTCGTCTCAAAATCTCTCTCTCTTTTTCTCAAATTATTTTATTTTATTAAGTGAATACTAAAAGATATTTCTTATACTGGGGTATTGACATGTATATCAAAATTTTATATTTTAATTCTAGGATTTACAAACATGAAAACCACTTTTATTTTTTTCATGGGTTTAAAATGACATAAAGATAATGTCTTAAAAGCAGTCTTTAAAATGTTATGATTATGAAATGAAACCCATTTCTTTAATGCTATATGGTTTATTTATGAATTCTTTGATGATTATATATGTGGGTCACATGATGATAAAGAAAAATTTAAGGGTGTTCCCTGATAGCGCTCCAATGCATTTTGTAACAATGTAATCTCTAGGGAATACAATTTTAACAATACCTTGGTGAATAACCTTGGTAATTTTTTAATGACACCTTGGGGATGGACCTTGGTCAAACGGAAATGATTGTCTAAGTTAAATGCTGCAGCCACATTTTAAATTTATAAAACACGTTATTTTTATTATGATATGCCTCATAATCTCTTTCTCGTGCCTTAAAGTTATTTATCATGACTTTATTGATGCATCTCAAGTTCACATGTAAATTTTTTCTCTTGTTTCCCTTAATGGGCCTTCTTCTCACCTTTTCCTTTGATGTATGCTCCCAGGTTATAAGATGATATAATGAACTTAGGATGAACAATGAAAAATCCTTACAAGTGGTTTAGAAGAATGTTTTATGTTGTTATCATGTTTTCTATTCTTGATTTCCAAGACACTAGACTTTAAAGATCATCTGTTTGTAAAATGTAATGAAATGTTATGTAATAAAAAGGTAGGATGCTATAGTTTTTATCAAAGGATAGTTTAGTTATTTATGTAAATTAGGATATAAAGACTTTAGGAAGAACCCTATAGAAAAGTTTAAATATAGGAAATCTTCCTTGTATTTTGGTGAGTATTGAGTAAGTGGTTTATCAAGAAAATACATCCCTGTCTGGATACGAGCAGGTAGAGGTGGTTCTGGGACAGATGTACTTAGCAGTAAAACCCTAAAATAACGCTTTGATTTAGACTCGAACGGGAGCTGGTACACGACAACGGGCCTTTCTGCACTCTTGGCTACATCATTCCCGGGGGATATGTTTGGTTAATTGCAAGCTTGTTATGAATCATTATGATAGAATTATAGAAAAAAGTTATTTTTCTAAGCATGAATTTTAAGACATAAAATCCTTTTTAGTTAAAATATTTATAAATGAAATAATTTTCTCACTAAGGATTCATTATTTTATAAATTTTCCCCATTGTTTAGGAATAAGTTGATGTATTTCCTAAGGAGTTACCCAGACATCCTCCAGAAAAAGAGGTAGAGTTATCCATTGAACTCATACCTGGATCTCATCCAATGTCAAAGGCCCCATATAGGATGAAAAATGTGGAGCTAGAGGAATTAAAGAAACAACTCTAAGATATTTTGGAGAATGGGTTTATCCAACCATGTGTGTCTACATAGGGAGCACCAGTTCTCTTTGTGAAGAAGAAGGATGGATCGATGCAGCTATGCATTGATTATAGAGAACTGAACGGGATCATAGTGAAGAACAAATACTCTCTTTTAAGAATTGATGTCTTATTTGACCAACTTTGTGGGACTCAATTCTTCTCTAAGGTTGATCTTCGTTCTGGTTATCATCAATTGAGGGTGAAGAATGATGATATTCCAAAAACATCCTTCCAATTAAGATATAGGCATTATGAGTTTGTTGTTATGCCCTTCAGACTGACTAATTCACCTACTATTTTTATGGATCAATAATAAGTTGATTTTGGTAACTTATATCAAATGGATATCTGTTGTATAGGAAAATTATTTGGTGATTAAATGATAAAGGTTATTTTGGATGATGTTTTCTCTTTTGGAGTTCTATATGCCTAAGATACTACATGATTGAAATTGAGGAGTAATAGTTGATTTTTTTTCGCAAGAATTTGTGTATTTATTGTGGACATATGGTGATTTGGGTTATTTCTAAAAAATGATAAACTTAGCATAAGAGAATATATGAATAGGTTAATTACACTTTAATATGAGATTTTAATAGTAGCTGATGTTATTTGGAGATAAATGTTAATATTTTTTTTGGGGAAGACTATGTGATTAAATCGTTATGAGTTTTGGGTTCAAATATTAGTTTTTATTATTCTGAATAATTTTTAAGGATGGTTGTGTATTGAATGGTATTTTTGGAACTTTCGGTACTTTTGTTAAATATTGGATATTAATAGTCATATTTATTTTCATAAAGGATCATCCTTTTTTGGGGATTATATGATCTCATACTAACCTTTTTAGTTTTAGTGTATGACTAAAGAGAAGGAAAAAATATAGTTATTCTTTTACGGATTATCTGATTCTCTAGAATATGATTCTTGTGCTTTTGATGAGACCAAGTCTTTTTAAATACTCATTGTCTGGAGAAAAGATTAGTCTTGGTGTAAACTTATGAAGGGATGAGACTCTACTTGAAGGTAAATATATATCCTTATGTTTTTATTCTATGTAGTAAATGAATTCCTCAAAATTATGAAAAGGAATGTAAAACAAAAACATCGTTGTTTTACATTTCCTACTTGGTAATCAAAATCTGTTTAATAAATTATAAGTTTGTGATCTTCTTGTGGTTAATTTTCTCCTAATATTTTTTTCTATCACTCTCCATCCGAATTTGATCCTTTGTTTCTCTTCCATATCCATGTTTTCCTACATGGAAACCTAGTATGGGTTAACTCGGGTGACCTTTGTACTTCCCTTTCTTTATTTTAAAGTAATAGTTTTACTGATTCTTTTCCGATGTGGGACATTCAACGAAATTTCCAAGCCCAATTTTAAAATTGAGAGGACGCAATTTCTTAAGGGGGGAAGATTGTAACGACCCAAAATTTTTGAATAAATTTTTTTCCCTAACATTGTGTGTTATTTTATTTTATACTCAACAAAACTTTTTCATTTAATAAAATGAGTATAATTAAAATAAGACCATTGGGTTTCGATTTTTATATGACCATTGGTCAATAAGACCGTTGGAAACTAAATTTTTCAATTATTGTCTATAGATACAAGTTATTTTGATTAATTAATATAGAAATAATATTCTATGGCCCCATCCAGTAATCTCGGGCCGATCTAATCCCATCTGACAGAACTCGGGAAGGAGGTATCACCTTTGGGATTTTCTCTGGACCAAACCCAAGTTGAACTTCATCGTGTGAAGCTGGAATGGAATCGATTTTCCTAGAAGTTCAAGCTGATAGAAATCACTACTCGGGCAATGTTGGCCGAGCCGCCCCAAGATTCTATCACCCTAGCACACCTTACTCTTAAGTCCTATGTTGGTGTTATAAGGGGCTATGTAACGAGACCGTAACTACCATGTTTAATCCTTTGATTTAAATAAAATTTGTGATTTCTTATTATGGTGAAGTTTGTGAATTTTTAATTGTCTGGATAAATATAGTATGCATATTATTGATGAATTTTAGAAAAATAACATTTTAAAAATATTTATGTAAACCTTAAATAATTAATAATGTGTAATGATTTTCAAAAAAATTTCTTCTACAGTTATGTTCAGTAATAAATTTAGAGTCTAATAAGATCAACTTAATTTTTGATGAATTGTAATTTATGAATAGTGATTTTACGCTTAGGATTAGTAATGCGACCAAATGGGTTAGTAATGTCACTTGAAGAAAGTATTAATAAAATTTAGGCACCTTGATTAAGTAATGTGATTCAATAAAATAGGTAAATAATTGTTTCAGAAATTATTAGTTATGTATTAGTTTTTTTTGGTCGAATAGTGTTTTTTATTTAAAAATTAAATTAAAAATTATTAGAAAATTATTTTCATAAAATGGAGCTCATATTTGAAATCAGTGCATCGATACTTGGTTAAGGTAAATTTTTTTATTTTTCTGAGAAAGTTGAATTTTCAGTGAATAGTATTTTAATTTAAAAATTAAAATAAAAATATTTATAAAAATATTTTTATAAAATGGTGTTCATTTTTGAATTCAGAGCATCGATATTATGTTAAGGTGAATTTTTTGGATATTTCTGAAAAAGTTGAATTTTTGGTGAATATTGAATTTTCAGTTTAGAGTTTCGGGTGTTTAATGACATCATTAAGGATGTAATAATTATGTAATATTTATGGTCTAATTATGAATATTAAAATAAGGTATGAGGTATCTCAAGTGGCCAATACCATGAGGAAATACCATGGGCATGCCCATGGTTTTGACAAAACCACCAATGAGGTGTCCCTTGGCCATTAATGCCTTGTCCCCTCACTTCCCCTATAAATACAAAGCCATTCTCTCATCCTTTCCATTAAAAAATCCTCCTCAACGATGTTATTCTCTCCTTACCTCTCATGTAGTCCTCCCAAGGTGCCCTAAATCCTCCCAAGGTACCAAACTTCAAGATTTCAAATTTACTCTTCATGGTAAGGGATCATACCTCTCTCTTTCTTTTCATGTATTCTCCTTTATGTCATTTATTTTAAGCTCCATGTTCTTATGTTGGGGATGTTATTTTATATTCATCCTACTGTACTTTTCGTGTTCATATTATGAGAGACCCCCAATTTATCTCATCAATTAATTTTAATAATGTTTAAGTGGCGCCGTTAGGCTGCCGAATTTTTGTAACAGATTCTTTCACCCTTCTCATTTTCAAGTTCTATTTTCATGTCAAGACTTTAAAGATCATTTTTACTATGTTGGGGTATGATCTCAATATCCATCATAATTTTTTTTATGTTCATATAATGAGAGAACATATTTTATCTCATCAATTCATTTTTTGATGTTTTAAGTGACGCTGTTAAGCTGCCGAATTTTCATAAGGGAAATTTTATTTTTGTCTTCCTTCAATGTTTTTCATTTCATATGGTATGTCTTTAAAATTTCATTACCATGTTCTTATATCCTTTATATTCTGTCCCTCTACTGTTTTTTGGATAATTTATGAGTGGGTAACCCATATCCCCTCTCTTTTCAATGTTTTCTAAAACCTTGTAACATAGTCGTTATGCTGCAGAATTTTTCATCTCAAAATGTCTCTCTTTTTTCTCAAATTATTTTATTTTATTAAGGTAATACTCAAAGATAATTCTTCTAAAAGGGTATTCACATGTATATCAAAAGTTTCTATTTTAATTCTGGGATTTACATACAGGAAACCCAGTTTCCTTTTTTTGGGGTTTTAAAATGACATAAAGATCATGTCTTAAAAGCAGTTTTTGAAACATTATGATTATGAAATGAAACCCATTTCTTTTATGCTATATGTGTTATTTATGAAATGTTTTATGATGATATATTTGAATCTCATGTTGATAAAGAAAAATTTAAGGGTGCACCCTGTTAGCGCTCTGATACATTGGGTAATGATGTAATCTCTAGGGATTACAATTTTAACGATACCTTGGTGAATAACCTTGGTAATTTTTTTAATGACACCTTGGGGATAGACCTTGGTGAAACGGAAATGATTGTCTAAGTTAAATATTTTAGCCACATTTTCAAGTTATGAAACACGTTATTTTTATTATGATATGCCTCATGATCTCTTTCTCATGCCTTAACGTTATTTATCCTGACTTTATTGATGTATCTCGATTTAACATGTAAAATGTTTCTCTTGTTTCCCTTATTGGGCCTTCTGCTCACCCTTTCCTTTGATGTATGCTCCCATGTTATGAGATGCTGTAATGAACTTAGGATGAACAATGAAGAAGCCTTACAAGTGGTTTAGAAGAATGTTTTATGTTATTATAATGTTTTATGTTCCTGATTTCCAAGACATTAGACATTAAAGATCCTATGTTTGTAAAATGTAATAAAATGTTATGTAATAAAAAGGCGGGATGCTATAATTTCCATCTTGAGATGGAGGGTTCGGGGATTTTTTTTTTTGAAAAACATCATCTTGAATTCCCAATTCATGGAATCAATTTCCTCTTGCGACATTGTATTCTTGATCAGTGTCCACCACAGATTAGCTTCCCTATCAAAACGATAGACCACCGGTACAACTTTTTCCTCTTACAAACAATGGAGGATAGAGAATATCTTTTCAATGGAGTTAATACATTGTTCCATTAGGAGGGTATCAGAAGATCCGCTAAACATGGGAGGCCTTTGCCGCATGAAGGATTCAATGACAAATTGCTCTTTACATAGAGGAGGAGGGTGTTCCACCTGATTCAAGTTATTATTCATAACTCGAGCCATCTGAGCAAGTACTGTCCTGAAGTTTTGAGCACCCACTACCATCAAGTTAGACATATCATTAGAGAAATATTCACATTTCCTATCACATTGGTTTTTGGAACCTATTCTTCTATTTCCCGCCTTTAACTAAGAAAAATAACGTATAATTAGAGGTCTTATATACTTATCCATTGTGCCGGAAAAGGAAACATTGAACATAAAAGTATAAACTTATAAAGAATAAGTATATTCTAACTTGTGATTTATTATGTTTAAATCTAGGTTATCCTCAATCTATTTCTTAACATATATTCATATGGGGTTTTTGATTGTCCCTTAATAATGGTTTGTACTAAGCTCGTGAATCTACCAAAGCATATCACCTGGGAGTGTCGTAACCAAGAGTGCAGCAAGGTCCATTGTCATGCAACAGTTCCCATTCAAGTCTAGCTCAAAGTGGTGTTTTTGGGTTCACCCCCTAGGATACATCTTTGCTAGAGCCACCTCTACATACTCGTATCCAGACATGGATGTATTTTCTTGATAAACCAATTACTCAATACTTACCAAAACTTAGGGATGTTTTTATTATACATTGTCTTGTCTCTAAGGCTTTACTAGGGTTTTCTAATCCTAATCCCAAAAATAACTAAACCTGTCCTCTGAAAAAAACTATGACAACCCTGATATTTTATTACACAATTAAACACAATTTATTACATGAACTTCACTTGATAAAACATAGAAGATCGAGAGGCCTGATGTATTTGGGGATTAGGATCATTACACAACAACATAAAACATGAAACCTGAAACATCTTTATTGAAAACTTCCTTTACATGACCACTACGTTCCCTTGTACTTAGCATTTCATGGGATAACCTGAGGACATGCAAAAGAAAATGGTGAGCTACAAAGATGAGTAAAAGAATAAACGTGGAATAAAATTAAGAATATAATAAATGTTAGACAATAGGCATTTCAATAGAGAACAAGATAAGCATTAACATAAATCCATGACAAAGCATGACAATCATAACATGGAAATGTGGCAACAACTCTTAACATAGAATTAGCATGAGCCAAGGATCATTGCACATAGAGCATGAGTAAACCCACATTTCACATGAAGAATAAGTAAACCCTCATTTCAGTTGAATTATAATGATTCAACACCAATTTCACACAACGTATCATGATACTATACTTTATCCAATGCACTGGAGCACTATCAGGGTGCACCCTTCTTAAACATTTCATTTCACGCATAAGTGTGCCACATGGATCATAAAACATTGAATCATTCAACATAATCATTTATTCCAAAATAAAAGAATGTGGAATACATACCTGAAAATATTTAAACAATAAGTAAATCTTCATAAAGGTGAATACCTTTTACAGATAAATGGGCATGGTATTTACTATATAATGACTTTGGCTTGGAAAAATGCGGTGCAATTTCGGCAGCATAACGACATGACATAAGAACACATAAAAATTGATGATAAGATAGAAATTAGTGTCTCATCATATTTACATGACATGGAAATTAAGGTAGTCATATAGATACATGTCCAAACAAATGTTATGTAATTTAGATTCATGATACAAAAGAATTTCTTGAATGTAAATGAGGAGAGGGAAATTTCTTTTGGAATTTCGTCATAGTAACAGGTGTACATTGGAGGAATTTAATGATAGATAAAGGGGTATAACATCATTCAAACATAAATATGTCAGTATGTGGGAGGTGAAAAACCATACCCCAACATTTATAATTAAAATTAAAAGGGTATAACAATATTATGAAAATTGGACAAAATTAGAAAGGATGAAAAGCCCTTACTTGGTAGTGCGCTTCCAAAGGCTCGAGAGAGGCTTGAGAGAGGCTTATTAGGATCTTGGGGCACCTTGGTAGGATTCTAGAGAGAGTAGGGTAGAGTTTGGACGAACATGAACGTCTTTTAGTGAGGAGGAAGTGGGAGATTGGGTGGGGTTATATAGGAAAGGTGAGGGAATTCTTAATTATTTAGGTTTGGGACACCTCACATTAAATTTATCCAAACCACAAACCAGCCCATGGTTTTCGCCCATGGTTTCTGTAAAAGGAAAGTGGAAAAAAATATTTTATATGGCCAAAGTCTGAAATTCTAAAAATAATGGGGTTGCTTCTGTGGAGGTGAGTCACACTCCCAAGGAAAACATTTTAAAATTACAAGATGTTTAATAAGTCTTTAAGGGTCCATTAATGATTTGTAAAATAAGTCAAACCCAAACAAAATAACATTATTTTATTGCTAAAACATATATTTTCTGAAAATAAATCTTATATTATTTTATAATATCACTATTGGGTCATTATGATGTCATAAAACACATTATATATTTAAATGATATTTAATTTTTACTCAAAAATTTGATTATCTCAGAAAATTATGAAAAATTCACCATTGGATAATTTCGATATCTTGATTCCAGAAATAATATTTATTTTATCTAAATAATTTTCTAAAAATGTTAATTTTCACTTTTAAAATAAAAATTGACATTTATCGGAAATTCGAGGGTTTTGACAAAAATGGATTTCGAACCTTAATAAAAATTAAAATTGTATTCATAAAATTATACAATCATTTACATTTAATAAAAATTAATTTAATAATAATAATAATAATAATATTTTATAAAAATATTATTTAATAGAAAAATCCATTAATTGATCAAAATTTATTTCTTAGTTGAATATTAACTAAAAACACTATTGGTGAATTAAAAACTTTTTACAAGGTAATAATAATAAAATGAATGTATATTAATTATTATATACCAAAAATAATGTACATATCCATAGTACAAGGGTCTTGCTAAATAACCCCTTAAAACACCCGCATAAGATTGAAGAGTGAGGTCTGCGATGGGGACAAACTCTTGGGGTGGCTCAGATAACATTTCTCACATGGTGATATTTATCAACTTCCAATTCCCCCATAGGCGGTTCCATTTGAGCTTAACCTAGTGAAGCTCGGCTTGGGCTTGGTCAAGAGCTAAGCCCAATGACGCCTCTTCTTTTCCGAGCTCCAACAATTGAGCTTCGTATAGAGAAATTCTACTGGATGAGGCCATATCATCCTTTGTCTGAGTAAATTGGATTTTTTAAAACCCATATTTATACTAATCATGTGATCACTGTTCAATGGCTACAAAAGCAACAGTCACAATTTTTAATGGTATTTTAAAATCCAAAAACAAAAGAAGTGAATATGTTATATAAACATTTCACATATTAAGACATTTAATTGGATCATGTTTGGGTCGTTACAAATGGGGTCATATAGATACACGTACCAATATATGTAATGTAATTTAGATTCAGAATTTAATAGAATTTCTTGAATGTAAATGAGAGGAGAGAAATTCCTTACGGAATTTCAGCATGGTAATGGGTGTTCAAGGTAGGAAACAATGAGATAGAAAGATGTGTCTAATAATTCAAGCATAAGGATTCAAGTATGGGAGAGGTGTAAAATCATACCCCAAAATTTTTAATTTAAAATAAAAGGTTATAAGAATATAGGAAAATTTTAATGAAAAAATAGAAAGGAATAAATCCCTTACATAGAAGTGTGATCCCAAAGGCTTAGGGGGGGATTAAGAGAGGCATCAAGGGTGCTTGTGGATCCTTGGGAGGATTATAGAGAGATTATGGTAGTGGTTGGTCTAGATACAAAGTTTTTGAGTGAGGAGAAGTGAATGATTTAGTGGGTTTATATAGGAAAGGAGATGGAATTCTTTGTTATTTAGGTTTTGGAAACTACACATTAAACTAATCAAAACCACAAACCGTCCCACAGTTTTTGCCCATGGATTTTTACAAAGGAGTGGAAAACATTATTTTATATGGACAATGGCAGAACTTCTTAAAATATTCGTCTTGATTAGGTGGATGTGGGTCACACTCCTAATGAAATCATTTTAAAAATTTAAATTTTTTTATAAGTCTTGGAGTGTCCACTAAGGCACCATAATATTAATCAAAAAATCTTAAATTACCTTATTTTAATTATAAAACATATATTGGATGAATATATCTTTTATGTTATTTTATTATATCACTATTGGGTCATTATAAAGTCATAAAACACATTATATATTTAATCGATATTTAATTTTAACCCAAAAATTTAATTGTCTGAGAAAATTATGAAAAATTCACCATGGGATAATCTGGACATCCTGATTCCAAAAATAATATTCATTTTATCTAAATAAATTTCTAAATATGGGAGTTTTTACTTTTAAAATAAAAACCATTATTTATAAAAAAATTCATGGGTTTTGACAAAAAAACATTCAAAAATTAACAAAAATTAAAATTTTACACATAACATTTATACAATACATTATATTTAATAAAAATACATTTAGTAACAATATTTTATTAAAATATTATTGAATTCCAAAATCTATTATTTCGTCAAAATAGATTTCATAATTGAATATTAATTAAAAATAATATTTGTGCTTTAAAAACTATTTACAATGTAATAATAATACAATGAATGTATATTATTTATACCAAAATACTGCACATAATCATAGTGCTAGGGTTTTGTTACATAACCCCTTATAACACCTACATAAGACTTAAGGGTAAGGTGTGCGATGGTGATAGGCTCTTGGGGTGGCTCAGATAACATCGCTCATGTGGTAATCTCTATTAACTTTCACTTCTCCCTAAGGAGGTTATGTTCAATCTTAATGTGTTGAATATCAGCTTGGGATTGATCAAGATCAAAACCTAGTGATGCTACCTCATTTCTAAGCTTCGAAAAATGGGCTTTGTATGAAGAAATTATAATGGATGAAGCCATCACTTCCTTTTTATGGGTAAATTGGATTTGGTAAAGCCCTATATTTATACTAATAAAGTGATCATTGATCAATGGATATATTAGAAATGGTTGCAATTTTTAACGGTGTCCAAAAATAAAAAAAACATAGTTGATCATATGTGTTTCGTAGTTCCGTGAAATGTGTGTTCTAGATTTAAGAATCATTGTTTCCAGACAGTTTCCATTGGATTTATTCATGGAAACAAAAACTTCCAACTGTTCATTATCCAAAGAGGACCTGCTTTCTATAAGCAGGCATTCGTTATGTTTTGAACTTTATGATACTTAATAACATGCATCAGTTTTTATGATGAAAGGTCAGACTCATCACATGATTTTGGGGGGAATTATTGTCTACCCTGTGACACTCTTTGTAAAATTAAAATATTTTTATTAATCCTTATTAATTCACCAAGTATATCATAAGTATACCATGGAATTTATAATCACTTATTAACATGTGTCAAATTTAGAATCATCAGTATGAATTCAGGGTTCTTCGTTAATGGAAACATATGTATTTATTCGAGGTTTTTCGTCAATGGTATTCTCTAATATACTTATTAGAGATTCTTTTAGTCATCTTTGTGATGATACTAGTTTTTATCCACTCAGTGGGGAACTTTGGAATTTATTATCATCCAAGGAGATGAAGGTTTGTTTTGATCTTAGGATCATGCCCGTAAAAAGGGTTACCTACGTATCCTTGTGAATGGAATCAGAACCCTCATAGTTCGGTCCCACTTAATAGGATACATCATAACTTTTAAGGTCATGTGATAAGGACCTTTAAGCTGAGGGTGCATAGTTGAAACATAGTGTGGGACTTATGCTAAAGTAGCCCAAAGAATTTGGAAGGGATATTAATTCCCAAATAAAATCAAACCTATTGGGAATATGGCCCAATGAAAATAGGTTTGATTTGAAGTGTTGGGTTTTAACATCAAGGAGGATTCCTACATATCCCATATGGATGGGAATCAAATACCACGTAGTTCGATGTGTCGTATAGGAGAGTATCATCATTTTAGTGAAATGAGTTTGGGCTTACATCCTGAAAATGGATACCTTGATGATTTGAGGATTGAATTTGGGGGTTATTTTTAAGGAGGAAGCCCAAATTGGGGGAATTAGGGTTGGATTACTGAGGAGGATATCCAGTGAGCTTGTGCTCTGAAAGATCTTCCTATGTATCCTGATTTGAACTAGATTCAGAGTTCTCGTAGTTACTTCGGAGTGTTCATGCACATGTTGTAACCATCATGTATCTCTAATCCCACATGAGTCATGCATGGTGTGAGAAACATAAGGATGTGAAAGATTCAACAAAGGCATTCGCACCTACAAATTTTCCCTCCTTGGTGATGGAAGAGGGCGCGTCGACCGTGGAAGAGGGTGAGGCGATGAACCTTCTGTATGTTCTATTTACATTGGACAAGGGTCCAATGCAAGGAAGAAGGGGTGGAGGTGAGGGTTTTATACCAGGATGGTTTCCCTTTTGGGATTGTTTGGGGATTACTCCTAAGGAGGATGCCCATTTGGGAATTGGTTGGGGATTACATCTAATGAGGATGCCCATTTTAGATTTAACCTGACATAAGTGTTAGGTGATGAGGTTTGAGGAGTTTCTTGAGGAGTGTATCGACTCATGGTACCCAAGGAATCCAAAAAATGATTCCAAACTTGTAACTTATGAAAGGAACCAAGAGAATTAAGTCAACTTGTGGAACTTCATTGAGTGTTATAAAGTGTCTCAAATCATGGTATTCGATGGTTGAAAGTTGCACCTCATAAAGGGCACAATGGAAAATGTCGTCGACTGTATCCAAAAAGTTCGTGGTGCGACTGTCCATTTGTCATGGGGGACAGTGACGGAAGTGAACGGATCGGCCCGAAGCGCCAGGACAATAGCCCGAAAGTGACCCAAAGCAAGGGTGTGGGGGCACAGCCCCATGGTAGAGACTGGTGAGGTTATGAAGGTGCTCCACCAAGGTGTCTCGTGTCGGTGCTTTGCATAGCTCCCCCACGAAAGTCCTCCACGCAGGTGCAGCCCAGAGGTACTCCGTGCAGGTGCTCTACATAGGTGCTCTGCTTAGGTGGTCCACACAGGTGCTCTATGCAGCTCCATATGTTCTAGACCCTGATGGGACATTGAACCACATATTCCCCTTTAATTCTCTCTTCTCTCATGTTTTAGAGTGTTATCAATGAAAATATGGGGGATCATGGCGAAATAGCTATGCAATGGGAGCTATGGGACTTCATCCAACTTTTTCTATCTTTGAAACGAAGAGCCAAAGGGGCATATTTATAGGCATAGAGGGGACCTGGCCGAAGGGATGTTTTATGCATAGGTCCTTCGTGTAAGTCTTCCGCATAGGTCTTCCACATAGGGGTGTAAAAATTAATATGCTGCATAGGTCCTCCGCGTAGGTCTCCCATGTAGGTTCACCATGTTGGTCCACTGCACAGGTCCTTTGCGTAGATCTTCTGCATAGGTCCCTTTGTGAAATTTATCTGTCCTCCAAGTTCCATAACTTTGGATCCTTAAGTCTGTTTCGGCTCTGTGACTAGTGAAATTTAAGGATTTAAAGGGATCTAAACATATTGAGATGGTAAATACACCATGTATTCTCATATGAAACTCGGAAATTGAATTAAATGTGTTGACACCTTTCCATCACCGATCATGTAAATCCACTGCCTACTCCTATATAGAGAAATCAGTCCACTTATCCATTGGTATGGAGTAGTATTTTGGAACATAGGAATCCAACCTGCATCTTCTTCTTTCCTGGTGAAAATATATTTACTCATACTTTACCTTTATTTTATATGTAAGAATCATATCTTCACTCTATATAAAAGTTCATGGAAAACATTTTATGGTGTCTACAGAAGCCCACCCCCTAGAATTTGATTTGTTTGGAATGAAAATATTCTTGTTCTAAGGTGAATGAAGGGAACTTTGATGCATTCCAACATCATTCAGTAAGATTTGGATTTACATCAAGTTCGGAAGGATGATAATTTTTTTCCTAATCCATAGGTCTTAGCGAGCATAGTTTGTCTCTTGTTAGGGTCATATTGAAAAACCTACATACATTGTGCCTTCTGACTTTTATTACTCAATATTACCTAAACCATATATAAATGTAAGTTTAGTGAGCTAAGACTCGACTTTTGTTTAGAGTTTCCATTTGCAGGTTCTCAATCTAATGAGTACCAAGTATTTTGTTACTGGTAGTTTAGAGTCATACTTGTTGGAATTTAATGGGCTAATATTTAGGGTCGAATAGATTTGAGAATAAATTTTGAAATTAGTTCCTAAACATGACTCTTTGACTAAAAATTGCATTAATAATCTTTAAAAATTTCCAAGGGGAATCTTGAGCCCCGATTTTAAGGTCATTAAATCTAAAACATGTATCCACATAAGGGGTGTCTTTTCTAGGAATGACATTACCATTATTTGAAAAATCCATTATGAGGGTTGTGTTATGCAGGGTCAACTGGGGCATATGCTACATAGCCAAATAGCGGAATCATTTGACTGACAGGCTTGTCATATAATAAATTTATGCACGGACACCTAAGGGCACACATTACATAGTCAAGAAAAATATTTCTTTAGAAATTTAATATTTTATGCTGATAGATTTAGCGAAATAATATTAAGGTGACTTAAGACCATGGTAGGTGGTTTTGCCAAGGAAATGAATTTTAAGATTGAAAAGGGGATATTTTAGACCAACGTAAGTCATTAATAAGAAGACCATTTTTAAAAAAAATTTGGTTTATGAGTAATGGTTAAAAATTAATCAAAAAAGGGGATATTTATGATATCATACTGTGCAGTTTTATGTCTTACAGTAAGGACATTGGTACTGTGCAGCTTTAAGTCATGTAGTGAGGAAATTTGTACTGTGATGTTTTAAGTAATGAAGGGAGGACATTGGTACTGTGTATTTTAATGTCATGGAGTGAGGACATTGGTACTGAGTAGTTTTAAGGCATGCAGAGAGGACATTGGTACTATGTAGTTTTAAGTCATGCAGTGATGACATTGATACTGTGCAGTTTTAAGTCTTGCAGTGAGGACATTGGTATGAGAAAACACTCCCAATTTCTTGATAATTTGATTGGAAACATACTACCATATTTAGGTATGAAAGGGAAAATTATAAACTGTGATTTAGGAATTTCTGAAACCGAGGAATGGTATGGGAAAAGGGATAGAAGCATTAGAGGAAGTCTTTTCTAAGAATGAAGTTACCATTACTTGAAAAACCCATTATGGGGGTTGTATTATGCAGGGAAAACTAGGGAATATGCTGCATAGCCAAATAGTGTATTTTTTTTACTGATAGGCCTGTTATGTAGGAAACATATGAAAGGCCGCCTAAGGGCACGTGCTGCATAGTCAGGCAAAATAGCTCTCAGAAGTTTGACGTTATATTTCTAAAAGTAGAAGATTTTTTTTTTGAGATTTAGATTTTCCAAATCATAGATTTTAATATATGGATAATGGTACTAAAATATTTTAAGGATATTTCCAATGAATATATCCAACGAATCATTGGAACATGGATTTTATGATGGTCTAACCCAAATGTAAAAGATATGGTGTCTGTAGTTTTAGGTCATACAACTAGGACCATAAATGGAAACAATATTTTATGTGTGGACAAGGGAATTCAAGGTTATTCCCTAGTGCATAAAACACATGTTGAAGGAAATTTGTAATCCATGATCTTGAAGATTTTTAGATTGTGAGAAAGATAATGGGACAAGTATACTTGAATGACTGTTTTAAAATACAGATTCTTATATATTGTCATCGAAGTTTAAAGGGGTAAAAGATACTATAATCAAGAACAAAATTTCCATTATTTGAAAAACCCATTATGTGGTTTGTATTATCCAGGGCCAATAGGGGCATATGCAGCATAGCCAAATAGTGGCATCTTTTGGGTAACATTCCTTTTATGTAGGCAACTTATTCAAGGCTGCCTAAGGGAATGTGCTGTATAGTCAGGAAGAAAGCTCTTAAATATTAGAAACTCTATCACTAGAAACCGTAAGGAATATTATGAGAATATTGAAATATTCAAGACTAAGAGTGTGAAATATGGAAGGAGGTATTTCTTAATTCACGTGAGAAATGTTTTAATAAATATTGTTTATGAGTTTTAGGTCCTTTACGTAGATCTGACTCATATGTAAAATGGAGACTTTCTTTGTTTCCTTTGAATGAATATGATAATGTATAGTTTCAAGTCATACAATGAGGACATTATACTATGTAGTTTTGAGTCATGTAGTGAGGACATTTTTATCCCTATAAGAAATTAAAATACCTTATATAAAGAAGCCATTTACCTAATTTTTATGCCCATGTGATCTATACTCGGTGTGATAAACAAGAAGCAGTAAGGGTTTCTTTAATAATGAAAAGGATATGCAAATGAAGAATAGGGGTATTTAATTTCCATGCAGTTTAACGTCATGTTGTAGGGATAGTAATGAACCGATATGAAAGGAATGACATATTGTAACTGGATTAAGGGATAAAACCCAAGTGTCACTATAGGTCTTGTTGGAGAAAGAATCAAGTCATACCTAGTTCTTAAAACATTCCCTATGCTAATTAAGGGGTTTTTTATCACATGGATATACCCAAGAATGGGGATCTAGGCATCTCTAGGTATCTCAAAATAAATGAGAATCAATCCGCAAATAATTCTTTAAACAATCATTCCTCACGCTATGTTTGACATAATGAATGGGGGGATTTTAACACATTTTGAGAGAATGGTAAATCTTTAAGACAAAAAATGGTGTAGGGACCAAATGATATATCTTAAAAAAACACTCTGTATAGATCTGATTCATATACAAGAGGAGAAAATAAAATAAGAATATTTTTTAATTGTGGTTTCGCCTAAAATTGGAGATTCAGGCATCTCTACATATCTAATTGAAAAATGAGAATCAAGCCATACGTAGTTCTTGAAACATGGTCTCTATGCAGATCTAACTCTATCATAGGAAAGGGAGGGACTCATGTACTAATAAGGAGAAGTTATGACATCAATGAAGATTTCTTATGGATGCTTCTAACGTCAAATAGAGAAAACATTAGTTGTACATATGATGTCATGCAGTTTAAAGTCATGTGACAAGGATGAAGATGCTATGCATTTTAACATCATGCTGCATGGATGCTTATGGTTGTTATGAATTTTAATATCTTGCATCTAGGAAATGGGTGCTATGTAGTTTTATGTCTTGTAGTAAGGACATTGTATTGTGCAGTTTAATGTCTTGTAGTGAGGAATAATGTACTGTACCGTTTAAAGTATTTTCAGTGAGGATTAATGTACTGTGAATTTTAAAGTCTTGTAGTGAGGACTAATGTGGTTTTTATGCATTTTAATTTCTTGAAACTAGGACATGGGGGATGTGCAGTTTAAAGTCATACAATAAAGACGACATTGATGTATAATTACACAAAGTATTTCATCAACAATCTCGCATTGGTTGGAGTTTTAATAAGCTCTCCATCAATTGAGATTAAAGCATAATATCTATTTGAATAGACCTTATGTATGGAATAAGGTCCTTCCCATTTTGGTTCATGTTTTGGAGGTTTCCTTCCTAGTATTATTGGAGTCCTAAAGAACAATACCAATTCTCTATGATGTAATGAATGAAGGAAAACTTTCTTATTAAAATCTCCTGCTATTATATTCTGATAGACTTCTCAATGATGAAAATTATGAAATATTTTCTCATATAATCATTCCAACTCATTGAACTATTTTAGATATCTTTCATCTATAGACAACAGATCACATACTACAACTCTATGTGAAAGCAATTGTATTTAAATTGGAAAAACTCCTTCAGTTCCATATAATAGTGAATAAGGAGTTGCTTGGGTAGCAGTACAAGTAGTTTTCTGATAAGCCCAAAAGCATTAAAAAGTTTATGAGGACATGATTTCATATCTTTATCAACCATATTCTGTATTATATTTGATAGAGTCTTATAGAAGGCTTCTATCTGTCCATTGATCATCGCATAATAGCGAGATGAATGGTTGGATTTGATATTATGTTACTTTTACATGTTTTTTACTTAAAAAGAACAAAAAATTGTGCCATTGTATGTCAAAAAAGTATTAGGGACACAAAATTATGTGATGATGTCAGTTTTGACAAAACTAACAATGATTTTCACTCCGACTCACTTGAGAGGTATTGCCTCAGCCCATTTAGACAAGAAGTCAGTAGCAGTGAGAATGTAATTGAACTGCTTAGCCGAGGCTAGAGGATAAGGCCCTACTATATCCATTCCCCATGTGGAAAATGGCCAGGAGTATATAGCTTTATGTAGAAACTCTGGGGGTTGATGAATGAAGTTGTCATGCACTTGATATGGATGAATTTTTTTAGTGAAATCTGTACAATCCCGTGTCATTGAAGGCCAAAGGTATCCAAACCTTGAGATCTGATCAGAGTGTCGTTGCCCAAATTGATGGGTACAACAAGCTCCTGAATGTACTTATTTCATGATTTCTACAGTCTCTTATCCATCAATACATCTAAAGATAATTCCATCTAATCCTCAATGGTAAAGGATCTTTCGGTGGCCTGGACTATTATAAAGAGTAAAATTGCCTCCTCGTCACTGGATCTGCTTCCTCTTAGACTTATCTAGTGGAGGTACCCTAAATTGAAGATATTCCATGATGGATTTTCTACATCCCATGGTAAGACCATATGGTTCAGAAATAGGGAAAATTTCATTAATTTCCTCCAATATGGTTTGAACAAAAGGTAAGACCACATGGTGATGGGATATTCTGATAACTGTCTCATCCTGATTTGGATATGGCAAGGCTATAGCTGCATTAGCCAGTGCATATTCTTGGGAATTTTTTGACCACGGGACATAGGACAATTTTGACTCTATGGGAAATTCAGCCATTAACTTTTTGATGTAATCACACAAAGGTATTAACTCTTCTTATCTGATAGAATATTCCTCATTGATTTGTTTGATTACCTATTCTGAATCACCTTTCACCTTTAAATGATCTATTTGCACATAATGGCCCAATTCGAAACCTACGATGAGAGCTTGATACTCTGCTTCATTGTTGGTACCACCTTTTAATAATAGGAAAGAATAGGGACATACTATCTTTTCTGGGGAAATAAGGACCATTATTAATCCAACCTTGTTGAGTTTAAGATTTTCCAGTCTCTTCCCTATTGGACTTCTGGAAGCACCATCAAAATACATTTCCCATGTTTGGGAATTATTTTGAATTGAGAATAAATCTTCATCAGGATGCTCATTATTAAATGATGTGTCTTATGCAAATGGATGCTGAACAATGAAATCAGTTAGAGCTTGGAATTTTATTGCCTTTTGAGGAACAAACTGGATAACAAACTGTTGTAAAATTACCAGCCACCATGATTGATGTCTTGTAAGTATAGGGAGACTATGGATAAATTTGAGCGGGTTATTACAAGATACCAATTGGACCTCATGATGTTGCAGGTAGTGTCTCAATTTCTAAACTGCAAAGATTAATGTCAGGCAACACATCTCAATACTTGAATACCGAGTTTCCACATTAAGCATAGTGAGACTGAGATAATAAAGGCAATTATCATTCCCAGTGTCATTTCTTTGGGATAGGAAAGGACCTAGTGATCTCTCTAAAGCTCACATAGACTATAAGTGGTATTCCTTCAATATGTGGCATCAATACTGGTGGAATCAAGAGATATTTCTTGAGTATATAAAATGATTCTTAGAAATCTTCAGTCCATTGGTAAGTGACTCCCTTCTTCATTAATCTTGTGAAGTGTAAACATTTTCCTGCCAAATGGGTGATAAAGTGCCGAATATAGGCCAATTTTCCTTGAAGTCCTCTTAATTATTTCTAATTTTTAGGATGTGACATACCAAGGATTAATTGTTTTTCTCAGGATCAACTTTGATACCATGATGGCATATAAAAAAGTGAAGGAATTTTCTTGTGGTTACCCCAAAAGCACATTTCAAGGGGTTCGTCTTAAAATTATGTTGCCGATGTTTGTGAAATATGGTTTCTAAATCATCCATTTTATTGGAACATTTTTTGTATTTGACTACCAAATCATCCACATAACATTCAAAAAATTTCCCTAAGAAGGGTTTGAAGATATGGTGCATAGCACATAGGTATGTTGCACCTGAATTATTTAAGCAAAAGGGAATTAATCTATAGGAAAACACACATTGAAGATCTCTAAATGATGGAGATTCTTCATCCTCTGGGGCCATTTGAATTTGATTATACCCAGAGTATCCATCCATAAAGGAAATCACTTCATATCTAGTCGTTCTATCAATTAGAAGTTCTATAATCGGGACTGGAAAATCATCTTTAGGACAATGTCAGGTAAGATCTCTGAAATAAATGGAGACTATAATTTTCTCATTCTTCTTTTTCACTGGGAGAATATTGGCCAGCCATTTGGGATACTAAACTTCCCTGACAAAGTTAGCCTTTATAATCTTATCAACTTCAGCTTCACTTTTAGAGTCATGATTTGTGTGTGTTCTCCTTGCTGCTTTCTTGAATCCATGATGTTCTTCTAGAGAACCCAAATGATGGGTGGCCGCATACGGATTAAGACCTTGCATTTCCATATTATTCCAAGAAAATATATCTCAATGTTTCATTAGAAAGGAAGTTTACACCTCTTTCACTTCAGAGGTTCTGGTCGTACTAATTAGAGGGGGCATGGATCTTCTTTTATACACATATTTATTTCTTTGAGTTCATCCACAGTGGTAGACAAACCTTCTTCAAATGCTAGAGGATCATCCCCAAGATCTTCCTCTTATTCCTCGTTATGTGTTACCTATTATGTTTTCCACTTGCATAGTAAATGACAAGGAAATAATCCTATAATTAGGGGAGGAGTCAGTACTTGAACATCCCAATGAAGAAGCCACTATATCAAACCCTACTAATGATGAAAGGTCTTTCTGTGGTAAAGAGTGATTAAAGGATTAAGAATCAATATCTTAGTATTCCCTCATCATTACTAAAAAATTTTCTACTCTAACTTATGAAGTCGAGGCTCATTGTAGATCAGAAGATGAAATGAAAACATCTCCATTCAAGCTTCCATCATTGCTGGGTGTATCAATAATTTCTCCCATCTTATCTGGCTCAATCACCATGATTGACATTATGGGAATTACTAGATGAGTTCTTGGATTTGGTTTTACCATTTTAACTTGATTGGTGGGTAGCACATAATTTTTACTCAAATGCATGAATAGATTTTTTATAATCTTTTCCAGTTCATTTGGAGCATTAACTCTGGTTATTTTCTTTATCATAGACTTTGTTCCTTTTGGGTGATAAAACTCTGCCTCAATGTATTGAGATTCACAAGTTTTTAATGGAGCCTTATCACCATACAATGTCCCAATTTGAGAATTGAAATATTATTTTAGAAATCGATGGTATAACAAAGGTATGGCTGCATGTTGATGCAACCAAGGCTTTCCAAGATGAATATTGAAGGTTGTGTCCTGAGGAACAACCATGAAATCTGAATTAATCCCATGATCTCCAAACTGAGTTCTGAGTGTAATTTTACATAGTGGTTCTTGTTCAATCTTGTCATATCCTGGAAACATTAAAGTTGAAAAATATAAGCCATATTTAGTCAGGACCAATAGATGAAGTGTACGAATGAGAATGAGGTTGACCCTGAAGTCATTATCAATGAAGGCTCATCAGATATCTATGTCGTTAACCTTGCTAGAAAAATATGAAGGTATGATATTCCCGGGTACCACATGGTTTTTATCTTTTTCTGTAAAAGATATGATTGCATGACATTATGCATAATCATTCTCTATACAGTAAACCTTAGTAGTAGAAACTTCGGTTTCAAATTCACAAGGACTTGAAAAATACTAAATGAGCACCTATAGAAGATCTTTTGATAGATTCAAGCCCTCCATAATTGAAAAAAAGGATAGTATTTGGTCCAATTGTTTCACAAAATCACACTTTTGATCCAAAGGTCTCTGTTTCCCAGGATGGAGAAGTGGTTTAGCAGGTGCTTTGGAAGTTGATACATCTATTATAGATGTAATTTGTGTTGAAGTAGAAGCAGAACATACTGTTGACTTTGGTATATTAGACTGACTAAGTCTATTCATCTGCTGAGAAGAATATGGTGTGTCTTCTAATCGGTCGTTGATAATAATTGTGCTCAAACTAGACATGTTTCTCATGGAAGAAACTCCTTATTCCTATTGAGCTCGCAAAAGGGCTCTTCCATGAGTTTATTCCGCATATATGGTTTGATCAGGGGTAGAGTTAAAATTGTTGTTTCTAGAATTCCCATGTCTTCTCTTGTATCCTCAACCTTGAACTCTTCCTTTAGTTCCCCAATTAGGTATAAAGAATTCTGGCTCAATAAAATCAGAATCACTATTGGCATAATGATCCATTAAATGGATAACATTAATGGAACCAAAGGTCAATTCTTCGTCAAATGAGGATTCTTCCTAGCATGTTACTTCTGTTTGTACCATTTGGTGGGGCAGTGCTTGTGATTTTGAAACTGATGGCGTAAAATCTACCAAGGTCAAGGACAACTTTGGCCTTGATAAGAGATCATCATCTTCTGGATCATCTTTATCCTTATGACCAATTTTTTCTTTGAGGAATAACCTTTTATGAAGATGGTTTTTCTTTAGCTAGAGTGGTAGAAGACATAATTGGTTGTTTCAACTGTGTTTTTAAAATATCATGAGTCCGGTTGATCATTTTCCTGATCATCCAATCATCAAATTTTAGCACATTTTTTACTTTTAACTTCTTTCCATTCACCTTCTTCCTTTGGATCAGTAACAGTAACACATGCCACTTGAGCTAATGAACTTTTCAATTTCACTTGTCCAGAGTCTACCATATTTTGCAGAAGGTCTTTTGAAACAAACCACTCCTGAATGGGGTGCACCAATATCTGATGAAATGGAAAATAATTCCAAAAATCATCATCTCCGTCATTATTTGGATTCTTCAACCTTGGTAACTGAATCAATTTTTTTTCTAAGTCTAAGATGAAGAAACCAGGAACTTGTGCATTCCTGAAAGAATAAACTTTATTCATTAATTTCTCAAATTGTTTCCTCTTTGGATCTCTTCAATAATCTTGAAAAGACATTCATTGCTGTTGAGGCTCTGGAGGCAGAGCCCTTCAGTATGATGAAGGTCTTGAGGTAGAAGCACGTATATGTGCCTGTTTGAGTGTGACTGTATCAGCTTCTACCTTTCCTATCTTCCTTCCTGGAGCTGATGGAATTACATGAGTTTTAGCCTTAGATTATATAATAGCGTCTTCTATCTATTGAGCAACTGAAGTATGGTCTCGAAACCCTCCTGTGTATTTCATATGGATCAATGCTGTGTGTAATTTATCAAACAAACTTTCCACATAGATTGGAAACAACTCTTCTTGAGGGAGTACTGAAATTGATGTATAGGTTAATCCATTCCATCAAGCAATGAAATATGAAACTCTTTAATTCTCCCTTTGTTTATAATTGGTAACATAAAAAACTGTTGTATTTGGTAGTGTTGAGCTAAATTGAAGAAATAATTTGTGATGACGATATTCCCACTCAGTAATTGATCGAGATTGATAACTTGTATATTGGACAAAAGTTGTTCCTTGTAATTACTGCACAAAACACCTAAGCTTAACTACTTCTTGTTGTTGATATGTTCCCATTATAGGATCAAAATGAGAAAAAAAATGAGTTAAGTGTTGTTCTAGATCTCCCAAACCATTTGAAAATGGGAATGTGGTATTCAAAAAATTTGGTGGGGGAGGAATTGCATCCACCCATTTAGGGTAAGATCTCTTTTCTGGATAAACTGGTGCACATCGTTCCTCCATAGGTTCCAACCTATTTATTAATACCTCAATTGTGTTCATAAGAATTTGGGGAATATCTGGATGAGATGGATTCTGTGCAGGTATAGAAACTGGTGTTTGAGATGGTTAAACAACCGGTAAGACCACTAATGGTTGTGCTGATATCTACCTTGGATACCCTACGGAAACTAGTCAATTAGTATGTATATGATCATGTATTAATTGTGTACCCAATAGAGGGAATTCATTATCTGCATATGTAGTTACTACAAATCCCCTTTGATAAGGAGCTTATACATGATTTTTAAGTAAAGGACTTGCCTTGGGAGTATGTATAGCAGAAATACTGCTTTGAAGTAACTCTGTATTGAGTCTTTTCAACTCCATAATTTCCTCTTCTTACAGTTCAAATATCTCTTCAAGTGAAAGAGATTGACCTCCTCCAGTGGAAAAGTGATATGCAATTTGACTTTTTTCCTTTCCCCTTCTTAGTTTCTTTTCGGTGAGGGGGGAGTTGGTTATTTAAAGGAATACTTATATTATGGGAAAGCCTCTGATTTAGAGTACACACACCTTCTTCATTTGTATCGGTGTGTACCATATTGTGGACAAGAACTTCATATTCTAATTCCCCTAAACTGGACTTATTTTCTGGAGGATCTTCTACAATGGTATTGATAACATTTAATGACGTATAATGCATTGATGGAATTCTATTAGTGTTTCTGCTAGATTGTCTCCCTTTTTTTCTTTCACGAGACTCTATTATCCTATATGAAGAATTCTATAGAACTGTTTGGCAAATAATAACATGAAGGGAATCATTGGATAGTTCATTTGTATGATTTGTTTGTGTCTTCTTCCCTAATCGGGAGAAAAATGACTTCCATTGGGGTGGGATTGTAGATGTGAAAAATCCCCCAGCCTTGTATGTTGGGTTTGATCATGTTTTTCTTCTTAAAATATTTGAACATTATTTAATTAATTTGAAGGATTATTAAATGATCCCCTAGCCTAGCAATATTGGGTGATTCTTGAACTACTACAGCTAAAATTCATGCAACCAATCTTCGGATTTTGCAGATTTTGGTTCAGACATCAGCTGGGTGCACCATCTAACCATCACTTAAATCACCTGTTTCAAAATATTATTGTGATATTTCTGAAATTTGCATCCTCTATTGCCTGATATCCTCCAAACAGGACACCTGCTCAAGATTCTTATAGGCATGATGCAAAAGTATCTCAAAAACTTCTTTTCATTATGCCTGATTCTGATTAGAACTGATTAAGGACTATTCTTGAGCGTACATTGGTTTACATACAAAACCTATTAATTGTGGTCGGTTGTGGGAAACAACATTGCATGAAACCACTTTTGGTAGAATTTTCTAATTTTGGAGCAGAACGAAATGAAATTCTCTATATGCACCCCATCTTATGATACAAATACTAGATGGGGGATTAGAAATTAACTGGTTTAGCCTCTTTTGAGCATTGAGACATGCGCGTTGAAGGGTTATCTGCTATTTTTAAACCTTTGGATTATGGAAAACTGAATGAGATGCCAATTCAATTTGGCAATGTAACCCTTCTATTACCGTTACATGATTTTGATATTGACAATATGGTTATACATTCGTTTTCAAATGAATACGAGTTTTTCATAAGTTGATATGAATGTCATGAATGCAATATTCTGTCATAAATTCCAGAATATAAAACTGAGATTTTTCTGAAGGCCAGAACATGGTGAGTATTTCTACTTTAGAAAATTATTTCCTCATGTTTAACAAGTCTTCGTAAAATTTTACTAGAGGTTTATCCACTTGGCCTGACTAAATTGGATGCTCTATATTAGAAGATAAATGTCTCAAGGGAGGTACAGAGAATGATCATTCCCTTAAGATGTCTTCGAACTGAGAATGTGTTTCACCCATAAATGACAAGGCATTTGGCATGACTGTCCTTGTGTTTACAAGTGTCTCAAGATAAGAGGGATTTATTGTTGCTACATTTTCAATTATGGTTTTTTTTTGAAAATGAGAAATACTACTGCGGAGAGGAATTTCACAGAAAATGACATCATGGGGAGGATCACCATGATGGATTATAGCAAGGGATAAATCTTCTTGCTCTTTAGTCTTCTGGCAACACAGAGGGTTTCCGTGGCTCTCATCCAAATATAGACACTCTGGATAGAGATAATATTCATGAAGAGGGCCTTCATGATGAAGTGCCCGATGAGAAATTTCATAATTACAACAACCACTCCCAAGATTTGGTAATGAGAGAGTAGTATCTTGAGAAGCAACTATAAATGTCTCGGGGCTTCGAGAAATCCATCATTAAGAGGAGCTAAATCAAAGTTTGAATCTTTATTTTCCAATAGTGTTTGGAGAGACTTATTTTTGGATGTTTTCTGATACTTAGTTGGGGCCATATATTGGGAGAAGTGGTCAAAATAGGAAGGATTATGTGCCTACCTTGGAGTAGCTACCAGAATGGACTGATTAACTCAAATTGGAAAGGGTGTATGTTCTTGATCCTGTTGTTCATATAATATGGGGGAATATGACCCATGACCCTATTGGACTGTAACAGAGGTGTGTATCTTCTCTGGGATGGAATTCCGATGTGTCATACTATGTGTGGGGACATATTTATATGTATGTTCCCATGATACTACCGAAGTAGTTGTTAAAATATCTTGGCATGCTTCCAGAATATGTATAGGGATATGTGTCTCCCCTTTCACCATTGATGAGATGTTTTTTGTGACTTCATTGGCCGGAACGGGAATATACGTCTATTTGGTATCCAGAGTAGGTGTATGTAATTACTTTTTTCCTCCTTTTCCTATCAATGGATATTGAAACTACTCATGCATGGGGGAAGAGAGTTGGGTCTGCCCCAAATTTGTCATCAAAGCTTTCTAGCTACCTTCTCCAGGGGCTACCAAACGAGGCTATTGGTAGACATGATGAGAAGTGGTAGGTGTATGTGCCTGGTGGCTATTTTACATCAAGTATGCTTGATATAATTCCTTCAATACTGGTGGAAGAGACTGCTAACGGAATTGTTGATTGTAAACATGTGTATGTTCCTATTTACTTGTTGTCACCATATTAGATTGGCTGGCCACTTTAAATGCAGCTAGACAAGCCTGTTGACGGAAGATAACTTGTAAACAGCTGTATGTGCTTGTTCATGGTAATCCACTGGGTTTATCTGGTGGGATTGGTGGGTTGATATTAGATGAGAATGTTGAGCAACAAAATTAGAACAGATGGGTGTATGTGCCTTCTTGTTGTTTTCCATCAAGTTTGGTCAATGGAATTTTATGGAAGAGGCAAAGGTGAGAACCTTCTCCTTTTTTATCAGAAATTGTCCTTGGAGGTTCTTCTTGCATGCCCAAGTCTGAGAGACTTGGGCCGAACGTCCAGATGCAACACCCCCATCATGTTGGGGGTTCACTACCGCATGATTTTAGTGGTAATTAATGGTGGGAGTCCTCAGGAATGACTCATGCATTCTGAAATTGAGGCCTTGAGTGACCTCTTTATCCACCTCCCTATACTATGGGAGGGACTAGCTATTGAATTATAGGGATAAGGACACTAAATAGTTGGAGAAAGTGGTTGGAATCATTTTCTTCTTGATCATAGGTCGCCATTTTCCCAATGATCAAGGATTGTTGTTAACCTGGAGGGCCTGTCGAGCATCCTCCAAAGTAGGAATTGTACCATGATGGCGATATTCCTTCACTAGCACATTAGATACCCATCGTTGAAGATACTGCATTGGTGATGATTTCTTTCCCATGGATGAAGATCCAGGTTGAGCAGCGGTCGGGAGTTCACATATGTTGTCTTGGACAAAGCCATTATTTGGATTGAAGGTAGTTCTGTGGACAACTGAGTACAAAAACAAGATCTATTAAAAACAACTTTTTAGATGGATACATGTAGGATTAATTCCTTTGTTTGGCCTTCCTTTATCAACTTATAGGGTCCTAACAGGTGGGTAACATTATTAACTTGGTTAAGGATCCTTGTCGGGTTCACCATTTTTGTTTCGTAGTTCCTTGAAATGTGTGTTCTAGATTTAAGAATCACTGTTTCCAGGCAGTTTCCATTAGATTTATTCATGGAACCAAAAACATCTAACGGTTATTTATCCAAAGAGGACCTTCTTTCCAAAAGAAGGTATTTGTTATGTTTTGAACATTATGATACTTAAGAACGTGCATTGGTCAAGAGGATGGGAGGTCAGACTCATCACAACATTTTGGGGGGAATTAATTTCTACATCGAAACTCTCATTGTAAAATTAAAATATTTTCATGAATCCTTATTAATTCACCAAGTATATCATAAGTATCCCTTAGAATTTATAATCACTTATTAACATGTGTAAAATTTAGAATCATCGGTATGCATTCAAGGTTCTTCATTAAGGGAAGAATTTGTATGTATTCGAGGTTTTCCATCAATGGTATCCTCTAATATAAAGATTAGATATTCTTTTAATCATCGTTGTGATGATACTGGTTTTTTAATCCACTAAGTAGCGCACTCTAGAATTTATTGTCATCCAGGGAGATGAAGGTTTCTTTGGATCTAGGGATCGGGCCCATAAAATGGGCTACCTATGTATCATAGTGAAAGGAATCGGAACCCTCGTAGTTCTATGACACATAATATGACACATCATTCCTTTTAATGTCATGTGATAAGGACCATTAATTGGGAGGTGCTTAGTTGAAACTTACTATAGGAATTATTCTAAAGCAGCCTAAGAAATTTAAAAGGGATATAAATTCCCAAGAAAAATCAGACCCATTGGGAATATGGACCAAAGAGAATATGGTTGATTTGAAGTGTGGGGTTTGAACCTCAAGGTGTCTTTCTACATGTCCCATATGGATGGGAATCAAAGCCCATGTAGTTAGATGTGTCTCTTAGGTGATTATGGTCATTTGAGAGTAATGATTTTGGGCTTAATTCCTAAAAAAGAACACCTTGATGATTTGAGGATTGAATTTGGGGCTTATTTCCTAAGGAGGATGCCCAAATTAGGGGAATTTGGGTTGGATTCTTAAGGAGGATATCTAGTGAGCTTGGGATCTGAATGAGCTTCCTATGCATCCTAATTTGAACATGAATCAAAGTTTTCATCATTCCTTCAGAGTGTTTGTGTACATGTTCTTACCATCACGTATCTCTAAGCCCATGCGAGTCATACTCAGTGTGAGAATCAAGAGGATGTGAAAGATTCAACAAAGGCATTCACTCTTCCAAATTTTTCTTCCATGCTGATGGAAGGGGGCATGTCGACCCTGGAAGAGGGCTAGGTGACGAACCTTCCCTCTGTTCTATTTACAATGTATAGGGGTCCAATGTAAGGAAGAAGGGGTGAAGTGAGGGGATTATACTAGGATGGATTCTCTTTTGGGATTTGTTGGGGCTTAATCTTAAAGAGGACGCCCATTTGAGATTTAACCAGGCATAGGAGTCAGGTAATGATGGTTGGGGAGTTTTATGAGAAGTGTATCGACTCAAGGTACTCGATGAATCCATAAGGAGAGTCCAAACTCATAACATGTTAGAATAACCCAGAGGAGTATGTTGACTCAGGGAAATTAATTGAGTGTCTCAAATAATGGTATTAGAAGGTTGGATATTGGGACATATAAAGTGCACAATGAAAAATTTCATCGACCAGTTCCAAAACGTTCATGGTGCGACACTCTATTTTCATGGGGGTCAGTGACAGAAGTGAAGGGACCAGCCTGAAGGGCTGGGAAAACAACCCGACAATGATCCAAAGCATGGGTGCATGGGCAAAACCCCACAGTATGAACTAGTGGGGTTGTACAATTGCTCTTCCAAGGTTCCTCACTTTGGTTCTCTATATAGTCCCCCCCACAGATGTCCTCCGCACAGGTGCTCCGCATTGCCCATATGTTCTAGACCCTGAGGGGACTTTGAACCATTATTTCCCCTTTAATTATCTCTTCTATCATGTTTTATAGAGCTACATAAGAAATTTTGGGGGATCTTGGTGAAATAGCAACGCAATAGGAGCTTTGGGACTTCTTCCAACTTTTTCCATATTTGAAATGGGGTGCCGAGGGGTCATATTTATAGGCATGGACGGGATCTAGTCGAAGGGATGTTTTCCGTGAAGGTCCTTCATGTAGGTCCTCTGCGTTAGTCTTCCATGTAGAGGTGGAAAAATTATTCTGCTGTGTAGGTCTTCTGCATATGTCCACCATGTAGGTCCTCCGCGTAGGTCTTCCGCATAGGTCCCTTTATGAAATTTATCCATCTTCCAAGTGCCTTAACATTTTATCTGTAAGTCTATTTGGGCTTCTCTACCTTTCAAATCGAAGGTCTTGAATAGATCTAAACTTACTGATATGGTAAATACACCATTTATTCTCAATAAAAACTCTGAAATTAAATTTAATGTGTTGACACCTTTCCATCACTGATCTTGGAAATCCACTGCCTAATCCTGGATATGGAAATCAGTCCACCTATCCATTGGTATAGAGTAGTATTTTGTCACATAGAAATCTAGCTTTCATCTTATTTTTTCCTGCTGAAAACATCTTTACTCATACTTTACATTTGTTTTCTATGTACGAATCATATCTTCACTCTACAGAAAAGTGCATTGAACACATTTTATGGTGTCTATAGAAGCCCCCCATAGAATTTGATTCATTCAGAATAATAATAATCTTATTCTAAGGTGAAATAAGGGATTTTTGACACATTCCAACATCATTCGGTAATATTGGGAGTTACATAAAGTTTAGAAGGATGCTAAAATTTTCACCTAAGTCGTAGGTCTTAGCAAGCATAGTTTGACTGTTGTAAGGGTCAGATGGAAAACCCTACATACATTGTGTCCTTTGAATTTTATTGCTCAATATTACCTAAATCGTACAAAAATGTAAGTTTAGTGAGTTGAGACTCAACTTTTGTTTTGAGTTCCCTTTGTAGGTTCTAAATCTAATGATTAGAGAGCCTTTTGTTACTAGCATTTTAGTGTAATGCATGTTGGACTGTAAAGGGATAATATTTAGGGTCGAATATATTTGACCATAAATTTTTAAATTAGTTCCAAAGAAAGACTCTATGACTATGAATTATTTTAATATTCTTTAAAAATTTCCACGGGGAATCTTGAGCAATGTTTTTTATGGTCACCAAATCTAAAACCTATAACCACATAAGTGGTTTCTTTTCTAGGATTTTCATTACCATTATTTGACAAATCCATTATGGGGGTTGTGTTATGATGGGCCAACTGGGGAATATGTTGCGTAGCCAAATAGTGGCATATTTTGACTGATAGTCTAGTCATGTATTCAATTTATGCAATTCCACCTAAGGGAATGTGCTACATAGTCAAGAAAAAGTGTCTTTAGGAATTTTACATTTTCTGCCAATTGATTGAAGGAAATATGATTTGGGGGACTTAAGACCCCAGTTGGTAGTTTTTCCAAGGAAATGAATTTTAAGAATGAAAAAGGGATATTTTAGACCAATATAAGTCTTGAATAGAAATTTTTTTTATAAAAATTAGGTGTATGAGTAATGGTTAAAAATTTATCAGAAAAGGGGAGATTTTTGATATCATACTGTGCTATTTTAAGTCATGTAGTATGGAAGTTGGTACTATGTTGTTTTAAGTCATGCAGTGAGGACATTAGTACATTGCAGTTTTAATTCATGCAGTGAGGACATTGGTACTGTGCAGTTTTAAGTCATGCAGTGAGGACATTGGTACTGTGTAGTTTTAAGTCATGCAGTGAGGACATTGGTACTGTGGAGTTTTAAGTCATGCAGTGAGAACATTGGTATGAGAAAACACTCCCAATTTCTTGATAATTTTTTTGGAAACATACTATCATATTAAGGTATGAAATAGAAAATTGTAAACTGTGATTTGGGAATTTTTGAAATCGAGGAATGGAATGGGAAAATAGCTATAAGCATTAGAGGAAGTCTTTTCTAAGAATGAAGTTATGATTACATGACAAACCCATTATGTGGGCTATATTTTACAGGGCCAACTGGGGCATATGCTGCATATCCAAATAGTGTCATATTTTGACTAACATTCCTGTTATGTAGGAAGCATATGAAAGGCCGCCTAAGGGCACGCACTGCATAGTCAGGAAAAATATCTCTCAGAAGTTTTTCATTCTATTTCTAAAAGTTGAAGAAAGTTTATAGAGATTTATATTTTCCAAAGCATAGAGTTTGATTTATGGAGAAAGGTACCTGAATAACGGAAGGGTATTTCTAATCATGATATCCAAAGAATCGGAGGAACATGACTTTTATGAATGTATGACCCAAACATAAAAGATATGGTGTCTATAGTTTTAATTCATACAAATAGGTTTAGAAATGGAAACAATATATGATATGTGGCCAAGTGAATTCAAGGTTATTCCCTAGTGCATCAAGCATATGGTGAAGAAAATGTGTAAACCATGGTCTTGAAGATTTTTAGATTATGAGAAAGATAATTGGACAAGTATAAATGAATGACTATTTTTAAATAAAGATTCTTATATGTTTTCATCAAAGTTTGAAGGGGTCAAAAAAACTATTATCAAGAACAAAATTACCATTATTCGACAAACCCGTTATGGGGGTTGTATTATGCAGGGCCAAATGGGGCATATGCTGCATATCCAAATAGTGGCATCTTTTGGCTGATAGGCCTGTTATGTAGGCAACTTATGCAAGGCCTCCTAAGGGCACGTACTGCATAGTCAAGAAAAAGAGTATTTAAATAGTAGCCATTATGTCACCAAAAACCATAAGGAAGATTATGAGAATCTGAAAATATTCAAGATTAAGAGTGTGAAATATGGAAGGATTTATTTCATAATGCACATGAGAAAAGTTTGAATCAATATTGTTTATGATTTTTATGTCCTTTACATATATTTGACTCATATGTAAAATGGAGACTTTCTTTGTTTCCATTGAATGAATATGACATTGTTCAGTTTTAAGTCATATAGTGAGGGCATTATACTATGCAGTTTTGAGTCAAATAGTGAGGACATTGTTAACCCCATAAGAAATGAAAATACCTTATATAAAGAATCCATTTACCAAATTCATAATCACATGTGAGTTATGCTTAGTGTGGTAAACAAGGAGTAGTAAGGGTTTCTTTTATAATGAAAAGGTGATGAAAATGAAGAACAGGGGTATTAGATTTCCATTCATTTTAACATCGTGTGGTAAGGACAACAATGAAATGATATGAAAGGAAACACATATCATAACTGGATTTAGGGATAAAACCCAAGTGTCACTATATGTCTTGATGGGGAAAGAATCAAGTCCCACATAGTTCTTAAAACATTCCCTATACATATTTGATTATTATACATGAAATAAAGGGGGTTTTTTATTGCGTGGTTGGGCCCATGATTTGAGATCTAGGAGTCTTTACGTATCTCTAAATAAATGAGAATCAAGTTGTAAGTAGTTCTTTAAACAATCATTCCTCACACTATGTTTGACATGAAGAATGGGGTTCTTTTAACACATTATGAGAGAAAGATAAATATTTAATACATAAAATGTTGTAAGAACCAAATCATATATCTTAAGAAAACACTCTGTATATATCTGATTCATATAAAAGTGAAGAAAAGAAAATAAGAAGATTTAGTAATTGTGGCTGGGCCTATAATTGGATATTCAAGAATCACTATGTATCTCATTAAAATATGAGAATCAAGCCATATGTAGTTCTTGAAACATAGTATCTATCCAGATCTGACTCTGACATAGGAAAGTGTGGGACTCATGTACTACTAAGGAGTAGTGATGACATCAATGATGTTTGCTTATGTAAGCTTCTAATGTCAAATAGGGAAAACATTAGCTGTATATATTATGTCATGTAGTTTAACGTCATGCGACAAGGATGAAGATGCTACACATTTTAAAGTCATGCCACACGAACACTTATGGTTGTTATGCAGTTTAATGTCTTGCAAATAGGATATGGGTGTTGTGTAGTTTAAAGTCCTGCAGCAAGGACATTTTATTGTGTAGTTTAATGTATTGCAGTGATGACTAATGTAATGTGCAGTTTAATTTCTATGCGGTGAGGAAAAATATATTGTGCAGTTTAATGTATTATAGTGAAGACTAATGTGGTTGTTATGTAGTTTAATGTCTTACAACTAGGACATGGGGGCTATGCAATTTAAAGTATTGTAGTAAGGACGACAATGATGTGTAATTACACAAAGTATTTATTCAAGAATATCACATTGGTTGGAGTTGTAATAAGCTCTCCAACCATTGAGATTAAATCAAAGGCTCCATTTGAATATACCTTATGTATGGAATAACATCCCTCCCATTTTGGTTCATGTTTTGGAGGTTTCTTTCTGGGTATCATTAGAGTCATAAGGACCAATACTAATTCTCCTTGAAGAATGAATGAAGGTGAACTTTCTTATTAAAATCTCTCGTTATTCTATTCTAATAGAATTATAGATGATGAAAAGTATGCAATATTTTCTCATCTAATCATTCCAACTCATTGAACCATTTCTGATATCTTTCATCTGTAGGCAACTGATCACATACTGCAACTCTAGGTGAAGGAAATTGAATTTCAACTGGAAAAACAGCTTCAGTTCGATATACCAGTGAATAAGTAGTTGCTTGGGCAGAAGTACAAGTAGTTGTATGATAAGCACATAAAGAATTCAAAAGTTTATCCGGACATGATTATTTATCTTTATCCACCATATTCTAGAGTATATTTTATAGAGTCATATTGAAGGATTCTATCTGTCAGTTGGCCACCACATGATAGTGAGATAAATGGTTGGATTTGATATTATGTTCCTTATACAACTTTTTTACTTTAGTAGAACAAAAAATGGTGCCATTGTCTATCAAAATAGTATGAGGGACGCCAAACCTGGTGATGATATTATTTTTGACAAAACTAACAATAATTTTGGCTCCGACTTACTTGAGAGGTATTACCTCATCCCATTTAGGGAACAAGTCAGTATCATTGAGAATCTTCTTGAACATCTTGGTCGTGGCTGGAGGATAAGGCCTTACTAAATCCATTCCCCATGTGGAAAATAGCCAAGTGAATTTAGCTGTATGTAGCAACTCTGGGTGTGGATGAATGAAGTTGTCATGCACTTGACATGGATGACATTTTAAGATAAATATATACAATCCTTTGTCATGGAAGGCCAAAAGTATTCAATCCTTAAGTTCTTATCAGAGAGTCTGTGCCCAGATTGATGGGCAACGCAAGATCCTAAATGTACATAATTCATGAAAGTTGTGGTCTTTTCTATATCAATAAATATGAAGAGAATTCCATCAAATCCTTTCTTGTAAAGGATATTTTGGTGTCTTGGACTATCATAAAGAGTAAAATTTGTCATTTGTCACCTGATCTGCTCCTTCTCCACCCTATCTACTGGAATTACCCCATTTTGAAGGTATTCCATGATGGATTTTCTCTATCCCGTGGTATGACCATATGATTCAGAAATAAGGATAATTTCATTAATTTCCTTTATTCAGGTTTGAACTAAAAGTAAGACCACACAGTGATGGGTTACACTGATAACTATCTCATCCCTAATTGAATCTTCCAAGGCTGTAGCTGCATTAGCCAGTGCATCTTCTTGGGAATTTTGGGAACGCAGTACATATGACAATGTCGGCTCTGAGGGAAATGCATCCATTAACTTTTTGATGTAATCACACTGAGGGATTAAATCTTCTTTTCTGATAGAATATTCCTCATTTATTTGATTGATTACCAATTATGAATCACCTTTTACCTTTAAATGATCTATTTTCACCTGAAGGGACAATTCCAAACCTACAATGAGAGCATTATAATCTGCTTCATTTTTGGTACCACCTTTCGATAATAGGAAATAATAGGGAAATACTGCCTTTTCTGGGGGAAAAAGGACAATTATTAATCCAACCATGTTGAGTTTAGGATTTTCCAGTCTCTTCCCTGTTAGAATTCTGGAAGCACCATCAAAATACATTTCCCATGTTTGGGAATTATTTTGAATAGGGAAGACCTCTTCATCCGGAAGTTCAGTATTAAATGATGTTTCTTTCACAGATGGGTTCTTAGCAGGGAAATTTGCTAGAACTTGGACTTTTATTTCCTTTTGAGGCAGAAAATGGATATCAAACTATTGTAAAATAACCACACACCATGCTAGACGTCCTATAAGCATAGGGATACTAAGGATAAATTTGAGCAGTTTATTACGAGATACCAATTAGACCTCATGATGTTGCAGGTAGTGTCTCATTTTTTGAACTTCAAAGATTAATGCAAGGAATCATTTCTCAATACTTGAATAACAAGTTTCCATATCAATCATAGTGAGACTGAGATAATAAAGGATATTTTGATTACCAACATCATTTTTTTGGGAGAGGAAGGCACATAGTGATCGTTCTAAAGTTGTCACATAGTGAATAAGTGGCCTTCCTTCAACAAGTGGCATCAATACTGGTGGACTCAAGAGATATTTCTTGAGTATATAAAATGCTTCTTGTCAATCTTTAGTCCATTGGTAAGTAACTCCATTCTTCATTAATCTAGTGAAGGGTAAACATTTTCTTTCCAAATAGGCGATAAAGTGCCGAATATAGGCCAAGTGTCCTTGAAGTCCTCCATGTTCTTTCAAATATCGAGGAGGTGACATACCAAGGATTGATTTTTTTTCTCAGGATCAACATCGATACCATGATGGTGTAGAATGAATCCATGTAATTTTCATAAGGTTACCTAGAAAGCACATTTCAATCATTTTATCTTAAAATTTTTTTGCCTAAGTTTTTGAAATAAGGTTTCTAAATCAGCCAAGTGATTGGAACATTATTTGGATTTGACTACCAAATCATCAACATAACATTAAAAAAAAATTCCTAAGAAGGGTTTGAAGAAATGGTGAATGGCACGTTGGTATGTTGCACCTACATTCTTTAAGCCAATGGGAATTACCCTATAGCAAAACAAACCTTGAGAAGATCTAAAGGCTATAGATTCTTAATACTATAGGGCCATTAAAATTCGATTATACCTAGAGTAACCATCCAAAAAATAAATATCTTTATAGACACCCATTTCATCAATTAGAAGTTCTGTAATCAGGACTGGAAAATCATCTTTAAGACAATGCCAGTTATGATCTCTGAATTCACGGAAGACTCTAATTTTCCCATTATTCTTTTTCACTTGGACAATATTGGCCAGCCATTTGGGATACTAAACATCCCTGACCAAGTTGTCCTTTATAATCTTATCCACTTCGGCTTCAATTTTTGAGGAATGAGTTGGGTGTGTTCTCCTTACTGCTTGCTTTAATCCATGATGTTCATCTAGCAAACCCAATTGATGGGTTGCTACATCAAGATTAAGACCTAGAATTTTCATATAATTCCATGAAAATATATCTCAATGTTTTTTTAGAAACGAAGTATATAGCTCTTTCTCTTCAGAGGTCATGACCGCACTAATTAGAGTCGGGCGTGGATATTATTCTGTACCCAGATTTATTTCTCCGAGTTCATACACGGTGGTAGAGACACCTTCTTCAAATGTTGGAGGTACATCCTCGAGATCTTCCTATTCTTCCTCGTTATGTATTCACTCTTCTGTTTCCACTTGAATAGTAGATGACAAGGCAATACTCCTAGAGATAGGGGAGGAGTCAGTATTTGAACATCTGGAAGAAGAAGCCACCATATCTGACCCTATTAATGATGAAGGGTCTTTCTATGGTAAAGAGGGATTAATGGATTGAGAATCAACATCATTGTCTTCCCCCATAATTACTATAACTTTTTCTACTCTGATTGATGATGTAGAGGATTTTTGTAGTTCAACAGATGAAATGAATACATCTCCATTCAAGATTCCATCATTGTTTGGTGTATCAATAATTTCTCCCATGTTATCACGCTCAACCTCCACAATTGACATTATGAGAATTATTAGATGATTTCATGGATTTTATTTTACCCTTTCAACTTGATTGATGTGTAGAACATAATCTGTACTCAAATTCATGAATGGATTTGCAGGAATCTTTTCCAGTCCATTTGGAGCATTAACTCTAGTTATTTCCTTTATGATGGACTAATTTTCTTTTGTGAGATAAAACTCTACCTCAATGTATTGAGATTTACATGTTTTGAACAGAGCCTTGTCACCATAAAATGTCCCAATTGGACCATTGAAATAATATTTCATTCATTGATGGTATTATGAAGGAATGGATGCATGTTGATGCAACCAAGGCCTTCCAAGATGAATATTGAAGGCTGCATCCTGACAAAAAACCATGAAATCTGAAATAGACACAAGATATCTAAACTAAGTTATATGTATAATTTCTCCCTAAGGTTCTTGTTCATTCTTGTCATGTCCTTTCAACATTAAAGTCGATGGAGATAAGTTAGAGTCATTCAGTCCTAATCGACTAAGTGTATTGAACAAGAATGAGGTAGACCCCATAGTCATTATCAATGATGGATCATCGGATATCTATGTCATTGACCTTGCCAGACAAATAAAAAGGTCTGATATTCCCATTTAACACATGGTCTTCATATTCATCCATAAAAGATATGACGGTATGAAATTCTGCAGAATCATTATCTTTATAGTAAACCTCAGCAACATCAACATCGGTTTCAAATTCTTGAGGACATGACGAAGCCACAATGACCGCCCCATGAAGATATTTTGATAGATTCAAAGCATCCAGAATTGAAAACATGGATGGTACATGGGACAATTGTTTCAAAACATCATACTTTTGATCCATTGTCCTGTGTTTCCTAGTATGGAGATGTGGTTTTATAGGTGCTTGGGAAGTTGATGCTTTTGTTATAGATATACTTTGTGTTGAATTAGAAGTAGGAAATACTGTTGAATTCAGTAAATTAGACTGACTAAGTCTATTCATCTGCTGAGAAGAATATGTTGTGTCTTCTAATCGATCTTCCAGAATAATTGTTCAAGAACTAGACTTGTTTTTCATGGAAGAAACTCCTGGTTTTTTTGAGCTCCCAAAAGGTCTCATCCACTAGTTTTTGTTTTATATATGGTTTTAGTAGGGGTAGAGTTAAAATTGTGGTTTCTAGAAATCTCACGTCATCCCCTGTATCCTCGATCTTGGACTCTTCCTATAGTTCCCCAATTAGGTATAAAGAATTCTGGATCAATACAATCAGATTCACCATTGGAATAAGGATCCGTTAAATGGATAAAATTAATAAAACCAAAGATCAATTCTTCATCTGATGAGGTTTTTCATGATAGGTTACTTCTGGTTGTACCGTTTGGTGGGGTGGTGCCCTTGATTTTGAAACAGATGAAATAAAATCAGCCAAGGTCAAGGAAAACTTTAACCTTGATACGAGCTCATAATCTTCTGACTTCTCATTATCTTTATAACCACTTTGTTTTTTTGAGGAATGATCTTTTGAATAATATGGTTTTGTTGTGGCAGGAGTGGTAGAAGACACAATTGGTTGTTTCAACTATGTTCATAAAATAGCATGATCCTAGTAGATTATTTTCCTGATCATCCAATCATCATATTTTTACACATTTTTAATTTTAACTTCATACTATCCACCTTCTTCCTCTAGATTAGTAATAGTAACACATACTAATTATGATGATGAAATTTTAATTTTCACTTGTCCAGAGTCTACCATCTTTTGAAGAAGGTCTTTGAAAACAAAATTTCTAAAATGGGGTGCCCCAATATTTGATTAAAGGGACAATAATTTAGAGGATCTTCACCTATGTCTTTATTTTGCCTCTTCGGACTTGGAAACTGAACAATTTTTTTTTTCTAATGTTGAGATGAAGTAACCAAGAACTAGTTCATTCCTGAAATAATAAACTTTATTCTTTAATTTATCAAACTGTTTATGTCTTTGATCTCTTTGATAATCTTGATGAGAAAATTGTTGCTGCTGATGCTCAGGAGGCGGAGCCCTTCGGTATAATGAAGGTCTTGATATAGAAGCATGTACAAGTGTCTGTTTGAGTGTTATTTTAGCAGCTTATGCCTTTCCTATCCTCCTTCCTGGAGTTGGTGGAATTACACGAGTTTTATCCTTAACTTCTATAATAGAGTCTTTTATCTGTGAAGCAATTAAAGTAAGGTCTTAAAACCGTCCTTTGTATTTCATAGGGATCAATGGTGTGCGTAATTCATCAAGAATATTTTCCACACATATTGGCAGCAACTCTTCTTGGGGGAGTTCTAAACTCTAGAAATATGTTAATCCCTTCCATCGAGCAATGAAATATGAAACTCTTTCATTCTACCATTGTTTACAATTGGTAAGATAAAAAACTATAATCTTTGGTAGTGTTGAGCTAAATTGAAGAAGGAATTTATGATAGAGACCTTCCCATCTAGTAATTGATCGAGATTGCAAACTTCTATACCAGAAAAAAGCTGGTCCTTGTAATGACTGCACAAAACACCTATGCTTAGCTGCTTCTTGTTATTGAGAAGTTCCCATCATAGGATCACAATGAGATACAAAATGTGTTAATTTTTGTTTCGTATCTCCATAACCATTAAAAATTGGGATTGTGGTATTCAAAAAATTTGGTGTGGGAGGAATTGCATCCACCCATTCTGGATAAGATCTCTTTTCTGGTTGAACTGGTGCACGTCGTTCCTCCACAGCTTCTAACTGAGTCGCTAATGCCTAAACTGTGTTCATAAGAATTTTGGGAATATCTGGATGAGTTGGATTCTGTGTAGGTATATAAAATTGAGATTGAGCTAGTGCAATGACTGGTAATACCACTGATGGTGGTGCTGATATCTCCATTGGATAACCCATTGGAACAGGTCTATCAAGATGTATATGATCCTATATTGATTTTGTACCAAATGGAGGGAATTCATTATCCACATCTGTAGTAATACAAATCCCCTTTGCTGTGGAGACTCTACAGGATTAACATGTTGGGGACTTTCCTAGGGAGTATGTCTAGCCGAAATTCTACTTCAATGCAACTCTATATTGAGTATTTTTAACTCCTTAATTTCTACTTATTTTTGAGAATATATCTCTTCAAGTGAAAAATATTGGCTTTCACCAATGGAAAAGTGAGAAGAAATCATACTTTTTCCTTTACCCTTGTTAGATTCATTTAAGAGAGGGGGGAGTTGGTTATTTGATGACATACCAAGATTCTAGGTAAGCCTTTGATTTAGGGTACACACACCTTCTTCATTTGCCTCGGTGTGTACCATATTGTAAAAAAGAACTTCATATTCTGATTCCTCTGAACTAGAATTATTTTCTAGAGGATCTTCTGCAATGGTATTGATAACATTCACTAATGCATAATGCATTAATGGTATTCTTTCAGTGTTTATGCTAGATCGTCTCCATTTTTCCAATTCATGAGACTCTGTTATCCTATATGAATAATTACATAGAACTGTTTGGCGGAAATTAACATGAGGGAAATAATTGGATATTTCATTTTTATGCTTTCTTTGTGGCTTCATCCCTAATCAGGAGAAAACTGACTTCCACTGAGGAGGGGATTGTATATTTTAAAATGTCCCCCGCCTTGCAGGCTGGGGTTGATCATGTTTTTCTTTATCAAATCTTTGTACATTGTTTAATGAATTTGAAGGTTGAATTAAATGAGACCCCATCCTAGCAAGCTACGATGATTCTTGAACTGCAATAGATGAAATTTGTGCAACTTTGCTTCTTATTTTATGGATTTCGGTTCGGACATTAGCTGATTGAATCATCCAAACATTACTTAAATCAAAAGTTTTAGAAGATCTTTGTGTTATTTTATACATTTTCATCCTCAGACATGTGACATCCTCTAAAAGGGACACCTAATCAAGATTCTCAGAGCCTTAATGTAAATGTAGCTTGATAACATCTTTTCTTTGGGAATGATTCAAATGAGAACTGGTTGAGGCCTGTTCTTGAGTGTACATATGATTACATATAAAACCTATTTATTTTGGTCGGCTATGGGAAAAATCATTGCATGAAACCACTTTTGGTGGAATTTTCGGATTTTGGAGCGCAGTGAAATGAAATGATCCATATTCACCCCATCCTCTTATATGAACACTTGATGGGGAATAAGAAATCAACTGGCGTGGCCTCTATAGTGCTTTGAGACATGCGTGCTGAAGGTTTCTCTGTTGTTTTTCAAACATTGGATGTCGGGAAAATGAAAGAAAGGCCAAGTAAATTTGGCATTATAATCCTTCTATTACATTTACATGATATTGATATTCATTATATGTTAATACTTTAGTTTTCAAATGAGTAATGGTTTTCCATAAGTTGTGACGAATGTCATGAATTCAATATTTTTTCATCAATTCTGAAATATCAAATTGAGAATTTTTTGAAGGCCAGAACAATACTAGTATTTCTCCTTTAGATAATTGTTTCCTCATGTTTAACATGTATTCATTATCTTTTACTAGAGGTTTCTCCACATGGTCTGACCAAAGTGGATGCTCTGTATTTGAAGTTAAAAGACCCAAGGGAGGTTTAGAGAATGACCATTCCCTTTAGATGTCTTCTGACTAAGATATTGTTTCAACTGTAAATGAAAAGGAATCAGACATGACTAGCCTTGTGTTTGAAAGTGTCTCAAGATAGGAGGGATTTCTTGTTGCTACATTTTCAATTATGGAATTGTTTTGACAATGAAAAATACTACTGCGGAGAGGAATTTCACAGTGAATGCCATCATGGAGAGGATCATCATGATGGATTACAACAACTGATAAATATTCTTTGTTCCTAGGACTTCTGGCCACACAGAGGGTTGTTGTGGCTCTCATCCAAAGATAAGCACTCTATATTGACTGAATATTCATAAAGAAAGACTTCATGATGAAGTGTCTGTTGAGAAAATTCAGAATTATAACTACCACTCCCAAAAATTGGTAATGAGAGGGTAAGATCTTGAGAAGCAACCAATAAATTTCTAAGGGATTCAAGAACTCCAGCGTTAAGAGGATCTAAATCAAATTTTGACTCTTGATTTTCCAATGGTCTTTGGAGAGACTTCTTTTTGGATGTTCTCTTATACTTAGTTTGGGCCACCTTCTAAGAGAAGTGTTTAAAATGGGCAGGTGTATGTGCCTTCCTTGGAGTAGTTACCAGAATGGACCAATTAACTCCAATCGAAAAGGGTGTATGTTCCTGATCCTATTGTCTGTATGATATGGGGGAATATGCCCCCATGACCCTCTTGGACAGAAACAGAGATGTGAATCTACTCTAGGATGGCACATTTATGTGTTGTCCCATGCGTGGGGATATATTTATATGTCTGTTCCTCTGATACTACTAAAGTAGTTGTTAAAATATCCTTGCATGATTCCAAAATATGGGAAGGGATATGAATCTTCCCTTTCACTGTTGATAAGATGTGTTTGGTGACTTCAATGGCCATAACAGGAATATAAATCCATTTCATATTTGGAGTAGGTGTATGTGCCTGCTCCTGTCCACATTTTCTAGTCAATGGATATTGACAATACTCCTGCATGGGGGAAGAGAGTTGGGAGTACCCCAAATTTGTCGCCAGATCTTTCTGAAAAACTTTTTTGGGTACTACAAAATGAGATTGTTGGCAGGCCTGATGAACATTGGCTGGTGTATGTCCTTGCTGGATATTTTCCATCAAGTATGGTTGATGGAATATTTTCAATACTTTCAGAAGAGACTGCGGACAGAATTGGTGATTGTAAATAGGTGTATGTTCCTGTTTACCTATTGCCACCATATTATATTGGTGGGCCTCTTTAAATGCGGTCAGACATGCATGTTGACTGGCTGATAACTTGTAAACAGGTGTTTGTGCCTATTCACGGTACTCCATCAGGTTTATATGGTGGGATTAATTAGTAAATGTCATACAATACTGCTGAGAAACAAAATTAGAATCGACGAGTGTATGTTCCTGCTCATTGTTTTCCATAATGTTTGGTCGATGGACTTTTCTGAAAGAGACAAAGGTGATAAACTACACTTTTTTGACTGGATGTTGTCCCTCGGGGTTCGTCTTGCATGCCTGAGTCCGAGAGACCTGGGATGAATGTCCATAAGAAACACCACCATCATGTTGGGGGTTCACTACCACATGATTTTGGTGGCAATTGGAGGTGGAAGTCCTCATGAAGGACTCCTTTATTCTTGAAATCAGGTCTTGAGTGACCTCTTGATCCACCTACCTATATTACAGGAGGGACTAATTGTTGCATTCCAAGGATAAGAACCTGAAATGGTTAGAGACGGTGGTTGGCACTACCTGCTTCTTGATCATTGGTCGTCATTGGACCAATGATTGAGGATTGATGTTGACCTAGAGGACCCATTGAGTAGCCTCCAAAGTTGGAATTGTACCATGATGGCGATATTACTTAACCATTACATTAGAGACCCTGCATTGAAGATGCTGGGTTGGTGATGATGTCCTTCCCATGGATGAAGATCTAGATTGAGCAGCGGTCAAGAAGTTCACAGATTTTGTCTTGTAGAAATCCATTCTTTGTATTTTAGGGATTTTTGTGGTAAACTGAGTATAAAAACAAGATCTACTAATACAACATATTTTTTGATGGATAAATGTGTGATTAATGTCTTTTTCGGGCCTTTATTTACAAATTTATAGGGTCTTAACAGGTGGGTAATGTTATTAACTTTGTGAAGGATTCACTTTGGGTTCACCATTTTTGTTTCCTAGTTCCTTGAAACGTGTTTTCTAGATTTAAGAATCACCATTTCTAGGTGCTTTCCATTGGATTTATTCATGGAACCAGAAACATCCAATATTTCATTATCCAAAGTGGACCTACATTCCAAAGGTAGGTATTCATTATGTTTTGAAATTTATGACACTTAAGAACGTGAATTGGTCGAGGGGATGGGAGGTCAGACTCATCACACCCTTTTGGGGGAATTATTGTATACTCTGGGACTCTCTTTGTAAAATTAAAATATTTTCATGAATCCTTATTAATTCACCAATTATATCATAATTATCCCTTGGAATTTACAATCACTTATTAACATGTGTAAAATTTAGAATCATCAGTATGCATTCAAGGTTCTTCATTTTTGGAAACATATGTTTGTATTAGAGGTTTTCCATAAATGGTATCCTGTAATATACCGATTAGAGAGTCTTTTAATCATCATTGTGATTATATTGGTTTTTATGCCACTTAGTGGGGCACTCTGGAATTTAATGTCATCTACGGAGATGAAGGTTTTTTTTATCTTGGGATCATGCTAGTAAAATGGGCTACCTAAATATACTTATTAAAGGAATTAGAACCCTCATAGTTCAGTGTCACTTTATAGGAAACATTATACCTTTTAAGTTCATGTGATAAAAACCTATAAACAAAAGGTATTTAGTTTAAACTTAGTATGGTACTTATGCTAAAGAATCCCAAGGAATTTGGAAGGGATATGAATTCCCAAGTAAAATTAGACCCATTGGGAATATGGCTAAAAAAGAATAGGGTTGATTAGAAGTGTGGGGTTTGAACCTCAGGGAGGATTACTACGTATCCCATATGGATGGGAATCAAATCCCACATAGTTCAATGGGTCTCTTAGGAGAGTATGGTCTTTTGAGAAAATTGAGTTTGGGCGTACTTCCTGAAAAAGGATGCCTTAATTATTTGAGGATTGAATTTGGGGATTATTTCCTAAGGAGGATACACAAATTGGGGGAATTAGGGATGGATTCCCTTGGAGGTTATCTAGTGAGCATAGGCTCTGAAAGAGCTTCCTACATATCCTGATTTGAATAGGAATCAGTGTTTTCGTAGTTTCTTCAGAGTTTTTGTGCACATGTTGTAACCATCACATATCTCTAAGCCCATGTTAGTCATGCTTGGTGTGAGAAACATGAGGATGTGAAAGATTCAACAAAGGCATTCACAATTCCAAAATTTTCCTACATGCTTATGGAAGAGGGTGTGTTGGCCATGGAATAGGGTGAGGTAAAAAACCTTCCCTCGGTTATATTCACATTGGACAAGGATCAAATTTAAGTAAGAAGGGGTGAAGGTGAGGGGCATATTCCAGGATGGCTGCCCTTTTTTCATTGGTTGGGGATTAATTCTAAGGAGGATGTCCGTTTTTGGATTGGTTGAGGCATATTCCTAATGAGGATGCCCAACTGAGATTCAAACTGGCATAAGAGTCAGGTGATAAGGTTTGAAGAGTTTCTTGAACAGTGTATCAACTCAATGTACTCGAGGAATCCTTAAGGAGAGTCCAAACACGTAACATGTTAAAGGAACCAAGAGGAGTAAGTCAACTCAACGAACTTCATTGAGTGTTATGGAGTGTCTCAAACCATTTTATTTGAAGGTTGGAAATTGGGCCACATAAAGGGTGCAATTGAAAATTTCTTCAACTGGATCTGAAAAGTTCAAGGTGTGAATCTCCATATTTCATGCGGGTCAGTGATAGATACAAAGGGACCTACCCAAAGGGCCGGGACCACATCTCGGTTTTGAGACAAAGTAGGGGTCCGGGGTCGCAACCCTATGGTATAGACCAGTGGGGTCACCTAGGTGCTCCACCAAGGTTCCTCACATAGGTGCTCTACGTAACTCCCCCGTGGAAGTCCTCCGCACAGGTGTAGTGCACAGGTGCTTCATGCAAGTACTCTGCGCCTGTGCTCCGCACAAGTGCTCCATGCAGCTCCATATGTTCTAGACCCTGATGGGACTTTGAACCATGTTTTCCCCTTTAATTATCTCATCTCTCATGTTTTATAGAGCTACTTGAGAAAATTTGGGGGATATTGGTGAAATAGCTACGCAATGGGAGCTTTGGGACTTCTTCCAACTTTTTCCGTCTTTGCAATGTGGAGCCCAAGGGTCATATTTATAGGCATGGAGGGGACTTGGTTGAAGGGATGTTTTCCGCAGAGGTCCTTTGTGTAGGTCCTCTTCCTAGGTCTTCTGTGTAGGGGTGTAAAAATTATTCTACCACGTAGGTCTTCTATGTAGGTCCACCACATAGGTCCACCGCATAGGTCCTCCATGTAGGTCTTCCGCATAGGTCCCTTTGTGAAATTTATCCATCTTCCAAGTGCCATAACTTTTGATCCGTAAGTCTTTTTGGGGTCTGCGACTAGTTAAATAGAAGGTATTGAAGAGATATAAAATTATTGAGATTGTAAATACTCCATGACTTCTCAAGAAAAACTTTTAAATTGAATTTGACGTGTTGACACCTTTCCATCACTAATCGTGGAAATCCACTACCTACCCCTATATAAGAAAATCAGTCCACTTATCCATTTGTATGGAGTTGTATTTTGGCACATAGAAATCCAGACTGCATTTTCATCTTTCTTGGTGAATTTTTTTTACTCATACATTACATTTCTCTTCTATGTGAGAATCATATCTTCACTCTATGGAAAAGTGCATAGAACAGATTTTATGGTGTCCACATTATGTCTTATATAAATATTTTACAAATTAATACATTTAATCAGATCATGTATTATTTTCATCAATAAGTGTTTGGGTCATTAGAAAATTAGTAAAGATAAGAAATAAAAATTTAAATTCAATAATGGATTCAATGTATCATAGGGAATGGGGATTATTATTTTGAATACTAGAGTGGTAATTCAAATGAGTTGATACATGGTTGGTAAAAGTGCGGTACCAATAAGGCTCAATTGGTTTTACCAAGTCATTATGCCTAAATCCATTATAATTTTACTTTTCATAGATAATTTTATGACCAAATTATTTAGAATTTGATTTCATGACCACCAATTATGGATGGTGTCTAAACGATGCAACCATAAAGCGATGGTCACATCACATAATTCTAATAAAGGATGGAAGTTATTGAAATCCAGTTTAGGATTAAAGTAAGCAAGAAGATCACAGAATATACATTTGCAACAAATGTTTGAAATTTTTCTACCAAAGGTTAGTTGGAGAACCAATGTTTTATATAATAAATATGTTTAGAAACTTATGGAAAACTGACATTGGTCTTGTATTTAGTTAAGACCACGATGAAATTTATTCTCCAGTGATTGACATAAAGTAGAAACCTATGTTCTGGGAAACATGATCTACTGAGGTATATCTAAAGGTTGAATGGACCTAGTCAATCATAAATATAGTGACATTGTATTTAAAAAATAAAAGTATGAATAATTCAAGAGATGAATTGTTTCCTATGTCACAATGCATAATCTCTCTTAGTGGACATGTCTAAGACATATGCGGAGATAAAGATGATGAGGTAAATCCATATGTCTAATCGATGGATCAATCACATATTCCATGATATGTACAAGAACTGATATTTCCAAGGTATATTTTACAGTAGGAAAATATTAGTTATATCCAAGATCACTGAAAGGGATGTAATCAAATCTATCTAATTGTACTTCAATATGTATATAAGATATGTACCTGGTAATTGCAGAAGAAAGGATACTAGTTTTGGGGATACAAACTAGACTTTCATCAATAAATGTGATCTACTATCGTATTCATGCTAAGGTGATGATTGAGACAAGATCATATAAACCAGTGGTAGCCATACCTACAAATACCGAGTATGTTGCAGCTTCAGAAGCTATTAAATGTAATGAATTGTTCCAATTAATGAAGTCACACCTGGTAAGAAAATTATGATATTATTACTATCCAAGATGTAATGTTATGACAGTAGAAAAAGTGGATATACTTGGGGATACCATCTCTTGAGATGATTTACTCAATAAGACAATGTCGTGATAACTGAATATCCACATGGTGAAACCATAGAGGACCCAATAGCTAAATAAATTACTCATCAGAAAAATGATGTTCATCATGTGAGTTTCTAACACTTTTGGTAAGAAATATGGCACTATTGAATGTGGGGGTGATTAAATAGTGGGATCCCTAGACCCAAATATTTAGTGCTTTTGATTACCATGTCATGTATACATTTACCTATACATGATGTCATCTTACCATTATAGTGTGGACATTTATGTGTCCACTATTGAAATGGTAATTTCTAAACATTAATTGTCATATCAATAGGTTATAGAAGATCCCAAGCTATAATGAGAACCTTGAGATACTATGACATTAATCTTAAATATATTTTCTATCGTTTGGACACATCTTATTGATTTGACATAGTATTTGTTTGAATATCAGGTGATGGGGGCTCATAAAAATTGAGACTTCTTCTCATGAAGTTCACACATGGTGATATCTATAAGTGAGATCATGAGGACAAACCTGAAAATATAAACACCATATGTTTTATGTGTATTGGATGTTTCTATCTATGATCATGTGTAATGGTCTCCTGAATTGATATTATTTCTAGTGTATGTCAATTGATTGCGTACTTTATACAAGATGAAAACAATGATGTTTAAATTAATGCTAGGTAGTTTTTGTTGAGTACATCATTGTTGGAATGACATTGGTTTAATGGTCAAGAAAAGATTTTTCCCTTTCGAGTTATGGAAGTAATATATCTAAGGCCACTTTGATAAGGATGGAAGTACCTTTACAAGACCATGACCATGAATTTTAAGGGTAAATCCATCCAGATATAAAAAAATAATATAGCAAGAAAAATAGAGATGACACATGAGTGAGTCCTGCTTTATGAGGTAATAATGACAAAGAGATTATATTATATAGTACATGTTCATAGGTTGGTTGTCACTGATGTGACAATACTTATCTCTTCAGGGGCCATGATGGGTTGATGGGTCACACTCTTAGTCTGTGAATATTAATCACTACTGTCGAGATTAGGACCTAGAGGGTCACACACAATATCATATTTGAGAATCATCCTTATTCATTTGAATTGGTGTTTTGGATGTGGTGGGTCCCACCACTGGGGTTTGGGATTTTTTCCAAGGAGATATGATCACCAAGGAATAAATAAATTCATATTATTCATGTTAAGAATAATGGACATTGAATTTATTTATTAAATGTATTTACCGGTTTTAAGTAAATAAATGAAAAATATTATTTGAATGAATATTAAAATACTAAAGGTTCATTAATATTTATGTGAGTAAGATTCGAGTTAATGGCATAATTATTATCATGTAATATATTTAATATATTACAAGAAATTGATAATAATAATGAATATTTTTTAAAACTCATTATAGTCGACAAAATATTATTTATATGTGTGATTAATTGTTCATGGGCCGGTCCGACATTGTCAGGTAATTTCATTTACCTCTATAAATAGAATAAGAGAGGAGTTTCCCTGGTACTATTAACTCCCTCTTTCTTCTAATATCTATCCCACGTCCTATATAGAGGATCTGGATCCATGGAGCTCAGATAGATCACTCTCTTGAGCATCACAAGGGAGGAAATGCAGTGATCATCGGAGTGTCAAAGGCATTGTAGATCTCCGCACTAGCACCTGGAATTCGATGATCGGCGCTCCCATGGATTTATTACAGAATGTGTGGATGATCTGGAAGAATTAGGATTTGGATTTTTCAAAAAGTGATAGACAACAATGATTGGATAATGTACCCGGCTTCATATCTAAACTATACATTTTATGATATTGTTTTGTGCTTAAAAGTCTTTTTTCATGGTTCATGGCATAAAATAGGATGTTATTCACTAACATCAACAAGATTACATTGATCTTCAGTGATTTTTTTTAAATCCCACCTATTTGGGGCTTCCCTTGTAGGCTTGGTTACATCATTTATTTCCAAATACGATGAGGAAAAATAGGTTATATCCAAATTATATGAGGGTCCATGGGTTGAAACTGAACCCCACAAGGGTGAATTGGTAGTATATCATGTCCATGAGGGTAAAAATGTAGTGTCCCAAGCCTAAGAGGGTACATATGTAGTATACCAAGCCTAAGAGGGTACATGTATAGTATCTTATGTCCAAGAGGGTATGTGGGTTGCATCCAAAACCCAAGAGGGTAAATGGGTTATCAGTATAAACCCACAATTTTATGAGAATCAATTAGAAATTCATGCACCACTAGGTATTGATTTCCTATAATTTCACTTATTTCTCATTTAAATATTATATACTTGTGTTATAGTAGAATGGAACATGTATATAAAATATAGTAACATGGTATATGTTAGATTATTTGGACTATAGTTCATTCTATTGTGTCTTTAGGATATATCTTATTGTTCAATGTTCTTTTAATAAAATATTTATCTCATACTCATGATTTATCATATGCATATGATCCAATCCTTGATGAATGTTTGTTGAGTTTTCTTCCCTTTCTAATAGTTTTATTTCTCACATTTCTTATATTTTTATTCCCTATGTTATGAATCTGAGTATAACTTATGATAATTATAGATGACATTCTTGCATGGATCAATTATGGATAAATTTTTATAATTGTGTAAGATATGATGATTATGTAGTTGATCCTAAAATATGCTAAACCTTCCATTCTTTTGATTGTGTTTAAATTCATGAGATGAAATGTTTAGTTAACAAAAATGAGATAAAATAAATATAGGTTCAACTCACTTTGTGTCAAATCCAATGATTAAAAAATGTTTTTTATTACAAGATCTGGGAGTGTGGGTATATGGCACCTCAGCAAAGATGGGGTAGGATAGGGTGATTATGGGATTGGGGAGGGAGAAATGTAATGAGGTGTGAGGGGTGGCCATAGGGTTAATGAGTAACTATGTGAAGGGAAATTTTTATATACATTTAGCATCATTTTTTTTGGGAAACAACCTCTAATTAAATAATGTTTTGATATTTTTACAAAAATAAATCAATTAATAAACATTTATTAGTCGTTTTTAATATTTCTACTATAAAATAAAACAACCAATTAAGATTATTCTCTGATGATAGTTTAAATAAATATAAAATAAAGAACCATTATTTATAGAATTTATTATAGTACCCACAATACTCTCCAACACCTCAAAATTTATAATAAATCAAGGATAAATATTACTTCCTCAATCAAACCATATTTTCCCTAGATATGGAGAAACATGAATAAACACTTTTTATCTAACATAAAACACCAAATTACTCCTCCTAATATTAATATATATATATATATTGATGATCTACGGTAACCTTAATCAGTGAAAAAATATCATGAATGTTTACAATATTTCTTTGCACCAGATGTTCCCAAAGAATTTCCAACTCCTCAACCTCCATCCATGATGGCTGATATATACAAAGCTTCTTATAGAATTACATTAAAAGAGCCATGCCAATGGTAAAGTGAAAACTATTATTATAACAAATCTAAACCAAGGGAAATTAATTTACCCCTAAACCATTAAAATATAGATCACATACATGAAATATGTCTTTTAGTGTTTAGATAATACACTTTTTCTAAGATTCATTTTGAGAATGAAAAGATTCCTTAAGGATTAACTGAGACCCTAAAGCTTGTTACAAACCCTTATATACTATCAAGTTAAAATGAGGATCATGATTATGAATGATTATCCTAATAATTCCATGATTCCCTAAAATATCCTCCATATTATAGGCATCCATTACATTCAAGTCCTTGATCTCTAACAAATGAGACGATGTCATCAAATGAACAAAAATCAACCTGATGATGTCACAATCTCCTTGAAATCATGGTAAACCTATAATAAAATCCATGGATATGTCCTATCACATTCACATGGGGATATAAAATGGCCATGAAAATCAAATCATCACATAACACTTGACCATAACCCTTTGATAAACCATACATTGAGACAAAAAATTCACCACTATCCTCTTTAACCAAAGCCACCATAATCAAGTAATCAAAGAATGTTATATCTTGGATGTTGTAAGATTTATTGCTATTGGTAAACCACATAAAACATGAATAACCACCTCACAATTCACTAATAGGACAAAAAATTCTCCGTTTAATAACTCATGATATTGTCAATCTTTTGACCATTCATTTGGACAATTACTATAGAAGATATTTTCTTGGAAATGCATACCTCATAATCATTAAAGTGTGATTGACCCATACTATGCATCTAGAAAGTACGCACTATTATTTGATATGGAAAACTCTATCTAAAATATTCACCATATGAAGATATAATTACCCAAGCTCCTCCCTCACTATCCGTGCATAGCTCGACTCATGACCAATATCTCTACATGAATTCTTACTCAACGCATAGTCCAATAAATTACTATTACCTGGGGTAAATATGATCTCAAATATAACTCCATGAAAAAAAATAACCCACCTCACTAATATTGATTTTGGTCAAGTTGATATAAAATTTACATCAGGATGTATTGGTCTGTGAGGACCACAAAACACTCTCATATGAGGTAAGGTCACCATAATTTTAGAGAAAACAACACCACTTGTTGATCAATATCATAGTCATTCATGGAGATATAACTACCGTACTATATAAGAGATTATTACTCTCTATTTTAATAACATAAAACCGAATATTATATGAGAATAATTTTAGAAAACATCAAACATGAATCCTTCCTCTTGAAGGAAAATAATAAGAACTATAACTAACTTTTCATTATGGTCTTCAAATTCCACTTAACACTGGTTGGTTTTTACACATTTATAATTTTTCTTATTCAGAACCATTAAAGGGGATTTAAACAAAAATAAATAAAATAAAAACCTTTTATTATAGTCTATATGACCTATGAATCTATAATTCACTGCTACATTCTTGGGATCCACCAAAGAAGCAACCACCTATATCATTGATGGATCCATTCCTTCACCCTTCCGAGGCACATAATTCTAAATAAAGTACACCTCTATTGTAAAAAACTTATACTTGGATAACATACCATAGAGATAATGTTTCCTAATAACCTTAAAAATAATCCTTATATTCTCAACATGCTTCTCTTTAACATTGAACATATAATAATTTCATTAAAAAAACTGCAATGAACTAGTCAATAAACTTATTCCACATAGTTTTAATCAATACTAAGAAAATAGATAGGTAATTCTTGACTCTGAAAGACATAATCATGAACTCAATGTTATATAAAATTTCTAGAAAGAGGAATTTTAGATATCTTCCTCACTTATCATTGTCTGATAATATCAAAACTGTATAATATCCTTTGAAAATTTACTATCTTACTTTAAATAATCGAATAAATTTTCAATCATTAGAATATGATAATAGTTTTCCCTATTAACTAGGACTATAAATGATTGATAATTTTCAACATTATAATACCATCCAAATTCATATCAAACATCATTAGAGTTACCGAACAAGACATGTCTGGGTGGATAAAATCATTTAAAAATATAGTATCAATCTTAATCCACAACTCACTTAACCAAAACGATATTGTCTAATAAAAAGAATCAAAAATTAGAGTTTCATCAAAACATAACTCTGTCAACATAGTAAACATAAAAAATAATACAAAAAAATCACATTTTAATATATGGTTATTTATTATATAACATGATGATATGTTCTATAAATTATTTAGGTCTAGTTCCTTTGGTAACATGCATACATGATCAACTGGTTCATAAATGACCAACATCATCTCCCACAATGTTCTTCATAACTATCACCCTTCTTGGACATAACATATATAACACCTTTATTTCTTACTCATGTAATGAGAACATAAGAAAGGGTGAACTTAGATTTTTAGTAAGGGTAAACAAAGAATATATCAACATAACATGATTATAAGGGTATAAGAATATAATAATAACATTTGGAAACTACTATCTTTATATCATAAAACATAAACATGATTCATTTCATAAATATTGTTTTTTTGTATGGAATGAATAATAAAATAATCAATGAAAATAATCAATGTATGAATAACATTGGAATAATACAAGGAATTGTCACATAAAAATAATTATAGAAAATAAATTCCTTAGTAGTAAAGAATTATTTACAAGATAGTTATAGTTGATTGGTTTCACTCTCCAAACTATTTTAATAGTCATGGTTCACTCTAAAGACTAACATAGTGGATTGAGTTCACTCCCCAAACCATCTTAGTATTCACGGCTCACTGCCTAACTATCATAGTGGACATAGTCCCTTACTGATCTAGGTTCACTATATATTATAAACCTATTTATCTTACGAGATATAAACCTTTAACCCATGAATTGGAGGGACCTATAGGTCTTAAACTGCACAAATTCAATATATTTATGTTCCACAATACAAAAAACATTTATCAAATTAGTATTTATGACAAAAAATGGGTTTTATAAACATTTTAGTATAGAATGACCCATTAAAAAGAAACATGTTCAATAAAAAATTCATAATCTCACCATAATGTAACTAGTGAAAAATAAATGGGATTCTTAAACATTTTATAATTTCATAATAGAATAACATGCTGGAAAGAAACGTGTTACAATTTTTTTTATCATATACATGAACCATATAGACAAAGAATAAGGATGGTATCCTTGGATAATATAACTAGTAAATATTAAGTGTCATTTAAAAGGCCTAGAATCCAATTTCCCATATATGGTGGTTACATTATTACGATGGAATAAGATATACGGTATTTCATGCCAACATATAGACTAATTTATTAGCCTTTGTAAACCAAATACATACATAGAAATCACATTAAATTTTAAAACACAAAATACATAAATAATTTCATTGAGTCAACCATTATTCCCCTTTTTTGTAACCTTTCATATCAGTCATAGTATATTTCTTCGAATCATAGATGAAATTTGAATAATAAGAAAGGGGTGAGCTCAAATTCTCATTAAGGGTATAAATATAAAGGAATCCATGAGTAAAAAGGAATAAAAAATTTGAAAAGTTAAATAACTGAAATACATTCCATCTAATCAGTAAATTGAGCATAATATGATAGGAATGATTGTATATCAAATAATTACATACAAATAATCACATAAAAATGAAACATAACTATGGATATTCTAACTAATCGAATAATCACATGGAATATCAACAACATAATTTATAATGATGTAAGGAATAATTTCGAACATCTAAAACATATTGTTGATGATTCATTCCTATAATATAATAAAATCAAGGATTTTATACAAGAATCTAACTTTATAAAGGATTCGTACAAGGAATCTAATAAATGGGTAAGTCATTGGCCAAAAACCAGCCTAGTTTGTCTCAGGAGACCTACTGATGCATCTAGGTGATATAGCTTTCCCCGATCTTCAAATACTAAGTCTAATAAATTCCTTGTATGAATGTTGTGAGACATAAACAACTTATACATACTAAATCTAAATAACTCTCCCCAATAATAAACATAATCACAAAATATTGTATGTAATATGGTGAATGATATACAAATTTAACTTCCACAATCAAACTGATCAAAAACCATTTCATAAAATATTTTTTATGATATCAAAATAGATCAACCCTTAATGAAAAATAAGAATCAATTATGGGTGTTGAAATAGTTAAAAATAATATAATGAAATCATTGAAAAATCATGAGAGGAATACATTTTTTTCACTAAAATTATTTATTTAGAAAGGTGTGTGATTTTTTTTTTGAAAATAACATTTTAAACATGTACAATAATCTTCAAACATTAAGGCATCATGACAATAGAAAAAGAATATCATTCCATATATGTTAAAAACCATTTCTTCCATGTTTTTTTCAAAAAATTCATAGTGTACCTCATTTGGAAAATGACCAAAATATCTATTTCAAACCATTTTATAAAAATTCTAACATAGGTAAAAGGAATTTAAACATTCATACGATAATAGTAAAAACCCTTTTGAAAACATTCCTTACCTAGAAACATTCATTTGTTGAATGTGATTTAACTCTAATATAATGTATTAAACCATGTTATTAATTTATAAAAAATAGAAATTTTTATTTATTATTTAATATATGATCCTATTATATCATTTTGTTAATAATATTTCATTGATACCGTTGTTTCAGGTGTTATCTTTTTAATTTTCCTATGCATGTTTTGATGTATACGTCATGTTTCTTATGAATAAGATATATATTTTTCGTCTAAATAGTGATATTAAGTTCATATATATATATATATCATATTTAATCATTATATATATTTTTATAATCACTATTGAGTGTTTACCATTGAAAATTAATCACATTATGTTGTGGAGACAATATATCGTACGTATGCACGAGCGACGATATCATTCCATAAATGGTGAAAGTGTAAAGAATTGGATTGTGTATTGATTTTTATAGAATACATTTCATGTTATAATTATCATATATATCCACTATTTCCATCATTATACCCATTGGGTTAAAGTGGTGATGAAAAATAGATTACACCACACTGTGGAGACGGTAAGTCGAACTACGCACACACTATTATTTCATATTTATAAGATAGCTAAAAGGTGGAATATGGTTTTCCCATAATAATAATAACATCATAAAATATTTATAAGGTAAGAGTTATTAATTTATCATAGAAAAAACACATTAAGAGGAAGTATGAGAACAAATGATCTTGGATTAGTTGGTAAAATCAACTACGTCTTCTTTAGTGAATATCCATTAGAACTTTTCTTAGGGGATCTAGGGTTAATCATTTTTTAAGACAGAAATATCTAGATCTAGTATAACTACGTTTTTAAGAATTTTTTTTAGGTTTTGGTTGATCTAAAAGTATAAAAATGTTGTAAAAAATAAAGGGAGGAGGTGCCCTTGTATAATTTAGGTGAGGGTCACTTTTGGGAACTCTCAAAATATTAAATTAATATAAATTATTTTTTTATTAAAAATAAAAAAATTAAATATTTTAAATATAATATTATTATGGGTCTAACTAATATAAAATAATATTGTTTATACATGTTTAGGTCACATCATTACCCTCGTTGTTTGACATTAACCCTTATTTAATCCATTTAACTCTTACCATGACAACATTCATTTTTACTCTTCGAGGGTCAATATTGTTACTATAAAATGAAAAATGAACCATAACATAAAAATAGATTTTATTTTTTTAACTTTTCTCATACATTTGGATTAATTTTAGATTTTAATAAATTTTCTACCCTTTAATGAAATATTAATTATTTTAATATAACATTAATATCAATTTTGACAATTTTCATTACATTTAATTTTACAAAAATTCATTAAAACAATATATATTAAAAACCACTTTTAACAAGGAAATAACATATCAATGTATTTTAGAAAAATTTGGATGACATTAATTATTTGAAATTAAATTTATTTTAATATTCTTAATATCATCTATTAAAAATTCCGTTAATTAAACAATCACTGAGTCATCATTTGGAAAGCCTTTAAGGTGATTTTTATTTCCTAAAAAATATAAAAAAATCCCATGATTACTATTATCATTTTATATTTTAAATAAATATTTATAGTTGAAGATATTTTTTTAATATCCATATTGTTAACATGTAATACTAATTAAAAATACGAGTATGACATATTTTACTTTCCTTAAAATAAAATACTACAAAATTATTAAAGTCATCCAAGTGGATACAAGAGGCTAGAAAATTTTCACATGGATAATTTTAGTATAATAAACTCATCTAATAAAATTAGGACAAGTGTTAGGGTAATTTTATAATATTTATAATATTATTTTAACACATAATAAATCGATTTAGCATTAATCGTGGTAATTAAAATAAATATGTTTACTATTCATATTGGAAAAAAATAAAAGTGAAATATTTACTAAATTTAGACATTTTGATTATAAATTTGAATCCAATTTTAATAATTAAATTTACATAATTTTCCAATATTAATTTATAAGTAATCCCACATAAAGGTTGAAACAACAGGTTTTTAAAGTAAAAATGTTCAAAGTATTAAAATGCTTTTATATCCAATTTCAATGTGAAATTTATTACAATTAAAAAAATGGGTTTATTCAGGTATAAATTAAAAATTAATACTTTGAATAAAATTAAAAATGTAATTTTACTATATAATTAAATTATAAGAAAACCCAGTTTTCAATTAAAATTTAGTATTTTTTTTACTATTCATAAAAAAAGAAAAATATCAAAAAATACCAAGAATTCAACCATTGTAAATTTTGGGATTAATTTTTCAAAAATAAATTTTATTTTTTCAATTAGAATTTATAAAAGTGTCAAAATTTGGTTTTAAAAGTTGTGCTCCATTAAAAGGTAAATAAATTTCTTTTAAAAAATATAGCTTTTATGCTTAAAACTGGATTTTTTCTTATCTTATGACTATCAAATCTATTGGATGAATATAAAAAATTTGAATATATTTAAATTTAATAATGTTTATAATACTATTCATTGACTCAAATTTAATGGCTATGTTATAATAATATATCACTGTATGGTTAAATTGGTTGTTTAATGCAACGTAAGCTATTAAAGTGATAAAATATAAAATGTGTCATAACATAAATACTTTGGGTGTTAAATTCTCCAGTCATTAGAAAATTTCCTATTCATAATTTGAATTTGAAATTTATAAATAAAAGTTTGATACTTGAATATTCTTTTGTGGGAAACCCACATTAGAAATAGGGTTAATAAAACTACTTCTTAAAAAGAGGAAAATGGAACTCTGAATGTCACCACAAAATTAGGATTTATATTAGGATAACATTAGTGGTAAGTGAAAAGATAGAATTTGAAGAGAAATATAACTCTCATGTTCTGATCAATTGTGATATATAACATGGTCATTAGAAAGTTCACCATCACAAAATCAAAAATTTGTGATTAGTTAAAAGGTTATTGATTCATATGAATGAAAAGTAAATGAATAATTTATTTGTTCAAAAAAAATTTCATAGAGATGAGGGATTCTTATACGATTTATATAATAACTTAAATAAATAAAACTACTTGATTAAATTTCAATTCATAATAACAATCTCATGCTTTTGTTAAACTTTAATCTATTTCCACATCATTTCAGAAACCAGGAAAAGGATATTCAAGATGTATTTTAGGCCTGAAGAACCTTTATCAAATGATCCCTATGTTATTTATTTTACAATTAAATATTTATTAAAACAAAAAATTGTTAAAATAGATTTTATAATATGATAAATCATACTTTAACCTCAAAAAATAATATTCAATGTTCAATATAATCCATTCCATAAATATTTACCTTGAGGCTCATTTAAAATACATCTGTCCAAATTCAAAGATGAATAATTTATAAGCATGGTAACTGAATTTCTAAGATCAAATTAACATTATATTCTCCAAAAAAATAATGCATCTATTATTCTCACATAACACATATATGAAAACCATTATCACATTAAAACCTTAATGAAATAATGCATTATTCCAAGTCCTTAAGTAAAAAATATTAGAATCCAATTGTTATATATCTTATGATTTGTATAAAAATAAAAAACAAATAATTTAATTATTCCACTCTGGCTGTAGTAATAGGATAATATTGATCTTGATCACTTTACTTATTCTACAGTATATTTCTTTGATTCTTTGAGAATTCGTTTTCATAGTTCCCCATATACTTATAGTGTAAGCATTGCACATTGTAAATGTATTTCTCTCCCGTAAAATCACATGCTTGGTGGATTTTACCCACAATTTAAACAATAAAAATTTCCTTTTAATCATGTACCTTGGTGTTTAATTATATAATTATGACATGTTATGACATCCATATTTCACTTCTTCCCTATATCCAACACTTTCTATACCATTTTCTTCTTTTCTGGAATCCTCTTAAAGTTATAAGACTTTGAAAATTCTTTCTCTATCTTTATATCACATGAGAATATATCCTCCTATGATGAGAAGTTTTGGGAGACCAGTTCCCTTTGTAGATATGGATTCAACACATCAAATAAACGATCAACCTTACTACTTGGGTTACATATTTAGTCTATAATATGACTCTATAATCTGGTAAAGTCTGCTTCATACATAGAAACATTCTCTTCCTCATTTTCTCTATGACTAAAGATTTTTCTCTCTATATCTGTTCACAGCTCATTAGGGGAATATTTTTCCCTAATAAGTTTGTTAATATCCTTCCATTCCATGTTAGATATTTCCCCAACCATATTATTTTTTTGAATCAATGACCACCACTACTCCACATCTCCCGAAAGATAATATAATGCCAAGACAACATTATCCCTTTAATTACTTCCCAAAGAGAGAAATATACATTCCAAGAACTTATCCATTGATTAGATACAAAGGTATTTTTAGTACCATAGAATGATGGAGTTTATTTATAAAATAAAGTGGTCCAACATTGTTACACCAAATTGTTGATTGGGTTTCTCTATATGGGTATGTTATTATTAATAAACTATGATAGTTGTCCTAATAATGTTATAATTTTTTGAACTCTATATATAGATCAATCCATAGTTCCAACTTCACTATCTTGTATAGGAAGAAAATCTACACATGCATTGATATAGTTTCCACTCTTACTAGGTTCCATTTCAAAGAAAATGAAATTCCCTATATTAGATCATAAAATTAGGAAAAATAATGTATAGATAATAACTAGTGAATCAATAACCTAAATTGAAAATATAGATACATCTAATATCTAAATCATAAACTTAGTTTATTTAGATATATATCGTAAATTTTTCAAATGGTTTCATTCTGCAAACTATGTTTTCTCAAATCTAGTTCCAAAGTTTTCTATTAAACTTTCTATAATACCAACTGTAATGACCCTACTTTAGTTGCTTAAAGTCAGGGTTTACTTTATTAAATTATAATAATAAAAAAGATATCACAACCCAAAGGACCTAATGGTTTATTATTCATGATAAACTAGATACATACTTGAATTTAACATTAAATTTTAAAATAAAAAATAAAAAATAATTTCATTGAATCTACTATTTTCCCCCTTTGTGTAACCCTATTTACCAGTCATAATATACTACATATAATCCTATGAAAAAATAATACATGTGAAGGGGTGATCTCAAATTCTCAATAAGGGTAAGTGTACAATGTATTCTGTGGGTAAATAAGGTATAAACAATATTACATGGTAAATAACTAATAAAATGCCATTTAATCAATAAATTGTGCTTAATATGAGAGGAATGATTATATATCAAATAATTCAATATAAATAATCACATAAAAATAAATCCTAACCAGGGATATTCTAACTAATGATACAATCACATGGAATATCAATAACTAAATTCATAATTATGGAATTTATAATGAAAGACATCAAAAATATAAAGCCAATGCTCCATACCAAGAATATAATATAATCAAGGATTCATGACAGGAATCAAATATTATCAAGGAATTATGCCTATAATTTAATAAATAAAAAATTCCTTAGACATAACCATGTATAGTTTGTCTCATGAGACCTACCGATGCATTGTGGGGTTATAACAAGTCCTGAACACCATTTACTAAGTACAATACATTTCTTTTATGAATAGTATGAATCATTAACAACATATACATACTAAATTTAAATAACTCTCCCTAATCATTAAACATTATCACAAATCATTCTGAGTAATATAGGGAATGGTATCAAAATAGCACATCTATATTAAAACTGATAATAAAACATTTAATAAAATATTTTAGAGGATATCGTAATTCATCAACCCTCAATGAATAATAAGAATAAAAAGGGGGTGTTGAAATAGATTAAAATACTCTAAAAAATCAATGAAAATTACTGATAGAAATACATTTTTATATATTGAAATCATTTATTTAAAAATATTTTCAATTGTAATAAAAAAAATTTCTTTGAAAATTGCATTTTAAAATTTTAAAGTTTCTTCAAACCATTAATGAGTCATGATAGTGTAAAAATATGCTCATACCACATATTTTAAAAACATTCCTTCTATATTTTTTTTAAAAGAAGTCATAATATACCTCATTTGGAAACTAGAAAAAAATATTCTTTTCAAACAATTATATAAAAATTTAAACATGGGAAAAAATAATTTAAATATTCATATGATAATAGTTAAACAATTTTCAAAAAACATTAAGAAAACATTGAGATGGAAGAGATATATTCCCCATTTGATACATATATAGAAGAAATCCCAAATAATGACAATATAGTGGAATAAACACTTAAAAAGATAATATAATTAGTTAAATGAGTCTTTTAAATTTCTACATAGTAAATCCACATAAAAAATTATAAATAAAACATAATATAGTTGAAATTAGATTCACACAGAACCTAATTAATTAAATGGACATTTAACCCAATGAATGAAAATTGAGTTAGGAAATATTGTACCTTGAACATTTCATTATTTGAAAATGATTTAACTTCTCTTATAAGGTGTTAAAGCTTGTTATTAATTTATAACATATCCATATACATATTTATTATATCATATATGATCCTCTTATATTTTTTTGTTAAAAATATTTCGTTACTACCCCTGTTTGGGGTGTTAACTGCTTCGTTTTTCTTTGAAGTTTTTTTGTGTAAGTCCTATTTATTTTGCATAGTATATAGAATTTTCGTATCCAAAATTATATTAAGTTCATATATATAATATTTATTCATTATATATATTTTTGTAATCATTTTTTAATGGTTTACATTTAAAATTAATCCCATCACATCGTGGAGATTGTAGGTCGTACGTACGCACAAGCGAAAATATCAATCCCTTAATAGTGAAATGGTAAGGAAGTGAAAAGTATAATAATTTTTCCAGAATAGATATAATATTATAATTATCATATATATCAAAATTTTGAATAATTATACGCATTCAATAAATGTTATTATGAAAAACATATTACACTATGATGTGGAGATGGTAATCCATATGTACGAACGCACGATGCGTTAGGTTTCTTATGATGTATAAAAGGTGGAATATGTTTTTACCATAATCATTGTAAAATATAGCATTATATATATTACTATATTTGTTACTTTATAATTCAAAAACACATGAGGAGGAAGGAGAATAATAAATTAACTTGGATGAGTTGGTAAAAATGATTATGTCATCTTCAATGGAATTCCTTTAGATATCTTTTTAAAGGATATATGGTTGGTATTTTTGGAAGAAAAGGATCTAAATTTTTTTGATAAGGATTCTTTTAAGAGAAATGGGAAGTATTTTTTTGATATTGAAGGCTGGATTTTGTGTGATGAACTAAGGTAGGAGGTTCCCTTTTATAATTGAGGTGAGTGATACTTTTGAAAAATTTCTAAATATTAAATAAATATTAATTAATATTTAATTTAAAATAGCACAAAAGTGAAATAGTTTAATTCTAATATAACTGTGGGTATAAATATATCAACAAATAATTTTTAGACAAGTTCATGTTTCATTATTACCCTTATCTTCTGGATTTATCCTTTATTTAATCACTTTATCTCTTACCATGACAACAATGATTTTTACTCTTTAAAGGTCAATATTTTAACGATAGAATAAGAATATAAACATAAAAGAATCAAGGATGATATTATAAACCTTATCACAATAAATTTAAAGAATTTTTTACTTTTATTATTTTATATCATTTAATAAATTATTAATTATTTTTATATAAGATTAAGGTCAATTTAGACATTATTTTCTACTTTTCCTTTTATAAAAAATAATAAATAACTATATATTAAAAAAATCTTTTGAAATATTAATAAAATTTCAAATTTATATATAAAATCCATTTATGACAATAATTATGTTAATCTATATTTATTTTAGAATTTTTAATATCATTTATTTAATATTTCAGTTAATTAAGAAAATATTTCATCACCATTGTGTAGGCATTTAAGGTATTTATTTGTTTCCTAAAAATTAAAAATTGAATTCCCAGATGAATATAAAGATTATATATATAAATTTACTATTTATAGTCAAATATATCTTCTTAATATCCACATATTAAAAATGTAATACTTTTTAAAAAGATGAGTTTGACATATTTGACTTTCCTTAAAACAAAATACCATAATAGGAATAAAGTATTAAAAGTGGCTCAAAAAGGCCTTAAAATCGACCCAAGTATTATATTTTATTAAACTAACACATAAAGAAATTATTACTAGTGTTAGAATTTTTTTATAGTTTTTAAAACATTATATTTACCCTCAATATCCTGATTTACCCTTAAGTGTTATAATTAAAATTACTAGTTCTACAAATCATCTTGGAAAAAAAAAGAACAAGAACCAATTTAATAAATTTGGAACATCTTATTAAAAATATGGAATCCATTTATTATTATTAAATTTTCATATTTTTCAAAAAATAATTTAATGTAAATATAGTAGATGGGATGAAATGTCATGTTTTCAAAATAAAAATGTTCAAAAGATTGAAACCTTTTTATATATAATTTCCATGAAAAATTGATTATAATGAATCAAATTGGATTTATTAATTTATAATTGAAATATTTATATTTTTAAAAAATCCAAAATATAATTCAACTATATAAATAAATTATATAAAAATACCATTTTGAATTAAATTGTAGTATTTTTTATTTTTTTAAAAGGAACACCTTATTGAATAGTGAAAAGAAAAGAGGATTACATGAGTCTGAAAGATGGTATCTTATTAGAATATTTTTCATAAAAAGGGAGCAATTACCCTATCAAATCATCCCGCCAAGTAACACCTTGGTTGATTCCCATATTGGAAAGACCATCAACTACCATATTTGCTTCATGAAAAGCATGCATGATAATGTAGTTGGTATGAGAAAAAATAGCAAGGAAACTCATCCAATGAGATGTAAGTGGCTAGGAAAGATGCCCTACACCCTTCCAGATAACTTGGAAAATAGTGGTTGAGTCACTTTCAATCCAAATATTATTCCAATCTTTTTCATTAGGAAAACCAACAACGTAGATAACCCCCATCATTTCCGCTTCTAGAGACAAAGACATACCACATCTGCTAAAGAAACATCCATGACAATGTCCAAGATGATATCTGTAGATAAAACCACATCCTACATGTCCTGAGTTGCCTTTGGAGGAACCATCAAAATTCACTTTGATCCATCCCAGAAATGGGTATTTCTAGAATACTTCAAGGTGCATCTAGGAGGCTTATAAAGACCAGAAATCTGGAGTCGATGTAGAATTTCATAGTCTTTGACGTTGTTGTCACATAGGTATTTCTGAATCGAGGCAGCATCATGAATAGAAATGAGAATCCATTCCTTGCATGAATTAAACATAAATGAGTAATTATTATAGAGAATGTTATTTCTATCAAACCAGATCACATGTAGAAGCTCAACAACAGCGGTTAAAGTAAACATCTACATCCAAAGATATCAAAGATAAAATTCCAAATAGATGAAGTTGTAACACATGAAAAAAACAAATGTTTAATATTTTATCTAATTTGGTTGCACATGTGACATTTATAGAAAATTTAGATCCCAAAAGCGTTCAGGTAAAAATCAGTGGGGACTTTATTATGCGCAATGCGCTAAACAAGATTAAGCCTCGAGGGCTTAATCCAAGGTTTGTTAAAGGATTTCAACCAACATAAGATATAGTTTGAGTCAATAAAATTTTTATTATAAAAAACTTTGGATTCAAGAATACCATTACTTGTGGGTTCCCAGATGAGGAAATTTTCAGAGTTGGAATATGGATAGTTATCAACGACACTTCTGATGGTGTCAGGAAGCTGTATGGTATTTTCATTTAGAACTTCCCTTATAGTAGAATTATTATTTATAAAAAAAACCATATAATAAAAATACCAAAAATTAATTAAAAGTAATTTTTTATGATACTACATAGAACTTTTTTTTAAAAAATATAATTTATAAAAGTACCAAAATTTAGTTTCAAAACAAGTGCTCCATTAAAAGGTGACAAAAATGAATTTCATAAATGTTGATTTTATGCTAAAAATTAAATTTATTCTTATCTAATGAATATAAAATTTATTAGATGAATGTAAAAAAATTGGAATATATATAAATTTAATATTTTGGGTAATACTATTCATTCCCCCCAATTTAATGGCTATATTATAATAATATTTTCTTGTAATGATAACTTTGGTGTTGTGGGAAATGTAAGATATATAATGGATTAAATTTAAAAAGAGACATAGAAAAAAATATTGAGTTGTTACACGCATCCAAGGATGTAATATTATATCCTAAATGTTTTTTTAAAATATCACCTGGAATATTACTAGAGGAAAATATCATTTTCAATTTGAAACAAATAACATAAAATAAAAAATATTCCTATATATTAATGGAAATATTTTATTTGAAAATAATACTAATAATGTGTAAATAAATCTTTAAATAATTTTGTAGTCTTATTGGTGGAGAATGCCCTTTATATTTTACATGTTAAATTGAATATTTCTTTTACACATTTAGTAAAATCAAAAACACCTCATTCGAAAAATGACCAGAAGATTACATTAAAATAATTTTATAAAAAGTTAAAAAATTGTAAAAATGACTTTAAATAGTGTTTCTATAGTATTAAAAACACTATGTAATTTTTTTTAGAAAACACTGATATATAAGAAAAATGAATTTTAAGTGAAGAAACAAATAAAGTACATTTTTCTAAAAAATCATTGCATGTTTTCCTTAATCCTTTAGAGTGGAAAATAAAAGAAAAATATGTATTCTACTAAAATAACCCAAGGATAAGAACATAAATTATTTTCTTTAAAGTTATGTCACATGATTTCAACATAGAATAATAAATCACAAACAATGCTGATAAAAATGAGATTGTAACACAAAACTTTTACCACTTGGGTATTGTTTAAATAATATTTCTCATGAAAAAATGACCTTAGATAGATATTTAAATACACCTAATTTTCATAAAAATCATCATAAAATAAATTTGTGTTAATAATATAAACCACAAAAATTAAGCAAGTGGTGAAAATGGCTTGTATCCCACATAAATAAAAGTGATATGAAAATCCAATTACATTAATTCTTGACATTCTTTTATAGATTTCAAACTCTTGGATAATAAATATAGGAAAAATATACATATATTTCATAAACATACTCATATATATCCTAACACATAAGATTTAATTGTGACATTTTATTACCAATTTCTTATCAATTCCATATTAAAATAACTTTTTGTGTTATAACTACTTCATTTTTCATGCATGTTTTCATTTGGCATGTTCCATATTTTTACATTGATAATGGTTAAATAATATACATAATGATAACCATGATATAAATATACTAGATATTCAGTATGTATGTGTATATATATATTTTGAGTAATCCTTTAAAATTAGATGCATAGAATAACTACTATGAATATTCCCTTTAACAATGTGAAAAATAGGCTTTTAACAGCACTAAAAAGAGTTTTCAAACACAACACTAAGAGGGGTCCCCTTTATTAGCACTAAAAAATCAATGGTAAAGGGGGGCCTTTATCCATGATAAAAACCCATAGATAAAGTACCTCCTTTATCAGTGTTTTTTATTGAATATAATGGGCTAATAGGATGAAATATTATATTAATATAATAATACACCCAAAAAAACCTATAATTTCAAAAAATTATATATACAACCTGTAATTTCATAAATTTATATAATAATTTAATTTAAATCATGAAAAAAAAATATAAACCAATGGTAAATATAGAAAACACTAATATTTACATTTCAAACATTTTTTTTATATAATTACATTTATAATTATCCAATAATATTTTTAAAACATTAATATTTCATATTTTTACACCCATGATTCCCTCTCAAAAATGTATGTCCATGGTATCAGTATCCAAACAAATAATCTCAACTGAAGAAACAGATTTCACCTATACAAGAAAACAAATATTATCTTAGTAATGCTATAAAAAAGTAAATTAAACATTATGAAATATTACATTAATAAAATATCAATATTTATTAAAAATGACACATTGAGAGGTATACCTTTCACACTGTGCATAAAATTTATCTGGAAATGATTATTTCATGTCACTAATGTGTTATGGATCATTTTTATAGTATATAAAAACATTCTGAATTTGTTTTCTCAGTTTTGAGTATGTTACATGTACTTTTACAGAAATTATTCTCAATTTTAAATAATGATACATTTAAAGTTATACCGATCACATAGTGCATTGGATTGAGGTGAGTATGATTCCTTAATTTAAAAAATTATTGATGGATCATTTACATAAAGTATTAAAACAATCTGAAGGTAATTTCTTGGTTCTCAATATGTTATTTGTGTTTTTACTAAAATTTCATTTCAAATAGGAGATACGGATTATGAGTCATATCGGTCTCATCGTGCATTAGTTTAATTTTAGAATGCTTTATAAACATAAAAAATGTCTTATGAATCAAATTCTTAAATTTTCCTGATAATAGGAGAGTGTTTCCTTGATTTTTAGTTAGTGACATGTGTCAAACTAAAATGTAAATTTGAAACTGATAATAGACAATTTAAGTCATACCATTCATAATGTGTGATAGATTGAGGTGTGGTGGATTCCTACACATCACAAATAGATCATATATAATTTTTATAAATTATAAAAACAATCCCAATGAGTTTGATTAGTTTTCAGTATGTTAGTTATTCTTTTTTACTTAAATTAATGTTAATTCTAAATAAAAGGACACAATATGAGTCATACCGGTCACACCTGTGTCATATTGTGGTGAGGTTGACACATATATGTTACAAATGACTAATTTATAATTTTCATAGTATATAAAAATAATATAAATGTGTTTTCATGGTTTTCAGTATGTGATTTGTTCTTTTTACATAAATTAATGTCAATTTTAAATAAATAAACCCCCTTGGACTCATACCAATAACACTGTGCATCAGATAGAGGATAAGTTGATTCCTACATCTCACCAATTAGTTATGGATCATTTTCAAAAAATTTTACAATAATCTTAATTTATTTTAACATTTTTTTAGTATGTCACTTGTTGTTTTCAAATAAATTAATGTCAATTTTAAATAAAAATACACACTTGGATTCATACCGGTCACATTATACATCAGATTGACATGTGTCTTGTTCCTAAACATCAAAAATGAGTTGTAGATCATTTTCTCAATGTATAAAAACAATCCAAATTCGTTTCCTCAGTTTACAGAATTCTAGTTTGGTTTTTTAACTAAAATGTCAATTTTAAACTATAAACACACATTATTATTAATATTAGTCTTATCATGCATTTGATTGATGTGAGACTACTTTACACACACAAAACAATGACTTTTTAATTATTTTACTAAATTATAAAGATAATAAGAGTGTTTTTTCTTGGTTTTCGGTGAGTAGAGAGTTTTGAAGTAAAATGTCAATTTTAAAATGATAACAGAAACATTTAGTCATACGAGTCACACTATACATCAGATTGAGGATTGGTTTATTCGTAAACATCACAAAAAAATCATGGATCATTTTCTTAAAGTATAAAAATAATCATAATGCATTTTCTATGTTTTAGTATGTCATTTGTTCTTTTCTACTTAAATTAATGTCAATTTTTCTTAAGAGAAAAACATGGAGTCATACATTTCACACTATGCATTTTAATGAGGTTTTGTTGAATCCCAAACATCCCAAATTACCCATAGATGATTTTCATAAAATATAAATTCAATATGAATGTGTTTTCATAGTTTTCATTATGTTAGTTGATATTTTTTACTTAAATGAATGTCAATTTTAAATAAAAAACATAGTTGGAGTCATAACGGTCACACCATGCATCATATTATGGTGTGGTTTCCCCTAAATGTCTAAAAGTCTCATAGATATTTTCCTAAAATAGAAAAATAATTTCAATGTGTTTTTAGGGTTTTCAGTATTTCATATGTTGATTTTACTTATATTAATTTCAATTTTAAATAAACAGACACACTTGGAGTCATACTGGCCACATTGTACATCGTATTGAGGTGATTTTAATTCCTACACATAAAAATTACTTATAAATAATTTTCCTAAATTATAAAAACAATATGAATGTGTTTTATTGGTTTTTATTATGCCAATTGTGTTTTTTAAACTAAAATGTATATTTTAAATTGGAAACACATATTATGAGTCATACTGGTCACATCTTACATTTGATTGATGTGATAATACATCATACATTTCAAAATGACTAATGAATCACTATAAAGGTTTATAAAGATAATTAGAGTGTGTTTTCATGGTTTTCATTGAGTGACACATTTTGAACTAAAATTTTAATTTTAAACTAATAACAGACACTTTTAGTTATACGGGTCACACTGTGAATCATATTGAGGTCTGGTTGATTTTTAAATATAAAAAATGTCTCATGGATCATTATTATAAAGTATCAAAACAATATGAATGAATTTTATTAGTTTTTAGTATGTCACTTGATCTTTTTTACTTGAATTAATGTCAATTTTAAATATAAAGGAACACTTTGAGTCATACTGATCACATTGTACATTTTATTTAGGTATGGATGAATCTTACATGTCAAAAATGAATCATGGACAATTTCCATAAAATATCAAAGCAATTCTAATGTGTTTTCTGTGTTTTCTGTATGTTAGTTGTTCTTTTTTACATAAATTAAAGTAAATTTTAAATTTAAAGACACTCTTTGAGTCACACTTCTCACAACATGCATTGAATTGTATTGTGGTTGACTCCTATAGGTCAAAAATGACCCATGGATTTTTTTAATAAAATATTAAAACAATATGAAGACATTTTATCAGTTTTCATTATGCCACTTGTAGTTTTTACTTAAATTAATTTCCATTTTAAATAAAAATACACAATTGGAGTCATATCTATCACAACGTGCATAATATTGAGATGAAGATGATTACAACACATAAAAATGACTCATATATCACTATTATAAAGTACCAAACCTAACAGAATGTGTTTTATCAATTTTTGTATTCATGTTGTTTTTTTGAACTAAAATGACAATTTTAAACTAATAAAAGACACTTTTAGTCTTACTGGTGACACCATGCATCATATTGAGGTGTGGTTGATTCTACACATCAAAAATGACTCATATATCATTTTCCTAAAATTATCAAAATAATATGTATTATTTTCCTTGGTTTTCAGTATGTAACTTATTCTTTTTTCAAAATTTAAAGTCAATTTAATATAGAAATACATAAATAAAGTCATATCAGTCACACTGTGCATTGTGGTGAGGTGAAACTAATTCATACAATCAAAAATGACATATGGATCATTTTCCTAAAGTATCAAAACAATTTTAATTTATTTGATCAGTTTTCAGTATGTCACTTATTCTTTTTACTAAAGTAATGCCAATTTTAAATAAAACGAGACACTTTGAGTGATACCGATCACTTGTTATTTTTGCTCAGTTTTGAGTATGCCAGTAGATATGATAGCAACTATATTGACCTGGACATTTATTACAAATATATCACATCTTAGTAGATTAATATTACTTACATAACATAATCATCTATGCCAGAATAGTTTAGGTATACTACTTTTAGAAACATGTAAACATAAAGAAACAGTTCATAATAGTCTGTCTTATTGTTACCATTTTATAGAATCCTTCGTAGACATATTATTTCAAAAACCATTCATAATAAACTATGGATATGAAACAAAATAAAGGGTTATCATAGATTCCCAATAAGTTAAATAAGGGAGATATCAATTATCATATAAGGATAACATGATCATAATGATGTTACATGCTGATATTAATATTAAAAATTCATTACCTGCATATAATAGATTGTAAAATTGAGTCAAGAATAAATTAATGGTAATTTAGAAGAAAATAGTCTTATAGGATCATAGATTATTATAAACTAAAAACATACACTTTGGGTCATACCAAGCACACTGTGTGTCAGATTGAGGTGAGACTGATTGAACTGCGACTGATTACTACACTGTTCAGGAAAATGTTCAATATAGAAATTTTCAGAAGACATACATTTCTTTAAACTACATAAAAATACCTTGGTTGATGTGTCCCTATGATTCACTTCACATTTAATACAACATGGGGTTTCCACTTCCACATGAAAGGAACATGTTCTCTCTTTTCTAGATTAATGCATTTATTATAAAAGAAAATATGAATTCCCAAAATATCTATAAAACCTAAATCAGTATTAGATGAAAATGATAAGGAAGTTAACTTACAAATATTATATAAAATGATGAAAAAATTAATTAATTAAATAAAATGTCACACATTGAGTCATACTGGCCACATCATTCATTACCATGCTTTCTATTTTCTTTCATTGTAGAATTGGTAACACTACATTTTCTACATTTATTAGTTTCCATCAAGATCCCTCCACTATATTTGAAGGAAAGTGATAAATTTCGACAATACATGGGTGATAATTTTTAGAGGGAGCATAATTTTGTGGAATACATAATCTACCTGAGTAGTCAAACCTTTAATTTAGAATATATTAATTTAGTAAATAAATTATAATATTATGAGGTATAAAGTATTATATTAAAAAAAATTACCTTCTCATTGAGTTCTACATTTCAACAATGAAGTCCTATCACTAACAAGCATGATTATCTTTGAACAAACTGCATCGACTCAAAAAAAGAAAGCCACTTGTATAGAAAATTGATTATTATGTGACTAATAATAAAAATAATAAATTTAAACCCAAATATGAAACAATTCACTACTTCTATGGAAGTCACATCTTCATTCTACTTGTGTACATTCTTTCAACTAGTATGTTACCCATTCATTTCTAAGCACATCTTAAACATCTAGTGAATATGAGTCTTTTTGAATGTTATATTAGTACTAAAAAAATATAAATGCACAAAGTATTGATAAATATTTTAAAATAAATACTAATTATATAAAAAATACAACTTTAGGGATACTATTTGGTTCATGGAATATGATCTCTCTCATAAATTTGAAAATATAATAACCACAATCTTTTCCATTGGCTTGTTTCAGACACTACAGAAACATTGAGGAGAATAAGTAATTTGTTTTGATATGTTTTTGGATATTTAAATGTTATTATATATACCTTGATACTTATCCATTCATAGAACTTGTATACTTTATAGTTCTTAGCACCTGACCACATTCATTGTTTTTCACGATATTGTTTTATTTACCTATCATAACAGAATCATAATTAAAAGATAATATAAATTATATAACATGAGGTTTTTTAAAAGATTGTATATATTTTATTACATATTGACAAACTCTATCATGTGTGAATGGTTTTATGGATATCCATGAATTGAATCAAGGAAATAAATCATATGAGTATCCAAATTTACCATGACGAGCATTTAATTATGCCTAAAAATAAAAAAAATGAATAAGTAATAAATGAAATGAAAATATATTTGATATGATTAAATTTTATAGTTTTACCCTTGAATCATTGGTATTAAATAGTATTTGTCATCCAAAATATTTATTTCGAATGATTTAACTAGACCAGCCATTATTTCATTCTTTTTTCTATTTATTTTTTATTGCATTGTAGAAGCTATGTGAGGATTAAAGATTCCAATTTTTTTCATGGGAAAATAAATTTAATTGTTTTTAATATATGAACCTTCCTAAAATATGAAATATATTTATTCTTAAATAACAATGTATATTAGATTTTTCAAAATCAAATCATGAAAACTTACCTCATGTATATGTTTACAACTGAGCCACCTAGCTAATCATAGTTGAGGATTTCAAGAAGACTATCAACACAAATGAAGTTTTGATCTTTCTCTCTATACATATTTTCTTCAAAATAAACTATGTGATTACAACCATCTTTTAACATTTTATCCACATGAACCTTTAATGATAGTAAATATGGATACAGAATGATCAGGGTAATCGTGATTTCAGTAGATATTTTTGATCAGTTGGTTGATCCTTTAGATGGTTTTGAATTGGTATTTAATTTCATCCCCTTCCATTTTTCCATCTATGATAACATTAATAAGTTCATACCTCTTTCATAAATTGTTCATGGTTTAGCATAAAAATTAAATTGGATATTAATACCTCCTTTTTGACATGTTTTTTTACAATATGTGATGACTATGCGATGAATGTTCCAATGATTTTTTTGACCCTATGAACATCTTACTCATTAATTGGAATATGTAGCTCTACACTCAAATAATGTTCTATGCTAATCAACACTCATACATGAACTTTTGGAAGTGGTATACTATGTATCCTGTCATTTTGGTTATTAAGAATTGTATCCCTCACTACAAGGAGATTAGTGGGTGGTAATATATATAAATCACAGCCATTATAACAACATAGAAAATTTGTACATGAAAGGTATCACTCTCTATCTAATTCACATTTCATAGAAACATTATTTAGAACATTGATTACCTCGTCTAAGACATCACTTTGAGGGTAACAACTCACCTCATAGTTGGTGGGGTGGGGGGATCTCTGCATAGTGGTTGTTCTTGGGTTGCTTCTTCTCTTTTCTTTCCCCAAATAAAAGTTTATATCATCTATATTTCCCTTGGAATTCTCTTTCAATGGTAGGTATTATTTCTCTCATCTATTTTATTAATTAACATTGATCCTCCTCTGGTTTTTTTCCTCAAAATATGTTCATGGTGTTACCCAAAAAACCAGAACTCTAATGCAGACGTAATATTCTGGCCGCATCAAGGCCACCGATAGTATGCGTTCATCTAGTACAAATGTTACTGGTTCTTGAGACAATGTCAGAAAGAAAATATTTTAAAATAAGTGATCATTTATATGTAATAGTGATTTAATGTAAAACAGAATTTTCTTATGTAGTATTAACACATGTTTCCCACAATTTCTGTCCATTTTCATCTATTAGTATCTTATATTTATTTACACATTTCAACTTCTATTGCACATGGTGTGGTATAGCTGTTGATTTATATTTGGAGTCATGAATTTATAACTAAACAATATAACACAATTATGATGTTGTTTCATGTCACACAAAATCATTATGGTATAATTAATATAATTACCAATTTTTTTTCAAGTGAAGTATACCTCGTCCTTGCTTTACGCGATGGGTACGTTGGTTTTTTTTCTCATTCCTTATTTCCATCACTAAGTTTCTATTTCATTAATAAAAATCTAGAGATAAATGTGATGAATACACATATCATTAAACAATGTATTACTATCCATAATGTAATTGAAAAGAAACATATGTATGACATATAGTAAATCCAACCCATGCTTCTTGGGTTATCAGGTTTGAATAGATAAGTGGGGAGTGTAGGATTATTTTCTATTTAGCATCATTAAGAATATTTCTTATTATAATAGTGAGAAATACTCTATGAATCCTTCCAGCAATAATTAATACATATTTCATGTGGGAGTAATCTGATATAAATTCACACTAAAATGGATTATGAAGAGTAAATCACTATTTTATTATTTTATTTCTTAGTAAAATAATGAAATGATATCATAATGTTACTATAATATCTTCCCACATAAGTCTCTTAATCCCAGATACAACATGGTTCCATGATAATTTTCCGTGTAACAATTCCAATGAAACTTCTAAACATGGCCTTGTTGGGGTTAACTTTATGGCCCCGCACATTCCATCTGTCCTTGTATTTGATGCAATTAGCTTTCACCATAATGATTTTTATAACATCATCAAAATATGATGCTACTGTTATTATGGTTCCATTGGTCCTTTATTTACCACCATTTCCTTGGATTCAACTTCAACAATATGTTCCTTAGAAGTAGCTACATTGACTTGTGATGATGGTCATTGTACCTCTATTCTAGGAGAACAATTAGTTTGAGAAACATGTTTTTCTTTAAGAATGGGATCCCCAAACCCTACAAAAGGTCATTCCTCCGCACTTTGAATAGCATTAGGTTGAGCGACCTATTGTGTATTGTGATTTAGAGCACCATCATGTGAAAATTTTATTATCTAAAGAATTTGTTTAACATTTAAATTAGATTACCTAAATGAAGTAGTGAATGCATAATAACATTAGGTAACACAATGTATATTACAAAAAAATTTAACATGTTTATTGAACTCTATTTTTCTTTTCTAAATTATGAAGGGATTTTAATCCTCTATGGAGTATCCAAATCACTTCATTATGCTCTCCTTTGTTATAAAAAATGTTGTCTACATTAGGACTACTATGAAATGGTTGTCATGTCCCAATGGAAGGTTCATCCTCTGTTGAATTTTCATCTAAACCTTTAGTGGTTTGGGTTCATAATAGAATAGTTGACCGGTTTAAGTTTGTGGGATTTAGAACATAGAATACATTTACTGCCTATGATGCTTTTATAAATGGTTCTTCTATGCACCCTTCCTTAATAAAATAATATTTGATGCATCATAGTTCATTTATTTGAAAAAAATCATTTTATCAACCCACTTGAATAAAAAAATAACTTGTAATGTTGTATAATCTATCTCCCATTTTCATTATGATACTATTTTATGAAATATTCACATAAATTGGATTTTATTAATTATTACCAAAAACATGAATCTCTTTCCCCACAAGTGTAACTCAACCATATTACATGGTATTATCTTCATTATTCTCATTTTTCAAGAACATTTAACCATTAATTACATAACCAATATAAGATAATACATTCACACTTGGTCCTCCATCAAAAAAATTAAATTCATTTAGGAATTGAATCTTAATTTTCATCTAACTCCTTAAAATTATGGTCCCAAAACCATCGTATAAATTATTTATTATCTGTATCTGATATCCATCATTCATCCCTTGATGGCTTCAAATGACTATAAACTTCATCGAGGGTTTAATAATATGAGGAAAATTCCAAAATATTATTCAAAATGTAATGGTGTCTCTTCTCACAATTTGTACTATTCATTGTAACAACACCTCTTCTTGAAATTCCTTTAACTACAATCCACCCAATGTGATGATATTTTGGTATTTTGGAAGACTAACGATTTCCACATGATAGTGGTATTCGGTACATAATTAAAAAGTATCCTTGACAATATATTACTCTACAATACAGCCTTTTATCTTACTTTTATTTTTGAAATTCCCTTTAAAAATATTTATATATCGTTCAATGGGGTACGTCCATCTATAGTGTACATGAACACATAGTTGGATCTCTCTCAACTAGTAAAACATCAAATGAACCATAATATCAAATAATTTTGGAATAAAGAAAATTTCCAATTCACATAACATGACGGTAATTTTTCTATCCATTTTCAGAAATTTTGTTGGGTCTATAACCTTAATGAATATATCTTTGAAGAAGAAATTGAGATTAATCGATGTATGGTAAAAATTCATGGAAAAAATGGAACATAAAGCTGTAAGAATTAGATCATACATCAAATTATGGGTTTTATGTTATTTCATACCCTTTTATATATAATTTTTTCATTGAAAAAATGTTCTTGATATTCGATAAATACCCATCTGGAACCTTTATATGATTCAAGAAGTTGAAAAAATTATATCTCTTCTTCCTAGAAAGAGTGTAAGAATTCGGAAGAATACAAGTTCATTTTTCACCCTTCATAAGAACTAACTATTCTCATATTCCAATGTCAACCATGTCCAACATAGCCTTAATTTCATCCTTTCTTCAAGTGCATTTAGAAACATGATGATGACACTATGACATAAATTTTTTTTAACATGCATAACATCATGAAACTTATTTTTTTTAAAACAAAATTTCAGTATTGTAATAAAAAAACATATCGCTTTTTCTAAATGGATTTCAAATATTTTTTTCAAAAATGGTTTACCAAAAGCAATGTCAAGATCATTTAATTTTTCAAATAGTTGATCACATGTTTTTAGAGATCATGTTATACATTCCTTTCAACTTTAATAGACTTATGTCATCAGATATCAATACTTATGTCATCGGGGTAGAAATCTACAATGTATTTGAAAAATAATTTTGGTGAATATTTAAACCCAATTGACTGTATACCTAATTTGAAAACGGGGCACCCTTGAGTTCCTTTAATTCTATATCCTGAAAATTTTAAATTACAAGGAAAGCTATTTATCATCCAATACAACATGTATCTAAATATGAAATCTTTATTTCTGTAAGTATCATGCAACATAACACATAAATCCAAAAATAATTTCAAATCCTTCATTTATAGTGCCAAATAAACATTGATATCATTGCCCATTTTTTTGTCTAGATATATGGATAGATAACATGATGTGTTTTTGTTTTAAGCATAAACATGGTGTAGAGTTATAATTTACCAACATAACTATCCATGTACTATGAATTCTTATTTGAAAAGAAAAAGGATTCACTCCATCTATAGTTAATGCATGATTAAGGTTTCTCATCTTGTTTCGAAATTTAAGATGCTCATGATCAATTCTCTTCCACTAGGGAGAGTCTACTGGGGGGTGTAGTTTCCCATATTTATTTCCTGTATCTATGTGCCAATTCAATTTCCCTATAATCATATAACTTCCATATAGGTTCCTAAACCATGTAATGATTTATGAGAACCATACAAATATCATAGGACCAGATTTATCTTCTTGTATAGAGAAGTTCCACACATTAGGAATTTTTATGTGAATTTTAGTCCTTGAAAAATAGTATAAAATAATTCAGGTAGGTTTGTATTCTTTTAGAGATCATACCCATCGATTGTAGCATTCATTTGGTGTCATATTTTCAACTCAGGATCTCATTAGCTTATATAAGCATGTCATTAAAGAGAGAAAGTAATTTTTTAAAACTTGTGTCATTCCATCTATTGCTTGATTTCAAATTATAAAGCTTTATTATGGTTGAAAATACTATATATTTAGTGCAACCAACATAAAATAATGTCTTTTCACCACACTTTATCTTCTCAAACAATTTTGGGTAGTCATGAAGATCATCTTCAAGTCTCCATGTCACTTCCTCAGAATAATCTTCATCACCATTCACATCTATAATCACATCATGAAAATGGTATTCATTATTGTCTGCAATTTTAATCATATCAGATGATCCATAAAATGTAGTGATATCCCATCCAATAGCTACATTTACTTTCCCTATGTTTATTCCAACATTTATAACTTCGATCTATTCCGTGACATTTGAAGTGTTCTTCCAACTCTTCAAGACTAATTAGTCTTGAATAACAATTGAGTAAACATGGAAAATTTATTTGAAAAGTTTCATATGAATGATCTTTAGAAAACATGATGAACTCTTTCACTCCATCTTCATACAGTTTTTCCAAATGATTATAATCAATTCATTCATTTTTCATATCCATCCTTTTAAATCCTTTAAAATTAATATTTAATAAAATAAATTCAAAAAACATTGATATAAAAATTAACCATGGCTAAAAATATATATAGAATTTAAGTATATTTAAATATATATCCCCTATATCCACTTTCCAGAACAAAGGTTCTACATTTGGGATCATCTACATAAATTAATCTTTAACTCTTCCAGCCTTTCCTACATTGGTCCAACTTAGAGAAATACAACCACATAATAATTAAAATGACAAAAACTCCCATCATAATACACCTCCATATAGTAAAAATTATTTATGTTACACTCCATGAACGTTTATTCTACCATGAAAGAATTTAAATTCCAGTTACACTAACTTGGTGCCTACTTCACCCCACAAAAACTCTATTTGAGACTAGAACAGAACCTTATAATCCATTTAGCACGAAAGATTCCAGTTCATTTATGTAGATCTCTTCCTCCAAATCTACATAAAGGAATATAATCATGAAATCAATTTGTTATAGAAATAACACTTCAATAGAAACCAAGTAGAGAACCATATGAATTATTTTATACTTTAAAGTAGGAGAGAAAATCTAACAAAAATCTAAACCTTTTAAATTTTTAAATTCATTTAAAAATAGATACAAATTTCACTATTTCCTATCATACACATTATCCTTTATATGATAAATATAATTTGTTTATAGAACCCTATTTTCTGGTTCAAATTATATTATCTTCAATGTATCAAAATCATAGAGGGAATTCAATTATTCTTTTATTTTTTACTCACACTTCAATGAGGAAAATAGTTGGCCTATGTTGAATCATAAAAAAATAAAAAATCTACCTAATTTACCATCAAAATATTGACCCACTAAGTATAATGATAAGCATCAGTGGTGACATTCATGACCAATGGGGATGACATCACCCTAAAGAACTCAATCATAAACATCCATAAATATAACATAAAAATGATAAAAAATAATAAAATCCAACAAAGTCATTTCCAATAAATGGCCATTTAATATAACATTACAAAAAAAAACAAAAAAATATCTAGAGTCTGAAGAGTTTTAAACATATCCTGGGCTAAATGGTTCCCTTAAATTGAAGGACCAACCACCATCTCTATGTAACACTCGAGACACACCCACAATCAGAAGAACTATTTAATTCCCAAGGAAAATGGATATGAATCTTATCCTAACGCCGTGAACGGAAGAAACGATCATAATACATGAAGAATATATAAAAACCAATGTGACTATATAGTGTGTGATCCAAAGGCTAGTAGGATACCACCATAAATGAAATTCAATACTTTTTATAAATGAAAGAAGAACTGCTAGTTTGAAAATAATATAAACAAATGAGTTTTCATTTTATTTATATGATATACGATTGAGAAAAATTTAAAACACTCACTTTCTCAAAGAAACAAATTTATAAAACATTATATAAATATATTTTCACAAAATAAATGAAAATTAAAAAACAATTCATCTATCATTAAAACACAATTCTTTTGAGAAAAAACCAACACATTGTTTAAAACTTTTCAAAGGAATTTTTTATAATGGCCAGAACTTTGAAAACAACATTCCAGTATCCATTGTAGTCTTTAACACACCAAATAAAAATTTAATAATGGAAAAAGGTAAAATATAATTTAAAAAAATTGAAAGTGCTCAGAAAGAATGTGACTAAATAGATGGAACATTATTTTTAATATCAACACTAAATCAGAAAATGATCAATACATGAAAGTATATCAATCCAAGTCATAAAGAACATCGATTAAAATAAATATTTAATGGAATAACATATGATACATATCATGATACAACACCTTAAGGACTAATGGGATAAGTAAAATACATGAAATGGTGGACCTACTACTGGTTGGTGAATGGTCATACATCTCATCAATTGAATCACTCAAACCTTATCTCATTAATGACCCTCCCACTACCAAGGTATTACGTACATCTTGGGAGACTATCTAGTGCATAATCTCAACTGGCTTAGAAATTTCCAATACTTCCTACTATCTAGAAAATAATTCCCCATGAAATAAACAATGGATGTTTGTTCCAATAAAAATTCCCAATGTTTAAAATCACAATCACATCCTTTCCACCACACACATTTCCCTTAGAAATTTTCCTAACCCATAAGCACCACATTAATCACATCATGAAAATATATCATAGGGATACACATAAACATCATTAAAAAACATAATAGGGATCTACATACCAAAACCAATCCAAAATATGTATACATTTTAGCAATTCAAAATAATGTTGAAAAATGGAATACCCCTCCCACTAAAGTAGTTGGGTCCAGCAGTGGAGATAGAAGAGGCTATGGAGGGGATCATAATAGAGGTAGGATTCACAGTGGACATGGGTTCATGAAGGAAGAGGGTTCATAGTAGAGGAGGGTTCATAGTGGAGGAGGGTTCAAAGTGGAAGATGGTATATGAGAAGAGGTGGGGTATAACATGTGGCAGTGGAGGATTCATAGGGTCGGAGGAGGGATTCACGATGGAAGAAGAGGGGTGTGTGGCAAAGGAGGATTCGGAGGTGGAAAAGGTGAGGTCGGGGTAGAGGAGGGGTCAATGGCGCAGGGGTCGGCTTCTGTGAAAGCTGTGGTGCGCGAGAGAAGAAGTCGATTTTTAGAGATCATTATAAAATTGGGGGAACCCTTTATCAATGTAATTCAAAAATCACTGATAAATATCGACCTTTATTTGTGCTATAAATCACAGATAAAAGGTATATTTATCAGCTCTATAATTATTCCATTGATAGACAACTTTTAACGTCAATCTTTTTGGCATTGATAATGAATTATCTTTATCAGGGCTAAAAATACATTAATAAAGATATAATGTTAATAATCTATTTATATTTTTATATATATTTATCAAATTATATATATATGTTAATAAATATATATGTTCATTTAAATAATTATAAAATTATCATAAATATATTAATTATATATATTAACAAAATTATAAATATATTAAATATTTTTTTTATAATTCTATAATAATTTAAATAAAACAATATATATTTATTTATAGTTATAATTATAAATAATTATATATTTTCATTTAAATAAATATAAAATAATAAGAAATATATTTATTATATCTATAATCTTATAAAAATATATATTTAATATTTTTATTATATTTATCTTTAATATTATAGATATAATAAATATATTTCATTTAATTTTATAATTATTGATATATATATATATATTTATAATTATAACTATAAATTAATATGTTTTTATATATTAATTTTAATAATTATAAAATAATAAAAAATATATTTATTATATTTATAATTTTTTTAATATATATAATTAGTATATTTATTATTATTTTGTAGTTATTTAAATATATTATAAATTATTTATAATTATAATTATTTTTATTTGTTATCAATATTTTTATATATTTATAAATTTATTTATTTTATTATATATAACATTATATAAGAATAATAAATGTATTTTTTATCCCTTCATAATTATTTAAATAAATTAGTATTTATTTATAATTATAACTATAAATAATATTCATTTATTTGTTATTAATACTTATAATAAGTATATATATTTATTGTAATAATCACATATATATTTAAATAATTATAAAATTATAACAAATATATTTATAATTTTATAAATATATATAATTAATATATTTATTATAATTTTATAATTATTTAAATATATCTAAATTTTTTTAGAATTAAAATTTTAACAATTTGTATTTATTTATAAATAATTATATATAAATATATATAATTAATATAATTATAACTATTTTATGTAATTATAAAAATTTAAAGATATTTATAAATATATTTACTTAATTATATATATTTATAACTTTATAGGTATACTAAATATATTTATTATAATTTCATAATTATTTATATATATATATATTGATAATTATAACAAAAAATAAATGTATTTATAAATATTTATATATAATTATAAATAAATAAATTCATATATATATATAATTATAATAGATATATTTATTGTAATTCTATAATTATTTAATTACATATATATAGTTATAATTATAAATACTAATAAATATAATTTAAAAGTATCTATATATAATTTAAATTTTATAGTTATAAATACAATAAATATATTTATTATCTAAATATAATTATTGAAATTTCATAAGTATTTTTGAGAACATAATATATTCATGGGTATAACATGAATATATCAAATACCTTGTAAATTATATATAATAAAAAACGAGTCATCACATATAGCCAACATGAATAATAAGAAGGGTGTAATGTTTAAGTAAACATTCATAATGAATACATAACATATATGCACATGAATTATACTCACACATCAATATATTTATTGACTAAATTCATTAAAATCATATATTTATTTATTTATAATATTTTATAATTTGTATATACATATATAATGTATTTGTGTAAAATTATAAATCTTATAAATCTAATAAATCTAATAAATCTAATAAATCTAAGAAATATATTTATTATTTAGTGAAATTTATTATAATCTTATTATTATTTGAATATATATTTATTTAATTATAATTTTAAAAATATTTTTTTAAAACATTATATATATTTTTGAATTATTAAAAACTATATATTAATAATAAACATGATTTTTTTAAATAATGTATACAAATAGACATTATTTTTTCATATAAATATAATAATTTTAAATAAATTAATAATTATTTTTATTAAAAACTTTTATTAGTGCGAATAATGGTGCTAATAAATCTACAATTTATAAGTGTGAAAAAATACTAATAAAGGGTACTCCTTTATTAGGGATCTTAGATAGAACTAATAAAGGTCCCCCTTTTATTAGCGCTTTCTGTTTAGTGCTGATAAATGTTGGTGCATCCCTTGCTCGAATATATGGTAGTGAATGAATTAAATCATTCATAGAGACTATAATGTGTATTTTTCCCTGAAAACCATTTCTATTTTCTCGATGGATCTAAGGAAATAATGGTAAATATTAATCCACATTTCCAAAAGAAGTTGTATAAAAAATTTCTTATATATATATATATTCATTTAATCTGTACTTATAACTATCGATGTCAAAACAAAAGGAAAAATGTATCACATCGCTTTGTCGAGGGATTAGTTCACACATACACACATACGGTGTTATCATTTTATAATGTAAAGGAAAGTAGTACGCTTGGTATTATATTATAATCATAGTTGTATAAATATTTCATCATTATATTTTTTAAACATTAGATCCATATTTATCTTCATCTGGGAGGAGATGATGGAAAAAGAATTACATCGGTTTATGAGACAGTAATCCACCACACACATGATCAACGATTTCATTTCCCATTTTATTAAAGAGGAGATTGATGTAGGTTATACCATTAACATAAAAAATTATACGTATATGGGATATTCTAATTTTATTTTGTCGCAATAGTTGAAAAAGATTTGAATGAGGATGAACAAGAAATATAAAAACACTCAGTTAAGAATGTTAAATTTTCTTCATACAACCTCCATAGGTTAGAACAAAAATCATTCTTTTTAGGGTTTAATAATAAAAATATGGACTCTAGGATGTGGGGGTGGATGTAATGAATGGATTTGGGTTGGTATTGGATGATCTAAAGGGTTTTGAAAGTGTGAATTGGTGAGAATAGTGGATTCAATTTTATAAGCAGGGGAGAGGACACACATAGAATTTTTGAATAGAAATAGTTTAAACCATGTTTTAAAAATGTAACAATGGTATAAATATGTAATTATAGAAAACTTTAATATATAAGATTGAAATATGTCTGTCTAATGATATTTGGAATTTTTATGGCATTTTAACCCTTATATTTTCTGTTTAACAACCTGTAAACCTATTTTAACCTTAACTATGGTAATAAATTTTTAGAAATTTTTTATTCGCTTTAAAAAGTATTTTTAAATTTATTTATTAATTATCCTAGACCAGAAAAATTTAATCTATTTTTAAAATTCCATTCACATAAATGAAAATTTAATGTTTAAAATTAATCTTCAAGACACGACAAAAAAAACCAATTTTCAAAGAGAAAGGAATAAAAAATATAAAAGGTTTTAATTTAAAAAGACAAAATGAATTTGATTTAAATAAAATAAATTGTTTTAATAACAAAATAATTGAATTAATTTTAATATTAAAACATTTTTAAAGAAGGATAAAAATTTTCAATGTTTTAAATGACAAGGCAGTTACTAATAAAAATATGTATTATTTACTATTTACCGAAAAATAATTTTTTCAAAAAATTCTCCAAAAATCAACCTAACATAACTTATACATGTGTATTCTAGAAATGAAAATAATTAATCAAATTAATTTTATTTTATTTTCATTAAATTATTTTATTTTTCTCAAATAAATCAATAAAAAAATTTCCTGTGAAAAATGAATTTTCAAAGCATATAAAGACTTTACTAAAAATAAAGTGGTTTTTTAGAAAAAAAATTCTTCATCAGAAATATTTATAATTAATTTTAAAATTTAGTTTATTTCTATTTATATAACCAAATTTAATAGCTAGGTTATAAAATCAATGATAAAATAATAATAATACAAATATATCATAGTTTCTTTAAAAGGTGGTGTTTCTTGTGACATAAGATATTAAAGAAATTAAATTTATTTTGAAAATAATATTTATTAAAATATCTGGTTATTACATTATATAACCATTAAAATGAGTTCCCCTTTGAAATTACATTACATTGATAAAAAAATAAAGATACTTCTTTATCATCATATCATAAGGTTCTCAAGTACCTTCCCCGAGTTGGTGGATTCAATATAAAATAATGACCAAGAGAGTGGTATTATTTCGTTGAGATTTATATCTATAACCGAGAATCTAAATGGGGGTTTTTGAATAATTATTGTCATGATCTGGAAATATAAACTTTGATTTTAGTGTATATGAAGGGTCAATTATGTACTTATTTAGGAGAGATACATGGAACACATTATGGACCTTAGACAGGTTCGATGGAAGCATGAAGAGATAAGAAACTATCCCTAATTGATCAAGAATCTTGGGGGGCCTATATAACTAGAGATATAACTATTATTTCTTCACAAATATTATAACCATGTTCCATGGGGAAAATAATAGTAAAACCTTATCACTGACATTAAACATTATATCATGTTGAGGACTACCAACACAACTATTATATCAAATTTGAGCTGCCTTTAGGTAGCGTTGAAGGTCTCTGACTATATCTACCAGTTAATTTTCTAGATTAGGTCCCAATAGCATTCTCTCTCTTACTTCATCTCAGTATGTTTGAGTTTTAAAAAATCATTCCATAGAGGGCATCATAAGTATCAATTAGAATTCTTGAATAAAAGATATTGTAATATGAAAACACTAATATAAGAAACAATTTATCCAAACCACCTTAAATATCCATAGAAAAAGATCTCAACATATCCTCTATGGTTTAAATTGTTCTTTTAGACTGGCCCTCATTATAAAGATGGTATAATGCACTAAACCTAAATTCCATATCAAGGTATTTCTGAATACTTCACTAGAACATCGAGGTAATCATTAGATCTTAATAAAATACATTAGAATTTGGTACTCCATGCATCATCACAACCTCTTTAAGGTATATCATGGAAATATTAACTGGTGAAAAATCTACATTGATACCCATTTGTTATGATAACTTTTTAAAGAAAGTAAATACAACCCATATAACATTATTCCATTTAGAAATATTTGGGTGTCCAATAACATTATCCATGGTGATGTTTTACCATTTCCATTTGGTAAGGATAATGGTTATAGTGACCCCATGCAATTTTTTCTATCGGCCTCAAATTTTTTATATAGTAAGAAAATAGATAAAAACTCTTTAAAATCAGTCTTCATTTCATCCCACTAGAAACTCTTTCAAATACCTAAACATATTTATAATTCAAGGATTATAAAAGAATGAATAACTATGATATTTCTATAAAAAAATCCTTCTTCAAATTGTGTAAATATAGAACACATACAAGGTAATTTAACCTTATAATCCTATCATAATCAAGGTTACACTCAGGAAAATTTCTCAACTTCTTCTACTGCTCTACATCTTCATTATATTTCTCTTTAATATTTAATTGGATAAATGGTTGAATATTTATTCGATAAATATAATATTTCCCACTTTCATAATTATTTACTGATTCATACATTGGAAATTGATAAACATTGTATCTTTTTTGATCCTCATCATAGATAATCTATCTTGACCATTTTGACTCAATGAAATGAAATCCTTGTTTTCTTTCTAATGGAGGCAATTTTATAAGTAGTCTTAATCCTCTAACCATTTTCTTTAGAACATGGATAACTATTTATATGTTAATATTTACATTAAAATAATATGGTAAGTATATATTTCACACCATTCTCTCTAAATATTATTCCTCCTTATCTTTAATGTAAAAATTACAATAGCTTACTCCAAATCATGAGTTGGGTAATTTTTTTCCATGAACTATAAATTATCATGAGATAAAAACTATCCCCATATCATTCATCATGATAATAAATATCAATCTATACATTGATATATCATTATATATTAAAGACCATTCTTCTTTATCGGGTAATGTCAGAACAAATGTATTGACTAGACTTCTCATTAGTTCCTTTAAATTTTACTCATATTCATCTTTTTAGAGGAAATTCCCTCCCTCTAGAGTTAATTTGGTGAGTTGATTAGATATTCATGACACATTTTGCACAAACCATCATTTATATTTATCAAATCCATGAAAATATTAGATCTTATTAATTGTTTTTATTCTAGGGAAATATTAAATATCCCAATATTTGATGGATCCACCGATATACCCTCCCTTTAGATTATATGAATAAAAAACGATACATTTTATAGAAACAAATTATGATTTTTAAAATTTTAAAATAGTTTATCCATCCTTATGGTCTCAAACATAATTTTAATGTGATATTCACACTCATCCATGCTCTTTTAATAAATAAAAATATCATATAAAAAACTACACTAAAATGATAAAGGTAATATCTAAATACTCTATTAATTAAATCGATGAATATATAAATAGAATTCGTAAAACCAATTAGAATCACTATTTACTCATAATGTTCATACCTTGTATGGGATGTTGTCTTATTTATAACCTCCTTGACCCTAAATTTATGATAACCATATCGAAGTTCAATATTATAAATGTATTGATCTCTGTACAGTTGATCAAAAAAGTCATAAATATGGGATAAGGGTTACTTTTCTTGATTATGATCTTGTTCTTCTACTAATAATCAATGCAGAGTTGCATCAATCCATAATTATTTTAAATAGAAAGAATATGATCACCCCAAAGTTATACACATATAAAAATTAATCCCGTTTTAGGATTCTTCTAATGTATGTTCCTCAGTTCTTGTATCTCAATAGGGGACATTCTATAGAGATTATTTGAAATAATGTGTTGCACCATGTATGAGTTCTATTGAGAAATCAACATCATATTTTAGTGGATGACTAGGCATTTGTTCCAAAATTATATCAAAAAATTACCAAAAAACAAACATATCATCTATTTTTAGTTTCTACCCAACCATATAAAATAAAAAATCCTTTTGAGTATGAATAAAAATCCATATAATTCATGCAATATCTATTATAAGTTCATATTTATCATCTTAGTAATAGACGACCACATTTTTGTTTGTAATACCAAAACATGACTTCCCTTCCCCATAAATTGATGTGGTATTTAAGTTGGGAAAGAAAATAACTTACCATGTTGGAAACAAATTCAACCAAAGACAGAATAAAAATTATTTTAAGAAGAACATTCAAAAATCTTTCAAGATGGTTCATAAATAGTTTGTGAATCTAAAAAATAATTACTTTGGAGTTCTATACAAGGTGTGTATCAATTCCCATTATTGTGCACCAGGTGAGGGTTGAATCAAAACCCAATGAGGACTTTTTGGAGTTATTACCCATATTTAAATCTTTTCTCAAGTCACATTCACTTATATTATCCAGATAAAGAGTTAATTACTTGCAAACAACTCTATCTATCAATCACTAAAATTCCAAGAATGATTCTTATATATTGATTTTTTATTAGGATTATATTGATATATATCCCTAACAGTATCACTAATATTTTCTCATTATATTTTCCAAATGATAACTAAAGTTTTCTTTTTGAAAAAATTTTGTAACTCAAGCTACTCATTGGTAGATATCACATATAAATATATTTATATTCATTATATAACAAATTGATCTCTTAAAGAAATCATTTAGGGGTAGTGCCTTTGGAAACATAGATAAATAAAGAAATATTTCATAAGTGAACTACATCATATCCCACTAAGTTATCCATAATTAACACCCATATTAGACATATCATACATAATAACATTCTATATAAAATGATCTCACATTCATTGTATTTTTAAACAAGGGAGATATAAACATAAGATGAGAATAAGTGTATGCTAATAGGAGAATAACATTTGAAAACCATTGCCTTTATATTATAGATCCTAAAATTGTGTCATAGAATATATAATTAATGTTATTAAGACATTAATCAAAATGTAATTAAAGAGCATAATCCATGGAAGAATAACATTTTCATATTTCATGGAATTATGGTATACTCATAAGTATGGAATATAATTTCATTAGTATTCAAGTCTTGTTTCCAGAAAATCATAGTGGATTGGGTTTACTCCCCAAAGTATCATATAATTCAAGGTTTACTCCCCTAACTATCATAGAGGATTTTTTTCACTCACTAAACCATTGTTGTTGTTATGTTTCCCTTTGATGACTATCATAGTGGAGACAATCTCTTATTGAATTGGTCTCACTCCACATTCTAGTTCTATTTATCTCATTTGATATCAATCTTTACCCAATTCCTTGTAGGGATATATACCTCCCACCTCTAATATATTACATACATTATTGTGATAAAAGATCATAAATAATTCATCATATCATAACACATGAAATAAATGGGTCTCATAAACATTTTTTTATTACATATCCCATGAATTAGAATCAAGTTCAATAAAAATTTCACCAATTCATCATAACATTACCCATGTAAAAGTAATTGGTTTCATAAACATCTCATCATTTAATCATTTCATAACTTGTGGAAAGGAAATAAGTTTCAAAAAAATCATATCATAATAAATATAAACCATCCGGATAAATAATAAGGATGATATCCCTGGATCATTCCCCCGTTAAATCATATGTAGAATCAATGTATGTTATCATTGATGTAAAGTATTTTCTTAAAGATCAATTGGTACATTTATTGAAAGAAATATGAATTTCACATTGAAATAAATTATTTAAAATATGAAAAAATACCAAATATTATACATTTTTTTTAAAATAATACTTAAAACCTAGAAAGGGATATTTAAATAATTTATCAGTAATGATGTTAATAAATATCATTCATTCCATACACATTAAAAAAATGTTTCGTTTCAGATTTCCAGTAATAGCTAATTTAAACTCATTAAAAAAAACAACAATTAGATACATTTAATTTTTTACATAACAAGGGTAAAAATAATAATTCAAAGAGAGTTTTCGGAATATTAAACACATAATTTGAATCATTTTTAGAAAAAAACAATAAGGAAGAAAAATGATTTTCTTTTGAAGCGATAAATAAAGCCAATTTTTATAGAAAACATTATTTTTCTCTCCCTAATACTTAACGAGATAAAAATGAAAGGAAAAAATATTATATATAAATAACTATAGGGGATGAAAATATATTAGTTTTTATTTAGATATATCATAATATTTCATCATCTAAAACATAATCATAAATAATCATAATAAGAAAAGATACAGAAACAAATTGTTTTTACCAATTTGGTATTTTTCGAATCATAAAATCCTTGAAATAAATTATTATATATTTTGTATTTAATTTAAAAAAACTCATAATAAACATCATAAATTGAATTAATAGAAAAAATATAAACTATACAAACTAAATAGGTTGTTAATATGGCATGTACCACACAGAAATAAAAGTGTGACAAAAATTCTCTTACCTCATGTCTCAAATTTATGTTTACATACACGAAAAAACTATATTATAAATACAAGTTTATTATAAATACGTTCCAAAAAATTAATAATATATATCATAAAAAATATTTTTTACTTATGAACTTTTATTACCCATTAATTAACAATTCCATGTTAGAATCACATTTTGGGTAATAATTGCTTAGTTTTTCATGCATGTTTTGGTTTGGTATTTTTGAAGATTTTACTTTGACAATAGTTCCAAAATCTTCATAATTTTTAACACTATATAAATATAATATATATTAATTATATTTTTTATAGTAATACAAGAAATTTGTATATATTAAATGAATTACAGAGTTCATTGAGTTAGCATGCGATATATACACATAAACATTGTTTCCATTTGAAAGAAGAAAGTTAAATACTAATTAACCTTACAAGAATAATTTTGATATCATAGATATCATATAAAATCATTTAATATATCCTTATTACCATCAATGTCAATATAAAATGAAAAAAATATCGCATCACCTCCTGGAGGTAGTTGTCCACACATATGCAATAGTTATGTTATCACTTTCATATGGATTAGAATGTAATATGGTAGATTTGATATAATAACTAATGGATTATAAATATTTTATAATATCATATAGAATAATTAAATCCATAATTATCTCATGTGGTGAGATATGGTGATGGAAAACGAATTATAAAGGTTGGTGAGGCAGTAGTGCGCCATACATATGATTGACGAGTTCATTTCCCATTTGATGGAAGAGGAAATGGATTTAGGTTAGGAAATTAACATATCAAAATATAATTATAAGTTATATATTTATGTTATTATGTTATTATAGTTGATAATATTTTATGGAGGTCTAAGAAGAAATAAAATAAAAATTAACACTTAAGAACGATAACCCTTATTCAGAAAACGTACTTAGGTTTACAATAAAGTCCTTTAAAGAAGGATTTTATAATCAGAATAGGTCCTCCATTAAGTGAATATAGAATTAGGTAATTTTCTTTGGTAGCTATTTTATCAATAAATGTGTTTATAATTGTTAAGGGGAGAGAAGAGGGTGTGCCATTTTATATGTGGGGGAGAGGATAGAGTTGGGATCTTTGAAAAGAAATAGATGTATCCGCATTTTAAATGTGATAGATGGAACAAAAATAGCTCATTCAGGAAACTTATATTATATATACACAAAATATTTCTTAAAAAATGTATTCATAAATTTTTTAGGTCACTTTACCCCTTAACATTTTTGTTTTACCCTTTGTAAACACATTTTAATGTTAACCATAATAATTAATTTTTTATGTTTTTACAATTAATTTTGAAAAAAAAGTTGAAATTAATATATATTATTAATTATTATGTTTAATAATATTGAATCATTTTTTCCAAATTCATTTTTTAGAAGTGTCATACTTTAATTTTAAATTAAACCTATAGACGTGGTGAAAAAGCGGTTTTCCAGTGATAAATATATCCTAAGTTTAGAAAATCTTAATCGTATAATTCAACATGATTTTGTTTCAAATTAACTTTATTTGTTTAAAAATAAATAAATTAAAATAATTTTATTTTAAAATATTTCTATAAAATATATAACTTTCTTAATTATTTAATTGAAAAGTCAATTTTTAATAAAAAATGGTATTATTCACTATTCACAAAAAGATTTATATTTTTATAACATTATAAAAACTTCAACCTAAGATAAATTTCACTAGTTGAATCAGAAAATGAAGTTAATTTCTTCAAATACATTTTTTATAATTTTCAGAAAATAATTTTATTATATTTTAGAAAAAATATAATTTTCTGATAAAGAAGTATTTTGAAAACATATATCGACTTAAATAAAAATTATTTAATAGTTTATAAATATGTTTTATTTAACTAAAAAACTATACATAATTTTTAAAAAATGATTATTCATATTTATACAGGAAAAAACTAATAGGCAGATTATAAATTTTATGTTTAAATAATATCATTAATAGTAAATCAAAATTTCCTTAATAATCAATATTCTATGTAACACAAGGTATCGAAGAAATTAAATTTATTTTAAAATACATATATCATAAAATAGAAAGGTGATGTAATCCCAAACTCATAGTAATTTTTAATTGGTAGTGCTAAAACCTATTCATGTAAACCATCAGGAAATTACTACATAACTATTTGAGAATACACCCCCACGACTATGATTGAGTTCAACATTATCGCATCTAGCTATGAAGAAAGAAGCTATACGAACTTGTGACAATTTTGAAGATTCCACGAAATGATGTACACTACATGATATATATTTATATTGAATAAAAAAAATAATTATAATAATTTAGTAATATAATATAGAAAGTACAACAAAACCATTTCACAGAAAGAAACATATGATTGTATTTATAGTAATAGGAAACATCCCAAAGAAAGCTACTACCCTATAATCTACTCAAACCCCTGAATCACCATAAAAATTAAAATGACTTCAAACTAGAATTGTTATCTCTAATTCATTATATTTATCATTAATCTATGTTCAAGATCTCTAAATAAGTTGGGAATTATTAAGGTTTACAAAGATCCAAAATTAAACAAAGAGAAATACACATTGAAATATAAAGAAATGGCACCTTGAATTATATTTGGAATTCTTGGTAATGGAAACTCCAAGTCATGAAATTTTTTATTCCATAATCCTTAGAATTTATGGAATTGATAGTGGCAAAAAACATGTCCTCTTTCAACACTTTTTTTGGAGGATGATCAATATCATTGGGCAACACCTATCAAATCTATATCCTCTTTCCTTTAAAAAATCATTCTAACCCTTCTTTTACTAGTAAGACCATAGAAGAATCTATGGATGAGTATTCCTAGAAAACTAAAAACTTCCCCATGATAACCACTTATAATGGATTCCTTTTGGAACTATTTATTTCCATGATTTCCCCAGATTTTTTTAATATAACTCTTGATAAAGGTTTGATAAATGCCAACTCAAATGAAAGGGGGGAAACATTAGGATTGACTCCTACCCAATTGGAACCTCTATTTCTCAAACAACAAAGAACCTCATCTTATAGCCTTACTAATTGGGATATTAAAATTACTAAGTCACCAAGATAAAACTTCCAATACATGTATCTTTATATTCAAATTGAGTTTCACTATTACCTCATGATACGTTAGAGTCATAAATAATCTAGATTGGATATTGATGTGTGTGAATAATTCCATTTAAACATTTCAAGAATTAGGATCTAGAATTAGAAGTATATCAGAAGATAAATGAATAATATTCTTGGACTTGAAACCAATATATATCAGGATCAAGATCCCTTATCAAAGAGGGAGAGAGAGTCCTATCACCTAGATACTCTCAACATCAATAAAATAAACTCAATGTGAAATTTATCTTGAACATCATTCCATGAGATTTCATATTCCTTATGCTTTCCCATAAAAGGCCAAATTCTAACTTGAAATATCTCTTAAGAACTAATTTCTAAAAATTAATATTCTCCTTCCATTCAAATATTTTAATGAATGATATATTGTGCTCTATTGTTCAAATAATTTGTCTTCCAATTGAAGATAGATTTCTCAAAAATTCCCATACTTCGATACTGAAACTAATATGGTTTATTCCTCCATAAGACCTCCTCTACGACTAGGTCAATTTTTCATTGATCAACAAATTTATAATTCTTCACCTCTCCAACATTGACCAAATGAAAAGGAAGTTAACTAACCATCTCAATAATATGGAAAGTGGACATTCCAAATCTCGTAACTCTAAATTAATTCAAGAACATTTAATTATGATCATTTTAATTGTTTCATAATCCCAATAATTCAGTTGAAATTGAAATCAAGTATGATTCATGAAATTCACATAGGTTTCCATTCTGTATGAAGCATCATGTTACTTATTTTGTTCTATAAGCCTATGGTCATTGTGTCAGATCATAGAGGGACCTTATTGACATTTTCCTAGATGGTATACCTTACCTACAACACATGAAAAGGTTGATTTATATTGTAATAACCATAGCATTTATCAATTTAATTTCTCACTTGTTATTGAAATTTCATATATTATAAATCACATATATTGCATAATAAAAACTTTAAAACTATATATTTAATGAAATAAGTGGTATTTCTATAAATTAAAAACCCATACTAATGTAATTGTAACATGAAATTAAGAATAGTAATATGACCCTTATGAATAGTGAAATTGAGAAATAAAGAGTAATCTCACCTATTAAAGTATAAAAAAATTTGGTTTCTTAAAAATTAATATATGATATAATTAAATCATTTTATATGTAAATAAATGTTTTAAAAATTATTAATTAAGTGTTAGTATTTTTATAAGTCATCATTATTTAATTACACTTTCATGCTTAATTTAATAATTTAAAATAATGTTTAATTTCCTAAAATTTATTCATAAATTAATATTTTTATGTCATATGTTTCTCATATAATTTTATGAGACCTTATGTAATATTTCAATGGGATATAAAATCTGTTATACTTTTAAAATATTTATTTTAAAACTAAATATTGTTTTTAAATAAATATTAAATTTATCATCTTAAAAAAATTATAAAATGGATTTAATTTTTTAATTATATTAATAGAAAAATTTTCAGGTTGAATTTTGGGGATTTTCTAAAATACATGAATTTTTATTAATAGTAAAATACAATAATTTACCATAAAAGACAAGTACATAAGTTATGGAGTCATTGATGATGTATGGATGATGTGACCCAAAAAATCAAAATATATTGGATTAGTTTGATATATTCAAGTATAATTCACAAACTATTCATTGTCTTGGGCTAAAATAATTAACTAACGATTAAAATCATGAGAAAACACCCGTCTCCTACACTATAAAAACCACCCCTCATCACCTATTTTACTCAAACATCTCAATGTTTTACCCTAGTCAAAAATCTTCTAAAGTATATTAAAAAGCCACTACCAGAAGTCTATAATCCCTCAGTTTCATCAAAGGACAAAAAACCTTTTTCCCTATGAAGGATTTCAAGGAGGAAAGATTCAAAAGGTAAATTCTTCTTTATTTTCTTTTAATTTCATTTCATGTGCTTTTATTTTATTATTCCCTCCTCACCTCACCGAATACAAATGAAATGGTAACTACAATACCATACATATACTATAATGAAATAATTTTAATGGAATATAAATAATTAAACTTCTCCCTCCCTCTGTTTTATTTTAATAATTAAATAGTCGCATGTGATGTGTCTATTTATCGACATCATGAGCGAGGCATTTTAATTTTACGTTAATGCCTTCCAGGATGTTAATAAAACCATTATAATTGTTGAAACATATTTGATTTTTTTTAAAACCCTCTTTATTTTCTATAACTAACATTTATATATATATAGTACTAAATTATAATACGAAATGTGTTCATTGTGATAGAAAACCTGTAAAAATTAACCTGAAATAGTAACCATAAAATATTCTCTAAAGATTCATACAAATTACATATAACAAAATTCTATATAACATATTTTAAACTTATGTAAGATAATTAATAAAATATAATAACAATTCTGGATATTTATCCTTGTTTTACATTAACTTTTATTCAAGTATGTAAGTGAATTGATCATGAAAACTACAAAAAACGAACACTCCCAAACGATGAAATTAAACTATATAACTTATCAAAAATCCCATAAATTAACATAATAAAACCAAAATGAATAAAATTAAAGTATAAATGTATATTTATCTATTAATTGATCAATATAATTTGAATATATAGGATATTAATGTGAATAAATCATTCTGATATAAGGTAAAGTGAATTCTCAAACCCAACTCTCTTTCATTGGGTTTTGCCTCTTTCCCAAAATTTTTTGTATAGATATTCCTTTAATGTTCCATAAATATAATTTATTCATAATTAATTTATCTTTTCTAGGATATACATGTTTTCTACTTTATTTTATGAAAACGTAATGTTTTCTAAAAGAACACTTCTTTCAAAAAAACACACCTTTTACTTCTCTTGATATTGTTTCTTTTTCACTCATGATTAATGATTATTATATGATGAATATTATTCCAGTTTTATTTAATTAATATTATTCATGAATGTATTCTTTATGAAATGAAACTCATTCATTTCTATGGGTTCTTTGTTCAATATTGACATACGTTCTTTGTTCCATGCATGATAATGAAAATGTTATAAAGTGACGGGTGCACAAAGAATTATATAGCGCAATGTAAATTTTATGATGTGATGGGGGCACCTAGAATTATATATTTCTCCAATGTAATGGGTAATGTTATGTATCTTCTTATAATGTGAATTATGTGAGAACAAGTTTTTATCACAGTTTACAACTATGTGTGGTTGTTGAACACTAAGACATGTTGTTTCATTTTTATGCATTTTCTCATTACATGCCGTTGTATAATGCTTCTTCTATTGATTATGAGAATGATACAATGACTTTATTGTGATGATTATTATTATTGTAAACCATGTTATATTTTTTCATGTTCTTATATATCCTCTTCCTAGATTTATCTCACCCCTTTCTTTGATGTATATCCTCAGGTGATTATTTATACTTAGGAGAATTAAAAGTCTCCTATGAAGCCATAAAAGGATGAATTAAATTAAATTTTATGTTTTATTTATAAATGTAATTAATGGTCCTAATTTTTCCAAGACACTAAAACTTTGGATCTTGGTTGAGTAATTACTTTTTTTATAAAATAATATAATATGTTAGGTAAGAAAATGTAGGGTCACTATAGTTGGTATCAAAGTATGATTTAGTTAATTTGGGAATTAGGATTAAAGAACCCTAGTGAAAACCCTCAGTATGAGACTAATTGCAAATAATCACCCAAGAATAATTTTTTTATAAAATGATAAATATAGGGATTACATACTATATGATTTTATACATAATTAAATAAAGGATTAAATTATTTATTCATGACTTATTGAATTGTTTTTTGTTTTAAACATTTCTATTTTATAAAATGGTGGGAACTAGTAGAAACCTTTCCAAAAACCCATGTGATGGATAATGAAATTATTGCTCGAATGACAGCCACAATTCCTTGGGGGTGGAGTTAAAAATTTCATGGTGATGCTTACTAATCTGTCTCAAATGATGAACAATATACTAAATAATGTGGAACATCCACCTTAACCTAAGAGAGATAAACTAGATTTCATGTCCTTTATTCAGAAATGAACACCAATGTTTAGTAGATCTTGTGATCCACTAGTTTCCGGACAATGGGTCATCTCAATAGAGTATATCTTTTCTATAATTCAATGTTCTGATAAGTATAATGTGACTCTTTTTGTTTATCATCTTGATGGATAGACCAACTATTGTTTGAAATTGATTATGAACACCAATAAAGAGGATTATGTTTTAATGTTAGAGTGCGAATACATTAAGATAATGGTTCTTAATAAGTATTTCCTAAAAAACATTCAAAAATTATAGAGGGATAATTCATAGAGTTTGAGAAAAAGTATGGAGAATCTATTTTGGACCATGAAAATAATTTCACAACTCTTTCAAGGTACACAGCTGATTTTGTTATAAAAAATGATATAAAATTTGATAGATTATTTAGTGGTTTAAAATGAAACTTTCTAAAGGCTATAAAAATTTGAGAATTTTGCGGTTATGAAGATTTTTTTGATGTTATATCAAAGTGGAGATAGAGTTTGTATAATGGTCCCATGGATATGGGGATATGATTTGAAAGATGGAGTTTCATGCCAGAGGATATAATGAGAATGGTGTAAAGAAAACTCAACAACCCACATGTCAAAATTTGGTAAGAAGTATCATGGGTACTGCAGTAAAGGGAAGGGGAAATGTTTCAAGTGAGGGATAGAATCCCCCAAATCTCATTAATGATAAAAAGAGATGAGGAAGAATGAAAATTTGGTGAAGGGAAGCATAGAACCACCCATGTTCCAATGCTACAATAGTATGGAGAAAGGGAACTATACAAGACAGTGCACTAATCCCTGAGTCCCCAAGGGTAGTCAGCATTAGTACCCACCAAAGCCAAAGGAAAAAATCAATGATTCGTCCATAATAATTACTAAAGTTGATAAAGAATATAAATTCATACATGGTACACATCCTATTACCTCAAGAATGGTAACTTTCTTATTTTATTCTAGTTCTATTCATTCATTTATATATTGCATGTTTTCTAGAACTGTAACACCTCGAGCTTCCATGATACGCTTCTCATTCCATAATGCAATAGCTTGCATTGTACGCAACTTTGAGTTCTAAAACACCACGACTAATCAAAGTAGCCGTTATGAATAGTAATAACCACCTTTTAAAATTATAGAAATTTTATATTTCAAAATGGACTTCATTTTTGGATTCGGAATACCGAAATTAGCCTATGTTGATTTTTTGGTATTTTTCTAAGAACTTCTAATTTTTTATGAATAGTGAAAAATACTTAAAAACAAATTTTTTAATCAAAATAATTTATAGTGATAAGATATACTACCGAGTGGTTTTAAAGTATAATTAGAATATATTTTTACCATTTTATCCAATGGTGGTCATTAGAATTAATTTAACATTGAAATTAGACATAAACAATTATCAATCTTTTGATATAAATTGTTTCTTAAAAACACGCTATTTGTTGTGACAGCGGGAATTAATTATAAAATTAATTAATGCAACTTATATGTTTGGAATTTTTTAAAATAGACATCATTTTTGAATTCAGAATATCAATTATATCTTAGGGTGAAATTTTGGCATTGTTCTGAAAAACTTCAATTTTTGATGAATAGTGAAACCACTAAGTGGTAGTTAAATAACTGATTTTTTGTTTAAATGAAATATTACCACCTCTGTGATTTGATTTTCAAAAATCCGACATACATGGTTTTCATTAAGAAGTAAAATGTGGTTCAATGAGATTAAAATAAGTTTTTGGTGAATAGTAACTTTTAAGTTCTTAATCGCGATTAAAGGTAATTAGTGTAGTTTAAGGTAAAAAAAATGTTTTAATAATATGATATGAGCTTGACACATATCCTACCCTCATTGGATGTGCCATGGACGACCAATACAATCCATGGGTCAACTTGGGGACCCCATGGAGCCACTTTAGTTGGAAAATGACATAAATACCTTTTATTTAATGTTAAAGTAAAAAATGACACAAACATGACATGTTTTACTAAAACAATTTTTACATGGGGTTATACAAGTCATATTTTTGACTATAAATAGTCATTGGAAATATAAAACGATTTCCTACATCATAGTATTTTTGTTATAATTTTTAGACATTAAATAAATTAAATTATTTATGACATCATTATGATGCAACGATGACCTCATTATTTAACGATTTTAATAAAATGAAAAGATAATGTACAATCCAAGACTTACACTTGTCCAAAGACTATTTTATGGGTAGAGTTTGAACCCTTATCACCTTATCCACTAATTATATAAGTGTGGGACCTTTAGAATCCGAAAAGCATTGTATAATAATGTAAAATTTCCTTACTTTCCAAGAGTGCCCCTCCTCTCCTCTTATAAAAGGCCCCCACCTCTACCACCTCCTTCACACTTTCAAGCCATTTGGCTCGGCCAACATATGCCCAAATACTCTCCCAACTTTCCAACCTTACTCCTAGAAGCCTCACTTTGGGCAGAATGCTTCCCAAGGAAGCGTTTGGCTCAAATCAAAAAGAGTTACCCGATTTTAAGGTAATATCTTCTCTTATGTTATTTTGTTTTATTTTGCTTCTCCAACCCCTTAAACTCTTTTTATTCCTTTTTTTTTGTAACAACAACATTATCCTCAATATACTAGGATGTTGTTATAAAAATTATTCGAGCTACACTTACACACACCTACATCTAATGGTTAAAGAACATACGGTTTCTGTGGATGGCGAATTTCTGCCTCACGAAACGATGATTGTTCAACACTCATATAACACCTTCAAAGGTGGCCATTAAGATGTCAATATATTTATATATGATATATAATATGTTTATGTTTTCCTTATGCTTCTGTATTTCTCATTTATGGAATACTTTATGATTTCCATTATATGTAAAACGCGATATTTTCATTTTAGGAAGTGCGGACTACCGCCCCCTCAAAGCGATGTGAATCGTTAATACCATATGTGGGATTTGTAAAGGATGGAGTAAATGATATTATATATGATATTATACTGGAACTATACTATACATTTATATAATTATGATTTCATTCCATTAAATACGAAATAGAAATGAAAGTAGCGTTCATGCGTACGTACGGCTTACCGTCTCCATGAACGGTGCATTTCATTTCTTACCTCTAAATGTTACATAATATTATTAATGAATGTATATACTGGATATATATGATATATATGACATCTAAATCATGAATATAATTCTGGAGATAATAGATATTCTACCACATAAACAACTTGTAATTATAAGAAGTTTATTGTTGACTCAAGTACCAAAGATCGACAAAACGACCGTTATTAACTTAAATAATTACATAATGTTCATAACATTGTAATAAGTGATATAAAAAGGATAATGAAATTGAAAATGGTTCTTAATAAGGTAGATATTAACTCTAGTTTATTATTCAGGAGGTTAAAGAACGGTTGAGTCAAGTCGGACACAAGGTAAGGGAACTTCTTAACCCAACTTCCATTCTTTGGGTTAATCTCCTACATTCAAATTATGTCATGATATTATTATGTCCTATTTTATATTTTTATGTTCTTTATATGTACCTATAGTGAATACACATAATAGTTCTATTTTATTTTAAAAATGATCTTTTTAAGGACTTCGTCTCAATCTCCTTTCATTGAGGCATATTTGGTTTTATACACAAATTTCTTTTATACGGTGTATAAACCCCTTTGACTTTTACGTATATTCAAAAGGAATCTTTTTTTATACGAAGCGTTTACTAAACGACAAAAGGGAATTTTTTTGTCGTACGTATGCGGCGACAACGACTTCTCCGCCGCCGTGACCACTATTTGAGTTTCGGCTTCCTCTACAAGCCATACCTTTTTTTTAGGAAAAATAAATACCATGTTATAATTTTCTTCTATTTTGGTATTGAAAATGGATTTGAAAGCATTTTATTATATCAATGTGTTGTATTGATATCTTGTTATTTAAATGTGGAAATGTTATGTTTCCTTTATGCATGTTTTATGTGATACGATTATGTTATGGTTTATGATATGTTTAAACCTATTCATATGAGGAATGTATTGGACTTAATAAGTGACGAGTGGAGCCCGTTATAGCTCCTCGATGCATCGGTAGGTCTCATGAGACAATTAGATGTGGAATTGGCCAAGGCTCTTTCCCAATTTGATTTATGGTTTTGGCCGAGGCCTTAATCATTTTAGACGTCTTGGCCGAGGCCTTGACAAAATGTTTCAGAATGTCTGGCATTATACATTCCCTCATTATGAAAGTGGTTATTGATATTGCATGTGATTATTCGACCAGTAGAATATCCATGTGAGGAAGTGAATGAAATTATCTCATTTTACTTTTTCCATATTATGTTTATGTTCAAGTTTAAAAGGCTTTTGTTTTAGTTATACATTGCCTTAAATTTTTATGTTTATTTATGAAAGCTTCCGCATTATTGTTATCCTTACTGAGCATCTGAGCTCACCCCTTTCAATGTTTTAATATTTTCAAGGATGTGAAGAAGTATTTTATGAATGACCTGCAGGGATTGTCAGAAGAGGATATGAGAGTGGACTATGGAGACTTTGTTATTGTAGTTTTTTACTTTATGATGTAATGTAACGTTTACGAATGTATCTAGTGTTTCCAAGGCTAATAAACTAATCGGTCTTTCGAGACTTGATCTTTTGTGATCATGCCAATGTTACGGAGTAATGCACCGACTCTGGGTAGCTGGGGTCTGGGCGTTACAGTTGGTATCAGAGGTAGTTTAGTACTAACCTTGGAAGCTAGATTTAGATAAACTCTGATTAGAGCACATAGCCCGAAGATAGACTTTGAGGATTAGTATAGAAGAACTTCCTAGAATTTTGGTATTGTAGAGATGTTGTGAGTTTTCTGAGCAATACATCCCTGTCTGGATACGAGAAGGTAGAGGCGGCTCTGGCACAGATGTACCTAGGGGTAAAACCCAAAAACACCGCTTTAAACTAGACTCGAACGGGAACTGGTGCCCGACAACGGGCCTTGCTGCACTCTTGGTTACGACACTCTCGGGGGATATGCTTAGGATAATTCTCATTTCTTTATAAACCACTATGAAGTGTTATGAGTATATAATTCCTCAAAGAAAAAATTTTTATATCCATAAATAGTTCAATTTATGTTAAGTATTTTATAAGTATGGAATTATGTATTTTGATTCATAAACTAATCTAGTTTATGCCATTGTTTAGAAATGGAGCCTAGTGGAAGGAATGGAAACCGTATCAATGCACGCACTCCATGTAGAGATTTCCCTCCTGCTCAAGATAATTATTGTGGATCTAGAGATACAACTGGTTCTGATCAACTTACTACCATACTGGGACAACTCACTCAGGTTATGAATAATAACCTTACTCGTATGGAGCACCCCGATCCGCAACGTGGAGGATCAATATTAGACCGCTTCATGAGGCAAAAACCACCAACATTTAATGGGGGTACAAATCCATTAGTAGCTGAGCAATGGATAAACTCTTTAGAGAAAATATTCCACACCTTGGGGAGTAGCGAAAGGGAGAAGGTTATTATGGCAGTTTACCACCTCACTGGAGATGCCGATCAATGGTGGTCATTGATTCAAAACACAAAGGAAAATGATGATGTATCAAATATGGAATGGAGGGAGTTCAAAGATATTTTCTTAGAAAAAAACTTTCCTCATGACCATAGAGCAGATATGGAGAGGAAATTTCTGAGTCTGAGACAAAAGGAGGATGAGAATGTCGCAAAGTATGAGGCCAACTTTACAAGGTTAGCGAGTTATGCTGCAGATTATATACGTAACCCAAGGAGTAAGATTGATCATTTCTTTGATGGGTTAAAACCATTTCTCCGTCGAGCTTTAGTATCACAATCCTTCTAATCATACGAAGATATTGTCTCGTGTGCTATCAAGACAGAAAAGGAATTCTCTAAGTCTTATAACAACAAAGTAAAGAAAGAGAAGAAGAGAACGGTGGAACAAGAGACAGATAAAGGGAAAAAGGGAAAGAAAGAATTTTCCATTATGTGATAATTGTGGGAAGAATCACCCTGGTACTTGCCTAAAAGGAATGGGAGTTTGTTATAAATGTGGAGAAAAGGGTCACCAGGCTCGTGATTGCAAGGGAAAGAAAGATGTTATCAAAGTTGAATGCTTCAATTTTAGAGAAATGGGGCATTATGCAAATGAATTTCCTAAGCGTCAGGGAAACTTACCTCAGAAAAGTCCAAGGGATCAAGGCCAATCTTATGCTTTGACTACAGTTGAAGTGGAATAATTAATGTATTGGTGCTTTTGGACTCAAGGATTATATTCTGGTTATAATAATAATGTGATATATATAAGGATTGTACTGCAATACTTGTTTTTTTCATTAAGGTTTTGATATGATGAAGGTAATCATATTTTTAGTATGTGACAATAAGAGAAACTTTACATTGTTTGGGGAATCTAATGTTACAATTGATTTTGGAATTAAGAGACCTTTTAGAGAAAGTCTGGACAGAGGTATTTTGGATAACTATAAAGGTTGGAGTGGATTAAGTTGATCATTGGATAGTATTGTTAAAGGTTAAAAAATTTATGAAGATTATTTTTGGAATATTATAATACTATAGTTTTAGGAAAAGGACAACCTGCAGGGTGGGGCATAACCGTTGCGTCAGACAAAGATGCAGGAATCGAACCCACAACCATAGTGCGACAGACCTTTATTTCCTACCACTAGCCTACAGGAATTCCCTGGTTATTACAAAATAATTTTACTAATCTAAATGGTATGTGTTAACATTTGGAACCTTATACAATTAGGATAAATAGAATATTTTTGAGTTCTATTACCTTTTAGAGTGAAAGATGGGTTTTTGGTAAAAATTTATTAAATAATGAAAGTCTACATGACAAGTATGTATATTCCCTTACATTCTTAGTAAATCTCCTAAATAAATTCTTTAACTTTATAAAAGGTAACTTAAAACAAAAACGTTGCCGGTTAACTTTTCCAACTGGGGATTCAATGACCGTTTAACCAATCACAAGTTTGTGATTTTCTTATTGTTAACTTTCTCCTAATCCAGTTTTCTACAACTCTCCATCAGACCTTGATGGTTTGTTTTTCTTCCATATCCATATTTTCATAGAATCCTAGTATGGGCTATCTCGGGTGACCTTTGTACTTATCTTTATTTCTTTTAAAGTTATATTTTTATTAACCTTATTTCCGATGTGGGTTTTCTACAAAGGTATTTTCTATTTTCAACCTTTTATTTTCCAAGAAAAATTTCAAATTGCGAGGATGCAATTTATTGAAGGAGGGGAGAATGTAACACCCCGAGCTTCCATGATATGCTTCTCATTCAATAATGCAATAGCTTGCATTGTACGCAACTTCGAGTTCTAAAACACCACGACTAATAAAAGTAGCCGTTTTGAATAGTAATAACCACTTTTTAAAATTATAGAAATTTTATATTTCAAAATGGACTTCATTTTGGGATTCGGAATATCGAAATTAGCCTATGTTGAATTTTTGGTATTTTTCTAAGAACTTCTAATTTTTTATGAATAGTGAGAAATACTTAAAAACAACTTTTTTAATCAAAATAATTTATAGTGATAAGTTATACTACTGAGTGGTTTTAAAGTATAATTAGAATATATTTTTACCATTTTATCCAATGGTGGTCATTAGAATTAATTTAACATTGAAATTGGACATAAACAATTATCAATCTTTTGATATAAATTGTTTCTTAAAAACACGCTATTTGTTGTGACAACGGGAATTAATTATAAAATTAATTAATGCAACTTATATGTTTGGAATTTTTTAAAATAGACATCATTTTTGAATTCGGAATATCAATTATAGCTTAGGGTGAAATTTTGGCATTGTTCTGAAAAACTTCAATTTTTGATGAATAGTGAAACCACTAAGTGGTAGTTAAATAACTGATTTTTCGTTTAAATGAAATATTACCACCTCTGTGATTTGATTTTCAAAAATCCAACATACATGGTTTTCATTAAGAAGTAAAATGTGGTTCAATGAGATTAAAATAATTTTTTGGTGAATAGTAACTTTTAAGTTCTTAATCGCGATTAGAGGTAATTAGTGTAGTTTAAGGTAAAAATAATGTTTTAATAATATGAGATGAGCTTGAAACATGTCCTACCCTAATTGTATGTGCCATGGCCGACCAAGAAAATCCATGGGTCAACTTGGGGACCCCATGGAGCCACATTAGTTGGAAAATGTCATAAATACCTTTTATTTAATGTTAAAGTAAAAAATGACACAAACATGAAATGTTTTACTAAAACAATTTTTACATGGGGTTATACAAGTCATATTTTTGACTATAAATAGTCATTGGAAAGCTAAAAAGATTTCCTAAATCATAGTATTTGTTTTATAATTTTTAGACATTAAATAAATTATATTATTTATGACCTCATTATGATGCAATGATGACTCATTATTTAACAATTTTCATAAAATGAAAAGATAATGTACAATCCAAGGCTTACACTTGTACAAAGACTATTGTATGGGTAGAGTTCGAACCCTTATCACCTTATCCACGAATTATATAAGTGTGGGACCTTTAGAATCCGAAAAGCATTGTATAATAATGTAAAATTTCCTTACTTTCCAAGAGTGCCCCTCCTCTCCTCTTATAAAAGGCCCCCACCTCTACCACCTCCTTCACACTTTCAAGCCATTTGGCTCGGCCAACCTATGCCCAAATACTCTCCCAACTTTCCCCCCTTACTCCTAGAAGCCTCACTTTGGGCATAATTCTTCCCAAGGAAGCCTTTGTCTCAAATCAAAAAGAGTTACCCGATTTTAAGGTAATATCTTCTCTTATGTTATTTTGTTTTATTTTGCTTCTCCAACCCCTTAAACTCTTTTTATTCCTTTCTTTTGTAACAAAACCAGTATCCTAAATATACTAGGATGTTTTTATAAAAATTATTCAAGCTACACTTACACACACCTACATCTAATGGTTAAAGAACATACGGTTTCTGTGGATGGCGAATTTCTGCCTCACGAAACGATGATTGTTCAAGACTCATATAACACCTTCAAAGGTGGCCATTAAGATGTCACTATATTTATATATGATATATAATATGTTTATGTTTTCCTTATGCTTATGTATTTCTCATTTATGGAATACTTTATGATTTCCATTATGGGTAAAACGCGATATTTTCATTTTAGGAAGTGCGGACTACCTCCCACTCAAAGTGATGTGAATCGTTAATACCATATGTGGGATGTGTAAAGGATGGAGTAAATGATATTATATATGATATTATACTGTAACTATACTATACATTTATATAATTATGATTTCATTCCATTAATTACGAAATAGAAATGAAAGTAGCGTTCATGCGTACGTACGACTTACCGTCTCCATGAATGGTGCATTTCATTTCTTACCTCTAAATGTTACGTAATATTATGAATGAATGTATATAATGGATATATATGATATATATGACATATAAATCATGAATATAATTCTGGAGATAATGGATATTCTACCACATAAACAAATTGTAATTATAAGAAGTTTATTGTTGACTCAAGTACCAAAGATCGACAAAACGACCGTTATTAACTTAAATAATTACATAATGTTAATAAGATTGTAATAAGTGATATAAAAAGGATAATGAAATTGAAAATGGTTCTTAATAAGGTAGATATTAACTCTAGTTTATTATTCAGGAGGTTAAAGAACGGTTGAGTCAAGTCGGACACAAGGTAAGGGAACTTCTTAACCCAACTTCCATTCTTTGGGTTAATATCCTACATTCAAATTATGTCATGATATTATAATGTCCTATTTTGTATTTTTACATTATTTATGTGTACCTATAGTGAATACACATAATAGATCTATTTTATTTTAAAAATGATCTTTTTAAGGACTTCGTCTCAATCTCCTTTCATTGAGGCATATTTGGTTTTATACACAAATTTCTTTTATACGGTTTATAAACCCCTTTGACTTTTACGTATATTCAAAAGGAGTCTTTTTTATACGAAGCGTTTAATAAAAGACAAAAGGGAATGTTTTTGTCGTACGTATGTGGCGACAACGACTTCTCCGCCCCCGTGACCACTATTTGAGTTTCGGCTTCCTCTACAAGCCATATCTTTTTTTTTATGAAAAATAAATACCATGTTATAATTTTCTTTTATTTTGGTATTGAAAATGGATTTGAAAGTGTTTTTATTATATCAATGTGTTGTATTGATATCTTGTGATTGAAATGTGGAAATGTTATGTTTACTTTATGCATGTTTTATGTGATACGATTATGTTATGGTTTATGATATGTTTAAACCTATTCATATGAGGAATGTATTGGACTTAATAAGTGACGGGTGGAGCCCGATATAGCTCCTCGATGCATTAGTAGGTCTCATGAGACAACTAGATGTGGAATTGGACGAGGCCCTTTCCCAATTTGATTTATGGTTTTGGCCGAGGCCTTAATCATTTTAGACGTCTTGGCCGAGGCCTTGCCAAAATGTTTCAGAATGTCTGGCATTATACATTCCCTCATTATGAAAGTGGCTATTGATATTGCATGTGATTATTCGACTAGTAGAATATCCATGTGAGGAAGTGAATGGCATTATCTCATTTTACTTTTGCCATATTATGTTGATGTTCAAGTTTAAAAGGCTTTTGTTTTAGTTATACATTGCCTTAAATTTTTATGTTTATTTATGAAAGCTTCTGCATTATTGTTATCCTTACTGAGCATCTGATCTCACCCCTTTCAATGTTTTAATATTTTCGAGGATGTGAAGAAGTATTTTATGAATGACCTGTAGGGATTGTCAGAAGAGGATATGAGAGTGGACTATGGATACTTTTTTATTGTAGTTTTTCACTTTATGATGTAATGTAACATTTACGAATATATCTAGTGTTTCCAAGGCTACTAAACTAATCGGTCTTTCGAGACTTGATCTTTTGTGATCATGCCAATGTTACGAAGTAATGCACTGACTCTGGGTAGCTGGGGTCTGGGCGTTACAAGAACTATTAAGTAAAACCCCTGAAACCTTGATGTAAAGATATCTATAAAAACACCAAGTGTTAAAATCATTACAACCCAAGTGTTATACACTACTTCTATTGGAATATGTAGTATGATTCTTACAGTGAATATCTTGTTTCTTTTATTAGTGGAATTCAATGTATAATGGTAATAGATTCGATCTCATTATCTAGATAACATATCAATTATCATGAAAAGGAAATATCTTTACACATTCTAAACCAACCCATGAACCTATGAAAATTCAAAGAAGATAATGATTCCCTTTTTAAAATCATTCAATGGTGTGGGTTTGGATTCTTGGTGAAGAAGCATTCCACACTAAAATAGTTGAGTTAATGGAAGGTATCAACCTATTGGAAATTACCATCATGAGGGAATGCAATGAAGTATTTCCTAAAGAGTTACTAATAATTCCCCTAGATCATGAGGTAGATTTCTCAATATAACTCATACCTGGAGATACTCTTATCTCAAAGTGTCTCTATAAGATTTATCCTATCGAACTGGAGGAGTTAAAGAAGAAGATACCAGAGCATTTGGACAAATGGTTCATACTCCCAAGTGAATCAACTTGGGGTGAGTCAATTCTCTTGGTAGAGAAAAAGGATGGATCAATGTGGATATATATCGATAATTGTGAACTCAAAAAGATCACCATAAAGAACAAGTATCATATTACATGGATTAATGAATTGTTTGATTAGCTATGAAGAGCTCAATACTTATCATATTTGGATATCCATTCTAGATATCATTAAATAAATGATAATAATTATGATATTCTGAAGGCTGTCATCTGTACATGGTATATGCAGTATGTGATTCTGGTGATTACCATAAGACTTACTAATGTCCTTGAAATATTCATGGATTTTATTAATAAAGTATATAGACATTACCTTGAAAAATTATTGGTAGTGTCCATCAATGATATTCTCATCAACTCCAAGGGTAATGAGGATCATGAAGAACATATAAGGATTATGTTGTTGAAATTAAGGAAGGATAAGTTGTATGAAAAGTTCAGAGAGTATAAATTTTTGTTGCAACAAGTCACATTCTTGGGACACATGATCACAATTGATAGAGTTTATATGGACCCAAAAAAACAATGGAAATTGAAGACTGTCCTAAACCCTCTACTGTCATGGAAATCCACGGTTATATTAGATTAGCTAAGTACTATCGATGTTTTTTGGGAAATTTCTCATGATTTAAAATCCCTATAACATAGTTATCATTGTAAGGATAAAATTATGTATGGATAGAATAACATGAATAAATATTTAAGGGGATAAAGAATAGGTTGATCACTGCACCTGTACTCAGATTACCAAAATATTGAAAAAGGTTTTGATATATAGTGATGATTTAAAGAAAGGCTTGGGTTGTGTACTCATTAAAAATGATAATGTGATATCCTACACCTCATGGTAGATGAAAATTCATGAGCATAATGGCCTGGCACATGATTTGGTTCTAGTAACATTGATTTCTTCTATAAAAATATGGCAGTGCTATCTATATAGTGAGAGTTGTGACATAATACTGATTAAAAGATACTAATGAATATATTCACACAAAAGAAACTCAAAATGAGTCAATGGAGATGATTAGATATAATAATGGACTTTTATTTATCTATTCACTATCTTCTCAGTATGTACAACAAGTTAGTTGATGCTCTTAGTAGAAAAGAACTTGATACTCTATCAATGTTTCAATTTGAGAAAGACCCTATCGTCCATGAAATATAAAGGATAGATTTGGTAATCATAATAGAAAGGAATAAATCTAACCATTCCTAATTTATTTCCCAACCATATATATAAGTGAAGATTAAGGAGGAACAATGGGATGATTTGAAGTTACAAAAGAAATTGAATGAAGTAAAGGAAGGGATTCAGCAAGGGTTTCATATTGATGATGATGATGCAATTAGGTTTTGAATAATTCTTTTTGTTCCTTCACCGCCTAAGATACAGAGGGAGCTATTTGATAATGAACATAGCTCACCTTTCTCCATTAATCCCAATATCACCATGATATACCTTGATCATTATGAAAACTTCTGGTGGGATGTCATGAAGAAGGAAATTATTGAGTATATCTCAATGTGTCTAATATGTCAGCACGTTAAAGAAGGGTGAAAGAAGTCCAAAAAGATGATTCAACCATTGAATATACACATATGAAAATGGTAGAATGTCACTATTGAGTTTTTCATGAGCCTCATAAAGATATATATAAAATTATGAGAAATGGGTTGTGGTGGACCAAATCACCAAGATTTCCCACATTATTGCTATTCAGGAATATATCTTTCTTGAACATCTTGAAAAGATATATGTGAAGGATGTAGTGAGACTGCATGGGGTTTCAATATTTATTGGCTCTAACCATGACCCAATGTTCACATCTAAATTATGGATGAGTCTTCAACATGATTTGTTGGATGAATTAAATTTCTGCACAACCCATCACCCCTAAACAGATTTCCAATCTAAATAGACAATTAAGACACTCGAAGATATTCTAAGATCCAACTATTTAGAATTAAAATTTGGATGGGATCAGAATCTCTCATTATTTTAGTTCTCATACAAAAAAATCTTTCAATTAAGTAATCAGTTGTCTCTATATGATTCTATGTATGGAAATAGATGTAGAACTCAAACCTATTGTGATGAAGATTGAGATTGAAAGCTACTTGAACCTGATATTTTTCAAGAGATGAGATAGAATGTTTAGGCCATCAAGAAACATATCAATGATTCATAGGGTTATTAAAATATATATGTTGAAAATCATCGAAGGGACTTTGATTTCGTCATTGGAGATAAGTTCTTCCTTTGAATATCACGGTAGAAGAGAGTTATGTGGTTTAGAAAGAAACGACAGTTAAGACCAAGGTAGATTAAACCCTTTAGAATCCTAGACCACATAGGATGCATGGCACATCGTCTTGTACTTACACAGAATATGGATTATGTTAATTATGTGTTCCAGGTATAACTCTTGAGGAAGTACATACCAAACCCCTCACATGTACAATACTCAGAGGTGGTACAGTAAGAAGATGATCTCTCCTATGAGGAGCATCCAAGGTTCTATCCAACTAGAAAAGCCAACTTGTTAAAGTGTCATGGAGGAACTATAAGTTTGAATAAGCGACTTGGTAACTAGATGATGTGAAAATGGAAAAGTACCCTCACCTGTTTATGTAAAAAAAAATTTAGGGAAGAAATTTCAAAAGGGAGGAAGAATGTATGCATCCAAAATTTTACCAATAGAATTTATCCCTTCTTATAGTAATTTAATGTATTATAAATCACATAGTGAAAATAAAAAAAAATTATATATGAATAATGAATGAAATAAGAGTCATTTTTATAAATTAATTAACTTATATCTATGGAATAATAACTTGACCTTAGGAATAGTAATATAACCCTCATGAACAGCTAACCAGCGTAATGATTTGTATCTTCACTATAAAAGTATAAATAAAATTTAATCATCTTATAAATGAATGTATGATATAATTATGTTATAGTATTAGTAAATAAATGTTTTAAAATTTATTAATTAAGTATTGGTATTTTTTAATTCAAAAATAATTAATTACAATAATATTATTAATTTAATAATTTAAAAGAAAATTTATTTTCAAAAAATTTACTTATAAATTTATAATTTGATATCATATGATTTAAATATAAATTTATGAGCCCTAATTAAATTTTGTAAGTGTTCTAAAATCTATTATAATTTTGTAATATGTATTTTCAATGTAAATAAAAATTTTAATTAAAAATTAAATTTTGAAAATTTATAAAATTGTTTTCATAAAATGGAGTTCTTTTTTCAATTATACTCATTTAAAAGATTTAAAGGTGATTTTTTTATTTTTATAAAATAGAATATTTTTTTATGGATAGTAAAATATGAGAGTTTTCGATAAAAGATAAACTAATGAATTATAGAGTCGAAGATGATGTATTGATGATCTAGGCAAAAAATATTTAACTATCATTCAATATTTTAATATAATTTTGGATAATTCTTAAACTATTCATATTCTGGTGCAAAAATAATAAAATAATGATTAAAATAATGGGTAAACACCCCTCTCTTTGACTATAAATACAACCCCTCACCACTAATTTTCCTCACACCTCACAAGATTTCATCTTGTCCAAATCCTAATAATGTATCCTTACATGACACTGCAACACCTCCATGAGCCCTTGGTCACATATAAGAACCAAAACCATTTCCCTATGGAGGTTCTCAAAGAGGAAAAATTCAAGAGGTAAATTCCTCTGTTTTTCATTTAATTTCTTATCAAGTTATTTTATTTTCATTTTCTCTCCTCACCTCACCCCATAAAAATTGAATGATAACTAAAAAAAATAACATATACTATAATTCTATCATGTTAATAGAAGATCCATTATTAAACTCCTCCCTCAATCTCTTTTATTCGAAAAATGAAATCACCGCCCGTGATGGGTCAATTTACAGACATCGAGGGGGATGTAATTTCATTTTCTTTTAATACATACAAGGATGATAATAAAAACATTATATTGTTTAGACTATATTTTAAAATTTATTTTACAAAAATATTTATTTTCTATAACTAACTTATATATAATACTAAATGATAAAACAAAACAAGTTCATTATGATTGTAAAACCGCCAAAATTAACCTAAAACGATCATCATTAAATTTTATCTAATGATTCATTTTCATTGCATTTAAAAAAAATATTTATAAGGTCATTTAAATTTATATGAGATTATTATTAAAATATAATAATAATTTTGGATATTTATCCTCATTTTATAGGAACTTCCATTCATCTATACAAGTGAACCGATCATGAAAACTAAGAAAATGAACAATCTCGTACGATGAAACTGAACTATATAACTCATCAAAAAGACCATAAATGAACTTAATATAACCGTAGTGTTTAAAATTCAAGTATAAATGGTTAATTATTTTTTAATTAATGAGTATAATTTTATTATAAAGAATATTAAAGTGAATAAATCATTCAGGTATAAGGTAAGAGGAATTCTCGAACCCGACTCTCTTTATTTGGGGTTTCCCTCATTCTCCAAATTTTCATTATGGATATTACATTAATCTTCCTTAAATATTATTTAACATATATGTTTTCTAATTGATTTTATGACAATTTGTTTTTCAAATGAACTCTTTTTTCAAAAAAAAAACACACCTTTTACTTCTCTTGAGTTAGTTTTCACTTAACTCATGATTGATGATTCCTCTACCAATAAAATTATTCCCTTTTTATTTTTAAAAGTCTATTACTGAATTTATTATTTATTAAATTAAACCCAATAATTTCCAATGGTTATTTTATGTTCAAGATTGATATGTGTTTTATCTATCATGCATGATAAAGTAAATTTTATGATGTGATGTGTGCACCCAAAATTATATTGAATAATGTAAATATTAGGATGTTGTGGGTATTCATAGAATTATATAGAACAAAAATGTATTGGGTAATGTTATTTATCTCTAGATAATGTGAATTGTGCGTGAATATGATTCCATATTTATTCAAAACTATGTGTAGTAGTTGACAACTAAGTCACAATGATTCATTTTTATCCATTGTCACATTACATGAAATTGTCCAATAATTATTCTCTTGATTAATATGATGATAATATTATTATGTTTTAATGATTATTATTATCATTCTCATTTATTTTATATTGTTTTTGGTTCGTATATGTCCCCTTACTAGACTTTTAGATCACCCCTTTCTTTGATGTGTATGCTCAGGTGATTACTTGTACTAAGGAGAATGTGAAGGCCGCTAAGAAGCAAAATAAGAATAAATTAAATAATTTTTTATTTTTTATTTTTTAAATGTTATGTACGATATTAATTTTCCAAAATACACTACAAATTTGGATCATAGTAGAGTAATAATTTTATGTTTTTTTCTTATAAAATGATGTTATAAGTTATGTATGAAAAATAAGGGTCACAATATGTATTATTTCCCTACTAATACCATGTCATCCTCAATAGTCACTAAATCCAATTTCCATATGAAAACTCATTCATAGATTTTATACCATTACATTAAAACCCTCCACAACTGCACCCCCTCGTCGGTTGGTATTATAGGTGAGGGTGACCCTAGAATCATGGAACTAACAAGACATGAGTTAAAAACTAAGATATAGGGTATAAAAGTAACATATAAGAGACATTACCATAAAAACCTTTGTAATAATAGATGAAAAATTACCAATAAACTCCATAAAAGAAATATAAAATTAATCATAATTCTATTATTCATATAAATTTCAAACATAAGTAAAGGACTATAAATAGAATATAAATATGCAACTCCTATACCAATGACTCCATGAATACCACCAGTCTCCACAATCTATTACAATTCAACCTGATCATCATATCAATCCTAAAGATATGCTAAAATGTGATATATATATATATATATATATATAAGAGTGAGTATATAAGTATACTACATAGAATCTTCCCCAAAACATCTCATAATGATATGGATTAATCATACTAATCCACCCATGAATAAGAAACAAAACCAAATCGTTACCTATACTTTGTATTCTACCACCCATCCTCACAAAGGTTCTCTCACCAATCCTTTTAGTCAAGTATAGTAACATAATATAAATAATATATCTAGATAGAACCCCAGGACTACTGCCCCATTGATATAGTCACCCTCATTCCCTGACGACTTATGATATATTCTTCCATCCTCTCCAGGTCTACAAAATTGCATAATCACATAACCACATATTTACATAAATTTTATCAAAACTATATAACCATAAATACATCACCATAATCTAAAAAATCACAACCACATATTTGTAGGTAATATAAAAATTATGTAAATCAATATGACTCCCTCATTCCAATGACTATGATATCAATCATGTTACTGTTATAAGACCATCCAATTTATTTTTTTATAAACCATGTAAACCCCAACCACAATAATAACATAAGAAAACTGTAATTGTATCCAATGATAATATAACTATATAAATATATCGTAAAAAATATCAATTACAAAAATAAAAAACATAAAATAATCTAATTTAATAGTGTATTAATATTCATTAAATAATACATAAATAACCCTTGTAAGCATTTAATTTAAAATTTACAAGTATCCAATTCATTAATATATGTTATTAGAGAATTATAAATGTGGTCAGGAACCTAAAAAAAGAAATAATAAAAAACAAGAATGTATAAACATGGAAATAATACTTAGATAGTATTATAAAAACACATAAACCACAAGTGATGAACTCTTCCCCACAAATTTTCTTTATCCAATTCATTATCTTTATTGGTAATATTATAAAAATCCACCCAATAAAACACAGAAGTTTGAATTTAAAATTCACACATAATAATGAAAAGAGAGATCTAGAATCCCATACCTCAATTAGATCTTAAACAACCACTACTTAAGTATGATGATAAAATATTGATCAAACATCATTAAATTCTCATGTATCCCCCTTAAGCACTGAGAACATAAAATGCAAATTCTTGAATTTATCCCATTCCATTAATTTAATTCCTTATTTGGACATAGAATTCGAGATTAGTTTTCACCACTAATTAGATTCCCCCTCTAAGTGTTAAATTACCAAGATCACATTCTATTGATATAATCATTATATAATTTATAATATTTATAATGGAATTTATCCATTAATATGTCAGTAAAGGATTATAGATCCATCAAAATAGGTTGGTTATTATTCTATAAAAAATGCAACCACAATTTTTTATTTCTTTAAAAAATATAGATTCTTCACAGAGTTTGTGATATTATTTATAAATTGATTAAATTGAATACATATCATTATGAGATTTTTGACTCCCACACCTATGATATTGGAAATGTCATTTGATATATCATTATAATAACCATTGCAATGGTAATTTGAAATTCTACTACTATTTCTATCCATTTTCTTGAACTAATTAAAGGCAGAAATTAGAATACTCAAATCAATAAAAATATAAATGTAAAATTGTATTATTATAAATAAAAGACAATTGATAACTTCTATATCATTAATCATGGATTCATAAGTGTCAATATTGGTTATTTATAGTGAATTTTTTTTACAGAACAAATAAAAAAAGTATCTTAGACATTATATCATAGAAACTATAACACTCTTCATCTCTTGAACATAATGTTACTATATTTTTTTCAAAAAATCCATAAAACATGCAACAAAAAATTAATACATCTAGTTTATTTAGGAAAATAGAAATATAATGAATCATTTTTAAATGAACTCCATAATATTTTATTTACCTTTTCATTATTTACACTAAAATACCATATTACTTATATTAATGCATTAGATATTCTTAGGACATACATAAAAGAAATGAATGATCTACAAATACTTATAAGGGGATAAATATTGATAAACATCGGGTGAAAAATAAAAATATCAATAATTCAAACGCATGGACATAAAAATATGATCATAACAAATAATACGGAAATATAATATAAGAGATAAAATATCATAGGATCATTTGAAATATGACAACCATAAAAAGTTTCAATACATATATATAGAATCCCATTATAATCATTAGTCAGGTCTCAAAACCAAGAAAAATATAACAATGAACAAAACTAACCACATCATGATTATTAATAACATTGTGGACAGAGATATCAATATAATACCCATGAAAAATTAACTATTGAGATATAAATAATTAACCAAAATATTTGGGGGGGGGGATGTATAATTCCAGGAACACACATCACATAATAGCATTTCATAAATATGTGTTCCATATAGAAAAAAGTATACATAAAGCATAAACATGAAATAAACCCCTAAAAATGAAATATTAAAATAATATGACCATACAGATTTAACCATTGAGGTATCATATAAGGTATAATTAAAAATAATGTCATAAGGAATATTGAATATTTAATTTAAAATAAATAATTTTTGTTACTAAGAATAATACTCAATGTGAAGGAAAAAAAATAATAAAGGATAAAGAAAAAGTTATGTAAATGATCACCATTATAAAAATTTAATGAATTGGGTGAAAAACTATCCAAAACAGATAAGAGATTATATTTCAACTAATACAATAAATCATCATCACATTTTATATTAAAAAATAGTTTTTAAAAGTTATCAAAAGGAAATATTCTCTTTTATAATTGAACATGAATAATCATAATAAATATAAATTTTCCCTATATAAATTTTAATTTAAGATATATTTTAATAGAAACTAGAGAGACATGAATATGAACAAAAAATTAAAAGTAAAATGAATATTAAATATTAGTTTAAGTGATATTATGAATATCTAAAGATGATAAATTAAAAGAATAAGGATTAATATTTAGGGAGATATATATACATATAGTGATAGAGAACAAAACATTAAGAATGAGAAGGAGTGGAAGCAAACCCTTACCTCAAGTCTTGAATCACATCAAATGAAACTATATTCTTTTGAATTGTAATGTAAAATTTATTAATTAAATTATTCAAAAAAATTAATATTTATTCAATATCCTCTAATACCTTTGTTATCATGTTTTATTAATTTTTAAATTAATACTTTTTTCATCAATCATTTTAATGTACTTTGGTTGATGATTCAAAATCTACTTTGATTTAATTGTAATAATTAATGGTCTTTTTATAAGGGTGTAATAATATTCCTAAGTTTGATGGTATTTTTTCTTTTCATTATAGAAATAAGGTTGTTTAATATCCCATAAGAAATTTATAATTTATGGAATCATCCTCGGTAAACTTATTAGAGATACTTAAACTGACCATAGAAAATTATCATTAATATCATTGATATAATTCCTATTTTTTATTAATAAATATAAGAAAACATTACTTTTTATTAATACTATATATATATATGAATATTAATATCAATATTGTTCATGATGGGTATAAGTGAAAATAAAATATTGTCATTTACTAAGGTAATATAAAACACTCATGTGTGAATGATTATTTTTAAGAGCATTCATGAGAACAATAAAACATATAAATATGTTTGTTTCATAAAAACATTAATGTATAGTTATATTATGTTTTTAAAAGTTACTATAAATTTTTTTCATATTATAAAATGGAAAAGGGAATAATTGAAATGGAAAAGAACATGTTTTGAAAACATTGGATTATTCATTGAGTCACCTCCTTTTTATTACATATAAACCATTCAAATGAGGATATTTTGGTTAGGATAATGCGATATAAATATGTATAAGAGATATTAAATATATATTTTGGTAGAGAATATGTGATGGAAACTGTTTTTAATGTAAGGAGAAATGGCTAGAGGAGTAGAGTTTATACAACCAAGGGGTATATGTGTCTTTGAATAAAATATTGATTAATTTATTAGTTTTGGTCATGACTATGAATAATATTTATTTAGTTGACTATTAATGTATTTTTATCAATAAATAAAAAATTTCATGGCATTTAAATACACCAATAAATTAATTATATCTTGAAAAAATTTCATTCATTATAAAGTATCAAATATAGTTTTTTATCAGAATATAATATAAATTGGTCTTTGAAAATTGATTTATTTTATTTGAAATTAATATTACTATTTTTAAAAGAATTATTTTACACATTAATAATATTTATGTTCATGAATTTATATATATATTATTGTATCATATTTTCATCAAAATGATTTTATATAACATAAATTATAAGTAAAAAATTATATTTTCATCAATTCAAATAAAAATATTCATTTTTTAGAAAATAGAAAACATTTACCCTTAGATAATATGAATATTATCATTCAAATAAGATACCCAATTTATCTAAATAATTAATATATCACTTATAGTAATATTTAAAGAATAATAAAAAATTAATGTTTTTCTTAGTAAGTTATACCACACCTTATAAAAAATTACCCTTATCCACGATTAAAGATATGTAATTATAGAAATAATTTCTGTTATTTTCAAAATTATATTTAGTTATTTTATTCAGGATAAAACATGGTTATTTAGAATTTTATTACACTAAATATTCATTTTCTATTTTAATGATAAATTATTATTACAGTGGTAATATAATTATTCAAACTATCAAATAACTATTTTTTATATATACTACTTATTCCCTTACTTATTCTTCCACCCAATTTTATTTCAAAGTTTATATTTATTTTACAAGATTAAAATAATTTTTTAATAATTTAATTTCATTTTATATTGTTGTTCACGTCCATTATATTTCTACTAGACCATAACATATCATATTTCCAATTTGTTATAATATTTTTTATTGTCTTATTTTAATTTTACCAAGGCTATAAAATATAGTTATCATTTTTTTTAATTTTTTTCTATGAAATACATGGATGTTTATACAGCTAATTGGTACATATAATAATATAACAATGAAAAATATAAATTTTATGGATTTAGCATTTATATATAAATGTGAGACATTACAATGAGTAAGATATTCCAAAGGCTCCACCACTAGTACCCATAAATAACTAAAAAATATCTAGGTGCATCCAAAATTTTATTTTCTAACCAAAAAATCCTAAATATATCAACTATCATATGATAATGTACTAAGAAACCACCCTAATGAAAGATAACTCCTACCTCATATAGCACTGACTTTAGATTTACACTCCCATAGTCTAATCACAATAAGAGAGTGAATGATTTATCACTGCTAATAATGATATCATTGGACAATAAAATAGAACAATCATTCACAAGGATTGGTGAACAAACTATTAATACTCATAAGATAACACTAAGTAAATGGTTCATCAATATATTAAATAATACAGTGAAGGGTCCATCACCATGGTAAATACTAAAATCAATGGGTCATCTCCATAAAAAATATAAAAGTAAATAGGTTATAATTGGTAATGGATTTTGGGTGACCATATGACCATTACACATCTCACATGAATATATCAACGGTATATTAATATACATGTAACATAAAAGTAATTAGTTATCACTATCAATATAATGTGTGGGTGAAATATTCCTTACCATTAGTGAACTAACCATGATGAATGGCTATTATATTAATATAAACACATACGGGAATAAAATATCACAAATACAAAAATCATAAATATGGGGAATATTTTTTAACTAATGTCATAACACAACATTTGTGAATGGGATATCACTATAATTAGAGGTGTATGGGTGAATGAATAATCCCAACACCAATAACAACCATTGGTTAATATATTAGCACCATGAAATCATTTGAAAATATAGGTAATAGTTTATCACTTTGACCATAATCTATAACATAGTGAAAGGCTTATCAAAAAAAATTTAATCCATAGATTGGTGAATGGATGGTCACTATATATATAATTTTTAACATAAATAACTAAGTACCATAATATACATGAAAACAATTATAGATGAACGATTAATCATTATGTATATAAATAAGGGAAAAGTTGAATGAATAATCACTAAAATAAGTGCAATATAAAAGGTGAATGGATAATAAAATAAATTATTAAAATTATTAATATGTTATCATAATATGTAGAATGGAGGAATTGGTAAAACAATGTAAATTACTCACTAGGATAACAACATTTATGTTGTTTTACACTATCAAAATGTAATGAAATCCTGTAATCAAATTGTCCTTACCTTAGATCCCAAAAAACCCAAATATCTCATGGGAACACTAAATTGGACGATTCCAAAAACAAATTCCCTTGAAAATTGTAATACCCAACTCTCCTAAACCAAACATGAAATTTTTATTTCCAATTAATGCTAATATATTCCAAAAAGTACCCTTAAATCATAATATATATATATATGAAAACCCGTAATGAGTTTCAATTCCCATGTCTCTAACTACATCATCAAGTAAACATGGCCATTGGTGAACACATATATAAGGTAATTGTTTTCAATGAGTTTATTATGGGTTAGATATGTCATAATTATCCTTAATAAATAAGGAACCCATTTTTGGTTTCATTATATTCCTTTCAAAAGAACTCACCTATGTACAAATTTTATATGTCACATAAAAAACATATAAGAATGTGGACGAATCTATGGACCACCTAACATGTACTTATAAATTTTGACTCATTGATGGTCTTTGATTGAATCAATATAATTTGAGAGAAATTAGAAAAACAAGATGAATTCTATAAATTATATATTTATAATGAATCAAAAAGAAGAAATCAAAGTAATAATATATTAAGTGTTACATGAGGTCAAATTCACCTTTAGGCCTTTAATTTAAATAATGTATAATAATTTCCCTAACTTTTCCTGAGGAATCATCATCTCGTAATGTTGTTGGTCTATGTTAATAATTTATAACCAAGAACCATAATAACTGAAAATAAAAACTGTAGTGAATAAATTCAAAATCCCAAGGATAAAACACTAGTAACATGTAGGATCCTACCATAGTAGAGCATTTATGATTGTTAGTTCATAAAAAAAATAATGAATGGAAACTTGTGGGAATAAAAGTTTAATTAAAAGTTCCATATTAAGTATGGTACTTGGGTAAGACTAAACTTGGATTAATTAAATTTTATTTGTGGATACGGATGATGAATTTTTTTCATAAGATTTTTTCCTAAAAATAATGATTTATTCTTTTTGTGATTTAGTAAATTAGATTAAATGTGTGAGTTCTTGATATATATAAGTCAATGTGGCCAGTGATAATTAAAATAACCCAATACCATTATATTCCACTTTTTAAGGTTACCTATTCATACATATAAGCACTATCTTTTATCTTATATAAAATGGGTATTTAAGGATGAATATTTCCCTCTCACTCACCTCTATCACATTTAGTTTGTCTCATAATCACTATAACTCCCTATAGGTTAATAATGGATAAGATCAAATTAGTCAGAAAGCGATATAAATCTAAAATTTGTGATTGAAAAATAGAAAAAATTATGTAAATTAAAGCATCATTATGCCACGCTTGATCTACCACACCTACTCACTCATGATGAACTGGTTATACATCCTAAGAAATATTAGGGTCAAGTGATTTGAGACACATATATGAAGGAAAATAATTCAATACAAGCATATAAAGAAAAAAAATAAAACACCAAACACACTTAAATATTTATTAAAAATCACTAATCTAAAAAGAAAAATATTATATGAATGTTCTAATCACTCCATGGAAGTCTCCTATTATATTACTTCAATTTCTTACTCTCCTATCTCTTTAAATGAGTTTAAAATTATAGATCCGTATAAATATAGTTGACTATAAAATATAAACTCTAGTCATCCCTATAAGACAAAAAAGGTTATTTTGGAATGGTTCAATAAAAACATCCATTTTTAAAAGGTATTTATAAATTCAGTGATTGAAATTGGGTTACAGAAGAATAGGGGAAATATATTTTCTTAATTTTGAGGATCGTAGATATCATGATACATTCACTTCACAATCATCTACAATGGTTTGATGATATTTGAGAAACCCTTAATAATGTTATGACGTAGTGATGTGTTGTGACATGGAGGTTATCAACATGAAGGTCATTTATATTCTAGTATAAAACCCTCCATACCCTGGTTGAAGTTTTGTAGCATGGATATATAAAAGACAAATTTTTGTCTCTTCCCTTTCACAACTCTCCATGCCATGATGGATCAAATTCAATGTGGAATTCACTTTTTTTAGAAAAATACTAGTAGTTTATACTTACACATCCTTATACAATTCATAATTAATAATAAACAACACCACTATGGTAGGAAAATTTCCATATTCACTACCATATATAATATATTTTGTATCACTATGATGCAAGGTAATATATTTTGGTGTAATTTACATCTTAATTACTAGAAGGTAAGTATAAAACCTCACATAATATCTCTTATCTAGTCTTCCAAAAATATTAAGTATCAAACATGTATACATTCTTACAAATCATCACCATGTAAACTTTTATCCTATGCACAATCTGAATCTTTTATCAAATGGAAAATTATAAAAAAACATGTATTTACTGAATATATTATGCATCAGATGGAATTATACAACTGCTCTTCTATTAAAATTAAAAATAATAAAATATTTTGTATCTTATTTAAAGTGTATAAAAAATTTCATCATCTTATATGGTGTGAGTATGTGAAATATCACTCCACGAAATAATCTTACACGTTCAAGGAATATAGTATTTAAATATTCATTTTCTAAATTTCATTTACCCATTAAGTTACTTTTACACCACACCCAATGTGAGAATTAATTTTTGAAAATTTATCATATGAGTAGAAACTTAATTTTATGTATTGAATCTAAATGAATTATTTTTCATTTATTTCCCCTTAAACCTCAAAAACTTTTACATCTGAGGAAAATTTAATTGTGTTCATGAGATACATGGGTGTGGAATTTTAAAATTACTCATCCTAACTTGAACTACCTCTTACATATGTAAAAAGTACTACGCATATTTAGCTACAACATAGGGGGGATCATCTTAGAAAAATTTAACAATTTATTTACATATTTAATCATACCATGGTTCAACAGATTCTATTTTATTTGGTTCAATTTTATTTAAATAAATATCGAAGCCTCTAAATTATATTCTTTCTTGTAATTGGAAAAAAAATCCTGGAAAAACACTTATATGATGTAGTATTTTATATAAAATTTTTACTAAAATTGTGGAAATATAGTATGCATTATTTTAACTCAAAAAATTCTTTAAAATTAAATCCTTTCTTGTTCCTATGAAAAAACATTACACAAAATTTAATATAATTCACACTCTAATAAGGGAAAAACAAAAATTAACATGGTTATAAACATAGATTAATAATTGATAATTTAAAAAGAATAAAACTCATCCAATTCAAATCATTTGTATAATGAATCATATATAATTTCAATTAATTTATCTTCTCTACTTTCATTCCCACTCTTTTGGTATTTATTAATATCCATGAAACATATAACATTCCTCACCAAAAATTCATTCCACTTGTCACTTAAGATCATTTAGTCACAATTATGCCCAGTCTTGAGTATATTCAATATATTCATAAGATTTCAATTAATCTAAATATCAACTTAAAAAAATAAAAAAAAATGGAATTTTTATTGTGGTTCTAATGAATATAAGGCTCATGGTTTATAGGTATTGATATGAAAATCAAATTAAATTATAGAAAAGGAGAAAATTTCATAAATGAAAATTCTTAATATTCAATGTATCTCCTTGATGTAAAATTTATCCCATGAATTACCTGTAATTTTAATTATATCTTATTCATTATTACCTTTCTCAATAGATCACAACATGAAAATTTTACAATGTGATGAAATTTTACTCTTATTTACTCATAACATTTTCTCTCTCTTAGTTAACTAATGGATTCTATTCAATAGTAGGTCCTCCACCCCTTAAAGTCAAACCAACGAGTACACCAATTATCATAATAAATGTAATAATAAAACTATTTTTAATATTTACTACAGGATGTGGGAAAGTAAGACTAGTTTGATGTCAGTCTAGGTTATCTCATTTTGAAATGTTTTTTTTTCAAATTTTTGATTATTAAATTAAGGAGAAATTACAAATAGTTTTCAACCCATTTCCAAAATAATCAATAAATATAACAAATTCTATTCATTATATCATAATAATACCAGTACCACCATGAAAATAACCTAATACCCATTAATTTTAACTAATATCTTTATTTTCCACTAAATAAATATATGGGGAAAAATAAATTGGCTTGAAATGTGTCATTCATATCTAGGAATTTCTTGGTCTCATTTGATTTTTTAATGTCCAAATATAAGGGTATCTCTCAATATAAAATGGGTCAAAATATATATTAATTGATCGACTTAATTATCATAGTGTGGTCTAGAATAATCATGTTTCAATAGGAATTAAAATTAAGTTATTGTTGTTATACACATCCCATGAATATCTCATGAAACCGAGTATGTAAAATAATATTTAAAATATTATAAGAGCACCTCTTGGGAATGAGAAATTTGATAATATTTGTCAAAGAATTCACAGAATGAACATTAATAATCAATATTCCAAATGAAAATTTCCATCAATAATAATAAAAAATTTGAATAATATCAACAATCATTTCAAATCAACATCAAAACTGTAATGATCATGAAACATTGATAAGATCCACTACTTATTATTTATGATCAATATTAATCAAAATTTATACATATAACAATATTTCTGCTAATTAATTATACCACATAGATTATTCTAGGGGAATTAATTCCCTCCCCACACTCGAATAACACTTTTAACCAAATAGGATATGTTAGACAGAAGATAAATAATCATATTTAAAGTGTAAATATAAAATCAATGACCAGAAATATGAGGAAAAAATAGATATTACTTCATAAAGGAATCCTATATTCTTAGATCCATGGATATAGGTTTTCGGAATATAATCTCTGTATGAGTCTGTAATACATGTAAAATAATCCAAATTATACTCTCAATGACTGGTGATATTATAAATGATTTGGAAAATTCGGTATTAAAAGATGCGTTTTACTCAAAAAAATCATTATATATGCTGAAATTAATCAAAAAAATAAATTTATAAAAAATTACATCGTTAACTACATATACGAATACAAACATGAGAGAAAATTAAAAATGAAGACCCAAGTAGAAAAAAATTAGAGAGGGGGATGCCAAGTGTCTTACCTAGTCTCCCCATTAGAATTATACTAAAGTAGATTGGATGGGGGTACAATAACAGTATATATATCTGATAGATTGGGGTTTATCTCCACGGTTTTGTCTTGATAATACTCACCATTAGAAACTAGACCTAGTGTATCAAATTTTTTATCCTATGATAGATATCTGATTGAAAGGGATGATATTTAGAGAGTTACCATGTATATAAATGTGAATTCCAAGAGTAAATCATGCATCTTACCATTGTTATTCTTGCAATAATCTTGGTTTAAATGGTAGGGGGTAGTAGAATCAATTGGATTTTTTTGGGAATATTGATGTGGTTTGAGATGAGGAGTCTTCAAATATGTATACTCAAAGAAAATGGATGTGGGATCCATTGGGTATAAGTTTCTAAGGGGTGGTGAGGTTCAATGATTGGTGTATTAATAAGAGTGTTTGAAGTATAAATAGTGAAATGAGATGGGAGTGGTACCCTAAATGAGGTTTTAGTTGCATTTGTGTCTCCAAAAAATTATGTTCAATACCTTCATAAATGTTACATGGTATGGTGAATATAAATTGAAATTATTCATCATGATATTTTTTTTACTCCTCCTATGGAATATATCTGGATGATGGAAAAATTGTTTTTAGAATTGAGTGTGTTGGATGCTATTTCAGGTAAAATGATACCAGATATGAACCATCCCCACCTTCATTGGTGACACTATCAATGATAGACATGTATATCCTTAAATAATGATCCCCATTATTTATCATTATCCCTATATTTTACAAAAATAAATAGATCCAGTAATTTGAACTTTCCAAGAGAGGAATTTTCCCATGAACCAATATTAAAAATTTATATTTTGATGAAAATGAGTAATATAATTAGCACAAATGTCAGACCCTTTCTTTTATTTTCACTAAACCTTGAAGTATAGATAAAAATATTAGGTCATATTCAACATCACTAATTAAAAAAATAGGGTAAAAATAACATCATCTAGTTATTTTAATGAAATTTAAGAGTCACCCTTTTTCAATCAACCTTGGGTGATGAACTAATTGATAATTTTTAGAAGATTAATCTTCAATTGAGTAATATTTATCATTGTATCAAAATGTTGGATGATGGGATCAACTACCAAAAACTAAAAAATCTCTGACATGTGAGCCCTTAGAGGATAAATCTCTAATTATTCATATTCATATGTTCCCAAAAACTCTATAACATTAACACCAATTCCATTAATAAACTAAACAAGAATCATGTTCTAATACTTCATACCCATATAAGATTTACTTGACTCCATAAATATCTCTAATTTTTTGAGAACCTCTAACATGAGTTCCCAAAAAACATCTACCTGAATCTGAATGATGTTTTGTATGTGAAAGGACTGCAATTCTCCCATGATATTAGCATCCATCCCAATCTACCTTAATAACACTAAATTAAATTTCTTGTATTTTGAGATGGATTTCCATTAAATTTTATCCATCCATATGAAATGAGTATTATCAGGGAAAATAATCCACTATTGGTGGTGGGATTGGGATAGTTTATTTAAATATTGGTGGATTTGGGAAGAAAAATTTGCTTATGGTTGAGAAGGTTTAGGGTGTACAGAATGGGATATATTAGGTGTGGGTTAAAGGGAAGGTTTAGGTAAATGACTAGGATTATTCAATTAAGGGGAATTTAATTAGTTTTATAGTTCGATTAAGTGTTTGGTTTTTATTTTAGTATATGATTCAGTGTTGGGTGGTGAGGGAATTTTAATTGAAGATAGAAAAATCTTAGGATGTTGAGTTGAGAATAAGGATAAAGAGATTTGAGGAGTTGGTGAGGAGGTAATAATCTTTATTCTCCCTATAATTAATGTATGAAAACGGGTTTAAAATATGTATAATAGTTTTTATAAAAAAAATTGGTTGTTATTTTTGAAATGGGGAGGTGATTGGGAATGTTGTGGATGAGGTGAAAGTTTAGAGAATTTTGATGGGGAAATGAGTTTGAAACTAATTAATAGATTATAAATATGGATAATATGATGTTTTATTAATCCCTTCCTACCAAAAAATGATCATTGGTCACATTGATCACTATGAAGCAAGACCACTAGAGTAGGGTAGGTGAGGTGTTACAACATGGAATTAGTGTTTCAGAAGTCTTTTACTAGATATATAACTTATTATGGTGTGAACTTAGTATTTTTTGTGCAGATTCATTCCTCAAATTTTAAGAATTCAAACTATTACTAGTTACCTTGTAATGATACACACTATAGTGGAATAATTCTTATATTCTTTTCTCATTTAGTATCACACCATATCATGTGGTATCTTGTCTATAATGTGGATGTGCCAAATATTTTAGAGATCCCTATTCCTGAATTCTCTAAATATTATTTCCCAGATTTAATTAATTCCTTGTTCCATGGTTGTAACGACCTGGGAAGTGTCTCATTAAATACTTTTCCAAAAGCATGGTTCTATCAAACGGTTCCACTGAAATGGTGGCACCGGTCATGGAAGTACTACAATGGTGGCACTGATCACCGTCGTGCACCGAAACGGTGGCACCGTGATGGTGGCAACCATTATGGTGTTCCACCAAACTCGTGATTGTAGAACCGCTTATAGTGTTCCACTGAACCGGTGGAACTGTGAACCTGGCATAGTAATGGTGTCTCACAGGACAGTATCCAACCCTTTGTTCTTTTTCTAGATCTGGTCTGGCAACGTATCTATTGATGTAAGAGTGTTTTAATACACCCTTTCAAATCCTTTAAAATCCCATAAATAATATCAAAAATCCCTCAAGATTCGGGCCACACTTGACATACCAAATGTGTGGCTTTTCCTCCATGTCACACCCTTTTTTCAGCACATTCCAGTTACTCCCATGTTGGTCATTTAACTTTGTTTAAGGAAAACCCTTTAACTCAAAGCCATTATGGACACTTATCCAATGAGAAATATTAAATGACAATTAATTCCATCATTTTTAACCACCCAACCATATGGTGAAACCATGATCCACCTTTATTGTCATTCAAAATTCTTATCCCGTAAATTCTATATCTGACCTATTTATCGCATGAGAATTCTTTCATTCTTTCTTCATCATGGTAGGCTTCTTTTCCTTTCCTTGGTGAGTTTGGAGTTCCCCTTATCGAGGAAAGTGGTGTGGCTATGCTGGGTATTTTCTACCCACTCTTGGAGTCCTTGGGGTTACTCCCCTGCTAGTCGCACATCCCCATTTCGTGGCGCATGGAGAAAAACTTCGATCGTTGATCATACAAGTAGGGTTATTCTTTTGTCTATCCTTACTGTGTATCATGCAGGGTGGGTATGATAATTTTTTCTTCGGGAATGGATGAATCCAAACCATAACAAAAATAATTAATGGACTTTTAATGAATTATGCGGTGTGTTTTATTATTGTGTTGTACTCTTTTATCGTTGATTATATGTTGTAGAATTTATAGGCTTATTCCCACTAAGAATTGTGGCCATTGTCGGTCCTTACTTGTGTACAAATGATCCACTATTTTTCAGGTAAATTCAATGATTGAATGGTTGTAACATGTAAACTAGTTAATCACATTAAATCTGTTGATTAAATGGATTCCCAATAAATAAGAATGCTTGTGTGGTCACCCTGGTTAACCAAAAAAAGTAAAATTATTGAAATATGTTTTTGAATCTGAAAACTCCTTTTCTCTATCTTGGTAACATGTGTGGTTGATCTTCTTGATGCTTGTGAGGTGACATGGGTGGGTATGGGATCCGTTGTTATGGTGAAGTTTTTGGTTTGTGGATCTATGTCAGTGTGGGGTAGTATAGTGGGGCTTGTTTTAGTTCAAGTATTTTTAGGGATTTCACATATCCCTTTTATTGTTGTGACTTTACAAGAGAATCGGGTGTGAATGCATAGTCTACTGCTTGGTTGTTTTTCCTTCTTTAGATTATGGCTATGTCTTTTAGTTTCCCGATATTGAAGAATTACATAAATTGAATCACATGAATATGAAAACATGAATGGATTCAATGTGTAATTGTTTTCTGGGAATTAATTGTGACTTGGTTGTAAAATTTGTGCTTCTTATGAATGAATAGTAACATGGATGTTTCTATATGGGATAGTGTCAAAACCCCTAGGTTAGGATGACTGCTTTTTTACCTATACATATAATTTAGTTCTTATGTTTCTTATTTTTTCCCCACCCACATTGGGAACTTCATGTCAAACACCCGCATTTCATGGGGGAGGGTGTTTTTTCAAACACTCCTATGAGTGGTTGGTTATTAGATCCTTTTCTTCTCCAATTATTGAGTATTATAAGACTCTTCGGGAAGGTTGTGATGGCCTAAGGTCCATTATTGCCCATGATTCTTCTGGAAGGGTAAATTGGTGTGGTTGGCCTAGGTGTGTGTGGGTAGGTTGTTTCCCAAGTGTCTTTGGGATGAGGCCTAGGTGTCTTCAGGCATGATAGTAATTGTTCTAGCCCAGGTGTCTTTAGGCGTGGCCATAGTAGTTCTGGACTAGGTGACTATAGGTGTGGTTATATGTGGCTATGGCCTAGGTGTTTGTGGGAGAGATGAGAGGTTGTGGTAGCCTAGGTGTGTGCGAGTGGGGTATGGAAGTGGGAATACAGTGAGAATGGCGAGAGAGGTCTAATGTGTAGGATGTCTTTAATAACTAGTGGGAATGTGGTGTGGGTACCCAAATGTTGATGTGTTATTACTATTACATTATATGACCTGCATTATTTGGGAAGTGTGCCTTAGTGAGGTTTGGGTGGATAGTTTACTTATTAGGTGCTTGGTTATCTCCTTTTCTCACAGGGAATTGGAATGCATCCCAACTTGTGCATGAGAGATTTTGGTTTTTCCCTACTGAGTATACCTGACCTGAAAATTAAATTTTTATTCCAAAATCACTTTTAAGGAAAAAGTGGGAAAGAACTTAATTTCAACATCAAAGATCAATGAGTGCAGTAGTAAATCATAAAATCATTAAAAATGAGACGAAGATTATTGGATTCGCTTACCCGATATAGCTCCCACGGTAATGTCTTAACCTTCGTATGTGGATCCTCCTTGATTAAATCTTCAAAATGATCGACCAGCTTTTCCCAAGTCTGGATGTACTCCTCTGTGTCTATATTCCCTTCATTGAAGCCCCATGCCAAAATTCGTTCTTGTAGGCCGATCCATGACTATTGTTCCTTGTTAACATCATTTTGGACCCCCTTTCTAATATTCTATTCAAATCCTCCTCCGGAATATTGATCTGAAAAATCCCTCTCGACACTTCTATCATATATTGAAGAATTAAGTCAAGGTACTTCTCTGTGCCTCCATCTCCCTTTTCTGCAACATCACCTATCCCTTGGACCTTAGAAGATCTACTCTTGGCCTTAATCTCCCCACTGTTAATATCTGATCCCTTCTTTCAATCCTGGTCTTGAACTGTTGGTACACCTCCTTTATCCTTGGACCTTTTAGTAGATCTTGTTTCCATCGGCTTAGGAAGTTGGGAGTAATCTTTCTGCCCCTTTTCCTTCTTCCCTTTAACCACAATACAGCCCCCTGCATCACGGTTCCCTTTTCATCCTTTCTTTTTCCTTGGGCTATGGAGTCCTCTAACTCATTCAACGCTACCAATAGAGAGTTGACTAGAGAGATCATCATCATCCTGTTGTAATGGTGTCTGCATGCCCAGTTCATCACGGGGCATGAGAGAGGCCTGGGAAGATCAGCTAGGACATGGGATTTTAGGACCCCCAGTGATCTGATGCAAGGACTCTGGGCCTACCGAGCAACCAAGTGAGGATACACTGATTGTATTACAGAGACCATAGGAAAGGTACATGAATCATAATAACTTGTGTTCTTGTTTGTCTTGGGTATTTTGGGGATTTAAAATGAATAAAGGGTCTATGAAAAATTAAAATCAATCTTTTATGCTACTCGATCTTAGGAATTCCTTGTTTACCTTGCAGCTATGGCATCTAGACAACGACCATGAGTAGTGCGGGCGATCAAGGCCCAAGAGGTCGATTTGGCTGATCGGTAGAGGGATGACTGAGAGGAGGAGGATTATCAGTGGTATAGGATTATTTGTGTCTTTCAATAAAAAACACTCAGGAAGTACGAGGGCAGGGTCTTAGACATAGAGATATAGAGTTGTCTAGATGAGCTGGTGATAGTTTTTATCTTCATTAAGGATCCGACGGAGTACTGGGTTTTTCTGGCTATGAGCTAGATGCAGGGAGTAGCAAAACAGTGGTGGAATCTCTATCTTATGTTGAATAGGGAGGATGAGGTTACATGGGCTGACTTCGAGACAGAGTTTCAAGAAGAATTCCTCTCTTCCATGATGAAGGATGAGAAGAGGTACGAGCTACTCTCCCTTCAGCAGTGGAGTATTTTTGTGAGGGAGTTAGGGATCAAGTTCAAGGATCTCATTCGCTTCTCACCAGACCTCTTTTCGAATGAGGAGTCTCAAGAGAGACATTTAGAGGAGGAACTTCGACCTTCTCTTCAGTATGTTGTTACTCCCTTTACCCTAGCGACATACTTGGAAGTCTAGAAGAAGGATGAAGTGGTGAAGAGGATGTACAAACTGGGAGGGGTACTGTGATATGGGCCCCAGTTGGGCTCATCAAAGGGAATGTCCATCAGCAGCAAGCCTCCAGTGTCAGGGCCCTCTAGGTTTTGGTCATTAGGGAGCAGGCCCCAACAGTTCTAGTTTCGATCTCTTAGTCCTCGCCATTTCCTTTTGGGATCAAGACCGAGATGCTTCATATGTGGCAGTCGTGGGCACCTTTGGAATTAGTGACTGGGATGAGTACAATACAGTGGGGGTGGGCCGATCTAGCACCCACCTCTGTAGCATCAGTTTTCAGCTAGGCCCTTTCAGCAACATTAGCAGGGATAGCGAGATCCTGATCCTCAAAGAGAAGAAATTGCAGGAGGAGGATGACCTCAGGGCACTCCTCATGGACCTTAACCAGGGCGTGGTTAGGGAGGTGGCCGACAACTGAGGGGTATAAGAGTTGGGCTTGGGCAGTTACACACTACAGAGGTAGCAGTTCCGACAGGGCTAGAAGTCATTTGAGGTACAATATATCCATTCAGCACTCTTATATCTTCCTTGTTTGATTCAGGGGATTCACACTCCTTTTTTGCACCCAGTCTAGCCCATGATTTGGGTCTATATGTAGAGAGACTTCCCATACCCCTGGTTTTGAGTACGTCAGTCATAGGTCATACCATCTTGTCTCATGTTTTCCAAGAATGTAGACTAATGTTGGGTCCACATCAGTCCTATGGGGGCCTTCTTTTATTATAGATGCTGCTGTAAGATGTCATTCTAGACATCGACCAATTATTCTCTATATGTGCTATTATTGACTACTTCTGATAAATGATTCTATTTTGAGATGATGATATACAACATGTGACCTTCGTCGGTGAGCGTGGTTTCCATGAGGGCATCTAGCGAGTGAAGCCCCTAATTTCATTGTTAGTCGAGATGTTAGTAGATTCAGTGGATACAGAGATCGTGGATGCCTCAGGGATTTTTAGTGAGTTCATGGTCATCTTCCCCGAGGATGTGGTGACTCTACCCCCTCATCTTAATGTTGAGTTCGGGATAGACTTGCAACCTGGTGCCCATCTGATTTCGATGGAACCCTATCGGATGGCAGCATCTGAGTTATGGGAATTACTGATTCAGATAGATGATCTGATAAAGAAGGGTTTTGATTGACCAAGTGTGTTTCAATGGGATGCTCAAGTCTTGTTCATGAAGAAGAATGTTGGTGGTCTTGGGATGTGCATAGAATACCGGGGACTGAATCAGAAAAAGGTCATGAATCATTACCCACTCTCGATGATAGAAGACCTATTTGTCTTGTTGAAGAGAACATGATGGTTATCCAAGATTTACCTATAGTCAGGGTATCACCATTTGAGGGTGAAGGAGGGTGAAATATCAAAGACTTCCTTCAGGTGTAGATAGAGGAACTTTGATTTCGTTGTCATGTCGTTCAGTGTTATGAAAATGTCAGCTGTGTTCCTGGGGATCACGAACTCCATCGTTAGGGAATATTTAGATCAGTTCATAGTCATGTTTATTGACGACATACTGATCTACTCAAGATCAGAGGAGGTTCAAACTAATCATATGAGGATAGTTTTAGAGGTCCTCCGACAACACCAGCTCTACAGGAAATTGTCCAAGTGCAAGTTCTGGACACGAGAGGTGCACTTCCTTGGACACATGTTGTCCGTGTATAGAATAGCGGTAGATTCATCAAAGGTAGAAGTAGTTGTATCAAGGGAAGAACCTAAGAACTTGGCAATGGTTTGTAGTTTCCGAGGACTATTAGGTTACTAATGGTGATTAGTACTCAACTTATCTTGAGTTTCAACATTTTTGTAACCCTTGACCAATAAAGACTTGGCTTTTGTATAGAGTGACCAGTGTCAGGTTGCCTTCTGTTATCTGAAGGGGAAATTAGTTAGTGTCCTATTTCTGCGGTTGATAGAATAAGGGGTGATGTTTGAGGTATTCTATGATGCTTCAGGCCTAGGCTTGGGGTGTGTACTGATGCAGTAGAAGGGGGTGATCTTTTATGGGTCTAGGCAGTTACATCCCCATGATCATAACTATTCCACCCACAATTTGGAGCTCACAGCGGTCCTATTTTCACTAATGCTGTGAAGGCACTACCTAATCGATGATCACTTTGTGGTCTTCATGAATCACAAGATCTTGAGGTAAATTTTATCCCAACAAGACATGAACTTATGGCAGTGGAGGGGGTGAATTTTCATTAGGATGATGACTTTGAAATATCTAACACTAAAAGTAATGGGAATGTTGTTGCTGATTCCTTGAGAAGGAAGTAAAAGAAGAATATGGTTCGAGAATCAGCAGATTCATGGAAGGAGATGGAGGAGTTGGATACCCTACACCAAGATGCAAGGGTGGAGGATGGAAGGGGATATCTATTCAAGATGACAGTGCAGTCCTCTATATTACAACCAGTGGAATAGTCTCAGTGGGGGACTTAGAGGCTGAAGTGATACACGATTGTGTTATCCAGGGAAATTATCAGAGAGGATGGTCAGAATATGGGAAGAATTAGATGATGTTTCATTTGATTTTGTTCATCCCAGTGGAAATCCACAAGAGAGTTATTGGTGAGTTCCACAACTCACCCCCTAGCAGTGCACCCAAGAGTTTCTAAGATGTACTGTGGCTTGAGGGATCAGTTTTGGTGGCCTAGGGTGAAGAGGGAAATGGTAGATTTTGTGGAGAAGTGCCTCATATGTCATCAGGTAAAGGATGAAAACTATGTTCTAGGAGGACTGTTACACCCTTTAGATATCCCTGAGAGTAAATGGGATGACATCCTGATGGATTTCGTCACATGACTACCCAAAGTTCAAGGGGGGGGGGGGGGTTGTGATCCCATCCGGGTAGTGGTGGACATGCAGATGAAATTGGCTCACTTCCTAGCAATCAAGGAGTCGAGTGTGGTGGATACCCTAGCACAATAGTACGTGGACAAGGTGGTGTAGTTTCATGGAGTTTCAAGGTCTATAGTCTCCAATTGGGATACCCTATTTAGCTAATGGGTCTAGAAAGGATTGAAACATTCCTTTGGCACAAAACTATTCCTCAGCACTACTTTCCTCTCACATACACATGGGCAGATAGAGTGAACCATCCAAACATCGGAGGACATGGAACAGTCATGTGTTTTGGACTTTCAGGGATCATGGGTGTGACACTTGTCTCTGGTAGAGTTTTTTTTACAACAATATCTATCACTCTACCATTGGTATGGCTCCATTAAAAGAATTGTATGGGAGGCCATGTCACTCACTCATGTGTTGGACAGAGGTTAGGGAAGCTGGTGTTCTTGGCCCGGAAGTGGTGTAGAGCACGATGGATAAGATTATGCTTATACGAGAGAGGAAGAAGGTGGATCAGGACCGGCAGAAGTTGTATGCTGAAAGTAGGAGGAGACCCTTGGGGTTCAAGGTTAGTGACCATGTGTTCTTGAAGGTCTCCCCTCAGTGTGGACAACGGAGGTTCGACAGGGGGCTATTCTTTCTCCCAGGTTCATTGGACCCTTTGAGGTGTTGCGGCAGGTTGACGAAGTGGCTTATCAGCTACCTCTAACACCACTGCTACTGAGGGTGCACGATGTCTTCTATGTGTCTCAGCTCTGTTGGTATCTAGATGATGATTCACACATCCTTGACTAGGAAAGGCTGGATATGGAGGATGACCCAATGTTTGTTGAGTGACTAGTGATGATCAAAGTTCAGGAGGATAAGGTGTTCCATGGACAATCCATTCCCTTGGTTCATGTGTTATGGAGGCCTGGTGGCCTCGAGGAGAATACTTGGGAGTGGGAGGCACAAATGCGTACCCTTTACCTGGAGTTGTTTTGAGTTTTGTTCTATTTTGCTTCATACTTGTTCGTGATGTAGTGCATAGCCTTGTTAACTATGAATTTGTCATTTTACTTGTTCTATGAATGTGTCAGAAGGGTCTTGATGGTGGGGAAGTGAGGACACAGTACCTAATCAAGAATCATTAGAGTGGATATGGTTAAACCCGTGCGGGAGAGTCAGTTCCACCCAACGTGGATAATATTTTGGCATGGGGGAAAGGACTCCCTGATCCATATGTCTGGACAATGATGCCTTTATATGTTCATATAGTTAATTCAGGGAGAGATGTTCTTAGATGTCGATGGGGTTTACTCATGCGAGGTATCTTTCAAGGAGGTTGTTCAGACCCCTCTCTTCTCTTCGGGTCTATTTTAAATTCTCAAGGGGGATAATACTTTGAGAGGTATATGATGTAATGGCCTGGGTAGTGGCTCATTAAATACATTCCCTGAATCTCATTTCCATCTAACAATTTCACCAAAACGTTGGAACCAATCACTATGAAAATGTGTGGTGGCGCTATGACGGTGGCACTGTGACGATGGAACCATAACAGTGGCACCATGGAAGTGGCACCACATATGGGGTTCCACCAAACCGGTGGCACCGTGATGGTGGTATTGCTTACAGTGTTCCACCAAACCAGTGGTACCTTGACGGTGAAACTGTGATGGTCGCACCGTGACGGTGGCACCGCTTACAGAGGCATTGTGACCGTGGCACCATTATAGTGTCTCACCGAACGGTGTCCCACCCTTCATTCATTTTCCAATTCCACTCCCGCAAAGTATCTTTTGATGTATGAGTGTTTTAAGACCCCATTTTAAAGCCTTTTAAATCACATAAATGATATCTATAATCCTCTAATATCCAGGTGACCCTTGACTTACCAAAATGTGTGGATTTTTCTCACTGTCACACCCTTTTCCCTGTAGTTTCCAGTTCTACCACTGTTGGGTGTTTTCCTTTATTTAAATGAAATTGTTTAACTAATAGCTATTATGGACACCTCTCTAATCAGAATTATTAAATGAAAATTAATTCCATCATGTGTAACAACCTAAAATCTTAGTGAAACCACGATTTTCCTTTAATGCCATTCAGAATTCATATACCGTAACTCTAGGATATCACCTCTTTATTTCGCATGAATTATTTATTTATTGTTACTTCATGGTTGCCTTATTTCCATTTCCTTGTTGCATTTGGAGTCCCCCTTTCTGAGTCAAGTTGTGCACCTATACTGGAGCTTTTTTTCTCACTCTTGGAGCCCTTGGAGTTCCTCCCTTGCAAGTCATGCATCCCCAGTTCTTGGCACATAGATAAAAACATCGATCGTTGATCATACGAGTATGGTTCTTCCTTTGTCTCTCCTTATTGTGTATCATACGGGGTAGGTATTATATTGTTTCCTTCAGTAATGGATGAAACCAAACCATAACAATGATAATGAATAGAATTTTAAATAATGAAGGGGTGTGTTTGATAATTCTATTGTACTATTTTATCCTTGATTATATGTTGTGTATTTTATGGGCCTATTTCCACTGAAAATCATGGCCATTGGTGGTCCTTCCTTATGTACTAATGATCCTCTTTTGTTCTAAATAAATCTACGATTGAATGGATGTAACATGGAAACTGGTTAATAACATAAACTCGGTTGATTGAATGGATGCCCAATGAATACGAATCCATGTGTGGTCACCCCAGTTAACAAAACAGAAGAAGGAAAATTAACGAAAGATGTGTTTGAATATGAAAGATACTTCACTATATCTTGGTAATTTGTGTGGTTGATCTGCTTGATGCTTGTGGGATTATATGGGTGGGGATGGGATCTGCTGTTGTGGTGCAGTTGTTGGTTTGTGGATATAAAGCCATGTGGGACCATATGATGGGGCATGGTTGGGTTCCATTACTTTAAGGGATCTCAGAGATCCCTTTTGTTTTTGTGACTTTATAAGGGAACTAGGTGTGAATTGTTAATCTACTACTTGGTTGTTTTTCATTCCTTAGATGTTGGCTATGCCTGTTAGTTTCCCAATATTGAAAAATTACTTAAATGGAATCAGGTGAATATTAAAACAAGAATGGGTTCAATGGGGAATTGTTTTTCGGGATTGAGTTATGACTTGGTTTTAGCTATTGTGATTCTTATGAATGAATAATAATGGGTATGTCTATGTAATGGATAGTTTTGGAACCCCTAGGTTGGGATAAGTTCTTGTTTACCAATCTGTATAATTTAGTTCTTATGTTTATTATTGGTGCCACTCCCATGTTGAGCACTTCAGGCCGAACACCACATTTAATGGGGGAGGGAGTTTTTCCCAACACTCTTATGAGTGGATAGTTTTTATCTCCTTTTATGCTCCCTTTATCAAGTTTCCCAAGAATCTTCTGGCAGGTTGTGAAGGACTAAGGTCCATTATTTCCCAAGATTCTTCGGGTAGGGTACGTTGGGGTGGTTGGCCTAGGTGTGTCCAATTAGGATCTTTTCCAAGTGCCTTCGGGATGAGGCCTAGGTGTCTTCGGGTGTGGCGGTAGTTGTTCTGGCCCCAGTGTCTTCAAGCGTGGAAGTAGTTGTTCTGCCCCGGGTGTCTATGGGCGTGGTTATGGGTGGATGTGGCCCATGTGTTTGTGGGAAAGATGTGTGGTTGTGGTAGCATAGGTATGTGCAGGTGGGGTATGGAAGTGAGACTGTGGTGAGAATGGAGGGAGAGGTCTGATGCATAGGATGTCTTCAATAACTAGTGGGAAAGTTGTGCGAGGTACCTAAAAATCGATTTTTTAATGTCTCGGGTCCAGGTGCCACACAACGGGTACCCCAAACCTAGTTTTTGTAACGTACCGGATCTGGGTGCCACCCAATAGGTGCCCCGAACCTGGTTCACCACATGACCTCAAGTGAATTTCCCTAAATGCTAGAGGTTGCTGACTAGCAGCGAGGGCCCTCATCTGATAGTGGTCAAACTATGCCCTCATTTGTATAAGTATAGTGCAACATAATACAAGATAAAACATACAACAACAATGGAAGTAATAAACCATAAACATTTAAAATGAACAACTGCAGTAAAAGATTACAAACAGTTATATAGATAATGATGCAACATGTATCTAGTTATAAGAAAACATATAGAACATGTTACACAATAGTACAATACAATACAATAGAATGTACAGGTACAACAGAACAAAATAGAACAGGTGGCAACATCACGAGCCTAAGTTGGGTCACATGCTCACCTATTCCTCAGCAACAATCAAGTACCTGTATAGGGACCCTGTCGCTTATCTATACCTGTAGAAATGTAATCTGTTTAGGGCTGAAGAGATGACCCCAAACATGGTGTGAGAAATGAATCCCAATAGGCACCCACCAATGATCTGTGCCCAACTATTAGTCTAAATGTGCAACAGTAGTTGCTGTAGTAAATTCAATAAACGAAGAAGTACTCAAAAGTAACTAACATACCTGTTATATTTCCATTTTAATATTAATTTAGTCATTTAATAGTATGAAAACACCACAGTGTATTTCTAAGTAAGCATTCAGTGTCCTCAAGCATGTAAACCCTTACCCTCAGGTAAAGAGAATCTAAACCCACAGGAATCTGCCCATAGACATATCGAATAATGCCCACAGGCAGACGAGGTGTCGCCCATAGGCACAGAATATATAACCCATAGGCATGAAAGAAGTTTCCCTAAGGCTGAACAGAGCAGTACCCACAGTCTACTCACAACACTTCCCTCAGGCTAAACAAGTAACTGGGCCATGCCCAATATATAAACAAACAATTTATTAAGAATTCCTCTCACGAAAATTTAAGACATGCTAAATTCATGGTATACCCTCGGGTAACATGGCCAAACGACTTAATAGAGAAACGCACCCCAGGGGTGGTCCTAGATCTAAGCAGTGATACTAAACAACAGTTATACATGTTCATTTAGCTACCTATTCAATTATAGGTATTTAATTATGCAATCCCTCAGCCATACGACACCCCATTCGTGGGTGCATATCACAATGGTACACAAATTCACCACAACAGTTGGAAATAAACACGAGACCACCTACCTTGATCTCCATTGAATAGTATACACGAAAGGCACCTCACAAAACGACCAAGAACGATGTAGATCTGGGAAAAAAGACAACACATTCAACCCTAAATAACTATTCATTAGGAAAGAATTGGCAAGAAATACACAAGAAGAAAGGAGGGATTACCTGTGCTGTCTCAACGTGATTGAAGGACATTGAATCAGATTCCTGGTGTTCGAGCGGGAGATCTCCAAAACACCAGCCCCCTCTTGAGCACTCCTCCAGTGTTCTAAGACTTCCCTATGAATAGGGGAGGATATTTCCGATTTTAAGTGAAAAAAATAGTCTACACGGCGTGTACTATTGGGTAAACGACGTGTAGTTTTCATTTTTTTAACTGTTCCTTTGGAGGATTCTCACCAGCGTGGCACTGTTCATCTGTTGACATGACTACACGATGTGTCTTTCCAAATACAAGCTGTGTACTGCCACTCAGCTGGCCACCACTTTACTATTTTACTGACGACTGACTACACGACATGTAAATACCCACTACACGGTGTATAGTCAGTTTTTACACCCATCATCATCGACCGCCCTACATGCCCTATGTACTAATTCCACACAGCCAAAGTACACGACGTGTGGAAAAGTACACGGCGTGTATTCACAAAATTTATGTTTTCCCCCATTTCCCTTATTTTATCAAAAACACTTAAGGAAAAAAGAAAAGAAGAAACTCATACCTTAAGAATAAGAACCAGGTTCATACAAACTTCCGCCCTTAAGGCAATTTGTCCCCGAATTACCCTTCCAATGGTGGTGAAGATAATGCTCAGAATAACTTTGTACACTGAGCAAGTACGTCGGTCTCTTGCTCCCATGTTTCATCCTACACTCGTCCATGCTGCCATAGCACCCGTACGAGAGGAACTGACCGGCCTTGGAGAAACTTCGTGCTCCTATGCACAATACGAATCAGATTCTCCTCAAAGGACGCATCGATCTGAAGCTCAACCTCCTCAGGATAAAATATGTGAGATGGGTCTGAATGATAATGGTGCAACTAAGATATATAGAAGACATCGTGCATGGAACGGTACCTCTGTGGTAACTACAACCGATAGGAAACTCGATCGACTCTCTACAGAATCTCAAATGGTCCCACATACCTCTGTGAAAGTTTACCCTGTCTCGTTATCCGCCTGTGTCCCAACCTCGGTGTAACACACAAGAAAACCTGATCCCTGAATGCAAACTCCAATGGTCATCTGCGATGATAAGCATATGATTTCTGTCAAGACTGTGTGGTACCCATCCACTTCTGAATCAACTGGACCTGCTCAGAAGTCTCCTGCACGAGACGTGGTCCTAGTAAAGATGCCTCACCCGCCTCTAACTAGAAAAATGATTATCGGCATGGCCTACCATATTAAGCCTCGTAAGGTTCCATCTCAATAGTCACCTGAAAATTATTATTATAGGAAAACTCAACAATGGGTATATGCTTCTCCCAAGAGCCCCCAAATTCTAGGATGCATGCATGCATCATGTCCTCAAGCACCTTTATCGTATACTCTGACTGACCATCGGTCTCTGGGTGGTATGTTGTGCTCAGAAGCAGTTGTGTACCTAGTGCCCTTTGAAAATTATGCCATAAATGAGACGTAAAATGGGAATCCCTATCAGAAACAATAGAACGAGGAACCTTATGAAGACGTACGGCCTCTCGGATATACAACTTCCCAAGCTCATCAACACCGAAGGTCTCCTTGATCATAAAAAAGTGATCTACCTTTGTGGTTTTGTCCACAATAACCCACACGACATCATTACCTCGAGGTGACCTTAGCAACCCAGTCACGAAATCCATCGCGACATCATCCAATTTCCACTTCGAGATGGGTAACTGCTGTAATAGTCTGGATGGCCTCTGATTCTCCACCTTCACCTGCTAACTAGTGGAACATCTCGTAACAAAACTAGCTACTTATTTCTTCATACCCGGCCACCAGTACTGACATCGCAAGTCACGGTACATCATGGAATCTCCAGGATGAACTTCCCAAGCTGAAGCATGAAACTCCCACATCATATCCTCAAGTATATCCCCTAGAAACCATACCCGTCCATGGAAACATAGTACCTCATCATCGCATTTCATCCACCCAGGAGGAGGGTCCTCACTTGCCACTGACTCCCATAGAACTAGGCCTTCTGAATCAGATAGTTGTCTCATCCTCACTCTATAGAGGAGGGTAGAGGTCACATATAAAGATGAAAGATAGGTCTGCCCATGACTATCATGCACCTCTAAATTCATCTCAGAGAACAAAGCCATGATCTTCTACTCACCACTGGCCTCCTGCAGTGCTTGTATCTGAGTCCTCCTGATCAGTGCATCAGCTACTGCAATACCTTTACCAGGTGTATAGGCAAGCTAAAAATCTAAGGACTAAAGGTATACGACCCACCTTCGTTGTCTCAAGTTCAAGTCACGCTAATTAAAGATATACATGAGACTTATGTGGTCAGTGAAAACCACAAAATGATCTCCCAAGAGATAATGTCTCCAACAGTGCAATGTATGAATAGCTGCAGCCAACTCAAGGTCATGCGTTAGGTAACTCCTATAATGTGGCCTCAACTGCCGAGACCCATACGCAATGACTCGATCACCCTGCATAAACACAGCTCCCAGCCCAATACCTAATGTGTCACAGTAAACAGTATAGCTCTTTCCCTGCTCTGGGAGTATCAGGATTGGTGCTAATGTCAACTTCCCCTTCAACTCTTGAAAGGTTTTCTCACAAGCTTCTGACTAAACGAACTTCACACCCTTCTTAGTCAAACCCTTCAATGGCGATGGCAAGCAGGAGAAGTCCTAGATGAAGCAACTGTAGTAACTATCCAGCCCTAATAAACATCGTATTTCAAACACATTCTTAGGCTGCTCCTAGAACTGCTCTCACCTTCTCAGGGCCCACAACAGCTCCTGTCTCTGAGATGATATTACACAGTAAGTGAATCTAGTCCATCCAAAAGTGTCACTTTGAGAGCTTAGAATATAGATTATTATCTCTCAGTGTACTCAATACGATCTCAAGATGGGTGGCATGGTCGTGTCGAGTGTGAGAGTACACTAAGATATCATCCATGAATACTACCACAAAAGAATCCAGATACGGATGGAACACACGATTCATCAGAATTATGAAAACTTCTGGCGCGTTCGTGAGTCCGAACAGCATAACCAATTACTCGTACCAACAATATATACTCCGAAAAGCTGTAAGTGGTATATCTGATGGTCTCACATGCAACAAATTATATCTTGATCTCAGGTAAATCTTCGAGAACACTCATTCTCCCTGAATTTGATCAAAAAGATCATCAATCCTTGGCAAGGGATATCGGTTCATGACCGTCAACTGGTTCAACTTCTGATAATCCACACAAAGTCTAAGGGTACCATCCACCTTCTTCGTAAAAAGGACCGAAGAACCCCAAGAGAAAGTAATGGGTCAGATAAAACCCTTTGACTGTAACTCCTCTAACTATCTTTTGAGCTCATGTATCTCAGGTGTAGTCATTCTATAAGGAGGAATGGACACCATCACCACTCCTGGAACAAGATCGATAGAGAAATCCACCTCATGCTATGAAGGTAGACCAGAAAAGTTGTCCGAGAAGACATCCTTGAAATGATGAACCAATGGAGGGAAATCCTGCTGACAAGTCCCCTGATCATCCAGATATAAAATCGCAATCTGGACTGTGACTCCACCTCTCCCATGATGTTCTGGTCCAGCTCGACTCGCCTGAACATCCCACTCGCCCTTGTATAGAAACTCATCGCCCGCTGGTGACATTAAATGCACTCTGTGACGATAGAATTCCACGAAGGCTCAAAAGGGAACCAACCAGTCCATCCCGAGAATGAAATCATAGCTCTTCATCTCCAAGACATAGATGTTCCAATGGAAGTGACACCCACCAAACTCAAGGGGGAACTCCTTGCACTGATTCACACCAGCTGTTCTAGTTCCCAACGGAGTGTCTAGCATCATAAAAGTAGAAGAAAAAGAAACATAGAGCCCAAGGCTCTCCACAATGGGCACATATATGAAACTATGTGTAGCACCCGTATCAAAAAGTAATGAAGATAAAATAGAATCTACTAGAATAGTACCTCTGACAGTAGAAGGTCCGAGATCTTGCTCCTGTTGGGTCTATTTCACTGCATATGCCTGCCCAGTTTCGCAGCCCAATGACATAGACTAGCTACCCTGAGTTGTCCCGCACTGCTACCTCTGAGATCCCGGTGTCTGGCTACCACGGCCATGACCACCATCCCTGCCTACAGGCCCTGACGTATTCTAGTTTCCCGACTAGTAGGAAGATTTTGGTCCTTCTCCCACATGTAGAGTCTGCACAGAACCCCTCTCACTAGCCACTGGTGGAAATGCCCTATAATAGCTCTGCAGATGCCCCATCCTGCCACAAGCGTGGAATTCCACTAGGTCACGTGGACATTGCAGTCTCTTGTGCCCCTCTTTACCACACTGGCAGCTCATGACTTGGACACCTGAAATATTATTCTGGCTAGTAATACCACCATGAGAGAATTCCATCGGTCTCTTCCTCTTTCAGGTAGAAATAGTACCAGAAACTGGTGTCAAACCGCCCTGGCCCACCCCACCATCTTCCCGCATATTATGCTCAGTAATCAGGGCCTGGTTCACAATATCATGTATAGTAGGCAACCTAAAAACATTCACTAGTGCATGGATTTCATACCGAAGACCAACCTCAATGTGCTTATCCCTCAAAGTCTCATCACCCACCAGAACGGGTGCAATACACTGAAGCTCGGTGAAACGAGAAGAATAATACATCACTGACACAACACCCTGCTACAGATTCATGAACTCTCGAGCTCTATCTTCCCTCAGCATCATAGGGAATAATAAGTCATAGAAAGATGTCTGAAAATCTTTCCACACCATGTATCTATGATTATATGACTGGGTCGTAACATCCCACCACCTCTTGGCGGAATCACGCAGCATATACATCGCGAGCTTGACCCTCTGCCCTAGATGTGTCTCAAGATGATCGAAAATAGTCTGCAATGAATCCAGCCAAGACTCTGTAGCCTATGGTCCACCATCCCATAAAAACATAGGCAGATGCTACTGCTTGAATATACGAGTCAGCTCTTCCATAGATGTGGCATCCGACGGTGCTCCCTGAATTGTATTCATGGACCGCATGAAGCCTTCACGGAACTGCGCATCCACGCCTGTGTCCAATATAACGGCTTTCACCGCATTTGGCTCTGTTGGAGGATCCACTAGTAGCCCATGGCCTACCATCTCTGGAGTATAATTGTTGCCACTCTCTTGGAGAACAACTGGTGGTCGTCTCAGCGGCATGACTCTACAAGGTCAAATTCACACCTTAGATCAGGATTAGCACGGACCAAAAACAAGGAGAAGGAGAAAGAAAGTTTTAAAAATTTACAAAAATTGACTACATGGCATGTATAAAACTACATGGCGTGTTCCTACAAACCGTTCACATGGGCGTGTACCCCAGCTTAGACTAGATGTGTAACACCCCAAACACACGAAGTGTCTCCTAAATACACTACACGGCATGTCTAATATCTACACTGTGTGGATGGTGTAAATTCCAACTACCTGTGTCATTCGTGACATGGACGACTACTCGACTTAAACTACACTGTGTGTTACACCCAAACACAGCATGTACACCACCCTATTTCCACAGCCACACGGCTAAATCCACACGGTCTGTCCTCAGACAAGACTACACGGCATGTCCCAAAAGTACACGACGTGTCCCTCAAGTACACGACGTGCACTAGACAAGCTTCGCCGACCCATTTTGTTAGATACACGGTCGGTTACATGGCTCACACTACACAACGTGTTCTAGATGGATACAGAATGTACACGAAAGGATTACACCGACCCGTGTTGTTAGTTACACAGTCGGATCCCAGGTCTGACTACATGGCGTGTTCTACAGTAGAAACGGTGTATATGTATCAAGGTCCCCTATGTTCGTGTTTTTTAGTTACACGGTCGGACTCCAGGTCAACACTACATAGCATGTACATCTGGTAAACGACGTGTTTTTCCCAAGCATTTCCCTTTCCCGTGTCCCTGCCAACACGGACCTTGACACAGAAAGTGACTATACGGCTTGTACTTAGGGTACATGGTATGTACTAAAAAAGTTTTCTTTTATTCCCGAATAGAAGAACACACGGCGTGTCCATGGAACTACACGGCATGTATACTGGTTTTTTCAGACAGGACACCTCTGAAACTACACCGGATCCCAGAAAATACTGAAAACAACACCTATGTGCCAAATTCCGATCCGTGAGGGCCCATACTCCCCGCGAATCAAAGTTTGACATCTTATATGTGTTATTACAAGATAAAAAATTAATGATCCACCAAATTCCAGTCAATGAGGGCCCATACTCCCCAAAAACCAAAGTTTGCCGTCCATTCTATAAACAATCTCACATGAAAATACCCTATCACATAGTAGGTATTTATCAAGCAGTTATCACAAAAACATGATTTTCTAGTACAAAAACTATCACAACAACATGCAATTTCTAATTCACCTACATGGCATGGAACTATGCATGGCATGTGATTTCTAGCATGTGCCTAAATGATGCATGAGATGGCATACCCTCATCTCATAGGGTTGCAACTAAAATATAACCCATGGATAAATTATTAACAGATCAATCAAAAGTGAATCACCCAATGGTGAAATCAAATCAAATGTAAAATTTCCAAAATCAGAAGAATTGAAAAAATAAGAGGTAGACTGGATTTTCCCTGTACATGGGTTAGCTACGCCCGTGCACAACTTATTACCAACTACCATTCCCGTCCTATCTCTGACTAAGGCACCAAATAGTATGTCAAAGAAAAGAAACACCTCTGATACCACTTTGTAATGTCCCTGATCCGGGTGCCACACAACGGGTGCCCTGAACCCAGTTCGCCACATGACCTCATGTGCATTTCCTCAAATTCCAGAGGCTTCCGAATAGCAGTGAGGGCCCATAACTTATAGTGAGGAAACTATGCCTGCATTTTTCAAAGTGTAGCGCAGCGGAATACAAGATAAGACATACAAAAACAGCAGAAGCAATAAACCATACACATTTAAAATGAACAACTACAGTAAAAGATAACCAACAGTTATATAGAAAATGATGTAACATGTCTCTAGTTCTAAGAAAACAGCCAGAACATGTTACACAGTAGTACAATACAATAAAATAGAAAGTACAGGTACAACAGAACAAAACAGAACAACCGGCAGCATCACGAGCCTATGTTCAGTCCCATGCTCCCCTAGTCCTCAACAACAATCAAGTACCTGTATAGGGACCCTTTCCCTTATCCATACCTGCAGAAATGTAATATGTTTAGGGTCGAAGACATGACCCCAAATAGGGTGTGAGAAATGAATCCCATTAGGCACCCACCAAAGATCCGTTCCAAACTGTTAGTGTAAATGTGCAATAGTAGTGTGCAGTAGTAAATGAAATAAACAAATAAGTACTCAAAAGTACCTAACATACTTCTTATATTTCCATTTTGACATTAATTTAATCATTAAATATTAGGAAAACACCACAGTGTATTTCTAAGTAAACGGTCAGTGTCCTCAGGCACGTAAACCCTTATTCACAGTTAAAGAGAATCTAAACCCACAAGAATCATCCCATAGGCATATCGAATAATGCCCACAGGCTGACGAGGTGTCACCCATAGGCACGGTATCTACTACCCATAGGCATGAAAGAAGTTTCCCTCATGCTGAACAGAGAACTGCCCACAAGCTAATCACAATAATTCCCTTAGGATAAACAAGTATCCAGTCTATGACCAACATATAAACAAGCAATTTATATAACATTCCTCTCAAGAAAATTTAAGGCATGCTAAATTCAGGGTATGCCCTCAGGTAGCCTAGAAAAACGGCTAAACAGAGGAACACACCACATGGGTGGTCCTGGATCCAAGCATCGATCCAAAACAACAGCTATACATGTTCATTTAACTACTTATGCAATTCTAGGTATTTAATTATGCAAGGCTTGAGCCATACGACACCCCATTCATGGTAACGTATCATAATGGCACACAAATCCACCACAATAGTTGGAAATAAACACAATACCACCTACCCTGATCTCCAATGATCAGTATACGTGAAAGGCACCTCAGGAAACGACCAAGAACGATGTAGATCTGGGAAAAACAAAAACCTGTTCAACCCTAAATAACTTTCCCTCAGGAAAGAATTGGTAAGAAATACCCAAGAAGAAAGGAGGGCTTACCCATGCGGTCTCAACATGATTGATGGATATGGAATCAGATTCCCGGTGTTCGAGCGGGAGATCTCTAAAGCTCCGGCCTCCTCTTGAGAACTTCTCCGGTGTTCTAAGCCTTCCCTGTGAACAGGGGAGGCTACTGCCCATTTTAAGAGAAAAAAAAAGACTACACAGCATGTACTATTGGGTAAATGGTGTGTAGTTTTCATTTTTTTACTGTTCCTTCAGTGGATTCTCACCAGCGTGGCACTGTTCATCTGTCGACATGACTACATGGTGTGTCTGCCGACTGACTACACGACATGTAAATACCCACTACACAGCGTATAGTTGGTTTTTACACCCATCATCATCCACCGGCCTACACTCCATGTGTACAAATTCCATGCGGCCAAATTACACGACGTATAGAAAAGTACATGACGTGTTGTCAAAATATTTAGGTTTTCCCCCATTTCCCTTATTTTCTCAAAAACACTTAAGGAAAAGAGAAAAGAAGAAACTCATACCTTATGAATATGAACCGGGTTCTTACAGTTGTTCACATGACCTTAAGCGCATTTCCCCAAATGCCAGAGGTTGCTGACTAGTAATGAGGGCCTTGAACTGATAGTGGGGAAACTATGGCCTCATTTGTCAAAGTGTAGTGCAGTGGGGAAAAAATATAAACATATAAAAGCAGAAGAAGTAAACAATATAGACCTGAAATGGACAACGGAACTGAAGTAAAAGATAATAAACAATCAGATATATGATGAAGAAACATGTCTCTAATTCTAAGAAATCAGCCAAAACAGGATAAACTGTAATCTAATACAATACAACAAAAGGTACAAGTACATAAATAGAAAAACCAAAGTATTGAAATAGAAACTCAACTGCATCGCAAGCCTATGCTCGGTCCCAGGCTCTCCTACTCCCCCGAAACATTCATGTACCTATGTTGCGACCCTTTCCCTTATCGACACCTGCAATAATATAATCTGTTTGGGCTCAAGAGATGACCCAAATAGGGTGTGAGAAATAAATCCTAGTAGGCAACCACCAAAGGAATGTGCCAAACTGTCTGTGAAAAAGTACAATATAAGTGTGCAATAATGAAATGAAGTAAACTAGAAAGTACTCAAATGTAACTATTCCTACCTGTTACATTTCCATTTTAATAATTATTTAACAATTCAATATAATTGAATTATGAGCTTTTATGAGACCCGACCTAGATCTAAAATCTCTTATACTAGTTAAACTGCAGAAACCACAATAGTCTATTTAACAAATAAAAGATAATATTAATACCACAACTGTGATTTTTCTTCAAAGGTACAACATAAGAAGTCACCACAGTGAATATTCAATGTAAACATTATCCCCAGGCATGAAAGTCCTTACCATCAAGAAAACAGAAATGAAACCCTCAGGTGACTTCCCTCAGGCATAATGATTATTTCCCTCAATTAAATGAGATATCTCCCTCAGTCATGGAAGCTACTACCTATAGGGATAAGAAATGTTGCCAACATGCTAAACAAAACATTGCCCTCATGCTAATCAAAACACTACCCTTGTGCTAAACAAAACCCTTCCCTCAAAAATTCCATAGGAAAAGAAAGTAATTGGGCTAATCCCAACACATAATCAAGCAATTTATATATGTTTCCTCTCATGAAAACTCAAAACATGCTATAATCATGGCATACCCACGGGTATCCTGGCCAAACAGATAAACAAGGGAAACACACCCTTAGGGTGGTGCTAGATCAAAGAAACGATCTCAAACAGCTATTTACAATTATCAATTAGATTAACTATGCAATTATAGGTATCTCAACAGTCAATGTCTCAGCAATATGACACCCCGAACATTGCGCGTCGCACAACAGTACATAAAATCAACTCGACTGTTGGAATTAAACACAAGACACCTACCTCGATCTCCTCTGATCGATATATGTGAAAGGAACCTCCCGAAACAACCAAGAATGAGGTAGATATGAGATAAAAAATTACCCATTCAAACCTAAATAACTTCCCTCAGGGAAAGAATTGGAAGGAAAAATTAAAGAATAGGGAAGACCTTACCTGCATAGTTCAAACGAGATCGACGATGGAAGAATCGGAGTCTCGGTGAGCGATAGAGAGATTCTCCAAGTCTTGACCTCCTCTCCTACTACTCCTGGTGAGTCCTCTGCCTCCTCTATCGAATGAGGAGGATACTTCCTATTTTTAATGAAAAACATAACTACACGGCCTGTACTTTTCAAGTAAACGACATGTACTATCATTTTTAAATATTCCTTTGGTGGCTACCTTCCACCGCCTCATTGTTCATCTACCCACTGATTACACGATGTGTATCCCTAAGTACACAGTGTGCACTATCCTTTCCTATGGTAGCTACTTTCCACCACCTCATTGTTCACCTACCGACTGATTACACAACCTGTATTACTAAGTACACAGCGTGTAGTTAGTTTTTACACCCTTAATCACTGACAAGCCTACACCCCCAGTATTCTTATCCCACACAGCCAAATTACATAGCGTGTAGCAATAAATTTGGGATTGTTTCCAACATTTCCCTTGTTTTCTCAGAAACACTTAAGGAAAAAGGAAAAGAGGAAACTCATACCTCAAGAATAAGAACTAGGTTCTTACAAACTACCCCCCTTAAAGCAATTCGTCCATGAATTTCCCTTCCAAGGGTGGTAGAGATAGTGCTAAGGACAACCTTGGACACTAAGCAGGTATGTTGGTCTCCCGCTCCCAGATTTCATCCTACACTTGACCATGATACCATAGCACCCGTACAAGAGGAACTGACCAGCCTCGGAGAATATTCGTGCTCTTATCAACAATTCAAATCAAAATATCCTCAAATGATTCATCAACCTAAAGTTCAACCCCCTCGGGCTGAAAATATTGAGATGGGTCTGGGTGATAACGGTGCGGCTAAGATACATGGAAGACATCGAGCATATCCCATTACCTCTGTGGTAACTACAACCAATAGGCAACTGGCCTAACTCTCTCTAGAATCTCAAATGTCCCTACTTACCTCGGTGAAAGTTTACCCGGTCTCATTATCCACTTGTGTCCCAACCTCGGCGAAACAAACAGGAAAGCATGATCCCCAACAATGAACTCCAAGGGTCATCTACGACAATCAACATAAGATTTATGAGGTGACTATGTAGTAGCCATCTTATTCTGAATCAACTAGACCTACAACGAAGTCTCCTACATGAGACGTGGTGCCAGTAAAGCTGCCTCACCTGCCTCCAACCAGAACAATGGTGATCAGCAAGGCCTACCATATAAAGCCTTGTAAGGTGACATCTTAATAGATGGATAAAATCTATTATTGTTGGAAAACATGACCAGATGTATGTGGTTCTCCCAAGAGCCCCCATATTCTAGGACACATGCACGCAACATGTACTCTAGCACCTGAATCATACACTCTGACTGGACATCAGTTTGAGGGTGGTAAGTTGTGCTCATAAGCACCTGTGTACCTAGTGCCCTCTAAAAACTCTGCCAGAAAAGAGACATAAAATGGGCGTCCCTATCTAAAATGATAGAATTAGGGACCCCATGATTATGTACTACCTCTTAGATATACAACTTCTTGAGCTCGTCAACACCGAAGGTCTCCTTGATCGGAAAAAAGTAAACTACCTTAGTAAGTATGTCCACAATAACCCACATGACATCATTTCCTCGAGGAGACCTCGACAACCCGGTCACGAAGTCCATCACGACATCATCCCATTTACACTTAGGGATGGGTAACTGTTGTAACAGTATGACTAGCTTCTGATTCTCCTCCTTCACCTGTAGATTGGTGGAAGATCTCATAACCAAACCATCTACCTCTCTTTTCATACACGGCCACCAATACTAACATCTCAAATCACGATACATTTTAGTAAATCTGGGATGCATTGCCCAAGCTGAAGCATGAAATTATCACATGAAATCCTCAAGTATATCCCCTAGAACCCACACTCTTCCATGGATATGTAGTACCTCGTCATCACCTATTTTTCAACTAGGAGGAGGGTCCTCACTTTCCACCGACTCCCATAGAACTATGCCTTCTAAATATGATAGATGTCACATCCTCACTCTATCCAAGTGGGTAAAAGTCACAGCTAAGGATGAAAGATAGGTTCACACCTGACTATCGTGCACCTCTAAATACATCTCAAAGAATAAAGCCATAAGCTGCCACTCACCACTGGCCTCCTGCACTGCCTGTATCTATGTCTTCCTACTCAGTGCGTCAACTACTAAGTTACTTTTACCAGGTGTATAGGAAAGCTCAAGGTCGAAGGACTGAAGGTATTCAACCCACCTTCATTGTCTCAAATTCATGTCATGCTATTTAAAGATGTATTTAAGAATTTTGTGGTCTGTAAACACCACAAAATGTTCTCCCATGGGATAATGTCTCCAATGACGTAACACATGAACTACTGCAGCCAACTTGAGATCATGCGTCAGGTAATTCCTATCATGTTGCCTCAAATATTGAGACTTGTACGCAACTACTCGATCACCTCGCATCGACCCTTCTCCTAGCTTAATACTTGATGTATCATAGTAAACCGTATTTCTCTTCCCTTTCTCTTGAAGTATCAGGAATGGTGTTGATGTCAACCTTCCTTTCAGCTCATGAAAGGCTATCTCACATGCTTCTGACCAAACTAAGTTCATACCCTTCTTATTAAATCCCATCAACAGTTCTTCCAAGCAGGATAAGTCCTATATAAAGTGACTTTAGTAACAAGGTAGCCCAAATAAACTTTGTATCTCAAATACGTTCTTTGGATGCTCCCAAGAAAATACTGTTCTCTCTTTCTCTAGGTCTACCGAAACTCTAGCCTATGAGATAATATGACCCAGGAAGTGAATATGGTCCATCCAAAAGTGGCACTTTGAGAGATTAGAATATAACTGATACTCTCTTATTGTACTCAAAATGATCTCAATGTGTGTAGAATAGGATGGTCCTGTAGAGTGTGAGAGTACACCAAGATATCATCCACAATGACCACCACGAAATAATACAAGTATGGATGGAAAACTCAACTCATAAGATCCATGAAAACTGCTGGCACATTTGTGAGTCTTAATTGCATGACCAAGTACTCATATAGACCATATCTACTCCGAAAGGCTATAAGCGGTATGTCTGATGGTCTAACATGCTCCTGATGATACCCAGATCTCAAGTCAATTTTTGAGAACACTCATGCTCCACGAATTTGATAAAAGAGATCATCAATACTTGGTAAGGGATATAGGTTCTTAACCATCAATTGGTTCATTTTCCGATAATCCATGCAATGTTTGAGGGTATTGTCTACCTTATTTGCGAATAGGACAAGAGAACCCCAAGGAGAATTACTGGGTCAGATGAAACCCTTTTCCTGCAACTCCTCCAACTGCTTCTTGTGCTCTTATAATTTTGTTGTGGCCATCCGATAAGGAGAAAGGGACACTGGTGCCACTCCTGGAACAAGATCAATAGAGAAATCCACCTCTCGCTCCAGAGGTAGACATAAAATGTTGTATGGGAAGACATCCTTGAAATTATTAACCATTGGAGGAAAATCCTTCTGACAAGTTCCCCATTCATCTAGATATAAGCTCGCAATTTGGGTTGTCAATCCACCTCACCCACGATGCTCGGGTCCAGCTCAGCTCACCTGGGCATCCCATTTTCCCTTGTATAGAATCTCTACACCCTCTAGTGAGGTGAAACTCACCCAGCAATGATATAAATCTACAATGGATCGAAAGGGTACCAACCAGTCCATCCTGAGAATTACATCACAGGTCGTCATCTCTAAGACATAGAGGTCCCCTAGAAGGTGACACCCACCAACCTCTAGGGGGAATTCCTTGCACTGACGCACACCTGTCATTCTAATTCCCAATGGAGTTTCTAGTGTCATGATATCCGAAGAAGACGAAACATAGATCCCAAGGTTGTCCACAATACGCACAGATATAACTCTATGTGTCGAACCAGTATCGAAAAGTACAGAAGATAAAACCGAAGCAGCTAGAATAGTACCTCTGACAGTGAAAAGTCCGAGATCTTGCTCTTGTTGGGTCTTTTTCACTACATATGTCTACCCAGTGTCATGGCCCTGCGACGTAGCCTGGATACCCTTAGCTGACCCGCCCTACTATCTCTAATATCCTGGTGTCTGACTACCACAACCATGGACACCACCTCAGCTTGAATGTCCTGACATATTCTAATTCCCTAACTGGTAAGAAGCTGCTGGCCCTTCTCCTGCACATAGAGTCTGCACATAACCCCTCTCACTAGTCCCTGGTGTAAACTCCCTAAAAAAATGCTGAAGATGACCCATCTTGCCGCAAGCTCCACACACCACTGGGTCATGTGGACACTGAGGTCTCTTGTGCCCCTCTTTACCACACTGGTTGAACATTACCTGGCCACCTGAAGAATTACTCTATCTAGTAATGCCACCATCAAAGAAATCCATATGACACTTCCTCTTGTCGGTATAAATAGTACCAGATACCAGTGCCGAACCACCCTGGTCTGCACCAATAGCTTTTTTCGAGTTCCGCTTAGTAATAAATGCCTAGTTCACAATAGCATTCATTATAGGCAACCTGAAAACAGTAACTAATGATCGAATGTCATATCGAAGACCATACTCAATGCGTATATCCCACAACATCTCATCACCCATTAGAAGAGGTGAAAAATTCTATAGCTTGGTGAAGCGGGTAGAATAGTCCATCACGAGCCTAGCACCAAAATAAATATTCATGAACTCTTGAGCTTGATCTGCCCTTAGCATCTATGGAATGAAAAGGTCATAGAAGACTACATAAAAATTATCCCACGCCATGTCTTGGTGATGCTCAGTCTGGGTAGTAACATCCCACCATCTCTTGTTGGAATCACGCAGCATGTAAGTAGAGATCTTGACACTCCTCACAGGAGGCGTCTCTAGATGATCGAAGATCATCTACATAGAACCGAGCCATGAATCTACAGCCTATTGTCCTCCATCCACTGAAAACATATGTGGATTCTACTGCTAGAATATATGTTTCAGTTCTTCCATAGATGTGGAAAATGGCGGTGCCCTTTGGAATATCTGTATAAACCGCATGAAACCTTCACAAAATTGTGCATCAGCGCCTGTGTCAAGTATAACGGTCGGTAATGCATCTAGAACTGCTGGAGGATCCATTGGTAGCTCATGGTCTACCATCTCTGGAGTATAATCATTGCCACTCTCTTGGTGAACAACTTGTGGTCGTCTCATCGTCAAGACTCTACAAGGTCCAACACAGGCCTTGGTTTAATTTACTATCACAGATTCTTTTGTCCTTTTAAAAGTTCCAATAAAAAAGGGTAAAGATCCAAAATAACTAAAAAAAGACAAAACGGTGTGTATAATGTCTACATGGCCTATACTCTTAAGACCTCCCATGGTTGTTTTCTGATTCTGGTCTTTGCGTGTCACAAAACTAGGTACACAGTGTGTTACACCCGCACACGGCGTGCCCACCACCTTGTTTACCAGCCACATGGACAGGTCCACATAGTTTCTCACCGGTCAAGACTATATGGCCTATCCCACCGGTACACGGCGTGTACTATATGATCTTCACCGACCCGTGTTGTTCGTGACATGGCCAGATGATAAGATTACACTACACGGAATATTTATAACTGACAAAGTGTGAATCACATAAGGTTTATCTATATGTGTTTCTAGTCACATGGGCGGACACAGGGTCAACCCTACACGGTGTGTACAACCGGTACACATCGTGTTCTCTCAAGAACTTCCCTATCCCATGTCTCTGCCAATACGGCCTATGACATGGTTAGAGACAACACGGTGTGCACATAAGGTACACAACATGTAATTAAGAAAAACAGTTTCTTCTAGAACAGATGAACACATGGTGTGTAATCAAAACTACATGGCATGTATTCTGTGTTTTTCCAGACTGTAAGCCTCAGAAACTACTCTGGAGTCCATAAAAACACTGAAACGAACACCAAAGTGCCGAATTCTGATCCATGAGGGCCAATACTCCCCATGAATCTATTCTTGTAATTTTATACATGTTATAAACAAGGTAACAAGTCAATGATCTACCATATTTCGGTCAATGATGGCCCATAGCACCTCAAGAACCCAAGTTTGGCATTCATTCAAAAAAAAACCTCACCCAAACAATACCTTATCAATAGTAGGTGTATCTATCAAGTTACCTATCACAACATCATGGATTTTATATCACAACATCTATCATAACAACATGAAATTTATAATCCACCTACATGGCATGGAAACTATGCATGACATGTGATTCTAACATGTGCCTAAATGATGCATGAGATGGAATACCCCCATCTCATCGGGTTTCAACTAAATAGCACCAAAGTATAAAAATATTAATATCACACCACAAGTGTGTCACCCAATGGTGAAAATCAAACCAACTATAATAATCATAAACAGAAAATCACTATTTAATCCGTAGCAATACAGACCTTACCTGTACATGAGGTAGCTACTCTTGGGCATAGTTTATTACCGAATCCCATAACAATCTATCTCTTTTAGTTGTTGTGAAATAATAAAACAACCCATATAAAAGATAACATCTGATACCACTTTGTAATGTCCTGGATCAGGGTGCCACACAACGGGTGCCCCGAACCCAGTTGGTCACATGATCACAAGTGAATTTCCCTAAACACTAGAGGCTGCTGACTAGATACAAGGGCCTTGGACTGATAGTGGGGAAACTATGACCTCTTTTGTCAAAGTGTAGCACAGCGGGGGAAAAATATAAACATACAAAAGCGGAAGTAGTAAACAATATAGACCTGAAATGGAAAATAGAACTAAAGAAAAAGATAACTAACAGTCAGATATATGATGATTCAACATGTCACTAATTCTAAGAAAGCAGCCAAAATAGGATAAACTGCAATCTAATACAATACAACACAAGGTACAAGTACAACAAGAGAAAAACTAGTGCAGTGCAATAGGAACTTAGTATCATCACACACCTAAGATCAGTCCCATGCTCTCCTACTCCTCTGCAACAATCTTGCAACTGTGTAGGGACTCTAGCCTTTATCGACACCTACAACAATATAATTTTTTTGGGCCCAAGACATGACCCAAACAGGGTGTGAGAAATAAATCCCAGTAGGCAACCACCAAAGGCCCGTGCCCAACTATTAATGAAAATGTGCAACCGTAGTGTTGAATAATGAAATTCAGTAAACTTGGAAGTACTTAGAAGTAACTATTCCTACCAGTTACATTTATATTTTAATAATTATTTAACAATTCAATATAATTGAATTTTTAGTTTTTTTGAGACCCGGCCTTGACTCACAATCTCTGATACCAGTGCTAGAGCAGAAACCAAAACAGGCTACATAACAAATAAAAGATAATATTAATACGAAGCCCGTGCTTTAGCTTTTAAGGTACAACATAAGAAGTCACCACAGTGAATATTAAAAATAAACATTTTCCTCCAAAAATAAAGTCCTTAACCTCAGGCAAAAAGAAACGATACCCTCAGGTGACTTCCCTCAGGCATAATGAATATTTCCCTCAGGCATACAAGATATCTCCCTCAGGAAGGAAAGCTACTTCCCAGAGGCCTAAGAAATGTTTCCCTCAGGCTAAACAAAACATTTCCCTCATGAAAATCAAAACACTGCCCTTAGGCTAAACAGAACACTTCCCTTAGGAATTGCATATAAAAAGCAAGTAATCGGGCTGAGCCTAACACATAAGAAAGAAATTTATGTATGAATCCTTTCAAAAAAACTCAAAACATGCTATAATCATGGCATACCCACGAGTATCCTGGCCAAATGGCTAAACAAGGGAAACACACCCTCGAGGTGGCCCTAGATCAAAGAAACGATCTAAAACAGTAGTTTAAACTTATCCATTAGATTACCTATTAAATTATTGGTATCTCAACAGTCAAAGTCTTATCCATACGACAACCCAAACATGGTGCGTGGCATAAAAGTACACAAAATCAACTAGATAGTTGGAAATAATCACAAGACCACCTACCTTGATCTCCTCTGATCGATATACGTGAATGGCGCCTCCCAAAAAAACCAAGAACGTGGTAGATATGAGATAAATATTTACCCATTCAAACCTAAATAACTTATCTTAGGGAAATAATTGTAATAAATGATTTAAGAAGAGGTAAGACGTTACCTACATGGTTCAAACGAGATTGAAGACGGAAGAATCAGAGTCTCAGTGAGCGATCCAGAGCTCCTCCAAGTCTCAGCCTCCTCTCGCGCTGCTCCTGGTGAGTCCTCTGCCTCCTCTATTGAATGGGGAGGCTACTTCCTATTTTTAATGAAAAAAACTAAATGACATGTACTTCTCATGTACATGGCGTGTACTATCCTTTTTAATTATTCCTATGGTGGAAAAATTCCATCGCCTCACAGTTCATCTTCTGACTGATTACACAGCTTGTATTACTAAGTACACAGTGTGTACTATCCTTTCCTCTGGTAGCTACTTTCCACCACCTCACTGTTCACCTGCCGACTGATTACACGGTGTGTATTACTAAGTACACGGCGTGTAGTTAGTTTTTATACCCTTAATCACCAACAATCCTACACGCCCTATATTCTCATCCCATACAGCCAAAGTACATGGCGTGTGTAATAATTACATGGCCTGTACCCATAAATTTGGGATTTTTCCTACATTTCCCTTGTTTTCTCAAAAACACTTAAGGAAAAATTAAAAGAAGAAACACGTAACTCAAGAATAAGAACCGGGTTCATATAGATGTTTTATTGCTATTACATTACTTGACTAGTGTTATTTGGGGAGTGAGCCTTGGTGAGGTTTGTGTGTATAGTTTTCATTATTAGGAGCTTGGTTATCTCCTTTTCTCATGAGGTAATAGAATGCCTCTTCAGTTGTGCAAGATAGATTTTGGTTTTTCCCTACTAAGTATACCTGTATATTCACCCTATATATATAAAACTACTTTGAAAATTCTAGGAGGACTTAGAGGACTATGCTAGACTATAATAGTTCGGATTTTGGGAAAATTTTTGTTGATGTTTTCCTTTTTTTGGTATTTTCCATTGGAGTTTTTTGTATTGTATTACTTAATATTTGAAACAGGCATATGAGAAAGGATTGTTTGGGATTTACTTTTACTTCCAATTTTGGTGTTTTTTGATACTTACTATATTATCTCCCAATAATACTAAATAAAAAATGTAATGAATTCCATTTAGAGTATGATTCCATCACATTAGTGCTTGTCGCCACTCTGAGACCTATTGAAGGGGGGTGTTGGGGGCCATTATCTCTCCTTCAACTTGAAGAAGGATGGGTCTGGAAAATATTTTGTCACTTCCCTCACATTGGTGATGGTGGGTCGTGACAATGGTCAACTTAAAAATTACATTATTTTTTAATTTTCATTTGTTTTCCATGATTGATTAGATGTTCAAAATGTAGTGTAAAAGTTGTAGCATGACAATGTCAATAATTATAGAGTGGTTGAAAATTTCCATTTAACCAAAAACATGTCTCTATAATGTAATGATATAATTATGTTTTAGTCACCTGGAAATATTCTAAATTCCTAATTTACCTTTTTTCCTTGAATTTATTCCTCTATCAAAGTACAATGATATTTTCATGGTTCACATTTTTGTAAGAATAATTAATTCTAACCCTCTGAATTTTCTCTCTCACAACCACGGTACACTTCCTCTCTTCATATACATTTATATTCGGGAGAATTTGGATTCCCTATATGAATCCCAGATAAAATATGTTTGAGTATCAAATACTGAATCTATGACCCTAAATAAAGCTACTAAATTACCCAAAAAAGATTCTAATTTATAATATAATACTTCCATGGCATTCCTCATAGTCTGTGAATTATTTAACAAAGGGAATAGTTCCCCCACAATGTATTAAAAATGTAAAAGAACTTTATATTTAGGGTAAACACATTAACCACATTATTTTAAAATTAAGACCCATAATTACATCCAACAGTATAATAAAAACTCATGTGGGAATATTTTTCTAATAAATAATAAATTTATAGTGATTTGGTAGGTTTTCACTCTCCTAAAAAGTTATATTAATATTATGGGAAACACATAACCACATAAAAATAATATTTGAACTCAGAATAACATATTATACTTTTAGAGAAACATATGAAGGCATAATAAATTTCATGGGAAAAGATATAAAATAAAATCATAACTAGGTTTGAATATTTTAAAAATTACTTAAACACTCTCATAGGTTGGTACTAATATTATGAACCCATATCATTATTTTTACCTTGGTATAACCCACTCATTTACCATAAGATAAAATGGTGAGGAACACTCAACAAACTAGCCTTCTACATATGCCAAAATGAATATCAAGTCATAATAATGAACAACATATATCAATCAACATACTGGCTATAAATTATTCACACATCTCCTACTCAAGTTAAATAAATGGAACCTATATCAGTTATACTATTTCATGATCTACCGAGGAAACATCTCTCCTAGTTTTACGGATAAATTTCAATACTTTAATTATAATACCCCAGAATTAGACATCGCATAATCTTGAGTTAAGTCAAAATTAACATTAAGGATATTTACAAGTTTAGAGTTTTAGATAATTAGGTTATAGACTTTACATTAAATCTAAAATAATACAAAGAAGAAACTTCTACTATGTCCAATTTTTTCACACTAATAAAACTCAATAAATAAAAACAAGAATTCTTTTCATGATAAAAATCATCTTGAATTATTCCTTTCTCTTATCCTTCATTATACCATGTGAAAAACATTTCAAAAACATGGGATATTCATAGAAAGATCAGTAAGGGTTATAAAATAATGAAATAAAACATTATTCCATCAATATAAACAAATTAATGAAATAATACTCTTCACTCATAAAATGTATGCTCTTTAACATAACTCATGAAATGATAAAATTTATGAGTAACACATAGAAATCATAAATCATAAAAGGAAAATTGTGGAATCCATAACATACTTACATTTTAGCTTTCACAACTACATAGGGAGTTACATTTGGAATACCCATCATAGTATATTACATAAATCTATTATGATAAACATTAATGTTTACCCCTATCATGTTACCCAATGCATTGGAGAGCTATCTCAGGCTCACCCACCACCAGTTTATCATAGAACCACCCATATATGTAAACAATGACAATAAACCACAACATAATCACAACACATTAAACAGAAATAAATGAAATATAAAATTTTGATGTTGAAATCATAAGATATCATTTCAAGATATTGATATAATCAATTCATATAAAACATTCCAAAAGAAATGTTTTGAATAAAAGTGTCACAGACCAGTTTGAAACATTTGAAATAAATTATACTTTAAAACAATCATTTAGATATTAATAAATCATTAAAATCATTTCTAAAACATGTATATGAAATATAAGGACCTAGAATATTAAATCTTTTAAACATTTAAATGATGTTTTAGTTAAATAATACCTTACCACTAGAGAAACACTAGAATAAAAATCATTAAAGAATAAAATCAAAGGAAACTATAAATATCATGAGAATATAGAAATTCAATAAATTAAATTTCAAAAGGGATTTATATACACCTTATAGGATAATAAAGGTACACAATATCAAGATATTTTTCAATGAAAGGATATTGAGACATAGTCCCATTCATATATTGTATCCTTAGATTGAGGATAAATCAAAGAAATAATTATGTGAGAAAAATATAAATACACATAATAAGTGAATATTCATTGTAAAACAATCATATTTCATTCACACATATTCTTGAAAAAACAATACCAATTACATGGATAATTAACTCAATTAAATGATATTAAGTTAGGATTTCCCTTAGAAAGTTCATATAAATGATTTAAGAATTTATAAATGGGGTGATTATCTATAGAAATAGTATATCCACAAAATATGAAGTGAAAATTACAACATAAATAAATAAGTAGTGATTCCAAACATTATCCTTTTATTATATAATCAACAATGTATGCATAAAACCCAATGAGTGGAAATTCAGTTTAGAAATTCCATTTCAAAGATCATTTTGTTAATCAAATTAATTGATTATGTGTATTCACAATAAATCCCTATAAGGAAACTATATATAAATTATAATATATTAAAAATTAATTTATCACATATTCATATAATGATATAGTCAATATGTAGAAGATCAACCCAAATAACAGAAATTGGGTTAAGAAGTTCTCTTATGGAAATTCGGTAGCCTAACAATGTCACATAAAAATTCAGAAATTGAATTAATGAGAGAGAAAAGGGTATCTCGTCCTTTGGAAATAAAATGGGTATAAATAAGGATATATAATAACAAACCCCAATATTATAAAATAGAATTATAAGACATAACATAAAATAATTCTTTAACTAAAAGAGGAGGGTGAAAGGTTCCCTTACATTGAGTCTGACTTGTCTCGTTCATTCGTTAAATTCCAGAATAATAAACATAGGTTAATTTCTACATGATTTACAACCTTTTTCATGATTATTATATATATTATTCATTTTTTATTACTTATCATCATGTTATAAAAATTAAATAATTATTTAAGTTCATATCTCTCATTTTGTTGATATTCGGTACATGAGTCAAAATAAACTTGATGTCATTACAAATTGTCCATGTTGTCAAAATTACAATATCTAAAAAATAGTATTCATGATTTAAATATCATATATATCCATTCTATATATGTATTTATAATATTACATAATATTTGGTGATTATAAATGAAATTCACTGTCCATGGAGATGGTTGGTCGTACGAAAGCATGAACGCGACTTTCATCTATTTATTATATTAATGAAACAAAAACTAAATGATACATAGGTATATTATAATTATCATATAATAAAATATGTTATATATGTTACATAAGTTCATTAACTCAATCATTTATGCATTCCATGAATGGAATGAATGAGTCATATCACATTGAGGGGGCGGTAGTCGATACTTCCTCAAATGAAATAATCATATTTACACATTATAGAAAACACAAAGTTATACTATAAATGAAAAATAAAAAATAATAGAGATAATATAAATATAATATATATCAAATATAAATATAGTTCCATTATAATGGAGACCATGATGGGAGGTAGGTGAAAATTAAACAATCATTATTTCTTGAGGCAATAGTACGCCGTACACAGAAAAAGTATGTTCATTTCCATTAGATGTAGGTGTGTGTGAGTGTAGTTTGAAACCTTCTCATAAAAAATCATATTATATTGAGGATAATATTATTTTTATGTAATCAAGGAATGATAATATAATAGGGAGTGCATATGTAAAATACTAGAAAGGAACTTTATTGAAGACGCTACCTCTTAAAACGTGTAACTCCATTTGATTTGTGCCAAAAGGATTTCTTGAATTGTATTTTTTTCAAATTTAAGGAAAATAGGTGGAAGAGAGGGATTTTGGGAGATTATTTGGATAGTTTTTGGAAGATCCAAGGGGCTTGATAGGTGCGATTAAATGGGTATAGGTGATTCCCTTTTATAAGGAGGAGGGGCACTTTAGGAAATTTTTAAATTTTTATATTATTATAAAACTATTTTTGGTTTCAATTTGTCCCAAAGTCAATTATTTCAAATATAAGATGTTTTGGGTAACAAAATCTCAACCAATAGGCTTTAGAAAAGTCTAGGTCACAAATTTAACCTTATCTTTTATCTTAAACACTTAGTTAACTAATTTAACTTTTACCATGTCTTTTGTATATCGATACTATATGGTTAAAAAAGTCACTATAAAAATACAATAGAAACTAATGTGGTTAATTAATTTCATTTTCGACATTATCTGAGTCATTTTACTTATTCTTATATTTGTAACACTATTATATCATTTAATAAAATTGTATTTTTTATAAACTCATTTATGTCAATTTTTATACTATTCATATAATGACTTTTTAAAAATCCATAAAACATCCTTGTATTGAAAAAACATAATTAATTAAAATATAACAATTAAAAATAACCCCTAATATTCTTGTATTTCATAAAAATTTCCAAAATAAATTTATTTTAATATTTAAAATATCATTTATTTAAATCAATCATTAATAAGGTAATCAATACATCTTCATTGTGTCATAAATATATATATTTATTTGATATTTAAATATTATAAATAAAATAACTTGATATAGGAACTCTTTTTATATTTCTAATTATATTGAATAGATCACTTATATAACCCCATATAAATTTTTTTTAATAAAAGATACATGTTTATGTTATATTTTCCATTACATTAAATTAATTCTTACAAAATGTCATTTTCACATCCAAGTGGCTCAATGGGGTTCCAGAATCAACCCAAGGATGAAAATTTTCATAAATATATAATAAAATAGGATTAATAAATGTGATAGGGTAGTTTAATATTATTATAAAATTATTTTTTACCCATATTTAAGAAATTTACCATATAACCGTGGTAAATAAAATAATTAATGAAGTTACTATTCATAATTTGTTTAAAAAAAGGTACCTATTCACATAATTTGGACCTTATGATTCCTAAAATTGAATAAAATTTTCAAAATTCAAAACACATAAGTTTATGTAATAAATTTAAAATTCATTCTTCTTGTCAAAACCCAAAAGTGTGTTTTAAGAAGTAAAAACTACTAAAAGATTGATAAGTGTTCATGTCCAATTTCAACGTCAAATTACATCCAATTACCAAAATTGGATTAAATGATAAAAATAGTCCAATTTTAAATTAAAACCAATTAAAGGTACAATATAACTATATAAATAAATTAGATGAAAATTCACTTTTGTCTAAAAATGCTGTATTTTTTCAATATTTATTAAAAAATGATCATTATTAGAAAATTATCAAAAAATTTAACAATGTAAATTTTGGTGTCCCTCTTCAATAGAAGAAATTTATTTTGTCAAATATAAAATAGAAAAGTGAAAAAAAATATTTTAAAAGGTTTCACTATCAAAAGTCAGAAAAATGACATTTTAAAAATATTAAAGTACTTCAAGCTTAAAATCTGATTCATTCTTATTTTATGCCTCTAAAATTTATTTTATTAATGTAAATACATTTAAAAAACATGTATAATAATTGTAGAGACCGGAAGCTTCACGTACATTGATATTTCATTACTTTTGGGGAATACATAATACATAACAAAAACAGACACACAAGGACCGTAATAGTTTAGTGTCTTTGGAAACATGGAACGTAATCTTCTAATCGTGGTGAAAGATCTTCAACATCTCCCATAAAGATCTTACACTTTTTTTTCCTTACCTAACACCTTTCTTTTAATCCTGGGGGAAAATAAAACATAAAAATGGTGACCTCAAATGCTCAGTAAGGGTAAGCATGGATAAAATAAAACATACCATATACATTTGAACTTAAAAACATGAACATAATGTTTAAACATAAAAATCATGATAAACGACATAAAACATGGAAGAACAAAAGGAATAAGTCATAATGGTACATAAATCATGATAAAATAGCATGGGAATAAAACATGTAATTGTGGCATCCATTAAGCACATGTAATGATTTCCATAGTAGCCAAGGCATTGTTGCCAAGACCATCTTAGTGGACAAAGTCCCTTTATGAATCGAGTTCACTCCTCGTTCCAGTCTTGTAATACTGAACTGGATTAACTTACCGTTCCAGCCATGTCTATCTCATGAGATATAAATCTTTTCCCAATGCATTGGAGGGAGATATAGGTCCCACCCATCTCATAATGAAATCATTATTACTTGTGCCACAAAATAAACATACATCATTCATAAAAACCCAATAAATAAAATGGGTTTCATAAACATAATCCCATCATCACATAATCCATATAAAAGAAATGGATATAATTTCATAATAAGATAAGTGAAACCATGTAAATCATAGAGACATTATACGTGAAACATACACATATGAAACAATGTCATCTTAGATGAAAAATGGTTTTGATAAAACACATGAAATGAATTCTTGAGGAAAATATCCTTTTTTCTTCAAAATCATTTTCTTTTCAAAAAATGTAATGCAATTTTAAAAGAAAAGGATTTTGTTGAAAATAGTAATGAAATATTTTGGAGGAATCTTTATGAAAACAAGGCTTTATAAAAGCGTAAAAATCCTTTCATGGCGTATACGTTAAAAAAAACATTCTTCTCGTACTTTTGTCGAAAAAGTAAAAAAGTACCTTGTAGGGTAAATAAAAGAAAGATTCCTTCCATACCATTGGGTAAAAGTCAAAATTGGTAAAAAGGACTTTAAACATACATGAAACCATTTTTAGGAAACATGGACATGGATGATAACAATAACCCCAATAAATACTTACGAATAAGCAGTCTCAGATAAAAATGAGATTTGCAAAATTATCCCTTACCTTAGGTCTGATATGCTTAGTACGAATCTGAATCTCATGTATAATGATTTAAATAATTTCATTAACTTATTACAGAATCATATTCATTTTTATGATATCATATATGGTTCACTTATGACTTTATATTACCCGTTTTTTTGTAAATTCTATGTTAAAGAGCGTTTTGGGTAAAATCGTTTCATTTGTCATCCGTGTTTTGACTTGTAATTATTCATATGATTACATAGATCATGATTACTTAATTCAAGAATATAAAACATGATTTATATATAATATATATTCAGAATATACATATATATAATAGATCGATAAATGGAAATAAATACACCATTCATGGAGACGGTAGGTCGTACGTACGCATGAACGTTGTTTTCATTTCCTCATTGAATTGAATGGAATTAATTGGATGACATAAATATATATATATATATATAAATACAGTATCATTATTATTTCATATATTTCCTGATTACTTATTATATATACTTTATAATCATTTATGAATGGTTAAACGTTGAGAATGAACCTCATCGCGTCGTGGAGACGGTATTCCGTACGTACGCATGAGCGATGATATCATTCCCATGATCATGGAATTTTATTGGAGTGTATGTATACTATAAAAAATCAATATCAATTTAAAATAATAATATATAGTTATTATTTACACCATTATACCCATCCAAGTAAGGTCATGGTGGAAAATAGATTACACCACGGCGTGGAGACGGTATTCCGTACGTACGCACGCGCGATGATTTCATTTTACATAGGACAGATAGATGGTGAAATAGGGTTGTTTCATACATATAATAACATATCATTATATGAGTGAAACTAATGTTATTACTTCATAATGAAACAACCTAAGAAGAAGAAGTGGAACAAGAAATAACATTGAAAGAATCGGTAACAGACATTACCTCTTCTTTGAAGCGCCTCTTTGAGACCTCCTCTTAGGGCAGTAAAATTGGTCTTTGAAGAATACCAGGACCTCTAGGATGTCTCTATTAAAGTGAAGAAGATAATTTGGCAGGGTTTGGATGATATTCAAGGCTCAAAATGGTGTGAGGAAGAGAGGGAGGAGGTGCCCTTTTATAAGGGAGGAGAGGGGCACCTTAGGAAAAACTAAACATATTATTTTATTATAAAGTAATATTCGGTTTTTAATAGCTCCAAATTGAGTTATTTATAAGCTAAGTTGGGTATGGGTCTAGATAATATCATAAAATATAATTTAGACAAGTTTATGTTTCTATTGTAGCCTTATCATTTAGATTTAACTTTAAGTTAAATAAATTTTCTTTTACCGTGTCTTCTTGTTTTCTTACACTATAAGGTTAATAAACATACAATAATACGACAAACGAACCCCATGTTATTTTTTAATAATATATATAACCTTATATAATTCATTTTGCCGAGACTTAGATTTTTAGGAATAAAATAACAATTTATAATATAATATTTGTTTTAAAAACTATTTGATGTCAATTTTGACACTATTTGGTAATTGAATTTATTTAACATCATAACAGAATGTTTAGTTCGAAAAAAGTTAAATAAATCAATATTAACATGTCATATTAACCTATAAAATTAGTGTAATTCATAAAAAGTCTCTAATTACATTTATTTGGGTATTTATAACATCAATTATGTCAATATTTCATTAATAAGATAATTACTACATCATCATTGTGTCATAAATAAATTAAATTATTTTAAGTTTAAAATTTACAAATAAAATACTATTATGTAGGAAATATTATTATCTTTCTAATGAATATTTATAGTCGAATTTATCTTATGCATAACCTTATATTAAAAATTATTTATTTATTAAGAATTGATTTTAACTATTTTAACCTTTCTTTAAATAAATTAATAATAAATGTCCTAATCTAATACAAGTGGGCATAAATGGTCATATTTTATTCCTAGGGTTGTTTTTGGCCGAATTAAACTTATAAAATGGAATTAGGACATGTGTTAGGGTAATTATAATATCATTTTTACCCTTAATTACCCTATTTACTTTTAACTGTGGTAAAAAAATGTAAAAAGTTAATATTAACCAAAAATTATTTTCATCTCATTGAACCAAATTTTCATCCTTGATATTAATCGTGTCTCTCAGATTTTCTAAATTCCACTCACAGAAGTGGTAAAATTAATTTTTATGAAAAATTCAGTTTTTTAACTACCACTTAGGGGTTTCACTATTCATCAAAAAAAAATGAAAGTTTCCAGAAAAATACCCAAAATTAGGCCTAAGATATATTTTATATTATGAATTAAAAAATGATGTCTATTTTACCAAATTAAAAACATATCAGTTACATTAATTAATTTAAAAATTAATTCCTTTCGTGAAAACAAATAGCGTGTTTTTAAGAGATAATAACTATCAAAAGATTGACACTTGTTTATGTTTGGTTTAAATGTGAAATTACATCCAATGACCAACATTGTATTAAATTGTAAAAATATATTATAAATATACTTTAAAACCACTCAAATTAATAATTTATCACTATTAATTATTTCGATTAATAAAGTTTTTTTTAATTAAAATTTAGAAATTTTCACTATTCATCAGAATATGAAAGTTATCCGAAAAGTACCAAAATTTCACCCTAAGATAATTTCAATATTCCGAATCAAAAAATTAAGTCAATTTTGAAAGATAAAATTTATAAAATTTCAAAAAGTGGGTATTATTATTCATAACGGCTAGTTCATAATAATATTATAATAATATCTCGTTTAGTGAAACTCGGTATTGCGTACTACACACGCTATCGAGGAAGGTCGCGATTGTGTGTAATGAAAGTCAAGTCAGGTATGAGTGTTGTGAAATCTCCTTTTGGTGTTGCGTACAACACAAGACATTAATTAAAAATAATATTTTTCATAAAATCTCAGGGTGTTACATTCTACCCCCCTTAAAATGAATTTCACCCTCAAAATTCGTCGGGGTTATAAATGGTTTACTACTCGAAAGTTTCTTTAATAGAAACCCACATCTTAAAAAGGAATACCAAAACTTGCTTTTAAAAAATTTATGTATGAAACGTAATGGTTACCAAAATTAACTAATCACTGGGTTTTCACGTAGGAGAACATAGGTGAAAATATGGATATGGAAGAAAAATCTAACCATCAAGTTTTGATGGAGAGTGGTAGAGAACATGGATATGAAAAATCCAACAATCACAAAGCCATAAATTTGTGATGATCTAGGGTACCATCTGATTCATCGGATATAAGGGCACTAGGACAACATTTTTGGTTTTCAAGATCATTTCCCTAAAGTTGAAGAATTTGAATTAGAATAAATACTTACTTTATTTTGGTACAATCTCACTGTTGTTCATGGATTGAACAATTTCCCCTTCATATCTTAAAGAAATGAAGTTGAATTTGTTATTCGTGAAGTGTTAGCAGATCATGTGATAGAATGACAGGTCATTCCATCTCTCTCAAACAAAAGGTTAGCAAAAGTTATTTAATATACATAAGTAGATCTATAGGGAGATTAATCATATATGGTTCCTTAAATGGACTTATACTTCATATATCATACTGCTTAATATAATAAAACTAGTTTCTACTAAACAGGGACTTCCTGTAGGCCAGAGGTAGGCGATAAAGGCCAGTCGCACTTCGGTTGTGGGTTCGATTCCCACAGCCTTGTCTGATGCGATGGGATGTCGCTCGTCCTGCAAGTTATCCTTTTTCTAAAACTACATTACTATAACATCCCATCAATAATATCGAAAAAAGTTCTATCCTTAAACAATACTAACTTATGTCTAAAATAATCCTTTCCAATCTTTAGGCTTATCCAAAATACTGCTGTCCAATCTCATATTATAGTGAAAACGATTACCAAATATTTCATATAACAAGCATGTTAATACCATCGTTGATCCCCATATATCATGAGATATGTCTTGTTGGTCACATTCCAAACATTCGAAGGCCTTAATCATGTATTATATTGAAAAATGAATACCCATTGAATCTTAGTGAAAACATGAGTGCTGTCAAAAGTTAACTCTTTTCACATACCAAAACCTCAAACCATTATATAACTATTTTCTTATATCAGTCATGAGCTCATGAATACTGTCAAACATTACATTTTCTCCTTATCCCTTCATTATGCGCATATCATCTTTTTTCCAAAAATATCTCAATCACTTTCCATGGTTACCGGTACCATAAAATTATTGAAAACTATAATAGACCAATACATAAATATTCCAATATTCCACGATACTATATACAACATTATTTTGGAATCCCATTACATAAACACTTAATCATTCCACTACATCACTATCATATTTAACATCAATAATGGCGATCGCATGTGACTTCACTTTGTCCTTTTCCTTAAGTGGTTGCTCATGTCGATCATAACTAACCCTTGGATTAGGGCATTTATTAGCATAATGCCCCCTTTCCTTGCACTTGAAGCGTAGAAGTGTTGCTGGTGCGTTCTCTGCAGTCTTTTCTTTATTGACATCATTTGAAAACCTTTTTCCATTACTTCGACACTCAGCTGCTCGATGACCTTCTTTTCCACACTTAAAACATTTTCTAGTCCCTTTAGGACAGTCTCCACCATGCTTCTTGCCACACTTTGAGCATAAGGAAACATTCATCTTCTTTTCAACATTATTATGAGATTTCTCCTTGAACTCCACATTTCGTTTCTTGTCAAAACTATGAGATGGACAAGTAACACCAACTTCCAATTATACCTTGATAGCACAATGCACAATTTATTCATAGCTAATGAAGTCTCTTTAAGCTAATTCCCTTCGAAGATTTGGTTTTAATCCACAGAAGAATCGATCAACTTTATTTTCAGGTCGGATGATAAAGCCAGATGCATACCTTGCAAGCCTTGTAAAATTTGCTTCGTATACACCAACAGATTCATCATCCTTTTTCTTTATTTCTAGAAACTCCTTCTCTATCTTTGTTCGAAGAATACAAGGAATGTAATTATTGAAAAATACGTTCCTGAACTCGTCCCATTCCATGGACTCAATTTCATATCTTGGCCTCGTATTCTTGATAAGATACCACCATTGACCAACTTCACCTTCCAAATGATATCCTGCTAAGATGACTTTATCATGTTCAGAACATTGAAGAACTGAAAATATCTTTTCAGTGGTACTGATCCATTGTTCAGCAACAAGTGGATCAGAAGACCCATTGAAAGAAGGTGGACGTTGCTCATGAAGGACTCAATAGAATATTGTTCCCTTCTCTACTCATTTCGAATTCCAGAATGATTCATAGCTTGTGTAAGTATAACAATAATATTTTTCACTCCATCTCCCATAAAATTTGTTTGTTCATGAGGAAAATCATTGCATTGTCCATTGCATTGATCAACACAGTTCCTTCGGGTTCCAGCCATCATCTAAAACCCAAAAATAATAGTGTGAGATGCAAAAATCATGCTAGGGAAAACAACATAATAAAGGGGGGGTACCTTCAATATCTAACATCTTAGGTTTAATTATAAGATAATTACCGTAATTCTAGGACTATAACCTATACTTATACTTAACCTTAGGGACATCCCTAGACATACCATAGAAATATCTCTAGGGATCTCACTAAAGTTCTCGCATCCTAGATTCCAAAGGTTAACTAAACCTTTCCTCTGATACCAACTGTAGAGACCCGAAGCTTGATGTACATAGATATTACATTACTTTTGTGGAATACATAATAAATAACAAAAACAGACACACAAGGACTGTAATAGTTTAGTATCTTTGGAAACATGGAACGTAATCTTCTAATCGTGGTGAAAGATCTTAAACAACTCCCATAAAGATCTTCCACTTTTTGTTTCCTTACCTAAAACCTTTCTTTTAATCCTGGGGGAAAATAAAACATAAAAAGGGTGAGATCAAATGCTCATTAAGGGTAAGCATGGATAAAATAAAACATACCATATACATTTTAACTTAAAAACATGAACATAATGTTTAAACAACAAAATCTTGAGCAACGTCATAAAACATTGAAGTACATAAGGCATAGATCATAATGGTACATAAATCATGATAAAATAGCATGGGAATAAAACATGTAATTGTGGCATCCCTTAAGCACATGTAATGATTTCCATAGTAGCCAAGGAATTGCTTCCAAGACCATCTTAGTGTACAAAGTCCCTTTCTGAATCGAGTTCACTCCTCGTTCCAGTCCTATAATACTAAACCGGATTAACTTATCATTCCAGCCATGTCTATCTAATGAGATATAAATATTTACCCAATGAATTGGAAGGAGATATAGGTCCCACCAATCTCATAATGAAATCATTTTACTTGTGCCACAAAATAAACATACATCATTCATAAAAACCCAATAAATAAAATGGGTTTCATAAACATCATCCCATCATCTCATAATCCATATAAAAGAAATGGATATCATTTCATAGTAAGAGAAGTGAAACCATGTAAATAATAGAGACATTATATTTGAAACATACACATATTAAATAATGTCATCTTAGATGAAAAATGGTTTTGATAAAACACTTGAAATGAATTCTTGAGGAAAATATCCTTTTTTCTTCAAAATCATTTTCTTTTCACAAAATGTCATGCAATTTTAAAAGAAAAGGATTTTTTTGAAAATAGTCATGAAATATTTTGGAGGAATATTCATGAAAACAAGGCTTTATAAAACCATAAAAATACTTTCATGCCGTATACGTTAAAAAACATTCTTCTCATACTTTTGTCGAAAAAGTCAAAAAGTACCTTGTAGGGTAAATAAAAGAAAGATTCCTTCCATACCATTGGGTAAAAGTAAAAATGGGTAAAAAGGACTTTAAACATACATGAAACCATTTTTATAAAACATGGGCATGGATGATAACAATAACCCCAGTAAATACTTACGAATAAGCAATCTCGGAAAAAAATGAGATTTGAAAAATTATCCCTTACCTTAGGTTCGATATGCTTCGTACGTATCTGAAACTCCTATACAATGATTTAAATAATGTCATTGACTTAATAAAGAATCATATTCATTGTTATGATATAATATATGGTTCACTTATGAGTTTATATTACCCGTTCTTTTGTAAATTCCATGTTAAAGAGCGTTTTGGGTAAAATCGTTTCATTTGTCGTCTGTGTTTTGACTTGTAATTATTCATATGATTACGTAGATCATGATTACATAATTCCAGAATATAAAAAATGATTTATATATAATATATATTTAGAATATACATATATATATAATAGATCGATAAATGAAAAGAAATACACCGTTCATGGAGACGGTAGGCCATATGTACGCATGAACGTTGTTTTCGTTTCCTCATTGAATTGAATGAAATTAATTGTATGACATACAAATATATATACACATAAATACAGTATCATTATTATGTCATATATTTCATGATTACTTATTATATATACTTTATAATCATTTATGAATGGTTAATCATTGAGAATGAATCTCATCGCGTCGTGGAGACGGTATTCCGTACGTACGCATGAGCGTTGATATCGTTCCCATGATCGTGGAATTTTATTGGAGTGTATGTATACTATAACAGAATAAATATCACTTTACAATAATAATATATAGTTATTATTTACACCATTATACCAATCCAAGTAAGGTGGTGGTGGAAAATAGATTACACCACGGCGTGGAGACGGTATTCCGTATGTATGCACGCGCGATGATTTCGTTTTCCGTAGGATGGAAAGATGGTGAAATAGGGCTGTTTCATACTTATAATAACATATCAGTATATTATTTATACAGATGTTATTACTTCATAATGAAACAACCTAAGAAGAAGAAGTGGAAGATGAAATAAAGTTGAAAGAATCGGTAACGGACATTACCTCTTCTTTGAAGCGCCCTCTTTGAGACCTCCTCTTAGGGCACTAAAATTGGTCTTTGAAGAAGACCAAGACCTCTAGAATGTTTCTAGGGAAGTGCAGAAGAGAATTTTTCAGGGGTTGTCCGATATTCAAGGCTCAATATGGTGTGAGGAAGAGAGGGAGGAGGTTCCTTTTTATAAGGGAGGAGAGGGGCACCTTAGGAAAAAGAAAACATATTATTTTATTATAAAGTCATATTCTGTTTTTAAGAGCTCCAAATTGAGTTATTTCGAAGATAAGGTGGGGATGGGTCAAAATCCTATCATCCAATATAATTTAGACAAGTTTAGGATTCTATTTTAAACTTATCATTTAGATTTAAATTTAAGATAAATAATTATTCTTTTATCGTGTCTTCTTGATTTCTTACACTATAAGGTTAATAAACTTACTATAGCAAGTCAAAAAAACCCCAAGTTGTTTATTATTAATATATATAACCGTATCTAAGTCATTTATCTGAAACGTATATTTTTAGGAATAAAATAACAATTAATAATGTAATATTTGTTTAAAAAACTATTTGAAGTCAATTTTGATACTATTTGGTAATTGATTTTTTTGAAAATCATAGCAGAATGATTAGTTTGAAAAAAGTTAACTAAATCAATAATAACATGTCATATTGACCTATAAAATTAGTGTAATTCATAAAAAGCCTCAAATTACATTTATTTGGGTATTTATAACATCAATTATGTCAATATTTCATTAGTAAGATAATTACTACATCATCATTGTGTCATAAATAAATTAAATTATTTTAAGTTTAAAAATTACAAATAAAATACCCTTATGTAGGAAATCTTATTAGATTTCTAATTAATATTTATTTTCGAATTTATCTTATGTATAACCCTATATTAAAAATAATTTAGTTATTAAACATTGATTTTAACTATTTTAACCCTTCTTTAAATAAATTAATAATAAATGTACTAATCTAATTCAAGTAGTCCTAAATGGTCATATTTTATTCCTAATGTTGTTTTTGGCCGAATTACACTTATCCAATAGAATTAGTACATGTGTTAGGGTAATAAAAATATCATTTTTACCCTTAATTACCCTATTTACTTTTAACCGTGGTAAAAAAAGTAAAAAGTTACTATTCGCCAAAAATTATTTTCATCTCATTGAACCACATTTTAGTCCTTGATATTAACCGTGTCTCTCGTATTTTCTAAATTCCACTTACAGAAGCGGTAAAATTAAGTTTTATGAAAAATTCAGTTTTTTAACTACCACTTAGTGGTTTCACTATTCATCAAAAAATGGAAGTTTCTAGAAAAATACCAAAAATTAAGCCTAAGATATATTTGATATTATGAATTAAAAAATGATGTATATTTTACCAAATTCAAAACATATCAGTTACATTAATTAATTTAAAAATTAATTCCCATCGTCAAAACAAATAGCGTGTTCTTAAGAGATAATAACTATCAAAAGATTGACACTTGTTTATGTCTGGTTTAAATGTGAAATTACATCCAATGACCACCATTGTATTAAATTGTAATAATATATTCTAAATATAATTTTAAACCACTCAAATTAATAATTTATCACTATTAATTATTTCGATTAAAAAAGCTGTTTTTAATTAAAATTTTGTAATTTTCACTATTCCTCGGAATATTAAAGTTATCCAAAAAGTACCAAAATTTCACCCTAAGTTAATTTCGATATTCTGAATCCAAAAATGAAGTCCATTTTGAAAGATAAAATTTATAAAATTTCAAAAAGTGGGTATTTCTATTCATAACGGCTAGTTCATAATAATATTATAATAATATATCATTTAGTGAAACTCAGTATTACGTACTACACACACTATCGAGGAAGGCCACGATTGCATGTAATGCAAGGAAAGTCATGGATGCATGTTGTGCAAGATCCTTTTAGTGTAGCGTACAACACATGACATTAATTAAAAAGAATATTTTTCATAAAATCTCGGGGTGTTACAATAATACTTTAGTTAGTTATTTTAATTCCACATAATACAACATAAAGGTGTTAACTGACATTTAAAATAATAATTTTATTTTATTATTTTTTGGTATAACTCAAAGTTGTTTGCAATGTAATATTTAAAAGAAACATGTTGTTGTGTGTTGAGTATGCTATTATAAAATGTGTACCGTTTAATGTAAAAATAATATCATATTCAAATATTATAATAGAAATGAAAAATTATTATTTGATAAATACTTGGGTCGTTATATCCTTGCCCTCTTTTGAAAATTCTTACCTTTCAATTTTAAAATTGGGCTTGGAAAATTCATTGAAACTCCCAAATCAGAAAAACAGTTAATAAAACTATCACTTCAAAAGAAATAAAGAGAAGTAAAAAGGTCACCTAAGATAACACAAGATAGGATTCCATATAGGAAAACATTGATATGGGGGAGAAAATAAGTGTCATGTTCCGATGGAGAGTTATAGAAAACATGATCTGGAGAAAGTTAACTACCAAAAAATCATAAGCTTTTGATGGGTTAAATGGTCTTTGATTACCCATTAGGAAAAGTGAAATGAAAAATTTTATGTTTTATGTTCCTTTTTATAATTTTGTGGAATTTATTTATGATATTGACTAAGAACATAAGGAAATATAATTACTTTTAAAGTAGAGTTTCATCCTTTAATAAATTTATTCCATGAACTCAACTTTTCAATAAACGATGAGTACTCAAGATGTCTTTTTCAAACCTAAATTGATCTAATGAACATCAATATAATGAAATAATCCTAAAAAATATGAACTATATATTTCCCCTATATTTATAAATTAAGAAAAACCATAATGGTAATTGCAAGATCAGATAATCCACAAAAGGATAATCCTTTATAGAATGAAATAGTAATATTAGTCTCTAAAATTCAAAAAATAATACCCAAAGATCATAAAATACAATTAAATAAACAATTTTCCTTAAAATTCTTCAAAATAATCCAAAATAAGTTTGAATCCCAGAATTCAGAATAATTTGAGAACATAGTCTTCCAGTAATAATGTTTACATTTATCTCCAAATAACATCAATAACTCTTAAAGTCTCATACTGAAAAGTAATTAACCTAAATAAATGTTATCTATGATAGGTTAATTATATCAAAAAATAACCTAAATCTACATATGTCCATAATAAAAACATAGATTCTTCCAAAATGGAATTCCACCATTACTCTTCAAATGAAATCCCATAGTATTATATTTTACTTAGGTATATAGTGTTCCCAAATGAGAGAACGTCTTCCAAAATAACATTTATCACATAATGAAAAAATAATTTTCCTATACTAAGGATATACTTTTAACAAATCAAACATTCCAAAATAAACTTATTATTGATCTATAAAATCATTTAATTAAAATAATAAGTCATACAAACTAGGTACTTCATGTAGGTCAGTGGTAGGTGATAAATCCCAGTCGCACTTTGGTTGGGGGTCTGATTCCCATGACCCTACAGGATGTGATGGGGTTTCACCCATCCTATGGGTTGTCCTTTTTATAAAACCATGACATTCTTATAAAATTTTCTTAAATAAGATAACATCCTCAAAAATAACAATAACAAACTTTATCTTCAGTAGTTATCTAATACCTTTCATTTTGCAACCCAAAATGTAATTATCGTTAATAAGCTCAAAAAAGATCAAATGAACCCCTAAGGTTATCCATTATGTATAAATAAGAAAATATATTTCTTCATCGAATAACATTTTCACATATCAATCTGTAGCATTATGCATTCAAGAAAAAGTATTCCAAAGTAATCCCATCATCAAAAGAGCATTAATACTTTTAAATATTTCACCATATTAAAATCTACCATAAATATTGAATCTGTTATATGTATAATTAGTACTCATTCAATGTTCTTCCTAATCCATTAATTGTGCATTCCCACCTTATAACTTAATACATCATTCCCTGAATCTAGAAATCATGATCTTTAGGATGTTCCATTTCTCATTCCGCATGTTGTCCTACATTCAAAAAGTAAAAGTCTACTCCACTTCTGTAATTTCAGTTTTTATAGAGTTGGTAAAGTTGATATCATTAAATCATATAAAAAAGATACCACAACCCAAAAAATTGTTTTAGAAATGAGTAGGTGTTGGATAACTAAAGTAATTTCTTATAGGTGATTTGAATACTCAAGAAGCTATCAAAATCATTCGAACATGATTTTTTCATAATAGTGATGATCAAATAATAAAGGGGGGAGAAGAAGGTTGTGAAAGATATCTTTCCTTCCATATTAAAAAATTATCCTTAATCTGATTAAAATAATCAAAACTTAAACTGGAATCAAATTATTATTATTAAAAAAAGAATCCTATATAGGGTAAATATTGCATAAATTTTTTTATGTTACATCAATCTATCAACCTCTTTATATCTCCATTATTCAGTTTATTATCCATATAATATATTTTAAATTAACCCTCCAAAATATTCCATATGATAAAAACCCCCTTTGTTTTATAGGATCCTTTACCTACAGCTAGATAACACCCTAACCTCTAAAGTTATCTAAACCGACATCTGATAACAACTATAAGGCCCCAGCATTAAACACTACATAATCTTGAGTTAAGTATAGAATTAAAATTGATGATATTTTTAGGTTTATAGTTTTAGACAATTAGGAAATTACTATTACATTACATCTAAAATATTACAATGTATACACTTCTACACTGCCTAATTTTTTAACAAAATAAAACTCTTTAACTAAAAACAATAATTCTTTTCTTGATAAAAATTATATTCAAATATTCCATTCTTTTACCCTTCCTTATACCCTGTAAAAAAAATTTCAAACACATCGGATGAACATAAAAATCTCATTAAAGGTTATGAAATAAGGAATGAAAACATTAGTCCATTAATATATTCTAATTAATGAAATCATACTTTTCAATCATAAAAAATAATCTCTTTAACATACCTCATGAAGTCATAAGATTTATGAATGACACACATAAATCATAAATCATAACAGTAACTTATGGAATTCATAGCATACTTACATTATAGCTTTTAAAGATATATAGGTAGTTATATTTGGTATAACCATCACAATATATTCCCTAAATCTCTTAGGAGAAACAATAACGTTTACTTCCGTCATGTTACCCAATGCATTGGAGAGCTGTCTCGGGCTCACCCACACTCATTTTATCACGAAACCACATATATATGTAAAAAATTCTCAAGAACCGTACAATAATCATAACACATAAATCAAGGATAAAGGAAACATAACATTTCCACATTTTAATCAAAAGATATCATTTTAGGGTATTGATATAATCATTTCATATAAAACATTCAAAAAGAAGAGTTTCAAATAATAGGGTTCTCATACCACATTGAAACTTTTGAATGTAATTTAAAATTTTATACACTCTTGTATAAATTAATAAATCCTTAAAATCATTCTAAAACATCGACATGAAAGATAAGGATTTAGATGATTAAATCTATAAAACATTTAAATGATGTTTTAGTCAAAGAATCCCTTACCACTTGAAAACCACTTGAATAAAAATAATTAAAGAATAACATATAAGAAAACTATAAATATCATGAGAATATAAAATCCATGTTATAAAATGTCAAAATGGGTGTATATACACCTTATAGGATTAAAGGGTGCACAATATCAAGATATTCCATAATGAAAGTAGATTGAGATGTAGTCCCTTACATAGATCATATCCTTAAATTAATGATAAATAAATTGCAAACTTTTGTGTGACCAATATAAATACACCTAATAAGTGGATATTTAGTGTAAAACAATCAGTCTTCATTAATAGATATTATTGGAAAAACAAAACCAATGACATGGATATTTTACTTAATGAAATAATATTTAGTTATGATTTCCACTAAAAAGATTGTTTAAATGATGTAAGAATTTATCAATGGGGTGATTATGTGTAGAAAAAATATATCCACACAACAAGAAGTTTAAATTACAACATAAATAAATTAATAATGATTTAATGCATGAACTTTGCATAATATAATCAACAATGTATGCGTAAAACCCAATGAGTGGAAACTGAGTTTAGAAATTCCCCTACAAAGATCATTTTGTTAATCAAATAGATTGATTATGTGTATTCACAATAAATCCCCATAATGAAATTTTAAATATAATATAATATATAAAAAATAAATTTATCACATAATCATATCATTACATATTCATGAAGTAGAAGATCAGCCTGAAGAATAGAAATTGGGTTTAGAAGTTCCCTTGCGAAAATTTGGTAGCCAAACGGTGTCAGGTAAAAATTCAGAAAAGTAGTTGATGAGAGAGAGAAAGGTATCTCATAATTTGGACATGAAATTGAATGAAATAATTATATATAAGAACATCCAAAAATATTAGAAAATATAAATCAAAATACAAAACATAAAAAAGTCTTTGACTAAAAGCGGAGGATGAAAGGTTCCATTACCTTGAGTTCGACTTGTCTCATTCATTATTTATATTCATAAATAATAAAATTAGGTTAATTTTTAAATGATTCAGAACCCTTTTCAAGTTTATTATTAATTTTATATTACTTATCATCAAGTTATAAAAATTACATAATTATTTAAGTTCATATTGGTCATTTTGTCGATATTCGGTACTTGAGTCGAAAATAAACATGATATAATTACAAATTGTCCATGTGGTCAAAATTTTATTATCTCCAAAATATTATTCATGATATAAATATCAAATATATCCAGTATATATATTTATTTGTAATATTCCATAACATTTTGAGATAATAAATGAAACGCATTGTTCTTTGAGACGGTAGCTCATACGTAAACATGAATGCTACTTTCATTTATTTTTTATATTAATAAAATGAAAACTAAATGATAAATATGTATATTATAAATAAATTATAATATAATAAGTTATATATGTGTTATAATTTTATTAACTTCATCCCTTATATGTTCCATTTATGGAATGAATGAGTCATATCACTTTGAGGGGGTGATAGTCCACACTTACTCAAATGAAATTATCATATTTACCCATTATGGAAAGAATAAAGGTATTATATATATGAAAAATATAGAAAAATAGAGACAATATAAATATAATATTTATAATATATAAATATATTTCCATCATAGTGTCTACTATGAGAGGTGGTAGGGTAAAATTGAAAAACCATCATTTTGTCAGGTAGTAGTACGTCGTACATAGAAACATTATGTTCATATCCATTAGATGGAGGTGTGTGTAAGTATAGTTCTAATAAATCTCATAATAACATCCTAGTATATTTTGGATAATTTTTTTGTTATATAATAAAATAATAATAATACAACTGGTTGTTAAGAATAAAAATAATGGAAAGGAACTTTAATGAAGATGCTACCTTTTGTATCATGTAACTCCATTTGATTTGAGCCAAAATACTTTCTTGAATTTCCTTCTGCACAAGGTAAGAAATCTAAGAGGAGGACCTGGATTTTGGGAGATTATTTGGGAAGATTTTTAATGATCCAACGGGCTTTATTTTTTTTGATTCAAAGGGTATAGGTGATTCCCTTTTATAAGACGGGGAAGGGGTACTTTAAGAAAGTTTTGATATATTTTTTTATTATAAAATTATTTTCTGGTCCCAATTTTCCCAATGTAATTTATTTAAAATATAAGATAATTTTGGGTATAATAACTCCTAACTAATAGGTTTTATACAAGTCCATGTCACAAATTTATCCTTATCTTATAGCTTTAACCTATTGTTATCTAATTTAACTCTTACCATGTCTTGCAGTATATTCTGACTATATGGTTAATATAGTTACTATAAAATGGAATTATAACCTCAAGTGGTTCATTAAAGAAATTTTCAAAATTATATAATTCATTTTGTGTATCATTATATTTTTTGGACAATTATTTGATTTAATTAAATATGATTTTTTAAAAAACTCACTTATGTCAATTTTTATACTATTCATATCATGGCTTTTTAAAAATCCATAAAAACATGATTATTTCAAATAAACATCATTAATTCAAAGATAAAAAATCCATAATCACCCATTAAATTTGTGGATTGATTAATAATTTTCAAAGTAAATTTATTTTAATAATTATAATCTCATTTATTTAAATTGTACATCATCATTGTGTCATAAATATATTTATTTATTTGATATCTAAAAATTATAAATAAAATACCATGATATCAAAAATAGTTTATATTTCTAATGATATTATAATATAAAATTTATATAAACCCATATAAAAATAGTTTTAGAAAAATATACATGTTTATGTTATATATTTCTTTACTTTACATTAATTATTATAAAATATAATTTTCACTTCCAAATGTCTCTATGGAGTCCAAAAATCTACCTAAGGATTCCCATGGTTAGAAATATCTCATAAAATAGGATTATGACATGTGTTAGGTTAGTTTAATATTATTATAATATTATTTTTTTACCCTTATTTAGATGATTATCCTTTTAACCATTGTAAATAAAATTATTTCTAAAGTTACTATTCATAATGTCTAAAAATAAAAGGTAACTATTCAAAAAATTTGGACCATAGGATTCCAAATATAGAATCAATTTTTTGAGATTCAAAATATAGAAGTTGTAGTGATTAATTTAAAATTAATTATCATTTTAAAATCTAAAAAGAGTGTTTTTAAGAAGTAAAAAGTAACAAAATATTGACATGTGTTTATGTTCAATTTCAGAGTCAAATTAATTACAATGACCAAAATTGGAATAAATGATAAAAGAATAATCCAATTACACTTTAAAACCAATTGAATTTACAATATAACTATAAACATAAATTAGATGAAAAGGCAGTTTTGATATAACATGCAGTATTTTACGCAATTCATTACAAAATGAACTTTATCAGAAAATTATAGAAAATTTAACCAAAATAAAATTTGTGTCCCACTTATATAGAAGAAGTTTATTTGTTCTAACATAACATATATAAGAAAAAAAACTATAATTTAAAAGGGATCTCCATCAAAAGGTGGTATGATGACCTTTTAAAAATACTAGTGTATTTCATGCTTAAAATTGGATACATTCTTATTTTAATCCTCTAAAATTTATTGGATAAATATAAAGACATTTTAAAAATATGTATCATATTACATTATTTAGTTTTGTTCATTTCCTCCAATACAATGTCAAGGCATTAACTACCATTTAAAATAATAATATTATTACATTGATTTTCTATATAACTCAATGTTGTGGGAAATGTATGATTTAAAAGAAACACATTGTTGTGTGGTGAGTACGCTATCAGAAAAAGCATCCCCTCGAATGTAAAAATAATATCTTATTAATAAATATTAATAGAAATAAAGAAGTATTATTCAATAAATGGTTATGTTGTCACATTAATTATCACTCATAGTCTTCATTGGACCTTTCATTAAGCTATGTCACATGGAAGGCCTAAACATGGACCTAATATGATATACTCTCAAGTGGTGGGAGGAAAAATATACATTTTAGTGATCACATAAAACATCATCATTTACAAACCTCTCTGTTGGGACCAAGTTGAATGAAGATGAAAGTTTGAAGAGTTAGCTTTTGTAGAGTGTTGTATTTTGTTGTCAAAGGCGATAAATCAATTCACTTTGTAGAAGGATCATGAATCAGACGATGCTTTGCTGGTATGTATTTCACACAAATCATGAGTCATGAGAACTTGTGATGCAAGCCTTATAAAGGAAAGGGGGAGAAATGATGATGCCAGTCATATAATGTTTTGATTGGAAGGAATGATGCTGCTAGAAGATAGTAAAGATTTAGTTCCCATTGCAACTCTGACGATGCTTAAGATGATCTATCAAAGGATAAATATCACGATAGTGGGATTCGTGATAAGAGCAGAAGAATGGTTATGGGAAGCAGTAAAGAGATAAAATGGAAAAGCAATAGAAAATCTAGGGATGGCAGAAAAGCCCAGTTTAAGGTGGCGCCGTTTACAGTGTTTTCCAAATTTTAGGGCCTGAAATCAGGAGATGAAGAAATGTTCTTGGAAATGGATGTTGCGCATAATATTGAAGATGGTTTATATGTGAAAAAGAGTTATTCAAGGTCAGAACGTTGAAAAATGACAAAGGAATGGAGTGCGTGGAAATTTAGGAATGTTTCGCGCAAAAATAAAGTGGTGCGCGCAATATCTGCGGGATGCACGAAATAGAAGCGGGTTGCGCGAAAAATCTGCGGGATGCGCGAAATATTGGCATGGTGCGCGAAATTGAGGAATGAATTTTTCGCGCAAATGATGGTTCGAGATCAGAAGATCAAAAATTGGAAAAGGCATAAAATGCGTGAAATATTGGAGCAGTGCGCGAAATCTGATGTTGTAGGAAAGATTGGGTTTGCGCGCAATATGGAACGCGGTGCAGAATTTTGCGCGCAATTGGTGCTTCATGATTAGAAGGATCAAAAATGGAAAAGGCATGAGGTGCGCGAAAACTTGAAGCATGGCGCGGAATATGAAGTTGCATAAAAGAGTTTTTACGCGCATGGAGGAGGTTTTACGCGCGGATTAGTGTTTTTCGCGCGGGTTCAAAAATGCCTATAAATATGAGGCTAAAACTTGTTAGATGTCTATGCTAGACACTTAGAAGAAATCTCGAGCTCTGGTACGCATAAATTATACGCTAAGTGAGTTGCGCGAAAAGAAAGAAGTTTGCATGAAAAGAGGATAGCTGCGCGAAAACTTGAGAAGTTGCGCGAAAAGAGAAAAAGTTGCGCGCAAAAGGAAAGTTGCGCGAAAACGTTTTTCGCGCCAAAAGGGGTTTTTACGCGCAAGTAATTTGAATTGCGCGCAAGTCACCCTAAAGGCTACGTGAAATATTTGGGGTCTTCGCACGTATTCAGTTTTGCGTAAGAGGGTTCTTACCGGCTTCTGGGTAAGAAAGTGAAGATTTGTACTTCAGAGAATACATCTGTTCAATTGTAAAGAAGCACTGAAACATTGTGTTACCCTATTTGTGCTAAGAGGGAGCACATTCACTATTAGATTGTTTTTTAAAGTGCTGCACGAGTGTAAGGGTATATCCTACTCGTTGTATTCCACATCAAAGGATTGTTTTCTAGTGGATTGTTTGGTACTGGATTGTTTCCGTACCATACCAAGGAAGTAGCTACTCTTGTTGAGTAGTGAACCTTGTAAATCTTGTGCTCCTGTGGTTGTGTGTATTCAGCAGGGAAGAAACTCTTTAACAGGAGGCGAAGGTTGTTTCAAAATGGGGGAAACTTAAAAAGAAAAAGATATCACTGATTCACCCCCTCCCCCTCTCAGTGATACTTAGATCCTGATTGGGAACTTCACTCTCTTATTGATAAAGGATCCTAAAAAGGTCCTTTAAATTATAATTTAACTCCAAGGATGCCACAAGGGGGTTGAAGTACATGATTTGTCGAATTTAGTTTAATATTATTGCCATTTTAGTCATAGAATTGTGGAATAATATTTTTGGGTCTGTCGTAGACCAATATGTCACAATCCAATTCATAAGGGTCTGAAAAAACAATTTAAATTATATTTTTGGCCAATCAAAAACAAAGGTGAGATCAGATATCACATATTTCATGAAACAATTCACATCCATTAGTAATGATAGGAACTACCTATTTCAAAATGGATATAAATCCTTTATCAATGCTCGACCACCACTATATAATATTATCTAATCCTAATTAAGCTACATTAGATATCATCCAACCCCATAAGGCCCTATGTCCTTAAAATATCCATTTTAATAAATTATAAACCACTATAATTCAATGAAACCATTTATTCAATGCCAATTTATTTAGGAATAATCCTTGAATAAATCATCTGTTAATATAATGAGGAAAAATTCTCAAGAATTTGGGTGAAGATCACCACCAGGATACCATTAGGCCCATAACTGACAAAATTCTAACACATGATATTAATTTTTGAACCAATTCCTTCCAAATTTTACGGAAATCATGTTAATAATTTGGGCATTAAATTATATCAAGATAAAATACATGAAACCTTGATAATTCATCCTTATAAGACATCCTCTAGCTAAACCACATTAAGGTCTCATGATCTCACTTGGATTCTACCATTACTTAGGGGAATTTTCATAAACAACTGAAATGAAACTCAACTAAAATTTAAAGACATGGTATGAGGAAATCAAAGGGAAATTAAAAAAGGAAGAACTTACCAAGATGAATTACAAAACACCATTGGATAACATAAGTATATGAGTCAAAGAGATATCTGAAAAGTGGGAGGGGGTCACCTACCCTATCTATGCACCAATTAAAATTTTGGAACCCAAAGTTTGTTCTGAATTAAAATTGATGTGGAGGGATGGTTGAATCCAATATTTCAACATTTAAAATAACTACCTAGGCATATATTGAAATTTTTATATCCCAAAACACATCCAGGAAGACCACTGGGATCTTGGTAGAATTATATTGGGTTTTTAGTGGATTTGATAATTTGAAACCCCCACTACCATGGTCAAAGAGACTCTAGTAGAACTATATCAGACTTTTGGTTCCCACTAAGCTCATGTTGGCCCCTATATGGGATTCAGTGGGGTCCAGTGGCCACTATCCAGGTCACCAAGCATCTGGTGTCCATAATATGGGTTGCAGTGGCCTACATATATGACTACAAAGCCTGGTATCAATTAATAACTATTCCAATACCACTTTTGGTATTTTCCTCTTTAATAACCATATAAAAAAATCCTTTTAAATATTAAAGTTTTCTTTAGAAACACTAATTATCTGTAAAAATTTAAAATACAATTCAGCTTTGGTTCTACTAATATTAGAACCATGTTTCTCTTTGTATCTACTAGAATGAAACAATATAAGAATTTTAACCTCTAAAACATAACACTTATCATCACTAAGAAGTCATAACATGAATCTCTCATGGACTACGTTTATTGCTGAAACATGATACAATGTCTGAATCCACACATCCTTCTAGTTATATTCATGACATCATCACATCCGAACATGAGAAACTATAAAATAATATGGATGAATCACTATCCACCTCATCATAAATTTTGGTCATCACCTGAATGATATGAATAAATCCCAATCCAAGTCATACCTCTCAATCACATGTATAAAAGTTATAGTTGGTGCCTCACTGCCCTGACTGACTTTAAAAGGCCCAGTGTCTTGAGATTCATTATTCCATATAATTCTCCTAACTCCTAAACCATCCTATACTCCAATAATCATATGTGTTTTTTAAATTCACTGATTCTATACACGTATGGTCAATATCACTTGTCTAAACAAAACTATTTCTTATGAAATGATGGAATCAAGCACCTCCAAAACCGCAAGCTTCAAACTCCCAACCTTACTCTCAAGAATCAACCCTATTCATAAATAAATATTCTATTACACTAGGTGTATTAATTTCCATGACAATTTATATCCAAAAAACTAGTAATATCACTAGTAAAATTCAAAACAAAAATCCGTGGTTAGAAATTGAATGCACTAAATTGTTCCTTGTCCATAATCTAGTTCCAATAACTGATGTTCTCCCTCCATCAAGATAAACATTCACAAATAGTCCACTTCTGTCCATGTTCCTCACATGACCATTACCACTATCAGTATAGGTTCATTATAAACATAAAAAACTTATGCTTAGAGAACACCACTTGAAACAAGGATAAAAAAATATTATCAATGGTGGCCCCCACTATTAAATTTCTAGCCACATTTGTTCTACACACCAACATTATATATTACATAATAAATTAAACTGTAACGCTCCTGATATCACAATCCTCACATTTAAACAAAACTGTCACATGTTCCTCTCCCCTAAGATATAGCATTAGAGTGATCCATGAGATTGTTATCCAAAGACTTCATTGATTTTCAATTAAAACACAGTCTAAAAAAACACAACTCCTAAGCTAGTGATCACCCTCGCCACCATGGATCTTCCTTGTTAAAACCTTTTATATAATTCATCTGGATCTACCAGTAGATAAAAATTTAATAGTCTCCATCTTTTACAAATATAGTAAATTCACCACTCAAAGAATCAAAAATCAAACTGATCCTCTCAATACCACAGTGTTGAAATAAAACCAATGATCACCTCAGTGGTTATCAAATCAAATAATAGGTTATATTGACTCCCTTATGTTTGAAAATAATTAAAATAACTTCATGGGTCAGAATATTTGAAAAATAACAAAGTTTATTATATGTTTCCATCTATATATAATACTAGATCAAACCATAATGGTGGTATTCTGAAAATCCAATAGTATTATGTGACCTAGAAATATGTATTCAATAAATATAGGGAGTTATTAAACCCACCAGAAAAAAATGTACCTCAAATGGTTCTAGAACCAAAATTGGTATAGTGGGAATAACATGCTTCCCTATCATCCGGACCACATACAAGGAAGTTTTTAGAAAATGGAAGACTCTCAAATGAAAAGATAACTATAAATTAACAATCAGATTCATAAAACCCCCACACACACACACCGTCTAACTCATATAGTTCCAAAAATTCATCCATTGGTATATATTACATTTTATACATGACCAATAAAATCAATCCAAAATAATAATATCACTCTTTAAGTATGATATAAGACCATATTCATCATATGGTTACACATATAAAATTAAATAACATCTTCTTAATTAAAAATAATAATATGATTCTTTAGGCCATACTAATTGTAGTGCACTATAATTCCATAGATAATCAAATGAAAAATCAACTAGGCACACACCCTAGTGTTATCCAATAAAAACCCCAAATACATTCATTGAAATTCATATCATAATAACCGTAGTCCCACTAAATTAATCATTAATTGACCATTCCTCACATTTATTTGGGTTACATCACTACATGGGGAATCTCTTGTAAATCCATATCATTTTGTATCAGGAGTCCCCCATAAAAATCCAATATCAATCATAGATCACTCAGGTGTTGTTAATATCATACATATAATACAACAATCCACCAATTATTATTATCTAAAAATATTCTATATGACTGGGTTCTAACCCCTCTTCTTGGTTACCCTTAAATCTTCACAACCCATCCCTACTATAAATCAAAAAGGGAACTACACATGATATAAAACCAAACTCACCCTAATCTAAAGCTGGAAACACCATCAATTTGATCACCAAACTAGTCTATAAACCATATTCTAGGGATGTCAATATCTATGAAGCAAAACTCATGCTTCAGTTTTAATGATATATAACAGTTCATGTCCCAATTCCCTATTCTGGGGAATTCCTATACTCAAACCAGTCCACACCACTCTAGGTTTCTAACCCTAATTGGGTAACCACAAACTGAACTACCCACTCAAGGATCAATATGATATCTTTATGAACCTAGAAAATATTCCCCCCAAGTATTGTGTCCATAGTTCCCTGACATAAAATTAATGGAAAAGATTAGGCAATATATCGAGGTTCTCTATACTTACCCTTCAACATAAGTCTCCTTCATCATTAGTTCATAACTATAGCCCATATTACCTAATATCATAAATTTTATCAAATAAAAATAATGTTCACCTCATCAATTATCTCTAAATAGTAATAACATAATCAAAATATGAGTCCATATATGTATAATAACACCATAAAATTTTAAAGAAAAAAAACTATACATGTCACTACTAAAATATTAAATTACTTGGCCCTATATCAGAATAATGTTTCTAAATCACATGTAATAAATTTAATGAAATTTGAATATAAGATACTAAATATAATATATGAAAACATTCCGCATATCACCTAGATCTATGATAAACCCAAAAATTAATAATCCAATAAATCATAAAATGAATAATCAAAACAACTCAATTATAACAGAGAAATTAAAAAAAAAATTCCAACATCCTGGTAATATGGATTTATGCTCATATAGGTGCTGACAGACACATGTGATAGTTTATATCCTATGATTTTACATGTCATTTCTCTATCTACCACATCCCAAATACTAATACAAGGAAAATAGGCTTTGATACCACTTTATAACATCCTTGATCTAGTTCACTTCCACTATGACCAAACCAGGTTCAACATACCCCATGATTCCTTCACATATTCTATAGGCTATTGACTAATGGGGAAGGTATATGAGTTATGTTGGAAAAATGTACAATTATAATTATAAATATATATAAAACAACAATGAACTAATATATTCAATATTTATCACAAAATACACCAAGATAAATTTAGAAATAAGAACTCAATACTATAAATATCAAATAATAAATCATGTGCTATAAAAATATGAGTATAATTAATATTATATAGGTATAAAAAATTAGAAGGTCACCCAAGGTACAACCATGAATAGTATAATGAAAATAAAAAAATATTGAGAATCCAAGAAACCTTGTCTCGAGTCATTGCTCAGTCCTATATTATATCTCCTATTAAGCATTATTTCTTTACCTTCCAATGTAATCCCTAAGTATTTACCTATTTTGACAATGAATAGGACTTTTTGGTGAATCATTCTAGTTCCTCCTGAGTAGGGTGAGTGTATAAGTCATTAAAATACCCTCAGAAGTGTGCCTATAAAAATATTGTATAAGAAAGTGAACATAAAATTTGATATTATGAATAAAAGTTAACAAGTACATCAGTAATAATAAATATGTTATAACCTGTTGTGCTACATGGTCACCCTATGTGATGAATACCAATATCATGAAGTGTTGATTTGTCTTAAAATATATCACATAATAATCAATTGCGTAATCTCATCATAATTTTTAATCAATGGATATAACATAAATTCATAATATAATAGAAAATATAGGTGAATTACATTCTAATAACAAAAATATATCTGTGGGAATAATACCTCTATAAAAACATAATCATTAATACATGGTTAGTATATCTATGAAATACAGTCGTACTAGTGGAAATACTTTCCCAATATAAATGATATTTAGTTAATAATAAAATCTATAAATAATAAAATCAATGGGAATCACATCCCAATATTAATAGTTCATAATCATGTTTAGGATCTGAGATAAAGAATACACAAGTAGACATACTGTCCTAACCACATCATCATAAGATGTAATAGTGACTCCATCCATGGTAATAATCATAAGAGGGGGAATTATCGCTAAAACCATTATAATACCAAGATGGAAAAGCATATATATCTATGGGTATAATTACAAGATGTAAAATCCACCATATTCCTAGGATTTATCATAATAATAAGTGAATTGTGTATAATAAATAATCATGTGTTCATGGGAATCCCATCTTATTCCTTATGAGATTTACACCATGATATATAAATACCATTTCCAATATAAATGAAATTAACTAGTCATAACAAACTATTTTTATTCTCATCAAGAATAACTTCCCATTTCATAGATGTATCACAATATGGGTAGTACATCCAACTCCTTATGGAAATAATAAATAACTAGTAATCAGATCCCATTACCACCGTTATTATAGCCATGTGGGAATTACATCCCACAACATAGTGGGAATTAAATCCCAAAATGATGGGAATAACTTATCAAGTCATGAATATGGATTCTATGATTATATATATATATATATTATCATATTAGATTAATATTGAATATATTTTAGAAATCAATTACCTTTTACCATAAAGGTTTAATGTCTTTATTAATTATGATATATAAACAACTTGATTATAAAATACCTATATCATCTCCCACTTAGATCTTCATAACATTCACCCTTCTTACAAAAATAATACATAAAATAATTTATTTTAACCTATGGAAAGGAAACATGAAATGTGTGATATCATATTCTCAATTAGGGTAAACAAGGAATATATTAATTATCGCATAAACATAACATGTGTATAAGGGTTTGATAACAAGAGATAACAATTTGAAAAACATACCCTACATATCATAGATAATAAACACAAGTCATGGAATAAAGATTTAGAGTACCCAAGACATGAACCATAAAGAAAATCAAACATGATCCACAGTATCATGACAACGGCATAAGGCACAAGTTTTTATCATGTATATAATCCTAGAAAAATAATTTTCATATTAGTCAAGGCCCACTTTCAAGACTGTCATAGTGGATTGGGTTCACTCCCCATTCCATCATATTATTCAAGCTTCACTTCCAATACTATCATCATTGAAAGTGTTCCTTATTGAACTAGATTCACTCCCCATTATAGGATAATTTATCTCATGATATATTAATCATTCCCCAATTCATTGAAGGGCTATCAAATTTTGGTTCCACCCATAACTTAATGGAAAACATACAAATGTATTCCATAATATCATAAAACATACATTATATCATAACCCAATAAAAATAAATGGGTTTCAAAAATATTTCTTCATATAATAACCCATGGAAAATAAATAACCTTTTTTAAAAAATTCATCAACTCATCATTGCATAACCTTGGGGGAAGGTGAGAGTTTCATAAAAATATTTATTATAATCATAAACCATATATAGAAAGGATAATGATGGTATATTAGATCATATTATAGGTAAATATAATGAAATATTTAAAGGATATCATGTTAAATGAAAAATGACATTAATAGGTCGCATTAAACATTTCTAGAGAAAAAAACAATTCTCACTTTGTAATCACTTATTTTCATTTTAAAATATTATGAATTATAATGGCATATTTTTTATTGAAAATATCCTTTAAAAATCACAAATTAATCTTCAAATCATCAAGTGGTCATGATGATGGGAAACGTTTTTCTTACTATATAAGTCAAAATAAAAAAATTTGTTTCACCATTTTTCAAATAAATTTTAAAAAGTGCCATATTTTTAAAATAAAAAAGAATATTACTTTTAAAATATATCGTAAAAAGATAAATTATAGGTTGAAATAAGTTTAATAAATCATATGATAATATTAAAAACATTCTTAAAAACATCATTACAAAGCCTGGATATGGAATAAAAAGAAATTAGATTGAAGAGATAAATACAGTTATTTTTCATACTATAACATATAATCGAGGATTTTTATACACCTCATAAAAGATGATAAGTGAATAACATAAAAAATGTAGCATATAAGGCAATTTAATATGATAAGCCCACACATTGATTTAGACATACCATGAAAGAAATTCACCCCCTGTATAATAAATTTTAATTTAATTTAATCTAATTATGGAATCAATTAAATACTTGTAATATCATATATTATCCACTAATGAAATTTCAACCCCATTTGTTAATAAATAAATATTAAAATAATCATTTTTGGGTGTTAACTAGTTCATTTTTTATGAGAGTTTTGGTTTGGTAGTTTTGGTCCTTATACATTGATCATGGTTCTATTATCTCTTGAATTTTAATCATGAAATAAATAAAATTTATACTAATTATATATATTTTATTTTTTATCCATAAATGTTGAGATAGAAAAATGAATTTCAATGTTAATGGAGATGGAATGGCCTATATAAGCATGAATGTTGTTTCTATTTTTTTGAAGGATTGAAAAAAAGAGATTTAACTACTAATTAATATTTATAGAGTCTTATTTAAATTAAATATATCATATATATTCATTAAATGTATACTTATTACAATCCATGAAATATAGAAATGAAAAATAAATCACATTTCTTTGTAGAGGCGATTGTCCACATGTACACTATAATGACATTATAATTTTTCAACAAACGGAAAGGTAAAAAGGTAAATAAGATATTAAAATTCCAAAATCATAACAATTTATTAAATTTATTATTTATACTTTAAACCCATAATAATAAAAATCCATGAATTTTGGTGTTGGAAAATGAATTGGGTCACTACGTGGATGCGGTAATCCACATGTATACATGAGTGATACTTCCACTTCACATTTGATTAAAACAAGGGTGGATAATAATGGTTTAATTATCACAATAACATTTAATTATATTTATTATACTGAAGTTATTATTTTATGATGAATACCATATATTTATAGATGGTAGAAGAAGAAATAAATGGAAAGTGGTCGGGTAGGAAGACTACCACTTCTTTGGGAGGCCTCCTTTAGATCCCTTATTATGGACTCTTATAATGGTATTTCAAGAATACTAAAACCTATTATTCAAGGATAGATAATTATTGAATATAATTTTACATTTTTTTAACAATATATGAAGCTTAATGTGGGGTAATTAAAAGATAAATGGTGTGTCTTTTTATAAAGAGGTAAAGGAGGTGCTTGAAATTTCAAAAAGTATTAAAATATTATTGAGTCATTATCGATAAAAAAGATTCCAAATGGATTGATACTTATATAAACAGAGTCTAAGGTATGAATATCAAAAAATTATTATATTTTAATATGTTCTATTAGCATTTTAAAAATTATATTCTTTATTAAGAACTTTTTAACCATTTTTAACCATGACATTGATAACAAATTTTTTACACTTAAAATGTTGCAATTTTACCTATAAATTGAAAATTAGATTAGAAATTGACATTATATGAGGTCATATAGCAAATATTTTCTACCATATCCTATTTAACTATTTTTATGTTTTTTAAATATATTAATAAAATATTATTTTCATAAAATATCATTAATGCCGTTTTTTATACTATTCATTTAATTTGAATGTAAATACAAAAAAAATAAAAAAATAAATAAAGTATAATAATTTAAAATATCCCAATTATGTATTTTTTATCTTATAATTCTTTTTTAATCATTAACCCATCCCTAAAATATTATTTTTAGATATATTAAAATAATGTTTTGAATTTTTCGACTGTATGCAAAGACATTGTGTCATCATTGTGTAAGATTTTAAGGTAAATATTTTATCACTAAAAATTTAAAATAAATGTCCATCATAAAAATAAATAAATAAAGTTCAAAATAGTACATTTTTATTTATTAAATATATATATATATATTCATATATATTTATTTCAATATTTTATTATCTATGTATATCTCACATCATTCACCGTAGAGATAATGTCTCCATATCTTAAAAGTAAATATCAACCAACTAAAGATCATAGGCTACATAGTATTGTTCATGACTATTCAACTATCTTGATTCATATGCAATAAATTTATAATTTTTCATTTGGAAACAAACATGTTCCTTCTTTGATGCATCACTATATATCCCAAACCCATCACTTCTAGATAGAAGACTCAAAATAGAGGCATTGAAAAATTTCCACTTTAGTTCATAAAAATAGTCATTACATTCCTTTATCCAAAAAACACATAACCCGTTTTCATGTAAGCTTTGTTGAAAGGTTGTCCAACCCTGAAAACTTATTAATAATACACCGATTTTAACTCGCCATACTAATGATGCTACATACCTCAATATTGTTCATTGGTGTAAGCCATTATCTAACATGAGTATCAAATGAGATTCAATTTTTAGAGATTATATGGACACAAAAAGAAACATCTTGAAGACAAAAACCACGCTTAATAAATTTACCATATATCACATTCTTTTTAAGAATCTTAAGAATATCCATAAGTAGTTCTCATGGTCCTCACAGATTTTAGAATATAATTGAATATTATTAATGAATACCATAATAAAACCTAGAAGATATTCTTGAATAATATATTAATTATTTAATTAATAATAGTTATTTAATTAGTTTATCCAAATTGAATTTTTTAAACTCTTAATGTCTATACCATGTTCGAAAACCTATATTTAGAATTTATTCCTTATTTACCTACAATTTATGATACACAGAACAAAGATCACTCTTTGAAAAATATTATAATATACTTAGATGATCGAATAATTCATTTGTGAGAGTAAGAGGATAATTTTTCTTTATCATAACAACATTGATTTACCTATAATCAATGCACAATTTCAAGGATCCATCTTTATTATTAACAAAGAGAACAAGGGATCCCCCTAGAGAATCACTAGGGAGAATAAATCTCATATCACCAAAATTATCTAGTTTTTCTAATCTCAATATATTCCATCATGGATATTCTATAGGGATCCTTTCATATTGGTATTTCATCAGGGTCTAAATCAATGGAAAACTCTACTTTACACTAGGGTAAGTCCATGTAATTCATCATGAAATACCTTAATGCATTTTTGTACAGTTGGCACATCTTCAACTTTGAATCCCACTTTCTTTGTCCCTAGATGTTTTTTCACATATTCCCCAATATTTTCAATTATTACAGATAGTAAATGTGGATCTATATAACAATTTGATGATTTAGTTTCTTCTCTATAGATAAGGAGCTCTAAATCTCATTCATAAATTGTAACTTTCTTCTTCTTTCAATAAATATTTACATCATATTATTAAATACACTCCATACTGAGGATTATATCAAATTAAAACAGAGTTATGATAGTAAGGTTAGAAAATAAATCATTTTTATGTCTCATAATGGGGAATTCTGGACACATCTTTTTTACAATGAGACTTTCCTTAAGAGTTTTCATATACTAATCTCATATTAAATCAAAGGAGAAATGCCTAATGTTTATAGAAAACATGGTTGGTAAGTAGTAGTCAAATATTACAGAATCAAATAAATCATTGAATAAATATTAATATGTGATTAATGTACCTTATACTACATCATGGGATACTTCTACATCAGCTGTAGTGATCATATTAGCTTGTAAATCGCCCCTTGGAATTTTATGTGGCAGATTCCCTTGACTATTCAGGAATATTTATTCATAATTCCCTATATCCTTGTAATTTTAATACTAAATTAATATGTTTCCTTACTCCCCTTATATTATTTAGCATTATGCACCATTTCTCCACACATAGAAAAAATTCCCAAGCCTTTCATGCATTTCCTAGGGTGGTTTCTTCCACAGTCCTCACATAGTGAGAATTTATTCATCTATATCTTCTTGTTTGATGAATTTAACTTTTCATGGGTTTTATATGACCTCTTACTCTCATGTTTACCCTTCAATATATAGAATTTAGTTAATTCTTTCCCTGTTTTGATAGAACATAAAACTATTTTATTTTACGGTGAAAAATATTAAGAGGCCAGTTCCATTTGGAGACTTGGATTAAGTCCTCCAAAGAAGTTAGCAATGTTGCACTATATATTGTAAATGTAATCTATATCATACCTAGCTAAACTTGTAAAGAGAGATTCATAATCCATGACACTTTCTTCATCGTTTTTCTTTAGGCTGTGGAACATTATCTTCCTCTGAATATTTTACTCGTGGGGAAAATATTTATTGAAGAATGTATCCTTAAAAATTTTCTATTCCATTAGTTCTATTTCTTCTTCCTCCCTTGTATTGTGGATCAAAGATGGACATTGATCATCATTGACTTTGATAAAATACATGGCAAGTGTAACCTTTTCATTTTCCCCACATCCAAAGGATATAAATATCTTCTTCAAATATGTAATCCATTTTCATTGATAAAATTTGATTTTTAATCCCACTAAATGATGTGGGATTCTATCAGATAAATAAATATAGCATAGGATAATCTTATTATGAAATTGGTTTCTCCATACCAGAAAGGTCATTTTTATAATGTGATTAAGATGAACTAATATATTTATATATTTCTCAGTTCCAAACCAATCTATTTTGAATTACTTTTCAGGGAAACCTCTACATTAGTCACAACTATTGATACCCTTTTTTTCCTTCTATACTGTATTTATAACCAATTTTATAAATTAGATTATATCAAAACATTTTGTATAAAAATTTTTATTACCAAAACAAGTTAAATACAGATAACAAAGTGAACAATTTATCTATGACCAATCTCATACTCATAATCATGGTTTCATTGGGAAATATCATTACCTTAAAATCCATAATAATGGTTTGTAAATAAATTTTGAATTATCTAAAGAATATCCACTATGATTTTCAAAATTTTTATGTAGTAAGGCCTAATATCATTTACCATGTTTTTCTCATGTCAAGACTAATGTGACCTTTTTATAGTTATTCCCCATAGTAAAATATGTGCCCAGATTCGATTCTATAATTTATTATAGTGTAAAAGATAAAAGATTCAAATCCCAAAGGATTAAATAGTTTTTTAGTTTTGGTAAACAATATTACATAAATGATACCCATTTTAAATTTGTAATTGAAAATTAAAAATAATAATTTGAAAAATGAAATTCTTAGCATCCTTGAAAAATCATTCAAAGGATTCCTCTTCATAACCTACGGAAAACAAAAGAAATGGGTGAGCTCATATTCATAGTAAGGGTTATGTATAGTAGAATCTATCATGAATCAATAATAATGATCAATATTGAAAGGTTAATTACTGAACACACATTCCAAATAAATATCAGGATAAGTAATAATAAATATATAAAATTAATTAATTAAAACATATGAACAAGATATCGAATAATTGATTTAGTTCATGAACAATATTCCTTATCAGATATCTGAATTTAGTAAATGATACATGTTTATCAATATTTCCCCAGTTAATAAAATAAATTTGAAAGTAAAGAACATATGTAAAAATTGTATATGGTTTAAGAAATATTTATATAGATAAACCAATAATATATATATTTAAGATAAATTTAATTTCCACTAAAAATGATTATAATAAAGTGGTGTTTTCAATAGATAGTTTACAATCACAAAATAATGTGATATATCACAATATTTTTTATAACTTTTCAAATAAAATTTTATTGGATGAAATAATGAAAATTTAATTTTAAAATATCATAAATAATGACATATTTATGATATTACATTTTAAAGGGGTGATATATACATCACATAAACGCGAATTTTAATGAAACAACAAATAAGTATTAATGGAATGTAAATTGATATAAAATATCTTAAATTATGCTTCCTTTTAGTTGAATTCTCTTTAACACCCTATATAATGGTTTTAATCCTTTTATAAACAACCAGAAGAACCAGTTTAATATTTATAATATCATATATGATTCTTTTGAAAATTCATTTTACCTTTTTGTTAATAATGTTTCTTTATTTTCATTATTTTGGGTGTTAATTGAAGTGTTTTTCATGTATGTTTCGACTTGTTATTTTTCCAATTGCCTATATCATGATTTATCATATATGTTGAGCCCTCTAGAATATTGTTGAATTCTTCCTATGATTTCTGTTTTAATAATCACAAATCATCAATTACTTAATTCGGTTGGATTTCTCATATACATATTCAAAATCTCTTAGTGAATCTATGTATATTGGTTGGATCATGTTTTTTATCTCTTTGTTATTGATTTTCATGTATTCTGGAAGTTCTCTGGATCAAAGGACAATGGTCACACCGATCCATATCAAAGGACAACGGTCGCACCGATCCATATCAAAGGACAACTGTCTCACCGATGCAGATCAAATGAGTCACCGAAGATGTCTCACCGATGCTGATCAAATGAGTCACCGAAGATTTCTGAACGATGCTGATCAAATGAGTCACCGAAGATGTCTCACCGATGCAGATCAAATGAGTCACCGATGCTGATCAAATGAGTCACCGATCATGAAACACCGATGCTGATCAAATGAGTCACCGAAGATGTCTCACCGATGCAGATCAAATGAGTCACCGATGCTGATAAAATGAGTCACCGATCATGACACACTGATGTTGATCATCTGAGTCACCGAAGATGTATCACCGATGCTGATGCTGATGACCTACCGATCACTTGACACATTGATAGTCATAAACAGCTGTTTGAATTTCTTTATCTTTATTTAATCTAACCAATGGTCATATTAGGAATATTTTAATGCTCTATCATTTATTTAATGAAGGTCGTTGGATGTCAGGGAACCATACCTCATACCTGCAAAAAGAAATCATTTCTTTTACTGGAGATCTTGCCATAAATACAAGAAGCCCTTGCTGGTGCACATACGGGAGTAACAACGACAAGAAAGAAGAGTTCAAAAGAGTGGTGGATGAGATAGTCATAGAAAAACATAGAACCTCATACACACTCAAGGTTACTCAAGAAAAGTTCTGTACTTCCACGATGACATTGAAGACCTTCATTCACTACATGCCAAGCAGACGACACTCTGTTTTTCAGAACAAAACCAGACGAGGACTCAGAATTATCTATGATCAAACTCAAGGAGTCCAAAGCTTCGTTGCAATCACTAGAGCCATTTCTAAACTCTACTTCTCTGCTCTGTGATTCATTATTTCACATTTCGAGCAGTGTGTGTTATCTACTACATTTAACAAACACACTGTCTCCTATACTTTAATTGGAGGATCTTTAAATCCTCACTCAAATTCTTACATCTTCTATTTCCCACTGAGATAGTGGTAGAGGTCGTGTGTAACCTGGACAACTGGTTGTTGTTTATCTGTTTCCCACGAATAACAGTGGTAGAGGTCTTGGACCTGGACAGTTGTAAACTGTTGTGAACCCCGATCCAGGGTGTGGATCAAATTTATACAAATTGTTGAGAGGACTAGGTCTTGGCTTGAGATTGAACCTCTTGGTCATATCTGATGTGCTATATCTTTCAGCGTTACTCTTTTATTTCACTGCTAATTTCTTTAAATCCAAAACTATTTTAAAGTAACTTTGATAATTAAATTCGCAAGTGTTTATATTAGTTGTAAATTAGTAAGTTGGTTTCAAAAGATAATCAACCTTTCTATTTTGATTAACTGGGAAATAATCAATCCCTTGAGAACCCAACCGAACCCTTACTTTGATATAAATTCACTACAGTTTAATTCAGTATTTTATTTGGGGGTTTTTAAGACAATGTTTTTAAAACAGAAATTTTAATTGGAACTCAATTCACCCCCCTCTTGAGTATCCACTCGGACCAACAATATATATATTTTAAATCATGGTTTAAAAATAATATATATTTTGTATATTTTTATTTATATTAATTTATATGATTTTGTGACATGATGTGAAATTCACCGTTCTTGGAGAATTTAGAATGTATGTTCTCATGAACGCTGCTTCAATTTTCATGTCTTTATAATGAAAAACAATTAAATGATATATATGTATATTATAATTAAATTATCATATTACTTTCACTTGTATCACAAGTTTTTTTAAACCGATCCTTAATACATTCCATGTAATGTTTTAATGAACCACATAGATTCGTGAGGCGGTAGTCTACCGTACACAGGAGTGACGTTTTTGTATTCCAAACATATAAAAAGAATAAAGTAATATATTATATAAAAATGTTAGAAGAATAAAAAAATAATAAAAATAATATAAAAATAGTATTTTCATTATTATTCAAAACATTTATAGGTTGTAAACTAAAAATGAACCGCACCGGTTCGTTAGACAGAAGTCCACCATACAAACGGATAATCGTTTTATAACCCATTTGATAGAAGTGTGTGAACTTGTTGGTAATAAAAATAACTTTAAAATATCAGTATATTTAATATAGGGGGTTTATTATGTAATCAAGATATAAAAATAAGTGAAGGAGGTGGAGAAGGAAATAAATATAAATTCTTTTAGAAAAGCATTACCTCTTCTTTGGGTATCCCATTTAGGTTTGAACTAATACCTTACTATGTTTTATTTATTCCAAATATAAGAATATTTTATTAGGGGGTGAAATATTTAGAGTTAATGTTTTAGGTTTTGGATGATATAATTGGATTTATAGGTGTAAATAAGCGGGGAGAGTGAATGTCATTTTATAATGGAGGAGGAGTTACATTCTTGTAAATACAAAAACCTAAACACTATTGGGAAGTATCCCTTTCTTAATGTGCCTCAATTAATGAAAACTTTTTTATAAAAGAGGTTATATGGTCGAAATGGTTTCATAAAATAGGTTTTTAGAAGTTCTATATCATTTAAACACCTTATCTTTTAATATTAACCCCTAAGTAAACACATTTTTACCTTAATCGATGTGATTAACATTAACAGTTTTCAATAATAATTTGTGTATGAAATGAAGTTTAACATATTTTACATTATAAATTATAATTATTAAAAATATTTAATTTATCATTCCAAATTAAATTCATATATGTGGGAAAATTTAATTTAAAATTTATCCTACAAACAAAATGACAAAGCAAGTATTTAAAGAGAAACTCTTCATATGTATAAATTTTTTTTATATCAAAAATAAAAAGTAAACTACTTCCATTAAACTAAAATTTATTAATATATTTATAAATTATCTAATAAAACATTAAATAAATTTTTAAATGTTATTTATCACAATTCTATATTTAAATGAAAGGTTAGTTTTCAATTAATAATCAATATTTTTCACTATTTATCATAAAAATGAGACTTTGTAGAAAAATTCCAAAAATCACCATAAGATAATTTTTTAATTTATATCTATAAAATTAATTATATTTTTCATTAAAAATTTATTAGATTGTCACAAATAATTAAAACAATTGCACCATTAAAATTTTATAAAACTACCTTTAGAAAAATATAGCTTTTTTTTTGTATGAAGTTAGATTTGTTATTATCTTCTGCCTATCAAATATTTTAGATGAATGTAAAAAAATTCGTGGAACATATAATATATAAATTTATTTAATATAATACACTAATTAATTAAAATTTTTAATGTTTTATGCCTTTGGTGCATACAAATAGTTTTCTATAAAAACATTTCCGTTATATTTAATTGGTTTTTTCTATTCATTTCCAATTAATAGGTAACTAATTAATTCAACCATATATTTTCATAAGTTAGTAAATTATATCCATACCCTTTAATTTAACCACTATGTTATATCTAATTATCATACAATATAATTTTTATATAATATATTCTTTTTTGGTAAAACATACACTCACGTCTAAAAAAGTTAACTCAGTGTTGTGTGTATTGCATGCTATATCAAAAAAGAATATTTATTATGAAGGAAAAATATAGTAATGTATTGGGGTTTTAAATATAATTCTTATTATATGTGTTGATTTATAACCACCATCAAATTATCTTCTAAATTAATAACTTTGGATCCATTCAATGTTAAACATTATTTAATAATAATTTATTTTTTTCTAAAATTTCCAGAGTACCCCTTATAAGAGTTGGTTTCCTAGAACCAACTGGTTGTACTTTGATTACAATTATATTTAATTTATTTAAATATTAAGAATCTTATTACATATTGTTCATTGTTCTACAAGTCTATGAAGTAATAATGTCCTGGAGTATTTTTTGCAATGATAAGGTCATAGGAGTTCCCCACTATGATGAGAACCTTGAAATGCTAAAATAGTATTCTTAAATATAGTTCTTTGGTTGGATGACATACTATGATGGGACACATAGCATGCAGACCATCAGGTGTGAGTATTCATAAAAAGATTAGACTTTCTCTCATTAAGTTCACACTTGGTAATCTCTAATATAAGAGATTATAAGAGCATTACCGCCAGTTGGAATTCAGTATGTTTTGAGTCATCAGATATTTCTATCTTCAAGCATGTGTAATGATCCGTAGACTTTAAGATTATCATTAATACATTTCATGACTAGTGCACTTTGATTTACTAACGAAAATAGTCTTGCAGACAGTTGACAGAAAGTAGGGTGCGTCATGAGTGGAATGTTATTAATGGATAAGTCGATGAAGTATTTTCCCCTTCCATTTAAGGAAGTGGATATTTCGGACCTTAGATTGAAATAGACCCATCGAGCAATATTCCATGTATATGGTGTAACGAAGGGCTTATTTTAGGTAGTCAAATAATGATGTATCAAGCTCAAAATTTGATGACACTGTCATGATACCTATTTGATGAGATATTGTGACAAACAGATTATATTACATAGTGTGCGTTCATATGTGGATGTCATTTTTGTGACTTTATATTCTTTCTCTTTGGTTCCTTGACCTATTTCTTGATAGTATGCGTTGACTTTAGTCAATACCTCCTAATGAAAACAAAAAATAATCCTAGAGGGTCACACACTAAGTGTTTCTGGTGGTCTCGGTTAAATTGTATTTGAATTTAATTAATATATATTATTATCAAGGAAATGGAATAATTTTAATCAAGATAAAATGATTTCATAAATTAAATAAATATTTATTCAACGGATTGTGGGTAAATATATATATATTTATTTTATTGAACATATAATAAGTATTTATTTACTAGTTTATAAATAAAATATTTATTTAAGAGGAAAATTTATTTATTTATTTATTCTGGTGTTAAATAAATAGAAGTGGAGTTCGAGAGGACCAAGTCCATTCCAATAGTAATATAATTATTTTCAATACCAAAAATAATTGTTTAACTAGTTGGCACAAATTAAAATAACACTACTATTATTTTGTGATGCATAATTTTATTTATAATTCTATTTTTGCACTAATTATCTCACCATAAATAATGAATTGGTATTATTATTAATAGAATGTTCTTTATCTAAGGTTATGAATGTATTTATTTATGGTTATGCAATTAAATATTATAACTGAAGCCCCATGACAATAAATAGACACATATGTCTATTGTGCGATGTATCATACCGAACACCCAGGGAATTGAGAGTTATTGAGCTAAATAATATCTCGCCTAATTCCTCTTCCTTTCCCTCTCAAGAGTGAGAGAAGTCATCAAGGATGAAGAACAAGTGATCAAAAATTAATGACACAAGACACTCACTTCACCACGCTACCTTCCAGAGAACGATCGGGGTCGATCGGAGGCCATCAGAGCTCATGTGTATCACCACTAGAGGGATTCTAGTTTGGATCCTTGCAAGAACAATAAGATAATCTGGAAGGGTCATTCCATACAATCAACATCATCAATAATGAGAATACTGAATATCCATGTATTATTTTATTTATAAAATTAATTAAATTAATTATAAACATGATGTTTAAGTTCCTCTCTAAAGGTTTCAGGCCTCTTCCTTCTTTATCTAAATCTTTGATTCTATTTTTTGGAGACTAGTGTTCATTTCCATATTGATTCTAGTATAATCATTGATCATGGTAAAAATCAAAATTTGATGCCAGCCCAACCATGCTTCCACTATGCCAGGAACCTTCAATTACTATAAATGGGAGGTTACATAATAGTTTATAATTATTTAAATATTTATTTGATGTTTTACACATTTAATAATTTAGTTGATTCAATTCATGTTATTCTTTCTACAAATCTGAATCATGAGATATGTTCTTCCTCTTTATTTTATTGTTCTTCTTACAAAAATGATCTTTTCTTTTAATTTTGATTAAATTAAAACAGAGGATCTCATCTAGAGGTTCCAAAGGATCCTGGCCAAACAATACTAGAACACATGACATATATTTGAAAATAAATCCTTGGTAGGAAAGGTTCAATGCACCGGGTCTAGTTCGCCAACACATTTAGTTTCATTAGAGTATTTCTAAGACTTAATTTCTACATCTATTGATGAAGAACAGGTGGCACGTGGTTTCTAGAATACACGCCGTGTGGCCCACTAGACATGCCGTGTAGTCCCATTCAGTTTAGGGTTGGACAGTATACCCCGTACATAGATTTCTCTGTTTGAGACCATGTAACTAAGAACTACAAAGTATGTGACCCACTAGACATGTCGTGTACTCAAAAGATTTCTGAAGTACACCCACTCACCGTTTCCTTGGTCGTGTACTTCGGATGGATAGTGAAAAAATAGTAAACATCATGTAGTTAGAACTACATGCCATGTACACATCCAAATTATGCATATTTATTAAAATTTATTATTATATTACACAAACCCTTGAGTTGTGTACCATCATGGAGGCGTAAAGCTAAGGCACAACATGTGATAGGTGTTTTAGATATGTGTGTTTAATTTAACATCTATGTAATGTTCATTTATACTCATTGGGTAGTTATGAATACAAATTCACTAGGTTGCCTCCAAGGTAGAAGTTGTATACAAAGAAAATTATAAATTAATTTATATGTTTAAAATAATGATGTATCATAATCTTAAGGAAATTCAGAAAATGGTTCAAGATAAAAGGGTTTGGAATTAAAGATGATAATTAATTGATTCTAGCGTTATTTATCTTAAACGAGAACGATTAAATAATTAAATGCATGTTTTATTTATATTTAAATATTGGGGCATGTATGGATGATAATGAGCTAGACCAACACCTTTTTATGTGTATGGTTTCTTTTAATTTATTTATTAATATTAAATTTGTTGGCCTGCGAGCCTTCTCATCATTAATATGTATGGAATGCATTCCCAAGGATTCTTTTATGTAAAATCCCTTTTTACCCCTCACCTTCATGTGAGTTAAAAAAAGAATATGTAATGGATGGAACTCCTAAGATAGTTGAGGCGGTTCATGTTCGATCCAAGATGAAACAAATCCCAGGAGATATTGAGGTAGACAGGTGGAAAGTTGTATACATGAACCCAAAAGGCTCAATATGTTTCCCCCTAGGTCAGAGTTAGTATATCAACCACTAGATAAACTAACCATTATAAAATCTCATGATAATTCCTTTTTATTTATTTTATTTATGTCAGTTTCATAGTGTATCATTATGGATGTGTTGTCATGATCACATAATTAATGAATTAAACAAGTATGAAAGATGGAACTAAAATAAACTAGACATATGCATAAATATTACAAGACATGGTTAATTACTTATGTATTCTCCACTTAATATAAACAAGAATGTGATACTGATAATAAAAAAATCATGCATAAGAGATAAAAATCTATCAAATAAAATATTAAGTTAGACCAAGCCTTCTGTTACTTGACTATGGGAAAAATTCAATGTAAATATGTGTTTGACCAACCCTGGTTGGGACAGATACTTTTATACCGGAATCCCTTATAAAAGGTTTCAGGTTGAATTAACCCTATTACATTAAGAGGAGTATCCATTTCTAGACATGGTATAATATTGGAGTCAATAGTTGAGGAAATACAAATTCAGGATTTCAAGATCGGGGAGTACACTCAATAGATCAAGGAGTTGCAAGCTCGTAGTTAGACAATACCTACCTACCTAAATACCATATAATAGCTTGACCAACCTTTGTTGGGGTTATGCAAAGGGGAATATGGATCCTTTCTACTAGAATGTCATGACAACTAGACATTCTGAGTTCAATGGTGAGGGACATTAGGACTTGATAAAATAGTGGGATACATAATAATATTTATTATTTCTCATAAATTTAATCAATAAAATACTAAGGATCTGCTCTTTTAATTGTAGAATAAAAATGACAAGCTTGTCAACCACACAATCTTTGTGATCCATTTTGGATAAGTACAATATCCTCCCAGGCAGTAACTTTTAGGAGTGTTTTAGAAACCTTCGGGTTATCCTATTTCATGAACGGAAGTCTTATGTGAAAGAGTTAGCATTTTTTGATCCTCCTTATCAAGAGGAGAGTGATGAGGATTTCCTTGTCTATGAGAAACATATGAACGATTCGTTCAATGTTCAATGTTTGATGTTATCAATCATGAATAGTGAGCTCATGAAGTCTCATGAAGACATGGATTCCAATATAATTATTGAGAACCTCTATGGTATTTACCAAGAGAGAGGAAGACATAAAAGGTTTGAGATCTGTAATGCACACTTTTAGAGTAATCTTAGATAAGGGGCCCCAGCTGGGCATCATGTAGTTAAGATCATTGGATAAATTGAGATCCTTGAGGTTCTAGGGTTTAAACATCCCAAAGATCTGAGCACCGATCTTATTCTCGCATCACTCCCATAGAGCTTCTCTAACATTGTTATCAATTTCAATATGAAAAAACATTAAGGAATCTCTACCTGATCTTCTTATCCTCATTCTCCAAGTGGAAAAATATTTGAAGTGCAAAAATCATTCTATCCTTATGGTGAATAAGTGGAATGGGATGGTGGAGAGCGTTAATCCCAAATCTTCTTCACATCCTTCCAAGAAAAGAAGGATCAATGGGGAGGAAAGGGAATAGGAGCTGAAAATTTCTTTTTATTGTAAGATTAGATGGAAGCCACAAAATACCACCCAACCTAGAATTCAAGGAGGGAAAAATGGTGTAAACCAAGGGCATCCCCTTGAAAAAAGACATAGAATCCAATGGAAGGGAGCCTATGCTATCATAAACAACGAGCACCTCCTCCTGCATACTAACCCATGAGAGCGCATCATCTGTGCAGTTATCCTCCCTCCAAAAATGGTTCACAATTCACCCAAAATCAGTTGCAACCGCACATTTACAAATCACATACACCAGGTCCCTAGGAGGTTCATAACTATCATTCACCGATCTGACCTAGACTTCTGAGTTTGAGTCCACTTTATCCACCTAAAATCCCACCCTCTGACAAACAATGATTCCTATGAGAAGCACCCATGCCTCTGCTCCCAAATAATTTCCAAAGATATTGTATGCACTAAAGGCCGCCAACATTGATCCATGTGAATCTCACAGCACCCCACCGTCTCTCATAATCCCATTGATCAGAGAACCATCGACTTTCATTTTGATACCACTCTTTGGTGGGTTCCATCTGATCCATCAGCCTTCTAGGCTATCATTCCTGTTTGTTAAATTTTTCCAGGACTAACCCAAGAGATGTTGGACCCCTATTAATAGAGGTCCCATCTCAAAGAGAATAGTTTTCAATCAGACCGAGAGGTAGTGAGGAGGCCTCCCATTGCCCAGTAAAATTGGTTTCGAGCCTCCTAGATGAACCAGCAGATGGAGGAAAGAATGAAAAACATTACCTTTCATTCCAAGGACCTTCCATCCAGACCTTGAAACCAAGCGGCCATGAAATAATGTAAGGAGGGATGTGCATGACACACAGGTGGAGCTGGATAAAAATGATACCAAAGAAACATCAACCAGTCACTTTGAAAAAAGAGGTGAACCACAGATTCCGCCTGGGGACTCCTATAGCAAATGAAATAAGAGGCCAGGTGAACTCCCTTATTCTGGATGCAATCCTCTATAGGCAGCACACTGTTGATGATGCACCAGACTAGAAGGTTCATCTGCATGGGAATATCTTTGAACCAAAAATTCAACACAAAAAAGTCAAGTAATGGCTCCCCCTGAACCAGTTTCCTATACTCCTGGATATAGAGATTACCCGGACTCAACCCTGCAAAACAGCACCTGTCCTCCTCATCGTTCAATGAAATATCCTAATAAATCTTTTTCTACTACAGATTAAGAACAAACAGAAGACGAATCGTGTGCTCTGATGCTTCCTTGAAGGTAATATCCAGATTCGAACACCCTGGATAAAATAGTCATTATACTAGCCAATTATCTTTCCAAAATATGATGTCACCTTTCTCAATTACCCACTGAAAAGATCCCTATAGTTTATCCATGCACGAGCACATATGTCTTGCCAGTGCAGTTAGTGGTGGCTTGCGGGAATTGGAAAACACCCCTTTCCCCCATAGCAACTTCTGAAGAAAGAGGCCCACAGAGAGTTTATAGCAATAATATCCCATGCAAGCCTTGCCTGCAAGCACTATATGGTGCCATTAATTTCATGTAACCCAACTCCCCCCTCCTCAACGGGCTTTGCAAAGTGAGACCAAGTAGCCCAGTGACTGCGACCTGTGTAATTATCATCCCAAATAAAGGCATTAATCACCTTTTCCAATCTTTCAATAGTCCCTCTCGGGGGGTCTAATTACCGAGAAGACATGCATAAGGACGGCGTACATCACATTGTTAATCAAGGTAACCCTCCCACCAACTGATAACAACTTGTTCATCCAATTAAAAATATTCCCATACACCTGATTGATAGAATCCTAAAAAACACTTGTTAAAATGACCATATTCCAGAGGGACCCCATGATACAGCATAGGGAGTTTTTATTTTGGAAAACCCAATATGTATTGAATACTCCTACAATGACTACCTGGGAACTTGTTATAAATAAAAACATGGATCTTCCTTGGATGGATACATTTCCCACTCAAATGTCTATACACCTTAATAATCTCTATAATGCCCCTAAATGAGTGCAACCTACCATTAATGAAGATCAAGATATCATCAATGTACATCATTTTAGACACACCTACCTTTTCATTCCTATAGAGAAAATGGAATAGTCTTATTCTCTCCATTCCTCTATGTAAATTATTTTTTAAGGCCTACTACGCTAAAATAAAGTGGTTTGGGGAGAGGGGTCAGCTTTCTTGACCCCATAGACCAATTTAAAAAATAAAAATCATCTCGATTTTAGAGATATGGGGAGCCATGGAGAAGAGTATCACCTAAAAAAAAGAATCCAAAACCATTCATTGAACCCAAAATTCCACATCACCCGAATAAGAAATATCCATTCCACTTTATCATAATCTTTGTTCATAACAAATAAATAAATAAATGGAATTCTATAGAAGTTCTAGGGATAAATAATTCCATATTATTTAATTTACATGTGTGGGGAAGTGATTCCTTTATTAAGGCCTCTTTAGGTAACAATCATACACCCAGAGTCACAAAGTGTTTCTCTATAAGATACCCAAAGGAAACAAGGGGATATTACCTATACAACCCATCATAAAAAAGGTTATAGTGGGGAGGAACCCCATATTTATTGATAGGGAGAACATATTCAAAAGAGATAGTGGGAGTGAGATATAATTCAATGAAGTTGAGGCTCAAGGTACACAAGAGTTTGTTTAAGAAATGATTCCACAAAGCCTCATGGATGAAAGAATTATTCCCGAGACCCAAGAGATTCATAGGAGTACAAGAGATGTTAGAGAACTGGAATGGTATAGTTTTATAAATACTATGGATGGTGACTCATTGTTAGTTGATAATAATGATCCTCTAACCTTCAAGGAAGCAGTAAGTGGCATCGATTTTTCCCAGTGGCAAGAAGCCATGAATTTTAAAATTTGATTCCATGTACCAAAACCAAGACTAGGTTTTGGTAGATCCTCCATTTTATTTAATACCTGTTGGTTTCAAATGGGTATTCAAGAAGAAACTATACATGGAAGGAAAAGTTAGTATCTATAAGGCACAAATGGTTGCAAAAGGGTTCAAACATCGTTATGGCATTGACTATAATGAAACCTTTTTACCAGTTGCAATTCTAAAATCCATTATAATTCTATTAGCGATTTCCACTTACCATGAATATTATATTTGTAAAATGGAAGTCAAAATAGCCTTACATAATGGGAACCTTCAAGAAGATGTCTACATGACAAAACCTGAAGGGTTTATGACACTAAAGGATGCCAATAAGGTATGCAAGTTGTATAAATCCATTTATGGATTAAAGTAAGCATTTGGGTCGTGGAACAATTACTTTGATGAATCCATAATGATATTTGGTTTTATCAAGATAGAATTTGAGCCTAATGTCTACAAATGGTTTAGTGGAAGTGTATTCATTTTCATAATAGTATATGTGGATGAAATATTGCTTATTGAAAATGAGATACCAGTCTTATAGTCTGTTAAGGCATGGTTGAAAAATGATTCTCCATGATGTACTTGGGTGAGGCATCACATAGTCTTGGGATCAAGATCCATCGTGATAGTTCCAAGATATTTTTGGGCCAAAATAAAAGTACATACATTGATAATATAGTGAAAAGATTCAGTATGGAACAATCCAAGAGGGGTTTGTTGCCATCATCACATGACAATCATAATTCCTAGAAAATGTGTCCATAGAAACACGAAGAAAGAAAGATAATGGCAAAGACTCCGTGTGCATTATTGATTGCATCAATCATGTATTATATTATTTGTACTAGGATGGATGTCTCCTATGCATTTAGTGCGGTAGGTAGATATCATGCTGACCCAGGTGAACTCCATTATATGGAAGTCAAGAATATCATAAATTATCTAAGGCGTACTAAGTATATGTTCCTTGTTTGTGGATGATATGAAGAACTAGTTATAAAAGGATATGTAGATTCTATTTTCCAGACTGATCAAGATGAAATTAAGTTGAAAACAGGATATATATTCACTTTTAATGAAGGTGAAGCAAGCTAGAGAGGCTCAAAGAAAACTGTGGTTGGAGATTCTATAGTAGAGTCTGAGTATATCATAGCTTCTAAGGTTTCTAAAGAATTAGTTTGGATGTGAAGATTTATCTTAGAGCTGGATGTGATTCCAAGCAATAATGATGCCATCACACTGTGCTATGATAATACTACTGCGGTGGCTATCTTAAAAGAGCTATGGTCACATCAAAGGACGGAGCACATACTTCAGAAGTATCATCTCTTGAGGGATTTTTCTCATAGAGGTGGTGTTTTAGTGGGATTTACTTCCACAGATGACACTGTGGAGGACCCCTTGACTAAATCCTTGACTCAGGAGAAATAAGATCACCATGTGAGGTCTTATGGATTGAATGTCCTAGGAAGTTAGCTCGAGTCCAAGTGGGACTTTGTAAGAGTTTGTGTTCTAGAAACAACTGGTTGTACTCTAATTATAAGGATATTTAATGTATTTAAATATTAAACATCTTATTACATATTTTTCATTGTTATACATGAATATGATGTAATAATTTCATAGAGTTTTTGTTACATTGATTAGGTCATGATAGTTCCCCTCTATGATAAGAACCTTGAAATTCTATAATAATATTATTAAATATATTTATAAAGTTGGATGGAATACTATGATGTGACACATATCATGCACACCGTTAGGTCTAAGTACTCTTAAGAAGACGATACATCATCTCATGAAGTTTTCACTTAGTAAACTTCAAGACAAGAGATTATGAGAATACACTCGCCAATAGGAATTCTTCATGTTTTTTTCATTGTATATTTCTATATTTGAGCATGTGTAATGATCCTTATACTTTCAAATTATCATTAATACGTGTCACGACTCATGCACATTGATTTAATGACGAAAACTATCACACAAACATTTGGCGGGAAGTAGGGTACATGGTTACATCATAAGTGGCATGTTATTAATGGATATGTCAAGGAAGTATTTTCCCTTCCATTTATGAAAGTTGATATCTCATCCCTTTGAATGAAATAAAACCATGGCGTGAAATTCCTTGGCCATGTTGTAACGACGAGTTTATTTCAGGTTGTCAAAGAATGATGTATCAAGAATAATAATTGATGACACTATAATGGAAATTTCATGATGATATTTTGAGAAAGGATATTATATTAAACAGTGGGAATTCCTATGTGGATGTCATTATTGAGACTTTACATTCTTTATCTTGGGTGCCTTGACCAATTCCTAGACTGTACTCTTGGACATTATGTAATCCCTTCTAATGTTAATGAGAAAGAATCCTAGAGGGTCACACGCTAAGTGTTTCAGGAGGTCTTGGTTAAATTCTATTTGAATTATTTAATAAATAATATTCTAAAGAAAATAGAATAATTTTATTCAAGTTAAAATGATTTCATAATTTAATCAAATATTTATTCACTGCATTTTGGGTAAAATTTATTTATTTATTTTATTGAAAATTTAATAAATATTTAGTTACAAGTTTTTAAATATAATATTTATTTAAAATAATAAATTATTAATTTTTATTCAGGTGTTTAATAAATAGAAGTGGAGTTCATGAGGACCAAGGACAGTCTGGTAGTAAAATAATTATTTTCAGTGTGAAAAATAATTATTTAACTAGTCAGAAAAATTAAAATAACATGGCTATTATTTTGTGACACAAAATTTTATTTATAAGTCCATTTTGTGCATGTTGGTGCACCATAAATATTGATGAAGTATTATTATTAATATATTGGGGTTCAATATGGTAGTTAATGTATTTAATTTCAGTTATACAATTAAATATTGTAACTGAAGCCCCATGTCAATAAATCGACACACGCATCTATTATGCCATATTCCGAACCCCACTCTTGGTGAATTTAGAATTATTGAGCTAAAAAATTTCTCTCTGGAATCCACTTCCTATTCCACTCAAAGATGAGAGACATTCTTTAAGGCCAAATAACAAGCAATCAATAACGAATGACACAAGACACTCGCTTTACCGTGCTAGCACCCTGAGAATGAGCAGAGTTGATCGGAGGCATCAGAGAACATGTGGATAACCTTTAGAGGGATTATAGTATGGATCCATTCAATCACAATAAGATAATCTAGAAGGGTCATTCTGTACAATCAACATCATCAAAGAAAAAGTTACCGAATATCAATGTATTATTTTCTTTATGAAATTAATTAAATGAATTATAAACATGATGCATATGATCATCTCTAAAGGTTTTGGACCTATTCCTTGTTTATCTAAATATTTGATTCTATTCAATAGAGATTGGATTTAACCATTATATTGATCCGATAATAATCATTAATCACGTTAAAAATCAAATTTGGGTGCTGACCCATCCGCGTTTCTGCTACTCCTGGAACCTTCACCCCTCCCATCTCTTATAAAATGACATCTTGTCATATCATTTATTAAAACATAATTACCCATTTGTTTCATCCAATAAATATAAAAAACCATTAATATAATCCATACACTAATTATAGTGGTCTTTTTTTATGAATAACACTGACCTTATTTGTCCTTGGTTATTAAGAAAAGAGATTGACAGAAGAAGCAATATCATTTTTAGTCGAGTGTTTTAGTTTTGTATATTCTTAAACAAACCGAAACCAATATTAAAACATGCTAAAATAATAAATATAGTATCTTTATTAAATAAATATGTTAGTATGTTAGTTTAATTACCTATATTGTTATCAAATTCCATAAAATGGGGAACGAATCCATCATTTTCCTGTACAACACTCTATAGCCTTGAAAACCATTGTAATTTGTTTTCTTCACTATCTCTCAATACATGTTTATAATGATATTATTAATTTTTATATATTACATTCATGAAATATTTCTGTTTTATAGGGATAATATATCATTTATATTCTTAAATTTCTATTCTATTAAAAATGACAACTTCATTTGTGCGTACATGTGGAATACCACCATTATAAAGTGATGTGATTCGTTTTTCATCACCACATCCCATGGATGATATACATAAGTATAATTAAATAAGTACTAAGATATAATTAATATTATTATCATTATGTAAAGATGAAATAATAATTACTATCTTTTTGTAATGATCATTGAAAAATGGAAATGTTTCTCATGCGTACGTACGTCCTACCATCTCTATGATTATAACATAGTTCACTTTTCATAACCATAATTTATTGTTATATTTAAAAGAATAACTTATCTATAATAAATTATAATTATTTCATGATTTTTTTGATATTTTGGGTTAATGACCTCTTTGACCATAGTGAACTTTCTTAATTAATTTTGGACTTAGGTATTGAATATCATCAAAACATCCAATGTGATCTTGAGAGATTATGTAATTTAATATAACATGGTATGAATTGATTTTAATGTAATAATTAACTTGAAAAAGGTTCTTAATATATTATAAAATTGACATAATTTTATTATTTCAGATGATAAATAACATACGTGAAGAGTTAGACACATCTTAAAGAACATTCTTGTTTAAAATCCACTTTTAATGTTACTCATTCTAATGTTTTTACAATACTCCAAAGGAAATTATTTATTAACTTATAAAACATGAGAATTTATTCCCACCAACATCATGACTTAATTATTTCGAGGTTTCTTTATATGTTTTCATGGTTAGTTTTAATGAAAACGTTTTTCTTTATATAAGAATTGTTTTTTTAATATGTGTTTAAAAAAATAAAATGTTATTTTTCTTAAGAGTATTTTTGTGATGAAATATTTAATGATTTACATTTATGGTAAGGTTATTGGGAATTATTTACAGCTACATGTGGTTATTTTATTAAACAATGATGAATGGTTCTGTGATAAAACAATGATGGACGGTTACATTTTAACCACCAATGTATTGGGTACTCCAGAGATCGAATAGGACCGTATAGTTATTCCATATATGAGATAGAGTTAAACAATTATATTTATCTTAAGATATTATAAGAATATACTATGATGGTTATTCAAAAGTTAACTGTGATGATTAATACTAATTAGTTTAAAGGTTACTCTTAGGTACCTATCAGAAGTTAACTGGAAAGGTATTCCATGAGTAGCTTTGGTGGTTACCCTAACAATGGACCTAATTTCAAAAAACTTTTATCAATACATTATATCAGTTTTAGAATTTTTATTATAGAATAATATGAATTTATTTCATATAAAAATGACTAATTCTATGGTATTAAATAATAATGTCATAAATGTATATCTATTACGGGTTTTCATTTTTTCACTTCAATAATGGATCTATTTCTTTTTTATGTCCCTTGATATAACTTCTGTGCCCATACCACATAATTAAAATAGATTCCACATGTTTTATGGATGGGTTGGGACAAGGATTAGTTTAATATGTAAATTATGAATATTCATCAAGAAAGGAAACCATGTTTTATTTTAATTTTTTTGATTGGTGGGGAAAATGGATTCTGTGTATAAGTGTCTACCGGTAACGTGTGGTATTGCTTTGAAAAATTTTATCATAATTATATAAAACACTAAAATAATTGTCATAATTTTAAGAAAGTGAATTATTTTTCCAAAACACTATTATATTTAATTCATAGGGTTGGTTCCTTACATAGAATGTTTCATATGTGTTGATTACTAGACAATCAATAAAGTCACAATAAAGAAAAAAATATTTGTTTCCTTGAATTAATGATTTTTTGAATAGTTGATAGGGGAGAACAAGTTTTCAATGATTAATATTTTACCTTTTTATCACTAGTAGAGAATTAAATAAAATGGAATTAATAATACCACCTTTAAAAGTGGGTATGGCTATAATGATTATCTTGTTATGCAATTTGGTCAAACCAGTGCTCCAATAGTGTTCATGGTGTTCATTAATAAGATACTCCATGGTACCTCAAAAAAAAATTGGCAGTATTTCTGGAAGAAATCATGGTTTACTCCAAAAGTGAGGAGGATATTGTGTGTCATTTAATAGAAGTTCTCATACAATTGATAGATCATCGATTTTACGATAAGCTATAAAAATATAATTTCAAGATTTGAGAAGTTATTTTTTTGGACACATAGTCTCAAAATATATTATTTTAGTTCATCATGATAAGTTTAATCAATTTTTGAAATATGAGAAATAATGTATTTTTTTGATATACAAATAATCTTTGGGAAGGTGGGATAATACCATAGGTTTATTAAAGATTTGTCAAAGTTAGATTATTTAATGACAGATCTCACTCAAAAAGGATTGAATTTAATGTGGGATGTGAAATGTTAGAATTCTTTTGATGATATGCAACTCATTTTGACTTATTCACTGGTGATGAATCTTCCAAAGGTTGGGCAGGGCTATATGGTATTTTATGAATAATTAAGTCGGGGTCTGGACTATGTCCTTATGCGTGGTGATAACATGGTATATGAAACACATTATTATCATAGGGAGTGGAAAAAGAATTTTTTTCTAATTTAGTACATTGCATAACTATTGTCATCTTACTTGAGTAACTTCTCAGATTGTTTACCTACTTATTCAAAATCACCTAAACTATTTTTTATTGTTTTAATTATTTTATGAAAATATTTATATTTTTTTCTTATTTTTATTTTCTAAAATAATGATATTACATAAAAACTGAGAATTATTACTTAAACTACCATGCGATTTAAAAATTAATGAGTTAAGAAAGAAATGACTTGGTTTTGGGTTCAATTTTTGGTTCAATGATTATTAAAATTTAGTTTTTTTATTTTAGTTTAATAATCCAAACATAAAATCCCATATTGATTTACTATTATTTTAATTTAAAAGCTATGGAATATTTTAATGCCTAAGATATCCCGATCCCACCTCCTTCTATAGTCATACTTCATGGAACACCTTGATCAAAGGTGTTCCATCTTCCAGGACCTTGATATAATGAATCTATTTCATCCGTTAACCTTATCGACTCCATTTTATGAATAGTTAGCTAAAGAATATAGGAAATGTTTTTAAAAAATAATATAAATAGATGTATTTTCGTGTCATTAGGGGATAATCACCACACCGGGACGTTCAACTCACCCATGCATGCTACACAAATCATGAAAAAACCCAAAAAAATACTTATAAAAAATTCAAGAACAACTTGAACTCCCCTAGAAAAATCATTAGGTTAAGATTATGATTATCATAAGTAAGAAATCACTTTAGTGAAATGATTAAAGATAAGGAGAAACAAAAAAAAATTCAATAAAAAAATAAGAACAATAAAAATAAAAAAGTTTAGAAAAATAATGAATTAGGAAAAATAAAATAGAATTGGGATGAGAGAGAGGGAAATAATTTAAATAAAATAAAATAATAATAACAAGAAAATAAGAAAATAAATAATGAAAATAAAATAAAATAAAAAACATTAAAATAATAATAATAATAATAATTAAATGAAGATGATGAATTTTTGAATGGATGGAAAAAATTGATTAAAAAATCATGAATTATATATTTAGAATTAAAATATAATATAAATAAAAGTTTAAAATATAACTAATATAGAATAAATAAAAATAAAAGAAAGTAATGAAGAAGAATAGGAGTCCCAAATATAGCGATTCAAATCTACCTCAGGTGGGATTTTCATTGAGTGTTGAGTGATAATTTGGGTAGAGGCATGAGACTATTTATATAGGAAGATAAGAGGGGATCGACCACCATATTCATCCTTCAAGGCTCCCTGAGAACTGGGGGCTCATCAGTATGAAATCACACTCGTGAGTCCTGTTGGTGTGAAATATGAAACACACATAGATGGAGGGTTTTTAATTTTTGAGTGTAGAAGGATCCCACATGGTTCATGAGGTGTGAAATTGGGTGTGGGGGATTGATGTGTTCCGTTCCATATGGAAGGGGTGTTCAGGATTAGCAGTAGTTGTGGTAGCCTACATGGGTGATGATGAGTAATGACATGTAGATCATTTTTCTCATCTAAACTTTAATGTGGGTGTATGAGATTATTAATGAGATCTGTGGTGGTAGTTCATGGATTAAGATGGAGTAGATTCCTCATTGTATAAGATGTACATGGTATCTAGCATGCATTTGGGATGGTGTCTTGAGGATGAGAGCAGAAACTATGATGGAACTCTTCTTCTCCTTTGACTTTCATAGTGTCTAGAGGAGGAGTTAATTAGTGGTTCAAGATAGTCAGCCATGAAATGGGAGTTAATCTAAAATGGTGGTAGGATTCAGTGGTAGATACGGATCTTGAGACAAGCTTTAATTGGTATGGAGATGGAATTCTCTAGTAGAGAACTAGCGATCAATGATGTCAGATGGCAGAGTTGTGGTGGTGTGAGCATAGAACGATGAAGGGGTAGTGGAGTGCGGTGGATCCACAAAAATTATTCGACCCCACATAGAAACAAACAACATTGAGGTTCACCCTTATAATCCTGATAGTGGGTTGTTCCTCTCAGAAGCCTTCACTGGGGATGGGCTCATGGATTCACTCGCACACACATAGATGGAGGCCTTACATATATGTGGCCTGCTTGAATCCTTGGGCTCATTCTTCACCTGTGATGATCACCACCCATGGGCCCCTAAGCATGAGGTTCATCACCCATGCATACTTGTGGTTAATATGGACTTCCTAGGGCCCACTTAGCTATATGGACCCTAGTGGGAAACCTTTGTGGAAAGCAGTACTATGGTATGGTGTTGGTCAACCTGCACCAATTTTTAGTACAAACATTATATAAATTTTAGAAAATAATAATATTCAAACCATTTCTAAAATTTTTTAAACAATTAAATTGAATAATTCAAAAACTAATCATTTTTATTGGATTGAAACCATTTTTTTCCTCCTCATATTTTCACCCATTAATCTAAAACCTTGTAATTTAATGGAATTTAGTTTATCAATCCATCAAAAAGTCATTGAAAATCGATTAAAATTATTCTCAAAAAATGATTTTGTCAATGACCCCAACGCTTAAACCATTATTTTCCACAAGCATAAAAAATTAATATGGAAAATCATTGGAAAAAAATGATATCAATATTTAAATTTCAATGTAATAAAATAAAATAATTTCCAATGTCCAATCAAATTTTAAAAATTATAAATAAAATATCAATTGAATTTCTCAATTTTCAATAAAATAATCAAATAATACATTTTAATTATTCTCATTTGATATTGATGGAATCTTATGTTCTCATTTATTTGAGTTCTTTATTTTATCGTTATTAAACATTTAAAATCACGATCTACCACAGTTGAATATTTTAACTATTCTATCATTATAAAATTCAAGTATATTTATGGTTGTATCATGAGAACATTTTCATTATCCATAATATTATAAATAAACCGTATTCACCAATTTTTAAAGAAAAAGGTATACATAAAATCAAGAGGGCTTTTAATTTTAGGTTCAAATGTCTCTAAAAATTATGGTTGGTAGGAATTTATATTTAAAAATTTCATCTCACATACAAGTTTTATCTCTTAAAGAATAAATCATGATATCAAAGAGTAAAAGTGTTAAGAAATTCACCTACTCAAATTGTAACAATTCCAATTTTCCCTAATGATCAACGTAAATATAATGATCAAATTTAACCATAATGAATAATTTTAGAACCCTCTTTAAATTTTCTCTATTTTTATACCATTTTTTATTTTATCAAATAAACATTTCATTTTTTACTTTTTTGAATGTTATGCTTAGATTAAACCTTGCATACACCACTTAACCACATTGTATAAAAACCATAGTTCTAGTAATGGTTATTTTTTGGATTCCCAAATCACAACGCATTTTTCTCATTTGTTATTTCTTTTTTTCATTTATTATTTTCATTAGAGAGGGGAAACAATAAAATATCATTTATGAATAAACATATTTTAATTTATTCCCACAATAGGAACCCCCAAAATACTTATAATAATAATCATCTTTTTATCCTTGATTACCTTTACCCCCACACTTCAACATTAAAATGACAAGCAATTACTATGAGTAGGGTTGAAACAGATAAATATTTCTTAAAACATGGGTCATAGAAAACAAGTTCATTCATTTATTCTATGGTTTAATGAAGTATTGATTTAAAGGTAGTAATTTAAGGATAAGTTCTTTTCAAAATTTATCTCAATATTTTTTAATCTGTTTTTTCATATTAGTATCTTTAACAAGTTCACATGTATGTTCTGGTAGTTGACATGTCCCAAGACCAGTCAATAAATATGATGAAGAATAAATAGGAAGCACTCTGTCATTAAGTCCTCTCAAAAAATGGAATGTATGATTATGTAAAATCACTCAAGGAATGGATAGTAATAGAAAATCAATTTATATAGCTTTCATAAATTATAATCTTGAATAAAAGCTATGAAATATTATTTATAGGAATCCACTTGTTCCTTTAAATAATGAGTAATTATTTTAACATCCATTATTCATTTTAATTATTAAATTTTCCATTTGACTCGTTCATTTTTTTTGAAATTGAGTTTTTAAACATGAAATCATAGGATTCTTCAGAATATCATGTCTCCTAAATTAGTCTGATAAATAATAATTCAAGTGTGGGGATGCAATTTCATCATTAAAGCTAAAAAATATGGTTTGACAAAAAATATATAGAGTTTAAAATATAATAATACTAACTGAACTCCCTTTCAAAATAAATAATTGGTACTCTTTCTCCTACACTATTGGAGAAACCTTATTCCATCAGGGTCCTACATAATAAAGTTAATAATTATAACTCAAAGACCATGTCATTTAAGGAAAAAACATAGATGGATTTCTATGTATGATGGACTACTTGTCAAAAATAAAATTTAAATCTAAATTCCTAGAAATAAAGTAGAGAGGTATTAGTATTGGTATAATCCCCCATGTGGGCCATGAATTTTTACTACCTTTAGAGGGTAGTACAAGAAGTTATCTAAAGTTAGTTGGAGGTCGAAACATCATTGATTTGAGAATCCACATGTTGCTTTTACCAGCTTGTGCTTCATCCTTATTAGTAAGGGGTGATACTTGGATAGATTACACAAGATCCTACACTTTAATAATTTGGTATAAAATTTATTTTTGGTTTACATGATGTTTAAATCATCATATTTCTTGGTTTCCACTAGTGAAACCTCGTCTTTCGTTTCCAGTTCTAGCCCAATAAGGGATCCATGAATTGTATAATATAAGGGGAAGTAAACATGTATTTTTACTTGAATAAAATTTAAATTTTATTTTTTTAATTATTAAATTATCCCCTTCAAAAATAGAATACTATTCTTTTATTTTCTCATGCTTAAAAACATGGATTTTTTAATCGAGATTGTCAAATATATGTTTATAAAAATTAAAGATCTATATGTATTCCTTAATAGGTGCTTGTGTTGTTTCTTTATCCTTTTCTAAGGCATGTAAAAGTTTGTATGAATATGAAAATTTAAATTAATGGGAATTAATACCCAATTAAAATTGAATAAAATAAAATAAAATAATGTTTGAGACAAGATTAACTCCCTAGATTGGATCAGTTCCAATATTTTCTTCAAAGGTGAATGCCTCTTGGATTTGGATGGTGTAAAGTAGATGTAGTTAGTTTGGGTCCTACATATTTACATAAACTTCCACCATATGGGCGATGTATTTCTTAAATGTAGTTGGATATTCTTATTTTCATGGTTTGATAAGATCCATTAGTTCTCACATTCTTTATAAAATCTATATAGTTCTTGTTTATATCCTACATATAACTCAGTAGGAAGGTCCTCCTCATTATGTCCATCTTGTAACTATTTCTTTAAATTTTTTGGTTATGGGTACTCCTCAATATATTCCTCATATTTATGTATATACTCATAATAACTTGGAAGGACAATATGCTCAGCTTATGGTTCAAGTTTTTTTGTTTGAGGGTTGCATTGATGTCCTTAGTTATCCAATCCATTGTGCCCTGTAGATCTTGCATTAACAATTTCATATCTTGAATATCATATTTTAGTTTTTGATTATCCATTTTCTCATGAAATTTCAATGGAGCCACTTATTTTTTTTTTGAGAACTCAAGGATGAATTTTTTTGAGTCTTGGACACTTCTTGATAAAATTCATGGAAGTATTCCAAGTATTCAGTTAATTATATGGAAAATTATTCAACCAATGGTCATTTGAGGGTGTCTCAATTCTTTTGGATGATAGCCTTGAATTCATTATCTATTATAATTTATCTTCTACCTCTCCATATGTATCAAAAAAATAAGGAAACACTTTCATATACGGACCATGTTTTTTAAAATATGGGTTCTGGAACCTCTGATTAATCATCAGTCTGTGCTGAATAATTATTATTTTAATTAATTATGGAAAAATAAATGATTAATGAATGGTTTTTTATTTTTTATAGAAAAAAATAACTATATAAAATGAGAAAATATAAAAATTAAAGTAAAATAATTATTAAGTCTCAAAAAATGGTGCCATTTTTTAAACAAAACACCCATGGGGTATGATAAAAGAAAATTATTTTCCTGGTGTAGAATAGTGGCTAACTAGGTTCATATCACTTGAGGATCTTCTCAGTTTTTTCACTGACTTAATATAAATCACGTATTCTACTTATTTTTTTGGTTATTTTATGAAAATATTGATGAATATTTTAGGGTTTTTATATTCTAAAATAATGACATGAAAAATGACAATTTAAATTTACATTTAATTATAAATAAAATGAGTTATGCAATAAAGAACATGGTTTTGGGTTTAATTTTCAATTCAATTATTATTCTCCATTATTTTTTTATTTAATTTTGATAATCTCAATATGAAATATTATACTGAATTACAATTTGTTTTATTTTAAATTTTCGAAGATTTGGGTACCTAAGAAATATCAATTTCACCTCCTCCAAAAATCAATGTTGATGTCACCCCATAGTCTAGGGTGTTACCTCTTCATGGGCATCGATGTTGTTTCATCCATTGGTTTTACAAACTTCATAAAATTAAGAGTTAAAAAATTCATTGTAGGAAAAGATATTGAATAAATGAATATACATCAATTGAGTTCTATGTCCTGAAGAAAAATCACCACAATGGGGACATTCGTCTAACCCACGCATTGAACTCAAATATAAAACAAACTTAAAAAAATTAAGAAAAATTCAAGAAAACCATGAACCCCTTTGGCCCAAACCTCTAGGATAGACTCCCATTATTGGTAGTGAGAGACCACAATGATGGTAAGATATAAGAGAAGAAGAAGATATTAAAAATAAAATAGAAAAAATAAAATAAAATTAAAATACAAAAATATAATTATGGGGGTTTGATAAGAGAGGGAGAGAGAATAAAAATAAAATAATAAAATAAATAATAAAATGATATACAATTTTATAATATTAATAATAATGTGTAGGGGAAGAAGAATTAAAAGAATTAGAAAAAGATAAGAATAACAAGAATGCTGGTAAATTGATTTTAACATTCATGAATTCATTTTAAAAAAATTTAAATGGAAATGAAAAATCAATAAAACTAAAAAGTTTTTTAGAAAAAGGTTGAAATAATAATAAAGAAGAAGATGATGGGTGTAGTAGCCTCAGGTCTCTATAAGGGCTTCTCTCATGAGTTTCATGACCCTCATATCTTAATATATAAGGAGGCTCATGCCTCTTACTAAAGGATCACTCAACACCAAAGGGAGAAGCCCTTATGGAGATCTAAGGCTGCTACTCCCACCCATAATATTATTCTTTTTTATTTCTTTATTATTCATTTAATTATTTTCATTCTTTATTTAATTTTAATTTAGGATTTATTTTTATTAACTAAATTGATGCATTTATAAATAAATTATTTACACTATTATTCATCTTATATTCTTTTTTTATTCTTTTAATTTTTCTTCATCTTTATTATTATTGTTATTATTATTATCATATCATTCCATTCTATTTTATTATTTATTTTCTTATTTTATTTTTATTCTCTCTCTCTTATCATCCCCTACTCTTCTATTTTAATTTTATTCTTTCTTTATTATTTTTTATTTTTATTATTTATATTTTATCTTTATGATATTCTTCTTCTCTTCCATATTTCTACTATCATGATCTCATTCTCCCAATGATGGGAGGCTGACCTCATTCCATAGACTTTGAGAGGTCAATGAATTCATTAATTTTTTGTAAATTATATTTTTTTTCTGGTAGATTTCAGTAGCATTCATTGGTGAGACAAATGTCCTCAGTGTGGTGACCATATCCCATAACATGCAACTCAATAAATTTCTATTATTTTTTTACTCTCTTTTACCATTATCCGTTATTTAACTATTCACATTATGTAGTTAAGATAATCAAGATATGAAATGATATCGATAAGGATGAGTCCTGGATGTTAGAACACCCTAGACCAAGGGGTGTCATCCACATTGATTACCAGAGGAGGTGGGATTAAGGTAGCTTAGGCATTCAGAGATTACAAAATTTATAATAAAAATAATAGTAATTATACATGAGATTTTATTTTTGTATTACCAAAAATAAGTCAAAAAAATAATGTAGAATAATGATTGAACCCAAAATTGAACCCCAAACTAATTACTTTCTTTATTAACTGATTCTTTTTAGAATTTCATGTTAGTTTAAATTATCATTTTTCAGGTCATTTTTTTATAAAATAAAAACCCCAAAATATTTACCTTTATTTATAAAAAATAACTAAACAATAAAAATAAGGTTCATATGTTATTTAGATTATGTGAGTGGAAAAACTGAGAAGTATCTCAAGTGAGATGACTTTGGTCAGCCATTATGTTTCACTAGGAAAATAAATTGTTTTTTTCCTGCCCCGTGATAGGAGTGTGTTGAAATTTCCATTTTTTCATGGTTCATTCACCCCACCCATGAATAATAGTCAAATATACCATACGCATAAAATATAAATTAATAAAAATTCAAGAACATCATGACCTCCTATGGGTCAATCCTCAGGGTCAACCTCTCATTGTCGGAAGTAAGAGATCACCATGTTGGAAAGATGGAAGAGAATGAGAAATAAAAATAAATTGAATAAAATAAATAGGAAATATAAAAATAATGATGTTGAGTAATGTAAAATAAAAGGACGAAAATAAAAATAATTGAGATGATAGAGAGAGAAAAAATTAAAAAAAAATAGAAGAAGAAAAAGAAAAAAATTAAAGAAATAATGAAAATAAAATAAAATTATTAATGTTAAAAGTATAATAATAATAATAATTATTATTATTATTATAATAAGATAAAGAGTTGTTTAACGAAGGAATAAATCATTAATTAATTATTTAAAACTAAAATAGAATTTAAATTACAATTTATAATATAAATAAAACAAAATAAATAAATTAAATGAAAATAAATAAGAAGAAGAAGAGTGGACAGTGCAACGAATCAGCCCTCCCTTGGGTGGGATATCCTTCAGGTGTCGAGAGATAAATTGAAAAGTGGAGTGTGACTTCATATATAGGTTGGGAGGAGGGACTCGGAATCCAAATTTGGCCCCCAATGCTCCCCAATAACTAGGGTCTCATCAATATGAAATCACACTTATGTGAACTATAGGTGTGAAATATGAAATACCCAATGATGGAGGGTGTTTAGACTTTGTGTGTGGAAGGGGTACACATAGCGCATGAGGTGTCGAATAGAGTCTGGAGGCTCGACATGGGCTGTTCCACATGGAATAGGGAACTCATAGGAGTAATTGGTGGTTGCATCATGCATAGATGATAGGGATCAGTGGCCATAATCTACTTATTCGCATCCAGACTTCGATGTTTCCAGATGAGATTTGAAATGGACCCATGGTAGTTGTTCTTGGATTTGGAGGTAGTGAAGTCCTTGATGAAGAATATTGATGTGGCATCCATCTTGCATGGGGGATAGTGGACCCAGCTTGAGATCGATATTGTTGATGGAACTCCTCTTCTCTACAAGCCTTCATAGTGGCCAAAGGAGGCCTGAATTGGTGATTCATGATGTTTTATGAGAATTTTAAGGAATCCCATCGAAGTGGAAGTATTATATAGTGAATATAGAGCTTAAATCATGATTTGGGATGTGAAAAACTGTGTTCATTTTAGAATGGGAGTGATCAGTGATGTCGGGCAGTGGAGAAAGAGCGGCACGAGCGAAGAACAAGGGCAGAACGGTGGAGTGTGGCAGAGGCGCGATGGTGCTTTAACCCTACATCAAAACTCCAAGCACAAGGGTGCTCATTTATAATCTTGATTTTGGGTTCTTCCACTCATAATATTACACCGGGGATGGAATCCTAGCTTCACTCTCACACACATAGATGCCGGTAACACATGCATGTGCCCCCCGTGATCCCTTAGGCCTACTTTACATTCGTATACCCATGGGCCACCCATGCATGAGGTTCATCACCAATGCATCCCTAGGTTTCATTTTGCCTTCCCAAAACCTTTATTTCCTAACTATCCCCTAGTCTACTGACAATATGTCTTGTGTGTTATATGGATGATGGCTAGCCAACCTACACAAATTTTATAGTATACTAAATAAAAAAATTAGAAAAAATTATGATTCCAACCATTTTCAATCATTAAAAAAAATTAAATTAATAAATTAAAAACCAATAAATATTATTTCTTTCAAACAATTCTTTATTCATTTTCCTATTTTCCGACATTTAACTAAAACATTGGGATTTATGGGAATTTATATTATAAACCCATAAAAATCATAGAAAATTTATTCGAATTATGCACAAAAAAATCAGATTGTCATTATACCATGGTTCAAGATAGCTAATTCCACATGAGATTAACATTTCAACCCATGATCAATAACTCATAGTCATGATTTATGATCTTAAGAGATTATGGTATTAAATATTCACAGAATGTTTTACAATTTATTCATAACATAAAATCTTGAGTTATATATTTTCTCAAAGTAATCTAAATATATGACAGAGGAATTGGGTTTAGTACCTAGAGTATTATGATTTAAATATTACCTACACCCTTGGTAAGTGGAATTTCATCATTGATGTGATGAGTAAGAGAATCATGACCCAATACATGAAATAATCATCATATTAGTAGAATCTAATGGCTCTTTTGTCTAAGTTACATTTGGGAGTCTAGAAGGATGTGACTGATGTTGTCTTGGAAAGTGTTCAATAGACCTCATATCTTCTTGAGATGGTTCTTCAGTAACAATAGCTTGGTGATCAATTCAAAGTAATTAGGGACTCTCTTTATTTTCAGGAGATTATTGTTAACTGGAAATTCTCTTCAGAGGGTATCTTAAATTTTTAGAACTAATAAGTAGTACATATCCATGTGAGAAAGGTCTTGATGGGGTATTTACATATTTCTAAAAGAAAAGTTCACCATATAACAATGAAGATGTTCTATCATATGCGATGATGATTCTAGCCACAAGATATGAGATGAAAAATCATTAGCTTTTATTTCATTATTATATCTTTCAATAAGTTAAAGATAAGCACAAGAGATCTGCATGTTTACTTTAGACACTTACAGTTCCAAATTTTAGGTGAGATAATATTGCTATGTATTTTGTTGTTGGGTTACATATACCCCTTTAGGGAAGAATTCAATATGGGTATTGATCGATAGGATAACCAAATAATATAAAATTATACCTATTATAGATAATACTAAAGCTTAATATTTTTAATTCACTATATAAAAGAGATTTCTTGTTGTCATGGAGTTCTCTCTAAAATAATCACTATAAAGGATCCCTATTTTAATTCTGATTTCTGTAAAGTCTGCTTAGAGGTAATAGGATCCCACTTACATTTGATCATGCCATATCATCCACATATAGATTACTAGATAAAATGAGATATAAAAATTCATAAATACATGGTACATGATAGAGTTCTCAACTCTAGTGGAGATTGGGACATCCATTTGGGACTAGTTGTGTTTTCTTACCATACCAGTTAATAGTAAACAATCAAAATGGATCTTTTTAAGACCCTATATGAAAGAAGATTTTTATCTCATGTTTGATGGTCATATATTTGTGAAACATCCTTACTGAGTTTGGTCTATGATTCAATAATAAATATTATGTAGATTCATTAGATAATGTTGATGGAATAGAGTCAGTATAAATCCTATGAAAATTATCATTGGGGAACATTATATTTTTATGTTAGAGACTAGGTGTTATTGATAGTTTCACCTAAATTCGGTCACTAATGGATTGGGAAATATGGAAATTGTATTTCATGGATTGTAGTACCTTTTGAGATTGTTGATTGGTGTGGAAATGGACATACCATTTGGCACTTACACTGTGGTTGACTACCATACACAACATGTTTCATGTATCAGAACTCACAATGTATATTTTTAATCCTTCTCATGTCCTGATCTAGGAAGCTCATCATGTGGAACCCGATCTATCTGAGACTGTGCATCTAGTTATAATTCTTGATTCTTAGACTAATGTTCTTTGTTTGAAGGTGATACGTGTGACCATTTTTCTATAGAAGAATGGTTACAAATCACATGATAATTATAACCATTAGAAAATATTAATATAGTATTTTCCTAATATACTTGATATGGAATTTTCATAACATGCTTTTTTGGGATAAATGTTTTTTATAGTGGTTAGTATATAACATATCGTTACCAGAATTTAGGCACTACTTGATCCTTATTTTGATATTTCATTTTTTGGGGGTTCAATATGGTTTTTTCATGTGAAATTTTGAGAACATTGGAATACCATGGGGTTGTTCATGATCATTTAATAGTTAGGGAAAAACCTGTGGTTTAGCCAAATAAATAGTAAGGTTTTTTCCAACAAACCATTATCCCTATGTTGAGCCATTATAAGGGGGAACACGTGTTTTCCAAACCATGTTTACATTATTAAAAACCATGAACCCTTTGATATTGAGGGTTTTCGTTGTTGAAATATGGTTAAATTAAAAATGAGATGAAACTATGAACCACATCCATAAGTCCAGTAGGGGTGAATAGTTAAGAAGCATTGTTACAAATAACCATGCAATCTGTTTTTTAAAAGTGTACACATAGTTTTATATTCACCCAAAAAATTTGTTAAAAATATTGGGACCCCTTTTTAACTCCTAAAAACAATAATTGAATTGAATATTATTCTATGATCATTAAATGTTATGAATAACTAAATTTTACTCCTAATACAACTTCTCTCAGTAGATCACACCACTGATGATTGCATTTGGTCTCCATTAATTGAGTTTTATCCTCTCATTATATTTCTTCTGATCTTATATTCCATCATTCTTATAAAGTTATAGATAATAATTTCATTAGTGGATCTAATCGAATTTTTTAGGATCTGGATTCAAATTTGGATTTCATTATCTACTTCACCAATATTCTAAATGGTGTTCCCATTTTGGGTGTTGAATTGATCACATGATTAAAGGTAGGTTGTCCCATAAGGCATTACCCAAAAATTTAAATCCAATGTTTCTTTATTCATTTTAAATGTCTTTTTAATTGATTTAAAACCCAATAATTGATATAATTTAATGGTTATTTTAAAATGGACATGGAATTGTTTAAATACCTCAATTTCAATGTAATAGGATTGATTTTGTGAATTTTAATTAATATTATTTTTTTAATTGAATGTGGAGTTATCAAAATTATTCTATATCGATTCTTAAGAATATTTTCTTAAAATGAAATATGATGTGAAAATTCATGAATTTGTTGAAAAATAAGGATTTGGTTTTGACATGAAAATTCATGTTGAAACTAAAATTGGGAGATTAAATTGTGAATGATGATATGATTTAAAATTATAGATTTCCTATGATTGATTTATATATTATTTAAATATCATGTGATATTGGGTAGTTATTGGGTGATTAGTACAAGCATACTAGGAATCTGACACCCTATAAATATATTGATGATGATAAAACTATCTAGACCAAATTTGGTATGATTTCCTGTGATGGGTCCTCTAATGGGGTGTAGATTGATTTCCCATAATGGGTCCCCTAATGGTGTGTCGATTTGAGTTTCAAAACCTACCTTGATTCATGATTATGACTGAGATACAAGAGGATCAAATTTCTAAAATCTATGATTTCCCAAGGCTTATGATCACGATGCTTTGTTTTGTTGACTTGATTATATATGCAATTTATTATTTCTGTGTCTTATTAATTAAATATTTTTTATGAAAAAGTATATAAATTGATCATTTAATAATGTTTTAACATATATTTTATATTTTTAAATTGAATAACATTTTTTCAAAATATGTAAATGCATATCCATTCATTATTTTAATTAAATTTAAATTATTATGGGTTTATTGTTGTGGAATGTATTATTGAATATTTGGTTGATTCCTAATGTAATATTTTTTATACACTCTACCTTTACCTTTAGGAATATGTAGAATATCTTATTCCTTGTGCAATTAAAGGGAAAAAGACTCATAGAGGTGGATGGTGTACTTGATTCGTGAGACCTTATGTGATGGATGTTAGAAACAGTGATGTGATCCACTAGTTAAGTGCCCTTCTAAGCATTCTATAAGTATATATCCTGTATATTATGATGTACTATTTGGGTATTGTTTTATATGTTTTATTCTAGTACTTTATCCATGAATATTTTTCATATCAACTTGTATCATTTAAATTCTATTGTTTTTTGGAATAAGAATTATTTTTTAATTCTTATATGATGTTAGATGTCAGTCACCAAAACCTGGGGAATGACCTTTGAGGTATGTTAGGAGCAGCTCTGGTATAATTGTACCGAGGTATTTGAGCTAGTTTGTGACTATAGAAGATTCCAAATGTTAGAAATAACATAGTGTTTGGTGATATTTGGTTGAAAAATCAAAATCCAATCATTTTCAAACTTGTCTTAAAAGTGTATAAGTTCATGTTTAAAAAGGTTTTATACTTTTACCATTTTTAGTTTTTATCATAGCAACTCGATTTTAACAAATAAATTTATATTATACTTAAAATATAAAAAAACACTCTTAAAAAATTCATTTTATGATTATTAAATAAATATATATTAAATTAAATTAAATTTTTAACTAATATAAAAAGTTACTTTCAATTAAAACATCATTAAAAGAGAAAACAATTGGTAAAAAATATTTTTTTAACAATTAAGTACTCATAATCTTATTTGTAATTGGTTCCATGTTAAATGTTTATTAATATAAATATATAACTATTTATAAATACTAATAAGGTCATCATTTAAAATATATTAACAGAATTATTAGATAAAAATTATTTTATATAAATAAAATATTTTTTGACAATAATAGTTTTACCGTTATTAGGTTCATTAACATTAATCTCACTAATTCTCATTTTATGCCTAAACTATAATTTATATTACTAAATAATATAATCATTTTGAATTAAAATATTAAATCAACTTTTATTGATTTAATTTATACATGTGATGAATTGTAATATTTAATATCAGAAAATAAAAATAGTTTTTAGATTAAAATATTTTGTTATGTTTCAAAAATGTTAAACATTAATTTAGTAACATCAAAAAATTATTTTTAAACTATTTCTATAACTTTATAAATAAATAATGTTTTATATAGATGGTTTTAATTACTTTAAACTTGTTAGTTTTTTAAGATAATGTCATAAAAGTGATTTTTTTGAAAAACCCATATTTCATTCATTATTCACCTAAAAATAATATTTTCAAAAAAAAAATAACAGAAAATAATCTTATGAAAATATCGTTATTCATAATCATAATTTTTTTAAATTATTAAAATTCATGCACTAAAATTGCAAATTCAAAAATATTTAATGAAAAAATATTTATGTTGGAAAGTGAAATTTTCAAATATTAACTATTATTATCAACATTTTATTTCAATTACCTACAAAATTTGTGTTAAATAATTATTACTATATAACATATATTGTCAAAAATAATCATAAATTTCTTCAAATTGAAATAAATATCCCATTAAAAATATATTTTATGAAAATTTATTTTCTAAAATATAAATCATCTTATTAGTTATTTTATGTAGTCTAATAAAATTTCATTCATTATAAAATTATTTTTTTCTATCATTAAACATATATTTCATAAGGAGGTAACTCATATTAATTCCATATAATTTTATTGACATATATTAATGTTCATACTATATATTTATATTTTTATCTAAATATATCACAATTTCTTTTTAGTTTGGTGTGGTGTGTGGATCCAGTTATTGCACACCATTGGGCCATTTAAAGGATTCCATAAATTAAATTCTTTTGGGGTTAAATTAGATACTCATCATGTGTTATTTTTTAGGTTACACCAATAAGAGATCTAAAAATGATAATCATGACACATTCCATAATCCCCAATAATGAAAAATATATAGGAGTATATCATGTATATATATTTTCAATAAATTGTTTTAATGAATTTACACCCATAGTTATGATGACCCCATAAATCATTACATATAGTGGGAACATATCGATATTTAAATATGTTTTTAATAAATTGTTGTGTTTATGTAAATAATATATTGGTATGGAATCATGAGAATCATATCTGATATGACTCCCATATGGTTGAGAGGAGAACCCTTTCCTAATATCCATTTTATAGATAAACTCCGAACAAATTCAAGGGTATCATGTATCATAGGGTTAAATGTTAAATGAGAACCAGATAATAAAATGGGATTTGTTTATCTAAATTTTATGACTATTTTTTCCACCATTACTTACCCAAGATATGGGTACCTATATTCAGAATGATACTACCATTTTTGGATGATCAAGGCATTGACATCTGGTTAAATGTTTAAAGAACATTATAGTTATTATTGCATGGGTTTTCTTGTAGATTATCCAAATTTAATATACATCATAATTATCTTAAAAATATAAATATTTTATCCCATTTAGTCTTTATAACAAAATGAATTATTCGTTTATTTTTTTACACTTACAAGTGTATAGTTTTTTTTCTATTTTCAGTCAACAAAATAAATTTGTTCCAATGATACCAATGTGTACTTCTTAATAGAACTCACTATTTCTGTTACTCACCCTAAAATTCATGCTAAACATATTTTTTAATTTCGAAATGGATCACATATATAAGTTACATGAATTTTTTTTAATGAAACTATTTATAATTACATAAAATATAAAATTTACCCATGATTATTTTTAGATCCACAACTAGAAAACTTCATCATTACTATACAAGGAATAAACATCCCAACCAGTGGAACATCTGGCCCATTGTCCCTTTACCCAATGATAACTTACAGCTTGAATATTCCAATTCAATATGAACCCTAATATCTAATATATATACTCAATATTAATCCAAATTTTAAATTTCTAATAAAAACATATTTCAAAATATAGAAAACAAAAATCTTAGGTTTGAAATCCTACCATGGCCAAAAAAATTTATAATAATCAAATTTTCACATAAATTTATGTAAAAATAACACTCACATTATATTAATGTTTTATAAAATTTAAATTATTAAGGATTAAATAATTAAATAAAATTTTATTTGTTTACTTTCAATTATACATTAACACAAATATTTAATTATAAATTAAGGAATAATAATATTACATTTATAATAGCCCACAATGATATTTGATAAATTTCACACCCTGATAATATGTCTACCATGATAAATAATCATATTGGACTATTCTATTTTTTCTGAGGATTATCTCATTTTTTTGATGTGTTAAGGTGGTTTTAGGAAGCTACAAGTATGACCCTACAATAGTTCATGATAAGAATATGGCTATCACATTGTGTATCATCACAACCACATTATGATTCCTTAAGTGAGGGTCCTTTAATACATATTTAAATGTCTTTAATTCTATGGTGAGGAGACATGTTTCTATAAAAAGTATTGGGTCTAGTTTTGATTATGTTTTTTTTTGAAAAAATTCCTCTAGCGATTTAACTCCTTAAGAGACTTTCTATACTCTTGATCAAACTCACTCAACCAAACACATCATCCCCCTTATCCTTCTCTATCTCCATGGGTATTTTTATATAGATAATCAAGGATTATTGACTAATATTTAACATAATATTCCAAAAAAACTCTTCCTATTCTATCTTCCCTTATTTCATCCCATTACTCTTTCCCAAAAAAATCATGATACCCTATGGTTTCCACAGACAGAAGTGTAATTATGTTGTTAACTATTTAAGGGTTTCTATTGATCTTATGTTTTCCCTTAGAGTGGTGGATTAATAATAGTAATAGAGGAAATGACGTGATTAAGGTGGGTATTTCAAAGATATTCTATTTTCCTTGAAATATTTGTTAAATTAAAACTTTTGAAATCCATTTTCAATATGATTATTTTTGATATGTCCCCATTTCTGTGAATAATATGTCTTTAATAGATTTTAAAATTAAAATGATGTTTCTATGTCTTAAAATTACATACATTAGGATTTACAAGTTTTTAAGGAGTTAGGGTCAGGGGATTTATTTTCAATAGAATTCTATGGGGGTTTTAAAATATTTCATTCCTTTTTGAGAGATTTTTTGTGTTTAACATGATTAGAATTGTTTTAGTGACATTTTGTATGATTTATCTTATCATTTTTCATTTTGATGATTTCTAGTAAAGTTTATCTGTTTGATTTAATTAATTTTCTAATGATATTTTATTTCATAATGAATTTAAAAAATAAAGATATATTGAAGTTTCAATTAATGTTTTGAAATCCCATTTGGATAAGGGAAATTATTTCTTAATAAAAATGTATTTTCAAAAGTTTTTGTCAAAGGAAGACTTCAAATTTTTTTTATTAGATTTAATGTCAAAATTACATCAAATATTCATCAAACATTACTTACATTTATAATATGCTTATTTGTTTTCTTATAATATGAATTATTTTTATATATGATGTAATTGGAAATGATAATAATTATATTTATTTAGGTATTTTATAAGTGTGTTTTAATTGGACAGATTTAGGTTATTTTAGTTTTATATGTTACACCACCTCTCTCTCATTAAATCATGTGAATCCTAGGCATACTAGCGATAGTTTGAGAGATAGATACTATCAAGTCCTGATGGGATAGATTATATCTCTCTAGTATATATTTACCTTGGGTATGGGGGGTTCCACTAGTGTGGCTAGGTTAGAGTAGTTGATTAGATATATACTAGGAATTAATTTTTTGTCTAATAGATTATTCAATATGATAGGGTATATATAAATCTAATAAGGTATATAGAACTTTCCCATGATAACATATTCATAACAATTTTCTAATTTACTATTAAAACATTCTAAAAATTTCATTTTACTAATACAGGTTCATTAATTTAATCTTTCCCTTCATACATCACAAGATATATTATTTCATTGATTTAATTCATTGAATCCATTATCCTGTTTTGTTTGTTTATGTTATATGATGCATCAAGATCATTCTTAAAAATTTTAAAATATACATTGAAGGGGAATTTTCAATGGGAAACGTGTTTCAATTAGTTTATTTAAATTTGTTTCCCATTACATTTGTTAAATATGGAAAGGGGTTTTTGAAAAGGGTTTCAAGAATAAATAAATATTATTATTTTTTAAAATGATATATAGCATATTTTAAATATTTTATTTCAGAAAAGTGATTAAATAAATATTTATCAAAGAGATTACATGGAATCAATTGAGATTACTTAATATAAAGAAATTATAAGACCCTACATATTCCCTTTAGAGTTGGTATACCTGAGTTTATCATGAAGGGTTAGGTTCATTTATTTCTTATCCCTAGAGTAATTGTGAGTTTGAGAATATATGGTGACATTTAAGTCACATGGATATAGTGTACTATTTTTTTGTAATTTCTCTTTCAAATATATATCAATCTAATTATCCATTATTATAATAGATACTATTTCATCATTATTTGTTTATTCAATATGCGACAATAGATATTTATTTCATATTTGGAATTTTTTGGTTAGTTTTAAATTAAACCTTGAATATTTTTGTTCTGTATGGATCTTGGATGTTCAGACTGATAATATTAGCCACCTAGGTGGGAGTTTCATGGTTTTTATAATTTATGGGGAAAAAATATTCCAATATATATATATATATATATTTTTTCATAGAATATTTTTTCATCCTACAGTTATTGGGAATGTTCTTTAGGCCATGTCATGGGACGACTCAGGTGCTTGGTTCTAGGGTGGACCAAAATCATTCATGGAAAAATATTTTTAGAGAACCACATATTTTTCAGCTGAGTTTAGTATATTAAATATAGAAACATTGATACAAGAGGGGTTGATTCCTAAATAATATTTTGATCACTTCTCCATTCACATCCTCATGATTCATGGTTATGTTAGGTAATAAGTCATAAATATTTTTTTTCTTATTCAATATTCGTCTATTCCCAAAAATCCATGGGAATTCTAAGTATATGGTTTGATATAACTCTTAGTAGGATTTGTATTATTATAAAATACTTTTAAAACCCATGAGGCCAATTCTTGATAAATCACTAATACCTACAATGTGAGTTTTACCGTGAGTAATTCCAAATGATGATATTTTGGGAGTTTATTGGAAATGAAAATATTATTTTGAAAATAATAAATATATGTGAATTATAAAATTTTAAAGTTATTTTCATGATTGAATATTGCTTCTAAAGGTAAAATAAAGCACTAAAATTTGATTAAAATTTTTTAAAAAATTAAATTAGATGGATTTAGTTTTTAAAATATGGTAAATGATTTAAATGAATAACTTATGAGGTTCCCAATTGACTTTATCGAAGAATTTTAAAAAATATAACAAAATAATTATAATGCCCCGACCCTAGTTACCTAGAGTAGGTACATTATTTTAATAAATTGGTATGATTACAAGGAATGAAGTCCCTAAGGACCAATCTGTTTAACAGCCTTGGAAAATATATTACATACATGAACGTTACATTACACTTTCTAACATAAAACACAGCATAAATAATCCTTTGAGAATTCCATTATTCCCTTTAGCTTAACCTTGTGTAAAAATAATAATACACTTCTTGGAATCCTGGGAAAAAAATAAAACATAGAAGGGGGTGAGCTTAAATGCTCTGTAAGGGTAAGTAATACAGTGGAAGATAACATAAATATTAAGCATGGTGAATAATTAAAACCACATGCCTTTACCAATAATAAACATGAATTATTTTATGGAAGGAATATGAGCTGAGTAAATAACTCCATAATAAAACCAAATCATGGGTATTCTACTAGTTGAATGACCATATGAGCCATCAATATTATTTTCAAAATGAGGGAATGTATATTGTCGGACATTCTAAAAAAAATTTCAAGACCTCAGCCAAGACATCTAAAAAGGATTAAGGCCTTGGCCAAAACCATATATCAATTTGGGAAAGGGCCTCAGCCAATTCCACGTCTAGTTGTCTCATTAGACCTACCGATGCATCTAGGAGCTCTAGCGGTCTCCACCCATCACGTACTAAGTCCAATACATTCCTCATATGAAAAGTTTGAAACATAACATAAACATTCGTATTAAAACTACCATACGAAATTTCAAAACTTTATCAATAAACCATGAATGGTATAAAAAATACACATCCATAGTCAAACATATCACAAGACCTTAAGTACAATATGGAATATTTTTATCATAATAAATCAACTTCAAACAAGTTTAAAATCCATCAAAGGATGCTGACATATATGAAAATGATCTGTAAAATGATTTGTTAAAAATACCCATTTTTCATGAAATAATTTAAAGGTCTCACAATTTATAAAGGAAGTCTTTTAAAAGATATTTTTGAATCAAAGTGTCCCATACCACTTTAAAACTTTTGAAAAGAATTATCATTTCAATGCATTCATGTACATATAAATAAATACTTAAAAATCATTTTGAAATCATGGAAATTAATTAAAAGGGTTTAGAAAGACAAATCTTAAAAACATTTAAAATGATGTTTTAGTAAAAATTCCCATAAAAATAATCCCTTTGAAAACCCTTTTATAAAACATGGACATGGATAATAAATATGTCCCAGTAGATACTTACGTAAAACAACCTCGGATAATAAATGGATTGTGAAATTAACCCTTACCTTGTACTTTTCCTTGGTCTAGGGTAGTTTAACCTCCTATATAATGGTGAAATAATTGTTATTAAATTATACATGAATCATATACATTAATATGATATCATATATGATCTTCTGATATTTCTTTGTTGATAATATCTTAGTATTATCATCATTTCGGGTGTTAACAGATTCCTTTTCCTTTATATTCATTATTATGTGAGTCATATTTGTTATGGATGGGATGTATATTATTCATGTATAGAATGATATTATGTCTTTATACATTATTTTTAATAATTAAATGAAAATTAGTCTTAAATGGATATGATGGGGAATGAATCTCATCACGTTCGTGGATATAGTAATCCGTACATACGCACGAGCGATAATATCATTCTTTTGATATTAAAATAATATATAATTGAATGTTATATCATATATACAGAATGATTATAATTTTATATTTATTGTTAACATAAATTACACAACATTATTATGCCCATACAAATAAAAAGGTATTGAATAACAATTACACAACGACGTGGAGATGGTAAGTCATACGTACGCATGTATGGTGACTTGTCATTCAAAGGATGGATAGAATAATTAATATAGTTGTACCATATTTATAATAACATCACAATATATATAAGATACTGTAGTTATAATTTTATAATGGAATTAACAAAGAAAGAGTAAGTTGAAGAAGAAATAACTTGAAAGAGGGTGGTGAAATTATTACCTATTCTTCGGGTTCTTCCTTTGGATTTGATCAAAAAGGGATCCTTAGGTAAGATTTCTGACTAAATAAAGGCCTCTAGGATGAAGTGAGGGATTCTGAAAGGTTATTTTGGTAGGTTTTTTCCGAACCAAATGGATTTGAAGGTATTAATTTGATAGAAGGGGGAGTGTCGTTCTATAAGAGGGGTGAGGGGCACCTTAGGAAAAACTTAAATTATTATTTTATAATAAATTCATATTCGGTTTATAATGGCTCAAAACTAATTTATTTAGATGATAAGGTGGGGATGGGTCTAAATCCACTCAACCAATAGGTTTTAGACAGGTTATGTCACTATATGAACCTTATCATTTAGATTTAACTCTTAGTTAATTAGATTGACATTTACCATGTCTCTTTGTATTTTTATATTATTTGGTTAATAAAATTACTATAAACTACCTAGATAACCCCAAGTGGTTCATTAATGTCATACCTATCATCATATAATTTATTTTTCAGAACCATATATTTTTAGGAAAATTATATCAATTAATAATATAATATTTGTTTTAAAATTCTTTTATGTCAATTTTGACACTATTTAATAATTGATTTTGGTTAAAGTCATAAAATCTTTATTAATTAGAAGTAAATTTATTTAATCAATCCTAAAATTCCATATTAACCTACAAATTTTTTTTATGGAATCAAAATATTCAAATTATATTTATCTAAACATTTATAATACCAGTTATTTGATTCTTTAATTAATAAAGAAAACACTGCATCATCATTGTGTCATAAATAAATTTCAATATTCAAAGTCTAAAAAATTTAAATAAAATAAAATTATGTAGTAAATAGTTTTATATTTCTAATTAATATTTATAGTCTAAAATATAACTTATATAACACCTTTTAAATATTCTTTTACTAAAAGATATATGTTCATGTCATTTTTGCCTTTACTTTAAATTAATTAATATAAAGTGTCATTATCACTCTAAAGTGTCTCCAAGTGATCCCAAAATCCCCCAAAGATTCACATGGTCAGACATGTATCTTAAAATAAGGTTAGGACACATTTTAGGTTAATTTAATATTATTTAAATATTATTTATTTACCCAAATTTACTGGATTTACCCTTTAACCATGGTAAATTAAATATTTACTGAAGTAATTATTCATAACGTCTAAAAATAAAAGTTTCCTATTTACAAAATTTGAAAATAATGATCCCAATTATGGAATCTATTTTTCCAAATTCCAAACACAGAAGTGGCATAAATTAATTTAATATTAATTTCCGCTATCAAAACAAAAAACGTGTTTTTAGGAAATAATAAACATCAAAAGATTGACCCTTGTTTATGTCTTGTTTAAATGTGAAATTACATTTAATGAACTACATTATATTAAATGATAAAAATAAAATATAATTAAATATTAAAACAACTCAAATTTATAATTTAGTGATATATATTATTTTGATTAAAAAAGTTGTTTCAGTTAAAATCAAGTAATTTTCACTATTCACCCAAATATGAAAGTTATCGGAAAGACACCAAAAATTTATTGAAACTAAATTATTATGTACCGATTCTAAGGAAGAAGTTTAGTTTTCTAAATTAAATATATAAAATTTTCAAATATTGTATTTAAAAAAGGTTCGCCATTAAAAGGTGTTAAAATTCCATTTTTTTAAATACTTCTTTTATCTGAAAAAATGAATTTTTTCTTATATTATGTCTAAGAAAATCATAATATGGATTATAAAATTATAATTATTATATAAAATTAAAATAATTTAGTTAATACTATTCCTAACCGCTTTTGAACAGCTAATTTGGTAAGTCGTTTTGCGCTTGAACTCGGTGTTGTGTGTAGTGAAAGTTATTGAATTACTTTGAAGAAATAATGTACTATGAAATCTCAGGGTCTTACATTCTTCCCTACTTCAATAAATTGTGTTCTCGCAATTTCAAAATTTTCTTCTAAAATAAAAGGTTGAAAATAGAAAATACCTTTGTGGGAAAACCCACATTGGAAATTGGGTTAATAAAATTTGGTCTTAATAAGAGGGAAAGGGAAATGAAAAAGTAACCACCAAATTGTGATCTCAATTAGGAGAACATTGGTTGAAATTGGAGACACATAATTGGAGGAAAAACCTAAATATCTATAGGGAGTGATTGAGGCAATCAATCACAAACAAGTGTAAAAATAAGGACCTCAAACCCATCAATCTATGATGATTTAAAATATCATCGGTTCAACAAAAAATAAGGTATTAGGATAACACCTTTTTTGTTTTAAGATCCATTGCAAAATGTTTATGAATTAATTTATCAATAGAATAAGAGGAAAAATATATATATACTTGACAAGTAGAGTCTCATCCTTCAAATAATTCATACCACAAACTCATCTTTCATTCGACAAAATTTCAAAAAATATATTCTATTTATCCTAATAGTATAGGGTCCAAAAACAATAAATTTATAATTCACCTATCAGAAATTTTAAAAATAAACTTAATTATACAATCTAGGATATCACAAAGTCTTGTGGGAGGTGATTCAACCTTTTCATCCTTCGATTACGGGTTCATGTCTCACGACCTTGCCGGACGTGACGGGTTATCGCCCGACCTCTGGGATGTCTTTTTTATGGTAATCCAAAAATAATCTCAAGAAATGATTTAACCTTAACAATTGTATCCAATGTCAAACTTAATCGATTCCAACCTTTAGACTTATCCAAAATACTTCTACCCAAACTCATAGTCCAAAATTTATATGGAATGGAAACACAATGAAGATCCCTTTTTCCACGTAACAACATGTGAATACCTTCATAATGTATTCTTTTAAAACATGATAACACCTTGAATTACCATAAAACCTTATTGATTACATACATGCTCCCTTATTCCTTATCAAATACTGGATATACTTCTTCTATCCAAAAATGTTGTAAACTCCAACAATGACGGAATATACAAATCATTAATCAATTTCAAGGTAGTCAAGAACATCAAATATAATTTATCCAAATAAAACATGTATTGTTCCAAAATCACTACCCCAGTATCAGAACCATGTTATGGTTTATCTTTCTTTAAACCATATATTTTCCAAAAGTTTAACCTACTATTGAGTCACTTTTCTTGGTTCTACACAATCTCCTGTCCTTAATGAAATAGTACTTTAGTACAATCCTTATATACTTCATAATTATTATAACCAGTACATCGTTGATACAACACTCAAATGAAATAATTATTTAATAACAACATAAGAACTATAATAATTCCTCCTCATTTGTGGTAGTATCAAAACTTGATTATTATCCAATAGCATCATTTGGGGCATACTCTGACGATTTGAACATTGGATCACGTAGTGTCCCAACTTCTTACAGATGAAGCATTGTACACTTGAAATCGTTTTATTACTCTTGCAGTCACATACTTGGTGTCCTATTTCTCCACACTTATAACAAACTCCAATTCCCTCCAGGCATGTTCCAGAGTGTTTCTCCACAGAGTTATCACATATAGAAAAATTCTTCTTTTCCCTCTTCCATTTATCCATATTTCTCTCTTCCATCCTTTTCTTCTCTTACTTCCCATCAAATCCATTGGACTCAAAGAATTATTTACTTATCTTATTAACATGTGATTATATTTCTTCATATGTTAAGAATACATGGGAAACTATATCCCTTCTAAATTTTGTCTTAATACCGTGAAAGATATGATCCTTCTTACTCTTTGGATCATACATATTACTGGAGTTCACATTCCTTATATTGGGAGCCATTTCTATACAATGGCATACACTATATTAGTTTATGAATCACAATACATAAATCCAAACTTGTAAAAAACTTAACATAAATTGAACAGTTTATGGATATAATCCATAATCATAAAAATGTTTTCTTTGAAGAAGTATATACTCATAAACCCTTCATAGTGGTTTGTAAAGAAAATGATAATTATCCTAAGAATAACTCATGGGAGTTTTGTAACCAACAGTGTAGCAAGGCCTGTTGTTGTGAACCAGTTCATGTTCGAGTCTAGCTCAAAGCGGTGTTTTCATGTTTTACCCCTAGGTACATCTGTGTCAGAGCCACATCTACCAGCTCGTATCCGTACAGGGATGTATTTCTCATAAAACTCACAAAATATCTCCAATTTAAAAATTCGAAGAAGTTCATCAAATTCCATCTTAAGTCTATGTGCTCTAATCAGAGTTTATCTAAATCTAGCTTCCAAGGATTGTACTAAACTTCCTATGATACCAACTGTAATGCCCCGACCCCAGTTACCCCGAGTCAGTGCATTATTTTAATACATTGGTATGATTACAATGAATCAAGTACCAAAGGACCGATTAGTTTAGCTATCTTGGAAAAGGGATAACATACATGAACATTACATTACACTTTTTAACATACAACATAACATAAATAATCCTTAGGGAATGTAAATGTTCTCTTTATCTTGACCCCTTGTAATAATAATAATACACTTCATGGAATCCTTGGAAAAAATAAAACCCAGAAAGGGGTGAGCTCAAATGCTCAGTAAGGGTAAGCAATACAGCAGAAGATAACATAAATATTAAGCATGGTGAATAATTGAAACCACGTGACTTTACAAATAATAAACATGAATACTTTTATGAATGGAATATGAGCTGAGTAAATAATGCCATAATAAATCAAAATCATGGGTATTCTACTAGTCGAATGATCACATGAACCATCAATATTATTTTCATAATGAGGGAATGTATAATGCTGGACATTCTGAAACATTTTTTCAGGGCCTCATCCAAGACGTCTAAAAATGATTAAGGCCTTGGACAAAATCATATATCAAATTGGTAAAGGGCTGCGACCAATTCCACGTCTAGTTGTCTCATGAGACCTACCAATACATTGAGTAGCTATAGTGGTCTCCACCCGTAACATACTAAGTCAAATACATTCCTCAAATAAAAAGGTTGAAACATAACATAAAAATTCATATTAAAGCTATCATATGAAAAGTCAATACTTTATCCATAAAAATGAATGTTATGAAAATAACACATCCACAGTAAATAATATCAGAAAACCTTCAATACAATATGGAATATTTGTATCATAATAAATCAACTTCAAATAAGTTTAAAATAAATCAAAGTATGTTGACATAGATGAAAATGATCTGTAAAATTATTTGATAAAAATACCATTTTTTCATGAAATCATATAAAACTCCCACAATTTATAAAGGAATTCATTCAAATTATATTTTTAAATCAAAGTGTCCCATACCACTTTGATACTTTTGAAAATAACAATTATTTCAAAGCATTCATGTCCATATAAATAAATCCTTAAAAATCATTTTGAAATCATGGACATTAATTCAAAGGGTTTAGAAAAATAAATCATTAAAACATTTAAAATGATATTTTAGTAAAAGGTTCCTTAATAAATCCATTGAAAACCCTTTTATGAAATGTGGACATGTATAATAAATATGTCCTAGTAGATACTTATGTAAAACAACCTCAGATAATAAAGAGATTGTAAAATTAACATGTACCATGTACTTTTCCTTGGTTGAGGGTAGGTTAACATCATGTATAATGGTGATATAATTTTTATTAAATTATACAAGAATAATATACATTATTATGATATCATATATGATCTTTTGATATTTCTTTGTTAATAATATCTTAGTATTATCGTTATTTTGGGTGTTAACAGATTCATTTTCCTTTATATTCATTTTTATGTGAGTCATATTTGTTATGGATGGTATGTATATTATTCGTATCCAGAATGATGTAATGTCTTTAAACATTATTTTTAATCATCAAATGAAAATTCTTCTTGAATGGATATGATGGGGAATGAATCTCATCGTGTTCATGGAGACGGTAATCTGTACGTACGCACGAGCGACAATATCATTATTTTAATATTAAAATAATATATAATTGATTGGTATATCATATATATAGAGTAATTATCATGTTATATTTATTATTTACATCAATTACACACCATTATTATACCCATCCAAATAATAAGGTATTGAATAACAATTACACCACGACGTGGAGATGGTAAGTCGTACGTACGCAGGTATGGTGACATGTCATTAAATGGATGGATGGAATAATGAATATGGTTGTACCATATTTATAATAACATCATAGTATATAGAGTATACTATATTTATCATTTTAGAATCGAAACAATAAATAAAGAGGAAGTGTAAAAAGAAAGAACTTGAAAGAGTGTGGTGAAATTATAACCTCTTCTTCAGGTTCTTCCTTATAATTTGATCATAAAGGGATCCTTAGGTAGGTTTAATGACTAAAGTAAGGCATATATGATGAATTGAAGGAAGTTTAGAGGATATTTGGGTAGGGGTTGGCTGAACCAATAGGCTTTGAAGGTATAAATTTGAGAGAAGGGGGACTGTCCTTTTATAAGAGAGGTGAGGGGCACCTTATGAAAAACATAAAATATTATTTTATAATAAATTCATATTTGGTTTATAATGGATCCAAACTAATTTATTTCAATGATAAGGTGGGGAGGCATCTAAATCCACTCAACCAATAGGGTTTAGACCAGTTTGGGTTTCAATATTAACCTCATCTTTTAGATTTAACTCTTAGTTAATTAGTTTGACATTTACCATGTCTCTTTGTTATTTTATATTATTTGATTAATAAACTTACTATAAACTGCCAAGAAAATTCCAAGTGGTTCAATAATGACATACCTATAATCATATAAATCCTTTGGATGATCCCTATATTTTTAAGAATATTATTTCAATTAATAATATAATATTTTTTTTAAAACTCTTTTATATAAATTTTGATATTATTTAATAATTAATTTTGGTTAAAGTCATATGAACTTTATTAATTCAAGAAATTTTTTTAATCAATCATATATAACCTTACATATAACTTATAAAATTCGTGTATGGAATAAAAATATTCAAATTATATTTATTTTAACATTCATAATACAATTTATTTGATTCTTTCATTTTTAAGGAAAACACTGCATCGCCATTGTGTCATAAATAAATTTAATTATTCAATGTCTAAAAATTATAAATAAAATACCATTATGTTAAAAATATTTTCATATTTCTAATTAATATTTATAGTATAAAATATAACTTATATTACATCTTGTAAAAAAAGTTTACTAAAAGATATATGTTTATGTCATTTTTGCCTTTACATTAAATTAATTAATATAAAGTGTCATTATCACTCTCATGTGGCTCCAAGTGGTCCCAAAATCTCCCAAATATTCCCATGTATGGAAAGGTACCATAAAATAGGATTAGGACACATGTTAGGGTAATTTAATATTATTTTAATATTATTTATTTACCCATATTTACCAGATTTACCCTTTAACCATGGTAAAAAAAATATTTACCGAAGTAATTATTCATAGTGTCTAAAAATAAAAGATACATATTTACTCAATTTTTACCTCATGATTCCAAATTTGGAATCCATTTTTCCAAATTCTAAACACATAAGTTTATGAAATTAATTTAAAATCAATCCCCGCTCTCAAAACAAAAAAGCGTGTTTTTAAGAAATAATAACTTTCAAAATATTGACACTTGTTTCTATCTAGTTTAAATGTGAAATTACATCCAATGACCTGCATTATATTAAATGATAAAAATATAATCTAATTACATATTTAAACCACTCAAATTTATAATTTATAACTATAAATTATTTTGATTAAAAAAATTTATTTCAGTTAAAATTTAGTAATTTTCACTATTCACCAAAATATGAAAGTTATCATAAAGACACCAAAAATTTATCAAAACTAAATTTTTATGTACCGATTATAAATAAGAATTTTATTTTTCCAAATTGAATATATAAAAGTGTCAAATATTGGGTTTAAAAAGGGTTCTCCATTAAACGGTGGTAAAATTGCATTTTTTTGAAAAATACTTCTTTTATCTGAAAAAATGAATTTGTTCTTATATTATGTCTAAGAAACTAATAATATGGATTCTAAAATTATAAGGATTGTATAAAATTAAAAACATTCAGTTAATACTATTCATAACTGATTTTGAACGGCTAGTTTAATAAGTTTTTGTGCACTTGCACTCAGTGTTGTGTGTAGTGCAAGTTATTGAATTACTTTGAAAATATAACGTACTATGAATTCCTGGGGTGTTAAAATAATAATAATGATATATATATGGATTAAAAATTATTTAAAAGTGGTAGTTTTAGGTTTTCTTGAAAGATGTTTCTTGTTAGAGTTGAGTTTCTGACATGATTTCATTGGTTGATTCTTGGAATATAATTTTAATTCAACTTAGTTGAAATGGTATTGGGATTTTATTGAATGTACTGAAATGATTATTTTTGTTTAGATTGTTCCTCCTGTGAAAGTTTTAAGGTATATTATGTGACCCATATCTAAAATTTATACAATTTCTTTTCCATTTATTATATCTGCCAAAACATTATATTGGGTGGTTGAGTAATACTCTTCTCCATATTTACCAATCATTCATAGATGTCATAGTTCCCAAAATCTATTAATTAGATGGAAATGGATGAGGGAATCCAGAATTCCTTGGGGACCCGAAATTCTTTGAAGGTGGGAGATGTTCTAAATTTATTCTAGTAACCATGTCAGGACCTATGGAATATCATAGTTTCATCTTGGATATAATATTTAATGATATGGTAATTTCTTTGTACCACATTTTCTTAGTGATTGTTTCCTGATGTGGTTAATATGTATAAGCTGGAGGAGCTTATGATTATTCAATAGGAGCAATAGACAGTGATGGATTGTATCGTTTAATTCTGTGAACTAACACCTTTCTCTAAAGATATAGGGTTTTGTGACCATTTAAGGCCCATATTATCACATAGGTTCTTATTATAGATATTATATCTAATTATAATTCATCCATGATGATATTTTTTTGGAATTATTTAATAATTATATTATAATGGATATTCTTTCCAAATGGAGACCTCCGATTGGTGGAAACACTATCTAATTAAAAACTAGTTGTGGTTCTTTATCAGGTAAGAATATCGTGTTGGAGGGACTATTTTTGTGGGACCCCCTTATTTTTCGATACTTTTTATGAAAGGAAGTGACATTTATTATGGTTAAAGTACACAATAATTTGATTTTTAATCCATATTTCTCTAGTGTTTAAAAAACCTATCACCACAGCGATCCATACTAACACGTTCAGAAATTATATAACATAAAGAATCATCAGGGTATATATTCCATTAAACTTTTTAATGTTTTTTTGTGCTCCTATCATGATTTTTAGGTAACGTTTAAATATTCATTTCCTACTTATCTTCTTATTATTTTCATCATTGAATTCCATTTTTCTATGGTCTTTATAATGGAAAACTTTAAACCTCATTTCTATTTTTAGAGATGAACATATATAATATATAATTATAAATCAGTCTTTTATTGAGTAACCAAATTGGGCTATTTGGGTTATGATTTAATAGGGGTTCCTCATTTTAGATACCCAAACATCCTATTAAAAAAAACTTTATCATAATAGATCATAATTAATTACATAACATAATGATTCATGTAAAAAATATTTAGATCTAGTGCCTTTGGAAATTTGATATATAAAAAAATGGTTTAAAAGTGAAATAAATAATCTCCCACTAATTTAGAAATAAGTATAACCCTTATTAGATGTTTCATATATAATACCTTTCCTTATAAACTAAATAATTTAAACAAATGAATGGGTGAGATCATATTCTCAGCATAGGGTTCTTAGGGAGAAATAAATATATCTAGAACATAAGGGTATGAGAACGTGAGAATGTCATTTGAACCACATATCCTACATACCCTATATTATGAACTTGAGTCATGAAATAAATCATGGATTTCCCTAAGACATGGACCATTAATGAATCAATAAACCTAAGGCATGGAAGTGTAAAATTTGGATAATACATAGAATTATAGTGTACATATGAGCATATAAAATCATTTCCTTAGTAGTAAATACTCCACTGCCATGACTATCATAGTGGATTAGGTTCACTAGCCAAGACCATCTTTCTATTTATGGTTTACTTCCGTGATTATCATATTTGATTTTTCACTCCCCAAACAATCATATTAGTCATGGTTCACTCCTATTACTATCATAGTGGATAGAGTACCTTATTGAACTAGGTTCACTCTATATTCCAGAATAGTTTATCTCATTAGATATCAAAAAAACACAATGCATTAGAGGGAGATATTGGTCCAACCTGTCACATAACTAAAATCCCACATATATGAGAAATAATATCATAAATAATTCTTCATATCAAAACACATGAAAATAAATGAGTGTCAATGATATTTCTTATTATCATAACTTTTGGAAAAGAAATGGGTTCGAAAAATGTTTCATCATTTCATCATGGCATAACTCATTGAAAATAAATTATTATAATGATCATATTATCAGTATAAAAAAAATCACGATAAATAATAAATATGTTATCATTGTATCATATCCACACTGAATCATATCTTACATTAAAGGATTTCATCTAAGAAGGAAAATTATTTTTAAATGTCACATAAAACATATCTTGAATAAAGTATGATTTAATTTTTAATATCACATCATTAAAATATAAAAATTTCACAAATTTTAATGAATTCATTGTTGAAAAATATATTAGGAAACTTGTAAAGTAATCTTTAAGTCATTGAGAGGCCAATAAAGTGGGAAATACATTTTATTTCATAGATGTTAAATAAATCTTCCTTCCACATTTACAATAAAAACCTAAAAGGGGTTTTTTGGAAATTAACTTGATAACTCCATTAATTTTTTTTAAAAAAAATGGAAAAAATTTCATTATAATATCATTGAGTAATTAAAAATACTTCTTTATTTTTTTCTAAAAAACATCCAAAAAGAAGAAAATTATTTTTTACATAATTTAGAAATAATGTGGATTTTTCATTAAAATATTATTTTTGATTATTGAGTACTTAAAGGGAAGAAAATGATAATATGACATGTATTTTCATATAATTACTATATGATATTGAAATAAATAAATTTATTTATATTTATAGCATAATATTTCATCATTGAAAACCTAATCAAACACAATCCCAAAGAACAATTAGATTGTAACATAAAACATTCACTACTTCGTTATCATCTAAATATTAAGCCACATGAAATAATGAAATTAAATGAAACTTTTAATTTAATTATAATAATTAAATTAATAATATAATATGTAATATGGGTTTTATTCACAGGACATAAATTAATATCTGTTCCCTAACAAAAGTGATGTCTTAATGGAGGAAATTTAATATAAAATTCCAATAGCACTTTGGTAACATTTTGAATCATAATAAACATTAAAAAATAACATAGAATAAAACATTAAATATCATGAAAATAATTATATTAATTATATAAAATGTAAAAAGTTATGTTTACATAGAACACAAATGAAACGAGTGGTGAATATATAATATGTCTCTAATAAATAAAAACGAGACATGAAATCCATTACCTCAAGTCTGGAATTTATTTTTATATGTTCCAAAATCATGTATAATAAATTTATATTTATTAAAAATATATTAAAAAACAATATTAATTTATATATATCATAACATATATGATTTGCTTATTTCCTTTTATTTCTCTTTTATTGACAATTCCTTGTTTAAATTGAGTTTCGGGTAATAACTGCGTCATTTTTCAAGTATGTTTTCATTTGGTATCTTCTATATTTTACATTGATCATGGTTTCATAAAATGAATAATATTAAAAGTGATATATATATGATATAATAAATATTTATTTTTATTAATCCATAAAATTTAGCGATTAAAAATGAGTTAAACCATTCATGGAGAAGGTTTGTCATACGTACACATGAATATTGTTTCTAATTTCTTAAAGAATTAAATAAAAGGAAGGTTAATAGTGTATCACCATTAAAGAGTAATTATGATGTAATATATATCAAATATATTCATTATATTTATCCATATTTCCTTCCATGTAAATCCTATGTGAAATATGATATACATTACTTCATGAGGTAGTAGTTCATCGTAAACACAAGTGTTGTTACCGTATTCCCTAATAATGTAAAGTAATAAGGTAGATGAGATTTTATAAATATATAAGTATAAATATTTCCATAATATAATATTCCAAAAATAAATATATCATTATATCCATCCTTGAGTGGTAGTGATGGAAAATAAATTACATTAGTTTGCGAGAAGGTAGTATTCCTAACACATGATTGACAATTTAATTTCCCATTTGATAGAATGAGAGAATGATGTAGGTCCTAAAATTAACAAAATAACATATTGTAATATGATAGATAATAGTGTTATTATATTTTAATCATTAATATATTAATTTGTGTGGTAGGATATGATGTTATAAGAAAGATCTTTGTGAAGAAAATTACCATCACCTATACCAACCTCATGTGGATCTCTTATTAAGAACCGTAGGGTTGGTATTTTTTTCATTTATACATTATATATAACAAGTATTAATATTTAGGTGAGGAAATTATTTTGGGTATGGTTAATCCAAATGGATTATGAGTTGTGAATAAGTCTCTTTTTTATAATGGAGGACTGGCATTTTCATAAATACCTTAAAATATATAATAATTGTAATTCACTATCATGTCACGTGCCTCAAAATTTCATCAATAAATTAGTGGAGTTATTATGTTCTATAAAAACATCCAACACATAATAATTCACATTTTTTGAAGATATTTGTTTCCAAATTTCTATCTTTACTCATTTTTACAATTTTATTTCTCCTCATGGTTACTATTCTCATTTTATTAACATATGTAATTTTTCAATTAAAATTTAAATTAAAATGAAGCTTATTATATAATATGGACCCAATTATTATAAATATGAAATAAAATTTATTAAATAAATTTCCTATATTTGTGGAAAAATAATTTTAACACATCTATTTGTAATGCGCAAAACCCCCGTTTAACCTTAATGCAATAATTATTTTTATTATTTTCTTTGACAAAAAATTTATTTTTTCGTATTATATAATCTAAATTATTCTGATTAAATATTTTTTTTTTCATTTTATCAATTAAAATTGCAAAATTTATGGAATTTAATTAAAAAATAAACCCAAAAATGTGACAAAAAAAGCATTTTTCCAAAGAGAAAATTTTCACAAATATAGAAACTTTTAATAAAAAATCACTATGGAATCCATTATAATGAAATAAATTATATTATTCAACATATAATGGACCTAAGTTTAATTTATAAAACATATCAATTAAAAATTCATCTTTTAAATTATTTAAATGTAAAATGATTTTTTAATAAAAAGTAGTATTTTTTACATTTCATTAAAAAATTAATCATTTCAAAAATTTATCAAAAATTTATTAAAAAATAATTTTGAAATTTATATTTTGAAAATGGTGTATTTTTTTAAATAATGTTTCTAAATATTGTAATAATAACTTTTATTATTTTTTAATCGAAACAGTTTTTCAAAAAATAGAATTTTAAAAACATATATAGACTTTAATGAAATTTATACACTTTTTGTAATAAATTTGTTTTATTTATATAAAACCATTATAAAAAACATTTATTTTTTTATTCTTATATGTAACTCCATTTATAATTTGAAGTTTAAATGGTCATTTTTAGATAATAATAATAATATTATATCACAGTTTGTTAAAACTCTGTGTTGCATGTAACACAACCTATCAAAAAATTAAATTTAATCCAAGAAAATATTTCTTAAAAACTCATGTTGTTACATTTTATCCCTATAAAAATTAATTTTTCCCATGAAATCATTTAATCGAATACAAAAAAATAATGGTACTTCTATCTCATTATATCCTCAGTATCCTACAAATCTTTTTCAAATTGGGGGCTTCACTACAAATCAATGACTAGGAGAGTGGTCCTGTATCAAATCACCTAATCTATATATTGAAGAGTACCCATTGTTTTTTCATATGAATGATCATTTTCCAAGGTTAAAACCTCTATTTTCAATACACATGAATGATTAGGTATTTAGTTCTTTATAAGATATACACAAAACACATCATGGACTTCAGAGATGTTTGCTGGAAGCGACATGAGATAATGAATCATCTATACTAATTCAATAATCCTAAAGTAGACAGTATGACTAGGGATAAAAATTAATTTCTTCCAAAATCTCATAAAATTATTCTTTATATAAATTTATATGAAAACCCTCTCATTAATGTGAAACTTTAGATCACGTCATTGATTGTGAACATAAATTTTATACCAACATTATATTTCCCTTATGTGTAACTAAATCCACCTAACCTTATCTTCCATTTCATTAGCTAGATCATCTATTAATATATTTCTTTCTCTGACTTCATCTAATTAAATTAGAGTTCTAAAATTATTTCTATAGAGGGATTCATAAATATTCATCTGAATACACAAGTGAAAACACTTTTTGTAAAAAAAAGTCAATTCAAGAAATGTGTTGATCCCAACCACCTTTCAAATCCATGGAATAGGATACCTACTTATCATATAGGGTTTTAATTTTTTTTCCTAGAAATTCCAAATGTCTGAGGATGATATTCAGTTATGAAACTAAACTCTTTATGTAGATCCTATTGATAACTTCTAGAGTAATTTGAGGTGAACCTAAGATCTAGATTAGATAAAATAGAATATGGTACTCCATTAAACCTTACCACATCTTTAAATTATAACCTAGAAAGGTTATCCATAAGAAAAATAACTCTAATAGAAATGGAGTTTTCTAACTTTATATGATGGTCATCTATAACCCATATAACATAATTTATTTCATATGTTTTGGGGAATCCGACATTAAAATCTGTGGTGATGTTTTTCAATTTCAATTATTGTACAAAAAATGGTTTCAACATCCCAATTTACTTTATTTAATATTCCTAAACTTTTTGACATATCTATAATCATGATACAAATGCTGTAATACTTCTCTTCATTCCATACCACTAGAAATATGCTTTTAAATCTCTATAAATTTTTTAATTTCGTAATAAATATATAATGAAGAACTATGATCTTATTCTAGTAGATCCTCCTTCAAATAGGGTATATATGGAACACATAAATTGTTCATGAACCTTATCATTCCTTAGAGTAAAGGTTAAAATTGGGATTTTTTTCTCACATTCTTTTTAATAACCTCATCATCTTTCTTCTTCAATTTTATCCCAACATGGATAGATGGATTAACACTTATTTGAGAACGATCTGTTCACCCCATTCTATCATGATTTACAGATCCACCCTTTTGAAAATCTAAAAATATTGAAACTTTTATTATACACACCATATATAAGATGACATGATCTTTTTGACTCAAATCATTGGAAACTTTTTTTCTTTCCCACGGTGGTAATGCATTTAGAAATCATAATCTTTAATCATATCTGAAAACCTTATCTGGTGCATGTTCCAATCCTTCTATGTGAATATATAATTTAAAATCTTATGATAAATATATTCATCACACCTTTTATTATAACTATAAATCATCGATATAATTAACAAAAAAATTACTGTAACTAACTCCAAATCAGGATTTTGTTAACCTTCCTCATGAACCTTCAATTTTTTTGGGGAATAAGCTATAAACCAGTTATTATTTATGATAACTCATCTAAATCCACTCTTTAATACATCACAATAGTTTGCAAACCCTTGTCTATTGTAGTGTAATTTAAGAATAGGTTCACAAAATAATCATCTCTTGACTTCCATGAAATTTTCCCCAAATTAGTTCATCTAGAGTAACATTGATATCTTTATATTTTACAAGGAAAATGGATTAGATAGTCAAAATAAATTTCCTTAATCCATCGATAATATACATCCAAACCATGAAAACATTGGATCTCAGTCATAGTTGTTGGTTTGGGACAATGTTTAATAATATAAAGCTTTGATGGATCCATCGATATAAAATCTCATGAGATTATATGTCCAAAAAATGAAACCTTTTATTGCACAAATTCACACTATTTAAAATTTTCATAGAGTTTCTCCTTCCTTGGTGTCTTTATTAAAATTACCAAGTTATCTTCATGATCATACTTTATCTTTAAATAAATTATAATAACATCTATAAATCAACCACAAACTAATCAAGGTAATATCGAAATACTCTATTCATTAAAAATATAATGATAGCTAGGGTATCAATAAGAAAAAATGTAATTAATATATTTAAATTTCCAATTCCATGTATGAAATTTTATCGTGGATATATCCTCCTACATGTCCCTCAATTGATTTTATCAATAATAATGGTTAATCTTAGAAAATTATTGATCTATGTACAATTGGTCAAACAAATCATCATTATGGGGTAAAGATACAAGTTATTGATTTTTATTCTATCTAGTTCTAGATAACCAATGTAGAGTCTCATCAATTAATATTTTTTCTTAAAAAAGGATATGTTCATAAAAAGGTAACACACATGGTTGAATGAATACCTTTTTAATATTATCATAGATTTTATTCTTCAATAAATGTAACATATTCATGAATATTCTATAAGGAGACTTTGAGAAATGTATAGCATCGGGTATGAGTTCTATTGAGTACACACCGAAACATTTTAGTAGAACACTAGGAAACCCTCGCATAAATACCACAACAATCCCACATACAATAATCATATCATCGATTTTGATTTTCATGCCAACCATTTGAAATAAAAATCAATTTGGAATATGAATCAGGACACATACAATGGATGTGATCTCCATTAGAATTTTATATCTATCATCACACTGATAGAAGATCATAGGATTTTTTAGAATGCCAAATGTGGGTCCACTTCCTAAAAAATTAATTTGGGCTTCATGTGGAGAAATGAAATCCATTTCTAATATAAAATCAAATTCATCCCAAGGGAGAATAGGAGGGTTTGCAAGAAGTACATTCTTGAAAAAATCAATAGGAGAAGAATAATATACATGATATGATATCATCATACCATTAAGTTTTTTCACTTCTAATTCAAAATACAATCATTGGGGATTGAAATTTAAATTCTTATATACTTTAATGACATAAGTTGTTTTATATAATTAATGTCAAATAATATGATTCAATATTTTGGCCTATATGTCCCAACACCAATATGATTGTTCGATATTCAATCTAATTATAAAACCAATATTTTTAACATTACCATAAATCCTTAATAATTAGAATGAATAATAATGTAAAATCCCTCATAGTATCTCTATATCATGTGACATTTTTTTAATATATGACACCTTGGGTTTAACCTCGGTCATTAATGTTCATAATTGTAAGAACCCGTGTTTTTAGAAACAGGAAAAATTATGACCCTGTTTAAACTTTTTGACTGGTTTGTGAGAAGTCTGGAAAATCTGGGTAGTTTATGGAAATTTATAAACTAAACACTTAGTACTTTAAGCACATGCCATGTATGAGTTACCCGAGTGACCGGCTGTGTGCTTGCCGAGTACATGCCGTGTGAAGATCGTGTAAAAGTTTCTTACTACACGACGTGTATTTATAGACACGTCGTGTATCTCTTACCTGTGTGAGGACAAGTACATGTCGTGTGGTGCCAGGTGTAAATTTGAATCTACGCGGCATGTAGCCTTCCTTAACACACCATGTACCTTTGTCCCATGTAGCAGCCGAGACCCTGGCCCTGTGTTGACCGTGTACATGGTCCAAGCCATGTGCTGGACTCCGCTTAAGTTGGAGAATGGAAACACATCTACATAGCGTGTACTTTGGAAATACACGCCGTGTGTTTTTATTTTTATTCCAGCGATTGAGAAACTGCCACGCCTCATTCCCATAAATCTCTTCTTCTTCCCCTTTGGACGAACAGTTTATCCGAAAAACCCCTAAAACTCAAACCCTCCCAGAATTTCCGTACGACCTCCATTCTTCGATCTATCAGTGGTAGCGGGACTACATCGGAAAGGCTAACCCCGCGCACCCTTCTTCATCTTTGATCCCTTTCATATTCCTCCATAGATTCCATCCGAACAGAACTGCCAGATTTGATGGAAACGCAGATCTACCATGATTCCATTCGATTCAGAGGCCTAAATCAAAGGAGCGTCATCGTACGAGTACGTGGTGGGTGGTGCATACCTTCTTTTATGTTTTCGTAGACAATTTGGGGTTGTGACCTTCGGGCGCGACATGGGTATTGAGTGGAACCCTTGATTATTTATTTTTAATAGTTTACCTGCATTGTGGGATGCCTCTGGGTATTCCCTGACCCTTGTTGTTCATGAGCAAGTCCGGTTGAGAGGTCATGGATCGTTTGGGAAAATTCGGTCGGGGTGCCGAAATGCGTATGTTTTGGACCAATATTAACTGCTGAGTTTAGACTGCTATTGATGTTGTTGAATTAAACTGCTGAGTTGTTTTGTTAAAGCATGATGTTAACTTGTGTAAGGTGTTAAGACCTTTGGTTCTGGTTTGGGTTATCATAAGTTAGTGCAATTTGACTGTTTAGTAATTTTCTGTTAAAAGTTATGCTTTCATGTATATTTTTGAAATCGGTGGTTTGCTTGTGTTGGACTGCTTGATTGTTGGGCATGGCCTGGATGTATGTTGTTGAGTGATGAGGATCACAGGTTGGGGATTTTGGCTCGGTTTACTTTAGTTGGTTGCTACCAAGGGTTGGGCGTCATGGACGTCCGTTGAGTCAGTTGGACAGTCAGGTTGGGCTTGGCCTAGGATACTTGCATGGTGAGGCCATCAGACTCCAGCGACAGGTTTGTAGGGACACGAGGTGTCAGAGGTGTTGTGTCTTGGGACATGATGAGGTGATTACCGCTCACCGGGTACTTTTGAGTAGTGTGCACACAGGTAGACTCCAAGATGAGGTGGTACGACCACTCGTTGGGTAAGGGCCCCCAATAGTTGCGGTTAGGTATTTTGGTTTGGGGGTGCATGCCATAGTAAGCCACGTGGAAGGTGAGGATCGTTCGGGAGACATCTTTGAGGTGGTCAGGATGGGGGCAGAGGCTCGTCATGATTTGAGGGCGGACATCGCTATCCCTCCGGTTATGATTTTGAGGACAGGTATCGATGTTCCTTCGGATGTTGTGCCACGGGCAGGTCGAGCTTCCGAGCTGGGTTATGATTGGTTGGGCGTGCCTTCGGGATGTACGCACTTGAGACACATGGTGTCAGGTGGCACGTTGTGCTGGGTTACATCCAGAGATTCCGGCATTGGCCAAAGCAGGTGACACATCCTATTGGCTGCTGAGCACCAATGAAGTCTTTGTTTACTTTTGGGCATTGCACTGTTTAATGTTTTTCTTATTTAAGCATGTCTGCCTAAACACTTATATTAGGTATGCACCTTTGGGTGGTATCCTACTGAGAGTTGTCTCACACCCTACACGGTCCCTCCAGGACGCGTGTAGAATTTATGAAATTGCATGAAGGTAGATGGTTAGCCTGAGGAGCTGGACTTTAGTGTTGTTGACATGGAGACTGGCATGGACCTTGAGGTCGTGCCATACTATAGATACTTGTTTAGTATTCTTTTTCTTGCATCATCATGTTTACTTTATATTTTAGCTACTGCTGGTTAGCCATTGGTTCCATTATATATATATATATATATATATTGATTTGTATGACTTTCTTGGATGCGCGCTTGGTTGTTTTAGCAATTATTGTAGTTGATTGCTGGCATGTTTTTCTATTTACTTTCCGTTTATGTTCTTGTTATGTTGCTTTCGTTGTTTATTGTTATTTAATGCACTTCTGCTATGCGGGTCTGGTTTGAGTCTGCTGAGTCATTTATTTCCGCTGTATCATTACTATTATACTTGGACCAGTACCCTTATTATAATCCACTGAGAGGGTATAGCCTCCCAACTATACCTAGTTAGACTATCTCTTCTAGTCAGCAACCTTTGGAATTCAAGGGAGGCATGCCTATGGTAGTGACACCCGACCCATACGGCACTGTTCGGGTGGCTGGCAGGGTCCAGGTCATTACAAAGTGGTATCAGAGGAGTTCTTGACAGAGATTTAGTAGCAGTGTTTTTTCTGGCTACTAATGAGTTAGAGACTTCTCTTTTTTATTTCTGTTGGTTTTACTATTTGGGATATGGTAGACTGGAGATAGGTGGTTATTGGAACTGAATTTTGAACTCGTGCTTGGGTGCCTGCAACCCCATGTACGAGGGATGGATTGAGTTGCTGGGGGTGGGAATTGTTGTTTTCCTTTTGCTCAGAATACAGTTGATATGATTTCCACCTCAGTGGCTCACTTTTTGTGTGATGTTATTGATTATGATATGTAAACCTTGGACGGTATGGCAAGGGTTGCTTTCTTGGCTTTTGATAGGCAAATTTTAGGGTATTTCAATTTCATAACTGCACGTATTCTTTGTAAAGTGATAATACCATGTGAATAAAATCGATTGCCATGCTATGTATGATTTGAAATGTGAATAGGCAAAACTCCTGATAGAATTACTTGTTTATTGCAATGTGTATGTCATGCTTAGTATTTTGTTTTTGTAGAATTTCATGTACATGACATATGGGTCTGGCTCTTATGGAAGAAGGTGGGTACTATGAGTGAGGCAGTGTAACTGTCAAGATTGGGTGACTCGGTCGTCGGGTTTGAGACAACGTTGGTTGTCAGGACGGGCATGGCCCAAGGTACTATTGATACTTGGCACTATTGAGGGTGGGTAAGGAGGCCATGATGCCGGGATGTCATGGGGCATGGGATGCGCTGAGGTGGAGTAAGGGTAGTTGTTATGTACTGCCTTTTACTTCTATCCTTATCTGTGTAGTATATATTGTTATATATATATGTCGGATTTCTGGCCATTTATGGTATTCAGTGGGTTAATCCTTCAGGACACGATGGAGCTTCAGGTAGGAGAGGATACAATACCGCAGGATCTGGTTCAGAATCTGGTGCAGGCGGAGCATGAGCTGCAGGTACAGGCTCAGGGACAGTATTAGGTTCAAGATCCTGTACAGGCAGGGCAGCAACCGGGTTTGGCATTGTTCGGGCCATGGCTCGACGAGCAACTCCCAGCGAGCCTGGTACGCGTTTTGCTGGGGATTGAAAGAGGCATGCAGGGTACAGAGCCTTCTATGGCATATCTGACATGGGAGTTCCAGTAGCAGCACCCACCGCTTTTTCAAGGTGAGGGATGTCCACAGGCGACAAAAAACTGGATAGAGATCATGTAGATGATATTTGAGCAGCTGGAGACGCCTCCTGGGCGGAGGGTCAAGCTGGAAACCTACGTGATGAGAGGACCGACGAAGTGTTGGTGGGATGTACAGGTATAGGCTCATAGGCATGGGGGTCTCGCATGGAAGGACTTCGAAGACAGGTTCTTCGAGGACTTCTATCCAGAGACACTGAGGGTAGAGAGAGCTCGGGAGTTCTTAAGTCTTCATAAGGGAGATATGTTTGTCATAGACTACACAGCTACCTTCATAGAGTTACCTCATTTTGCACCTGGTATGGTGAGAGATGACGCAGCTAGGGTGAGGGGCTTCGGGGAGGGCTTATGACACGCCATTGGGGTTCAGTTAAACATATTCAGGCTGGGTTCCTTCTCTGAGGCAGTGAACTAGGCGCTCATATCCGAGGGCAATGAGATATAGAAATCTCACTTTGGCAGGGTGACAACCCCAGGTGATGGTTCAGACAGCAGGAAGCAAGGCAGAGACTAGTTCTAGCAGGGCAGGCAGGCCAAATACTCAGCTAGACCACCTCGGGGCAGTTCAACGGTGGTTTGCTTTCAGTGTGGACAGCCAGGACATGTTTGAGCTCAGTGCGATAGGCCTCCGAAGGTGTGTCGGGCGTGTGGACAGGTCGGGCATGTGGAGAGGTTTTGCAGGCAACCTTCTCAGACAGCCGGCAGGTAGGGACGAGGATAGACTATGGCGTCAGGTGCTGGTTCAGGTTCGGTACCAGGAGAGGGTAGTCGAGGTTCAGCTGTACGCGGAGGACATGAGAGGGATAGCGGGACCCAGCTGAGGGGTCAGTGGCCGGTGACTAGAGCAGCATCGCAGGGAGGATAGGCATCGGGCAACCGTTCTTTAGGCCAGGTGCACGCTGTGGAGATGCCAGGGATTGAGCAGGCTAGAGATCTGACGACGGTGGCAGGTACACCGTGGGTGTGGCCGTGAGTTTCCTTTCTTTCTTTTGGCATGGCCACTTGAGGCATGTTTGGTTGAGGGCACGAGTTGCACAGGTGACTTGTGGACTGACTAGAGACTAGTTAGTGGGGTTGGAATCACATTAGATGCGTTATATATTTTATTATATATTTGAGATGTGTGGCATCAGAAGCATCAAGGATGTAGGTTACATGAGGTGTTGTGGGCATCGGGGCATCGTGGATGTGGGTTACATGAGGTGCGTGGCACCAGGTTGGACTTGAGAATCTATTAGATATAGGACCTCAGGGAGGCAGACACCGATGTGGTGAGGGTTACGATGGGTGTCAGAAGCAACACGTGAGCACCAGGGAGGTGCAAGGGTGACAATGCATCACGGAAGGACCATGGGTCTAGGAAATAGGTCATTGGGCAATGTTTGTTTATTTTGTTTTCTTTAAGCTTTGTTCAGGTTGAGACCGAGTAGGAAATTCCTAATGTGGGGAGCCCTTTACGATTTTATCAAGAACCCTAGGACTGGGGTAGTCCAGGTTGTTTAACTGGGATGGGCATGTTCGGTGCCATATCCTAGTTTTGTTTGGTAGCTCGGGGATGAGCTAAATTAAGGTGGGGAGTTTGTAAGAACCTGGGTTTTTAGAAGCAGGTCAAATTCTAACCCTGTTTAAACTTTTTTACTGGTTTGTGAGAATTCCGGAAAATCTGGGAAGTTTCTGGAAATTTCCAGACTACATGTCATGTACTTTAAGCAAACGTCGTGTATGAGTTACATAAGTGACCGGCCGTGTGCTCGCCGAGTACATGGCATGTGAAGACCGTGTAGAATTTTCTTACTACACAACATGTATTTATAGACTCGTTGTGTATCTCTTACTCATGCGAGGCCAAGTGCATGTCGTGTAGGGGTAGGTCTAAATTTCAATCTACACGGCGTGTAGCCTTCCTTGACATGCCATGTACCTTGGTCCCATGTAGCGGCCGAGACCTTGGCCGTGTGTTGACCGTGTACATGGTTTAGGCCGTGTGCTGGACTCCTCTTAAGTCGGAGTACGAAAATACATCTACACGGTGTGTACTTTGGAAATACACACCGTGTAGTTATATTTTTATTCGAGCGATCGAGATGCCGCCACACCTCATTCCCAGAAATCTCTTCTTCTTCCCCTTTAGATGAACAGTTTGTCCAAAAAAACCCCGAAAACTCAAACCCTCCCAGAATCTCTGTACGACCTCCATTCTTCGATCCGTTAGTGGCAGCGAGACCGCATCGGAAAGGCTACCCCTGCGCACCCTTCTTCGTCTTTGATCCCTCACCTATTCCTCTACAGATTCCATCGGAACGAAATTTCCAGATTTGACAGAAACGCAGATCTACCGCGATTCAGTCTGATTCAAAGGATGAAATCAAAAGAGTATCATCGTATGAGTATGAGGTGGCTGGTGCATACTTTTTTCGTGTTTTCGTAGAGAATTTGGGGTTGCGACCTTCGGAAGTGACATGGGTATTGAACGGAACCCTTGTTTATTTATTTTTAATAGTTTACCTGTATTGTGGGATGCCTCTGGGTATTCCCTGACCTTAGTTTTTCTTGAGCAGGGCCGAGTGAGAGGTCATGGCTCGTTTGGGGAAATTCGGCCGGGGGTGCTGAAATGCATATGTTTTGGACCAATATTAACTTCTAAGTTTAGACTGCTGTTGATGTTGTCAAATTAAACAGTTGAGTTGTTTTGTTAAAGCATGATGTTTACTTGTGAAAGTTGTTAAGACCTTAGGTGCTTGTTTGGGTTAGCATAAGTTAGTGCAATTTTACAGTTTAGTAATTGTCTATTAAAAATTATGCTTTCAAGTATATTTTTGCAATGGGTGGTTTTCTTGTGTTGGACTGCTTGATTGTTGGGCATGGCATGGATATATGTTGTTGAGTGACGAGGATCACATGTTGGGGCTTTTGGCTCGGGTTACTTTAGGTGGTTGCTACCACGAGATTGGGCATCATGGACGTTGGTTGAGGCAGCTGGACTGTCAGGTTGGGCTTGGAACAGGTTACTTGGATGGCGAGGCCATCAGACTCGAGCGATAGGTTCGCAGGGACACAAGGTGTCAGAGGTGTTGTGGCTTGGGACATGATGAGGTGATTACCACCCACCGGGTACTTTTGAGTAGTGTGCACACAGATAGACTCCAAGATGAGGTGGTACGACCACTCCTTGGGTAGAGGCCCCCAATAGTTGCTGTTAGGTATTTTGGTTTGGGAGTGCTTGTCATAGGAAGCCACATGGAAGGTGAGGAGCCTTTGGGAGACAGCTTTGAGGCGGTCAGGTTGGGGGCAGAGGCTCGCCGAGATTTGAGGGCAGACATCGTTGTCCCTCTGGTTATGATTTGAGGTCAGGTATCGATGTTCCTACAGATGTTGTTCCATGGGTAGGTCGAGCTTCTGAGCTGGGTTACGATTGGTTGGGCTTGCCTTCGGGACGTCGATACTTGAGACACATAGTGTCAGGTGGCACGTGGTGTCGGGTTACATCCAGAGATTCCTGCTTTGGCCAAATCAGGTTACACTTTCTGGTGGCTTTTGAGCACCAGTAAAGTCTTTGTTTACTTTTGGGCATTGCACTATTTACTGTTTTTCTTATATAATCATGTTTTCTTAAACACTTATATTAGGTACGAACCTATGGGTGGTATCCTACTGAGACTTGTCTCACACCCTTCACGGGCCCTTCGGGACCCGTGTCGACTTTATGAAATTGTGTGCAGGTAGAGGGTATGCCTCAGGAGCTGGACTTTAGTGCTATTGACATGGAGACTGGCATGGACCTTGAGGTCATGCCGTACTAGATATACTTGTTTTGTATTCTTTTTCTTGCATCAACTTGTTTAATTTATATTAAATCTTCTGTTGGTTAGCCATTGGCTCCATTATATATATATATATATATTGATTTGTATGACTTTCTTGGATGCGCTCTTGGTTTTTTAGCATTTATTGCAGTTGATTGTTGGCATGTTGTTCTGTTTACTTTCCACTGTTGTTGTTGCTATGTTGCTTCATTTGATTATTGATATTGAATTTGCTTCCGCTATGCGGGTCTGGTTCGAGTCTGCTGAGTCATTTATTTTCGTTGCATCTTTTCTGTTATACTTGGACCAATACCCTTATTATAATCCTACGAGAGGGTATAGCCTCCCCACTATACCTAGTTAGACCCTCGCTGCTAGTCGGTGGCCTTTCACATTCAGGGGAGGCTCGCCTAAGGTAGTGACACCCGACCCGTTCGGCGCTGTTCGGGTGGATGGCCAGGTCCGGGTCATTACAATAATCTATTCATAACTTTCTTGATTGTTCATAAGAGTTTATGAATATGAAAAACTTATTCCCTAAGTGTTTCAAACTATGTGTTGTCAAAGTCTCATTCTTGTGAACTATGTGATGATTGACTACAACTCAATGAACCCTTTTCAGAGTTACTACCCCATTGTATAAATAAGCTAGAGCCACATCTACAAACATTATCCAGATAGGGATATAATTTATAGTAAATTGACTCACTCTATCCTTCACCAAAATTCAAGGGCATATTACTATACAATGAAATATCCTTAAACATATTCATAGAGTTAACCATTGGGGTCTTACTAAAGGTTTCTCATTATAGTTTCTATTTTTTAACTAAATATTTTCTTTGATACCAACTGAAAAGAACCCAAATAATTATACATAAGTTTTATGTCATAATAGATGAAAATTTTCTACATAACATAATTATCCATTCTATATTCATTTCAGTACAGTGCCTTTAGAAACATAGATACAAAATAAAATTTCAAAAGTGAATTAAATCACCTACTACAATGTTATTCATAAATAGAACCCTTATTAGAAATATCATATATAATACTTTTCTTCATAACAATGGGAAAGGAAGAATAAGAAAGGGGGATCCAAGAATATTAGTAATGTTAAAAAAGGGAGATGTCAACAAAATATAACAATTAGTGTATGATAATATGAGAATAACATTTGAAACTCATACACTACATATCATATATCCTAAACATGGGTCATGAAATAAATCCTAGAAGTTTATAAGGCATCAATATAAATGTTATCAAATAAAATAACCATGATATCATAACATTAACACAAGGAATATAATTATAGAATATAAATTAGCATAGAAAATCATTTCCTTATTAGTCCTGGATTCACTACTAAAAATATCATAATAGGTTGGATTTACTACCCAAATAATCATAGTAGTCAAGATCCACTCCCATGGATATCATAGTGGATTGGGTTTGCTAATAAGACCATCACAATAGTAATGGTCCACTCCTATAACTATCATAGTGAACATATTCACGTATTAAGCCAAGTTCACTCCCTATTCCAATCCTTTTTATTTCATAGGACATATATCTTTACCCAATGCACCAGAGGGATATATAGGTCTCATTAATAAAAAAATAAAAAATATATATGTGTGTGTTATATGAACAAAAATAACTCATCAAATCAGAACCTGTGAAAATAAATGTGTTTGAAAAACATTTTATCACTGCATATCCTTTGGAAAAGAAATGGGTTTCGTAAGAATTTCTGTATTTCATCCGAGTATTATGCGTTGAAAAAGAATGGGTTTAATAAAATTATTATCAAAAGAAACATAATCTATCTATAGAAAAAATTAATATGGTAACATGTCTTATATCTCTAGTAACACTTATTTATTTTATAGGTTGTCATCTTAGATTTAATATGATATTGAAACATCACATGGAATATTTCTTGAGGAAAATATCTTTTTCATTTCTAAATCACTTCTTAAAAAAATTTAAAATATTAAAGAGAATATTTGTATAGAAACATATACTAAGAAAATTATAATGGAATCTTAAAATCAACTAGAGAACATGAAATCATGAAATACAGTTCATTCCTTACATGTTAAAAAATATTATTTCATCCACATTTTTGGTTAAAATCCAAAATTAACTTATTTGGAATATAACATAAATATTAAATTCCGTTTTTTTTAAAATTCAAATATGGGAACTAATTACTTTATAAAATTACTATAGAATATTAAAATATTCTTTTTAAACACTAAAAACAACATGTACATGGAAGAAAAAGGATTTTCAACTAATTAGGGAAACAAAGTATATTTTTAATAAAAACATTATTGATAAATCTTCTTTACATATAGGTAGGAAAATGAAAGGAAAACATGTATTGGTTTGACATTATACATGATTAAAAAATGAGCTTCTTGAGAGGTATATCATAATATTTCATCATCAAAAACATAATCATAAACAATCATAATGAATAAATATATTATAACAAAAAACTTTTACCACTTGGATATCATCTAAATTATAATACCCATGAGAGAATAACATTGAATGAAAAATTAAATATCACAATAATAAAAAAATTCATGATATATCTTTTGATAAATGAAATATATACACCTCATAAAAAAGTTATGTTCATGACATATCATATATCCTAAAGAAGAAAATTTGAGAAAAAAATTTACTTACCACTTTGGTAATATTTCTGAATCATAAGACCCATTAAATGACAATATACAATAAAATTTTAAATATCATAAAAATAATTAGAATAATTATAAAAAATTTTAAAGGGGAAGTATATACAATACAAAAAATAAATTAGTTTTGAATATGACATATGTCTCCCATAAATAAAAGAGAGATGAGAAATCCCTTACCTTAAGTTTTTAATCTCTTAGTACACGATTAAAATTTATTTATAATAAATATAGGTTTATTATAAACAAATTTTAGAACCATATTCATGTGTATAATACCACATATGATTTACTTATAATCTTTTATTACCCGTTTATTAATAATTACTTTTTAAAATTTCATTTTAGGTAATAACTTCTTCATTTTTCATGTCTATCTTGGTCTGGTATTTTAAGTCCATTTATTTTGATCATGAATTCAAATTCTCAAAAAATTTAAATTATATTTAAATATAATATATATTATTTTAATATTTATTTATTGTGATCCTTTAATGTTCGTGATAGAAAAATGAATTTCACCATTTGTGGAGATGGTTCGATGTACATACGCATGAATAGTTTTTTCATTTTACCGATAGATGAAATATAATGGAGGTAAATATTATTTAAAATGTATATATTCATTATGATTTAATATATATCCTATATATTCATTATAATTGTACTTATTACATTTCATGAAATCCGTATGTGATAAATGAAACACATATTTTCGTGAGGCGGTTGTCTGCCATATACACAAGTGATGTTTTCTTTTTCCCAATGAATTGAAAGTAAGATATTATATGTGAAATTATAATTTCAAAAGTTTCAATATTACCTAAAATTAATAGAAAACATTAAATCCATCATTATATTAAGCCATTTTGTAACTCCCCAACCCTAGTTACCCAAATTCAGTGCATTATTACATAACATTGGCATGATCATAAGGGGTCAAATACCGAAAGACCGATCAGTTTAGTAGACATGGAAGTAATAGATACATACCTAAGTTTTACATTACATCATGAAATGTATAAACAACAAAAAAATTGTGTCTCTTTTGAACACACTCATATCTCATATCCTATCCTTATAGGTCAATAATAATATTCTTCTTCAAATCCTGGGAAAATAAAACACAAGAAAGGGGTGATCTCAGGTGATCATTAAGGATAAGAAGATAGTGGAAAATTTCATAAATAATCATAAACATTGATGGAAATTTATAAGACTAAAACACAATCCTTTTAAAATTAAAATTCACTATAATATGGAATAGATAAATAAAATAATGACATTTAATTATCCACATGGATATTCTACTAGTCTAATAATCACATGTAATATCAATTTCTAATTTCATAATGATGGAATGTATAATGCCGAACATCATAACCACATAGTCACAACCTCGTGTCAAGACCAAAAATAAAAATTTTGTCAAGGCCTTGTTCCAAGACACTAATTTGTCTCATCAAACCTACCAATGCATCAAGGGGCTATAGTGGGACCCGTCTATCACTTACTATGTCTAATGAATTCCTCATATGAAAAGGTTGAAACCAAATCTAAACATTCATATTAAAACTAGCATAGGAAATATTAATATTCTAACCATAAACCATGAATGGTAAAAAAATAGCACATCCACAGTCAAACATAACTCATTAAATACAATATGGAATATTTTATTATAATAAATCAAAATCAATCATGAATAACTAAGGATATTGACATATATGAAAATAATCAATAAAACTATTTGAGATAAATATCCAATTTTTCTCGAAAACAATTAAATATCTCACTATTTATCAAGAAGCTGTTAAAAATAAATTTTTGAATCAAAGTGTCCCATACCACATTGAAACGTTCAAAAGGAATTTTAATTTTTAAAACATTTCTGTATATATAAATAAATCCTTAACACCATTATTAAAACATGGACATTAATGAAAAGGATTTAGAAGAATAAGTTTCTAAAACATTGAAAAAAATATTTTTATTAGAGTTCCTAACCCAATGATAGATTCTTGAATAAAAATAATTGAGGTAATAAAAACATCATAATATAATTATAATAAATTTACTACTGATATACTATGTGAAATTACATTATGTACACCATATAAATGTCAATTGGTGTATAACAACAATGAAGTCCCAATGGAATGTAAATTGAGATGAAATCCCTTTTAAAGACTATATCCTTAGGTTAAGGATAAATCAATGACATAATTATGTGTAAAAAATATAAATACACTCAAAATGATTGGATGTTATTTGTAAATCAATCAAAAGGAATTCACATATATTTTTGTAAAAACAACACTAATGACTTGGATGTTTAACTTAATGAATGGAAATTGAGTTAAGATTACTCTTATCAAGTTCATACTGATGACTTGAAAATCTATCAATGGTGTGATTATGTGTATAAATAATATATCCACACAAAGGGGAGAGTATGTTAATACATAAGTAAAAAAATAGTGATTTAACACATAATCTGGGAGTAAAACAATCAACGAAGTTTACGTAAAACCTAAATAGTGTAAATGGGAATTAGAAATTCCCTTACCGATTTGGTAACTTCCAAAAAATACACCCCCTGAAAGAAGGATCATACAATAAAAGTTTAAATTCCAATAAATTAAAGTATTTTACACAAATAATATAATCATGGGTTGTTCATACACCACACAAAATGAAATAGTGGAAATATATCATGAATCTCATAGAAATAAGAACTGAGATAAAAATATCTTACCTTGTACTTTTCCTTAGTCGAGGGTAGGTTAAACTCATGTATAATGGTGAAATAATTATTATTAAATTATAAAAAAACCACATACATAAATATGATATCAAATATGATCTTCTAATATTTCTTTGTTAAAGATATTTCAATAGTATCTTCATTTCAGGTGTTAACTGATTCATTTTTCTTTTATATGTTTTGTTACATAAGTCATGATTGTAATGGATAGGATTTATTTTATTAATATCCAAAATGATATTAAGTTCATAAAAATTATTTTTTAATCATAATGTGATATTTATTCTTGAATGGTTATGATGGAGAATGGATCTCATCGCGTTCCTGGAGATGGTAATCTGTATGTAAGCACGATCAACAATACCATTCTATTGATGGTAAAATCATATGTAATTGGATGTTATATTAAATATAAATAATAATAAACATGTTATATTTATTTTTTTACTTCAATTATACTTATTATTATACCCATTCAAAAAATTAGCTGATGAATAACAAACTACAGAATGACGTGGAGACAGTAAGCCCTACATACACACGTATGGTGACTTTTTCATTCCTAGGATGGATAGAATAATGAATATATTTTTACCATATTTATAATAAAAAAATTTATACAGAAGTTTCTGAAGTTATTATTTTGTTATAGAAAAAACAAATAATGAGGAAGTGGAAGAGGAAAAGAATTTTGAAAGAGGTGATGAAATTATTACCTCTTCTTCGGGTGATTTCTTTTGATTTGATCAGAATGGCTCCTTAGGTTGGATTTAAGACCAATGTAAGGACACTAGAATTTATGTTAGGTTAGTTAGGAGGATATTTGAGCAGGTTTTGGATGATCCAAATGGATTTGGAGGTGTGATTTTGAGAGAAGGGTAAGTACCCTTTTATTAGAGAGGTAGGGGTCACTTTAGGAAATGTTTGAAATATTAATTTATTATACAATCATATTTAGTTAATAATGTATCCAAAGGGATTTAGTTTTCATATAATATGGGTATGGGTAGAAATAATATCAAATAATAGGTTTTATACAAATTAAGGTTACCATTATAACCTTTTCTTTTAGATTTAGCTATTAGTTAAATAGTTTAACTTTTACACTGTCTTCTTGTATTTTTATATTACATAGTTAATAAACATACTATAAAATTCTAATACAACCCCAAGTGGTTCAAAAATGACATATATATCATTATAATAGTCCTTTAGGTGAACCTTAGGTTTTTACGAATTTTATATCAATTAATAATATAGTATTTGTTTTAAAAACAAGTTTATGTAAATTTTGAAACTATTTAGTATTAGGTTTTTGTAAAAGTAAACAAAACATGATTACATAGAAAAAAATACATTAAATCAATCCTAAAATGTCATATTTACCTATAAAATTAGTGTAATGCATCAAAAGTATCAATTTACATTTATTTACATATTTGTAGTATCAATTATTTTAATCTTTCATTAATAAGGTAATTACTACATCATCATTGTGTCATAATTAAATTTAATTATTTAATGTATAAAAATTATAAATAAAATATCCTGATGTAGGAAATATATTCATATTTTTAAGGAATATTTATATTTGAATATATCTTATCTGTAACACTATATTAAAAATGGTTTTGTTATTAAACTTTGAATTTAACACTTTCAATTCTTCTTAAAATAAAATATAATTAATGTTCTAATATAATCCAAGTGGATAAAAAAGAAATTGTTTTTATTCCTAAGGGTTATTTTGTTTTAAATACACTTATCCAATAAAATTAGGTCATGTTTTAGGGTAATTATAATATCATTTTTACCTTTAATTACCCTCTTTACTTTTATTCGTGGTAAATAAAATTAAACAGTTACATTACACCAAAAATTATTTTCATCCTATTGAATAAAATTTTACTTAATGATGTCAACCTTGTCTCTGGGAGTTTTGAAATTAAATTTATGGAAGTAGTAATATTACGTCTTATGCAAATTTGTCAATGTGCCTAGTAGGTGGGAAAAAGATGATAAAAAGTTGAATAAAATTATATATATATAATCTAATTATATAATTACACCAATTAATTAAATTATACTAATATAGGTATTATGTATCTAATTTTACATAAAATAAATATAAATAAAATAAATAATTATTTAAATAAAAAGTCAGATTTAAACAAAAACGTTGTGTTTTTCACTATTCATCAAAAATTGAAAGTTTTCAGAGAAATACCAAAAATTCACCTTAATATAATTTTGATATTCTGAATTAAAAAATGAAGTCTATTTTACCTAATTTAAAACTTATAATTTTCATTAATTTAATATTAATTCTCGATGTCAAAACCAAAAGGCCGGTTTTTAAAAAGTAAAAACTATCAAAATATTGACAAGTGTTTATGTCCAATTTAAATGTGAAATTACTTTTAATGACCTAAATTATATTTAATGGTAAAAATATAACCTAATTATACATTATAACCACTAAAATTCATAATTTAACACTATAAATCATTTCGATTAAAAAAGATATTTTTAATTAAAATTTAGTATTTTTCACTATACATCAAAATATGAAAGTTATCCAAAAAGTAACCAAAATTTATCCAAACTAAATTTTTATTTATTTATTATAAAGAAGAATTTAATTATCACTAAATTTAATATATAAAATATTCAAATATTGGATTTAAAAAGGGTTCTCTATTAAAAGATGGAAAACTGCATTTTTTGAAATATACTTATTTTAACTGAAAATTGAATTTCTCATTATATTATGTCTATGAAAATAAGGTTTAATGTTAAACATATATAGGATATATATATAATTTAAAAAAAATTAATACTACTTATAACTGCTTTTTGAATGGCTATTTTGGTAAGTCGTGGTGTTCTCAAACTCAGTGTTGTGTCTACTGCCTAGTATCAAATTAATTTCAAGAGATAACATAATATGAAATCTTGGGTGTTACATTCTCCCATCCTTAAATAAATTGTTCCCTCTCAATATTAAATTTTTTTTCCAAAATAAATGTTTAAAAATAGAAAATACCTTTGTGGAAAACCCACATCAGAAATTGGGTTAATAAAATTTAGTCTTAATAAAAAGGAAAGGGAATTGAAAAAGTCACCACCAAATTATGATATGGAATAAGAGAACATTCGTAGAAATTAGAGACACATAATTAGAGGAAAAACATATATATTTATTGTGATTGATTGAAGTCATCAATCACAAACAAGTGAAATATTGAGGGCCTCAAAAATATCAATCTAGGATGATTTAAAACATCATCAGTTCAATAAAACATAAAGTATTAGGATAACACAGTTTTGGTTTTAATATCCCTTCCCTAATATTTATGAATTAATTTCTTCATATAATAAGGGAAAAATATACATGACAAGTAGAGTTTCATCCTTCAACTAATTCCTACCACAAACTCATCTTTCACTTCAGAAGATAATAGAATTCAAAAAATATTCTATTTATCCTAACCATATAGGGTTTCAAAAATAATGAATTTATAATTCATTTGAAAGACTATAAAAAACAACATTATACAAACAATGAAATCACATTGGTCAGTGATAGGTGACGCACCCTTATCACCTTTCAGTTGCGGGCTTAAGTCTCATAGGCTTTCCGGATGTGATGGGTTGTCACCTGACCTCTGAGTTGTCCTTTTTTGTAAAAATCCAAATATAATCTTATGAAATTTCTTAAACTTAAACAATATTATCCAATGTAAAATATAATACATTCCAAATATTAAACTTATCCAAAATACTTATTTCCAAAGTCAGAGTCCAAAATTTATAAGGAAGGTAAACGTAATGAAGATCTCTTTTTTCCACATAATAATATGAAAATACCTTCATCATGTATTCTCTTAAAACATGGTAACACCATGAATTACCATATAACCTTATTGAATACATTCAACATCACTTTTTTCTTATAGAATACTAGATATACTTCTTAAATATAAAATTTTTGAATACTTGAACAATTATGGAATAAAAAAACAATTAATTAGTGTCAAGGCAGTCAAGAATATCGAATATAATTTACCCAAATCAATCATATATTATCCCAAAATCCCTACCTCAGTATCAAAACCATAATGAGGTTTATCTTTACTTTAACCACGTATTTCCCAAAAAAGTTTAACTTTCTATTGAGTCATTTTTATTAAAACCATATAATCTCAAATCCTCAATGAAATAGTACTATAGTACAATACTGATTTATTAACCTAATTCACATAACCCATACATCACTAATACAACACACAAATGATATCATTATTTAATAAAAACATAAGAAAACTAGTCATTCCTCTTCATCTACACTAATATCATAACTTTATTATTATCCAATAGCATCATTTGGGGAATACTCTGTTGATTTTGACACTGATTGACGTAGTGTCCCAACTCCTTGTAGATAAAGCATTGTAAATTTGAAACCCTTATCTTACCCTTGTAATCATGTACTTGGAGTCATTTTTCTCCACACTTATAACAAAATCTCATTCCCTTCAAGCAATTACCAAATTTAATCTTTCCACATTTATCACATATAGGAAAATATATCTTTCACTTATTCTCTTTATCCATCTTTATCTCTACCATCCTTTTCTTCTCTGGATCCCCTTCAAATCCATTGGACTCTGAGAATTCATTACTTATCTTATTAACACATGATACTATTAATTTAAATAATGAGAATACGTGGGAGACTATTTTCCTTCTAAATGTTGGCTTAAGACCATGAAAGGTATGATCCTTCATACTCTTTGGATCATGTGTTTTTATGGAGTTCTCATTCCTTCTACGGGCAAAATTTCTAAATAATGGCATACACTAGGTTAGTTTATGAATTGTAATGTATAATTCCAAACATGTAAAATACCTAAAGTAAATAGTTTATGCATATAATCAATAATCATAAAAAAATGTTTTATTCGAGGAGGCATTTACTCATAAATACTTCATAATGTTTTGTAAAGAAAATATGTTTTATCCTAAGAATATCCCCTAAGCGTGTCATAACTAAGAGTGTGGTAAAGCATATTTTGGCGTACTAGGATACCCCGGTTCATGCCCGAAACTCCTTATAAGAGTATTCACTCCTAGGTACATCTGTTCCAGTGCTTCCTCTACCTGCTTATATCCAAACATGGACGTATTGATTGTAAAATAGTCAAAATCACTACATTACCAAAATTATAATAATTTATTATATTCTAATCATCAAATACTATCTTAGGGTAATGTTATCTAATCACAATTGTTCTAAATCTAGCATCCAAGGTTTGTAGTAAAATTATTCTGATACTAAATGCAACACCCCGACACTAGTTACCTAGAGTCTACGAATTATTACATGAGATTGTCATGATCACAAGGGATAAAATCCTAAAAGTCCGATTAGTTTAGTATCCATGGAAGTACTAGATACATACATAATTTTTATATTACATCATGAAATAGAATAACAACAAAAACATTGTGTATGTTTTTAACACGCTCATATCTTGTACCCTATCCCTTCTGGTCAATCATAATATACATCTTCACATCCTAGGAAAAGCTTAACATATGAAAGAGGTGAGATCAGATACTCAGTAAGGATATCAAAATAGTGGAATATTTCTTAAATAATCATAAACATTGATGGAAATGTAAAATACTAAAACACAAGCCTTTTAAAATTAAAATTCAACATAATATGGAACAGATAAATCAAATAATGCCATTTAAATATTCACTTGGATATTCTAATAGTTGAATAATCATATAAAATATCAATATATAATTTGATAATGATGGAATGCATAATACAGAACATAATAACCACATAGTCAAGGCCTCATGCCAAGACTACAAATAAATTTTTTTTTCAAGGTCTTCAGCCAAGACACTAATTTTTTTTATGAGACCTTCCGATGAATCGAGGGGCTATAGAGGGTCCCTACCATTACTTACTAATTCCAATGTATTCCTTATATGAAAAGGGTGGAGCATAATCTAAACATTCATGTTATAACTAGAATACGAAATGTCAACATTTTAACCACATACTATGAATGGTATAAAAATAGCACATACATAGTCAAACATTACTCTTTTAATAGAATATATAAGATTTTATAATAATAAATCAACCTCAATCAATAATAATGAAGAATATTTACATAAATGAAAATAATTAGTAAAACTATTTGAAAGAAATATACCCTTTTTCATAAAAACCTTTAAAATTGTCAATATTTATCAAGAAGTTGTTAAAAATAAATTTTTAAATTAATGTGTCCCATACCACATTGAAAATTTTAAAATTAATTTTATTTTTTAAAACATTCATTCCCATAAAAATAAATTCTTAACACAATTTTTAAAAAATGGACATTAATGAGAAAGATTTAGAAGAATAAATCTTTAAAAAATTTAAAATTATATTTTAGTTATATTTACAAACCAAATGAGAGACCTTGAATAACAAAAATTGAGATAATAAAAACTTTATAATATTATGAGAATAAATTTATTCATGATATACTATGTCAAATTACAGTATGTGCACCATATAAATGTGAATTGGCGCATAACAACAAAGAAGTCTCGATGGAATGTAAATTGAGATGAAATACTTTATAAAGAATGTATACTTAGGTTAAGGATAAATCAATGACATAATTATGTGTGAAAAATATAAATACATTAAAAATTATTGGATATATAGTGTAAATAAATTAGAGGACATTTTCACATATTTTTGCAAAAAAAACACCAATGACTTGAATGTTTAACTCAATGAATGGGAATTGAGTTAAGATTACACTTATCGAGATCATATCGATGAATTAAAAATTTATCAATAGATTGATTATGTTTATAAAAATTATATCCACACAAAGGGGAGTGGATGTTAAAACATAAATAAATTAATATTGATTTTACACATAATCTTTGAGTAAAATAATCAATGAAGTTTACATAAAACCCAATGAATGGAAATGGGAATTAGAAATTCCCTTACCGATATAACTTATGAAACCTACACCCCATGAAATAAGGATCATACAATAAAGATTTAAATACCATTTAATTAATGTATATTACACAAATAATGTAATCATGGACAGTACATACACCACACAAAAAGAAATACTGGCAATATAACATGAATCTCACCGAAATAATAAGTGATATGAAAACCTATTAACTTGTACTTTTATTTATTAGAGGGTAGGTCAAACTAATATATAATAGTGAAATAATTTTTATTAAATTATTCAATAATTTCATACATAAATATTATATCTTATATGATCTTCAAATATTTCTTTGTTAATGATATTACAGTAGTATCATCATTTCGAGTGTTAACTGATTCAGTTTTATTTATATGTTTTGTTATGTACGTCATGTTTGTTACGAATAGAATGTATTAGATTCATATACTGAATTATATTAAGTTCTTAAACGTTATTTTTTTATCATGAAACGATATTTATTCTTGAATGATTACGATGGGGAATGAATCTCCTCGTATTCATGGAGATAGTAATCTGTACGTACGCACGAGCGACAATACCATTCTATTGATGGTGGAATTGTATGTAATTGGATGGTATATCATATATAAAGAATAATTAGCATGTTATATTTATTATTTACATCAATTATACTCATTGTTATTCCCATCCAAATAATTAAGAGTTCAATAACAAACAACACCACGACATGGAGATGTTAAGTCGTACGTACACATATATGGTGTTTCTTTCATTAATTGGATTGATATAATAATTAATATGGTTGTACCATATTTATAATAACCTCAAAATTTGTAGATGTTACTGGAGTTTTTATTTTGGTATGGAAACAAAAAGAAAGAGGAAGTAGAAGAAGAAATGAAATTTGAAAGAAGTAACGAAATGTTTACCTCTTACTCAGGTGTTTCCTTTTTATTGGATCAAAAGGGCTCCTTGGGTAGGATTTATGATCAAATTAAAGCTTCTACGTTTATGTTAGGGTGCTTTTGAGGATATTTTAGCATGGTTTGGCTGAGCCAAATGGCTTTGGAGGTGTAATTTTGAGAGAAGTAGATGTTTCCTTTTATAAGAGAGGTGAGGGTCACTTTATGAAAAGCTTGAAATATTAATTTATTATACTATTATATTTGGTTTATAATGGCTCAAAAAGAATTTATTTTGATGATATGGTGGGTATAGGTCTAAAAAATCTCAGAAAAATAGTTTTTAAACAAGTTTAGTTTACCATTTTAATCATATCTATTATATTTAACTCTTAGTTAAATAATTTAACTCTTACAATCTCTTCTTGTATTTTTATATTTAATGGTTAATAAAAATACTATAAAATGCCAATAGAACCCAAAGTGGTTCCTTAATGACATATATATCATTATATGATTCCTTTGGCCAAATCGTATATTTCTAGGAATATTATATCAATTAATAATATAGTATTTTTTTAAAAACTCATGTACGTCAATTTTAACACTATTTAGTATTTGGTTTTTTTGAAATCCAAAAAACCTTTATAACATCAAAAAAAATCGTTAAATTATTACTAACATGTGTTATTATATTTTAAAATTAGTTTAATGCATCAAAAGTCTCAATTTAAATTTATTTGGATATTTATAATATCAATTATTTTAATCTTTCATTAGTAAGGTAATTACTGCATCATCATTATGTTATAAATAAATTTAATAATTTAATGTCTAAAATTAATGAATAAAATATCACGATGTAGAAATATTGTCCTATTTCTAATGAATATTTATAGTCGAATTTATCTTATGTGTAACCCTATATTAAAATGGTTTTGTTATTAAACATTGAATTTAACACTTTTCACACTTCTTTAAATAAAATATAATAAATATCCTAATCTAATCCAAGTGGATCAAAAAGAAACATATTTTATTCCTAAGGTTTATTTAGGTATAAATACACTTATCCAATATAATTAGGACATGTTTTAGGGTAATTATAATGTCATTTATACATTTAATTACCCCATTAAATTTAAACTATGTTAAATAAAAGTCAAAAAGTACTATTCACCAAAAATTTGTAAATGTGCCTAGAAGGTTGGTAAAAGAGGTTAAAAAGTTCAATAAAATTATATATATAATCTTTTTATAAAATTAATTCAATGAATTATATTGTAATAATATAAGTATTATGTATCTATTTTGACATAAAATAAATCTAATCAAAATAAATAATTTTTGAAATAAAAAGTCACTTTTAAACAAAAATGTAGTGTTTTCACTATTCATTAAAAATTGAAAGATTTCAGAACCCTTTTAAATCCAACATTTGAATCTTTTATATATTCAATTTAGTGAAATTAAATTATTCTTTAGAAGTGAGACATAAAATTTTTGTTTGGATAAATTTTTGGTACTTTTCTGATAACTTTTATATTTGGACGAATATTGAAAAATACTAATTTAATTTGAAAACATATTTTTTAATCCAAATGATTTGTAGTGTTGAATTTTTCCATATATTATGTCTAAGAAACACAAAAGTAGAATGTTAAAACTATATATGATATATATAAAATTCAAAATTTGGATAATAATTTTCATAACCTCTTCTTGAAAGGATAGTTTGTTAAGTCATGGTGTGCTCAGACTCAGTGTTGCGTGTAACATAAGGTATTGAATTACTTTTACGAGATAACATACTCTGAAATATTGGGGTGTTACACGTGAGAGGTGGTTATGGAAAAAAAATTAAATCGGTTCACCATGATATAGTTCGTCATACTCCTAATCGATGATTTCATTTCCCATTTGATATATGGATAGATAGATATAGTACATGAAATTAACATAATAAAACATTAGAATATTTTAGATACTAGTGTTATTGTATTAGAATCATTATTAAACTATTATAAGTGGTAAGAGATGTGGAGAATAGAATGTTCTTAGTGAAGATAATTACCTTCCCCTAAAACAACCTTTATTTGTTAAATTATTAAAGACCATATTATTAATCTTCATAGATTACTAAAAACTATATAAAATACATAATGATATTAGGGAGGTGTTTTTGTAGGTTTTGGCCATTCAAATGTTCTTTAGTTTTGTGAATATGTAATGGGAGGAAGTCCAAAATTATAATCTAGGAGTGACATTTTGGAAAATACCAAAAACTATTTAATAATCGATATCACTCTAATTCCATGTTCCCAGAGACATGATAAATAATGTATTATAGGGATTATTTGGTTGATTAAAACCTCCATAATAAAAAATACAAATGCTTTCTCTCAATTTCTTAGTTTACACACTTTTACTATTTATTTTTCACCTCATCAACAATTATCTTTTTATTTACAGATGTAATTAAGAATTTAAGAATAAAATTAAAATTAGCCTATTTATATAACTTGTACAAAATTATTCTAAATATTAAATAATATTTATTTATTACTGATCTAATGTGTGATGGAAATTATTTTTACACATGTACATGTTACCCACAAAACCCTATTTTGACCTTAACCACAATAATTATATTTTATTATTTTTACTAAAAATTATGACAAAAAAGTATTTTACCCAAATATATAATATAAATTATGATTATTACAAACATGGAACCCATTTAATCAAATTAAATTCACTTACATGGAAAAATATAATTTAGAATAAAACCGACAAAGGTGATAAAAATGTTGTTTTCCAATGAGAAACTTTTCATAAAAAAAGTTTTAATATAAAAATTCAATATGAAATTGATTTAAATGACCTAAATTAGTATAATAAATATATTATATGAAAACCATTACATTTAAAACCTTATTAAAATAAACTTTATCTTGTAAATTCTTTAAATAAAAATGAAAGTTTTAATAAAAAACATTTTTTACTATTCATCAAGAAATTAGTATTTTCAGAAAAATATCCAAAAATCACCCAAATATAACTTTGAAAACTATATTTAAAAAATTATTTTATTATTATAATAAATTTTATTAGTTTAGTATAAAATACTTTTATTATTTTTTAATAAAAACATTTTTTGAGAAATAGTGTTTTGATACATATAAAGACATTACTAAAAATGATCTAATTTTTTCATCAACATGTTTTCCTTATAAAAAAATTTATATGAAATATTTTAAATGTTTTTATTCCAATTAAAATAATAATTTTTAATGATGAGTTTATATCAATATTTTTTAAATAAAATAATTAATAATATATTGTGTTTTGTTAAAATGTAGTGTTGCATGTAATGCAAGTTAACGAACATATTAAATTTTATAAAAAAATTTTTTTAAAAAATAATCATTGTTTTACACTCATGGTGGAATACATATATCTCCATTGACTATTAATACACATTTCTATTGATATGTTAAAACGATGGGAAGATCAACTATAGATTTCATTTCTTTGTTTTTATTTGAATTTTTTGTTATGGATTTGAGATATAGAAATGTTTTTGTTGAAAAGTTGGTTTATGTAAGAGTATTAATGGTTTGGATATTGATGTTAATTTCATGTGTAGTATGGAATTTAGTTTCATTGTGTAGTTTTATTATTGAATTCAGTTACTTTCTATGGGAGTAATTCATTATAGTGGGGAGAATTGTCACAAACCCATATTATCTTTAAAATTGGTATTGATGATTTTGGACTAATTTATTTTTAATAGGGGTTATAATAGGTTTATATTATGTTATAGTTGTTTAAATAATATTTTTATATGAACATTGACTAGTTCATTACGTCAAAGCGGTTACCATCCCTTTAAGTAGATAATGTAAAATTCATTTTTTTAGATAGTGGTCTTTCATGATGTGAAGTCATATTAATTTCATTAATGAGAGTCTACACACCATGAATAGCAGATTAAAATCATGTAGCGCTATATTAGGGTCATTGGAGCCTTATGTAATGGCCATTTATGCGAGTATAGAGGGATTCTATTCCATTAATGAGTATATTTCAAAATTTTATTTTTGTGTTTCTTTATAATTTATCTTATAGGTATATCACAACATTACGGGTTTCTTCCCCCTTTGAAAATTTAAAAACATTACAATAATAATTCCCTTCCCATATCTCCCACTCCAAGGAGTTTTTTTTTGGAGTTCATTAAGTTTTAATGTATTTTATTCTGTGTAATCTTCCCATAACCACTTTATCTCCTATCTTCTTTCTGTTTTCCACTTTTTTTCATAATAATGGTGTATCATATTATGGATTCACTTAGGAAATACTTTTATTGGGGTTTTATTAATTTTATGATTTCTACTAATAATAAAAATGTCTTCTTCCCTTGTCCTAATAGATTTACACCAATAATAGTGGGAGATATTTGATTTAGGTAGGTGGTTTGTGTTATAATTTTTCGATTCAATTTACATTGTAAATGAGTTTTGTAAATACATGTACCTTATAATGATATTTTATAATAATTAGTTTATGTTTATAAGAGGGTTTCATAATGTATTTGAAAATGAAAATATATTTTTTATGTGTTATTTTTCTTTTCATGGGGATTTATATCTTTATGATGAGTATTGGATATGGGATTTATTCATAGTGTAATTTTATATGATTTAAAAAAAATTCGTATGTTATTGAGTGATTTTTATATACTCATGTTGGCTATATAAATGATTAGTGCAATTTTGTAGGATTTTTATTATCATTTTTCATATTAGAAGCTTCCAGTAAAGTTTCATCCTTTAATTTTAGAACTTTTAATGATATTTGATTTCAAAATGGATAAAAAATAGAAAACCATAATGAAGAATTAAAAAGTTTTTCACAATCTAGGTTAACACCATTATGTTATTTCTTTATAAGAAAGTATATTCTATAGTGGTTTTCAGAAGGATTATTAAAATTAAATTTTTTTATATTTAATTTATGGTATGATTATCACCTTCATCAAACAAGATTCTTTATTATTATATTCTAATATGATTGTTTCATAAGTGAATTATATTTAAATATTATGTTTTTTAAATGGTGAATGTGTATTTATGTTGGGATTGAAAAAGGTGGTTTTTATAGGTGGGATGGGGGTGATTTCAATATATATGTCTCCTCACCAATTTAAACATGATTAATGGGAATATTAGGCATTTTAGTCAGTGGTTGAGATATAGTCACTATATCATCCAAATGGGATGGACTATAACCAGTTAGTAGGGAAGTACCTAGGCTACAAAGGAGTACCACCTTGGAGTATGAATTATAGGATTTAATTTTAGATAAGGATTAAATATATAATAAAAAAAATTATACTCAATTACAACTAGGACCATCTCCTGAGGTATATAAGAATATCACATGATGAATTATTTCTTCTATTTTATGTTTTAATGTATTTTTTCCAGATATATTTATTTTACAACTATTTATTCCTTTTATTATCATTGACTTCATACTCCACATGGTCTAATATTTCATTTATGTATATCATTGATTCTAATAGTTTATATGATTTATTTTTTTCTCTAATATATCATTATTTTTCAAGGAATTTTTTGAATTTATTTGGAAAGGAGAATATCCTAGAGAAAGGTGTTTCAAATGAATTATTTGATATTATTTTTAATAAATTTACCTAAAGCATGAAATATTTTTTTAAAATAAAGTTCAATAATAAATCAGGATTCATATTTAATAAATTGTTTGAGAAACTAATTTAAATACAATATTCCAAACATGAATTTGGGTTTTTTGTATAAGGTATTATTTGGAATATTTGGTTATAACCAGATAGGCAGCAACACGCACACCCTACCTATGCCAATCAGTGGTTTTATAATTTATTTTCATTTATAGGGACAAGATTAGTACATTATTTCTTCTAAAGAAGTTTCAAATTTTATTATTTATGGTGACCTAGTGGTCACATAGATACAATGTTGATTATTTTGTGGTTTTTGTATCATAGATGTATCATCCTAATCAACCGTTATTGTATGAACTGATATTTCATACTTATTAATTTATTTTTTAATTTTATTTGGATGTTACTATCAAATTACACCATTTTTTTTAAATATAACACTTCTTATATCATTTCAAACATATATTTAATTTATATAGTTGTTTTGTTAGGATCTTAGGTGGGAGTTCCATACACATTATTATTCATTAGGGAAAATTGTTCCCATAAAGTATGGTTTAATATCATATCACTATTTTCAAACCCTTTGGAATCAAGAACTATTTTAGGTCCATATCAAGGGGAAAATTAGATTTCTAGTTCAGAGATGGAGTATAATGGATTGTGAGAAAAAAAAATTTATAAACCATAATTATTTTGGCCAAATTAATAAATTTTCTTAAAGTTGGCCTTATATAATAATTTATGATATATAGAGGCCCTAATTAAGTATAATGCACTATTTTAAGCAAAATTGATCTATTATTTTCTTATGGTGGTATGTTTAATCTATCACAGGTTTCATACACTTCTTATATAATCCCCAGAATCACTTTTCATTTCTTATATAACACCCAGTCATAAGTCTTCTTTTGTTGAACATAAACTATTAATTTTATCACCAAATTTTCTTTATTTGAGGTTTTAACTACCATAATGTAATATATATATATAATATCATATTGATGCTCTAATCCCTTATTTTGTGTAACCAAAATTGTCATTCACAACCAATGATATATCTTATTATAACTAGTGACTAATAAAAATAGTACATTGCAACTTAAGATATATTATACTAAAATTTTTGGGATGGCATTAAAAAATATATAATGTTCATATATGTTAGATTATACAAAATGATATCACCAAAAATGACTTATTATATTCATGTTATTCCCAAAGAAATAGTAGAAAAAATTGTATATTAGAAAATCAATGTGGCCTTGATGCCATTATTGTCCATTATAAGATCATCTCTATAAAGACACCAACCCAAGTGTCCTAAAGCTTGTGCATTAATTTATTAATTTGGTATGATTTCGTGTAATCAAATACTAAAGGAATGAATAGTTTAATAGCCATGTAAGACCATATTACATTAATAATACCCATAATGCATTGGGAAAATAAAATAAAATATGATACAATATAAAATGAAACAAAAATACATCCTTGAAAGATTATTGATAGTTTTATTCTTCATAACCTTCGGAAAGGAAACATAATAAAGGGATTTTTTCAGATTCCTAGTATTCTTAAGTCATATAATATCTGCATAAATAATAATGCATGTTGAATAACTAAAGAACACATGCCATTAAAACATAATCTTGCATGAATAAAATATGAATGTAATTTCATATTAAAACATAACCATGAATATTATAGAATAGAAATAATCATATATACTATAAATTACTTGTCTCATAATGAGGGAATGCACAATTCCAGACATTTGAAACATATCATTATGGCACCATAAAAGATGTCTGAAAATATTAGGGTAAGGCCTCAACCAAAACCAAATTCTGTTTTGTCTCGTGAGATATAATGATGCATCAAGGGGATTTATAGGGCCAAAAAATCACTTTATAAGTAAGATTAATTTTTTAAATTAATGGGTATAATTATAAAAAACATGAATATGTAAAATGTAAATAGATTTTCACAATTTTTAATCATAATAACTAACAAATTTGAGTAGTAGGGTGAATGGTATCAAGATAGCACATCAATAGTGAAACCAGTCTAAAACATTTTATAACATATGGTAGATAATTATAATAATATATCAATCTCAGTAATGAATAAAATTCAATAGAGGTTTTGAAATAGATAAAATTACTCTAATAAAATCATCGAGGAATTTTGAGAGAAATACCCTTTATTACTTTGAAAAATAGAGTTCTTTTAAAAAATCAATTTTATTTATCATGATTATTTATGTAAAACAATAAATGAAAAAATATATCTTTTCAGGAATAAATTAGTTATCTTAGAAAAATAATTTCTTCTTTAAAAATATTATGTTTTGTAGTTGAAAATGGGTATGAAATCGAGACGTTCCTTTTAATGGGGCTTGAATATCGAGAAGAAATGGGAAGGTAACCATGTAAAAAATTATGTTCCCATAAAATAATGGTAAAATGATTTATATTTCTAATTTTTTAACATATATATATAATTTTTAATAATTATATAAAAATAATTAAGAATAACATTGGTGTAGAGAGAAATAAATCATAACATGAATGAAAAAATGGATATTTGAAAAAGCACTCTTACAATGATTGTATCATTAGAGTGAGGATAAATAAATGAAATAATTATGCGTTAAAATATAAATACACATAATATAAGTGTAAATTAATTATAAATAATTCTTATTTCACTCACAAATATTATTAGAAAAACATATTTTATGACATAGATGTTTAAGTGAAAAAGAATTTAAATGAGAAGAAAATTGAATCTTACCTCTTGAATATTTTCTCTTTAAGAACCTCCTTGGGCTCTTGGAAGTTATCATTATATGATACCAGAAGCACTATAATGTATCAAGGTATGAAGATAATTTAATTTTTTATATTATAGTTGACATAGAACTCTCCAGGTGAAGAATATTTGTGAAGGACGAAGCCTCCTTTTATATGCGAGGTGAGGGGTAACTTAAGAATTACTCAATTTATAAAAATATAATAAATCTATTATTGGGTTTAAGACTTAAAAATGGACTCCAAACTAAATGGGATTACATTTTTGAAGAAATTTTATCATTTTTGTACTTGTTCAGTAATTTTGTGATTTTAAATTAATTTAATAATATATTTTATTCCTGAAAAATAATTTTTTCAGAATAAAAACTATTCATAAACATGACTTTAAACACAACAAAAAAAATTTAAAATTAAAATAAAATCCTTTATTATATAATAGACACGTCATTTTCATCTAGGTAAAATATTAATTTTATTAAAAAGAAAAAATTACATTTATTTTTTATATCTAATATCATTAATTTGATTTATTCATTAATTTAATTAATATTGCACCATCATTGTGAAAAACATTATGATAATTATTTTCTGACTAAAAATTAAAAATTAAAATATGTATGAAATATAATATAATTATATTTGAAAATACTATTATATTTCAAATAATAATTTTTGAAAACCTTATATTAAAATATTATTAAAATTAAAAACTAAAATACGAAAACATGACTTCATTTTGAAGTAATATATTACAATGGATTTCATGTAATTCAGGTGGGTTCCAAATGAAAATAAAACAATATTATGGTCTAAAATTTCATATATAAATTTTTTATCTATAATATGGTTTATTTAATAATTCTTTTAATTTTAATTAAAAACACTTTGTTTATTTTTCTTATTCTTGCACAAGCACTACATCAACATTTCATAAGCATTAATTTTAATTATTTTATATATAGAAATTAAAAATAAATTACAACCATAAAAATAAATTATTTAGGTACAACATAAAATTATATATTCATTTATTATGTATATTCACTCATTTACATTACTAGATAGCTTATTAAATTTGTTCTTTTTGTCTTTTCTTTCCATGTGTAAGAATTGCATTGGAATTTAGATAATATTAATATTATATAACTATAAAATAGGAAATTATTGACCAAAAAATACATTATATAAAATAATTAATAAAAATGTTCTGATAATTTTTTTTTATCTCATAATTATTATTTTTTAGGAAAGAACTTTTCATTTTTAGTGCGGCATAGGCACTATATTGACAATGAATATTGTTCTTTTGAACTTATTAAAAAAAATATAATTTCTATGTTCTCAATTATACATATATAAAGATTATCGTATAAAATAAATATTTATTTATTTAATATGTTTAATAAATTTTATATGATAAATAACTTTTGACTCTATCAAAAAAATTTAGGTATTTTTTAAAAACCTATTTTTTACTATTCACTAAAATTTCAACTGTTTTAGAAAAATATAAAAATTCAACATAACCATTTTTCAGCATGTAAGATTTAATTTGAACTCTATTTGATGAAAATAATTTTCCAAATATGGGAAATTAAATTGTAAATTAAAAACATAATTTTCAAGAAAAATAAAAATTTTAAAATTGCAACAGATTTTATGAGAGATTGAAAAATTAAATAATGTCTCATAAAATTATATTATAATAATTAAACATCAAAATATTAACTTATGATTATATTTTATGAAAATTAATTTTATTAGGAATCATTTTAATAATTATAAAAATTTAAATAAACATTAAGTTTTATAAAAATACTCATACATAATTAATAATTTCTAAAAAATTTATTTACATATACTATAATCTAATTATATCATACATTCATTTAAAATATGTCTAATTTTTTTTATTATTTCATCAGTAATATTACTATTCATAAGGGTCATATTACTATTCATAAGGGTAACATTACTATTCAAAAGGAACAAGTTACTATTCACAAAAAAAATTGTGTTGATCCTATCAGACTCTAAATATCATACTGATCACAATAATGTATATAATGCCCCAGCCTTAAACCTTACTTAATATTGAATAATTCACATTGAGGATCTTTTCAGGTTTATAGTATTAGATAATTATATCATAAATCATGAATTACATTCCACATTTAAACAAAGTGGTTACATAAAAGATAGTATTCGTTTTTCCCCATCAAAGGAAACATTTTTAAAATAAAACATGGATTCTTTCTTGACACTTCCTTGACACTATCATCATATCATGCACCTTTCCCTTGACCTGTGAAAAACATTTCAAAAACTTGGGATGAGCATAAAAAGCTTAGTAAGGGAAATGAAAGTACGAAAAGAAAACATTAGTCCATGTATGAAATCATACTTTACTCATAAAACATAAGCATTTTAATATACCTCATCAAATCATGAATAAATCATAGAAATCATAAGGCATAAAGGTAACTTGAGGCATTCATAACATTCTTACGTAGGGAGTAACCCTCTTGGTTACGTTTGGAATACCCATCATAGTATATTCCGTAAATCTCTTCGGAGAAACCTTAACGTTTAACTCCTTCGCGTTACCCAATACATTGGAGAGCTATATCGGGCTCACCCACCCTTAGTTTATCACAGAACCACCCATCTTCATAAAAAATGCCCAAGAACCATAACATAATCACATCACATAACTTAAGCATAAAGGAAATATAACATTCCCAAATTGCAATAACAATATAACCTTTTAAGATATTGAAATAATGAATCCATTCTAAAAACCATTTTCAAAACTATTTAAAACATTTAATAAAGAGATTTTTGAATCAAAGTTTCCCATACCACTTTGATTCTTTTACCATTTTAAACCATTAATATCCATATAAATAAATCCTTAAAACCATTTTGAAAACAAGTATATTAATGAGAAATATTTATAAGAATAAATCATTAAAACATTTAAAACGATATTTTAGTTAAAGGGATTTTAACAAAATGAGAGACACTTGAATACAATAATTGAGGAATAACATTTTATCAGAACTTTATAATATCATGAGAATAAATGGATTCATGATATAATATTCCAAAGGGAAGTATATACACCATCTAAGAGTGAATTGGTGCATAACAACATTGAAGTCTCAATGTAAAATGAGATGAAATCCCTTATCAAGAAGGTGTCCTTAAATTAAAGATAAATCAGTCTCAAAATTATGTGTGAAAAATATAAATACACCCAATATAAGTGGATATTAAGTGTAAAACAATCAAAGGTCATTCACACATATTCAAAGGATGACATATTCAATAACTACATGTTGAACCCAATGAAATCGAAATTGGGTTAAAAAGTTCCCTTGGTAAAATTCGACAGCCTAACGACATCACTTTAAAATCATAAAATTAGTTGATGAGAGAGAAAATGGTATCTCATCACTTGGACATAAAATTTACAAAAATAAAGATATATAAGAACATATCTCAACATTATAATATGTAAATTAAAAGACCCAATAAAAGAAGTCTTTTAAAAAGAGTAGGGTGAAAAGTTCACTTACCGACTTGGGTATCTTTGGAAATATACACCCCATGAAATAAGGACAATACAACATTGATGTAAATACTCATAAAAAAAATTAGATTACACAAATAGTAGAATAATTGGCAGTACATATACCACTCAAAGGAAATGGTGGCAAATGTAGCATAAATCTCACAGGAATAAAAGTGAGATGAAAAATCCCTTACAGAAAACTCGGCAGCCTAACGACGCCACTTAAAGCTTCAAAAAATGGATTAATGAGATCAAATAGGGTGTCTCGTAATATGAACATTAAAATTACAGAATGGGGAATATAAAATAACATCCCCAAAAATAAGAAAGATGAGCTTAAAAGAAATGAACATAAAATGGGGTACTTAAAAAGAAATAGAGAGGTAGGATCCCTTACCTCATGTCCGACATGACTCGATTGTTCTTTAATCTCCTGAATAATAAAATTTGATCCATTTATAATTTCTTAAGGACCTCCTTTAAATATTATTATTCAGTTCATATCACATATTATAATGTTATAATAATTGGTTAATAAAGTGAGTTCATATCACACGTTTTTGTCGATGTTCGGTACATGAGTAAAAATTGAACTTGTTGGAAGAGAATTTTCCATGTAGTTATAGGTACATCATATACAGAATTGTATTGATGTTTTAAATATCATATATATCCAGTATATATTCATTTTATACTATTCCAAAGCATTTGGAGATAAAAAATTAAAAGCACCGTTCATGGAGATGGTAGGCCGTATATACGCATGAACACTACATTCATTTTTTTTCATATTAATGGAATTAAAATAAAATGAGATATATATATATATTATAATTCCAGAATTATATCCATAATTTAGATGTAATATATTACATATATATCCATTATATATATTTACTTATAATAGTACATAACATTTGGATATAAGAAATGATATGTACCGTTCATGGAGATGGTAAGCCGTACGTACGCATGAACGCTACTTTCATTTATTTTTTTTGTATTCAATGGAATGAAATAATAATGATATAAAGGTATATTATAATTCCAGTAGGATATAATATGTAATACCATTAATTCCATTCTTTATACATCCCACATATGGCATTAATGAATCAGATAACTTTGAGGGGGTGGTAGTCCGTACTTCCTAAAATGAAGATATCACGTTTACCCATAATGGTATGCCATAAATGAAAAATACATAAGATTAAGAAAAACATAAACATATTCTATATCATATATAAATATAGTGACATCTTAATGGCCACCTTATAAAGTGTTAAAAGAATATTGAACAATCATTGTTTCGTGAGGAAATAATTCGCCACCCACAGAAATAGTATGTTCTTTAACCATTAGAAGGAGGTGTGTGAAAGTGTAGCTCTAAAACTTCTTATAAAAACATCCTAGTATATTTAATATACTGTTGTTGTTACAAAAAAAGTAATAAAAAGAGTTTAGGGGTTTGGAGAAGCAAAATAAAACAAAAGAACACAAGGGAAGACATTACCTTTAAATCGGGTAACTCTCTTTGATTTCAGCTCAAAGGCTTTCTTGGAAAGGATTCTGCCCAAAGTGAGGCTTAAATGATTAAGAGAGGGATGTGTAGAGAGGAAATAGTCAGGGGTTGGCTGATCCAAATGCTTGATATTTTTGGGTAAGGTGGTAGAGGTGGGGGCCGTTTATAAGAGGAGAGGAGGGGCACTCTTGGAATGTTATAAAAGGTTACTTTATTATAAAATTATTTTCGGATTTTAAAGGTCCAAAAATTATATATTTCAAGGATAAGGTAATAATAGTTCTAAATCCACACATCCAATAAGTTTTTGACATGTGTAGGTCTTATATTTTACATTATCTTTTCATTTTATTTAAATCGTTAAATAATGAGGTAATCGCTGCATCATTATGGTGTCATAAATAAATTAATTTATTTAATGTATAAAAATTATAAAAAAAATATCATGATTTAGGAAATCTTTTTATATTTCTAATGAATATTTATAGTTAAACATATGACTTGTATAACCCCATTTAAAATTTTTTTTAGTAAAACAACTCATGTTTGTGACATTTTTATTTTAACTTTAAATAAAAAGTTATTTATGCCATTTTCCTACCAAAGTGGCTCCATGGGGTCCTCAAGTTGACCCATGGATTGTTTTGGTCGGCCATGACACATAAAATGAGGGTAGGACCTGTGTCTAGGTCATTTCATATTATTAAAATACTATTTTTACCTAAAATTACGCTAATTTCCTTTAGTCGTGATTAATAAAACTTTAAATTACTATTCACCAAAAAATATTTTAATCTCATTGAACCACATTTTACTTCTTAATGACAACCATGTATGTCGGATTTTGGAAAATCAAATCACAGAAGTGGCAAAGTTTCATTTATATGAAAAATCAGTTTCTTTAACTAACACTTAGTGGTTTCACTATTCATCTAAAATTGAAGTTTTTCAGAAAAATACAAAAAATTCACCCTAAGTTATATTTGATATTACAAATTCAAAAATTATTTCTATTTTAAAAAATTCAAAACATATAAGTTTCATTAATTAATTTAATAATTAATTCCCACTGTCAAAACAAATAGCGTGTTTTTAAGAAACAATAACTATTAAATGATTGACACTAGTTTAAGTCCAATTTCAAAGTGAAATTAATTCCAATGACCACTATTGGATTAAATCGTAAAAATATATTCCAATGGGCTAAATGCCCACTGGGCCTTCGGGCTATGTAATGAGTCTCCCTCTACCCAATTAAAGAGGTCTTTGCTTTGCTTTAATAATAAAATTAGGCTTCGGCCCCAAACTTTTAAAAAAGGAAATTCAAAAGATAATCTAATCATATAAATAAACTAGATTAAAAAGAGGTTTTGAATTAAAATACAACATTTTTCACTATTCATTAAAAAAATGAACTTTATCGAAAAAATACCAAAAATTTACACAAAGTAAATTTTGATGTCCCGATTCTAAAGAATAATTTTATTTTGTCAAATATAACACATAAAATTATCAAAAAGTGGATTTAAAATAGGTTCTCCATCAAAAGGCGGTTAATCGACCTTTTAAAGAATATTAGAATGTTTACGCTTAAAATTGGATTCATTCGCATTTTTAATCCTCTAACATTTATTGTAAAAAGTAAAAATATTTGACAAACATATATAATCCTTTTATAGTTAGTTCTGTTCATTCCCTCCATTACAACGGCTAGGCGTTAACTACCATTTAAAATAATATTATTTTATTATTAGAGTGCAACGTAAGATTCCCAAGAAACTCGTTGTTGCGTATTGGGTACGCCATCGAGCGTAGTGTCCCCTTTAAAGTAATATTAATATTTTATTCAAAAATATGGATAAATGTTAAAATGTAATATTCTATATTTACCTGGGGTGTTACATCCTTCCCCCTTTTGGTAATTGCGTCCTCGCAATTTTATAATTGATCTTGGAAACTTCATTGAAAATCCCACATCGGAACAAGAGTTAGTAAAACAATCATTTTAAAATAAATAAAGATAAGTACAAAGGTCACCCGAGTTAACCCATACTAGGATTCCATGTAGGAAAACATGAATATGGAAGAAAAAACAAAGGGTCATGTTCTGAGGGAGAGTGGTAGTAAAAATTTCAAGGAGAAAGGTAACCATAAGAAAATCACAAACTTGTGATGGGTTAAACGGTATTCGATTACCCAGTAAGAAAAGTTAACAGAAAAAATTCTTATTTTAAGTTACTCTTCAATGATGAATTTATTTTTGAGCTTAACTAAATCATAATGAAACATACTTACTTGTCATGTAGACTTTTAAATTTTGCTAGATTCCTTAATCAAACTAATATTTTCTCCAAAAGACGAGTATTTAGGAAGACTTATTCACATTAAGAGTACTATAATCAACTTCTTGAGAATCAACTAATCCACAAAAGAGAAATATATATTTCCCATGTCTTTAGACAAAAACCAAAACCAATATTTTTAGTATGAGATCAGAGAATCCACAAAATTATAATCCTTTATAAAAAGAAAATCTATTCTTAATCTCCAAAATTTGTCCAAAAAAACCCAAAGTTCAAAGAAGACCATTCGATAAACAATTATCCATAAAATACTTCAAAGTAAACCAAACTAAGATTGAAACCCAAATATTTTAAGGATTTAATCACATAGTCTTCCAAGGTACAAATTAACTTTTATCTCCAAATAACATCAGTTGCTCTTAAATTCTCATATTGAAAAGTAATTAACCTAATCGCATATCCTCCATGATAGGTTAATAATTTCTATAGATAACCCAAAATAAACTTACTCTTGATTCCTAAAATCATATAACTAAAATTAATTAGTCAAACTAACCAGGGACTTCACGTAGTCCGGTGGTAGGTGATAAATACCAGTCGCACTTTGGTTGTGGGTTCGATTCTCGTAGCTTTTCCGACGCGACGGGTTGTCACACGGTCTGCATGTTGTCCTTTTTCCAAAACTACATAATTCTTAAAACATTCCCCAAAACTAGATAAAATCTTCAAAAATAATCATAAAATATTTTAACCTCAAGTTTATCTCATGCCTTCCATTTTCCATCATAACACATAATAACCCATAATTACCTCAAATGTAAGGATCATATAATCCCTAATGGTTACCATTATAATTATTACCTGAACTTCCACATCGATTGGTCATCTCATACATGATGCATTACAGAATATACCAAGGTTCAAGTGGTTGATCATGACTCCTTGATAGTTGGTTATGAACAACCACGAGTTTTCTCATTGAATCCCCCATTTCATCCAGTCTATTAATCAGAGAACCACTACAGTTTCCTTCAAAGCTATTGTCACTTTGGTGCCTGCTAGATCAATCCATTCACTAAAAACCAAAATGTCAATGTGAGTATATAAACAAAACCATCATGTACTAATGAGGAAGATACACACTAAGATATAATTACTCATTCAATTTTTCTAAAACTAGGACTCTTTCTGAAATCCTAACCATTATGGTAATGTAACTTATGCCTAGAGAATACCCTAACCTCTAAAGTTATCTAAACCGACCTCTGATACCAACTATAATGCCCCAGCCTTAAACCATACTTAATATTGAATAATTAACATTGAGGATATTATCAGGTTTAGAGTTTTATAGAATTAGATCATAAATCATGAATTACATTCCATATTTAAACAAAGTGGTTACATAAAAGATAGTATTCATTTTTTCCCATCAATGGAAACATATTTAAAATAAAACATAGATTCTTTCTTGACACTTCCTTGACACTATCATCATATCATGCACCTTTCTCTTGACCTGTGAAAATCATTTTAAAAACTTGGGATGAGCATAAAAAGCTCAGTAAGGGTATGATAGTACGAAAAGACAACATTATTCCTTGTATGAAATCATACTTTACTCATAAAACATAAGCATTTTAACATACCTCATCAAATCATGAATAAATCATAGAAATCATAAGGCATAAAGGTAACTTGTGGCATTAATAACATTATTATGTAGGAAGTAACCCTCTTGGTTATGTTCGGAATACCCAACACATTATATTCCCTAAATCCCTTTGGATAAACCTTAACGTTTAACTCCTTCGCATTACCCAATACATTAGAGAGCTATATCGGGCTCACCCGAACTTAGTTTATCATGGAACCACCCATCTTCATAAAGAATTCCTAAGAACCATAACATAATCACATCACATAACTTAAGCATAAAGTAAAGATAACATTCCCACATTTCAATAACAATATAACCTTTTAAGATATTTAAATAATGAATCCATTCTAAAAACCATTTTCAAAACCATTTAAAACATTTAATAAAGAGATTTTTGAATCAAAGTGTCCCATACCACTTTGATGCTTTTAAAATTTTAATCCATTAATATCCATATAAATAAATCCTTAAAACCATTTTTAAAACATGGATATTAATGAGAAATATTTATAATAATAAATCATTAAAACATTTAAAATGATATTTTAGTTAAAGGGATTTTAACAAAATGAGAGACACTTGAATACAATATTTGAGGAGTAATATTTAATCAGAACTTTATAATATCATTAGAATAAATGGATTCATGATATAATATTCCAAAGGGAAGTATAAACACCATATACGAGTGAATTGGTGCATAACAACAATGAAGTCTCAATGTAAAATGAGATGAAATCCCTTATCAAGAAGGTATCCTTAAATTAAGGATAAATCAGTCTCAAAATTATGTGTGACAAATATAAATACACCCAATATAAGTGGATATTAAGTGTAAAACAATAAATGGTCATTCAAACATATTAAAATGATCACATATTCAATAACTACATGTTGAACCCAAAGAAATCGAAATTGGTTTAAAAAGTTCCCTTGGTAAAATTCGACAGCCTAATGACGTCACTTTAAAATTCATAAAATTAGTTGATGAGAGATAAAATGGTATATAATCACTTGGACATAAAATTTAAAACAATAAGGATATATAAAAACATATCTCAAAATTACAATATGTAAATAAAAAGACCCAACAAAAGAAGTCTTTTAAAAAGAGGAGGGTGAAAAGTTCCCTTACCGACTTGGGTATCTTTCGAAATATACACCCCATGAAAGAAGGACAATAAAAAATTGATGTAAATACTCATAAACGAAATTATATTACACAAAGAGTAGAATAATGTTCATTACATATACAACTCAAAGGAAATGGTGGAAAATGTAGCATAAATCTCATGGGAATAAAAGTGAGATGAAAAATCCCTTACGAAAACTCAGCAGCCTAACGACGCCACTTAAAACTTCAAAAAATGGATTAATGAGATCAAATATGGGTCTCTCGTAATATGAACATAAAAATTACATAATGATTTATATAAAATAACATCCCCAAACATAATAAAGATGAACTTAAAAGAAATGAACATAAAAGGGGGTACTTAAAAAGAAAGAGAGAGGTAGGATCCCTAACCTCGTGTCCGACATGACTCGATCGTTCTTTAATATCATGAATAATAAAATTTGGTCAATTTATAATTTTTTAAGGATCTCCTTTAAATATTAGAATTCAGTTCATATCAAATATTATAATGTTATAATAATTGGTTAATAAAGTGAGTTCATATCAGACGTTTTTGTCGATGTTCGACACATGAGTAAAAATTGAACTTGTTGGAAAAGAATTTTACATTTAGTTATAAGTACATAATATCCAGAATAGTATTGATGTTTTAAATATCATATATATCTAGTATATATTAATTTTATACTATTCCATATCATTTAGAGATAAAAAATTAAAAGCATCGTTCATGGAGACGGTAGACCGTACGTACGCATGGACGCTACTTTCATTTTTTGTCATATTAATGGAATTAAAATAAAATGAGATATATAAATATTATAATTCCAGAATGATATCCATAATTTATATGTAATATATTACATATATATCCATTATATATATGTACTTATAATAGTACATAACATTTGGAGATAAGAAATGAAATGTACCGTTCATGGAGATGGTAAGCCGTACGTACGCATGAACGCTACTTTCATTTGTTTTTTTTGTATTAAATGGAATGAAATAATAATGATATAAAGTTATATTATAATTACAGTAGGATATCATGTTTAATACCATTAATTCCATCCGTTATACGTCCCACATATGGCATTAACGAATCAGATAACTTTGAGGGGGCGGTAGTCCGCACTTCCTAAAATGAAGATATCGCGTTTACCCATAATGGAAACCATAAAGGTATGCCATAAATGAAAAATACAGAAGATTAAGGAAAACATAAAAATATTATGTATCATATATAAATATAGTGACATCTTAATGGCCACCTTATAAGTTTTTTAATGAATATTGAACAATCATCGTTTCTTGAGGCAGTAATTCGCCATCCAAAGAAATAGTATGTTCTTTAACCATTAGACGGAGGTGTGTGAAATTGTAGATAGAATAATTCTTATAAAAACATCCTAGTATATTTAATATACTGGTTTTGTTACAAAAAAAGTAATAAAAAGAGTTTAGGGATTTGGAGAATCAAAATAAAATAAAAGAACACAAGGGAAGACATTACCTTTAAATCGGGTAAATCTCTTTGATTTGAGGTCAAAGGATTCCTTGAAAAGGATTATGCCCAAAGTGAGGCTTCAATGATGAAGATAGGGATGTGGAGAGACAAAATAGGTAGGGGTTGGCCGAGAAAAAGGCTTTAGAGGTGTGGGTAAGGTGGTAGAGGTGGGGGCCTTTTATAAGAGGAGAGGAGGGGCACTGTTGGAAAGTTATAAAAGGTTACTTTATTATAAAATGCTATTCGGATTTTAAAGGTAAAAAAATTATATATGTTGAGTATAAGGTAATAAAAGTTCTAAATCCACCCATACAATAGGTTTTTGACATGTTTAGGTCTTATATTTTACATTATCTTTTCATTTTATTTAAATCGTTAAATAATGAGGTCATCGCTGCATCATCATGTTGTCATAAATTAATTAATTTATATAATGTCCAAAAATTATAAAAATATATATCATGATGTAGGAAATTTTTTTATCTTTTTAATGAATATTTATAGTCAAAAATATGACTTGTATAACCCTATTTTAAAATTGTTTTAGTAAAACAACTCATGTTTGTGACATTTTTATTTTAAAAGTTATTTATGTCATTTTCCTACCAAAGTGGCACCATGGGGTCCCCAAGTTGACCCATGGATTGTCTTGGTCGTCCATGACACATACAATGAGGGTAGGACATGTTTATAGGTCATTTAATATTATTAAAATATTATTTTTACCTTAAATTACACTAATTACCTTTAATCACGATTAATAAAACTTAAAAGTTACTATTCACCAAAAATTATTTTAATCTCATTGAACCACATTTTACTTCTTAATGACATCCATGTATGTAGTATTTTAGAAAATCAAATCACAGAAGTGGAAAAGTTTCATTTAAATGAAAAACCAGTTTCTTTAACTACCACTTATTGGTTTCACTATTCATCTAAAATTGAAGTTTTTCAGAAAAATACCAAAAATTCACCCTAAGCTATATTTGATATTCAGAATTAAAAAATTATGTCTATTTTAAAAAATTCAAAACATAAAAGTTTAATTAATTAAATTAATAATTAATTCCCGCTGTCAAAACAAATAGCTTGTTTTTAAGAAACAATATCTTTTAAAAGATTGACACTAGTTTAAGTCCAATTTCAAAGTGAAATTAATTCCAATGACCACTATTGGATTAAATGGTAAAAATATATTCTAATTTCACTTTAAAAACAATTCAAAAGATAATCTAATCATATAAATAAATTAGATTAAAATGAGTTTTTGAATTAAAATACAACATTTTTCAATATTCATTAAAAAAATGAACTTCATCGGAAAAATACCAAAAATTTACAAAAAAGTAAATTTTGATGTCCTGATTCTAAAGAAGAATTCTATTTTGCTATATATAACACATAAAAGTTTCAAAAAGTGGATTTAAAATAGGTTTTCGATCAAAAGGCGGCTAATCGACCTTTTAAAGAATATTAGAATGTTTACGCTTAAAATTGGATTAATTCGCATTTTTAATCCTCTAATATTTATTGTAAAAAGTAAAAATATTTTACAAACATATATAATCATTTTATAGTTAGTTCTTTTCATTCGCTCCATTACAACGACTAGGCGTTAACTACCATTTAAAATAATATTATTTTATTATTAGAGTGCAACATAAGATTCCCAAGAAACTCGTTGTTGCGTGTTGGGTACGCCATCGAGCATAGCGTCCCCTTCAAAGTAATATTAATATTTTATTCAAAAATATGGATAAATGTTAAAATATCATATTCTTTATTTACCTGGGGTGTTACAATGTATGTTTGTTTTTTTAAATTAAATTTAAAAGTTTATAAAAATTATATTTAATGGATAGATTATACTATATTTTATAATAATTATAATAACAAATTGTTCTTTCATAGATAAATAGTATTATATGAATTATAAGATATATTAAATTTATTTTTAAATCCTTGGTGTGTTAAATTATCCCCTACATAAATAAATTTCATCCTTATAATTTGAAATTTCACTTCAAAATAGAAAAAATAATTTGATACTAAAAAATACCTTGGTGGAAAACCCACATAAGAAAAGCAGACCCAAGGATAACATTTTTTTGTTTCAGGATCCTTTCCCTAGTGCTATGAAATTATTTCAATCAATAATAATGTAAAGAAATATGATTACTTGATATGTTTCAACATACACAATCTTATCCTTTCGTAGTTACATTAACAATTCCTCCTTCAATTTAGGGAACTAGTTGTATCATAGGGTAAAATAATCTCTAAAAAATTATCAAAAGATCATATTACACCATTTAATAAATGGTTAACATTTCCAAAATATTAGGATCCAACACTTTAGAAAGAAGGTAATTGTATAAGGACTTGACCGTAAACCTTACTTAATCTTGAGTTATTTCAAGAATACATGTTGAGGATCTTTTCAGGTTTAGAGTTTTAGAGAATTAGATCATAAATAATGCTTTACATTCTACATTTAAACAAAGCGGTTACATAAAATATAGTATTCATTTTTTACCATCAACGGAAACATATTTAAAATAAAACATGGATTATTTCTTAACACTTCCTTGACACTATCATCATATTATTTACCTTTCCCTTGACCTGTGAAAAACATTTAAAAAACTTGGGATGTGCATAAAAAGCTCAGTAAGAGATATAAAAATTCGGAAAGGAAACATTAGTACATGTATACATAAGAATCAATGAAATCATAATTTACTCATAAAACATAAGAACGTTAACATACCTCATGAAATCATAAGATTTATGAATAACTCCTAGAAATCATATGTCATAAAGGTAACTTGGGGCATTCATAACATTATTACGCAGGGAGTAACCCTCATGGTTACGTTTGGAATACCCATCACAGTATATTCCCTTAATATCTTTGGAGAAACCTTAACGTTTATCCACTTCACATTACCCAATGCATTGGAGAGCTATATCGGGCTCACCCTCCCTTAGTTTGTCACGGAACCACCCGATTTCATTAACATTTCCCAAGAACCTTACCATAGTCATAACACTTAAAACATGCATAAAAGAAACATAAAATTTCTAAATTTCAATCATAATAGATCACATCACGATATCATCATAAATAAAAACATTTAATAAAATCATTAAAACTCTATGAGATAAAAATCCCTTTATAGATGGAAAATATTAAAAGAAGACATTTAAAAAAAATTTAGAATCAAAGTGTCCTATACCACTTTGAAACATTTGAAATGGTTTTAAAACATTAATTTCCATATAAATAAATCCTTAAAACCATTTTTAAAACTTGGACATGGATGATAAATTTTTAAAAGAATAAATCTTTAAAACCATTTTAAAGCAATGTTTTAATAAAAGAGTCCTTTTCCATTTTGAACATTTAAATTATAAGACACATGAGAGTAGAACATTTTCAAAACTTTTAAATGACATTAGTATAGAAATAATATGGATATGTAAAGTCAAAAGGTCTGTATATACACTTTATAAAATAATAAAAGTGCATATCATTAAGAAATGTCTCAATGAGAAGAAATTGATATGTAACCCCAATCAAGGATCATGCCATTAGAACAAGGATAAAGAAATTAAATAATTATGTGTGACAAATATAAATACACTAAATATAAGTGGATACTCAGTGTAAAATAATCAGATTACATCCAAACATATTCATAGAACGACATAATCAAGAAGTAGAGGTTTAACCCAAAGAATTGGAATTGGGTTAAGAAGTTCCCTTGCAAAAATTTGATAGCCTAACAGCGTCACATAAAATTTTAGAAAAAGAGTTGATGAGAGAGATAAAGGGTATCTCATCACTCAGACATAAAATTTACAGCAATAAGGATATATGAGAACATATCCCAATATAAGAAAATGTAATTTAAAAGACAAAATAAAAATAAGTCTTTTAATAAAAAAATAGGAGGGTGAAAGATTCCCTTACCGACTTAGGTAACTTTTGAAACGTACACCCCATGAAATAAGGACTATAAAACATTAATGTAAATACTCATAAATGAACTTATATTACACAAATAGTATAGTAATGGGAAGTACATATACCACTCAAAGGAAATGGTGGCCAATGTAGCATAAATCTCACGGTATTAAAAGTGAAATGAAAAATCCCTTATGAAAACTCGGCAGCCTAACGACACCACTTAAAACATCAAAAAATGGATTTATGGGATCAAATAGGGTCTCTAATAATATGAACATAAAAATTATAGAATTAGGAATATAAAATAACGTCCCCAAACATAAGAGAGAAGAGCTTAAAAGAAATGACATAAAAGAGAGTACTTAAAAACAAAGAGAGAGGTAGGAACCCTTACGAAAATTCGGCAGCCTAACGGCGCCACATAAAAATTCTTAAAATGAATTGATGAGAGTAAGAGGGGGTAAATGATCATATGAAAATACATATTTCATTATGGTGAATATTAAAGAACATCCTCCAACATAAGAACATGGAGCATAAATGAAATTACATAAAATAGGATACTTGAAAAGAAAGAGAGAGGTCGGATCCCTTACCTCAAGTCCGACTTGTCTTGTTCGTTTCTTTATATTCCTGAATAATAAACTTTGGTCAATTTATAATTGCTTAATTACCTCATTTAAAGATTATTATTCAGTTCATATCACATATTATAATGTTATATTAATTGGTTAATAATGTGAGTTCATATCAGACGTTTTTGTCGATGTTTGGTACATGAGTCAAAAATGAACTTGTTTGAAAATGATTATCCATGTAGTTATAAGTAAACCATCTCCAGAATAGAATTAATTATTTAAATATAATATATATCAAGTAAATATTAATTTTATACTACTCCATAACATTTGGAGATAAAAATAAATGAAATTCACCGTTAATGGAGACGGTAGGCCGTACGTACGCATGAACGCTACTTTCATTTCTTTGTCATATTAATGGAATTAAAAATTATTGAGGGATATATATATTATAATTCCAGTATAATATATATGTTATATAGGTCACATATGTTCATTAATTTCATTCTTTATACATTCAATGTATTTCATGAACGAGTCACATCACTTGAGGGGGTGGTAGTCCACACTTCCTCGTATGAAATTATCGCATTTTCACAACATGAAAAGCATAAAGGCATGTTTAAATATAATATTCAGAAGGATATGGAAAACATAAATACCATATATATCATATATAAAATATAGTGACATCATAATTTCCACCATGAAAGGTGTTAAGAGAATATTGAACAATCATCGTTTCTTGAGGCAAAAATTCACCATCCACAGAAACAGTATGTTCTTTAACCATTAGACGAAGGTGTGTGTAAGTGTAGCTCAAATAATTCACATAAAAACATCCTAGTATATTTAAGATACTGTTTCTGTTACAAAATAAAGGAATAAAAAGATTTTAGAGGGGTTGAGATGCAAAATAAAACAAAAGAACACAAGGGAAGACATTACCTTTAAATCGGGTAACTCTTTTTGATTTGAGCTCAAAGGCTTCCTTGGAAAGGATTATTCCCAAAGGTGATGCTTTAATGATGAATAGAGGGATGTGGAGAGATGAAATTGTCATGGGTTGGACGATCCAAAGGCTTGAGAGTTGTGGGTAAGGAGGTAGAGGTGGGGGCCTTTTATAAGAGGAGTGGAGGGGAACTCTTGGAAAGTCAAAAAAGGGTACATTATTTTCAAATGATTTTCGAATTTTAAAGGTCCCACATTGATATATTTAGACTATAAGGTGATAAGGGTTCTAAATACACCCATCAAATAGGTTTTTGACATGTTTAGGTCTTAGATTTTACATTATCTTGTCATTTTATTTAAATCGTTAAATAATGAGGTAATCGTTGCATCATCATGGTTTCATAAATAATTTAATTTATTTAATGTCTAAAAATAATAAAATAAACATCATGATGTAGGAAATATTTTTATCTTTCTAATTAATATTTATAGTTAAAAATATGACTTGTATAACCCCTTGTAAAAATTGTTTTAGTAAAACAACACATGTTTGTGACATTTTAATTTTAACTTTAAATAAAATGTTATTAATGTCATTTTCCTACCAAATTGGCTCCATGGGGTCCCCAAGTTGACCCATGGATTATAGTGGTTGGCCATGAAACATCCTATAATGGTAGTACATGTGTCAAGGTCATTTCATATTTTTAAAACATTATTTTTACCTTAAAATACACTAACTACCTATAATCGTGATTAAAAACGTAAAAGTTACAATTCACCAAAAAAATATTTTAATCCCATTGAACCACATTTTAATTATTAATGACAACCATGTATGTAGGATTTTTAAAATTCAAATCACAGAAGTGGTAAATTATCATTTAAACGAGAAATCAGTTTTTTAAACTACCACTTAGTGGTTTCACTATTCCTCAAAAATAGATGTTTTTCAGAAAAATACAAACAATTCACCCAAAGAAATATTTGATATTCCGAAATCAAAAATGATGTCTATTTTACAAAATTCAAAACATATAAGTTGCATTAATTAATTTAATAATTAATTCCCCCTGTCAAAACAAATAGCGTGTTTTTAAGAAATAATATCTATTAAAAGATTGACGCTAGTTTAAGTCCAATTTCAAATTGAAATTAATTCCAATGACCACCATTGGATTAAATGGTAAAAATATATTCTAATTTCACTTTAAAACCAATTCAAATTATGATCTAGTTATATAAATAAATTAGATTAAAAAGATATTTGGAATTAAAATACAACATTTTTTACTTATTCATTAAAAAATGAACATTATCGGAAAAATACCAAAAATTTACACAAAGAAAATTTCGATGTCCCGATTATAAAGAAGAATTTTATTTTGTCAAATATAACACATAAAATTGTCAAAAAGTATATTTAAAAGAGGTTCTCCATCAAAAGGCGGTTAATCGACCTTTTAAAGAATATTAGAATGTTTATGCTTAAAATTGGCTTCATTCGCATTTTTAATCCTCTAACATTTATTGTAAAAAGTAAAAAAAAATTACAAACATATATAATCATTTTGTAGTTAGTTCTGTTCATTCCCGTCATTACAATGGCTAGGTGTTAACTAAGATTTAAAATAAAATTATTTTATTATTAGAGTGAAACGTAAGATTTCAAAATAACTCGTTGTTGCGTATTGGGTAAGCCATCAAGCATATCATTACTTTTAAATTAATATTAACATTTTATTCACAACTAGGGATAAACATTAGAATGTAATATTATTTATTTACCTGGGATGTTACAAATTGAATTTCCATAATGAACTTATTAAGAAACATGAAGTTGCTCTTAATCATCACATAAAAATATTAGGGTACATTAACCTTATATTCTCTCAAATCATGGTAGTAACATGAAATATCATAAAACCTTTTTTAATATGTTCATGCTTACATACTCATTGTGTATAACATAGAAATTTGGTTATATTTCTCATGTATACAATGTTGTAGACTCTGCCACTTTTTTGACGGTCCATTATTTAGATCCAAGATAAAAAGTTCTATCAAAATTACATTATCCCAAAAATAAACTCTTTATTACAAAATTTATATCTTAGTATCCAGAACATATTATGTTTTTTCATTCCATCAACCATGTATTTTTTCAAAAGTTTAACTTCTTACAGGGTCACTTTTCCTTGGTACCATTCATCATATAACCTCAAATACTTAATGAAATGGTATTGTAGTAGAATCCATATATATTATATAATTCTTATAACCAGTGACTAGTTGATTAAGATACAAAAAGGACATAATTACTGAATTTAAACATAATAAAATTAACCATTCCACTTCTTCCATTATATTAGAATAATCTTGAGCAAGGTCAATTTTATTGTATATTCCTTTGAGTCATGAGACATTGATTTGAATTGTGTCAAATATCATTGTTGTTGAAGCATTGAACAATGGAAAAAAATTACCCTATCAATCAAAATAATTATGGCCTTTATATCTACACTTATATAAAACTCTTGTTCCTTTTAAGTATATACCAAGGTGTTTCATTCCACAATTATCACATGGGGGGAAATAATTATTTCCCTTATTCGATTTAACTATTTTCCTTAGTTTTTTTATTCTTCTATTACTTCCTTCTGAATCCATAATATTTATTTATCTCTCTATCCTTTTCATGACATGGAACTATATCCTTTTATGATGATAATGTTTTATAGATTAGTTTCCTTTGAAAGAATATCTTAAAACCATCGAAGAAACGATCATTCATACACTTTGTATTATGTGCATTAATGTGGTTCCCATTATTTATTGTAGGTGCCATTTCTAAACAATTTCATACACTAAATTATTTCATAAAATTCTGAAACATAATGTATAATCCTAATACTAGTCAAATACATAACATAAATTGAAAATTTTATTCGTAGCTAAACTCATAAATCATAGACATTTTTTCTTTGAGAAAATGTTTACATTTAAATCCTTAATAATGGTATATAGAGAATATGTGAATTATCTTATGCATTCCCCTTAGGAGTGTCAAACCAAGTGTGTAGTAAGGCTCATTTCCATGTACCAGGTTACCACATGTTAGGCTCAGGATACCTTGTTAGATTTATTAACCCTTGGCATATCTATTCCCGAACCACATCCATTATTAGTATCTAAATAGTTATTAATTGTTTGGAAGACTTACAGAAACTCAACCTTACCAGAATTCTATGATTTTAATCTATACTTTTCCCAAAATTCTATCTTTGGGTAACATTATGTAATATAATTTTTAAAATATAGTTTCCAGGGTTTCTACTAATCTTCCTCTAATACCAACAGTACAGACCAAGACCCCAATTGGCCAGAGCTTGTTCCTTAGTTTATTATAACGGTATGATTGCAAATATTTATATCCTTAAATACCAACTAGTTTAGAATTCCTATAAGACCAGATTACATTCATGATACTTTAAATACATTTTTAAAGGAAAATAAAACATGATACAATATAAAATGACTTAAACTGCATCCTTCAAATATTATTGAATGCATTCCTCTTCATAACTCAAGGAAAAGAAATATAAGAAAGGGGTGAGCTCAGATGCATGATAAGAGTAATTAATACATGACATTACAAAATAGTAAGGCATGGTGAATAACTAAAGAACACATTCCATTAAAACATAATCTTAATGAAAATAAGGAAGGAATAAAAGATGAAAATAATTCCATAATAAAACATATCCATGGATGTTATACTAGTTGAATAATCACATGGACTATAAATTGCACTTTTCATAATGAGGGAATGCATAATTTAAGGCATCTGAAACATATCGTTAAGGACAAGGACAAGACGTCTAAAAATTCTATAGTAATGCCTCAACTAGAACCCAATTCTATTTGGTCTCATGAGACCTACCAATGCATCTAGGTTATGTGTCAGGCCCCACATATCACATTATAAGTCCAATGAATTCCTCATATGAATGAGGTTAAATGTAAATAACATGAACATATGAAATGTAAATAACTTTCCCTAATCTTTAATCATAATCACTAACCAATTTGAGTAGCATGGTGAATGATATCAAGATAGAACATACGTAGTCAAACTGATCATAAAAAATTTAATAAAATTTTTTTGATATCAATAATAAGATATCAATCTCAATGAATCATAAAACCCAATATAGGTGTTGATATTGATGAAAATAATCTAATAAAATCATCAACTAATTCTTGATTGAAATACCCTATTTACTATAAAAAGAGGATTCGTTTTGGAAAAATAATTTTTATTCGTAAAGATTGTTTTTCTGTAACCATAAATGAACAAATATATTTTTTTCATAAAAAAATTAGCAATTTTATAAAAAAAAATGGTGTCTTAATATAGATTATGTAAGGTACTTTAAAATGGGTTAGAAATCGAGATGTTCCTTTTAATTGTGCTTCTGTATCGGGATAAAATGGGAAGGGAATCTTGTAAAACATTTATTATCCCATAAAATAATTGTGAACTTATTTGTATATATAATTTTAGAACATGTATATAATTTATAATAATTATATAAATAATGAATAATTAAATTAGGTTAAAGGGGAATAAAGCATATACCAAATGAAAATGGATGTTTGAGAAAAAAAAATACTTACAAATACTGTATCATTAGAGTGAGGATAAATCAATGTCATAATTTTGTGTGGAAAATATAAATCCATCTAATATAATTGGATATTAATTATAAAAAATTTATACTTCATTCACACATATTATCGTAAAAACATAACGAATGACATAGATTTTTAACTTAATAAATGGAAATTAAGTTAAGATTTCCCTTACCTCGGGTTCGACTACATTCCAAAATTTTCAAAATTACAATAGAATATATTGAATAATGTTAATAATTTATGAAAAACTAAACTCATGTTTATAATAACTGACATAATCTTCTTGAAACATATTTCCACCCATTTATTAACAATATTTTTTTATTTCCATTGTTTCATGTGCGATCTTTCCATGGTCTCCAAAGTCATTTTATTATGGTGTTACTTGTAAAAAAAGAAAAAATAATACAGAATTTATAAAATATATATATAGGTCATTTTAAATAATTAAATTTAAATTAAAACATCCCACGATTGTGGTAAAGTGAAAGGAAAACTCGTCATCCAAAACGGCGGTGAATTGAGACACCACAGACGACGATATCATTATTTTAGAATAAAATAAAAAAATAAGAGATTTTATGATTCATATGTAATGATACAATGTTTAATAAATGGAAATTACCTTCATATATTTATGTTATATAATCACATGAAATCACAACCAAATGAACTACTAATAACTATGTGATCTTTAAACATAATATTGTCACTTTTGTGATTTAAATTTAAAGAATATGACATACACAGTTGGGATATGTAAGATTTTTGGAGTCCGATAAAACCAACTTATTTTTTGGTGAATAATAACATAGCCTTATAAATTGCAATATGATCCTTATGAATAATATATCATCCAAAAGAATAGTAACCTTGCCCTTGATTTTAAAAGTATTAGTATTTTTCTAATTAGAAAATAATTAATTACAATTTATTAATTAATTTAATAGAAAATGTATTTTCTTAAAAGGTTTTAATACATTAAAATTTTTATGTCTTCTAGTTTTAAGATAATTTTATAAGACCTTATGTAATTTTTGAAAGCATCATAAAATTAGTTATAGTTTTAAAATTTTTATTTTTCAAGTAAATTTTGATTTTTATTAAAAATTAAATTAGTCATATTTAGAAATTGTTTTTTAAAAAATTGATTTTTTTGGATTCTACAGGTCAAAATTTGGTTATGGTGAGTTTTTTTGGATTTCTCTAAGATACTTTAATTTTTATGAATAGTAAAATTTGGTAATTTACGATATATATACATTGTATGTTAAATATACTATTTATTGAGTCATGGATGATGTAAACACCTTGGGTTCAAACTCATATTCATATATTACTATTTTTTTCATAAGAATCATTCCTTTGTTCTCTTTTATTACCTATACTCTCATCATACAACTGGTATAAAAGATCATGTAACCTACATGTATCAGAATGTTTTTATTTTAATGGAATAATTCATTATCAACTATACTTTACCCTTATATTATATGAATGAAATGAAAACACCATATGAGATTTGTTAGTTTATCACATTCAAGGATGGCAGGTTATCGATTTCTATTACCATATTCAATTACGGTCATGAAACCATTTTTATAGTTGAAAAAGACTATTAAATATGTATTTTATCTTATGTGATTTTCTAAAATCCTTTTGCACACATTATGTAAAATAATAATAAAAAATAAGTTAATTATGAGAAAAATCACCAAATTATTCCAAGGTTTTATCATTAATGTTTTAAATATTTATTCCCCTTCACTCCAAATAACCAAATGAATTTTATAACCATGTAATTTTATGAATGTTCACTAATTTAATATAACTTCAATTCAGAACAACCATTCTCATCATACATGTTTATCTAAACATGAATATAAGTGAATTGATCATTAAAACCAAGGAATAAAATTATCCCAAACAATGAAATTGAACCTCTTAACTAATTATAAAAGAAATATATAAACTTAATAATGTTATAATGAATCAATAAAATGTAGTGGAGGTTCAATGTAATTAATTAATGAACCTAATTTTATTATTCAGGTCAATTATATAAAGTGAGGAACACCATCGGACCTAAGGTAAGGGATCCTCTCTATCTTACTCTTATTCAAGAATGTCCTTTATGTTATTCCATTTTACGTGTATTCCTAATAATGGGGTATGATTTCTCACCTCCCCCATAATTCACATATGATGTATAATAGACGAGAAACCCCTTTATCTCTCATTAATCCCTCCTAATTACACATGATAACATGTTGATATTCCGTAAGCGATTCTACCCCGACCTCCTATATTCCATCAGTTTGATCTATATTTCATTTTACCCTAAGGATTTTATCATTTATTATTAATTAATACTTTTACATACTAGGTATATGATCCAAAATCTTGTTTAAAGATCCATCCCCCATTCTCCTTCAGTGATATACGTGATTTTAAATCATTCCCTCTATAATACTTTTCGATAGGCAAACCCTTTTTAAGGGAACTTTCCAAATTCGTACCCATCATCATATACACTATTTAATCTGTTTTTAAGAAACCAATTTATTTATAAAACCAAACTTTTTATCATGAAATACTTCATTTTTTACATATGGTTTTATATAAATTATCATTCCATTATATGTTTTACATGACCTTTGATATTTTCCATTAACCACAAAAAATGTTTAAATTATAAAGCTTACCAAAAAAAAACACTTTTAGCATGTTATTACATCAATTTTACATCAATTATCAGGATTTATGACTTTTTTTCTCTACAATAGTCCATGAATTATCTAATTTCTTTCCGTAATTGACAGTTTTCTGATACATTAATTTGTTATACCTTATATCAAGATTATCATACCCAAATCTTTCTCTAGGTGACCCTTATGTTTATGTATGGTTGATTGTGTAGGATTATTCTTGTAAAAATAATATTAATTAACATTTTAAGTCGGGTGTGTCCATATATATCTCCAATGAATTTGATAAAGTTGAGTCTCATTAGATGTTATGTGTAACGATCTCGGTGGTTAGCCTTGGCTTGTGCTACCTTGTGAAATGGTCTTAGTGGTTATCCTTGACATGTGTTCCTCTATGTGAAACAATCCTTGACTCATGATAAAGTCATGATTTATGTTTATTCAACATTTCTATGATTAAGTGTTTATATGTTCCTTTGTTTATATGTTATGAATCTATATTCCATTTTATATCATTATGTCATGATCTCTAACCCATTTGCTAAAGCCTTATTCTTATGTTTATTACCTTACTCGACTTTTAGCTCATTCCATCATTTATGTGATCCCCAGGGTACCCTATGTAGATGTAAGGTCTCAAAGTATGTTATGTGGTCTTTATGAAGATTAAATATAGAAGTATTTTTTTGTTCCCATGTTTTATGTTTTATGTACCTAGTCTTCCAAGACACTCTACCTTACAATCCTTGCCTTGTAATATGATGTTTTATTATTCTTAAAATCATGTAATTTTCTATTTAAAAGGATTAAGTTTCTATAGTTGGTAATAGAGGACGGTATAGTTACTTTCAGAGATTAGGAATAGAGAGCATTAGTAATAACCTTAAGGTTGAGACTATGTTTAAGGAAACACCCCTAAATTTTTTATAAGTAAATAGTAAGTTATTTATCAAGAAAATACATCCATGTCAAGATAGAAATAGGTATATTTTGCTCTGGCATAGATGAATTTATGGGTAAACCCAAAAAAATCACTTTTTCCTAGACTCGAATGAGAAATATCACATGAAAACATGTTATAATTCACTCTTTGTCTGACACTCACGGGGGATATGATTTGGAAAATTTATGATCTTGGTATAAAACATTATTAAGGGAATAATAAAAGAGCCTATAAAAATATAATTTAAGATATATATCAATGATAACCTAGATTTAAACCTTGGGAATCACATGTTAGGATATACTTCTCCTTTATATGTTTATCCATTTATGTTCAAGGTTTCCTTTTTTTACTCAATAGCTAAGTATTAAATCCCCCAAAAGTACATTATTTTTATTAGTTAGTGGCATAAAATGGAAGAAGACATTCCAACAATCAATGTGATAACAAATCTTATGTTTTCCCAAACAATATTCCAAATATGATGGGAGTGGGTGCTCAAAACTTCATGATAGTACTTGATCATTTGGATCATGTTATAAATAATAACTTTAACCATGTGTGACACCCTCCTCCTCTAAAGAAATAGCAAGTTTTCATTAAATAATTCATGTGTAAAAGGCCTCCCATGTTTGTTGGATATTCTAATCCCATCCTTAAAGAATAGTGGATTAAATGCATTAAAAATATATTCTCTACCCTAGTGATCAGAATAAGAGAAAGTTGTACTGGTGTTCTATTGTTTTGATGGGGAATCTGATTGGTTGTGGACACTGATCAATACTATGAATCCCAACAAGGAAATTAATTCCATGGATTTGGAGAAATTACAGATAATGTTTTTCATTAAAGGTTTCCCACAAACCCTCCATATCAAGATGGAAAGAGAGTTCCTTGGACTTATGGAGAAGGAAGATGAGTCAATCATGGCATATGAGGAAATATTTTCAAGGCCTTCAAGGTACGCCTATGTATTCTTCATGAACGCCAAAATCAAGGTGGATTTCTTCTTTAGCGGACTAAAGATGAGTATATAAAAATAATTGGTGATTATAGACTTTGAAAACTATGAGGATATTGTATGTTGTGCTCTTAATATTGAAATGGAGATTGGAGACTCTCAGTGGTGTCTTTGGTCCAATGACTAAATGAGGAAAATGAAACTTAATTTGGTTGTTACCACTAATAAAACCCATGATGGAAAGAAGTCTGATCATCCCACATGTAAAAAATTATGGTAATAAGTATCCCAGGAACTATCTAAAGGTAACTAGGAATTATTCAAATGTTGATATTTGGGACATATGGATAAAAACTGCCAAAGAGATATGAAAAATTACCCTAAAGTAGAAGATGATAGGAAGGTTCAAATCAACACTCAAACTATAGTGTAATGTTATAACAGCAAGTATCATGGGTATTATGAGAACTATTTTCCTAAGTTGTGGGTTTTTAGAGGCAATCAACAATAACCTCCAAGGAAATATGGAAGGGCTTATTCTATCACTACTACTGAGGTGGATCCAAACGATGATGTCATGGAAATTATGCTAGTTTTTCATTCAAGAATAAAGAATGTAATATTTGATTATGGTTCTACACATTCATTCATATATTTCAAGTATATTAAATCTTTTCCAAAACCAACTCAAATTTGGAGGATATGATATATTTAAGAATAGAGATTATGGAAATTATCATTTCCCTAGTTTATAACTCCTCCTCAGTTAACTTTTGTGGACTTAACCCCCTATAATATCTCATCATACTTCCTTTAGTGGAGTTAGGCACAATCTTGGGCATGGATTGGCTATATTTATATAAACCTTACATCCACTATTGGGAAAGGGAGATAACTCTTCGCATCCCAAAGCATCCTATAATTATTTAAAAGTGTATGGTTGAAGAAGAATATCTTTTAGAGTCATTATTTCAAGTGTGTATATTAATACCTTAAGAGAAATCATGTTTAGCTCAAATGATTGAGAAAAGGAAAGAATCATGCATGAAGACATAACCATCATGAGGGATTACATTAATGTATTCTTTAAAGAGTTGTCTGGTATTCCATCTGATTGATAGGTTGAGTTCTCAATTGATCTTATTCCCAAATATCTACAAATATCAAACAAACCTTATACAATGGAAACTATAGAGCTGAAGGAGCTGAAGAAGTAGTTACATGATAATTTGGAGAAGGTTTTTATACGCCAGAGTGCCTCACCATGGGCAGCACCAGTGATCTTCATAAAGAAGATGGATTGATCATTGTGCATCTAGATTTATTTTCGCAATCTCAATAAAATCATGATTAAGAACAAGTATCCCCTACCATGGAAAATGACTTGTTCGATCAGCATTGTGGGGCTAGTTATTTATCTAAGGTGGACCTTCGGTCAGGATATCAAAAATTAGAAGTGGGGAAGGAATATATTTCCAACACAACCATTCAAATGAGGTATGGAAACTAAGAGTTCATAGTGATTACCTTCATAATAACTAATTATCTAGAAATTTTCATGGGTTTAATGAATAGAGTTGTTAGATATTACCTCGATAAATTTTTGGTGGTCTTTATCGACGATATACTGATATAGTTCATGAGAAAGCAGGAACATCATGAGGATTTTAATATTGTTTTAAAGTCTTTGATAAGGGAGAAGAAATATTAAAAGTAAAGTAAATGTGAGTTCTATATGGAGGAAGTATCATTCTTGGGGCATTTTATCACCCACAAAGTGATATTTGCAGAGCCTTCCAAGACAAAGGTGATTGAAGAGTGACCTAGACCGACATATGTAATTGATATCCACAACTTTTTGGGTATAGCTGAGTATTATTGATGATTTTTGAAAAAAAATCATGATTTTAAAACCCAATGACCAAGCTGACATGAAAGCGAGTGAAGTTTGTTTGGACTCAAGAATGTGATGATTTCTTTAAAGAGTTCAAAATGAGTCTAATCACTGCTCCAATACTCACACACCCAAAATGTGGAGAACTATTTGTGGTGTATGGTGATACTTCAAAGAAGGGAATAGGATGTGTGTTGATGAAAAATGATAAAACTATAGCCTATGCTTCAAGGCAGCTTAAAAATTTTTGAGCTAAACTATCCTATGCATGATCTGTACTTGGCAGCTATGATCTTTGCATTGAAAATATGATTCCATTATATCTATGGGGAGAAGTGTAATTTTTATAATAATAATAAGAGTAAAATATATATACACACAATGAGATATTAATAGGATCTAGAAAAGTTGGTTATATCTCATCAAGGATTATGACTTCCCAATCCACTACCATCCCGATAAGGCAAACAAGGTGGAAAATGCACTAAGTAGAAAGGATCCAACATCTTTTTTAATGATGAGAATTTAAAGGGATCCAATATTATTATACTTTAAGAGGATGGATGTGGGAATCATTGAGGGAGGATCATCATAAATCCTTTCTCAAATGATTTCTAAAAAATCCCCTGTAGAGAAAATAAATGATACTCAATAAAAAGATGTGGAAATTCAAAAAATGGTGAAGCCATTAAAAATGGGAAATCCATTGAGTTCAAGATCTATGAATAAGTAGTTGGAATATTTTGGTCACACTTTTGTTTACCATATAATCTATAGATAAATAAGGAAATTTTGAATGATTCACATAGCTCAACTTTCTATATTCACCCATGGAGCACAAAGATGTATCAAGATCCCTGAGAAAACTTTTTTGGGGCAATATGAAGAAGTAAATTACTGAGTATACATAAAAGTGTCTAGTATGTAAACAAGGGATGGCTAAAAGACTGAATTCCAAGGACATGATGCAACCACTGGCCATACCAACGTGGAAGTTGGAGAACATAAACATGGACTTTGTCACTAGTCTTCAATGGTTATCCATAGGAAACAATGCTATAAGGGTCATTGGGGATCGCCTTACAAATACAACTCATGTTATCTCAATTCGAGAGCACTTCTCATTTTTGAAATTTCAGGGATATATATAAAAATATGGGGTAAGTATTCTTGGACTACCACTATCTATTGTATTTCATAGAGATATGAGATTCACCTCGAGGTTCTGGAAAAGTATCTAGTATTATCTAAGCAGTAAAATGAACTTCAGTACGACCTATCAACCTCGAACTGATGGAAAATATGAGTGAACTAATCTTACATTAGAATATATGTTGAGAGAATGTTCTATAGAGTTCGATGGAGGATGGGAATAATATCTCCCATTGGTCAAATTCTCCTGCAACAATAGCATCCTCTTGAGAATATGAATGGCACCATACGAATCCCTTTATGGTAAAAGTTATAGAACACTAGAGTTTTGGGATAAAGTTAGTGAGAATAAGCTAATAGGACCTAAAACAGTCAAATAAATAGTGGAGAAGGTGAAAACCAATTAGCATCACATCAAGGAATCCCAAAGATGACAGAAGAGATATGCGGACAATCATTGATGAAACCTTGAGTTCAAATTTTGATACATGGTATTTCTATAAATATCTCCATGGAAGATGGTAATGAGGGTTGGGAAGAAAGAAAAGCTAAGTCCCTCGTACAAAGACCCTTTTGAGATTCTTGATTGTTTCAGAGATGTAGCCTATCGACGGGAACCTCCACCTATGTGTTCTAAAGTACATTATGTCTTCCATGTATCACTCTTAAGGAAGTATATACCAAATCCTTCACATGTTATCTCTTTAGAGGTGGCACAGTTGTAGAATGATCTTTCTTAAGAGGAGATTCCAGTGAAGATCTTGGATCATATAGATAAATTTATACACAACAAGACTACTCACCTGTTCAAAGTACTATAGAAGAACCATTCGTACAGATAGGGAACATGGGAACTGAAGGATGCAACGAAGGAAAAGTACCTGAACCTATTTATGGATTATAATGTAAAACAAAATTTCAAGGGTGAAATTTCATAAGGGGGAATAATATGATGATCAAATGTTTTACTAATGGAAATTCCCTTATCGTTTTTATGTCGTATAATCATATGAAATCACAAAACAATGAACTACTAATAACTATGTGACATTTAAACATAATATGTTCACTTATGTGATTTAAATTTCAATAATCTAACATACACAGTTGCGATCAGTAAGATTTTTAGAGTTTGATAATACCAAAATAATTTTTTTGGTGAATAGTAACCTAACCTTATGAATAGTAACCTACCCTTTTGAATAGTACATAATCTAAAAGAATATTAACCTTTCCATTGATTGTATAAAAAATTTAGGCATCTTATATGTGATAATATGATCAATGTAAAAGTATTGGTATTTTTGTAAGTTATAAATAGTTCATTAAGATTAAATAATTCAATTAAATGAAAATGTATTTTCATAAAATGTGTTCATAAATTTATGCTTTTATGTCTTATAGTTTTAAGATTATTTTATAAGATCCTATATAATTTTTGAAAGTATTATAAAATCAGTTATAGTTTTAAAATCTGTATTTTTCAAGAAAATTATGTTTTTTATTAAAAATTAAAATAATCATATTAAAATATTTATTTTGGAAAAATTGGTTTTATTTTGGTATTAAACATGTAAAAAATGGTTAGGGTGATTTTTTGGTATTTTTCTAACATACTTTAATTTTTATAAATAGTTAAATACGGTAATTTACCGTATGTATACATTATATGTCAAATATACTATTTATTTATTCATGGATGATGTAAGAACCTTGGGTTAGACCTCACATGCACATATTACTTTTTTTTGTCATAGGTATTATTATTTTTTCTTGTATTCAGGAAAAATATTAAAATAATGATTAAAATATTAAGAAAACCCTTTTCTCCTCCACTAAAAAAAATCACCCACAATCCCCTCTTATCCTCACTCCTCTAAAGACTTTTTCCTTCCCTAAATATTACTAAAATCACTCCCCAAGATCCTCTCCCACCTCCAACATCCAGTGGTCTTCTTAAAAGAAAAAATCATCTCCCTTTAAGAGGCTCTCAAGGAAGATTAAATCAAGAGATAAATGCTTCTTTTCTTTTCTTTCATTTTCTTTTCATGTTCCTTTGTTCCCTTTTCTCTCCTAAACTCTCCTCATCCAAATGGTATGAAAAATATAGTAACATACATGTACTATAATGCTGTTATGATAATGGTATAATTAACTATCATCTCTCCTTTCACCTTATTTTGTAGGAATGAAACGAAAACACCATTTGAGATGTGTTAATTTGTCACATTCAAGGACGACGAGTTGTCAATTTCTATTACCATATTCAATTATGGTCATGAAACCATTTTTATGGTTAAACCAGATTATTAGATATTTATTTTATATTATGTGATGTTTTGGAATCCTTCTTCACACATGATGTAAAATAACAATACAAATCAAGTTAATTATGAGAAAAATCTCCAAATTAATCCAAGAATTTATCATTAATATTTTAAATAATGATTCAACTTCACTCCAAATAACCAAATGATATTTATAACCATTTGATATTCGGTATGTTTACTAATTTCATATAACATTCATTCTATAAAACCATTCTCATCATACATGTTTATCTGAACATGAATATAAAGGAACCAATCATCAAAACCAAGGAACGAAATGCTCCCAAACATTGAAATTAATCCTCTTAAGTCATCAAAAAGGATATGAATAAAAATAATAAGGTTATAATAAATAAATAAAATTTATTTGAGGTTATTTAATTATAAATTAATAGACTTAATTATATTATTTAGGTCAATAAGATCAAGTGAAAAACACCATCAGACATAATGTAAGGGATCCCCTCTATCTCACTCTTATTCAAGAATGTCCTCAATGTTATTCCATTTTAGGTGTAATTAATAATGATGGGGTTAGATTTCGCACCTCTCCAATACTTCCATAATTATATATAAAATACGAGAAACCCCTTTATTTCTCATTAATACCTCCTAAGTACTCCTGATACCATGACAATATTTCGTAATGGATTCTACCCGAACCTCTTATATTCCTTCAGGTTTCTAAATATTTCTTTTTACCCAAATTAAGTTGCCTTTTATTTTTATGTAAAACTTATAAATAATGTTTATATAATCAAAACTCATGTTTCAAGGTCTATCCTTCATTCTCCTTTAATTATATATATTTTTTAAATGATTCAATCCTCAATACTTTTGGATAAGAAAACATGTTTTAAGGGAACTTTCAAAATTAGTATCCATCATCATGTACGCTATATAATATGTTTTTAAGACAACATTTTATTTATAAAACCAAAATTTCTATTATTAAATCCTTCCTAGTTCACTTATGGTTTTATCTAAATGATGATTCCATTTTATGTTTTAAATGACCTTTGATATTTTCCTTTAACTGCACGAAAATGTTTAGATTCTAAAGATTCCCAAAAAATCTTTTTGAGTGTTATTACATCAATTTGGACTCACATATATAAATTTTTGCCTATTTATGTCTATAATGTTACATGAATTATCTAATTACTTTCCATTATGGACACTTTTATGATACATTCATTTGTTATGCCTTATGTCATAATTCGGATTCCCAATTCTTTTTCTAGATAACCCTTATGTTCATGTAAGGTTGATTATGTATGATTCTTTTTGTGGAAATCATATTCATGAACTTTATAAGATGGATGAACCCACATATATCTCTAATACATTGGGTAAAGTTTAGTCTCATGAGAGGTTATGTGCAACGGTCATGGGGGTTAGCCTTTTCTTGTGATACAATGTTCAACGGTCATGGTTGTTAACCTTGACTTGTGCTCCTCTATGTGCAACGTGCCTTGAATTGGGATAAAGTCATGATTTATTTTTATACGAAATTTATATGATTAAATGTTTATATGGTCTGATTTTTATATGTTAGGATTATATATTCTATTTTATATCATTATGTCTTGATCTATAACCCATGATCTAAAGCCTTATTCTTATGTTTATTCCCCTACCGGGCTTTTAGCTCATCTCTTTATTCATGTGATCTATCAGGTACCCTATGAATATGTAAGGGATTAAATGAATTTAGGATACCTCTATTAAGATTAAATAAAGATATGTTTTTTTAGTCCCATGTTTTATGTTTTAGGTACATAGTCTTCCAAGGCACTAGACTTTACAGTCCCTGGATTGTAATATGATGTTTTATCATGAATTAAATCATATAATGTTATGTTTAAATGTATTGGGTCACTATATCATACACCATAAAAATAATTCTAGTATATATATGATAATATAATTTTCATGAATCCTTGTATATTAGGTAAGGATATGGCAGAAGTGAAAATTAATTTAAAAGTGAATAAAAAGGAATCTTACCCCTTGAATATTTTCTCTTGGAGAACCTCCATGGGCTCATGGAAGTGGTATTTTTGTGATATTAGAAGCACTACAATGTATAAAGGGATGTGGAGATGTGAAATTTTCACAGTATAGTTGATCAGGGGGGCTCAAGGTTACGAATATTTCTGATGTAAGGAGCCTCCTCTAATAAGTGAAGTAAGGGGTAACTTCGGAATTACTCGCATTAATAAAATATAATAATTTTATTATAGAGTTTAAGACTTATAGAAACACCTAAAACTAAAATGGATTACAAAATATTATCATTTTTAACTTTTTCATTAATTTTTTGAATTTTATTTAATTTAAAAAAATATTTTATTCATGAAATGAATTTATCAAATTGAAAACTATTCTAAACTATGACATTAAACATATAAATTCAAATTATAAATTTTGTATAAATTTTTTTATTATATCATATAGATATCATATTATTCTAGGGAAAAATTAATTATCTTAAAAATATCAAATTATTTTTATTTTGTTATTTGTTTTACAATTAACATTATTTATTCATTATTTAAATTAATTAAGCATCATCTTTGTGAGATCCAATATGTTATTTATTTGTTTTCTAAAAATTAAAAATAGAGTTATTTGAGAAATATAATTTTATTATATTTTATAATACTTTTATTTTATGAATAGAACTTCTAGAAAACCTCATATTGAAATATTATAAAAAATAAAAACTATAATGTGACAACATGACTTCCTTTTGAAATAAAATATAACGAAAAATATCATGTCACTCAAGTGGGTCCCAAATGTCCCATATTTTAATAAAAACATTAAAATGGTTTAAATTTTCGTATATAAATGTTTTAGCTAAAATATAGGTTATTTTATAATTCTTGTAAATTTAATTAAAATCGCTTTATTTATATTTATTATTCTTCCAAAAGCACTACATCGGAACTTCGTAAGAATTAATGTTAATTATTCCATATATAAAAATTAAAAAAATTAATATCATAAAAATAAATAAATTAGGTTCCAAATTAAATTCTATATTCGTTCGTTATGTATATTCACTCATATAAATAACAAGATTACTTCATAAATTTGTTATTTTTTTCTTTTCATTACCAGTGAAAGCATTACACAATAATTTGGATAAGATTAATATTATATAACTATAAACTTATAAATTATAGACTGAAAATATTCATTATACATAATAATTTATAAAAATATAATGAAAATAATTTCTTGATCTTAATTATTATTTTAAGGAACCAATTTGGCTTTGTTAGCGTGGCAACAACACTATTATGTCAATGATGATGATTCTTTTATACTTATGAAGAGAAATATAATTTATATGTTTTGATTATTTATATAATAAATTTATCTTATAACATAATTATTTATTTATTCCATATGTTTAATAAATTTTATATCATATATATCTCATGACGTTGTCACAAAAAATAGTCTCTTTTCATAAAAAAAATATTTTATTATTATTCACTATAAAATCAACAATTTTAGAAAAATTAAAAAATTCAACATAACCAGTTTTTTTACATGTTTTATTCAAAAATGGACTCTATTTTATGAAAGTAATATTATAAATATGATAAATTAATTTTCAAATTACGAACATCATTTTATGATAAAATAAATAATATAAAATTATAACCAAATTTATAAAATTTTAAATAATTTAAAAAGGACTCATTAAAGTATATTATAATATTAAGACCTCAAAATATAATCTTATGACTCAATTTTATGAAAAAAATTATTTTGAATCATTATATTAATTATAAAATTTGAAATAAACATTTATGTTTTAAAAAAATGTAATTGCTTAATTAATAATTTATACAACATTTACTTACTTATATTATGAAAAAATATATCATAATTTCATTTATAATATCATTAAATTGTATTTATAATTTTTTGGGTGAGATTAATATTTATTTTGTCGGTTTACTATTCATAAGGGCCATATTACTATTCATAAGGGTAACATTACTATTCAAAAATTTCAAGTTACTGTTCACTATAAAATTAAGTTGATCCTATCATAATCTAAATATATTATCGATTGCAACTATATATGACTATTTTTTTGAAATTCAATTAAGAGAAGCAGAAAAATTATGTTTAATGATTAGGTTTTAACTATCTTGTTTAAATAATTTTAACTATCTTATTTTGTTTTTCAAAGACTTAGTGTTGTGTGCATTAAATGTATATTAATTTTATTTATAAATCCTTGGGGTGTTACAATCTCATGATCAATTTAGTTAATGGAAAAATTTTTTTACTTAATATAACTTCACCAAATCATCATGAAAAAAATGAAAATGAAACATAAATAGATTTACCACCATAATATTGTGCAATATATCTACTATTCTTGGCAGAGTTTAATTAATTGTGATCCTCATAAAAAATTAGGCGGAAACATACGTCTATATGGATGTACATCATACACTAGAATCCTAATAAACTATATTTTAACCCTAAAAACTCCAAAAATGTGATATAATCTTCCTAGATAAAATAAAATAGAGAAAAAATATAGAAGACAATTATACATACGTATACATTGTCATTGTTCTCTCCCAGTAAGAGGATCACATTTTTATATATGATCCCTTCCTTAAATGTATAAGTATTAGGGTAGGATTAAAATTCTATTTAGTTCACAAGAATTTACATTATATATGGTCATTGGTGTTTCAGATTCATTTAATTTTTCAATGATTTTTCATTCCATAAATGAATCTTTTTTAGGATTCAATTTTTATAAAAAACTATTACAAGATGTGGAAAACATTGAGACCTTGATTTTAAAAAAAATTATCGATCTTGATTGTTATACCATATGAGAATGTCATATATATACCTTTAGAAAGATGGATATGTTGTGTCTTGTTATATAAACCCATTTTAAATTAGGCATTATAACATGGATGCATCATACACTATAACTCGTCAGATTTTACTTCATTTCTAACAATTGCTTCTTATGAACTATTCACAGTAGAAATAATCTATCTTCTATCTAATTATTTAATCCACTTGTAGATGGTTAATGTGAACCCTTAATAAATTTTTTACTCATCATCGATATTAAGAAAAATCATCCATAAAAATATAAATCTGGCATAACTTCAGTTCAGTCAAAGGATAACATGTAATTCCCCCAACACCAATTTGATGGAGCTGATGTGTTATTTATTACCTGGAAAATAGATTAATATATATTATACTCGAAGGATAAAGGTTTTATAGTCATTATATGACTTGATACATGAACTTAGAACTTTACAACATGAATGTAAAAAATCATTATTCCACAATGGTATGCTTGTTTAATAATATTATTTAACTTCATTACCTATGGAAATGGAGAAACAAAGTATTGGTCGTGAGATTAATTACCTAGGAAGTTATAAATGTTCAGTTAAAGCTAATAAAAGATAAATATGGAATGGGACACATCATGAGTAAAATTAAATCCATAAAAATGAATATATAGGTGTAATTTATAGAATAATATTAAATACATAATGACAAGTATTACAAAAAACATGAAATATGGAATCTCATACTGATGGACATTATAATTATATCGTCAAGGCATTGAGCCAAGGAATTACACAAAATGGGTAAGGATTCTCTCATTACACTATATTAGTTTTCCAATGAGTCCTTGAAATGCATTGAGGGTCTATATAATTTTAGGATCTACCAGTGACATAAAATTCCAATTCATTCCATCACATAAGAACTATATAAAGTATATACATGTAATATTGTTCTAGGTTGTGAAAATTATAAATACATGGAAAATTTTATTAATGTAACATGTAATATAAGATATAACCTTATGAAATAATAGACTATCTAGGTCATAAATATATTTACCTAGTCAAATATTTATTAATAATGTCATGTGTAATTCCCTCAAAAGATATATAGAATAATTACTGATTCACAATTTTCAAAAGAAGTACCCAGAATAAGTGATTAATTTGAAGTTGTAACTAATGGGTATTTATCAAGATTAATGATATTAAATGTGTTTTGGAAATTTTATTTTCAATTGAAAGAGACAATATCAAACATATACAGTATACAACACCATATTAATGTTATGATTAGGTTTATAAAGAGTATGACTGTTATCCATAGAATATACCATGAGAGTATAAAACATGGTTAGAAGTTAGGGACCATTAACCAAGAACCAGGATAATGATGGAGATACAGTTTTTCTTTAGTTTTAAAGTTTATTACCATTAGATGAATGTAATCCAAAACTATAGGAACATGTAGTATCTAAACAAGGATCTGTTTTCCTAGAAAATCACAATCTTCTTACTTAACTTATTTATAAGATTTATATGTATATGAGAAAAATTAATAATTGTAATGGCCTATGAAATGTATATAATGTTAATTAAAGGAACACTCATGTGGGATAGATGTCTTAATAATGGAACATAAAATGACATCAATGTTATTTTGGGATTAAAACATTTGGATTAAAGGGATATGATAATGGTAATATAAATAGGAATTGTGAAGAGTGAGAAATACCACTTACTTTAGAATAATATTGTCTTACAAAATGTAAAGGTTTTTTGTAAATTTTTCTATGATAATAGGTCAAGGGAGTGATAATAACATGGATAAATATCATGAAAGAATAAAAAATGGATCTTTATAAGTGACTATAAAGAAGGATATTACAAAAAATATATAGAGAGAGAAAGAAATACAAATGCTTACCTCTCTTGAGTTTCTTAGACTGTCTCTTAATGATAGATCCAACTAACTATTGAGTAATTTATAGAGGTATATGGGAGAGAATCCTTGAGGGAGAATTGAATAGGGGACATCTATTTTGTTGTTTAAAAATGAGAGGACTGTGTGTGTATTTATTGGGGTAGTGAGGGAAATTTTATGGAATAATTTATGAATTATATAACTATTCTAAATCAAGTGATACACTAAAAGATTTACAATCCACATAAACCATTAACACCCAAATATATAGTTTAGTGCCAAAAATAGTTAATTAGAACTTCCTTGTTAGAAATTAGTCATGAATACATAAACATGATCTCACATATACCATATTTATCATTATTGAAACCCTTTAAAAAATAATCAACAATATTAGGATTGAAGAAATACATGAAACATAAGTATTATTTTCTACACAATGTAAATAAAGAAAAATCCTAGATATATAGAGATTCAGCACCTTGGGCACACATACCACATAAAATTCAATGATACGTTCTATCACATCACCGTAGAAATATAATATGAAGGGATTGTGCAATCTGTATGATCTTTTCATGACCACTTCATGCACCTCCAATAACTCCTCCTAATTATATGAAGCCCAGTTATGTATCCCTCTTAATCATGGGAAGTCCTTTATATGGGACTTCTTGATCATATGACATGGAAGTTAAAAATTTCCCAAGATGTTCATAAAATATAAGATAAAATAAGATAGAAGTTTCATCTAATGTGATTTATAATGATTTTCAAGGGATTGGATTGTTTTCTTTGTGTTATATCTCAATGATCTGTTAACTTATTATAACATATTTCTTTAATGAACAATATTTCATGATTTATTAAATAAAATCACTATTAGCACAAACCCGAAGATATAGAAGACTAATTTCTAGAGATATTAGTTACATAGCACATAAAAATGATACATGCATGAAAAAACATTTTTGAAAACATATTTAATATGATTATAATTTTCTATATCTCATTCAAAACAACATGGGATAACCCAAGAACATACATAAGAGAGGTTTGATCTATAAATATCAATAAGTTAATAAAAAATATAATTACATGATGAATGCATTGAATGTTTGTAAATATGAATTTAAATAGAACATACCATGGTTGATGGTCATAATCAGGATCAATAATTTATGGTACAACATGATAGAATAAAGGAAACATGGGAATATGTGAATGACATTAAACATGACACCATAAACATAGGTCAAGGATAACTGCCAAAAATCATAACATGGTGGAGAAAGTTTAATAATGGATTAGTTTTACTCCCTAATCTAATACAAGATTTATATTGAGACTAAACATTACCCAATAAATTTTAATGGTATATAATTATGGGTTCAACTATTTCTTTCAAATCATTTACATGTATTAGTGTGCCCATAGAGATCATTCAGCATAGGATAACATTTCATCACATTTAATACAAAAATTATGGAGTATGGTATTCATATATAAAATTCCCAAATAAAATAATTATTTTAATATCTAGGTGAATACGCTTGATTGGAAATGGAGATGGTATTCACAACACATTGGGTTGACATAGAAAAATTTTAGTATAATTTTGATAGCATAACGAGGATACATAATGAATCAGAATAGGGATTAATGAGAGTGAATGTGGTATCTCATTAAATAGAAATAATATGGTAAATAATATGGATATTTAATAACATGACCCAAAATAAATATTTTGGAATTAAAATGAATAATACAAAATGGGTATGTGAATACAAGGATGACATGGAAAATCGCAGGATAATTTCAACAGCATGATGGGGATGCATAATGATACATGAGATGAATTAATTAGAGTTAAATGGGTCAATAATAAAATTTAAATCATTACAAATGTAAGTGGGATGTGTACAATCATATCTTATCAACAATAATTGTAAGACAAAAGGAATTACTTTAAGAAGGTGCTTGAATAAAGTGGTGAATGTGAGGAACCCTTACATTGATAGGGTGTTTCCAAAAGCATGGGTGGATCTTCTTGAGATATTGGGGCCAGTGTGTCATGGTCATAGTGAGGAATGGTTAGTGTATAACCATTATAAAATGGTTTTTAGAAAAGATAAATTGGAACTCGTGTGAGTTTATATATGAAATGAGATGTGTGTTCTTTATTATTTTCAAAACATATGATTTTTAATTTATACAATAAAGTAATTAAATCCACAAAACATACCATGGTCTTGGAAAAAATATTCTTCTAAATAGGAGGGTATTTAATTATTTTAGAATTATATGAACCAATGAAATTAAAATATACCCTTGGTAATGTAGAATTGAGTTTTATTTATAATGAATTGATTTTGAAACATTATAATATAATATAGGTTTTTGTGGGATTCATAAAGGGTTTATAAAATTAATAAAATATCCTAAAACCCCATTAATTGGAATGTTAAAAAACGATTTGGTCTTGAATAACTTTTTTGTCATAAATTATCTCATTTTTGTGTCATTATGATTTCATAATACACACCTCATATTTATATTGTATTCACATTTTACCCAAAAATTTGACTGCCTTAGAAAATTATAAATAATTAATCAATGGATAATTTTGACATGATTATTAAGAAAATAATTTTTATTTCCGAAAAATAATATTAAAATACAATAAATTACACGTTTAAATTAAAATCATCATTTATTGAAAAGCATTGGGTTTTTTATAATAACAGTTTTCTTAAACTTATAAAGATTTCATTTTCACTTGAAAAATATTATAATTATTTATATTTAATATATACTATTTAATAATAATATTTTATAAGATATAATTGATTTAAAAAAATCTTGAATTCATTAAAAGTAGTTTATTAATTTAAATTTAATAGTAATCAAAAATTGCATTCAATTTTTATTGTATTAAAATATATTTTTTATCAAACTTATTATGTAATTATTTATAATGTTAAAAGAATAAGAAATAAATATAATAATTATTTTATTGAAAATAAAATATAATTGTTCATACTATTAGGGGTAATAAACATATCTCTTTATTGAACGAATGACTGCTTTAAGGGAATGGTGTGTGATAATTAGATTTTCTTAGGGCGGTTTGATGAACATGGTTTGGGCCATTATCTTGATGAGGTTAAAATTTTTCCAATAACAATTTCAATCAGGTTATAGTTTCTAAATATTATATGAGTATTGGTTTGTGGAAAATCCAAGAGATTCTACGCCCATTTGAAGCTCTAATAAATTGTATTTATAGGGTATGATCCAACTGGTCAAGGCCATCACATATTTTGTTGTGTCAATTTGACAGTATCATAACAATTAATATATAATAATCCGATGATCAATGTTCAATAGATATATTATAAATTAATGGGATGATTAACATTATTTTAAATATAACTAGATATAACCAAATAAGTTCATGTGTTTTCTATAACCACATTATAAAAATGAGAATTTAATTCAATCATGAAGGGAATTTCTTTTATAAAATTTCAGATCATTACATTATTCCTCCCATTAGAAACTTATCCATAAAAATATTAATTTCATATATTAAATTAGATGAGGGGATTTATTTTTCATTTCTTATTTTTTTCCCATATTTCTTCCTCAAATATGTGCTTTCACCACAACACTTTAACTAGCAGAGTTATTTTATTTCTAGAACTTTGTCTCTAATACCTATAATCTTCATCAATTCACCTCATATTAAAGATAATTTTTTATTGGTACCATCATTGTATTTATTACATATGGGTGGGGGTGGGGGTATCATATGTATATTCGTAATAGGGTAACATAGAACACATCATTTACCAGAGATAGGTTATGTGGAAGTGCTAGTTAATAAGCCATCACTTTGATCTGATCAAGGATATAAAAGGGGTAGAGGTATATATGACTAAGCTTCCCCTTATTACGAAACCTCATGACTTTCTTCCATGGAGATACATTAAGGAACCCTTTACCATGGACCTCAAACTCTGAGTACCATTGATGATTTAATGCACATTTTTTTAACTTTATGTGGATTTCATATGACAATAAATGATGTGAACCTTTTTAACTATTTATTGTATAACAACAATTACCATCATCTTCTACTCTCCAACATCATCCTAACATGTTGGTGTCCAAACCGTCAATCCATATATATTCTTATAATGTTCAACATGAATTCTATAATGGAAACTATTGTTTTACAGGGACTCCACTAAGGTAATGTGATGATCCCAACATCCTTGTGAATCTATTGAACATGATATTAGAATATCTTCCATAGTTTGAATGGTATTTTTAGTTTTACAATCAGTTTGAGGGTAATAAGTAGTTTTTATTATTATTTCTATATTCAACACATTATGTGGCTTATCTAAAACATCTGGGTAAGCCTCAAATATTGAATAGATACAATAGATGGTGGAAATACATACAATATTATCACTTATCGAGTGTATATATTTATGAGTTGGTTAGGGGATAAGTATTCCCTAATTGAAATAAAAGTCACTGACATTATAAGGAAATAAACTTCTACTCATGCGATATTATTTCATTTTGGTTTACTAGGGAGTCTTGTGACAAAATATATGGTGATTCCTTCCCATTTTTATACTGGTATGGGAAATGTTTGTATCATTCCCTTAGACATACTTTATTTTTAATTATCTTGTTGTAATTTAGAGTATGAAGATAAAAAATTTGAAATCTCCCACGTTATGTTGTCCCACTGCAAATTTTTCATCAAATCTCAATACATATTAGATCATCATGGATGAATAGAGAAGGATGATCTATGTGCATCATCTATAATTTCCCTTTTCGTTCATAGTTTTGATGGGAAACATATGTAGTTCCCAAATCATATAACTCCATATTCAAGAAACTTAAAATCTAGAATATTCAATACCTTTTTTCCAGTAACTCATCATTCTTACAAGAATCCTCGATTTTCGTTATAATTTCTGGTTTAGAAGTTATTTTAGAATGGTAGGATCATGTTCCTTTTAATATTCCCATATATATAGATTTTATGTCCAAGAAGATTGGATCCCTTGAAGTCTTCATTATAGATAGAGTTATGGGATCCTTTCTACTCAGATCATATTCAACTGTGTTTTATTTCATAGGATAGTAATGGATTGATAAATCATAATTATTGATTAGATATATCCACCACTGTTGGCCAATATTAGTTTATTTTTTTCTGAATATATAGGTGGGGGTTTTATGGTCCGTATACTTATCACAATACTCCCCATTTAGATAATACCGCCCAAATCATTAATGATAAGATCATTGCATCCAATGCTAATCATGATTCGGGTAGTTAGACTTATGGATATTTAGTTTGTGGGAGTAATAGGCTACCCCTTTATATTTTTTCCGGACTACACAACCCATTCCCTTTATGGATGCATCACTGTAGATCACAAATCCATTCCCACTGGTGGGTAATGTGAGCACATGTTCCATGATTAGCCTCTTCGTCAGATATTTTAAAAAAATCCATACATTCATCATTATAATCCAAGCATACTCCCTTATTATTTATCTTTTTCATTGTTTTTTAGAATCATTTAATTCCCTCACAAATAGGTGATATTACTTAGATAATCCAATAAAAATATTAATATACATAATGGATGATGGTCTAGGCCACCCTTCAATTGCCTCTATTTTGAAGGGTCCATGGATATCCTTTTATTGGTGATGACATTGCATAGTAAGGCTACTTCCTCAAACAAAAACTCATATTTATTTTTCTTTCTATACATATTTCATTTCTTCATGGTCCCCAATACATTGTCTAAATGATCCTCATGTTCCTCCATACAGTTAGAGTAGATTATAATATCATAAATAATGGCTACTAATTTTTTTTTGAGTTAATCACTAAATACTATATTAATCAAATCCATAAATATTTATATATTATTAGTGAGTCGAAATGGAATAACTATGAACTCTTAGTTCCCATACCATATAAAAAAATAAGTCTTGGGGAAATTCTCCTCACTAACCTTTTCTTGATAATATCTAAACTAAATATCCATCTTAATGAAATAATGGGCTCCACATAGTTGATCAAAAAATTCACCAATCCAGGAAATAGGATACTTATTCTATATGAAAATCAATGTTGATCCCATGATACTAAATGTATTGAGTCATTGACCCATCCTTATTCTTCCCAAAGAGGGATGGTTCTCCCCACGATAAAGAACATAGGTGTATAAATCCTTTATATAGATTTTATTATAGTTGTTTCTAACATTCCTAATGTTAAAAATAAACCATCTATATGGATTCTTGTATATTAGAAAATCCCCAGGTATATGTTCAATGGAATATTCATCATCTCAGATAGGAGGAATAAAATATAATTCTTTGAGATGCACACATGTCTATTCCCTCATAATTTTTTTTGTCTTTAAGGATGACATATTCCTTATACTCCATCATTTGAGCAAGATACACTTTCTCATAAGGAAATAAAATCCATTCTTGAGATGTTGGTAATAAATATAATTCACCATTCTCCTTGAATTTTTATACAATTTGTGGGATATTAGTGATTCAGAGGGTTATTTCCTTCTCTCATCAATTTATGTTACCTCTATATTAGGAAATCCCATCTATACCCAGAATAACATCAAATTCTACCAAAGGAAGTATCAAAATGTTTTCTAGGAAGTTAAACCCACAAGTATTTTTATAGAGGAGTTATATATGTGGGATTTAATAATATTCCCATTTTCTATATTCATTGATAGATCTACTTCTATGATTTTCGTTGGTGTTGAATAGTTCTAATAAACATGAAAGATATGAATGAGTGTGTATAAACATGGATGATAAGCCTTCCATTCACTATTTGATTCTGGTTCTAATCATTTACTTCATCCAAAATAAATTTAGGGATGAAAATTCTCAAACTATTAGTCAAATAAAAGAGAATATTATTAAAATTGAATGGATAAGTCACAAATGATATTTATTATTTAACGTATGAATTTATATTTTTGATATTTATTACCCCTAATCTACTTATTAACATAAAATCATATGGGAATTATTATTCGTTTAATATTGGTTTATAAAAAGATTTTGAATTCACCAAAGAATATCCCCCTACAGTGTCAAACTAGGTGTCATTAAGGCCCATTATTCTGAACTATTTTCTGATCGATTAAAGATAAATATACAATTTTTAGGGTTTTAGCTATAGGAACATCTATGATAATGAAACATCCACGTGTAGTATATATATAGGGATGTATTTTATTGGAAACCACTTACTCTATAGTTTACAAAAATGTAGGTATTTTTTCTTATATATAGAATTATTCCTAATAATTTCTCTTGAGTTTTCTAATACTAATCCCAAAAAACTAGACTTTCCTTTGATACCGACAATAAAAACCCATGTCTTTAATATAATTTATTTAATTATTTATTAAATATAATCACACATATTATAACCTAGAATATCATGAATACATGTGTATTTGAGAGATTATGTATATATCAAATCAAATTGATAGATAGATATGACAAAATTAATGAAATATTCCATAACATGCTTCTAATATTTAATTGCTTATTTAAAAATGAACGAGGAAGCCTAGGTACATACATTAAAAAGACGTGATCATTAAAGAATAGTAATGGAATAAACAAATCATAACAACATTAAATTATTACATGGTTGTTAATATGCATTTAAATAGAACATAAATGTTGTGACAATCATAATCATCAAAAATAAGGCATGATAAAACCTGATTGGATGAAGAAAACATAGGAATGTGTAAACAACATTAAACCTGAAATCATAAACATAGTGCAAGTATAAATACCGAGAAATCATAACATGGTGTTAAAATTCCCCTAATGAATTAGGATTACTCCCTAATCTCATACATGATATCTCATTGGACTGAAATATTACACAATTCTTTAGAGTGAAATATAATTTTGGACACACTCATCATTTTCATATCGTGTAAATTCATAAGTGTTCCACATAGATCAAACAAAATATGATTATATTTAATCACATTTAATCCCATGATTATGGATTATAGGACACATACGTGGAATTCACCAATCAGTGTTGGATAGGTCTATCATGGGGTAAGAACATATATCATCCTTGAGGTAATAATCTATTAAATTTAAGTTTAAATTATTTTTATAGAATAATTTGAGTACCCTTTGGGTTATGGTCTTTTTGAGTCTTGTTGAAATAATAGATCCTAATTTTTTCAAAAAATATAGTAGGTTGTATAGTTTATAGTTACCATGCAGGATAGGCCACATGATTTGAATAATTGTGTGAGACCTAGGAAGAGGGAAATATGGGAACACATAGTTTGATAAAATTTGAAGATGGAGGTGCATGACCATGTGAGGACCTCCTCAGTTATTGAAAGTGGGATAATACACAGTGTGTGCATGGTTAGACAAACCATGTGAACTAACCGTGTGAGATACCCCTTCTTACAGTGAAGGTTACACAGTTGGCATAGGGTTTGGACAATCATGTGGCTAGTGATGTTGGAAAAATTGCTGATTTTTCAATTAAAAATTAATAAAACCTAAACCCTATTTAAATTTCATTCTTTGGAATGTAGTGGTATTGGAATATATCATTTTATGGAAAATTCATAGACATTTCCATCGTTCATCCTTATGAACATGAAATCGACACTACTAGAAACTATGTTTTAGCTAACAGTTATACACATATGGTTTTAAAAAATAGTGGTTATAATCCATTTTTCAAAACCAATGTTGACAGTTTTTTAAAAACTGTGGGAATAACCCCTTGGAAATCAGCCCTTGATCTAGCTTCTCCTCACCCTCCACTTCGAAGAGCCCTAATTGCCCCTCCCCACCCCTCCCTTCACCTCCCCCTCCTCCTTGACATCGAACTCAACCTCAGCCTCCTATCCTCTACCTCTACCTCGACCTCCTAGCCTCTATGTCTCGACCCCCACATCAACCTCCTGGCCCGTACTCCCTCCTTCCATGTTTTCCTCTTGTCCCCCACCTCCCTCTCTTCACCTCAAGGCCTCCGCCTCCCCACCCCCTCCCAGTTCCCTCCGCATATGCCTCTCGACCCCCACCACAATACCTTCACACCAACCTCCTAGCCTCCACCTCCCGGCCCCCACCTCCTTCCCTATACCTTCCTGCCTCAGTATCCATGTCTGCATCCATACCTCTACTTCCCTACCCCTGCCTCCCTTCCACCAGCTTGCACTATGCCTCCCCCTTAAATCCCTCCCATACATGTCCATAAACCCTAATTTACATGGGTCTCCATGAATCACACGTTAGTTTAATTCAATTGTTCTCCAGATTTCAAATTGCATCTCAACTCTCAAATATGAACTATTGAATTTCATTTTTTTGTTTATTTTAACCATAATATCGTCAATCATTCCCAGAGATCCCTATGAAGCCTTTGGTTGGGTGTATCTATTATCTTCCTTCTGATTTGAGGTATTTTTTTCATTTTATTAGGTTATCCTATATGAAATTGACTATGTTATAATGATTTTACTATTTAAATTCCTTATTTTTCAACTTCTTGGTCATTATATAAATTTTTATCTTCTTTACATCCTATTTTCGATAAATGTTTAAAAATAATTATTTTCTATATTGATAACTTTCTCTACCAATATAATTTAATAAGCCCATGTTTGAAGTATGTTTTCTTCACAACATACCTTCCTATATCACAATATATCAAGACACAAAAATTTAGAGATATCATCCCAATGATTTTTATGATCTCAAATTTAAATTTAGGATATGATATTTGAAGGACCTGCTAGTGGAAGAAAATTATGCAATAATTATGACCACCTCATCCTGATTTTTATGATTATAAAATATTCAAGGAATCTATATCATTTATAATTTTATAATATTTTATTATTTTTTATTGTGTTTATTTTGACACTAATATATGGTTTTAAATTCCAATAATGTGATGTTATTGGGAATTTATAAAGATTATTTTTGGAATATCAATTTAAAAAAAATAAAAGTGGCTGATTTAGAGAAGTTTTAGGGTAACATTTCTAAACATCTAGAGATTTTATTACGAGTTTGATATAGATTATTTCATCACCATAAATGATGTGGAATTAATTAATAGATTGATATAGGAATAAAACACTACTTTTGGGTAGTTTACTAATTTTAATTTTTATATTCATCAAGATAAACCCATATAATATCTATTATTTCATGATTTTTTAAAAATAAATGTGTACATATAAAAAACGTAGTGTAACATAGTTTAGTAGTGATCCTTACTTAAATTAATTCAATGACTTATAGAAATTAGTTATTTTTATGTATACCAAAAGAACATTCTATGTCTGATCCTTAGATTTAGACTTTAGTGGAGAACTATATAAAAGTAATAGTGTAGATTCATTTAATTTTTAAATTTTAAATACTTTGGATTTTTTCTTAGTCGTTATAGGTTTATTTCATTTTTTTCTAATGTGGGAACAATATCCTTTTGTGGTTAAGGATAAAATCCACAACATAATTCAAACACCACATAAAGTTTTTTTGGGCCAATGGCCGCAACAACTATATCAAATTTAAAAGGATAAATCATGGTGAATATGCCTTGAATGAATTTATATTATAGATAATTATGTTAATGTTATGTGATTTCATCTATTTTGAAGTACCCAAAGGTGTTTGGTTTCATTGTTTGTCAATAACTGCTGCTATGTATGTTATGGAGTTGCGTGATGGTTTGAGAATCCACACACTAAAGTTTATGTGAGATACTTACATAGTGAGTACATGGAAAAAAATACATCATATGATTATTAAGATGGTCCTCATGCTTAATAAATTTACAAAAAAAATTGAGTGTTTTCTACATCAGTTGTAATGCTAGCTGGGTGAACTACCTGAAGAAGCTATTATTAGAAATGTTCAATGATAGATTAAATGTGGAATAGAGATGCTTAATTGAGGAAAGACAATCGATGTGTTTTTTATATATAATTACTATTTAATTTTATGAAGGAATATAGTTGTATGAAAGATAAAGATTATTAAAGGGTGAATTTGGAATTTAAATGCCATAGAGTTTTATGAAAATATTAAAAATTGAATATATTTTTTTCTGAAAGGAATATAAATTAAATGGGAATTATTTTGAATTATTTTTGAAATTTTCAAATTCATTTGAATTATTTTTAGTTTAGTTTTAATTGTTCAGGATGACATGTGATTATTTGAAGGAGCCTCCAATTTAAGTTGAGGAATTCTAAATTTTTGATTTGACCATAATAATTTAACAAATTCATGGTATGTAAACAAGAAATAATACATAATAATTAATGAATATTGTATGTATGATCCTATAAAATTTATTTTCCCATAATGAATATCTAATATAAGTGTGATGTAAAGATACATGGATGAATTATATTGTTATCATAAGGATGAGCTCCCATAAGGTTCAAATCCATAATGATGAGTTGACTTCCATTTGCATGAGCACCCTAAAGTTCATTCTTATAATCACGAGCCCAGAAGAATGAGCCTGCAAGCATGAACTCAATAATAATGAAGGTGTCAAATAATTAAAACATTCATAAAGATGATTCAGTAATGATCAATTTATCCTTATGAATATTTTATGTTTTTAGAATTTTAATTTTCTATATAATGTAAACTAGTTAATGGAGGGGCAATTATTTAGTGGATCATACATCACAAAACAATTTTGATTAAATTATTATAAAGATTCCATGATTCACCCATGAGGAATAACCACATAATTCATGATAACATAAATTTGGGTCTAAATTAAAATAAAAATGGGTTGGTTTAAATACTAATGTATATATTTAAGTGTGATGATACTATATTGTTCCTTAGTTCCTAAAATCAATGGAAACTATTATTGTGAAGTAAGACCCGATTTTAAATGATTGGGATAATTTCATAAGATAGGCTCTAAAGTTTGTTGCACTGTAAACAATAGGTTCAATCCAGGAAAACTGTAAGTAATTGAGAATCAATATTTGAATAGTGACATGGAAAAGAATTAGTTCTGGGTTTTTATGAACCTTATTAACCCATTTTTTGTGTTTTTCTTACTGGATTCAAAATTTGGGATTTCTTGACTTTTTTGATTATTAGTTGAAGATGAGGAGGTCATTTGTGGGAATTATCTTTGAAAAAAATATATGGGACTGTCCCATGTGATGTTTTAGGTGAATAGTAAATGAAGAGTTACATGGAAAGAAAATGGTTATTTGAAATTTCTCAGTTTAGAATTAGGATCGTGACTTATTTTAATATTCCAATTTGGTTATATGAAATTTAAATGAGAAGTTAATGTGCCTCCTATATAAGAAAAGCTATTTCTCAAATATTGATGGAGAGAGTGTATTACTCCATTCAAATATCATGTTTTTTTTTGATAATTTGAGTAGATATCAAGAATAAAATAAGTGATTTATTTTCTATATAATGATGTGAATAAGTTATATAAAAGTGGGAGAGATATATCTAAGATGAAAAATAAGAACCTGATCACATTCAATAACTCTTATGAATTAAATAAAAAGAATAATAAATGCAATGTTGCTGCTCTAGTGTCAAAGTAGATTGAAAAGAATGAATCCTTTCCTATTACCTGTGATACTACATCATAAAAAGAATAGGTTATAAAGGCCAAGAAATCAATTGGAATATTGGGATTCATGTACTTGAAAGAGAACATGGATAACACACCACTTTAAGAGACAATAGAGGTATTTGAATACTAGTTTATAAGATTTTAGAGGAAAACATTTTCACAAAAAGGAGAAAGTTTAGAAAAAAACTTAAGAGGTTTTTAAAGGGGAATATTTTCAAGAAATAACTTTAATAAGTGGGATATATTATAAATAACCTTTCAAGAGGAAACCTCTGTATATCTTAGGACTAGGCACTTCATAAAATTTTCTAACAGAGATTTTTTAGAGGTAGTTTGTATCTATACTCAAGATGGTTTATTTTAGAGAAACCAATTCATAGAATTCAATATGATGTTATTAAGGAGTAGTATTTCAATTTATCAGTTTTTAAATCCATGTGTTTTGTGAATTTCATCTATATTATCTATAAAAAGATAAAAAAGATGAATAAGTAAGTAAACAATGTATTCTTCCTTTAAAACTATTCAATTGTGGAGGTATAATACATTTCTCAACTGAAAAACCAAAGAAGAAATTTAATGAGATGGAAAATGTGGAGTAAGAGGACATATTCTCTAAAATAATTTCTAAAAAAAATATAGAGGATGAAAAATGAAAGAATAAAAATTTCTTGATAAATTAAAGAAGAAATAAATTATGAAAGGAAAAAAAAGATGATGAATCATCATCATCATCGAGTGAATATAAATATAAGGGTACCTATCATAACCATAAAAACATAATATCTCAAATTAAACAGAATAAAGTCCCATCAAACAATGTTGAAGAAAAAGAGGAAATAATTACAAAATATATATTGAACATTGAATTGGAATCCTTCCTTTAGAAAATACTTAATATCAAGAGGAGATTAAATTCTCTTGAAAAAGAGAAAAAAAGTGAATATGGGAATGAGATTGATCTGATCAAAGGGATAAAAAATTAAAAATTGAATATTATAGAATATTATATAATAATTGAAGATTTAATGTAAAATGTTATTCTAGGGAAGAATAGATTCTTGAGGTAGAGTACAAATATCTTAATGAAGAAAAAATTGAATACCATGATAGAATATTATAAAAACATTAGGGTATATACAAGCTGAATCATCCAAGGATTCTAATAAGATTAATCCTAAGAGTAAGGGATATACAAATTCTAATTTTTAGGTGAAAATGAATCTATTTTCTAAGTCATTACAAGTTCTAAATAGAAAACTAGAGGTTTTTGGGATTTGGTAAGATGAATGAATGTCACTACAACTCAAATAATATATGTGTTATGTAATTTAAGAAATAATCCCCAATAATAATACAAACTCAAGTAAGGGTTACACCTATAAAGCAAGTATTTTTTTAATAAATAGACCTATTGACATTTTAGAGAATTAGGTTTAAAAGGTCACAGTTATTGTTGTTGGACATTTGGCCAAAAATACTATAATTTTTGGTAAAATATCTAGTTCCTATATAGGTGTAATAGATAGCTGATCAAAATTAAAAAAATATAAGATTCTCTATTATAATAAGAAAAACTCTTATAAGATAGAAGATTGAAGTTGGAGGATCTATAATTTTGTTAACCCAAAATAAATATGACTGCTTAGAGGATATTTTTCTAAGATGTGACCGAAAGGTTTATAATGCTAAAGATTTCATGACAATACTTCTAAGATAGGAATTACATGTTGATGGAGTAAGTAAAAATCAAAAAAGGAAATGTTAAAACTAACCATTTAGTTTAAGGTAACTCTTGTTAAAAGATATAGGTGAAAAAAGAACAAGAAAATTCATGTGCTAATGATAGACAATACGCTTTAAAATAAGTTGAAAGATTTTAAAAACTAATAAAAATAAATAATATGATTTAAATTGTGGTAATTTTAAGAAATATGAACAAAACTCATAAATTAATTTATTAGTGCTTCTATCTTAGCTTGAGAATATAATAATAGAAGAAGTTGAAATATGAAGGTGAGTTTGAACCACAGGAAACCAAATAGAAAAAGATTAAGAAGTGTAAACCCAAAATGAGTTAAACTAAATAAATTAAAACAATAAAACCCCCTAATGGATATAATAAACTCTAATATAAAATTCAATAAAACATTTTTAAAAAACATTCCTAGAATAACTGAACCATACTGGTATAAATTTTGATCAGATCAACCAAATTACATCTAGAATGATCAAAATCAAAAAAATATAATTGAAATAAAAAAAAAATAGATGAAACTAAATTGGATGAAGTAAACCTAATCTAACTTGAACTAATATGATATTAAAAATGATGGATAAAATTGGACCAAATATAATGAATTCAAACTAATATGACTATAATCAACTTAAATTGAACTGAACTAAACCAAACTTATATAAACCAAACACAATAAATATGAATCAATTAGAACAAAAATTAATGATATTGTCTAAGATAATATTAACAAAAAAAGAAACACAAAATATAATGAACATTTCTCAAACAAAAATATATTGAACAAAACCAAACCAACAATTCCTAGTTTATCATAGTTCAACCTAAACTAAAATTATTTGAAAAAACCTAAAATGAACTATACATTGAAAATACATGACTAAAACAAAACATAATTGAAATAAACATAATTAATTGAATTTTTCTTGAAATAAATAAACAATTTGAAATTTACGAATCTAATGTAATGTGAACTAGGCTAAATATAAATTACTAGTATCAAACAAAATAAACTATATATAAAATAACCTAGAAAAATTGAGCCTAGTTAAAAATCAAAAAAATAAATGGAACTATGTCCCCTTGAACTAATATAATATTTTTTCACATTTCTTGTGGTTCTTATATTTAGGCATGGACTTATATAGTAAAAAGTGGCAGGTATGATCTAGTTTAGTTTTTATTTTATTTTTTATCACACATTCCACTTAGCAATTTTACTTCTTTCTAGGGATGAAGGGTAGTTATATTTTTTAAAGGGGGATATAAGGGTACTGGAGGTGGCTACTTGGTTTTCATTATAGGGGAGTGAGATCAGGGTAGTGGAGGGTTTATTTTTTTACCTTTTCACTATGTTTTTTCTATTTATTTTATTTTCCTTCAGTGTGGATGTCTAACGTGTAGATGAGTTGTGTGAAAATTTTATTTATTTTCTATTGTTGTTTTAACTAACTATTTTTGGGAGAAATCATTCCTAGGTGGTGATTCCATGGTCCTCAAACACTTATTATATAAGTTTCTTTAAGTTTTCATGTTTGGAATGTTAAGGGATATTTAGAATATGCTACTTCTAAATCAAAAAACTAAAGTTCATCAACTAAGTAGATTCTTTGGAACATATATTCAAGATTGACTATCTTATAGTTTCATAATTTTTATACCCTCATATTATTCAAGTAATTCAAGTAGGTGTTTTTTTAAGCAAGGGGAATGGGGAAGGAGAGGCTACTTCAAGAAGGGGAGGGGAGGGGGCAGCTGCAGGAATGGGGTGGGAGAGGCAGTAGAGGGGCTGTGGGAGGGGAGGCTGCTACGCTAGGAGGGGTGGGGGAGGCTTTGCAGGGGGTTGTGGGCAGGCGGGTGGGTGGGTGGTGATATTGTATGTAGGGGTTGGGAGGCAGTGCAAGGGGATAAGGGGACGAGAGGGGGCTATTGCAAGTAAGAGGGGGTGGGGGAGTTAGTGAAGGAAGCTTGGGGAGGTGGGAGGAAGTGTAGGGGGTAGGGGCAGTGACAGGTAGGGGTAGGTGGTGGGAGGTAGTGTAGGGGGTTGGGATATGGGAGTGGTGGAGAGGGGAAGGGGTTGCTGCAAGCATGAGGGGTGGGGGAGGAAGTGCGAGGGGCTAGGGGTATGGAGGGGGGTGTAGGTAGTGAAGGGGGTAGGGGAGGAGGGGGGAGGTAGCGTTGGGGGATGGGTGGAGGGGAGGTGGGGTGGGGGATGTAGTGCATGGGGATGGGGGGATCTAGTGCAGGGGGATAGGGGAGGGGATGTGGGGGGAGGCAATGCAGGGACTAGGGGGATGTGAGGGGTCGTTAGTGCATACGGGATGAGAGTGTTGTCTATTACATTATAGTCAGGGGACCTACTGTAGTGGGGTTGGGGGATGTTGGGTGGGTTGGGTCATGGGTCTGAGTATGGTTCCATTGGTTTTAGTGAGTTTTTACATATATAACCCAACCTTAACTAACTCAACCCATAGAGGGTCGGTTTCTTTGGACATTCATTGGGTACCCCAACCCCAACGAGTTGGGTCGGGTGGAATTGGGTTGGGTCAGCTACTCACAAATCATGTTTCCCAAACAGGCTTGAGTATTTTTGGTTAGATCGGGACCCAAAACATCATCAACCCGACCCAGCCCATGGACACCCCTATTAAGATCTTTTATTTTCTAGTAATGTCTTATGAAATATCCTAAGGTTGTATCATCTATATTCTATTAATTCCTCTACTTCTGATTACCATTACTTTACCTTTTGAAAAGTATTAGCTTTTTTCTATGAATTATCATCTGAAAAAGTATCTACCTTCTTTAATCACTTCATCATATCTTGTAAAAGTACACTATTATTTATCTATCATCTTCTAGATTCACATTATATTACCATCAATAAATCATCTTTTAACTTTGGTACAATAAATTATATAATGATTCATTCTCTCCGTAATGTTAATATTTTATATATAATTCTTATTAACATCGTATTTAGATGTTCTTGTATCATATCCCATACTAAACACTAGGCTACAAATTTTGGGTTACTGTAGATACCTAGTGCTAAAAGGCTATATTTGTTAGGTAAAGGATCTAAACCCACAGGTCAATAACCATGGGTTTATTATGTTTTGTGTGATAATATATACCTATAGTTTTGTAAACCGTGGGTAAAGATATTTTCTAATAGTTTAAATCAAATTGTGGGTATTGTGGAAGTCCTTAAATATATATCCACAGTTTCTATTAAATTTTGGATATAGCTCTATACAGATTCCTCAATAGCCCATGGTTTATGGAACCTTGGGTATAGCCTATGCCAATAGTTTTAGGGGCTATCCCACGGTTCCAAACTGTGGGTATAAGTGATTTTTTCAGTAGTACGAGATCTGTTTGTCTCTCTAGATTCGTGATGGTAAGTAATAAAATCTCTTTGAGATATTCATCATTCGACGTAGTATCAACTATGCTATTTATATGTGATCTAATATTCCCTATTTTTAGGGTTTTCATCCATTATTTATTTTTCTCCATATCAATACTGAATCATGAGCTAATACTGGATAAGAACTCCACTATGAACTTATAGAAGGCGGTATTGTGACTTTCACTTAATGTTGTAGTGTCTATATATATTCCATGGGTGGTATCTGAAATTTTTTACCTTTCAGGTTTTCTATATACCCCTTGTAATGATTTTTTTAAAAGGAATTGTAATTGAAAATTTAATTTCATAGAAAGAGAATTGAAGAGCATGTCCCTAGGCTTTGGCCGTGTATTTTTTATAATGCATTAGTTTTTTCTTATATTGATATTCCTGCATGATATAATTAGGAGACTAAATCTTCTAAGCTTATCCAAGTATGGATACACCTTCTAAGATGAGTTTTAATTGAAATGATTATGGTGATGAACGTTGAAAGTATTAAATAACAGTGATTGAATGTTTTTCATATGCCATTGGTGACATGTGAGTTCATATTAGAAGACCATAGATGGACTCATTTTTCTACAAATTTATGTACACCTGAGTGACACTTATACTCCATAGTGGACTACTAGGGAAGGAATCAAAGAGAGGATTTCATATATTCCTGAGTGATAATTGGACTCCTTATTGGTTACTAAGGATGGACCCAATGGGACAATTATATATATGTTACGAAGAACACTTGGGATTCCTTCATGGACTAACAATGTTTGACTGAAGAAGTGGTGATGTTATAACACAATTAGAGCGATACTTGGGATTTGACGAGGATTGCAATATATATGATTCTAAGGTGTTTGGTTTATGAAATACCTTGTCTGATACATACATTCCAAATAAGGAATTCCAAGGATGAACTAAGGTTATTAATTGATTAAATAATGAAATGATTTATATGATGTGTCTTACAAGCCAAATCATAATCTTAGATTAAGATAGATTCATAAACATTATTAATGGACTAGTTAGGCAACTCTTGACCACATATCATTACAAGGGATACTAATCTATTCACTATATCCTTATAATTATTTATTAAAGGATTACTAGACTAACTCTTTATTTTGAGACTTTATATCTAATGCTAAAGAATGTAACAGAGGACATGTATCCATGTGAACCTGAACCATTATGGTTTGTTTACATAAAAAATTTATTTTATATATGATATTACTACCAACACACTTTTATTGTAATATTTTAACTAAAATAATCGTATTAGGCACAATTTTTGGTGAAATGTCATCCTTTTATCTCACATCCTTCTCAGGACTCCTTTAGTACCTAAGAAGATTGTTTGTCTGTATGTATTGAAAAGGGAAAGTTCCTAGCCAGATGTTATTTATTTCTACATAGATTCAATATATAATGGGAATAATATTTTATTATGATTCTATCTTAGATAAATATTTTTGGTCTTTTTGTTATAATGATACATATATTGTACTCTTGCTTCTATATCTATTTTGGATTCTTTATAGAGAAATTTCATGATAATAAATGTATGTGTGATTAATTTTGGTCATATTTATATACATTTGTATTGTGGATTTTAATCCCTTATTTAGTTATTATTATGCTTTTACTATGGCACGTTATTGATCTATTGGTTAGGGATTTTGGTTCGGTTGTGGCATATTTTTATTTGTGTGTCTTTTACATATCTATATTTACTTATATGTTTTGTTCCAATCTGATAATAAAGGAATAGTTTCCCCAAAAACACTCCCTTGGACTTCCCTACCAGTCGACATCCTTTAGATTTTAGGAAGATGTGTTTTATTTCATGCGGCCAACCTAGCTTGGGGCACCGTTCAGAGTAATCCGGGTCCAGGATGTTACTAAGTGGTACCATAGCTTTTTTCATTTAATCTTTATTATTTCAGATAATAGAAATTAGAATTAAGAAGTGTAGAGACCCAATGCTTGATGTACATGGACAACACAATACTTTTGCGTAATACTTAATACATAACAAAACTCAAAACTCAAGGACTGTAATAGTTTAGTGTCTTTGGAAACTCGGAACGTAATCTTCTAATCACGGTGAAAGATCTTCAACATCTCCCATAAAGATCTTCCCCTTATGTTTTCTTACCTAAAACCTTTCTTTATATCCTGGGGAAAAGAAAACATATAAAGGGTGAGCTCAAATGCTCAGTAAGGGTAAGCATGGATAAAATAAAACAAACTATATACATTTGAACTTAAAAACATGAACACAATGTTTAAACATCAAGATCTTGAGCAATGAAATAAAACATGGAAATACGTAAGTCGTAGATCATAAAGAAACATTAATACTGATAAAATAGCATGGGAATAAAACTTGTAATTTTTGAAAACATTATGATTTCCATAGTAGCCAATGAATTTCTTCCAGGACCATCTTAGTGGACAAAGTCCCTTTCTGAATCGAGTTCACTCCTCGTTTCAGTCCTGTAACACTGCACCAGATTAACTTACTGTTCCAGCCATGTCTATCTCATGAGATATAAATCTTTAACCAATGAATTTGAGGGAGATATATGTCCCACCAATCTCATAATGAAATCATTCTTACTTTTTCCAAAAAATAAACATTAAACATTCATCATAACCCAAAGAAGAAAATGGGTTTCATAAACATCATCCCATCATCACATAATCCATATAAAACAAATGGATATATCAACATAAGAAAAGTGAAACAATGTAAATAATAGGGACATTATACTTGAAACATACACATATAAATAAATGTCATCTTAGATGGAAAAATAGTTTTGATAAAACACTTGAAATTAATTCTTGAGGAAAATATCCTTGCTTCTTCAAAATCAATTTCCTTTCACAAAACGTCATGAAATTTTAAAAGAAAGATATTGTTTGAAAATATGAATGAAATATTTTGGATTAAGCTTCATGAAAATAAGGCTTTATAATACCATAAAAATCTTTTCATGTCGTATAAGTAAAAAAACATTCTCCTCGTACTTTTGTCGGAAAAGTCAAAAAGTACCTCGTAACGTAATAAAAAAAAGAAATATTCCTTACATATCATGTAGTAAAAGAAGAAATAGGTAAAAAGTACATTAATAATACATAAAAACAATTTTAGAAAACATGGACTTGTATTATAACAATAACCCCAGTAATTACTTACGAATAAACAATCTCGGATAAGAACGAGACTGGAAAAGTTATCCCTTACCATATGTCTGATATGCTTCGTATGTATCTGAAATTCCTGTATAATGATTTAAATAATGTCATTTACTTATTACAGAATCATATTAATTGTTATGATATCATATATGGTTCACTTATGACTTTATATTACCCATTATTTTGTAAATTGATGTTAATGTGGCGTTTTGGGTAAAATCATCTTATTTATCGTACGTGTTTGGACTTGTTGTTCTTGATGTTATTATTACATATATCATGATTCACTTACTTCCAAAATGTAAATCACGATTTATATATCATATAAATTCATTATATATCCATAATATACAAGAATTTATAATAGTACATAACATATAGAGGTAAGAAATGAAACGCATCGTTCATGGAGACCGTAAGTCGTACGTACGCATGAACGCTACTTTCATTTCTATTTCTTATTTTAATGGAATTAAAACATAATTATACATAGGTATATTATAATTCCAGTATAATATCATATATAATATCATTAACCACATCCTTTATACATCCCACATAAGGTATTAACGAATCACATCACTTTGAGGGGGCGGTAGTCCGCACTTCCTCAAATGAGATTATGGTATTTACTGACTATAGAAACCGTAAATGCTTGATATAATTGGGAAGTAAAGAAGCATAAGGAAATCATAAACATAATATATATTATATATAAATAATATGACAACATAATGGCCACCATGAGAGGCGGTAGGAGAAAATCGAACAATCATCGTTTCGTGAGGCGTTAGTTTTCCATTACAGAAACATTATGTTCTTCATCCTTTAGATGGAGGTCTGTGTAATTTTAGTTCGAATACGTCTCATAACAACATCCTAGTATATTTAAGATATTGTTTTTATTAGAAAAGAAAGGATTAAAAAGATTTTAGGGGTTGGAGAAGTAGAATAAAAGAAAAAAACTTAAGAGAAACTGTTACCTTTAATTTTGGTAACTTCCTTTGGTTTGAAACAAAAGGACTTCTTGGAGAGTCTTCTACCTAATGTAAGGATTCAAGGGGGAGTATAGGGATGTGGGGAGCTTAGTTGGGCAGATTTTGGATGAGCAAAAAGTCTTGAGAGGTGTGAGGAATTTCATATAAATGGTCTCCTTTTATAAGGGAGAGGAGGGGCTCTTTAGGAAAGTGTGAAAACATTATTTTATTATAAACTTATATTCGGTTCCCAGAGGTCCAAAACACATTAATGTAGAATCTAAGATGAATCATATTCGAAATAAAATCATCCAATTGGAATTGTACAGGTTTTGGATGATATTTTAATGATTATAATCTTATTTATTTAAATCTATTATTAATGAGGTAAACACTACATCATTATTGTGTCATAAATAATTTAATTCATTTGATGTCTAAAAATTATGAAAAATATACCATGATGTATGGAATATTTTTATATTTCCAAAGAATATTTATAGTCGAAAATATAATTTATATAACCCTTTACAAAAATTAATTACTAAATGATGTTTGTTAAAGTCAATTTTGTCTTTACATTAAATTAATTAATCCAAATTGTCATTTTCACTACCAAGTAGCTCATTGGGGTCCCAAAATCGGCCCAAGGATTTCCATGGTTGGACAATACTCATACAATAAGGTTAGGACAAGTGTCAAGGTAATTTGGAATTATTATAATATTCTTTTAACCTTGAATTACCCCATTTATCTTTAACTACAGTAAATAAACATTACCGTAGTTACTATTAATAAAAAATAAAATAAAAGTAACCTATTAGCATAATTAGGACCCACTGATTCGAAATATGGAGTCCATTTTTCAAAATTCAAAACACTGAAGTTTCAATAATTAATTTAAAATTAATCCCGTTGTTAAGCGAACAGGTTTTCAAAGTTAAAACATTGCCAAAGATTGAATTGATTTAAAATATGAATTCAATGTAAAATCAATGCTAATGACATAAATTATATTAAATGGTAAAAATATATTCTATTTATATTTTAAACCCATTAAATATTATAATTTAACAATATAAATTATTATGATGAAAAAAGTAGTTTTTATTTAAAATATAGCGTGTTTTTACTATTTATTAAAATATGAAAGTTATTAGAATAATATGAAAATTTTATCCAAAGTAAATTTTTATATCCTGATTCCAAAGAAGAATTTTATTTTGTCAAATTGAACTTATAAACATTTCAAAAACTAGATTTAATGTGGGTGCACCATCAAAAGGCGGAAAAACTGCATTTTTTGAAAAATACTTATTTTACATGAAAAATTTATTTTGTTCTCATACCATGTTCTATGAAATATGTAAGATGAATAAAAATGTTATAAAATTCAAAATTTAGTTAATACTATTCATAACGGCTAGTTCATAATAATATAATAACCATATATCATTGTTTAGTGAAACCCGATATTGCGTACAACACACGCTATCGAAGAAGGTTGTGATTGCGTGTAATGCAAGCCAAGATAGCGTTGCATGTAGTGCAAGACTCCATTGTTGTTGTGTATAACAAAATCCAAACATATTTTATTTATACATTGAATATATATATATATATACTCAAGGTTGCGTAGAATAACTTCAATCAAACGAACTTGAAATTGTGTGTAACACGAGCCAAGAATAGTGTTGCGTATACTGCAAGCTAATACAGTGTTGCGTGTAGTGCAAGATAATCTTGGTGTATCTTACAACATAAGATATGAATGAAATTAAAAAGAATGTATCTTATAAAATCTCGGGTTGTTACATTCTACCCTCATTAAAATGAATTTCTCCCTCAAAATTCGTCGGGGTTATAAATCGTTTACTATTCATAGAAACCCACATCGTAAAAAGGAATACTAAAACATAATTTTAAAAACTAAAGTATGAAATGTAACGATTACCCAAAGTAAATCATCACTGGGTTTCCATATAAGAGATCATAGGTTAAAATATAGATATGGAAGAAAAATCTAACCATCAAGGTAGATAACATGGATATATAAAATCCAACAATCACAAAGCCATAAATTTCTGATGATCTAAGGTACCATCTGATTCATCAGATATAAGAGCACTAGGACAACATTTTTGGTTTTCAATATCATTTCCCAAAAGTTGATGAATTAAAATAAATACTTACATGATTTTCGTACAAGCTCACTATTGTTCGTGAATTGAACAATTTCCACTTCATCTCTTAAAGAAATGAAGTTGAGTTTGTTATTCGTGAAGTGTTAGAAGATAATGTGATAGAATGATGGGTCATTCCATCTATTTCAAACAAAAGTTTAGAAAAAGTTATAAGTCCATCTTATGGTGATATTAATCATATATGGTTCCAAAAATGGACTTATACTTTATTTATCATGCAGCTTAATAAAATAAAACTACTTTCCACTAACTAGGGACTTCCTATAGGCCATTGGTATGCGATAAAGGCTAGCCGCACTTCAGTTGTGGGTTCGATTCCCACAAGCTTATCTGACGCGATGGGCTGTCGCCCGTCCTGCAGGTTGTCCTTTTTCTAAAACTACATTAGTATAACATCCCATCAATAATATAAAAAAAATTCTATCCTTAAACAATACAAACTTATGTTCAACATATTCCTTTCAAATCTTTAGGCTTATCTAAAATACTTTGGTCCAAGCTCATAGTATAAAGAAAATGATTACTTGAAATTTCACATAACAATCATGTGAATTCCATCATTTATCCCCCATATATCATAAGATATATATTTTTCGTCAAATTACAAACATGTGAAGACCTTAATCAGGTATTCTCTTGAAGAATGAATACCCATTGAACCTTAGTGAAAAAATGAATGCAGTTAAAAGTTAACACTTTCCACATACCAAAATTCTCAAAATTCTATATTCTCAACCATGATATCACTTAGTCCTTATATCAATCATGAGCTCATGAATACATTCAAACATCTCATTATATTTTTATCCCTTCATTATGAGCATATCATCTGCTTTCCAATATATTTGAATCACTTTTCATGGTTACCAGTACCATATAATTATTGAAAATCTCAATAAACCATTATATAGATATTTCAATGTTCCACAATACTATAAATGAGATTCACAACATTATTTTGGAATCCCTTTACATAAACACATAATCATTCCATCACATCATTGGCATACTCAACATTGCTAATAGTGATCGCATGTGACTTCCCTTTGTACTTTTCCTTAAGAGGTTGCTCATGTTAATCATCATTAATCCTTGGATTAGGGCATTGATTAGAATAATGCCCCATTTCCTTGAACTTGAAGCATTGAAGTGTTGGTGGAGTATTCTATGAAGTCTTTTCTCTATTCACGTCATTTGAAACCTTTTCCTATTACTTCGGCACTCAGCTGCTCTATGACCTTCTTTGCCAGACTTGAAGCATTTTCTAGTACCTTTTAGAAAATCTCCACCAGGCTTCTTTCCACACCTTGATCATAAAGAAACATTCACCTTCTTTTCACCATTGTTCTGAGATTTTTCCTTGAACTCTATCTTTCATTTCTTGTCAAAACCATGAGATGGATGCGTAACACCAACTTCCGGTTCTACCTTGATAGCACAACGCACAATTTCTTCATAGCTACTGAAGTTTATTATAGCTAATTCCCTTCGAAGACTTGGTTTTAATCCACTGAAAAATCGATCAACTTTACTTTCAGGTTGGATGATAATGCCAGATGCATACCTTGCAAGTCTTGTAAAATTCTCTTTGTATATACCAACAGATTCATCATCCTTCTGCTTAAGCTCAAGAAGCTCCTTTTCTATCTTTGTTCGAAGAATACGAGGGAAGTACTTACTGAAAAACAAGTTCTTGAACTCGTCCCATTCCATGGACTAAATTTCATCTCTTTGCCTCTTATTCTTGATAAGATTCCACCATTGATCAGCATAACCTTCCAAATGATATACTGCTAAGATGATTTTATCATGCTCAGAATATTATAGAACTGAAAATAACTTTTTAGTAGTACTGATCCATTTTTCATCCACTAAGGGATCAGAAGACCCGCTGAATGAAGGTGGACGCTGCCTCATGAAGGATTCAACAGAATGTTGCTCCTTTCTCTGCTCATTTTGAAGTCCAAAATGATTCATAGCTTGTGTAAGTATAGAAATAATATTGTGCACTCCATATCCCATGACATTGGTTTGGTCAGGAGGACAATCATTGCATTGTCCATTACATTGATCAACACGGTTCCTTCAGGTTCCTTCCATCGTCTAAAACCCAAAAATAATAGTGTGAAGAGAAAATACCATTCTAGGGAAAACAACATTATAAAGGGGGAGTACCTTCAATATCTAAAATCTTAGGTTAAATTCTAAGATCGTTACTGTAGTTCTAGGACTATATCCTATACTTATACTTGTCTTTAGGGAAATACCAAAATATACAATAGAAATATCTCTAGGGATCTCACTAACGTTTTCACATCCTAGTTTCCAAAGGTTCACGAAACCTTTCCTTTGATACCAACTGTAGAGTCCCAAAGCTTGACGTACATGGAAAAAACATTACTTTTTTAGAATACTTAATACATACCAAAATTCAAAACTTAAGGACCGTAATAGTTTAGTGTCTTTGGAAACTCGGAACGTAATATCCTAATCATGGTGAAAGATCTTCAAAATCTCCCATAAAGATCTTTCCCTTATGTTTTATTACTTAAAACCGTTCTTTATATCCTGGGGAAAAGAAAACATATAAAGGGTGAGATCAAATGCTCAGTAAGGGTAAGCATGGGTAAAATAAAACAAACCATACACATTTGAACTTAAAAACATGAACACAATGTTTAAACATCAAGATCTTGAGCAATGAAATAAAACATGGAAATACGTAAGGCATAGATCATAAAGAAACATTAATCCTGATAAAATAGAATGGGAAGAAAACTTTTAATTGTGGAAAAACATTATGATTTCCATAGTATCCAAGGCATTGCTGTCAGGACCATCTTAGTGGACAAAGTCCCTTTCTGAATCGAGTTCACTCCTCGTTTCAGTCCTGTAACACTGATCTAGATTAACTTACCGTTCTAGCCATGTCTATCTCAAGAGATATAAATCTTTACCAAATGCATTAGAGGGAGATATAGGTCCCACACATCTCATAATGAAATCATTCTTACTTGTTCCACAAAATAAACTTGAGACATTCATCATAACCCAAAGAATAAAATGGGTTTCATAAACATCATGTCATCATCACATAATCTGTATAAAACAAATGGATATATCAATATAAGAAAAGTGAAACCATGTAAATCATAAGGAAATTATACTTGAAACATACACATATAAAATAATGTCATCTTAGATGGAAAAATGGTTTTGATAAAATACTTGAAATGAATTCTTGAGAAAAATATCCTTTCTTCTTCAAAATCAATTTCTTTTCACAAAACATCATTCAATTTTAAAAGAAAGAGATTTTCTTGAAAAAATTCATGAAATATTTTGGAGGAAGCTTCATGAAAATAATGTTTTATAAAACCATAAAAATCATTTCATGCCGCATATGTAAAAAAACATTCTCCTCATACTTTTGTCAGAAAAGTCAAAAAGTACCTCATGATGTAAAAAAAAGAAATATTCCTTACATATCATGTAGTAAATGACAAAATGGGTAAAAATTACATTAAAAATACATAAAAACACTTTTATAAAACATTGACTTGGATGATAATAATAACCCCAGTAATTACTTATGAATAAACAATCTCGGATAAGAACGAGATTGGAAAAGTTATCCCTTAACGTACGTCTGATATGCTTCGTATGTATCCGAACCTCCTATATAATGATTTAAATAATGTCATTGACTTATTAAAGAATCGTATTCATTGTTATGATATCATATAAGGTTCACTTATGACTTTATATTACACATTCTTTTGTAAACTAATGTTAAAGTAGCATTTTGGGTAAAATCATCTTATTTATCGTACGTGTTTGGACTTGTTGTTTTTGTTGTTATTATTACTTATATCATGATTTAATTACATAAAAATGTAAATAATGATTTATATATCGTATAAATTAATTATATATCCAACATATACAAGCATTTATAATAGTACATAACAAATAGAGGTAAGAAATGAAACGCACCGTTCATGGAGACGGTAAGCCGTACATACGCATGAATTCTACTTTCATTTCTATTTATTATTTTAATGGAATTAAAACATAATTATACATGGGTATATTATAATTACAGTATAATATCATATATAATATCATTAACCACATCCTTTATACATCCCACATAAGGTATTAACGAATCACATCACTTTGAGGGGGCGGTAGTCCACACTTCCTCAAATGAGATTTTCGTATTTACCGACTATGAAAACCATAAAGGATTGATATAATTGGGAATTAAATAAGCATAAGTAAATCATAAACATAATATATATTATATATAAATACTTTTCCATTATAATGGCCATTATGAGAGGTGGTAGGAAAAGTCGAACAGTCATCGTTTCGTGAGGCGTTAGTTTTTTATCACAGAAATATTCTGTTCTTCATCCATTAGATGGAGGTGTGTGTAAGTATAGTTATAATACTTATCATAACAACATCCTAGTATATTTATTATATTGTTGTTGTTACAAAAGAAAGGATTAAAAAGAGTTTAGGGGTTGGAGAAGTAGAATAAAAGAAAACAACATAAGAGAAACTGTGACCTTTAATTTTGGTAACTTCCTTTGGTTTGAACAAAAAGGACTTCTTGGAGATTATTCTGCCTAATGTAAGGCTTCAAGGGGGAGGAGAGGGATGTAGGGAGAATAGATGGTCAGAGTTTGGACGATCCAAAAGTCTTGAGATGTGTGAGGAACTGCATAGAAGTGGTCTCCTTTTATAAGGGAGAGGAGGGGCTCTTTAGGAAAGTGTGAAAACATTATTTTATTATAAACATATATTCGGTTTCAAGAGGTCTGAAAAACATTAATGTAAAAGATAATATGACTCATATTCGAAATAAAATCATCCAATTGGAATTGGACAGGTTTTGGATGATCTTTTAATCATTATAATCTTATTTATTTAAATCATTTATTAATGAGGTAAACACTACATCATTATTGTGTCATAAATAATTTAATTAATTTGATTTCTAAAAATTATGAAAAAAATACCATGATGTATGGAATATTTATATATTTCCAAAGAATATTTATAGTTGAAAATATAACTTATATAACCCCTTATAAAAATTAATTACTAAAATATTTTTGTTAAAGTCAATTTTGTCTTTACATTAAATTTATTAATCCAAATTGTCATTTTCACTACCATGTGGCTCATTAGGGTCCCCAAATCGGCCCAAGGATGCCCATGGTTGGAAAATACTCATCCAATAAGTTTAGGACAAGTTTCAAGGAAATTTGGAATTATTATAATATTCTTTTAACCTTGAATTACCCTATTTACCTTTAACCGCAGTAAATAAAACTTACCGTAGTTACTATTCATAAAAAATAAATAAAAGTAACCTATTAACATAATTTGTACCCACTTATTACAAACATGGAATACATTTTTCAAAATTCAAAACACCGAAGTTGTAGTAATTAATTTAAAATTAATCCCTTTGTTTAGCGAACATGTTTTAAAAGTTAAAACATTGCCAATGATTGAATTGATTTAACCTATGAATTCAATGTAAAATAAATGCTAATGACATACATTATATTAAATGGTAAAAAAAATATTCTATTTATATTTTAAAACCATTAAATATTATAATTTAACCATATAAATTGTTACGATGAAAAAAGCTATTTTTAATTAAAATATAGCGTGTTTTTACTATTCATTAAAATATGAAAGTTATCATAATAATATGAAAATTTTATCAAAAGTAAATTTTTATATCCTGATTCCAAAGAAGAATTTTATTTTGTAAAATTTAACTTATAAACATGTCAAAAACTAGATTTAATGTGGGTACTCCATCAAAAGGCGGCAAAACTGCATTTTTTGAAAAATAATTATTTTACCCGAAAAATTTATTTTGTTCTCATACCATGTTCTAGAAAATATGTAAGATGAATAATAATGTTATAAAATTTAAAATTTATTTAATACTATTCATAACGGCTAGTTCATAATAATATTATAACCATATATCATTGTTTAGTGAAACCCGATATTGCGTACAACACATGCTATCGAAAAAGGTCATGATTGCATGTAATGCAAGCCAAGTTAGGGTTGCGTGTAGTTAAAGACTCCATTGTTGTTGCGTATAACAGAATCCAACCATATTTTATTTATACATTGAATATATATATATATATATATACACTCAATGTTGCGTAGAATAACTTCTATCAAACGAACTTGAAATTGTGTGTAACACGAGCAAAGAATAGTGTTGCGTATACTGCAAGCTAATACGGTGTTGCATGTAGCACAAGATAATATTGGTGTATCGTACAGAAAAAGATATGAAGGAAATTAAAAGGAATGTATCTTATAAAATCTCAGGTTGTTACAAGAATAATTTGAATTTGGTAATAATTTTTTCATGGGATTAGCTAACCCATGTAGGGGGAAATTCAAACTACCTTTATTGGAAATTGTTTTTTCATGATTTATGACTATTATAGTTGATTTTATTCAACCATTATGTGATTAATTTGAATTATGATGTGACTATTAATCTAATTTAGTGTTTTATTTTGTTTTATCTTGATGAGATAAAGGTTATTCCATCTGATTCATCATTTTAGGCCCTTTACATGATTCACATGCCATTCATTATGCCATGGCATATATGATGTATTGATTTTTTACATGATGTTGTAATATGTTCCATGATATATGTACCTGTTGTATTGATAAATATTATGTGAATAAAATTTGAAAACATGGTTGTTAATTTGTGTTTCTTCCTTAACATATGTAGTTTTCTCCTAATTACGCTGCAACAGACACCCTAAGTAACCAATTATGTCACATTGATTCTTTAACCATGAGTTGCATGGACTAGAATGTGTTATGAAGTGGATTAAGTGGAGTCTATATTTTTGTTCATAAGGTGAATAGGTCGATATGAATTGGAATTTGTGAAACATTTGTTTCAACCATTTAAAATTAAATGTGAAATGAAAATTAAAATGAAATGCAAATTGAACTTTTGAATAGAGAACATGACATATATTCAACCTTAGTAGTAGGTAGTAGGTAGTATCTCTTACTTATTTATGATTTTTACATCACCTAGACCTAAATCTAAAAGCATATATACGGGTGATATTCTTTTATAATAAGACTTATAGCTATTCTATCTCCAACATCTACACTTTTAGTGGGTTTTTTAATCTTTTTTCGAGGTGTGAACTTGTAATTTGTAGAGATATTTAACCGAGATGTCTTCTTATCGCATGATATTAATGTGGTGGTGAGAAGGCATTGAAGGTGGTGGGACATGGGATACAAGTAGATCCTCCTATGGTTATAGTTGAGGAAATATGATAATAATGAACACAAATATTGAGTAATATTTCCATGAATTTTTTTTAAGTTTCATGTAGAATTTTCAGGTTATACTATAACCTACCTCGATTATAATAGAGTTGGCATGTGAGTTCCAACTGAAACATCTACCAACATTCTTAAGGGATGGATAACCACAGGCTGTGGAGTTAAGGATAGAGTCCATGTTATCTATCATTGGGAATTTCAATAAACCTTCAATTAAAATGGTGATGTTCATCACTTATATATTGTGTGATTCCACCAAGAGATTGTGGGATGTCATTACTCAAATGGATCATAATCGATAGGTGGCTTAGAGGGATTTTCATATGGACTTCTATGATTACCTCTATCCAGAGACGTTTTGGGACAATAAAGGCTAGGAGTTAATGAACTTTGTCTATGGAATGCTATTAGTTATGGATTATTTGTCCCATTTAATATAGCTTTATCACTTTAGACCTATCCTAATGGGTGATGAGTTATCTAAAAATGTATATTAAAGGATGGTCTTAGGTAAGAAATCCAATCATAGTTTAATTTTTTTTATTTTTAATATCATTTTTGGAAAATTGAATTGGGTGTTTATCGTAGATCGTAACCTGAGGGGGGATGGGGTACGAGAAAAGATGGTCTGACACCTAGATCTGGTGAAATATAAACCAATAGTTAGAAGTTTCTGGACACAAGGTGATATTATTATCCAGAGCACAAGCTCAGGTTGCGAGGTGAGGTGCCACCTATATTCTAGAACATGATATAAAATTACTTGGTGCATGTGGGACCCCATCAAGTATTTAACCTATAGAAAAATGAGTCATTTATAGTGATTTTTAAGATCATTTATTCTGATATCTATTTAGAGAGGTATTCACTAAATATACGTGCATGAAAAAGATCAATAGATTCTCTTTAGGTAGGGAGATGGAGTATTTCTAGTCGATCAGTCTAAGGAGATGGTGGTGGTAGTTTTATAATTTCCCCATATTTTCATCGATAGTAGACCAGATCTACTCGGGGATACTAGGTTGTATCATTGGATCACAGATAAGGATAGATATACATAGTTCAACTGAAACCTGAGAAGTAGAATCCTAGAACTTATACTATGAGAGGTACTGTTCTAGTATCATCTACTATAGCATCTGGTATTTTTGAAAAAACCCTTCCATTTCATTATATTTTTTCCATTATAGAGATCCTTGGTATCATCGTTCTGTGTTCTGATAGTGTTATGATGCTTGATACTCCACTAGGGATTCAAATGGAGGATTTACATTAGTGCAGGGAGTTCCCCCATGAGATCAGTGGGTGTGACCTCATTTGGGACCTTTTTTCCCCCAAGATGACAGGTTTTGAAATCATTTTCATGATGTAATTTTTTGTTCCATTTCATGATTTTATTGATTTCTATCACTGAACAGTGACTATCATGTCACAAGAGGGATGAGTGTTTTTTCACACGAATAAATGGGATATCCAGGAAAGCTGAGTTGGGAGAATGAATTCTATATTGGGTGGGTTGATAGTGTAGATTGTGAGTTTATATCTAGATGATTATAGAAAACATTAGCTTGATTTCTTCCAGTGGTTTATGATTTGAGGGATAATTTCTTGGATGAAATTTCAGGACTACCTACAGTAAGAGATGAATAGTACTCTATCCAATCTAGTACCCAGAGCTGTGCTGATATCCATTACACCTGAAAGGATACCTACTAGTCAGATACATGAACTAATGTAAAATCTATTGGATTTAGAAGAAAAGGATTTATCTGACCATGTACTTTTTTGTGGTGTTCATTGGTACATTTTTCAAAAATGGTGAATAAAACTCTCAGTATATGCATGGATCATCAAAAGTAAAACCAGATGATGTGTAATAATAGATATACTCTTACATAAACAGATGATATCATCAACCAGCTATAAGTATCCCTAGTTTTCTTAAATAATGATTTAATATCATCTTATCATCGGTTGGGTGTTAAACCATCAAACATACCCCACACAGCTTTTCACAGTAGGAATGGTCTATATGAGTATTTGATTATGTTGTTTGGAATACTGAATGCACCATCAGTTTTCATGGAACTGATGAACTGTGTTTTTCATCCTTGTATAGATTCATTTGATGTGGTATTCATGGATGATATCTTGGTGTATTATCATAGTCGACATGGTCATTCCAAAAATCTTGAGAACGTATGGAATACACTAAGAGAGCATAAGTTATATGATATGATATTAAAGATCCACTTCTAGATGGATCATATTTACTTCTCAGGTCACATTATCTCATAGAATCAAGAATCCGTTGACCTAGAGAAGGTGAGAGTTATAGTTTCCTTGTATAATCCCAATACTTTTTTGACATATAGAGTTTCATAGGGATAGCTAGTTATTAAAGGATCTTTATACAAAAATTCCCACTTTTATCATCACCTATTATGGGATTGAATAAGCCGGTGTGATGTTTATGTGTTTAGATACCAATGGGAAAGACATTAAATAGCTAAAAGGAGGATTATATTCATCTTCAATACTGATTTTTCTAGAGCTATGCGGGAGTTATATTATTTAGTACAATGCATAAGGTATCTATCAAGGATACTTTCTGATACAGGGGTAGATAGTTATGATGTATTGGTCTCTACAGTTTAAGGAACCTGAATATAATTAACTAATGCAAAATATTGAGTTAGATATAGTTATTCATGCTTTCCATTATTGGAGACAGTACATACATAGAGAGTTTTTTGGGTTATACATGGACCAAAAAAGAATCAACTATATATTTACTCAGCATGATATGAATCTGAGGTATTGGAGGTTGGTTGAGTAACTAAAACTATCAACTTCAATATTACCTATATACCTAGAAAAGGAAATGATGTGGTTGATGCACTAAGCAGGAGGAATCAAATATAGGCAGTTCAGGAGGCTAGTAGCAAGTGGCAGCTTATGGCCTTGTTTTTAGAGATTCACATAGTGGTGTAGTATAGTTGTGATCATACTTTTTTTATAATCATATTCCATGAACTCTATCATCCTAGATAGAGTGAGGATGAGTTATCTATTTGATTCAGAAAGCCTAGTCTTATAGGAGTTTGTGGTAGGTGAGGACCATCTTCCTGGTCAAACGGTTGGTGAGTATGAAAATATATGTATACATGGTTAGGTATGGGCTTCATCTAATATTTTCAAAGAAATGATGTGATAGTTTCATGATTCAACTTAGGAAGTGTATCCTAGAATTACCAAGATGTATTGAGGTTTACGTTTCTAGTACTGGTGGTTATGTATTCAAATAGTTGTGGATAGTTTTGTCATGAGGTGTTCCACCCAACAGCAAGTGAAGGCTGAACACCAATGAACTACCATAATTTAACCCCAACTACACATTCTCGAGTGTAAATGGGATTATTTCATGTCAGATTTCCTGCCAATTTTGTTGACTTCACATCATAGAATAGATTTTTTTGGGTTTTTGTAGACATTTTCATGATGATTTCTCATTTCTTATTGATCTAGGAAACATTCAATGTAAATGAGTTTTGGAGGTTATATATCTATGAGATAGTGTGACTCCATGGGGTCCCTCATACAATTATTTTAGATCGTGATACTTGGTTAAATTCATAGTTCCAAAAAGTGTGGTAGAGGGTGTTGGGTAAACAAGTGATTATGAGCAGATCATACCACCCCCAGCTTGATGTTCAGTCATAATTAATTATTCATGTTCTTAAAGACATTCTTTGAGAATGTTTCCATGGTTTTAGGGGCTCTTGGGAGAGGCATATACCCCTGTATGAGTTCTCCTACAACAATAGATTTAAAGAAACTATATTGATGGTTCCTTATATGTCTTGGTATATTAGGATAGAGGCAGGATAGGGAATGATGCTAGTACCTCTTATCATTATGAAAACTATGGAGCGGGTTTTCTTGATTCCAAAGAAGATAGCTACTGCACAATCTCAGCTAAAATATTACAGCAATCGATATCAAAGACCTATAGAGTTTCAATTCAAGGATTCCATATTTTTACATGTCTCATTGAGGATGGTACATAAGCGGATTCAGAGATAGTGTAAGATATCACCATGATATGTATGGTCGTTCAAGATTCTGGGGAGTGTTGGGTTGGTAGCCTATCAATTTCAATTACCTTAGAGGTACCAATCTATACATGAAATATTCCACGTATTCTAGTTTATAAATTATAATTTGGAATCATATCATTATTTTCATGTTTAGGATGTTTAGTTACATTTGTATGTGTACTTTTAAGAGCATCCTATTCATATTGTTGATAGAAGCACAATGGTTCCCCAAGGCTAGTCATTTCCTCTAGTAAAGATGATATGTTATAATGACCATTTATAAGATGAGACTTGGGATGAGGAGTCTTACATACATGCTCAGAGGATGGATCTATTCTTATATGATTCTTGACAACCCTCAAGGGTGAAATTTTGGGATGAATTTCTTTAAGAAGATAATTTGGAAAGAACTCAGTTCTTCCTTGAGGTATGCACCAATTTAATTTTAGTTTAAATTCATGTTTATGGACTAACATGAGTAACCATTAGGATCATGGTTTTTATGGGGTTTCACAAGGCTTCTTAGGATACTAGAGAATCAATTTTTTGAAAAATAAGGTAGGCTGCACGGTTTGACAGATTGTGCTAGACCTGGGTCGAGGGAAAGAGATGTCTGTACTTTTAGAGGAAACATACATATCAAGGTGCATTCATATGAAAGGGACTTTTTAGTTTCTTATTTTGGTATAAGACATGGTTTTCACATAGTAACACAAATTGTTCACACTACCCATGCAAGGAACCTCTCCTTATAGTGATGGGTGCACAGTTGGCATGCAGTTTGTCCAATCATGTAGCCAAACCATGCAACACCATATTTTTGGGTACGATGAAAATTTTTACCTTAAAATTTAATAAAACATAAATCCTATTTATTTTTTATTCATGGTATAGTAGTGGGAATGGGTATCTCTTTTTATGGGAAAATCATAGACTTTTCTACAATTATTCAGTCTAAACACAGAATTGAGAGATGTTTGTCTCGATAGATTGATGCCATTAAGTACTAAAATCTTCTTGAGTCATTCATCGTTTTACTTTGTATCAGTTTCACTATTAACATAAGAGATAATATGTCTTATGTTAATTTTTTTGGTCCATTATTCATTTTTCTCCTAGTCTAAAACAAATTATAAGTGGATACAGGATGAGCACTTCAATATATACCTATGGTAGGTGGCCTCCTAATTTTACATTAATATTGGAGTTTTATACTTACGTCATTGTTCTGTGCACTAGGTTTTATGATTGAATCTTTGAAATATAATTTCCACCTTGATAAAAATGGATATTTATGAACTATATAATTAAAAAGAAACATTATTAAATGACTAATGGTTAAGGAGCTCAAATTTAAACCACCCCTTGGGTGAGTTGTTTAATTAATTGGAAAATCATGTGTGGCATATGAAATTGATTAAATTTAGGGTATTATGTTTAACCATTTCTACAGAATCTTTAATCCTTAATTGTAGTTTTAATTTGAGTTGAATAAAAATTGATTGGAAGATTATGTCCCTCATATTTTTCCATGTATTTTGTTTTTCTAATTGATGATTAGATTCATTTATTGATATTACCACAAGAGATAATTAAGAGACTAAGTCTTCTACAGTTTTTCTTTTACTGAGCCAAATCCTAAGGGGAGGAATAATTGTAATGATTATGATAATGAACATTGAAATAATTAAATGATAATGATTGAATGTTTTTCATGTTCCTTGGGTGACACATGTGTTCTTATTTGAACACCATTTATGGACTCATTTTGATACCGCATTACATATGCATGAGTGACACTTTGAATCCCTATTGGACTACCATATATAGACTAATTTATCCAATTTTATATACTATTGAATGATACATGGGATCCTTTTGGATTTCAAAGTATGGACTCAAAGGGGCTATTATATATATTCCATGAGTGAGACATGGGCTCCCTTTACGGACCACCAAGGGAGGACTCAAGCAGTAGTGATGTTATACAATGCCTATAGAGATATTAAGGAGATGATGATGATATTCATTGATGGAATTGCAGGGTATTTGGTTCATGATATTCTTATAGTGATACCTAGATTGTAAATAAGGATTCCAAGGATGTGATCTGATTCTTAATTTATTAACTAATAAAATTTATTTGATGATGCATCCTCCTAGCCAAAGAACAAGCTTGGATTATATCACGGTATTATACTTTGTCGATGGTATGGTTAGGAAACACCAGATCTCATACCAATATAGAAGACGTTGGGCTATATGCCATGTCTAGAAACTTATTTATTAAATGATGATAGGACTGACTATTGAAGGTCCCCAGTCAAGATCCAAGTATCACTAAGAGGGGAAAGGGGTGAATCAATTATATATTTTTCTTTTATGTTTCATTATTTTTTTAAAAACCTATGACTAATATTAAGTAGTTATTTCCCTAGAAAAGAAAATCCAAACACACAACCATATGAAAACCATAATTTACAAGTTTCATTACTAAGAAAGAGTATATATGTCCTTGGTATGGTATATAAACAATACAATACCCCAAAATACAATATAAAACAATCCATTGATGTGTAAAAAATTGATTATGATATACCTTTACACTCTTGTAGCACTTGTAAGACAATCGTCAATTTCATGTGCAACATCTTACCACAAATAATGAAAACAAAGATTCACTACTTCTTAATTTACTTTCACAATTTTTATATTTCAAAACAATTCATCTCTTTCCTACCTAGAAGATGGAAAGAAATAATTTCACAAAACATACTGCTTGTGCTAAAATTAAATATTCCTCACACCCATTTAGGTTTCTTCAACACTACATTAATTCCTTGTGTGAAATATTTGACTTTTGTCACATGAAACCTCTTGCACACAACCTCTTCCTTATGCACAACTCACTTCTTGTTCAAAACTTCAATTATTTCTCCCAACTCCCATTACATACAATTCATTAGAAACTTAGAGCACAAAATTTCACTATGTTTTGAGCATCCTATATGAGAGGGGGCCACCTCTTATTTATAGGAATCATCGACCCCTATGGGAAAAACCATAACGCATCATAAAATAGGATGATGTGTTAGGAAAAACCCCATTTGACGTCGCATTTAGTGTGTAAGTTTCTTTCACATGGCCTCATCTTTCAGGCACTTCTTGAACCTTTCACGTACTTCATGAATTTTATATTTTTCAGTGTTCTGATCTTGAATCATTCCTTGAGCACAACATTCCAAATGCCCTTCTATCCTGCACGCAAAAAACCAATCTTTCTCATTGTCCATTCCATTTCCATATTTCGATGTGATGGCCTTGGAAATCCACTTGCATCCCAAATTCCAAACCATCTTCAAACATTCACGCAAAATCCTTTTCCAAAAGATCCTTTCCCCATATAACTATTTTTAGACCCAAAAATTTGAAAAACACTGGAAAATGATGCCACTGTAAATACATTCTCTTGTACCACCTCCATATCATCCATTATTTTGTAATGGTACACTCAACTCCCTTGGAAAACCATTCTTATTATTCTTTAATGAACTCTACTATCATGATATATATCAATTTATCAATAAACTTTAGCATTGTTAGATTATCAAATTAAATTACTTTAAATTCCCTATCTTCTAATAAAATCATTCTTTCCAATAGAAACTGAATATGATTATAATCACCTTATCTATCCATTCCTTCATTAGTCTTGCATGACATTTTTTCCAAACATAGGATATTTTTTAAATAAAAATTAGAAAATCATAATTATATTTTCCAAGGATTTTACAATGTGAATTTACTTATACCCCTTTTGACAAAAAAAGACAACAATCCACTTCTCCATCCAAGATGGTCCCAAAAAATATTTATTCAGCCACTTTCTGGATAAGCTTGAAGAAGGTAGTAGTCAGTGGGTGTCCATGCATACCTAAACCATTATGTGTTTTTACATAAAACATTTCCTTTATATATTATATTACTACCAATACATTGTTATTGTTATATATTCACTCAATATATTGAATTATAAACCATTGGTGGAAGCTTACTATGATTTTTTCTCACTATATAATTGAGAAAAAATTGGTACTTGAGAATGTTATATGTATGTAGCTATGGTTATGGTCAAGTTAACTTCAACATGTTTTTGATTTCTTTTTAGGAGTAGGTGATAAGAGGACATATCTTGTCGTATGATTCTAGTTGGGGTAGTTATTTTTGGTATTTTTTTTATTTTGATAAATATATTTTACTTCTTCATATATACATATTTTGACTTATTTTTATAGAATTATACTTATTATAAATGAATATGGGATTAATTTTGGTCATGATTATATATATTTATCTTGCAGATGTTTATATCTTTTTCTGTTGTTATTGTGAGTCTTCTACGATGGGTTACCGATCCAATTCTCATAGAGTCTATTTAAGTTGTTCCATATATTTAATTGTTAATTTTATACTTATATTTCAGTAATTATCTTGTTTGTTCCACTATAGTAATCATTGTATGGTCTCTCCATTAACACACCCTAGGCCCTTGATACTAGTTAGTAACCTCTGGTATTAGAGGAGACACTCTTAAGTCCATGTGGCCAACCTGGACCGGGGAACTATATAGTGAAATATGATCCCATGATGTTACCTAAGGTGAATAAAATTGAGTATAAATGATAATGGTATTCACAATACAATGGATTAGTAAGGAAAAACACAAGATAATTTTGGTAGCATAACAGAGGTACATAATGAATCATGGGAGAAATTAATGAGAGTGAAAGGGGTTTCTCATCACTTAGAAATAACAAGATATGTAAGTGGGATAGGTATGAAAATAATCAAACATAAAAACTTTAGAATTAAAATACATAAGGGAAATGGGTTTTTGAATAAAATATTATCATGGAAAAATCACGTGATAATTTTATTGTATTATGGTTGAACATAATGATTATTGGGAAGGATTGATGGGGGTGAATGGAATCACTAATCACTTTTAAATCATAAGTTAAGTAATATGGATGTGTAAAATCATATCGCATCAGTAGTAATTAATAGAAAAAGTCATTATATAAAGAAGGTTCTTGAATACAAAGGAGAAGAAGATTATCCCTTACATTTAGAGGGTGTCTCTAAAAGCATTGGAAGAATATATTGATATATTGGGTGAACCTTGATAGGAATAGATAAATTATATGGATTATTATTGACATGATAAAATTGGTTTCAGTGAAGATAAATTGATTATTTTTGGGTTTATATATGAAAGGTTGGGGAGTTCTTTTTTATTTTCCAAACATAGGTTTAGGAATCTATACAATAAAGTAAAAAAACACAAACCAACCCTTGGTTTCCACATATGGTTTCTACCAAAGTGGAGTGATTTTTATTATATAATTATTAAACTATCATGGAACATTAAAATTATACCCTTGTTCATGTAGAAGGGGTTCATATTTATAAATTAATGATTTTATAAACTTAAAATATTATAGGTTTTATAGGATTCATAAAGGGATTATAAAATTCATCGAATAACCATAAATAAAATTATATTAAATTGGAAACATATATTAGGTTGTTTTTACGTTTTATGGAAAATTTTATATCATTATTCGGTTATTATGTTTTAATAATTAACACCATATATTTTTAGTATATTTTTTTCCCAAAAATTTGACTCTCTCTGAATATTATGAAAATTTCACCATTGAATCATTTATATGTTCTATTTACAAATAATTTGTTTATTATATAAAAATAATTCTCTAAAAATATGTAATTATACATTTTCATCAAAATCCATGTTTATTGAAGAAAACTATGTTTTTTATAAATAATAGTTTTCGAAACCTTATAAAAAAAAAATCCCCTTCATAAAATTATATTTTCATATATATTTAATAAATACTATTTAATAAAAATATTTTATTAAATTTTCATTTATTTCAAAAGTTCATGAATTCATCAAAAATATTTCCATAATTTAAATTTCATATTACTAAAAAAATACAATTCGTGTTTTGTCTTACTAAAATTTCATTTTTATCAAACTTGTTATGAAATAATATATAATATAATTTAATGAAAGAATAAATTTAATAATTGTCTTTTTGAAAATAAAAGATAAATATTCATACCGTTAGGGTTGAGAAATATATCAATTTATTTCACATGTGAATTCTTAAGTGTAAGGGGTGGGATGGTGAGGTTTTATTGGTTTGGTTCGATGAAAATGGTTTTGGTTGTGGTCTAAATGAGCATGAAAATATACCATAAATTATTTAAATCCTTATTTTTTTAATGAATCTTTTCTTGGAATTCTTTAAGGGAAAATCCTAGATATTCTATCTTCCATCAAATCTCTAATAAATGAGATTTATAGGGTAGGATCCTACTAGTTGAGGTCATCACTTCTATTTTCTTTATCAGTAGGTCCTTATCATAACACATAATATATGATAATAATATGAGCATTATTCAATGGATATATTATCAAAGATCCTGATAATTTATGTTATTTAAAATTTTTGAAGTTATAACTGAAGTTGTGGATGTGTTTTTATAACCACATTACATAATGCGTAATCTAGTTCAATCATGATGGAAAATTCATTTATAAAAGATCATATTGTTACATGATTCCCCTTAGATTACCATATTAATCATAAAGAGACCATTTGACATGAATATTTGACCATGTAACACCCTAGTAGACAACCAAAAGGTGGAATTAATAATCTTAAGACAATAAAATATGAAAATTATTTAACCCTTATGAGAAGAGAGGTTCACTTGTATTCATTATAAGGGGTTATGAGTTTCATTTGACCAGTTCATTGATCATGTGATTTTCATTTGGTAAGATAGATTAATCTCATGTAGGGCCCCAGATATGTTGGTTTGATATTAATATAATCCTTTAGAATTTAATCTCAATCATTCAAAAGAAATCAGAAATATGGATCTAATTATTCAAAAGCCATTTTTTCATCCTTGATTGAATAGGGAAAAAATATTTAGCAGGCCATAAAATCAAGAAATATGGTATTTATGAAATGATCATGTTATTATATTTTATCATGAAACGTGAAAACAATGTCATTAATTATACACAGGGGTTTTATTTGAAGTGAGTATGTGAATGCTACCTCTACCGACTAAAAACTGATATACAAGTGTTAAGAGATATCATATGGGGAATAGTTCTTGGGTGGAAATTCCAATAAACCCCCCTCAACAAATAGATAATGAAACTAAAAGGATATAATATGGTTCCCTTAGTATATTATTTAATGATCTCAAGAATATTCCACCTGAAAAAATATTTTAATTACATAAGAGATTATAAGATATGTGTTTGTCGTCCATGTTATAATTTCATTGATCATGTGAAGTATCTCCAACATGTCAATTAGATCATGTGAATAACATTCATCATGTTATATTAATCATGTGATTCCTCAATAATAAATCACCTAAATATATTAAGGTGTTTCTATGAAAAATATTGAAAAGATGTTAGCTTCATGTGATATTATATATGTTTCTCTTCTTTTGATGGGGTCTAGTGTTTCATGTAATCTATTCATTGATCACGCTATTTCATTTAGAAATGTGGGAAAGATAACTCAATATCCTTTTAACACGTGTCCTAGTTTTTATATAGGCCCCTCAAAATTTCAGTTTGTTCATGTGAAGACTTTTAGACATACCACCAAGTTCATGAAAAGCCCTCAAAGATGTTAGCTGAATCACTTTTCATCCCTCTATCATGTCAGCCTTTGATCAGGTCAAAAACCTCAGACATGTATAATTTTATCTTATAAATCACCTTGTACATGCCATATTTATAATTTGAAACACCATAAATATGTTACCTTCAACAATTTTATGAATCATGGATGCATCAACCTTGTTAGGAAGACACCATATGATATGTAAACCATGTTAGATAGACACCCTCCTGCATGTCAAAAAAGTCATCCATACACCAAAGACATTTGTGGAAGACACCCTTGAAATGTTAGAAAGACACGCTATTTATTTTAGATAGATACCACCAATCATGTTATCAATGTCCAACATGAATACTTGGGCATATACCATTGAACTGTGTGAATCATCAACCCTGTTTTTTGGTCAAGCATTCCCCCTTAATATGAGATGTGCCCATAGTGAACTATATATGGGCAGTCATACAAACTAACTTGTATTATGATAACCTGGTTTTATTAAATTATTCTAAATTGAAAATTCTTGGTAAACAATATTTATCTATCAGAGGATAAGGTATGGATATCTTTCATGGATTTCCAAACTAGTGTAAGACCCCAATTTCCCAAAAAATCTAACTCATCAGACGCTTATTCTCATATGATTTTATCATCATTCCTTGTCCATTAGCATATGATTAATAGTATTGTAAAAAGGTGTCTTATTAACTACAATCCACAACTATGACCTCAATTACATTAAACCTATCAACATTTTTTGGGAAAAATGAACTACAAGGATACTGATTTAGTTCCAGGAAGGATATATAGGATTCCATTCTAAGGCCTTATCTCTATATCAAACAATCCATCATGGTTTCTTCACTGTATAATTTCTTCATGTATATGTAGTGCAGCTGACCACTTTCTATCACTTTATTCTCACACTAAAAATGACTATCTTTGGGATTTTCAAAAATCATTCCACTAGAATAATAAAAATCCACCAATTATTGATACCTTATCACATAATACATATTCATTAATATGTTACAAATTCCTATTTATGTCGGTATCCACCATATATTATTTCCCCAATGAATTATAATATTGATAAAACTTGGGGAAATAACCCTCATAATTATTAATTATTTGTCCCCACCAATCAATAGGTTGAAAACGACTGAAATATGAAGACTTGGATTCCTATTATAATTAGGATACATTGGAAACCTTCACAATTATTGATCTCACCACCCAATTCCAAAATTACATCATAAATTTTTTTTTATCCATGATGTTTGAATGAATGTCTTGAAACTAAATAAACTATGTAGGATATGATTCCAATTATCATAGGATGCATAGGACACGACTTGGAGATTAAACCCTACTCAATATACCAATCACCTTCTTGGATAGTTGTAAAATATAGTGTTTCTTGTTATATGGAATCAAAAAATGAACAGTACCTCATGGTTTAGAAGTAATGGGAACCTGATAGAGATACTTTGATACAAACCAAGGGGATCATTGATAGAAAGTCCCCTTTCATGTATAGTGATGAAACACCGGGTTTTCTAATTAGGGTAACTAATCCCTTATTAGTATTTGGAAAAAATTCACAAACATATCAAAATTCTATAAGAGAGTTCCAAAGTAGGAAATAAATCCCCCAAAGGATTTGATAACCATCACCTCACATCCTCTCAGCCAATGTGAGTTTCTATGTGTCATTGGGTTTGAAACCTCAAAATATTGCATTCATTTTTAAAGATATCCTATGAATTTTTATAGATGGTGGATCCATTGAAATATTTCATGAGAGAAAAAAATAGTGAACCAAACATGAGTGATTTTGGAATAAGACTCAATTCCCCACAATCTATCATTTGGCCCAAAAATCATTAAAAATAAAAATGGTGAACCTTATGTTAGATCCTTTAACTGGGTTATCCCTTTCATGGGTTAAAAGAAAAGGGATACATAAACTTGTCCCTATAAAACCATTTGGTTCCACCTATAATGAAAATAATAACTATGTCAAAGATGTAGAATATTTAAAATAATAAAAACAATCGGATGTCAACACATTTGACAATTTTTTTCAATAACCTATAGAAAAAATATATTGAATCCAATGTGAAACAGAAAATAATTAATCATTTTCATAGTTCATATGATATATTTCATTATTCAGCAAACATTATATGTAATAAATTGGTCCAAACAGAAACAATAATGATAAATTATGTTACACATGAATATTAAAATTAGAATGTTTCATACATTAAAAGATGAACTGATTGGTGAACTTGTCCTTTTTTTCATTGTGACTACATATACTACTCTCACAAACATCATCTTGACTTCAGATCATGTCATTATCACTAGAAAATTTTAGAGCCCCATCCATGACAATAACCTCCATGGTTCACAAAGAAACATCACTATCATGAAGCTTTAACTTCATGTGATAAACATGATGGTCCAAGAATACCCCTTATGTGATATGATCTCTACCCTCGAGGACGCACATAGAGTTTTCCAGATACTGAATTCTACAATCCCCTCTCATTTAGGGAAATGTGTAATGAAACCCATGACACTTATCTCCCATACCAATCTCTTTATAATCCTATCCCAAGAGCATCATAAACAGAACCTTACTTACATTAGTAAGGTGGATAAAGGATTTAACCACAATGGTATCCCAAATCAGGATCTTCCGTGGAGGGATCTTGTCAACAATTATAAACAACATTATCCTCTGAATTCCCCTTTAGTCAACTACTAAGGGAACTTCCCAACCGGTCTCCACCCTATACACTCTAGATCATGCACCAAGGATATCTCACTGGGTGTAAAACATTGCCAATAAAAGGGTGTGGGCCTTAATTACCACTCCCACTAATGAATTTTGAAGGCCTTTTTCAATGTTTTCCATCAAGAATTCTCATATCCATACTCTCATAGATCATGTATGCCGTAAAATTGTGATAGAAATCATGGGGCAGGAATGTATCCCAATCTGTGTCCATGATGTCCATTTACATATCTCAATATAACACATATATTATGATATTGATTATATATCTACTTCAATTGAAGTTATCTTCCCATATATCATGGAGATTGAGAATGTATAGGCCTATAATCTAGAACATACTCAACTGATGTTCCACTATATACTGGTAACAATAGAATAACATTGCCATTATATTATGAAACTAACGTACATATAGAGATAGAGGGAATATTATATTTCAAATAACTAGAGCATCATATCACTATGATCAATATGAACATATGGATACTTGGAATAAAGAACACATTCACAATCCCATCCAAGATGATTATCGATATATCTCGATAATGGTTGATTCATAAGATCATACAAATTTTCCATTTCATATATGTTGTCACTAATATGTTGTTTCTAAAATCCTTAGTTTAGGTGCACATTATTATCCAATAAATACATCAAAATATCTCAACATCACATGATTTGGATCATAACCTCACTCAAACTGAGGTACATGAGTACTGTTTATAAATCACCTCAGGGTGGTCTCATATTCATTTCAATGAAGATACATGAAATAATATAGCATCTTAAAGAATCCAAGAACATAAACCTACTCATAATAATTAATGACTATACTAACATCCTTCAGATGGTATATAAGAGGAGGCTCATACCCTTTCTCCAATTATGAAGGACCATCGACATATTCATATGCGGAATGCATATTTGAACTAGGATGATACCTGTTCTTCAACAAGAGTTGACAAACATATTCCAGCACCCACCCAAAGGGTAGCTCATACCACTTCCAGTGATACAGACGCTCATCAGAATACTCTTGAGACATTACAATAGAATGTTCATACCACTAAAAATAAATGTTTCCATCAATATAATCTAGATACCATCATTAAAAAGGCTCATATACCTTCTCAACATCAAAATGGAGGTCAGAATATTCCATCGATGGAGTAGAATGGGGATCATACTCTGGATCTACTCAATTCTAGTTTCCTTGAGTCTATACTAAATCTCTATTTAACACCTCAAAGGTTTTCCTACTCTACATACAAATAATTAAGAGATAAAAACCTCAGTAATCCTCCTTGAATTAGTATATATATGGATCGGGGGGACTCTACTCCTAAAATTATCCTTGAATAGCCTCTCCTTGAGAATATCATGCTTGGAGAAGGAAATACTCTTGTTTTACAGATATCATTATCTAAAGATGTTCTGGAAACCATAGGGTTAAATTTATATAGTTCCCTATCAACTTCTGATGAAACATCACCTTGGTTAGAAGGTGACCTAGATATGTTATCTCTATAGTCTGACCAGGTGGATGAATATGACTCTAATGATTAAGAATCTAATAGGAATTTTTAGAGAGAATTTGAAGGAAAAAACATCCCAACTATGTCTTATTCCATATCAAATTTTTATTATGAATCAATAAATAAGATAAAAAAATGAATGTGTACACTACACACTTCAAAACATAGAGAATAATTTTCAGCTGTTATAGGCTAGAAAAATCCCTTTTCCGGGATATGAGGGTCTTATCCAGGTAATAAACATAGCCTATTGTCAAAAAGATCTAGTTGTAATATCTATGTCATTGTACCTGATATGGGAATGTATAGTGAAAACCCACAACATTTTTACTTCCATAGTTCCCCAACACTTCAATAGCTGATTTCTGAAGCCTCATAAAACATTTTTGTCTTAGGATGGGGTGAGTATGGGGCGTTTCAAATTACCTCATCCTAGAACAAAAAAAATCACTCTAAATATGTCAAGCTTCAATATCTTGGTTTCAAGGAAGATTAGGGGACCATGTAACTCAAGATAAAGGGGTCAATATAATTAAGCACCTCTTCTTTAAGGATGAAAATGCATTGTGAATGGAGAGATAGGGACTACATTAGACTTTAAATATGGGCCTCTCTGAAAAATGGGAACACCCATCAAAAATGGAATCTAGAATCATGGATTACTTAAATAATTCATATAATAATTTATTCCCATAAGAGAAAATCCATTGCATGTATCCCATGTGTGAACGAGATTACATGAAATCATCCAAATAAAATTAGCAGCTGGCATGTAAGTCGTATCGGAGAAACCTCAGTCCATAGCGATGGGGCATTTTAATCTAAATCACTACCACTATGTTTATCACAACCAAAGAGGGTCCTGAAGAAATCAATGATGGTTCCAGATCAACCCTAACCTGAAAACATGGGGTTATTTTTATGCCACTTTTTCCTAGGAGTCATCAAATCCTCGAAAACTGGATAAGAAAGTTCCAATAATAGCCCCAAATAAACCCCAAACCATAGGGTTGGGGAATTTAATAATTATCATCTCCTTAGTAGAAATTATTATTTTCTAGTCTAGTAAGTAATTATCATCCGCCTGCATCTCATCCATTCCTCCCTCCATGATACACACCTCTTCCATTTGGGGCTTTCTTGTTAAGAACAACCAAAAACACCTTGAAGGACACTTTTCAAAAACTGAGATAGGGGGAAAATATATAAATGAATGTTAATCCCAGAAAGATTTGTAATTTATAATGGTCCAATAAGAATTAGGGTAAGTGAAATGACCCTAATACTACCATCTAAGAAAGATAATGTGATATAGAATTACCCTACTATATGCAGAGTGGTGGGGTAACTATTGTTAAATGATATAGTTAAAATAATGTAATCACTATCAATCCACTACACAATGTGGACCAAGAAAGAAATTAAAAGGGACATGATTAGAAAACCATACCTTGAGAGGTATGTGATCTTGATGTAAACACTGAGGCTTCATGTACAGGAAATAACAGGAGGATCGAAAACATGTCACCTCATAATAATGACTCTCTACCTCTTTAGAAATACTCTACCAAGGAAAACATGATTTTTTTGATATATACCACACCCCACCTCAATGAGATGAAATCCAATCTATCTAGTAATGAAAAAAATATGATAATGATATACAAAAACTTAGAAAACTTTTTGAGGAACCATTCAGATGAAATATTCCCTCTAGGGATATCTTAAATATAAAATCTTGTATTAAACATCATATGTTGTGGGATATATATAATTCAAATTAAATACTTTCATTTTATCATTAGGACCACTATGGATACAGTAAACTGGTCTACATGAATAGGGAAGTTGATAATGATCATGACTTTCCTCCAATATGATAATAGCCTCTCCTGATTGATGTAATCATCTAATTGTGGAATGGGCTGAGAATCAATATGATATAAAAAAGGGGCCTCCACACAAATAATCACCCTCTCCTTATATACAAAATATATTCCAAATAGTGATATAATTAGATATCCACAACACCATCGAATCCCTAGATTCTAAAAGAAATTCATAGAGCGGTGGCATATCCCCATCCATCCTGAAAAATAAATCCATATACTGAATCGGTGGATGATAATTTCCCCCTGACCAATTAAAAAATTTATATCATCCCAACCATTGATGTCATTGGAGATCAAGAAAAATAGTTTTCACACATTGTTTCTTATTTCATCCCAATTATTGTCTCTAAAAACTAGTAAGAGGTGAAAAATTGTAATGTTTTGTACAGTCTTTGGTAGGGAAATACATTTTTTGATACAACAACCTTCTAGAATGATCCATTTTTGTTTAAGAAGATCGTCATCATCAATACCATTATCAATTCCTATACACGTTATAGTAAATAAGGATTTTTAACAAAAACATTCTAAACAACATGAAAATAATATAGTTTCTAACATTATCAAAATCTAGAGAGGATTATTGCATTCACATAGCATCTCACCCTCCCAATATCAATTATAAGAACATTATAAAAACAATCTTCAAGAAGATATTCAAACTCCATCGATACTAATGATACATCTCAGTTGATTATAAGGACCCTGATTTGGATATACAAATATAAAATAATTTGAGATGAATACTCAAGACATATAATAAACACATGCCCGAGGATTGTAATAGTTTAGTGTATTTGGATACTAGAATAAAATATTCTTATTTCATGAAATATCTTCAAAATCTCCCAAAAATATCATTTTATATATTACTCATGTTATGCATACTCAAACTAGACCTTTCTGTATAACCTATGGATTTAAATTTATGAATGGGTGAGATCATATGCTCAGTAAGGGTAAATATATGATATATCAATATATGATTATAAGAAAATATAAGATAATTATAATGGTATGTGATCATGAAAAAATTTTATGAAGTTCATGCGAAACCTTAATTAGATCATAAAAATGATTCATGGAATAAATAATTTTTATTTTAAAAAAGGACCATAAGAGTAAGAAATCATCATAAATATATCATGAACATTAAAATAATGTCATATATGTGTGACACTATAAAAAATATGGAAGAAAATTTAAAATTTAAACATTAATTACCACAAAATTGTTGTTTTTGATTAGGACATATAATCTATTTCCCATTGTGGATCAGGATACAATTTTTTCCAATAGTGTATTAGGACTCACCTAATTACTATAGTGGATCAATCCCATAAACATGTTTTATATTTTTATCTCCTGAGAAATAATGTTTTTCCTAATTAATTGGAAGGAGATATAGGTATCATACATCAATTAATGAAATCCATACATATATGTTCCCCAATGTCATGATACTTTTATCATATCATCACATCATAAAAAATGTAAATAAAATAGTTTTCATAAACATTTCTTTAATTCACCATAGCATAACCCATGAAAAATAAATAGGGTTCACAAAAGATTTATCAATATAAACATTAACCATCCAAATATAGAATAAGGATGGTATCATTAAATATTATCCACATTATATAATAATTTACATAAAATGATGTTATCATAAATGGAAAACAATTTATAAAGATAACTTGGAACGTTTCATTTAGAAAATAGACTTCATGCTATGAAAAAAATATTTTAAAATATAAAACATTTTCCAAACCCTTTTCATTTAAAATAAACATAGAAAACTATAAAAAATATTTAAAAATCATTTGAAACATTTTTTTAGGAATATATACTTTCCACTATGAAAAACACATTTTGAAACATAAAACATTTTCAAGATCATTTTATATTAAAATAACATTCCAAAACATTCAATGAATTCTATAAAAATCATTTCAATCAATTATTTAGAAAAATATATATTTCACTTTGAAAATCACTAACAATTAATTAAATATTTTGGAAAACTTTTCATTGAAAAAAACCATGTAACCATATAAATTATTCTCTAAAACGTTGAGATGTCTTGATGGTGGAAAATACCTTTCTTACCATACAGGTTAAAAAAATATTTTATTAACATATTTCATAAATTTAAAATAGGTAATATTTGAAAAATGACATGAGTATTCCTTTCAAAACATTTTGAATAATATAAAACATGGGTAATAATTTCATTAATTATACATTTTAAGAATGTAACGACCCAAAGATTCATTAATAGAAAATCCCTCTTGATCCAGTTAAATGTTTCTTTATGAAAAATGTTTTTATAAGATGTCAACTTCTTTAGTTTTACGTTAAGATTTTTGATCGTTACTTTTATAGCTGTTGAACAGTGATCCTGAGTAGTATAAATATAAGGCTTTAACGAACCCATTTCTACTCAGACAAAGGAAGCGATGACCTCATCCAGTAGAATTGCCCCTTATGAAGCCCATTTGTCAGAGCTCGGAAAAGAGGTGGTGTCTTTGGGCTTTTCCCTTTACCAATCCCAAGCTGAGCTTCATCAAGTCAAGCTCGAACGTGATCGTCTACGGGAAAAGTGGAAGCTGATTGAAATTACCACTTGAGTGATGTTATCCGAGCCTCCCCAAGAGTCTGTCACCAACGCACACCTTAACCTTAGGTCTTATGCGGAAATTTTAAGGGGTTATGTAAAAAATAAGTAGTACTATGTTCATGTACATTATTTTTGTATATAATAATGAATATAATTTCTAGTCATTTTTGATACATTGTAATTAGTTTTTAAAGTACAAATGGTGTTTTTAGTTATTATTTAATTAAGAATTATATTTTATTAAATTAAAGGATTTTTGAATTAAATAATATTTTAATAAAATATTATTATTAATATTAAACTAATTTTTTTATTATGTATAAATGATCTTATAATTTTATGAATGCAATTAAATTTTTTATTAAGGTTTGAAAGCCATTTTTGTCAAAACCCATGAATTTTTTTATAAATGTCGGTTTTTATTTTAAAAGTGAAAATTCACATATTTAGAAATTTATTTAGATAAAATAAATATTATTTTTGGAATCAGGATGTCGAAATTATCCAATGGTGAATTTTTCAAAATTTTCTGAGACAGTCAAATTTTTGGGTAAAAATTAAATACCATTTACTTATATAATTTGTTTTATGACATCATAATGACCCAATGGTGATGTAATAAAATAACATAATCCTTATGTTCGGCCAATATGTGTTTTATCATTAATATAATGAGGTTTTGGGTTTGTTTTACTTACTTTTCAAAGCATTAATGGAGCCCTCAAGACTTATTCAACACTTTGCCTTTTAAAATTAATTTCCATGGGAGTGTGACTCACATCCACATAAGCAACCCTAATTTTTTAATAAGTTCGGACCTTGGACTTGTAAAATATTGTTTTCCTCTTTCATTTTCCAGAAACCATGGGCAAATACCATGGGATGGTTTATGGTTTGGATTATTTTAATATAAGGGGTCCCAAACCTAAATAATAAAGAATTCTCTCACCTTTCCTATATAAACCCGCCCAAGCTCCAACTTCCTCCTCACTAAAATCCCTTGGAGTTCGTCCAACCTCTGCCCTAATCTCTCTAGAATCCTCCCAAGGTGCTCCAAGCTCCCAAGAAGCCTCTCTCTAGCCTTTGGAAGCACACTTCCAAGTAAGGGTTTTTTCTTCCTTTCTCATTTTTGTCAATTTTCTTTAAGTTGTATTGCCCTTTTAATTTCAATTATGAATGTTGGGGTATGGTTTTGAACCTCCCCCATACTTCCCTCTTATTGTTTGAATGATGGGATACCCCTTTCTCTCTCATTAAATTCCTCCCATGTACACCCGTTACTAAGCCGAAATTCCGAAAGGAACCTTTTTCTCCTCTTTTATATTCAAGCAATACTTTTGTATCATGAATCTAAATTCCTTTTCAATTGTAGGTACATGTATCTATATGACCTCCTTACTTTCCATTACATGTAAATATGATGAGGAACTCCTTTCTCTCTCATCAACCTTTTTTATGAATTCTTATGTCACGTCGTTACGCTGCCGAAATCACACCGATTTTCTAAGCCAATATCATTGTGTAGTGAATACCATGCCCATTTCTCCATCAAGGGTATTCACCTTTATGCACATTTACTTATTGATTAGAAAGTTTCATGTATGAATTCCACATTCCTCTATCGTGGAATAAATTATTATGTTTTATGAATCCATGTTTTATGATCCATGTGGCACACTTATGCATGAAATGAAATGTTTAAGAAGGGTGTGCCATTTATAGTGCTCCAATGCATTGGGTAAAGTATAGTATCATGATACGTCATGTGCAATGAGTGTTGACTCATGCTAATTCAAGTGCAACGAGGGTTTACTCGTGATTCAAGTGCAATGAGGGTTTACTCATGCTCCATGCACAATGATCCTTGGCTCATGCTAATTCAATGTTAAGTGTTGTTGCCACATTTCCATGTTATGGTTATCATGCTTTATCATGCCTTTATGTTCATGTTACTCTAATGATCTATTGATGTCCCTATTGCCTAACATGTATTGTACTCCTCATGTTATTCATTGTGTACTCCCTTACTGGTCTTTATAGCTCACCCTTTTCTTATGCATGTCCTCAGGTTATCCCATGCAATGCTAAGTACGAAGGAATGTAGTGGTCGTGTAAAGGAAGTTTTCAATAAAGATGTTGTATTTCAAGTTTAAAGTTTTTATGTAATGATCCTAAGCCCCAAAGACACTAAACCTCTCTATCTTCTTTGTTGTATCAAGTGAAGTTTTATGTAATAAAGCATGTTTAAGTTGTAATAAAAAGTAGGGTTGTCATATAGAATTTTAAAAGAATTTTTATAAAATATGGTTTTTGATGAAAAAGTGTTTTCGACAAAATAGAGAAATAAAAATGAATTTATGTAAAAACATTATTTTGAACTCTCGATTAAATTGAGGAAAATAAAATAATAATTAATTATATATAAATAACCAAAGGAGAATAAAATTCATGTAATTCTTGAGAGATATATAATAATATTTCTTTATCAGAAACATATATATAAATAATCCTGATAAAATAAGATTTTGTATCATAAAACCCTTACCACATTGGGAACTTTGAATCATACGCCCTATGAAAGATAGATAATAAAATGGATATGTGAATAAAAATAATTTTTTACAATAGTAATAATAAAATAAATTTATGAGTATTTTATACAAAACATAAATGAAATTGGTGGTTAATGTGTCATGTGTCACACAGAAATACAAAGTGAGATGAAAATCGCTTATATTATGTAACAATTTCCATAATACATGTTCAAAACTAATGTATAATAAATATAAGGTTATTAAAAATATATTAAAACTCATAATTTTAGATATCATACCATATATTAAATACTTTTGACACTTTTATTACCCATTTATTAACTATTTTGGGTTATGGTCGTGTTTTAGGTAAAAACTTATTTGTTTTTTGGGTATATTTTGTTTGTGTATTATCAATGCAATTACATTGATTGTGGTTCCATAATATCCATAATATTAAACAAGATATAAATATCATATATATTTTTTATATATGTATTTATATTAATCCAAAAATGTTGGAGATTGAAAATTAAATACACTATTCATGGTGATGGTAGGTCATACATACACTTGAGAATTGTTTCCATCTTCTATATGAATGGAATAAAAAGAAAGAAAATTACACATAACCATTAAAAAGCAGTTATTATTTAATTTATATCAAATATCTTCATCATAAATTCCCTTATTACAATCTATGTAATGATTTAGTGAAAAACAAATCACATCGCTTCGTGGGGCATTAATCTATCGTGAACACAAACGACATTATCATATCCTACACTAAATGAAATTTAAGAAGGTTTGTGTGATATAATATTTCTGAAAGTATAATTATTTAATATTTTTATACCATATATAATCATTTAATATAGCTTTATTACTATCCAGTAAAAATATAAATGAAAAAAAACATCACATCAGTTCGTGATGTGGTTGCCAGCTGCACACATGATAGATGTTATTGTTTTCCAATGGTTTCGGAGGTAATTAGATATATGTGGTATTATAATTAAATAGTTTTAATAATATCATAAATATAAAATATTAACAATAAATACATCATTTTTTTGATCTGTGGGAGGTGGTGATGGAAATCAAATTACATTGGTTTGTGAGGCGGTAGTCTACTGAACATAAGAATGATGATTTTTATATTATTTAGTAGAATAACATATTGATTTAGGTTCTCACATTAGAAAAATAAGGTATCTAAATATTTTATATTTTTTTATTACTTTATAATAGTTTTAATCTATTTGTAGTTGTTATGTGAATATTCAATCCAAAAACATATTGTTAAAAATATAACCTCTTATTCGAAATAAATCTTTAGTTTTAACCTAAATCCATCCCATATTAGCCTTTTTATTTCACTAATTCCTCTATTATCTATGGATATGGCATCCTACCTCTTCATTACATAAATTTTCATTACATTTTATGAAAAGATGTTCTTTAAAGTCTAGTGTCCTTGAAATCATGAACCTAAAACATGAGAACTTAAAACACATTATTCTTGTTCACCTGAAAGGCTTAATCATAGGTTCATACTATGTAAAATTACTACATCTCATATCCTGGGGTCACACGTCAAAGGAAAGGGTAACCAGATGTCCCAGTAAGGAAAGCAAGAGAAACAATTTACATGTGAATTTGTGTGATATGAATAAGAAGAGGTAGATAAAGAGGCATATCATAATAACAATAACTTTTAACATATATTGATAATATATATACAACATTTAATTTATATGTTTTTGAACATATCACTAAGGTCCATCCCTATGGTGTCATAAAAATTACCAAGGTTATTCCCAAGGAATCATAAAACTTTTTATCTCTAGATATTAAATTATTAACCCAATGCATTAGAGAACTATCAGGGAACACCCTAAATATTTATTTTTTTCATTTGAGATAAATAGATCATAATAATAAATTTCATAAATAAACCAAATAAAATAAAATAAATGGGTATCATATCCAAATCTTGACGTTTTAAAATTTTCTTAAAAACAAGAACATTATGTCATTTATAACCCATAGATAGGGAATAAGTGTTTTATGTATTTTAATTCTTGAATAAAACATATCATTTATATGTCTTGGTTAATACCTCTATAAATGAAATATTTTTGTGTATTAACATAAATAAAATTAGATAATTTATTGAGAAAAAGAGGGAGACTTTGAGACCCAAATTTTGCAGCATAACGACTATATAACATGGTTTTAGAAAGCATGAAAAAATAATGGAAAAGGTTATCCCATTAATAAATTACACATTTTATAGTATAGGGACATTATAAAAGAGAAATAATATCATGGTGCGGATATTTGAATGAGATACCACATTAAAAAAGGAAACTTGATAAAAAAGAGAAGATACGATTTCTTTTACGATAATTTATCAGCCTAACAACATCACGTAAAAATTAAAAAAATGAATTGATGAGAGAAAAAAGGCTCTCTAGTCACTTGGAAATAATATTGTAATGAATAATTATATAGAATAATGTATCCCAATATAAGAAAATTTAATTTAAAAGACATAACATTAGAGAAGTCCATGACTAAAAACAGAGGGTGAAATGTTCCCTTACCTTGAAGTGTAACATAAAAAACTCGATGTTTAGGAAATTTGGGAGATTGATTGAACTATGGGAGGACTACATGGGACGTAAAAAGACCATATATTTTTTTATGAAGAAGTTGGAATCAATGTAATGAAGGAATGGGTTTGTATTTCTAGCAAAAGTGAGGGAATATTTTATTAGTTTCCAAGGGACACCTCATTAGTGGTATTTGCAAAACCATGGGCTTTCCCGTGGTATTTTCCTATGTTATTAGCCACTTGGGACACTTCATGAAATATATTACCATAAACAAGTCATATAGAACTATTTCATCATGATTACATCATTAATGATGTCATTAAAGCCACCAAAACACAAAACTGTATTTTAACTGTTAACTAAAAAACAAAGTATTTTATAAAAATCACAGAAATTCACCCATACCTAATATCGATTATCTAAATTTAAAAATAAAATCCATTTTATGAAAATAATTTTTAAATTATGATATATTTAATTTTTAAGTAAAAACACTATTTACCTAAAAAAATACTATTACTTGGCTAATAATTTTTGAAACAGTTATTTACTTAAGCTATTATATCACATTATAGTTCAAGATGCCTAAATTATATTTATAATTAATTAAGTGGGGTTACTATTACATTGGTCACATTACTATTCATAAGGGTAATATTACTATTCATAATTTACTAATCACCAAAAATTAAGTTGATTTTATTAGAAACAAAATTTATTAATGATCGCAACTGTTGAAGACCATTTTCTGAAAATCATTTCACATTATTAATTATTTAAAGTATAAACTAATATTTAAAAATTATTTTTTTCTAATATTCATCAATAATATGGAACTTCTATAAAATCATCCTATATTTCTCTTAATATTTTAAATTCACAAGTTTTTCCTTAATAAGAAATAATAATTTTATTTACACGAAAGGATTACACAATGTAACTAAGGCATCGTTACATAGACCCTTATAACACCTGCATAAGACCTATGATTAAGGTGTTCAATGGTGATATAATCTTTGGGTGGCATAGAAAACATTTCCCAAGTGGTGATTTCTATCAACGTGAACTTCTCTCATAAGAAATTTGATTCAAGATTAAAGTATTGAATTTCAGATTGGGCTTGGTCTAGAGTGAAGCCATGTGATGCCACCTCCTTCCCAAACTCTGAAAAAAGGGCTTTTATGGCTCGAGTCTACTGGATGAGTCCATCAACTCTACTTTCTATATTAATTAACCATGATCATTTTCTTTTATAAACAATAATCATAAATTTAAGAGTATAGTTTCCAACATTCATATTGACAAATGATCATATAACATTCAAAACTCAAAGGTATAATTTTAATTATACTCACATCATCAATAAAAGTATATTTTTTGTTGAGTACAGAATAAAATAACACAAAAATTTAGGAAAAAATATCATTCAAAAGTTCATGTTGTTAAATTATTTCCCCCTTACAAAATTTTATCCCCAAAATTTAAACTCGCACCCTCAGAAGAGAAAATTTTTAAGTACTTATACCTCATAGACTCCTATGGTTCCCACTTGGCTTCTTCACATTTTTGGTATCTCTACAACACCTTAACAAGGAGGTTATTCTTGTTGCGTAGAACCTTATCTCTACGATCCAAGATCTCCACCAGTTTCTTCATATAAGAGAGGTCACATTCCGGTTGGACCACCTCTCAATTTAGTACAAGGGAAGGATTAGTTATGTATTTTCTCAAGAGGGATACATGGAATACATCATGAACTTGTGCTATCTTTGGAGGAAGTCAAAGTTGATATGCCATTGTCCCTATGCGATCAAGGATTTCATAGGTTTTAATGTACCTAGGTATGAGATTCCCTTTCTTCCTAAACCTCATGACTCTCTACAATGGTTAGATTTTAAGAAAACAATTTTCACCAAAATCAAACTCCATGTTCCTTTGACAATTGTAGGAATAGCTTTTTTGCCGACTCTAAGTAGCATTAATGTGTTACTGGTTGGCATGAACCTTTTCGGTCATCTATCGAACAAGATTAGGTCCAAGAAGATTTCTCTCACCATCTGCATCCCAACAAATAGGAGTTCCACATCCCGTCCCATATGGAGCTTAATAGGGTGTCATTTGAATGCTCGAGTGGAAAATGTTGTTACACGAGAACTCAACTAATGGGAGACATTGATCCCATCCACCATTAAATACCATTGAGCTTGTTCATAGCATGTCCTCAAGTGTTTGAATAGTCCTTTCAAATTGGACATCATTTTGGGTGTGATAGGTCATACTGAAATTCCATTTGGAACACATATCATATTGATGAATTCTCTAGAATTTTCATGTGAATCTTCGACCACGATCAGATACAATTGAAAGTTGAACTATATGCAGCCTTACAAATTCTTTCACATAAATCCTATAAAGTTGATCAATTGAAAAATCATCCTAAATAGAGATAAAATTTGTTATTTTGGTGATACGGTCCACTATAACTGAAATCGCGTTATTTCCCTTGGAAATTATCAAGACACTAAAGATAAAGTCCATAGTGATATTGTCCTACTTCGATGCTAGTATGGGCAGCAGTTGTAATACACCTTTAGGAATTTTTCACTATTCCTTAATTTGATTATATAATAGGCACCTAGTAGTGTAGTTAGTAATCTCTATTTTAATATTATGCCACAAAAAATGATCATGAAGGTCCCTATACATTTTCGTTCTTCCCAGATGTATATAAAAAGTAGAGTAATGAGCTTCATCCATCAGCCCCTTCTTTATTTTTGGAAAATATGGAAATAATTGTATTATATGAATTTTCAGTACACCTTCTTGATCAATATTGAACATAGAAAACTTCCCATCCTTTATAGCCTCAGGCATATTATATAACAAAGGATCTTCTTTCTGAGCTTTTTGGGTGTTCTCTAGTAATGAAGGTTCAGAAATCAATTGGGTTAGGGTTGATGATGTCCCTTCCCTTATAATTCCCATGTCCAACTTTACTAGGTCACTAATTAAAGGATATCTTTGATTCCACTTCATAGATAGAACTACTCGATCTTTCTAACATAATGCATCAGCGACATTGTTTGATCTTCTTGGATGATAATGAATTGAAGAATCATAGTTTTTATGAAGTTTCAACCATCTCCTCTATCTCATGTTTAATTCCTTTTTTTTTGAAATTATAATTCAAACTTTTATAGTCTCTGTATATATCAAATTTATATCAATAAAGATAGTACCACAATATCTTCATAGAAAAAACTAATGTAGCAAGCCCCAGATCATGTGTAGGATAGTTCTAATCATGAGTCTTCAACTGTCTAGATGCATAAGTAATGACTTGGTCATTTTTCATGAGGATGATCCCATTCAATTTTAGTGATACATCACTAAAAATAATGAATCGTTATCCACATGATGGAAGAGTTAACATGGGTGTTGTAACCAATCTATTCTGCAGTTCTTAGAAACTTTTCTCACACTCCTTTATCCAGAAAAACATGACCCCTTTTCGTGTTAACAAGGTTAATGGATTAGAAAGTCATGAAAAGTTTTTAAAAAACATCCTATAATATACCGCTAATCCCATGAAACTTTGGATCTCATTCATTGTTGTATGATGAGGCCACTCTTCCATAACCATTGTCTTTATAGAGTTGATTGTGATTCATTCATTGGTTACAATGTTCCCCCATAAAGAAACTTATTTTACCAAAAGTTCACAACTTCTAAACATTCCAAAAAGACTCTCCTTTTATATAGTTTTCAAATTAACCATTAGATGATCCTCATGATCCTCATTAATTTTGAAATATTTAAGAATATAATCAATAAATCCCACCAAAAAGTTATAAAGATAGTTTTTAAAGACATTATTCATCAAATACATAAAAATTGCAAGTGCATTAGTCAGTTTGAATGGAATAACAACAAACTCATAATGCCCACATGTTGATCGGAAGGTAGTTTTTGGAATATATTCTTTCTTCACCCTCAATTGATGATAACTAGATCAAATATCAATCTTGGAGAAGAATTGACCCCCACAAAGTTGATCAAATAAGTCATCAATTCTAGGAAGAGGGTATTTGTTCTTCACTATGATCCTATTCATTTCTCTATAATCAATGCATAGCTTCATTGATCCATCCCCATTCTTCACAAATAGAATATGTTCTCCCCAAGGAGACACAATCGGTCAGAAAAATCCCTTCTCTGAAAGATCATGGTGTTATTTCATTAATTCATTTAGCTTCACATTTGCCATTCTATATGGGCTCTTCGATATTGGATGTTATCCAGTTATGATTTCAATGGAAAACCCTACCTCTCTTTCTGGGGGAGGTCTGGGTAACTCCTTAAGAAATACATCAAGGTATTCATGGATGATGGGGTCATTTTCTATCTTTATACTCTCATTTCATTATTCTTCTTCACTGGTGAACTCCATAAACAAGGATATATGTAGTTATTCTAGACAAAGATCAGGTTGAGATGTATCTCCTTAGAAAATAACTATAGGTTTTTTATTCAAGAGTGTTGAGATTTCTATGCTTCTGCCTTTGATCATAGCATTATACTTTGAGAGCCAATCCATCCTTAGTATAATGTTTAATTCTAGTATGGGAATGACTACTATATTTGTGATAATATTTTTCTAACTAATGTAAATACTTTGAGATTATAAACACTAACGATGCTTGTATAATCCCACTAGGAGTCCTGACTGATAACTATACTTTTAGAAATTTTGGGGTGGATTCAAACATCCTTTTAAATGTGGAGGAAATAAATAAATGTGTCAAACAATAATCAAACAAACTACTTGCTTTATTTGAGAGAGAAATAAGAGTACCTTCCACAACATCATTTGTAGATTCATCATCAGTTGTCGTGATTGAAAAATCAAGACTTTTCACCCGTGGCCTTTGCTGAGGCTAATGGTTGTTCCCCTCCACTACCCTCATATTTCGACAGTGATTTGTAAAATTCCCAAGTTATCCACACTTATAGAATTGGATTTTAGGTAGGTATTGTATCATCTTCCCCTTGTCGTTAGTGTTGGTAAGTTGAGGCTTCACCTCACTACAATAATTCGGCACGATATGTCCATCACTTCAACAGTTGTAGCACTTATCACTCCTGAGAAGAAAGTTCCCTGAATGCTTCTTCCCACATTTATTACACATGGGTATTTTCACTTTCTTGACTTTTATTCTTTGATAAATGTTCCTCCCAAAGTTAGGATCCATTTATCTCTTATTGTTATTGTATTTATGAGACCACTGCATCTTACCCAACTCTAATTTTACTTTCATTACACTTCGCAAGATCTTCTCATAGCTATCATAGTCTCAATTTGTAAGATTCTTCCGCAGATGAGGTCTTAGTCCACAAAAAAAACTATCAACCTTCCCATTAGGATCAAGGAAACGGCTTGAGGTGTAATGGGAAAGTCTTGTGAATTTCATCTTGTAGATTCCCATAGATTCATTCTCCTTGTACTTCAGCTCAATAATCTCCATGTCCATTTTTTTTGAAAGAACGAGGGAAATAATTATTGAATAAGATACCTATGAAATCTTCCCACTCCATAGATTCAACCTCAACACTTGGAATCATGTTTTTAATCATTTCCCACAACTAAACAGCTTATCCTTATAAGGGGTAAATAGCCAGGGTGACCTTCTCTTGTTCCAAACAGTGGAGCACAAAAAATATATTCTCGATAGAGTTAATCAATTGTGAAATAATCAATGGGTCGGTAAATCCACTAAAGGTTAGTGTTCATTAACGAATAATGAAATCAACAGAATGTTGTTCCCTCCACATTGAGATTGGTCTCTCAACTTGATTCAAGATATTTCTCATAACTTTAGTCAGTTGGTTCATCATTCTCATAAAGGTTTCAATTCCAGCTTCCATCATAGGGTCATCAGTGCATGGTCCGTTGCAGTCACCATTTTAACAGTTCCACATATTGCCTACCATTTTCTAAAATAATAGAACCATAGTCAGAAGGTTATTTTATTTACGAATATTTTAACTATAAAGTATTTTTATGTCATAATACATTATGATTAAACATATTATTCTTTAACGATAGTTACATTTCTCTATAAATCCTTCATAATGATTCATAAAAATATTGTAATTAACCAAACATATCCCTCAAGAGTGTCAAACCATGAGTGTAGGCAGGAATTTTGTAATGTACCAAGATACCATAGGTCAAGTCTGAAACTCCTTGTTAGAGTTTACACTCCTAGTAACATGTGTGAAAGATCCACATCCACTTGTTCGTATTCAAACAAGGAATTATTTATTCAAAAACCACTTACTTAATATTTCACCAAAATACACAGAAGTTTTCTTATATTTAAGATTATTTATAAAGTTATTCCTAATTTTTTTATATACTTATTCCCATAAATAACTAAACTATACTTGGATACCAACAACGGAATCCCACCATTTTATTACATAAATTTTCATTATATTTTACAAACAGAGGATCTTTAAATTCTAGTGTCTTTGAAATCAGAAACATAAACCATGAAAACATAAAACAAATTATTATATTCCACTTTAAAGGATTCATAATAGGTTCAAACTAAGTAAAATTTCTACATCTCATATAATGGGTACATACATCAAAGGATAGAGTGAGTAGAATGCCTATTAAGGGAAGAAAGTGAAATAGTTTACAAGTGGAATTGAGCGATATCAATAAGAACATGTAGATAAATAGGCATACCATAAGAATAATAATTACTAGAAACATATCTTTAAAATGTGTTTAAAACATTTAATTTAAACATTCATGAACATATCACCTTGTTCTGTCCCCAAGGTGTCATTAAAATTACCAAGGTTATTCACCAAGTTATTATAAAACATGTCATCTATAGAGGTTAAATTCTTTACCCAATTCATTGGAATGCAATTAGGGTAAACCCTTAATATGAATTTATTTTAATTCTATCCAAATAGATCATAATCATACATTTCATAAATATCCAAAATAGAATAAAATAAATAGGTTTCATATCAAAATCATTGTGTTTTAAAAAGTTCTTAAAAACAACATTATTATTTCATTTATAACCCATTGAAAGGTAATAAGTGTTTTATGTATGTAAATTCAAGAATAATATATATAATTTTTATTTCTTGGTGAATACACCTAAAAACTAAATATGTTTTTTTCTTCACATAAATAAAATAATATAATTTATTGAGAAAAAGATTTAGACTTTGAGATGAAAATTCTGCAGAATAACGGCTATATAACATGGTTTTAGAAAACATAAAAAAGAGTGGAAAATGGTATCCCATCCATAAATGACCTATATTACAATATATGGATGTGTTAAAATAAAAAAAGATCATGTTTTGGATATTTAAATGAGATACCACATGAAAAGAAAACATGAAAAAAAGATGTGATTTCTTTTATGAAAATTCAACTCCCTCATGGTGTCACATAAAAATTCCGAAAATGAATTAATGAGAGAAAAAAAGGTCTCTCATAGCATGGACATAAAATGGATAGAAATAAGGTTATATAAAAACATACCCCAACATAAGAAAATTGAATTTAAAAGACATGACATAAGAGAAGTCCTTTCCTAAAGAGGAGGGTGAAATGTTCTCTTCCCAAGAAGAGTAACTTCAAAAACTCAATGGTTGGAACCTTGTGAGGATTGAGAGAATCTTGGGAGGACACTTTAAGAGGTAAAATGACCAGATCATAATTAAGGATGAATTTCGAATGAACTGAATGAAGGAATGTATTGGTAATTATTGCAAAAGTGAGGGAATATTTTAATAATTTCCAAGGGATGCCTTATTAGTGGTATTTGCAAAACCATGGGCTTTCCCATGATATTTTACCATGGTATTATCCATTTGGGACACATCATAAAATATATTACTGTACTCAAGTTGACCAGAAATATTAATTCATGATTAGATCATTAATTATGTCATTAAACCCACTGAAACTCAAAAATGTATTTTTATTATTTTATAAAAAAATCATTTTATAAAAATTTAATAAATTAACCCTAACCAAATATTGATGCTCTAAATTCAAAAATGAAATCCATTTTATGAAAATAATTTTCTAATTATGATATTTTTAATTTTTATGTAAAAAATCTATTTACATGAAAAAATACTAATACTTAACTAATAATTTTGGAAACGGTTATGTACATAAGCTCTTATATAACATTCTCGTTCAAGATGACTAAATTATATTTATACTTAATTAAGAGAGGTTAATATTCCATTGGTCACATTATTATTCCTAAGGGTAATATTAATTTTCATAATTTATTATTCACTAAAAATTAAGTTGATCTTATTAAAAAAATTCTTTCTAATCATAACTATAGAAGACCATTTTTTGAAAATCATTTCACATTATTAATTATTGAATATAAAAAAAAATTTCAAAATAAATTTTTTTCCAATATTCATCAATAATGTGGAACTTCTATAAATTCATCCTATATTTATCTTGATATTTTAAATTCACAAATTTTACCATAATATGAAGTATCAATTTTATTTATAAAAAAGGATTAGACAAATGAACTATTGACTCATTACATAGCACCTTATAACTCAAGTATAGGAACTAAGATTAAGGTTTGCTATGGTGATAGAATCTTTGGGTGGCTCAAGCATCATTTCTTGAGTGGTGATTTTTATCAACTTGAACTTCTCTCGTAATCGATTCTGTTCAAGCTTAACATGTTGAAGTTTGGATTGGGCTTGGTTTAGATTGAATCCCAGTGGTGTCACCTCCCACGCTCTGGTAAATGGGCTTCATACAACCCAAGTCTACTATATGATTTCATCAAATCTTATTTCTGTATTAATTAAACATGATCATTTGTATTTGCAAACAATAATCATAACATTAAGAGTATAGTTTCCAACCATCATATTGACCAATGATCATATAACATTCAAAACCCAAAGGTCTAATTTTAACTATACTCACTTCATTAATAAAATGATGTAGTTTTAATGAGTATAAAATAAAATTACACAAAATTTTATAAAACAAGTATTATTAAAAATTTCAGGTCATTACAATGGAGGTAAGTAAGTATAACGTTTTGATATTTATTAATGGATCCAAAGGGTTTTTTAAGTGTGATTAAAATAGGATAGGTTTGGCCATTTATAAGTGTGGTGAGAGGAACACTTGTAATTTTTAAAACAAAATGGTGTAACCACATTTTTCAAATGACAGAAGGCTCAAACATGGTCCATATTCAAAACATAGATTCTATACGGTTGATATATGGAAATAAAAATGTTGTTGGACATGTTTTTAGGTTATTTTTCTACTTATCTTCTTAGTTTAACCCTCGGGAAAACATTTTTTACATTGATCACTGTAATTAATTTTTACTTTACTATTCATTATTGTAAAAAAATTAAGTTTAACATATTATATAATATAAATAATTACGATTCCAAATATTTAATCTATTTTTCCAAAATCTATTCTCAGACTTGAAAATTTTTTGTTTAAAACTATCCATTGATATGCAATGAAAAAGCGGTTTTCCAAAGACAAATGTTTCAAAAGATTAAAAATATTTCAAAAAAAATGGAATATGAAATTTATTAAAATGAACAAAATTGGAATATTAGATATATATAAGTGTACTAGTTTTACTTTTAATCCCACCATAAAATAATGTGGACTTTTTTTAATTCTTTAATAGTAATGAAAATTCTTAATAAAAACCAGTATTTTTCAATATTCAATAAAAACATTATCATATCATAATATTCTCAAAAAACACTATTATACTTTTTACATGATTATTTAAAAAATAAATTTCATTTTTTAGGATAAATTTTAATAATATTTTTATAATTAATTTTAAAAAATAAGTACACAATATGAGACAACACTAATTTAGAATAAATTATATTTTTAAGAATAAAATTTGATTTATTCCTCTCTTGGGATTATAATAAATATAATAATAATGTTTAAAGAAACTATTGATTATAAGTTATAAAAATTTCAAAAAACAATTATTCTCTGAAAGTGGTTTATTTTAAATATTGAGATAAAACGTGTTTATACATATAAAATTAGTTTTTAGAAAATTATTTTCTTTATTTATAAATTGTTTTTATTTTTATTTATATTTAATTTGTCACCAAATTATTATATATATATATATCTGTGTGCAATCCATATATTTTCAAAATTTATTTAACCCTATTCATACACACCATTCCAACGGATATCTAATAACTATCATATTAAATATTAATATTTTAATAGTATTCTACATTTCATTAAAACCTAGTTTTGATTATAACACACACTACCCATCTTTTTTCAAATCACATGAGTGATTAAATAAATTAAATTTACTAATCATTTCATAAAATCTTTGGGTGTAAATATATACCACCCTTAAATAAATAGATTCCTCATAAATTTTAATTTTTCTTAGTAATCAAGGGTTTGAAATTTGAAAATCCATTTATTAAAAATAGACATCATAAAAAGGGTTAATAAAAATTTGATTTTAAAATTTAGAAACAGATTCAAAAAGGTTATAAAAAATAATAGATAAATATGAGTCCATATAGGTGAACATTTGTTTGGAATTCATATTAGAGAAAAATAACACCCAAGTACTAATGAAGAGTTATAGAAAAAATGTTCTCGAGAATGTTAATGACCACAAATCCATTAATATATGGTAGCGGAAAATTCCATGTATACATCAGAAATAAAGGTAAATTTATAAAATATTGAAGTTTCTTGTCTAATAGTTGACAAAAATTCATGATATGATACACTTTATTTATTTCCATTTCATAGGAACCATTTCATCCTTTGGATATACTTAGAAAAATTTACACTTTATCTCTTAATTTTGGAAATGAAGATGTTTTTTATGTTGGAAGGACTAGTGGAACATAAGATCTATAAAATAATTGTAATTTATTCCTTATATTTATTATAAAAATTTTAATTGTTATCAATTTTTATCCTATAACATTCAATACTATATGTAATTGATTTCATAAATATTTAAACTTAATTATCCTTCACATCTAACAAAAATTGAATTCCAAAAATATATAAATAAGATCCCTAAATTTCCAAAAACAAATTATCATTAATTCCACAAACAAAATAATTTATATATTAATGTCACATGAAAAATATGTTAATACATTGATCATATATTATCTAAAAATATGTTAATATCTAAAATTACCATAAAACCATAATAAAATAACATATTATAGAATATATTCCATAAACCCAAAAATTATATAAAATTATTTTGTGACAACATTAAACACTTTTACATCAAATAATTAATCATTTACATGGTAATAAATACTATCCAATTTACTTTACCCTTAACAATCATCTATTTATCTAAAGTGAACACCATTTTTTCAATGTTAGTAACATATTAACTGTTATCTTCCCTTAATGATAACTTTTCTATAAAATATAACATTTATATTAAATCACTTTTCATGGTCATAAGAACCGTTAAAAATATTCTTTCATATCCGTAATGTAGATACTATACAAAAAATTACTTATATATTTCATAATTTTTTAATTGAGTACAAAAACACAACAGTCATTATAATTCATTTTTAGGGTTAATTATCTAATTCCTTGTGAACTAATTTAATTAATTTTTTATTTTTAGTCTCTTTATGAGAAATAAAAAGACAATTATTTTCACCATCCTTATTAACCACTTCTTGTAATTTCCCCCAAGGACTTTTATTTTGTTAGTTGTCATACGTACCTAATTTATAACATTAAATCATTGATGTTGTCTTAGGTAAATCGTTATTCTCGTCCATTGTGTTAATATAACATTTAGTTTTTCCTTGGAGATAACTTTCTTTGTGTCCTTACATTACAAACATAAATAGCTACCCATTACTCAAAGACAATAACTTGGGTTCTTTTTACCACATTCCCAACCCATAGAAAATTTAACCTTCATTCCTTCATTTTCTCCACCACAAAATCTCTCCATAAACTCTTTCATTTTATTCTTTGGTGATTTTGAGTGTTGTTTAAGGTTTGTTCTGTAATTAATATATTTTTGAGAACTAATTAGGAATAATCACAATATCTTTCATTCTATTCATTATCCCACTTTTGTTCTCATCAAAAAAGTTCCTATCACCTTCAATGTTATCCATGTTATATCTGGTTCCCGCTATTGAAAAAAACCAAAATAATAGTTTTAGAAATATTAATCATAGTCAAAATCCATGTACTAATGAAAATTTACTTATAGGATATCTAAATCATGAAACTTGTTTTTTATTTATAAAACCATAGGTTTATCATATGTCATTCATAATCATCACCAACTTAAATAAATCTGAATGGTTTATAAAGAGTTCATAAATTTCAAAAGAATATCCACTATGAGTGTCAAACCAGGCGTTCATCAAGGCCCATTTTTTTCTCCAGGTGATGATCAAATCCATCTCAATGCACCCTTTTTGGAGTGATTAACCCTTGATAAATCTATTTCAAAGCTACACTTAATTATAGTATCCAAACTAAGATTTAATTTCATGGGAACCACTTACTCTATAATTTACCGAAATTCTATTTCATTTTCCTATACATTGACTCATCATTAGACTTATCTGTATACATATCCATAGAAATATAAATAAAAATATTCAAAGGGATAGAGAAATAGTTTTATAATCTTATTTTTGGAAGTTTAACTAGTCATTTTATTTGATACCAACTTTATGGACCCATGCATTTCATATATAAATATGAAATATTCTTTTATTTATATTCAATACATTTCATGAAAAAATTCTCAATGACTATAATATTTTATCTTATTTGTATACTAAAAACAAAATCTTCTATTTTCTTTAAATATCATAAATATATACGTCAAATATCCATTCATGTAGTACTCCCCTTTATCATACTCTACATAAACCATTATTAATTACTAGGGGAAGGAAACATATGAATCGGTGAGCATTGATTCTCAGTAAGGGTCAGGATAATATATATCAATCTATGACCATATGACTGAATAATATAAGAATAAGGGTGTGTGATCATGAAAATAAATTATGAAGTTCATACCAAACCATTCATAGATTATAAACATCAGTCACTGTATAAAACAATATCCTTTCTAGAAACATGTCCCATAATATTTAGAAATCATTATAAATCAATCATGAACCATAATCTCATTTCATAAAAGTGTACATCATCATAAATATAGAAAACCATTTCATACATCTTGGTTAACTCCCAGGATGATTAATATAGAGGATCATGAATTATCAAATGTTTCCCATTAGGGATCATGATGCACCTGTTTCCCATACCGGGTCAGTAGGACTCATCTATTTCCCATAGTGGACCAATCCCAATGACATTCTTCCCATTGTTAACTCATGAGAGATAAAACCTTACGCATTGAATTGGAGGGTGATATAGGCCCCACCAATATCATAATGATAATGATACCTATGTGTTTCATAATATCATATAACATTCATCATATCATTACATTATTACCCATTTAAAGAAAATGGGTTTTAAAAAAAATCGATTCACCATAGAATAACCCATGAAAAATAAATGGGGGTTCATAAACATTTATTAAAAATAAATATTATTCATGTAGAGAAAAAATAAGGATTATATCATTAAATATTATCCCCATTAAATCATAATTTGCATAAAATAATTTCATCTTATATTAAAAAAAATTTAAATATAAAATGGAACATTTTTTGTGGAAAATGGCCTTTCCCCATTGAAATTTTTTTTAAAACATAAAATATTTCCAAAACACTTTCTATTTAAAAAAATAGAAGCTTATAAAATAATATTTATACATAATTTAAAATATTTCTTGACTAAATTTTCCATCACACATTAAAAAACACATTCAAAACAAAAAACAATTTCAAAATACTTTTCTTTTAAAATATGCCTAAAAACTTATACAAAATGTATTAAAAAAATTAAAACCATTATTGTTGAAATTAAATTTCAATTTTTAAAAATTTATACAAATAAATAACATATTTTGGAAATAATTTTCATTGAAAATAAATTTTTAAACATATATAAAATATTTAAAATATTGATAGGTCATGATACTAGAAAATACTATTTCCTAGCATATATGTTTAAACTTTTCTTTCTTTCACATTTTGGTATAATACAAATTATAATTATTTTGAAATAAATGATGATTACCTTGAATTTTTTGAAAATTCAAATATAGGTTAATATTTCCTTAATAAATAATTTTAATAATGACAAAACATTAAATAATTTTAGAAAACTTGGGTTAGGAGTAAGAAACAATTTCAACCCAAGAGAGAAATAAATATGATTCTTCATGAAAACATTATTTTTTACAATAAATTACATAAATATAATAAAATAAAGGGAAAAAATTTATTCCCATGAAATATAAAATTTATGACAAAATTAATGTTTCTCTAGATATATATGATACTATTTCATCATCGGAAGCATAAATATAAACAATGAGATTATATAATAAAAACAATAAAATTTTGGTATCATTGAATAATAATCCCCCTATAAGAGAGATAATAAAATTGAAATATAAATCCTAATAATTCTATATATAATAATCCCAAAAAATCATGGGCATTATATACACCATATAAATTGAATAGGTGGTAAATATGGAATGTGTCTCACAGAAGTAACAAAAGTGGGATATAAATCACTTAGCTTCAGTCACGACATCCCTCTTACACATTATAAATTATTTTATAATAAATATAAATCTATTATATATCTAATAGAGATATATAATTATATTTTTCATAAAATATATTATTTAATTATGACCTTTTATTACCTGTTTATTAACGATTCCATGTTCAAGTCATGTTTTGTGTAGTAACTTTTTTGTTATTCATGTATGTTTTGATTTGGTATTTTTAATCCTATTACATTGATCATGGTTCCATAATATACAGAATTTTATCCATGATATAATTATCATATATATTTAGAATATATGTATTTAGGGTAATCCATAAATGCTAGTGATAGAAAATGAAATTCACTATTCATGGAGACGGTTGACCATATGTATGGTTGAACACTAATTCTATTTTATAGAATAATGGTAAAAAAGTGAGGTAAATAACAACTAAACATATTACAGTAGTTTTATTTCATATATATCACATATATACAATAATTATATCCTTATTACCTTCCATGAAAATTGTTATAGAAAAATGAGTCACAGAGCTTCATGAGACGGTAGTCTTTCGTACAGAGGAATGACATTATCATATCCCTAATTAAATGGAATGTAACAATGTAAATATGATATCATAACTAAAACATTATAATTATGTTATGAATATAATAAATATTCCTTTAATTTATCATTATTACCATCCAAGTATAATAGAAATGAAAAAAACCATCTCATCAGTTCGTGAAGTGGTAGTCTTTCAAACACACGAGTGACATTATTGATTTTCAATAATTTTGGAGGTAAGATGTTATATGTGGTATTATAATTATATAGATATAATAATATCAAAAATATCATATATAGAAATCAAATCCATCATTATATCTTATATTGGGAGGTTGTGATGGAAAATGAATAACATCGGTTCACGATGTGATAGTACACCTTAAACATGTATGATGATTTTGTATCCCATATGATGGAAGTTGATATGGATTTACCTTATTAAATTAATATAATAACAAATAAATATATACTATATACAAGTGATTTCTTTCATAGTTTGAAAATATTTTAATGAGTTAGAAGAATAAGTAATACAAAAATTCATAGTTAAAACATTATCTCTTTTTCAAGCAACCACTTCAGGACTAACCTAAAGACTTCCAAGATTTTCATATGAATAAAAAAACTCTAATATTTAGGGATTTAATTAAGGAATAAAAAGTAGTCGTTAATGTCTAAACTAAAATTTTTTTACGTGTGAAAAGGAAATTTGAGGGGGTGTCCTTTTATAAGTGAGGTGTGTTGCACACTTGTAATTTTTTAAAAGAAAAAGTTATGCCCATATTTTTTATATTATAAAATGAAAAAATGGTCAAGTACATAACCTTATATATTAAAATGACAATATATTTCTATTAAAAGGGTTTTTAATAGTTTATATGTTATTTTACAACTATCCTTTTAGTTTAACCCATAATAAATCCCTTTTTACCTTAACTTTGGTAATTAATTTTTACTGATTTTAATAATAATTATCATAGAATATTATTTTGAAAATATTTTAAAATATAAATTATGATGATTTCAAATATTTTATCCATTTTTTCAAATTCATTTAACAAAATTGTAAATTTTAACATAAAATTAATCCAACAGACGCGATGAAAAATAAGTTCTCCAAAGGGAAAAGATTCAATGGTTTTAAAAATTATATTTAAATTCAATATGAAAATGATTAAAATGAATAAAATAGGATTGATATATATATATATATATATATATATAATTGAAATAATTTTACTTTTAAAACTATCTTATAATTAGAATTATTTTTTTAAAAGAATTAATAAAAGTGAAAACTCTTAATAAAAACCTGTATTCATAACTATTCGTCAGAAAATTTGTTTTCTCAAAAATTTATTAAAAACTAACCTTATAAATTTTTTGAAATACTAATTTAGGAAATGGATTTATTTTTTTCAAATAAATTCTCTAAAAGTGTCGAAAATTTATTTCAAAAAAATTGTGTAATATGTGACATAAATGTTTTTTAAGAAAATTATATAGTTTTAAGGATAAAATTGTATTTATTATTACCTCATGAATAAAATTCACATAATATGAATGTTAAAAAATATTTTTAAATATGTAATATTTAAATTTATTTAAAATACTTCACCAAAAGTGATTTATTAGATTTATTGAGAGAAAACAAGTTTATGTATATAAAAATTGTTTTTTGGAAAATTATTTCCCTTATTTCAAGATGGAGTTTATTTTAATTTCTAATATACTTTTCACTAAATAATTCATAATATACACATCTATAAGCCACATATTTTTATAATTTAGTAAATTCTATTCATACACACCATTCCAATGTCTAGATAACAATTATCCTATTAAATAATAATATTTTAATATTATGTCGAGGTTCATTACAACTCGGTGTTGCATGTAACACAAGATACCCTCGGTGTTTCATGTAACACAAACTAGAAATGAATTTACTTTTAAAAAATATATAGATTTCATAAAATATCAGAATATTACATAGATTTTTTTAGTTTTTAGAAATGTCACTATGGTTATAAGATTTCATTTATCAAACTCTGGAAAAAATCATTACTTTTTTAAAATATATAGATTTCATAAAATATCAAGATATTACATAGATTTTTTGAGTTTTTAGAAATTTCACTATAGTTATAAGATTTCATTTATCAAACTCTATCCAAAACATGAGCCATGCCCACGATGTATGAAAAATGACTAGTAAGTTAGTGATGGATTTTGTTACCATCAAACCAGTTACAATGCCTGTTTATGTATCTAGAAATTTCCTGAATCACCTGACACCTCATGTCGAGGAGAAGTAGTAGAATAACTATATTTAATTAAAGGTAAAGGGATATTGGGTTTTCTATGACTTTAGAAATATATGAAATAATGTATTCCTTCTGTAATGAACATGTTTCTAATTATTTTCTTGTTGCTTTGAAAAATAACCTTCTAAATCTTCTAGAGAGTATGAAATCAAATGAGGTCAAACTCAGTGATTACCCTGACTTCTTCCATTTTCATAGGAGACTCGTTCCCACCAGGTTGGAATAATTTTCCTTCAAAGGTATCCTCCAAAGCATGGTTATTTTTTGGACAGGTGATACTAGGAAAGGCCTAATAATAGGAGACCTATGTGACCATAAATCTAATAGAAGAATAGGGTTATTGTAATGATGTTTTTTCTAGGTATGAAGTGATGTTTCATAACTAGATAACTCATAAAATATTTACCTAGGTCATTACACCATGAGATCATAGCTTCACAAACATATAACGATCCCATCTCCAAGGAATACACCATTGTATAAACCTATTGGGTGTGGATGTAATCATTATATATAAGAAATAACATATGAGGAAAAGTTATATCCAACTCCCATAGAAATAATGACTCATGCATATTTTTTACCTTCAGTATATGAAGAATTTAAAGCACCCCATCATTGAAAAAATCATCGAATTAGGTGGTCATCATCATTTATATTAGCATAGTTAACAGAACATATTCCTTATTTGATGATGAATACTCCCCTAAATGCTATTTCCATATACTTGGATGACGATCTGGAGGTTGTGGGAAAAGAAGTCAAGCATACATGGTATGGAACAGACAGGATGGGAAACAATATTTTGGTCACATTCTAGCTGAATCCATATACACAACCGAGACTTATGGGAAGGAACTTTTTTAATCCTAACAGAACCATATGAATTCTTCTAATATCATCACATGTTATTCAACCCAATCATTTTAAACAACTAACTAGAATTGGTATGATGTTCTGATCATCCCAAGGAGGGGAAGGAAAGTAAAACCTTTTCCATTTGTAAAATATTGTCCCTCATCCTCTTTCTAATAACAAGTCTCATCAACCTCAAATGCCTCATCTCATAAGTTTCATGATAACAAGAAATACCAACCTATGAATAATAGACCTATGACAAAAAATATGAAATTATTATATAGTAATTTGTTGTCCCAACAAAATTATTCTTCTGATATTCTATTCAAATATCAAAAGAAATTATGGAGGATCTAATTGACTCTTTCTAAATCCTGTATAATTTTGAAATGGAAGTTTTTAATGTTGTGGATTACTGAGTGAAGAATGTGTCAGTAAAATTTCATTCCACCATATCATTTACAAACCAACACCATGAATATGTTTTTGGAGGACATATCATACCACTGTATATTTAAAAAACCATATAATATCGATATCCAAAGGTCTCTCATAGAAAATCATTCCAGGATCAATATTATTTCAGTACGGAACCTAAAAACATGGGGTGTAGAGTGGGGTATTTATCTCCGATAAAAAACTATTCATGGCTAAGAAAATAGTGGGAAAATGCATCTCGAAAAGATTGATCGTTGGGATCAGTTTGTGGATCTCAAAAATATTATTGATTTCATGGTTATCCAAAAAGTTACATAATGTATAATTTTCTTCTCAGAATACCATGAATTCATTGACATGTGGTAGTCTCAATCACGAGATGGAGACGGGACGGAGCGGCGGGTCTAGGTGAGAGGTGCGGCGCGGAACCCTAATCGACCGGTAGCCTCGGGTCGGCGCTGATCTGAGGCGGGACTCAGGTGGAGAAGGTCTGCGAGGTTCTCAAGATGGTGACATCATGCAGTGTAGGTGCTTTCCACATGCATACGAACTCAATCGGGACGCGGTGCGGGATGAGGAGCGAGACCCCTACTCGGTCGGATCCAGGCGTCGGAGTCAGAGCTGTAGGGAGACGGTCAGGCCGATGATACCCTTCTGGTCATTTGCTTCGGATCTGCTGCACCCCCTTCCCCCAGATGTTCCTGCTCCGGTTCATTTCCAAATTATTCATCCAATCCCAATTTCTAAAAAGGAATCATCTTCCTTTAAGGGATCCCCAGCCATTTTTTTATCTACATCAGAGTTTCAGGATGCTGCAGTGTTTCACTCCAGAACCCTTGTGGCCAGATTTGGTAGAGATCGACCTTCACCAAATTTGTTTGAGTGTTTCATCAAATCAATTTGGGGTCTTCATTCCCGGTCCACAGTGGGCACTTTGGATAAACTTCATCTGAGCATCCACCTTTTTTCTGATGATGATGGTTCCCGTGCCTGGTCGTCGGAGTCGTGCTTGTGTGATAATCGACACTTCCTTCTCTTTCATTGGACAGTTGACTTCGATCATGGTCATGATTGCAAGCGTGCGACGGTGTGGATTCTACTTCCTCACCTCCCACTTCCCTTTCATAAACAATCCGTCCTCAAAGGCATCAGTGACAGGATCGGTTGTTTCCTCCGAATTGATGATGATACTCTTTGCATGAAGAAACTTGGCTTTGCTCACCTTTGTGTTGAGATGGACCTATGGGTGGCTCTCCCAAAGCGTCTTCGTCTCTAGGTGGAAGGTTCATCTGGTTTTTGGCAACACATTCATTATGGTGAAACTTTTGGTTTTTGTTCACTTTGCTGTCATCAAGGCCACTGGGCCTCTTTCTATTCTCGACATGGGAGGCGAGGTCACAAAGGATCGGCGACTCAGCCTAATGATACCATTTCTCCCACAGTCCCTCATGTTACTGTTGGAATGCCTTAGTCTGGGGCCGGGATGAGTCCAAGATCTCCGTCGGGTGGTCATCACTCCCCTGCGGGCGTCCAACGGGCTTCCACTTCAAGCCCTGGCAAACCCTCCTCATCTGCTTCTGGCCTACCAGGTTCTGCCGCTCATGCACCTCCCTTTGTGCCGAAGACGATCGAGTCAGGGGGAGACAAGAAAGGTAAGGGCATCACTGCTGAGGTTTCTGGAAGTGCCGGTACTTCTTATGAAAATGTTGTTCGTGGTGTGATGGCTACTCCTGATGGGAGAAGGGATGACCCAACATTGAAGAGTATCCTAATGGTCGATGGAGCCGAAGAGAGTGTCACAGTTTCTGTCGGTTCGGATGGAGAACAAGTTGCGGTTGTCTCTATGACCCACTTGCCTAATGATGGGCGGTTTGGTGGCATGGGGATTCAAGCTGGATTGGATGCCTTAGTGTCCATCCACAACAAGTTTTATATCCTTGGGAACATCAATCATCCAAAAATAAATCCAAAAATACAAGGGAGGGTAAGGGAACTCTTCAACTTGGGTGTTTCCTCACAGGTCATTGGCAGACAGGAGGTGGGAGGTGGGTTGGGTAAGATACACACTCGCTCCATCAGCCGCCAATCTGGTCTCGTGTTTGAGTCAGCTCTTGATTCTGAGAGGGAAAATGATGATTTTGAAGGTATGTTTGAGGATGCTTTTTGGGTTTAAATTTCAGTTCTAATTCAACCATTAAAGTGATATATGGGTTTGTTTTGACTCGTGTCTGTAATAGTGGATCCCCTTGGGCAGGTTGTCTCGTATGTGGTTCTTGTGCAGTTTCTCACTTTTTCCTTAAAAGTGTTTTTGAAAAAAAAGATTAATTTTCAGTCATTGACATGTGGTGGTTCCTTCAACATTTTACATGTTCCTAAAATACCCCCATAAACTGAATGGTTGGTATAATACATTGTGACAAACACCCCTTTGAGTCTTTTGAATCTATATATGAAGAGGAATGTTTCAAAAAGTGGAAATTATAGTAACTAATAGTGTATGGTTTTGTGTATACTTCTACTCTTAATGGCTTGGAAACCACCCACAAAAATATCAAGATCTTGGTCTATAGTTGTTAATGGATTCCCATAAACCAAATTTATGCATTATACACAATCCCAAAATGATTTTTTAAACAGAAAATCTCACTAGAACATGACCATGTGGTAGGAATTATATCAGTTGAAATGTATTTTTCAAAAAAAATAAAATAATACTCTAATGAGATATAGGAATTCCCTTTTGATAATAATATAATTTTAAAATTACTCCAAGACATTCTTTTAAAATTAGGATGTTCAAATAACTCATGTCTCTTGTAGCAGTGTTAAATGAGGAAGAGCATCACAAGAATCACTTTATGAGGACTCTGGAAGTATAGAAAGCCAATATATCATCAAATGGACTCTATTATCTCCATGTAGATAGATATTCCCCTAAATTACCCACCATTTTTGAAAATTCCCCCATAGACACATAAATTGAAGAAGAAAAGGGTGATCTCTAGAACGCTTATCCCACATTTGAGGAAGGCATATTCACCACCATTAATGAGACCAAGTAGGCGAATCTATGAATATAATAATACATAGACCTATAATGATTAGTTCCACCATGAATTTTGAGGAGAAAGAGAAGTATAATTCATTTCTAATGAAACATAGATACGTGTTCACATTGAATTATACCAAAATGTTTGGGCTAAAACCTGATATGGAAACTCATCATTTTAGATTTCTTGATGAATGACATGGTTTTAAGTAGAATTATAGGATAATGAAACTCTCTCATGTTTCTAACGTAGAATCATACTTTTATAAATTTATCAATGCCGATATTTTTTAAGAGGTGTAGTACTAAAAATGGATTGACAACATTATCCTCCCAGAGAAAAAGAACAGGTAGATTTGGGTCTACATTGAGTATCAAGGCATTAATCAAAAATTCCTAAATAATTGTTTCCAACTACATATAGAAAACATTATATTGGTAAAACTACTATATTAAAATCCCTTTTAATTGTGAATGAGTAATCAAGATACCATGAAAAAAATATTACCCCTGGTGATGAGGAAGCAATTGGCTCTAGAGCACCTCAAGGGATTGTTTTCCACCGGGTTATTTCATTTAAATTATAAAATGCTGGTGAAACATACCAATGCACCATGAATTCAATATGTAAACCCTTCTAGGGTATATTTAATAATGTTACATAGATGTCTAGGTTGTTAAATCTTGGCTGTGTTGTGATCGCTGCATTGATGTTAAATTAATATTCAGAATGTTTTAACACTACAGTTTGATGATGAATCCTTTTAAGTGTTCCTTCATAATAAAATAACAGAAATTACTTGGATTTGTGGTATTCCATATAATTTTTGATGTTTATTGAGAAAATACAAATGAAATCCTAACAAATTCCACCCCCTCATATTCTAAATGGACTGAGAGTAATCCTTGAGAACCTAACATATATTCTATGTTTTATACCCAACATGAATAGAAAATATCCCCAATTAACTAAGATAATGAAGAAGATTGTATCCAAATAATGGGATAATTATTACCAAGAAGCTTTTTAGAATTTCATGCAGTACCTTCTCTATCCCCCTATCTTGATACCACTAGTATTATAAAATCCATTTTTCCTATGTGTAGATTATGTGGAATGATCACTTAGTGCCCTCCCCACATAGAAAAATAATGTTAGAAATGAAAAAAATCACTTCAATATTATTCAAACTATGATATAAACTGAGAAATGATATTCTGATATAGAAAAATAATACATCACAGTCATCTTTATAGTGGAAATAATAGGCATTACTTGTAACATTATGAAGTACACCTAGTTTTGCATATTGACCTTTTAAGATAAAATCTTGGATGACCAATGTTAACTAATAATTTCATCCAATACTTGGAAATTTTAAAATAATAAAACATCTAATTCATGTCACATAATTTAGCTAAATGGTATACCCTAGTTATTTCATTACAGTACATCCTACCCCAAAAAAATGCCAGCAGACACCGAATAACCTAACGAAGAAGATTTAAATACCCATGATACTCCTAAAACATTGGAGATGTATTTTGAAAAATAATATTAATGTACTATTGAAAAAAGTATATAAAAAAAATATTAACAGGTTTGGTCAATAGATTTTATTAGTTTCCACAAACTAATTAGTTTTCGCTATTCTTTCTTACTACCTGAAGGCTTCACTAACAATGTAGAAGAATAAAAAGACTTTATTTCTAGCTTGAAGACAACCCTGAAACTGTATAATTCCTACCTAAATATCAAAGTTGACTCAAATTTAGTAATCAAATTGATCAATTTTGATTATTCCATCAAGAGGGAAAAAATGACTCCCCAAATCAGTTACGTTAGAGGATTTGGGGTGGAATTACCATTTAGATGAACACATCATCATATACCTCAATAAAACAAATTCTTGTCCTATTGTGTTGGAAAATGTAGTCACACTCTTAGCTGATCCCAATGAGAATGAAGTGTTTTATTCATCACACATTTATGGGTGTTATCACTAATCATTGTTTACCACATGGATAAAATTAATAAGGTTAATAATGACCCGGATCATGATAATCAATCATCTATCCATAAATTGATGCATTGCATAACAGATTACCCCTAAAATGGTAAGCCCAGTCTAAAATGAGTAAAAAGTGACTAGATTCAACACATAGCGGTGAACTTTACCCTTTAGGATGGGTCACATGAGTAGATATCCCCTAAAAATGAGGGTCAGATGGAGTACATCTTAGATTCATTATAGAAGAGATTATTTCTATCATAGAAGAAGTTTTTTTTGGCTCCCACAGGGCTCACCAATCTGGAAACATAATGTCCCACAAAATTTCAAGGATTTATTACTACTATTAGAAAATGATATAGGACTGTGTGGAATTCACCTGGAAGTTTTATTCCTGAAAATTTCATGAAAATCTCATCCATCAATCCCTATAGTTTCCATAAGAAATATATGTTTCATATGGGGAATAGATGTTGTAGGAACATACCCCCAATAATAGCTATGTAGTTTAAATACATCCTTAATACCACTAAATTATTTTGTAAATGGTTTGAGGATATACCCCTTAAGGATATCAGGTTTAATAATATCATAAACTTCATAATGTCAAATATTAACACTATATTATACATCCCTCCCATGATATTGATAAGAAATGAAACCAAATTCTATTATTTTGATCATAAGATAATGTATCTAGAATATAACATCAAGTACAAGAATTTAACCCACTATCAAGAAACAAAAAATCAAAAGATAATGGAATTAAATAAGAATCGATGAAATATTCTCCATAAAATGGTGGAAAAGGATAAGAATCCTTGGTTGGACAACCTCCTTCACACTTTATGGGCATATCTTACTACCACATGCACTACCACACTAACAGTTTCGTATTCATTGGTTTAAGAGATTGAGGTAGTGATACTCATCAATGTATAATTTTTCTCAATCTGAATATATATATTTAGTATACTCTTAGATGATGAAAAATCACATAAGTGTCTAGATCATATTCAATGAATTGATTATAAAATGTTTATTACACTGCAAAACCTCAAAGTTCATTAATATTGGGTTGTTTGAGACTTTAATAAAAAGGTTCTACTCCCATAAATCCTCCAAGGAGATTTGGTACTAGTTTTTAGAACCACAATGATACCATGGAAGAATCATAAAAATATGGAAACCAAATAAGAAGAGCCTTATATCATATGTAAGTTCAATTCCAACAAAACTTACTCATTTTCCATTGTGGATGGGGAACACATTAAGTCCCCACCAATTCGAGGTTTCTCAAGAATTATTTCACATGGATGTAATAATAATATCTAATCTGTGATGGGAATTCTTTACACCAAATAGAATTTATTATCCTTATAGCATGATGTAAATTTAAACAGAAGACATCCTACCACATTATGTTAAAATACAAGAGATAAATTACATCATAAATGATTCACTCCATAGGATCTTGGTATATGTTGAGGTAAAACTGAAGTACCACCATCCCTATGTTTGATTTAGATCTACAAAAAGGTTTTTCAGAAGAAATACAAGTGGATTGATTCCAATTGGAATATGATACATAGTGAATCCTAAATCACAAATCTTAGACCCTTCAACAATATAAATGAAAAAATGTTACCTCCATGCATATGGTCCATACATGTTCATGGATATTTATTTAAAAACTATGTGTTTATTTATACATTTTGAAAAAAGATACATAGTAATGTCTTGATCTACAATCCTGATCCTAGCCACAATATTAATAGAAATATACCCGCACTATGTTTAGAAGTTTTACCTACACAGGTAATTTTCTTTTTAAGAAAAAAGTTTTTGCTAATTTAATTATCAAAGTATATGTAGTGTTTCTCAGATCCTAAATTTTAGGCCCAACCAAAAAATATATAAAAATTCACCCCTCCAGGCATATGGGTGGAACCAATGCAGATTACATTTTGAAGAACTATGCCTAGCTTGATTCTAGTTTCTATAGGATAAGTAATGATTCTTTGATCTAAAATCATGGGTCTAGTAAAAATATAAACAAAATAATAGCAACGTTATATGTATGATTAAGACCTATATAGGGATGTTTTATTTTAAAAAATATGTGTTTAATTTTACTTCGAAGAAATAGGTGTGTCTTAATTCCTGTTTTCATAGGATACACATTGATGTCCAGATCCCAAATCCTAGACCTAGCTACAATATTATAAAAATGAGATCTTCCTAGACATATACTCAAATATTGTAGGGTATTTAAATGAAATAATAATGTCTTGCTTGATTCTCACTAACAGATGATATATAGTGATTCTTATATCATAAATTATCAGTCTAGTCAAAATATAGATGGAATATATAGAAATAAATTGACCCCTTATAAGTATTGGAAATAATATTGAAAATTTATTTGTCAAGAACTATGTGTGTCTTGAATCTTGTTTCCATGGGATTCGTAGTTATTCTTGGATCCTCCATTTTAGGCCCATCCATGAATTTTTATCACTTTTATACATACCCCTACAAAGAATTTAGATCTTTATAGAGGATCTAGTCAACATAAAATTGTGAAAATCCCCTCATATTCCCTAGCATGAAACCTCACATAGCTCAGATAATTTCTAAGTTTCCTCTAGTATCTCAGGTTGAGCATGACTCAATTGTTCTTGGGGAACCTTGAAATCTACTTTGGTTTTATTAAGAAAAATTGTATATAGATAATTAAATCCTAGTCTTAGGATGTTAAACTACATGAAAAAATCATATTATCATGAAGTTACACTGCACAACAACACCCTAATAACATTATGTTAAACTACATGACAAGAGGCCTTCATTCCAAATAGATCATCGCCCTGACGATTGGGTTATAAAGAATTGAATATTTTATCCCTTAAACATAAAAATTTGTTCAATACAAGTTATAAATAACTTTAGGTTCATTGAAAAAATCATTAATCTTACACTCTCTATAAACCAACATTGTATCTTCAATATTTGAGTCGATACGAGTCAATTCCTCAAGTCAGTATCATTCTCTTAGAACCCCATGTATAATAAACTATCATGTTCTTTGTTCACCCCTTGTAAAATTCATAAAAGGGATTGTATAATATAAAGGTACCCTGATTGTATTCTTTGATGAATAACACCACACCTTGGATCTTGGGCATAGTAGATGTTCTTGTCCCATATAAAAGGCCCCCATTAAATCTTGAATCTATTTTCCTGACTCTATGAAATTTGGGCTTATTTCATTATTAATGGATGAAATATACCATCTATTCTTTATCACAAATTAATATATATATATATACATTGGTTGTGATTTTGACTTCCCATAACCCAACTATTGAAGTGGATACAGATACCCAAGATGCTAATCATATATGTATCATATACATTTTCAAAGAAAGAACATAACCACACATTATTTTACACATTCATTTCGAGGTATGTATCCCTTATGAAGACCTTAATTCCTTGTGTTTCAAAATCCCTTTTGGCACTACCCTTACCCCACCATAAAAACTTCATGACCCCTTTTAATATATAACTTTCATGATAACTTTAGCGCATATTCCCTTGGAATATCATAATATATTGGAAATAAAGACTGACCAGTCTTAAAGGGACGCCTCTAAGATTCAATTGTTTGTAAAAAATATATAAATAATTATTCCTTGTGGAATTTTTGGTTCTTTAAGGGACCATTATTGGATTCACATTTGAATAAAAACACCTAATATCATATACAGGGGGGTTATTTGGGTCTTGTTAGAAGGGCCCCCCTTAATCCCATGATCTACTTCTCTAATCGGGTAAAACTAGTCCCACCATTCATTGAATGATCACTCATTATAAAGGTATTTAAATAAAGGGTGAATTTCATTCAATTTCATAATATTAAATATGTATTGTGAATATATTTTAGTGTTTTATGCCTCTATATTCCATTTTTTGACAATAAGACTCTATACTACATAGAATTTATATCGGAACTATGTGTGGCATGATTCCTATTACTATTGGATATATATTGATTCTCAAGTATCTAATCCTTGTTCCATCCATGGAAAAATGGTAAAATTAATATTCCCCATGTTTGACATGAATCTAAGTATATTAATGATATCAGTAGTACATATAGGTTTATTCATATTAATATAAGATATGCAGTGACATCCAGATCAAAAATCCCAGGTCCAGTATAAATATTAAAGAAAAATTCCCATCTCAATAGATTGGTCAGATAGAAATAGGTAATTTTCCATGTATAGACTATGTGGGGCCTAAATATCTTCTACTTTAGATATATATTGATACTTATATATCACTTTATAGCTCATCCATGAATCATTATCTAGAATAAAACTTAATCCTTATAGCATCCATTATCAAATGAGCAAACGGTTTCCATTAATGATACATATCCTTCCATAAAAATGAGAATTATTTATGAAGTGAATTTTTTTTGAAGAAATATGTGTCACTTTATTACACATCTCATGGTATATGTAGTGATTTCTGGATCACCACTCATGGGTCTAGCCAAAAGGAAAAAATCCCCTTTCCTTGCATATGGGTCAGACCCAAGTAGTGGATTTTCTAATATGAACTATATGTGGCATGATTTACACACTATGGGGTAAATAGTGATGCATAGATCCTACTTTTCAAGCCTATACATTAAGTCTCGTTACTCCCATCTATGTACCCTGATGAGAACGTATTTTATATCATATTCCTATTTGTACTGAAGTTTGAATACCCCCATGCAGTCTCTGTCATGTACTCTCGCACGACTCAATCATGTACCAACACCAATTTTAGGTAATTAACCCCATATTTATTTATTTTAATTATTTAATGTAATTGGGTTATGTTTGAGAAGTTCTGGAAGTGTTATAGAGTTTTTTGGGTCCTTTATGAAGGTACGGGATTTTAGCACGGTTATAAGAAATCATAAAACTCCACTGGGAAACCATACAAGAGGATAAAGTGGGCTCTAGGTAGAATCATGGTTAGGCACATTGTTTATCCAAAATATGTGGACATCCAATCATTTAAAGTAAAATAGATTTTTTTATCATGGTTTGTGTACAATTTTTCTAACCATGTAATTCAATTGTGCATGGGGTGTATGAAGGTAGTTGTTAGCACATTGTTTGTACATGGTTTTCCTAACCATGCACCTAAACCAAGATGTGTTAAAAAAAGAGATAAAAAAATTTTGTACATAATTTAGATTACCTTCTAAATGTTTTTTTATCTTAAACAAGCCATAATATGATTTACCCTACTCCCAAAGGCTGTGGAGACCCTTCCTCTTTATCTGAGAGAAATCTGTTGATGAATCTTGGTGCGTTGGAGACCAGATTAAATGGTACGTTATTGTTCATGGTGGTTTTCATTAGTTTCTTCCACCATCCTATATTTGATTCATAAATCTAATTTTTTAGGGATAGATCTATGTTGGTATATTTCATTCATGTTGATATATGGTTTTTTTATCAAAGGGAATAAAATCTATGGTTATTTTTTGGAGTTTCAAGCCAAGTTTGTTGATGAATTTGTTTCGTTCTTAATTTTCATATAACTTTTTAAGGTAGGTGGATTCACTTTATAATCACTTAATTATAACATGAATTATTTATTTACAATTTATTTAATTTCTTGAAATTTATTGTGAAATTTATCTTCCAATCTTGGTAAAATCCCTCTATAGCGATGCTTTCTGGGAATTGTGAAATTTTATTTTTGTGGAAATTGATTGGTTTTGTGATTATAAAATGATGATGTAAAAATATAGATTTTTTTAATTATGTAAATGGTTTGGCATAAATGTTTTTAGAAAAAGAAATTTTTTATTGAAATAGATTTATATAGTTGGGTTGACATGGGATTTGGCATAAACAGTTGGAATGTGTTCATTTTCATCGATGGGACCCTATGGAAGGGGTTTGTGCCAATGTGTCACTTGATATATGGTTACCTTGAGATGACTTGGTAGATCTATGAGAGACTGGTCATGACTATGTAATTGTCACTTGGGTATGCACATGTGGATGTGTGAATTTGTCGAATGGAATGGGTTATTCCTTGTGGTTTTAGAAATGGTTTGAAATAATTTTTTGGTTTTCCTTCCATGGAAATATTTTTTTTTGAATTGGTTTTGGTTTTAAGATAAAATGTTTTAATTTGACTTATATTAATTTTTATATATAAATTTGATAACATGTTGTATCCTAATGGCATGTTTTTGGAATACATTCCCAGAAAACCTACTATGTTTTATACTCACCCATGGATTGGGTACATAGGTGTGTTTATAGATATTTTTTATCGATACATAGGTAAATACATGGTATCTTATTTAATTAGTTGTGTATCATGATACCTAGGGAATGGATTGTGGAGTTGGTGGATGGAGAATGTTGGGTGCTATGGATTTATGTATTTGGATTCCTTTGAGTTATTGGATTTTGTTTCATATTTGTAATATGATATGGTTCTTGTTTTAGTTTGGGATTTTTGTTGAATTATAATTTTGAGTTGTATAAATTATTCTCATACATCATGTAATGGTTTTTTAGTTACATACCATTTGGTTTATTTATTTTACATTATATAGGGGAAATAATCCTTCAACTATTTATGAATCCATTGGAATTTATTTCCAACCATTGTTGTCTTGGAAACGTGACCTAAGGAATATTAATGTTTCTTCCTCTTCCCAAGTCAATAAATCTGGGTCGGATATTACAAATGGTATCAGTCCTGGTCTATTTGTCTTTAATTTTGTGAAAAATATTATTATTATTTAGTGTTAGAGTTGAAATTCATTTCAAATTTTGGATAAGGAGTATGATTGTCGAGATATGAAATGTAATGAAGACAAAAGTGTAGAAAAACTATTTATAATGAACCTCTAGTTACCAAGGAGTTGGATACATGAGTTTTTTGAGACACATTTAGGAATTATTATCTCATAGTCATGGGTTTAGCCAATTATAAGATCTTGACATACATTGATATAAATAAATTCCCACTAGGAGTTCATATTTCATTTTGAGTAATTATTTATGATTTTATGAAAAAAATGTAGTTTTTTATAATAGTTAAAAATGGTTTTATTTTCAAAGGCATGATTATGGTATTCTCAATAATGTTTTGAACGTTAAAATAATGGATTTTATAGAAGTGAATTGAAAGTGTAAAAATGTGATATTTTGGGAAATCATAGTTCTGAAATATTTTTTCATAAAAGTGGTTACATGAATTGGTCACCCTATTCATTCCCTGAAAGACATTATTAGAAAACAAGATTTGAAATACAAACATGAGGTTTATTGAGCTTACACGAGTAGGTATTTGGTGGACTAAAAACCAAAAACACCAAGAAAAGCATGGAAATATCAAGTAGAAAAAAATGATCGAAACAACCTACCATCAACAAGTCTATGAACTATAAAGGGTTGTACTGTCCAATGGGGATTCAATTAAGGGAGGTATCCATCTAGTATGAAGGGAATCCAAATTCATCCTCAACAGATTTAATTCTTTATCAACATGAGTTTTGTTCTTCACACTATTATACAATTTTGATTGTAAAATGAAATGAGGAGTTACAACTACAAAAATAGATTAAAAACTGAAACCAATGTTTAGAAATTAAAACTAATAAATGTTTAGATCAAAATCTTTTTAAGTAAGAATACCATCATTGATTGAGATTGAAAATTGATCATATTTCATGTCATTATCCAATGAAAATGATAGAAGAACAAGATTATAATTTTAAGGATCCATCATAGAGAGTACCACATATGTTTCAAAGTACTCAAAAACTTTTATTCCATCAAGTTTCCTCACTTCCATTTTCGAAAAGAACACCCGAACATGGAGTGTAGTCATCCAAAAATATTTTAGTTTGAACATCTTTTTCAAAACTAGGTTTGAAAATAAAAATAAAATTCTATTCCCATGGAATTTCTCTAAAGTTGAAATCAAGAATTTTCTTGTATCCATCAACCATTATATTAAACATAGGTTTGATGATTTGAAAGTACATATTAGCTGAAACTTTATCATTCTTGTATTTATGGAATGTAACTGCATCATTTTCATCCATCCATACACTAATTTCGTCACTCCAATCATCTGTCTCTACAATCATATAGGCATCTCGGTATGACAGGTTATTATTTGGTTTATAATCTTCATCCTCTAAAGTAGGGGGTGTAATAGGTTCCACAACTATTGCTGTTTTTGAAGGCTTAGTGTTTTCCTTATTTGATCATTGAATGATCTAGTTACTATTGTTAGTTCATGAGTATAATAATCCCTATTATTGGTAGACTTTTGGGATTTTGGTTAATTTATCCATCATCCTCAACTATTGGATTTTCCCTATACAATTATGTGATTATAAATATGGTTCCTCAATTTTATTAGTTTGATCGTCCTCTTCCTGTAAAGAATCAGTATAATCAGAGTGGTCACCCTTCTCTTTGTCTCATGTATCATGTGATTCAACTTATTTCTCATAATCATCCACCGTATTATTATAGGAAATGATGGTTCCTGCGACTGTAGGATGGGTATCAACCATACCTGAAATAACTTTATTTTCAAAAGACTAATCATTATTAACTAACATATATTCATTCACATCATTCTTCGGTCCATCATTAAATTCCCCAAGGGGCCAATATTAACCATATTAAAAACATTATTCCCATCTTGATCATGATTATACTTTATTTTTGAACCCATGTTACTTTCTTGGATGTATGATGTGTAGAATTAAATACAAATTCCTTCAAAGAATGTCCAATATTGGGGAAATAAGGTCAGTAATCTCTAATACATTCATAAAAAATATCTTGATAAAATCCATAGTCACAATTATGAATCCATATTTGAGAGTTAAGATCCTAAGAGACATCAATTTAAACTAAAAATCCAACGACAGATGGTCTTGAAAGGTTCTTCATTGTTGAATCCTACATCAATGGATTACCAATGAGCGTGGAGATCATAAATAGGGGAACTTGTTTAAATAAATGTATCGATAGTCCAGGGAATCCAATCCAAATAGGAATAATGGGAGACTCAAAATAGGCCTCATAATCGGGGGTCAATTTGATGACTTTTATGGAATAACCCCCAAAAACCTAGGAATGTTTCACCAAGAAACAGAAATAGTCATCCTTGGAAGAAAGGATAAAAATGAAATTGAAGGAGTTAAGTAGTTAAATATGAAAAATAAATAAGCCTATGGATTCAAGAAAGGTTGTTAATAATTTCAATGATGGTATTAAATTGAAAAAAATCTCAATAACAAAAAAGTGTAGATCTGATGCATGAAGTGTTACCTCATTGGTTGAGAACGAGGTCATCGATTGTCCATAGTTACAAAAATTCTTATAGTAAATGTGAAGCTCAGGATCCACAAAATCATATAATAAAGGCCTAATGTTATCAATCGATATTCCAGTGACCATATCCATGAAGGATCTCAAATCCAAAGTAGAGTTTCACACACTCATAGATAGGTTTTTTATTTATCTCTAAATCAACCTATCCATCACCAATATCTTATATAAGCTGATAAATCTTATTGTAATATGTGTGATGTGGTAAATTTTTAATTTTTAAGACTTCAGTTTCTAGAGAGTGAGAGTAAATTGTGTTTTTTTATTGTTATAGAATATGAATCCTAATAGGCATCGACGAAACCAACAAGAAGAAACTGTTGAGAGTGTGGTTTCACACGAGGCATAGGTGAAGCAAAAACTGGTTGGTGGTATTTTCCAATATTTTTAAGCCATGGATATAGTGAACAGAATGGATAAACCAATGAAATTAGATCAATATGTTCCATTACAGAAGTAGAATCCACCCATTTATAGGGTGATTTAGAACTAGAGAAATAAGAGGTGTGGATAAATGGGATGTGTTGAATTTTCGATTTACTAGGAACACCTATTGAGCTTAAACTAAATTTGGAAACCACCATGACCAATGATCTAGCAGGCTAGGGGTAGGAATTAGTATTTCAAACTAAATTAGACCAAGGAATTTCATGGGAGGATTTTGAAGAATTTTTCAACAAAAGAAATTAAATCCTCATACGTTCAAGATTTCTTGATCAATAGAATTATTTATATTGAATCTAGAGAATCTCAATGTGATTGATTATCCATCTATTTTCTTAAATTTAGTTTATTTTCCACCTGATGTTTCTTCATGTTCACGTTGAAGGTGTGCATTTCTTAGTCGGGGACAATTCCAGACATTCTCTCAATGATTTTCATGCTTTGAATTTTGGATTTTTCAATGATGTTTAATAGAGAAATTTTGGCAGAGAGATTAATCTTAATAATTACTAGGGGATGATGTGGATACTTATGAAAAAGGGTGAGAAATCTAATTCTAGGAATAAGTCAAAAAGTAACACCTGCTTCTAAGGTAGTGGGATGACTAAAAATGAGATGGGTGGATCAATAAATATTCTTACCAAACGAAAGGGAAAACCTTGTTGTTTTTACTGTTGTTATTTTTATCACATACAATAAGATTGTATAACACCACCTATAGAATACAACAATATCAATCAGATAGTGAATCTTTAGAGGTATTGTCACAGTGCTCAATTGTAACACCCCGAGATTTTATGAAAAATATTCTTTTAATTTAATTGATGTCTTCTATTATACACCACACCAAGTTTAGCTTGTACTATACGCAACACCATATTATCTTGCAGTATACGCAACACTATTCTTGGATCGTGTTACACACAATTTCATGTTCGTTTTATAATAGTCATTCTACGCAACATTGTGTGTGTTTATATATATATATATATTCAATGTATAAATAAAATATGGTTGGATTCTATTATACGAAAAAATGAAGGATTCTTGCTCAACATGGAACCCTGACTTGACTTGCATTACACGCAATCGTGACCTTATTCGATAGCGTGTGTTGTACGCAATACCGAGTTTTAATAAAGATTGATATATTATTATAATATTATTATGAACTAGCCGTTATGAATAGTATTAACTAAATTTTTAATTTTATAACATTATTATTCATCTTATAAATTTTCTAAAACATTTTATGTGAACAAAATAAATTTTTCGGGTAAATAAGTATATTTTAAAAAATGCAGTTTTGCCGCCTTTTGATGGCGCACCCACATTAAATATAGTTTTTGACAAGTTTATAAGTTCAATTTTACAAAATAAAATTATTCTTTGGAATAAGGATATAAAATTTTACCTTGGATAAAATTTCATGTTATTCTGATAACTTTCATATTTTAATGAACAGTAAAAACACGTTATATTTTAATTAAAAATAACTTTTTTCATCGTAATAACTTATGTGGTTAAATTATAATATTGAATGGTTTTAAAGTATAAATAGAATATATTTTTACCATTTAATATAATTTATGTCATTATCATTGATTTTACCTTGAATTCGTAGGTTAAATCAATTTAATATTTTGCAATGTTTTAAACAAAATCTCGTTTTCTTTCGACAAAGGGATTAATTTTAATTTAATTTCGGAAAATTTTGTCTATTGAATTTGGAAAAATGGATTCCATATTGGGAATCAGTAGGTCCAAATTATGTTAATAAGCTACTTTTTATTTTTGAGCTTTATGAATAGTAATTACGGTAAAATTTATTTACCATAGTTAAAGGTAAATCGGGTAATTAAGGGTAAATATAAGATTATACAATTACCCTAACACTTGTAAAAATCCTATTGGATGACTATAAGTCGACCCATATCACCTAAGGGTCGGATTAGATTCATTTAATGGACTTTTTTCCATGAAAATAATTTAATTATTATTAAAACCAAAGAAAGTGACAACATGTCACTCTCTAAAATACTATAAGTATAATAATTTTAAGTTAGTGATAAACTTCATGAAACTTAGAACATTAATAGTCTACAGAAATATAAAAAAATTATCTACATCATGATAATTTATTTAGAATTTTTTGGGATTAAATAATTATCATTAATTGTGACACAATAGTGATGCAGAAATTATTTATCTAGTGAAAAATCAAGAATATAGTTATTATTAAACTAATAGTGACCATAAAAGGCACAAAACCCTGACCAAAACTTATTGGTCATGTAAATTTAAACTATAATAATCCAATGGTCCAATATTTGACCATTTGGAGTCTTATACAAGCAATTATGACACTTATATTATTTTATTTTAAATTATGACAAAGTTGTCACCTTCATAATTTAATAAATATAACAATTTAAATATTGTGATTTTAAGATGATAAATTAGAGTAAAACTATTATTGTGAAAGGTAATAGATTTATCTTAGTCATAGGATTTTATTTTAAATTTGTATGCAACAAATAAGTATATTAAATAATAATACAAAAATGTTGTAGTAATTATTTTATTAAGAGATAAACCAAATAAATGGTTTTAAAAATAATAAAATAAATAATATTAACTATTTAATGAGATCCACTAATTTTATAGATACATATGACATTATATGAATCTATTAAAGCTTTTAGTTCGAACATATCATCTAGATATATTTTATTTAAATTCAAATAAATTAATAGTGTCGAAATTGACACTATTGTTATTTTATAAAAATAACATATTATAAAATTGTTTAAAAATCACAAAAATATTTAAAAATTATAAATTTAAATTTATATGGTCTATAATGTTATAAAGTATAAAATTATGGAAAATTAACAACAAATAAGTAATTATTTGTTATAATTTAAAATTTAGAATTTTATTACCACAAATAATCTTAAATAGATTAAATAAGGATAAATAAAAATGATAAGGTTTAAAATAAGATCCAAACATGTCTAAATTTTATTGGTTGATGCGATTACAACCCTATCTCATATAATCTTAGAATATGAGTCATTTTTGGAGGTTTTTAAGTGGGGTTAGATTTATTATAAATTAATATTTTTAAGATTTCCAAAGGTGCCCCTCTCCTCCCTTATAAAAGGGCACGTCCTCCCTCTCTTTCTCACACCACTTTGAGCATTAATTCTCAGACAACCCCTACCAAATTCTCTTCTCCACTTACCTAGAAACATCATAGAGGTCCTGATCTTCTTCAAAGACCAATTTTAGTGCCCTAAGAGGAGGTCTCAAAGAGGTGCTTCAAAGAAGAGGTAATGTCCATTACCGATTCTTTCAACTTTATTTCTTCTTCCACTTCTTCTTTTTTAGTTGTTTCATTATAAGGTAATAAAATAAGTATCAATAATATACTGATATGTTATGATAAGTATGAAACAACCATATTTCACCAACTATCCATCCAACCGAAAACGAAATCACCGCTCGTGCGTACGTACGGAATACCGTCTCCACGTCGTGGTGTAATCTATTTTCCACCACCACCTTACTTGGATGGGTATAAGGGTGAAAGTAATTAATATATATTATTATTGTAAATTTATATTTATTCTGTAATATTATACATCCACTTTAATACAATTCCATGATCTTGGGAATGATATCATCGCTCGTACGTACGGACGGACTACCGTCTCCACGACGCGATGAGATTCACTCTCCATGTTAACCATTCATGAATGATTATAAATATATAATGAATAATAATGAAATATATGACATAATAATGATACTGGATTTATGTATATATATATATATATATATTTATTTCATTTACTTAATTCCATTCAATTCAAAAGGGAAACGAAAACAGCGTTCATGCGTACGTACGGCCTACCGTCTCCATGAACGGTGTATTTCATTACTTTTATCGATCTATAATATATATGCATATGATGAATATATATTACATATAAATCATGTTTTAAATTCTGGAATTATTTAAATCAGTATATGAGTAATAATATCAAGAACGACAAGTCGAAACACATACGATAAATGAAATGATTTTACCCAAAACGCTGCTTTAACATGGAATTTACAAAAGAACGGGTAATATATAGTCATAAGTGAAACATATATGATATCATAACAATGAATATGATTCTGTAATAAGTCAATGACATTATTTAAATCATTATATAGGAGGTTCGGATATGTACGAAACTTATCAGACCTAAGTTAAGGGATAATTTTTCAAATCTCATTTTTATCCAAGATTGCTTATTCATCAGTATTTACTGGGGTTATTTCTATCATCCATGTCCATGTTTTATAAAAGTGTCTTCATGTATTTTTAAAGTCCTTTTTACCCATTTTTGACTTTTACTACATGGTATGTATGGAATATTACTATTACGAGGTACTTTTTGACTTTTCCGGCAAAAGTACGAGAAGAATGTTTTTTTAACTTATACGGCACGAACGGATTTTTATAGTTTTATAAAGCCTTATTTTCATGAAGCTTCCTCCAAAATATTTCATGATTATTTTCAAAAAAACCAATTTCTTTAAAAACTTCATGGCATTTTGTGAAAATAAAGTGATTTTAAATAAGAAAGGATATTTTCCTCAAGAATTCATTTCAAGTGTTTTATCAAAACCATTTTCCATCTAAAATGAAATTATTTCATATGTGTATAATGTCTCTATGATTTACATGGTTTCAATTTTCTTATTATGAAATGATATCCATTTATTTTATATGGATTATGTTATGATGGGATGATGTTTATGAAACCCATTTTATTCATTGGGTTATTATGAATGATGTATGTTTATTTTGTGGCACAAGTAAGAATGATTTCAATATGAGATGGGTGGGACCTATATCTCCCTCCAATGCATTGGGTAAAGATTTTATATATCATGAGATAGACATGTCTGGAATGGTAAGCTAATCTGGTTCAGTGTTACAGGACTGAAACGAGGAGTGAACTCGATTCAGAATGGGACTTTGTCCACTAAGATGGTCTTGGCAGCAATGCCTTGGCTACTAGGGAAGTAATTACATGTGCTTAATGGATGCCACAATTACATGTTTTATTCCCATTCTATTTTATCATGGTTTATGTTCCATTATGATCTATGCCTTATGTACTTACATGTTTTATGTTGTTGCTCATGATTTTTAATGTTCATTTTTTTTAAGTTCAAATGTATTTGGTATGTTTTATTTTATCCATGCTTACCCTTAATGAGCATTTGAGATCAACCTTTTTATGTTTTATTTTCCCCCAGGATTAAAAGAAAGATTTTAGGTAAGGAAACAAATATGGGAAGATCTTTATGGGAGATATTGAAGATCTTTCACCATGATTAGAAGATTACGTTCCATGTTTCTAAAGACACTAAACTATTACGGTCCTTGTGTGTCTGTTTTTGTTATGTATTAAGTATTCCGCTAAAGTAATGTAATGTCCATGTACGTCAAGCTTCGGGTCTCTACAGTTGGTATCAGAGGAAGGTTTAGTCAACCTTTGGAATCTAGGATGCGAAAACGTTAGTGAGATCCCTAGAGATATTTCGAAGGTTTGTCTAGGGATGTACCTAAGGATAAGTATACGTATAGGATATAGTCCTCGAACTATAGCAACGATATTAGAATTTAACCTAAGATGTTAGATATTGTGGGTGCTCCCCCTTTACTATGTTGTTTTCCCTAGCATGATTTTTTTCTCTCACACTATTCTTTTTGGGTTTTAGAAAATGGCTGGAAACAGGAAGATTCACGATAATGGAGGATATGATAGACAATGGAATGATTTTCCTCATGAGAAACCAAATGAAACGGGATCTGGAAGTCCAAACACCGTTATTATTCCTAATCAACAATCTCATAATATGATCAATAATCTCAACTTTGGTAAGTTTCCCGACTCAGATAATAAGAGAAAGATGGAGTTTCTTGATGATCATAGAGGAAAGAATGTTCAATTTCCCTCATGTAAATCATGTGGGAAGAGGCATCGGGAAGATTGTTTCAAAGGAACTGGAAGATGCTTTGGGTGTGGAAAAGAAGGACACAAATCCAGTAAGTGCAAAGGAAAAGGTTCAGTTAACACCATGGATGAGGATAATGGTATTTATACGACATCAACAATGGTTAAATGTTTTAAATGTGGAATTTACGGGCATTATACAAACCAATGCCCTAAGGGAAAGTCTCATGAAGTGAATCAGTACGGTCGTACGGGAAGTATTTATGTTGATGATGATGAAGAGACTACAAATGATATGTGAGGTGAAAGAATTGTTGAAGCTTGGTCAATGGTTTAAGTAGGTAGTGGAATGATTACATGTTTATCAAGTGTAATGTTGTATAAGTAATCTCATGGTACTATGGAATAAAGAGACACCTAAGGATTGTTACAATATTATCTTTCCTATGTTTTGAAAGTGTATGATTAATGGTACCAGTAACCATGAAATGTCATTTAAATATTTTTGGAAAGTAGATTATATGCACATAATGAAGGGATAAGAAGAAAATTAAATGTTTGATAGTATTCATGAGCTCATGACTGATATAAGGAGAATGTTATATCATGGTTTGAGTATATAGAATTTTTGGATTTTGGTATGTGGAAAGAGTTAACTTTTGACAGCATTCACGTTTTCACTAAGATTCAATGGGTATTCATTTTTCAAGAGAATACAAGATTAAGGCCTTAGAATGTTTGGAATGTGACCAACAAGACATATCTTATGATATATGGGGATCAACGATGGAATTAACATGCTTGTTATATGAAATATCTGGTAATCTTTTTCACTATAATAGGAGAGTGGAATGTAGTATTATGGATAAGCCTAAAGATTGGAATGGATTATATTGGACATAAGTTATTATTGTTTAAGGATAGAAGTTTTTTTCGATATTATTTATGGGATGTTATAGTAATGTAGTTTTAGAAAAAGGAAAACCTGCAGGACAGGTGACAGCCCATCGCGTCGGACAAGGCTATGGGAATCGAACCCACAACCGAAGTGCGACTGGCCTTTATCGCCTACCACTAGCCTACAGGAAGTCCCTGGTTAATAGAAACTAGTTTTATTTTATTAAGCGATATGATATATGAAGTATAAGTTCATACGATTAATATAACCATAATATAGACTTATAACTTTTCCTAACCTTTTGTTTGAAAGAGATGTAATGACCCATCATTCTATCACATGATCTGCTAACACATCACGAATAACAAATTCAACTTCATTTCTTTAAGGGATGAATTGGAAATTGTTCAATTCATGAACAACAGTGAGATTGTACCAAAATCATGAAAGTATTTATTTTAATTCATCAACTTTAGGGAAATGATCTTGAAAACCAAAAATGTTGTCTTAGTTCCCTTATATCCGATGAATCAGATGGTACCTTAGATCATCACAAATCAATAGATTTGTGATTGATGGATTTTTCATAGCCATGTTTTCTACCACTCTCCATCATAACATGATGGTTAGATTTATCTTCCATATCAATATTTTCACCTATGTTCTCCTATGTGGAAACCCGGTGATTAGTTATTTTGGGTAACTATTACGTTTCATACATTAGTTTTTAATGTCAAGTTTTTTTATTCCTTTTTACGATTTGGGTTTCTATTAAAGAAATTTTCAAGTAGCAAACCATTTAAAACCCCGACGAATTTTGAGGGCGAAATTCATTTTCAGGGGGGTAGAATGTAACACCCCGAGATTTTATGAAAACTATTCTTTTAATTTCATTGATGTCTTCTATTATACACCACACCATGTTTAGCTTGTACTATACGCAACACCGTATTAGCTTTCAGTATACGCAACGCTCTTCTTGGATCGTGTTACACACAATTTCAAGTTTGTTTTATAATAGTCATTCTATGCAACATTGAGTGTGTTTATATAAATATATATTCAATGTATAAATAAAATATGGTTGGATTCTGTTATATGAAACAGCGAAGGATTCTTGCACAACACGGAAACCTGACTTGACTTGCATTACACGCAATCGTGACCTTCCTCGATAGCATGTGTGGTACGCAATACCGAGTTTTACTAAACAATGATATATTGTTATAATATTATTATGAACTAGTCGTTATGAATAGTATTAACTAAATTTTTAATTTTTTAACATTATTATTCATCTTAGAAACTTTCAAAAACATTTTATGTGAACAAAATAAATTTTTCAAGTAAAATAAGTATTTTTTAAAAAATGCAGTTTTGCCGCCTTTTGATGGCGCACCCACTTTAAATATAGTTTTTGACAAGTTTATAAGTTTAATTTTACAAAATAAAATTATTATTTGGAATAAGGGTATAAAATTTTACCTTGGATAAAATTTTCATGTTATTCTGATAACTTTCATATTTTAATGAATAGTAAAAACACGCTATATTTTAATTAAAAACAACTTTTTTCATCATAGTAACTTATGTGGTTAAATTATAATATTGAATGGTTTTAAACTATAAATAGAATATATTTCTACCATTTAAAATAATGTATGTCATTGTCATTGATTTTACCTTGAATTCGTAGGCTAAATCAATTCAATCTTTTGCAATGTTTTAAACAAAAACCCATTTTCTTTTGACAACGGGATTAATTTTAATTTAATTTCTGAAACTTTTGTGTATTGAATTTGGAAACATGGATTCCATATTTTGAATCAGTAGGTCCAAATTATTTTACTAAGCTACTGTTTATTTTTGGGCTTTATGAATAGTAACTACGGTAAATTTTATTTACCATAGTTAAAGGTAAATCGGGTAATTAAGGGTAAATTTAAGATTATAAAATTACCCTAACACTTGGAAAAATCCTATTGGATGACTAAAAGTCGACCCATATCACCTAAGTGTCGGATTACATTCATTTAATGGACTTTGTTCCATGAAAATAATTCAATTATTATTAAAACCAAAGAAAGTGACAACATGTCACTCTCTTAAATACTATAAGTATAATAATTTGAAGTTAGTGATAAACTTCATGAATATTAGAAAATTAATATTATACATAAATCTAACAAAATTATCTACATCATGAGAATTTATTTAAATTTTTTTGGGATTAAATAATTATCATTAATTGTGACACAATAGTGAGGCAGAAATTATTTATCTATTGAAAAATCAAGAATATAGTTTTTATTAAACTAATAGTAACCATAAAAGGCAGCAAACCCTGACCAAAACATATTGGTCATGTAAATTTCAACTATAATCATCCAATGGTCTAATATTTGACAGTTTTGAGTCTTATACAAGCAATTATGACACTTATATTATTTTATTTTAAATGATTGCAAAGTTGTCACCTTCATAATTTAATAAATATAACAATTTAAATATTGTGATTTTAAGATGATAAATTCTAGTAAAAGTATTATTGTTAAAGTTAATATATTTATCTTCATTATAGGATTTTATTTTAAATTTTTATGCAACAAATCTGTATATTAAATTATTATACAAAAATGTTGTAGTAATTATTTTATTAAGAGATAAACCAAATAAATGGTTATAAAAATAATAAAATAAATATTATATGAACTATTTATTGTGATCCACTAATTTTATAGACACATATGACCTGTTATTAATCTATTAAAGCTTTTAGTTCAAACATATCTTTTGTATATATTTTATTTAAATTCAAATAAATGAATAGTGTCAAAATTGACACTATTGTTATTTTATAAAAATAACATATTATAAAATTGTTTAAAAATAACAAAAATATTTAAAAATTATAAATTTAAATTTATATGGTCTATAATGTTATAAAGTAAAAAATTATGGAAAATTAACAACAAATAAGTAATTATTTGTTATAATTTAAAATTTAGAATTTTATTACCATAAATAAACTTAAATAGATTAAATAAGGATAAATCAAAATGATAAGGTTTAAAATAAGATCCAAACTTGTCTAAATTTGATTGGTTGATGATATTACAACCCTATCTCATCTAAACTTAGAATATGAGTCATTTTTGGAGGTTTTTAAGTGGGGTTAGATTAATTGTAAATTAATATTTTTAACAATTCCAAAGGTGCCCCTCTCCTCCCTTATAAAAGGGCACCTCGTCCCTCTCTTCCTCACAACACATTGAGCCTTAATGCTCGGCCAAAACCTACCAAATTCTCTTATCCACTTCCCTAGAAACATCCTAGAGGTCCTGGTATTCTTTAAAGACCAATTTTAGTGCCCTAAGAGGAGGTCTCAAAGAGGCGCTTCAAAGAAGAGGAAATGTCCATTACCGATTCTTTCAACATTATTTCTTCTTCCACTTCTTCTTTTTTAGTTGTTTCATTATGAGGTAATAACATAAGTATCAATAATATAATTATATGTTATTATAAGTTTGAAACAACCATATTTCACCATCTATCCATCCAACGGAAAATGAAATCACTGCTCGTGCGTACGTACGAAATACTGTCTCCACGCCGTGGTGTAATCTATTTTCCACCACCACCTTACATGGATGGGTATAAGGGTGAAAGTAATTAATATATATGATTATTGTAAATTGATATTGATTCTTTAACATTATACATATACTTTAATACAATTCCATGATCTTGGGAATGATATCATCGCTCATGCGTACGTACGGACTACCGTCTCCACGACGCGATGAGATTCACTCTCCATGTTAACCATTAATGAATGATTATAAAATATATATAATGAATAATTATGAAATATATGACATAATAATGATACTGGATTTATGTATATATTTATATGTATGTCATTTACTTAATTCCATTCAATTCAAAAGGGAAACGAAAACAACGTTCATGCGTACGTACGGCCTACCGTCTCCATGAACGGTGTATTTCATTCATTTTATTGATCTAGAATATATATGTATATGATTAATATATATTATATATAAATCATGTTTTACATTCTGTAATTATTTAAATCAGTATATAAGTAATAATATCAAGAACGACAAGTCAAAACACATACGATAAATGAAATGATTTTACCCAAAACACTGCTTTAACATAGAATTTACAAAAGAACGGGTAATATAAAGTCATAAGTGAAACATATATGATATCATAACAATGAATATGATTCTATAATAAGTCAATGAAATTATTTACATCATTATACAGGAGGTTCGGATACGTACAAAACTTATCACACCTAAGGTAAGGGATAATTTTGCAAATCTCATTTTTATCCGAGATTTCTTATTCATCAGTATTTACTGGGGTTATTTCTATTATCCATGTCCATGTTTTATAAAAGTGTCTTCATGTATGTTTAAAGTCATTTTTACCCATTTTTGACTTTTACTACATGGTATGTATGGAATCTTACTATTACGAGGTACTTTTTGACTTTTCCGGCAAAAGTATGAGAAGAATGTTTTTTTAACTTATACAGAACGAACGGATTTTTACGGTTTTATAAAGCCTTATTTTCATGAAGCTTCCTCCAAAATATTTCATAATTATTTTCAAAAAAACATTTTTCTTTTAAAAGTGCATGGCATTTTGTTATAAGAAAGTGATTTTAAAGAAGAAAGGATATTTTCCTCAAGAATTCATTTCAAGTGTTTTATCAAAACCATATTCCATCTATAATGAAATTATTTCATATGTGTATAATGCCTCTATGATTTAAATGGTTTAACTTTTCTTATTATGAAATTATATCCATTTCTTTTATATGGATTATGTTATGATGGGATGATGTTTATGAAACCCATTTTATTCATTGGGTTATTATGAATGATGTATGTTTATTTTGTGGCACACGTAAGAATGATTTCAATATGAGATGGGTGGGGCCTATATCTACCTCCAATGCATTGGGTGAAGATTTTATATCTCATGAGATAGACATGGCTGGAATGGTACGTTAATCCAGTTCAGTGTTACATGACTGAAACGAGGAGTGAACTCGATTCAGAATGGGACTTTTTCCACTAAGATGGTCTTGGCTGCAATCCCTTGGCTACTATAGAAATAATTAAATGTGCTTAATGGATGCCACGATTACAAGTTTTATTCCCATGCTATTTTATCATGATTTATGTTCCATTATGATCTAGGCCTTATGTACTTCCATGTTTTATGTTGTTGCTCAAGATTTTTAATGTTCATGTTTTTTTTAAGTTCAAATGTATATGGTATGTTTTATTTTATCCATGCTTACCCTTACTGAGCATTTGAGCTCACCCTTTTTATGTTTTATTTTCCCCCAGGATTAAAAGAAAGATTTTAGGTAAGGAAACAAAAATGGGAAGATCTTTATGGGAGATATTTAAGATCTTTCACCATGATTAGAAGATTATGTTCCATGTTTCCAAAGACACTAAACTATTACGGTCCTTGTGTGTCTGTTTTTGTTATGTATTAAGTATTCCTCTAATGTAATGTAATGTCCATGTACGTCATGCTTCGGGTCTCTACAGTTGGTATCAGAGGGAGGTTTATTCAAACTTTGGAAACTAGGATGCGAAAACTTTAGTGAGATCCCTAGAGATATTTCTAAGGTATGTCTAGGTATGTACCTATGGATAAGTATACGTATAGGATATAGTACTAGAACTATGGCAACGATATTATAATTTAACCTAAGATGTTAGATATTGTGGGTGCTCCCCCTTTACTATGTTTTTTTCCCTAGCATGATTTTTTCCTCTCACACTATTCTTTTTGGGTTTTATAAAATGGATAGAAATAGGAAGATTCACGATAATGGAGGATATGATAGACAATGGAATGATTTTATTCATGAGAAACCAAATGAAACGGGATCTGGAAGTCCAAACATCATTATTATGCCTAATCAGCAATCTCATAATATGATCAATAATCTCAACTTTGGTAAGTTTCCCGACTCAGATAATAAGAGAAAGATGGAGTTTCATGATGATCATAGAGGAAAGAAAGTTCAATTTCACTCATGTAAATCATGTGGGAAGAGGCATCGGGGAGATTGTTTAAAAGGAACTGGAAGATGCTTTGGGTGTGGAAAAGAAGGATACAAAGCCAGTAAGTGCAAAGGAAAAGGTTCAGTTAACACCATGGATGAGGATAATGGTATTTCTACGACATCAAAAATGGTTAAATGTTTTAAATGTGGAATGTACGGGCATTATGCAAACCAATTTCCTAAGGGAAAGTCTCATGAAGAGAATCAGTACGGTCGTACGGGAAGTATTTATGTTGTTGATGATGAAGAGACTACAAATGATATGTGAGATGAAAGAATTGTTGAAGCTCGGTCAATGGTTTAAGAAGGTAGTGGAATGATTACATGTTTATCAAGTGTAATGTTGTAAAAGTAATCTTGTGGTACTATGGAATAAAGAGACATCTAAGGACTGTTACACTATTGTCTTTCCTAAGTTTTTAAAGTGTATGATTAATGGTACTAGTAACCATGAAATGTTATTCATATATTTTTGGAAAGTAGATGATATGCGCATAATGAAGGGATAAGAAGAAAATTAATGTTTGATAGTATTCATGAGCTCATGACTGATATAAGGAGAAGGTTATATCATGGTTTGAGTATATAGAATTTTTGGATTTTGGTATGTGGAAAGAGTAAACTTTTGATAGCATTCATGTTTTCACTAAGATTCAATGGGTATTCATTTTTCAAGAGAATACATGATTAAGGCCTTCGAATGTTTGGAATGTGACCAAAAAGACATATCTTATGATATATGGGGATCAACGATGGAATTAACATGCTTGTTATATGAAATATCTGGTAATCATTTTCACTATAATATGAGAGTGGAATACAGTATTATGGATAAGCCTAAATATTGGAATTGATTATGTTGGACATAAGTTAGTATTGTTTAAGGATAGAAGTTTTTTTCGATATTATTTATGGGATGTTATAGTAATGTAGTTTTAGAAAAAGGACAACCTGCAGGACGGGAGACAGCCCATCGCGTCGGACAAGGCTATGGGAATCGAACCCACAACAGAAGTGCGACTGGCCTTTATCGCCTACCACTGGCCTACAGGAAGTCCCTGGTTAGTAGAAACTAGTTTTATTTTATTAAGTGGTATGATATATGAAGTATAAGTTCATACGATTAATCTAACCATAAGATGGACTTATAACTTTTCCTAACCTTTTGTTTGAAAGAGGTGGAATGACCCATCATTCTATCACATGATCTGCTAAGACATCACGAATAACAAATTCAACTTCATTTCTTTATGGGATGAATGGGAAATTGTTCAATTCATGAACAACAGTGAGATTGTACCAAAATCATGCAAGTATTTTTTTTAATTCCTCAACTTTAGGGAAATGATCTTGAAAACCAAAAATGTTGTCCTAGTTCCCTTATATCTGATGAATCAGATGGTACCTTATGTCATCACAAATCAATAGATTTGTGATTGATGGCTTTTTCATAGCCATGTTCTCAACCACTCTCCATCAGATCATGATGGTTAGATTTCTCTTCCATATCAATATTTTCATCTATGTTCTCCTATGTGGAAACCTAGTGATTAGTTAATTTGGGTAACCGTTACGTTTCATACATTAGTTTCTAAAGTCATGTTTTTGTATTCCTTTTTACGATGTGGGTTTCTATTAAAGAAATTTTCAAGTAGCAAACCATTTATAACCCCGACAAATTTCGAGGGCGAAATTCATTTTAAGGGGGATAGAATGTAACAACCTGAGATTTTATGAAAAATATTCTTTTAATTTCATTGATGTCTTCTATTATACACCACACCAAGTTTTTCTTATACTATACACAACACCGTATTAGCTTGCAGTATACGCAACGCTATTCTTGGATCGTGTTACACACAATTTCATGTTCATTTTATAATAGTCATTCTACGCAACATTGAGTGTGTTTATATATATATATATATTCAAGGTATAAATAAAATATGGTTGGATTCTGTTATACAAAACCACGAAGGATTCTTGCATAACACGAAACCCTGACTTGACTTGCATTACACGCAATCGTGACCTTCTTCGATAGCGTGTGTTGTACGCAATACCAAGTTTTACTAAACAATGATATATTATTATAATATTATTATGAACTAGCCGTTATGAATAGTATTAACTAAATTTTGAATTTTATAACATTATTATTCATCTTATAAATTTTCTAAAACATTTTATGCGAACAAAATAAATTTTTCGGGTAAAATAAGTATTTTTTAAAAAATGCTGTTTTGCCGCCTTTTGATGGCGCACCCACTTTAAATCTAGTTTTTTACAAGTTTATAAGTTAAATTTTACAAAATAAAATTATTCTTTGGAATAAGGATATAAAATTTTACCTTGGATAAAATTTTCATGTTATTCTGATAACTTTCATATTTTAATGAATAGTAAAAACACACTATATTTTAATTAAAAACAACTTTTTCATCATAATAACTTATGTGGTTAAATTATAATATTGAATGGTTTTAAAGTATAAATAAAATATATTTTTACCATTTAATATAATGTATGTCATTATCATTGATTTTACCTTGAATTCGTAGGTTAAATCAATTAAATCTTTTGCAATGTTTTAAACAAAAACCCGTTTTCTTTCGAAAACGGGATTAATTTGAATTTAATTTCTGAAACTTTTGTGTATTGAATTTGAAAAAATTGATTCCATATTTGGAATAAGTAGGTCCAAATTATGTTAATAAGATACTTTTTATTTTTGGGCTTTATGAATAGTAACTACGGTAAATTTTATTACCATAGTTAAAGGTAAATCGGGTAATTAAGGGTAAATATAAGATTATTAAATTACCCTAACACTTGGAAAAATCCTATTTTATGACTAAAGGTCGACCCATATCACCTAAGGGTCGGATTAGATTCATTTAATGGACTTTTTGCCCTGAAAATAATTTAATTATTATTAAAACCAAAGAAAGTGACAACATGTCACTCTCTTAAATACTATAAGTATAATAATTTTAAGTTAGTGATAAACATCATGAAACTTCGAACATTAATAGTATACAGAAATATAACAAAATTATCTACATCATGAGAATTTATTTAAAAATTTTTGGGATTAAATAATTATCATAATTGTGACACAATAGTGATGCAGAAATTATTTATCTAGTGAAAAATCAAGAATATAGTTTTTATTAAACTAATAGTGACCATAAAAGGCAAAAAAACCCTGAACAAAACTTATTGGTCATGTATATTTAAAATATAATCATCCAATGGTCGAATATTTGACCATTTGGAGTCTTATAAAAGCAATTATGACACTTATATTATTTTATTTTAAATGATGCCAAAGTTGTCACCTTCATAATTTAATAAATATAAAAATTTAAATATTGTGATTTTAAGATGATAAATTCTATTAAAAGTATTATTTTGAAAGGTAAAATATTTATATTCATCATAAGATTTTATTTTAAATTTTTATGCAACAAAGTAGTATCTTAAATAATTATAAAAAAATGTTGTAGTAATTATTTTATTAAGAGATAGACCAAATAAATGGTTTTAAAAATAATAAAATAAATATTATATGAACTATTTAATGTGATCCACTAATTTTATAGATACATATGACCTTTTATGAATCTATTAAAGCTTTTAGTTCAAACATATATTCTGTATATATTTTATTTAAATTCAAATAAATGAATAGTGTCAAAATTGACACTATTGTTATTTTATAAAAATAACATAATATAAAATCGTTTAAAAATCCCAAAAATATTTAAAAATTATAAATTTAAATTTATATGGTCTATAATGTTATAAAGTAAACAATTATGGAAAATTCACAACAAATAAGTAATTATTTGTTATAATGTAAAATTTAGAATTTTATTACCACAAATAAACTTAAATATATTAAATAAGGATAAATCAAAATGATAAGGTTTAAAATAAGATCCAAACATGTCTAAATTTGATTGGTTGATGAGATTAAAACCCTATCTCATATAATCTTAGAATATGAGTCATTTTTGGAGGTTTTTAAGTGGGGTTAGATTTATTATAAATTAATATTTTTAAGAATTCCAAAGGTGCCCCTCTCCTCCCTTATGAAAGGGCACTTCCTCCCTCTCTTCCTCACACCAATTTGAGCCTTCAAGATCGGCCAACCCCTACCAAATTCTCTTCTCCACTTCCCTATTAACATCCTAGAGGTCCTTGTCTTCTTCAAAGACCAATTTTAGTGCCCTAACAGGAGGTCTCAAAGAGGCGCTTCAAAGAAGAGGTAATGTCCATTACCGATTCATTCAACTTTATTTCTTCTTCCACTTCTCCTTTTTTAGTTGTTTCATTATTAGGTAATAACATAAGTATCAAGAATATACTTATATGTTATTATAAGTATGAAAAAACCATATTTAACCATCTATCCATCCAACGGAAAACAAAATCACCGCTCGTGCGTACGTACGGAATACCGTCTCCACGTCGTGGGGTAATCTATTTTCCACCACCACCTTACTTGGATGGGTATAAGGGTGAATGTAATTAATATATATGATTATTGTAAAGTGATGTTGATTATGTAATATTATACATACACTTTAATACAATTCCATGATCTTGGTAATGATATCATCGCTTGTGCGTACCTACGGACTACCGTCTCCACGACGCGATGAGATTCACTCTCCATGTTAACCATTCATGAATGATTATAATATATATATATATATATATAATGAATAATAATGAAATATATGACAGAATAATGATACTAGATTTATGTATATATATATATATGTATGTCATTTACTTAATTCCATTCAATTCAAAAGGGAAACGAAAACAGCGTTCATGCGTACGTACGACCTACCGTCTCCATGAACGGTGTATTTCATTCCTTTTATCAATCTATAATATATATGTATAAGATGAATATATATTATATATGAATCATGTTTTAAATTTTTTAATTATTTAAATCAGTATATAAGTAACAATATCAAGAACGACAAGTCGAAACACATACGATAAATGAAATGATTTTACCCAAAACGCTGCTTTAACATGGAATTTACAAAAGAACGGGTAATATAAAGTCATAAGTGAAACATATATGATATCATAACAATGAATATGATTCTTTAATAAGTCAATGACATTATTTAAATCATTATACAGGAGGTTTGGATACGTACGAAACTTATCAGACCTAAGGTAAGGGATAATTTTGCAAATATCATTTTTATCCGAGATTTCTTATTCATCAGTATTTACTGGGGTTATTTCTATCATCCATGTACATGTTTTATAAAAGTGTCTTCATGTATGTTTAATGTCCTTTTTACCAATTTTTGACTTTTACTACATGGTATGTATGGAATCTTACTATTACGAGGTACTTTTTGTCTTTTCTAGAAAAAGTACTAGAAGAATGTTTTTTAACTTATACGGCACGTACGGATTTTTACGGTTTTATAAAGCCTTATTTTCATGAATCTTCCTTGAAAATATTTCATGATTATTTTCAAAAGAACCATTTTCTTTTAAAAGTGCATGGCATTTTGTGAAAAGAAAGTCATTTTAAAGAAGAAATGATATTTCCCTCAAGAATTCATTTCAAGTGTTTTATCAAAACCATTTTCGATCTAAAATGAAATTATTTCATATATGTATAATGTCTCTATTATTTACATGGTTTTAATTTTCTTATTATGAAATGATATCCATTTCTTTTATATGGATTATGTTATGATGGGATGATGTTTATGAAACCCATTTTATTCATTGGATTATTAAGAATGATGTATGTTTATTTTGTGGCACAAGTAAGAATGATTTCAATATGAGATGGGTGGGACCTATATCTCCCTCCAATGCATTGGGTTAAGATTTTATAACTCATGAGATAGACATGGCTGGAATGGTAAGCTAATTTGGTTCAGTGTTACAGGACTGAAATGAGAAGTGAACTCGATTCAGAATGGGACTTTTTCCAATAAGATGGTCTTGGAAGCAATACCTTTGCTACTATGGAAATCATTACATGTGCTTAATGGATTCCACAATTACATGTTTTATTCCCATGCTATTTTATCATGATTTATGTTCCATTATGATCTATTCCTTATGTACTTCCATGTTTTATGTTGTTGCTCAAGATTTTTATTGGTCATGTTTTTTTAAGTTCAAATGTATATGGTATGCTTTATTTTATCCATGCTTACCCTTACTGAACATTTGAGCTCACCCTTTTTATGTTTTTTCCCCAGGATTAAAAGAAAGATTTTAGGTAAGGAAACAAAAATGGGAAGATCTTTATGGGAGATATTGAAGATCTTTCACCATGATTAGAAGATTACGTTTCAAGTTTCCAAAGACACTAAAATATTACGGTCCTTATGTGTCTTTTTTTGTTATGTATTAAGTATTCCGCTAAAGTAATGTAATTTCCTTGTACGCCAAGCTTCGGGTCTCTACATCAATGGTTTTGTCTTCTAGAAATGTATCATCTTTCACTAATGTTTTTTCCCATGATGGGATGAAGGAATTAAATTTTTTTTCATTATAATAAATGATCTATCCATGGTGGTTATATGAATTCCATGATTCTTCAATTTTTGCGATCTAAAAATTTGCATAATGATCAATTTTCTATGAATAAGTAGTTATATGGAGTAGAACAAGTGATTGTGGATGATCAGTCTAGACCGTTGATGGTGAGAGGTTGTATTATTTTATATTCTACCCATATGAAATACGTTTTTTGATATGGGTGTATCCAATTTGTATAATTATTCTTATTTTATTGATCTTATTGGTTTTCATGTTGAGATGATTCATTCTGTTTTGAAGCTTATAACTCCTCTTGGTCAAATAGAATATAATGAATTTTTTAAAAAATGTTTTCTATAATTATTGATGGTGCATAATTTATATGGGATTTATTTGTGCATCAGATAGATGTCTGTGATACAATAATGGGTATGGATTAGCTAATAATATTCAAAGTTCACATTGATTATTATACCTAAAGTGTTAGTTTTACAACTCATGATGGAATAAATAATTCATTTAGAGGAGATTAGTATGTAAATGAAAGTGAAATAGGATTGTTTCCACCAAAATTTGGAACTATTACATACTAGTTTTCAATTTTTACTTTGGCATCAGTGGATGATACTTAGAATAGTATTTTTCCAAAAGTTTCTGAACAGTTTCTCGATGCGTTTCCTAAACATTTCTCAGGGTTTCCACCCAAAAATATAAGTGGAGTTTATGATTGATCTCTAGCTAAGGAACAATATTATCTCACTTCCATCATATCAGATAAATCCAAAAAAAATTAGGGAATTGGGATTCAAGTTAGAAGTGTTTGAAATAAAAGGGTTTACTTGGCCTAGTACATCTATGTGGGTGGAATCTGTCTTAATTGGGAAAAACGAGGATATAACTCTTTGGATTTATGTCAATTATCATAAGAATATCCAAGTTATGATAATGAATAGGTATCCAAATCAACTCATTTATGATCGAATCAATTAATTGAGAGGATTCCAATGGCTCTCTAAATTTACATGCGATTAGTATATCACTAATTGTAGGTTTGGAAGGAGTATATTCCAAAAACAACTTTCAGAAGAATATATGGTCATTAAAAGTATGTGGTTATGCCTTTCGATCTTATTAATGCACTAAATATATTTATGGTATTGGTGGATCAGATATTTTAATGAAATATGGATTATTTTATAGTGGTGTTTTTGGTTGATATATTGGTGTATTTAAGGATAAGGGTGGATCATGAGAAACACATGGTGTAAGTGGTGAGTATCCTACGATATCCTCCAATTCTATTCCAAAATTTCAAAGTGTGATTTTTGGATATAAGATGTGTGTTTAATTTTCCTTGTTATATTTAGAATAGGTGTTTCTATAGATCTAGAAAATAGAGGGGATATCGTATCTTTGCAGCTTCCAAATAATTCTTTTGATATATGTTATTATCTTGGACTAGATGGTTATTATAGACATTGGGTTTAAGATTATTCATGACTATATTTACTTATGATAGATTTGAAAATGAATAATGTTCCCTTCCAATTTAATGAGAAATTTCAAAATACTTTTCAGGACCTTATGGTTCACCTTACATTATCATCAATACTGATATTTTCGGAATAAAGATAAGGGTGTGTGTTGTATTGTGTTTCATTGGGATTGGGGTTGGGGTGTGTTCTCTTGGTGGTGGATCATGTTGTTTCTTATGGATCAAGAAATTTATGTCTTCATGAGAAGAACTACCCAAAACATGATTTGGAGTTTGCTAATATGGTCCTTGATTTGAAAACATGGCATAATTATCTCTTTGGTGAGAAAATCATGGGGTTTATCGATCATAAGAACATGAAACACAATTTATCACAAAGATAGTTGATTATAAAGAAAATATGTTGGATGGTTTATCTTCAAATAATGAAATTTAATTTAATTTATATATTATATAAAATAAATTATATGGAAAATTAACTAGTAAAAAAATTTATATAGTCACTTCAAAAAATATGTTTTTGATTGGTGGAAATTGATGTCAGTGATAGCTAACATGAACATGGATTGTGAAGACCAAGATACATTTACCATTCTTTTCCAGGTTTATTTTGTTCCTAGTTTGGTGGATATGGTTATTAAGGCATAAAAACTAGTTTATAATGTGTTACTTTGTGTTCAAAACTCAATGATAGGGATACCATTTTGCGATAGAAGCTGGATGGGAGTTTGGTTTTGTGCATTCTTGATTGGATGGTTGTACCTATGGATTATCATGAAAAAATTATTAATACGTACCACTATTAATTATGGGTTGTTCACCCATGATTTCAAAATGTTTTTATGGAATTTAAACCACAGCATTGGTGGTTTGTCTTGAAAATGAATGTGGTTGAGATAATTATGATATTCCTCACCTGTTAATAGGTTAATGTAAAGCACTAATGAACTATAATAATGTTGCACTCTTAACCTTTTCATTATAGGAAATGGGATCGGATAGTTATCGATTTTGTGATATTTCAACCAAATATGGTTAGAAACCATGATGATATATGTGTGATAGTGGATTGGCTCATATAGTCAGCTCAAATGTGTGGCATCTCTAGTGAATTGGTAGGCATAAGGTAAGGAACATGGTTTGGAAAAAAAATTTGTCCTCCCATGAGTTAACATGAAATGTTAAAAATATGGGTTTATCATGGTTGAAACATTTTTTCTAACCATGTGAGAAAACCATGTTAGGGGTGTTTAGAGGTAGTGGCCAGTTTGTGTTTTGCATATGGTTTTTCAAACTATGTACCTAAACCATGTAGTGTTAAAAACTAGATCTGAAAATTGAGTATATAATTTAGGTTTGATATTATATAGTTTTTTGTTCCATAAAAATAACCTAATATTATTTCAACTCCTCCCAAATGTTGTGAATACCCTTCATCTTGATCTGAGAGAAATGTTTTGATGAATCATGGTGTGTTGGAGGCTAGATTCCTGGGAAAGTGATTGTTCATGGTGGTTTTCGTTAGTTTCTTCTTCTACCTTGTCTTTGATTTATAGATATAATTCATTTTGGATATATCGATGTTGGTTGATTCAAATCATGTTGAGATATAGTTTTTTTAGATATATGGAACAAGAACTAAGGTAGGTTTTGGAGTTTCAAGTTGTTCTCTTGAAAAATTTGTGATGTTATTCATTTTCACCTAAGTTTGTGAGGAATACTACATCAATATCAACTCCTATTATTTGTAAATGAATCCTTGATTTAAAATTTATTTAATTTATTGAAATTTATTGTGAAATTTAGGTGAAAAGATTTTTAGAATTTCTCTTTAGTGATTGTTTATGGAATTGTGGAAATTAGTTGTTGTTCATAGTGCTTCATTTCATTATTTTTAAATGATGGTTTTAAAAAATGTAATTTTTTAATCATGTAAATGGATCATTATAAGTGTTATCAATAAAAAAAATTCCTTTATTGAAATGGATTGAAATGGTTGGTTTGGAATGGGATTCATCATAAATGGTTGGAGTGAGTTCATTTTCATTTAAATGACCCTATGGAAGGTGTGAATTCCATTGGGGGACTTGGTATATGGTTACCTTGTGAAGACATGGTAGATCAATGAGAGAAAAATAAGGAGTAAATAAATATCAACTAGGTATTCATGTTTGGATGTCTGAATTTGTGAAATGGAATGGGTTATGGAAAATAGTTTTAATGAATTTTGTGGTTTCATACCCTGGAAAACTATTTTTATTAAAATTATTTCAGTTTAGAGATAAAATATTTTAAATATTTTAATTTAAATTGTTTTATATAAAAAAATTAACTTGTTTAATCTTAGTGGTGTGAATAGGGAATTCAATTATTCAAATCCTATTAAGTTTTATACTCACTGTTTTCTTGGGTAGTTTGGTATGTTTTTAGATATTGTTTATTGAGACACAGATAAAGTTAAGGTATATCATTTTTTAAGTGTTGATTCGTGATAAATTGTGCATGTATTTGTAGTCGTCGCATGGAGCATGTTGGGAGCTCTGAAGTTATGTCATTTTTTTATTTGAGTTGTTGGTTTCAGTTTCCTATTTGTACTCTGATATGGTTCATGTTCTAGTTTGGTTTTGTTATTAAATTATACATTTGATTTGAATATATTATTCTCATGCATCATGTAGTGGATGTTCGGTTACCGATTTTTTTCGTTGTTTTACTTTATAATGGTAAAATCATCCCCTAACATTTTATAAATCCTTTGGCACTTATTTACAGCTATTGGTATCATGGGGATGTCACCTAAGTCCAAGTAATGTCTCTGCCTCTTCCCAAGTCAATGTTGATGGGTAAGATGCTACAATTGACAATCAAATTTTATCTTATATATTATGCCAAGAATGAATCATGTGAGCTTAGGGGACCTGGAAAGTCACTCTGACCAATATTATGAAGGGGTATTATATCCAAATATAGGGAATCACTTACTTATTTCATGATGTTAAAATGCACATCAAGATGGATTCACATTGAATATATTATCCCCTCTGATGATTATGCACTCTAGAATCTTATGTGTTTTCATTCCCCTTGAAATGTGTTCAAAACACATTGGTGTAGCCTTTATGATTCTCAAAAATTTATTTAATCATATATTATCCACGAACCAACATCATATAATTGATATATGAGTTCATAGCAGCCAATTCCAAAAGTTGATATCCTTCTCTTGGAACCCCAAGGATATTTTCCTCCCCTATTGAAAACTAATACCATATACTAGTTAACCAAAAGGTAATTCACTATGATTCTCTAGTGAATAACATAATTCTCAAGATTTTACTCTTAATTGACACCTGGTCCAATAGGATTAGTAACATTTAAATATAGGAGCTATTTCACCTTCCATGTGGGATAAGGGCTCTTCAAAATAATTAATGGTTGACCTATACCCACTAGGATTCACTTTCTGTAAACTAACATATTCTTGGATTATGATTTACCCTTCCCATAACCCAACCATTTAAATAGATTTAGATGCCCTTAATGATACTAATTTTCTTTATTTATTTATTATTAGGAATAAAATATCCATGTCACATGATGTTAGAAACACAATATTTTATTATTATAATAATGATAAACTGCTCAAGAACGTCCTAGTATCATGATGTCAAATTTCATGAAAATTTTCTTGTCACACAAAATTAAACTACATGACATATGGTCCACCCTTCAAGACCTAGAATTTATTAGGGAGTGATTTACTTTACTTAAATTTGTGCTAGAGATTAATCTTTCCTCATTATTCTATAATGAAATTAGATATTCCTATTCCCTATAGATGAGCCTAATCTATATAGAGGACCCCCTAACCAACTATGATGTCTAGGATCACTACGCAAAGATAAAAAAAAGTCCCCTCCTTCCATGTTAGATATATCTATATGGAGTCTATTTTTATAATAAGTATGTGTGGATTTATTCCAGACTTATCAGGATTTGTAGTGATTCATGAGTATATTTTTTAATCCCAACAGCAAGTTACCACTGTCACAACCTTCTCAGGTACTTGAACAATTTTGAAAACTAACAACTTCAGTTGGTCATGATACTGTAGAAATTTCCATGACTTGTGAAAAGAATCCATAAATATATCTTATATAATTTCATGATAGTTATTATGTCCTTACCACATTTCGCAGAATTGAAAGTATTAAATTATTGTCACGTAATATTAAACTACCAGAAAGATTCATCCCCACTACATAACGTTAAAATATGTAGACCATATTCTATTATAACTATATATAAATGGACCACAAAATACTAACCTTTTTAACCAAATATTGTGTTGGTTCCTTTTTATTTTTTAACACCTCATCCCACAAATTTCAATTTCTATCTTGAGTTCCTCTAATTACATTAAATATTCCATACCCCATGGGAAAGAACACTCATATTCAAGGGACCCTTTTTTTAACATTCATGATTTCCTCTTTCTCCAGCAAATGATCTCCATTCCTATCAATCAAATGATCATTTTCATTTTAAAAATTAATTGTAATCCTTAGGATCCCTAACATTGTCATACTCTAACCCGTCATAATAGAGCAGTTCATGATCATCCTTAGAAAGATAGTCCCATGTCATTACTCATTATTTGAAGACATTGAGTCACAATTTACCTCACTATCATCCAAATTTCAAAAGGTTTTTAGGTAATTACGAACTTAGGAATCCTAGTTAGGATATTCTGTAACAATCCCATGATAGTTGGACAATGTGCATCATGTCCTTAAACCAAAAAAACTTTTTTCAATGTAATATGACCTTAAAATTATCCTTTGAATATCCAAATTGAAATACCTGAAACTACTATTGAATAAGAAATAACACTTATCAAGATGAGAACCCACAAATGGTTTCTTACCAAAAGTCATATTTTTACTAGCTAAAATCTTTAACACTAGAGTTTTGGAAAAATAATAGAGCATAAATAAAAAATACATAAAGAGTGTAGGGATTATCTAGGGTCTCTAGTAATGGTTAATCATTACTCATTAGACCCCACTAGTCCACGAAAAAGTTAGTGTAATCAATCATCACATCTACTAATCATGATAAAGCATTTAATAGGAAGCGACACAAATTTTATACTGCATGAACCCTCATTGAATATTTTTCATTCAAAAAATCACCTTAATTTTTTTAGGTCTGATCTAACAATATCATATTCCAAAATTGATACACTTATCCTAGTACCCCTTATCCTAGATTTTTTTTGTTCTTAAATATAGTATATTAGTAATAAGGAATAACTGTGTTAAATGAAACCCACTATGATTCACTAGTGAATAACAAAATGAACTAGAGATTACACTTTGTGGATGTCCTGGTCTATGAATAAATTTCCTCCTTAAAAACTGAATTATTTTTTTGGCTACATGAAATACAACATTACACCATTATTAATGGTGGAACTATGCCTGAAAGCCTCGATTTTTAGTTGGATCAGATATTCCTGGGCCATGATTAAAAATCACTATAACCAAAATATTCATGTGGATTCAACATAATCAACATTACTTCGTCATATATTCTACAAATTATCAAAGAAAAAAATGTGATATTCCATTCTTGAAGATTGTTTTCTACACTATGTGACACCAATCGACATGATGTTGGTCTAATGCTTCACAAAAAAACTACCCAAGGTTTCTGAGACCCTCCTTTGGTAGTCTATCTCTCATACTCCACTTCACTATCCAAGTGTTAAAATCTTCATTAATTATTCACAACCCTTGGAAAGGAGAGTAGACCCCTATGTTTGACCATGTATGAGTTGGATCTGTATAGGGGGTTTAGTACTATTAACTAGAGTCATCTCATCCATGTAGAAAAGGTCCTCCAGTCCTCATGATCCCTAACAGCATCATAGTGGAACTTGAAACCTTATAGTGATTTTCATACATCCTCGACATGTCTTCATATTCTATCACCTTATATTCCAACTACTATAGATGTTATTTACACATCCCATATTCCAACTATCCAAATGAATCTATCATACCTAACATTAGTCCATTATACACAAAACCAAATTTTATAAATGACATAGGGTGTACACCCCTTTGAGAATACCTATCTTTCATCACCTTAGTAAGTATTTAGGTTGTCTAAATCCTTAGTGGATACCCATATTTTATCACCATAGAAAGGATTTAGGGTACTATTACCCTTCATAAATACCCATCCTTCACCCATTCTATATATTATGTATAAAAATAAATAGTAATCCTGATCTAGATGAAAATAAAATATGGTAGTATTAGGTCCAAGAAAAAAGATACTAAAATACAGAAACGGTAGTCCTAAGAAATAAGGCCCTAAAATTGAGCAACAACGAGTCTAAGATAGAAGACTGAAAACCAAAAGAAAATTAATTTTTGATGTAAAGGGACTTAAAATTCATTAAAATAATGGTATATATTCCAAGAATGCAATTAAACGATTTAATGATACAAAATTCTCACTGGGTTGAAAACCCATGAAGGGAACACTAGAAAAAAGTGAAGACTCAACTCATTGGAAATACACTTTCTATGATTAAGGAAAAATTTAACATTTATGAAATTGAATATGCAGAAAACATGTCAGGAATAAAACTTATAAAGGGTTATCTAATAAAATTAAAATTCTCTTCAATATGTGCATCCCAATATGAAACATAGGAAAATTTTTGGGAAATAACAAAAAATATACAATAAATCTATAGATCTTTATCTATAACTAAAAACTCAAGCTATTCCCACTAAGTACATTAATATAGGAAACAATTATAGAAATTTATATCTATGGCATATTTACCAAAATTATTATTTGAAATAGATGATCTTAATATGACTGGAATTGATACATCATTGAGGATTCCAATCCCGTTAATCATTTATGGGTGGTTCTCTTGGAAGTTAATTTAGGATTTGAAAAATTGAGATAATTTTTGCCCTCAATTTGTATTACAAAAAGATTTATGGTCTTTGAAATTATACATGACATTGAGTTAATGAAACTCCATTCACATAATGATTAAAAGAATACTTAACAACGACATGTAATGTTTGAATGATTTTTTCATTGCTGATGTTTAATGTGTGGAGAAATATACACATATTAAAGTCTCTCCCAAGGTTTCACAAAGGGAAAAAATTTGTAATAACATGGAAATATCAAAATAAAATAGGATCAATTGATATCTATAAATTATCTAGAGTATGACAAGAGGTGTCAATCGAACTCTACTGTGTCAAACACTTCATTTCCTTCGTCTTCACTAAGGGATAAAGAGTTTCAATAAAATATGATAACTCTTAACAACATTTTAAAGTAACCTTTAATAAATATGATGCTATTGAAATATCATAACTTTCAAAAGTTATGAGAGAATCATGTTCTATTACATGTGTAGTCAAATATTTCTTCTGAGCGCACAATTGAGAGACTTTATGATATTTCTAATCCAATACCTATGATACATCCCTTATTGATTGTACTAGAGAAGTACTATAATCAAATATTCCCATGTACCTTTTATTACAATCCATATATTGTTGGGAATGGACAATAAGTGATCTGATTTCATATAATTGCTCATAGTCAAATCCACTAAATCAAAAATCCCAAAACATCACATAAAGGCATTAATCTTGGTCACTGATATTCTCTAATGGATTATCGGCCATATGGTCATAGATTTGATAAAAAAAATTCCTTTGTTATACTTGAATCTAAATAACCACCTGAGGAAGTTATTTGGAAGGATGAATGGTTTATGTTATGTATTTAGATATCCCATCCACTGAAATGAGGATCAGCTAACCCATTAAAGAATATAGAGAATAATTCTCCTTTATTGTCCACCAAAATTGGTTCATCATCTTCCGCTAGTATTGAAACACTATATTCCTCAAAAAACCCTTCCCCATTAATGGGTTACTCATTAATATAGTGATAAATCTTCCTTGGGAGCTCTCTTGATTCATGACTTAACTTTATAACATCAATATACAAGGGCATCTAATGAGTACATGGCTTGCATACTTGATTAAGTAATCGATTCAATATACAAAATGAGTACGCTCCCACCCAAACTTAGGCATGGACCCAATATAAGAATATAGGTTCATTTAAATGTGAAAGTCAATTTTAAGCACTTTTATTTCATGTGCCTATATACTAAAAAATCATTTATGATTCTAAGATTATGATCATACATCACTCTATTTAAGGGAATATCATGAACCAATTATGTGAACAAAAATCAACAAGAAAATGTACAGGAAGTTTATGGATCACATATTATTAAATTATATATAAGATTTGTGAGAACCTTATCTTGAAATTATATTTTATATTTTATCTCTATAAGGAACCCAATTCCATCCTCGATAATCAACCTAGTATGTATAGGTTAAGGCATGAAATTGAAACAATTATATTAGATCAATATTTTGATAACCTCATTAGCACCCAAAGACATCACATTTTCCTCAAAAATGTATTAGATCCTTGTATGGAATATATCATGTGGTATTTTAGTAGTATTAGGATACATGTAACACAAAAAATTCTTTCCTATTAAAAAATTTTAAATTGAAAAGGTTTGTTGATCTAAAAAGGGATATTACCCTATTGAACTTGAAAACGTAGCTGATAAATATGATCAATGGTTGATAGTAATAGGTTTTTAGTATTTTCTTATTCAAATCATGTATATATCACCAATTTTTAGAAAAACATTCCGAATCATTCATCCCCAGTAGGTAATGACTGTCCATTTAAAAACATTTCCAAATATCTTGCTAATATAAGACTTGGGGTACCACTAGTCTCACCTGGTTACCCCATCAGGCATAATCTAAAGCTTCAAGAGTGGCCCATTAGGATCCCAGACCATCTGGAACTTTTTAAAAAGATATACGATGAGTGCTTATAATAACTAGTTGAGTCCCACTTCAATAAGGCATTTTTTGATCCAATCATTGAACAAAATAATTTAATGTATGTTTTGATCATTTTTCAGTGTCTCCTTCACATTGGATAGAATGTATTGTGCCATAGTGGGAGTCTATTTAATGCCATATCAAAATTATACAATAGGGATGAATTCTTCATAGATTCCCCCCATTTGAAGTATCCACTAATGTTTACAAATATCCCATAGACTAGTTTCAGCCTCTCTATGGTAAAAATGAAAAGAGTTGGGGTCAGTAAACCCATGACTAATAAAATATCTCTAGAGTTTTGGGTTATGTTCATGAATAAATAAGAAATAAATGTCTTCTCATAAATATGGATAACATGAAATTGATTGGGAAACACTGTGAATCTCTAATAAACAAAGAATGGCCATAACCAGTTAATTGAGAAATTACTGCCAGAGAGCAAATCACACAATGAACTCTATCCACTTTTTTGGTTTTCTAAAGAGGTGGAAAGTATATTTCAGTAACTTTGATAACATAGTTAATGAGTTACATCATTAAAATCTCGACCAATGAGGAATTATGTAATGTATAAAATATATCTTACAATGGTTCTATAATTAGATGACAATCCTTATAAACATTCATTTAAATGTAGTCAAGAGAGGGTAAAATCCAGTGAGATTAAAGATTGTAGTCGTATAAAGGAATGTGTGTGTCATCCGTGAAGATGAATCTACATAATGTTATTCTTTGTAAAAAAGGATTGCTTTTATGTTCATCATAAGAATCCCCATTAAAACATTATTTTAAAAAGAGATCTTGTACTAAATATTTTTATTGTGGTTCTAAGAAATTATGGCTCTCCGACTGGCAATATCAGAAGACATTTTCAAATTGGTTGTCGTATTCCTAGAGCATGAACCATACATAAGAAGATATGTAACCCTAAAAAATGAAATATTCGAGTTAATAAAATAAAATAAGTGTATAAATATTGAAACATTATATATACAACATGATACGTTCTGGGTTACGTGAATCATGTGACCTAGAAAACATCTTATGATCACATGATCCATTTTAATAATTGTGATTCGAAAACCATGTGAAGGTAATTTAAATAAAAAAATATTATAAAATCATGAGATAATTCATGGGATACATGTGAAGAACACTAGATAGACTCTCATCCATGTGATTGATTATTAAACACCCTGATGTTGTTTTTTTGTACTAAATTAAATATTTTTTATATTTTGTGTTACATGAAACACTGATTTCAGAATTTTTTAACAAGAAATAACTACTTTATATTTAATTACATAAAAAACTACATTTATCTAATGTTAAACAAAAAACTGAATTTAGCTTACATTTTAAACAATATTGATCTTTATCGAGACTTGACTTACTATTAATTGGTTATTATTTAATATGATGGTCATTATCTAGCTATTGAAATCAATTTTATGAATAGGATTAAAAAAATTATTAAAATATATTCTGCACACATGTACATAAAATGAAATATTTACTGAAAAATTATTTAAAAATTAAAATAAAAACTATTCGAAAATAAAGTAAATATTTTTCTAAACAACTTATTTTTATATACACAAATGTGTTTTAAATTTATAAGTAAAAAAATACCTTTTGGGGAATTATTTTAATGAAATTTAAATATATTATGTATGAAAAAAATATATCAATAATTTAGTGTTTTCTTGAAAATAGATAAGAATAAATCCAATTTGTTTTATAAATAGTATATTTTTTGGAAAAAACTCATTTTACCTTTTGCACACTTAGTTTTAAATTTTAATTTTTACACTTTTATAAAATTTATTCGAAAAAATAAACTTAATTTTTAAAAAAATTGTTTCAAAATTATGTTAGGGGGAATTTTTTTTATTTTTTTGAAATGATTAATATTTCAATGAGGAGAGAAAAACACTATTTTTTTATTATTAATTTTCATTTACTTTTAATATTTTATAAAATTAAATTTTTTTAACATGGTTTTAAAAAATAAATTAGATAAATTAAATATATTTTAATAAAATTATGTTCATTAAAATAATTTTCATATTGATTTTTTATATAAAAACATTTTATACTTTTGAAAATTTTCACATTGAAACTCATTTTCTTGTCGCTTGAAGGATAACATTTAAGCATATTCCTCCTGAGAAAATGTGGAAATAATATTAACCAAGTTATCAAAGTGAAAATTTTCACTTTGAAACTCATTTTTATATTAAATGTTAGTATTAGAAATCCTATAATTTATTTTTCATGATTATTTTTTTACGCACCATGATTAATATTTATCACACTATTCTTTGGATTTTTGTTAATTTTTGTAACCCGGGGAAATCATGTTATTAATGGATCCGATAGATAGTGCAAGGATTTTACTCATAAGAAATTAAATGTCATGGGAGATGGAATAAAAAAATAATATTAATAATATCATATAATTTCACAATCTATGAATCCTTCTTAGTATCCAAATGAGAAAATGTGAAAATAATATTAAATTGAGTCCTTTTTTTTGAAAAAGGATAAAATATTTTAGTGGGTATTCATATCCACTAGTTTATGAGAAATAAATGAAAAACAATAAAATAATATTTCCTATAATCTAGAATTCAAAGAATGAGAAATTAATTTTGGATTTATACCACTTGGAAGGTGAGAAGATCTATTGTGAACCATTGTTTAAAATACTCGGAAACTATAAGAAATTGAATCCAAGGACTAGGATGAGTTTAGAAACAAATTTTTCATTAATTAATTCCCTTATATTATTTATATGAATATTGATAAAGTGTTAAATGATTTAAATTAAAAGGATGATGAATCCATTTGTGTCTATGAAGAATATTTTATAATACTTGTGATGTATGCTTCTGGTATTATAACCCAACTTGAATGTCATGTTGATCGATTCTTCAGTAGCATAAAACAATGTATAAAATGGAAAAAATATATAAGTGATTTCAGTTGCTATTAATAGATTATTTTTACATGATATAATGTATTAAATGGAGTTTGGAGTTATTTATCAATATCATAGATTTTATAAGAATATAAAAAATGAATTTAAAGGAAAATTAAGAAAATGGATAGAAGAATATGATATTTTTTATGCTCAATGTTTTTGAAGAAACATGGAGGAAATTCTCTTAATAGAACTAGTAGTTTTTTTGTTTAAAATGGGAGTTCATTGGGAAATAAAATTCCAAAGTGATTGGAATAAGTTATCTAATGATGAAAATAGAGATATCCTACTTATAAATAACCAATCACACTCCAGTGTTTCGAATGCATGGACTATGGGAATTATTAGAATTAATGCCACAATCATGAGAATAATGATAATGATAATCTTCAATAATATCTGAAAAAATGATATATATATATATATATAAAGATTACAAAATCATGATGTTTAAAGTGAATAATGATAATTAGGGAACAATTATCCTCTACTTCCTAGAAGAGAATTTAATGTTTTACTTTGCGTGAATGTTCCCTATAAAAATCTTATTTTTCTTACTTTAGTGAAGTTTCATGTGACTTTTATCATTTAAAATCTCTCTCTACATGGATTATGGAATAATCAAATCACATTTCATATTATATTGGTAAAAGTATGAATCCAAGATTTCAATTACCTTATTTTTGTTTAATATTTTATCTTATTTAAGGAATTAAGGGTGTATTTTAATTTGTATGCATATATATCTCTAGGTAATATTAACATAATTTTTATGGATACCATAATGATTTTATGATTTTAGGGATTATCATAAGCTCATATTCATTGAAATCCATATTAAAGTTCCATGTGATAGGGTTTTATCAAGATAAATTATATTTTAAGAGACATTTTTGGGAAATACAACCCTTTGGTTTGGTGTATGTTTTGGTGAAAAGGTTATTTGAGTAGGAATAAATTCACACTTTATAGAAATATGATTAAAGGTAATGGTAACCTTTGATGGTTTATCTTATCTTTGAGGTTGAGGTAAGTATGGGTTGTAAGAGATAAACATGAAATATAATAAAACATTATCTATATCATAGAATATTTCATGCTGGATCATTTTTCAATAATATACAATAATGAAGTGGAAATGTTTCTTAGAGTGAAATATTCAATTGTATGTGATCTGGATCCAATGTTTACCTCAATGTTCTAGAAATGTATTGATTGAACTCTAGATATATAGTTGAGTTTCATCACTATATATCATAATCATATAAAATGTTATTCTTAAATAAAAATTAAAACTATAGATGAAATGAAAAGACATTTTTCTACGGGTTTCATTGGTTGTTAGGATAAATACATTCCTCAAGTTGAGTTTTCTTAAAATATTAACTTTCAATCAAGCATTCATATGACTTCTTATGAAGCCCTATACAAAATGAACTGTAGAAATCCAATGTACTAGAATAAAGGTGCAGAAAGAATGATTTTTGGACCTAAGAAAGCTGATGAGATGACATAGAAGTTTAGAGAAATTAAACCAAACATAAAGAAATTGAAATTTTTATATAAATTTTATAATGAGAATTGTCAACGTGATCTAGGATTTGAAGTTATTAAGCAGTCCTTTCAATGAATTTTTCCATGGATGAAATTATTTAAAACTAAGATGTATGTATATTAGACCCTTTGAAATAATTGATCGTATCAGGACAGTACCTTATCATTTCTTTGTTTTCACCAATCCTCTCCCAGGTTCATGATGTGTTTAATGTAACTCTCTAGAGGAAGTAAATAACTAATCTGTCATGTGTACTAAACCTTAAGATAATACCATAAAATCATTATCATTCTTATATGGGAAAGTTGGTTGAGATTTTGGATCATACAAAGAATATTATATTTTCTAAGACAACAAACATGGTCAGTGGTTTATAGTAAATCCACCAGTTTGAGTAATCATCATAGGAACATGAGGACATAATTATGAACACATATCCTCACCTACTAGTAAAAAAATTATAATTTTGAGGAAGAAACTCATTTTATGTGAGCTAGAACGTACCATTGTGATATTTTATGAATTTTTTTAATTGTTTGTCGATAAAAAATTAATATTTTTGATATTTTGTATAACATATAACACTAAATCTAGATTTTTTTAAATGTAAAACTGATTTTATATTGTGTTACACAAAAAACTAATTTTATCTTGTGTTACACACAACACTAAATTTAGATTTCACTACACACAACACCGAGATTAAATGAAATGTGACATACTATTAGTAAATTATTATTTAATATGATAGTTATCACCTATCTGTTTAAATGTTGTTGATTAATAGGGATAAATAAATTATGAAAAATAAGTTGTTTATATATGTATACATAATTAATTATTTTCTGATAAATAAATTATAAATTTAAATAAAAAATATTAGAAAATAGATCAGTTCTCTTCCTAAAAAAAATATTCACAGAAACATGTTTTACCTTAATAAATTCAAAAATTCAATTTTGGTTAATTATAATAATGTAATTTATATATTTTATATTAAATTAAATATTTAACATTTATCTTTTATTCTATTTAGTAGATAATAATAAAACTTATTTTATTCTCAAAACTGCATTTTTAAGCAGTTTTGCTTCCTTTTATGAACATAGTTTTAGACTTAGTTATTGAAAATTTTAGAAAATTTGTTTTTTAAAATAAAAAAATTGTCAGAATTATAATTTCAAAATTAAATTAGTGTGTTTTTTGGATTTTTCTAAAAATGCTATTTTTTTATAAATTGTGAAAATATTAATTTGTATTTAAATTTTTTAATTTATTTTAAATATATTTAAAAAATTGAATTTGTTTTGTGATTGTTTTAGAAGAAATATTAGTTAAATTATATATCTATTAGTACAATTTAGTTAATTGTAATTGTTTTCATAATCAATTTTGATATAAAAACTATTTAAATGTTTAAAGACATTCTCTTTGAAAGACCACATTCTCGACTCATTGATGATATTAATTTTAAATTAAAATTTTCAAATTATATGAAAGGAATTTGTAAAAATATATTCCATATTTTGAATAATTATAATTCATATTATTAAATAAGATTAACCTAATTTTTTATCATAATTAATAGCACAAAGAGTAAAAATTATTTTCAATTGTTATGGTAAAAATGGGTTTACAAGATTTCAAACTAAAAAGATAAGGGTTAAAAATGACCAAAAACTTATAAAAACACATTTTATGGAAATATTTTGACCTTATGTCTTCTAGGTTCTACAATGTACCATTTTGGAGCCATTTTTAATGTGCCAAACAATGGTATATCTTTTTCTTTTAAAATATTACAAGTTTTCCAGTCACCCCACTTCTAAAAGGCTTCCCTTATCCTCTCCACTTCACACATCCAAGAATATTGGGTTCCATAAAATCATACCCAGATAAATTCATTACTAACATCATATTATAATATAATCCATATTTCTATCATAAGACCAAACTAGGAATCCTTTTTTCTTCATTCCAAAAGAAGTTATCCGGTGAAGAGGTGAAAATCCCTAACCAGGAATTATATTTTAATTCTTCATCCACCTCCTTAAATTATTATTAATACATGATGATATAATAACCTAAATATAATACATATACTAATATATATTTATTTTATATGAATGACCTATAAGTATCTCCTCTTATATCTAATGGGTTACGAAATCATCATTTATGTGTGTAGTGGACTACCATCATGCAAACTGATGTCATTCATTTTTCCATTACCAACACTTAGGGATGGAAATAATGATAGATTTAATGTTAAAATTTTATAATTATAATATTATTATTCACTTTTAATAACATATCAAATTTTCCATCTTACATTATATTCCATGGGAATACGATAATATAGTTCGTTTGTATGAAATACTTCCACCTCACAAAGCGATGCGATTATTTCACTTGTTACATAGAAGGTAATATGGTTTTTTAATGAAAATAGGGGATAAAAATAATATATAAATTATTCAATAATTTTAATATATATTTTTTGACATTCATTTTTTCTTTTCATTAAGAAAATAGAATCAACGTTCATGCGTACGTATTGCCTATCGTATATATGAATGGAATAATTACTTTTTTCTAGATTATATAGATCAATTTATATACAAGTGAAATGAGTATATATGATTTTTTTATAATTAGTAAAATTATATAGATTATATAACAATTATTAAATTAATATGAGCAAAAATAAAAATCAAAACATACATGACAAACAATGCAGATATTGATCGAAATGTGACTCTAACATGGAATTATTTATTAAATGGTAATAAAATTTCATAATTTTATCGCATATTGTATGATATATATATTTATGGTTATTAAATATATATATAAAACAAGTACTTATTATACATAAGGTTTGATCATGTATAATTGAATTAGAGACTTAAGGTATGATATTTTCATCTAACCTTTAACTTATGTGAGACACATTCAGTATTCCAATACTACTTATTTTATATAGTGTATAAAAAAAATTATTTAACGATTCTTATTATTATTTAATTAGACATTTTAGGATTTCTATTTCACGGGGTTTATAGTTAAATAGTTACTAAATTGGTAAGGTAATTTTTCTCAATTATTTTTCTTTGAGACATTTGTTATTTTATGCACCTATATTATTTTATTAAGTTTATATACCACTATTTTGGCATGTTATATCATGAATATCCTTATATTCATGACATTTAATGTTTAGTTTTATTTTAGAATTTGATTGAACTTATGAATCAATGTTACCAATGTGGAATGGTTTTTATGATACAGTATGATCATTTATCGAGACTATTTATGATTATGTTTTGATGATAGAATTTATATTCCAACTCTCAGGAAACATATTACATTTTATATTATCTAGTTATGTCAATATAAAACATTTTTTCCCATAATTTATCTCTATTTATACACACATTATTTTAAATGAATTGTTTTAAATAAATCCTAGTTTATTTCTCTTTTCAATCCAATAAACATTCTCTTAAATGTCGATGTTTTCTGAAAAAAAATTTAAAAAATATTTTAATGTTCTTGTATTATTGTTTAAATTCATTTTTACAATTTTATGTCCACATAAAAATGATGAAACTGTTACATTTGTGTCCTTTTCCAAACATTTTTTGTTCACATCTTTCTAAAAATGTGAAATGAATATATTTTTTTACATGTACAACATCAAAAGTATTTATTATTGTCACAAACAATATTTTATTTTTGGATTACTTTATATGAACCCCATTTATTTTTGATGGGTTTTGATATGGTGAATGTTATATGATATTATGTAACACATGTTTATTGTTTTAATTATGCTATTAATGGGATCTATATCTCACCCCAATGCATGGGGTAATGATTAATGTTATATGATCTAAAAGGGTAAATGAGAGGTTATCTGAAACTCGAAAGAGATTACACTGGAGGTTAAACCAAGCCCGAAGTAGGAACATCAGTGGTTAGATGAATCATAATATGTTATGAACGTATTTTTGTGTATCCTTGACATAATATTTTCAAATAATATCTATATTCCACAAATATATGTCTTATTCCATTGATATACTCTCATGTATCATGTTCTCTAATTCCCTTATGATTCATTTCCTATGAACTAGCAATATTTATTTCATGAATCAATGTTATGATTATTGATATGAAGGGTATTGTTTTCAAATGTTATTCTCATAATATAATAACCTTATGTTCATGTTATTCTTATGTATTATCCATTTTACCATTAATGAGAATATAAGCTCACCATTTATTATGTTTTCATTCCATAAGTTATAAAGAATGGTTTTGGGTATGGTATGTTGGTGAATAGTACTGAAGGTTTAGATCTTTATTGATGATATTGAAGATCATTCAAAATATTAAAATATTATCTACCTAGTTTCCAAAGACACTACACTATTACTATCCTCAGGCATGTGTTTTTGTATTATATTGAACATTCATAAAAATGTAATATCTATGTTTTCAAAGACTGGGTCTCTATAGATTAAATGAACAACTAATACAAGGAAATATCACAATGTGTTCAAGTGATTATATCACATGAAAACGTCTTGTTAAGGTTTATTTTGCTTAGTTTACATGAAGTTGTCTTTAAAACCAATCATTCAAGAGTAGAAATTGTGATATCTCTAATGATTTGGGTCACAAGTGAACTAAACAACCTCTCACCATAGGTTATAGTTCACCTCATGGAATATAAAACATCACCATGAGGACCGAAATATTCCTATAATATTAACTAATGGAAGATAAATAGACTCAGGTCGACATTTACTTTCTATAAACTAAGTCGTTATCCTTCAGACTTATCTTCTGAGGGCTATTTGTTAATGCCCTCAAAATGAGAGTCTGTAATCTTAAGATCAATGAAATAAATGAAGAATATGTATTATTTTCTCTATAATGTGAATAAAGGATATGCATGTCTGCATTGAGATTAACCACCAAGGTCACACAAACTTTTTGACCATCAATGAGACTCATGAACACATGACCCGAGGAACATCATCTGAAGGGGCCATGTGATCAGCATAATATATGAATGATCATGTGAATCACCTTCAAAAAGTTCTATTTATCATGAAAATTCCCATTATAAAGCCTTCCTAATCAATATAACTCCCTCAGATCAGTCTTTTAATCATATGACATGTATTCTAACAATATCCCAAGCCATTTTTAAAATTAAATCTGAAATGATCTAAGATTCATGAGAATGGATTTACAATAATTTTCATGCAATGTGCTTATATTATTGATGTGATCTTTTAAAGATAATTATAATCCCCTAAAAACTACCTTAATCTTGCAGAGGCCATTAAATATGGATGTTTGATTATGTGAAACCCAGGTAGACAACCAATGGGTGAAATTCATAGGCTTTATATAATAAAGGTTTAAAATAATGATACCCTTATGTGAAGGGAATTATGTTTTTTGTATGTTAAGGTGTTATTAAAATGGTGTGATTAGTTTATTGATCACAAAATACCCTTCAATATGATTTCTTGATCTCACAAAGGGAACTGGACATGTTGGAATGATCTTATGATGGACTTTTAGAATGAAAAATCAATAACGGGAAGTATATCAGTCATTTGGATTTGATTATGTGAACGTTACTTTTGAACCGTGTACTGATTAGGTTGAATCCCTTTTGTAATCAATAGAATCATGAAATCTAGTAATTATGGAGTGATTAGGTTATCACGTTTTATCACATTATTCAAATAAAAACATCATTGATGATATGTGAGGGGATTATATGAAATTCATACATGAATTTTCCCCCAATTGATTGAAATCCAAGATACAAAAGTTAAGTATCATAAAAAATGAATAGATTAAGTGAGGTTATGATTATAATATTCCCATAAACACACTGATAAAAAACACATTAAGTTTAGAGTAAAATTTTCAGAGTGAAGGGTTATGTGATCTCAAAAGTATTAACCATGAAGAAATCTATTAAATAACTTAAGAGATTATGAGATATGTGTATTCATTATGCATAATCATTTAATTTATCAGATGAAGGATATATGACATTTAAAATGAATCATTCAAATTACATTAATCATGTGTACTTAATCTCATGGTGACTCAATATGCAAAAACCTAACAAATACAGAGGATTTTCATGAAAAAGGCTGTAAAATATAGAGGCTTTATATAAAGGCATGTACACTAATCTTCATGTAAATGGGTTATAAATTTCACAATATCTACTCATAAATCACTCTATATTCTTCATACATATCATATAAATCATGCTATGTCCTTTGAACATGTCTATGGGTTTACAAGATGTCCCTTAGACATGTCATTCAGCTCAAACAATGTCCTCTAGACATGTAACTTGGTTCATCGGAATCCCTTAGTTATGTCGCATAGATCATGTGTTAATACTTATTCATTTATACCATTTTCCACACAATATCTCTTGGACATGCGTTCTTTGATCGTGTGAAACACTCTAGACATGTCGAATTCAATCATGCAAAACACTATGGATTTAACAGCTCCAATGATGGAAAAACTCCTAGATGTTTCAACCATTCCATTCAGGCACCACACAATGTGTTAGCTATGATAGTAAGACAACATCTGATATGTTAACCATGTCATGAAGACACCCTATAAATGGCATACATACACCCAGGACATGTCAAGAATACACCCTAGAATTGTCAAGAAGATACCCACAAAAAGTTCAATATTTTCTAGCAGAAAAACATGGATATAGACCCTCAAATAGTGTGAATCCCTGAACATGATTTTTTTTTCAAGCATCCCCCCTTCATATGGTATTTGTTCATAATGAACTAGATATGGTAAATCATGAAACCCTACTTGAATTATCATATAATCCTCCCATATAATATTTCTTAATCGACCATTCATTATCACCACTCTTTATCTGTTAGATGATAATGGGTAGATATCTCTCATAATCATCCAAACTTGTGTAATCCCCTCAATATCCCAAGAACTCTAACACATTGAACCCAAATTATTCTATGAGGCTCTCCTCTTTATTTTTTTAATTAGTGGATAAGAAATGGGTTTATATATAGGAATCTTCTGAATTATAATCACAGTACATTCCCACAAGTACCTTAAACTCATTAGTGGGTTAGGGGCGATACAGAACTATGAGGACTGTGATTCTTTTCCAGAAAAGATATGAAGGACACCTTCTTGAGGAAAAATATCCATATTAAAAACTCCATCTGGGCCACATCAATGATCATTTCTTACACATATATGTAGTTCATCCACTATCTTTCTATATCTCATTTCACAATACAATAATGACTTGTGAGAGCTTAGGCATTTGTAATGATTTAGAAACCAGCATTATATAACTCCCCTAGTCGGGGAAAACTCAGAATTTAATCCCCATTACATTAAATTATAAAAATTCCTATTTATGTGGGAATCCACCTTATTGTAATTCCCTAAGGAATTCCTTAATTTACAATCACTACGGAAATAAGTGTCAATAGTATTAATTATCCATCCCTACACATTAATAGGTCTTGGAAATACTAAACAATAATGACTAGGATTCCTGTTATAAGAAGGATATGTAAGATGTCTTTCTAAGTCCCATTATCCAAACCCAATGATTAAATTACATTATAAAAATATTTTTCCCATAATTTTATACTTCATGGATTCATCCTAAATGAAGCATATATGATTTTATTCTATTTATCACTAGATATGTAGGATGCCTTTTTGATGTTTATCTCCACTCTCAAAATACTCTTCACCTTCCTTAACGATAGTAAACCCTAGTGTACCTGGTCACATGGATTCAAAAAATTAATAGTCCCTCATGGTTATGTAGTAACAGAAACCCAGTAGAAAATCATTGATACAAACATAGGGGATCATTAATAGAGAACCCTCATTCATTTACATGGATAAAACACCTGGTTGTTTTATTAGGCCAACTGATCCTATATCAGGACTCATGAAAGATTCATAAACATATCTAAAATCTATAATATATTCCTAGAGTAGAAAATAATTTCCCCCAAAAGTATGTGATGAGCCCACCCCCCCCCCCCATTGTCTCATCCAACATGAGTTCATTATGTCATTGGATTTGAAACTAGAAATGACTTTCTACATATGGAAGGAAATCCAATAACTTGTTATATATGTGGGAGCAGTTGGGAATTTTAATGAGAGATAAAAAAATTTTATCAAGAAATGAATGAATGTGAAACCATACTCAAATATCCAAAATCAATCATTGGGTCTCATTTTTATTATAAAAAATGGTGAAATTGACATGAAATATTTTATCTATTTCATTACTTTCAGGGGTTAGAAGAAAAACTACATATTACCTAGTACCTATTGACCAATTTTGTTCAATATTTAATGAAAATATACATATTTTACTATATTCCACATTTTTTAACATATTATAATATCTTAATAAAAGAATTTGCAAATTTAACATCATGGTTAATTTGGAATCCTGATTCTAAACATGAAATTTATTTTATAAAATTCATTCTTAGTTTACCTTAGTTTTTCATTTAATTTTATGATGATACATTCAGAAAAATTAAATTATTAGAGTAAACGTAATATATATTTAAAAATGAGTTTAAATTATTACCAAAATCAATCCATATATACATAAACTCTATTCACATCATCATATTCACTAAGGGTAAGGTATATAGTGGAGTTACATCCACTGTACAGTTCACCCAATATTGATTTGGTGGTGATCTCTAAAAATTTTAAATTCTCCAACTGACAGTTCCACTCAAACATTACTTGTTAGTGTTTTACTTGGGATTGTTAAAGGAAGACCCATATTGATGGTACCTCTTTTCAATGATTTGATAAATGAACTTAAAAAAGAATGTTCCTACTTGTTGAATCCATAATTCATACCATCTATAATAATTAACATTCATCATTTCCCTAAATATTTAATTATCCTAATGGTTTATTCTTAATAATCATACCACCAATAGTCTTAATTCCTAATAGTCAATGTGGAAAATGGTAATATTGAACAATGGTAATTTTAACCCACTGTCATAATGAAACACAGTCATGTTGACCAATGGTCTATAATCCCCATCATTCATATTATTTCTTATATATAAATTTAAACATATTATTCCCTTCACATAATTCTCTATGTTCTTGCACCATGTTAATTTCAATGCTTATTTTTTATTCTTAATAGAAATTAATATCATATACTTGTGATGTATTTTTTAGTATGATCCATTGGATTGAAAAATTATAGTATTTTTACACATTTTTGAATTCTTTATTGTATTTTTTATCTTTTATTATAAATATTATTTAATAGTGACTTTATTGTATAAATATTTATTTCACTATTATGGTGAACCAATAAATTGTAAATTATGTGGAAATATTGTGAATGAAGGTTTATTTACTATTATAGAATATCAGGTATTACATTATCCCCCGATAAAAAATTTAATCCTCAGAATTATAAATCATTCTATAAACTACTATGAAAAAGGATTTCTCATAGCATACACTATGTCCCATATTTCAACTTCTAAAATATGATTCCTCCAATGAATCTTCACCAGTTGAGTAGTTCTATTTCATATATATATTTTCCCAATTATTAATAATATAAATAAAACATTCCTTATATGATAATTCTATCTACAAATGAACATGATAAACATTTAGAAAATGGCTATGGTCTGGCATATAATTCCTTAGAGGTTACATATATAAGAACTCATGAACACATGATAGGTTGATTATAAGGAACAAACAATATGAAACTTCCACTATACACTATAACATTTCAAATGGAATAATATATCTTAAAATTTTCATCCCTTCCTTTCCAAATATCGAGAACACTTTCCAGGGAGATATCTTCAAGAATGCATAGTCTACTACTACAAAATCATTATCCTTCCATCAATTTTCAATTTAATATTTCTATCTAATTTGGGATCCCTTTAAATAGTTTTACATGGATATTATCTTATCAGTTGTGTCTGTCACGTATTCTAGACCCAAAATCATCCTTTCCCTGACTTCATCCAAGCATGTTAGTGTTTGAAATATCTTTCTTTAAATGGATTTATATGGTTCTATATTAATTATATATTGGTAACTATTATTTTTGGAAAATCAATAGGAGGATAATATTAATACCACTTTCTATGGAATACAAGAGATCATGAAAATATCATGTCCTCAATAGTTCATATTTTCCATTCATATTATACATCCATTTTAAAGTGATAAGTTTTTATAAGATTAATATATGTATTTAAATCCTTTTAGAGAATAATCCAAAATTTAAATGTGAACCTTGGTTCCTAATAAGATTGTACCAATATTGAAATGACATTAAGTGTCTCAACTTCACTTATTTATAATATAGAGAGATTATCCGAAGAAAAAACATCTTAATTTTATAACAAAAGTGTGGAATTTGTGAGATGATCACCAATGACCCATATATAATTATTCCCCTTACATGTATTATAAATACTGGTGATTAAATCTATTGTAATATTAACCCAATTCCATTCAAGTATTGGTAGAGGTTTCACTACCCCTTTGGGATTTTTTCTTTCATCCTTCACTTGCTTCCATAATAAGCATATTGTCATATAATCAAGAATGGTTCCTTTCAGATATTCCTACTATAAGGGATCTTGGAAATATCTATACATATTTGTTTTTCTATGATGTAAAAAATTGTTTGATCTATAAGCCTTATTCAACCGATCCTTCTTCAATTGGGTTCTATATAGAACATCGAACCTCTTACCAAACTATAAAATTACATCATCATCAATATTAAACACTAGTAATCTCCCATTAATCACATATTACATTTTCACTTATATGTATTTTGCACCAATTAAGTATTTCTTTACACTCACCAATATTGATTAATAGGTTATTATAAGGAATAATAATTATGTTTCACCTTCTAATATAATACCCAAATCTATCCTAAAAAGGTTATTTAGGATTGGATTATTCTTTACCCTCAACATGGATATGGTATCATGGTCTCTTATAATCAAAGAATCTTCCACCTTGTTTTACTTCCCAAGATGATAATGGATAGAAAATTCATATTACCAAATTATTTATAACCATCAACTTTACAACTTATTAAGATCTTTCTGAGTGATGATATATTTTAAAATCTTATAGTCTTTGTATATGTCATATTTCTCTCAATTATGATAACATATCCATATCTTAAGAAAAATATTACTATCACTAATTCTAAATAATTAGTCATACAATAAATATCATGTGGTTTCAAAAATATTGATTTTTATCCCACAACATTATCACATAGAAATAAAACAAATCTAGGATCGTTCCTTGATGCATCATTTAAAATAAAATAACCTTTGTTAGATTATAGATGTTTCAAAAATGGATAATTCACCAATATCTACATTAATTAATCCAAATTATTTTTACATTACATTATAAATAGGATTTTGACTCCTTTATGAGTTAGATTTTAAAAATTGATTGGTGAATAATCTGTTAATGTTTTCAATATCATACTGATAGTATCCTACTACCCTAAGAAAACATCACATTTATATTACGCTGGTAGTTCTTTCCCACTCCCTGAAAAAAAATCATTCTAGGGTTAATTTATATACCATTCTTGGACACAATATTACTAAGGAAGGAAACATGTTGAAGCCAAAGTTTTCATTTACAAAATATACTATATAACTCTTTTTTAATAAATAGCATAAGAAAAATTCATAAATGTGTATCTTGATCCTAATAAATATTATATTTTATAAAAATTTCATCAATATATACCACTAAAACTTATCAAGGTGGACTTTTAATAATTTATTCATGAAATCCAAAATCATTGAGGGAAAATTGGTTAACCCAAATAGAATTACTATGAATTCATAATGACAATACCGCATATGAAAAATGTTTTTGGAATACCATTATTCGTAACTTTTAAATGATGGAATACATAACATAGATCAATCTAGGAAAATAATTGAATGCGTCTAATTTGAAAAAATAGGTTATCAAAACAAATAAATATATACATGTTCATGATAATAAATCTATTGATTTCCCTATAATTGATGCATAATCTTTTTTTCAATACATCTTCTTCACAAAAAAATAACTCCCCATGGTGGAACTTATAGATGACTAAACCCTTTATTTACTATGTTTTTTATTTTATTATTCAAATCATATAACTCTACTAGAGTTTTCCTACAAGGTGGATTAGATATCACCTTCACATTGGGGATGAGAATGGTCAAAAATTCAGCTTCTCAATCAAGTTTTAATATTGTTAATTCATTTCAAAACACATCAATATATTCCCTCAAAAAAGTTACCTCATTTATCCCTTGAAAACACTTACACTTAATATATTTAATTCCAAAATTACCCACTCCAAGAATTTAATTATGTTGTTATATTAGGGGATGTTCAATAAATAATTAGGGTAATAACATTTCTCCTTAAAAATAGAGTAAACCATTACTCTCCAAAAAAATTTAAACTGCACTCTCCCATAAATAATTTACAAAATTATAATTTGAGAGCCAATCCATACCAATTATGACATCAAAATCCACCATTGGTATGGTGACTATATTCTTGAGAAGATAATAGTAATTCATTCTAATTTAAATTCCCTTTATAATTATTTAGAATTACATTACCACTCTATTGTCAAACTCATAAATCATTCTTTAGTGTAGCATGGTTTATTGATTATTCTTTTCAAAAATATAGGCTATAAAGTATTTTATATATCTAGAATAAAAAATTTTATTAGATAACTTCGAATTTATAATCATAATACCTATTTTCATATAATTTAGAGCTTCGACTTCATTAATTTATATAGAAAAGGCACAATCATGATCTATAGACCACATCTATGGAAGCTTCACTTGGATATTAGGGTTTTTATTAGAGTAATTCCTCATACCCTTGAAGTTGAAGTGTCATATATTGGTTTCATCTCAATTATAGGTTTATTCATGAGCTCAATGACCTTTATCAAAAAAAATTGAAACATACACCCAATCCATTTTAACATTATCTTGGGTGGTTTTCCCACATTAATTACATGTCTAGAATTCTATTATTACATTCTTTTCCTTGGTTGGGTTCCTTTAATTAAAGTTCTCATAACCTCTTCTCCTCCATCTTCCCTACAAAAGTAAATGAGTTATAAGACTCTTTATAAGTCTAGATAACACTGATTACAATATCCTTATATGTTGAGAAATTCTGAGATGCCATGGATCTTTTTTGACTAACCATTAGAACATTAAAGAACAACTAGATCATACTTTTAATGTTGTGTAGATAATACAAAACATAACATGATAACCTTATAAGATTTTCATCATACACAACCACCATTTTTTCATATTTTTATCTTAGTTTCATGAATTTCATTTTTATATATTCAGGTTTAACTTAATGAATTTTTTTAAAAAAATCACCTTGAATGTATTCAATTAAATACTCTCAGTAACTTATTATTCTATAGTATTTAGAATTATTTACCACCATTTATCTAAATCAAATCTTGGATGATTCATATCTATAATGAATCTATCCCTCTCATAGAATCTAAATTCCAAAAATGTTTTATCTAGATACTTAATCTATTGTTCTTCTTCTATAGGATTAGTGATTCCTCTAAATAGTGGAGGTTGTTTCATCATAAAATGTTACAATATTTTTTATCCCTATAAAGGGATTCTGAGATTATCTTTGAGGGAAATGTCATTTTCATAACCCAATTCAAATATCCTAGAATAGAAATAATTTTCTCTGAAAAAATAATTACTCCATTATCCAAATTATTTAGAAAATCATCAAATTATACATGTTTTTTGGCTTAGTTACCAATTTATCTAGTATGTTTCATTATCTAAAAATGATTTTATTTGTTAATTATTAAACTTATTACATGACATATATAAAATACTATAAAAATAGTTCTAAGTTAATGTCTTGAATTTTTTCATAGTGGTAAAATATATGATGTCTACATATGTGTAATGCCCAAGATTTTAGTTGAGGTATGAAATTTTAAGTTACTATTCAAACCCTCTCATTTTTTGTTAGTAAGGAGATTAGGAGGAAAATGAGTGGTATGAGAGAGTCAGGGGCTTGTATAGAGCTCGAAGCTCTAGAAATTGGAAGGACAGGGTAATCTTAATGATTAGTGAAACATTTGTTCTAATTGTTCAATTTAACGATGTGGAAACCTAGTGGGTAGGTGGAGGCGACACAGTTTCCCAATAATTGTGTGGTTCAGGGTGTATGACCATGTGACTTGCCTCAAACATCTCACAAATCTGTTTCAAATGGGCTATGCTTGGTTATTAAAATTGTGTGGACAACCCATGTGGGGGTTCCATAGGAAGTATATACTGTAAGATGAGTACAGGGTTTGGCTAACTGTGTATCCAAACCTTTCAACACCAAATTTAAATGGAAAATTAATTTTTTCCCCATGTTGTGTGTTTAATCCATCAAGACTTCTCCCTCCCTCATTTTCTTTTCCAACATCCACCCAAATATCCTTATTCCTCCTCCATTTATTATTTTCTTATCTCCCTTGTATGAACCTAGATTCCTTCACTTCTGCAGGTGTTGGGTCCCTCACAGTATGCCCTGTAACCCCATTTCTTCAATTGTTGGTTTCTCTTCTCATCTACTGTAGTATTTTATTGTGACCTCATTTTAACTATTTTTGGTGAATTTTATGAATTTTATGATTTTTTTAATTGTATATTTATTCATGTGTTGAAATTGGACTAATATATAGATATGAAACTGTGGTAAGTTATATAGATTGTTCCCCCAATTTTAGTGCATTTATATTTTATGCCATTGTGTAATGCACCAAACCATTCTCGAGATTCCCCAAATATTATTAGTAAATTATTTTTATTGGTTTCTCATGATTAATGTGATATTAACTAGAGATGAATCAACCCCTAGGTTTTTAAACATGAAATGAGGCACCCTTATGGGTGTTCCCATCCTTGAGAACCTAACTCCCCTTTGCATTAAATTGTTTGACCATCCTTGAAGAGTGAATTGTATTTTAATAAATGTTTTGAAGTATGAAGTGAATCATGTAAAATGGTAATTCATGAGTTTGGACTATACGCATCATTTTATAATGGAATTTATTGACTAAATTATTTGGGATAATTTGATTAAAGTATCATAAATTCAATTCCATACTAAATGAATGAAAATGTGAGAGCTAAGACTTATCCTCTTAACCGAGATGAGACTGATACATGGATCCTTATGGGATGACTTGGATGGGATCATCATGATATATAATTATAAAATTTATATGAATTTTATAAGTACTGTTAGTGACAACATTTATTCCAAAGATGGTCCCACTATTGATTTCTTTTACCTCTATTTGAGCGATACCAGTTCTCTAGGGGAGACACCTTCAGCAGGATCATGTATAGATGGTTACACCAGGTCATGAGTGAAACTCATCCCCATAAATGAGAAACATGGTATGGGAACATAGGATTGATTACACGCCATAGAGAGTGATAATGTGGATTACATTTATAGATCACCTTCGACAGACACTTATGGTATTGGGCATTTATAGTATCCTTAGAGAAAAACATGGGATTTATTATCTATCACCTTGGATGGTCTTAGGGTGAATTTTACTAAATTTCAAATTCTTTATATAACATTAATGAAAAATATTGTGAAATTTGACTACATGGGATACATCCACCATGGTAAATCACAAACATTTTAATGGTTAACTATTTAGTAATTTTCATATGTTTATCCCTTTTCCACCATATTTTTACACATGTGATTGTTACGTTCTTTTATAGACGTCCAAAATATAAATATTTTTGTAGTATCAGATGATTATCCCATGAGGAATCATGAAATAATATATTTATTTTTTATTTCATTTAATTTTTTATTATTGAAAAACTGATTATTTTATATGAACCAACTATATTGATCTAAACACTATTTTTGGTGGATTAATAAGTATATATTACACCCTACAAGGCCCACCCATGGTACCCATGTAGACTATTTGGTTTCATGTATATATAAATAGATGTATAAAACTTATGATGCTTAATTCTGAGTTCTAGGATGGAGTACATGGGTAGAGGATCGAGCATATGCTTTTGATGCAATTAGTGATTGTTTTTTCCTTTTTGTGTGTTTTATTTTGAAGGGGTATATTAATATATCCCTTGTATCCCATGTACTCATTTTTTGTAGCCACATGATCATCATCATCATATCTATATCTATTATTGATTCATCTTCCACCAATTTTTCATTCTTAGATTCTTACTATATACTATTATGAAATATCATGTTTATTATTATTTTCTGCAGCATATATTATTTATTACCTTTGTACTACACTCTATCTCATGAGAATATATTCTCCCCATGTAAATATCCTAGGACAACATTATAAGTCAGTAACCTCTGGTGTCTGGGGAGGTGTTCTTGAGGTTTTACGACCAATGATCTTGAGCCATCGCTCAGTTTGTTCTATGGTGAGATGTTAAAATGTTATATTAGAGCCTTATTTTTCATTTATACTGATATTGGAGTAATATAATGGTTACTATGATATAATATAGTTTGGTCGTGATCTTTTTTACTAGGAGTAGGTAACCAACTTATAGGGAAAATCAAAATTCCTTGGGATGGTTAAATGCTATTATTGGTTGTTCTTATCAAAGATACATGGATTTCCTCATTAGATGACACACTTGATTTATTCTATTACTATTTCTGATATTATCATACTATAATTTCATTAAACCTAGCCCTATGATATAAGAGTGTATTAATTCATGCATCATACTAGGAACCTTAGGACTTAAATGTCATGATTTATGCCATACCATATTTATATTTTTTTCATGCATTAACTTTATTTCATGTGATTTTTGTGTGTTCCTTTGTTGATATATATTGAAATTTGATATCATTTCATCAAGAATAACATAATTGGTTTAATTAATGTTCCTATATAAAACTAAATGGTTTTCCATTTATAGACTAATGATGAAATCAGAACTATCTAATTATTACATGATCATTCAAGGAACAAATTTTTTAAAGGGATCAAACATTATTTGATTTGATTGATGAATTACAATGAAAAATTTAATAATAAAGTACTTATATAATTAATAATGGTGGTTCATTAAATCAAATTAATATACCTGATCTGTTATTTCCTGATACCTGATTTACCAGCCAATTAACAGTTATTTATCATATAGATTGCAATCTATAATGTGTATAGGCCTTTATAAATTTAGAATTTTGAAGAAATTTATAAGATTAATATGTTAATATAAAAATAATTAAGAGATAAATTATATAAATTAAAGTTTTAAAATAAAACTATTACCACTATATGTGGATGAAGAATGCAAAGTACATGGTGTTTTCCTCAATACCATTCATATGAGACTCTACATACCAAAACCAATATTGTTCTGTATGGGGCCTTGACCATGAATTTCCCTTATATATGGAGAGAATTGTTTTTCTCTTATGGTCTATCATGATCTTCCCTATTAGCTAGACCTGGATTATAGAGTAGATAAAGAGGTGTGACCTTTTATATGGGGGATTTTTTCCTACCCTTTAATGTTCTACCTATTTTTATCTTCTAAAAATCATACATAAAGAGTGATCATAGAAATTGAAGACCCATTACACCTTGATGTCCTCAGGAAGTATGCTGGGAGGGTGGGGGTGACCATGATCCAGAGGTGTTTGTCCCTTATAAATTGGTATTACCTCCTATTTTCCCACCAGAGGCAACTAATTCTGATATTTCATTAGGCGTCAATGATAAGTTACAATATAGTTTCTTCCACTTATTGTAAACAGTATAGGGTGATCTACAAACTTCCCCTACTATGGTAGAGCCACCTTAGGAGTTCCAGTAGAATCATCCTTATACCTTCTTGGGGGATGGATTTCCTCAATCTTCTGAGTCTTAGCTAACATCCATTATTTCATTCTTTGAACATATTTAAATGCCTCTAGAGTTGAGAGTCATGATTTCTATCTATATGCCACATGATTCTGCTAAACATTGGTAGTATGTCATTACCCTAGCTAGATTTCATTATGGTATGGTACGGGCATGATTTTAGATATCCTTCTATGACTACTTATTCCTATAAACATTGTGATCCAATAATATGTTATAGTTTATGCACAATCAATAGGGTTCCATGTTAGTGATAAGATATTTGGCATGTTTCTCGGAGCTCCACTGTTTTACACTGAAACTGACTAGTGATTATCTAAAAAATTTAATATGTTTGGAGTATGGGATTTCCTACACCATCTAATCGTAGGTGAATTTTTTTTAGCTAACTTCTATTTAATAAACAATAAATGAGTTCCTCATCACATAGTGGAACCTAAGGTACGGTGGAAATGTGAGCTGGGATAGTTCAACTTCTTGGAAGGTAAATGATTTATCAGAAGATATGAAATGAATTTTAATATATTAATGTGTTGGAGGTACCTACCATATGAAATGCATTGAAAGCTAGGTGGTGTTCCACCAATGTGGTAGAAAATGGCATAGGAATCCCCAGTATAAGAGGAACCCAGTCGAGTTTCGACCACGCGGTAGGATGGGTCACCTATAGAGTTTTTTTATAAACATTCATTCATGTATCTTATGATAAAGTATCTGTGATGAAACCACTTTCAGGTTCAAGTTCAGTAGCACCACTTCATGTTGGGATATGGTCTACTAGTATTCAATTAGTCTGAGGAAGTGGTTATTGTTGTGGTAGTCATACATCTAAGTATCAATGCCAATAGTGTAAAGATGCATAGGTTGGTCAGTCTTCATCTTAAGAACACAGTTCAGGACATATCAATGTCGTGTTTCCTACTCCAACGAAGCAGAGCCTCGGTCCTTTTATTATGTGAGATCCTATTCTGAAATCATTTACCTTATTCTCTACCCTATTTGATATAGCTGCATATGATTCATTCATATGTAGTGAAATTATAGAAATTATGGTCCTAGTGATAGAGAACTTTAGTGGAGTTATGACACTTGACATAGTGTTAGGGGTCTGATCATATGGAATTTTCTAGTTTCAGGAGTGCCCCTATATATTGGTGGGTACTAACTCCAATGAAATTTCTTCATCCACAATATTACTAGCTTCAATATCATTCTCGGTAAATATTTTCTGGTCCCTTATCTTTCCCATGTTTATTTCTATCATTGGTGGGAATCTTTTACCTCACCCAAGGGAAACACATATATTCAAAATGCATAATGGGATATCCAGTAAGATCGAGATTGAAATGAGAGTATTAGGCTAGATAGGGTGACAACCCAGATGGATAGTCTATTCCTGAGTGATTAAGAAACATGGATTGTATAATTTCTTCTTCAGGTAGATCATTTCGATAACATATTTACTATTTATCTGTCTAACTTAACACTTGATAGATGTAGGGATTTACCCATCAATTTACTGCTAGGTTCAGTAAAGGAGGAAATTCCTCCTTACATATTGAACCTATATAGATTCTATAACTCAAGAAGTTGTTGGAATACTTTGGGTAAATGGGTTTTAAAGCACCCAATACTTTCCTTTGGTGTTCACCTATCATTTTCTATAATATGGTGAGTGGTACCTTCAGGTTTTTCCTAGATTAGAGATGGTTGAACTACCTTATAGTGAAGAACCTGTAATGACTTCCTCGCATAGACAACCTCTTTAGATAGGTCTAAAGAGCATAAATTTTTTCTAAGATCAATATAGAGTTGGGATATCATCAGGTGAATGTGAGACCATCACACATACCATGTATGAGATTCTAAAGTATTTATGGCTTGTATTAATATCTGGTTATGTCATTCGGGATTATTAATGCACATACATTTTTCATGGGCTTGATGAATTAGGTTTTCCACTAATACATGGATTCATTTTTTGTAGTCTTCTTTTAATAAATCATAGTGTATTATCACACCAAACATGGCCATGAAAACTATATTAAGATTATGATGAATATGGTGAGTGAGAAACATCTTTATGTGAAGATAAAAAAAAATTACACTATTGTATTAGTAATGTTCACTTATTGGGTCATATCATTTCATAGGTAGGTGTATCTATTGACCTAGAGAAGGTGAGTGCCATGGTTTCCTAGGAGATTCCCAAGAATGCCTTTGACACATGCAGTTTCACGGGCATAGATGGCTATTACAGGTGATTCATCCAAGAATTATCATTCTTAGAAGTGTGTCTCATAGTACTAACTAAGAAGAGTGTGAAATTAATATGCTCTAAAGCTTGTAAGTTTGACTTTTAAGACATTAAAGGGATAATGACTTGATCACTGATCGGGATTCTTCTAGAGCAAGGAAAGAGCAATATCATTTACTAGGATGGTTCAAGAATTGGGAATGGAGTGGTTTTGATGCAAGTTATCAGGTTATTGTGTAAGAGTACCATTAGCAGAGTCCTCATGAGAAATGTTACCCTACTAATGACCTCAATATAGAATCCTTGGTTCATGACATACAATATTGGAGGAATTTCATATTTTCTAGGAACCAATTTTGATTTATTAATGGATGGGCTATTCAAGACTAAATTATCCTTACCTCTGAATGCACAAACAACATAATAAAAACTTATAGAGAGGGAATTATGCTATTAATCTTGATATTAGAAAATAAGTTGATACTATAGATTGGAGTTTTACCTTCAATGTTCTGAAAATCATTGGATTTAAAGATATCTTTGTTAGGAGGATAAAAACCTTGTTTAAATCTACCTCTATTTATATTTTGATTAATGGATCTCCCATAGGATACTTAAAATTTACCAAAGGAGTTATACAGGGATATCCCCGCTTGGTCATCCTCTTTTTCATTGCTAAAGATTTCCTTAGCTGACTTCTTACTGAACTTGTCAATCAAAATAAACTTAAACCCATTCAGGCTACTAGGAATATCAATGTTCCTACTCATCTTCTATATGCTGAAGAAATCATCATTTTTCTACAAGTTTATAAAAAGAGTATTCATGTTCTTAAAAATGCCCTGGCTCATTATGAGGATGTCTTTGGTCAAGATATTTCTTGGAACAAGTCTCATATTTTCTTTGGGAAAAACTTCTCCCTGAATAGAAAATTTTTATTTACCAGAAATCATGGAATTAAAGAAGGTCTCTTCCCCTTCACTTATATGGGGGTTCCTATTTTTTGGGGAAGACCCAAATCCAGCTATTTTTCCAACACTTTTTACCAAATTATCAATCAACTTTCAACATGGAAAGGTAAATCCCTCTCCATGGATGGTAGAATCTGCCTTGTTAAAATGACCATTGTCTCAAAAATGGTTTATTCTCTTATGATATATAAGTGGCCTATTGTTACCTTTTAAAAATTAACACCTATATTAAAAAATTCATCTGGACAGGATGTATCCTAAAAAAATAATCTTGTCACTATCCCTTGGATGAACTGTTTTAAACCTTTTAGTAAGGGTGGTGTTGGAATTAAAAACATAAAGCTCTTTAATGACGCTCTTCAGGCAAGACTTACTTGGAGATTAATTAATAAAAACTCTAATTCTATTGACTTCCAAAAATACATAATACTATATAAGCTTAAGAAAGGTAACTTAAATTATATTACCTCATCAATATGGTCATCCATTAGGGATAATTTCGATAACATTATTGAAAACTCTATATGGATGGTTATAACTGACTCAAACATGAATTTATGGCCTGATAATTGGACTGGTAGTCCTTTAATTTCAATATTTCCTCTTAATTATCCTCCTGAGAATACTAAATATACTATTAAAGACGTTTTACATTCTCATAGGAATGATCTACCTGATAACATTGCTCGTATCATTGATAACTACTGTTATTCTAGTTCTGATGACTTTCTTCTCATTGAGCTGGCCTTCAATGGCATTCTAGACTCAAAAAATTTCTATAATAAAAATTTCTTTGGAACTGAATCTAACATTCACTAGATGAATTTTTTAAACAATCCTTGTATTAAGACTTTAAGACTTACGCTTATTTGGCATATTTCACAAAATATATTACCCACTACAGTTTTCCATCAAACCTTTGTTTTTCAACTCTATTCTAAATGTCACCTATGCAACCAGTATAAGAAAGATAATACCTATATCTTTTTTTCATGTGCTACTACCTCTACTCTTTGGAGTTATATTTTTGACAAATTTGACTAGAGATGGTTTATCCCAAACTCTATCGACTCTCATCTAAAGAAATGTGTTGAACATGAGGCCTCTCAAAAAATTAAAAATATTTTTTTCTCTACTATTGTTGAGCTCCTACACATGATCTGGTATGAAAGAAATGATATTCTTCATAATACATGATCATTAAATCTTAATTCAGGTAAATACTGGATTCACATTATGGTGTAAGAGGCTTCTTCGTTTAAAAAGTCGCACTACAAAAACTCTATTGGTGATTTTGAGATTCTGCGTAAACTATGAATTGATGGCCTCTATCGGAAACCGAAGCACACCTTTGAAGTGTTGTAGAAAACTCAATGGCCCTGATGGATCCAGGAGAATGTTGATGGAACCTCGAAGGGTAACCTAGGACATAAAGGCTATGGTGGGATTTTTAGTGACTCTTCTTGCCAATGGCATGGTTTTTTCTATAGTGGATGTGGTATGGATTCATCATTGGAGCTCAAATGATGGGTGTTATTCATTCCTTCAACGTTTCCCTTCAAAAAGGATGGAGGAAGCTGTAGATCGAAAGAAACTAAACTACCATTGTCTAGGAAATCTAGAACGGTGTGTCTCATATGGCATGGACCCTTACAACTCGTTGGATGAAGTGACTTGATTCTCTCCTAGGGATCCATTACATTTCCACTCTTGTCTTTCATGAAGTGAATGTTGTTGCTGGTGCTCTTACTAACAATGTTGTTCACTAGGATTTGTCTTGGTTGAATACCATTCAGCCTAATTTATTTATTCTTTATGATAAATATTGTAAAAAACTCCATTCCTTTCAACTTCTGTAACTTTACATTGTTTTATATTCAATAAAATGTGCTTTGGTTTTTGACCCACACACTACCTTATAAAAAACATTCCATCCAGGAGGCTAGAAATGAGTGGTAGTTGATGGTCTTGTTTTCTAAGATGAACCTAGAGGTTTGTGAACAACAAGGAATGGATGTTATAATAGCTCTAGTAGTGATGCACTCCCTTCAATAATAGGTGCAGTTGATATATCTATCGTATCCAGATTGTATATTCCTTAGAGTGAGTATATTAGGTAAGAACCCACTACCTAGTTTATTTGTTAACAAGAATTAGATCCTACATTACTGTGGGACTATTTAGGTTCCTGTTGATATACAAGAGTATTTAATGTAGGAATCACACGTCTCCATTTGGGTAGTTCATCTTGGTAAAACCAATATATACCGATACATACATCATCTGTATTGTAGGCCATGTATAAAGAGTTAGATTATAGGTTTCACCATGAGGTGTTCCCCTTATCAGCAGTTGAAGGAAAAGCACCAGTGACCTACAAGAATTCTATAGACGTTTTCTGTTCTTGAGTCTAAATGGGAATACATCACTATGGATTTTATGATAATATTTCCAAGATCCCCATCAGGAAATAATTTGATATGGGTGATCTTCTGCATTTTGACCAAGATTACACACTTTATAATTTTTCAGGAGACCCTCTCAGTTTATAATATTAGGAGTCTTTATATCTGGTAGATTGTGTGACTTCATGGAGTTCCCTATAACATAATACTAGAACTAGATTCCAGTATTACATCATGGTTCTATAGTGGCTATAGAAGGCACTGGGATTATAGGTGCTCTTGAGTGTAGATTGTCTCCCTAAGAAGCAAAAGTAGTTTGAGTGGATGATATGAGTTCAAGAGGACATCCTTGAGAATGCATCCTTAATTTCATAGGTTTATGGGAGAAGAACCTACCTCTCAATGACTTTTCTTAAGATAATAAATTAAAAAAATTATTCTAATGGAACCATATTATTCCCTTTATGGTAGGCTATTACATTTACCTATATGCTGGTTAGAGGTAGGTGAGGTAGCACTACGGGCTCCTCATCTTGTTTAGGGCACTTCAGAGATATTACAACAGATTTAGAAATGTATGGCTACAGATCAAACCTTGAATAAGCATTATACCAATTTTCTCTATTGAGCTTTCTATTTTATGGTCATACATAGGGTCTTTCGATAAGTTTCACAAATATTGGGTCATAGACGATTACAGAGATTGGGAAAGTTATCACCCAATTATGTTGGGCCATTAGAGATCATGGGGAGAGCAGACTGGTAACCTATTGGTAGTAGTCATCTAAATGTTATCATTCCATGCACTATGTATTGCACATATCATAGATTTTCCAAAACCATATTGACCCATACAATTCATTTAACCATGGGGATATTGAGTTGGATTTGGATGTGTACTTTGAGGATAATCTGATACATATTATTGGTCAGAGCATGAAGGATATTTAGGGAATGTATGTTCTAATGGTATAAGTGTTATTGATGAATGAAAATTTATAGGATGATACCTAGGAGTAGGATGCCAATGTTCAAGTTCATCTTCATAAAATCTTCTCAGAAAACATTTTACCACCCTCAAAAGGGAAACATAGGGATGAGTTATTTTAAAGAGGGGGTGTTATAACATCTCGAATTTTTTGATTGGTACAGACTATTAAGTTACTTTTAAAACAATATAATTTTTTGATAATAAGGATCTTAATAGCATAAAGAGTAGTCTAGAATTATTCAAGGATTTATTGGGGCCCAGATCTCAAATAATTGGAAGGAGAGGGTTGGCTGCATGGTTAGTGCATGGTTAGTGATAACTATGAAACTTAAACATGTCAGAACTTAGTGTTCAGGAGAAGGTTTCATTGTTTCTCCGTAATAATATAGGTTGGGTAACATGATCGTATGACTTTTCTTTGAAAATTCTTAGATCAATTTCAAATGGAATGTTCAATATTTTTCAAACCTAGCAGATAGCTCATGTGAGGGGCTTCCCTCCAACGACCCGAAGGCCTTTAATTTTTTTATTATAAAAAGAAATCCCCCTTTTAAGGGATGAAGGGGGAAACCCAAACAGACTTCAAGACTAAAGACATTAATCAACCTAAAGTTCAATAAATACAAAACAAGCTAACTACATGAAGGGGGGTTCCTTGTAAGTATATTTCAAATAGTTTTCGCACTATTTGACCAGTCGTGTAGCCAAACCATGAAACCCCAATTTTATAAAGGTAATTTAATTTTTCCTCTACTGTTTTTTAACCCCTCAAGACTTATTCCTTCCTCATTTTCTTTTCAACCAACTACCTAAAGATACTCCTTTATCCACCATTAGGGATTTTAGCATCTCCCCTATATGATGCCTAATTCCTATCCATAAGGTGTGTCAGATACCTCCTAGTAAGGTCTACACTCCTCTTCCTTCGATTCGTAGTTTCTCTTCTCCTCTACTACATGATTTTGGGTTGACTTAATTTAACCAATTTTTAGGTCATTTGATTATTATTATGATATCTTGTATTATAACTCATTTCAAGGTTCAATACTAGACATAGAGAGTTCTATAAAACATATGGTAGGTGGTATAACATCCTTCCCTCAGGTTTAAGGCTTTTATTTTGTGTTTCATTATACTACACATCATAACTTTCCATCCATACCCTGAAAATGCTTAGTAATTTAACTTAAATGGTTTTTCATGCTTAATACAATCCTATCTAGTGGAAAATTATGTAATGACATAATCTGTTATTAATAAAATTCCCCTATTATTTTAATTAAAATGCATTATTATGTTTTATAGTAATAGAAAACACATGAAATCATTTGGTTTTGTTATATCCAATTTAACGTTCTGTTAATCATTATTTATATTGTTAATATAGTCATTGATAAAATATCACATCATTAGTATAAATACAGGGTTTTAAAAAATATACATGTCACTAAAAATGGATGTGATTGCCTCAACTGGTAGGATCAAACCCTCTAAATCCCATTTATCATATATTTTGAGGGATATAGAATCGTTGGGATTTTCCCTTAACAAAGACCAAGTTGATATCCAAAAACTTAAGCATGAGAGAAATCGTTTACAAGAGAATTTCAATCTCTTTGAGATCGTAGTCGAACCAATTCTTTCCAAGACACCCCATGAATATCCCACCATTATGAACCATACGCTTAGAATGTTTCCTAGTGTATTAAATAGATATGTATCAATACCATATAAATATGAGTATTTACATTATTTTTCATATAATAATGAATATATTTTCATCCTATCACTCTTACTTTATAAATGATTTTTATTTTGATATAATAAAACACAAATTGCATTCTTAATTAGTATTTAATTTAAATTAAGACATTTATTTTGATGATTTAATTTATTTTTTAAAAATATAATATCTTAATAAAATATTATTATTAAAAAATTATTAAAAATAAATGATCATATAATTTTTAAGAAATCAAATGTAATTTTTTAAAGGTTCGGAAAATATTATTGTTAAAAACACCATTTTCTCAATAAATGTTTATTATTATTTTAAAATTAAAAATAAAATTATTTAGAAAAATATTTTGATAAAATTAATATTATTTTGTGAATCAGACCTTGGAAATTATCCAGTAGTGATTTTTCCATTATTTTATGAGACAGTAAAATTTTCAGGTAAAAATTAAATACCCTATAAATATACGATGTGTAATATGACATCATAATTATCTAAAGTAATGCAATTAATACTATGAATGGTATCCAAGAACTAATATATGTTTTAAAATTAATATATTTTGATTTTATGTTAATTTTATTTATTTTATAAATTCGTTATTAATCCTTAAATACCATTAATATATTTTATGCTTTTAAAATGATTTCTTAAAGATCATGACTCACTTCCACATAAGTAAGGGTATTACATTAAAAAAATTAACCTTAAACATATAAAATAATTAAAATTTACAATTTTATATAAAACATGAGAAAAACTCATGGGATAGTTTGTGGTTTTGGGTATTTTATTTCATAGATTCCAAAATTAATTTTTGATAAATATTAACGAAATCCACAATCATTTCCTATATAAACACATATAATACCCTAGTGTTATTAACTTTAAATACTTTTATAACATACTTACTTAATCCTCTCCCATTCATAGTACTCTTAAGGTTCCCCCAAGCTATCAAGAGGCTCCTCCCTTGTATTGGGATTCAAACACTCATGTAAGGTATTTTTCTCTTCTCTTTCCAATTCAAGAATATCTTTTATGTTATGTCTCTCAATTTCAATTTACTAATGTTGGGATATGTTCTTCAATATCCCCATTATAGTAAATTTTATTTCTATATTATTATATACCCCTTTCACCGTCATTAACCCCACCCATTAACCATTATATACACCTGTTACCATGATGAAATTTTGTAAAGGGTCCCCAACATCTCTTCTTTATTCAAGTTTATTTATTATCTAATGACTTATATTTTAAATTCATATTGTTTGTAAATGTCTTTAAATTTCCCCATTACTACCCGTTTTTTACAAATGATGAGAGTCCCCTTTCTTTCTCATCAATCCATTTAATAATTTTTATGTGATGTCGTTATTCTTTCGAAATGTCACCACATTTTTTCATGCCAGAACAATTGTGTGATGAATACCATACACATTTCATATCAATGATGTTCACTTTTATACACTTATAATTATCTAAATTAGGACTTATGACACAAACCATTCTAGTTCTACCCCGAACCAATCACCTGAGTTAATCTGTGAGAAGGCCTGAAGGGCATTCTCAATCCCCATGGGCTAGCAACAACTTCCTACCTATCAAAATAAATAATGGGAATGATTTTACCCGATTGCGTAAACAATAGAACAAAAAATTTAAAATAAATCCAAACTAAATATTCCTAACCAAAAAAATCCAAATAACATTCGATTATTAAAGTTTACACTTTAAACAAAAACCCAAAAATACTAAAATAGAAAAAAAAAAATAACAAAACTACCCCAAACCTCCGGACGATGAGGGGAGCGACATCCCCAATCTACCTCCACCACCATCTATAAGAGGGAGACCACTAGGAACCCAAATTCCAACACAAATCACAATTCCTTTACCTAGAATACACATAGCCTGACATCTAAATACAACCAAAGGTGTATGTTGGGTGTGAGTAAAATCCCAATAGGATGACACCTAAGAAAAAGGTTCCATGCCAAAATTTTAATAAGATAATCTAACATGCCCATTTAAATAAATGATTTTAAAGAAAACATTTTTAGGAAATCATTTTTAAGTAAAATTATTTTAAGAAAATAAACCACCTACCAAGAAAACCAATACATTACCATTTTATTGAAAGAAAAAGTGATTTTTTAAAGTTCACATGCACACTCAACCACTCCAAATAGGTCCACCCTATGATGAAAGATGGCACCCCATCATATAAGTTATTGTTCCATGGGTAAATCCACAAGGTCAAAATAGCTCGTTTGGGATTCTAGAAACCTCACTTCTCGATGAAACATGGATTAGAAACAACAACCATCAACATTCTCATGCACAAGTCACTAGTAGGAGACACCACCATAACCTAGTGGTATCCAATCATCATCCATGTTTTGTTATAGTTGTTAATTTCAATCCTACTAAGTGAAACTGTGTTGTATCCCATTATGTATCACTCACAAGCTAGTCCTAGGTCAACCACCTAGTTACTTGGGATTCCCTTTTTTGTGATCAATCATTTTTCACATTCCACATAACACCCCACATTCACATTTCATCAACCAAACAAATAATTACATATAAAATTCCATTACGTGCAAACCAAAAATCCATTTTTAAATAAATACGAGCACTAAAACCCTTCAAGAACATGAGTCGCTCCTCTAATAAAATTTAAAAAGTCATATAAAAAGTTTATAAAATTATTCCAATAAGAACCAAAAATATTTACACCAAAAACACAATCAAAATGATATTTTAAAATTAAATACACACCATAACCATTTCACATCAAAATTTACATCACATGCATGACTTGGTAAATCATTCGAAAAATTTATAGAACATTTCTAAATATAAAATCATGGGTTTTCACCAATAACATACACAATTTCACATATAAATTTCACTTTAAAACCAAAAATTCAAAATAACCATATCAAAACATGATTTCAATTATTCAAACAAATTCAAATTCAATTTCAAAGGTGAATGACAATATTAACATGACTAGAGAACACACTTTTAATTAAAATCACATTTTCAACACAATCTCACCATATGTTCTTTTGAAAACAAGATTCGAACCCAACAACCAACCCATAAAACATTATTATGAAACATCACATTAAATCAAAAACTCAAAACCTAATCATATTTACTTTTAAGATCAATTTTCACCACATAAACGTTTCAGTCAACATAGAAATACCTTTATCACCAAACGATTAAATCATATAACATGTCTATAAATTCAAATAATTATATTAAATTTATTTAATATTGTTAGGGAGTAAAACCACCATCCTCATATAAAGAAATTGTTGTAATCCGGTGTGGAATCTTGATCACACCTCAACCACGCCTCAAAGAAACCCTAGCAAGGAAATATTTACCAAAAAACATTAAGATCGAACCCTAACTAACATGATGAAACCAAAAAAATCAAAACCCTAGAAACAAGAAACGAAAACCCTAAAGAAAAGTAGTAGAAAACAATACACATAGAGAAAATGGTGTGGTCGTTAGAGGGAGAAGGTACGGTTGTCGAAGGGGAGGGCACTATCGGGGTTACGTGCTGGAGAAGGGTGTCGGCTGGGGTCACACGTTGAAGGAGGGTGTCGACCTATTGGGGATCTCTCAAGCATGTAAGGAGAGGAAGGAGGGGGAGTGACCACGTGAGGAGGAGATATCAGAGGAAAGCTTGCTGAAGGAGATCACTAGAAGGAGGGGCACAAGGGGGTTCATGTGACAGCAAGAGGGAAGGGGGAGAGGGAGGGTGGTGCGTGAGAGGAGGGGAAATGGAAGGGTAAAACCCTAACCCAAAATAAAATAATATATTGATATATATAATAAATTAATAATTATAATAATAATAATAATCCCAATAATAATATTATCATTATTATTAAAACAATTTTTCTAATTTTATTCTACATAATCCAAAAAAAATTACTCTCATTTTAGCTTTATTTTATTTTTCATTCAATTTATTATTTATTTCAAACATTGGGCATGTTGTATGGTGACCTTGGAAAATCCACATGGTTTCCAAATCGTGATCTTCCCATATTCCAGATGTTGTCTAGCCCAAAATACTCATTTTTCAATAAAAACTAAAAAAATTCAATTCAAGTTTCAATGAAAATCCCAAAAAATTATCCAAAGACATGAAAATAATAAAATTAAATAATTAAAATGGTCAGTGTGTGAAAATTCTCCCTCCCCTAATGCTTTTTGTCCCTGAAAATCCATCCCAATGTCATTTAGAAAAAAACCAATACACCCTCTCTGCTCAAAGAGCTTCCTGATAAAGAACAAATGAGAGAGGCAAGAACAATGTCAAAAAAAGAAAAGACTTTCAAATTAAACTCAGGAGACCCAAAATGGACTCCCCGCCAGGTGTCACTCACCCCTAAAAGCTACGACACCTCTAGTTGATAACCAAATTATAGGAACTCTCAAAACAAACAATTCAACATCCGAAGAAAGAAACACCTTAAACATTCCCAAAGAGGCTCTTGTATTTTACTAGAAACAAACGATGAACTCAAATAAGGCTACCACAACCTTGCTTCACAACACCGTTAAATACACATCAACCCCAAAATTTACTCACGAGAGGGGCTTGGGATTAGAGAGATAAGAACGAGACTACCTACTGCCAAACCAACACTCGGGGCGTAACAATATTGTTGTCACAGGGAGGCTCTAGTGGAATCCCCATCATAAGAGGCAACTAACACCTGAGACGGAACCGGAATACCAGCACCAGGAGGCCCAAATGGGATCCCCATCATAACAAAGATACTAACATTGATTTAATTCTAGTGAATTTTTGTGAGACCCATGGTGTGTATCCCACCATAAAGATGAACTAGATTAATTAATAGTCATCGACTGACATAGAAAACCCAACATAAGCTAACCCTGTAGCTTCCTGCAGAACATAATACCCTAACACATGGGTCCCATCCACAGAAACATCAATCCAAATAGAAGACACCATGTGGTTCATCACTACTATGGTCATTACTATCCTCAGATGATCCCAAATCAAAACTGAGTTCGACTTATGAGGTTGTCCATACATAGACAACCCCACATATATCCACATCCACAAGGGCACAAGCATCAAGCTTCGAAGAAAGGATTCAACTACACCTATTTATAACCAAATGGGAATCCTTACACTCATGTGGGTCATGATATGGAGATAACCCCATGTCTATTTTCACTAAATGGGGCCATTAAAGTAGATTAGCCACACTAGAACTTCAAAATTCCTCCACCTCCCACACTGAAGATGGAAGTTACACTACAAGAAAATAGTGTTTTAGTGGTAATTTTTTCACAGCGGTTCTGAAAACCACCATGAAAAAACTGCCACTAAATGCTTTTAAAATATATTTTATATGTCACAAACAGAATCAGGTCGCCATCCGAACCGACGCCCGACCCGGCCCGCGGCAAGGCCCGAAGGGCGTTCCCGATCTCCACGGGCTGGCACAAGTGCCCGGGTATCAAAATAAACTTTGGGAACGATTTACTTGAGTCAATAAATATAAAGCAGCCAACCAAAGTAAACCAAATAGAAGTAAAGATTACAGTCAAACATGTAATTAACCAAATAGGTTTTTGGTTCACAAGTATTCAAAGCCCAAATAACACTAAAACAAGATGACCAAAAACCAACCTAAGGACTGTCGCCCGGTGTGAGGACACTGCCTCTAAGCCACCACCAAAACGCCACATATATAGTCCTGCTAACAACCAGAACCACTGCTCCCAAAAGCTGGACCCTTCCCTATATCAGAAGTAAACAAGTATACTTACACCCAAGGGTGTAAGTATGGTGTGAGCAATCGCCCAGCAGGATATCACCAAGAAAAGATTCCACGCACAACTATCAAAAGACAACCATTTCCAATGTTACAATAAAGAGAGAAATAAGTGCAAAAGAAAAAGGTTTTCATAAAATGATTTAAAAGAAAGGCCGTTCAAGATAAACACATTAGGATAGCAGTTCAAGTGACATATCACGTATCATTATGCACGCAAAACAACTGGTGGCACCAAAGGATGGGAAAGGCCCTATGGGTACTAGAACTAGTGGGATCCTAGAACGTCGTGTCTCGGTGAAACGTGGCTTAGGCGGCTACGACCCTCAGAACACGTGGCTTAGAAGGCCACGACCCTCAGAACATGTGGCTTAGAAGGCCACGACCCTCAGATATCATATGTTTAGTTAGTGTTGCAGTCGTCAAACCTGCCAGTGAAACCGGGTCGGGTCATCTCCGGAACACTAGCTCACTAGTCCCAGTCTCCCAACCTAATACCACGGCTTCCCTCCTTGTGCTCACCTAAGGATCAAAGTTCATATAGCATGTCACATTATCACTTAGAGCCAAACGTGTCACCTGCACACTGATATCCTCTTTGGAAACCACACGCACACACCAAAACTTCCTTTTTGTTTTTCCTCTTTTAAAAAAAAACTTAAACCACACTGCACAGTTACAAATAATAACAAACAGCCAAAGTGAGTTTCCACAATAAAAGAAAAGGACTTGCACCACATAAATAGACCACTGGAAAATTAGATGCACACATTTAAAAAGTAATCAAAACTAATTTTTCAATATGGAAACTAATTAGTAGGGTGCTGAAAGATTAAACCAACACGCAAAATATCGCCAGATGATAATTGAGTGTGGAATCACCTACCTCAAACAGGTGCGGAAAAAGGCACGGCGCAAGACTCCAGTTGCGCCATGGTCGCACCGTCTTGAGCCGTCAAACAGGTCCTAAAAACATCAGATCGCACAACAGGTTCAAAAAATTGTTAACATAATAATAATGATGATAATAATAATAGTGACAACATAATAATAATAATAATAATAATAATAACGTAAAAATAATAATAGTGAAAATAACAAAATAATAATAACAATAATAATATAATAATAACAACAATAATAATATTAATAATAACAATAATACAAATAATTAAAATAATAATAATAATAACATATTAGAATAATAATAATATAATAATAATAATAGAAATAATAATATAATATAATAATAATAATAATAGCATACCCATAATATAATAATGCTAATTTTATAATCTAATAAAAATAATAATAGCATAACCATAATTTAATAATAATAATAATAATATAATAATAATAACAGTAATAATAATATAATAATAATATGATTATTATTGACATAATAATAATAACAGAATAATAATTATAGTAATAATGTAATAATTAACATATTAATAATAATAAAAGGAAACCTTGATATCTTATAAGTTAAAATAACAAAATGAAATAAGAAAATAAAATAAAATAAAAAAAGGAACAAACCGGAAGCGGGAGGCGTTGGCTGTAGCAGGGTGCCGCAGGGGCGGCCTGAGGCGGAACAGTGGAAGCGGGGAGTAGGCAGGGGTGCGCCGGCTGGACGGAGGAGGAAGGAGAGCGGCAGGGGCACGTCGGCTGGACGGAGGAGGAAGGAGAAGAAAAGAAGAAGAAGAAGAAGAGAAGAAGAAGAAAACAGCGGCCAGGGGGGAGAATAAAATTAAAAAAACAGAAGAAGAGACTTGGTTCGATCGGGGAGGAGAACAGGGCAGCGGGGGTTTCAGCTCCACGAGGAGGCGGGCGACCGGGATGTGGGACTCCGGCCGGGGAAGGGAGCTGCAGCCAGTCCTCAAGAGGAGAAAAAGTTAGGCGGCAGGGGTTCTGGTGCGGTGCGCAGCAGAGAGAAACGACAGGGGTGGTCCGGCGGGAGGTGCGGGTGGAGGCGGCTGGTCCGATGCGGGAGGTGCGGGTGCAGGCGGCTGGTCCGGCGCGGGAGGTGCGGGTGCAGGCGGCTGGTCCGGCGCGGGAGGTGCAGGTGCAGGCTGAGAGTGCCGACTGGGGAAGAGGAGGAAGAAGAAGAAAGGGAATAAGAAGGAGGAGAGGAGAAATGGGGTTCCGCGGGATAAGGAGAGGAAGATGTGAGGGAGAAGGAAGGAAAAGAAATAAAATAAAAAAAGAAAAGGGGGTGGCGGCGGCTAGGGTTAGGTATGGGAAAAAAAGTTAAACAATTTAAGATGAAATAATAATATTAAATATCATAATAATATTAGAAATAATAATATTAATAGTAATAATAATAATAATAATCTTAATAATAATAACCGCATAATAATAATAATAATAATAATAATAATAATAATAATAATAATAATAATAATAATATATTAGCAATAATTATAATATCATAATAATTAGAAAGATATTAATAACAATATTAATAATATAATCATAATACAATAATAATCGACAAAACCATAAAAAAATTTATCCGGTTATTTAACGTTCGAGCATCGGCACCACGTGCCGAGCGACGTGAAGCCAACACGCACTTATCAATATGCACTTAAAATAAATTTTATCCAGCTTGATCGTGCCTCGTGCGCACGCCAAGCGATGTAAGGCCAACGTGCATTTATCAGCGCCACTGCGGAAGCCCCTTGTCGATTCGGTCCACACATCAACCACGCAATTAAATAAACCCGAAATTTAAAACTCATGAAATAAAAATTTAAAAAATTAAATTCGTACCTCTAAAAGATGATCGGGCGTGACAATTCTCCCCACCATGAAAACTTTCCACCCTCGGAAAGTCAGCTCAAAGCCTAATCAGAGAAAAGGAATGGTTACTCCTACTCAACCCATGACTTCCGCTCCCAAGTCTCGTGTTCATCATTCCCGTGATGCAAAAGAACACGCACCAGAGGAATGGACTTTCCCCGCAACACCTTCTCCTGGGAATCCACTATACGCACTGGTTTCTCGACCACAGACAAGTAAGACTCTATCTCCAGCTCCTCCCAATTCAGCACATGCGACGGGTCGGGGTTGTACTTCTTTAGTTGGGAGACATGAAATATGTCGTGAATCGAAGTCAACTGCGAGGGAAAAGCTAACCTGTATGCCACCTTTCCAATCCGCTCAAGAATCTCGAAAGGTCCGACATATCTCGGTGTCAGCTTCCCCTGTTTCCCCAAACGACGGTGACCCAAGCGAGGGGCCACATTCAGGAACACTCTGTCCCCCACTGAAAACTCGAGATCCCACCGCCTATGATCTGCATAAGACTTGTGGAGACTCTGAGCTTTCAACAACCGCTGCCTAATCAGCTTGACCTTCTCAGACGTCTCCTGAACAAGACTCGGTCCCAAGAGCGAGGCTTCTCCTACCTCAGCCCAGCACAAAGGAGACCGACAAGGCTGGCCATAGAGCGCCTCAAAGGGTGTCATTCTGATGGAAGACTGGTAACTATTATTGTAAGCAAACTCGACCAGCCCCAAATGGCAATCCCATGAGCCTCCAAAATTTAACACACAGGCTCAGAGCATGTCTTCCAGAATCTGATTCGCCCACTCCGTTTGGCCATCGGTCTGAGGATGGTATGTCGTGCTCATCCTAATCTGCGACCCCAAAGCCTTCTGGAGGCCTCCCCAAAACCGTGATGTAAAGCAGGGGTCCCTGTCAGAAACAACTGCCAACGGCACACCATGAAGTCTGACCACCTCCTGAACATACAAGAGGCCCAGTTCCTCCACCTTCGATGTATCTCTGATCGGAATAAAGTGAGAAGACTTGGTCAAACGGTCAATCACCACCCAGATGGCATTCCTCCCTCTAGGTGTATGAGGAATGCCAATGGTGAAGTCCATAGCGACCTCATCCCACTTCCAGGTAGGAATGGGTAATGGCTGGAGCAGGCCAGATGGTCTCTGATGCTCTGCTTTCACTTGCTGGCAGGTGTAACATCTGGATACGAAGTCGGCTATGTCCCGTCTCATACCTGGCCACCAAAACTAACTGCGAACATCGTAATACATCTTGGTTGTACCAGGATGGACGGCCCACTGAGATTGGTGGCTATCCTGCATTACCACCTTTCGCAGAGACAACGACACTACAACACAACCCTTAAAGCATAGGAACCTCTTGGAAGACAAAGACCAATCAGAAGGAGTCTCCCCACCATGAAGAAACTGCATAGATCGCTGAAAAAACTCATCACCAGGCTGCTCCTGCTGAATCAACTCTAGAAGGGCAGGAGTCAACTGGATGCTAGCCAAGAAAGTACCTCCACTATGCTCCCTGATCTCCAAATGCATCTGGGCGAAGAGCCCCATCAAAGTCCACTCATCGCTGGACTTCCTCAACGCCTGCACTGGTACTTTTCTGCTCAAAGCGTCAGCTACCACATTACCCTTGCCAGGGGTATAGACAATATCAAAATCAAAACCCTGCAGGTACTCGACCCAGCGGCGCTGCCTCAAATTAAGATCCTTCTGAGAGAAAATGTAGGCCAAGCTCTTATGGTCCGAGTAGACCACAAACTTCTCCCCAAAAAGATAGTGGCGCCACGTCTTCAAAGCATGCATCACCGCCGCCAACTCTAAGTCGTGAGTCGGATAGTTCTTCTCATGCGTTCGGAGTTGGCGAGAACCATAAGCCACAACATGGTCATCCAGCATGAGCACACATCCAAGGCCCGTACCTGAAGCATCACAGTACACCATATAGCCCTTTCCTGACTCCGGTAAAGTCAACATAGGTGTGGTGGTCAACCGCCGCTTCAACTCCTCAAAAGATGTCTGGCACTGTGGGCTCCACTCAAAATTCACCCCTTTCCGGGTGAGTGCGGTCATGGGGGAAGAAAGCCACGAGAAGTCCTGGACAAGGTGCCTGTAATAACCAGCCAAGCCCAGAAAACTCCTGATCTCAAACACATTTCTCGGCTGCTCCCAAGACATAACTGCTCTGATCTTTTCGGGATCCACTGAAACCCCTTGTTCTGAGACGACATGCCCCAGAATCTTCACTTCACTGATCCAGAAAGTGCACTTCGAGAGTTTGGAATACAGGCGGTGATCCCGCAAAGTGCCCAAAACAACGCGTAGGTGATGCTCATGCTCCTCCTCAGATCCAGAGTAGACCAGGATGTCATCCACGAATACCACGACAAATGAGTCGAGATATTGTTGGAACACCCAATTCATGAGCGCCATGAAAACTACAGGAGCATTTGTCAGTCAGAAAGGCATGACCAAGTAATCGAAGTGACCATACCTACTTCGGAAAGCCGTCTTCGGGATATCTGCTTCTCTCACCCTGAGCTGGTGGTATCCTGAACGCAAATCAATCTTGGAGAACCACTTTGCCCCCATCAGCTGGTCAAACAAATCTTCAATACGAGGCAAAGGGTATTTATTCTTGATGGTTACCTTGTTCAACTTCCGGTAATCAATGCACAACCGAAGGGTTCCATCAGCCTTCTTCGCGAATAAAACCAGTGCGGCCTAAGGAGAGACGCTCGGGAGAATGAATCCTTTAGATTCCAAATCATCCAGCTGTATCTTTAATTCCCTCAATTTGGTGGGGTCCATGCGATATGAGGGAAGAGATATAGGCTGTGTTCCTAGCGCCAACTCAATCGAGAACTCCACGTCTCGCTCTGGGGGTAAGCCAGAAAAATCATCTGGGAAAACCTCTGGGAACTCATCCACTACATGAGGTAACCCGCCCTTGAAATACCACCATCGTCCTCCAGTGCGAGCGATGACAACTGATAAGCAATATTTCCAAGCTCAGGGTGTGGAGGTCCCGCACGTCCCGACCGAGGATCCCATTCTCCGTGAAATAACTGAGGAGTCCCATCTGGTGCTGTAAAGCTGACTCGGCGTTGACAGCAATCAATGTGCGCCTGGAAGCGAACCAGCCAGTCCATACCATGGATCACATCAAATAGGTCCATGTCAAGGACCAAGAAATCCCATTCCATCTCGACTCCCGACACAGAGAGTGCGCACGATCGGAACTTAAGGCCTTGCTCCCTCTTTTTCCCCAATGGTGTTACCAACTCCATAGAAAATGATAACAGCTCTGTTGGTAGGTTCAACAGATTCACAAAATGAGTAGATTTGAAAGAAGCTGAAGCACCAGTATCAAATAAAACTGCAGCTATAGAAGATGCAACCAGAATAGTACCTCGAACCGTCGAAGGCCCTGCATCAGATCCCGCTAGTGCCTGATCCACAGCATGCAGTTTCCTAGTCCCTACCTGAGAACGACCGCTCGCCTGAGGCTTTGCCCTGATATGGCTCTGCCCTGAAGACGATCCGGTCCTACCACCACGCCAACCAAACTGAGATCCTGTCGTCCTGGTCGGCTCTGACTGAACTGATACCCCTCTAGAAGCCACTGATCCATCCCCACTCTGATAAGGGCGTGCAGTCCTGCAGAAGCACTGTAGATGTCCCACAACTCCACATCCATGGCATGGTCTGGGAGGGTATGGACAAACAGGTCGGATGTGCCCTTCCCTTCCGCACTGATGGCACACAACAGACCCTGCACCAGAATCCCCAGATGAAAACTGCCTGGGACGATGACCTGAGCTGCCATCACCCTTCTTCCATTGCTCATCACACTTCCTCTTCTTCTTAGATGAACTGCCACTGCCATGCCCTGACACTGATCCAGAAAACCCCGACTTTCCCTTCTGGACAATCTCGGCCATACAAGCACGATCGACCACCTCAGCATAAGTCTTCAGCTTGAACAAGAAAACCTGGGAGTGAATTTCTGGTCGAAGGCCCTTCTCAAACTTCCGAGCTTTCAAGAATTCACTCGAAACTATCTCAGGTGTGTACCGTACCAGTTCAGCAAAGCGATTTGCATACTCCATCACTGTCTGATTCCCCTACGAAAGCTCCATGAACTCCCGAGATCTAGCATAGGCTACGAACTCTGGACAATACTGCTCGTTGAAGATACCCTTGAAATCCTTCCAACCCATGTGCTCATGCTTCCCAGCCTGGACCACTGATTCCCACCATTTGTGACTAGAACCCTCCAGCTGGAATGAGGCACACGTCACCCTGACTTCCTCAGGCGTGTCAAGGAAATCTAACATGCGTTCTATCTTCTCAAGCCACTCCTCTGCCTCCTCAGGTTCTGAACCACCTCGGAAAGAAGGAGGTTTGCTCCTCAGAAACTCCTGAGCTCTATCCTTCCTGGAGCCGAATTCTTCCCCTCTAGCTGGAACAAGGGCGGGGGCAGGAGTCGCCCCTTGTCCCAAAGCCTGAACGGCTCGGACCATTGCCTCAACTAATCTCTGATCAAGCGGCGCGGGATAACTCTCTCCGGCCTCCTCCCGTGGATGCATGAGAACTCTCCGGGGAGGCATCTTACTGAAAAAGGACATCAATCAAGAAAGAAAACCATCAATAAAAAGGGAATAAATTTTTCCAACAAGATAAACATTCATCAATAAACCAAACATGCAAAAACGAATCCATATAAAAACTTTAATTTCCTTACCTAATGTCTACGTACAGTCTGCAGCCTGCACGTCCCACCCAGAAAATAAGTGAAAGAAGCACCCTGACATCCCATGGTGACTCAGCAGCTGTCACGAGGCGTGCTAGCTAGGCACCCTACTCGCAACATGAATTCTGAGCCCCGACAGACCCAACTCATGTATAATCCAACTCATCCCAAATAACATAAACCACCAACAAACCTGCCTCTGATACCATTTTGTCACGAACTGAATCGGGTCGCCATCTGAACCGACGCCCGACCCGGCCCGCGGCAAGGCCCGAAGGGCGTTCCCGATCCCCACGGGCTGGCACAAGTGCCCGGGTATCAAAATAAACTTTGGAAACGATTTACCCGAGTGAATAAATATAAAGCAGCCAACCAAAGTAAACCAAACAGAAGTAAAGATTACAGTCAAACATGTAATTAACCAAACAGGTTTTTGGTTCACAAGTATTCAAAACCCAAATAACACTAAAACAAGATGACCAAAAACTAACCTAAGGACTGTCGCCCGGTGTGAGGACACCGCCTCTAAGCCACAACCAAAACGCCACGTAGATAGTCTTGCTAACAACCAGAACCACTACTCCCAAAAGCTGGACCCTTCCCTGTATCAGAAGTAAACAATTATACTTACACCCAAGGGTGTATGTAGGGTGTGAGCAATCACCCAGCAGGATATCACCAAGAAAAGATTCCACGCACAACTATCAAAAGACAACCATTTTCAATGCTACAATAAAGAGAGAAAGAAGTGAAAAAGAAAAAGGTTTTCATAAAACTATTTAAAAGAAAGTCCGTTCAAGATAAACACATTAGGATAGCAGTTCAAGTGACATATCACATATCATTATGCACGCAAAACAACTGGTGGCACCAAAGGATGGGAAAGGCCCTATGGGTACTAGAACTAGTGGGATCCTAGAACGTCGTGTCTCGGTGAAACGTGGCTTAGGCGGCCACGACCCTCAGAACACGTGGCTTAGAAGGCCACGACCCTTAGAACACGTGGCTTAGAAGGCCACGACCCTCAGATATCATATGTTTAGTTAGTGTTGCAGTCATCAAACCTGCCAGTGAAACCGGGTCGGGTCATCTCTGGAACACTAGCTCACTAGTCCCAGTCTCCCCACCTAATACCCCGGCTTCCCTCCTTGTGCTCACCTAAGGATCAAAGTTCATATAGCATGTCACATTATCACTTAGAGCCAAACGTGTCACCTGCACACTGATATCCTCTTTGGAAACCACACGCACACACCAAAACTTCCTTTTTCTTTTTCCTATTTTAAAAAAAACTTAAACCACACTGCATAGTTACAAATAATAACAAACAGCCAAAGTGAGTTTCCGCAATAAAAGAAAAGGACTTGCACCACATAAATAGACCACTGGAAAATTAGATGCACACATTTAAAAAGTAATCAAAACTAATTTTTCAATATGGAAACTAATTAGCAGGGTGATGAAAGATTAAACCAACACGCAAAAGATCGCTAGATGATAATTGAGTGCGGAATCACCTACCTCAAACAGGCGCGGAAAAAGACACGGCGCAAGACTCCAGTTGCGCTGCGGTCGCACCGTCTTGAGCCGTCAAATAGGTCCTAAAAACAGCAGATCGCACAACCGGTTCAAAAAATTGTTAACATAATAATAATGATGATAATAATAATAGTGACAACATAATAATAATAATAATAATAACGTAAAAATAATAATAGTGAAAATAACAAAATAATAATAACAATAATAATATAACAATAACAACAACAATAATAATAATAATAATAATACAAATAATAATAATAATAATAATAACATAATAGAATAATAATAATAATATAATAATAATAGCAATAATAATATAATATAATAATAATAATAGCATACCCATAATATAATAATGCTAATTTTATAATATAATAAAAATAATAATAGCATAACCATAATTTAATAATAATAATAATATAATAATACTAACAATAATAATAATATAATAATAATATGATTATTTTTGACATAATAATAATAATAGAATAATAATTATAGTAATAATGTAATAATTAACATATTAATAATAATAAAAGGAAACCTTCATATCTTATAAGTTAAAATAACAAAATGAAATAATAAAATCAAATAAAATAAAAAAAGGAAAAAACCGGCAGGGGGAGGCATTGGCTACAGCAGGGTGCCGCAGGGGTGGCCCGAGGCGGAATAGCGGAAGCGGGGAGTAGGCAGGGGCACGCCGGCTGGACGGAGGAGGATGGAGAGCGGCAGGGGCACGTCAGCTGGAAAGAGGAGGAAGGAGAAGAAAAGAAGAAGAAGAAGAAGAGAAGAAGAATAAAATAAGAAGAAAACAGCAGCCAGGGGGAGAATAAAATTAAAAAAAACAGAAGAAGAGACTTGGTTCGATCGGGGAGGAGAACATGGCAGCGGGGGTTTCAGCTCGACGAGGAGGGGGGTGACCGGGATGTGGGACTCCGGCCGAGGAAGGGAGCTGCAGCCAGTCCTCAAGAGGAGAAAAGGTTAGGCGGCAGGGGTTCTGGTGCGGTGCGCAGCAGAGAGAAATGGCAGGGGTGGTCCGGCAGGAGGTGCGGGTGCAGGCGGCTGGTCCGACGCGGGAGGTGCGGGTGCAGGAGGCTGGTCTGGCGCGGGAGGTGCGGGTGCAAGCGGCTGGTCCGGCGCGGGAGGTGCGGGTGCAGGCTGAGAGCGCCGGCTGGGGAAGAGGAGGATGAAGAATAAAGGGAAGAAGAAGGAGGATAGGAGAAATGGGGTGCCGCGAGAGAAGGAGAGGAAGACGTGAGGGAGAAGGAAAGAAAAGAAATAAAATAAAAAGAAAAGAAAAGTGGGTGGCGGCGGATAGGTTTTGGTATGGGAAAAAAAAGTTAAACAATTTAAGATGAAATAATAATATTAAATATCATAATAATATTAGAAATAATAATATTAATAGTAATAATAATAATCATAATCTTAATAATAATAACCGCATAACAATAATAATAATAATAATAATAATAATAATATTTTAGAAATAATAATAATATCATAATAATTATAAAGATATTAATAACAATATTAATAATATAATCATAATACAATAATAATCGACAAAACCATAATAAAAATTTATCCGGTTATTTAACGTTTGAGCATCGGCACCACGTGCCGAGCGACGTGAAGCCAACGCACACTTAACAACGCGCACTTAAAATAAATTTTATCCATCTTGCCCGTGCCTCGAACGCACGCCAAGCGATGTAAGGCCAATGTGCATTTATCAGCGCCACTGCGGAAGCCCCTTGTCGATTCGGTCCACACATCAACCACGAAATTAAATAAACCGGCAATTTAAAACTCATGAAATAAAAATTTAAAAAATTAAAGTCGTACCCCTAAAAGACGACCGGGCGTGACATTATAAATGTTTTAAATTTTCTTCAAAATAAAATTTACAATTTGTTTAGCTGTGGTTTTTTTAAAACTGCCCCAAAATTGAAGAATTTTTTTTAATTTTTTAATTTATTAATTATTATTATTTTGATAATAGAATATATTTTATTATTTATAAATTTCAATATATATTTTTTTCAATTAATAAATATTTATAATTATTATTTAAGAATATTTTTAAACTAAAAACAAATCATTAATAAGTTGAAAAATAGACTTTGACATCAAATGACCCAAACTTTTGATCCGGGAGTCCATTTATGACTCACAAGTAGTCAAATCAAAGTTTATCAAATGATATAAAACAAATGTGGATTTAAATCATGTGATAATCAAAGGAAAAAATATATTTAAATTTCAAAATTTGAAAATCGAACTTGAACTTCAAAACTGCCATAACTTTTAATGCGGATGTTCATTTGGGCTCTACCATATATAAAATCAAACCCTACAATAAGATCTACACCGTTTAGGTTGGTTACAAATTTTTCAATAATTTTACCCCATTTTATTCGACTAGAAAGGCCCAAAAGGCCTCTAAAATAGAGTTTTTATTTACAAACTCTCATTTATTAAAATTCAAATAGTTATAACTTTCAATCAAGGTATTTATCTGTCTTGTACCATATATTATATCGAATATCATTTCATGATAATCGATTTGACTCATTGTGGTGCTGTAAAAGGAGTCTCAGATCAGTTTTTATTGACATTTCAGTTTTTTAGGGTTTTTAGCGTTTCTTAACATTTTATGATTTATTTATTTATTTATTTCATTATTTTTTTGTTATTTTTTATTTTTTTATTTAATATAAATTAATTAATTAGTTAATTATTAATTATTTATCTATTATCTATTATATCTTATTTCTAATTTCTTATTTATTTATCTACTTATCAATATATTTATTAGTAAATTAATTTATTAATTTATTTAATATTTAATATTTATTTATTTATTTATTTATTTAGTTATTAAGTATACATTAATTATAAATTTATTTTCAATTTACTAATTTTTTATTTGTTTTTTATTAATTATTAGTTTATTATTCATTTATTTGGTATTTATTTATTTATTTATTATTTATTAAATATAAAATATTTTATATTAATTATTAATTATTCATTGTCAATTATTAGTTATTAGTTATTATTAATTGTTAATAATTTATTATTTATTATTTATTATTTACTATTTACTATTTACTAATTATTTTTTTACTTTTTAGTTCTTAATTATTATTTATTATTTATTATTTATTTATCTATTATTTGTTAATTTATTATTCATTTGTTTTTAATTTATATTATATTAAATTATTTTTTAATTAATTTACTATTTAAACATTACTTATATATATTGTATGTTATAAATTATAAATTATATATTATATATTATATATTATATTATATATTTTATATTATATATTTTATATTTTATATTTTATATTTTATATTTTATATATTATATTTTATATATTATATATTATGTATTATATATTATATATTATATATTATATATTATATATTATATATTATATATTATATATTATATATTATATATTATATAGGATGACGCCTTTCTCTCCCGGCTCTCCCCCTCTCCTCGGCTCTACCAACGGTTTCCACCGGAAACCCTTCGCCGTGGGGGTCAGCGATCAAGTTTAGTGGTGTTTCTATTCTTTCTTCCTTTCATCCCCTCATTTTCTTCGTCCTGCTCTAACAGCTCGACTTCTCCTTGGGATCTGCCCCTGGTTTTTCTCTCGCAGCTGGTCTGATCCTATCTTGTTGTCTTCGGCGTCAACCTCGTCTCGACGGTGGCTTTTCCATCTCAGTTTGGCATCGGTCTATCTCTTAAAGTTGATGGCCCCTGATGCTTCATCAGCCATTCTCAGGATGCCCTGATGCCCTCGCGACCCCCTCCCTTTTAGGGTTTCCTGTTTGATTTCCCTGTGGTGAAAGATCCTTTACATCATTCGGCTTCACCGTTTCTCCTCCCTTCTCAGCCTTGGCTTGGCTTCCTCTTCTTGGCCCTACTCGATCTCACCTCTGCTCTTTCTACCGGTCCCAACTCATCGGACCCCAATATTGGTCTTGCGAGTTGGTGCCCATGGTATTTTGGGATGGTGATGGTGGTTTCATCTGGGCGATTCCTTCTTATTTTGGTTTCTAGATCTGGTCTTTCTTGTCAACACACCTCCTCTGCCCTTATTGCCTTACCCATCATGCAAGACCCCATTTTTGGTCAAACACGATGATGTTTTAAGGCTATTTGTGATGGTGATGGTGGTAGGGTTGAAGGAGATTCCTCTCTAGAGATGGCGGTGTTCACACGGTGAATGGATTCGGTTAGACTCATCACAATGTTTGACGACTTCGTTGTTTCATGGCATTCTGGTTCCATAAGCTATTTTCTACTTCATTTTGTGGTGTTCTGTTTGGTGCATTTTATGCTATCATTAGACACTGTTAGGTGGATCTCGCTGGTTATTGGTGTAAATGGTTTGGGTGTTTTTTCGTCACCGGTGATGGTGCTTTTTTGACGATGACAATGGACTCCGGCGGTCTTCCACACCGACGATCTGGTGTAACGATCGATCTATCTTCGGTGTCAGTGAGGGTCTTGAGGCGGTTCGATGACTGAGGCAGTGTTGATGGTATGAATACCTTTTTTTTTGTATTTAAAAATTTTAAACGGATGGATGACGTTGTTATGGAACTGGTAGAGTTTTGATTTTCGTTTTTGTGGACTTTGAATTTCATTTTGAACTTTGAATGTGGTATAGTGGGGTTTGATTTTTTTATACAGTATTGTTGTGGATCTTTATGTACGGTTCCCACTTACCAAAAAAGTGGTTTTTATAAAATAAAAAAATGGATTTATGAGGTTATATATTATATATTATATATTATATATTATATATTATATATTATATATTATATATTATATATTATATATTATATATTATATATTATATATTATATATTATATATTTTTTATTATGTATTTTTTATTATATATTTTTTATTTTTTATTTTTTATTTTTTATTTTTTAATTTTTATTTTATATTTTATATTATATATTATATATTATATATTATATATTATATATTATATATTATATGTTATATGTTATCTCTTATCTATTATCTATTATCTCTTGTCTATTATCTCTTATCTATTATCTATTATCTATTATCTATTATCTATTATCTATTATCTATTATATATTATGTATTATATATTATTTATTATGTATTACGTATTAAATATTAAATATTAAATATTATACCTTATATCTTATAACTTATATATCATATCTTATGTCTTATATCTTATGCATTCTATATTATATATTGTATGTTATATGTTATATATTATATATTATGTGTTATATATTATATATTATATATTATTTAGTATTTATTATTTATTATTTACACGTTATTAATTACTATTTACTTTTTTCTATTTATTATTTACTGTTTACTATTTACTATTTTTATTTACCATTGATTTCCATATTATATATCTTATTTATTTATTATTCATTTATATTATATTTATTAATTAATAATTAGAATATAGTAATTATTATATATTAATAATTACTTATTAATTAATTATTAATCATTAATAATTATTGATTATTGATTAGTCGTTATTGGTTAATAATTATTGATTAATAATTATTTAGTGTGTATCTATTTGTTATGACTTTTTTTTCAAATAATGTATAGATTTGTATGTATATATATATAAATATATTAAATTTGATTTATTGACCACATGAAGAGTCTGTTGGAGTGCTAAAGTCTTTATAGAATAAGTAAGAGGAAAGGGGTTCAAATATCACCAAATGTAGGATTTCTATATATGGCTTTGGCATGTGCATGGACATGGAATTTTGCATGGATATAGGAATGAGCATGGTAATAATAAATAATAAATTATAAATAAATTATAAAAATAAGTAAATAAATAATTAAGAAAATAAGTAAATAAGTAAAGTAATTACGAAAATAAATTAATTAATTAAGAAAATAAATAATAATTACACAAATAATAAATACTAAGTAATAAATAAATTATAAATTATAAATTATAAATTATAAATAAATAATAAAAATTGAATATTAAATTTTAAATAATCTATAAATTATAAATAATTAATAATTAATATAATTAATTAATTACGAAATTAGAAAAATAAAAATTTTAAAAAATATGATGATTTAGCAATGGTTTAAACACCCACTAATTGATTATCGACACATGATTTAGCAGTGGTTTTTTGAAACCCTCTCCAAATTATTTAACGGTGATTTAAACCGCCGCTAAATGCAAATTTTGGCAGTGTTAAATAAAAATCCTTTACACCCGTGGGGGTTTCTAACTATGCGCCAACTTCACTCAAGGACCTATGACTGGATCTTTGATGGTTGAAGCATCTCATTCCTCATAGTCTAGTGTCGAAGACCCCTGAACAAAAATCCTTCCTGCTGGTACAACAAGTAACCGTGTCGCAATCCCAGATGGAATCACCAAGACATAACATACTGTGAAACCAATATTACTCTAACTAGTTATTTTACTGAAACAAGGGATTAGAATATGTACATGCATCACCCGTTGTTTCTTCGGATGATAAACATTTTGAGGAACGACACATAGAATACACCTTCATATAAAACAATTGAATTGGAATTTCCCAAAGGAAAATACACTTCCATCAAAATAGATGTTCTCAGAAGATTGCACAACCTTCACCTTTACAGTCGAGCGAGTACACGACACCACAAGGCATCACCAAACATGACCATTGCAACTAATCAAAACAATACAAGGAAAAGGGACCTTAAATAGAATCCCAAACAACACATGTTTCCTGAAAACAGTCATAACTGCTTCTTATGACCAGATTCGCCGCACAGGTGGCCTAGAATAGTCTCTTTATTTGAAGGAAAAAAATATCTAAATAAAATTTCAAGATAGTGGCCCATACCAACAATCCAAACCACTTACTATATCCCCCATTCGAATACCCCTTCACCTCTTCCAAGTAGGTTATTCAGGATAACAGGTGTAAAAATTCACCATTAAAAACCGAAATGACTCAAGAAAAATATGATTTCTTTCAACTCCTTTTGCATACACCCTTTTGCTGGGAGAGGATTCACTTAACCAAATGAATAGAAATGTACTTACCCATAAAACCCAAGAATTAAGTCATTACATTGATCAACTGGAGGGTCTTCCATCGGTGGATCACCCATGTCCGCAATTTGAATATAAATCAATTCTTTATGGGGGTACACACTATCCAATAAGGGAAATACAAGGAATCTGTCAAACTGGTCCATTGGCCAAAACATATAGTAAGCAACACCAAATTCAAAAAAAAGGAACCCGCTCAAATGCATCCCAACACATTTTTAAGAATAATCTACTAAGCATTATCTCAAACAGACCCACGAGAAAAATGCATCTTGAAACATATTCCAAGTAAGTAGAGTTTTCAAACTCAAAACACCTTACATGGGATAATAAAAAATCATAAAGAAATGCACGAAATAACTACATACTATCAAACATTACATCCTTTGTTTTAGAAAAAAATTGGCAATGAAATAGGGTGTGTGGGTTGCATATTCATCAATGGTACCTCATAGTCCTCACACATGCATCTCCTCATGCCAATTAGGCTACAATTCACCTTCCACATATAACCCATGCATGTGGTTACCCTTAAAAATACCTAATATCAAAACTAAATTTCATTCCATTATTTCTAAACCAAGATTCAACCATTTCATTTTTTCAAATTCACTTCCCATTTCAAAATTTCAGGCAAACCACCTTTCATAAACTGTTATCCTCAAAATTGGACCCATCTCTAGTTTCATTAAACATTTCATGAAAACCCGAATCATTTAAATAAAAACCCACTTTCAAAATATAAACATAAATTTCAAAACATTCCATTTAAAAACATTTTCCATTGTACTATAAACCTCAATTCATTTCCATCCATTTAATTAAAAACTAATTATTTTCATTTAAAAATAGTTTCAAATCCCCTTTTCGAAAAATAAAATTCCATTTTCCCCAAATCACAAACTTTCAATAAACTAGAAACTTTATTCATAAAAATCCAACCTCTATAATTTTATCCCATTTACTCACAATCATTTTTCAAAAATTCACAATTCCAAAACATTATTTGGTTAAATTCTAAAAATTCATTTCCCACCTACCCAAAACCAAATCATTTTTACTTAAAAAAATCATGTTTCCATGATTCCTAAATACGGTCTTTTTATAAATGATTTCTTCAAACCCAATGAGGAACAATATAATGCAAGAGGAAACTAGTACTGATGGAAAACATGGATATATGGTTGTCGGCCATATGCCAAGTGAACCACCATCATAGAGAGTATTATGGGACAGTGTATTCTTCTCCACATGTCTTTCCAAGACCTCTGAACTCCCAGAGACCACTGATCTAACTCCTATTCCATTTCCCAAACATGAGTAAACCACATAAGATAAAGAACATAGATAAAACTCGACTTCCCCTAGCGGCTTAAATCCTGTCACAAGGTGTGATAGTCAGGTACCTTACTCATAACTATAACTTCAGGTCTTGATAGTCCTAGTTCCAGTCTATCCAGATTGTTCCCCAAGGAACATGACCCAAAAGATCAAAACCTTCCTCCGATACCATTTTTTCACTTACCAATCTGGGTCAACCCTAAATCGGACATCTAATTCAATTCGCGACAAGGCTCTAAGGGCATTCCTGATCCCCACTGGCTGGAAATAAGTGCTCAGGTATCAAAATAAGTCATGGGAAAATTTTTACCTGGTTTTATAAAAAATAAAACCATCAATTTAAAATAAACCCAAACTAAAAATTCATAATAAAACAAGGAATAACAACTTTATAGAATTGACGTTTTTTCATAAAACCCCCAAAACACTACAACATAAATGAAACAACAATACTACCCCTATCCTCCAAGCGATGAGAGGAGAGACATCCTTAATCAACCTCTGCCACAATCCACAATAGGGATACCACTAGGAACTCAACCACAATCACAAAGCACCAAGAAATTACCTGGAATACACATAGTAAAAGATATACAAACACATAAATGTGTATTTTGGGTGTGAGACAAAGCCTAGTAGGATGTCACCCAAGAAATAAGTTTTATTCCAAAACATGAATAAGATAATCTAACATGCACATTTAAATAAATGATTTAAAAAACATTTATAGGAAATCAATTGTTTATAGATATTTTTTAAGAAAAGAAACCACTTACCACGAAAACCAATACATAACCTTTTTCTAGAAAGTTAAAGGGATTTCTAAAATTTCACACAAACACATCCATACACAGGAGGTCCACCATATGCCGACAGATGGAACCCCATCATATAAGGTATAGCACCATGGATAAATCCTTAGGGTCAAACGATCTCATGTGGGATTCTAAGAAGCTCATATATCAGTGAAGCGTGACTTAGAAACCATGATCATCTACATTATCCTACATGATCCACTAGTTGGTGAGACGCCCATAACCTAGTGGTCTCCAATCATCATCAATGTTTTGTTAAAGTTGTCAGCATTTATCTTGCTAAGTGAAATCGATCCCTATCCCCTTTCATATCACTAGAAATCTAGTCCTAGTCCTTCCACATAGTTACCTGGGATTCCCTTTTTGTGCTCAATCAAGTTAGGCATGCCACATAATGCACCACATTCACATTTCATTAACCAAACCAAGAATTATATATCACAAGACACCACTTGCACACCAAAAATTTATTTTTTAAAAATATACACACCAAAATCCTTCCTGAACCTGATTTTTACTTCTCACATATTTTAGTAGATCATTTAAAAATTATATAAAATAATTTAAATGAGCACCATAAGTAATTTCTCTAAAAACACACTTAAAATACCCTTTTATAATTAAGCATACACTAAAACCATTTAAAATAATTATTCGCATCACATGAATGACTTTGTGAATCATTTAAACAATTTATAGAACATTAATAAATAGCACATCAAGGGTTTGCACCAATTAAATACAAAATTTCATATATAAATGAAACATTAAAACCAAATACATAGTAAAACCATATCAGAGCATGATATCATTTATTCAATCAATTTTCAATTAAATTTCAATGGTTCACAATAAGCTTAACATTCTAAGGGAAAATAATTTTCATTAAAATCTCATTTCTAACACATTCTCACCTTTATTAATTTTAGAAACATGATTCAAAACCAATAACTAACCCATAAAACATTTTAATGAAACATAATGTTAAATCACACACCCAAAACCTAATAATTTTTCCTTATAAAATCTATTAACACCACATAAACATTCCAAAAAACGTATAAATACCTTTCACACAACACAATTAAATCATAGAATAGATTTATAAATTCAAATAAACATATTCAATTAATCTAATAATGTCAGCGTTAGAACCACCCACCTCATATAAAGAAATTGTCAGAATCTGGTGATGAATCTCCATCGTACCTCAAATAAACCCTATCAAGGAATGATTTACCCGAAAACATTAAGATTAAACCCTAAATCACAAGATCAAACCCCAAAAACCAAAACTCTAGCCACTAGAAATTTAAACCCTAAAGAAAACTGAAAAAAAAACTTACTTAGAGGGGAAGAAGGTGTGGACGCTAGAGGGAGGAGGTGTGGCCTTTGAAGGGTAGGGTGCTGGTAGGTTCGTACACCAAATAAGGATGTCAGATAGGGTTACATTCTAAAGGAGGGTTCCAACCATTGGGGGATCATTCATACAATGAGAGGGACGAGGGGGAGCTGTTGTATGAGGAGGAACTATCTGAGGAGATCTTGCTGAAAAAGATTGCTGGAAGGAGGGGAATGTGTAGGGGGTCATGTGATTGGAGGAGGGAAGGGGGGAGGGTGATGTTTGAGAGTAGGGTATGGGAAGGGTGAAATCCTAACCTAAAATAAAATTATATATATATATATATAATAATAAATTATTAATTATAATGGAAACAACAACAATTATAATAATTATTATCATATTCCCAATAATAACCTTAACATTATTTTTATTTTTATAAAAAATAATTCTTTTAATTTTATTCTACCTTATCCTTATTTTTTATTTTACTCGCATTTTAAATTTATTTTATTTTTTTTCAATTTATTATTTATTTCAAACACTATACATGCCCTATGCTGACCCATGTGATGCTCCACAGTTTCTAAACCATGCTCTACCTGTGTGCTAGATGCTGCCAATCCCAAAACACTCATTTCTGATTAAAAAGGAAAAAAATTCAAACTGGGTTTCTACCAAACCCAAAAAAATCTAAATCCAAGAAAAAAATAAAATGAAATAATTATAGAGGTTGGGTTGCAAAAAATTACATGTATGTATTCCACACTCCTTGATCTTGGAATCAAGTATTATGATGAATGAATCTATGTTTCATGATCTATGTGGAACATTTAATGTGAGAATGAAATGAAAGTTGTGAGTGTGCCCCAATTTATATAGATATCCAATGCATTGGGTAATTTTTAGTCTAATGAGACATTATATTAGAATAGAGAGTGAACTCAATTATTTTATAGGGATTTTTCCACCATGGTGTCTTGTAATTTAGCCTTGACATATGTTTATGATGCAATATTTTAAGTTGTTTCCACATTTCCAATGTTTTTTCTTGATTATAATTCTATATAGTGTCTCATTTTTTTAGGATTCATACTCTTTTATTCCCCATTGATATGCCTTTTGTCTATCATGTATTATTATTTTCAGGTTATTAGATGTTTATTCCATTTCTGGTATTTATAGCTCACCCCTTTCTTATGTATGTCCCCAGGTTATCCCACTCAGTCTAAAGTGTGATCATGTTAAGGAATCTTTCAATAAATATTATTTATTCCCCATTTTATGTATTTTTGTAATGTACCTAATTCATAAAGAACACTATAATTATCAATCTTCTAGGTTTTATTATGTGTACTTTTATGTAAAAAATCATGAATTAATTTATAATAATAAACATGGTTGTTTAAGTTACCCCTAGGTCATTAAACTTGACATGAGACATCCCTATGAGGGATCCATCCTTCAAAGACTAACATACCTTTTCAATAAATTATTTAACCATCCTTGTAGGTTTTTTTCCTTTTAATAAATGTTTTCAAGAATTAATTCAACCAAGTAAAATGGTAGGCCATGAGTTAGTCGCCTATAATTAATATCATAAAGGAATTGTTTGAATAAATGATTTGAGTAAATTTGATTAAGGTATCTAAAATTTGAGTCCTGGGTAAATGAATAGAAATGTGACAGATAATTATTTATCTCTTAACCTTGCTGAGTGTGATACTTAGATCCTTATGGGATTCCTTGTATGGGATCATAAAACTTTATAATTATAATATTTATACGTATTGTATATATGTTGAGAGAAATACTAATTATTTCTAGTATTAGATTTCCATGTGTTTTCTTACCTCCACATTAGGAATATTGGTTCCCTAGGGGAGACACTTTAGATGAGATCATGGAAAGGTGGTTACACGAGGTCACGAGTGATACTCATTCCCCAGGTAAGATACATAGGGCACAATCAGAGGTCCGATTACACACCATAAAAAGTGTGATACATTAGATTTAATTTATGGGATTTTATGGATGGACTCTTATTGTATTGGGATTTTACAATGCCTAAGTATAGATACTTGGGATTCCATCTCGATCGACTTGGACAGGCTCAAGGATCCCTTTATCAAATTTCAAAGTTTTCATTTAAAATTAAAGAATAATAATATGAAACTCAATTGTTGGGATGTGTCCTCTACTCCAAATAAAAAGTTTTGGAAGGCTCCACCATTTTATAATTTTCTTATGTTGATCACTGTTTTACTATATTTCCATATACAAGAAATTTACCTAGGGTTAGAGATATCTAACTTCGGAAAACCATTTAGTATCGGTTGGGTATCGCACAAGGAATATTAGTGCGATGTATGTATTTATAAATTTAATTACATTTAATATTATTGGAACATTGCTCAAATTATATAAACAAACTTGATTGATCAAGACACTGTTGGTGGTGTCCTATAGAGCATATCTCAAACTCATATTGGGATTCCATGGTACCCAATACAACTTCATGGTTACAGGTATAGATAAAGGTAATCATCTAACTTATGATTCTTGATTTTTAGTTCCATGTTGGAGTATGGAAGCATAGAATCAAACCTATGCTCATGATACTTGTTGTGGATGTTTTTTCCATTTGTGTATTTTTTTAGCATGTGGTATATACATGTATCTCCTGAGTCATGTGTACTATTTCTTTAGGAACAAAACCATCTTCATCATATTTTTATTTATTGTTGACTCAGATTCCATCTTCTTGTTGTTATAGGATGTTTACTATATATTAATTTTCTTTTTCTTGTCTATTACTCTATATTGCTGCATATATTATTGAATACCTATGTGTTACACTCTTACTCATGAGGGAATTTCATCTAAATGAACACACTCTAAGCCCTCATTTCTAGTCGTCAACCTCTAGAATATGGGGATGTTCTCTTGAGGCCTTGTGAACAACTATCTCAGGGTACCACTCAGAGGATTTTGGGGCGGGATGCCACACTGTGTTTTCCTAATTCTAGTTCATATTATTTATAATTAACCCTCCCTTGATACATGCCATAATTCCTCCAAAACTAGTTTCCAAGAGATGGTGGGGTATTTATTACAAGTAGAATAGTATACAAGGCATTAAATTCCAAGGACTAAGCTTTTGTAGTCCCCAAGAGAATAGATATATTACATTATAACATTATAAAATCTAATTATAAATTTTTATTCCATAATTATAGCATTTTTAAATTGTATTATTCCACTTCATAATCTAGGTAAATGGGGAAATAAAGTGAATTTGTTGAGATTAAATGTGCAGTATAGAAAAAACACACATCAGAAGACAATAAAAGAAAAATATGGATTCTGAAACATCATGAGTAGAACTAAATCCATAAAAAATGAATTCATAAGTTTAATCCACGGAAGAACGAAAGAAATTTAATCACATGGATCATAAAAATAAATTGGAAGATAGAATTTCATAATTCTAGGCATCATAATCCAATCATTGATTCCTTGTCCCAAAACACTACACATAATAGCTGAAGGAACTCCCATTTCCATATCTTAGTTTTCCCATGTGAACATACAGTATACTAAAATTCTATATACTTATGATACCCATCCTTAAAATAAAATTCCAATGCATTCCATCAAATACCAAATGAATTTAGGCTATACCTGGCATAATATTCATGGTTTACCAACTTAGAAATGCATGGATACTTTTCCAATGGATATTTTAATATATGATCTTCCTGTATGGAACAATATATTATGAGAGTAATAAATAGATTTCCCTATAAAATAAATTAATTATAATTTCTTTGTGAATTACATTTGCGGTGCTATAAAAGTGTTTAACAAACACCATTACACAATATCAATATAGGGATAAAATCCTATGATCCCAAAATATAGCGTAATTTAAGGCATCACATTGACTATAGTGGATGGTTGACAGAGTGGGTGTCATTGGGCCATGAATGTGAGGCACTGTCTGAGGTTGGTTTCAGGCCTTGTGGGAGATGTTTTGAAGGTGGCATATTTAGTGGCCTCTATTAGTCTATGGGAGTGACATCCAAAATGATGGATTCAACTAGGTTTCCATTAATGATGGATTTCAGAGGTCCATAGAGAAGAGGCACAGAATATATTTGATAGGCGATGGTGGGTGGTGCTCGACCGAGTTATGCAGTCGGTGGTGCAATAGGGACAATGTGTAAAGTTCTATTCAACTGAAATATGTTTTGTTGATCATACATGAATGTGGGTACCTAAAGGTTTGGTCCTTTAAGTCATGTATTTAGGAATTCCTTCCCACCAGTTCTAAATTCCAAGTAATAGGATCTATTTTCCCTGAAAAAATATAGAGGTTTTTTTGTTTAAATTAAAAATAGAGGCTTCACTTGCCTGCTGAAAAAATGTCTAAGTGAATTCTTTCAACACATATATAGAACAAAAAGAGATTAATTGTATTCATAAAAAACTACCCACAACAAGTGATTGATATAGATTTCTTGCTAATGGGTACTTATGAACATTATATATTTTCAATGTTTTTATGAAACTATATTTTTAATGGTAGGAGGCCAAAGAAACATATATGCAGAGACCAGACATATCATGTTAGGACACTGAGAATGGAGGGTGAATCTATGTACCCACATTTTTACCGTGTTTTAATTTCAAATAAACCTTCTAATCTGGAACCAATTATATGGTTAAGAGGAATGGATCTGTTGTAGGTTATTAAAAATCACATACACACAAAATTTATATAATAAATTAAATATCATCAATGTTTTTTACTTCGTTCGGTACTAATAATTACTCAATTACATGATCAACCTATGGTTTTTTTGAAAATTATCTTATCACTATAGCTTATAGTGATTAAAATTCCTGGAAATAGCTCACAATGATTGTGAAGGAAATAAAAAATATTCCTAAGTGAGTGTTGTTTTTATAATAGTTCCACCAGAATTCAATTGAATGGTGTATATAGAAACCACCAGTTCTTCAATGTTATTCATAAAATCTTGAAAATGATATCTCAACTACATTGAATGTTTTTTTCATGAACTAAGTAACATTTTTCATTAGCTGAAGTACTTCAACTAGCATATTGTCAATAATATTTTATGTAGGATGTACTAATACTCATTAATTATGTGGAATATGAGACATTCACTTAAAATAGAATGGTCTAAAAATGAATTTATCAACACTCTTTAAGTTTAATTCATCATGTCTTTATTAAGTGCTCAGATAGATGCTCTTTTAGTCAATAATGTTCGTAAACACAATCTAAAATTTTATTCTATGTAAGAAACAAGCATTTGGAAACTCTATTTACATCTTTCATGTATACATATTTCATTGAGTTTTATGAACATCTTATAAAAAAATCCTAGAACACAAAATTCATATTTATTATTATTATTATATGTGTTCACTTCCAATGTATGTTTAGATTATGAATTTTGGTGATTCTACACTTATAAATGTGCTCGTGCACTATCTTCCTTAAACCTCTATAGGTCACATCACTTACACCTTAGAAGTGAGTGTTATCATATGAATACATATTTAATACACCATGAAGAACCTAATTTTAAGGGGTGTAACACACTATCCACCTTGTGTTCCTTATATTTTGTTATAGTTTTCATGTTTCATGAATGTGCACATGAACTGCCTCTTCTATTTCTATAGTTATAAACTAAATGATCATTTTATCCTTCTTCATACAAGATTTGAAGGTGTGGGTTTTCAGTCTTCATACGAACTAAGAGATATACATGAAGTGTATCATGATGCATCATGTGGCTTCATAGAATGGATTATTCACAAACCCTTATTTATGTTGAACACAATTTCAAAGAATCATGGATCCCCTTCTACTTAATACTGAAATAACACTTAATGTAAACTATTTTATTCATAAATAAATCTGAGATTGTGTCGCACTAGTTGAATGACCACTAAATTATCCTCCTCCCTTTTACAAGGAATGTTCTACGTGGATATGTTCTTTGTCAACCAGAAATTAATGGTAGATCTGTTTTTTTTAAGAAATATTTATCTCGATTAGAAGAATACTCTTAATTCTAGAGTCTTGGATATTTATAGTCAGAGATTAATTTCCTCACAACTCCTTAGATCTGAGTTTCAAACTACATTGAATTTCCAAAAAAATATTTTACATCAATGCATTTCTTCAAAAACTAGATTCATTCTTGATATTTGAATGTACACTAAAAAAGCATCATTTTCTTCCGTTATTTTGCAATGATCTTTTGCAGAGAGCTCTTCTCATGCATGTGATGATAACATTATTTTCATTTACCAAGAACCTCATACTCATTCACTATTAAAATTTCATTTTCAACTTCATTTTCAGATCAAAATATGTTCATTATTAAATTTATTCTCTGGTATGCAAGATATTGATTCCTTGCATGATGATTCGTGGCATATTTGAATCATATCATGGTCATTGATTGATAATGAATCACTTAGGTTTGGTGATGGAAGGCACGATCATCTTCTTTGGTGAAAAAATAGAACTATCATAGTTCATGAGGATGAATATGATAGCACCACTTTAAAACAGTAGGGCGCAAGAGATAAAATGGAATGGATTGAACCATCAGATAGTATGAATTTTGAACATATTATTAATGAAATATGAATAGTACATGTTAATATTTTTTCCCATGTTGAATTGGCCAACCACATCATCTTCATATATTAATCATGGTGTGTGGAAATAAGTTCTGAAATCATGAACTCCTCATGACGATGTTCCACCGCGCACAGTAGCACAACCACTCCTATCATGAAACCTTATTGGTGCACTCTCTTATAGGGGTCTCATACATGGGATTCCCTACACATGGTGGTCACTATACCCCATTCTCCACTACCACCCAAAGGCTATCTGGGATTGTTCACTTGGGTGTGGTAGACCTCTATGGTCCCACAAGACCCCTTAGTTGAGCTAGCATGAAATCCTTGTTTGCATATATTTTTAATATAAGCCTCACATAATACTTCATGAATAAGATTCTTACAATAATGAGTAATAAATTATTCTTCCAAAAATCCTTCTTCATCTAAAAATTACAACCAAACCAACTCACCTAGTCATATTTTCCTCTCAATCATCATGAACAATACAATTATATTTTTTCATGGTCATCTCTTCAAATCCACATGCATTGAAACGCAATGCTAGGAATTATTAAATTCTAATTTAAGAAATTATTTTTGAATGTCAACCTTGAATTCTTATTTAAAAAATAAATTCACAATGAAACTAAATATTTGCATGATCTTCATCAAATTCAAATTCCTAATGATATTATTTATATCCTCTACATGTAAAATCTTAAAATATTTATGCATAAATAAATGCATCATGAAAATGAATATTTTCATGGTATTACCCTTATAACATATTGAAGATAATGTGCACTATCTGAATAAATAAACACACGTCTTTAGACTAGATAATAGTTCAAAAATCATCTAATTTAACAAGGATAATTTTCCAAGAATGAAATTTGAATCTATTAGATGAATCCTTAACAACTATTGAGGAATCATCCCCAATCTTGGAGTATTTTCCATTAAAATGAAAACTGAAAACTCCATAAAAATTATCTAGGAATCATCACATCATGTATGGAGTTTTTTAATACTTAATGAGATCTAAGGAATCCATAACAATTCTTGAAGCATCATCACCATCCTTCTTTATTATTTCTAAAACTATATTCATCATTCTCAAAATATTTTTAATCACTAATCATATAATAGTTCAAAATACATTCACTTTCGATTCCTTATAATATATGGATAACAAATACAACCATACTCATCACCCATTCACATGGTGTTTTCAATCTTCCCCTTCATCCTCTAGGATTCCATTCTTCTCACCCCATTATCCTTCACCATATTTTGAATATCTTCATATTATCTCTAACATAATATCTTAGTATGGTTATGTAATCTTCCTATCATCATTCCCTTTGTCTCTATATGAGGTGCTTCTTCATTCCCTCTCTATTTTTTATTCATGCTAGTTCTCACAACACTTCAGTTTTGCTAGTTCCCTTCCATGTGGTCGTTCATCTTGTTTCATGATCAATGACGGTTTCTACCACCACTCTTATCACATGAATATTTTTGATAAAACCCTATACTAGTTTGTCTCATTGATGCTTTGATTGTTATGGTGTTTGGTGTTTGTTGTTCCTAGTGTATTTTCCTCATCGGGTTGTTCTACTTCCTCTGTTATTGTTACCCATTTCTTGGTGCTAGGAATCCTTTTGGGTTATAATAATGGTTCTTTTACTGTATTTGGATGGTTATGGGGGACTCTTTTGGTGTTGAGGGTTCTTTGTGGATAGTTTCGTCCATTACAATGGTCTCCAGTAGAATTTATTGGTCTGGTGGTGCTTTTGTGTTTCATCCACATCAACATTTTTTTACTAGTTTTCTGATTATCTTAGTGGTTATTCAATCCTTATCACTTTTTTCTCTATTCGTAACTCGATGTTCTTTATCCAGTTGATGGTTCTGAAGAATGTGGTTTGTGGTTCCGTTGAAGGATGCCTCTTCGTGTTTATTATTTCCCTCTCTGAACTCTACAATCACAACTTATCCCTTCTGACCATGCCAGGTTGGCCTAGAGTGAGTGTTCCTGGTGAGGTTTTGGTATGGTTTTTTTATCTATGGTGGGAATTTCATGAGGTGTTTCATAGAGGTTGTTGTCCATGTCGATCCTGGTCTAGATAATCAAGTTCTTATTTGTGCATCGTAATCAGTTCCAATTTCCTTGATCGATGCATTCTATTGGTGTTTTTTAATGCAAGGGGTGCTCTGATGGTGTATTTTATGATTGTATCAGTGATTGAGGTTTCTGATGGAGTGTGTTCAGTATGTTTTTGGTTTTTTATAGTATTGTTGTCATATTTTCTAAGAAATCTCTTATATTGGGTTGGGATGATGGTGGTGGTGATTGGTGCATAGGGTGTACTTCTTGAGGTAGGCTCAGAGTCCATGAAGTGCTGATGGTTGCTATTTTTTAATTTTTTGAATTAGAATGTGTCTTCTATGCACTATTTTACGTTCCATCCTTTAAATTTTGTGTGGTGTTTTTGTATTTTTATGGTGTATTTTTATTGTATGATTGATTTTGTGAGGTTCCCACTCAACCATAAAAGTTTATTTTATCCATAAAATTAAAAAAGAGATTTGGAATGTCTCATCGCCCTTATTTACAGTAAATGAAATGTTTTCTCTTCTTCCCTTCATGATATTAAAATAATAAATTCGAATTTTTATAAAATAAATATGGTATCACATGGTTCACATGGATAAGAACATATAGTTTCTCTAATCTTTGTCTATTTGGGTTAACCTTATCTAGAAAACAAGATAGATACAACCAATGTTGTTGTTGAAATCAATTAACAGACATACATGTGATATCACCATCATATTGATTTCTCAAATAGGAGGGGTTGTATAAAAATATTAATAATGTAATATATTATCCTACACAATTTAGTAAATAAATTTGTAATTTCATGTGAAAAAATATTTCAATCCCTCTTTAATGAGATTACTCATCAACCAACACCCCCCCTTAACACACAAATTTGATATAATCCAGTAATAGGAGAGAATTTAAATTGGGTTACCTCCATTTTTGAATTTTTTTTATGACATTAATTTTAGGATATTTATGAAATAATCGTTGCTATCATTTTCTTCATATTTTCTACCCCTCAAGGGGTAAACTCCCTTATAATTGTCCTGGTGGAAATTTTCATAAGAAAATATTCAAGATTTCATGTTGATAATCTCCATTGTGGAACAATTCAAGTTTATATAAAATTTTGAATAATAATTCCATATTTTGTTATTCTAATTTTTTCAATCATTTTTCATGTTGATAATGAAAATCACCTTCAATCCCATAAAATATAAAAATAAATGTTGCATAAGAATAAAGGAATAACATGGAACACTGGTGAGCTTAATAAAAATTTAAATAGGTCTGAGAACTCCCTCTCAACCTAAGGACTCATTTAACAGTAGCTCTAATTTGTTTGGAACTATTCATGCTTGTTTCTTCTTTATATTTCACATTTTTAGATTTCATTGACATCATATACGCTTTACATCCATTTACCTTCATATTGTGTGTGTTTCTTATCATAAAATCCTCCAGTAGGAATGTATATTCCCCTAGTGATTGTTTTTCTATCATCAAAATCTCCCTTTGAGATAGTAAAATAGTTATATAATTAATCACACCATCTCCAGCTATCTTGAACCTTCAACAAAATACTTTAGAGACACTTGAGTTTTCATGTGTTGAAAACCTCTCATGAAAGTTTTTATTTTCATGTGGAACAACCTATTTTTCTTATTTCTTTTTTCTAGAAAGTGTTTTATCTTAATCTTCAAGCAATTCACAATAAACATGGAATTTATCAAAAAAAATCATTAAGTACTACTCTTAAAATATTCTACCTTGGGTTTTCCACATGGCCACATCCAATCATTTCAGTTTCCATTCTTAGGTAACTTATCAAAATTTTCTTTAGGAATGTCATCAATCAATCTTATCATCTATTTTCTATCATTAATTTATTATCATCTTAATTTTCACTTACTCCCATTCATTTCCATAGCATTTTTATAGTGTTCTATAATGTATCCACTTTTTCCATAGTAGAAACATCATTTATTGGTTAACAAGAAAATATTCGACTCAAACTTATCATCCTTCTTGGGAGTATATTTTTTCATATATTTCTCAACTACATTCTTTTATGTACTACCCAAAGATGAATTTTCAACTTTTTTTTATTTTATTATGAATTTGTTACAGTCTATTATTTTCATCAATATATGAATATTTCATTTTTTGAAAATACAATAAATCACCACTAAATTGACCACATATCTTTCAATAATCATTTAAGCCATTAAGATAACCACATTCATAACTGATACATAGATACTTCTACATCTGCGTAATTTTCTTGAGTTTTTATGGTTTCTTCATTTTTTCTCATCTACAATCCCTGAATAAAGTACTTATGATATTTTATTATGTTGACGCATTATTCCAACACTCAATGGACTGAAGCCCAAATCCTAAAAAACCCAAAAATATCCAACAAAACTTTTTCTCTTACTTATAGTACAAATATAGCTAGATTTAGTGGCTTGATATTTCTAGGATTGTCTTTAATTATTTGGAACATCCTTTTGTGATTAATTACTCTTGATCAAACCAAAATCCACCCATGAGGTTTTTTTGGATTTATTAGAATTAATATCAACCCACATTTTACTATATTTTGGATTTGAAACAACATTAGAAAATGAGACTACATTATTGGAAACAGAATTAACTAGCTTTTGGGTCATCTTCTTCCATGAAAATGTAGAAGGTGTAGGTTCTAAGCCCAGTGGAAGCACGTCGATGGGTGTACCCAACTTCAGTTTTACTATTAATAATGATAAATATCATATCTTTCATGATGATACAATGACATATTTTTAGAATAGAAGGAATGATGAAAAGTAATGCGGGTAGTCCTAGAACCATAGATAGGATCATCATATGTTGGTTATAATTAATTTAATTAAAAGACAATAATTACCTTGATGGAATTCTCTCTCTGTTGATGTTTCTGGTTATGATCCAATGTGATATGTCATTGTGTTGTAGAAGCAAAGTGTAGGCTTCCTATAGTGGTGATCCACATGTTCTCCACGTATCATTGGATTTTGTTGAAGGGATCTCTGGGTGCTAGAATGGAAGAGCCTTCACTTGTGGTGTCCACCTTTGGTCTCCTTGTGAGCCATTTCCAAAGGTCTCTCCTAGATCTAGTGGAGGAGGATCTCTCTCATAACTTGAGAGTTTTCTTGGAGGAAAAGAATTCCCTCTTGGCTTGAGATCTTTCTCCAGATCCATTGTGTACAACCGCAGAGAACAGCTCGCTTAATGATAATAATGTAATTGGGATTTATTGTACTTATAATAATAATAAAATGAAATAATTACCCAAAGGAATTTATTCATTTCATTTAATTCTTTGTAAGAACCCATGTATAATAATAACATTTGACTATTATTTTTATCTGACATGCACCCAACGAATTACACCTAATATTATTTAAATTAATAAAAAATATCATTTCTCACAAATTCCTAGAAAAAATACACGGTGAGTATATTAATATACATAACATGTAGTTTCATTATTTCCTCCACCACATATATTAGACCTTGTATAATTACTATTTATTTATAAAATAAATATCACTTCATTACTCGCTAATAAATATATTATTTCCCCTACAAGATATTCTCTCAGATAACCAGTGTCTAAATAAATGCGATTAGGAATTATCGAATAATAATTAAACCAAAATTGGGTATACATTTTATTCAATGCGTGAAATGAATATTTAACTCAGATACGTAGATACACTTAGTGTGTGACCCTCTAGGACTCTTTCTCAATGGCATTATGCAGAGCCTACCAAAAGTCCAAGGATATCATCTAGCAACACGACAAATAACCCATAGTGAAAAAAGTTAATGCCGCAATAATGTTTCACCTCCTATGAATTCTTACCTTGTAATGTAATCCCTTTGTATCTATATCACAAATCAAGTGGGTTGCATGCTAGTTCCATCAACCCCTGTGTTGAATTATTCTCTCTTTCTCTTCCTAAAATTAAACTCATCCATTCCACAACATGGCCATGGATTTATTTACACTATATAAATTCCATCAAAGGGACTAAGATATCAACTTTATTTATGGAATGGAAGGAAAAAATCCTTTCTCGCATTATCTATTAATGAAATATTACTTGTAATACACCCAACATATCCTACCATTCTTTGAGTAGTGTGTCGTTATAGTTTTTTTCAATACATATTAGTGCATAATTTGTAATACCCATTAATAATAATTTTAAAGTATAAGGACCAATACAAAAGACTATAGAAATGAACATCAAATGACACTATGAAATGTGGATTTTCTACTGGTGGGTCTCATTCTCATAATAACCTCTTGGATATTACCAAGGGCTCACACCATGAGAAGGTGACTCAAAGTTTTATGATTTTTCCCTCTTAATGGATTGTATTATTTTTTTCCCTCAAATAACATTATGAGATAGTAGAACATATATTCAAGAATTTTGTTAGGGAACTTCTAGGTTCTCATCATAGTAGGGATCTGATATGACCCTTTAGTGATATAGATATCCTTAGGACATTATCATATTCTTTGTCATGTATAAGAACAATCAAGATATGATATGGTATTTATTAATATTAAAATACAAGAATACGGGTTTATAATAATGTATAAAGTAGTTGGTTCTAGGAGACCAAAATAAACAACTCCTACTTAGACTAGAGCCAACTACTAAAAGCCTTTAACCCACTAGCTCTCACATGATATTCATGCTTCTACTGAGATAGGACTTTAGTCATGGTTTCCTCAAAATTCTTTTCCATGGAAACTCTTCTCATTGCAAATTCACCCCTTTGATATAAATCCCTAAATAGGTGATACTTCTATAGAATGTGATTTGTTTGTTGATGTGACCTTGGTTGTTTTTCAAGAGCCACTACTATAGTATTATCATAATACAATGTGATAGGATATTTGCTGATATAAACCACATCAAGCTTCTAGACAAAGTTCTGAATCCATAAAATGTTCTTAGCTACATCATAGGCCGCTATATTTTCAGACTCCGCTGTAGAATCAGCGACAACTAGATACTTTGATGTCTTCTAGCTCCCAGCTCCCCTATTGAGATAGAGAACATATCCAGATTGTGACATCGAGTCATTATGATCTGTCTGAAAACCAACATCAGCATACCCTCTGATTACAAGTTACTCATATCCTCCTTACACCAGGAGCATATCCTTACTTCTTCTCAGATACTTAAGGACAGTCTTAACAGCTGTCCAATGTTGTTCTCTAGGATCTGCCTAATATCTACCTACCATGATCAGTGCATAGGCAACATCACACCTAGTACATAACATGGCATATATGATGGATCCTATAGCCGATGTGTATGGGATCTTACCCACCATATATTTATCCTATTATGTCTAAGGACACATTCTCTTATAAATACATAGGCCATGTGACACTAGGATCAATCCAATCTTGGATTTTTTCATAATAAATATTAGTATTTAGTTAATATATATACCCAGGCTTAGTTTAAGAATCCTCTTTTATTTATCACAAATGATTTCGATACATAGAATCTAGGTTGCTTTACCTAAATCCTTCATAGAGAAACACTTGTTCAACTGGTACTTAACTGAAAGTTAGACATGTACATCATTTCCAATAAGTAATATGTCGTCAACATATACTAGTAGGATAACGACCACATTCCCATTAAATAGTTTATAAATACATGGATCAAATTAATTCTTAATGAAACCCAATTCTTTTATGGATTCATCAAATATAATGTTTCATGACCTGAATGCTTTATTTAATCTATAAATAGATTTTTTCAACTTGAAAACCTGTTTGGATTCACCTTGTGTCGCAAAACCTTCTCGTTGCGTCATATTGACATCTTCCTAAAGGTTCACATTAATGAATTCTATTTTTAAATAAATTTTTCAAATCTCATAGTCATGGTATGATATTATGTTAAGTATGATTCTTATGCATTTAAACATGGTAACTGGCGATAAGGTTTCATCATAGTCAATTCCTTGATGCTGTCTAAATCCTTTAGCCACTAGAATTAATTTATAGGTTCTAACATGACCATCCATGTCCATCTTTTTATTGAATAACCATTTGAATCTAGTAGATTTTACATCAACTGGCTCATCGACCAGAACTCAGACTTGGTTCTGATACATGGAATCGATCTTAGAATTCATAGCTTCTATCAATGTTTCATCTCTTAAGATCTTTACTAATTCCTCGTAAGATAGAGGTTAATCATTGTACAATAATAATGATTCACCATCCTCAGTAACTTGGAAACCAAATCTCTCTAATTCCCTTACAGCCATTGATTTCCTACGCAGTACTTGTGTTTCTGGAACCTCTTCCATGGGGACCAATAGAACGTGTTCATGTACCAAATTTTGTGTATCTTGAGTATCCACTTCGTCGAATTCAATATTTCTCCCACTGTCATTTTTGAATATGTGCTCCCACTCAAGAAAGACAGATTGTTTGAAGACAATCACATTCTTTTTTGAAGGGTTATATATGTAATATCCTTTCATTTACTTGGGATATCCTATAAATATACACCTTGTTCCCCATGGTGCTAGATTTTTGACTAATAAGTCATTAACAAACACCTCGCATCCCCATACACATGTGTGTGACAAAATGGATTTCATTCCATTCCATAACTCGGAGGGAATTCCATTTGGTGCCTTAGTTAGTAATTTGTTTAATGTGTATGTTGCAGTTTGTAAGGAATATCTCCAAAAGGATAATGGAAGATCTGTATGACTATTCATCAACATAACCATGTCCAACAAGGTGAGGTTCCACCTTTCACTAACACCATTCCACTGTGGTGTATAAGGAGGAGTGAGTTGATATAGAATCTCAGACTCCCATAAAATGTTAATTATTTATTAATTAAGATATTATACACCTTGATACGATCAAAGATTATTTATGTTCTTACCAAGTTAATTGAATTGTTCATTCTTGAAATCCATAAATTTCTCCATGGACTCTGACTTATACCTCATTATGTTGATATAGCCATATCAGCTCAAATAATAAGTAAAAGTAATGAATTAAGAATATCCACCTCTCGATTCTACTAGAAAATGTCCATACACATCTTTGAGTACCAATCAAAGAAAACCGGTGTCCCTTTCACCCTGGTCACTAAAAGTCATCTTGGTTATTTTCCCTTATAAACAAGCATGAAATATATCAAGTAATTTTAGCTCAGTAGAGTCTAAATAACTGTGTTGGAAGATCTTTTTCAATTTCTTCTCATCTACATGATAGAGATGATGATGCTAAAACTTTGTGTTATATGAGTCATGTGAGTTTATTTTGTTATCGATTACCAAAACTTGGTTTTTATAATTTAATACATACAAACTATTATTTAAATTCTCTATACTGTAAAATATGTCATTATTATAAAAGAAACAACCATTATATCCAAACATGAAAATAAATACATCCTTATCCAAAAATGATAAAAAAATTATGTTTTTGGTAACACTAGGTACATAATAACAGTTATGTAAAACAAAAAGCAACACAGTTGTTAATGAGAGATGGTAATCACTAATGGAAAAAGCATCCAGCCTCGTGTAATTGGTAGCTTAAAGATCCCCCTCTCCACTAGAAATATTTTAAAATATAATTGTTTCCTACATGTTAATACATATATGATCCACAAAAGCTATATATAATACCCAATGTTTATAAATGGAAAGATTACACTCTATAACGAATGCACCTTTAGCATCCCCAATCTTGTGGGTGTAGTTTTTCTTCCAGTGGTTTGTCTTTCCACATTAAAAACATATCTCCCACCATTAATTTCCCTTCCTCTGAATCTTACCATTCTTGGAGGGATGATTCTCAAGGGCTTTAGACCATTTATAAATCCTTGTCCTCTTTGAATTGTCCTTCCTCTTCTTATTCACTATAAGAACTGTGGGTATGTCACACCCCACGTCCTTATATACCTAGATAATCAAGGTCAAAAGTTTAAATTGACTCTTCTCATTATTTTTCATGTTTTAGTTGACAGTAAGCTAAAGAAGGTAATGGGAAGTCATGATAGGACGAGATCTATATGCTACTCATCCGGGAACTTGATCACTAAGATATTTAGGTATTCAATGTAGCCAATAATCTTGACTATATAAGGCCCATATTTCACAGACTCTCTAAGCATAATTATGAACAAAGCATTTTAGATCTCATATCTCTCCTGTCTCGCCTTGTGTTTAAAGAGATCATTACGGTGATACATCATTCTATTTGAGTCCATGTTTTAATGTTGCTTTAAGAGCTCATTAGACACTCCCGATAGAATGAAACATTGGACATATGTGGCATCATAAAAATATTTCATATATAGAGATATTTCCTCATCACTATCCTCATTTCCAATCACAACTGGAATAGGATCCTCTAGCACATACAATTTTCTCTCATGGAGAAGGATGACACATAAATGCCTCTACGACTCTTATAAATTGGTACTGGTTAGAAGGTTTTACTTCTTGATTATAGTTCAAAATGATTTGTTTGATGTTATTTTTCTTTCAATTTATAAAAATTAATATGATCAAAGATTTATTACTTTATCATGAAAAAACTGAGACAAATAAATTAATTAATACTTATTAGTCTTCCACAATTTTATCGAAATCCAATAGCCCTCACCATTGACTTTGGAATATTCTGTTTTCTTAATATTCTAGTGGAAAGGATCCATATTTCCCATTGAACTACCACAACTAGGATTTCTAAAGAAAAATGAAAGGTTTTATGTAGGTATTCTAAATTCTAACTACATTAACTTGTAGCTCCTTGATCCGTTGAGTGGACTCCCCAATCCTAAAATCCTTTTATTTTGGATTTCCTCAACCTTTGCCTATTGGTCACACCATGTCCTGTTGTGGAAGTCAACCCTTGATATGAACCAAGTCAAGTCATTCCAAAACCTCGAGTTATAATTCCTAGATAATTGAAAGATCCCAAACTAGGGTTGGTCAAGCACTTTGAACTCTAGTTCGATTCTAACCATGATTATGGAAAGTTATAACAACTTAATCTTTCCTTGAGTGATTTTATCCTTATTCATAAATTTCCATTTTATTATCATTCGTACATGCTTTTTAATATTAAGTGGGATATATTTAAGTCATTAACCATTTCTAAGATAATATTTACCCATAAACTGGTCTTATTTTAGTTCCATATTGCATGATCATTTAATTCATTAATTGTGTTATCGTGACAACACACCCACAATAAATAAACCATGCCACTAATAGAAATAAAATAAATGGAATGATCATGAGATTTTCCTCTTGTTTATTTTATCAATAATTTTATAAACTAACCCAATACCTAGGTGAGAAAACACATTGAACCTTTTGGGTTCATGTTTATAGATTTACACTCGTCCACCTTTGTATTTCCTTGGGTTAGATTCTCCTCAAATCCTAACTTTAACTGCCTCCACTAGTTTGGGAGATCCATCCATTACATTTTATTTTTTCTCACACACAGGTGAGGGGTAAAACGAGGTTTTACATAAAAGAAACCTTGGTCATAAAGACCATATGTATTAATGAGGAGAAGGCTCACAGACCAACACATGTAACTTAAATAAATAAATTAAAAGAAACCATACACATACAATGGCCTTGGTCAAGCTCATTATCATCCATACATTCAACAATATTTATGTATAAATAAAAATATCATTCAATTCTTTCATCATTTTTGTTTTTGATAAATCATGATCAAATCAATTAATTATCATCTTTAATTAATCAATATGTTTATCTTAACCCCCTTTCTAAATTTCCTTGATATTCTCATCCATCATAATTTTAAAAAAATTAAATTCATTTAAATTTATATTTGCACATAACATTTACCTTAGTGGTAACCCGGTGAATTCCCATTCATTAATACCCAATGAGTGCAAATGAACATTACGTATATGTTAAACTAAACACATGTATATTTAACACATATCTTGTGTTGTGCCCTAGCTTTACACCCGCTCCATATTATATGTCTCAAGGGTTTGTATAATATAATAATAAATTATAATCAATATGTGAAATTTTGATGAGTACACGGTGTGTAATTCCTACTACATGACATGTGCTTTCATTCACCATCCATCTGATGTATACACCTAGGGATACATCGTGTAGATGTACTTGGGAAATATTCGGAGTACAAGGTGTGCACAGTCGGCCACACGACGTGTAGTATCCATGTTACATGGTCTCCAGAAGAGAAAGCCTAGTATGTGGTAAGTGGTCAAAGCCTAACGCAAAGAGACAACACACTGTGTCCAGTGGGCCACATGATGTGTAATCTAGAAACTATGTGCCACCTTTTCTTGGTCAACACATAGAGTCATAAATACTTAGATAAACTCTAACACATGGCTTGGTTTGGAGGACCACTCCTGATGCATTGAATCATGACTACATGGATTGACTGTCTAATACATGCTTTGTGTTCTAGTGTTGTACATACAATAACCTTTTACACCTCCGGATGATATCCTATGTTTTGTTTTAATGAAATTTAAAAGAAAAGATCATTTATGTACGGTGAACGAGAAACAAAAATATGAGGAAAAAATATCAAGATTCGGATTTACAGAATGATTAACATTAATTGAAACAGGTAAATGATTAAATGTGTTAATCATCAATGAATAAATAAATAATTATAATCAAAGATATGACCGATCTGATACTACATGTAGGTTACAGGGGCAGTGGAATCACATGGATGTGTGTACCAAACTTTAGTTTTACCGTTAACAATGGTTAATCCGAGATTTTTCATGATGATAAATTGAAGGATCATTATAATAGAATAAAGAACGAAAAAGACAGAGGGAATTTACAGAACCATAGAGAGGATCATAATATGTTTGTTTTAATATATTTAATTAAAAGACTGGAATTACCTTAATGGAATTCTCCCTCCATTGATTTTTTCGATCACAATCCAATGCGATCTATTGTTGCGTTGAAGAAACCCAGTATAGTATTCCTCTAGTGGTGATCCCCATTTTTCTCCATGTATCCCTAAATGTTTTCTAAGGTATCTCTGGGTGATAGAGCGAAAGAGCCTTTGGTTTTGATTTTCTCATTTGATCACCTTGAGATCTGCTTCTAAAGCTCTCTCCTTGATCCGGTGTAGAAGGATTTCTCTCATAACATGAGAGAATTATTGTAGGAAAGGAATTATCTATTAGATTGATATATTTCTTTAGATTTTTTGTGCACAACCACCATGAATGTCTGGATTAATAAGAATAATTTAATTGGGATTTATATTAATTAGAATAATTAAATAATTAAATAATTATCCAAAGGCATTTAGTCATTTCATTTAATTCGTTATAATACCTCATATCTAATAATAACATTTGACTATTATTATTACTTAACATGAACCCTGTGGATAAGAACTAATATTATTTTATTAAATAAATTATATTATCTCTCAAAAATTCCCAAAAAAAACTATATAGTGTGTATATAAATATACACATCAGGTATTTTCTTTATTTCCTCGACCATGTTTATTAGACATTGGAAATAACTATTTATTTCTTAAATAAATATCACTATATTAACCACTAATAAATATATTATTTCACCCACAATATATTCTCTTAAATAACCAGTGTCAAAAAAATGAGATCATGCATCCTTGAATAATTATTAAACCACAATAGGTAAAAATCTTTATTCACATTGTTAAATGAATATTTAACTAAGATACTTGGATACACATAGTGGGTGACCATATAGGCCACTTTCTCAGTGGCATCAGGTGGAACCTACCTAAATTCCAAGGATATCATCTAGAAACATGCCAAGGAACCCATAGAAAAATAATTTAACACTATAATGACATTTCACCACCTACGAACACTTATTGTGTAATGTAATCCCTTTCTATTGATATCTCAAATAAAGCGAGTTGCATGCTAGTGCCATCAACCCATGGGCTCGATTATTCTTTCTTTGACATTCTATAATTCAAATCGGCCATTCCTCACCTTGGACTTGGATTTATTTAGTCCATATAAATTCTATTAAAGGGACTAATGGAAATTCCCGGGTAGAGGAGGATTTTTGGGTTACTGTAGCAGTACTATAGCTAGCACTATTCGGTACTGTAGCAGCCGAAACTATTCATTCATCTGGGTCTTTGGGCCAGCGGTTTGGTCCTTGGGTCCTATAAGGCTTTTGGGCCACCCAAGGCCTTTGGTCCAGTTGATTCTCAATGCCTTCAGGCCACCTTAAGGCCTTAGGGCCGCCCCAAGGCCTTTGGGCCGCATGAATTTCAAATGTACCAGTCAGAATACAAGGGACAAGGCTTTAGATGAGGATTTAGGGAACACGCATACACTAGTGCAGAACTAATTGGAATTGGAAGAATGAGAGGGTATGGATTTTCCATCGGTACCGGGACTATGCATCTTTTCATAGGATAGCTAGCTGACCAACCCTGCAAAGGTGGAATGTTGATATCATGACATATACTACGGAGGAGCAGTTCCAAGTTTTCTTGTCTGGGTGATTCCCTCTAAGACCTATGAGTCATGTAATTGTCTCTAAGCCTTTGGGCCTTGTAAGGGTTTCGTCAGACCCCTTGAAATGTGGATTATCAAAATAATAAATAAGTGAAGGCCTTCGGGCCATTCCGGCTAGTATTACTCGTGACGCACCAAACATATCCTACCTCATTTCAAACAGTGTGTCAAAACATTTTTCTTCAATACATCTATGTGCATCAGTTGTAATACCTATTAATAATAATCTAAAATTTTAAGTACCAATACACACATTCATAGATAATAACATCCAATGACACTATGAAATGTGGATTTCCTATTGGTGGGTCTCGTTCTCATAATATCCACCTATATATTACCAAGGGAGCACACCATGAGAAGGTTCCCCAAATTTTCTTGAGTCCTCACCCCTAATGGACTATATTATTTTTTCCATTAAATAAAATCATTTTGGTTATATAACATATATTCAATAATAGTGTTATGTCACTTCTAGTTTCTCATCATAACAGGTATCCTCTAGGACCCTTTAGTAAAAGAGATATCCTTAGGACATTATCACATGCATTGTCACGTAGAAGAAAAATCAAGATGTGATAAGGTATTTATTGATATTTTTATCCATGAATACAAGTTTATCATATAGAATATATTATTTGGTTATAGTCCACCAACACAAATAGATGGTTGATCAATAGATGATCATGATCCCTTTTTCCATGAATCTGAGTCTCTTCAGATATATAAGTCTCATTAATAGTTTTTGTAGCAATATCCCTTATTCGATTTTGAAACTCTTCACATGTTTGGATGGAATAATTTATCTTTTCATCATATTGGGATGTTATAGCATGTGTATCCTTTAAATTTGTGAATTTAACCTCATGTAAAAGAAATTTTATGTTGAAGGAAAAATTTTCATTATCAAATAATATCATCAATATTTCCCATTAACTTTTAATTTTATTGATATGTTCTTCATGCTTTATATTACCTTCAATAAAATATCTTTTAAGGTCTTTGATTCATATGGACTTAACTCCCAATTTTTATTACTTGACACTGATTGTAGCTTTTTATATTCTTCAAAAGCATATATCTTATGAATTTACTCATCCTGATTCTCTTTATTTTCTTCAACTAACATGTCAAGATATTTAACCTTACATGTTTTTTTGTGTTGAGAATCTCGGACATTCATGGAATCATGGAAAAATGTATCAAGTGCATGGATTAATTTTTCAAAAACATGTTTACTCACATTGCTCTAATAAGAATTCCCTTTGAATTATTCCTAAATTATAGAAATTATTTTATTACAAAGAGTCAAATATTCTTCTTCTTCTTTAGTATGGTCTGTGAAAACATTTCCCCTTTTGAATTACTTTACAAGTGAATCCTCTTGTTCATTGATTTGTTCTTCAAGAAGTGTTCTTTCATAAAAATGATCCTTTAATGAACTAATTACATATTAAATCACTTCTTTTAAAACATTATTCATATAAAACTCAAATAGAGAGTATAATATTTCAACAATTTTCACAGATTAAACATTCTCATACTCTCTATAGCTTGAACTAGATTCTTTATAAGAGTCATTGTAAATATAATTGATAAGATGGAATTGATCCTACTATTATTTCATTGAGATTTTTCTAAATCTATTTTCTTACCTCTTATTATTTATCTTATAAACTCTTCTAAGATACCTTGATGGTTTCTTCAATATTAGTGGATATTAAATTTTCTACATGAGGTGATTCAAAATCTGATTCAAATATGTACATCATATAAACCTTGTAAAAACAATTGGGATAAACACTTAGATCCAATAATATGTGTACCTATTCTTTAATACCACTTGTACAGACCATATGGATCGTGTAGGGACACTGAGAAGGGGGGTGATTCATTATACCAAACTTTTCACTGGATTTCACATTCATTCAAATAACCTATCAACTCAAGAACCTCTACCCTGGTTAATAGGAATAGATCTATTGTGTTATATTAATAGTGAAATACACATGAAATGTAGATAATAAAGGAAAAAACATCAAAAAAATTATAAGGTTTGGTACTAAGACCTACTCTTTACTGTGATCAAATTATGGGTGATTAACAAATTCTCAAATCACAATATCATATATTGATTAAAAATTACTACAATTTGAACACAATGATTATGTAGGAAATAAACAATATATTCTTGGAGTTAGTGGTGTTCTTTATACTGGTTTCACTAGTCTTCAATGGTGTTGTTTATTTAGGCACCACTAGTTCCTCAAAGATATTCATTAAACTTTTGAACTAGATATCTCAGCTATATCAGATGTATTTCCATGAACTTTAAAATTTTATTCATCAATTTAATGACATATACTTTAATTGATTCAAATATATTTTATGCACACTGACATTATACTATTTAAATAATTGGAATATAAAAATTCCATTTAAATATTTTTTTAATAAATATTAACAAATGAGTTTATCAACACACTTTAAGTTAACTTCTTCCTTTATTAATTAATTTCTTAAATAGAAAATATTTTAGTCAATGAAGTTCTGAGACTCAATATAAAATATTATTCTATGTAAGAGACAAAATTTAACAAACTAAAATTTCTTATTTCATGTATACTTATTTTAAGGATTTTTCATGAAATTCTTAATTAAAACACTAGCACACAAACTTTATCATTCTTATTATTTTATGTGTTCACTTCCAAGTTATGTACTGATTATGAATTTTGGGGATTCTTCATGTGTTCATGTTCTCATGCACTATCTTCCTTAAATATTCACATATCACCTCACTTATACCCCACACGTACATGTTATCATAAGTATTCATATTTCATGCACCATGAAGCACATTCTCACAAGGGGTGTAACATAATGTCCACATTGTGTTCCTTCTGTTTTATTTTAGTATTCATGTGTCTTTCATGTTCACATGCACTACCTACCATATTATTTTTGTGCTAAATAGAATGAGTGTCTTAACATTCTTCATGTAAGATAGTAAGTTTTAGTTTCTCAGTGATTTGTAAAAACCAGTAGATAGGTGCATAGAGTATCAGTATACCATGTGTGGATTCATGGAATATATTTCTTGAAAATCCTTTGAGTGTGTTAAACAGAATTCAAAAGACCCATGACTTCCCTTCTCTTTCACCCAGGAATAACACTTCATGGAAACCAGTTTCTTCATGAAGGGAACCAAGATGCATTGTACTACTTTAATTCTCGTGTTATTCTCCTCCTTCTTCTTTATGAAATCCATGTGGTTTTCAGATCTCCTCTTCACAAACCATACTTTTATGGTGGATCTTATTTTAAAAACATGATATCTCACTATTAATCGTAAGCATACTACTATATTGAGGGTATTGGATATTTATAGGAAAATATTCATTTCCTTGCACCACCTTTGATATAAGTTTCAATACATATTGAATATCTATAAAATATTCTGTTTCAATTCCTATTTTTAGATAACTTATTTATTTATGGTATTTATTTTTAGGATGAAAATAATGGTCTTTTATTTTGTGAGTTTGTGATGCTACTTTTCAATAGATCCTCTCATGCATGAAATCATCACAGGATTCTCATTTACCTAATATCTTGAAATGCTTCATTATTTAAATGTCGTACACAACATTGTTTTTAGATCATCTAAAGTGCATTATTTGATTTATTCTCATGCATAATAGATGGAGACTTTATGCATGATGATTCGCGACCTCCTAGACACATTTTCTAGGTCCTAGATTGATCAAAGAATGATTGGGTATAATGATGTAAGGGGTGATCATCATTTCTAGTGAGCAATGGTGTAATCAATTTGCAGGAGGTGGAAGATGATATCACTAGTTTAAACCAAAAGGATGAGGTAGATCAGTCGTCTTGTATTTAAGAAATCATATGGCTTACGTTCTATGCATCTTTTTTAATTTAGATGAATAATACATTCCTATATTTTGTACCACATTGAATCAGTGAATTTCCTTATCTCCATATATTAATCAAGGAGTGTGACAAGCGGTTCTGAAATCCAGAACCCCTCCTCCACCATACCACATCACACGATGACACTTCCTCTCCTACCTTGTGACCTTCATGGAACATTATTCTTTGTGGGACTTATACACCAGCCTACCTGCACATAGTGTGTGGTATAACTTTTTCTCCTCTGATACCCACAGTCTATCCAAGATGTTTCACTTGTGCTTAGTCAAACTCCATGGTCCAATAAGAGACCTTGGTTGAGCTATCCTAGTATTTTTATTGGTTGGTCATATTTCTAATATAAACATCATAAAAATAATTGGAAAATAATCTTATTATCTTAATTTGTTATCAGTTGATCTTAAAAAATTCCTTCTTAAAATATTATTTCTAACCAAAACAATTATCCTCTTCGTTTTCTTCACTTAATAAATAAGAGAAATATATTTATATTTTTTATGGTCACCACTTAACATCCTAATTCATTAAAACACAATGTCTAGACTTCATCGATTCATATTTATGAAATTAATATTTTTATATAAACATTTAATTATTATTTTTAAATTAAATTCATCGTTAAAATTATTTTTTTCATGATCTTCATCAAATAAAAAATCCTCATGCAATTCATTAAATTGTATGGGTGTAAATTCTTCAAATATTCCTGCATAAATAAATTCATTATAAAAAATAATATTTTCAAGGTCTTCACCTTATCAGGTGTTGATGATAGTGTGAAACCTCATAGAATAATAAGAAATTTTCATTGAATATAAGAACAATTCAATAATAATCTGTGTAACTAAGGATAATTATCCAAGCATGGCACCAAATTCCATTAGATGAATCAATAAAAATTCTTCATCCATAGTCACCAATCATGGAGAATTTTTCTTCCAAATTAAAACCAGTTGTAACACCTTGTTAATTTTTCTAGGTATTATTATACCCCTATTTTTATCAATCTTTGGTTGGGTTTCATTTAGGGTTATTTTGGGTCTAAATTTTAAGTGTTTTATAAATTCTATGTTTGTACACAGTTGGCGCACAACTTTTCCAAACTGTTCCCCTATTAGAGAAAATGGTGAAACCAAAGGAAGTTGGGTTTTGAATGGTTGGTTCATAGTTACTAATTCTTTTTTTACCTCTTAGGATAAAATATTTGGCCCATTTAAAATAGGTGCATGTTTTGTCTGCACGGTTTGTCAAATTGTGTGACTTTTCAAAGCTAATAGTGCATGAGATTTCCTTAATCAAAAAATCCAACTTAAAAAATCTTAGACACCCCATTTTAGGTTACTTACATACCTATCATGAGACCATTTGATTTATTATTCCTTTAGAGCACCCAATGAAATTTCTAGGCCCCTTAAATCCATCTTAGAAGCTATTTGAAGCTTGAGTAATTCCCTTCAATATTCTATAGTTTGTTTCCTCAACCCGATCTCTATCTCTCTTAATCCCTCTTCTCTCCATAGGGTTCCATGGATCCCTATGTTGTTTTGTGGAATAATACCCCCTATTTTGGGATCTTAAATCATGGTTTTATTCCAGTTTTCTATAGTTTTGATTCTATGTGGAAAATTTTGATTAAGGTTTGGCATTATGAGTTCTATAGACCCCGAGGTTGGTGGTTCCTTAATGATGTCTGATGTTTGTTAACCCTAAATATATTTATTTAATTTCAATTGTTTGAATGAAATTCAATTTATTGGTTTTGATTAAATTTATTTCAATTGGTTTGTTGAAAACCCCAATTCAATTGAATTGGGGACTTAAAAGCGTGTTTTTGGCATGAAATTTACAAACCCCCAATTATATTAAATTAGGAGCATTTATATAAGTTGGTAAAATTAAATTTTTTAAGTTAAATTTTGAAATTGATTTGATAGAAAAATAGGGAAAACCAAATTCTATTGAATTGGTAGTTTGATGTGAAATTTATCAATTTTTTTTTAAATTAAATTACTGAATTTAATTTTGCAAATAGAATGTAAAATTTAATTGTGAATTTATTTAAAATATCTATTTATGAAAATGAATTAAAATGATTTTTATATAATCCTTAGAGTTTTATCTTATTGAAAAGGAATGTTTTTAATTAAAGACCCATTTTTTTAAAAGGAAATTGGTATTTTTTAAATAGGGAAATGGTGTTTAATTTTTTTAAGTTTAATTAAAATAAATTTTCCATAATTGAGTTTTACTAAATCACATGCAAGCCTGTTTAGTATTGAGTTATTAGGAAAAATATGCAAGGATGGAATTACCCTAGCAATAGATTGAAACTTCACAATTCTAACAAAATATTAGTTAGCACAACTTTCTTACCGATTAAGTCATAGATAAGTCCTCTTTTTCTATTACCAAGGGAAGTGTGTATGCATTATAGTTTATTATAGGAGTGTTTTATGGCCCCATAACCTAGAAATATCATACCTATTTTAAGATGACCATGTCTACCATTTTTTTATATATGAGATACTAATTTATGCCATTGTTGAAAACTGTTTTACTTGGATTGTGAATTTATATAAACTATTTTATATAAAAAAATTTACATGAGACATTTTTGTAAACAAATATTTTTCAAATTATTTCCATCACAATGAGATTTAAAGCATGATTTCGTAATGTACAACTATAATTTTAAATGTAAAGTAAGATTTGTTGAAATATGAACTTTAAATAAAAAAACCTGTTTATTTGAAAATAGAAAGCATATTCTTTGGTTGATATTATATCGGCATATGTTATAGAATATTTAGTGAGACTCTATTGGGTTTTTAGCTCATACCCTACCTATGAAATTAGGTGTTTATATATTTTCTCCTTCCAGGTTCGAGTAGGGGTAAAGAACCACTTAGAGGTGATTATAACTATTGATATATGGACTTGGAGAGTGATGTCTGTTGGGACATACACTATTTTTATTATATTTTTTATGGTAATTTGTTGTAGTAATTTGGTTTTTCTTACCTATTTTAATTTTTTTAATCTTCTCCCAATAGATATTATTTTGTATAAATTATTTTGTTTGTTATTTCTTCCACATAGTTAATAGAAAATTCATTCCCACTTTCAGTTTATATGATTCAAGGTGCTAGTCACAAAACCATTGGGATCGAGGATTCCATTCAGGCCATGTCAGGACTAGATCAGTTATCTGGATACTAGGGTAACTAGGCTAGTTCCTGACAAAGTGGTACCAAAGGTTTAGGTTATGTTTATTATTGTGAAATCAGTATAAATTTTTCTATTCTTGTCGGGACTTAAGAGGTATTTGCAATTGTGTTCCAGTTAGTCCCCAAGGGTGGTTGGGGAAATATGTCTTGAGGTTTAGGTCTTTTATTTTCTCTGATTTTGATTTTTATATGAATAAAATCCAAATCATGTTTATCAATTTTTTGGGATTTATTTCTCTAATTTCTCTATTTTATTGGTATTTTGACGTCTCTTTATTTTATGACTGATGTTGTGTAGAATCATAACTTTAAGAAGACTTATGGATTTTATCTAATAGGAATATATTGTTGAGCCTCATTGAACCGGTCCTCTAGCGGACCCAAATCTGGTTGTGGTGATTATGCATAATATCTAAGCTCTAGGATATGAAACACCACTAGTTCCTGTTTAGGCTACAGTTGTGGAACCTCAAAAGAGTGTTCTCTTGGAAAATTATCAAGAATTAATTCTATAGAAATCATCATAGTTCAAATGATCTAATTATCCTAATGATGTTGAGGATTTTTTGAGAATAATGGGACTTGTTTTTGGATACTTGGAGACACTTAAAGAAATAAAGGTGAAGTGTGTCACCTTCATGCTGGAAGGACAGAGAAGGATATGGTAGGAAAATATAGTGACATTGAAGAAGAATGAGGTATTATAGTGGAAATACTTCAATGATCTTTTCACTAACTAGTTATGTCCATAATAAATACTGTTGAACAAGTCTATAGAGTTTTTCAATCTTGAATAGGGTGACAAGTCCATGACAGAGTATAAAAACTGTTTTGTTGAACATGTGTATTTCTAACCTAATATTGTATCGAATGAGAAGATGAAGGATCAAATTTTTTTGTCAATACTTCATTAGGATATTCATTTCTCAAAGATTTCTTAATAAATCATCATTCTTATACTGATTTGCTGGATAAAATGTTGATGCTTGAAATGGACCTAGCTGACAATTCAAGGTTATAGAGAGTTTATTTCTCTTCTAATGGCAGTGTGCATTCCTTCATCATTAGTGACTGCTCTATTAGATACTAGTGAATCTCATTAAATTTTTTCAACCCATATTTTTAATATTCTTAATATTTATATGGAGATTTTATCTTATGAAATGGATATTACTACACCCCTTGGTACGAAGAGAGATTAGGGTCTTCAATATCTCGCATGTGTCTTCTCTCTATCATTTGTTGATCTTTCTTGGTGTTTTCTATTCCTCAATATGAGACCTTGTGATGTTATATTTGGGATGTATTGGCCCATTTACAATAATGATAAGATCTATTTATATCTTTGACAGGTTTCCTTCACTGCACCTAATGGTTTGTGTCATGACTTTCAAGGAGAATTGTTCCTATGGTCATGTATGATCGGACCTTCTTTTCTGGAGCTGGGGAAAGTAATATTAGTGTTTTCTTTGGATCTGGAGTGATAATCCTCAAAAGTTGATATCCCTCTAGTTGTTATTTAGTTTATTGAAGTGTTTCCTTATAACTTATCTAGTTTTCCACTAGTAATGAAGTTATATTTTCCATTAACTTAATTCATAAGACTCAACTATTTTATATTCCCTCTTTCTAGATGAAAAATGCTAAACTGAAAGAGGTGAAGACTCAGTTGGATGATCTTATAGATAAAGGATTTTCACACCTGAGTGTATCACCTTGGTTCAAAGTAGTTATCTTTTCTAATAAATATGATGGTTCACTTTTCCTATATCTTTATGACCAAAAGTTCAATCAAGTAATGGTAAAAAACAACTATTTATTTCCATGGATTAATGATCAGTTTGATCAGTTGAAAGGGGGAAAGTGGTTCATAAATATTGAACATCAATCTGGTTACCATCAGTTGAGGATAAAAAAATATAACATTCATAAAACCACCTTTTAGAGTATGTACTATCATTATGGGTACCTTGTTATGCCCTTTGGTCTAACCAATTCTCTTTCTATATTTGGGGATTTAATGAACCATATTTTCCAAAAGTAACATGATACCATTTTAGTAGTATATGTGGATGACATCTTTGTTTTGTCTAAGTCTAAGGAGGAATATATGAAACATCTAAGAATAATTCTATATATCCTAATAAATATCTATGTTTATTCCAATATTTTTAAATGGGATTTATTAATTCCGGAAGTGAAATTCTCCAAAAAAAACATGTGAGTTCAGTTTACCCTAAGAAGGTAAAAGTTGTTATAAACTGGGAACAACCAAATAATGTTTTCCAGATTCAGAGATTTTTTGGTCTACCTCAGTATTTTTGTTAGTTAATTAAGTAATTCTCAATGTTGGATTCTCTGATGACTTCTCTACCTCAAAAGGGAGTAATTGTTTCTTAGGATGAAAAATATAAGAGTAATTTTGATGAGTTAAAAATACTTTTGACTAATTCATTGGTTTTGACTCTTTCAAAGATTGTGGTAGGGCTATGTCTCCTTTCTTGGTGCATTAAATTCAAGTTTGGGATGCATTCTTATACAAGGTGATCATTTATTCCTATAGATATTTATAGCTTAGGTCATACAAGAAGAATTATCCAACCTAAGACCTTGAACATTCAATTGTGATTCATGTGCTTAAGAGTTGTTGGAACTACCTTTACAGAGAATTTTTTTATAGTGTTATTAGACCACAAGATCTTGAGTTATATCTTCTATAAAAAATGTTTGAATCTCAACCAGAGGTGTTGGGTGGGGTTACTTAAATATTTTGACATTAACATTCCTTATACCCCAAGGAAATGGAATGTCATCACAGATTCCTTGAGCAAGAAACATCAAAATTATTTTGTGAAACAATCTTCATAATAGTGTAATTTAATGGTTCCCTTTCCATAGTTAGAAATTAGAGTTCAAGAATCAGGGTCTAAGGTTGATTTTTCTAGATTTTAATTAAAATACACTCTTCTAAAATTTATTATTTATGAATAATATATTGATTATGAGTTCATTATAGTTAGATACTCTCTTTATGGCTGAGATACCATTGTTAATTATTAATTGTATAAAGGGGAATTCTGTAGTTTTGGAAACATTTTGTCATTCCATTAGTGGTAAGGAAAGATGTGATGGGGGATTTCCATAACTCCAAATGGTATGTGAACCCAAGAACCATATATATTTTCTATAATATGCATTAATAATTATGGAGTCTCTGTATGAGATGGGGAATTACAGATTTTTTCTCTCATTTTTATACATGCCAATAGGTTAAGGTCACGCACCAAAAGCCTTAAGGTTTTTTTTCACTTCCAGTCCATACCTAGAAGTGGGATGAAATATCTATAATTTTTTTGTTATGTTTATGCATACCAATAGAAAGAATAATGTGATATAGATTTTGAAAGATCTGGTGACGAAATCATCTCACTTTATACCCATTTCTGATACAAGAAATGTGGAGGAGTTGGGAAATATCTATGTAAAAGAGTGTATTAAGTTTCATGGAGTTCCATCTACTATAGTCTCTAATTGTGATCCTTAATTCCTTTCCCATATCTGGAAAGGCCTTCAAGAGGCATTGGGATCTCATGTCCATTTGATTATGGCATTCAATCTGTAGTTGGATGGCCAGAATGAAAGAGATATATAGATTCTTGAATATATACTTCAGGATTGTGTTCTCAAATTTAGTGGGGACTAGGATGATCATTTGGGGTTGGATGATTTTTCTTATAAAAATAGTTCCCAGTCCACGATCATAATGGATCATTTTGATTTATTGTTTCGTCATCCATTCATATATCCATTGTATTGGTCAAAGGTTAGTAAAATTACCTTAGTTGGACCATGTTTGGTGCAAGAGACGGCAGAATAGATTCATTTGATTCATCATAGAATGTTTATGGCACATAGATGATATAAAAAATATTCTTATCATCATCGCATGTTGTTGGAGTTTTTAGTTAGTGATGTTGTGTTCTTGAAATTTTCACCTCGGTTGGGTCATCGATGGTTTGGAGGTAAGGGAAGATTTCTATTCATTTTGTGGAACCTTTTTAGGTTTTTTAGTTGGTGGGAAAAAATTTATTATCATTTAGAACATCTAATATGTTTTATCTTGATACATACCATGTTTCATGTATCTCAGCTATAAAAGTATCTATCTGACCCATCACATGTTCTGAGCTAGTGGGATCTTGAAGTTGAACCTAATTTAACTGTGACTAAAAGGAATACCAGGTAAGTTGATTATAAAACTGAGGTACTTAATTGGAGTAAATTACCTTTGGGTTGAGTACTATGACAACATGGTTTTGATAGTCCTAGGATGTGAGAGAGGAAGGTAGTGATGAGAGTGTTGTGGCATCATCTTTTTGGCTTAGAAGCTTCTGAGTAGGATTTTTGGGGATATAAAGTTTCAATGGTGGGGAGGTTTTAACATCCTATTACTATTTTAAAAATATTCACAAACCCCTATTTTTATCATTTTTTTTTGTTTTTGTTTATGGTATTTTTGGGTTAAAAATTTATGTGTTTTGAAAGATATGGGCTAGTTTATGGTTTGCTAATGATTTTCCCAAACTGTGGACCCTATTAGGGAAAACCATGAAACTCAAGGTATTAAATTTTTTTGATTTTGGCGTATAATTATTATGTCCATGTTTCCTATTAGGAGAGACCTTTTGGCCTCTTTAAAATAGGTTCAAGGTTATTTAGCATGGTTTTTTAAACACCTGACTCTACCTAGATAATTGTCCTTGAGATTTATTTAATAAAAAATCCAAATTAAACATCCTTAACACCCTATTTTAAGTGATGTATAGGCCTAGAATGAACCCATGTTATTTAATTTTCCTCAGGAGAACCCAAGAGAAGTTATTGGACCCTCATATCACTCCTAGAAATAACTTAAATCTTGAGAAATTTCCTTCGATCTTCTTCTGGTTAGTTTCCACTCCCAGATCTCCGTCTCCCACAATATCTCTTATCCTAACTAGGGCTTCATGTATCCCCCTATTTATTTGTGTATCTAATTCCCTCTATTTAGGGATCTTAAAAATAGGGTTGATTATCATTTTCGGTGGCCATCGTTTTACGTGGAAAATCCCAGTTAGGGTGTGGTTTTATGAGATATATTGATCCAAAGGTTGGTGGTTATATCATGATGCCCAATATTTTTAACCATAAATTAATTTATTTAATTTAAAATGTATGAATTAAATGAAATTTATTGGTTTGGATTAAATTTATTTCAATTATATTTTTAGAAAAACCCAATTCCATTCAGTTGGGGTTTTAAAATTTGTTTTTTTGGAATGAACATAGAAAATACTCTATTCCACTGAATTTAATTGTCAATATAGATTGTGAAATTAAATTGTGAGTTGATTTGAAATCTCTATTTTTGAAAATTTATTAAAATGGTTTTGATTGAAACCTTAGTGTTTTATCTTAGTGAAAAGTAATTTCTTTATTCAAACCCCATTTTTGGATTCTAAATGGAAATTTGTATTTGTAAAATTGGGGAATGGGACTTAATTTTATTTTAATCTTTCTTACAATAAATTTTACATAATTGAATTGTAATAGAGAACATAAAATCATTGGTAGTTAGTGTGTCATCGGGACAAACTGAATAACCTCTGTGGTGTTATATTTTAACATAGTTTTTTATTTGTTGACAACTAACATTTTTTATTGAAGAATGTTTCTGATATAAAAAAATGATTTTTTTGGTTGGTGTAAGATTATCTTTATAATAATCATAGAAATAAATAAGGTGCTGAGTTTTAAATAAGTTGTTAATTTTGAAAGATTTTTCTAAAAGAATAAGTCTTATTTTGACTAAAGAATTTTTGAAAGAGGATGTTGTTGAAGAGTGAAAAGTCAGAAGCTAGAAAGCTCCTCTAACTTTCTAAACAAAATTAGGAAATTCTTTGCTGATCAATAAGTTCTCACAAATCATGAAAACTTTCATGATAAAATGTTTTCAAGAAATGGTGGAGAGGTTTGAAGAAATAATAATAACTATGAATAATTCATTACAAATTAGAACCAGAATTATCCACAAATCAGAACCAAAATTCTACACAAATCAGAACCAGAATTATAAAAAAATCTGAACATGAATTCTATACAAATCAGTAATTGAATTCTATACAAATCTAATCCTGAATTCTTTACAATTAAGACCCTGATTTCTAAGAAAATCATAGCCTATTTTCAAAAGAATTTGGAACCAATTTTCTGAGCATGTTTTCTAGGAAATCAAAACCACATTTTTTTCATTTTCCTAAGAAAATGTGAAAAAAAATTCTAAGCTTGTTTATGAGAAAATATTGACAAAATTCTTGATCATTTTTCTGAGAAAAATCAAAACAAATATACTGTATTATCTTACTAAGAAGGGTTAGAAGAGTTCATTAAATAAAGACTAAATTTAAATTTTTCATAAATCTTGAAGAAATTCAATCAGGTTTGAAGAAGTCAAATATTGAACATTAAATGTAATAGATTTTCATTTTTTAGATTTAAGGAATTTTAATGATTCCATATTTCGTCCTTTTTATTTTCTAGTTGCCTATAAATATTTTCTCAGTTCACTTTTTCATTTCTAACATTGACACATGCACAAAAGGTGGATCTCTTAAGAATTCAAAGTGAAAATTTTCCACTAGATTAAAGAAGGTTTCTTTGAGTATTTGTTCTTGGAAAAATCAAAATCAACCTTACCATACTGATAAGATCAGACATAGCCAAATTAGATAGATAATTTAGACTAAACATTTGTGGATTAGATTCAACAATGTTTTTATTCTTTTTTGGATCAATTTTTATATAATAATACATTATATACTAATTTGAGTTAGTATAATCTTTCATATCGGGAGATAGAAAGTGTCGAAAAGAAGTTGCCACAAGTTGTATTCACATCTTCATTATAGTGGATTTCAATATACCCACAAGAGTTTCTATTGAAAGGACATAGGTTCTAACATTGAGTTTTATCCTTTTAAATCATGTGTCCCTTACTTCACTTAATATTCTTCCCTGCATATATATTTTATATAGTTTGATAAGGAAGAAAATCTTAACAGGTTGTAGGGTTTAATTTTATTAATGTTTGAAAACTTATAATAAGTGAAAAATGGATTAACCCCCCCCTCCTCGGTTCTTATTTTAACCTTGAAACTTCAAAAACATGTTAGGTTGGAATTTCCCTAGAAACATATTGATTCTTTAAAACACTAAAAAAATACTAGTTAGTACATCCTTATTTTACATTGGAATATATATGAGTCCTCTCTTTCCATTTCTGAAGGACGTGTGTACACATTGTACTTTATCACATGAGTGTGTGAAGATACGAACCTGGAATTATCATACCTCTTTGAATATGACCAGGTTGCTCACTAGTTTTTATATGAGATATAAATATATTCCATTTTTTAAAAATATTTTACATTACTTGTTTATTTATATAAACTATTTTATATAAATGTTTTTCAGCTATTTGTGTAAATAATTGTTTGTAAAAGTATTTCCATCATGTTAAAATATGAAGCATGATTTTATAATATATTTCTATATTTTACAATTTAAATAATTATTTATTGGAATATTCTATATAAATTAAAAACTTGATTATTTGAAAATTTAAATATTATTAATTGGTTAATTTTATATTGGAATCTATTATGGAATCCTTGGTGATACCCTGCTAGCCTTTTAGCTCAAACCCTGCTTATTCATTCAGGTGTTTGTAGATTATCTCTTTCCAAGTTCAAGAATGGGTAAAGTATAACTTTAAGGTGGTTCTAGATGCTGATATGTGGATTAGGATAGTTGCATCCATTTGGACAAGGGAAATCTATATTCCAGTTTTTAGGGTACTTTGCTATATTACTTTTGGTTTTCATACCTATTTGTCTTATGGTACACTTATCCCAGCGGAGTTTATTTTTTATGCATTTTTATTTTTTTTAATTCTTCAACATCATTAGAGGATAATTTTTCCCACATTCATTTTTTATGATTATAGGTACTATTAATCAACCAGTGGGGATTGGTAATGACCTTCATACATCTTAGGAAATGCTAGGTTATTAGGATACCAAGGTACCCAGTCTGGTTTGTGACATCAATGAGTCCACAAAAATTCCCCAATAATCATCCCTTCAATAATAGAGAATTTCCTTAGTACATGAGATCCAAGTAATCCAAAAAAATCACTAGTAATAATTACCAATCTTCTTGAATATTTACCAGACTATTTACATCATTTTCAATCCATGATAAATCACTAATCATAGAGGACCTTGTCATACACTGAATTTGGATTCTTTATTATATATTGACAATAAACACACCCATACTCATCACCCATCCACATGTAATTTTAAATATATATTAAAACCCACCCTATAAATTTTATGTTCTGGTTTATAAAAAGTATGAAAATCTTCCATATCATATCCCTCTAGAGTGTCAAAAGAGGCCTATAGTAAGGAAACATTCACCATGCACCAAGCTGATGACCAGGATGTAGCCGACCAATTATTTTAGTTTTTATTACCCCTATATGTATATAATAAAAAATATGCAGTTGTAATATCCATATATGGGTGTATTTTCTTGTAAAATTATTCACTTTTTACTTAACCAAAGTACAAGATCTCTACAGATATATTGAGGTTTGGACTTAGTAAAAACTCATGAACTGGACATAAAGTGAGTTAAAGGAATTTTTACATGAGATAAATGTATTAATAATGGAACATAATATGAAATGTACAAATAAATGGGTAATAAATTGTGCATCGAACTAATACATCATTTTCTATGTAAGTTGTAATTATAAAGGGGGGAAATAAACACTTACATTTGTATAATAATGGGTTACAAAAAGTTTATAAATAATGTGTTTGTGTAAATTTTCCTTATTAATGGTTAAAAAGGGTGATAATAACATGGATAGAAATAAAAATGATATAAAATTTATGTTTAAAGAATATTACATAAAAGGATATTCAAATAGGAAATGAAGAGAGAAAAGTTTTAACCCCTACCACTCTAGAGATTCTTATATTGGAATCTAAAATTAGATCCAACCAAAATATTCATGAATGATGAGAGAGAGGGGGGAAGACTCTTTAATAAAGAAATTAAGAGGTATATTTGAATTATTTTATATTAATGAGATGTTGGGTGGGTATATATATCTATAGGGAGTGGAATTTTGTTTAATAAATTATTAATTATTTTATTACTCTACTTGCTTTTATTGCTCCATAATAACCATTGTACTCCGCTTATAGTATTGATTCCTTGTTATAGTGTTTAGTTCTAAGAATAGCGAATTTAAATTTCATTGTTGTAAATCATTCATGCATACACAAATATGATGTCACATATACCATATTTCACTATATTACTCCATTTTTACCATATTTTACTATTTTAATAGAAAATTTCAATATTTCACCAGTTGGTAATTTCAATATCCTAGTTCCAAATATTCATTCATTTTTATGAAATTCATTATCTATATACATATATTGTAAATTTTATTTCATGTTTATATAATTATAGAGAATATAATATAAGATTAAACATCCTTTAAATATCATAAATAATTTACATTGTAACACAACTCACACACTATATATATAACCTCTATTAAAAATTATACATTTCATGAAGGAATTATTTAGAATTGTGTTACTTTTATTGGGTGATTTATATAATATTTATCTGGTTATGATCTCCACTAAATATAAATTCTCCCATAGATGGTTCCTCTCTAACATTACGTGGTCGAATTATTCTTAGGAATGGTCAAGAGAGTACCCCAGTGACTCTAATCACTTCCTAAGATCTGATAAATTAAATTAATAATGGATATTTCAACTTGTAAATTCCCTAATTCATATATTCTATGATAATTAGAATTCATCATTACAATTAATATAGACTGATCTGAATAATCTATTCTTAATCCTTATACCACCAACAGTCATAATTCTGAACATTCAAATTGATCAATGATAATATTTACCAATGGTCATAATTCACAATGGTCATATTGACTAATCACCCGTAACCCTCATTGGCAATTTAAATATACATATTTATACACTAAAATCTAATTCCCTTCAGACCATTCTCAATGTTCTCAAACTATGTCGATTTCAAAGTTTTTTATTTTCTTATTAATACTTAGGTATCACATATACTTGTTAATATTTTTTTATTACGATCCACCATAGTAAAATATTATGTTTATGACACACATTTTTTCATGCATTATCATACAGGTTTTTTATTCAATTATAAATTAACTACTTTGTATTTTTTCTATATTAATATGTGTTGTACTATTACATATGGAAAATATTTTGTGAATTGTGAAACAATATTTTTATAAATTGTTTATTTATTATTAAATAATATAAGGTATATTATAATTATTCATTTGAAATTAACTTCATTTAAACTTCATGGTTTACTGGTAAATAACACTAGATCCCAATAGTTCTTATATTTCATTTATATTTGAGTATTCACTTATCATCAAACACCATGAATATCACCTACATGGAGAAGGTAAAAAATTACATATCATTTAGAGATAATAAATTATTCTTATATACCTACTTCCCTAAAAATTAGATCTTACACATCACTAATTTTTTGATAAAAGTTATACATCACTAATTTAATCATACATTTGGTGTGAATTTAGAAATCTATAACAATATATAATTTCTTACGCTACTCCTCAACTGAGTCTTTTAAATATTATATATGTATTTGGATTATTCAAACAAAAATAATTGATCACACTTCTACCAATGTATTTTATCTTACACTATATTAAAAATATATGTATTATATAAATAATAACCCAATATAAGATTATTATGAAAGATAAAAAATAATATACAACAAATATAAACAATAGAGAAAATTATATTCCTCTATTTAGAATCGAATGAAAATGAAATTATCATCTATGATATATAAAGTTATAATTTTTTTCAATGATAATTTATTTTGAAAAGGCAATTAAAATAAGTTAATCTTCTCTTTGGAATGATTAAATTCCATTTTCAAAACAATAATTTCATTTCCAAACATGTTTAATAATGCATTTTAAAAAATTAATCCCAAAAAATGTCATTCTATCCATAAAAATTAAATTTTTTAAAATATATATATGATTTTCAAAATTAAATTACAAAACACATAATTACACTAAATAATTATGTTAAATTAAATTTGAAATAAAAAAAATATTGGCAATAAAAAAATCTGGCACATATATAAAATGGATCCATAACACATACCTTTCATTTCAAACAAGTAAATAAATTCACAAATCTAAGTTGATGAACCTATTTTGTGTTATGATTAACACCATAATGTATCTTCTCTTGTTATAATCATAAAATAGGATATTTTTAGTTAATCATTAGAATAGATAATTCTTATCATCTAGATTTATTTAATTATTGATAAAATGTCACATTCACTTTTATGTAATGTATTTATAATTTTTTTTGTGATTGAATTAGAAAAATTGGTTGTGTCCCTTAAAACATAAATGAATTAGAATATAAAAAATGTAATTATTTTAATTCCACTTAATAATCAAGAAAAACATATGAAAATTTTAATTAATAAATTAGAGAAATTATGATGTCCTTTTTGGAATAAATACCCTCATAAAGACATTAGTTAATGATATTTGTGTTCATGTTAAATAAAATAATTTTACAATATCTATCTAATTAATCAAATGCGTTTTTCTGGAATTCCACCATAAGTTAAACATGATGAGTAGATAAATGGAACATAATGATTAAATTATGGAATATTTGGCCATAAATTATCTACATTAGTTTTACCAACAAATAATCATATATATACATTTATTGACGTTATTATAGAGTCTCAATATCAATTTCATTTTAATATAATGGATCAAAAAGAAATGTCCATGAAAAAAGCCACACTTGATACCATTTTCAATTAATGGTTGATCATAAGAGAGGTCACACTATCTCCAATTTATATATTTATCAATGTTTAAAATAGCGATATTATATAAATCCCTCCCAGATTTTATTTGAATCTTATATAACATTCCAAATAATAAAGATATAATTGTATCCCATTAAGCTAAAAAGATAAAATGGTTTTTAATACAGTTAATTATTTTTCATCATCGTACTCTTTGAAGTGAAATTTATTTTATTTATTTATTTATTTTCCTGATCATAATCCCAATATTGTTTCATTAATATATATATTCATTTGAAAATGACACAAATATTTAATAATTTCACTCATAATACAAAATCCTCAATTACTTTTGAACAATTATGTTCTACAGATAAAGTTATATTTTTTCTTGATATTGTTACTAAATAAGTCTTAGAAATATGGATTTTTAGGTATCTATATTTTTAGTCATTAATTATTATGGTTTTTAAATTTTTTTCTTACTTAAAAGTGGTCTTAACTTATACCTAATGTTTTCTATATCTCGTTATAATTTCCTCCAACTTATTTAGTTTGAAATTAAATATTTATTTAAAGATAGAAATAGATTTTATAAATAACAAAATACTATATTATGATTTATTATCTCATAAAAACAAATTAATAAAATATATCACAACCTCCAAAATATTTGTAATGGTTATAAATGCATCAATGTAGGATGTCATAACAATTTATGAAAGATCACTTTAGGTTGAAATCATTGATGAACAATGGTAATAAATCAACTCTCATGATCAAATTTTGATTCACATATTCAATAATTGTAAGTGTATCCTAGATGGTTATATAAAAAAATTTGTTAGAATGTCCTTTTTTAGAATATTATTAAGTATTAATCATAAAAAAATATTTTCTCATTAAATAGATCTTACATATCACTCGTAAAAGTAATCTATTAAAATATTTATAGAATTATGTAGTGATGTATGATAAAGAATAACAACATTGTTTAGTTTTTTATTATTTGGGTTCTCACAAAACCCATAAAAAAACTTTTTTCAATTTATATTTTATAAGTTTTAATCAATTTCTCTTAATTTAAATAATTTACATATAAGTTTTATGATTGGGACCCAAAATATTGAATTACATTAATGTATTCATTTAATTTTATATATAGTTTCTTTAAGTATCATCATTCATCCTTTACTTATAAAATATTATTTATTTACTTTAAATGAATGTTATATAATTATAAGATATAAATTAATCTATCTAAAAGTTATTTTATAAGACAATCGATGTCAAGTTGATTCTTGAACCTATTATTCAATATCTATTTATGTATTCAAACATTATATTTTCTACTTCACAAATAAAATTTTTATGTGATTTATTTTTTACATGTTAAGCATAATTATATGGGTACGTAAGAAAGCCTTTGTATGCCACTCCCCTAAAACAAATTTCTAATAAGAGTTACATTTCATCACAAACAAGATAAAAACATAGATATTAACATAAAATTATTGATTTGAATTAAATTTTTATATTTTCTCATGAAAGTATTATTATAAGTATTTTTTAAAAAATACTTCATTCTCACCAAAAATTTCCACTTTTGTGGATGTGAATACATTATTATAAGTAATATTTAAAAGGGGGTATATAATATTTATTTTCACTAGTGAGTTGTAAACCCTTGTATGATAGATGAATGTAATTTATGGAATTGTTTTGAGTCACATTATCTTGTAATATTGGAATCATGTTTTATAATATTCTATATTTATTTATTTATATAGGACAAATAAGTAATATTGGGAAATTTAAAGAGATAAGTGAGTTATATTTTTTTAATGGTTCTGGAAGATGTCATTCCACTACTGAAGATGATATCTAATCTAGATAGTAGATCAGGTGGCCCCTCTTTAACCATTGGTGGAGTTTATATTGATGATATCAATCCATCCATAGTCTATATCAGTATATCATGCTTTTGGGTTTATTCAAATAAAGAAATTAAATTAACTCTCTCTTTTTCATTCCATCATGGGGATACTGATTTTCCCCTATTTTTATTAAGGACATCTAATAAACTATAGATATTATTTATTACATTTAAATGCCTATATTTTTTATAGATTTAGGAGAATGTTTTTTATTGAATACCATTTTTAAAATTCTTAAAAAAATATGAATGTTGTTCCGAGGATAAGACATAAGGATTTGGTTAGACTCATGTATTCTCCTAAATTAATTATTCTTTTTTTTCAAAATAATATTTGTCTATAATTTGGTTTAGGGTCTCTAGATTTGTTTTCCCCTATTAGTTCCATCTTTTAAATTGGTATTTCATCTCCATATGATGGGAGATCCATCAACTAAATCCTTTCAGAAATTCATTCTAGGAATTTCTCCATTGTTCAAAACCATGTTGTCCTTAAAAAAATTTAAATTCGCCTAATTTAATATTTTATACTAACTGATGGAATCCCAAACAAAGTATCCCACAAAGGTGTAATTATGTGTTAAAGTAAATATTTCAATACCTTTTCGTGTGTTTGTTTGTATTGATACTATTAATGAATATAGGTAAAAAATTACTATGATATTTTAATCATGGACAGAATATTAGTCCATGATTTTCACACCAGTTCATCATCACTTAATGTATCATTGGGGGATGTTATTCCATATTCTATTGAATATATAGTATATTTTTTATACAAATAATTTAAAATCTACAAAAAAAATTACAAAAAAATCATAATTAATATCTATTGTAAACATTTAATTGATTTGATATTAAATAGTTAAAAAAATTGGGCTTGAATGAACCTTATAGTCCCCTATAGTTTTTGTTTCTAGTCAATGAGTATTCATTAGTATAATAGTAAAAATATAATACTAGAATAAATCAAACTCTTATTCCTTAGAAAATAATGTATAAGTTGGGTTTTTTATTCCCCACATGAATTCACCAATATGGTCAAGAAGCCTCTGAGGGAGACTCATATTTTCTTAAAATAGATCATACTTTTTTATAGAGAAATACATATCATGCCTATTGAAGTTAAAAGGATTAATTTATTGAAATTTCCTAGTCTAATGGTGTCTAATATTATGCCAAGACTCAAACCACTCATTAATGGTTAGAATAGGGATATAAGGGCGTATTTTAGGTATATTAAGATAAATTAATCCATTTTGGGTGATGTGCACATTAATTGATTGAATGGATGTTCTAGTTTTAATATATAATGATTCATGAAATAATAAATAATAAATAAAGATTCAAAGAAAAAAGAATAAAATAAAATAGGATTAAATAATGATGATTGCAATTTCTCATATTCTTTAAATAAATATGTGAAACCAAATAGAGTATATTCATCAGGTTGGGTTTATCATAAAAATTATACTTCAATTTTTTCACACCAAGTCTTTTGACAACAACTTTGGTGAAGGTCCATATTCTATAAATGATTGTATTAGATAATGTAAAAATACATGAATTGTTCATTTATAATGATGAACTAGTATGGGTGTTTCAAAAATTATTTATATTTTAGAAAATTTTAATATAACTGAAACTATAAAGGGGTTCTTTATAGACAATGTTTATTTTAATGTTGAATAAATTATTAACGGGGTACTTAACATATTCAAAGGAAAATTAAAACCCCAATAATCCTAATTAACATTAGAATAAGTTTTATAATCCAAATTTAGAAGAGGTCCATTTCCAATCATATGGTTCTTATCATAAAGATAACACCAAATAGAACAAAAAATGAGTGGGAGATTGTGATGATGTATGATGACTATGTGCTTATGCATGAGTGATCACATACACATAATTAGTGTATTATGATTTTTTTTTATTTTTTATCTATTTATATTAAATTAATAATTTCACATTATAAATATTCAAATATAGATCATGGTGATTATATTTTAGGGTTCGAAAGATAATTTGGATAGTATTTTTGGATTTAATAATCTTATAATATATGATTTTTTATATAGAGGCCCAAGAAAAGCTAATAAGTAACTAATTTATGAATTATAACTAAAATATTTTAATATTTACATCAACTGAGTGATTTGGAGATCCTAAGAAGAAATAGATTTAATGGTTTGATTTAGTTATGACTGCTAATATTGATCTCCCAATAAATTATTCTTATATTTCAATATATAATGATATTTTCAAGGGTCTAAAGAACAAGATTAAAATTATAATTAATCATATATATAAGGATTTTATTTTATATAAAGATTTTATGTTGTTACTCAACATGAAGATAATTTATAGACCTTAAAATGGTATTGTTGGTTGATATATAATGAAATAAAATTTTATTAGGTAAATGATTCGTGACATGGAAGTTATTGGTGTGATACTTTACTCTTAAAAAAAGATTACATAAACCATTAATAGAAATTATGTGATCATGATGTTGTTAAAAATTGACCTTTATGTATAGATGATGTGTAATTACAGTATGTTATGGTTTAATATGGGATATATTATTGGGTGTGGTGCAGAAATGTTACAATTTACAACATGATATTAGTTTTCTACTTCATTTTTATTATAGGAGGGAAGTGTATAAGAAGTGTGGTACATTAACTAGTGGGTTAATTATTCAATGAATTTATATATAACCATGTATGGATAATTGAATTTTTAAAGATATCTGTCATATCTGTAGCTGATCTATTGTTTGAATTTAATGTTTAACCAGTGAGTTCCATTCTTTGAGATTTTTCTTGTGATAATGATTAAAAATTAGTTTTAATGAAGATATGATAATAAATCTCCCTCATGGTGTCTACCTAGTGAAAGGAAAAGTTTGAATGGATGATTGGAATTTATATGATATATTGGATCTAGTTTATTAGATATTTAGTGATACTGGTTCTGATTCCATCCATTTATGTATTTTAAATGTAATTTTTCTACATGAGAAGTATTTTATAAAAAACCCTTCTATTAATGATTAAATTCCCAAGGATTAATATACATCCATTTTATAGTACTACCTACATCACTACCTTTGTCTAGATATTCAAAATGTTGCATATAATAACATTTTATTAGTCTTAGTTTGAACATTGAAGTATTTGAATGACCAGTTTAGAAATTTTCTCCCTGTCACCTCTAATAAAAAAATATTCAAAGCATAGGAAGGGTGTTTTAAAATTGACTATTAAGAGGAAAATCTCAAATCTATGGGATTTGGTTTGAATGGGGCCTTCTCTAAATTCCAAACCATTATTTAAGGCATTATATACATTATAAATATTTTATTTGTGAACACTCTATCACCCTCATTAATTAGATATAAAATGGTTGTGGATAATTTTATATAATTAATCATTAATTAACACTAAACAAACTAGTGAAAATAAATTTTCTAAAACCCAACTATATTTAGATGTAATTTATAATACTATTACATAAAATAAATTATTTACAATTTCATAAATATTATGATCTTTTAGAAAAAAATTACTCTAATGAGGTATAATTATAAACTGTGAGGGATATATTATTGAATATTAATAGTCATGTGTACATAATTTACTAAGTAGATTATGATATTTTTTAACATTAGAAAAAGTTAGATCAAGATCACTACTTGAATTTTATGATTTTGGGAAGTGTATCCATTTCTAATAGACTATCATAGAAAACAACATTCCAATTATTTTTATTTACAATGGACTATCAAAAATAATAATTACTTGTGATATATACTTTATCCTTTAAAAATATGTCTCATAAGTCACTTTTAATAAACATTTACTATGGTCATCTTAAATAAAATTTATTTGTGATGGAAACAGATTTTATTACAAATAACGAACATAATTTTTTAGAAAACTTATCTTTTATTAATAAAACATCCATTGTAATATATTATTTTAAAAAAATAGACAAATCACAAAAAAAAATATTAAATAAATGAAATATTATAAAAAAACACTATTACATGATTTCACACAAAATAATATTATCATTGAAAATAAATAATAGTCATAAAAAACCGTTGAGAATCAAATGGTATCAAGTGGAGGAGGATCACTCAAAGGGCTCAAGGAGGAAACTCCAAACCAACACCACAAGCTAACTATTTAATATTCTCCAGCATTTGATCATGACCCTGATGCTACTTCTCATACTTCTCCACCCTCTCTTTATATTATTTGCATCATCTCATCCTAAAATCTCAATCTCTCTTTATACTATATAGTGTATAATGAGTTCTCTCCTTAAGCTACCTTTGATCTGATCGATGAAATCATAGAAGAACCATAAAATCTGGTAGGTTTAAGTCATGAACCAATATCGATCACCCAGTCTTTCTCTAAACCATGCATAAGAGACTATATAAAATCCTCCCCATAAAAACATGAATTGAAAGTGGAGTCTACAAGTCTATCATATTGAATCTCTCATTAATGAAAAATTGCAGTCTCAAATGTTTCCATAAAATATAATTATAAATTATAATAACAAAAAATTAAAATTATCAAAATTTTAAAAGAAATATAAACCCCAAGCTGACATTTTCTATCATAGACAAGCTATCTTGTATTGGGATCTATGTACATATTCGTGGAAACATCAAACTTTGTAATAGAGGGGCTTATAGAATCCTATATAATACATAAAATTTACATTTAAATTGTTTATTCATTAATAAATAATATTAATCACCAAATCTTGTCGATGTCACGACCCATCCTAGTGGGGCCTACTCCGTGACTCCCCAAGCCCGCCTCCAATAGGCCAGGGGCTGGTGACTAGCACCGAGTAGACATATTACTAACATGGGAGGCATTGCCTAGGTACTTGTACACACGCACACATCTCCAAGACCAAAATGCTGAAATTTAAAAACTACTAAGGAAAAAAATGTATGCATACATCTAAACCCAACAAACAGAGTACGACGAAAGGTAGATTACTAAAAAGTAAACTGGGCCAGAATACAAGGCCACCAAAAACAAGAGTCGGAAAACTGCAAAGTCCAACCTATGAAAACAAAAGGTACTGGGACTTCTGATCATAGCCGTAGGAGTGCCTTGGCCTGTAGGGGACTCATAAATCTTGGTCCTGTCCTGGTTCGCCCTGGACTCTATCAAAAGGCTACTCTTCTACACAAGACATCAGACGTGCGGGTAAAGCCCGTGCAGGGGTGAGTATAACAATACTCGGTTGAGGACCTCGAAAACCAAAAAACTGTACACAAAGTAAAGGTAAAGTCAACTATTCATAGTATATGTCTAAAAAACATATAGACCAAACCAGATATACTAAGAACCCAGACCCATGGTCTAGAGACAAGTCACACAACCGCATACCCCCGTTAGGGATTCAGTTCGAAGATTCTATGAAGCACTCATCCCGGGAGAACACACTCCACGAGTCTTATAGCTTGGATGACGTTCGTACAAGAAGATACCGTTCATCGAGAACCATCACAATAGGTAGTCACACTCATTACGAGATACACACTTATTAGTGGGAAGATTTATGATAGATAGAATCACTCATTATGGGAGACACACTCCTGGGTGGGAAAGATCGCGATACACTGATGAGGATCACTGCCAGGGCCATAGAGGATACCACGACTCATCCGGATTCACCATTTAGGTAATAAACCATCTAGGTAGAGGATCAACGCCTGGTAGAGTTGGTCACATTGATTCCTGACTCTACCTATGGTCAGCAATGGATAGAGGATCTCGATCCGGGCCTCTCGGATGGATGCCTGACTCTATCATAGAAATTCCTGCTGAAGGGATCATACTCCTGTATGAGGAAATGATGCCTGAACTTCAGGGGAATGAGAATAAGGGGCACTAACCCAAAAGAAATATTTCCAAGATACGGTGAACAAGAAGACCATGTTGTTTTCAAAAAATTACACAGCCCTTAGAAATGTTACACGCCGTGTTGTCTGGCACCGGGTATTTCCCGTGTACAACGACCCATGTCGAAAGGTTGGTCATATAGAAAAAATAAGTACACGACATGTAGTAAAATGTACACATCGTCTCCGAGTAACTGGGGTCGACTCCATGTACGCTGGTCATGTGCCCATACACGATCATCAACCAGTGTACTCCAACCCATGTCATCGGTACACGAGGTGACCCGCGTTACTAGCCTTGCCTGGCCGTGTGACGGAGTACACAATCTTGTACTCCATCCCGTGTCTATGTACCCACTAGATACACACCGAGTCCCGCGTAGCCGCTCCTTCCATGCTGTACACTCCATGTTCTGAAGCCGTGTAGATCATCTCGTGTCCGTGTACTTCCCAAAATACACGCCGAGCTTCGGGGAAACTCTAACACGTCGTGTGACTAGGGTCACACTTCGTGTGATTCCTCTCTAACCCTTGAAACCCTAGACACATCTAGTAATACATGGAGTATTCTTCGGAAATACATGTCGTGTATTCTGCAAATTTCCAGAAACATGGAATTCCGTCGTCGCACCTCCGGTGATGATCTGTTCATCGATCTGGTTGTCCGATCACCATGAAACTTCCATGTATTGGTCTCCTCGACACCATGAAGCTGCTCCCGATGTTTTCGGACCTCCGATAGGTTCCAAAAACATGATTTGATCTTTCTCATTGAAGAACACTCGAAGAACACCCTTTTCCGATCTGGTCCGATTTGTCATCCACCATCATCGTCGCACCTCTACAAGGTCATTGCAGCGCTGAACCTTCGATTTTGGATTGTTGCATCATGGAACAGATGAGAAACGATCTGTTGTTCGTCGCCCCGTCATGAATATGAAGAACACGCGAGAAACTAAAGGGGGAGAAATCCAATAAACAAGGTGAGGAACCAACCCCCGCCGTCGTTCGTCACGACATTGATCTGCTCCCGTTAGCATGATTAAAAGGATCAAAAATCCACAATAACAAAACAACATGGATCAATTCCCCGAATGATCCCAATAAAACCCTCTCACAAGATTGAATGAATCCGCGGATCAACATGTTCATGGTTGATCCATGTTCGTCGTTTAAAAACAAAAATGGGTAAAAGAATTCAAATCACTGACCCCTACCTCAACTGGGATCGATCGTTGTCGAAGCTGTCACACTGCCACTGTCATCTAGATCTTTCAATGTCATTGGTGCAATGATTATCAACTCTGATCTGTCTTCGTTCACCATTGATGGTTCACTCCAGCGCTCCGCAGATCCTCCAGCGATTTCTCCCAAAATTTCATCAACGATAACCAATTTCTTAACCCATTAAAAAGGGAAACATGATTGGCATTTAAGATACGCTGCGATATTAATCACTTCGTATTGCCATTCTTGAGTCATTATGATGCGTCATTAAAAAGGAAACAGATGTCCCATCACAACACTGCATCTGATGTTTCCATAAAATAAAATAAACATTTAGCAATTTATTTGATTTTCATTTTACTAAAAATTCCTGAAAATTATCTTTTTCCCTCGACCCGCACCAGTCGAGGTTAGGCTCATTCATAGGTAAAGTTGTCACCCCGAACACAACGATGCCCTCATATATTTTATCCGAACATCTGCTTGGAAACTCCCACAACCGTGCACAAGTGCCGACTCTCTTAACTTAAAAAAAGTTCAAACCACCATCCGGGCTCACTGGACCTCAGAATGATGTGCTATTTTCTTGCCTGGTCTTGAAATAATTCCATATAATATTTAATAATACTAGGAAAAAAAATTGAGACATTACATTCTCCCCACCTTTGGGATTTACGTCCCTAAAAATCCAAAACAATGGCTACTCAAAAATATTTGGGTAATAGGCACGGATCTAGGCCTCCTGCTCCCACGTGGTCTCCTATAATCCCTTCCACAACAGGGATGTGAATCGGGAATCTCGATCTAAGACTATAGTCAAGGGGACACCATTAAGCCGAACTATCTATTGCACGTAGAGGCGTCCCAAGCTCTCTATGGAACTCTTCTCCCTGATATCTAGGAAGTGGGATGACGTTGTGAGTCGGTCAATGATCACCCCGATATAATCATGTCCCTTGGATGTCCGTGGTAAGTCTGTCACGAAGTCCATCGATATTTCATCCCTCTTCCACTCTGGAACTTTCAGGGGTGAGCTAATCCCACTGGAACCTGGTTGTCATCCTTAACCTACTGGCATGTGAGGCATCGAGAAATGAACTCTGCTACTACTTTCTTCATGCATGATCACCAGAACTGTCATCGGAGATCCGGGTACATCTTTTCCACTCCAGGATGTACTGCCAAAGGAGATATATGAAACTCCCTCAGGAACTCCTCCTGCAACTCCACTGGTACAACAGTGTGTATGCTGAAAAGAAGTATGTGCTCCCCACCTTTTGAATATCCATCAAGAGCATGTCATGTGGATAACTGAGCATGTAAATCCTCACAGTCGACATCCCCAAGTTGTGCCTCCCTAAATCACTATAGGAGTGGAGGGGTGACAACCATCGACTGTAGGTAAGCTATATCTTCTCCATCCACGAAGGATAACTACAGTGCAGCTAACTGTTGTATCGTCTCACTCAACAATTGTGATCTTGAACTTCTGCTAAGAGCATCTGCCGCCTTGTTCCCCTTCCCATGAGTATAGACGATCTCGAAATCATAATCCAAGAGGAACTGTAGCCAACGTCTCTGCCTCATATTCATATCCTTCTGTGAGAAGATGTACCTGAGGCTCTTGTGGTCAGAGTAGACGATAAACCACTCACCCATCAGGTAGTGTCACCACATCTTCAATGTGAATACCACCACTGCCAACTCAAGATCATGGGTCACATAGTTCTACTCATGTGGCCTAAGCTAGCATGAACCATAAGCAATCACTACATGTCGCTACATCAAGACATAGCCTAGCCCATCCATGATATGTCGTAGAAAACTATGTACTTGACACCCTCCGTCGGCAATATCAAGACTGGGGAACTCATAAAACATAGTCTCAACTACTCAAAAGATTGTTGTCACATCTCCTTCCATATGAAGGGTTTCCCCTTCCTGGTCAAGGCCATCATTGGAGCTGATATCTGAGAGAAATCTGGAATGAATCTCCGGTAACATCCTACCAACCCAAGGAAGCTCCGCACCTCGGTCATGCTTAGAGGTGGCTCCCATGCTAACACAGCCTCCACCTTGGATGGGTACACAACTACTCCATCTACTGAGATGAAATGTCTCAGAAAGTGGAGCTCCTGGATAATGAACTGGAACTTCAAGAGCTTCCAATAAATTTGGTGCTCCCGGAGTACTTCCAGAACCATCCACAAATGTCTTGCGTTCTTATCATTTGACGCTGAGTGCACAAGGTTGTCATCGAGGAAGACCACTAAGAACCGGTCCAAGTATGGCTGGAAGATTTGGTTCATCATTCCTATGAACACTACGGGGGTGTTCGTCATGACAAAAGGAATCACCAAGTAATCATAGTGACCGTATCGGCATCTGAAAGCCGTCTTCGGTATATCCTCATCCCGCACTCGTAGATGGTGATATCTTGATCGAAGGTCAAAATTAGAGAACCAATGTGCCCCTCCTAGTTGATCGAAGAGTTCATCGATTATTGGTAGTGGATAATTGTTCATCACCATCACCTGGTTCAGGCACCGGTAATCTATGAACAACATCAAACTTCTGTCTTCCTTTTTGGAAAAAAAGACTGGGGCCACCTAGGGTGAAACACTGGGTCTCACGAAACCCTTGCTCTGCAAATCCTCCAACTCTACCCTCATCTCGTGAAGCTCTGCGGGAGCCATTCGTTATGCTGATGAGGAAATCGGTGCCGTCACGGGGTGTAAGTCGATGCAGAAGTTGATCTCCCTGCGAGGAGGTAACCTTGGAACATCTTCAGGAAAGACTTCCTCATACTCCGCCACTACTGCTGGGAACTGGGAGCTCACAACATCCACTACTCCGAGGGAAAGGCAAGCCAACTCATGAGCGATTTCCAGCACCCTCATGTGCATAAGTCCATTCTGTGCAACCTGGGTTTCCTTTTCTTCAAAAAAGGAAAAACCTCGTTCCATCACAGAGGACACACCGCACTCTTCGCCTAAAACAGTCAATCTGGGCATGGAACAAAGATAACCAATCTATATCGAGAATGACATCGTAAGGCCTCTATGCTACCACCAAGAGGTTCCAGCCGAAACTCTCACCTCCAAGGGTAATATCACACTATCTGCAAAGGTGTGTGATCATCGAGTCTCCTCCCATAGGTGTCTCCAAACGTAAGTATCGAGTCAAAAATTCTGTCAGAATCTCGATGTTTCGTGCAAGACATGTGGCTATGAAGGAATGACTGGAACCTATGTCTATAATCATGGAATCTAAGGTAGAGAAGACACAGATCGTACCTCAAATCATCCCTGGAGTCTCTGGGTCATATGCCTCAACCGCATGCAGCTGTCCCCGCCCCTGTCCCCTAGATCCCTGAGCCTAGTGCGAACCTCCTTGGGGTGGTGGTGGAAGTAAGTTGAAGCGTCTTCCACCACCTGCAGCTCTCCCTACTCCTCTACCACATCTTCCACCTGGCAGGTGTGCCTGTTCCATTTTATGCCTCTGCCTCAGTGGTTCGTCCACCGCTTCCCTGTCAGCAGCTCGATGGGTCTGGCAATCTCTAGCGAGATGTCCCCTACTACCGCATGTGTAGCATCGCTTCTCCCTAGGCTGACTAGATCCATCCTGAGAGCCCTGGACTATCAATCCCCCATCATGGGTCATCCTCTTATGTATCTCATGTCCTGATCCCTATGTCTGACACCGGCTCCCTACAGTCGAGGTCTCTGCACCAGTCTACCTGCTGCTGACTATCATCGGATGTCTCTGCTCTGCCAAGAAGCTCTCGACCACCAAAGATCGTTCGAGCACTCCAGCATAATTTGAAATTCATGGAGCCACGAAACTATCTCTGATGTCTCATCTTAGACCTCACTCGAAGGTCCAAGCTCTAAAGTACTGAACCCTGACCATATCCATCGAGTACCTGGTGAGGTTGTTGAACCTCGATGAATAGTCAGCTATTGTCATACTTCCCTACTGGAGTTGAAGTAGATCCTGGATGTGTACATCTCTTAGCATAATCATATAGAAATCCTCCATGAAGAGTCTCTCAATCTATATCTATGAAAGAGTCTCCTCGTCGTGAGTCTGTGTGGTCAAACTCCACCATCATCCCGCCAAACCCTGAAGGAGGCTCACTCTTAGGATCACCATCTGGTTTACTGGTGTCCTCACTAGACGATAAAATCTAGTCACTACCTCAAGCCAGTACTCAGAAGCTTGAGGGTCGGTCTTGCCTAGGAACATGAGGGGTGTCTGTCTCTAGAACTCATGGAGTGCGCTAAGCCTGTGCTCATCACCGGTCGGTACTGCAGTTACCATTGACTACTCCACTAGTGGTGGCACAACTGGTGTACCACCCAGTGGCAACGCCTGGGGAACTGGTCCTTGTATCGAAGCCTCATCACTGAGGGGGTCATCCTCCTGATCATGCTGTAGGATCCTAGCGGGTATGCATCACGGAGGCATCCTGTAAACACAAGATGTACCATGGTCAAAGAGTATATCTGGATAGATGACACAAAGTACATGGAAAACACAAAACATTCCTAGATGATTCATGTACCCTTTTTTCCCATGCAACCCTTGTTTTCATGTACCGAGTCGAAAAGCAGGCTATCAGAGTCCTGGTGTATGGATACGTCGGCCGCCACACCAACACTGGAGTCTCTGGCCTGAAATCCGAACATGAAACACTCAATACTGTTGCCCCAAACCAAACTCACAGAATCATGGTCCTAAGGTAGACCCGACAAGCTCTGATACCACTCTGTCATGACCAGTCGAAGTGGGGCCCACACCATGACTCCCCAAGCCCATCTCCTATAGGACAGGGGCTGGAGACTAGCACTGAGTAGGCATATTACTAACATGGGAGGCATTTCCTAGGTACCTGTACACATGCACACATCTCCAAGCCCAAAATGCTGAAATGTAAAAACCACTAAAGAACAAAAATGCATACATACATCTAAACCAAACAAATAGAGTACGACAAAAGGTAGAGTACTAAAAAGTAAACTGGGCCAGAATACAAGCCCACCAAAACAAGAGTCTGAAAACTGAAAAGTCCAACCTGTGAACAGAAAAGGTTCTGGGAATGCTGTTCATATTCATAGGAGCGCCTCAGCCCGTAGGCAACTCAGAAAGCTCGGTCCTGTCCTAGTCCACCCTGGACTCTTTCAAAAGTTTTCTCATCTGAACAAGACACCAGACGTGTGGACAAATCCCATGCATGGGTGAGTATAACAATACTCGGTATAGGACCCCAAAAACCATAAAACAATACACAAAGTGAAGGTATAGTCATCTATGCACAGTATATGACTACAGAACATATAGAACCAAGCATATATACTAAAAACCCAAACCCGTGGCCTTGAGACAAGTCGCACAACCACATACCCCTGTTAGGGATTCAGTTTGAAGATTCTGCGAAGCACTCGCCCCAGGAGAACACACTCCACTAGTCTTACTGCTCTGATGATGTCCGTATGAGAAGATACCATTCGTCAGAACCGTCACGAGAGGTAGTCACACTCATTACAGGAGACACACTCTTGAGTGGGAATATTTCTGATAGATATAAGAACTCATTACGGGAGACACACTCCTGAGTGGGAAAGATCACGATACATAGATTAGGATCACTGGCAAGGCCATGGTGGATACCACAACACATCTGGATTCACCAGTTAGGTGATACACTAGATAGGTAGAGGATCAACGCCCAGTAGATTTGGTCAAGTTGATGTGTGACTCTACCTAGGGTCAGGAATGGATAGAGGATCTCAATCCTGACCTCTCGGATGGAAGCCTAACTCTATCACATAAATTCATACTGAAAGGATCATACTCCTCTATGAGGAAATTATTCATGACCTTCAGGGTAACGAGAAGAAGGGGGACTATCCCAAATGGAAGATGTCTAAGATATGGTGAAAAAGAGGACCATGCCATTTTCCATAAAGTACACGGCGTATAGAAAAGTTACACGCTGGGTTTTCTAACCACGTGTACTGCTTGTGTACAATGGCCTGTGTCGAAAGGCTGGTTGTGTAGAGAAACTGAGTACATGGCGTGTAGTACAATGTACATTCCATGTCCGAGTAACTGGGGTTGGCTCCATGTACGCTGGCCATGTGCCCATACACGGTCATCAACCCGTTTAATCCAACCTGTGTAATCGGTACACGGGGTGACCCGCGTTACTGGCCTCTCCTGGCCGTGTGATGGAGTACACGGTCATGTACTCCATCCCGTGTCCGTGTAACCCTTGGATACCCACTGAGTCCCACATAGCCTCTCCTATCATGAAGTACACGCCATGTTCTGAAGCTGTGTAGATCATCTCATATCCGTGGAATTCCCAAAATACACGTCGAGATTCAGGGAAAGTCCAACACATCGTGTGACCAGGGTCACACACCGTGTGATTCCTCTCTAACCCCCAAAACCCTTTCCACCGCCAGTACTACATGGCGTGTTCTTCGGAAGTACATGCTGTGTATTCTAAAAATTTCTAAGAACAAGGACTTCTGCCGTCGCGCCTACGGTGATGATCCGTTCATCGATCCGGTCATCCGATCACCGCGAAACTATCAGTTTTTGGTCACCCCAACACCACAAAGCCGCTCCTAATGTTTTCAGATATTTGATCGGTTCCGAAAACATGATTTGATCTTCCTGTGTGAAGAATGCACGAAAAAAACCCTTTTCGGATCTGGTCTGATTCATCGTCTTACATCATCGCTGCACCTCTGCAAGGTCATTGCAGTGCTGAACCTTCGATTTGGTATCGTTATGTCACGGAACAGATGTGCAATGATCCATTGTTCGTCACCCCGCGAAGAACATGAAGAACGCACGAGAAAAGAAATGGGCAGAAATCCAATAAACAAGTTGAGGAATGAACCCCCACCATCATTCATCATGGTGTTGATACGCTCTCGTTATCATTCTTAAATTGTGCAAGAATCAACAATAACAAACAACATGGATCAAATCCCTGAATCATCCCGATAAACCCCTCCCGCAAGAATGAACAAATCCATGGATCAACTTGTTTGTGGTTGATCCGCGTTCGTTGTTTAAAAACAAAAATGGTGAAAATAATTCAAATCACAAATCCCTAACTCAACTGAGATCAATCGTTGTCAAAGGTGTCGCGCTGTCATCGTCGTCGATATCCTTTAAAGTTGTTGGCGCAACAATTCTCAACTCTGATCCATTGGCGTTCACCATTGAGGGTTTGCTCCAGCGCTCCGCGAATCCTCCAGCGATTTCTCCCAAAAGTTCCTCAACGATCACCAATCGCTTAACCCATTAAAAAGGGAAACATAATTGGTATTTAAGATACGTTGTGGTATTAATGACTTTGTCTTTCCATTCTTGAGTCATTATGATGCATCATTAAAAAGGAAACAAATGTCCCGCTGCTGCGCTGCAGCGGATATTTACATAAAATAAAATAAACATTTAGCAATTTATTTTATTTTCATTTTACTAAAAATGTCCGAAAATTAACTTTTTCCCTCGACCCACGCCAGTCGTGGTTAGGCTCATTATTAGGTAAATTCGTCACCCCGGATGCAACGGTGCCTTCATATTTTTAATCTGGGCATTTGTTTGGAAACTGCCACAACCACACACAAGTGTCGACTCACCTAACTTAAAAAAAGTTCAAACCACCATTCTGAGCTCACTGGACCTTGGAATGATGTGATTTTTTCGCGACCAGTCTCGAAATAATTCCATAAAATATTTAATAATACATGGAAAAAAAATATGAGACATTTCAATCAATGTGTACCAAATATATGACACTTGACCCTATTTGCGACTTCTTGAATCCCCCTGTTCTGATGTCCAAATGATGAACTCCTAAAAAAATTCTATCCTAACTAGTTGAAGCACAATCCATCCCAAACCTATGCTATGATTTAGTGAGGCTGATGGGAGATGTAAGACTGGTTGAAAATAGAAACAAAAGCTTTATCGGTGAATCGCCTTCTATGTTTGTGTATAAACAAATGAAAACGTTCATGTATCCAAATTTCCCATACCTCCCAGGTAGAATCACACAATCTACCCATAGTTAGAGACCATAAATTTTGAAGGATAATTAAAAGGACATGTTACTAATTAAGTAATTTTCTAATAAAATATATTTTTTAATAATTTACAATCCAATGGAAAAATATTTTTTTGAAGAACAGTAATGGTAACTTCATCCATTGACCCCCATGGATAAGAAAATTAACTTCCTAGAATCACACTAGTTATCCTAATGGTTTAATTTTAAAGACTATGAATATAAAAAAAATAAGAATAATATTAAAATTATTTATTAAAAAAAAATAACATAATATAAATACCTTGAAAAATCAGACATACCTCCATAAATGAGGTTAAAAATCAATAGATGGATGTCTCTATAAAATATGGTCCAAAATCATCAATCAAGAATGAATACACCCCCTCCCAATAGACTCAACATCCTACGGATTAGAAGAATTAATCTCATCATCGTGGATTCTAGCATTAATGATCAAATGAAATATATTGTCAAGAGTATCTCCAACTATCTGAAATAAATAATCTTACCTTTAAATTTTTTTTGATACAAATATAAGACATAAAATACTAAATAATTCCATAATATAATAATAATACCTTTAAATAATTATTAAAACTTATATCAAATATTAAAAACTTATAAATAAAAGTATATAATAATTACCTATAATGAAATGGAAGAATATGACAGTTTAACGAGTAAATATTTATTAATATTGATAGAAAATTTAAAAAACTAACAAATACCAATAATAATAAAATAATTTTTACTATAAATAACTAACACTATAAATTTCAAATATAAAAAACTAAAAATTATAGTCATAAGAGAAGGATAAAAATAGATATTTGGTTCCATCTATCTGAAATAAATAATAATAGTTGTAAATAATTTTTAATAATAATATCCAAAAGACAAAATTAAAAGATAGCTGGATATATTACATCATTATTCTTCATCATCCTCATCTTCATCAAGGGAAATGTCTCAATCTTTATCTTCAACATTTTCAACATCCATACAACATTCAGTTTCATCATCTATTATTACTTTATCGAAATTATCAATATTATCAACCATTAAATGAGCGGTTTCATCGTTGATATTTATATCTCTTCATATAAGATATATATATATTGATAAGTTTCTTTGAAATATTCAATTCATTACACTTACAAAGAAACATTTTCATTTTCAAGAAACTAATTTTCATGACATTTAATTTTTATTACACTCTACTAATCATTGAAATTTATCATAACATCATATCATTTTTCATAATAAACCGGATGTGATTGATGTGAAAAAATAAGAGGTTAATTTTATTTAATAATAATTTCATATTTAATTAATTTTCATAAACTCCATGTCATGAATGAACTCAAAACCCTCAATCTTTATAAAACCAAATAAATATTTACATTGATAAATAATTTGGTCCCAGATATCATATCTCAGCTATATTATCCAACATACCATAAAATTCATATCCACATTATTTATGATGATATTCTTTAAAGAAAACATTATTCATTTATTTCATTGATTTACCATATATGTGTTTATAGAATCAAAAACCCATTAACCAAATATCCATTATAATATTTTAGAAATTTTGATTGAGATTTTTTAGAACACATAATTGACTATCAATTTTAATTTCATGTTGGGTTGTCTGAAAATAATAAAAATTATTAATAATATATATTATTACAAAATTGATTTAATTTTCTATTGAAAACACCATAGCATTCTAGTTTTGAAAATGATATACAAAATTTTGTTTACAATGTTCTTCAAGAGAAGAATGGGTAATATTTATAATTTTTTTTTCTAATGTGATCATTATATAATATACAAAGAAATTAAAAATAAATGTATTTATTGAAAAAATTTAAAATAATAATAAAAATTAATAATTTCTATAAAAATATTTTCATTTCATCAGAATTTAATAGAATATATGAATGAGCTATGTTCAATACTTTATATAAAATTCACCGATCAAGATACCCACCAAAACCATGTTTAAGTAGATAAAAGTATAAAAAATGATGGATTTTGAAATCATTTATATTTTCCTCATTTTGATCAGTCTTATTATGTTTTTAAGGATATTTTGACAGACAAAAAGTGCGGAAATTTGAAATTTCCTCTTTGAACCATGCTTAAGCAATTCACCCTTCAAATAATGCTTTATTACGTATATTCTCATTATTTTTTCAAACTTATCAAAAATATGTATATCAATCACAATTGTACCAACCTTTCACTTTTAGTTTCAAATAGAAAATGAAATAAAAAATGAATAATTGAGTCATAAAAGGGTGATAGGAATATTTTCTATAATTTACAAAAATATAAAATAAAATCTATTTTTCAAATGCTCAATTAATAATATTATAATTTTTCCACAAAAATATATCATATTAAATATGATAGTTCAATAAAAAAACATCATTAAATAATTTAAAAGTGATCTAACACCAACATGAAGTAATCTTTCCCTTATGACATGGATATCATGACTCTTAGGAGTAATATGTCCATTTAAAAAAACAAAAACATTTTAAAATCATAGCCATCTAGTAACCTCAAATATATAATCCATTAAATGAATATTAAATTACATTATTTAGAAATTTTTTAAAATATTTTTGGATTCATTAAATTTTTGGATCTTTTGACTTCAAATAATTTACGTTCAGGGTGTCTATAAGTATAGGTGAGATCTAACCATGCCTTTACATTATCTTTTTTATTATAGGATGTTTCCCTCATTTTTTAATATAATATATCAAGAAAATTATTATAAATATTCATTACCAATAACATGTGATGATCCAAAAAACTCTACAAATATGGAAGGTCTCGAAAAAAAAAACTTTACTTCATCTGATTATTATCTCTCCCAAAACAATTTATTTTTTTATCATTTATAGTTAGACCATAGGTAAGATAAGGTAATTCAGAGATTATATAATTTACCTAAATACTTTAGATTAGTGTTTTATGTTCATCTATTTCAATTCTACCTTTTTTTAATTGTTTTTATTTCATTGAAAAGGATTATCTATAAGAATAAATCATCAAATATAGTAAAAATTACTAGTATTTCTCTTATTTCAAAGAATAAATTCATTGTTCTTAGACATGTATTAAAAACGTGATATTTGACCATGTTCAATCCATCTAGATAAAATACCATATGCTGGAAAGTCACTAATTTACCACAATAATGCAACCTTTAGTTTAAAATTCTGATATGCAAATATATCACATGTAGTAACACTATTATTCAGTAATGGAACTAAATCATCAATTATAGACTTCTAATAAACATTGACATCCTTATTCATATGTCTTTTAATTAATATCACCAAATATATGTATGGTTTCTTTATCAATATCAAAGGATGCATGTTCTACGGAGTAATGAAAATAGGAAAATAATAATATTTAATGTCCAAAGAAGAAAATGGAAAAAAATAGTTGAAAAACTAAAAATTATGTTAATGAAATATATATCTGATCAAAGTGTTTACATGAATCACCATCGCATTAATTATTTAATATCTTATAGATAGAAATTTTTTATTTAATCTATTTCATTAATGCATATGTGTTATGAGGAATAAATAAACACTATAAATAGGGTGTAATGAGACAATATCTCAATAGTTTCATAGGAAATTTGGAATTTCATTCTCATAAATCCTTATATAGTGATTCTATATATGTTATAAAATTAACTAATGATTCCAAACCACTATAATATAAGATGAAATAATTTTAAAACGAATGAATCTTATGATTACTAAAATCCAAATTATAGACCAACATATTACTTTCAAAGAAACATGAAGGTAATTTATTTCTGTTAGGAAAAATGATTTAAATAAAGATAATATATGTTCTTAGAAACAATTTGACATCCCAAAATATAAATTACTAGCAATAAATTTTGTAATAACTTTAGTTTTACTCATATGGACACTCCGATAAAAGGAATTCTTAATAGAATTTAAAAAATTGTAGAATTGAGATGTAACGACCCAAAATTTTATTAATGAAAATTCTTCTATGTCTATTTAAATTTCTTCTTATGGTTATGTAAAATGTATGCTATTATTGGGTTTAATGTTTTTTATTTTAAAATAACTTTATCAATTCTGACCATTGTTAATATAGCCGTTGAATATTGATCACATGATTAGTATAAATATATGGCTTTAACGAATCTAATTTACTCAGACAATGGAATTTATGGCCTCATATAGTAGAATTTCCCCATAAGAAGCGTATTTTTTCAAAGCTTGGAAAGTATTTGGCGCCATTGGGATTCTCTCTTGACCAAGCCCAGTCTGATCATGAATACGTTAAGCTCGATCCGAACCGCCTATAAGAGAAGTGGATGTTGATAGAGATTACCACTCGGGCAATATTGTATGAGACACCCCAAGAGTCTGTCACAATCACACACTTTACCCTAAGGTCTTATGTGAGTGTTTAAAAGTTTTATGTAACAAGACCCTAGAACTATAACTATGTACATTATTTTTTTATAAATATTATACATTCATTTTATTATTGTTACTTTGTAAACAGTTATTAAAGCACAAATTGTATTTTTAGTTAATATTCAACTAAGTTACCTATTTTGATGAATTAATTGATTTTTAAATTAAATAACATTTTAATAAAATGTAATTATTGATAAATTATTTTATTTAAATATAAATGATCATATAGTTCTTATGAATAAAATTGTAATTTTTATCAATGTTTGAAAGCGGTTTTTGTCAAAACCCATTTTATAAATATAAAACTTATTTCAAATGTAAAAATTCACATATTTTGAAAATTATTTAGATAAAATGAATATTATTTTTGGAATCAGGATGTCGAAATTATCCAATGGTGAATATTTCCTAATTTTCTGAGACTTTCAAATTTTTTGGAAAAAATTAAATAACGTTTAAATATATAATGTGTTTTATGACATTATAATGACCCAATATTGATGTAATAAAATACAATAAAAATTATTTTCGGCCAGTATATGTTTTACCATTAGAATAATGTTATTTTTGGTTTGTTTGATTTATTTCAGAAAGCATTAGTTGAACCTTCAAGACTTATAATACATTTGTATTTTTTAAATTGTTTTCCTTGAGAGTGTGACTCACCTACACATAAGAAATGCTATTATTTTACGATTTTAGGCCATTGTCCTTATAAAATATTTTTTTCCACTCCCATTTGGAAAAAACCATGGGTAGAAACCATGGGCTGGTTTTTTGTTTTGATTTGTTTAATGTATGGTGTCCTAAAAATAAATAATAAATAATTCCCTCTCCTTTCCTATATAAACACACCCAAGCTCCCACTTCATATTCACTAAAAGCCTTTAGAGTTTGTCCATCCTCTTCCCTCCTATATCTATAATCCTCCCAAGGTTCCCCAAGCTCCCAATAAGCCTCTCCCAAGCCCCTCCAAATCCATTGGGATCACACTTCCATGTATGGGATTCTCCCTTCCATTATTTATATCCAAGTTTCCTAATATTGTTATACCCTTTTATTTTCAATTATCAATGTTGGGGTATGATTTATCACCTCCCCCATACAGACCTATTCATTTTTTAATAATTATATATCCCCTTTCTACCTCATTAATATATCTCATGCACACCCATTACCATACTGAAATTCAATAACGATTTTCTCCCTCCTCATTTATATTCAATAAATTATTTTGTATTACATATCTAAATTCCATCACATTTTTTTGTACATGTATATATATGACCCCCTTACATTAAATTTCATGTATATATGATGATACGCCCATTTTTTCTCATCAACCATTTTTATGAATTCTTAAGTCCCATCGTTATGCTACCGAAATTGCACCACGGTTTTCCAAGACAAAGTTATTGTGTAGTGAATACCATGCCCATTTCTCTATCATGGTTATTCACCTTCACACACATCTACTTATTGAATATATATTTTTATGTATTTATTCTGCATTCCTTTATCATGGAATAAATTATGATGTTGAATTATTCCATGTTGTACGATCCTTGTGTCACACTTATGCATGAAATGAAATGTTTAAGTAGGGTGTTCCCTAATTGTGCTCCAATTCATTGGGTAAAGTATAGTATCATGATATGTCATGTGAAATTGGTTTTTAATACTACTAATTCAAGTTCAATGAGGTGTTACTCGTTCTTTATGTGTAATAAGGGTTTGCTCATGCTCCATGTGCAATGAGCCTTATCTCATACCAATATCTTGTTAAATTTTACTTCCACATATCCATGTTATGATTATCCTACTTTATCATACCTTTATGTTTATGTTCCTTTGTTCTCCATTGATATTCCTATTTTCTAACATGTATTTTATTCCTCATGTTATTCCATGTTTATTATCTTACTGAGATTTATAGCTCATCCTATTCTTATGCATGCCCCCAGGTTATTCTATGCAATGCTATGTACAAGGGAATGTAGTGGTCATGTAAAGGATGTTTTCAACAAGATATTTTGTTCTATTCATTATAGTGTTTTGTAATGTTCTTAATCCCCAAATACACTAGACCTCTTTATCTTCTATTTTTATCACGTGAAGGTTTTATTTAATACATAATGTTAAAGTATGTAATAAAGAGAAAGGTTGTTACAGTTGGTATCAGAGGATAGGTTTAGTTATTTTTGGGATTAGGATTAAGAAACACTAGTGAAGCCTTTGAGGCAAGACTAATTATATTAAGAACATACTAATTTTTTTTGAGTATATCAGTAAGTGGTTTATTAAGAAAATACATCTCTATCTGGATATGATAAGGTTGATGTGGCACTGGAACAGATGTACCTAGGGGTGAAAACCCCGACAATGAGTCTCACGCTTGACCTACGGTGTCCTAGTACATGACAATGGTCCTTTCTGCACTCTTGGTTACAAAAAATCCATGGGATATGCTTTGGTAAATTCAAAATCTTGGTATGAACCATTATAAACAAAAAAAATACCCTAAGAATATATTTCTGGGAAGTAGATCATGGATAAAAAAGATTGAAGCCTATAAATTCATACGTTATGAAAATAAAAGCAATTTATAAGTCATCCATTTTTTGTATTTGGATTCCCCTTTAATTTTTTAATATTTATCTTCCCTAAGTTTTTTATGGATAAAGTAAATGAGTAGAACCAGAATAAAAAACTTAAAGGTATGGTTATCATCTATAGTTAAATGGATTCTTTTATATCCTGAAAGATTAGTAGAACAATCCCAACACCACTACAAATCATTGAAGTAAAGAGTTGGTGAGTACGGAAAATGGGGAAATCATTTAATCCCATTAATATAAATCCTCCTCAGTCACAATATGTATATTGAACTTTTCGATGAACCTCATCATACTCCCTCTTGTGGAATTTGATGCAATTATTTGCCTGGATTGACATTTATTATATGGATCCAATATAAATTTCCGTGAGAGGGAAATCACTCTACATGGGAAGAATCGACCCCTGATTTGGAACAAGTGCAAGGAGGAAGATAAATCTTCATTAGGTCCATCATCTCAAGTGTTTATATTACTGCCCTATGAGAACGTGTATCTAGATCAGATGATTGATTCTAATGAGGCAACTATCCTTGAAGACATGCCTATTGTGAGGGAATTTTTTGTAGTGTTTCCTGAGAAATTTATTGTTCTTCCTCTTAGAAGAGATGTTGAATTAGAAGTTGATCTTATACCTGGGGAATTTCCAATATCCAAAACTCTATATAGAATGACTATTTTAGGAGAATAAGGAGGTGAAGAAACAACTATAGGAGAATCTCGATAAAGGGGTTATATGCCCAAGTGATTTACCCTGGGGTGCACCAGTCCTCTTTGTCAAGAATGATGGGTCAATGCGCCTTTGCATCAATTATCGTGCGCTTAACAAAATCACGATAAATAACAAATATCCTCTCCTATGAATTGATGACTTGTTCAATCAGCTGGGTGGAGAACAATACTTCTCCAAAGTATATTTTTAGTTGGGATGTTATCTATTAAGGGTGAAGAAGGAATATATCCCCAAGACGGATTTTCTTAAAATATATGGGCACTATGAATTCATAGTAATTCCTTTCATACTCACTAATTATCCAAAAATATTCATGAACATGATGAATAGAGTCTTTAGAGATTACCTTGACAAATCTTTGGTAGTCTTTATAGATTATATTCAAATACACTCCAAAACTAGGGAGGATTATGAAGAGTATCTAAGAACTATACTAGAGACCTTGCGAAAGGAGAAGCTCTATGCAAAGTCTAACAAGTGTGAGTTTTAGTTGAAAAATGTCTCATTCTTGGGCCATATCATCACAAGTTATGGAATATTTTTGGATACCTCTATGATAGCTACAATAGAGGGATGGCCTAGGCCAACATCAGTAATGGATATCCATAGCTTCTTGGGGTTAGATGGATATTATTGACGATTTGTGAGAAATTTTCCATGATTGTCTGAACCTCTTACCAAGCAAACTCAGAAGGGAGTAAAGTTTTCTTGGATTGATGATTGCGAAGAAAGCTTCAAGGATTTTAAAAAAAGCCTTATCACTACACCCATACTCACTTTAACCATAAGTGGAGAACTTTCTGTGGTATTTTGTGATGCTTCAAAGAAGGCTTTGGGATGTGTGTTGATGCAAAATGACTAAGTCATTGCCTATGCTTCAAAGAAATTGAATGTTCATGAGAATAATTATACAACACATGGTCTGGAGTTGTCTATGGTGATCTTTTCTTTAAAAATTATGTGGTATTATCTTTTTGGGGAGAAGTGTCAAATTTACATGGACCACAAAATCCTCAAGCATAAATTCACATAGAAAAGAGTTGAACAAGAGCCAATGAAGATGGTTAGAGTTGATCAAAGACTGTGACTACTCAATCCATTACAACCCTAGGAAAGGTAATAAGGTGGCAGATGCTCTAAGTAGAAAGGACCCATCGATTCTATCATTGGTGAGAATTTATAAGGATCCAATCTTCATAGATTTGATGAAGATGGACATGGGAATCATAAATAAATGAACGTTATCAATCCTTTCACAAATGATTCTCAACTGTATCTTTTAGAATGATTAATGGATTCTAAGAAGGATGATGTGGGAATTCAGAAAAATGTGGAAGCTTTTAGAAAAGGTAAATCCTTAGAGTTTAATGTTATTGAAAAGGAATTGTGAGATTTGGGAAAATAATATGTTTTTCATCAAGTCTGGAGCTGAAAATGGAACTTTTGGATGATGCACATAGTTTAAATTTCCCTATTTTCCCAGGAAACACAAAGATGTATCGATATCAACGAGATCATTATTGGTGAGATAATATGAATAAGGAGATTGTTGAGTATACATCAAAGTGACTAGTGTGTCTGTAAGTGAAGGAAGAGAGGCAGAAGTCTAAGGGGATGATGCACCCATTTCCCATACCAGCATGGAAATGGGAGAACATCACCATGGACATTGTCAACGGACTTCCGAAGACATCCAAGGGCAACAATGCAATCTGGGTTGTTGTGGATCGTCTTAAAAAGCAGTCACACTTAATTTCAATTTGGGAGGATTTCCCATTGGATCAACTAGCATGGATATATATTAGGTAAGTGGTAAGGCTACATTGGGTACCACTATCAATTCTGTTTGATCGAGATCAATGAATCCACTGTATGTTTTGGAATATTATTAAACATGCTCTGGATACTGAACTAAACTTCAATAAGACATACCTTCCTCAAACTGATGGCCAATATGATTGAGCTATTCAAACAATGGAAGATATTTTAAGATCGTGTTCAATGGACTTTAATGAAGGATGGGATCAACATCTTCATATGGTTGAATTCTCCTATAATAACAGTTTCCAGTCAAGAATCTAAATGGCATATTATGAATCTTTATATGGGAAGAGGTGTATAACACCAGCATGTTGGGATGAAGTTGGTGAGAGTAAGCTTCTAGGACCAAAAGTTAACGAAGAAATGGTGGAGAAGGTGAAAACCATTCATCATCATATAAAGGTAGCCTGGATTTGATAGAAGAGTTGTGAAGATAACCTTTGACAACACATTGAGTTTAAAGTTGGATACATGGAATATCTAAACATATCTCTATGGAAGAAGGTCATGAGGTTTGGAAAGAAGGGGAAGTAAAGTCCTAGGTACATCACCCCCTTCGAGATTCTTGATCGTGTTGGGGTTATGGCCTATCTACTAGCACTTCCACCTACCATGGCCAAAGTATATGATGTCTTTCATGTATACCTTATAAGGACATACATACCAGACCCATCATATGTACTCTCTTCAGAGGTATTATAGATAGAGGATGCTATTTCTTATGAGGAGCAACCATTTAAGATCTTATATCATAGAGAAAAAGTACTGCGAAATAAGACAATGACCCCCATCATGGTGTTGTGAAAAAACCACAAGTTTGAAGATGTAATGTGGGAATAGGAAGAAGTGATGAAGAAAAGTAACCCACGTCTGTTTTAGTGTGGGAAAAGGAAATTTCGAGGGTAAAATTTCTTAAGGGGGGAAGATTTTAATGACCCAAAAATTCATTAATGAAAATTACTCTTAGTCTATTAAAATGTCTTATTATGGTTATGTAAAACATATGCACTTATTTTGTTCTATGTTTTGGATTTAAAAATACCTTTTAAGAATTGTGACATTTGCTAATATATCCATTGAATAGTGATCACATGATTAGTATAAATATAGGGCTTTAACAAATCCAATTTACTTAGAAAAGAAGAAGTGATTGCCTCATATAGTAGACGTAACCCATAAAAATGCCATTTTTCAGAGCTTATAATGGAGGTGGTGTCATTGGTCTTTGCTCATGACCAATCCTAAGCGGAGCTTGAATACGTTAAGCTCGAGCAGAGTAGCCTACAAGAGAAGTGGAAGTTGATAGAGATTACCACTCGAGCAATGTTATCTGAGCCACACCGAGAGTCTGTCACCATCACGTACCTTACCCTAAGGCCTTATGTGTATGTTTTAAGGTTTTATGTTACAAGACCCTAGAATTATTACTATGTACATTATTTTTTATATAATGATTATACATTCATTTTATTATTGTTAATTTGTAAAGATTTTGTAAAGTACAAATAGTAGTTTTTATTAATATTCAACAAAGTAATCTATTTTTATGAATTAATGGATTTATGAATTAAACAATATTTTAATAAAATATTATTATTAATAAATTAATTTTTATTAAAAATAAATTATTGTATATTTTTTATGAATATAATTGTAATTTTTATTAAGGTTTGAAATCTATTTTTGTCAAAACCCATAAATTTTCAACAAATGTCGGTTTTTATTCTAAAAGTAAAAATTCACATATTTATAAAATTATTTAAATAAAATGAATATTATTTTTGGAATCAGGATGTCAAAATTATCTAATGGTTAATTTTTTATAATTTTTTGAGATAGTCGAATTTTTGGGTAAAAATTAAATACTATTTAAATATATAATGTGTTTTATGAAATCCTAATGACCCAATAGTGATGTAATAAAATATTATAAACATTATTATAGGACAATATATGTTTTCCATTAAAATAATGTGATTTTGGGTCTGTTTTAGTTATTTTACAAAGCTATAGTGGCCCTTCAAGACTTATAAAACATTTTTTATTTTTAAAATTGTTTTCCTTGAGAGTGTGACTCACCTCCACATAAGCAACCCTATTATTTTAATATTTTCAGCCATTTTCATTTTAAAATATTATTTTCCACTCCCCTTTAGAAAAAACCAAGGCAGAAAAACCATGTGATGGTTTGAGGTTTTTATTAGTTTAATCTGTGGTGTCCCAAACCAAAATAATAAAACATTCCCTCTCCTTTCATATATAAACCCACCCAAGGTCCCACTTCCTCTTCACTAAAAGCCTTTAGAGTTCGTTCAACCTCTAACCTCCTCTCTCTATAATCCTCCCAATGTTCCACAATCTCCCAATAATTGTCTCTCAATCCCTTCCTAAGCCTTTGGGATCACACTTCCAAGTAAAGGATTCTCACTTTCCTTATTTATGTCCATGTTTCCATATATTGTTATGCCCTTTTATTTTAAATTATAAATTTTGGGGTATGATTTAACAACTCCCCATACTGATCTATTCATGTTTCAATAATGATATATCCTCTTTCTATCTCATTAATTCTTCCCATGTACTCATGTTACCATGCCGAAATTCTGTAATGAATTTCTCTCTCCTCATTTACATTCATGAAATTATTTTGTATTACGTATCTAAATAACATTACATTTGTTGGAAAATGTATCTATATTAAACCATTACTGTCTATTTAATTTACATATGATGAGACACTCATTTCTCTCTCATCAACTTTTTTTTGAATTTTTAAGTCCCGCCGTTATGTTGCCGAAATTGCACCGTGATTTTCCAAGCCAAAGTCATTGTGTAGTGAATACCATACCCATTTCTCTATCAAGGGTATTCAACTTTATAAAAATATAATTATTTATTATAGATTTTTATGTATGTATTCCACATTCCATTATCATGGAATATGTTATGATGTTGAATGATTCCATGTTGTATGATCCATGTGGCACACTTATGAATGAAATGAAATGTTTAAGAAGGGTGCTCCCTGATAGCACTCCAATGAATTTAGTAAATTATATTATCATGATACTTCATGTGCAATGAGTTTTGACTAAATTTAATTCAAGTTAAATGAGGTTTTACTCGTGATTCATGTGAAAATAAGGTTTACTCATGCTGCATGTGTAGTGAGCCTTGTCTCATGCAAATATCATGTTAAATGCAATTGTCGCAACTCCATGTTATGATTATCATGAATTATCATGAATTTATGTTCATGTGTAACATCCCAAGTAAGTAATGAATAATAGATATTTTTTCTATGTCTATTAATTAATTAGATAGTGTTTTAGAGGCTTAAAATGAAAATAAATCCAATCTTAAGCATGGAATACACTATTATTTTTTAAAAGATTGTTTTACTGCCTTTTGATGGAAAAACATTTTTAAATGTATCTTTTGACAATTTTATAAGCTATATTTTTCAAAATAAACTTATTCTTTATTATTGGGACATCAAAATTTACTTTTTGTGAATTTTTGGTATTTTTCTGACAATGTTCATTTTTTAATGAATAGTGAAAAATACTGCATTTTACATCAAAACTGCTTTTTAATCTACTTTATTTATTTGATTAGATTATATTTTGAATTGGGTTTAAAGTTAAATTAGAATATATTTTTACAATTTAATCCAATGGTGGTCATTATGATTAATTTCACTTTGGAATTGGGCATAAACTAATGCCAAACTTTTCATAGATATTGTTTTAAAAAAACCCGCTATTTGTTTTAACAATGGAAATTATTTTTAAATCAATTATTGAAATTTCTGTGTTTGTAATTTGGTAAAATGGATTACATATTTGGAATCATAAGGTCCAAATTATGTTATCAAGACTCTTTTGTTTTTGGACATTATGAATAGTAATGACGGTAATTATCTTTAATTATCTTGATTAATGAGTAATCGGGTAGTTAAGGATAATAAAATGATATCATAATAATACAAAACGCCCACAACATGTGTCCTAAGGATACTTGTTGTCTCATGGCCGACCATGGTATGCCTTGTACCAAACTTGGGGGCCCCATGGAATCACTTTTGTGAGAAAGTGACTTTTTATCTTTTTATTTTTAAAGAATGTTAAATGTGACAAAGAATGTATCACCTAAGTAAAATATTTTTAATTTTTTCTAAATAAATTATCTTTTGGACTATAAATATTCATAATAAAGATAAAAATATTTCCTACATTATGATATTTTTTTCATAATTTTTAGACTTTAAATAAATTAAATTATTTATGACATCATGATGATGCAGTGATTACCTCATTAATAAAGGATTTAAATAAAATGAAATGATAATGTAAAATCTATGACCTACACATGTCCAAAACCTATTGGATGGGTGTATTTCTAACCCTTATCACCTTATCCTTGAATTATATCAATGTTGGACCTTTTGAATTCGAAAACCATTTTCAAATAAAGTAACATTTTTTTACTTTCCAAGAGTGCCCCTCCTCTCCTCTTATAAAAGGCCCCCACCTCTACCTCCTTACCCACACTTACAAAGCCTTTGGATCATCCAAACCCTACCCATTTTATCTCTCCACATCCCTCTATTACTCCTTGAAGCCTCACTTTGGGCATAAGTCTTTCCAAGGAAGCCTTTGAGCTCAAACTAAAGGGAGTTACCCGATTTTAAGGTAATGTCTTCACTTGAGTCCTTTTGTTTTATTTTGCTTCTCCAACCCCCTAAACTATTTTTATTCATTTCTTTTGTAACAACTCCATTATTTCCAATATAATAGGATTTTGTTATATGAAGTATTTGAGGTACACCTACACACACCTACATCTAATGGTTAAAGAACATACTATTTCTGTGGATGGCGAATTTATGTCTCCTGAAATGATGATTGTTCAAAATTATTTTAACACCTTAAAAGGTGGCCATTAAGATGTCACTATATTTATATATGATATATAATATGTTTATGTTTTCCTTAAGCTTCTATATTTTTCATTTTGGGCATACCTTTAAGGTTTCCATTATTGGTAAACGCGATATCTTCATTTAAGGAAGTGCGGACTACTGCCCCCTCAAAGTGATTTGATTCGTTAAATACCATATGTGGGACGTATAAAGGATGGAACTATGATATTATATATGATTTTATACTAGAGTTATATTATACCTTTATATAATTATGATTCCATTCTATAAAATACGAAATATAAATGAAAGTAGCATTCATGCGTACGTACGGTTTACTGTCTCCATGAACGGTGCATTTCATTTCTTACCTATAAATGATTATGTAATATTATAAATGCATGTACATACTGGATATATGTGATATATAAATCATGATTATAATTCTGGATATAATGGATACATGAGCAACTTGTAATTATAAAGGGTTTATTTTTGACTCAAGTACCAATGATCGTTAAAACGACCGTTATTAACTTAAATAATTACATAGTGTTCATGACATGGAAATAAGTGATATAAAAGGAATAATGAACTTGAAAAAGGTTCTTAAAAAAGTAGAAATTAACTCATTTTTATTATTCAGGACATTAAAGAACGATCGAGTCAATTCGGACTCGAGGTATGGGACTTCGTCTAAATCTCCTTTCATTGAGGCATATTTTGTTTTATACACAACCTTCTTTTATGTGGTGTATAAACCAATTTTACTTTTATGTTGATCCAAAAGGAATCTTTTTTATACGAAGCATTTTACTAAACGACAAACGGGAATGTTTTTGTCATACGTATGCGGTGACAACGACTTCTCCACCGCCGTGACCGTTATTTGAGTTTCGGCTTCCTCTACAAGCCATACTTTTTTTTGAAGAAAAATAAATACCATGTTTTAATTTTGGTATTGAAAATGGTTTTCATAATGTTTTTATATCAATGTGTTGTATTGATATCTTGTGATTGAAAGGTGGAAATGTTAGGTTTCCTTTATGCATGTTTTCTGTGATACGATTATGTTGAGGTTCTTGGGCATTATTATGAAGACGGGTGGTTCCGTGATAAACTAAGGGTGGGTGAGCCCGATATAGCTCTCCAATGCATTGGGTAACGCGAAGGAGTGAAACGTTGAGGTTTCTCCAAATAGATTTAGGGAATATACTGTGATGGGTATTCCAAACGTAACCAAGAGGGTTACTCCCTACGTAAGAATGTTATGAATGCCTCAAGTTACCTTTATGTATTATTATTTCTATGATTTATTCATGATTTGATGAGGTATGTTAAAGTGCTTATGTTTTGTGGGTAAAGTATGATTTCATTCTTTTGTATATATGTACCCATGTTTCCTTTCCATACTTTTATATCCCTTACTGGGCTTTTTATGCTCATCCCAAGTTTTTTTGAAATGTTTTTCACAGGTCAAGGGAAAGGTACATGATATAATGATAGTGTCAAGGAAGTGTCAAGAAAGAATCCATGTTTTATTTTAAATATGTTTCCATTGATGGGAAAGAATAATACTATCTTTATGCAACTAGTTTGTTTATATGTGGAATGTAATGAAAGTTTTATGATCTAATTCTCTAAAACTCTAAACCTGAAAAGATCCTCAATGTGTAATCTTGTAATATCTCAAGATTAAGTAAGGTTTAAGGATGGTACCTTATAGTTGGTATCAGAGGTCGGTTTAGATAACTTTAGGAGTTAGAATTCAATTAAATGATTATCCAAAAATATTTTTTATGATCAAATTTAAGTGATATAGTATTTGAAGATTACCATGTTGCTTCATCTAAGACATGTTTGTTCATAATGGTTTTCCGCAGTGGAAACAGGGAATCAGTACTAGGAAGGCATGCAGAAGGAAATAACCTTCCGAATCAGCATACTGAGATGGTCGGAATTGGAACTGAATATTTTTTTGTAGTAATGGAGCAGTTGAATCAAGCGATAAATGGTGGTGGTATCCATACATGAGATCAGACAGATCAACCGCAGAGGAACATGTCAGTGGTGGAACATTTCATGAGGAAACATCCCCCATCATTCAGAGGATCATCTGACCATGTGATAGCTGAAGGTTGGATTAAAGCACTGGAGAAGATTTTCAATTTCATGGCGTGTTCAGACAATCAAAAGGTTAGTCTTTCTATTTACCGTTTGGAGGGTGAAGCAGATCAGTGGTGGTCAATGGTTAAAAATATTAGGGACGCTGATGAGACTGATGCTCTCGACTGGGATGAATTCAAAGGTATGTTTCTTGAAAAGTGTTTTCCTAAGGCTGTTTGACTTAGGATGGAAAAAAAATTCTTGGAATTGAGGCAAGAGAAAGACTCAGTGGCTACCTATGAAGAAAGGTTCACTCGATTGGAAAGGTATGCTCCAAATTTTATCTGAGACCTTGATATTAAAATCAATCATTTTTACTCAGGATTAAATCCAAAATATCGAAGGGCATTAGCTTCTCGTGAGTTTAAAAGTTATGAAAAGCTTGTTAGATGTGCTGAGAAGGTGGAAATGGAGTTTTCTGATGATCAAGTGTTCTATAACAACCAGTAGAAGAAGAGACCGAGGTGGCAGGAGAAAGGGAAGAATTTTTCAAAAAAGTCTGATGGTAGGAAATCTAAGTTTCCAGTTTGTGATAAATATAGAAAAAGGCATGTTGGGGAATGTCTTCTGAATTCTGGAAAGTGCTACCAATTCGGTAAGATGGGACATAAGGCTCATGATTTCACTGAAAAAGATCAAGGTGAAGGTAAGACCAAATTTGATTTATAGTTAGTGAAATGTTTTAAGTTCAATGAGATGGGTCACTATGAAAACGAGTGTCCGACAAAGAGCTTGAGTGATGGGAAGCAGTTAGACTACAAGCAGAAAGGGGTGGTGAAATCCTTTGCAACTACTTCAGCAGATGTCGGGCCATCAAATGAAGTTGTGTTAGGTACTTTGTTTGTTTTTTCAGATTATGCCAGTGTGTTGTTTGATTCGGGGTCCACACATTCTTTCATCTCTGAAACCTTTTCTAGTAAAATGGGAATACCATCTCAAGAAGTGACTCCTGAACTTTTGGTAAAAACACCTGGGGGAAATGTTGAGGCAAAAAGAATTTATAAGAATCTTCCTATCCTTATCTGTGGAAAGAACCTACTTGAAAACCTTATTGTTCTACCTCTAGTAGAGTTTGATGTTATCCTGGGTATGGATTGGCTCTCTATTTACCATGCTAAGATTGACTGTAGAGCTAAAAAAATTTCTTTTCAGAAAGAATTTTAGTTTGTGTACAAGAATGAACCCTTACTGTTGATAACTTATCAAGAGGCCAAGAAACTTGTAAAAGATGGAAATGAATGTTACCTTGCACACATCGTTGAAAATAAAGGAACTGTTCAGATTAATGATGTGCTAGTGGTAAATGAGTATCCTGATGTTTTTCCTGATGAGTTGCCTGGAATAATACCATATTGGAAAGTTGAGTTTACTGTTGACTTAGTTCCTGATGCTAAGCCAATATCAAAACCCCCTTATCGAATGGCTCAAATTTAACTTTTAGAGTTGAAGGAGAAATTTCAAGATTTATTAGAGAAAGGTTTCATTCGACCCAGCACATCACCATGGGGTGCTCCTGTTTTATTTGTTAAAAAGAAATATGGTTCAATGAGACTTTGCATTGATTATAGAGACTTGAATAACATCACTGTTAAGAACAAATATCCTTTGCCTCATATCGATGATTTGTTTGATCAGCTCCAGGGAGCTCAGTATTTTTCAAAGATTGACTTGAGATCAGGATACCATCAGCTGAAGGTAAAGGAAGCAGATGTTCCGAAGACCGCGTTCTATACAAGATATGGCCATTATGAATTTGTAGTAATGCCTTTTGGGCTAACCAATGCACCTGTTGTATTCATGGACTTAATGAATAGAATTTTCCATGAGTTCTTGGATAAGTATGTGGTTGTTTTCATTGATGATATTTTGGTGTTTTCTAAAAGTAAAGAGGAGCATGAAAGACATTTAAGGGTTATCTTGAAAACCTTAAAAGAAAAGAAACTGTATGGAAAATTCAGAAAGTGTGAGTTTTGGTTGCAACAAATTTCTTTCCTTGGTCACATTGTTTCTAAAGATGGGATAACTGTTGATCCTGCAAAAACAAAATTTGTGGAAGACTGGCCAAGACCCACAAATGTGACTGAGATTCGTAGCTTCCTTGGTTTGGCAGGCTATTACCGAAGGATTGTTAGAAATTTTTCACGGTTATCTAGTCCAATGACTAAGCTAACTCGGAAGGGTGTTAAGTTTATATGGACAAAAGAATGTGATGATTGTTTTCAGGAATTGAAAAGAAGATTGGTGAATGCTCCAGTTTTCGCACTACCTTCCAGGAATGGTGAGTTTGTTATATACAGTGATGCTTCATTAAAAGAACTTGGTTTCATCCTAATGCAGAATGATCAGGTAATTGCTTATGTTTCACGATAGTTGAAAACTCATGAGGTAAATTACCCTACACATGATTTGGAATTAGCTGCTGTTGTTTTCGCTTTAAAAATTTGGAGGCATCATTTGTATGGAGTAAAGTGTGAAATATATACTGATAACAAAAGATTAAAATATATATTCACTCAGAAAGAGTTAAACATGAGACAGAGGAGATGGATGGAATTAATCAAGGATTATGATTGTACAATTCATTACCATCCGGGAAAAGCAAAGAAAGTGGCTGATGCTTTGAGTTGAAAAAGTAATGCTTCATTAGCAATGTTGTGTTTGGAACGTGATCCTTTGGTTAAGGATTTGATGAACTTTGGCATAGAAGTTGTTGGTGCCGGAAGTTCTTCTGTTTCATTTCAAGTATCAGTGAGATCATCTCTATCAGATAGAATCATGCAAGCACAGAAGCAAGACAGTGAGTTGCAGAAAAAGGTAGAGCTGGTTCAGAAAGTTATGTTGCCTAAATTAAACATTGATAATGATTGAGTTTTGAGATTTGGGAAGAGATTGTGTGTGACTTGTGATTCACAGTTGAAGAGAGATTTGTTATGTGAAGCTCACAGTTCCCTGTTTTCAGTTCATCCTGGCAGTACTAAGATGTACAGAGATCTGTAGGAGTATTACTGGTGCGATGGAATGAAAAGGGAAATTGCTGATTTTGCTGTGAAGTGTTTGACATGTCAACAGGTTAAAGCAGAGCGGCAGTTACCGAAAGGGATGCTTCAGCCTTTACCAGTGCCATAGTGGAAATGGGAGAATATATCCATGGACTTTGTTTTGGGATTACCGAAGACATCTCGAGGTAATAATGTAATCTGGGTTATTGTTGATCTCTTGACTAAATCAGCTCATTTCCTTGCTATACAAGATACTTTTCCCTAGATCAACTTTCCCATTTGTATCTTAAAGAGATAGTCAGGTTACATGGATTTCCTCTCTCCATTGTATCTGATCGTGATCCCAGGTTCACTTATAACTTTTGGAAAGGCCTTTAGAAGTCAATGGGTACTGAATTAAATTTTAGTACAGCATTTCATCCTCAATCAGATGGGAAGTCATAATGAACAATTCAGACCTTGGAGTATATGCTACAAGCTTGTTCGATGGATTATCAAGGAAGTTGGGACCAACATCTTTCTTTGGTTGAATTTTCATATAATAACAGTTTTCATTCCAGTATACAGATGACACCATTTGAGGCGTTATATGGGAAGCGGTGTCGAACTCCAGCTTTCTGGGATGATGTAGGTGAAAGGAAGTTGATGGGACCAGAATTGGTAGAAGAGATGGTAGAAAAACTTCAGCTGATTCAAAAACACATGAGAACAGCTCAGAGTAGGTAGAAGAGTTATGCAGACAACAGGAGGAAGGATCTCTCTTTTGAGGTAGGTGATCATGTTTTTCTCAAAGTCTCACCATGGAAAAGTGTGATGCGATTTGGTAAGAAAGGAAAGGTGAGTCCAAGGTTCATTGGACCATATTAAATTATGGAGAGAGTTGGATCAGTTTCATACTGGGTGGCTTTACCTCTGAGTTTATCTCAGGTACACAATGTTTTTCACGTTTCGATGTTGAGAAAGTATATGCCAGATCCATCTCATGTTTTGAGTCCAAAGGTAGTTCAGCTGGAAGAGAACCTACCTTATGAGGAACAACCGGTCCAGATTCTTGACCACAGGGAGCAAGTGTTACGAAATAAGGTGATTAATGAGGTAAAGGTATTGTGGAAAAACCACATGATGGAAGAGGCAATATGGGAATCTGAAAATGCAATGAGGGATAAGTACCCCCATTTATTCGATAAGTAAATAAATTGTGGGGACGCAATTTTCTAAATGGGGAAGGATGTAACATCCCAAGTAAGTAATGAATAACAGATATATTTATCTATGTCTATTAATGAATTAGATAGTGTTTTAGAGGCTTAAAATTAATATAAATCCAATCATAAGCATGGAATACACTAATATTTTTTAAAAGATTGTTTTAGTTCCTTTTGATGGAAAACCATTTTTAAATCTATCATTTCACAATTTTATAAGCTATGTTTTTCAAAATAAACTTATTATTTATGATTGGGACATCAAAATTTACTTTGTGTGAATTTTTGGTATTTTTCTGACAATGTACATTTTTTTAATGAATAGTGAAAAATACTGCATTTTACATCAAAACTGCTTTTTAATCTACTTTATTTATATGATTATATTCTCTTTTGAATTGTTTTTAAAGTTAAATTAGAATATATTTTTACCATTTAATCCAATGGTGTTCATTAGGATTAATTTCACTTTGGAATTGGGCATAAACTAATGCCAAACTTTTCATAGATATTGTTTCAAAAAACCCGCTATTTGTTTTCACAACGGGAATTATTTTTAAATCAATTATTGCAATTTCTGTGTTTGGAATTTGGTAAAATGGATTACATATTTGGAATCAGAAGGTGAAGATTATGTAATCAATACTCTTTTGTTTTTGGACATTATGAATAGTAACGACGGTAATTATCTTTAATTATCTTGATTAATGAGTAATCGGGTAGTTAAGGATAATAAAATGATATCATAATAATACAAAAAGACCACAATATGTGTCCTAAGGATACTGGTTGTCTCATGTCCGACCATGGGATGCCTTGTGCCAAAATTTGGGGCCCCATGGAATCACTTTTGTGAGAAAGTGACTTTTTATCTTTTTATTTTTAAAGAATGTTAAATGTGACAATAAATGTATCACCTAAGTAAAATATTTTTACTTTTCTCTACATAAATTATCTTTTGGACTATAAATATTAATTATAAATATAAAAATATTTCCTACATCATGATATTTTTTTCATAATTTTTAGACTTTAAATAAATTAAATTATTTATGACATCATGATGATGCAGTGATTACCTCATTAATAAAGGATTTAAATAAAATGAAATGATAATGTAAAATCTATGACCTACACATGTAAAAAACCTATTGTATGGGTGGATTTCAAACCCTTATCACCATACCCTCGAATTATATCAATGTGGGACCTTTTGAATCCGAAAACCATTTTCAAATAAAGTAACATTTCTTTACTTTCCAAGAGTGCCCCTCCTCTCCTCTTATAAAAGGCCCCCACCTCTACCTCCTTACCCACACTTCCAAATACTTTGGCTCGGCCAACCCCTGCCCATTTTGTCTCTCCACATCCCTCTATTACTCCTTGAAGCCTCACTTTGGGCAGAATTCTTCCCAAGGAAGCCTTTGAGCTCAGACCAAAGGGAGTTACCCGATTTTAAGGTAATGTCTTCACTTGAGTCCTTTTGTTTTATTTTGCTTCTCCAACCCCCTAAACTCTTTTTATTAATTTCTTTTGTAACAAATATAGTATCTTCAATATACTAGGATGTTTTTATAAGAATTATTCGAGCTACACCTACACACACCTACATCTAATTGTTAAGGAACATACTGTTTCCGTGGATGGCGAATTTATGCCTCCCGAAACGATGATTGTTCAACATTATTTTAACACCATCAAAGGTGACCATTAAGATGTAACTATATTTATATATGATATATAATATTTTTATTTTTTCCTTAAGCTTATCTATTTTTCATTTTGGGAATACCTTTATGGTTTCCATTATGGGTAAACGCGATATCTTCATTTAAGGAAGTGCGGACTACCGCCCCCTCAAAGAGATTTGATTCGTTAAATACCATATGTGGGACGTATAAAGGATGGAACTATGATATTATATATGATATTATATTGGAATTATATTATACCTTTATATCATTATGATTCCATTCTATAAAATATGAAATAGAAATGAAAGTAGCGTTCATGCATACGTACGGCTTACTGTCTCCATGAACGGTGCATTTCATTTCTTACCTCTAAATGATTATGTAATATTATAAATTCATGTAAATACTGGATATATATGATAAATAAATCATGATTATAATTCTGGATATAATGGATACATGAACAACTTGTAATTATAAAGGGTTTATTTTTAACTCAAGTACCAATGAACGTTAAAACAACCGTTATTAACTTAAATAATTACATAGTGTTCATGACATGGAAATAAGTGATATAAAAGGAATAATGAACTTGAAAAAGGTTCTTAACCAAGTAGAAATAAACTCAGGTTTATTATTCACGACATTAAAGAACGATTGAGTCAAGTCAGACCCGAGGTATGGGACTTCGTCTCAATCTCCTTTCATTGAGGCATATTATGTTTTATACACAACCTTCTTTTATACGGTGTATAAACCAATTTGACTTTTACGTTCATCCAAAAGGAATCTTTTTTATACGAATCATTTTACTAAACGAAAAAAGGGAATGTTTTTGTCATACGTATGCGGCGACAATGACTTTTCTGCCGCCATGACCGTTATTTGAGTTTTAGCGTCCTCTACAAGCCATACTTTTTTTTAAAGAAAAATAAATAACATGTTTTATTTTTCTTTAATTTTGGTATTGAAATGGTTTTCATAATGATTTTATATCAATGTATTGCATTGATATCTTGTGATTGAAAGGTGGAAATGTTATGTTTCCTTTATGCATGTTTTATGTGATACGATTATGTTGAGGTTCTTGGGAATTATTATGAAGACGGGTGGTTCCGTGATAAACTAAGGGCGGGTGAGCCCGATATAGCTCTCCAATGCATTGGGTAACGTGAAGGAGTGAAACGTTAAGGTTTCTCTGAAGATATTTAGGGAATATACTGTGATGGGTATTCCAAACGTAACCAAGAGGGTTACTCCCTACGTAAGAATGTTATGAATGCCTCATGTTACCTTTATGTCTTATGATTTCTATGATTTATTCATGATTTGATGAGGTATGTTAAAGTGCTTATGTTTTATGGGTAAAGTATGATTTCATTCTTATGTATATATGTACCAATGTTTCCTTTCCATACTTTTATATCCCTTACTGAGCTTTTTATGCTCATCCCAAGTTTTTTTGAAATGTTTTTCACAGGTCAAGGGAAAGGTACATGATATGATGATATTGTCAAGGAAGTGTCAAGAAAGAATACACGTTTTATTTTAAATATGTTTCCATTGATGGGAAAGAAGAATACTATCTTTATGTAACCACTTTGTTTATATGTGGAATGTAATGAAAGTTTTATGATCTAATTCTCTAGAACTCTAAACCCGAAAAGATCCTCAATGTGTAATCTTGTAATAACTCAATATTAAGTAAGGTTTAAGGCTGGGGCCTTATATCATTTTTCTCTTTTACTCCATTTATATGCCTATTTTCTAGCATGTGTTGTATTCCTAGTGTTATTCTATTTTTACTCCCTTACTGGGCTTTATAGCTCACCCTTTTCTTATGCATGTCCCCAGGTTATCATATGCAATTATAAGTACAAGGGAAGGTAGTGGTTATGTAAATTAAGTTTTCAATAAGATTTTTCATTCTATGCTTTAAGTTTTTATGTAATGTTCCTAATTTACAAAAACACTAGACCTCTAGATCATCTATGTTGTATCAAGTGAATATTTTATGTAATAAATTATGTTTATGTATGTAATAAAGATCAGGGTTGTTATTTGAGATGTTTTTTATTCATGATTGAGAATATCATTCTGAGTTGTTGTTTCTTGAATAGATGGAAATTAACTTCATTTATTATATTCTAAAATGATGGACCAGTTGTAACATCATGTGTAATTGTATAATTAGATATTTTAATTAATATTTATGAATTAGATATTAATTTTATTTTAAAGGGAATGTTATGTCTGATAGCGTACCTGAAACAAATCAATGAGTTTATATAAAATCTTATGTTGCACACAATACTGAGTTATACTGAAAAATAATACATTATTAATATTATTATTTTAAATGGTAATTATTGTCTAGTGTTAATTTTTGTGGGAATGAAAAAAAACTAAATATATTATGTTTAAAAGTGTTTATTAATTTTTTTTATTTTCTTTTAATAAATTTTATGGACCTAAAATAATAATAAATCCAATTTTCTTCATAAAAGTTTTAATATCTTTAAAATGTATTTTTACCTCATTTTAATGGAAAACGAGTTTTAAATATATTTTTGGACACCATTATATGTTATATTTGAAAAAATAAACTTATTCTTTGAAAATTTGATATCAAAATTTAGTTTGGATAAATTTTATGTATTATTATAATAACATTCATATTTTAATGAATTGTGAAAAATATTGCATTTTAATTCAAAAATGCTTTTTCATCTAACTTATTTCAATTTTTTTGTTATACTTTTAGTTGGTTTTAAAGTATATTTAGATTATTATTTATCATTTAATTCAATTTAGGTAATTAGAATTAATTTTAAATTGAAATTAGATAAAAAAACATTTTAATCTTTTGAAAATTTCACTTTAAAACCCCACTTTTTTGTTTTGTCTGCAGAATTAATTGTATATATAATTTTTCCAATTATAAAAATATTATTATGTATAATGGATTAAATATTTATAATCATAAGGTACAAATTTTTTAATGTGGATATAATTTTTAGGTATAAAAAAGCAACCATGGTAAAAAAAATTCTTTATTATAGTAAAAGTAAAATATTTACAAGGGTTAAAATTAAAAATTAAATACTTAACATACCTAAAAACAACATTTAGTTGTTTTTTGAGGACTGGATCAACCCTAACCAGCCTATAACACATTAATTACAAGAAAAAGTCATGGAATTTAATTTCACCTCTATATGGTTAGCTTTTAATATAAAATAATCAATAAATTAATCACCTGAACCCACCTCTCCTCAAGTATAAATACCACCTATCCACCTCCATATTTTGACCCAAAAAGACTTATAAATCCTAAAATATCCTAAAAAACTTCTCCTACTCACTTTTCCCACCTCCAAGTTCTACCTTTCTCACCAAAATATCAAATCCATGGTCCTAAAGGGTCTTCAAAGAAGGGAATATTCAAGAGGTAATTTTCTCAAATTACCTCTCTTAATTTCTTTTTTTTACTAATTTCTCCTCACCTCCTTTAACAATAAATGCATTATAACTCTATAATAATTTATATTAATGAGATTTATTTTTATAATTTAATATATTATATAAAATTCTTTTCTTACCTCCTCTTATACAGATAAACAAAATTGGTATCCAAGTTATGTCGGTTAATCACCTCCGTGAATAATGTTTTTGTTCTTCTTCCATTACAGCCTCCATGACAGGTCTTCAAATTATTTATTAGGTAAAATAATATTTATATATTTATATTATAATCTAATTCATATTCTAAAATTTTTATATTAAAAATACCATCATGTTTTACATATTTTTTTATATGATAACTTGTTTCAGGGACCTGTGGACTACCACCTCCTCAAAATGATGTGATTCGTTCACACATCACATCAAATGTATTTAATATTGTTTTATAAAAAATATATGATAAAATTAAATATTAATTCTAATTTAATTATATTATATATTTATACATTTTTATATATGTTTCATTTAATTTCGCTCTTTCAATACGATAGGAAAAATGAAAATAGTTTTCATGCATATGTATGACCTACTGTTTCCATTAAGGGTGTTCTTAATTTGTGTTCAAAGAATATTATAAATACTTATCTAATTAATATATAATATATTTACATCATGTTATATATTCTAGAGATAATGGACTTATTACCACATAGACTATTGACATCATACGAAGTTCATTTTTGACTCAAGTACTGAATATTTACAAAATGTCCAACATGAACTTAAATAATTATATAATTGTTATAACATGGTAATAAGTGATATAAAATAAATTATAAACATGATATAGGTTATCATAAAAGTATAAATTAGCCTAATTTTATTTTTCAGGAAGATAAAAAATGTACGAGACAAGTCACACACAAGATAAGGAATTTCTTAACCCAATTTCCATTCTTTGGGTAAAATTTATATTTCCTGATTATATCGTTCAACTCTTATAGGAGAAATGAATATTGAATATCTTACTTTATATTTATATCTTGAATTTAATTTAATGTTTTTTTAAAGGTATATTTTTATTTGGGGGGTTTGGATTTCTGTACAAAATGAAAAGAGGAATGTTTTTTAACATATACGACAACAACGACTTCTTTACCACCCTAACTGTTATTTGATATTTGGATTCCTCTATAATACATAATGTTTTTAAAAGTAAAATAAATACCATATTCCCTTTTCATTTATTTCCGTATTGAAAATGGTTTTGATAAGGGATTCATTATGTCAATATCTGGAAATTATATCTTGTGATTGCAATGTGGAAATGTTATTTTTCTCTTTTATACATGATTTTTGTGTCATGATTATGTTTTGGTTCTTTAAAAATTCATATGTATATGGTTGGTTCTATGATAAAATAATGTAGGGTAATCCTATTTTATCTCTCTAATGCATTAGTTAGTTAGATGGAGTTAAGTGATAGGGTTTCTCCTAATTGATTTAGGGAATATATTATGAAGGGTATTCCAAATGTAACCATGAATGTTAATCTCTACATTGATTTGAAAGCTAAAATGAAAGTTTGATATGGATACCACAAGTTACCTTTATGATTTATGATATCTAATATATATTTTATAGAATCTTATGACTTTATGAGGTTTGTTTTTTATGTGTGAAAAGTTTGATTTTGGGAAAATATTTTCATGAGTCTAAAATATTCATAGACTGATAATTCCATTCCATATTTTATATCACTTACGAAGATTTTTGTTCTCATACAAAGTTTTTGAAATTTTTTCCAAAGGTTATAATTATGTATAATCAAATGGAAGAAGTAAATAATATTTTTATCAAGAAAATAAATCATGTTTTATTTTAAAAGTTTTATATTTTGGGAAAACAGTAGATACTATTTTGGTAGTATCATATTATATGATTATGGGATGTTGTCTATTAATAATGGAATAATTATCTAAAACACTAAAATTGAAAATACACTCATTGTGAAATGAAGTAAATTCATAACTAAACTTAATATTATGTAATTTTTAAGGTCAGGGCCTTATATTTGGTATCATAGGTAGGATTAAAAACATTAGGGGTTAGTATATTGTTAATAAAATATCTATAAATAATTATTAAATTATGGTAAAATTGAAATGATATAGAATTTGAATATTACCATTTTTCTTCATCTGAGATATGTATGTTCCGAAAGTTTTTCCATAAAGGAAATAGGAAAGCTATTCTAGGATGGCATCCTGAGGAATACAACCTTCAAAATCCACAACATGAGATGGTGGGAATTAGAACTAAATAGTTTTTTGCAGGGATGGATCATCATCCTCCATCATTCATAGAATCATCTATCCCCATTCTAGTTTAATGGCAGATTAAATACATAGAAATGTTTTTTGATGTAATGGGGTGTTTAGGCGATTAGAAGTTTAGTCTTGTTGTTTTAGCATTTTGAAGGTGAATCTAATCAGTTGTGGTTTATTGTAAATAATATCAGGGATAATTAGGGTATTGATGATCTTTATTAGAATGAATTCAAAAATATGTTTCATGAGAAATACTTTCCAAAGGCATTTTGGCTTAGGATGGAAAACAAATTCTTGGAATTGAGGAAAGAGGATTACTCGGTGGATGCTTAAAAAGAAAAATTCACTCAAATAAAAAGGTATTCTCCAAATTTTATCCAGCATCCTGATAGTAAAATAAATAATTCTTACTCTAGATTAAAGAAAAATTATCAAAGGGTATTGGATTCTCGTCAGTTTCAAAGTTATGAAAAACTTGTTCAATGAGCAGAGAAGGTGTAAATAGAGTTTTTCGATGATCATGTGTTCTTTGATAAAGAACATAATAAGTGGTCGAGTTGGAAGGTGAAAGTTAATAATTCATTAAAAAGGTATGATATTAATTAAATTTTGTTTATAGTTTTTAAAAAGTTTGGTAAAAAAACACCCTGTAGAATGACTTCGGAATTATTGTAAGTACTATTGATATAGTAAAATGGGGCATAAGGCTTGTAATTGCACTAAACAAGATAATAGTAGTGGTAAGAAAAAATATAATTTACAAACAGTAAAATGTTTTAAGTGTAATGAGATGGATCATTATGAAAACATGTTTTCCATGAAGAACTCAAATGAAGGGAATCGGCCAGACCACAAGTAGAAAGGTAGGGTGAGACCCTTTGAAAATACTTTAGAAAATGTAGTTCCATAAAATAAATTGGTATCAAGTACATTTTTTGTTTAATAAGATTATTCCAATGTGTTTTTTGAGTCACGGTCTACACATTCTTTTTTTTCTAAAAAAGTTTATAAAAAATTAGAAATTCCACCACAAGAAATGTAATGTTTTATTAATTTTATTTTTATAATTTATTTTAGTATTATTATGAAGTGAATATATCTAATAAATATAATAATATATATATATAATTAATAATATATTAATATAATATAATATTTAAATTTTATATAAATATAAAAATCTAAAAAATATATATTAAAAATGGTTTTTTATAATAATCAATGAAGTTTTATCCTAAAAATTATTCTATAACTTGCAAAAAATATGCATGAAATAAATAAAAAATGTTTGTTATCACAAAATTCAATTTTCATCTCTAATCATTACCATGCACTATATAAATTATTTAAAATGATCAATTTAATTTTATAATAATTTATATGTGTGAATTTAAAAAATTAAATGGAAAAAATTAAAAATTATTTAGAATAAAGATAACTATAATTTTTATGATATAACATAATATGTGGCCATATTGAAAAAAATTATAAGAATGTTTAATATATATCACAAAAAAATAATAAATGATTTTACCCATAAAGAAAAAATATATCAAAACAAATTGAAATGGAAATAAATAAAAATTATATTAATTTTTTATGATATAATAAATTTAAAATAAAGTCGATGAGTAATTAAATGATGAAAAATCTAAAGTGGAATCAGATTTATCTTCCTAGTATAGATTGAACATAATATATTATCACAAACTGATTGTACTATGATTCCTACTGGTTCAATGGTAAAGTAATGTGTAACCCCTGATGTCGATCTCTAATATTTCATAGTTTAGATATTACTACTGAGAGTATATAGAATTTAATATATATGGAATGATCCCATTTATTCCCAAGAATGAAAAGAAAACCATATTATGAAATCGATGATAAAACGGATCTTGATAAAATGGATCAAAATAGATATTTTCCCAGATCAGGGTTATGAATAGGGATTGGAAAATAGGTGGATGGAAAGATTTGGGATGGGTCTAGGGTATCAAAACTAATAAAGACATATCAGGGATATATCTTATAAAAAATAAGTTGTTAATCCAAGGACTCACTTGAAACACACGGGTGTATATGAATAAGAATTAACAAACATAAAATAAGGAATCAAATAACATAATATTTTAATAATATTATTAAATTCATGTAATGTTATATATCCATACCAACTCTATAGACAATATCAGAAGAAATATATCGATGATAAATAATATAGTACATTTTGAAGGTCTACTAATATAACTAGTCACATTTCATTATGGTTGAACCTGATCATCAAAATTTTATTAAAAATATAAAAAATAGTATACGAATGTAGGGTCGAACAAAAAACTATACCAAATAAGTTACTCCTAAGGAACTCTTGTTTCAATGAGTAATAATTATGACATATTCCCAATGAATACTAATGAAATTAGCACCTATTTCTAAAACAATTTCTATATATCCACCCATATCATCATTTATCAACACTTGAAATCTCTATACAAATAAAGTATAAAAAATTGTAAAAATATAAAAAAATACTATCCCACTAACATTTTCAGTAATATATCAACTCCCATTAATAAATTATATTTATGTTTACCCATTACATATCCATATACCATAATTTCAAAAAAAAATATAACCACAAAACCATACTACCCCTACATACCACAACCTCAAACCATATTTATGTCCATAATAATCCAGAACCACATCCACTACCATTTTTTAAAGGTGGATAATGACATTGATAGTATTAAACAATTAGTTCCAAACATAATGTAGATGTATATGGTTAAAAATAAATAGAAAAAAATATATCAGAATATCTTCATTGCTTAGACTTATATGCTGATTCATAGAAAACAAAATGATATATATTAACACAAATACCCCTTTCTATTTTCTATATCCTATAAAAGAAATAATAACGAAACCCCCATACATTTATGTCATCATCACCACACAACTCTTGATACCTCAAATCTTATAAAAAGTATTTCAATTCAACCAAAAAATTATTCTTGTTTTTTCTAAATTATTATTTTAATACTATAATAAGTCAGTGATTTCCATATATGTTAATCAGAAAATTAAATAATTCTATTAATTTTTTTTGTTATTTATTAATCTATGAATAATCCTGATATTATTATATTTATTCAAATTATTCATTCATTTAACTTTATATCCATATGTGAGGAAGAATTAATCATCTCAATCTAACCTAAAAATCAACACTCACTAAAAAAATAGGCCTTAGAGGTGGTCTATTAGAGGCAGTTTACTAAACCACCGCATATTTTATTAAGGAGGGTTTCGCAGTGGTTTTTAATAGACCGCCGCTAAATCGTGTTTTCTTTTTTTACAGAGCTGACCCCCATGATACCCCACCTTCTCCCATGTTCTCCCCCCATGACCTTTGCGACCTAGCTCACGGCCCCTTCTCCCCCCAACCCCTGCGACCCCCAAAGAGTCGTGCTCACTGCCCACCCTTTGTCGCCCCCTTCGCCACCCCTGACCTAGCTCACTGTCATCCCTTCTCCCCCTAACCCCTACAACCCCTGAATACCTATTCTCACCCCCCCCCCCCATCTGCCCTCGACCTAGCTTTCCCCTTAGCTGGTCTTGACCCATGCCCGCTACCCCTCAACACAACTCACCGCCCTTCTGTGCGCCTCGCCGCCACTAATGGTAATGTGTTTTTCCCTTGTTTATTTTTTAAGATATTATTATTCTTATTAAACTTTTTTCATGTGAGGTTTTGGGTAGGATCCTACTGAATCTACTTGTATTATTACCCGTTATATATATATATATATATATTATTTTTATAGGTCTATAAGAGGGGGTTAGTGATTAGGTAGAGTGTTACTAGAACATGAAATGGATATTTTTTGTGTTTTTTTATAAATATTTATTTATTGTAATATAATTTTACAATATTTTTGTGATAACTTAGGTTATTTATAAAGAATAAAATTTCTAAAATTACAAGTTTTTATGTTAAATAAGTTTTCTAGTAGTTATTTTCTACCTGAAAATTATATTTTATTTGGTGTAAAACTCATGAAATTGATTTAATGAATTTATTCATGGGTTATTGTGATTCTATAATGATGTTTATAAATTATGGAATGATTTTTTCTGGAAGTTATACTTTAAATAATATAATGTAAAAAATATATTGGATGACATATGGTTATTATTTATTAAAATGGAATATATAAAACTATGAGATAAAATTCAGTTGTTTTTTATAAATATGCATGTTGGAATTTTCTAATTAATAATAGTTTAAATAAAATGATTATTATAATTAATTTTTTTCAAAAATAAATTAACTGTTTCCATACAATATAAATGGAATAATTATGAGCTTCGTGTATTGAATCAAAAACATCTGTTTTTGATATTACGGTATTAATCTTTTTATTATGTAAATGTCATCAGTTATGAAATATTACAGGAGGTAATGCATTTGAAATTGACCTTATATGACATGATTTGATCCATGATTTTGGCTAGGCCTTGTGTTTGGTACCATGATTTTTTATATTCCATGTGTTTGATGGGGATATAATATCACCCATGTGTTTTGTATAAAACTTACATGAGCCATGTTTTTTGATACCATACTACTTGGCAGGTGTTTATATCATCCACCAACATTATCTAATATTGGTATACAAGTTCTATGGGTGACTTGGTTTGTCGAAAATTCTTTAAGGATCATCTTTTTATTATTTCATTAAATAATTCAATATCCTCCTCCTATAATATATGATAAAATTGAAATTTGTCATCATTTGGTTATTTAAGGGTTTATTAGAATTATTTCTTACACCCTTTATATACTAAAATTGAGTTAATACATATTAAATTCCCTGTGATGCAGGTATGGGTAAAAACTCTAAATAGGTATCAGAGGATTTTAGGAGACATCATCATGTTGATTTTTTATGTTCCACTACAACATAAATCACCTTTAGTGGTGGTCTTTTAGAGAGATTTTGTAAACAACAACAAAATATTTTTTAAAAATAGTTTAGCACCGGCATATTAAAAACCTCCACCAAACCCCGTTATTTTTTTTCCAGCCACGACACTCCCCCCGACCCTAACGCCTCTTCTATCTCACCCCCCCCCCTCCCCGCAAGCGATCCCCAAACCCCAGCTCCACCATTCGGCCATCCGCCCCACTTCCCCCTAACACCCAACCATGAACCCCCTTCTCCTCCCGACCCCTGTGACCCCATATTCTTCCCTCAACCCCCACAAGACCCGAACCCTAGCGCGCCTCCCCGCCACAGGTGAATTTTTTTTAGGTCAGTGTTTCCATTTCATTGAATTTTTGTTAAGAGATTTATGTGTTCTTGGATTCTAAGGATGATTGTGATGGTGGTTCATTCCCTTTACTAGAATTGGTGAATTTTTTTTTGTTTATGGATTTGGATGAGTAATCCTTTTCATATTTTTGATTATGACTAAACAATTTCACATTTACTAGCATGTTCTCCAAAATGATTATATTTGAATTAACTCTAGATGATTCAGTAGTAGATTTATACTCTTTATGAGTACATTATTGTCTTTTTGTTTTTATGAAAAATATATCCTATGTATAAAAGCTACATGAGTGTCCAAGTCTTTTTTAGCTTCATCTTCCTTGCCTCCTTTTCCTCTATAACCACATTCAAAAAAAATTGGGGGAACTTTGGTTTATATCTAGTTTCTTAATCCGATAATTAGTTCATCATGTGGATCGTTTTGATAAAATGATATTGTGATCTTTTATTTAACAAGCATATTGTTTAATGGGATGGTTCCCTTCTTCCTAGAGATGGAGGTAGAAACTCCAGAAATGTATATATTAGCTTGGGAACTAACATGGGTTCTTCCTCCCATGCCTAATACTTTCTTTTCTAGTCACACCTTCTCTTAAGAGATTGTAATGACAATGAAGTTGGAAGAATTATCAAAGAGGGAATAAAGGTTGTGACTGGATGATTTAGTTTTGTATTGATGATGGAAAGATCTTAGCTGGTCAATTTTCTCAACATACATTCATAATTTACTTCCATTCTTATTCATGTTTTGGTGTTATATCAATGGAAAATCCACCTTTGTGAGTTTTTCTCAATTTGACATGTCAAAATTCAAACATGTTCTAAAGGATTCCTTCAAAGAAGAAGAAATACTAAATTTTTTGTCCTAGAATCAAATAGAATGGGTATTAGTTAGGGAGTTCAGTGAAACTGAATTCATTTTGATTTAGAACCTTTGAAAACCTTTTTATGTTATTCTCTATAACAGTGATCAAGTACCCTAATAATTTACCTTTTTAGAAGCAACATGGATTATTTTACGGATATTTAAAACCTAGGAGACCCAATTCCTTTTATCACTCATAAGAGGGGTGTGTTTACTATTTCTATTGTTCAAGAGTTGAAACCACAAGATATTGAATAGGTATGGGGGCTAGAGCTAGTGAAAGTATTAGTTTATCCATAACCATTACTGCTTTTACTTTTCAAACCATTTTACTTTAGCTAAGAGTACCATCAATGATTTTTCATTTGGGCATCAAATAAAATCCTCCAAACATTACAAAAATTCTATAAACTCTAGGTATATTTTTTGGATATTTTAGTGGGATCAACTATGTATGTAACTCATCAAAGATATTTTCTATATAGATCTATAGTATCTACTCTTCTAGGAGTTTCTTATTAAATATATAGGAATGAATTTTGTATTTGTAAATGAAATCTTAAACCCTATAAATTTTAAACTGTATGGATATTAAGAGATCAAGGAATATAGTATTCCAAAATGTGAATCTGAATTGATATAGAAATTTAAAATGAACGACTTCCCATCATAAAACTAACTATATTGGTTTTTTGTTAAACCAAATAACACTACCCCCTCTTGTGTATTTAAAAATAATATGAGCATATTTTGTTATTTTTCTCAATTTTTCCCATAATGGGGCTGCATAATGTTACAAAGTGTGTATTATACATTTTTTCAGTCTCCTGTTCCATTTAAGATCAGAAAATATGGGTTCCCGAAGTGGGTTAATGGAGGATTCACATCCACACACTCTGAATAAAACTTTTATTTTAGTTTGAATGGTTGTTATCTCCCTTCCATGACTTCCTTTTGAGCTATCAAAGACTCAATAGAGTTTAGGAATTCTTGCAGTAAATTCAAATAAGAAGACACTCAAGTAGAGGCTGAAAGAAAATCATGATTTGGTTAGATCATCCTTTTTTGTTGATGATATATAGTATTATCCAACTAGAGGAAACCTTATTGACATGACTATGGCTATATCCCTAGTATAAGGAATTCTTAAATATCTTAATCTACTGGGTTTAGATACACCTATTCTCTAGACCCAACTCCTATTAGGTAATTTCTCTTTTCCCTCATAGGTTGAGAAGTATTCATAGGTTAAGGAATATTTATTTGAGAAGATTTATAGGTATCCTTCTAAATGTTATACATAGAAAGAATATTTCTCTGGATTAATTTGACATTGATTTTCCTTAATTACTCTTCAGTTTCATATTGGACTAACCTATCCATAATAATGAGTGTCTAAGAATCCTAGGTGATGGGTTGGATGTGAAAACAACCTTTTATTTTTTTCTATGGTATAATCTCATTGGGAAGGTGGTAGATTAATATTTGTTTTGGCTCCCAAATTTTGAATATTTCTCAGTTCATATATATAAAAACATTCAACAAGAATTTTTGTGTGGAAAAAAATATAAACAAATATTTATTAATCATGTTCTTTTGTATTTGTATCATAATCTGAGTTATCTTTGGGTCCAACACTGATGTAAATAACAAATTCAACTAACTGGTATATCAGAATGTTCAACTTGAAAATATCCCAATGCTCTGCGAGTTGACTTCTAATATAATGCATCAGCTTATCTCTTATTTTTTTACTAATGATGAACTTGCTCAAATATATATAGAAATACTCAATATATTCTTAAAAGGTATATTGGCGAAGAAAATACTCACTATCTTCTTATTTCTTCAAGTTATTTTGTAATCACATGTGTATATGCATACACATGCATGCACATATGTACGTTAGTTTTCTAGTGGGTGATTTACCATATGTATTTATATAGAAAAACCTTATGTAACATATTGATATATTTTTTCAACTAGTATATACGAATCTATTTCCCTATTTAGTAATAACTATGTGTTTTAATTTTTTTAATATTATGTAGTCACAATGTGATATATATGGATAAAATATGAATCACATTACCGAGGAACACACATCAATATGTTAAGGGTTTGAAGGAGTTTTTAGATTTTGAAATTTCCAATCGATCCCTTTGAAGGGAGAATAAGATTTCTATGTACTAAATGAAAATTTAGAATATGGTTGAAGAGATATGAAGTTTATAAACATTTAATTCTGAAGCAATTCCTAGATCAATATTTGTGTTGGATTTGGTATGGAGAATCAAACATTAAAGAAAGGTTGAGCACTGATGTTAATCCACATAATGAGCTTCCAACTTCATCAACATTTCAAAATTAAATACAAAACCTCATAAATGATGCATTCAGCACTGCAAGACACCACTATCAACATCAAATCATAACAGAACCACCAGATGAGGGTGCTACAAATTGCAACGTGACAAGTGATATTTTTGAGACTGTAACACAACCATATCAAGATTTTAACATATCATTGGATCCACCTCTTGATTCTATAGAGAAAAATGTAAGAGAAAAATTCACTGAGAGAAATATGTTTCATGATTTAGTTGATGATTAAAATCAAGAGTTTTATAGTGGATGTTTTGAAATATTCAGAGATTTTTTTTCTGCTGAAGTTGTACCATATAATATTTCTATGTGGAATTACAAATAACGCAATGTCCATGATACTGTAATTGTTGTGTGATGCATTTTCTGAAGCAAAAAACCCTGAGTCTTTTTATGATATTAAAAAATTTATTAATAGGATTGGTTTAAATTATACAAAAATACATGTGTGTCCTAATGATTGTATATTTTATTGGCGAGAGGATTCAAGTAGGCAGAATTGAAAAAAAATGTTCTTCTTCTAGATGGCAGTCAATAGATGATGTTGGAAGTCTGAAACAACATACTTTCATGAAGAATAAGAAAGGGAACACGCCTATAAATTTTTTGCATTACTTTACTTTAAAGCCTCGATTGCAAAGATTATTCATGTCATCGATGTTGAGTCAATAAGGTTTTCCTTATGAATTTTCCATTCCTTCTTGTTTTTAAAATCACAAACACCTTATCTTAAGGAAAATTGCTTTTATAAGAAAAATCTCTTTTATAAGGAAAATCGCTTTTATAAGGAAAATCGTTTTCTTAAGGAAAATTGCTTTCATAAGAAAAATACTTTCTTAAGAAATTGCTTTTATAAGCAAAATAGCTTTTATAAGAAAAATTATCCTTATCTTATTTTCATCTATATTTTTATTAATTATGAGATTCAGATTCATTTCTATTTTCTAGGAATCATTGAAACTTTGATATAAAGAATTCTGTTTTAGGATTCGGATTCTGGATAAGAACTATAAGGAAGTTTCATTCCGAATTCCGGATATGAACTCTGACTAAGTTCTATTCCAGATTCAGGATACGAATTCTGAAGAAGAATTCTCATTAGGAATTTTAATGAAGAAATCTCATTCCAAATTCCCATTACGAATTCCAATGAAGAATTCTCATTACGAATTTTGTTGACGAATTCTCATTACGATTTCTGATGACGAATTCCTATTCCGAATTCCCATTCTGAATTCACCTATTAAACAGAATTTGAGTATCTTTGTTTTATACACTCTGAATTAATTCAGACTCCGAAAAATATCTTTGTTAGACTTTGATCTTTTATATTTCTTACACTTCTAAAATTTGTCTACTCTTATTATTTTCATTACCCTCCGAACCTTTACTCTGAAGCGTTCATTCCGAACCTTTGAGTCAAAATTAAAACGATGTCGTACATTCGGTTACACTTGTTTTGTTATAAAACGATGTCATCTGTTTTGTTATAAACTAACCGTTGTCTAAGTGACACATGTACAGGTCCCTCTGATCTTTAAGGAAAATATGACCGTTGGAGAAGGAGCCGACCTTACCTATAAATAGGAGCTCATTTGAAAGAGCTCGTAGCTGATAAAAGTACTGAAAGGCTGACTAATTTGCTTGAAGTGATTTCTAGAGAGAGACTCTTATTAACTCTCAATGCTTCGTGTGACTCCGAATGTTGGTGATTACATTCGAGGGCTTCCGAGGATAGGAAGACAGAGGTGCCGACTACCTTAAAGTTCGAGGGCTTCCTTGCTGAGAAAGACAGAGGTTGCCAACTACCTTGAAGTTGAGGGCTTGTGGGGATATCAAGACAGAGACTCCGATCTTCGTATCGAGGGATTACCCTGGTGTGGGTAAGACAGAGTTGCTTGAAATTATAAATCAAGGGACCTTTATCCAAGGTTGTTGGATACCCTTCTTTTGGGTTAAAAGACTTATATCTTGTTACTTGTAGTTTTACTACTTGTTTATATTCCGCTGCATTTTGTAATATAAGGAAAGTATAACTTTCTTATACTTCCTTACTTGTACATTGTTACATTTAGATTCTATACGCTTTAAGGTAGAATCTCATATTGTAATCTTTTGTTAAGTGTCAACTTCTGGAACCATATTTCTGTAACCAACGTTCGGAATCTCGTTCCAATTTTGCTTTTGGAATTAGAGGTGTTGTGAATCTACTAAGTTTAACTTTGTTAAACTTAGCCCTTTCCTTTGCTTAAGGAAAACATAGTTATTCTTAACTAACTTTAAAGGTTCCAAAGGAATTTTTAAAGTTTGCAATTCACCCCCACTCTTGTAAATTGAGCATCTACATAACTATTTCAATCCTACAATTGGTATCAGAGGTTAGAAACCTCTTACTCTATACCAATCTTACATTTGGTATCAGAGCAGGTATCTGAAATACTTATACTCACGAATAAGTTTTTCTTGCTCACTTTCTCATTCCGAACTTTACCATTCCGTTTCCCATTCCGAACTTTGTGATTACGAACTTTTGCTACTAACAAGGTTGTGTGAAAAGTTATTTTAAGTATGGCAGGAGTCAATGTTGGATCAATTGATAATCTGAATCCTACAAGACCACCAATCTTTGATGGTAATGACTATGAATACTGGAGAGATCGTATGAAGACTTTTGTTATCAATACTGGAGTAGACAACTTTGTTATGCTTACTGGTGATTATAAAATTCCTGACAAGGAAGTTAGAACCTTTACTAACCAGGAAAAGTAAGAATATCAACTAAACTATAAGGTAAGCAACACTTTACTATGTTCAATGACCAGAAATATATATAGCCAAATTTCTTCTTGTGAAGCAGCTAACTGTATATGGAAGAAGTTAGAGGTTACACACTTTGGGACTTCCAAAGTGATTGAGACTAGAAGAGCTATGCTTAGAGCTGAATATCATGGCTTCAATTTTCCTTATGGAGAACCTATCTGTAAAGTTCAACAAAGATTTATGACTATTGTCAACAGTCTACAATCTATGGGAGAGAAAGGTTTATATGATGAAGCTCTTGTGGATAAAATAATTGATATTATGCCCAATGAGTGGGAATCCAAGAGAACAGTTATAGATGAGAACAAGAAGGTAACTCAAATTACTCTTGATGAATTATTTGGAACTCTTCTACAACATGAAACTAGAATGAAGAGAGATGCAGACAACATCAAGAAAAAGAATGGAAATGGTATTGTTTCTTTTACTACAACTTCAAATCAGATGAAAGCTAAGAATCCTGAGAGAGTAACCAGATCCAAGTCTAAGAAAGTTATTTTCCAATCCGAATCTAGTGAGAGTGAAGTCTCAGAAAATGAATTAGCAAATCTTGCTCGAAGGATGAACAAGATAGCTGGACAGAGAAATTTTCAATCTAAGTATAAGAAAAAGGAAAGGAAAGATAAGAAAGATGGAGAAGTTACTTGTTATGAAGGTAAGAGAGCTGGACATATTAGACCAGATTGCCCTATGCTCAAAAAGAAAGAAAGGAAGGAAAGGCATTTTGATAGGAACAGAAAGAAGTATTATAAAGCTAAAGCTAAGAATGTTCTGAAATCTAATGACACCTGGAGTGCCAGTGGTGGTGACTCTTTAGATGAATCTTCTGATTATGAATCTTCAGGACAGAAGAATCTTGGTCTTATAGCCAGATTACCTATTGATAATCATTGTCTTATGGATAAGGTACGAAATGCTGAATCTTTGACCAATGTTTCTTTAAATTCTAATGATAGTAAGTATTATAACTCTTCTGATGAAGAAAATACTTTACCCACTTATGAAGAAGTCTCTAGGTTTGCTGAACTTCTTGAGATTGAGAATTTCAAACTCAATAAAAAACTTGATAAGGAAAACTCTAGGAATTCTATTCCTATAAAAGAGATATCAGATCTTTCTAAAGATCTTGATAAGAAAAATGCTAATTTTGAAAATATTTCAAAAAATCTTGAGGAAGTAAGTTCTGAGAAGAACAAACTTTCTAAAGAATTAGAAAAAGTAATTTCTAAGAAAAATGTTTTCGAGCCAAACTCTAGTTCTAAAACTAATGATTTTGAGGATAAAAACTTGGTTGTAAAACTCAAGTCCGAAATTTTTTCCTTAAAGAAGTTTTTATCAAACTTTACCCATGGTAAAGAAAATTTTGATAATATGTATTCCCAAATACGACCTTTATGAAATAAATCCGGATTTGGTTATACCCATGCAAAACCTATGTTTAGTAACAATTATTTTGTTCCTCAAAATGCCCCATTTTGTACCAAGTGTCAATGTGGTGGTCACTGGTCAAAGAATTGTTCCTTAAATAAAATCCAATCTCTAGTATTTCACAAAGCTTACTTTTCTAAGAAGATGTGGGTTCCTAAATTTTATTGTCTGGAAATCTCGGATCCAAACAAGTTTGGATTCCGAAAATCTAATTTTCTTATTAATTTCAGGAAAACAAAGAGAGTACCAGCAACTATACGTGGTACATGGTTAGTGGATGTTCCCGGCACATGACTAGTAACAAAAGTTTTTTTTGAAAAGATTATCAAAACGAAAGGAGGAAAGGAAACTTTCAGAGATAATGCTAAGGGAGAGATTGTTGGTATTGGTAATATTGTTTTTCTTGGTAAAACCTTGATTTCAAATGTTCTTTTTGTTAAGGGTCTTAAGCACAACCTCATTAGCATAAGTCAGTTATGTGATGAAGGTTACCTTGTGAATTTTAGGAATGATAAGTGTTTAGTTCACAATTCCAAGGAAGAATTTATTCTCTCAGCCAATAGGCAAGAGAATGTCTACACTTTGAACCTAGAAGACCTCAGGAGTCATGATTTACCTTGCTTAAGTGCAATGGAAGATCATTAATGGTTATGGCATAGAAGATTAGGACACTGTAATATTAGAAACCTATGTAAACTCTCTAAGAAGAAACTAGTTAAGGATCTATCGGAGCTTAGATTTGATTCTTCTAAAGTTTGTGATCCTTGTCAATATGGAAAGCCACATAAATCTAGTTTTAAGTCAATCGGTGAAGTCTCAACAACCGATGCATTACAGTTAGTGCACATGGATGTTTTTGGTCCAACACAAACTGGAAGTATTGGAGGAAAATATTATGTGTTTGTTCTAGTTGATGATTACACTAGATTTACTTGGGTCTATTTTCTAGCAAAGAAACCTGAAGCTTTTTCTTATTTCAAAAGTTTTAGAGCTCAAGTTAAAAATGAGAAAAACCTTCCATTGAAAACTATTCATAGTGATCATGGAGGAGAATTTCAAAATTCATATTTTGAAACTTTTTGTAGTAAGAAAGGTATTACTCACAATTTTTCAGCACCTAGAACTCCTCAACAGAATGGTGTAGTTGAAAGAAGAAAAAGAATTCTTCAAGAATTAACTAGAACCATGTCGAGTGAATATTCTATTGCTAGACATTTCTGGGATGAAGCTATAAGTACTGCTTGTTATACTATAAATCGAGTTTTGATTAGACCTTTTCTTAATAAAACTCCTTATGAGTTATGGAATGGTAGAAAACCAAGACTTTCCTACTTCAAGGTTTTTGGTTGCAAAGTATTCATTTTGAATACTAAAGATAATTTACATAAATTCGCACCAAAATCAGATGAAGGAATTTTCTTAGGATATTCCACAACCTCTAAGGCTTATAGAGTTTTTAATAAAAATACTTGTACTATTGAAGAAACAGTACATGTAAAATTTGATGAATCAGATCCATTTGTTTTTAAACCATCCCAGCCTTCTCCCTCGGATGTGTTTTCAAAAACTGATTGTCAACCTTTGATAGAAGAACCTTCTGATAAGGAAATTGTTCTAGAAGATACTTCTAAAACATTTACCCCAGAAGACTTTCTACCCTATGTTGATGAACAGGTTCTACAAAACCCAAATCAGGTGTTTCCTAAGAATCATCCCAGTGATAGTATCATTGGTGACGTAAACCAACCTGTAAGGACTAGAAGTTCCTTAAGAAATGAAGTAGAACATCTAGAATTTCTTTCCCAATTAGAACCTAAAAGCACTAATGAAGCTTTAGGTGATGATGATTGGATCAAATCAATGCAAGATGAACTAAATGAATTCGAAAGGAATAAAGTCTGGACCTTGGTTGAAAGACCTAAGTAAACTTCTGTTATTGGAGTAAAATGGGTTTTCAGAAATAAGTGTGATGAAAATGGAGTCATTATTAGAAATAAAGCTAGACTTGTTGCTAAAGGCTATAATCAGCAAGAAGGAATAGACTATGAAGAAACCTATGCTCCAGTAGCTAGACTTGAATCTATCCGTATTCTACTTTCCTTTGCAGCATTCATTAATTTCAAACTTTTCCAAATGGATGTGAAATGTGCTTTTCTCAACGGTTATGTTCAAGAGGAAGTTTTTGTAGAACAACCACCTGTCTTTGAAGATACAAAACATCCTGATCATGTTTTTAGACTTACCAAAGCTTTGTATGGCCTTAAACAAGCCCCACGAGCATGGTATGATAGACTCACTGGATTTTTGCTTCAAAATAACTATGTTAAGGGAAATGCAGATCCAACCCTTTTTATAAAGAAAGATAAGAAAAATGTTTTGATTGTTCAAATTTATGTTGATGACATTATATTTGGTCCAACTCAGCAATCTTTGACTGACTCTTTTGCTAGTCTAATGAAATCTGAGTTTGAAATGAGTATGATGGGTGAGTTAACATTTTTCCTTGGTTTTCAAATTTCTCAAAAACCAGAAGGAACCTACATATCTCAACATAAGTATATTAAAGATCTTCTTAAAAAGTATGGTTATGAAAACACTAAGAGTATAAGTAGTCTCATTGGTACCTCAAACTCTTTAGATCTTGACGAAGATGGGAAACCAGTAGATCAAACATCTTTTAGAGGTACGATAGGAAGTCTACTTTACTTAACAGCTAGTCGACCAGACTTAATGTTTTCAGTATGCTTATGTGCAAGATATCAATCCAATCCTAAGGAATCTCACATAAAGGCAGTAAAAAGAATTTTTCGCTACCTTAAGGGAACCATGGATCTAGGATTATTTTATACTTCTGGAAATGATTTTGTTCTAAAAATATTTTCTGATGCTGACTTTGGTGGATGTAGAATGGATAGAAAAAGTACATCCGGAACTTGTCATTTCTTAGGAGATTCTCTAGTTTCTTGGTCCTGCAAGAAGCAACATTCTGTAGCACTCTCCACTGCTGAAGATAAATATGTAGCAGCTGGAAGTTGTTGTGCAAAAGTGTTGTGGATGCAACACACACTCACAGACTATGGCTTGAGTTTTACTAAAACTCAAATTTTGTGTGATAACACAAGTTCCATTGCCCTCAGTAAGAACTCTGCACATCACTCCCGTGAAAAACACATAGATATTAGACATCACTTTCTTAGGGATCACACACTTAAAGGAGATATTATTCTTCAGTTTATCGAAACGCAAGAACAACTTGCTGATATTTTCACAAAATCTTTGCCTTCTGATAGATTTGAATATATTAAATAGAATATAGAAATGATAACCGTAAGGTAATCTTTCTTAATTAACTTTCTATTGAAAAATTCTCCTTACAGTAATAAAATCCTTTTCATAGGGAGAGTACATTTGAGTGTTTGTTTAACAAAATTTTTCAAAAATTTGTTTTCAAACTTTTCAGAACGAAGATTTTCGGAATGGAAATTTTCGGAACTACAATTCTTCTAGAATAGACATGTTCGTATAGAAGACTTCTGGAATAGAAGTGTTCGTATTGAAAATTTCTGGAATGGAAAATTTTGTACTAGAATTTTTCATAAAGGAATTTTCATACTAAATTCTTCGTAATGGATTTTTCGTACTAAATTATTCGTAATTTTTTTTTCGTACTAAGTTATTTTCCATAGTAAATTTTTTGCGAAATCTGTCTTCTCATAATAAAGTTTTTTTTCTATTCTTTGTTATATTAGCCATTACGAATAATCCACCTAATCCAATCTGAAAGGTATGATTACCTTACTCATGTTTTCGTAGTAATATTTTGCTTGCTGGCATTTTCTTGTATTATGTTTTCGGATTTTAGTTTTCTTAATTCCTTGTTTAAGTAAAAACCTCAAAAAGATCGGATTCAAGTTTTCAACCGTCAGATCTGATCTCAGCTTATCACAACTGTTAGATCAACCGTGGAAGTTAAACCGTAATTTCATTGCCTATATAAAGGGGAACCAAATACTCGTCCGACATCGATTTCAAGCTCTCGCGTCTCGAAGCTCTGCCCCTCTATTTTAAGGCCGTTCCGAACTACAGTTGTCTTCGTTCCGAACTTCTCAGTGGATTACAGATCCGAATGTCTGCGGAGTTAGCGTCTCAAGAAATGTCATCCATCAAGCCTATTTCACAATGGTTAGTTTACAGAGAAAGGTTAGTCCATCCAGATTTCTTCAACAACAATGATTCTCTCATTTCAATGAACATTAAGTTGAATGGCTGGGAAGATGTTGCTGTATCCAAACCGGGGACTCGAGACGATGTTTTTACAGAGTTACTTGTTGAGTTCTATGAAACAGTTTCCTTCTTCCAGGAAGATAATAGAGGGAAGTTTTCTTTTAAGTCTTATGGAAAGAACTACAAACTTTCTTATACCAAGGCAGCAAGCTTGGTAGGGTTGTCCTATCAAGAAGAAGCCGAATTTATTTCTCATGTTTTTCTGGACTCTAAGGGTAGCTTCAACAAAGAAAAAGCCTTAGAAACTCTCGGACTGGATGATGACAAGGCTCCAAAGATTGCCAGTTTATCCACAAACTTCCAGATTCTAGAGTTGTGGGTGCAAGGGCTTATCGTACTGAGGAAAGGTGATAAAGACAGCTTGAAGAAGAGTGAGATCTATATCTTAGATTTTCTGATAAATCTAAGGAAGTTTAACTTCATGAGGCACATTCTTATAACCATTGAGAATCTTAATAAGGGAAATCTCCGAGCTCAGATCGTAATGTACCCAGCAATATTATAAAAGTTGATAGTTCGATGCCTTGAATCTTTCAAGGAAGCCTGCAGATCTAAGCCAAGGATTTGTAAAATTTTGTTGGTTAGTGATGACACCCTTAAGAGGATGGATGTGGCTTTCAACAAGGAGATTGGTGAGTTCGTTGATTTTCCTAATCAAGTAGAAACGGTTCCGAAGGATGCTAAACCGGAATCATCCAAACCAGTAAAGAAAATAAAGTAGAAGGAAGTTGTAGATGAAGTAGAAGATCCTAAGTCTAAGGAAGTTCAAACCGCACCTCCCAAACCAATGAAGAAGAAGGCCTATCCTATTTAGGTTGTTGCGAAGTGGAGAGCAGATAAAGAGAAAAGGAAATAAGGGGATCCGCAGTTTGGATTGGACCCTGCGGAAGCTAAGGCCCTGAAGGAGAAAACTGCTGATGAGCTTCAAAAACAAGTAAAGGAAAAAAAGATTAAGAAGAAGATGTCAGAAGCCGAGGCAGTCCAAGCTTTGTTGAAATTTAATGAAATAGTATCCGGAAGCATTCCAGTTCCAAGATCTTTCTCCTTGGAATCTCTACCTGAGACTCCAGGAAGAAACCATGATTTTCCGGAAGAGACTACAGCTGAGCATGTTGAGCAAATCGAGCAGATTCAGCAAGTGGGTGAGGAAGAAGAAGTTGCTGAAGGAAGTGGTGAAATAGGAGATCTTTTGAAACAAGTGGATGATTATAAAGGATTACTTTCAGTACATCTATCACTCCAAACTTCAGAAGCTGAATCCTCTAAGTTAGTAACTCCAGAGAAGAATAAGAATGAGGAAGATGTTGTTCAAAAAGTTGTTGATGAGATTGTTCAAGTGTCTACTGGCGAGCAGAAAACTCCTGATCAAGAATCAATTCCTAAAAAAGACAAGGGAAAGAAACTCCTTGTTGAAACTCCGAAATCAGTGGCTAGAAAGAAAAGGGAATTTGGTGATTCATCTAAAATGAAGATGGATCTTATTGAGGAAGAAAACTCTCGAAGCAAGATTTCAGATTCAGAGTCATCCTCGTTGGGGCATGACTTTGTTGTTCAGTCCTTAAAGAAGTTGGTGGGAACCATTCTGACCTTCTCTAGTATTGAATCAAGATGCCAGATGCTCCAACATGCTCTAAATCAGAAAACTAACTCCGTATCTATGGTTATGGACAAGTGCATTGAGATTGAGGCTCAGTTCAAAACATTTTTAGTTGGTTACGAAGCTCATAGAAGATCTTGCAAGAGGATGACAAACTGGTCTAAGAAGACCGTGGAAGAGATGAGGTTGTTCGATTAGTTTCAAGACAATGTTAAAGATGCTTTTGAAACCGAGGACAAGAAGATAAATGAGTTAACTGCATCCTTTGAAGAGAAGTTGATAGAAGAAAAGAACTTCCGGATTCAAGAAGTGAGAGATCTGAATGGGAAGATGAATTCCGTTTCTCAAAACTGGAAGTTTGAAAGGGATCATCAGACTGATTTTGAAGAAATAATGAAGGCTCAGGAATAAAAGATCATAGCTCAAGAAGAAAAGATGAAAGTCGAGGAAGAAAAAATTGAAGCTCAATCCGCAAGAATACTTGTCTTAGAGAAGAAAGATGAAGAAGATCATAGACCTGAAGAAGATCAAGAATACTCTAAAGGGGATCATGACGAAGGAAAAAGATCTGAAATAACCAAATCCGATCTTTTTGTTGTATTCTTTTTGTTGCTGAGATTTCAAATTTAATGGAAGTTGTGCTTGTCGTTTCTATTGTTGTCATTACTAATTTTTCAGGTACTTTGTTATTTTTTTTCCATTCCCTCCAATTCTTTTTGAAAATCACAAAGTGGGAGAAGATAAGATCCTTATGAAAAAGAAGAACTCTAATAAGAGTTTATCAAATGGGGAGAAGAAAAAGATCCTTAATAAAAAGAAAAACTCTAATAAGAGTTTGTTTAAGGGGGAGGTTTTTCATTAAAGAAGACCTTCTTATTTATCACTCCGGAAATCTGAATACGATCCTTAGAGTTTCAAAGCCTAAGGGGGAGTTAGTCATATTCGTCAATATCCTTAAAGCAAAGGGAGATAAGCCTTAATGTTTTTCTTTCTTCTTAGAATTTCTTTTTTGTAAGGATGTTTGTGCTTTCTAAAAAGGGGGAGATTGTTGAGTCAATAAGGTTTTCCTTATGGCTTTTCCATTCCTTCTTGTTTTGAAAATCACAAACACCTTATCTTAAAGAAAATTTCTTTTATAAGAAAAATCGCTTTTATAAGGAAAATCGCTTTTATAAGGAAAATCGTTTTCTTAAGGAAAATTGATTTCATAAGAAAAATAATTTCTTAAGAAATTGCTTTTATAAGAAAAATAGCTTTTATAAGAAAAATTATCCTTATCTTATTTTCATCTATATTTTTATTAAGTATGAGATTCAGATTAATTTCTATTTTCTCGGAATCGTTGAAACTTTGATATAAAGCATTCTGTTTTAGGATTCGGATTCTGGATAAGAACTATAAGGAAGTTTCATTCTGAATTCCGAATATGAACTCTGACTAAGTTCTATTCCAGATTCAGGATACAAATTCTGAAGAAAAATTATCATTACGAATTCTAATGAAGAAATCTCATTCCGAATTCCCATTACGAATTCCAATGAAGAATTCTCATTACGAATTCTGTTGACGAATTCTCATTACGATTTCTGATGACGAATTCCTATTCCGAATTCTCATTCCAAATTCACCTATTAAACAGAATTTGAGTATATTTGTTTTATACACTCTGAATTAATTCAGACTCCGAAAAATATCTTTGTTAGACTCCGAACATTTATATTTCTTACACTTCTAAAATTTTTCTACTCTTATTATTTTCATTACACTCCGAACCTTTACTATGAAGTGTTCATTCCGAACCTTTGAGTCAGAATTAAAACGATGTCGTACATTCTGTTACACTTGTTTTGTTATAAAACGATGTCGTCTGTTTTGTTATAAACTAACCGTTGTCTAAGTGAAACGTGTATAGGTCCCTCCGATCATTAAGGAAAATATGACCGTTGGAGAAGGAGCCGACCTTACCTATAAATAGGAGCTCATTTGAAAGAGCTCGTAGCTGATAAAAGTACTGAAAGGCTGACTAATTTGATTGATGTGATTTCTAGAGAGATAGACTCTTATTAACTCTCAAAGCTTCTTGCGACTCCGAATGTTGGTGATTACATTCGAGGGCTTCCGAGGATAGGAAGACAGAGGTGCCGACTACCTTAAAGTTTGAGGGCTTCCTTGCTGAGGAAGACAGAGGTTTCCAACTACCTTGAAGTTGAGGGCTTGCGGGGATAGCAAGATAGAGACTCCGATCTTCGTATCGAGGGCTTACCCTGGTGTGGGTAAGACAGAATTTCTTGAAAGTATAAATCAAAGGACCTTTATCCAAGGTTTTTGGATACCATTCTCTTTGGGTTAAAAGACTTATATCTTGTTACTTGTAGTTTTACTACTTGTTTATATTCCGATGCATTTTGTAATATAAGGAAAGTATAACTTTCTTATACTTCCTTACTTGTAATCTGTTACCTTTAGATTCTATACGCTTTAAGGTAGAATCTCATATTGTAATATTTTGCTAAGTGTCAACTTCCGGAACCATATTTCCGGAACCTACGTTCGGAATCTCTTTCCAAGTTTGCTTTTGGAATTAGAGGTGTTGTGAATCTACTAAGTTTAACTTTGTTAAAATTAGCCCTTTCCTTTGTTTAAGGAAAAAATAGTTATTCTTAACTAAAATTAAAGGTTCCAAAGGAATTTTTATAGTTTACAATTCACCCCCCCCCCCCTCTTGTAAATTGAGCATCTACATCACTATTTCGATCCTACAATCGAAAACCACCGAACACATGAAGTGGAATTCTGTAGATAATAACAATAATGGGTTAATGAGACATCCATGAGATTCATAATCATGGAATAGAATTGATTAATTACATCCATATTTATCATCTGATCCTAGGAATGTTCTATTGGGATTGGTTGCCGAAGGATTCAACCCATTTGGGACTTTGAGTACCAGTTATAAAATTTGGCTAGTTTGTTTATCCCTTACAATCTACCTCTATGGATGTGTATGAAACAAACGTCTCTTATCATTTCGATGATTATTCATGGAAAAAAATGCTTATAAATGATATTGATGTATACTTGCAGCCTTTGATTAAATAATTATAGGAGTTATGGAGAAACGGTGTCGAGGAATTTTATTCTTCTTCTAAAACAATGTTCAGAATGCATGCTTCTTCAATGTGGACTATTAGTGACTTCCCTGGGCTTGGGAATTTATCTAGCTAGAACATTTACACAGGTTTGGCTTGTCCTATTTGTAACTTGGATTTTGAGCCCAAATTACTACCTCAAAATAGAAAATGGTGCTTCTTGTTCCATTGAAGATATCTTTATACATCTCATAGATTTTGGCTGAACTAATCAAAATTTAATAGTTTCCTTAATCATAGACCACCTCCAAAGTTGTTAAATTGTTTTGAAATATTAAAACTACTTGAAAATGTTGAAATAGAATTTGGAAAGGTTAATCATTTGAATGATACTAGGAAATGGGTTTGAAGTTCATCGTTGTGTGCAATCAAAACGCAATAATGAAAGGAAAAAAGTATATTTTTCAGAATTCTGAATTTGGAATTTAATTTGTTGTGGCATAATCTTGATGTAATGCATATTGAGAAAAATTTATGTGGAGACTGTATTTTCACATTGCTTAATGAGCATGGAAATTAAAAGGATCATCTCAATACTCGCACAGACTTACAAGTAATGAACATAAAATAGGATCTCTGGCCAGATGAGGATGAAAAGTATGCACCCGAAAATTTTTCATTGAAAATTAGGGATAAAAATGAATTACTTCAATTTTTAAAGAATGTGAAGGTATATTATGGGTATTCAAGTAACATCTAGATGTGTTTTGACTTGACTAATCATAAGTTACATGGATTGAAAATTCATGATTCACAAATTTTGTTACAAAAGTTACTACCATTAGATTTGTGTACATTATTACCTAAAAAACTTATTGCTATTATACTATAATTCTACACATTTTTCAGAAAACTATTTAAGAAATATCTACATCTATTTCATCTTGAAAACCTCTAGGAGAGGTTTTTATTAACCCTTTGTGCAATGGATATGATCTTTCCTCCGTCATTTTTTATTTTCATGATGCATTTAACTATACATTTGGTTGAGGAACCTAAATTAGGAGGCCATGTTCTTTATATATGGATGTATACAATTGAGAGGAACTTTATTTATATGTTTTTCATTTAATTAAAAAAATAAATTAATTAAATGCATAATTATGTTTATTTTATTTTATATATATCTTGGGTATTTGAAATCATACGTGAGAAATAAAGTTCATCTAGAAGGCTATATTGCTGAAGGATATTTGGATAAGGAGTGTCTTACCTTTTTTTCTAGATACTTGGATGGTATTGAGACAAGATTTAATCAAGTTGGACATTTTACGACACATCAAATAAATCTCAAATACATCAGAAATAAAAAATATGTCCTTCTATTGGCTGATTAGTTGAGAGGACCTCAAATGTGACACTGAAAAAATTGGAATTATTATAGGCACATAGATATGTGATGCTGAATAGTGAAATTAAATATCCATTTATTGAAGAGTTGATGATAAAAAAAAGAGATGAATGAGAGTCCGAACATGAAATGAGGAAGATAAAACAAAAGATGTTAATAAAGAGCTTGTAGAATGGTTTGCACAACATGTAAGTTCATAAATATTGCAATTAATACGAATATTAGTTTGACACACATATTTTTTAAATCTAATAAAGTATATTTATTTTTTTAGATCATTAATACTGATACTAGAGCAGAGTTTTCATAAGATTTGATGTTTATTTCTCTATAAAACAAGTTAGAAAGTTTGATGCTTACAATGTGAATGGATTTAGATTTCGTACAGTTGATTGAGAAAGGGGTTTGAAAACATAGAATAGTGGTATATTTACATTTTCTAAAGTGGGATACTATGGAAAGATGACTGATATTATTGAATTAAACTACCATGGTAATTTTTCATTAGTTTTATTCAAATCCAATTGGGTCGATATTATTAGAGGTGTTAAAAGAGATTCCTTGCAATTTACTTCTATGAACTTTTATCGCTTGATGGATGTCGGTGATCATGAACTACATGATCTATATATCTTATCATTGCATGAAAAAATGGTATATTATGTGAATTATATTATGTATGAAGGTTGGAGTGTAGTTTCTCATGTAATACAAATATATTTGTAAGATATGGGCGATGAAGTGGAACATTTGACCTCTGAAATTGAATCTCATCAATAAAAAGAAGAATAATTATTTGTCTATAATGATATTGAAAACATTATTCTAGAAAGGTTTAATGAAGTGTATTAATTAATGGAGTAGGAAACTGATATGATTGGAGTAGAAAATGATTGTATGTATAGTTATTTATTGATTCAGTAACCCCTCATTTCAATTGTGTAGTCATTCATTATCATTATTATGTATATTTTGTTTGTTGGTATTGGGCATCTATTGTCATTTTTAAAAAACGTTCCTCAAATTTTTTTTGAAATATATGTTCTGAACTTAATTTTATTTAATTAAATGACATGAATGCCAAGGATGAAGTGATGCATTTTTTCGTCCACTACTGTGATAGATGATGATCCATATGTCTCCCTCCCTACGTCATCTGAGCCACCAGCTGCCTGCCCCCTGCACCATCTCCCCCTGCACAATCTCACACACCCTCTTTGAGTATCCTTTTAGAAGTTAATTTATCAAACCCCCCATCAGCAGCCTCAGCAGCGGGGTGGTGGCGCACCACTTCTAGTTCATCACGGGCATACCGGAGGGTCACTGTTATAGGTACACATTTTAATATAAATAAATTTATTTCACTTTTTTATACTAAATTTTTGTTCATTAAAGATGAAGAAATGAAATTGTGGAGAAAAATATAAAAATTTTAAATGTGTGGAATTGGAATGGAGATAATATAGTTGTCCCATTTGATTTATATGGGGTCCCTACGAATGAAACCGCATGGTTACTTGGACAAATTCTAGGCTAGTTGGAAGCGGAGCCCAAATCCCATCCTATTTCTTATGATGATTGGAGACATATGCCTACATGTTGTAGAAATGATGTTTTTGATTCCCAAATAAATTTAATTTTAATACATTATGGTGTAATTTAATTTCATTTTATTAATATGTTGAAAATGAATTTCTGTATACAGATGTTTTTCCACTTTATAGTTGTTGATGTGATTTCACGAAAGTGGACATTGAAAAATATTGGTATGAAATGGAAAGACTTCAAATGGAGATTGTGGAGCAATGTCAATGATACTTCATTGACCGTCCAACAAATTTATGAGAAGCTACACAATGGGGTACCCAAAGAATAGTGGATTGTTTTTTTGATAGACATCGTGATGAGAAGCATATGGTATTTAAATATATATTATTATATTAACCTCATTTTAAAATTATACATTTATATGAAGAGGATATGACATTGAATACATTACTATTAAATTTAATTTTATTTATTTAAAGATCTCTCAAGAAAGAATGCATCAAGACGGGCTAAGCAAGTCATCCCTCACACTGCGGTGTCAAAAATATTTTCTAGAAGTCGATCGACTCTGGTAATCTTTTCATTAGTTTAAATATTTATAAGAAAATATTATCCATTTAATATATTAAACTATTGATTTATCATTGTTTAATGTAGTCATAGGGTTTAGGGCATGAAGCATACCAAATGGAAGTGTGGTTGGATGTTCACAAAAAATCTGATGGAAGTTTTGTTAATGAGCCTGCCAAAGAAGTTGGGTTATGAACTCATTTTTTCATTATAATAACTTATTATCAGTTTTGAATATGTTAATTCATATTGATATTTTATTTATAGTTAAAAATTAAATAAATATGGGATGTCATTCCTGGGAATTCTTACTCAGTCTCCCAGGATGACCTGGTTTCTAAAGTCCTTGGGAAGAAGCATCCTGGTATAGTGAGCGGGATAGGATTAGGACTTGTACCATCTGAGGTCGTTGGAACACCATCAGGGTTTGCAGCTATATATACTCATGGTTGTAGTCAGTCCATACATGGATATGCTCAGAGAGATATTGTCTCCCTTCAAAACACAGTTCAAGATCAGGGGGCTCAGATAACCACTTTGCAGAAAGTGTTGACTGATGTATGTCAGCAGATGAGCAGATATCCCCCTGATGGTATTTCATCGATTGGAGGTGAGAAGGTAAATTAGAAAAATTAAAAATAATTTAGATTGAAAACATTTATTGGTTTTAATTTTAAATATAAATATTAAACACTATTTAATTATCTATATAATATTCTTACAGGTGGTAGTAGGAAGTGGAGATAGAGGTGGAGAGGGTGACGTTATCTATTCATCATCGGACAATGATTAGTAGTATTGTTGATATGTGGACAAATATTGACAGTTGGTTTGTATATGTATCATGTGTGGCACATATTTTCCTCCAAACATTTTTAGGACCTATTATTTCTTGATTTCTCATGTTTCCTTTTATGTATTTTATTAATTTATGATGCTTCCTTTTATATATTGATTTCTCGAGTGTGGTAAGAACCATTTATATCAACTCTTTATTATGATGATTCATTTTCTATTATTAATTTTTTCTAAATTCATTTCTTCATTATAATAACTTATCATACATTTTCTAGCCCAATGCATTTACCACTACATTTCCATTTCTAATAAGTACTTCTTAGTTGTGCTCTTGTATCAATCCCTGGGGATGAGAATGTGTGTCTCACTAACATGTTTAAGATAGATCACCCTTTAGTGTGTAATAATCCTAGTATCCAATATTTCAAAAAATTCATTGGAATCCATAGATATTGATATGAGATTAGGGGAAATTTTACTACACTTTCTGAAATAGGGTTTTCCCACCATTTCCAAAGTGTCCTCCAAGAATAGTTATCTAGTGTGAATGAAAGTGTCTATTATCTCAGTAGGCATGAAATGTTGATGGTAATATCCCAGTAGATCATATAGAACCCCCATCCCCGGAAAAATGATAAATATACTACATGATCAGTTACTTACCATTCATAACATCAACTACCCTATTACAAATAATTTATTATAAGCATCCATATTCCTTGATAGAATATAACAACCCCCTTCAAGAGACACTCTTCCCTTTGAAGGAATGTGCTTGATCACTTCTATTATATTACACACATCAAAATAACTAGGATTCATAATTGGAGTTATAATATATTTGGATCCAGATTCCATTCCTTCTAAAGAAACCACACTAAAGACTCTTATTCAAATGAAATCACTTGAGTGAAACGAAGATGATACTTAAACCAGATCCATAACTCTTAAAAAATTAGGAACCCTTATTCATCAGAGAGATTATTTTACCTTTTTTATATCATTAGTGTAAAGTATAATAATTTCACATGGAATAACTCAAGTGAGAGAATATTTTACCTAATTCCTATGTTATGTTTAATTTATAGTAATTCCACATAGAACAACATCATAAATTAATCCGAAGAAAATATTACCACATAATTATTCCCATGATAAAGGGTCTACCACCAATATACTACACCCCACACCTTTTAAGTAACTAAGGAATAAAAAAATAACCTCCCAAACATGCTCCTACAAGACTGTAGGAGGGTTCAAATTTATCGACACATAGATGGAATAGAAATATAAATAGTTACTATATATATAGTAGTAATATATATAGTTTATATATATTTCATCCACCAAGGTATGTGAAGATGTATGTAGCCATATACTTATAATAATACTGATGAATATACCATGGAATAACTCAGACATCCCTAACCAGTCTAACGAGCCTAGGTTCACATGTAATTGGGTACATTCCCTATATACCAATAGATTGAGAGACGCCATGAAACAACACATGGGATGTTGAGTGTGACATCGGGTCAAAATTCTAGTCATGGAATGTGATGAGTAAATCACAATACTTATATAGTAACATTTTTGTGATACCCCATGCTCAACACCTGATGTAAGGAATGGTGATATCTCCTTGCTGAACAATCTCATTCCATCATACCACAACCTCTATAAAGGCATATATTAAATATAACTTGCAAGGGGAACTACCTAAAATACATATCTTCTATATACACCATATATATAATAAAGGCATAATCATTTGTGTCATAATAGATAATTAATAACCTCTTATTCATGTCTTTATCCATGTTCAATTCCAATTTAAAATATTACAGCTCATATGAATCATTTTATAAAGCATAAATCAAGAGCATGGCCTTACAATTACTTGGGGTTATTCCATTTAAAATTAATTGATTTATTTTAAGAAAGGAAACCCATCATTAATTATCTATTTCATATTATAAATTACATTTTACTCATTCAATTCATTAAAACATGGGAAACCCATATATAATCTCAATGGAGTCACTTAGATGGGGACGTGTTAATCTCGAAAATTTTCCACTTTAAAAATTCTAATTATAAGTGGTCCAAACACCTAAGGAATGCCTTGGGTTCTATCAAATAATCATATATAAAGGGATATTACATTCTTGAACAATCCCAGAAGATATGTGGGAGTACCAACATTTGAAAAAATAATCATATTGTCCCATATCACCTAGATCACCCAATGGGTGACCATATAAGTTTCACCCAACATGTGAACATCCAATCAAGGATCAACTAGTCTATATGAGTCTGAAATGATCAATTTTAAATACATAAATTCACCACAACATTTTATAGGACACTAGGATTATGCCATTTGATATGTTTATTTTTATTCCTTTACTCACTAAATGATGCATTTGGTTGTGCTTAGTAAAAAATATCATTTCATATTGACTGTAGTATGTATTCTTCTGGTGTTTTAGTATTATTTGAACGGTTTTATTTTTGTCCACTTGTATAGGATCTCAAAAAAAAGTTTTCTTTGTTTTCTAAATTTTCCATTTAGGGGTGGTTTTAACCACTGCTAACTGTAAATGGTACATTTAGTAGTGGTTTTAACCACCACTAAATGTCGATATTTTTCTATTAGTGGTGGTTATAACCACTGCTACCATCTTAAATTTAGCGACGGTTTTAACCACTGCTATAGTGGCCCATCTTACATGAAATTTCACGGTGGTTATATTGTTTGTCACGGCAGTTTTTAGAAACCGGCATAGAAGCATATGGCGGTGGTTTAAACTACCATAATAGAAAAAAAACCACCACGAAATTGAAATTTTCCTATAGTGACTACACAACCACCTTACCAATGACACAATACCACATGATCTACAGTATGATAGATTTATATAAATTTAAAATATGATATAAAACCTTGAAAATTAATAATAATTTAACATATAAAAAACATCAAACCCATTCTATAATAATTAAATATTATATAATTATGTAATTTTTTTTGATTTATGCATGGAATCCAAAGAATGAAATCTATAAATTAACAAGTAATATAAGAGGGAGATAAAGAGGATGTTATTATATCATTAACTGAATCTTTAAGTAATTTAAGAATAATTCATTTCCTTAAAAATATAATATTATCAAAATGATTATATAATTATATATAAAATCCATTAGCATCATATAAATATCAACCGTCAAAATACAAATACTAATCTCTATAAAACATCATGTATAAAAAATATAGTAATGGAGAGATAAAGAAGGATAATACTACATTAGCCTATATAGATTCGATATTACAAGGAATAAAACTCAAATTTACACTAATTAATAATACAAAAACCCAAAAAGGAACTATGTATTTTCATATGTTTTCAAGAAGTGAAACCAAATAAATGAGATAAGAGAGATATATAGAGGAATGGTTTTTTAGTTAATTGATAATATACCAAACCATGATGTTATTCAATAAACCATGATTTTATTTGAGATTTTTAGGGAATAATGGGGAGAAAATAACATAAAATTAAAATTTCTAAAAATCTATTTTCCATATTAATATATAGAATGTTGCATTTTCCAAAACAATGTTGAGGCCTTATAAAACCAATATACTTTCCTTGAATCCCATTAATACCTTGATATAACAAAAGATGTCCCTTACACGATGTAAATGTTTTTGGATGTTGATGACCTAGCTATGATGATTCTTCCAAACAATGCCTAATATAAGAACAACCTGGAATGTTGAGAAAAAACTATAACATAATTTCTATTAAATGAAAAATGCATTCCTAACTCCCTTAATTCAACTAAACTATATTATTCCATACTTTTCATACATAGATATTACCTATTAATATATGAATATTCATTACATAACATAGTGATCCACATAAGAATCATATAAATTAGTATCATTGGAAATATGAATACATAAGAAAATTCATAAAAGATATAAATTGTATCCCACATAGTTCATTACATCTATCACCCTTCTTAGAAACATCATACTTAAAACATTTCTTCCTAAATTATGAAAAGAACACACATGTACGGGTGATATTTCATGATCAATAAATGTAAATTTGAGAGATATAAATGACCCCTTAAAACAGACATGAGCATAAGTGTATGATAACATCGGATTAACGTTTTAAAACAATACCCTACATATGAAAGATCAAAATATTGATTAATTTCATAAAACATGGTAGTTAAAAAGACATGAATAATAAATAAATCAAACAACATGAGCCATAAGATTATAACATTGGAATAAGACATAGATTTGTGGAATATAAAAAAATATAGAAAATCCTTTCCTTATTTATCAAGGATCACATAAAAGACTACCAATGTTTATTATGATCACCCACTATTCCATTGTAATAGTCAAGGTTCACTCCCAAGCCTATAATAGTGGATAGAGACCCAAAATTGATTGGTTTCACTCTCCATTCCAATGTTGTTTATCTCAGGAGATATACATCTTTACCCAATACATTAGAGGGATATATAATTTGGGGCTCATCCATCACATAATCATAATCTCTTTATATTTGTTCCACTGGATCATAAATCATATACTATATATAACAACCCATGCAAAGTAAATGGGTTTTGTAAACATTGAATCTTGGAATAACCTGTGGAAAAATAAGGATTTCATAAAAATTTCCTCAATTCATTATAGCATAACCTGTGGAAAAGGATCAAATTTTATAAGAATCATTTCATCATCATAATAAATGATCTAGATAAATAATAAGGATGGGATCTTTGTATCATACCCCTAATATATAATATTCAATATAAAAGTACTTCTTCATAATTAAAAATACCTTTAAATGATCACTTCACATATTTTTTTAGGAAAATAACATTTTTGTTTTTGAATCAATTATTTAAAATATATAAATTTATATAATATCATCATAAAAATTATTTTATAACAACCTTGTAAACACGTAAGAGTTGATTCAATACATTTATAATTCATGATTTTTATAAATATTATTCATTGCATGTATATAAAAATGAAGATTCATTTAACCTTTTAGGTAAAAAATCAAAACAACCATGTTTGGGAAATGACAAGATGATTCATTTTAATTTTTTTGTATAAATATAGAAATTAGAAAATGAATTTGAAAAATCAAAGGTGAATAATAATAAATAATTGAAAATAAATAAATAATTTGGACATGGAAGAAAAAGGTTTTTCGGCAAAAGAGGCAACTAAATCTAGATTTATTTAAAAATATTATTTCAGTATTTTGAATACTTAAAGAGATCTAAATTGAAGGAAAAAATATATAATTACCAAAAATATACATAGTATAAAAAAATTATTTTTAAGAGGTAGATCCTAAAATTTTACCATCAAAATATTAATAAAAAAAGTTTTATTAAATAATAAGATTGAAACAAAAACACTCACTATGTTGGTATCCTTTAATTTTTAATCCCATGAAGGAATAAGATAAAATAAAAATAAAATAAAATAAATATAAAAATAATCATGAAAAAATATTTCAACTTTTCTATATATACACCTCATAAAATAATATAGGTGCATAATATAAAATATGTCATAAAGAATACAATTTGTGACAAGAAACCCTTACCTTGAGATCCAATTTCATTGAATGTTATCTATCCTAATATTTAATAAAATAAAAATTATTATAATTATATTGAATAATCATTAATATATTTAAAATTTCATATGTGATCTGATTATAACATTTCAAAACATGTTTATTAATAATTCCATATCAAAACTATCATTTCTAAGTGTTATATATTTTGTTTTGGTGAGAATTTAATTTCTGAAATCCCCATTATTATTCTTTGATCATGATTCTATAATATAAATAATTTTAATAATTATATATATATATATGTGTTTATAATAATCCCTCAAATTTAGAGAGAGGAAAAGGAATTACACTGTTAATAGAGATGGTGTGATGTAAGTACGCATAAATTTTGGGTTCAATTTTTGATGGATGTGACAAAATAAAGGTAAGTAATGATTAACCCTTATATAATAATTAATATATCATATATAAATTTTATATTTTTAAAATCCATATTTATTACCATACTTTTAAGGAGGAAATTAAGAAAGGAATTACATCACATCATAGATGTCGTAGTCTAAATGTTCTCATGAACAACATTATCTATTTTCAATGGGTCGTAAGGTAAGATGTTTTATGTGATATTGAAATTAAAAAAGAATAATTACGTTATAAATATCATATATAATCCTTGAAAAAAATATAATCACTATCCAAGAAATATGATTATGGAAAATGAAGTGGATCAAAACAAGGAGGTAGTATCCCACACATACAGATGGTATATACTTTCACTTCCCATCTGATGGAAGAAAGGGTGGATAATGGTGATACCATATTCATAATAATATTTAAGTATATTTTTTACTAATGTTTTATTTTAATATTAAACCCATATAATTGTTGAAGGTAGAAGAAGAGAAAAATTGAAAGAGATCGAGTAAGACTATTGCATCTACTTTGGTAGGCTTCCATTGGATCATTTCTTAAATAAATTCTTGAATAGTATATTAAGAATACCAAAACCTATCATTCATGTTTACTGGAGTTAAAAATATAATTCTATTTGTTTTTGGGGAGCTAAATGAATTAAAGTGTTATAATGAAAAGATATAAGGAGTTTTCTTTTATAATAATGGTAAATGACATAATTGGAATTATGAAAAATATTAAAATATAATTAACCCACTCCTAATAATTTTCTTTTTAAATTTTTATATATTTGATGAGAAAGAGTCTATGGTCTAAATATATGCATCCAATAAAATTTATAATAATTTTTGTTTCATTTTAAACTATATTTTTTTAACCCCTTAGTTTTCCATTATTATCATTAATCATATTAATATATTATCAAAAATTAATGGGTTATAGTTTTACTTATATGGTGGAAATTTTATCATAAATTTTAATAACTTGAGGTTTGGTGATATAATATTTTCAAATATATTTATTATTTTCAATTTTTTTATTTACATGAAACCTAAATTTTAGCATGAATTACGTGAAACACTTATATTATCATGTGTTACATGTGACACTGTGTGTATATTGTATTGTATACAACATCGAGAATAAACAAATGTGACATAGTAATAAATATTTTTTTTAATATAATAGTTATCACATAGATACAATAATGGTCGGTATGAATAGGATTAAGTAAATTATGAAAGTATATGGTTTAAATTGGTATATATAATGAATTCTCTAGTGATCAACTAATTTTAAATATAAATAAAAACCATTTGAAAATAAAATAAATATTTTTCTGAAAACTATTTTTATGCATAAAAATGAATTTTACCTTAATAAATAAAACAAATAACTTTTTTGATTTATTTTAATTAAATTATTTTTTTATATATTCAATAAAAAATTTAACATTTATCTTATGTGTTTTATATACATGTGATAATAATTAATCCCATTTTACACATAAATACTATATTTTTATAAAGATATATTTTATCACCTTTTTTGTAATTATTTCAATACTAATTTTTAAACATTTTTATAATTTAATTGAAAAAATAATCGTAATTTTTATAAATTTTAATCTCAAATTATACTGAAGTTATTTTTTTAGAATTTTCAGAAAATATAATCTTTTTGATGAATAGTGAAAATACTTGTTTTTATTATGATATTTCATTTCATTTAATGCATTTAATAACTTTTAAATTATTTTAATATTGTTTTTTAAGTAATTTTAGTTAAATTATATATATAATAATATAGTTTATGACATAAAAATAAATTTTATATTGAATTTCTTTTATTTTTGTTTAAGTTTTGAACTTTTTCACTTTGAAAACCTGATTTCCCATCACATCTACAATTTTAATTTTAAATTATATTCAACCTATTATTTGAGTTGAATTTTAAAAAATATATTAAATTTTTTCAATCAGAATAATATCTATTATATAATAATTCCTGCATAATTTTTTACCATGATAAATAGTAAAAACTGTAAAAAAATATTTACCATGGTTAAGGAAAAAATGGGTTTTCTGGCGGCTAAACTAATATGGTAAGGGTTAAAAAGTAACCATAACATTTAAAAACACATATTATATCCTATTTAGACTTTATTGCTTCTATTTTAAATAATTTAACATTTTTATCCTTACGGCTTGTGAAAAATAGGAGTACACCTTTTTCTTTTAAAAAATTATAATTGTACCACTCACCTCACTTATAAAAGGATACCACCTATCCTCTACTCTCTATACTTAAAAAACCCATTGTATTATACAATATCTAATAAAATAAATTTATTTATACCCACCTTGTATCACAGAATACAAATTTGTTTATAAATCATACCTTAGAAGGCTTTTGGTGAAAACCAAATGAATTTGTTCAAAGAAGGCGTAATACCCCGAACCGAGCATTTTATCTTATTTATTCCTTAACTAACTACAATTCATATTAAAAAATAATAATATAATATAAAAAATTTATTATATATACTATTATTTCATTAAAAAATGGTCATGGACTTAATATATATCCTCTTCCCTTAGATGGGAAATGATAACATCACTCATGTGTGTAGCGGGCAACCGCCTCATAAACAGACGTGACAAGTTTTCTATAAAAACTTCTAATGGGTGTTAATTATAATGTATATAATTTATATATATTATAATCATAAATATAATTAATAAAATATTATATCACAAATATATTCTTATTTTCTACTCCGTAGAGAATACGATAACGTCATTCATGTGTACGGTAGACTACCACCTCACGAAGCGATGGGATTTGTTTTTCACTAACACTTTGTGTGGATGGTAATAAGGGTAAGTTAAATGAATATATGTTATATATATGAAATAAAAATTATTCTTAAAATTTAATATACTATTTATGTTACTTTCATTCCATCGTTTGAGAAAATAGAAACATCATTCATGCATATGCACGACCTACAATCTTCATAAATGTTGTATAACATTTTCTATCTCTAAATTTTTGGTATTACTCTAAATAAATATATAATGAATATATATAATATATATAACATGATTAAAATTATGTATATTATGAAACCATGATCAATTTAATAGGACCAAAAATTAAAAATGAAAACATATATGAAAAAACTAAGAACTTATTACCTGAAACATAATTTAGTCAAGGAATTGTAAATAAATAAGTAATAAAATGGTATAAATACATCTTATATAATATGATATATATTATTATGTCCATTTAATTGATTTATAAAGAATTTATATTTATTATATTTGAGTATAGAGAACTTTCAAGGTAAGAGTAACTCATGTTAGGGGATTTCCATCTCGCTTTTATTTTATGTGAGCCCCATGCCATATTCCAATTATGGTTCTCTTATGTGTTGTTTGTAATACTGATGAATTTATTTTATTATTATTATCACGAATATATATGGTATTTTCATATCCATTTTATTATATCTCTTTCATGTGGTTTACAGTTATAATTATATGCATAGGGTAAGGTATTTTTGTCTTAAATTTCTTTTTTTGACACATTTTTTGTGTTATATATTTGTATTATTTTATGGGGTGTATATACAGACTGTTTGAAATTTTATACCATAAATATACTTCTATTCATTATGTTTTGTGTTTCATTTAATTTTATTATTTACTAGGGCTTATTATTCAATGTTACCAAAGTGGTAATGGTTTTTTGATACAATCTCATCGTTTATGAGGATTTTTTATGTTAATTCTTCAAATGATGAAATCATATGATCCATCTCACATGAAAAGAATGAATTTTATTATCATATGGTTATGTAATGAGATTAAATGTTTTTCCTTAATTTTAATCCCTTTATATATTCAAGAGTTTAATTTTATTTTGAAGAGAAGTAATTTTTAATACTCTCTTCGGTTGAACACTCTTTTTCTTCAAAAACCATGCTTTCTAAAAAATCATAAATTTTGTTAAAATTATTCAAAAAAATTATTAACGAAATATTTAACCATTTTTTATTTTTTATTTTATTTTTAATTGAATCGCCATGTCCTTTTCTAAGCACGGAATGTTTGGATTTTACCCAAATGTGATATGAATCAATGTTTTTAATTATGTATGAAATAAACTATATTTTATACCACCATGACCACATAATGTTTTTAAAATTCATTTAAAATTTTCCAAATTTATTTTCAAACAAAATTATTTTGAAAATATTTTATGTCTTCAATTTTTCTCAAATTGGATGGTATATTTTCTCTGTGAAATGACTTTAATGATTTTTGAATTTTCTTTTTTATTTTTTTCAAATGTTATTTTCAATGGAGAAGATTTATAATTTTTTTTTGTTTCAAAAAGTTTTCTTCAAAGTGTAAATTCTATTTTACTCAATAAATTTTACATGTTATCTTTCATAATAATTTCTATCTAAGATGATATCATTTGATGTTAAATACTCATTACAATGGATATGATCTAAGGATACCATTCTTATTATTTATCTAGATGATTTATATTTATTATGAAACCCATTTATACTCATGGGTTTTTATATGATTAAAATATTATAATCTTGTGGAAATCATAAGTATGATATTTATTATGTGATGGGTGAGACCTATATATCCCCCCAATAAATTAGTTAGATATGAATAAATAATGAGTAAATATGATATATGTGAAACTTATTAAATCTACACAATATTATGCAAGAACTAGATTATATGTTCACAGTGTCGTGTATAGATCTTGCCTTTATTTACATAAATATATGTGTGGCCTTGGTTTCATTCCCATAAGTTTATTTAAGGTTCTTATTTCATTTCCTAAACTAAATTACTGAACTTGTTTGTAGTTATACATGCACATAATGTTGTGAGCATATACGTATTCTACCAATCTATGCTTATTCCAATGTAGAGTTCTTATGGTTATTGTTCATTGATTCCATTATTATTCAATCTTATGAACTACCATGATTTATGCCATGACTCGTGTTTATGATCTATGATATACTAGGTATAGTTTTCAAATTTTATTCTCATGTTCTCAACCCCATAGGCTCATGATATATTGACATCTCACTTGTTTAAACTTACTAATCATCTAAGATCAACATATCTTATGCTTCATTTCCCTAGGGTTTAATGAATGTTATTATTCATGATATTTCGAAGAAGGGTGATGGTTATGAATAACACAGTGGAAAACGATTTAGTTAAATTATGGACTAGTTGTTTATGTTTCTATGTTTACAAATGAACTATATGTAAATGATTATGACATCAATCACTATATTATACAATGCTTATTTACATATTAAGGTGTAATATTTATGTATGGGAAGTTTATGATCTTTATTATTGGTATCATATAATAATTTACTAAAACATTTGAAATTAGGATGATAAAACAATACCAATATCTCAAGGTATATTTTTTTGGATATGAATAGGGAAATTTATAGGGATAATTATAATTATGAGTCAAAGTATAAGAAAATATCTTGGATTTTTTGTAAAGTATATATAGATTGGTTTTAAAGAAATTAGATCACTTTTTGGATACCACAAGTGGATTTGGATCTTGAATAGAGTTACCTAGTGGTAATAACTATTGAAATGAAGCATTGAGCTAGACTGAGACATCATCTAGTGCACAAAAATGGGCCTTGCTGCTCACCTTCTTTGAAACTCCATTGGAATATGATTTATAAATTTACGAACCCTTTATGAACCATCATAAAGGATTTAAATATTTAACATGAATGACCTAGGTTAATCCTAATGTATCATATAATGAAAATCTGTCATGATTTAAAAATACTATAATATATTTTTCATTGGTATGTGGTTCCCTAGTATTAATATTGTTACTCACACTATTTTTTTTTATTAATTTAATAAAAATAAAAAAAAGGAACTGAATTAAAATTAAATTTCATAGACAATGTGTTGATAAGAAACCAATTGAGATAATGATTAGATTGAAGTATTTTAGGAATATTCATAATCATTTAGCATTGATTGTTTTTAAATGATTTGATAAAAAATTAATAAATTTTTTCATTTATGGTTTTTAAATAATATTTTGGTTTATGGAATATTTTTTACAATCTATGGTTTTATTTATGGAATTATGAAGAATGTATTTTTTATTTGATGTTTTATGGTAATTTTGGTTATTAGCATACATTCAGAGAATACCTTACTAATGTATTCACGTATTTGGTATGTAACCCTTAAGAGCTAAATAATGATATTTATGGGACTAATGATAAGTTGATTTTGGAAAATTTAGTTACCTTAATTGTGTATATTAATTTTTTTCCGGGTAATAAGGATATCCATTTATGGAATGGATTAATTTTAACTTTGGATTTTATTGGATAACAAGTGCTAACAATTATATTTTAGATAATATCAAGATAAATAAGAAATTACTTATCATTTATTTATTTATCTTATGATTCAATAGTGATTTTAGAATAAAAATAAATTCATATTTATTTCATAAAGTATGAGATTATTTGAAAATTGATCAAAGAATAACTAGAGTAAAATATTTTTCTTATTAAATGGAATGTACTAAGATAAGTATATCTTCTCCTGAAAATTACATAACATTTGAAAAAGGAACATGAAATAAAATTTTGTCTTATTACCATTATTTATGATGATATCAATGGCCTTTTCCCTCATATTTGGATTATGGTTTTATGGTTATCAATTTTCATATGACCATTCACTTTCTTTTGATCAATGATCTTTTTCATTATACATCATTATTCGGACAATACACTTTTCTTCCATGTCTAAATCTTCACATGCCGCCTATGTTATCATATTTGGAAACCTAGAATGCATTATTCTAGATGACCATTCCACATCCCTTTATCTCTTTTAAAGTGGAATTTTTATTAACCCTTTCGTGGTGTGGTTTTCCCAAAAATGTATTTTCAACTATTATACCCTTATTTAATGATAAAAAGATTAAATTTTGAAGTGACAATTTATTTAGTGGGTTGTAATGTAACACCACTAATTTTTTTGAAATATGTATTTCTAAAATAAAAATAATCATTTAAATATTTTTATTTAAATTGAAAACTATGTTTTTCTTACATTAAAAACAACACTAAGGTTATCTGTAATTATATGAAACACAGAGTGTATCTTTCATTACACACTACACTAAGTTGAAATGAAACATGACGCATTATTAAAATATAATTTTTTAATATGGGAGTTATCACCTAGTCATTAGAATGGTGTGTATGAACATAATTAACTGAATTATAAAATATATAGTTTAAACATGTATATATGATGAATTATTTGATGTCCAATTAGTTATAAATGAATATAAAAACCATTTGAAATGAAAGTAAATCTTATTCTAAAAAAATATTTTTATCCATAGAAACATTTTTTTACCAAAATAAATTTTAAAAATAATTTCTTGAATTATTTCAATGAAATTTATATATTATATAATCAATAAAAAATTTATCATTCATCATGTGGGTATCCAATACAATTTATAAGAATAAATCCATTTCTACACATAAACACCTAATTTTTCTAAAAATAATTTTGTCACCTTTTTCACTCATACTTTAAAATTAATTTCTTCTGATTTTATAAAATTTATATGAAAAAATAAACTCTATTTTTAAATCATCATTTCAAAATTATCTTAAAATTAATTTTTTTGGAAAAGATTATTTTTCCAGTGAATAGTGAAAATACAAGTTTTTAATCAGAATTGTCTTTTCATTTAAAGAGTTTAAAGACATAAAAATTATATTTAGATTGTTTTAAAAGTAAATTTACATTCATTATATTTATATATATATATTAATAAAAATTGTGATATTATAATCAATTTCATAATGAATTTTGATATAAAAAAATATTAAAATTTTGAACATTTTACCTTTAAAAACTCACTTTGTCATCTTATATACGTGTTTAATTTTAAATTAAATTATTATATTAATGTTATTTAAATTTGAAAAAAAAAATCTATATATATAAAAAGAAAAATTTATATTATATAATAATATTAAAATAATTTTTTACCATAATTAATAGTAAAAATAGAAAAAAAAAATATTTACCCATGTCAAGGTAATAATGGGCTTACTATGGAGATAAACGAAAATAAGAAGGGATAAAAATGACCAAAAATGTATACAAGATAAATTCTATGGAAATATTTCAATATTATATCATCTAATTTTTATTACTTCCCATTTTTTAGACATTTTTATTGTGGAAAATATTGGTAATCCATTTTCATTACAAAAATCACAATTGTGCCACTCACCTGAATTATAAAAGGCCTCCCCTTCTACTCTCATCCTCACACTACCAAAAACCATATTCTTTATCAATGAATACCTAATAAATTCCTTAATTCCATTATATCATTTTATAATACTTATTTTGTTATAAATCCACCCTATGATGGCTTTTGGTGCAATCTAAAAGAAGTTGTTCGAAGAAGATGTAATGTCCCTACTCAACTGTTTTATTTAATTTCATCATCCACATCATTAAATTATTATTAAACCAATATAATATAGTTATCTTAGTATAATAAATATAATAATATTCTATTATTTTATGGTAAATACCTACATAAATCTTGTCTTCCCTCAAATGGGATACGATAACATCGCTCATGCATTTGGGAGACTGTCAGCTCACAAACCGATGTGACATGTTTTCCATCACCACCTTTCACGACTAGCTATAAGGATGGATATATTTTATATATATATATAATTTGAAAAATAAATTTATATCTAGAATTATTATTTCCCATATATGTTTTTAATTTCCATTCTATAGAGAATATAGTAACATCGTTCATATGTACGGCGGACAACCACCTTGTGATGTGATGCAATTTTTTCACTAGCGTATTGAATTGAAGGTAATAAGAGTAAATTAAATATATATATATGTATGTGTGTGTGTGTGTGTTGTCTGTGTGAGAGATTTATATGATATATTTTTTAAAAGGTAATATATTATTTATGTCTCTTTCATTTCATACTTTGAGAAAATAGAAACAACATTCGTGCTTATGTAAGACCTGCCATCTCAAATAACTATGTATTTAGTTTTATATCTATAAACTTTACAGATGATAATAAATACATATATAATGAATTTATATGATTTTTATATCATGGATAAAATTATATATATTATTTAACCATGATAAAAGTAATAGGACTGAAAATAATAACTATTAACATACGTGAAAAATGAAGTTGTTATTACCCGAAACATTATTTTAACATGGAATTGTAAATAAAAAGGTAATAAAAGAATATTTGAACAAAATATATGATATTTTATATATTATTATGGTCATTTATAATAAATTTAAATTTATTATATAGGATTCTAGAGTTAATTTTAGGCAAGGGGGACTCAAGGTGAGGGATTTATTGCTTTTATTTTCTATGAGGCACACTCCATATTCACAACATGTTTCTTTTATATGGTGTATATACATTACATTAATGTATTTTATGATTATTATAATTAATATTGTGGTTATTTAAAGCTCCATTTTATAATATATATTTAATGGGGTTTATTTTTTTAATGTTACCAAGACAGTAATGGATTTTTTTCTCAAATTTTTTTCATTGAGACACATGTTGTGTTATGCACCTGTCTTCTTTTATGAGGTGTAAATAATTATAAAATGCCATGTTATATCATGAATATATTTATATTCATGGTATTTAAAATTTAATTTAATTTTATACATTCATGGGAATTAGGATTCAATTTCACCAACGTGTAAATGCTTTTATAATACAATCTCGTAATTTATCGAGATTGTTTATGTTTATTATTTAGATGATGAAATATTATGATATGTATCTCAAAAAAGTAATTAATTTTTTTCAACTCTAGTTATATCATGATAATAAATTTTTTCACTTTATTTTCAACTATTTATATACTCAAGAATTTAATAATATATTTTTAAGAGAAATCATATTTATTTCCCTCTTTGGTCGAAAACCTTTTTTCTTCCAAAATTTTTTAAAAAAAAAATCTTTTATAAATTTTAAATGATTTATTAAATAATTTTTTTATTAATTTTTGATTTTTAAAAATATTGTTTGAAAGGAATCGTCATTTTGTTTTTTAAAACGGTTCATTTGTCGTATACTAAAAATGTGAAATGGATTTTGATTTTTATAAATTATGTCATGAATGTAATTTTATATCATCATGAACACTAAATGTTTTTAGAATAGATAATATATTTCTAATTATACTTCAATGAAATTTGTTTTGAAAAAAAAAATTAATTTTTTTTCAAATTTTAAATCATATTTTCTATAAGAAATGTTTAAATGATTTTTAAATAATATTTTATATTTTTTTTGTAAATTATCAATTGAAATGTTTCTAAAAATGTTTTATGTTTTAAAAAGACTTTTTCAAAATAGAAAGGTTATTTTCATCAATAAATTCTCTAAGTGAACTTTGAAAATAATTTTTTAACTAATATAACATCATATAATGTTATATATGACTCACTATAGATATATTCCAAGGATACCATTCTTATTATTTATCTGATTTAACTTTTTATAATCCACATAATTTCAAAGGATACTATCTTCCTTCTTAAAAAAGTTGGTAAGAAATTACCGCAATGACACATCAGGGAGAATAAATCCCTTCTCCTAGAGTTTAGAAAGTTGGACCTTATATTCCACCAACTCATTAATTTCTATTTTATATGATAAAATTAAAATGGGAATCATATTAGGTAGTAGTTCAATGGTTAACTCGACCTATCTCTTTAGTGGTAAACAAAAAATATCATCTTGAAAGGCCTTAGGGTATGCACACACCACTGTATGAAGTTAAATACCCATACATGTAATCAAAGAAATCAAATATTATCTCTGAAACTAACATGATATCACCCTGGCTTATAAAAATATAGACGATGCTACCCCAAACCTAAAATTCCACTCACCCTGAGAGAAATGTTTGAATCTTTCCTGAAATGAAAATTGAATGTTCCAATGACAAAATTTGATCAATTAATGAAAACGGATCATCTAATCAATTAAAATAACCAAGAAAAATATATCAATACAAGGAACCAATAAATCAAATTCTATCTCAAGGATGGTTATTGTCACTGGACATGTGAGACACTTAAAACCTTATTTTGGACATCATTCCCAAAGTATTGAAAAGAACCAACAAAAATGGCATTAGATTTAAATGAAATACCAACATGTCCACTAATGTTGATGATATAAAAGAATGAATATCACCTTTATTAAAAAAATTAAAACTATAAAATATGAAATAAATATCATTACTCTAATATTACTTAGTTATGTTTTAGATTCCTCTTAGCATACTCCTCCACATAAATGCATCTGATCACAGCTCCTCCTTGAGCAGTCTTATCTAAAAGAAAATCCCACTCGGCCTATGGATAATACCCACCACCCTTGGAATAATATGAATGAACTTGCATACCCTTGGTGAGATTTGATCAAGCCTTACTAACATGAGATATCATTTCACAAAAACACTTCCTATGGCTATATATTTTATAATAATGAAAATCCATGGGAGTCATCTCATAATTAGGCTCGGTATTACCACGCCTTCCACATTGATAATATAAAACCTATTTTTGTTCCATTGAAAACCACCAAACTAGTCTTGGAAAAAAATGTACACTCTTTCACGTTCTTTTCTGGAAAAAACATACACTCTAGCAAACAATAGCACCAACTGATGCTCCAGAAAAAACATATCTTCCAATCTAATATGCTTCTTCAAAATCCTATTATCAACTACATATAGAAATTTTGTAAGGAACATGATATTTATCATTAACCAAATATCATCGCTCAATACCAAGTAAAATATCTAAGCACTTTGGAAATCATTGGTAACCAATTCCAGTTCCAAATCCACCAACTCAGTAAAATGGTTTGGCTACTCTATAATAGTACACTCCCCTTTAAAAAAGTTTATAGAATACTAGGTATTTTCTATATGCAATTTCTCCAGATAAAACATCGGGTATGAGATTTTCTTGATGGAATAAAAGGAAATATCATCGTGAAACATAGCTTTCACAATTGAGTCCCATTATCTCCTTCTTAACACCATAAGCATATACATGAGGAAACCCACATTAGAGTCCTTATGAGTATTCCAAAATTTAAAGATCCTCTCAATTATCTCAATCCACTCCTCTATTTATTGGGGTCCTTTTTCACTATGGAATATTGGAAGTTTCTACATAGTAAATTCTAAGATATGCTCCACTACTAACCCTTGGTTATCAAATCTTTCTTGACTTAGAGATAGAATAATGGTTATGACATCTTATACCAAATGATGATGCATTATAAGATTTTCCAATGGAGCCCTCCTCACATATTTCTCACCCAGATTTAGAGGATCACTTCTAGAGGAAATTTTCTAATAATCATAACACAAAAAACAATCATCCTAAGAAAAAAATCAAAAAAATATAATATCAAATTTAGATATCCATATCATTTATTTTGAAAAAATTATAAATTAATGTTTTTATTTATTTTATGAAAAAAAAATTCAAAATAAGATTGAACAAGACCATTTAAAAAACCCCATTTCTAATTCATTCAAATAACCTCAACCATTAAATCGTAAGTTTTGAAAAAAATCCTTTCCCCCCCCCATGGTAACTCATATTCCATCATGGGAGTGAAATGGCCATACCAATTTTCTTCACTTACTATTTGAATTACAATGGTATTCACTCTAGTGTACAAAGGCACTAAAAATATTGAGGTAGTGTTAGAACACATAATACTGGGCAATGGATCCAATATCAATTTATAATGAATTGACATTGGGATACTCAAAAATTCACCCAAAGTGGTCTTCCACATAGAGAATTTAAAAAAAAAAATAAGTAACAAGCCTCATGAAAAACATAAAAACGTGAAACTAACAAGGTACAACATAGAAGAAATCGAACATGTCAATGATAAATATGAGGCCAAGACAAAGAATCCAAACTAGAACGATAAACCTAGATAATTCTAAACAACTCCCTATGTCACCATCAATCACCACCAAGACATGTCTCTATGAAAATGATGACAAAAGGATAAATAATAATGTTATATAATTCCCTTCCTAATACCTAATTCGACAAGAAAAAAATCATCTAAAATATCCCAATGGATAAATTAGCGTGTGATCACATAGCTTAGTAGGATTCCCATAGAGAATATATAAACATTATAATATTAGTAATGCATCAGCTCTATATTTAAAAAATCATATTTTCAAAGCATTTCCCTTAAAAGAAAACCATTTTGTAAAACATTCCATTTTATTTCATAAATAATAACATATTATTGAAATCAATAAATATGTTAATTTATAAATATACTAGGTAAGAATCCAAATATTAACCATAATATAATCATTTTATAAAAAAACCCTGATAATTCCATCAAGTGATAAATGAAACATAAATAAAAAAGAACATAATTTGGACTCTAACCTATTAGTATACCTTTAAGAAATGAAAGAAAATCCTAATCATAGACTAAGGTTAATCCAAAAAATATAACCTATAGAATAATTAGATACAATTATGTGACATATAACCTCTCAAGGTATCATGCACAAATAGTGAAAAGTCTATTCCTGATGCACCTCAAGGCTACCCACTGTTCTATTTTTTAAAAAACCAATTCAAAATCATACTAACATTTAATAAATCATTTTCACAACAAATATATCTTTATTTTTTGATTGAAGACTATTTTGAAAGAAAAAACCATCGTTTAATGCATTTAATCAATCTTGTGGTGTGTGTAAATAGGTTTTTCAAGAAAACCCCCTTTAAAAACAAGAATATCATCCAAAAAACCATTCTAATGATAAATAATGCAATTTAATTTAATGAAATTATTATATTGATAAGAACACATGTCTATTTAATAAATTTACACTTTTATAGGGACACATACCTCAAGAATAGGGGAAACCTAACTACTTACAAAAGACGATACTGGAAATAGGTAGATCAGCCTCTAAAAGAAAAGGCATAAGGGAAAAATACAAGGGATTAACCAAGGTAGCATCCAAGTTTTTAAATCCAAAAAACTGTAGCAGCCACACTACATCCAACCAAGGTTGAAAAAGATAAGCAATAATAGTGATATTATACATACTCAAAGGAAGATAACCCACCACACTAGTGATAAAATTCACATAGAATAATCTAAAGGGAATGAAACACTCAAAACATGTTGAGGAGAGACATAGGAGTCAAGGGAGATAAATAAACCATGAAACAAGAGGGAGTTATATGTGTGGAAAATAAATCATATTGGGTATGAGGGGTTTATAACCTAAATCTATGTCTTACATCATAAATTTCTCATAAATCATATACATTGAAAAATACATCTCATGAGGATTAATTATATCTGAGTGATTATTTTACATCATAATAATTGGTTTTATGATGTAAAACCATTTTATAGCCTAAAAGGTTTAACATCTCAAGGTGTTTCCTTAGAGTGTTCCCAGTAGTGAACTTAAGTCATAATATAGACATTTATGGACAAAATATCTCCTACAGGTATTGTCAAAAACAAAAGCCTATATAAAACTCTAAGAAAAACCCAAACACAATCTAACTACTTAAAACACATATATACATAGACAATACAAATTCAAACAAATATATATCCTTGAATATTAGGTCATTTTCCATGAGAAATTATCCTCATCCCTAAAAGGCCCAAAATAAGAAAAAGGGTGATAAAAAGAAGCATCATAAAGTATTTGAAAATAAGTAATGGGATGCTAAATTAAATAATTTTATTATTTTTAAATAATTTGATAAAATATTATTTTTATAAAACATCATTAATGTCATTTTCAAATCTATTCATTTAATTTGACTATAAATACACCAATAAAATTATCAAGTTCAAATTTAATACTTCAACACACACCTAATATGTCATATTTATATACTGAATTTGAGTAACAAAATAATTCATCAAAATTTTATTACTTTTCGTATTTAAAAAATGACTTATTTTTTTTTCTATTAAATTAATAAATAGTATGCTTATGTTACATAATCATTCAAGGTAATTATTTAATCACTAATAATTATAAATAAATATCCTTTATAAAAAATGGTAATTAAAATTTCAAATTAATAATTATAACCAAACTTTTCTATATTTTATCCTTATAATAAAAATTTAATGTCATTAATGTCAAGAGAGTGACATTTTTTATTTATCTTATTCTAAAATGATTATAAATCCCATAATTGAAGAGAAATTGCACCAATTAGACATATATTCAAGAAATTTATGAAAGTGGATGAAATCTACTCATGCAATTGGATACATTAATGTTTTTTTATTATCTGGAGACCTTATCTCATTATTTTAACCCTATTTTACCCAATATACACTTAACTAGGTGTCAAATATTTACTGAGGATACTATTCATAATAATAAAACAAAACAAAAGAGATCTAGTTACCAAATTTTAACCTCATAATTTAAAAAAATTATCCATTTTCCAAGATTAAATATTCTGAATTTATAGAAACTGATTTGTGATAAAATCACAAAATAAAAATAAAAAAGTGTTCATAAAAAATTTATTTTAATTATAAAATTTATTTTATACTAAATTTGACCATAAAATATATTTAAATTAACTTAATTAGAATATTAATAATATAATAAAAATAAACTCTTTTAAAATAATATGGATCATAATACTTGTTCGAAATAAAAACACAGCTTTAAATAAAAATCATTATTTTCCACTATTCACTAGAAAATCAATATCCTTAAAAAAATCCAAAAAATCACCCTATGATAAATTTGAAATGATAATTTTAAAAATTATATTCATTTTATCTAATAAATTTTAGAAATGTAGAAAAAATTAAATAAAAAAGTTTCTCACAAAAATCAATAAATAATATTTTTGATGGAAATGATTTTTTAAGAAAATAGAAAATTATTAAAAAAAATGAATTCTTCATAAGAATTTATTGGTAAACTTATATTGATTAAGAAATTTATATGTGTGTGTGCATGTAAATATATTTATAGATATATATATTTTTCATAATTTGGTTATTTCTATTCACACTCGTCAATTCAATAGATATGTTATAATGATATTATTTGAATAATAATATTTTGTGCTTTGTTTAAGTTAGGTGTTTCATGGAATATACACAATCAAACATAACATTATACTATTAAAATATCAAGGTGTTACATTATCCTCAATTTAATAAATTAAATCCTCACAATTGGAATATTAGATAAGTAATATAGGGGTCAATGTTTTAAAATGCCTTTATTGAAAACCCACATAAAAAATGTGTTTAATAAAAATTATACTTAAAAAGTTGTAAATGGAATTATGAAGTTCATCTAGAATAAAACATAATTAGGATTAAAATTGGGGAATATTAGTGGAAAAAGAAAATATAGACATATGGTAATAACTATTTTCTAAATAATTATGGAGAGTAACATAGAACAATGATCACTAGAAAGTGAAGGATCATGAGAATGTTAACAACCAAAATACCTTAAATTAGTAATGTGTAAAAATACCATCTATGAATTAGAAATAAATATCACAGCACAAGAAAAAATTAATTATTTTTTTCACATAGTTGAGGAATTCCATTACCATCTAGACTAAAAAAGTAAATATATATACTTGAAAACAATAATTTTATACATTAATAAATTTATACAAATAAAACATCTTTTTCACCAAAATATTTTTACTCAAGATGGATTTTTTCCTTCCCGAAAAAACATTAAAATCCACAAAAAGATAATAATATCTTCCTCTTATATTTAAATGTTAAACAAAATGAATGGTTAGACCAAGGTTAGATAGTATACAAATTGTATAAAACATTATATTTAACTCTAAAATTTCCACATTAAAAAAGTTTCTATTTATATCATTTTGTATATAAAACTATATCCTAAATGACCTCAATGGCCTCTATATTATTGAATGTTTTATCCTTAATTGTGATCTCATGAACTTAATCATACATTCTAATAAAATTACATTCCTCCCAAATAATCATTTATGTTAAATCACATGTTAAGACTAAATATTACATATACCTAAACCAAATAATTAATATACCAAAATGTTCTTAATCACTATGATAAATCTTATTGAAATTAAAAAAATCATGAATCAAATTTAAATAATAACCTAAATGTTAATCCTTAGAAATATTATAAATATCACTAAAAAAATTTCATTGTCAATGAATCAGTTTTATACCATAAAAATTCACTATATCCCACTATCCAATAGACCATAATTATCATAACATCAAATCATATACTGACCTAGTTATTTATTTAAATCTCAATATTTTTTCATTTTAAAACCCAGTTAAATATTCGAATTACATAAAAATACCATCATTTAAAACATCAAAATGGGTATCTATGATTTTAATATTATGATAAACCATAAATATATAAAACCCTAATGGTATATATAACCATAAAGTTTGACTCACATTAAAAATATTTAATATTCAAGAAATTAAAGCAATTATTCATCTTCAAATAAACTCATAGACAATCGAATATATTTAATAAATTAAAAAATAATATAAACTCTTTCAAAGATAACATAAATCATTTTTCATCTGATCACTATCATTCTCATGGTCACCAATACTATTGAATTTAATCTATCAATGTCAATCATCTCTTTATCCTAACTAATATTTATCACACTTACACTAAATCACATTTTATGATTATCATAACCCTTCAATATACGTGTTAAAATCCATAATTAAAATATATTATAGATCAATCCTTATATTTACAATGACTCATATATACATAATATCATTGATATAAAACATATATATCAGAATTAATAAATTCTAATATGTAAACACTTCTATCTTTCCTCTTCTAAGATTGACATAAAATAGTACACTCCTTGTTCTTGAACATAACACTTAGATTTTGTCATTTCCTCAAATAATTACCAAGATTCACACAAATTATATTTTTAATAATAAATGGTACATTAGGATAAAATTAATTTTCCTCCTATAAAATGAAAATTTTTATTTATAAATTACATGATTTAGGCAATTAATTTCACCATATAAAACAACTTTGGAAATCTTTAAGATAATATCTTGGGTGATTATTCCCATATTATCAAAAATTTGGAAATTGAATATTATTTCCTCTATGTTCTTCATAAGACTTTTCTTCTCTCTTATTTTGTGTTTTAGGAAACTCACCAATGTTGATATTGTAAATAATATAATGAGATAGATGATTGGTAAAATCACAATGTTCATCACTAGATCCCATTTCATTTGGCTTTTCATGAGAAAATGAGTACAATGTTTGTCACCTTTTAGGATAATATAAATCTTCCTTATTCAAGCCATTAATTAAAACCAAAACATTTAGTGTGAATAATCATAGTGGCAAACCACCTATTCCTGAAACATAATTTGTGGGATGTATAAATCATTACACCTTATTTTAAATCCATAAAACCTTAGGTTAAACCTAGGTTATTCATGATCATCACCTATTCAAATACTTCATGATGGTTCATATGTAAAATTTGAAACAACCCATGCATATTCTTGCAAAGTGTTAAACCAAGTGTGCAATAATGGCACCCTCGCCATAAAAAAATAATTATAGATAAGATATACTCAACCAACACTTTTTGGGGTTAATATCCTTAGATTAATCTATTCCAAAACCTAATCCACCTGTAGTATATAGACATGGATGTTTTGATAGAAAATCAAACTTAATTCTTTCGCAAAAAAACAAAACAATATTATACTTAGTATTATCATATAGGTCTTCACTAATTTTTTATCATCATTATTTCTAAATATTCACAAAACCTTTCTCTAATTCCAAATTTAGCAACTCATTCATTTTATATATAGATATTACCTCTTAATAGATGATTATTCATTACAAAATATAATTATCCTCACCCAAATAATAAAATATTGGTATATTTGGATACATTGACACATAAATAATTTATTAATAAAAGATATACATCATATAACACTTATTAATTTACAAATATAACCCTTATTGGTACCCTATAATTTAAACCATTGTTATTAACCTGGGGAAAGGAAATATAAGAAAGTGTGATATCATATTCTCAACAATGGTAAATAAGGGTCGTAGAAATGATCACTTAAACATTACCTGAGAGTAATGGTATGATGAGATTAGATTAAAATTTAATATCTATACACAACATATTAAATATTATAATCTTGAGTCATGGGATAAATCTTCATATCTTATAATACATAAATAATAAAATAATCAAAGAAAATGAACCATGAGATCATATCATTAGTATAATACATAGACTTGTGTCATACACATAAGAATATAAAATAATTATCATAGCACTAAAGATTTTTTGTCCTATAATCCTAATTATTGTACTTTGATAATATTTACATATTATTGAAAATTATACTAATTATATAAATATAATGTATATTTATCATATTTATATATTAACATTAACCCATCAAAATTATATATAGTATAGTGAATTACATCATTTATTGAGATTGTGGGTAAAATGTACGCATGAAAGATATTTTAACTTATCAATGAATGGAATATAGGAAAGGTTAATTATAAATCACCATTAAATAATAATTATTAGATCATATTTATTTTTAATATTCACTAAATATATCTTTATTACTATCTATGTAAAGAATAAATTAAAAAGTTAATCACATCGCTTCATCAAGGTGGTAGTCGACACATACATACGTGCGACATTATCATTTTCCAAAAGGTTGGAAGGTATATGTAATATTATAAATATAGAATCATAGATATGATAAAAATATTGTATATAAACATTAAACCAATCATAATAACTATCCATGAATAGTGGTGGTTGAAAATGAATCATATCACTAAGTGGAGGTGGTTGTCCATATGTACGCACGAGCAACACTTTCTCTTTCTAGATGATGGAATAATGGTTGGAAAATGGTTATCCAATAATAATAATAAAATTTTATTATATTGGAGATAATGAATTTATTATTTAAGATTAATATAATTTAATAATATGAGGTAGAAGAATAAATAAATTGAAATGGGTCGGGTAAGATGATTACATGTTCTTCAACATGCCTCCTTAAATCCTTCTATAAATAAATTTGGAATGGATTTTTATGAATAATAAAACCTATAAATAAATTATATTGATTTATAATATTAATTTTGTATGTTTTTTCAAGATATAATAATCAAAGTCTAGTAAATAAAAAATAGTGGGTGTCCTTACATAATGATGAGAAATGACACACTTATCAATAAAAAACATAAAATATAATTAAGTCATTATTAATAAAAATTCATTCAAATGGATATAATTTTGAATTAAAATGTAATATGGAATAAATATTAATATCCAATTAAATTTATATAGGTTTTTCTTATTTTTAAACATTTTCATTTAGTTTACCCTCTTGGTTTACCAATTATAACCTTACCCATGGTAACAAAATTTTCAATATAAAAAGGGTTGTAATTTTACATATATGGTGAAAATTTTACCATAAATGGAAAAGGGTGACATTTTAGAATATATGATATCCACTAAATCCAACTTTATTATTTTTATGATTTTTAAATAATTTAAGAATATATTATTTTCCTAAAATTTCACTGATATCATTTTGTACACTAGTAAATTAATTTGACACTAATGACAGTGATAAAATGATAGAAATAAAATGTACTAATTTAATATATCCATTATATGTCATAAATAAAAATTAAAGTTGTGGAAAAAATAATTCATCCCAATTTTATTAGATTTATAAATTTAAAAATCGTTAATTTTATTTTTTTTATTAATTGAATAAAAACTATATCATGTTGTATAAGAATTTAAGGTAATTTTTCAATCACTGAAAATTATAATTAAATTACAATGAAAAGAAATTATTTAAAATTTTAGATAAACATTTATTACCAAAATTTTCTTATTTTTATCCACATAATAAAAATTAAGAGTTATTAAAGTCCAAAAAGTGACATTTTATATTTATCATTTTTATATAATTATATAAAAGTCACAATCAAAGTAAAATAGAACTGATTTTTCATATATTCTATTAATGGAAGGAAATATCTAAATTATACCCATAAAATTGGATAAAGGAATGTTATTTATTTATTTTGAGACCTTATCTAATGGTTTTAACCCTCTTTTACCCATTTTATACTTACAAAGGTGTCAGATATCTATAGAGGTAACTATTAATAAAAACTAAATGGATAAAATTACCAAATTCTAACCTATTGATTCCATATATGGTATCTGTTATTCATGATTCAATATATAGAAAATGACAAAATTATTTTAGATAGAAATTAAAAATATGATGGAAAATAAGTTTTTATAAAAATGCCTTTATAAGTTTAATAAAGTTTTCATAAAAATTAAAATCATAAAATTAATTACAATGATCATAATTTTATAATTAAAAATAAATGATAAATAATTTTACTTTTAATCAATTTTTGTACAAAATTTATCTTTTTTACATTCTTGAAAAAATATATAGTTCTCAAAAACAATATAATTTTTAACTATTCATGGGAAAATTAATCTTTTCATAAAAATAAAAAAATAACCCTATGTTAATAATGATATGATTATTTCAAAAATGTATTTAATTTTTTCAAATAAAATTTATAAATGTTCCAAAAAATAATTACAATATTTTCTCAAAAAAATTAATAAAATCATATTTGAAGGAAATATATTATTTGAGCATAATATAACTTTACAAAAAATTGAATGTTAATTCCCAATGATTAATCAAAAAATATGTATTTATTAGGTCCCAAATATATATATATATATATATATATATTTATATATATATATATATTAATTTGGTATTTCCTATTTATACTCTCTAATTTCAATGGCTAGGTTATAGTGATCATATTTAAGTAATCATATTTTAGGGACTGTTTAATCTCAGTATTACATTTAATATATGCTATCAGAAATAATATTAATCTTTTTTAATATTTGTGAATTAAATTCATGATCAATCCTTATTTCCCCAAAAATTAAAAAAATATAAAATAAACTAAATATGACATGTATTATAAATTATATACTCAAAATTAAATACCTATAAAAATTTTCCAAGGACTGAGAAACAAAATAAAGGAATATGAATAAAACATGACACACTAAACCATAAAAAAAATATTTATATAGATATTATATGGTAATGTTACCATATAAAATTATTAAACAATTAGAATAAGTTAAAATAAGCGAATAAAATAAATTAATTCAACTCGAAATTTAATCCCAATATTAATAAATGGGCTATGTTTTAAAATATCTCTAGGTTTTAAACTCGCATTTCTGACTCTAACTCCCATATATGTTCCTCTAAACCCTCAGGACTTAATAATATATCAACTAAAGGTAAACATTTCTTAAGAAATTATATCTTCAAATGGTATATAATCTCCTTTGATCTTACCTTGAATTTCAAATCCTCCATGACATCCAGTTCATCCTAGTTAATTGAAAGATATTTAACATTAAAAAAAATAATGATAAAAGATGTTTTGAATCCTATTCATCAAGGTAGGATTTTCAATACTATATCCTACCATGTTAATTCACACCAACAGCTCAAAAGGAACGTGTAATTATTTGTAGTTCTTTCTACCTTTACTGAACATGCACTATCTACAATGATTTTGCAGAAATATTTGACTATATGTATCAATTATTTTGGGTATTATCCTTTATTAAATAATTTTTTTATAAATAGTCAACATTCATTTACTCATGATTTACCATTACTTTCACAATCATAATCTACACCAAATTTTATCAAATGATCACTAAATATATAATCCCTTTCTTGAATAAAGGTAATCTTTATATAACCCCATATAAATATTTAAATGAAGTTATATAATAGGATAAGTGATAGTTATTATTTTTTTCAACCTTGACCAAAAAAATGATTCAATAATTAACCTATAAAATTTTAAAATCATACATGAATAATTTTCTTTAATTTTTTCATTATTTATTATATCTTATGATATATCAATTGATGAATTTGAATTCCAATATATAACTATAATCCAATAAATCCTTCCCAACATTTTTAAAGTAAATAGAAATTTCTCATCTAAGATGATAATCCTTAAAAAATTATTATTCTGTAACTTATCTATAAAAAATATCATGATCAAAATATCCTCAAAATCGAACTCCTTGATATATAATAAATGAACAAAATTCATCAATAAATTGAAAATATCATTAAAACATCCTCTTCTATGAAAATTATAAGAAATGAACTTAAAAAATTCATTAATTTTTCCTCCCACTTATACTTTGTAACATCTAAATTTTTTAATAGAATTAACATAATTCAATCCATAGATTCAACTCGGTGATAGGAAAAACATCATGGAATGAACAACACTATTATATTCTTTATTTATAGCGACACAAAACCATTCAAATCCTGATAAATATTAGATACACTCAAATGTAATGTAATCTATTGTATTCCTTTCTCATTGGATAATTTAGTGGTTTACTAAGGCATGCACATCGAAATCGTTAGGATGTGAGGTTTACTCATCTCATGAGGGATATTATTATATAACCCAATAATATTCTAAATATTTATGTATATATCCTGAAATTCAATTAGGTAAAAACAACTTTAACAATTTAATTTGTTTCCATAGAATTATCAATACCTACTATTTCGTTAAATTTGTTGATGATTAATGGACTGAGAATCTAATGTTTCTTTTATTAGGGTGTGTGTATCACTCTATATAATCAATCTATGATAGAAGGAACTCTGCATCATAGAATATTACTTGAAGAAATAAAATAATTTGATATCTCTCATAGCTCAAAACATATGGGTGTGGATCCATTATTTTAACCAATACTAGTATAAATTTGTTTAAACTATTTTATTTCATCTATGATTTTTATAAGTTTTTTCACAAGATTTTACATTCTCCTTGGAGGAATTATACATAATTTATTAGTTTCATGAATTAAATATAGGATTAAAGGATATACATTGGGGTCTAATTACTCTAAGTAAAAATTTCACGTATATTGGATTTTTGTTCTATCCTATAATGATTAATGTGTATGATGGGGGTTATTGTCTCCCATTAGTAATTAAGGGTTATAGTAGTGTTTTATTCATTCTTGGAAAGATTAAATGTAAATATAGGGTTTTAGATATACTTGGACTTCATGGTTCAATGGAGTATCCATTAATTAAGGGAGTCTTAATTAATATACTAATATTTAGGGTTTAGATGTAGGAATTAAGGGTTTTTCTATAGTTTTTAGACATATTTTACAACAAGGAGGTTACATTGGTGGTTATGATCTCCCTTAAGGACATCACGGATACACTAAAGTATTAATCCATCCAGTAAGGCTACATGACTACACTAGGTTTTATGTTCTCTAAGGTTGAAATAATGGTTACTCAAGATTTTTATGTTATCACAACATTAATAAATCTTAAAAAAAGGATTATGTTCTCTCAGGTGTACTTAGGGGTCATAGAGGAGTTTTGAGCCATCAAGGAAATCTATTTGGGTATATTGGGATTTATAGTATCCCATGATCACTTAAGGGTAACAATGGAGGAAATAGGTGTATGGAAATTAAGATTAATCTAGTGGGATGGGCTTCAAAATAATATTTTCTATGGTAGTAAAAAATAATATAGTTCATGGATATAAAAGGTAACACATCAAAACCATCATGGATATATGATAAAGAACTTTTCTTTTATTTTATGGTTAAGAAACCATTATAATTAATAGATATTTTAATTTATTACCCCAATAACTATTTGATATTATTTATTAACGCCATATGACTCAGTCCATTTAAGTGATTTTAAAAATCATGAAGATTGAACTACTATGTGAAATTTTCACATTAATGGTTAGTGTTAGACATGTAAATGAGTATCCCTTTCTTATTTATCTGTATATATGATTTGAGGAAGTGAAAAATCCATGCACTGGGATACATTACTGAGGGTATTTAGTTCACTAAAAAACATGGTGATGGTATGGAGGGGTTTTTTCAGAATAAATTCCATCTATAGAAAGATTTTTTGTTGGGGTCAACTACATCTAATAACGGATGATAAAACACATTGAAGGTTTAAAATATTGGGAAAAGAATTTGGATTAAAATTTTCTAGGAACTATGTTGAGTGTAGGTCTTGACACATTTAAGGTTCAAAAATCTTATATTTAAACTAATAAAGGAATCCAACCAATTTAATCCCAATTATATGAAAATAGGTGTGGGTCTTACACTAGATCAATGGGCCATTAAAATTAATACTTTAAAATGTGGGAATTATAAAGATATGGGTATATATGTATAGATCATTTAATTTTATTTTGATATATATTGGAAAATCCCTCTATAAATTAGAGATTATGTGATACGAAGTAGTTAGTAAGCACCCACATAAGGAGATAAAAATGTAAGTGAGATATATATGATAGTAAAAAATAATAATTAAGCTCATTGATGAGAATTTTAATACTTGGTAAATTACTCACAATTGACCAAAGGTGTTAATTTTTCCATAGAATATGGAAATGGGAAATATAGAGCTACCAAAGAATTATTGTATCCACTTTAGTAAAGGGTATCACATGAGTGTGGTAATGTATCCCAAAAAATAGGAGTGAATAAGAATTTTACTCCCAATAATCTCTTAATATTTATGATATATGCACATGGATATTATAAATTATTTAATAATTATGATTATGTTAAGATTAATCTCAATCAAAAAGTATTGAGAGTAATTCATGATAAGTATTATTATGAAAACCCATTTTTGGGACTCACACATAAATGTATAGTGTATAAATCCCATAGTGTTCCCTGAGTGTAAATGTATAAATTGGTTCAAAAATTTATTTTTCATTCTAACCTCATGTTTATACTAGCATTAAAAACTAATAGGTCATTATGTTATTTATTTTTAATTTATAAGGTACCAGAGAGATGTTAGAACAAAAAGTTGGAACCTTTATCCAAAGAGGATTGCCAAAGTTTTAGGTGTTCAAAGGTGGATGGCATGGATAATAATTATTGTTTCTGACTAGATTCGAATGGATAAAAATTTTCATTCATTTTTTAAATTTTTTCATATATTGGTATTCATATTAAATTTCAATTCAACACACTATAATGATTACAAATAATACAAATTCGTCACTTATTCATGTATGACGAATAATTATAAGGTGTGCCAATAATTATGATTTTTTGGGGGATAATTTAGATAGAGGAACCTCATTTTGGAAGTTTTTGTATCTATGAGACCAATTATTTTTTCATGCGATAATTTTTTTTGTATAGAGTCTATGATTCAAACATTGTTTAAGCTGCATTACTCAATTTTAACCTTAGTATTGGAATACAACATCATTTAGGTCATATTAATTTTGAAGAACCACTATTAAGGATCTCATTGTTAATCAGAATTCATAAGAATTTTAATAATTATATTATGGAATTATTCCATCCTATCCATCAATGACCATGAATTTAATTTCTTTATATTTATGATGTATCATTTTTTTTATAAACATTAGTCCTTGGCTACTTTTTAAATACCTATAAATCCCCCCCCCCACAAATTTAAAATCCTTTGTAATGAAAAGAATCTAATTAAAAGTAAAATTACAAATTTATGGTCATTTTATTGATTTTTCATAAAAGTAGGGGATATAAATGTCTCTTATTCCACTATACATAAGTGGGTTAGCTCCTTTAGTGACCCATTTAGATATATAGATAAATAGATAGTGATTCTCTATTTCTACTAGACTATTATAACGTGTATTCTAGACCCTAAAAATCATTTTCATCTCTTGAAAGTGTTTCATGATTAATAATTAATATTTTATCATTTATTTATAATGCCCTCTCATAACTATTATCTTATTAAAATTATTACTCTTGTAGATTTAAATGACTATAGTGTATACCTTTTGCAAAAGTTTCACAATTTTAGGCCTTAGTAATCCATTATCCGCTATTTTACTTTTTATTGTATTAAATGGTTTCATGATCAACTTATGATACTATTAAAAGTCCTACCAAGAGGTGAGACACGATAGTCAATAATTTCAATGCGTGTTCATGATATCCTTACACTCATATGATTTAGTGTATATTATATTATCTTATAAATGTTAGATAATAATAGTTATGATATGAAATAAATGTATTATGAAGATATAATATTTTATATAATATGCATATTCATCCACTCTTAGAAAAACAAGGGCATCTATAGATTAGGTTTTATGCTAGTAATCCTTAATCAAACAACATTTCCTATGGACCAATAACCTATAAACGGCATCCTCAAGAGGCTTATCATCCTAACCACTATATAAAAACATTTTCCTAATAAATTTAATCTCAAAAGTGATCTATCATTAAATTGTTAACTCTATTATGATATTTGGACATTTATTTGGTAAATGGTTGGATCTAGCAATGGAAAATTCATTTTCAAGGCAACATAGAAAGAAAATCTGTGTAGAACATTAGGGAACAATATAAATATAATGAATTCAGATATTTATTATAGGTTTTATGGATATATTTGGTTTCTAGGCCTCCAAATTCATTGTAAACCATTACTTTGACATAAAATTTAATATTATTATTCATTGGTTCCTCTATACCTACAAAATCCATATGATTAATGGGTAATTTCTCATCATTATTTCTAGTATCCATAATATGGGTGGATTACCACTATTAAGGGATATGTATAATGGATTCTTGAATAATCCCAGTGTCTAAAAGGATAAGGAAAAACATATGATGTATAAAAAAGTTTAACTAGGCTAAATTTAGTATCATCTAAAAAAAGACAATAATAATCATCTAGAAAACACATTCAGGACTAGTATTATTCATTACTAGTCTGAGTCCTCTATAATGAATCGGTATTATTATTCAATCCCAAAAAAAACCTCAATTTAGTTTCCTTGTTGGTGATATCCATGAATGGTTTGCTATTAAATTTTTGGTTTCTCAAGAAGATGTTTAGAAAACTACCATTATCAAGGATCAAAGACTACCCAATGTTAATTAATTATATCTAGTAGTGCAATATGTATCAAGAAAATATAGTGAATTAGGCCATATCATTGAAGAATTATTGTTTATTATGTTCATCAATATGGCATTGAGTATTAGTGACAATTTCATTCATTTTTTGGATATAGTGATCAGAACCTGTATTTATGGTCTAATTATATATAAGATATATACACCATCTCAATTTTATAAAATTTTATGGGCCTCATAAAATTTTCATGTAAATATATATATATATATATACTTTATATTGAATAACTCGATGATTACACCCCAATATTGGATAATATTTACATGAAAATGTATCAAGAAAAAAATTTCATTTTCATTGATTAAATCTATTATTAGAATTACCATAGTCTATAAAAAATTGGGTGAATTATTACCTATATTCTATTATAAGAGGGTAGGTTTTATTGGTATTTAATCCTCCCATTCTAAGGGGAAAATGTGTTGATAAATTCCATCAATAACAAAAATATTCTAAATTTCCACAACCTCTAATAGGCCAATCCATATAGGGATAATTTATTGTCCTAGGAAAGAATTATTAGATGGTGAAACCAAACTAGTATCAATCAAAATTAAAGTTTAATGAATTGAACTATGAGATTAGGACTATAATAATCAATATTTAATGTTAAAACCATGTGTGGGATTATAGGTGGCGGAGGTAGACTTGAAAAAGGTGTGATCCTGAAAGTGTCTAAGGTTTGCAAATACTTCACACCTATGGATATTATTAATAGTTTTATATCCCCAAAATCATGAGTTATATTGAACATTATGAGTATAACATATAATAATTCCATACTCTAGGGGTTAATCCATAATATCTTATGGTTCTCTAGGATTAGTCATCTGAGGGACAAAAAAGACAGTAAATATCTTATTGATCTCATAGAGGTTTCAATATAAGTACTAAGACTTGAAAAAATAATATTATCTATTCAAAATAATATTCAATCCATTACTAGATCAACGGATAATATAATATCTATTGTATCCAATTAAGAGAAAGGAGATAAATATATTGATTTAAATAAATATGATGGAGAGGAAAATGATAAAAATGATGATTGAAAGCGAGATTAAATAAATTCAAAAAGTCTTGGTGATGAGGTAAAATCATTATAAGGCTTTCCCTAAATTCACCCAAAAATTAGATGAACAACATGACACTTGGTTTTTAAGAGGCTGGAAGTGATCTAGAAAAATACACTCCTTGGGGTATAATCTGGCCTTTGAACTATCTTTTAGGGTGATGAAAACCCTCTAGTTTATGCTAGAGTTCCATTAATTCATCTATGGGTAATATTTTTGTTTAATAAAAAATCTGATTATATTATTAACATTTATTTGACATTATATTTACAATTTTTGGTTCATGATATGTCAAGGATACAAGTAAATCATTTTCTATTGTTGATGGAAATTCTCCAATTAATATTGAATAATCACCCTATGAAGAGGATAGAGAGAGACATGAAATTAATGAATAGGATGAGTCGCCCATTATATTATTTTATTAATCTTCATTATCCATGTTTTACTAACATGTATTTTATTATTTTAATGACATGAAATTTTAGGATAACAATAGTTATTTTTAAAGAAAACTGAGTTAACTGATATTCATAAATATATTACTCCTTATGAGTAGATCCATTATTATAGGACTTTTATTTTTCTCTATCTTATTTTAGGTGACCTAGGTCATATTTTTTATATATGAATACGAATAATTACCACGTTTTTGAATATTATAAAATGAATACTGATTGTATACACTTATAAGACTTATTACAGGACATTATTTCTATCTCAGATGCATATAATCCTAAAACCATATAGAATTATTGGGATAATATCAATTATGTATAATAAACACATTTTTTACTATTAGTAATAATAATTCTTGGTCCATAAACTCTTATCAATCCTTATTTTTAAGATGAATCATCATTGATTTTTCATGAGGCTACAATAATAGAAATTTTAATAAACCCAAGAATAGGTGATGGTGCACCAACTTATCAATCTTTCATGATATTGGGTTACGAGTTTGGTGAAAATACTATATTTACCTTTATTCAACATTATTTAAATAATTAGAAACATTTATTTAAATAATTAAATCGACATTACAAGAATAGAGGGGTCAAGTGTACTTAGACACTACCTATATAAGTTTCTTAATTTTCAATTATTATGAATATATTCCCTTATTTTTCCATAGTAGGTATTATTATAATAATATCATAAAATAAAATCATCCCCACACCCTTGGAAAATAAAATATATGAAATGTGGGATCTCAGCACTTTATTAAGGTAAAAATAATCATATAAAAATGTTACGTAGGGTGAGATCATAAGCATATTAGAAAACAAATTCAGAGTATTGATATTAGATTAAAAGAATAAGGAATCATAAAAAAAGCATCATATAGAAAGATTATGGAATATAAAATCACATATTGTCAAAAAAATAACATGGTTTATGGACTAATAAAACATGTGATATAAATCATAAGCCAAAGAGCATTGATGTAATACCCAAGATTATCATATTATAGGTAAACGCCACATCCCAAAACTATTGAACGTATGCTCCTTTTAAAGATCCCTTATTCATACCTTAATTTAATATACTATTTTATTAATTTTAAATTTTCTAAACTAAATTCATTTTTTGAGTTTCTTATACTGAAATTAGAATACTAATAATTGTTAACCTTTTTCTGATAAGGTCAATTTTTAGTCAAAAATAACAGTTTCAAGAAGCTTTTAATATCTAGGTCATTTTAATATATAAGAATAAAATAAAAGTTTAGAAAACATTTATTGTCAAGAAATAGTTATTTATTAAATAAAATTATACATTTTCAAATACTCTATGATTTCATAAAACCTATATCCTTTATTTTTAAATGTAATTAAATGGATAGATTGATTTCAAAAATCACTTTTAGTCTTTTCTTTAAATCAAGTATTTTCAATGTATATTTTAATTTTTATTACCTTTAAATCCTAATAAGGTTTATTATTTATAATAAATAAATTTATTTATTAAAAATAAATTAAAAAAGATACTTTTATTTTAACTGTAAATTTAAATAATAATAACATTAGTTCTCTAAAAACTTTTTTAACTCATATAAATTTATATATTATAAAATTTAATTTTCATACCATAAGAGATTTTATTTTTTAAAATTATATATAAATTTGAAATCATATGTATCTATTAGGTAAAAACTCTAATATAGTTGTTTTTTTATTAAAATTTATTAATAAGATTAAAAAATAATTAACACAGTAAAAGAAAAAAGGTATTAATTGAGTTTATCCAAGTGTAATTCCATCAAATATTTCATAAAAAATAATTGAAAAGTGTTTTTTAGATTTGGATCAACCATTTATTGTGTAACCTAGATATTTTTACATTTTGTAGGCTTTGACACTTGTTTTTTAACCTTACATTATTGAAAAATAAAGTTTTAATGCAAAACTACAACTTCATTACCTTATAAAAGGGTATCATATTCACCATATAAAGACTCATATTCCGTTTCAATTCCTCCTAGAAACAATTAATTTTTACTCTCCCTATAACCCTCTCCCAAAATAATAATCAAATGGTCACTCATTTTTATCCTAATCCCTTCAAAAATCTAGAAAACGTCCATGGAAAATTCATTCCACTTTTGTTAGTATTATCAACTAAGTAGTTTTCATATTAATTATATTACATTAGATTTATTATATAAAAACTAATATTATAATATAATTCTCATTTATATAATTTAATTTTACTTTATAATGGTTTTTATAATTATTATTTATTTATTTATATACCCCATACTTTAAGAAAATAGAAATCATTCTTTGTGTAATGTTCAAACTACCACAACCATGATGTAATATGTTTTTCCCTTAACCACCTTAAAATTAATGATATAAGGATGGTATTAAAGGATATATATGAATATTTTAATATCATTAAGGTTTTGGCATGACAAAGTAGAGAATAATTTAATGTTATGATCATAAAACAATCATTAGTACAATTGATTAAAATAACTTTGTTAAGAAGATAATATTTTATTACAATCATGTAATATTTTAATATATAATATCCTATATTTTTAAAAGTATGTAAATAATGTTTGATGATGTGTATTATACACAAAACTAAGCCTAAATTAATGACACAATATTATTATTTTAATGTAAACTTTATAACCTATTCATTAAAATGGTTGGTATGAATAAGATAAAATACATTTTGAAATATATATAAATACTCTAATTTATGATAAGATTTTGAATATTTATTATGAAATAAAAATTAATTTTTATTAGATCCATTTTATTTATTAAAGATAAATCTTCATCAAAAATGTTATTTTATTTTTGAGATAAAATATTATAATTAATTTATTGAACTTTTTAGAAATATTATTTAAAAAATTCATATCATTTCTGAAATAAAAATTTCAAAACTAACTTATGGTGAAGTTTTTATATTTTACGTAAATGTTTTGGTTTTCAATGAATAGTGAAAAAACTTATTTTTATTAAAAATTGTATTTTTTTTGATTATTTACAAATTAAAATCCTTTTTTGGATTATCTTTCAAATTCAATTAGTTCCTTGTAATTTAAAATAATCTAATAATTGTTTTTGAATTGATTTTTATACTTAATGTCAGTATAAAAACATTTTCTACTTAAAAATGATTTTTTTGGATTTTTTTGAAATAGATTATATATTTGGAATCAAGATATAAAAAATTATCATAAATATCTCTTTTATTTTTGGTAAATAATAATATTAACCTTAATAATTTTTATAAAAACACTAAAAGGTAAATCATTTAATTAACGTAAATTATAAAATGATAAGAACTAAAAATATTATCCTACCACATACCATAATTTTGTTTTATGATTATATTTAATCCATAATCACCCAAAAGTTTAATAAATTGAGTTTTTTCATTTATATATGATTTATGCCTTTATAATATTTAAGTGAATATTATTCAAAAAATGTCAAACTCTTGGTTTCAATAACAACAATATTTTTAACATAGGTATAAATAGAACATATTCTCACTTATAAATAGTTATATGAATTCTACATGATTACTTTACCAATGAAATTTATTTTCAATTTTTATTTATAAAATAATTAACTTAAAATATTATGAAACACTAACACAAAAATTATCCAATTAATAGAAAAATAAGATAAATGATTTGTGAAATATTAAATATAATATAATTTGAAATAACAATTATGATCCTAAATTTTTTTAGAATACTATAAAATGTTAGGAAATATTGAATGTATTATATTATAATTAATTTAATGTCTTCATGTTAATAATTTTAAAGTAAATAAATATTTCTAAAATAGACATTAATGATATTTTATAATAAATAATATGTTATTAAATGATTCAAAATTATTAAATATCATATCTTCAACCAAGTGATTGGGATATGGTTGTAAATATCATCAATAGTCAATTTACATGGTGTTTGTGTTGTACCTCTCGTACCCCTCGTGGTTTAATTTTCATGATCACAATCACTCTTTTATTTATCTAATCTTGTTTTAAGTGTTTTTGGATGATAGGGATGATTTCAGGTTGCCAAGGAATTGGGCCAAGAAAGCCAGAAGGCGAAAGTGGACTGATTTCAGTCCACCGGCCAACCGGTGGATGACCACCGGCCAGCCGGTGGAATCTTGACAGAAGGCATCCCCTCTGTCCAGACCACCGGCCAACCGGTGGCCTCCTCACCGGCCAGCCGGTGGTGCCTGGGCAGAAGGCCTCTCCATTTTCCAATGCACCGGCCAACCGGTGGCCAAGCACCGGTCAGCCGGTGGAGCCAGTCAAACTAGCCGTTGGGCTTTGACCAGCCTGCTCCCAACGGCTCCGAAGACTTTTCCAATGGCTCTGAAGACCCCGAACGGCCATATGAGGGTTCCCCCTCTATAAATAAAGGACTAGGAAGCCCTGGAATAGTAGTGGAATAATAAAAAAGCCAACGAAATCCAATGGACACATTTTTCATCATTTGGAAAACCTCCGGCGGATTCCTTCAAGGAACCTCAATTGCTCCAACCCATTTCCACATCCAAGGAGCATCACCATAGAAGCTTGGGAGCGCTCTTCATCAACTTCATCAATCCTTTGGCGCCCAAGGCTTCTCCTCTTACGGTTTTTCATTATTTATCTTTTTGAGCATCAATTTGGGTTTGTGCCTACAAACCCCTCTTTCTCTCATCTTCCTTTTTGTTTGGGTTTTCACACCACCTTCAAGGTGTGAAGAGGTTAGTCAAGCCTTCCCTTTAAAAGGCTTGAGTCATAGGTGAGCTATCCTTCACCTGTAAGAAGGCTAGTGGGTTCTTGCTCAACCATTAAAATCAAGCTGTAATAGGTTCTAGACTACCTTAAAGTCTAATGGGTTTCTTGCTAAAACCATTAAAAAGCAAGAGGTAGTAAATCTCTCAACGGTTGAGTTGGGAGTGGAGACATAGGCTTTGGTTTAAGACGAACTCCGTTATCAACTTTTGTGTCTTGCCTCTTTTATTTCCACTGCACTTTTTACTTTGATTTTAAATTGTTAATTATTTTTTAAAAAGGCAATTCACCCCCCTCTTTCCATCACTCTCTGATCCAACAATTGGTATCAGAGGGAGGTTTTGAGTAATACCCTAACCGGTTTCAAATTCAAGATCCTTTGTGATGGCTTCAACTTCTTTCGCCCCCAAAGGCTATTCTTTGGGTCGTGCTCCATTCTTTGATGGAACCGACTATACCTATTGGAAAACCCGCATGACCACTTTTCTTAGAAGCACTGGTTATCCTATTTATAGAATTGTCATGCATGGTTACTCTCTCTCTTCTCCCGATGAATCCAAATGGACTCAATCCAATATTAAAAATTTTGAGCTTGATGGCAAAGCCATGAACGCTCTTCATTGCGGCCTTGATCGTAATGAATTCAATCGAGTTTCCACATGCACTTCATCTCATGAAATCTGGAAACTTTTGGAGGTTACCCATGAGGGGACCAACAAAGTCAAGGATACTCGATTGGATATGTACCGTCAAGATTTTGAGTCTTTCACCATGCACCCACACGAATCAATTACTGAAATTTTTACTCGTTTTACTGATGTTTGCAATGGGATAAAATCTCTTGGAGATGATGTTTCTGCAGAAACGATGGTCAAGAAGATCCTTTGGATCTTACCAAGCACATGGGCACCAAAAGTCACGGCAATCCAAGAAGCAAAAGACATCAAGAACATGCCGGTCGAAGAGCTCATCGGATCCCTCATGACCTACATGATCACCATGAGGAGGCAAGCTGAAAAGGAAGGCAAACCGATCAAAGTTCCAAAGAACATCACCTTCAAAGTTCAAAAAGAAGAAAGCTCCTCCTCCTCATCGTCTTCCTCTTCAAGCGGCAATTCAGAAATGGAGAATCTTTCCCGCAAGATGCACAAATTCATGAAGAAGTACAAGAAGAAGAAATCCCGCAAGGCTCAACCCAACGAAAAATCCGAGCCCGAGGTAACATGTTACGGGTGTGGCAAGAAAGTCCATTACAAGCCTGATTGTCCACTCCACAAGACAAAGGCCAAGCAAAAGGAAAAGAAGAAGGCATTCAAGGCCACATGGAGTGATAGCTCCACATCCTCCTCCTCCTCCTCCTCAAGTGACAACGGTAAAAATTGCCTAATGGCATTTCATGAGGTATCCTCTTCCGACTCCTCATCCTCTAGTTCTTCAAATTCTTTTAATCATTTATCTTATGAGGATCTCCAACATGATAGAGATCAATTGGAGGAAGGCTTTCACGAACTCTCTTCCAAATTTATTTCTTTAAAAAAGAAATTCAAAATTATTTCTTCCGAAAAGGATCAACTTCTCAAAGAGAAGGAGGAGTTGTCCCTCAAGGTCCAAAACCTTCCCGATGTTGATTCTATGGAATTAACAATCAAGGATTTAAGGAAATCCCTAGCTAAGTTCACCGAAGGTGAACATAACCTTTCGAAGCTCCTTGGTTCCCAATGCGTATCTAGAACCACCCAAGGGCTTGGCTATTCCAAGCAAGATTCCTCTTCCCATGCTCCTACTATTTTTGTAAGGGGGAGCTCTCAATATAAATTTTGCAACTATTGTAAAAAAACCCGAGCACTTAATTTATGAGTGCGATTGCAAAAATGCCCGGTATGGAAGGCCAAAAACCATTTCCTTTAATGATGAATTTCATAGGAGAAGACCTGCCACTAGACAAGTATGGATTGAAAAATCCCTTTTAGCGAGTCTCACCGGACCAAAATTTGTCTCGGTTCTAAAATCCTCTCCCCGGTGATTTGTTGTTTTTATTTAGGGGGAGTTAGGATCGTTTAAGCATTTTTGCGTTTTTATTTCAAAACTTTCAATTTCAAAACTTTTATTTCAAAACTTTCAATTCAAAACTTTTATTTCAAAACTTTCAATTCAAAACTTTCAATTTCAAAACTTTCAATTTCAAAACTTTCAATTCAAAACCATCAATTAAAAAACTTTCAATTCAAAACATTCAATTAAAATTTCAAAAATTTCAATTGGTTTAAAATCTCTATCTTGTTTTTCAATCCTTTCCCTCAATCAAGTTTTATGCCCCGTGCTATTTTGATAATCACAAAGGGGGAGGAATTCTTGGTTGATTGGGGGAGAAATCATTCTCTCATGCTTTGCTTTACTTTTCAATTTATCCTTTAAAGAATGCCTTTCATTTCAGTCTTTTACATTGCTTGTTTTTGTGATTGTGATCATCAAAATAGGGGGAGATTGTTGTACCTCTCGTACCCCACGTGGTTTAATTTTCATGATCACAATCACTCTCTTATTTATCTAATCTTGTTTTAAGTGTTTTTGGATGATAGGAATGATTTCAGGTTGCCAAGGAATTGGGCCAAGAAAGCCAGAAGGCGAAAGTGGGCTGATTTCAGTCCACCGGCCAACCGGTGGATGACCACCGGCCAGCCGGTGGAATCTTGACAGAAGGCATCCCCTCTGTCCAGACCACCGGCCAACCGGTGTCCCATCACCGGCCAGCCGGTAGAACCTAGACAGAAGGGACACATACTGTCTCACCACCGGCCAACCGGTGGCCTCCTCACCGGCCAGCCAGTGGTGCCTGGGCAGAAGGCCTCTCCATTTTCCAAAGCACCGGCCAACCGGTGGCCAAGCACCAGTCAGCCGGTGGAGCCAGTCAAACTAGCCGTTGGGCTTTGACCAGCCTGCTCCCAACGGCTCCGAAGACTTTTCCAACGGCTCCGAAGACCCCGAACGGCCATATGAGGGTTCCCCCTCTATAAATAAAGGACTAGGAAGCCCCGGAATAGTAGTGGAATAATAAAAAATCCAACAGAAGCCAACGGACACATTTTTCATCATTTGGCAAACCTCCGGCAGATTCCTTCAAGGAACCTCAATTGCTCCAACCCATTTCCACATCCAAGGAGCATCACCATAGAAGCTTGGGAGCGCTCTTCATCAACTTCATCAATCCTTTGGCGCCCAAGGCTTCTCCTCTTACGGTTTTTCATTATTTATCTTTTTGAGCATCAATTTGGGTTTTTGCCTACAAACCTCTATTTCTCTCATCTTCCTTTTTGTTTGCATTTTCACACCACCTTCAAGGTGTGAAGAGGTTATTCAAGCCTTCCCTTTAAATGGCTTGAGTCATAGGTGAGCTAGCCTTCACCTGTAAGAAGGCTAGTGGGTTCTTGCTCAACCATTAAAAGCAAGCTGTAATAGGTTCTAGACTACCTTAAAGTCTAGTGGGTTTCTTGCTAAAACCATTAAAAAGCAAGAGGTAGTAAATCTCTCAACGGTTGAGTTGGGAGCGGAGACGTAGGCTTTGGTTTAAGCCGAACTCCGTTATCAAGTTTTGTGTCTTGCCTCTTTTATTTCCGCTGCACTTTTTACTTTGATTTTAAATTGTTAATTATTTTTTAAAAAGGCAATTCACCCCCCCCCTCTTGCCATCACTCTCCGATCCAACAGTTTGTCCATTTATACAAACTATTTTTACCCTTAATGTTTAAAAAACATTATCGTCACAGTAAGTGTGAAAAGGGTTAATAAGGTGTTAAAATGAAATGATATGTATAAAATCATTGTCTAAAATTATCCAAATTTTATTGTATGAAATAATATTTTCTAATACTCATCTTAGCTCCTAATTTTTACCAATTTATATCCTTTTGATCATGAAAATTAATTTATATTAGTTAATATCTTAAGAAATTCCAAAAGTTTCCATCCCCTCTATTATAAAAGAGAACATATTATTCTCATTTATTCATACCTCAAGAACCGTTTGGTTCATCTAATAACTAACTAGATAACTTCATAAAACACAAATACACATTTAAATGGTTTTATTTGTTTCATAATATCAAACTTACATGGCTTAAGTTCTAAAGAAAAGCATACTTTCCAAAAAGAAGAATAGTTCTTAAATAAGCATTTACATTTTATTTTTTCATAAAAATACATAAAATATTATTCAAAAATTATTTTATAATTAAATTAGTTACTTAAATATAATAGCATGTTATTATATATGTGTAATAACCTAAATCTATCTCCAACCTCCATTAAATGGGAAACTAAATCACCATTCATGTGTACGGTGAACTACTGCCTCACTAACCAATGTAACTTGTCTACCATCACGACATATCACTTATAGTTATAAGGATTGATTTATTGTATATAAATTATATTAATTAAATATTTATAATTATTTATAAATAATATATCATCTATTTTTTTTAACTTTCTATACACTAAAAAATTATAATGTTGTTCGAGCATGAAAGTAGACTACCACCTTCATGAAGTAATGTGATTAATTTTTAATCATCACATCACATGGATGATATATATATATATGTACGTATGTATTTGATGAAATAATATTTTATTTATGATATTAAATTCATTCTATAAATATATAATAATATTCACCTTATTTCTGTGGTGATCATTGAAAATGGGAACGTTACTCTTGTATTCGTATGACCAACCGTCTTCAGGATTGAAATATAGTTATTTTTTCATAACCATAGTTCATGGTTGGTTTTAGAAGTATAATTTATGTGTAAAAATGTTATTTTTTCCAGATTTTTATTATAGATATGATTAAACAGTGATCCCTTTGACCAAGTTCAACACACCGAAGCATTCTTGAATTTTTGATCCTGACATCCATAAAATATATATTATGGACATAAATGATTAAGTAATTAAATATAAAATTAAAATATATTAAATAAATGTTTTAAGAAAAATTTATTAATATTTTAAATTTTAATTTATAAATAAAATAATTTATTTTATTTTATTACATAGGAGTTAATTGACATACATGGAAACTCTAGACTTGAGATAAAGTATCTCATCTCTTACATCATTTCATATTTTAATGGTACACAACTAATTTAATTTTTAGGGTTTTTATAATACTAATTTTACATTTTATCCATTAGAAATTCATAATACATGATTCTTTTTTTTTAAAAATGAAATATTTTATCCATGGGGATTTGACATGAAAGTTAACAAGTGGTAAAGGGGTTCTTAACTCAATTACTTTTTTGTTGGGATAAAACTATTATTAAATGGATTTATTATTATATGTATATGTCTGAATTGAAATATATAATTATTTATTATATATTTCCACTTATTCTATGTGGATTTACATTTTATACACATAGTCCCTCCATTGATTAATTCTCAATTCAATTGTATGATCTTTTTAAGGGTTACTTGTTTCAAATTATTTTTCATTGAGACATAGATTTATGATATGCACCTCAATTATTTTATGAGGTCTATATACCAACATTTTGATGCATAATATCATGAATATCCTTAATATAATGATTTTTAAGATTCAACACAAGTTATAGTAAAGTCTTTATTTTATAGTCTCCCTTATTTAGATTGGGAATGTTTCCATTAAATATCATTTTTTTCTAAAAAAATTTAAAAACTATTATTTTCAAAAAATAAATTTTTTCATAATGTTATTAAAATTATCTTTGAAAATATTTTAATGGTATTTTAGAAATAAATTTCAATGAATTTTTCAAATGGTTAACTTTTGACTCCCTTTAAATTTTTTTTTAAAAGAGTGTTTATTTTTAATGTTTATAACATGAAATTATTTTCCCACCATAATCACCAATATTTTCTTTAATGATTCCATTATATGATTCAAACTTTAAATTTAAAATATTATTTTTTAAAAAATATTTTATGAATGCTTAGTTTTTAATTTTTTTCTAAAATTAAAATAGATATTTTTCTCAAAACTAATTTTAATGATGTTGTAATTGTATTTCTATTCATCAATATCAAAAAACATGTATGTTACATATACTCTACTGAGGATATGTTTCTATTAATAAAAAATATTCTTTAATTAGAAAAATTTTGATTGTTTCAAATATATTTTCAGGGATCTCTATTCTTTTCCATGTGTTAAAAAAGTTATAAAAGAAATAAGGGTTTTTTGATGAGTTTTTATGATAAAATGAAATCCCAATGTTATTTATTTATGTTATAGTTCAATGGTAATTTTTATGATAAGGAGTGATCTCAATATAGCTTATATCATGGGTTGATTCCTTTTATAGTTAATGATACAATGTTTTTATCCCTATTATAGCTCATGACATAATGGGTGAGCCACATTATAGATTTAAATTTCATTGAATAATTATATTGGAATTCAACCATATGTTTATTCCAATTTTTAAGGTTTTCATTATGGTTCTCTATGGGTTCTATGAAGAAAATGTACCACAATTCCAAAAAAAATATGTATGTTTGTAATGGGTTTTTAATGATTTATTTGATCATGATTGGCATGTCATGGATCATGATTATTGATTCCTATGACTATTAAATTTGATAAATCTTTATTCCATGATTCACATTTTATGATTTAGGTATTGATGGGTATAAATTATCTTATGTTATATTTATCCACTTTGATTTTTTTCATTATAACCATATGCTTATCTTAATCTCATAAATGACATTTAGTTGGGAATTCTTATTTTTACCTTGACTATGAATTTTATCTCACCCTTCCATGATTAACATTACATATATTATAAATAATGGTGATAAATTAATTAAATCTATAAAGGTTTCAGATGAGATTAATTTTATGTCATATGTAGAAGACATAACATGGAATATGAAAATATAGGTTTGGTGGGAAAAATACTCTCTTTAAGTCCTTATTATTTTTTATTTAAGGGGTTTTCCTAATATTATGAAACTATAAAACTGAAATGTCCTTAGGTATAAAATTGATCCAATATTTCCTTTTGATGGTGTATGTTTTTATAGATGAACTTGGGTCATAATTATTTGTATCAATACCTAAAATGAATATTTTATATTTTTATCACTAGATGTTTGGAGTGTTGTTTAATTTCTATTAAATTTAGTATCAAAACATGTTTTAGAAATATTTGGTGATTTGAATGTTCATATAATATGTTATCTTAAGAGTTATTGACACCGTCATGGTTTTATAAGTTTAAGGTTCATCATAAGTTCAGATTCTTAGACACACCTTTTTAGGTTCTAGGTGATATAATTTTAAGGCGAGTAATGATATTTTAAGAGATAGTTTATTTGGATAGGGTTTTTGTAACACTTTGGATTAAAATGAAATATTCTTTGAGGAGTCAAGATGGAATTATTTTCAGGAATCATATATGATCTTAACGTGTAATTATGTTGACTTAGGTTATTTATAATAAATATTATTATATTTTTGAGATTATGAAATTAGGGCATATACCTATTCTGGTATATGAATTTATGAGTGACAAATGTTATTTGGAAATAAATATTAAATTTATCTTGAAAGAAGGTGTTGTCAACTACATATGATTTTTGGGTTTCAAGATTGGTCAGGATCATTTTGATGAATTTTAAGGATAGTTATTTATGGAAAGATTTAGTTTGAACACTACTTATTACTATTGAATTTTGTAGTTTAATATATTCTTGATTTTTCTGAAATTTTTATTAGTTTGGGATATTATCTTAAATTGTGCTAACCATTTTTTGGTTAATTTCTAAATATAGGAGGAATAAATTTTTTACTATATTTTGGAATTATAAGATCTAATAAAAGATGATTTTGGTACACTAGTCATGAAAAAATCATCTTGAATACTCATCCTTCAGAGAAAAATATGATATTTTGGTGTAAATTGATGAAATAATGAAATTATTCCTATAGAATAAGTATATTTCCTTATTTTCTTAGTCCAGATAGTAAAAAATTCCCTAAAATATATGAAAACATTCTTGAAACAAAACTTTTATCTTATTTCCATATTTCTTGATGAATCAATGAACCTTTTCTTGTATATTTGTTTCATGGTTTTGTGGTTCTTAACTTTATATTGATAATTTACTTTCTTATGATCAAGGTTCATTATCGCTCTCTATAATTATTTGGGCATTATCTCTTCCAAAAAAATTTATCCTATCTAGAAACCTAGTTATGTGTTATTCTGAAGAACATAAGCCTTAGCCTAGTTGGTGAGGACTCGGAAAGTGAATCCAAGAAACACAAGATCAAATCTAGGAAGAGGTATATTTCTAGGTTACTGTAGCTATATTATAGCAGCACTGTAGTAGGAGCTTTAGTAGGCACTATAGTAGGAATTATTCTGTACTATAGTAGCCAGAACTATTCATCTATTTGGACCTTAGGGACACCAGTTTAGGCCTTGATTCCTTTAAGGACATTCATCCAACCAAGTCCTTTGGGACAATCAGGATTTAAGTCCACCATAAGTCCATCATGCCACCACAAGGCCTTTAGGGACTCCTAAAAATATAGATGTACCAGATAGATTATGAGAATCAAGGCTTGAGTTAAGGATTCAGAGTAGACGTATTCACTTAATAAGCGCTAACGGGATATTTAAGAATATGAGGGTATGGAATTGCCCTCGATACCTATCCTGTACAACTTTGTACATGATAGATATCTGAATATCCATGCGAAGGTGGATAGTTTGCATCATGACATTTTTTAAGGAGGGGTAGTTCAATGTTTTTTTGTTCGGGTTGATTTTCTAAGACCTGCAAGTCATGTCATGTCACTTAAGCCTTCTGGACCTGTAAACATTCTCTTTAATCCCCTGAAAGGTGTATTATCAAAAATAAATAATAATTTAAGGCCTTAGGTCCATTCAGGCAGGTTATTCTAAATACCCTATCTATTTTCCTTTCACTCTTTTCAATAGGATTATTTATTATCCCTTTTTATGATTTGGGATTTAAATAATTGTATTTTAATTAGGAAAAAACATTTATTACTTAGATGAGGTCCCAATTATGAGGTAAAAAATTATTAAATGGTTGAAAATTTAATATCTTAATATTTTAAAATTTGTAAATTATGTTTGATAATGTGTACGACACCCAACACTAATCATAAACTAATATGAAATATTTTTATTTAAATATATAAGTTATAACTTTGCTATTAAATTTATAGGTATAAATATAATATCTACATTTTTAAATGTATATATATACATAATGTTTCTAATTAATAAAAATTTATTTATTAATTCTTTGGAAATAATTTCTTGCTTTTTAGTAAATCCATTTTATTATTCAATGATATTTTTTAGTCAAAAATATTTTTTATTTTTGTAATCAAATACTATGATTAATTTTTAGAACACTTAGAAATATTATTAGATAAAAATGATATCATTTTTTAAATATTCACATAAAAATTATCTTATGGTGAATGTTTTATATTTTTCTTAAATGTTTGGTTTTTCATTGAGAAGTGAAAAATAATGGTTTTTATTATAATTGAATTTTCATTTCAATTTTTTAAAAAGTAAAATTCTATTTTTGTTTATTTTTAAAAATATAATTAGTTACATTTGATCTGTAATAATAAAATTATGTATCTTGAAATGAAATTTATACTTGAAGTTAGTCTAAAAAAAATTTATATATAGATGGGTATTTTCTAAAAAACAGTTTTTGATCGAGTTTTTCCAGTTTAATTGTAAATTAAATTCTTTTATTTATTTATTTTAAATTTTAAAAAAGGGATTCCATATTTGGAATCATGAGTATAAAATTTAGTAAATACTTCCCTTTTATATTTTCTCTATATTAATAGTAACCATAATAATATTTTACCATAGTAAAGGTTAAATTAGGTAATTGAGTATAAGAATAAATTGATAAGTACTGAAAAATGACCCTAATACTTGTGGTAATTTTATTATATAGGTATATATCATCCATAATCATCCAAAATCATAGTATATTTCCATTTTATTCAATTTTTACATGAATTCTACATTTATAATATTTAAATGAATATAATGCCAAAAATATAGCATTCTTATTTAGAAAATTATATTATTTTCTTTATAGGGATAAATAGAGGATATGTTCAGTTATAAATATTTATTTTCAATCTAAATGTTTTATTTTTTATCATGGTAGTTGTTTTTTAATTTTAAGAGATTAAATAATTTCTATAAAAGCATACATAATAATGACTTAGTAATTATTTAATTAATATAAAAATTAAATATATCGTATAAAGAATATTGAAAGTAATATAATATGAAATAATTGTTGTGATACTTGAATTTTTAAGATATGTATATATAATTTTAGTTATTTGGTAATTTAATATATTTTAAAACCATTATTTTGTTTTTTATGTCATTAAAGTCAATGTAAATGATGAGTTCCAAATTTGAAATTAGTGATATTTTATAATAAATAATATTTTAATAAATGATTTGAAATTCATAAAAAGATTATAATTGGAAATATTATTTATATTTTTTGAATATATAATATTTCTTCTATTTATGGTTTTTATTTCATATATATCAACTAACATGACCCTAAAAGTGTAAAAACCCTTATAATTGTGGTAAGTGTTAAATGGGTTAACTGGGGGCTAAAACAAACTGATAAGCATTTAAAAAAGGTATAAAATTGTCAAACAAATATTTTGATGATAGAGTTTATACTAATACTCATATTATAGTATCATATTATCTATTTTTTCCTTTTGAACATGATAATTTTATTATATTGATTTAACATTTTAATAAATTCCAAAAGTGCCCCTCCCCTCTCCTATAGAAGGGCACATATTCTTCTGATTTCATCGTACCTCAATAATAATTTGGATTATCTAATACATAAAAAAATAATTTTTAAAATTACATTACACATTATAGAGGTATTCTTTTTTTTAGATTATCAACCTTATATGGATTAAGGTTTAAAGCCAAAGAGGTTGTCCGAAGAAGGGGTATAATTATTAAATAATAATAATTTTCTTTATTATTACAAATACTTCATTTATTATACCACCATGATGTGATAATAAAATCATTATATTAAATATAATATAATGTTTATTTTTTATCAGAATAATAAATATCAACCTCCAACCTAAGTTAAATGGGTAAAGAATTGATCATTCCAGTGTATGGTGGACTACCGCCTCGTGGACACATGTAATTCATTTAGAATCTCCACCTCTCAAGGATGTTCATAATGATGGATTTAATGTATATATGTGATATTAATGACATATTTATCATTATGTATATATAATATATGTACTATTTTATGACTAATCCATAAACTGAAAAATTATAACATTGTTCGTGAGTATGAGTGTACTACCACCTCCACAAAGCGATCAGATTCATTTTTCATCAGTACATCTCATGGATGATATATATATATATACATATAATGAAATAATATGTCATTCATTATTTTATGATCAGTATATAATGATTAAATAATATATACCTTCTTTCAATAATTATCTTTTAAAAACACAAACATTACCTGTAACGACCCAATGATTTTCCATGGAAATTCCCTTCTTATATTAATCTCATAAAATAACATGAAAAACACAACATAATGAAATAATAAGTGATAAGTGAGCTTTAAAAAAAATTTCACTTCTGTGTTTGGAATTTTAAAAATCTGACATACACGGTTGTGTTCGAGATGATTTTTGGAGTCTAATGAAACAAAAATAATTTTCTGCGAATAGTAACGCACCCTTAAAAATATTAACATACCCTTATGAATATTAATTTCAACCTTATTAATATTAAATCATCAAACATAAGTGTAACCTTACCTATGAATAATTAAATAAAAGTTAGACATCTTAGAAAGTGATAATTTGACCTTAGTAAATGTTTTGGTATTTTGTATGTCCTAAATAATTAATTATAATTAATTAATTAATTTAAAATAAAATTTATTTCCCTAAAATTTATTCATAAATTATTGAATAAATGTCTTATTGTTTTTAGATAATTTTATAAGACCCTACATAATTTTTGAAAGCACTATAAAATCATTTTTAATCTTAAAAACTGTTTTTTAAGTAAATTATGATTTTAATTAAATATTAAATTAATAGTATTTAGAAAATTATTTTTGAAAAATGGACTTCATTTTTGGATTCTAAACATCCACAAATTGTTGGGGTAAATTTTTGGGATTTTTCTGAGATACTTGAATTTTTGATGAATAGTAGAATCCGATAATTCACAATAAATGCTAGATAATGGATTATTTGAGTCATCGATGATGCTCTACTGATGTAAGAACACTTGGTTCGGGATAACATGATACAATTACTATTCTTGGTCATATAATACTCACTATTCCTTGTCTTTTGAAGAAATATTAAACTAATGAATTTTATATTAAGGAACCCCCTCTCCCCTCCACTATAAAAGCAACCCTTCACACCCTCATTTCCTCACATCTCTCAAGCTACAAGCCTTCACTAAACTCTGCCCAAAAACCTTCCCTATACCCTCCCCCATGTCCAAGAACTTCTGGTCTCATCAAAAGTCCAAGCTTAGTCCCTTAAGGAGGTTCTCTAGAGAAGGATTCAAGAGGTAATTTCCCTCCCTCTTCTCCTTTATTTTCCTTTCAAGTTCAAGTTCATTTCTTGATCTCTCCCCACCTATCTTCATAATAATTGTATTGTAACTCTATTATTATAAATATACTGTAATTTTATTATTATACTGTGATATTATATCATCCAACCCCCTTTCCCTCTTCCTTTTATTTTATTAAAGAGAACGTTGTTTGTGAGGTGTTAATTTATCACCTTCAAGAACGAAATGATTTCTTCTTCAATTTAAAACATTATATCTGGCCATGGAACTATTTTTATGGTTGAACCAGAATATGTTATATGTATTATTTTCTATTTAAATTTCTGTAAATAACCTATGTCCATATTACTAAGTGATAGCTAAAACAACTTCGTTGTGATCCAAAAACCGCCCAAATTGACCCAAATAACCATCATTTAATTATTATCTAATTATTCTTACAAATGGATCTAATATAATTAATTATAAGGTCATTAAAGCTGATTTAATATAATTAATGACATGTAATATCATTTCTGGATGTTTACTCATGTTCTACCCAAATGTCATTTTAAGAATACCAGTGAACCACCCAAGAAAAACCATAAAAACGAACATCCCCGAACAATGTTTTTAAACTCTATAAGTCATAAAAAGGAACATAATATGAAATAATGAAACCAGAATTAACCCTATTAATTTAAAATAGGTTCTGAATTTCTAATTAATTAATATAATGTCATTATACAAGACATTAATGAGAAGGAAGCATTCGGATATAAGGTAAGGGGAAATTCTCAAACCCAACTTTCGTCCTTTGGGTTCTACCTCTTTCACTCCATTTTTTATATGTTCACTCCTTAAAGATCATTTGTTTATCATTTTATTTCCTTTTATGGGATAGAAATGTTTTCTAATGAAGTTTATGTCAATCCAAATGGTTTCCAAAAGAACTCTTCTTTTAAGAACTCAACTTTTACCTCACATTCATGGTTAATGGTTCTTGTATCAAGTATGTTGTTCCCTCTTTATTTTGGGAACCCAAAGCATATGAATGTATTCTCATGAGATGAAACCCATTCTGTACCATGGGTTAGTTATGTTCACTTTGGATATATTTTCTATGTGGAAATAATGATAATGATAATGTTATGATGTGACAGGTGCGCCTAGAATTATATAGCGCAATATGAATGTTTGAATGTGACGGGTGCGCCCGGAATTATACAGCGCTCCAATGCATTGGGTAAAGTGATTAATCTCATGAGTAAATTTGAAATTATGGGTTAACAATATTCTAGATTGGTTCACAATTATGTGTTGTATTTAACCACTAAGACATTATGTTTCATTTTTATGCATTGCCACATTTCAAGTCTTTTATTTATGTTCCTCTCATGTTCAGGATCTATTGCCTATGTTATGATTATTCTCACCCCATGATATATTGTTCTTATCTATCCTATTATTGGGCTTATATCTCACCCCTTTTTATATATATTCTCAGGTGGATACATGTACTAAGGATAGTACAAGTTCCAATAAGAAGCTAGAGAAGAAGAAATTAAATAAATGTTTATGCTTGATATTGTATTTTTTATGTATGGTCCTAGTTTTCCCAAGACACTAAGCCTTTGTATCCTCTATTTGTAATACTATTATGTTGTTTATCTTTAAAATGATGTAGTAGTAATGTAATAAAAGGCTCGGGTCGCTATAGTTTTGTATCAGAGGAAAGGTTTAGTTAATTTGGGAATTAGGATTAGTGAACCCTAGAGGAAACTTATAGCATGAGACTAAGTACAAATATGAACACAAAAATATTTACATAGGGATCACATATGTTATGTTTTTGGTATAAAATTTTTAAATGAATAAGTTATTCATGACTTTGTTACTTATCTTTTGTTCTAACCTTTTTTATTTTAGAAAATGGTGGGAACCAGGAGACATCCGACCAACAAATCATGTGAGGGCCAATGCAATGATTGCCCGAATGACATCCCCAATGATTTGGGAGGTGGAGTTCAAAACCTCATGGAGAATCTTACCCAATTATATTAGGTTATGAACAATAGCCATAATAATGGGGAATTTACTACTTCACCAAAGAGGGAGAAACTGGTTATCGAATGTTTTATGAGGCAATGACCACCGACATTTTGTGGATCTTCTGATCCAGTAGTTGTCGAACATTGGGTCAACTCCATGGAGAATATATTTTTTGTGCTTCACTGTTCTGAGACGGAGAAGGTGACTCTAGCCGTTTATTGTCTAGATGGAGAAGCTGATCAATGGTGGGATTTCATTAAGAACACCAAGCCAAGGGAGGAAATTGAAGAGATAGAATGGGAAGACTTTAAGATAATTCTTCTTAACAAGTATTTCCCAAGAACTCTTCGCACGAAGATGTTGAGAGAATTCATAGATCTCGAGAAAAAAGAAGGAGAATCTGTCACAACCTATGAAGTGAATTTTACAAGGCTTGAAAGGTACACTTCGGGTTTTATTATCAACGAAGATATCAAAATTGATAGATTATTTAGTCGATTAAAACCACACTTTTGAAAGGCTCTTGAAATTTGAGACTTTGGGAGTTATGAAGAAGTTGTTCGGTGTGATCTCAAAGTGGATATGGAGTTTAGAGAATGGTCCCATGGCTATGGTGATAAGAAAAGAAAGATGGAGTTTCAACTGGTGGATCTAATAACAAAGGCGGGGGAAAAATCGACGACCCACATGCCAAAAATGTGGGAAGTTTCACCATGGGTACTGCTTCAAAGGGACGGGGAAATGCTTCAACTGTGGGAAAGAAAGACACCATGCTCAATAGTGTCTAAAAGACACGAAAAGGAAGGAGAATGCACCCCATGAAAGGAGAGAACCACTCATGGTTCAATGATACAACTGTAGGGAGCTAGGGCACTATGCAAACCAGTGCACTAAACCTCAAGCTCTTGAGGGTAATCAGCGTCAGCAGCCATCCAATCCAAAGGCACAAGGGAAGGCTTATTCCATAACTACTGTGAAGGTGGAGCATGATAATGAAGTCGTACAAGGTACACTTCCAATTCACTCACGAATGGAAAAATTCTTATTTGATTCTGGTTCTACGCATTCCGTTATATCATGCATGTTTGCTAGAACTGTAGAATCGAAGCCCTGAAACCTTGAAGTAGATATATCTATAAAAACACTGAGTGGTACAATCATTGAAACCGAAGTGTTTTACTCTTCTCTCATTGGCATATGTGGGAATATTCTTCTGGAAAATCTTGTAATACATCCCTTGGTGTAATTCGACGCTATAATGGGAATAGATTGGCTCTCGTTATATAGAGCACATATCAACTGTTGGGAAAAGTAAATATCTTTTCATATTCCGAACCATCCCATGCTCCTCTATAAATTCAAGGAAGATCATGAATCTCCTTTAAAAAATCCTTCAATGGTGTGGGTTTTGATTCCTTATGAAGAAGCATACCTCGCCCAAATGGTTGAGTCGAAGGAAAGTTCCAACCTTGAGGAAATGCCCATCATGAGGGAATACGACGATGTATTTCCCAAAGAGTTACCCGGAATTCCCTCAGATCATGAGGTAGAGATCTCAATTGAACTCATACCTTGAGCTAATCCTATCTCTAAGTGTCCCTATAGGATGGCTCCTATCGAACTGTAGGAGTTATAGAAGTAGCTACAAGAGAATCTGGACAAAGTGTTCATACGCCCTAGTGCATCACCTTGGGGTGTGCCAGTGCTATTTGTAAAGATGAAGGATGGAACAATGCGGCTGTGTATCGATTTTCAGGAACTCAACAAGATCACCATAAAGAACAAGTATCATCTCCCAAGGATTGATGACTTGTTCGACAATTTAAGAGGAGATCAATACTTCTCAAAGGTGGATATTCATTCTGGATATCATCAGGTAAAGGTGAAGAAGGAAGATATTCAGAAGACTGCCTTCCGAACAAGGTATGGGAACTATGAGTTATTGGTGATTCCCTTCATACTTACTAATTCCCCTGAAATCTTCATGGATTTGATGAATAGAGTCTTTAGACATTACCTCAACAAATTTGTGGTAGTGTTTATCGATGATATTCTCATCTACTCTAAGAGCAAGGAGGAACATGAAGAACATCTAAGACTTGTGTTGGAGACCTTGAGAATGGAGAAGTTTTACGCCAAGTTTAGAAAGTGTGACTTTTGGATGAATCAAGTCACATTCTTGGGACATGTAATCACAAGTGAGGGAATTTCTGAGGATCCTTCATAAACAAAGGTGATCGGGGAATGGAACAGGCCCTCTAGTGTCACAGAAATCCGTATTTTTCTTGGATTAGCTGGGTACTACCGACCTTTTGTGAGAAAATTCTCCCAAATGTCAAGCATGTTAACTAAGATAATAAAGAAAGGGGTAAAGTATGTCTGGAAAGAAGAATGTGAGGGATGCTTCAAGGATCTAAAGAGAAGGCTGATCACCGCACCTGTACTCACACTATCGAAAAGTGGAGAAGGTTTTGTGATATACAGTGATTATTCAATGAAATTATTGGGTTTTGTACCCATGAAAAATAAAAATGTGATAGCCTACGCCTCCTGACAGTTGAAGATCCATGATCAGAACTACCTGATGCATGATCTAGAGATGGCAGCTGTGATTTTTGTTTTGAAAATCTAGAGGCACTACCTTTATGGCGAGAAGTGTGACACATACACTGACCACAAGAGCCTAAAGTATATATTCACACAAAACGAGCTCAACATGCGTCAAAGAATATGGTTAGAACTAATAAAGGATAAAGATTTCTCTATTAACTATCATCCTAGAAAGGCGAACAAGGTAGCTGATGCTCTAAGAAGAAAAGAACATCCTACTCTATCCAAGTTGCGGATTGAGAAAGACCATATCTTCTTGGATATGAAAAGAATGGATTTTAAAATCATAAGGTCAGAGGATACATCCTACCTTGACCAAATGATTGTGCAACCATCCATCCAAGAGAAGATTAAGGAAGCACAAAGGGATTATGTAGAGATATAAAGAGGGTGAATGCAGTAAATGAAGGTAAGATGCAAGAGTTCCATATCGATGATGATGGTGTCATTTTGTTTGGAACGTGGCTTTGTGTGCCTTCTTCACCCGGGATAAAGAAGGATCTATCGGAAAATGCATATAGCTCAACTTTCTCTATCAATCCTGGGAGTACCAAGATGTACCGTGATCTCTGAGAACACTTCTGGAGGGATAACATGAAGAAGGATATTGCAGAATATATATCAAGGTGCTTGGTATATCAGCAAGTTAAAGCTGAGTGACAAAAGTCCAAGGGTATGATATAGCCATTTCCTATACCCATTTGGAAATGGGAAAACGTTACTATGGACTTTGTCATGGGTCTCCCAAATATGTCAAATGGAAATAATGCGATATGGGTTGTGGATGACTGGCTCACCAAGACTGCCCATTTTATTACTATTAGGGAATATATCTCATTTGAACAACATGCAAAGATATATGCCAAGGAAGTGGTGATATTGCACAGTGTTCCAATCTCAATTGTCTCTGACCGTGATCCATGGTTCACATCTAAGTTCTGGAGGAGACTTCAACATGATTTGAGTACTATATTAAATTTCAGCACGACCTATCACCCCCAAACTGATGGCCAGTCTGAAAGGACTATTCAGACTCTTGAAGATATTCTAAGAGCATGCTCTCTTGAATTAAAAGGTGGTTGGGATCATTATCTCCAATTGGTTGAGTTCTCATACAACAATAGCTTCCACTCGAGTATTCAGATGGCTCCGTATGAAGCGCTTTATGGGTAGTGATGTAGAACTCGAACCTGTTGGGATGAAGTTGGAGAAAGAAAGCTACTTGGGCCTGATCTTGTTCAAGAGATGACAGTGAAGGTTGAAGTCATCCAGAAACACATAAAAGCTGCTAAAAGTCGGAAAAAGGGCAATGATGATAACCATCGAAGGGACTTGGAGTTCGACGTTAAAGCTAAAGTCTTCCTTCAAATATCTCCATGGAATAGATTCATGCGATTCGGGAAGAAAGGGAAGCTAAGCCCAAGGTATATTGGCCCCTTTGAGATACTTGACTGCATAAGAGTTGTGGCCTATCATCTTTCACTTCCACTGAATATGGCTCAAGTTCATGATGTGTTTCATGTATCACTACTGAGGAAGTACATACCAGACCCCTCACATGTACTAAACTCAGAGGTGGTGCAGCCAGAAGATGATCTCTCCTATGAGGAGCAACCAGTAAAGATTCTGGATCGGAGTGATAAGGTTCTACGCAATAAGACAACCAATATTGCCAAAGTGTTGTGGAGGAAACATAAGTTTGAGGAAGCAACTTGGGAACCTGAAGAGGCAATGAAGGAGAAACACCCTCACCTATTTCTGTAAAGTGAAATTTCAGGGGCAAAAATTTATAAGGGGGAATGAATGTAACGACCCAATGTTTTTCAATGGAAATTCCCTTCTTATATTTATGTCATAAAATAATATGAAAAACACAACATAATGAACTAATAAGTGATAAGAGACCTTTAAACATAAGTTTTTCACTTCTGTGTTTGGAATTTTAAAAATATGACATACACGGTTGTACTCAAGATGATTTTTGAAGTCTAATTAAACAAAAATAATTTTCGGTGAATAGTAACATACCCTTAAGAATAGTAACATACCATTATGAATATTAATATGCCCCTTATGAATATTAAATCATCCAACATAAGAGTAACCTTACCTATGAATAATTAAAAAAAATTTAGACATCTTAGAAAGTGACAATTTGACCTTTGTAAACATTTTGGTATTTTGTAAGTCCTAAATAATTAATTATAATTAATTAATTAATATAAAAGAAAATTTATTTCCCTAAAATTTATTAATAAATTATTTAATCAATGTATTATAGTTTTTAGATAATTTTATAAGACCCTACGTAATTTTTGAAAGCACTATAAAATCATTTTTAATTTTGAAAACTGTTTTTTTATTTAAATTATGATTTTAATTAAATATTAAATTAATAATATTTGGAAAATTATTTTTGAAAAAATGAATTATTTTTTGGATTATACATGTAGAAAAATGGTTGGGGTAAATTTTTGGGATTTTTCTGAGATACTTGAATTTTTGATGAATAGTAGAATCCGATAATTCACAATGAATGCTAAATAATGGATTAATTGAGTCATCGCTGATGCTCTGCTGATGTAATCCCACTTGGTTATGGATCACATGATAAAATTAATATTCTTGGTCATGGAATACTCACCATTCCTTGTATTTTGAATAAATAATAAACTAATGAATTTTATATTAAGGAAACCCCTCTCCCCTCCACTATAAAAGCCACCCTTCACACCCTCATTTACTCACACCTCTCAAGCTCCATGCCTTGTCTAAACTCTGACCAAAAACCCTAACTATCTCCTCTACCACGTCCAATAACATATTGTGTCATCAAAAGACCAATCATAGGCCCTTAAGGAGTTTCTCAAGAGAAGGATTCAAGAGGTAATTTCCCTCCCACTTCTCCTTTAATTTCCTTTCAAGTTCAAGATCATTTCATGATCTCTCCCCACCTATCATCATCCATACTGTATTGTAACTATATTATTATACATATACTGTAATTTTATTATTATAATGAGATATTATATCATCCAACCCCCTTTCCCCTTCCTTTTATTTTATTAAAGAGAACGTTGTTCGTGAGGTGTTAATTTATCACCTTCAAGAACGACATGATTTCCTCTTCCATTTCTACCTTCAGATCTGGTCATGAAACCATTTTTACATTTGAAACAGAAAATTTTATATGTATTATGTTCTATTTAAAGTTCTGTAAATAACCTGTGGTCATATTACTAAGTGGTAAGTTAAAACAAGTTTGTTGTGATCCAAAAACCGCCCAAATTGACCCAAATAACCATCATTTAATTCTTATCTAATGATTCATCCAAATGGATCTAATATAATTAATTATAAGGTAATTAAATCTCCTATAAAATAATTAATGACATGTAATATCATTTCTGGATGTTTACTCATGTTGTACCCAAACTTCAATTTAAGAATACAAGTGAACCACCCAAGAAAAACCATAAAAACAAACATCCCCGAATAATGTTTTTAAAATCTATAAGTCATCCAAAGGAACATAATATGACATAATGAAATCATAATTAACACTATTAATGTAAAAATGGTTCTTTATTTATAATTAATTAATATAATGTCATTATATAGGACATTAAAGAGATGGAATCATTCGGATACAAGGTAAGGGGAAATTCTCAAACCCATCTTTCGTCCTTCGGGTTCTATCTATTTCACTCCATTTTTGATATGGTCACTCCTTAAAGATATTTTTTTCATCATTGTATTTAATTTTCTGGGATATAAATGTTTTATAATTAAGTTTATGTCAATACATATGTTTTCCAAAATAACTCTTCTTTTAAGAACTCAACTTTTAACTCACATTCAGGGTTGATGGTTCTTGTATCAAGTATGTTGTTCCCTGTTTCTCTTGGGAACACAAAGAATATGAATTTATTCTTATGAGATGAAACCCATTCCTTACCATGGGTCAGTTATATTCACTTTTGATATATGTTCTATGTGGAAAGAATGAAATTGATAATGTTATGATGTGACGGATGCGCCCGGAATTATATAGCGCAATATGAATGTTTGAATGTGACTAGTGCGCCTGGAATTATATAGCGCTCCAATTCATTGGGTAAAGTGACGAATATCATTAGTAAATGTGAAATTATGTGTGAACAAGATTTTATCTTGTTTCACAAGTATGTATGGTAGTTAACCACTAAGACATGATGTTTCATTTTTATGCATTGCCACATTTCAAGTCTTTTAATTATGCTCCTCTCATGTTCATGATCTTTTGACTATGTTATGATTATGCTCACCCCATGACATATTATTATTATATATCCTCTTACTGTGATTCAATATCACCCCTTTTGATGTATCTCCTCAGGTGGCTACATGTACTTAAGAGAGGACAAGTTCCAATAAGAAGCTAGGGAAAAAGAAATTAAATAAATGTTTATGGTTGATGTTGTATTTGTTATGTATGGTCCTAGTTTTCCCAAGACACTAAACCTTTGTATCCTCTATGTGTAATACTATTATGTTGTTTATCATTAAAATAATGTAGTTGTAATGTAAGAAAAGGCTCGGGTCACTATATTACCCAAGTGTACGTATGACTTACCATGTCCATTATTGCAACATAGTTCATTTTTTACAACCATATTTCGTGGTTGGTTTCAAAAGTATAATTTATTTATAAATTTTTTCATTATTATTATTATATTGATGATGTAATAGTATTCCCTTTGACAATATTCAACATAGTGAATCTATTTTGAAATTATGAACCAAACATCCTCAAAATACCTAGTGTGGAATTTAGTGATTAAGTAATTAAATTTTCCATTAAAATAAAGGAAAAAAATAAAGGATAAGGTATTAAATTTTTAAATTTTTCTTACGAAAAAATAATTGATACATGTTTATTATATAGTAGTTAATGTACATACAAGGAATGTATGGACTCGATGTAAGGGATTTCATCTCAATTTTCTTTAATTGAGGTATATATTAATATTATTCGGTTATTTTTATATGTGGTGAATATAATACAGATTTAATATGTTGTATCATGAATCCTTAATACGATGTGTTATTTAAGTTTTAATTTGAATCATTTTTCCAAGTGTATTTGATTTGAAATTTACTAAGTGGTAAATAATTTCTTAACTCATTTTTCATTCGTTGGGTTATAAACCTTATTTGTTGACTTTATAATGAAATTATTATGTGTAAATTGATATCTAAATTTTTCTATTAAATATATTCATTTTTTTAATGTATTTTCATTTGTCTCACATAGTATCACCATTGATTCATTCTTAGTTCAATGGTATGTTTTTTGTAAGGGTTATTTATCTCAAATTGTCTTTGAGACATACATTTATAATATGAACCTATATTATATTATGAGATGTATATAAAAACCTTTTGATGTGTAATATCATGAATTACATTAGGATAATGATATTTAAATATTCACTTCATGATATGTTTTAAGGGGTATTTTTATTGAAATGTTACCAAAGTGATAAAGGATTTATGTTACAATCTCCTTTCTTTTCAATATTGTTTACATTAACAGTTCTTTTAGAGGAAATCATATGATCAGGTTTTCATGAAACATATATCTTTTCTTTTCCACTAGTCTTGAATGTTTTTATAGGTTTAATTTTAATTTCCTCCCTTATTTCTTAAAGAAACATCAAGAATGTCTTTTTTAAGTAATACCAATATTCTATATTCATTTAGATTCAGAATATTTATCTTCTATATCCATGTTTCTTAAATGTTTTACAAAAATTTTATTTTTTAAACAAAAATTATTTCCTAAATTTATTTTAATAATCATTAACATTATATTAAAAGGTTTTTAAAAATATATTTCTTAAGATTTTTCAAATGGGTCAATTTTAACTTCCCATAAAAAATGTTCCAAAATAATGTTTATTTTTTATGTTTAAAAAACAATGAAATTATCCCACTATCATAAAAAAAATTATTTCAAGAATCCTTTATATGATTTCAATGTTTTTTTCAATAAAAATATTTTAAAATATTATATAAATTTTTATTTTTTTAATAGTTATTTTTTATGTTAAAGGTTATTTTCCAGAAAAATATTTTTAGTGATCATTTAAGAGAATTTACATTCATCAAAATCAAGAACCCTTGACATTACATGTTATCAAGTGGGGAAATGTGTTAATGAAACCATCCTTATTATCACTTTTTCTGTATTATTATTATTTCAATGATATTGAAATAGATCATATTTATTTTTAATGGGTTAATCAAGTTATAAAAGAAAATATTGGTTGTTTCTATGAGTTTTATAATGAAATTAAATATTAATGTAAATTAATCATTTTATGATGCTTAGATAATTTTTATGATAATTATTGAGCCCAACACAACTTATGCTATGGGTGAACACCATTATAGCTCACGATATGATGGGTTGATCCCCATTATATCTCGTGATATGACTGGTAATCCCCATTATAACACTCAAATGAAATTCATAATTATTTAGAAATTTAACCACATGTTGATTACAATTATTTAGGGTTCTATAATGGTTTTATGAATATTATGTTCCATGATACCAACACGTTATTATATAGTTTTAATGATTCCTTTGATCAAAATTATATCACATAGATAAATATTATTGATTCCAATGACAATTTCCTTTAATAAAGCCTTAAAACTAGATTCATGTATTTATCGAGGTATTTATGGGTATAAATTATCTTATTTTATGATCACTCACATTGATTTTTCATCATAACCTTATTCTCATCTTAATCTCACCATTGACATTCAATTATTAATGTTTATAATTAATCTTACTGTGCATTTCAGATCACCTATATTAGGATTCATATTCCAAAATCTATTAATAATGATGATAAATTAGTTTTTTTCTATAATGGTTTAATTTGTGAACAATTTTATAGGATATATTGAAAAGTTAATATAGAATATGAAAAGACTGGTATATTTGGAAAAATAATCTATGAAACTCATGTATATTATTTATCTAAGAGTTAATCCAAATTATATAAAACTAGAAACCAAAGAGTTACTTTGTTTTGTAAGTATTACAATTTTTAATTATTATTTTTGATGTTTTCTATGGAAAAATTGGGTCACATTTATTGGTATCAAAGCTAGAAATGTAAAGTTTGAGTTTTTTTGTACCAAATCCAAGAGTGTGGGTTCTTGGATATTACATAATATCCCATATTTCATCACCAAATCAATTTCAATTATGATATATAAAACTAATTAATACTATATAAGATTATTTTTTTGTAATAATTATATTATAATAGAAAAAACTCATTACCATCCTTTAGATCAGGATATTTTCATGTTTGTGTTCGTTTAACCACCTACTTGAACAACACAATACATTTATATCATGAGTGACTTTTTTAACATACATACTAGTAAAATCGGATGTAAATTAGTAAATAATTATTTTGTTTCAAAATATATGATATATATATTATTCATAAATTAGGAAAAGAAATTATGTTCTTCTAAAGTCATCAAAACATGATTATTATCGACTTCATATTCATAAAATGTGTTATAAAACAATCATGAAATGAATTTTAAAAATCATAAAATATGATATATCATCCACAATATTAACTTTATTCACCTAGTAATATTTTAATTTTTAAAGAAGAATGAATTTGAGCACTTCTATTATGAAACTCTTAAAAATGACTAGAACTATAAACCCAGATGTGAAAAATTATAATAATTCCATAATCGAATGACCATTTTAGAAGACTATAAACAAAATTTGATGTGATTAATAATTTAATTATGATATTAGGATATATATTTTTATGATCTAGAGGGTTAAATTATGTTTCTGGAATTAATGAAAAGATCTATGGTTTTTAGGTATGAGATTCCTTTATTTAATACATGTTTTGTAATGTGAACCTAATATTATTTATTTTGTGTTTATACTGTTTATTTAAAATTTTATATCATGAACTTACACTAGTATTGGTATTTTAGGATCATGATTAAGATATATTCTTTATGAGGTAATTATATAATTGTTAATGATTCCATATGTTGGGTTTTCCATCTCACTTGTCAATAATTTGGGATCATATTGTAATCACCAAATATTTTTTATTATGTGGTGTATACATTTCCATGAAATAATGTATTCATGTTACACATAAAATATATTGTATTTAAAATTTTATATTATTAACCATTTCCTATATTATTTTTATTCAATTATGACCTTTTCCTTGGGGGAAAATTATCCTATGTTTTGGAAAAGTAAAATTTTCAAAATTTTCAAAAAAAAATCCATGTTTGGATATAGGAAAGTGGATGTAGCTATACAATAAATGAAACATTTGATATTCAATCTAAAAATGGTTGGTTGAGAATCCACTCAATCATTACCCTAATACATGATGATTGATACTTAGCCTCTACACCTGGCAATACAATCTCATAGGATATACTTTGAAATAGTCACTCACTCTTATTAAATAATGGAAAATTATTTTTCCAATGAATTTGTTGGTCTCTAACCAATTGATTCTATTGAATCTAATTATTATCTTTAATGGATTACCAAGAACATTTTAGTTCCCTTTCATGTAAATTTTCTTGATGAGGGTTAATCATGTCACTATTAGGGTACCCCATGAATTCTTAGATAATTAAGGGATATTCTCCTAGAAATAAACATTATTGTATTGAATGGGGAAGTATATGATTTATGTATTTCATCATTATATAGATATCCAAATTTTATTTAGTAAAAGTTTCCTCGTTGAATAATAAGTAATGATTTTATTACTATAATGGTTAATATATTAGAAATAATTAGGATATGTATGGGGACCAGAAATATTAATCTCCTTGATACATGTACTGTGATCATCAGAGAAAACATGATGGTTTTTATGGTATACCTCTTATAATTATATAAATGAGTCTTGGAAAAAGTCCTTTGCACCTTATTTTTTTATGTATAACATTATATATTGCATCATTATGATATCAATGATTATTTTTCTCTATGTTATCATTTTTTTCAGGGATATATCATGCCATCTGTTTCAAATTATTATGGCCTTATGTTGTTCATTTGATCATCACATTTCAATTATTTCATGTTTATGTTATATAATATTTTACTATTTTTTCCTCTTATTAAGAATCTAAGACAACCCTTATTTTTTTTATTCCCCAGTAAACCTGTAGGATTAAAATGTTTAATTTACATTTATTTGATGGAATGGATAATAATTTAATCATGATATGTTCATATTGAATATTATGTTTTCAAATTAAATATATGTATATATATTGTTTTTTAAGAATAATAAGCTATTTAATAATTCAGTAACTCTTGTACATCATGAAAATTAAATAGTATAACTATTGTCTCTAGGTTTCTGTAGTCTAGGATGTTACATTTTGGAATCTAATGATTTTTTCTGGAAACCATGGTCATTATATTTAGAGGAACTAAGTTAAATAGAACATATTATATAAAATAAAATATTGATTTCTGGGGAACTTTATTGAAAACTTAGTAAGAATGAAATTTTACAACTTAATATCATTTTCTAATTACATACCTTCCATTATAGAAAGATAGTGACTAGTTGAAAGAATGGGAACGGTATCAACACTAGTAGTAAATTTATATATAATTAACTAAAACAAGTTAATAATGATGGAGTTTAGGATAATGAAACCATATTATTATAGTTCACCCAAGTTATGAAAAATTATCAATCTCCCATATAAAAACCTACTCATTTGAAAAATGGTGTGACTATGATTGATCACTTCATGCAATAATAGCATCTAACATTCAATGGAACTACTAATATTTTGGTAACTGAGCAATGGATAAAGTCCCTAGAGTAGTTATTACTCACTTTTGGATGTATTGAAAAATAAAATGACATCATTGTAGTCTATCATCTGAAGGGAGATTCTAACCAATGGTAGTAGATAATTGAAGACACTAAAGAGGAATATGAGATCTAGTGCATGTAATGTGGAAATGAAATGTGGTATTCTATAAAAAATTATTTCTCATAAGAATAGATTATACATGGAAAGGAAGTTCCCTAATAATAGAAAAATAGAGGGGTAAAATTTTATTGGGTATGAGGATATATATATAAGGATTGATAGGAACAAAAAAGACTATGCATATAGACAAGATATCAAGATTTATTATTTTCATGATGGGTTAAAGTTGAGAATTCAGTGGTAATTGATCTCCCATGACTTTTCTTCATATTATGATATAGTCTTAGCAACCATTAAGACATAAATAGAGTTCTCTAGGATGTATTTATTCAAGGTAAATTATAAGATAAAGTGGTTTATTGAGAATAATGTTAATAAAAATGCTACAAGGGGGTACAAAGGAAGTATAGGATTCCACCATGTAATTACTATGGAAGTAAAAACACTAGAGTTAGAAGTAAGTGAACATGAGTTTGATACAAGTGTGAAGAAAAATTCAATTATGATAACCAATGAATGATCAAATAATAAGATATTGATTTTGAATTATTTACCTATAGGGATAAGAGACATTATGAAAACTTATTATCTAAATATTAAGTAATTTTACCCTCAAAAAGAACAAGGGATCAAGGCCATGCATATAAAATTACTATAGATGAATTTAATGATATTAATGATTTAGTGGTAGTTACATTAATAATTTCTTCAAATTTAACTTCTATTTTATTTTATTCTATATTTTCTCACAATTATATCTTCAATTTTTTCAAAAAAATTATATTTTTTCAAGAACCCTAGTTTTGGTTTAATCAATTAATACACCAAGTGGGAATCTTATGGAAGTCGAGACAAGATAAGAAATTCCAGTTACTTTTCATGGTAGTACCATATTTTCATACTTGGTAATTTTTACTATTTTTGACTTTTATATAATCTATAGAATGGATTGCATTCCAAATTATAATTCTTAAAGTAACTTCTAAGATAAGGAGATAACAATTCATGATGATGATGTGAAATATCTTATCTTTAGTGGGAAAAGTTAATAATATAAATTATTTTAGATACTATCCTAGTAGATATTTTTTATGAAATTATGGGTATGGTGGAGGATCAAGAGATACCTATGGATGACAAATGAAACATTAGATTAGATTGATATTCCCATGGAACAAAATTTCATGGGTTTTTGTCCCAAATAATTACCTATTCATCAAAAATAGCATGATTTTGAGTTCTCCATTGAACCTATAAAAAATTAAAGGCATATAAATAAAAGTTCCATTGAGTAGAAATAGTATTATATTAGTAATAATAGATTTATATTCCATATTGTTTCACCATGGGAAGTTCCGATTTTATTTTTGAAAATGAATGATTATTTTATGAGATTTTTAATCGATTATACAGTGATAGATTCTATATCTATAAAGAATAAGAATCATTTTCCACTTATTGATGAATTATTTGATTAAATTCAAGGATAAAAATAATTTTTAGAGATTGATATTCACTCTTGTTATCACTAAATAATAGTATGTAAGGATTATATACCAATGATGGCATTTAAAAAATGGTATGGAAATTATGTGTATAAAAAATAGATTTTAGATTGAGTAATGAGACTTATGTATTTGGGGATCTGATGAATAGAGTATTAAAGGAGTATCATGATATAATTTAGGTGGAATTTATTAATGATATCATTATATAATCTAATAGAAATTAAGAGTATTAAATTCATCCAAAAATAATTCTGGAGACCCAAAAAAATGAAATATATGGGATGTTTAGTAAGTGTAAATTTTGGTACCATGTAGTTTATTTTATTGCCTACATTTCCCCAAGTATGGAATGTATTTTGAAACCTAAAATAAAATTTTACTAAATTAATGGATCACACCAATGAACATGATTGAGATTGAATTTTTCCTTTGCTTAATGAGTTAATATTAGTAGTATGATCAAGATCTTTCCTAGTTGTCCAATATGTTAACCATGTTAACACATAAAGGTATTAAGTTAAACTGGTGAATGGAATACATGGGATGTTTTTAGTAGTATAAACGGATATTTATTAATGAACTAGTATTGAAACTAATTTCATGTAAGGAAGTATTTTTTACTTGATTCATCGAAGAAAGTAATTAGATCTATTCTTATCTTGAATGATATGGTGATTTCTTATGCATAAAAGAGAATGAAAATCCAAGAATATAAATATCAAACACATGACCTTGAGATTACATTCATAATAATTTCTCTGAAAATATATATAAACTAACTCTAGAGAGAATGATGCAAGATATATAAATACCATAAGAGTTTGTCGTATGCCTTCAATCAAAATGAGCCCAAAAAGAGAAACAAACATGTTTGGAGATTCTCAAGGACTATTAAATCATGATACACTACCATATTAAGAAGTAAAAAAATGGATATGATAAATTTATTATAATAACACATAGAGTTATAATAGTTATAAGGATTAACAATGATCCAATATATAGAAATCTAGTAAAGTTGGATATGATTATTTCCAAGAAAGGGGATCGATCATTCCTTTTTTATGAAATTGCTAAAACACGCCTACTGGAATGGATAGATAAATCCTATTATTGTGATGATAACTTCAAAATTATTACTAAAGATGTAAATTATGGGAAATTTAATGAATTCATATCTAAGGATGGAGTGTTTAATTCTATAAAAATGAAATGTGGTCTATCTATACCAGAATGGAAAAGTGAATTTCTAGATGAAGCATATAGATAAATTATATATATATAACTTGGTAAATATATATATAGGGATTAAATAGATTATTTATATTGGCATGGTATGATGTGGTAAATTGAGGAATATGTGTCCATGTTTATATCAAAGTTATCAGGTAACGGATAAAATGTAACATACTAAGGGAGTCATGTAACCTCTACCTATAACTATATATTGTTTGGAAAATGTTAAAATATAATTTTTCCCTAGAATATCAAATACACCGAGGAAGAATGATGAAATAAGGTTCCTTTTATCATATTACTATGTATTCTTAGTTCTTATCAATAAGAGATGATATACACCTTGAGAGTCATAAACAGATCCATATCAATGTGACCATAAGGCTTTATGAGGAACCTCTGTCTATTTTATTTTATTTTACTATAATTTCATATTAAAATTAAAGAATATTATTTAAATATTTTTCAACACTGAGATAAATTTAATCACCTCTTATCATACCTAGAATGATGTTTAATATGAAAGATCTATCCATATGTTAGTAGAAATCGTGATCTCGTGATATATTGACTTCCAACGTATGTGGTATTAGTATATACAATTAGTATATTTTATAGAAAATAATGTATTCCATTCAAGTATCTATATGGATCCATATGAAGTAGTTTATTGGAAGATGTGTCATACTCCAAGCTATTGCAAAGAAGCTAGAGAAAGAATTTTTTTCAGACCCTGAATTTGGGAGGAGATGATGGTTAACGTATGAACTGTTAATAACCAAATTAAATCATCCCATAGAAGATAAAATGTTTATACTCCAAATTAAAATAATGAATTATAATTTCAAGTCGTAGATCAGGTATTCTTGAAGGTTTCACCCTACAAATAGGTTATAAGATTTTTTAAAAATGAAAAGTTAAGCCTTAGGTATATTGGAAATTTTAAAATGTTATAATGAATTGGAATTTCATCTTACTGATTGTATTTATTTAACAACCTTTCAAAAGAACAGATTATTTCCCACGATTCATTAGATATAAATTACATGTTGGATCCAAAAAAATGATCTCATTATAGGGAATATTGTTGGATTATAACATACCTTATAATAAGTATCCCCTCTAGATTTATTACATGATATAGTAAGTATAGGGAAATCAAAAAACTCATTTAGTGAAAGTCCATTAGAGAAATCAAAAATTAGAAGAGGAAATATTTAATCCAAAAGAATATAAAATGAATATGTATCTATAATTTTTTATTAGTTCATATATACCCCAATTTTTTGATTAAATTATTCATGATGGGAGGGTAAAATACCAATGAAATTACTATAGAAGGTAAAAAATATATCCCGCAACTATTACACAAACATGCACCTTAAATATCCATTAATCATTAATTTATTTAATAGATAAATTTATTAATTTTGAACTAAAAAAAGAAACGTCCTTTTTTAATTTGTTATATAAAAATTAGTTTAGTGTGAATTTTTATTCTTTTCTTAAAAGGTTGAGTTTTAAAAATAATATTTCTTTTATTAAATTAAAAGTTTTTATGAATTTATCATTATATAAGAATGATATATAATTTTATAATCCTTTTATGTGATAAATTTTGAATTTTAGGAAAAAATATTCATTTTAATGTATTAGTTAAATTTGTAAATCCTATGTTCATTTTTTTAATACTAAGAAAAATAATACATTAATAAAAATGTACTTTTGGGGTTTTCATTAAATCAATTATTTTCATTGGATATTTTTTTGGATTAACTAGAAAGAATATTATACTTTATTTATTTTAAAATTAATCAATTTATGTATATAAAATCAGTATCCATGATAATTTTTGGTTATCTATAAACTTAATGATTTAACAAATATTTCTCTAAAAATTGTTTTACTCAGTTAAGTGTGTATATTTTAATATTAACCTATTTTCACATTTAGATATTTTATTTTAAAAATGATATTAAAATATTAAATTAGAAGTATATAAATTTCTAAAAAATTTAGTCTTAATCATTTTCATTAAAATTTATTAATATGTTTTAAAATTAATTATTGTAGTAAAATTAAAAAGGTTTAAATTGAGTTTCATGTTGAACTAAGCTCAAATAAAATTTAAAATTGTCCCTAAAATTGTATTGTTGACATTTTTATCGACCAATAAATTTTTCCCTTACATTTATCCATTTTTTTCCTTAATAATTGAGTATTAAAGATAGATTATTGAAAATATGAGGATTACTCAGAAAACTGCCTTCTAATATAATATAAAAGGGTAACATATTTTCCACATAATGACTCACATTTCTATGTGATTACTCATTAAAAATATTCCTTATTACTCTCCTTAAAACCCACTCTGACTAACATAAGTCCCTAACTTGTCATCGTTAGCCTAATCCCTTCATATTAATGAACACTTCCATGGAAAATTTTTATCCCTGACAAAGTATTTTCAACTACTTAGTTTTATTCATAATTTTATTAATTGAACTCCATTCCATCCATGATAATAAAATTACATTTTTAAAATCTATATACCATAATGTCACTATAATAAGGTTTTTATGATTATTTACTAGTATACCCTATCCATTAAGAAAAATAAAATTGATGTTCATACATTATGTGGACTGTCGTCTCTGTGATGTAACGTGTTTTGTTTTCCTTTATTGGCTTACATTGATAAATATGAGTATATAAGTAATTAATATATTTGATATTTATAATATTAGTATGGTTATTATGTGAAAATTTATCGAAGCTACTAATGATATGGTCCTAAAACAATCATCATTAGTGTAATCATTTTAACTAAGTATGGTTAAAAGTTAATCCTTTATTCAAATCATATAAGACCTTAATATAAATTAAATTTTCTTATTATTAGTTAAAATTATGATATATCATACTAATAAAAACTACAAAATATCATTATTATTCTGTTGTAATTATATTATAATAACAACCCTTTGTAATCATTCACTATATCAATATTTATTTCATCAATTAAGTAAACAAACTATGTTCAACAAAAATCATCAAAACATGCTTCTTATCATCATTATCATCTTGAATGAGGTCTAAAACACTCATTAAATGAATTTAAACATCAATTTCTTTTATAAATAATAACTAAGAGTAATTTTATTTACTATGTAATAATCTAATTTGGAAGAATAATGAATATGAAGATCATTACTAAGAAACAAATAAAAATGACAAAAATAATAAACCTTGATGTGGAAAATTAAAAGAATTCATGTAAAACAGAACATTTATTTAAAGTATAAATGAAAATGTATTTGAATAACGTTATAAAATAAGTGACTATGGAATATATATTTATGATATATCTGTTTAAATTATTTTTATGGATGTTACTACAAGTGTTAAGGGTTTTCCAATTCAAATTCCTCTCATTGGGACATATTTTATAATTTGAACCTAATTTACTTTACGTGGCATATATAATTCTAATTTCATATATTATATAATGAAATTATTAAAAAATTTGTATCTTAATATCAGGTTTAATCCCACTTTTCAAGTGGTTATAGTTTACTTTTTACCAACTCTATAAGTGGGGATTTCTATCTCTATTTTCATTCTTTAGGACCCATGATGTAATCACCAACTATTTTAATTTTTATAGTGTGTACATTTCAATGGAGTTAATTTTCCATGATTCTTATGAATTTTTAGGGAAATAGATGTGTGTATTTTTATCCTTATATATTATTCTTTTGATTCAATTTTTCCTTTTCCATGGGTGGGGGGATTATTATTTTTATGTTAAAGTAATAGTGTGTGTAATTTCATTATAAATACAAAATTGTCTATATAATGGAAATAGATGCGGATATGGAACAAATTGACCTTGGTGTAATCACATCTAAATGGTTTAGTTAATCATTTTCTCAATAAGAAACCAATTTCTTGATTAGTGGGCCAAATAATGAAAACTAGGTGATACACTCATGGGTGATATACTTTAGAGCATTCAGTCACTCTTAATAAACCATGATTAAGGATTTTTCCTTCCAATGATTTGGTATACAACCAATGCATTATATTTAATCCAATTAAAATCTTACATGGATATCCTATTACACATTATATACCATCACCGCTATATTTATTTGATAAGGTTGCATCATTTTACTTTGATGATACCCTTCACAATATCCTAGTTGATTAAGGGTTGTATCCATCACCTCCATATTATTCTAATGAATTTGAAGGTATTTTATATCTATATATAATTATTATATATATAGAAAACTTTTATCATGTAATAGTTTTCTTTGGGAGAAGTAGGAAAGGTATTGATGACTATTATAATTATGGAATTGGACATAATTGGGTGAATGCTGGGGGGCCAAAATTATATAGTCTATTGATGCATCAACAGGTCTCATGAGGAAAAATATTTTGGGTTTTGGTTTATACCACTTCCAAAGTTAAGAATGTATCATAGAATAAGGAAATGAAAGAAAGTTATTTATTTTCAAAATTGTGCATTATAATAGTGTGATATTAGTTATTATTGATATCCATTTTCTTATTCATTTTCACATATATAATATTCCCTCAATTTCATTTGAATCTAGATTCATGTTTTTAATTATTTCATTCAATATCACTTATTTCTTATTTATGTAATGTAATCTTATGTTGTATGTTTCCCCTTACTAAATGTATAAGCTCACTATTATTTGCCTTTTAATTTCTCTAGAAATCCTATATAAGGATTATGTATAATTATCAATGATATGATAGAAGAGATAATAATGGTCTCTTTGTATGTTCATGTTGTGTCATATTCATTAAAATATAATTTTTTATGTGTCTAATCTTCTAAGACTACTAAGTTGTCCAATAAATTCGAAAATCCTATATTGAATACCAATAATGTAATATAACTACATGCTCTAGGATTCTCGATTAAACTAGAATAGAATAACCACATATCAAAGTAGTGTGGAATCAATATAATCATATAAACACTACATTTTGGATTAATCATCACCAAATATTTCTTATCGTGGATCAGGCATCAAAATTGATATCTCGATGTTGATTAGGCATCACAACCACTTTCCCATAGTGGATCAGGACTCACAACCTATTTCCCATTTTTTATATACCATCACTACTCATTTCATTATCATCTCATTGTATGTAATAATATGATTTATGTGTTGGATGGATATATTTGGACCACCCATCACTTAAATATTAATCAATTATATGTGTGCAACAAGAAATAATCAAATCATGACACAATTAAAACCCATGAATATGAATATAATTCAAATAATATTTATAAAGATATGAAATAAATAACCACATAACCTAGATCAATTTATATAAAATAAAATTTCCCTAAAGAGTAACAACATAAAATAGTTTTGAGGGTGATTTTTAAAAGAAAAAATCTAGTAAAATTGATCACCTTTTGAGATGTAGATAAAAACATAATCCCAATAATAAAATAGAGTGAGAAAAAATGTTTTGAAAATTTATGTATGAAGATCATAAAAATTTATATATTTTTTATTTTAAAATATTAAAGGATAACATTGGTAGTAAGTGAAAAAATTTTCCTAAAATAAATATATATTAAAGGTATATCATTAATTAAGAAGATAGGAAATACTTGAAACATAATAAAATTTTGTGGAATAAAACATTCAAGGAATCATATTTGAATTAAAAACTTGATTCATAATATTTATAAAAGTAAAAAACATATTTAAAAATTGGATCACTGAATATAGGGAATTTTGAAGGTTAAATATCCATAAAAACAAAATAACTTTACGAAATATATTGGAGTTTCCAAAGTCCCTTAGGGCTCATTGAATGTTTGAATGAAATTAATATGAATGAGATTTTTAGAAACGATCCTGAAAATCACATTAAATTTAAGTTAGTTATCCCTCATGAATTTAATATATAATTGAATATATAATTCCAAATAAAACAAGATGTGTAATAAGAAATATTTCTCGTAGAATTGAAAATTTAGTCAAGTGACCCTTATCTTTACAATTGATTTCCATAAAAGTTCATTAACCTCCTGTGTATAGAAATATAAAATCAAAATTATCTATTATATTATCTAATTCATATAAGTACCATTTTTTAAACATAGTATGTAATTATTCCCCATGTTTACATTTCTTAGTTCTTATCCACTTTAAATTTTTGGTGTTAGTAACCTTGTTCATATGGACTAATTTCATAATAGTGGTGTTTTTTCAGTCTTAACCAAAATTTCATCATTTCTAGAGCATTCGTGTTCCTAGAATTGATGTTTTTGGATTGTTTAAAAAATTATTAATTTATTCCATTTTTTTAATTACATTCTTGTATAATAAAATGACAATGAGAAAGTTTTATTGATTTTTAACAAATAAAGAGTGGTAAATTAATTAATGAGTTTTTTTAAGATGTTGATTTGGCCTAAAACGACCAATTCACAATTATTATCAAACAAAAGTTTACAAGAGTCTAAAATATAGGATCATATTATGATACTTGTCATGTAATTAAATAAGATCAGTAGGGAGGTCTTCATACTAGGTGATTCCTTCATTTACTCCCATGTTGGTCATGCCATCTACAACCATGTTTGCTTCTCGATAAACATGTGTGATGATCTAGTTGAGGTCGATAATCGAACAGGTGAATTCCATCCAATGGGTAGTAATCAGCCAAGAAATATGTGTCATGCCATTCCAAATTTCTGTCATGATGGTTATCGAGTAACTTTCAATATAGAGGTTGTTCTAACCAAAGTGCTTTGTGAATGCAATAGAATGTATTAAGCTCATCATCTTAGCTTCAAGGGAGTTGGTTGTGCCACAACTACCCATGAAGCATCCAAGGATCTGACCGAGGTGATTCTTGAAGATAGTACCACATCCTGTAGTGGTCAAATTTTCGTTGGAGGTGCCATTAATATTAATTTTGATCTAACTAGAAAGAGGATCTCTCTAGAACACCTCCAAAGTGCGATGAGGTTGACAGAAATTTACATTACTCTACATACATTGTAGGATTCCAAAGTCCTGGGCAGTGTTGTGGAAATGTCCCTCTTTTATCTAAGTATCTTTATGTATGGAATTAAGAATCTTCATCCGACCTTTATTTTGATTGAGTGAGTAATTGTTATGAGTAATAGCATTCTGATCATACCAGATCACATGGTGGAGCTCAACAACTGCATCTATGAAAATGTTTTGATTTGATGAGATCCTTCCATTACTGCACATTTCTTTATTTGAGTTTTTACAGAGTCAAGAATCAACTATATGCTATCAAAAATTTCAAGAATATAGTTCCAAAGAGCGGAATCAGTAGCACAAGAAAGAAAGAGGTAGTTAGCATCTTCTCTGTGTTGAATACCAATTCTGCACTTAAAGTAGAGAAATATTCCAAAATATTGAAGGAAAATCTATATGGTAACTCTATTTTTATCAAGTCACCAGATGATATTGAATCTTAAGGGATTTATCCAAGGATTGTTGAAATGTTTTATTCAACTTTAATCACATTCAGAGTTACAAAAAAAATGATTGCAGAATTTTTTTGAGTTAATAATCTCAATGTGGGGAGGTTCCCAAATTAAGAAATCATTAATATAAGCAAAATAATAGTTTTCAATGACATTAAGAATATTATTAGAGAGGTGGTCTTGATGAGAGTTTATAATTTCTCTAATAGATTAGTTATCACCCTCAGGGATGTGATCGGGAGAAATCACAAAAATTAAAGGACTTCCAGTCAATTTATCCAACCAAAATTTCATGGAGGAGTCTCTAGAGACCATCCATTTATAATTATTCTAAATATTAGATAAATATTTTTTTATGGATGTCCATATGGAAGAGTAAATGAAATTAAACATTCACATATTATGTTTTTCAAGAAATATATTTTTGAGGAAGGTAATAGCATCAGAATAATTGTCAAAACAGATCCAAGTAAGTCTATCTTCAAGGGATTCATTAAATTACTTCATATTTTTAATTCCAATACCACCTTTCTCAATGGGCTTGAAACAAGTTGACCTACGTACTATCCCATGTTTTCTTTCTAGAGTACTACCAGTTCATATAAAATTATTTATAGTGGTGTTTATTTTTTTGACCAGACCAATAGTTCATTTATAGACCATCATAGAGTAAACAATATTGGAGAAAATAGTTGATTTTTTAAGGCTAGTCCTACCAGCCATAGATATAGATTTACCTTTCCAAGAAGAAATATGGTTTAGGACTCGGTCAAATATAGTCCCAAAGTGTCAATACATGGACCTCCCCAAAAGATGGGAACACCTAGATAAGTGAAGGTACTGTAACTTCTTTCAGACCTAAGTCACTGATAATGTTACATTTTTTACATGTAGGAAAGTTCCTCCCAAAGAAGGTGCAGGATTTTTTCTAACTAATGGTTTGACCAGAAACCTCTTTATAGTGTGAGAAAGATATTTTTATGTTAACAATGTTTATTTTATCACCTTAAAATAAAATGATGATGTCATCAGTGTAAAAGACGTGTGTAGAGGCATTCATGTTCCTAGAGACATGGATGGGTTTTATCTTATTCTGGTGCACCAGATGGGTGATCAGATGACTAAGATAGTCTTCGATAATCATGAAGTTAATGGTAGAGGGGGGTCACCTTACCTGAAACCTTTTGTTCATTTAAAAGATCCATTGGGAGAGCCATTGACCAAAATTTAGATAGATGCTGAGGTGATCAAAGTTTTGTTTACAATGATAAAAGAGGCATTAAAACCAACTCCTTACAGAAACTTAAAGATAAATCTTCAATCCATGGTTTCAAAAGCTTTTCTATTGTCATGTTTAATAGCAATATTTTCTCTTATGTTAGCTTTGTTCAAGTTATTGACACACTAAGAGGCAAGACAGATGAAGTCTTGAATGGATCAACCTTTAATAAAACCAAATTGGTTGCTGGAGAAAATTTTGTCCATGATAGTAGAAATTATGTTTGCAATGATTTTAGTGATGATTTTATAAATATTTTTAATAAGATAAATGGGTCTAAAAAGGTGAGACATAGAGGAATTTTCCACTTTTGGGATCAATGTGAGAAATTGGGAATGAAGAGTATAAGGAATCACCACATTGGTAAAAAATTATTTGACAAGTTTACAAACATCAACATGAACAACATCCCAATAATGTTGGAAGAATCCATTACTAAATCCATTAGGACTCAGAGCAATATTAGGATTAAGACTAAAGAAAATTTCTTTGATTTCATGATTCAGTGGAGTGTTGAGAAGGAAATTGTTGTACTCCTTAGTGATCACTATTAGAATGACTTCATGAAGGTGATCCTTGTTGATATCTAGACTGTTAAAGATGGATTCATAATATGAGTCTATATGATGAGAAATGTCATCTTCATTGTCAAAAAGTTTTTCCCCATCCTTTATAAAGGTTAATGGCTTTCCATACTTCCTAATTATTCGAAGATTATTATAGAATATAGTATTTTTTTCACTATATGATAACAATTTAACTTTAAATGCTTGTTTCCTTGTATTTTATTTCAATGTTGATAGAGATTTGAGTTTAGCCGCATGATTTATTTCTTGTCTTGGATCAGTTTTGAGGTCATAGTTGGTGTTTATGTTTTGAGGATCATTGAGTTCTTCCTCAAGAATAAGGATGTCATTGTTAATTTATTTGGCTTTTGAGTTGAACCAAGTTTTGAGAGTCTATTTGAGATGTTTTAATTAGACATTATAGGTAAAATAATCATTGGTATGTGACATTTAAGACCAATAGTTTTTAATGATATTAGTGAAATGGACATCATAGAACCATGAATTATTAAATCTAAAATGAAATATGGGTTTCATGTCTTTGGTGGAAACATTGACTAGGATGGAGTGATGGTTAGAGTTCTACCTGTGTAGAGTGGTGTTGGAGATAGTGTCCCATTCATCCAAAGTAGGGACATTCATGAAGGCTCTATCCATATTGGAAGAAACCACACTATTTAAATTTCTTTTATACCAAGTGTATTTCTCACCAGTGTGATTAACTTAAATGATATTATTGTCTTCAATCGAAGATTTAAATTCTCTCATGGAAATAGAAGCATTAGATGGTCCAATTTTCTCACTTGAGTTGAGAATAGAATTAAAGTCTCCAATAGGAAACCAAGGGGCATTAATATTAGCACCTAGAGATAAAAGGTCATTCCATAGAGTTATCCTTTCTTGGTATTTATTCTTATCATAAACAAAATAAAAGAAAGGGTGTGTTCCATCAGTATTCAAGTTGCAAGTAAAAATATGGTCAGAGACATTGTAAATACTAACATTTTGAATAAAAGTGTGTGAGAAAATCCCTAGAGATTCAGTATTGGAGGTATTTTTTTCACCAGTAAAAACATAATTATTCTAGAACAAATGAGAGTATTTATAAGAAAATGTAATTTTTGGCTTAGCAATAGTGAATTAGATAGGATGATAAGTGTTAACCAATATTTTTAGTATATTGAATGTGTCAGGGTAGGCAATACCCTGACAATTCCAAAATAGAATCTTTATTTAAACCTGAATTTAGAGTTTGAACTCCATTTTTTCTTTTTTCCTGAACCTTTGTTTATAGAAGACTTTCTAACCTTTTGAGTTGGTGTCTAAACCGACCCAACAAGATTATGCTGCAGTATATGTTTGAGTATATCTATATAAGGGATACCATAGTTATAATATCATTAATGAAAATGTAAAATTAAATTATTTAGATGTTATAAAGGGTATGAATCATAACTAGTAATTTATATAAGAATAATATAAATGATATAGAAGTTGTTTCTGGTAAATAAATCATTTTTAATCTTACTGTGTTAGTTTTAAGTGGTTAGTTTCATACTGACAATTTATTTTAAATATTACAAATCGAATTCCTAATTTATATAATAAAAATATAAATATAAAGTTATATAACATATTTAATAATTAAAATAATTTATAGAACCGTATTTTTATGTAAGAGAAAAAATTAAATGTGTTGTTCATGGAGTCGGTAATCTACACACACATATGAGAAACATTTTCATTTTTTCATTTCAATTGGAGGGAAATAGATAATGGTTATACCATGATTATAGTAAGACTTTAGTGTATTATTTATACTGATGTTATTATAAACAATTTTTTATAATTTTTTTGAAGGAGGTTGGATGATAAGTAAAAAAATAAAGGATGATAAATGGTATGTAATACATATGTTGAGAATTTATATTTTCTCTTTAAATATTGTTTAAAAGAGAAGAAAATGAGAAAAATTGTTGAGGATACTATCTAGGTGATATAAAATAATTACATTGGGAATTGTTTCATGATATTACTAAACTAGGGGTGTATATTTTGAAATGGAGGATTTAAGTTCTTCCTATAGGTGATAAAAAGGAGGAAATATTTAGAAAATATTGTTAGGTATGGGGTAAGAATGAAATTATATGAGGTTTAGGAGAGTTAGGTGTGGAAAATTTCTGTTATACATGAAGGTATGACTTTCTAACCAAAAAATATATTCTTTTATATGTATGTATAAAAATTATCTTTAAAAATTCAATCGATATTAGTTTACTAATTTTGACACCTATTAATCATGATTTAATATTAATCATATTTATTGTTTTATCTGTAAAAATATAATCTGACCCATCTTAACAATTTTTGACATGATAAATCCAAATATAGATTACATTTATTCTATTTAAATTTCAAAATATGATAAAGTAATCATCAATATTAAAAACATATAGTGAAATAAAAACTATTTTGGTAAAAAAATATGTTTTAATCATTTAGTGTTTTTTATATTATTTAATATTGATTACCAAGTAAATGAATATTAATTAATTTTTATATATGGTTAAAAATAAAATTATATACTTAATTTAAATGATTTCCATTTAATTTAAAAAAAATATTAATTATAAAACCATCACTCTTTAAAAAAAATTGTTTATTATAGTAAATAATATTTACCTGGGTAACATAGTTTTACGCTGGAAAATAAAATTGATCCCATTGCCTAATTTTAAAATTCAGATTATAAATATAAAAAATTATATATTTTTCAATTTTTAAAAGTGATAAAAAACAATTTTAATATAATATCACATAACGCTTAGAAGAATTTTCATAAATAAGTATCTTTTGTGTATAATTTGATCTTTGTTTTATTATAATTTTAGTATAGTTTTTATAAAGTTGTTACTTATGATGATACACACCAATATAATGATTTAGTAATAATAATAATATTGAATAATTTTATTATGGTATCTCAATTTTCTTCTTTATTCAGTTTTTCCTACAAGAAAAGCTAATCACATGCTATTTAATAAAGGAAAATGATTTACTAGAAAACACGATTCATTAAAATATTCCCCCCATGAAAAGAATATTGTCCTAGAAATATTATTCCTTAGATTAAAGAATTTAGGGTAACTATGTCCCATTACATCCGCAAGTTCCCACATATGTTCCTCAAATATATGATTCCTCCAAAGAATTTTGACCGAATGGGAGGTCTTTTTCCACAACACCTTATCTGTTCAATATATAATTTAACCTCTTTTAATCATATAAGATATCACATTCAAGTTTTATGGATTATATGTTTATTACATATGATAGGATAGGTTTGTACTTCCTTGAAACAAACACATGGCACTCAAAATGCACTTGGGAGTTGTTTGGAGGGAGTTCTAAATGATAAGATACAGCCCTATCATGATCAAGGATCTCAAAGTGAATGATGTATCTTGGGTTTAAATCTCCCTTCTTCTTAAATATCACAACTCTATTCCATAGAGATAGTCTAAATAACACATTTCCATTAATATAAAACTCCTTTTTCCTCAATAATTCTCTATGTAACTCTTTTTTTACATTTTTATTCATTCATATGAAACTGAATGGTTTGATTTTTTTCTATAATTTCTTGGAAGAGGAAAGTACCTATTACCTTCCACTCTCTAGATTCATCTTGGCATGTTTTATTCCTGTATATCTTCCCATATCGAGCCTCATATAGTTCCACTTAATTTCTATAATGTAAACTTTTGTTATATGAAAATTCTACCTAGGGGACGTGTTCATACCAAAATCCAAATAAATCCAATAAATGATAACCCAATATATTCTCTATTGTTTTAATGGTTCATTCAGAATGACCGATCGTTTAAGGATGATAAGAAGTTCTAAAACACATCTCTGTCAATTGTACATTCTAGAAACATCTCTTGAATCTTGACATAGACCTCATATCTTAATCAGATACAATATATAGTGGTAATAAAAGCATCCTCATCATTTCCCATAAATATATCTTCCCTAGTTTGTATAGGGATAAATCTTATTTAATTAATATAAAAATCCCTAGATTTATACAGTGATCAAATACAACCCAAATAGAATTATATAATTTAAACTTTTTTGTATTTTCCTATGATGAAAGTAATGTTCTGGTTTTCAAATTACTATGTTGGTATGTGTGATGGATTCAATATAAATTTTGGATTTGTTTCATTCATCCTTATCTTTTTTGGAAAACAAATCATCAAGATATATAATCTAAATTTTATCAATTCTTGTTATCCCACAAAAAGTTTTATTTTTGGATTCTTTACATCTTCATACATCCTAGATGTATAGAGATTGAGTAGTTTTTTACATCATTCAAAAGATCCATATTCTATTCTTGTTTTTATAGGATTGTTATCTAGGTTCTAAACCATATAATTCCATATTTATCAATGTTAATCCCAATAATATTCAATACCTTTTTTGTAGATTCGCATAATCTTTTAGGGCTTCTTTCCCCTTTATATGAATGAGTGGATGAGAAGTCAGTTGGGAAAGATATAATTTCTAAACTTCCCTTATTAATTCATGACTCATTCATTGTAAATCCATGAATGTTTGATATTTTTTCAATCCTAATGATGCATAAGTTATCATGATATTTTCTTCTCAAATAATCATGTACATTATTTTCCTTTTTGAGTTGGTAATTTATCTTGTAGTAAAAAAATTTTATCATCTAAAAAAATTTCTTAGGGATTTATTAAAATATTCTACATGAATATATATTTCATTCTATTTTGATCAATATATATTTAATTTTATAAATTTTTTAATGAAAATATCATTGCCACCAGTTTTAAACCATTTACCAGTTTATTCTACTCCAGATTCATTAATTGGAGTAAAGAATAAAATATTACATTATCATTTTGAATGATTAAGTAACCAAATATGTTTTTTCAAATCATTACAATACTGTTTAAAACCATACCCACTATGTTATAATGTAAGTATATGAGTGATAACATACCTCACTGTTAGTTACTTAAATAATTCTTTATATTCATTTCTCCAAATTAATGTTACTCCATTTTTGGTTAACATGGTTAGTGGAATTGATATCCATGAAAAATTCCCATAAAGTGTTAATAATACCCTATTAACCCAAGAAAACATTGTATGTTGGTTAAAGTGGTGGTTATGTGTCATTTATTGATAAAATTGTAGTTTAATGGATCTATTAATATTCCCTTTTTGCGATGACATGATCAAATAATGACACTTTACATAGCCAAAAATCATATATTATTAATTTCTTATAAAGTTTCGCCTTTCCTAAGGCCTATAACACAATATAAAAATAATATAATTTCATTTCATTTCAAATTTAGTATATAATTATTTTTTCTATAAAGATAGCTAAAAAGTGATAAATATAATCTATAGGGACTGTATTCATTAGATCAATAAAGATAGTAGTTTAATTTTACATTTTAAATAAAATCACTATAAATCCATAGTGTCCATACAAATTTCATAAATCTATTTTGGTAATATACCCCCTTTTGACCATTGACTAATGATATCCATATCAAAGGAAAATATTTGAGAGGTATTCATGTCATATGTGTTGATTGAACATGTCATTTATATGAGGTAAATTATATTTATTCTTAAATATAATATTGTTATTCCCATAAGAATCAATGAAAATACACATCGATCCATGTTTCATATTAAAAACAGTACTTGTGCTCCCAATGGTGATGCACTAGGGATGATAAAACCCTTAACCAAATTCTCAATTATCCACTTATTTAATTCCTCAAATTCAAAATATTCTATTATATATGAACTCTATTATATATTCATAGATTGATATATAGGTTCAATTGATAACTCAACATATTTCTAGAGTGAAATACTAATCATTTTAGCTTTAAATACATCATTATATTATAGTGAAATGGGAATTTTGTCAATATTGAATCCTTCTCTGGTCATTTGATCTATAAATACCTCATTGTTTAGAATCATAAATCATATTAAGGAATTTTCTTCCACATAAGATCAAGATTCTATTCAGACTTTAGAATATTTTAATCTAGGATATAAAATGAGATATATTTATCCAAAAAATTTAATATGGGCACTATGATCATATATTAAATAAATACCCAATAAAATTTAAAATTCAACCAAGGGGATAAGATTTAGATATGTATTAAGTACCTTATTATAAATCTTGATTACGGATCATCATTATATCTTGGATGCAATCAATGTGTAAAAAGGTGTTTCCATAAAAAAAGTTATATAAAATAACTAAGGTGGTCAATTTATATGAAAAGTAACTTTTTTTATAAATTTGAATGTGAAGGACCAAAATCGAATATATCATTCATAGATATTTAATGAATAATGAGTGTAACTCACATCACTTAATTATTTTGATCTATTGGAGGGCTATTTATTTTTATAACCTCCCTTATATCCTAGGTTTAGAAGGTTACTTGGTAATATTCCCCTAATTAGATATTGTTTTTTTCATTGATTCCCATAATGAATAAACTCCCTGAATTTGAAATAATTATAGGTGATTAGACTATTAGTTGGGACCTTCATCTCTTATATTTACCTTTTTCATTATTCCTGTATCCACAAGATTGGTATCCCACTTTACCACATTTGAAAAATCTTTAAATCCCACATAAAAAAATTTATTGGGTGCGTATTACCACATTTTTAATTTTAATGGAGTTGAATATTCTTTCCTTATAGATATTTTTCAACCTGATTTTCCAAAAAAAATGACTTCAATTTCATTTATCTAGAGTAAATAGATTATAAATCATACATATCCACGTTAAGTGTGAATTATAATGTCTATTAATAACTAGAAAAGTATCTTATATCCAAGTCCCTTCAAATTATTAGCCTAAGGCAAGTCTTTCAATCATACTCTCAAGATCTGTAACAACTATGGAAGCATGCCTTAACTATATTGGTAATGTTGGTTCTAAGTTTTAATTGATTTATAATAAAGTTTTTAACACTGTGAATTGAATCTTCGTGTTTTTTGAACCTTTTGAGGAAAATACTTGATAAATACCACGTTCTAGAACTTATCCCATAATATATATTCTACTTAATCCTTCTTCATTGGGTTCATAATCAGATTCCAATAATGTTCAGCATGACCATCCAACAGATAGATAACTAGGACAAAATTCACATGTTATGAAAACTAGAAAACTAGAAATGTCATGTCCATTACATTGACCCATTTCTAAGAAATAAGTGTACTAATGGTGACACTATAAGTGTGTGTAAATTTTCATTTGAATGAATCAATATAAATGTTATCACTGTCTTGTGAATTTGGGAGATCAGGACAATTTTTCTTATTATTCATAGATTGTGAGATTTTTGTGTGCATTACCATGAGGTTTTATAATCTATCTCTCTGTCCATTTTTTCATTAGTTTTTTATATTTTTATACCCTAAACAAATTGTTAATTTAAATAATTATAGTTCTATCTAACTCTAAACCCAAAGGGGTTTAACATAAGTGATGAAAATTTAATTTCAAAGTGGAATTAACATAATCGATAACATGATATGGATTCAATCATAAAACATTTTACCCTTTTATGTCATCAAATTATCTTTTCAATCCTTTATTTTAACATAAATTAATCTTAGTTAAACCTATGTTACTTTATGTAAGGTTATATTATACTTCTCAACCTAGTCTCTCAATGAAACAAAGAAATAAATCCGTAATTTTAATTTTTAAAGATAATATAATCAACCAAAGTGTATCCTACATTATTCTATTTCTTGGTGTTTAATCATAGGGCCAATAATCATGTATTAGCATGATGATAAATTTGATTCTCAATAAAAAAATTCCATGTTGATTAATCTTAGGTTCATTTATACTACAGTTTTATAAATTTTCCACTATCTAGTCATGGATTTATTCCTATAAAAAACATCATGCTCATGACATTTCTACAACTTCATTATAGCATCCTATTTGTAATATCATATCAAGGGTATTCATTATGGTTCTCCTACTATAACAATAATTTTAACTTTAGTAATCTCTAAAAAATATATAAACTATCCTTATGATATCAATTGAGTAAACCCAAAGAAAAAATTCCACTATTCTATGAAATTTCCATCAATAAAATAAATATATTACATAGTAAAATAAAAAACATGAATATCAAAAGTATTATTATCTTTTGAGACTATCTAAATAAGATACATATTATTCAATGATTGTGAACATTTCCCCATAAATCAATCATTCTAGTTATTTTTATAAACATATCCCATGTTAAAATCATCATCAATCATTGGGAAATCGAAACATAAGAATGGAGTGAGCACAAATACACAGTAAGGGAAAAATAAACATGCCAACATGTTACATAGGGTTAGATCATAATCATATCAAAAAAAAGTAATATGGGATGAAATATTTGAGTAAAATAACATGGAATTATAAAAAAATTCATATCTCAACATATCAGAAAAAATAATCCCATGTATTTAGATATATAACATTGCATTTAGAATGAGAAATTTTGTTACATAAATAATAAAATAGGGAGAAATATTAGTCACATATTAAATAATTTTATCATTAATATGAGTATAGAAACCCAAAAATGTGGTTTGGTAGTCACCACATGTTATTTATAGTAGTTCAGGAATAATAACATATTTCCCATAACTGATCATGCATTATAACTTATTCCCCATAAGTGGATCAAGCATCAAAACCTACATTGAAGTTTAATTCAAGCATTGCTACTCATTATAATGATATATCTTGAGATATAATTTGATATCCAATGCATTGGAGGACTATATAGAACCCATAAATCACATAATTAATAACCATACACATGTGTGAGAAAAGATATCATTAAATCACCACACTATTAAATAAAATGAATAGGAATGGGATACACATTACATTTCATAAGATATCACATGAATAAACACATAAATCTGATAAATTGATTCCAAATAAAATCAAAAAAAATAAAAAATTATAAAATCATTTAGAGTGTGTTTTATAAAATATAACATTATAGAAAATATTTCCCTTATGAGATATAGGAATCAAGAATCCAAATCATTGAAGACACCATCAAATAATATTTATAAAAGGAACGTATGAATATCAAAATAATTGATACATATATTGAATTACAAATATGAAAGTAAACCATTAGTGTTATGGGAAAACATGTTCTCCAATGAAATATTCATTTAAAAGAAATCAACATTATAGGATTATAAATAATTAAAACATATTATTATTTTATGGAAAACTAAAATAATCCATGGAATGGGGTTTGAATTATGAAATCATTTTCCTAGAGATATAAAATTGTGAGTTATTTTTTATATGGATATCATTTATTATTAGTATCATTGAAGGTAATAAATCAATAGAAGTTGTTTAACTCAAAAAAAGATAATTTGGGTTACCATAGTCCCTTATATATAAAGGAATGTTTGAATTAAAAGAATATGAGTGATAGTTAAGTAAATGATCCTAAATATTTCATTAAATGTAATATAAATGTCCCATGTAAATATAATAGGGTAGTTAATACATAATCCCTAAGATTACAATATATATAGTAAGAATCCTATATTAAAGAATTTAAACGTGAGACAAATAAAAATTTAATATTAATTTAAATGGAAGTTATTTAACCACCAATATGAAAAAGAAAATATTTTATAAATAACCTATTCAAACCCTTTTTCAGGTTCATGCCATTTAATAATTATAATATATAAGTAATAAATACATGTATATTAGTTAGTTCTTATCATATTTTAGTTTTTGGTGTGAGTAATCATGATCTTTTGAAAAAAATCACAATAGAACTATTTTTATTTTTTTCTACCAAAGTTCATCATTACTAGATCTGTCATATCCTTTGGCTTTGAAACTCGTTAGTTGTGAGGTTTCCCACTTTCTCCGTAAAATTTCTTGCTCTTTAATAAAAAAAATGTTGTATGGAATTCATGTTTTAGGAATTTTTCACAGACTTATTATTTTATTAAATGATAATTTTAGTTATGTTTTATGTTGAAAAAATTGATGATGAGAATGTTTCAGTGATTTTTTACAAATGAAAAGTGGTTAACTAATTAATGAGGTAAATGATTATAAAATAAAAAAATCATTATTTTTTACTAATATCCAATATTAAGTTTCTAATTTCATAGATGAAATTATTTTTAATGTATTTAGTTAATCTAATGCAATATGTGGGTTTAATTGTCAATTTGTGTGTATGGATATAGTAGAGATCCAAATTTAACGGTATCAATATAAAAAAGTATAATGTTATTATATATATGTTATTAGGGTTATGAATCAAAATTATGAATATTTATACGAATAAGGTAAATGAAAAATAAGTGTCCACTTAGAAATCAATGGGTTTTCTTCTGGGTATATTAATTTTAGATGGTTAGTGTTATAATGATTTATTATATCTAATATCACATATAGTATTCCATATTTATATTTATAAAATATAGACCATTTCATAAAAAATTATCTATTTAGTAAACCCATTTCTAGAACCATCATTGATTAGTGGTGATAAAAAATGAAATATGTCTTTTATATATGTGGTTTTCCGCACACGAACATGAGAAATGTTTTCAATTTTTCAATTAAATGGAATGGGAATATATAATTTTTATAATATAAATATAATAACCTATAATAATATTATTATACTGATGATATTATATACAAATATTTTAAATGGGTTTGTATTAGGGTGGATAAGATCGAAAAATAGTGGAACTTAAAGGGTAGGTAATATGTATGTTGAAAATTTAAATCATTTCAATATATATACTTTGGAATTTTAGATTTTTTGGCATGTTATTGAGGCATGAAGCTTCTAAAAGTATATAGGGGATCCATAAGATGTAAATTTGGTAGTGTATCATGAGAAATTTAAATCAGGGGCGTGTTTTTTAGAAGGTTGGAAGTGATGCTCATTTATAGTTATAAAAAAGGGATAAATAATTGGGAAAGAATATTAGGTTAGGGGTAAGAATGAAATTGATGATATTTAAGTGAGTTATATGGGAAAATGTTGGTTACACATGTATATATTCATTTATATCCTAAAAATTTTATTCCAGAAGATCTATGAGTAAAATTTATATAGAAAAGTTTGAGCCATATTAGATTACCCATTTTAAAACTTGATAAACATGATTAAATATAATTCATGGTTATAATTTTATCACTAAAAATATAGTATAACAATTATTTAAAAATATATACATGATATATCTAAAATTGGACACTATTTAATCTAATTTAAGTTCTAAATATGATTAAATAAACTTTTTAAATAAAATATATAAGGAGTTAAATAACAATCTTTGAAAAATATGTCTTTCTAATCATTAGATTTCATTAATCAAATCTAATATAACTTTTCAATTTAATGGGTTTTAATTCATTTATATATATTATTAAACATAATATTATATTTTTAATTTAAAATAGATCAATTAAATTTAAAAAACACAATATCTAAAAAAGAATCAATCTTTGAAAAATGATTGTTTTATTGCAGTAACTAATATTTACCTTGATAGAATAATTTTATAACTAAAAATGAAATTAACCCTGTTAAATAATTTTAAAATTATAAATAAAAAATTCAATTCATTATATATGATTCAATTTATATAAGTGTTAAAAATAATTTTTAATATAACCATTCATAACACATAAAAACTATTTAAAGAAATAAATATCATCAAATAATAAAATGACCTTTGTTATATTATAAATATTATATTCCTTTTATAAAGGGGTTACTTATATTGATACCCACCAATATATATTTTTCAATATAATGGTAATTTTATATAATTTATATAAGTTAAAAAATATTTTAGTATAATTTTTTTGCATGAAAAGATAATAAGACAATATTTAATTAAAGAAAGGTATTTACTAAAAACCCTAGGTTGTTATAGGGAGTAAAATCATATTAAAAAAATTAGTATCGTGAGGGATCCCAATGTACCCTCAAATAATTTATAGATTGGGATATTATAGAATTGGATGATGATTCTCTATATAATATTACCCATTTAGATGATCTTCCTTGTGGTTGATCTATTCTGAGATTATGAGTTGATTCTAGGAGGTGATGAATATTCCGTCCCAGAAGTCATTGTTATTCTTCCAGTATTCAGTGTGTGTATATATATATCTCTCTAGTGTATATTACATGGAATTATCATGAAAAATATTCTAGAGGATAGTTTAAATAATGTATATTGTATCTGAAATCTCTTTATGAATTTCGGTATTTAGTTGCTTTGATTATCAGATACCACATTAATTTTTCATTTGTTTTTTAGTTTTCTAGAAGAAAAAAGGAATCTAGTGCTCAGTACTCAAAAATAAGAAAGATTCAAGAAACTATGTCAATTTTATAGATTTGGATTCTCATATGTTGAGGGAAAAAGCGGGGAAAATATCATGAATCTAAGTGTCGATCATTGAGTATAAAGTTGAAATTCAGAAAATATAATTGTAAATAGTAGTGGTGAAGTCCATATTGATTACCAGTCTATATTGATACTTCTGGAAAAGAGTTATCTAATTTTATGCTTTCTATCAGTAAACTATTTTCTTTTTTATGTGAACCATTTATTTGTTTCTTTCCCACATTTCATACTAAGTATTCATTTATGAATATCTCTTTCTATTTATTTTTTCCTTTAAAATTCTTTACCCATATAATGTTTGTGTAGGGAGGTTAAGACATGATTTTATATTGAGGTTGAAATGAAACTTTAATATTTAGATTTTTCTCAACGTGTGTCTTCATGATCCCAAGCATGAGTTCCCTTGATTTCCTTTTAGGACTATAAAAATAAATGTATTGGGAAGCTAAATTCAATTAAACATAAGTGAAAATGGTATTTTTCATTAATTTTGATTGAAATTCTCTAAAACCGAGTGTATAAAATGGTATGAATAGTTTTTTCCCTTCATATGTGTTCATATAAATTTTTATTGGAAGGAAATGTCACTACGGGAAAAATGGTCATTTTGTGATGGGTTATTTGTGATGGGTCAGGGGTCCATCGCAAATAACCTGTCAGAAGGGGTTATTTGCAACGAGCTGATTGTTCCGTCGCAAATAATATATATTTGTGAAGGGGGAGTAAGGACTCGTCCTAAAAGGTTTGGAGGGAAATGCACACCAAACTGTTGGAAGGGAATTTGCGATGGGTTCCCTATTCCCATCACAAATTCTAGGCGGTGTTTTTTAGTATTTGCGACGGGATACATTTCTTTTTGCAAATAGTAAGTCGGCTGGTACCCATTTGCGATGGGGTCCATCGCAAATACCTTTTTATCGACCGACCATAATTAATGTGGCTAGTGTCTATTTGCGACAGGTAATGTTGTAAATAATCCCGTTGTAAATAAGCTAACTTATATATATTCTCATCTGTTTTCTCTCTCATTCTACTCCTTTCTCAACATCCCTCTATCTTTCTTTTGAAAGATTTTCTTTTAAAATTTTACATAGTTTAAACTTTTAAATCGGAGCATAATCTGCCGCTTTTATACTCCAATAGCTTCTATTTTAAGGTATTTTTTTTATTGTTCAGTTAATTTATTTTATTTTGAATTATTTATAATTTTTTTCTAATTAGCCGCAATTAAATTAAATTAGAATTAGATATTTGTTTCTTCTGTATCTATTTTTATGAATAATTATGTGTAATTGATATTTTGAAATAATTTGTAATAATTAAAAATAATTACTAATAGTTATAAATAATTAGTAACAATTATAAATAATTAGTGACAATTATAAATAATAAATAATAATTCGTAATAAATTGTTAAATTAATAATAAATTGTAGTAATTAGATATAAATTGTAATGATTAGTAATAAATTGCAATAATTATTAACAAATTCTAATAATTAGTAGTAAATAGAAATAATTAGCAATAAATAGTAATAATTAGTAATAAATTGTAAACAATAGGATTAATTACTAATAATTAAGATCAATTAGTAATAATTAAGAATAATTACAAATAAATAGGATTAATTAGGATTAATTATTAATAATTAGGATTAATTAGAACTAATTAGGAATAATTAGAAATAATTAGGAATAATTATGATTAATTAGTAATAATTAAGATTAATTAGTAATAATAAGAATTAATTAGTAATAATTGTGATTAATTGGTAATAATTATGATTATTTAGTAATAAATAGGAATAAATAGTAATAAATAAGAATAGTTTTTAATAAATAGTAATAATTAGTAATAAATAGTAATAAATAGTAAATGAGAGTAATAAATAGTAATAATTTAAAATAATTAGGAATAAATAGTAATAATTTGTAATAATTAGGACTAATTATTAATAATTGGGAATAATTGGGAAAATTAGGATTAATTAGTAATAATTTGGATTAATTGGTAATAATTAGGATTAATTAGTAATAATTAGGATTAATTTAGGATAATTTGGAAAATTTAGTAATAGATAGGAATAATTAGTGATAATTAGAAATAATTACTAATAATTCAGAATAATTAGTAATAATTCAGAAAAATTATTAATAATTTTAATAATTGGTAATAATTAGTAATAATTGGGATTAAATAGTAATAATTAGAATTAATTAGCAATAAATAAGAATAATTAGTAATAAATAGGATTGATTAGAAATAATTAGGATTAATTAGCAATAATTGGGATTAATTAGTAATAAATAGAAATAAATAGGAATAATTTGGAATAATTAAGAATAATTAGGAATAATTAGGAATAATTAGTAATAATTATAAACAATTAGTAATCATTGGGAGTAATTATTTATAATTAAGAATAATTTGTAATAATTTGGATTAATTATTAATAATTAAGATTAATTAGGATTAATTAGTCATAATAAGAATTAATTTGGATTAATTTGGAATAAATAGTATTGATTAGTAAAAATTAGGATTAATTCAGAATAAATAGGAATAATTATGAATATATAGTAGTAATTAGGATGAAATATGAGTAATTACAAATAATTAGTAGTAATTAGGAATAATTGGTAGTAATTAGGAGTAATTAGTAATAATTAGAATTAATTAGTAATAATTATGTTAGTAATAATTACGAGTAATTAAAAATAATTAAGAGTAATTAGTAATAATTAATGATAATAAATAATAATTGGGAATAATTAATAATAATTAGTAATAGATAGGAATAATTAGTAACAGTTTATAATAATTAGTAATATTTAGGAATAATTTGTAATAGTTAGGAATAATTAGTAATAGTTAGGAATAATTAGAAATAATTAGGAATAATAAGTAATAATTAGGAATAATTGTGAATAATTAGTAATAATTGGGAATAATTAGTAATAATTGGGAATAATTATTAATAATTGGGAATAATTATTAATAATTATGAATAATTAGTAATAATTTAGAATAATTCGTAATAATTGGGAATAATTTGTAATAATTGGGAATAATTAGTAAAAATTTGGATTAATTAGTAATAATTATGATTAATTAGTAATAATTTGGATTAATTAGTAATAATTTGGATTAATTAATAATAAATTGGAATTAATTTGTGTATATTGTGATAATCTGGCACAATTTACAGCGGATTAGTGGCATTCCTTTTGATTGACACCTCATCTCTTTGCAAATTTCTCCCATGAAAATTAGTATGAAAAATATACTTTAACGTACATTGAAACAGATTTTTCAAAGTGATTTTAGTCTGAGAAAGTTGCAAGGAGGTGAGCTGTCAGACAAACAAGGCTCTTTTGCCCGACGTCTCATCTCCTTGGAAATTCTATGACTGAAATCACTATGAAAAGTATGCTCTAACATATGGATAAAAAATTTTGTATGCACGAGAATGAAGATCGTCATGGTGAGGCCTCCCTTATCTCTGTCCTCGTGCATATGAAAATGGACATTCCTACTTCAAAGCAGACTTTTCATAGTGATTTTATTCATAAAAAGTTGCAATGGGATGAGTCATTGTTCAAAAGAGATGTCACCAACAAACTTGAAATTGTGCTTCTGGTAATGAACAATAATTAGTATAAAACACCTTTAATTAATAATTTTCTTCTCTTGGTTGGATAGTGTTTATATTATATCTAATTATACATAATAACTAATTATTTCATATTTTTTAGAAAAATATGGAACAAGGAAGTCAAAAACAGTCATTTTTAGATGATCATGCTTGGATAAATCAACACCGGAATCCAAATAGTTTTGGTTTAAATCTTGTATATATTGATGGTGTTCAAGCTTTCTTATCATTTACATCATCAAAACCAAAATTTGTTTCATAAGGGATAATTAATTTTCCTTGTAAAAAAATTTTCTCTGATAACGTATGACACATTTGAGAACATGAGAGTTCATTTATTAGGTTTTTATTTTCAAATAGATTATGCTTTTTGGTATCAACATGGTGAACGTGGTTCCAAAGAAGATAATTTGGTTCTGGATTCATCCCGGTTTCAAAATTTAGTACATGATGTGGTAGGTCCATCTTTTCAATAAACTGAAACTTAGGATCATAATGATTTAACTCCTGGGTTGGACCCATCTAATTTTTATGTGTTTTTGAGGTCTGTTGAGGATGTATTATATCCTGGTTTCAAGATATGTAATTTTGAAGCAATTTCTAAATTTATGGCTATTAAATTGCATAATGTAATGTCAAATAGTTGTTTTTATCAGATATTCCCTTTTTAAAAACACTGCTACCTGAAGTAAATGTGTTTCCTAGAAATTTATATGAGAGAAAGAGGATGGTTCGTAATCTATGTCTTGGTTATTAAAAGATTCATGAATATTCAAATGAATTCATCTTATATTATGGTAAAAATGAGTCGTTGGATAGTTTTCCTACATGTGTAAAATCTAGGTATAAAGAATCTCAAGATGGGAGGTCTGGATTTATTCCTATAAAACAGTTGATATATTTCTTGCTCACACCCAAATTATTGTGTTTATTTATGTCACACAACATAGCAGCATTGATTCCATGACACAAAACTAATATTTCAACTGGTAAAATCTTTAATCATCCTTTTGATGGTGATTCATGGAAACATTTTGACAAATTTCATTCATATTTTTCTCGATAATCCTGAAACGTGTGATTGGGTATTTCTATTGAAGGGTTCTATCCATTTGGTTCTTATGATAGTTAGTATTCATGTTGCTATGTCTTTATAAATCTGTAAAATTTACTTCCTTAGATGTTAATGAAGGAGCTATATATCTTTTTGACCTTATTAATTCTAGTTCATCTGAAAAATAATATTGATGTTTATTTAAAACCATTTATTGATGAGTTAAATTCATTATAGAGTAATGGTATCAGTATATATGATGTTTCTGTGAAATAAATCTTCCAACTGAAAGATGCAATGATTTGGACAATTAGTGACTTCCCAGTATATGATATGTTATATAGATAGAGTACAAATGGTCCAAAATCATGTCCATATTATTTGAGAGATATGAAAGCATTTATTCTCGTTCATGAAAATAAACCTTGTTTTTTACTATCATAATATATTCCTTCCAACTGATCAACCATTACGAAGAAACAAATATCTTTTCAGAAAAAGAATAGTTAAATATGATGGGCCTCCAACAATGATCATAGGTACAGAGTTAAAATAAATTGTCTCTTCATTACCTCCCATAACATTTGGACCAGCAACAAACCAACAGAAAATTGATGGGTTTGTAAAGGAGCACAATGGCATAAAACATCACATTTTTTGGGATTTTCCATATTGGTATTGTTTTTTAGTCTGTCACATGTAGGATTTGATTTATATTGAAATAAATTATTTTGATAGTTCATTTCATACAGTTTTGGAAACATCCAGTAAGACCAAAGATAACTTAATGTCATGATTAGATCTTTCCCCAATTTACAAGCGACCGGAACTTGAGCTCTTTACAAATGTCAAATTAGAGAAGTTAATGAAGACAAAAAAATATTATACACTATTCAAAGAGAGTATCTTATTATTTTTTTAGTGGTTTGTATATTTGAGGCTTCCATATGGTTATACTTCCAATTTGGGAATATGTGTTAGAAATGGTCATATTACTGGATCACAAATTCATGAATTTCATGTTTTAATAGAATTACTTATGTCGATCGGATTAAGAGGTTTGTTATATCCTACGATTGGGGATATTCTAACTGGAATGTAATATTATTTGTGACACATTTCGGTGTTGACAATATACTACAATGTAATAATAAAACTAAAAGAAGATATTGTTTTAATTTTATGTAAACTAAAAAAAAATCATTCCATCTTTGTTTGACTCAATAGAATATTTAATATTACATTTTCTGCATAAAAAAATATATGTCTAGTAAAATTTTGATGGATATACCCATTTGATATATGAATGAAGAAATTGAAGAAAAAGTACCTAATAAATCATCAATTGAAGCCTCAATCACAAAAGAATATTTTCAAGAGGAAATTTTTTTTCTGTCATTACTTTCTATATGAATATTCATGAAAACATAACTACATGTGCTATAATGAGGGAAATCTTAATGAGGAAATGGGAAATCAATTATCAGTTTTCTATCAGCCCGAACTTGGCTTTGGTGGAGTTCATGAATGATGGATTTCAAATAATGAATATCAAAGATCCCATACATATATTCCGCTCAATTTTGAAGAAATGACACCATTTGTACTGTGAGTACTCTAATAACTTATTCTATAATTTTTGTAATATTACATTAATATTATTTTAATTTTAGGTTATATGATAATCACATCAAGAAACAATTTCCACAATTTATAGCAGCTGCTCTTGAAGAACATTATCAAAAAAAATTCCTACTGGTTTCAAAAACTGGTAATGTAAATTATTTTTGATTTCACATAAAAATAAATATAGTACTTGTTATAGTGATAATTGTTTTACAAATTTTTAGGTATCTCAACATGCTGATAAAATTGATAAGTGATTGTATGTATTGAGTAACCCACCATCCAAAATGATTAAATCTTATAATGCATAACTGGTGAATGTTTTTCTATTTCATACACGTGCATATGGGGAATAAAAAAAATGAATAGTGGTGTTTGATGGAGAGGATAACATCATAGAGAAATTGAAGTTTACTTTTAAGGTATGCTGTAAGAAATCATTGAACTATGTTATCTAAGAAAACATTACATAATGATGTCTAAATGTCATTGGTTGGATACTAAGAGAGGCTTGGGTGTTCATATAATCAATAGAATCATTGATATTAAATATATAATTCTTCTTACAATAAATGAAACTTTTTTATTATCTCTTCAAGAATATAAAATTTATTATAAAAATTGTTATCCTACTACAAGAGAGTTGGGAGATTGGTGGAGCATAATAAAAATTAAATCTTGAGAGAATTAGTTTACTGAAAGTGAATGTGGTTCCACTGATGTTCAAGAAATTGAAATTTTTCAAGAGACTGCTCCAAATCTATATTTTTCACAGAGAGAACAAAATATCATTGAGAACACCCCACAATTAAGGGTTGATGGTGACGATGATGTTAAAGATGTTACAACTGAATTTAAAATGACATGAGATGATGAAACTGAAACTAATATTGAAATTTATGATTTTGAGGAGGAAGATGAAGACATTGACATTGAAAACAATGAAGATGAGGATGAATATTAAAATTGAAATAGTTAAATGTTGGTTATAATCATATATAAAATATATCTATAGATAATTTTTTTTCAATTATTTACTAACAATAGTCATTTCATGTTCCAGATGGATGAAGATCTCTATCATATATTGTAGGAGGCTGATCAACCTTTGGACAAGCAAGATGTCATATCATATGACCCTCAGACTACTGGTTGTCCACAGAGCACTCATAGGGGGTGTGGTCTTGCCTGATTGATGATTCTAGACCCTATCCCCAAGCAACATCCACATTTGGGTTCGATCCACGCACACAGAGGTATGTCTACCTATTTATTTTAGATAGTTTTCATTAATTTATTTATATTATAATTTTTAGATTAATTTTTATTTTTTTCACAGCTTTACACAAATAGTTTTTGGATAGGGGGGTGCTATTTGGCGCAATTATTTTTCTGAGGCATGGGTTTCATGGGATCAGATTACCGTTGATGTCAGTACCGTATGTTTAAGAATTGGCTGGTACGTAAATAAATAATATTTATTTTGAATTTAATTTTATTTATAAATTTATATTATAATTTATTTGTAGGGATTATGGTCCCTCATTGATGAGATCATGAATGAGGCTATCTGGAAGGTATGGCAGGGAGCTATGTGTCTGTATTGCACTTAATTTTTCATAGTTTGAAAAGGAAAGCAATGGAGAATATAGGAGTGATAGAGTTTGATGATACATGTTGCATCCATTGACATGATTATATTTTATCTCAGGTTTGGGATGGATTATGTACATACTCGTTGAGTAGTCAGTTCTATAGTATATTAACAGTAGGTTGGAAAAATAGGGGGAAACAAGAAGTGACACATCGAGCCAGTAATCATACATTTAGTATACATAGAGAGCATATGGTAAGTAAATTTTTTAAATATTATATATAACATTTAAATGTAAATGTTTTATTTTATATTTATATAGGAAGTCTCATAGTTCGATATTACATAATACAATGTTTATAAGAGGATATATCGTGATCCATCCACTAGAGAGATTAAAGGTGCTCACCAGCGTCAGATTTTGGTCAGTATAATTTCATTTAGAGATATAAATTTAACATAAAATATTATTTTAACTATTTTAATTTTAAATTGAAATTAAAGGGGTCATATGAGGTCCCGACATTTAGACACATAGTGAGAGTTCGGATGAGACTGATGGTCAGACTAGTATCCTTGATTTGATGAGGCAGCATGGATATAGGCGACCTAGTATGCTTTTAAGAAATGCCAAGTTGTTGGTATTTGCTCTTGATTGGCCCCTAGGAGTTTTTATGGAACAACTGCAATGTTGGTGTCTAGCTCCAGAGGAGCTTGTAGAGAGACATCATCATCTGTTGCACAGTACCAAGAGCAGTTGTGAGCTCAGAGTGACCTTTTAGAGACTATGCATAGGGAGTAGGAGGAGATGCATCAGTGGTAGCAGTAGTAGCAGGAAGAGTTCCTATGACAGTAGCAGCATCAACAATAGGTCATGCATTATGAGATGAATTGGTGATGAAATTGGTAGGAACTAGAGCAGATGGAGTACATGTGACATCTGACTTATAGTTTAGGTATGGAGTTCCCTCCACCATCGCCTCCAGCTCCTCTAAATGACCCTCCCCCTCAATGATGTATTTTTATTTTATAATTTAACATTTGAATGTAATTTGTTTTTTTGTAATATTAACTATTTAATTTTTTAAATCATGCATTTTTATATTGTTGCGAATATTAGAGTTTTTATTATTTATTTAATTTTTTTATTATATTTATAATTTTATTAAATAGTATATTTTTATATTTTTTCAAATACTGAGGTCTTTATTATATTAATAATATTATTATTATTATTTCATTAATATTAATATTATAATAATAATTATTATTATTATTATTATTATTATTTTATAAATAATTTTATTATACTAATATTAATATTATTACATTATTTATATTATTATTATATTATTATTAATATTTTTCTATTTTTTTATTTGTTTCCCATTATTTGTGTCGGGCCTGTCACAAATACTAATTGTGACACTCTGTCCCAAAATGATTTTTAAAAAATTGGGTAAAGTATTTTTTATGGGTAGTTGACCCGTCATAATAGGTTTTTTTAAAAATTCGATGAACCTATTTTTGATGTAACTACTACCCGTCACAAATAATTAATTTTTAAAATGGTATGTCACAAAAGGTAATATTTGTGATACCCTTTTCCACATCGGGCCATTTGCGACGGGACCCCATCACAAAAGATCATTTGTAATGGGAACCCAATGCAAATGTACCATCACAAATATCCCTTTTTAGAGTAGTGCGTGTCCTCGCGCTATAATAAAAAACTAAGGTTTTCACAATAGATAATAGATGGGGACTCAATTAACCCCAATATATGTTCACATGGATGGCTATTAAAAGATTATGTTCACTTATTCCATTAGTAAAAACAATTCTTGGTCTATTTTGATAAATAATTGGTATTATTCCCCTAATTAAAAATACGCCTAGATATATATTTGTAATTTATATGGCATTACACAATCACTATGAACCTAGGTTCTTCTTTTTTGGTAGGATTTCTTTTATAGGATTGAGGAAATTTAAATTATAATGTAGAGTTTAATGGAAGGGGGTTTTATTAAATAGGTAATTAGAAACTTAAATATATTTTTTAACTCCCCTAATATTTTACGGTATGTCTTTTTCTTAAATAAAATTCATTCTCTTTGATAACTTATATTTCACAAAACACTGAGATTAAACAAACTCCAAAATATTATTATTTTAAAGCAGTCATTATCACCTAGTCATTAGAATGCAAGTAATAAATGAGATTAAATAAATTATGAAAATATAGTTTATACAACTTCTTAAAATGAATTTTTTGGTTACCAATTAATTAGGATCAAAAATAAAAAACCAATTTAACATAATGGAAGTGTTTTAATATAAAAATATTTTTATGTTCACAATGGGATTTTATCCTAATAAATTAAATTAACCACTATAAGTGAAAGATATTAAGGAAAATTTTATATTGTGTATTTAATAGAATGTGCTTCAATTCATTTAATATGTTTTATAGGATCAAGATAAGAATAAATTAAATTTTTAGCATAAAAAATATATTTTTCTAAAATATAATTTTTTCGCCTTTTGATGGAGCCCCTATCTAAAATCTAAATTTTAAGACTTAAAAAACATTTTTTAAAAAAGTAAACATTATTTTTTAAATTGTGATGTAAAAATTATCTTAGGGGGATTTTTTATTTTTTTCTAAAATGTTTCATCTTTTGATGAATATAGAAAAATAGTACATTTTAATTGAAAATGGTACTTTTGTCAAATTTATTCATATAGTTAAATTATAGATTAGTTTTTTATAAGTATAATTAGTTTAATTATACATAAATAAATCAAATTCATGTAATTTTAATCTATTTCACACTGAAATTGGATATAAATCATTTAGAACTCTGGAACTTTTTACTTTATAACCCCTCTTTTTCATTGGGTCTGTAGGATTAATTGTAAATCTAATATTTCTAATTATATGAATTAAATATGGTAAAATTTATTCCATATTTTTAATCAAAAACTCTAAATTAGTTTTTAATTTTGATTTCATTTTTAGGTCTAAAAAAATACTTGGTAAAATATTATTTACAGTAGTGTAGGTAAAATTAAGACAAGGGTTAAAGTTAAAAGATAAAACAGTAATATACATTAAAATTACAACATTTAATGGTTTTTTGAGGTATTTATGAACCCCAAACAGCCTCAAAAACATTAATTAATAATAAAATTAAGGTAAATTAATGGAACCACAATGTGTTTGGCTTTAAATATAAAATAATCCTTATTTTAATTACTTAATCCCACCTCCCCACAAGTATAAATACCACCCACACCAAACCATTTCTACCCACAAGACATAAAGATCCTATAATATCTCAAAAAAACCCTCTTCCCCACTCTCCCCACATTCAAGTGCTTATTTTACAACAAAAATACTAATCTTAGATCCTTTAAGATGAGATCTAAAGGAAGTCCGTTGAGGAAGATGTAACATTCTTCAATGAGAAATTTTGTTTTATTTCTATCTCCACTACTTCAATTATTATTATATATAGATTTTATAATGAAATCAGTATATTAAATATATTAATAACTTTTTATGTCATTGTTACTACCTATAAATTCACAAACTTCCATAAAATTCTATATGAAATCATCATTCGTGTGTACAGAAAACTACCGCACGCAATTTTTTATTGTTCATTCTTCCATTACCATATTTAAAGGTTGGGAATAATGATTAATTTAAAATTTATATATTATATATAAGATATTTATAATTTATATATGATTTTTTAATTATTATACAACACATACCTAAATAAAATTATCATGCGGTCACTATCGGAAATACGGAGTACAATAATGAAGTAATGGAGTGATTGAGTGTTTACGTATTAGAAATAAATAATATTTTTGGGGAATAGCATTTATGGTACAATGTAATAATAAAACATATAATTATTGGTCCACTATGGTGTTTCCTTAAGGACATGAAAGAATATATTGAGTGATTCTAATGGAATGGAAAAGTGATTTTCTGGTAGGGTGATGTTTTTTTAGAACACATAATTATGGGAAAGACAGATCATAATATGTGCATGGTGAGGGGATAATAATGAGATAAATAGATGTTTTTTGTGCTTAAATAAATGGGAGATTATTAGTGACCTTGGAAATAATTATTAATAAAATTATAAGGTGTCTTGTGGATTTATTTTCTAGAATTTTTGGATTTATGGTATGAGGTAAGAGTAAATTTTTTAATGCATCATTGTTTTCACCAAGGTTTTATGGTAATTCAAGTTATCAACATGTTTTAAGAGAATACATGAAAATTATCTTCACATGTTTGGTGTGTGGCAATTAATAGCTACATCATGTTATTTGGGGGATTAATTATAAGTATATTTTTTAAAATTAGTAACCTTATTTCAAAAAAAAATTATTTTAATCTTTTTTATGGTTCATAAGGGAAATAATTTGTCAAATTTTTTCTATTGAACTTTGCATGTGGTATTAAAGATTAATCTATTAATTAACCATATAAAGATTTAATCATATTTAATAACCTATACAAGCCATTTTTGTTATGATGATAACTAGAGATAGAATTAATGTCCTTTCATCCCATTATGGATCTTATGATCCACTAGTACTACAGGCATTATAACTTCAACTTGATTTCATGGAGTGTGACATAAATCATAAATTGATCAATACACAACCAAATAGTGATATTGTACTTATGATAAGAAATCATGTAAGTATATCTTCTCAAATTATTTTGAAATAAAATGTTTTCCTATTATTATAATTTATGATGATATCAATGCCCTTTTCAGACCTATTTGTTCTAAATTTTTTGTAATCATTAACCTTATAATGACTATGTTCTCTATTATTATCTAGTAAAACTTGGTAGTTATAATTATTTGCATGTCTATGTTTTCAATTTTCACTAGTGTTCCCTTAATTGGAATAGTAATTATGTGGTGATATTCTTCTTTATTTTCCCTCTTTTTAATGGGATATATTTTTGACCCCTTTTCTAAAGTGGGTTTTCCAAAATGGAAATTTTCAAACATACATATTTTATTTTAGAAGTGAAATATCAAATTTTAAGGACACAATTTTTTTAAATTCTTGATCATATCAGGATTCTAGATTATAAATCAATGGTTCCTATAAATGTATCTCAATTTCATGATGTGTTTCATGTATCTATCCTAATAAAGTATATAACTAATTCATCACATGTACTAAAATCAGAGGTCATACCACTGGAAAAATATATTTATTGAAGGGAAAAACTAGTATAAATAATAGATTCTAGATATAATTTATGTGAAAAAATACCACTCACCTTATTAAAGTTTTATGGAGAAACTACCCAATTTATGAAGCTATTTTGGAACATAAGTATGTGATGAGGTATAGGTATACTCATTTGTTTATATCCAAGTAAGGAATTAAAGAGTTTCCAGTCAGAGTGATTGTATCACTAAGAGGGGGAGGGGTGAATCAGGGATACTCTTTTTCTTTTATGTTTCTTTTCAACTGAAATAACCTTTGCCTCCCGTTAGAGATTTAAATTCCCTGTTAAAAACAAATCCAAAAAACATCCATAGGAACACAAATATTTACAAGGTTTGCTATTAAATAAGATTATAAACTCCATTGGTATGGTTTGGAAATGATCCAATACCATACAATCCACTAGAAAAAAAAATACTTGGATTACAATTAGTTGGATATACCCTTACACTCATGAAGCATTGGAAAATAATCCTACTAGTTCATGTGCACCCTCTTATCAAAATAAGGAAAAAAACTCAATATAACAACTCATGTTACCTACTCTTATTTTAAATTCAACAAATATATTCAATTTAAATACAATTCTTCAATTCCTTACCCAAAAGAAATGTAAGAAAGATTTGGACTTAGTTATGAAATACTAACTTCAATTTTCTTGGGTCTGATTCTCCTAGTTTGATTCCTCTAAGTTTGATTCTTTCAAAAAAAATATCTCAATCTGATTATCTACTAGAATACAATAGAAATGAATCAGCACCACTTTAATCATGGAGTATGATGAAACCCAGTATGATAGTTCCTCTATCCAAAAATATTTAATACAGAAAAAACCCAATACGAAAATCCTATTTTGATAATTCAGCTCGATACTAATATCAGTTGAATACAATAGAAAAACTTAATATGATGATCTATTGAATATGATAAATCATGAATACGGTGATCAGCCGAATACAATCGATGTAATCTTGTCTCTTCCCAGTTGAAATGTATTCAATACAAAACCAAATGGTACCACTTTATTTCTATGAAAACTCAGAGCTCCTCTCTCTACCATGATGAATAGTACATTGTCATCATCAAAGTAAAACATACTTTCCTCCTTTTATATATGACCCAAAAATGTGTTTAGGTTGGAATCCCAAAACAATTTCTCACTCACCTAAGTTATCCTAATTATGAATTTCTCTGGATGTAATAGAGAATTTATGTATTGGTCAATGCTTCTGAACTATTCTTTATACTTCTAAAATATTTACCTCTTCTTCTCGAAATTCTAATTTCAATTTCCATTATAATTACAATGGTTTAGTCTGGTTAGAATTACTGAGTAAAATTTCCTGAAACCAATTTCTTTATAAAAATACTCTATAAAAATTAAAATTGAACATGAAGAAATGGATTTCCACTCTTGAGATGCAATCATTCTTTTGAATTACAGGATCCCCCTTGATAGCACATTCATGTTACTTTGTTTATCAATTAAACTCTCATGCAATATATCTTGAAACAATTAAAATAAAAACTTCATTCATAGTCATGTGCTTATATCTCGACTTCCTTTGTGACATTAAATTCATTTGAGAACAAATGTAGCATCATCTAACTTGGATTGGAAAGTATCATAACTTTCCATTAATTCTAGTTTCTTTCTTTTTTTCTCAACTCGAGTATGATCTTTTCTGAATATGATCATTCTGGATATGATCATTTCTTCTTCCACTTGGGTATGATCAATTTGAAAAATAAATCGGCACCATTTATTAATATTTAATCAGCACTACCCTTTCAATCGGCACTTCCTTTTCAGTCAGCACCACTTTTTAAAAATAGCACCACCTTTTAAAACATCACCATATTTTAAAATAACAGCATGTTTTAAAACATCTCCTTGTTTTAAAACAACGCCAACTTTTAAAAAAATGTCACCTTTAAAAACAACACCTCCTTTTAAGACAACACATTCTATTAAAATAGATCCTCCCTTTAAAACAAAACCTCCTTTTAAAACAACACCTTATTTTAAAAAAGCACCTCCTTTTAAAATAGAAACTCCTTTTAAAAAACAACTCCTTTTAAAATAGAACCTCCTTTTAAAATAATACCTCATTTTAAAATAGTACCTCATTTTCAATTGGTATCAAATTTTCAATCAATTCCACCCTTTCATCATCACCTGCACCATCACGTACCCATGTCATGGGGTGTGGCAAAAAATATTTTTTAAGTTGAAATTTATTAAAGTGGTTGACCTAGGATGTCTCCCAAAGAGGAGTGCACACAAAATAGTTTTTCACTTATAATTAGAGGAAACAATAGGGCAGTATTTGAATTGATTTGATTTTGGAATGATATGAAAAAAAATAAGAAAAAAATTAAAAAAAATTAAAAAATAATAGATTGAAAACTATGATATGATAAGGATGATTAGGCCAGGGTCATTTTTCTATTTTCAAGGCGATCCTTGTTCTATTTTATTCAATCTTCTTCTTCTCAGTCATTTAATGTGAGATTCCATAATCCTTTCTTGTCACTCATTTGGTCGAATGGTTATTGGGAGAGAATAACTTACCACAATCTTAGTTTGGTAAATTCTCCTTCCATGTGCATGAGAGTTTTAATAAATATATTCAATTGACTTGGGAAATACTTAATCAAGTCTTGTTTATCCAAACAATCAAAAACATAAACTACCCCTATTCTACGTACTGACGATCATCGAGTACTTCACCACTAAGACATGGTTTATTTAATCATATAAAACAAACCCCTATGGAGAGATATATTTATCATTGAATAAACTAAAAAACAAAATCAAAATCAAAAATCAAATCTGATCACACTAGATAATAAAAATAGCTATATGAAATTGAAAACAAAGTTGTAGAAGAGGTATAAAATTTTTATTCAATAAAGTGCATTAAATCAAGAATTAAAAAATAGAAAACCTTTCCTTCCCATATAAATAATAGATTTACCCTTCCATGTTAAGGGTAATATAGATTTATGGGTAGGAATGAGGCATTACAAAACTATTAAAAATAAAATACAGAAAAAGAAAAGATAACAATTTGTCCAGAAGATTCTATCATCTGAATGTTTTCGGATATTTTTCCCCACCCTATTCAAATAAGACCATGGTCCCCTCTTATAGAATGATCAAAACCTAATTTACTTTATGTCCTCAAAATCTCAAATTAATGGGATCTTTCTAGATAAATAAATGTAATTATTATTGAAAATTACTTTTTATGGCTGATATTTCCAAAAATATTCTTTGAAAGTTTCAAATTCAATATCTACCTAAATGAAACCAAATATCCAAGATATTTAACATAAACATGTGTACTTGAGTTTTACATAAAATATAATTTGAATCACTTTAATTTGAGGTGTGAATACCGATCTATAATTAATTCACCGAGGTGGGGTGCACGCAGTCATCCAGAAAAATTGTCCAAATTTTGATGAATTTTTTGGGCCTCTATATGGAATAATTAGTTCATGTACTAGAAGAAAATGTTTGAGCACATAAATAATTGGATCAGAAAAAATAATTAAAAATATAGATCTATATTGTATAATATATGATTGAATTAGAAAAATACTTAAAATCTGTTAAATTTCTAGAATTAAGAAACTTTCTAATTTTAGCTCAAAACATACCATACATCTAAAATTGATCCATATATTCTCAAATTGATAAATATGGAGGTTTTAAATAAATGAAATTCATATTTAAAATGAGTAAAATATTATCTCTATAAATCCCCCAACACTTAAACCATGCCTTTCCTTATGCATAAAATCTCCACATTGAATTCAAAGGGAACCAATGTTATCTATATTCAAATTTCAAAGCAATAAAATCAATTGATTTTCAATGTAAAATAAAATTTCCAAATTGCACATAAAATATAAATTTCATTTCCCATTTTTCAAAGAAACAATCAATTCATGCATTTTACTTTTCCTATTTAAAAAATGATGTAACTTATCCTTTCATTCATTCATGCTTCTTAGCTCATTATTATTAAACATACCAAATCATGATCTAACTCTTTTTTGAATATTTTCTCTCATAACTCTTGATACAATTTAAGTGGATTTATTCTCATATAATTAGTACATGATCCTTATCCATAGGATTGTAAAGGAACTACTTTCTCCACTTTATAAGGACAAAAGGCACATAAAATCATGAGGACTTGAAATAAAGGTTCAAATGACTATGAGGCTTGAGGTTGGTAGGATTTGATGCTTTAAAATTTAAGTCTCAAGGAGTATGTTTATATCTTAAGTATAAAACATGATATAAATAATAAAAGTATAATGAAGTTATCCCCTTCAATGTAGAAACAAACACTTCCCCCAAAACTCAAATTAAAGGTTATGATCAAGTAAAGAATAATGAATGATTTTCTCACCCTCTTGAATTTTTTTACATTTATACTTTTTTTCTAATAAATTTTCATTTTTTTCATTTTTTTTCAAAACTTATTATTAGAAAAAACCACACATCCATCACATAACCACATAAAATTATAAAATCATCAGTTTGGAAAATGGTGATTTTTTGTTTTCCCAAATCATAACCCATTTTTCTATATTTTTTAGATTCTTTTTGTAATTTAATTTTTTTATATTTAATAGGCACAAAAAACTAGATTACAATGAATTATTTCATAAAATTTTAAAATTCCAACAATTCCACACCCACACTTTTGCCTTTAAATATATAACATCCATTTCACCATGATTATCTTTACCCCCACACTTCAACTTTAAAATATAATGAATATACTAAGAGTATGGTTGTAATGGATAAAAATTTCTAGAAACATGGATCATCCCTATAAAGGTCATTCAAGGTTTGTATGGGCTAAAAATAATTATTGTAAAGGTGTTATTTTAATGATATGTAGTTTTTTTCAAAATATTCCTCAATCATTTTAAATGTGTTTTTTCTATTTAGTAGATTTGACAAGTTTCAATACAAATTTGTTCCTGTTCCATGTCCCAAGTCCACTCAATAAATATGCTCAAGAAGAAATATGATGTACTTGGTCTATAAATCCTCTCAATAATGGGAAATATGATATTGTACAATCACTCAAGGAATTATTAACAATAGAAAATCAATTTACATGAATTTTAGAAATTCAAAGAAAGAAAAATTATATGGAAATTTCATTTACTTGAATCCATTAATTCCCTCAAATCATGAGTCCTCATTTCAATATTCATTCTTTAATTTAACCATAGAATTATCTATTTTACTAATTCAGTTTCATTAAAATTGAAATATAAAATAGGGCATCACTAAATTCTTATGAAAATCATGTCTCTTAGATAAGTAAGGTATAGCATAATTCAAGTGTCATTATTTTATTCTAGATTAGATGTCAAAACATGTTTTCATACAAAAATATAGGGTGTTTAAAAGATAAACAATAAAAGTGAACTCCATTTTTAAATAAAGATTATTCATAATTCATCCTTGTATATTTTGTACTTTCTTATTCCAACATGAACCTACAAAATAAAATTACTCAATTAAGCACATGGATCTTAACATTAATGTTAATAAATATAAGTGGGAGTGGGATGAATTCTTAACTACTTATCAGAATGAAATTTAAATTTAAATTCTGAATATTTAAAATAAAATTACTAGAAATAATGTAATGGAAAAATATTAGTATCATCCTCTAAGTGGGCCCAAAATTTTTACTAACTCTAGAGAACAGTACCAGCTATTACCCAAAACAAGATTGTGGGTGGATCTTCTTGGAAATGAACCACTACGTGTGGCTTTTCCCAGATTGTGTGCCATCCATCTAGGTGAGTAATGATCCATGAAAAATGTAAACAAGATCCATCCCATTCAGAAATAAGAATAGATTTCATGGAGGGGTGGGATGAAGTACAGATCACCCTCTTCTTTTTTCTCTACTTGTGAAACCTTCTCCTTATTTTCAAGTGTTGTCTCAACATGGGTTGTATGAAAAGAATAATTTAAGGGAGATTTAAAACATAAGTTTGATGTATTAATATCAAATATTTTATTTTAATGTGGGAATCTTATATATTTGGTTCTTTAAGTAGATAAAATATGATCTCTTATTATACTCCCTTTAGTAAATGTTCAATGTCTCCATGAATCTCGAAGTATTCTTCAACAGGTGCATCTTTTTTCATCATCTTCCTTTAGGGAATAATTTGAGTAGGTCAAATCTGAAAATTAAAAAAAAATTGGAGTGAAAATAAAATTAGTTTTAACATAATTAATATTATTTGACTTCAAGAAAATATTATTTCCCTAGGTTTTTTTAGCTTCAATCTCTTCTTTATTGGAAAGCACATCTCAGAGTTGATTCCCATTGGATGGAGGCAGGTAGTCGACCTCTTCTATCTTTTCTTCAATATCAGGGATGATTTTTAAAATTCTTTCCACCACTGGATCAGGTTATTTGGAAGTAATAGGGGGATAAATTTCTTCTTCAAATTCATTTTTTATGTCATAAATATCTTTTTGATCCCCCACATATATCTCAAGCTATGTTCTCTCTTGGGTAGCATGGACATATTCAGCGAGCCTTCCAATTTGTCCTTATAGTCCTCCTATGGAATCTTGAAGCTACTTTAATTGAGCTATATTATACTACAAACATATTATTCTTATTATTGATTCACATGTGAGTATTAATTCCATTTATAGTAATAATAGTTAGAATACTCCATGGAAAAAGTATTATTTTTAATTATTTCTTTAAAAAAAATTAAAAGGGTCCAAAATTTATAATTAGATTGTGGCACAACCTTCCCAGAAATAGATAAACGTTTAACACATGCCTATAATGGGGCTTGGAAAAAAATATTTCCAAAATTAAAATGTAGTAAAGTGTTTGACCTAGGATGTCTCCTGAAGAGGAGTGCACACAAAATAGTTTTTCACCCTTAATTTGAGGAAAAAATGAGGTGGTTTTTGAATTGATTTGATTTTTAGATGAGATGAAAAAGAATTTAATTAAGAAAATGGTTGAATAAAAATTGAAAAAAAATATTGAAAACTATGATATGATAAGGGTTATTAGGTCAGCTTTAGTTTTCTATTTACAATGTTATCCTTATTCTATTTTATTCTAACTTCTTATGCCATGTCATGTAAAGTGAGATTCCACAATCGTTTCCTATCACTCATTTGGATGAATGGTGATGATGATAGAATACCTTAACAAGATCTTACTTTTTCTACACTCCTTCCATATGAAATTGATTTGTAGTAAATATTCTCAATTGAATTGGGTAATACCTGATTGGGTCTTGTTTATCCCAAACAATCAAAAACATTTTTTACCCCTCTTTCACACACTAATGATCCTCGAGTACTTCACCACTAAGCATTGGTATATTCCATCATATATAAATCAAAACCTAGTGGAGGGATATAATAATCATTGGCCAAATATAAAATCAATAATGTAATAAAAAAAATATGATCGTACTTGATAATAAGAACTGTTATATGAAATTGAAAACAATGTTGTAGAAGAGATGGAGAATTTTCCTTCAATAAAGTGCATGAACTCAAGAATTACAAAATAAAAAAACCTAGCCTTCCCTAATAACTAAAATTTTAACCCCACCATTTTAAGGGTAATGTATATTTATGGCCAAGAATAAGGCATTAAAAAACAATGAATATGAAAAGAAATTAAAAGAAAAGAAGAAAAGTTGTTCGAAAATTATATCATCCTAATGATTTCTCCTATTTTTCACCACCCCTTCAAATCAGACCAAAGTACCTCATTATAGGATTCTCAAAATAAAATTTAACTTATATCATAAAAATATCAAATTAATTGGAAATTTCTAGAGAAGGATATGGAATTATTTTTGAGGATGTCGTTTTTGGACGAGATTTCCAAATATATTCTTTGAACATTTCTCATTCAATATCTTACATAATGAAACAAAATCTCTATGTTATTCCACATGAACATTAATACTTGAGTTTTATTTACACTCCAATTTGAATCACTTTAATTAAAGGTGTGATGACCAATTTATAATTAATTTACTAAGGTGGGGTCTATGCAGTTATCCCAAAAAATTGTCCAACTTCAATGAATTTTTCAGGCCTTTATATGGATGCATCATCTCATGTAACAAAAGAAAAGGTTATATCACATAAATAATTGGATCCTAAAATAAATAATCACATAATTTTGATATATATTGTAAAATATATAGTCAAATTACCAAAATACTTAAAATATAATAAATTTTTGTAATTAAGAAACTTTCCAATTTTAGCTCAAAACATACCATACATCTAAAATTAATACATATACACTGAAATTAAAAAATATGGAGGTTTTAAATAAATGAAATTAATATATAAAATTGGTAAATTATTATCTCTATCACGCCACTTTTCATCAGCACTACTTTCCATAGGCACCACTCCTCATCGGCACTAATTTTCATCGGCACCACTTTTCATCCTTCTTTCACCTAAATGTGATTATTTTGGAAAACAAATAGAATCACTTATTTTTATTTTCCACCTAGATATGATAAATTCGGATATGATCCTTTTCATATTGATAGCATATCTTTCACTATCCCTTTATTCCATCTATATTTCATCACAAGTTCTCTATTCAACTCATGATATATGTAAAATACAAATCAGAAATGCATCATCACATTTTATTCAATCATATTCATAGAGACTATGATTCAAAACATCCACTTCTTTCATTTCAGTTCTAGAATGAATCTGATGATATTCAATTCCTCATTACTATCTTCTCCCATTCTATACTTGAGTCATGTCTGGTCAAAACTTTTATTTTGAAATAATTTCTTCTCATTGTGATGGACCTTCATAGTGAGGACGATTCTTTTGAAAAAACGAGACTGATTCATTTCAAAACATGGATCCGATAATTTAGAAAACATAAATCTGATTTCTTTCAATACATGAATTTTATTCTTTAGAAAACACGTATCATATTATTTTCAAAATAATCCCCAATACAATTTTTTTGAAACCAATACATTTTTTTCTGAAAATAAAATGATTAATAATACCTTTCTTCTTTCCCAGTAAAATTGATCACCCAAAAAGGATCTTTCTTTTGATACCTTTCAATCCAAATTCCCATTTATCATCATTCTAAACATGATTTCTTTCTTTTTCATACTGATTTATCGATAAAAAATACAACCAAAAAAAACTTGGGCCTAACAATCTACTCATTTTTATTTTTTTTCAATAGCCTCTTCCATCACTTCAACCACATGAAACTTTTATTTCTTTTATTTTCTCCATTACTTTCTTTCTCCCCTTATTTCTTTAATCTCTCCCCCTTTCTCTTATCTCTCCCCCTTATTTACAATCAAATTCAAAGGGGACATCATGATAATTTTCTCCCTTATTTATAAATGATCTCTATTTCTAGGGTTCAGAAGCTTTCTTCAACCTAGGTATCACATGAGTTTCTTAACAAAGATCCATTATCTAAACAACTCTAAGTCTATGTGGGTAAACCCAGTGTAGAAAAAAATTGTATAATCAAGGTTATCAATGTTTTCTATAATAAAACTTTCATGTAATACCTTTTCATGTTTCTTCTAGAATTCTCATGTTTGGGGAAATTCTTGAAATAATTTATCTAAGATAAAAGTAACCTGCACCCATATCAAGAAATACATCAGAATGTTCAGGTGTATAAAAACAAATTTTCAAAACAAACTTTTTGCATCCTCATTACATTATTTTTCAAGAAATGTAAGAGATTCATCAATTACATCTTTCTTATTTACACTCCTTCAATTACCTGCATTTTTTAAAAAGTATAAAAAGATATTGGGGATAAGTATGAACCTCAATTGTTCCTTTGAAATAAAAATCAGACTAAGATTCCCCTATTAGTATTGTCTTCATCTTCTTCTTCTTGGATTTTTCATTAGATATGATTTCTTCCGTTCATTCATCCTTCTATTGTTTTGTAATGACTTTCTTCTTATCTGTCAAATCTTTTGATGCAGATTTCAACTTTTCTTCATATTTAAGAAAATCCTTTTTAAAATAATTTTTTTCCATGTTTTCCACTGATATCTTTTTCTCTGGCAAGATAGTGGAACAAGTTTTGATATAATATCCTTCTTTCTCATCTTTACTATCTATTAATACCTTTTTGTCATTATTTCACATATATTTAGAAGTCTACTTTTTTCCTTTATTCTTTAACTTTCTTTTGTACTTCCTCTAATTTCCTAGTCATGTAAATGTGTTATGGACAAATAATTAAGCAGTCTTTCTCTTTGGTCTCGGTAGATCTTTTTTTATTATCTTCAAAAACATTTGGCTTCTGAAAATTGTTTAGAAACTTGTAACACCCGAGAATTTTAGAAGAAATATTTTTTTTTATTTTATATAAATCATCAATGGAATCTTTCACTACACACAACACTATCTTGTATTGCTTTACACGCAATCGCGACCTTCCTTGATAGCTTGTGTTGTACGCAATACCGAGTTTCACTAAACAAAGATATGCTATTAAAATATTATTAAAACTAGCCCTTATGAATAGTAATAACCACTTTTTACAATTTTGTAAATTTTAATTTTCAAAATGGAATTTTTTTTTGGATTCAGAATATCAAAATTAGCCTAGGGTGAAATTTTGGTATTTATCTGGAAACTTTCAATTTTGGATGAATAGTGAAAACACTGGGTTACTATTTAAAAACCGACTTTTTATTTAAATAATTATTTATTTTATTTAAATTGATTTTATGTCAAAATTGATACATAATACCTATATAATTTCAATGTAATTCATTGGAGTAATTTTATAATAATTTTAGATATATAAAAATTTTATTGAGCTTTTCACCGTCTTTTACCCACCTCCTAGGAGAATTTGAAAATTTACATAAAACTTAATTTTACCGCTTCTGTGAGTGGAATTTCACAAATCCGAGAGACATGTTTGATGTCATTAAGTAAAATGTGGTTCAATGAGATGAAAATAATTTTCATAAATAGTAACTTTTTACTTTTATTTACCATGGTTAAAAGTAAATAGGGTAATTAAGGGTTAAAATGATATTATTATTACCCTAACACATGTCCTAATTCTATTGGATAATTTTAATTCGACCTAAAACAACCTTAGGAATAAAATATGACCATTTAGGCCCACTTGGATTAGATTAGGACATTTATTATTAATTTATTTAAAGAAGGGTTAAAATAGTTAAAATCAATGTTTAATAAGTAAATAATTTTTAATATAGGGTTATACGTAAGCTAAATTCGACTATAAATATTCATTAGGAAGATAAAAGTATTTCCTACATAATGGTATTTTATTTGTAATTTTTATACATTAAATAATTTAATTTATTTATGACACAACGATGATGCAGTAATAATATTATTAATGAAATTTTGACATAATTGATGTTATAAATACCCAAATAAATGTAATTTGAGACTTTTTATGAATTACACTAATTTTATAGGTTAATATGACATCTTAGTATTGATTTGATTAACGTTTTTCGAACTAATAATTCTGTTATGATTTTCACAAAAATCAATTACTAAATAGTGTCAAAATTGACATAAAATAGTTTTTAAAACAAATATTATATTATTAATTGTTATTTTATTTCTAAAAATCTAAGGTTCGGCCAAATGACTTATATAAGGTTATATATATTAATAATAAACAACTTGGGGTTATTTTGGCTTGTTATAGTAAGTTTATTAACCTTATAGTGTAAGAAAACAAGAAGACGCGGTAAAAGTAAAATTATCTAACTTAAAGTTAAATCTAAATGATAAGGTTAAAATAGAAACCTAAACTTGTCTAAATTCTATTGTATTAGAGTATTTCAACCCATCCACACCTTATCTTAGAAATAAATCAATTTGGATATATTAAAAACCGAATATGAATTTATAATAAAACAATATTTTTAGTTATTCCAAAGGTGCCCCTCTCCTCCCTTATAAAAGGGCACCTCCTCCCTCTCTTCCTCACACCACTTTGAGCTTTCAAAATCGGCCAACCCCTACCAAATTCTCTTCTACACTTACATAGAAACATCCTAGATGTTTTTTTCTTCTTAAAAGACCAATTTTAGTGCCCTAAGAGGAGGTCTCAAAGAGGCGCTTCAAAGAATAGGTAATGTCCGTTACCAATTCTTTCAACTTTATTTCTTCTTCCACTTCCTCTTCTTTAAATGTTTCATTATGAAGTAATAACATCAGTATAACTCATATACATATATGTTATTATAAGTATGAAACAACCCAATTTTACCATCTATACATCCTACGAAAATCAAAATCACCATGCATGCGTACGTACGGAATACCGTCTCCACGCCGTGGTGAAATCTGTTTTTCCACCAACACCTTACATGGATGGTTATAATGGTGTAAAGAATAACTATATATTGTTATTATAACATCATAATGATTCTGATATATTATACCATCCACTCCAAATTCTATTCAATAATTATGGGAACGATATCATCGCTCGTGCGTATGTACGGACTACTGTCTCCATGACGCGATGAGATTAATTCTCCATGTTAACCATACATGAATGATCATAAAGTTTATATAATGAATAATAATGAAATATATGTATATGATGAATATATATTATATATAAATCATGTTTTAAATTCAGGAATTATTTAAATCAGGATATAAGTATTTATATCAATAATGACAAGTCGAAACAAATACGATAAATGAAATGATTTTACCCAAAACGCTGCTTTAACATGGAATTTACAAAAGAACGGGTAATATAGAGTCATAAGTGAAACATATATGATATCATAATAATAAATATGATTCTGTAATAAGTCAATGACATTATTTAAATCATTATACAGGAGGTTCGGATACGTACGAAGCATATCAAACCTAAGGTAAGGGATAATTTTTCAAATCTCATTTTTATCCGAGATTTCTTATTCGAAAGTATTTACTAGGGTTATTTATATCAACCATGTCCATGTTTTATAAAAAAAATTCATCCTTTTTAACCATTATTCACTTTTACTACATGCTATGTAATGAATCTTTCTTTTGTTTATGTTATGAGGTACTTTTTGACTTTTTTGGAAAAAGTATGAGAAGAATGTTTTTTTTAATTTATACAGCACGAATGGATTTTTACGGTTTTATAAAGCCTTATTTTCATTAAGCTTCCTCCAAAATATTTCATGACTATTTTCAACAAAATACTTTTCATTTAAAATTGTATGATGTTTTATGAAAAGAAATTGATTTTGAAGAAAGATATTTTCTTCAAGAATTCATTTCAAGTGTTTTATCAAAACCATTTTCTATCTAAGATGAAATTATTTCATATGTGTATGTTTCAAGTATAACGTGTCTTTGATTTACATGCTTTCACTTTTCTTATGATGAAATATCCATTTGTTTTATATGGATTATGTGATGATGATATGATGTTTATGAAACCCATTTTTATTCTTTGGGTTATGATGAATGATTTAAGTTTATGTTGTGGCACAAGTAAGAATGATTTCATTATGAGATGGGTGAGACCTATATATCCCTCCAAATCATTGGGTAAAGATTTATATCTCATGAGATAGACATGGATGGAATGGTAATTTAATCCGGTTCAGTGTTACAGGACTTAAACGGGGAGTGAACTCGATTCAAAAAGGGTCTTTGTCCACTAATATGGTCTTGGTAGCAATGCCTTGGCTACTATGGAAATCATAACATGTGGTTAATGGTTTCCACATTTACATGTTTTATTCCCATGCTATTTTATCATGCTTAATGTTTCTTTATGATCTATGCCTTACATATTACTATGATTTATGTCATTGCTCAATATTTTGATGTTTAAATATTATGTTCATGTTTTGAAGTTCAAATGTATGTGATTTGTTTTATTTTATCCATACTTACCCTTACTGAGAATTTGAGCTCACCCTTTTATATGTTTTCTTTTCACCTGGATTTAAAGAAATTTTTTAGGTAATAAAACAAAAGGGGAAGATCGTTATGGGAGATGTTGAATATCTTTCACCACGATTAGAAGTTTATGTTCCGAGTTTCCAAAGACACTAAACTATTACGATTCTTGAGTGTTGTTTTTTACTATGAAATAAGTATTCCCCAAAAGTAATGTATCGTTCATGTACATCAAGTTTTGGTTCTCTACAGTTGGTATCAGAGGAAAGGTTTAGTCAACCTTTGGAAACTAGGATGCGAGAACTTTAGTGATATCCCTAGAGATATTTCTAAGTTATATGTATTGATGTCCCTAAGGTTATCTATAAGTTTAGGTTATTGTTCTAAAATTATGGTAGCGATATTCGATTAAACTTAAGATGTTAGATACTGAAGTTACTCCCCCTTTATTATGATTTCTGTCTCTCACACTATTCTTTTTGGGTTTTAGAAAATGGTTGGAAACAAGATGATTCACGATAATGAGGGATATGATGGACAATGGAATGATATTCTTCATGAGAAACCAAATAAAATTGGATTTGGAAGTCCAAACATCATTATTATATCGAATCAGAAATCTCATAATATGATCAATAAACTCAAATTTGGTAAGTTTCCTGACTCGACTAATAAGAGAAAGATGGAGTTTCATGATGATCATAGAGGAAAGAAAGTTCAATTTCCCATATATAAATCATGTGGGAAGAGGAATCAAGGAGAATGTTTTAAAGGAACTGGAAGATTATTTGGGTGTAGAAAAGAAGGACATAAAGCTAGTAAGTGCAAAGGAAAAGGTTCAGTTAACACCATGGATGAGGATAATGGTATTGCTACAACATCAACAATGGTTAAATGTTTTAAATGTGGAATGTACGGGCATTATGCAAACAAATTCCCTAAGGGAAAGTCTCATGAAGAGAATAAGTATGGTCGTATGGGTAGTATTTATGTTGATGATGATGAAGAGACTACAAATGATATGTGAGATGAAAGAATTGTTGAAGCTCGGTCAATGGTTTATGAAGGTAGTGGAATGATTACATGTTTTTCAATTGTAATGTTGTATAAGTAATAGCATGGTACTGTGGAATAAAGAGACATATAAGGATTGTTACACTATTGTATTTCCTTATGTTTTGAAAGTGTATAATGAATGGTACCAGTTACCATGAAAGGTTATTCAAATATTTTTGGAAAGTAGATGATATGCGCATAATGAAGGGATGAGGAGAAAATTAAATGTTTGATAGTATTCATGAGCTCATGACTGATATAAGGAGAAGGTTCTATCATGGTTTTAGTATATATATTTTTTGGATTTTGGTATGTTGAAAGAGTTAACTTTTGACAGCTTTCATGTTTTCACTAAGGTTTAATGGGTATTTTCAAGAGAATACATGATTAAGGTATTCACATGATTGGAATGTGACCAACAAGATATATGGGGGATAAATGATGGTTTGTTGATGAAATTTCAAGTAATCGTTTTCTTTATACTATGAGGTTGGACCGAAGTATTTTAGATAACGATTAGAATGGATTATGTTGGAAATAATATAGTATTGTTTAAGGTTAAAACTTTTTCGATATTATTAATGGAAAGTTATAATAATGTATTTTTAGAAAAAAATGGACAACCTGTAGGACGGGCGACAACCCATCGCGTCGGACAGGGATATGGGAATCGAACCCACAACTGAAGTGCGACTGGCCTTTATCGCATACCAATGGCCTACAGGAAGTCCCTGTTTAGTAAAAACTAGTTTTATTATATTAAGCAGTATGATATATGAAGTATAATTCCATTTTAGGAACCATATATGATTAATCTCACTATATATCGACTTATGTATATTTAATAACTTTTGCTAACCCTTTGTTTGAGATAGATGGAATGACCTATCATTCTATCACATGATCTGCGAACACTTTACGAAAAACAAATTCAACTTCATTTCTTTAAGAGATGAAGTGGAAATTGTTTGAGGCATGAACAACAGTGATATTGTACCAAAATAAAGTAAGTATTTATTCTAAATCAAATTCTTCAACTTTAGGGAAATGATCTTGAAAACCAAAAGTGTTGTCCTAGTGCCCTTATATCCGATGAATCAGATGGTACCCTGGATCATCACAAATTTATGGCTTTTTGATTGTTGGATTTTTCATATCCATGTTCTCTACCACTCTCCATCAGAACTTGATGGTTAGATTTTTCTTCCATATCCATATTTTCACCTATGTTCTCCTACGTGAAAACCCAGTGATGAGTTAATTTGGGTAACCGTTATGTTTTATACTTTAGTTTTTTAAGCCAAGTTTTGGTATTCCTTTTTACAATGTGGGTTTATATTAAAGAAACTTTCGAGTAGTAAACCATTTATAACCCCGACGAATTTCGAGGGCGAAATTCATTTCAAGGGGGTATAATGTAACACCTGAGACTTTTATAAGAAATATTTTGTTTTTATTTTATATAAATCATCAAAGGAATCTTTCAACACACACAACACTATCTTGGCTTGCTTTACACGCAATCGAGACCTTCCTTGATAGCTTGTGTCGTACGCAATACCGAGTTTCACTAAACAATGATATGATATTAAAATATTATTAAAACTAGCCGTTATGAATAGTAATAACCACTTTTTGAAATTTTGTAAATTTTATTTTTCAAAATGGACTTTGTTTTTGGATTCGGAATATCGAAATTAGCCTAGGGTGAAATTTTGGTATTTTTCTGGAAACTTTCAATTATTGATAAATAGTGAAAACACTAGGTTGCTATTTAAAAACCGACTTTTTATTTAAATAATTATTTATTTTATTTAAATTTATTTTAGGTAAAAATTGATACAAAATACCTATATAAGTTCAATGTAATTCATTGGAGTAATTTTATAATAAATTTAGATATATAAAAAATTTATTGAACTTTTCACCGTCTTTTACCCTCCTACTAGGAGAATTTGCAAATTTACATAAAAATTAATTTTACCTCTTCTGTGAGTGGAATTTCAAAAATCCGAGAGACACAGTTGATTTCAGAAAGTAAAATGTGGTTCAATGAGATGAAAATAATATTTGGTGAATAGTAAATTTTTACTTTTATTTACCATGGTTAAAAGTAAATAGGTTAATTAAGGGTAAAAATGATATTATTATTACCCTAAAACATGTCCTAATTCTATTGGATAAGTATAATTCGACCAAAAACAACCTTATTAATAAAATATGACCATTTAGGCCCACTTGGATTAGATTAGGACATTTATTATTAATTTATTTAAAGAAGGGTTAAAATAGTTAAAATCAATGTTTAATAAGTAATTAATTTTTAATATAGGGTTATACATATGATAAATTCGACTAAAAATATTAATTAGAAATATAAAAATATTCTATACATAATGGTATTTTATTTTTAATTTTTAGACATTAAATAATTTAATTTATTTATAACACAAAGATGATGCAGTAATTATCATATTAATGAAATATTGACATAATTGATGTTATAAATACATAAATAAATGTAATTTGAGACTTTTTTTGAATTCCAATAATTTTATAGGTTAATATGACATGTTAGTATTTATTTAATTAACTCTTTTCGAACTAATCATTCTTTTATGATTTTCACAAAAAACAATTACTAAATAGTGTCACAATTGACATAAAATAGTTTTTAAAACAAATATTATATTATTAATTGTTATTTTATTCCTAAAAATCTAATGTTCAGCCAAATGACTTATATAAGGTTATATATGTAAATAATAAACAACTTGGGGTTCTTTTGTCTTATTATAGTAAGTTTATTAACCTTATAGTGTAAGAAAACAAGAAGACACGGTAAAAGTAAAATTATCTAACTTAAAGTTAAATCTAAATGATAAGGTTAAAATAGAAACCTAAACTTGTCTAAATTCTGTTTGATTAGAGTATTTCTACCCATCCCCACCTTATCTTCGAAATAACTCAATTTGGATCTATTAAAAACCGAATATGACTTTATAATAAAATAATATTTTTAGTTATTCCAAAGGTGCCCCTCTCCTCCCTTATAAAAGGGCACCTCCTCCCTCTCTTCCTCACACCACTTTGAGCCTTCAAGATCGGCCCACACCTGCCAAATTCTCTTCTCCACTTCCATATAATCATCCTAGAGGTTCTGGTAATCTTCAAAGACCAATTTTAGTGCCCTAAGAGGAGGTATCAAAGAGGCGCTTCAAAGAAGAGGTAATGTCCGTTACCGATTCTTTCAACGTTATTTCTTCTTCCACTTCCTCTTATTTAGCTATTTCATATGAAGTAATAACATAAGTATAACTCATATACTGATATGTTATTATAAGTATGAAACAACCCAATTTCACTATCTATCCATCCTATGAAAATCAAAATCACCACGCGTGCGTACGTACGGAATACCGTCTCCACGCCGTGGTGAAATCTGTTTTTTCACCAACTCCTTAAATTGATGGGTATAATGGTGTAAATAATAACTATATATGGTTATTATAACATCATTCTGATTTTGATATATTATACCATCCACTCCAAATTCTATTCAATAATTATGGGAATGATATCATCGATCGTGCGTACGTACGGACTACCGTCTCCACGACGTGATGAGATTCATTCTCCATGTTAACCATATATGAATAATCTTAAAGTTTATATAAGGAATAATAATGAAATATATGAAATTATAATTCTACTAGATTTATGTATATATATATATATATATGTCATCTATTTAGTTTCATTCAATTCAATAAGGAAACGAAAACAGCGTTCATGCATACATACGGCCTACCGTCTCCATGAATGGTGTATTTCATTCTTTTTATCGATCTATAATATATATATATGTATATGATGAATATATATTATATATAAATCATGTTTTATATTATGGAATTATGTAAATCAGGATATAATTATTAATATCAAGAACGACAAGTCGAAACACATACGATAAATGAAATGATTTTACCCAAAATGCTGCTTTAACATGGAATTTACAAAAGAACGGGTAATATAAAGTCATATGTGAAACATATATGATATCATAACAATGAATATGATTCTTTAATAAGTAAATAAAATTATTAAAATCATTATACAGGAGGTTTGGATATGTACGAAGCATATCATACTAAGGTAAGGGATAATTTTTCAAATTTCATTTTTATCCGAGATTGCTTATTCGTATGTATTTACTGGGGTTATTTCTATCAACCATGTCCTTGTTTTATAAAAGTGTTTCATCCTTTTTACCCATTATTGACTTTTGCTACATGGTATGTAAGTAATATTTCTTTTGTTTATGTTACGAGGTACTTTTTTACTTTTCTGGAAAAAGTAAGAGAAGAATGTTTTTTTAACTTATACAGCACGAACGGATTTTTACGGTTTTATAAAGCCTTATTTTTATGAAGCTTCCTCCAAAATATTTCATGACTATTTTCAACAAAATATTTTTCTTTTAAAATTTCATGATGTTTTTTGAAAAGAAATTTATTTTGAAGAAGAAAGGATATTATCCTCAAGAATTCATTTCGAGTGTTTTATCAAAACCATTTTCTATCTAAGATGACATTATTTCATATGTGTATGTTTCAAGTATAATGTCTCTATGATTTACATGATTTCACTTTTCTTATGATGAAATATCCATTTGTTTTATATGGATTATGTGATGATGATATGATGTTTATGAAACCCATTTTTATTCTTTGGGTTGTGATGAATGTTTTATGTTTATGTTGTGGCACAAGTAAGAATGATTTCCTTATGAGATGGGTGGGACCTATGTCTCCCTCTAATGCATTGGGTAAAGATTTATATCTCATGAGATAGACATGGCTGGAACGGTAAGTTAATCTGGTTCAGTGTTACAGGACTGAAACGAGGAGTGGACTCGATTCAGAAAGGGGCTTTGTCCACTAAGATGGTCTTTGAAGCAGTGCCTTGGCTACTATGGAAATCATAACATGTGCTTAATGGTTGCCACAATTACATGTTTTATTCCCATGCTATTTTATCATGATTAATTTTTCATTATGATTTGTGTCATACGTACTACCATGATTTATGTCATTGCTCAAGATTTTGATGTTTAAATATTATGTTCATGTTTTGAAGTTCAAATTTATTTGATTTGTTTTATTTTATCCATGCTTACCCTTACTGAGCATTTGAGCTCAACCTTTTATATGTTTTCTTTTCCCTAGGATTTAAAGAAATGTTTTAGGTAAGAAAGCAAAAGGGGATGATCTTTATGGGAGATTTTGAAGATCTTTCACCACGATTAGAAGTTTACGTTCCGAGTTTCCAAAGACACTAAACTATTATGGTCTTTGAGTGTTGGTTTTTACTATGTAATAAGTATTCCGCAAAAGTAATTTAATATTCATGTACTTCAAGTTTTGGGTCTCTACAAAAATTATGTTGTGCTAGTAACAAAACAATATATATTTTTATAAGGTGTCTAGGTTGTTCACATCTTTCATAGATAGTTTCCTAAGGTTGGAATCTATTTTTAACCTTTACTTTATCCTTCTTAGATTTCTTTAACACAACATTATCAGACTTCTTCTTTTGAGGCCATTAACTCCTCCTAAAACTATGCCTTTCATAACCTATGGGATTATAATAATGTTGTTTATTGAACCAAAACATACTTTTTGTGTGTCTAAATCCCTTATAATAAATGAAATATCCATAGAAATAGTATTTTCCACTGAAACATCCGTACTGATTGGAATTTTGAATACGTTTCCCATTACCCTTTATATTTTCAATCAGATTCATCTTTTTATTTTCAGCCTTAATAGAATCAAAGTTATTTGAATTTTTTCTAGATCTAGATAAAACATTTTCAAACTCAGAATGTTTTTTAGCTTCTGAATTATTCAGTTTGTCCACACACATACCTTTCCCAGCATTCTCTTTTTCAGAAACACTCCCATTATTCATTTCACCCTTTGAATGTAACTTTTATCAAAACCTCTCAAGTTTTTCATTACGAGAACATTCACCAACTTCTATAATAGAGTTTTGGAGACTTGTATTCCTTAATTCATCGTAAGATAACTTTTTTTGGGAAAAATTCCAACTCTTCTTCCTTCTCCTTCAACTTTACCTCCAAATGATCATTATGATTCTTTTATTCTTAAAGATATTTCTTTATATCTCCAATCACTTCCATAATATTATTCTTATCTTTTGAAAAAATTTCTTAAATTGTTAAGGAACATTAATATTTCAACACCATATTTTTCTTTTTAAGTTTTCTGGGTTTTTTCAAGCATTCCTTCAACTCTTCTTTCAAATACATCTCATGTTGATTTTATTCATCTTAAAAACTATTAATTCTAAATTATTCATCATTAATTATTGTAATAAAATTATTTTCCCCATCATTCTCAATAGATTTTTTAAATTCAACTTCAATTTCTTCTTATTATTTGGAATAACTAATTTCACCACTAGAAGAACTTTCCTGATTTACTATTGCAATAAACATGTTGTCCTCACCACCATTTTTAACCTCATCATTGTCATATTCTTTAGAGAAAAAATCTTCTACTTTTGGATTTATAGAACTTCTTATATTAACTCCAAGAATAGAATATTTCTTTATCACCCTTTTTCTTTAAAGATCATCTTAGCCTTCTTTATCTTTTTCAATTTCTTCTTCATCAACTTCTTCTTCATTACCTCTTTATGGAAAAATTGAAAGAAAATTCCCAACAACTCTGCATCCAAAACATTTTAAGGTAAGTTTCTATTTATACCTTCATGTACCTCTTTTTATATTTTTAGAAAACAAGGATAAAATAACATTAAGATTTTTATATACCTCATTTTTAAAGTCATAATCACCATCTTCTTCTTCATAAATAATCTTCTTTGACTTTTCTTTCTTCACAGTCTTGAAATACATTTCTCAATCGAATTTTGTTTTTCTATTCAGGGATTTCTCTCTTATCATTTCATAAGTAATAAGAGTGCTATGAAAATCATCTAGAGATAATGTTTTAGGATCACTATCTTCAAATGAATAAGGCCTTGCATCGAATTTATCAGGAAGGATTCTCAATATCTTTTCAAAAATAGTAGAATCTTCTAAATTTTCACCATGAAATCTAATAGTGCTCACAATTTCATTTAACCCGGTAAATTATTCATCGATATATTCCTGCTCACCCATATTTATGTCTTTAATATTCAATCAACATATTTTCAACTTTTCCTTCTTCACATTTGTATTGAATTCATAAATGTAATTTAGTTTATCTCATATTCCATTGTTAGTATAAAATCTTTTCACTCTTAATAATTCACTTTTAGAAAGTGATTATAATATAGCATTCTTCTCCCTTCCATAATTCTCAAGATGCTTCTTATCAACATGTGTAAGTGTATCTTTATCAACATTGGGTGGAAACCTCACTACTGTATCTTCAAGAACATCATAACTGATAGACATAAGATTAGGAAGTATTATATCCTTCAAGATCTGATAATTATTTCCATAAAAGATCAAAATCCCCTTATTTTTCACAAAACTCAGATTATCCATCACAATATATTCTTTAAATACTTCATCAAAGAATAAGAAAAGGGAACCTACCCTCTGATACCAGTTGAAAGTGCCAAGTCAATGTGATTGTATCACTAAGATTGGGAGGGGTGAATCAGTGATACTCTTTTCTCATTTGTGTCTTTTCAATTGAAACAACCTTCGCCTCCCATTATAGATTTCAATTATCTGCTGAAAACAAATCCAACACACATCCATAGGAACACAATGATTAATAATGTTTACTAATAAAAAGGAATAGTTATGTTCTTAGTATAGTTTGGAAATGATCTAATACCATACAATCCACTAAAAATATGCTTTGATTGTAATGAGTAGGATATACCCTTACACTCGTGAAGCACTAGAAAACTATCCCACTAGTTTGTGTGCACCATATTAGTACAATAGGGAAAAAAACATCTATGTAACAAATCATGTTACCTATGGTTCATCAATTCATTACCCATAAAAAAGGTAAGAACCACTTGGACTTAGTTATAAAACATTGAGTCCAATTTTCCTGGGTCTGATTCTCCCAGTCTAATTCCTCCGAGTATGATTATTTTAAAACAATTATCCCAGTCTAATTTTCTTATATAATAAAATAGAAATGAATAGGCACCACTTAAATCCTTGAGAATGATGAAATCTAGTATGATACTTCCTCACTCTGTAAATCATCATTATAGAAAAAACCTAGTACGAAAATCTCATTCTGATTAATTCATCCTGATACCAATATCAGATGTATACAATAGACAAAATGAATATGATGATCCAATGAATATGATAAATCTTGAATATGATGATCAGTTTAATACAATCACTACAATCTTGTCTTTTCCTTGTTGAAATTTCTTTAATACAAAACAAAATGGTACCACTTTCTATCTTGGAAAACTCAGAGATCCTCCCTCTACCGTGATGAACAGTACACTATCTTCATTAAAGTACAACGCACTTCACACCTTTTATAGATGATCCAAAATGGGTTTAAGTGGGAATCCCAAAAAACATTCCATCTCATCTAGATTCACCCAAATTCAAATTATATCTGAGATATTGCATCAATTATTACTTTTCAATGCTTCTCGATTCTTCTCAAAACTTCTACAATCTTCACTTCTTCTTATCCAGATTCCCATTTCAATTACCAGTCTGATTATAATTTCTGAGTCTGATTACAATTGTGTAGTCTGATTTCCTAAAACTAATTTCTTCATGACAATACTTTGTACTAATTCAAATTTCACATGAAGAAATACACTTCCAATCTTGTGATGCAATCATTCTTTTTAATGATAGGGTCCCCATTGATAGCACATTCATCTTATTTTCTTCATCAATTCAACTCTGATTCAATATCTCTTAACCCAATTTGAATACAAAATTCATCCATAGTCATATGCTTGTATCATGACTTCCTTCAGGACTTTAAATTCATTTGAGAAAAGAATTAGCATCATCTTACACAGATTGGAAGGTAACATAACCTTCCATTCATTTCATCTTATTTGTTTTCTTCTCAGCCCGAGTATGATATTTTTTTTAATATAATAATTCAAGATATGATCATTACTTCTTCCTCTTAGATATAATCCTTTTGAAAAATAATCAGCACCATTTCTTACTCTTCAATTAGAAATTCCATTTCAATTGGCATCGCCTCTTCAATCAAAACCACTTTTTAAAAATAACACCAACTTTTAAAAGATCACCATGTTTTAAAATTGAACCATGTTTTAAAACATCTCCATGTTTTAAAAAAACACCACCTTTTAAAAAATACCACCTTTTAAAAAAGAACCTCCTTTTAAAATAATACCTCCTTTTAAAAAACACCTCCTTTTAAAGTAGAACCTTCTTTTAAAACATCACCACCTTTTAAAACAACACCTCCTTTTAAAACAACACCTTATTTTCAATTGGTATCACCTTTTAAATCAATACCAACTTTTCATTATAACCACCACCAATTTTTATCAGCACCACTTTTCATAGGTACTACTTTTTATACACACCACTCTTTATGAGAACCACTTTCCATCAGCACTATTTTTCATCCTTCTTTCACATGAATGCGATTGTTTTGGAAAATTTTCAACATCACTTATTTTTCTTTTCCACCTAGATATGATAAATCTGGATACAATTATTTTTGAATTGGGATAATATCTTCCAATATCCCTTTATTCTATCATGTTTTCATCACAAGTTCCCCATTTAACACATGATTTATATGTAATACAAATCTAAAAAACATCATCACATTTAATTCAATTGCATTCATGGAGTCTCTGATTCAAAAGATAAACTTCATTTATATCATTTCCAGAGTTAATCGGATGACATTCAATTCCTTATTATGATCTTCTTCCAATCTAGACTCAAGTCGTGGCTGATCAAAACCTTTTCTTTTAAAACTGTTTCTTTTCATTATGATGGACCTTCACAGTGAGTACGATTATTTTGAAAACATGAGGATGATTATTTTCAAAACATGGATCTGATTCTTTAGAAAACATGAATCTAATTATTTTTAAAATATTAATCTGATTCTATAGAAAACCTAGATCTGATGCTTTTCAAAACAATCCACAACACAATTGTTTTTAAAAGAATACAATTTTTTCTGAAACAAAATTATTATGAATACCTTTCTTCTTTCCCAGAAAAAATGATCACCCCCAAAACTTCATTATTTTGATTTATTTCAATCTGAATTCCCATTAATCATCATTCTCAACATCCTTTCATTCTTCAGCATACTGATTGATTGAAAAAAAATACAACCAAAATACAACATGGTCTTAATAGAATTTAGAGGGAGAAATTAAATTTAAGGGGGGAGAATGTAATGACCAGAAATTTTGAATAAATCTTGTTTCCTAATTTTGTGTGTTATTTTATTTTTCATACTCAACAAAACTGTCTCATTTGATAACAAGAGTATAATTAAAATGAGACTATTGAGTTTTGAATATTATATGACCGTTATTCAGTATGACCATTGGAAACTGAATGTTGTGACTATTGTCTCTAAATACAAGTGATCTTGGTTAATTAATATAGAAACAAGATTCGATGGCCACATCTAGTAGTCTCGGGCCAATCGAAGCCCATCTAACAGAACTTGGGAAGGAGGTAGCACCACTGTGCTTTACTATGGACCAAACCCAAGCCAAACTTCATCATGTGAAGCAAGAACGAAATCTCCTCCGCGAGAATTTCTAACTAATAGAAATTACTACTCATGCAATGTTGTCCGAGCCGCCCTCGGATTATCTCACCTTAGCACACCTTACACTTAGGTCCTATGCTGGGGTTATAAGGGGCTATGTAAGGAGACCATAACTACTTTGTGTAATCCTTTGAGATAAATAAAATTGTGTTTTCTTCATATGGTGAATTTTTTAAATTTTCAAATGTTTGGATAAATTTAGGATGTATATTATTGATGAATTTTAGAAAAAGATATTTTAAAAATGTTTATGAAAACCTTAAATAATTAAAAATGTGTAATGATTTTCAAAAAAAATGGTCTTCTACAATTATGTTCAGTACAGAATTTAGAGTCTAATAAGATCAACTTAATTTTTGATGAATAGTAAATTATGAATAGTGATTTTACGCTTATGATTAGTAATGTGACCAAATGGATTAGTAATCTCACTTAAAGAAAGTATTAATATAATCTAGGCACCTTGATTATGTAATGAGATTCAATAAAATAGGTAAATAACTATTTCAGAAATTATTAGTCAAGTATCAGTTTTTTTGGGTGAATAGTGTTTTTAAATTAAAAATTAAATTAAAAATATTTAGAAAATTATTTTTATAAAATGGATTTCATTTTTGAACTCAAAGCATCGATATTATGTTAAGATAATTTTTGGGGATTTTTCTGAAAAAAAATGAATTTTCGGTGAAGAGTGTTTTTATTTAAAAATTAAATTAAAAATTCTTAGAAAAATATTTTTATAAAATGGAGTTCATTTTTGAAATCAGAGCATTGATATTTGGTTAAGGTGAAATTTTGGGATTTTTCTGAGAAAGTTGAATTTTTTATGAATAGTGAAAATACAGTTTTTAAGTTACGGGTGTTTAATGACATCATTAAATGATGTATTAAGTATGTAATCAATATGGTCAAATTATGAATAGTAAGATAAGTTATGAGGTGTCCCATGTGGATAATACCATGGTAAAATACCATGGGAAAGCCCATGGTTTTTCCAATACCACCAATAAGGTGTCCCTTGGCCATTAATGCCTTGTCCACTCACTTTCCCTATAAATAACCACCCTTTACTCCTTTAATTTTCACTCCCAACTCTCTCCCAACAAAACTCTAGTCTCATTAACTCCCAAAGAGTCCTCCCAAGGTTCCCCCAAGCCCTCAAGGTCCCAAACCTTGAGTTTTAATAGATATGTTTTAAGGTAAGGGATCTAACACCACTCTTTCTTTTCAAATATTCTCTTTTAAGTCATTTATTTTATGCTACATGTTATTATGTTGGAGGATGTTATTTTATATTACTATTACTTACCTTTTCATTTTCATATGATGATAGATCCCCTCTTACTCTCATCATTTCGTTTTATGAATGTTTAAGTGGTGTAGTTAGGCTGCCGAAATTTTTGTAACGGATTCTTTCACCCTTCTCATTTTCAAGTTCTATTTTCTTCTCAAGTCTTTCAAGTTCCTTTTTATTATATTGGGGTATTATATCTATATCTATAAAACTGATATTTTATGTTAATAATATTAGAGACCCTATTTGATCTCATTAATTCATTTTTTTTTGATGTTTAAGTGACGTTGTTAGGCTGCCGAATTTTTAATGGATTCTTTCACCCTTCTCGTTTTCAAGATCTATTTTCATGTGAAGTCTTTCAAGATCCTTTTTATTATGTTGGGTTATGACCTCTATATCAATCATATTTATCTTCTATGTTCATATTATTAGAGACCCTATTTGATCTCATCAATTCATTTTTTTTTGATGTTTTAAATGACATCGTTAGGCTGTCAAATTTTCATAAGAGATATTATTTTTGTCTTCATTAAATGTTTTTTATTTCATATGGTATGTATTTAAAACTTCATTACCATGTTCTTATATCCATTATATTCTGTCCCTTTACTATTTTATGGATCATTTTTGAGTGGGTGACCCATGTCCCCTCTCTTTTCAAAATTTTCTAAAACCCTATAACATAGCCGTTATGCTGCAGAATTTTCGTCTCAAAATGCCTCTACCTTTTTCTCAAATTCTTTTATTTTATTAAGATAATACTAAAATATCTTTATTCTGTTGAGGTATTCACATATATATTAAAATGTTCTATTTTAAATTCTTGGATTTACATACATGAAACCCTCTTTCCTTTTTTGTGGGTTTAAAGTGACATAAAGATCATGTCTTTAAAGAGGTTTTTAAAAACATTATGATTATGAAAGGAAACCCTTTTATTTTATGCTATATGGGTTATTTATGAAATTTTTGATGATGATATATGTGGCTAAAATGATAATAAAGGAAAATTTAATGGTGCGCCCTGATAGCGCTCCAATGCATTGGGTAAAGACTTAATCTCTAGAGATGACCATTTTTAACGACTCCTTGGTGAATAACCTTGGTAATTTTTAATGACACCTTGGGGATGGACCTTGGTGAAATGGAAATGATTGTCTATGTTAAATTTTGTATCCACATTTTCAAGTTATGAAATATTTTATTTTTATTATGATATGCCTCATGATTTCTTCCTCATGCCTTAATGTTTTTTTATTACTTTAGTGATCTATCTCAAGTTCACAAGTTAAATGTTTCCCCTTGTTTCCCTTACTGAGCCTTCAGCTCACCCTTTATTTTGATGTATGTCCCCAAGTTATGAGATGATGTAATGAACCTAGGATGAACATAAGGGGAAACCTTTCAAGTGCTTAAGAAGAATGTTTTATGTTTTCATGTATTAAGTTCCTGGTTTCCAAGACACTAAACCATAAAGATCCTTGGTTTTGTATAATGAACTGAAAGTTTATGTGATAAAAAGGCGGGATGTTATAGTTGGTATCAAAGGATGGTTTAGTTATTTATGGAAATTAGGATATGAAAACTTTAGGAAGAACCCTATAGAAATGTTTAAATATAGGAAATCTTCTTGGTATTTTGGTGAGTATTGAGTAAGGGGTTGCCAAGCAAATACATCCCTGTCTGGATACGAGCAGGTAGAGGTGGCTCTGGCATACATGTACATAGGGGTAAAACCTGAAAACACCACTTTGATCTAGACTGGAATGGGAACTGGTACATGACAACGGGCCTTGTTTCACTTTTTTTTACGACACTCCCAGGGGATATGCTTTGGTAAATTCATAAGCTTTGTATGAACCATTATTAAAGGAACAAAGGTAAAATAAAATAGAGATTCACATAAGAATATATGATCATGGATAACCTAGATTGGAACCTAGGGGATCAAAAGTTAGGGTATACTTTTCTTCTACAAGTTTATCCTTCTACGCTTTAAGTTTCCTTTTCATGATTATTGGCTTAGTATTTAATCCCCCTAATTATACTTTCTTTTCTTAGTTAATGGCAGGAAATGGATGGACATATCCCAACAACCAAGGTGATAGGAAATGTACCGATTACCCTATTAATGTGATAGAGATGACGAGAGATCAATTTGAACATATTGTGATTATTCCAAACCAGCTATCAAAAATCAAATTTAATAACTGGTACCTAGTTTAATGCCCAAATTCGTCAAGGATGAAGAAGATGAAGTCTCAAGGATGTTCATCTGATAAAGTTGATAAGGGAAAGAAGACTCAATTCCCTTTGTGCAAAAAGTGTGGGAAGAGGCACCAAGGAGAATGGAACCGGGAGATTTTTTAAGTGTGGGAAGATAGGGCATAAAGTAGCCAATTGCTTTTAAAAAATGTATAATGTGATAAATAGAGATAAGTTTCGATCTAATGTACCTTATACTTTTCAATATCGTAAATGTGGAGAAGTTGGAAATTATCCAAGGCAATGCTCTCTTGGAAGGGATGAGAAGCATGATGAGCGTCAACAATCTTCAAGGACAAGGGAACAATGCAAGTCCTATGCTGAGATGGATCATGATGACTGAAGTACATGTAACTTCTTCGCAATATTTGTCTATTTCATCCTGTATTTTAGTTTGTGTTCTATGAGCATATCCATAATGTTTTCTAAAAACATTGAGTCACTACGTAAGATGGTTTTATATCGTTAAGTAAAAAATATATTTTTATGTATCACATGTTGATGTTATGAAGCTGTTCTTCTTATAAAAAAAAGAGATGATTAGTGTATTAAAAGATGATTACTATTTTGGAAGACGTTCACTATTTTGGGAACCCTATTTGATAGAAGTAAATAGATTACTTCTGTTTTTTCTTTGAGGGGTAAAGGTTGACTTATATTTTGAAGAATAGATTAATTTAAGGTGAACTTATGGTAATATAGGTTACTTATGGAAATGATTAACCTATCTTGGGGAAAATATGTTTAGGTTAGATACTTTTTTTATAAGATGTTAGGAGTGGTTGATGTTGTTTGGAGATGAACGATGAAGTTTATTTTGGAAGACTATGTTATCAAATCCTTCTTGTATTTGGGTTCCAATCATAGTTTGGTTTATTTTGAAGAATTTTAAGGACAGTTATTTATGAAATGGTCTATGATGAAATTTGGGTATTACCATGGAATTTTAAAGATTTAAAATTAGTTTCCCTTCCTATGGGGTTCTTTATTTTGGAAGAGTTGTTTTATCTTACCCTTTCTATTTTTGAGATAATGTTTAAAGATAGAATAAATAGATAGTTAATCTTTGGTGGATTATGTGATTCTCTAGAAGATTATTCTTGTGCTTTTGATGAGACCAAGTGTTTTTTTAATGCTCATCGTTTGGAGAAAAGATTAGTTTTGGTAGAAACTTATTAAGGGATGAAACTCTAATTGAAGGTAAATATATTTCCTTGTGTTTTTATTCTATGTAGTAAATGAACTCCTCAAAACTCTGAAAAGGAACATAAAACAAAAACGTTTTCTGTTAACGTTTTCTACTGGGAAATAAAATACTGTTTAACCAATCATAAGTTTGTTATTTTCTTGTTGTTAACTTTCTCATAATCATGTTTTCTATCACTCTCCCTCAGAACGTGACCCTTTGTTTTCTCTTCCATGTCCATGTTTTCCTACATGGAATCCTAGTATGGGTTAACTAGAGTGGCCTTTGTACTTCATTTTCATTCTTTTAAAGTAATATTGTTACTGAATCTTTTTCCGATGTGGGACTTTCAATGAAATTTCCAAGCCCAATTTTAAAAATTGCGAGGATGTAACTTCTTAAGGGAGGATGAATGTAACGACCCAAAATTTTGAATAAATCTTGTTTCCTAATTTTGTTTGTTATTTTATTTTTCATACTCAACAAAACTATCTCATTTGAAAGCATGAGTATAATTGAAATGAGACTGTTGAGTTTTTACTATTATATGACTGTTAGTCAGTATGACCGTTGGAAACTGAATGTTGTGACTATTATCTCTAAATACAAGTGATCTTGGTTAATTAATATAGAAAGAAGATTCCATGTCCTCATCCAGTAGTCTCGGGCCAATTGAAGCCCATCTAACCGAACTTAGGAAGGAGGTAGCACCACTGGGCTTTGCTCTGGACCAAACCCAAACCGAACTTCATCGTGTGAAGCTAGAATGAAATCGCATTCACGATAAGTTCAAACTAATAGAAATTACTACTCGTGCAATGTTGTCTGAGCCACCCTTGGATTCTCTCACCTTAGCACACCTTACACTTAGGTCCTATGCTGGGGTAATAAGGGGAAATGTAAGGAGACCATAACTGCTTTTTGTAATCCTTTGAGATAAATAAAATTGTGTTTTCTTCTTATGGTGAATTTTTTAAATTTTCAAATGTTCGGATAAATTTAGGATGTATATTATTAATGAATTTTAGAAAAAGGATATTTTAAAAATGTTTATGTAAACCTTAAATAATTAAAAATGTGTAATGATTTTCAAAAAATGGTCTTCTACAATTATGTTCAGTACGGAATTTAGAGTCTAATAAGATCAACTAAATTTTTGATGAATAGTAAATTATGAATAGTGATTTTACGCTTAGGATTAGTAATGTGACCAAATGGATTAGTAATCTCACTTAAATAAAGTATTAATATAATCTAGGCACCTTGATTATGTAATGAGATTCAATAAAATAGGTAAATAACTATTTTAGAAATTATTATTCAAGTATTAGTTTTTTTGGGTGAATAGTGTTTTTTAATTAAAAATTAAATTAAAAATATTTAGAAAATTATTTTTATAAAATGGATTTCATTTTTGAACTCAGAGCATCAATATTGTGTTAAGGTAATTTTTGGGGATTTTTCTAAAGAAAAAAAAAGAATTTTTGGTGAATAGTGTTTTTATTTAAAAATTAAATTAAAAATATTTAGAAAAATATTTTTATAAAATGGAGTTCATTTTTGAAATCATAGTATTGATATTTGGTTAAGGTGAAATTTTGGGATTTTTCTGAGAAAGTTGAATTTTAGATGAATAGTGAAAATACAGATTTTAAGTTACGGGTGTTTAATGACATCATTAAATGATGTATTAAGTATTTAATAAATATGGTCAACTTATGAATAGTAATATAAGGTATGAGGTGTCCCAAGTGTCCAATACCAAGGGAAAATACCATGGTCAAGCCCATGGTTTTGCCAATACCACCAATGAGGTGTCCCTTGGCCATTAATGTCTCGTCCCCTCACTTTCCCTATAAATACCCACCCTTTCCTCCTTTATTTTTCACTCCCAACTCTCTCCCAACGAAGCTCTGGTATCATTACTTTCCAAAGAGTCCTACCAAGGTTCCCCCAAGCCCTCAAGGTCCCAACCTTTAAGTTTTAAGGGATACATTTTAAGGTAAGGGATCCAACCCCTCTCTTTCTTTTCAAATACTCTCTTTTAAGTCATTTCTTTTATGCTCCATGTTCTTATGTAGTAGGATGTTCTTTTATATTCCTCTTACTGCCCTTTTCATGTTCATATGATTATATATCCCCTCTTACTATCATCATTTCGTTTTATGAATGTTTAGGTGGCGCCATTAGGCTGCCGAAAGTTTTGTAACGGATTCTTTCGCCCTTCTCATTTTCAAGTTCTATTTTCTTGTCAAGTCTTTCAAGTTTATTTTTATTATGTTGGGGTATGATCTCTATATTTATAATACTGATATTTTATGTTAAAATTATGAGAGACCCTATTTGATCTCGTTAATTCATTTTTTTTGAAGTTTAAGTGACGTCATTAGGCTTCCGAACTTTTAAGGGATTCTTTCACCCTTCTCATTTTCAAGATCTATTTTCATGTCAAGTCTTTCAAGTTCCTTTTTATTATGTTGGGTTATGACCTCTATATTAATCATACTGATCTTCTATTTTCATATGATGAGAGACCCTATTTTATCTCATTAATTAATTTTTTTTAAGTTTTAAATGACGTCGTTGGGCTGCTGAATTTTCATAAGAGAAATCTTATTTTTGTCTTCCTTCAATGTTTTTTATTTCATATGGTATGTCTTTAAAATTTCATTACCATGTTCTTATATCCGTTATATTCTATCCCTCTATTGTTTTATGGATCATTTATGAGTGGGTGACCCATTTCCCCCCTCTTTTCAATATTTTCTAAAACCCTATTACATAGCCATTATGCTGCAGAATTTTCATCTCAAAATACCTCTCCCTTTTTCTCAATTTCTTTTATTTTATTAAGTGAATACTCAAAGATCTTTATTCTACAGGGGTATTCACATATATATCAAATTGTTCTATTTTAAATTCTGGTATTTACATACATGAAACCTGCTTTCCTTTTTCTGTGGGTTTAAAGTGACATAAAGATCATGTCTTTAAAGCAGTTTTTAAAAACGTTATGATTATGAAAGGAAACACATTTTTTTCTGTATGGGTTATTTATGAAATTTTTTATGATGATATATGTGGCTCGCATGATAATATATTCAAATTTAAGGGTTCTCCTTGATAGCTCTCCAATGAATTGGGTAAAGACTTAATCTCTAGAGATGACCATTTTTAACAACGCCTTGGTGAATAACCTTGGTAATTTTTAATGACACCTTGGGGATAGACCATGGTGAAATGGAAATGAGTTTCTATGTTAAATGTTGTAGCCAAATTTTCAATTTCTGAAATACGTTATTTTTATTATGATATGCCTCATAATTTCTTCCTCATGCATTAATGTTTTTTTATGACTTTATTGATCTATCTCAAGTTCACATGTTAAATGTTTCCCCTTGTTTCCCTTACTGGGACTTCAGCTCACCCTTTAATTTGATGTATGTCCCCAGGTTACGAGATGCAATAATGAACTTAGTATGAACATAAGGATAAGCCTTTCAAGTGTTTAAGAAGAATGTTTTATGTTGTCATGTATTAAGTTCCTGGTTTCCAAGACGCTAAACCTTAAAGATCCTCGGTTTTGTATAATGAAATGAAAGTTTATGGGATAAAAAGGCGGGATGTTATAGGTATAATGTCACACCCTAATATTTTATAGCATTTATTCTTTATAATTTATTTCAATGTTGTCAATAAATTACTTTTTCACAAAACAAAAACCTTAAATAAAGTGCAAAATATTATTGTGTTAACACAACTTTTATTACTAAGTAATTGGAATTGAATGAATGAATGAGATTAACTAAATTATTAAAATGCTATTTACACATGTTTATAAAATGAATTTATTGGTTAATAATTATATTAGGAATGAAAATTAAAAAAAATTGAACATAAATGAATTGTTTTTATAAAAAACTATTTTTATGCCCATAATATAATTTTATATTAATTGAATTAATAGCTATTATTTAAACGTATTAATGAAATTAATATGTTATATATTATGTCAAAAAATTGATTCATCCAATATGTTTTGTAAAGACCTGGAATTTCTGTGGAAAACATTTTCTTAAATGCATGGGAATTTTACAAGTCCATGAAATTTTACGGCACATGATTCTGAGGCCTGGTGTGCCCAGAATCAATTTCTGAAGTTTTGTTTAGGTACGTTTAGTTAATGTACGAGTGTGTTTTTTATAACTTTTGAACCAGTGCTTGGAATTAAAATTTGAGGGCACCTTTGAAGTCACAGTGCCGGTATTCACTTAAGAAGAATTTTACCTTGATGGCAGTTGGTCGAGAATAAAAGTTAGTTTTTGGATTTTTTTAAAAAATAATAATAAAATAAAGTGTGCAACAACTTTATTTTATTTGATCTGCCTTTGGGTGTGTGGAGGTTAAAACCTCCAAGAGAAGGTAGGTGGTGGGGGCCACCACACCGTAACCTCCCATGAGAGGTTAAGGTGGTGGGGCCCACCCGAACTCAACCTCCCATGGGAGGATAAATGAGGTGGGGACCACCCAACATTTAACCCCTTGAAACTTGTCATTATGTGGGGAGAACCCTTGAACCCCCCACTTAATGGTGCCACCACACTTGGAGCCTCTTGACCATCCCATTTAATTAAATGCAGCCAACTCCTTTAATTAAATGGAGCCAACCCCTTTAATTAATGTTCCAACCTTTCATGGATTAATTAGGGGAGCCTACATAATTTATTTCTCCATTTTCAATTATTATGCAAATGTAATATTAGATGAATCAATCTAATATTATTTTCACTTGGCATTTTGGTGGATCTTGAGAAGAGGAAAACATGGGAGTAAAATTTCTTCCAACGAAGAACGCTCCTCCAAACGAAGAATGAAGAACGCGAAGAACGCCGGTGATGATTCTTCTTCGACACCATTCATCGAATCCTACCGACATGGAGCATCTTCCACAACCATCATGAGATTTCTTCCTTCCGCAATGCTGTCAACGGATCGACGATCATCTCCTTGTGCCAATGTCGACAAACATCGAGCAAAGTAGGGGGTTATTGAAAGTTGTTGCTTTCCTTTTCTTTTCTCCTCTTCATTGAAAAGAATCGATGTGAAGTATTATAAATGATTAAAGTTCAACTTACTTCCTCTTAGTTGAATAATTGTTATCACCCATAAACGTGGAGGTTGCGGGCCAACTAACATGGCCCGACTCCCTCCATCGATCCATTTGTGATGTTCCTTCAGCATGGTGATGAAGCAACGACGACGAAGGCGGAAACGACGAAGGTTGTTATACCCGTAGCCCCTATGAATCTCACCGCCCCCATGGCGCCTTGGTGCTCCCAGCCGAACAACGCCGGCCGGCCGGGCGGCTCCCGACCCGCCTACCCGCGGCCTCCCGATGCCCTGCCCGGCGCGTGCCCCGGCTGAACCCGCGGCCTGCCCCGTGGCCTGCCCTGTAACACCCCGAGATTATATGAAAAATATTCTTTTAATTTCATTAATGTATTGTGTTGTATGCTACACCAAGATTACCTTGCGCTATACACAACACCGTATTAGCTTGCAGTATACACAACACTATTCTTGGATCGTGTTACACACAATTTTGATAATAGTTATTCTATGCAACATTGAGTATATATATATATTCAATTTATAAATGAAATATGGTTGGATTCTATTATACAAAACAACAAAGGATTCTTTCACAACACGCAACCCTGACTTGGCTTGCATTACACGCAATCGCGACCTTCCTAGATAGCGTGTGTTGTACGCAATACCGGGTTTTACTAAACAACGATATATTATTATAATATTATTATGAACTAGCTGTTATGAATAGTAGTAACTAAATTTTGAATTTTATAACATTATTATTCATCATACACATTTTCTAGTACATTGTATAAGAACAAAATAAATTTTTCTGGTAAAATAAGTATTTTTCAAAAAATGCAGTTTTGCCGCCTTTTGATGGCGCACCCACTTTAAATCTAGTTTTTGACATGTTTATAAGTACAATTTGACAAAATAAAATTCTTCTTTGGAATCAACAAATAAAAATTTACTTTGGATAAATTTTTCGTATTATTCTGGTAACTTTCATATTTTGATGAATAGTAAAAACACGCTATATTTTAATGAAAAACAACTTTTTTCATCGTAATAATTAATATGGTTAAATTATAATATTGAATGGTTTTAGAGTATAAATAGAATATATTTTTACCATTTAATATAATGTATATCATTAGCATTGATTTTACATTGAATTCGTAGGTTAAATCAATTCAATCTTTTGCAATGTTTTAAACAAAAACCCGTTTTCATTCGACAACGGGATTAATTTTAATTTAATATCTACAACTTCTATGTATTGAATTTGAAAAAATGGATTCCATATTTGGAATCAGTGGGTCCAAATTATGTTAATAGGCTAATTTTTTTTTTGGGAGTTATGAATAGTAACTACGGTGAATTTTATTTACCATAGTTAAAGGTAAATCGGGTAATTAAGGGTAAATATAATATTATAAAATTACCCTACCACATGAAAAAACTCTATTGGATGGATAAAAGTAAACCCATATCAACTAAGGGTCGGATTAGATTCATTTAATGGACTTTTGACCATGAAAATAATTTAATTATTATTAAAACCAAAGAAAGTGACAACATGTCACTCTCTTAAATCTTATAAGTATAATAATTTTAATTTAGTGATAAACATCATAAAACTTCGAACATGAGTAGTCTCCAGAAAGATAATATGATTATATACATCATTAAAATTTATTTAGAATTTTTAGGTATTCAATAATTGTCATTAATGGTGATACATTAATGATATAGAAATTATTTATTAAGTGGAAAATAAGTAATATAGTTTTTATTGAAATAATAATACCCATTAAAAGGCCCAAAAACCTGACCAAAACTTATTTTTAGTGTATATATACACCTTAATCATCCAATGACCTAATATATAACCGTTTGGATCCTTATAAAAGTGATTATTACACTTATATTATTTTATTTTAAATGATTCCAAAGTTGTCACCTTCATAATTTAATAAATATAACAATTTAAATATTGTGATTTTAAGATGATAAATTCAATTAAAAGTATTATTGTGAAATTAAATAGATTTATCTTCATCATAGGAATTTGTTTTAAATAAATCAATATATTAAATAATTATACACAAATGTTGTAGAAATTAATTTATTAAGAGATAAACCAAATAAATGGTTTTAAAAATAAACAAATAAATATTATATGAACTATTTAATGTGATCCACTAATTTTATAGATACATATGACCTTTTATGAATATATTAAAGCTTTTAGTTCGAACATATCTTCGGTATATATTTTATTTAAATTAAAATAAATGAATAGTGTCAAAATTGACACTATTCTTATTTTATAAAAATAACATGTTATAAAATTGTTTAAAAATCACAAAAATATTTAAAAAAATTTAAATTTAAATTTATATGGTAAATAATGTTATAAAGTAAACAATTATGGAAAATTTACAACAAATAAGTAATTATTTGTTATAATTTAAAATTTATAATTTTATTACCACAAATAAACTTAAATAGATTAAATAAGGATAAATCAAAATGATAAGGTTTAAAATAAGATCCAAACATGTATAAATTTGATTGTATGATGATATTACAACCCTATATCATCTAATCTTCGAATATGAGTTATTTTTGGAGTTTTTTAAGTGGGGTTAGATTTATTATAAATTAATATTTTTTAAGAATTCCAAAGGTGCCCCTCTCCTCCCTTATAAAAGGGCACCTCCTCCCTCTCCTCCTCACACCAATTTGAGCCTTTAAGCTCGGCCAACCCCTGCCAAATTATCTTCTCAACTTCCCTATAAACATCCTAGAGGTTTTGGTCTACTTTAAAGACCAATCTTAGTGCCCTAAGAGGAGGTTTCAAAGAGGCATATCGAAGAAGAGGTAATTTCTTCTCCCGATTCTTTCAAGCTTCTTTCTTCTTCAACTTATTCTTCTTTAGTTGTTTCATTATAAATTAATAACATCAGTATCACTAATATAATGATTTTTTATTATAAATATGAAACAACCTCATTTCACATTCTATGCATCCTACGGAAAACAAAGTCACCGCACGTGCGTACGTACAGAATACCGTCTCCACGTCGTGGTGTAATCTGTTTTTCCACCAACACCTTACATGGATGGGTATAATGGTGTAAATAATAACTATACATAGTTATTATAACATCATACTGATTCTGATATATTGTATCATCCACTCCAATTCAATTAAATAATTATGGAAACGATATCATCGCTCGTGCGTACGTACGGACTACGGTCTCCACGACGCGATGAGATTCATTCTCCATGTTAACCATTTAAGAATGATTATAAAGTATATATAAGCAATAATAATGAAATATATGACATTATAAAGCTACTGGATTTATGTATATATGTATGTCATCTACTTAATTCCCTTCAACTCAATAAGGAAACGAAAACAGCGTTCATGCGTACGTACGGCCTACCGTCTCCATGAACGGTGTATTTATTTCCATTTATCGATCTATTATATATATATATATATTATGAATATATATTATATATAAATCATGTTTTATATTCTGTAATTATGTAATCGTGGTCTAAGTAATCATATGAATAATTACAAGTCAAAACACGGATGAAAAATGAAACGATTTTACCCAAAACTCTCTTTAACATGGAATTTACAAAAGAACGGGTAATATAAAGTCATAAGTGAATCATATATGATATCATAACAATGAATATTATTCTGTAATAATTCAATGACATTATTTGAATCATTATACAGGAGGTTCGGATACATACGAAGCATATCGGACATAAGGTAAGGGATAATTTTGCAAATCTCATTTTTTTATCCGAGATTGCATATACGTAACTATTTTCTGGGGTTACTGTTATTATCTATGTCCACGTTTTTTAAAAGTGTTTTATGTATGTTTAAAGTACTTTTTACCCATTTTTGACTTTTACTACATGGTAGGTATGGAATCTTACTATTACGAGGTACTTTTTGACTTTTCCAGAAAAAGTACGAGAAGAATGTTTTTTTAACTTATACGGCACTGACAGATTTTTACGGTTTCATAATGAATCATTTTCATGAAGCTTACTCTACAAGATTTTATGAATATTTTCAACAAAATACATTTATTTTAAAATTTCATGGCATTTTGTGAAAAGAAAATGATTTTGAAGAAAAAAGGATATTTTCCTCAAGAATTCATTTCAAATGTTTTATCGAAACCATTTTCCATATAAGATGACATTATTTCATATGTGTATGTTTCAAGTAGAATTCCTCTATGATTTAAATGGTTTCAATTTTCTTATGATGAAATGATATCAATTTTTTGTGGATTATGTTATGATGGCATGATGTTTAAGAATCCCATTTTATTTCATGGGTTATGCTATGATGTATGATTTATGATTTTGTGGCACACGAAAGAATGATTTCATTATGAGATGGGTGGGACCTATATCTCCCTAAAATTCATTGGGTAAAGATTTATATCTCATGAGATAGACATGGCTGGAATGGCAGGTTAAACCGGTTTAGTAAAACAGGACTGAAACCAGGAGTGAACTCGATTCAGAAAGGGACTTTGTCCACTAAGATGGTCTTGGCAGCAATGCCTTGGATACTATGGAAATCATTACATGTGCTTAATGGATGCCATAATTACATGTTTTATTCCCATGCTATTTTATCATGGATTATGTTCCATTATGATCTATGCCTTATGTACTTCCTTGTTTTATGTCGTTGCTCAAGATTTTAATGTTTAAACATTATGTTCATGTTTTTAAGTTCCAATGTATATGGTATGTTTTATTTTATCCATGTTTACCCTTACTGAGCATTTGAGCTCACCCTTTTTATGTTTTATTTTCCCCCAGGATCAAAAGAAAGGTTTTAGGTCAGGAAACAAAAAGTGGAAGATCTTTATGGGAGATGTTGAAGATCTTTCACCACGATTAGAAGATTACGTTCCATGTTTCCAAAGACACTAAACTATTACGGTCCTTGTGTGTTTGTTTTTTTTATGTATTAAGTATTCCGCAAAAGTAATGTAATGTCCATGTACGTCAAGATTAGGGTCTCTACAGTTGGTATCAGAAGAAAGGTTTAGTCAAACTTTGGAAACTAGGATGCGAGAACTTTAGTGAGATCCCTAGAGATATTTTTAAGGTATGTCTAGGGATGTACCTAAGGATAAGAATACGTATAGGATATAGTCCTAGAACTAAGGTAACGATCTTAGAATTTAACCTAAGATGTTAGATATTGAGGGTGCTTCCCCTTTACTATGTTGTTTTCCCTAGCATGATTTTTTCCTCTCACACTATTCTTTTTGGGTTTTTGAAAATGGATGGAAATAGGATGATTCATGATAATGGAGGATATGACGGACAATGGAATGATTTTCTTCATGAGAAACCAAATGAAACGGGATCTAGAAGTCCAAACATCGTTGTTATGCCTAATCATCAATCCCATAATTTGATCAATAATCTCAACTTTGGTAAGTTTCCCGACTCAGATAATAAGAGAAAGATGGAGTTTCATGATGATCATAGAGGAAAGAAAGTTCAATTTCCCTCATGTAAATCATGTGGGAAGAGGCATCAGGGAGATTGTTTCAATGGAACTAGAAGATTCTTTGGATGTGGAAAAGAAGGACACAAAGCCAGTAAGTTCAAAGAAAAAGGTTCAGTTAACACCATGGGCAAGGAAAATGGTATTGCTACGACATCAACAATGATTAGATGTTTTAAATGTGGAATGTACGGGCATTATGCAAACCAATTCCCTAATAGAAAATCTCATGAAGAGAATCAGCATGGTCATATGAGTAGTATTTATATGGATGATGATGAGGAGACTACAAATGATATATGAGTTGAAAGAAGTGTTGAAGCTCAGTCGGTTGTTTTAGAAGGTAGTGGAATGATTGTATGTTTATCGAGAGTTATGTTGTATAGTTAATGGTACTATGGAATAAAGAATCATCTAAGGAATGTTACACTATTGTTTTTCCTAAAAGTATTTGAAAGTATATGTTGAATGGTATCAGTAACCATGGAATGTTATTCAGATATTTTTTTAAAGTAGATGATATGCGCATGATGAAGGAATAAGAAGATAATGAGATGTTTGATTGTATTCATGAGCTCATGATTGATATAAGGACTAAGTGATATCATGGTTTGAGTGTATAGAATTTTGAGGATTTTGGAATGTGGAAAGTGTTAACTTTTAACTGCATTCATGTTTTCACTAAGGTTCAATGGGTATTAATTTTTCAAGATAATACATGATTAAGGCCTTCAAATGTTTGTAATGTGACCAACAAGACATATCTTATGATATATGGGGATCAACGATGGTATTAACATGCTTCTTATATGAAATCTCTGGTAATCAATTTCACTATAATATGACAATGGACTGAAAACTTATGGATAAGCCTAAAGATTGGAATGGGTTATGTTGGACATAAGTTAGTATTGTTTAAGTATAGAACCTTTTTCGATATTATTAATGGGATGATATAGTAATGTAGTTTTAGAAAAAGGACAACCTACAGGATGGGCGACAGCCCATCGCGTTGGACAAGGCTGTGGGAATCGAACCCACAACTGAAGTGTGACTGGCCTTTATCTCCTACCACTGGCCTACAGGAATCCCCTGGTTAGTAGAAACTACTTTTATTTTATTAAGCTGTATTATATATGAAGTATAAGTTCATTTTTGGAACCATATACGATTAATCTAACCATAAGATGGACTTATAACTTTTGCTAGCCTTTTGTTTGAAAGAGATGGAATGACCCATCATTCTATCACATGATCTGCTAACACATCACGAATAACAAATTCAACTTCATTTCTTTAAGGGATGAAGTGGAAATTGTTCAATTCACGAACAACAGTGAGATTGTACCAAAATCATGCAAGTATTTCCTTTAATTCATCAAATTTAGGGAACTGATCTTGAAAACCAAAAATGTTGTCCTTGTTCCCTTATATCCGATGAATCAGATGGTACCTTAGATCATCACAAATCAATAACTTTGTGATTGTTGGCTTTTTCATAGCCATGTTCTCTACCACTCTCCATCAGAACATGATGGTTAAATTTTTCTTCCATATCCATATTTTCACTTATGTTCTCCTACGTGGAAACCCAGTGATGAGTTAATTTGGGTAACCATTACATTTCATACTTTAGTTTTTAAAGCCATGTTTTGGTATTCCTTTTTACGATGTGGGTTTTTATTAAACAAACTTTCAAGTAGTAAACCATTTATAAACACGACAAATTTCGAGGGAAAAATTCATTTTAAGGGGGGTAGAATGTAACATCCCGAGATTTTATGAAAAATATTCTTTTAATTTCATTAATGTCTTGTGTTTTATGCTACACCAAGATTACCATACACTATACGCAATACCGTATTAGCTTGCAGTATACACAACACTATTCTTGGATCGTGTTACACACAATTTTGATAATAGTTATTCTACGCAACATTGAGTATATATATTTATATATATATATTCAGTGTATAAATGAAATATGGTTGGATTCTATTATACGAAACAACGAAGGATTCTTTCACAACACGCAACCCTGACTTGGCTTGCATTACACGCAATCGCGACCTTCCTCGATAGCGTGTGTTGTACGCAATACCGGGTTTTACAAAACAATGATATATTATTATAATATTATTATGAACTAGCCGTTATGAATAGTATTAAATAAATTTTTAATTTTATAACATTATTATTCATCCTACACATTTTCTAGAACATGGTATAAGAACAAAATAAATTTTTCGGGTAAAATAAGTATTTTTCAAACAATGCAGTTTTGCCACCTTTTGATGGCGCACCCACTTTAAATCTAGTTTTTGACATGTTTATAAGTTCAATTTGAAAAAATATAATTCTTCTTTGAATCAAGAAATAAAAATTTACTTTGGATAAATTTTTCGTATTATTCTGGTAACTTTCATATTTTGATGAATAGTAAAAACATGCTATATTTTAATGAAAAACAACTTTTTTCATCGTAATAATTAATATGGTTAAATTATAATATTGAATGGTTTTAAAGTATAAATAGAATATATTTTTAACATTTAATATAATTTATGTCATTAGCATTTATTTTACATTGAATTCGTAGGTTAAATCAATTCTATCTTTTGCAATGTTTTAAACAAAAACTCGTTTTCATTCGACAATGGGATTAATTTTAATTTAATTTTTGCAACTTCTGTGTATTGAATTTGAAAAAATGGATTACATATTTGGAATCAGTGGTTCCAAATTATGTTAATAGGCTACTTTTTATTTTTGGGAGTTATGAATAGTAACTACGGTAAATTTTATTTACCATATTTAAAGGTAAATCGGGTAATTAAGGGTAAATATAATATTATAAAATTACCCTAACACATGCCAAAACTCTATTGGATGGCTAAAAGTAAACCCATATCAACTAAGGGTCGTATTAGATTCATTTTATAGACTTTTGACCATGAAAATAATTTAATTATTATTAAAACCAAAGAAAGTGACAACATGTCACTCTCTTAAATCTTGTAAGTATAATAATTTTAATTTAGTGATAAAAATCATAAAACTTCAAACATGAATAGTCTCCATAAATCTAATAAAATTATCTACATCATGATAATTTATTTATAATTTTTAGGGATTCAATAATTGTCATTAATGGTGATACATTAATGATACAGAAATTATTTATTAAGTGGAAAATAAGTAATATAGTTTTTATTGAAATAATAATACCCAATAAAAGGCCCAAAAACCTGACTGAAACTTATTGGTAGTGTATATATACACCTTAATCATCCAATGACCTAATATATAACCGTTTGAATCCTTATAAAAGTGATTATGACACTTATATTATTTTATTTTAAATGATTCCAAAGTTGTCACCTTCATAATTTAATAAATATAACAATTTAAATATTGTGATTTTAAGATGATAAATTCGATTAAAAGTATTATTGTGAAAGGTAATAGATTTATCTTTATCATAGGATTTTATTTTAAACAAATCAGTATATTAAATAATTATACACAAATGTTGTAGTAATTATTTTTTTAAGAGATAAACCAAATAAATGGTTTTAAAAATAATAAAATAAATATTATATGAACTATTTAATGTGATCCACTAATTTTATAGATACATATGACCTTTTATGAATATATTAAATCTTTTAGTTCGAACATATCTTCTGTATATATTTTATTTAAATTCAAATAAATGAATAGTGTCAAAATTGACACTATTGTTATTTTATAAAAATAACATATTATAAAATTGTTTAAAAATCACAAAAATATTTAAAAATTATAAATTTAAATTTATATGGTCTATAATGTTATAACGTAAACAATTATGGAAAATTTACAACAAATAAGTAATTATTTGTTATAATTTAAAATTTATAATTTTATTACCACAAATAAACTTAAATAGATTAAATAAGGATAAATCAAAATGATAAGGTTTAAAATAAGATCCAAACATGTATAAATTTGATTGTATGATGATATTACAACCCTATAACATCTAATATTCGAATATGAGTTATTTTTGGAGGTTTTTAAGTGGGTTTATATTTATTAGAAATTAATATTTTTTAAGAATTCCAAAGGTGCCCCTCTCCTCCCTTATAAAAGGGCACCTCCTACCTCTCCTCCTCACACCAATTTGAGCCATCAAGCTCAGACAACCCCTACCAAATTATCTTCTCCACTTCCATAGAAAAATCCTAGAGGTTCTGGTCTACTTAAAGACCAATATTAGTGCCCTAAGAGGAGGTTTCAAAGAGGCGTATCGAAGAATAGGTAATTTCTTCTCCCGGTTCTTTCAAGCTTCTTTCTTCTTCAACTTATTATTCTTTAGTTGTTTCATTATAAAGTAATAACATCAGTATCACTAATATACTGATTTGTTATTATAAATATGAAACAACCCCATTTCACCTTCTATCCATCCTACGGAAAACAAAATCACCGCGCGTGCGTACGTACGGAATACCGTCTCCACGCCATGGTGTAATCTGTTTTCCCACCAATACCTTACATGGATGGGTATAATGGTGTAAATAATAACTATAAATAGTTATTATAACATCATACTGATTCTGATATATTGTATCATCCACTCTAATTCAATTAAATAATTATGGAAATGATATCATCGCTCGTGCGTACGTACGGACTACCGTCTCCACGACGCGATGAGATTCATTCTCCAAGTTAACCATTTAAGAATGATTATAAAGTATATATAAGAAATAATAATGAAATATATGAAATTATAAAGCTACTGTATTTATGTATATATGTATGTCATCTACTTAATTCCATTCAACTCAATAAGGAAACGAAAACAGCGTTCATGCGTACGTACGGCCTACCGTCTCCATGAACGGTCTATTTCTTTCCATTTATAGATCTATTATATATATGTATATTCTGAATATATATTATATATAAATCATGTTTTATATTCTGGAATTATGTAATGGTGATCTAAGTAATCATATGAATAATTACAAGTCAAAACACGGACGACAAATGAAACGATTTTACCCAAAACACACTTTAACATGGAATTTACAAAATAACGGGTAATATAAAGTCATAAGTGAACCATATATGATATCATAACAATGAATATGATTCTTTAATAAGTCAATGACATTATTTAAATCATTATACAGGAGGTTAGAATACATACGAAGCATATCAGACATAAGGTAAGGGATAATTTTTCAAATCTAATTTTTTAATCCGAGATTGCTTATACGTAAGTATTTACTGGGGTTGTTGTTATCATCCATGTCCATGTTTTCTAAAAGTTTTTTTATGTATGTTTAAAGTCCTTTTTACCCATTTTTTGACTTTTACTACATGGTATGTATGGAATCTTACTATTACGAGGTACTTTTTGACTTTTCCGGCAAAAGTACAAGAAGAATGTTTTTTTTAACTTATACGGCACGAACGGATTTTTACGGTTTCATAACACCTCATTTTCATGAAGCTTACTCTACAAGATTTTATGAATATTTTCAACAAAATAAATTTATTTTAAAAGTTTATGGAATTTTTTTAAAAGAAAATGATTTTGAATAAAAAAGGATATTTTCCTCAAGAATTCATTTCAAATGTTTTATCGAAACCATTTTCCATATAAGATGACATTATTTCATATGTGTATGTTTCAAGTGGAATGTCTCTATGATTTAAATGGTTTCAATTTTCTTATGATGAAATGATATCAATTTTTTGTGGATTATGTTATGATGGCATGATGTTTAAGAATCCCATTTTATTTTATGGGTTATGCTATGTTGTATGATTTATGATTTTGTGGCACACGAAAGAATGATTTCATTATAAGATGGGTGGGACCTATATCTCCCTCCAATTAATTGGGTAAATATTTATATCTCATGAGATAGACATGGCTGGAACGTCAGGTTAAATCGGTTCAGTAAAACAGGACTGAAACGAGGAGTGAACTCGATTCAGAAAGGGACTTTGTCCACTAAGATGGTCTTGGCAGCAATGCCTTGGCTACTATGGAAATCATTACATGTGCTTAATGGATGCCAAAATTACATTTTTTATTCCCATGCTATTTTATCATGGTTTATGTTCCATTATGATCTATGCCTTATGTACTTTGATGTTTTATGTCGTTGCTCAAGATTTTAATGTTTAAACATTATGTTCATGTTTTTAAGTTCCAATGTATATGGTATGTTTTATTTTATCCATGCTTACCCTTACTGAGCATTTGAGCTCACCCTTTTTATGTTTTATTTTCCCCCAGGATCAAAATAAAGGTTTTAGGTCAGGAAACATAAAGTGGAAGATCTTTATGGGAGATGTTGAAGATCTTTCACCACGATTAGAAGATTACGTTCCATGTTTCCAAAGACACTAAACTATTACTGTCCTTGTGTGTCTGTTTTTTTTATGTATTAAGTATTCCGCAAAAGTATTGTAATGTCCATGTACGTCATGCTTAGGGTCTCTACATGCCCGTCCCCACTGGAGCCCTGCCCGGTGCCCCGCACATTTCTCGCGCCCCCGCGTGCTCCCCGGTGTCCTGCTACCCCCTGCCCGGCGCCCTGTTGTGCCCTGACCGACGCCATACTTCACCCTACCCAGTGCCCTGTGACACCCTGTTGGCATCCCCAGCACCCTTCTACGGCCTGCCCGGCCCCTGTCGTGGCCTGCCTGGCCCCTGTCGTGGCCTGCCCGGCGCCCCCGCACCCTGCCCGGCGCCCCCCGCGACGTCCCAACTCCCTTGGGGCCACTCGGCTAAGCTGGTGTCCCGGCCCCCCTCGTGGTGCCCTGGCCGAACTGGCCTAGCCACGCACTCTTGGACGATCTGGTTCGGGGTGCGCCCCCGCAACGCTTCGGGCCGTGTCGCCTACGTGGCAACCTCCAGGCCAAACCACCCTCGCAGTCTGTTGGGTCGGGCCCCGCGGACCGGGCCAAACTTAATGGGATAACCTACCCAAAAGACTGGGTCAGACCCAGCGGGTCAGACCAGGTCGACCCAGACTAGTTAGACCCAATCTGGGTTGGGCTGAGTCGGTTTGACTAGGTCGGACCGGGTCTAGGCCCATTACTGCCCCTTTACTTTCTTTGGCCATATCTTTGGCACCAGACGTCTATTTGACAACTGTTAGTAGTGCTGGTATTCATGGAGAATAGTCGTACCTTTTAGTATATCCCACTGGATTTCAAGGTATAGTTGAGTTATGGTCAGGTTGGATCGTAAGTGAATCCAACCAGGCCCCTGGGACTAAAAGGCTAATAACAAACAGACCGGGCATCTGATTGACGTGTCGTCTATTGCGTTGAGACCCCTATGACATGGTGGACCTTTGAGATACTTCTTCATGGAAATTTGATATAGTTTGAGTACTGCCAATTATCTCATGGAATGGATCCTTCCAGAGATGAGCAGATAGAGTGCAGAGACCTAGTGGCTGATTGAGACCTGACGACTGCTTGACCGATTCGACTCAGAGTGATTCGACTATCCCAGTGGGGAGCGCCTGGCAATTGGAAGTAGACCCATAGTGAAGGAGCAACAAGTAGTTGGTATCATACCTGCGGTACTCGACAAGAGGAGTACCTCATTAGTCCAAGTTTAGTGAGAAACTCCTTGGTGTCGCTGCAGGCCCACTGTACTCGATATAGAAGGAGTTCTCCAGCAGTCGTGGTTTCGATAATGAAAATCCTGGTTTGAGCTGATTCAATGACTTTTTTGTTTTCCTCATGATTGATATGGGTTACTAGATAACATAGGTATATGTATGGGCATATACCTAAGAAATAGTTATCCATTGATTTCATACTTTTTGGTTTATCCTTGTTGGATTTTGTGAGAACTTGAGGGTCTCGGGGTCCCTACTGAGTATCGTTATACTCACCCCTACATGAGCTATGTTCTCACCTCTTTGTGTTTGTTGCAGATGACAGACAGTGCTGACTAAGGCAGAGAGTAGCAGGACTGGACAGTACCTGGAGGTGGACCACTCGGTGTGACGGTGAATGCAGGATACGGACGGACGGGAGTGCTGAAGAGGCCATTTGTACCTACCCTTCAGGTAGGAAACCCGATGGACAACCCAGTAGCTGCTTTAATTTTCTTAAGTTGTACTTGATTTTTAGTTTTACTTGTAATTTCCTATTGGGCTTGTATTTCCATCCCCTTTTTACTTTCCAGCACTTCTCTTGTATTTGGTTTTACTTAGTGTTTTGCTTCTTGTTGTGTACTCTGATGTGTTTTTTATAGTTATAATGGCAATGTCTTCACAGTTTAGGGATTTGCGCCTTTGGTGCTAGTCGCCTTCCCCTGGCCTATGGAAGTTAGGCTTGGGGTAGTCACGATATGGGCCCCAGGGGACGGGTCGTGAGAAATTGGTTTCAAAGGAGTCAGTTCTACCGCAGAACTTAGGACTCTGATATTTCTTTTCTGTGAAGAAATAGTTTTAAGGGAACTAAGTGTGGTTTTCTGTTCAAGGAGTCTAGTTTTGGTGAGGGTGGATGACGTATCCATACACCAGGATCCTGACTTCTGATTTTCGACTCAGTGCACGAAAACACTGATTGACTGTGTGTTTTCAAAAGTTTTTCTTTAAGTCTACTCAACTAGGTCAGCTCACCAGGTAAAAATATTTTGATCATATCACATCTATTTATTTTAGGATGCCTCCCTGTAGACGACCAGTTAGATCCTCGAGAGTTATATGCATTTATAGCCAACCGAGCGACGAGGCCTTAGTGTAGGGCCCTTTTCCAGCGGAAGCACCAGCGGTACTACTTCTCGTTGAGCCACCGATGACACCATACCCAATAGCATATGATGCACGCTTATTGAGCGTGTTTCAAGAGTTTTAGTTCTAGAGGCCACCTAGTTCCATGGGAGAGATGGACCCACAGGTAGCTGAGGATTGGTTGGAGGCTGTGGTGAGAGTCTTCAGGCTAGTAGGGACACCGGTAGACTTCATGGTGATCCTTGCTGTCAGCCTCCTTCAAGAAGTAGAAGGCAGATGGTGGAGCCTGATGCTCCATTTTCATGACGAGGTGACACTACTATGGACAGAATTTGAGAGCCTATTTCGGGCAGATTTTGTCCCAGTCACCCTTCTAGAAATACAGATACAGGAGCTACTGCATCTACAGTAGGGTAGCATGATAGTAGCACAGTACTCAGCGAGGTTCACCAACCTCTCATGCTACTCCACTGATATGGTATAGGACTCATTCTTTAGGGCCCGGAACTTTGAGTAGGGGCTTAGACAAGATATAAGAGCTCTTATGATCTCACTAACCATCCCAACGTAGGCGGGGGTGCTAGAGAGATCCCTCCTAGTGAAGAGTTTCCTTGCTGAACTGTCTCCAGCAGTGACACCCACCACTAGCCGACATGCAGTGGAGTCTTATGCAGTTGGCAGTAGATAGATGTCAGAGATCTTCAAGTGGACCGGACCTATAGGTGTTCAACCACATGACTCAGGATCAGTTGTGCGGGGCACCCAGAGTGGAGACAGAGCCAGTCATGCCTGGAGCGGATAGTGTTACTCATGTGGCGGGCTTGGTCACATGGATCATGACTATCCGACCCGCCGTTCTGATGATCAGTACATAGTTGAGGGACCTCCTAGGACGAGGTAGTGTTTTGATCAAGGCGGTCCGCAGGGAGGAGGTGGATGTGGAAGAGGAGCTCTATGTGCAGCTGGCAGTGGACTGCGTTTTGAGGTGTTGCCACCACCACCACCAGGAGGTCCACCCCAACCGCAAGGAGTGGCTGGATAGGGGAGATCTCAACTTCATGCAGCTGATTCTTAGTATTATGGCACTCTGGAGATAATTCGAAGTACGATCTATGTCTACTATGCCTTAGCTCCAGTTCTTATCGACACGGGTGCTATTCACTCTTTCATTTCCACTGCCCTCGTTCGGAGCTCGGAGATTCCGATGGAGCTGTTGGCTCGATCCTTACGGCTAGAGACTCCTACAGGAGCTGATTCGACAATTACGCACCGGTACCGGTAGTGAGAGATTACTCTAGGAGGCGAGAGCTTCAGCTAGGATCTCCTAGTAGCAGCATCAAGGCCTCATAGCGTCATCTTTGGTATGGACTGGTTATCTACAGTCTATGCCCAGATCGACTGTATTAGGAGAATATTATGGTGTGTCCGCATAGATGGGACCAGGTTTACCTTCACCTGAGAGAAGGAAACCTTTTAAGCATATGATAGACTTACTCAGAAGAGGGTACAGCCAATCACTCACCAGTTCGCTTGCCTTACCCTCAGAGCAGTTTATGTGGAGAGTCTGACTTATCCTGTAGTGGTGTACTAGTACGCGGATGTTTTCCATGATGATTTTCTAGGATTACCTCCTTGCAAAGAGGTGGACTTCTATATTAACTTGTACCCCGAGATGGCACCGATATCTACACCAGAATATCGGAATGCTCTCGCTAAGCATCGCAAGCTACAAGTACAGTTAGAGGACTTGCAGGGAAAGAGATTCATCTGGCCCAGTGTTTCTCCCTGGAAAGCCCCGATTCTATTCACCAAGAAGGTAGATGGGTGCATGAGGCTTTGTGTTTACTACCGTTTCCAGAACTAGGTGACCATGAATAATAAGTACCCACTCCCGAGGATTGATGACCTCTTTGATCAGCTGAAGGGAGCTCAGTGGTTCTTGAAGATAGACCTCAGATCAGGCTATCACCAACTCAGAGTTTGAGACAAGGATGTGGAGAAGACGGCCTTCAGGTGTCGGTATGACCACTATGAGTTTTTGGTTATGCCATTCGGTGTAACCAACACTCTATAAGTGTTCATGGGACTCATGAATATGATCTTCTAGCCTTACCTTGATCATTTTGTTGTAATCTTCATCGACGAAATTCTGATCTACTCGACTACTGAGGAGGATCCTGCCTACCATTTACAGGTAGTACTGGACACACTCTGAGAGCACCATCTTTATGGTAATCTCTCGAAGTTCCAGTTTTGGATTTGAGAGGTTCACTTCATGGTACACGTCATGTAGGAGGCTGGAGTTGTAGTGGATCTAGTAAAGATTGAGGTGGTACTTGCTTGGAAGCCACCCAGGAGTGTGATGGAGGTACGGGGTTTCCTGGGTTTGGCTGGATACTACCGAAGATTCGTTCCAGACTTCTCCAGAGTTGTAGCACCACTATCAGCCTTGGCGAAGAAGGGGAAACTCTTCTTGTGGTCAATGAGATACCGGCAGAGATTTTAGAAGATGAGGCAGAGGCAGACTAGTGCCCCCATCTTGAGGCTTCCAGAGGAAGGCATAGGGTATGTAGTTTATTGCGATGCATCAGTGACAGGACTTGGGTGTGTCCTGATGTAAGAGTAATAAGTGATTTCTTATGGTTCTCGATAGCTGATATAACACAAGTAGAACTACCCTACCCATGACCTGGAGTTAGCAGCAGTGGTCTTTGCCTTGAAGATGTAGCGACACTATGTGATGGGCGAGCATTTTATCGTGAACTCTAATCACAAGAGTCTTAGGTATATCATCTCTCAGAAGGACCTGAACTTGAGACAGCAGCGATGGATCGAGTTCCTATAGGACTATGACTTCGAGATAGTCTGTACTCTTGGTAAGGGGAATGTTGTAGTATATGCTCTCAGCAAGAGATCGAGTATACAGCTGCTAGTAGAGGGAACAGAGAAGCTAGTTGTCTTCCATATATCCTTTGTGGATAAAGATGGAGCAGCCTATCTACAGTCACTTATAGTCACTCCCCCACTTCTTCAGCGAGTCAGGGAGGCACAGCATGGGGACGCTGACTGTGAGATACGATGTGCTCATATATCCACAGGAGAGGCACCTGATGGATTTTCTAAAGGTGGGGAGCACATAATTCTCTTCAGAGGATGTACCGTGGTACCAGGGGCACTTTAGGAGGAATTGTTGAGGGAGTTCCACAAATCCACTCTAGTGTCACATCTAAAAGTGGAAAAGATATACCAGGATCTTCGACGACAGCACTGGTGGCTAGGTATGAAGAAGGCGGTAGTGGAGTTTGTCTCACGGTGCCTCACTTGCCAGCAAGTGAAGGTAGAGCACCAGGTACCAGTAGGCTTGGTTCAGCATTTATAGGTCCTATAGTGGAAGTGGGATGGTATATCCATGGACTTCGTGATGGGTCTTCCACATACATCCATGGGTCATGACTCGATTTGGGTGATCGTCGACCGACTCACCAAGTCGGCCCACTTCCTACCGATTAGAGAGCAGGGTTCAGTAGAGAGCTTGGGATGCCTCTATGTGCAAGATATTGTGGGACTAAATGGAGTACCTTCCTCTATTTTCTCTTACTGTTATGCATGGTTTACTTCCTGACTATGGAAGCGGTTGCAGGAGACTTTCGGGTCATAGCTTTGCTTGAGAACCGCCTTCCATCCTAAGACAGAGGGTCAGACCAAGAGTACCATCCAGACCCTCGAGGATATTCTATGTGCATTTTCCTTGACTTTAGTCGCAGCTGGGAGGATCAATTGCCTTTGGTGGAGTTTTCTTACAACAATAGTTATCAGTCCACCATAGGGATGGAACCTTTCGAGGTGTTATACATGCGACCTTACAGATCACCCTTGTGTAGGACAGACCCTGGGGAGTCAGCACTAGTGGGACTAGAGATGGTATGAGCTACCACTAAGAAGGTTCAGATCATCTAGGAGTGGATGAAGACTACACAAAGAAGGCATAAGTCATATGGTAACAGGAGACAGAGGCCTCTAGAGTTCGAGGATGGCGTCCATGTCTTTCTACGGGTCTCATCTTGACGAGGTCTACAGAGATTTGGCAAAGGAGGCAAGCTATCTATGTGATTCATTAGACCTTTCCAGGCCCTCAACATAGTAGGAGAGGTGGCTTATTGGTTAGCTCTTCCACCTTAGTTTCATCAGGTGCATGACGTCTTCCATGTATCCCAGTTGGGGGGATATGTGAAGGACCCTTCCCACATCATCAACCATGGAGAGATGGACGTCGATGATGGGGATACCTTCATGGAGGTTCCATTGGAGATTGAGGATCAACAGGAGTGGGTTCTACATGGATGGTCGATACCTCTGGTGCGTGTTTGTTGGTAGCACGAGAACCTCCAGGAGAGCACATGGGAGTGGGAGGTTCAGATGCATGCTCGGTACCCCCATTTGTTTCCTTAGTTCTATTTGTAGCTTACAGGGACGTAAAACCCTGAGGTGGGGAGAATATAAAGACCTTTAATTTCCATGGAAAATTTTTAATTAAATACATGATAATTTTATGAGTCTGTGAAATTTTATGGTGCTTGATTCCAAGGCCCGGTGTGCCCGAAATCAATTTCTGAAGTTTTGTTCGGGTAAGTTCAGTAAACATACGAGCGTGTTTTTTATAACATTTGAACCAGTTCTCAGAATTAAAATCCAAGGGCACAGTTGAAATTGCAGCACCGGTATTCGCTTAAGAAGAATTTCACCTCGACAGCAGTTTGTTGAGAATAAAAGTTATTTTTTGGCTTTTTAAAAAAAATAATAAAATAAAGTGTGCAACATCTTTATTTTATTTGAGCCTCTTTTGAGTTTGTGGAGGTTAAAACCTCCAAGAGGAGATTGGAGGTTGGGGCCACCACACCTTAACCTCCCATGAGAGGTTAAGGTGTTGGGGGCCACCCAAACTCAACCTCCCATGTGAGGATAAATGAGGTGGGGACCACCTGACTTTTAACCCCTTGAAACTCTTCATTGAGTGGGGAGAACCCTTGAACCCCCACTTAATGGTGCCACCACCCTTGGAGCCTCTCCACCTTCCCATTTAATTAAATCGATCCAACCCCTTTAATTTATGTTCTATCATCTCGTTGATTAATTAGGAGAGCCTATGTAATTTATTTTTCCTTTTTTAATTTTTGTGCCAACGTAATATTAGACGACTCAATCTAATATTATTTTCCCTTGGAATTTTGGTGGATCTTGAGAAGAGGAAAGCTTGGGAGAAAATTTCTTCCAACGAAGAATGCTCCTCCCAACTAAGAACGAAGAATGCAAAGAACGCTGGCGACGATTCTTCTTTAACACCCTTCATCGAGTCCAACTGACGTGGAGCGTCTTCCACAACCATCGTGAGATGTCTTCTTTCCAAAACCCCATCAATGGATTGATGATTGTATCCTTGTGCCAACTTCAACAATCATCAATCAAGGTAGGGGTTATTTCAATTTGGTGCTTTCCTTTTCTTTTCTCTTCTTTGTTGAAAAGAATCTATGTGAAGTATTATAAAATATTGAAGTTAAACTTCCTTCCTCTTAGTTGAACAATTGTTATCACCCCTAAACGCAGAGGGTTCAGGCCATCAAACATGGCCTGACTCCCTCTGCCGATCCTTTTGTGATGTTCCTTCAGCATGGAGATGAAGTGATGGCGATGAAGGTTGCACTACTCGCGGCCACCGTGAATCGCTCTTCCCCCACAGCGCACTGGTGCTCCTGGTCGAACACTGTCGACCAAGCGGCGCACGACCCACCTACACGCAGCCTCCAGAAAATCTACCCCTCGTGTGCCCCGGCCAAAGCCACGGCCTGACCGGCCCCACCGGCGCCCTGCTCGGCGCCCCCCCATACTTCCAGCACCCCCACACGCTCCTTGGCGCCCTGTTGTGCCCTGCCTGATGCCCCCGGCGCCCTGTTGTGCCATGCCCGGCGCCACCAGCACCCTGCCCGGCACCCATGGCACCCTGGTCGGCACCCCTGGCACCCTACTGCACCCTACCAGGAACCCTCGATGCCCTGCGGTGCCCTGCCTGGTGTCTCGGGCACCCTGTCGTGGCCTGCCCGGCCCCTGCAATGGCCTACCCAGTGCCCCCGTGCCCTCCCCGGCGCCCCTGTGACGTCCTGGCTCCCTCATGGGCACCCAACTAAACCGGTGTCTCAGCCCCCCTCATGGTGCCCTAGCCAAACCGGCCTAGCCGAGCCCTCCTAGAGGAGCCATGCCAGGCCACGCCCTCGCAACGCTCTGGGCCGAACTGGCCCCAGCCTTCAGGTCGAGTCGCCTATGTGGCAACCTTCAGGCCAAACCGCCCTCGCAGTCCCCTGGGTTAGGCCCAGTGGACCGGGCTGAACTTAATGGGCTGAATTGCCCAATAGACTGGGTGAGACCCATCGGGTATGACCGGGTTGACCCAGACCGGGTCGACCCACTCTGGGTTAGGCCGAGTCGGTCTGACTGGGTTGGACTGGGCCCAGGCCCATTACTGCCCCTTTACATTCTTTGGTTATATCTTTGGCACCGGATGTTCATTTGACGAATTGTCAGTGGCGCCATTATTCTTGGAGTGTAGCTATCCCTTTGAGTATATCCCACTGGAGTTCGGGGTATAGTTGAGTTTTGGTCAGGTTGGATCATACATGAATCCAATTGGTCCCTGGGACTAAAAGGCAAATAACTAACAGACCGGGCGTCCGATTGACACGTCATCTATTGCATTGAGACCCCTATAATGTGGAAGACCTTTGAGATACTTCTTCATGGAACTTTGCGATATTTAGAGTACCACCTAGTAGCTCGTGGAGCATATCCTTCCAGAGATGGGCAGACAGAGTGTGGAGACCTAGTAGCTAGTTGAGACCTGACGACTGCTTGATTGATTCAACTCAGAGTGATTCATCTAGCCTAGTGGGGAGATCTTGGTAGTTGGCGGCAGACCCACGGCAGGGGATCACCTGGTAATTGGCGGTAGACCCATGGTACTCGACAGGAGGAGTACCTCTGTAGGCTATTAGGGGGAGCGCCTGGTAGTTGGTGACAGACCCACAGCGGAGGAGCGCCTAGTAGTTGGCAGCAGACCCACGGTACTCAAAAGGAGGAGTACCTCAGTAATCAAAAGTTAGTGAGAAATGCCTTGGTGTTTCAGTAGGCCCACTGTACTCGACATAGAATGAGTTCTCCAGCAACAGTGGTTTCGATAATGGAAATCCTGGTTTGAGCTGAGTCAATGACTTTTGTGTTTTCCTCATGATTAAGATGGGTTACTAGATAACTTAGGTATATGTATGGGCATATACCTAAGTAATAGTTATTCATTGATTTCATACTATGTGGTTTATCCTTGTTGGATTTTGAGAGACCTTGAGGGTCTCGGGGTCCATAATGAGTATCGTTATACTCACCCCTGCATGGGCTATGCCCACACCTCATTGTGTTGGTTGCAGATGATGGACAGTGCTAACTGAGGTAGAGAGTAGTAGGACTAGACAGTACACGGAGGTGGACCACTCAGTGTGACGGTACGCGCAAGAGACAGACGGATGGGAGTGCTGAGGAGGCCATCTGTACCTACCCTTCTGGTAGGAACCCCAGAGGATGACGCAGTAGCTGCTTTGCTATTCTTCAGTTGTACATTATTTTCAGTTGTACTTGTACTTTCCTGTTGGTTTTGTATTTCCAACCTTTTTTTTTACTTTCCATCACTTCTCTTGTATTTAGTTTTACTTAGTGTTTTTCTTCCTGTTGTGTACTCTATTGTTTTTGTTTATAGTTATAAAGGCAATACCTTCCCAGTTTAGGGATTTATGCCTTTAGTGCTAGTCTTCAGCCCCTGTCTTATGGAAGTCGGGCTTAGGGTAGTCACGATACAGGCCCTGGGGGACGATTCATGACATGTTTGATAGGCTCAAGATAAGAATACATTCTATTTTGATCATAAAAGTTATATTTTTCAAAAAGACGATTTTTTCACCTTTTGATGGTGCACCTATCTTAAATCTAAATTTCGTAACTCCTATGAATTTATCTTAAAAAATTATTTTTTAAATAGTAATTTTGAAATTATATTAGGGTTAATTTAATTTATTTTTCTGATAAGTTTCTTTTTATTGATGAATATTGAAAAATACTACATTTTAATTGAAAAATGTATTTTTATCAAATTTATTTATATAGTTTAATTATATTTTAAAATGATATTAAAATATAATTAGTTTTATTATACATCAAAAAATACAAATAGTTTATTTTAATCAATTTAACATTTTAATTGAATATAAATTTTTTTTGATCATTTTAACTTTTCACATTAAAATCCATTTTTTGTTGTGTCTGCAAGGCTAACATTAAATATAGTTTTTCAAGTTATATGAATTTAATTAGATAAAATTGATTCCATATTTTTAGTCAAAATTTCCAAATTATAATGAAAGTTAAATTTCATTTTTAGGTATAAAAAAGAAATAGTGGTAATAAAATTATTTACTATAGTGTAGGAAAAATAGTGAGAAGCTTTAATGTTAAAAGGTAAAATCTTAACATACCCAATAATTAAAAATTTTAATGGTTGGTTGACGTATTTATTGAAAATAATAATACACTAAAACATTAAGTAATAATAAAAATCATGAAAATTAATGCAACCTCAATGTGGTTTAATTTAAATATAAAATAATCATTATTTTAATAACTTAGTCCCACCTCTCGTCAAGTATATATACCACCACTAACCACCCCATTTAGACCCAAAAGACTTGAATAAACCCAAATATCTAGAAAAAAACTCTTCCCCTCACTCTCTTTATTTCAATTTTCTACTTTTCTAACAAAAATACAACTCTTAGATCCTTTAAGAAGATATGTAAAAGAATTCCACTAGGGAAGAGGTGATGTTCTTCAACGAGCACTTTTGTTTTATTTCATTCTACACCACTTAAATTATTATTATATCTTTCTTATATATTATACTCAATTTATACCATACACTGAGATATTGTTAATTCAGATGTACAAATTACAACTTCCCAAAGGTCCATTACATGGGATACATAATCATCATTCGTGTGTATGAAAAACTACCACCTCTTGAAACAATTTCATTCGCATTTACATTAACACCTTCAAAGGTTGGGAATAATTATATATTTATAGTTTATATATGATATATATTATATTTATAATTTATTTATGACTCTTAAATTATTATATAACACATACCTTCATGTTTTCTATCATTTGTAAATATGATAACATCGTTTGTGGATATGTGGACTACCACCTCCTCAAAGAGATGTGATTCGTTCAAGTTTTTCAGGGAATGTTCTAAGGATGGGTTTAACAAATATATGTGTAATGTATGACATATAAAATATACTATAATTATAAAATAAATATATATCATTTATTTTTCTTTCATTCAATATGATAAGAAAATGGAAACAACGTTCATGGGTACGTATGGTTTACCGTCTAAATGAACAGTGTATTCCATTCCCTTTCACAAAATATTATGGATTTTTATAAATAAATATATAATGAATATATATGATATGTCTTCATTATTGGTATTATTAAATCATGATATAAGTATTAGTAACAACAAATAACATGTAAAAACAGACTAGAAAAACTAAGAAGTTTTTACCAGAAACAATGAAAATATTGGGAGATTATTAATGAAAGGGTAATAATATTTCATTAAATGATCATATATGATATCATAAATATTAATATATTTCTTTAAGTAGTTAATAACATGATTAAAATAATTATAAATGAGTTTAAATAACTATCAACCAAAGGGAAATGTAATGTAAGGGTTTATTGTCTCGCTTTTCCTTATATGAGATATATGCCTTATTCGCCACTTATTTATTTTGTGTGGTTTATATATTGACCATGAATTTAATATATTATCCTTTTCCTTTTATTTATGTTTAATTAAATATCCATTTTTATTTTCTTTAAATCATGGGGTTTACGGTTCAAAAGTTGTCATTTTAGTAAGGTAGTTTTCTCTCAACTTGCGTTCTTTGGGACACATGTTATGTTAAGAACATAAATTATTTTATGATGTCAATATAATTTTTTTTATTTGTTTTTTCATAAATTTATTTTTTCCATGATATTATATGTTTTATGTAATTTTATTCTCTCTTTCATCTGAAAATTTTTTACTCAAAAAACATGTTTTCTAAGAATGTTTTAAAAATAAAATTGGCTAATACTTTCAGAACATTCAAGGAAAATGATTTCAAAAATATTTAAAATAGTTTTCAAAGTTTTATTTTTTTGGTTTTAACTATTATTTAAAATGAAAAAGGGTTAAAAAAATTTTATGATTTAAAATGCATTTTTTATCGAGAATTATTTCAAGTGATCTCTCAAAAATATTTTTCATCTAAGATAAAATTATTTGATATTACTTATCCTTTACTTGGAATATTATTCAATGAAATTTTCCTTATTCATTTTATTGTCCTTTTATTTATATTATAGATTGATATTTAAGAAAATAATTTTTTCTATGGGTTTTTTTTGTGATAAAATGATTCTGATAGCTCTTTATTTTCAAGGGTTCTAAAGTGTTCAATGATTTCTTTTTTTGTGGATTTATGTTCTTGTGGAAAATGTATGTATGGATTTAATTATATTATGGGTGAAACCTATATATCCATTAAATTAATTGGGTAATGATATTATATCTCTTCATGTATAAATCACTTGAATGGAGATTAGACTCGGTTCAGGCACAAATGGAATAGGGATTGAACTTAGTTTATAAATGATTGGAATGGAAAGTGAAATCGGTTTAGTAATGGACATTTCTACCATGGTATTCTTGTGAGTGAACCTAGATTACCATGATAGTTGGTGAGTGAACCCATTCTAATATTATTGTCTAGGATAATAGACATTACTACTTATTAAATGATTTACTATTATTATGTGTTCTCTATAATTCCATGTTTTTTTGAAATATATTCTTTTATGATTCAGTTCTCATTAATTTTTATGATTTATTCAATGATCAAATTTTAATATCATTGACATGTAGGGTATAAATTTTCAAACTTTATGTTCATATTCATATACACTGATGTTTATGTTATGAATAATTTCTCCCTTGTTTACCCTTACTGAGCATCTGATCTAACCCTTTTTATATTTTTATTGTCTATATGATATATAGAAAGATATTAAGTTTGATATGTCTAAAAATTGTTCAAGTTACAAAGTAATAAGTGGGATAGGATTTAGACATTTTATGAACCTATTTTTTCATGTTTCCAAAGAACTAAATCCATACGATTTTCCTGTAGTTTTTTTGTAATATGAATTTTTATCTATTTAGATTTAATATCTATGTTTGAAAAGAGTGGGGGTTTATATTATATTTGTGTCATAGTTTCTAGGTTTATAAGAAAAAAATAAAAAATAATCAATAATTTCAATAAAATTTTCATATAATTATTATATAAAAAAAAATCGTGGATTGAGTTTTCTTAGGTACAAAATGTTGATCTCATTGTGTTTTTGATACATATCTTCAATAACTATAACAATTTCCAAAATTATAAGACTATTCTAGAATTGTATGTTTCGACTTTACATTCTATCAGGTATCTCTATAATTGTATAGCTATAAATTATTATATGTTTATTATTTTTATGTTTATAGAATTTTATTTTGTGACCAATTTTTTGTTATGATTTATGGAAATTCAACATAAAACAAATTTTTTTGGGAATTTATAGTCATAAATCATGGTCTTCTAGGTTATACGAATTTCATTTCATACAGAATGGATAAAAATGTACTAGGAGTCTAATTATATACATTAAAGACTAAAATAAATTAAGAAATTAAGGTCAGACATTTGGATTAAAAGTTTATAGGAGTCTATAATCATGTAAGATTAAAAAAATCAGGTTTCATATCCTTTTATAATTTGATACATAATCTAATATGGATGAGGGGTCCCACATCGGTGGAGGTGACCTCAAAACTGGGGAAGGTTTCACCTCTATATGAGACATGAATTAACATAAAAATTTGAGGAATGTAGAGGTATGCAATCAGATAGAATAAAAATTTAATTCTGGGGCTTATTAAAGATGATTCCATAATCAAAAAATATCCCACAATGACAACAATTAAAAAACACATTATTTTTTAATATGTGAATGAACATTATATTAGAAAATGTTTAATACAGTAAACTCGAATATGAATTGTTAATCCCATCACAATGATAGTATAGAGGATATAATTTGTGGTTTTTATTAACATAGGTGATCTAGAAATCACTATATATATAAGGATAATAATATTTAAGAAAAACATAGATCCTAAAATGGTAATTTTATAGTACGCTAGTTCATAACCACCTAAGAAGACCCTATGTGAATTATGAGGCTTAAAATAATGTATAAATGAGAATTTTCATGATAAAATAATCTATTTTTCCCATGATGGTATATATAGGTGTAATCATATATCCTTTAATAATCAAAATCAAACCACATGATTCACCTAGATGATTGGTTAAGAGTTTCACAACCCAAATTGAATGATAATGGAATCATATCCTCAGAATATGAAAAAATATGTGGACATAATTACATATCTTTTGATAATATAAATATATCCTAACATACTTCTATTAATTTTAAATTTCATCCTACTATAGTTTAATTGAATAATACCAACCATTAATGGGGAGACCATACACTAGGCATTACAATTTATATTAGGATCTCATGTTGTAAGTGTAATAAATTTTAATTAAAATTCTCAAATTAATTTAAGCACCATGGGAGGTAAACTATATACATTTGTATATTTAGGTCATGTGATATAGACCTTATGTCATGGAATTTATAAAAGTTAATAAGGGTATATGTATCTTGATTTTTATATTCAGGTAACAAAGAATTAGGTTTTCTAATATTATATAATTATGATAAGGACTTGTGATTCTTATATTTTATAGTCTTTTGATCTAGACATAGGTATCATATTGTTATAGTATTGATACATGTAGTTTCATGACACATATTTTATTGTGTTCTAGAGTGGAATTTTTCAAAAAATTTAAATTTATGAAATTTACTTACATTTAAATTTTGAATCTATGGGAGGTTGTATACACCCTTCATACATTATAATTAAGAATTATGAACCATTAGAGTCGAACTTAAGATCAACATAAGGACCTTTTAATTTTGGGTGAAAATTTATAGTATTTCAATTTGGTATCAATGTAGTCTTAAAATCTAGCGCAAACACACTTTTCATGAAATATATATGGAAAACCATAGTATTTGATACACAAGCCACCTATTTCTAGAATACCTCTAGTTTAAAGAATCATTGAAATATTCACTTATAATGGATCTAAAATTCATATATCAAAAAATTATTATTTTATTATAGCTAACTTTTCATTAATAGCTACTAATATTGATGGGAGTTGAACTTGTATGGGAAATACCACCACCACCCCATATACCAAAGAGTATAAAGTTTACTTAGTAGGGATGTGTGCAGTGCTATAATAAGACAAAAATGTTTTGAGAATAATTTCTAGCCATACTTTCAAATAATGTTTCAATATATTTTGAATAATCTTTCACAATTTCTTATTGAAGTCCTCCATCTAACCATTATAAACCCTATGTTAATTGGAATATTTTTTGACTTGATTCTGTACTTTGAGTATGATTTTATAAATTCATTTGAGTAAAAGATTATGTCGTTATATGTATGTTTGGTATGGGGGACTCTTAAATTATATATGTTATTAGATTTAATTAATGCATTATTGATCATATTCAAAATTAATTTAAAGGAACTACTTTAACCCACACAATATTTTTTTTGCGAGTAATAATAAATTTTAATTAATGATATTTCTCTAGTGGGTAAGCACCTCTGAAATTTTTTCCCTCAATTGGTAAATAGAAAAGGAATCCTTATAGTATAATGAAACTCTTAGTTTTTTGGGTGAATTTGGATTATATTCAACAAGAATTAAACTTTATTATTAATTCCATGAATTCAGGTATCATTAAAGTTATAAATTTATCCAAAATTCCATATTTTTTGGGATATTTTCTTTCTAATTTAATGTGAAAATATGTTCCAGAAAAGGACTCCAATGCAAATTTAGTGGTCTCTCCTCCAAAAATAAAATTTAGGATGATGTAATATAATCCATATTCAAAAACAATTATACAATTATGGTCTTTGTACATGAAAAAGTTCATCACTTTTTATAAACATGTTCAATTTAAGACTAATAACATGGATAGAATTGTTGTTTTATATAGAATATGATTGAGGAAATCTAAGAAATTATGTGATCTTATTAAAGTGTTTTGGACTTCATATGAGATAGAGAATGGTCAATGTTATAAAATTATATTATATCCTTACAAATGAAGGATAAAATATCATAATCACAACATGGATGAAAAATTAATCATGATTTTTTATGATGAGGGTTGTATATAGATTAATCATTGTTTTATCTTGGTAATTTTATAATAGAGTTTCATAAAAAATGAATGGATTTTTATTAAATTTTTTCATCAACTCTCAGTATTTTTCAAGTTATGGAATCACTTAATCTTTCTTAATGGGATATTTTCCACATTATAGATCGATATAAATATTTAAATATACATTGAAAACAAGCTATATGGTCAAAAAATGAAGATAACTATATCCCTTCAATGAAGGAATAACATTATTCTTTATTCTTAGCATACCTCTCTATGAGGTGGAATGGATATAAGTAATCACCATTATAGAGGAATAAAATTTTTCCCATGGTCTAACAGTATTAAATTTATTGTCAATTATTTTCTTCTTATTGGGCACTAGGATTATCAATAAAATACATATCACATGTCAAGGGAGATTTAATTTAGGACTTGACCTCCATGTTAAGATTTTTTTGATAAGTGGTGATCCTTATAGAGTTGAATGATCTTCTTGAGTGATTATGAGTATCTGAACCTCAAATTACATATAAGAGATAGAAAAATTAATTTTATTTAATAAGATATCCTACATGTCTAAAATCATAATTACTATTGGGTTTTGAGGATTTAATTAAGGGGATCCACCAAGGATACTAAGTGGACATCTCGATGCTTTATGTAATTTCATAACATTTTTACTTTAATGATTTGGTAGATTCAGTTATTATTTACCATGTTTTACCATCTATGATCCTCCAACATTGTTTTGATGAGGAAGTAAAATATTTTTTTATTTACTAAATTACTTTTTGGGAAATAATTCTACTGAGAAACTACATTATGGATTCCATATAGAGGATAAGTGGTTTTCCTTATAAGAGTGCAATTAAGATAGCAGTTTTGTTGGTATATTGCTTGATGCAATCAAATAGACATTATAAATCATTCCTAAACAAGTAGGTCACATCATTCATAAATAGTTTATTAAAATTTATACATTAATGTTATGGTTCATGATTAAATTCATAAAATAGATGAGATATTCTTGAAGGCCTCTCAAATCACAGTTCTTTTTAGGGGACATGTATCAAGGATAAATATAACATTCTCAGTGTAGACTTAAATATCAAGGTAGAAAATTATAAATCTAAGAAACGTTTCAGAGGTAACACTGAATACACAATTAAATTATATTATCAGTGTTTCAAAAAATTTGATAAGACTTCCTAAATGTTAGAGAAGTGGTCATGAAATCAACAATATTTTACTACCAGGTCATCCAGATAGATTTTCAATGTTTTCTTGGGAATGAAATAAAAATTTATTTTATATAAAATTGATTTTTTACTCAAAGATAATTACTATAATAAGAATCAAATGATACTATTAGAGTATATGGGGTTTACTAAAAAATTTGGTCCCCTTATCCTTGTATACTATATTTATTTGACTATATAAATTTTAACTCATATTAAATGATATCACTTCAAATCCCACAATTATTTTGATCAATTATAATTTTAATAGAACTATAAAATAATTTTTTTAAATAGATTTTGAGGTTAAAATAACTAATACATAATCTATTACATATTATACTTTTCCTAACATAGAAATTTTTTTTCAACCATGTAGGATATATTTCTTCAAGAAAAAATTCCATGGTTGAATTTTACATATTTTCCTCCTCAATAGAATCATGAGATAAGTGGGTTATTCTCATATATTGTTTATGACCATGATGATAGGTTACAATTCCATGGTGTTGAATGTTGAACCAGGGATCTAACCCCATAAATTTGATATAATTTAATAAAAAAATCAATGATATTCTGGAATATAAAATTTTTATCATGAAATACAAATAATATTTCTACACTAATTGACATCATCCATGTATCATTATTTATAACCATATTTACTTTGATATGTTCATTTATATTCATTGAGAAGCCATTAAAGGAAGATTGGTATTCATAATGCTCTTCTTCATTATGAATAAAATATATAAATGATCAATGTTCCTTTATAAGATCTATAGTGTCCCCATCCTTTTACACATATTATTACATGATTTTAAGAATAATTTACCAACAAATATAACCATGTATTGTAAATTATATTGTCTTTGAAATACTAGGCACATAATTAAACTTCATAAAAAATCAAATTTTATTTAATATTCATAATGATATTCTAACTATCTTTGATAAATTATATTTTCAAATGATAACTTGGGGAATACATGAAAAAAAGGGATGAGCCAAAAAACCTAGTAAGGGAATAATTATAGGAATAGACATAGCACATGGGTTAGAATACATAATATGGTAACATTAAATGAATGAAATGAGAATTAACATAAAGAAGTATAACATGTAAAAAACTGGAACAAATAATCATAACATCATAGGAATTTTGAAAAAACATATAACATGATATAAGCATTAGTTAAGGTTACCTACCAAGACATGGTGGGAAAAGTCCCATAAAGGCATTAGGTTCACTCCATATCCCAACATGACATCTCAAGATACTTAAGATTACCCAATACATTATAGATCTCTCTGGGTGAACCCATAATATAATTTTCTTGAATATGTGTTCTACATGAAGAATCATATATATGTAATCAAACACAATCATAAGGGTTACCCATGGAAAGAATTGGGTATCAAAATCATGTCAAAAGACATAAAATAAGTGAATATCATAATGGTGTCCATTAAAGACAGGTTTTATTTCATAAATGGAAATTAATAAAGGAATATAATCATATATAACTATAAGTGATGAAAAAATAAAGTGTATTGATGTAAAATTATTGTTTAGGAATCTTTAGAAATAAAACATTTTAGTGTAGTTTAAAAAAATATTAATGATTCCTTAAAACAGAAAAGGAATAATTATTTGTATAAAATCATAAATTAACCGAAATATTTTTTCATGATGAAATAATTTATTTTATAAAAATAATTGTGGAATAAATAAAATTATGTAGAGAACATAAAATGGGTAAAAAATCAAGAAGTTCCCTTGGATTGGGTTTTCTTATCAGGGAGAATGGAGAAGGGAAATTTTTTTGAAACATTTATTCCCTCATAAAATAAGGATGATATGATATGAATACATGGGTTTGAAACAAATACACATAATTTATAAGAATAAAATTAAAATAAATAATAATTACATTGGGCTAAAGAGGGAGAAAGAGTAACCTAATGAAAAAAATGAAGGTTCCGAAAGAATCCCTTACCATAGGTCCAAACCTATCCTGCACTTGATCTTTATTTTCTTGGATAATCAAATTAAATATATTAATTAATTAATTAAAAACATTTTATGAATTTATTTTATTTATTATAATTTTATTAATTTCATTAATTTAATTTTGGTGAGTTATAAGATACAATTTCATCGTTCGGGAGAGTTTGATTCGTTGGTTTTCAAGATTAGTTACTAGTATACATGTACTGAAAATCATGTAAAATAAGAATAGTTGTATAGAATTGAAGTTATATGTTATTAATGAACATATACAATGTTAAATGGTTCTATAATTATTTTTTAATGTTTGGGTGAGGATGAATCATTAGATTAGATGTTAGTGATAATCATTTAGATTTGTTTGGCGTTTTTTTATCATCACAAACTAGTTTTGTTTAATTAACTAATATTATGTATATAAAATGATTTCAGAACATTATATATGATTTAATAAATATATTATAATATTTTTTAACCATAAAATTTTTTATATTATCAATATTTATGGAGTTAATGTAAATTGAAAACTTTTTCATCCTTTAATAGGATAAATTAACACATCGCGAATGACGTTTTCATTTTTAGTAAAAATAGAGAGGGGAAAGAAATGATGAAGGATTGTTCCCTCAGAATAACAAAATTTAAATATATTTAAGTTTCTGGAGTTATCATACCATTTGGATGAGGGAAAATGAGTATACAATAAGAAAATAAAACAACTTGAGAAAAATTAATATAAAAGGAAACAGATTTTACCTCTTGTATCCTTCTTCTTGAGAACCTACCTAGGGGGATTGGTTTTGGTATTTTGTTGAGACCAATGGATCTTGGACATAAGGATCATATTGGGAATTTATTTTAGATTAATTATTACATGTTTTAAATCTTGATAGTTGTTAGGATAATAGGTGGTGAGGGTCGTATTTATAGGAGAGGAGAGAGGTGTTTTCTCAATATTTTATTCATTAGTTTATTATTTTGATCAAGGTAAGAAATAGTAAGGATTATTGTGAATAAATAAATTAATTAGTTCATGTGATTTCCAACCAATGGTCACTTACATCATCCATGACTCATGCATAACTCAAAATTCATTTATTTACTTATATTGCAAACTATCGTATTTCACTATTCACCAAAAATTCAATTATTTTAGAAAAATATAAAAAACTCACCCGAACCATTTTCAAAATGTATAATTAAAAAATAAACTCTATTTTATGAAAAAAATATATAAATATGATTAATGTAATTTTTAATTAAAATAATCATTTATTTAGAGAATACCAATTTTAAAATAGTAACTGATTTAATATAACTTTGAAAAATTAATCAAGGTATCATAAAATTATATTATAATCATAAGATGGTAAAATATTAATTTATGAATATATTTAATGAAAATTAATTTTCTTTTAAATCATTATATTAATTATAAAATTAAAAATAATAATTTATATTTTATAAAAATATGAACATTTAAATAATAAATTCTAAAACATTGATTAACTTATAATGAGATATGATTTTATGGTTTTTTTATTAATTAGATAATTAAGTTTTATTTATACATTCATGGGTGATGTTACTATTCTATTGTCCAGTTTATTATTTATAAGTTTCATATTACTATTCCAAATGTCAAGTTAACATTTCATCTTTATAGGTTCCTTAACTTTTAGAAATACCTCTAATTCTGTTCATTATTTATTTATAAATATTGTATTATCTTATCTAATTGATTTTATATGGTTTATAATATTTGAAATACATATAATATTATAATTTCCATTGATTTTTTTTGGGTCTTTACATTCTTCCCCCTATATGAAATTTCTCCCTCAAAATTTTGTTTTACATACTATGGTGAAAAAAGTGAGGGTACATATCCTTCATTTCTTCCTCTGATTCCCATTTTACCTCTTCATACTTATGATTATTACATAGTACTATGACTAGTTGTGTTGTATTGTTGTCTAAAACTTTATCACTATGATCTAAGATCATCACTATATGATCTTCATAAGAGATATCATTTTCCCAATATACCACCTCTGAATTGAATACATGTGATGGATCTGGTTTTTACTTTATCAAGAGGGGAACATGGAATGTATCGTGTACTTGAGACATGGTTTTTGGAACTAATATTAAATATTTCATACCTCTGACATGATCAATAATCTCAAAGTGTGATATGTACCAAGGACTTAGCTTTTATTTCTTCCCAAATCTCATGATCAACTTCCATGGAGATATGTGGAGGAATTATATGTCTCTAACCTTAAACTCCAAGTCTCTTCGATGATTGTGTGTATAACTCTTCTATCGACTTTGGGTTGCCCAGATATTCTACAAAATGTTTTTCACATTTTCTATCATTTCTTCAACCATTTCAAGTCATAGTATCTTGTGTTCACCGACCTCATCCCAGCATACTGTTGTGCTACATCTTTTCCAATAAAGGTCTTTATATGGAACCATTTGAATACTCTATTTGAAACTATTATTGTTGGATAACTCAACCAAAGTTAGAAGTTGGTCCCATAATCCATTTAAATCCATAGAAAATGAACTTAATATGCCTTCTATTATTTGAATAGTCCACTCAAATTGGGCATCTGTTTTAGGATGATTGGACGTACTGAATTTTAGTTTGGTTCTTAGAGAAATTAGGAGACTATTCCAAAACATGGAGGTGAATATTTTATCTTGATCAAACACAATCTATATGGATTATCCATTAAGCCTAACCACTTATCTAATTTATATACATATACTTTTATCCAAGTATAATTCCTATTTAATTGTGATAAATTTAGATTTCTTGGTAAGACAATCCACAACAACCCATATAACATTGCTTCCTTTGGATATCTTCAAAAGTCCAGTGACAAATTCCATGGTGATGTTTTTCCATTTCCATATTTTTATGGGTATCTATTTTATAATCCCCTTAAATGTTTTCCTTTTGTCCTTCACTTGCTGACACACCATCCACTTTGATGTATATTCAGTGATCTCCTTCTTCATTTTACCCCAACAATAGTGCTCTTGAATATCACGATACATCATTATGCTCCATAGGTGAATAGAGAAGTTTAAGTTATGTGAGTCACTCATAAGATCTTTCTTTATCTTTGTATTGGCTTAAACAAATCTTTGTGACCCAAATATCGTGACTCCTTCCTCATCTATTTTGAACTCTAGGGATTTACCATTTCACATGGATTCTATGTTCCTTTAAATTTCTACATTACTTATTTGAACATCCTTTATGTTCTCTGGGGATGGTTGAACAACATTTTGAGAAAGGATTGGTGATTTTCCTTCCTTCAAAATTCCCATGTCCACCCTTTACAAGTCTAAAAAGATTGGATCCTTCTCAATAATCATCATTTTTAAAGAACCATGATCCTTTTTATTTAGATAAATCACCACCTTATTTTCCATACCTAAATGGTAGTGGATTGAGTAGTTATAATCATTTATGAAAACCAACCATCTTCACAAGTGCATAATAAACACATTTTTGTGTTTGAGCCTCTTATGATCAGTATATATCTCACACTTCTCCCCATAGATATAATGCCGCTAGATTTTCAATTCCAATATCACAACCTCTAAATCAAAATCAGGAATGGGATAGTTTTTTGTATGAATATTCAACTACCATGAGTCATAGTCTATCACTTTATCATTTTTATCAATACACAACCTATGCCATTATTTGAAGAATTGTTGTATATCAAAAAGAATTCCCCACTTTTTGGGAGTGTGGGTACTAGTGTAGTGATAAGCCTCTTATTTAGATCCTTAAATATTTTATCACATTATGTCATCCCTCATACGTTATTCCCTTCCGATTAAACTTGTTTATTAGGTTTGAAAATCATGAGAGCTTCCTCACAAATCATTGGTAGTACCTGGCTAGTCCAAAGAAGCTACATACCTCTTTTACGGATATTGTTCTGAGCCACTCTTCAATTTCCTTTTCTTATAAGGGTCCAAATATATCCCTCTTATGGTGATAAGATGCCCCAAGAATTATACTTCCTCCATCCAAAACATACATTTTCTATAATGTTCATATAGTTTACCCTTTTATAATTTTTTTAGCACAGTATTCAAATGCTCCTCATGTTCCTCCTCACTCTTGGAGTATATCAGAATATCATCAATAAAGACTACAAAAAAATGAGGTGATTTATAAAGACTCTATTCATTAAGTCCATGAATAATGTTGTAGCATTAATGAGTCTTAAGGGAATTACTATGAACTCATAGTGTCCAAACCTTGTTCGAAGTGTAGTTTAGTGGATATATTTCTTCCCCCCAATTAATTGGTGATATCTCAAATGAAGGTCCTTCCTATAGAAATAACTTTCCCCATGTATCTAATCAAACAAGTCATTTATCCATGATAGGGAATACTTTTTCATTATCCTAATTTTATTGAGCTCACGATAATCAATGGAGGGAACATTGATGCATCATTCTTCTTGGCGAATAGAACTAGTGCACCCCATGGTGAATCACTTGGTCATATAAAACCCTCATCTATATTATCCAATATCTCCCACTTAAGTTCTTATAGATCAATCATGTACATTCTATAATGTTTCTTTGATATAGGAATATATCGAAGAATAAGTTTAATTGAGAACCCAACCTCTTGGAAATGAGGAATACTAAGAAATTATTCCAGTAATACATCAATGAAATCCCTCACAATGGGAATGTCTTTGAGCATGATTCTATCCATTATCTTAATCATTTGAGATAGATATTCTTGATCACAAGTAAACAACATCCACATTTGAGATGATGATTTTGAAGGAGATTCATATTCCTCCTCTCACTTGTATATAATTGGATGATTCTTTGGGATGTCAAGAGTGATCTCTACTTCCTGACAGTTTGTGTGGGATTTATATAAAGATATCCAATCCATGCCCAATATAGAATCAAATTCCCCCAAATAGAGTATGAAAAGATTTTATGGGAGGTTCAGTTCATAAACATTAACCAAGGACTAGTTATAAACTTTGGATGTAATAATTTCCCATTTTTTATTCTCATAGATAAATCAACCTCTACATTTTGATGTGGTGATTGAATAGTCTTACTAAACTTGAAAGATATCAATGAATATATAGAACCAGAAATAAATAGTACATTTTCTATTCTTGAATGAATAACCAGTGTACCTATCACTAAATCATTTTCAGGCTCCACATCATAACTAGTGATTTCATATTCTCTTCCTTACTTCCTTGGAGGTTGTTATTGTTGATTCCTACCAACAACACTAGGCTTAGGGAAATGACTTATATAAATCCCATGTTCCCTATAGTTAAAACACTACACTATAGGATGAGTGTATATATGAACCTTCCTTTATCCTTCCATGTTAGTGGGATTATTCATATCCCTTTCGTAGTTATTATCCTTATTCCCCTCTATTACACATTTTAAGCATCTATTTATTCCCTTTAATCGGTTTCCATAATAATTCTTCCCATACTTTAAACACATAGGATGTTTGGTATTCTTCCCACCATGGGATTTTTTTGTTGATCCACCCTTATTAGAATCCATTTTCATATTGTTTTCATTGGGCCCATAAGACCATTTAGAGTCTCTAATATCTATTTCAACTATAAAGTAAAAAATGGACAATCTCTTCATAACTTTCAAAGTCTTTAATCATTAATGGTTTTCATAGACTCAAATTTCATCCACTAAAGAAGATATACACCTAGAGTTTAGTGTTCATGACAAATCCATAGGTGTACTGTGCAATACTTGTGAATTTTTCCTCATATTCCCTGATATACTCATATTATTTTTTCATTAGTCCAAGGAACTCCCTTTCCATTTTAAGATGGATGTTTCGGGAAAAATATTTATTGAAAAATATTTTCTTGAAAACATCACATTACATGGAATCAATTTACTCCTTATACTATGTGTTCTTGATCATTGTCCACCACTATTTATATTCCCTATATAAATGATAGAATACATGAAAAAGTTTCTCTTCTTTTGAGTATTGGAGGATAGATAATATCTTCTCAATGGAGTTAGTCCATTTTTTATGAGGAGTGGATCAAAATATACACTAAACATGAGAGTCCTTTTCCACATAAAGAATTCTATGGAAACATTCTATCTCTTAGGAGAAGTAGGGTGTTCCACATGATTCAAGTTGTTACTCATAACTTGATCTAGTTGGGAAATTATTGTCCTTAAGTTTTGAGCACCTATTCCCATCATATTTGGTATATCATTAGGGTAATCATCACAATTCCTATCACATTTATTTTTGGTTTGGGTTCTTCTATTTCCCTCCATTAACTAAGAAAAATAAATTACAATTAGGGTGATTGAATACTTATCTAATAATAATATTAAAAAAACATTGAACATAGAAGGATAAACTTTTAAATTAAAAGTATATCCTAACTTATGATACCCTAAGTTTTAATCTAGGACATCCATGGTGATAAAAATATCCATAGGGTTATTATTAAAGTTCTCTATTCCTATTCTCCAAAAATAAATAAACCTTCCTCTGATACCAACTATAGCGGACCTATCCTTTTACAAATATTATTACCTGATTTTAAGAATATTTTACAATCATATACAACTAGGGATCATAAATTCTAGTGTCTTTAGAATATTAGGTGTATAATTAATCATCATTAGAACAAAATAAAAACATAATTTATTTAATCTTAATAATGATCTACTAACTCCCTTTAAGCCCTTATATTTATATAAGATAACCTTGGGAATACATTAACAATATTTATGAGGTAAGAACCCCAGTAAGCGAATAATTATAGGAATACATATTGAACATGGGTTAGAATACATAACATGATAACATAAAGGGTATAGAACATGAGTAAAAATACATAAGTATAACATGGGAATATATAATTATAACATCATTGGAATTTGGAAACAACATATAACATGGAAAAAACATGAGTCAAGGCAGGCTCCCAATACATGGTAGACAAATTCTCATAAAGTAATCATGTTCACTCCCTATCCCAACATGAATTCTCATGAGACTAAAAAATACCCAATGAATTAGGGAGAAATATGGTCACTCCCATTATAACATTTTCATGATTATGTGATCCACATGAAGAATCAAACATATGTAATTAAACATAATCATAAGGGTCACCCATGGAAAGAATTGGGTATCATAATCATGTTAAAATGCATCACATAGGGTAATATCATAATGGTGTCCTTAAAAGAAAGGTTATAAATCATAAATGGAAATTTATAAAGGAAAATAGGAATAGAAAATGATAAGTGATGTTAAATTAAAGAGAATATATGTAAAATTAGTGAATAAAAAACTTTAGAAATAAAACATTTCAGTGTGGATTAAAGAAAATATTAATGATTCACAACTGGAAAATGGACATATACCCACAGTTTTTTGAAGAACCATGGGTATGGGTTTTTTTTAAGACTTATACCCACATTTTTTCAAAAACCATGGGTATAGGGTTTTTTCAAGACCTATACCCAAGTTTTTTTCTAAATCGTGGGTATTGTTTTTTTAAGACCAATACTGTGGGTATAAAATTCTCATGTTATGGTTGGAAAATAAAAATGTCCACGGGACAAAAAAATTCGGAACACCTATACCAATGTTTTTTCACCTATAACCATTGTTTAGATAAATATATATAAGTAAATAAATTTTTATATATCAATAAGAGAAAAATTTTTAGTGGTTAGGTGTTGGAACCATATAGAGGTAGTCCAGGGATCGAAACCCATGGCCGCTAATTTTTTAAAACTTATAAAAAAGGTTTTAAAACCGTGGGTATATGGTAAATAAAATAGTGTAATGAACTTATACTCATAGTTTGGAAACCATGGGTATATTTATTTAAAACCATGAGTTTAGCTCAGGGCTATACCAACACCTCAGTTTCCCATGGTTCCTTGAAACCATTGGTAAAGGCTAAAATTCTAGTAGTGATTCTTTAAAACGGACAAGGAATAATTTTTTGTATAAACCCATAAGTTAATGGAGATATATTTTTATGAGGAAATGGTTTATCTTAGAAAAATAATAGTTTGTTTAATCAGATTATGTATAAGAATTGAAATGGATAAAAAAATCGAGAATTTCCCATGAATTGGGTTTGCTTATCAGAAAGAATTGATAAGGGAACCTTTTTACAACACATATTTCTCCATCAAATAAGGATAATATAGTATAGATAAATTAGTTTTAACATATAATTAGAATTTATAATATTTACATAAAAATAATTTAAAACTATATTGTTTTAAAGAGAGATAAAGAGTAACCCAAAGGAAAAAATAGATGTTCGGAAGGAATCCCTTACCATCTATCTGAAGTTGTTCTACACTTGATATTAATGTCTTGTATAATCAAATTAAATCCATTGATTAATTAATTAAGAAACTTTTATAAATTTATTTTATTTATTATAATTTTATTAAGTTCATTCATGCCCTTTTTGATGAGTTATAAGATACAATTTCATCATTTTGGAGCATTCATTTCCAAGGTTTTCATGATTAGTTACTTACATACATGTAATGAAAATCAAGTAAAATGAGAATGGTTGTCTATAATTGGAGTTATATGTTATTAATGAACATATAGAATATTATATGGTTCTATAATTAATTTTTTAATTTCAGGTGAGGTAGAATAATTAGATAAGACATTATTGATAACTGTTGAGATTATTTTGGTAATTTTTTGATCATCATAAACTAGTTTTATTTTATAAATTAATATTATGTATATATGGTTATATAGAATTATATCGGTAGTCATACATATAATAAAATATTTTTTGACCACAAAAATGGTTTTATTAGCAGTATTTAAGGGGGTAATGGAAATTTAAAACTTTTTCATCCTTGAATGTGATAAATTAACGCATCACGGACGATGTTTTTATTTTTAGTATAAAAGAAGGGAAAGAAATTATGATGTATTATTCCACTAGAATAAAGAAATTATAGTATATTTAAGGTACTGTAGTTATTGTACCATTTTTATGACGGTAGGTGAGGAGAGAATAATAAATTAAAAGAACATGAAAATAAATTAAAAGAAAAGAAAGATGATTTTACCTCTTGAATCCATCTTATCAAAAAACTCTTTAGGGGGGTTTTTTATATTTTATTAACACCAAAATATCTTGTACATGGGGGAGGTTATTTTAAATATATTTGAGAAGAATTTATACAAGGATAAAATCTTTATAGGTGTGAAGTGAAGAGATGGAGAGGGTGGTTTTTATAGGGTAGGAGAGGGGTGTTTTCTCATTATTTTATTCATTAGATTAATATTTTTCTTAAGATAATCAATTGTGAGGATTATTGTTACTAAATAAATTAATTAGTTCTTTTTATTTATAAAAAATGGTTACTTACATCATCCATGACTCAATCATGACTCAAAATTTCATTTGTTTACTTATACTATAAATTATCGTATTTCACTATTCGCCAAAAAATCAACTATTTTAGAAAAATATTGTCATGAACTAGCCTAAGTACCACAGTAACCTGATGAAAAATCCATAACAACATAGATTGAAGGGAGTTCCTGATCCCCATGGGTCCGTGACTAGCATCTGGAATCATACAACATTCAAGTTGGAATGAATTTTCTACAATACATAATGGAAGCATGACAAACAAGACAGTATGGATACCAAAAGAAACTCTACTGGGAGTAATATACCAGAAGTAAAAAAAATGAATTAAATCCTAATGTACTATAACCCAATTACCAATACAGTTAAAACAACCCAAGTCCCTAAGGAAATAACTCACCATGACCAAGGTTTAATATCTGGATCCACCTCAAAGAGATCATTTCCCCTCACTCGAACTTAAAAAAAGATAATCTACAAACACATGAGGGTGAAAGTATGGTGTCAGATAAAAATTATAGTAAGGTATCACCATGGATTTGATAATATATACCAATAATATATTAAATACATAAATGCTTTCAATTTTTAAAATAAATAGTTTTGGAATTTTCAAAGCATATTTAATCAAATCATGCTATACAGTTTAAATGATGGAAGAAATACTTCAAGAAAAATATTTTCAAGTTATGGGATATTCCTAAAATAATGTCTTAAATAAAACTTTTATATAAAACAATTTATATAAATTTAGAATTTATATAAAGTAGTTTTAAAACAATGGCATACATTTATATCTCAAATATAAAACAAGAAACCAATATGTTCATTTTCCAAATAGGTACCTACATTATAGGACATTGGAATATTCACTCTCTATGTGATATTAGCTATATGTTTATACACACATCCCTCTAACACTGGCCATAGGTGACTCGTCATCATCCCATCAGGTATGTTACCTACCACACGTATATTTTAGAACATTGTAATAGTGTATAATGCGTCCAAATAACTTATAAACTACCTAAGTCTTTCATGTGAACTTATACAATCAATTATTGAAAATTAATTTTAATACTACTTAAAATACAATTAAATCTCATTCTTCCATTTCACTACCAATTTTCTATTTAAAACCAAAATGGGTTTTAATAAAAAAACATGCCTCTTTAATAAGATAAACCCACCTGGTTTCTACCAAAAAAAAGTAATCTATTTTCCACAAGTTTTAAATCCATTAAAATCAAATTCTATAAATTTCCCAATAAATTTACATAATTAAATTAAAATTTTTAATTGAAATTTTTTTCCATAAAATCTATAATTTAAATTAAACAATTTAAATAATCCAATTTCTATAAAAACACCCCAAATCAATGGAACAGGGGGTTTTCAAAATTCTCATGACAAAAACATCTCAAATTTTATAATACATTAGAATTGGGTTTTATTAAATCAATTGAAATCAAGTTTGATCAACGGAATTTAAATCAAGAAATTCAAGGTTAATCAATTTAGATAAACAGGACAAAATCACTTACCTTATCTAGAAACTAAACACTCGTAACAGTAATCATCAACAAGAAAAAAGTTGTAAAAGATATCCAAATACAACCTAGAGATGATATCCAACCACATGTAGAATAGATCCATCAATTTTTGGATGATCTATTGAAATCCCAAAGGAGGATAAAGAGATAAAGATGAAGAATGAGGAAGAAATCTTACCTGAGAATCAAATCACAATCACAATGATGATTGAATTCCAAATGATATGATTCAAAAGGGTTGTAAAGATCAATGACTTCTTGGGGAAGTCTATGGGTTGAGAGAAAAAAACTAAAGATGGGGTTAAAAGAGATCTTAGTCATGATACCCATTTAAAAAAACACAGTCGAGGTATTACATGATGTGTAATCCAACTACACGTTGTGAAATAGTTAATATCTAAAAACCCCAAAAATGTGTCTCTTTAAATTGAAAAGTATTCATTAAACAACTCATGATGTGTAAAAGATAGTCATTATGTGTAACCTTTCATGGTGTTAATCTACTCATGATATGAACCATTTCATGGAATGCACCTAGTGACCATTACATGTCATGTAACCTAGTTACACGATGTGTAACCATATGGAAACCTATAGAAAAGGTCAGTTAAAGATGAGAGTCAGAAAAATATTTGAATTCACCCTTATAGGTATCCTCTGAATTCATTCGCAACCCTACCCATCCAAAAAAGGAAATATCATGAAAAGTTAAATATGTAACTATGAGATCAGTAATGGGATGTTACAACCTCCCCACCATAAGAACATTATGTCCCTATAAAACCTATGAAGAATCTTCCATTCCAAAAATATAAGGCCACTACTCTCTCATTATTCTCTCGAATTTCCACATCTCATGATTATCATAACCATGATTCCATAGCACAAGAACCCAAGGTATCGTCCTTCCAATAAGTGCCTTGGTCTCAGAATCAATTATCCTGATTGGCTACTTAGTTAGAGATAAATTATGTTAAATATCAAGATCACTCCAGCTCAAAACATGAGATGGATCCAACAAACACTATCTCAACTATGATACATGGAATAAATTATTTATTGATGTCAGTTGTGGTGGAAGTGATAACTAGTATGCAACCTTCCCCACCTTTTAAAAAACCTCAAAAGGTCCCACGAAATGAGTAGCAATCTTCCCATGCCTCCTAAGATGTTGATGACCAAACTAGGGTGAAAATTTCAAGAACACCTGGTCACGAACTGAGAACTCCAAAGGTCTATGATGATGATTATCATAAGAAATATATTGGCTCTATGATGTCAACATTATATGAAAAAACATTTAAATCTTCATTGTCATCTCTTGCACCAATAATAGTCAAACCAAGGAAATTTCACCAATCTCCAACCAGCACAATGAAGATTTATAAAGTTGTCCATACATGGCCTCAAAATGTGAAATTATAATTGCAAATTTATAACTATTCTTATAAGAAAACTTAACTAGTCCCATGTGATCATCCCAATCCCCAATGAAATCAAGAACACAATCACAAAGTATATCCTTTAGAATCTATATTGCTCTCTATGATTTTCTGTCCTACTATTGATGGTAGATCATGCCTAAATAGGCATGAGTTCATAGTACCTCCTGAAGGCCTTTCCAAAAGCAAGAAGTAAACTGAGGATCCCTATTAAAAACTATAATAGATGTAACTCCATCAAAATGAACAATATCTTTCACATATATACTTTTCAACTCCTCTACATTGTCTGTATCTTGAATGGGTATTAATTGAGTTGACTTAGTCATTATGTTAATCACAACACATATCATATTATTCTTTATCTGGGTAAGAGGAAGTCGAACCACAAAGTCTGTAGAGATTTCATCCCACTTCCAAGTTGGTACTTGAAGTGGCTGGAGTAAACCCAAAGGTTTATAATGCTTGACCATAACCTACTGTCATGTATAAAAACACGAGACAAACACAAAAATTCCTTGTCTCACCCCTATCCACCAGAACTACCACCACATGTCATATAACATGTTATTGTCTTCTAGGTGGAAATCCCACTAGGAATTATAACAATACATCATCGTGGCCTATCTTGCTAATAATGGAACAACAAAGCAATTCTAATATCATAAACTATCTCACCACTATAAAGAAATTTTTTTAATCCTGCAAAATTCATTATCAATATCTTTATCCTAAAGAATCATCTCAAGAAGAGTAGATGTTAATTGAATGTTGGATATAGAAACATAGGCCTCTTTCTCATGAACTCCAATATGAAATTATGTAAATAGAACCATAAAATTCCACTCGTCCAAATATTCTTTCACTACTTAGTTTAGAAGTTTCATACTCAATATATCTACAATGACATTCCCTCTCAATGAGGTGTAGGCGATGTTAATGTCAAAATATTGTAGGCACTCCACCCAACGACTCTGGAGGAGATTCAAATATTTTTTAGATAATATAAAACTCACTATTTTATGGTCCGAATACACAGTAATACTTTCTCTAAAAAGGTAGTGTCTCTAACACATAAGTGAGTGCATCAAAGCTACAAGTTCAAGGTCATGGGTAGGATAATTATTCTAATGTGGCCAAAGATGACGATATCCATAAGTAACTACATGATCACCCAGTATAGGAACACAGACCAAGCCTGAACTCGATGCATCACAAAAGACAACATATCCCTACTCAACCTCTAGAAGAGTCAACACTAGTGCAGTACTCAAAATATGTTTCATATCAAAAAAATAACTCTCACATTTATCATTCTAAGAAAACTTCACCCCCTATCGAGTCAGAGCAGTAATCATAGAAGTCAAATTCAAGGATTCCTTCATAATCCAATGATAATATTCAGCTAAGCCAAAAAATATATTCTAATCTGAAAGAAATTTAGTGGTTTTTCTCAAGTCATAATAGTCTTTACCTTCTTAGGATCAACTCATATACCCTAATCAGACACCATGTGTCCCAATAATTTCACTTCTTGGATCTAGAAATCAAAAATTTATATATTATCATAGAGTCATTGATTTATCAACAGACTTATAACTATCCTAGGTTGATGTACATTAACCTCATTGGCTTTAGAGTAAAAGAGGATGTCATCCATAAATACTAAAACAAAGTAATCTAGTTACTCATGTAAAATCTTGTTCATCAGAGCCATGAAAACTACATGATCATTTTTTAAACCAAAGTGCATAAAAAGGTACTCATGATGGTTGTATCGTCTCTAAAAGGTGGTTTTATAAATTTCATATTCTTTTTTACTCAATTTATTGAAACCATCTTGGATTTTGATCTCTGAAAACCATTGTACCCCTTTCAACTGATCAAAAAGATCATCAATTCATGGAAACAGATACTTGTTCTTCACCATAACTAGATTGAGATTTCATTAATCCACACATAAGTGAAGAGAACAATAAATTTTCATTGTAAAGAGACCCATAATTGCCCAAGATGACACACTTGGGTGAATAAATCCTTTATCAAGAATATCATCCAACTGGGAATTCAACTCTTTCATTTCAACTGGAGTCATTTGGTAAGATGGAATTGAAATTAGTTGAGTTTCGATAATTAATTAAATAAAAAAATAAACTTAACCTACTGATGGTAAAAATAATAAATTAAAAGGAAATATGATAGAAAAATAAATTATGTTTGTAGGGAGATCACCACTATTGAATCCTGCTCAAGATAAAAATAAAACACTAATATCACTTTCCCCGTCTCTAGATAAGAAGGTCTAACTCTACTTGAACATGGGTCCAATTCTCTTTGAAATATAAGAGGCACACCACTAGGTCTAATAAGGTATACATGTCGAAGAAAGTAATCAATATAAGCTTTATTAGTAATGATACAATCTTTACTAAACAATAAAACCCCAAGAGCCATGACACCACCACAGCTCCACACCAAGCTCCAATCTTCACCAAGAAATCACAATGATCCACTAAAGGAGTGTGATGCCTTACCATTTCCCACATCACGGTACATGACATCTGCAAAGACACCAGAGTCCCAAAGCAGGGGGTGAGTACTAAGACTCAGTAGGTTTTCCCCAAATGACTTCCCTACACACTCCACTAGGATAAAACCATTAGCAAATTTATATAAAACATTTTATATAAAATAATCACAAGTAAAACTATTTCCATAATCCAAACACATCCTTACCAAGCCATCTCACCCAAACTAAGCAACTAGGGGAAATCCAAAAAAACAAGCCACAAGCCATTTCATCATTTACACGTTAGCACCACCATTCCATCTTGCAATAAAATTCACAACAAATAACCAAAATGGTGAGACTTCCGCCCAACCCGTTCACCCATTCACACTTTAGTTTCATCTATACAAAGCAACACACAAAAAACAACCATAATGGTAGAGCTTCCATCCAACCCGTTTCACCCATTCCCAACTAGTGGCACTTCCTGTCCACTTATCTTTTGATGGTGGCCCTTCTATCCAATATCCATCCCCTTTTTATAGTGGTACTTCTTTCCACTTTCACACAACATTCCAATCAAACCATAACCAAGCAGACAACCCACCAAGATCACAACATCATGCAATCAGCCAATTCCATTGCATATCAATCCACTTCAATAAATCACTCTTTTATTGAAAATCATTTTCCATTCCAAATAACATTTCAATAAAGAAAAATATTTATTGAAAACCATTTTCATCAACATTTTACCAAATCAATCATAGCAACCCATTTTAAAATTTTTATTTTAAAATCCACAACAATAGCATTTCAACACAAAACCCTCGTTTCCCAAAAATCCCAAAAACATCACCCAAGGGATTTTCAATCAATTTCACAAATCAACATAATTAATTTTCAGAAAAAAAAATTAATTATAACCAAAAACCACTAGTTCTAACCAAGTAGAGTCAAGAGAGAATCCAACTACCATTAGGTTTCTCAAGAAATTGACCCACGAGCAACTGCACCTCAAATCCAGTGAACGCACCACTGAAACCTCTCTAGATCCCCTTTTATAACATTAATAAGCATTAAAATAATTATCCAAGGAAAACACAACCCTATATCTACACACAACAAGTTTAGATATAGAAAACCAAGAAAGAGTTGGATGTAGATCTAGAGGAAAACACAAGGAAACCAAGAGGAGAGACTGACCTGGGAGAAACCACATTCAATCCACCTTGAAACCCCTTCTAAATGCTTCCAACTCGAGTGGGAGAACCCTTCCAACCCCTGAGAACCGAAAAAAATCAAGTGAGGCTCAAGTGGGAGGAATATTGGAGTGATTTAGGTCAATCCTGAGGGATCCCATACTTAAAACCCCAACATTAAGTGGCCGCATGGTTAGTCCACACGGTTTGCCAAACCATGCACTAACTGTGGGCACGCTTCTACCTTGAGAGCAAGGGTCTACATGGTTGCATTGAATGGTTTGGAAAACCATGAAAAGGCAGTGTGAAGCCAACTTCCTCTCCCTACACGGTTTCCTGGAGCACCCGCACGGTTTCCCCTAACCATGCTCAAACCGTGCGCCCCAAGAAAATCCCCCAAACTGCTTAAAACCCATTCCAAAATCCCCCAACCTCTTCCCAACTCATCTCATGCACTTTAAACACATAAAAAGGAATAAAAAAGGTCTAAATACCTCAAACTAGGGGTGCTACATTCTCCCCACCATTGAACTTTCTGTCCTCAGAAATTAGTGAACCCGCCATTTGTCGAAAGAGCTTGGGCCACTGCTTGGCCATCTCTTTCTCTCGCTCCCAAGTATTCTCTTGAGTCTGACCATGCTGCCACAAAACACGAACTAAACTGATTATTTTACTACACAAGACTTTCTCTTGACTATCCACAACCCACACTAGCACGTGCACCAATGAAGAATCTGGTTCTAGCTTAACATGATCCCAACGAATCACATGGTCATGATCCAGATGATACTTTTTCAACTGCGACACATAAAACACATTATGCACTACAATGAATCTAGGTGGAAAATAAAAAAAATAAGGCACCTCACCAACCCGCCCAAGAATCTCAAAAGGTCCAATATACCTCGAAGATAACTTTCTCTGCTTCCCAAACTGATAATGTCCCAACCTAGGAGAGAACCTCAAGAAAACATGATCACTCGCCTCGAACAAAAATGACCATTGACGATGATCCGCATACGATTTATGATGACTCTGAGTTGTCTCCATTCTCTTCCTGGTCAACTTGATCTTATCTGTAGTCTCCTAGAAAAGGCTTGGTCCAACAATCGAGGACTTACCCGTTTCCACCCAACATAGTAGAGAACGGCATGGCCACCCATACAATGCTTCAAACAGAGCCATATGTATAGATGCCTAATAACTGTTATTGTATGAGAACTCAACCAATGACAAGTGCTCCTCCCATGAGCCACCAGAATCCATAACACAAGCCCAAAACATATCCTCCAAAGTTTTTCTCGTCCTCTCAGATTGACCATCCATCAGAGGGTGATACGCTGTGCTCATAGTCAGCTGTGTCTCAAGGGATTGCTGCAAGGATTTCCAAAAAAGAGATGTTAAACTCATATCTATATCTGATATAATCGAAACTGGAACACCATGTCTTTTTACCACCTCTCAGATATATATTTTGGACAGATCCTCCTCTGTGTGAGATTCACGAATCGGGATGAAATGGGCCAACTTGATTAACTGATCCACTATCACCCAAATAACATCATGATTTCTGACCATTCATGGGAGACCTGTGACAAAATATATTGCTATTTACTCCTACTTCTAAACAGGGATTGGTAAAGACTGCATCATTCCCGTTGGTCTATGATGCTCTGCCTTGACTTTATGGCAAGTCAAGCATCTCGAAACAAACTCAGCCACTCTTATTTTCATACCAACCCACCAGAACTGTGCTTTCAATGCTTTATAAATTATCTGAATTCTAAGATGAACATCCCACCTGGAATAATGATACACTCTGAGAAGATCCTCCTGACAGGCAACTGGTGCCACTATCTGATTCCGAAAGCACAAAACTGAATCTCCATTCAGTTGTCAACCCTCAATGGTATCCCCACCATTGAGTCTCGACCCCATGGTAACACACTTAGAATTAGATATCAGTGCCTCTCTAACCAGACCAACCAAGTTATGAATCAACAAAACCAGATAGAAGACTGCTCTGTCACCCTGGTCCTCAAATTCTAACTGCATGTCAGTTATAACTGACATCAACTGCCACTAGTCTAAAGCCTGTTTCACCACCTGCGCATATGATTTTCTACTTAATGCATCTGCCACTAAATTTCCCTTACCCGATGTATACATAAAGTCAAAATAAAACATCTGAATATATTTCATCCATCACATTTTCCTCAAGTTCAAATCCTTTTTTTTATAAAATGTGTTCCAAGCTCTTATGATCTGTATATATCGTGAATTTCTCACCGAAGAGATAATGACACCACACTTTCAAAGAATGGACCACTGCTGCCAATTTCAAATCATGAGTTGGGTAGTTCTTCTCATTCACCCTCAACTACCATGATCCATACGAAACCACATGATTCCCTTGCATGAGAATGCACCCCAACCCTGATCCTGATGCATCACAACACACCACGTACCCTTTTCCTAGTTTTTTCAAAACCAAGATTGGTGTTGATGTAAGGAAACCCTATACCTATTTGAAACACTGCTGACACTATTCATTCCACTGGAATGGAACATTATTCCCTGTCAAAGTTGTCATCATTAAGTCCAAACATGAAAAATCACGAACAAAATGCCGATAATACCCAACTAGACCAATGAAACTCTGTATCTCAAAAACATTCTTTGGCAATTTCCATGAGGTAACAGCCTCTATCTTTTCTAAATCAACTAAAACACCCCATTCAGAAATCACATGGCCAAGAAAACAGACTTCCTGTGTCCAAAAGTCACACCTTGACAATTTGGCATACAACTGATGATCCCTCAAGTTCGCTAGCAATGTCTCCAAGTGCTGCTCATGATCCACCCTTGTCTTTGAAGAAACCAGAATATCATCTACAAACACCACCACCAAAGAATCCAGATATCTCTGAAATATCTGATTCATCAATTCCATAAACACCGCTGGAGCATTTGTTAGACCAAAGGACATAACCATATATTCATAATGGCTATATCTACTTCTGAAAGCTGTTTTAGAAATATCATCCTTCCTTAACCGCATTTGATGATATCCCGACCTCTGGTTGATCTTGGAGAACCATTATGGTCCCCTCAACTAGTCAAACAAATCATCAATTCATGTAATTGGATATTTATTCTTTATTATAACTTGGTTATGTCTACGATAATCAACATAGAGTCTCAAAGTTTCATCCGCCATTTTCACAAACAACACCGGTGCTGCCCACAGAGATGTGCTAGGCCAGATAAACCCTTTGTTTTCTAACTCCTCCAATTGGACTTTCAATTCTTGAAATTCAGTAGGTGTCATCCGGTAAGATGGAAGTGAGATAGGATTGGTCCCCAGAAAGAGATCAATTGTAAACTCTACTTCTATTACAGAAGGTAACCCAAAGAATTATTCTAGAAAAACATCCATGAACTGATCCACCACTACCAGAAGAACACTTTGCTCAACACCCTCTACTGATTAAAATGACAACACCTCCAGCTGATACGATAACATAACCAATCAACAACAGATGAAGCAATAAAAGAGTGTGAAGCACCCATATCAAACAGCACTTGCATAAAGTTATAATTTAAAAGAATATTACCTCACAATGTGGATGGTCCTGACTAATCATCCACCACAACTTTCTCAGCTCCAAAGACATGTCTGCTTGCCACGCTCTGTAATTTATTTCCCTACTGAGGCATCATGGTATTCCAAGAATCACCATGACCCACTTTACTCTTCTATTGAGGGGTATACTGCTACCCTCATCCCATCAGAGCATATAACATATGTGATCCCTGAGGAGTGTCACGTGCCCCCGACCGTGGAGTATTCCAACAATAACGCTGCAGATGCCCCATCTACTTACAATTAAGGCATGCTCGAGGTTGTGTTGTACAATCCCATTTGATGTGGCTTGTAGAACCATAATGAAAACATCCTTGTTTTTTCTAGGGATTCAGAGGAAGATTTACCGATCCTATCGTCGAATTATGTGCCATACTCTCACCTTGGGAATAAGTGTCCCTCTTCTACTTGAATCCAGCGTTATAGTTCCCACTATTCCCCATGGGTACCACCATGCTTCCTCTACCCAGAGTTCCCAATAGATCCCACTTAGCCACTGAGGCTCTATTCACTATCTCTGTGTAATCATCTATACATAGTACCTCTATATTTGAACAAATTTCATGCCTTAACCCCACTTCAAGGATCCTTTCCTTCAACAATGTTCCACCTGCCACCACTGGTGCAAACCACACTAAGTTCATAAACATAGCTTCATACTCTGTCATGTACATATGCTCTTGCTTCAAACCGAAGAAATCAGTCATGCGCTGAATTATGAACGTATGTGGGTAGAATTTTTTATTAAACAATTCCTCAAAGCCTTCCCACATCATACTCCGGTCCGTCCCCGCTTGGACTACCAACTCCCACCACAGAAAGGCGAGATCTTCCAACATATACGTGGAAAAATTCACTTTCAATTCTACAGATGTTCCCAAGAACATGAAGATCTTGTTCATTCTATTCAACCAACACCTCTTCCCTCTCTAGATCTTAATCACCCTTGAATATGGTTGGATTTTACTTTTCAAACTAAACTGCATGATCCACATGCCTTGGTTCATCTGCTTTATTCCCACTTTCCACAGCTTGGAAAGCTTGTACTATACTTTGCACTAACTGTTGGTTCACCTGAAGCTCAGGTGCTACTACATTCTCAGTAGCCTCCTCCAGTTGGTCTCTACGACACCTACCTAGTGCCATTTCTATAAACATAAAACAAACACCCATGAGTCTCACTTCTGTAGACATCAATAATTCCCATTTCAAATATCATTACATAGCACTATCACAATGGGGCTTTCCACAAGTTCACATTTTCCATGTTTCACCATTTTTTTTTTGAAAGACAAACCATTTTCAAAATACAACCAGTTTCTATGTTTCAAATCCTTCCATTTTAAAACCCAATTCAGATTTTTCAAAATCCACACATTCATATCACACCATAAATCATTATAGCCCAATGAAATATGTATTCTAGTGGGAAGTCATTTTACTATGCATTCCATGCTCATCTCATTCGCTACACCCATGAAAATGAGATATCCAATGCCTATAACTATCTCCAAAACACTTATGTACCCAACTCCTTGGTATCTTGAAGTTCAGCACAAAAGGTTTAGCTACATTCTTTTATGCTATACATTCCAAGTTCTGACATTCCTATGCCTAGCTACCATCCTGAATCAAGTAATATACCACAATGAATGTCAACTCCAAATTTAAGAATTAACTCCAAAGGACCAAACAAACTGATACCATTTTTAACACCACACCCCGACCTCATTGGCTTGAGGGGTTATTGAGGGTTACTTGGCCTTAAGCGATGTTCCCAAGGCGCCAAAGGCTGGTAATAAATGTTGAGGGCTTCGAGAACAAGTTGGGGAACGATTTACCCTTATGATAAAACCAACCAAAAAAATTATTAACAGCCTCTATATGATGTATGTCAATAAAATATCTAAGCATGTATTCCAAAAAGACAACTATGTTGTTCCACAATATATCCCAAAACAAATACAAGGAGACATGTCCACACCACATCAGAGTACAAAGCAGAAACTAAACAAAAAACCCCCACGAGCCATGACACCACCACAGCTCCACACCAAGCTCCAAGATCCACCAAGAAATCACAATGCTTCACTAAAGGAGGGTGATTCCTTACATTTTCCCACATCAATGTACATGACATCTTTAAAGACACTAATGTGCCAAAGTAGGGGGTGAGTACTAAAACTCGGTATTTTTTTCCCAAATTACTTCCCTACACATGCCACTAAGATAAAACCATTATCACATTTATATAAAATAGTTTATATAAAATAATCACAAGTGAAACTATCTACATAAGCCAGATACATCCTTACTAAGCCATCTCACCCAAACCAAGAAACCAAGGGAAATCCAAACAATCAATCCACAATCCATTTCATCATTTACACATTAGCACTGCTATTCCATCTTGCAATGTAATGCACAATAAACAACAAAAATGGTGAGACTTCTACCCAACTCGTTCACCCATTCACACTTTAGTTTCATATATGCAAAACAACACACAACAAAAAAACCATAATGGTGGATCTTCCGTTGAACCAGTTTTACCCATTCACAACTAGTGGCACTTCCTGTCCATTTATATTTTGATGGTGTCCCTTCCGTCTACTATCCATCCCTTTTTTATAGCGGTACTTCTCTCCACTTTCACACAACATTCCCATCAATCCATAACCAAGCAGACAACCCACCAAGGTCACAACATCATGCAATCAACCAATTCCATTGCATATCAATCCACTTTAACAAATCACTCATTTATTGAAAATAATTTTACATGCCAAATAACATTTCAATAAAACAACATCTTTATTAAAAACCATTTTCATCAAAAAATTTCCCAAATCAATCATAGCAACCCATTTTAAAATATACATTTTAAAATCCACAATAATAGCATTTCATCACAAAACCCCCTTTTCCCAAAAATCCCCAAAACATCACCCAAGGGATTTCCAATCAATTTATCACATCAAGACAATTAATTTTCAGCATAAAAAATTAATTTTAGCCAAAAACCACTAGTTCTAGCCAATTGGAGTCGAGAGAGAAGTCACCTACCTTTAGGGTTCCCGAGAAATTGACCCACGAGCAACAGCAACTCAAATCTGCAAAACGTACCACCGAAACCTCTCTAAATCCCCTTACCTAACATTCATAAGCCTTAAAATCATCATCCAAGGAAAGCATAACCCTAGATATACACACAACAAGTGTAGATCTAGAAAACCAAGAAAGAGAGGGATGTAGATCTAGAGGAAAACAGAAGGAAACCAAGAGAAGAGACTTACCTGGGAGAAACCACCTTCAATCCACCTTGAAACACCTTAGAAATGCTTCAAAACTGAGTGAGAGAACCCTTCAAACCCCTGATAAATGAAAAACTCGAGTGAGGATCAAGTGGGAGAAAGATTGCACTGATTTAGGTCAAGCCCGAGGGAGCTCAGACTTAAAAACCCCAACTTTAAGTGCCTTCACGGTTAGTCTACATAGTTTGGAAAACCGTGCACTAACCATGTGCATGCTACTTCCTCGAGAGAAAGGGTCCACACGTTTTCCTTGCACAGTTTGGAAAACCGTGCGCAGGCCATTAGAAGCCTACTGCCTCCCCCTACACAGTTTCCTAGAGCACCGGCATGATTTCCCCTAACCATGCTCAAACTGTGCGCCCCAAGAAATTCCTCCAAACTCCTTCAAACCCATTCCAAACTCTATTAACCTCTTTCCAACTCATATCATGCACTTTAAACACATAAAAAGGCATAAAAAATGGATACATACCTCAAACTGGGGGTTATACATTAACTAGAAGAATATTTTCCAATTCTCTATGTGGAAACAAATTTTCTATTTCTCAGTACCACTCATTGATTCCCTTCTATGATAAGTGCTTGATTGATCTCATCCACAGACCTTCATAGACAGAACATGTTCACCTAAAAATTGATCTCTTAGAAAAGACCATCTTAAAAATGTCTCTCCATAGAGATCTCATTAGCAGATAATGATGGTGTAAATTATTGAATTTCAGTGAAACTTCTTGTATAGTTTATCACTAACATGCCCTACTGTGTCAGGTGCATGAACTAACTTGTCTTCTCATCCCTCAATGTATCAAGATATAAGTGGAATATAAACTCTTCCTTGAATTCCTTCAAAGATAACTCATCCAACTACCCAACATGATCCATAATATCCCACCAATGATTGGGAGGCCCACGAAGCATATATTCAGCAATCCTCAACCACTTATCTATGGATTCTTCAAGATGCTTAATGATCACCTACACCAAATTATTCTAGAAATTAGCTACCTGGGGGCCTCCCTACATAGTTAATGTAGGAAGATATTACAGATGGAACACTTTCATCAGATCAGATATTAAATTCATGGTGTGAATAGTATTCCTCTTTAAGGATTACATGACCCTGATGAATCTTTTATGAAGCTGAACAACCATCTGATCCTTAAGAGCTATAGGAAGATCTGATTTAGATTCATTTGAAACATGATTATTTCCACTCTCCAAATTCTCAACTTGATAGAACACTATCTATAAATATGTTCAACCTAAATAGGTGACAACAACAAAAAACCAGTGGATCCATATCTCACTAAACAAAGATTAAATGTTTTTTATCATGAAATGTCAATTTATTAAAACCTTTATTAGATATAATATGTATCTTTATCACAGTTAAATTAGGCAAGTATATATCAAATTCTATAAATATGTCCCTATCATGAAAAATTCATGTCAATATATATTGGTATGTGCCTATAATGATGCATGCATATATATCTCACACTATACTGGGCCATTAATATAAATACCAATAACCAATAAAATCACAAAATAATAACCTCACACTATAATTTAATCACTCAGGATGAAATAACATCAATTGTAATAACAAAAAATCATAACAATAATCCATCCATGGGAACTTGGATTTTCCCTTTTACATAGATTTGCTACTCCCATGCACAAGATCACTACCAAGTCCCGAAACATCCTAGTATCTATTATATATTTTATAAATAGTAAATAGAGATAAAAGAAACCTATTGTGCTCTGATAGCACTTTTTTAATGTCCCCTGACCTGACACTTTCTCACAAGGCCAAAATGGGTTTGTTATGGGATTTGAATCATGCCTTCCCATATTCTAGAGGCTTCCAACTAGTAGTAGAGGTGTGATAAGTGTTGTGGGTTGACTATACCACCAGTTATAGAGATACAGCAGAGTGAAAATAATCAATATAAATAATATTATAGAAGCATAAATATCAGATATAATACAGTACAAAGGGAAAATCAACTAATAAAATCAAACTGAATAATCCAACAAAAAATAAATGAATAATTTAATGTCATAATGGAATGTAACTAAAAATTATGCTGGAATAAAAATAATAAGAAAATAAAATAACACAAATAAACATAAAAGACCTAGGTCCCAAACCCAATGCCAGTCTTGTCCCCAAACGCTAACCCATATAGCATGAAATAATCAATAGAAAGGTCCCTTTCCCTTATCAAATCTTGTATCCATATAATCTTCTTGGTTTCCAAATGGAAGCCTGGATATAATGTGAGTATAACTTAGTAGGTTAACCCCCACCATGTATAAACATAACCAGTATGATAATAACTGCATGTAATAAGGAAATTAATGGTTATATCAATTAATTGAACAATTTAATTAATACCACATCAACCTGCTTCAGCACCATACCAGAATACCTTTTGAGTATGTTTCAAAACCATTCCAGATACAACCATATTCCCAAATAACCTTCTTTAGTTCCATTCTAGTATATCACTGAGCATGTCTCAGAACCATGTCAACCATAAACATATATCAATGGTATAAATTACAAAAATTTGGTGCAATCCCACTATATTATAATTTGAGAATGTATCAGTGACAATCTAAGTATATAATAATTACAACAATAAATTAGGGTTGATACTAGTATGTAAGCATTACATCATGAATCAGAGTCATTCCTAGTATTTAAGAATTATAAAATGTATTAGGAAAAATCCTTGTATATAAGTATTAAAACATGAATTAGGTCCAATCTTGGTATATAATAATTTTAGAATTTAATCAAAATATTTCATCATAAGGATTATTGATTAATTATGTAAATAACCAATATTTTTTAGTTGAACATTGGTTTATCATTTTTTCCTAAACCAACAACATGATAGTCATTTAATTAATTAATCTTATCCAAGTTGAATCTATATCAAGCATTCAACCAAAACTAATGTCATTATAAACACACATAAATCCACTAGTCAAATCATTTATAATTAAGAGTTCACCCACCCGAACAATATCTATAAGCTATATAATAAAAAAATTGGATCTGAAGGTATTCTTTGGAATAAATCCAATTCATCATCTAATTAATTTAGGTTCACTTTATGATGGTAAAATTTTCAATATTTCACATATTTTTCAATTAAACAGAACATAGGGTTAAGTGTTATACCCCTACCTTGAAGTGTGGAATAAAAAATTTCTTCCATTGGGAAAAAACATGGAAAAAGGTGTAGAATAATACAAGAAGAAACCTAGATCAAATATGATCAATATTACCATCGAACCCAAACACAGTCCAAGGATTAAACCACCCAAATAGAGAACAATGGAATAGGAAAGGAAAACAAAATCAAAAGACTTACCAAGTATTGATAGCACAAAAGAGACATTTGGAAAGTAGGATAGAGCTCCAAAACCATATATGTAACTATCCAATATTTATATTAAGTTATACTAAAGAAATGTGAAAAATATCTTGAACGACACTATTTAAAGTTGTTTGTTAGGATATTACACAATGTGTAACTCTTTTACATGTTATGTATTTCTTTTTAGAGGGATACATTTAGATACCCATTGCCTCATGTTAATATTTAATTTGTGAGAATAGTACACAACATGAATTGTTTACATAATGTGTTACCACTTAACACCTTGTACTAGTTTCACATAATGTTTTTGGAATAATTTTCACATCATGTAATTTCTCTACATGGTTTATAAATCCCCAGCAGATAGCTTTCGGTCTAGTTTCCACAAAAAAACACCCAAACCACCACCAAATCCTTCCAAATCATGTAAAAACCATAATAAAAAAATTTACATGTTTATATCAGGACAAAATTAATTTGTAAAACTTATATCCCTAAACATTAGGCCATTTTCCCAAAAAATATCTTCTTCAAAGAATAATAATTATCTAATTAGGCTTAAATAAAAATTAAAACCATGATGGATGAAATTTAACACAAAAAAATAAAATAGGTATGTACTGAAAAAAAGATGCAATTTTACACCACTAATTTTTTGTGGAAAAATGGTAGGATTCTCGGTGGAGGGTGCATATCTATAACATATAGAAACAATAAGATATTCTGTGAAAATTCCTACTACATGACATGTACAGGGATGAAAACTTATTGTGTTGTACCCCTATGGATACGAAACTAGGTTTTGGGAAAATTTAATTATAAAACTCCATGTATCTATGACACGTGATATGTGACCCTCCTCAGGTAGAAAATCCATGTGATCGAATCACATGGGAAAGACCCTCTGTTGGAGGACACATCATGTATCAGAATACACAGACATGGAAACAGTATGCAAGTATGTCCAGGAGAATAGGAAGGACCCTGGGTGGATATGTCCTGCCATGTAGTCCTCTTACATTCCATCTAGGGATATATGGTATGTGAGATATATACTGTAAAAGCAAACAAATAAGAAGTGGCACAGGACCACATTCCTTGTGGGTCCCCTTTTACATGTCGTGTACCTCCTCTTTTTGAGGATTATTCAAACTCTCATATCTCCATAGTTTGGACTCAAATTTTATCCCATGAGTATCATATATTTATTTTTTACATATTAAATAAAATAGAGACCTTAGTGGTGTAATTGGAGATGTGATGCGAAATTTTCCAGGATTGACTCATCTTTAGGAGATGCTCGATGACGTTAGTGGTCTAGAAGGATCATCAGAGAGATTAGAGTGGAACCCTCTTGCAAGGAAATGTAATAAGCCCTATATCCATATATTAATTTGGAACCCCCCTATGGAATCCTGAAATGGGTCCTTTACCATTCGAGTACCACCCTCCTCTGAGAACAGGGTTTGGGTTCACTATCTATTAGAGTGGCACCCTCATATGGTGTTAGGTTATGGGTCTTCGACCACAAGATTGGAAACCTCCAGCTAGGAAAGGACATGGGTCTTATAACAACTACTATAGTGGTACCCTCTTTCTAGGATAGGGAATGGTTCCTCTACCGACTAATATAGTGAATCCCTCTTGCTAGGACAAGGAATTAGTCCTCTATCTATCTATTTGGAACCCTTTTATGGTGTCATGGTATGGGTCCTAAACCATTAGCGTGTAACCCTTTTATTGATATAGGTAATGAGTCCTTTATTTTTTATCATATTGGAACCCTCTTACGGTGTCATGCTATGGGTCCTCAATTGATTATTAGAGTGGATCTCTCCCATTGTACTAGTGCATTGGTCTTCTACCTAGAGATTATGTCCCCTCAACTATGCAGAACAATATCAAGGTGTGTATTGACATGTATGATTCTATTGGATAGATACATGAGATACTAGACATCGATGATAGACCCCTGGAACTTATGGTAGTATCTTTTCCCATGCTCAATTGTGAGATGGAGATCCCCTTTTTCTTGTATATAGGTTTCTTTTATATGTGTATATAAGTGTATCCTCAATGTTGGATTTTGTTTATTATTATGGTTTGATATTTCTATTCCTATCATGTCTCTTACTACTCCCCCTTTAGTTTTTGGGGCCTTCAACTGGGTATGTAGATACTCAACCCTTCATGGTAATTTCATTCAATGTCATGTTTTATAAAGATGAAGAAAATGTTGAAAGTGATTACAGAGGATCATTGGGATAACCTAGTGAATTTAACCACTTATGGTGGTCAAGCAATAAATATCTGATGTTGTGATCTACTGGGACTTAAATTTTTCATTTTCATTAGGCTTGTAAATCTTTTTGGTTGGTCATGTATTTTTCCCCTTTTTACTTTTAAGATTATGTTTTCATACTCTTGTACTCCCTAGAGGTTTTACACACATGGAATACTCTCTAGATGTTTCATGTTTTATTATTTTTCTTATGAAATTATTCATTGATATGGTTGGGTTAATGGGTATTGGTAGTTTAGAAAACACCTCCCATGTTCGTTTTTCCATTCAACACTTATTTCCTACTCTTAACCAATGGAGTTGGGTTTAGAGTAGTTGTGACTTAATACCTATTGGTTTGGGTCATGAGAGATTAGTATCAAATTATTTCATTCCTTAGTATGTTTTTTAGAGTTTTACACTTATAATTATTTGGTTTGGACTTACAACTACAATGTAAAAGTGTTTAGAGTGTGGCTTTGATGCCAGGGAATCCAAAGTTGGTTTGGGCAGATGATGTATCTATTCACTAAGAATTTTTTTACCTTCTTATTGACTTGGAATACCAAGACATTGGTTATAGGGATCAATGGTACATCCATAATATAGGGTTGAGTCTTTGAAATTCCTTCTCGAGTCAGATCCCTATATATATATATGATAATCTGACCACGAAATGTCTTGATTACATTTTCTGGATGCCAATATGAAGACATTCATCTGGGTTACTAATTACAAAGAGTGATGATGATCTAATGAGTGATTGGGGATTAGTTTAGGGAAAATTGTGTGAGATTCTTCCTCCAAGTGGATATGTAGTAGCACCCCCACCTATCGAGCAACAGATTATACTAACAGTGCAAGATGAGGTTGCACACAATCATAGAATACTCTGCGAGTTCCAGTGCAAGAGGCCACTGAAGTTCTACGGTGTTCCATATCCTCATGTAGTGGAGGTTTGGCTAGATTATATGATCTATGTTTTCAAGACTATTCAAACAATGATTTCTCAAGTGGTTGCACTGGTAGTGAGTAATTTCCATGAAGTATCTGGGAACTTGTGGAGTCTAGTCATGTAGATGCATGATGAGTAAACACTCTCATAAATCAAATTTTAGAAGTTTTTTCATGAGGATTAATACCCCTCATGCATGTGTTTTTTTATATATGAGATTTTGGGGGTGTGTCATGGAGGGATGATAGTTTTTTATTCTAAAAGGTTCAAATATCTTATGTGGAACTCCCTCGGTGTGATTCATGATTCCAACTTTCAGGCACATAAGTGTGTGTAGGGATTCTATAGATATATATATTCCAGTATGGAACCCCTTTTAATGATCACATATGAGATGTGTTGGATTTCATGATTTATACAGGGATATTATTTTCATAGGTACACTAGGTAGATGGATCTTGCAAAGGGTGTTATAGGGCTGATTCATCTATAGCAGCTAGAAGGTACCAGGTGATAGGGTATCTGTGCAGGAGATCTTCCCTAGATTAGACTCAAGAACATGGTTAGGCAGTGAAAAGATTGTCTAGATGACCAGGGAATCCTTGAGAGGTCAGCGATATGTAATTGATGGGAAAGGTCACAAAGTGCATAATTTCCTAACCTGATGTCCTGAGGAAGGGAAACATATAATAGATGGACCTCCATAGTAGAGGAAATGTCATGATCATGGATCTCCCAAGAAAGGGAAGGGTGTCCCCCAAGGACGTGGAGATGGAAAATAAGTATGTCGGGATCCATGAGGAGGATTTGTGGGAGGTGTATGATGTTATGAGATCCTTCCACCACCACTAATATGCCCACATCAAGCTTAGGGAGCTAGTGGTCAGGTCTATGGGATGTTATAGGTCATAGTGGCATATGACCCAGCGACACACAAGATGATTAGAGGTACGATCTTTGTTTATTATACACTTTATTCATCACTATAAGACATAATAGAATTTCATTCCTTCAACTCCTTACTCCTGGTGCAAGATCTAGAGCGTCCAAATTCGATTTTTTTCCTACATCTTTCCATTGAGGTTTCTACAAGGAATGCTTCTTTGATATCTTTTATCTTCTAGAAGTTTGAGCTATCACTTTATGGATAGAGGTTATCATGAGACCTTTTGGTTGCCATAATGATACATTTTGAAATCATATTGCATATGGATTGGTTGTCTACCATCTGATCCTAGATTGACCATCCCACAGACAATTCATATTCTTTCACACTGATGGGACAATATTCTATTTTTTTGGAAAGATAGATTACATGGCCATAAAAGTGGGTTTTATAAATATGAGACTATAGCCCATCTCACAACATTTAGAATGTGTATCCCCTATAACAACATTCTCTTCGGTAATTTTGATTCCTTAGGTCATGGAGGATTCTATGGATGACTTCTTCAAGGACATTCAGGGATGAACTTCAAGGTGGGAGATAGAGTTTTTCAATGACATTCATCCCATGACCACTCTAATAACTTATATAGAATTTTTGATGGACCATAAAAGATCTGATATCTAAGGGTGATTTTGGAGGACCTTTGAGAGAAGGGTTTTATCAAACCCATTGTGTTCCCCTAGGTATCTCTAATGTTGTTTTTCAAAGAAGAGAATGATATCATGTAGCTTTGTGTGGATTATCATCGCTTGATATATGCCAATATATTAAATAATTACCACTTTTAGAGGATTTACTAACCCTTTAATCAGTTTTGATGCATTATATGGTTTTTAAAGATAAATCTTAGGTCTAGATACCACCAGTTGAGAGTTCACAAGGATGATATTCCAAAGTTTTCATTCTGATGGCTCTATAGAAACTATGAGTTCCTGGTGTTTCCCTTTAGTGTGATGAATTCCCAAGTTGTGTTTATATCTTTAATAAACTATATATTCTAGTCATACTTAGATTGATTTTTTTCTCATGGATGATTTACTCATACACTTAGCATCAGAGAAGGAGCATGTAGAGAACTTGAGAATGGACTTAGAGTTTCTTTGAGATAACCAACCTTGTGTTAATCTCTCAAAATTATAGTTATGGATCCATGAGGTTCACTTCATGTGGAATTTAATTTTTTATCATGTATTAGATTTGGACCCAGCAAATATTGATGTATTTCTTACATGGGAACAACTTAAGAGCATGTTGCTGGTGCTGATCTTTCATTGATTGGTGGAGTACTACTGCAAGTTTGTGGAATAATTCTCTATGATTGTAAACCCTTTGACCACTTTGATGTGGAAATGGTAGCCTTTTACCTTGACTAAGAAGTGTTAGAGGGACATCGAGGAGTTAAGGATGAGGATTATGATTACTTTTTTTGAGACTACCAGATGAGGGTGAGAATTACATAGTGTATTGTTATTACTCAAGAGATGGGTGCTGCCATGTGTTGATGTAGAGGTAGGCTATGATCACATATGGTTCGGTGAAGCTAAGACCCCATGAGAATAACTATATAACTCATGACCCATATTTTATAGTTATAGTATTTTCTATGAGGATGTGGAGTCACTAACTTATGGGAGAGAATTATTTTGTTTACATAGACCATTAGAGTATCATGTATTTATTTAAAGAGAGTCACTTATACCTGATACATAGGTTCTTGTTAGAGTTTCTATTCAACTATTACTTTGAGATATTCTATACATTATATAAGGTAAATGTGGTGCAATATTTTCTTAGAAGGATGTATTAGGATCATTTGGTTTAGGAGGTGTTGGATCAGTTGGCTTCCTTGCAGCTGACCTTGGTTGAATGGGAGGGTTTATCTTCTATTCAGTCGACGGTGTTGACTCTTGAAGTTATCTTGTAGGGGAGATAGTTATAGCTGGGAGACATAGGCCATGAGGTATTACATGACCAGATAACCTCTAAAGATTCACTAGATAGATTTTTTTAAGGTGGGAATCACAGCATCCTATCCTAAGGATATTTAGTGTTCTAGTCATGATGTGAGAGGATATGATGAGGGAGTCTCACACATCTCCATTGGATGTACATACCAGTGTTGGGGAGATGTATAAAGACCTTCATTGGTAGTTTTTGGGGGTATATTGAGGTATAGAATGACTGAGTTCATATCTAGTTGCTTCACATGTCATTAGGTGAAGGTTGAGCACTAGGTTTTAATAAGTTTATTATAGCCTATTGAGATCCCAGATTGGAAATGAGATGATATATCCATGGACTTCATGATAGGGATTTTTCAGATAGTGAGATTCCATGATTCCATATAGGTTATTGTTGACCAACTTAAAAAGTATACACACTTTCTTACTATCATTGAGTAGAGTACGGTGGATATTTTTGGGATGTTATACATATAGGTGGTTATTCAACTTCATGGGGTGACCTTGACAATTTTCTATTACCATGATGTGTGTTTCATGTCATGGTTGTGGAGAGTCCTCTAATAGACATTGGAGACCTATATTGGGATGAGTAAAACCTTTTACCTTATACATATGGGCAATTAGAGAACATTATCTTGGTAGTATAGGATATGTCAAGGTATATCATGTTAGACATTGGTCGTAGATTAAAGCATAACTTACCATTATTGGAGTTTTATTACAATAATAATTATCCCCCCACTATCATCTTGTCACCTTTCAAGGCCCTATATGGGATACCCTATAGGTCACCCTTATTCTAGACTGAGATCAGTGACACCTCTTTTATTAGGACAAAGATGGTGTAGGCGATGAAGGAGATAGTCCCAGTGATCTGTGAACAGATGAGGACAACATAGAGTAGGTTTAAACCCTATGCATATCAACATCATAGGACCTTAGAGTTTGATAGGGGAGACTACATTTTCCTAAGATTATTCCCTCGATGAGGATTGTATAGATTCATCTAGGTAGCAAAGATATCACATAGTTTCATTTGGAAATTTGAGATCTCCAAGAGGGTTGGTAAGGTTTTCTACTAAATCACCCTATCCCCATGGTTGGAGTTGGTGAATGAAGTATTCTAGGTGTCATTGCTAAGAAGATGTGGGAATAACCCCATACATTTTGTTGAATAGGGTGATTTGTACATTGAGGATAGATCAAATTTAAGAAGCACATAGTGAAAATCGAGGATTAGCAAGATATGACCCTACATGAAGATACCATCCCCTTGGTTCATGTGTTGTGGTAGCACGAGAGACTGAGGGAGAGCTCCTAGGTGTAGGAGATCCCAATGCAGGCTTAGTATCATTAATTTTTTCTAAGTTTTTCTTTTCAAGGTTGAAGTGCATGATGGAGAGACTAATCCAGTGGCCCTTTTTTGGAGCCATCCACTAAGACGATGCACAATTCTGAGGCCTGGTGTTCCCAAAAATAATTTTATAAAAATATTAATTATATTTTATATTTCACGCAGAAAATTTTATAAAATAATTTAATATATATTATATAGTCTCATATACAAAATCCGAGACCATAGTTGAATCTAAAATGTGAGGTTTACCCTAGCCATGAAATAAATATGGTTGTCTCGGGGCATTTGGATAAAATGACCATTAGTGGGTGTGGTCACATAAAATTAATAAATAATTTCATTTATTTTATTAATTGACCAAAACCTTTTTTCTACTATAAATATATTATTTCAGAAAATTTATAAGGAAATACAAATGACCCTAGGATCTTTGAGATAAGAATTACATGTTATTTTTTGGTGGATCGAGATCAAATGACGGTGAGAAGCCATATTAAGGAAAATTGAGGCACAAGGAATGTAGCAAATCTTCCTCCATTATAAGCAAGTGATTTCTTCACAAATAAACTATATGAATCAATTTCAGACTCTTAAGGTGTGTATTTCCACCTTATGAATAAATTTTGATCATGATCAATTCCCTTCCATTGATCTATGTTCATTCTGAGTCTTTGCATGCACCCATGTATTAGATTTATTTATTTTATTCGATTAATCCTTGTTGTGTAAGGTTTCTCATCATAGATATCCCCAATATTTTTTCATTACCCAAGAACTCTTTGTGGATGATTTTTTAACATTTTTTTGTTTTTTTTCTCCCAATTTTTATTCTTGTTCTTTTATTTGTCCTATGGTTCATCAGTTTGACATTGTTTTGTGGGAAGGTGCGTGATTGGACCCCCCAAATTTGCAGTATATTCACATGTGATAAATAAATTGATGAATCATTTATGGATATAGAGTTAATTTTGGTTTCTAGTTATTCCATGATGTATTTTCAAATAAAATGTGGTTATGGGAAGTTCCATAGTAGATGACAGCACATGAGACTTCGAGTGATGACCAGAAGATCAAATTTTTTACTACTGAAGGGCAGGAAATGATGGCTAGAGGCTATTAACACTAATTTTTGGTGGTCAAATATCTAGATTCATGGTAGCAAGTAAGGTTCTAGAATGTATAGAACAAATTGGAGATTCTATGAAAATATTAACTACACAACATATAATAGGATGAATACATTCCCCATAATACCCCTATGGTTGTGGTTCTAGAGTATTCCAATACTTATAGACCACACACTGTATGGCTGGGCCATATTCCATTTGACCCTCCCTAGGTTGATAGTCCCTATGACATAATCACATTGGTATGACCCTATGTGAGAGGTCACACCAGGTATCGGTATACATAGGCATAGCTAAGGTACCTAGTTGTGGCTTGGAGAACAAGCATGATCTTGGGTTTCTAAGGCAAACCTATAGTCCCTTTACACACCATGTAGGGATACATGGGTAGTGAGCCATTTACTAGTAAGGGACACGACCATGTAGGTCTGTTAGACCACATATAATGTTTATAGTGACCCTCGCTTGACATAACTTAACATTACACAACTCTTTCATAATACATAGAACAATACACAAATAGACACCCAAAGACTATACTATTTTAGTTCCTTTGGAAACATAGAAACATAATCACTGGTACAAAAGATATATACATTATCTCCACTAGGTTATTTATGACTAGGACCCTTCTTAGACACATATTCCTTAATACATATCTTCATAACCTAGGGAATGAAACATAAAAAGGGGTGAGCTCAGATGTTTAGTGAGGGTAAATAAGGGATATATGTAATCCAAAACATGATAATATGGGTATTAGAACATGATCATAACATTATAAGATCATTCCCTTTATATTAAAGATCATAGAAATGAATCATGGCATAAAGTATGGAATTTCATAAGACATGAATCATAAAAGAATAAATAACATAATCCATGAAATCATAACATAGGAATAAGATATGGAATTGTAACATAAACAAAATCATATAAAATGATTTCCATAGTTGCTAAGGCATCAATTTAAGTCCATATTAGTAGCATGGGTTCAATCCCCATAGCATAATGGTTTTCATGGTTCATTACCATGGCCATAATTTTAGCATGAGTTCACCCCCTATATCATCTAGGTAGTCATTTTTCACTCCCATTTCCATCTTAGTAGCATGATTTCACTCCTTATTCCATCTTGGTATCCATGTTTCACTCCCATGAAAATATTAGTAGAATGAGTTCAATAATCATATCATCTTGGTAGTCATGGTTCACTCCCATGTTCATAATAGTAGTCAAGGATCACTCCCATGACTATATTAGTCTATCTTGTGAGATAAAAATATTTACCTAATGCATTGGAGGGAGATATAGGTCCCAAACATCTCATAATAAAATCATACACACATGAGCTGCAAAATCATAAACAATTATATCATAACCCATGAAATAAAAATCGTATTATAAACATGTAATCATATCATAACTTTGGGAAACAAAATTAGGTTTCCTAACCACCTCATCAAAATCATAAACAATGAAAAGAAGTGGGATTTAAAAGCATGTAACCCATGAAAGAGAAATGGGTTACATAAAAATATTCCCGTCAAAATATAAATCATTTAGGGAAATAACATGAATGGAAACATTGAATAATTTACCCAAAAAGGAATGAGTATCACCAAAAAATTTCATCTTAGATGGGAAATGATTTTTAAATAACATTTACAAATATTTCTTGAGGAAAATATCATTTCTTTGTTGAATAAAACTTTTTTAAAACATTAAATATTTTAAATACCATTTTCATGAAAATAAACCTTAAAAATTATAAAGAAATATTTGAAAATATATTGAAAACCTTTTTCTTTGAAATCTTATAAATAAATACTGAAAACATTTTGAAAATTGTTTTCTATGAAAACTTATAAAATAAGTTGAAAATTTTTCAAAATTAAATTTCCTTGAAAACATATAAAATAATATTGAGAACTTTTTGGAAAAAAATTTCTTTAGAAATTCTTTAAAAACATATAAAAGAGGCTTTGAAATCATTTAAAATACAATTAAAACATTAAACACTTTTGAAAACATTTTTTTAGAACCAATTCAAAACAAAAAAATTCTAGAATATTAGGAAAAAAATTTCTGTTGAAAAAAATAACTTTGTATTCTTGTAAATTAAGATTCAAGTGAATAACAGTCATGATTGCAGTTAAATCTATATATGCGAACATTTATTTTACACCGTAAAAATTTTGGAAAGGTGCCTCGGCTGAAAAACAACAAAAAGATTCCTTTTTTAAACTTTATTTAAAAGGTAAAACATGGGAAGATATTTCTTTTAAATATAATATGATAATATTAAAATATTTTAAGAAATTTTTCTTTTTGGAAAACATGGTATGAAGGAACACATATTTCCGAACAAAGAGAGGGAGAAGTCGGGATTTCATAAAAACACTTTCTTAACTATCATATGTAACAAAGAGTGGATAAATGGTAACAATGCATGAATATATCATGAATATACAGAGGATAATAAATTTAAATAGTGTTTATGAGATATTTATCGTAATATTTCATCAAAGTATTCACAATCCTAAACAATCTTTAAAAGTAATGAGATTAATCCAATAAACTCTTAACACATGGTAACTTTGAACCATACTCCCCATGTAAGAAAATTAAATTAAATAAATCTTAAAATATCATGAAAATAAGTAGATTAATGATGTAATATTTCAAAGTAATTATATATACCTCATTGAAAAATATAGTTGCATAACATATCATGTGTCTCAAAGAAGGCACATTAAGGCAAAATTACTTTACTGATTAGGTAACTTTTGAATCATAACCCCAATGACAAAAATATCACCAAATGGATACGTAATTACCCATAAATTTAATTATAATTATCATATAATATATAAATGGAAAGTATACACACCACATAATAGTATTAGGTGGTTAATAAAGCATGTATCATGCGGAAATAAAAAGCGAGATGAGATTCTCTTACCTTCTGTCTCGACTCTCGTCATACCTATTCAAACCTTAGGTATAATAAATATAAATTTATCATAACCCTATCACAGATCCATATTATTATATATAATACCATATATGCTTTTATTATGAATTTATATTACACACTTGTTAAAAAATCTCTATTAAGGTTATGCTTTGGGTAATATGCGCTTTGTTTTTTGCACGTGTCTTAATTTGTTATATCTTTGGTCCTTATAAATATATCATGATTTTCAGAATGTAATCCATGATATAAATATCATTTATATTCAATATATTTTTATTATAATAATCTTTATAATATGGATTTATGAATCATAATACACTGTTCAGGGTGACGGTAGGTTGTACGTACACATGAACGATATTTCTGTTTTTATTTGTAATGTTGAAAGTAAAAAAAGGTAAATGAAAAATATTTATATATAATATCATTAAATTTTAATTATTATGTCATATATATCATATAAATTTACTAATACCATATTTAATACATTCAATTTATTATGTTAATGAATCACATCGCTTTAAGGGGACGGTAGTCCACACTTCCCCAAACGAAATTATTGTATTTACACAAAATGTAAAGTATAAATATATGTGTTGTAAAAGAAAAAAATAATATTAAATAAATAATAATTATCATATATATAAAATATAAATATTTTTTCCATTATAATTATCAACCATGAAAGTTGTTAAAGGAAAAAAGAACAATCATCGTTTTGTGAGGCAGTAGTTCGTAATACACATAAATAGTATGTTTGTTACCTATTAGATGAAAGTGTGTGAAAGTGTAGATAGAACCCCTAGCATAAAAAATCTCATTATATTTATTATATTTTTTTATAACTATATAATAAGTAAATTGGAGGGGTGGAGAATGAAAATAAGAAAAAGGAGCCTGAGGAATGATGTTACCTCTTCTTTGGGTAACTTCTTTTGGTTTTCACCAAAGGTATTCATTGGATTTATTTCTTACCAAAGAGAAGATTAAAGGACTAATTGAGTTATTTTTAGTATCTATTTGGGAATAGATAGTTCATGCGAAATTGTCTTGAGAGGTGTGAGTATGTGGTAGGATAGGATACCTTTTTATAGTGGATGAGGAGTGGTACACTTCTAAATTTTGGAAAAAGGAATTCCACCTAGGTTTTTTCCATTTAAATTAGATCCAATAATGGTCCAAATTAAATCATAGTTGTTATATTGTATAAATATTTCAATCCAATGGATTTTTGAAAAGTTTATATGTCATTTAGGTCCTTATGTTCAAGGTTTAGTCCCTTGTTAACCTTAATTTCACCATAATCATTGTAATTAATTTAAATTACTTTTAGTAACACTTTTGTTAAAAGACTATGTTGGCCTAATTTGAAATTAAAAATTACTATGATTCCAAATATTCAATACATTTTTATAAATTACAATCATATAATTGGTGAATATTAACTTAAATTTAATCCTGCAGACAGCATGACAATGCATGCTTTTAAATTAAAAACCTTCAAAATTTTGCTAAGTTTTTATATTAAATTTCAAAGTGAAATTGATTATAATAACCTAAATTATATTAATTTATAAAAAATTAATCTAATTAAATTTCAAAACCAATTAAAAATATAATTTTACCCTATAAACAAATTAGACAAAAATTCAGTTTTGAATTCAAATTTAGTAATTTTCACTATTTATTAAAAAATGAAACTTTATGTGAAAATACCAAAAAATAACTGTAAGATAATTTTTTTATATTTAAAATATAATTTTTATTTTTAAATAAAATATTTATAAAATTTCCAAAATTTACATTTAGAAGAGGTTTTCCATTAAAATTCGGTAAAACTCCTTTTATAAAAATATAGGTTGTTATGTGTAATATTTGGTTTGCTATTATCTTATGATTTCAAAAATATTGGGTGAATATCAAAAATATTTGTTTGAATTTATATCATATAATTTTAATTAATATCATTCACTAGTATTAATTAATTTAACTTACTAAGATAAATCATCTTTTTCACATAAAAATAACCTTTTATAAAATCATTTCCTTTATATTAATTTTTTTATATATTCATTTCTAATAAATAGGTAACAAATGAATTCCAAAATATGTATTCATAGGTTATTTAATCCTATAATCATAAATTTAATTCCTATGTTATATATTATTAAATATTAATATATTAATAATATATTATTGTTTGGTAACACTCGCTCTTGTGTGTTATACAAGCCATCAAGGAAAGTCAGTCTTGCATGTAATGTTAGATAATATCTGTAAATACCCAAACATTCCATATAATTTTTTTTAAATTATTTGTGGTTATTAAGAGACTTCGAAATCAGACGTCGCGTGATTATGAGGCCCAGAGTGCCCATAATGATCTGTCGAAAAAGTGTTAAGCTTCAAATAGTCGGCGTGAGTAGTTTTCCTGAAAAAGTGGAATAACTCTTAAACAAGTGCCTGTATTAGAAATCTAAGGGCACTATTGCATTCAAGATGGTGGTTTTACCCTAGGGACGACTTAAGTTTAGTCGGCGCAGGCCTCCAGTGAGAAAACCCAAAAATGGCATAACCGTAAATGAAATAATTAAATAAATTATTTCATTTTTCAAATGCTTATAACTCATGAATGGTGACTCAGATTAAAAATCGGAGACCACTGCTGAACTCATGATGGTATGCTTTCCATAAGCAGATCCCAAATTTGGTCGGCGCAGGCCAACATTGGAAGTTAGTTTTTGACCGCTAATGAAATAATTAAGAAACAATTATTTTATTGATAAATTATATAACTCCTAAAAGGTAACTCATATTGGAAATATTAGAGTACCATTGAACTCATGAGGCCATTTTTCCCTTACATAGAGCTTATCCTAGACTGGTGTGGGTTGAGGGTGATTGTTAATATTTTTTAAACATTTTTAAGGTATGTTCTGTAAACGTGCAGGCGGTGACTTTTAACTTTTGAACCGATGCTCAGAATTGAAATTTGATGGCACCATTGAATCCACCGCTGTAAGATTCTTTTAGGGGAAGATTAACTTCGACCAGCAAGGGTCGGACGAAAAATTTAATTTTTCGACTTTACAAAAAAAATAACTTTAGGTTATTTTATTTTTCTTTGTGAAACCATTGGACAAACAGTGGTGGGACCACAGTACAAAGTCAAACCATTTAATGGATTGACTCTTAATTTATGTAACCACACTGTTGGGATTATTAAATGAGTGTGTAACCATGCCGTTGAGAGAATTAAAGAGGTTAAATATTTATACTCATTATTGAACCTCATTAATTGTGTGGTGTGTTGATCCTCTCCACCCCTCTATTTAAACAAAGCGCGAGCATGGGTTTTTGGAACACAAGAGAGTAACCTCTGACAAAGTGTCGTAAAAACTTCCACCAACCTAGAATAAAGCTTCGAGCAATGAACATTGGAGGAAACGATGGGAAACGATAAGTGCCGATGAACATCTTCGGACGTGGACACTTCTTCCTCATCCGTAGCGCCTTCGAATGATTATGATGTAGGGGTTTTTTTAGATTCAAGTGAATTTGTTTCTTTCCATTGTTCTTGAAAATCACAACAAATGTGGATAAACCAAAATGAGTTGACCCGCAATTCCTATGAAACTGTGGGTGGTTGTTGTGGGGAAAAGATTGAACAGGGTTTTTTATTTAACTTTTTATTATTGATTATCACACCATTGTTATGATGCTAACGTGGAGGGTATATGACAAACAAACAAGTCTCGGACCCTCTGCTGCTTCGATATTTGTTGCGTTCTTTGTGAGTAACCGGAAAACAGATTGGAAAGGTGAAACTGGGAGACACGTAGTGTTGGAAGTATCCTGGGAGTCCCGTAGGCACCTTTGGAAGAGAAAATGGATTACCAGAGCTAACCCAGTGGCTAACGGAAGTTCCATCGGTGTGGCACCTATGGCCAGCACCGGTAGGCGATGGTGGTGGCCGACATCAGCTAGTTGTGGAGGTGGTATGAGGCATGCCATAACGCGCAGTGGAGGGGAGTCGCGTCATCGAGTCATGGTGGTAGGGATGGTTGGCTCTCGGCTGGCCATATTGGCAAAGGAGGTGCACTGTCGTGCACAATAGAGAAGGGAGTTGTGGCTTCGAAGCCGCGGTGAAGGGGACCTGCGCCCCATGGATCCCACTGATAGGGGGAGGTGCCACATGGCATTGCCGTTATTTTCGAACGGACCTTTGGTCCCTTAGAGAGGGGAGTTGTGCGACCCCCATGAAGGTCATTCCCAACCGGCAGTCTAGGTCAGGAAACTCCACAGCCCAGCCGGCCGAGTCGACCCAGGTCGGGGCGGGTTGGGTCAGTCTGGCCTGGTCGGACCGGACCTGGACTCTTTTTTGTTCCAGATACTCTTAAAATGTCGTATCTCGCAATCTAGACATGCGTTTGATGAACCGCATATGGAATTGGAATACTTGGAACGAGACGGTCCTTTTGAGATACTTCACGTGAGTTTTGGAGAAAGTTTGAGTATGACCATGTTAGATCGTACCAGAATCCAATCGGGTCCTCGGCACTAAAATGCCTATAACTAGCAGACCGATTATCCGATTGACATGCCGTCTATTGCGTTGGAACCCTTATGACATGAAAAATCATTAGGTTACTTCTTGATGGGACTTCTTGGTAGTTGATTCATGACCAATATATTGAGGAGAAGATACCACGAAACTAAAGCACATCAGGTGTGGAGAATCATGTTGCTGGATATCAACTGAATAGGGATCATGTGTGGATCATCACCTAGAGATCCTATATGGATCAACACCAAGAGATCATTTTTGAATTAGAACCTAGTGGTCCTATGTGGATCAGCCCTGATCTTGTGTGAGTCAGATCCCATGTGGGTCAACGCTCAGCGATTCTGTGTGGGTCAGTGCATGCCGATCAAGTGTGGGTCAGATCCTATGTGGGTCAGCGGGCGTTAGTACCTATCAATCCTATGTGGTTCATCAATCAGTGATCCTATGTTCGTTAGCGCATACCAATCCTATGAGGTTCAGATCCTGTGTGAGTCAGCGAGGGTTAGTACCTATCAATCCTGTGTGGGTCAGCGCTCCTCGATCCCGTGTGGGTTAGCGCATACCGATCCTATGTGGGTCAAATACTTTGTAGGTCGATGGGGGTTAGTACATATAGATCCTGTGTGGGTTAGAAGTAGTACCTCTTAACAGAATAAGATGATCTAGCCTTATGACTATTCACTTGTACGTCTGTACTTATGTTATACCTGTTTTGAGTTGATTCTTTTGCTTTATGATTTTTGATTTAGATCATGCTTTGTGGTTTTTATTTGGGGAATTATTAGAGACCTTCAGGGGACTTGGGATCCCTACTATGTATTTTTATACTCACCCCTACACAGGCTTCACCTTCACCTTGTTGTGTCTTTTGCAGACGACGATAAGATCGGTTGAGACTATAGGATCCAGGACCAGGCGGTACACAGAGGTGTCTGGTTGATGTTGAGAGTTGTGGAGACGAGTTGTACCTACCCTTCAGTTAGGATCCTTGGTGGAAAATATTAGGATTTGTTTTATATTTTTCTATTTTATTGTATCTTCCAATTGGTCTTGTATTCTATTCCCTTTACTTTCAGTACACACTTTTACTATTGTGGTTTTACTACATAGTTTTCATCTTATCATGTTCTTGGTCTATGTGTTTGAAGGTTCAAAGGAAATTCCTTCCTGTTTTAGGGATACAATTTTTTGGTTCTAGTTTCCAACCCCTGGCCTATGGATGGTGGGCTTGGGGTAGTCACGACACAGGCCTCGGGGGGGATGGGTCATGACAATATCGATGTTCTGTGTAGAGAAAGCTAAAATTTATGTTGTTTGTACTGCACTATTAACCTAGTTTTTTATATAACACAATCCATACATAGTACTTTAATATAGAATAAACTATTTTTAGTGTTGTGTGAAATGAAAAATATCAAATAGATTAAATTAATAAGAAAAAAATCACAAAATCTCAGGGTGTTACATTCTACCCCTGTCAAAATGAATTTCTCCCTTGAAATTTGGCTAGGTTATCGATGTTTTAATACTTGAAAGTTCCTTTCATAGAAACCTGCATCATAAAAATGAACACTAAATCTTTCTTTTAAAAAGTTAAATATAGAACCGTAATGGTTACCTAATGTAACTCATAGCTAGCTTCTCACATAAGAGAAAATATGTGGAAAATGAATACATGGACTTGGAGAAAAATCATAAATTATTATTGGGAGTAATTGATTCCATCAATCACAAAAAATTTATTGACCAATGAAAAGTTTAGGGCCTCAAAGTCATAAATCAATGATGATTGAAGAGGCCATCAGTTCAATAAAAAAATTAAGTTATTAGGACAACATTTTTCGACCATTTTCCTAGCATTGATTATTAATTTTATTGACCAAGAATATAATTAAATATACATAACTGATATATTTCTATAAAAATAATTCATTGGTTTTGATTTTATCAATTTCTACTTCATAAATTACTTCAATAAGTGGATTTATAGAAATTAACTTTGATGCCTCAATCACTAAAATACACTTTTAATGGATTTTAAAGATCATAAAAGAATTAAATGCCTAACTATTTTCCTCTAACTATTCTTAAACACCAATATGGTTAATAAATTAATATATAAACAAAAAAAGTAAAACTACTGGTTTATCATTAATATTTATTCATCAAAAATAGTTAGACATTAACCAGGACATTGCATAGTTCAATGGTGGGTGGAGAACCATTATCATTCTTCCATCATGGGTTTAATACCTGCATCCTTTTCAGACTTTATTTCTTGTCACCTGACATATAGAATTTTATTTTCTAAAACCAAACTAATATAATCTCCAAAATAAATATGATGGAAATTTGTGAAATAATTTTGAACATCAAATAGACTTTTAATTGAGGTTTTCTATACAACCTCAATACATAAATACTTCTTCTAAAGTTTAAAATATACTTTTCATGAATGGTTAACCATATAACCCTTTTGAAAGATGAAAATACAAAACATTATAAATAATTTCCTAAAAGTATCTCAACACTAATCCCATATATATCAAAAAGTGTCTCTTGGTTTTCACATTCCAAACATGTGAATACCCTCATCATAAATCCTCTTTAAAACATGGTAATAACCTAAATTACCATAAATCCTTTTATAAAACATGAATGCTTCCTTACCAAAATGATTATTAGATTTACTTCTGAATTATAAGAAGTTATAAACTTAATCAATGATGACACACACCGCTTTTCTAAAAATACTTAATTGGTTTAATGATTATTGATACTATCCAATTTACTTTATCCAAAACAATAATCTCTTTATCCAAGATAAATACAATTTCCTTAGCTCTTGAACACATTAAGGGTTACCTTCCTTTATTCAAAACATCACCTTGTAATTAAATAACTTTTCTAGTTCATCAAAATTATTAAATATAATCTTTTAAATCCTTAATGAAAAACATAAATTGGAAAATCCTTGTATATTTCATCATTCATATTAGATAATTATTGAATTACAATACATAAAAACATCGATTATTCCACTTCATCAATAATCCATAAGAAGGATACCTCATCCTATTACTCAATACCTATTTCCAATCATATTTTATTTTTAGTCTCATCATCATCAGAAATATAATAATTACTCATACCACCTTACTGATTCTCTTCAGGAGATTTAAACATAGGACATCAATGTTCATAATGACCATTCATTCCATACTTAAATAACTTGACCTCTGATGATGTATTAGAGAGGAAAATATTACCATCAATTTCTTTAACCAAACCAATAATTTTTACTTTGCAGTTACTTTCATTGTTTCCTACTTTTCCAGAGTCAAAACATATTCTCATTCCTCTTTGACATTCACATGGGTGATTCTTTCCACATTATTGGAATAAAGGGAACTGAATCTTCTTTCCTATATGGCCTCTATTACCTAAAATCTCATCAAACTCTTTCATTCTCATTTGTGGTGAGTCTTTGAGTTGGTTAAGGTACAAATTGTTAATCATGTTCCTTGAAAACAGATTAGGCAAGATCACAACATCCTTCACTCTAGTGATCATCTCATTTTGTTGTTCATTACAAAATTATCTCAGTTCCTTCTGTTTACCTTAATTGACTAAAACTAGAAATCATAGTGTGAGAAACACTAATCATAGTGGAAAACTATATAATCATGAAAAATAATTAAATATAGGATTTCTAAATTATTACACCTTCTTTAAATGGAGACACCTTAGGTATATAGGAGGTTATTCATATCCAAATTCAATTTAAATCCTTTATGATGGTTTATGAAGATTTTTTGAATTCCCATGGAATATCCCCTGGGAGTGTCAAACCAATTGTTTAGTAAGGCCCATTGTTGTCTACCAAGTTTCGTTGAGTTACGCCCAACACACCTTGTCAGAGTTATTAATCCTATGTACATCTGTTCCAGATCCACATCCACTTGTAGTACCTAGACATAGATATATTTATAAGAGACCACTCACTCTATCCTTTACCAAAATTCTATGATATTTTCCTAAACATTAACTCATCCTTATAATTATCCTTAGATACAACTCTAAACATATCCTTTGAAATATACCTATGTATCTCACTAAAGTTTTCTTATCCTAGCTTCCAAAGGTTAACTAAAAATGTTATGTGATACCAATTATAGAGAACCTTGATTGAAAAAAATTAACATTACATAACTTTTAAGAAATACTTAAAATAATACACAAACATATTCCCAAAGACTCTATTACTTTAGTGCCTTTGGAAACATGGAAAGATAAACATTAGTACATAAGCGAGCTACATTATCACCAACTAGGTTCTTCATGACCGGCACCTTTCCTAGACACATCTTACATAATACATATCTTCATAACCTGGGGAAGGAAACATAAAATCGTTGATATCAGATGATCAGTAACAATAATCAAGGGAGATGTTTAAGTATAAAAATGATCATAGGGGTATGATAATGTGATTGAAACATTAGAAGATCATACCCAGCATATCAAAGATCATATACATGAATAATATCATAAATCTTGGAAGTTCATAAGACATTAATCATAATGTAATAAATAACATAATCCCTAAAATCATAACATATGATTAAGGCATGTAATTGTGTCAGACACATAAGTATATAAAATTATTTTCATATAAGTCAAGGAATTACTGTTAGGGATATTTTAGTATCATGGGTTCACTCCACATACTATCTTGGTAGTCATGGTTAACTAACATGGCCATCTTAGTTGCAAGATTTCACTCCACATACCATATTTGTAGTCATAGTTCACTCCCATTGACATCTTAGTACCTTGAGTTCACTCCTCATACCATATTGGTAGTCATGGTTTACTCCCATGTCCATATTAGTAGCATGAGTTCACCCATAATACCATATTAGTAATCATGGTTCACTTAAATGGTCATCTTAGTAGTCAAGGTTCACTCCCAAGACAATCTTATTTTATCTCATGAGATATAATCTTTACCAAATTCATTATAGCGAGACATATCTCTCACCCATATCATAATGAAATCATAAAAACATATTCTACAAAATCATAAATAATAATATCATAACCCGTGAAATAAATTGGCTATCATAAATATGTAACCATATCATTACTTGTGGAAAAAGATACAGGTTTCATAATCATCTCATCAAAATCATAACCTGTGAAAAGATGTACGTTTCTAAATAATATAACCCATGAAAGAGAAATGGGTTTCATAAACATCATTCCATCAAAAGATAAACCATTCATAGGATTAATTTGAATGTAAACATTAAATCATTTCCCTATAAAGGCATGAGTAAAACCAATAAATGTTATTTTAGATGAGGAATAATTTTAAAATAACTTTTAAAAACATTTCTTGAGGAAAATATCCTTTATTCTTTGAAAAAAATTATTTTAAAAAATTAAATATTTTGAAGACCATTTTGATGAAAATATAATTGAAAACATATAAAGGAGACTTTGAAAACCTATTTAGAACATTTTTCTATTAAATATTATAAAGAAATATTGAAAAAATTTTGAAAACTATTTTCCTTGAAAACATATAAAATAAGTTGAAAACATTTTGAAAATCATTTTCATTGAAAACTTATACAATAATCATTAAAACAATTTGAAACCCTATTTCCTTGAAAACATATAAAATAATATTAAAAAAAATTTAAAAAACATTTTCGTTGAAAATACTTTTAAAACTTATAAAATGGGATTTAAAATCATTTAAAATACATTTTAAACATAAAACACTTTTAAAAAACATTTTCATTATAAACCAATTTAAAACAAAAAATTCCCAGAATATTAGGAAAACATTTTATTTTAAAAAAAATAACTTATTAAAATTATAAATGAAGTTTTAAGTGAAATATAGTCTTGAAGGTAGGTAAATCCATACATGTTGAACATTCCTTTTTCACTGTAAAAAATTTGGAAAAGTTCCTTGACTGAAAAATGACAATAAGATTTATTTTTTAAAAAACATTTTTATTAAAAGGTAAAACATGGGTATAAATGTATTTTAAAGATCCTAGAAAAATATTATAATATATTATGAAACTTTTCTTTTGGTAAAACATGGTTTTAGGGAATACATATTTCCAATAAAAGAGAGGGTAAATTTGGGCTATCATAAAAACACTCATATAACTATATTATGAACCAAATAGTAGATAAATGGTAAAAATACATGAATATATCATTAATATGTAGAGTATAAGAAACTTCATGAGTTTTTTGGATCGATATATCATAATATTTTATAAAAGGAAGAATAATCCTAAACAATATCGAAAAGCAATGAGATTATTTCAATAAACACTTACCAAATGGTAAATTTGAACCATGCTGCCCATGTAAGAAAATGAAATTAAATGAAGAATAAAATGTCATAAAAATTATTATTTTAATTATATAAAATTTAAAATTATTTATATAAACCTCATGGGAAAATATAGTTGCATAACATGGTATGTTTCTCAAAGAAGGAAAATTAAGACAAAATTACTTTATTGATTTGGTAACTTTTGAAAAATAAATCCTATAAAAGAAATATAATTAATGGATATTTAAATTACCATAAATTTAAATATAATAATCAAATAATACATCCAATGTTATTATACACACCACACAAAAGTATTGGGAGGTTAATAAAACATGTATCTCACGGAAATAAAAAGTGAGATAAAATTCCCGTACCTGGTGTCTTGACTCTCATCGTACTTGTTCAAACCTCTTGTATAATAAATATAAGTTTATTATAAAACTATAAAATAAAAATATTATTATATATAATACCATATATGGTTTTATTATTACTTTATATTACCCTCTTATAAATAATTATATGTTAAGGTTACGTTTCAGGTAATATTCGCTTTGTTTTTCGTATGTGTCTTAAATTTTTATATCTTTGGTCCTCATACATATATCATGATTTCCAGAATGTAAAAAATGATATAAATATAATTTTTAAGAATTAAATTCATATTATAATAATATATATAATACAAAAGTATGAATTTGAGTACACCGTTCATGGAGATGGTAGGTCGTACATACGCATGAACATTGTTTCCATTTTTATTTGTAATATTGAAAGCAAGAAAAAGTAAATAAAAATTATGTATATATAATATTATTACATTATAATTATTATGTCATATGTATAATAAATTTTCATTAAATCCATCCTTAATTCATTCCATGTAGTTGTGGAGTAATCGCATCGCTTTGAGGAGTGGTATTCCACACTTCCTCAAACAAAATTATCATATTTCCACTAATTGGAAAGTATAATGATATGTGTTGTAAAATAATTAAATAAGATTAAGTACATAATAATTATCATATATATTATATATGAATATAATTCCCATCATAATTCCCAACCATTAATGGTTGTAAAGGAAAAATAAACAATCATCATTTTGTGAGGTGTTAGTTTGTCGTACACATAAATAGTGTGTTTGTTACCCATTAGATGGAAGTGTGTGTAAGTTTATGTAGAAAATTTTGAATAAAAAATATAACTAAACTAAGGATATTTTTTGTTTTATAATCATGTAATAAGGGTATTTGAGGGTGTTTATAATGAAAAATAGATAAAGGAGCTTGAGGAAGGATATTAACTCTTTTTTGGGTAACTCCTTTTGGTTTTCACTAAAGGTCTTCCTTTGATTTATTTCTACACAAAGGGAGGATTAAAAGAGGAATTGATGGATATTGAGGATCTATTTAGGAAGATATTTTTCCTTAAAAATTATCTTGATAGGTATGAGAAAGTGGGAGGGGAGGAGGCCTTTGTATAGTGGAGGAGGAGTGGAACTCTTGTAAATTTTGGGAAATGGAATTCCACCCACATTTTTTCCTTTGAAATTGGATATGATAATGTTCCAATGTCTATAAAAGTTATCATAAGTACTAAATATGAAAATTGAATGGATTTTTTATAAGTTACTAGGTCATTTGGACCATTAAAGTTAAGGTTTATTCCCTTGTTAAACTTAATTTCACCATAACCGTTGTAATTAGTTTTAATTACTTTCACTGATATTTTTGGTATAAAAAAAAATTACCATATTAGAAATTATAAATTATTATTATTTAAAATATGGAATACATTTTTCTAAATTCCAATCATAGTAGTGGTAGAAATTAATTTAAATTTATTCCCGCAGACTGGATGACAATAGGGGTTTCGAAAGTAAAAATGTCCAAAGGTTTGCTATGTTTTTATGTTCAATTTCAAGGGGAAATTGATGAAAATGGCCTAAATTTTATTAATTAATAAAAAATTAATCTAATTAAACTTTAAAACCAATTAAAAATACAATTTATCGTAAGAAATAAGTTAGGAAAAAACCGTTTTGAATTAAAATTCAGTATTTTTCACTATTCATTAAAAAATAAAACTTCACATAAAAATACCAAAAATTATTATTAAGATAAATTTTATATTTATATTTCAATTAAAAAGTTTATTTTGACATATAATATTTATAAAAGTTCCCAAATTTATATTTAAAAAAGTTTCTCCATTAAAGTCGGTAAAACTGCTTTTATAAAAATACAGGTTTTTATGTGTAATATTGTATTTGTTCTTATCTTATGATTATCAAATATATTGAATGAATATAAAAAATATTGTTTTGAGTATATAACATATAAATTTAATTAATATCATTCACTAGTAGTAATTAATTTAACCTATTAAGATAAATCATCTTTTTCACATAAAAAAGTCTTTTATAAAATCATTCCCTTTATATTCATTATGTTTCTATATTAATTTTTAATAAATAGGGAACCAATAAATTTGAATATATATATTCATAAGTTATTTAATACTATAATATTCAATTTAACATCTATGTTATATCTTATTAAATAATAATATTTTAATAATATATTGTTGTTCGGTAATACTTGATCTTGAATATAAGGCCCTAGCCTTAAACCTTACTTAATCTTGAGTTATTACAAGATTACACATTGAGGATCTTTTCGGGTATAGAGTTTTAGAGAATTTTATCATAAAACTTGCATTACATTCCACATATAAACGAAGTGGTTACATAAAGATAGTATTCTTCTTTCCCATCAATGGAAACATATTTAAAATAAAACGTGGATTCTTTCTTGACACTTCCTTGACACTATCATCATATCATGTACCTTTCCCTTGACCTATGAAAAACATTTCAAAAAAACTTGGGATGAGCATAAAAATCTTAGTAAGGGATATAAAAATATTGAAAGGAAACATGGGTACATATATACATAAGAATGAAATCATACTTTACCCATAAAACATAAGCACTTTAACATACCTCATCAAATCATGAATAAATCATAGAAATAATAAGACATAAAGGTAACTTGAGGCATTCATAACATTCTTACGTAGCGAGTAACCCTCTTGGTTACGTTTGGAATACCCATCACAGTATATTCCCTAAATCTCTTCAGAAAAACCTAAACGTTTCACTCCTTCGCGTTACCCAATGCATTGGAGAGCTATATCGGGCTCACCAGCCCTTAGTTTATCACGGAACCACCCGTCTTCATAATAATTCCCAAGAACCTCAACATAATTGTATCACATAAAACATGCATAAAGGAAACATAACATTTACACCTTTCAATCACAAGATATCAATACAACACATTGATATAAAAACATTATGAAAACCCGTTTCAATACCAAAATAAAATAAAATTAAAACATGGTATTTATTTTTCTTTTAAAAAAAAGGTATGGCTTGTAGAGGAAGCCAAAACTCAAATAACGGTCATGGCGGCGGAGAAGTCGTTGTCACCACATACGTACGACAAAAACATTCCCTTTTTTCATTTAGTAAAATGCTTCGTATAAAAAATATTCCTTTTGGATAAACGTAAAAGTGAAATGGGTTTATACACCGTATAAAATAAGGTTGTGTATAAAACAAAATATGCCTCAATGAAAGGAGACTGAGACGAAGTCCCATACCTCGGGTCCGACTTGACTCGATTGTTATTTAATGTCCTGAATAATAAACTTGAGTTAATCTCTACTTTCTTAAGAAACTTTTTTAAGTTCATTATTCCTTTTGTATCACTTATTTCCATGTCATGAACACTATGTAATTATTTAAGTTAATAACGGTCGTTTTAACGATCATTGGTACTTGAGTCAAAAATAAACCTTTTATAATTACAAGTTGTTCATGTATCCATTATATCCAGAATTATAATCATGATTTATATATCATATATATCTAGTATATACATGCATTTATAATATTACATAATCATTTAGAGGTAAGAAATGAAATGCACCGTTCATGGAGACGGTAAGTCATACGTACGCATGAACGTTACTTTCATTTCTATTTTGTATTTTGTAGAATGGAATCATAATGATATAAAGGTACAATATAATTCCAATATAATATCATATATAATACCATAGTTCCATCCTTTATACGTCCAACATATGGTATTTAACGAATCAAATCACTTTGAGGGGGCGGTAGTATGCACTTCCTTAAATGAAGATATCGCGTTTACCCATAATGGAAACCATAAAGGTATGCCCAAAATGAAAAATACATAACCTTAAGGAAAAAATAAACATATTATATATCATATATAAATATAGTGACATTTTAATGGCCACCTTTGAAGTTGTTAAAAGAATGTTGAACAATCATCGTTTCGGGAGGCGTAAATTCACCATCCACGGAAACAGTATGTCCTTTAACCATTAGATGTAGGTGTGTGTAAGTGTAGCTAGAATACTTCTTATAAAAAAATCCTAGTATATTTAATATACTAGATTTGTTACAAAATAAATGAATAAAAAGAGTTTAGGGGGTTAGAGAAGCAAAATAAAACAAAAGGACTCAAGTGAAGACATTACCTTAAAATCGGGTAACTCCCTTTGGTTTGAGCTCAAAGAATTACTTGGGAAGACTTCTACCCAAAGTGAGTCTTAAAGGAGTAAGATATGGATTTTTAGAGACAAAATGGGCAGGTTTTGGCCGATCCAAAGTCTTTGGATGTGTGGGTAAAGAGGTAGAGGTGGGGGCCTTTTATAAGAGGAGAGGAGGGGCACTCTTGGAAAGTAAAGAAATGTTACTTTATATGAAAATGATTTTCGGATTCAAAAGGTCCCACATTGATATAATTCTAGGGTAATGTGATAAGGGTTCTAAATCCACCCATCCAATAGGTTTTGGACAAGTTTAGGTCATAGATTATACATTATCTTTCCATTTTATTTAAATCCTTTATTAATGAGGTAATCGCTACATCATCATGATGTCATAAATAATTTAATTTATTTAAACTCTAAAAATTATAAAAAAATATCATGATGTAGGAAATCATTTTATCTTTACATTTAATATTTATAGTCCAAAATATCATTTATTTATACAAAATTAAAAATATTTTACTTAGGTGATACATCATTTGTCACATTTAACATTCTTTAAAAATAAAAAGACAAAAAGTCACTTTCTCACAAAAGTGATTCCATGGGGCCCCCAAGTTTGGCACAAGGCATCCCATGGTCGACCATGATACAACCAGTATCCTTAGGACAAATTTTGTGGTCTTTTTGTATTATTATGATATCATTTTATTATCCTTAACTACCCGATTACTCATTAATCAAGATAATTAAAGATAATTACCGTCGTTACTATTCGTAATGTCCAAAAAACAAAAGAGTATTGATTACATAATTTGGACCTTATTATTCCAAATATGTAATACATTTTACCAAATTCCAAACACAGAAATTGCAATAATTGATTTAAAAATAATTCCCGTTGTCAAAACAAATAGCGAGTTTTTTTGAAACAATATCTATGAAAAGTTTGGCATTAGTTTATGCCCAATTCCAAAGTGAAATTAATCCTAATGACCACCATTGGATTAAATGGTAAAAATATATTCTAATTTAACTTTAAAACCAATTCAAAAGATAATCTAATTATATAAATAAAGTAGATTAAAAAGCAGTTTTGATGTAAAATGCAGTATTTTTCACTATTCATTAAAAAATGAACATTGTCAGAAAAATACCAAAAATTCACACAAAGTAAATTTTGATGTCCCAATCATAAAGAATAAGTTTATTTTGACAAAAATAGCTTATAAGATTGTCAAAATATAGATTTAAAAATGATTTTCCATCAAAAGCCAGTAAAACAATCTTTTAAAAAAATATTAGTGTATTCCATGCTTAAGATTGGATTTATTTTCATTTTAAGCCTCTAAAACACTATCTAATTCATTAATAGACATAGATAAAAATATATATTATTAATTACTTACTTGGGATGTTACATCCTTCCCCCCTTTAGAAAATTGCATCCCCGCAATTTATTTTCTTATCGAATAAATGGGGGTACTTATCCCTCATTTCATTTTCAGATTCCCATGTTGCCTCTTCCATCATGTGGTTTTTCCACAAAACCTTTACCTGATTAATCACCTTATTTCATGACACTTTCTCCCTGTGGTCAAGAATATGGACCGGTTGTTCCTCATAAGATAGGTTTTCTTCCAGCTGAACTACCTCTGGACTCAAAACATGAGATGGATCTGGCATATACTTTCCCAACATCGAAATGTGAAAAACATTGTGTACCTGAGATAAACTCGTAGGTAAAGCCACTCGATATGCAACTGATCCAACTCTCTCCATAATTTCATATGGTTCAATGAACATTGGACTCAGCTTTTCTTTCTTACCAAATCTCATCACACTTTTCCATTGTGATACTTTGAGAAAAACATGATCACCTACCTCAAAAGTTAGATCCTTCCTCCTGTTGTCTGCATAACTCTTCTGCCTACTCTGAGCTGTTCTCATGTGTTTCTGTATCAGCTGAACTTTTTCTGCCAACTCTTCTACCAATTCTGGTCTCATCAACTTCCTTTCACCCACTTCATCCCAAAAAGCTAGAGTTCGACACCGCTTCCTATATAACGCCTCAAATGGTGCCATCTGTATATTGGAATGAAAACTATTATTATATGAAAATTAAACCAAAAAAGATTTTGGTCTCAACTTCCCTGATAATCCATCGAACAAGCTCGTAGCATATCCTCCATGGTCTGAATTGTTCCTTCTGACTGCCCATCTGATTGAAGATGAAATGGTGTACGAAAATTTAATTCAGTACCCAACGACTTTTGAAGGCCTTTCCAAAAGTTAGAAGTGAACCCGGGATCACGATCAGATACAATGGAGAGAGGAACTCCATGTAACCTAACTATCTCGTTAAGATATAAACAGTAAAGTTGTTCTAGGTAAAAAGTATCTCGTATAGCAAGGAAATGAGCAGATTTAGTCAAGCGATCAACAATAACCCAGATTTCATTATTACCTCGAGATGTCTTCGGTAATCCCACAACAAAGTCCATGGATATATTCTCCCATTTCCACTCTGGCATTGGTAAAGGCTGAAGCATCCCTTTAGGTAACTGTCGCTCTGCTTTAACCTGTTGACATGTCAAACACTTCACAGTAAAATCAGCAATATCTCTTTTCATTTTATCCCACCAGTAATACTCCCGCAGATCTCTGTACATCTTAGTACTGCCAGGATGAACTGAAAACGGAGAACTATGAGCTTCACATAACAACTCTCTCTTCAACTGTGAATCATGAGGCACACACAATCTCTTCCCAAATCTCAAAACGCAATCATTATCAATGTTGAATTCAGGCAAATTACCTTTCTGAACAAGCTCTACCTTTTTCTGCAACTCACTGTCTTGCTTCTGGGCTTGCTTGATTCTATCTGATAGATATGATCTCACTGATACCTGAAATGAAACATAAGAACTTCCTACACCAACAACTTCTATGCCAAATTTCATCAAATCCTTAACCAAAGGATCCCGTTCCAAATGCAACATTTCTAATGAAGCATTACTTTTTCGACTCAAAGCATCATCCACTTTATTTGCTTTTCCCGGATGGTAATGAATTGTACAATCACAATCCTTGATTAATTCCAGCCATCTCTTTTGTCTCATGTTTAACTCTTTCTGAGTAAATATATACTTTAAACTTTTGTGATCAGTATATATTTCACACTTTACTCCATACAAATGATGCCTCCAAATTTTTAGAGCGAAAACAACAGCAGCTAATTCCAAATCATGTGTAGGGTAATTTACCTCATGAGTTTTCAACTGTCGTGAAGCATAAGCAATTACCTGATCATTCTGCATTAGGACGCAACCAAGTCCTTTCAATGAAGCATCACTGTAGATAACAAACTCCCCATTCCTGGAAAGTAGTACCAAAACTAGATCATTCACCAATCTTCTTTTCAATTCCTAAAAACAATCATCACATTCTTTTATCCAGATAAACTTCACACCCTTCCGAGTTAGCTTAGTCATTGGACTAGATAACTGTGAAAAATTTCTAACAAACCTTTAGTAATAGCCTGCTAAACCAAGGAAGCTACGAATCTCAGTTACATTTGTGGGTCTTGGCCAGTCTTCCATAACTTTTGTTTTTGCAGGATCAACAGTTATCCCATCTTTAGAAACAATGTGACCAAGGAAAGAAATTTTTTGCAACCAAAACTCACACTTGCTGAATTTTTCATACAGTTTCTTTTCTTTTAAGGTTTGTAAGATAACCCTTAAATGTCTTTCATGCTCCTCTTTACTTTTTGGAAACACCAAAATGTCATCAATAAAAACAACCAATGTTTTTTCACCTGATTCAACTGAGCCATCACTGCAAAAAACTGGTTAGATCTTATTCTGACCATCTCAAGATACTGATTTGAAAGGTCATTTCCCTCTGTATGCCTTGCTAGAAAAGTTGTTCTGTTTCCTCTATATAAAACCATTCTTAACACAGAAATATCTTAGGCGAAGCAACATGGTAATCTTTAAATGCTATCTCATTTCAATCATACCATAAATTAACTTATAATTTAACACTTTTCTAACAATTAGAGTTCTCTAAACTGACCTCTGATACCAACTATAAGGCCCCAGCCTTAAACCTTACTTAATCCTGAGTTATTACAAGATTACACATTGAGGATCTTTTTGGGTTTAGAGTTTTAGAGAATTAGATCATAAAACTTGCATTACATTCCACATATAAACAAAGTGGTTACATAAAGATAGTATTCTTCTTTCCCATAAATGGAAACATATTTAAAATAAAACGTGGATTCTTTCTTGACACTTCCTTGACACTATCATCATATCATGTACCTTTCCCTTGACCTGTGAAAAACATTTCAAAAAAACATGGGATGAGCATAAAAAGCTCAGTAAGGGATATAAAAATATGGAAAGGAAACATGGGTACATATATACATAAGAATGAAATAATACTTTACCCATAAAACATAAGCACTTTAACATACCTTATCAAATCATGAATAAATCATAGAAATTATAAGACATAAAGGTAACTTGAGGCATTCATAACATTCTTACGTAGGGAGTAACCCTCTTAGTTACGTTTGGAATACCCATCATAGTATATTCCCTAAATCACTTCGGAGAAACCTTAACGTTTCACTCCTTCGCGTTACCCAATGCATTGGAGAGCTATATCGGGCTCACCCGCCCTTAGTTTATCATGGAACCACCCGTCTTCATAATAATCCCCAAGAACCTCAACATAATCGTATCACATAAAACATGCATAAAGGAAACATAACATTTCCACATTTCAATCACAAGATATCAATACCACACATTGATATAAAAACATTATGAAAACCATTTTCAATACCAAAATAAAAGAAAATTAAAACATGGTATTTATTTTTCTTTTAAAAAAATGTATTGCTTGTAGAGGAAGCCGAAACTCAAATAACGGTCACGGCGGCGGAGAAGTCGTTGTCGCCGCATACATACGACAAAAACATTCCCTTTTGTCATTTAGTAAAATGCTTCATATAAAAAAGATTCCTTTTGGATAAAGGTAAAATTCAAAGGGGTTTATACACCGTATAAAAGAAGGTTGTGTATAAAACAAAATAGGCCTCAATGAAAGGAGATTGAGAAGAAGTCTCATACCTCAGGTCCGACTTGACTCGATCGTTCTTTAATGTCCTGAATAATAAACTTGAGTTAATCTCTACTTGATTAAGAACCTTTTTCAAGTTCATTCTTCCTTTTATATCATTTATTTCCATGTCATGAACACTTTGTAATTATTTAAGTTAATAACGGTCGTTTTAACGATCATTAGTACTTGAGTCAAAAATAAACCCTTTATAATTACAAGTTGTTCATGTATCCATTATATCCAGAATTATAATCATGATGTATATATCGTATATATCCAGTATATATATGAATTTATAATATTACATAATCATTTAGAGGTAAGAAATGAAATGCACCGTTCATGGAGACGGTAAGTCGTACGTACGCATGAACGCTAATTTCATTTCTATTTCGTATTTTATTGAATGGAATCATAATGATATAAAGGTATAATATAATTCAAATATAATATCATATATAATATCATAGTTCCATCCTTTATACGTCCCACATATGATATTTAATGAATCAAATCACTTTGAGGGGGCGGTAGTCCGCACTTCCTTAAATTAAGATATCACGTTTACCCATAATGGAAACCATAAAGGTATGCCCAAAATGAAAAATACATAAGCTTAAGGAAAAAATAATCATATTATATATCATATATAAATATAGTGACATATTAATGGCCACCTTTGAAGGCGTTAAAAGAATGTTGAACAATCATCGTTTCGGGAGGCATAAATTCACCATCAACGGAAACAGTATGTCGTTTAACCATTAGATATAGGTGTGTGTAAGTGTAGCTCGAATCCTTCTTATAACAAAATCCTAGTATATTTAAGATACTGGAGTTGTTACAAAAGAAATTAATAAAAAGAGTTTAGGGGGTTGGAGAAGCAAAATAAAACAAAAGGACTCAAGTGAAGACATTACCTTAAAATCGGGTAACTCCCTTTAGTTTGAGCTCAAAGGCTTCCTTGGGAAGACTTCTGACCCAAATGAGGCTTAAAGGAGTAAGAGAGGGATGTGGAGAGACAAAATGGGTAGGGTTTGGCTGAGCCACAGTCTTTGGAAGTGTGGGTAAAGAGGTAGAGGTGGGGGCCTTTTATAAGAGGAGAGGAGGGGCACTCTTGGAAAGTAAAGAAATGTTACTTTATTTGAAAATGATTGTTGGATTCAAAAGGTACCACATTGATATAATTCGAGGGTAAGGTGATAAGAGTTGTAAATCCACCCATCCAATAGGTTTTGGACATGTTTAGGTCATAGATTTTACATTATCTTTCAATTTTATTTAAATCCTTTATTAATGAGGTAATCACTGCATCATCATGATGTCATAAATAATTTAATTTATTTAAAGTATAAAAATTATAAAAAAAATATCATGATGTAGGAAATATTTTTATATTTATAATGAATATTTATAGTTCAAAATATCATTTATGTATACAAAATTAAAAATAATTTACTTAGGTGATACATTCTTTGTCACATTAAACATTCTTTAAAAATAAAAAGATAAAAAGTCACTTTCTCACAAAAGTGATTCCATGGGGCCCCCATGTTTGGAACTAGGCATCCCATGGTCGGCCATGAGACAACCAGTAGCCTTAGGACACATGTTGTGGTCTTTTTGTATTATTATGATATCATTTTATTATCCTTAACTACCCGATTACTCATTAATCAAGATAATGAAAGATAATTACCATCGTTACTATTCATAATGTCCAAAAACAAAAGAGTATTTATTACATAATTTGGACCTTATGATTCCAAATATGTAATCCATTTTACCAAATTCCAAACACAGAAATTGCAATAATTTATTTAAAAATAATTCCCGTTGTCAAAACAAATAGCGGGTTTTTTTGAAACAATATCTATGAAAAGTTTGGCATTAGTTTATTCCCAATTCCAAAGTGAAATTAATCCTAATGACCACCATTGGATTAAATGGTAAAAATATATTCTAATTTAACTTTAAACCCAATTCAAAAGACAATCTAATCATATAAATAAATTAGATTAAAAAGTAGTTTTGATGTAAAATGCAGTATTTTTCACTATTCATTAAGAAATGAACATTGTCAGAAAAATACCAAAAATTCACACAAAGTAAATTTTGATGTCCCAATCATAAATAATAAGTTTATTTTGACAAACATAGCTTATAAAATTGTCAAAAGATAGATTTAAAAATGGTTTTCCATTAAAAGGCAGTAAAACAATCTTTTAAAAAAATATTAGTGTAATTCATGCTTAAGATTGGATTTATTTTCATTTTAAGCCTCTAAAACACTATCTAATTCATTAATAGACATATATAAAAATATATATTATTCATTACTTACTTGGTACGTTACATCCTTCCCCCCTTTAGAAAATTGCGTCCCTGCAATTTATTTACTTATCGAATAAATGAGGGTACTTATCCGTCATTGCATTTTCAGATTCCCATGTTGCCTCTTCCATCATGTGGTTTTTTCACAAAACCGTTACCTGATTAATCACCTTATTTCGTAACACTTTCTCCCTGTGGTCAAGAATCTGGACCGGTTGTTCCTCATAAGATAAGTTCTCTTCCAGCTGAACTACCTCTGGACTCAAAACATGTGATGGATCTGGCATATACTTTCTCAACATCGAAACGTGAAAAACATTGTGTACCTAAGATAAACTCGGAGGTAAAGCCACTCGGTATGCAACTGATCCAATTCTCTCCAGAATTTCATATGGTCCAATGAACCTTGGACTCAGCTTTCCTTTCTTACCAAATCTCATCACACTTTTCCATGGTGAGACTTTGAGAAAAACATGATCACCTACCTCAAAAGTTAGATCCTTCCTCCTGTTGTCTGCATAACTCTTCTGCCTACTCTGAGTTGTTCTCATGTGTTTCTCTATCAGCTGAACTTTTTCTACCAACTCTTCTACCAATTCTGGTCCCATCAACTTCCTTTCACCAACTTCATCCCAGAAAGCTAGAGTTCGACACCGCTTCCCATATAACGCCTCAAATGGTGCAATCTGTATATTGGAATGAAAACTGTTATTATATGAAAATTTAACCAAGGAAAGATGTTGGTCCCAACTTCCCTGATAATCCATCGAACAAGATCGTAGCATATCCTCCATGGTCTGAATTTTTCATTCTGACTTCCCATCTGATTGAAGATGAAATGCTATACTAAAATTTAATTCAGTACCCAACAACTTCTAGAGGCCTTTCCAAGAGTTAGAAGTGAACCTAGGATCACGATCAGATACAATGGAGAGAGGAACTCCAGGTAACCTAACTATCTCTTTAAGATACAATCGGGAAAGTTGATCTAGGGAAAAAGTATCTCGTATAGCAAGGAAATGATCAGATTTAGTCAAGCGATCAACAATAACCCAGATTGCATTATTACCTTGAGATGTCTTCGGTAATCCCACAACAAAGTCCATGGATATATTCTCCCATTTCCACTCTGGCACTGGTAAAGGCTGAAGCATCCCTTTCGGTAATTGTCGCTCTGCTTCAACCTGTTGACATGTCAAACACTTCACAGTAAAATCAGCAATATCTCTTTTCATTCCATCCCACCAGTAATACTCCCGCAGATCTCTGTACATCTTAGTACTGCTAGGATGAACTGAAAACGGAGAACTATGAGCTTCACATAACAACTCTCTCTTCAACTGTGAACCACAAGGCACACACAATCTCTTCCCAAATCTCAAAACGCAATCATTATCAATGTTGAATTCAGGCAACTTACCTTTCTGAACCAGCTCTACCTTTTTCTGCAACTCACTATATTGCTTCTTTGCTTGCTTGATTCTATCTGATAGAGATGATCTCACTGATACCTAAAACGAAACAGTAGAACTTCCTGCACCAACAACTTCTATGCCAAAGTTCATGAAATCCTTAACCAAAGGATCACGTTCCAAACGCAACATTTCTAATGAAGCATTACTTTTTCAACTCAAAGCATCAGCCACTTTATTTTCTTTTCCCAGATGGTAATGAATTGTACAATCATAATCCTTGATTACTTCTAGCCATCTCCTCTGTCTCATGTTTAACTCTGTCAGAGTGAATATAAACTTTAAACTTTTTTTATCAGTATATATTTCACACTTTACTCCATACAAATGATGCCTCCAAATTTTTAAAGCGAAAACAACAGCAGCTAATTCCAAATCATTTGTAGGATAATTTACCTCATAAGTTTTCAACTGTCGTGAAGCATAAGCAATTACCTGATCATTCTTCATTAAGACGCAACCAAGTCCTTTAAATGAAGCATCACTGTAGATAACAAACTCCTCGTTCCTGGAAGGTAGTTCCAATACTGGAGCATTCACCAATCTTCTTTTCAATTCCTGAAAACAATCATCACATTCTTTTGTCCAGATAAACTTAACACCCTTCCGAGTTAGCTTAGTCATTGGACTAGATAACCGTGAAAAATTTCTAACAAACCTTCGGTAATTTCCTACAAAACCAAGGAAGATACAAATCTCAGTTACATTTGTGGGTCTTGGCCAGTCTTCCACAACTTTTGTTTTTACAGGATCAACAGTTGTCCCATCTTTAGAAATAATGTGACCAAGGAAAGAAGTTTTTTGCAACCAAAACTCACACTTGCTGAATTTTCCATACAGTTTCTTTTCTTTTAAGGTTAGCAAGATAACACTTAAATGTATTTCATGCTCCTCTTTACTTTTAGGAAACACTAAAATATCATCAATAAAAACAACCAACGTTTTTCACCTGATTCAACTGAGCCATCACTGCAAAAAACTGGTTAGATCTTATTCTAACCATCTCAGGATACTGATTTGAAAGGCCATTTCCCTCTGTATTCCTTGCTAGAAAAGCTGTTCGGTTTCCTCTATATAACACCATTCTTAACACAGAAATATCTTAGGCGAAGCAACATGGTAATCTTTAAATGCTATCTCATTTCAATCATACCATAAATTAACTTATAATTTAACACTTTTCTAACTCTTAAAGTTCACTAAACCGACCTCTGATACCAACTATAAGGCCCTAGCCTTAAACCTTACTTAATATTGAGTTATTACAAGATTACCCATTGAGGATCTTTTCGGATTTAGAGTTTTAGAGAATTAGATAATAAAACTTGCATTACATTCCACATATAAACGAAGTGGTTACATAAAGATAGTATTCTTCTTTCCCATCAATGGAAACATATTTAAAATAAAACGTGGATTCTTTCTGGACACTTCCTTGACACTATCATCATATCATGTACCTTTCCCTTGACCTGTGAAAAACATTTCAAGAAAACATGGGATGAGCATAAAAAGCTCAGTAAGGGATATAAAAATATGGAAAGGAAACATGGGTACATATATACATAAGAATGAAATCATACTTTACCCATAAAACATAACCACTTTAACATACCTCATCAAATCATGAATAAATCATAGAAATCATAAGACATAAAGGTAACTTGAGGCATTTATAACATTCTTACGTAGGGAGTAACCCTCTTCGTTACGTTTGGAATACCCATCACAGTATATTCCCTAAATCCTTTCCGATAAACCTTAATGTTTTACTCCTTCACGTTACCCGATGCATTGGAGAGCTATATCGGGCTCACCCGCCCTTAGTTTATCATGGAACCACCCGTCTTCATAATAATGCCCAAGAACCTCAACATAATCGTATCACATAAAATATGCATAAATGAAACATAACATTTCCACCTTTCAATCACAAGATATCAATACAACACATTGATATAAAAACATTATGAAAACCATTTTCAATACCAAAATAAAAGAAAATTAAAACATGGTATTTATTTTTCTTTTAAAAAAAGGTATGGCTTGTAGAGGAAGCTGAAACTCAAATAACAGTCACGGCGGCGGAGAAGTCCTTGTCGCCGCATACGTACGAAAAAAACATTCCCTTTTGTAATTTAGTAAAATGATTTTTATAAAAAATATTCCTTTTGGATAAACGTAAAATTTAAAGTGGTTTATACACTGTATAAAAGAAGGTTGTGTATAAAACAAAATATGCCTCAATGAAAGGAGATTGAGATGAAGTCCCATACCTCGGGTCCGACTTGACTCGGTCGTTCTTTAATGTCCTGAATAATAAACTTGAGTTAATCTCTACTTTCTTAAGAAAATTTTTCAAGTTCATTATTCCTTTTATATCACTTATTTCCATGTCATGAAAACTATGTAATTATTTAAGTTAATAACGGTCGTTTTAACAATCATTGGTACTTGAGTCAAAAATAAACCCTTTATAATTACAAGTTGTTCATGTATCCATTATATCCAGAATTATAATCATGATGTATATATCATATATATCCAGTATATACATGCATTTATAATATTACATAATCATTTAGAGGTAAGAAATGAAATGCACCGTTCATGGAGACGGTAAGTCGTACGTACGCATGAACGCTAATTTCATTTCTATTTCGTATTTTATTGAATAGAATCATAATGATATAAAGGTATAATATAATTCCAATATAATATCATATATAATATCATAGTTCCATCCTTTATACGTCCCATATATGGTATTTAACGAATCAAATCACTTTGAGGGGGCGGTAGTCCGCACATCCTTAAATGAAGATATCGCGTTTACCCATAATGGAAACCATAAAGGTATGCCCAAAATGATAAATACATAAGCTTAAGGAAAACATAAACATATTATATATCATATATAAATATAGTGACATCATAATGGCCACCTTTGAAGGTGTTAAAAGAATGTTGAACAATCATCGTTTCGGGAGGCATAAATTCACCATCCACGGAAACAGTATGTCCTTTAACCATTAGATGTAGGTTTGTGTAAGTATAGACCTAATACTTATTATAAAAACATCCTAGTATATTGAATATACTATATTTTTTCCAAAATAAATGAATAAAAAGAGTTTAGGGGTTTGGAGAAACAAAATAAAACAAAAGGACTCAAGTGAAGACGTTACCTTAAAATCGGGTAACTCCCTTTGGTTTGAGCTCAAAGGCTTCCTTGGGAAGACTTCTTCCCAAATTGAGGCTTCAAGGAGTAAGATATGGATGTGGATAGACAAAATGGGAAGGTTTTGGCCGAGACAAAGTCTTTGAAAGTGTGGGTAAAGAGGTATAGGTGTGGGCCTTTTATAAGAGGAGACGAGGGGCACTCTTGGAAAGTAAAGAAATGTTACTTTATTTGAAAATGCTTTTAGGATTAAAAAGGTCCCACATTGATATAATTATAGGGTAAGGTGATAAGGGTTCGAAATCCACTCATCCAATATGTTTTGTACATGTGTAGGTCATAGATTTTACATTATCTTTCCATTTTATTTAAATCCTTTATTAATGAGGCAATCGCTGCATCATCATGATGTCATAAATAATTTAATTTATTTAAAGTATAAAAATTATAAAAAAAATATCATGATGTATGAAATATTTTTATCTTTCTAATGAATATTTATAGTCCAATAGATAATTTATTTATACAAAATTAAAAATATTTTACTTAGGTGATACATTCTTTGTCACATTTAACATTCTTTAAAAATAAAAAGATAAAAAGTGACTTTCTCACAAAAGTGATTCCATGGGGCCCCAAAGCTTGGAACAAGGCATCCCATGGTCGGCCATGAGACAACCAGTAGCCTTAGGACACATTTTGTGGTCTTTTTTTATTATTATGATATCATTTTATTATCCTTAACCACCCGATTACTCATTAATCAAGATAATTAAAGGTAATTACCGTCGTTACTATTCATATTGTCCAAAAACAAAAGAGTCTTGATTACATAATTTGGACCTTCTGATTCCAAATATTTAATCCATTTTACAAAATTCCAAACACAAAAATTGCAATAATTTATTTAAAAATAATTCCCGTTGTCAAAACAAATAGCGGGTTTTTTTGAAACAATATCTATGAAAAGTTTGGCATTAGTTTATGCCCAATTCCAAAGTGAAATTAATCCTAATGACCACCATTGGATTAAATGGTAAAAATATATTATAATTTAACTTTAAAACCAATTCAAAATATAATCTAATCATATAAATAAAGTAGATTAAAAAGCAGTTTTGATGTAAAATGCAGTATTTTTCACTATTCATTAAAAAATGAACATTGTCGGAAAAATACCAAAAAATCACACAAAGTAAATTTTGATGTCCCAATCATAAAGAATAAGTTTATTTTGACAAAAATAGCTTATAAAATTTTCAAAATATAGATTTACAAATGGTTTTCCATCAAAAGGCAGTAAAACAATCTTTTAAAAAAATATTAGTGTATTCCATGCTTAAGATTGGATTTATTTTCATTTTAAGCCTCTAAAACACTATCTAATTCATTAATAGACATAGATAAAAATATCTATTATTCATTACTTACTTGGGATGTTACATTGAATGTGACACAAGTTATCAAGGAATGACTGTCTTGCATGTAATATAAGATAATATCGGTGTTCTATGTAAAAAAAATCTAAAATTTATGTAGTGCGTAGTTTATGATTAATTTAGTGTTGCGTTTATCATATTCCATAAATAATTATTTAATAAAAAATATATTATTTTCGGTGTTGTGGGAAATGAAAAATATAAAAATGATTAAATTAATTCAAAAAAATACACAAAATCTTGAGGTGTTACGTTTTTAGTCCCCTTACAAGTTGTGTACCTTCTCGTTTCGAGTAATCTTCATCCCCATGTATCCCCTTCATGTGGACTTCGATTTTAGCGCATAGGTAACCGATTATAAGTGTTTTTTTCACATAGAACATGATGGTGGCCTTTATGGTAGCATTAGAGATGTGATGAGAGATGTTCTAAGTGTGATGGTTCTTTAGGAGGCACTCGATGATGGATGTGATTGAGCCCAATCGTCAGATAGATTATAGGTGAACCCCCTGTTGGGATAGAGAATGGGTAATCTCTCCATCTATCAGAGTGCAACTCTCCTACATTTTCAGGGCATGGGTCCTCAACCATTAGAGTGGCACCCTTATTTCGGTATAGGGTATAGGTCCTCTATATATCTGAGTGGAACCATCCTAAAAGTTTAGTGTATGGGTCCTTGACCACTATAGTGGCACCCTCTTGTTGGGACATGGAATGGGTCCAATGACAACTACTATAGCGGTACCCTTCTACTAGGATTGGGCATGTGTCCTCTATCTACTACTGGAGTGATACCCTCCTACTGAAATAGGGAATCAGTCCCCTATTTATCTGAGTGGAACCCTCATACGGTGTCTAGGTATGGGTCCTAAACCATTAGAGTGTAACCATCTTACTAGAATAGGGAATGGGTCCTCTATCTTCTATTTGAGTGGCACCCTCTTATTGTTTTAGGGCATGGGTCCTCGATCGATTATAAAGATCGAACCCTTCAATTTTACTAGTTCATGCATCCCCTACCTATAGATTATAACCCCTTGACTGTGTGACAAAATATAGAGGAGTGTCTTGACATGGATTCTTTTTTTGGACAAATATGCACATAGTTGGGCACCGATGATAGACCTTTGAAACTGATGGAAGACTATTTTCCTTATATGGGTTGTGAGATGTAGATCCATTTTATCTCTAATATAGGTTTCCTTTATGATTATATGTATGTTTATCCTCATTTTTGAATTTCTTTTCTTTCTTTGGGTTGAGTTTTCTATTTCTGTCGTGTCTCTTACTTATCCCCCTTCATCTTTTTGGGAATCTTATTGGGTATGTATATACTAACCTCTGCATGATATTTTTCCACAATTTTATTACTTATAAATAATATGGGAAGGTCGGCCAAGATTATAGGGTAGAATAAGGATATCTTGGTGTATTTTACTACGTAATGTGGTCATGGCTTGGAGATCTAGAGTCAGGCTCTCTCAGCACTTTACCTTTCCAGTATAATTAGGTTGGGATATCTTCCTAGTTGGGTGTGTATTTTCTCCTTTTTACTCTTTAGATTATGTTTTCATACTGTTGTACTCCCTATAGGTTTTACATGAATGGATTACTCTCTAAATGTTTCATATGTTATTATTATTCCACTTTAATTCTATATATAGAATTTTAGGTTCCTGAATATAGGTACATAGGAAAAGGAAATTCATATTAGTTATTCATTTCAATTCTTGTGAAAAGATTCGGAACAATGGTGGCAGGATTTTGGTAGTTGTGAATCAATCCCCATTGGGTCAGTTCATGAGACATGTTTTCAATCATTTTTCTCAGTTTAGGAACAAAAGATACCAAAGAATGATTTTTAAATGAAAAAATACTTCATGTCACTTTTCATTGGAAAACAGTTTTCCTTCTATATAAATATTTTCTATAAATGTTTTCAATAATATTTTAACATTCTCTCAATGATTTATTAATGAATATTTTACCCATGTTTAAATTTTTACAAAAAAAATTGAAATGAATATTCTTTTCATTTTCAGAATTAATAACCTTGAACATTTTTAAAACATTTTAAAAGGAATATATTTTATATTATATGGCATGTTTGAGATTTCCATCCATCATAAGCAACCATTGATTTTAAGGTTTATTTAATTAAAAAGATATTTTTAATGAAATTTTTTTATTAATATTTTTGGAAGTTATTTTTAAATTGAAAAGTATATTTTTCTCAATAAGGATTTGATATTATTTTTATGGTAAATATACTCTTTAAAGAAAAACACTTTTTAAATTATTCCCTATTGGGGTTATGTTTTAATTATACCACCCTTATTATTTCTCTAGATGTTTTATGGTCAGTTTGATTGGGTAAATACTATTTTGAAATCATTATCCATATTAAAATGAATGATTTATGATTATTTTTATTGATTGGGGAATGTATTGACATTTTATATGCTATTTCTTCAGTGAAAATGTTTATGTCTATTATGTTTCACCCCTTTCATATGATTAGTTCATTGGACTTAGCATGTGATGGGAAAGGATTTTTATATCCCCTTGATGCATTGGTAGGTCACATGAGATAAAAAAATTGTGATTTTTTAGAGGTCATACACATTAAAATAAATTTCTTAGCACAATGCCTTGATGATATTTTAGATGCCTCTCAAAAATAACTCAACATTATGTTTCAAATGTCCAGAATTATACATTCCATCATTATGAATTAAGTAATTTATGTCTATGTGATTATTTTATTTTTTATGATATCTATGAATGAGTTTATAGCTCATGATATTAGTTATATAGATTTATTTTATCACTATTTATTTTTTCCATATTATAATTCATGTTCAAGTTATTCATTAAATTTAATATGTTTCAGATATTTACCATTCCATTTTAATTTTGTATTATGTATTCGTGATAGCTTTTGTTGTATGAATATCCCTACAGAGAATTAAATATTTCGCCTTTATTATGTTTAATTTCCCTAGGGTGTTAGAAAGTGTTTTATGATGAATTTTAATGGATATGCTAAAGATAATAATGGTTTACTCAAAGAAAATACGATGTTGTATTTTTTTGTCAATTGTAATATGATATTCATGTATTTTTGTAGCTTACAAATACTAATAAACAATTATTTATTTCATTATGTGATTCATTATATATTTTTTCAATATAATAAAGTATCCATCGAATCTTGGCTACTATGGTTGGGGTACTAACAGTTTGAATTAGAGGAAGCTTAGTAGAATCCTTGGAAGGTATATTTATGAAAACATGGATTATGTAACATAACCCTATGATAGACATCGATGGTAAGTATAAATAACATCCTAATGTTTTTATGAAGAGGTGATTGTGTGTATTTTTAAAGAAATGAATCTATGTTTGGATACTACATGTGGACATGTATTTGTAAAGTTATACCAATGAGTAATAACTCTAAAAGTAAAAATTGGGATTCAACATGATCTTCACCTGATGCACGACAAGAGACATTAATGTGAACCTGATTTGAAACTCCAAGGGGATATTATTTGAATAATTTATATTTTCTTTACACACAACTATGAATGATTTGAAATATTTTTATTATTATAAATAATTCCAAAGGAAAACATTTTTATTATTATGAAATTAGATATTCATATATTTTTCAATTTATGTTATGAATCTCACTAGTTTTGGTATTATTCATTATGTATCATAATGTTATGATTTTATTAAGTATATTTCATTTTTTAAAATGGTTCTTTGAGTAATTAATGATAACTATATCATTTAATGTACTTCATGAAGGGATTTCTATCCTAGGAATGATAACAAATCTGTGTATGGTGCTACATCTGGTACTAATCAAATTATAACCATATTGGGGTATCTGACTCAGGTTATAGGTAATAACATTTCCTATATAGATCTTCCTGTTGATCTATATTAAAGTGTAACAATTCTAGACCACTTTATTCATTAGAAACCACCATAATAAAATGGGACTATAAATCCATTTTTAGGTAAACAATGTAAATTTTTTTAGGGAAGATATTTATTACTTTGGGAAGTAATGAAAGGGAGAATCTTTTTTTATGAAATTTTATTATCTATTACGGGGTGTGAATCAATTGTGGTCATTGATTGAAAATATTAAGGATAAAGAGGAAATTACAAATATGGAATTTCTGGATTTTAAGGTGCAATTATTGGAAAAATATTTTCCTCATAATAAATGAGTAGATATGAGATTCAATTATTGAGTCTTAGAAAAAAGGATGAAGAAAATGTTGATAATGTATGAAACCAACATTATAAGGTTAGAATGGAATAATGTGGACTATGTATGTAATCTAAAGATGAATATTGACCATTTATTTGATGGGATTAAGAAAATCCTTCAAAGGGTACTTGTCTCTAAAATGCTATCTTTATATAATGATACAGTATGATGTGATATCAATATAGAGAATGAATTATAAATGTCTTATGGATTTTAAGGGAAGAAAGATAAGTAGGGAATAGTAAAGAAAAAACATATAAGGGGAAGAATGGGAAGAAGGATTTTTACACATGTGATAATTAAGGAAAGAAATAGCCAAGTACTTGTATGTAGGGAAAGGGTGTTTTCTTCAATTTTGGAGAGAAATTTCATCAGGTTCATGAATGTAAGGGTATGAAAGAATCCTGTAGCATTCAATGTTTAATATTTAAAGAGATAAGGAGATATATAAATGAATTCACCAAGATTAAAAGGAATATACCTCTGAATAAGATAATGTATCAAGGTTAAGACTATATTATTAATATAGTTGAAGTGGATTGATAAAAGTGATTGGGTAATTAAATTTTAGAATTATGTTATAGAATTATTTTTAACAATACAGTTTTGGTTATGAGAATCATGAATAATATAAGGATTCTATTAATGTAATATTAACTTAAGAGTTATAGATACCATCATGGATTTATGATTCTAAGTCTTATCATAAGTTCAATGTCACAAACATCACTTTTTGAGGGCTTTTACCAATATTATTCATATTTTGGGATACTTGTATGAAAATAAAACCCATTAGTTTAGTATATGTTTCATTGAAAAAATAATTTAAGGTAGAATTAATTTAAATTTTGTGGGAATAATATTAATTTAATTGATAAACTTTAGGGTCGATATGATCATTGAGGTTGAGAAAATAATAGACAATTCATATGATTTGATTTCTTGGAAAAAAATTATATAGGAAAACCCTATGGTTAAAAAGTGATTTTATGACCAATGTTTCTTGAGGTTATTCACCATATTTTTTGGAAACATTATAGGAATTATATTAATAAGGTTTAAAAAACTGATAACCCACATGTCGGGTGACAACCAATCTCACCCATTAAGGTTTCAAGGCTAAAACCAACGATTGAAGGATGAAATGGGTACAACACCTACCAATGGCCTATGCGATGTTCCAATAAATATAACGTTGTTTTAAGTTAAATGATATGATGAATACAAACATATGGAATGGATTATGTTTAAATTTTGGTGTTACTAATGAGGTTTACTAATTAATGTGTTATATTTTATATCTTTAGGTAACCATTTTAGTTTTGGGAAATATCTAGAGATATAATGAATGAATTTTCATTATTTTATTAATCTAATAATTTCTTAAAAGTAAATATTAGTGCTTTATGAATAATATAATTAATAATTTATATTAATTTTATGGAGTAAGATATAAAGTATGAATTGATCTAAGAACTACCAAAGAATAAAATTATGCCTATGAAAATAAAATATATCAAGTAATTATATTTCATTATGGTAAAGTAATTCCTTAACTTCTAAAAATGATCTTGCAGAGAACATTTTATCCTATTCGCTTCATTTTTTTCATATATTTATGGTATTTGGGTTGATAACTATATATTGAACATTAAAATTATTTTGTTCAATGATCTCTATCTGTAACCATATGTATTTTTACTTTTCCTATATGTCTATATTTTCACTTCTGAATAATGTTTTATTACATAGAAACCTAGTCATTTATTATTCTAAATATCCTTTTTTACATCACTTTCCCCCTTATAAAGAGGAATTTTTATTAACCTTTTTACCATATTTTTTTCTAAAAAGTTTAGACATGTCATGAATAAAATAGAATAGTGAGGGAGACACTTATTTAAGGGGGTAAACTTTAAAAACCTGAGATTTTAGAATATATTCCTCCTTAAAAAAATTATTTCTTTAATAGTTTTCAAGGAACACAACAAAAAGTTTAAAAAACCACAACATAAAATTAAAATATTATCATATAATGTGAAATTTATAACAAATATATTATATTCATGGTTATAAGTGAAAATGAAAACATTTAAATGAAAAAAAAATGTTTTCCTAAAGAACTATATTATTCCAAAAAGTGTTTTCATCATGTTTTTCATATTTATTTTCAAATTAATTTTTTTACTAATTTTATTAAATTTTTTGGTGAAAATGAACTTCATTTTTTGTATATAATCATATAAAAATAAATATACATAGTGTATTTTTTATAATACTATAAAAAATTTAATTTGAAATGAATAGTGAAAATGTATAGTTTTATTGAAAACCTCCTTTTCGTTCAAAGCATTTACAAAGATCCATTTTTTAATTATTTTTAAAGTAAAATTAGTTTATTAATAATATTTAGGTGAATAAATTTTATAATTAAGTTTTATATAAAAACATTTAATGTTTTTAATTTCTTTTATTTGGAATACCATTTTATGTCGCATATGTAGGTTTAATTTTAAAATAAATTGTGAAAATAAAAAAATTGAATTTAGAAAAATTGATTCTATATATTGAATAATAATAATTAGTATTATATAATAAATTCAGCTAAATTTGTAGTCATAATTTAAGGTAAAAATATTAAAAATTAATTATCATGGTTAAGGTGAAAATGATTTAACTGGGGTTGAAACTAATAAGATAAGGGTTAAAATGGCCTGAAAACTAGCCGTATTTTTTTCAATACATATTCTAAATTGATATATTTAATGTTCCAAGATTGTTTCTTTTTATAACCCTATGGAATATGAAAAACATGGGTATGAATTTTTATTTTAAAAAATTTCAAGTGTGTCATCTCCCTCACTTATAAAAGGCCACCCCTCTCCTCTCTTATTCACATTCCTAAACCATTTTTGTTTGTACAACAAAAAAATATCTTCCTTAAATCCCTACTAACATCCTTGAGTTCTTGGTTTGAATAGAATTTTAATCTATGGAGGTTTTAGTTATAAACAAAAAGCAGGTGTCTGGAGAAGAGGTAATGTTATTAACAATGCATTTTCATTTTATATATTCTTTTAAATTTATCAAATTTCTTGAAACTAGGAAACAATTATTGCACTAGTATCTTCCTTATAATAATATTTTTTTATGATAATTTCATAACTAGTATACATACCCAGTTCCAAAAAATGGGAAACAAAACTGTTGATCATGTCTATGATGGACTACTACCTGATGAACTGATGAAATTCATTTTCCATCACCACCTATCATGGATGGATATAATGACTGATTTAACATATTTATGTTATATTTATAACATTACAATTAATTTTTAATTATATTATCACATATTCATTCTTATCAATTAAGCACTAATAATAAATGGATACTTTTTAGTATTAGAGGGTTCCTCTCCTTTTGCTAAACTAGCCAGTCAATTTTGATAGTGATGGACCCTCCCCAACCGATGGGGGGATTTATTTTCTTCAAAAATTTTCCTCATGATCAAGCTCATTTATCAGATATTCTAGGTATCGAGTTATGCTTGAAAGTTCTTAGTCTCTCTAACGGTCTTCGGGTGGTAGAGATCTCCCCATAGAATTTTCCCTTGCCTTGGATCGGCTTGTCTTGGCACAGGTTGCTGACTTCTAGCTCATATTTTCATCTATTAGATACATTTCACTACATTTATGTTCTTAATGGGGGTTGAATAACTTTTTATTATTATTATTCTATATTTAAATAATTACATATTATTGTTTCAAGAGGATGAGGATTTTCTAAGGGTGTGGTCATGTCAATCCTAGTATTTCGATTCATTTTGATTAATATTGTTTTAATTTTCAATTGATTATCACATGGATCAAGATCCTCATTTCACTATATTTTGGGTATGCCATCTAGGTTTATCCCTCCCCTTTATCAATTCTTCTATTTTGAGACTAGTTTGGAATGTATGCAGTAGATTCTTGTTCCCATATCTATATTCGATGTTGTTACATTTTATTACTTATGCACGAGTGTATGTAGAACCTAAAATATCCAAGTATCTACTTTATTTTATTTGAATAAGTATTTTAGGGGAATATAATTTCAAATAACTAGTGGGTTACTAAGTGTGAAGAATTTTCTATATAATTTTTTACCTATAAGGTCATGCTTCAGTTGATTACCACAAGTCCATATTCATAAATCACCTAGATATGGCTCATATGGAGAGAGTTTAGCAATGTTGGATAGTCAGTGATGTTAGGAATAGTCTTGGATTAGGTGATTTCCAACCAATTGACTAGCATCCTATGTTTTACCTTCAGAATGAGTTCAATTTTGGGTTGTGGGTAGACCCCAACCTATATCTGGTATGTAGATATATTTAAGAGAGTGGGGAAGTGTTTAGTGATAGAGTGGTTCCTCCGCTAGAGGTTAGGAAAAATTCTATAATGGATGGTGTGTCCCTCCTGGGTATCCTCATTGTTATTGGATATGACTACTTATCATTATGAGCAAGAGGATTCTTGTGTGTATGGAATTTTTTCTATTCTTCTATCAGATTTGGGAGCAGACTTGGGAGGCAATAAATATCATTCTAGTAATAACATTAGTTAAGGTAATTAGGAATATTTGTATATAGTTCTGATGTTTAGGGGTTTTCCTGGGATAAGTGACTCCCAAGGGGTGTTATTATACCCCATGAACAAGAATAAAAAATAAGGTAATAGAATATGTGTGTATTAATGAATATTCGGGAGTTGGGGGCTCACAAGGTCTAATTTTCCAACCAATTTGGGACCTTGGGAGATGAATTAATTATCTCTAAATATTATGATGGTTGGAAAGCAACAGGATCTATAAATAATAAGAAGAAATCTTGGGGTAATGAAGCGAGTTTGGTGGTAAACACATATTTTTCTCTAGAATATAATTTCATTAATATAAGGGATTCTATATCTGACTGGGAAGAGGATGATATTGTGTAAGTATTTTCTTATTTAGGTAGGATGAAAAGGAAAAAACATTATCAAGATTCTGGTGTCTTTTTAGCCCCATCCAAGAAAAAACTAGGAAATAGAAAGACTAATCCTACCTTACTAAACCTATATTGACTAGATCAGTCAGTATGGTGGGGTTTTCTCATGTAGAGATGTAGAAATTATTCAAGTCAACCTTGATTGAAAACTTTCCCCTAGAAACCAACCCTTAGAAGGTGGGTGCATCACCGGAATTCAAAAATTCAGACTCTATTAGAACCCCAATTCTTAGTCCCAAGATGATTGAGGAATTTATTAAGTTCATAAAGTATAAAAAAGAAAAAAAATAAATATGAAAATACATGGGGATGATTTCTTGAAAGTTGAATAGTGGTAAATTCTTGATTATGGGAGATATTCAAAGAATCTCATCTTATAACAGATGGTGTTGTACAACTCACAACTTGATGTTGTATTCCTGGAGTTTAGCCCTCATTTTAACATGCTGTATTTTCTACAATTGATTAATTTTATTTAAATAATGTTTTAGTGCTTCATCTCCTCAAAACCAGATGATGATATTAGATACATATCTCGGAAGTACTGGGGTGAACTTGCTGGGTAGCCTATGCAATAATGGATGGTTTTGTTTTGGTTGTTTGGTTGTCTATTATCTTGAGTGTGGTCTCAGTTTTTTTATGTTTTTCTATTTTCCCCAAAAGTGGTATTTCCTAAAAAATTAAATAAAAATTTTATTTGGATTCATATACCATCATACCATTAAATACTTTGGATAACAATGACTTGGTTTGTGCATATGTGTAGACTACAACCTCTATATAGAGATCTGAAATAATTTTCATTTTACTTTGATATAAATTTTAAAAAGTATAGATTTAATGAATATATATGAAATATATATTATGGTTAAAATTATATATATGATTTAACTTTTATCAATGTAAAAATTACTAAATTACCAAACCAAAACAAACATGAAAAATGAATCAATTATCACCTGAAACAAAGAACTTAATAATGAATTATTAGTAAACAAGTGATAAAAGTATAAAATTGATTCATATATGGTATGGTATAAATATATACATATATGACCAATGTTTTATAATTTATGTATAATAAAACTATATTTATCATATATGAGGTTCAAACTTTTATGAAAGAAATCAGACCTAGGGTAAAGGTTTCTTATATCACTTTTATTTTTGTGATACATATTCAAAATTCAACACATACATCTATTGTGTAGTCATTATAATTTCCATTTTATATGTTTTATCATGATTCAATTTATCTTAATGATATTTAATTTTTCATTTAATGTTATTTATTTTATATGAATTATGATTCAAAAGTTACTAATGTGGTAATGATTTATGTTACAATCTCATTATTTATTCAGATTTCTCATGATTATGTTTCTGATGATTAAATATTATGTTATATATTTCAAGACACTCTTTAATTTTCTTCCCCTCTAGTTATTTATTTATAATACAATCTTTTCTTTTACATTTTTATATTTAATAACAAAGAAGACTGACATAACATTTTTAATGAAAACTAACTTCATTTCTATCTTTGATTGTTTTTGAAAAATGTTTTCAAGAATGTTTTAAAATTCCCCATATAATTTATTTAATATATTTTTACCGATATTTTAATTTTTACATAATGGTATAAAATAAATATTCATGTCATTTTCCAAACAAGGAACTTTTATCATTTTTACAATATTATGAGGTGAATATTTTTTAACATAAAAAACATGTATGGAATTAACCTCCATCATAACCACTCATTACTCTGAACCATACTTTACAAGTTTAAAATTTTATTTTTAATTTAAATTTTTTTCAAAATATTCTCAAAAAATATATTTTAAACTTTATTTTCAATGTGAAAAGAGTATTTTACTATGGGATCTATTCCAAAGGATTGTAATCTCCTTATTAGATGTGACACCATGGGTCTTCATTATTTTCATCTACCTTGATTTGTAACCCCTTCCTTTTTAAATAATAAAAATCTAATTCAAGTCATTAAATTATTCCCCATTGGCTCTAGTTGTAATTATATTATCCCTATGATTTATCTGGATGGTTAATGATAATTTTGAATAAGGATGGAATATTTTGAAACCATTCACCAAATTATATTAAATGGTTTATTATTATGTTTATTGATTGAGTAAAGTATTAAAATTTTATATTAAATATTATCAATATAAATGTTTAATGTTGACTATGTTTCACCCCTTTCATATGAGGTATGAATTAGAATTATTAAGTGACATTTGGGGCCCACAGTAGCCCATTGATGCATCAATGGGTCTCTTGAGACAAAATATATAGGGTTTTGACTAATTCTATACCCATTTATATAGTTGTCTTGTAAAAAGGCCTTTATGGTATATTAGAGGTCATAGAACAAGGCCTCGATGGTATTTTTCAGATTACCAAAATTATACATTCCATAATTATGAATTTAATTATTAATGTCTATGTGGTTATTTTATCTATTTGGATATCCATGGATGACTTTCTATATCAGGACATTAGTTATATAGAATTATTTGATCTTCATTTATTCATGACATGTTATTATTCATGTTGATTTTACTAAATAAATGACATTTTTTAGTTATTTAACTTTCCATATTGATTATGTATTATTTATTCATGATTTATTTCAATGTACACATACCCTTAGATATAATTACCACTCACCACCTTCTTATGTTTCCTTTCTAATGTATGTTAGGAAGTGTTTTATGATGGATATATAGGGATATACTAAAGGGAATGATGGTAAACTAAAATAAAATAATAGTTTGTATTTTATGTTTTCAAGTGTGATATGAGATTCAATTATGTATCTAGTTTACCAAGACTACTAAAATATTATGTCCTTGAGGATTATATTTCTTGTATCTTATGATAATTATATAAATTAACCCCTGACATTGGGATACTAGGGTTATGGAATTTACACACTTGTTAATATTTTATGTCACTATTTTTTATTAATAAGATGGTATACCTATATTGAGTGAAATCAGTGCCTTTCAAGAAAATAATTAAATGATGTGTCTTAGTTAATTTCATAGAATTCATGATTTAACTCAAGATCATAGAATTTAAAATTCATGATAATACTTTATAATATATTTTATGTAGACTTTTCATGACCTTTTATTGTCAATCCCAATGGGGCTAAATATTTTACCTTGAATCTAATACAATAGAGGGACTTTGAATGAATATGGTTTATCCTAGAGTATATTAAAACCAATAATCCTTCAATAATTACATTTTTAGTGTATCTAGATACATATATTATATGTATATTTCCATGAAATATTTTTCTTTAGTCTAGGGCCTTAGAAGAGATAACAATATGTCATTACCCAAGATCATGTTATGTATGATAGTTTTCGATGATATCAACATCAGTTTCAAACTCTTTTATAATTTTCATTTCTTTGATGAGGGACTCTCTATGTTCCATGAATTGAAAAGTACCATTTAAAATTAAAATTTTTGGTTGAAAAATAGAGAGATAGTTAATGATAGCTTTTTTTGTCTCGATGTCTGGGTTTACACTTCTAGGCGTATTGTAGAGTTGGAGGTAGTAAGGAATGTGATAGTTTTAGTGGTTGTATCAAAGTATTATCAAATAGTAGTTCCTTTTAGGCAATAGGTTTATAAGAACATGGTCTCAAGGGTGGTAAAAACTAAATAGGTGATATTTCTTCAAATAATTTATTCAGTAACCCCATTATATAATGATTAACATTTGAGGTATTTTGATCTAGTTATTTTACCATAAAATCCCATTAAATTTAATTTCATTTTATTTGTCTATTATTATAAATATGATATATGATACATCCCTAACATCAAACTATAAATAAAGTCCATATTTACCATCCCCATTAACTTAATTTTAAAGCATTACTAGGGGAATTTGTTCCATATAAATACTCTTCATTAGCATATAATTAAATCTATCTAATGAAATTGATAGTGTAAAACATTTAATATTCTTCAATTGAGGTCTTCTTTAAGGAATTTTCTATTAGTTTACATAAAAAACCTCACTAGGGGTTGTTGCAATACATTTTCGGTGCCACCCATTATATAATACATTTATGATTAGAATTGAGGATAGAAAACAATTATTATAGTAACAGTTCTAAATATGTGGGCCCAATGTTCTTTATTTTATCTACTAAAAAATGACATGACATATCAATATAATGAAGATCCCAAATTTCTATAAACATGAAAAAGTGGCCAATATGGACCCCAATATATATAATATAAATTTGGTAATACAATATATATGATGTATCAACACTAACATAGAAATTTTAAAAAAATATAAAAAACATCAGGATTCATAATAAATAATGTACTGGCACACTAGACAATAATAATATAGTAAATAACAAAAAATAAAATGTTCATTGGCATATAGCCCAGGTCATAATGTATCTGTTATTAATTTGATAAACTCAAATAACCTATATAACCAAAAAAACTTTTCTATCTCTAAACCAATACCTTTTCCTCAATAAAAACATGATGAATATATCCATATATAAAAAAATAATGTTATAGACTTGGGTAAGGGTTTAGAAAAATGACTATTTAAGACTCACCAAATAATATCAATACATTAAGAGCTATTGTGATTAATTGGACATTTCTAAATATTCTAGGGCAGTGTAATTTCAGTAATTTGAAACTCACCCACCATAGAACATAACAAAAAATACACATGAAACCATACATGTTCCCACATTGAAAGTTGACCCCCCCCCCCCCGACCAAAGGCTCAAACAATACTTCAAAACTCTATCAATGTCCCATTGGCTACGATGCATAACACACATACCACCAAGACCCAATTATGTAAATCATAACTCTCTTTTTTCATCATACATAATCAATATATGGAATCCTTATAACTATAAAATAAACTCATTATAGACACACATGGACCATTGGTTACCACACTTCTTATATATAAATGAACCCTAAATATCATGATATATAGAATTAATAAGAAATAAATATAATGTTTTCTAACCAAAAAATCATAGATAACAATAATACCATGTTAAAAAATGGAAGAAATAATGAATTGGTCCTAATCATATGATAAATCAGCACACTTATATTAGGCATTTCCCTAACTTATCTAGAAATTCCTTACAATAATATCAACCAAACTAATGATAGAGAGACATTTTATTAATATAGTATGTCTTACATTATAGTAGGGATGAATATGTCAGTGTGATGTTATGAGACCCTAATTATATCATGGCCACTCTAACCATAAATTTATTAAAAAAACCTCAATAACTAAACAAGTTTTTATAATGGTTATGGTATTAACATAGGTTTCCTACTATTGAGATCCAATTCAGCTATATATCATTTATCCCACCATCGCCACCCAAGGGTAAGCCTTCTAAAAATCCATCCATCATCTCTTTGTATCTTGATGGAAACAAGGAAAAGAAACATATAGAGTTATTTATATACTAACTGGAAACCAAAACAACTTACATAACATTATAAAGTAAATCAACATAATCCTAGATCTATATATATATATATATATCTAACCCAAAGGGAATCCCTATATATCACCTCTAATAGGTATCAAGACATTATCAAGTGGTCTATCTCACAACACTACATCTAAGGCTAGATATCTTGACACACTATCTAATTGAATGTCATACTAATTGAAAACTATGATGGAAATTATCTATCCTCTTATTAAAATCATAATGAGGTAAGAATAATCTTCTATATCATATGAATATTCATTATATAAATTTCATTTATATGTGGGATATATTTCATGAACATAACCTATGTATTCAAGTAAGAACACTAGGAAAAATTCACATTAAACCACTATTCAGTATTTCCTATATAGAGATATGAAGTCCATGTGTCATTCACTAAACCCACACTCCTAGATCTAGTGCACAATGGTAAATAATTTATATAATTACTTTGATACCAGCTATAAAATCATGTATATAACCATTAGTAAATAAAAAATTAATAAATATTTTTAAATATCTAACATACAAAGGATCTTTTTAGGATTCAAACATTAGATATTTATGAAAGAACACAAATTGATAAATCCCATGTTATTTGTATAAAATTGATATATTTACCATTATATAAGAAACTAATAAATTCATGAAAGGTCTACAATGTCTCTCATAAATACCATCTCTAATTTTATCCTTATAAGTATGTCACATGTACTAATTTTTTCCATAACCTGTGGAAATGGAATCTTAAGAAGAATTAAGCTCAAATTCTCATTAAGGGAAACATATAACTCAAAAAATTATGGATTAAAAATAAAATAAATTTTATGGCATGAACTGGGAGGTAACATTATGACATAATCAATATGAAACTAAGAGAATGTTCTAACCATGAAAATAAATGAAAATATAGATAATAATAATATTTATCTCATACTGATGGAATGAATAATGTAGAACTTAAAAAACCTCCTACCATGGCCTTGATTCAAGGAATTTTTCTTATCATTGAAACCATTATCAATAAATTTTATTGAATTGGGTTGGAATACACCAAATACCAAAAACCAATTTTGTCTCATGAGGAATGTCTTTAAATCAAGGATCTATATAAATCAAGTCCCCACAAATCATCTGAATAGTTCAAAATAATTTAGCATAATAGTCATCATGACCATTCATATTATTCCCTTGTAAACATCTTATTGAATAAAAAAATTATATATATAATTAAAAATAAGGAATATAAATACCTGATCAACATAATTTGGATGTCAATAATCATTAAGAATGGAAATATATTTTCCCATGTCAATAAAAGGGATAACATGATTATAACACATCTATTTAAATAAGGTGTATGGTCAAAAAATACTTATAAAATTGTCTAATAATACTCCATATTGGAATATGAATATATAGAAAGATAATACATTATCTCATGTTAATAGAATACCATTATTTCCTTCTAAACATCATCCTATCTGAATTATATAAAATTTGATTTTCATGCCTTATAGAGAAATGTGTATATAGATAAGTCAATATATGAATAACATGAACATAATCCATATATTTTAATATGGTAGAAGGTATTAAGAAAACATATCAAAATTGTAACATTAAAAATCTATAAGTATGTTTACCAAGAGGAAAAATAACCTCACAAAAATTGATTGAATGATATCACCCAAGAAAGGATCATGAATAAGATTGTTTGGTATCATGTGTTAATTTCCCTCAAATAATACTATACATATATAAGAATAATTATAAATATACATAAATCATATTAGGGAAAACCCTTTTTAAAATGGGAATGTAAATGGAAATTAAAACATAAAATAGATTTCAAAGGACTTTTAAATCATTGATGTAAAAGAGAATATTACTAGTCACATCAAAAAAATAAAAATGTGGAGGGAAAAAATTATAAGAAACATTAATTTTAAAATAATATGAAATAATTTATCCTTGAAATTTTAATAATTTGTTATTTATTAAATTTTTATCCAAAAAATTTTGTTATGAAATGGGTTTTAAAATATTTGAAATTTCCATTTATAAAACCTCACATTGTTTAAAGAGTAATAAAAAAATTATTTTTATTAAAAATTAATTTTTACAAATAGGATAATAAAATACCATAAAATGAAATTTTATGTTTTGAGGACCCAAACATGGAATAAAATTTTTCAAGATAAACAATTAAAACAAAAGGAAAGGGATTTTATTTACCAAATATCATTACTATTGGGGAAATAATTGTATCACTAGAAACATAAATAAGTGGAAGTTATTTTTCTAGTAAATCCCATTAAATAAAAGTAGTATGAGATAAGAATATTATTGGGTGGTAAATACACCATAGAAGAGAAACATGATTCCTAACATGTAACATGTCTCAAATAATCATAATTGAGACCTAGAAGAATATTACAACCTAAGTGACACATTAATCAAAGATAATGAAAGATAAGTCTTGTAATTTTAAATAATATACCATGTTTAAAAACAATTCACCAATTTATATTTTAAATATGTTATATATATATATAATGAAATTAGGTGCATAATACCAAATATGTATCAATGAGGGTAATATGAGATGAAAACCCTTCTAACCATTGGAAAATTGGAACCAAAATTAAATGAGAAAGTTAACATGAACTGGGAAATTGAATTTAATAAAATATAAGATAATCATGACAAAAATATTAAAATAAATTATTAAGTACACAATATAAAATTAACCATTACGAATAACATTAACATGTCTCAGTGAAATGAAATTGAGATTAAAACCCTTATCTTGTTCAAGATTCATTCAACAATCATTTTTAAATTATAGAAAAATAATGTTAAGTATATTATATTAATCATTTGGAAACTTATTATTTAATTTAATATGGTCTATTTATTATCATATTCTATTTATTTATTATATAGTATTTTTTCCAGTATAATTTACTTGAAGTTATTTTCAAAATATTTTATAAATCGTTATATATGTTGAGAATGATAGAACGAATCACAAAATAGTTTCATATTAACCAAAAGAGTTATAGTGTTATGGAAGTTAAGGTTGTAGATTAAATATATATTTAATTTCATCCATGAATAGATGTGATGGAAAATTAAACTCATTACTCATGTATGTGACAATTTGCATGTATTCATGATTAATGATTCCACTTCACAGCTACGGAGTATGGAAAATGTAAATGATGATTTGAAATTTCAAAATCATAGTTATATTATAGATATAAAATTTATTTATCTATTAAATCATTTTTATTATCCATGAATTTTGGTTTGAAAAAATGGAAGACATCACTTTTTGGAGGTTGAGTCCCTGCAACATACTAACGATGATTTTGTTTTTCATTACAGATGTGGTGGAGTAAATAATGGTTGTCTCGTTAATATAATAAAATATATGAATAATGATTATATGGGTGTCATTATATTTTTTTATTTATATAAGATACTTGGAAGAGGAAGATTATGGAGAAACACAAAAGAATGAGATAATACTTACATTGGATACTTGATCTTCCTCAGAAAACTCCACAAAATTGAAGGGATTATGATAAAATAGTGCTACCAAGGGATTAAGAGGGTTTGTGGGAATTCATGAAGAGTGTAATTTTTTTAGGTTTAGAATAATTTTGAAAAGGATCAATATTTTTTAAAGGGAGTAAGTGATATCTTTTTATAAGAGCTGAAATGTCTAATTTTGGAAACAACATTTATATTGTAACATTTCCATTAAACAATTTAAAGGTAAATAGATCCAATAATATGAACTAATAGAGTGTGGGTGTATTTGGGTAGATAAAGAATCAACCAAGGATTTACATGTGATGAATATCATTTAAATATTTTTTCCAGTTGAATATTTCTATGTATATATATTGGATTTATCCACAGAGTCGGCATAGTGTTTTGGTGTCTTCATAATCAAAATTAATATATTGAAAAAATTAATATATTTTATTGTATTCACATGTTTTATTTAAATTTAAATGGTTTTATCAATGTTTTTAACATCATATGGAAAATCTAAGACCATGGTTTATTCTAGAGCATAGGGTTTCCCATACGCGCGACTTAAGGTTGGTCAACATTGGACATTCTGAGAGAGGTGACCATTGTCTGGTGCCTTTGATAAAATAAAAAAATTTAGTGTATTTATTTTTATTAAATGACCTAAATAAAATCCTCTATAAATATCCCATTATATAAAATCACATTGGTTAGCTGCATTACCCTAGGTGGATTTGAGAGGAGGAAGGTTGTTCTTTGTTGGCTGATCAAGATCATAGTATGATGAGTGATCTGATCGGGGTGATTTGGGAGATAGGAAATGAAGAAGGCCTTATTTTTTAATAGATAAAACATTCCTCATCAATAATTGATCCTAAATCAAGGTAGGTAAAGTTATCTTTTTAATTTATTCGCCAATTTATTTTTCCAATATTGGTTTAATATCTATTTTAGTTCGATCTGTGATTTATTAATCTTTGTGTGATCCCTCCAACCATCTTATATTATTATTAAAATAATACATTTTTGGTGCACTTTCTATCTCCATTGAATCGCTCAATTTTCTTATGATTTCCTAAGAATTATTTTCCAGTGATGGATTTACTATTTTCATGTCCATTCATCCCCACTGTGTATCGCGTTCTTTTCCATTTGCCCATGGGGTCATAGGTCAATATTTTTTAGTGTGGTTTAAATCATTATTGAACCCATAGATTCATATTGTTTATATAAAATATGAATGATATGGTGGTTGTTAGATATATTAGTATGGTTTGTGGGTCACAAGTGATTGTGACATGGATTAGAGGTCAGATGATTCACCCTTCAGCCATGGCAGTGGCGTAGTGCGAGGGGACGGGCCGTGTGGGGTTTGGGTGGCCAGAAATCCATCCACTAGAAATGGATCAAGAATTAACAATCCTAGATCCAAGAAACTTGATGTGAATCATGGTGTCAGTGTGGGAAAAATTCATAAATATTTCCTAAGATTACATGAAATAGCTGACTGCACAATGTGTAGTCCAAGAACACACACTATGTAGTACCTTTGTTACGAAGTCTAGGGTTTAGGGTAGAGATAAATATAACACATCATCTATGACCCCATACAGGTTGTGTGACCCTATTCTGGAAGCTTAGTGTGTAATCCGATTGTACATGATCACGAGCAAGACCAACCACAAGGAATGACCAGGTGTACACATCCACAACCCGATACCCCCAAAACATACTGGTACACATAGCATTCCCAGATGTACATGAGCATAGGATGAATTGAATGGGTATATATAGGAGCACATGTGTTGGCCTCAGGCCAAAGAAACACCTTGTATGAAACACCATGAGGCTTTTATAAAATATTTTTTCAAATAAATATATATCTTTCAATAGCTTTCATTACAAACAATAATAAGCCTAAACGAATCATGATATACTCTTAGAATATTATTATTACATGTTATCACATAGACATTAAACTATTGGGTATGAATAAAACTAAAAAAAAATTAAAATTAATTTATTACACATTTATAAAATTAATGTTTTGGTTATTAATTAATATTAAATAAATAAAAAACATGTGAAAATACGGGTGGTTTTTTTATGAAAAACTATTTTTATGTACACGTTGTATTTTTATCATAATAAATTAAATTTATAAGTATTCAAGAATTATTTTATTAAAATTTATATATAATATATTCAATAAAATATTTTTAAACATTCATCTAATATTTTTCTAGGCATGAGATTAAAATAAATTTGGTTTTATGTTTGAAAACAACATTTTTCTAAAGATAAGTTTTTTTGGAATTATGAAAAATTAAATTAAAATTAATTCCATCCACTTAAAGGTAATGAATTTGATAAAATTAATCCCATAGATATAATCAAGAGGTTAAAAATTTTTAAATAGTTCCCTTTTATTTTTGGTCAATATAATTAGTAACCGTGGTGAAATTTATCACTTCGGTGAACGGTAAATCAAGTTAATCTATGTAAAAACTAATTGATAAGTCCATAAATTTTCATCTAAATTATTATAGGATAAATTTAATTATACCCTTATCACCATATTCACAAAATTTATTTGTTTATTGGAAACTTTTCCATAAAAATTACATTTATAATATATAATACAAATAAAGTTATAAAGTTTCGGGCTCTTAGTTTTAAATATCATTTATGTATTTTGAATGGGAAAAACTCATTATAAAAGAATATTTTTATTAATTTTGATATAAATGAAATTATTTTCATTATATAAATTTATTTATAATTTTAAATAATTATATAATGACATTAAATTCTCATGAAACATAATAATATTTATCCAATTAATAAAAAATATAATAAATTATTTTGTAAATATTAATTGTAGTATAATTTGTGTGAGTTAATTTATTCCATGAACTTTGTAGATTAATATGACATGTAGGTGTTATTTCAATGAATTATATTTTAATTAAAAAATTAAACTTATTTATTTAAAGTCAAATTAAATGTATAGTTTGAAAATTTACATTAATGATATATTATCAAAATAATACTTTATTAAATTACATAAAAATCATAAAAAATTAAAATAGGACAAACAAGATAATATATGGTATATATTTTCTACCCATGTCCATTTATAGGTCATTGGAATCTACTTTTATTGAGAATGGTGTTGTTTTAATTTAGTATTATAAGAAATACAAATTGTATACTCACCCTCCCTTACAAAAGGATACCACTTTTGATTCCTTGCACTATTTCTTTCCATAAATATTGAAAATCACCTAAAAAATTTCATCTCAAAATTATTATCCAAATATTTTATGTTCTTATCTCTTCAAAATACAAACCCTATGTTCCTTAAGAATGAATCTAAAGGAGGTCTCCCAAAGGAGATATAGTAGTTTTACCTTACCATAATTTATTTATTTCTTCTTATAATTTCTATAAATATGAATTATTTTAAATAAAATAATAAAAAAGTATACTTAATATTATTAAATGTTATTATGATTATGAAACTATCATTAGAAATCTTGATTTTATTAAATAATAAGTGAAAGTATCATTGGTGTGTACTTATGGCTTATCATCTCCACATAGCGGTACCATTCATTTTCCATCACCATCTTAAATAGATGTTTGTTATGATAGTTTTAAAGTTTATATATGATATTAATGAAATAATTATGATTCAATAATTATAATATAATATTTATATTTTTACCTTCCAAACTGATGGAAAATGATAATGTTGTCCGTGCGAACATGTGGACAACCCCCTCCACGAAGTGATGTCATTCGTTTTCATTTTTATTTTACTTGGATGGTAAGGAGGATGGTTATTATAAATATATATAATTTATATGATATAATAATTAAAATTTTAAGGTGATTTATTTTTTACCCTTATTTCATTCCATCATTCAAAAAATGAAAACATCATTCATGTGTATGTATGACCTGCCATCTCTATGAATGGTGTAATTAATTTTCTATCTCTACCATCATTGATTAATCTAAATATTTTTATATAATTAATATATTTGATATAAAAACAATTTATGTGGTTATTTTAAAAAATTATAATAAATTTAAATTTATTATATAAGAGGTTAGAATTCTTTTAATTAGAACTCAAGGTAAGGGGTTGTTTCCCACTTTTATTTTCACAGGAAACATTCCTTATACGTCACTTGTTTCTTTTTTTGGTGTATATATTAACCATTAATTAGATTTTTAGTTCTTATTATAAAAATTATGGGTACTTACATATCAATATAATAATATTTCTTTCAAGGGACTTTTTATTCAATAGTTCCCAAAGTTGAAAGGGTTTTATATTATAATATCATTATTTATCAGGATTGTTTATAATTAAGTTTATGATGATGAAATATTATGATCGACCTATAAATAATAATTTTAATTTTATTATCCTATGTTTATTTCTTGAAAATAAAATTTTTCATTTCATTTTCCTCACCTTAACTTCTTAAGACACAAAAAATATGTTATTAAGTAAAATCCACTTTATTTCACTTTTCATCCAAAAAAACATTTTCTTTCATATCCATGTTTTTATTCAAAAAAATTGAATAAGTTTTTCACTATTCTATAATGATTTTTTAAATTAATTTTTACCCATGTTTTAATTTTTAAAAAATGATTCAAAATGAATCTTCTTGACTTTTTCTGAAAGCAGTACTGTATTATTTTTTTTAAAATCATAAATGAATGTTTTATTTTTAATTATATAATATGAACAGAATTTACCACCATTATGATTTCTAAATTATTTGAATCATCCTTTATAATTTTTCATTTTTATTTTAAAAAATATCAATTTTCCATAATATATTGTAAAATTTTATATTTCAAAGAAGTAATTTCAAAATTTGAAGGTTATTTTCCTCAATTAATACCCCTAGTTAAATTTAAAAATTATTTTCCATCTAAGATGAAAACCTTGGATGTTATATAAGCCTTATTAGAGTTATGATCCAATGATATCATCCTTAATATTTCTTTGGATGGTTTATATTTAAAATGATAATATTTTTATGAAACCCATTCCTTTTCTATGGGTTATTCTATAATGAAATGTTTATGAAACCCATTTCATTTAATGGGTTCTAAAATGATTAATATTTTATGATCTTGTGGAATAAATATATATGATTTTAATTATGTAATGGGTGGGACCCATATCTTCCTCTAATTCATTGGGTAATTATTAATGTTCTATGAGCTCAAAGGGTACATGAGAGGTTATCCCCAGCCCTGATGAGGGTGGATTAGAATTTATCCCATTCTTGAACTAGGAACATGGGTGGTTAGAAAATTTATATCATATTATGAATGTATTTTTTGGTATACTTGACATAATTATTTATATGTTTATGTGTATTCCATAATTATTTGTCTTATTCCATTGTTATTCCCTAATGGATCATGTTCTACGATTACTTTATGATTAATGTATTATAAACTGAAAATATTTTTTACTTTCACTCAAGATTGTGATCTATGATATGTTGGGAAATAAATTAAAATGTAAAATCCATGTTCTCACACCCTTATACCCAAGTTATGCTTATCTGATCATAAATATATTCTTCTTTAACATTATTGAGAATTATATTTCACTCTTTCTTATTCTTCCTTTTCTCAGGTTATGAATAATGGTATAATGCATGATATATATAATAATCTTTCTATTTATAAATAACTATGTGGGAGATGATGTAGTTCACTTATGAACTTTTTTTTTATGTAACAATATATCCAAAGGAACTAGATCTATACTATTTTGGTGTGGATAATCAAGTTATGTGAAGAATATTTTCCTAATAAGATTTGATATTTATGTATGAAATTATGGGTCGGTATAGTGAAGCCCCCTTAAAATCTGTATAATACTACAGGGTCATCCAAGCTATTATTAGGAGAGAACATGACTAGCTGTATATGTAGGGTCAAACACCATGTGACATCAGGTACACACAATATAATTTTCTCTGAGACTTCAACCTCGTATATATCCTTCTTCTGGACTTAGATTTTGGATCACAAGAAGTCTATCCTAAGAATTATTTCATGTAGATCATGATGGTAGCCTTTGTAGTGACTTTCAAGATACAACATGAGCTATTGAGAGAAATGTGATTCTTCATAATATTCTTTTCTGATAGTGGTGATTAGGAGGAATCATCAGAGAGATTCTAGGTATGGAATCCCCTTTGGTCCACAATATGTCTCTATTGACTGAATGGAAGATCCTAATAAAATACAATTTGGGTACTCTTCTTATTGAGTTGAAACCCATTGATGAACTATGTAATGAGTCCTAAATATATTGAGTGGTACCCCACCCACACATTTGGGTTATGGTCCTTTATTCATTGAATGGACCCCCCCCCCCAATGTACTAAGAAAATTGTCCTCTATTAATGATTGTACACCCTTGGGATATAGAGCAGTGTAAATGTGTGAGTCCTCCACATGAATTTCATTAACATACATGTGAGATACTAGGCATTAGGATGGACCTTAGAGCTAAGATCATACTCATCATCCAGTGTAAGACTGTGGAGATAGAGTTCTACTTTCTCTCTCATTTTAGTTTCTTTATGAACATATATCATGGGTTTTCCCCAATCGTATGGGTTGAGATGACTTCTATAGTATCTCTATATTTATCCCTTTTTGGTTTTTAAGTCATCCTACTAGGTATGTATATACTCAACCATGCATGAGATTTTTCTATGCATGTCGTGTCTTATGAAGATAACATGTAGATCAATAGAGAAATCATTGGAGCGTACATTTGGGTGCATAGACCATGTATAGTGGTTGGTCTTAGAGATCATTAGTCAAGGTATCTCATTCATTATATTTTCTTGATATATTTATCATGGGAGATATTTTCTAGTTGGGTTTTTATTTCTCTATGTTTATACATTTTCTTTATACTATCGTACTCTGATACATTTCCTAGAGGTTTTTGGAATGCACGGTTATACACTTGATATTGCATTATTTTATTATTTATCTGTGTTTTTCATGGGTATGGTTGGATGTGTGAATTGATGTAAATTAAAAAAAATGTATCCCATTTAAGTTGTTCCTTTTCATCACTTATCACAATAACATGGACTATTTGAAGTTTTATTTGGTTTGTCACAGTCATAATTCTTTTGGCCTTGAGGGATCTGGTGGGTCATGTCATGATAGAGTGGTATCTGAGGTGGTTTATCCTTAGGCTGGTGTAGACACATGCATGTTTTGAGGACTGTTTAGGAATATAGGTAATTTTCTCGAGGTGTCTTGAGTGTGGATTTCATTCCAGGGAACTGAGTATTGATGTAGCGTCTGATGTATCCATACGCCAAGACTCCAACTAGATTATTTTTAATCCAGAATACCACGATATTGGTTATAGGGAACCATTGGTACATACATCATATAGTATTTACTTCTTTTATAGTCATTCCTTAGTTATCTCCCTATATATATATATTATCATCTCACCGTGGTACATCTTAATCACTTTTAGGATTCATCTATGAAGATAGATAGCCATGTTATTAATACAGGATCATGAAGAAGATCAGTTGAGTGATGAGGCCCCAATTTAGGATCTATCTCATGAGGTGATTCCCCATTAAGGTAGGGAGTAATTCCCCCACTAGTCAAGAATAAATTATTAGTATAGGTAATGGATGGTGATTCAATAATTCTTAGCGCACTACTTGCCTTCCATTTTTATATTCTAAGGAGTTTTGTGGATATCTATATCCTGAAGTAGGAAGTATTTCCTTCAGTTAGTGATGAGAGTCTCTAGACATATCGGGATCCTAACCGATCAGATGGTTATGTTGGAATCCAGTCCTTTCAAGAAGAATTAGGGCACTAGTGGAGTCTGATGGAGTAGACCAATGATAAGGATATTATTCCATGGTCATAACACTAATAGTTATTTTATGATGAGTACTACCCTTTATTCATGAACTCCAAGTGGATTCAGGAGCATCTCAAACTGCACAAGGGTGATAAGTCCATTGAATATTACACTAATAGGTTCACTAAACACATGAATTACTCCCTCAACATGGTATGAGATAGTTTCTTCCAATAGTGGAAGTTAGATAAGGGTACCTATAGACATAGTCATGCTAGTGTAGTCTCTATATTCATACCTACATATGCTATATTACTAGAGTGTTCTCTAATTATAGAGATAATCCTATAAAAGGGATACTTAGTGGAGGTAATATGTGTTGTTAATGATGAGGTTGATTTATCTTCAGTATCTAGAAAGTAATAGTAGATTGGTTATTAGTGCACGAAACTGTCCCATGGAAGGAATCAATCATGTGGATCTATAAATCATGGTTCACACTATGGATCTGGTCAACCATGAGTAGTAAATTTCTATTCATGTGATAGTTGAGGTCACATGGTATGTGATTACTAGACCTAACATGCTAAGGAGGGAATAAAGGATAAAGATATACTACCGTGGTAGAGGTAGCAGTATTATCAGGGATCTCCTACACATGGCTAGGGATGCTAAATAGGAGGTGAAACTAGTAGAGGAGTATATGGAGCTCTAGAGGGAGGATATTCCAATGGAGGGAGACACTAATATCTACATAAACCACCACTATTAGGTGTCCAAACATAGGCTCAGGAAACTAGTAGTTGGGGCCATGGCTACTTGCTACAGAGGGATATGACCAAGATATACACAATATGATTAGAGGTATGATCTATGTATTTTATACTCTTTCCTCGGATCTATTATATATAGTTATGAGTCATTTATTTATCCCCTTATCCATTTTGAATGTTATTTAACTTCTAATCGATATTTTAATCCAACAACTTTGGATATAGGTTCCCACATGGAGCGATTCTTTGATATCACTTGTTTTCTAGAAATGTGATATGGTGCTCATATGAGATATTTTTGTGTGGCATCTCTTGATCATCATGGGGGAACCATATAGAGTTATCTTAGGTATGAATTTTTCTCCATATAATAGGACCTAATTAATTATCATTATAGATAGGTTAGATTCCTATAGATAGATGGGTCAAGATTTTCTTTTTTGGTAAATAGATATCCCAATGATGGGAGAGTTGGTGTTGTGGGAAGAAAGCTGAAACCAATTAACCATTACTTGGTCAGTTTATCCATAGTTTTATTGGGATCTTTAGGAATCTTGATCCCATTATTAAAGGAGGAATATATGGATGTATTCCATGAGGACATTCCAGGACTACCACTGTGGAAGGAGATGGATTTCTACATTAAATTGAACCTACAAACTACATTGATATATTCTACTACATATCATATAGAGCCTATAGATATACAAGAGTATAAGGTAATTCTAGAGGACTTTCATGAGAAAGGATTAATCAGAACAAGTGTGTCTCAAAGTCATCTCTTGTTTTTTTTAAAGACATGCAGGGGCTTGGGGATATTTATTTATTATCATCACCTAAACTAGGTAATGATAAAGAAAAAGTACTTCTTTCCAATAATTGTTGACCTCTTTGACCAGTTCATATGTGAAATTGTTTTCTTGAAGATCAGTCTCAGGTCCAAATAATAGTTGTTTAAGGTTCATGATGATGATATTCTAAAGATAAAATTCTTATTTTGCTACATACACTACAAGTTCCTGGTGATGTATTTTAATGTGAATAATGACCCTAATCTATTTATAAATATTTTGAATAGGATCTTCTATCCATTCATAGACCATGTTTTGGTAGTATTTATTTTTAACATACTCATTTAATCTTCATCATAGGAGAAGCATGAAACAATTTTGAGGACGGTCCTAGACATTTACTTAGATTTCTATTATTATGGTAATCTTTAAAAGTGCTAGTTTTGGATCCATGATGTTCACTTTTAGGGGAATGTGATTTAAAAGTATATTTTAGCAGTGGGGTAGTGAAGGTTGATGTAGTGCTTTCTTTAGGTCACACCCAAGAGCATATTGTATGTGCAATGTTTTCTTAGCATGGTTGGGTACTATAATAGGTTCATTGTGGAATTCTCTAGCATTGCATCACCTTTGACCATGAATATAGGGAAAGGGTGACTGTTTACCTATATAAAGAAGTGTCAGAGAGCCTTTGATGAGATGGGGATAGAGATTACTAGTTCTCCTATGTAAATACTATTAGAGGAGGTATTGGAGTATATACGGATTTTTTATGCCTTTGGAGTTGGAATCAATTCCGTTTTTATATAGACAAATTTAGTTTTTAGATATGGGTTGAGGTAATTGAGACTCCACAAGAAAAACTATGTGTCTCATGACCAATTGTTGGTAGTGGTGGTATTCTCTCTAAAAATGTGTAGTAATTATCATATAGAATAGATTTTTTGTTGATTACTCATACAACTACAGTCTCCAATCCATCTTCATAATGAGAGATCTTAAATTTAGATAGAGGAACTTATTTTCTTTAATACAGAACTATGAATTAGAGATATTTTATAACTAGGGAAGGGAAGCGTGGAGATAGATTCACTTAATAGGATGTCACATACCATCCAAGTGGAGAAGGCAACTGAGTAGTTGGATTCTTTAAAACTAAACCTGATAGAGGATAGAGGTGAATTGTTTCTTCTGTCGGTGGTTTTCACTCCTCTAATTCTTCACCATATAAGTGTGGTTCAATTAGGAAACATTGATTTTCAGATTCCTCCTAACTATATATCTTTAAGATATGAACCAGATGTATTTTATTAATTAGTGGAGCATTTGTATCCCTTTTATGGATAAATGGTGGTTAAGGTAATGTTTCACGAGGAAGGATTAATAAAGTTTCACAATTCCACCTTATAAATATATCTTAGTGTGTAAAAGATGTTCAAGATCCTTTAGTTGATGTTTTGGTGGGATGGCATGAGGTGGGTCATTTATAAGCTTTTCTCTCAGTGTCTCACATGCTATTAGGTGAAAGTTGAGCACTAGGTTCAAATAGAATTCACATAACCTCTTGAGATTATGAAGAGGAAATGGTATAGAATATCCATGGATATTGTGATGGGGAAACCATAAAAATTAGAGGAAACTATGTGATCTTTATGATTATTTACAAACATAAGTTGACAAACTTCATTACAATTAGGGAGAAGATTTTTGGTGGAGAGTATGGTGTAGTTCCAGGTGTGGTAAATTGTGACGATTCATGGGGTAACCACAATGATTATATATGACTATGATGTTCAATTTACTTCATGGTTTTTGAGAGTCTTGTAGGAGGCCTTCAGGACCCAGTTTCATTGGACTGTAGTCTTTCCCCACTAGGATGAAGGGAAGACCAAGTGAACTATCTTGGTGTTAGAGGATATGTTGAGATATTATGTGTTGAAATTTGGATAGAGTTGGGAGTAACACATGCCCTTGGTACAGTTTTCTTATAATTATATCTATCACTCTACTACCAGAATGGATCCTTTTGAGGCCGAGTATGGGAGAACCTACAGGTCACCCTTGTGATGGAATAATATTGGTGAGACAAATATTTTTGGGATATAGATAGTGTAGGTGAAAAAGGAAAAAGTACAAGTGATCCAAAATTATATTAGGAAAGTTGATAACATATATAAATCTTATGGAGATAAATGTTTTAGTCATTTGGAATTCAAGTAATGAAAATGTGTTTTCTTGAGTCTCCCCATAATGAGGATTATATTGGTTTGGCCAATGAGGTATGTTATTATTGAGGTTCATCGGGTCATTATAGATCCTACAGACATTTGGAGAGGTTGTATGGCTATGTTAATTTCCCCCATAGTTAGATAGAGTGCATTACGTCTTCCTTATATCTCACCTGAGGAGGTACGTGCATGACCAAATTCATGTTCTAAACTCGGGTAAGAAGGAAATATTTGATGGATTAACCTTAATAGAGTACATAATGGTGATCGAGGATCATTAGGATAAGATCCTCTATGGAAGGACTTTCCCTTTTGTTTGTGTGCTCTGGATGAATGGAAGCATGCAGTATAGCTCTTGGGGGAATGAGATATGAAGGAGGGATGATTATCCCTATATATTTGTTTAAAAAAATTTCAATGTAAAAATACTTGAAGCAGGTGAGAATTTAATGAATATAGTTTTAATGAATTTTTTCATTGAATATTTATATGAATATATCTGGGTTTATCCATGGAGTCAGCACAGTGTTAGAGAGTTACGATCCCCTGTAATTAATATATTAAAAATAGTAATATACATTATTATACTTGCACACATCATTTAGGTCTAAATGGTAATATCATTATTCTAAACCTTATATGGGAAATTAGATACCATAGATGATTATAGAATGTGGGATTTACCCAAGTCATGACCTAAGGTTGGTTGGCGTCATACGTTCCAAGTGTTGAAATAGTGGGTGACTTAGACCCAACTATTTAGTGTTATGGATTACCATATCATGTATACAGTTAGATATGCATGATTTCATATTACCATTATAGTGTAGACTATTATGCATCCACTATTGAAATGGTAATATCCAAAGATTAATTTTCATATCGAATGGTTATAGTAGTTCCCAGGCTATAATGAGAACCTTGAGATACTATGAAATTAATCTTAAATATATGTTTTATTGTCTAGATACATCTTACTGACTGGAAGTAGTTGATGTTTGACTATCTGGTGTTGGGGGCTCATAATCATTGATACTTCTTCTCATGAATTTCTCACTTGGTGATCTCTAGAAGTGAGATCATGAGGACTGACCTGCCAATAGGAACTCCACATGTTTTAGGTGTCACTGGATGTTCCTATCTACGATCATGTGTAATGGTATCCTAACTTGATATCATTACCAATGTATTTAATTTGATTGTGTACTTTGATACAAGATGAAAACCATAGAAATGAAATCATGGTGAGGTAGTTTGTGTTGGGTGCGTCATTAGTGGCATGGCATTGGTTGAATGGTCAAGAAAGGATTCGTTGCTTCTGAGTTATGGAAGTAATATATCTCAGGCCATGTTGATATGGATGGAAGTACCTTTATAAGGACATGTCAGTGGCAGTCGAGGGTAAATCCATCCAGTTACATCACAAAATAATAAATCATGAAAAGGGTGATGACACGAGAGTGCGTCCTGCTTTAAGAGATATTACTGACAAAGAGATTATATTACATAGTGTGTGTTCATAGGTTGGTTGTTGCTGCTATGACAATCCTTATCTCTTAAATGAACATGATGGGTTGCTAGATCCCACTCTTGGTCTGTGAATACTATTCACTATTGTCAAGATAAGGGCCTAGAGGGTCACACACAATAGCATATCCAAGAATCTGCCCTATTCAGTTGAATAGGAGTTTTGGACATAGTGGGCCCCATCACAGGGGTCCGGGATTTGTCCAAAGTTAAATGATAACCAATTCAATAAATAAATTCATATTATTCGAGTTTAGGATAATGAGTATTGAATTTATTTATTAAATGTATTTATGATTTTTAGTAAATACATGAAAAATATTAATTGATGAATATTAAATTATTCAAGGTTCAATTAATGTTTATGGGAATGACGAGTCGAGTTAATGACTTAATTATTATCACATAATATATTTTAATATATTACAAGTGAGTGATAATAATATTTATGACTCAGACAAGTATCCATAAAATGTCATTGATAGAGCATTAACTATTTGGGGGCCGGGTTGAAATTTCAAGGTAATTAATTAAACACAATAAAAATTAGAGGAGAGAATATTTCTAATCACTATTCATGGCATTTATCTCTATTCTCACCTATCTTAAAATCTAGAGAGAGGGGCTATGGATCTAAAGAGATCGGATCGAGCTCTCTCTCAGGAATCACTAGCAAAGCGATGCGGTGATCGTTGGAGTGTCGAAGGCCTCTTCGCAATTCCACACTAGCACTCAGATTATGATGAATGGTGCTGCAACTGATTCCTCGAAGAATGTGTCGACAATATAGAGGAATTTGAATTCGGATTCTTCGATCAGTGATCACCAACGAGGAGTAGACGTTATGCGCAACTTCATAATTAAACCAGGTATTTTTACGGTTTATTTTTGTGCTTAAACCCATTCATGTGTGATCCTAGATTTTAATCGAGCTGCTATTCACTGACGTCAACAAGTTTACATCAATCATCAGTGGAAATAATTTAAAAACTCAAATGTTTGGGTCTTCCACTACACACCTGGTTCCAACAGAAATATAGGTGACAATTGGTTGTTTCATTTAATAATTTAAATAATTTTATTCATTTATTTTTATTAAATGACCTAAATTTAATCCTCTAAAAATAGATTATTATATAAAATAACCAGTTTTATCCATATAAACATGGTTGTATTTAAATGGAGTAAATTATTTATTCATTGGAGGGTCAGGATTAGAGAATTTTAGGCGATCAAATTGAGGTGGATTGGGATACAAAAAACACAATGGGTCTTCTTCATTGCTTGAGAAAGTGTTCATCACTACAATTTATCATAAATCAAGGAAGGGAATGTTATTTGTCTAATTTATTCCAAAATATATTTTTATATCCTATATTTAATATCTTCATCACTTTGATATGGGATATATTGATCATCGCATGAGCCTAATTAACATTTGAAAATATTGATCCAAACATATTGTTTTATTTCACATTATTTTACCCTTGGATTCACCGATATATTGATCATTGGCTAAGAATGTTGGGACAAAGATGGTTTAACCTTTTTCACAAATATTTCTCCCCATTTTTCTTCAAGTTATACATCATTGTCTAATGGGATCATAGTTCAACATTTCCAGGGTGGGTTCTAGAATGATTGAACACCTGGATTCATGGTTGTTGTGAAAAAGATATACATTATGATTATTTTTAGAAATATCATGATGGTTTTTGGGTTTTCTAGATGGAGACATGGATATAAGTTTGTATTATTCATCCTTTGTTAGTGTAAGTGTAGTGGTGTGACGGTATGGGTCGTGCGACATTCAGGTGGTCATAAATATTTCCATCAGTGATGGATTAGACATGGATGACCCTAGATTTGAGACCCTTGACATGAATCAAGCCAAAAAGAAGGTGGTGGAATTGGTAAAGCACGTTGATCTTTAAAAGTATTCTTCATCAAACGTTACTAAATGGAGTGTAGTTTATAATGACACTCTATGTAGTCCCCTAGCAGTGGAAGCTATGTTTTTGGGTGTAGATAAAAATTACACACTGTTTATGACCCCATATATGTTGTGTAACCCCATGCTATTGTCTTGACATGTACTTTGGGAGTACACGAGCATGGGAAAAACTAGAAACACATGTAGATCTAGGTGTACATGGTCACATACTAGTACTCAGACAGGGCTAGGTACACAAGAAAGACCATATGTACTTGGGCACAAGCTGATGTGAATAGGAATGGCCAACAACACATGGGAAAGCCTTGGATAGAAAAGGAATCTCATTTAGTAAACAAAAAAAATCCTTTTATTACTATAGGTATAGCCATGATATGTGTTGTTGAGAACAGGAAAAGGTTTCCTAGTGATGTCACAGGTTTTGTGAACCTAGGTACATGTCATGTACATTTCTCAGAGACTTCCAACTAGAGAATCTCCATTTATGGAATTAGTTTTTAGCATGTGAGTGACATATCCAGAATTTTTTTCTATGTAAAACATTAAGGTATACTTAAGATTTTCCTCTGAGAAATGACATGAGGTGTTGTGTGTTTGATGATTCTTTAGAAAATTCTTGATAGATAGCAGTGGTTGGGTGGGTTCGTCAGAGAGATGTTGGGGTTCGAAACTCCCATGATGTGCCCTAGATATGTTTCTCAAAATTCCCCTATTGAATGAGTGTAACCCCCATAATTCACTAGTCCATTAGTCGTCTACCTACTTATTGGTACTATCCTGACCCATTGAGGTGTGTGTCCTTTATCTATAGAGTGTTACCCCCTGAATCACTAGAGTGAAGGTAATATATTCACTATATGGAACCACCCTAATGTACTAGGGAATATGTCCTCTATTGAATATTGATCCCCTCATGATGTGGATCATTGGTGGTGTGTGGGTCCTATACATGGATTTCTTAGATAGAAACATGAGATGTTGGGCATCATAGATGGAACCTGGATCTATGAGAAGACTTATCATCCTATAATTGAATGTGGAGATAGATATGTAATTTCTCTCTCATTTGGATTTATTTAAGAGCGCATATTTTTCCCCTCCTTTTATGGGTTGATATGACCTCTATAGTATATCTTTATTTATCCCTTAATGGTTTTCAGGGTGTCGTACAATGTATGAATATACTCACCACTATAAAGGATTTTCCAATATGTGTCATGGATTGTGCAGAATATCGGAATATCAGAAGAGACATCAATGGATCTTAGTGAGACATGGATTCATTGACTATGTACCATGGTCAGAATTAGAGATTAGGAGGTGGGATCTCTCATTTTTCCTCTTTTCAAATTATTTTCTGGTTGGTAGATTTTTTCCGGATAAGCATGTATTTTTTCTCATTTACACATTTACTTAATACTTTCATACTCTGATGTATTTCCTAGAGGTTTTTGGAATTAAAGATTATAATATATATTTTTGTAGTCTATTTTTATTTCTCTACACTTTTTCATAGACATGGTTGGGTGTATTGATAGAGGTACATTAGGAAAAGGCCTCCCACATATGTTATATTTTCTACACACTATTTTTAGCCTATAGCATATTGAATGTAAGATTTGGGTTGTCTCACTCCACCTTTCACTAACCATAAAGGCCTCGGTTTTTCAGGTAATTAAATTTCACAGATATTTTAAACATGTTATAGGGTTTTTAATATTTTGTTATTACATTTTACACTTTTAATTTTTAACTGGGAAACTAGTTTTTCACTAAGTGATTTAATTTATAATTAAAATATATTACATTTTCTATATTACTATCTTTGGGTTTTCTAGAAATTTATTTATTTATACTAAACCCAAAAAAAATTCTAAATGTTATTAAATTAAATCTTAAATTAAAAAACATAATTTTAGAAAGAATGGTATTTTGATCATTTTGATTGTATAATATTATTTATTATTTATTACCAAATAAATGAGTATTAGTAAATTTATTTAATTTTTTATAAATAATATACATTATATTATTTACAAGATTTTTATTTAATTTAATTTATATAAATTTCTTGATATTAATAAAAATAAAATAATTTAAAATAATTTTTTCAACGTTATCCTAGGAACTACTAATAATCCAAATAATCTATTTTTTTCAATAAAAATAAATTTTCCCTATTAGATAATATTAAAATTATTATCTCAAATATATAAATACTTTATAAAATTAAGATACTATGTGTATGAAAATTAATATTGAGGTTAGTGTATGTAATGTGTACAAACCTATTTTTAAGAAAAGTGAATTTTTATTGATAAGGTTTATGTATATGAAAAAATTATAAATGATATTTAATTTAATGATATTAATTAGACTATTATTGTAAAATGAAGATTAATTATACATTAAAATAAATCCAAATTTGAATTTCCTCATGTATATATTTAAATAATGAAACAGATGGAAACTCATGTTTCATAAAAAATTAATTGATTTCCTAAAACGATACTCATTGGATTTAAAAATACAAAATTTTAATTTTGTATGTTTATATTACATTATAAATATTTATTTTTATAACAAAGGGGTTTAAAAATTATATGTCAAATAAATGTTACAGTAGTAGAAATATTTTTTATTATTATTATTTACCGAAGAATCGATTAATACAAAAAAACTTAAAAATACATCCAAAGATAATTTTTTCATAATGAAATAAAAAATAATTTTTTGTTACTAAATTTAAATTATAATTTTTTCAAATTAATCATTTTTTAAAATAAAATATATAATATAAGGAAAAAAATTTGTATTTAAAATATCATTTTCAATATTATCTTTTATTAACTACTTTCCTTATAAAGGTAATGTATATTAGTGTTTTACCATATTATTGTTTATTATAGATTAATTATTAATTTATTCTTAATATTTTTTGGTTTTTTATGTTGGGTGTCGAATGCACCAAAATTGATCGAACAAACTAACTTATTATAGGTAATAATATATTAAAATCTCAGGGTGTTACATTCTCCCCCATTAAATAAATTGTGTTCTTGAAATTTGAGTCATGGAAATTTTTATAAGAAACTCATAATTAATCATAAATTGAAATATGATCATGCATTTATTTAGGATATGGAATGATATTTTTAAAAATGAAAACTTATTATAATCACTCTATAAATAGAGATAAAAAATTCTCAAATTTTCATAGAATTATACTAAGGGGTGTAGATCTAGATACATAATAAATTACTTACCATAAACCCTAAAAATGGATTATATGGTAATCATATCACTATGGGTTTTTATAACTCAATATCCAATATTTGGTGAAGACTTACATGACATAGGACACTAGAAATTATAAGGTGAAAACTCATTCTTTGATACAGTAATTTTTGTTGTATAGACTCTTATTTTTTCACACGGTTGTTGGTGTCTATATCCCTTATGTTTCATTATATTGGGAAACCGATCATCATAATTCCAACCAATCTTCCAATTGGTGTAGTATATTTTCATATATTCTCTATTTCCTTTACACTTGTCTGATTTATGACCTTTATATACACACATATAGCCATTACCCATCCTTTTATAGTAATTTACATTATGCTTCTTCCACATTTTTAACATGTAGGAAACTGAATCCTCTTATCATCATAATATTCTCTACCCAAATTTATATGAAATTACATATATATACTATTTTTTGTGTTTAGGATTTGAACAATGTTCATGTTATTAATTTGAATTATATATAACCATATTTTCATAATTTTAATTTTTATTTGTCCTACTCTTGTACCATTAGGTTTTTATTGGGACAGTTTCTACATTGTCCATGGAATAAATTTTTTAACTTGGATTTTCTAGGATTAAACCATTAGAAAATCCAAGAGATTTAAAAGGAATGATGATCATTATATTATAAATATCATAAATAACTATAGGAAATTTTATCCTCAGGATTCCACACTTTACAACACTATCATGTTTTCCAATTGTTTATATAACATAACTTATATCATACTCAATTCATCCTATATCAATGTCAGTTTAACATATATAATTCTTGGTTTGAAACATTTTTCTATGAATTTGGTTCTCTTATAGTTATTAACTTAATCCTTAAAATAGAGACCCAAATAAATGTGAATATTTTCAAAATATCCTAAACCAATAATCATTAAAATATACATTCTCAAATAAAAATTATCCTTACTCAAACAACATTATCATTTTCTATAATCATATACAAAAGTATGTAAATACCCAAGAGATATACTCTCAATATTATACCTTTCCGAAAACAATTTGAATCTCCAATTCAACCAACCACATCAATGTTATTTATTCCTCAAAAACTTTACTTTATCCTTAAAACTAAAATTTTATTAACCACTTGTTCAAATGATCACAAACTAGTCAAATTATATCATAATCCCAAAAAGGAGACAAACTTCTCAAAAAAATCATGAATCAATTACCAATACCAAAATTACCAATAACTATTTAACTCGTCTCTTCAAAAAAACACCCTTTATTAGCAAGAAATCTTGTATATATTAATCATAAGATTTATCCAACCATAAATTTTTATTCAATAATTATCCCAAAAAATATATCCCTTTAATAAATTACATTTCAATGATAGTTATATAATTTAAAAAAATTAACAAACTCTTGATTGTTAGTAGAACCCTTGGAGAACTCAAGTTGATGGAGAGATTAGGAGGTTCCTCCTTTCAACCCTATGATGATCAATTTTCACCCTACTAAAGATATTTTTTACCCAAGGAATCGTTCATTTCGTACTGTTAAAGACCACTCAAAACTATCAAGAATGATCTCAGTGTAGATTTTGGATCCTCTACTTTACCTTGTAAAGATATCTCATTTGTGGAAGACCTTGCTGGATCTGTGAATACATCTATTGAATTGATAAATCCTCCCATTAATAAGTGTTCATGGGATGGATCCATCATAGTGGTTTCTGATCTAGATACTCTAAAGAAAAGGATAGAGATTTTAGTTTTTCAATTATTGGTCATGTATCTTGTGAAAAAGGTATCAAAACTTGGAATTATGTTTATCTAAAAGATAGAATATCACATTACTTGAGTTCTTAAAAATCGAGACTAATTCTAATCAGAAAAGGCTATTTCCATGTCATCCTGGAGAGGCAAGAGGATCTTGATGTGTCTTGGAAAATTAAAAACCTCAACCTCAAACTAGGATTATTTATGATTTCTAAATGGGATGAAAGTTGTAACCCTTTTGATAAAAGTAATTCCTTGGATTAGATTTGGACCAGGATGCATGGGCTTCCCTAGGTTTACTATCATCCCAAAACCCACAATGAATTGGATTCTAGAATTGGAACCCCTATAAAAATTGATCAACACACTATTAATAGAGATCTCGTTCTATATATAAGGGTGATGATAGAGATTAACATAGATATTCCCCAACTAGAATAGGTTTTCCAAGTTTTGAATGATCATCAAATGGAGGTCAGATTTGAATTTGAAAACCTACTTCAATATTGATAAAATTGTAAAATTTTTGGTCATGCATTAAAAAAAAATTGAGTGGTTCAAAAGACGGTTAAACCAGATACTAGAATCATGTATTGGAAGGATGTTTTAAGAGGAAAGAAGACCAATATGGCTGATAATGGATGGAAATAAATGACTGAACAAGCTAGGGGAATGAAATGGGATAATTCTATCATCATAATCACTTCATGGGTAGCCCTGGATAATGAGGGAGACCAGCAACAGACAAGTTCAATTAAAAATGTTGAGGCCTCAATCATTACAAATGAGAAAGATAAAAATCCCAGAGATGAATCTAATCAGCTCTTGTCCCTCTCATTAGATGTTCTCTCAACTGCATTCTTGATGAAAGCTGAATAATATTTTCTCAATGTCATCTCTTTTGATCTAAATACATCCATTCAATTGGAAAATATATTAATTTAATAGGAATATCAACAAATTATGGTAAAAGAAAAATGGTCAGGTGAGATTCATGTTCATAAAATATTTGGAACAACAATAGAGAACACTCTGTTCAAGATCTGTAGGAAAGAGGAAGTCACATCTCCATCACAGGACTACTCTTGTGATGGTTCAAAAGGGGCAAAATCTTCTCTAATTTCCATAAAGGAATGGCATACAAGGAAATCGAAAGGAAAATGGAGATAAAATAAAAGAGAATTCTCACCCCCCCAAAACATTATCAAAATGAAGAAACTTTTTTGGAACTACCAAGGGATAGAAAACCCCGAAAAATAAGGTTCCATCAGCCTTTTTATAGGTAGGTATAAACCTGATTTAATTGGTGTCTCTAATCATAATAAAACCCCATCAAATCAAGGTATATCTATTTATAGTAGAGGATACTCAATTCTAGGAATCACTTAAATTGCTTCCAATTTTGAAATTCTTTATCTTTTGGTCAACAACTTTATGGAAAATCCAAAAATTATTTAAGAGGATGATTAGATCATTACTTATAGCTTCTATAGATCTAGCCATAAAATTTATTTCTAAGTTGTCTATGCTTCTAAAAACTAAATTTATATATGATTATTATGGATGAATTTAAAGGGTTTATCTAGAATTATCAAGGATCCATGGGTCATCAATGGGTACTTTTACTCAATCCTATATCCAAATGGGAAAATATGAGCTATTTTCAGCATTGTTTCCATGAAATATTTCAGAGCCAATGAATATGAAGCAATATTAACTAAAATCAACCTCATTTGATCCCAATTCACATGCTACATAAGGAATTTAAATGGAGTGATAGGAATCATATTTGAAAATGATTTTTGGAATGATGTCTCAATTGGAAATTGTAGAACGATATCATGTGTCACTTTGGAAAAACACAACTCTGACCACCACCCCATCTTGGTGAGTTTCACTAATAATGATAAGAGGTAGCTTATACCATTCAGGTTCAATAATGATGGACTTCTCCTCTAGAATGCGGAAAAATTGTCCATGACACTTGGGCCCTGAATGAATGTAATTTCAATCCTTTGTCTTGTATCTACAAATTAAAACTACTCAATATTAAAATTAAATAATGGAGAAAAATAAGTTTTATCTCACTCAATTAAGATATTTATGCCCTCGAATTCTCAATCCAATATCTCCACGAATCCATTACTAAGAATAATTTATCTAGAGACATTGGTCAAGAAGTTTTGATGTCCTTTAGGTTTCAAAATATCATCAAGCTCAGGGATAACATCAAAATAAAATCAAAATCCTAGGGCTCACTAATAGGGATAGATCCCAAAGTTATTCAATTCACTTCAATGGGTAGGAAGGAGAAATATTCCCCTCTCTTAACTCAATGATGGAGACTGAATCTTGGATGAAAAGTAGGCACTTTCCAACCACATTATCTCTATCTACATGAATCTATTCAATGGACCTCTAAGGAATGCTAGGTTAAAGGAAAACATCATTCCTAAATTGATCACTGAGGATGATAAGTATTTTCTCACCCCTACTCCTTTGGATATTGAAATCAAATAAATGGTTCTTGGTCTTAACAAAGTCATTTCACCTACACTGGATGGATTCAAAAATCATTTTTTCCAATTCTATTTGAATTTTATCCAGAATGATGTTTGCAATATTTCCAATAACTTCTTTAAAGGTGGGTACTTTACTAAATTATTTAATTCCCAATTTATTTCCTTAATTCCAAAAGTGGAGAATTCCAATGACATAATCCAATTCATTCTAGTTTCTCTTTTCAACACATTTCAAAAATTCATTACAAATATTCTTTCCAATAGACTTTCTCTTGTTTTGGATAAAATCATTTCATGGAACCAATCTGGTTTTGTCAAAGGGAGTAACATCTAGGATTGTCTACTCACTACCTTAGAATGTGTTAACCTCCTTCAAAATACCACCAGGGGTAGAAAAATGGCTCTGAATCTTGACATTAAAAAATCTTTTAACGCAATGGATTGGGGTTTTATAAGGAATTTTCTTCAAAACATTAGCTTCGACATGAGGTTTATTTATTGGATCAAATACTTATTTAGGTCTACCCATATCTCTATTCTCATAAATGGGTATTGATAAGGTTACTTATAATGATCCAGGGGTGATAAAGGTAGATCCTCTATCATCCATTATCTTTTCCATAGTTGAGTATTATCTAAGAAAACTCCTTATTCAAATGGTGGATAACGGTGAAATGAAAACAAATAGTGCAGTTAGAGGTATCTCTGCTACTTCACATCTCTTTTTTTTCTAATTATATCATTATCTTTACTCAAGGATATAGGAGGAACATTAAAAACATCAAGAATGATCCTCTACATTATGAAATTGTGCCAGGTTATGAAATTAGTTGGATAAAATCCTTCATATATTTTGGAAAGAATATTCCAACTTCCAAAAAAAATTGTATCATCAATGATCTCGAAATAAGGTAAGGTTCTCTCCATTTTATCTATCTTGGATTTCTTATGTTCTGGAGATGACCTTAGGATCCTCACTTTACAAATTCATTGATTCAGATTATAAGAACACTTTCCTTTTGTAAAGGAAAATCCCTCTTGATTGTAGGAAGAATTTGTCTTGTTGATCATGTGTTGGTCCCAAAACTGGTTTATCATTTACGGTGTATTCTTAGACTATCTCTATTATTAAAAAAAATAAAACTATGATGAGAATATTTTTTTGTAGTGGTAGTATTCGAGAAATAAAAAACATTACATCTTCAAGGATGTAATGTTGCATGCCTCATGTACTTAGAGGCCTTGGCATCAAAAATCTAGATCTCTTAAACCAGTCCCTTTAATCTCAATTTATATAGAGGTTAATCAAAAATATATTTTATTATTTAGTATTTTTCAAATATATATTTTATCAAAACTCATATCCAAAAAATTTATTTACATGGAGTCCTCCAAAAGGTCGGGTCTAAAAAATAGTCCTTCAGAAAATTTATATACACTCACATTATCTTGTTAACATGAATTCTTGTCTATGATTTTGAAAGGATAATTGGACTGGAGTTCCCTTTATTGATCATATTAGCTCCTATTACTAAAAAAATTTATCATAATGTCTCAATAAAATATCAAATAGACAATATGGATATCTTTCTTGGTGATATTGCATCAACTACTTCAAACTATGATTTTCTAAACTATAAGGATATGCTTATATGGGAACGGTATCCAAATGGTATACCTGATTCCAAGAACTTTTACAATCACCTACTTCAAGGAATTAGTAAATGTATTAGATACTTCAACAAAAAGTGTCTACTTCTTTCTAGGTTTTCACTGCTCTAGGGACATTATCTCAAAAAGGTTCTAGTTAATTCTAATCTCCATTATGTTGGCACTTATCTTTGTTCAATATGTTCCCTCTTTCATCAACACTAAGAGGATATTGATCATATATTATTACGTTTCCAATCTTCCTATTCTATATGGAAATATATCTTTTATATTTTTGAGATTTATCCCCTACATGTTGACTCTTTCCAGGAATTTTTCCTTGTTATTCTTGGTATTCAGCTGCGGAGAAAAATTATAGTTCTGTATAGGGATACCTATGTAGAGCTAGTTCATGTTATATGGAGAAGTAGAAACAAGTCCATTCATGGGAAAACACAATTAAATACTCAAACTTCTCTTTATAAAATAATGGTTTTGGTGAAAAATTACATTATGTTTCATGATGATAGTTGCAGCAACTCAATGCAGGTTCTAACTATTCCGAGGCAGCTGAAAATTTTAGCTAACTTCCCTCAACCTGTTGGTATAATTGAGGTCTTTTTGATTTCCCCTTTGTTGTATGGTTAAAGTTAAATATGGATGAGGATTTTAGGGGTAATTTGTGGCCATAAGGATATGGGATAATGTTTAGATACCACAACAGTGATGTTGTGGAATACCTTCACGATCCTTGTGGACATGTCACTTCTATATAAGAAGAAATGATTGGGCTTATCAGATCATTCTGCCTTGAAATTAAAATAAATTGGAAGAACTTATGGTTCGAGTGTGACTCCACTACCATTGTTCAAGCTGTTAGGATGGGAAATAATCACCTATCATGGAATCTGATAGTGAAATGAGCTAATTGTCTTGACCAGCATTCTTCTAGGAACTACATAAGCATACATATCTTTCATGAAGGCAATCATCTTATTAATGGAATTGTAAATAAAGAAGCAGAAAAATAGGTGTGATCCTACTCTAACACTCTTCATTTTGACATGATCCACATATTTCAATAGAAAAAATGTAAAATTTCATCCTTTAAACTCTTGTAACCTTTCATTGTTATAAATAAAGAGCACATGAGCTCACTTTTCCCAAAAAAAATAAAAAATAAAAAACCTTTAATGTATAACTACTTAAGAAAAATAATGTGATGTTTATCATAATCTTAAATAAAATTTAAATTATAAAAAAAATGTCATTAATAAAAATCACATCACAAATTAAAATAGAAAACAGTATTAAGAAATAATTTCTATTATGAAATAATTCTCACCACCATAGGTAATCCCAAAAAACACCCATTTTCCATCATAATAGGCATAAAATAAGATTCTCAACAGTTTATATATGATCCATTATTCGGTTATTAGACATAGTTATTTCTAGAAACATACCTTTCTTAGAATAATTTTAAATATCTTGTTTCAACCAAATAATAAAACCAAAATGGTTTGGATAAAATGAAAAAAAATAAGAAATATTTCTTCAAAATATGTCTTCTGTTATGAAATATTCTTCTTACCATGGAATAATTCTTTTTTAAACTAACGAATACCTTATTTAATCAATGGAAATCCATTATTATTTATCTATTGTGTTCTCTAACATAATTTGGTAATATTATTCATAAATCCAATAAAATGATTCATAAGGAGGATATGATTAACCAAAGCATATACCTTGGGAGTGTCATATTATGTATAATGTCTTAAGCCCCTCATCATGCATCAAAGTGATGATTGATTAAATTATCACCCAACCTATATTGTATTTATTACCACAAGGTATATATGTACCATAGCCGAATCCAATTTTCAATACGAAGATAGGGAGTATTATGAGGAAAAACCATATAATCTTTACTTTACTAAAACATCAAGATGATATCTAATACATAGAATTAGTCAAAGGGTTTTTACTAATGTTTTATTATCCTAGTACCCAAATAAAATGTGCATCATTAACTTAAAATTAAAATATATAATTGATCCCAATGGTAATATATACCATTGAACTTATGATAGAATCTCTCTTATAAACCATTAAATCATTGGTAATAAACATCATAATCCTCAATGGTATATAAACCTTTTCTTTTACACAAAATATAACTCCCTAGACCCAAACTCTTAGATTTGGTGCTTGTATACATGCACATTATAAACAAAGTTTAATACCAGTTGTAAAAGACTATATATAACCATCTATAGTTAAAAAACAATAGATATTATCAAATCTCTTAAATCGAAATGATATTTTTTAGGATTAGTTCATAAGAAAATTAGAACAAAACATAAGCTGATAAATATTATTTTTTTATTGAATGGATAATTTTATCATTATGTAAGGAACTATATAATTACTAACAAATCTTTAACTTCTCCCATAAATTCTTTAGCATGAGTTATCCTCCTGAACATGTTAAAAGTTCTAGTTTTCTCTGTAACCTGGGGAAATCAAAATATAATAAGAATTGAGAAGAAGTAGTCAATAATGGAAGTATATAAATGATGAAATCATGGAATAAATAGGAAATAAATATTATTTCATTAATAGGTAATAAACATGAATCCATAATGATCTCAAAACTCAGAATATTCTATATCCATGACTATAAATAAAAGCATGGATATTAATAATATTGATCCCATACATATTGAATTTATAATTTAAGACATCAAAAATATATTGTCAAGTCCCTATTCCAAGACTATTTACTTATTGTTGAGTCTATATTCACGACATATTGCTCAATTGGGTTGGAATACACTAAATACCCAAACGTGTTTTTTCTTACGAGATCTATCAATGCATTGAGGGGATATATAATTCTAGGCTCCACTTATCACCATATTAATTCCAATTCATTCACCATAATATTTATCAAGACCTTTAATAACATTACCTAAGGAGAATACAACTATTTTAAACTTTACAATATGTATATTAAAGAATATATAATAACAATACATGATCAACCTGCATTGGTAGTCAATAATCATCAAGAATCCCAACACTTTTTTCCATGTCAATACAAGGGATAACATGATTATAACTCATCTAGAGGTAGAATGTGGATAGTCAAAAATATATATATTCAACCTTACAAAAAACATCCATATTTGAATATAAACATACATAATTCTAATCCATTCTCACATGTTAATAGAATAATATTCTTTCTAGGTGAACATTGTCTAATCTGAATTATATAAAATGTGATGTTCACACTATATAAAAAAAATGTATATGACTATTTCATTACCTAAATAACGCGATCCCATACATATACACAATGTTAATGATTTAAAATAAAATTTCCCTTGAATAAAAAAGGAAATATCAATAGATGTTGATATAGATGAAAAACATCAACATAAATGAATTTACTAATAGTTCCTACTAAAAGGGACCACGAATCGGATTTTTTAGTATTGTGATTCAATTAAACCCAAAATTATAACATATATATATTATTATATTATAAATAATGAAATATAAACTCTATTAGAGGGAAAATATTTCAAAATGGGAATGGATAAGGTTATGAAAAATTAAATCTTTTAGAAAAAATTAGCATTGATGTAGAAGAGGGAGTTACAGATCACTTACAAAAGTATTTTTCCAAATATTACATGATTAATAATTGGAAACATTAAATTTAAAAAAATATCCAAGAATGGAGTTTGTAAAATGAGATAATGTTTTTTATAACATGTAAACCCAAAAAAATTGATTATGAAAGAGGTATTTTAATACATGAAATTACCTTTACTGAAAACCCAGATTGTAAAAAGTGTTACAAAAAAATTGTATTAAAAATTCATTTTCAGAAGTAGGATAAAAAAATCCAAATAATAAAATATAAGGATGGGGGAACTAAACTATGAAATAACAGTGTTCTAGATAATGTATTATATCTCAAATAAGGTGTAAGGACCCGTAAAAATTCAAGGGAAATTTTTTCTTAATTTTCTTTGGAATTTTAAAAGAACGAAGTTTCTGACGGCACCTGATTCCGAGGCCTGGTGTGCCCGGAATCATTTTCCAAAGTTTAGCTTGGGTACGTTTAGTGAACGAACGAGCGGGTTTTTATAACTTTTGAACCGGTACTCGTAATAGAATTTCAAGGGCACCGATAGAATCGTAGCGCCGGTAATCGCTTAGAAACACCTTTTCTGGAGTTGTGTTTTCTCAGGTGTGGTTTTTAATTTTTTTCAGGTTAAGTAAATGAATAAAATAAAATGGTGCGACCAATTTATTTTATTTTAAGTTGCTTAACCTATGTTAAGTGGATGATGTGGGACCCACAATATCCTAACCACTTGGTAGGATATTTGTGAGGTGGGGCCCATTTGAGCCCCACCGTTTCTTTTCTTCTTAAGTAACATACACGCACCCCCTTTTTAATGAAGTCAACTCTTGCGTTTAATCTGGATATTAAACACCTCATTAATTGGGCGGTTTTAAACTCCTTAATTAATTGATCGTTTCTTTTCTTATTGAATTTCAAAGAGTTGGTTTGAGTGTTAATAAAATAAGACAACACTTATTTTCTTTGTGTTGGAACTTGTTGTGTGGAGAGGATTTGGAGAAAAGCCTTCTTCTTCGACGAAGAACGCGAAGAACGTGAATAACGCAAAGAACGCAAAGAACGCACCGATCTCCGACGAAGAATGCCAAATCCTCGGAGATCGACTACGCGACGTCATGTACCGTGATGCCAACGACTCTTCTCCCGTGATGCTTCTTCCGCGACGCTTCTTCCGCGACGCTTCTTCCGTGATGTTCCTTCTCCGCGACGCGACGATCCCCCTTCCGCGACCCCTTCTTCCGCGACGTACTTTTCCGCGATGAAACCTCGATCAATGAATTCGATGAGGTATGGGTTTTTGTTCAATTTAATCTATGTGGTTATACCATCGGCATATGTTTACAATTTGTAGGAAGCCTTTTTAAACCGCTAATGTGGTGGGTGCGGACCAATGAACAAGTCCGAACCCACCATCTCTTCGTTCTTGGTGTGCGGATCTACGGGAGACGATGAAGCAGGCCGCACGGGCGTTGTGAGGTCTTCTCAGTGAAGAACAGGTCCCGGGAGGGCCGTTGGTGAGAATGGAAGGCAAATTCGACCACCAGAGCTCGTCCGGTGGTCTGCGGAACACTCCGCCGGCGCGCCTCGCCGGCACGGCAGCGCCGGCAGCCGGAGGCGGCGGTGCCCGACGCGCCGTCGGGAAGGGCCGCTAGTCCTGCGACCACGCGGGACCGAGGGAGGTGGGACGCAGTGCTCGGCCGCGTCCGTTGACTAGGAGCGGCCCCCCATGGGGTCGTGGTTACATGCAGGCGGGGGGGGGGGGGCAGCGTGCCTCCCCGCACTGCTCGGCCGAAACGGCCGAGCCGCCCAGCCAGACTGCCAGGCCAGGCCGCACCCAGGCCAGGCTGGGCCGCGCCCAAGTGGGCTGGGCCGCGCCCAAGCGGGCCGGGTCGGACCGGGCCCGAACCCCCTAATATCGGACTGTTAAGTTATTTTTCCCATAACATATGATGCGGACCTCCGATCGATGAACCATCATCGGCGATGCGATCCTTGGATCGAGATGGTCATTTCGGTATACTACACTCAAGGTTTCGGAGTACTTTGGGTTTAGCCGGGTTGGTTCTACACGAAACCAACCGGGCCCTCGGAGCGGAAATGCTTATAACTTGAGCTCCGGACATCCGATTGACGTTCTGTCGACTTTGTTGGATTACTCTTGATGAGACGAAACTTTTGGCTTTCTTCGCCTGAGTTTTGGATGCAGTTGGATAGTGGCTGGGTTGGATTGAACCAGAAATCCAACCGGGCCCCTGGAACGGAAAAGCTGATAGCTTTCAGACCGGACATCCGTTTGACGAACCGTCAGCAGCATTGGTGATCACGTTGAGAAATGGTCCCTATGAGCATACCCTATGAGAGTTCGGGGTACAGTCGAGATACGGCCGGGTTGGTTCGCACACAAAACCAACCGGGCCCCTGGGACAAAAAGGTTAGTAACTCACAGACCGGGCGTCTGACTAACGCGTCTTCTATTGCGTTGAGACCCCTAAGATGAGGCAGTCCTTTGATATACTTCTTTATGGAACTTCATGATACTTGGAGTATCGACCGGTAGCTCGTGGATCGGACCCTCCCGGTGACAAGCTAGCTGAGTGCAGAGACCTAGTAGCTGGCTGAGACTTGACGACTACTGATCTATCGACTCAGTGTATTTCGGATAGCCCAGTGGGGATCGCTTGGTTATAGCGGCAGACCCACGGAGGAGGAGTGCTTGGTAGTAGCGGCAGACCCACGATACTCAACAGAAGGAGTACCTATTGAGGCTATGAGGGGGAGCGCTTGGTTGTAGCTGCAGACCCACCGTGGAGGAGCGCTTGGTAGTAGCGGCAGACCCGCGGTACTTAATAGAAGGAGTACCTATGGAGGATATGAGGGGGAGCACTTGGTTTTAGCGGCAAACCCACAGTGGAGGAGCGCTTGGTTGTAGCGGCAGACCGGTGGTACTCAATAGAAGGAGTACCTCTGGAGCCTTTGAGGGGGAGCGCTTAGTTGTAGTGGCAGACCCATGGAAGGAATCGCTTGGTTGTAGCGGCAGGCCCACTGTACTCGACAGAGGTGGAGTTCTCCATCAGTCGTGGTTTTGACATCCTGAAGAAGTATACCTATGTGAGATGAGTCTTGGTTTACAATCCTTATCTTCAATAAGTTTGACTTGATATCCTGTGTGGATTACATTATGCTTTCCTGTGTGGATTTGGTTGTGTTTTCCTATGTGGACTGGGTTGTACTTGGGCTCGGATGTTGGAGTCGAACAAAAATTGATGACTTAGGTATATGTATGGGCATATACCTAAGTGTTGTCGGATGTTACTTCATGTTTGTATCTTACCTTGTGGATTATCCTTTGTGGATTATGGGAGACCTTAGGGGGTCTCGGGGTCCCTACTGAGTAGCTTATACTCACCCCTGCACGGGCTATTCCCACACTATGGTGTCTTGGTTGCAGACGACGGATAGCGCTGATCGTAGTTGAGGCACGAGGAGCTGGTCGGTACCCGGAGGTGGACCACTGGGCGGAGCGTACTCGGAGCGGATGGCTGGATCCGAGGATCTGTGGAGGCTATTTGTACCCACCCTTCAGGTGGGACTTCCAGTGGATGGCTCAACGTTGCGTCTTTACTTTTCAGTTGTTGTACTCTCTTTTTCAGTTGTACTTTACTTGTAATTTGGTTTTATATTCTGGCCCACTTACTTTTCCGCACTTACTGTTGTACCCAGTTTTTACTTAGTGTTTGCTTCTACTTTCTTGCTCTGTGGTGTTTGTTTACTTTACAAAGGCAATGTCTTCCCAGTTATCGGGATTTATGCCTTTGGTGCTAGTCGCCAGCCCCTGGCCTATGGAAGGTGGGCTTCGGGTAGTCACGGCACAGGCCCCGAGGAGGGGTCGTGACAAATTGGTATCAGAGGAGTTCGGTTCTACCACAGAACTCAGGACTCTGATCTTTTTCTTTGTGAAGCAATAGTGTTAAGAGTATTGAGTGTGGCTATCAGTCCAGGGAGTCCAGTGTTGGTGTGGTGGCCGACGTATCCGTACACCAGGACCCTAACCTCTGATTTCCTACTTAATGCATGAAAACATTGATTGCATGTGTGTTCCATGTTTTCCTTGTGATTACTTTGTGTCAACTCACCAGGTATACTGTTTAACCGTGGAGCACCTATTTCTTTTAAGGATGGCCCCACGACGGCAGCCATTTAGGGTTCTGAGCATTGTACGTGACGACATCCCACCGAGCGACGAGGCCTCGGTACAGGGCCCTTTGACAGCAGAGGCACCAGCGGTACCTCTACCCGCCAAGCCACCGATGCTACCAGCCCCAGCCGCTGACGGTGCACATCTCCTTAGTGCACTGCACGAGTTTCATCATCAGCTACCACCCAGGTTCCATGGGGAGATGGACCCTCAGGAAGCTGAGGATTAGCTGGAGGCTGTTGTATGAGTGTTTCGTTTGGTAGGGACACCAGCTGTCCTTATGGTGGTACTTGCAGCGATCCTCCTGCACACGGCAGTAGGTAGATGGTGGAGTTTGATGCTCCAGGTGCACGATGAGGCATATCTCCTTTGGATGGACTTTGAGATCCTTTTCCACTCAGAGTTCTTCGCAACCACCCTTCGTGCGGTGCGCATCCAGGAGTTGGTACAACTGCGGCAGGGCAACATGACAGTAGCCCAGTACGCGACGAGGTTTACCAATCTCTCACGCTATTCCACTGACATGGTACGGGACTCATTCTTCAGGGCCCTAACCTTCGAGCAGGGGATCAGGAGAGAGATCAGAGCTTCAGTTGTTTCTCATAGCATTCCGACATAGACAGGGGTGTTGGAGCGAGCCCTCTTAGTGGAGAGTTTCCTTGCTGAGTAGTCTCCAGCAGCAGGACCCACCACTAGCCGGCATGAGGAAGAGTCTTCTGCAGCGGGCAGTAGACAGATGACGCAGGGGTCCAAGAGTACTAGACCTACAGGTGGTCGACCGCATGACACAGGATCATTTGTGTGAGGCACCCGAGGTGGAGAACGACTTACCATGAGCGGACAGTGTTACTCCTGCGGCGGGGTTGGTCACATGGCTCGTGACTATCGGACCCGCCATACAGATGACCAGAAGATGAACGAAGGACCTCTCGGGCAGAGGCAGAGGTTTGATCGAGGCGGACCGCAAGGAGAAGGAGACCATGGTAGGAGAGCTGGTCGTGCAGCTGGAGGGGGACAATGCTTCGAGGTGTTGCCACCACCACCACCAGGAGGTCCACCCCGACCGCAGGGAACATGTGGATGTGGGAGAGCTCAGCTTCAGGTAGCTGAGGCCTATGATCATGGAGCTCCGGGAGCATATGGACAGGAGCAGGACTAGCTCCAGACCTGGAGACTTTTTTTCATGTTGCTTCTAGCTCTGTTGATGTTTGTTTGTAGATGCTTTTTGTCTTTGTACTTTGAGATGCAGTAATAAAATACACCTTTTTTGTGGCGTTTACCTTCCTGTCCCCTCTTTATGTTTTTACTAAGAGGTTCCAGTTTAAAAATCGTTTACTTGACCCTCACTTTTTGATACCTACTGGAGGAGACCCAGTGACCACACACTGATGCCGACAGTGTGACTCAACCCTTAGAGGCGAGAGTAACGGTTGAATCTCTTGGTAGTAGAGTCGAGGCCTTACGACGTCATCCTTGGTATGGATTAGTATTGTCCATGTCGGGATTGATTGTATTAGGTGAAGAACGCGGTTCATCTAGGGGATGAGACCGGATTTCTCTTATCGACAAAGAGGAAATCTCAACAGCCCTTACAGGACCAGAAAGCTCCAAGTTATCCAAGAGTGGATGAGGACAGATCAGAGCCGGAAAAAGTCTTGTGTTGACAGGGGGTGGAGACCACTAGAGTTCGAGGTTGGCAACCACGTTTCCCTACGGGTCTCACCTCGACGTGAGTTAGGGAGATGTGGCTGAGGCAACAAGTTATCTTCGAGGCTCAACGGACCTTTCTAGGTCCTCAGCAGGGTAGGCGAGGTGGTTTACCACTTGACCCACCCACCTCAGTTGCACCAGGTGCACGACGACTTCCAGGTATCTCTAATGAGGAGATACGATCTCGACCCTTCGCTTTTCATCCACCATGAAGAGCTGGACTTGGGCGATGGGGTGACCCTCACGGAGGATCCAGTGGGGATCGAGGAACGATAGGAGCGGGTCCTAGGAGGATGGGTCGATTCCTCGGGTATGCTTTCCCTGGCAGTACGGGAACCTCTAGGTGAGCACATGGGAGCAGAAGGCTCAGATGTGTGCTCAGTACCGCTTTTGTAACCATAGTTTGTTTTAAAGATTTACGAGGACGTAAATCCCTGAGGTGGGAGTAATGTAAAGAGCCATAAAAATTCAAGGAACATTTTTTCTTAATTTTCTTTGGAATTTTACAAGAACACAGTTTATGACTGCACCTGATTCCGAGGTCCGGTGTGCCCGGAATCATTTTCCGAAGTTTAGCTCGGGTGTGTTCAGTGAACGAACGAGCGGGTTTTTCTAACCTTTGAACCGGTGCTCGGAATCTAATTCCGAGGGCACCGATGGAATCACAATGCTGTTAGTTTCTTAGAAACACCTTTTCTGGAGTTTCGTTTGCTCGGGTGTGGTTTTTAATTTTTTTCGGGTTATGTAAATGAATAAAATAAAATGGTGCGACCAATTTATTTTATTTTAAGTTGCTTAACCTATGTTAAGTGGATGATGTGGGAACCACATTATCCTAACCACTTGGTAGGATATTTGTGAGGTGGGGCCCACACAAGCCCCATCGTTTCTTTTCTTCTTAAGTAATTCACCCGCACCCCCTTTTTAATGAAGTCAACTCTTGTGTTTAATCTAGATATTAAACGCCTCATTAATTGGGAGGTTTTAAACTCCTTAATTAATTGATCGTTTCTTTTCTTTTTAAATTTCAAAGAGTTGGTTTGAGTGTTAATAAAATAAGACAACACTTATTTTATTTGAGTTGGAACTTGTTGCGTGGAGAGGATTTGGAGAAAAAACTTCTTCTTCGATGAAGAATGCGAAGAACGCGAAGAACGCACTGATTTCTGACGAAGAATGCCAAATCCTCGGAGACCGACTATGCGACGCCGTGTACCGCGACGCCAATGACACTTCTTCCGCGATGCTTCTTCCGCGATGCTTCTTCTGCGACGCTTCTTCCGTGATGTTCCTTTTCCGTGACGCGACGATCCCCCTTTCGCGGCGCCTTCTTCCGCGACGTGCTTTTCTGCGACGAACCATCACTCAACGAATTCGACGAGGTAGGGGGTTTTGTTCAATTTGATCTATGTGATTATACCCTCGGCATATGTTTAAAATTTTTCGGAAGCCTTTTTAAACCAAAAACACTGTGGGTGCGGACCAACGAAAAAGTCTGAACCCACCGTCTCTTCATTCTTGGTGTGCGGATCGGCGGGTGACGATGAAGCAGGTTGCACGGGAGTTGTGAGGTATTCGCAGTGAAGAAAAGGTCATGGGAGGGATATTGGCGAAGACGGCACGAAAATTAAACCACCGGAGCTCGTCCAGTGGTCCGAGTAATGCTCCACTGGCGCGACTCGCAGGCACGGCGGCACCGGCGGCCGGCACCGGCCGGCCGCCGGGAGGCGGCGGCGCCTGGCGCGCTGCCGGGAAAGGCCATCACGGCTTCAGCCGCAGCGGCAGGCCACTGGTCTCGTGACTGTGCGGGACCTATGGAGGTGGGACGCGGCGCTCGGCCGCGTCCGTTGACTAGGAGCGGCCCCCCATGGGGTCGCGGTTCCATGCTGGAAGGGGGGCAGCGTGCCACCCAGCACCGCTCGGCCGAAACGGACGAGCCGCCAAGCCGGGCCACGCCCAGGTAGGGCCGCCCCCATTCCGGGTCGGGCTGCGCCCAGGCCGGGTCGGACCCGGACCTGGTTTGGGTCAACCCAGGGGGTACGGGGTCGGGTCGGACCGGGCCCAAACCCCCTAATACCGGACTGTTACGGTCTTTTGACCATAAATTGAGTTCTGGACCTCCGATCGATGCACCATCAGCAGCGATGTGATACTTGGATCTAGACGGTCGTTTTGGTATACTACACTTAAGTTTTTGGAGTACTTTCGGTTCGGCCGGATTGGTTTGTACACGAAACCAACCAGGCCCTCAGAGCAGAAACGCTTATAACTTGATCTCCAGACGTCCGATTGATGTGTCGTCAACTTTGTTGGATTCGTCTTGATGAGATGAAACTTTTTAAATGCTTCGCCTGAGTTTTGGATGTAGTTGGATAGTGTCTAGGTTAGATTGAAGCCGAAATCCAACCGAGCCCCTGGAACGGAAAAGCTGGTAGCTTTCAGACTGGACGTCTGTTTGACGAACCGTCAGTGGCATTGGTGATCACGTTGAGAAATGGTCCTTATGAGAATACCCTATGAGAGTTAGGGGTACAGTAATGATATGGCCGGGTTGGTTCATACACGAAACCAACCGGGCCCCTGGGACGAAAAGGCTAGTAACTCACAGACCAGGCGTCCAACTAACGCGTCGTCTATTGCGTTGAGACCCCTAAGATGAGGCGATCCTTTGAGATACTTCTTCATGGAACTTCGTGTTACTTGGAGTATTGACCGGTAGCTCATGGAGTGGACCCTCCCAGTGAAAATCTTGACGAGTGCAGAGACCTAGTAGCTGGCTCAGACTGGACGACTGTTGATCTATCGACTCAGTGTATTTCGGATAGCCCAGTGGGGAGCGCTTAGTTGTAGTGGCAGACCCACGGCGGAGGAGCGCTTGGTAGTAGCGGCATACCCACGGTACTCAACAGAAGGAGTACCTCTTGAGGCTATGAGGGGGAGTGCTTGGTTGTAGCGGAAGACCCACGGCGGAGGAGCGCTTGGTAGTAGCGGCAGACCCGCGGTACTCAACAGAAGGAGTACCTCTGGAGGCTATGAGGGGGAGCGCTTGGTTGTAGCGGCAGACCCACGGCGGAGGAGCGCTTGGTTGTAGCGGCAGACCCATGATACTCAGCAGAAGGAGTACCTATGGAGCCTTTAAGGGGGAGCGCTTGGTTTTAGTGGCAGACCCATGGAAGGAAGCGCTTGGTTGTAGCAGCAGGCCCACTGTACTCGACAGAGGAGGAGTTCTCTAGCTATCTTGGTTTTGACATCATGAAGAAGTTTTCCTGTGTGAGCTGAGTCTTGATTTACAATCCTTATCTTCGATAAGTTTGACTTGATATCCTATGTGGATTACGTTATGCTTTCCTGTGTGGATTTGGTTGTGTTTTCCTGTGTGGACTGGGTTGTGCTTGGGCTCGGATGTTGGAGTCGAACGAGAATTGATGACTTAGGTATATGTATGGGTATATACCTAAGTGGTGTCAGATGTTACTTCATGTTTTTATCTTACCTTGTGGATTATCCTTTGTGGATTCTGGGAGACCTTAGGGGGTCTCGGGGTCCCTACTGATTAGCTTATACTCACCCCTGCACGGGTTATGCCCACACTACGTTGTGTTGGTTGCAGCCGACGGATAGCGCTAATCGTAGTTGAGGCACGAGGAGCTGTTCAGTACCCGGAGGTGGACCACTGGGCGGAGCGTACTCGGAGAATACGGCTGGATCCGAGGAGTTGTGGAGACTATCTGTACCCACCCTTCAGGTGGGACTTCCAATGGACGGCTCGACGCTGCGGCTTTAATTTTCAGTTGATGTACTCTCTTTTTCAGTTTTACTTTACTTTCAGTTTGGTTTTTTATTTTGGCCCACTTACTTTTCCGCACTTACTATTGTACCCAGTTTTTACTTAGTGTTTGCTTCTACTTTCTTGCTCTGTGGTGTTTGTTTACTTTACAAAGTCAATTCTGTCCCGGTTATCGAGATTTACGCCTTTGGTGCTAGTCGCCAGCCCCTGGCCTATAGAAGGCGGGCTTCGGGTAGTCACGGCATGGGCCCTGAGGACGGGTCGTGACATAAGGGAATTTGAGTTACCAAAGATCATTACTATTGGGGAAACAATGATATCACTAACCCCTTGAATAAAGGAATATGAATTGTCCATTTTATCAAATAGAATAAAAATTTTACAATATAAACATATCCATGGGTAGTGAATATGCCTTACAAAATAATCATTATGCCTAACATGTAACATGTCTCAAAGAATCAAAATTAAGAATAAGAAGAATATTTTGGCTTGACTAACACTTCAATCATAAACCAATGAAAGAGAGATATCAAAAGGGATCATCAAATACCATGATAAAAATATATATCATGGCCTGAAATTTTTAACAAGTATTATATACAACATAATAATTGATTTAGGTGTGTGATATAAAATATTTTTGAAAACAAGAATTTTAGATGAACCTTAAAACCATTAGAACATTTGAACAAAAATTCTATAAGAAAGCTAACATGGATTAGAAAATTATTTTTCATGAAATATTCGATAATTGTGATATTGATATTATAATGGATCTAGTATTTACTTCATAACAAAGTAAACATGGTGTGTAATAGAAACATGTCTCAATTAATGGTGATTGGGATTGAACACGAACCTTGTTTTAGATTCTCTCTATGCATACTGATTAAATCCTAAATAATCAGGTCAAGTTTATTGGATACCTTCTTAGGAGACTTATTATTATTATATAATTAAATATGTACCATTTTTTATCTTAAATTGTTTATTTATTATATATTTTTATTTCCTATGTCAATTACATGGGGTGTTTTGAACATTTTTTTACCTCCTTATATATGTTGACCACTGTAGAAAGCGTCATAAAATAGTTTCATAACATAAAAAATATAAATATATTTATAGAAAATATGTATTTATATATATATATATATATTAAACCATAAAGGGTGATGATTCCAAATGAAAATCACTACCCATGGAGGCGATAATTCACACACACGCATGGTTAATGATTCAATTTCTCAATGAATGAGAGGGAATTAAGGTAAATGATAATTTAATATTTTAGAATCATAGATATCTTATATAACATATATTTATTCATCCATTAAATCATTACTATCATCCATGAATGGTAGTGCTAAAAATGGAAGATATCACTTTGTATAAGTGGTAGCACATGAAATGCACTAATGATTCTTTGGTTCTACTTAGTGGATAGAGTGGAGTAAATAATTGTTATTAAATTAATATATATATATATATATGATAATAATATAATTATTTTTTAATAGAAATAATATATTTAAATGAGGATTTTTAAGAATAAAAATGTGAGAATGGGATAATACTTAAATTTGAGAATTCATCTTTCATTGGAAAAGAACTTATAACTGAAGGAATTATTCTATATTAGTGTGAACTGGGTATTTTGAGGGTGTAAAAAATATATAGGATAGGATATTGGGGTAGTGTTTCATGGGAATTTTTAATTTTAGGTTTATGTTTTAAAGGGTGTAGTTGGCCATCTTTTATAATGGAGGGAAAATGTACTTTTGAAAAATACCTTTTATATTTTAATAATGGAAAGGTACTATTAAAATTTCAATGGATCCAAGGGTTTGAAATAGATTAGTTTAGGATTTTTGTGTAGATAAAGTATTATCCAAATCATTCTACATATGTTTTAAAAAAAATTAGGATTTTATCCATTATATTTTTACATTTTACACTTTTACTTTTCAACTAGTTAACTAGTTTTTAAGTAATTGATTTTATGTTTTATTAAAAAAATTACATAAATTATATAACCAAATTTTGGGGTTGTGAAACCCAATTATTCCTCTATTTAATTTAATCCAACTTATAAATATTATAAATTTAACTTTTAAATTATAAAAGATAATATGAATAAAAGATGATTTAGTATAAAAATAACATTTTGACCATTATGGATTCTTAATATTATTTAGTATTTATTACCTTACAAATTTAGTATTAATTTATTTATTTATTTTTTTATATATAAAATTATATTACTTATTTAAAAATATTCAATTTAGTTTATTTGATGCAAATTATTTGATAATAATAAAACAATAATTTAAAAATTATTGTTTAACTATTAACGTCTTAAATAGAATTAATCCTAATAATATCTATTTTATACCCCAAAATGAAATTGTACCTATTAAATAATATAAAAATTATTATCTCAAATTTTGGAATTATTTTATCAAATAAAAACTCTCTAGGTAGGTAAATTAATCTTATCATTAGTGTTTACTATGCATAAAAACTCATTTTTAAGAAAAGTGTATTTTCAATGATAAAGTTTATATATGGGAAAAAATTATCAATTATATTAATTATTAACATATTAAAATTATTATTATTTATCAAATAATGGTTATGTTACATTCAAATAAATCTAAATAATAATTTTCTCATGTGTAAATTTATTTAAATATACTAATAAAAAATATTTTTTCATAAATTATTCCTAATTTTCTAAATTGGTATTCATGGTTTTAAAATTTTAAAATAGAAAGTTTAAATGAAATATTTTACTTTATAAATATATACATTTTATATCCAAAATTTTTCCTAAAAATTTAATCCATATAAAAGTGATGTAACTAGGAAAATATATATTTTTTACTTTTCACTTAAGAAATGATTATTTTTTAAAAATATCAATAATACACCCAAAGCTAATTTTTTAGAAGAAAAAAAAGAAAATTTACGTTATGAAATTAAAGTTATTGTATTTTTAAATTTATATTTTTTTTCAAACAAAATATGTAATATATAAAAAAATATTGAAAATAAACTTTTCAAAAGTAACATATATTAATTATTTACCTTATAATGGTAATAACTATTAATTTCACACCATCATAGTGTTTATTATATATTTATTATTAATATATTATTATTATTATTTCGGTTTTTTATGTTATTTTTAGCATGTGAAACAAGTTATATAACACATTTAATTATTTACAGGTAATCATGTATAAATAAATTGAGGTGTGACACCTTGAAACACAATTGAAATGTTAAGGAATATCTGATGTTAAAGGGTGAAAAAAATAAACCAATACTCTCTCAACATCAAGGAAAATCCCAAAAAATTTAGTTTATGGTTCCTTTATACCTATGTTAAAAGGGAACCTCACTCACATCATAAAAATGTTATATGGTCCCATTAATCAAGACTAAATAATATTTATTCCACCTACCTAAACTAGAGGTCCATAAATTGATTCCATTCATTTACTAACCTTTTCAAAGATTATAGTCACATACCAAATAAATAAAAAAATTCAAAATAATAATTAAATTTTTTAAAAAAAATAAACACCCCAATAGGAATAACCAAAAAAAATCATTAGGTGGATCTATAATATTTAAAACCTAAGAATCATAGTGAAGTTCACTATTGACATGCTCCCCGACCACAGAAACACAAATTCAAAAAAAATTATAATCATGTGCATTATAAATTTAAACCAAAATCACAAAAATATCAGCTAAAACCCATGAGTGGTATAATTCATGATTAATATATTAAAATAAATATAATTCAATATTTACAATCATTCTTTCAAAACCATAGAATAAATTACTACCATATAAATTAAATTATACCATTCAATGGTAGAATAGAACCTCATAAGAATAATATAGCCAAATTGGAAATCAAATAAAAGTAAAATAATGTAAATATAGGAGAATTGGAGGCATACTCATATTGATTATCCGAGAAAAAAATTATAAATTTCTCCTATTCAATGCATAGACTAAGGGGGACAAAATAGAAGATTAAAAATGAAGAGATACCAAAAAATTAACCTTATATGATCTTTATTCAAAACATTCATCAACTAATATGACTATATGGATTAGATTTTGAGGGATCCACATAATCTTAGACATTCCTCCCTATATGATAGAGACTATATACTTGATTTAATGGTTTATTATCAACTCATTAGTATATTTAACACCTTGTGTTAATAAAAAAGTAAATAAAAAACTTAAAAATAATTCAAATTATGTTTTAGAATATATAATTTTTGTGAAACATAAACAAAAAAAATGTATTATAGGTTTTGTAAAAAAATAACCCAAGTATGTAACGGTCAGAAATTAAAAGTTGATCACCCAAAGGTATGATCATACATAGTAAAGTAATATCCTTTAAAAATAATATAATATAGTGACTCAATTTGTTTTCATTTTATTTTCATTTAAAATTCTCTCCATAACCTCGGTGGCCTCTCTGAGATCTATATATTGAATTTTCTTTATCACCAATGAATTCTTAGAATTAATAAGTTTTTAATATGAAATATGGTTTCTATGTAATTTGTGAGTATAAAACATAGTAGCCACCATTAATGTTTTCCTAATGGAAAATATATATAAATGTGTGTACTAATGGAAACATAATTTTTAATCATCACATGAATACACTAATCAAACCATAGGGTACTTAATGTGTCACCCAAACATTTGACACATAATTACTTGGACCTATGACAGAATGGGATGATTCGCCCATAGTCTGAACACAGCAAGAGGGAGATCAATCCATTATAACTCATTTAATTAGGTACCTTGAATTAATAATCACTTTATCATAAAATGATGGATAATGATGAACATATAATACAACATTAAAGGTGAATAATATATTATTGAATCATATATAATGTGAACATCACATCACAATACTCCTAGGTAATTATGGAAAATCCACCATCAAGTCCAAAATATAAAATGAGGTATATCATATTAAATGATGAATCTCTATGTTAAAGTCATGGGGAATTAGGTATTTCCACTCTCATCTCTATTAGGGAAAACTAAATGTCAATTTTTCAATAAATTATCAACATAAAAAATAGAGATAATGATATATTATAAGGTGAATAATGTATCACCATACAAAAACATGTAAAATGATTTATTTATTCATTAAGGGGGTATCAACATCATGTATATCTATGTTAGATGGTCTACCTTTTATATAACAACCATGTTTTATATTTTTAAAATATGTAAATAAACATATCATGAACATATTATCTCTATAAGTAATATAACAAAAAGGGTGAATGAATTATAAATATAAAAAATTCCTTAAAAAGGTGAATGAATTATTGCCATAAACCTAAGAATATAAGTAAAATTTAAAAAAAATATGTGAATTATTTTCCACCCTAATCTATGGTTCATCCAAATATAAGGTAAATGTATGAAACCCACATCCCTTATTAGGTATATTGAGGATTATTATTTCATGCTTGGCCTCTCTTGGAACCACTACTGGTCCCATACAACTATGCAACTCACATTATTATTTTTATAATGCACACTCATCCTACTAATGTCCCATATCAAAAATATATCAACACTAATACTAAACAAAACCTATGTTTATATCCTTAAGGAATGCTTAGGATTCTATAAAGTCTCATATCACATGTTAGAAATTACAAATTCCTATGAGTTATCATGTTTAAAAAATACTTGATCCATAAAAATAAATAATAAGGTAATATTATTTGTGTTGTTTGAGGTCCAAAACACATAGATGATGTTTGAGAAATAGAATCAATAAATAATAATTAATGAAACATGAATCAAAACATAGAAATCATAGAGATCATATCAATAATAATAAATCAAGGATCATGTATTAGTGATATAATAATAATAATTGATCATCCATGTTGTTGTCAGAATTGTGTCTCAAAAAAATCCTTGATCCTAGAAACCACTCTCTAATTCTTAAACACCTTTTTTCTAATGGTTAAGTACTTTAGTTTATTTAAGAGATAGGTGTCCTGAAAAAATAATTAAAAATAACCCCTCTATATCATAAAATTTCCACACATAAATCAAATAAATTAATTAATTCATTAATTAACTCATCTCTAATAAACACAAAAAACATGCAATAGGAATGGAATAATATATATATATATTAAGAAATGAATGAAAAAACCTAAAATGGATTAATAAATAAAATAATATACATTTTTAATAATAATTAACATTAAATTTATTTTTTCAAAACTAAATAATTACCACCTCATGTAATATATGGGGTAGTTCATGAATGAAAACAAAACCACTCTAATGCAAAATAAGAACTCTAATTGATTACGATGATACAAGATGAAATCCCAATATATACGTGATTCATCCTTTAATAGGAAAAATATTAACCATAATCTCTATATATAAACCCATACACCTCTATTGATATATTTACCACTTTGACTCCATATCTAATATTTAAAAATATCATTTAATTTTTTAAAATACCATCCAAAATATATGAATAATATTATCCTCTAAAATATCCAAATATAAAAAAAAATTGATCCCATATCTACTATATTTATAAAAATATCTATGTGGATGTGTTTATCATGAACTAGGGTGATATTTCATTATAAATTACCTTTAATAAGTTTTCAAGATTAAAAATTATCCCTATTATGGATGCCATGTCCTTCCTACATATATCCTCTAAAAAATTTCATATCTCTAGTGTCTTTTTCACCACATTGTAATAATATTCAAAAAAACCATATATGTCTCCTTCTTTGGGAATATTCAATTATATTTAACCTCATAAAACAACATAAGAAATTTAATTATGGAATAATAAGCACTAACACATCCAAAGCATGACCATGTGAATCCAATGTTTTTTATTATCCCTACCCTTCATCTTCCTTATATTTTTACTTTCCTCTATCATAGTGTAATTATAGTGACCCCAGACTTTTACATATAACATTACCTGACTTTAAGCATAATTATACATCAGAGTACAAGCCAAGGATTGAAAAGTCTAGCATCTTGGAAGACTATGTTCATAATCAAACAACAACAAAAATTAACTCCATAATGAGCTCCTATCTTTCATTGTTCTCATACATCTTCATACGATACCCTGCAGAACACATCAACAAAGGGATGAGATAAAAAGCCTAGTAGGGGAGTATGCATAAGAATAAGGCATTAGCACATGGGTTAGAAGGCATGACATAATGATAAAAAAAGCGTGGAACATATGGAATATAAACATGAGATCATATAAATATGGAATCATAGTAATGTGGAAGCAACATAAAACATGAATTTAGTACGAGTTAAGGCTAACCGCCAAGATCGTTTCACATAGTAGCACAAGCCAAAGCTAACCGCCAAGATCGTCGCATATAACATCTCGTGAGACTTAACTTTATCCAATGCATTAGAGTTATATCTAGGTGAACCCATATTACTTTTCATTAATATATTTTCCACATAAATAATCATATATAATCAGTATTACATAAACATAAGGGTTACCCATGGAAAGAATTGGGCAACATAATCGTTTCAGGAAGCCTAACAAAAGGGGTGTATCAAAAAAGTATCCATGAAAGAAAGGAACAAAAATATACATTTAAATTCATAATTAAAATAAGTAATGTGTCATGGTGATTGATTTTAAGTATAAGTGACAACATGTAAGAAACGTATTTATGAAATTTTAGCATTAAAACATTTTTGAGCAGTTTTAAGGAAAACAATATAGAGCCTTTAAAATAGAAAAGGTAAAAATCCTTTATACAAAAAGAAGTGAACCGGGAAGGTTATCACAATAAAAGGAATTATTTTATAAAAAAAATGGTGGCTTAAAATAAAAGATATATTTCACTTGAAATCATGTAAGAATTTGGGATGTTCCCTCAAAATAGGTTTTCTTATCGGGAATAATTAAGGAGGGAATCACTTAAAAACATGTATATCCCAAAAAGAGAATGATGGGTGGATCTAGAAACACGAATTTGGAGAATATATATAGTATGTATAAGTTTCACATAAAATATAAAGGAAAACTTAATTTGGGTAAAAAGAAAGATGGAGCAACCTGAAGGAATAAATGTAGTTCATGTAGAATCCCTTACGAAAGATCGGTATGGTATCGGTTGTACTTAAGAGATCTTAATGAGAGAGAAAGGGATTTATCATCCTTTATACACCATGAGGTAAGTATGGGGAAGGTGATAAATCATACCCCATTAATAGGAATTCTACGTAAAAGGGCATAACATAGAGGAAATTATTGACTAAAAGGGAAATAGAGAGGATCCCTTACCTTATGTCTGATGATATTATCCACTTAATATTAACGACCTGAATAATAAAATTAGGTTCATTAATTAATATTTCTTGAACATTTTATATATTTAAATGATTTATTAAAACCTTTTTGAGTTCATTCATAACATTTTTTATTGGTTATGAGGTTCAATTTCATTGTTCGGGTTCATTTGTTTCCTTGGTTCTAATGATCGGTTCACTTATATTCATGTTCGGAGAATCATATAAAATGGGTATGGTTGTCTAGAATTGTATTTAAATGTTATTAGTGAAAATATAGGATGATACATGATTTTAAATTCTATTTGGTCACCTGGAGTGAAGAATAATCATTATATAAATTATTTAATGATAACTGTTTGGGTTAATTGGTGGTTTTTTGAACACACTTAACTCATTTTGGTTTATAAATCAAAACCATGAGTAAAAAAAGATTCCAGAACCATATATGACACATAATACATATATTATGGCCTATTTCATCCATTAAAATAATTTTATGACCATAATTGAAGACGGTAACGGAAATTGAAAACCCATAATCCTTGAATGTGGTAAATTAGCACATCTTTAATGGTGTTTTCATTTTTACTATAAAAGAATGGGAAAGGAGAGATGATGAAGACTTATTCTTTTATCATGACACCTCATTAGTGGTTTTTTTGAAAAACCATGGGATTTACCATGTTATTTTCCTATGGTATTATCCAATTGGGACACCACATATCATGTTTTACTATACACAAGTATACAATAATTTTTTATTAATTATTACATCATTATGATATCATTAAACGTACCGAAAAATCAAAACTGTATTTTACTATTCATGAAAAATTCAAGTATTTTAGAAAAATCTAAAAAATTAAACCTAACCATTTTTTGACGTTTATAATTCAAAAATGAACTCCATTTTTTGAAAATATTTTTGTAAATATTTTTAATTTAATTTTTAAATAAAATCATAATTTACTCAACAAAACTAATATTAATGTAACGCCCCAAGATTTTATGAAAAATATTCTTTTTAATTTCATTAATGTCTTGTGTTGTACGCTACAACAAAAGAAGCTTTCACAATACGCATCCTTGACTTTCCTTCCGTTACACGCAATCGCGACCTTCCTCGATAGCGTGTGTAGTACGCAATACTGAGTTTCACGAAACAACGATATGCTATTAAAATATTATTAAAACTAGCCGTTATGAATAGTAATAACCACTTTTTGGAAATTTTGTAAATTTTATTTTTCAAAATGGAATTCATTTTTGGATTCGGAGTATCGAATTTAGCCTAAGGTGAAATTTTGGTACTTTTCGGATAACTTTCATATTCTAATGAATAGTGAAAATTACTAAATTATAATTAAAAACAACTTTTTTAATCGAAATAATTAATAGTGATAAATTATTAATTTGAGTGGTTTTAAAGTATATTTAGAATATATTTTTACAATTTAATACAATGTTGGTCATTGTTTGTAATTTCACATTTAAACCAGACATAATCAAGTGTCAATCTTTTGATAGATTTTGTTTCTTAAAAAAACACGCTATTTGTTTTAACAGCGGGATTTAATTATAAAATTAATTAATGCAACTTCTATGTTATGAATTTGGTAAAATAGACTTCATTTTTGAATTCGGAATATGAAATATAGCTTAGGATGAAATTTTGGCATTTTTCTGAAAACTTTCAATTTTTGATGAATAGTGAAACCACTAAGTGGTAGGTTAAAAACGGAATTTTGCATAAAACTTAATTTTACCGCTTCTGTGAATGGAATTTCGAAAATCCAAGAGACACGGTTAATATCAAGGACTAAAATGTGGTTCAATGAGATGAAAATAATTTTTTGGTGAATAGTAACTTTTTACTTTTTTTTTTACCACGGTTAATAGTAAATAGGGTAACTAAGGGTAAATATGATATTAATATTACCCTAACACATGTCCTAATTCTATTGGACAAGTGTAATTCGACCAAAAACAAACTTAGGAATAAAATATGACCATTTAGGCCCACTTGGATTAGATTAGGACATTTATTATTAATTTATTTAAAGAAGGGTTAAAATAGTTAAAATCAAAGTTTAATAAGTAAATCATTTTTAATATGGGGTTATACATAAGCTAAATTCGACTATAAATATTCATTAGAAAGCTAAAAAGATTTTCTACATGATGGTATTTTATTTGTAATTTATAGACAGCATATAATATAATTTATTTATGACACAAAGATGATGCAGTAATTATCTTATTAATGAAATATTGACATAATTGATAATATAAATACCAAAATAAATGTAATTTAAGACTTTTTATGAATTCCACTAATTTTCTAGGTTACTATGATATATTAGTGTTGATTTAATCAACTTGGTTCGAATATATAATTCTGTTATGACTTTCAAAAAAATCATATATCAAATAGTGTCAAAATTGACACAAAATAGTTTTTAAATCAAATATTATATTATTAATTGTTATTTTATTCCTAAAAATCTAAGGTTCGGCCAAATGACTTAGATAAGGATATATGTATTAATAATATACAATTTGGGGTTCGTTTGGCATGTTATAGTAAGTTTATTAACCATATAGTGAAAGAAAACAAAAAGACACGGTAAAAGTTAAATTATTTAACTTAGAGTTAAATCTAATTGATAAGGTTTAAAATAAGATCCAAACATGTATAAATTTGATTGGTTGATGAGATTACAACCCTATCTCATCTAAGCTTCGAATATGAGTCATTTTTGGAGGTTTTTAAGTGGGGTTATATTTATTATAAATTAATATTTTTAAGAATTCCTAAGGTGCCCCTCTCCTCCCTTATAAAAGGACACCTCCTCCCCCTCCTCCTCACACCAATTTGAGCACTCAAGCTCGGCCAACCCCTGCCAAAATCCCTTCTCCACTTCCCTAGAAACATCCTAGAGGTTCTGGTCTTCCTCAAAGACCAATTCTAGTGCCCTAAGAGGAGGTCTCAAAGAGGCACTTCAAAGAAGAGGTAATTACCGTTACCAATTCTTTCATCTTTATTTCTTCTTCCACTTCTTCTTCTTAGGTTGTTTCATTATGAAGTAATAACATCAGTATCACTCATATACTGATATGTTATTATAAGTACGAAACAACCCTATTTCACCATCTATCCATCCTACGGAAAAAGAAATCACCGCGCGTGCGTACGTACGGAATACCGTCTCCACGCCGTGGTGTAATCTATTTTCCACCACCACCTTACATGGATGGGTATAATGGTGTAAAGAATAACTATACATAGTTATTACAACATCATAATGATTCTGATATATTTTATAATCCACTCCAATTCAATTCAATATTTATAGAAATGATATCATCGCTCGTGCGTACGTACGGAATACCGTCTCCACGACGCGATGAGATTCATTCTCCATGTTAACCATTTAAGAATGATTATAATGTATATATAAGAAATAATAATGAAATACATGACATTATAAAGCTACTGGATTTATGTATATATATATACATATGTATGTCATCTACTTACTTCCATTTCAAGACAATAAGGAAAGAAAAACAGCGTTCATGCGTACGTACGGACTACCGTCTCCATGAACGGTGTTTTTCATTTTATTTATCTATCTATTATATATATATATATACTGAATATATATGATATATAAATCATATTTTATATTCTGGAAGTAAGTAAATCATGATATAAGTAATAATGATGTCAAGAACAACAAGTCAAAACACCTACGATAAATGAAACGATTTTACCCAAAACGCTTCTTTAACATGGAATTTACAAAAGAACGGGTAATATAATGTCATAAGTGAACCATATATGATATCATAACAATGAATATGATTCTGTAATAAGTCAATGACATTATTTAAATCATTATACAGGAGGTTCGGACACATACGAAGCAAATTGGACCTAAGGTAAGGGAAATATCACAATCTCATTTTTATCCGAGATTGTTTATTCGTAAGTATTTACTGGGGTGTATTTTATCATCCACATCCATGTTTCATCAAAATGTAATATTATTTCCATCCACCTACAATTGTTTAAATCCATTTTTACCCTTCGGTGAGTTTTTAGTAATATGTATGAAAGGAATCTTTTGTCGTACGAGGTACTTTTTGACTTTTCCGACAAAAGTACGAAGAATGTTTTTTTAACTTATACGGCACGAACGGATTTCTACTGTTTTATAAAGCCTTATTTTCATGAAGCTTCCTCTAAAAGATTTCATGACTATTTTCAATAAAATCTCTTTCTTTTAAAGTTGCATGATGTTTTGTGAAAAGAAATTGATTTTGAAGAAGAAAGGATATTTTCCTCAAGAATTCAATTCAAGTGTTTTATCAAAATTATTTTCCATCTAAGATAATAAAGAGTTCTGTTTCTATCCATATTTTTACATTGATTTGACTATGTTGTGATGGAATTATGTTTATGAATTCATTTATCTTATATGAATGGTTTTATGATGTCATGTTGTTTAAGAATCCCATTTTTATTACATGGGTTATGAAATGATGTATGATTTATGATTTTGTGGCACACATAAGAAAGGATTCATTAAGAGATGGGTGGGACCTATATCTCCCTCCAATGCATTGGGTAAAGATTTTATATCTCATGAGATAGACATGGCTGGAATGGTAGGTTATACCGGTTCAGTGAAACAGGACTGAAACGAGGATTACTCGATTCAGAAAGGGACTTTGTCCACTAAGATAGTCTTGGCAATGAGTCTTGACTAACAAGAAATGATTCTCTATGATTATGTGTGTATGCCACAATGAGTAATGTTTTAAGTTATGATTTCATTTCACTACTATGATTTATCCCATGTTATGAAATTATGCTCTCTTTTGCAGGTTAAGATTTCCAAAAATGTTATGTTCTTATGAAAATTATGTGATTGATATTTCCTTTGTTTACCCTTACTGAGCATTTGAGCTCACCCTTTTATGTTTTCTTTTCCCCAGGATATAAAGAAAGGTTTTAGGTAGAAAAAAGGGATGACCTTTATGGGAGATATTGAAGAACTTTCACCACGATTAGAAGATTACGTTCCGAGTTTCCAAAGACACTAAACTATTACGATCCTTTAGTGTGTGTTTTTGTTATGTACTAAGTATTCCGAAAATGTAATGTAATGTCCATGTACGTCAAGATACGGGTCTTTACAGTTGGTATCAGAGGGAGGTTTAGTCAACCTTTGGAAACTAGGATGCGAGAACTTTAGTGAGATCCCTAGAGATATTTCTAAGGTATGTCTAGGGATGTCTCTAAGGTTAAGTATACGTATAGGTTATAGTCCTAGAATTACGCTAACGATCTTCGAATTTAACCTAAGATGTTAGATATTGAGGGTACTAACCCTTTATTATGTTGTTTTCCCTAGCATGATTTTTGCCTCTCACACAATTCTTTTGGGGTTTTAGACGATGGCTGGAACCCGAAGGAACCGTGTTAATGCGGAATGTGATGGGCAATGCAATGATTTTACCCCTGAGCAACCAAACGATATAGGAGCTGGAATGCAAAATCTTGTAGCCATGCTCACACAACTTTCTCAAGCTATGAATCATGCAGGACTTCCAAATGAGCAAAGGAAGGAGAAACATTCTGTTGAATCCTTCATGAGGCAGCGTCCACCTTCTTTCAGTGGGTCTACTGATCCATTAGTTGCTGAACAATGGATTAGTACTACTGAAAAGATATTTTCAGTTCTTCAATGTTCTGAACATGATAAAGTCATCCTAGCAGTGTATCGTTTGGAAGGAGATGCTGATCAATGGTGGAATCTTATTAAGAATACAAGGCAAAGGGATGAAATTGAGTCTATGGAATGGGACGAGTTCAAGAACTTATTTTTCAATAAGTACTTCCCTCGTATTCTTCGAACAAAGATGGAGAAAGAGTTTCTTGAACTGAAGCAAAGGGACGATGAATCTGTTGGTACCTATGAAGCAAATTTTACAAGACTTGCAAGGTATGCTTCTGGAATTATCATCCAACCTGAAAGTAAAGTTGATCGATTTTTCAGTGGCTTAAAACCAAGTCTTCGAAGGGCATTAGCTATAAGAGACTTCAGTAGCTATGAAGAAATTGTGCGTTGTGCTATCAAGGTAGAAATGGAAGTTGGTGTTACATATCCATCTCATGGTTTTGACAAGAAACGAAAGATGGAGTTCAAGGAGAAATCTCAGAATAATGGTGAAAAGAAGATGAATGTTTCCTTATGCACAAAGTGTGGAAAGAAGCATGGTGGAGATTGTCTAAAAGGGACTAGAAAATGTTTTAAGTGTGGAAAAGAAGGTCATCGAGCAGCTGAGTGTCGAAGTAATGGAAAAAGGGTTTCTAATGATAAAGCAAACACTGCAGAGAACGCACCGCCAACACTTCAATGCTTCAAGTGCAAGGAAATGGGGCATTATGCTAATAATTGCCCTAATCCAAGGGTTAGTGATGATCAACATGAGCAACCACTGAAGGCAAAGGACAAAGGGAAATCACATGCGATCACTATTGGCAATGTTGAATATGACAACGATGTGGTGGAATGATTAAGTGTTTATGTAATGGGATTCCAAAATAATGTTGTATCATTGAGTATTGCAATATTTATTGATGTGGTATTCAAAGTGATTGAGATATTTTTTTTTGGAAATAAGATGATATGCGCATAATGAAGACGAGAAAATGAAATGTTTAATAGTATTCATGAGCTCATGATTGATATAAGGACTAAGTGATATCATGGTTTGAGTATAAATAATTTTGAGGATTTTGGTATGTGTAAAGTGTTAACTTTTAACTGCATTCCAGTTTTCACTAAGGTTCAATGGGTATTCAAGAGTATACATGATTAAGGACTTTGAATGTTTGGAATGTGACCAAAAAAAACATATCTTATGATATATGGGGATCAACGATGATATTAAATCTCTGGTAATTGTTTTCACTATGTTATGAGAGTGGACTGCAGTATTATGGATAAGCCTAAAGATTGGAATGGATTGTGTTGGACGATATTATTGATGGGATGTTATAGTAGTTTTGGAAAAAGGACAACCTGCAGGACGGGCGACAGCCCATCGCTTCGGACAAGGCTGTGGGAATCGAACCCACAACCGAAGTGCGACTGGCCTTTATCGCCTACCACTGACCTACAGGAAGTCCCTGTTTAGTAGAAACTAGTTTTATTATATTAAGCAGTATGATATATGAAGTATAAGTCCATTTTAGGAACCATATATGATTAATCTCACTATAGATCGACTTATGTATATAAGTTTTGCTAACCTTTTGTTTGAGACAGATGGAATGACCTGTCATTCTATCACATGATCTGCTAACACATCACGAATAACAAATTCAACTTCATTTATTTAAGAGATGAAGTAGAAATTGTTCAAGGCACGAACAAAAGTGATATTTTACCAAAATAAAGTAAGTATTTATTCTAAGCAAATTTTCAACTTTAGGGAAATGATCTTGAAAACCAAAAATGTTTTCCTAGTGATCTTATACCTGATGAATCAGATGGTACCTTATATTATCACAAATCTATGGATTTGTGATTACTGGCTTTTCCATAGCCATGTTCTCTACCACTCTCCATCAGAACATGATGGTTAGATTTTTCTTCCATATCCATATTTTCACCTATGTGGAAACCCAGTGATTAGTATATTTGGATAATCGTTACATTTCATACTTTAGTTTTTAAAGCCATGTTTTGGTATTCCTTTTTACGATGTGGGTTTCTATCAAAGAAAATTTTGAATAGTAAACCATTTATAACCCCGACGAATTTCGAGGGCGAAATTCATTTTAAGGGGGGTAGAATGTAACGCCCCAAGATTTTATGAAAAATATTCTTTTTAATTTCATTAATGTCTTGTGTTGTACGCTACAACAAAAGAAGCTTTCACAATACGCATCCTTGACTTTCCTTCCGTTACACGCAATCGCGACCTTCCTCGATAGCGTGTGTAGTACGCAATACTGAGTTTCACGAAACAACGATATGCTATTAAAATATTATTAAAACTAGCCGTTATGAATAGTAATAACCACTTTTTGGAAATTTTGTAAATTTTATTTTTCAAAATGGAATTCATTTTTGGATTCGGAGTATCGAATTTAGCCTAAGGTGAAATTTTGGTACTTTTCGGATAACTTTCATATTCTAATGAATAGTGAAAATTACTAAATTATAATTAAAAACAACTTTTTTAATCGAAATAATTAATAGTGATAAATTATTAATTTGAGTGGTTTTAAAGTATATTTAGAATATATTTTTACAATTTAATACAATGTTGGTCATTGTTTGTAATTTCACATTTAAACCAGACATAATCAAGTGTCAATCTTTTGATAGATTTTGTTTCTTAAAAAAACACGCTATTTGTTTTAACAGCGGGATTTAATTATAAAATTAATTAATGCAACTTCTATGTTATGAATTTGGTAAAATAGACTTCATTTTTGAATTCGGAATATGAAATATAGCTTAGGATGAAATTTTGGCATTTTTCTGAAAACTTTCAATTTTTGATGAATAGTGAAACCACTAAGTGGTAGGTTAAAAACGGAATTTTGCATAAAACTTAATTTTACCGCTTCTGTGAATGGAATTTCGAAAATCCGAGAGACACGGTTAATATCAAGGACTAAAATGTGGTTCAATGAGATGAAAATAATTTTTTGGTGAATAGTAACTTTTTACTTTTTTTTACCACGGTTAATAGTAAATAGGGTAACTAAGGGTAAATATGATATTAATATTACCCTAACACATGTCCTAATTCTATTGGACAAGTGTAATTCGACCAAAAACAAACTTAGGAATAAAATATGACCATTTAGGCCCACTTGGATTAGATTAGGACATTTATTATTAATTTATTTAAAGAAGGGTTAAAATAGTTAAAATCAAAGTTTAATAAGTAAATCATTTTTAATATGGGGTTATACATAAGCTAAATTCGACTATAAATATTCATTAGAAAGCTAAAAAGATTTTCTACATGATGGTATTTTATTTGTAATTTATAGACAGCATATAATATAATTTATTTATGACACAAAGATGATGCAGTAATTATCTTATTAATGAAATATTGACATAATTGATAATATAAATACCAAAATAAATGTAATTTAAGACTTTTTATGAATTCCACTAATTTTCTAGGTTACTATGATATATTAGTGTTGATTTAATCAACTTGGTTCGAATATATAATTCTGTTATGACTTTCAAAAAAATCATATATCAAATAGTGTCAAAATTGACACAAAATAGTTTTTAAATCAAATATTATATTATTAATTGTTATTTTATTCCTAAAAATCTAAGGTTCGGCCAAATGACTTAGATAAGGATATATGTATTAATAATATACAATTTGGGGTTCGTTTGGCATGTTATAGTAAGTTTATTAACCATATAGTGAAAGAAAACAAAAAGACACGGTAAAAGTTAAATTATTTAACTTAGAGTTAAATCTAATTGATAAGGTTTAAAATAAGTTCCAAACATGTATAAATTTGATTGGTTGATGAGATTACAACCCTATCTCATCTAAGCTTCGAATATGAGTCATTTTTGGAGGTTTTTAAGTGGGGTTATATTTATTATAAATTAATATTTTTAAGAATTCCTAAGGTGCCCCTCTCCTCCCTTATAAAAGGACACCTCCTCCCCCTCCTCCTCACACCAATTTGAGCACTCAAGCTCGGCCAACCCCTGCCAAAATCCCTTCTCCACTTCCCTAGCAACATCCTAGAGGTTCTGGTCTTCCTCAAAGACCAATTCTAGTGCCCTAAGAGGAGGTCTCAAAGAGGCACTTCAAAGAAGAGGTAATTACCGTTACCAATTCTTTCATCTTTATTTCTTCTTCCACTTCTTCTTCTTAGGTTGTTTCATTATGAAGTAATAACATCAGTATCACTCATATACTGATATGTTATTATAAGTATGAAACAACCCTATTTCACCATCTATCCATCCTACGGAAAAAGAAATCACCGCGCGTGCGTACGTACGGAATACCGTCTCCACGCCGTGGTGTAATCTATTTTCCACCACCACCTTACATGGATGGGTATAATGGTGTAAAGAATAACTATACATAGTTATTACAACATCATAATGATTCTGATATATTTTATAATCCACTCCAATTCAATTCAATATTTATAGAAATGATATCATCGCTCGTGCGTACGTACGGAATACCGTCTCCACGACGCGATGAGATTCATTCTCCATGTTAACCATTTAAGAATGATTATAATGTATATATAAGAAATAATAATGAAATACATGACATTATAAAGATACTGGATTTATGTATATATATATACATATGTATGTCATCTACTTACTTCCATTTCAAGACAATAAGGAAAGAAAAACAGCGTTCATGCGTACGTACGGACTACCGTCTCCATGAACGGTGTTTTTCATTTTATTTATCTATCTATTATATATATATATATACTGAATATATATGATATATAAATCATATTTTATATTCTGGAAGTAAGTAAATCATGATATAAGTAATAATGATGTCAAGAACAACAAGTCAAAACACCTACGATAAATGAAACGATTTTACCCAAAACGCTTCTTTAACATGGAATTTACAAAAGAACGGGTAATATAATGTCATAAGTGAACCATATATGATATCATAACAATGAATATGATTCTGTAATAAGTCAATGACATTATTTAAATCATTATACAGGAGGTTCGGACACATACGAAGCAAATTGGACCTAAGGTAAGGGAAATATCACAATCTCATTTTTATCCGAGATTGTTTATTCGTAAGTATTTACTGGGGTGTATTTTATCATCCACATCCATGTTTCATCAAAATGTAATATTATTTCCATCCACCTACAATTGTTTAAATCCATTTTTACCCTTCGGTGAGTTTTTAGTAATATGTATGAAAGGAATCTTTTGTCGTACGAGGTACTTTTTGACTTTTCCGACAAAAGTACGAAGAATGTTTTTTTTAACTTATACGGCACGAACGGATTTCTACTGTTTTATAAAGCCTTATTTTCATGAAGCTTCCTCTAAAAGATTTCATGACTATTTTCAATAAAATCTCTTTCTTTTAAAGTTGCATGATGTTTTGTGAAAAGAAATTGATTTTGAAGAAGAAAGGATATTTTCCTCAAGAATTCAATTCAAGTGTTTTATCAAAATTATTTTCCATCTAAGATAATAAAGAGTTCTGTTTCTATCCATATTTTTACATTGATTTGACTATGTTGTGATGGAATTATGTTTATGAATTCCTTTATCTTATATGAATGGTTTTATGATGTCATGTTGTTTAAGAATCCCATTTTTATTACATGGGTTATGAAATGATGTATGATTTATGATTTTGTGGCACACATAAGAAAGGATTCATTAAGAGATGGGTGGGACCTATATCTCCCTCCAATGCATTGGGTAAAGATTTTATATCTCATGAGATAGACATGGCTGGAATGGTAGGTTATACCGGTTCAGTGAAACAGGACTGAAACGAGGATTACTCGATTCAGAAAGGGACTTTGTCCACTAAGATAGTCTTGGCAATGAGTCTTGACTAACAAGAAATGATTCTCTATGATTATGTGTGTATGCCACAATGAGTAATGTTTTAAGTTATGATTTCATTTCACTACTATGATTTATCCCATGTTATGAAATTATGCTCTCTTTTGCAGGTTAAGATTTCCAAAAATGTTATGTTCTTATGAAAATTATGTGATTGATATTTCCTTTGTTTACCCTTACTGAGCATTTGAGCTCACCCTTTTATGTTTTCTTTTCCCCAGGATATAAAGAAAGGTTTTAGGTAGAAAAAAGGGATGACCTTTATGGGAGATATTGAAGAACTTTCACCACGATTAGAAGATTACGTTCCGAGTTTCCAAAGACACTAAACTATTACGATCCTTTAGTGTGTGTTTTTGTTATGTACTAAGTATTCCGCAAATGTAATGTAATGTCCATGTACGTCAAGATACGGGTCTTTACAATTAAAACTATAACTCATTTTATGACACCTTGAAAATTTAATCAAGGTCCCATAAAATTATCTTATAACCATAAGACAATAAAGTAACAATTTATGATTACATTTTATGAAAATAAATTTCCATTTTAAATTATTAAATTAATTATGAAATTGTCAATAAAATATTTTTGACATATAAAAATACTAATTCTTATATTATGATATTTTTTTATCTTTTAAGATGTCTAAATTATATTTATACATTCATAGGTGAAGTTTCTATTTTTTTGGCCAATTTTCTATTCATTACTATTAATTACTATTCATAAATGTAAGTTACTATTCATAAGTGTATGTTACTATTCATTAAAAATTATGTTTGTCTTATCAAACTCCAAATAAATTATTGATCACAATTTTAGATGACCGTTTTTTGAAATTAAAATCACATAAGTGACAAAATTATGTTCAAAGTTCACATAGTACTTAGTACTTCATTATGTTTTGATTTCATGTAATTATATGACATTTTTATAAGAAAGTAATTTCCATTGATAAAACATTTTTTCGTTACAGTAATGGTTTCATAGAAGTTAGATAACCTTCACATGCATGTGGAACATAATTTTTTATTAGTACCGGTCCATAGAATATGGTATATTATTCTTCCATTAATCACTAATATCTTTCTTGATAAATCACACCCAAATCATTCTTGTATTTTCACCTTTTAATCTAAATATCCAATCATAGTGCAATATGTTTCCTAGGTTAATCCTCTACAAAATTTATATGGATTTAATCCCATGTTAGAGACCATTTTACCCTCATATGGATTTGGTTTAATATAATATATGTAGGCACATGATTAATTTTAATCAGACATATCCTCCACTTTATTCATGTGTAATATTGAAATCCCATGGTGCACGCTTTGTGACTTTAAACCCATGAATCATAATATGATATGTGTCCCATTATACTAGATAAATCTTATGGTATTTATTTATACACTTCTTCCTTTTTCATTCTAACATGAAGATTCTTTCCATTTTTTCCCTTTTATATACATTCGGTCACAAGTTATAATCACATGTAGAATCCTGATGAAAATTTTAATCATGCAAGGGGGTATCTTGATATTAATCATAAATATGAATTATATGTTCACCATTTAAGTATATTTCTCTAAAAAAATTCCCAAACATTCATTTTTAACCATGTAAACATAAAAGAAATATAAATAATTGAAAAAATATCAATTAACATATAAAATAAAATAAAACAATAATGAAATTTAATGCATGTTTATTAGTTATCAAATCCGCCCGCACATAACCTCTTTATGCACTCAATTATAAAATATCTACACCATAAAAAAGGGAACCTATTCCAACATGGATAAAACATCATATTCAATAAAATAAAACAATTATAAATGAGAAAAAAGATCTCAGTATCCCATAAAATATATCTCTTCAAATCAAAACTTATTAAAACATTAAATATACCCATAAAATTAATGTTTCCTCTTGAAATAAAGATACCTTTATTAATATCCATTTATATATTTCAACTTATTATAAGATTTTCTAATACTTTTGGTCTACCATACTAGAAAAAATTTCACCCATTAGTGAAGGCACATTAATCAAGAGTTATGCTCAAACATTATGTATATGAATCATAACAATTGACTTGAAAATGATATAAATCTCTACTCTATAATTTAATAAATTAACATTTTTCAAAATTATGAAGGTTTTTATATAATATTTTCAAAAAATCATAAGGAAAAAATGGGGTTCAACTCCAAATCACAATGCATCATAAATAATAGAACAATCAATTAATAAACATTATTCAAATATATTCTTCCATAATGATATCACTAAAATCCTAAATCATAATCTTGAAGGCTCATAGATCATTATAATCAGCACAATAAAATATTCACTACCTTTTCAAAAATAATTTCTTTTACATTATTTGTAAACATATTTTTACATGGTATTTTTCTAGACGAAAAAAAATAATACACATTGAACTAAAATTTATAGACTCCCCCCAACCAATGATAAGACCCCACATATTTACTTTTGTAAAAAAATTATCCCTTTCAAATCAAAATAAATAACATCCTTCCCCACACTCCTCACATTGTAAATCATGAAAAAACTACCAAAGATTATTTTAAAAAGGATAAATAACATTTTAATATATCTCCCATATCAAGTTAACTCTTTGATTATATATTCTTAGAAGAAAGATCAAATGTAAAGTAAGTTCTAAAATGAATAAATGGATTGAATAAAAAACTTATCAACCACATCAATTTTCCTTTCTTCACTAATATATTTCAAAGGATATTAAAGAACATTCTACATGTCAACACTCCCCAAGTTTCTCCAAGGAAATGTGGTACAAGAAAGAATATATCAAAATGGTTTTGAACCATATCGATAATAGTAAAAATAATATTAAACAATCACTTGTATCAAGAATAATAATAATATATCAATAAACATAAACATTAGAAAATGAAATCATAAAAATTTATATGTAATTTCATCTATATAAATAAATGAATCCTCAAAAATCTTGATTTATCAAATAAGTACAATATTTATTATAATTACTTATCCATCCCCTATATTACTTATAAAATCATATCAAAATAAATAAATTTTTAAACATATTATTATGGTATTACTAAGAAACTCATTGAATCCTAGATTAAAAATATATAATGTTTTCTATGTGGAGTATTATTAGTCCCTTAAAATCAATAAATATATGAAAAATGAAGTTTAGGTAAAATATATAATTAATTTAGAATAGTAATCCCATATCCAATGAATCTCTTCTTATTTATTATTCTCTAATTATTCATATTTTTTTTCTTTTTTTCAATATTTTTAATTTATCTATTTATAGATGTAAAAAATAAATAACAATTAAGTGAAAGTTCAATTTTCATCTAAATAAAGTTCCAAAATATAAGGGTTATTAAATACTACATATGAAATAATTTTCATAAGATTACTAAAAAAGAATAAAAATTTAAGCCCTTAAAAAAATGAAGGTTGGTGATGGGGTTCTCGGGGGAGCTCTCGAAGCGCGCTGCAACGGTCGACAAATCCTATTGTGCTTCTCTGATCTGCCTTTGATCTTTGATGGCTGGTTTCGATCTGACTTGGGAGAATGTTCCTCCCACTGCCACTGTCTCTCTAGATCACGATTCCAAGAAAACCGAAGTCGGATCTTCGGAAACCCCTTTTCGCACTTTACCTATCTCCTTCCGCGATGCTTTGAAAGGAGTAGATCCAAGCGATGCAAAGGTATGTAAACAACCTCTTTTCAGAAAGCTTGAGGATGGAAGTTTTTTAGTTGATGCAGATCCGGAAGCCCTTGTTCAAAGGGAGCAGCTGTGCAAATTCTCCATTATTGGCCGTATCTCATACAATTCATGAGATCGGCCTTGGTCTCTGCTTGATCTAAAAAGCCGGATTGCACATTGTTGGGGATTCTCTAAATGGAATATGGTCCATATAGGTAAAGGGTATTATCACATTCTATTTAGCACACAAGTTGAGCTTGATTAGGTATGGAAATTTGGCCATTTGCATCTTAAGCCTGGCTATTTTAGGATTTCAGATTGGGATGCTGATTTTAATCCTTTTACTCACAAAAACTCGATGTCACATGTCTGGGTTAGGATTCATGGTCTTAATTGGTTTTATTGGCACCCAAAAATTTTGAATGATATAGCTTCCTGCATAGGTTCTCCCATCAAAATAGATCATAGAACCCTGAATGGTGACCTTGGTTTATATGCTAGGCTAATGGTTGAGGTCAACCTAGCCAACATCTAACCAACTAGTATTGGTTTCAATACTCCTACTCATAGAATTGAAATTAACATTGAGTATGAAAAGTTGCCCCCTTTCTGTGATGTGTGCAAAATGATTGGGCATAATTTTTCCACATGCAAGGTGGCTAGAAAATAGATGGACCCCCCTATAAACAATGATTGGAAAGAGGTTGCCTATGGTAAAAAAGGGAAATATATTCCTGATAACTCTGAGCACACTAAAAAAAGAAAAATGTTTGGGTTAAAAAGATTAATGCTCCTGTTTCTTTAGAAGGTAAAACTTGGAGTGTTATAGTTGATGAAGAAGAATCCTCTCATAAAAATGAATCTACTACTTTGGGTTTAGAGGCCATAGTCACTGGGGAAGTTGCTAATAACCTTGAAAAAATTCCTCTCACTATCCCCAACATCTCTGCTTCTGCTAGTATTTCTGGAGCTGTAATTTTTCAGGAAAATGACATTAAGGTCTTGGAGGTCTCTCCTCCTACGGTCCAGGAAGGTTCTCCTGCTGTTTTCTCAAAATCACATGGTGAGATAGGGATAATCCCAGACTCAGGTAACCCTGTTCTTGAGATACCTGCTGCTAACCTTGTAATCTCCAATTCTAATTTGCCTAGTTTAGTGCAATACTCTTCTACTGCTAATACTGGGGATTCTAAAATTGTCCATAATTCTACATGTGTTTCTGACACTGATGCACAGCCTATTACTGTCTCTGATAACTTAGAAATCTCCAAGATTTTGGCTGATTCACATACTGCTACTCTCTCAAATATGCTTGCTGGAAATGATAAATCTGCAGCTCTTTCATTTGCTAAAACTTCTGTTCCGATTCCTGTTCCATCTCAAGATGTTGTCTCCCTTTTGGTTCGCAGGGGGGAATCTTGTTTTTATTCTGGAGAGCAGAAATCCGCTTCTTTTTCTGCTCCTCAGATTCCTGAGAGTCTGATCTCTGCTTTGCATGTTGACAACTCTTTTTCTATTCCCTATTCTGACTCTGCCTTGGTAGAGCACATGACACATCCTCTCCCTGATCATTCTTCTGCTCATGCAGCTGTTACCATGTCCAGTCCTTCTTCCTGTTCTGACATGGCCACTCAAGTTAATCTAGATGTGTCAGAATCTTCTCATGATCAGTTACCTATACATGGACCTTCTCGAGAACAGCCTCTGGACAGGTCTGATTTTAAGAACCCTCTTCCTTCTATCATAATTCCTAGCTCTAACCTGAGAGCTAATGACTTGCAAGACTCTGACCAAGAGTCTAAACTGGATACCAAACAAAAACTCCCACCCTCTTCAATGGTCACAAGGTCTCAAGGGACTAAAGGTGCTGGGAATTTAAAAAATCAGAAGGGTCCTACCCAAAATCCTAATTTGTAATGAATATTCTATTTTGGAACTCTCAAGGTGTGGTTAATCAAGACACCTCCATCACTCTTAGGAGGTTTTTAAATAATCACAAACCTCTGCTTTTTTGCTATTTCTGAACCGAAAGTTACGTTCAAAATGAATTTTATGAGGTTTGGTTCTCCCAACTACAATTTCCTAGGATCCTGCAAAAGAGATTCTAACTCTGATTCTATGTGGATCTTCTTCCATAACTCTCTAAAAAATATCAACATTTTTAGATCTTCTGATCAACACTTTACTTGTAACTTTTCTTGGAATGATCGTCATATTTTTTGTACTATGGTTTATGCCAAGAATAGATATCAAGATAGAAGAGACCTATGGAATGATCTTATTGATTTGGATAAATGCATTCAATCTCCTTGGATGGTCATGGGTGATTTTAATGCCATCCTTAGTCCCTGTGAAAAAATTGGGCCCTCTCACCTTTCTATATCCTCCAGGGAATTCAGAGCGGATATTGAAGATTCTAATCTTTTAGAAATCACTCTTTCTGGGGCTAAATTTACTTGGTACATAAATCACCATAATAACAAAGTTGCTAGTAAGCTTGATAGGGCCTTCGTTAACATGAAGATTCTGGATTGCTGGGATAATATTTCTAGTGTTACTCTCCCTAGGCTCAATTCCGATCATCATCCTATTCTTGTTAGCCTTCTCACACAAGAAAAGAAATATGCCTTTCCTTTTAAATTTAACAATGTTTGGTCTTCGAATCCTGATTGTGTTGCTTTCATTCAAAACATCTGGAATTCCATGAAACACCAACAAGATTCTTTTGCCTGTTTATATAAGTTGAAAACTCTTAAACATTCCCTCAAAGGTTGGTGTAAATCCTCAATTTCTCAAATTGATCTGGATATTTCCTTACTTGAAAAAGAGCTTAGTAGTTTTCAATCTCAAAACACCAACTCTGATTTCATTCTGGATCCTCAATTGGAAGTGAATATCTCTTTCAAACTTAACTCCTTGCTTACTTTCAAAGATAACTTGTGAAAAAATATGTTTAGGACCAAATGGCTCACTGATGGTGATCGTAATACCAAATTCTACAATTGTCTTCAAAGAATTCGAAAGATAAATAGTCCTCTTTCTAAACTTACTATTGATGGTGTGATCACTGATTCTGAAGAGGCCATCTCGGATCATGTTACTTCTTACTTTTATAATCTCTTTAATGGTCCAGATTCTATCACTAACCTTATTCCTGATCTTATTCCTCTATTGGTGGATAATAAGGAAAACAACTTGCTTTTGAGCACTCCTCTTGATCATGAAATCAAAGACACTGTTTTTGGCCTCAATCCTGATAGTGCTCCTGGCCCTGATGGATTTAACAATGGTTTTTTCCAAAAGCATTGGGACATAATTCACATTGATGTTTGTAACCTTGTTAAAAACTTCTTCACCCGTGGTCTTCTCCCACATGGAATCAATGCTCAATTTTTAACATTGATTCCTAAGGTTGAAAATTCTACTGAGATCCATCAATTCAGACCGATTGCTCTCATTAACACGATTTTCAAAATCATAACTAAAATCATTGCAAATAGACTTGCTCCTATTTGCAATAAAATTGTTTCTTGGAACCAGTTTGGTTTTATCAAAGGTAGATCCATTCAAGATTGTATTTTCCTTGCCTATGAATGCTTTAATATTTTAAATAAAAAAAATAGAGGAGGATGTGTGGCTATCAAACTGGATATTAAAAAAGCTTTTGACACTATTGATTGGAACTTTATCTTTAAAGTGCTAAAAAGCTTTGGTTTTCAAGACCTTTTCATTGACAGAATTAGGATCTTATTTTTTTCAGCTCACATCTCCGTCCTTATTAATGGCACTCCTAGAGGGTTCTTTACCTGCTCTAAAGGTGTTCAACAGGGTGACCCTCTTTCCGCTATCCTTTTTTTCATTGCTGAAGATTATCTTAGTAGACTCCTCAGCAGTTTGGCTGATCAAAGTAAGCTTAAACCTATACAGGTCGCTAGAAATATTAATGCCCCCACTCATCTTTTATATGCTGATGACATTATCATTTTTTTAAAAGGGGACCAAAAGAATATTCAGACTCTTAAGGGTGCCATTGCTCATTATGAGGAGGTCTCCGGTCAAGTGATCTCTTGGAATAAATCTTTCATTTTTTTTGGTAAAAATTTTCCTATCGGTAGAAAAAATAATATCACCAATTATTTAGGTATTAAAGAAGGTCGGATTCCCTTTACCTACTTAGGAGTTCCTATTTTCTGGGGGAGACCCAAAGTCAGTTATTTTGTTAATGTTATTGATCAGATTACAAAACAACTCTCCAATTGGAAAGGGAAATCTCTCTCCATGGCTGGGAGAATTTTCTTGGTCAAATCAACCATTGTTTCTAAAATGGTTTACTCCCTCGTGATTTATAAATGGCCTGCTGGCATTTTCAAGAAAATTAATACCCTTATAAAAAAATTTATCTGGACTGGAAGTCTTCTTGAAAGGAAGCTTGTCACCATTCCTTGGAATTCTTGTTGTAGACCTATTGATAAAGGTGGGATTGGCATTAAAAATTTAAAGCTTTTCAATGACGCTCTCCAAGCTCATCTTACTTGGCATATTACTAATTCCCCTTCTAAAGCCACTAACTTTCTGTATCACAGATTTATTTCTAATCTTTTAAAAGGGAATCTCAATTTCATTAATTCTTCCATCTGGACATCTATCAGGGACTCTTATCATAAGATCATGGAAAATTCTAGATGGATGGTTAGTATTAACTCTTCTATTAACTTTTGGTGTGGTAAATGGTATGATAACCCCTTGATAACTTTGTTACCTTCTAGTCATACTCCTGTGGACACTAATCAATCTATAAAAGATGTTCTTCAATTCCATCGTCATGATCTCCCGGATAGTATTATGGAAATCATTGATAACCATTCTTTCTCTCCTGATGGTGATTTCTTGGTTTGGGAACTTGCCCCTAATGGTGTCCTAGACTCCAAAGGCTTTTATAAGCAGAATTTCTCTCACTTTGATTCTAGTTATAGTTGGGTAAGTCAGTTCAATAAACCTTGGATTAAACCCTCCAGGCTTACCCTTATATGGTGTATTTCCCATAATAGATTGCCTACTGATACTATTCTCCAAAATTTTGGGATCCATATTTGTTCTAAATTCCGCTTATGTAACCAATACAGGGAGGATGCAGATCATCTTTTCCTATCTTGTGCGACAGCCTCTGCATTATGGCATTTTGTCTCTGATCTTTTCAATTTCAGATGCTCTTTTACTGATTCTATTTCTATGTTTCTAATAAACTACACTAGATCTGACTTTTCTTTACAGATCAACAACATTTGGTTGGCGGCAGTGGCGGAGCTCATTCATGAAATCTGGTATGTTAGAAATGATCTTATTCATAATAATCATTCTTCTAAACTCAATGCAGGAAAATCTCGGATCCTTGTGGCAATCCAAGAGGCTGATTTTATTCAAAAATATTGTTGCAACAACTCAGTTGGAGATTTTTAGATCCTTCGCCGTCTTCGTGTACCTGGAAATTATCCAAAGCCCAAACGCACCTTCGAGGTTTTCTGGCAGGCTCCAATGCAGGGATGGATCAAAGTTAATGTTGATGGTGCATCAAAAGGAAATCCAGTTCCTGCCAGTTGCAGTGCTATTTTCAGAGACTCTGCTGGATAGTGTCAGGGCTGTTTCTTCGTTGGATGCGGTCACTCGTCATCGCTGGAGGCAGAACTGCTGGGTGTCATCCATGCTGTTGATTTTTCTCTTCAAAGAGGTTGGAGGAAACTATGGATTGAGAGTGATTCATCCACCGTCATTCATTCCATTTGGAATGGCATCACTCATCTGGCCTGGAAGCATACTTCACGTTGGATGAACTGCCTTACCTTTCTCCACAAGATTGATTTTATCACCACCCATACTTACCGTGAGGCGAACTCCGTCGCTGATGCTCTTGCAAATAAAGGAGTTCACCAGCAGATGACTTGGATGGACTCCCTGCCCACTGATTTATTTGAACTCTTTGATAGAGATTGTAAAAAAATCCCATATTTCAGACTCTTGTAACTTTCTTGTCTTTTTTTAATAATAATTTGTGCTTTGGTCTTTGACCAAATCATTACCTTAAAAAAAATTAAGGATACCTCCAATGAGTGCTTTGTTTAAAATATTTTATCTAGATATTACATCACTATGTAATGTATGGGATGATTGGATAGATGTTACATGATCTATATCAATGAATGGTCATAAATGATATTCCCACACACATATATATATGCCTTTTTTATAACCCTTAAAACAATCTTCACTCATTCTTAAGGTAAAACCATCTCATCTTACATAGGACCAATCTATAATCATTTAGTCAATCCTAAAAATATAATTTTGAATCATGGACTAACCAAACTTGTTACCGTATTATATCTCTTCATTCTTGAACACATTTATAGAACCCTCAATCCCCATAATATCCCATTTATTCTCCTTTATTCCCTCAACATAACATTTTTCATTCTTTTATATAGTAGTTATATATTTCTGTTCATTAATTAAAACAAATTCCTCTAATTATTATACACTATCCTTACTCATGTTCACATCCTATTAATCAAAAATCTATATAGAGTAATGAATATTAAAATTTAATTCCTCACCACCAAACCTCAAAGATAAATCTATACTAAGAACATCAATTTAGTCTATTCACAATGCTAAAAAGGGCCTTCTAATAACAAGGGGTTTTTTCTTTTCTTCTAACTAAAGCAAAGGTAAATCCACTAGGAAGTAAAATTTATCCACTTATCCAAGATAAACTAAAAATACTAGTGGAAATATCATGGCCATGTCATCCAATAAAAGGGAAAATTTAGCTTATCCTCATCTTCTCTAATCTAAATCTACTAAATTTTGAGTATGACGTGATGTATACACCATCACCTAGATCCAAAATAGAATTTCAAAAACACATATGATCCTATATTAATATGAATAGGAAAACTACCCAAATCGTATTGATTATTTGATATACACCTTGATACCAATGCTGATCATTCCCTTATAAGTTTCATTTCCCTCATCTCCTCAGGTTTCCTCTAATTTGAAACAAAATAATTCATGAGCTTCCTATACTTTTTCATATTCTCTAAAATTTCTACCGAAGGTTATTAAATTGAGTTATCTTAAATATTTACATAAAGTTACACCTGTTCCCTCAATTTTTCCTTTTTATCTATTACTGTAATGGAACTTTTGGTTTGTATAGTGACATGAGTTATTCATTAACATATTTAATAAACTAATTTCTATTCTCATACCTCCTTTTCTAATTTATCCTTTCTTAATTTTATTTTCAATATATTTTTTCCCATTTATTAATAATAGTACTCCACTATTTTATCACTCTTAGATATGATGTCCTTAAATTATCCACATGGGTTTACCTTCATGTATCATGTTTTCACTCCCATTTCCCTCTCGTTATGATAGTTTTTAGTTATTCCAAATTCATACTGAGGATTCATCATGAAATCCTTTTGATCTTCTCAGTTAGCTTATAAAAAATGATGATAACCCCAAAGGTTTTCATTAATGTAAACAATTTCCCATGAATGTAATTTGTTTGAGTATAAAGATATAGTATTTGTTGTTGTTGGAACCCTGACTCTATTTGTTTGGATCCCCTAATTTTTTATTAGGGCCTCAAATTTTATATTTTTATTATTAGTATGAATATAATATTCATCATCACTGTATAAACCTTGTGGATGGTGAATATCAATTATAATGTCCATATTCTTTTTCAAGGCTTCTATTTTCACAAAAATATAACTATTATTAGTAACCATGTGAACTCCTATCTTTTTAATTCCTCAAATTTCTCAATAGGAACAATTTATAGATATCTCATCCTAAAATAAAATCTTTCTAATAGTAATTATTTCACTTATAAAACTATAAAAAAAAGCATGAAAAAGTAGCATATTTCCTCAAGATAGTCACATATAATAAATTTTAATGAGGAACCACATCTCTATACCATATTGAGAAAAATATATTTATACACTATTTAATCGAACCACATGTATTTTAAATATATTTTTTACAAAATTAAAAAAAAATCATTAATGCACATATTCATATATTTTGAGGGGGTAATGAATCTAGTTATAAATCTTAATTCCATATCTTCAAATATAGGGATGTAATATGGTTTCATGATTTGGATTAACTCTATTTTATGTCTCATAAGAAAATATATATAATTTTATACTTACCACAACTCTAGAAAATTTATTGTATTAAAATGAATTTGAGAGGTCAATATAAATTCTTATTAGAGAATACAAATACGCATGTTGTTTCCCAATGAATTGAATTGTGTTTGAGATCATTTGGATGACTGTTAGATTTCTATAAACATTATCTATATTGAAAATATAAACTAGGATAATTTTTTACCAATATACATGATGGTAAACGAAACTACATGAGTTTCCTTTTCCTTTTCTCTTGTGCACAACTTGTTCTATGTTTTTTATCACTCTACTCCATGTATCTTATCTTGATTCGTATTCTTCCTCATGATCCTCTATATATCATGATGAAAATTAAAGAGTTTTTATCTATATTCCTATGTTGAATACTTGTTAATAAAATAGTTTTAACATGAAAATCACAAAAAAAACTAACTGAACATAATAATGAAAATTAAAATGATGAATAGAAATTAAAATTATCTAATTAAACATAGTTTTATAAATAAATATCCCTAACCATGTTACAAAAAATATTTATTGTCCCATATGTCTTCATTAGTTCCTATGAGATTTTATATATAGAAAAAATATATTTATTAAAAGTAAACCACAGAGGTGCATTGACGGTTATATTTGAGGTTGAACCCATATATATGTTGTTTAATAGAAGTTAGAGTAATTAAAATTATTTAATGGAGAGATTGGAATAATTAAATAGATTATATGATACTATGATTATTGGATCCAAGATCATATATTAGTGAAGAAAAAAAGAATAATTTATTATCCATGTTTTTTTTTTGAATTGTGTATATGAAAATACTTGGTCATAGAATTCACTCTTTTACTCAGAAACTCACATTTTCTAATAGAAATGTACTTTATTTTATATAAGAGATTGGTTAACCAAAATCATATATAAATATAATCACTATAACTTATATAATAGTCATCCATTTTATATAGCTATAAGTTAATATATTAATTAACATATCTCCTAGTAATATAAAATTTCCCTAAATGGAGATCTATATAAGATATAGAGTAATAAATGAATATTAAAAGAAAACACATACTAATAATTAAAATAATAACAGTCATTAAATAGTCATAATTTTTTAGATAGATTTATACTAATTAATTACCCCATATGCTAGTTAGGATAGAGTTTAAGAATAAACAACCCTAAAAATATTGTAGAAAAACTAAAACTAATGATGTTGATCAAAGATGAAATCCAACAATACAGCAACCTTATGCTTTTATAGATAAAAAATACACTTGAATCTATGTAATTAACCAACATAGGTCAAATATAGAATTCATACAAACTAGTTAGTCATGTAATACAGGTAAAATGTGATAATAGAAACCAATATTGAATATAATAAAAACAATTCATACAACCAGATATCAATGTGGAAATAGGTGAGATACTATAAACACATACAATCCAAGTCAAAACATGCTAAAATATGAAGTATGTAAAACCCCACATGACCAAAAATCACCAACAGACCAACCCAAACTAAAATAAGAAAAAATTATAGAATCCAACATACTACAAGATTCTTTTCCCTTTACCTAAATACAATATCTAGAAATTCCCAAAGGAAAAAGTAGGGTGTGATCCAAATCCAAGTAGGATACCACTAAAGTTTCTATACAGGGACTCATATCAAGAATTAAATAATTATATCCTTTAAAATAAAATATTTTTATAAAGATTTTCCATAAATTAAACCTAATTGTAAATCAATTTCCATTTGGTTTTCATAAAAACCTTTGATATTTTCAAATTAGAAATATGACAAGTGGAAGTGATATAAAATAGGAAATAAAATATATTCATCAAGACATACACATATCCATGAAATAACCTATCATTCAAATATATGTGTTAAAACCTTAAAGATAAATCTATGAGAAATAATCCATGATAAAAACAATCTTTCGATAAATAACCGTAATGGGAAAAAATAACAAATGAATAAGAACCTAGTATTAGGTGTTATCCAATCATAAAATGTGTATTATACAATCACATGTCCAAATATGAATATTTTTTATCCAACATATTTTTATTTCTACCAATAGATATCATAAAAGGTTACAGCCTAGTGATCCATACACATTAAGGCTACTCATGTCTCTTTCCCAACGCACCCAATAATCCCAATGTGAAACTTTCCAAATACATTTTCTAAACAATACCCATAATTTTAAAAAATGTTTTCAAATATGATCCAATCCACTTCATATTTTTAAAACCCATTTCCAAATCAATATAATCTTTTTCAAAAGCAAAACCCCTTTTTGAAAACATATTATTTTCCAATAAATCATTTAAAAAAATTATAACTTAAAATTAATGAAATTACGTAAGAAAATTATCAATAATAGTATGAAATTAATAAAAATAACACATTTTACAAAAAACTACCTTACATGGTATAAATCTAGATGCTTTTGACAACAGTTCATGGAAACCAAGAGAATGGCTTCAAAAGACAATGAACATCAAGAAATTGAAAATGATTGATATAAAACACTATATAATGACAAACCTGAATAAAACCATAAGTAAATCACCAACCATAACCAAATAAAAAGTAAAACTGAAGGTAAAACTTACCTGGAGTAATGCACTGCCACCAAAACAATCATCAATCCCTAAACAAAATTATCTGGAAGGTTTGGAGTTATCTAATCTCATGACCTGGCCTAAAGGGGTCCAAATCAAGACTACCCTAAGCCTACCTAATATAGGATAGGGGCTGGTGACTTTTTCTAAGTGGGAATATCACACAAATGGGAGGCATTAACCTAATGTACATATACACATGAGAACATATCCAAGACCATATAATGATTAAATGTAAAACAATATAAACCGATACATGCATACATATATGGTCCCACAATCACAGTATCATAGTAAATTATTGAAAGAAGAAAAGGGGAAAAATAAAATCCCAATAAAAAATTGTATAGATTCTAACCTCCTCTAAGTTATATGACTATGATAAAATTCAACCACCTATAAAATACCTTGGTCTATCTAGCTCCAACTATACTACACTAGCTCCCTGTCCTCCTAGGACACCATCAAATGGGTCCTTGTTTGTATAAGACATGACATGTTCTAGAATAAACCCATGTAGGGTTGAGTATAACAATACCTATTAGGAAACCTCAAAAATATTAAACATGAATAATCATTAATATTTAGATCATAATAGTAATATAGTAATTAATTGAAATAATAATAAACCTAGATATACTCAGGAAGGACCCCACGCCACCAAGCAGTCACAAAAAACTATCGGCCATAGGATTTGACTTAATGAAATTCTAATTCTAAGAGAATCTACTCTATGATCCATGACATAACTAGATACAATCATCCAAGAGGTCATGATTAGTGGTCCCTTCCCACAAATGATCACTGGTCTCAGAAGACCTTGATACTCAAATAGGGGGTCACTTCAAGGACTGGTGGGGGACACCATGAACCCAATATCGATCACCATAATATGTAGTATATTATATGAAAATGATACCACAAACCCTACTAATACAACTTTTTAGATAGAGGATAAACACCCAACCCAAGGAGGCCATGATGATTCCAGAAACCCCACCTAGGGTATAAAAATGATAGAGAATCACACTCCCATCTCATAAAGGGGCCCCACAAACATTATATGAGACTCATACTCATAAGGGTATCACAATCATGATATGTGTATGTAATTATTCACTATACCATTAAGGGATTAGATCATGGGAACATGATCAATTGATACTAATCAACATTCAATAAATGAAGGGCTACAAACACCCTTAAAGGGCGTACAAAGCATGTATTGGGGGGTACACAACCTTTCCAGTCAACCCTTGTTATAATAGTGTGGTGATTCCATACATGAAATATAAATATCTATATATATGACATGTAGTTTTATTATATGGTGTGTAGAGATCTCCTAAAACTCTTAATGTGATATCTAGTTATACCAATGTACACTATACTGTATTCATGTAATATGGTTGTGTCTATGTACTTCGGCCTTCCAATTATCATGTAACCTCTGAGTTACATGTTGATCTACCAATCATGTGTCACATGGCATTTGAAAAGGTCACACAACATTTTATATTTAACTCTCTATATAAACCATATGGAAACAAATGGGGGTCCCATATGGTGTGTAATACTGGATTACATTCCATTTTACATGGGATTTCCTAGAATCTCTGATTCTCCTATGTATTTTTATTGATGTTTCCACCGTTACATTCCCTATTGGGGGATTGATTATTGAGAGTTTTCCAACCCCTTCCAACATTGATTGTTGGGATCCATGTTTGTATCTTCTTGAAAAACACCACATCGAGCTATTTTTTGTTGCAACACATCAAAACTAGGAATAATAAAATCCTTCAAAAGTTTCTAATCCACCTCTGACTATACTAGATTATCACTGAACATCAATCGTACCCTCGATCATGAACCGCACATGTGGTGTTGACCCGTTTTACAAAATAATTATCATGAAATGATCAAATATTGGTCATTCATCAAACCATATTCCAAATAAATTTCCTGCAATAAATATTTGAAGAATGGGGGATCCATAATCCATCATATGTGAGGAAAAAACCTCAACCTTTATTTTTTCGGCCTCAATTGTTTTCTTATATATAGATGAATAAAGTGGGATAAAATCATAAAACGAAAATAAATCCAGAAATATAATATATTGATGATTCATAAACCAATTCGTATTTATGAAATTGATCCTAATTCATCGAATATAAAACAATGGGATGGATTTTCTAGATAAAAACGCACTACCTAGATTTTATATCGATCCCTGAAGAAGAATGGTCCTAAATTACCATCATTGGTGATATTGAAGAACTTTTATGATGTAACAATCCTTGACTGTGATCTAATCTGAAGTTTTCCTCCAATAAAACTCTCCAACGGTCCTTTAGGTATCAAAGTTTTTAGAATCCAAACCTAAGACATAACTATAAACATATATTTATAGAATATCTTGGCCTTTTCATTAAAAAAATAAAATAAATTTTATTTACATTATTCATTTGTTCCTGTAATATATTTTTTACAAACACCCTATGTCGACAATGTTTATATCTTACCTAGGGTAAAACACATGCAATGAACTCAACAGTGTCCCTATATTTCTAATATGAACCCATGTTATGTATTTATTCCACCTTTTCAATAAAAATGTACATGGTTGATATTTAATATATTTAATGTATTTTTAAAAGTTAATTTCTGGCATTTCAAGCCTCGAAATATCACATCATCTTAGCAACTAAATCTGAAAATATTACATATAATATAGATAAATAATACATGGAAAATTAGATTCATTACATTCTTCCCACGTTATTCATTTTCCTTTTGAAATAAGAAAAACCTACACAAAAAATATGAGGGTACTGGGCTCGCATTTGGGTCTCCCACTCCCAATTGATCTCCTAAAGATTCTTGTGATACTAATAGACATAGAATAAGGGAATCAATTTCCCATAAAGGATCCTCTGTAGATGATCCTTAATATCCACTCAATACTCATCAATGTTATTGATATCCCTGATGTCAAGCTTACCCCAGCTAATAACATGCAATGGGTCATGTACGTACCTTCTTAGCTGCAACACATGTAAAACATCATGTTCCTGGTCCAATTAAGGTGTTATTTCTAAGAGTTACACCACCTCACAAACTCTATATGGTATCTGGAATGGGATAATTAATCTCATAATATGATTTCTACCCTAAAAATATATATATAATCCATGATGAGGTGATACTATTAGAAACACATGTTCCCCATCATAAAACTCTATAGGTATCTTTCATTAGTCTACATAATACTATTGATGGATCTGTGTATTCATCCTATTCTTTTCTATAATCTTCACCTTATCTATAATAATTTACACAAACTCTAGGCCCATGAGTGGTGACTCACCTTGATCTTCTAAACAAAGTGATGACCTATAGTGTCACCCATATAAGGCCTTTAATAGTTCAATACTAATGGTAAAATGATAGTTGTTTTTTTAATACTCTATCGTCGGTAGGTTATCCTCCCACAAACAACCAAAATAAAACATGAAAGATCGTAGCATTTCCTTTGTGACTTGTATGGTCTGCTCGGTCTGGCTGTCATTTTGGGGGTGAAACACCATGCATAAATCTTGATAAGTCTTAATAACCTATTTTAATCCTCTCCCTAGTCTTGAAATGAAACAAGCATCATGGTATAAAATAATCATCAAGTAAACCCCATAGAGCCATATTATCTCTAGCACTAACAAACATCCTAAGATCTCTATTAAACTCTAATATCAAATGGATAGGAAGTAAGAAAACTTGGTGAGACATTCTATGATCATCTAAACAGTATCATGTCTAATGGATATACATGGTAATACCCTCATGAATTCCATGGATATCCCATCCCACATATTCTATGGAACCTCAAGGGTTGAGGTAAACCAGGAAGAACCTGGTTCTCAACCTTCACTTTCATACAAGTGAGGAACTGGGAGAAAAACTCTACAGCACAATGCTTCATTCCTGGACACCAAAACTAATGTAGGAAGTCCTGGTGATTCTTTTATAGACCTAGATGTATTTCCAAATGTGATATATTAAACTCCTTCATCACCTCATTCTAAAACATTAATGGTACTATTTTTCTCCCTCTAAAATAGATGTTGTACTCCCAACCTTTAGAATTTTCATTAAGATCATGACCAGTGGATAACTGAGTATGTAAGGTCTCACCATCGATATCATCATGTTGATAATACCTAACACATTATAAATGTGGTGGGTTAATAACCATCGACTTAAGATATGAAGCACCATCCTTTTCCACTAATGAAAAATTCAATGAGGTTAACTGCTCTAAAACCTTAGACATCAATTGAGAATAAGATCTCCTACAGAGAGCGTCTTCTATAATGTTCTCATTTTTAGGAATATAGACAATATCAAAGTCATATTCATGGATAAAATCTATCAATAACCACTATCTCAAGTTAATATTCCTTTGATATAAGACATACTTGAGAATTTTGGGGTCATATTTGACAATAAATTGCTCTCCCAACAGGTACTATCTCCACATCTTCAGTGTGAATAATATTGCTACCAACTAAAGATCATGGGTATCATAGTTTTACTCATGTAGTATCAACTTATGTGAACCATAGGAAATCATTACCCTACTTATGAATCAAAACAAAACAAATATTGGTCCTTGAATCATCTCAAAATACTACATACTCAACACCCTCCTCTTCCAATCTCAGTATGGGAGCACACTTGAACTTATGCCTCCGCTATGGAAAACACGATTAGAACCTTTCTATCCACATAAAATTTTTCCCTTTCAAGTTAAATATGTCAAGGGTGTTTGCACTCTGGTGAAATCAGGTAAAAACATCTAATAGTACCCTTCCAACCAAAGGAAACTATATATCTCAGTAACTCTATTGGATGACTCCCAAGAAAGAACTGACTCAACCTTCACTGGGTCCACTACCACTTCGGCCTTTGAGATAACATTTATTAGTAATTAGTCCTCTCAAATACAAAACAAACAAATTATATTCCAATAAATTTGGTGGTCTTATAACATGTATAGAACTATCCTCAAGTTCCTCACATTCTTCTACTCTAACGCTGAGTAAACAAGGATATCTTTGATGAAGACTAACAAAAACCATTTTAAGAGAGGCTAAATGATCTATCTCATGTGTCATATAAACACTAATGGGGGTCATCACACCTAAGGGCATCACCATGTACTCATAGTGACCACATTGACATCTAAATTATACCTTTGGTATATCCTTGTCTCATAATCATAGCTATTGATAGGTTGATCTGAGGTCAATCTTCATAAAACCTCACACCCCTCTCAAATTATAAAATTTTTCATAAATCATCGGTAGTGGATGCTTATTCTTCATAGTCACTTGGTTGAAGCCCCAGTAGTCTACACATATCCTCAAGATCTCTCGTGCTTTATTTTTTAACAACACTAGGGCCGCCTGGGGGAAATGATGGGTCACAGAAATAACTTCTCCTAAAAATTCTCCAACTTCACCCTAAGTTTTCGAAGCACTATGGGAGGCATCCAATTTTCTGGTGCAGATATAAGGGCCTTCCCGAGGTGGAAGTAAAGTCATAAATCTAACTCACATCAGGGAGGTAAGCTTATAACATCCTCCAGAAAGGCATCCTCATACTCTGTCACAACCACATGGAATATGTAGCACATAGTATCCACTAATCCAAGGTCTGTGCCAGCAAAATGGTGAGTAATCAACTACACTATCATATTTCTATGCTTGTCCTACTTCTCTAAGGTTTCTTTTTCACCCATAAAGGAAAACCTCACCCCATAACTATGGAAGCACTACATCCTCTACCTAAAATAGTCAATATAGGAATGAATAATGGACAACCAATCCATACCTGACATGAGTTCATAAAGAATCATTGATACTATAAATATATATCATACCAATATCTCACCTCAAAGTGTCATATCTCACTATCAGTAAAAGTTCACAATCACTAATTCATCACCTATCAGAGTCTATAACCATAAGCACAAGAGCCTCAACCCAGTTGGTGAGGACTCTTTAGGTGCATCCAAGAGACCCGAGATGAAATCCGGGTGGAGGCATATTTTCCGGGCTACTGTAGTAGTATTATAGCAGTATTGTAGTAGTACTATAGCAGGCACTATTCGGTACTGTAGCAGCCAGAACTATTCATCCATCTAGGCCTTCGGGCCATTAGTTTGGTCCTCGGGTCCTGCAAGGATTTTGGGCCACCCAAGGCCTTTGAACCAGTTGATTGTCAAGGCCTTCGGGCCACCTTAAGGCCTTCGGTCCACCCCAAGGCCTTCGGGCCACATGAATGCAGGCCCCAAACACACTACAAAAAATGAGCAGCCCCAGAAGAGGATTCAGAGCAGGTGAACTCACCAGAGCAGAGCCAAATGGATTGTCAGAATGAGAGGGTATGACTATGCCACCGATACCAGCCTATTCTTGTATGGGAAGCCTAGATAGAAGATCATGAAAAGGTGGAGAGCTACTATCAGGATGCAGATGCTAGGGAGGGGCAGTTCCTTCTAGATAGTCTGGTTGAATTCCCTAAGACCTTCGGGTCATGTAATCTCCTAAGCCCACGAGCCATGTAGTCTCTGAGCCTACGGGCCTTGTAAATGGTTCCCCCTAAACCCTTGAAAGGGGGGTTATCAAAAAATCAATAAACAAATTAAGGCCTTCGGGCCATTCAGTCAGAGTCTCTAACCATAAGGGTCATCCAATAGGTCAATAAAAATATCTAAGTATCAAACCAGAGAAGTGGTAAGAAATGAATGATTTTCATTTGTGAATATAAATAGTGTAGATAAGGTATATAAGACATAGGTCATACCTCATATCATCCCTCAATCCTTTGGGTCACAGACCTTCATATCTTATAGTTGGCCTCATCCCTAACCATCATCTCCTTGAACCTAGAATAGACCACATGGGGTGGTGATGGTAGTAAGTCAACCCTATGAACACCTCTTACTACTCTACCAGCCCCTCTTAGACATATTCTAACCTAGATACCACCATGATATTGCCTCTATATCTGCCTATAAGGTCCATATACCATCTCTTGTTTAGTTGTAAGATGGTTTGGAAAATTCTATGCCATATGTCCCCAACCATCATAGGAGAAAAAATGCCTCTCCCTTGGCTGATTTGAGCCATCTTGAGAACCATGTGTTGTTGACCTTGTGTCCTGGGATTTCCTCCTAAAGTGTCTGGCATGTTTGGGTACCTGTGACTATCATTGTCAACACATTTCTAGGGTCTCAACACCTGGGTGTCCACTACCAGAATTGACTATCGCCCCTACTCTTCTAGGAAGTTCTCCACCACCAAGGCCCTCACCAACACACCATCATAAGTCGGAATGAAAAGATATATCACTAAAGCCTTTATATCCTTGTGTAATAACTTCTCAAAGTTTTATGACTAAAAATGGATCTCACACCATATCAAAATAGTATGATGATAGATCAATAAACCACACTAAATAATTCACCACAATCAAACTACCCTACTGAAGATACAGATTCTTCAGCATCCACACTAATTGAAATATTAAAGGTTATAAATCCTACATGAAGAGACAATAAATGTATGATAAGGATATATAAATATCATTGTGTGACTGTGTCACTAAACTCTACAATACCTCATTAGATCCCTAATAAAACCATCACCTAGCAAAGCCTTAAAGAAGACTCAGTGGGAGGAATACTATCAAATTTTTTAGAGTCCTCATAAGTAAAAAAACTCATGTGAATACCTCTATACATTGATCAACCATTTAGGGGTTTGAATTGCCCAAAAACCTAATAGGTTGCTTCCTATGGAACTCATGTAGTTCACTCAACCCATGTGCATCCACTACTAGAATTTTGAAATTTTGTGATGGGTTATTTGCAGCGGGAGCCCGTTGCAAAAAAAAAGCGTCGCAACTAGTTTTTTTTGTGATGGGCCCATTGTAAAAAATAATACTTACGAAGAGAAGTGGTCTCATCACAATTATTTTTCCAATTAAATACATTATATATACAAGAACCTTTTGTGATGGGCCCATCATAAAAACATTTTGTGACAGGACACTGGCCCGTCGCAAATAACTTATATGTTATAAACCTGTTGCGGCGGACTTATCACAACAAAGTTATTCCAATGGTAAATCAACATGTTTCAAAAACTTTTAAATTATATATATAATACATTTATTATGGTCCCCCATCACAAAGGCCTCGTAAAAAATACTTAATAAAATAAAAATATATATTAATATTATTAAAATAAAAAAAAATTATTAAAATTATCAATATTTGAAAATACTTAATAAAAAAATTATGATTAATTAAATCAAATATTAATATGATTACAATATTAAAAAAATTAAAAAATATTAAAATTCTCAATATTTAGAAAACAAATATAAAAAAATCATAAAATATTGTTATTATTATTATTATTAGTAGTAAAATAAACAAACATTAAAAATATAATACTAATAATAAATAATATAATATTAAAAAAATATGCAATATTCTCACCAATATAAAAGACAAAAACTGTAAATAGTTCATATTACAACAAATTTTCAATTCAAAAGTTTTTAATAGAACAAAGAAAAATCACTGGGGGGATAGTCTTCTAGAGGAGCTGTAGGAGATGGTGGAGGAAAATTCATCCCTAAACTACGAGTTAGACGATGCATGTACTCCATCTAATCATATTGCTGCTACTACCATCGAAGCATGTCCTCCTCGTATTGTTGTTGCTGCTGCTGCCATCAACGCATTCCTCCTCGTGTTGCTACTGTTGCTGCTTCTACTGTCATCGATGCATTTCCTCCTCATGCTACTGTTGTTGTTTCTACTACTGAAACATCTCTTCCTTATTCTTCTAAAAACTCTCTATAAGCTCAGTTTGAGTTCACAAATACTCCTGATACTGTGATCCAGAAGATTATGCCTCTCCATAAGCTCCTCTTAAGCTAGACGCCGACATCGCAGTAGTACAATAATAAGTCCCAGGAGTCAAATGAGAGTCTATACCAACTACTCGGACCTTATCGAAGACATATTGGGTCGCCTGCATCCATACTGCTTTATCGAAATGGTGGGCACTAGTTGGATCAGCCATCTCGGCCTGACTCTCAGCCTATGTCTAAAAGGTCGCAGCCTCAAATGACACTTTTAGGTTAATTTGAAATTAAAATAGTGAAAATATTATATGCAGTTAATTTTTAAACTGAAAAATAAATAATACTAACCACAATATGACACTGGCAATCACCTCTAATCTATGCAGTGGCTGGATCACTGTACATCCTCTGATAATTGTCTTACTCCATAATATTGGGATGCTCGACTGCCTATATGAATATAAAATAAAAATTTTATATGTAATTTTATATAGAATATTTAAAATATATACTTACCATATACTCTTTATACGTACTAAATGTATGGATACCAACTCGATGTGTCACCTCCCATCTTACCCAGTTCTACCATCCCAATAAATATCTCCTCTGAAATCCACCACTCAACTAGTGTGAACATAATCCATCCCAAATGTGAGATGAAATGTACTCTGGTCGGTGGGCTCTACATGACTCATCAAATATTGTCGCTCATTATTTCTTAATGGTTGTCCTTCTCAAATTGTGAAAAAACTGATGGAAACACTCACGCATAGACACCTCACATGCCTCATGGATAGAGTCATGCATGCTATCATAGATGGGATACCATAAACCCTACAAATAATTTATAATATCAAGTAATTAATGAAATAAATTTCTAAATAAATATTATTTATTTACGTACCAACCAATTATTGAACATTTCAAGCTGCACATCAATAGGAATCTATTCCCATGTGATCCATGGCTGAGAAAAATAATTGTGCAAGATAGTGCTCCCATGTCCAACATCTACATGCGCAAAACTGTGAAAAAAGAACAAATAATCAAACAATTAGTATATAAATAAATTAATTAAATCTAACTAAAATACACAGGTTATCATACCTTTGCGTGCATGGATCGAAACCAAGATGAGGATGCCACTTGGGGATAGGTTCAGAAATCATAATTTGTGCAAGACCATGACCCCTCCACGTACCCCTGGAACCTCCAGTAGCTTGAGGGTCAGATGATCCCAAATCCTCCTCATCCAAAGGTAGCTTAGCCTCCTCCAACTCACAAAATAGATCAGGTTCCATCTGAAACACAAAATGACTATTATTAGAATATAGTTGAAAATAACTATTTCATATAGATATATATTAGTTATGGTTATAACCATTATTTAATTGTATCAATGTTCCCCTTCATCATCATATTCATATCTGACGATGTCAATATTTTCATATTCATCATCGGTGTCATCAATATCCATATGAGTTTCAATTTCATCATCTCTTTCCATTTAAAATTCATTTTTAACATCATTAACATCATCGTCATCATTGACCCATAATTGTGGGGTGTCATCATCGATATTCATGTCCCTTTGTGAAAAGGATGGATTTTGAGTAGTCTCTTGAAAAATTTCAATTCTATGTACTTCATCAGAACCACATTTAGTTTGAGTAAACTGATTTTCCTAAGATTCCATTTTTATTATGCTCCACTAACCACTCAGGTCTCTTGAAGTAGCATAGTACTTTGCATAATATATTTTATGTTCCTATTAAGCTAGTAAAAATGATTTATTTACTGCAAGAAGACTTTTATAATTAATATCAACGATTAAATGAATCGAATGAACATGTAATCCTCATTCATTATCTAACCACAGGAAGTTTAACATTATTATGTAATTTTCCCCTAGATAACACATTTTAATAATTTCATCCAACATGTCATAAAAGTAAACTTATGTTTCTCTATGATGTGATCCTCTCAAGAAAACTCCATTGTTTATTATTTTTTTATTCCCCATATGCATGTGTATGAAATAAAAAACCATTCACCACATATGCATTGTAATATTTAACCATTTTGGATGGTGGGTTACTCAATATACACAGTCGCTTATCAATTTTATCAGCATGTTAAGACACCTGAAATTTTTTAAAACAATTATCAATATAATAAATAATAAACTGAATTGATATGTTAAACCATCAATAATTTATGTTACCAGTTTTTGAAACCATTGAGAAAAAAATTTCTTTCGGCATTCTTCAAGAGCAGTTGTTGTAATTATTACTAATTATTACTAATTATTACTAATTATTACTAATTATTACTAATTATTACTAATTATTACTAATTATTACTAATTATTACTCTTTATTACTCTTTATTACAATTTATTTCTATTTATTACTATTTATTACTATTTATTACTATTTATTAGTATTTATTAGTATTTATGAGTATTTATTTCTAATTATAAGTATTTATTACTTATTATTACTAATTATTTCTAATTATTACTAATTATTACTAATTATTACAAACTATTACTATTTATTACTAATTATTACTATTTATTACTATTTATTACTAATTATTAATATTTATTACTATTTATTACTATTTATTACTAATTTTTACTAATTTTTACTAATTTTTACTAATTATTACTAATTATTACTAAGTATATCTAATTATTACTAATTATTACTAATTATTACTAATTATTACTAATTATTAGTAATTATTTCTAATTGTTACTATTTATTACTATTTATTACTATTTATTACTATTTATTAGTATTTATTGGTATTTATTAGTATTTATTACTAATTATTAGTATTTATTATTAATTATTACTAATTATTACTAATTATTACTAATTATTACTAATTATTACTATTTATAACTAATTATTACTATTTGTTACTATGTATTACTATTTTTTACTATTGATAACTAATTATTACTATTTATTAGTATTTATTACTATTTATTACTATTTATTAGTATTTATTAGTATTTATTACTATTTATTATTATTTATTAGTATTTATTTCTATTTATTAGTATTCATTTCTATTTATTACTATTTATTACTATTTTTTACTATTTTTTACTATTTTTTACTATTTTTTTATTTATTAGTATTTATTACTATTTATTAGTATTTATTAGTATTTATTACTATTTATTACTATTTATTACTATTTATTACTATTTATTACTATTTATTACTATTTATTACTATTTATTACTATTTATTAGTATTTATTACTATTTATTAGTAATTATTACAGATTATTAGTATTTAGTACTATTTATTAGTATTTATTACTATTTATAAGTATTTATTACTATTTATTAGTATTTATTACTATTTATTATTATTTATTACTAAGAATTAGTATTTATTACTAATTATTATTTATTACTAATTATTATTTATTACTAATTATTATTATTTATTTCAATTTATTACTATTTAATACTATTTATTAGTATTTGTTACAATTTCATAATATTTATTACTATTTATTAGTATTTATTACTAATTATTACTAATTAATACAATCTATTACTAATTGTTAATATTTATTACTAATTTTTTCTAATTATTACTATTTATTTCTAATTATTACTAATTAGTGTTAATTACTATTAATTACTACAAAATACAACTACTAATTACTATTTACTAATAATTATTTATATACATTACTAATTAACGTTAATAATTATTAATTATTACTAATTACTAAGAATTAAACTAATAATTTAATTTTATTATTACAAATAAAATGTTGATGACAAAACAATTTAAATCTAACTTAATTACAACTAATCAACAATAATTAAAATCAGTATAAAGAAATGAAATAAATACTATATTAAATAAAACATAAATACCTTTAAATTTGATCTCCTATAATTGTAGGCGGCTTCACAACTTCTTCGGAAAAAAAAAGCCAACTCCGAAAAATTTTCACTCTAAATTTAGAGTTTACAAAAGCAGTGGAAGAAGAAATTTAGGCGAAGAGAAGAAAAAAATAGAGGGGATGTATATCTAGGTTAGATTAGTTGTGATGAAACTATTAGCGATGAGAATCCCATCGATAATAGTACTTTTTGCGATGGGACCCATCGCAAATACCTTCAGCCGCATTAATTATGGCTGACGGTTAAAAGGTTACTTACAACGGGACTCGTCGCAAAAAGTAACATGCCTACACACTATTTGCGACGAGACAACATCCGGTCGCAAATAGGTTTTTACCGCCACCGGTTATTTATGATGGGACCCGTCACAAATGTCCTTTGGGGGTTGAACTAGTTTTGATGGGGGATCCTCCATCACAACTAGGTCTTACTGCCTCCCAGCTTTACGACGAGTAGTGCCAACCCGTCGCAAATACCCTTTCGCGTGGTTTGGCACACAAACTGCGCCAATCTGCACGTAAGTTTTTGCGATGGGGCACATGTTCCCATCGCAAATAACCCATCACAATAACAGTTTTTCCCATAGTGATCTTCATCTGTAAATGCTAGTGCTAGATGTTGCTCAATGGGAGGTGGTATAGCTAGCGATCCACTCTGAGGTGCCATCTATGATATATTCCCCTATATAGTAACCTCGTCACTCAGCGGATCATCCTTGTGATCACGCACTGGAATCCTGGTTGGCCATCATCACAGAGGAATCTTAAAATAAACTATATGTAACACAGTTATAGAGTATATCTGGGGAGATGACTCGATAAGGATATAAAAACCACAAACCATTCCCATTTGATGCATATACCATTTTTTCCTAAAACCAATGTCTATATATACTGATTTAAAAGATAGGTGATCATAGTTATGGTGTATGGATTCCTCATTCCCCACGCCAATAATAAAGTCCTGACCTGAAATTTGAACTTGAAACACTTAAAATTGTTCGCCCAAACCAAACTCAAAAGCTTCGGTCCTAAGGTAGAACCAACTACTATGATACCTTGCTATCATGACCCATCCTAAAAGGTCCCAACTCAGGTCTACCCCAAGACCACCTCCAATAGTTTAGGGGATAGTGACCAACACCAGGTAGGTATATCACACAAATTAGAGGCATTAACCTAATGTACCTATACACATGCACACATCTCTATGACCGTACAATACTTAAATGTAAAAAAAATGAAACCAACACATGCATATATATATGATCTCACAATCATAGTGTGATAGTAAAGTACTGGAATAGAAAAACCATAAAAATATAGGGCTAACCAAAAACTAAAAACAGTTCAGCCTTCTCAAGTGGTGAGGACTATGATCAAATGAAACCAGAGAGAAAACACCTCAATATGTCCGGCTCAAACTATGGTCCGCCAGCTCCTAGTCCTCCTAGGACACCATAAAATAGTTCATCTTCTACATAAGACATGACACATCATGGGAATTCCCATTCATGGGTAAGTATAAAAATACATAGTATGAAACTTTGAAGACACTAATCATGAATCATCAAGAATATTCATCTCATAATAATAATATAGTAGTGAATAGAATCATGAAGAACCCATACATACTTAGGAAGTACACCACACCACCAAGTGGTCGTAACCAACTCCCAGCCACAAGATTCTGCTCAATGAAATGCTCATTCCACGATAATCCACTCTAAGAGCTATGGCATTACCAAGGACACTCATCTAAGAGGTCAAGATCTTTAGGCCCCACCAATGAAAGCTCACTAGTCTCAGAAGACCACAATACTCAGAGAGGGGGTCATTCCTTGGACCGTCGGGGGACCCCACAAACCCAATCTAGATCAATTCATTGTGTAGGGGATCATATGACAATGATTCCATTAACCTTATTGACACGACCTATTATATTAAGGATCAAAATCCTACTCACAGAAGTCATGTTGATTCCAAAAATCCCACATGGGATATAAAAATGATAGAGGGTCACACTCTAGTCTCACAAAGGGACACCACAAACTCTATCTAAACCTCATCCTCCATAGGGGATCACAATCCTATGGTTTGGATGTGATTCCACACTATAACCTCAAGGTAATGGACCATGGGAACATGATCAACTGATATTGTTCCAAACTGGAGAATCAAAGGGCTAGAAACACCCTAAAAGGGGGTATATAGCATGTACCAAGGGCACATGATGTGTCTAGAAAACCCATGGTCTATTCATATGATGTTGTCTCACACGACATGTAAATATCCATACCGACAGCATGTAAAGGTAGTATGTGGTGTGTAGAGATTTCATGGAACTCTGTCTATGTCATCTGGTCCTACATGTGTACACCAGTTCATGTCCCTGTACTCTAGTCATGTTCATGTACTTCAGCCTACTTGTGATTGTTTACCCTCCAAGTTTCACATTGAATCTCCGAGATCATGTCACATGGCATATGATATTTAATTCTCCATGAAACCCTAGGTCCACACAGGGGGTCCTACATGGAATTTAACACCATATTATACACCTTATAATGCAAGATTTCCTAGAATCATTGGATCTCATCCGTATTGTTGAATTTATTGTCTCCATTGTGTTTCCCATAAGGAAATATTTGATCGAGAGTTTTCCAACCATTTTCAACGTAGATCATTAGAATATGGGTTTATATATTATTAGAAAACACCAACATCGAGCTATAAATTGTTGTGGCACATCAAAATTATGAATAAAAGAATATATAAATCTATTCATATCTACCTATGATCATACTCCACCATTATCACACCTTGACCACACCCTCGAACAAGAACTGCACCTGCGATATCAATCCATTATGATAAGGAAAAATCATATAATGATTAAATACTAGGTATTTATCAAACCACATGCCAAATAAATTTACTGTGATGAATGTGTGAAGAATGGGTAGAGAAATCCAAAACCTTCAAATATGAGGAATGAACCTCAAATTTTTTTCATTCAGCCTCAATTGTTTTAACTGATATAGATTAATAAAGTGGGATAAAATCAAAGAAAAAAATAAATCCATCAATTTAATCTACTGTTGATGCAAAAATAAATTATTGTTCATGGAATTAATCTGTGTTCGACCAGGATAAAATAACAGGATGGAATAGAACAAGAAAAATATCCCACCTAGTGTTTGGATCAATAATTGGTGGAGAATGGTCATGTGTTTTCATCTTTTTTGAGATACATGAACTCTGATGGTGCAATGATCCTCAATAATGATTTTCTTTGGTGTTTTAAGCCACGAACTCACTCCAACATTCCACTATGTCTCCAGGGTTTTGTCATCCAACCCTAATAAATCTCTATAATTGTATATTTATATAAAATCTCAGTCACTGCATCAAAAAAAATTAAATTAAATTAAATTTATTCATTTTTTCCCACAAAAGTTTTTTCACAAACACCCCACACCGACAATGGTTATTTCATGCATAGGGTAGAACCCATGATATGAACTCAATTATGCCTACATACTTATTATTTAGGATCCCATTTGAGATTTAATTTAGTTTTTTATGGGAACTTCATGCGTATGATATTAAATATATTTAATATATTTCAAAAATTAGTTTCATACATAGAAACCTTCTAAATCTCACATTATCTCAGTGCCTAGCTCTGTAAATAATCTATCTAATATCAAAATAAAATACATATAAAATTAGACTTATTACATCCTAAATCGAAAATGAGTGCTTTTAGGTCGAGTGGGAGAAGATGTTCTAAAAAAAGAAATGATAATTCATTCAAGCAGCACCCTAAAAACAAAAATCACAACATTTACATGGAATTTAATACAATTACACGCCATCTAATCCATGAATCTCATATACTCCAAAAAAATGGTCAAATTTTTATTAAAAATAATTTATTTTCCAATACATGATGTGAACCCTTTTCACATTGCGTAAACCCCTCATGTTATGAATACAGACCATGGCTTCAACCAAGTGGCCATTACATAGCATGTAATTTCCCAGTGAATAATAGAAACTCAAGGTTTAAGCTAAAAATTCCATTAAATACTTGAATTCACTATTACAAGTATCCACCTAATTCATTTCTATAGTTATTCACCCAAGGAAATTATAAACCAAAATCAAAGTTTAAAACATAATAGACATTAAGGTAAAAGGCATTATAATATCACCACTATAAATGCTTTCTTCCCCCATAAATATCTCATGATATTGGATCTGAAAAAAGATAATGACATTGATACCTCATCAATGACTCTCTCTCCTATACCTTAGAGATATCTTATCCACACTACCATTATACCTAGATCAGATGGGTCATTTTACTACTTGGTTCCTTATAATAGTGATCCATAACCTAAACTGGTTGCTCAACCAAAGTGGTATCTGGATCTAGATAAAAATCCTCACATCTAATAACAATGGATAAATATGGTATATACCTCCCCAACTAGAAAATATGATACAAATAATAGATATATTTAAATCTAGATGAAAAGTAAAACTGATAGGCTACCCTCCCATATTGTCCAAAAATCTCAAATGGTCCCACAAATCTCAGAACCAGATTACCCTACTGACAAACATGATGGTCTCCCAAGTGAGGTGAGACTCTGAGAAAGACTTCATCACTAACCTAAAACTATAATGTATGATAATGACTATCAAAATTAGATTTATAATGACTTTATATTGTGATCATTCTCATCTGGATCAACTACACCATCTACGTCATCTTCTGAACAACACTCGACCCAACCAAGTACTGATCTCCCAACTCTTCCCAGCACAATGGAGATCTAAATGGACACCCATAAAAATACTCAAAGGAAGCCATCTTTATCAAATCATGATCACTATTTTCATAGGAAAATTAAAACAATGGAAAATGATTTTCTAAATATCCTACAAAATCAAGCACACAAACTCAAAGAATATCCTCTAGAACCTGTATAGTCCACTATGTTTTCCCAGATGTCTATGAAAGATAAGTAATTATAGATTTAATATTAGAACCCCTTTCCTCCTGAAAAACTTTCCACTACCTAGATGTGAACCTCAAGTCCCTGTTTGATAAAACCATATAGGGAACCCCACGAAGCCTCATAATATCTCAGACATTCAAGTCCCCAAGTTGTTTTACTTTCGTAATATTATTAATAGATGTGAAATTAAATTATTTCATGAGTTGATCAATGATCACCTAAATATCATTCTTCCCACTATGATTATATGGTAAACCAATGAAAAACTCCATGAAAATATCATCCCACTTTCATAATATAATTGTTAAGGTTTGTGACAACCCCACAGGTTTCTAGTGTTACGCCTTAATTATCTAACAAGAAAGACACCACTATACCAAATTCCGAATCAACTATCACATCATTTTCCATTAATACTGATGACTCATTTCATGGTATATATTGGTATCCCCATGGTTCACAGACCAACAAGAATGGTTTCCACTTTCCAATAAGTCCAGCCTTAGGGAAAAAAGAACAACCAACATACTATGGAAGCACAAAACTCCACTGGAAGACTGAGACCACTCATATGAGGCCTCCCACTATAAAGGATTTTACTAAAACTCTAGCACTCAGTGTCTGCCACCTGCTCAAGATGGACTCAAAAATCAAATGATGAGTCGTCTTTCATCGAATTCAATAACACCTATCCACCAAACACTTCTACTTCCAAGCTCATCTCAGCAAAAGAACTCACCAGAGACCACTCCTTAACTAATTCCTTCACAAATTATGTTTTTAATTTTATAATCAATGCAATAGAACCCATATTATTTTTCCCATGATTATAAGAAATATGAAAATCAAAATTTTGACGATACACCACCAAACATCTCTATCTCAAATTTAGATCCCTTTGATTAAAAATATATTTCAGGGTTATATGATCAGAATATACTATAAAATCCTCCCCAAAGATATAATGATATAATATTTTGAGTCAATACATAACTGCTAAAAATTTAATATCAATGATAGGGTTGTTCCTCTAATGAGGGAGTAACTGGTGAGAGCTATACATCACAACTTGTTTCCCTTTTATTAAGAAACATCCAAAACTCGTACTAGTAGCATCATAAAAACCCATTATAAACCATTCTTAGAACAAGATGAATAAAAATTGGTGTTGAATTCAACATCACCTTCAACTCCTCAAAAGATCTATGAAACTTGACATTCCAATAAAACATTACACCCTTATGGGTTAAAGCTATCATCACATATGAAAGCTTGGATAAGTACTTAACATAATGTCTATAGTAACCAACCAAACCCAAGAAGCTCTAGATATTAAACACATTTATAGGAATCTTATAGGACATAACTGTCTGTACCATTTTTGGATATACTGACAATACCCTCTCAGATATCATATGCCCTAGAAACTTCACTTCCAATATCCAAAATTAACATTTGGAAAGATTACCAAACAGATGATGTTCCCTCAAAGTTCGATTAATGATATCTAAATGTTCCATATTATCCTCCTCTAACATGGAGCACACCTAAATGTAATCCATGAACACAAAAAAATTCCAAGAACCGATGAATTATCTGGTCCATCAAATCCATAAAAAAATTAATTTCATTAGTGATACCGAATGGAATACCCAAAAACTTAAAATTAATGTATCAACTTCTAAATGTGGTCTTAGGTATATCCCCTTATTAGAATATCAACTAGTAGAACCCTGACCACAGGTCAATCTTACAAAACTAATGAGCTCGTATAAGCTGATCAAAGCTATTAGTAATCCTGGGTAAAGGATGTTTGTTTTTAATGGTCACCCAATTCAACATTCGATAATCAATACCAAGTATGAGGCTCCTATCTAACTTCTTAGAGAAGGGGGTATGAGAAGCCCATATTGACACACAAGGAAGAATAAATCCTTTATCCTCTAGGTTATCAAGATAGACCTTATGATCCACAAACTTTATAGATTATATTTGTAAAGATGACATCGAAATGAGTATCATATCAAGTATAAGGTTAACTATAAACTTGGCCTCCCACTAGGGTGGAAGACTAGGAAAAACATCTAGAAAGACCTCAACGTATCCACACACAACTATAATAAGTTGACCAACAAAGAAATAATCAACTTCATCTAGAAAATATCTAAAAAATGGAATGATATTTCCCCTTCATAATAAATGATAGGCCCTTCCCTCCCTAATTTAGAGTCCCGCTCACCCTGTAAAACCTGATTAACACCATAATCAGATAATAAATGAACCTAATGGTGATAATATTTATCTGGGACATAACCCTAATCATACAATCTATGATGATAATAAAGTCTAAGATGTCAATATCAAGCAATAAGAAGTCACACACCTCCTTGAAGACGAATATCATTATGAGACATACATAACATCTAAAACATTGTTTTTAAATCTTTTCAAAAGTTGTGGAAAGATGCAATAAGAATTTCATAACTTCTGAATACAAACCTAACTCTTTAAATAACTTTAACGGTATAAAATAATATGTATCATTTGTATCAAACAAATATACCACCATAAAATATGATATTAACATCGTACCTCTAACAGTAGTTATCCCTACTTCAGATTAATATATCACATATTCTACTAAATAAATTCATCTAGTATTAGCCACATTAACATATCCCTTGGCCTAAGGATTAGACCCACCACCCTTGGAGGCATCTGTATGAACCTACGAACCCTTGGTGGGAGTGTATCCTTACCTACTTTCATAATATATCTTTTTAAAAAAATGTTTTAAATGGATAGATCATCTATAAAGATGGAATTTCATAGGCGCTTATGCATAACTAGGGGTAGTATGGCCTCCCCTTCTACAATTGAAGTAGAAAACCTAATGCTACCCTGTCAAATCCCATGAAATTGGTCCTAAAGAAAAATGACTACTCTTACGCTTTCTTTTATGTCCATAAGATGCACCATGTCTAACTACTAAACCAACAGAAGATCTACACAATCCTCTGTTCCCATATATGTTTGTCTTACCCAAAGATGAGTTTTCAAAAGCCCCAAAAATGTTCTAAAGGCACATGACTATCAACATCGATTGAATGTCATGCCTCAGTCCTAAATAAAACCACCAACCCTTTAGGTAATCATTAGTGAAAATATTTGGTGATAGATTCCCCAAATCCAAAAAATGGGTAGAATAATCTAGAATGGTATGCTCCACTTACTCTAAGGTCAGACACTCCTGGGTCTTCATGGAAGAAAATGTATCTTTGTAAACTTTTTGATAAAAAATTTTCCTTAAAGAGGACCATATAAGATTATTTTTCTACTTATCTTGCACAATAGATTCCCACCATCTCCTTTCTAGTTCCTTAATATTATATGGGGAAAACCCCACCTTAGTGTCTTCATATGTCTTCAATAAGTTGAAGATCCACTCTATTTTATCTAGCCACCCCATGAATTCATGGGGTCCTTTATCACCATGAAAGATGGGAGGATTCTTATTAGTAAAATTAGAGCCATGATCTAGTAGGCATTCTGGGTTCTCGGCACCCACATAACCCAAATTATGAATAGTGTAGATAATAGATTATACTAAATTAGGGTCTACTGGAGGGTTCTCCTATAGAACCTATCTCACAACTTCCTCTCTTGGATTTGGATGATATCTTCTTGGAGGAACTTTCTAACCAAATACAAAGACCAATCAGTCATGAGAAATTTACAAAATCATTGGACCAACATCCATTATTGGTATCTATGAATTAAAAAATTAAGAATTTAAAGAAAGAATAAAAAAGTATTACTTAAAAAGGAACAAGTCAATTTAAATAAACATCACATGCATTCTATTCAAATAATCTCACACTCCAAGTACCAAACCTGTTAAAAAATCCCTAACCACCTATGGTAACTTAGGTTCAATCACGGAAGTGGGTTGGGTAGAAACCTTTTCCACACATACTATTTGAATTTTGATAGTCCTAACTCCAATCTACTGAATACATAGAACCAAAAAAGGCAGGTCTAACACACTTTAGTTTGATCATCACTTTGATACCAAATTGTAATAAACAAACATAGTTCAACTAGAGAAGACACCAGAACCATCCCATCACATGATATTTCTAAAAAATGATAATAGAATTTTTTTTTTCTTGAATATAATCAAAAAAATATATTAAACCATATTACATAGAGAAAAAAATGATATACCACAAATACATAAAATCCAAGCCAAAATAAGATAAACCATGAAATAATTCAAACCCTATATGACCAACAGTCACCTCCATACCAACCCAAACAAAAAGCCACATCAATAATAGAATCCAACATATGACAAGTTTCTCTTACCTTTACTTAAATCCCATAATAAAATATATAAAAACGGAAAAGGAACAAGTAGGTTGTTATCCAAATCCCGGTAGGATACCACCATATTTTCTATTCATGGTCTAATATAAAGATCGAAACAATTCAAGCCTTTAAAACAAAAAAATTTACAAATTTTTTCATAAAATAATTCTTTTTTTATACTTTTTTTTTCTTTTCATAAAATACTTTCATATTATCAAACCATAAATATGAGAAGTAGAAGTGATATAAAATTGAAATCATATCCATGCATCAATATGTACATATATCCACAAAATAACTTATCATGTGAAGCTATGTGTTACAATCTCATATAAAAATATGTGAGTAACAGTCCATTATAAAAATAACAATGTGATAAATAACCATAAATGACATATGAAAAATAAAAAATAACCTCATATTTATCCCTAGCCTGTGGAAAAATTAAAACTAGAAACTCACAATCCTAAAAGTTCATACAATATATCCAACATATTTTGAGTCCTACCAATCGATATAATAAAAGGATACCACATAGTAGTGAAACGCACACTAAGTCTACTAGTGTTTCTTTCCCAACATACCCAAGGGTTCCAATATGAAGTTTTTTGAATGAAATTAAAAAATCATGCTCATAGTTATATAAAACATTTCCAAGGATAATCTAATTTGATTGAAAATTTGAAAACCCATTCCCAAATCAAGAAAATATGTTTTCAAAGAAAAATCATATTTTGAAAATATTTTCCTTTCTAAGAAATCAATTGAAGCACTTATAACTTCAAATCAATGAACATACCAATGTAATTTATCAATAATGAGATGAAATGCATTAAATTAACCCATTATGTAGAAACACCCACCTCACATAGTAAAATCCTACCAACTTTCAATAATGGTGACTGGAAACCAAGAGAATGGCCTTTGAAAGATAAGGAATTCCAAGAAACTAAAAGGGGTAGAGAGAAAACACAATATAATCACAAACCTAAACAAAAAAATTAGTTGAGGCCACAAAAATAATTAAATATAAATAAATATCAAATGGAACACTTACCTAGAGAAAATAAATATAATTACAATAATGATAAATAACTAAATGAAATGATTTAAAAGGGTCGAAGGTGTCCAAAATAACCCCTTAGAGATTTTAGGTTGAGAGGAAGAAGATGTTTTAATAATGAATTGAATATTTAGCCAATAGACACCCTAAAAACCCAAATCATGATATTTTCATAGCGCATAATTCCATTTAATGTCTTGTAATCCAAAAATTTCATATACACTAAAACATTTATCACCTTTATATTGAAAACTCATTATTTTCTGATACATAATGTGAACCCTTTATATGGTGTCTAAACCCCTCACACACTGTATCAATTTCATGGCATCTTCTCAGTGTCCATTACATGTAATGTACTTTAATTACATGGTGTTTAATTTCACATAGAATAGTTGAAAATGCAGGTATAAGAATAAAATTCCAAAAAAAATCCATGACTTCACCATTATAGGTATCCTCACAATTACTTTTTGATATTATTCACCCAATGAAAAATGAATCCAAATTAAAATTCTAAAACATATCTTCCAAAAAGGTAATGGGGAATTATAATCACTATTTATATTCTAATATATCTATATATTTAATTACCACATAAACTCTAATTCTAACTCCATTAAAAGTTTCTTCTAAAATCATCTAAAATATCCTTAAAATAGTATCCCCCAAATTACCCACCAAAATAACTGATCATTTTTAATATTCATATCTTATATCTATTATAAATGTAAAACGCATGGTATTGAAGTGTTATTTAAGGTTTAGAGGGATATTTCTTCTTAAATTCCCTTCACTGGCATTGAATGGTCATGACACAAATATATCATCCTTTATAAATAAATTTTCTCTATATATATCCCTCAATATATTATATTTTTTTCTTTTCATCCATTATATAGTATCTATAATTAGACCACAATCATATCCTTCCCTTGGAATATTGTATAATCTTCATGATTTGACCATAGTGAAAACAATGTCTTTATGGCATATTAGACTCTACCATGCTACATGCATGAACTCATGTATATTTTTTTATACAGTCTCCACCCTTCCCATTATTTTGTATCATGAGATTCATTTATCTATGAAAAAAATTTAGGAATGTACATTCTCCTTCCAATGCATGCATCACATCATGATGAAAGGGTACTGGTATGCAGTGAAATGGATATTATTTTTCAAATCATCACATCCATATTTCATGAGTAATCACATGTATATCATTCATATGTTAGTACCTCATGTAATGATGATTGTTTCACAATACAACAGGTATCCTAGGTGAATCCTCTACAAAATTGAGTTAGATATAATAACACATGAAATCCCACTTTAAAAACATGAGGATTTTGTTTAATATCATTCAAGTAGGAACATGGTTTAAGGTTATATCATAAAGGCACATATTTATTTATACATGAGTATTGAAATTATTGAATTCAACATACACAAAATCCAAACCATAACTCTTAAATTTAAATGAGTCCCTTTCAATTCATACGTGAATAGGTTCATTGTTATCATTCTTACACATATTCTATTTTCATTTTAATTAAAGGATTTATTCCACTTTATCCTTACACAACCAATTAATAACACATATTAATCATTACATAAAAACCATCAATATATTTTAATTATACACAAGGGGAGTGCTCTTGATTTAAATCCTACACTAGTATGATGTCATTACAATTTAATTCCCATTTTATTCTAAAATTTATTTAAGACCCATTCTCTACCATAAAAATAAAAACAAATAAAAATAATGAAAACATATCCATTTTCAATTAAAAATATATAAATTCGTAATAAAAAATTAATTCATGAGTTTTAACAACAAGTAGTCTTTATCCATCACATAATTAGTTCTGAAAACTCACTTAGTTTCATCTTATGTCATACTCAATATTCCTAGTCAAGATCACCTCCTACTTAGATAACTAAAGTATAACACCGTGAGATCACCCCTGTCTTTCACCCTAAGTGTGAACCAGATGTTCAATTTAATACCTACCTACGTCAAAAGCAATAAATACATGAAGGAAACTATATCATGTTTCTATTAGTGTCTATGTAACTATATATTTGATTTTAGGTCCTGAAAGAATTATAATTGGTCCCCAATACCATCACTCACATAATGGAAACTACTGATAGTTTTTATTCAGGTATGCACACCCACTTACCTATTCCTAATATTCCTAAAATATATAGAAATATATATAATGTTTTAATATGGGGAATCATGAATACAAAATAAAATTTATCCTCTTAATAAGTATCTATCCATCCTTGGCAGAGCCATCAGCAACAATCAATCATCATCCACAAGACACTAACACAACTAAGATTCTTAAAAATTAATTATAAATAATTAATAATTAATTTAATAAATTAATATTTTATTTTTCAATTAATAAAAAATGATGGATAATTCACTAGAGGGTGTAATTATGATAATGCATTACTAAACATGGTATGGGCCACTCCATACGTACCCCTGATCATGCATCCTAAAAAACCCCCAATATCATTGATTGTAGAAAAATTAATTAAATTCCAATATGATAACAAACTAATTAATATTTAAAGTAGTTTACTACCATAACTTAATCTATATTCAACAATTAACATTCATCAATATAGACCAACCACCAATTAAAATGTGAAAAAGGATCGTTGTTGTGGCCTGATTCCCCCATGAATTAATGGAATTTTACATAAAAAACTAAAAATATAAAATAAACACTTAAAAAACCACATGGAATCAAAGGTTAGTAGTATATGAAAAATTAGAGAATAGGGGAAGTCCCCCCTTATATTGACTATACTGGAAAGAACACCCTTGAATGAGGTGTATAATAAATAGTGGGAAAAAAATTTATCCTCCCATTAAAAGAATATAAGACAACACATAATAAAATTTACACTACCACTAACAACCTAGAATTACACTAAAACCCAAATTTATAACAACAACCACTCTGTAGCCCTAGCCAGGTTATTTTCACCCCTTACACCTTGACCTGTTACCTAGTGCACCCTAACTGGGAACTTGATCCCCCACCTTAGCCACCCGTATATATTTTCAATTCCCAAAACCATTAAAACTCACATTGGGTCTTCTATAACTAATAAAAACCCTTATAAATGTCACTATTAAAATCTAATACACCTATATAAACACAACTTCTCAATCCAAATCAAGAAATCCAAAACAATCTCATATTCACCTTTATTAAAACTAAACATTTCTCTGACTCCATCGACATCCATATGTGATGTTCATTAAAAAAAATTATACATTAGTGAGGGGTATTAACTATAAAATTATGGTATTTCTCCTCATAAAAAAAATTCAAAGGCTATATTGTATCATAACCTTAGGAATCATGGTGTAATACCCTCCAATCTCAGTCTATGTTATAGACTAGCCATTAAATCATGCCATAACACCCTATTTCATAGATTTGCCAAAATTTACTTACAACCCATTAAAACATATCATATATACCAAGGGTAAAATCATATAATTGTTACATGAACCCACTCAAAACTTTAGATCCAAATCTTATATATAAGTCAATACATCAAGGAGAAAGTAATAATGTTGTGATAAAATGTTTTCTTAGACATAAAAACATAATCATACACAAGAAGATCATGGAATGATTCCTATAATTATGGTTAAACTCTTCTTAAATTTAGAGATTTATTTTTACATATCATATATTCCTTCAACTATTTTTATTAGATAAACTATCTATAAAATTAATTAAAATTTTCAATAAATTTACTAGTCTTCATGATGTGGGTCATTACAAAATCCACACAAAATGCATCTATTTTGTAAACATAATAACTAATACTTTTATGAAACACCATGACCTATATTATTAATATTATAATTATAATTCAATTGTGTTTCATCTATGATTAAAAAAATACTTTGGTTTCAGAACTCCAGTAACCCAACACACTGGTAACTGAAGTATGTCATACAAAAGCCCTAATATTTTCATTACATTATCTATGAATACCATCAAATTACTAAAAACCTTTTCTATAATCTAATAATAAAATACCTATTATTATAAAACTAATCATTCAAGTAAATTTTAAATTACATTCATTAAAACATTTATAAGTTCCATAATTAGGACTATCAATTCAAAGACAATGAGACGCCAATAATTCTTTTCCTTTATGGTTCTCCCCTCAAAAAGGGTTAACTAATAATGATTGATTCAATTAAGTTAGGATTCATAATATAGATACCTTTCTTTAAATACCACTACAAATGATAAAATCCATAAGCTTACAATCTCCACATTCACCTTCTTAATACTAATACTAAACACTAATATCATTAACTTGAGACACATGAATCTCTCAAAACAAACTTAATATAGAAGAAAAGCACCAAATATAATCACTCTATAACTCCCAATGATAACAAAAAAATAAAACCTAGTTTATAATTTTTATTTTTTAATTAATTAAAAATAAAATAATTTCATTTTATACTGAAAAAAAACCCATAAATGTTTTTATGAATACCCCTATAATCCATGTGTTTTGATTATAAAACCCAAAACCCCAAATATATAGCATGTAAATTTTATTCCATTAAAAACTAATCCAATTTAAAAAAAATAAAAATAAAATTTCAAAAACTATTCTCTTAAGTTTACTTATAATATAAAAATACTACCCATTTTACTAATTTTTCATTCCAGTGGATGAATTTTATTTTAAAACATGGGTTTATTCTTAAAAATAAAAAACTCCTAAAAATCACTATATTATGGTGGTCGAACCAAAATATTCAATAACTAATCATAGTATCCCAACATATCTATATTAATATAATGAATATTAATAATAAATTAGAGAAAACTTTGAATAGATTATGAGTTACTTTAATTATAAGGAATCCCAATAAAGAATTGTTTCCTAATAAACTTCATATTGGTTAAAGTATCATACCATATGAATTCATTCATCATGATATGTGAAAAACCTAATGAAATTAGAATGATCCATATATAAAATCCTAAGTATCATCCATCCCTTGTAGGGATTATCGATCAAATACCTGAATAATATGTATATTTCATACTCCCAGCTGTTAACAACCCATAAACATGTGGATTTTAATTGAATCAATGGTTTATAGTAATTCTCTTGATTTACCTCTAATGTTTGGATATCCTATTTACACTACATTCTAACATTATCGGAACCAAACATGTGATTTGATACTATAGTTTACCAATCCTAGTTCACCTCAACCATGAATGAACTGGGTTTTGTACACTATAATCACACCTCCTTATATGCTCTAGGATACTAATTATTGATGAGGTTCCATGAGTAAAGTGGATAGAATATTCCGTCATTGGGGTATATAGTAATAAATAATAGCCAAATAAATTTAAATAAAAGTCACTAAAATATAATTATAGGATAAAAGTATAAATCATAACTACATATCATAAAATAATAAGTAAAAACTTTAATTCTATAAAAAATGTGTAGCACCAATGTTAGGTGTTAATATAGGTATAAAGTGGATTTCTTAAAGGTAGACCATATATTGATAAGCAAAAAATTAATCAAAGGATTGAATATATATCAACACTCTTCTTGAGTGCATGAATAATCCCTAACTATTGACTCTTACTCGGAATTTCAAAATCCATTGATTTTAGGTTTCTTACACCACTAAGAACACTAACTATAAAATTGATATGGGTACCAACATTACCAATATGGGTGTGAACAAAACATTGTAGTTTTTTATCAATAGTGTCCCTAAACAAAATAATATAATATTATTCTTCCTATATAAAGTGATATTATTGACTTAAAATTAAATAGATAATGACAATAACAATTCATATGGAATAATTATAGGTAAAAAACAATAACAAAGCTGTGAAAATTCCATATTTTTATGGTTCCAGGGTTACTATAAATATCTAACATAATATTGAACTTGGAAACTCATCCCAAGTTATAATTAATGGTAATAACTTCCCTTCATAATATAATTATTTAAATTTTTTTAGGGTATCCCAATAGAATATCTGAATATGAGGGATTAAAGTTCATATAGAAATATAACCATCTACAAAGGGATAACACATATTAAACACATAGTACCATCCATGGTAATAGTATCTTAGATTCAAAATATATAAGAAGACATCACAACTTAACTATATGATCTAGATAGGGAATAACATCCTTATCCATGATTTAATATATATATATATATATATATATATAGGAAATACATCGAAATCCCTGATCTATAACACAAATAAAAGGTCATCATGTCACATATGCATTGAAATTCATATGGTAATTATAAAGACCCATGCTCCAGTAGACCACAGTTGATGTTTACTTTATTACATTGATATAAATTACAAGTGATCACATCCTGAATGGATTAACAATTTAGTATGATTGGTAAAATAGATACATACATGATTCTCACATATATTTGAAAACATAATAAATAAATAAAAATTATTTTATTTCATAAAATCATTATTCTATCTAATATATCCTTTCATTTGATTCATAGTACACATTATGGTATCTTGGGTAATTAAAATAAAGGGTGAGATTAGATGCTCAGTAAGGGTTACATATAAGAGTATATATTTTAAATAAATAATACATAATCAATATGTAATGTTAAATAAATGAAAATAACTTTAATCTAATCAATATCTTTATCCTAAAGAATAAGATGGTAAGAATAAATGATGATCAAATAATGTGATATAAATAATCGCATGTGATTGAAACAGATCCATGGATTTTATAACTATTCAAATAATCACATGGAAATCAATAAATTATTACATAATGATGGAATGAATAATTATAGACATGTGAAATTTAATGTTGATTCCTTGTTTCCAGATATCTAAAAATACCATCAAGGCCTCATGCCAAGACATTTATATAAATGGGTAAAGCCTTGGTTGTATACATTGACCATTTTTTCTTATGATACCTACCAATTAATCGAGGGTATATGTAATTTTGGGCCCCATCCATCCCTTAATAAGTCCACATAGGCCTTCGGGTCAGTAAGGCCTTCGGGCCACCTCAAGGCCTTCAGGCCACCTTAAGTGCAGATGCAAACCAGACAACCTATAAGGAACAAAATTTAGAAGGAGGAGGAGCAAAGAGATTTCACCATAACAGAATCTAAACGGATTGCAAGAATGAGAGGGTATGGAACCTTCCATTGGGACAAGATTGTGCATGAACAGGAAAGCCTAGCCAAACATCCATGAAAAGTTGGAGAGCTGATTTCATGATAAAGATGTTGGGGAGGAGATGTTCCAAGTAGTTAGTCTAGGTTATATGTAATTTTTGAATCCTACGGGCAATGAATTCATCTAAGGCCTATAGTCCATGTAATACTTATTCCTATGGTCCTTATAAGGGTTCCACCTCACCCCTTGAAAGGTGGATTATTAAAATCAATAAAAAAAATTAGGCCTTCGGGCCATTGGAGGATAACTATTCATATTAGAATAAATAGAATATGAAATGTCAGTAAATTTTCTTGTCAAAAATAATCATAAAACATCCAAATAAATATGGTGGATTGAATCATTGGATTATATCCTTTGTAAATCATAATATTAACCAAATTATTTTGAAAAAAATAAAAATTATTTAAAATGGTAACTAGATAATATATTGATGAAAATATACCTTTCACTTTGAAATAACATATTAAAAATCAAAAAAAATCACTAATATTAAGGAAAATATTTTCTTTCAAAAGTTCCTTTAAAACATGTAGAGTAATATTCAATGAATTGACTTCTCCTGATGGTGTGAAATTATTTTCATACCATATAAGTTAAAAAACCTCTATTTCACACTTTTTTAAAAAAGTCAAAAAATACATTATTTGGAAAATTAAAAGAATATTCATTTTAAAACACTTTTTAAAAAGTAAATAAATGGTAAAAATATATTTAATAAATAATCTTATAATAGTAAAAATATTTTTTAAATCATTTTATATAAAATATAGACATGGTAGATAAATATTCCTTACTGAGTAGAAAAATAAAGTCGGATTACCTTAATAACATTATTTCGGTATCTTGAAAACACAAATAAAGGAATATAAAAGGATAATTTGTATTTTATAGAAATTAATATAGGATATGAAAATATATTGGCTTAAAGATATAAATATCAAATAATTATCCCAGTAGATACTTAATCATAAACAATCTCATAATAATGACGAGATTGTGAAATAAATCCTTACCACTTTGGTAAATTTAGAATTATAATCTTCATGAAAGAAATGAAATAAAATAAAACATTAAACACCATGAATATAAAAATATTCATAATATAACATAGAAAAGGTGAATTATTTACTACTTATAAAAGAACATGAGTTCATTATATAACATATTCCCTAAAGAATACAATTTGAGATCAAGAACCCTTACCATGCTTATATCATTGAATTGAGAATTTATTAATGGGGAAATTACGTGTAAAAATTTTCAATCCACAAAATAATATTTAAATACAACATAAATAAATTAATGGTCATTTCCCACATAATATATTCATAATATAATCAATGAAGAAGTTATATAACCTAGTGAAAGAAAATTGAGTTAAGAAACCCCTTACCTCAGGTTTAACATCCTTCATTTGTGTTCGAATGAACTTTATAATAAATGTAGATTAATTCTATATCTATTAAAGAACCATAATTATATATATCGTACCAAATATAATTTACATATAATTTTTTATCACTAGTTTATTAATAATTCATTTTTAAAATCATAATTACTGGTGATAAATGTTTTTATTTTCATGTATATATTGATTTATTAGTTTTAGCTATTTTAATTTGATCATGGTTCAAAAATATTTATAATATAAATAATGATATAAATTTAAAATATATTCATTATATACAAATTTTGATTAATCCATAAAATCAATGAAAGAAAAATGAATTACACCATTCCTGGAAAAGGTTGGTCATACAAATGCATGAACACTATTCTCACATTTCAAATGAAGGAATGGAAGAAATGTAAATAAAATTACACCTTTATATAATCATTATAATATCACATATATCATATATATTCATTAAATTTTCCCCATTATCATCCATGTATGGTTTAAATAAAAAACAAATCACATCTATTTTTTGAGGTTGGGGTTTGTATGCACGATCGATGTTATATTTTTCTAATGGATTGTATAGAAAGAAAGTAGATATGATATTATAATTAAAGAAGAAGAATTATGTCATAAAAATCATATATTTTTATTAGTTCTATATTTAAAACAATCCAATTGAAATAGTGATGAAAGTTTAATTATACTTCTATGTGGAGACAGTAAGTTGTACATATAGATGAATTATTTTTTCTCTTTTTATAAGATAAAAAAGAGACAGAAAATGGTTATACTATAATCATAACAAAATATCAACATATTTATCATACTGATATTATTATTTTGGAATGGTTATAAAAAAACTATGGGAATTATAATAAAAAATAAATTTGAAAGAGTATGTAAATATGATAACCTCTTCTTTTGTAGAATTCCTTTAGATTCTTTCTTAAGGACTCTTGAAATAGTCATTTAAAAAGACCTGAACCTATAAATAGTTTTTATGTAAGTTTATAAGTGAAATGGGTATGATTAAATCTATCTATAAGTCTCAATTTAGTGTGAAAAATTGAGAGAAAGGGATTTCCATTTATAAGGGATAAAAGGTTAACTCTTGGTATTTCCTAAAAGATAAAAATATAATATTGTAATTCTTTAGAAAAATGCTTCAAAATGGATATATATAAATATAAATTAGTTTTTGGTTGGAATAACATCAACCAAAATAATTTGGATAGGTTTATATTGTGTTATAAACCATACCTTTTGGTTTAACCCCTTAGTTATACTATTTTAACTTTATTGGTGATACCAACATTTTCACTGTTAAAGGGGTTCAATTTTAGGTATAAGGTAATAATTGTCTCATAAATGGAAAAGATAATATATTTTGACCATTTGTCTTCGTATTTATCTTATTTAATGATTTTAGTTATTTATAATTAATTTAGTAGAATTTTATTTAACATAAAATACCATTAATTTCATTTTTTAAACTATTCATATAATTTCACATTAAAGGAAACAAGGAAAAGTTGGAATTAAAATATAATCATTTCACACATCTAAAATATGAAAAAAATTATAAAAATTTCACAAAACTCAATAATTCATCTTTTTTAATTACTTTTAAATAAATTAAAATCATTTTTCAATTTCTCTTTTAATTGAATCAATACTATGTTGGTGTTGAGTAAGAATTTGGGGTAATGATTATATTAAAAAAATGAAAAAATAAATTTCTATTATAATGAAAATTAATTTTTGTTTTAAATAAACTTTTTTAACTGTGCATAACCTCTTTATACCATTATGATAAAATATTAGATATATTAAATTCAAGATCATGACATTTTGTATTTATTCTTTTCATAAATTAATATAATGTTAATAATAAAATAAATATAACGAGGGAAAATATATTTTATAATTTTATTAAAATGTCCAAAAACACATATCCAATTTGATAAATTCAAGTTTTATAGAAATTTTAATGACTCATCCCAATGTATTAACCATATTTTCCCCATTTTAACCATACTTATGTGACCAAAATTTACAGAGGATGCTATTAATAATTACAAAAAATAAAAGTCTCCTTTATACCAAATTTCTAACTTATGATTCCAAATATGAAATAAAATTTTCATAATTCAAGAAATTAATTATAATATTCACTTACAAAAATAATATCCTTTTTTGTAAAATTAAATTTAAAAATTTTCAAGAAATTAATTATAATATTAACTTATAAAAAAATAAATCCCATTTTATGAAGAAAATATATTTTGAAGCATAAAATGTTCATACTAAGAATTGAATTATTTCTTCCAAAGCATTAATCAATAAATTTTTATTAAGTAGTTCCTTTATATATATTTAATATTTTGGTTAATACTATTCATACCCTTAAATTCCATGGCTGGTTTAAAACAGTCATGTTTAAATAATAATATTTTATGGTTTTTTTAAGCTCAATGTTGTTTGTTATGTATGCTATCAAACATAGTATTATTTTAAAATATTGGGATGTCACATAAACCCATTACTAATTTTCATAATCATAAATTTATATTATTTATCAAAGTATCTATTTTGAATAATTTTTTTTTAAACCACATCATAAAAAAATTTAACAAAACATCCTCTTGAATAAATGGAATGGGGAATACGAATATCCTCTAAAATAACAGAAAACTAGGATTTAAAATAGAATAACATTTGCGAGAAGTGAAAATAAAGAAATGGGGGTAAATTTAATATCCAAATAATGATTGAGAGTGACATAGATCATTGATCACAATAAAGTAAATGATCATTAGAAAGTTAATAACCACAAAACTATAAACCAAATTTGTGTGAAAAATACCATCAATTCAGTAAAAATGAATGTAATAAGGTTAAATTTTGGTTTCAAGATCATTTTATTATATTTAAGGGATTATTTTACCATATATACTACGAAAATAAATAAATATAATTACTTTATGATTATAATTTCATCCAGTGATCAATTTCCACTAAATCCTCATTTGTTTCAGCAAATGATAACTATTCAAGATGAATTTTTCATGCATGAAGCACTAAAATCAAAATCTAGAAGATCACATGATTCCAAAAAAACTTATATAAATATATTCCTCTAGTATTTATAAATCATCCAAAATAAAAAATTCTTAGTATAAGGTAAGATAATTCCCAAGTTTAATACACATTAATATTAATCTCTAAATTCAAAGTTCAACTTAAATCATTGAATATATAAATAACCCAATATCTCAGATAAACTCAAAATTAAAAAATATTAATTACATTCTTCTTAAATAATCATTCATGTTAAATAGCATGTTATACCTAAGGGATAAAAAATATCTCAACCTAATCTAACATCTCCAAAAATATCATTAATCACTTCCTAATCATAAAATTTAAAAATATTTGATCTTATAATATGATTACCAAAATAAACTTAATATTTATACATCAATTAATCTAAGTAAAACCAATTTAATATTAACCATGAAATAACATAGGAAAGTGGTTGGCATTACACCCTTTTATCCCTTTGGTAGAGGGTTCAAGCACCATGGTCTTGAGAAAAATGATGGGCTTTCACCCGGATTACGGGTTTTCCTTTTCATAAATTATATTAAAATAATTCTTATATTGTTTACAAAATTATGAATAACATCATAAAAATAAAATTTATCATCAAATAAATTTTTAACCACTATGATTTTTTATATAACTTATTTTCACCACAACATAAGAAAATAATAATTTATTATTATTACCTTAACATAAATGATCATATTAACCCTAAAGGTTATGAATAACATTAAACTTATTTCCACAAAATATAAAATATTTATTCATAAAATAACATTTTAACTAAATCATATACAAAAAAGGGCAATATTATCATGAATGTTTCCCAAAATATTCCTAATCATGTTAAAATACAATCATAAAGAAGCCATAAAATGGGTATCTATTACTTTAGACTTATGATTTAACATTTAATTATCAAACCAAGACATGTTAGCTTTATCTCGTATCTCTATAGCATATCATAGCTTTCTTTGGGTTCTATTTTTTAATAAATGAAAATGGTTCGTAGATAAAATATGAATTAACCTAAGTATAATCTCTAAGAGAGTCAAACAAGGAGCACAGTAAGGGTGAATTCAACATGTTATATAATGAATCCCAAGATATAATCAACCAATATTATTTAGGTTTAGTTCCCCTAGATACATATTTATGAAGACCATATACCCCTTTAGTATCCAAACAGTAATGTATTGTAAGTAAAACCAAATAATTTCTACCATACTAAAAAATTATAATGTTATCATATACAGAGACTTATCCTAAAAGTCATACATAGGTTTTTCTTCCCAAATATATGTTTTCCTAAATCATCTTCTCAAGGTTTCTAATAAAAATCCTATGATACAAACTATAAATCCATAGCTTTCATATCCTAGATCTGATGGCAACTTTATTACATTTTCATAATATACAAGAGATCAAATCCTGAAGAATGAATAGTTAATATTTTTATAAAGTAGATAAATAATTTAATCTAACATGCATTTTAAAACTTATTAAAATAGTTTCTATGAGAATAAAATTTTTCTATATGGTATATCCTTACGTATAAATCAAAGTAAACTTTCTGGTTTCAGGGGGGAAATGAAGGGTGATCTCAGATTCTCAGTAAGGATTATGTATAGTAGAAGGTATTTTTAATATATAATACATAATCAATATGGAAAGTTATATAACTATAAATACATTCAATTTTAATCAATAATATGAGAAAAAATTATAATACAGAATAAATAAATTGTGATCATTTAATAGAAAATAAATAATCACATGAGTTTGAAACATATCCATGGATATCATAACTATTAAAATATTCACATAAACACCAATAACTAATTTTATGATGATAGAATACATAATTTCATCCATATAAAAAATTACACTGATGATTTTTTCTATGAAATTTAAAATATCGTCAAGTCCTCATTCTAGGACACATACATAAATGGTTAAGGAATCAAAAAAATACCCAATATATTTTGTCTCTTCTTACACAAAAATACATAGATAGGATAAGTAATTCTAGGACCCACTTGTTACTTAATATGTCTAATTCATTCATCAAATTAATAAATAATAAAACTTAATCAAAACCCATTGGGCGCAGGTACTATAGCAGTACTGTAGCGTACTGTAGCAGTGGCGGCACTATAGAAACGGCGGGCGCTGTAGCGGCGGCAGAGCACTGTAGTGGCGGTGGGTACTGTGCAGTACTGTAGCAATGTGGTACTGTAGCAGTACTATTCACAGAATGGGCTTTGGGCCAAAAAAAATGGGCCTACGGGTCATGTAATGGGATAAATACCCACTGGGCCTTCGGGCTATGTAATGGGTCTCCCTCTACCCAGTTGAAGAGGTCTTTGCTTTGCTTTATAATAAAAATGAGGCTTTGGCCCCAACCTTTTAAAAAAAACTTAATCAAAATTCTTTAAAAATCAATGATTGCCCGTATTACAAGAACTAAGATATGAAATCAAAATAATTTACCTAGTAAAAAGTAATCATATATAATTTAGAGAAATATGTTGGATGTAATATTTATATTATATCCTCATTAAATCATACTATTAAAAAATTGACATGAATGAAAAAAATTTAAAAATATCGCTAGAAAATATCTTGAGGAAAATTCCTTTTCACATTAAAATCATTAATTTAAAATCTAATAATATCATGAATGATAAGGAACATATTTTCATTGAAAATAAACTTATATACATTTAAGTTAATCTTCAATGTATTTATCATTCATAATATTGGTAAAAAAAATTATGTTGTATAAGTTTACAAAAACATTCCTTTCACACTTATGTAAAAAATGAAAATAGTGCCTCGTTCAGAAAATGATAAGAAGATTATTTTTTAACCATTTAATAAAAAGTTCAACATGTGTTAAAATTCGTTTATTTAATACTTTTATAATAGTAATAATATTCTTTAAATAATTTTATATAAATTTTGGAAATGGTTATAAATATTTTTAAGTAGAAAAAAAAGTACCGGTGTTTCATAAAAATATTATTTTAGTATGTTGAGTTCAAAAAAATAGAAAAATGTAAGGAAAATAGTAATTTTTTTAAATTAATAGAGTGGTATAAAATATATTGGTTTCAGGATAGAAGAATTAAATAATTCCCCCATTACATACTTAAAAAAATCTCGAATAATTATGAGATTGTGAAATAAACCCTTACCAATTTTGTTAAATTTAAATCATAATGACCATAAAAGAAATAATTTTCAATTAAAGAATAAATACCATGAAAATAATTATATTAATTATATAAAATATAAAAGTATATTTAGTTACACCTCACTGAATAAATTATGTGTATAATATGGCATAATCCCCAAAGAAGACAATTTTAGGAAAAGAACCCTTTCAAAGATCATATCATTGAATTGAGAATTATTCAATAGAGAGTATATGTGTAATAAATTAATATCCATATAAAATAGGTGTATATGAAACATATATAAAAAAATATCATTTCACACATAATCTTGGAATAATATAATCAATGAAGAAATGATAAACCCCAATGAAAGGAAATTGAGTTAAGAAACCCCTTACTTCGATTTTGAATTATTTTGTATGTGTTGGAGAATAATTTATAATAAATATAGATTTATTATATATGTATTATAGAAACATAATTATATATATAATACCATATATTATTAACTTATAATCTTTTTTCATCCATTAATTAACAATCTTTTGTTAAAATGATAGTTTTGTCTGATAACTGCTTTGTTTCATTATGTTTTGGTGCATTAGTTTTGGCCCTGGTATATTGATCATGGATTAATCATCTCCATAATGTTAATAATGATATAAATATTAGATATAATTCTTATATAGATAGTTATAATCATCCGTTAAATGTAGTGATATAAAAATGAATTACACTATTCATGGAGATGACAGGACATATATACGCATGAATGTTGTTTTCACTTTTTGAAGAAAGAAAAAAAGAAAGGTAAGTAATAATTAACCATTAAAGATTCATTATTATATCATATATAAAAATATATATTCATTAAATTAATCATTATTTCCATCCATGTATATTGGAAATGAAAAACAAATCAAATTGATTTATTGAGGTGAAAGTTCTTACGCATGAGTGACGATATATTTTTTAATGAATTATAATGTAATAATGTAGAAAATTTATTTTAATTAAATTATAATTATTATTCCATAAATAAAATATATATTCATTATATCCTCTTTGATAACCATCCATGTGAAGTGGTGATAAAAGAAAAATTACACTCCTATGTGGTGATGATATGTGGTACATATGCACAAGCGATGTTTTAGTTTTTCATAGGATGTAAAAGAGATTGAAAATGGTTTTCCCATATTCATAAAAACAAATTATAATATTTATGATAAAATACATATTATTTTAGGATGGTTACAAAAAATTTATATGATGTATAAGATGAAATAAATTTGAAGGAGTCGATAAAGATGACAAACACTTCTTTAGAAAACTTACTTTAGATTCCTTGTTAAGGAACCTTTGAATTTAATTTTAATAAGACCATAACCTCTACTAAGTGGATAGGTTTGTTTAAAATTTAAATTTTTTGGTTTTATTTTTTATCTATAAGGCTCAATGTGCTATGAATAATTGAGAGAAAGGGGTATCCTTTTACTAAGGAGGAGAGGGAAACGCTTTTAATTTCTTAAAATATTTAAATATAACAATTTCATTCCCTAGAACAATTATTATAAATGGTTATAGATATGAATATAATGTAGTTTTTAATTTAAAATAGATTAAACAATAATATTTGGAAAGTTTTATGTGGTGTTTTAAAACTATTTTTTTTAACCCCTTGGTTATCATATTTTATCCTTAACCATGATAATTATTTTTCACTATTAAAGGGTTATAATTTTACTTATAACTTTACCATTATCTCATAAATGGAAAAGGTATAATAATTTAGATCACGTGTCATCATATGTCTCCTCTTTAATTATTTATATTATTTTTTAATAATTAAATAAAATATTATTTAACATAAAATATCATTAATGTCATTTTTAAAAATATTAATTTAATTTGAAACTAATGAAAAAAAAAATATGGAATTAAAATATAATCCTTCTAAAAATCTATAAAATTATATATTTATAAAAATAAATTTGAAACTCAAATATTCTTCAAATTTTAATTATATTAACATTTTTAAAACTATTATTTTATTTTTCTATTAACTGAATTAATACTATATCTGCATTTCATAAGCCATTAGTGTAATTATTCTATCACTAAAAATTAAAAATAAATTACTATTGAAAATAAAATTAATTTACCTTTAAAATTATAATTTAGAACTACACATAGCCACTTTCTATTCTTATGATAAAATATTAGAGATTTTAAAATCAGTAGATTAGCATTTTGTATGTCTTCTATTCTTAAATTAATATAAAGGTAATATTAAAAGAAATATTGAACGAAGAGGCCATACATTATAAAAATGTATGGTAATGTTCTAACTACACCAATTCAATGGGTTAAAGGAATGTCTTAAATAAATTTTAAGGCCTTATCCCAAAGTTTTATCCTTATTTTTCTTATTTTACCCAAAATGTGGTGAAAAAAAATTAACATGGCTACTATTGATAATGAGAAAAAATAAAAGTACCTATTTATAAAATTTTAACCTCCTAATTCTAAAATGAAATCAATTTTTTTAGTTTCTATTTTTTGAATTAAAAAAAATTAATTTAAAAAAATAATGCAATGAAAATTATTTTCTTAGAAAAATTCCTTTTTAAGTATAAAAATGTTTTATTAAAATTTTAACCATAAAATTGATTCCAATAAAAATAATTTGATTATTAAAAAAATAATAGAACTAATTATACTTTGAAACCATTTTAAAATAAAATGGTAATTTTTTAATTCTTGTAACAAAAATGCAATTTTCAATAAAAATAGTATTTTTTAATATTCATTGAAAAATTAATCATTTTCCGAAAATATATAAAATTAACTACTTGATAATTTAAACATTTTAATTAAAAAATGACATCATTTTTACAAAATAAAATTTATATATATTCCAGAAATTAATTATAACATCCACTCATAAAAAGTAATATTTTTTTTTTGAAGAAATCATATTATGAAGAATAAAATGTCATTACTAATAATTGAGTGATTATTTATTAAGAATTAATGAATTATTTTTTATTGATTTTTTCCATTATATATATTTCATAATGTTATTAATCTTATTTATAAATTCCAATTCCACAACTAGTTTATAATGTCCTCATTTACAAAATAATATTTCATGGTTTTTTTAACCTCAGTTTTGTGTGTTGTATATAAAAACGAACATAGTGTTCTTTTAAAATATATAGTTGTAACATTAATAGTTTTAACTTCCATAAAATTATGTCAACAATGTAATTATAACCCTCATCCATGCATTATAATAGAGACTGTGACATAGCACCCCATCCTCATTACCAATGGGGTCACATGTGCATTTTATCTCGTTACCATGGGAATTCCACCATAAATACCAACCACATAACAATGGGTTGAAAATCCCTTGAAATTGAAAACTTGTTTTAGGTTTTCATTATTTACCAAAATAATAATAACTTATCGTTCACAAATACATATACATGGGGTTAAAACATCCATTAAATTCTATAGTTTATCATAAGCGGGAATATCAACCACGCGTAACCCGTCACAAGAAGAAAAGGATTACCACCCAACAATGATATATAAACTTAAAAATTGGGAATAATAAGTATATTAATAGAATCCTATATAAATAATCATTGAGTTTTTCATATTATATTTCATGTTACAAAATCTAATAAGGTATACCTTTGTGCACTCTACCTGATTCCATAAAGGTAAAAGATCCAAAAGCTACCTGATTACACTAACAAAAGTGGAATGAATAATCACCATAGTCTAGTTCAACAATCCATTGACTATAGGGAAAATTTAGACCTCCATAAGGATCTAAAATCTTGTCTTCTAAACCAAGTCACACTTCTCATATAATATAAGGTTCTAAATGAACCAAAATAGTTAAAAAACTAATGGAATCCTAATTAGAGTCATGATAATTTTGGATAACTATTAATAAATTTTTTTATGGAATTTAAATTCCATCACAATAACTTATATTTTATGAAGTGTCCAAATTTCAATTAAACATCTTTAACAAGAAAAATTTTATCACGGAAAAAATTCAAATTAATTTAGTTTCAATCAGAGACATACATCGACAATGTGTTTCACACATTGTGTGAAATTAGATAAATACATTGGGATTAATTAAAGACCACTTACATTAGTTTTTTAGAACCCCCCTCATCAATAAAATCTAGAAATATGTACTCTGATTAGAATAATTTCCAAAATATGGTTAAATTTGAATAATAAAGTATAAATAATGAAGAACACTAAAAAAGTTAAATAAATGGTTATAGAATTGAATAGTAGTTTTAGACTAACTATAGTAAACTTTCTATAATGAAAAAAATAATGATTTAAAGTGGGTATGATGTGATTAACTTATAAAAGAAGATAAAGAATAAGAAGAAGAATAGAAATGGGAATATGCTACTACTTGATGAAATGGTGGGTAAAAACTCATATAATGTTTTAATAAGAAAATAATTTTTTAAATTTTATATAATTTCATCAAAATATAAATGTACCCATATGGTTCCCATAGACTATATATTATGCACATAGTGTCAATTAGGTACATGTCCCAAGAGACCATACTATATGGTGTCCCTCACAGACCTACCTCTTCACCTAGGACTCTAATAGGTACTAGGAATCCATGGAGTGGGAATCAGGTAGATATTTTCACAAAGTAAAATGTCCTTGAATGACCCCAAACTTCTCAAACCAACCTCCTAGGCTCCCATATTCAAATTAAACAATAAAAACAACTAAAATATTTGAATTTTGGTAAAAATGTAATGGAATCCATAATTTTTATGAATACATGGTGTTATAACTTCCCCGCCATAGGGAATATCATCCTTAAGATGTGTCACTATGAATTACTAAGCATCATTGAGCCTCATCATTGAAAAAATCCATCCACAAATCATGAATATAAAACTCCAACTCCCTTGTATCACCCTATATGTATTCATGATTCCACTACACTCATACTAGAGGAACTATTTTGCTGTAACTTTTTTTATCACTCTAATATTCAATATCGACCACCTAATCCTAGTATTACGTTTATGGGTCTAGATTGACCTATTTGATTATAATCACATGAGGTTGATCAGGATTGTATCTCCTAAACTATGATACATGGAACACACCATACAACGTATTTTACTTTTTAACAAGAACTGACTTGTATGTGATTATACTTATATGATCCATGATCCTATGTGACCCAAGAAATATAGGATCTAGTTTCCCCTAATTCTAAATATCTTTGTGTCCCCAATGAGGCAAAAATATAAAAAATAATTTTTCTCCCACCTAAAAGAACATATGTTGGTGTCACAATTCGACATATGATCTTGACCTTCTTTGAGAAATCACTAATAAATTCCTAATTTTTCATGTATTCCCTGACATCTCTTGCATTTGATTTATCCAGATAACCACTCACTCCCTAACATAATTCTAACATAGTGTTGAATATCTTGTAATATTATATAAAGCCTCAAGATGAACAATCTTAATCAACTCCTAGTGATATTTATCATACCAAAACTATTATAAGGAATTATAAATCACCCCTGAACTACCAAAATCCACTATATACACTTACAACTATACTCTTAAATCAGGAATGTATGCTCAAGAAAATAATTCAAGTGATGGAATTTTATTATCTAGTTCTATTATGTATCTAATATTTCATAAAGAAACTTCTAAAAGAAAAATGTGAAATGAGCCTCTCATTCTGAAATAGAACATTTAGGCACCCTATAAAGATACATAATATCAAGAACATTCAACCTTTAAATATCATCAATATAATGAGTCTCCCTAATTAGTACGAAGTGTGAAACCTTGGTCAACCTACCCAGAGTACTTAAAAAACATTACTAAACCATGTAATCCATTAAAAATCTCTCAAAAATCCATGATTTCATTATCAAAATTCTACTTGAGGATGAGTAGTGACTAGAGAAGGCCTTCAGGTTATTGGTTGTTAACTTTTTTCTACCAACCAGTAAATAATCATGAATAGAACCCCACTATTTTTTTCTCCATTATAGGACACTAATACTTCCTTTAAAATTTATGGTCCATATTTATAATTTATTGGTGAAAATACCATCTCGATTTATGTGAATACTATATGATCTCAATGTGCATCTTCATTGGGACTACAACCAAGCCTAAAATGTAGATAAAATCTTTATCATTCATGGAAAATTCATGTTATAGCACCCTTCCACATATACTTTCCCTTAACACAATGTTTTTTAGTTAGAAATTTGTATCTCATTCACTCTCTCATGATTTTAGGATTCAATAATTATAGACATCCAAGTAACTCTTCCCCAATTCTCTTAAAAAATAATTCACATATATAGAAGATTATTATCACCCAAAATATTTTATAGTCCACATACATGACCTTTTTCAAAGTCTTCATAATTATATCATTAGAAATAACATTTCCCTAATGTGTATATTTCATTACAATGTAAAAATATTTAAATTAAATTATCCACCTCCTATAGTGAAGGTTTGGTCCCTCTAGGAAAATATATACTTAAGTATCTCATAGTAAATATGTATAGAAATCCCATCATACTAAATATAGTGATGAAAATGTAATAAAGATAGAACTATTACTGTAAAATCTAGATATTGAGTTAAGAGATTAAAATAATTTAGTCTTAACTACATTTGAAAAAATGAAAAAACAAAACCATATATTATCATAATATATCCTAAATAAACACATGATGATTAACGTTACATAGTTTACTCCTTACCTAACATAGAAAAGGTCAAAAATATCATAGATTGGAGAACTTCCTATAGATTTAGGATGGATCTATAACAATTTTCATACCATAGGAACATCACCCCATTCTTGGAAAATACTGTTAATAACACTACATGTTTGGAGAAGTTTTTTATTATTGTAATGTCCCTGACCTAGATATACTAAACTAGTTCCCCAAGTCAGGTTTCCACATGACCTCAAGTGTGCCTCCCCATATACCAGAGGTTTTTGACTAGCAGCGAGGGTTTAATAGATCATGTAGGGAGACTATACCATCCTTACCAGAGTCAGATACAATAGAAAACATATAAAATAAGGGAAAAAAATCAATAAACTAGAAACATTCATTTCCAACCATTTCCCAAATAGGGTACAAAACATAACTAAATGATAAATAAGTTAGGTCATGATAATAGTGCCAAAAGTGAAGAAAACCCAAAATAAGTCAAACAAATAAATCCCCAAAATGGGTCCTAAATCTATGTTTGTATCCTCAAACATGCATATTCCATGACCAACTTAGCTCCCAAACATAGGGTTGTTGCCCTTGTCCTAACTAGAAAACATTAAATTTTCCCAGGTACCCAATGGAGGCTCGAGCATGGTCTGAGTACGACTTAGTACGCCACCACCAAAGGTGTATACAAAATATCCAATTTAAAAAAAATAGTGTATTCAAGTATAAAAAAATGATAAGGTAAACCAAAAGAAAACTCGGTGCTATTAGTTAACAATGTTCACTTTAACCATTTCCATCATAATTTTTATTTTCATCACCTATACAGTCTTCATTACTCAATTCATTTTCATCACATGTTATATGGGTTATCCATTTACATTAAGTACACAATGGCCTAATATGGTCAACTATCATGCATAAGGGGATAATCAAGTTCCCTATCTCACTAGGTATAACATTTCATAATCAATTATATCACACTTACCTTAGAGCCTTGGTCCAGGTAGTTTCATAAAATGCAACTCTTAGAGGTATAGATCCTTAGTCTTATTCTCTAACCCATTAATTATGGGGTGGGTATTATAGCCTTAGTCTAACCCAACTTTTGGGAATAGATCCTCAAGTCTGATTCCCCACAAGAACCAATCCATGTGCACATTCTTATTTATCCATTTACCACATATACCATATCAGAAAATATCCATAATAAAAACACATAACAATCACATTTCACATTTCATTTAACACATAAATCACCCTTATTTCTTAACCCATTAACACAATTTCCATTTACTTTTTATAGTCCATTTAACCCATTTCCTTTTCTTATACCTCAACTTATTTAGAAAAACCAACAAAATCCATTCATTATCCCATTTAGCATATTTAATAATTTACATAAATTAATACATTTGTAATATTCTACAATTTAAATAAATTAGCCCATTTGGAATGGTTCATCATATTCACATGCATTAGTCCACTTAAGAAATTCCATTACCACTCATGAGTCATTTGACACATTCACTTATTTCCATTTAACAATTTTTCACATTTTTCAAAACAGTCCCTTATACCATTTCCAACATCTAGACACAACTACCCATAATTCCTCTTTATAGATTGGTCCAACATGTAAACAAATTTATCATGTATCTATTTCAATTCAAGTGAACTTTAGGCTTAATATTACAATTTTCCATGTTTGAGAATATAGTCACACCCCATAGGTGGCCCTAATCTTGTCTAATCAATCCTCAATGCATCTTTTGGGGATTGTGAGGGGTTTAACCCATCAAATATCAAACAATTTTACTAAATATTATTATATTCACCAAGAACACAACAATAAGGAATCAAAATCACAACCAAACATGCACAAACCAACCTCAATACTATGGGATATAATGTATAGACCACCTACTTTAATTCTAAAGAAAATAACATGCTCAACCTTGGACCTTGACTAATATTCAAACATCCTTAAAAACCCCAACCTAAGATCTACTAGAAGAAGATGGTTATAGGGATTTGGTAGAAGGTGAGAAACTACACAAAATCTAATCCAAAAAGAGAAGGAGTGGGAGGATTAGACTCACTCAAAGTTTCGATCTGCATGCAATGGAACTAAAAACATTCAATAATCAAAGGAGATTGACACTTGGGAATCTTGGGGCATTTCATTTCATCACTAGGGTTGATAGAGGATAAATTGGGGAAGAAATTGGGTGAGGATCTTAAAATCCATAGGGGGTTTTTATTAAATTTCCACTATTTAATGGGCCGCACAGTTTGGCTACATATTTTGAAAAACCATGCATCAACTGCACACCTACCTCTATCCAAAAGGGTTCTAAGTTTCATGGTTACATGGGTAGCCTGCATGGTTTGGTAAACCATGTACCAACCGTGAAGAATTCTATTATCCCAAGCCACATGATTTGGCCTCCCCCTTTGCACAGTTTACTATAACAGTGCGCCAATCATGCAGAATGCACTAGATTTCTCTTTTTTCCTTTTCTTTCATGGCCCAAACCCCCATAACACCCCTAATGTTCCTCATATACTTGATAAGAATTTAATTGTCCAACTTTAAGGGATTAAAACCAAAATTTAAATGAGATTGTACCTACACAATTTCTGAGATCTTACAACCTCCTCACCTTATAATGGCTCGTCCTCGAGCCACACTTCTAAGAATCACTAAGCTTCTGAAGTAAAAATATCAAGACACTATGCCTACATATTTGTCTCCATCTCCTAATTATCCTCCTATACATTAACATGCTACCAAAAAATTAAAACCAAAGGCACAATTTTTCCTCGCAATACTTTCTCACTACGACCCACAACACAAACTAGATACTTATCAAAGGATGTGTCAACTTCTAACCATACATCAACCACTATAACTCCATAGGGAATAATAGGAAATGCTACAAAAATCTTAACAAAAGGAAACTTCACACACAATATAATACCATCATGAAAGACACAATCAATAATCCATTGTCCTGATCCTCTATGAAATTGATCACCCAAAATGATTAGTGCCATTATACCCTACTTTAAAAACTCCAATGGTGACCCAAACTCAACACCACCCAAAGAAACACACAATTTATCTAACCACATTTTCTAACTTCCTAAATACACCACTCAAGGCCCAATGGTTACTTTCCATAATCATATATCCAAAACATAACCACAACACTCAAAGTAGTCAATCAGTCAAATATGAGTCAATGCTTGCTATAATGGCCCAATAACTTGAACTATAATTGTTCAAGTCCATTCAACATGAAACACCAATATCTAAATCAACCAACCACTTTCCCACTATGGTTCTCCCCCACTATACATCTTATCTCACCCCCACCATATTCTGATGATTGAAAATTGCACTAGTGTATAAAGACCACCAGACCCTCAACTCAACTTTCACAACATACTTAACATATACCCAACTCACCACACCTTAACATTTATATGGACTTCTCACTAGGTTGGCATTCATTCATACCATTGAAACCACCCGAAAGAGAATCTCTACACTATACATTCACAGACTAAGAACTTCACCTCACTCAAGTTCTTCTTCATTTTTGAAAAGTGTTTTCTACAACAAACATAAAACCAGAGGTGGGCCACAACTTACCACATCCATTCCTTTTTTCATATCATGTCAGGCCACCCCCAACTGGCTTGTCCCAGACCATTCATCTTCTACTATTGGAATACTGCCCCCTTATTTCACCCTCCCATGGCACTTACTGACTTCAGGTATATCACTATCATCCAACACAACTACTTGGGTCATTCCCTGACTTCCAATAAAACTCCGCCATCAAGGAATCCACTACCCTCTAAACGATCATCGTGATCCACCGCACCCATAAACATTCCAAACACAACACTTCCACCATCCATACATTGACTAAAGATGATTAGGTTCTCACTCAATACCCACTTCCAAAATTGGAACATACTTTCCACTCCAAAACATATACCGAAGGTGGTTTACAACTCACCACTCTCATCCATTTTCTCATCCGAGTCGAGTTTTCCCTGATTGACTCATCCTGGAAATTCTCAGCTTTAGTATTGGCACTGAATTACCTCACTTGACCAACATGAAATTACACCTAAGGACACTCCATAGTCACTCAATCACACCTACCAGAGTCTATTCTTGATCTTCATTGATGTTTTAACACTAAACCTCCATTATCACACCATCAATTATTCAAACACATGAATTTAAAATTCCTTTTAGAACCACCTTGATCTCAAATCTAATGCTTGGCTAAACCAATTACCACATCCAAAGACCACCTGGCCCTATTCTAAGGAACCCGATTTTCACCACTTAGGTTTTTCATTAGCATCACAATTCCACCACATCAAATCTATGATCTAATCCTCGCATAAAATACTAACTTATCACTCCCCACCTTATGAGTGTCATTATCATTTATTTCCTCATATAATTTCCAAAAACCATAGTTTACTCTTGGATCATAAGCTGAGGCCCAAAACATAGACATGGTCACCAATATTTTCCCAAAACAATTGAATAAACATCATCTGATACCCATTTCTGGCTTTCATAAACCACACCCACAACATTTTTCAACACCTGATCCATCCTAAGGAAATCAACCATAAATTTTTGATGGTGTACATCCCACCATATATCTTCACATATAGGACTCTATGAGAAAAATCTTAGTGATTTCCAACATCCAACCCAAATACATTCGAGTTACTTCATGTAAATCCATATATTTTTTAGCAAACCTGGGATGATGTTAAGATGTTGGGCATGATCGTTACTGGTTAAAATAATGCTAATAAGTTGTCAAAGAACACTACCACAACTTATCCAACACTGATGTCACCTCACACTATGGGAAACCATGACCTTACAAGAGTTTATGAATTCCATACCTGCACTCATCTTATCAATGCTTAACCACCACTGCTCGAGCATAATTCCCATCAAGATTCATCATCACTCCACAACCATCCACTAAATAGTCCTAAAGCAATGTTTCTTTTGGAACTACTTCCACCACAACACTTAAGTTCTTCTAGCATGACCCTAGTAGTTAACAACCAAAACACAACATCCCACCACACCAACCAAAAATGGCAGTCTCTCGTATATCCATGCTTCCCACTTTGGTTTCATATAGAACAACTGGTGCTTATCCCGAGCCACCTATTTTCCAATCTTAGATGGAATCATGCCTTATTAGATCATGTCTTCATTTGGACCTCATCATAGACCTCAAGGTCTTTCACCCTTCTATGACCACACACTTAAAACATCTTTAGATCACACAAGACAACATCTCCAAAGCCTATCCCAATGCTCGATTACTCATCTGACCATGCCTACTAGTCCATCAACCCCATCAGTCTCAAGTAATTCTCATCATTACACCCAAAAACCAGACCATTCATATGAATAAGACGAACCACATAACAACCCTCACCACAGGAATCACCTTCATAACTAAAGCATAAGACCCCGTTACTGACACCCTTGTCTCGTCTACTCAAAATCAACATTGAGGATTATATTATTCATCATACAATAGATGGGTCTGACATCCAAATGATGTTGTAACATCCCACACCTTGATTCCACTTAATAGGTTCCCAGATCCTAGTGTTCCACATGGATTCAAGCACATTACCCCAAATGCTAGAGGTTGTCGAATAGCAGCGGGAGCCTAGGGTGTGTTCATAGGGAGAATATTCCATCATTACCAGAGTGTATCACAATGGATAAATGTAAAAAAAGGTAAATAGAAGAAGAAATATAAGTAAAAAATAGAATCAGATAAGGTAATAGATAAAAAAGGATAAAAATAACTATATCAACTAAAATAACTGATGATGATATGTCATGCCACTAGAAAAATAGAAAACCTGGATAAAATACAAATGGCATAACATGTTCCACAAAAGTATAATAGAAATAAAATAACTATCCTAAGAATCTCGAGCTCTATCTTGGTCATATTCTATCAAGAACTATCTTAAATAGTAATAAATCAAGTATTTGAATCCGTATTCTTTTGTCAAAACTTGCATTCAAGTAATCTACCTCGGGTACCAAACAGTGCCCTAAGAGGGTGTGAGATAAATCTCAGTGGGCCATGACCAACAGTTTCTACAACATCTGGCCTGTTTAAAGGAAATGTAACAATGTATCGGCGTGCATATATAAAGTAAATTTGTTCAAAACTATGCTATCTTAAAGGTAATTGGAAACCTTGTCAGGAGATTCTTGTGCTATGATACTCAAACAAAAGTTGTCTGCCACCTCGTTTTCCCCCGTATATGCATTGAGGTTGACGTTTTGAAGGCACCGAAGGACTGGGTCTGGATTACAGTAGGTGAGGAGCTTCAGTGGAAGCAGGATATTGTATATGAATCATGGCATGATTATTGTGAATCTTGTAGCTGGATCGGGCATCTGGAATCTGTATTCCGCAGCGGGTATCGGAATGGTAGTAAGGATCCCCGTGAGAAGATTCATGGGGTGATGGTGGCTCCCTCAACCTAGTGTCTATTGGGGCCCCCCTTGATCGTGGAGGTAGGGTGAATGGGGACTATTTTGATACTATTGAATGTCGAAGGGTGTATGGGCCTGAGTAGACCTCTGCTGGTCCTGTACTCCTTGGTGTGTGTGCACAGGCTGTTCAGAAAACTCAAATGTCCAGGTGGCTGGAACCAAAAGTCTCAGACATATTTAGAAGACTGAAATGTGATACGGGGGTTTATCGTCTGTCTCTGCCAGTGGAGGCAGTATATGTTGTGCCTCTGTGTAGCAGTGTGAAACACTTAAATGCTACAATTCCAATTTTCATAACACTAACAGGAAGTGCAAGGGTTGGAACGGTTATGAATCTGGTTCCATCAACTCAAATCATTAGATATGTGGTGCTTGGAGAATCCTACGTTGATCTGCTCACTTGTAAGGATCCTCAACGGTTGGTCCTGGAGAATTCAAATACTCAAGTCCAATTTATGGGTCACGGATATGAGCAGCCAAGTGGCCCAAAGATGCTAGTGCTGGTTCTGCAGGTAAGGCAGTCCTATGTTGAGAAGGTCAAGTCTGGGGGTGTCTTGGGACCCTCAGACTGAAACACCCTTGGTGCTAAATTTGAAATATACCAGAAGGATGGGCATGGGCGGAAGAAAAATGGTTTGGATAATAAAGCAGGAGAAGGCTTGATGTTCAAGTTGGGGAACCAATTTGAAAGTCTGGTTGTTCACGAGACACTATTAACACAAGAGGTGGATACTTCAGTTGATGACAACTATATTCAATTCTCAGTGGATATCATGGACTGAATTCAAGGGGAATCTCATAACCCTAGAAGGAAGAAGGGGAAAAAAGGAATTCGAGACTTAGGGAAGTGCATAGTGGTCCAAGGAAAAAAACCCGAAGGGACATAATGATTACTCCCACTTTCCGAAACTTATGGAGACGATGTCAACCAAGAAGGAAAGTAAAGGCCTTTAGAATGGGGAAAGTGAAGCATCAAGCCGAAAACAACAAACAGGGAGGAAGAGCATGGCGAGTGCTTGAAACTTATCATGCACTCCATGGAAGAAATGCTAGACAAGACTGTCTGGCCCAATGTATCATAAGAGGAGATTAAAAGAATTTATTCAAGAAGGTTGCAAGTCGATGCCAATGAGGAGTAAGAAGTGTGGATAGATAAACAAGATCGAATTTTGGCTCGGGGATTCAACCAGAGAAAAATCATCTCTGAGGAATTCATTCAGACAATGGAAAGGATGATCACTCACCTTGAAGATCTTATCAGAGAGGATCCAGATATGCAGGCTAGTACGCTACAATGGGAACTTTATAAAGTAGCTAATTCAAGTAACCTTAGTCTATTGTTTAATCGTTTTGTGAGTTCTTTCAGCACGTAGTGGTATCTTGTGTGCGAACTTTGGTTTCCATTTTTCCATAAAATGGAATAATAAAAATTTAAATTTGGATGGAAGGTTCCAAGATTTAATAATGAAAAAGTAATTTGTATTTAATAATAAGTGGTTCCATGGTATTCACTAAGGCAAGTTAGACCTCAGGGGTTACTAACTCAGTAGTAACTAGGTCTCACTAAGGGTAAGAGTGTAATACAAGGAGAATAGTCCAAGGTTTTCAACAACAATATGCCTACCGAATCCAAGGTGATCATCTAAGGTAAAATGGTGATAAAAAGTGACTGGTCCCTATGGGATTTAACCATGGAACCTAATTTTCAATGATAGATCCAAGGATTGTATCCTTGGAATCCTTTAATACTGTGTGAGGGATCCAATGGTGTCATACCAGGAATCCAAGAATAGAAAAGGATCGGGATCTAGGTGGGTCTCAACCTAATTAAGACACATCCTAGAATCAGAATGGGGTTCATGAGTGCTCAAGACATTCCCTGATAAGAATCAAAGGTGAGATTGAGTCATGTTACTTTTTTTATTAATGAAGTCATGTATAATTTCAATTAGTTCAAGCCTTTCCTTTCATTAGAGTGACAAGACCATGTAGCATACATCCTTTACTAAATCTATTTAAGTCATATTCAATAATTAAGGTTCATTACTCTGCCTTCCATTAATGTGGTAAGGGTTAATACAAACATGAAACCTATTATTTATTTACATTTAACCTGGTCAAGTCATATACTTAGTTTACTTCCCAATTCCCATTTCACATTTAATTATCAATTAAAGCACTTTACTTAGGAGGGTCACATGGTGATCATACATTGTACATTACATTATTCAAGTCACAATATAAATCAATCCATTTTATATATAAAATATTACCCTTAGAAGGGTTAATCCAATTCACACCCGAATAATGGCTCAAACGTGTCAAATACTAAAAACCCAATTATGGAATAACATCCTACATGGGATGGATGGAGTTATGGGAGTAACCACAAATAATTAATCACATATATGAAAATATAATAACCATATGATTCTAATGATTATATGCATGGAATATAATTTCAATAAATGACACCCAATGAAATCGGTGGGCCCCACACAACAAATTCAAAATTAAAAAGCTTGAGGGATTAGTTATAGACCACCCACCTTAGTCTTGTATGACTCTCCTCCTCGTGTATCAGCCCTTGGTTTGGCTCAAATCAGATTAGGTCTAAGAAAAGAGGAAAAACACTCACACCTCAATAACTCGGTTGAGAGAAAGAGAGATGAAGAACGGGTAAAAAGGACTCGAGTACTTACCATTGCACATCCAATGTGATGAAAGGAAGCTTGATCGGATCCCGAATGAAGTAGATATTTAAATCCCTACCTTAGGCCTTAAAAGAGCTCCAAAATGAGATAATAATAGGTTAATCCTGTAGGAATTAATATTAGGTGGAAAGAGGAGGCTTAGTTAGATCATTAAAGGAAAAATAGTTAAAATTACCCATAATTTAGCATGTGCACAGTTTGTTTGTACAGTTTGAAAAACCTTGTTCAAACCATACATAGGTACCTGGGGAAGAGGGGAACTATCATAGGTATAACACATGGTTAGAGAAACTATACGCTAACTATATGGTAAGGATCTATCCAAAAAGGCACCACCCGCACTGTTTGATCTAACCGTGCAACCTTCCTGCATGGTTTACTACAAACCATACTCTAGGACTATTTATCACAACAATCTTTGTTTCGAGCTCTGAACAGGCCCCGAACATAGTTGAAACCATCACTAACTCATTTAGAATCCATATTAGGTCTAAAATAAAGAATTATACCAAATGTTAAAGGATCCATACCTAAGTGAAAATCAGATTCTTACGGTCTTCCCCCCTTAAAAGAACATGTCCCCAAGTTCACCTTCCATGGGTGGAGGAACACTATTTAAGAAAAAATGTGGCCATAGGGCACATAAGTTAGACTCCCACTCCCAAGTCTCATCCTTCATGCGACCATGCTACCATAGCACCCGTACTAGAGGGACAGACCAGCCACATAGAGTCTTTGTGATCCGGTCAATGATGCGTACTAGATACTTCTCATATGTAGAATAAGCATATAACTCAAATTACTTGGGATCAAAGTTATGAGACAGGTCACTATGATATTGGTGAAGCTATTAAACATGGAAGACATCTTTAATGACATGATACCTCTGAGGTAGTATCAACCGATAGGCTACCAGACCAACTCTCTCTAGGATTTAAAATAGACCTATGTAATGAGGTGACAGCTTCCCTTAATTCTATAACCATCTATTCCCTGGCTTGGGAAATACCTAAAGGAAAACATGATCCCTAAACTTGAACTCTAAAGGTCACCAATGGTAATCAGTATAAGATTTATGTCTATATTGAACAGTAGTCATACGTTTTTAGATTAGCTGAACCTGCTCTAAAGTCTCCTAAAAGAGACGAGGACCTAGTAGTACTGCCTCACCTACCTCTATATAGAATAGATGTAAATGGGATGTCCTACCAAATAAGGACTCAAAAGGAGCCATCTGAATTGTCACCTAAAAGATATTATTATAAGTGAACTCAAATAGAGGGATATTTTCCTCTGAAGAACCCCTAAAATCAAGGACACATGCTCAAAGCATATCCTCTAGAACCTGTATTGTCCATTCTAATTGTCCATCAGTTTGAGGGTGAAATTTTGTGCTTAGAATCACCTGTGTTCCCATAGCCTTCTGAAATCCCTTCCAAAATCATGATGTGAAACTATCATCCCTATCTAAAATGATAGTATGCGAGACCCCATACAGTCGTATGATCTCTCGGACACACAGTATCCCCATCTCATTAACTAAGAACATATCCCGAATAGGAATGAAATGAGTCACTTTCATTTGTTTATTAATGAAAACCCATACAACATCGCTAACTCTAGGATACATAGGGAAACCAACTAAAGATTCCATGGAAACATCTTCCCATTTCCATTTTGGGAATTTAATTGGATATAACAATCCTGTAGGCCTCTAGTGATCTTCTTTCACCTACTGACAGGTGGAACACCTAGTGATAAATCCAACTATCTAAAACTTCATCTGAGGCCACCAATTGTAAGAACCTAGATCTTCTTTTTGAGGTATGTTTTCATTTTCTGGTATTTTTTGAGAAAAAGAGGAATTTATAGAAATTTTCAAAGTACACATCATGTACTTTCTAAGTACATGCCATGTACTCAGTTACTATAGGTAACCATGTGTTGGTCGTGTAGCATACATGAACACGGACATGTGGGGGTGACCTAGAGGTCAACTGAATAGGAGTATGGAAAATTCAAGTACACATTGTGTACTTTAAAAGTACAGGCTGTGTATGTTTTTCATTAAGCGTAATGGGGCCCCGTCTAATCGCTAGAATGATCTTATTCTAGGTCTCGTTCGGCCGAGAGATCTCGTATGTCTGCGATCTTCCTCCGAGCCCCAGACCGAGCATCCTAACTCTGATTAGACCGCCATCAATTGTGTTGGGATCACCTCGGTAAGCTCTCTCTTCTTCTTGATCTTCATTTCCCAATTCTTCCTCTTTCTCAAGTTATCCTATGTTGAACGTTTTAGATGTTTTTATAGATATTCGGTGTTCTAAGGTGATTCAAGACCTAAGACTCAATTATATTGATCTCCCAATGCTGAGGTAGGTGGTTTGTGACTTTCTATTAAAATTCTTTGAGTTATATGTTCAATTTTCTCCAATACCCATGAACGGGGTATTGAGCATTTACCGTTTTAGATCTATTGTTTGTCTGCTATGATTGTATGATTGAGAAGAGGTTAATTGAATGTGAATAGGGATATTTTCTATGCTTTGGAAGTGTTTTACCATGAATGATTTCATGTTTTGACTATTGGGTCTAGTTTGCATGTTAGGCTTCTGTTTACCTTCCCATTCCTAGTTGTAGGATTGTGTGTTTGTTCTGATATGTTGTTATGTTGTAGACTTCTAGACAAGTAGTTATTGAGGTTTACTTTGGCTGATATGAATTGTTGTACTTTCTTGACTTATACAGGGTCATGAGAACCTGGTGTATAGACTATAGGGAGAATGGACATAAGGTCTTCTCCAGAGTTTCTGTTTTAATTACGATGTGAGACCATATGTGGAATTAATGTAAGTGCTTCCTCAGAGTGTTTTTAGATCCTTGACATGGGCCACAGGGGGAATAGATGTTGAGTTCTTCCCCAGAGCTCCTTTAGTTATTGATATGATACTATAAGAGGAATTTACGGGGAGTTCTTCCTTAGAGAATCTATTCTTAAGCTGAACCATAGGGGTTAGACTGAGTGTACTGTCCAAAGGGATGCTTGTACTTTTTAGGTAGGACCAGAGGGGATAGGTTGTGAGTACTTCACAGAAAGTTACCTGTTGTGTTATCTGTTTGCTTATGTTCCTAGGTAGGACCAAAGGGGATAGGTTTTGGGTACTTCCTAGAGGGTTACCTTTTGTTTTTATATGATTATATTAGCTATTGCTTGATATTTGAAATTGTGGATTGTTACTGTTGTGTACTTTCTTGTTTACTACTTTCTGTACTTTACCTTCCATATATTCACTGACTGTTAGGCACAAATCTTATGGTGGTTGCCTACTGGGATTTAGTCTCATACCCTTTTTGGGTCATAGTTTGGGCCCAAAAATATTATATTGTTGCATGTATAGATAAGGGAAACCACCCTTCTACTTCAAGAACTTGATTTTCTATGGAGTGGGAGAGCATGGGACCAAGCTGAGGCTTGTGATGCTGAGGACCTATTTATCTATTTTCTTTTCTACCTTGTCTTAGTACTGTTTGTATTCCAGCATATTTATTTGTTTGGATACTTTCCTAGACATATGTATCATGTATCATTCATATATATATGTTTGCTCCAGTTTATCATTCTCAGTCTTGCACTGTTAACTTTTGTATGAATTATTCATGCTTCCGCTATTTCTATTTTTTTACTTCTATTGTGTTACTCTGCCAATGAGGACATAGTTTCCCCACTATCACACCCATGGACCTCACCACTAGTTGGTATCCTCTGGTGTTTGGGGAAATGCTCTTGAGGCCATGTGACCAACCGGGTACGGGGCGTCTCTGGGCGGCTTCCAGAATCGGGACATTACAAAGTGGTATCAAAGGGATTATTTTCTCTTGACTTACTATTTGAAGCCTATAGATGGGGATAGGATGTAATAGGTACTTGGTAATAAACTTTTCCCAGGATTAGCTAACATGTGTACAATTAAAATCCAATCTACCTTGTTATTGCAATTTTCTGGTTTCTCAATTTTACGGTTGATCTGATTTTCACCGTTGGGTGACTCACATGTATTGTACTATTATTTTTGACGTTATTGAGGTTTTATTTTTGTTTCAACTTGTTGATATGAGGGTATTCCATCTCATGCATCATTTAGGCACTTTCTAGGAATCACATGTCATTCATTCTTGTCATGCCATATAGGGCGAATTAGAGATTGCATGTTGTTGTGATAGATATTGTCCTAGAGATGCATGTTGTTTTGATAGTTGCCTTGATAAAATACCTACTATTTGATAGGGTATCATTTGTGTGAGGATTTTTTTGAATGAACACCAAACTTTGGTTCTTGAGGTGTTATGGGCCCTCATTGATGGGAATTTGGTGGATCATTGACTTGTTTACCTTTTTTATAACATGTGTAAGATTCCAAGCTTTGATTCACATGGAGTATGGGCCCTCAAGGATCAGAATATGGAACTTTGGTGTTCGTTTCAGTGTTTTCTAGGATCCAGAGCAGTTTATGAGGCTTACTTTCCAGAAAAACCCAGAATACACACCGTGTAGTTTTGACTACACGCTGTGTGTTATTCTGTTCAGGAAGAAAATGTTTTCTTAAGTACACACCGTGTACTGTGTGTACACACCGTGTAGTATCTAACCATGTCTCAGACTGTGTGGGTGGGGACATGGGGTTTGGAATATTTATTAAGACACGTCGTGTAGAGGATGTATACGTCAGGTCGTAGAATCGTGTAACTTCCATGTCACCAACAACACGGCTCGGCAAAATCTTCTTATTACATGTTGTGTTCATCTAGAACATGTCGTGTGGTGTATCCCAGGTACCCGACCATGTAACGAACAACACGGGTCAGTGTTATCCTTTCTCGTACACACCATGTCTGCCTGGAACATGTCGTGTAGTGTCAGCCGAGTATCCGGTTGTGTCATGAACAACACGGTTCAGTGAGGTTCTTCTAGTACAAGCCATGTTTGGCACTAACATTCCATGTAGTCTAATTCTAAGGAGAGTCATGTGGCTTAGCCATGTAGAAGTAATCAGGTAGGGGAAGAGAATTCAAGTACACGCTGTGTGTAAGGACAACACATCGTATTTTTGGGGTGTTACACGACCAGCTCTAGAAGGAGTACACGCCCATGTTAAAGGCTTAAGGGAACACGTCGTGTAATAATTATACACACCATGTAGTCTTGTTTTGTAAAACTTGAATGTTCTATTTATCCTCTTCCCTTCTTACGTTTTCAGTTTTTTGTCCTTGATAATCTTGATCTAAGTTGTGCGTTTGACCTTTCAGAGTCATGTCGCGGAGACATCCTCTAGTGGTATGACAGTTGCAAGGTAGTGATCGAACATCAGATATGGATGATCAGGGACTACCTATAGATCCTCCCATTGTTCCAGTCTTGGCACCAGCCATTATACCAGACGTAGGTTCTGATTCACAGTTCAGGGAAGACTTTATGAGGATGATACAGGCCTTTTAAGGAGCACCGCCTCTTACCCTATCGATGGAAGAATTGACATGGGTCTTTCAGCAGTAGCCCCCTACCACTTTCTCAGGGGATGGAGGACCCCAGGCTATAGAGTCATGGCTAGAATCCATGTTGATGATCATTGAGCATCTAGAGATGCCTCTAGAGAGTTGGGTCAATCTTGCTATATATATGTTTCAGGATTCTGCCAAGATTTGGTGGAATGTGATCTCACAGGTGGGACACTAGCTGGTTATGACTTGGGAGGTGTTCCAGCGTATCTTTTATGACTAATTCTATACAGAGATGCTGAGGGCCGATCGAGCCTGAGAGTTTATGAGTCTAGAGTGGGGAACTTTTTCGTTTATGGATTATTCCTCTCATTTTACCAAGATACAGTGTTTCATGCCTATTTCAAGAAGTGATCAGTTATTCCTGGAAAGGATGTTCAAGGATGGTCTGAAGCATGACATCCTATCACAGGTGAACATATTCTGGTTGACATCTATCACTTCTATCATCAACCAGGCACTGATCACTGAGCGCAATCTGAGATATTTTGGAGTTGTGAGATAGGGAGGCTCAGCATCTGGAGTTAGTATCCCTCCTACTGATAACAGGAAGCACCGTAGGGAGTCTCTGCATAGTGATCCGAGGAGGCGAGACACTTCTTCTAGTATCTAGGTGGTGTGCTATCAGTGCGTGAAGAGCGGGAATACAAGGCCACATTGCCCGAGAGACCTAGTGGAGTGACGATCTTGTGGAAAGATGGGTCATATTCAGTGATTCTGTTAGATCTTCTCACCAACAGCTGGTGATAAGGGTTCTTCTATGAATCATAATTCAGGAGTAGCACCACCAGTTTCTCACCAGTCTGGGAACTATAGTTCTTCCGGCTGTTCAGGTCGAGGTGGAGGTCATGGTCGTGGTAGCCAGTCACCCGGTTTTCAGTGACAATTTGGTGGATCAGCTCAGAGTGGTCAGGTAGGGTCGCAGGGTCACAGTGTAGGTCAGACTTTTTCATTGGATAAAACCCAACAGAAGTAGGATCCCAGACCCTCTATAGTTTGAGGTATGATCTTAGTAGCCTTAGTTTTATCTTCTTCTCTTTTCGATACAGGGGCTTCCCATAGCTTTATATTTTTTGTGATTATGGAGAGTCTTGGGCTCTTAATCTTTTAATCTGCTGATATCTTGACACTAGATACTCCATTGGGGACTAGAACGGCAAGTGTACGTTAGTTCAAGGAGTTCCCTCTAGAGGTTGGTGGGTGTCACTTTTTATGGGACCTCTAGGTCCTAGAGATGATAGTCTATGATGTCATTCTCAGAATGGACTGTCTAGTTCCCTTCCAGGAAGTCGTCGATTTCTATCACCGTAGGGTGAGTTTCACATCACCATAGGGTGGATCTTTTCTTCATAAGGGCGAATGGGATGTCCATGTGAGAAAAGTGGGACCTGAGAATCATGGGTTGGGAGGAGTTATAGCCCAGATTACTAGTTTATATCTGGATGACCAGGGGACTTTACAGATGTACTTTCCTCCAGTGGATGATTGTTTCAGGGATTTCTTTCTAGAGGACTTTTTTGGTTTTCCTCTGGAGTGAGAGGTATAATTTTCTATTGAGCTCATTCTAGGAGCAACTCCGATGTCCATTCCTACTTATATGATGGCAACACCAGAGTTACAGGAGCTTAAGAAGCAGTTGGAGGAGTTGCAGGAAAAGTGTTTCGTCTAACCTAGTACTTCCCCTTTGGGTTCACCTATCCTATTTTCGAAGAAGGCAGATGGTACCCTCAGGCTTTGTGTTGATTATCAGAAGTTGAACTAGTTTATGGTCAACAACCAATATCCCTTTCCGAGGATTGATGATATCTTTGATCAGCTTCGAGGAGACTAGGTGTTCTCAAAGATTGACTTGTGGTCTAGATACCATTAGTTGTGCGTTAGACCATCAGATATACCTCCTACAGTCTTCCTGAGCTGGTATGGTCTATATAAGTATGTGGTTATGTCATTCGGTCTCATGAACGTGCCTGCAGTTTTCATGGCACTGATGAATCAAGTGTTCCATCCATACTTGGATTCCTTTGTGGTGGTCTTCGTGGATGATATCTTGGTGTAATATCACACTCGACACGACCATTCTACCCATCTTGAGATCGTTTTGATTACACTGAGAGAGAATTAGTCATATTTTAAGATCTCAAAATGCCACTTTTGGATGGACCAGATTCACTTCTTGGGTCATGTTATCTCAGAGACAGGAGTATCAGTGGACCCAGAAAATGTGATAGAATTAGTCTCCTGGGTGAATCCAAATAAAATCTTGGAGGTATAGAGTTTTCTATGGTTGGATGGATACTATATAAATTTCATTCAGAACTTTTCACGCTTAGAAGCACCACTGACAGGTCTGGCTAAGAAGGGTGCGATGTTCTTGTGGTAAAATTCTTGCAAGTCATCCTTTCAGGAGCTGAAAGGGATATTGACTTCAGCACTGATACTAGTCTTTCCAGATCCAGGAAAGAGCTATACTATGTAATTTGATGCTTTAGGTATCAGTTTGGGAGTTGTGCTTATGCAGGGAGAAGGAGTCGTTGCGTACGGGTCTTGGCAGTTGAGACCACATGAGAGGAATTACCTGACGCACGATCTCGAGTTGGCTGCAGTTGTTCATGCCTTATGCTGTTGGAGACATTATATTTTGGGAGATCATTTTGTGGTTTCCACCTACCACAAGAGTCTCAAGTACATCTTCACTTAGTGTGATCTGAATTTGAGAGAGTGAAGGTAGGTTGAGTACCTTTAGTCCTTTGACTTTGAGCTTGCCTATACGCCTAGGAAAGGCAATGCAGTGGCTGATGTATTGGGAAAGAGGACTCAGATATAGGAAGTTCAGGAGGCCATCAGTGAGTTGTATCTTATGTCTCTATTCTCTAAGATTCATTTGGAGTTGTATTAAAAATGGGGGTAGATGTTTCTTTCTTTTGTAGTTGTTACCTCTACTCTTCTTGATCGAGTGCGAATGAGGCATCTATCAGATTCTAATGGCCCAGTCTTATGGAAAAGTGTGTTAGGATAGGGCTTTATTCCTGGATGGACCATAGGCGAGGATGATATTATGAGTTTCCAGGGGCACTTATGGGTGCCAGCAGACATACGCGAGGAGATGATGTGGGACTTTCATTCCTCAGTTTGGGCAGTTCATCCTGTGGTCACCAAGATGTATCGTGATCTACATCGTCAGTATTGGTGTCCAGGTATAAAGAGAGATGTTGTTGGTTTCATAATGAGGTGTATCACCTATCAACAGGTGAAGGCAGAGCATCAGCGACCAGCCGGGCTTTTTCAGTAGTTACCCATTCCTGAGTGGAAGTGGAATGATGTCACAATGGATTTCATCACAAGTTTACCGAGGTCGCCTCAAGGGAATGATGCAGTTTGGGTTTTCATTGACAGACTCATGAAGGTTTCTCACTTCTTGATGATCAAGGAGACCTCTAGTGTTGATGAGTTGGGGAAGTTGTACATCTATGAGATCGTGCACTTACATGGAGTTCCACACTCTATTTTTTCATACTGAGATGCATTATGGAGTTTTCCTATAATAATAGTTTTCAAGAAACTATTCAGATGGAACCTTATGAGGCTTTGTATGGTAGGACATTCCGATCACCCTTATGTTGTCTAGAGGTAGGAGAGGTGGCTATGTTGGGACCTCATCTTGTCCAGGAGACCACAGAGTAGATAGAGTTTATTCGGAAGAGGATGGTTACTGCACAGTCTCAACAGAAATCATATGCTGATTTGCAGAGACGACCACGGGAGTTCGAGGTCGGGGATCAGGTTTTCTTGTGTGTCACATCAAGGTTGGGCCACAGGAGGATTAAGAGACATTGTAAGCTTTCGTAGAGGTATGTTGGGCCGTTTGAGGTGTTGGAGAGAGTTGGTACGTTTTCCTATCCATTGTAGTTACCTCAGAGGTACCGGGATATGCATGACATTTTCCATGTTTCTCAGCTTCGACATTACTTCTCAGACCTGTCTCATGTTTTCCAACCTGAGGAGGTTGAGTTGGAAGTGGATGCATCATTAGAGGAGTATCATATCTAGATTTTCGATCTAAGTACAAAGGTTCTCCATAGCCGGTCTATTCCTCTAGTACGAGTGTTATGGTAGTATGGGCGAGTATAGGATGAGACATGGGAGAGGGAGAAAGATGTACGATCGCAGTGGCTAGAGTTGTTCAGGGTTTCTTCTTTTATGCTACCTTGCTAGGGAAATTTGATGATGAATTTCTTTAAGGGGGGAAGTTTGTAAGAACTCGGATCTTCTTTTTCAGGTATGTTTTCCTTTTATGGTCATTTTTTAGATAAATAGTAATTTCTGGAAATTTTCGATGTAAACGCCATGTACTTTCTGAGTACACACCGTGTACTTAGTCACCACAGGTCACCGTGTGTTGGTCGGGTAGCGTACATGCACACGGCCATGTGGGGGTGACCTGGAGGCTACCTAAAGAAGAGTATGGAAAAGGAAAGTACATGTTGTGTACTTCAAAATTACATGTCGTGTATTTTATTTTTTTTAATTAAATGTACCAGGGTCGCGTCTAATCACCAGAATGATCTTCTCTAGATCTCATTTGGTCGAGAGCTCCTGTACAGCCGTGATCTTCCTCTGAGCCCCCGAACGAGCATCCGAACTCCGATTTGACCTTCTTCGATTGCATTGGGATCACCTTGGTAAGCTCTCTCTTATGCTTGAGCTTTGTTTCCCAATTCTTCCTCTTTCTCAAGTTATCCTCTATTAAATGTTTTATATGTTTTTGTAGATATTAAGCGTTCTAAGGTGATTCAAGCCCTGAGACTCAATTATATTGATCTCCCAATTCCAAGGTAGGTGGTTTGTGCCTTTATATTAAAATTCTTTGAGTTATATGTGCAATTTTTTCCAATACCCCTGAAAGGGGTATTGAGTGTTTGTCGTTTTTGCCCTATTGTTTTCCTTCTATGCTTCTATGCTTGATTAGAGGTTAATTGAATGTGAATAGGGATATTTGTTATGCTTTGGAAGTGTTTTCCCATGCATGATTGTTTACTTTGACCATTGGGTCTAGTTTTCATGTTAGGCTGCTATTTACATTCCCATGCCTAGTAGTAGGATGGTGTGTTTGTTCTGATATGTTGTTATGTTGTAGACTGCTAGCCAAGTAGTTCTTGAGGTTTAATTTGGCCGATATATGCTGTTGTACTTGATTGACTTACACAGGGTTGTGAGAACCTGGTGTATAGACCATAGGGAAAATGGACATAAGGGCTTCTCCAGAGTGTCTGTTTTAATTACGATGCGAGACCATTGGGGGAATTGATGTAATTTCTTCCTCAGAGTGTCTGTAGATTCTCAACACAGGCCATAGGGGTAATAGATGTTGAGTGCTTCCCCAGAACTCCTTTTGTTACCGATATGAGACTATAGGAGGAATTAACGGTGAGTGCTTCCTCAGAGAGTCTATGCTTAAGCTGAAGCAGAGGGGTTAGAATAAGTGTACTTCCCAAAGGGTTGCTTGTACTTTTTAGGTGGGACCAGAGGGGATAGGTTGTGAGTACTTCCCAGAGGGTTACCTATTGTGTTATCCATTTTCTTATGTTCCTAGGTAGGACTAGAGGGGATAGTCTGTGGGTACTTCCCAGAGGGGTAACTTTTTTGTTTATATGCTTTGATTAGTTATTGATTGATATTTGAAACTGTGGATTGTTACTACTGTGTATTTCCTTGTTTATTGTTTCTGTACTTTACCTGCCATATATTCACTGACTTTTAGGCACAGATCTTTTGGTGGTTGCCTACTAGGATTTATTCTCACACCTTGTTTGGGACATTATTTTAGGCCCAAACATATTATAGTACTGAATTATAGAAAATGGAAATCACCCTTCTACTTCAGGTACTTGATTTGTTATGGAGCGGGAGAGCATGGGACAAAGTTGAGGCTTGTTATGCTGAGGAGTAGTTTATCTGTTTTCTTTTGTACCTTGGATTAGTACTGTTTGTATTCCATAATAGTGATTTTTTTTGCTGCTTTCCTATACATATTTATCATGCATCATTCATATATATATGTGTGCTCTAGTTTATCATTATCAGTCTTCTGCTGTTTACTTCTGTATGGATTATTCATGCTTCCGCTATTGCTATTTGTTTACTTCTGATGTGTTACTCTACCAATGGGGGCATAGTTTTCCAACTATCACACCCAAGGCACTCTTCAATAGTCGGTAGCCTCTATCATTCAGGGAAATTCATTTTAGAACATGTGACCAACCGGGTACGGGGTGTCTCTGGGTGGCTTCTAGAACCGGGACGTTACACCAATATTGGCATTTCATATCTTGATACAACTTCAAGATTCCTGAATGAACTTTCCATTGAGAAGCATGATACTTTTTCATCAAATCCTCTCTTATATTTTTAGGGACCTAGACACATCCATGAATACTCAAAATTTTGTCTCTGGCTATAAATCAATCTAGAGGCGGGTTATCTCCTAATATACTCTCATATAGAACCTAGCATTCAGGATATGAAAATTTACTAATCTTTACCTTCTCAAGGAGGGAATAGGTAACTAACAAGGATGAGAGGTAAAACTACTCATGAATGTCATGAAACTCTAGATGTAGATCAGAGAATAGGGCCATTAACTTCCATCCATCACTGGCTTCTTGTACTTCCTCTACCTGAGTTTTCCAACTCAATGCATTTGCAACTACATTTCCCTTCCCAAGCATATAGGCAATCTCAAAATCAAAATATTATAGATATTTAACCCATAAACATTGTTTGAGGTTCAAGTCACTTTGTGTAAATATATAATTAAGTATCTTGTGATCCATGTACACTACAAAGTGATCACCCAACAGATAATGTCTCCAGAAACATAAGGCACGAACAACTACTGCTAGATAAAGGTTTTGTATTGAATATTTTCTCTCATGAGGCATCAAATTCTGATATCCATATGCAACAAATCTATCCTCCTATATCATAATTATTCCTATGTTGATTCTTAATGCACCACAAAAGAGGTATAGCCTACATCTGGCTCTGGAAGAATTAGAATATGTGATCAAACAAGCCTCTATTTCATCTCCTGAAAGGATTTCTCACACACTTCTAACCAAATGAACTTGACATTCTTATTTGTTGTAAGGACAGTGAGAGGTGAAGCAAGGCATGAGAATTCCTATATGAAATTATTGTAATATCCATCCAACCCCAAGAATCACTGTATATCAAACATGTTCATGGGTTTCTCCTAGGAGATAATAGCACAAACCTTTTCAAGGTTAATAGATACTCTTAATTTTAATATGATATGACCCAAGAAGTGAAATTTGTCGATCCAAAAGTGGCACTTAGAAATCTTGGAATAAATTTTATGTTCTCTTAGTGTACATATAATGATCTCAAGGTTTTTTCATGGTCATTACAAGTATGAGAATAAACCAAGATGGTTTCCACAAAAACCATGAAAAAATCGTCTAGATAGGGATGAAAAACCCAATTCATTAGATCCATGAAAATTGTGGGAACATTCATAAGACCTAACACAATAAAAAGGTACTCATATAAACCATACATGCTACGAAAAGTTGTATGATGGATGTCTCATGGTCTAACTCACACCTGATGATAACCTAATCTCAGTTTGATCTAAGAGAAGACCCTAACTCCTTGGAGCTGGCCAAATAGATCATGTATTAGAGGCATTGGATACCAATTCTTGACTGTAAGATGGTTTAACTTTTTATAATCCATGCATAGATGTAAGGTTCCATTTCCATATTGGATAAAAGAATGATAAAACCCCAAGAGGATGTACTGGACTATATAAATCATTTAGACTCTAAATCCTCTAACTTTTGCTTGAGATCCTAAAGCTATGTAGGTGCTATCCTGTATGGAGGAATGGACACTGGAGATGCTCCTAGAACAATATCTATTGTAAAATTTACCTCTATATCAGGAGGTAAGATAGAAAAAACATTTTGTTGAGTCAATAAGGTTTTCCTTATGAATTTTCCATTCCTTCTTTCAAGGGGGAGATTGTTGAGTCATTAAGCTTTCCTTATGTCTTCACGTTTCCTTCTTGTTTTAAAAATCACAAACACCTTATATCAAGGAAAATCTTGTTTTACCTTGTTTTACTTCTATAAAGAAAAATTCCCTTCCCCAAGGAAATTTACCTTGCCTCATTTTCATTGCACATATGATTTTTCTTCTAAGTGTAAAAATCATATTGAGACCAAAACCTCGGAATCATATAATACTTAGATATGAAGTTCAACTCCTAATTCTGTTTATGAAATCTCATGAAGTTCAACTCTGAATTCTGGTTACTAACTCTCATGAAGTTCAACTCCAAATTCTGGTTACGAACTCTCATGAAGTTCAACTCCGAATTCTGGATACGAACTCTCATGAAGTTCAACTCTGAATTCTGGATATGAACATTATGAAGTTCAAAGTCTGAATTCTGGATATGAACATTAATTTAGTTTGACTCCGAATTCTGATTAAGAACTTATGTAAAGTATGACTATGAATTCTGACTACAAATTTTGATTACGAATTCTGGTTATGGACTTCTCTAAGTTCTAACTTCGAGTTCTCTGAATACAGACTCCGAACTCTTATGAGTTCTGACTTTGAATTCTCATGAACTCTAACACCGAACTTTGTAAGTTCAGGTTCCGAATTCTTGTGACTCCAAACTCCAAATTTCCTTGAAATTCAGATTCTAGAATTCTATAGAATTCAGATTCCAAATTCCTACAAAACAGAATCTGAATATCCTTGTAATATAGACTCCGAATTTAATTTTGGTTAGACTTCGAACTTTCATTTCCTTACATTATGACTATTAGATTTTAGTTATTCTTATACTCATTTTGTTATAAAATGATGTCATGCTTTCAGTTATCAACTAACCATTATTTGAGTGACACGTGTACAGGTCCCTCTGAAATTCAAGGAAAAATATGACCATTAGAGGAGGGATCCAACCATTGGAACCGTGCCTATAAATAGGAGCTCATTTGAAATAGATCACAACACTTTTGGAACAAGAACTTTGAAAATTGTGCTTGCATGCTGTTGAAGTGATTTTTAGAGAGAGAGGCTCTTATAAACTCTCAGGCTTCATGCATAAATTTTTGAACTGCTCGTTCAAAGTTTGATTTATGCAAATTTTCTTAGTGCAGAGGTTCGATTTCCTTGAAATCAGAGACTTCAGGTTGTGAAGTCAGAGGTGCCGATTTCCTTACAAATTTAGGGCTTGTGGGGATAGCAAGACAGATACCAATCTTCAGATAGAGGGATTACCTGGGTTTGGGTAAGACAAACTTTCTTGAAAGTATAAATCAAGGGACCTTTTATCCAGGGTTTTTGGATACCCTCCTCTTTGGGTTAAAAGAGTTACTACTTGTTACTTGTATTATTTTGTTTTCCGCTGTGTATTTGTATTATTGAGGAAAGTATAACTTTCATATACTTCCTTAAAACTTGTACTCTATTTTTATAGGATTCTATACACTATAATGTATAATCTTATTTGTTGTAAACTTTTGTTAAGTTTCATTTCCGGAATCATTTTTTCCCGGAATCAAGAATGTTTTTAGAGCTTAGAGGTTGAGTGAATTTTAGTTATACAAAATTTCCTTAAGGATTTTTAAAGTATACAATTCACCCCCCCCCCCCCCAATATTGTATTTGAGCATCTCATTACTACATTTTAGATACTACAATTGGTATCAGTGGGTTGGTTCAATCTGAATTAATCTCACAATTAGATTTAGAAGTGAATTCTCATAATTGAACTTCTGGATTCAAACTTTTTCTAAATCTGTTTTTCAGACTCATAGAGTTCAGATTCAGTTTTTCTTAGAGATACAATATCTAGTTCCTTGCTTATGATATTTTCACTTGTTTAAAAACTCATACTATTAACAAGTTTGTGTACCAAAGATCTTCTTAAGGATGGAAGGTTTAAATATTGATTCTATTGATAATCTGAATCCTACCAGACCTCCTATTTTCGATAGAAATGATTATGAGTAATAGAGAGATATGATGAAGATATTTCTTATCAATATTGGAGTTGATAACTATCTAATGTTGACTGGAGATTATAAAATTATAGATAAGGAATTGAGAACCTTTACGAACCAGGAGAAATTAGAATACCAAGCAAACTTCAGAGTCAGAAATACTTTGTTATGTTACATGACAAGGAACATCTGTAGTCAAATATCATCATGTGAAGCTGCAAACAGTATCTGGAAGAAACTGGAATTTACACATTTTGGTACATCTAAAGTCATAGAGACAAGAAGAGCTATGCTTAGATCTGAATACCATAGCTTTAACTTTCCTTATTGAGGACCTGTAAGAAAAGTACAGAAAAGGTTTATGACTACCGTGAATAGATTACAATCTATGGGAGAAAAAGGTTTAGATGATGAGGCTCTTGTTTATAATATCATAGATATCATGCCAAATGAATGAGATTCTAAGAGGATAGCTATTGATGAGAACAGGAAAGTCACTCAGATTTCCTTAGATGGGTTGTTTGAAACTCTTCTTCAGTATGAAACCAGAATGAAGAGAGATGGTGAAAATGTTAAGAAGAATAATGGGAATGGAGGAGTTGATTTTACAACCACTTCTAAACATATGAAATCCAAAACCCCAGAGAGGGTAACTAGATCAAAGACAAAGAAAGTCATTATTCATTCAGAATCTAGTGATACAGAAAAGTCTGAGAATGAATTAGCTAATCTTCCTCGGAGAATGAACAAGATTGTTGCTCAGAATAATCATCAGAGTAGGTACAAGAAGAAATATTACAGAGATAAGAAATATGGATAATTTACTTGTTATGAATTTAGAATAAAAGGTCACATCAGACCTGATTGTCCCTTATTGAAAAAGAAGTAAAAGAAGGAAAGGAATTCAGAATGGAACAAGAAGAAATTATATCGGTCAAAGCACAAGAAAAGTCTTAAAGCTAATGATTCTTGGAGTGCTAGCTGTGGAGACTCTTTAGAAAGTGAATCATCTGAATATGATTCATCATCACAGAATAATATGGGATTCATTTCTACTACTTCTTTCCCTAATACATGTCTTATGGCCAAGGTATGATCTGCCAAGGCTTTAACAAATTTATCTCTTGATAAGAATTACTATTCTGAAAATAGTACTTCTAATAAAGATACTTCATCTTCAGAAAATGAAGAAATACCTTCATATGAAGAAGTATCTATATTTTCCAAGTTACTTGAAGCAAAAAAATTTAAAATTTCTAATAAATTAGACAAGGAAAATACTAGGGAAGAAATTATTACAAAATATATTTCAGATCATTCTAGAGATCTTGGAGATGAAGATGAGATTTTAGAAAAACTTTCTAAAGACCTTAAGAAAGAAAATTCTATTAAGGAAGAAATTTCTAAAGATCTTAAGAATGCTATTTTAAACATGAAAGTTTTTGAGGAAAAATATAACTCTAAGTAAATGATTCCTGAGGATAGGAATTTAGTCATTAGACTGAAATCTGAAATATTTTCTCTTAAGAAGCTTCATGAAAACTTTACCTCTAGGAAGGAAAATTTTGACAAGATGTATTCTCAAATTAAACCTCATGGAAACACTACTGGAGTAGGTTATACTCACCAAAAACCTATTTTTAAAAACAACTATTTTGTTCCTTCTAAAGCCCCTTTTTCACTAAATTTCAAAGTGGTGGCATTGGAAGAAAAATTGCTCCTTGAATAAAGTTAAATATCTTGGGTTTTATACAAATTATTTTTCTAAACAAATGTGGATACCCAAAAAAAATTTACTAACAATTCTGGATCCAAGAAATTTTGGATTCCAAAAGTCTAACTTTCTTATTTTCAGGAAAATAAAGAAGGTACCAACAGCAATACTTGGTACATGGATAGTGGATGTTCCCAGCATATGACTGGTAACAAAAACTATTTTGAAAAGATTATCCAGACAAAGGGAGGAAAAGTAACTTTCGGAGATAATGCTCAGGGAGAAATTATTGGTATAGGTAACATTTTTCTTCTTGTAAAAACTTTGATTTCAAATGTTTTATTTGTTAAGGGTCTTAAGAACAACCTTATTAGAAATTATCAGTTATGTGATGAAGGATACCTTGTGAATTTTAGGAATGACAAGTGCTTAGTACACAATTCCAAGGAAGAGTTTATTCTTTCTTCCCATAGTCAATAGAATGTATACACACTAAACTTAGAAGACCTTAGGAGCCAAGATTTACCTTTCCTTAGTGCAATGGAAGATCATTCTTGGTTATGGCATAGAAGGCTAGGACACTGTAACCTTAGGAACTTATGCAAACTTTTTAATAAAGGACTAGTTAAGGATCTACCAGAGCTTAGATTTGATTCTTCAAAATTCGGTGATCCTTGTCAATATGTAAAGCAACATAAATTAAGTTTTAAAGTAATTAGTGAAGTCTCAACTACTGATGCATTATAGTTAGTGCATATGAATCTTTTTGGTCCTACACAAACTGGAAGCATTGGGGGAAAATATTATGTATTTGTCTTGGTTGATGATTACACTAGATTTACATGGGTCTATTTTCTAGCAAATAAGTCTAAAGCTTTTTATTATTTCAAAAGTTTTAGAGACCAAGTTAAAAATGATAAAAAACTTCCATTGAAAACTGTTCATAGTAATCATGGTGGAGAATTTCAAAATTCTGATTTTGAAACTTTTTATAGTAGAAAAGGCATTACTCATAACTTCTCAGCACCTAGAACACCTCAAAAAAATGGTGTTTTTGAAATAAGAAATCGAATTCTTCAAGAGATAACTAGAACCGTGTTGAGTGATTATTCTGTTGCCCAACATTTTTGGGATGAAGCTGTAAGTACTTCTTTTTATACTATAAATAGAGTTTTGATTAGACCTTTTCTTAATAAAACTTATGAGTTATGGAATGGTAGAAAAACTAGAATTTCCTACTTTAAGGTTTTTTGTTGCATGGTATTCACTCTGAATACTAAAGATAATCTACATAAATTCACACCAAAATCTGTTGAAGGAATTTTCTTAGGCTACTCCACAATTTCTAAGGCATATAGAGTTTTCAACAAAAACACTTGTACTGTTGAAGAGACAGTACATGTTAAATTTGATGAAACTTTTCCTTTTGTTTTTAAACAACCCCAACCTACATCCTTGGATGTGTTTTCAAAAACTGATTATCAACCTTTGATACAATATCCTTCTGATAAGCAAAATGTTCAAGAAGATACTTTTGAAACATTTACCTCAGAAGACTTCCTACCCTACATTGATGAATAGGCTTTACAAAATCCAAATCAGTCATTTCTCAAGAATCATCCCAGTGATAGTATCATTGGTGATGTGAATCAACCTGTAAGGACTAGAAGTTCCTTAAGAAACGAAGTAGAACATCTAGAATTTCTTTCCCAATTAGAACCAAAAATAACTAATGAAGCTTTAGGTGATGATGATTGGATCAAATCCATGCAAGATGAACTAAATGAATTCGAAAGGAATAAAGTCTAGAACTTGGTTGAAAGACCTAAGGAAACTTCTGTTATTGGAGTAGAATGGGTCTTCAGAAATAAGTGTGATGAAAATGGAATCATTGTAATAAATAAAGCTAGATTAGTTGTTAAATTCTATAATCAACAAGAAGGAATATACTATGAAGAAACATATGCTCTAGTATCCAGACTTGAATCTATTCGTATTTTACTTGCCTTTGCAGCATTCTTCAATTTCAAACTTTTTTAAATGGATGTGAAATGTGTCTTCCTTAATGGTTATGTTCAAGATGAAGTTTTTGTTGAACAACCTCCTGTCTTTGAAGATACAAAACATCCTGATCATGTTTTTAGAATTACCAAAGCTTTATATGGCCTTAACCAAGAACCTAGATCTTGTTATGATATACTTACAGTATTTTTACTTCAAAATAACTATGTTAAGGGAAATGCATATCCAACTCTTTTTATAAATAAAGAGAAGAAAAATGTTTTGATTGTTCAAATTTATGTTGATGACATTATATTTGGTTCAACTCAGCAATAATTAACTGATTCCTTTGCAAATTTAATGAAATCTGAGTTTGAAATGAGTATGATGGGTGAGTTAACATTTTTCCTTGGTTTTCAAATTTCTCAAAAACCATAAGTAATATATATATATCAACATAAGTATATTAATTATATTCTTAAAAAGTATGGATATGACAACACTAAAAATATAAGTACTCTCATTGGTACCTCAAACACACTTGATCTTGATGAAGTTGGGAAACCAGTAGATCAAACATCTTTTAGAGGTATGATAGGAAGTCTACTTTACTTGATATCTAGTCATCCAGAAATAATGTTTTCAGTATACTTATGTGCAAGATATCAATCCAATCCTAAGTAATCTCATTTAAAGGCAGTGAAGATAATTTTTCGCTACTTTAAGGGATCCATGGATTTAGGACTATTTTATACTTCTGGAAATGATTTTGTTTTGAAAAGTTTTTTAGATGCTGACTTTGGTGGATATAGAATGGATAGAAAGAGTACATCTGGAACTTTTCATTTCTTAGGAGATTCATTAGTTTCTTGGTCATGCAAAAAGCAACACTCAGTATCACTTTCCATTGCTGAAGCTGAATACGTAGCAGCTGGAAGTTTTTATGCTCAAGTGTTGTGGATGAAAAACACACTCACAAACTATGGCTTGAGTTTTACTAAGACTCAAATTTTGTGTGACAATACAAGTGTCATTTCCCTCAGTAAAAACCCTGAACATCACTATCGTGAGAAGAACATAGATATTAGGCATCACTTTCTTAGGGATCACACATAAAAAAGAGATATCATTCTTCAATTTATCAGAACGCAAGAACAACATGCTGATACTTTCATAAAATATTTACCCTCCGATAGATTTGAATACATTAAACATAAGTTAGGAATGATAACCATAAGATAATCCTCCTCATCAACTTCCTGTTGAACCAATATCCTTACAGTAATAAACTCATTTTCATATGGGGAGAACATTTCTTTGTACGTTTTTCATTTTTTTTTGTAATGAAGTTTTTCATATTTTTCGTAATGAAGTTTTTTATATTTTTCGTAATGAAGTATTTCATATTTTTCATAATGAAGTTTTTCATGTTTTTTATAATTAAAATCATCGGACCTGAAGTTTTCATAATAAAAATCTTCAGACCTGAAGTTTTCGTAATGAAAGTCTTCGGACCTGAAGTTTTTGTAATGAAAATCTTCGGACCTGAAATTTTACTAATGGAAATATTCAGACCTGAATTTTTCATAAAGAAAGTCTTTGGACCTGAAGTATTTGGAATGAAAATCTTTGAACCTGAAGTTTTCGTAATGAAATTCTTCGGACCTGAAGTTTTAGTAATGAAAATCTTAGGACCTGAAGTTTTCGTAATGAAAATCTTCGGACTTGAAATTTTTGTAATGAAAATATTCAGACCTGAAATTTTCATAATAGAAACTCTCCGATTTGAATTTTTTGTAGTGAAGTTTTTTTTCGTATTCAAGTTTTTTTTTGAATCCAATGATCTTCAAGAAGAATATTCCTCAGTATGAATAATATTTTTAGAAATCTGAAAGGTATGATTATTTCTTGAGTTTTTCATAATTACATTTTACTTACTGTTGGTTTCTTTTGTTTTTAAAATTTCTCAGATTTTAGTTTCCTTAAATCCGAATTTTTTCCATTTAAAACCTCAAAAGATCGGATCCTACCCAATTTTTCCTTGCAGCTTTTATTTCAACCGTCAGATCAGATCTAAATAATTCTAAGCTATTGGATTCAAATGGGAAGTCCAACCATCACTTCATCGCCTATATAAAGGGGACCCCCAGTACTTTTCCCACATCGGTTTTCAAATCTTGTGCGTATTGAAGCTCTACCCCTCTATAAAATCCCATTCTGAATTCTTCATAAGTGCTCGAGTCCAAATGTCTGCAAAAGTCCCTTCTCAAGATATGTCTACTGTCAAGCCGATTGTGGAATGGAAAATATACAGGGAGGGGTTAGTTTATCTGAACTTATTCAATAATTATGACTCCATTATTTCCAAGAATAGCAAGCTCAATGGATGGGAAAGTATAGCTATTTCAAAGACAGGAGCTCAGGATGTTGTCTATCCGAATCTACTCCTAGAATTCTATGAATCAGTTTTCTTCTTTAAAGAAGATGGTAGGGAAATTTTTTCATTTAAAAGTTATGGTAAGACTTATGCACTCTCTTACACCAAGGCTGCTAGCTTGGTGGGGCTATCTTATGAAGGGGAGGCATAATTGTTCTCCCACAAACTGCCAGAGGTTCAAGGAAGTTTCATTAAGAAAAAGGCTATGGAATGCCTTGGGCTCAAAGTTGTCAAGACAGCCAAGATTTCCCATCTATCTACTAACAATCGGATTCTACAGTTATGGATTCAAGGCCTCATCGTACCAAGGAAGGGATACAAGGACACCCTGAAGTAAAGTGACATGTACATATTGGATTTTTTGGTAAACCTAAGGAATCTCAACCTCATGAAGCACATTCTCATTATAATTGAGAATATCAAGAATGGGAATTTGAGAGCTCAGATTATTATGTATCCTATCTTATATTCCAAGTTAATAGTTAGGTGTCTTGAATCTTTCAAGATCCCCTATAGTTCCAAGCTGAGAAATTTCAAGGTGATGTTGATTAGTGATGACACCCTCAAGAGAATAAAGGTTGGTTTCTCCCAGGAGACAAGAGAATTTTATAATCTACCTGAGGATGAGGCAGAATCCATTCCGAAAAATACTGAGGAAGCTGAACCTTCAAAGAAGTCCAAGAAGAAAATAAATTTGAAGGAAGTGGAAGTATAAGACAAAACCCCTAAGTCTAAGGAAGCTCAATCCGCACCTCCTAAACCCAAGAATCAAAAATCCTACCTAGATGAAGTTGTAGCAAAATGGAGGGAGGATAAGAAAAATAGAAAATCAAGGGAGCCATAGTTCTGTTTGGATCCTGCTGAGGCTAAGGCCTTGAAAGAATCAACTACTGAAGAGTTATAAAATCTAGCTAAAGAGAAGAAGCTGAAGAAGAAGATTTATAAGGAAGAGATTTTACAATCTCTCTTGAAGGCCATGGAAGTTGCATCAAAAAACATTCATGTACTGGAATCTTTCCCTGTAGAACAATTTCCTGATACTCCAGGTAAAAGGTTTATGACTCTGTAAAATCCAAAAGAGAATACTGTGAAAGAGAAGAAAGCTATAGAATAATTACAAGAATATAAGAATAGTGTTGGCTCTAATGATGTGATTAAGAAAGTTGAAGATTATCAGGAAAAGGAAAGTTCCTATGAAAATATTTCAATCCAGACTTCTTAAGTCAGATCCTAAAAACTTGTTACTCTAGGATCTAATGAGAAGGGTGAAGAAGAGGAAGTGAATAAGTTCTCAGAAGAAGAGAGTCATAATCATGACTTCATTCTTCCTGAATATGTTTTGGTTGGTGATGAAAAAGAAAAAATTGATGAATATAAGATTGTACAATTATCTGGGAGCGAGCATGAATCCCCTGATGAAGAAGCTATTCCGAAAATTAGTAAGGGTAAAAAAGTGGTTTTTGATACCCCAACCTAAGATATTTTGAGGAAGAAAAAATCTGGAGGAACCTCTAAGAGGAAGCTGGTAGAGTTAGATGAAGAACCATCTCCAAGTAAAATGTCTGATTCGGAGTCATCAGCTTTGGGACATGATTTTGTTGTTCAGTCCCTGAAGAAGCCGGTGTACACCATTCCAATCTTTCCTTCAATTGATTCTAGATGCCAAATGCTTCAGCATATCATGAATCAAAAGTCAAACTTTGTATCCATGGTGATGGATATATGTGTTAAGATTGAGGTTGATCACAAAAATTTCCTTATCGATTATGAAGCCCACAGAAATTCCTGTAAGAAAATGACCAGATGGTCTAAGAAAATCATTGAAGATTTGGAAGATCTTGATCAATTCCAATAATATGTCAATAAATCATTCAATACCGAAGACACAAAAATCAAGAATCTTACAAATAGATTTTAGTAAAAGCTAAACCTTGAACAAAATTCTCGGATTCAAGAGGTGAAAGATATGAATGGGAAGCTGAGTTATTTTTTCCAAAGCTGGAAAACTAAAAAGGATCTTCAGATTGAGATGGAAGAAAAGCTTGTGAAGAAAGATGACTTGCTGAAGGCTCAGGCAGAGGCCCTGAAGGCTCAAGAGGATAGGATCACAGCCTTAGAAAAGCAAGATGAGGAAGATCACAAAGAGCTGAAGAAGTTGAAGACAACCGTGAAGAAGCTCATGCCCAAGGAAAAAGAAGCAAAATAAATCCCACTCCGATCTTTTGTTGTATTTTTTCCCTATACTAATTCTTCCAATCATAATGAAATTATGGTTTCTTTTTTTGTTTGGATTTCTATACAAATATTTCAGGTACTATATTGTTTTTTCATTCCATTAAACACTTTTTGAAAATCACAAAGGGGGAGAAGGAAAAATAATTCTAAAGAGGAGAAGGAAAAATATTTCTAATTATAGAAGAAATATCCCTAAGTAGGGGGGATTCTATCTAAGGTGTAGTTCTCATTATGAATATTTCCACATTCAAATGAAACTTTTCATTTCAGAAATCTAGAATACGATCCTTAGTAGTCTAAATCCTAAGGAGGAGTTATTCGTATTCACCATTGTTCATTTGTAAAGGGAGATAAGTTTTATTTTCAAAGTCTATAATTTTTTTTAAAAACTTATATTATTTTTGGTAAGGATGTTTGTGCTTTCCAAAAAGGGGGAGATTGTTGAGTCAATAAGGTTTTCCTTATGACTTTTCTATTCCTTCTTTCAAGGGGGAGATTGTTGAGTCATTAAGCTTTCCTTATGACTTCACATTTCCTTATTGTTCTGAAAATCACAAACACCGTATCTCAAGGAAAATTTTGTTTTACCTTGTTTTACTTCTATAAGGAAAAATTTACTTCCCCAAGGAAATTTACCTTACCTCATTTTCATTTCTCATATCATTTTTCTTCTATGTGTAAAAATTGGATTGAGACCAAAACCTAATAATCATATAATACTTAGATATGAAGTTCAAATCCGAATTCTGGTTACGAACTCTCATGAAGTTCAACTCTGAATTCTGGTTACGAACTCTCATGAAGTTAAACTCCAAATTCTGGTTACGAACTCTCATGATGTTCAAATCCAAACTCTGGATATGAACTCTCATGAAGTTCAACTCTGAATTATGGATATGAACATTATGAAGTTCAAAGTCTGAATTCTGGATACGAACATTCATGCAGTTCTAATCTGAATTCTGATTACGAACTTATGTAAAGTTCAACTATGAATTCTGAATACGAATTCTAATTATGAATTCTGGTTACAAACTTCTCTAAGTTCTAACTCCGAGTTCTCTGAATACAGACTCTGAACTCTTATGAGTTCTGACTTTGAATTCTCATGAACTCTGACACCAAAATTTGTAAGTTTAGGTTCCGAATTCTTGTGAATCCAGACTCTGAATTTCCTTCAAATTCAGATTCCATAATTCTATAGAATTCAGGTTCTGAATTCCTACAAAACAAAATCCTAATATCCTTGAAATATATACTCCTAATTTAATTTTGTTTAGACTCTGAACTTTCATTTCTTTACATTCCGAATATTAGATTTTAGTTATGCTTACACTAATTTTTTTATAAAACGATGTCGTGCTTTTAGTTATCAACTAACCATTATTTGAGTGACACGTGTACAGGTCCCTCCGAAATTCAAGGAAAAATATAACCGTTGGAGGAGGGAGTCGACCGTTGGAACTGTGCCTATAAATAGGAGCTCATTTGAATGAGCTCACAACACTTTTGGAAGAAAAACTTTGACAACTGTGCTTACATGTTGTTGAAGTGATTTCTAGACAGAGAGGCTCTTATAAACTCTCAAGATTCATACATAAAGTTTTTAACTGCTCATTAAAACTTTGCTTCGTGCAGATTTGCTTAGTGCAGAAGTTCAATTTCCTTGAAATCAAATACTTCGAGTTGTGAAGTCAGAGGTGTCAATTTCCTTACAAATAGAGGGCTTGTGGGGATATCAAGACAGATACCTATCTTCAGATTGAGGGCTTACCTGGGTTTGGGTAAGACAGACTTTCTTGAAAGTATAAATCAAATGACCTTTTATCCAGGGTTATTGGATACCCTCCTCTTTGGGTTAAAAGAGTTACTACTTGTTACTTGTAGTATTTTTTTCCGTTGTGTATTTGTATTTTTGAGGAAATTATAACTTTCATATACTTCCTTAAAAATTCTACTCTGTTTTTATAGTATTTTATACGCTATAAGGTATAATCTTATTTGTTGTAAACTTTTGTTAAGTTTCATTTCTAGAATCATTTTTTTCCAGAATCAAGCAAGTTATTAGAGCTTAGAGGTTTTGTGAATTTTGGTTATACAAAATTTCCTTAAGGATTTTTAAAGTATACAATTCACCCCCCCCCCCTCTTGTATTTGAGCATCTCATTAATACATTTTCAATCCTACACATTGGTAAATACATCCATAAAATGATCCACTAGTGGATGAAATTCAGCTTGACGTAAACCTTGATCCTCCATGAAGATATTTTCAATCTGGGTAGTCACTCTACCTAACCCAGGATACTCTGGTCCTACTCTACCAGCCTACACATCCCACTCATCCTTATGTAGACTATTTCCTTCTGGTGATGTAAAAGACACCTTGTGGTGATAATATTGTACAAATTAATGATATGGAACTTACCAATCCATCCCAATAATAACAGTAAATCCCATTATCTCAAGAAAAAAGAGGTCACATAAGAATGGGTAAATTCCTACCTCAAGGGGGCAGTCCCTACACTGGAATACGCCCTATGTTTGTACCCCTAATGGAATATCTAGGGTCATTAAACCATAGTAATATTGTATCTCTTATATGAGACATTCCATGATAGATACAAAGATAAAATATTTTGAAGCACATGTATCAAATAAAGAAGATATTATAGTAGATGCCACAAGAATATTACCTCGTATTATAGATGGTCCTGCAGCCTAATCCTTAGGTATCAGTCATAGTGAATTTAACTGACATGATTTGTATACCTATGAAATATATATACTACCACAATCATAAATTATCTTCTGGAACTTCCGGTGATCAGGGGGCTGGATACCATGGCCATGACCTCCTCCTTGGTCACTCCTTCCAGTGCTACTCTAACTCCATGCCTGAAGAAACTCAAAATAACCCACTCCTAAAGGTGGAGCTAGTGTGGATCCTTTTCCACTCAAAGCTAGTGGGAAGGTCTGGAAGAACCTCTGAATATTCCCTATATGGCCACAATCCCAACACTCCATTGGGTCTTTATCCCAATTTGTCTTCAGGTTCCCCCACCATCCACATTGATGAAACACTATAGAGCTATTGAAATGGGAAATTTGGGTATCACTTACCTAATGAGAAACCTCAAGGGAATTTTTTTTTCCACTGGGAGAACTACTTGAATGTCGCGATACTGATCCTCTAAGCCTGATGTAATATTCGTCCCTCTAGTTGTGCTCAATGATAAGATCCTGATTGACTATTACAGAGAAAGTAGGTAGGTGAAATACATTAACCTACATAAGGATGGCGTATTAGATCCTATCCTCAAAACGTCTAGAATATAAAATCTCATCACTAACTAGAAGTGGTTAAAAGAGATTCAACTCCATGAAACACATTGAATATTCAATAATTGAAATAGAGACCTACTTGAGATGCATGAACACTATAGATCTGTCAGATCTCATCATTTGAGGAAAGAACTGATCATAGAAGGAAATCTAGAAATCAACCCATAATATGCCTTGATGATGAGCATCCTGGTTAATCACATCCCACTAATATTTGGATTAATCCCTAAGCATGTATATAGAAAGATTAACCCTCCACTCTTGAGGCATCCTCAGATACTCAAAGATAGATATGGTGGCTTCTAGCCAAGACTCAGTAGTCTTTGGACTTCCACCCCCTAATAAATTAGGAGGATTCTATTGTTGGAGCTCATAAGTTAGATCATCCATTGTAGGTGCAAGCCATGGAGCACCATGCATGGAATGCATCAGACATAGGAAACTATCATGAACTTGGGTATCAGTGTCCAGATTAGGTATAGAAGGTGGTGCCTCAAGTGGAACTCCTAGAGGTAAGACTGGTGGCTCAGGGCCCACCATATCTAGAGCATGATCATTACTACCTTCTAGGTGTATGATAGGAGAACGTTGTGATGGAATTTTTCTACAATTTCTAAGCACACACCTTATAACAAGCTTAGAAGAAGATAGATAGAAACACTTATGGAATGTAAACAAGTAAAAGATCACTACCCAAGGTATAATACTACAACTACCTATTTAGATGGCTAGGAATTGGTAAGTGCTCAAGTATATGTTTCATTTCATTCTACATTAAATTACTAGGTTCACTCTTTTATATTTCATAAAATTAAAAAGTATGGATAAGTACATGAAACCGTTTAATTATTATAAGTTAGGTTTCATATTATAATGGATATTCATTCCCATTGAATCAGTGCTCAAACACCTTATCAATGAAAACAAAACCCATCTATTTATATCATAATGGCTAGATTCAGTAAATTACTCATCCCAACCCATGAGGGCCCATAAAACCTTAAGAATTTTGATTGGAAATCACTCAATTGTAACCAATATAAATACAAGAATAAGATAAATATCACAACATCACTCAATAATCACAGGCATATAAAGAAATGAAAATCTATGAAATTCACCTATATGCCATGGCAATATGCATTACATGAAAATTTTAGGTTCTTATAATGATGCATGTAACAATTATCCTTGCCCTAATATCATCGATCTAAGGATGAAATAGAATATTTTTTATAATAATAATCAAAAATACCACACATCATGTTCATCACCCAATGGTGAATTAATTTCAACTATAATAGGAAAAAATAGAACAATAATTATATTTTTGGTAACATGGATTTTATCCCGAACCTTGGTTCGTAACACCCAATCATGGCTTATGACCAAGTCCCAAGCATTCCTAATCTCCTGACTATTTTCTCTAAATAGTAAATCAAGAAAAGAATCCCTCTGATACCACTTTGTGATGCCCCGGACTCATATGCCAATTAATAGGTGCCCCGAGCTCGGTGGGCTACATGGCCTCAAGTGCATCTCCCCAGAAGCCAGAGGCTGTTGAATAGAAGAGAGGGCATAGGCTGTGTCTGTGGGGAGACTATTCCCTCATTACCAGAGTGTATCATAGAAGATAAATTTAAATAGAGGTAAATAGAAGAATTCATATAAGTAAACAATGGAATCATACAATTTAATAGATAAACAAGTATAATAATAATTGTATCAACTGGAATAACTAATGATGATATGTCATGTCACTAGAAAACTAGAAAACATGGATACAAGACACCAGGCATAACAAGTTCCAAAAAAGTATAATAGAAATAAAATAATTATCCAAAGTATCCCAAGCTCTGGCTCGGTCATATGTAATCAAGATCCATCTTAAACAGTAAGAAATCAAGTATTCAAAATCGTATTCTTCCCTTTGTCAAAACCTGTATTCATGTAATCTTCCTCAGGTACCAAATGGCACCTGAAGAGGGTGTGAGATAACTCTCAATGGGCCACCACCAATGATGTATATAACATTCAGCTCGTGTAAAGGAAATGTAACAATTTAAAGGCATGTATATATAAAGTAAATCAGTAAAATGTAACTAAATACCCAAGTACCTACTTCAGTCCTCAGCTACTGTTTGAACATATAACCATGTCATTATTTGATTGTACCAATTTATAAATAAGTCACACATTATCAATGGTGAATGTTCCAAGATGTAACAAGGAACCCATAATTGATAGTTAATAAGAAGTGGTTCCATGGTATTCACCAAGGAAACCTAGACCACATGGGTTACTAACTCATTAGTAATTGGGTCTAGCTATGGGTAAGAGTGTAATCCAAGGAGAATAGTCCAAGGATTTCCATAATAAGATGCCTATTGAATCCAAGGCTATCATCCAAGGTAAAATGGGTCTATGTAGTGACTGGGACCTATAGGATTTAACCATAGAACCAACTTTTCAATGCTGGATCCAAGGAGTGTATCCATAGAATACTTTAATGTTATGTGAGTGATCCTATGGTGTCATACTGGGCATCCAAAAATAGGCAAGGATTAGGATCTAGGTTGGTCTCAATCTAAGAAATACACATCCTTGAATCAGAATGGGGTTCCCAAGTGCTCAAGGCATTCCTTGATAAGAATACAAGGTGAGGTTGAGTCAGTCCACTCCTGTTTAATAATGAAATCTTGTATAATTTCAATTGGTTCAATCCATGCCTTTCATTTGTGTGACAAGGCCATGTAGAATGCAACCTTTATTAAATACATTTAAGTCATATTCAATAATTAAGTTCCATTTTGCTACCTTCTATTAATGTGGTAAGGGGTTTTATGGAAATGCAACCTATTATTTATTTACATTTAATTCTATCAAGTAATATACTTAGTATACTTTCCAATTTTCATTTCACATTTAATTATCAATTGAAGCACTTACCTTTGGAGGGTCAAGTGGTGAGCATGCATGGTACTTTCCTCCAATGGACCAAAGGCCTTATATTTTTTTATTAAGTGATAAACCCCATTTTAAGGGATTAAGGGGGGAAACTTGGACATAGTTCATGGACTAAAAACATACCACAACCTGAAGGTCAAGAAAATAAAACCCTAACTGACACCTTGGATCTGCCTCTCCCCAGAATTTAAAACATGATAAATCACTCCACCATTGCAAGACTGTACAGCTAGAAAGTTTCATATGTCAAAGCACAGGCCCAATCCAATGGATGATTCCATACCATATCAAACATCATATTCCATGCAGCCTACATAGGTGAATTTCCTGCTCTGAATCCTCCTCTATGGCTTGTTCCATGAGGGCGAGTCCAGCTGAATCTTCAAAATCAGAGTCAAAAACCATCCCAATAAAAATATGAAAAGTTCCAAGCATACGAGATTCTAAACAACACCATTAACTACCATCCTAGAAGACCCGGCCGCACTCCACGAGACACTCCAACCACCATAACTGAAGAAGCCTGAAAGTCAATCCAAGGGACGTGAGTCCAATCCATCATCACCTAGGATTGGATGGACCAAACCCACACCAATTTAATTACACCTATGAGGGAATCCTGATTGTCCTACACCACTCTGGACATGGATCTATTCCAATCAGAACCAAGACTGCACCCTAACTGGGTTCCGAATCAAGCTGGTAGTGATGAGAAAACCGGAGAGGGGTAGGGGTGAACCAGCTACGATGAACTAGAACCAAAGATCACCAAATTCACATCCAAAATGAAAAATCCATAGAAAACCAAACCAAAAATCCATAAAAAAACTCACATCCATGCTCAGATCAAGATCCCCCCCCCCCCAAGACATTGCAGATCTGTCACGGAGCTACACCAAGAACTCGCAGGAGACAGCACATGGCCGCATCAAACAAATAGAACTGAAACCATACCATAGATGCCAGATGAACCAAGCCACACTGAACTGAGATGATCGAATCTAATCTAGGACAAGATCTTGTTTGGAGGTTCAGTTGTGTCGTCTCTTGAAGGTCAGGCCTCCATGCCGAACGTCGTGCACTTCCAAGATACGTTGCCACAGAAGACACAGAGAACATAAAACTCTGTCGGATCCTAACACACCACACTGAGACTAGATGTGCCTCACCGATCTGACATTATAGAATCCTCTAAACTAACCCAGACTGGAGGGGGAAGGCAAAACATACTCGGTCAAAACCTTAGGCACTACGGGTGGGAGAGAAAGTGCCACTCTGAGGCCTTAGAAAGATCTCATTATATATTATCTTTCCTCCCTGTATGGTAATTTACATTATGAAATTCACAATATAAATCAATCTATTTAATATAGAAAATATTTACCTTATAAGGGTCAAACCAAGTCACACCCGAACGGTGGCTCAAATGTGTCAAATACTAAAAACCCATTTATGGAATAACATCCTACATGGGATGGATGGAGTTGTGGACATAACCACCAATAATTAATCACATATATGGAAATATCATAACTATATGATTCTAATGATTATAATCATAGCATATAAATTCAATAAATGACACTCAATGAAATCAGTGGGCCCCACACGACAATTCCAAAATCAACAAACTTGAGGGATAAGTTATAAACCACCCACCTTAGGATTGTATGACTCTCCTCCTCTATATCGCCCCTTGGTTTGGCTCAAATCAGAGTAGATCTAAGAAAAGAGGAAAAACACTCACACCTTGATAACTAGGTCGAGATAAAGAGAGATGAATAATGGCTAAAAAGGACTCAAGTAGTTACCGTTCTACATTAAATGTGATGAACAGAAGCACAATCAAATCCTTAATGAAGGAGATATTTCAATCACTACCTTAGGCCTTCAAAGAGATACAAAATGAAAGAAAAATAGGTTAATCCTGCAAGAAATCAGCTTAAGATTAAGGAGGAGGATTAATTAGATCATTAAGGGAAAAATAGTAAAATTACCCATAATTTAGCCTTTGCATGTTTTGTTAGCATGGTTTGACAAACCATGTATGGGTACCTAGGGAAGAGGGGCACTAGCATCGTTAGGCCACATGGTTAGGAAAATCGTGTGCCAACCGTGCAATAAGGCTCTATCAAAAAGGAACCACTCACACGGTTTGATCTAACTCCGTAGCATTCCCACACTGTTTACTAAAAACCATGCACTATGACTAATTATCCCAAAAATCTATGTTTCGGGATCTAAAAAAGAATTGTACACCCTCATAACCTTCACTAACTCATTTTGAATCCATATTATGTCCAAAATAAAAAATTAGACTGAAATTTAAAGGATATATACATGAGTCAAAAACCAGGTTCTTATAGATACAACCCTTTGAAACAAATCTTACACCAACCACGAGCACTCGGGTTCCCTTATAAATGATCTAGGGCACAACCATATCAACTACTGAAACTTTATAGTACTCATTATGCATTGATTCCACCTATAAAGTATCTTTAATGCTTCATATTCCAAGGCACTTGAAACACTAGGCTAACCTCCCATGAGGTCACCCTTGATTTTCCCAATACTTCCAACTTATCATCATAACTTGAGTCATGTATCCCAAAACCATTGACCTTCCCACTTATGCATCCTTGGATAATATTTACCTATCCAAATCCAAAAACATCCATATATGCCTCATGCACCCAAATCACTTAAAAAATATTTGATCATTCTCACAAGTCTCTCTCAAGGATCGAATGATACCAACTTCCCAGCTAGGGTAAGGAAAACAAGTAACTATTCCCACTCTCTCTAGGCCACGTACACCAAACTTCCAACAAGTCACAACTCATAGGTGGATCTCCCTCCCCCATCCCGAAACACTGCATCCAATCACCTCAATAACATTCACTTTAGGATTCACCCCAAACATACTCACACACATACATCAGCACCATGAGCCAAATCACAAAATCTAGGGTCCAAAACACAACTCAAAGGGTCTGAACCCAGCTAGGTCACCACACCCATAACAAAACACCCATCACTAATGACTCCAAAATCAAGATACTCATTATTAAATCCAACTTACAACCCACACACTTATATCCCACAAGGGTTACAACCTTCACCTGATTAGGCAACATCTCAAAGCCTCAAGGTCACAGTACTACTGAAAGCATAGCAAAGAACACCCCTTTATCCACACATCGATACTCCTCAAGGTCCCCCAAAGTAAAATCAAGGTCTCTTATTAGGGATCTCTCACTTCCCAAACCACCCATACAATATCCTGATAAGAAACACAAGTAATACTCAATACCATACTTCATTATAGATTCTATCATCATGTGTTCTTTTATAATTAACTTCACCATTTTAAAAACCCAAAGGTTCATACTTTAGAACTTTCTATTCACCCAACATTTCAAAAATACCTACTTATTGGGATTCATATTTCAAAACATTTTCATCAACAAACATCTCAAGGGAAGTCCAATCGGTGTAGAAAATAATAGGAAATACTCTAACTTTCATACTCAACCCACTCCACATAAAATATCCCAATGGACATGATCACATGTCTAATACTACCCTCAACCATTCCTATCATGATTCATGGTCAACATTGGGTAATACAACTATCATAGATGTAGTTATTTCATTAGACGTCCTCTTATTCAATCATCCCCACCTTCATAATGAAAATCCTTCCCCTTCACGTAGTTTTTTCATTTTAAAACTCTTTACAACTATTATTATTTCTCGTTAAAAATCCTAAAAAAGTAAAATTATTTAACCATTTTACCATTATGAAGTAAATATTTCTCTTTTATATACCATTAAATCTTTACAATTTATCACAATAAAGAATTTTAACTCGTTCATAACATTTCTTTAAACACACTATTCTTTAACCATTCATTTACATTCTTTCTATTTACCCATTTTCATCATCTTTATAAGACACCATTTTCTTTCAATTTAAAGATAGTAAAATGAATCTTACCCTTCATTTACCACACACCCATATCATGTGTGCCTATCTTGATGTATGCCACATATAGACCTAGTGCCAATAATGATGCATGAATGCACAACCTCATGTCATTCCATCCATGAGAAAAATATCATAACTCAATCACATCACACAACAAGTGTATCACCTATTGGTGAAATATCATTCAACTATAACAAAACATATCAAGAGAAATAAATCCCACCCTGGGTGACATGGGTTTTTCCTCGTATATGGGTTATCTACTCCCAAGAAAGAGCTCATTTCTAAGGCCTAACACATCCTAACCTCCTGTATGCCATCCCAAATAGTAAAACCATGTAAAATAACCTCCTCTAATACCACTTTATAATGTCCCTGACTCGAATCCACTAAATTGGTGCCCTGATTTGGGTCACCAAATGACCTCAAGCATGTATCCCCATATTCCAAAGGTTTCTGACTAGTAGCTAGGGTCTAATAGATCACATGGGGAGACTATACCCTCTTTACTAGATTAATACACAACAGAAAATATATAAAATAACGGAAACAATAATGAATAAACCATAAACATTCATTTCCAACCAATTCCCAAATAGGGTAAAAAACATAACCAAATGATAAATATTTCATGCCATTCTAACAATTCCATAAGTAAAGAGAACCCAAAATAACACAAAAAACTAAATCCCCAAAATGGGTCCTAACACCAAGTCTATATCCTCATTCATACACATCCCAACACCAACCCAACTTCCTAGCATAGGGTCGTTTCCCTTGTCCTAACCTGCAGCCAAGAAATTTTCTTAGGTACCCAATGGAGGCCCAAGAAGGATGTGATTACAACTCAGTAGGTCACCACCAATGGTGTCTACAAAATATGTAGACTAAAAAATATTGCATGATATTATGAACAAATTACAAGGTAAACCAAAAGAAAACTTGAGTTCCATTAGTTAAGAATGTTCGCTTTAACTATTTCTATAGTTATTTTCATTTTTGTCAACCATTACATCTTCATTACTCAATTAGTTTTCCTCAAATGTTTTATGGGTTAGAAATTTACATTATTTATGCAACGGACTAAGATAATGAACGATCATGCATAAGGGGAATATAAATTTCCCTATCTCACTAGGGATAACATTTCATAATCAATTACATCACACTTACCTTGGATCCTCAGTCTAGGTAGTTTCATAAAATGCATATATTATAGGTATAGAGCCTCAGTCCCCTTACCTAAACAATTCATTATGGGGTGGGATTTAGAGCCTTAGTCTAACTCGGCCTCTAGGAATAGATCCTCAATTCTAATACCTCACAACAACCAAGACATTTGCACATGATTATTTATCCATTTATCAAATATACCATATCAAAAACAATACATAATAAAACACATAACAATCACATTTCACATTTAATTTAACATATAAATCACCCTTATACCTTTACCCATTAATAAAATTACCATTTATATAGAAAAATCTATTTAACCTATCTCTCTTTCCTATACCTAGACTCATTTAGTGTAGAGAACCAAAGCTTGACGTACATGGACATTACATTACTTTTGAGGAATACTTAATACATAACAAAAACAAACACCAAAGGACCGTAATAGTTTAATATCTTTGGAAACTCGGAATATAATCTTCTAATCCTGGTGAAAGATCTTCAACATCTCCCATTAAGATCTTCCCCTTTTGTTTTCTTACCTAAAACCTTTCTTTATATCCTGGGTAAAAGAAAACATAAAAAGGGTGAGATCAAATTCTTAGTAAGGGTAAACATGGAGATCATAAAACAACCCATAAACATTTGAACGTAAAAACATGAACATGATATAAATCTTAGAAGTACATAAGGCATAGATCATAAAGGAACATCAATCATGATAAAATAGCATGGGAATAAAACATATAATTGTGGAAAACCATTAAGCACATGATATGATTTTTATAGTAGCCAAGGAATTGTTGTCAAGACCATCTTAGTGGACAAAGTCCCTTTCTGAATCGAGTTCACTCCTTATTCCGGTCATGTATCACTGAACCGAATTAACTTACCGTTCCATCCATGTCTATCTCATGAGATATAAATCTTTACCCAATGCATTGGAGGGAGATATAGGTCTCACCCATCTCATATTGAAATAATTCTTACGTGTGCCACAAAACAATCATAAATCATTCATCATAACCCAAAGAATAAAATGGGTTTCATAAACATAATTCCATCATGACATAATCCATATAAAACCAAAGGATATCATTTCATCATAATAAAAATAAAACCATGTAAATAATAGATACATTATACTTGAAACATAAACATGCTAAATAATGTCATCTTAGATGGAAAATATTTTTTATAAAACACTTGAGATGAATTCTTGAGGAAAATATCATTTCTTCTTCAAAATCATTTTCTTTTCTCAAAATGCCATACAATTTTAAAAGAAAAGTATTTTTTTGAAAATAATCATGAAATATTTTATAGTAAGCTTTATTAAAATAAGTCGTTATGAAACCGTAAAAATCCATTCATGCCATATAAGTTAAAAAAACTTTCTTCTCGTACTTTTTCTAGAAAAGTCAAAACGTACCTTATATGGTAACCAAAGGAAAGATTCCTTCCATACAATGTGGTAAAAAGTCAACAAAGGGTAAAAATGACTTTAAAAATACATGGAATAATAGTAAACATTTTATGAAATAATTTTTAGAAAACATGGACATGGATGATAAACATAACCCCAGTAAATACATACGTATAAGCAATCTCGGATAAAAATAAGATTTGCATAATTATCTTTTACCTTAGGTCTGATATGCTTCATACGTATCCAAACATCCTGTATAATAATTTAATTAATTTCATTTACTTATTTAATAATTATATTCATTGTTATTATATCATATATGGTTCAATTATGACTTTATATTACCCGTTCTTTTGTAAATTCCATGTTAAAGCAGTGTTTTGGGTAAAATCGTTTTATTTATCGTACGTGTTTGGACTTGTTGTTATTGATATTATTATTAATTATATCATGATTTACTTACTTCCATAATGTAATACATTATTTATATATCATATATATTCAGTATATATATATATATAATATAGATAAATGAAATGAAACACACCGTTCATGGAGACAGTAGGTCATACGTACGCATGAACGTTGTTTTCCTTTCCTTATTGACCTGAATGGAAGTAAGTAGTTGAAACATATATATACATAAATATAGTAGCTTTATCATTTCATATATTTCATTATTATTCATTACATATACTTTATAATCATTCTTGAATGGTTAACATGGAGAATGAATCTCATCGCGTCGTGGAGACGGTAATCCGTACGTACACACGAGTGATTATATCATTCCCATAATTATTGAATTTAATTGGAGTGGATGATATAATATCTTGTAATAATTATGATGTTATAATAACTATATATAGTTATTCTTTACACCATTATACCCATACAAGTATGGTGGTGGTGGAAAAACAGATTACACCACGGCGTGGAGACGGTATTCCATACGTACGCACGCACGGTGATTTCGTTTTCTGTAGGATGGATAGAAGTTGAAATGGGTTTGTTTAATATTTATAATAATATATAATTATATTAGTGATACTGATGTTATTACTTTATAATTAAACAACTAAAGAAGAAGAAGTTGAAGAAGAAATAAACTTGAAAGAATCGGTAGAAGAGATTACCTCTTCTTCGACGCACCTCTTTTAAGCTTCCTCTTAAGGCACTAGAGTGGGTCTTTTTAGGGGAAAAGAACCTTTATAATGTTTCTAGGAAGTTTATAATTGAAATGGGCAGGGTTTTTCTGAGCTTGATGGCTCCAAATTGTGTGAAGAGAAGAGGGAGGGGTGCCCTTTTATAAGGGAGGAGAGGGGCACTTTAGGAAAAACTTAAAATATTATTTTATAATAAAATCATATTTGGTTTATAATGGCTCAAAAGTGACTTATTTTAAAGATAAAGTGGGTATGGGTATAAATACTCTCAACCAATAGGTTTTAGACAAGTTTAGGTTACTATTTTAACCTTATCATTTAGATTTAACTCTAAGTTAAATAATTTAACTTTTACTGTGTCTTCTTGTTTTATTACACTATATGGTTAATAAACTTACTATAACAAGACAAAATAACCCCAAGTGGTTCATTATTAATATATATAACCTTATCTAAGTCATTTTTCAGAACCTTAGATTTTTTAAAATATAATAACAATTAATAATATAATATTCGTTTTAAACACTATTTGGTAATTGATTTTTGTGAAAATCATAACAGCATGATAGTTCAAAAAAAGTAAATTGAATCAATACTAACCTGTCATATTAACCTATAAAATTAGTTTAATTCATCAAAAGTCTCAAATTACATTTATTTGTGTATTTATAATATCAATTATGTTAATATTTCATTGATAAGGTAATTACTGTATCATCATTGTGTCATAAATAAATTAAATTATTTAATGTTTAAAAATTATAAATAAAATACCATTATATAGGAAAGATTTTTAGCTTTATAATTAATATTTATAGTCGAATTTATCTTATGTATAACCCTATATTAAAAATGTTTTAGTTTTTAAACTTTGATTTTAACTCTTTTAACTCTTCTTTAAATAAAATAATAATAAGTGTCCTAATCTAATCCAAGTGGACCTAAAGGGTAATATTTTATTCCTAAGGTTCTTTTTGGTCGAATTATACTTATCCAATAGAATTAGGACATGTTTTAGGGTAATAATAATATCATTTTTACCCTTAATTACCCTATTTACTTTTAACCGTGGTAAATAAAAGTAAAAAGTTACTATTCACCAAAAAATATTTTTGTCTCATTGAACCACATTTTACTTACTGATATCAACTATTTCTCTCGGATTTTTGAAATTCCACTCACAGAAGTGGTAAAATTAAGTTTTATGTAAATTTGCAAATTCTCCTCGGAGTTGGGTAAAAGACGGTCAAAAGTTCAATAAAATTTTTATATATCTAAAATTATTATAAAATGACTCTAATGAATTAAATTGAACTTATATAGGTATTATGTATCTATTTTAACCTAAAATAAATTTAAATAAAATAAATAATTATTTAAATAAAAATTCAGTTTTAAACTATAACTCGGTGTTTTTCACTATTCATCAAAAATTGAAAGTTTTCAGAAAAATACCAAAAAATCACCCTAGGTTAATTTCGATATTCTGAAACCAAAAATGAATTCCATTTTGAAAGATAAAATTTATAAAATTTCAAAAATTGGTTATTACTATTTATAACGGCTAGTTTATATAATATTTTAATAATATATCATTGTTTAGTGAAACCCGGTATTGTGTACTACACATGCTATCGAGGAAGGTCGTGATTTCATGTAATAAAAGCCAAGTCAGGGCTGCATGTAGTGTAATCTCCCTTTGGTTTTTCATATAACATAATCAAAACTTATTTCATTTATACATTAAACAAAATCTATACTTAATGTTGCGTAGAATAATTTCTACAAAACGAACTTGAAATTATGTGTAACACGAGCCAAGAATAGTGTTGTATATACTGCAAGATAATACAGTGTTTCATATAGTACAAGCTAAACTTGGTGTAGTGTAAAATATAAGACATCAAAGAAATTAAAAAGAATATATCTCATAAAATCTCGGGGTGTTACATTCTACCCCCCTTAAAATGAATTTCTCCCTCGAAATTTTCCGGGGTTATAAATCGTTTACTACTTGAAAGTTTCATTCATAGAAACGCACATCACAAAAATGAATACTAAAAATTAATTTTAAAAAGTGACATATGAATCATAACGGTTTCCCAAATTAACTCATCACTGGGTTTCCACATAGGAGAATGTAGGTGAAAATATGGATATCGAAGAGAAATATAACCATCAACTTCTGATGAAGAGTGGTAGAGGACAGGGCTATGAAAAATCCAACAATCACAAAGCCATAAATTTTTTATGATCTAAGGTACCATCTGATTCATCAGATATGAGGGAACTAGGACAACATTTTTATTTGTCAAGATCATTTCCCTAATACTAAAGAATATTTGAATTAAAATAAATACTTACTTGATTTTGTTACAATCTTACCGTTGATCATGGCTTGAACAATTTTCACTTCATCTCTTCAAGAAATGAAGTTGAACTTGTCTTTTTCAAAGTGTTAGTAGATCATGTGATAGAATGATAGGTCATTCCATCTATCTCAAGCATAAGGTTAGCAAAATTTATATACATAAGTCCATCTATCATGAGATTAATCGTATATAGTTCCAAAAATGGACTTACACTTCATCTATCATACCTCTTAATAAAATAAAACTAGTTTATACTAACCAGGGACTTCTTGTAGGCCAGTGGTAGGTGATAAAGGCCCGTCACACTTAGGTTGTGGGTTCGATTCCCACAGCCTTGTCCGATGTGATGGGTTGTCGCCCATTCTGCAGGTTGTCCTTTTTCTAAAACTACACTATTATTACAGAAATAATATCGAAAAAATTTCTAGCCTTAAACAATACTATCTGATGTCCAACATAATCCATTCTGATCATTAGACTTATCCAAAATACATATGTACAATCTCATAGTATAAAGAAAATGATTACTGGAAAGGTCACATAACAAGAACGTATACCATCATTTATCCCCCATATATCATAAGATATATCTTGTTGATCGCATTCCAAACATGTGAATACCTTAATCATGTATTCTCTTGAAAAATTAATACTCATTGAACCATAGTGAAAACATGAATGCTGTCAAAATTTAACTCTTTCCACATACCAAAATCCCAAAATTTCTATATACTCAAACCATGATATAACTTTGTCCTTATATCAGTTATGAGCTCATTTCATTTTCTTTTTATCCCTTCATTATGCGCATATCATCTTCTTTCCAAAAATATTTCAATCACTTTTCATGGTTACCAGTACCATATAATTATTGAAAACCAATACATAGATATTCTAAAATTCCACGATACCATAAATGAGATTCCATGATACTCTTTTGAAATCCAATTAGATAAACACTTAATCATTCCACAACATAATTTTCATACTCAACATAACAAATAGTGATCGCATGTGACTTCCATTTATCCTTTGCCTTAAGAGGTTGCTCACGTCGATCATCATTAACCCTTGGATTAGGGCATTGATTAGCATAATGCCCCATTTCCTTTCACTTGAAGCATTGAAGTATTGGGGGAGCGTTCTCTGTATTCTTTCCTCTATTCACATAATTATCTACCTTTTTCCATTACTTTGACCCTCAACTGCTCGATGACCTTCTTTTCCACACTTAAAACATTTTCTAGTACCTTTTAGGCATTCTCCACCATGTTTCTTTCCACACTCTGAGCATAAAGAAACATTCATATTCTTTTCACCATTGTTCTGAGATTTCTCCTTGAACTCCATCTTTCATTTCTTGTCAAAACCATGAGATGGATATGTAACACCAACTTCCAGTTCTACCTTGATAGCACAACACACAATTTATTCATAGCTACTAAAATCTCTTATCGCTAATGCCCTTCGAAGACTTGGTTTTAAGCCACTGAAGAATCGATCATCAATTACTTTCAGGTTGGATGATAAATCCATATGCATACCTTGAAAGCCTTGTAAAATTCTCTTCGTATATACCAACAGATTCATCATCCTTTTTCTTAAGCTCAAGGAACTCATTCTCAATCTTTGTTCGAAGAATACGAGGGAAGTACTTATTGAAAAATAAGTTCTCGAACTCGCCCCATTCCATGGATTCAATTTAATCTTGGGTCCTTGTATTCTTAATTAGAGTCCATTATTGGTCTGCTTCACCTTCTAAATGGTAAATAGCCAGAATGACTTTTTCATGTTCTGAAAAGAGAAGTATGGAAAATATCTTTTCAATGGTACTGATCCATTGTTCAGCAACAAGTGGATCAGAAGACCCATTGAAAGAAGGTGGATGTTGCCTCATGAAGGACTCAATAGAATATTGTTCCCTTATCTTCTCATTTGGAAGTCCAGAATGATTCATATCTTGTGTAAGTATAGCAATAATATTTTTCACTCCATCTCCCATAACATTGGTTTGTTCAGGGTGAAAATCATTACATCATCCATTACATTGATCAACACGGTTTCTTCGGGTTCCAGCCATCATCTAAAACCCAAAAAGAATAGTGTGAGAGGAAATAATTATGTTAGGAAAACAACATAATAAATGGAGAGTAACTTCAATATCTAACATCTTAGGTTTAATTCTAATATCATTACCGAAATTCTAGGACTATAACCTATACTTATAATTAACCTTAGAGAAATCCCTAGAGATACCTTAGAAATATCTCTAGAGATCTCACTAATGTTTTTGCATCCTAGTTTCCAAAGGTTAACGAAACCTTTCCTCTGATACCAACTGTAGATACCCAAAGCTTGACGTACATGGACATTACATTACTTTTGCAGAATACTTAATACATAACAAAAACAAACACCAAAGGACTGTAATAGTTTAGTATCTTTGGAAACTCAGAATATAATCTTCTAATCATGGTGAAAGATCTTCAACATCTCCCATAAATATATTCCCCTTCTATTTTCTTAACTAAAACCTTTCTTTATATCCTGGGGAAAAGAAAACATAAAAATGGTGAGCTCAAATGCTCAGTAAGGGTAAACATGGAGAACATAAAACAACCCATAAACATTTGAACGTAAAAACATGAACATGACATAAATCTTACCAATACATAAGGAATAGATCATAAAGGAACATCAATCATGATAAAATAGAATGGGAATAAAATATGTAATTGTGGCAAACCATTAATCACGTGATATTATTTTCATAGTATCCAAGGAATTGTTTCCAAGATCATCTTAGTGGACAAAGTCCCTTTCTGAATCGAGTTCACTCCTTATTCCAGTCATGTATCACTGAACTGGATTAACTTACCATTCCAGCCATGTCTATCTCATGATATATAAATCTTTACCCAATGCATTGGAGGGAGATATAGGTCCCACCCATCTCATATTGAAATAATTCTTACTTGTTCCACAAAACAATCATAAATCATTCATTATAACCCAAAGAATAAAATGGGTTTCATAAACATAATCCCATCATGACATAATCCATATAAAACCAATGGATATCATTTCATCATAATAAAAATAAAACCATGTAAATAATATATACATTATACTTGAAACATAAACATGCTAAATAATGTCATCTTAGATGGAAAATATTTTTGATAAAACACTTGAAATTAATTCTTGAGGAAAATATCCTTTCTTCTTCAAAATCATTTTCTTTTCTCAAAATTCCATGAAATTTTAAAAGAAAAGTATTATGCTGAAAATAATCATGAAATATTGTACAAGAATATTAATAAAAATAAGGCATTATGAAACTATAATAATCCATTCATGCCGTATAAGTTAAAAAACATTCTTCTCATACTTTTTCTGGAAAAGTCAAAAAGTACCTTATATGGTAACCAAAGGAAAGATATCTTCCATACAATGTGGTAAAAAGTCAAAAAAGGATAAAATGACTTTAAACATACATGTAAGAATAGTAAACATTTTATGAAGTTATTTTTAGAAAACATGGACATGGATGATAAACATAACCGCAGTAAATACTTACGTATAAGCAATCTCGAATAAAAATGAGATTTGCATAATTATCCCTTACCTTAGGTTCGATATGCTTTGTACGTATCTGAACCTTCTGTATAATGATTTAAATAATGTCATTGACTTATTTCAGAATCATATTCATTTTTATGATATCATATATGGTTCACTTATGACTTTATATTACCCGTTCTTTTGTAAATTCCATGTTAAAGCAGTGTTTTGGGTAAAATCGTTTTATTTATCGTACATGTTTGGACTTGTTGTTCTTGATATTATTATTACTTATATAATGATTTACTTACTTCCAGAATTTAAAACATTATTTATATATCATATATATTCAGTATGTATATATATATATAATAGATAGATAAATGAAATGAAACACACCGTTCATGGAGATGGTAGGTCGTACGTAAGCATGACTGATGTTTTCCTTTCCTTATTGACTTGAATGGAAGTAAGTAGATGACACATGTAGATTTATCATTTCATATATTTCATTATTATTCATTATATATACTTTATAATCATTCTTGAATGGTTAATATAGAGAATGAATCTCATCGCGTCGTGGAGACGGTAATCCGTACATACGCACGAGCGATGATATCATTCCCATAATTATTTAATTGAATTGTATTGGATGATATAATATCTTAGAATCATTATGATGTTATAATAACTATATATAGTTATTATTTACACCATTATACCAATCTAAGTAAGGTGGTGGTGGAAAAACATATTACACCACGGCGTGGAGACGGTATTCCGTACGTACGCACGCGCAATGATTTCATTTTCCATAGGATGGATAGAAGGTGAAATGGGGTTGTTTAATATTTATAATAACATATCAATATATTATTGATACTTATGTTATTACTTTATATTGAAACAACTAAAGAAGAAGAAGTTTAAGAAGAAAGAAACTTGAAAGAATCGGTAGAATAGATTACCTCTTCTTCGACACACCTCTTTTAAGCTTCCTCTTAAGGCACTAGAGTTGGTATTTTGAGGAAACAAGAACCTCTATAATGTTTCTAGGGAAGTTTATAAGGGAAATGGGTAGGGTTTGGCCGACCTTGAAGGCTCAAAATTGTGTGAAGAGAAGAGGGATGGGGTACCCTTTTATAAGGGAGGAGAGGGTCACTTTAGAAAAAACTTAAAATATTATTTTATAATAAAGTCATATTCAGTTTATAATGGCTCAAAAGTGACTTATTTAGAAGTTATAGTGGTGATGGATCGAAATACTCTCAACCAGTAGATTTTAGACAAGTTTAGGTTACTATTTTAACCTTATCATTTAGATTTAACTCTAAGTTAAATAATTTAACTTTTATCGTGTCTTCTTGTTTTCTTACACTATATGATTAATAAACTTACTATAACAAGACAAACGAACCCCAAGTGGTTAATTATTAATATATATAACCTTATATAATTCATTTTTTAGAAAATTATATTTTTTGGAATCGAATAACAATTAATAATATAATATTCTTTTTAAAAACTATTTTATGTCAATTTTGACACTATTTGGTAATTGATTTTTTTGAAAATAATAACAGCATGATTAGTTCGAAAAAATTCAATTGAATCAATACTAACCTGATATATTAACCTATAAAATTATTTTAATTCATTAAAAGTCTCAAATTACATTTATTTGGGTATTTATAATATCAATTATGTTAATATTTCATTGATAAGGTAATTATTGCATCATCATTGTGTGATAAATAAATTACATTATTTAATGTTTAAAAATTATAAATATAATACAATTATTTAGGAAATCTTTGTAGCTTTCTAATTAATATTTATAGTCGAATTTATCTTATGTATAACCATATATTAAAAATGTTTTAGTTTTTAAACTTTGATTTTAACTCTTTTAACTCTTCTTTAAAAAAAATAATAGGTGTCCTTATCTAATCCAAGTGGACATAAAGGGTAATATTTTACTCCTAAGGTTCTTTTTACTCTAATTACACTAATCCAATGGAATTTTGACATGTTTTAGGGAAATAATAATATCATTTTTACCCTTAATTACCCTATTTACTTTTAACTGTGGTAAATAAAAGTAAAAAGTTACTATTCACCAAAAATTATTTTTCTCTCATTGAACCACATTTTACTTACTGATATCAATCTTTTCTCTCATATTTTTGAACTTCCACTCACATAAGTGGAAAAATTAAGTTTTATGTAAATTTGAAATTCTCCTAGGAGTTGGGTAAAATACGGTCAAAAGTTCAATAAAATTTTTATATATCTAAAATTATTATAAAATGATTCCAATGAATTAAATTTAAATTATATAGGTATTATGTATCTATTTTGACCTAAAATAAATTTAAATAAAATAAATAATTATTTAAATAAAAATTTAGTTTTAAACTATAACTCGGTGTTTTTCACTATTCATCAAAAATTGAAAGTTTTCAGAAAAATACCAAAAATTAACCCTAGGATAATTTCGATATTCTGAAACCAAAAATGAAGTCCATTTTGAAAGATAAAATTTATAAAATTTCAAAAAGTGGGTATTACTATTTATAACGGCTAGTTTATATAATATTTTAATAAAATATCTTTGTCTAGTGAAACCTGATATTGCGTACTACACATGCTATTGAGGAAGGTCGTGATTGCGTGTAATGCAAGCCAAGTCAGGGCTGCGTGTAGTGGAAGCTCCCTTTGGTTTTGCATATAACATAATCAAAACTTATTTCATTTATACATTAAACAAAATATATACTTAATGTTGCGTAGAATAATTTCTACAAAACAAACTTGAAACTGTGTGTAACACGAGCCAAGAATAGTGTTGCGTATACTACAAGATAATACGGTGTTGAGTATAGTACAAGCTATACTTGGTGTAGTGTACAATAGAAGAAATCAAAGAAATTAAAAAGAATATATCTCATAAAATCTCAGGGTGTTACATTTAGCATAACCAAAAAATCTATTCATTATCCCATTTTTCATATTCAAAAATTTCCATACATTGATCCATTTGTCATATTCAACAATTTCCATAATTTAACCCATTTTTCATGGTTCATCAAATTCACATTCATTAGTCCACTTATATAATTCCATTACCACTCATGAGTCATTTGACATGTTCACTTATTTCTATTTAACCCCTTAATCACATTTAAAAAAAAATTCCTTATATCATTTCCAATAACTAGACACAACTACCCATAATGCATCTTTATAGTTTGGAAGGACATGTTGACACATTTATCATGGATCTATTTCAATGAAAGTGAACATTAGGATTAACATTGCAATTTTCCTTATTTAGAATTATTGGCACACCTCATGGGTGGCCCTAATATGGTCTAATAAATCCTCAACACATCCCGTAGGGATTATGAGGGGTTTAACTAGTCATATATATAACCATTTTACTAAAAATTACTATAGTAACCAAGTGCACAATAAGAGGTAAAATGAAACAAATCATACACAAATCAACCTCAATACTATGGGATAAATTTGGTAGACCACTTACCTAAATTTCCAAGATGAATGCACACTCAACCTTAGCCCTTGACTTAGATTCAGAAATATTTTGAAACCCCAACCTAAGATCCTCTAGAAGAAGAGGTTTTTAGTGCTTTGGAAGAACATGAGAAACTACACAAACCCTAATCCAAAAAATAGAAGGAAGAGGAGGATTAGACTCAGCTGAAGATTCGATCTGCACCCATTGTCACTCCAATGTTATAGAATCAAAGCATAACCACCCTTGGGAAGCTTGGGGAATTTTAGTTTGTCACAAGGGTAAATAGAGGAGAAATGGGGGGAAATAGAGGGAGGATATTAAAATATAAAGGGGTCAGTTTAGTATTTTTACACTTTTTAATGGGCCACATGGTTTGATCGCATGGTTTTGAAAACCATGTTTCAGCCTTGTTCCTACCTCTATACAAAATGGACCCAAGTCACACAATTATCTGGGGAGCCTACGTGATTTGGAAAACTATGTGGAGTGAAATTATCTCAATACACACAATTTGTCCTCCTCCTTCACACGGTTTACTCTAATCATGCACCACCAATGCAGAATGAACTAGATGGCTATTTTTTCTTTTATTTCAGGTCCTAAACCCACAGAACACCCCTGAGATTCTTCATACACCCAATAAACATTTAATTTTACAACTTTTAGGGATTAAAACAAATATTTAAATGATATTGTACCTCTAAAAAGTCAGGGATCTTACATTGATTCTTTTATAATAACCTATTAAACTTAATAATCTAAAAATATAAAAAATATTCTAGGGTCTATCCAAAGAAACAACAGACTAAACCTTCTGAGGGTCCACTAATATACCTACCTCTGATATCACAAGCACTAAGAAGAAGACCTCAGTAATCATAAATTAAATCATTTAATGCTTGGAACATAGGTGATGTAGGATAAAAATGTAAATGTAGATTACTAAATTACAATAGGGGTGAATTGTAGGTTTAAAAACTTTCATTTTTATCCTTAAGAAAATATATGTTTCAAAAATTTATACAGGATGAATTCACAAGACCTCTTTAGTTCTTAAAAAATAAACTAACTTTCTTAGGATTCGATAATATGGATCCCTTAAAGAAACTTAAACAAGTTTTCTTAATGAAAGGTTCTACCTTACAATATATAGAATATAATTTATCATAGTTTGTACAAGTAAAAAAATTGTAAGAAAGTTACACTTTGTAACTTTAACAGAATTCAGTAGAAATAAAACTTATAACAAAAATAATTAAACAAGTATAAGAAATATTTTAACCCAAAGAGAAGGGTATCCAACAACCTTGGATAAAGGTCACTTGATTTATACTTTCAATAAATTTTGACTTACCCACACCAGGGTAACCCCTCGATACAAATATCAGTGTATGTCTTGTTATCCCCACAAGCCCTCAATTAAGAATGTAATCAGCACCTCTGTCTTCCTATCCCTGGAGGCCCTCGATTGATAACAGCAACAATCGGATTTCAACTAGGAAGGTTGAACAAGATTTTCTCAGTTTTAACAAGTTATTCACAAAATTCTCACAAGGTAGGTTTGAGAAGAGATCTCATAGAGTTTCACTTTATTACAGAGTTAAACTCTCTTTAGCTTATTCAAATAGCTAGGTATTTATAGAAAAAATATCCAACGGTTGACTTCTCCTCCAATGATCATATTTTTATTTGAATTTCATAGGGACCTATCAACATGGAACATAGGAAACAGATAAGTTAAAATAAATTGGATGACATCATTTTATATAATTAACTATGAGAAACATTACTATTCTTAAGAAACATTATCACATTTAGAATCCGATAAAATGAAACTCTAATTTAAGAAAATATGATAACTATAAGAAAAAAATTTAATCAGATTATTAGGATAGTGAAAATCAGAGTCTAGAAATATTAATAATTGGGTTCTAAAATAATATAGAATCAGATTATGATTTTTGAGGAAATCATAGTCTGAATTTTGATGAATTTGGAGTTTGATTTTAAGAGAAATCAGAGTCTGATTTCAGAATAAATCAGATTTTCATTTTAGGTGAAATCAGAATCTGGTTTCAGGAGAAATCATAATCTCATTTCAAAAGAAATAAAAGCCTGATTTTAGAAGAAATCGGAGTCTGATTTCATAAGAAATCATATTCTGATTTCATAAGAAATTAGAGTATGATTTTAGAAGAAATCAGAGTCTGATTTTAGAAGAAATCGGAGTCTAATTTCATGAGAAATCAGGGTCTAAATTTTGAGTAAATCAAATTCTAAGGAACTATAAAGTTATTATTAATATAAGGATATTATTTCTTACTTAAGGAAAATATGGTAAGGTTTAGTTAATAAAACATTATAAAATGCATTTAAAACCATAGTCAAAGTCAAAATCATTTTTAGAGAAATAAAAATTTCCTTAAGAAAGTGTTTCTTAGAGAAAGAGAATTTTCCTAAGAAAAAATGTGTTTTTTATTTTCAAAACATAAAGTAGTAGAAAATTCATAATTACACTTATTGACTTAACAATATATCTCTTTTTAGAAAGCACAACCCACTTTTCATAAAATAATATAAAGGACTAAGGTTTTTATTTTTGAACTGTAAAATAAATACTTATCTCCATTTTTATAGCTCATGGTGAATACAACTAACTCCCCCTTATTTTATGAAATAACTAAGGATTGTATTTTTGTCTTTATTAAATAAATAATTCCTCATTACTTAATATTTTATTCTTTAATTAATATCCCCCTTACTTAGGAATTCTCTTCCTTTAACTTAAAATTATTTTTAAACATTCTTTTCTCCCCCTTTTGTATTTTCAAAAAGGAATGGAGGGAAAGGAAAAAAATGTACCTAAAAGGTTATGAAACATACAAAATGAAACAATGTAAAGATAAAAAATTTCATTAAGATATCAAATGCATTAGAATTTTGTTGCAACAAAAGTACAGTTTTGAAAATAAAATTATGCATCCTTCTTTTTCTTCTCCTTTGGCATAAACATTTTCAAATTGGCGTTTATGTTCTTAAATTATGTATGGTCATCTTTAAATTTCTTGATAAAATCTTCCTAATCATGATTTTTACTTACGAGATATTTGATTGTTTATTCCTAGGACTTGACTATTTTACCTTGATACTTGATTAAATCTTCTTGTTCTTTGATTTTTTTTATCCATCTCTTCCCTGGTTTCCATTTCCCTTTTCAGATTAAGAGAAACTCAGTTAGTTTCCCATTGAGATTTTTGTCTTCTTGTTGGTGGATAGCTTGCTCTTCCTTCATTTTCTCTAAAATATTTGTTTAGATATTATTGATATTGTCATCTTATTTATCAAAATCATCCTTGAATGAGTTAGTAATATCATCAATAATTTTAAGATCATATATGATTGACTTGGACCATTTTGTGATTTCTTTGAAAGATCTTCTATGAGCATCATAAATAATCTAAAAATTCTTAAACTTGGCTTTGAGTTTGATAAAATTTTCTATAAGAATATTTTTTGAATCTATCTTTTGATTTACTATTTCTTGAATCAGTTGAAATTTGGAATCAATGTTGGGAAATAAAGGAATGGAATTCAAAAGCTTCTTCAAGGACTAAATCAAAAAAATCATTTCCTAATGAAGATAAAGATTCTGAAACAGATTCTTTTTTTAGTGTGGGAACTTTATTTTAATCATCTTCTATCTTCTTTGATGTACTAATAACATCCTTCTTTACTTTTGCAATAACATATTTCTTTGGAGAATAAACAACAACTTGCTTAACTTTATCAGCTTTAGATGTTTCCTTTTAAATTTTCTGAGTTTCAAGCTCACTATCAGAAACATAAACTATTCTATCATCATCAACATCAAATTATTTATCAGCACCTTTATCAAAGATATTATCATCTTTTTTGTTAATACATTAAACAATATCATCGTTACTTATTTCATCATCCTGGGAAACATCATCTTTCTGAATAAATTTTTCTTCTGAAATTATCTCGGTGGAGTCATCTTAGAAATTTCTTATAGATAGCCTGTCATAATGGATCTCCTTTTCTACATAATCTTCTACCATTCTTATCACATCATCACTTTCCTCCTCTTCTTCTTATTCTTCTTGTTGGAATTATTATTCTTTAGATATTGGTTCTATAATTGAAATTTCATTATTTCTCTTATCTAGTACTAGAGTCTCAGTTGTAATTTGATCTTGCAAGAAAGATTCGGGTACCTGAACTTGTTCAGATGCTTTCTTGGTGTCTCTTAGAAAAGCTTATATAATTTAAGCCTCTGAATTTTTCTTCTTCAACTTCTTTTCTTTATCTTTCTTCTCAAGCTCTTAAAATCCTTGGATTTATAAGGCCATATCCTCAACATGGTCTATACTAAAAACTGCAACACCTTCATTATTCTTATTTTTTATCTCTCGTCATTTAGAAATAACCTCATTAGAAAAAATAATTTGATTCTTTGGCTTGGGTGGAGCAGATACCAGTTCAATGGCTGGTGCTTGTTCCTTCAGTTCCAAATCTTTGGATTTTATTTTCTTAAGATTTGGATTAGATATTTTTCCAAATTCTCCTTTCTTTCTATAAAATTATTCATTCTTATCAGGAAGTTCAAATAATTATCCTGACTTATCACTAAATCCAATATTCATTATTCTCAAGGTATCATCACTTAACAAAATAATCTTGAAGGTTTTTTCCTTTGAGTTGCATGGGATTTTGAAGGAGTATAGGCATAATACAATGATCTTATACAAGATCTCATTGCACATCATGATTTGTGATTTGATAGTTCCATTATTAATGTTGTTGATGGTCAAAAGAATTTACATGACACGGTTGAAATACTAATAAACAAAAATGAAATTATGATGGTATAGTTAAAGAAATGTACCTTTCAGGTTTCTTATAAGGATTTTCTAGTATTGATTATATTCCTTTTAGAAAACTTAGGTTATTAAAAGTTTTATTAGGGAAAGAAAACTTTTTTTGGTTCCAAAAATTTTAGCTTCCGAAAAAAATTTGCAAAAGGAAATAAAAAACACATGTACTCCCCCTATGAAAATAAGTATCTTAATGTTAGGATATGGGTTTCAATAAAAAATTAATATAGATGATTACCTTAAGGTTATCATCTATAACTTTTTTTTAATGTATTTAAATATATAAGAGGGTAAATTTTTTGTAAATATGTCAGCAAGTTGATCTTTCATTCCGATAAATTAAATTATGATATCTCCTTTAAGTGTGTGATCCCTAAGAAAGTGATGCCTTATGTCTATGTTCTTTTCACGAGAGTGATGTTTATGGTTTTTTCTTATGGTAATGGCACTAGTATTATCAGACATTATCTGTGTTTTGGTAAAACTCATGTCATAGTCTGTGAGTGTGTGTTGCATCCATAACACTTGAGCATAAAAACTTCCAATGACAACATATTCAGCTTCAGTAGTGGAAAGTTCTAATGAGTGTTATTTCGTGCATAACCAAGAAAATAATTAATCTCCAAAGAAAATAAAAGTTCTTGATGTACTTTTCCTATCCATTATACAACCAAAAAAGTTAGTATCCAAAAATCTTTTTTTAAAAAAATCATTTCCAAATGAATAGAAAAGTCATAAATCCATGGTTCTCTTTAAATAGTAAAAAATTATTTTCACTACTTTTAAAAGGGATTATTTTGGATTAGATTGATATATTTCACATAATCATACTGAAAACATTAAGTTTGGATAGATATCTATTAAGTATAATAGACTTCTTATCATACCTCTAAAAGATTTTTGATCTACTAGTTTCCAAGATTCATCAAGATCAAGAGTGTTTGAGGTACCAATTGGAGTACTTATACTTTTAGTGTTGTCATATCCAAACTTCTTAATAATATCTTTAATATACTTAAGTTTATATATAAAAGTTCCTTCTGGTTTTTGAGAAATTTGAAAACCAAGAAAAATGTTAACTCACCCATCATACTCATTTCAAACTCAAATTTCATAAGATTCACAAATGAATTAGTTAAGGATTACTGAGTTGATATGAATAAAATTTCATCAACATAAATTTGAACAATTAAAAAAATATTGTATTTATTTATAAAAAGGGTTGGATCCTTAGTTCACTTAACATAATTATTTTTAAAAAAAAATCATGTAAGTATATCATACTAGGATCTAGGGGATTGTTTAATTCCATATAAATATTTGGTAAGTTTGTAAACATGTTTAGGATGTTTTTTTCTTCAAAACCAGGAGTTGGTTCAACATAAACTTCCTCTTGAACGTATCCATTAAGGAAATCACACTTCATGTATATTTGAAAAAGTTTGAAATTGAAAAATGCTACAAAGGCTAGTAGAATGAGAATAGATTCAAGTATAGATACGGGAGCATAGGTTTCTTTATATTCTATTCCTTCTTGTTGATTATATCCTTTAGAAACTAATATTTCTTTATTTCTTACAATGAATCCATTTTTATCACATTTATTTCTAAAGACCCATTTTACACCAATAATAGAATTTTATCTAGGTCTTTCAACCAAGGCCTAGACTTCATTCCTTTAAAATTTATTTAGTTCATCTTGCATATATTTAATCCAATAAGCATCACCTAAAGCTTCATCAGTTATTTTAGGTTATAATTTGGAAATAAATGATAGATTCTCTACTTCATTCCTTAAATAACTTCTAGTCATTATAGTTTGATTTAAATCACCAATGATACTATCACTGGGATGATTCTTAAGAAACAACTTATTTGGGTTTTGTAAAACATATTCATCAACATAAGGTAAAAAAATATGGGGTAAATACTTCAGAATTTTTTTTTGAGTATTTTCCTTATTAGAAGAATCTTCCATCAAAGGTTGATAATCAGTTTTTGAAAACACATCTGAAGATGTAGTTTGGGGTTGTTTAAAAAAAGATCAGCTTCATCAAATTTAACATGTACTGTTTCTTCAACAATACAAAAAATTTTGTTGAAAACTCTATAGGCCTTAGAAGTAGTGGAATATCCTAAGAAAATTCCTTCATCAGATTTGGGTGTGAATTTATGTAACTTATCATTAGTATTCAAGATGAATACTTCACATCCAAATAATTTTAAGTAATAAACTTTAGGTTTTTTACTAGTCCATAACTCATAAGGTGTTTCATTAAGAAAGGGTCTAATTAAAACACTGTTTATAATATAGAAAGTAGTCCTAACAGATTTATCCCAAAAAAAATTAGAAATAGAGTATTCACTCAACATAGTTCTAGTTATATCTTAAATAATTCAGTTTCTTATTTCAATAAAACCATTTTTTAGGTGTTCTTAGAGCTAAGAAGTTATGAGTAATGCCTTTTTTACTACAAAATGTTTCAAAATATGAATTTTTTAATTCTCCCCCATGATCACTATGAATAGTTATTAATGGAAGGTTTTTCTCATTTTTAACTTTGGATGTAAAATATTTAAAATAAGAAAATTATTCATATTTATTTGTTAGAAAATTAACCCATGTAAATTTGGTTTAATCATTAACTAAAACAAAGACATAGTACTTACCTAAAATACTTTCAGTTTTTGTTGGACCAAAAATATCCATATGCACTATCTATAATGCATTAGAAGTTGAGACTTCACTGATTGGTTTAAATCTTGATTTATGTTTCTTGACATATTGACAAGGGTCATAGTCTTTTGAAGAATCAAATCTAAGATCTGGTAGGTCCTTAACAAAATATTTTCTTTGAGATTTTTCATAAGTCCTAAGGTTACAGTGTCCTAGTCTTCTATTACAAAACCAAGATTGAACTTCCATTACACTAATTGAAGGTAATTTTTTGATCCTAAGTTATTCTAATTTAATTATATAAACACTCCCATTCCTATAGGCAGAGAGAATAAACCCTTACTTCGAATTGTATACTAGGCATTTATAGTTCCTAAAATTCACAAGGTAACCTTGATCACATAATTGTATTATGCTTATAAGGTTGTTTTTAAGACCTTTAACAAATAAAACATTTGAAATTAAAATTTTTCCAATAAGAACAATATTAATTATAACAAAAAAAATTCCTTGAACATTATATCTGATAGTTACTTTTCCACCTTTCATCTTAATAATCTTTTCAAATAATTTTTTGTTGCCATTAATGTTTTGGGAACATACATTATCCATGTACCATGTATTTTTGTTGGAACTTCCATTTTTTTCTAAAAATAAAATAGTTAAACTTTCAAAATCCAAAATTTATTGGATCCATAAATGTTAGAAAATAAAATCTTAGGTTTCCACATTTGGTTAGAAAAATTGGATATGTAAAAACCTAAGGATTAGATTTTATTCAAAGACAATTTTTCTCCTAATTTTCACTACATTAACACTTAGTGAAAAAAATCACTTTGGGGTACAGAATAGTTGTGACTAAAAACTGATTTTGAATGGGAATAACCAAATCTTGAACTATTACTAAAAGGATGAAGTTTTGAATACATTTTATCAAAACCTTCCTTTCTATGAGTAAAGTTTGACAAAAGTTTCTTTATGGAAAATATTTCAGATTTTAATCTAATGACTAAATTCTTATCCTCATAATCATTAGTCTTATAATTTGAGTTTTCCTCTAAAACATTTTTCTTGGAAATAAATTTTTCAAGAACCTTATAAAGTTTATCCTTTTTATAATTTACTTCCTTAAGGTTTTTGGAAACATTTTTAAAATCAAGGTTTTTTTATCAAGATAATTTGAAAGATCTGATACTTCTTTTGTTAAAATAGAGATTCTAGAATTTACCTTATCAAGTTTCTTATTGATATTAATATTTCCATTATCAAGTAACTTATAAAACCTAGATACATATTCAAATAAAGGTAAATTATTATCTTCTGATGAGGAAGCTTCTTCATCTAAAGATTCAAAATATTATTCATTAGGATAATTAGTACTTAGAGAAATATTGGTTAAAGATTCAGTAGTGTTTACCTTAGCCATGAGATATTTATTTTCCATAGTAATTCTGGATATAAGACCAATAATCTTCTATCCAAAATATTCAATATCTGAAGATTCATCAGAAGATTCTCCACCACTATCACTCCAAGTTTCATTAGCTTTCGGTACTTTCTTAAACTTATACTTGTAGTACTTCTTCTTGTTTTTTATGCCTTCTTGTAGTTGCTTCTAAATCTTTATTATACTTTCTGTCTTTCTTCTTATATCTATATTGGAAATATTTATTTCCTATAATATTGTTCATTCTTTGAGAAAGATTGGAAAGTTCATTCTCATAATGATCATTATCACTTGATTCAGATATAATAGTAAATTTCTTGGACTTTGATCTAGTAACACTTTCAAGAGTCTTGACTTTCATATGATTTGATGTAGTAGTGAAAGAAACACTGGCATTACCATTATTTTTATTATTGATCTCTTCATCTCTCTTAATTATAGTTTTATGTTGTAGAAGATTCCCAAATAACTCATAAAAAGTGATATTTGAAAATTTCATATTCTCATAAATAATTGTTCTTTTGGATTCCCACTAATTGGGTATAATATCTAATATATTATCCATAAGAATCTCATCATCAAGTCCTTTCTCACCCATATACTTATGGCTATTGAAAATATTCATAAACCTTTGTGGAACTTTTCATACAGGCTCTCTATAAGGAAATATAAAACCATGGTCTTCAGATTTAAGCATAGAAATTCTTGTTTCAATAACATTTGATGCACCAAAATGTGTAACTTCTAATTTCTCTTAGATTTTATTAGCAGCTTCACATGATGAAATCTAGCTAAATATTTTCTTGGTCATAAAACATAATAAATTATTGTGTACCTTAAAGTTAAGTTGATACTCTTGATTTTCTTGATTAGTGAATTGTCTGATATCCTTGTTTGGAATCTTGTAGTATCCAATAAATATAACAATGTTATCCATATTGGTATTGATAATAAAATTATGCATACTATATCTCCAGTATTCATAGTCATTTCCATAAAATATTAGGGGTTTGGTAGGATTTAAATTGTCTATCGATCCAACATTCATTCCTTCCATTCTTAAAATAAATTCTTTTCCACAAAATGGATTAGTAGCAAAAGTTTATTAACAAAGAGTTTATAGGAAAAAAAATTAAGAAAATATTGAAAAAATAAAGTTGAGTAATAAAATTTGATCAAGAAAACTTATTTGAAAGTATAAGTATTTCAGATACCTCCTTTGATAAAAATTTTAATATTGAAATATAAATGTAGATTTTTCTATTACAAGAGGGGGTGAATTATAGGTTTAAAAATTTTCATTTTTATCCTTAAGAAGATATATGTTTAACAAAGTTAATCAAGATTAATTTATAATCCCTCTTTAGTTCTTAACAAAGAAACTAACTTGCTTAGGATCTAATAATATGGATCCTATAAAAAAACTTAAACAACTTTACTTAATGAAAGATTCTACCTTAAAGTGTATAGAATCTAATATATCAGAGTTTGTACGAGTATAAGAAAGTGTAAGAGAGTTACACTTTCTAACTTTAATAGAATGTAATAGAAATAAAACTTGTAACAACAAAAAGTAAACAAGTATAAGAAATATTTTAACCCAAAGATAAGGTTATCCCACAACATTGTATAAAGGTCTCTTGATTTATACTTTCAAGAAAGTTTGTCTTACCCACACCTAGGTAAGCCCTTGATATGAAGATCATCCTACTATACCTGCAAGCCCTTGATTAAGTAGATAATTAGAACCTCTATATTCATATCCTCAGAAGACCTTGATTGATAACTGCAACAATCGGATTCGCACTCTGAAAGTTGAACAAGATGATCTCATCTTGAACAAGTTTTTCACAGCAATCGCACAAGGCTGGTTTAACTAGATCTCTCATAGAGTATCACTTCATTCCAAAGTTCAACTCTCTTCAACATGTCCAAATGGTTGGCTATTTAAAGGTAAAATATCCAATGGTTGACTTCTCCTCCAATGGTCATATTTTTCCTTGAATTCTAGAGGGACCTATGCACATGGCACTCAGGAAATGGTTAAGTTAAAACAAATTGAATGGCATCATTTTATATAACTAAATATGAGAAACATTACTATGCCTAAGAAAAATTATCACATTTAGGATCTGCTAAAATGAAAATCTACTTTAAGTAAATATGATAACTATAAGAAAAGAATTTAATCATATTCTTAAGATGGTGAAAATAGGAGATTAGAAATATTGACAAACATATTCTGAAATAATAGAGAATCGAATTCTGATTTCTAAGGAAATAAAAGTCTGAATTCTGATGAATTCAGAGTCTAATTTTAGGAGAAACTAGAGTCCAATTTTAGAAAAAATCAGAGTTTGATTTCAGGAGAAATCAGAGTCTAATTTTTGGAAAAATCAAAGTCTGATTTCAAAAGAAATCGGAGTCTAGTTTTATGAGAAATTGGGGCTTGATTTCATAAGAAATCAGATTTTGATTTCATGAGAAATAATAGTCTGATTTCAGAAGAAATCAGAGTATGATTTAAAAAGTAATTGGAGTCTAATTTCATGAGAAATCGGAGTCTGAATTTTGATGAAATTAGATTCTAAGGAATTGTAAGGTTTTGAGTTAGATAAAGATCTGATCTTTTACTTAAGGAATATATGGTTAGGTTTAGTTAGGAAAAAAATATAAAGTGCATTGAAAACCATAGGTAAATTCATAATAATTTTTAGAGAAAGAAAATTTTCCTTAGAAAATATTTCTTAGAGAAAGAGAATTTTCCTTAGAAAAAATGTGTTTGTGATTTTCAAAACATAAATAAATCACTACTGGAAATCCATCCTTTCCCAACGGTTCTGAACCATTGGGAAAGGATGTAGAACCGTTGGTATATGTTATACCAACGGTTCTGCCAACCGTGGGGAAGTAAGCTGTTGGGAAAGGCTTTTCCAAACAGTTTACAAGGAACCGTTGGGATAGGTTAGAAAAAATCAACCTACCCCAACGGTTTGGCCCGTTGGGAATCCCATGACTATTTTCTTTCCCAACGGTTTGAAAACTGTTGGGAAAGGTTTTTACCAATGGTTCTACCAACCGTTGGTAAAAACACCAATTCCAAAAGGTATCCCAACAGTTTGAACTGTTGGGATAGCCTGTTTTTACCAATGGTTTAATGAACCGTTGGTAAAAACAGCTCCATATGGGCTATGCCAATGGTTTCAAACCGTTGGCATAGGCTTTGCTGTGCAAATTGCACAGCAGCCTGCAATTTGCACAGCAGGTCTATTTTGGGCTCATTTTGGCACAGCATGTCTGTTTTGGGCTCATTTTCAATTCAATTTTCATTTTCAATTCAATTTTCAATCCAATTATTGTAACTGTAACACATATACAATGCAAACATATAGAGAACAAACCAACACATTTAAATAATGCAAACCAACCAACCAACACATATAATGCATCCTGGAAATATACTCATCCATAATTAAATTATAATTCATAACATAATTATAAACATACATAATTAATTTAGAATTCAATTTAAAATTTAGATTACAATCATATGTGGAATCTGGAATTCAATTCATAATTTGATTGGTTTTTTGTACACCATATATTTTTACTCAAAATCATATACATTTTAAACAAAATACATACACCTGGAATGATACCGGTCACACCGTGCCTCGGATTGAGGCAAGGTTAACTCGTACACGTCACAAATGACTCATTGATCATTGTCCTAAAGTATCAACATATTCTGAAATCGTTTGGTCAGTTTTCCGTATGCCAATTGTTGTTCTCACTTAAAATGAAGTGTTTTTTAAATAAAAGAGAGACACTTTGAATGGTGCTGGCCACACCGTGCCTCGGATTGATGCGAGGTTGACTCGTACACATCACACATGACCCATTCATTGTTGTGCTAAAATATAAACACAATCAGAATGCGTTTGGTGGGTTTTCTGTATGTATTTAAAATGTAGTCCATTTTAAAGAAAATAGATACACTTAGAGTGGTCTCGGCCAAACCGCGACTCATATTGAGGCGCGGTTGACTCGTACACGTAACATATGACTCATGGATCATTGTCCTAAAATTTCAACAGATTCCGAATGCGTTTGGTCGGTTTTTTGTATGTCAGTTGTTTATTTCACTTATAATCTTGTCCCTTTTAAACAATAGAGACGCAGTTAGAGTGGGACTGGCCACATCACGTTTCGGATTTAGACGGGGTTTACTCGTACACGTCTCAAATGACCCATGAATCTTTGTCCTAAAGTATCAACACAATCCGAATTCGTTTGGTCGGTTTTCCGTATGTTAGTTGATGTTTTTCACTTAAAATGACGTCCTTTTGAAACAAAATACATACACTTTGAGTTGTACCAGCCACACCGCACCTCGAATTGAGGCGGGTTTGACTCGTACACGTCACATATGACCCATGTATAATTATGCTAAAGTATCAACACAATCAGAATCCGTTCGGTCGGTTTTCCGTATGTCATTTGTTGTTTTCACTAAAAATGAAGTCCATTTTAAAAAAAATAGAGACACTTTGAGTGTTGTCGGCCACACCGTGCCTCAGATTGAGGTGGCGTTGACTCGTACATGTCACATATTCCCCATGGATCGTTATCCTAAAGTTTCAACAGAAACCGAATGCGTTTGGTTGGTTTTCCGTATGTACTTAAAATACTGTCCATTTTAAACAAAAGAAAGTCACTTAGAGTGGTCCTGACCACACCGTGACTCGGATTGAGCCCAGGTTGGCTCGTACACGTCACATATAACCAATGGATTATTGTCCTAAAATTTCAACAGATTCTGAATGCGTTTGGTCGGTTTTTCATCTGTCAGTTGTTTATTTCACTTATAATATTTTCCTTTTTAAACAAAAGAGACACATTTAGAGTGGTACCGGCCACACCGCGTCTCAGATTTAGGCGGGGTTGACTCGTACATGTCTCAAATGAATCATGGATCGTTTTCCTAAAGTATCAACACAATCCGAATGCGTTGGCCGGTTTTTCGTATGCCAGTTGATGTTTTTCACTTAAAATGGCGTCCTTTTGAAACAAAAGACATACACTTTGAGTTGTGCCGGCCACACCGCACCTCGGATTGAGGCAGGGTTGACTCAAACACGTCACATATGACCCATGGATCATTGTTCTAAAGTATCAACACAATCAAAATCTGTTCGTTCGGTTTTCCATATGTCATTTTTTGTTTTCACTAAAAATGAAGTCCATTTTAAACAAAATAGAGACACTTTGAGTGGTGTCGGCCACACCGCACCTCGGATTGAGGTGGCGTTGACTCATACACGTCACATATGACCCATGGATCGTTCTCCTAAAGTTTCAATAGAAACCGAATGCGTTTGGTCAGTTTTCCGTATGTACTTAAAATATTGTCCATTTTAAACAAAAGAAAGTCACTTAGAGTGGTCCTGACCACACCGTGACTCGGATTGAGACCGGGTTTGCTCTTACACGTCACATATGACCCATGGATTGTTTTCCTAAAATTTCAATAGATTCTGAATGCATTTTGTTGGTTTTTCGTCTGCCAGTTGTTTATTTCACTTATAATCTTGTCCGTTTGAAACAAAAGAGACACAATTAGAGTGGTACCGGCCACACCGCGTCTCGGATTTAGGGGGGGTTGACTCATACACATCTCAAATGAATTATGGATCGTTTTCCTAAAGTATCAACACAATCTAAATGCGTTTGTCTGGTTTTCCGTATTCCAGTTGATGTTTTTCACTTAAAATTGCGTCCTTTTGAAACAAATGACATACACTTTGAGTTGTGTCGGCCACACCGCGCCTCGGATTGAGGCGGGGTTGACTCGTACACGTCACATATAACCCATGGATAATTGTGCTAAAGTATCAACACAATCAGAATCAGTTCGGTTGGTTTTCCGTATGTCATTTGTTGTTTTCACTAAAAATGAAGTCCATTTTAAACAAAATAGAGACACTTTGAGCGGTGTCGGCCACACTGCACCTCTGATTGAGGTGGCGTTGACTCGTACACGTCACATATGACCCATGGATTGTTCTCCTAAAGTTTCAACAGAAACCGAATGCGTTTGGTCGGTTTTCCGTATGCCAGTTGATGTTTTTCACTTAAAATGATGTCCTTTTGAAACAAAAGACATACACTTTGAGTTGTTCCGGCCACACCGCGCCTCGGATTGAGGTGGGGTTGACTCGTACACGTCACATATGACCCATGGATAATTTTTCTAAAGTATCAACACAATCAGAATCCGTTCGGTCGGTTTTCCGTATGTCATTTGTTGTTTTCACTAAAAATGAAGTCCATTTTAAACAAAATAGAGACACTTTGAGTGGTGTCAGCCACACCGCACCTCATATTGAGGTGGCGTTGACTCGTACACGTCACATATGACCCATGGATTGTTCTCCTAAAGTTTCAATAGAAACCGAGTGCGTTTGGTCGGTTTTCCGTATGCCAGTTGATGTTTTTCACTTAAAATGATGTCCTTTTGAAACAAAAGACATACACTTTGAGTTGTGTCGGCCACACCGCGCCTCGTATTGAGGCGGGGTTGACTAGTACACGTCAAATATGACCCATGGATCATTGTGCTAAAGTATCAACACAATCAGATTCCGTTTGGTCAGTTTTCCGTATGTCATTTGTTGTTTTCACTAAAAATGAAGTCCATTTTAAACAAAATAGAGACACTTTGAGTGGTGTCGATCACACTGCGCCTCGGATTGAGGTGGAGTTGACTCGTACACGTCACATATGACCCATGGATCGTTCTCCTAAAGTTTCAATAGAAACCGAATGCGTTTGGTTGGTCTTCCGTATGTACTTAAAATACTGTCCATTTTAAACAAAAGAAAGTCACTTAGAGTGGTCCCGACCACACCGCATCTCGGATTTAGGCAGGGTTGACTCGTACACATCTCAAATGACCCATGGATCGTTTTCTTAAAGTATCAACACAATCCAAATGCGTTTGGCTGGTTTTCCGTATGCCAGTTGATGTTTTTCACTTAAAATGATGTCCTTTTGAAACAAAAGACATACACTTTGAGTTGTTCCAGCCACACCGCACCTCGGATTGAGGCGGGGTTGATTCTTACACGTCACATATGACCCATGGATCGTTGTCTTAAAGCATCAACACATTTCGAATGTGTTTGGTCAGTTTTTCATATGTCACTTTTTGTTTTCACTTAAAATCTTATGGAAATTCATATAGAATATTTTTATATCATATTTAGTATGGATTAGATTTTAGTTGATCATGCTATGAAACATTTCAAAGCTAATGAAATTAAGGAAGGTGGAGGGGATGTCCGGGGGGCTGTCCGGGGGGGCTGTCCGGTGGGTGTCCGGGGGGCTGTCCGGGGACCAAGGAGGAGGGTGGGGGGGGTTGTGCGGGGTCTGTCCGGGGGGTGTTTGGGGGTTGTTCAGGGGGCTGTCCGGGGTTGTTCAGGGGGCTGTCCGGGGGTTGTTCAGGGGGTTGTTTAGGGGTTGTTCAGGGGTTGTTTAGGGGGTTGTCTGGGGTTGTTCAGGGGGCTGTCCGGGGGGCTGTCCGGGGGGTGTTTGGGGGGTTGTCCGGGGTCCAAGGGGGGGTGGGGGGGTTGTCTGAGGGGTTGTCCGGGGGCTATCCGGGGTCCAGGGTGGAGGGTGGGGGGCTGTCCAGGGGGCTGTCCGCGAGGCTGTCTGGGGGGTGTTTGGGGGGTGTTCGGGGTCCAAGGGGGAGGGGGGTTGTCCAGGGTCCAAGAATGAGGGGGGTTGTCCAGGGAGTTCTCAAACACACAACCACTAAAAGACAACAACATCCATAAAAACAGACAATATATAAAAATAACTAAACTCCAATACTATACTACGAGTCTAGATAAAACCAACAACTAGAATAGATTAAACATCAAATCTCAGTAATATAAGTCAAAAATGTAACGGATCAATATGTCCCACATCAGCATCACCATCACCATCATCATCATCATCATCACCCTCGTCATCGTCCTCCTCATCGTCCTCACCCTCCACAGCGCCCTCCTCCTCGCCTTCGCCCTCCTCATCGCCCTCCTCATTTCCCTCCTCTTCCGTATCAGACTCCTCGCCATCATCTTCTTCAAGCTGGACATTGGCCGGACCACCACTGGAACTGCCACCTGGTGCACCATATATAGAATGTATCGACGACATGTATTCATCAATCACTGGGCTGGCCTCTGCTGGAAGTGTTGGACGTAGAACTTCAATAAATTTCATAAATGCACTGTTTGCCCTAGCAGACTGTTTTGCCATCTCTGTGGCCCTTTTCTTAGCCTGTTCTGCCTGTTCCCTAACTTGTTGCAGCTCGGTGGCACTACAACTCGTATCTGAGGCAGGCCAATACCTCGTCGGGGCTATCCTAGGTCAGCAGCGTACTCTGCCAGAATGATCCTCTCCCAACACCTGATGTAAGTGATCAGATGGCCCAAAATTGTATGCTTCTTAGGCATCGAGGGCCTCTAAATCATCCTGTTACAAATATAAATATATTATTAAGTTACAAAATAGATATTAAAATATAAAATCAACAGATTAAAACTTACAATCTACTGCTGAGTCGCTTCGTTGACAGCACTTCCATCCTTTTTTCGTCTACTTGAGCAAAACAGTTTTGCTCGAGGCACACGTCCTTCAATATTTTGTACTTGCCTCTACAATGACATTGAAAACAAAAGTTATATAAAAACTTTAGCAAATGATTAAATAATTGAGTAAACAAAAGAAAATGTAAGTCGTAAAGAAAACTTATAAACAATTTTCATACCTGCTGCCTCTCATGATCCGGCATCGTCGTGCGTCCTAGTGTATGGAGGTATTTTTTTGCATCAATGTTTTTTTTATTTTTTCCAGATGATTCCTAAATAAAATTAGATAATTCAAAGGATAATATTAATGAAAAACTTGAAAGTTATTATTTAAATACCTCAAATGTAATTCATACCTTAAACTGGGTACTCGTCTAATGAGTAATAATCTGACGATACTGCTCTATAGGACAATCAGCCACGACTGGTACCGCCTCTAACTCAGTTCCAACTCTAGCACACCAGACAATATACATCTCATGCTTGTAGGCTCTCCAAATCTCGCCTAAATCCTTTATACGTTCCAGTCGTGCACCCTCACCATCAGGAAAATTAAATCGAAGCTGAAATCAAAATATTAATTCATATAAATACAAAAATAATTCATGGCATTAAATACAACAGATTTTTTTACCCATATCTCTGCCAAAGCTCTATCTTTGACCTCATGTGGCAAATGTCTCCACAACAGCGGGCTGACGGGAATGATGTCGGAGTATTTGGCAAGCGTCGCTAGAAAACTCCGACATTGTTGCCCTGTTTTCTCAACCATCTGATTGTCTTCATTATATTCCACCATAACCTGTGTGCGACGGTTCCACACCGAACGCATGCGTGTACGGCCCCACCCCTGCCTCCTGTCAGTAGATGTATCTGTCATGAAATAAAAACAAATATTTTATCAAAACATGTTATAATGAAAATAAATATTGCTATAAAATTTTTTTAGGGTTTTATAAATATACCTGCGCTAGTCTGATCAATGAGTGGCGTCGGATCCACAGAACCTGATGGAACACCCTCTGGTGGAACAGGAGTCAAAGACGATGGAATATAAAATCTCGGAGAGACAGAATTAGAAGGAAAAGAATATGGAACAGCTGTATGACCTGATGTTTACTGGGGAGTGGGAATCATCATGGGATGTGAAAATTATGGGGCAGAAGATGCAGAAGGTATCGAAAACATGGGAGGCCTAAATACCCCGTGTGTCCTAACGACACACCGGGATCAGAATGTGGGAAGGCTGAAACGTCAGTGGGAGGGGCAGGGTCTAGTCGGGCACGCGCAGCTCTACGTCCACCTCTGGTACGAACCCTCCTCATACCACCGGCCTGAGTACTAGGACCAGTACTAGGCTCCTCGTCGAATAACTATCGACGTAACGGTAGATCCTACAAAAAAGTTTACAAAAAAATTAATCACATGACATTATATATTATGTAAATATATATATATATATATATATATATATATTTGAAATAAAGTACTCACTGTAGGCACTAATGGTGGAACGCCCAGCTCCTCCATCCGACAATTGTTCTCCGCCTTTTTTTTTCTTCGTCTCTCTTTAATTGGATGCATTTCCTGTATTTGAAAACAAATATGTAATTAATTAGAAAAAAGGAAATTAATGTGTAAACCAAAAAACTAAATATATGAGGGAATGAGGGGATTCATTGGTAATTTAGCTATCAATTGTTTTAGAAGAGCTTGAAAGAATTTAATAAAACATACAAGTTGTAATGTTCACCAAGTTAGAAATATTGGTTGATTTGGTTTGAATACAATTCAATTCCAAATTAGAAAATGCAATTCAAATAAAACAGCAACCAATAAACATTGAAAATTCACATAATGGCAAGTCAGATAAAATATATTTGTGATCAATACTAAATAAATATGAATATTACCAACCTTAACAACCCAACTCGAGGTAAACCAAAAGAATTGAGAACATGGATGAATGATTCTATATATTTCCAACCACAACTTCAGGTTCACAACAACTCTGACAATTGAGCTATTGGAGTCATCAAAAGAAATAAATGGATTGGTTCCAATGGCAATAGGGACAGTGTCAATTCCATCATCAGCATCATCAAAAATATGTCTTGGAATTACTTCAACTATGACACCAAATTCAGGTTGAAGTTGATCTTTGACATAAAAAACTTGTTTAGACATTGATACCAACACATATGGTTCTTCGGTAGCAAGAGTGCGGGTCATATTAATTACTCGAAATCCACAATCATCAATAAATGTGCCATGTCTCGTCATCGAATCAAACCAATGGCATTTCATCATTGTGACTCGTCCATGAGAGTAATAATCCAATATTATTATTTTCTCAACGACTCCATAATAACCCACATTTTCAAGTCGCGGTCTACTATCTGATGCACTGGCATAACAATCTGTTGTGGCAGTAACCATAATACCAACATGTTGTGTTCTCATGTTTTTGGCTCGTTCAGTGACAATAAATCTGTACCCATTGATAATAATTGATTTACAGTCACGAACCACGGTATTAGGACCAAAAGCCAAAGCTATTATTTCCTCAGAGACAGAGTCAGCAGAAAAACTAAATACCTGCAATATAAATGATAGTTAAACTTAAGTAAATATTGAAATAATTAATTTAAACAGTAATATTTTTACCTTCAATTTTAACCAAGCAGAAAACTCTTTTCTATGAAAAGTCTCTCTCCTTCTCAAAGATAAAGAACGATGCTTCCTATTTATCATTGTTTTATGTTCCCTATAGATAAAAAAATATGAATAGTTTAACAGATATATATGTAAGATATACATATTCAATTTTGTTACCTGATATAGTCATTGAACAAATCATAATTGACCAAAACTGTGCGATGTGCCATCTCCCGCTCTTCATGGCTTAATGTCTTCAATGTATATGATCCAGGAATTCTTCCTGTTTGAGGAAGTGATGGAAAACTGGGTTCAATTTTCTCATATTGTTCTTCTTCATTTCTCATTGGTTTGTTCATTCTTGTAGTAAGATCAGACAAATACATCGAACAGAAATCCGTACATTCTTGAGCTAAGTAACCGTTCACGATAGAACCTTCGGGATGATTCTTGTTTCGAACATAAGACTTTAATGTGAACATATTTCTTTTAGTTGGATACATCCAACAAAAAGAAACAGGTCCTCCGAGAAGTATTTCAGTTGGAATATGGACAGTCAGATGCAGCATTCATGTGAAAAATGATGGGGGAAATATTTTCTCCAACTCACACAAAATTAATGGGGCATCTGTCAACATTTTTTGCAAGAAAGACTTGGACAACTTCTTAGCACAAAGATATCTAAACAAATGGAACAACCGAATAACACCCACCCTTACATTATTGGACAAAAGATGACGGATTGCTATTGGAAGCAACTCGTGCAGTAGAACATGATAATCACGAGTCTTCAAAGATTTTAGCTTCAACTCTCTTCTGTTGACCCATTTAGATATGTTGCTTGAATAGCCATCAGGAACTCTAATAGTCTCTAATACTTCCAGAAATTGTTTTTTTTCAGTAGGTGTCATCACATAAGAAGCACATGGAAGTTGCCATTTATTTTCACTGATACGCACAGGATGCAATTCTGGTTTGATGCCCAAATCCACCAAGTCACGTCGAGATCGTAAATCATATTTTTTCTTCCCCTTGACATTTAGAAGAACTGAAAGCAACATTTCACATATATTCTTTTCAATATGCATTACGTCTAAGCAATGACGTAGCAAATTGGTTGACCAATAAGGCAAATCAAAAAAGATACTCCTCTTCCTCCAATTGTAACAGGTTTCTGTGAAAACATTCTTTCTCTTTCCAGATTTCATTTGACCCTTCCCGAACGAAAAACTGAAATCTTTCAATTAATTAAGCACATCAGTTCCAGACATACGCTGAGGTGGATCATCGGTCTCTATAGTATTATCAAATCTTCGACGATTCATTCTATATGGATGATCCTTTGGAAAAAAATCATCGATGTCCCATAAAACTGAAACTACAACGATGTTTCAGTCTTCTGGATCGTGTATTCTTCATACAAACTGGACATGACAGTTTTCCCTTCGTGCTCCATCCAGACATCATTGCATAGGCCGGAAAATCATTGATCGTCCACATAAGCGCAGCACGCATCTGAAATATGTCTTTCGAACATGCATCGTATGTGCGCACACCCACATCCCAAAGAAGTTTCAACTCTTTTATTAAAGGTTTCATGTATACATCAATATCAATGCTGAGATCAGAAGGACTAGATATGATTATACTCATGAAAGTGAAAGATTTTTTCATACACAACCATGGGGGAAGATTATAAATGTGTATAAAAACTGGCCATGTGTTGTGCGAAGTAAGCATCTTCCCAAATGGATTAAAACCGTCGCATGAAAGACCCAGCCTCACATTACGCACGTCAGCTGCAAAATCAGGATGTCGAGCATCAAATCTCTGCCATGCAAATCCATCTGCAGGATGAACCAACTCATCATTAGTCTTCTTTCTCTCAGTATCATGCCATCTCATTTTTATTGATATGTCATCAGACATAAAAAGATTCTGGAGTCTGGGGATCAATGGAAAGTGCCACATTACTTTCTGTGGAACACGGGATGGTGTTCCATCAGATTTTGACTTCCAGCGGGATGTGCCACATTTTATACATTCATTTCATTCAGCGGTTTCTTCCCAGAATAAACTGCAATCTTTCGGGCAAGCATGAATTTTGTTTCTAGAAAATCCAAGTTCTTCAACTAACTTCCATTCCATATAGTGGTTTGAGGGAATATCTGCATCATCTGGAAGTAAATCATTCAAGAGGGTAAGAATGTAATCGATTGCTGTATTAGAAATCCCATACATAGTTTTTCCATGAAATAATCGGATTAAAAATTCCAGCTTTTTCATTTTATCGCATTGTCGATATACTGGAGTCGTGGCAGCATCATTCAATTTTTTCACCCTATCAATATCATCATTTTCACTAGATGCATCAGTTGTCCTCATATCGACGTCTTCTTGAGTCGAAATCCTTTCTTTTTCATGATGACGAATAAATGGAAACCGATCATCTAACAAATTCTCCATTCCAGTCCTTTCATTTCGATCATCACCAATTTGAGATTTCATTTTCTCCCCATTGTGATACCACACAAAGTAGTTTGCTTGAAAACCATTTTTGGTTATGTGGTAGCTGACTTCTTCACGACTCAACCAAGGTCTACCAACACAATTGGAACATGGGCAGTGTATGCGACCACTATCTGAAGCATTGTGAAATGCAAAATCTATAAAGCTCTCCAAATTGTTTTGAAAATCACTTGAGATACGATCGGTTTCATACATACAACTTCTGTCCATTCTGTAAAAAGAATTCATATAAGTCATTTTGTCATAAACAATTCAATAGGATTGAACTTTAATAGAAAATACATTTAAGTAAACGATAAAGGAAGAAAATAATCATGGTATCAACTACACATGTGAAAAAAACATACTAATGTGTTATTGAAAAAATGTAAAACCAACAATAACTTAATGTGTTATCACATCAGAGCATGCCTCATCCCATAACCATATTAGTAGGTTATCCTCATATGCGATTTACCTTTTTGAATTAATATGCACTTCCTCACCAGGTACCTGAGTAGATTTCATAGATATAATCATCTCACATCATGTAAGGCTTCCATTATGTATAATCTGCAGAATAATTTGAGTGATCATTAATCATGCATGGGATCTTCCCATGATCACTATATATTATGAGAAGGAATTATGATAGGTCACGTGAAGAACATCAAACACATATTTTAGATAATTTGAGACATAATATAATAAAATAATGTATAAATCTATGGAATTTGGGATAAAAGGATGGATGAAATACTAAAATATGGGAGACTAAGGTGAAGGAAATATATTTTGACCCTAATGTTCATAACATGCATCACCTATGAAATTTTATTGCACTAGGAAATTTCATCCTGTTCACAATACATTCCATTGGAAACCTATTTTGATCATTTGATGTCCCCTTGACATGTCAAATAAAATCAGATGGCACCCATGAATATGCCACCCTTGTAATGAAAAGCCTTTAATTCTCACCATACAGACTACATGTTTTCCAATATATATGTATCTCCTTCTATATAGGGGAATCAATACATATTATCTCAGTCTCATATTAAATGTCAGGAATGTTAGATGGATCCCTTAACACCCTCCAGGCACACCAACTAGGTCATGTGATGTCCTCAAATCATGTCACTATGGACATAAATCACCCTTCAAGACATGTCACACTGACTCTAGAGTTTCCCTCCCAGTGTGTCAAACATGTCTTTTGATGAAAATGGAGAAGATCACCAAAATCAAGAGATTCCCTATAGGCATTACATCCATTATCATGAAATTGCTTCTAGGATCAACCAGTCAGGACTTGTGATATCCTCCAAACATTCCGTCCTTGATCATTAGAGAAACATCAGACAATCCATCTAGGTTAGGAAAATTCATCAAAATGTTTATAGGATCATGTAATTTCCATTGGAAGTTTCCAAAAGAAACCCTCTATCATGCTAAGTAGATAGTCAAGGCATTCCATGTGGAAAACCAACACATATCCATAAGAGAAGAAATCTAAAAATAATAGAATCTATATGCATTATAAAATTGTCCACCATTGGCATGTAAGCTTCTATAAAAATGGAACCATAGTGTTTATGTTTTAATTAATGGAAAAATCAATTCATTAAAACAACTACAACAACTTGATTGAGATAAATTTTTACCAGTTTGGATGGGGGTGTACCTATTCGGACGGGGGTCGATGATGTTCGGATGGGGGGTTCGCGAGAGCATGGCCACCCCCTGTGGCCAGCCCACCCACCCCCCCTGGACAGCCCGCCCACCCCTCCTTGACAGCCCGGCCACCCCCGTGGACAGCCCGTCCACCCTTGTGGACAGCCCGCCCACCCCCGTACCCCCCTGGACACCCCGTACCCCCTGGGATAGCCCCGCCCACCCTCCCAAACAGCCCACACCCCCCTCCCCTGCAACCCCACCACCACCACCTAGACATACCAACCCCCCTGGACACCCCACACACCCCTCCCCCACCAGGACACCCCACCCAGACCCCCAGGACAGCCCACCCCCGTAGACAGCCTTTCCCACCCTCATGGACAGCCCCACCCACCCCCATGGACAACCCACCCACCCCCGTGGACACCCCCTACCCCCTAGACAGCCCAACCACCCTCGTGGATAGCCCACCCACCCCCCTCGACACCCCTTCTCCCTATGGACAGCCCCCACCCCCTTGGATAGCCCGCCCACCCCCCTGGACACCCCTATCCCCTGTGGCCAGCCCACCCACCCCCCCTGGATAGCCCGCCCACCCCTCCTTGACAGCCCGACCACCCCCGTGGACAGCCCGTCCACCCTTGTGGACAGCCCGCCCACCCCCGTACCCCCCTGGACACCCCGTACCCCCCCCCCCCCCGGGATAGCCCCACCCACCCTCCCAAACAGCCCACACCCCCCTCCCCTGCAACCCCACCACCACCACCTAGACATACCAACCCCCCTGGACACCCCACACACCCCTCCCCCACCAGGACACCCCACCCAGACCCCCAGGACAGCCCACACCCCCTGGACAGCCCCGCCCACCCCCGTGGACAGCCTTTCCCACCCCCGTGGACAGCCCCGCCCACCCCCGTGGACAACCCACCCACCCCCGTGGACGCCCCCTACCCCCTAGACAGTCCAACCACCCTCGTGGATAGCCCACCCACCCCCCTCGACACCCCTTCTCCCTATGGACAGCCCCCCACCCCCTTGGATAGCCCGCCCACCCCCCTGGACACCCCTACCCCCTGTGGCCAGCCCACCCACCCCCCCTGGACAGCCCGCCCACCCCTCCTTGACAGCCCGACCACCCCCGTGGACAGCCCGTCCACCCTTGTGGACAGCCCGCCCACCCCCGTACCCCCCTGGACACCCCGTACCCCCCCTGGATAGCCCCACCCACCCTCCCAAACATCCCACACCCCCCTTCCCTGCAACCCCACCACCACCACCTAGACATACCACCCCACCTGGACACCCCACACACCCCTCCCCCACCAGGACACCCCACCCAGACCCCCAGGACAGCCCACACCCCCTGGACAGCCCCGCCCACCCCCGTGGACACCCCTACCCCCTAGACAGCCCAACCACCCCCGTGGACAGCCCACCCACCCCCCTCGACACCCCTTCTCCCTATGGACAGCCCCCCACCCCCTTGGATAGCCCGCCCACCCCCCTGGACACCCCTACCCCCCGTGGCCAGCCCACCCACCCCCCCTGGACAGCCCGCCCACCCCTCCTTGACAGCCCGTCCACCCCCGTGGACAGGCCGTCCACCCTTGTGGACAACCCGCCCACCCCCGTACCCCCCTGGACACCCCGTACCCCCTGGATAGCCCCGCCCACCCTCCCAAACAGCCCACACTCCCCTCCCCTACAACCCCACCACCACCACCTAGACATACCACCCCCCTTGGACACCCCACACACCCCTCCCCCACCAGGACACCCCACCCAGACCCCTAGGACAGCCCACACCCCCTAGATAGCCCCGCCCACCCCTGTGGACAGCCTTTCCCACCCCCGTGGACACCCCCGCCCACCCCCATGGACAACCCACCCACCCCCGTGGACACCCCCTACCCCCACAATCCATTATCCAAAACATATCAAATTGGTTTGAACACAATCCATAATTCCCACAATCCATTATCCAAAACCTGTAAACATTCACGATAGCCTCCCCCAACTCTGATTTACATGTTTTGAACACTCTCCTTCCAAACATAGAATACAAAAACATTAAATAAGTCTTCACAAACACAAACAATATCCTATTTAGATATTAATTTCAATAATCAATTAAACCAGCAACACCTGGAAAAAATCTATTCATTAAAACAACTACAAAAATATGGTTGAGATCAAATTTTACCTATTCTTATGGGGTTGTACCTGTTGGGATGGGGGGTTCTGGTGTTTGGATTCACGAGAGCAGTGGAGTCGGATGGGGTTCGCTAGAGCAGCGGAGCGAATATATTAGGGCTCTGTCTGAATGGGGAGAGGAGATCGCGATCTAGAATTTGGGGGAAACCTTTGCCAACGGTTTATAAAAACCGTTGGGAAAGGGTCCACCAAAATTCCCTTTGCCAACGGTTTTATTAAACCATTGGCAAAGGCTCACTATACCAACGGTTTAAGTAAACTGTTGGTATATTATCGTTGGGAAAAGACCAAATTCCAGTAGTGAATAGAAAATTAATAAGGAAACTTATTAACTCAATAGGTGATGATCTCTATGTGTGCTCTAAAAAATATCCAAATATTGATCATAGTCCACCCATGAATCAATTTAAATAGAAATTTAGTAAAAAATAACCATGTAATAATTCAAATATAGATAAAAGAACATAGTTTCTCTATTCACAAACCCAACTGGCTTGTTTATCATTATCACACCTAACATATAGTGAATAAAATCCATTAAATCCATGATAACTTCTCTTATATAAACCATATAACTAAAATTCATATTACTTTATTTAATTAGTAGATAAAATAACAAGAAAATATGAAATATAATACAAGACAACTAATGAAACATAAATAAAAAAAGTTGAAAAGTAATAAAACCAGTATATAAAATTATAACAAGTTTTAAATTCCTATTATCATGACATTACATAGATATTTTAATAAAAATAATACTATATAAATAATAAAACACATTCGATATATAATATCCATCATGGAAAATAAATTAAAGAATAGTATTGATGATTTTATAAATGTATGTATGTTTATATATGTGAATGTAATGTAACCATTATACATATAGTTGTTCAATATATGGTCATTTGGTATTATATAAATGTTGGGAATATATAGATTTTGGAATTATATAGTAGTGAATATTATATTAATACCATAATTGGATATGATAATAATAAATGTGATAAATTATAAGTATTAATTTGTTAAAATATGATAGTTATAACATAAATATTGAATTTTCAGGTATAAATATAAAAAGTACATTATAAAATCTATTTTGAAAGGATGAATATTTTATCTATATAGTAAAATTATTTAATATAGGATCATTTTTTATATCATTCAAGTGAAATAACATCATAAGGATTTTACATACACTATGCCCAAGCTAAACATTAAAATTTATGATATAAGAGAAAATGTCAACAGGGTATGTTTAATGTCATGAAAATCACTATGTGATTAATACTAGTTGACTCACCACTCTATACTATTACCATATAATATATTACCCTAATGTCTCATGAATAAATATTTTCTAGAGTTATTTTTTATAATATAATATGATATAAACATATAATTATTAAATTAATATTTTTTTAAAAAAATACTTATATTTTAATTATCAAGTGTATTTTTTTACATTTAAAATTTAAAAGAAACATTAAATTATGAATTTAGTTAAATGATAAATGTTATTTTTAGTAAAATTGTGTTTATAAAATTTAATTATTACTAAATAAATTATCAATTTAATGTATCTTTAATAATATAATTGAATGTTAAAAGGAAAGATTCTCAAAATAATTATTTTTTCCTAACATAACAAAATCATGGTTATGGACTTATTATTATGAAACATATTGATAATATATATATATATATAATAAATTTACATTCATATAAATAAAATTAATATATAATAAAAATAATTTTCATAAATATATACTACATCTTAATAGATGAATATTCATTACATTTCAATATAATATAAGCTCAAAGACAAAAAATGGTTAGTGTATTTGGAGACTAGTCACACAATATTCTTATTTTATAAAATATATTCAATATCCCCCATAATGATCTTCCCACAGTGTAATATTCTTATAAATAACCTGGTTGAAAACATTATTCATAACCTAGGGAAAGGAAAAATAATAAATGGTGAGCCTAGATTCTCAATAAGTGCAAGAAAGGGAGATATCAATGATCACATAATCATAAAATGAGAATACAGGTATGAGAACTTAAAAATAAAATTTTAAAACCATACCCTCCATATCATAGTTCATCATCTTTAGTCGTGGAATAAATCTTTCTATTGAATAAGACATGAATCATATGGAATCAATGAACCTAATCCATGAGAACATAACATTGGAATATGATATAAATCTATGGAATACACATAAGTATAGAAAATCATGTCCTTAGTAGGTGATCCTCACTTCTAAGACTATCAAATTGGATGAAGTTCACTCCTGATTACATCATATCCTTAGTCAAGGTTCACTCCTAATATAATCATAGTGAATTGTGTTCACTCACCATTCTATCATATCCTTTGTCAAGGTCCAATCCCAATAATATCATAGTGGACATAATCTCATACTAAAATGGGTTCACTCCCCATTCCAATGATTATTATCTCATGAGATATCAATATTTACCTAATAAATTATAGGGATATATAATTATGGGACACCCATCACATAATAAAATCAATACATATATATTAAACAAGATCATAAAATATCCATCATATTATAACATGTGTAATGGAATTGGGTTTTATAAACATTTCAATAATTCATCATAGCATAACTCATAGAAAGTAATTGGGTTTCAGAAACATCACATCAAAAAATCATAAACCAACAAGAGAATGAATATTGATGGTATCCTTGGATCATATCCTCAAAAAATATAATTATCAAAAAAGGATGTCATCATAAATAAAAATTATTTTAAAATTTCACTTGGAATACTTTTGAGGAAAATACTATTTTCATTTTGAAATCACTTGTTTAAAATATAAATATTTCCAAAAAATATGGAAATCATTTTATATTTAAAGAAAACTAGGAAATTTTAATGTAATCTTCAAATAATCAATCATTAATTAAGATGGTATATTTTTTTCATGTTAAGTACATTGAATCAAATATTTCATTCTCATTTTTAGTTAAAAGTCAAAAGTCCGTCATATAGAAAATATCAAGAAGATTACATTTAAACCATTTATTAAAAATTAAATAATAGGTAAAATGAATTTAAACAATCATAGTATAATATAAAAATCATTCTTGAAATAATTTTTAGAAAACATGGACAGGGATAAAAAACGATTTTCGACAGAAGAGAGAAATTAAGTCAGTTTTCCTTAAAAACATTTTTTTAGTTTTTGGAGTACATAAAGAAAGGGAAATGAAATGGAAACATGTAATATATTGAAGTTAAAATTAGAGAATAAAATTAATAATTTACTTTCATAGTATATAATATAATTTCATCATCGGGATATTAATCGTCAACAATCTTGATAAACAATAAGATTGTAACATCAATCCCTTACCTCTAGCTCAACTTTCTCTTAAATCCCTTTTATCATAACTTATAATATTTCTAAATTTATTATAATTATATAATAGAGTCATGTAAATACTTATAATATCCTATATGATCCACCTACATTATTTCAACACCCATTTATTAATAATTCCTTATTAAAATCATTATTTTTTTGTGTTAATTATTTCGTATTTCATGAGAATTTTCATTCAATAGTTTTAGCCATTATACTTTCATAATGGTTTCATAGACTATAGAATTTTAATCTGGTTATTAATATCATATATATTCTTTATATATAGATATATGTATGTATGTATGTATGTATGTATGTATGTATGTATGTATGTATGTATGTATGTATGTATGTATGTATGTATGTATGTATGTATGTATGTATGTATGTATGTATGTATGTATGTATGTATGTATGTATGTATGTATGTATGTATGTATGTATGTATGTATGTATGTATGTATGTATGTATGTATGTATGTATGTATGTATGTATGTATGTATGTATGTATGTATGTATGTATGTATGTATGTATGTATGTATGTATGTATGTATGTATGTATGTATGTATGTATGTATGTATGTATGTATGTATGTATGTATGTATGTATGTATGTATGTATGTATGTATGTATGTATGTATGTATGTATGTATGTATGTATGTATGTATGTATGTATGTATGTATGTATGTATGTATGTATGTATGTATGTATGTATGTATGTATGTATGTATGTATGTATGTATGTATGTATGTATGTATGTATGTATGTATGTATGTATGTATGTATGTATGTATGTATGTATGTATGTATGTATGTATGTATGTATGTATGTATGTATGTATGTATGTATGTATGTATGTATGTATGTATGTATGTATGTATGTATGTATGTATGTATGTATGTATGTATGTATGTATGTATGTATGTATGTATGTATGTATGTATGTATGTATGTATGTATGTATGTATGTATGTATGTATGTATGTATGTATGTATGTATGTATGTATGTATGTATGTATGTATGTATGTATGTATGTATGTATGTATGTATGTATGTATGTATGTATGTATGTATGTATGTATGTATGTATGTATGTATGTATGTATGTATGTATGTATGTATGTATGTATGTATGTATGTATGTATGTATGTATGTATGTATGTATGTATGTATGTATGTATGTATGTATGTATGTATGTATGTATGTATGTATGTATGTATGTATGTATGTATGTATGTATGTATGTATGTATGTATGTATGTATGTATGTATGTATGTATGTATGTATGTATGTATGTATGTATGTATGTATGTATGTATGTATGTATGTATGTATGTATGTATGTATGTATGTATGTATGTATGTATGTATGTATGTATGTATGTATGTATGTATGTATGTATGTATGTATGTATGTATGTATGTATGTATGTATGTATGTATGTATGTATGTATGTATGTATGTATGTATGTATGTATGTATGTATGTATGTATGTATGTATGTATGTATGTATGTATGTATGTATGTATGTATGTATGTATGTATGTATGTATGTATGTATGTATGTATGGATGGATGGATGGATGGATTCATCCATAAATGGAGAAGATATAAAAATTAATCACACCGTTCATGGAGATGATGGTTCGTACGTATACATGAATGTTGTTTTCACTATTCAACGTATAGAATTAAAAAAAGGTAAATAAAATTTAACTATTTAAGAAACATTATAACATCATATATATCATATATATTTATTAAACCTATACTTATTACCATACATGTAAAGCATAAATTAAAAACAAAACACATCACCTCATGGAGGTGGTAGTCCACATGTACACACGAGTGATGTTGTCATTTTTCAAAGAATTAAGTGGTAATGAGGAAGATAAGATATTATAATTAAAAATAATATTTATATAATTGATATCATATATTAATATTAAAATATTCACAATAACCATCCATGAAATATAGTGATGGAAAATAAATTGTATCTATACATGGATGTAGTGGTCCACATGTACACACGAGCAATATTTTCCCATCCTATTTGATGGAATAGAAATTGGATAGTGGTTTTTACATAATTAAAATAGAAATTAAAATATTGAGTATAATTTTTTTAAAATTTATGAAGAAACCCATAGAATTCGATGAGGTAGATGAAGAAATAAATTGAAAGAGGTCGTGTAGGATGATTACCCCTTTTTCAAAGGCTGCTCGTATATCCTTTATTATGGACCCTTGAAATTTAATTTTAAGAAGGCCAGTAGTAGTAAATCAGGGATAGGTAAATTGGGAAGGTTTTATTCAATATATATTACTCAATGTGATGTTATAAATATAAATGAGGGATTCCCTTTTATAAGGGATTTAATGTACTCATAAGGAATTAAAAAAGATTATTTATATATAATAAATTCATTTTCTTATGAAAGTAGAACAATGTAGCCATAATATCAATGCTAAAATAGAATATGGTCAAAATTCAATAAACTAATAAAAATTTTATATGTTTTAATATTATTTTAAACCTTATATTTTTGTTTAAACCCATAGTTAAAAAATTCTAACCTTAACCATGATAATGACTATTTCAATATTAAAGAATTATAATTATTCTTATGAGGTGAAAATTGAAGCATAAATGGAAAAGGAATGAAATTTTTTACCATAAATTAACCTCTTTTTCCTATGTTATTATTTTTATTATTTTTATATAATATTATATAATATTATATAATATTATTTTCATAAAATATCTTTAATTACATTTGAAAATATTTATTTTATTTGACTATAAATATATAAATTTAAAGATAGAATTAAAATTTAGTACTATAAAAGATCAATTTTATTTTTTATTTATCTATATATTTTATTTAACATTATAATTCATAAATATATTATTACTTGTTATATTCATAAAATTATTTATTTTATATTTCTATTACCAGAACAAATAATGTGTCGACGTTGCATAAGTACTTAAGGAAAATATACCATTACTAAAAATTAAAAATAAATTACCATTACAAAAATAAATTGATTATACTCAATAAAATTTCTTATTTATTCATAACATATTTTTATCCCAATGTGAAAATATAAAATAAATTAAAATCAATAGAGTGACGTTTTTAAAAAAAATTAATAAAAATAATAGAAATGTCATTATGAATGTCAAATGGAATAAAAAATCCATATATTCAAATTTTGGATGGATATGGTCGAATTAAACCAATAAAATGAAATAAAAAATGGGTTGATTTTTAGTGCCTTATCATATTATTTTTAAACTTAATTATCATATTTATCCTTTACCGTGGTGATAAATTTTACCATGGTTACTATTCATAATATACAAAATAAAAGGTACCAATTTAAAAAAATTGGACTTCCTAATTTCAAATATGTAAATAAATTTATCAAATTAAATTCCTATTTTTTTAATAAAATAATTTAAAACTAAAATCACAAAATGAGATGAAAAATTATTTCCCAAAAAAAATTATTTTTAAGCCTAAATATTAACTTTTATCAATATCATGTAAAATGATTATTTTAATGGAATTAATTAGATTATTTTAAATAAAATTCACCTTATATCACATTAACACATCTTTTATTAATACCTTTAAATTACATGATATAAAGAAAATAAATCACAATTTTAGTAAAATTAGTATTTTTCATTATTCACTAAAAAATAAACTGTCATAGAAAAAATCCAAAAAAGATTATCTTAAACTAATATGGACAGGTTGATTTAAAAAATGATATAATTTTCACATACTAATATTTCAATACTTTTTCGTGGTTCTTTTAAACTCATTGTTACAAGTAAATCATGTTATCAAAGAAATTAAATTTATTTAAAAAGAGATATATCATAAAATATCATGGTGTTACATTTCAACGCCCAAAAAATGAATTTCTTCCTTGAAATTTCATCAATCTGGAAAAAAAGAGTATGTATCAATTTCATCACATCCTCAGGTTACCATGTAGCTTATTCTAATTTCTAACTCATCTAGTGAAATTTAAAAAGGTGAGTAGTATCATTCTATAAAAGTTTACCTCTACGATCCAAGATTTATATTAGTTTTTATAATTTGAAATATCATGATCCAATGGTAAAATAATGAGTTCAATACATTTTAAGTATGATGTATGTACTTCCTCAAGAGAGATACATGGAAAAAATCATGAACTTTGTAGAGTTTTAGTGGATGTTTCTAGTGACAAGCTATAATCCCTACTAGATCAAGAATCTAGATGTGGAAAACATACCTGACCCAAAACATTCCCTTCCTTCCAAATCTCATAAACTTCATCCATGGATAAATTCATAGGAATACCTTCTCACTAACTTTTAATTCCATATTTTTTTGATTCTTACATAAATAATTTTTCTATTGACTCTAAGCTTTAAATATGTGCTTATTAATGACTCTGTTGTTACCTATGATTTCATAAGATAGCTCATGTCCCAATAGATTTCATTCTCCATATTCATCCTAGAATATTAATGTTCTATAATTACTTTCTTATAGGGCTTCATAAGGAGACATATAAATGCTCAATTGAAAACTATTATTGTCTGAAAACTCAATAGGAGTAAGTTGTTGATCCCAACAACTATTGAAATCCAAATAAAAAGATCTAAACATGTATTATAGGGTTTGAATGGTTTTTGCATACTTTCCATTTGTTTATGGTTGGTAAGAATCACTAAAACATAACCCTAAATCTAAATCTTTATAAAGCATTCTCTAAAACATTGATGTAAACCTTGTATCCCGATCACATAAAACTAATTTTGGTACTCCATGAAGCTTTACCACATCTTTAATATCTCATGAAGAGATGAGTCATCTTTGAGATAAATTATATGTGATGAATTCTTATGGAATTTTACTATAACACAAACAGAAAAATATACTTCAGAAGTTTTGGGGTGTCCGATGACAAAATCCATGGTGATGTTTTCCCATTTCTATTTTGGTATGGATAAAAGTAAAAAAAATCCATTTATAATTCCACCACTTAATCTTAAATTTATGACATAACAATCACCATGTAATATACTCTATAATATATCTCTCTTAATGTTTTCCCACTAGGAATACTCTTTCAGATCTTAATACATCTTCATGAATCTATGATGAATAGTTAATGATGAACTAGGAGCTTTATCCAACAACTACATAATCCAATCTAGTATGGATAGGTCATATACATAGTTATTGAACCATAACACTCTATCATAATCAAGTTTTAACTTAGGAATATTTATCACCTTCTTTTTTAACTCCACATCACCCTTCTACACCTCATTAACCAATAATTATATAGATGGTCAAAAACTCATTTGATAAAGATAATATTTATCCCATTTCTTCAATATTTCTAGATCCATCCTTTTTAGATCCTGAAATATAGGATCTTCTTTTATCCACATCAAAGATAATATTCTAGGATAATATTGACAAAGAGTTTATGTCACCTTGTACTCTTTCACTGGATGGAAATGTATTGAGAAATCCTAATCTATAACCAACTCCAACCATATTCTCTAGCATGGATTCATCTTTTTATGAGTGAAGATATAATATAAAGTTTTATTATTAGTGTATCTATCACCAATTTCTTTATAAAGTTAATCCTTCTATATCCATAATAAAATAATACCACAACTAACTCCAAATCATGAGGTGGATAATTTAGTTCATGAACATTCAATTATCATGGGTAATAAAATGTCACTATATCACTCTATATGAGGACACACCACTATCACTTCATCGATGCATAACTAAATTTCACAAACCCCTATCTAATGCATGTTAGTGTAATCGTAGGTGAACTAAATAACATTATCCTAGGTTCATTGAAATTTTCTTCACATTCATCAATCCAAAAAACATTTATCCCTTATGAATTAATATAGTGATTGGATTAGATATTCATGAAGAATTATCCAAAAAACATTGACAATAACCATCCAAACCAAGAAAACTATGGTTGTTATTTATATTTTATGGGGAAGGCCCAAGTAGGATATGGGTGACCACCGAGAGTGGGAGGGGTGAGTCATTAACCTTTTATTAACAGAATTTTTTCTGAAGAAAAACCCCCACCTCATGTTAAATAAATTTTACTTTTCTCAAAACCAAGATCCCAAACCTAACAACAAAAACACAAGTATTTACAGTGTCTAATACTAAAATATATTAGCTAGTCCTTAGCATTTTTTGTAAACATTTCAGTACCACATTATCCAATAGAAAACAATCTTTCTCATGTGTTCTCAACATGTAGAGAGTATATTTATAATAAATATTTTATTGTGCTCAAGAAAAAAATTCATGTGCTCTCTGTATAGATAAATTTGTAACAAATATTTTCATAAAAAAATTATAATTCATCACCAAAAGGCTCAGAACTTTTTAATTGTTTTTTTTTTACAAAATTTACTTTATTTAATATTAAAAAATATATATTCACTTTTTACACAATAGAAAGTAATAAAATCATCAGTCAATTGGTTATTCATCTAGTAAGTTCATCCAGTTCCTTCTGAAAAACACTTCTACTTCTTTATGGCTAGTTCATCCAATTATAAATTCTTCTTCAAATAAGAGATTCTCTGTTTGGAAACATCCACACTCTGACAAATAATTTCATAATGTTCATCTAGTATGTTTTTCTAACTAGTTCATCTAAAAATATTTCTATAGTGCTTCAGATTTTTCACATGTGAATGGTACACTACATAACTATACTAGTAATTTCACCCTTTATATAGAAAATTTTAAGGGATCACAGGTGGAATCCAATTTTTATCCCCCCAATAAAATAATGAAATTGAAATATTACTCTCAAATAATTCACCAAAAAAAATTCAACCCGTCTAGACCATTTTTCAATTCATATGAGAACCATCACTGACATCACCCTTATTCAAATTTCCATAAAAATATAGTAGTATCAAGGTTTTACTCTATGACATTTGGAATAATAAAATAACATTTTAGCATTTTCACTTTTTACATCATTACAAAAATATCCTAAAGAATGTCCAACCATTAAAAAATCCATACCACTCAAAACTTAAAACCAAATATTGGTCTAGTCGAACTTTTATACAATTTATTTGTCTGATAAAACATCAAACATTTTCTTCAATATGATATGCTTACATCTGATGACTTTCATCATAACATTTAAATAATTTCCATTATATACCTTCCTATAATTAATGGAATTTTAAAAATAATTTATAGTGATTTCATACAAAACATTCTTCCCAATGTTTTTCACCCACAAATCATCTTTCGGACAATGAATTTCTATACTGAAAAATGTTTAAAAAATGTATTTTCTCTGATGTAAATATCCAGTAACCTCACTATTGATATATTTTCTTATCAAATTTTTATATCTTAATTTGATATACTTTTTACGTCTGATTCCTCAATATCATAAATTTTCTCAAAAAACAATTTTCTCCCCTTTCACTATACAAAAAATAACCCATTATTTTCAAATCAATAAAAAAACACTTCAATAAAAATTATATTTTAGACAAATTTATTTATTATAATTTTGTTCAGAGAAATAATTTATTCGCTATTTATCTTAAGGAACGCATTTCTATTTTTATATCATGATTAATTCTTCTCCTTTAAATCAAGATGGTCGCATTATATTTTTAAAAATCATGGAATTATGAATTTTAGAATCGAAAATAATCACAAAATTTATTATTGAACATTCCATTCAATGGAACTTTGTAATATATAGATGATAAATATTTAGCACAGAACTTCTTTTGATAACCCCAGTCACAAAAAGTTCATTTGATAGAATAAGGCTTGCAAATATTCGGCAGATAATCTATGTCTAATGTCACCTTCTTACAATTTCCTTTGTTATAAATATTTACAAAGAGATTTTATTTTTTTAAGACAACAAAAGACTACCATTTCTAGAAGACTATATTTTTCAAAAACAAGCCAATAACACTTCTTCAAAACAACATCCAACAATATCAAAAACTATTTTAACCAACTTGATCCAAATAATATCCATATTTGTATTTTATTATCATCCATCAAAAATAAATCAATGAAACATTTTAATTTATGTAATGGAATATTTATCCAATAATTCTAAACCAATTTTAGAAAACTCGGTGTAGGAAACAAGAATCATTAAATAACTGTACAATAAGATTCATAGGTCATGATTATTGAGTCTATAAAATTACTCAAGAAACATTTATCACACACACATATTCAACCTATAAGAACAACTTTTCGTACATCCACTTTAACAAAATGTTATAATAGTACACACACATGCTAAAATCAGAGGTTACCCCTTTTAAAAACTCAAACTAAATACATGAAATAATTTAATGGTTAAGAACATAACAATGGATATATTTAAGATAAAAACATTTACTCCAACCGTTGAAAACACTTTCTAAAGAATAAATGGATGGGGGATGGATTCTTATACTATATCCTTGAAGATAGTAAGGTTTTACATCCATGTTCAATGAATTATTATAACATATTTACTATGAAATGGTTTAATAAATATATCAAAAATGTGTTCCTTTGTAAGAATATACTATTGTTCTAGTTCATTATTATCCATAAGCTCTTTCATGAATTAATATTTTATATTAATGTGTTCTGAATGATAATGTTTCACTTTAATTTCAGTGATATTTATAATAATCTAGTTATCACAACACAAGAAAAAGTGTAAATTCCCATATACTAAGAAATCATCCAATTGAGTCTTCACCAACATATATTTTGTTATATCTTGGGTGGAAGTCACATAATCAGCTTCATCCATGTTGGGAGTCACTGAATTTTTATTCTTTGTATACCAACTTACACAGTCTCACCTAGAAAGAAAACTCCACCATATATGGATATTCTATCATCAACAATTCATACCTAATCAACATATATGTATCCAAAAAAATAAATCATTCTTGAGATATCATATTTTATACCAATATATGGTGTTTCATTAACATATTAGATAATTATTTTTCTTAATATAATTTTATATTATTTTGGAGAATTTGGTAATGGAAACATAAAGTATTAGCATACACAATTTCAGGTCTTAATTAAATTAGATATAACAAACATCAAACAAACTTCCTAAACTTATTAAGATCCACCTATTTTCCTTCTCTGTCTTTATAAAACTTGTTTCCCATTTAAATTGGTCATGAAAATAAACTTGTGCCTTCCATTCCAAACTTCCTAAGAAGTTCCTTCCTGTTCTTATATTGAGATTTGAATATATAATTATTTTCAGTGATATTTTTAAGAAAATAAAATATTTCATTTCTTTAAGAATGTACATTTCAAATTAAATTTTCATCTCCTCAAAAAAATGCACATGTTTTCTCTACTTTCCAAAAAAAGATAATATTATCAACATATACAATCATAATTAGGGAAGCCTCTTGATTTTATTTGATTTATATGTTACTATAAAATCTTCCTTTATTCATGTTAAACTTCATTAATCATAAATCTAATTATGAATACTAATATCTTGAATATTACTTTATACCATACAAGGAATTCTTCAACATACACATATAAAATTAATTTTACCAATCATGAAGCCACACAATTATTCAATATAAACTTCTTCATTGATCTCCTCATTAAGAACATTTATCTTTGTATCCATCTTAAAATTTTTATATCTTTATTGTGAAATGATATCAAGAAACATTCTCCTAGTTTCTAATCCTTCTAATATAGAAAAATTCTCATAAAAATAAATGCCTTCAATTTATGAGTAACCTTTACAAACAAACCATGTCAAGTTTCTTATTACTACACCATCTTCACTCAACTTGTTTCAAAACACCCACTTAGTACCAATATAATTATTAGTGTTTTATTTGAATATGAATTACCAAGTATCATTCTTCTCAATTTGATATATCTCTTACATTATAGAATTAATTCACTCTTGTTTATCAAAATATTAATTAACATATTTCAGTTCATCTTTTGAATATATATATGTGAAACAAACCTTTATGTTCTTTTGGTTTGAAATTATTATTGTTGATAACCTATGATGTTTTGAAATTTAACATTCTTTATCATCTTAGGATGATATGAATGAAGATGTTTCTTATCATTTGAGATAGACTATTTTAAATCGTCATCATTTGTAATAATAATATTTTTACTATCACTAAGAACAATTTTGTGTTGATCAACTACAGCCACCTTATCTTCCCTATCTTCCATATATGTATATCTTTGTAAAACATTCTTATTATATTTTTCAAGAAAATTTATATTTATAGAATTAAATATCATTTTATTTATTTATGAAAACATTAGTATCATCTACCATTAAGAGTGTATCAAATAAATATTCAATCAATACCTCTCTAATCAAACATCCCAAGATTTCCACCATTGATTTTTATAATATAAGGACTACCAAACATTGTTCATGATTCAAAAATTGGGTTTCACTATAAAAAAATTAACAAGGTTTCATATCAAATTTTGTTCTATATAAACATCGATTATGAATATAAATTGATATGATGATATCCTACCTGAAAAAATTACAATAAGTGTCATGTTTAATCAATATTTTTCATGAACTATCCATTAAACTTCTATTTCATATTTAAAAAACCCATTTTTTTAAGTACAATGCACTAGGATCATGAAAAATTCCATGTTTTTAAATAAAATTTATGAACTTATTATTTTAATATTTTCCAACATTATCAGTTTGTAAATTCTTCAAAAAAAATATCAACATTATTTTTTTACACTTATCTTGAAACTCTTAAACATTTTTAAAGACTCTGATTTAAGTTTTAATAATATAATATATTTAATGCGGGTAAAATTATCAATGAAGGAAATAATTTTCTTATCTATGTATATTTATTTTTTACTCATTGGAAAAAATATATCAAAGTGATCCAACTCCAATGGATGAGTTGATCATATCTCAACATTCTTGTGAACTATATTTTTTATCTTCCCTTACAGGAAAATGGAATGATACCAACCTTATATTTATTTCATATCTTGAATATCATAGATACTATATCACTTTGTTAGCATTCTCATATTCCCCTGAAAAATGTTCCCCAAACTCTTACACTAATACTAATTTTCTTCCATCATGGTTAGATAACATGAAAATTATATACAACCAGCTTGAATCAAATTTCCCATAGTTATTTGGACTTTTGTAAAAAAAATACCATCTTTAACTCTATTAAAAAACCATATTTTCTAAAAAAAATTAATACCATCATCACAATGTTTTGGAAAACATAAGCAGTTTCATTTCAATCCATTAACACACAAGGCTCTTATAGATTTAAAATTTCCTTCACCAATTAATGTAGATCCAATGCCTTTGATCTTGAGTGACTCTTAATTTCCCAAACTAGATGTAACTTCTTAAAAATCATTCACATTCATCAAAACCATGAAATATCCTATAATATGTGAAGAGAGCCCATAATCTAAAATACAAGGTTGTTCTCTTTTTTCATATTTGAGAGAGTTATCAACAATAATAATTTTTTACTTGACCTTTTCTTTCTTCATATATGGTTTTTTATATTTTTTTAAAAACTTTTTTGTTCTTGAAATATGAGAAGACATTATTCTTCAAGATAACCAAGATATTAATGTCATTGAAAAGTAGTTTTCAAGGGTTGAAATTTATTTTCAATCATCATAGAAACATCCATCGTATACCTTCATTGAGTAGTAAGACTCGCCCTCAAATTCTTCCCAGTTTATCTTTAAATTATTATAATAGTGATGATTAAACCAACACATATTAAATGTATGGATAAATCTTACACAATACCTATAGTTTTATCATAAGGAATATTTTTTCTCTAAATTTCTTATTTTTTGGAGTTAGGTACATAATTCCCATAAACATTCATATATTATAATCTGGAATATTTTTTTAGATCAAAGATTTTGTTATCCTATAATATTTTCTTCTTATTATTAGACACCATTTTATCCTTAATATAATTCATATTAATAACTATTTTTTGTTTAGAAATTAAAATTTTAGAAGTTTCATATTATTAAACTTTACTAGTTTTGGATATATATATATATATATACATGGTTTTATCAACTTTATTATTCTTCATAATATCTTCAACTTCCTTATCAACCTTTGAGTGTAATTTTTTTGATACTTTTTAGAACTTTAACCAGCTCCAGTAACTGATTTTTGGATGTTTTTAATACCTTTATCATATTTAAGAAGTTTTTAGTGAAAAAAGTTCTAACTATTCTTCCTTTACTTTAAACTTTTCTTTAAGCGTGAGGATGAGTTTCTTCTTTTCATAAATAAATTTCTTTATATTATCAGTCTCTTCTACCAGCTTTTCTTTTTTTACTTAAGATAATATTCTTGAATGTTTTCAGTAATATTCTCTTTATTAAACTTCTTGTTTTACCTTTCAAGTCTTACAATAATTTAAAGACATTACTTCAACTCACTTTTCAATATAAAATTCATCTGAGTTTCTTATTCTTCATAACTACTACTTTCATCACAAGTAAACTTTTTATCATTCACTTTTATAATAGTAATATTTTCTAAAGCATTAAGAATAAAGTTATCAGCTACTTATTCACTATAATCATCTTCATCTCACTTGGAAAAATATTTTCTCCTTTTATATTTAGAGAACATCATATCATTTTCCCTATGATAGGACTTATATTTTTATTCCTTCTTCTTAAAGGATATTATTGAATTTTTCATCTTGTTTATATTAATATTATTCCCTTTATCATAGATAATTTGTAGTAAAATACCCAATGGCTCTATAGTGAAAAAAATTCAGTGGAAACCTCCATTTTTTACTTTCATATGCCTCTTTTGGAATATTTAGTAAACAAATACATAAATTTTTTAAATTTTTTCCTAACCTCATATTTTCTATCAGATTCAAAAAATTATTCATCACTGATAACATTCTTAGATTTGAATTTATTATGATATTTGATGTAAATTTCCTGATCATACAACCCCCTATTCTTCCTAACCTATTCTCCTATCTTTTATTATTTAATGATAGTGACATATAGATAATCCATAGATAGAATTTTTGAATCACTATCTTCCATGATAAAATATTCACATCAAATTTATCTTGAATAATTTTTTAAGATATTTTCAGTGACGGTTTAATATTACAATATCACAAAAAGACATATTATGGTTCTTAAAATTTCATCCACCCTTATAATTAAGTCACAAATAAATTCATAATCACCAATATTTTTATTTTGGTACTTCATCCTCCATATTTTTAATATATCTTTATTGACTGACTGACTGAAAGTTAAATTTTTTATTTTAAAAACACTTTTATGGAAAAAGTGTGAAACCATCAAGTTCAACCAAGTGCATCAAACATTATAACAGAATAAAAAATTGTTAAAGGAAAACTTAAATCTATTAGAAGTGTCCTACCTATATAGTTTCCAGGAAAGATCTGTTACCTTTTTATCTAGATCATCTGTGATCGTATCTTCAAATTGATAGGCCACTTTTTCCCATGCATGTATGAACTCTTCCACTATTATCTTCTTAGCGTTGAAGCCTCTGGTAAGGATTAAATGTTTCTTGTCGATCCACTCGCCCTGCTATTTGTTTGTGTCTACTTGAATCGGACTATCATTCATCCTTTCTACATCCTCATGAGAGGTAAGAATAATTAGGACCTCCTCTAGCATCTCCTCCTCATAGTGCATAAGAAGGACCCATGGGTTTTCCATGGTCTTTGCATCTTCATCCCACTGCGCGCCAACAGTATTAACCAAAGTAAGGTCACCACCATCAGCCTCATTACCGAACATCTCCCGATGATCAGTTGGGGGATCATCAAAACCCACAGATACTTCCTAGATCTAAGAATATTCTTCAACCGAAACATCCTTCTTCTCCAAAGCAAGATCCTTAGGAGAACAGCCTTCAAACGTTTCGCTTTCACTCACCAAATTCAAGCTGAACTCCTTCACCTGTTCATTTTTAGATGGCTCGCCCTCCTTAATCTTGGTCTCATCTTTTTTAGCTGATCTTGTTTCCATAGGTCTTGGAAGATATGAGTAGTCCTTGTGGCCTTTGGATTTCTTCCTCTCGCTCACAATGCAGCTACCCGGGTCCCTGTTTTCTTTATGTCCCTTCTTCCTCCTAGGAGTGTGAAGACCTCTATTGGACCCTCCCTTTGCACTGTCTTTAGAGAGTTGGCCATCACTCCCCACCTTAAACTCTATCCTTGAGAAACACCCTGAACCATTTGGCTCCTGATCAGGAGTATCAGATCCCAAACCATCGAAACGATTACTAATGTTAATCGGGGACAAAATCGATTTCCGATTTTCTCTTCCCCCAACATTCACCCACTTACCCAACCTGTCTGGTAAAGCCTGCATCTGAGAATTGTGTCCCTTGTTGTCAATTGACCCTAGTACATTTCCAATTTGGGCAACATCAGTATAAGAAGGATTCTTAGAATAAAAGTTCTCAGCCCGCAAAGGATCAGCACCACCAGCAACCCCTGACCCCATAACAACCTACTCAGACAAATTACTCTCAGCTAAGTCGTTCCTCAACCTAATGAAAATTTAAACCACCTTTGGATTAGGATTTATTAGACTTTCATCCTTCTATAAGGGTATGGCACCAGAATATGAGTTGTTCAAGTGATCCACTGGGGGAGCACCAGAGCACTCTGGCACAAGAGATAGTCCAGAATCGAGCAACCTTTGCTGGTCCCTAAGTCCCTGACAGCAGGAGCGGGAACAATGCCCCAAGAGGTTACAGATCAAGAAAAACTTTGTCCAAGATTCAAATATGACCTCCTACTTAAATCTGACTTCTTCCCTAGCAGCGATTCAGAACCACTCCACTGGTGGTCTTGACACATCAACTTCCACGCAAATGCATGGTGAAATCGGGTGACATACAGTGTCGGTCCTACTATCAGAGCACAAATAGCATCTAACCATATTCCCAATCATGCGTAAAATTGATGGATTTTGAAAGGGAAGCAGAAGATTTGGGAACCTTACCCATAGCGCCATCATGGGAGAATCACGATTCAGGTGCAAATCAAACAACCAATGAAAGAGATATAAGGAACACCCATTGCAAAACTCGCGGGGCTCTGGACCAAGCAAGAATCAGGTATTCTTCTGAGACAAATTGGACCATCAAGTGACATTTGTCAAGAATTCCCACAACCGCACGATCCTGAAGACCCCAGGATCCAAATACGAACCTGTCAAAGGAGTCAACTAAGGTCCTTCGTCTGCTAAAACGATCCACCAAGGTAAGATTAAGAAGACCAGAAGCTGCCGAAAACTCTGAAGGAGAGAGTGCAAGTTGGGGAGAGCCGTTGTAAAGTATAACATTTCTAGATTTCCCATAATTTTCTAAACTCTTTTTATCAGTGGTTGTAAGTGAAAAATTCTCAGAATGAGGATAAAATCCATCTATAGGAACTTAGATAAATTCATAACCAAGATACATAATATGTGGTAACATTATATCATTCTAAATATAATAGTTTTTCCATCAAAAATAGGAATACTACTACTTTTTATATAATTTATAGTATCTAGGGACACATATATTTTCTTTATACTTATAAAATGTTTCAATAAAGGTAACTTTGGCTCTAATAAAAATTTAAATGCCCAAGTGGTATATGTGTGATCATTGAATGGGGGTTGGGTGATTAGTGAGATTTTATTTTTACATAATTTTTTCTTAATAAAAACCTTCATAGGATATTAATGATATTTTACTTTAATAAAAAAAAGTACCCAAATACAACAACAAAAACATATGTATTTACAATTTTCACTGCTCAAAAAGACTAGCTAGTCTTTAGCATGGTTCAGAAGTAATCCAACACCAGAAAATCCACTAGAAAAAAATCATTTTTACATGGTTAAAAAAGTAAGAAATATCCTTGATATTTCATTTCACTATGATCAAAAAAAATATTGCTTCTAATATCTACATATAAAAAGCTATAAAAACGTTTTTTATTAAAATATTACAAAACTTCACTAGTAGGATAAGAATGTTGTTACTATGATTCTTGTAAAAACTTCACATTATCTCTTACTTCTGAAAAATATTCTTCACTTTCATACCCAGTAGTAGTTAACATATTCTTTATTTTGTTGGTTTTCCATCTAGAAAGTTTATCTAGAATGTATGTTTGGTAATTTCATCTGATGCCTTCTGAAAATTACTTCAACTTCCTTACACCCAGTCCATTTGATTCCAACTTATTCTCAAAATAATACATACATTTTTACAAAATTTCCCTTCTATAACTATGTATTTAAAAATATTCATCCATTATTTCAATAGGTCAAGATTTTAAAAGGAAACACTATGTTCAATATCATATAAGATATGCCACATCAAGCTTAATCAAATAACTAAATATTATTATTTAAGTGTGACTATTATAACCTAGCCATTAAATTGGTAGGAATGTATATTATTATTTAAAATATAAAATATATAATGGCCCTGATCATTTATAATATATTAATAAATTATTTTTAATTAATTAATATATTTAAAGAACTTTTTATTCTTCAAAAATGAGTTTTCTTCAAAAATAAGTTTTTCTTATTTTTATTTTTGAGTATTATATTTTCCAGAAATTATTGAAATTTTAATTAAAAGTTTTATTTAATTTTTGAATTTATAATTTCAAGATAATCTTAAAATTAATTTTTTATAATTTTCTAAGAACATTGATTTTCCAATGAATAGTGAAAATATAATTTTTTATTGAAAACTGTATTTTTGTTTCAAATAATTGTGAAGTCCCATTTTATTTTAAAATGGTTTAAAAGAAAAATTAGTTCTATTATATTATTAATAATAAAATTACCTTCATTAGACTCAATTTTATTTTTTTTTATATGGCATAAAATCAATTTTTATATATAAATAATCATTTTTATAAGAAACTATATTTTTTAAAAAGAATGGGTTCCATCTCATTTTGGATACATATTTTAAAATTAATTTCTATAACTTAACTGGAAATAAATTTCATAAAATGGAATTTATTTTTTTATTCATCAATCCAAATTTATCCTATGATTATTTTTAAAAAACTGTTCTAAAGAAGTAATTTTTTTATTAAAAACAATACCATTTTCATGAAATGTGTATCATTTATGATATAACCAAGACATGGAAATAATATAAAAAATTATGAAATTTATAGAATCAATAAATTATGATATAATAAAATAAATATCATTATAAAATAATTTATAATATAGATTATAATTTATTTCATAACAAATATGAAATTCATTTTTAGTGCTGATATAAAGCCTACACAACACTGGAAAAATAAAATTTGGAATCCTAAAATACTTGATTGGGATGAGATAAGTCATTGAATGAATTTTATATTAAATATTATGGATTATTTATGATATTTTAGGTTATGCATGAATTTTAGAGTTATGTAACAAGTTCCATATCCAAATGATTTTTCAATTCTTGTGTAATGCCAATAAAGTCTAAATAACACATTAAATGTATTGTCATCATATATATGTGAGTTAAAAAATATTTAATGAATATAAATGTTTATTTTAATTATTATTATCTTATTTAAGTGATTTAAATTTATTTATGACCTTTGGGGTCCACATGGATAAAACTATGACCATTATAATATTTTATTTAAAGAAATTTCAAATATGTCACACTTTTGTTTTAATAAATGTAATATTTTTAATATGGTGTATATTTTAAGATGTGTCTATATATAAGTATTATATTGAAATATAAAATATTTATCTTCATCATTTTAATTAATTTTTAAAATTTAAGGAAAAAATGATTACCTTAAATTATTACACAAGGATGATGGAGAAATTATTCAATTATTGAAAAAATCAAAAAAAAAAGTGATATTAAAAATATTAAAATAATTATAATTTAAGATATTTAAGGGGATACACTAATTATTTATATTAAAATTACATTTTTAGAATATAATAAAATAGTTGTTTGTAATTTTAATTGTTTTTTTATGTTTTTATGTTAACATTATGAATAGTTAAAAAATTGATATTATTAATATTTTATAATAAATAATATTTTATTAAATGATATAAAATTACTAGAAATATTAAAATCAGAAGGTAATTATTATAAGATTAAATATATCATCCATATTCTATTTATTGTAATTTTTTCCTTTTATGTTAACTATATTAACCCGAAAAGTGTAAAAGTTCATGTTGTCGCGATAAGAGTTAAAGGGGTTAAATAAGGGTTAAAACTAAAAGATAAGGGTAGAAATATAGTAAAAACATATGTTATTATTATTATTTATGGGGTTTTATTCCAATAATCATATTATATTCTAAATTAATATTTTTTAGCTATTTTTTATTAAAAATTATTTTTTATTAATTTATTATTTTGAAAAGTTTTAAGAGGGCCCCTCCCCTCTCTTATAAAATGGATCTTAATCTTCCCATATCTTCACACTTGTAACCCATTTTTTTAAAAAAATACTGGCCAAAATATCATCAAATAATCCTTACCCTAATTTTATAGGATGTATTTTAGGCATAAAACCAACCCCAGTTGCCTTAAGGTGTTAAGTAAAGAAGATTGTCTGAAGAATAGGTATTGTTTTTAATCAAGCATTTCTATTTTGTTTATTATTACACATCTATAAAACATTCTCCAACTATTACGAAATAATAAATATAGTATCCTACATATATGAAGATTTTTTTATGTTATTTTAATGACCAATATCTATTTTCACTACCATCAATTGTGAAATGAATTCATCATTCGTGTGTATGGTGGACTATTTCCTCACAAACCAATGTAATTTTTTTCCATCGCTGACTTTGGAGATTGGTTATAATTATGGATTTAATTTTATTATATGATACTAATTAAATTTTTAAAATTATAAAAAGATAATATATCATTTACATTATTATCTTTCCATTCATAGAAAAATGATAACGTTATTTGTGCTTACATGTGAATTATCACCTCCACGAAATGATGTGATATGTTTTTTTCAACATCACATGGATGAAATGTATAAGTATATTTAAATCATTAATATGATATTAATTATATTAATATCATTATATAACGGGAAAAATAAATACCTTATTTCTATAAATAACATTGAAAAATGGAAATGTTACTCATGCGTATGCACGACCTACCCTCTCTATGATTCTAACATAGTATATTTTTAATAACCATAGGTAACTATTGGGTTTAAATGTATAATTCATGTATAAAAATGATAATTATGTTATTATTTTTAATTTTTATATGATTTTATAAGGACCATTTTTACCACAGTCTACATATCAAAGTCATTTTGGACTTATGTAACGAATATCATCAAAACGTATAATGTGAACTTATGTGATTTAGTAATTGTATATAACATGGTAATAAGTGATATAAAATCAATAATAAAATTAAAAAGGTTCTAATAAAAGTATAAAATTAAAAAAATATTTGAGAAGGAAAATAACATATGTGACACGTCAGACTTAAGGTAAGGGAATTTTTTAAAAAATCTTTTTTTAATGTTCTTCTTTCATTTTTTTACAGAAGACAAAAAGGAATGTTTTTTTAACTTATAAGGAATGATCCATTTTTCTAAAATTATTGACTTCATAATGACTTGGATCTTACTTTTAATTTTTATGGTATAATTTTCAAAGAAATATTTTTTCCTTTGTATGTGGTATGTTTCTCAAAATATATGTGATTCAAAAATGAAAAGTTTATTTTCCTTATGAATATTTTTATGATGCCAATATTCATGTTTTAAGATTATGATATGGTTCTTTGTAACTATTTAAGATGGTGGGTGGTTATGTTATAAACCAATTATGGGTAGTTACATGATTAACCAAGGACTGTTGGTTACGTTATTAACTAATTATGGATAGTTCCATGATAAACCAAATATGGGTGGTTACGTTATAACCACTAATGCATTGAGTACTTAGGATATGGAATTCAACTGTATGATTATTTCACATATGATATGGAGTTATCCAATTATATTTCTCCTGATAAATAATTTTAATATACTATGATGGTTATTCCAATATTAAATATGATTTTTAATCATGAGTAGATATGATGGTTAATCTAAGGTAATGATCAGAAGTTAACTGTGATGGTCTTCCATGAGTAGTTGTGGTGGTCACTCTAATGATGTCCCAAATTCCCCATATGTTTTATCTATTTTTTCTATGGGTTTAAAATGTTTTCTTTGTATAAAATGTGTATGTATTTCATATATAAATTATTAATTCGATAGTCTCAAACTATAATGTTATAAAGGTATGTATATTATGGATTTTATGTTTTTCAAAAATCTAATGATTTTATTTCCTTTTATGTCATTGATAAAGTTTTTTGTTCTCATCCTATGTTTCTTAAAAAATTAAAATGTATTAAGGATAATTGGGTACTAGGATGATGTCAAGATAAAAATAGTAAATATTTATAATGAAAAGAAACCATGTTTTATTTTAAAATGTTTTGTTTGGTGGGAAATGGGTAATGAGTAAAAGTGTCTACTTGTAATGTATGAGTTTACTATATAAGAAATTTTCCTAACTCTCTAAAAATCTAAAATAAAAATATCCTAAAAATTTTATGAAACTGAATTTTAGTTCAAAAACACAAGAATATGTAATGTTTATGTTTAAGTCCTTACAGTTGGTATCCACGGAGGGTTTAGAAAAAAATTTAGATTATGATATTTTCATGAGAGGTTAACATAAGAGTGATGGATAAAATCATGGGTTTATAATTTTAAGATTGATTATAAGTTCAATATCTTATAAAACCCTTTTTAGGATTTAAGATATGAAATTATAAAGTGACTGATGGTATTTTTTGGAGATATTAATTTTTGAGGTAATTATGGATTATTACATTTATGAATGAAAAATTAAACGTATAAGATAAACTTTCAGGTTAAAACATTTATTTTAATGTTGAATATAATAATTATATTTTTGGGAGTTTTGTAATGTTTCAAGAATTTTATAAGGATTATATTAAAATAGTTTCAGAAAAAGGACAACCCACAATATGGGTGAAATCCTATCACATCTGGTAAGGCCACGGGGATTGAAATCACAACTAAAGGGTGACAAGATTGAAATTTCTACAACTGGCCTACATGATTTCCTAGTTATTATGAATTTTTTTATTTATTTAAAATTTTTATGGTTAAATAATAATTTTATTTTTTGGAACATATGTTATATTATATAGATATTCATTGGATTCGAAAATGATTTATTGTTAATTGATTCATATTGTTTCAGAAGACGTTCATTATTTTTGTAACCCTATATAATTAAGTTAAATAGAATAATATGTGATTTCATTTGAGTAATAATGGTTGGATTATATTTTTGAATCATATATGATTTTATTTTCGATTTATGGTTATTCAGGTTATTTATAAAAATATTATATATTGGTGATTATCTAGTTAAGGAAATTTCATTTTGGTACGATACTATAAGAGTCATTGATGTGATTTGGGGATAAATGTTTAAATTATCTTGGAAGGCTTTGTGATCAAATCCTTCTAATTTTTGGGTTTAAAACATAGTATGGATTATTTTTGAATAATTTTAGGGATATTTATTTATTGAATTTTTTATGTTGAACTTTTGGTATTACTATTGATTTTTGGATATTAATGAATTTTTTCATCATATAAAAATTTATTTCTGTTGGGAATTATTTTACTTTCTGATAACAATTTTGGTTTTGGTTAATTCCTAAAGATAGGAGGAGTATATTTTTTTTGTTTTTTGGATTTTGTGATCTGTACAAGTTGATTCTAATTCTTCAAGAATGCATAATTCAACTAATCATTTGGAGAAAAAGATGAGCTTGTGGTGGAAAGTGATTAAAGGATATAACTCTAATTTTCTAGTAAGTTTATTTCTGTATTCTTCTAATATAGATGGTAAAGTAATTCCTCAACTCTAGGTAAAGGATATTTAAATAAAAATATTATCTGTTTACTTTTCTTACCTATAAATCAATAGTCTATTAACCTATCAAAGATTTTTGTTTTGGTGAAGGTTAAATAACTCATGACCATATTACCTATTGAAATCTATAAATCATTATGAATTAACATTTCCCTTCTATATCCATTATTTATAACATGTAAACCTTGTATGTGTTATTCCAGATAAACTCTATACCTTCTTTTCTCTCTTATCAAGTGTAAGTTTTATTAATCCTTTTTATGATTAGGGATTTCAACAATGATATTTATAAAGGTCAAACCATTGTTACTGAGACCAAGTTCAAAATCTAAATCAATAAATTTACAAAAGGGTGGAGGATAAAACATACTAATATTTTAAAAATAAATACTATGTTCAATATCATACAAGATATTCCACATCAAGCATAAACGAACAACTATAAATTATTATTTAAATGTGACCATTATAACCTAGTAGTTAAATTGTTTGTAATGACTAGTATTAACCAAATTTTAAAATTTATAATGGTCTTAATTATTTTTAATTTATTAATTAATAATTTTTAAATAATTAATATTTTTATAGTGAAGTTATTTTATTCTTCAAAAATAATTTTTCTTCAAAAAATATTTTTTCTTATTTTTATGAGTAAATATTATAATTTAAAGAAGTTATAGTAAATTTATATGAAACAAAATAAATTTTGAAATAATAATTTTATTATTATCTTAAAATTAATTTTTAATAATTTTTTGAGAATATGTATTTTCTAGTGAATAATGAAAAATACAAATTTTTATTTGAAACTGTATTTTTGTTTCAGCTATTTGTGAAGTTCCCCTCTATTTTAAAATGGTTTCATAGAAATATTAGTTCAATAATATTATTTATATTCAAATTAGGTTCATTAGAGTCAATTTTATAATTTAATTTGAAATTAAATTATTTTTTACACATAGATAGGCATTTTTATGAAAAACTATATTTTTTAAAAAATAGTTTTCATCATGTTTTGTGAACTTATTTTAAAATTAATATCAAAAACTTGTAGGAATTAAATTTCAAAAAAGGTATTTTTTATGCATAAATCCAATTTTATCCTAGGATGGATTTTTTAAATTTTTCTAATGAGGTAAATTTTTTTTAAGAAAATAATGTTTTCATGAAATATGGTATCTTTTATGATATCGCCAATACATAGACATAATATATTAATTTATAAAGTAAATATAATGAATAAATTATTATATAATAATATAAATATCATTAAAAATAATTGGAAACAAAGATATTATAATTTTTTCTATAATAAATATGAAATTCGTTTTCAGTGCAAACATAGATCCTGCGCAGCAGGGGAAAATCAAATTTGATATCCTAAAAATATTAATTGGGGTTATATAATCCATTTGTCATATTAGATATTAAATACCATGTATTATTGATGATTTTTTTGTTATACATTAATTTTATAGTTATATAACATGTGTTTTATCCATATTCATGTGCAATGCTTGCGCATGGCCAATAAAGACAAAATAACACATTAAATGTGTTATCATGATATAGATGTGAGTTAAAATAAACATTGAATGAATATAAATGGTTATTTTTATCATAATAAAATTATTTTCAGGATATAAATTTATTCATGGCCTTTTCAGGCCACATGGATAAGATTATGAAATTTATAGTATTTTATTTAAAGAAATATCAAAATGAAACAATATTATTTTAATAAGTATAATATTTTTAAAAATTTGTATTCTATAGGATATGTTAGACTTTAAATATTACTTTTAAATATTATATATTTATATTAATCATGGAAATTTACTTTTAATTTTTTTTAGAAGAAATAATTTCCTTAAATGATTTCACAATAATGATGCAATAATTTTTCAATTATTAGAAAAATCAAATAATTGATATTAAAAATATTAAAATAAATATAATCTGAGCTATTTAAGGTGAACCAAAAATTCTATATAAGAACAAGACATTTTTAGGATATGAAAAAATATTTTTTTGAATTTAACTTTTTTTATGTTTTTTAATTCAAAGTAATGAATAGTTATAAAAATTGACATTATTGATATTTTATAATAAATAATATTTTATAAAATGATATAAAATTCATCAAAATATTAATTTGGCCTATTTTATTATTATAAGGTTTAAAATATCTTACATAGTACATGTATTTGATGTTTTTTATTTTATATTAACTATATTAACCCTCAATGTGTAAAAATTCATGTTGTCATGGTAAGAGTTAATGGGGTTAAATAAGAGTTAAAACTAAAAGATAAGGGTAGAATTAATGTTAATACATATCTTATTTTTTATTTTATAATGTTACATTGAACTATCCACATTTTATATATTAAATTATTATGTTTTGATCTACTTGGTGTTAAATAATAATTTTTTTTAATTTATTATTTCGAGAAAATCCTAGAGTGTCCCTCCCCTCCCTTATAAAAGAGAACCTCTTATTCCCATTTCTTCACACTTGAAAAAAAAAATTCCCAATAACTTCCCAAATACCTTCCTATAATAATTCCACTCATTCTATATGTCTTATTATAGGAATAATTGAAACCTTATTGGTCTTAAGGTGTTAAGAAAATGAAATTTTCTGAAGAAGAGGCATCATTTTTAATCACACTTTTCTATTTTGTTTATTCTTAAACATCCATAAAACGTTCTTAAACCATGATATAACAATAAATCCAGTATCCTATATATACTTAGATTTTTTTATGTTAGTTTATTGACTTATATCCATGTCTACTTTCTTCAAATGGGAAATGAATTCATCGTTCATGTGCATGGTAGACTACTGCCTTGTGAACTGATGCAATCCGTTTTCCATCACTATCTCTCAAGACTAGTTATAATAATGGAAATAATTTTTATATATGATATTAATTACATATTGATAATTTTTAGAATATAATATATCATTTATGTTCTTATCTTTCCATACATATAAAAATGATAATGGTTTTCATGTGTAGAAGTAAATTATCACCTCCATGAAGCAATGTGATTTGTTTTTCATCACCACATCACATGGATGAAAGATATAAGTATATTTAAATTATTAATATTATATCTATTATATTATGATCATTCTTTAATGATAAAAAAATACTTTCCTACCCACATAATGATCATTGAAAAATTAAAATTTTACTCATGCTTGTGTACGCCTTATCATCTCCATGATTGTAATGTAGTTATTTTTTCATAAATTCTTGTAATGGTTACATTTAAAAGTATAATTTATTTCTAAAGATGATAATTATTTCATTATTAATATTTTTATATTATATAATTAATACATCTTTTACCACAGTCATCATACCAAATTCATTTTTGGAATTAAGGGTCGAATGTCATCAAAACATATGATGTGAACTTAAGTGATTAAGTTATTATATATAGCATGTTAATAAGTGATATATAATTAATAATAAACCTAAAAATGGTTCTTAATCATGTATAAAATCAACATATGTTTATTATTATAGAATACTAAGAACATACATCATGTGTTAGCCTCCATGTAAGGGACGTTCCTTTTAAAAATCCTCTTTTAAATTTCATCTTTCATTTTTTTACAAAATATAAAAATGAATATTTTTTCACTTATATAGAATGTGTATATTTTCCAAAAATTAATTAAGAAAAAATTATTTTAAACTTTTTTTTTATTTTTATATGTTTATTTCTAAAGAAAATGTTTTCCTTTATATGTACACGGTTTTCTGAAATCATGTGATTTAAAAATAAAAAGTTTATTTTACTTAAGAATATTTTAATAATGAATTATTTATGTTTTATGAATATGATATGGTTCATTGGAATTTTTTATGATGATTGATGGTTATGTTATAATCCAGTCACTATAAGTTGTCACGACCCGTCCCCCAGGGCCTATGTTGTGACTACCCCAAGCCCGCCTCCGATAGGCCAGGGGTTGGCGACTAGTACCGAGTAGGCATATCCCACAAATGGGATGAATTTTCCTAAGAACCTATATACATACACCTAACTTCAATCCATAGGGGATATATAGTGAAAACACTAATAAAATTCATACATACCACTACACCCCAACAACAGAGCACGAAAAAAAGTAAAGTAGTAAAGTAAAACCGAGCTAGAAATGATCCCACTAAAAAAAGATAATTATAAAGTATGACATGCAAACAAGGTCACTAAAGTTGATATAGGAAGCTACCAAAAACACCTCAGGTCATCTGATCACATAAGGCCCCATTTGATCCTGGTCCTGGTCCCACTCTACCTAGGACTCCACCAAAGTTTCGGTCGTCTTCACAAGACACGACATGTGGGGGAAAAGCCTGTGCAGGGGTGAGTGAAAAAATACTCAGTAGGGGACCCTGAAACATAGAGTAAAATACCACAAGAAAAACACCACAAAGAATATACAGTCATCTCAACATAGGTATATGTCAACATCACATCTAACCAAAACATCCAGGTACATTTGTTAAAGATTTCAAGATGCAACATCTCTTCCATTGTCAGCCATATGGTTCTACTCGTAACACATTCGGTTCTGGGAGATCACACTAATCGATTTATCTAAAGGAAATAACATAGAACAAGTCTACCAAAAGTATCTGAGAGAATTTATGGTCTCAAAATGTCAAGAATTTTTTTTGATACGTCTAATCTCACTAAGACAACGAGTCTCGATAACGCAGCCAATCATTAGTCACAGGATTATGCTTGAGACACTCTCATTCTAAAAGAACTTTCTCCACAAGATATGAAGTCATTAGAGACCCTCAAAAAGAGGTCCCTCTTCTTTGTACCCCTCCCAAAGATAACACACTGAGTAATACCCTAAGTGAGCTGATCGGGTCAAGTCATGAAGGAAGTAAATATCTCGATACACAAATAGGGGTTCCTGCACCCAAGGCTTATTGGAGTAAATCTTGGCCCTACTGGAATTATCATCCAAGATAGGGGTGAGTGACTATGTAAAAATTGGTCACACACATGCCTCAAACCCTATATAAGGTATCATTAAGAGAAGTGAGGACTGATCGGGCCTCTCGGTGTGATCTATAATCCACTTAGACCCATTGGGGCACTTAGACCCACTGAGTCTCTTAGACCCACTTGAAACATAGAAACACTAATCCTATTAGACCCTCTTTGGGAACATAAACCCACTGATTCAACTCACTTTAGAACATGGTCCATTCTCTATGATAGGAACGGGATCCTGTATTGAACCTTCATAGAGAAGACCAAGGGTATGGTCTCAACCTCTACTATCACCCTCAATAATGGAATCGGGATCATGCATCGATCCCTCATAGGAAAGAAAAATAAAAAACCATTATCCCCTTATAGTCTAACTAAAACCCCCACTAAGTCATGTCAAATGTATCTCCTCATCTCAAGGGTACCAACACCATAAACGGCTCGTCAATTGGACTTACAATTTGAAAGTTATGGGTGTTTTTGTGAAAGGGGGTCAGTTGGGTCTGGGTCCGATCCAACCCGGTCGGACTGACCTGACCAGACCCAGTCTAGGGTCCTTTGACCAAACTCAGGTCTGAATTGACCCGCCGGGCCTGGCTCACCCTAGCTAGGTCATGCGCTTCATCCCACTAAGCTGCCCAGCGGCCCATTTTTCCCAATCCCACTCGCGTCACGCGGGCCAATCTCCTTCAACATGTGGCTTGTTCATGTGTCATTTCACCTGACATAAGGGGGCATGCCTCCCCCACCTCATCTAGTTATTCTGCTTATGTGGACTGGATTTCTTTTATGCAGTCCATTAACCACGTGTCACCAGTTCGACACGAGGAAACCGCGTCGTGGGCCCGCTTCACCATGTCCCACCCTGGCTGCAGCCCCATCTCCAACCATGGTTGATCCACCATTGGTTCCTCCATCCTCCACTGTGGGCAGCCTACTTCCGCCACACTAGCACACTGTCGCCACTGGTGGCTTCTACTATGGGCTACCAGATGCACTCTGGTGGTCCGTTCTTTAATCTGGAAGAGCTTCCAAAATCCTCGGGTCATGTTCCTCATTGCCATGGGTTCTAATCCATGTCAAGATCCCTCCGGTGCAAATTCATTCCACCATTGATATTTCCCACACCACCTTGATATGTTTTCCGTCATCTTCATCACACCTCCATTGTTCCATCTCCATCTCAGATCTATAATACTAGATCATTGCGCTAATGATCGATTGTGCAATGATTGATCGATCACCAAATGTCAAGTCTTGGGCCAAATGAAGAATGCATGTGACAATTGAGGAACGGGGGGTAGGAATACATAGATCAATAAAAAGGGACAAACCTCGATCGATGTTAGTATTGATATTGGATCTCCGTCCTTAGAATGAAAATTGTAATCTAACATAAATCACAATGTTGTTCTCCTATAAAAATACTGCAAGATTAATCCCATCCCGCAAAAATGATCAATCCATAGGCCAATTTTTTTGTTAATTGGTTTGAATTTTTTGTGTATTATCAAGAATGGGGGAAAGGAGAATCAAGATACAACACCCTATCTGAAAAATAGGATTGGTCAACGTTGGGGTTTGATCGTCGTTGGAGATTCATTGATAGACGTCATGATCAGTCGTCTTGTCAATCCTTGATCCTCATCGTTCATTGCTCTCCAATGAGAAGTTTTATCCTCCTTTCCTCAGGAAAACTCAAGGCTCAATTAAAAGGAAACCAATTCTTTGTCACCATGTTACATCAATTAAAATATTTTTATTAAATATTTTAATGATGTTCACATCCAAAAATTAACTTTCACCCTCAATACGCGCCAGTCGAGGTTAGGTCGCTCCTAAGGAAAATACTCCATTATGAACTCAACGGTGGTATTTTATTTCCAATTTGAGTTACCATTCATTAGTTATAAGGATTTGAAAATAAATATTTTATTATTTCATTTACGGTTATTCCAATTTTGGGTTTTCTCACTGGAGACCTGCACCGACTAAAGTTTAGTCATGCATCGAGTAACCCACCATCCTAAACGCAACGGTGCCCTTGAATTTATGATCCAGGAACTAGTTTAAGAGTTATTCCACATTTTTAGGAAAATTTCTCATGCACGCTATTTAAAACTTAACATTTTTCTAAAGATCATTCTGGACACTCTGGGCCTTGGTATGGCATGCCATCTAAGTGCCCGGTCTCAAAATTTTTCCAATAATTTTTTAAAAATAAAAATAGGAAAATTTGATTCATTAAATTCTTCCCACCTTAAGGCTTTGCATCCTCAAAAGTCCAAACAAGGTTTACTCAAACAAAAAGTGAGAGTACCGAGCATGATTTTAAGCCTCTCGTTCCTATGTGCTCCTCTTAAGATCCCCATGCTATCTCCAGACATACACAAAGGGAAAATATCATACACAAAGTATCATCAATGTTTATTGGGTACTCGACCCAAGACACTACAACGTCGATATCCAACTCCTCCTAGATCATGACATGAAAAAGGTAATGTAAGAATCTCCTCAGCTATGACACGTGAGAGACATTGTGTACCTAGTCTCACTATGGTGTAAGGACAAGCAGTACGGTACCTTGTTAACTCTACACAGCACCCAAAAGAGGGACTATTAACCTCGGAGATAGCTTGTCACCCTGAAAAAAAATATTTTTAACCCTCGTCGAGGTGAGACCCAAAACAAATACATGGTCTCTTTCCTCAAACTCCAAAGTTCCCCTTCGTTTACCAGCACAAAACATCAGACATCCATGTGCATTCTTCATACACTCCTAGATGACCTACACACTCTCTACAAACACCTCCTACAATCCCTTCTAAAACTAGGATGTAAAGAGAGCATCACGATCTGAAATAATCATTGATGAAACTCCATGGAGTCAAACTATCTCCTACTCATAGAGGCATCTCAATCCCTATACTAAACTATGTTCATGGGTAGTTAGAAATTGGGCTGACTCGGTGAGTTGGTCAACAATCATCCAGATGGTATCGTGTCTCCTAGACGTACATGATAAACCCATCATGAAGTCCATCAATAACCTTTCTCACTCCCTTCCTAGAACCCAAGGAAGGAAATAGAAACACTTTCCAAGAACAGGGGCTCAACATAGTGAGTTGAAAAGCCAAAAAATTGATTCAAATAAGTATTCATCTTTTAACATAATAGGTAATCCAAAATTCAACCTGTTCCACCACCCCTAGTGTCCTCCTTGACACCCACATGCATATCTCGATGCATCTCGTCTCTCTAGGAGTCACTGCTATAACTATCAATTTTTTGAAAATAATGAGCTCTCTCCAACTTTCGAATGTCCATCAGTGTTATTCCCTATGGAAAACTGAGGATGTAAAGACTCACAGTTGGTATCATTGAGTTGTGCCTCCCTGAATCATTTAAGAGTGGACGGGTAACAACAAATGACTAAAGATAAGATTCTCTATCTCTATCCACATAGGATAACTACAACAAGTCCAAATGCTCTGACTCCTCATTCATTAAATATTAACTAGATTCCTACTGGGAGCACCTTATTCTATGTTCTTCTTCATTGGGTTCACTATAACTCCAGCCTCTGAGATGACCTATCCCAAAAAAAAAGACCTTCTGAATATGTGTCTGACACTTCAAGAGATTCTCTTAAATTTGGTGCTCTCAAAGTGTGTCTAGGACCATTCTGTTCTCCCCCTTGGATGTTGAGTACACTAAGATGTTATCAATGAAGATCACCTGGGGCTTCCCAAGGTGAAACACTGGGTCTTACTAAGCCCTTCCTTTGCAGTTCCCCTATCTGTACCCCCAACTCCTAGAGATCTTCAGGAGCCATCTGATATAATGGAATAAATATCAATGCCACCCCAGGGTTGACACTAATGCAGAAGTCTAACTCTCGATGGATAGGTAAACCTGGAACATCTTCAAGGAATATGTCCTAATACACTTCCACCAATAAGAAACTTGAGGACTCATAACATCCACTTCACTGAGGTTCGGACTAGCCAACTAAATAGAAATCAGCTACACCCTCCTCTACTTGAGTCCATAAAGAGATGAAAGGATTTCCCCTTCACCAATAAAGGTAAATCTACTTCCATAACCTTATATGAACCATATCCTTTTTTCTAAAATAATCGATCTAATAATAAACTATGGATACTAGTCCATTCAAGAATGACATCATAAGGTCTAAAAGCTACTACCAAGAGATCCAAACTAAAATTCTCACCTCTAAGAGTCGGGTCACATTATTGGCACCATCGTGTGGCCATTGAGTCTCCTCCAGTAGGAGTCTCTAAACTTGAGTATCAAGTCAACGGTTTAACTAAAACCTCTAGGTATTAAACAAGAAAAGTGGTAGGAAAGGAAATCACTAGTAAAAGTGTCTATCAATATTGTAGCTAAAGTATAAAGACATAGATCATACCTTAAATCATTCCTGGAGACCTAGGGTTATAAGTCTCAATAGCCTGCAATTGTCTCCTCTCACGTCCTCTAGATCCCTGAGTCTGGTATGGACCACCTGGAGGTGGTGGTGGTGACGTGTCAAAATGTCGGCCACGATCTACTGCTTTCCCAGATCTCCTACCACATCTTCTGCCAGATTAATATGTATACTCTTTTTACTACCACTTCCCTATTGGTTCATCAACCACCTCTCTAACAGTGGCATAAATGGTGGGACAATCTTTCACGTGATGCTCCCTTCTACGACAAGCATAGAAAAGCATGTCCTTCTTAGAATTAGAATGTCCCTGGAACTTCTGACAAAACCTCTGGTTCTGCAGCTTACATTTCACACTTTATGTTGGTAGGTTCTACTGACCTTACTCCCTAGGTGATCACTGCCTCGGGAGCCTTTGATACACATTTGAACCCTTTGCTTCATCATCTAGCGCTAAAAGATCCATCCACGACTCAGTCTGGAAATTTGGATCCACCTAAACCACTAGAGGTGGGTCTTCTAATTGATCATTAGGGGAAATCGTCACCTACTGACCATCTTGAAGAAAAAGTGATCTTAGACTAGCTCCCATAATGGATGCCTCATTAAGCATCGGACTAAACTCTCGATCCTGCTATGGAAATCTCGCTAGATGGCATCGTGAACACATCCTGGGGAAAACATGATGTATCACAGTTAAAAGAGTATACTTGGTGAGCTGACTCAATAAGGATATGGAAAAACACAACCCATTCATATATGATGCATGTGCCTTTATTTCCCTGCAACTAGTTTTTTTATGTACTGAGTCGAAAAACAGGTGCCCGGAGTCCTAGTGTATGGATACGTCAGCTGCTATACCAACATTGGAGTCCCTGACCTGAAATAAAAACTCAAAACACTTAACTCTATTTCCCCAAACCAAACTCACAAACTCTCGGTCCCAATGTGGAACTAACCTCCTCTGATACCACTCTGTCACTACCCATCCATTGGGGCCCATTATATGACTACCCCAAGCCCGCCTCTGATAGGCCGGGGTCTGGAAACTAGCACTGAGTAGGAATATCCCACAAATGGGTGGCATTTTCCTAAAAACATGTACACATGAACCCAAATCCAAGACATAGGGGATGGAGAGTGAAAACACTAATTAAATAAAATGCATTCATACCACTACAACCCAATAATAGAGTATGACATAAAGTAAAGTAGTAAAGTGAAACCAGCCTGGAAATGAGACCACTAAAATAAAGACAACTGTAAATTATGACTTGAAAATAAGGGAACAGAAGCTCTGGTAGGAAGCTACCAGAAACACCTTGACTCGTCTGATCCCACAAGATCCTATCTGGTCCTGGTACTATTCTTACTCCACCTAGGACTCCACCAAAGCGTCAGTCATCTGCACAAGACATGACATGTGTGAGAAAATCCCGTGCAAGGGTGATTAAAACAATAATCAGTAGGGGACCCCGAAACACAAAATAAAAGACCACAATTTAAACACCACCAAGAAGATAAATTCCCATCAACATAGGTATATGTCAACATAACATATAACTAAAACATACTAGTATACTCATAAATGATTTCAAGATGAAATGTCTCATCCACTTCCATCCATATGGTTCTGCTCATAGAATGGTCGATTTTGGGAGATCCCACTCCTTGAGCTATATGAAGGAAAGCACATAGAATAATTCTACCAAAATTATTTGAGAGAACATCTTGTCTTGATACATTAAAAAGTTTCCCTGAGACTTATGGTCTCATTGAGATAAGGAGTCTTTATATTGCATCCAATCCTTAGTCACGGGATTTTTCTCATGACGCGTTCATTCCGAAAGAACTTGATCCTAAAGCTATGAAGTCATCAGAGACTCTCACAAAGAGGTAATACTTCTTTGGGCCCCACCTAGAGATAACACACTGAGAACTACCATATGTATACTAATCAGGTCAAGTTACAAAGGAAAGATATCGATACACAGATAGGGGGTCTTGCACCCAAGGCTCGCTAGGGGACACCATGGACCTACTAGAATTATCATCCTAAATAGGGAAGGAGTGCCCATATAAATATTGGTCACACCCATGCTGAAAACCCTATCTAAGGTTCCATGAATATAAGTGAGAACATACTGGGCCTCTCGGTGTGGTCTATACTCCACTTAGACCCGCTAGGGAACTTGGATCCACTAAGTCTCTTAAACCCACTAGGGCACTTAGACCCACTAAGTCTCTTAGAACCAATGAGGAACTTAAACCCACTGAGTTAACTCACATTAAAACCTAGGCCATTCTCTATGACAATAATGGGATCCTACATTAAACCTTCATAGAGAATTCCAATGGTATGGTCTCAACCTCTACTATCACCCTCTATAATGGAATCGGGATCCCACATTGATCCCTCATAAGAAAGAAAAATAGAACACCACCATACCCATATGGTTCAACTAAAACCCCAAAAATTCATCCCAAAAGTACCTCCTCATCTTAAGGGTCTCAATTCCACAAACGGATCATAAATCGGACTTACGGTATGAAAGTTATGGATGTTTTAGTGAAAGAGGGTCGGTTGGGTCCGGGTCTGGTCCGACCTGACCTGACCCGGTCTACGGTCCACCAGCCCAACACGGTCAGCCAACCCAAACCTATCCTCTGACCTGACCTGGTTCACCGACCCAAACCAGTTCACTAACCTGACCCGGTCTGCCGTCTCGATCCAGTATGCCGACCCGACCCGGGTCTGAACCGACCCGACCCGGGTCTGAACCGACCCGACCCGGGGTCTGAACCGACCCGACCCAAGTCTGAACTGACCCACCGGGTCAACCCAACCTGCCAGGCCTAGACCACCCTAGCTAGGCCCATCCCAGTCTACCATGTCTGGGCCATTCCCTTCAACCACTAGGCAACCTTATGGCCCGATTCACCCGATCCAGTCTGTGTCGTAGAGGCCTGTCTCCTTTAGCACGCATCACGGCCATGTGCTGTGTCACTTGGTGCAAGGAGGAGTGTTTCCCCCACATCATCCAGTCGATCTACTTAAACAAACAGTATTCTCGCATGTTGTGCATTGATCTTGTTCCACTGGTTTGACACAGCGCATTTGCGTCACCGGCCCACTTTGTTGTGGCCTCATCGCCACCTGTGGTCGAGCAGCTGCGGGTTCCTCTGGACATCGTTGTGGGTGGATGACTTTCACCGCATTGGCACACAACCTCCATCTGTGTCTGAACACAAGTGTATTATTCAATGGGCCACCAAATGCACTCTAGTGATCATTTCTTCGATTCAAAAGAGCTTTTAAAATCCTCGGTCCATGTTCTTCATCAGTAGGGGTTCGAATCCATTCCATGATCCCTCCTGGTGAAAAGTTGTTCGAGTGGCGATATTTCCCACACCACCTCGATATTTTCACCATTATCGTCATTGCACATCCTTCGTGTTGTTTCCATCTTGGATTTTCAATACCTAATCATTGCGCCAAGGATCGATTTCTCAACAATCAATCAATCGCCAAATGTCGAGTCGCGGGCCAAACAAAGAAAGCCTGTGACGAACAAAGAATGGGGGGAAGGAAGGCATGGATCAACAAAAAAGGATGGACCTTGATCTATGTTAGTGTCTATCGTGGATCATCTCCATTAGAATGATAGTCATAATACAACATAAATAACAAAGTTTTTCTCTCGTAAAAACCCTGCAAGAGTAATCCCATCCCACAATAACAATCGATCCACGGGCCAATTTGTTTGTTAATTATTCTATGTTCGTTATAAAATATCAAATACGGGGGAAAGGAGAATCAAAATACAACAACCTATCTATAAAATAAGATTAGTCGGTGTTGCGGTTTGATCATCATTGGTGATCCATTGAGAGACGTCATGATCTGTTGTCTTGTCGATCCTCGATCCTCACCATTCATCGCTCACCAATGGGAAGGTTTTTCCTCCTTGCCTTAGAAAAACTCCAGGGATATGAAAATAACCCTAGATTCCCAAAAAAGTAACAATTAAAAGTAAACCAATGATATGATTTCACATTACATCAATTAAAATATTTTTATTAAATATTTTAATGGCATTCACATCCAAAAAATTAAATTTCACCCTCGACATGTGATGGTCTAGGTTAGGTTGTGCCTAAGGAATACACCCCATTAGAAACTCAACAGTGGTCTCAGATTTCCAATCTCAGTTATAGTTCATGAGTTATAAGGATCAAAAAAAATAAAATAATTTTATTTAATTATTTTATTTAAAGTTATTCCATTTTCGGGTTTTCTCACTAGCGACCCACGCTGACTAAAGTTAAGTCACGCCTAAGGTAAACCCACCATCCTGAACAAAACGGCACCCTCATATTTATGATCCAAGAATCCATTTAAGATTTATTAAACTTTTTCAAGAAAACTTCTCATGTGTGCTATTTCAAACTTAACATTTTTTTAAAAATCATTTCAGGAACTCCTAGCCTCGGAATCGCACACCATCTTAGCACCTGATCTCGTAATTTTTTCAAGAATTTTATAAAAATAGAACTGTGAAAATACAAGTCATTAAATAAGTTATATGATAAACCAAGGATGAGTGGTTACATTATTAAGCAATGAAAATGGTTTCTTGATAAATTAAGGATGGGTGGTTGTGTTATAAACTTAAATGCATTCAGTACTCTAGAGAGGGAAGTTGATCATATATTTATTCCATTTATGATATAGATTTAACTGATTAGTTTTCTCATAATATATAATGTGAATATACTGTGATGTTTTTCCAAGATTAACTATGATGGTTAATTGTGAGTGGTTGTGATGCTTACTCTAAGGTAATGATCAGAATTTAACCCTAAAGGTATTCCATGAGTAGCTGTGGGGGTTACCCTAATGATACCCTAAGTTTTCAACATTTTTTATCGATGTTTTATATAGTTTTTAAAAAATTTCTTAGAGATAAATATTTATATATTTCATATATAAAAGATTAATTCTATAATCTCAAAGAATAATATGATAAGGTATGTATATTATGGATTTTCATGGATTAACTAAACTAATGTTTTTCATTCTTATTATTTCTGCTACTGAGTTTTTTTTCTCATAACATGTTTTTTAAAATTCCTTTAATTTATTTTATGGTTGAGTAGGGACATGGATGAGGTAAAGATGAAAATTTTGAATATTTATTATGAAAAGTATCCATGGTTTATTTTAAAAAGTTTTTTTGGGTGGGAAAAATAGATATCAAGTATAAGTGTAAAAATGTAATATATTGGTTTACTTTGTTTAAGTGTGTCCTAGTTCTCTAAAACTTCAAACCTAAAAGATGATCAAAATATTAAGAATGTGAATTTAAGTTAAAAAATATTAGAATATTTAAGGTTTGTAGTAGGTTCCTCACAAGTATGTGTGTCTGAATAGTTCATCTAACAGTATTTCTAGAACGGTTCAACTTTTTCACATGTGAACAATACACTATATCATCTTACTTTTACTTGAACCCATTATATAGAGACATTTAAAGGAGTATAAGTGGGAATACTATTTTAATTTCTCACTCAATAAACAACATTAAATTCAAAACTACTACTCAAAAAATACAATGGAAATATCTCAACAATTCTGGAGCACTCTTGAATGCATATGATATCCTTTAGTGAATTCACTATTCTTAAAATATCAATAAAATCGGTCGAGTGTCGTGATTTACACAATTATATTTATATTATTATATGACCATCTCAACATCATCAATTTTGATATATTTATGATAACTTCATAAAGAACTTCTAAAAATTAAAATCTTTATACCACATGAAACTTCAAACCATATGTTCATCTAGTAGGCCTTTTATACCATTTTGTGTATGATATAACTTTTTACCTTTTCATCCATCTAATGCACCTTCATCTAGGGACTATATATCATAAAATTAAAAAAAATCCTTAATATTCCTTTCTATGACCAATGGGATTTCTACATAATTTTTTTCCTATGATTTCGTATGAAAACATTTGTCCAATGTTTTCACCCTAAAATCATTCATCTGATGAAAACTTTCAAAACTAAACAAAAGATCATATGATGGAATTTATCTGATGATAGTACTTCTTATTTGGAATTCATCTGATTCAAATCTTCAATAACTTTAATATTGATAACTTTTCTTCTCAAATTTATAAATTTCTATAGGATACACTTTTTTTGTATAATTCCTTAGTATCATCCCTTTGTTCAATAAAATATCACCCATTTTACCTTTAACAAATAACTCTTTCTTGTAAACTCACCAAAAAACACATTGAACCTCCAAAACATATAAATATATTTATTGAATGTAGATTTGTTTATAAAAAATATTTAATCCCACTTTATACTTAAGGAATACAATTCTATTTTATTCTTAGGCTCAATTATTCTCCTTTTACTAATGCTAGTAAAATGATATTTTATGAACTTATGAATATAAGGATTTAGATAAGAAACTTATTGCCATATTTTTTTGTTAAACATTATTTCCAATGAAACTTTAGAAAAATTAAAAAAAATTCAAAACAAAACATCCCCAGATATCCTTAGTCAAAAAGGTTCATTTAGTGGATTTAGGTTTGGAAAACTTCATATGATCCTCTTCTCCTGATGCCATCTTCTTCTGATTCCCATTGTTAGACAAAATTATAATGTGATGTGATTTTTATTAATTCAAAAACATAATATTTACTAGTAAACATTATTTTTTTAAAACATTCTAAACTAAAATCTTCAAAACAAATTCCTTTAACCAAAAAATATCCTTCAGCCAACTTGGTCTCACTAGTTAGCATAGGAAAATGTTTGATTACATCCAAAATTGATGGATCCATTGATAGGCCCTCATGTGAGATTATATGAGAAAAAAATGAAACTTATTGAATCTAAAATTCACATTTTGTAAATTTTTCACATAAATTATCATTTTGTTGGGTCTTCAGTATAGTCCTCAAGTGATCTTCATTCCCTTAATTACTCCTTTGAATATAAAACTATGAAATCAACAAAGACAACCAAAAATTAATCAAGGTAATATCTAAAGACTCAATTCCTTATATCATTGAATATTATAGGAGAATTAGTAAGACTAATTATAATTTCTATAAATTCATTATTTTAATACCTCATATGGAATATTGTCTTCAGGATGTATTCAATTTTGACCCTCAATTGATAATATCCATATTTAAGATCAATTTTGGAAAAATATTGAGCTCCTCATAATTAACCGAACAAATAATCAATATGGGGATGAGGATATGTATTAATTATTGTGATATTGTTTAGTTTCTAATAATAAATACATAGTTTCATCAATCCATATATTTTCTTACAAAAATAATAATTAAACCCCAAGTTAACTTACTTTTCCGAATAAATCGCTTATCAGGAGTATCCTGGAGTTGTTTCTTTAACTCATGAAACTCAATTGGGTCTATTCTATTTTTAGTATTTGAAATAATTGTAGCACCAAGTATCAAGTTCATGATTTGAAGGAATAATAATAGATTATATAAAAAATATAAAAAAAAACTCCCATAAAATAGGCATATATCTGATTTTGAGTTTATCCCCAACCTTCTAAGATAAACACCCCTTTTTAATAGGAATCAAGTCCTATATAATGGATTAATTTTCAATCCAAAGTTTAAATTTATAATTACACTAATATAAAATCATTATTTGGTTCAGAATATCAAATGTGACTTACCTTCTATGAATATTAATGTTGGATTTATGTAAATAAAGTAAATTCATGCCCAAATTACCATCAAATTCCAATATATAATGAATAAAAATATTTTCAAGAAGTAAATTCCCCAAAAATTAATTAGATAATAATCATATATTTGAGAAGTGATCATTATACCATTGGGTATTTTCACTACTAATTCAACATATAATAATTTATGTGATAATGTGATACCCTTATAATGTTCTTTAGACATAAAATAGTGGATAGATCTAGAATTTAATAAGCCATTAATAGTTCTCGAGTGGATGGTATGTGTAAATTTCACCACTTTGTTATCATACCACACATCAATAATAGTGATCACGTGATATTTCCCTTTGTATCTAGCCTTAAGAGGTCACTAACATTGATCATCATCATTTTCCTTCATAATTGGTAATTGGTTAGCATAATGTTCATACTTATTTAATTTAAAAGACTAGAGTGTGGGTGGTGCATTTTTTTGTGGTTTCTCTAAATTATTAGCAATATTCATCTTACCATTACATAAGCATCTGACTACCTTGTGACCTTCCTTTCCAAATTTTAAACTTTTACCAATCCCCTTAAGGTTATTTTATCCAATATTCCTTTCAATCTTAAGTTACAAAGAAAATCCCATATTCTTCACTCAATGATTTTTATAATTTTAATTTCCTTTGAATTGGAACTTTTGTTTCATATTCAAACCATTAAATTGATGGAAAACTCCAATATCCATTGCCAAATTTATTGGACATTAAGTGATTTATTCATAGTTAATAATGTCTCTTATGGATAACACCCTTTAGATAATTGGTTTTAAGGCACTAAAGAATATATCAATATTACATTCAATTTGGATAAAAATACTAGAAGTGTAACTATAATGTATTATAAAGTTTTCCTCATATGTACTGATGGATTCATCATCCTTCATAATCAGCTTAAGTAATTCCTTATTTATTTTTTATAAAGAATAAATGGATTTTTCATATTTAAAAATAAACACTTATACACATCTTGCACTATGGATCCAATTTATTCTTATTTACTTATGTTCTTTATAAGAGTTCACCAGTGGTCTAATTCACTTTAAAATGATAAATAGATAAAATAAAATTTCAATATTCCAAACACTTAAGAATAGAAAATATCTTTTTAGTGGTACTAATCCATTTCTAAGTAACTAGTGGATCAAACGACCCATAAAACGAAGTTGGGTTTTGCCTCATGAAGGACTTAATAGAACATTGTTCCCTCTTTTTCTCATTTGAATGATCAGCATGATTTATATCTTGAGAATGTTGAAAATCATAAAAATAATATTTTTCATTTCATATCCCATACCATTTGGTTTCTCATGAGTACAATAATTTCATTTACCATCACATTCATTATTAATAGTATTCCTTTGGGATTCATCCATTAACTAAAACCAAAAAACATATTGTGAGAAACAATAATCATAGTGGAAAACACATAATCTTGAAATATAATTAATAGGATGTCCAAATAATGAAACTATTATTTTCATCTATGACACCATAGGTTTAACCTACTAAATTCATAGTCATTACCAAATATTTATAATTTTATCCTATACTTAGACTTATCCCTAGGATTTTCGCAAATTTTTTATAACCAAAATCTCTAAATATTGACTAAACGTTTACTCTGATACCAAATATAATGATTCATACATTTAATACATAGATATTACATCTTAATAGACTAATATTCAATACATCTAAAAATAATACATTCTTGAGGACCCTAAATTTTTAGTGTCTTTAGAGATTAGATACAAAATCTTCTTATTTCAGGAAATATCTTCATCATATCTGATAAATATCTTCACAAGTAGTAATCTTCTTAGAAATATCATATATAAAGACTTTATTCACAAACTAAATAAAGGAAATATAATAAAGTGTGATATCATATTCTCAATAAGGGTAATAAAGGGAGTCATCAAATATTAGTTAAGCATAACATGGAAAAAAGTGTTTGAGAACATGATCATAAAATTTTAAAAACATACCTTGAATACCATAGATCATAATCTTATGTCATGGAATAAAGAATAGATGATTATAAGACATGAATTATATGGAATTTAATAACATAATCAATTATATTATAACATTGTCATGGGATTTATGTTTTTTTTGTACACATAAGCAAAGTGAATCATTTTTTAGTAGTCAAGGATCACCAGCAAGACTATCATAGTTTATTAGGTTCACTCTTCATTCCATCGTATATGTAGTCATGGTTCACTCGAAAAACTATCATAATGGATTAGTTAAACTCTCCATTCCATCATATCCATAGTAAAGTTTTACTCCCATGAATATTATAGTGGACAAAGTCCCTTACTAAATAGGGTTCATTTCATATTCTAGTTTTTATTATCTCATAAGACCTCATATAATTTTTAAATTCATTAGAAAGATATATAATTATAAGACCAGACATAAAATAATTAAAATCAAGAATATGTGTCCCATATTATTATAAAACATTCATCATATAGTAACCTATAGAACAAAAAAAAAATTGTAAACATTTTAACAATTCATCACAACATAACCAATAGAAAACAAATAGGTTTTATAAACATCTCATCAATGTAATAATAAATAATTCAAAGAAAAAATAAGGATGGTATCCTGGATTTATATCCCTAATAAATATTAACTAACATCAAATAATATTATCATAAATAAAAATTTCTTTAAATGACATCTTGTAAAAAAATTATGAAAATAACCTTTTCAATTTGAAATAACTTATTTAAAATATAAAAATAAACCATATATTATGGAAATATGTTTATGAAAGTAAACTTGTGATAATGTAACTAAAGATCTAGATCATTTATCATTCATTGTGGTGGGAAATTTTTATCATTTCTTGTATGTAAAAATAGTGATTCCTTTAAAAATTTAAGTAAAAAGTCAAAAATGAATCATTTTAAAGATAACATGAAGATTCCATTTTAACCATTTTTTTAAATCAGAATCATGGGTAAAGGTGAATTTAAAAAATTATATCATAATATTAAAATCATTTTTGAAAATATTTTTAGAAAAAATGGACATTGAAGAAAAAGGATTTTCAATCGAAGATAGAAACCAAGTCAGTTTTCCCTAAAAACATTTTATCAGCCTCTTGACTTCTTAAAAAGAGGAAAATTAAAGTAAAACATGTAATATAAAGAAATAACCAAAGGAAAATAAAATTGGTTTTTTTATTGATATCTTGATCATAAAATTTCATTATCATAAAAATAATCTTTAATAATCCTAATAAATAATGTGATTGTAACATAAATCATATACCTCAAGCTTGACCTTCTTCAAAATTGATTTTGACCTCTTGTATAATAAATTTATTTATTTTCTATATTTCGATACCATGTTCATGTTAAAACTTATTATATCATATATTCTCCACTTATAACATTTTAAAACCCATTTATGATAATTCCTTATTAAGATCCTAATTTCTGGGTGTTCACTATTTGTTTCTTGAAAATTTCTATTTGGTAGTTTTTTTACTTATCCATTGATCATAGTTCCATCATCACAAGAATTTTAATCATGATATAAATATTATATATATTAATTATATATATATATACTCATCCATAAAAGTTAAATAATGAAAATTGAATTACACCATTCATTAAGATGGAAGGCCATATGTACACATGAATGTTGTATTCAATTATCGATAGAAGGGAACAAAATAAAGGTAAATGATACTTAAAATTTTAAGTAAAGACCCAGATTTTTTCAAGTAATTTTTTTTAATTATATGGGAATATTATGAATCTGCAAAAATTGATGGTACGTGATTCCGAGACTCGATGTTCCCAAAATGAATTTCTGAACTTTTTTTCAGGTACGTTCAGAAAACACGTGAGTGGCATTTTGTAACTTTTGAACCGGTACTCGAAATTTAAATCCAAGGACACCGTTGAACTCACATCGCCGATATTCTCTTAAAGATACCTTCACCTCTACCGCAGTAGGTTGAAGGTGGAAGTTAGTTTTCTGGATTTTTGTGGGAGGTTAAAAGAATAAAACTAAAATAAAACAACTCCTTTTATTTTATTTTCTTGAAACCTCTTTTTTGAATTTTATTGGTGGGGACTACCTGATCTTGAAACCTTCTCATTTATTATAAGTTTTCCCTTGGGATTATCCAAATATAATGAGCCAACTTATTTGATTTAATGTGCCAAATTTAATTGAATTAAAGTTGGCTCCCCACTTCTTTTTTGGGAATCATTGGAAAAGGAGAGCTTGGGAGAACCTTTGGAGAAATATTCTCTAATGAAGAAAAACCCTTCGGATCAAGAATGTTGACATTGGAGCATGGTGCATAAGCGAGTTGTGGGAGTGACGAACATCGGTTCCCCCTTCATCAACTTCATCTCCTTCCTCACAACACCTCTAACGAACATCAAGGTTGGGGTTTTAATTTGAAGTATGATTAAATATATATTTTTATTCTTCATATACTTGATTCACAATGACGATGGCCAAACAAAAATGGCCACCATTCCATGCATATACTTTACCCCCTTTTCTTTCATTCTTCAAGCGTTCTTCATACATTCACCAACACCAAATAATTAAGCACGCTGGAAACTCAAAGTTTCGTTGAGCACGACATATGGATGCGGAGCCCTCAACCCGAGGATCACGAATATGCATTCGTTATATTTTACGGGCTTAGAACGAAGTTTCAGTGACCCACGGAAGAGGAGGGAGGCCAGTAACAGACCATCTGCAGTTCGAGTAGGTGGAGATGGATGTAGGGTGGCACACGTCCGCGCTGCCGATTGAGCGGGAGACCGTGGCCTGTCGGCTGTGGCAGAGCAGGGTGGCGGTCGGCATGTCGGCCGGCCCTGTGACGAAGCAGCGGCGCGTGTCCGCACCACCAAAACTGAAGACTGCAGCTGCTTGGCCGTGGTGGAGGATAGAGGATAGTTGACATCTGGCCAGCCGCAGTGGTCAGCGGCGCTGTCACCCTACCAGGAGGAGAGCCAGACGGAGCACCGATTGGCCATAGTGGATCAGAGGGACCCGTTAGGAACCAGCAGGTTACATGGCAGCGCTTAAAGGTGCTGCTGCTTGTTGTTCCAAATAGAAGGAGGTTAGTCCCACTTCAGTGACAGCTCGGGCAAACCGCGCTGCCCAGCGGGCCACACCCAACGGGCCACATCACAGTGGGTCATGCCCAGCGGGCCGCAATGCAGCAGGTTGCACCATAGCGCATCACGCCCAGTGGGTCGTACCACAGCGGACCACACACAGAAGGTCGGGCCACCCCCATCGCGGGTTGGGTCGAACCGCAGCCTAGTGGGCCGGACCCACCACGGCCCAGGACATCCATGTAGAACCCGATCCGGGTCAGTTCAGGTCATCCCGAACCGGGTTGGGTCGTCCCAGACCAGGTTGGACCAGACCCAGGACCATCTAGACCCAAATACACCTTTGTGACCATATCTTGAGAATCAGGTGTCCGTTTAATGAACCATCTATAGCACTAGAATCCTTTGATAGAGATGATCCTTTTGGTATACTCCACTTGAGTATTGGATAAATTTGGATAATGTCCTGGTTGGATCGAACCCCGAATCCAACCGGGCCCTCAAAACGGAAACACTAATAACTTACAGATCGGGCGTCCGATTGGCGCGTCATCTATTGCGCTGGGTCTCTTATGACGTGACGGACCTTTGGGATAGTTCTTCATGGAACTTCATGGAGGTTGAGGTATGACCAATTTCTTGAGGAGTGGTTCTCCCAAACGTGCTATTAGTGGGAATCCAGTGGCTGGCAGTGAGGCGGAGGTTGGAGATAGATCATACGGAGGTTAGTACCGAGCGATCATGTGTGGGTCAGCACCGATCATGTGTGGCTAGATCCTGTGTGGGTTAGCGCTCATTGATCTTGTGTGGGTCAGTGCATACCAATCTTGTGTGGTTCAGCGCTCAGTGATCCTGTGTGGATCAGCACATACCGAACCTATGTGGGTCAAATCCTGTGTCGTTCATTGCGAGGATTAGTACCTATCGATCCTATGTGGGTCAGACTCCATATAATCATTAGCAGTACCTCTTGACAGAATAAGATGATCTAGCTTCACGACTGATGATCAGTACTTCTATACTTCACTTATACCTGGTGTGAGCTGAGTCTTCTATCTTCATGGTGTTACCTTTGTATATCTTGATAACTTAGGTATATGGATGGGCACATACCAAAGTAGTTTTGATGAATATTACTTTGTTCTTTATGGATTTTCCTTTTTGAAACTCTAGGATACCTACGAGGGTCTCGGGGTCCCTACTGAGTATCATTATACTCACCCCTGCACGGGCTACGCCTGCACCTTGTTGTGTCTTGTGCAGACGACGGAAAACGCCAATCGAGGTCGAGGGTACCAGACTAGAGGATGATCGGATGTGGAAATTATATGAGATAATCCACAGTGATGACTTTTCAAGAGCTATATCTACCTTTCAGGTAGGGTCCTTGGAGGGTGTTCACAAGAGCTGTTTTTTCAGTTATACTTGTACTTTCTAGTTGGGATTGTATTCTGACCCTTTTACTTTCTGTACATGCCCTATTTACTTTAAATTTTACCTTTTTCTTATATCTTACTGTGTTCTTGGTTTGGGTGAGTTTGCAGGTTTAGAGGCAATGCCTTCCCAATTTTAGGGATATTACTTTTCAGTGCTAGTCTCTAACCCCTAGCCTATGGAAGGTGCACTTAGGGTAGTCACGGCATGGGCCCTAGGGGGAGGGTCATGACAAATTGGAATCAAAGGAGTCGATTCTACCAAATAACTTGGACTCTGATATTTTAATCATAAATAGTGTTAATTTGTATGAGTGTGGTTATCATTTTGGGGAATCCAGTGTTGGTGAGGAGGCTGACATATCCATACGCCAGGACCCTGAATTCTGATTTCCGACTCAGTTCATGGAAAAACTGATTGTGTGTGTATTTTTGAAAATTTTTCTATGTGATCTCTTTGAGTTAGCTCAGTAGGTATAACCTATTGATTGTGGCACACCTTTTCTTTCAGGATCCCTCCACGTAGACATCCATCTAGGGTTCCAGGTAGAGTATGTGGTGATAACCCACCGAGCGATGAGGCTTCGGTGCAGGGCCCCCTTTCGTCAGTTGTACCATCGGGTGGTGTACCAGCAGCACCACTATCTGTTGGGCAGTCGATTCCACCAGCCTTAGTAGCAGAGGGTGAACACCGCTTGAGTGCGTTGTATGATTTTCAAGGCCAGAGGCCACTGAGGTTCTGGGGTGAGACAGATCCACAGGCGGCTGAGGATTGGCTGGAGGCCATGGTTAGAGTTTTTCGACTGGTATGGACACCAGCCAATCTCATGGTAATCTATTCTGCCAGTCTTCTTTAGGAAGCAGTGAGCGGATGGTGGATCTTGATGCTCCAGGTTCACAACGAGGTGACTCTCATCTGAGTGGACTTCGAGAGCCTTTTTAGGGTAGATTTTGTCTTAGCAACCCTATGCTCATTGTGTATACAGGAGCTTCTCCACTTGTAGTTGGAGGATGACTATGGCTCAGTATTCAGCGTGGTTCACTAACCTATCACGCTACTCTACTGACATGGTTTGGTACCCTTTATTCAGGTCCTGGACCTTCAAGCAGGGGCTCAGATGAGAGATTAGAGCTTTGATGGTTTCTCTCAGAATCCCAAGGTAGGCAGGGGTGTTAGAGCGAGCACTCTTAGTAGAGAGCTTCCTTGATGACCAGTCATCAGCAGTGAGACCCACCACCAGACGACACATAACAGAGTCATCAATAGCTGGTAGTAGAAAGATGACACAGAGGTCTAAGAGGACCATACTTATAGGTGGACGACCATGGGATATAGGGTCGGTGGTGCGAGGCTCTCAAGACAGAGTAGGACATGCGAGGGATAGGCAGTGTTACTTGTGTGGCAGGTAGGGTCATATGGCTCGTGACTACCCGACCCGTCGTACGGATGACCAATAGACAGTCGAAGGACCTCCTGGGAAGAGGTGAAGATTTGATCGAGGAAGTCCACATGCTGGAGGCAGAAGTGGTAGAGGAGCAGGTTGTACAGTAGGAAGTGGGCGGTGATTCGAGGTTCTACCACCACCACCACCAGGTGGTCCACCCTGACCATAGGGAGCATGTGGACAGGGACAACCTCAGCTCTAGGAAACTAAGGCCTATGACCACGACACTCCATATATGATATGAGGTACAATCTGTGTCTAATCCACACTAGTTTCAGTACGTATAGACACAGGTTCTAGTCACTCATTTATTTCCATGGCCCTTGTTCAGATCTTAGAGATTTCGGTGGAGCCATTGGATCGATCCTTACAGTTAGAGACTCCTATAAGAGCAGATTCTATGATTACACACTAGTGCCAGCAGTGTGAGCTTACTCTAGGAGGTGATAGCTTTGGCTGGGATATTCTTGTAGTGGCGTCGAGGCCTTACGACGTCATATTGGGTATGGACTGGTTATCCACAATCCATGCTCAGATTGACTGTATTAGGCTAAAAGTACAGTGTGTCCGCATGGATGGGACCAGGTTTTCCTTCACCGGTGAGAATGGAACCTTTGCAGTGCAAGATAGACTTACCCAGAGGAGGGTCTAGCCAATCACACATCAGTTGGCTAGCCTTACCCTCAGATCGGTTGATGTTGAGAGTCTGAACTATCCTGTAGTGGTGGACCATCATGCTAATGTTTTCCCTGATGATGTTCCTGGTCAACCTCCTCGTAGATAGGTGGACTTCTATATCGACTTTTACCCCGGGATGGCACTTATATCTACTCCAGCATATTGGATGGATCCTACTAAGCTTCGAGAGTTGTGTGTACAGCTGGAGGAATTTCAGGGCAAGGGGTTCATTAGGCCTAGTGTTTCTCCTTGGGCAGCCCCAATTTTATTCACTAAGACGGTGTATGGGAGTTTGAGACTCTGTGTAGACTGTCAGCGCCTGAACCAGGTGACCATGAAGAACAAGTACCTACTCCCAAGTATTGATGATATCTTTGACCAACTGAAGGGAGAACGGTGGTTTTCAAAGATAGACCTTAGATCAGGCTATCACCAGCTCAAGGTACGAGATGAGGATGTGCAGAAGACGGCCTTCAGATGTCGGTATGGTCATTATGAGTTCTTTTTTATGCCATTTGGTGTGACCAATGCCCCAGAAGTGTTCATGGGACTCATGAATAGGATCTTCTAGCCATACCTTGATTTCTTTGTAGTATTTTTCATCAATGACATCCTGATATACTTAGTGATGGAGGAGGATCATACCTATCATCTGCAGATAGTTCTATACACACTCCGAGAGAACCAGCATTATGGTAATCTCTCAAAGTGCCTGTTCTGGATCTGAGAGGTTCACTTCTTGGGACACATCATCTCGTAGATTGTAGTTGTGGTGGATCCAGTGAATATTGAGGTTGTACTTTCTTGGGAGCCACCCAAGAGTGTGATGGAAGTGCAGAGTTTCCTGGGATTTGTCGGTTACTACCGAAGGTTTGTGCCTGAATTTTCCAGAGTTGTGGCACCCTTATCAGTGTTGAAAAAGAAGAGGAAACCCTTTATGTGGTTGGAGAGATTCCAATGGTGTTTCCATGAGATGAGGCAGATACTGATGATTTCCCCCATCTTAAGGATAATAGAGGAGGTCATTGGGTATGTAGTCTACTGCGACGCATCAGGGACCGAGCTTCGATGTTTCCTGATGTAGGAGTGAGCAGTGATCACATATGGTTCTCGACAGCTAAAACAGCATGAGAAAAACTACACTGCCCATGACCTGAAGTTATCAGTAGCGGTCTTCACCTTGAAGATGTGGTGACATTACTTGATGGGTGAACATTTTATAGTCTACTCCGATCACAAGAGTCTCAGGTATATCTTCTCTCAAAAGGACTTGAACCTGAGACAGCGGTGTTGGCTTGAGTTCCTCTAGGACTATGACTTCGAGATAGTCTATAATCCTGGGAAGGGGAACATAGTAGCATATGCACTTAGCAGGAGATATAGTATACAGTTACTGAGTGAGGCAATGGAGTAGATAGCCTCTTTGCGAATATCCTACGTGGATCGAGATGAAGCAGCTTATCTTCAGTCTCTGATAGTCACACCCCCACTCCTTCAGTGAGTCACGGAGGCGCAGCTTGGAGACACTGACTACGATGCTCGATATGCTTAGATATCCACAGGACAGGCACCTAATGGATTTTCTGAATGTGGAGAGCATGTCATCCTCTTTAGATGGCGTACTATGGTACCGGTGACGCTTAGGGAGGAAGTGTTGATAGAGTTCCATACATGCCCTCTAGCGGTACATCCAGGAGTGGTATAGATGTACTAAGACCTTCAGCATCAGCACTAGTGGCCGGGAATAAAAAAATTTATAGCAAAGTTTGTCTCTCAGTGCCCCACTTGTCAGTAAGTGAAGGCAGAGCATCAGGTTTCAACAGGCTTAGTTCAGCCACTAGAGGTGCCAGAGTGGAAGTGGGATGGAATTTCCACAGAATTCCTGATAGTACTTCCATGCACATCCAAGGGTCATGATTCCATCTGGGTGATCATTGAACAACTCACCAATTTGGTCCACTTCCTACCTATCAGAGAGTAGGGATCAGTAGAGGGATTGGGATGCCTCTACGTGTAAGAGATTGTGTGGCTTCATGGGGTTCCATCTACGATTGTCTCTGATTGTGATGCACATTTTACTTCCCATCTATGGAAGGGATTGCAGGAGGAATTTGGGACACAGCTTCAACTGAGAACCTTCTTCCATCCTCAGACAGATGGTCAGATAGAACGGAGCATTCAGACCCTTGAGGACATGTTGCATGCTTGCATCCTAGATTTCAGTTGTAGCTGGGAGGATCACTTTCCTTTGGTGGAGTTCACGTAAAATAACATCTATCACTCCACCATCGGTATGGAACCATTTTATACATTTTATGGTCGACCTTGTAGATCACCTTTGTGTTGGACTGACCCTGGGGAGTCAGAACTCATGGGACCAAAGATGGTACGGGATACCACAGAGAAGATGCAGATCATCTAGGAGTGGATGAAGACTATACAAAGCAGGCAGAAGTCTTATCTGATAGGATAAGGAGACCACTTGAGTTCGAGGATGGTGACCATGTATTTATAAGGGTCTCACCTCGATGAGGTTTGTAGAGATTTGATCGAGGCGGCAAGTTATCTCTAAGGTTCATCAGACCCTTTTAGGTCCTCGGTAGAGTTGGCGAGGTGGAATACTGCTTAGCTCTTCCCCCTCAGTTGCACTAGGTGCATTAAGTTTTCCATGTATCCCAATTGAGGAGATATGTACATGATCCTTATCACATCATTGACTGGGGAGAGCTGGACATCGACAATGGGGTGACGTTTTCAGAGGTTCTAGTGGAGATTGAGGATCGATAGGAGCGGGTCCTTCGTGGGTGGTTGATACCTCTAGTGCATGTTCGTTGGTAGCACGGGAACCTCCCAGAGATCACATGGGAGAAGAAGGCTCAAATTTGTGCTCAGTGCCCCCACTTGTTTACCTAGTTTGTGTTGTGGATTTTAGGGATGCAAAGCCATGAGGTAGAGAGAATGTAAAGACTCGGATTTTTTCAAGTAATGTTTTTTAATTACATGGGAATATTATGATTCTAAGAAAATTGAAGGCACGTGATTCCGAGGCCCGGTGTGCCCAGAATGAATTTCAGAACTTTTTTTCAGGTTCGTTCAGTAAATGTGCGAATGGAATTTTGTAAATTTTGAACCAGTTCTCAGAATTAAAATCTAAGGACATCATTGAACTCGCAACGCCGATATTCACTTAAAGAGACCTTAACCTCAACCGAAGTAGGTCAAAGGTGGAAGTTAGTTTTCTGTATTTTTGTGGGAGGTTAAAAGAATAAAAATAAAATAAAACAACAAATTTTATTTTATTTTCTTGAAACCTCCTTTTTGAATTTTAATGGTGGGGACCACCCGAGCTTGAAACCTCCTCATTTAATATGAGTTAGCCTTTGGGATTCTCCCAATTTAATGAGATAACTTATTTGATTTAATGTGCCAACTTTAATTGACTTAAAGTTGTCTCCTCGCTTCTTTGTGGGGAATCATTGGCAAAAGAGAGCTTGGGAGAACATTTGGAGAAATATTCTCCAATGAAGAACAACCCTTCGGATTAAGAACGTTGACGTTGGAGTGTGGTTTGGAAGCGAGTTTTGGGAGTGAAGAACATCGACACCCCCTTTATTGACTTCATCTCCTTCCTCATGACACCTCCAACGAACATCAAGGTAGGGATTCTAATTTGAAGTATGATTAAATCTATTTGTTGATTCTTTATATTCTTGATTCACAATGACAATGGCCAAACAAACATGGCCATTGTTCCACACCTATACCTTGCCCCCTTTTCTTTCATTCTTCGTGCGTTCTTCATATGTTATCCAACGCCAAATAATTAAGCATGATAGAAACTCAAAGTTTCGTTAATCACAACATATGGACACTGATCCCTTGACCTGAGGATCGTGAATACACGGTCGTCATATTTTTTGAGCTTAGAATGAAGTTATGGAAACCCACGGAAGAGGAGGGCGGCCGGAAACCTACCAGCTGTGGTTCGAGCAAGCGGAGGTGGAGGTAGGGTGGCGTGTGTCTGCACCATCAGTTGAGCAGGAGGCTGCAACCCGTCGGTCGTGGTGGAGTGGGGTGGCGGTCGACATGTCGGTCGGCCACGTGGCGAAGCGGCAGCGTGTGTCTACGCTGCCAGAACTAAAGACTGCGGCCGCTTTTCCATGATGGAGGATGGATTATGGACAGAATCCATCTAGCTTTAGTGGTCAGCGGTTCCATCATGCCACAGGGAGGAGAGTCGGCCGGCCGTAGCGGATCGGCGGGACCCGCTCGAGCCCCGCGGGTGACATGGTAGCGCCTAAAGGAATTGTCGCTTGCTGTTCTAAATAGAAGGGGGATTTCTCCCCCATTATCTCCAACTCAGGTGGGTCGCACTACCCAAAAGGTTTCATTGCAGTGGGCCACACCCAGTAGGTTGCATCATAGCGGGCCGCACCCAGTGGGACACACCACAGCGGGCCGCACCCAGCGGGCCACGCCCAGCGGTCCGGGCCACCCCCATCATGGGTAGGGCCACGCCCAGTGGGCTGGGCCTTCTGGGACCTAGGCCATATGGGCTAGACCCAGACTAGGTCCGGTCGACCTGAACTAGGTCGGGTCAGCCCTGGCCGGTTCAGACCAGACCCGGACCTATCTAGACCCAGATACGCCTTTGTGGCCATATCTTGAGAATCGGGCGTCCATTTGACGAACCATCAATGGAACCGGTATCCTTGGATTGATATAGTCCTTTTGGTATACTCCACTTGAGTATTGGATAAAGTTAGAGTGTGGTCGGGTTGGATCGAACCCCGAATCCAACCAGGCCCTCGGAGCGGAAACGCTAATAACTTACAGATCGGGCGTTCGATTGATGCGTCGCCTGTTGTGTTGGGTCCCTAATGATGTGATGGACCTTTGGGGTACTTATTCATGGAACTTCGTGGTAGTTTAGGTGCGAACAATGGCTTGAAGTGTGGTTCTCCCAAACATGCTATTAGAGGGAATCCAATGGCTGGCAATGAGGCGGAGGTTGGAGACAGATCATACGGAGGTTAGTACCGAGAAATCCTGTGTGGGTCAGCACCGATCCTATGTGGGTCAGATTCTGTGTGGGTCAGATCTTATGTTGGTCAGTGCTCAGTGATCCTGTGTGGGTCAGCATAAACTGATCCTGTGTGGGTCAGATCCTGTATGGGTCAGCACTCAGTGATCTTATGTAGGTCAGCGGATACCGATCCTGTGTGGGTCAGATCCTTTGTGGGTCATTTCAAGGGTTAATACCTATTGATACTGTGTGGGTCAGACTCCGTATAATCAGTAGCAGTACCTCTTAATAGAATAAGATGATCTAGCTTCGCGACTAATCATCTGTACTTCTATACTTCACTTATACCTGGTGTGAGCTGAGTCTTCTACCTTCATGGTGTTACCTTTGTATATCTTGATAACTTAGGTATATGTATGGGAATATACATAAGTATTATTTATGACTATTGCTTCATGATTTATGTTTTTTTCTTTGTGGAAATCTTGGAGACCTATAAGGGTATCAGGCTCTCTATTAAGTATCATTATACTCACCCCTGCATGGGAAATGCTCGCACCTTGTTATGTCTTGTGCAGACGACGGACAGCGCTGATCGAGTTCAAAGGTACCAGACAGAAGGCTGATCGGAGGTGGGCATTAGTTGAGATGATCCGAAGAGACGACCGTTCGAGATTTGTACCAACCTTTCAGGTAGGGCCCTTGGCGGGTGTTCACTAGAGCTATTCTTTTTCAGTTTTACTTGTACTTTCCAGTTGGGCTTGTATTCTGGCCCCTTTACTTTCTGTACACATCCTATTTACTTTATAGTTTACCTTGTTCTTGTATCTTGTTGTATTCTTGGTTTGGGTGAGTTTATAGGTTTAGAGGCAATGCCTTCCCAGTTTTAGGGATATGCCTTTCCGATGCTAGTCGCCATCCCCTGGCCTACGAAAGGCAGGCTTGGGGTAGTCATGGCACGGGCCCCTGGGGATGGGTCGTAAAATTTTAAGAATAATTATTATATTATATATATCATATATGTTCATGAAATTATTATAAAACTCAACTATAGTAACCCATATCTAGTGATTAATTTATTATATTGGTACAAGATACAGGAGATCACACCACACAGGTTCAATCAATTTTGCAGTATTAGAAAACCATATAGATAATGATTTCCATTCTATATTGTAAAAAAAATATAAAGCATAGTAAATGTAAATATTCTTCATTATTGAACTCATTCAAGGTCTCTTTCTTTATCATGGGGAATGTTAAAAAATTAAAAGGTGACCTCATATGCTTAGTAAGGGTTACGTATAGTAGAAGTATCAGGAATAAATAATGCATTATCAATATGATATGGTAAATAACTAAAAACACATAAAATTTAACCAGTAAAAATTTATTATTCTTGCTTTACCTTTCTTTGAATAAAAATTACTTTTGATGAACCAATAACATGTGCAATAAATGTATCCATGGATATTATTAATGTTGTAATATCATGGATAATAAAAAATAAACTCTCAATAAAGAAAATGTTTAATATTGGACGTCATCATCTTAGACATCGTGATATCTTTACTATCATGACCTTGCTCTAAGATACTTTAATCTATGGGTAGGTATACAAAAAAATCCATTTAATAAGGCTAGTCCACTAGTTTGTCTTATACAACCTATAAATGTATCAATGGGATATTTATAAAATAATCCCCAACTATTATTGAATTTACAATGCAATTATTTATATATTGAATGATTAATTTAATTCATAAAAAAATATGTCTTAACAATAAATATCTGTATTGGGTAAAGAATGTCGAATATTAAGATTTCCACATTCAATCAAATAACTTTCATAGTAAAACACCATATATAGAAATTTTATAGGGTTTATTCAATAATAATATCCCTCATACAAATAATATGGATATTTAAGATAAAGTTAGTTTCTAAGAAAAAGTGATCACAAGAGAGTTAATTTTTCAAGATAAATATAATGACAATAAAATTAATAAGCCATAAAATATAACCTTTAGTTTATAAAAAAATATATTAAAATCAATTCCTTTAGAAAATGGATTAAAAATATTAAAATAATATTTCATTAAATATTTTTCTTTTCATAACCATGGAAAACTTTTAGAAGAATATAAATAATGTAAAATGGTTATTGTAGTTGAAATTTTTTTTTTAATGTTTTATTCCTAAAAAAATCATTCTTATTGACTTTTTATAATGAAAGACAAAAAATAAAAAGCTATAAAATATTATAAATATTATTTTAAAACCTTTTAAAAATTCATGGAAAACATAAAATGTCCTTGATAAATAATTTGAGTAAATAAAATGGAATTTTTTAATACAATTTTGGAAAATATGGACAAGGAAGAAAGATATACCTAATCAAAAATTTAAATAATACATGATTCCTTTGGAATATTTAATTACATAATTCAAGTGAAAATTAGGGGAGAAGTTGGAAAGAATATAAAAAATCCATAAATATCTATAGGATAATAAAATTGGTGGTTTTTATTAAGGATAAATTATATGAATCCTTTAATGAAATAAGATCAATCCAAAAAAATGAGATTGTAAAATAAACTCTTAACTCTTTGGTAACTTTTAAATTGTAACCCCTTGAAATAATAAAAAATTGAAAAATTAATCATCGTGAATAATTTTATATTCATGTTAAATACAAAAATAATGTAGTATATACACAACATAAAATTGAATAAGTGTATAAAACCAAAACGTCTAAATAGAGTGGAAATTGAGATGAAATCCCTTACCATAAGTTCAACTTTCCCCGCAAGTGATTTTGAACTGATGTATAATAAATTTATATTTATTATAATTACATACCAAAACCAAATAAATATATAAAATATCATATATAATCCATTTATAATATCTTATCACCTGTTTGTTAATGATCTTTTATTATTATCATTGCTTTGGGTGTTAACTACTTCATTTTTTCAAAGGATTCCAATTGGACACTTCTAGTCCGTGTACATTGATTATGGTTTCATCACCTCTATAATTTTAACCATGATATATATATAATATATAAATGATATATATCTGTATATTCATCCATAATATTTATATATTGAATAATGAATTATAGTTCTCATGGAGAGGGTAAGCAGTATGTATGCATGAACACGGTTTTAACTTCTCAATAGATGGAACCAAAGAAATATAAATTTAAATTAACCTTTAAAGATTAATTATTTGAACATATATTTAATATATATTAATTAAATATATACTTATTACCATCTATGTAAATTTTAAATAAAAAAATAATCACATCACTTTATGGAGGTGGTAGTCCACACATACGCATGAGCGATGTTGTCATTTTCCAATGGATTAAAAGGTAAGATGGAAGAAATGATATTATAAATCAAGAAAAATAATTATGTCATAAATATAATATATAGTCATTAATTAAATTATTATAACCTTCCACATAAAATTGTTATGAAAAATTAATTTCATCACTACCTAGAGATGATAATTCATACATACGAACGAGCAGTTTTTTAGCATTTGATTTGATGAAAAATAGACAAAAAACGGTTCTACCATAATCATAATGAAATTTAAGTATATTTATGATAGTTTTTTATTATTTTATAATGGATACCATGGAATTATATGATTTATTATAAGAAATAAAATTGAAAACACTCATTAAGAGTTATACCTCTCCGTTAAGAAACCTATTTTGGATCACACCTTACACCTTAAAATAATGATATTTTAGAAGGAATATAAGATCTATTATTTGGTAAAGGAAGTTGGGAAGGTATTATGGGAGTGATTGGTCATTATATAAGGATAAAAAGGTATGAGGAAGATAGGAGAATAGATTCCCTATTATAGGTGAGGGGAGGGGGACTCTTGGTATTACAAAAAGTTTTAAATTATTATAAATTAATTTTCATGAAAAAATGGTTCCCAATTAATATAATTAGATGATAATATTATTATGAGTTGAAATAATCTCATTAAATAAGACAATAACAAGTTTTATCTATTTTTTTACCCTTATCACTTCTTTTTAACCCCCAGTTAACCCTTTTTATAATTACCATAAAATCACATTTTTCTACTATTTAAGGGTCATGAATGTTACTATAAAAGAATAAGTGACCCATAAATAGAAAATGGTTGATATGTAAAACCATACCCCATTCATATGGATTCATAAATATTTCCCTGATTTTTTATTAATTTAATAAAATATTATTTATTATAAAATATCATTAATGTCATTTTTTGAGCTATTCCTTTAATTTGACTATGAAAAAAATAACATCCAAACAATTAAAATATAATCCTTCAATACATTCCTTATATATTTTATTTTAAAAAAACATGGGACCCTATAATTATTCCATATTATATTAATTTTATTATATTACAAATCATTTATTTTATTTTTTTATTAATTTAATAAATACTTTATTGGTATTGCATAAGCATTTAAGGAAATTATTCAATGAATAAAATTTTAAAATAAATGACCATGATTAAAATTTTATTTCATATATAAAATAAAAAATTATAACCAACATAACATTTATATATTCTTATGTAAAAATATAATAGTTATTAAAGTGAATAGAGTGACATTTTGTGTTTACTTTTTCATAAAATAATATAATGATCAATGTTAAATAAAAATGGTCCCAAGTTGCCATATTTTTTAGGATTGGACTGAAATGGCTGAACTCCACTCATAAAATAGGACAATGTAGTGTTTTAGATAAATATTAAGGCCCAATACCAATATATTTACCCTATTTTACCCATTTTACCCTTATCGAGGTGAAAAATACTTACGAAGGGTACTATTCATAATAACAAATAATAAAAGAGAATTATTTACCAAATTTTACCCTCCTAATTTTAAATATGGAATGCTTTATATCAAATCTAATTCACATAAGTGGATTAATTTCATTTTATAATAATCCTACATGATTAAAAAATGGTGTTCCAAAAAATTATCTCATATGAAAATCATGTGAAATATTGATCATAATGGAATTAATTAGATCATTGTAAATAAATTGGATCATATATCACATTATTAAAAAATTAAATATATAATGGTAAATTTATATTAATTTATTTAAGGAAAAAATAATAGTTTTAAAAAATATGTATATTTCACTATTCACTAAATAACTAATATTTTTAGAAAATTCTCAACAAATCACCCTAAGAAAATTTTACTATTCTGAATTCAAAAATAATGGAATTTTTATAATATTTAATTTATAAAATTAGGAAAAATTTATTATAATATCTATGAAAAAAATGAAATAAAAATCATTTTTGGAGAAAATATTTTATTGGAACAAAATATTCCTTTTCTAAAAATTTATTAATTTATTTCCTAAGAGTTGATCATTATTCATATTTTTTATAATGTGGTTAATCATATCCAATCCCACCAATCCAATTCCTATTCGAGAACTGTAATATAATAACATTTTAATAGCTTATCGTGGTTTTTTTAATCTTAGTGTTACATGTAAATCAAGCTATCAAAGAAATTAAATATATTTTAAGAGAAATATATTATAAAATATTGGGGTGTTTTTTCTACCCACATTATAAGAATTTATCCCTTGAAATTATTTCTCTTTGGTACAAAAAATTGAGTATACTTCTAACTCATCATGTCCTAGTGTTCCCATGCAGATTCCTCAATCTTATGATTTCTCCACAAAACATTGACTAGGTGAGTGGTCCTGTTTTGTATCACTTTCACTCTATGATCCAAAATATCCATTAAAAATTCCTCATAAGACAGATCATTCTCCAAATTTATGACATCTAAGTTTATCACATTTTAAGGATAAGGCATGTACTTCCTCGGGACAGATACATGGTAGACAATATGGTGTTGAGAGAGATTTGGTAGAAGTTCCATATTATAAGATAACATATTGATATGATAAATAATTTTAAAGGGACCAATATATATAAGGATCAACATTCCATTATTTAAAAATATCATAACCTTATTCCAATGTCATACTCATATGAATGTCGTATATTTACCTTCATACTCTAGTTCTCACTGATGATCATCAACATAACTTTTTTATTAACTCTGATCTACCCTTATATAATGTTTAATAGGTTTATCCTTATCTACAAATTCCTCATCTAGATATGGTCAAAATATAATTATTTATATAACTTTATCCTAACATATTGGAATTCTACACTTTCTTTATAGGGGTCCATCTAAATTCTTGAGTGAAAGTAGTTTTTATAAAAAAATCCTCCAAAGGAAGTTTTTGATCTCAAACACCTTTGAGGTATATAGAGTATGATATTAACATGTCTCTTGGAGTTTTAATGGTCCTCTCAAACTGACCATCTATCTGAGGATGATAAGTAGTATTTAAACTCAATTATATATCTAGATCCAATTGAGGTATTCTCTAGAAATTAGAGGTAAAACTCATATCCCAATCATATGTGGTTATGAGTAGTGCTAATATAAATCTCACAATATTCATAATGTATAATCGAGTTAGTTGATAAAGAGGAAATTATTCTCTAATTGAGATAAAATGTGATGATTTCAAAAGTCAATCAACTACAACCCAAATATAATTATTCCCTTTAGATGTTTTCAGGAGTCTGATGATATAATAATGAGTAATTTTTTCCCATTTCAAACATTATATGTGTAATGGTTATAACATACCCTTTGACTTGTATCTATTAGAAATAACTTTCTAAAACACCAAGCGTCAAGATACATACCCCACAATATCCCTTTTCATTTTATCTAACTAGAAATACAATTTTAGATCTATATACTTCATTTTACTTCTGGGATAAATAGAAAATGATGAACTATGAGATTCATCCAATAGCTCCTTCAAATATAGTATTTCTTGAGTAAAAACTCTATTTTAGAAACTTATCAATCCAACATGATCGCAGTTGATGTCAGGAACATTCCTCCCTTTATTCTATAATTCCAAATCTCTATTTTGTTTTTCCTTAATCCTTTAATGGTCATATGGTTGAATAGTGATATAAGAAAGATAATATTTATCCCATTTTCATAATATTTCTATATTAATTTTCTACAAATCCAAAAATATTGGATCTCTTCCAATTATCATCATGGAAAAACTAGCATGGTCTTTTGAACTCATATCATCATCCACCTTGTTTATCTTTCCAGGGTAGTAATGTATTGAGTAGTAATAATCATTGATCAACTCCAACCATCAAATTTAGCACATATTTAATTAAATCTATGTAAATATGTACTTGAATATTTTATAATTAGTAAATATAACAAAAAATTCATGATAAAGATAATGATTTAGTATCTTTAATGAAATAATTACCACTTCCATCTAAAAAAAATGAGTTTGGATACTTTACTCATGAATTTTCAATTGGCAAGAGGCATAAGGTATCACTATAACAGTTTTAATGATGATGCATCATAATCCCTTCTTTGAGGTATCACTAAATATCACAAACACATCTCTACTATAGGGTTGCGTAAGGATAGCTACTTTAACTAACCTTCTCTTCAGTTATTTAAAATTATTCTCACATTCATCTATCTATAATAACTTAACACCCTTCCAAGACAATATGGTGAGTGGATTATATATTCATGAAAAATATCATAAAAATAATTTTTAGTATCCATCCAACCCAAGAAACCTGTATATCTCAATTATTGTGGGGTTTCTAAGATATATTTATATAACATTAATCATTGAAGGATCCAAAAATATTACCTCACTTGAAATTATATGAACTAAAAATGAGACTTTCTTGGGGAAAATTCAAAGTTGGTAAATTTTAAATATAGTTCTCATTCCTCAAATTCATCATCAAAATCCTTAGATTCTCTTCATGATCTTCCTTTATCCTTGAATATATAAAAATATCATCTTTAAAGATGACCAAAAATTTATCAAGGTAGTTTCTAAATAATATATTCATTAAATCCCTAAATATAGAAGGATCATTGATAAGTAAAAAATTTAATTACTATAAATCCATATTGACCATAATTCATACAAAAGGTTATATTGAGTACATAATCATTATTAATCCTTAGCTGAGGATATCCAGATCAAATATCAGTCATGGAAAAACATTTAGCTCCTCATAATCAATCAAATAGATTATTAATTTAGGGTAGAATATACTTATTATTAATATTTATTTTCTTATTTTCTCATAAATCTATGAGAATATGCATTGAATAGTCATTACTATTTACAAAAGAATACATTATTTCTGTGGTGAATCCTATAGGATAGATGAATCCCCTATCTATATTATTTTTTAGTTATTATTAAATTCCTATAACTCAAATGGGTTCATTCTCTAATGTTTATTTAAAATAAGTGTATCCCTAGGTATGAGTTTTATTGAAAACTCTACATCATATTTCGGGCGAATATGAGGACACTCTTATAGAAAAACATCAACAAAATCCCATAAAATAGTCATACCCTCTATATTGACTCTCCCAAACCATATGTTATATATATATGTCACTCGTTAATAGTTATAAAACCCACAATATAGAAGTAATTTACATTGTGAGTTTAGGTTTACCTCGCACCGATAGACAATCATAGTTTGATTCATAATATTGAATGTAAATTCCCTTCCTTGATATTTGATCTAGGGTAAATACTAAGAGAGCCAATACATAACCAAAATTTCATCAAATTCAACCATAGGAATAATAAAAAGATTAAAAATATGAACCATCCCACAAAAATATATCAGAGAGGGGATATAGACTTGAAATAGGTTCATCATACCGTTATCATTTTTCAATGGAAACTCAACATCTAATCAATATGGTGGTGATGTCATATGCTTAAAAAATACTCAGATATAAAATATTAGAAAGAAGCTGAATCAAATAAAAAACATTCACATCTATAGTTTTTGATAAATGTACCTTTCAGCACATTGATAAGAACTTATACATTGGTTGTATTAATTCAATATTCCTAGCATTCTTCACATGGATTCTTTGTAGGTAAGTTCCATTGATGATTGGGGAACTAGTTTGAATAATTCCCCATATCTTTAAGGGTGAATCCCTATAATGTTGTGAATTATTTTGTCTCCATATATTCATTATCAATATCACCATTATCTACACTTTAAAAAATCATATGACCATAAAGAATTTTACAAGATGTTTAATTCCATAATTTTTATAGGATGGAAATTTTTTAGTTTCCTTCTTCTTCATTGATGTGTTCCCTTTTTCTTGGTTCTCATCCAACCTATTCTTATCTTGATTTCCCTTGAAGATATAGTGTGGTGTCCCATGTGTCTTTGGGATGAGTTGTGGTGTGGTGTCCCAGGTTTCTTCGGGATTAGTTATGGTGTGTTTTACCATGTTTCTTTGGAATGAGATATGATGTGATGTGATGTGATGTGTGGATTAGGTGCCTGCGTGTGGGATATGATGATACGTGATGTGATGTGTGGCCTAGGTGTGTGTGTACAGGATGTGTTGTGATATATTTAAAAGAGGTGGGAGCTCTGTGATGTTTTTCATTGGGGTGTGAGAGCGTATAATCAATGGGAAAGTGGTATGGGGTACCTTATTATCGATATTTTTAGTATTATACTATTTTACTTATATGAGTTATTTGGTGACCAAACCTTGGTGAGGTTGGGGTTATGGTTAGTTTACCTGTTAGGTTTTGTTTGGTTCTTCTATTTTCTCATAGGTTCATTAGTATTTTATTTCCACTTGTAGACAAGAGACTTGGGTTTTCCGTTTGAGTATACATGTATCCTCACCCTATGCATATAAAAACTATTTTTAGGTTTCTATGAGGATTACCTAGACCGTACTGGGTATTACTATTCGTACCCATGGACATCTTCTATATTGATGCTCTAGTTTTGTTTTTGGGTATTTTACATTGGATATTTTTATTTGTATTGGTTTTATTTACACATGCATTATGGTATGGTTTTTGGTTTTCTTATATATATTTCATTGAGTTGATTTTGGTTGATTCATTCTATCTCCTAATATTGTTTTATTTTAAAGGGTAATGTCTCTCATATTGTGATATTTGTATACCCTTGGTGCTAGTCACCAACCCAGGGCCTATTGTAGGTGGGACTTGGGGGTAATTATCTATTTTCCCTCATTGCAGAATCTTTGGTGATAGGGGGTCATGACAGAGTGGTATTAAAGCTGATAGTTGAGAGATACAATGGAGTTTGGAATTGGGAACTATGTGGTTTGTATGGGTTGGTATAGAAACAGTGTTAGTTGACCTTGGTTCATAATATAGGCTAGGGATACTAACTAGGACATGGGATTTTAGGGCCTCCATGATCCATTTCATAGACTCTAAGATTATTGAACAACCAAGTGAGATGAACCTACTTGTAGGGTAGAGACCTAGGAGAGGTACATGCATCATGATGACTTGTGTTCTTTTTTGAATTTTTTTGTTTGGGGAAATTCAAAATAGATAAAATAAATTAAATGGATTAAAGTTAATTAAAATATATCATAATGAAAATTCATACTACCGAGCTTAGTAAATCCTTGTTTCTCTTTCAGTTATGGCTCATGGTCATCGTGTGTTTGTGGTTCAGGAAGTGGAGGTTTAGAAGGCTAATCTGGCTGATTGATGGAGGGTTGATCCAGCTGAGGATGATGATAAGTGTAAGATAATGTTGTGTTCTTTTCAAAAAAATTAATTGGAAAAGTTTGAGGGGAGCATTTATGATATGGAAACAAAGATTTTTCTATAGGATCTGGAGATCTATTTTAGTTTGATATGAGCCCTGATGGAGTGCAAGGTCCCTTTAGTTGTTAATCAGACAAGATGATTTGTGATTCAGTGGTAGTCATTATACCTTTGTGAGTAGAGGGAGGTAGATGTTTCATGGGATGAATTACAGAATGAGTTTTAGACATATTTCCTCTCATCAACCATGAAGGATGAGAAGAGTTAGGAGATACTCTCCCATTGGTAGGGGAGTATGTCTATGAGGGAGTTTTGGATTAAGTTCAAGGACCTTTTGTGTTTCACCCCAAATTTTTTTTGGATGAGGAGTCTCAAGTGAGGTGTCTTGAGGAGTCACTCCATACTTTGATCTAGTATGCAGTTACACCTTTTATGTTGCAAACATAACTAGAGGTTTTGAAGAAGTAATAGTTTGATAATAGGATGAACTCACAAGGAGGTTTTCCATGATAGGGGAATCAACGTGGTTCAATAAGGAGTAGAGTTGTCAGTGGAAAGCCTCATATGTCAGGGCCTTTGAGGTTTCAACCAGCTGGGAGTCGATTTCAGTAGCTTCCCTTTCAGCCTTCTAGTTTCCATTACTTTCATGTGGGATTGGGGTTGATGTGTTTTTTTAGGGGTTCGTGGTTATCTTCAGGACCAGTTCCCAGTGGCTTCTCGAGCTCAGTTTGGACGAGATGGATAGGTTTAGCGTCAGCCTTAGAAGTAGTTACTAGTGAGGTAGTTCCAACAGTAGGGGTAGCAAACTTATGGTCTAGATAGGGTAGATGAGGTAGGTAGAGGCCAACCTTAGGATGTTACTTGATCTCACGAACATTGACCCGAGTGTGTTTGTGGAGGTATCCATCATAGAGAGTTAAGGGAGCTGGGTGTGGTTAGTTGCATGCAGTGGAGGTAATAGCACTAGGTGGGCTAGATATTTTTTGAGATATGATCAGTTTATCATCTACGCTTGTCTATGATTTGTCTTATTCTGGAGCATCGAACTCCTTTTTGGAACCCACTCTAGTTCATGCTTTGGTACTAGATGTAGAGAGTTTTCTCATACCCCTAGTGTTGAATACGCCAGTTGGAGTCCAGACCAGCTTGTTTGATGTGTGTCAGGGGTGTAGACTGATGATGGGGTTGCATCGGTCCTGTGGGAATCTTTTCTTTATTGAGATTCATCCATATAATTTCATACTTAGAATTGACTGGTTTTATTCCTGGCATGATATAATTGACTACATTAGAAGGATAATTTTATTTTCAAATGTGGATGGTTGGCACGTGGTTTTCATTGGTGATCAGAGTTTTCAGGTGGACAGTCAACATGTGGATCCCCTTCTTTAGTTTTTTGCTGATTTTTTGATGTAATCAGTGGATGTTGGGATGGTAGAGGTTCCCAGGATCATCAGGGAGTTCCTAGACATTTTCCCGGATGAGGTTGTGATACTACCCCCATTGACATGATGTTGATTTTGTGATAGACTTTCATCTTAGTGCTTCTCTGATTTTGATGGCTCATTATTGGATGACACCCTCTGAGTTATAGGATTTGAGGATTCATATTAATGATCTGATTCATAAAGGCTTCACCTAGACTAGTGTATCACCATAGGGTACTCCAATGTTTCTCTCTATGAAGGTGGATAGTATTATAAGGTTGTACATAGACTATCGGAGTTTGAATCTGATGATAATAAAGAACTATTACCCAATTATGAGGATAGAAAATGGTTTAGACCTATTGAGAGAGAAATTTTGGTTTTCTATGATAAATCTACAGTCTGGATATCACCATTTGAGGGTGAAGGAGGGTGATATCCTGAAGACTACCTTTAGATAAAGGTATGGGAACTTTGAGTTTTTAGTCATGTTTTTTGGTGTTAAAAATGCACCATCCATGTTCATGGGGATCATGAACTCCATGTTTTGTATGTTCCTGTACCAGTTCATCGTCGAATTCATCGATGATATCTTGATCTACTAAAATTCATAAGAAGATCATGTCGGGAATATTTAAGCTATCTTAAAGGTTATTCGGCACCACAAACTCTTTGGAAAGTTTTCTAAGTGTAATTTTTGGACATAATAGGTCCATTTCCTTAGGCACATGGTATCTCAATAGGGTGTGGTAGTTGACCTAATAAAGGTTGGGGTAGTTGTTTCTTAGGAAGCACCCAATAATGTGGCATATATTCATATATTTCCTAGTCTTATAGGATATTATTAGAGGTTTGTTCATGATTTATATTGAGTTTCAGTCTGGTTGATAGCATTGACCATGAAATACCAAGATTTTGTGTAAACCAATCAATGCTAGGAGGAATTTAGTTACCTATAGGGGAAATTGTTCAGTTCCCCATTGCTCTAGTTTCCAGAGGAAGGAGTAATGTTTGAGGTGTTTTGTGATGCTTCCCGTCTTGTCTTGGGATGTATCTTGATATAGAATAAGGTGGTGATCCCTTATGGTTCTAGCCAGTTACACCCTCATGAAAATAACAATGCCACCCATGATCTATAACTAGTGTAAGTTGTGTTTGTGCTAAAGTTGTGGTGAAATTACCTCATTGGGGAGTTCTTTTTGGTCTTCATGGATCACAAGAGTTTGAGGTATATCTTTTCCTAGAATGACCTAAATCTATGATAGTGTAGGTGGATGGAGTTCCTTTAGGACTATGACTTTTAGATCTCTTACAAATCTAGAAGGGGGATTGTCTTGGCTGATTCTTTAAGCAGAAAGTCATAGAATGATGTTGTTTAGGAGTTTGTATATGCTTATAGAGTGATGGAGTAATTATCATCCCTACATGTATGTGCAAGGTTGGATGTTGGTAAAGGGTATTTGATTTAGATGAAGGTTCAATATTACCTGATGTGGCAGGTGGAGGAGTCTCAGTGGGGAGACTCATAGGTAAATGTGTTGTGTGATCATGTTGGCCATAGTGATGCTCTAGAGGGATGGTCATAGGATAGTCAGAACTAGATGTTGTTTCAATGAAGGTTTTTTTACCAATATAAATTCATAAGGGATTTCTTCGTGAGTTCAATAGATCACCTTTGGCGATAAACTCATGAATTTTTAAGATGTTCCACATCTTAAGGCTATAGTTTTGGTAGCCCATGATGAAACACACATTGGCAGAGTTTGTGGAATGTTTGGTTTTCTAATAGGTAATTTCATAACATCATGTTCCTTGTGGTTTTTTTCAATCCTTGGATGTAACTGAGTGTAAATGGGATGACATCTCGATGAATTTTTTCATAGGGTTATCCAGAACTTAGGGAGGTTGTGATGCTATCTTGGTTATTATGGATCGATTAAAGAAATCATCCCACTTCTTAGTGATCAAGGATTCGGGCACAGTGGATGATTTGGATAAGAGGTACATTGATGAGGATTTTAGGTTTCATAGAGTTATAAGGTCTATTGTCTTGGATTTAGATGCTCATTTTACCTCACAATTTAGGAAGGGATTGTATAATGCATTTGAAACCCAATTGCACCTCAGCACTATTTTCCACCCTCAAACAAATGGGTAGATGGAACAGAATATTCAAATACTGGAGTATATGTTGTGAGCATGTTTCTTGGAATTTGGAAAATCATGGGCACAACACCTTCCCTTGGTCGATTTTTCTTATAATAATAGTTATACTCTTCTATTGGCATGGCCTCGTTTAAGGCGTTGTAAAAATAGTCGTTTCATTCTCTGTTGTGCTGGACTGAGGTTGGGGAGTTAGTTTTTCTTGGTCTTGAGGTGGTGTAGAGCACTATAGAGAAGGTTTAGTTGGTTTTAGAGAGGTTAAAAGCTGCACAAGACTAGTATAATTCTTATGTTGATTATAGGAGGAGGCCCCTATAGTTCGAGGTTAGATACCATGTGTTTTTTAAGTTTTCCCCCCAACACGGGCAGTGAAGATTTGGGAAGGGGGGTAAGCTCTCGCCACAGTTTTTTGGATCTTTCTAGGTTTTGGGAGAGTTGGTGAGGTGACATGTAAGTTAGTGTTGCCATCGTGGCTAGGAAAGGTCCACAATGTTTTCTATGTCTCTATGCTCCGTTGATATCTTCACGATGACTCCCATGTCATTGACTATGGAGAATTGAATATTGAGAATGACACAACCTTCATGGACCATCTATTGGAGATCTACAACCATTGATATAAGGTGCTACAATGATGAACCATTCCTTTATATTGGATTTTATGAAGCTGTGGTGACTTAAAAGAGAGTACTTGGGAGTGTGAGACACATATGCAAGCCCAGTACCCAGAGTTGTTTTGAATTTTCCCTCCTCTTTATTTTCTTTTTATTGTGTTGTTCGGACCTTGGTGTTTTATTAGATGTGTTATTTTTTCCCTTGGTGTTATTTTTCTTGTGTGATGTGTGATGATGTTCTAACATGAGTAAAATAGAGGACCTGGTTCCTAATCAAGACGCATTCTACTAGGATATAATTAATCCCATGTGGGTGAGTTGGTGCTGCATATAATGAATAGTATCATGACATGGAGAATGGAATTCCCTGATATCTATGTTTGAGATAGTATGGTTGTTTAGATTTTAAGATATTTTGGGTTAGTGGGTTTTATTGGTGGTAGTGTTTCAAGTGTAATGAGATCCTTGAGAGGTATCTCGAGGGATAATTGTTCAGACCCTTATTGTTTTTTCTTACAGGTTAGTTTTGAATTATTTAGGGTGAGAATAGTTTGATAGGTATTTGATGTAACATCATGGACCTTCATTCCCATTACTTTACAAAAAATCTGATGTTTGAGGTGTTCGGGGGTAGTCTGGGCTATTTTTGGGACATGTGAGACATTCCAACATTGATTTACTTCAATAATTTTCCAATTTTCCAATTTTCCAATGGCTACTCATCCTGATGGTGACTCATATGGAGGTTAATTATATGGAGATGACTCATTTGGAGGTGAATCATCTATAGGTGACTCTTCTGGTGGTGTTGGTGGTGACTCGTCTAGTAGTGACTCGTTTAGCGATTACTCATCCTAGAGGTGACTCTTCTGGTGGGGACTCATCTAGTAGTAACTCGTATGGTAGTGACTCGTATGGAAGTGAATCATCTATAGATGAATCATTTTGAAGTGACTCATCCTAGTGGTAACTCATTTCAATATTTTTCCATTTTCCCATAATTTTTCAGTTTTTCCAGTTTTTCCCCTTTTACGCCTGTTTTAAAGAGAAATGAGTTTAATAACATAATTAATGATTTTTAAATCCATTTCAAAATGGATCAATCATATCTTTAATTTTCTAAAAGTCTAGAAGCCTTCTAAATGTTTAAAATGTGTGTTCATGATGAGATCTACTTCAATGGAAATTCAAAGCTGTATCTAAATTCTGAACATTCCGGATATAATCTTTTTAAAGAAAATATCATTCCTTCTCTCTTTTGATCTTAATTTTTCTTAAGACCAGATGTCCCAAAATACTTCTTCCTTGGAGATGAGTAACCTGGTTGTTACAGTTAGTTTTTGTTTTCCTTAGAGATTTTCATGTTGTACGTGCACCTCTTTTTTGGTGAAATATGGTTGTGTCAATCATCTTTCTTCTATGTAGTTGAACATGCACCTCTTTATTGTGTATCATACAGGATGGGTATATAAATCTTTTTCCTTGTGGATGTAGTTGATTCTGAATTAAGAAAGATAATAAAATTAGTTTAAAATAAATACAAAGGGGAAGCATAAGGTTATGTTGGATCTTAATATTTAATTGAAATTGATTGATGTTCTAAATTGTGTGGGATAATTACCCACTGAAAATCATGGTTGTTGGGGGTCTTTGTTTGTGCAAAAGTTAACGGTTTGTGGAATACATGCTTATTGTGTGGCTGTTAGCATCACTTATTATGTAATTAGTTAACCATGTACATTCGGTTAATGGAGAGTCATTTCACCGAAGGTATATTATCAATGTCCCAAATTATTTTTACCCTAACAAGTATAGCACCAGTAAGGGGTCAATCCACAGGGAAAAATGAGTTGTTTTTATCTTGTTTAACTTAGTTTGTATTTTTGTTTTAATAAAGTTTGCTAAATTTAGAGTCGATTTTTTTTGTTTGGATTATAAAGAATAACTGGTTCTAATTTTCTTTAATAAATTTCTGAATGAATAAATGAAAAAATAGGAAAATTGATTTTGATATAGATAAAGAGATATGTGCATTGGGGTTATATATTAATAAGCAGTTAATTATTAAATCAAATTTCTTATGAGGTTGTTTTTTTCATGATAACCCAACACTCTGGGTTTCAATTTTTAATTAAATTTCTTTGGTATGGTAAACTTAATATTTAGAGCTGAAATAACTAACTCCATGGTCTGGTAGTTAGTGTTTAACAAATCTTTATTTGTCTTAGTCCATTTTAAGTCGATGAATACTTCCAATGGTCATGAAATTATTCATCGTTATTCTTCTTTTGAATCCCTAGAAATTTTTTCCTTGGTCTGGTTCAAAAAAATTAGTGATAATTAAAAGTGGTTTAAGAAGAACAAGAAGTGGTTAAAAGGAAAAAACACATTCATAACAACTAATCTAAATTACAACTCATCATATTCCATAACCCCAAAACACTGGGTATTTAGTTACACATAGTGAAGAAAATAAACACAAAACTATTAATACCTGATTTGATCATGCTTGAAGCTTCGAGGTGGAAATGATTCTTTGGTAAATGGTAAAATGATGGTAGTATGGTGATAGAACTTCTCTCCTTTGGAAATTCAACCCCTTTTCTCCATACAACACCACCCTCTTGAACTGGAGGCCAAGGCCTCCTTTTATAGAAAACTTAACTACACGACATGTGGACAAATTACACATCGTGTACTTTTGACAACGCATTTTTGCCTTCATTTTCTCTACTTATAGGTAGCCTGACATGCCGTCTTTGACTTGGAACATGGTGCCTCCTGGTAGGTAAATATACACAGTGTGTAGCACCGCCATACACGACATGTAGTCTCATTTTTTGGCCACAAACCGCTTTTAGAAATGTATACACAGCATGTATCATTGGAACACGGCGTGTCTCCTTCTGCCGGCCACATGGGCATATCGACTCTTCTTGTCCACCAATTGCTTCTAGAATGTAATACACAACATGTATGGTGGAAACACGACATGTACCAATTTCTGGTTACTTGGGAATATACTTGTCCTGGTCAACCCGTGTCTGAGCTTGAATTTACACGGCGTGTATATAAGTACACATCGTGTAGTTGTAAATTTTTGCTCAGTTCTCCCCTGAAACTCCTGAAAATGAACAAGATCACCAAAATAAAAGTATTTTTTAACTAATAAGTAGGCATTTGCTGAAAAATTGTTCTTATTTTTCAATAGAGTACGTGAAAATGTATACACAAATCGGGTGCATCAAACTCCCCCATACTTAGTCATTTGCTTACCCTTAAGAAAATCTCAACATCTAATTAAAAGAGACTCTATTTTAAAAGAAAGGAATTCAGTTAATCATAAATGTAAATAATAAGTTATAGGAGAAAATTCAAAAAATAATGCAGAATAGTTTCAATTCCGAAGATATTCTAATCATGCCTCATATATAATTCAATTAACTACTTTTATCCTCTTTTAACACATGTTTCAACCTTTCAAAAATAAGCAATCCACTTGATGATTTACCTCACCAAAAATATGCTCAACATGCAAGATAGTTTTAATCAAAGTTATGATCAATCAAAGATATATACACTCTATCCATAGGTTTACAAGAAATCTAGTTCTTCACTTCAAAAAAATTGACTCACAAAAATCATGAGGGCTTTTCAATAAGGATCAGATGTTTCTGTGGCTAAAAGCTGGAAGGTAAAGATGTGAAAATAACTCTAAGGCTTTAAAAAGGAGGATAAATTCTTAAATAACAATGCATGATATTCAAAATTAAGCTCATTTTAAAAGCATCCTCAACAAGCACAAACAAATGATCTCACCATCTCCTTTAGATGGGTAGGTAGGGTTCACAAACCAACAAGTGAGTATAAGGGTCCCTTTATTTGTACCATTTTTTTAATACAAAGGGGACCTTTCAGAACTTCAACGAATATAGATTTGGATCCCTTGTTTCCCTGAATAATCAAGAGGGTCTCCCCCATACTTAAATTCATGATAATTCGCGGATGTATTCCATGTGTTTCCAATCCCTTCTTTTGAGCTCAAATGAATAATCATGAAAAATCATAAAAGAATTAGGGTAGGAAGGGAAATAGGCTTGTAATATGGCTTCCTATAAAGGCTATTCATGGTTTCTAGGGGCTTCACAAAGATAAGATGTAGGGTAGGTCTCAAGATAAAGGGGTTAAAACAATCTAATTCCTCAATCATTTTAAAGTAATTAAAAAATTACTCATGTTTCAAAAAGAAAACTTGTAAATTCTGGTAGTTATGTATATCCTAAGAATCTATCAAGAAAGAGGGTATTATAAAGAATATGACAAAGGGTTTATAATACCTCTCAGGAGTGGGAAAGATAAATAAAGATACAATCAGGTCGTGACTTGCATATAATTGATTAGTCTAATCAATGTAAGTATCCAAGGATTACAAGTTGCAATTTAAATTATATCAACAATCATTTTAAAACACTTAAGAACCAAATTGAGCATGCAACATTTTAAAAATTTCCCACTTTCAGCTTTATTATTTAAAAATATGATTAAGAAAAAAAATTCTTCACATTTTTAAATATATCTTCTAATAATGATGTCTCCTAGAATATGAAATGGGAAAAGACTAAATAGGTCAAGAGATTCCCCCCCCCATACATAATATCGCACATGGTCCTCCATGTGCCCAAAAAGATGAACAAGGTAAGGTGGGGACACAATAGTGGACCATAATGAGGGGAAGTAAGGAAAGAAGTAAACCAAGAAATAAAAGACAACAATGGAAAAAAGAATACCCCCCTCATGTTTAGGCGAAAGAAAAATAGGAGGTGATGTAATAGTGCAGCCCAAAACGTTCCAAAGTACCTGTTATGGTGGAAAAAAGAGAACATTGCAAGCATACACAACATACACAGGCACAAGATATCACAAATATATGTAATGAAAAACAGAAGTCCAAAAACCAGTCAGGGGGTTGCCTCAGAAGAGGCATCATCCGGTACAGAACCAGTCAGAAGAGATAGATCAGGATCCGTGGAAGCTAGAGGCTCGGAACCTGTACCCAGAATGGAATCCGTAGAAGTAGGAGCCGCAGGGGTTAGACTTGAAATAGGAAGCTTGGCATCACTCCCTGGAATAGCAGCAGTGGTGGTAGTGGTAGCAGCAGTTGGGCCCATAGTATATAGGAGAATGGAATTCGTGGCCAGTGCAGTAAAGGGCGGTGGATCTGCAAAAGAAGGTCCAAGAGTTGAAGCAGGGGCAGGCGGTAGGGGTAGTGGAATACCATAGTGCTGAAGAAGTAGCCTCAACATCTGATCCAGTCGGTCCTGACACTGATCGATACAGACCAAGTGTCGCTCCATCGCAGCTAGGAAGAGGGAATAGGTGAGATCGACTGAGGGTGCGGGGGCAGGTGGGGTAGTAGAGGGAATAAAAGAAGGTAGGCTAGAAGAAGGGGGTCAGAAGAAGGGGGTGGGTGGGGAAGTGGGAAGCATAGGGGAAGGAGGAGAATAAGCATCAGCGGGGGCAGGAGGGTCAACATGTGGGTGGGGTCGTGCCTGGGCAAGGACGTAGGAACCCCCCTTCTTTCGGACCAATCCCATGAAAATAAGCATTAGATAGTCCATCTGCTGGGGGGAACCTAATAGTTCATGAGGAAGAGAAGGCTCAAAAACCCTGAGATGGTGGGCAAGGTGGGTAGCATAAAACCCACCATTCAGGTTGACCTGACGGCCAGTAAATATGGCATAAAAGTAGGAGGTGGCTAGGTAAGGCAGGTCCAGGTAGTCCTGCCAGATGACACAGGTAAGGAGATCCATGTCATGACCGATCACGACCCCCATATCCTCATGACGGGGAAAAATAATGGCGCTGAAGCACCATTGGGTGAAGTGAAGTAAATTCACGGTGTGTGGTTTTTAATTTTAACAAAAAGGGATGAATTAGGGTGATTAGTCGAATTCAAACCCGGGTCTTTTGGATCCAGGACCGAGACTCTACTAATCTTCCAACTTCACCGGCATGAATTTATTTATGTGATTTTTTTTTCATTTTTTTGAAAGAAAACATGTCACACATGACTTATATCAAAATACACACTGTGTTGTTTTATTAAAAAGGAAAAATTATGGAAATGGGGTGGTTGTCATGATTCAAACCCGGGTCTTTTGGAACCGGGTTACGATCTTGGCCAATAAATTCATCCCCACCATGGGTTTTCTTATAAGAAAATATATATATATATATATATATATATATATATATATATCTGTGTGTGTGTGTGTGAAAAATACTACACATGTTGTGTAAGAAAATACAAAGAGAAAAAGGAGGAACCCCGTGCTGAAGGTAGGTTGGGAGGATTCGAACCGGTGATGGCTCGGATAAACTCCAGTGACTTTACCATCGGCACCGGCATCATACCTATTTATTTCTCAGTTAAACTATATATTTATAATAGTTAGAAAATAAATTAAAAGGAAAAAGTACACTCCATGTATATAGGTGGTTACACAACGTGTATCCACTGGGTTGCCTCCGAGGAAGCGTCTTTGTTTTAGGTCATTGGCTCGACCTACTTACCTCATTTACCTGAGATCTATGGTGGATAACGGTCCCAATAGTAGCCGCCCTAGCCTTCTATGAATTGTAGGTCCTCTGGCTCTTCTTCAACTGGAATGTCTGGAATGATAAAGTTATCAGAAATAAAAGAACATATCAGATCATCCACTAAGAGATCATCCATGGTAGTTATCGCATAACATCCCTCATAATCGGGCTATGATGCATTCTTGAAGGACTTGAGGACATTGTAGGAGACTCTCTCATCTCCTACCCGGAAAATTAGCTCCCCTAGTGCACATCGATGAGTGCCTTCCCAGTTTTCCAAGAAAGGTCTTCCAAGTATAAGAGGTGCCTCCTGGTCATCCTTTATGTCAAGGATGATGAAATCAGCGGGGAGGATCAGCCTAACCACTTTGACCAATACGTCCTCCAGTAGTCCCTTTGAATGTTTGATGGATCGATCAGCAAGTTGAAGGGATACCTGGGTAGGCTTCAAATCATGGAGCCCTAGCTTCTTGAAAACTCCAAGGGGCATGAGGTTCACACTGGACTCTAAGTCACAGAGGGCCTTCCCAAAATCACACGGTGCAATGGTATAGGGAATAGTGAAACTACCTGGATCCTATAGTTTGGGAGAAATCCAATTCTGGATGACTACAGAACACTCCTTGGTTAGAAAAATGGTTCCTAGATCATCCATCTTTCTTCTATTATAGAGTATTTCCTTCATGAATTTAGCATAAGTGGGCATATGCGTCAGTGATTCTGCAAAAGGTATATTTATGTGTAGCTTTTTAAACACGTCCATGAATTTTTTGAACTGATGGTCCATCTTTCTCTGCTTCAATCTCTCTAGGAAGGGTAAGTCAGGCTCAAAGGGTTTGACAACCTCCTTCCCTTTATTTTGTGAAGCCTACTTCTATGGGATTTTGGATGAGGAGGGATCTATATTGGTACCTTCTTCATCAACAGGGGGTTTGGATGCACCTAGCTGTGTTGTTTGGTTATATTGGAGCTCTTTTCTACTCTGAAGCATGACAGCATGGGCCTCCTCCCTCGGGTTCTTCTCTGTGTTACCTGGTAAAGCACCAGGTTTCCTTCCCGAGAGTTGGTTTTGTAATTGTCCAATTTGGTTCTCCAGGACTCGAATTGAAGCCTCCTTGTTTTGGAACTTGGTCTCATTAGTAGATATAAATTTGGTCATGAGACCCTCTAACTTTCATTTGTTCTCCTGCTGAGGTGGATGTTGAGCTGGTGGAGGTGGTGGCTGTCACAACTGCTGCAGATGAAGGTTCTGATACCCTTTCAGTTGATAAGAGACATGTTGGGGTTGTTGATACCTCTGGTATTGGTTCTGATAAGGAGGCTGGTTGTAACTGGCTAGTTGCTGGGGCAGAAGATTCTGTTGTTTTTGGCCCCAGCCTGTGTTCTGTTGATCACTCCATGCCGAGTTCTGGTACTACTGGTAGTGGTTTGGCCCTCAGTTTTGTGCAACATAACTCACCTTGATTGTCGATGGGCCTCCAGCAGAACCTAGACATTTTCCCATGATGTGGTTATCACCACATTTGCTAAACGTCGGATGGTTTGCCACATGTACTTGGGATGTGCCCTTCAGATTGAGCGCGTTGATCTTTTTGGACACAGCGTCCAACTAGGCAGCTATCATGGTGGTTGTATCAATGTTATGCATACCTCGTTTTTGTGTGCCCCGCTCGGAATGCCACTGGAAGCTATTGGCAGACATGTCTTCTAGTATTTCAAAGAGTTCTTCAGGGGACTTCCTCATTACCACACCTCCAGCAGCAGCATCCACCACGGACTTGGTATTAGTTGTCAGACCTCTGTAGAAGGTTTGGACCTGCATCCAAAGTGGAAGTCTATGGTGTGGTAATTTTTGAAACATCTCCTTGAAGTGATCCCATGATTCATACAATGACTCTGATTCTTGCTACCGGAAAGTGTGTATTTCATTCTGCAGTGTCACCGTCTTCTAGGGTGGGAAGTATTTAGATAGGAACACCTAGGCTAGCTCCTCCCAGGTGAGGATGGATCGTTGTATCAATCCTTTTATCCAGTCTTTCACCTTATCCCTTAGAGATAATGGGAAGAGGCAAAGATAGATGACATCCTTAGACACTCCATGGTAGAGGAATGTGTCGCAGACCTCCAGAAAATTAGAGATATGGGAATTGGGATCCTCGCTAGGCAGGCCGATGTATTGAAAAGTGTTCTGGATCAGTTTCACGATAACAGGCTTGATCTCGAAGTGTTGGGCCTATACCGGTGGACGGACGATGCCCGTATCAGCTCTGTGGATTGATGGCAAGCCGTACTCCATGAGAGTACGATGTGGAGGTGGCTACTGAGGAAGGGGAACCGACATGTATTATTGGTCTTGAGGGGCATATTATGGCCCCTAACCTGGATCTAGAAATGGCATCCACTCTGGTGGGAATTGTTGAAGCTACTGCAGATGGTATTCTGGAGCTTGTGGAGCTTGCTGGTTCCAGTTTTCATCTGGAGCTAATTTTTGTCCAGCTCCTTAGACAACAGCTAGATTTCCTTCCTCATTCTGTACCATAGGGTTGTTGTGATTGTGATCGTCCATGAGTGCTCGTTGGCGCCTCAAAAGTGTCTATTTGATCTTTGGGTCAGTTGGTAAAAACGTTGACGACTTAGCATTCTTGGAACGTGTGAGGTAACCACTCATACACCTAATGACCTATACAAAATAAAACAAAACACCAAGCGTAAATGAGGAAAGAGAAAGATAAATAGAAATGATATTAGAAAAGAGATTTTTGTGAATTTATGATTTTTATTTTCACTAAAATTTTATACAAACTTAATTATAACAATATTACAAGTAACTTTTCTTTTTCCCCAGCAACGGTTCCAAAATTTGGTGAGTCGTTTCACCGAAGGTATATTATCGGTGTCCCAAATTATTTTTACCCTAACAAGTATAGCACCAGTAAGGGGTCAATCCACAGGAAAAAATGATTTGTTTTTATTTTGTTTAACTTAGTTTGTATTTTTGTTTTAATGAAGTTTTCTGAATTTATAGTTGATTTTTGTTGTTTTTATTATAAAGAATAACTGGTTTTAACTTTCTTTAATAAATTTTTTAATGAATAAATGAAAATACAGGAAAATGGATTTTGATATAGATAAGGAGAGATGTGCATTGGGGTTATGGATTAATGAGAAGTTGATTATTAAATCAAATTGCTTATGAGGTTGTGTTGTTCATGATAACCCAACACTTTGGGTTTAAATTTGTAATTAAATTTATCTGGTCTGGTAAACTTAATATGTAGAGATAAAGTAACTAACTCCTTGGTATGGTAGTTAGTTTTTAATAGATATTTATTTTTCTTAGTCCATTTTAAGTAGACAAATACTTACAATGGTCATGAAATTATTCGTCATTATTCTTCTTTTGAATCCCTAGAAATTATTTCCTTGGTCTGGTTCAGAATTTTCAGTGATAACTAAAAGTGGTTTAAGAAGAAAAAGAAGAGGTTAAAAGGAACAAACACATTCATAACAACTAATCTAAATTACAACTCATCATCTTCCATGACCACACTAGGTATTTAGTTACACATAGAGAATACAATAAACACAAAACTCTTAATACCTGATTTGATCGTGCTTGGAGATTCGAGGTGGAAATGATTCTTCAGTAAATGGTGGAATGACGGTAGTATGGCGACAAAACTTCTCTCATTAGGAACTTCAACTCCTTTTCTACACACAACACCACCCTCTTGAACTGGAGTCCAAGGCCTCCTTTTATATAAAACTTAACTACACATCATATACTTTTGACAGCGCATTTTTACCTTCGTTTTATCCACTGGTAGACATCCTAACACGCCGTCTTTGACTTGGAACATGGAACCACCTGGTAGGTAAATATACAAGGTGTGTGGCACCACCATACACAGCATGTAGTCTCATTTTTTGGCCACCAACCTCTTATAGAAATGTATACACGGCGTGTATCATTGGAACATGGTGTGTCTCTTTCAGTCGGCCACATGGGCATGTCGACTCTTCTCATCCACAAATTTCTTCTAGAATGTAATACATGACGTGTATGGTGGAAACATGGAGTGTACTAGTTTCTGGTTACTTGGGAATATACTTATCCTGTTCAACCCATTTCTGATATTGAATGTACATGGTGTGTATATAAGTGCACGCTGTGTAGTTGTAAATTTTTTCTCAGTTCTCCCCCGTTTTGTGTATTCAGCCATAAAACTCCTAAAAATGAACAGGATCACCAAAATCAAAGTATTTGTTCACTAAGCAGTAGGTATTTTCTGAAAACTTGTTATTATTTTTCAATAGAGTATGTGAAAATGTATACAAAAATCAGGTGCATCAGTTAATAAAATGAATTCCACAGGATCATACGATTTGTAAGATCTTGTGATTTTTTAGACAACTGTTTTGAGCAGAAATTTAAATTTTTGTTGTTAGATGCTTATAAGGGGTAAAATGGTCTTTTACCTTATTATATAATATAGGATAATTTTTCTGACCACTCTATTTGTCCCAGAATAGAGTGTTTACCCTAGGACAGAAGTTTGGTAGAAATCTGAGTCATTTGAATTTTAGCGGAATAATTAATATTTAATATTATTAAATTAAATATTAAGTCATTCACACATGTTTATTTTCATGTATATTTTGAATGGAGTTTTGTATTAAGATTCCATCTCTTATATTGATTTTTGAATGGGGAGTTTATCCTAGGATAGGCCAAAACTCAAGTCGAGTGTCAGGGTCGGCCTGTGCCCCTTTTTCTTCTTTTTCTTTTCTTTCTCTTTTCTTTCTTTTATCTTCTTTCTTCCTCCTTCTCACGCACACCTATCCTATGTCTCTTCCTACAACCACTCAAAAAATATAGAAAGGGGTAAGGGATAAATAGAGAGATAAGGAAGTGAAGAGAGGTACTGTCATGAAGCCCTCGACGCGCTGAGTCGGTGTATGGCGGCTATGGATAGTGAAATCAAGTGAAGCTTTGGCAGTGTCTACCCAAAAGTATGATCATTTATGTTTTCATCATATATCCCATTTTAATTGGTTTTTTAAAGTTTTTATAGATATATATAGATTTCTTGTGGCCTCTTGAGGCCCGATCTTTTGATTTGGGGGCAAAACGGGTGCTTTTGGGTGATCTAAGGGTTTTCTGATTTGGGAAACTAGGTGACACGGTGTGTAGTATAAGGTGACATGTTGTGTGTTCTTCCCATTATATAAAGATGAAGTTGTAATGATTATATGACATGTATGGGGTATACATGACATATACTGATATTCGGCCATGTAGACAAGTATTTGGGCTTATCTACCCATATAGGGGTACACGACCGTGTGCAGTGCACGGCCAGACCCAGTGTAGGGTAGTATGCTGTGTAAGAGTACATGGCCTAGACAAGTATATGGACAAATCAGTTGAGGGACACAGGCATGTAGCCCATGTCAGGTACATGCCATGTACCCATGTCACATGTTGTGTACTTGGGGTTTTCACATGCCCAGGCCAGTAGAAGTACACGCCCATGTGGGATCTCAAGGGTACACACAATGTATGGTCTCTACATTCAATTTACTCCTCTATTAGTACCCTTTGAGGGTCTTTTCCTATTTCATGCCTCGGTGTCAGATTTGGACCTGTGAGTAGTCCATTCTGAGAAGTTTTCCATGCAGATCATGATGGTGAAACCTATGAAGCACTCGGATGACTCTTGATGGGTGTTTTGGGGATTCTATACAAATGGAGAGGTTTTTTCTCCAGTAATCAAATCTAGTTGTCTCCTGAAAGAGAGACTTGAATGTGAACAATCGGTTGGGTGTTTGGACTAACCTAGTGGACACCTTTGATCTGAGATGATCTATGAGCTATCTCCCATGAGGTTTTTCTTTTGAGGAATTTCCCCTTGTGATACATTCCCTTTTGACCTATGAGGCTGTGAGACCTGTTGTTTATAAGGATTCCCTAAGGGATACCTTTTCTTACATGCTGATCTAGGGAGTCCCTTGTAATATCCCTCGCTCTTGTATTGTTTAGAGGATCCTTGTTGTAGTATGCCTATGTTGCTTATCATTTTGAGGATCCCTTGTAAGATTCCTTTGTTTTCCTGGTGCTTTTGAGGATCTTATGTAGGATTCCTCATTTATAGTTACAGCTAAGGATCCTGAGTAGGATTCCTTTGTTTGTGAGTTTTCCATTAAGTATCCTGATTAGGATGCCTATTAGTGCTTGGTTTGAGGGGACCAAAGAATGCCCATTTTTTTACCAAACCTGAGTCGTTACGTCAGTTTTGGGTCAAGCGGGTATTCGCACTACTACAAATACCCCTTTTATCAACGCTAAAAATGGCTTTTAATAGTGCTAGAAAAGCGTTGTTAAAGCCGATGAAGATAAAGGGGGGTCCCTTTTATCAGTACTCCAAAAAGTGTTGATAAAGACCCCTTTTATCAGCGCTTTTTCTAGCACTAATAAAACTAAATAAAAAATAAAAAAATCCTGCCAATCTCGGGGGGGGCATTTTACAGCGCTTGAGCCCCCCCCCCCCCCTTTATCAACACTTTCCCTCACCTCCAGTGCCTGCATGCACCGCCTACACCCTTTATCAGTGCTATACACCACCTTTATCAACGCTAGCTCCTTAAATTCACCGTTGCGCGTGCGCCCCTGCCTCCACCCAGATTTGATCTCGAGACCTCCCCCCTATGCACCTGAAGCCTTTTCCACTCCCCTATATTTATTTGTTCTCTTATTTATGATATATCTATTTATTTATATATATATATTTAGTTATATTTATTCGTATAGTAATATATATTTATATTAATATATATATGGTTATATTAACATATATATATATTTATATTAATATATATATATATAGTTATATTAATATATATATATATAGTTATATTAATATATATATTTATAGTTATATTAATATATATATATATATAGTTATATTAATATATATATATAGTTATATTAATATATAGTTATATAAATATTCATATATTGGTATTTTAAATGAAATGGATATTAGTTATTATTTACATAAAGCTAATATATTGGAAACAACAATTTCATCTAATCCATCAAGACATAGGTATGGTATACTGGGAGTTGGAGGAAAATTAAAACAAAAATGGTGTTCTCGATGCACCATGATTCGTGGAACCTGGTGACCCTCTATCGAGTAAGGGGAACCAATCCTATACTACTCATTGAATATAATAGTACCATGTATCTGTAAATATATATATATATATATATATAGTTATATTAATATATATATAGTTATATTAATATATATATAGTTATATTAATATATATATAGTTATATTAATATATATATATATATAGTTATATTAATATATAGTTATATAAATATTCATATATTTTTATTTTAAATAAAATGGATATTAGTTATTATTTAGATAAAGCTAATATATTTTATATGTAAATATATTTTATTATTTATATTTATAATTAAATTTTTATGTGTGAATATATAAAGAATATGTATATATTGTTATATATTTGATTATAAATAGAAGTACATTATAAAAAATGATAAAATTTCAAAGACATAATATCAATTTGAATGTAATACCTTAGAATAAATTCAATCCCCACCAAAAAAAACCAATAATACTCCCTTAAACGAGGCTGAAAATCCACAAAATGTTAAAAAATCGGGGTACCCCGACTAAAAACTCAATTTTAGAGGCCTTCTGGGCCTATTTTGGCCTTGAAAAAATCTTGACCAAGGTCTCCCTAATAATAAGGGTGTATATCTCATCGCAATCTTCGATTTGATATGTGGTAGAGCTCAAATGGACACCCGGGTCAAAAGTTATGGTCGTTTGAAGTTCGAGTTGCGTTTTCAACATATTTTCGATCTTTTTTTAATTTTTTAAATTTTTTTAGTCTTTAAGTTGTTATTAAATGACTATTACTCCATAATAATTAGAAAATTATTAATTAAAAATATTTTTTTAATTTTTTTATAAGCCATTTTCACTAAATATCGTATATATTAAGTATATTAAGTGTAAATGTATATTTATACTTATCTAAAATATATTTAAAATTTTTATATTATATTTATATCAATATAACTATATTTATATATTTATATATTAATATATTATTTTTAATTATTATTTTTTTTTGAAGTCGACCCTTTATCAGCGCTTTTCATTAGCGCTGATAAAGGTTGGCACTGGGAAAAACTGTTTTTGTGGTAGTGTCGGGTGTCACCTAGAACCCGTGCCAAACTAGTAAACCCCTCGGGCTGTGGATAGAGTGTTGGGTTGGGCGTTTGGTCATCCTCACTTTTTTGTTTATATCCTGACATGGTTATTGCTAATGTTTTGATGGTTACCATATGTGCTTCCTGGTTGGTGGCTATTGAGCATAACACGAAGCATCTTTATTTCTCTTAGGATGCCCAGATGTTCTCCCTCGGATCCGTATTTCTTATTGGGATACTCAGACGTGCTTTCCTAGGATTCAGCTTCTGAGCCATGTTATTTTTGATATTTTTTTTATACCTAGAGGTATTACCTAGAAGTTTGTTGTTTAGAATTATTATATATATTGTGATATATTTTTTTGGATGTATAGAGGTGATTCCTCACATCTGGTTGTTGAGACTTGTGTGTTGTTTCACCCTGAGCGATACTTGGATTCCCACTGTAGGAATTCCTTGGACGGACTTAGTAGGTTTTTGATTTATATCCCTGAGTGGGATGATAATTAAAACTTGAGTGACACCTAAATCAAATTAAGGGATTATAGGGACAAACTCAATGGTTGGATATGTTACCCTTAGTGACACTTGAATCTGGTTGATAGATGCCTTGAATGGGCTTAGTGGGTTGGTGTTTTCACCCAGAGTGATACTCGGATCTAGTTGATGGATGTCTTGGATGGACTCAGTGGTAGTTTAATTAATCCTTGAGTGACTCATGGATCATGTTGAGGGATTCCATGATGGACTCATTGGATTGATGACTTGTATACCTTGAGTGACACCTGGATCCAGTTAAGGGATTCCAGGGATGGACTCAATGGTGGTTTGTGCTAAACCATTGAGCGATACTTGGATCTAGTTATGGGATACCTTGGATAGGCTCACTGGGTGATTATACTTATACCTTGAGTGATATTTTGATCTAGTTGAGGGATTCCTTTTATGGACTCATTGGATGGATGTTTTGTGATCTGAATGATGATGCTCTTCCGGATCAGTTTTGAGACTCAAATGGGTCCTTCTTGATGGGATTGACCATTGGTATACAAAATTTTTGTTTCGATGATTGGAGGTGAGTATGTGTGAACCCAAGTGTAGGACGAGTATCCACCCTACGGTAGCATACCTTGCTCAAATACTTTTCTGGTGTTGGCCAAAAAAGTATATATTGATTGGGATTATGGACCCAGATATTGAATTAATGGTGCATGGCTTGAGTGGCATGACGTCCAACTCAATTCCCCTACACAGGATGTCCAACTGACTAGAATTATGGACTTGAGGATCGACTATTATTGTGGTTTCACGTTATTGATTCACATACCAATGAATATTCATATTTATGTATATATTTATAGGTATGGGACTATACATTTATACGTATATAGTTATGGACATCCATGGTGGCACTTTCCCAATTGACAGGGATTATGGACCCTGGGTTTGACTCTGGTTTCACGTTTGGTTTACTTCCTTTTGTAGTGTCTCAGCTAGGCTGGACATTCTTCTTTTTCATACACTTATAGAAGCACATTTATAGGTTGCTTATTGGGGTGGCCTACTGAGATTATTTCTCACCCCTGCATGTACACCTTGGTGTATGTGTAGACCTTATGTCTTATTTTTAGGTTGAGCATGAGTTTCCTGGTGAATAGGGATGAGGCTCATTGTTTCTTGTTCGAGTGGAGCTGCTCGTGTGGTTCTACTGATTGGCTAGGTGCAGTTCAATAGTGTCTAGAGATCGGGTACGTGGGTTGGCTCAGAGTTAGTAGAAGAGCCATGTATGTTTACTTTAAGTTTTTCTTGTAATTGTATATGTATGGTCAGCCTAGTGGGTGACCAGTGTTGTATTTTATGACATAGTTGCTTAGGATTTTACATCATTTCATTTATTATTACAACATGTTCTTTTTAAGTTGTTTAATACTTCCGAACTCTGTTTACTTTCCACTGTGTATGATACTTAGCTATTTCTATTGTTTGATACTCTAATATGAGGTCATATTCTCCCCTATATCACACCCTAGGCCCTCGCTGCTAATTAGCAGCCTCTGGCATATGGGTAGGCATGCTTGAGGTCTAGTAACCCACTAGCACGGAGCTCCGGTTTAGTGTAATCCGGGTCGGGACATTACAAAGTGGTATCATAGGTTTTATTTTCATGGTCTTTGTTATTTGTTATGTGGTAGATAGGATTATTAGGAATGTGTTGAAACCTATGATGGATATCAGACTGGTGCATCGAGAACACTTGTTCCAATAGGAATTCCTGGTTACCAGGGTATGGGATTGTTGTTCTGATCTGCGATGTTACAGTTGTATATGATTTCCCCTTGAGGAACGCACATGTTGTGTGGATGTTATGATTTATTACAAATCTATGGATCTTGGCCATTTTCATGATGCTAGAGATGGATTTTTACTATTGTCCAGAAAAGACAAGAGGCGTATCATGCATCATTTTTAGCATGTAGGATTCACAGCATATGGGCATGCTAGAGTGTGATTTTACTGATGACTAAAACCTTTGTGCCTACTTACACATATATTTTACTCTAATGGAAGGATATGTGGATCTACATCAGGGCATTTTTCTGTGAGTCTAATCACTCAGTCCTTATGCACAAAAGGTTAAGTTACCCTATTTGGTCAATATGGCATTTAATTACCTTTTTATGTGACCCTTTTTTGGTATTGTTTCTCAGGTATGTGGTTATCTAGTCATATCATTGAGTATGATGTTGACGGATACCAAGGATTTTCTTGTTAACTCTGCCACTAGGGGGTATTGATGTATCTAGATACCCAATGAGTGTCAGTTTAGTTTCCTTTCTATATGGGTTGTGACCTCCAAGGATCAGTTCCTTCTGAGGATACTCGGAGAGGATCAGGGCCCTTGTAGGCCTTGTTTTTAATTTTAACCCTCATTGGTCGTTATGATCTTTACCTACTTTTTATAGGTTGGATATTTTGGGATAGGTGGTTGGACCTTTTGACCTAGTTGTGAGAATTTTTCTTTTGGGATAGGTGGTTTGACTTAGAGACCCTTGGTTTAGACTCAGACCCTTGTAGGTCAATGTCTGTTTCATTCTAGGGTAACCTATGTGAGTGGTTGGCCCATGTTTTCCGATTCCTTTTTGGTAGTGATCTTGGTTTTACACTCTTTTTGGGACCGTTGTAAGGTAAGTGATCAATTTTTCATTAGGCATGTTGATGCCTTCAACTTTTAACATAGAACCTTGGGTGTTTGTTTGTTTCTTTGTTTTTTTTTTTTGAGACTCGCTTCGACAGGAAGTACTGTTTGGGTTTCTGGCCTAGTCTACCAGTGTTCTACTATTGCTTTTGTAGTCAGAGCATGGGTAGAATCTTGTAAATGGAATGACTTCATGTGAAAAGTGGCCGTGGAGTAAATCATAGCACAGGTGAGGTGCTCATTCTTGTAGAGGAGTTCCAAGGGAGCTTCAAGCTTTATGAAACTAACATGCCATGTAACACAATCAGCTTAGCCTTGTGGTGGAAGAATCACTATAGTATGAGTTGTGTGATAAATATACATGATGGTTGTGTGTGATATCATTTGAATCTAAATCGGTAAGTGGTAGGGTGCGAGCCGAGGACTGGTGTTTTTTCATACTTTCCATGGGATTGGATCCCAAAAGTTGTGCTAGAATGGCCCTCTAAGGTAAAGGTTACATCGTGAAATGTTGGGGTACCTTGAGATGGATAACCCATGGATGAATCTCAGTCAGTTTTTGATAGGATGTGAGCATAGCTCAAAGAGATTTGTATAAAACTTTGGAGGAATCTTAGTGTACTCCTGCTAGAGATGATCATTCAATATCTTGATTCATCTTGATCATGCTAAGAGAACATTGTATCTACCCAGAGCTCCCTTTTTCTTTCTAAATTTTCTTCCTTGTTGAGGAAGGGAATATGTTGATGTTATGCTTGAGGAGTAGTGTAAGCTAATAAATATGGTGGGGAGTACAAAATTGGATATTTGAGAGTATCGACCCTTGTTTCTAGTTGAACTTTAGTGTTTTTCATGTTCTGTTGAGGTCGGAGTTTGGTTTTGAGATGATGATAGTGGTATTCCTATGGTGGAGAGTACCAGATTGGTCATGGTTAAATGTTGTCCTGTATGAGACAGTTTTTGATGCTATGAGTCTAGTCTTTGGGAAGTCCAAATATCTTGGTTGTGCATATTCTTGGGTTGAGATCAAGAATTCTAGTCTTTTCACCAGGCTTCTTGGGGATGAGAAGTTTTATGGTGGGAGGTTTGTAAGAACCCGTTTTTTTTTTCAGACTGTATTTTTGAACATAAATTTAAATTTTTGTTGTTAGATTCTTATAAGGGGTAAAATGGTCTTTTTCCCCTATCATATGATCTCGGATTATTTTTTGACCACTCTATTTGTCCCAAAATAGGATGTTTACCCTAGGACATGATTTTGATAGAAATCCAAGTTGTTCGAATTTTAGAAGAATAATTAATATTTAATATTATTAAATTAAATATTAATTTATTCAAACAAGATTTTTCAAATGTTTATTTTGAATGGATAATTGTAGAATCTGTCTCCACTGTTGAGTCTAGAACTGGGAGTTTATCCTAGGTGATTCCTAAACTTGAGTCGAGCGTTGGGGTTGACCCCTGCCCATTCTTCTTCTTTTTCTTTTCTTTCTCTTTTCTTTCATTTCTATTCTTTATTCCTCCTTCTCGTGTATGCCCCTCATGTTTCTATTACTATACTAATTTAATGAGAGAGAAAATGGGAATGTAGAAATATATATAGAGAAGTAAGGTAAGAAAGGTATTGTTGTGAAGCCCTCGACACGCTAAGTCGGCGTATGGCGACCGTGGATAGTGAAATCAAGCGAAGCTTAAGTGATTTCCTCCCAAAAGTAGGATTGTTTATGTTTTCACCATAGATCCCCTTTTAATTGGTTGTTTCAAGTTTTTATAGCCATATATATCTTGATTGTGGCCTCTTGAGGCCCGATCTATTGATTTGGGGGTGAAAACGGGTGTTTTTGGGTGATCCGAGGGTTTCCCATTTAGGGAAACCAGGTGACATGACGTGTAGTCTTGGGTGACACACCATGTGTTCTTCCCATTCATGGAAGATGAATTTTTAAGGATTACACATCGTGTATGGGGTATACATGTCATGTATTGATACTATGTCATGTAGCCAAGTATTCATTCTTGTCTACCCGTGTAGGGGTACATAGTTGTGTGTAGTGCACAGCTAGACCCAGTGTAGGGTAGCACACCGTGTAAGAGTACATGGCCTGGCCAAGTATCCATCCAAGCCAATTAAGGGACATGGACATGTACCCCATTTTATTTACACTCCATGCACCCATGTCACATGTTGTGTACATGGGTTTTCATATTCCCAGGCCGACAGAAGTATACGTCCGTGTAGGAGCTCGAGGGTACACATTGTGTATGGTCTCTATACATCGTGTACTCCTCTCTTAGTACCCTTTAAGGGTATTTTCTTGTTTCATGCCTCAATGTCATATTTGGACCTGTGATTAGTCCATTCTGAGTAGTTTTCCATGTAGATCACAATGGTGAAACTCATGAATCACTCTAAAAACTCCTGATGGGTTTTTTGGGGCTTCTATATAAATAGAGAGATTCTTCCTCCAATAATCGAATCCAGTTGTCACCTGAATGAGATACATGAACATGAATGATTAGTTGGGTGTTCAGACAAACCTAGTGAAGACCTTTGATCTGAGATGAGCTATGAGCTATCTCCTATGATGTTTTTCTTTTTAGTACATTCTCCTTGTAAGATGTGCCCTTCTGTCCTGTGAGGCTGTGAGACCTGTTGCTTCTAAGGATCCCCTAAGGGATTCCTTTTCTTACATGATGATCTAGGGATTCCCTTGTAGGATCCCTCACTCTTGTATCATTTATAGGATCCCCATTTAAGGATTACTCTATTTCTTATCATTTTGAGGATCCCTTGTAGGATGCCTCCATTTTCCAAGTGCTTTTTATGATCCCAAGTAGGATTCCTCCTTTACTGTTACAGCTAAGGATCCTAAGTAGGATGACATCATTTTTTAGTTTTCCACTGAGGACCCCGATTATAATACCTCTCAATGCTTGGTTTTAGGGACCCTATGGGTTCCTGTTGTTTGAATTACCCTAAGATGTTATCTCAGGTTTGGGTAGAGAGGTTTTTCTGGTGTCACCTAGAACTCGTACCGAACTAGTAATCCCATGGGGATATGGATGGGGTGTTGGGTTGGGAATTCATACACCCTCACTTATTTTTTTATATATTGACATGGTTATTTCTAATGCAGTGATGGTTACCAGAGGTGGTTCCTAGTTGGTGGTTGTTGAGCTTGATGCGAGGCATATTTCTTTCTCTTAGGATGACTAGATATTCTTCATGGGATATGTATTGCTTATTCGGATACTCAGATGTTCTTTCTTGTGATCTGGCTTCTAATTCATGTTATTTATGATATTTTTTGTATACCCAGAGGTATTACCTGGGAGTTTTCTATTGATCCTGATTATATATATTGTGATATATTTTTTTATTGGTATTTCCAGAGGTGATTCCTAGAATCTATCTATTGAGCCTTATGTGTTGTTTCTCCCTGAGAAATACTTGGATTCTTGCTATAGGAATGCATTGTATGGACTCAGTAGGCTATGGATTTATATCCCTAAGTGGGATAATAATTATACCTTGAGTGACACCTAGATAAAATTGAGGGATTCTAGGTACTGACTCAATGGTTGGATATGTGATCTTGAGTGACACTTGAAACTGGTTGAAAAATGCCTTAAACAGGCTCAATGGGTTGGTGTTTCCACTCAGTGTGATACTTGGATTTGGTTGACAGATGTCTTGGATGGTCTCATAGGTATTTTAATTAATCCTTGAGTGACTCATCGATCCTATTGGGGGATTTCATGACAGGATTAGCGGATTGATGACTTGTATACCTTGAGTGACATCTGGATCCAATTGAGGGATTCTAGGGATGGACTCTGTAACACCCCAAGATTTCATAGTGTGTTATTTCTTTAAAATAATTCAATAACTTGCACTACACGCAACACCGAGTTCAAGTGCACCATGACTTACCAAACAAGCCGTTCAAAAGAGGTCAGGAATAGTATTAACTAAATTTTAAACTATATATAATCCTTATAATTTTAGAATACATATTATGATTTTCTTAGACATAATGTAAGAACAAATTCTTTTTTCAGATAAAATAAGTATTTTTCAAAAATGCACTTTTACCAACTTTAATAGTGAACCCTTTTTAAATCCAATATTTTAAACTTTTATATATTCAATTTGACTAAATAAATTTATTCTTTAGAATGGGGACATAAAAAAATTTACAATGTAACACCCCAAGCTTCCACGGTACGCTTCTCTTTGAAAAATACAGTAGCGTGTGTTGTACGCAACTTCGAGTTCTAACACACACTACAACCAATCAAACTAGCCGTAATGAATAGTAATACCTACTTTTTAAAATTTTATAAATTTTATCTCTCAAAATGGACTTCATTTTTGGATTCGAAATATCGAATTTATATTAGGGTGAAATTTTGGTACTTTTCGGATAACTTTTATATTTTGATGAATAGTGAAAATTACTAAATTTTAATCAAAAACAACTTTTTTAATCAAAATAATTAGTAGTGATAAATTATGAATTTGAGTGGTTTTAAAGTATATTTAGAATTTATTTTTACCATTTAATATAATGTTGGTCATTGGACAAAATTTCACAATTAAACCGGACATAAACAAGTGTCAATCTTTTGATAGTTATTATCTCTTAAAAACACGATTTTTGTTTTAACAACGGGAATTAATTTTAAATTAATTTATACAACTTATGTGTTCTGAATTTGGAAAAATGGATTCCATATTTGGAATCAGGATGTTCAAATTGTGTAAATAGGTAACTTTTATTTTTATACATTTTGAATAATTACTTCGGTAAATATTTTATTTACCATGGTTAAAGGGTAAATCCAGTAAATAAGGGTTAAAAAATAATATCATAATAATAAAAAATTACCCTAAAACGTGTCCTAACCTTATTGGTTGATACCTGTCCGACCATGGTCATCTTTGGGTTGATTTTGGGACCCCATGGAGCCACTTGTAAGTGATAGGGACACTTTATTTTAATTAAGTTAAAATGAATACAAAACTGACACAAGCATATATCTTTTAGAAAAAAAAAATTTACATAGGGTTATATATGTCGGATTTTCAACTATAAATATTAATTAGAAATATAAAACTATTTCCTAAATAATTGTATTTTATTTATAATTTTTAGACATTAAATAATTTAATTTATTTATGACACAATGGTGATGTAGTAATTACCATAATAGTGAAAAATTAGAATAATTGATATTATAAATACACAAATAAATTTAATTTGAGACTTTTTATAAATACCAATAATTTTATAGGTTAATATGGAATTTTAGGATTTATTTAATTAATTTTTTCTAATTAATCATTATTTTATGAGTTTTAAAAAAATCAATTATTGAATAGTGTCAAAATTGACATAAAAGAGTTTTTAAAACAAATATTATATTATTAATTGATATTAAATTCCTAAAAATATAAGGTTCGGCCAAGAGACTTATATCATGATATTTGTATCATTAATGGACCACTTGGTGGTCTCTTTTATGTATATAGTAAGTTTATTAACCATATAATATAAAAATACACAGAGACATTGTAAAAGTGAAACTAATTAACTAAGAGTTAATACTTAAAGATAAGGTTAATATAGTGACCCAAACCTGTCTAAATTATATTGGTTGGATTATTTTAGACTCATACCCACCTTAACCTTTAAATAATCCACTTTGGAGCCATTAGAAACCGAATATGAATTTATTATAAAATAATATTTCTTGCTTTTCCAAAGGTGCCCCCCACCCCTCTTATAAAAGGGCACTCCTCCTTCTCACTAATTCACACATTTAAAGCCTTTTGGTTCGGCCAAACCCTGACCAAATACTCTCTCAACTTCCCTCACTTCATCCTAGAGGCCTTCCTTTAGTCAGAAAGCCAACATAAGATCCCTTTTTATCAAATCAAAAGGAAGAACCCGAAGAAGAGGTAATGATTTCACCACCCTTTTCCAAGTTCCTTTCTTCTTCCACTTATTCTTCCTTTGTTATTACCATTATAAAATAATAACTCCAGTATCTTATATATACTGTGATATTATTATAAATATGGTACAACCATATTCAGTATTCTATCCATCCTTTGAATAACATGTCACCATACGTGCGTACGTACGACTTACCGTCTCCACGTCGTGGTGTAATTGTTATTCAATAAATTATTATTTGGATGGGTATAATAATGATTTATAATTCATGTAAATAATAAATATAACGTGATAATAATTATGTATATATGATATACCATCCAATTATATATTATTTTAATATCAAGAGAATGATATTGTCGCTCGTGCGTACGTACGGACTACCGTCTCCACGAACGCGATGAGATTCATTCTCCATTGTATCCATTCAAGTATAATTATCATTTGATGATTTAAAAGTAATGTTTAAGGACTTGATATCATTCTGGATATGAATAAGATACAACCTATCCATTACAAATATGGCTTACGTAACAAAACATATAAAAGAAAACGAGTAAGTTAACACCCGAAACAACGATAATACTAAGATATTATTAACAAATCAATGTTAAAAGATCATATATGATATCATATTAATGTATATGATTCTTGTATAATTTAATAACAATTATTTCACCATTATACAGGAGGTTAACCTACCCCAACCAAGGAAAATTACAAGGTAAGGTTTTATTTTGCAATCTCTTCATTATCTGAGGTTGTTTATACGTAATAATCTACTGGGATTTCTTTATCATCCACATCCATGTTTCTTCGAAATGTATTTCAAAACATTTTTACTATTTACAAAGAATATGGGTTAAAGTTATTTATACCCTTGTTTGACTTTTTATAAGAGGTTTATAAAGGAATCTTTCCTTCATTTTCCAAACAAGGTGCTTTTAACCTTTTCGACAAAATTAAGGTAAGAATGTTTTTTTTAACTTATACGATGGGTGCAGCTATTCTCCACCGTTATAAAATCATTGAAACTTACCTTACAAGATTATAAGAATATTTTCAAAGTAAATGTTTTATTTTATAATTATTTGACTTTAAATGATTTCAAAATGAATATTTTAAGAATTTGTGAAAGGTACTCTTTATCAAGATCATAATTTTAAATGTTTTAAATATTTATCTTTATAAATCTTTTAATTAATGTCCATGTTTTCAAAATGATTTTAAGGATTTTTTTATATGGACATGAATGTTTTGAAATGATATTTCTTTTCAAAAGTTTCAAAGTGGTATGGGACACTTTGATTCAAAAGTCTCTTTTAAATTACTTCCTTTATAAATGTGTGACTTTTCAATGATTTCGAGAAAAGATATATTTCTCTCAAATAGTTTTGATTTCATCCATGTCAACATCCTTTGATGGATTTTAAGCTTATTTGATATTGATTTATTATAAAAAACTTTTGTATTGTATTGAAGGTTTTGTGATATGTTTTACTGTGGATGTGTTATTTTTATACCATTCATGGTTTATGGAGAAAGTATTGACATTTCGTATGCTAGTTTTAATACGAATATTTATGTTATGTTTAAACCTTTTCATATGGGAATGCATTGGACTTAGTAAGTGATGGGTGGATCCCGCTATAGCTCCTCGATGCATCGATAGGTCTCATGAGACAAACTAGTGTCTTGTCACAAGGCCTTGACAAAATCTTATTTGTAGTCTTGGCACGAGGCCTTGGCTATGTGGTTATGATAGTTTGGCATTATGCATTCCATAATTATGAAAGTGGTTATTGATATTTCATGTGATTATTCGACTAGTATAATATCCATGTGAATAAGAAAAAGACATTATTTCATTTTACCTTTGCCATTTTGTGCTGAAGTTCAAGTTTTAAAGTATTTTGTGTTAGTTATACATTGCCTCAAATGTTTATGCTTATTTCTGAAAGTTTCTGTTGTATTGCTTACCCTTACTGAGCTTTTGATCTCACCCCTTTCTATGTTTTATTTTTCCCAAGATTCCAAGAAGTGTATTGTGATAGATATGTAGGGTTAAGACAAGGGAATAATGGCATTCATAAAGGATTATTTATGTTGTTTTGTATGTTATAAAGTGTAATGTAACATTCATGTATGTAATCTATTTTCCAAGACTGCTAAATTGATCGGTTCTTCGGGACTTGATTCCTTGTAATCATACCAATGTATTAAAATAATTCACTGAATCTGGGTCACTGGGGTCGGGGCGTTACAGTTGGTATCAGAGGAAGTTTAGCAATAACCTTGGAAACTAGATTTAGATAAACTCTGATTAGAGAACATAGCCCTAAGATAGACTTTGAGGATTAGTATAGAAGAAATTCCTAGAATTTTGGTATTGTAGAGATTTTGTGAGTTTTCCGAGCAATACGTCCCGGTCTGGATACGAGCAGGTAGAGGCGGCTCTAGAACAGATGTACCTAGGGGTAAAACCCGAAAACACCGCTTTGAGCTAGACTTGAACGGGAACTGGTGCATGACAACAGGCCTTGCTGCACTCTTGGTTACAACACTCCTGGGGGATATGCTTAGGATAATTCTCATTTTATTTACAAACCATTATGAAGGGTTCATGAGTATATAATTACTCAAAGAAAACATTTTTTATGATTATGGATTATATCCATAAACTGTTCAATTTGCATTAGGAATTATTTATTGCAATTCATAAACTGACCTAGTTTATGCTATTATATAGAAATGGAGCCCAGTAGAAGGAATGTGAACTCCAGTAATATGTATGATCCAAAGAGTAAGAAGGATCGTATCTTTCATTGTATTAAGACATCATTTAGAAGGGAAATAGTCTCCCACGTATTATCAACATATGAAGAAATAGTATCATGTGTGGATAAGATAACTAAAGAATTTACTGAGTCCTATGGCTTTGAAGGGAATAAAGATAAGAAAAGGATGGAAGAGAGAAAGATGGATAAAGGGGAGAGGTAAAAGAAGAATTTCCCCATATGTGATAACTGTGAAAAGAAACACCCTGGAACTTGCCTGAAATGAATGGGAGTTTGTTATAAGTGTGGAGGAAAAAGGGCACAAAGTACATGACTGCAAGGGTAAGAAAATGGTTTCAAATGTACAATGCTTCATTTGCAAGGAGTTTGGACACTATGCAAACCTATGTCCCAGTCATCAGACTATGCCGCAAATGATGCTATTGGATAATAATCAAGTTATGATACTACCACAGATGAAGAGGAATGATTAGAGTTCTTATGTTGATTATGTCATTTGAGTGTTGTATCAACAATGTACTTGTTATAATAATTATAGAGTATATAAGGATTGTACTGCAGTACTATTTCATTAAGGACTTGAGATTGTGTGGAACAAATAAAAGTGACTCAATGGAAAGATAAATTTTTGAAAAATATATGGTTGATAGAATGATAAACCATAATATAGTTCTGATACCGAGGTAGTGATTTTAGAATAATACATGATTGATTTGGATAAATTATATTGGATATTCTTGACTACCTTGAAATTGATTAATGATTTTTATATTCCATCATTGTTGGGGTTTACAACATTTTTTGATTGAAGGAGTATATCCATTATTATTTAAGGAATAAGGGATCATAAATGTAATCAATAAGGTTTTATGGTAATTCAGGATGTTGCAGTGTTTTAAAATAATACATGATGAAGGTGTTCACATGTTATTATGCAGCAAAAAGGATCTTCATTTTTGAAATAAAATCATTTTGAATAGTTCTAGTTTGGATTATTTTTGGATTTCCATAAAAAGACAACCCGGAGGTTGGGTGGCAACCCGTCGCGTCCGGCAAGGCCACGAGACTTGAACCCACAACTGAAGGGCGACAAGGGTGTATCACCTACCACTGGCCCACGTAATGTCCGAGATTAAATAATGTAGTCTTTTTTAAATGATATGGTAGATCAATTATAAATTCGTTTTTTTTTGGAACCCTATACGAATAGGATAAATAGAATATATTTTTTACGTTCTATTATCTTTTAGAGTGAAAGATGAGTTTGTGGTAGAAATTAGTTAAAGGATGGAACTCCACTTGTCAAGAATATATTTTTCTTCTTCTCTTATTCTATGAAGAAATTAATTATTATACTTTATTTAAGGAATCCTAAAACAAAAAATGTGTTATCCTAATACCCCATGTTTTGGTGAACCGATGGTATTTCAAATCATCATAGATTGATGAATTTAAGGACCTCAATTTTACACTTGTTTGTGATTGATGACCTCAATCACTACCTATAAATATTTACGGTTTTCCTTCAATTATATGTCTCTAATTTCCACCAATTTTCTCCTAATCGAGATCATAATTTGGTGGTGACCCTTTCATTTCTCTTTTCATCATATTAGGACTAAATTTTAGTAACCCAATTTCCAATGTGGATTTTCCCACAAAGATATTTTCTATTTTGAACCTTTTATTTTCGAAGAACAATTTCAAATTGCGAGGACACAATTTAATGAAGGAGGGGAGATTGTAACACCCCAAGATTTCATAGTGTGTTATTTCTTCAAAATAATTCAATAACTTGCACTACACGCAACACCGAGTTCAAGCGCACCATGACTTACCAAACAAGCCGTTCAAAAGAGGTTATGAATAATATTAACTAAATTTTAAACTATATATAATCCTTATAATTTTAGAATCCATATTATGAGTTTCTTAGACATAATGTAATAACAAATTCTTTTTTTCAGATAAAAGAAGTATTTTTCAAAAATGCACTTTTACCAACTTTAATAGTGAACCCTTTTTAAATCCAATATTTTAAACTTTTATATATTCAATTTGACTAAATAAATTTATTCTTTAGAATGGGGACATAACAAAATTACAATGTAACACCCCAATCTTCCATGGTACGTTTCTCTTTGAAAAATACAGTAGCGTGTGTTGTACGCAACTTCGAGTTCTAACACACACTACAACCAATCAAACTAGCCGTAATGAATAGTAATACCTACTTTTTAAAATTTTATAAATTTTATCTCTCAAAATGGACTTCATTTTTTGATTCGAAATATCGAATTTAGCCTAGGGTGAAATTTTGGTACTTTTCGGATAACTTTTATATTTTGATGAATAGTGAAAATTACTAAATTTTAATTAAAAACAACTTTTTTAATCAAAATAATTAGTAGGGATAAATTATGAATTTGAGTGGTTTTAAAGTATATTTAGAATTTATTTTTACCATTTAATACAATTTTGGTCATTGGACAAAATTTCACAATTAAACCGGACATAAACAAGTGTCAATCTTTTGATAGTTATTATCTCTTAAAAACACGCTTTTTGTTTTAACAACGGGAATTAATTTTAAATTAATTTCTACCACTTCTGTGTTTTGAATTTGAAAAAATGGATTCCATATTTGAAATCAGGATTTTCAAATTGTGTAAATAGGTAACTTTTATTTTTAGACATTTTGAATAATTACTTCGGTAAATATTTTATTTAGCATGGTTAAAGGGTAAATCCGGTAAATAAGGGTTAAAAAATAATATTATAATAAAAAAAAATTACCCTAAAACGTGTCCTAACCTTATTGGTTGATACATTTCCGACCATGGGCATCTTTGGGTCGATTTTGGGACCCCATGGAGCCACTTGTAAGTGATAGGGACACTTTATTTTAATTAAGTTAAAATGAATACCAAAATGACACAAGCATATATCTTTTAGAAAAACAATTTTTACATAGGGTTATATATGTTGAATTTTTAACTATAAATATTCATTAGAAATATAAAAATATTTTCTACATAATGGTATTTTATTTATAATTTTTAGAAATTAAATAATTTAATTTATTTATGACACATGGTGATGCAATAATTACCATAATAGTGAAAAATTAGAATAATTGATATTATAAATACACAAATAAATTTAATTTGAGACTTTTTATAAATAACAATAATTTTCTAGGTTAATATGGAATGTTAGGATTTATTTAATTAACTTTTTTTGAAGTAATCATTATTTTATGAGTTTTACAAAAATCAATTATTGAATAGTGTCAAAATTGACATAAAAGAGTTTTTAAAACAAATATTATATTATTAATTGATATTAAATTCCTAAAAATCTAAGGTTCATCCAAGAGAATTATATCATGATATGTGTATCATTAATGGACCACTTTGTGGTCTCTTGGATGTATATAGTAAGTTTATTAACCATATAATATAAAAATACAGAGAGACATTGTAAAAGTGAAACTAATTAACTAAGAGTTAATACTTAAAGATAAGGTTATTATAGTGACCCAAACCTGTCTAAATTTTATTGGTTCAGTTATTTTAGACCCATCGCCACCTTAACATTTAAATAATCCACTTCTGAGCCATTAGAAACCGAATATGAATTTATTATAAAATAATATTTCTTGCTTTTCCAAAGGTGCCCCTCACCCCTCTTATAAAAGGGCACTCCTCCTTCTCACTAATTCACACATTCAAAGCCTTTTGGTTCGGCCAAACCCTGCCAAAATACTCTCTAAACTTCCCTCACTTCATCCTAGAGTCCTTCCTTTATTCATAAAGCCAACATAAGAGCCCTTTTGATCAAATCAAAAGGAAGAACCTGAAGAAGAGGTAATGATTTCACCACCCTTTTCCAAGTTCCTTTCTTCTTCCACTTATTTTTCCTTTGTTATTACCATTATAAAATAATAACTACAGTATCTTATATATAATGTGATGTTATTATAAATATTGTACAACCATATTCAGTATTCTATCCATCCTTTTAATAACATGTCACCATACGTGCGTACGTACGGCTTACCGTCTCCACGTCGTGGTGTAATTGTTATTCAATAAATTATTATTTGGATGGGTATAATAATGATTTATAATTCATGTAAATAATAAATATAACATGATAATAATTCTGTATATATTATATACCATCCAATTATATATTATTTTAATATCAAGAGAATGATATTGTCGCTCGTGCGTACATACGGACTACCATCTCCACGAACACGATGAGATTCATTCTCCATCGTATCCATTCAAGTATAATTATCATTTTATGATTTAAAAATAATGTTTAGGGACTTGATATCATTCTGGATATGAATAAGATACAACCTATACATTAAAAACATGGCTTACGTAACAAAACATATAAAATAAAATGAGTAAGTTAACACCCGAAACAATGATAATACTAAGATATTATTCATAAATCAATGTTAAAAGATCATATATGATATCATATTAATGTATATTATTCTTGTATAATTTAATAACAATTATTTCACCATTATACAGGAGGTTAACCTACCCCCAACCAAGGAAAAGTACAAGGTAAGGTTTTATTTCGCAATCTCTTCATTATCCGAGGTTGTTTATACGTAATAATCTACTGGGATTTCTTTATCATCCACATCCATGTTTCTTCGAAATGTATTTCAAAACATTTTTACTATTTACAAAGAATATGGGTTAAAGTAATTTATACCCTTGTTTGACTTTTTATAATAGTTTTATAAAGTAATCTTTCCGTCGTTTTCCAAACAAGGTGCTTTTAACCTTTTTGACAAAATTAAGGTAAAAATGTTTTTTTTAACTTATACGGCGGGTGCGGCTATTCTCCACCATTATAAAATCGTTGAAACTTACCTTACAATATTATAATAATATTTTCAAAGTAAATGTTTTATTTTATAATTATGTGACTTTAAATGATTTCAAAATGAATATTTTAAGAATTTGTGAAAGGTACTCTTTATCAAGATCGTAATTTTAAATGTTTTAAAGATTTATCTTTATAAATCTTTTAATTAATGTCCATTTTTTCAAAATGATTTTAAGGATTTTTTTATATGGGCATGAATGTTTTGAAATGATATTTCTTTTCAAAAGTTTCAAAGTGGTATGGGACACTTTGATTCAAAAGTCTCTTTTAAATTACTTCATTTATAAATGTGTGACTTTTCAATGATTTCGAGAAAAGAGATATTTCTCTCAAATAGTTTTGATTTCATCTATGTAAACATCCTTTGATAGATTTTAAGCTTATTTGATGTTGATTTATTATACAAAACTTTTGTATTGTATTGAAGGTTTTTTGATATGTTTTACTGTGAATGTGTTATTTTTATACCATTTATGGTTTATGGAGAAAGTATTGACATTTCGTATGATATTTTTAATACGAATGTTTATGTTATGTTTAAACCTTTTAATATGGGAATGAATTGGACTTAGTAAGTGACGGGTGGAGCCTGCTATAGCACCTTGATTCATTAGTAGGTCTCATGAGACAAACTAGTGTCATGGAACAAGGCCTTGACAAAATCTTATTTTTAGTCTTGGCATGAGGCCTTGGATATGTGGTTATGATAGTCTGGCATTATGCATTCCATCATTATGAAAGTGGTTATTGATATTTCATGTGATTATTCGACTAGTAGAATATTCATGTGAATAAGAAAATGACATTATTTCATTTTACCTTTTCCATTTTGTGATGAAGTTCATGTTTTAAAGTCTTTTGTGTTAGTTATACATTCCCTCAAATGTTTATGCTTATTTATGAAAGTTTCTGCTGTATTGCTTACCCTTACTGAGAGTTTGAGCTCACCCTTTTCTATGTTTTAATTTTCCCAGGATTCCAAGAAGTGTATTTTGATAGATATGCAGGGTTAAGACAAGGGAATAATGGAATTCATAAAGGATTATTTATGTTGTTTTTTATGTTATGAAGTGTAATGTAACATTCATGTATGTAATATATTTTCCAAGACTGCTAAAATGATCGGTTCTTCGGGACTTGATTCCTTGTAATCATGCCAATGTATTAAAATAATGCACTGACTCTGGGTCACTAGGGTCGGGGCGTTACAGTTGGTATCATAGGAAGTTTAGAAATAACCTTGGAAACTAGATTTAGATAAACTCTGATTAGAGCACATAGCCCTAAGATAGACTTTGATGATTAGTATAGAAGAACTTCCTAGAATTTTGGTATTGTAGAGATTTTGTTAGTTTTCCAAGCAATAAATCCCTGTCTGGATAGGAGCAGGTAGAGGCGGCTCTAGCACAGATGTACCTAGGGGTAAAACCTGAAAACACCGCTTTGAGCTAGACTCGAACAGGAACTGTTGCATGACAACGGGCCTTGCTGCACTCTTGGTTACGAAGCTCCCGGGGGATATGCTTAGGATAATTCTAATTTTAATTACAAACCATTATGAAGGGCTCGTGAGTATATACTTACTCAAAGAAAACATTTTTTATGATTATGGATTATATCCATAAACTGTTCAATTTTCATTAGGAATTATTTATTGCAATTCATAAACTGGCCTAGTTTATGCTATTGTATAGAAATGGTGCCCAGTAGAAGGAATGTGAACTCCACTAATACGTATGATCCAAAGAGTAAGAAGGATCGTATCTTTCAGGGTATTAAGACATCATTTAGAAGGGAAATAGTCTCCCACTTATTATCAACATATGAAGAAATAGTATCATGTGTGGATAAGATAACTAAAGAGTTTACTGAGTCCTATGTCTTTGAAGGGAAGAAAGAGAAGAAAAGGATGGAAGAGATAAAGATGGATAAAGGGGAGAGGGAAAAGAAGAATTTCCCCATATGTGATAACTGTGGAAAGAAACACCCTGGAACTTGCCTGAAATGAATGGGAGTTTTTTATAAGTGTGAAGGAAAAAGGGCACAAAGTACGTGACTGCAAGGGTAAGAAAATGGTTTCAAATGTACAATGCTTCATTTGCATGGAGTTTGGACACTATGAAAACCTATGTCCCAGTCATCAGACTATGCCGCAAATGATTCTATTGGATAATAATCAAGTTATGATACTACCACAGATGAAGAGGAATGATTAGAGTTCTTATGTTGATTATGTCATTTGAGTGTTGTATCAACAATGTACTTGTTATAATAATTATAGAGTATATAAGGATTGTACTACATTACTATTTCATTAAGGACTTGAGATTATGTGGAACAAAGAAAAGTGACTCAATAGCAGGATAAATTTTTGGAAAATATATGGTTGAAAGAATGATAAACCATAATATAGTTCTGATACCGAGGTAGTGATTTTAGAATAATACATGATTGATTTGGATAAATGATATTGGATATTCTTGACTACCTTGAAATTGATTAATGATTTGTATATTCCATCATTGTTGGGGTTTACAACATTTTTGGATTGAAGGAGTATATCCATTATTATTTAAGGAATAAGGGATCATGAATGTAATCAATAAGGTTTTATGGTAATTCAGGATGTTGCAGTGTTTTAAAAGAATACATGATGAAGGTGTTCACATGTTATTATGAAGAAAAAGGATCTTCATTTTTGTACTAAAATCATTTTGAATAGTTCTAGTTTGGATTATTTTTGGATTTTCATAAAAGGACAACCCGGAGGTTGGGCGGCAACCTGTCGCGTCCGGCAAGGCCACGAGACTTGAACCCACAACCAAAGGGCGGCAAGGGTGTATCACCTACCACTAGCCCACATAATGTCCGGGGTTAAATAATGTAGTTTTTTTTAAAGATATGGTAGATGAATTATAAAATCGTTTTTTTTACCCTATACGAATAGGATAAATAGAATATATTTTTTACGTTCTATTATCTTTTAGAGTGGAAGATGAGTTTGTGGTAGAAATTAGTTAAAGGATGGAACTCTACTTGTCAAGAATATATTTTTCTTCTTCTCTTATTATATGAAGAAATTAATTCTTATACTTTATTTAAGGAATCCTAAAACCAAAAATGTGTTATCCTAATACCCTATGTTTTGGTGAACCGATGGTATTTCAAATCAGCATAGATTAATGAATTTAAGGACCTCAATTTTACACTTGTTTGTGATTGATGACCTCAATCACTACCTATAAATATTTACATTTTTTCTCCAATTATATGTCACTAATTGACACAAATGTTCTCTAATCGAGATCATAATTTTGTGGTGACCCTTTCATTTCTCTTTTCCTCATATTAAGACTAAATTTTAGTAACCCAATTTCCGATGTGGGTTTTCCCATAAAGATATTTTCTATTTTGAACCTTTTATTTTCGAAGAACAATTTCAAATTGCGAGGAAACAATTTAATGAAGTAGGGGAGATTGTAACATCCCAAGATTTCATAGTGTGTTATTTCTACAAAATAATTCAATAACTTGCACTACACGCAACACCGAGTTCAAGCGCACCATGACTTACCAAACAAGCCGTTCAAAATAGGTTATGAATAATATTAACTAAATTTTAAACTATATATAATCCTTATAATTTTAGAAACCATATTATGAGTTTCCTAGAAATAATGTAAGAACAAATTCTTTTTTTCAGATAAAATTAGTATTTTTCAAAAATGCACTTTTACAAACTTTAATAGTGAACCCTTTTTAAATCCAATATTTTAAACTTTTATATATTCAATTTGACTAAATAAATTTATTCTTTAGAATGGGTACATAAAAAAAATTACAATTTAACACACCAAGCTTCCACGGTATGCTTCTCTTTGAAAAATATAGTAGCGTGTGTTGTACGCAACTTCGAGTTCTAACACACACTACAACCAATCAAACTAGCCGTAATGAATAGTAATACCTACTTTTTAAAATTTTATAAATTTTATCTCTCAAAATGGACTTCATTTTTGGATTCGAAATATATAATTTATCCTAGGTTGAAATTTTGGTACTTTTCGGATAACTTTTATATTTTGATGAATAGTGAAAATTACTAAATTTTAATTAAAAACAACTTTTTTAATCAAAATAATTAGTACTGATAAATAATGAATTTGAGTGGTTTTAAAGTATATTTAGAATTTATTTTTACCATTTAATATTATTTTGGTCATTGTACAAAATTTCACAATTAAACCGGACATAAACAAGTGTCAATCTTTTGATAGTTATTATCTCTTAAAAACACGCTTTTTGTTTTAACAACGGGAATTAATTTTAAATTAATTTCTACCGCTTCTGTGTTTTAAATTTGGAAAAATGGATTCCATATTTGTAATCAGGATGTTCAAATTGTGTAAATAGGTAACTTTTATTTTTAGACATTTTGAATAATTACTTCGGTAAATATTTTATTTACCATGGTTAAAGGGTAAATCCGGTAAATAAGGGTTAAAAAATAATATTATAATAATAAAAAATTACCCTAAAACATGTCCTAACCTTATTTGTTGATACATTTCTGACCATGGGTATCTTTGGGTCGATTTTGGGACCCCATGGAGCCACTTGTAAGTGATAGGGACACTTTATTTTAATTAAGTTAAAATGAATACAAAAATGACACAAGCATATATCTTTTAGAAAAACAATTTTTACATAGAGTTATATATGTTGGATTTTCAACTATAAATATTAATTAGAAAGATAAAAAAATTATAAATAATGGTATTTTATTTATAATTTTTAGACATTAAATAATTTAATTTATTTATGACACAATAGTAATGCAGTAATTACCGTAATAGTGAACAATTAGAATAATTGATATTATAAATACACAAATAAATTTAATTTGAGACTTTTTATAAATAAAAATAATTTTATAGGTTAATATGTAATGTTAGGATTTATTTAATTAACTTTTTTAGAATTAATCATTCTTTTATGAGTTTTACAAAAATCAATTATTGAATAGTGTCAAAATTGACATAAAAGAGTTTTTAAAACAAATATTATATTATTAATTGATATTAAATTCCTTAAAATATAAGGTTCGTCCAAGAGACTTATATCATGATATTTTTATCATTAATGTACCACTTGGTGGTCTCTTGGATGTATATAGAAATTTTATTAACCATATAATATAAAAATACAAAGAGACATTGTAAAAGTGAAACTAATTAACTAAGAGTTAGTACTTAAAGATAAGGTTAATATAGTGACCCAAACCTGTATAAATTATATTGGTTGAGTTATTTTAGACACATACCCACCTTAACCTTTAAATAATCCACTTTTGAGTCATTATAAACCGAATATTAATTTATTATAAAATAGTATTTCTAGCTTTTCCAAAGGTGCCCCTCACCCCTCTTATAAAAGGGCACTCCTCCTTCTCACTAATTCACACATTCAAAGCCTTTTGGTTCGGCCAACCAATACCCAAATACTCTCTCAACTTCCCTAAATTCATCCTATAGGACTTACTTTATTCATAAAGCCAACAAAATATCCCTTTTGATCAAATCAAAAGGAAGAACCCGAAGAAGAGGTAATGATTTCACCACCCTTTTCCAAGTTCCTTTCTTCTTCCACTTCTTCTTCATTTGTTATTACCATTATAAAATAATAAATCCAGTATCTTATATATACTGTGATGTTATTATAAATATATTACAACCATATTCAGTATTCTATCCATCCTTTGAATAACATGTCACCATACGTGCGTACGTACGGCTTACCGTCTCCACGTCGTGGTGTAGTTGTTATTCAATAAATTATTATTTGGATGGGTATAATAATGATTTATAATTCATGTAAATAATAAATATAACATGATAATAATTCTTTATATATTATATAACATCCAATTATATATTATTTTAATGTCAAGAGAATGATATTGTCGCTCGTGCGTACGTACGGACTACCGTCTCCACAAACGCGATGAGATTCATTCTCCATTGTATCCATTCAAGTATAATTATCATTTGATGATTTAAAAATAATGTTTAAGGACTTGATATCATTCTGGATATGAATAAGATACAACCTATCCATTACAAACATGTCTTATATAACAAAACATATAAAAGAAAACGAGTAAGTTAAAAACTGAAACAACGATAATAATAAGATATTATTAACAAATCAATGTTAAAAGATCATATATGATATCATATTAATGTATATGATTCTTGTATAATTTAATAACAATTATTTCACCATTATACAGTAGGTTAACCTACCCCCAACCAAGGAAAAGTACAAGGTAAGTTTTTATTTTGCAATCTCTTCATTATCTGAGGTTGTTTATACGTAATAATCTATTGGGATTTCTTTATCATCCACATCCATGTTTCTTCAAAATGTATTTCAAAACATTTTTACTATTTACAAAGAATATGGGTTAAAGTCATTTATACCCTTGTTTGACTTTTTATAAGAGTTTTATAAAGTAATCTTTATGTTGTTTTCCAAACAAGGTGCTTTTAACCTTTTTGACAAAATTAAGGTAAGAATGTTTTTTTAACTTATACGGAGGGTGCGGCTATTATCCATCGTTATAAAATCGTTGAAACTTACCTTACAAGATTATAAGAATATTTTCAAAGTAAATGTTTTATTTTATAATTATGTGACTTTAAATGATTTCAAAATGAATTTTTTAAGAATTTGTGAAAGGTACTCTTTATCAAGATCATAATTTTAAATTTTTTAAAGATTTATCTTTCTAAATATTTTAATTAATGTCCATGTTTTCAAAATTACTTTAAGGATTTTTTTATATGGACATGAATTTTTTGAAATGATATTTCTTTTCAAAAGTTTCAAAGTGGTATGGTACACTTTGATTCAAAAGTCTCTTTTAAATTACTTCCTTTATAAATGTGTGACTTTTCAATGATTTTGAGAAAAGAGATATTTCTCTCAAATAGTTTTGATTTCATCTATGTCAACATCATTTGATGGATTTTAAGCTTATTTTATGTTGATTTATTATAAAAAACTTTTGTATTGTATTGAAGGTTTTATGATATGTTTTACTGTGGATGTGTTATTTTTATACCATTCATGGTTTATGGAGAAAGTATTGACATTTCGTATGCTAGTTTTAATACGAATGTTTATGTTATGTTTAAACCTTTTCATATGGGAATGCATTGGACTTAGTAAGTGATGTGTGGAGCCCTATATAGCTCCTTGATGCATCCGTAGGTCTCATGAGACAAACTAGTGTCTTGGCACAAGGCCTTGACAAAATCTTATTTGTAGTCTTGGCACGAGGCCTTGGCTATGTGGTTATGATAGTCTGGCATTATGCATTCCATTATTATGAAAGTGGTTATTGATATTTCATGTGATTATTCGACTAGTAGAATATCCATGTGAATAATAAAAAGACATTATTTCATTTTACCTTTTCCATTTTATGCTGAAGTTCAAGTTTTAAAGGCTTTTGTTTTAGTTATACATTCCCTCAAATGTTTATGCTTATTTCTGAAAGTTTTTGCTGTATTGATTACCCTTACTGAGCGTTTGAGCTCTCCCCTTTCTATGTTTTATTTTTCCCAGGATTCCAAGAAGTGTATTGTGATAGATAAGCAGGGTTAAGACAAGGAAATAATGGCATTCATAAAGGATTATTTATGTTGTTTTGTATGTTATTAAGTGTAATGTAACATTCATGTATGTAATCTATTTTCCAAGACTGCTAAACTGATCGGTTCTTTGGGACTTGATTCCTTGTAATAATTCCAATGTATTAAAATAATGCACCGACTCTGGGTCACTAGGGTCGGGGCGTTATAGTTGGTATCAAAGGAAGTTTAGCAATAACCTTGGAAACTAGATTTAGATAAACTCTGATTAGAGCACATAGCCCTAAGATAGAATTTGAGGATTAGTATAGAATAACTTCCTAGAATTTTGGTATTGTAGAGATATTTTGAGTTTTCTGAGCAATACATCCATGTCTGGATACGAGCAGGTAGAGGCGGCTCTAGCACAGATGTACCTAGGGGTAAAACCCGAAAACACCAATTTGAGCTAGACTCGAACGGGAACTGGTGCACAACAACGGGCCTTACTGCACTCTTGGTTACGACACTCATGGGGGATATGCTTAGGATAATTCTCATTTTATTTACAAACCATTATGAAGGGATCATGAGTATATACTTACTTAAAGAAAACATTTTTTATGATTATGGATTATATCCATAAACTGATCAATTTTCATTAGGAATTATTTATTACAATTTATAAACTGACCTAGTTTATGTTATTGTATAGAAATGGCACCCAGTAGAAGGAATGTGAACTCCAGTAATATGTATTATCCAAAGAGTAAGAAGGGTCATATCTTTCATGGTATTAAGACATCATTTAGAAGGGAAATAGTCTCCCACTTATTATCAACATATGAAGAAATAGTATCATGTGTGGATAAGATAACTAAAGAGTTTACTGAGTCCTATGGCTTTGAAGGGAAGCAAGATAAGAAAAAGATGGAAGGGAGAAAGATGGATAAAGGGGTTAGGGAAAAGAAGAATTTCCCCATATGTGATAACTGTGGAAAGAAACACCCTGGAACTTGCCTGAAATGAATGGGAGTTTGTTATAAGTGTGGAGGAAAAAGGGCACAAAGTATGTGACTGCAAGGGTAAGAAAATGATTTCAAATGTACAATGCATCATTTTCAAGGGGTTTGGACACTATGCGAACCTATGTCCCAGTCATCAGACTATGCTTCAAATGATTCTATTGGATAATAATCAAGTTATGATACTACCATAGATGAAGAGGAATGATTAGAGTTCTTATGTTGATTATGTCATTTGAGTGTTGTATAAACAATGTACTTGTTATAATAATTATAGAGTATATAAGGATTGTACTGCAGTACTATTTCATTAAGGACTTGATATTGTGTGGAAAAAAGAAAAGTGACTCAATAGCAGGATAAATTTTTGAAAAATATATGGTTGAGAGAATGATAAACCATAATATAGTTCTGATACCGAGGTAGTGATTTTAGAATAATACATGATTGATTTGGATAAATTATAATGGATATTCTTGAATACCTTGAAACTGATTAATGATTTGTATATTCCATCATTGTTGGGGTTTACAACATTTTTGTATTGAAGGAGTATATCCATTATTATTTAAGAAATAAGGGATCATGAATGTAATCAATAAGGTTTTATGGTAATTCAGGATGTTGTAGTGTTTTAAAAGAATACATGATGAAGGTGTTCACATGTTATTATACAGCAAAAAGGATCTTCATTTTTGTACTAAAATCATTTTTAATAGTTCTAGTTTGGATTATTTTTGGATTCCCATAAAAGGACAACCCGGAGGTTGGGCGGAAACCCGTCGTGTCCGGAAAGGCCACGAGACTTGAACCCACAACCGAAGGGTGAAAAGGGTGTATCACCTACCACTGGCCCACGTAATGTCCGGGATTAAATAATGTAGTTTTTTTTTAAAGATATGGTATATGAATTATAAATTCATTTTTTGGAACCCTATACGAATAGGATAAATAGAATATATTTTTTACGTTCTATTATCTTTTAGAGTGAAAGATGAGTTTGTGGTAGAAATTAGTTAAAGGGTGGAACTCTACTTGTCAAGAATATATTTTTATTCTTCTCTTATTCTATGAAGAAATTAATTCGTATACTTTATTTAAGTAATCATAAAACCAAAAATGTGTTATCCTAATACCCTATGTTTTGGTGAACTGATGGTATTTCAAATCATCATAGATTGATGAACTTAAGGACCTAAATTTTACACATGTTTGTGATTGATGACCTCAATCGCTACCTATAAATATTTACGTTTTTCCTCCAATTATATGTCTCTAATTTCCACCAATATTCTCCTAATAGAGATCATAATTTGGTGGTGACCCTTTCATTTCTCTTTTTCTCATATTAAGACTAAATTTCAGTAACCCAATTTCCGATGTGGGTTTTCCCACAAAGATATTTTCTATTTTGAACCTTTTATTTTCGAAGAACAATTTCAAATTGCGAGGACACAATTTAATGAAGGATGGGAGATTGTAACACCCCAAGATTTCATAGTGTGTTATTTCTTCAAAATAATTCAATAACTTGCACTACACGCAACACGGAGTTCAAGCGCACCATGAATTACCAAACAAGTCGTTCAAAAGAGGTTATTAATAGTATTAACTAAATTTTAAACTATATATAATCCTTATAATTTTAGAATCCATATTATGAGTTTCTTAGACATAATGTAAGAACAAATTCTTTTTTTCAGATAAAAGAATTATTTTTCAAAAATGCACTTTTACCAACTTTAATAGTGAACCCTTTTGAAATCCAATATTTTAAACTTTTATATATTCAATTTGACTAAATAAATTTATTCTTTATAATGGGGACATAAAAAAATTACAATGTAACACCCCAAGCTTCCACGGTACGCTTCTCTTTGAAAAATTCAGTAGCGTGTGTTGTACGCAACTTCGAGTTCTAACACACACTACAACCAATCAAACTAGCCGTAATGAATAGTAATACCTACTTTTTAAAATTTTATAAATTTTATCTCTCAAAATGGAATTCAATTTTGGATTCGAAATATCGAATTTAGCCTAGGGTGAAATTTTGGTACTTTTCGGATAACTTTTATATTTTGATGAATAATGAAAATTACTAAATTTTAATTAAAAATAACTTTTTTAATCAAAATAATTAGTAGTGATAAATTATTAATTTGAGTGGTTTTAAAGTATATTTAGAATTTATTTTTACCATTTAATACAATGTTGGTCATTGGACAAAATTTCACAATTAAACCGGACATAAACAAGTGTCAATCTTTTGATAGTTATTATCTCTTAAAAACACGCTTTTTGTTTAAACAACGGGAATTAATTTTAAATTAATTTATACCACTTCTGTGTTTTGAATTTAGAAAAATGGATTCCATATTTGGAATCAGGATGTTCAAATTGTGTAAATAGGTAAATTTTATTTTTAGACATTTTGAATAATTACTTCGGTAAATATTTTATTTACCATGGTTAAAGGGTAAATATGGTAAATAAGGGTTAAAAAATAATATTATAATAATAAAAAATTACCTTAAAACGTGTCCTAACCTTATTGGTTGATACATGTCTGACCATGGGTGTCTTTGGGTCGATTTTGGGACCCCATGGAGCCACTTGTAAGTGATAGGGACACTTTATTTTAATTAAGTTAAAAAGAATACAAAAATGACACAAGCATATATCTTTTAGAAAAACAATTTTTACATAGGGTTATATATGTTGTATTTTCAACTATAAATATTCATTAGAAAAATAGAAAAAATTTCTACATAATGGTATTTTATTTATAATTTTTAGACATTAAATAATTTAATTTATTTATGACACAATGGTGATGCAGTAATTACCATAATAGTGAAAAATTAGAATAATTGATATTATAAATACACAAATAAATTTAATTTGAGACTTTTTATAAATACCAATAATTTTATAGGTTAATATGGAATTTTATTATTTATTTAATTAACTTTTTTCGAAGTAATCATTATTTTATGAGTTTTACAAAAATCAATTATTTGATAGTGTCAAAATTGACATAAAAGAGTTTTTAAAACAAATATTATATTATTAATTGATATTAAATTCCTAAAAATCTATGGTTTGTACAAGAGACTTATATCATGATATTTGTATCATTAATGGACCACTTGGTGGTCTCTTGGATGTATATATAGTAAGTTTATTAACCATATAATATAAAAATACAAAGAGACATTGTAAAAGTGAAACTAATTAACTAAGAGTTAATACTTAAAGATAAGGTTAATATAGTGACCCAAACCTGTCTAAATTATATTGGATGAGTTATTTTAGACCCATACCCACATTAAACTTTAAATAATCCACTTTTGAGCCATTAGAAACCGAATATGAATTTATTATAAAATAATATTTCTAGCTTTTCCAAAGGTGCCCCTCACCCCTCTTATAAAAGGGCACTCCTCCTTCTCACTAATTAACACATTAAAAGCCTTTTTGTTCAGCCAAACCCTGCCCAAATACTCTCTCAACTTCCCTCACTTCATCTTAGAGGCCTTCCTTTAGTCAGAAATCCAACATAATAGCCCTTTTGATCAAATCAAAAGGAAGAACCTGAAGAAGAGGTAATGATTTCACCACCCTTTTCCAAGTTCCTTTCTTCTTCCACTTCTTCTTCCTTTGTTATTATCATTATAAAATAATAACTACAGTATTTTATATATACTGTGATGTTATTATAAATATGGTACAACTATATTCAGTATTCTATCCATCCTTTGAATAACATGTCACCATACGTGCGTACGTACGGCTTACCGTCTCCAGGTCGTGGTGTAATTGTTATTCAATAAATTATTATTTGGATGGGTATAATAATGATTTATAATTCATGTAAATAATAAATATAACATGATAATAATTCTGTATATATTATATAACATCCAATTATATATTATTTTAATATCAAGAGAATGATATTGTCGCTCGTGCGTACGTACGGACTACCGTCTCCACGAACGCGATGAGATTCATTCTCCATCGTATCCATTCAAGTATAATTATCATTTGATGATTTAAAAATAATGTTTAAGGACTTGATATCATTCTGGATATGAATAAGATACAACCTATCCTTTACAAACATAGCTTACATAACAAAACATATAAAAGAAAACGAGTAAGTTAACACCCGAAACAACGATAATACTAAGATATTATTAACAAATCAGTGTTAAAAGATCATATATGATATCATATTAATGTATATGATTATTTTATAATTTAATAACAATTATTTCACCATTATACAGTAGTTTAACCTACCCCCAACCAAGGAAAAGTACAAGGTAAGGGTTTATTTCGCAATCTCTTCATTATCCGAGGTTGTTTATACGTAATAATCTATTGGGATTTCTTTATCATCCACATCCATGTTTCTTCGAAATGTATTTCAAAACATTTTTACTATTTACAAAGAATATGGGTTAAAGTCATTTATACCCTTGTTTGACTTTTTATAAGAGTTTTATAAAGTAATCTTTCCGTCATTTTCCAAACAAGGTGCTTTTAACCTTTTCGACAAAATTAAGGTAAGAATGTTTTTTTTAACTTATACGGCGGGTGTGGCTATTCTCCACCGTTATAAAATTGTTGAAACTTATCTTACAAGCTTATAATAATATTTTCAAAGTAAATGTTTTATTTTATAATTATGTGACTTTAAATGATTTCAAAATGAATATTTTAAGAATTTGTGAAAGGTACTCTTTATCAAGATCATAATTTTAAATATTTTAAAGATTTATCTTTCTAAATATTTTAATTATTGTACATGTTTTCAAAATGATTTTAAGGATTTTTTTTATAGGGACATGAATGTTTTGAAATGATATTTCTTTTCAAAAGTTTCAAAGTGTTATGGGACACTTTGATTCAAAAGTCTCTTTTAAATTACTTCCTTTATAAATGTGTGACTTTTCAATGATTTTGAGAAAAGAGATATTTCTCTCAAATAGTTTTGATTTCATCTATGTCAACATCTTTTGATGGATTTTAATCTTATTTTATGTTGATTTATTATACAAAACTTTTGTATTGTATTTAAGGTTTTGTGATATGTTTTACTGTGGATGTGTTATTTTTATACCATTCATGGTTTATGGAGAAAGTATTGACATTTCGTATGCTAGTTTTAATACGAATGTTTATGTTATGTTTAAACCTTTTCATATGGGAATGCATTGGACTTAGTAAGTGATGGGTGGAGCCCGCTATAGCTCCTTGATGCATCGGTAGGTCTCATGAGACGAACTTGTGTCTTGGAACAAGGCCTTGACAAAATCTTATTTGTAGTCTTGGCACGAGTCCTTGGCTATGTGGTTATGATAGTCTGGCATTATGCATTCCATCATTATGAAAGTGGTTATTGATATTTCATGTGATTATTCGACTAGTAGAATATCCATGTGAATAAGAAAAAGAAATTATTTCATTTTACCTTTTCCATTTTGTGCTGAAGTTCAAGTTTTAAAGGCTTTTGTGTTAGTTATACATTGACTCAAATGTTTATGCTTATTTTTGAAAGTTTGTGTTGTATTGCTTACCCTTACTGAGCATTTGAGCTCACCCCTTTCTATGTTTTATTTTTCCCAGGATTCCAATAAGTGTATTGTGATTGATGTGAAGGGTTAAGACAAGGTAATAATAGCATTCATAAAGGATTATTTATGTTGTTTTGTATGTTATGAAGTGTAATGTAACATTCATGTATGTAATCTATTTTCCAAGACTGTTAAACTGATCAGTTCTTCGGGACTTTATTCCTTGTAATCATGCCAATGTATTAAAACAATGCATCGACTCTGGGTCACTGGGGTCGGGGCATTACAGACTCAATGCTGGTTTGTGCTTAAGCCTTGAGCGATACTTGGATCCGGTTGAGGGATTCCTTGGATGGGATCACTGGCTAATTATAGTTATACCTTGAGTGATACATGGATCTATTTGAGGGATTCCTTGGATGGAATCATAGTCTGGATGTTTTATGATCAGAATGATGATTCTATTCCATATTAGTTATGAGACTTGAATGAGTACTTCTTGATAGGATTGACCATTGGTATACAGAATCCATGTTTAAGTGATTGGAGGTGAGTATATGTGAACCTATGTGTAGTATGAGTATCCCCCCTATGGTAATGTACCTTGCTCAGAGACTTTTCAAGCGTTGGACGAAGGAGGTATATTTTGATTGGGATTACAGACCAAAAGTTCGACTTAATGGTACATGGCTTGAGTGGCACAACATCCAACTCGATTCCCTTGCATAGGATGTCTAGTTGACTGGGATTATGCACCTAAGGATTGACTGTTATTGTGGTTTCATGTTATTGATTCATATACCAATGAATATACATATCTATGTATATATGTATAGGTATGGTACTATACATGTGTACATATATAGTTATGGACATCCATGGTGGCACTTGATCAGTTGACAGGGATTACGGACCATGGTTTTGACTATGGTTTCACATTTGGTTTACTTATTTTTTTAGTGTCTCGGATAAAATGAGCACTCAAATTTTTCATACACTTATAGAAGCACATTTATAGTTTTCTTGTTAGGGTGGCCTATTAAGATTATCTCTCACCCCTACACATACACCTTGGTGTACGTGTAGACCTTATATATGCTTTTTAGGTTGAACATGAATTTCATGGTGGATAGGGTTGAGTCCCAGTGTTACTTGTTCAAGTAGAGTTGCTCATGTGGTTCTACTAATCGGGATGGTACAGTTCAATAGTGTCTAGAGATCTGGTACGTGGGTTGAATCAGAGTTAGTAGTAGAGCCCTGTACTTTTACTTTCAGTTTCTCTTTTACTTGTATCTGTATGGTCGGACTAGTGGGTGACCAATGTTGTATTGTATGACATAGATGTTTGGGCTTTTACAACATTTTATTTATTATTATATCATGTTCTTTTTCAGTTGTTTTCAACTTACGTACTCTATTTACTTTCCGTTGTGTATGATACTTATTTATTTACCTTGATTTCTACTTTGATATGAGGGAATAGTCTCCCCACTATCACACCCTAGTCCCTCACTACTAGTCAGAATCCTCTGATGTATGGGGAGGTGAGTTTGAGGCTTAGTAACCCACCAGCTCAGAGCACTGATTTAGTGGCATCGGGGTCGGGACATCACACAGTTTCTGTGATAAAAATATTAATTAACATAGTGAAATTGAATAAGATATATCGTGATAAATATGAATGTATTTTGTAATGTGTTTTGTGATATTACTTGTGGGGGAGTGGCAAATGAGATATGGTTGTGAAGTGGGGTTTTGATGGTTGTGATGGTTGTGTAGTTGTGTAGTTGTGAAGCGAGGCTACAATGGAAGATGGATTTGGACTTGGTTGTTGGGATTTTGTTTCACTATACTGCTTATTATGTTTTGTGTTATGTTAGTTTCATGGTTGGTATAGATAATGAATTGAATAATAATAATGAACTATAATTATTACATGATAATGATTTAAACAGCATGTTTAATGGATGAATTGATTATGATCTTTAAGTATAAATAAAACTACATGTTTAATGGAACATGTCATAAATGGAGAATTTGTAAAATGGATTAATGATAGTTCAAGACTAAAATATAAATTTTGTCTTGTGCTTTTCTTGTATGGTGTTATGCAGTTAGAGGTGGCAGGAAAGTGGGGAAGTCATGAGTAGGTTGGTGTTTTGTTTATAAACTCATAGGTTGGGATTATGTTCTTTTTCTCTATATGTAGGTATCCATTTTATATTCTCGTGATTTATATATGCACCCTACCCATGTCGATCACTATATGATGAAACCCACATAGGCATGTGGGGGGTGTCTTTCCCAACATCCTAGTAGGAGGATGGATGGTTGGCCACCCACTCTTCCCTGGCCCCTCTTCTAGGAAATAATGGCATGTGTGTCTTTAGGTGAGTTGTGATGTGGTTTCCTAGGTGTCTTTGGGATGAGTTGTGGTTTGGTGTCCTAGGTGTCTTCAGGATGATTTTTTGGTGTGTTTTCCCAAAAGTATTTGGGATGAGATGTGATGTGACGTGATGTGATGTGTAGATGAGGTGTGTGCAGGTGGGATGTGATGTGATATATTCAAAAAAGGTGGGAGCGCCAAGACATTTGTCCTTGCGGTGTGAGAGCATATAATTAGTTGAAAAGTAGGGTGGGGTACCCTATTATCAATGTTCATAGTATTATACTATTTTACTTGGATGTGTTATTCGGTGTACAAGCCTTGGTGAGATTGGTGTTATGGTTAGTCTACCTATTAGGTATTTTTTAGTTCTATTGTTTTCTTATGGGGTCATTAGTATGCTCTTTCCACTTGTGCGTGAGGGACTTGGGTTTTCCTACTAATTATACATGTATGATCACCCTATGTATATATATTTTTTTCATGTTTCTAAGAGGATTATGTGGACTATGTTGGGCATTACTAATCATACCCTTGGATAGTTGTCGTGTTACTGATTTGGTTTTATTTTTGGGTATTTAACTTTATATAGTTTTATTTTTATTAGTTTTATTTACACATACATTATGGGATGGTTTTGGTTTTCTTATATATATATCATTGATTTGATTTTTGTTGATTCATTATATCTCCCCATATTGTTTTCTTATAAAGGGTAATGCCTCCCAAATTGTGATATTTGTACATCCTTGGTCTTAATCGCCAACTTGGGGCCTACTAGAGGTAGGAATCAAGGGGCATTATCTATCTCCCGTAATTATAGAATATTTGGTGGGGGGCATGACACATTAGATCAAGAAAATTTATTCATTATATTAATGGAAAATGATCATATATCATCATATAATTAAAATGTTTTTGAAACTATTTCCCATCAGAGACTCAGTATAAGGCCGTTGAAGAAACAATAAATCTTTCCTTCTGAATTACATATTTAGTATGAAGCATGCCTGATTAATATTGTATTTTTATACTGATAATCTATCACAAATTCTTCTTCCTTACACTTTAAAGTGATTAACTTCCCCTCCATCTCGTCTCATTGTTCTTTGGGGGATTAATTTTAGATGAATATCACATTAGGAGTTCTCAATTCCATGCTTTATATTTCTTTAATCACATTGTTATTATTCATCAACAACCATAATTAATCACCATATCCTCTCAAATAATACACTGTCAAAATAACCATTTTAATTTCATTATATCCAAAATCCCAGAATATATTTTCAAGGGACCGATCCATTTATCATCTACCAATGATTTTTTGGTTCCATTAAAATATGGATTCTTATATCGTACGATGCGATCCAACATGGGTGAATCATGATGTAAAAAAATAGGTTTCAATATACTATAAAGGTTATCTATAATAAACTGGGTTGGTTTCCTTAATATATTCATGATCTAATTAGTTCCAATGTTATTAGTATTGGGTTTCTCAACGTTATAATCTTTACATTGTCTATGTGTGTTGATTCCCTTTCATCTGTTACGTTCCGTCACTAAATTTTTGAAAGCATGGAGTCAAATCATAATCATTATGAATATAGATCCATAAAATAAAATTCCCTATAATGGTAAATGTTATAAAACACTATAATTGATTATTATAATTCTCATTTTATTTATGCTTTTTTTACATATAGTCCCTAAGGATTCTACTGAACATGAATTAATATAAAATGTAGAAAAACCTACTCCAGTAACCCAGATATGGTGATTACATTATTACATTAGAAAAAGGTACAAGGTATTTTAGCATGTAGGATCGATTAGTTTAAAATTCTTGGAAAACCATTAACATACATGACTCCAATTTTATATTGGAAATAAAATATAAAACATAGTAAATGAAAATATTCTGCATCCTTGACCTTATTCAATGATTCCTTATTCATATCCGAGGGAAAGATTAATTTAAAAAGGTTGATATCAGATGATCTGTATGGGTTATGTTTAGAGGAATCTATAATTAATAAATAATTAATAATCAATATGACAAAATAAATAACTGAAAACACATTCCATTTAATCAATAAATGGGAATGAAATACATCCATGTATAATATTAATACAGTAATATCATGGATACTAATAACTGAATTCTCAATGAAGGAAATGATTATTATTCAATTTCATGATCTCAGATATCATAATATCTTTCCCATCAAGGCCATTTACCAAAATAGTTTAATCAAGGGGTAGGAATACTCTAAAAATACATTTAATTGGGCCATCCAATAAGTTTGATTCGTGATACCTATTGATGAATCGAGGGGAAATCTATAACCTAACACCACACATCAGTTAATATCCAATGAATTTCAACATATATAAAATGATCAATTAAATCCATAAAAAATACTTCTTATCAACAAATATATGTATAGATTAATGAATATAAAAAATTAAGATTTTACTATTCAATCAAACAACTGTAATAGTAAAACACCGTAATTAGAAATTGTAAGTGGTGTAGGAAATAATAATATATATGATATAAAGAATATGGATATTTAAGGGAAATTTAAAATCCAAATAAAATTTATCATAAGAATTTGAATTTCTTAAAAGAAATATAATGAACACAAAATTAATAAGATATGAAAGGCCTCCATCAATTAATCAGAAAATATGATTTTTTAATAAAATAATGCCTTTAAAAAATTGAATAAAAATTTTAAAATAATATTTCATTAAAGAGTTTTCATTTTAAAGACATGTAAAAAAATGTAGAAGAAGATAAATAGCATAAAATAGTAATGGCGTCTATAAAACCTGTTAACAATGTAAACATTAAATAGAAGCATTGCTTTAGGATTTTTTAAAGAATGTCAAAAATAACTATTTCAAAAAAGAATAGAAATATTTCATTAAAATATTTAAAAAATTAAATGATAAAATAAAATTTATTTGATAAATAATTTGGGTAAATAAAAAATAATTTTCTAAAACAATTTTTAAATATATGTACATGGAATAAAAATATACATGATCAAAAAAGAGAAATATGATCTTATTTTATTTTGAATGTTACATTTATTGATTAAAGTTCCAAAGAGAGTAAGTTTTGGAAGAAAATATTGAAAATACTTAAATATCTATAGGATAAGAATATCTATGGAAATTATGAAGAATAGATTATATGATTCCTTCAATGAAAATGTGAGCAATCCCAAAAAAAATAAATTTTCAAATAAATTATTACCTCTTCGAAAACTTTCAATTTGTAACCCCATAAAAGAATAAACATGTATTGAAAATTTAATCATAATTAATATATATATTTATATATATTCATGTTAAATATATAAATTTGGAATTATGTATACCATATAAAAATAAATAGGTGTGTAATACCAAATATGTCTCAATGGAGTAGAAATTGTGATAAAATCCCTTACCCCATGTTCGACTTTCCACGTAAGTTATTTTAAAATATTTTACAATTAATTAAAATTTATTAAAAATACATACCTAAACCATATAAATATATATATAATATAATATATTATTCATTGACAACATCATATCACCTATTTGTTAATAGTCTTTTATTATTTATCATTGGTTTTGGTGCTAACTAATTCGTTTTTCATAAGAATTTTGGTTCGATAGTTCATGTCCTCATAATTTGATTACGGTTACATCATCTAAAGAATGTAAATAATGATATATATATATATATATCATATATATATATCATATATATTCTTTTTTATATATAGATATAGTTTCATACATAAAATATAGATATTGAAAAATGAATTACACCATTCATGGAGTCGGTAGGTCGTACGTATGTATAAAGGCAATTTTCACTTTTCGAATGATAGTAAGAAATAAATTTAAATAATGATAAGCCCTTATATTATAATTATTATATCATATATATCATATATATCCACTATTTCTATCCTTATTACCATCTATGTAAAGTTGAAATAAAAAAACTAATCAAATCGTTTTGTGGAGGTGGTGGTCCACAAGTACACTCAAGCAATGTTATCGTTTTCCAATAGATTTGAAGGTAAGTTGTTAGATATTATATAATAATTCTAAAAGATTAATTATTTAATTAATATCATATATATTAATTAGTTCTAACTTTATAACCATCCATGTAAAATGGTGATAAAAAACAAATTTCATCACTATGTGGTGACGGTAAGTGGTGCATACTCTTGAATGGTGTTTTATCATTTAATATGATGAAAAAGAGATGGATAATGGTTATAAAATTATCATAATAACATTTTTTATATTAATTGTACTAGATTTATTATTTTATAATTTAAACCATGGATTTAGATGATGTATAAGAATAAATAAAATTGAAAACAATCGATAAAGAGTTATATATCATCGCTGAGAAACCTCTTTTGGATTACACCTTAAGCCTTAAAATGATGGTATTTTCACAATAACATAAGCTCTATTATGTGTTAAAGGAATATATGAAGTTATTATAACTGTCTTGAACCGTCCCCCAAGTCTCTTGTTGTGACTACCCCAAGCTCGCGTTCCATAGGCTAGGGGCTAACGACTAACACCAAAAGGCGTATCCCAAAAAGGGAAGGCATTGCCTTTAAACCTGTATACACACACAACCCATACTACAAAAAGTAAAACTAGAACTGGGATACCAACAACAAGTATGTCACATGAGGAAACAACCACACAAGTAAAGGTGCGACTGAAAGAAAAAAAGGGCTAGAATACAAACCCAAGTGAAAAGAAAAGTACAGTAAAAGGAAGTAAAAGATCTAGAGGTCATTCGCCAAGGATCCTATATGAAGGGTAGGTACAGCTCACTATCAGATGTCACTAAAGCATACTATGTCTTTAGACCCACCTCTGAGCACAACCTGGCCCTAGTTCTCCAAGATCCCCATCAAAGTTTTTCGTCATCTGTATAGGACACAACAGGTGTGGGCGAAGCCCGTGCAGGGGTGAGCATAAAAATACTCAGTAGGGACCCCGAGATCAACTCCAACCTCACAGAAATCCACAAAAGAAATCACAAAAGAGTGTTCAAATATTATAGTCACTAGAGTCAGCTTGAAATAGGTATAACTTAAAGTTTTGATATAAAAACCAATAGTTTCAAACACTGAACATTAATTACTACAAATTCACTTATCCCCAATGATTCCTTTAGGATAGCTAGGTCACCTAGACCTATTCAGTAGTTGAGTCGTGAAGTCTCACTGATAGATAAGTCATGAAGCCTCACTTGGTATTTGAGTCACAGAGTCTCGTTGGTATCTGATTCACTGAGTCTCTTTGGGTAGATGGGTCATGAAGTCTCGCTGATAGCTGAGTCACGGAGTATTTTTAGGTAGCTGAGTCACAAAGTCTCACTAATAGGTGAGTCATAGAGTCTCTCTGGGTATCTAAGTCACAAAGTCTTGCTGATAGCAGAGTCACTGAGGCTCACTGGGTAACTGAGTCATGAATCCTCACTAGGTCAAATTCCATGAAATCTTACTTAGAGAATTTCATAAGGACCACCCCGTCATGTGGGTCGCAACACCATAGATGGAACATCAATCGGACACACGGTCTGGGAGATACGTCCCATTTTGTAAACAGGGGTCGGTTGTGTTCGGGCTTGGTCGGACCGGTTCGGACCGACCCGACGAACCCGACCCTGGGTCCCACATGACCCAATCCTGTCCATCTGGCCCATTGGCCTGGTCCATTGGTCCTTACTAGACTTGGTCGAGGTTGGTCATGGGTCTAGTCCTCTTGGTCACCTAGTGACCCGAATTTATTTGGTCCGCCCACACTGGCGGATCGGTCTCTTTTCCTAGCTCGGGCCGCCGCACAACCCGGATTTATCCCATCAGCCTAGTCTGTTGGCCCAGTTCAGCTAGGTGGGCTAGCTGGTTCGGCCTGGTGGGTCGGCTAGTTTGGCTCGGACCGGATCGACCGGTCCGGTTGGGGCGTGTGCGGCCGGTCATCCCCCCTCCCCCTATCCACAAGTGGCCCGCAAGGAGTAGTCCACTCCTCCTACACGGTGCCAGGCTAGCACCACAGCCTCCTCCACTGCATCGCACGTCGGGCGCACCTCCTCTGGCCGCTTCATCCGCACATAGTGCCGGTTGGTGCCACCTCCCACCAATGACACCTTATGCAGGCCACCGGGTCCGCTCTGGTGGTCTGATTTCAATTCTTCTTGCTCTCTCAGGCCTCTCAGGTTTCCACCATCACTTCCACAGTCTCATATTCTCTTTTCCACCATTTCAAGGAAGTGTCCACAAATAATGCATAAATAGAGGGGCTCAGACCTTGTTCATGTCAGCCCGTGCCCTCCGCATTAGAATTTTAAAAACACAGGGGAGGTTTGGGATCATAGTTTTGTCAACAATAATTAAATCCCAGATAGAAAACCCAATAAAAAAATACTACCACAAGAATTATTGATCCACAGATCAACCTATTTGTGTGTTGATCCTCATTCATCGTTTTAGAAGGAATAATGGAAAAATCAAAACAATATAAACCCCTACTCGATTTGAGGATTCGTTGCTGACGAGGGATGAAGCTTCGAGCCGTCTTCGATCCTCGCTCCATTAGCGTTCATCACCATTTTTTGTCTCTCAAATCCATCCAACCAGTGTTCGTCAATAGTGTTCATCATCAGAGAGAGGGGGGGAGAGGTTCCACATTCATTAGAGAAAATTTCACCAATTGATTTCCCCAATGTGTTATTAAAAGAAAACATGTCGTACCATTTCTGTTACGTTGCGACATCACTTTGTTACACTGTTTTATTTATGAAACAGCATAGCTGTTATGATTTAACAAAAAACGAGCCATTATAAGTTTCCTTTAATGTGCCTCATCGCCGAACTGCAGCGTCGTTGTCTTCTACTCAACAGTGAGAAAAGAAATAAAATAACTTTTTAAGTTAATTTATTATTTTCCAAAATGTCTAAAAATTAAATTTTCTGTCCTACCCTTTCCAGTTGAATTTAAGTCCTTTCTAGGTGAATCCCAACATTCTGAGTTTATCGATGCCCTCATATTTTCAATCTGAGCACCGGTTCAAAATTTAGAAAAACTCACTCGCACTTTTACTTAAGTGAACTTAAATAAAGTTCAAAATTTCGTTATGGGATCACCGGGCCTCATAATCACATTTCTTCAAAGCATATAGTCTCATAATAATCCCATATAATTTAAAAAAAATACACAGAAATTCCAGGACATTATATTCTCCCCACCTTAGGGCTTTACATCCTTGAAATCCAAAACAAATGGTAATCAAACAAATGGGGGTATTGAGCATGAATCTAATCCTCTTGATCCCATGTGCTCACCTGGAGGTTCTCATGCTACCACCGAACGTGCACTAAAGGAATTGAACGTCCATAAAGGACCCGATCCTGTCGATCCTCTATCTCTACTGGGAACTCTACAAATGTCGCTCCATCGTCAATGTCCAGCTCACCCTAGTCGATGACATGCGATGGATCATGAACGTACCTCCTCAACTGCGACATGTGAAAAACATTGTGCACTAGGTGCATCTTTGGGGGAAGGGATAGGTGGTACGCCATCTCGCCAACTCTACTGAGGATCTGGAAAGGTCTGATGAACCTCGGAGATAACTTGTCACCCTAGCCAAATCTCTGTAATCCCCATCGGGGTGAGACCCGAAGGAAAACATGGTCTCCCTCCTCGAACTCCAAGGTTCTTTGTCTCTTATCAGAATATGATTTCTGCCTAATCTGTGCAGTTCTCATCCACTCCTAAATGGTCTTCACCTTCTCAGTGGTAGCCCGTACCAACTCTGGACCCATGAGTGCTAACTCCCCGGGGTCTTTCCATCATAGTGGTGATCTATAAGGCCACCCATACATGGCCTCAAACTGTGTCATGAAAATGGTGGAGCGATAGTTTTTGTTGTATGAAAACTCCACCGGTGGCAGGCAGTCCTCCCAACTATAACCAAAATCAAGGATGCAAGCACAAAGAATGTCCTCTATGGTCTGTATAGTTTGATTTTTCTAACCATCTGTTTTAGGGTTAAAGACAGTGCTCAAGTGCAGTTGAGTCCCAAATGCCTCCTGCAATCCCTTCCACAATTGGGATGTAAAACGAGCATCATGATCTAAGACGATCATTGAAGGTACCTCATGAGGCCTCACTATCTTCTGGACGTAGAGGCGTCTCAATCCCTCTACTGATCTCTGCTCCTGAATGGGTAGGAAGTGGGCTGACTTGGTGAGTCAGTCAATGATCACCCAGATAGAATTGTGTCCCTTGGACGTGCATGGTAACCCCTTCATGAATTCTATGGAGATACCATCCCACTTCCATTCCAGTACCTCAAGTGGTTGTGCCAAGCCTGCTAGGACCTGATGCTCGGCCTTCACTTGCTGACAAGTGATGCATCATGAAACAAACTTTGCCACTACTTTCTTCATCCCTAGCCACCAGTATTGACGTCAGAGGTCTTGGTACATCTTTGCCACACTATGATGTACCTACAAAGGGGATGTATGGAACTCCATCAATACCTCCTCTTGTAACGTCACGGGTACTATAGTGCGTCCTCTGAAAAGGATGACATGCTCCCCACCTATCGAAAATCCATCAGGATCCTATCCTAAGGATATCTGAGCATGTCGGGCCTCACAATCAATATCTATAAATTGTGCCTCCCTAACTCGCTATAAGAGTGGATGAGTGACATTCATCGGCTGAAGGTAAGCTACTCCATCATCATCCAAAAAGGATATCTGCATCATGGCTAGCTACTCTGTTGCCTCACTCAGCAGCTGTAAACCAAACCTCCTGTTGAGCGTGTCTTCCACCACATTCCCCTTCCCAGGAGTATAGACTATATCAAAGTCATAGTCCTAGAGGAACTCCATACATCTTCATTGTCTCAAGTTCAGGTCCTTCTATGAGAAGATATACCTGAGACTCTTTTGGTCGGAGTAGATGTTAAATCATTCACCCATCAAGTAGTTCTTCCACATCTACAAGTAAAAGATCACTACTACTAACTTCAGGTCATGGGTCACGTAGTTCTTCTCATGTATCCTCAATTTTCATGATCCGTATGCAATCATTGCTTGTTCCTACATTAGGAAACAACCCAGACCGGTCCCTAATGCATCTCATAAGACTACATACCCAACACCTTCTTCTGGTAGTCTCAATATGGGGGCACTCGTTAGTCTCTTCCTTACCTCCTAGAAACTCTGTTGGCACTTCTCTGTCCATACGAAGGGTTTTCCCTTCTTTTTCAAAGATGAAAAGGGTGATGCTACTCTGGAGAAGTTGGGTAAGAACCTCTGGTAGTATCCATCCAACCCCAAGAAAATTCGTACCTCAGTCACACTCATGGGTGACTCCCAAGCAAGCACTGCCTCTATCTTCACTGGATCCACTAAAACTCCGGCCTCTAAGATGACATGTCCCAAAAAGTGGACCTCCTGAATCCAAAACTATCACTTCAAGAGATTACCATAAAGCTAGTGCTCTCATAGTATATCCATAACTTTCTGAAGGTGTGTAGCGTGCTCCTCCTTTGATGTTGAGTAAACTAATACTTCATTAATTAATACCACCACAAAACAATCGAGGTAATTCTAGAAGATCTTGTTCATGAGTCCCATGAACACCACTGGGGAATTGGTCACGCCAAAGGGCATCACCAAGAACTCATTGTGTCCATACCTGTAATGGATCAGACCTCTCCAGTCCATTCCTTTGTGAAATGTGGTGTTGAAGGTGTTCCGGGAGGTCAAGGTGACTTGGGGGTGCGTTTGGGTGGAATTTTAAGGAAGATTAAAGGGCAATAGCTTTCGTACGGTTAGCGCACGGTTTGCCTAAACCGTGCGACCAAACCGTGCAAGGTCGGTGTTGAAGGCAGTGGCTAACGCACGGTTAGCGCACGGTTTGTCTAACTATGCGGACTAACCGTGCGAGGAGTGTTTGGAGAGGCAGAAGCTAACGCACGGTTAGTGCATGGTTTGTTAAACCATGTGGACTAACCGTGCAGGCACTTAAAGTTAGATCCTAAAATTGTGGATCTGAACCCTTTTTCCTCTAAATGGTTAGTTTAAGCCTCTAAGTGTCCATAACTCAGGATTACCCTTCCTTGGAGGTAGAAGAACCTCTCAAAAGCATTTTGGAGGTGATCTGGAGGATTTTCTTAGCGAATTGAAGCCGGTTTCTTAAGATATGTGATCATTATTGCTTGGTTTCTTAGATCTACTTAGATATACTCCTCCTATTCTATCGGTTTCTTAGATATACACCCGTTATGGGTAGATCTAAGTGTGTGGATGTCGAAAATGGTGATCTTTGGTCTTGGTTGTGTTAGGAGAGGAGATCTAAAGATTATTCATAGAGAATCGACCAGGGTTTCTTGGGCGTTCTTTGACTGTTGTGGTTTTCCTCAAAAACCTTTGGCGTAGGGGATTCGTGGCTTATCTAATTGTTTATGTCCAATCATAGAGTTAGCATGATTTATCCCTTTGGATCATAATGAAATTGACCTAATTAAATACTTGAACTGGATTAAAAGAATTGGCTTGATCGCATGTTTTTTCTTTGTACCGTGTTAACGGTTTGCCTCTTATTTTTCTAGATAGTGTGATATCTATCCCTTTCTTGTTAGCATGTTGTTCATAACGAAATTGATAAAGAACGTAAAGCTGGAATTAATTGATAATTAATTTTCTAAAAATAAATAGGCATGTAAACGAATCTAGTTGTTGTTTTTGTGGTTGTTGATCCAAACTGATGTTAATCAAATTGAGGTTGATGTATGTGATTATTTCATTTGGTTGGTAAACTTGAGAACTTTTGGTGCTTATTGTTTGAAGGCTAGATGACTTGTTAAAGGGCCGAGAGCCCAAATTGATGTGATGTTTACTTTTCCGCTTCTTGTGCTGTGATGTGACCCTGGAGGGGTGTTGTGATATGTGGGGGTATGGAGGCCTTGTGGTTGTGGCAATGGATGACGCCTAGAGTGTCGAGATGCATCGGTTAATGCATATGGGTGTCAGGGAGCACACCAGGAATGATGGAATGGGATGGATGTGATTGTTGGATGCTTGGTGCTTTTTTTGGTTGTTTATCTGCTTTACTTTTCCCCACTGCTCAAGGAAGCTGGTCTTGCTTAACCTTCTTCTGAAAGAGGTGAAGACACGCGAGGTATGCCACGTTCTTTCTGTGTTTAGCCTCCCAAGGTAAAATGGGTCTACGCTCTTGCTATAGGTGGCAAAGACTCGATGGTTAGTACATCTACTCAACGTGTTGAGCCCCTTGTGTTTATTAGCATAGGATGCTTTTCTAGAATGCCTGGGAATATGGGAAAGTAATTCTGTAATGAATGTTTGAATAAATGATGGTAACCCATGGGGTTGGAGTTTGTTGGAACTTAATGATGAGGTTGAGAACTTTTGAAGGGTCGGTGGTTTTTTTTGATGTGATGTTAATGGAATTTAATGTGGAAATTGTTCATGGTTAATTAATGTTTGAAGAATTAATTAACCTACAGTGGAATTGATAAAAAGAGAATGAAGTAATCTAATAAATCCCTAAAATGGTTGTGTGCTTATAGGATGCCTAGTCTTAAAAGTGGCATCCTAGAGTCCGAGAGACGTTAGATGCAGTTGTGTCTAAGACTAGGTTATTCCCATAGTGTGGTTGTGAGTTATAGTATATTCTGTACTTTTTGTGTTTCTATATGCTACTCCACCCTGTCAGTAAGGGAAACTGGCACCCCGGGGATTCTGAGCCCTGGGGGGTGTTTTCCCCAACATTCTAGTGGGAGGATGAATGGCTGACTACCCCCTTTTACCCTGCTCTCTTCTCTTGGTAGATACTAGTGCCATTGGGCACAGCGGTTAGTTTTCCCCATATATGTGTGTAGAGGGCTATAATGGCTCGTGTTTATTCACACACATATATTCTGTATATAGTATCCTATGGACTACTATAGGTGTAACGTGTATAGGCTGTGATGGCTTGAGGATCCTTACTTGGTGTATGGGTTGTAATGGCTTGAGGTATAATACCCAACATATAATACACGTTATGTGAGCTGTGATGGCTCCCAGAAACTACCTGGTTACTTTTGGTTGTGAGGATGGTGTGGTGCTTCACCCAAGTGTCTACAGGAAAGCCTTTGTGGTGCACGTGGTGCAGATTGTGGAGCTTAGCCCAGGTGTATATGGGCAATCCTTTGGAGAGAGAGATGCACAGGACGTATGTCGTTGGTGCAAAGCGGAAAACCAGTGGGGAAGTAGTAGCAGGGTACCCTTGATATTCTTTATTATATGATATATTATTGTATGCATTACTTGGTGAGAGTAGTCATGGTGAGGTTGGGAACTTAGTATACTTGTTTAGGTGATGAGTTAGTTTCACTTGTTGTTCACTGTGCTTTAGCATGCTTCCTTTACTTTTGCACGAGAGGATTTTGGGAGGATCCTACTGAGTATATTGTTATACTCACCCTATGTATTTATAAATTGTTTTTCAGGTCACTTGGAGCAGGTTGGAGATCAAGCTGGTTTCTACTAGCTTGGGGTTGCAGGAGTTGTTCGGGCTTGTGGTTGTTTTTGTTTTTACTTTCTTTTGGGTACTAGTAGTTTTTCCCTTCCAGTTGTAGTAATTTTGCATGGAATTTCATATGTGTACTTGGGTTTTCTTTTATATTTTAGTCTGAGTTGGATTTGATTGGTGTCTATCTTATCTCTCTCTTCCGCATGTGTTCTCTTGGAGGGTAATGCCTCCCATTTGTGTGTTTATTATACCCTTAGTGCTAGTCGCCAACCTGGGGCCTACTGGAGGCGGGACTCGGGGGTCATTATCTCCCTTATCACATTGCTGGCCCAAGAGGGGTACACTTTGTGGGGAGGGGGTCATGAAAATACCGGCATCTGAAGGTTGTCTTCGGTACGTCCTCATCCCATACCCGAAGTTGATGATAGCCATACCTAAGGTCTATCTTCGAGTACCATGTCGCTCCCTTCAGTTGATCAAGGAGGTCATCAATCCTTGAAAGTGGATACTTGTTCTTCACGGTCACCTGGTTCAGGCGCAAAAAGCCAACGCATTGCCTCAAGTTCTCATATGCCTTCTTGGAAAACAACATTGGGGCTTCCCATAGTGAAATGTTGGGCCTTATGAACCCCTTCTCCTAAAAGTCCTCCAGTTATACCCTTAATTCCCAAAGCTCCGTGGGAGCCATCTAATATGTCGGTGTGAATATTGGTGTCATCCCCAAGTACAGATCAATGTATAATTCTACCTCCCTGTGAAGTGGTAGTCCATGAACATCCTCAAAAAGACATCCTCATACTCATCCATCACTATAGGAAAGCTCAGACTCCTATCGTCCACCGCACCGAGGGTGAGGCTATCCAACTAGTGAGTGATCAGTTGCACCCTCCTCTGAGAAAGTCCACCATGTGCTGGAGAAGTTCCCTTCTCATCGGTGAAGGAAAACCTGGTCCCATCCTCATAGAAACAATACATTTTATGCCTAATATAGTCGATCTAAGCATGGACTATAGATAACTAGTCCATACCCAAGATGGAATCGTAAGGCCTTGACGCCGCTACTAGGAGGTCCCAGCAAAAGATCTCGTCTCCTGGAGTAATATCACACTGCCGGAACCAGTTTGTGATCATCGAATCCCCACCCGTAGGAGTTTCTAATCATAAAGATTGATCCAACTGCTCCACCAGAATCTTTAAGCCTCAAACAAGGTTTGTGGAAAGGAAAGAGTGACTGGCACCTGTGTCTAGAAGAACTACAGCTAAAGTGGAGTAGACAAAAATCATACCTCTAATCATATCTGGAGTTCCATGGACATAGGCCTCCATCGCATAAAGTTTTCCCCACCCCTATCCACCTACTTCTAGAGCTCATGGTGGACTGCCTAGGGGTGGTGGTGATAGCACCTCGTATCTCCTCCCACTGTATGCCGCTCTACATGCTCCCTTACTGCATTCGCCCCTCTGTGGACCACCCTGTTTGACTCTCTGCCTCTGCCTTGGCAGTCCCTCGACCACTTGTTAATCATTTGTATAGCGGGTCAGGCAGTCTCGAGTTATGTGCCCCTACCCGTCGCACGTGAAGCACAATTTGTTCCTCTGTTGGTGTTTACTACCCGTGGGGCCTCACACTATCAACCCAGTATCACGAGGTCATCCCCTGGAGGGTATGGTCCTCTTGGACCCTTGTGTCAGTTGTCGACTACTTGTTGTCAAGGACTCCGCTACCTGTCATCTGGTGGTGGCTCTCACAACCAGTGCAGGTCCTGCTAGGAAGTTATCCACTGAAAGTGCTCGCTCCAGTACCCCAGCCTGTGTAGGGATGTTGAGGGAGATCATCGACACTCTAATCTCTCGTATGAGCCTCTGCTCGAAGGTTAGGGCCCTGAAGAAATGGTCTCACACCATATCATAAGAGTATTAGGAGAGGTTAGTGAACCTCGCAGAGTACTCAGCCACAGTTAGGTTGCCCTGTTGTAAGTGGAGTAGCTCCTGTATGATTACTGAGCACAAAGTCGCGGGTAAAAACTCCTCCCTGAAAAGGTGCTCAAAGTTTTCCCAGGTGAGGGTCACCTCCTCGTGCATCTGTAGTGTCAAGATACATCATCTCCCTGTTGCACCATGTAGAAGGATAGCGGCTAGAACCACCATCTGGTCTGAAGGTGTCCTCACCAGGCAGAAAACTCTCATCACCACCTTCATCCAATCCTCAGCTACCTGAGGATCTGTCTCGCCTTGAAACCTCAGAGGCCTATGCCTCTATAACTCATGCAACGCGCTCAGTTGACATGCATACTCTATTGGTAATGATGGTAGAAACTACTTCTCGACAGGTGGTGGTGCCTCTGGTACACCACCCAGGGGTGACATCTCAGGAATTCGTCCTTACATCAATGCCTCGTCTCTCGATGGACCATCATTGTGATCATGTACCGGGATCTTGGCTGGCTATCTATGTGGCGGAATCCTGAGAGAAATCAAGATGAACTACGGTCATTTAATTATACCCGGTGAGATGACACCGACTCAAATAGATCATGAAAAACATTTTAAAGATGCAAGAAACCAGTGTTTTCATGTACCGAGTCAGAAAGCATAATTTAGGGTCCTGGTGTATGGATACGTCGGTCACCACACCAACATTGGAATCCCATAATCTAATATTCAAACTCAAAACATTTAACACCATTTCCCAAAAACAAAACAATCGACTCTCAGTCTTTGAGGTAGAACCGACCACCTTTGATACCACTCTGTCATGATACATTCCCAAGGGCATGTGCCGCAACTACCCCAAGCCTGACTTCCACAGGCCAGGGGCTAGTGACTAGAACCAAAAGGCGTATCCCAAAAAGGGAAGGCATTTCCTTTAAACCTGTACACACAACACATACTATGGAAAGTAAAACTAGAACTGGGATACCAACAACAAGTATGTCACATGAGGAAACAACAACACAAGTAATGGTGCGACTGAAAGGAAAAAGGGGACAGAATACAAACCCAACTGAAAAGAAAAGTATAGTAAAAGGAAGTACAAGCTCCGAAGGTTTTCCACCAAGGACCCTACCTAAAGGGTAGGTACAGCTCACTATCGGATGTCGCTGAAGCGTAATGCATCTGTAGACCCACCTCTGAGCACCACTTGTCCATGGCTCTCCAAGATCCCTGTCAAAGTTGTATGTTGTTTTCACAAGACACAAAAGGTGCGGGAAAAGCCCGTGTAGGGGTGAGCCTAAAAATACTCATTAGGAACCCTGAGACCAACTTGGGCCTCACAGAAATCCATATAGGAAATCACAAAATAATGTACAATGATTAGATTCACTAGAGTCAGCTCAACACAGGTATAACTTAAAGTGTTGATAGAAAAACCAACGGTTGCAAACACTGAACATTAATTACTGCAAAGGAACTCATCCCTGATGAGTCCTTTAGGATATCTAGGTCACCTAGACCTATTTAGTAGCTGAGTTGCGAAGTCTCGTTGAAATCTGAGTCATAAAGCTTTGTTGGGTAGTTGAGTCACGGATTCTTGATGGTAGTTGAGTCACGGAGTCTCACTGGGTATCTGAGTAATGAAGTCTCACTGATAGCTAAGTCATGGAGTCTCATTGGGTAGATGAGTCACAAATTCTCACTGATACATGAGTCACAGAGTCTCACTGGGTATCTGAGTCATGAAGTCTCACTAATAGCTGAGTCATGGAGGATCGCTGGGTAGCTAAGTCATGAAGCCCCTTCCATTAAATCATACTTAGAGGATTTCATAAGGACAACCATGTCACATGGGTCCCAATACCATAGACAGTGCTTCAATCGGATGCACAGTCTGGGAGATACGTCTCTTTTTGTAAACAAGGGTTGGTTGTGTTTGGGCCTGGTCCGACTGGTTCGGACCGACCCGACGAACCCAGCCCTGGGTCCTGCACAATCTGATCATGTCCATCTGGCCCATTTTCCTGGCCCGTTTTCCTATCCTATTGGGCCTCAATGGACCCATTTGAGGTTGGTCGTGGGTCCAGTCCACTTGGTCACCCAGTGACCGGAATTTATCAGGCTCGGCCCGTACTGGCCGGCCGATCTATTTTCCTAACTCGGGTCTCCACGTAGCCCAGTTTTATCTTGTCGGCCTAGTCCTCTAAAGAAGATCGGCTCAAAAGTTCAGTTGGGCCCCCCGGGCGGTCCAATCCACTGGCCCAGTTCGGCTGGGTGGGCCAGCTGGTTCAGCCCGAATCGGCTCGGTTGGTCTGATTCATCCCGGACCAGCTCGACCGGTCCGGTTGGGGAGTATGCGGTTGGTCATCCCTCCCCCCTGTCTGTACGCATCCCGCAAGGATCGGGCCACTCCTCTTACATGGCACCAGGCTGTCGCTGCGTCCAGCCAGCCGATGGATCGCGACCTCCTCCACCGCGGCGCGCGCTGCCTCTGCCAGCGCGACCGGTGAGGTCCAGCCGCGTCATCCACATGTGGCTCCAGTTGGCATTACAACCTGCCTATGGCTACCTCTACAGACCGCCACGCTGGTGATGCCGCATCGGAAGCACCTTCCATGTGCCACTGGGTCCGCTTCGGTGGTCCGATTTCAATTTCACTGGCACCCTTGGGCCTCTCGGGTTGCTACCATCACTACCACAGCCTCAGATTCTCCTTGTCACTGTTTCGAGGAAGAAGCCACGAAGAATGCACAAATGGAGGGGCTTGGGCCTTGTTTGTGTCGGCTCGTTCCCTCCACGTTGGAAGTTTAAAAACACAAGGGAGGCTTGGGATCATAGTTCCATCAACAATAATTAAATCCCTGATAGAAAACCCAATAATGACACCCTCCTACAAGAATGCACGATCCGAAAATCAATCTATTTGTGGGTTGATCCGTGTTCATAATTTTAGAAAGAAGAATGGTAAAATCAAAACAATATAAATCCCTACCTGGTTTGAGGATCTGTTGCTGATGAGGGATAAAGCTTCGAGCCATTATCGATCCTCACTCTGTTAGCATTCATCGTCGTTTGTCATCTCTCGAATCCATCCCACCAACATTCTTCGATAGTGTTTGTCATCGGAGAGAGAGGCTCCACGTTTTTCATAGAAAATTACACCAATTTATTTCACCAACGTGTTATTAAAATAAAACACATCGCAGTGTTTCTGTTACGCTATGACATCGCGTCGTTACGCTGTTTCATTTATGAAACAGCGTAGCTGTTACGCTTACACAAAAAACGAGCCATTATGAGTTCCTTTAATGTGCCTCGTCACCGCACCATAGTGTCTTCATCCACCACTCAACGGTGAGAAAAGAAATAAAATAACTTTTTAAGTTATTTTATTATTTTTTGAAAAGTCCAAAAATTAATTTTTATGTTCGACCCTTTCTGGTCGAAGTTAAGTTCTTTCTAGGCGAATCCTGACGTTCTAAGTTTAACGGTGCCCTCATATTTTTTATCCAAGAACCAGTTCAAAAGTTAGAAAAATATGCTCGTACGTTTACTTAAGTGAACTTAAAGAAATTTCAAAATTTTGTTTCGGAATCATGTGTTGTCAAAGCGTGTGGTCTCAGAATAATTCCATATAATTTAAAAAAATTACACAGAAATTTCGAGACATTACAATAACATTTTTTTTTGATCTACAAAGCTCAAAATGTTTGAGGAAGACACGAGAAGAGGTTCCCTTTTATAAGTTAGTATAGGGACACACAAGGAAATACAAAAATATTAAATAAATTAATATTAATTTTCAACAAAATGGATCCAAATTGATATTATTTATATTTAATATGAGTATGATTCTAAATCACCTCATCCAATAAATTCTTAACTTTTTTTAGGGTTTTTTCTTATATTATAACTTTAACCCACATTAATGCATTTTAAAATTACAACAAAATTACTGTTTTCTATGCTTTAAGGGTCAAGAATGTTGCCATAAAAGGATATGTGAGCCATAAATGCACCATGGTTGATATGTTAAACTATATCCCATTCATTTAAACAAATATATGATTTTTATGAATTTATATCATTTAATAAAATATTATTTATTATAAAAAAAATAATATAATCTTTGGAATAATTCATTAATTTTGACATTGAAAATAACATGATAGGAAAAGAAAAAAAATATTCCTTTCAAACATTATCAATATGTTATATTTGTATAAAATATTTTTGGGAACCTATAATTCACTAAAATTATATTTCTTTAAATATTTTTAATATTATTTATTTCATATTTCTATTAATTGAATAAGTACCATGTCAACACTACATATGTATTTATAGTAATTATTCAATCAATAAAAATTAAAAATAAATTACAATGAAAACTAAAATTATTTCATCTTTCATATAAACATTTATAACTAAATTTAACGTTTAAAAAATAGAGATATTAAACTCAAGTGAATGACATTTTGTGTTTATTATATTCTTAATATAATATATAGGTCAATTTTAATGAAAAATGGCACCATGTGGAAATATTTTCAAGGCTTGGATGATAATGGTTAAACTGCACTAATATAATAATAAAAAGTAAAGTGTTATGAAATTTTTAAGGCCTTTTCCTAAAGTTTAACCCTTTTTACTTTTTTTACATATACATACGAGATAAATATTTTCCAAGGTTACTGTTTATAATGAAAAAAATAAAAGGGAATTATTTACCAAATTTTACCCTCTTGATTCCAAATATAGAATCCATTTTCTCAAATCCAATTCAATAATGTGGTGGATATTCATTTTTTAATAATCCTACAATGTGTGATGAAATATGGTTTTCAAGAAAATCAACTTAAACCAAAATATTGTAAAATTATGATCCTAATAAAATTATTTAGATTATTTTAAATGAAATGGATCATAAATAACTTTAATAAAAAATAAAAAATGGAATATATATTTTAAATTAACTTAATTAATGAATTGAAATGAAGGTTTTACAAAATTTAGTATTTTTTACTATTTACTGGAAAATAAATCTTCTAGAAAATTTTTAAAAATTCATCCTAATCTAATATTAATATTTTTACATAAAAATTATATTTTTTTTATATATAAAATTTATATATGTGGAATAAATTATTTAATATAACCACTCCCAAAATGTAATAAAAATCATTTTAAACAATATATATTCTTGAAACAAAAAATTGATTTAATAAAAAATAAGTACTTAAAAATCCTAAGAGTTAATCTATATTAATATTTTTCATAATTTGGTTAATATTATTCACACCATCCAATAAATATAACATGCAAGGACTATCATATAACAATATTTGATTAGTTATTTGTGGTTCTTTCAAAATCAGTGTTCTTTATAAATAAATCTATCAAAAAAATTAAATTTATTTAAAGGGAAATATATAATAAAATATTTGGGTGCCAAAAAATATATACTTATTTCAATCCAAGTAAATTTTAAACGAAAAACGAATCACAATGTTTCATGGAGGTGGTCATCCACATGTACGCATGAGTGACATTATCATTTTCCAATAGATTACAATGCAAGAAGGTAGATAATATATTATAATTCTATAAGTATAATTATATCAAAAATATCATCAATAATTATTATATACATGATGATTACTATCCATGAAATATCTTGTTGGAAATTAATTGTATCGCTAATTGGAGGTGGTAGTCCACTTATACGATTAAGTTATACTTTCGCATCACATTTGATGGATAAAAGGTGGATAGTAGTGGTTCCATAATCATAATAAAATTTTAGTATATTGAGGTAATTGAAGATATTATTTTCTGATTAATACCATAGAATTATAAGAGGTATAATAAGAATTAAACTAAAAGAGGTGGGGTAGGATGATTATATTTTCTTCAGTAGGCCTCCTTTAGATACTTTCATAAGTAACCTTGCAATGTAATTTTAAGAAGACTAGAATATCTACATCATGGGAAAAGAATTCTATAAGGGAATTGGTTCAAGGATGGTTGAGAAATATGGCCCAAAGTGGTGTAAAGAAGAGAAAGGAGGGGTTTCCTTTCATAAGTAAGGGAAATGAAACATATAGAATTAATAAAAATATTTAGATATAAAAAATTCATTTTCATGTGAAAGTGGAACCATGTGGCTATAATTTCAAAGAAAATATAGGATTTGGTGGAAATTGCCTCACCTTATAAAATTAGAATAGGTTTATGTGGTATTTAAAATCTTATTTTTGGTTTAACCCCACAGTTAACCAATTTTAACCTTTACCGTGGTAATGACTTTTCAATATTAAAGGTTTATAATTTTACTTATAAGGTGAAAATTGGAACATGAATTGACAAGATATAACAGTGTAGGCCATATATTATTCCATTTATTCTATTTTAATATTTTTTATGAATTCTAAATAATTAAATAACATATTTTCTTTCATAAAATATCATTAATGTCACTTTTGAAACTTCATTTAATTTGAGTTTAAAGACAATATGATAAATATGAAATTAAAATATAATCCTTTATCATATCCATAATATGTTATATTTATCTATAAAATTCTTGGAATACTATAATTCATCCAAATTATAATACATTTGATATTTTTAAAATTATTTATTTTATTTTTCTATTACCTTAACAAATATTGTATTGGTGTTACATTGCCATAAAAGGTAATTATACCATTACTAAAAATTAAAAAAAATTACATCATAAAAATAAATAAATTATGGTAAAAATAAACATTCAAATTGATTCATAAAATATCATTATAATAATTTCAAAATATAAATGAAATTATAATAAACAGATTGAAATTTTTGAATTTTCTTAGTTAAAATGATATAAATGTCATTACCATGGTCAAATGGAACAAAATGAGATATATTAGAATTTTGGATGGACATAGTAAAATTAATCCCATAAAATGAAATAAATGAAAGTTCTAGGTTTATTTTTAATGCATCATCAAGTTATTTTTATCCTTAATTAACTGATTTAAATTTTACTAAGGTGATAAATTTTACCAAGGTTAATATTTATAATTCAAAAAATTAAAAGGAACCTATTTAAAAAATTCAAACCTGAAGATTCAAAATATAGAAAAAAATCATAAAATTAAATTCCTATATGTTATAAAAATTAATTTAAAAATAACCCTGCAAAATCTGACGACAAACTGTTCTGTGGAAAATTCTGTTTTTAATCCCAAAATTGAATCATAGCAAAATCATGTAAAATGATGATTATAATGAAATTAATTATATTATTGTAAATAAAATTGTTCATATATAAAATAAAAACAAATTATAATGAAACTTTTAAATTACATTATTTAAAGGAAAGAAATGTCAGTTTTTAGAAAATTGGTATTTTTCAATATTCACTAAAAAGTAAATCAATTTAGGAAAATCCCAAAAAATGATCCAAAGGTAATATTGACATGCTAATCTCAAAACTGATTTAATTTTGACATAATAATATTTCAATTATTTTTTGTAGTTAGTTTAAACTCGGTGTTTCATGTAAAGTAAGTTGCCAACAAAATTAGGTTTATTTGAAGGGAAATATATCATAAAATCTCGGGGTTTATAATTATAATGCTTTAAACTAAAAAAAATTAATCTTTATTATTGAAAATAATTTTTTCTAAAAAAATTATTATATTCTCTATTCTAGTAATAAAATAAATTTGTTGTGTTTATAAGTTGAATCAAATAAAATGGGTTTCAAATTTTGAATCATCATGTCTAAATAATGTTTTAAGGTCAATTTATTTTTTAGACATAAAAATAAGTTACCATTGTAAAAATTGAATTACCATGGTAACAGTAAAATATAGTAAAAAATTAATGAAGGGGAAAAAGGTATATATATCATAAAAAATTATCTCTAAATATTTGTATGATGGAATGGTCAACATAACATTATCTTATCTCAATTATATTTTCACTTTGGATTATTGATCCATGAGAAAATATATTCCTTATTTATTAAGAAATGGGTATTTTTTAAAATGAAACTCAAACTCACCTATAAAAGGATACAATCTCTTACAAACAAAACGAAGTCCTTTCTTTTAGTTTCCTCCTGAATACTTACAAAAATTCCCTCCCTTAAATATTTCCCTTGTGTTTGGTAATCTCTGGTCACAAGGAGTCTGAAATCATTCATTTATAAGAGGCTTTTTAAGAGAAGATTCAAGTCTTCAACGTAAGGGCTACCCTATTTTTAATCATTCGTCTTTTTCTTATTCATCCACCACATCTAAAGTATGTATTAACACTTAAATAATATATTTTTAAAAGAACTATTATTCAATAAAAGTTATATTATTACTATAATATAACTTATTTTTACTCATCCAAATGTTATAACATGTTCTTATTTAGGATTGTTTTACCACCTATGAGAATGTTGTAAAAAATTTAAATCATGAATGTCTAAGAAAACATAAATAATTTTAATGTTATTTAATAATTATTGATATAATATGCTTTCATAATTCATTATTGGAAATATATAAAATTACATTCCATGTCAAAGTCAATTCATTGTACGGGATCAAAATTCATTAAAAATGAGGTTTTAACTTCTCATTATGAACATCCATAGATTGATAATTTCTCTTTAGAATCATATAAAATAGAAAAATGTAACTAAAACAGACATCATATAAGTGATGAAAACATGATCAAGGATCAACGACTAGAAATTCAATACCAAAGTTAGAATAAAACAAATTGGACATTTAATAACCTAATATTAATTTTAGATATGACTGATAAATAAATATGAAATAATAAATTATAAATGAATGTTATCAAGGAAAATAATAATAATTTTTTTTAGACATATATGAATAATAATCCTGAATTTTTTTATACTAGATGTTAGTGTATGTCCGACCAAGTTGGAATCCATGGTAAGGGCTTATTGACTCTATTTCTATTTTATTGGATAATAATCCTTCTTCCAACAAAATGATCTTGTAAGTTATATATATTCTTCAATTTTAGTATTTTATATAGTTTTTTCTATTTCTCTTTATGGAAATTTCATTTCCATGTCAAAACATTACCATTTATTCTATATCAGTCATTATAAAAAGATGACATTCTTTAGATTTAATCTCATCCTCTGTATTACCTCTTTCTCCCCCATGCTAAAACTATTTCCTAAAAAATGCCATCTTTTATTATTTTTAAATTCATATATGTTTTCTAATAATTAAACTTCTTATTTTAATTCATATCTTTATATACGGTATGTTTATAAGTATTTCTTCATTGAGGTTTTTCTCTAAAACTATCTAAAATTTGTAAAATGGATTTTTTCCATTATGGTGTATTTTTCATCTTATAATCCAAATTTCATTACTTAATAATTATTTATATTTATGGTTATTTATTGATGTTATTTTAACATATTTTTTTTTAAATTCATCTTGACATCAAATTAAATTTTTTTGATAGTGACTTATGACATCACTTTTATGAAAATGTTATAGTCTTTAATAAAATTATTTTTTTGACATCACTTCCATTTTCCCCTACATCACTGAAGGTATATCACTTATGTAGTAATGCTCATGATCACCCTATAAAATATATTATGATATACTTCATTCATGTTATTGAATTTTTGTTATCGATTTATCCAATTCAATATTTCACCTTATGTGATGTGATTTTAAATCCTGTATAATCGATATTCGTTCCATGGGGTTTCCATGATAATACTCAAGTTAGACTCATGTGGAACACACATTTATTTAATATAATTTTTTTATTATTTTATTTTATATTTTACACCAATGTATTGGGTAATGTTTTATATCTCATATGATCATTATGGGGCATGAGTAGGGATTCTAGTAGTGAGGATTGATTCGCTATATTATGGGAAATAGGTTATAATTCATAATCCATAAATATTTTATAGTCCTGGAGGTTGAACCAAACTTATGTTATGTTTTCTATGCTTATTTTGGTACCATTTTATGATGTTATTTTCAATGGTTTATGATTACTGTCACATTTTTCCATGCCAAAGAATATGCGTTATTTTTTAATAATAATCCTTTTGTAGTCCTATGATCCCATTCAATGATTTGTTTTTTTATCATTTCATGCAATTATTTATTATTATGTCATGATATTTTTAGTCAGATATTTATCCCATGTTATATTTTTCTCAAAATCATTTGATCAAACCCTTAATGAATCATTATTATGTGATTACCTTATTGGGTATTTAAGCTCACCCCAATTCATGTTTTCTATTTTTCAAAGGAATTACATAAAGGAATATATCTTTGAGGATGTTATGTTTGGATAATTTAGTGGGAGATGTTATAGAAATAATGTGAAATAATATATTTTCCTAGTTGATATCCAATAAAACTAAACCTTTGGGTCTTAGGATTGGGTGTTTATTTTTTATATATAATGTATAAATGATGAAAATGATTAAAAATATATTCATGTTATTCATTGGTGATATTAGTTGGTTTCATATAGGGATTTATTTATTTTTAGAGATTATGTTAAGTAGTAGTAGAGAACTAATGCTAATGAAAACTTGGTTAAACCAAAGTACCATTGATAGAAGTAAATGTGTCCAAGAGTATGACAACAACGATTTAGTATTTATCTTTTTATGGTTTTTTTCTATGATCTTATTATGATATTATTGTTTATTAATCGTCCTAACCATTTTGGATTTAGTAAATGATTTGAGAAATAATCATGAAATAGAGGTGGTTGAATGTTTGATAATTATTATAAAATTTTAATTTTATTCTTCTATGTATTCCTTATTATCTTCCATAATCAATAATTTTATTAATTAATATACTCAATCATTGAATTTTTAATTATTAGTGAAAACAATGTGTGGTGAAATGAATTCATCCAATGTATATTACTCTTCCCGAATATAGTTTTGTGAGAATATATGTCCTACAGACCTAGTCTATTCCATTTTAAAAATTCAATGTCATGTTTGGAATAGATAAGATGTCGCTACCTATATCATAAACCAAATCATCCATTCATCAAATATCAATGAGAGTGTGATGATTAAATCTTATTGGTAATTAATTCCTTAATATGGGTCATTATACCCAATAATAAGGGATACATAGCTCAAATGGTTGGATAGGAACTCAAAATCAATGTCATGCAAATCATTTGGTAATATATTGATGTATTTCCCAAAGAACATCCAAGTTTCCCCCTAGAATGTGAGGTTGAATTTTCAATTGAACGCATGTCTGGTTCTATGCAAATATTTCATAGAATTTATTGAATATCCTCTAATTAAATTGAATAAATTTAAATAGAAATAGTAATAAAATTTGGATAGGGGTTTTATACATCCAACTGCATCATCACAGCATCAATGAGTTGATTTTTTTTATCTGAACAAGATCAAGATATATGAAAAATATTATCCGCCCTGAATTGACTATTTTTAAATCAACTTAGAGGGGTTCAATACTTCATGAATGTGGGTATTTGGTCCTGATACCATTAATTATGGGTAATGAGAGAAGATAAACATAAGAAAGCCTTCCACACAAAATATATTTTCTATAAATACCTAGTTATTCCATTAAAACATAAAATAATCCATGAAATCATCATTTATTTGATTTTTTAACACACTTTGATTTTAAAAGAACGCTTGTTCGATATCATATACAAAATATAACATCGAGCTTAAATAAATCATGAAATATTATTATTTAAATATAACAGTTATAGTCTAACCATTGATTTGGTGCGTATCAATTAAAGTGACAAAATTATGAAATATATATATATATATAATGGTCCTACTTAATACATATTTATAGATTTTTTTAAGAAATGACACTCAATCTTTAGTAATTTCATTTTATGCTTCAAAAATATTATTTCTTTAAAAATGGGAATCAATTATTTTTTACAGTGAACAATATAATATATTTCTATCAATTGTAAAAATTTAATTTTATAAAAAATATATCATTTTTGAAATCGACAAAACAAAATTATCTTAGGGTGAATTTTTAATATTTTTCTGAAATTATTGATTTTTCATTAAATAGCGAAAAATATCAATTTTTCAAGAACTATCATTTCATTCTATTAAAATGTTCCAGCATTATTTGTATTTGATATAAATTTAAGATAAGACTTATTTAATTATATATAGTCAAATTTATTATATTTTAATCATCATTATACCAGAATTTCTTATAAGTTCATTTTTTAGTATAAAAACGCACTTTCCAAAAAACTATTTTTCATTGCATTTTATGCATTAATATTAAAATTGATTGTTTCCACTTCAAAGAACTGAATATTTAAAAATTGATCCCATTTTTGTAATCATGATGTTCCAATTTGGTTAATAGGTCGTTTTACTTTTGGGCATTATGAATAATAATTGTAGTAAATATTTTTCATCTTAGTAAGGGTAAATCGTGTAATGAAGGTTAAAATAATGTGACAAGTCCTAAAATTACCCATAACACTTAGATCTATTCTATTTTATTAGTTTTTTTAGACTATACTCATCCAATATTCTATTTTATGGAAATTTTGTTCCATTTTTCTTTGAAAATGACATTATTTTTAGTAAAGAAAAATGAAAAATTGAACTCTCTTGCTTTTAAATTTCACATGTTCACATATGGATAAAATTAAGTTTTCAACAAATATTAATGTTTATTTTGAGAATATTGAAATTATTTTTATGGTGGTAATACATTTATAATTTTTAGTGATTGTATAATTTTCATAAACCATTATATAATATTTACAAAATGCTTATAGTGGTAAAAGAAAATTAAAGTGAACAATTTAAAAAAAACATCAAATGTAATATGTTTTCACTAACATTTCATTTATAAATAATTTTATGGTTATTAAGTGTATAATTTATTTCTAGATAGGTTATATTCTAAATTAAATACATATTTTGTTGTTTTTAAGGACAAAATATGTGAATAGTTGTTAAATGACATTAATGAAATTATATGTTACATAACATTTTATTAAATGATTTAAAAAGGATAAAAAAACTTTTAAGGGGACAAGTGTGATGGTAAATTATCTAACACATAATCCATGTAACATTTATGAACCAATTGTTAACTTACAAGTAAATTTGTATCCCTTGATGATTGAAAAATGTGTAATCTCGATTAAGGATAAAATAGGTTAACATGGGTAAAATTAAATAGATAAGGTTTGAAATGACATAAAAACATGTCAAGATCATATTGGATGAGTTTATTTCAATTAAATCTCATATTTATTTATATGTTTATCCAATTTGAAACCACTTTTCCATAAATGCGACTTTATAAAATTTTATAGTTTGAAAAAATTAAAAGAATTCCATGTCACACAAAATGACAACCCTGTCTCCTCTACTTTCCATAATTCAAGATCCATATGGTTCAACCAGTCCCTACTATAATCCCTATTTAACATCCCACCCCATATCCTAGAGGTATTAGTTTGGGTTGGATACTAACATCGAAAGACTTATGATGTGAATAAAATGAGGTTTTCTAATGAAGAGTTATAGTTTTTAATCGATTTATTTATCTTTATATCTTCTTCTACCACCTTTAAAACACTTCTGACTGTTTTGAATATTCATGTTACATTTTCCAGACTATAATAACATAAATTAACATTCTATTATTTATTATATTTATTAATGAATAAAAAAGTATTCTTCCTGTCTCTAGACAAAACCAAAATTGTTAGCATAAGTTAAGGTAATAAGCAATATGAGATGTAAAGAAATAATACCTCAATATCTAGAGACTCAACAATAATACCCAAATTTGAATATAGTCAAACAATTAAAAACATAAAACTCTTCAAAATATTCCATATAAAAATGAGTCTAATATTAAAATGATTTTATCACATATTCTACCAAGATAAAGTTAACATTAATTTTCAAACAACGTTAATCACTCATACATACCAAATGTTATATTCCCTAATCATATAATCTCTAAAATAAACTATTCTCTTCCATAAATATCCTAAATAACTATAATTCCTTAATGAAATCATATATGCTTTTGAATGATAAATCACCCATTATTCCTCAAATAAACCCACATCTTATACAAAAAAATATATCCATTTACCTTGATCATATAATGTTCCCAATATAATGAACCTCTTCAAAAATATCATTAATCACTTGGTATTCAAATCATTTTTCAATCCCCTGGTAATTTATATGATAAAACTTATGTTCCCAAAATATAATTACCCTTTCACCATAATTAACCATAACAACATCAAAGATCATATTAAAACTAAAGGATATCAATACCTTTCATCATATTTCCAAGAAATATAAAATCATTCTTCCTTAAATAACCTTTTCACTAAAGCACATACTAATTCAAAGGGTTATATTCCCATAAATATTTCCAAAAATATCCTAGATCATCTTAATCTCCCATTACATAAAACCATAAAGGTATGAATTTTATCTTATGGTCAACCATAGACATATCAACTCGTGAACTTTCTGGTGTATCCCATATAGATATATAATATCATAGGTTGTCATAGGTTTTACCCATTCATTCATTATAAGGGATCATAAAGAAAATGTGACAAAACCAAGGCATATTCCTCAAGAGTGTCTAGGAAGGTGTGCGTTCTTATGACCACTAATCATGCATAGTGATTATTGACTTAATACCCAATCCACCCCTTTTATAGTTGTAAAAACTGGGTCTAAAGGACTCTCAACTAGGCCCTCGATCTGGTTCATCACATGACCTCAGGTGCACCATTCTGAATTCCTGAGGCGGCCGACTATTAGTGGGGATCTATGTCGGTACCATGGAGTGACTATACCCCATGTATTAGAGTGTGTAGTAATAGATAAATAACCAAGTATCATACATCAGAAAAAAGAGAGATCATGGTAGGTGTGATAAATAAACAACCAAATCGTTAATAATATACCATGTAGAAGAAGCGTAATCATAAAAGGGAATCTGCCCACCATGTCAACCAATTATATAACAAGACAGAGTAAAAGAATAAAATAAAAGTATTGGAGGCTCAGTTATGTTGCCATTACTCACATTAACCCAATCTCCAATATCGTCCTCGTTATCCATTGATAAGCTTCAACCTTGGGCCTCAACCCACCCATGCTTGAAATAAGTGAAAGGTCTTATTGGGTACCCAATTTCCATGGCCACCCAAGTAGGGTGTGAGTAAAATACTCAATAGTGAACCACTAACACAGTCTTTTTCATAACCAATATATGATGTTTGTGTTCACATGACAATCTTAATATATATATATATATATATTCTAGAAAATAAAATAAAATAAAATAAACCTACTATTAATATTTCGGCTTGATGCTAGAATGTCTCTATGTGCATCATGTGGACTTTAGCAACCCATGTTCCAAAACCATGCCACTATCTATCAATAGGTTTATAACCTTGATCGGTCACACCTACTTTTCCCAATGATAATGTATCTTTAGGAACATTGCATTATCATGCTAATGATATAAATATTGGATCCTTATGAAACCCATGTATCCATAAATCATAGGTTTAAATGGCCAAGCATGCCATTATAAACGGCTCAATAGACAGATCCCAAGCATCATGGGTATATATCCAAACTAACATATCATAAACGACTCAAAGCTAACACCCTAGAATCCCAAGTAGTCACTGACCCTAAGACCATCCTTTATGTGACCATTCTATATAACAAGATCCTAGGAATCATGGACATCCCCATCAAGTTTTTATAATGTCATCAGGCTCAACCATTCGGATCCTAGAGGTGACCTAGGAATATCATCAAAATATCTATGATCATAAAAAAGTCCTCAAGCATGAATAGATATATCTATGAAAAATTGGGTATCCTATAGACCTATGGAATCCATGGAATCCCATTTAAACATGATGTCAAATCACACCAACCTATCCATTCTTATGTGGATCAACAGTAAAATCCTAAGAAGCACATCTGGGGAACCCGAATGACATAATCTCATCAGTAGTATCACACCAGTGTCACATAAGGCTCAAAATCTGGATCCCCTAATATACTTATGGGAATCCCCAATAACATTATTTCATCTTGTTGGTTCCATAGGTTAGGTCCCAATGAGAACATATGGGCATCCATGGGTGTATCAGAAGAAAACAAGTGGAAGTATAAATACAAGATAAGGGGTGGTCTAATGCTTGAACCCCTCACCTCCATCCACAACTCATCTCGCTCATATCATCACTATCAGTCCTAAGGTGACATCTGCTGCCATCTATACCCATTAAAAATTCCACCCTCCCCTTAGGGTCACAAGTCATAAGGAAACCTATTGGGGTCCCCTTAAGTACCATTGAGGCCCTCTTTGCCTCTTAGGAATGAAAATCCCACAGCATTGTGCCAATACCATTACATTTTCCTGACATCCAAGATAAACCAAAACACCCAACCCATCTACCAATCTCTGATGGGTATGACCACCAAAGTAGTTACATCATAATGGTGGAGGGATACTTTCCACATGGTAATATCAAGAATCATGACGGCTTTAGGGTATCTCTCATTTCCAATTCCTTTGCCACATATTTGAGTTTATCACCCCTCCCTACCTAGGGGTCATCAGGACACTTATCATTAGGCTACTACCCCTATTAATTTTCAATTTAGTTATGTCACACACCTTAAGGGGTTCTTGTATCACAATCCTCTGGATTCAATTTATATTCTCATCCATCGGTGGGAGAGATGTCTTGCTATTAATTGAGCGCCCATCGTATCTTTAACACGTTTTTCAATTCCATATTAGGCTTTATTTTTTTCTAAATAAGATAATTTTTTTAAAGTTCTCCACCTAATGTTGTTGTGCCACATATACCATTTTCATATAAATAAATTCATAATATAAAAATGAGGATTCATAAATACCACCAACCATTTTATAAGCATAGCAATTTTTATTTACATGGGCCGATAGTATCATCCAAGGCCTGCCATGATCTACCTAAGCCTGGTCCCATCTGCCATCACTAGAAGAGATCCTAAATGACACAAAGAACCTCAAAATAATTAATTATAAAATTTTATACTTGATTAAACTATTTAATTTAAATATGAATAAAACCCTAAAAATCACCGATCAACCTCGTGGTAACAGAACAATGACCAACCGCTTTTCAACAGCCCATGGAATAATCCTGACTTCAAACCAGGATAAATTCATAAAAAATGATGAAAAATATAACATTAATTTAATTCAATTTGCGCTTATATAACTTTAAAAATCACCATGAAGACGTACCACAATTAAATGATATGTAGAAAATTACAGACATCATCTTGGGACACTATTTACATGATATGCAAAAAGTCGTGTTGATGATTTGCTGATTCCACCCTACTCTAATGGAATCGGTATCAAAGACCTAACTAGGAAAAACTAAAAAACTGAATAGATATAGGGGAGAAGAAGAGAATTTTGGAGGTGTAATCATACTTGAAATCGCTGATTAATGGATTCAAAACACACCTTGATCAAAGGAGAATAGAAAAAAGGAGGGAGATTGGCCAACTGGGGCATGCACACACGTGAGAGAATTAGAAAGTGGGATTACCCATAAAAATCATAGGGTAAAAATAATAATTTTCCTAATTTAATAAGTTTCATGGTTTAGATTCTTGGTTTTACGAACTGTGCACCAACCATGCGGTTGGCACTACTTCCCAACCATCCAACTCACATGGTTAGTCATACGGTTTTCAAGAACATGCACTAACCATGTGGGTGGTACTACAATCCCTCTATAACCACACATGGTTTCCCTCTATATCCTTGTACAGTTAACCTTAACTATGCTCTGACCATGTGATCCAACCATGCTATGATTGTCTAATCTAACAGTGCTTCTTAAAAAATTAACTACATGTTCATTGAGGTTCATGGTGCCACACAATTTCCCTTAAAATTACTTAGTAATCCATGTGTAGAATCCTCCAAAACTCATGAAACCTTTCCAGCATCTCTTGAGAAATCATGGAGGAGTTCTGGGTGGTTTTCTAATCCCATAGTTGATCATTCTAAATGTCTGAATAATGGGTGAATAGTCTCTCTATATCAAGAAGTTATGATCAACCATAAGAAAATAAGGGTAAATGTGGATTCTCTAGGCACATCCTGCATATCGAGAAAACAGATAATAGAGAGAGGAACATATGATTTCCTGAAGAACATAATTCCTTGAAGAGAAGAATAAGGTTGTGTTCCACTGACAGTGATCTAAAGAAGGAACGTTTGAGGGAGTGATCCTTGGAATGTAGTGAGTAGTCCCGAAAACTATAAGGTAGTGAGCTTCGACAAAGGAGTGACATAGTCTAAAACATGATAAGTTGTGGGCTTCATAGTGGATTTTGGTGTATGTAACAATGATGATGTATTCTCCTTAGACGCATCCCAATGAGAGCGAACCATGTAAATAATTGTGTCCCTATTTAATTCATGCATTCACACAAAGAGAATAACAAAGTGACCTTCAAGTTTGAGAGGTCAAGATATTATTTCAAAGGTGAGACGTTAACAGAGTAACTAATTAATTATTGACTGGCAGTTCTAGCCTGACTCACCCCCAGAGTAATCTCACTTTAAGTCCGTTATATTAGTATGACACTAGTATATGTAGTTTATGATAATGGGACAATACTAATATAAATTAATAACTACTTAAAATAAAATTAAATAAACCAACTATACATGCTTGGGTTCAATGTCAAAATGTATCCGAGCATGAAGCATCGACCATTCCAACCCATGTTCCAAAACAATAAAGTTTTCCATCTTTTTTTCCATGACCCCATTCAACCATACATACTTCAGACGGTTCTGTGGTGTCTCTAGGAACGTCAAGATATCACGCAGACCATATAAATATTAGATCATGGTGTAACCTAAGAACCACATAATCTTTGGCTCAAACGACCAAACACCACATCATAAACAGCTCAGCAGCCGCATCTCATGCATCCTAGGAATCTCTCTAAACTCTTATATCATAAATGTATTGAATCCAATACCAATGCATATGGGATCATCACTTACCCTAAATAAATTCTCATGTCACCATGCTAACCGTCTATATCCCATGCATTCTGGGAATCTGCAACAAGTATGTGTGCATCATCATGCTCTAATGGACAAATCAAAGTGGTGACCAAGGCATCTCATCATAATAATAGTGATCATAATGAAATCCCCAATCGTAAATAGTCAGATCCTAGTCATATGAGTAATCCTTGTGACCCGTGGAATCACATATAGATTTGTGGTTGTATGCCGACATCCCAGGAATTCTTATGTGGATCAAAAGCTGAATCCTAGGAGGCGCAATTGGGTATCCCAAAAGAATTCATTTAGTAAGTCATATCACACCTAAATTATATAAGTCTCAAAAGTAGAAACCTAGGAAGATCTTCCAAGCATCCCCAATAACACCATTACATCTCATCAGGACCATTGGATGGGTCCCAGGACACACATCATGGAATCCATTATTGCATTAGAAGTAAACAATTGAAAGTATAAATACATGATATAGGTTATCAAAATTCCGAAACCCCCCACCTCTATCCTCAGCCCCTTAGTTTCACATCATTGGTAGAGGTTATAAGGTGACACGTCGTACGATCTCTACCCCTTCTTAAGTCCACCTGCTCGCTAGGGCCATATGTCACATGGAAACTTACTAGGGAACCCTTAGGCCTCATCAAGGCCCTCTTGACCTCTTTGGTAGGTCACACTTGGGAGATAGCCTTAATCTCAGTCGCTTTCCAAGCATCCTAGGTATGTTTGAACACCTAATTTATCCCTCAGACTCTGTTGGATTTGACCACCCAAGTAATCATATTGGAATTAGGAATTTTGATCCAAGCATCCTAGCTCAGTAATAAATAGAACCATTTAGATAAAAAAAATAAAACTCTCGACATGGATCCAAGGAACCACTTGGTGTTTCTCCAACAATCGATATCCAGTCATGTATCCCAAACTCCACCAAAAAATATTCTCCAAACACCATACCCTTTCACTTGAGTGTACAATGAGTCATAAAGATTTCATGATTGATAGATATCCCATGTAGTGCGTGATTACTAACGGAAGAGGCCACCACAGATGATTTTTCTATATAATATCCATAAATATACGAGTTTATACGCACCTAATCATATCCTAGGGGGGAAGGATACTCACCCCACAATCATCCCAATGAGAATGATGGAACTAGGGTATCTCTTGTTGATAATACCTTGGCCAAAAATCCTAGATCACCACCCCTCTCTACCTAGGGTCACAGGGTCACTTTTCACTGGGCTAATAACATTATTCATTTTCAATTTAGTTAATAAAACCCCCCACGGATTTCTTGTAACTCAAGGATATGGATTTAATTTATATTATTGGCTATCGACTGCCAATATTTCTAGCCAGTACATGAGGGTCCAACATGCCCTTGACACCTTTTCTTATTCAACCTTAAAAGTATAATTTTAGTTATCCAACTTAAAAAAAATTAAAGTGGTTCAATTCCTAAAGTGGAAGATCCAGACATACCACGTGTATATAAATTGATTCATAATATCAAGGGGATGATGCATTAGGTTAACCTAACACTTATGAAACGTTTCAAATTTCATTTCCAAGGGTAGGAAGCAGCTGCCAAGGCCCACCAAGATATTCCCAAGCCAGGTCTCGGCACCCATCACCAGATGAGCTCCAAACTCATAGAAGTAAAATCAAAACAATTAATTATAACATTTTATAATTAAATAAAATATTTAATTAAACAATCATAGAATCATAAAACTCACTGTTCGACCTCATCATAATAGAACTACAACCAACTGCTCACCAACAACCTATGGCATACTCTTGACTTTGAACCAGGATAAATCCCAAACACACAATGAAAAAAAAAACCTTTTTTTTAATTTAATTTCATATTAAAATCATTTAAAATCACCATCGATACATACCTCAATTAAAAATAATGCGGCAAAGCGAGGATGTCATCTCAGGAATCCCACTACACAGGCAACACAAAAGCACCTTGATGCTCTTCTAACTCCACTATGACCCAATGGAATCTGCATCAAAACCATAACTGGGGGGAAACCAAAAAATAGAACACGGATAAGGGATAATAAGAGAGGCTACTGGAGCTGTAATAATACATAAATAGCCAAATAATAGATTAAAAACACCCCTTGATCAAAGGAGAAGAGAAATATGGAGGGAGCTTGGCTGGAGGCGCGTGTACACGGGAAGGGAAGAAGAAAGGGGGATGCCTATTAAAACTGATGGGGAAAAAGATTTATTTTCACTATTTAATGAGATGCATGGTTTTCCAATATGATTTTCCAAAGTGATGGATGAGCTGTTGATTACATCAAATTTTAATCCTAAAAACTACTAGAAAGAATAATGAAAGGTATCGATTCCTCATGGAAGGTAGATTGAATTTAAAAAACAAAATACCCAAACAAGACAAACAATGATGAATATTTGTAAAAGAAACAAGCTAGAAGGGTATTATTTGAGATTTATGAAGTGAAACAGATTAACAATAACAGAAATGAATAAAATGGACCAAGATTGAAAAGAAAGGGGGATTTCAACTGCTTGGTTTAAAAAGTATTTAATCTTTCGCGAAAAATTAATTGTGTGTGCTTCGACAAAAGTGTTTAGGTCAACCTCCCTCACTAGAAAATTAACTGTTAAGTTGAATAATTCTTGCAGTGCACCACTAACAAGAAATACCCAACCATGAAATGATTTAACAAATCACGATCAAAACAATATCATCAAAAATTATGTCCAAAAAAAAAACAATCGCAAAAAGCACATTCAATGTATAACTAGAATGGAACTCTCTGTAAGACTCTGGAATATCAAAAAATGGTGATGCCAAGTAGTAGAAGAAAGAACCAACAATTCTATTCCCCAAACTAATTTTTTAGCCAACAACCATTATGAATACAAAGTTACAAATCAAGAACAAAGAAAGAAGAAGATGAGAAATATTCTCTCTATCTTTCGCTCCATATTGAGCTTGTGTCTACTTGTAGCTTTTGTTTTCGCTCATCTCTAGAAATCCAAAAAATGTGTTTCCAAAATAATGATGGAGTCCCCATTTGTTCGTAAAATTCCTATTTTTGTTTCCTTCGCAAACACCGACTTACTTGCTAAATTGATGAGACTTTCATCAAAGACGGTATTAACTCCCGTAGGCCTTCTGTCACCATCATGTCACTCAAATAATTCCTCCAAAAACTACACATGCTCATACTATTAAATGGATCATCTATCAAAACTGCACTTGCACCTGCATGTCATCGTCAACTTCCATCTTCCTCCACTGAACTTTCACACCCAATACCGGCATAGAATCAGCGACAGCCAACTGAAAATTCACGTCAACCAGATTCCACAAAGGTAATTCATCAAACACCTGAATTTCACACTGAAATATCTTCACCGACAAAAGGTTTAACACCATGCCTCAATCAACAATTCGCTTTGCAGACTCGGTGATGGAGAGAACCGAGACCCTAGAATCTCGCCAGAACGAACCCTGATTAATCTTTCAAAACGAAATCAGTTTTCCATCCTCCAGTGAAAATGCTCGGTTAAGAAAATAGAAATGTTGAAAACCTTAAGCTTGGTCACCCCACTTCATTTTGGTAATGGCCGGATCTGTATTCTTAAATCCAGAACAATTCGGGTTAAGGATTCTTGGATGTAGCAGTGGCTCGAATTCTATACCCAGCTTGAAAATCGGCTTAAATCGAATCCTCATAGGCATTTCATCGAGTATTAGACATGAAAATAACTGCTTCTAAGAAATCAGCATAAGGGGAATGATCGAGGCCCTGCCTTCATCTTTGTCGACTGGACCTGTACAGGATACAACCAACGATCGATAACGGCATGAAGTTAGATTCCTCTTTGGGAATCTTGGTTGAACTCTCAGTGTTCAAAAAATGTTGATCTCCATAAAAATGATTCATCCCTTTAACTCGACCTTCATCGAAGAATAGATCTGTGAAAATTAGTAGACATGTATTGGTATTGGACGAACTGTGCTGAAATCGCTGAGACGAACCATTCTTTATCCAGACATGCATCTGTCTTTTACCTTCAAAACCGGTTCATCATGTTCAGAAAGTTCAGAATTGGCTGGCTTTATCCTCAACTTCGATGATGGCCTCGGATCTGTTCTTCGGAAACTCGAGCAGGTCACTTCAACAGGAATCCGGATTGACTCCCCACTGATTTAATGATCTTCAATCAACGGCTTAGGTCTATCCCGGTATGAGGGTCCAAGACAGCGGTGGAGACCGACCTCATCTTCAATCTCGGTTTCGAATAACCCTCGATCCAACAATCTGGTCGAAATACCTTCGACGGTGGCCTCAGATCTGTTCTTCGGAAAAACAAGCAGGTCACTTCAACAGGAACCCGGATTGACTCCCCGCTGATTTGATGATCTTCAATCAACGGCTTCGGTCTATCCCGGAATGAGAATCCAAGACAGCGGTGGAGACCGACCTCATCTTCGATCTCGGTTTCGAATAACCCTCGATACAACGATCTAGTCGAAATACCTTCGACGGTGGCCTCAGATCTGTTCTTCGGAAACTCGAGCAGGTCACTCCAACAGGAACTCGGATTGACTCCTCACTGATTTGATGATCTTCAATCAACGGCTTCAGTCTATCCTGGTATGAGCATCCAAGACAGCGGTGGAGACCGACCTCATCTTCAATCTCGGTTTCGAATAACCCTAGATCCAACGATCTGGTCGACTGGTCCTCTTCTGGTTGAAAGGGGAGGTCATGCGTAGATCTTCCGCAGATCGTCTTCACAATATTGGGTCTTCGGTGGGGTTTTAGCTTCGTCCCGTTTGGTTTGGTCGGTGGTGTTAATGACACAAATAATACACACTAGATTAAAGGTAATCAAACTTATAAATTTAAAATTATTAATTCAAAATAATTATTAATTTAAAATAATTACTAATTCAAAACATTTATTAATTCAAAATAAATAATTCAAAATATTTATTAATTCAATTTTTTTATAAATTATTTATATAAACAATTAATTCAAGATAATCATAATTATTTATAATCAAAATTATCTAAAATCAAAATTATTTATAAATTATTTATAAATTATTTATATAAATTATATATAAAAATTATTAAATCAAGATAATCAAAATTATTCATAATCAAAATTATCTATAATAAAAATTATTTAAAAATTGTTTATAATTTATTTATAATTATTTATACACATAATCAAAATTATTTATAATTATTTGTTATTATTACTTAAAATTATGTTGAAGTTATAAAAATAATTATTTATAAATCGTGTTTAGCAAAATATTTATATATATATGAAAATATGGTTATTATTAATAATCACAAAGATACCATTTATCTAAATATTAATTCAATAAAACATTAAATAAAATAAAATTTGTCCAGAAGGATATTATAGGGAATTTTAAAAAAACTGCACACTCTGTTTCGTTTCCTTCCAAATCACCCCAATTTGGGGGCGATTTGAAACCAACAGTGAGCGAGAAATCGGTTTCCCTCTGTTTCTCCCGTAAGGATTTCTCTCGCTCCAATCTAACGCACTCAAACAGGTGAAATGGAAATCAACCGCTTCATTTCTTTTTGTTTCGCTCCAAATCCCCTATGTCAAACGAAGGCTAAAATCTGTTACTCAACTAATGAGAAAATATATTACTTCTCATGGGAAGTTCCATGCATCGAGTTGAATTTCTTTTAAGGTGCTCCATATTCTTTGAAGGAAACCTGAAAAAATCATCTTACTAAATGGTGCAAACAATTATCATATGTTGTTGAATAAAATCTTACAAAGTTTGATGCGCATAAAATAAAATAATAATGAAAATTAAATAAATTCAACAAAAATGAAAATTAAAATAATTTAATACTGCAAATTAAAATTTCAAAAAACACAAAACATTCGATAAATTTAAAAAAACTAAAACATTGATAATTTAATTGTCAACTGAAGAAAAGAAAAGAAATAATAAAATTAAATAATCATAATAGATTAAAATAAAAAACATAAAATTAATATTTTGATTCAGATTCAAATAAAATAACAAGGCATGGAAAATAAACAATATTCAAAAACTAAATTAACCAAATAAGAAAAAAATGAATAATTTAATAATTAAAAACAATTAAACGAGAATACATAGATTAACAAATTTGTTGGTCGGAGTGGATACTCAAGAGGGGGGTGAATTGAGTTCCAATTAAAATTACTGTTAAAAACTTTTAGGATTAAAATTCCCCAAATTAAAACGGCCCAGTTAATTAAGGCAGTAGAGATATAAGTGACTTATTGTTCAACAGGTTTCTCAAAGGTTGATTACTCCTCGGTTGAATCAGTATGAGAACTCCTTCCACTTTTGAAACAAGTTTACTAAACGAATCACATATACACAATAACCAAAACTAACTATCAGAGTGAATGTAAAAACAGATTTCTGTCTTTGCTAATACAAGCACAGCGGATAAGTGTAAAACTGAGTAAGTGAAAGATGAACACAACAAATTAAACAAGAGGTTCAGTCTTAAGTCAAGACCTAGTCCTCTCCACTTGGTGATCACCTGCCACCAAGCAATTATATTAAAAAGTGATACACAGCTTGTATCAGGCTTTACAACAATTTTCACAAACTGTCTAGGTTTTGCAACATCTACCACAGTTATACGTGGGAAAAATAAACTACCAAGCCACACTAGGCTTCTTCCACAGTTATACGTGGGAAACAAATGTAAAGAGAGTTTGGTATGAGGATTTTCAGTATCCCTCAGTTCAAGCACAAGAGTCAGTGTGTAACACAGACACACTGCTCACAAATGTAAAATACTTAATCACAGTAGAGCTAAAGATAGTAGGGGATAAGTTTAGAATGCTCTGTTGTGTTGGCATATCAGCTCTGGACTCATTGGAATGAAGGAGATGAAGTTTTGGTCCTTCTCTGCAAGTTGCCTCTAAAACAGAGTGTCGCAACTTCCAGGTTCTGACTTCCAGATGTAGAGATGATCAGCTTCTTGGGTCTGAAGCTCTTTGTAGTACACCACCACAGCTTGAGAAGGTTCTTTCAACAGATCTTCATGAATCTCTGTGTTCTTCAGAATGAGTGCTTGAGTGTTCTTCTTCAGATGTTGTATGTTTCACTCTTATGTGTGTATATTCAATATGTTCATACCACCTTTTTATGTCTGTCTCTACTCATACATATATACACTTTTCCATCTTAGCTTTTTCTTATTTGGTTCAGCAGGGGCCGACAATAGAAATGTTTCAACCACGTGTGGTCTTCCTCGTACATCATACTGTCTCCTGATATGCCTGCAAATAACATTAAATAATGTCAAGTGCATTAATTTGTCTAGACATGACCGTTATGATAGTATAAAGAAAATTGGTAAAAATAAATAATAGAATATCATTAGATTGGTAGCAGATGCATGTCACATGGTAGACTTCAACGGTAGTCTCTCCAACTGTGAACTTCATCGGTAGGCTATTCAACTGTGAGCTTCATCGGTAGGCTCTCTGTCTGTAGGCTTGTAACGGTGGACTTTGTGTCAGTGGATGTCTTGTAACGGTAGCTGTTACTCTATGTAACAATAGCTCCTCATCAGTGCACTTCATCGGTAGGTCTGTAACATCAGACTATTGCAACAATGACCTTTCCACCGGTAGACTTATCTCAACAGGTAATTTCATTAACGGTGGAATATGTCCATCAATAGACTTTGAACAACAGTTGACTATCTCGACAGTAGGAGTTGTCTAGCGGTAGCCTTCTACTAATAGTAGACATGTCCAACTGTAGACTTGAACAGTGAAGTCTCAACAGAAGACTTAAGAAAGAGTCTGATAGTGAACTTCTAACAGAAGACTTGTCACAGCAGTGACCTTGTGACGGTGACTCTTTGTCTGTGAGCTTTGGTAAGCAGATCAACGGTAGACTTGTGACAGTGATCTTGTAGATCTTTCAACAGTAACCTTCTAGGATCAGTAACCTAGTGTAACAGTGAGCTATAACGGTGACCTTGAATAGAAGGCTCTTACCAGTAGCCTTTAACAGTGAACTTATATTTAGATAAATATAAACTGTAAGCTGATGCAACAAAGTCATGAGACTAAGAATATAAATTGTTCAGGATAAACAATATAAATAGAGATTAAAAAGATTAGTAAATGAATTAATATATCATGATCAATATTTAAACGTGATTTGGGATTATCAAAACAGGTGAGTCCAACAATCTCCCCATTTTTGATAATCACAAATTATGCCAGTATGTATTAAATATAGATATCACATATAATACAGTTACTAAATATAGATCAAAAAAAGTTCTCAAGTATCAAAGATTAATAAGAGTGTAAAACCAGAAAATATTGGTACATGGTATCAGAGAGAAAGGAAGAAAAGATTCAACATAGGATCATATTAGAGTATTAGCACATTTCTCCCCAATCACATGATTAGTCTAGAATTAATTAGCACAGTATTTCTCCCCCTTTGTGATTAGAAAAAAGAAACACAAATATAGAGAACAGAGAAATCTTGTATTAATAAAAGTACATTACATGACCCAAAAAGAATACATAGTCCCTATAAAAAGACATAAACAGACTCAATCCACATCATCCGTAGGTAAGTGGTCTTTCCCTTTGGAAGAAGAAGATAGAGGATGAGTTGGTGGATCAGTAGGTTTAGGAACTGCTGAAGGAATGACTGGAGGGGAAGCAACAGAAGCTCTTGTGGGTCTGTAGTGGGTAGCTCGCTGAGGTATCGGTAGAGTAAGGCTTCTGATAGCTTCAGCAGAAGACATTGTGGAAGAACCACTAGGTTGAGATGAAGGTAAGGCAAGAGGGATGATGATAGGGGTGCAGTCCACATGGAGAAAGGGTAGAATAAGGTTTCTAAAGTCCATAATAATGCTTCCTCCTCTTTCCATAGTAGATAAAAAATCATATTTATTCTCCAAAAATTTATCCAAAGCAGGGGTCAATTCTCTCAATTTGCTGACCTGCTCCCTGAATGCCTGAGTCACCGGAGGCAGCTTCATATTCTCTATCAAAATCTTGAAGTGGTTGGTCATTTGTTTCTTGGTATAGATCTTCTCAAAGTAAGAATATACCTTATTCTTAATGGCTTCCTGAGTAGCAGTGGCTGCTCTCAAGTATTCACAAACATAACCGTTGACTTCCCTAGTGGTAGAAATTACCTGAGAATCAGAGGTGCCACTGGTACTGGCCTTAGTAAGCTCCTCCTGAATCACATTTCTGATCTGGTCAATGTTCACAGAGGTGCTAGATGGTGGAAGGGGTTTGACCGAGAAAGCTACTGTCTCTTTGAAAGACTGAGTCAAATTACCAATCACCTTCTGAACAAGTGCATCCTGGCTGTTCATATGTTCTTTGACTGATGTCTTAAAAGCCTCAAAAACTTTCACAAACTACTTGACTACCTCTTTGATGTATCGAATCTCAGCATTCACTTGGTTTTGAGAACTGCTCATGGCGGTCAATGAAGCAACCGATTGTCTCAGAGCAACCACAACTCCTATCCAGCTTTCAATTTCAGTATGGCACACTTTAATCTCATTCAGCATTTCTTTCACTGGACTAGACACAACACATCCCAGAGATAGTTCCAGGGATTGCTCCACATTCCTCAGCTCTTCAACAAGGTTATTATTCAAATCTGCCACTGATTCTCTCAGGGCCTCTTTAATTTAAACCTTTAAGGACTCAAGGTCCTACTTGGTTTCCAAATTGTCAGCCACAACTACTGGAATACTTTCAGGTAGGATAACAGAATCCCTCTGAGGCTGGTCTTCCTCATCAGAATCTCCATAATTGAGTCCAATTACCATGTACCCTAGATCTGATGACCAACCCTCTATGTCATATAGCACAGAAACTGAACCAAGGGAAATAGGTTGCTCCCCCTCACTTAGAGCTCCCTCCTGAGAAATATCCTCTATCTGTTTTTCTCCAGGTAATTCCACAACCTCCTCTGCAACTCCAACAGATTCAACAACAGTTTGCTCTGTTGGTTCACCAGTGGGGTGAGTCTCATCCTCCACTGAGTTATCAATGACTTTCATATCAATGGCAGTAGATTCCACTCCTATTTCCTGACCAAACACTGTCTTGTCTGTATTATCTATCGGAGGGCTCAAACTGAGATCCTCTTCTTCATTGTCCTCATCATCAGCTTCAGCAACAGTCTCCTTTCCTTCATCCTTATCACAAGCCTCCTCTACCTTATGAGCAGAATGATCTGACTCGGTAGCCTCATCCTATTCAGAGGTGTCCTTGACAATATTCTGAGATGATTATTCTTCTTCAGTGGTCTCAGTATCACTGTCCTTCAGAACATTCTCTCTTCTTGGCAGTTCTTTTGGAGGGCTAGCTGCTCCGAAAGCTACTGTCCTTATAGGACTGTTAGGCAAATCAGGATCACTCCCATCATCAATGGGGGTGTTCTCTCTCTTAGGGTCCACAACACCTTCAACTTCCTCCTCCTCATCTGAATAAACCAGTTCTGGCTCATTAGGCTTTAGGCCCAGATCTCTCTTGTCTTTTGGCCTAGATGGGTGAGTAGTAGGGTCAAACTTGCCATATACCTTTCCTTCATCATTCACCCATTCCTTCTTCCAGGGATTCCAGCTAATTTTCATGAATTTTCAAATAACCTTGGAGATACAAACACTATTCTTGGCCACTATCATCTCTTCTTGATTTCCATCCACACCCTTTACCTTTAGCATTACTGAAATTAGATTGGAATGGAATAAGACATTGGATTTTGAGCTTGCCTTAGTCATATCCTCCAATTATGCCATCAGTAACCTACATAGGTTAATCTTCTTTCCATGATTCAGTAAGTACATCAGGAATATGTCCTAGTACTTCAGCACTGTAAAATCTCCTCTCCTGGGACTAATTACATGCTGAATGAATTTGAACAAAAACATGTCTTATCCATTCATCTCAGCTGTAATGATCTTCCTTGATTTTCCATTTCCTATCAGTTCTTCCAGAGCTTTTTCATACTAAAAAACATCACTGTCTGGAGGATCCACTCCAGATTAGTAATCATATACTCCTTCACGAGGAACTCTCAAACAGACAACCCACTTAGTAGACAAGAAGCTGACTTCATTGCCATTTACTCTGGATATTAGTCTATGCACATCATCTTCCTCTTCGAACTTCAGATATTCATAGAATTCTTTCATGAGCTTCGGGTAGTACGGTCCATTGTTGTTGGAAAATCATTCGTTCCATCCTTGGGCATCTAGTGCTTTCAGCACTAATGACTTGCTCGACAACAACCATTCTTCACTTAACTCCTTCTTAGCAAAGACTTATCTCTTGGTTAGATGCAGGTTGACAGGTCCCGTCAGGGAATTACTGGTGCCACTAGATTCGACTCGAGTTCTCTTTGGCCTTGGAGCATCCTCATTGAAAGTCAGGGGTCGCTTGGTTCTAGCCATAGAGATTGAGAGAGGTTTAAGGGCTCAAATGAAGAGTTAGGGTTTAGAAATTTCGAGAGCAAGGTTCGAGATTAAGAGAGGATGGTGGATTGAGATATGTTCGTCACCTTTGGTTTTATCATTTAGGGATTAAAACAAAATAAAATAGAAATAATAAATAGGAATAAAAATGGTTCGAATTCCCACAAAAATAAAAGACAAACAACAAGGTATCCAAAAGTGAGATGTACCAGCGAGATACACTAGTGAGGTGCAACGGTGAGGTGCAACAGTTAGGTTTATCAGTGAGGTCCAACTGTGAGGTCTAACAGTGAGGTCTAACAGTGAGGTCTGACTGTGAGGTCCAACGGTGAGGTCCAACGGTGAGTTCTAACGGCGAGTTCTAACAGTGAGGTTTGACTGTGAGGTTTCCTATGCTGAAATTAATCATTCCTAACTCATGTTTGATGTATTTTAACCTCTCATAATTCAAAGGCTTTGTGAATATATCAGCTAATTGATGTTCAGTGCCAATGAATTCAAGAGTGATATCACCCTTTTGATAATGATCCCTCAAAAAGTGATGTCTCACATCAATATGCTTTGTCCTAGCATTAGATACTGGATTTTTGGAAATGTTAATAGCACTTGTATTGTCACACTTTATAGAGACATGTTTAAACTGATATCCATAGTCTAGTAAAGTGTGTTTCATCCACAGAATTTGAGCACAACAACTACCAGCAGCTATGTACTCAGCTTCGGCAGTAAATAATGAAACAGAGTTATGCTTCTTACTACACCAAGATACTAGTGACTTGCCTAAAATGTGACATGTCCCAGAGGTACTTTTTCTATCTAACTTGCAACCGGAAAAATAAGCATCAGAATAACTCAACAAATCAAATGATTATCCTTTTGGATAAAATAGTCCTAAGTTGGGAGAATGTTTGAGATATTTAAAAATCCTTTTAACAGTAGTTAAATGAGATTCTTTTGGATTGTCTTGAAAGCGAGCAAACATGCATACACTAAACATGATTTCAGGTCTGCTAGCTGTAAGATAGAGTAGACTCCCTATCATACCTCTGTAGTTGGTTTGATCCACTGATTTTCCAGCTTCATCAGTATCCAACTTACAAGTGGTACTCATAGGTGTGTCACTACCTTTACTACCATCTAAAGAAAATTTTTTTAAAAGATCCTTAATATATTTACTTTGATTCAAAACAATTCCATTTTTATTTTGAAAGATCTGAAATCCAAGGAAAAATTTGAGTTCTCCCATTAAACCCATTTCAAACTCATTTTGCATCATTTTTGAAAAATCAATACATAATGAATTTTTAGAAGATCTAAAAATAATATCATCCACATAAATTTGTACTATCAAAACATCTTTAGAAATCCATTTAATGAAAAGAGTAGGATCAACTATCCCTTTGGTAAAACCTTTTGAAATAAGAAAAGAGCTGAGCCTATCATACCATGCTCTTGGAGCTTGTTTTAAACCATATAAAGCTTTAGATAGTTTAAAAACATGATTGGAAAAATGGGGATTTGTAAAACCAGGAGGTTGTTCAACAAATACATCCTCAACTATATACCCATTTAGAAAAGCGCTTTTAACATCCATTTAATAAAGTTTGAAATTCAGATGAGCTGCATAAGCAAGTAGTATCCTAATAGCTTCTAGTCTAGCTATAGGTGCAACGGTCTCCTCATAGTCTATTCCTTATTCTTGGTTGTATCCTTGTGAAACTAACCTGGCCTTATTTCTAACTATGTTCCCAAACTCATCAACTTTTTTCCTAAACACCCATTTAGTGCCTATGGTCAAAGTGTCCTTAGGTCTTTCCACTAATTCCCAAACTTTGTTTCTTTAGAACTGATTCAGTTCTTCTTGCATAGCCATTACCCAAAATTCATCATTGATAGCATCATTAATATTTTTGGGTTCAAGCTGTGAAAGAAAATCTTGATGTTCAACCTAGTTTCTTAGAGAAGCTTTAGTTTGTGTTCCTCTATTCAAATCACCTACAACAACATCTAGAGGATGATTCTTAAGAGTCCTAATACCTCTAGGAAGGATTGAACTAGATTTTTCATTGTTGTCTGTTGGTTCAGAATCGGTAGGAGCAGATTCTGGAAAATTTCCAGAACTGGATACTTTTACAGGGGATTCACTATCTTTATCATTAAGGTTCAGAATTGAAAAATCTTCTTCAAGATGTTCAAGAGAGGTTTTAGGATCATGTGGATCAGTCTTATCAAATTTGACATGAACTGATTCTTCCACACATTTTGTATTCTTATTTAACACTCTATAGGCTTTACTTGAGATAGAATAACCCAGGAAAATTCCTTCATCACTTTTGGAAGCAAATTTGTCAAGATTATCTTTAGTATTAAGAATAAAGATTTTGCAACCAAAAACTCTAAAGTAATTAACCTTAGGCTTCCTATTATTCCAAAGTTAAGGGGTCTTTTTTAGAACAGGTCTAATTAAAACTCTATTGATAACATGACAAGTAGTATTTACAGTTTCAGCCCAAAAATAAACAGGTAAGTCATACTCATTAAGCATAGTCCTTGAAATTTCTTAAAGGGTCCTATTTCTTCTTTCTACAACTCCATTTTGTTGAGGTGTCCTAGGGGAAGAAAAGTTGTGACTATAGCCATTATGTGAGCAGTAGGATTCAAACTCATGATTTTCAAACTCACAACCATGATCACTTCTCAAGGTCTTAATTCTAATTCCACTAAGATTTTCTACAGATTTGGAATATTTAACAAAATAGGAACAAGCTTCACTTTTGTGAGCTAGGAAGTATACCCAAGTATACCTAGAAAAGTCATCTACAAGAATATAAACATAGTGCTTCCCATTTAAACTTGAAACTCTTGATGGTCCAAACAAATCCATGTGAACCAACTCAAGTGGTTGAGAAGTTGAAACTTCTTTCTTTGGTTTGAAAGAAACTTTGTGTTTTTTCCCTTTTGATAGGGATTACACACTTTATCAATTGGGAATTCTAATTTAGGTAAGTCTCTAACTAAACATTTCTTAGATAGCTTCCTAAGTGAGTGCACATTACAGTGTCCTAACCTTCTGTGCCACAACCAAGAATCTTTATGAAAAGCATTTAAGCAGGAAACATTTTGTTTGGATAAGGAATTTAAATCAACAGTATATACATTCTCATTTCTACATGCAGTGAAAACTAGATCATTTTTTGAATTAAAAACATGGCATCCATCATTTTCAAACTTAATATTAAATCCATCATCACATAACTAAGATATGCTAAGTAGATTGCATTTTAATCCATCAACAAAAAGTACTTTAGAGATTAATATTGTATCAGGGTTACCAATCTGTCCTAAGCTGATGATTTTTCCTTTTTCATTGTCACCAAAGGTGAAATGCCCACCATCAACTTTAATTAGACTCTTGAAGCAAGAATAGTCTCCTGTCATATGTCTTGAACATCCACTGTCCAAGTACCATAGGGTCTTATAGGAACTCTTTAAGCAATTACCCTGTAAAACAGATTAAACATGGGGTAATTTTGGTACCCATATCTTCTTGGGTCCAGAGAGGTTAGCTAGTAAAACTTTGAGAACCCATATTTTCTTTATAGATTTTCTAAAATAAAAAAACATATTTTGAGACATAAATACTTTGTTAGGTCCTTTAGAAAATTGTTTCTCAAAAGATGGTCCAGAATTAGCAGTGAACTGTCCAGATTTTAGAACAAATTTGGTTTTGCTAATTTGTCTCTATCCAGGCTGATATCCTAGACCAGTTGTATATTTAGGAGCAATATGTCTTCCTAGTAACTGTGTCAAGGTATCCTTACCAGCAGTGAACTTCTCAATATCCTTTCTTAATTTTTCATTAGATAATTTGAGTTGAGTGTTCTCTTTCAACAGTTGAGCATTCTTTTCTTTTTCTACACTTAGATCTGTTTTAACATTACTAGTCAAGGCATGTTGTTTCTTCAAAGATTTATATTTATCTTTTAGTTCATTGCAGTTATCTTCCAGCATATTGCAATATTCAAACAGTTCAGTCTTAGACATATTTTCATCATTATCTGAATCACTATTATTTCCAAAATAATAATCATTTAGAATAGGGGAAACATGTACCTCAGATATGTTAGTCATGAAGCACATGTTGGAATGATTCTTTTCAGAATCAGTAGCTTCTGATTCACTTGTGTTGTCTTCTGAAGCACTCCAGATTGCTTTCATGGCTTTCTTGCACTTCTTGTCCTTATAATAATATTTCTTTTTTAATTTTAACTTCGGACAATCATCCTTGATGTGTCCTTTCCTCTTGCATTCATAGCAGACTATATCATCTTCCTTATCAGATTTCTTCCAATAATTCTTCCACTTACCTTGTTGATCATACTTACCCTTGTAGTTTGGTTTTCTGAAAAACTTCTTCATCCTATAGAACTTCTTAAATCTCCTGGATATTTGAGCCATTTCTTCATCACTGTCTGAATCTGAATCTTCACTGGTTGAACTTTCAGTAGGTACATGTATTTTCTCCTTGTCTTTGCTCTTTGAAGCAGTAGACTTGAATGCCATGGATTTTCTCTTGGGTTCATCATCTTCTTCTTTGTTCACCTTCAGTTATTCTTTATACATCATTAGTTTACCAATCAACTCCTTAACAGGTAGCTTGCTGACGTCACATGACTCTCGGATAGACACAGAAGTGCCTCTCCATCTGTCTGGAAAACATCTCAATATTCTCATGATCTTCTCCTTCTCTGGAACAACTTTTCCCAGTGAACTCATGGTATTGACAATCTCATTAAACCTGAGGTACATGTCAGAAATGGGTTCATCAGGTCTCATCTTAAAATTATCATATTTAATAGTATAAGTATTTAATCTCATTTCCTTCGCGTTGGTTGTTCCTTCATGAGAAACAACCAAGGTGTCCCAGATTTTATGAGATGTTTTACATGTAGAAATTCGGTTAAATTCCTAATATCCTAAAGAGCAGTAAAGGGCATTCATAGATTTATAGTTATTGTTATAGTTATAATTTGTAGCATCATCCCAGGTAGATCTAGAAGTTTTGGGGATCTCATATTCTGATTCTATAGCAGACCAAATATCAAAACCAATACTTTCCAAATGAATTTTCATTTTAATTTTCCATTGAGCATAATTCACACCATTAAAGAAAGGTGTCCTATTAGTAGAAACACCTTCTAGTCTATTGTCCATAACTAGATTTTAGAAAATATATTAAAGAGATAAAATTTAGAACTAACATAAATTTAAGATCTTTAAGATAAAACTACAATCACAGTTTGAAAAATAGAGGGTTTGAAAACTTTTTATAAAAATGTTTCCTCTGATACCAAATTTTGGTCGGAGTGGATACTCAAGAGGGGGGTGAATTGAGTTCCAATTAAAATTTCTGTTAAAAACTTTTAGGATTAAAATCCCCCAAATTAAAACGGCCCAGTTAATTAAGGCAGTAGAGATATAATTGACTTATTGTGCAACAAGTTTCTCAAAGGTTGATTACTCCTCAGTTGAATCAGTATGAGAACTAATTCCACTTTTGAAACATGTTTACTAAACGAATCACATATACACACTAACCAGAAATAAATATCAAAGTGAATGTAAAACCATATTTCTATCTTTTCTAATAGAAGCACAGTGTATAAGTGTAAAACTGAGTAAGTGAAAGATGAACACAACAAATTAAACAAGAGGTTCGGTCTTAAGTCAAGACCTAGTCCTCTCCACTTAGTGATCACCTGCAACCAAGTAATTATATTAAAAAGTGATACACAGCCTGTATCGGGCTTTACAATAGTTTTCACAAACTGTCCAGGTTTTGAAACCTCTACCACAGTTATACGTGGGAAAAATAAACTACCAAGCCACACTAGGTTTCTTCCACAGTTATACGTGGGAAAAAAATGTAAAGAGAGTTTGGTATGGGGATTTTTAGTATCCCTCAGTTCAAGCACAAGAGTCAGTGTGTAACACATACACACTGCTCACAAATGTAAAATACTTAAGCACAATAGAGCTAAAGATAGCAGGGATAAGTTTAGAATGCTCTATTGTGTTGGCAGATTAACTATAGACTCGTTGGAATGAAGGAGATGAAGTTTTTGGTCCTTCTCTGCAAGTTTCCTCTAAAACAGAGTGTCACAACTTTTAGGTTCTGACTTCCAGATGTAGAGATGATCAACTTCTTGGGTCTGAAGCTCTTTGTAGTACACCACCACAACTTGAGAAGGTTCTTTCAACAGATCTTCATGAATATCTATGTTCTTCATAATGAGTGCTTGAGTGTTCTTCTTTAGATGCTGTATGTTTCTCTCTTATGTGTGTATATTCAATATGTCCATACCACCTTTTTATGTTTGTCTCTACTCATACATATATACACTTTTCCAGCTCAGCTTTTTCTTATTTGGTTCAGCAGGGGCCGACAATAGAAATGTTTCAACCACGTGTGGTCTTCCTCGTACATCGTACTGTCTCCTGATATGCCTGAAAATAACATTAAATAATGTCAGGTACATTAATTTGTCCAGACATGACCATTATGATAGTATAAAGAAAATTGGTAAAATAAATAATAGAATATCATTAGATTGGTAGAAGATGCATGTCACAGGGTAGACTTCAACGGTAGTCTCTCCAACCATGAACTTCATCAGTAGGCTATTCAACTGTGAGCTTCATTAGTAAGCTCTCTGTCTGTAGGCTTGTAATGGTGGACTTTGTGTCAGTGGATGTCTTGTAACGGTAGCTGTTACTCTATGTAACAGTATCTCCTCATCAGTGCACTTCATCGGTAGGTCTGTAACATCAGACTATTGCAATAGTGACCTTTCCATCGGTATACTTATCTCAACAGGTAATTTCATTAATGGTGGAATATTTCCATCAGTAGACTTTGAACAACAGTCGACTATCTCGATAGTAGGAGTTGTCTAGCGGTAGCCTTTTACTAATGGTAGACATGTCCAACTGTAGACTTGAACAGTGAACCTCTCAACAGAAGACTTAAGAAAGAGTCTGACAGTGAACTTATAACAGAAGCCTTGTCACAGTAGTGACCTTGTGACAATGACTCTTTGTCTGTGAGCTTTGATAAGCAGATCAACAGTAGACTTGTGACATTGACCTTGTAGATATTTCAACAGTAACCTTCTAGGATCAATAACCTAGTGTAACAGTGAGCTATAACGGTGACCTTGAACAGAAGGCTCTTACCAGTAGCCTTTAACAGTGAACTTATATTTAGATAAATGTAAACTGTAAGCTGATGTAATAAAGTCATGAGAATAAGAATATAAATTGTTCAGGATAAACAATATAAATACAGATCAAAAAGATTATTAAATGGCTTAATATATCATGATTAATATTTAAACGTGATTTGGTATTATCAAAATAGGTGAGTCCAACAAAATTAAATACCTATTTTATCATTAAATAAACATTAAAAACAAAAAAAAGTTGTGGAAATATGCATGAAATAAGGGCTACATCAAATTCCCCAACACATAATAGTTTCTTATCCCCAAGAAATTATTTAATCAATTTCAATGGATAAAAAGAATTCTAAAGAGTGATAAACTTGAATTCCATATTGAATTAGTCTTTATAATGATTTTATCTCATGGACTCTTTTAAGAATGAAATATGATTTCCCCCTCAAAGTCAAATAGATTCAGTGTAAAGTTTGTTTCATGTTTTATAAAAGTAATTGAAATTGAAAATTTTGAAAAGAATTAAAAAACGCCAATTTGTATCCAACTAGAAATCCAAACTTTTATTTACCTCTAGGTGAGTCGACTCACATAATTAATAATAATAATAAATAAACACTCTTCTTTGATGGGATGTAATGCCCCAACCCCAGTTAACCAGAGTCGGTGCATTATTTTAATACATTGGCATGATTACAAGGAATCAAGTCTCAAAAGACCAATAGTTTAGCAGTCTTGGAAAATAGATTACATACATGAACGTTACATTACACATTATAAAATAAAACTCAACATAAATAAATCTTTGAGAACACCATTATTCCTTTTTAGCTTAACCCTGTATATCATTTATAATACACTTCTTGGAAATCCTAAGAAAATGAAACATAAGAAAGGGGTGAGCTCAAATGCTCAGTAAGGGTAAGCAATATAGCAGAAGATAACATAAATATTAAGCAAGGTGAATAATTGAAAACTCATGCCTTTACAAATAATAAACATAAACACTTTTATGGTAGGAATATGAGCTGAGTAAATAATGCCATAATTAAACATAATCATGGGTATTCTACTAGTCGAATGACCACATAAACCATCAATATTATTTTCATAATGAGGGAATGTATAATGCCATACATTCTAAAACATTTTTTCAAGGCCTCGACCAAGACGTCTAAAAATGATTAAGGCCTCGGCCAAAACCATATATCAAATTGGGAAAGGCCTCAGCCAATTCCACGTCTAATTGTCTCATGAGACCTACCGATGCATTGAGGAGCTATCGTGGGCTCCACCCATCACTTACTATGTCCAATACATTCCTCATATGAAAAGTTTGAAACATAATATAAACATTCGTATTGAAACTATCATACGAAATGTCAATACTTTAACCATAAACCATGAATGGTATAAAAATAACACATCCACAGTCAAATATATCACAAAACCTTCAATACAATATGGAATATTTGTATCATAATAAATCAACCTCGATAAAGAACAATATCTCCTAAATGATGTTGGCATAGTTAAAAATGATCTATAAAAAATCTTTGAGAGAAATGTCCCTTTTTCATGAAATAATTTAAAAGTCACATAATTTATCAAGGAAGTCATTTAAAATATAGTTTTGAATCAAAGTGTCCCATACTACTTTGAAACTTTTTAAAGGGATTAACATTTTAAAACATTCATGTTCATATAAATAAATCCTTTAAACCATTTTGAAAACAAGGACATTAATGAGAAAGGTTTAGAAGAATAAATCTTTAAAACATTTAAAATGATGTTTTTAGTAAAACAATTCTCTTAAAAACAATCCCTTTAAAAACTTTTTAATGAAACATGGACATGGATAATAAATATGTCCCAGTAGATACTTATGTAAAAACAACCTCGGATAATAAAGAGATTGTAGAATTAACCCTTACCTTGCACTTTACTTTAGTTGAGGGTACATTTAACCTCATGTATAAAGAACTTAGTATGTTATTAAATTATACCAGAACCATATTAATATTTATGATATCATTTATGACTTTATACTACCCATTTAATAATAATTTCCATGTTAAATTAACATTTCAGGTAATAATCGCTTTCTTTATCGTGCGTGTTTTAACTTATTACACTTGATTGTATCACTTAGATAATGATTTAAATAATTCAAAAATATAAAAAATGATTTATATATCATATATATTTAGAATATAAATATGTATAATAGACATATATATGAAATGAAAAACAGCGTTTATGGAGACGATATGCCGTACGTACGCATAAACGTTGTTTCCGTTTTCATATCGTATTGAACAGAACTAAGTGAATAAGATATATGTAAGTACATACATACATATATATATATACAATATCATTATTATTTAATATATTACATACTTATTAATGATATATATTTTATAATCATCGTTAAATGGTGAACGTGGAAATGAATGTCATCGCGTCGTGGAGACGGTAATCCGTACGTACGCACGAGCGACAATATCATTATTTTGATATTAAAATCATATATAATTGGACGATATATATATATATAGAATAATTAAAATGTTATATTTATTATTTACATCAATTATACATCATTACTATACTCATCCAATATAATAATGTATTGAATAACAACTACACCACGACGTGGAGACGGTAAGCCGTACGTATGCACGTATGGTGACATGTCATTCATAGGATGGATAGAATAATGAATATGGTTGTACCATATTTATAATAACATAATAATATATAGAATATACTGGATTTATTGTTTTAAAATGGAAACAAAAATGAAAGAATAAGTGAAATAAGAAAATAACTTGAAAGAGGGTGGTGAAATCATTACCTTTTCTTCGGGTTCTTCCTTTTGATTTGATCAAAAGGGCTCATTAGGTTGAATTTATGACCAAAGGAAGGCCTCTAGGATGAATTTAGGATAGTTGGGAGGATATTTGGGCAGGTTTTGGCCGAGCCAAATGGATTTGTAGGTGTGAATTTGAGAGAAGGGGAAGTGCCCTTTTATAAGAGGGGTGAGGGTCACTTTAGGAAAAGATTAAAGTATTAATTTATTATACAATAATATTCGGTTTATAATGGATCCAAATGAATTTATTTCGAGCCTTAGGTGGTTATGGGTCGAAATACTCTCAACCAATAGGTTTTAGACAAGTTTAGGTTACCATTTTAACCTTATCTTTTAGATTTAACTCTAAGTTAAATAATCTAACTTTTACCGTGTCTTCTTGTATTCTTACACTATATGGTTAATAAACTTACTATAAATATCCAAGAGAACCTAAAGTGGTTAATTAATGATATATATAATATTATTTAATCCCTTTGGCCGAAACTTATATTTTTAGGAATATTATATCAACCAATAATATAGTATTTGTTTTAAAAATTAATTTATGTCAATTTTGACACTATTTGGTATTTGGTTTTTGTGAAAGTCATAAAAACTTGATTGCTTCGAACAAGACACATTTAATCAACCCTAACATGTCATATTCACCTAGAAAATTCGTGAATGTCATAAAAACTTTGAAATTATATTTATTTTAATATTTATAATACCATTTATTTGATTCATTCATTAATAAGGTAATTACTGAATCATCATTGTGTCATAAATAAATTTAATTATTTAATGTCTAAAAATTATAAATAAAATACCATGATGTAGTAAATATTTTTATCTTTCTAATTAATATTTATAGTCGAATTTATATTGTGTGTAAACCTATATTAAAAATGGTTTAGTTATTAAACTTTGATTTTAACTCTTTTAAATCTTCTTTAAATAAAATAATAATAAATGTCCTAATCTAATCCAAGTGGATCTAAAAGATCATATTTTATTCCTAAGGTTTTTTTTGGTCAAATTAAACTTAACCAATAGAATTAGGACATGTCTTAGTGTCACGACCCGTCCTCGGGGCCCGTGCCGTGACTACCCCAAGCCCGCCTTCCATAGGCTAGGGGCTGGCGACTAGCACCAAGGCGTAAATCCTGGTAAAAAGGGAAGACATTGCCTTTGTAAAGTAAACAAACAACACAAAGTAAGCAAGCAGTAGAAGTAAACACTAAGGAAAAGCTGGTACAACAGTAAGTGCGGAAAAGTAAGTGGGCCAGTATACAAACCCAAACTGAAAGTAAAGTACAACTGGAAGGGAAAACAGCAACTGAAAAGTAAAGCCGCCACGCCGAGCTGTCCACTGGAAATCCTACCTGAAGGGTGAGTATAGATAGCCTCCTCTGCTCCTCGGGTCCAGCTGACCGCTCCGAATACATCTCGTCCAGTGGTCCACCTCCAGGCATCGTCCTGCTCCACAAGCCTCAACCACGATCAGCGCTGTCTGTCGTCTGCAACCAACACAACGTAGTGCGGGCATAGCCCGTGCAGGGGTGAGTATAAGCTACTCAGTAGGGACCTCGATACCCCTGAAGGTATCCCTAAATCCACAAATGATAATCCACAAAGGAAAGATACAAACACGAAGTAACAACCGACACTGCTTAGGTATATGCCCATACATATACCTAAGTCATCAATTCTCGTTCGGCTCCAACATCCGAGCCCAAGTACAACCCAGTCCACATAGGAAAGCAAAACGTAAATCCACACAAGATAGCACAACACAATACACATAGGAAAGTAAAATGTAAATCCACACAGGATAGCACAACACAATCCACATAGGAAAGTAAAACAGGATTCAGCTCACACAGGTATACTTCTTCGTATGACGATATAGATGATCAGATATATCCACTGATTCATCTAAGCCGTCGGACCCACAAAGGATCGATAGGTACTAACCCCCGCAATGACCCACAAAGGATCTGACCCACAAAGGATCGATAGGTAACTAACCCCCGCAATGACCCACACAGGATCAGACCCACACAGGATCTGTAGGCGCTGGCTCACACAGAACCGCTGAGCGCTGACCCACACAGGATCAGACCCACACAGGATCGGTAGCACTGATCCACATAGGATCTCTGAGTGCTGTAGTCATCACCGTCGAATCCACTGAGGATTTCTGTACAGTCGTCGTCGTCACAGTGGCAAACACAGCCAGCTCTAGGGTTCCCGCACACAACAAGCTCGTTCGGGAGGGTCCGCTCCACGAGCTGAGAGACTGATACATAAACTGACACATAGTCCAGAGTTGATGTATCCAAAAGTTCCGTATCGTCAACATGAACTCAACGTCGCAGACGACGCGTCAATCGGACGCCCGGTCTGAGAGTTATTGGCTTTTTCGTCCCAGGAGCCCGATTGATTTTTAAGGTAAAACCAACTCGACCGTACTCCACCTGCATCCAAACCTCGGGCGGAGTAAGCCAAAAGATCCGTCTCACTTAGAGGAATCCAACAAAGTCGACGACACGTCAATCGGACGTCTGGAGCTTAAGATATGAGCGTTTATGCTCCGAGGGCCCGGTTGGTTTCGTGTACGAACCAACCCGGCCGAACCCAAAGTATTCTGAAACCTAGAGTGCGATATACCGAAACGACCGTCTCATTCCAAGGATCTCTACGCAACTGACGGTGCGTCGATCAGAGGTCTGTAGCCCAAGTTATGGGCAAAAGACCGAAGATGGTCCGAAAACGGGGGTTTCGAGCCTGGACCGACCCGGCCCGAGACCCCCCCCGGTCGGCCCGACCCGGGTCCGGGTCGGCCCGGCTGGGCGCGGCCCAGCCCGGCTGGGCGTGACCCGGCCCGGCCGGTGACCCGACGCACGACACCAGCTGGCTCGGCCAAACGGCCGAGCCGTTCCGGCTCGCGGGGGGGGGCGGGGGGGGGGGGGGGGGGCTGCCCCCGGTTTCCCTGTAATCGCGGCCCCATTAATGGGGCTGCTCGCTTGGCCGGCAGGGGGAATTGAATCCCCCGGTTTTCTCTTTGTCTGGATGACCCGCACCAGTCGGACGGTTCTGCCAACAAGGACCGGCGACAGCCGGTCCTTCCTCCTTCGCCGACACCGGCGGCCCGGAACCGGCCGTCGGTCACCCTGCTCCGCCGCGGCCCGGAACCGGCCGCGGCCTGGTTCGTCCGGTGTGGTACGATGGCACCGCGCCCCTCCGCCGCGGCCCCGCTCCGGCCGCGGTATTTTCAGGTTTCACCGACGCGGTGCGACGACGTCGTGTCCTTGTATGATTTCGCGGCGCAGCGCGACGGCGCCGTGCATTTCTTGCCGCACGATCCTGCGCGGTGCGACGGCACCGCGCCACACTCATTTCAAACCACAAAAGAATCCAACATGAAAAAAGGAGGTGGGTCGGCCGTCTTTGTGCGGTTCGGCCCCCTCTCGTTAAACGATAACAGTTGGACATATTCACGAAGAATAAAAATAATTAAGGGAGTGATCTCGAACAAAATAAAATAAATCCCCTACCTCGTGCGAGCTTGAACGTAGGTTCGTCGAACGAGGATTTCATCGCGGGAAGAGACGTCACGGAAGGAGACGTCACGGAATAAGACATCGCGGAAGAAGACGTCGTGGAAGAAGACATCGCGGAAGAACCGTCGCGGTAAACGGCGTCGCGTAGTCGGTCTCCGAGGACTCGGCGTTCTTCGACGGAGTTCGATGCGTTCTTCGTGTTCTTCGTGTTCTTCGACGAAGAAGATGAAGAACTCTAGCTTTCCTTATCTTTTCTCCCCAAACCTCTCAAGCAACAAAGGTTCCAACCCCAAAATAAAATAAGCACCTCCCTTATTTTATTAACTCAACAAAGCTTCTGAATTTCAAGAGTTTAAAATTCAAAAACCACACTTAACTCACTTAATTAATAACATAAGTTATTAATGTTTAAGTTATCAAAATTTAAGGGTGAGTTGAGGGGGGTTGAAGAATATGAAGGGGTGGGGTTCGTGTGGGCCCCACCACCCTCATAACCTCTCTTGGGAAGTTGGGTAGTTACCCAACTTCCACCCAAAGCCTTAAACCACTTAAGAAAATAAAAATTGTAGTTAAATTATAAATTAAACTTCCACAATTTTTATCATCTTCTCTAAGGTAAATGCAACTCTGGAAATGGCATTCCTAAGCAATTACCGGCGCTACGGTTCCATCGGTGCCCTCAGAATTTGATTCTGAGCACCGGTTCAAAAGATAGAAATTCCCGCTCATTCGTTCACTGAACGTACCCGAGCTAAACTTCGGATAGAAATTCCGGGCACACCGGGCCTTGGAATCAAGTTCCGTCTGAAACTGCGTTCATGTAAAATCCCAAAGAAAATTAAGAAAAAATTTTCCTTGAATTTTACGGGACTTTACATTACTCCCACCTCAGGGCTTTATGTCCCCGTAAAGATACATCAAAACTAGGGAAACAAATGTGGGTATTGAGCACGCATCTGAGCCTCCCGCTCCCAAGTGCTCTCCTAGAAGGTTCCCGTGCTGCCATCTGATGCGCACTAGAGGAATCGACCATCCTCGTAGGACCTGCTCCTGTCGATCCTCGATCTCCACTAGAACCTCCGTAAAAGTCGCCCCATCATCAACGTCAAGCTCCCCATGGTCAATGATGTGCGTCGGGTCGTGAACGTATCTCCTCAGCTGAGATACGTAGAAGACGTCGTGCACCCGGTGCAACTGAGGTGGTAGAGCCAGGCGATAAGCCACCTTGCCAATCCTGCTGAGGACCTGGAATGGTCCGATGAAGCATGGAGACAACTTGCTGCCTTGGCCAAATCTCCGTAATCCACGTCGAGGTGAGACACACAAGAAGACGTGGTCGCCATCCTCGAACTCTAGTGGCCTCCGCCTCCTGTCAGCATAAGACTTATGCCAGCTCTGAGCTGTCCTCATTCGCTCCTGGATGACCTGGACCTTCTCTATCGTAGCCCGGACCATCTCTGGTCCCACAAGTACTGACTCCCCAGGGTCTGTCCAACACAAAGGAGATCTTCAAGGTCTGCCGTACAACGCCTCGTACGGTGCCATCCTGATGGTGGAGTGGTAGCTGTTGTTGTACGCAAACTCCACCAAGGGTAGGTGGTCCTCCCAGCTGCGACCAAAGTCGAGGACACATGCGCGGATCATGTCCTCGAGAGTCTGAATGGTCCTCTCTGTCTGACCATCCGTCTGAGGGTGAAAGGCGGTGCTCAGACGTAGCTACGTCCTGAATGCCTCCTGCAACCCCTTTCAAAGCTGGGAAGTAAAGCGAGCATCTCGATCGGAGATGATAGATGATGGAACACCGTGAAGCCGTACAATCTCCTGAACATAGAGATGCCCCAAGCTCTCCACTGAGCCCTGCTCTCTGATGGGTAAGAAGTGTGCCGACTTGGTGAGTCGGTCGACAATCACCCAAATGGAGTCGTGACCTCTGGAAGTGCGTGGAAGTCCAGTCACGAAGTCCATAGATATCTCGTCCCACTTCCACTCCGGGACCTCCAAGGGCTGTACCAAGCCTGCTAGTACCTGATGCTCTGCCTTCACCTGCTGGCAGGTGAGGCATCGTGAAATGAACTCTGCCACAACCTTCTTCATGCCTGGCCACCAGTGCTGCCGTCTAAGATCTTGGTACATCTTCTCCACTCCAGGATGTACCGCTAAGGGATAAGTGTGAAACTCTCTCAGCACTTCCTCCCGTAAAGCAACTGGTACCAAGGTACATCCTCTGAAAAGGATGCCGTGCTCTGCTCTAAAGGAGAAGCCATCAGGTGCCTGTCCTGAGGATATATGTGCACGCCGCGTCTCACAGTCAGCATCCCCACGCTATGCCTCTATGACCCGTTGTAGTAGTGGAGGGGTGACTATGAGAGACTGAAGGAAGGCTGCTCCATCCCTATCCACAAAGGATATCCTCAAAGCGACTAGCTGCTCTGTCGCCTCCTCGAGTAGCTGAATGCCCGTCCTCCTGCTGAGAGCATTAGCTACCACGTTCCCCTTTCCAGGAGTATAGACTATCTCAAAGTCATAGTCCTAGAGGAACTCGAGCCATCGACGCTGTCTTAGGTTCAGGTCCTTCTGAGAGAAGATGTACCTGAGACTCTGATGTTCAGAAAAGACTGTAAAGCGCTCTCCCATCAGATAGTGTCGCCATGTATTCAGAGCGAAGACCACTGCTGCTAACTCCAGGTCATGGGTAGCGTAGTTCTGCTCATGCGGACTCAACTGACGTGATCCATAGGCGATCACTGCCCGCTCCTGCATCAGGACACATCCGAGTCTGGTCCCTGATGCATCGCAGTAGACTATGTACCCTACTCCCTCCTCAGGAAACCTCAAGATAGGTGCGCTGTTCAATCTCTGTCTCAGCTCCTGAAAGCTCTGCTGACATCTGTCTGACCACACAAAGGGTTTCCCCTTCTTCGTCAAAGATGAGAGTGGTGCCGCAACTCTAGAGAAGTATGGCACAAATCTTTGATAGTATCCAGCTAGTCCCAAGAAACTCTGCACCTCCGTCACGCTCTTGGGTGGCTCCCAATCTAGCACTGCCTCAATCTTCGCCGGATCCACCGCAACTCCCACCTCAGAGATGACGTGTCCCAAGAAGTGGACCTCGCATATCTAGAACTGACACTTTGAGAGCTTACCATAAAGCTAGTGCTCTCGGAGTGTGTCTAGTACAACCCGTAAGTGGTAGGCGTGCTCCTCCTCAGTCGTTGAGTAAATCAAAATGTCGTCGATGAAGACCACAGAAAATCGATCGAGGTATGGCTGAAAGATCCTGTTCATGAGGGACATGAACACTGCTTGAGAGAATTGGTTATGCTGAATGGCATAACCAAGAACTCATAGTGTCCATACCGACACCTGAAGGCCGTCTTCTGAACGTCCTCGTCCCGAACTCTGAGCTGATGATAGCCTGACCTGAGGTCTATCTTTGAGAACCACCGTGCTCCCTTGAGCTGATCAAAGAGGTCATCAATCCTCGGTAGCGGATACTTGTTCCTCATTGTCACCTGGTTCAGGCGAAGATAGTCGACACAAAGTCGCAAGCTCCCGTCCGCCTTCTTGGCAAACAATATCGGGGAAGCCCAGGGTGAAACACTGGGTCGGATGAATCCCTTGCCCTGCAAGTCCTCCAACTATACCCATAGCTCTCGAAGATCGGCGGGGGACATCCGATATGTTGGAGTCGATATCGGGGCTATCCTGGGGTACATGTCAATATAAAAGTCTACCTCTCTGTGAGGAGGTAGCCCTGGAACGTCGTCGGGGAAAACGTCCGCATACTGATCCACCACTACAGGAAAACCAGGACTCCGCACGTCAACTTCTCCTAGGATGAGGCTAGCCAACTGATGAGTGATGGGTTGTCCTCTCCTCTATGAGAGTCCATCCTATGCTACAAAGGCTCCCTTCTCGCCGGTGAAGGTGAACCTGCTCCCATAAGTGCGTACACATCGCACCTTGCGCCTAATACAGTCAATCTGTGCATGGAATGTAGACAACCAATCCATGCCCAAGATGACGTCGTAAGGCCTCAACGCCGCTACAAGAAGATCCCAGCCGAAGCTCTCGCCTCCTAGAGTAAGCTCACACTGCCGGCACCAGTGTGTAATCGTCGATTCTGCTCCCGTAGGAGTCTCTAGCCATAAGGATCGAGCCAACAGCTCTGTCAGAATCTCCGAGCTCTGAACAAGGGCAGCAGATATGAAAGAATGACTCGCTCTTGTGTCTATAAGTACTACATCAAGGGTGGAATAGACACAGATAGTACCACAAATCATCTCGGGCGCACCATGGTCGTAGGCCTATGCTACCTGGAGCTATGCCTGTCTCTGCCCGCCAGCTCCCTGTGGTCGGGGTGGACCTCCTGGTGGTGGTGGTGGTAAAGCCTCAAAGCGTTGCCCACCACCTGCTGCTCGGCCAGCTCCTCTGCCTCGTCCGCCTGCTCCCTACGGACCACCACGGTCGACCCTATGCCTCTGTCTCAGTGGTCCCTCAACCGTCTTCTGCTCCTCGGCACGGGGGGTCGGGCAGTCACGAGCCATGTGGCCCTACCCGCCGCATGTGTAGCACTGCCTGCCTCTCGAAAGACTAGCTCCACGCTGTGTGCCCCGCACTGCTGAGCCAGTGTCCTAAGGTCGTCTGCGTGAGGGTCTGGTCTTCCTGGACCCCTGAGTCATCCGTCGACTGCCTTCCGCAGAAGACTCTGCTACATGCCGCCCCGCGGTAGGTCTCGGCGCTGAAGTAGACTCAGCAAGGAAGCTCTCGATCAGAAGGGCTCGCTCCAGTACTCCTACTTGGGTCGGAATGCTGAGGGATATCAGCGATACCCTGATCTCATGTCTCAATCCCTGCTCAAAGGTCCGGGCCCGGAAGAATGGGTCCTGTACCATGTCTGTCAAGTAGCGCGAGAGATCAGTAAATCTCGCCGAGTACTGGGCGACCGTCAAGCTACACTGCCGCAGCTGAAGAAGCTCCTGGATGCGCACCGCACGGAGGGTGGCCGGGACGAACTCTGAGCGGAAGAGGCCCTCAAAGTCTGTCCAGAGAAGAGATGCCTCATCGTGCACCTGGAGCATCAAGCTCCACCATCGGCCCGCTGCTGCGTGCAGTAGGCTCGCTGCGAGGATCACCATGAGGTCTGCCGGTGTCCTCACTAACCGGAAAACTCGCACCACTACCTCCAGCCAGTCCTCGACTGCCTGGGGGTCTGTCTCCCCGCGGAACCTGGGCGGTCGTTGGCGCTGGAACTCATGCAGTGCACTAAGGCGACGTGCATCGTCAGTGGCTGGTGCTGGAAGCATCGGTGGCTCGGCGGGTAGAGGTACCGCTGGTGCCTCAGCTGTCAAAGGGCCCTGCACCGAGGCCTCGTCGCTCGGTGGGTTATCGTCACGCTCAACTCTTGGAACCCTAGCTGGCTGCCTTCGTGGGGCCATCCTGAAAAGGAAACAGGTGTGCCACATTCAGAACAGTATACCTGGTGAGCTGATACAAAGTAATCACAAAGAAAACTTGAAACACACACGCAATCAATGTTTTCGTGTATTAAGTAGGAAATCAGAAGTCAGGGTCCTGGTGTACGGATACGTCGGCCGCCGCACCAACACTGGACTCCCTGGACTGATAACCACACCCAATACGCTAAACACTATTGCTTCACATAGAAAAAGATCAGAGTCCCAAGTTCTGCGGTAGAACCGAACTCCTCTGATACCAATTTGTCACGACCTGTCCTCGGGGCCCGTGCCGTGACTACCCCAAGCCCGCCTTCCATAGGCCAGGGGCTGGCGACTAGCACCAAGGCGTAAATCCCGGTAAAAAGGGAAGGCATTGACTTTGTAAAGTAAACAAATAGCACAGAGTAAGCAAGCAGTAGAAGTAAACACTAAGGAAAAGCTGGTACAACAATAAGTGCGGAAAAGTAAGTGGGCCAGTATACAAACCCAAACTGAAAGTAAAGTACAACTGGAAGGGAAAACAGAAACTGAAAAGTAAAGTCGCCACACCGAGCTATCCACTGGAAATCCCACCTAAAGGGTGAGTACAGATAGCCTCCTCTGCTCCTCGGGTCCAGCCGACTGCTCCTAATACGTCTCGTCCAGTGGTCCACCTCCAGGCACCATCCTGCTCCGAAAGCCTCAACCACGATCAGCGCTGTCCGTCGTCTGCAACCAACAAAACGTAGTGCGAGCATAGCCCGTGCAGGGGTGAGTATAAGCTACTCAGTAGGGACCCCGAGACCCCTGAAGGTATCCCTAAATCCACAAAGGATAATCCACAAAGGAAAGATACAAACACTAAGTAACAACCGACACTGCTTAGGTATATGCCCATACATATACCTAAGTCATCAATTCTCGTTCGGCTCCAACATCCGAGCCCAAGTACAACCCAATCCACACAGGAAAGCAAAACGTAAATCCACACAGGATAGCACAACACAATCCACATAGGAAAGTAAAACGTAAATCCACACAGGATAACACAACACAATCCACATAGGAAAGTAAAACAGGATTCAGCTCACACAGGTATACTTCTTCGTATGACGATAGAGATGATCTGATATATCCACTGATTCATCTAAGCCATCGGACCCACAAAGGATCGATAGGTACTAACCCCCGCAATGACCCACAAAGGATCTGACCCACAAAGGATCGATAGGTAACTAACCCCCGCAATGACCCACACAGGATCGGACCCACACAGGATCTGTAGGCGCTGGCTCACACAGAACCGCTGAGCACTGACCTACACAGGATCAGACCCACACATAATCGGTAGCACTGATCCACATAGGATCGCTGAGTGCTGTAGTCGTCGCCGTCGAATCCACTGAGGATTTCTGTACAGTCGTCGTCGTCACAGTAGCAAACGCAGCCAACTCTAGGGTTCCCGCACACAGCAAGCTCATTCGGGAGGGTCCGCTCCACAAGCCGAGAGGCTGATACATCAACGGACACATAGTCCAGAGTTGATGTATCCAAAAGTTCTGTATCGTCAACAGGAACTCAACGTCGCAGACGGCGCGTCAATCGAATGCCCGGTCTGAGAGTTATTGGCCTTTTCGTCCCAGGGGTCCGGTTGGTTTTTAAGGTAAAACCAACCCGACCATACTCCACCTGCGTCCAAACCTCGGGCGGAGTAATCCAAAATATCCGTCTCACTTAGAGGAATCTAACAAAGTTGACGGCACGTCAATCGGACGTCCGGACCTTAAGATATGAGCGTTTCCGCTCCGAGGGCCCGGTTGGTTTCGTGTACGAACCAACCCGGCCGAACCCAAAGTATTCCGAAACCTAGAGTGCGATATACCGAAACGACCGTCTCGTTCCAAGGATCTCTACGCAACTGACGGTGAGTCAATCGTAGGTCCGTAACCCAAGTTATGAGAAAAAGACTGAAGATGGTCCGAAAATGGGGGTTTCGGGCCTGGACCGACCCGGCCCGAGACCCCCCCGGTCAGCCTGAACCGGGTCGGCCCGGCCTGGCTGGGCGCGACCTGGCCCGGCCGGCGACCCGGCGCGCGACGCCCGCTGGCTCGGCCAAACGGCCGAGCCGTTCCGGCTCGCGGGGGGGGGGGGGGGGGCGCTGTCCCCACAGTTTCCCTGTAACCACGACCCCATTAATGGGGCCACTCGTTTGGCCGGACGAGGGAATTGAATCCCCCGGTTTTCTCTTTGTCTGGCCGGCCCGCACCGGCCGACCGGTTCTGCCAACCAGGACCAGCAACGGCCGGTCCTTCCTCCTTCGCCGACACCGGCGGCCCGGAACCGGCCGTGGCCTGGTACGTCCGGCGCGGTGCGACGGCACCGCGCCCCTCCGCCGTGGCCCCGCTCTGGCCATGGTATTTTTGGGTTTCACCGACGCGGCGCAATGGCATCGCGTCCTTGTATGATTTCGCGGCGCGGCGCGACGGCGCCGTGCATTTCTTGCCGCACGATCCCGCGCGGTGCGACGACACCGCACCACACCCATTTCAAACCACAAAAGAATCCAACATGGAAAAAGGAGGTGGGTCGGCCGTCTTTGTGCGGTCCGACCCCCTCTTGTTAAACGATAGCAGTTGGACATATTCACGAAGAATAAAAAGAATTAAGGGAGTGATCTCGAACAAAATAAAATAAATCCCCTACCTCGTGCGAGCTTGAACGGAGGTTCTTCGAACGAGGATTTCGTCACGGGAAGAGATGTCGCGGAAGGAGACGTCGCGAAAGAAGACCTCACGGAAGAAGATGTCGCGGAAGAAGACGTCGCAGAAGAACCGTCGCGGTAAACGGCGTCGCGTAGTTGGTCTCCGAGGACTCGGCGTTCTTCGACGGAGTTCGATGCGTTCTTCGCGTTCTTCGTGTTCTTCGACGAAGAAGATGAAGAACTCTATCTTTCCTTAGCTTTTCTCCCCAAACCTCTCAAGCAACAAAGGTTCCAACCCCAAAATAAAATAAGCACCTCCCTTATTTTATTAACTCAACAAAGCTTTTGAATTTCAGGAGTTTAAAATTCAAATAACCACACTTAACTCACTTAATTAATAACAGAAGTTATTAATGTTTAAGTTATAAAAAGTTAAGGGTGAGTTGAGGGGGGTTGAAGAATATGAAGGGGTGGGGTTCATGTGGGCCCCACCACCCTCATAACCTCTCTTGGGAAGTTGGGTAGTTACCCAACTTCCACCCAAAGCCTTAAACCACTTAAGAAAATAAAAATTGTAGTTAAATTATAAATTACACTTCCACAATTTTTATCATCTTCTCTAGGGTAAACGCAACTCCAGAAATGGCGTTCCTAAGTAATTACCGGCGCTACGGTTCCATCGGTGCCCTCAGAATTCGATTCCGAACACCGGTTCAAAAGATAGAAATTCCCGCTCGTTCGTTCACTGAACGTACCCGAGCTAAACTTCGGATAGAAATTCCGGGCACACCGGGCCTCAGAATCAAGTGCCGTCTGAAACTGCGTTCATGTAAAATCCCAAAGAAAATTAAGAAAAAATTTTCCTTGAATTTTATGGGTCTTTACAGTTAGGGTAAGAATAATATCATTTTTACCCTTAATTACTCTATTTACTTTTAACAGTGGTAAATAAAAGTAAAAAAGTTACTATTCACCAAAAGTTATTTTCATCTTATTGAACCATATTTTTCCTAATAATATCAACCGAGTCTCTCGGATATTTTAAATTCCACTCACATAAGCGGTAAAATTAAGTTTTATACGAATTTGCAAATTCTTCTAGGAGGTGGGTAAAAGATGGTGAAAAGTTCAATAAAATTTTATATATCTAATATTATTACAAAACAACTCCAATGAATTACATTATACATATATAGGTATTATGTATCTATTTTTACCTAAAATAAATTTAAATAAAATAAATATTTATTTAAATGAAACGTCAGTTTTAACCAATAACACAATGTTTTTCACTATTCATCAAAAATTGAAAGTTTTCAGAAACATATCAAAAATTCACCCTAAGATAATTTTGATGTTAAAAATTCAAAAATGAAGTCTCTTTTACCAAATTAAAAACATAGAAATTTCATTTATTAATTTAAAATTAAATCCCATTGTCAAAACCAAAAAACGTATTTTTAAGAAATAATAACTTCCAAAAGATTGACACATGTTTACTTGCAATTTCAAAGTGAAATTACTTCCAATGACCAACATTTGATTAAATGGTAAAAATATAATCTATTTATACTTCCAAACCATTAAAATGTATAATTTAACACTATAAATTATTTTTATTAAAAAAGTTATTTTCTGTTAAAATATAGTATTTTTCACTATTCACGGAAATATGAAAGTTATCAGAAAAACACTAAAAAATTATTGAAAATAAATTATTATGTCCCAATTCTAAATAAGAAGTTTATTTTATCAAATTGAATATATAAAAGTTTCAAATATTGGATTTAAAAAGGGTTCTCCATTAAAAGGCGGTAAAATTGCATTTTTTGGAAAATACTTCTTTTATCTGAAAAAATGAATTTGTCCTTACATTATGTCTAATAAACTCATAATATGGATTATAAAATTATAAGGATTATATAAAGTTCAAAATTATGTTAATACTATTCATAACAGCTTTTGAACGACTAGTTTGGTAAGTCGTGGTGCGCTTGAACTTAATGTTGCGTGTAGTGCAAGTTATTGTATTACTTTGAAGAAATAACATACTATGAAATATTGGGGTGTTACATGAGAAGGTTTAATAATTACAAACACGATAAATAACTCATCCATCAGCTTAAAGAATTAAAGAAAAAATAACGATTTGTGGCTCAACAGGGGTTAGGATTTTCATTTCATAATCCATTTAGATGCAAATATTAAAAGTTTAATTTTAATTTAAAATTTCAAATCCAATGAAAATCTTAAAACATTAAACCAAACATTTATTGGAAACAAAATTTATGAAGAGAGAAATAAAAATGATGCTCTCAATTAAATCCATGGAATTATAGAAATTAACCACCTCAAAGTGGCATTGTAATCCTCAAACTTGAGAAAATTTTTGATCCACTAAAAAATGTTAATAAAATCTCGAGAAACATCAAATTTTGAGAAAATTTAATGGATTCTAAGGGGATTCTCCTTAAGTCAATGAAAAGTTCATTTAAGAAGATTCTCTCCCTCACACTTAATACTCAACTTTGTCCTCAAAGATTAATCTTAATGTGAAAGAAAAAAATTAATATTTTTAATTCAAAACATATTTTTAATTATGTAGTAAATTGACATATAAAAGGATCACAATAATGTTAAAGAAGCATATGTTTTCCACAAACTTCCACCACTTTAAAAAACAAATTTAAAAATGGTACATGCTTTGAATTTGTAATAGAATAAATGTTTTCAATTAAACTAAAAAATGTAGCATGTAAGACATTGATTTCGATTCAATTAAAATGGTGATTCCAATGGTATTTAAATAGTGCCAAGAAAGGTTTCAATTTATTTTCAACATAGAAGATTCAAGAAAGCATGACACCCAACATTTCTAAGTAGACTCACAAAATAAATTTCTAAAAAGAAACATCTCCCCAGACACATACTTAATTTCACATAGTGAAAAGATTTAAAAGAATATCAATATAATTTTTAGCAGTAGAGTGACAAAAATTTATGTTGAGAAGAAAAGAATATTAAAAATTAAAATTGAGGCATTGCGCTGATTAATGGAGCTTTTTCTTCAGAGTCAATCCAAAATTAATTCATCCATCTTAGCATTGATTGAAATCCATTGGTTTATTCTGTTATAGTTCTTAAAAAAATGAAAAATATTAACATAATAATTCAACCAATTAATCATATATGTAATGAAAACACATAGGTTGGGTTTAAGGAATTTTATCTAGTAAAGTCTCAGTATATAGCTTCTTCTGATTTGATAACAATTGGAAAATTTACTCTTTTGTTGACACCAAAAAAATTATTAAAAGAAAAATGACCAATAAGACCAAGAATATCAAGAGTATAAATCTAGATAAAATAGTGAAAAAATACATGGCAATGTGATAGGCCCAGAGGGCATAGTTTATTCCCTATAAGTCTACACAAAAACAAAATTTATAAAAACTAAACTATGATACTTAATTAATTAAAATGAGTATAACTGAAGGTTGAGATCGATCCATAGTGATGAAGAAATTAGTTTTATTAGCTTTTCAAAATATTTTATTTTATTAGATTTAAGAAAGATGTGAGAAAAGTTGGGTTTGATTGAAAAACGAAACTAATGGACAAAATTAGATTGATTGATTTGTGATCATATTTGAAAGCGTGTCGAGGTTTTGTAATATCAGGGTTCAGGTGAAATTGGATTTAAGAAAATGTGTTGATTCATGATTGGTGTTAGAGTCGAGATGAGGAAGATTCAATGGTCATGGTATCCCCTCCTCAAAGTGGAAATACCCAATTTCTCTTGATCTGATAATTTAGGATTTTGTCAAATCAAGTTTGTCTCGATATCATATTTAAACCTGATTTCCCCTAAAGTTGACAATGGTCATGCCTCCTTTAGGTTTTTCAATTGCACAATTTTAATTTTTTTTTTAATTCAATTATCAATGGTCATAATAGAAGTAAAATAAAGGATTTGGAAGATAAATAATAAATTGCATCAAACCAAACACATGAATAAAATAAATCAATCCGACATCACCTCCCCCTTTAATTACATTACCCTAGCACAAGGTGGGTTCACCCCCTCATCTTGGTGATGAGAGAATAATATGGAAGGAGAAAATAAAAAGAAATCATAAAAAAATAGTGAAAGAACTCAGAAAGGGCTTCACAGCTTCTCACTATAAGCTTTGGTCTTCGGATCTGAATGCCCAAACAGCAACAACCTATCCCTCCTTTTATGGGCTCCATATGGGCTCTGATATTAATGAATATCATAAATATTTGGTTCAAAGGTGGTATGGGGTGGGTCCCTTATCATATATTTGGTGAAAAATTGAAGATTCACATAATCTGTACTTTGAAATCTCGTCCCGTGAATTTACACGACGTCTAATGTGGTTACACAATGTGTAATATTTGAATTTTCAGGGGACTTTAATTTCAGCATATCTCTTCCAAAAAAATATCCTGAAAAAACTCATGTCGTGTAATGAGTTTACATGATGTGTAATTTTTCTTCATAGCGTGTAATCTCATCACGACTTGTCTTGAGAGGCTTCTTCTTCAGATGAAGTCACAACGTGTAATTTTGTTACATGTCGTGAAACTGTTCTGATCCAGTTTTCTAGCTACGCTTAATCCTCATAATTTTGGTGTCATGCTGTTCCTTTTCTTTTCTTTTCCAAAGATTCATTGTATCCTACCAAAAAACATAAAACAAGTTAAATTTCACACAAATTGGTAAGAATAATCATTTAAATACCAGAATCAAGGTATTAAAACACCACAAATATATACATAAAATACACTTATCACAATGGAAACAATTTTTTCTTATAAAAACTAAAACAAAAACATAGAAAGACCATGGGTTGACTCCCATGAATTACTAAATTTAATGTATTTAGTTATGGTTCAATGAAAATTAGTTTTCAAGCACAAATATGGAATCCTAGCCCTTTGGCTTCCCTTCAAAATAATGTTTGATCCTTCGACCATTTACCAAAATTTGGTTTATTTTATTCTCCTATAATTTCAATTGATCCAATATTTAATTCTCTAAGAATAGTTAATGGTCCAGACCATTTAGATTTCAATTTTACAGGAAAGAGAATAAGTTTGTAATTAAGTAGAAGGACCTCCTATCCATCTTTGAATTTCATTTTTGAATAACAAAATCATGAAAAGATTTAGTCCTCTCCTTAAAAATCCTAGAATTTTCCTAAGACTCTCCTAATCTAATCAAGCTAACTAAGTTCTAGAATCCTCCTCTCTCTAGTATTCTTAAAATGGAAGTTTAATTATTTTATAGCCCAAAACGACTTGTGATGTAACTCCAAAGGTAAATGACATCATTTCCCAAATAATAAATTGTATGGAGACATACCAATTGGGGTTTTGAAAGCAGTTCTATAGGCATGAAAAGCTTCATCTAATTTCATGGACCAATCCTTCCTAGAGTTTGAGAAAATTTTCTCTAGAATATGTTTCAACTCCCTATTTGAAATCTCAACTTGTCCACTAGACTGTGGATGGTAAGGATGTCCACACTTATGAAGACAAACATATTTCTCTATCAATTATTTGAACATGAAATTTCTAAAGTGAGTTCTATTATAAGTTATAAAAGATTTTGGCACCCCAAATCTGGAAAATATATTCTTCTTGATGAATTTGATAACACTATTAGCTTGATTATTTGGGAGTTTCACAGCTTCAACCCACTTTGAGATATAATCTATAGCCACCAAGATGTACTCATTCCCATAAGAAGATGGAGTTTGTCCCAGAAAATCCAAACCCCAAACATAAAAAATTTTAATATCTAGAATACCTTTATGAGGAAACTCTTGTTTTCTTACAACTTTCCCTAACCTTTGACACTTATCGCAACCAACAACCAATATCCTAGAGTCATTTATTAAAGATATAAAATAAAATCTATATTTGAATACATTTTGAGCTATTTTCACCTCCATAATGGACACCTTAAGGTGATGAGTGACAACATTCAAGAATGGACAACATCTCTTCTTCAGGAACACACCTCTGAAGAATTACCTCAGCACACATTCTAAAAAAAGTGGGTCCTCCTTATGGCAACACTTAATCTCAGTAATGAATTTCTTTCTTTGGTTATGGGTAACATCTTTTGGGATGAATCTGATAGCTATAAAGTTTACAAAATCTTTATACGAAGCAGACTGTTTAATCAAAATAGTGAACAATTTTTCATCAGGAAATATTGAGTTTATCTCCCTAGTATCGTCATTTTGGGTATTATAAAATATAGACAAATGATATGCAACCAAATTTTCAGTAACCCATTTGTCCTTTATTTCAAAATCAAATTCCTACAGTTATAATATCCACCTAATAAGTCTAGGTTTTTCCTCTTTTTTGGATAAAATTTATTTTATGGTAGAAAGGTATGTGAAAACTAAAACTTTTGATCCAATTAGGCACTACCTAAAATTTTCCATAGAAAAAATAGTAGCCAATAAATCCTTATCAGTTGTGGTGTGATTTCCATAAGCTAAATCTAACAACTGACAAGTATAGTACATCACTTGCATTCTCTTATCTTTCCTCTGGCATAAAAATGCTCTTAAAACCACATCACTTGTGTCACACATGAGTTCAAAAAGCAACATCCATTCAGGTGTAGTGATTATGGGTGAATAATTGATTTTCCCCTTAAGAATATTAGCTCGAATGGCCCAAATGTCTTCTTTTTTTATTGATTTTTGATAACCCCCTTTTAAGGGATGAGGGGGAACCCTTACAAGGCCTGAAATTTTTAGAGATTACATGACCCGTAGGTCTTAGGAAATATACAGGCTATACTTGGAACTGCTCCTCCCCAGCTTCTTCATCGCGATATCATCTCTCCACCCTCACATGGCTTGTTCGTCTAGCCTTCCCGTGCATGCACAGGCTAGTCCCGATGTAAAATGTCATACCCTCTCTTTCTAAAAAATCCAATTAGCTTATTCTCTAGTGAATGTGCCTGATATGAATCCCCATATAGATCCTTCTCCTTGTTGATGACTTCTTATACCCTTAACATTAACATGAGGGGGAAGCTTCTGAATGAACTTAATCTTAGCATTTTCTACCACTATACCCCTCCTAGAAACCTTATAACCAAGAAAAATGCCTTCGGTAACCATGAATTGACATTTATCATAATTTATAACATGACTGGTCTCTATGAATATTTCTAAAATAAGTTCCATATTTTTTAAATAGTTATCAAACATGCTACCAACAATGGAAAAGTCATCCATGAAAACCTCAATGGTTCACTCAATCATATCTAAAAATATAGCCATCATACATCTTTGGAAGGTAGTTGGCTCACCACATAATCGAAAGGGCATTAGTTGGTAAGAAAATTTCCCAAATGGGTATGTGAAAGTGGTTTTATATTGGTCTTCTAGGGCTACAAGAATCTTGTTGTAACAAGAATAGCCATCAAAAAAGTAGAAAAATTCATTTCTAGCTAGTTTTTTGAGCATTTGATATAGAAATTACATTAGAAAATGATCCTTTCTAGTTGTAGAATTGAGATTTCTATAGTCGATAAAAACTATCCACTTGGTATCATTTCTAACCTGAATTTTCTCATTTTTCTCATTGATCACAACATTGAAACCTCCATTTTATTGGGAACTACATGGACCAGACTGACCCGAGAACTATAAAAAATGGGATATATAATCCCAGTATCAAGCATCTTTACAACCTCCTCTCTCACAACCTATTTCATTTTTAGATTTAGTATTCTTTGACAATAAACTCTTGGTTTATGATCAGGTTCCATAGGAATATAAGACATAAAATATGTAGGAATAATACATTTAATATCTAAAATGGTCTAACCTATGGTAGTTTTATTATTCCTCAACAAAGATAACAACTTTTCCTATTGGTTTTTATCTAATTCAGTAGATATGATTACTGCTAGTGAAGATTCTTCACCCAGAAATGAATATTTCAGGTATGATGGAAAAGGTTTAAGATTAATCTATAGTGCCTATTCACTGAATGGAAGACTCTTGGTCTTAGGAGGTCCAAGTTGTTCAAAATTTTTCTCAAAGTGAGTATGAAAATTTAACAAATTCTCAGTTCCATGTTCATAAACCCACTTTTCCTTGCTGCTGTATAGGGTGGACATCTCAATACACTCAATGTCCATATTTGATTTTAAAAAATTTTCCTTAGAAAATCTATTAGAGTGTTGAAAAATATATCCCTTTCAAGTAACAACACGTTCCTCAACTTCTAATAAAGAAGGAAAATCAACCTCAATCTCTCCAAGAAATTTTCTAAGTTTGAGAACAAAATTTCCATCTTATTGATAGTTCTACAAAGATGGAACAAAGTTGTTTTCCAGTTCTAGAAGATTACCTAGATTCTCATTTATAACACATATAGATTGTTGGAAATAATTAATTTCATCATCTATATGAGTTTCTTTAGCTACACATTGTTTTAAAAAATCATCTTTATTTAATGATTCCTTAGATTTCAACTTTTCAACTCTTGAACATTTTCACCAGATCTCACTTCTTTCATATTCTAAACACATGGCACTCTTCTTCTTTCTCACTAAACTTAAAAATTAGAATACATTTTCCCACATTGATAACATATCCCCCAGTGGCTAATAAGGGCCTACCAAGAATTATAGGTACTTCCTAGTCACACTCTATTTCTAGGACAAGAAAGTCTATAGGAAAGAATGGCTACAAGAAGATCATCAACATTTCCAATTGGATGAGTAAAAGAGTGGTCATCCAATTGTAAGACCATAGTGTTATGTTGAAATTCTCCTAAACCCAACTGTTTAAAAATTAATAAAGGAAGAATATTTATGCTTACACCTTGGTCATAAATATAATTCAATTGACCACTATTAGCTAAGGTGTAGGGAATGAAAAAACTCTCTGATTCTTTAAGCTTTGGTGGGATTTTTTTCTAAATAATTCCACTATACTCTTCAGTGAGGTTGTTAGTAGCGAACTCTTCCAAATCTTTCTTATTTGTAGCAATTTTCTTAAGAGATTTTAAATATGATGTAATCTGAATTAAATCTTGAATAAATGGAATATTCACATAGAGATTGTTGAAAATACAAAGGAATTAAATCAAATCAGGTTTTTTATTCTTGGATCTTAATCTTTGAGGGAAAGGGATAAATGATACAAAATTACTAAGAATAGTAGGCATTTCCCTTAATTATTCATTAAGATTTTCATTCCCTTTACTCTATCTCGTTTTAGAGTCTTTTTTTAAGATTTTTAGGTGGAATGACTTGATTTACTTGAGTTATAGTAGTGCTTTCTACATTTACAAATTCAGTGTTTCAAGGATTTTTGTGTGTAGAATCATCTAGATTTTTAGTTTGAACTTCCCTAGGGTCATCTCTAACATCCTCTTGAGTTTTTAAACCACTCCTAGTGACCACAACCATGTAAATTTACCTAGGGTTCATTTTAGTTGTACTTGGAAACTTCCCTTTTTTCTTACCACCTAACTCTCCATCTATTTGACTGAATTGGGTTTGAAGGTTCTAAATTTTAGTTTTATGTCTCTCATCATGAGAGTCCATCATACTCATCATATGATCCATTTTATATAGAAAATTTCTTTCAAAACTCCCTTGAAAATTAAATTATTCCACCCTTTTTTGGTTTTAAAAATGTAGTTTGGGTTATTGAGTAAAACTAGGTGGTTTTTTCCTTATCATACATTGTTCTTTCTATAAAATCTTAGGATTATTTCTATTACCAGAGTTTTAGTTTCTGTATAATGGACCAACCCTAGCTTAAAATATAGTACCATAACTTGAAAAATTACCCACTTCTTGTGTTTGTGTAGGCATATCAAAGTTTCGACAAAAATTATCAGTTTGAACGAACATCCCACATTGAGAACATTACTCTCTAGGTGATTGATTTTGATTTTTATAGCCCACTTGGTTTACACTTTTTTTATTCTGGTTCATTATATATTGAATTTGTTCCTTAATTTTATCTATTTGAGATTTAATTTCTAAAACAATACTAGTTTTATTTCCTTCTCTATTCACTCTTTTCCTTCTAGGATTTTTTTCTGTTGATAATTTGAATAAATATTATTGAAAATTTGCCTCAAACACAATTAGTTTTATCACTATAGTTTCCCCCAATAGACTGGTCAATAATATTTTTACCATAAGAAGAAAATTCTTCATAGAATTTATCCACAAGGATATGAGATAAAATATGGGGATGAGGGAATTACCTATAGAGGTCTCTAAATCTATTCTAAGTCTCATGAAGAGATTCACCATCTTCTTGATAAAATCTTGTAATTTTTGTTCGAAGCTCTCCCTTAAGCTTATATGGATAAAATCTCATGAAAAATGAATTGTAGACTTGTTCCCAGTTTTCAAAAACATTTTCATCTAAACCTAAGAACCAATTATTTTCATCTCCTTTAAGAAAAAAGGGAAAAAATATCATCTTAACTTCATACTAATTGATTCGTTTCAAAGGAAACTATTAAAAAGTGTTATAAAAGTCCCAATTGAAGGCTAATGATTCCTCATTAGATAAACCAATAAATGTAGGAAGCATCGAAACATGTGACTATTTGATATCATAATCTCAATACCTAGGTATCTATCTAATGGAAGATGGATTACTAGATACTAGAGATAGTTTAAACTCCTTCATCCTAGGCCTTTAAATGTATTCTTTGATGATAACAACTTCATAGTTCTGGTCATTTTCAGCATTATTTCTTTCTTGCATATTTTCCATTTTTATTTTATTTTCTTTTCTTAAAACTCTTAGATGTATTTAAATTTTATAATTAATCAGTTTTTGAGAATTAGAATGTGTTTACATGCACATTAAAAGTTTTTTAGCAATACATAAGAGCAATGTTTTTTATGAAATTTTTGTTTAATATTTTTTTTGAAGGAATATTTTTTTTTAAATTTTTTTGTACTTTTTTTTATTTTATGATTTATTTTTGGATGTAAAAATACTTCCCCATTAGAGGCACTAAAAAATTGATGGATAAGTAATTGATTACCTCAAATTTTAACTTGAAAAATAATATAAAACAATAATAAAGGTATAAATTCCTTATAGAAGGTAGATTGAATGTGTAGTCCAAGAAAGATAACCAAGAAAAAAACAAAATATGCAAACAAGACCAATAGTGATGAATATTTTTAAAAGAAAAAAATGAGAAGAGTATGATTTTAGATTTATGAAGTGAAATAGATAAATTATAGAATAAATGAAGAAAATAGACCTTGATGGAAAAGAATGGGGAATTTCAACAACTTTTTTAAAAAATTATTTAGTCATTCACAGAAAAATAATTGTACATGTTTAAACAAAAGTGTTAAGGTCAATCTACCTCACAAAGAAATTAATATTTAAGTTAAATAATTCTTACAACTCAACACTAATAAGAAACTACCAACCATGAAAATATTGAAGAAATCATGATCAAAAAAATCTCACTGAAAATTCTGTCATTAAAAAAATCACAAAAAGTGTATACAATTTATAACTAGAACAGAACTCACCGTAAGATTCTGGTATATAAAAAATGGCGATTCGAAGAAGTAGAAGAAAGAACCATGAAATTATATTCCCTAAAATAATTTTTTATCCAACAAATGTTATGAATAAAATAAGTTTAAAGTTACAATTCAAGAAGAAAGAAAGAAAAAGATGAGAAATCTTCCCTTAATATTTTTCTCTAGATTGAGCTCTTATCTGTTTCCCAGCTCTAGAAGTCCAAGAAATGTGTTTTTGAAATAATAATTGAGTCCCTGTTAAATTTTAGCCAAAAACCATTATAAATATAATAAGTTGAAATTCAAAATTCAGGAACAAATAAATAAAAGATGAGAAACCTTCCCTTGATATTTTTCTCCATATTGAGCTCCTATCTGTTTGAAACTCTTGTCTTCACTCAGCTCTCAATGGTTGTAACCCAAAATTTTAATGATAGAGTCCCCGTTTGTTCATCAAATCCATATTTTTATTTCCTTTGGAAGCATCAACATACTTACTAATTTGATGAGTCTTTCATGAAATATAATGTTAACTACCTTAGGAATTTTGTCACCATCATGTCACTCAAATAATTTCTCAAAAAAAATTAAATGCATCATCAGAAAAAACCAAACTTTTGCCTATATAATGGTATTAAATTCCATCTTCATCCAATGAAAATTTCTCACCCAATACTGTCATAGAATCAGTGACATCCAACTGAAAATTCAACTTAACCAGATTCCATAAAGGTAATTCATCAAACACTTGAATTTCACACTAAAATATCTTCACTGAAAAAATTTGGAACACTTTGCCTCTATTCAACAATTCACTTTACATGCACTATGATAGAGAGAATAGACACCTCAGAATCTCATCAGAATGAACCTTAGTTAGTCTTCCTAAATGAAATTCATCTTCTATACTTCATTGAGAATGCTCGATTAAGAAAATCAAAATGTTAATGAACCCATGCTCGGTTACCACACTCATTTCGGGAATGAACAAATCTGTATTCTTTAATAAAGAACAATTCATGTTAGGGATTATTGGATGAATTAGCTACTTGAATTCTATACCTAACATGAAAATTGTCTTAAACCAAATCCTCATAGGAATTTAATCATTCATCGGACATGCAAACTACTTAGTTCAAGCGACCAAAATATGGGGATTGATCGAGGCCTCACCTTCATCTTTGTCGACTTGACCTACATAAGAAATAACAAGTGATTGATGATAGCATGAAATCAGATTCTCCTTTGGGAATCATGGTCAAACTCTCAGCGTTCGAACAATATTAATCCCCATGAAATCAAAAAATAGATCTGCAAAAACTCATAGACATTGATCAGTACCAGAAGAACTGTGTCGACATCACCCGAACAAACCATTCTTCATCCAGACATGCATTTTTATTTTACCTCTAAAACTAGTTCTTCATGTTCAGCATGTTTGGAATTAGCTAGCTCTATCCTCAACTTTGAAGGTGGCCTTAGATTTGTTCTTTAGAAACTCAAGAAGGTCACTTCAACAGGAACCTGGATAGACTCCCCACTGATTTGATGATCCTCAATCCAAAACATTGGTCAAAATCAGTATCAGCATTCAAGACAATAGTATAAATCCATATCCTCTTCAATATCAGATTCAAATAACCCTCGATTTAGTGCTATGGTCTACTAGTCCCCTTCTAGTTGAAAGGGGAGGTTACACATCGGTCTTCCACAAATCATCTTCACAATCTCAGATCTTTAGTGAGGCTTTAGCTTTTTCTGGTTTGGTTTGGTCAAAATACCTTCAACATCTAGGTATCAGATTATCCATGGGAATCCTAGTTCATACATCATGATCTAAATCAGATACCTCATCTACTCTGAGGGTTTAAATTAGGGATAATGACAACAGGGGACCAAAACTAGCCCCTAGTCCCAGTTAATGAACCCCGTAGTTATATGAATATTGGTTTTTTCACTGTTCATAAAACTGACTATGTACTTACCAGGCATTAGGGGCCACTTTTGTCCCTAATTGTCATTCTCACTTGAAATTAAGGCCATATCACAAACTATTCATCAACTGTGTGGGTGCCTCTACCTTCCAACCATCAATACCACACAATTTAGATGCAGGGTTTACAGAACTGTGTGCCTCTGATTTGGGTGTCTCTACAACTTCACATGGTTCCCTTCACAACCTCATAAAATTTTACCGTGACCATTCTCTAACCATAGATTCCAATTATTCTCATTATAAAGTGAACAACATGTTCATTAAAGTTTAGGTTTCTGCACAATTTTCTATAAACTATGATCTCTAAACCGTGCTCCGTATGCAAAATCCTCTAAAACATCTAAAACCCACCCTGAAGATCTAAAGGCTCACCCAAACACCGAAGATACATTCTGATCATCAATCTATTTGTACATATATTCTTTATGGTGTTATAGCTCTCTGAATTCTATTCCAAATCTCCAATCAAAATTCAACAATTCTAATAAATGAAAAATAAAATTCCATCTGGATTTTTCAACTCATGTAAGGATGGGGTCTTTCAAGAGTTGTTACCCCTAGGTGGATCTATTCCAAAACCACATCCATATTCCAATATCCAGATAGGGATTTATTTTTCTAGTAAAACCAAACAATATCTACTTTACTATTAATTCAAGATATTACTCATTACATAGACTTATATCACGTATCTTTCAGAGGGTTATGTCCTCTAATCTATGATTTTATAAATCTATTTCCCACGCTTCTAACGAAAAATTATATAATACCAACTATAACACCCTACTCTAATAACCTGATGTCGGTGGTTATCTTAATATATTGGAATAATTTTAACAAAATCACATCTTGAAGGATCAAGTCTTTTAGGAGTCTTGAGAGGATTCATAAATTCATGATTCTAATATTTCAATTGAAAACATGAAATGAAATATAAAATTATGTTGAAAACTTTATAATATCATCTAAAAAATACCTAGAATCATTCATAGATCTATTCTTGTTATCCTGGGAAATAGAAAACATAATAAAAGGTGAGATCAAATACTCATTTATGGAATCTGTACAATAGACTCTATCATAGAATAAATAAAGCATGAAAAATATGGAAGCGATAAAAAATAATAAACTATTAGATATAACTAAAATCATAAATGGGGAATACATCCATGCATGAAAAACAACATAAATAATCACACGGATACCAGTAACTAGTTACTTAATGATAAAATACATATTCTATACATCATAATTTTACTATCAAGTATTTTTTATAATACACCGTACATACATATGTATGGAATGCCCCAAGTACCTAATGTAGTTTATCTCATAAGACCTACTGATGCATCAATGAGCTGTAATGGGCCCCATTTATCACTTACTATGTCCAACACATTATTTATATGGGAGGAGTGAATAATAATTCCTTTTGTAATCAATATAAATATTTGAATTAAATAATTATCCTAATAAATATTAGTATTTTACATAATAAATAAATATAACAACATGATCATTTTCTATCTAGACAAATATGGTGTAGGGTATCATTTGAGTATATCCTCAATAGATCATAATATTTACCAAAGGATATTGATATAGAAGACAATTATTTTAAAATATTACCAGAACATTTCTTGAGGAAAAATATATGTTTCATTTTTTAAATCACTTATTTAAAATCTAAAAATTTCTACAATACCAGAAAAAAATTTCTTTCAAAAAATTCGTTTGAACTTTTAATGGATGCGTCAAGGAAATGAATATTTATGAAATTGTAAAAAATCATTCATATGGTAAACATTAAAAAAATTACGTTCACAACTTTCCTATAAAGTACCTCATTTGAAAAAAATAAAAAAATTCCTATTAATTTTTTTAATGATTTCAAACATGGTTAAAAAATGAATTTAATCAACCTTTATAAAATATTAAAAGAATATTTGGAACTTTTTTAAAGAAAATTGGATCATGGTAGAAAATAATTTCTAATCGAACAAAAAAACAAAGGTAGTTTTCCTTAAAAACATTCTATAGGAATTTTTATTACTTGGAAAAAGGAAACAATATGAAAACATGTAATTTCAGCAAACAAAAAAGGAGAAGAAAATATATTTGTTTTAATAAAAAATGATCATATAATTCCACTAATTGAAACATAAGCATAAACATAAACTATCCTTGATAAGGATGATATTGTGAAACAAACCCTTATCGCTTTGGTAAAATTTGATTCATAATCTAAATGAAAGAAATATCATTAAATGAAAGTCTAAATTATATAAATATAATGGTATTTATGATATATCATATAAATGTGTAATATATAAATAACATGAAAAAAGTAGTGAATATGACATATGTATCATTGAAAAAAATAGGATAATAAACCCTTATGAATTTGGATATATTCAATGCAAAAACCCTTAGATGAAATAATATTCATTGAAACATTAAATACCTTGAATATAGAAGGATCAATGATATAACTGGTAAAATGGGTAGTATAAAAACCACATAAACATAAATAGGTTCATAACATCAATCATGTGTCAACAAAACAATATTGGGATGAAGAATCCTAACCTAAGGTCTGGAACACATCATAAATGATTTTAAACTCTTGTATAGTAAATATAAATTTATTCCAATTCTAAAACAAAATAACATTCATATATATAATATCATAAATTGATTTCTTATTACTCCAAATCATTTTTTTTGTATTTTTTAAAAGTTAATTTATGAAAAAGTGGTAACCTCACAACAACCAAATACAAACCAAACTACCATAATTCAAAATTCAAAACCAAAAGATGAAACAACCGCCAAATTTGAAATTCAAACATCCAGGGTTACGAAACCTCGAGCAGCGAGCTGTCTCGAGATGCACCCCCTGACAGTTGATTACACCACGTCACCACCGCATCGTTGGAATAGGACCTTCAACCATCACCCCACTGCAGCTTTAGACCACCATCACATAAGGCGCCTACGCCCATGGGAGACGCTCATCAGAAACCACATTCATCGCTGATAAGAACCCCATCATCGCCATAGTAAAACACTTTCTTCACCGTGAAAAAAGAATTTAACATAACATCACAGGACATCAGGACCATCGTCATGCTGGAAACCACATCTCTCCGAATAAGAAGGAACCCAAGACACATCGCTAGTCCAAACACTAAATCGCAGCAACAACCAAGACCAAAAGCTGACCGAATGATCAAATGAAAATAGGAATACAACACCAGGTAGAAGCACCGAACCCAAGAGAGAAAGAAGAAAATCATAAGAGAAGAAGAAGCCAGTGCTGGTGAAGAACACGAACTGAAGCCGCTGCAAGCTCCCCTCCAACACCATCCCAATTTGACCCGGAACCTTCATCGAGCCCGACCAAAATGGAGTCGAGCACAATGGGTGGGTCAGCAAGAGAAGTGGAGTAGAAGGACACCGTATGCCGCCACTGATGCTGACCCAAACCATCTGAATCTCTAGCACACAGACCCAACATGGAGGTCCGATGCACAAGGTTAGATAGGAAGAGGGGCGGTGAGCGACATACGTTATCCACACCAGCAAACAACATCAGTCGATAAGGGGGAAAGAGAGATCAAGGGAAAAATGAGAAGCCATAACTGATCGAAGAAGTAATCGTCGTCGCCGCCGAGCAGAAACGGAAAACCCTAGAATGACTTTTTCGTTTTATGATATACATATCAATTCAGTAGTTATGGTTCGTACATCTTGATCATGATTTCATCAACTTCATAATTTTATTTATGGTGTAAATATATTATATATTCATTATTTTACTATCATACATAAAATTTGGTCATGAAAAATGAATCACACTATTCCATGGAGGTGGACGTCCATACGTAGGCATAAGTAACATTATCATTTTTTAACAGGTAGAAGGGAAGGAAGGTAAATGATACCTTATATATCTAGAATCTTAATTATATCATAAATATAAAATTAATACATTTAATCCATCACAATAAATAACTTTGAAAGGTAGTGATGATAAACCAAATACTTCGGTTTTCTAGGTTATAGTCTGCACGTATGTAAAAATGATGATTTATTATCTGATTTCATTGAAAAAGAGATGAATAAGATATAACAACTTTATTATATTAGAATAGTTACTATAGAATTTATTGATATAGAAGTAGAAGTAAAATAAATACGCTTGGTTAAGACGATTTAGTCCTCTTTAAAGAACCCTTTTCTGCTTAAACCTTAGGACTTATAGGTGGGTCTTTTTATGATACTAGGACCTATATGATGTGGGAAGAAATTTTGGGATTTTATTTTTTTAAAGTGTGGACAATATACAAGGATGAAAAAATATCAGTATATGAGGAGGTTTGGTGTACACATATAAGATAGGAGAGGGTCACTCTTTGGAATTACTTAGAGTATTAAATTAATAAAAATTAATTTTCATGTCTATGTAGAACTGAATTGATATATTTATAATATAGGATGAATAATAGTTTAAATCATCTCATACAAATAAATTTTAAAAAAATCAAGTTATTTTATAAACCTTATCTCTTAGATTTAACCCGACATTAACACTTTTGATGATTACTAAGATATTAAAGTATTCTACTTTTTTGAGGTTAAGAATGTGACTATAAATGGGAATATGTCCCATAAGTGGAAAATTATTGATATACTATAACATTTCCCATTAATTTTTCCAACGATATGATTATAATTAATTTTAAATCGTTTAATAAAATATTATTTAACATAAGAAAACATTAATGTCAATTTCAAAACTATTCACATAGGTAGAATTTAAAGACATCATGATAGTAATGGTATTCAAATATAAACTTCTAACATATTACTAATATGTTATATTTGTCCATCCATTTCATAGAACACAATAATTCATCCAAATTTTATTACATTTAATATTTTATAATCACTTACTTGATTTTTTATGACATAAACAAGAACTGTGTTGCTGTTGTGTTAGCATTTAATGTAATTATTCCATAAATAAAAAATAAAAATAAATTAAAATGATACAAAAATTTATTAATATTTAAAATTAAAATATATAACTGAATATAATCCCTTTTTATCTATGAAAAAATATTATAGATTTTAAAACAAAGAGTGTGACATTTTGTATTTACTCTTTACATAAAATAATTTAAGGTCACTATCAAAGGAATGTGGTTGTAAATTGATTTTTTTTGAATTATGGATGTTTATGGTAAAAAAGTAGTCAATACGTGAACTAAAGGAAAGTGTATGGGTGATTCTAAATTCTTAAACCATATTTTTAATCTTTTTTTACCTGTTTTACCCTTACCATGGTGACAATTTTTTTACTGAAGTTAATATTCATATTTACCAAAAATAAAAATGAAATTATTTATCAAAATTGAGCCTCTTGATTACAAATATATAATCCGTTTTCAATAATAATTTTTTTAAATGGAAGAAATGAATTTAATATAAATGCATAAAATAAAATGAAAACCATTTTTTATAATATTTTTTTCTTATGTATAAAAATGAACTTATACCAAAATAAAATATAATGTTGATTAAAATTGAATTATTTAGAATATTTTTAGTCAATTTTAATTATATTACATTAAATTAAAATCAAAAATAGTTTGAGACTTTAAAATTAATTGATTTAAATAAAAATATTATTTTAAAATAATTGGTACTCTCAATATTCATTGAAAAATAAATCTTTTAAGAAAAATACCAAAAATTAATCATAATCTTATTATGAAATGATGAAATCACAAATTATATCCATTTTAACACCCTAAGGTTTTAAAGGAGGAACATAATATTCGATAGTGTGTATGAAACACAACACAAATATTAGAAGAGAACATAACGCCCCGATATTTTATGATATATTTATTTTTAAATAAATTCGATCTCTCTCGTATCTTACAACACACACAACACCAGGTTTGAACAAAATGTGATAATCTATCAAAATATTATTATTTAAACAAGACCATTATAAATTAGATTTTAATTTAGTAGGTATAAATAGTAATAACTAAATTATAAAAATCATATTGTTTACACGTGTATAAAATAAGTTCAATGGTTATCTATTTTTTAGAGATAAATTATAAATAATTTGAAAGAAAAATAAGTGTTTTTTTAAATATAATATTATTCTAAAAGGTGGTTTAGACATATATTGCACACATAATATAAAATTATTTTTTACCAATCTTAGAAAATGGATTTGAGAAAATAAATTTAATTTTTTTGAATCAACATGGAAAAATTATCCTTGGGTGAATTCTTGATAATTTCCTACAAATATTATTATTTTATGAATAATAAAAATACTAATTTTCATTCAAAACTGCATTATCGTTTAAATTATTTATGACGTTAAATTATTTTTTAAATTAGTTTTAAAGTGAAATTAGTTCAATTATATCAAAAATAAACTAATTTAGGTCATTATGATCAATTTCATAATGAATTCTGATATTAAATCATTAAAATCATTTGAAAGTATTTCAATAGGAAAACGGTTTTTTGAGGCGCTTGTTGGTTTAATTTAAAATTTAATTCTTCTATTTCTATGAGTTAAATTTGGTAAAATGTTTTCTATATTTCGAATCATAATAATAATTATTATGTAATAAGTAAAAATTATTTTTTTTCATAATAATTAATAAAATAAATGATAAATTAATTAATGAGGTTAAGGTTAAAAATAGGTTTTTCACGTTACGTGTGGTTACATTAAAATTAATTTTCCTAAAACATATAATTTTTAAATGATAAATTGGATTTAAAATTTAAAATAATTAGGTCTAAATTATTTAATATTTATAATTTTATTTTAGGATTAATGGTTAAATTACCAAGGTAAAAAGCACTCGTTACCATAGTGAAAACTAAAATGGAAAAATTCTGTAAACATATTGGATAAGGAATATAATGGTAAAAAATAATGTTTTTTTGTATTGGAGGTGTGGATATACTATATATTCCCTCCACTAAATTATTGAACATTTTTTAGTCACTTGGGGTGAGAGTGACTTTCCATTACAGAATAGTTTTGGGTATTTACAAAAATTACACTCCTCGTCAATTATAAAAGGGAACCAAATTGCCTCACTTATTCACACTAATTAAGCCATTTGGATCAAAAAAATACTAAAAGACTCCCACCATAACATCCTTATCTAAATTTTAGTGATTATACTCCTCAAAACTTCCCATGGTTGTAAATAATAATGGATCAATTTGTATATATATAATATTTGTGATATAATTATACTCCTTGAGTTAAAACATCACAAATACCTTATTACTTTACATTATATTTAAAATACAACAATGTCCCTCATGTGTACGACCTACCATCTCTACGAAGAGATGCAAATCATTTTCTATGTAAAATATTAAAAATAGATAAAAGGATAAATCTAATGAAAAATTAATATTTATAACACTAATATAATTTTGGTGATGATATAACTATATCACATGTACATGAACAAGAACTTTAATAAAAAAACACACATGAGAAAATATAGAAATTAACACCCAAAAAAATGAAAACAATGAAATATTATTAATAAAAGGGAGGTAAAATGTTATAATAGGATCATATATTGTATGATATATATGATTATAATTATTTAATATATTTACAATAAACCTATATTTATTATACATGAGGTTCGAGCACATACGAAGGGAGTCAAACATGAGGTAAAGGTTTTTTTGTCTCACTTTTACTTCCATGAGACAGACACTATATTCACCACTTATTCCTTTGTGAGGTATATAAACTTCCCCATTTGATATGTTATATCATGAATATATTTCACTTCATGTTATATGAAGTTTTTGTTGAAGTTACTTCTTTCAAGGGGATTATGATTCAAAAGTTACCAAAGTGGTAAGGTTGTATCTCACAATCTCATCATTATTTGGAATTGTTTTCATTCAAGACTACTTTGGGGGAATTATTTTTTATTTGTATCACAAAAAAAAAATTTCATTATGATTTGGTTATTCATGATCTTTTCAAGTAATATTACCATTTCCCACCTTTTTTACTTAAATTTATTGACAATTTTTTTAAGAATGTCCAATATTATTTATATATTCAATTGAAAATCATTTTTTTAAAATAATTTTTTTTCTAAAAGTGTCTTAAAATATGTTTTTCACATTTTACAAATGAGTTATTAATTAAATTTTCACTAATTTTTGTAAGTTTTACAATTTTTTTGAAAGTAATCTTTATATATTTTTAAAAACATGGACCATTTGGCTTTTACAAAAAATGTTAAAGGAATCATTATTTTGAAATTTATAGAATGAATGTAATTTCCTGTCATCACAAACATTTATGGTTTTAAAGATTACATTATATGTTTCAATGGTTATTTTCAATGAAAATTAATTTCAAAATATTTTTTGAACTTTTAGTTAAAAAAAATATATTTTCAAAGTGAAAAGGATATTTTATAAAAAAAATTAATGACATAATTATTGTATTTATATTCATCGCCGACATCAACCCTTTATTATAATTATTGTAAACTGATGATATTTTATATTAATAACATCCTTAATATTTATTTGTAGGGATTATAATCAATTTGACTAAGGATGTATGATTTTATTTCGAGTCACCATATTACTATAGATGTTTTATGATTATGTTTATTTGATTTGGGTATGTATTAAAATTTCTCATGTTAGTTTTTCAATAAAAATATTGATGTTTATTATGTTTCACCCCTTTCATATGAGGAATGTATTTGAAATAGTAAGTTATGGTTGAAGACTAGTTATAGATATCCCCTTGATGCATCAATAGTTCTCATGAGACAAACCAGTTTTCCAAATTCAACGGGTTTTTACCCACATATTTAAAATGTCTTATAAAAGGTCATCAATGTACATTTCAGATGTTCTAAATTATGAATTCTTTCATTATGAGATCAGTTATAGATTCCCACAACACTATTCAATTAGTTATAATATCCATGGATATGTTTCAAGAACATGTGATTATTTAATGGATTTATATGATCATCATTTACTCCCTCCATATTATGCTCAAGTTATTATTTAAATGGAATGTTTTTTAGTTATACACCAATCTATATTTATTCAAGATATATTTCATTGTATTATTATCCCTACTGAGCATTTGTGATCACCCTTTTCGTATGTTTTATTTTTCCTTGGATACTATGTTGTGTTTTATAATTAATATTCAAGGGCATGCTAAAGGAAAATATGGAATTATCAAAGGAAATGCATGGTGTATTTTATGTTTTCAATTTCATTATGAATTTTATGTATGTAACTATTTTACCATGAATGTAACATCCTGTCATTTTCCAAAGCTACAAACCATTTTTTCAGTTTAAATTCATTTTTGACCCTAATAATGTTTCCTAAAGGAGTCAAGGAGGGGTGTCTGGGGATAATTTTTAGCCTGAATCCCTAAAAATTAAAGAGGAAAACTGGGCCACATGGTTATTAGAAACCATGTGGCCCAACCCACATGGTATCCCTAATCTATGCTATTGCAGATAATGGGGTGATGGGGACTACACAATTTTTCTACAACTATGTGACCCTAGGTACATGCTTGTATGACCAACTGTAAGTTTTTGAGAGAGGAATTTTTTATGGTTTTTTCACAGTTAGACAAACCATTCACCTAACCATGTGGGGTTCCCTTTTTAATTAGTGGCATGATGCACTGTTGCCATGCAGTTTGGCCAACCATGCAGCCAAACTGTGTACCCCTATATTTGTGGGTGAAATATAAATTTCCCCCCTATTTAATGTTTTAAACCTTATTCATATACTCATCCTTTATTTCACTAATGGTCTCTCCTCTTCACTCATGGATCTCCCATCCCTCTCAACCTAGGGATTAAGCCATCTCCTTCGTTCCTCAACCAAATCATTTACATTCAAAAGAAACAAAAAGTTAGAGGTACACTCTGCAATTCTCTCTTATCTATTTCAAGTTTCTTCCATTCTCTATTGCTCTTTCTTGATACAATCTCATTTTCCCTATTTTCAGGGAATTTGAAAATTTCTCTGTTTTTGTTCGTTCTAGCTCGAATCAAAGACTGGCACTGGATGAGGGAAGCTCTACAAGGCTAAGGTAGGTGGTCAAGGATCTTTCCCCTCATTTCATTATGTTGTATAATATGCATCATTAGGTCATGAGCTAGACCTTCCAGTGACGCCTTTAATTTGTTTATTTAATTAAATTCGAGACCCTCACCTGACCAATTGTGACCTGATATAGTAGAAAATCAACCCCGTGGATCGATTACCTTGAAATATTCCACCCCAATGGGTGTGACCTACCTTGAGGCTTAATTTACCCTTTTCCATAGTTTGTTTAAATAACCGTAGGAGTTTTGACTTAGAATAAATACATTGATCTATAAATTAAATTTGATTAGAGTGGTGAACCTTGATTTAATCCCTTAACCTCATTCCATAAATGAATTGGTTGAAACAAATAAATTGGTCACGTTATTATATATTACCCTTATGACATAGATGAACTATTCAATTGAATTCCTTGAACAAATTTCTAATTATGATATAAATGATTTTTAAAATGATTTTACCTTAGTACCGAGAGGGTTATGAATTAAGTACTTCTTATATAGAATCTTGTGCCTTTTTTGTTAGAATATATTATTGGTTTGTAAACATGCTGAGGGCAACACCAACTATGCTTGGGATGGACTCACTGAGTGTTATTTTTTTTTTACATCCAAATGAGTGACATTAGTTCCATAGGGGATACCCCTTGGACAGACTCAATAGAATGATGGTTATACCATGACATGAGAGATACTCGAGCCCCTATATGAAATAATAGGGATGGAATCATGGGTTAGTTCATGCTGTCTTCACACTATTCCTAGAGTGAAACCTAGGAACTCATTCTTGCATCACCTTGGACGAACTCCTTAGGCATTAGACTCTTACCAAGTTCCTAGAGTGATACCTTAAATACTTTTAGAATCACTCGATATAGGTTTAGTTTGACTATTAATATTTTAAAATGAGGTTAAATTGAATTAAAAAGCAAGTGAATGACTTAAAATAAGAAATATTCCTTAGGTGTTAGAAACATAGGGAGATGAACTTCAAGCCCAAGCATAAGCTTTGGGAAATTCCATATTATTAAGCTCTATATCACCAAATTTATATTTACTAGATCCCTTAGTTTAGGCTCATTGGATTAGGACGAAGTAGGTAGAACTTGATGGGTGTCCCAATGGAACTTAGTTCATTATATTTATTTATTTATTTATTTTTATCTTTCAATTATTATTAAGGATACACTATTCATTTTATATTGCACATGATAGATTTATATAGACACTGTTGGTGGTGAATTACTAGGATTTTATCACACCCCCTACTCAGGCCACCTTTGGTACCTGAGTAGACTTTATGATTATAGGTATGGTTAAAGGGAAGTGGTTAGTTTCTGATGATTTAATTACTGTTATAGGATGAAGTTTGGGGTAGAGGACCGAGCCTATGCTTGAAATACTAGTGTAATATTTTTTGAACTTTTTTGTATATTTTTTTAGTATATGGTATATTCCTTCATCCCCTACCCTTGAATATTCATATTTTTATAATGCCATCTTCATATAGTATCTACTATTTATTCAGATTTTTCCTAGTATTATTTATTTTCTTACTTTGTTATTATTTTCCTACTACTATCTTCTTATTTCTATTGGTCTAGACTAATAGAATCTAATTCCTCTGTGTTTGTTATTCTATCTGACTCTCTCTCTCTCTCTATATATATATAAATATATTTCCACACTCCACTTAGATTAATGAGGGAAAAGTCTCCCAACGAACACACCTTAGTCCCTCACTACTAGTCAGCAACCTCTAACATTCAGGAAGGCACTCTTGAGGTCTTGTGGCCACCATCTTGGGGAACTATTAAGTAGTATTCAGGGTGGGATGATACAAAGTGGTATCAAATAATTTTTCCTTTTTATATTACTATTTGGGTTTAGATAAGAGACTAAGAAATTAGAATATGGTAATAAGTCTATACCTGGTAATAGCTAACCCACATACAGGGGAAACCTAAATTACATGGTATGGGTAAATGCTATTACTGCTTTCTTTTTTACAATTTCACATACTTTCCACCATTGTTAGATGCACTTGTTTTGTGCTATTTATATTTTTGATATTGTTATTATTATGATTTATTCACCCTGGATTAAGGATACGAGGGCGTATAAACTCAGGCATCCAGATAGGAACCTTATGACTAAATTATCATGCATTATTCCATGCCATATCTAAATTTTGTGTTCATTGCCTATTATTCATATGAGTACTGTGTGTGTATTAATTGTTATGTTCTTACTTTATTGGTTATTATCTATAGAAATGTGTTAGTTTTCCTTACAAGGCCAAAAAAGATAATTTAAACTTAAAGTGACTGCCTTAACCTAACAGTGTTTTCCTGAATAGGTTAATGTAGACACCTTAAATAGTCATTTATGACACATTGATCCATGGACCATTGGTAGCATGGGCTGGAACATGTTTTGGTTAAGATTAAATATACACCCCCATCCAATTTATAAGGTGTATGGGACCTTATAAATTGGAGATGGCGATTCATCTAATTCAACCATTAAAAAGGTAATTTAAAAACATAGATGAAGTAAAATGAATACAACCTTTTAAATGAATTGGAAAATTTAAATGTGTAATACGAGAGCTTGAACCTGACTCGACCTTATTAGTGGGAAGTAGGTTGTGTCTCCTATAATCATTCTTTTACATTTTATGATCACCTAGACCCAGTTCCTGATGTAGGCTAAGTGCTGTTTCATGTTTATAGGATGGATTTTCACCTATAATTATTTATCTCTTTCCCTATCTGTTATAAATACTACTTGAGGCGTGTGCTTGACAATTGTAAAGCTATACCACTGTGACAACCTCATGATGTATTTGAGGAGAGTGGAAATGAGCATACTCTATAGGTTATAGGCCCTGATCCACCCATGATACCTCCTTTAGTGCCACCTAAGGCACCTCTAGTAGATCTTATATTAGTTGTTGATGCACAGTTTTGTGATAGCTTATTTTGACTCTTACAGACTGTTCAGGGTGCTTCCCAACCTGCTCCTTATATGGAAGAGACGACCTATGAGTTCTATCAGTAGGATCCTTCCACCTTCTTGGAGGATACTATATTTTAGGCTAATTATTCATGGATATAGACCATAATATCTATATTCGAGCATATGAAGAAACCTCTACGGTAGAAAGTCAAGATCACGACCTATATGCTATGTGACTTCGCTAAGCGGTGGTGGGACATTCTGACTCAGGATGGTCGACATTAAGGTATGGTCTGTGTGGACTTATAGAAAAAATAATTCAACTACTTATTTCTTTATACCTTGAGAATTGATCACATTTGAGAGTTTATGCACCTTCAGTAAGGTGACATGTTAGTGATGTAATACTCATCTCGCTTCACAAAATTATATCACTTTGCATCGACCTTGACCAGTGATGAGATGAATACCGTGAGATGATTCAAGGATGGGTTTTCATATGCCATCCACTTGTAGGTGAACATTTTTCTTCTGAATACCATTTTAGAGATATTGAACTAGGAACTCATCACTGAGAGGAACCTGAAGGAATCAGGCGACGTGAGACCGAGTAGCTCAACTTCCAGGTAGAGTAGTGGTTTTTCCGGCAGTAGGAAGCAATGCTTCAAGGGTACACACAAGGGAAGTAATAGAAAATAGACATACACTTATAGTTATTTAGTGCATTAGTAATATGACAGGACAAGAAAAAAACCCTCGGTTTATGAGGAACCCAATCGAGTATCAAGATTGCAGAAGGATGGGTCACCTCTAGTGATTCTGCAGATCTTTTCATCCATTTCCAAATGAGCATGGATATTTTCCATCACCATCCTTAGTTTCAGGATCAATTAATCCTCTTTAGATAGGAAGCTGGAATTCTATAGGCCTTTCTAGCCGAGTGGGTGGTCATGGTCGAGGCAGTCATACCTCATAGTTTCAGCATTATTAGAGTATACCTACTCAGAAAACTCATGCAACATCTCTATGTTATGGTTTTGACCATATTTATGTAGTGAATACCATTCCATAATATCATAGTCTAAGGTCATATACAATTTTAGGTAATATTCTAGTATCCTCCACTCTTGTTTCATCCCTTTTTGATATAGGTGCATCACACTCTTTTCTATCTACTACAACCATGGGAAGTCTGGGCTTGGTGATAGAATACTCCAGTTTCATTATGACCCTTGACACACTACTAGGAGTTCGAGCTGAGGGTATACTCTAGTGAAAGGAGTTCCCCCTTGAGATACATGGGTACCATTTTATGTGGATTTTATTCATCCTTGAGATAACCGGTTTTGACATCATTCTCATTATGGACTAGCTTGTTCCTTATCAAGTGCATGTGGATTGTTATCACCATTGGGTATATTTCACATCACCTAATGGAAACACATATATCCATAATATAGAATTGAATATCCAAAAATGTCGATATGGACCCAAGTGTATTGGGATAGATGGGGTGACCACCTAGATGGAGAGTCACTTTATGAGCGATTAGGGGATCTAGTGTGTGGAATTCCATCATGTCGAATATTATTTCAAAGACGTTTTCCCTAAAAATTTCTTTGGCTTACCTCATAGGAGAGAGGTCATGTTCACTATCGATCTTGTTCTAGGTGTAGAACCAGTGTCCATTCCTACTTATAGGATGGAACCTACATATCTCTAGGAACTCAAAAGGAATATTTAAGATCTAGAGGTTAAGGGTTCTATATGACCCAACACATCACCATGGGGTTAACTGGTCCTTTTCACCAAGAAGGTAGATGGTACCCTTAGATTGTGCATGGATTACCACTAATTGAATTATCCTGTAGTGAAAAACTAGTATCCACTACCTAAAATTGATTAACTCTTCGACCAACTCTGAGGAGCAACAATTTTCTCCAAGATCTATTTGTGGTCGGGCTACCATCAGGTTCATCTGAGGCCATCCGACATACCACGTACAACGTTCCTGTGTAGGTGTAGCTTATATGATTATCTAGTAATATTGTTTAATATTATGAAAATTATGGTAGTATTTATGGCTCTGATGAATTGGGTTTTCCACCTATATATTTAATCCTTTGTGGTGGTCTTTATGGATTAAATGTTAGTGTAATTGGCACCAGACACGACCATGCCAACCATCTTGAGATCACATTGAGTACTTTGAGAGAGTATCAACTATATGGGAAACTCATAAAATTCCATATTTGGATCAGTAAGGTTCACTTATTAGGTTATATCATATCTAATTCAAGTGTATCAATTGAACTAGAAAAGGTGAGTGTATATTTTTCTAGGAGCATCCAAAAAATGAGTTTGAAATACACAGCTTCTTAGGGTTGGGTGACTATTACAGGTGATTCATCTAGGAATTATCATTCTTGGAAGCACCACTTACATGATTGACCAAGAAGGGTGTGGAATTCAATTAGACTGAAGATTGTGAGACTGATTTTTGGAAATTAAAGGGGAGACTTACTTCAGCACCAACCCCTCATTCTACTTGATTCAGATAGATGATACACTGTTTACTATGATGCTTTAAGAATCAGGATGGGGGAAATTTTGCTACAAGGTGATAGGGTTTTAGCATATGGTTCCCACCAGAAGAGACCTCATGAGTGAAGCAATCCTACACATGACCTTGAGATAGCTTTCATGGTCCATGCTTTACACTGTTAGAGGAATTACTTGTTGGGAGATTAATTCATTGTTTATATAGATCATAAAATTCTTAAAAAATCTCTACTTAGAGATACTTGAATATCGGGTAGAGAAGGTGGGTGGAATATATGAAATCATTTGACTTTGATCTTGGTTACACACATAGAAAGGGAAATTATGTAGCTAATGATTTGAGCTGTAAAACTTAGACATACACCATCATGGATGCTGGTAGTGAGTAGAAGTTGATGGATTTATTCTTTGAGATGTATATTGAGGTTCAAGAATATCATGGAAAACCAGTCTTAGCAGCTCTAACAGTGAAATCCTCTATTCTAGAGTGGGTTCAGATGAGGTAATTATCTAATCTAGAGGGACTCATCTCGTGGGAGAACATCATAGGAGAGAACCCACCTCTTGGTTGGTTTATTGATATAAGTGAAAACCTACTCTTCCATGGTTGTGTGTGGGTTCCTTCTGATATATAGGAAGAGATGATGATGGAATAAAATGCCTCTGTTTGTCCATTTTATCATAGGATTACCGATATATTCAGAGATATATGTCATAAGTATTGGTGGTTAGGTATGAATATAAAAATATTAGTCTTTATCACTTAGTTCTCCACCTCCTCTATTTATGATCTAGGAAGGATATATATTTTGGAGATAGTGTGCCTTCATGGTGTACCTCATTCTATCATTTTGGACTAAGATACCCAGTTCACTTCATGGTTAAGGAAAGGGTTGTAGAAGAAATTGGTTTACAGGTGCTCTTGAGCATAACATATCACCCTCAGACCGACAGGTAGTTTGAGTAGATGATATAGGTATTATAGTATATGCTTTCAACATAAATCCATATTTTTAGAGATTAATGGGAAATGAATATACCTCTGGTTGAATTTTCCTACTTAAAAAAACATTTAGGAAATGATTCAGATGGATCTGTATGAGGCCCTTTATGGTAGGCTATGCCTTTCACCTATGTGCTGGCTGGATGCAGGTAAGGAAACTTTACTGGGTCATCATCCTGTGCAAGAGACTTCAAAGAAAGTCCAACTGATTTAGAAGCTTATGGATATAGCTTATTCTAGGAATAATTTTTATATCGATCATCACCTTAGACCTTTTGTGTTTGAGGTGGGACATTGGGTCTTTCTGTGTGTATCACCTAGATTGGTTCAGAGATGAATCAGGAGATAGGGAAAGTTATCACCTAGATATGTTAGGCCTTTAGAGATAATGAAGAGAGTTGGTCCGATAGCCTATCGGTTGAAGCTACCTCAGAGGTACCATGCCATGCATGATGTCTTCCACGTATTACAGCTTCGATAGTATCATACTAAACCATCTCATTCATTTAACCCTAAGGATATTGAGAAAGAGGAAGATAATTCCTTTGAGGAGAATCTAATAAACATATTTAATCAAAGAATGAAGGGTCTTTGATGAAGGTTATTTCTTCTGGTCTAAATGCAATGGCAGCATAGATGTGTATATGAAGATACCCAGGATTGGGAGGCAGATGTTCTTGCGTAGTGGCTGGAAAATTTCTCAGAAGACATTTTACCATCCTCATAATGGAAACTTAGGGATGAGTTGTCTTAAATAGGGGAGGTTGTAACATACTAGATTCTTCTAAAGGTATGAACAATTTTTTTTAGTTTAAATTCCATATTTTGTATCTAATAATGTTTCCTAAGGGTGTCAAGGAGGTCTCGGGGGTGTTTGGGAAATGTTCGGAGCTTGGAGCCCTGAAAATTAAAGAGTCAGACTAGAACACATAGTTAATAGAAACTATTCCACCCATCCTGCATGGTTTCCCTAAACTATGAGGTTGAAGAAAGTGGGGTGCTGGGGGCGCATAGTTTTTCTACAACCATGTGGGCCCAGGCGCACAACCATGTGGCCAAATTCATGTTTTTTACAATGTATTTTTGCGCTATTTTTGGGTGGTTGAACAAACCGTGTTCCCAACCTTCCGAGGTTCCCTTTTAAAGACATGGATTGGTGCACAGTTGGAATACATTTTGGATAACTATGTGGCAAAACCATGTGCCAATATATTTTTGGGTGAAATACACATTTATCCCCTATTTAATGTTTTAAACATTTTTTCTCTCCTCCTCCCTTATTTCTATCACAGGCTGTCCTCCTCTTCACGCATGAAGATCCTATCACTCTTAACCTAGGGATCAATCCATCTGCTTCATTCCTCAACCAAATCAGTCACTATTTGAATAAATGGAAAGATATTGGTATGCTCTATAATCCTCTCCCATCTATTTCAAGTTTCTTCTATCTTCTGTTGCACTATATCAGTGCATTATCATTTCCCCCATTTTCGGGGAATTTGATGATTTATCCCTTTTCTTTTATTTTAGCTTGAATCAAAGACCAACGTTAGATGAGGGAAGATCTAAAATTATAAGGTATGAGGTCTAGGATATTTCCCCTCATTTCATTTCATTATATAATATGCATCTTTTTTTTGTGAGATAGAACTTTGCAGTGATGCCTTTAATTTGTTAATTTAATTAAATTGAGAGCCCCAACTTTCTAATTGTGACCTAATATAGTATAAAATCAACCTCGTGTGTTAACTTCCTTGAAATATGCCACCCTAATGGGTGTTACCTTCCTTAAGGCTTAATTACCCCTTTAAAAAAGTCTGTTTAAATACCTTAGGGGTTATTCTTCAGAATAAATACCTTGAGATATAAATTAAATTTGATTAGACTGGTAAACCTTGAGTTAATACCTTCACCTCATGACATAAATTAATTAGTTGAAACAACTAAATTGGTCAAGTGATTATATATTACCCTTGTGACATAGATGGATTATTTATCTGAATGCCTCAACCATCTTTCCAATTAAGATATAAATTCTTGTTTAAATGCTTTTACCTTTATGCTGAGGGTGATAAAATGGGTTCAAAATTAAGGAATTGTTGGATGGAATCTTGTGTGGTATTTTTTAGAATTTATTAGAGGTTTGTAAACATGATGGGGGTAACACCAGCTATTTTTGGGATGGGATTGCTAAGAATTATTTATTTTTATCTCCCAACGAGTGACACTGGTTCCCTAGGGGAGACCCCTTGGATGAGCTTGATGGAATGATGGTTGTACCATGCCACAAGAGACACCTTGGCCCCTTTGTATGATACTAGGGAAAATCTTGAAGGTTAGTTCGTGCTGTCTTCACACCATTCTTGGAGTGACACATGGGACCTCATTATTGTGTCGCCTTAGATGGAATCCTTAGGCATTGGACTCATACTGAGCCCCAAGTGTGATACCCAAAATTATTTTAGAATCTACATATATGTGTTTATGGTGACTCTTAATATTTTACCGAGGTTAAATTGAATTAAAAAGAAAGCGAATGACTTAATATAATAAATTTTCCTTGGGTTTTTGAAACGTAGATACGTGTCCTCCAACACCAAGCACAAGCTTGGGGAGAGTCCAACTTCTTAAACTTTATATCACTTACTTTAACTTTGTAGGATACCTTGGTTTAGACTCACAAGATTAGGCTAAAGCAGGTAGAATTGAATAGGTTTCCTAACAGAACCCAATCTGGTATATTTATTTATTTGTTTATTTCTATCTTTAATTTATTTTTAATGGCACACTATTAATTTTATATTACAAGAGATAGATTGATCTAGAAATCATTGGTGGTGGATTATTGAGATTTTATATCACACCCTACTCTATCCATCTTTGGTACCTGAGAAGCCTTTATGACTATAGGTATGGATAAAGGGAAGTAGTCATCTTCCGATGCTTGATTGACTATTATAGGATGGAGTTCAAGGAAGAGGAATGAGCTTATGGTCAAGATGCTAGTGTATCATTTTTTGGACTTTTTTTTATATTTTGATAGCATGTAGTATTTTTATGTATTCACTACACCTTGAATATTCATATTTCTATAACATCATCATCATATTGCATCTACTTGTGATTCAACTTCCACCTAGTTTTATTTATTTTATTACTTTGTTATTATTGTTCCACTGTTATCTGCTGGTTGTTATTGGTACAGAAAAATAAAATTTACTTCTACCATGTTTATTATTATTATTATATATATATATATATATATATTTCATTCCACTCTAATAAATGAGATCATATTCTCCCCATGGACACACCTTAGGCCCTTGCTACTAGTGTTAATCCTCTAGTGTTTGGGGAGGTGTGTTTGAGTTCTTGTCGGAACCGTCTTGGGGAACAGTTAAGTAGAATATAGGATGGGATACTATAATGACTTTGAAACAATTAAATACTTCAAGATGTAAATATTTATATCTTATTAAAATGTAATAATGTAGACATCGACTCCAGTCTACTAGTTTTGGGCTCGTTACTATTGGTATCATAGGAAGTTTTGTATAATCATTGGGAATTATATTTAAAAAAAACATACATTACAGAACATAACTGTATGATATACTTTGATGATAAGTATAAAAGAAAATTATAATGTTCTGGTGAGGAATAGATTTTGTGATTTTTCCTATAAATACATCCCTATATGGATACTACAAGTGGAGGTGGTTCATGAAAAATTTTACCTAGGGGAAATAACATTGAAAAGGGTGCATTGGGGTTTGGCTCAATAATCACCTCGTACATGACAACAATACTTACTATGCACCTAGTATGACAATACCTGAGGATACTCTTGGATCTATTCACTTTTTCTTTACAAAACATTATAAAATATATAAAAATATATTTATGATTTGAAAAAATTTCCATGTAAACCATGTTTATGATTATGAGATTATCCATGAATAAAATTTTCAATTTATGCTATGTGGTTCATTAGTTTTGGGATCATACATTATGTTTCATAATTTTATAATCTAATCTATTATATTTTGTTGTTTATAAATAAAACCTAACAGAAGGAATGAGAACTGTATCAATGCACATAATATATGTACAGATTTCCCTCATGGGAATAATAATGAAGCTGGAGATAGAGCTACAACTATAAATAATCAAATTAAAACCATATTATGGGGGATCAATCTTGATATGAGTAATAAAATTTCCCGTATGGAGTATCCTATTGATCCAATATATGTTTTAAAAATGTCATACTTCATTGTTCATTATCAAACTCTATCATTTAATGGTTCTAAAAATCCTTTTCATGCTGAAAAATGGATAAGTTCTATATAGAATATATTTATCACTTTGGGAATAAATGAAAGAGAGAATGTTTTCATGGAAGTTTATGTTCTCTCAGGAGATGTGGATCAATGGTGTATGTTTATTCAAAACACTATGAATGAATAATAAACAACAAACATGGAATGAAAGTATTTTAAGGTACCATTCTTGGAAAAGTATTTTCCTCATGAGCATTGAGCCAATATGGAGAGAGGATTCTTATGTAAAAGAAAAAAGAATGATGAAAATGTTCCTAATAATGAAGCTAACATTACATTGTTAGAAAGGTATTCTAAATACTATATACATAATCTACAGAGAAAGATTGACTATTTCTTTGATGGGATAATGATAATTCATAAAATGGAACTAGTCTCTAAAAACATCCCATTATACGATGAAATAGTATCATGTGAAACCGAGATAGAGGTATAATTATCGAAGTATTATGGCTTCATAAAGAAGCAAGAGAAAAAGAGTGTGAGAGAGAAAAATATATATAAATGGAATAAGGGAAGGAATGATTTTCCCACATGTGATGGTTGTGGAAAGAAAAACTATGGTAATTTCTTAAAGGTAATGGGAGATTTCTCTAAGTATGGAGTTAAAGTAAACTATTCTCATGATTTAAAGGGAAATAATGATGTTTCCAATATTCTATTCTTCAACTCTAAGTATATAGGGAACTACGAAAAGGAATTCCCCATGCATCAAGGGAATATACCTCTAAAGAAGAAAAGGGTTCAAGGTCAATCTTAGAATATTAATACAACTAACGTGGAATGATTAAAGTGACTATGTATTTAGACTAATGAATTATGTTGTAGAATTATTTTATCAATTAAATTATAGTTATAAGAATCATGAAATGTATAAGGATTATATTGCAATACCTTTTCATTGAGGATTTGAAAGAATATGATTAATAGTACTGATAAAAAAGAAAATTGACTTTGTGGAAATTTGATCTTTTTGGAATACATATGATTGAGTAAAGATAACACTTAATATGCGGCTAATGTTAAGATAATAATGATAAAGATATATTCATGGTATAGTATCCGTAACATTGAAATTGGCTAGTCATTTATGCTATTTTTGATGGATTATATATAATTTTTATGGAATATATTCGACATCTTGGGATTTTATTTTTGTAACCATGTATATTTTCATTCAGGATTTATAGTTATCAAGGAATTCCCATATTTTGAATGTGAAATTAAGAGACACTTTATAATATATGTAGAATATAATGTTGATTTAGTAACCTTGTTTCTAAATTTTTAAACATTGAATTTTTTTAGACATATATTGGATGGGTATTAAGGTTAAAATTTTATGGAATGTATTATGTTGATATTCAGGTGTTATTTTATAAAATTTTCTAACCATTTTGGTCTTGGAAATTATAGAGACAATATGAAAGACTTTCCATACTTTTATTAATCTAATGATATGATAAATGTTAATTTTAGTGCCTCAAGAATAAAAATTCCTTTTGAATATTCATTTCTTGGAGTAATCAATGAAGTAGGAATTGATCGAAGAACATAAAAAGGATTAAATTATGCCTATGGAATTAAAATATAACAAGTATATATATCTTATTATTCTCTAAGTCTATATGTTAATATAATTCCTTAACTTTAAGAAAATAATTTTGAAAAAAAACTTTTATCCTAGTAGCATCTTTTTTTATGATGAAAATTTACTTTTAACTCATCATAGATTTATTGTTTTTTGGTCCTTAAATTTTCAAGATCACTCAATTTCTTGTGACCAATGATCTCTATCACACTCTATTAATCCATTAATGTTTTTATTTTCTTTCATGTCCTTATCTTTACTTTCCAAAAACATTCTCCTATTTTGAAACCTAGTATGTTCTATTCTGAATGACCTCTATATTTATCTCCCTCTCTTATTATGGGGACATTCCATTAACCATTTTTGATGTGAGGTTATAATAAGGTTACTTTCAAATGTAAAACCCTTTACTAATTATATAATTATTAGACTATGGGAACACAATTTATTTATGGGGGGTAGAATGTAACACCTAATTTTTTTTAAAAGGGGAACATCATATTCGATAACATGTATGAAACACAATACTGAGTATAGAAGATAATGTATCACCCCAAGAATTTATGATGTATTTATTTTTAAATTAAATCAATCTTTTCAATAGCACACAATGCATACGACACTAGGTTTGAATGAAATTTGATACTCTATTAAAATATTATTATTTAAACATGACTATTATAACCTCACCATTATGTTGGAGGGTATGAATAGTAATAGAAAAATTATTAATACTATATTGTTTATACATTTATAAAATAAATTCAATGGTTATGAATTGATTAGAGATAAAATAAAAAACATTTCAAATAAAAATAAATGTTTTCAGAAAAATTATATTTTTCTAAAAGATAGTTTAGCCATGATTTTTTCACATAATTTAAATTAATTTTTACCACTTTTAGAATATTTATTTGAAAAAATAAAATTAATTTCTGAAATTTACATTTAAAAATTATCCTTGGGAAAATTATTGAGAATTTTTTGAAAAGATTATTTTTTGAAGACTAGTGAAAAATAATCATTTTTATTGAAATATTCCTATTTATTTAAATTAAATACAAAGTTAGGATGTTTTTTGAATTGTTTTTAAAGTGAAATTAGTTCATTTTTATTATAAATTATATAACTTAGGTAATTGTAATTTATTTTATATTGAATTATTATATCAATACACTTTAAACATTTGAATGTTTTTCTTTGAAAAACCCATTTTTTGAAGTGCTTGCGAGATTAATTTAAAATTAAATCATACTAACCATGTGAGTGTAATTTGGTAAAATGGATTAACTATTTGAATAAGAATATTTAATATTAGTTAATAAGTTCAACTTAAAATTTCTTCATAATAATTTTAAAAAACAATAATAAATTATTTAACATGGTTAAAGATAAAACTAGGTTTTTTGCATAACATGAATTTGTGTTAAAATGATTTTTTCACAAACATAGAATTTTTATATTATAAATTATATTTAGTATTTAAAATTTTTGGGCACAAATTATCTAATAAGGATCATTTTATTTTATTATTAATGACTAAATTACATAGGTTAAAAACAATAGTTACCATAGTGAAAGAATAGTAAAATTAATTAAACTTAAAGTCTAAGGAATAATGTGTGAAAAAACATGTGATTTTTCATTTTTGGTGGAAATTTTTATTGAACATATAATCCCTAAAATAAATTATTTAACAATTTCAGAGCAACGTGGGGTGAGAGTGACTTCCCATTATTGAATAGTTTTCAGTATTTATAAAAATGTCACTCCTCCTCAATTATAAAAGGGTACTCACTCCCTTCACTTATTCACACCTGTAAATGCATTTGGATTGGTAAAACCACGAAATATTTCCTCCCTAACATCCTTATATACATTATAGAGCTTATTTCCTACCCAAAAGACTAACCTTAGGGTCCTTAAGAAGATACTCAAAGGTGAATTCTCTAAGAAAAGATAATTGTCTTCACTAAGATCATTTTTTTAATTCTTCCTTTACAAAATTAAATTTTGTATTAAAACTTATGATATAATAAAAATAATATATAACATATACTGATATTTCATTATGTTTACGGAATAATATTTATCATCTCCACTTACATCAAATGAGATATGAAATTGTCAATCGTGTGTATGGTCGACTAGCGCCTTGCGAATAGATGTAGATCATTTTCAATAAAAACTTCCCAAAGTTTGATATAATGATAGATTTTATGTATATATATATTATTAATGATATAATTATTCTCCCAGATTTATAATTTTACATATATCTTCTTACATTCCATTCCATTTAAAATACAATAACATCACTCGAGTTTACAGTAGTGATTAAACACAATTTTATTAATTATTTTATTGATAATAAATGATATAATTTCCTCACATTGTGGTAACTATGTTCATTTATGGAATATTTGGGATTAGATCATTCATTTGAAAATTTGATGAAAATTCCAGTTTTACCCTTTAAAAATTCACTGTAGTATTTTGAAAATAAATAATTTTATTTGAGTTATTTGAACTTAAAATTTTGTAATTGTGTTCTTGACATAATTTTATACAACTTTATTCAGTACATTGTAGCTAAATCATGAATTTGGTTGGTGAAAATGGTCCATGAAGTCAAAGTTGGGATGGACTTGCTAGATTGGACATGGGTTTTGTATTTGGGAAATAACTTCTTCATCCATGCTTGGATTAGGCCAAAATTTTTATAAGAGGTTGATGAATCATTTTTTCACGAATCATAATTCTAGAAGGACATCTGATGCACACGTTTTGGTGGTCAAATGAGAGGTGCAAGTTGGCATAAAATATTTGGCCGAGATTCCCCATTAATACTTGAACCACTTTGAACCTAGCCTCCCCACCACTCTATAAATTGGTGTTTTTATAATTTTGTGGGGTTGTGGACGTGAATTAGAAAGTTTAGGGTAGAGGAGAAGAGGTTACACTCCAATTATCTAATAAATTCAATAAGGGTAGCTCTTGAAGCAAGGATCCCTTCATCGAAGCCCTCTTCTTCTTCATCATGTTGTAATGTTTGTGTTTTCATAATAAAATTCTTTGTTCTTATTTTATTTATTCTATTTTATTTTTCTATTTTAAATTTTCTTATTCTCTTAATATTTATATTTGGGTTTTAATTCAAGAGTGTATATGAGATTGGGTTCTACCCTTTCAATCCTTTTCTCATGAAAAACGTCTCCACGATGAGCACACCGCCCATGAAAGAGTAGTTCTCTTAGTGATTGATCTATCTTCCACCCTCTTCATTTAATTATTTTGAATCATTGAGATACTATAATTCACTTAATATGATCCATGGATTGAGTTTTTAAATTATAATAAACTAATCAAGCAATTGAACAATTAACACAAAAACATGCGAGGTGAAGTATTGTGTAAATTGTGAGAGCGCAAACTTAATCGGTAAAACAAGACCACACGAGATAAATTTGTAGAGTTAAAATATAATCCCTAAGCTCAATTCATCATAATTTTCCAAAATGTATATGTTCCTTAATTTACCATTGACCACAAGCTATCCTTAGAACATCAATCAAAGTAGGGTGCTACGATTGCATGTTCTGAAGATAGCCTAGGGTTTAATTCTCTTCATATTTGTGGTAAAGTTAATTTTCGTAGGGTTCAGGGGTTAAAAAATTAGGGGATCATAATTAATTGGATATTAATTTAAATGATAATTATTAATAAGTAAATTAATAGGTATATTTATATCGATTAAATATTTTAAAATATTTTCTAAAAAAACATCTTCTTGTTGCATCTTTTTAATCGAATTTCATTTCAAAATTAAAAAAAATGAAATCTTCTTCCAGCAAACTTTTTCTAGTTTTATAAATGATAAAAAAACCCCATACTTTCAAGTAGTGTTTTTATTCAATTTTATTTTATTTTTATAATACCTTTAAGAAGTTATTTTAATTCACTTTCTCCTTTGAGAGACGACCTTGGTCAACCACTCTGCTGCACCTAAGTAACCCGAAACCAAACATCATTTGAAAGAAACCATGACAGATCTCTTAAAATTGGCTCCATTGATGGGGAATAAAGTAATTTATTCAAACAATTAGAGGTATTTATTTTATTTTTTATTTAATTTGTTTCTTCTCCTCTTTCTTTCTTCTTTCCCATTTCACAAGTTTTTTTTCTCTTCTCTTACTCTCTTATTTTATTTTTATCGGACCAACTCAAACTTCTTTTTTTTACTATGGTCCAATTTTCTTCATTTATTTTTTATATTTCATTAATTTATGACATGAAATAATCCCGAAGATCTCTTAGATCTTGACCCTGAGATTGAACGTAGCCTTCAGGCTCGAATTAGACATTCTCAGTCTACGGGAAGTTTCAACATTCAACCAGTTGGAGAATTCCTCTACTCTAAGAACATTGAAATTGGAAAAACTTATAAGTCCAACTTAAAACAAGAACCAATGGATGAAAATAATATAAATTAACTTAATAGAACCATTTTTTAATTGGCTACACCTGATATTAATTATCAAACAAATTGCATTGCATACCCAAATCTCAAATCGGACTTTGAACTGAAATCTGGGTTAATTCATCTTCTTCCAAAGTTTCATGGATTATCTAGAGAGGATCTAGATAAAAATTTGAAATAATTTAATTTGGTTTTCTCCACCTTAAAACCAATAAACATTTCTGAAGATCAAATCAAACTTATAGAATTCCCATTATCACTTGATAGAGCTACGAAAGATTGGATGTATTATTTACAACAAGAAGATATAACTTATTGGAACGATTTAAAACATATTTTATTGCAGATATTTTTCCAGCATCAAGGACCACATCCATTCAAAAGGAGATATCTGGGATCAATCAATCCCAAGGGGAGTCAATGTATGAGTACTGGGAATGATTCAAGAAGTTGTGTGGAAGCTTCCCACATCACCAAATCAGTGAGAAAATCCTCATCCAATAATTCTATGAAGGACTCACACATATAGAGAGGAGAATGGTGGATGATATGGTTAGAGGATCATTGGTGGAAAAGACACCAGTAGCTTCATGTGCATTGATTGAAAAAATTACCCAAAACTCTCAATAATTTGGTGATCGAGGTATACCACATGTTTGAGGAGTACATAAGGTAATTCCTTCTTCTCTTGTAAGTCATTTGATTGATACTAAGTTAGAAGAATTTACCACTATGGTGAGGCATATTTCATTGGCTCAAAAGACATCCCAACCCCCTCCTTCAAGGCCTTGTGACATTTGCACTGAGACAAGCCACCCAACTGACTGTTGCCCCCAACTACAAGAAATATAAGATTACGCAGTAGTGTTTCCTGGGAGACCATATCAACATCAACAACAACAATATCCCCAAAAGAAGCTTGATTAATTTTAACCAACATACAACCAAGGGTGGAAGGATCAATTGGACATGAGGTACAGCTCTGGACAACAATAAAGGCCCCCTTTTCAATAAAACTTCTAGAAGCCTCCGCCTTACCAACAGGGTTTTCAACAACCCCAAAGGAGATTTGAAGCTCAAGCATCAAAAAGTCAACAAAAAGGGAAACCCCCACCCAAGGTAGATTCTAACACTAATTACCTTTTGAATCAAATTGTTCTTAATCAACAGAATGAGATGAAGCGTCAAGGTTCGGAGCTGAGGGAGTTGAAGACACAAATGAGACAGACTGCCACTACCCTCCATGAACTAGTAAGTAAGAACTCCAGAAATCTTCCTTCCCAACCTACTCCAAATCCCAATGGGAATGTTAGTGACATCACATTGAGAATTGGGAAGAAAAAAACTGATATATCTTTACCTATCATTTCATTAGGATTCACCTCAACTCTGGAGAATCCTCATTCCACACCAACTGTTGAACAACCCAAGGAGAAAGATAAAGGTAAGAAAAATATTGATGGTGTTCCTTATAAACCCCTTACATTTATAAATAAAGTTGTAAAAACTAATAATATGGCTAAATAGGTGATGAAAAAAGAAGTTTTGGATACATTCAAGCATGTGGAGATCAACATCCCTCTACTTGAAGCCATCAAGCAAATCCCAAGGTATGAAAAATTCTTAAAGGAAATTTGTACCAGTCAAAGAGGGATCAAGGGAAATGAGAGGATCAATCTTGGAAGGAATGTGTCAGCACTCATTACATCAACTCTAGAAATGCTAAAAAAGTGCAAGGATCTAAGGACATTCACCATCCCATTCACCATAGGGGAGTTACACTTTTCTGATGCACTTTGTGATTTAGGAGATTTTATAAATGTAATACCTCACTATGTATTTTCTTATTTATAGGTTGGTGATTTGAAGCTGATGAGAGTAGTGGTGCAGTTGGAAAATAGAACTACAACATATCCAAAGGGAGTCCTTGAGGATGTACTTGCCCGAGTAAGAGATATGATCTTTCCAGTAGATTTCTATGTGCTTAACATGAAGGATGATCAGGTAAGTTCTCATGCTCCCACTATCTTAGGTAGGCCCTTCCTAAAAACTAAAAAACTATCATAAATGTCAATGAGGGTACACTTTACATGGAATTTGGGGATGAAGTTGTGATATTTAATATTATGGACTCCATGAAGTACCCCTCAGAGGACCATTCTACATTTGTTATCTCCCATTTTGAACCACCAAATAAAAACCCCATGGAATTTGATTGTCTTATGCTTAGGGAGATTATGAGTATTGGTTATATTTTGATTCCTAAGAGAACTTCCACACTCATTTATAATGAACAAGTCTCTCTTGGATTTGATTTTGAAATGGATTCATATTCTGATTTTGATCAAGTGAACTCTGATTATGATATGGCTGATGAGTATGCTGATGGATTTGATGCTTTATTCTATGATTGTGATGATTTCTATTCTAATATTGTTTGTCTTTGTGCACATATTTCAGTTCCTTCAATGTCTCCATCCATACACCACCCCCCTACACTATAACTCAATCCATTGACACCAAATCTCAAATACTCATACTTTTTGAGTGGTGAGAAATTACCTATTATCATTGCCAACAATCTTCCTTTTGAACATGAAGAATTTTTTTTGAATCTTTTGAGGGAGAACATTAAGGAAATCTAGTGGACATTGTCTGACATATCAGGTATTATCCCATCTATTTTCATGCATAAGATTCTTTTGGATGATGGGGCTAAACTAGTGAGGCAGCCACAAAGGAGACTCAATCCAACCCTTTTGGAAGTTGTTAAAAAAGAAGTTGAAAATTTACTCGAGGAAGGTATAATATTTACCATTTCATATTCTTAGTGGGTAAATCCTATTCAGGTTGTGCCTAAGAAAAGTGGTGTTACAGTTGTTAAAAATGAGAAATATGAGTTAGTTCCAATGAGGGTACAAAACAGTTGGCGTGTGTGTATTGATTATAGGAAACTAAATCAGTCAACTCTTAAAGACCATTCCCCCTCCCATTTATTGATCAGATGCTCTAGAGACTAGCTGGGAAAACACACTATTGTTTCCTGGATATATTTTCTAGATATTTTCAGCTTCCTATATCTCTGGAGGATCAGGATAAGACTACATTCACCTATCCCTTCAGCACATTTACCTACAAGAGGATGCCATTTGGACTTTGAAACGCCCCAGGTACCTTCCAGAGATACATGGTGAGTATTTTTTCTAATTTTATTGAGACCTTCATGGAGGTATTTATGGATGATTTTACAGTGTATGGATCCTCATTTGATGAATGTCTAAGTAGTTTGGGAAAGGCGTTGAATCATTATGTTGAGAAGAATCTGGTCTTGAACTTTGAAAAGTGTCATTTCATGGTAGAGCATGGCATTGTCTTAGGGCATGAAGTGTCAAAACATGGGATAGAGTTTGATAGATCTAAGAAAGATATTATTTCATCCTTACCCTATCCTTCATGTGTGCGTGATATTAGATCTTTTCTAGGGTATGTAGGCTTTTATCAACACTTCATCAAAGATTTTAGTAAGATTTATCTTCCTTTGTCGCGATTACTTCAAAAGGATTCTGATTTTGTGTTTGATGATTCATGAAGGGTAGCATTTGATGAGCTAAAGAAGTGTCTAACCACTCCACCTATCATACATCCTCCACAATGGGATATTCCTTTTGAACTTATGCGTGATGCCTCTAACTTCACGGTTGGAGTTGTCTTATCTCAGAGGGTGGAGGGATGTTCACATGTGATTGCCTATGCATCGAGGACACTAGATTCAGCACAATCAAACTTCACAACTACGAAAAAGGAGTTTCTTGCTATCATATTCACTTTAGATAAATTCCGTTCATATTTATTGGGATCTAAATTAGTTGTTTTCTCTGACCATGCATCTCTGAGGTACATCTTGAAGAAGCCAGATGCAAAGACCAGACTTATCCGATGGATTATCATTCTTTAAGAATTTGATATTGAGATAAAGGATAAGAAGGGGTCAGAAAACATGGTGGTGAACCACATGAGTAGGCTTAATCACACACTATCGGATGACACCTTAGATCAGGTACCACTTTGAGACACTTTCTCTGATGATCATCTTTATTTCATCTCAGGTATGCATCCTTGGTATGCTGATTTAGTTAACTACCTTGTTGCCTCTAAAATCCCTGAAAATTTAAATAAAAATAAATTCCAGAAGTTAAAGAGTGAGTCAAGATTTTATGTTTGGGATAACCCATACCTCTGGTGCATGTGTAGTGACCAATTTATTAGGAGGTGTGTTCCGGATCATGAGTTGGAGTCTGTTTTACATTTTTTTCATACACTTGCTTATAGTGGAAACTTTGGACCCCAACATACAACTAAGAAAGTTTTGGACTCTGGATTATATTGTCCTAGCTTATTCTATGATGCCCATTTGTTTTTTAAGTCATGCTCTCATTGCCAACACACTGGGAACATTTCTAGGAGACATGAGATGCCCCAACAACCCATACTATTCTATGAGATTTTTGATGTATGGGGAATCGATTTTATGGGTCCTTTTCCTAGTTCCTTTGGGTTTTTATATTTTGGTTGATGTCGATTATGTGAGTAAATGGGTCGAGGCTAAGGCCACCAGGAATGATGATTCTCATTTTGTAGTGGACTTTGTCAAAAAACAGTTTTTTGTAGGTTTGGAGTACCAAAGGCCATCATCAGTGACCAAGGGACACACTTCTACAATCGGAATTTTGCTTCCCTCCTTTGAAAGTATGGGGTGACACACAAAACATCAACACCATACCACCCTAAAAAAATGGTCAGGCTGAGGTTTCATATAGGGAGTTGAAACAAATTTTGGAGAAAACCATGCAACCGAATAGGAAAGATTAGAAAAAGCTGTTGTATAATGTGCTTTGGGATTATAGGATAGCATACAATACACCCATTGGTATGTCCCCATTTTAGATTGTTTTTGGGAAATCTTTTCATCTCCCTATGGAAGTTGAGCATCGAGATCATTGGGCTATAAAGAAATGCAACATGGATTTGGCACAAGATGGAATCCAAAAGAAGATGAAAATTCAAGAGCTTCAGGAGATTTGATTGTCTTAATATGATAACTCAAGGCTCTATAAGGAAAGATCAAAAGCATCTCATGACAAAATGATCCAGAAAAGATAATTTCAAGCTGTAGAGAAAGTCTTGCTCTATAGTTCACAATTGAAGCTAATGCCTGGTAAGTTGCGTTCCAGGTGGTTAGGTCCTTATGTTGTGACTAATGTTTTTTCCTTATGGTATAGTGTAGATCACAAGAGAAGACACAGGAAGGATCTTTATAGTCAATGGGAAACGTTTGAATAAATACATTGAGGGACTTCCTACTGATGTGGTGGATTTCATCACACTGCATGACCCCATCATCACTTGAGCATATCAGGCTGTTCCTAACTCTTCTAATTTTTTTATTCTTTGTCCTATTTAAAATTATAAATTTCATGTGAATATATCATCTCATGGGTTCAAATTGAGGACAATGCAATATTTTAATTGTGGGGGAGGGAACCTTTTAGTTTAGTAATTTCAATTGTTTTCCTGTTTTTCAATGATTTTCAAAACAAAATTGTGTGTTTTTCAAAATTTGTGTGTTTATTTTTCAATTTTTTGTGTGTTTTTGAAAATTTTGAGCTTAAATGATTCTCATAACCATTTTTAAATTCCTATAAATAAGTGAAACAATTTATCCCATGAAACCGAACTTAAATGAATGTTGAAAATAACTTTGTTTCAAGTTCAAATCTTTAATAATTTCATGAAAAATACTCTTGAATTTTGAATCCCATGACACATATAAATGTCTTTATATTTGAAATCACTTTCTTGTGAGGCTTCTGAACCATTATTTTCATAATCTTTACATTTACCTCACTTCTTGAGAGAACCAAACCATGCTTGATTTAACCATAATTTTATTTATTCCTGTCAAAACTTGAGGGTTTGAGGTACTTATGTTTAAATGATTGAGTCATTTGTTTGGTATTAAAGCCCTTATTTCAAAGAATATTTTTTTTATAATGTCCTACCTTGAACATTTAATCCTTTTAGCCATTATAATCCATGAACAACATGTTAAGTTAGCAACATTACAAGCCAATTTTTCCTATCCAACCAACACTTGAAGTGAAATTGCATAATCTAGTTGAACTTAAGTGTGGGGGAATCTATCTTGTGTTGTGATACCACATTCTATGATACTTTTGGAGGAAAATTAAATTTTAAATAGATGTGTTTTCTAATGAATAAAATCATTATATTGAAATCTATTCCTTTTTTGGAGCTTTTATGATAAGTGAAGCTATGCTTATTTGGAGCTTTCAAGATAATCTTGTTTGAGAAGATTGACATTTTTACTGCTGAAATGTTGAATGATGTGCACATTCCTTTATTTTTCATGATGATGAACATGAATTTATGCTATGGGTATTGATGAGGAGACTATATTTAAGTGAAAATTAGAGTAATGTAATTTTTCTTCAAAAAGAGACAAGCCTTCCTTATCCAGCCTCAGAATTTCTCACATCTAAATCTTACCAATCGAAAGACATAGAACAACCCTGGAATGTCCTCATGATAAAAATATGTCCTTGACTCACATATGGTGGTGATGTAGGAATTTATCAAGCCTATGGTGACCCTTGTATGAGTTTGGATGAGAAAGACATTGTGGAAAAAATGACATTTGTGTGATAAGAGAAAATTCAAGTGTGGTAAGTGTTTTTGCATGGGAGGATAAATTAAGTGGAAATATATTGAGTGATATAAATGGAGAACTTGAAATAATAGTTTTTTATGAGTCATGATGACTTTTTTTTCTTGGTGTGGAAGTTTTGTATCTCAAGGATATGTGTTTTAAAATTTGTTTTGATATTGATATTTACTTGTCACAATTTTTGGGAATACATGATATGAGGTTTTTCCCGGGAGTGAAAAAGGGTAAGTGTGGAGGAGTTGATTAAAAAAAATTTTATTGAAAATTTTATTGATAATAAATGATATAATTTCCTCACATTGTGGTAACTATGTTCATTTATAGAATATTTGGGATTAGATTATTCATTTGAAAATTTGATGAAAATTCCAATTTTACTCTTTAAAAATTCATTGTAGTATTTCAAAAAAAATAATTTTATTTGAATTATTTTAACTTAATATTTTGTAAATGTTCTTCTGAAATAAGTTTCTAAAACTTTCATTTAGGACATTATATCTAAATCATGCATTTGGTTGGTGAAAATGGGTCATAAAGTCAAAGTTGGGCTGGACTTTCCAGATTGGATATGGGTTCTGTATTTGAGCCATAACTTCTTTATATGTGTTTTTATTAAGCCCAAATTTTGAGATGAGATATAGAACTCATTTTCTCATTAATCATCCTTCTGTAAGGACAAATTATTCATGCGTTTTGGTGGTCAAATTGGTAGTACAATTTGGAATAAAATATTTGGCCGAGATTCCCCATTCACACTTGAAACCACTTTGAACCTAGCCTCCACACCACTCTATAAATTGGTGTTTTTCTAATTTTTTGGAGTTGGGGAAGTGAATTAGGAAGTTTAAGGAATAGGATAAGAGGTTCCACTCCAATTATCTAAGATATTAAATAAGGGTAGCTCTTGAAGCAAGGATCCCTTCGTCAAAGCCCTCTTATTCTTCCTCATGTTGTAATGTTTGTGTTTTCATAATAAACTTATTTTTTCTTATTTTATTTATTCTCTTTTCTTCTGATGTTTTCAATTTTATTCTTCTATTAATATTCCTATTTGGGTTGGAATTCAATAGTGGAGACACGATTTGGTTCTACCATTTCAATCCTTTGCTCATGAAAAACGTCTCCACGATGACCACACCACCCATGGAAGAGTAGTTCTCTTAGAAATCGATCTATCTTATACCCTACTCATTTAATTATTTTGAATCATTTATATACTTTAATTCACTTAATATGATCCATGAATTTAGTTTTTAAATTATAATAAACTAATCAATAAATTGAACAATTAACACAAAAACATGCGAGATCGAGTATTGTGTAAATTGTGAGAGCGCAAACTTAATCAGTAAAACAAGACCACATAGGATAAATTTGTAGAGTTAAAATATAATACCTAAGCTCAATTCATCCTAATTTTCCAGAATGAACATTTGCCTTAATTTACCACTGACCATATGCTATCCTTAGATCATAAATCAAATTAGGGTGGCGTGATTGCATGTTCTGAAGATAGCCTAGGGTTTAATTCTCTTCATATTTGTGGTAAAGTTAATTATCATAGGGTTCGGGGGTTAACAAATTAGGGGATCATAATTAAGTGGATATTAATTTAAATTACAATGATTAGTAAGTAAATGAATATGTAGAGTTAGATCGATTACACCTTTTAAAATATTTTCTAAAAAAATATCTTCTTGTTGCGTCTTTTTAATCGAATTTCATTTCAAAATGAAAAACAAAAAAATGCAATCTTCTTCCAGAAAACTTATTCTAGTTTTATAAATGATAAACAACCCCCATCCTTTCACATAGTGTCTTTATTCTATTTTATTTTATTTCTATAATACCTTTAAGAATTTGTTTTAATTCACTTCCTCATTCGAGAGACGACCTTGGTTAGCCACTATATTGCACCTAAGTAACCCAAAACCGAACATCATTTGAAAGTGCCCACGATAGCACTCTTCAGGTATACTACCACCTCATAAATATATGTGATTCATTTTTCAAGTATGATTTACATGGAAATAAATAAGGATAAATTTAACTAATATATGTTATATATGTATTACATGATAAAAATTATGTTAAATTAATATATCATACACTTGATTACCTGTTCAACCTTTATGGGAATAATATCATCACTCATGGGTACATACGACCTACCATGTCTATGAAGTGATGTGATTTATTTTCTATGTCTAAATTTCAAGAATGGTTATAAATATATATATAATAAAAAATAATAATAATTAAAACATTAACACAACTCTGGTGATTATGTAACTATATTGTATTTTCATGAACTAGAACATTTATGATGAAACACCTGTGAAAAATCAAGATAATTAACACCCAAAATAATGAAAATAATGAAATATAATTAAAAATGGGTGGTAAAATGTTTTAAGAGGATCATATATGGTATGATATATATATTTTTTAATAAAATTTTACTTATTATATAGGAGTTTTATACACATACAAATGGAGTCAAACCTGTGGTAAGGGTGTCCTCATCTCACTCTTAATTTCATGACACATATGCCAAATTCACAACTTATACCATTGTCTGCTGTATATTATTCCCATTTTTATATGTTTTATCATAAATATATTTCACTTAATTTTATTTTAGGTTTCATTTTATGTTATTTATTTCATAGGGTTATGATTAAAATGTTACCAAAGTATTAAGGGTTTATTTCACAATCTCATCGTTCTTCAGAATTGTTTTTGTTCAAGTATCCCTTAGGAGAATTATTTTGTATTTATATAATAAAATAAATATATTTCCTTATCCTATAGTCATTAATTAACTTTCCAAGTAACTATATCATTTCTCCACTATTTTCTACTTAAAATTATTGAGATTTATTTATCAAAATCCAACATTATTTTTCTCTTCAATCAATATTCCATTTTCATGAAAATCCAAGTTTTCTAAAAATTCTTTCAAAAATGTTTTTATCATTTTATCAATGATTTATTAAAGGAATTTTTACCCATTTTTTTTAATTTTTATACCATTTTAAAGGAATCATCATATATTTTTCAAAATAATTCCCATTTGGATTTTACCAAAAATGTGAAAGTAATATTTGTTATAAAGTGTACAACATTAATGTAATTTATATCCATCACGGAAAATTAATATTTTAAATCTTAATTTTTAATTTTCAAATTTTATTTTCAATGAAAAGTATTTTCATAATATTTTTTAAACTCTTAGTTTTTGAAAAAAGTAATCTTCAACATGAAATGTTTATTTTCCTCAAAAAATTTTAATGACATTCTTATAGAATTTATATTCATCAATAACATAGACCCTTTATTTTTCATATGATACAATGAGGATATGTTGTATTTGTATCATCTTTATTATTTCATTGGATGTTTTATGATTAGTATGATTGAGGATGTATGATTTTATAACCATTCACCATATTAGTCAAGATAGTTTATGATTATGTTAATTTTATCAGGGAAAGTATTAATGTTTTCAAATGTTATTTTTTCAATAAGAATGTTTATATAGATTATGTTTCACAAAATTACTTTGGGGAATGCATTGGTCCTAGTATGTGACGGTGTGGAAATTTATAGATAACCCCTCAATGCATCGACAAGTCTCATTAAACAAATCAATTGACCAAATTAGATTAGTTTTTATCCAAATCATTAAACTATCTTGTGAAATGTCTTGAAAGTATATTTCATATGTCCATAATAATTCATTCCCTCATGAAATTAATTATTTATTTCAATTTTACTATTTGATTATTTTGAATATTCATCAATAAGTTTTAGGATTTTGTGATTATTTATATGGATTTATTTGATCATTATTCATTACTATAATGTTATTATGAATTTACTATTTAAATGGAATTTTTTCCAGTTATTCACCTTTCCATATTAATTATTCTTATTTATTGATGATATCTTTTTCTATATGCTTACCCTTACTGAGAATATGAGATCAACCCACTATTATGTTTTATTTTCCCTAGGATATATAGAATGGTTCTGTAATTGATATAAAGGGATATGATAATGGGAAATATGGAATTACCAAAGGAAATATTTTGTTTATTTTATTTTTTCAACTATAATATGAATTTTAGGTATGTATCTAGTTTACCAAGACTAATAAACTATTCAATTCATCTGAATGCGATTCCTTATGTCTTATTCTAATGTAATAAAGTAGACACTGACTCCAGGATACTATATTTAGTGTTATTACACTTATTTTGTGAAATTTAATTATTAAAAGTGTCATAAAATAATTATAATATTCATGGAAAAAATTAAATAAAAACCATTTTTTAAGAAAGTTTATTTTGTATCATAAAATAATGTTACTGATAATTTATTACTCACTTATTATCATTAATTAATAATTTCATATTTTATGAAACATTCATACATATGTTTCATAACTTTTTATTCCTCTTCATACCACAAATTTAATGGAAAGATTATAATAGTCATATTTAAATAATATTTTTTTGTATAGAATATCATAGTTCCTCTAAAGATGAGTGTTATGTATAAACAAACCTATTGAGATTATTTTTATTTTAAACTATATTTTCATAGTGTTAAAAAATACACAAGGAGGTTCAATGATATTGAAACCATGGTTAACTAGGTATTGTCAACTCCAAGTATGCACCCAAGCCTAATCTAATAAAAATAAATAAAATCAACAATTAATTAAATTGTTAATTTTTCCTACAATCATTTGAATTAATAATTAAATATATCAAAAAATATACCACAAAAAAAAAAAAAATTTGAAACAAAAATAATCAATGCATTGCAATACTCTTCTATTCACCATACAATAAATCCCCATCATATCTATGATATTACACCATGTACTGGTATAATCACACCTTAAAACCATCAAATATTATAATCATAAATCATATAAAAGAAAGAGGAATGAGTAAGGGGTGAAGAGGATTCCAACTACCTCATGATTCTTTAATAAAATAGCTTATAATCATCACTTAATTAAGAGATAATCATAGAGGAACTATATGGAGGTAATAAGTTGGGAAGTGGATAACTAAAATGACCTCCTCCAATCATGATTCATGTATAGGTGGAAGGGGGATTGAATATAAATTTATAGTCTATAAACTATTTAAAAACAACAAAAATATTATATTTTTGTGTGATCATAGGCATTATGGTACAAATCACCCTATTTTTTGTCAGTTTGTATTTTGACCATTAAATCACACTACAATTCCCTATTCCAAAGCTACAAAAAATTGTGGGTCCCCCATTGTGGCATGGATTTGGGTTCTATATTATAATTCCCATAAATATGTTATGACCACCCACTAAACTCTTAAATATAATATTACACAGAATTTAGGTATCCATGCCAAAAACCAACCATGTTTTGGCATGGTGCTACATCAAAAATCAAATAATTATCTCACACATGCATATCAATACAAAATCTCTCCCACTATAGTCAAATCCTCTCTTTAATTCTATATACATACTTATATAATTCCTCTATACCGTGCCACAAAAACCCAAGTTGATTTTTTATCTACCAGATGAACTAAAAAAATAAAACATTCCCAAATTTACCAACTTATAATTATAGGGGCTAGTACATTTTAATTTTTCAAGGTCTCTCCTTACATCCTAGTTCACATGGGAAAAAATATATAAAACTAGACCATGGTATAGGGAAACATGGAGGATACTAAAAAAAATTCATTTTAAATATCTATTTTTTCCATTTTGGATGGTTATATAGCTGGGGGCCTCACAATGGGTACTAAAGAGGTAATTATGGAAAGGATTGGTTGATTCATTCATCCTTAATAAATGCATGTCTATAATGGACTAAATATTAATAAATCCAATCACTAAATTTATATGAACCTTTATTTTATAGTTTATTCTATTCCCACTCTTCCTTAGGGAGGGAAGTGACCACTTTTCTTACACATGCCTCATTCTAATCTAACATTACCTTCCTTTCAACAAAATTTTTCTAAAGAAGGTCCTTGAATGTGAATTACTCTTCTATGATATAACCCAATATATAATGAAGGTGGTAATAATTAGGGTACTCATACAAACCTACCTTTTTGGGATTTATAAAGATCAATAGATCTTTCATGTTCTTTTCTAGGGAATAGATAAAATAACATACAAATTTATCAAGTATTAAAGAATAATCCATTTTTCATTCTGGCCAGAATTCATTACGTCACTTCTCTCTATGTGTATCCTAAGTATTTTGATTTTAATGAGTGGATCTTATATATTTTTTAGGTAAGGCAGCGGTGTCACTTGGATACTAACTTATTAATATTTGGTGGTGTATTTTTTATTTATTAAATGTAACAGTAAAAAATTATTAATTGTTACATTTTATGTATTTATTTTTGTATATAAATTACATTTATTTTTAATTAATATTATTTTTACTCCATAGTTATTATTCTTTTATTTATTTTATAAAACTAATAATTTTAAGTAAATATAGATGGAAAGCATTAAATGATTGAGTTTCAAAGGAAACTGGGAATATAGATATTTATGTTGTGAAATTCATATTCATGATGTAACAAGTTCTATGATCTCATGACATGAGTTATTTGGGAGTAAAAGGATGTGTAAAGGGAAGCATAAAAAATGAAAATGTAAAAGTTCTTGTCAGGTCGTCTTAATGGGTCAACATAAATTTTAAATTATGAATTCTTAAAATCTTTAGGGCATATCATTTTTACATGAAAGTGGAATAAAAATATTTGTTTAGTTGAATTAAAGGAATGATTTTAAGGATATTTAAGTATATCCTTATGTAATAATTTATAATAAATACATTGGTTTATCTGTTGACACAATAAGTTGTAGAAAAAATCATGGGGTGAGGTGATGAGATACTGTAGATTCCTTAATGATGCCACCTCAAATATGCATATGGGATTTTATTTTTGTTACTCAATAAAAATATTGAGGCTATCATGAGTTGGTGATTTCATGGAAGAAATATATGAATTGAAGGGGGAATTTTGTTAGTGTATGTACTTTTTAATTTTCAATTCATGTTTGTATTTTTTATTCCATACCACTTCCTTCACTTTCTCTCTTTTTTTAATTACATCACTATTGTGTGTTAATTAAATGAGTATTATATAATGAGAATGATAAAATGAATCCTTATCTAGGACTATTGGGTGGGTCAAATTCTATATTTAAAAATGGTGTTAGTTATCCATTCTCACTAATGAATTGAAGTTCGTAGACATTATAAAAGGGGAGTTTATGAGAAAGAGAGAAAGAGGGAGAAATCACCTAGACCATGGGGATGACATAGGCTTACTTTCATCTATGAAAATATTAATTACATAAAATTTACCAACAATAGTTCATGAACTAAAATATTATATTCTTGGTGGGCTTGTTTTTTCCTCTATCTCTAAAAATATACAGGATCAGTATCATATATTTCATTCATATATTCATTATTTTTTTGTTCATGAATATTATATTGTCATATTCTCTACCTCATCCTCAAGGGATCAACCTCAAGGATTAAAAATATTATACTACTCACTTTTATATATAGTGACTACATTTTCTTATTTTATAAATTTTATAATTATGTATACCCCATGGAATTAGCAATTACTACAGTAGGGAATAAATTTTTTGGCATCATTTCTATAGAAAAGGTAGGATATTACATCTATTTAATAGTTCAGAAAATATTTTTCTCATATATATATTTTTTTGTATTTTATCTTAATTTTTTTATATTCCTTTTATGTGTTTGGGATTTTTTGTTTTAATGGGAGAGGAGTATATCATCCTGGATGAGTATATTTTTTTAAAAAAATTTAATTATATATATAAAAAATGGCATAATTTCAAGATTAGTGCTTAAGGATTCACGAAATACATGGACCATAACCATACCCATGTGATGATGAGGTAATGCTATATGAACTAGAATTCATTTTCAAAGAGTAATGCCATTATTTTTAGAGGATAAAGGATGATTCCAAGGAATAAAAAGGTGAACAAAAAAAACATTAACAATTTAGAAGACATTGAGAAGATGTATGAGAGAACTTATAAGCTTTACACCAAACCTGAGGTAACCCTTATTCTAGAATTTTATTTTTTTAGAAGAAACCCTCACCACTACATACCTCTAAAAAAGAAAAATAATCCTTATATAAAGAAAAATTGATGTTTTTACAGGCATGTAAATCCTAATAAATCCATAAAAAATATCAAGGCCTATCCATATACTAATTTCCCCCTAAAAAATCCTAGGTTGAACCATGAGAAGAAAAATATGCCAATATTGATATTAAAATTGATAATAATGAAGGCATGGCTACCAAATTTATAATGAAAATTATGAAAGATATGAGAGTACAATAAGAAGAAAAATTAGAGGGTGAAGTTACTAAAAAATTCACAAACTATTCATATTTTTATGAAGAATAATAAATGGAAGAAGAACTTGAGGAAAAATAACATTACCGTATCCAAATAGAACATTACCATATCCAAATAGAACATTAACATATCCAAATATATTTTTAATTATTTATAAAAACCTTCATGTTCTGATGATTTTGGTCAAATACTAATACTTTCAATTTAATTTCAATGTGGTTAAGGATATGAGATACATAGAATAGACTTTGAAATTAGAATTGGGTAAAACTGAGATGTTCAGCCTTATACCATACTCTAATTAGCTAATAAACATAAAAGTCAAGATAAAAGTCCATAAATAAAACAAACTCAAGGAAACCAAAGGATTTTATTCCTTTATAGGACATTAGTTTTATTAATTTCTTTTTGAATTATATTATTTTATATTTGGAACTTATTTTAGGAATTTAGTTTCAATCACCCTATCTATGTTTTCCTTATTCAATAAAATTTGTACTTGGATATCTTATGTATTCTTATATGTTCACATTGAATGCACATGGAGAAGTATTTTAAGATAAAGAACATAATTTTAAGTAAGGTTTTCTTAAAAAAGTAATTTAATAGGATAAATGTGATTCATGTTGTGAAAGGATAGTTGACAACATGAACTATTACATAATTTTAGCAAATAAAAAAATATTCAGAGATAAAAAATGTACCATTGACTCCATGAAATAGAGGATTAAAAGTTTTAATTCTTATTTTATGAGTCCATTATATCCAATGGATTTTTTTTATATTTTTTTGTTGAAAATACTTTCCCTTCACATAGATGTTTAATTATTTATCCAATATAAGAGATAAAATTTTCATATGGTAACCATAATTAAATTATTTATATACTATTTCTAATAAATTTTAATTAGTAAAATTATGGAATGAATAATTATTGATCAAAATTGTGTAATGAATTGGAAAAATCATGATTTAGGGGGATTGGTTTATTTATATAAATAAAACTTTTCTTATATTTTCCATGTTTTGAATTTCTTAAATTTATGAAACTATTGTATTGATAGTGTGCATTTCATGAGTGATTGAATATATTCATATGTTCCCATTATTGAGTTAATTTGAAGCCTATAATTTTTATTTATTTCATGAGAATATTTCTTGAGACACTCTATCGTGTTTTCTTCTAGAACATGGATTGCATCTTATTGATGCTATGAATGTAAAAAATAATTTTTAAACTGGTTTAGGTAAATTTTTTTATGATATTATTCCATATAAATACTATGAAATTTAACCTTTTTAGTTGATATAATCTATTAATAGATTCTGTTATGAAAGTGTAACATTACAATCCCATATTTTCCTTTTCCATCCTAGTCTTTTTTATTTTCATTATATTAATTAATTCATATGTGGGGGATGGGTTGTACATGGTGGAAGGGTTGATTTACCTTATTGATAATATTTTCTATACATTTATTTTTGATTTTTTGGGAATTTATAATAGTTTTTTTATTCATTGTATTCTATCGTGTATCCCTCTTGAAAATAAAAAATTGGTTTTGCCTTTGGAGGGATAAAAATCACTATTTCATGGACAATGGTCATGATAATTTGGGGTTGGATGGTGGATTCTAGTATTCTTCTAATTTAGAATTTTGAAAAAAATAAAACAAAAATGAATAAGATATTTTTCATCTATTATACTATATTACCTCATGTCATTGCTCTAATTTTGGGGGAATAAGGAAGATTCCATTTCTAAGGAGAGTATTTTCAATGTTCTTATTTTTATTATCATGAAATATATTATAGTTATTAACTTCATTTTTTATCATTAATTAATTTTACATCATTACCTACATACCCTAAATCCTCAAAGATATCTTAAAATTAAGTTTATTCCATATTTATTAATTAGAATTTTTTTACCTTTTGAAGTGTTTATTTGATATGTATAGAAAGTTTATAGTAAATAGAATATATTGAGGTAAAATAAAAATACCATTTACATTTTTATGTTGAGTAATGAGAGAAAATAAATTAAAATATGGTATATTACAATTGTTATGAACATCGATAATTAATTGATATATATGATGGAAGATAATAGAAGCATCATTATTTTCAAAAGAGGGAATTTAAAATACACTGTTGACAAGATTCATTTGAAGTTTTAGAGTTTATGAAATATTCTAATGTCATACTTAAACATTTAATTCAACATCAACGATTGATTGATTTTTTTTTGTAATTGATATTAAAATATTGGTAGGATGAAATTACTTTGTGAATATGATGAGATTTTATTCTTGAAAAAATGCATGAGTTCATGTGTGGGGTGACTTGATAGTTACATTTCATGAAATTATTTTTTATATAAAATATATTAATTTTGTAATTAATGTAAGTTTTCGTTCCCAATTATTTTTTTATTCATTTGATATTATAAAGAATTTAAATTATATTTATAGGGAAATTGAGAATAGAAAGTGTTTTTGAAGACATATACCCTTCATACCATGACACTTTGAGTCATGTCATGACACCAGAATATTGAGATGAGAAGAATAATTGAAACTATAAATAGATACATTCATTCCATTTAACTCATATTAAATAAATGACATGTGCTACGATCTCAAAACATGAGTTTTTAAGGACAAAAAGGAAGTGTTGTGTGATGCTTGAAAATTCATGGGTTTACACTTCTTATAACGCTGTGATGCATAATCAAAAACAATTTTAAAATTTCAATTTTTAGAATCATTATAAGATCTCATTTTTATATGACCATGGAATCCTAAGATTTATTTGGTTGAATTAAAAGACCTATTTTAGGAAAATTAAAAGATCCTCTTAGGTTATTATTTACTTTAAATTCTAGGGTCTGTCTACTGATGTAAAAAAACAAAAACCAGATCCATGTGTGAGGACTTATGCTACTATCATTCCATCATAAGGACAAATCTACTATTTTTTGAATTTTTATTTTATTCATTTATCACCCTCTCATGGAAATAATTAGGGTGTTATTTCATTATTACCTTAAATTATTTGAATTGGAGTTGTATTAGGGTATGCCCTCTTATGTTTTTAATTCATTTTGGAATTTTATGTTCCCTCTATCTTTCCTATATTTCAAACTATTTTTCATTGTATCACCAATGCATGAAAATTAAGAGATTATTCTAAAATAAAATGACTAGAACCAAGAAATCTCCATAACCATTGGATGGGTTTAATTATATGTTTAAAAATAGATTAAAGTTAACTTTTTCACTAACAATATCATGTACTTAACCATTAAAAAAAATAAGATTATGATTGTTAGAGTAATCATCCAGACCAAGGGGATAAATTTGAATTAATTCCTATGAAAACCATATTAATTACTTAGTATTCATAAACACGTGTGCATTAAAGTGAATATTATATGGTTAATATTATTATTTTTCTTCTCTCTCTAAAAAATACACATTCTTAGTATCTTAGATTTCATCCATTCATTATTTCTATGTTTAGTTCTTGATTATTATATTATCATATTATCATATTTTTCACCCCTTCATCATGGGATCAACCACAAGTCTTATAAATATTATACTATATAATAATAGGTTTAGTGATTTTAGTTTTCTTGTTTTATAAATTTCAAAATTCTATATCTCTATTGGAGTAAAATACACACTTGAGTGGTATCATTTTTTCTATTATAGCTTTATATTTTTATTTTACGATACCTAAGAGCCTTTAATCATGGTTCAATGAACTTTATAAACTAATATTTGTTACATTGAAGAAAAATATTCGTAAAATAACATATACATTTGTGAGATCAAAATTATTTCTAACCTAGATTGTAATTTTTCAAGTCAAGCATCCAAAATTTTCTCTTGGGGAAGTTCTATCACCAATGAATATATCAAGACCTTCCACCATGTGATGAAATCATTGAACTTCCATTTTTATTGTTATAGGGATCATATATACTCATTTTCTTCACCATAAAACTAAACTGATATCAAAACTACCAATAGAGGGCCTCCCTACGGGAGATAGATCCACCTTCTTTATCACTATATGAAACAAATATAACTCCTCTCATCATATATATAAAACATATGAGTTTTTTTACTTCCAATTTTTCATCAGGTTACTAGCATTATGCTACATCGGGATAAATAATTGGGGGATTTTTTACTGGGATCTCTCATACTATTAAAGGAATAGAATCTTGGATTAATAAAATACAGTTCTATAGGGGTTAAGTAAAACCACCCAAGGTATGTTTTTTAGTAGTATCCATGAAATATTACTTTAATATATTCTATAAGTTCATAAAAGGACTTAAAAACTAAGCATATCATGCCATTCCATAAGTTGGGAAATTCATGGGATATATCACATGAAACTATTTTGCTGGTAGATGAGGGATTTTTTTTTGATTCTTTATAGGGGAGGCCATTAATCAAGAAATATGATGTTCCCCATGATTTTTTTTCTATATAATTTTTTTTCCACATCATTAAATCAGTATTATCTTTTATATTAGATCACATAGTGTATTTAAAACTTCAATCCTAACATCATTTTCACTAGGTACATTCTCATCACTGTGTGTGACACCACACTGATGTAACTATCTACATTTCTTCTTAAATTGAGTATATTATTATTCTAGTGAGAGGGTATACATACCATCAAGAAAAAATATAGATGATGATGTTATAAAAAATTTAACCTTTTTTCCTTTTTGATACATAGATTAGTATTTGGATGGGTCATGATTAAAGGGTTACCTAGTGTTTGGTTCAATCTTTTTTGGTAGGTTTAAACACCTTCCATGGTTGTTTTGGTATAGGAACATCCTCAATTAATTGATTATCCATGTAATGACCATCACCTCCTCCATATGATGGTGGGATAATGGGATTTTCAATGATGATGTCTAAGATGTAATATGACATAGGGATTAATTCATCATAGGAATCAGTGAAATAGGGCTACTCAATGTGATCATAATAACCATCAAGGATGAAATCATCATTGATAGTGGGAAATAGGCTTTTAATAGGCCTATGACTTGTTGTAACAATATATTCTTTTTCCTAAAATTATATGGAATCCTTCATAAGTAAATAAATAGTTCATCAACACATATAATTTTGAGGGAGCCTCCTTAGACATCCACTGATCATGATCTGGTTGTAGAGGTTGGTTCTCTAACTATTTATGGGGAAACCCCTAGTTTAGATAACACTGAATATATTGAATGTTTTCTACCACTACTAAGTCTACATTTGGATTAAACAATTGAGTTTTATATGGGTTATGGGATAAACAATACAATAAAATTATGGTTATGGTATTTTGAGAATGAAATTTAAATTTCTCAATACTTGTGGGCTATGTAATTTCTTAAATTTTACGTATATTTAATATTAATACTATCTTAGTTTCTCAGTTTTTTATTCTAGCATATGTCAGATGGATGATCATCTCGAAGGGTTCTTTGAAATTGAAAAATATTTGTTGTGAGTAAATACTTATAGTAGGAAACCAATCTTAGGAGATTTTCACCCTTTTCTAATTTAATTCCACATTTACTATATATGTAGTTTCATGAATAAGATGATTATTTTCTTAATATTATCATTCATGAATCCTTTAGAAATTGGATTTCATTTTTATTCATTATGTATTCTAACTAGAATATTGTGTATCTAGTTTGAGGTGCCATCGAAGAAGACAATAATACACACATACTTAGATGGCCATTCAAAAACATGAATTTCATGCATTAATTTTAGAATTATATAATAAATACATCCATGGGGTCAAATTCAATGCAATATATTTTCACCATTACCTGATGTTTGAATACAGGAAATACCATCTAATGATCATACAATGTACTCTAAGAAAATCAGTGTAAGCATCATAATGGTGATACTTCATCATGTGATATTTCATCATGTGATACTTGGGGCTATCAGCTATAAAATGACCAATAAGGTCCAAATATTAACACTATTCATTAATATCATTAATATGTTCTAATAATTTTATTTCTAGTTATGAATACTAAAAATGAAGTTTCATTTCATCCATCTGTTATGGTGTAGGTGTGGCATATGAACCCACTTATAAGCTTGGGGATGGTGAATTGTTGTGTAGTGAGGGGTCAATACATTACTGGAAACTCATCCTCACCCATTTATTTCCATATATTATCAGAATAAAATTCTTCTTGGGGGAATAGATCATCTAATATTAATGAAAATAGGGGTTTCTTCTTTACTCCTATGTTTGATGGAGTCATTTTTTCATGGAAATCCTTTGACCTCCCTAGAATCATGTGATCTAGTGAAAATATGGATGATAATAACTACTCAAGTACTATTGGTAATTATTCATAAACAACATAATTAAATGGTTGAGAATATTGTGGGATCTATGTCGATATTCAGAGAAAGTATTGGTAACAAGGTTTCTTCACAAGGTATTAGGTTTCTAGAATCCTAAAAGTATTTAGTGAAACCAACATAGACTTGGTTTAATATATGATGGAAGAACATATATTAGATAATATTCCCCCACAATTTATATATATTTATAGGAATTTGAAATATCATGTATCTATTTTTCTAAAATTATTATGTATTCAAATCATGTGTTATACTTTGAGGCATAAGATTTTGAGGAATTGGTTTCCCTTGATTTACACATATCTAGCTTGGGTATAGGAAGAGTTGTGCTCACCTTTCACAAAGATATAGTGCATGATTACTCAAGTTAATGGGAAATCAAATCCAATCAAGGCCATTAGATATCTCTATTAGAATAATCTATATTGGGGATGATATCATTTTTTAGGGAGGTTCTCCACAACAATTGAAATCCTTCGAAAGAGATGGACTAGTGAATAAAGTATCTAATGTATAACCAATAGGAAGCTAGGGCCTCCATCTTAGAGTGATATAGAACCTTTGACATGTAACCATATAAACTAATGAATAGGCCTTGGGAATCATGCATTCTACATGTGGATTACAAATATCCTTGATGATCATGTTTGGTTTTCCTCTATGTGGCCTATATCATAGTGTTTTATCTTAGGCCACTGGAGAAAATGTGTCAAAACAGGTCATTCAAGACCTGTCTTGTACATAATTAGTAGAGTTCATCTTATGTCACTCTATAACTATTGAATAAGAATATATAATTTCCTCATCGAACACCTATAAATATGATATAATTGTATCCTTGTGATTGGGAGAAAGACACACAATACCATTGAATTTGGAAATATGGTTACATGTACCCTATTAAACATCTATTATGGAGTGGTCCTTCTTAAAATATTCATTAAAAGTTATATTTTATTATGGAATAGGTTGGATAATATAATATAGTTTTCAATCCTATATAAGGGTTCTTAACAACTAGTTATGAAGGGTCTATATTAGAGATAGGGGTGTTGGGAACCAAAATCCAGTTTAATAACGGTGGAAGGTTTGATGTAGTTATAAGAAATACAAATGTAGAAATGATGAATATAAGGAATTAAAATCACTAATGGATCATCTATTTTCATTTCAGATGTTTTTGAAATGTAGTTCCCATCTATTGAATATATTTTTGATTATATAGGTATCATAATTTATTTATCCAAAGATATTTTTTGAGTGATTGATGAGATATAATTTTTATAGAAGTTTCCTATAGATTTTTTTTCTTAAGAAGAAGGATTAATGAAAATGTAGTGCATATGTTTGTTGTATTATACTTTATAATAAATTTAAAAATTATGTTAATATAGACCTAAAATAAATCTATAATATTTGGTTAAGGTTATTTAATTGTTTAAATGTGTTTGAAATAGTTTTGGGTTAGTTTGTAGAAGAATTGAAGAGGTTTTGAGGTTATTTTAAGAGTTATATAATTTTTGAGCTGTTTTTTTTGAAAAAAATAACATGGGAACTTTTATTTTTCAATGTAATACTTTTCAGATTCATGTAAGACTTATATTTCATAGAGTAAGGCTCATCAGATAGCCATAAAAATTTTAAATGATTGATTTTTTGAGACTTATGAAGGAATTATAAAGACTTTAGATGACTTCATAAGACTTATAAGAAATTTCATAAGTATTTATCTAAGTTATGTAAGAAATTTGTTGAGAAATGAAGAATATGTATCATGAGTTATTAAATTAGGATATTTTATATTTTTTTAATTTTTTAATGATTTGTGAGACTTTGTTGAATATTTTAAATGACTCTGAGTTGTGGGTATAACTTTAATAGAAGTATATAATACCTCTAATAGTCATTCTTGGAATTATCTATCTAATCATTTAAGAATTTAATTTAACTTCATAATAGTTTTTATCTATATAAGTCTTAAAATGTCAAATAAAATATGGTATTCTCTGTGAAAATTAGAAAAGGAAAGGAAATATAAATCCTTAAAAAGTTGGTTGTATTATAAATTACATAATATTTTTTAGAGTGAATCAATTATAGAAGAAACTTCCATAATATTATATAATAAATTTATAAATATATTTATTAGGGTTGAAACAACAAAAATGGTTTTTGTGATTTTAATTATTGATGAATATGGTTCACTAAGTGAAGAAAATTTTTAGAGAATGTAGAAAGAATAAGTTTTGCTTCAGTTGAAGATAACTAATTTTTCATGTTGTGTAACACATTGTTTCATTGTATGTTATTCATGAGTCTATATATACCATTAAATTTACTAAATAAGAATCAAGAAGTAAAAATGATGTTGAGAAATTATTTGAGCATAAGTTATTTTATTATTATTATTTTTTCAAATTTAAATTCTAACATGATTCTTCTATTGTGTAGGATATAAATAAAATAAGGATATTACATGAGTGATTTAAAATGAGACTTGTATGAAGAAAAAAGGGAATATTTAATTGAATGATATATGAGGGAATAATTGTAAACATCAATTAATAGAGTAAAAATAAGATCAAGAAGATAATTTCTACTATTAATATTTAATAAGGGAAACAAAAAGAATCATAACAATAATTTGATGCAAGGCTATTTCAATGGAAGAAAACCATATTATTTTTAAAATAGATTTAAATTTATTTATTATGTGGGAGAATAATAAAAATGAGATATTTTGTGAATTTTTTTTAGTACAAACATTTTTCATTGTAATACAAATGATGAAACTATTGGTATGTATGATCACTAGTTAATTTGAATCATATCAAGGATTCTCATTTTTGAGATATAACCCCTATAATTTTTTTTCATTCAGTATATATATTTATTTGAGTGATTTTAGTATATGAATAAAAAATAATATTATATATGGTAATTTTTTTTCAAGAATAAATATATAAAATAATTGTAATAACTTATTCCCCCACCATCTTTGTGATTCCACGCTAATATTAAGGGATATTTCAAGTGGTATCATAGCTAAAACTCACTTAAAAGGAGGTAAAGTATTTAAAGTTTATAAATAATATATTTCAATGTGTTTATAGAGTAGTTATTGAATTTATATTACCAATATAAACAAGTATAATTCATGGAACAATGAATGGATTTCCAAATTTAATAGGAAAAATTATTACATTTGGAGTGATTATATACTTCCATAATAATTATCTATTACATTGAATATATTAGATGTTGAAACTAATTTATTTATTCTAATAATGATGAAACTCATGTAGATAAAAAAATATCAAACTTAAAGGATAATAAAGTTATAAATTGTGTGTGTGTAAATTATTAGTTGAATATATTGGTGAAGTAAAAAATGCTTATAGAGAATTGAAGTGATCCTATGAAATCTAGAAATATTTGGTATGCATAATTAAGGAAAAAATATCTAAAAATAGTTATTCAAAAAAGGTAGGAATGAAATATAGATAAATGAAGATTGAATTTGTATTTTATAATAAATTTTGTTTAATAAAAATATCTAAAATTAATCCCCAAAATCTAGAGAAAATGAATCTTTCAACATTGAGACAACATATTAATTTTATAAGTAAATATACTTTTTATTGATATTTTTTTCACTATGGAGGATTTAGGGATTTGAAAATATATTTTTTGGTTAATTATAAATATTCCTATTATCCTAACAATTTTATGAGATATTGTTTTATGATAATTTAATCAACATAATGATTAAATATTTAGTAGCAACATGAAAATTATTGACTGATGGTTGGTAATAAATATCAATCATTGAAAAAAGTGTGTGAAAGATGTAACCACCTAGGTCACCTAATTAAATATTATATAACTATTATACCATCATTGTTTATTAATAATTTTAATACCTATATGCCTCATAATAATAATTAAAAAGGAAATGAAAATAATGTCATTGTCAATGTTTCACAAAATGCTTCAAAATTGGAATGTCCATGGATTTATGATATTATATTCACACATGAAAAAATGTTATAGATATTAAAACTTTTAGATAACATCAAGGAACTCTCATTTACCTTTAGAAATAATGGGTCACTCAAGATAAAATAAGTTGGGTTTTTAATGACTGGAAAATAGAGGTTGAAGTACAAGAACACATTATATGTTTAATGAATGAAAAATAATCTATTAATAGTAACTCATCAATGAAATGAATTTAATGATTTTTTTCTAGAAATATGTCTTATTGGATAAGTGTTAAAATTATTGATCTATATTGTAATGGGGATAAAAAATAAGTGGCAACATTTTTTTGGTATATTATAATTAAGATTCATGATTTATAATCTTGAAATAACAAAAAAAATTATGGTATTAAAGGCTTGGTAATCATGGGAAAAATAACATGTAAAATATTACCCATGGAGAGAATGTTCATGATATACCTATTCTAAAGATAATGAAAAGTATGATGTACTCTATCCAAGAAAAAGGAATTATTATCTATTCTCCATAAAATAAATTTATTATTCAAACTTTTCATTCATTATAGGTTATCTATTCAGACATTTGTAGGCCAATGAGTAAGAAATTTTTAAAAAATAGAGATGATTATTATATTACTTTTTTTGATGAAATTACATGTATCACTTGTATTAGGTTTATCAAATATATGTTAGAGTCTCTACAAATTATCATGAGTTTTATAAGGTGTTTTGAAAAGAAGTTTGGTTTCTAATAAAATAATATCTTGATAGGCCATGGTGTAAAATATTCTATTGGATTATTTGATAAAAATACTGATATGTAATATATTATCCATGAACAAAGTTCAAAATACACACCAGAAAAAAATAATATTGTTGAAAGGGAAAATAAAAGATTTGTTGAGACGGTGTGTACTATGGCGATAAAATTTAATGATTCCCTATGTTTTTAAATATAATAAATTGGTGCAGTGAATCACATTCAAAACCATTTTTTTGTATAGTAAAAATTAAAATATGTCACTATTTGAGATTTATTATATTAATTTTTCAAGTGTAAAATATTGAAGGGTTTTTTAAATTTATTGCATAAGAAATGTGAATAGACAATATATTGGGATGTTTGAGAAAAAATATATTGATGAAACCTTCATTCATTATCATAAAATTAGATAATGATACTACTATTACAAGAATGAGATAAATAATAGTGTTGATACTAATAATGTAAAGGTTTTAAATCATCCAACTAAAGAATTTCCCAATATAAATGCATGTTTGAAAAGTGATAAAGATAAAATCATTTTTTTTAAGCTGGGTAAAAATTCTGAAAATAATGTGAGTTCATAATGTGTTCTCAATGAAGAAGTTGATTAATATATTTATAGAGATAAATAGAAACATATATCATCTAATATAATGCTGATAATGGTGGTTGTGGTTGAAAATATTATTAAAGTATAGGGACAACAAGTCTATAATATAAGAACAATGAAGAATACAACACATACCTCCTTATTTTCACATATTAAACCAAAAGACGTGAATGATCCATATGAGAATTAATAGTGGGTTATTTATATAGATACTTAATTATATCATATATTTAATAATTAAAAATTAGACTGGGTGCCTATTCTATAAAATAATAATGTTTTCTAATCAAAGTAGATATATTGAAATAAGTTGAATGAAAATCAAGAAGTTGAAAGAAACAAAGAATGAGTTATGTGAAAAGGGTAAATTTAATTATACCATCACATAATATTCTATTCTAGAGACTATAATGAATTTTTTTCCTATTTCATCATAAATGAAATACTAAATTTTCCAATTTACTGTCCAATATGATTTTATAAGGAACCTTCCTTAAACATAAAATAATATATTGTATTTGGTCAAGAATTATCATTTTTACATTCCGGAGGATCATTTCAGGTTTAGAGTTTTAGATAATTAGATCATAACCCATACATAAAAAAACATATATTACAAAGTGGACTCTTATGATTGATATCCATTTTCCCAAAATAGTTAAATTTTAAAAAAATGCATGTTTTTTTCATATCACATCTCTATAATTTTGATGTCGACCTCTGACATGTCCATATTAATTCTTAAAACCATATGAAAAAAATTATAAAATATGGTTTGATCACAAAATATCTATTAGGGATATTTAATAAAATAAATAAACTCATTAGTTTATGAAAAATTTCCTTTAAATAAAAAATAACTTTTGGGATCAAAATTGAAATATTCTTACCTAAGAAAATTAAATTTTCTACCCAAATATTTTCATAAAACATTTCATAAGAAAACTTAAATCAAAATAAAAAACAAGAAGGTTTCTTTAAAAACATGATAAACTCATGAAAACTTTTTCATGAAGTAATAATTATCCCCCTTAATAAGTAGTAAATACTTTCCTTGGAAAAAAGATCATTTATTACCCTTTTTGTAATCACATGATTAATATAAAACCTATATAAAGCATAGAAAACACATAAAATTATATTGTCACATCATTATAATTATCATTCTTATAAGTGTAATAACCATATGGTTTACTTCTATACATTCCACACTTACAAGTGGAATAACCATACGATCGACATCCTTACCCAATGCATTGGAGGGCTATCATAGACCCACCCGCCATTGGTTTTTCATAGAAACACCCATAATTTTTTTACAATGTGACCACCCATAATAATTTCTAGGAAACATAACATAATAATAATGCATAAAATATTTCAATTTTTAACATTTCACTCAGAAAATTTCATTTTCACTCATAATAAAACATTTCAAGTTATTGAAATAATCAATCTATTTTCCAAAACAAATATCCATAAAAAGGTAAAAGGGTATTCATTTTATTTTCAAAAAACTTTATAGATTTTAGAAGAATCCAAATATCAATTAATGGTTACATTGGCAGCGAATTTTTTATCACCACATACATTAAAATGAGTATTTCTTTTTTCATTTTCAAAGAAAGTCAAATGTTTAATACAGAAAAAATAAAAAGATTCCCTTTTGAAAAACTTTGAATGAAATAAAAAATAGACAAAATATATCCTTTATAATCCATTTATATCCATATAAATAAACATATAAAACAATATCAAGTATATTTACATGGAGGAAAATATTTTAAAAACAAATCATTAAACATTTAAAAACAGATTTTTAAATCAAAGTATCCCATACCACTTTGAAATATTTGAATCATAATCACCATGATAGAATAAAATTTACAAAAATTAAATAGAATGATAATAAATAAATTCATTATATAATTCTTCAAAGTGTATTTATATAAACCTCATAAGATAAGGTGGTTGTATAACATCAAAATATGCCTCAACGAATGAAAATTGAGACGAAGTCCTTTACCTTGAGCCCAACTTATCAAGCATGTCTTTATTTTCCTAAATAATAAAAATATGTTAATTATTTAATTTATTGAGATATATTTTCAAGTTTATTATTATATTTTTTTCACTTATTACAACATTTTATACAATTAGCTATTCAATTAATATTATGTCAGGTGTTTTGACCTTATTCGGTTTATGTGTCAAAAAGACTTTGGTTGGTTAACTATGGTCAAAGAGGTCATTATTTAAACATATACATAATAATAATAATTCTATAATTATCATAATTATAAATCAATTATAATTTTAAAATAAAATTATTAATAGTGTTTATGTAAAATGAATCAATGTTATGATCATGGATACGATAGGCCATACATATGCATGAGTAACATTTCCTTTTTTTCAATGATCATTATGAAAATAAGTAAATTAAAATTTATTTTTACATAATGATAATTATATCATAAATACCATAATATCTAATTATATATAATTATATATTTTACTATTATGATTTTGTGGTTAAAAAGTAATAATCACATCGCTTTGAGGAGGCAGTAGTCCACACATCCACGAACAATGCTATAACTTTTCCAGTGTGAGAAATGGTAAGAAAAAATGATATATTATATTTAAATAAATATTATTATGTAATTAAAATCATAATTATTTCATTTATATAATATATATTAATTATATTTACCCTTATTACCTTCCACATATCACATTAGTAAAAAACACTTCACATCTCTTCACGAGGAGGTAATTCGTTATACACACGAGCGATGCTATCGTATCTCATATGATATGAAATTTAAAAATGGTTCATATGAAATAATGAATATAAAGGTATTATTATGTTATAAATATCATAAATATCATATATAAATATTATTTACATCCTAATTCCTAACCATGAGATGTGGTAATGGAAAAATGAACAACATCATTTCACGAGGCAGTAGTCCGTTGTACACACAAATAATGATTTCATAACCCATTTGATGGAATTGTGTGTGTTTTTAGGTTATAAAATTTACATAAAACATGTAAATATATTTATGATACTTATTTTATTATATAATAATGTTATAATAATAATTTAATTGGTGGATAAATAAATAAAACAAAAGTGCTTATTGATGAATATTACCTCTTCTTCGGGTAATTCTTTTTGGTTTCTAATAAAATCCTTATTTGGTTTAATTTATTTCTAAACCAAAGATTCTTGGATGATAGTATTGATGTTTTTAGTTTATTTGGGTGGGTTTGTATTATGTAAAATGTGTTATTGGTGTGTATAATGGGGGAGAGTCAATGCCCTTTTATAATTGAGGAGGAGTGACATTCTTGTAAATACAAAAAAAAACACTTTTTTGGGGTATCCCTTACATAATTTGACTCAAATAATGAAAATTTTTAAATAACGGAGGGTATAAGATATAAATATAACCATACAAATGGGTTTTTACAAGTTTCTTGGTCATTTGGACCCTTAAGATTAAAGTTTAACCACTATGTAAACTCATTTTTTACTTTAATCACTATAATTAATTTTAATCGATTTCTCTAATAATTTTGGTAAAAAACTAATTTTAACTTTATAGAAATTATAAATTATTATTATTACTAATAATAAATTCATTTTGAAAAATTAAATTCACATAATTTGGAGAATTTAATTTAAAATTAACCCCATAGATGGAATGAGAAAGTGAGTTTTTAAGTGAAAATGTTCAAAAGATTAATAAATATATATATATAAACTCAATATAAAAAAAGATTCCAATCAACTAAATTGGATTAATATATTTATAATTTAACTAAATTAACTTTAAAACCAATTGAAAATATAATTTCACATTATAAATTATTTAGATGAAAAAGATTTTTTCAATTAAAATCCATTATTTTTCACTACTCATTTAAAAAATTAATGTTCTCAAAAAAAAGTAAAAAAAATTCACTCTAAGATAATTTTGACATTAAGATTTAAATAAAATAGTTTATTTTTTCAAATAAAATTTATAAAAGTGTCAAAATTTAGTTTTAAAACATGTCTACCAATAAAAGGCGCAAAAATGACATATTAAATAATAAAATTAACAATATAGTATTATTCTGTATAACTTGGTATTGTGTGAAAGACATGATTTTGAAGATTCTCATTATTACGTGTGATATACACTATTTAACATAGAGCCCATATTAATTTAAAATTTCTATCAAATTCATAAATATTAAGAAATATGAAGAAGACTTATTATATCATTATATAGTTTGTTACAAGATTCCTCAATATATAATTGGAAGAGGAAGTATAAAATGAGAAACCTATGGGTATTTTGATTGATTAAAATAAATGTTATGTTTTTTAGTTAAATAAGGATCTAAATGGGTTAAAAAAGTCCAATATTAGGATAATAAAAGTTATATACTTGCATGAAATAGTTCATGTTTAGGAAATGAATATTGGACAAAAATACTTACATTTAAGTTGAGAAATGAAGTATCACTATTTGTTATTATTTATGTAGATATATTTTTTTTGGAAATAAAGAAGGAGTATATAGAGAGTCAGTATTGATATTATGTTTCATATATAAAAGTGCACCAAATTAGTCTCACATCGTAAATAGAAAGAGAATTTTTAGGTATAAAAGTGACAAACTATGTATTGAAGTATTATAGTGGAGGAATTCTCAATCTATTTTGATATACATATGTATATTTGGATTGAAATATATATGATAGAATATATATATTTTATATAGTTTTATTCATTGTTTTGATATGTGTATTTTGGCATAAAAAGTATAATTTTTTTGAGACATTGAGTACTATTGAAGCATAATATATGGATGAATCTAAATCCATTACCCATTTGATGTTTACCAGGGCTCGGTTTGAAGATATCAAGGTGAAAGTAAAGCTTTAGTTTTTTATGGGTTATGATAATTCACGTGCTTTAAATTTCATAAAAAATCATGTTTAACATTCAATATCAAATAAAATTGACATAAATCACAACTTCGTCTTAGATTATGTAGGGAAAAGTGTGTTAATGTTTGAATTTGTTCCAACAATGGAGAAAATACTAGATATTTTAACTAAACCAATATCAAAGGAAGTATTCCAATGATTGAGGTTAATGATGGATTTTTAATTGTATTATTCTCAAGGCCAAGGTGTGGTGGATCTGACCCCTCTATAACTTATTATTAGGATATTTTTTTACAAGTTAGAGAAATAAAAAATTAATCTATGAATATTTAATCCCATTATATAATTGAAAATGGTAATAAAAATTAAATAGGAGGAGAATCTATTGACACATGTCTTAAAAATTATGGCAGTGCTATATTATTTAGGGATTATGTGTTTATAAAAAAGTTTTAAATAATAAAAGTTATGTTTTCTATATTTGGGAATTTTACTTTTTATGTTTTCAATGAAATATTAAAATAGTTTTAGAGGGAATTAATATAGAATAATGTTATTCATAGTTTTTTATAATTTTTTTTGAAATTGGGAAGAAACTTTTTTCTCAAGTATTATCATAATTTGTATTAATGGGATTGAAGAAATTAATATAAGATATGTTTTTAAATAATAATTGATATTGTTTTTCAATATTATTGTTTCTAATAACAAGTTTAGTCATATGGACTAAAATTATTGATATTTATTCAATACATATAGTAATAATATTGAATGAGATTTATGTTATTTGGATTCCAATAAAATAAAAAGGTTGGGGGGGATTTTTACCCCAATATATGTTTTGAGAGATTATTTAGATTTTATTTGTATAAAGATGGATAATTAAAGAATATAGAGTTGATATGTTTGTTATGAATTTTTTTTCATTATATAAATCATATTCAAAATCACATAAAATAAATTCAATTTTGTGAGGTGAAGGTCATTAAGATGTTATAAATTATTTGAAAAAGTTGTATATAAATTTACAGTAGAGTTTAAAAGGTTATGATTCTATTTAAAGAGTTATAAAATTTTAAAGTTGGAAATAAATTTGGAAAACTTCTTAGGAAACATGTACTGTTCCATATAAGAGTTTTGAAATTCATTTAAGACTTATTTATTTAAGGTTTATAGTCATAAAATACCTATAGTATTTATAAATGAAGGATTTTATAAGACATCAGAAAACTTCACGTGTCCTTAGGAGACTCCATTATAATTCTATATCATATCATAATACATTGTATAAAGAACACAACACATTGTTAGAGAAACACATACGAATTATCTAGATTTATAAAATCAATCTACAAAATATTTCATATGAATTTTGATGTTTTAGAATAGTTTGTTGAATATTTCATAGGACTATGAGTTGTACAAAATACTTTAAAATAAATTATTAAGATAACTGATAATCATATAATACATTACCTATCTATTTTAATAAGAATTTTATAGAATTTATTAATACTATTGAGCCTTTAAATACACACAACATCTTATGGAATATTAGTTTCTATCTAAAAATTAGATCACACAATGAAATATAAATCCATATGAAAAATGTTGTATTATAATAAATATAATACATTTTGAGTAAGGAAATTATATAAGACTCCCCTATATGAGTGTATCATATGATGATAAAGATTTATTTCATGGTTTAAATATTAAAAGGGTATCTTAGGATTATAAAAGTTGGATAATATGGTTCCTTTCATGAAGACTCATGATTCATCATAATGGAATAAGAATTATTATTTCAATTTATGAAAACTAGTTGGATGTGCTAAAAATAATATATTCATATTTTATGTTATTTACGAGTTTATACTTATAGTTCCTATAACTAATGAAAAAGTATGATTTATAAGGTATGTGAAAAAGTATTTTTTTAGAAGTTATTTTTTTAATTTTACTTTTAAATTCAAATTTAAATATATGATATGACCATTGTGTTTGAGGTATATAAAATAATTATCTTTCATAATTTTTTTAAAATTAATGCTATTTATAGAAAAACTGGAATATTTAAGAGAATATTTCATGTGGTAATAACCAAAAAGTCAATTTAGGAGGGATATAAAAATAGGAAGTTGATATTTTATACGATGTATGTAGATGAAGAGAAAGAATAATATTTTTAACTATAACTTGATCGTGGTCTATTTCAAAGGTATACTTTGTTGTATTTTTTAAATTAGATTCAAAACTTTTTATCACGTGTGAGAACTGTGAAATTTTATATGAAAAATATGCAACATGAGATCTTGGATAAACTATTCTTCTTGTAATTCATATAGTTAAACTTGTGGATTATATGATTTGGGGTGAATCTAGATCATACTAAAGACTAACACTCTCATTTTTAGAGATAAGAAATTGTAAAAATATTTTATTCCATATTTTTTTAAATTTTAATGATTTTTAAGAGATATATGTAACACCCCAAGATTTTATGAAATGTTTCTTTTGAATAATTTTAATTTATTTAATATCTTGCGTTACACACAACATAGAGTTTTAACTAAACATGATATAAAATTAATATTAATATTTAAACATGAACAATATAACCTTATTTTTAAACTTGGTGGTATGAATATGAATAACCACATTTTAAAAATTATGTATAATGTTATTTATAAATTAAACTTTTTTGGTAAAAATTATTTAATTTTTTAGTAAAGTATTTATGTGTTTTGAAAATATTTTTATTCTCTTTGTATGAATAAATATTATAATAAATGTATGAAGCTTATATAAAATTTATTTTAAAAAATTAATTCATTTTTGAGATCAAAACTTTAAAATTATCATAGGTTTATTTCTTGATAATTTTTTGAAAATATTAACTTTTCAATGAATAGTAAAAAATAAATATTTTTGTTAAAGATTTATTTTTAATTTTAATCATTTTAAATATATATTTTATTTTAATATGGTTGTTAAAATTTAAATTAGTTCAAATATATATTTATCAATACAATTTAGGTCATTTGAATCAAATTTATAATTCATTTTAATATTAAAAGTATCTATAATTTTTAAAATCTCTTGTTTGGAAAAACACATTTTCATAACATTTGTGTTAATAATATTAAATTAAATTTTGGAACTTAATTAATTAATAATTTATATAATGGATTAAATAATTTTAATAAGAATAATTTATATTATATAATAAGGTAAAATTAATTTTTGGTCATAAATATTAACAAATACAATAAAAATTAATTACTATGATTAAGGTTTAAATGTGGTTTTGAGAGTTATAAAGGGTTGTGTTAAAATTAATATTTCACAGAAATAGATTTTTATTTGAAAAATTGGATTTAATATTTAGAAATAGTTATTATATATTTTATAACAATTCAAATTTTAAATTTATTCTTAACAGTTAAATTAAATAGGTAAATAAAAAGAGAAAAGTTATTGTTTTGAAAACTAAAATGGTAAAATTAACTAATCTTAAAGGATAAGGAATAAAATGTTTAAAACAATAATTTTTTTCATAGTGTAGGTTTTTCTCCACCCTATCACCCACACTCCATTATTTTTAAATTTTTTAGGTACTCAAGGTGAGAGTGACTTTCCATTATTAAATAGTTTTGAGTATTTACAGAAATGTCAGTCCTACTCAACTATAAAAGGACACTTCCTCCCGTAAATTCCTCACACATATTAAGCCATTTGGATAAATAAAAACCTTCAAAATCCCTCCCCAAAACCATATCAATGTTTTTATCTTTTTTTAATCCAAAAAGAACAACCCTATGGTCTGTAATAAGAGATCCAAAAGAAGTTATTCAAAGTGAAGGTAATTGTCCTCAATATGATCTTTCTTTTATTAATTCATCACCTAGAAACTTCATCAATTTCATAATAATTATCATATAATAAAAAAATTATATAACATATAATGATATTTTATTATGTTTATGGAATAAACTATATCCATATCCTCTTCAATCAAATGGTAAATGAAACTATCGATCGTGCGTACGGTGGACTACCACCTCGCAAAATGATGTAGTTCATTTTCCATCAAAACCTCTCAAGAATGTATATAATAATTAATTTAATAGATTTAAATGATATTTATGAAATAATTATATCTCAAGGTGCTTGACGTTTCTTTTTATGACCTTTTGTTTTTTGGGTCTATTGGTATGGTTGTTAAATCATCCTTTGTATGTTGTTTGTGTTTTTTAATAATAAGGGGCCTTTGCACCTCTACCTTTAAAAAAATGTTTGAAGGATGTATTGATGATAAAATCTCAGTACTTATCAGGGATGTTTATGATTATACTTCCAATGATAAAATATTATGATAAAAATCACAATAAACACATTGATTTTATTCTCCTATAGATATTTATTTGGAATACCTTTTTTCCTTTCTATTTATTATGACTACATACTAAGGATTCCAAAGTATTGTTTTTAAGAAAAATAAAAAATATTCATCTCTTTGGTTGTTTTTTTTCTTTATTGTCCATATTTTCTAAATATTATTTAAATAATGTTTTTACTATTATAAAAATATTTTATAATATCATTTTTACTCATTTTTTATTTTTTAAAAATTATTTTAAAAGATATATTCTTGTCATTTTTCAAATCAGTCACTTTTAAATTTTCATTGAGGATTTGAAAGGAATATTTGTTTTAATGTATATGACATGAATAGAATTTCCCACCATCATGAAAACAAATTTTTTAAATAATTATTTATAATATTCAACATTTGTTTTCAATTAAATAGATTTTCACAATGTTTTATGAAATTATAATTTGAAAATTTATATTTTCAAAGTGAAAATGTTATTTTCTTCATGAAACATTACAAGTTATCTTTCAAAATCATTTTCCATATATTATGAAATAATTTGATTTTACTGATTATTTACTGGGGATATGATCAAAATATACCTTTATTTTTCTTTCTTTAATTGGTTTATGGTTATGATGATAAAATGTTTATGAAACCCAATACTTTTTCTATAGGTTAGGATATGATGAATTGTTTATCAAACCCATTTATTTTAAGGTGATCTGATATGATGAATTTTTTATGATATTATGGAAAACATATATATTAATTTCATTATTCTATGAGTGGGACCTATATCTCCCTCCAATGCATTGGGAAATGATGGATATATCTTTTGTTAATTATATAATTCATGAACATGATTTCATGTTCAAAATGTTTTGCATGTATATTATTTCATGTCCATAATGTTATATGTGGGACTACATTCATGTCCATAATGTTATTAATTGACCAATATTCATGTCTATAATTTCATTCATAGTCCTACTTTCATGTCCATAAGTTTATAATATAGATTGATTTCATGTCTTTAACTTAACGAGTGAACAAGATTCTGTTTATACATGATCACAATGTTATAAGCTTATGTTTATGCCACAAATCCATGTCCTATACCAATGTTATGATCTCAAGGATTATGTAATTAGAATAATTTATGATTCATATCTTATGAACGACCACAATTTATTCCATGTATAATTTTTATTGTTGGAACATCTATATGAGGAGAGTGTTTAACACATCCTTATTTTAATGAGCTACCACCAGCAGAGTCACTTCCAGCCGAGTTATCATTGAGGATAAGCTACCACTAAGGACGAGTTACCTCTAGGACCGGTTACCACCAGACTCCATGTCACTGCTAGATTTTGAGTCCCCGCTAGTTTGAGACACTACAAGATGTTGATTCACTACCAGCTTCATGCCACCCTTGATGTCCAAATAATTTAACGTTAATTTCACAATAAATATTTCTATTCAAGGATAAATTATTATCCTTTAATCAATTGACAGATTCATTAAGACATAGTCAAATCCTATTTGAGGATTGTTAATCTCCTTCAATTTATGCTACAATATCTATGCGAAGGACTATATCTCTCTATTTGTATGATGATTACTATTTGAAAAGTATATGAAAAAATTATGCAATTAAATATGTGAACCTATAAAACCTTAATGATTCATATTCTCTAAATAATAAAGACACATAATAAAAACATACATTACAAATATTGATTGAGATATCAATATAGATCAATTAGAACATTCCTACAAATTCCTATGATACTCTTTTTCTTTCAAATTTCAAAAAGGAAGCCCGAACTCCTCACCAAAGATAATCTGAGAATTTTGAAAATTCTGAAACATACCAGACTGAGCATCACTATTCTCTTTATATTATTTTAATTTATCTCTTTGTTTATTGATTTTATCTTTTAAGCTATGTGTTGTTACTCTATTTTCAAACACACATTGTCTTCTGTACGTAAACTAGAGAATACCTATTATTCTCTCTTTCACATTTTCATCTGTTTACGCATAGGGTTTGTGGAATAGGTCCTTATGTGACCTATACTATTTTACTTCCCATGTATAAACTATAGAAGAGGCTTCTAAACTGGATATCTTGTTATTTTTGTTTTTTTACTTGATCCATGTTGTGGATATGTATCATTATTATTATAATATTCTTAGTAGTAGGTGATTTCCAAGTGTAGGGGATTAAATCTCATATTGAGACTAAACCTCTTATTTTTTTTGCTGTGTTATTTTGTTTTGTTTTATTACCAAAACCTATATTTTTTTAATCTATAAACAAAACTATTACTTTAGTGGTTAATATTAATTATTATTTATATATGTTTTTGTCAAATTAAATTTATTTCAAAAGTTAAGTTTATTTCAACATTATTTTAACTGATACATAATCACGCTTTGAGAAATATTTTAAAAAGACAGATCTTATATCAATATTTTATTTTGGTTATCTGGTTAATTAATTTTATTAAGGGGATTTTATTTTAACTTTTATTTTAATAGAAATATTTATTAGGAACTCAATTGACCCCCCTCTTGAGTTACTCACTCCAACCAACATTTGGTATCAAAGGACTTACATTTTCTTTTCAAATGTGATTTTTGCGGTATTCTAAAGATCTCAAATTTTGGTAAATTCTAAATTTTATTTCTTTATGGATAATATAAAAGAAGGATCTACTACTAACATACCTCCATGTTCTGATGGAATAAATTATGATCAATATAAAATCAAAATGAAAATTCATTTTGAAAGTATGGGTTTTGATATTTAGACTGTAATAGAAGATCATTATGAAATACTAAAAAAATTCTAGAGTTACTTGGTGTAATGATACAAAAACATCTTAGAATAATAATTTTAAATCTATGAATTCTTTGTATTTGTACCTTGGGTGGTGATGAATTTAATATAATATATACTTGAAAATATGGTTTTGAAATATGGTATAACTTATCAATATCTCATAAAATAATATCAAATGTTATGGAAATGAGAATAAATACATATAAAATTAAATATGATAATTTTAAAATTAAGTCTGATGAACTTATTTCTGACATGTATCTTAGGTTCAGTGAAATAATGAATACCGTGCATTCACTTGGGAAATAAGTGATTGAAAAAGATTAGGTGATGAGACTACCCATATGTCTACCAGATAGATAGAGAGGAATATCTATGTCAATCATAGAATCTTATGATGTAAGTAAAATATCTATCATGAAATTGATAAGAAAGTTGATGATGTATGAAGAATAGATTAAAGTTAACAAGGATATTTTTTAAGATGAACCAAAAATAAAATCAGTATCCTTCAAGACTACTAGATCCAAACAAAGAGAAAGGATATAAGATGAAAGTACCAATGAAGAAGAATCTCCTGATTATAGTGATTAAGAGATGACCCACATGACCATAATATTTAAGAAATTTTATAGGAAAAATAATTTCTTCAAGTAATCAAATTTCAAAGTAAATTACGACAAGGTAATGTGTAAAAAGGATTGGAAATAGGATGATATTAAAAATGAGATAATATGCTATGAATGTAAAAGTAAAGGACATATTAAAAGTGATTGTAAAAAATTTAAATATAAAAATAACTTTAAGGATAAGGAAAAAAGGTTCAAGAAATCCATGAAAGAAACTTAAAGTGCCTTGGAAGATAGCTCCAGTGATTCAAATACTAATTAAGCAGATAAGTATGATATAGAAAATATGTTCTTTATAGTAATAACATTAGAGATACAAAATATTCTTCCCACTTGTTTTAATAATATTTTAAACTATTATAAAAATGAAGATAATAATGATATTGAGGAAAACATGTCAAATGATGTTTTTTATGAATATTGTAACATAATGAATGATACCTTTCATGAACTAAAATATAAATATAATCCACCTAAGAAACAACATGTTTTGATAGTAAATATTAAAACTAAACTTACTGTTGAAAAACAGAAAAATATACAGTTTTTAAAAAAGAAAAATAAAATAAAACTGTCCAATGAGAAATTAAAAAGGTATTTAGAAAGTTTTAAAAATGGAAAGAAAACTCTAATAAAAATTCTTGGTAAGAAAATATCTCCTAAGTATAAAATTTACATAGGTTATAAACTCAGGAAAAGAAAAATTATAAAAACCATATTTATATCCATTACTAGCTCTAAAAATTCATATACTTATAGTACTTACTCAACTATACCTAATAAAGTATTTGTTTCTAGAATCTAATAATATTTTTATAAGAAACCCATTAGGTAATTATGAGTGCCAAAATATTTTATTAATAACATAACTAGACCCAATAAGATTTGGGTACTAAAATCATTTTTGGTATAAATATTATTTTGTTGGAAACATATATGTAAACCTCTAGAAAAATCCTATAGCATCTAGACCATGTTTTTTCCATTCATATGACCAGTGAGTATTCAAATTTCAAAAACATGATCAAAGTTTATGGTGGACATGCCACTTTTGGTGACAATGTTAAAGAGAAAATCACCAGCCTTGGAAAAATCGATAATTCTAATTTAGTGTTAATTTCTAAATTTTCATATGTAGTTGGTTTAAAATATAATCTTCTTAGCATCTCTCAATTGTGTGATAATGGTTTTTATGTAAAATTTGAAAAAAATTCTTGTCTTGTTTTTTATGATAAAAATGTTTAATTTTCACTAATTTAAGAAATTATAATATATATTCTATTGATTTAAATTCATTATCTTCTAAAAATATTTCTTCCTTAAGTTCATTTAACAAAGAATGTTGGATTTGGCATAGGATACTAGGCCATTGCAATATTCATTCACTTATAAAGATAACTAGAAAAGGGTTAATTAAAGATCTACCAAAACATGAATTCTTTAATGATAAAGTTTGTGATCCCTACCAAAAAGGGAAACTACATAATATTTCTTTTAAATCTAAGAAAGAAGTTTCAACCTATAAGACTCTATATTTATTTCATATAGAATTATTTGGACCTTCTAGAGTTTCTAGTTTAAATGGAAAGCATTTTTTTTATGTTCTTGTAGATATTTTTTATAGTTACACTTGGGTATTATTTTTATCTCAAAAAGTGAATCCTTTTCTTATTTTATTATGTATGCCAAATCTATAGAAAATCTAAGTGGACTTAGGATTATGACCTTAAGAAGTGATAATGGTCAATAATTTTAAAATCAATAATTTGAATTATTTTGTTCTCCAAATGGTTATAATCACAACATTTCTCCTCCTAGGACACCACAACAAAATGGTTTTGTAAAAATAATTAATTGATATCTTCCAGAGATAGCCTGAACTATGATAAATGAATATGACTTACCTATCTACTTTTTGGGAAGAGGATATTAACACATCCTGTTATAAAATAAATAGAGTTTTAATTAGACCTCTCTTAAAAATAACACCTTATGAGTTATGTAATAATATAAAGACAAAGGTTAATTAATTTAGAGTTTTTGGTCACAAAGTCTTTGTTCTAAATACTAAGTATAATCTTGACAAATTTTCTTCCAAGTGTGATGATTTTTTTTTAGATATTCAACTTCCATTAAATATTATAGAGTGTTTAATGAAATAACTAAAGAAATGGAAGAATTTGTACGCATTAAATTTGATGAAACCTATCCTAATGAACCTAAGGATATCTTAGAAAACCTTGAGGATGATCTGTCGACTTTGAACATTAATTCTAAACCTTCTGAAAGTTTTGTTAAAAAAGTAGAAAATTAATCCAGTGATCTGGTAGAACATGAACCTGAATAAATTCTTGAGACAAACAACACCCCTTTTTAAAGATATATTAGGGCTCATAGATATCATCCCTTATATTCTATTGTAGGAGACCTATATATAAGTACTCAAACTATAGATTCTATTAGAACTTAATAAATTTGAAAAAAACAATGTTTTGGAACTTGTTGATAGACCTAAGGACACCTTAACTATTGGAACTAAATGGGTGTTTAGAAACAAGGTTGATGAGTTTGGCACTATAGTAAGAAAAAATGATATATTAGTTGCACAAGGGTATACTCAAGGAGATTTTATTGATTATGAAGAAAACTTTTCACCTATATCCAGACATAAATCCATTAGGATACTATTTTCATATGAATCACATTTGGATTTTGAACTATATCAAATGGATGTTAAAATTCCATTATTAAATGGATTTAGAGTAGAGGATGTTTTTATTGAATGACCCCATGGATTTCAAAATACACATTTTCCAAATCATGTTTTTAAATTAAAAAAAATCTTTATATGGTTTAAAATAGGATCCTAGAGCTTGGTATGATAGGCTTAACTCCTTTATTATTTCAATTTTTTTTCAAAAGGTATATATGATCCAACTCTCTTTATAAAAATAATTTCACAAGATGTTTTAATAGCATAAATATATATAGATGAGATTATTTTTGGATCTATAAAAGACTCCTTATGTACTATTTTTTCAAAATTAATGCAAAAATGAATTTGAAATGAGTTTTATGGGTGAACTCAGATTATTTCTTGGATTTTATATTTTCAAAATAAAGAAGGAATAATTTTAAATCAGATTAAATATACAAAATATGTTTTAAAATGTTTTATCTTAGACAACACTAAAAGCAGTGATACTCCCATTAGTACCACATGTAAACTAGATCCTGATGAAGATGGGAAATTAGTAGATCAAACTAGTTATAGAGGTATGATTAGAAGTCTATTGTACTTAACTTCTAGTTCTCTTGACATCATGTTTAGTGTGTGTATGTGTTATCACTTTTAAACAAATCCCAAAGAGACACTTATTAGATATCAAAATAATTTTAAAATACCTAAAATATACAACCAATTTAGGATTATTTTATCCAAGAGAAAAACCTTTTGATATAGTAATTTATTCAGAAGATCATTTTGGTGGATGTATGTGATATAGAAAAAGCATCTCAGAAACTTGTCATCTTTTAGGCAAAATATCTAGTATCATAGTGTAGTAAGAAATAAAATTCTGTTGTACTATGTACTTCTGAAGCTAAATACATAGTTGTAAGAAGTTTCTGTGAATAAATTATGTGGATAAAACCTACTTTATTAGACTTTGGATACCAAGTTAGAAATGTCATAATAAATTTTGATAACACAAATTATATTAAAATTTATAAGAATCCAGTATATCACTCTAGAAAAAAGAATATTGATGTGAGACACCACTTTTTAAGAGATAATTATCAAAAAGTTGATATAACTTTATAATTTATTGGAGCTGAACATTATCTTGCTGATATTTTACAAAGACTTTGGATTTTGAAAGATTAAACTATATTAAACATTAATTAGGAATGATAAGTTTTGGATGATGATTCACCCTTGATGAGTCACTATTGATGGATTCACCATTGATGGAGTCACCATTAATGAGTCACCATTTATGAGTCACTATTTATGAGTCACCATTGATGAGTCACCATTGATAGAGTCACCATTGATAAGTCACCATTGATGATTCACCATTCATGGAGTCACCATTTTTATAAAGTTACTATTTCCATTAAGTTACCATTAATTTTTTCAATTAATTTTTTTATTACTTTATATTATATTATTTTCTTGAATCCCTAAATGACATAACTCACAACATAAGACTAATCGATTCACTTAACCATCAAACATTTGAACTCTTGAATCCTTATCTTCCTCTAAGACCACTCATTTTTTTATTCCACTCTTGTTCCACCTAAAACTTCAACTGATCAATATGGACCATGTAAAGAGACCAACTGAATTGACTTTAAAAGAGGTGAGGCAATCCAAGAAACACAAAGTATCTACAAGTAGTTCAATTGTTGTTTCACGAAACATGCATATTGAGAATTAGATTTTCAAAGAAAAAAAAGGAAATAGATGTGTAATGGATTCCATCCACCAATATGATCATATTGAATGTTATTAAAGATTATAAATGGATTAATTGGTTTGGAAAAAATAACCATGTTTTCTATCCATGTTTGATTTTAGATTTCTATCAAAATGATGATTTTATTTTCCGACATAAGGAGGATGTTATAAGAAGTTATGTTGATGGAGAAGAGTTTTATTTCTCTTTAAAGGAATGGTATAGGTGCCTAAGGGCACATCATAAAAATGTATATGAGTATTTTCAAGGCATCATTCCTAGTGATAGTGGGATGTTTAATTATGAAGAATCTCCCATACAATTAACAAGAGATGGTACTATGTAGAGACCTACAGATGCTAAACTCCATGGTGAGTGTAAACTATTATTCAAGTTTATACAACATGTATTGTGTCCTATAAAGTTATATTTCAATACTATGTGATATCAATATGTTTAATTCCTATTTGTGATGAAACAAGGTTAGAGAATAAATCTTTTTAGATTTATGATGATCCATATGTATGAGATGTGCAAGAAACATTCAAGGTTGAATTATTTGATATATCTTAAGATGATATCTACCATATTGTATGATAATGGAGTAATCAAATAAGGTGAATAATATAATTATAAGTATAGTGGTTTCTATTCGAAAAAAATAATTTGCAAGAGAGTTAATGTAAATTGGAACCCATCGAAAAATTGCTGGGTGAGATATAATGATAAACTGTATGATGAATTCAACCCTATTGATCATACAACTAGACCAAAGGACAAGGTGGATCCTGGTATTGTTCTTGATTAAATAGTTGAATATTCATATGATGATATTAGTGACAAAGATGAGTAGGCTTTTGAAGAATAAGAAGAATAATTCTTAGTTAAAGTGGGGTGTGATCTGGAGATCCCCAATTCTCCTCTGAAATTTTATTTTGGACCTGTTGATCATCCTGGTTCTCTAACAACTAGGGAATAAATTTTGGATGAAAATGATGATGAGGAATCATAAGTATCTTCAAGAAATATTCCTCAAAATCATTAGAAGACCAGACTAATGTTTCTAATAATGGAGGTGGCAGTGATGTTAATTCTTCTAAGGAAGCAGATAATGATGAGGATCTTGACAGGTCAGAAAGAGATGAAAATGATCATGAAAATAATCATGAAAGTGGAGATAATGATGATCATGAATATGGTCATAAAAGTAGATATGATGAAAAGGGAGGTGATCATGATCATGAGATGGTTCAGTCACACCCTTCATCACCAATGTTATATAAAGTTCTATCAGGGATGAGGATATATCCAAAAATGATGAGATAGATGTTGTAACACCTATTGCTACAGATGATAATCAAGATAATAGTGAGAGGGAGAAGTCTCCCAAACTTACTAATCACATAGAACTACCAGATATCACATATAAAACTCATACAGATCTATCCCCTTCTGAACCTAAAATTGGTGAATCTTCTCAAGTTCACAAAGAACCAACTACTCATTCATATATGAGACATGATGTAAGAACATTTGAGAGATGAGTAAATTTTACTAGTTTTTTTAGGATTAGTCTAGATTGAAGTTATTTAAAATATGTTGAAATACCTATAAGAGGAGAAGGATCCCTTTTAGATCAAACTGATAGAGCTGGGTAGTTACATCCTTTTACTCCAATAGAGACTGATAGACCAACTGAGGCTACTGTGACACATGATAATAAAGATCATCCTAATAATGAAATATTCATTCCATATAATTTTTTGAAAAATTTTTATTAATAATATTTTCAAATAAGTGTAATTTATGATTTGGAATCATTTATAAGAAATCTTATTTCAAGTTTTAAAGATGTTTTCAGCTCTCAATCGTCTCAAGTTTCCAGAATTAGTAAAGATAACACTTGATATTTAATTGAGATTGCTTTATATCATTTAAAAAAAAAGGTTCAGTTTCATAATTAGGAATTATAAGTGGAGAATAGAATATTTTCAAAAGAAGTGGAAAGTCAGAAATCTTTATTAGAGGAAGTGAAATCCTCTTTCTTATAGAGTTTGAGTTCTTTTTTCTCATAAGTTGGAAAGCATGTTTACTGCATCTTTATCTGCTACACCTCCTCCTCCTTCAATGCCTATTGATAGATTACTAATTCAATAGATTATAAAGTAAGAACTATGTACTGCTTTGGGTGATGTGTCAACCCATTAAGAGCAAATAAGGTAGATACACCGTCCTGGAGAGAACATTTATAAGATGATAATGGAGTATGATATTGATATTAGGACCAATAAGGACATCATCAAGGAATCTATCAAATATTATTTTTCAAGGATTTATACAAAGAATAAGCTGAATGAACACATAAAATTCTTAGTAGAGAACTTGAAAATACCACCGGTCACAAGGTATTTCAAATAATAAGTGAGTGAACTAAAGGTTATCACACAAGTGTTTCATATATTTATATAAGAGAAACAATATTTCTTCAGATATATGGAGAGGGTTGGTAATATTATTATAGACTTTATCAATATCATGAAACCCTTTGTTCATGTTCACAACACAACTATTATTGCAAGATAGGTCATCCCAATAGAATCTGTTCTTTTCTCAACATCCAAAAATCTAGTTAGATATAGACCTGTAGTGATTAATTAGTAAGATAGTCTTCTGCCCCCACCATTTCAACCTATGAGTTTATTACCAGCTGAAGCTATTCATTTACTACAACCTATTATTCTCCTCTAACCTCCTCCGCCTTCAAAAAACAATCCCTTCCATGAAAACCTATACTCCTAATATCACTACTACTGCTTCAGCCTCTCCAGGAACAAAAAAGGGAAAAGGGAAAGTGAAAGATGCACCCCCACCTACCGAATACAAATAATCTGATTAGATGCTATAATTGATAGGGATATTTTTCTTGTACTCTTTCTATTTTGAAAATTTAATGAACCTCTTTTTTCTCCCACTACAATGAAATTTATCCATTTTTTTAATCATTTATATATTTTATTTCTCCTTTTTTTCTATTTTTGTTAATCAAAAAGGGGGACAACATATGGTCATTTATTTGAAAATTAATTTAAGATATATCTATAAAAAGTATACCTCTCATATTGTTTTAAAATTATTTTGTTATTTTAATTGTTTTATATTAAATTTATCTTCTAAAATGGAAAATAGACTTGTTCTTAAGTATATCTACAAATATATATCTCTAATTTTCACTATATAAAATGCCATGTTTTGTGATCATCAAAACGGGGGAGATTGTTGGCACCTCCTTACGTGAAGAGTGTTTAACACTTACTTATTTTAATGATCACAAACCATGATTCATTTAGTAATAATTATTCACATGCTGTTTGATAGAATTTCATATGATAAGATAGTTTTTATGATAATTTGAGTATTGAGGCAAGCCACCACTATCCAGGAGCTACTGTTAAGGATGAGCTACCTCTAAGGATGAGCTACCGCTAACAGAGTCGCCACCAAACTTGTCACAACCAGCCAAGTTATCATCAAGGATAAGCTATATCTTAGGATGAGTTACCGCCATGAACTTATACCACAAGACTCCGAGTCACCACTGGATTCTAAGTCACTGCTAGTCTAAGATACCGCTAGATGCTGAGTCACCACCAGCTTCATGCCATCCTAACATTAACGGTGAAACAATTATTTCTATTCAAGGATAAATGATTAGCCTTTAATCATTTGACTGAGTCATTAAGACATAGTAAAATCCTATCTGAGGATTATGGATATCCTTCACCGATGCTACTATATCTATGTGAAAGACCATCTCTCTATTTTTATGAATATTACTATCTGAATAGTCTATAGTAAAATTGCACGATTGAATCTGTGAACTTGTACAAGCTTACCACTTCATTTTCTAAAAAGATCAATGACATAGAATCACAAAATCCATTATAGATATTGATTGTGATATCAATAGAGATCAATTGGAATATTCCTACAAGTTCATATAATCTTATTTTTTCCTACAACATTCAAAAAGCAAGATCAAACTCCTCACCAAATCTAATATAAGGATTTTAAACATTTTTAAGCATACCAGACTGAACATCACTATTATCATCATATTCTTTTAATTTCTATTTCTATTTATTTGTTTTATATTTTGAGCAGTGTATTGTTACTATATTTTCAAACACACACTGTCTCTTACACCTAAACTAGAGAATCACTACTGGGAATCTTGTTTTTCCCAAAGGCATTATACCAACGGTTCCAATGAACCGTTGGTATAGGAGAGTTTTGGCATGATTTCCCAATGGTTTTATCAAACCGTTGGGAAATCTTCCACTTATGTTCCTTTTACCAACGGTTTGATGAAACTGTTGGTAAAGGTCGATGATTTCCCAACAGTTTTTCTAAAATCGTTGGGAAATCTTCACTTTTCCAATGCTTTACCAATGACTTGGTTCAACCGTTGGGAAAGTAACATTTTCCCAACGGTTTTTAAAAACTATTGGGAAAAGATGTCCAGAAATACCCAAATCGGGCAGACCTCCTCCAGTCGCATTTCTCTCCCAATTTCCAGTCCCCGATTTGTAGAACCCTCGCGCCCCCAAGGTGAACTCCATCAAATCTGGTGAGACTGTCACGACCCGTCCTTGGGGCCCGTGCCATGACTACCCCAAGCCCGCCTTCCATAGGCCAGGGGCTGGCGACTAGCACCAAAGGCGTAAATCCTGATAACTGGGAAGGCATTGCCTTTATAAAAGTAAACAAAACACCATAGAGTACAAGCGGAAGTAAAACACTAAGTACAAAGAGAAGTGCTGAAAGGTAAATGGTCCAGAATACAAACCCAAATGAAAGTACAACTACAACTGAACTAAGTACAATAGAAAAAGACAACAGTTGGAAGAACAGAAGTGGCTCTTGGGTCGTCCTCATCGGATCCTACCTGAAGGGTATGTACAGATGGCGCAGCTCCTGGATCGTCCACCACGGATCCTACCTGAAGGGTAGGTACAGATAGCCTCCACAACGCTCTTTCCCGTCAACCTCCTCCGTGTGTCGTCTCACTGTGAAGTCCACCTCCGGATACTGAATCGTCGTGTAGTCCACCTCCGGGTACCGTCCAGTCCTTGAACACTCGGCCTCCGTCAGCACTGTCCGTCGTCTGCAACCAACACAACGAGGTGCGGGCATAGCCCCGTGCAGGGGTGAGTATAACGATACTCAGTAGGGACCCCAAGACCCTCAAGGTCTCACTAAAACCAACAAGGATAACCACAAGGAAGATCTCAATAGATAACCTCTACTTAGGTATATGCCCATACATATACCTAAGTTATCAAGTAAATCATCTCAATCATGAGGAAACACAAAGATTATGAAATCAACGGATAACCACTACCTAGGTATACGCCCATACATATACCTAAGTTATCAAGTGACCCATCTCAATCAATAGGTAACACAAAGGTCATAGACTCAGCTCAAACCATGATTTTTATTATCGAAACCGTAACTACTGAAGAGCCCCGTCTCTGGAGTGTACAGTGGTCCTGTCACGACTCCGAGGTACTGCTCACTAACCTAAGACTGCTGAGATACTCCTCCTGTCGAGTACCGCGGGTCAGCCACCCAAACACAATAGTGCTTCCCGCCGGGGTATGCCACCCAAACACAGTAGTGCACACCCCCTAGTAGCCTGTTGAGGTACTCTCCAGACGATTACCGCGGGTCTGCACTATCACACAGGTAGTGCTCCTTCCGCCATGGGTCTGCACCCAAATAAAGTAGTGCTCTGTCCACTGGTCTAGTCGAATCACTCCAAGTCGAGTCGGTCAAGCAGTCGTCAGGTCTCAGTCGGCTACACGGTCTCCGTACTCCGCACGCTAGTCTCTGGGAGGGTCCGCTCCACGAGCTACAGGTCGATACTCCAAGTATCTCAAAGTCCCACGAATAAGTATCTCAAAGGACCGCCTCGTCATAGGGGTCTCAACGCAACAGACAACACGTCAATCGGATGCCCGGTCTGTGAGTTATTAGCCTTTTCGTCCCAGGGGCCCAATTGGTTTCGTGAGCGAATCAACCCAGCCGTATCTCAACTGTACCCCGAACTCTCATAGGGTATACTCATAGGGACCGTTTCTCAACGTGATCACCAACGCCGCTGACGGTTCGTCAAACGAACGTCCGGTCTGAAAGATATCAGCTTTTCCGTTCCAAGGGCCCGGTTTGATTTCAGGTACAATCCAACCCGTCCACTATCCAACAGCAACCAAAACTCAGGCGAAGTATGCCAAAAGTTCCGTCTCATCAAGAGGAATTCAACAAGACAGACGGCGCGTCAATCGGATGCCCGGTCTGTGAGTTATTGGCTTTTTCGTTCCAGGGGCCCGGTTGGTTTCGTGAGTGAACCAACCCGACCTTACTCCGACAGCATCCAAACCTCGAGCGAAGTAAGCCAAAAGATCCATCTCACTTAGAGGAATCCATCAAAGTTGACGGAATGTCAATCGGACGTCCGGAGCTCAAGATATGAGCGTTTTCGCTCCGAGGGCCCGGTTGGTTTCGTGTACGAACCAACCCGGCCGAACCCAAGTATTCCTAAACCTTGAGTGCGAGATACCGAAACGAACTTCTCGATCCAAGGATCGCATCGCCGCTGACGGTGCATCAATCGGAGGTCTACAGCTCAGGATATGGGCGAAAGACCGTGAGGGGTCCGAAAACGGGGGGTCTGGGCCCGGACCGACCCGGCCCGACCGGTGCGTTGGCTCGGCCGGTTACAGCCGAGCGGAGCGGAGCGGGGCGCTGCCCCCGCGTGAAGAACTGCGGCCCCGCGTGGGGCCGCCCGTGCCAGCGGATGCGGCAGCCGGCCGCGTCCTGCCGCCCCCCTCCAGTCCCGCGCGGTCGCGGCTTCAGCCGCGGTGGCTTCTTCCGGCGGCGCGCCGGGTGCCACCGCCACCCACCGCCGGTGCCACCGTGCCGGCGAGGCGTGCCGGCGGGCTGTTCCACGGACCACCGGATGAGTTCCGGTGGTCGGAAATTCGTGTCGTCTTCGCCAATGGCCCTCATGGGACCCTTCCTTCACTGCGAGGATCCCACAACGCCCGTGCGGCTTCGTTTGTCATTTTCCGGCGCGGCGCGACGGCGCCGTGGCTTGTTCAACTTCATCGGCGTGGCGCGACGGCGCTGCACTTCTTAGCCCTTCCTCATAATTTCCGCGTGGTGCAACGACACCGCGCCGCCTTTCAATTGCCACTACAAATTAAAACAACAAGGGGGGAGGAGGGTCGGCCGTGTTCGTGCGGTCCGACCTCCTCCCGTTATAATGATAGCAAACGACCATCTAACAGAAGTCAACGTACGGCAAATAAATAATTCACGGACAAAAACAATAATCCTCAACATCAATCCGCATGAACGAACGATCCGTAGATCAACCTGGAATTGGTTGGTCCGCGCTCGTCGTTCTTTTCTCAAAAGATAAGAGAACACCAAATAAATTCCCCTACATGGATATTTGACGTCGCACATCGGGTGTCGCGGAGAACGGCGTCGCGGGGTCGGACGTAGATTCCGTGGACGTCGGGGTGCATCCGAGGAGGAAACGACATCTCCTCACTTGTTGCTATGATAAAGAAGGAAGGTATGCTGTCGTTGGCGATGATCACCGCGGTCGGCGACTTCTCCCTTATCGTTGAAGAAGATGAAGACGGAAGAATCTGGGTCGCCGAGTCTTCTAAGTCGAAGGGTCGTTGTTCTTCGTCGGAGAAGAACCGTTCTTCACGTTCTTCAACGTGGAAGATGAAGTTCTTCAAAGTATAGAACTCTCCCTCTCACAATTTTCCACAGCAAAAACCAAACTGAAATAAAATAAGGCTTTGCCTTATTTTATTTACTTATGAAAACATTTTCAAAAACTCAAAATTCAAAACACATAACTCACTTAATTAAGTTAATGTGTTGGCTTTAAATTAAAGCGGGGAGAGGAAAAGTCACCCTAATCAATGGTGAGTTTTTAAGGGTTACACACTTAAGAGGGAGTTTTAAGAATTTGAAGGGGTGGGGCTCGTGTGGGCCCCACCTCACAAATATCCTAACAAGAGAAGTTAGGATTTAGTGGGTCCCACCCCAACTCCATCACATGGAAGTTAAACCACTTAGAAGAGAGAAATAAAGTTGTGACACAAATTTATTTCACTTAACACTTAAACCTCTTAGTAAAGAAATAAAATAAAATTGTAAAACTATTATTTTTATTCTTCACATTTTTAACAACTCCTCTCGAGTAAATGCACCTTCGGAAAAGGTGCTCCTAAGCAATTACCGGCGCTGCGGTTTCATCGGTGCCCTCAGAATTTGATTCCGAGCACCGGTTCAAATGTTAGAAAAACTCGCTCGTTCGTTCACTAATCATACCCGATCCAAACTTCAGAAAATGATTCCGAGCACATCGGGCCTCGGAATCATGCGCCGTCAGAAACTACGTTCTTTTAAAATTCCAAAGAAAATTAATAAAAAAATTTCCTTGAAATTTCTGGGTCTTTACATTACTCCCACCTTAGGGCTTTACGTCCCCGTAAAGCTTCAACACAAACTAGGGTCACAAAAGCGGTATTGAGCACGCATCTGATCCTTCTGCTCCCATGTGCTTACCTGGAGATTCCCGTATTTCCAAAGAAAGCACACCTGAGGAATCGACCATCCTCATAGGATCTGCTCCTGTCGATCCTTGATCCCCACTGGAACCTTCGTGGAAGTAACCCCATCGCCATCATCCTGCTCCTCATGGTCAATGATATGTGAAGGGTCGAGCACGTATCTCCTCAGTTGAGATACCTGGAAAACATCGTGCACCTGGTGCAACGGAGGTGGATGGGTCAAGTGGTAAACCACCTCGCCTACCCAGCTGAGGACCTAGAAAGGTCCGTTGAACCTTGGAGATAACTTTCCGCCTTGGCCACATCTCCGTAAACCTCGTCGAGGTGAGACCCATATAAGGACGTGATCGTCATCCTTGAACTCTAGAGGTATCCAATTCCTGTTAGAACTGAAACTCAAACGACTGTTGCCACGAGGGTAAGGTTGACCGACTCAAGAGTGATCGGTTGCACCCTCCTGTGCAAGAGTTTATCCTATGCTGCCTGGGGTTTCCTTTTCGCCGACCAAGGAAAACCCATCCCGATGTTTGCCTAAAACCGTCAATTTGAGTATGAACAGTTATTTCCTATTCCATACTCAAACTAACGTCGTAAGGCCTCGACGCTGCCACCAAGAGATTCCAACCGAAACTCTCGCCTCAAGGGTTTGACCACACCGTCGGCGTAAGTGTGATTATCGAGTCTCCTCCCAAGGTATCTCCAGACGTGAGGGTCAAGTCCACGGATTACCGGAAACTCTAGGTCTGGAACAAGATTTGTGAAAGTAAGGAATGATTCATATCGACGTCTGTTACTACAGAAGCTAGTAGTGGACACAGACTGTCCCTTGAATCATTTTTAGAGCTATTGGGTCACACTCCTTGACCGCATGCAGCCGCACTCTTCCTCCGCCCTTCAGCTCCCTGAGCCTGGCGGGGATAACTAAGGCGGGTGGTTTTAGCATGTTAAGATGTACACCACCTCATGCTGCTCTCCTAGCTCTGCCTCTACGTCTGATGCTTCGCAGACTCATCTCTCCTTAAAGATTCCTCTTGTTGAAACATTTAACACGCTCGAGTCTCTAAGACTGGCGCCAGTTTCTTGTTTCTTACTGCACTGTGCAGTCTTCATCCGCTCCTGGATGATCTTCACCTTCTTTTCCTACGATCTGAAAGAGCTTCTAAAATTTCTCCTTTGCCGAAAAGAGAAACTCGGTCTCATCCCCTAGATGAACCACGACCATTACCTAATACAGTCAATCCTGACATGAATGATGTATTCATGCCATGGATGACGTCGTAAGGCCTCGACGTAACTACCAAGAGATCCAACTGTCACTCTCGCCACCAAGGGTCGAGTCACGCTATCGGCATCAGTGTGAGATCACTGGGTCTCCTCCAGTAGAAATATCGACAGTGAGGGTCAAGTCAACAGTTTTAACCGGGACCTCTCAGTATCAATCAAATAAAAGGACAGGAAAGAAAACATCACAAAGATAAGTGTCTTTTTATTATTGCATCTCATAGTACAAAGACACGAATACAACAACAATATGGTACTAGAAGTACAAGGGACGTATCCACTAGTTCCGCTCCTGTCCACCTACTCCTGGAGCTATACTGCCTTGTCTACTGCTCGACTGTTGCTCAAGAACTTGCCGCTGCTTCTGCCTCGGTGGCTCCTCCAACGCCTGTGGATCGACTGTGCGGGGGGGTCAGACAGTCACGTGCCAGGTGACCCTTCCTGCCGCATGAGTAACACTGTCTGTTTCTGGCATGCCTAGCTCTGTCCCCACCCCGGGTGCCCCGTACCACCGATCCTAAAACCCGAGATCACCCAACTGCTGGTCTGGTCCTCCTGGACCTCTGCATCATCTGTCTAGTGCCCACAGACGACTCTTCTACTGATCAAAAAACACGCGGCAAAGGCAGCAGCTCTTGAACACGCTCAGGGTGTAGAGCTACTGGCACAAACTCCACCCTGAATAAGGTCTCTAAGTCTTCCCATGCGAAGGTCATCCCATTGAAAAACTGGAACAAGTGGCTCCACCACCTGCCTGATGCTGCCTGAAGAAGGCTGGCAGAAAAGATCACCATGAAGTCTTCCGGCGTCCCCACTAGCCTGAAGACTCTCACCACAGCCTCCAACCAATCTTCAGCCACCTGCGGGTCCGTCTCTCCCCAGAACCTGGGTGGCCTCTGGCGCTAGAACTCGTGCAGCGCGCTCAAGTGGCGTGGATCGCCTACTACTGGGGCTGGTGGCATCAGTGGCCCAACGTATGGTAGTACCGCTGGTGCCTCCGCTGGTGCCTCAACTGCAAAAGGGCCCCGTACTGAAGCCTCGTCGCTCGACAGGCTGTCAGTACGCACAACCCTCTGGGCTCTAGCTGGTCGTCCATGAAAAGGAATCCTGAAAGAATCAATGTGACACGGTCAAATGATTATACCTGGTGAGCTGACCTGGTTTGAGCTGACATTTAAAAACTTCTGGAAACACACACGCAATCAGTGTTTTCGTGCACAAAGTCGGAAATCAGTTGTCAGGGTCCTGGTGTATGGATACGTTGGCCGCCCGCACCAACACTGGACTCCCTGAACTGAAAACCACACTAGGTACTCTTAACACTATTGCTTCACAGAAAGAAAATATCAGAGTTATAAGTTCTACGGTAGAACCGACTCCTCTGATACCAATTTGTCACAACCCGTTCTCGGGGCCCGTGCCGTGACTACCCCAAGCCCGCCTTCCATAGGCCAGGGGCTGGCGACTAGCACCAAAGGCGTAATTCCCAATAACTGGGAAGACATTGCCTTTATAAAAGTAAAAAAAACACCACAAAGTACAAGTGGAAGTAAAACACTAAGTACAAAGAGAAGTGCTGAAAGGTAAATGGGCCAGAATACAAACCCAAATGAAATTACAACTACAACTGAACAAAGTACAACAGAAAAAGAAAACAGCTGGAAGAACGGAAGCGGCTCCTGGGTCGTCCTCCTCGGATCCTACCTGAAGGGTAGGTACCGATGGCGCAGCTCCTGGATCGTCCACCACGGATCCTACCTGAAAGGTAGGTACAGATAGCCTCCACAACGCTCTCACCCGTCAACCTCCTCTGTGTGTCGTCTCGCCGTGAATTCCACCTCCGGATACTGACTCGTCGTGTAGTCCACCTCCGGGTACCGTCCAGTCCTCGAACACTCAGCCTCCGTCAGCACTGTCCGTCGTCTGCAACCAACACAATGAGGTGCGGGCATAGCCCCGTGCAGGGGTGAGTATAACGATACTCAGTAGGGACCCCGAGACCCTCAAGGTCTCACTAAAACCAACAAGGATAACCACAAGGAAGATCTCAACAGATAACCTCTACTTAGGTATATGCCCATACATATACCTAAGCTATCAAGTAAATCATCTCAATCATGAGGAAACAAAAAGATTATGAAATCAATGGATAACCACTACCCAGGTATACGCCCATACATATACCTAAGTTATCAAGTGACCCATCTCAATCAAGAGGTAACACAAAGGTCATAGACTCAGCTCAAACTAGGATTTTTATTATCGAAACCCTAAATACTGAAGAGCCCCGTATCTGGAGTGTACAATGGTCCTATCATGACTCCGAGGTACTGCTCACTAACCTAAGACTGCTGAGATACTCCTCCTGTCGAGTACCGCGGGTCAGCCACCCAAACACAGTAGTGCTTCTCGCCGGGGTATGCCACCCAAACACAGTAGTGCACACCCCCTAGTAGCCTGCTGAGGTACTCTCCGGACGAGTACCACGGGTCTGCACTGTCACACAGGTAGTGCTCCGTCCGCCATGGGTCTGCACCCAAATAAAGTAGTGCTCTGTCCACTGGGCTAGTCGACTCACTCAAAGTCGAGTTGGTCAAGCAGTCGTCAGGTCTCAGTCGGCTACACGGTCTCCGTACTCCGCACGCTAGTCTCTAGGAGGGTCCGCTCCACGAGCTACAGGTCGATACTCCAATTATCTCAAAGTCCCACGAAGAAGTATCTCAAAGGACCGCCTCGTCATAGGGGTCTCAACACAACAGACGACACGTCAATCGGACGCCCGGTCTGTGAGTTATTAGCCTTTTCATCCCAGGGGCCCGGTTGGTTTCATGAGCGAACCAACCCGGCCGTATCTCAACTGTACCCCGAACTCTCATAGGGTATACTCATAGGGACCGTTTCTCAACGTGATCACCAACGCCGCTGACGGTTCGTCAAACGAACGTCCGGTCTGAAAGATATCAGCTTTTCCGTTCCAAGGGCCCGGTTGGATTTCAGGTATAATCCAACCCGGCCACTATCCAACAACAACCAAAACTCAGGCAAAGTATTCCAAAAGTTCCGTCTCATCAAGAGGAATTCAACGAGACAGACGGCGCATCAATCAGATGCCCGGTCTGTGAGTTATTGGCTTTTTCGTTCCAGGGGCCCGGTTGGTTTCGTGAGCGAACCAACCCGACCGTACTCCGATGACATCCAAACCTCGATCAGAGTAAGCCAAAAGATCCGTCTCACTTATAGGAATCCATAAAAGTCGACGGCACATCAATCGGACGTCCAGAGCTCAAGATATGAGCGTTTCCACTCCGAGGGCCTGGTTGGTTTCGTGTACGAACCAACCCGGCCGAACCCAAGTATTTCGAAACCTTGAGTGAGATATATCAAAACGACCATCTCGATCCAAGGATTGCATCGCCACTGACAGTGCGTCGATCGGAGGTCTACAACTCAAGATATGGACGAAAGACCGTGAGGGGTCCGAAAACGGGGGGTCTGGGCCCGGACCGACCCGGCCCAACCCCCCCGGGTCGGCCCGAACCGGGTCTGACCCGGATGGCATGACCCGGCCCGGCTGGGGTGGCCCGACCCGGCCTGGGCGTGACCCGGCCCGACCGGTGGGTAGGCTTGGCCGGTTACGGCCGAGCGGAGCGAAGTGGGGCGCTGCCCCCGCGTGAAGAACTGCGGCCCCGCGTGGGGCCGCCCGTGCCAACGGATGCAGCAGCCGGCCGCGTCCTGCCGCCCCCCTCCAGTCCCGCGCGGTCATGGCTTCAGCCGCGGTGGCTTCTTCCGGTGGCGCGCCGGGCGCCGCCGCCACCCGCCGCCGGCACCGCCGTGCCGGCGAGGCGCGCCGGCGGGTTGTTCCGCGGACCACTGGACGGGTTCCGGTGGTTGGAAATTCATGCCGTCTTCGCCAATGGCCCTCCCGGGACCCGTCCTTCACTGTGAGGATCCCACAACGCCCGTGCGGCTTCGTTTGTCATTTTCCGGTGCGGCGCGACGGCGCCGTGGCTTGTTCAACTTCATCGGCACGGCGCGACGGCGCTGCGCTTCTTAGCCCTTCCTCATAATTTCCGCGCGGTGCAACGACACCGCGCCGTCTTTCACTTGTCGCTACAAATTAAAACAACAAGGGGGGAGGAGGGTCGGCCGTGTTCGTGCGGTCCGACCTCCCCCCATTATAATGATAGCAAGCGGCCATCTAATAGAAGTCGACGTACAACAAAGAAATAATTCACGGACAAAAAAAATAATCCTCAACATCAATCCGCATGAACGAACGATCTGTGGATCAACCTGGAATTGGTTGGTCCGTGCTTGTCGTTATTTTCTCAAAAGATAAGATAACACCAAATAAATTCCCCTACATGGATATTTGACGTCGCACGTCGGGTGTCGCGGAGAACGGCGTCGCGGGGTCAGACGTAGATTCCGTGGATGTCGGGGTGCATCTGAGGAGGAAATGACGTCTCCTCACTTGTTTCTATGATAAAGAAGGATGGTACGTTGTCGTTGGTGATGATCACCGCGGTCGGCGACTTCTCCCTTGTCATTGAGGAAGATGAAGATGGAAGAATCCGGGTCGCCGAGTCTTCTAAGTCGAAGGGTCGATGTTCTTCATCGGAGAAGAACCGTTCTTCACGTTCTTCAACATGGAATATGAAGTTATTCAAAGTATAGAACTCTCCCTCTCACAATTTTCCACAGCAAAAACCAAACTGAAATAAAATAAGGCTTTGCATTATTTTATTTACTTATGCAAACATTTTCAAAAACTCAAAACTCAAAACACATAACTCACTTAATTAAGTTAATGTGTTGGATTTAAATTAAAGTGGGGAGAGGAAAAGTCACCCTAATCAATGGTGAGTTTTTAAGGGTTACACACTTAAGAGGGAGTTTTAAGAATTTGAAGGGGTGGGGCTCGTGTGGGCCCCACCTCACAAATATCCTAACAAGAGAAGTTAGGATTTAGTGGGTCCCACCCCAACTCCCTCACATGGAAGTTAAACCACTTAGAAGAGAGAAATAAAGTTGTGACACAACTTTATTTCACTTAACACTTAAACCTCTTAGTAAAGAAATAAAATAAAATTGTAAAATAATTATTTTTATTCCTCAAATTTTTACCAACTCCTCTCGAGTAAACGCACCTTCGGAAAAGGTGCTCCTAAGCAATTACTGGCGCTGCGGTTTCATCGGTGCCCTCGAAATTCGATTCCGAGCACCGGTTCAAAAGTTAGAAAAACTCGCTCGTTCGTTCACTGATCGTACCCGAGCCAAACTTCGGAAAATGATTTCGGGCACACCGGGCCTCGGAATCAGGCGCCGTCAGAAACTGCGTTCTTGTAAAATTCCAAAGAAAATTAAGAAAAAATTTTCCTTGAAATTTCTGGGTCTTTACAGAGACTCCCCTGCAAGGTTATATGGGATAATTCCAAATCTTCATGTCTTATTGATCATTTTCCACTTATCTTACATATTTATCCATTTTTATTGAAGGTGGAAACCCTAAATTCAATGTTTTAATTGGATATTTGGTTTGTTTTATTAGGGATTAGGTGTATGAGGCATTCCCATTCCTATTATGGGTGGTTTTAATCAAAAGTTATGATGTTGGAACCATTTATGATGTTGTTGTCTCTATTTAATCTCATTTACCCTAACTTAACATTAAATTCTATATCACATTTGGTTTCTATTTTTTTAATTTCCAATTAAGTTACTTGTGGTTGATGATTGTCCCATTTTAATTGTTTTCCATGGTTTGGCGTGGAAATTGGGAATTTCATGTGACTTTTCCAAATGGGGGTGCCTTGAGAATACTCCAAATATTTGTTAAAAATGATCAAATGGATTTATTATTTAAAATGGATTTCGAAAGATATTTCAGAAATGATTTAATCTTGAGGAAATTGTTTTATTAAAATGGGATTTTTTTTAATAAGGCTTGTGTAATGTATTTTGTTATAGTACACTTGTTATGTGACTGTGTTTGGTATTTAGTAACACATGAGATAACTGGTGTGTGATAATGTGTTGTGAAACAGATTCCATGGTTGGTTCAATATTATATTTATGTTTTGAGCCTATTAATGAGTTGTTTTAAAGATATTTTGAGATATTTACCTATTGGTGTTAATTCATACAGTGATCATGGGGGATATTATATGTTTATTGGTGAAAAATGGGAGCTGTAGAGGTGGTTCATGATTAATACATATAATTACTGCTAAACATGTGAATAAACCATGCATAGTAGTGAATTCTTGAAATGTTTGATGTTTTTAGTCCTTTTTTATTTGGAGTTTCTTTTGATGCTGATGTTTCTTATTGATACCTATGATGGGAATTTATTTTAGTTTCTAAATCGGCTGAGACTCCCCCACCATGCACAATGTATGAAACCTCTACCCTTATTTAATCATTCTGTTTACACAGCCTATGAAACCTCTACCCTCATTTAATCAGTGAACTCAAGTCATTAATTCAAGCCTTCATTCTCTCTAGCATGTAAGAAATTGAATTATGTAAACCCATACTCACATGATTTCTTACCTTAGATAGTGTCCAACATATGGAATATAAGCTTTTGAATTCATCAGTTAACCAGGATCATATATTCCATTCCCCCTAAGATAACTATACTAATATAACTTTAGGGTCAATTAAATATGGTTCTCATTGTACGTTGTATATTATGTGTCCTTCTTGGCCAATACTCACTTTTATGAGGGTGGGGTTCTTTTCACTAGCCATGCTGGCATGTGTAGACATCAATAAAAATGTTAGATAAGTCACAAGTTTAATTCAGTAATGTTGTTATCATTGACATACTTTATTATTAATCTCAAATATAAAAAAAATGTTTTTGTCTATACTTAATGAAATTAAATCTTTTTACAATCCATGAACAACCTATTAGTGTAGAAGCCTAAAATTTATTCACCCATGGGGTGTGCTTGACTTGGGGAAGTAATTGGGTAATGAAAAGTATGGCCATAGAGGTGCCAATAATGAGTTATTGAATATGAGTGAATGATTTGGGATGCCTATAACACATAATGAGACCTGAGGAATGTGCCTATTATAGACCTAATGAAAATGAATATATATAAATTTTAATTTAATTTATGAGTACTTGTTCTTTACATTATTTTAATAGTTCACTACATCGACTAGAAACTTCTTCCTTTATCATTTACTTAAATGTATTTTCTATTAAAGTTCAATCCTATTGAATTGTTTATGACAAAATGACTTATATAAATTATTTTTACAGAATGGAAAGAATTTTGATGTATGAAACTGATCGGATCTCAAGCTATTTTCAAAACAATTTGGAGAGCTTTATAGATTTTCCATTTCACAATGCTTCAGATAGTGGTCGCATACACTTCCCATGTTCCAATTGTGTTGGTAGACCGTGGCTAAGCCGTGAAGAAGTCAGCTACCGCATAACCAAAAATAGTTTTCAAGCAAAATACTTTGTGTGGTATCACAATGGGGAGAAAATGAAATCTCAAATTGGTGATGATCGAAATGAAAGGATTGGAATAGAGAATTTATTAGATGATCGGTTTTTGTTTATTTGTCATCATGAAAAAGAAAGGATTTAGACTCAAGAAGACTTCGATATGAGGACAACTAATGAATTTAGTGAAAATGATGATATTGATAGGGTGAAAAAATTGAATGATGCTGCCACGACTCCAGTATATCGACAATGTGATAAAATGAAAAAGCTATAATTTTTAATCCGATTGTTTCATGAGAAAACTATGTATGGAATTTATAATACAACAATCGATTACATTCTTACCCACTTGAAGGATTTACTTCCAGATGATGCAGATATTCCCTCAAACCACTATATGACATGGAAGTTAGTTGAGGAACTTGGATTTTCAAGAAACAAAATTCATGCTTGCCCGAAAGATTGGAATTTATTCTAGGAGGAAACCACTGAATGAAATGATTGTATAAAATGTGGAACATCCTGCTGGAAGTCAAAATCTAATGGAACACCATCCCATGTTCCATAGAAAGTAATGTGGCACTTTCCATTGATCCCCAGACTCCAGAATATTTTTATGTCTGATGACATATCAATAAAAATGAGATGGCATGATACCGAGAGAAAGAAGACTAATGATGAGTTGGTTCATCCTACAAATGGATTTTCATGGAAGAGATTTGATGCTCGACATCCTGATTTTGCTGCTGACTTGCGTAATGTGAGGCTGGGTCTTTCATGCAACGATTTTAATCCATTTGGGAAGATGCTTATTTCGCACAGCACATGACCAGTTTTTATACACATTTATAATCTTCCCCCATGGTTGTGTATGAAAAAAAATTTCACTTTCATGAGTATAATCATATCTGGTCCTTCTGATCCCGATATTGATATTGATGTATACATGTAACCTTTAATAAAAGAGTTGAAACTTCTTTGGGATGTGGGTGTGCGTACATATGATGCATGTTCGAAAGATATATTTCAGATGCGTACTGCGCTTATGTGGACGATCAATGATTTTACAGCTTATGAAATGATGTCTGGATGGGGCCCAAAGGGAAAACTGTCATGCCCAGTTTGTATAAAGAATACACGATCCAGAAGACTGAAACATCATTGTAGTTTCAGTTTTATGGGACATCGACGATTCTTTCCAAATGATCATCCATATAGAATGAATCGTCGAATATTTGATAATACCATAGAGACCGATGATCCACCTCAGCGTATGTCTGGAACTGATGTGCTTAATGAATTGAAAGATTTTAGTTTTTCATTTGGGAAGGGTCAAATGAAATCTGTAAAGAGAAAGAATATTTCCATTGAAATCTATTACAATTGGATAAAGAGGAGTATCTTTTTTGATTTTCCTTATTGGTCAACCAATTTGTTACGTCATTTCTTAGATGTAATTCATATTGAAAAGAATATATGCAAAATGTTACTTTCGGTTCTTCTAAATGTCAAGGGGAAGACAAAAGATGATTTACGATCTCGGCGTGATTTGGTGGATTGGGGCATCAGACCAGAATTGCATCCTGTGCGTATCAGTGAAAATAAATGGAAAATTCCATGTGCTTCTTATGTGATGGAACCTATGATTTTTTTTCTGGAAGTATTATAGACTATTCGAGTTCCTAATGGCTATTCAAGCAACATATCTAAATGGGTCAACAGAAGAGAGTTGAAGCTAAAATCTTTGAAGACTCATGATTATCATGTTCTACTACATGAGTTGCTTACAATAGCAATCCGTCATCTTTTGTCTAATAATGTAAGGGTGGCTGTTATTCTTTGTGCTAAGAATTTCTCCAAGTATTTCTTGAAAAAAATGTTTACAGATGCCCCATTAATTTTGTGTGAGTTGGAGAAAATATTTCCTCCATCATTTTTCACATGCATGCTGCATCTGACAATCCATATTCCCACTGAAATACTTCTTGGAGGACCTGTTTCTTTTCGTTGTATGTATCAAACTGAAAGAAATATGTACACATTAAAGTCCTATGTCCGAAACAAGAATCATCCCGAAGGTTCTACCATGAACGGTTACTTGGCTCAAGAATGTATGGATTTCTGCTCAATGTATTTGTCTGATCTTACTACAAGAATGAACAGACCAATGAGAAATGAAGAAGAACAACATGAGAAAATTGAACCCAGTTTTCCATCACTTCCTCAAACAGGAGGAATTCCTGGATCATATACATTGAAGACATTAAGCCATGAAGAGCGGGAGATGACACATCGCACAGTTTTGTTCAACTGTGATTTGTTCGATGACTATATCAGGTAACTAAATTGAATATGTATATCTTACATATATATCTATTAAACTATTCATATTTTTTATCTAGAGGGAACATAAAACAATGATAAATAGGAAGCATCGTTCTTTATCTTTGAGAAGGAGAGAGACTTTTCATAGCAAAGAGTTTTCTGCTTGGTTAAAATTGAAGGTAAAAATATTATTGTTTAAAATAATTATATCAATATTTAATTAAGTTTAATAGTCATTTATATTGTAGGTATTGAGTTTGTCTGCTGACTCTGTCTCTGAGGAAATAAGAGCTTTGGATTTTGGTCCTAATACCATGGTTCATGACTGTAAATCAATTGTTATCAATGGGTACAAATTTATTGCCACTGAATGAGAAAAGAACACGAGAACACAACATGATGGTGTTATGGTTACTACCACAACAGATTGTTATGCCATTACATCAGATAGTAGACCGCGATTTGAAAATGTGGGTTATTATGGAGTTGTTGAGAAAATAATAACATTGGATCATTACTCTCATGGACGAGTCACAATAATGAAATTCCATTGGTTTGACTCGATGATGAGGCATGAAACATTTATTGATGATTGTGGATTTTGAGTAATTAATATGACTCGCACTCTTGCTACCGAAGAACCATATGTGTTGGCATCAATGTCTAAACAAGTTTTTTATGTCAAAGACTAACTTTGACCTGAATTTGGTGTCATAGTTTAAGTAATTCCAAGAAATATTTTTGATGATGGTGATGATGGAATTGAAACTATCTTTAGTGCCATTAGAACCAATCCATTTATTTATTTTGATGACTCCAATAGCCTAATTGTCAGAGTGGATTGTGAACCTAAAGTTATGGTTGAAAATTTATAGAATCATTCATCCATGTTCTAAATTATTTTGGTTTACCTCAAGTTGGGTTTTTAAGGTTGGTAATATTCAAATTGATTTAGTATTAATCACAAATATGTTTTAGCTGACTTGACCATTATGTGAATTTTCAATGTTTATTGGTTGTAGTTTTATTTGAATTGCATTTTCTAATTTGGAATTGAACTGTATTCAAACCTAGTCAAACAATATTTCTAACTTGGTGAACATTACAACTTGTATGAATTATTAAATCCATTAAAGCTCTTATAAAACAATTTATAGCTAAATTACCAATAAATACCCCTATTCCTTCATATATTTAGTTTTTTGGGTTACACATTAGTTTCCTTTTTCTAATTAATTACATATTTGTTTTCAAAAGCAGGAAATGAAGCCAATTGAAGAGAGACGAAGGAAAAAAATGATGGAGAACAATCGTCGAATGGTGGCGATCGACGTTCCACCATTAGTGTCTACAGTGAGTACTTTATTTCAAATATATATATTTAAAGAATATATAATGTCATGTGATTAATTTTTTTGTAAACAATTTTGTAGGATCTACCTATACGTCGACAGTTATTCGACGAGGAGCCTAGTACTGGTCCTAGTACTCAGGCCGATGGTATGATGAGGGTTCGTACCAGAGGTGGACGAGCAGCTTCACATACCCGACTAGACCCTGCCCCTCCCACTGACATGTCATCTTTCCCACATTCTGATCCTGGTGTGTCGTTAGGGACACACGGGATATTTAGGCCTCCCATGTTTTTGCCACCTTTTGCATCTTTTGGCCCATCATTTTCATATCCCATGATGATTACCACTCCCCAATCAGAATCCTGTCATATGAGATGTGTACGAGTCAACCCTGCCTCAATCCGAGGCGTGGTGTGGGCGACACCATTCATAGTGTCTCTCTTTTGTTTAAAATGGACATCATTTTAAGGCAAAAAAACAACTGACATACGTAAAACTGACCAAACGCATTCGAAATGTGTTTATACTTTAGGAAATCGATCCATGGGTCATATTTTACATATACGAGTCAACCCCGCCTCAATCTGAGGAACGGTGTGGCCGAGATCACTCCAAGTGTCTCTCTTTTGTTTAAAATGGACAACGTTTTAAGTACATACGGAAAACTGACCAAATGGATTCTGATTGTGTTGATACTTTAGAACAATGATCCATGGGTAATATGTGACATGTATGAGTCAAACACGTCTAAATATGAGGCGTGGTGTGGCTGACACCACTCAAAGCGTCTCTCTTTTGTTTCAAAAGGACATCATTTTAAGTGAAAACATCAACTGGCATACGGAAAATTGACCAAACGGATTCTGATTGTGTTGATAATTTATCACAATGATCCATGGGTCATATTTGACGTGTACGAATCAACCCCACCTCAATCTGAGGTGCGGTGTGGCCGGAGCCACTCAAAGTGTCTCTTTTTTTTCAAAAGGACATCATTTTAAGTGAAAACATCAACTGGCATACAAAAAACTTACCAAACGCATTCGGATTGTGTTGATACTTTAGTACAATGATCCATGGGTCATTTTAAACGTTTACAAGTCAACCCCGTCTAAATACAAGGTGCGGTGTGGCCGATACCACTCTAATTGTGTCTCTTTTGTTTAAAATGGAAAGGATTATAAGTGAAAAGAACAACTGGAAAACAGAAAACCAACCAAACGCATTCAGATTCTATTGATAATTTATCAAAACTATCCATGGGTCATATGTGATGTGTACGAGCCAACCCGGGCTCAATCCGAGTTGTGGTGTGGCCGGGATCACTCTAAGTTTCTCTCTTTTGTTTAAAATGGACAACATTTTAAGTACATATGGAAAACCAACCAAACACATTCAGTTTCCATTGAAACTTTAGGAGAACGATCCATGGGTCATATGTGACGTGTATAAGTCAACCTCACCTCAATCCGAGGTGCGGTGTGGCCTAAACCACTCAAAGTGTCTCTTTTGTTTAAAATGGACTTCATTTTAAGGGAAAACAAAAACTAGCATACAGAAAACTGACCAAACGGATTATGATTGTGTTGATAATTTAGAAAAATGATCCATGGGTCATATGTGACATGTAAGAGTCAACCCCGTCTCAATATGAGGCATGGTGTGGGTGACACCATTCATAGTGTCTCTCTTTTTTTTAAAATGGACATAATTTTAAGTGAAAACAATAACTGCCTTACAAAAAACTGACTAAATGCATTCAAAATGTGTTGATGCTTTAGTAAATAGATCCATGGGTCATATGTGACGTGTAAGAGTCAACCCACCTCAATTCAAGGCACGGTGTGGCCGAGATCACTCTAAGTGTCTCTCTTTTGTTTAAAATGGACAAAATTTTAAGTACATACAGAAAACTGACCAAACGAATTCTGATTGTGTTTATACTTTAGAACAACGATCCATGGGTCATATGTGACGTGTAAAAATCAACCCCGCCTCAATATGAGGCACGGTGTGACTTTCACCACTCAAAGTGTCTCTCTTTTGTTTCAAAAGGACATCATTTTAAGTGAAAACATCAACCGGCATACAGAAAACTGACCAAACGCATTCATATTGTGTTGATAATTTAGGAAAATGATTCATGGGTCATTTGAGATGTGTACGAGTCAACCTCATCTAAATATAAGGCGTGGTGTGGCTGGTACCACTCTAACTGTGTCTCTTTTTTTTTAAAATGGACAGGATTATAAGTGAAAGGAACAACTGGCATACGAAAAACTGACCAAACACATTCGGATTCTATTAATAATTTATCACAATGGTCCATGGGTCATATGTGATGTGTACGGGCCAAACCGGTCTCAATCTGAGTTGCAGTGTGGCCGGGATCACTCTAAGTGTCTCTCTTTTGTTTAAAATGGACAACATTTTAAGTACAGACGGAAAACCGACCAAACACATTCGGTTTCTGTTGTAAATTTAGGGGAACGATCCATGGGTCATATGTGACATGTATGAGTCAATCTTGCCTCAATCAGAGGCACGGTGTGGCTGACACCACTCAAAGTGTCTCTCTTTTGTTTAAAATGGACTTCATTTTAAGTGAAAACAACAACTAGCATACGAAAAACCAACCAAACGGATTCTAATTGTGTTGATACTTTAGAAAAACGATCCATGGGTCATATGTGACTTGTACAAGTCAACCCCGCCTCAATAAGAGGCGCGGTGTGGGTGACTCCATTCATAGTGTGTCTCTTTTGTTTAAAATGGACATCATTTTAAGTGAAAACAACAACTGACATATGAAAAACTGACCAAACGCATTTGAAATGTGTTGATGCTTTAGGACATAGATCCATGGGTCATATGTGACATGTACGAGTCAACTCCGCCTCAATCCAAGGCACAGTGTGGTCAGGATCTCTCTAAGTGTCTATGTTTTGTTTAAAATGGACAACATTTTAAGTACATATGTAAAACTGACCAAACGGATTCTGATTGTGTTGGTACTTTATCACAACGATCCATGGGTTATATGCGACGTGTAAAAATTAACCCTACCTCAATCTGAGGCGTGGTGTGGCTGACACCACTCAAAGTGTCTCTCTTTTGTTTCAAAAGGGCATCATTTTAAGTGAAAACATCAAATGACATACGGAAAACTGACTAAATGCATTTGGATTGTGTTGATAATTTAGGAAAATTATCCATGGGTCATTTGAGATGTTTAAGAGTCAACCCTATCTAAATCCGAGGCACGGTGTGGCCAGTACCACTCTAATTGTGTCTTTTTTTTAAATGGACAGGATTATAAGTGAAAAGAACAACTAGAATACAGAAAACCGACCAAACACATTTATATTCTATTGATAATTTATCACAATGATCCATGGGTCATATGTGACATGTTTGAGTCAACTGCACCTCAATCCAAGTCACGGTGTGGCCGGAACCACCCAAAGTGTCTCTCTTATGTTTAAAATGGACAACATTTTAAGTACATACAGAAAACCAACCAAACGAATTCTGATTGTGTTGATATTTTAGAACAATGATCCATGGGTCATTTGTGACGTGTAAGAGTAAACCCTGCCTCAATATGAGGCGCAGTGTCTCCGGTACCACTCAAAGTGTCTCTCTTTTATTTAAAAAGCACTTAATTTTAAGTGAAAACAACAAATGACATACAGAAAACCGACCAAACGCTTTCGGAATATGTTGATACTTTAGGAAAACGATACATGGGTCATATGTGACGTGTACAAGTCAACCCCGCCTCAATCTGAGGCATGGTGTGGGAGACACCATTCATAGTGTCTCGCTTTTGTTTAAAATGTACATCATTTTAAGTGAAAACAACAACTGACATACGAAAAACTGACCAAACGCATTCAAAATGTGTTGATGATTTAGGAAATCGATCCATGGGTCATATGTGGCATGTACGAGTCAACCCTACCTCAATCCAAGGCATGGTGTGTCCGGGATCCCTCTAAGTGTATCTCTTTTGTTTAAAATGGACAACATTTTAAGTACATACAGAAAATTGACCAAACATATTATGATTGTGTTGATACTTTAGCACAAAGATCCATGGGTCATATGTGATGTGAACTAATCAAACCCACCTCAATTTGAGGCACCGTGTGGTCGGAACCACTTAAAGTGTCTCTCTTTTTTTTTTCAAAAGGACATCATTTTAAGTGAAAACATCAACTGACATACAGAAAACCGACCAAACGCATTAGGATTGTGTTGATACTTTAGGACAATGATCCATGGGTCATTTGAGATGTGTACGAGTCAACCCCGTCTAAATCTGAGGTGCGGTGTGGCCGGTACCACTCTAACTGTGTCTCTTTTTCTTAAAATGGACATGATTATAAGTGAAAAGAAAAACTGGCATACGGAAAACCGACCAAACACATTCGGATTCTGTTGATAATTTATCACAATGATACATGGGTCATATGTGACGTGTAAGAGTCAACCGTGCCTCAATCCAAGTCTTGGTGTGTCTAGAACCACCCAAAGTGTATCTCTTATGTTTAAAATGTACGACATTTTAAGTACATATGGAAAACTGACCAAACAGATTCTGATTGTGTTGATATTTTAACACAACGATCCATGAGTTATTTGTGACGTGTACGAGTCAAACCTGCCTCAATCCGAGGTGTGATGTGGCCAGCACCACTCTAAGTGTCTCTCTTTTATTTAAAAAGAACTTCATTTTAAGTGAAAACAACAACTGACATATGGAAAACTGACCAAACGCTTTTGGAATATGTTGATACTTTAGGACAACGATCCATGGGTCATTTGTGACATGTAAGAGTTAACCTCACCTCAATCCAAGGCAAAGTGTGGCCGGTATCACTCCAGGTGTATGTATTTTGTTTAAAATGGACATCATTTCTAGTAAAAACATATGCTATACGAAAAACTGATCAAATTATGAATTGAATTCTGAATTCCACATATAATTGTCATCTAAATTTTAAATTGAATTATAAATGAATTATGTATGTTTATAATTACATTATGAATTCTGATTTAATTATGGATGTGTATAGTTCCAGGATGCATTATATGTTAAATGTGTATGAATTTGTTCTTTATATGTATGTGTTAGTTGGTTATTGAAGGTACAATAATTGTGTATGTATGTGTTGGTTTATTGCAGGTACAATAATTGGAAATGATTGGAAATGAGAGGGAATTGGAAAGAAGAGGGAATAGACTGGCTGCTATGCAAATTGTAGGCTACTGTGCAATTTGCACAGCATAGGCTATGCCAACGGTTTCAAACCATTGGCATAGAATTCTGAGTATTTTTTTTACCAATGGTTCTCTATGAACCGTTGGTAAAAATCCTTTCCCAACGGTTTAGAAACCGTTGGGAAAGAAGTCATCTGGTTGGTTTTCCCAACAGTTCAAGCCAAACCGTTGGAAAAAACTATCCCAATGGTTTGGCACCACCGTTGGGATAGGTTTATTTTTTCTAACCTATACCAACGGTTCTGTAGGCTTTCCCAATGGTTCAGAACCATTGGGAAAGCCTGTATTTCTAGTAGTGAATACCTATTATTCTCTATTTCACTTTTTCATCTTTTTACCCATGGGTTTCTGGAAGAGGTTCTTGTGTGGCTTGTACTATTTTACTTCACACATATAAATTATGGAATAGTATTTTTATACTAGATAGATTGTTTTTGTTGTTTTTTTACCTATTTTAGGTTGTGGATATATCTAATTATTATTATAATCTTCTTGGTATTAGGCGATTTCCAAGTGGAGGGGATTAATTCTCAACTTAAGACTGAACCTCTTGTTTATTCCTCTATGTTATTTTTTTTGTTTTATTACCAAATCGTATATTATTTTTAATCTATAAATGAAACTATTACTTTGTTGTTTAATATTAATTGGTGTTTATATATGTTTTTTTCTAAGTAAATTGATTTCAAAGTTAATATAATTTCAATATTATTTTAACTGAGACATAGTCACTCTTTGAGAAATATTTTAAAAGGAAAAATCATATATCAATATTCTATTTAGATTAAATGGTTAATTTATCTTATTAAGGGGATTTTATTTTAGCTTTAAATTTAATAGAAATTTTATTGGGAACTCAATTCACCCCCTCTCAAGTTACTCACTCCGAACAACATTTATGATCTATAATATGTTGGGTATTTTTTTCAAATGTTATAGTCATGTTCTCATAACCTTACACACATGTTATTATTATGTGGTCATTAATATATCCCTTGTTTACTCTTACTGAGAATCTAATCCCACCCTTTATTATGTTTTCTTCCCCATGATATAAAGACAGTTTTTTTGTATGGTAAGTCTAAGAAGGGTGTTAGTTAAGAAGAACTTAGTGGGAAAATATGCTGTTCACTTATGAACAATTTTTTATTATTTCCATGTTTACAAAGGCACTTGACCTAATTGATTATTGCATGGATTTTTATGTTATTCAATGAATATTCATCAATTAAGATGTAAAATTTATATATGAAAGTTGTAGGTTAATATAATTGGTATCAAATCTAGGTTTATTTAACCTTTAGATAATTATATTTGTAGAAAAATATATTTAGGAATTTTTATAAAGGATATTATGAGTGGATTTCAAGAAATTAAAATCCTGTCCAGATAATAAAGTTAACGTGGATTTAACATACTTGTACCTAGTGTTAATAAATATGAAAAGGATACATTAGGCTATGACTCGATCATCACCTAGTGTAGAACAATGAGCCTTACTACACAACTGGTTTAACACTCTCTTGGGATATGTTTTGGAAATTAAAAAGCACATTATAAACCATCATAAAATATTAGAATAGATTATGCCCATTAATGATCTCAGTTAATCCTAAGGTTTCATTGATTGGAGTATATTGTCATGATTTTGTCATCATATAAATTATTTTTCATGATTATGTATTTTTAAACTATGAATATTATTTCCCACACTATGATTTTTAGTTTTAGTCAATGGTAGGAACTAGAAGGAACTAGGTTAACATTGAATATGATAGATAATGTACTAATGAGAAAGTAATTTGTAAGATAACTAGAGTGAAAGATATTTTGATTATTCATTATCAGTTATCATGATATTTGAATAATAACATTCACCTTAAACTACTCTCAGACTCACAAAACAAGAGTATTATAGTGTTCATTGAGAGTTTTTGTGGTGGAGACCATGGAGGAAAGAAGATTCAGTTTCCTATATATTGAGAATGTGAGAAGAAGAACTCAATGGAATGAATTAAAGGAACAAGATGATATTTTATGTGTAGAGAATAAGGGTATAAATTAATTAACGACTGAGGAAAAATGAAAATTTTAGTTAACACAATGGATGAGAATAATTTTTCCCTAATCCATCAGTAATGGTAAAAAAATTTAAATGTGGAAAGTATGGTCATTATGAAAATCGATGTTCTAGGGATAAATCTCAAGAATAAGATAAACAAGGTTATATGAGTAAAGGTTTTTCTGTTTATGATGAAGAGAATATAAATGAAATATGAAAGGATGGTTGCATTAATGAATAAAATTATGAAGCCCAATTAATGGTTTCAGAATGAAGTTGAATGATTTAAGTGTTTATGTATTGGAACTCAAGAATTATGAAATATCAAAGGGGTTTTATATATAATATTTTTATTATGGATTTTTAAGAATATGTAAAATGGTATTGATGTTCTCAAAAAGTGATTTAATTGTAAGGTGATATTTCATGATTAAGGTAATGATAACCCTTAATATGTTCTAGATATTGTGATAATTGTGTTTATTTTGGATTAAGAGATTACTGATATGGATAAAATAAATTGGATAGTATTGGTGACCTTTGAACTGATTAATGATTTAATAAACAAGTGGGTTATGTTATTATTAATGTATTTTATAAATTTTTTTTATTTATGGGATATATTCAACAATATGTTGTTTTAGTTAAGGAATGAGGATGAATGCAAATTTTTATAGAGATTTTATGTTAATTCTAGAAATTACCATGTTTTATAAGAATACATGTATAAAGTATTCATGTCACGACCCAACCCAAGCCCATGATTGAGCTGCAACTACCACAAGCCTGCCACCATAAGCTAGGGGTTAGTGAAAAGAACTAAAGGCACAACAAAATCTAGGGGGACTTTTCCTAAAACCTATACATATTCACACAACCCACTCAATGAAAAAGTGTAGAGGAAAAGTAGAAAAAGTGAAAACTGCTATAAATTAAAATGAACATGCATGAACTTCTAGATGGTACATGATACAGTAGTATCAAATGAAAATTAAAAGGGAAAAAACACATGCCTAAACCAAAAGCCTATCCCAACCTGGAGGAAATTGAAAAAGAGTAAAAATTGAGAGATCCCCACTCCTAAATCCCAACTTCGACCACCATACGCGGTCCATGCAGCTAGTATACCTAAGCTATAATGAGATCATGATTGACCTGTCTGCCATTTATAAAAGACACAAAACATGTTAGGAAAATACCATATAGGGGTAAGTATATACATACCCAGTAGCCCAAAAAGGTTAAGGGGGATTAGTAAAAGATACACTGAAAAGGAAAGCAATAGAGAGAACAAGGTATGGTAAAAGCGAACGGAAAGAGTACAACTCAACCCAACAAGAGAGTGAAAGTACACTAATCAAAACACAAGGAGATCGAATCGGTGAGGGGATGAACTCCTCATAGAGTATTTTATACCTATAGTCATAGAGTAGACTTGTCCAACCATGAGAAGCTAGACAAATAAAGTATGTGGCATACCCCTCACGTCTTCACCTTTTCTAAAAGAAGAGTAACCAAGACAAAAGGATTGAGTATTGATAGGATATATATATATATATATATGTGTGTGTATATATATATATGCTTAGTTAAAGAATCCCAAACAATATAGTAATGGGATCTCCATCTCACAGCTCAGCCCAAGAAAGAGAGCAGCCAACAGTTCCACGTAAAACCATATGCGATGTCCAACACCTCATACATCTTCCCAAGAGGCACAAGTTAATGGGGATCAAATAATCGCACCTAAATACTATCTACTTTGGAAATAATTAACTCGTCCACATGGTTTTAGATCTCATCACAAGAATGCATCTTAGTGGGGAAAACTCCCTTCTTCCTTGTGATTCTAAAGGTAATTCGAATCACGCCTCGCCACTGTGTTGCACAGTCGAGGGTATTCTATGGTAGTCATAAAGAAATGCCACAACCCAGTCCTATTAGAGGGTACCACTTAGGACAGTCATCGGGGAATGCCACCACCTAGTTACTACTAGAGGGTAAGTCCAATGAGTTGTCAGGGGGATGCCGCTACCCAGCCTAACTATAGGGTCACTCCTGAAAGGTCATCAGGGACTATACTAAACAGACCCGCTGTAGGGTCAGCCTAGAACATCGAGGAACTCCACTGATCAGATCCTACTAGAGGGTAACTCAGAATCATCAGGGAATACACTACCCATCCTAGATGGAGGGTCATCCTAGAATTATCAGGGACTATACTTCCCATCCCAGCTGGAGGGTCAGCCCAAAACTACTCTGGTAATCCTGTATGATTGCTACCATTATCCAGTGTTATCTCTATGCATTCCATCTCGTAAAATTCATTTCATATCTCTAAATCCGCTTTTGATGGCACCATCTTGTTCTACATGAAACACTCATGATAGAAATCTCATGGGCCAAAATCTGAATTCAAACGAATGAGATATGGGGGTTTAAAGATTGATCAGAAGAGCTCAAGTAGTACACGACATGTGAGGGGACCCACATGGCATGTGGTCCCTCTCCACTGCCTAGTCATGTTCCAGTCTAGTACACTATTCCCATCTCATTTATTAGAGCATGTTGTGTAGGTGGACTACATGTAGTGTCCTAACAACCTGGGACCAGGGCCATGTCCGTTGTCCATGTCCATGTACTCAAACCTCGTGTCCATGTATTTTGGTACATGGCGTGTGCCTAGCCATGTGTTCCTTAACATGTATCATTCATATGGTAAGAGAGTACATGGCGTGCTAAAGGAGCACACACTGTGTTGTCCTTAACTTCTCCCAAACCCTAGAGCTGCCACTGAGGGAGGCTATACGCTGTGTGTTCTTCATGGTACACGATGTGTAGTCAGTTTTTTCCATAAATCCTAAGGTTTCTATAATTTTTGGTTTCCACTTCCAAATTTTCTCCAACCGCGGACAAGGATGCCTGAATATGCTTCGAGAAATCCGAATCTTACCAAAGATCATGGGATTTCATCATCATTCATCACGAATCAACCTAATTTGGAAATGAGGTTTTGGATAAATCTTCTACACACAACTACGACTTCGACCCTCATAGGATTGTCACAAAGCCTATAGTTTTTTTATACTTGCATCATTCCATTTCTGAATCTAAGCCTTGCTCACAATTCCGTCACCGTTTGGTAAATCCTTCCCAAATCCGGGTGTACGATCGAGTTCGGGTCTCCTGAAAATTGTCGAGCTGGGAACCATAGGGTTCTGCTAGTGAAGAATGAAAATATTTTAGGGAGAAAAGCACCATAAAGAAGGGTTTGGATCATTTTCCAAACATTCTTGGATAACCGATCAAGAATGGCAATCTGAGTTAGATGAAAAATTAATAAAAAATATGTTTTTAACAATTGGGATCATGAAAATGGGGAACAAATTGAAGAATCAATATTCAGCATGCTCAAACATTTACTCTATGGGTAAAAACACCAAAGACGAGTCCTACCTCTACTTGGATCAATATTTGGTGAAGAACACACTTGCTAATGAGTTTGTTAGGATCCACTTCATTCTATGCTCTTCGATCCACCCTAAATCAGAGGTTCGTCATTCTATGACACTCATTTTTAATTCACCAATAAAGAGGAGAAAAATAGAGAAACTATTGGTACAGCTTAGGGTTATCAAAACCCAAGAAAATATGTACAGTAAGATATTTAAATATCCACACTTAATTAATCTTGTATTTAATTAATTAAATAAATTAATTATTTAACCACTTAAACACACCACCAACAAGAGAGAGGTCAGAATGTCCTGCGCTGACTCATTTTATGTCATTCCTAGGGAAAAAACCATGTTTCATACCCAACCATAGTCTTATATTTCTAATCCGATCACCCATTTAAGATTTATACCAATTTCTTTAATTAGCCACACATGCACAATATAAAATATATTTAATATTATTATAGACTTAATTTCGGGAACACCAAGCCTCATAATTGCATTCCATCTCATCTCCTAGCTCTGAAAAAGTAGTTAAAAATATTTTAAAGTCTTACAAGGAAAAAAATGGGTCTCTATATCATTTCCTCCAATATTTTTGTCCTAAAAAAGAAAAACTAATCAAAAAACTCGATATACTGAGCTCACATCTGGATCTTCTGATCCCAAGTACTCTCTTGCACGTTTCCGTGCTGCCACAATACTCGAACCAAGGGATGTCTCATCCTTGCAAGATCTACTCATGTTAGTCCTAGATCTCCACTATGTGCATCGTGAAGGTGGATCCATCCTTGATGTCTAGCTCTCCCCAGTCAATAACATGTGTGGGTTCATGCATTTATCTCCTTAGCTATGACACATGGAAAATGTCAGGCACCTGCTCCAACCGTGGGGGTAAGGTGAGGTGATAGGAAATCTCATCAACCCTATATATGATCTTGAATGGCCCGATGAACCTTGGGGATAGTTTACCTCCCCATTTGAACCTCTACATCCCATACTGTAGGGATACTCTCAAGAAGATGTGGTCTCCCTTCCTGAACTCCAATGGCCTATGACAATGATCCACATAGGACTTCTGTCTACTATGGGCTGTCTTCATCCATTCATGGATGAGTTGCACTTTCTCTGTTGTTACCTTTACCAACTCTGGGCCCATAAGAGAGCACTCTCCAATCTCTATCCAACACAAGGGTGACCTGTAGGGTCTCCCATACAATGTATCGAAAGGTGCCATGCTGATAGTGGAGTGGTAGCTGTTGTTGTATGAAAACTCCACTAAGGGAAGGTGATCCTCCAAACTCCGACCAAAATGTAACACACATGCCCTTAGCATATCCTCTAGCACCTAGATAGTGCACTCGGTCTACCCATCAGTCTAGGGGTGAAAGGGTTCACTTATCTACAACTAGTTCCTAAATTCATCCTATAGGACTGTCCACAATCATGACGTAAACAACACATCATGATCAGAGACAATCATCGAGAGTACCCCGTGAAGGTGTACAATCTCTCATACGTATAGCTACTCCAAAATCTCCACTGAACTCTGCTCCCTAATGGAAAGGAAATGTGCCGAATTTGTGAGTCAGTCTACTATCACCCATATGGAATCATTTCCCTTTGCTGTGTGTGGATGAACCATGATGAAATCCATAGATATTCTATCCCACTTCTACTCCAGAATATCAAGAGGCTGCAAAAAACCTTCTAGAACCCGATGATCAGCCTTCACCTGCTGACAGGTAAGACATCGTGAGCTGAACTTAGCTATGCTTTGTCTCATTACAGACCACCAAAACTACTGTTTAAGGTCCATATACATCTTCCCCACATCGGGATGTACAACTAAGGGAGAAGTGTGGAACTCCCGCATCACCTCTTCTCACAACGTGACTGGAAGCACTGTTCACCCTTGGAACAAGATCTCGCGATTTCTTCCTTCAAAATATCCATCTAGTGCATCATCTGTGGATATATAGTAATGAAGAACATCACAGTCAATGTCCCCTAGCTGGGACTCTTTCACACACTCAAGGAGAGAAGGTTTCAACACCATTGACTATAAAAAAACTATACCCTCCTACTCCACCAAGGCCATCTGCAGGGAATCCAACTATTTCGAAGCTTCCCACACAAGGTGAGCCTAGGACTTCCTATTAACGGAATCTACTAAAATTTTACCCTTCCCCAGAGTGTTGAATATTTTGAATTCATAGTCTTGCTGGAACTCTAACTAGCATCACTTCCTTAGGTTCAGGTCTCTCTAAGTAAAGACATGCCTGAGACTCAGGTGGTCTGAGTAAAACACAAAGCACTCTCCCATAAGTTAGTTCCACCACATACTCAAGGGAAAAACTACCATTGAAAGATCTAGATCATGAGTAACATAATTCTTCTCATGGGTCCTCAACTGCCTCAACCCATATGCGATGAACTCCTATCATTGCATCAACATGCAACCAATACCAACTCCTGAGGCATCACAATACACCACGAACTCAACTCCTTCCTCCAGTAGTCTCAAAATTAGGGTGTTCATCAGCCTCTACCTCAAATCATTGAATGCATTATAGTACTACTCATACCCGGTAAATGGTTTTCCCTTCTATGTCAGAGTATTCAAAGGGTATGAGATTCTAGATAAGTATGCTAGAAATCTCTTATAGTAACCCGCAAAGACAAGAAATCTTCACACCCCTGACACATTATTGGGTGGCTAATAAGAAATCACTACTTCAATCTTTGATAGATCCATGGGTAGAATTTTTAGAAATAAAATTACCTATAAAGTGAACCTTCTGTATCCATAATTGGAATTTTGATAACTTTCCATAAACATGGTGCTCCCGAAGTAAATCAAGGACCATCCTCAAGTGCTCTGCATGCACCTCCTCTTCCGTAGAGAAGATGAGTATGTCATTGATGAAGACAAAGAAAAAATGGTCCAATTAAGGATGTAATATCTAGTTAATAAAATACATAAAAATGGTTGGGGAAGTTTTCACACCAAAAGGCATCACTAGGAACTCATAGTGTCCATAACAACATCAAAAATCCAACTTCAGAACATCAGCCTCATGAATCTGCAACTGGTGATATACGGACCTGAGATTGATCTTGGAGAACCATTTTGCACCTTAAATCTGATCAAAGAGGTCATCAATACTTGGAAATGGGTACTTTTTCTTTATCATGGCCTGGTTAAGGTGACAATAATCCACAAAAATCTGTAGGCTCCCATCTTACTTCTTCACAAACAGAACTGGAGTTGCCCAGGGGGACACATTGGGTCTGATGAAACCTTTCTCATTAATGTCCTCTAACTGCAACATCTGCTCCCGGAGCTTAGTGGGTTCCATTTGATACATCAAAGAAGATTTCAGAGCAGTCCCCAGTTGCAATTCTATGAAAAAATCCAACTCATGTCTCGAAGGTAGTCCTGAAATGTCTTCGAGAAAGACGTTCATATAATCCTCCACAATTGAAGGAATCCAGATACCTGAAGAGGCTGCTGCACCAAGGGTCATACTCGCTAGATACTGGGTAATATGATATAATCCCTTTTTCAAAAAACCCATTCGCCCCTCTCTAAGGTCTCTCTCATTGAAAAAGGAGAACCTCATCCCATCAGCGCATAGACATCTGATTAGTCTGCGATGATAGTCAATCTGGGCTCAGACCATGGAAATCTAATCCATGCCCATGATAATGTCGTAGGGTTCCATCATAATGATCAGTAGGTACCACATTAATATCTCTCCTCCAAGAGATATCTCATAATATTAGCAGATGAAAGATATGGAGGAAGCATTCCATATAAGAACCTCAAGGCATAGCTACTGTTCTAGTTTCTCTACTGGGAGCTCCAGATCCCGCACTAAGAGTTGAGAGATAAATAATGGATAACATATATGTATAATAATACTGAGGCATGAATAGAGTAAACATAGATCGTACCTCGAATCATCTTGTTCCCTGTAGGATAATAGATGTCCAAAACCTACACTTGCCTGCAACCCCAGTCACCAAATTCTTAAATACAAATGGATGGTAAGCAGGAGGGGTAGTGATCCTCATGAAACAGATGCTGGAAGTCATCATATAAGAGTGTTGAATCATCGTGAATCTAAGTAACTAAGCTCCACCAGTTCCTAACTGAACGGTGGAAAAGACTGGTAGCCAAAGCCACCATCTGATTTGCCAGTGTCTGAACAAGCCTGAAGACATGAACCATCGACTCCATCTAATCCTCTACTGCTAAAGGATATGTCTCTCTGTGGAGCCTAAAAAATCTTTTGCACTGGAACTCGTAGAGGGTCCTTAGCCTGTGCCTTTCCTCAACCTACTCTACTGAGACTATTTACTGCTCAACGAGTGGGGGTGTCTCTACCTACCCACTGGGAGGATTGGGATCACCAGATAGACCCTCAACCGAGTCCTTGTCCCTCATGGGGTCTTCATCACAAACTAGAGTTGGGAACCTAGATAACTATCATCATAGAGGCATCCTAAAAATTATCAAGGAGTACTATGGTTATATGAGCATATATATATATATGTGTGTGTGTGTGTGTGTGTGTGTGTGTCAAAACAATGGGGAAATGACTCAAGAAGGACAGTCAAATACTCAACCCTATATACATGTACCATTATTCCTTGCAATAAATGTCTCAGGGTGATGAGTCAAAAAATGGGTAATCAGGGTCCTAGTGAATGACTACGTCAGCCGCCCGCACCATCACTAGACTCCCTGGCTTGAGAGATGCTCTCGAGACACTTTGATATTGTTTCCCTAAACCCAACCAAGACCTTTTTAAGGAAATGTCTGAACAACATCCCAAGGGTCGAACCACCTCTAATACCACTCTTTAATGACCCAAACCAAGCCCAAGATCAAGCCACAACCACCCCAGTCCTACCTCTATAGGATAGGGGTTGGTGACAAGCACCGAAGGCACACCAAACTCGAGGAGGATTTTTCATAAAACCTGCACACACACACACAACCCACTACATGAAAAAATGCAGAGGAAAAGTAGAAAAAGTAAAAACTGCTATAAAGTAAAAAAGAACATGCATAGACCACTCAACGGTACAAGAGTACGATAGTGTCAAATGAAAAGTAAAAGGTGGAAAAAACACACACCCAAACCAGAAACATATCCCAACCTGAAGGAAACTGAAAAAGAGTAACAACAGAGAGAGACCCACTCCTAAGTCCTAACTCTGACCACCCTATATGTTCCACACAACCCATATCCCTAAGCTCCTCTGAGATCAAAATCGACCTATTTGACGTCTACAAAAGACACAACACGTGTTGGGAAAATCTCATGCAGGGGTGATTATATACATAACCAGTAGGATGACCTAAAAAGGTGAAGAGGGAGAAGTAAGAGATACACTGAAAAAGAAAGCAGTAGAGAGAACAAGGTACGATAAAAGTGAATGGAAAGAGTATAGATCAACCCAAAAATAGAGTAAAAGTAGGCTCATCCAAATACAAGGAGATCAAAATGGAAAGGATATGAACTTATTATTCAGTCTTTACTACCTATATCTGGAGAGTAGACTCATCCAACCATGAGAAGATAGACACAAAAAGCACGTGGCATGCCCTGAGCATATTTGCCTCTCCTAGAAGGATAGTAACCAAGAACCAAGGAGTGGGTACTGTAACATGATATATATATATATATATATATATGCTCAGTTAAAGAATCCAAAATGAGAGAGTAATGAGATCTCCATCTCAAAGCTCATCCCAAGAAAGTGAGTAACCAATAGTTCTAAGTAAAACCATCTGCGATGCCCATCACCTCATACGTCTACCCAGGAGGCACAAGTCAAAGGGGATAAAATCACCACACCTCAATACTATCAAGTTTGTATAGAACTCACTTGACCGCACAGTTTTAGATCACTTCACAAGAACATATCTCGGTGGGGGAAGTATCCCTCTTCCTCATGAGTCTAAAGGTAAGTCGAACCACACCTCATCACTATGCTGCACAATCAAGGGTATTCTCTGGTTGTTACCGAGGAACACCATTGACCAGTCCTACTGGAGGGTACCACTTAGGATAATCACTGGGGAATGCCACTACCCAGTAATTACAGTAGGGTAATCCCGGTGAGTCGTTAAGGGGACGCTGCTGCCCAACCTGGTTGGAGGGTCACACCTGAAAGGTCATCGAGGACTACAATGCCCTGCCCAGCTGAAAAGTTAACCCGAAACATTGAGGAAATACACTGATCAAATCCTACTGGAGGGTAACTTATAATCATCAAGGACTACACTACCCAGCCTAGCTGGAGGCTCAACCCGAAATCATTAGGGACTACACTGCCTAGCCCAGCTGAAGGGTCAGCCTAGAAAAACTCTGGTAAGCCTGTCTTATCACTGCCATCATCAGGTGTTATCTCTTTATTTTCCAACCTAGAACATTCATGTAATATCTCTAAATATTCTTTTGAGAGCACCATATCATTCTATATAGAAAAAAACTTAGGATAGGCATCTCGTGGGCCAAAATCCAAGTCCAAACGAAGGAGATACAAAGTTTTAAAGATCACCCAGAAGAGATCAAGTAGTACACGATGTGTGAGGGGACCCACACGGTGTTTAGTCCCTCTCCACTACCTGATCATGTATTGGGTCAGTACACAGGTCCCATCCCATATAGTAAAACATTCCATGTAGGTAGGCTACACATTGTGTCCTAACAATCCAGGACCGGGGCTGTGTCTATTGGCCGTGTATGTGTACTTGGACCCCGTGTTCATATATTTCAGTACATGGAATATTCCTGGCCATGTGTTCCTACACCCAAATAATTAAAAAGGTAAGGGAGTACATGAAATGTCAAGGGGAATACACACTATGTTGTCCTTAACTTCTCCCAAACCCTAGCGTTGTCGATGAGTGAGGTTACATGCCGTGTGTTCTTCATGGTACACAGTTTGTAGTTGAGTTTTCTCAGAAACCAAAAGGTTTCTCCAATTTTTGTTCACCACTTTCTAATTCGCTCCAACCATAGCCAAGGATGCCATAATTTTCTATGAAAACTATGAATCTTGCTGAAGATCATGAGATTTCATCACCGTTCATCCTGAATTGGACTCGTTTAGAAATGAGGGTTTGTCTGGATCTTCCACACACTGCTGTGGATCTGATCCTCATTGTATTATCATGAAGCCTATAAATTATTCATCCTTATCTCATGATGTGTCAATATCTAAGCCTTGATCATATTTGTTTCATTTTTTGGAAAATCAATCTCGAATTCGAGCGCCCGATCGAGTCAGGTCGCCCTGCAATTGTCGAGCTGGGAACCGTAGGGTTCTGCCGGTAAAGAATGTGAATATTTGAGAGGTAAGAAAACCATAAGCAAGGGTTTGTATCATTTTCCAAGAATTATTAGAAAACCAATCAATAACGAGCATCCGAGTTAGATGAAAAATTAAAAAACATTATGTTTTTAGCAATTGGGATCATGCAAAGGGGGTATATATTGAAGAATCAATATTCAATATGCTCAAAAATTTATTCCAAGGAGTAAAAACACCAAATATGAGTCTTTAATCTACTTGGATTGATATTTGGTGAATAAAAATCTTTATAAAGGGTTTTAGAGGATCTACTATGTTCATTTCTCTTCGATCCACCCTGAATCAGAGGTTTGTCGTTCTTCGTCACCTGCTCTTCATTCCCAAATGGTGAGGAGAAGGAGGGAGGAACTATTGGTAGAGATCAGGGTTATCAAAACCCTATAAAATATCTATAGTGAGATATTTAAAGATCCTCACTTAATTAATATTGTATTTAATTAATTAAATAAATTAAATATTTAACCACTTAAACACACCACCAATGATCGAGGGGTCAGAACATCCTGCACCGACTCATTTTATGTCACACTTAGAGAAAACACCACATTCCAGACCCAACCATGGTCTCAGTTTTCTGATAAGATCACCCATTTAAGAGTTATCCCACTTTATTTAATTATTCACATAAGCACAATATAAAATATATTTAATATTTTTATTAATTTAATTTTGGGAACATCGGGCCTCAGAATCTCACCCAGTCTCAACGCCTAGCTCTGGAAAAATATTTAGAAATATTTCAAAGCCTTATAAGGTAAAAATAGGGTCTCTATAATTCATATATCAAGTTTGTAAAAATTAATACCTAAATTATGATATTTGGGGGATTAATAGTAAGTAGATTTTGGAAACCTAGTGACCTTATTTTTTTATTTAAATTTTGGGAAAAATTGGAGGAGCCTTATGGTTAACTATTCATGGAATGGATTAAGTTGAACTTCGGATGTTATTGGATAAATTGTGCTAAGCATTTTGGTTTTGGTAAATATTTAGAGACTGATGATGATTTTAGTTCTTAAAGAATGAAAAATTCATCCTGAAAATTCATTTCATGGATGAAGTGGAAATTTATTGAATCACAACCAAAGGATGAAACTGTTATTATGATATGAAGTAATTTTGATCCCTAGATATTTGGGTCTCTTTAAAATTCTTGATCATATCAGGAAAGTAACTTATCATTTGGAACTTCCACCAAATCTATCTCAATTTCACAGTGTGTTCCATGTTTCTCTATATAGGAATTATATACCTAATCCTTCCCATGTACTGAACACAAAGGTCTAACCAACAGAGCATGATTTTCTTATGAGGAATAACTCGTAGAAATTATGGATTGTAGAGAGAAAGTTATATGAAAAAATACCACTCACCTGGTCAATATGTTTGTGGTGAAACCACTAGTTTAAGAGAGATATGTGGGATCCTGAGGATGTGATAAGGAATTATCCTCATTAGTTTGTTTCAGAGTATTGAATTTCCAGGGAGAAATTCATTTTAATTAATTTAGAACAAAACACCCTTATTTTTAATGAAATATATTTTTTAAATAAATTTAATTTCATTGATATCTTGCATTATTGGAAACACTATTTTTTAACAAACCACGATATAATTTTAATATTTTTATATATACTTGACCAATATAACATAGTTGTTAAAATTGGCATTATGAATAGTAATTACCAAATTTTAAAAATTAAGTATTATGGTTTTATATAAATAAAACATATTAGCAAAATAGTACTTAATATTTTATTAATGACTTTATATGTTTCCAAAATACTATTTTATCAAAAAAATTATTATTTCTTTTTGTGAAAATATATTAAAATTAATTTTTGATACGTTTATAAAATTTTCATAAAAAATTAAATTAATTTTGTGGATTAAAATTTGAAAATTATATGTGGCTGAATTTTTAGGAATTTTTTGAAAAGATTAATTTTTTTGATGAATAGTAAAAATATAATATTTTTTTATTAAAAACAACATTATTGTTTAAAAAATTTTAAACCACCATTTTATTTTAAGATGTTTTTAAAAGTAAAATTCATTCATTTAAATATTATACAATCTAATTTAGGTTATTTTAATCAATTTTATAATTAATTCTGATATTAAAACTTTCAATAAATTTGAAAATTTTCTCTTTCAAAAATCATTATTTCATTACATCCATGGGATTAATCATAAATATAATTCTTCCACTTCAGTGATTTGAATTTGATAAAATGGATTTAAGATTTTGAATAATGAAAATTGAAATTTTATAATAATGGAAAATTATCTTCTGATTATTAATATTAATAAGGGTAATAAAAATTATTTACCTAGGTTAATGTTAAAATGAGGTTTTTCTTATTACAAGAGTTTGTGTTAAAAATAATTTTCCACACAATTAGAAATTTTATTCTATAAATTGGATTTCAAATTTAGAATATTTTTTCATCAATTATATAATAAATAAAATTATAATTTAATCTTAAAGTATACATTACCAAGTAAAATAAAAATATATAAGTTACCATGGTAAAAAATAAAATGTTAAAATTACGTAAAATTAAAATCTAATGGGAAAAATGTTTAAGAAACGTGTTTTTTTAGTGTAGGTGTGGATACACCATATAATCCCTAAAATCCTTTATTTATAAGTTTTGTTTCACACATGGTGTGATAGTGACTTCTCATTATTGAATAGTTTTGGGTATTTACTAAAATGCCACTCCTCAATTATAAATGGGCACTTCATCCACTCACTTATTCACACAACTTAAGCCTATTTTATCACAAAAAACCTATAAAAATCCCTCCCAAACATCCTTATCCATGTTTTAGATCTACAATCCATCATATAATACCAACCCTAGGGTTCTTAATAAGTGATCTAAATGAGGTTGTCCTAAACGATGGTAATTGTCTTCAATAAGCTCTTTCTTTTTTTACTTCTTTACTTACCATATTAATTAATTTCATATAATTATATTATAATAATAAAATTATCTTCCATATAATTATATTTTATTATGTTTATGGAAGAAAATATATCCACATCTTTTTCCATCAAATGGAAAACAAAACTGCCGATCGTGTATATGACAGACTACCGCCATGCGAACCAACGTAGATCATTCTCCTTCACCACATATCATGGATAAATATAATGATTAATTTAAAATATTTATATTTTATTTTTTAAATAATTTTAATTATTTAATTATAATATGACATATAACTTCTTACATTCTATTTCTTGAGAATACAATAACGCCGCTCGTCTGTATGGAGGATTGCCACCTCATAAAGCGATGTGATCCATTCTTCACTTATGCTTTACATGGAAAGGTAATAAGGATTTTTTAATGAAAATATTTGATATATATGACATATAAATTATTTTTAATGGTAGATTATAATTTACCTCTCTTTTTTTTCATCTGTTAAAAAAATAGAAACTGCATTCTTGAGTACGTACGACTTACTACCTCCATGAATAATGTACTTCATTATCTCTATATAACTTTTATGTATTAATATAAATAAATATATATATGGAAAATATATGAGATTTATATCATGTTTTAAATTTTTAGATTATTTAAGCATGATAAATGTATAAGGACTAAAAATAAAAAATCAAAACAGACATGAAAAACAACACTATTAACTACATAAACATGATTTTAACCAGAAATTATTAATAAAAAGTTAATAAAATGTCATAATATAATAATATATAGTATGATATATATAATTATGGTTCTTTAATTTATTTATAATCAACCTATATTTGTTATGCAGGAGTTTCAAACATGTATGGAGGAATTTGAGACTTAAGGTAAGGGAATTCCATCTCAAATTGTCTTCTTTAGAAAAAATGTAATGTTATGAACCTATATTATTTTATGAGGGGAATATATAGCTACTTTTAAATTTTATATAATGAATTTATTTTTTATAATGATATTTAAAGTCTCATTTTATATTATTCTTTAATGGGACTTTTGATTCAAAAGTTACTAAACTTATAAGGGTTTGATGTTACAATGTCATTTTTTATAGGGGTTGTTAATGAATATGATTCCAATAATGAGGTATTATGATAAAAATATCAAGAAACAAATGATATTTAATTTAATATCCTGATATTTTAAAAAATAAATACTATGTTTGATAGCGTACATGACACATCACATCGACCATAAAAGAACAACTAAATATTATTATGTTACTATTATAACCTAGTCGTTAGAATGGAGATAATAAAAAATATTAAATAAATTATGAAAATATGGTTTACACATGTATATATAATTAATTTTTTTCTAAAAATTAATTAGAAATGAAAATAAAACCCTTTTTAAAATAAAAGGGAATGTTTTTTAGAAAAACTATTTAAATGCGCACAAGTGTGTTTTATACCAATAAATAAATAAATCACTCATGTTGGAATATATTAATGAAATATATATATATATATATATATATAATATTCAATATAATGTCTAAAATTCATCTTGTTTTTTTCTAGACATGATATAATAAAAAATCATATTTTACACATAAAAGAAGTATTTTTCAAAAAAAAAAGAATTTTTTCTGCCTTTTAACATCGCACCTATTTTAAAAATTATTTTTAAATTTTATAAATTCATTATATCAAAATAAACTTAATTTTTTAAATTGGGACATCAAAATTATATTAGGGTGTATTTTTAGTATTTCTTTGACAAGTTTCATTTTTTGATGAATATTGAAAAGTACTGAATTTTAAATAGAAACTTCCTTTTCATATAATTTATTTATTTATATTAGTTTTATAGTATAATTATATTAATTATAAAAAAATAAAACTAATTTAGTTAATTTTATTAAATTTTATATTGAAATTTGATAAAAAAACATTTCAATATTTTAGAAGTTTTCACTTAAAAACCTGTTTTTTTCATTGTGTCTATGGGATTAATTTTAAATCAAAAATTTTAAATTATTTGAAATTAATTAGGTAAAATGTGATCCATATTTTTAATCATAAGTTTCAAATTATTGTGTAAGTTCAATTTCATTTTTATAAATAAAAAATGTTATCGTGCTAAAAAATTATTTACCGTGGCGTAAGTAAAAAATGAAACGAGTTAAAGTTAAAAAGATAAAACCATAACACACCTAAAAATTATAAAATTTAATGGTTTTTGTGGTGTTTTTAGACCATAAAAATAATATAAAATATTAATTTAAATAAAAATTCATTGAATTTATTTCCACCTCAACGTGGTTGGATTTAAATATAAAATCTTTATTATTTTAATCATTTACACCCACCTCTCCTCGAATATAAATACCACACCTCACCTCTCCATTTCAACCCACAAATCCTTTTATATACCAAAATATATTCCCAAAAATATCCTCAACACCCTCTCTACATCCTAGTGCTTATGGTCTCATCAAAATACCAAATCCAATATCCTCAAGGGCCTCTCACAGAGGTGACATTCAAGAGTAATTTTCTCAAAGAACCTATCTTAATTTCTTTTTTTTTCTACTTTATATCCACCTCTCTATCAATCAATGAATGATAAATCTAGAATAATTTATATAATTTAGTTTTATGTTTATAAGGATATATCTTATATTCATTTCATTTATTATCTTCTCTTATTAAAAGAAACAAAACTATTGTCCAAATTATTTCGGTTTACCATCTCCGTGAAAAATGATTTTTCATTTCCATTATCGCCTTCATGGATGATCATAAAAGCTTAATTATGGTTAAATAATATTTAAATAAGTATATTATAACCTATTTCATGTTATGAAACTATTATATACACATAATATTAAATAATAAGAAACTAGTTCATAATGTTCGTAAAAAACCGCCCAAATAAACAAAATATTTATAATTAAGGTTTTATCTAATGAATCATCCTCATGAAAGAAATAAAAATGATATAAGGAAAAATTAATACTTATTTAAGATAATTAATAAAATTTCATTCCACTTTTATAGTTTTAATTTCATTTTATAGGCACATCAACAATTTTATACAAGTAAAACCGACCATAAAACGATGAAAAGAAAACACCCAAAACCATTAAAATAATGAAACATTATTAATGAATGGGATATAAGATGTTATAAAATAACCATATAATGAATTATAAATATGAATATATTAATTTAATGAGTAAATAAATTTAAATCATTAAAAATTAGGTTTAATTTTTTTTTAGAAATTTGAAAGTGTGGTAAGGGATTTTATTAACCTAATTTTCATTAATTGTGTTAAATTTCTACTTCATAATTGCATCTTGATAAGATTATGCGTGAAATGAATTTTGAATATATTATTATGTATTTAATTTTTTTATGGATTTATAGTAGATATATATATTTTATTAATTTGATTAATTCTCACTTCAATGATGTGATATTTATAAGGGTATTTCTTTTAAAAACTATCTTTTTAAAGTTACCCTTAAACTCTCTTTTTTCTTCATGTCTATGTTTTTTAAAAATATTTTCAGTAATGTTTTTATTATTCTTAAATGATTGTTTAAATTCATTTCTACCCATGCATTACTTATTAAAAAATGTTTATTAAATATTCTTTTTGTTGTTTTCTAAAACAAGGTTCTTTGTAACTTTTCTAAAAATAACAAGGAATTTTTTTTTAAATTATACGACATGAGAGGTATTTTTCACTTTCATGTAACTTTAATTTTTTGAATCATTATTTATAATTCTATTTTATTTAAATAATATTTTTTCATTTATGAGTGCGTGTCTTTGAAAAAAAGTGATTTCAAATTAGAAAAGTTATTTTCCTCAAGAATGTTTCTTTTATACAAGATTTATGTGTTATGCTTATGTTATAGTTCTTGGAAATTGTTTATTAGGATGAGTGGTTTTTTGAAAAACTTAGGGTGGGTGATCCCATTATAGCTCTCTAATGAATTGGGTAATTTTACAAACTGACCCGACGGGGCCCAAGCTGTAACACCCCAAGCCCGCCTCCAATAGTCTAGGGGATGACAACTAGAACCGAGTAGGCATATCACACATATTGGAGGCCTTTGACTAAGGTACATGTACGCACACGCCCACAAACACCTTAATGAAATAGTTCATAGATATAAAAAGATAGAAACTAAAACACATGCATTCAAATATCCCAAAGCAGAGTACCGTAGAAGTACTGAAAGCATAAAAATGGGAAAACAATTACCACCAAAGAAAAATGTAAAAGTATCCAACCTACTTAGAAGGAGGGGATTTCTATCAAATGAAACTACCAAAAATCACATCGTACAAGATCCTATGAACACCTCGGTCAGTCTGTCTCACTAAGCTCCACCTACCTCAGGTCCTCCATGGAATCCATCAAAAGTCTGATGGTCTGCACAGGACACAACACATGTGGGAAAATACCATGCACAGGTGAGTATAAAAATATTCAGTAGGCACCACAAAAACCCCTAAAGAAAAGGGAGAAACTGAAAGGTAATAGTCCAATTGACACAACCCGAGGAAACACAATTGAGAGAAAAGCTCCATCTCGAACCATGCCTAGCTATACATGATAAGTCATATCATTCCAAAAGGGGTGTCAACCTAGACACTTGAAACACTACAAGGACTCCTAGAAATTACCTAAATATACCTCTCTTATACACCAAGTCTCATGATGTTCTGAACTGATATCCAGTAAAAGGGATTCTACTCGAGGCTCTAAAGGTAACACAAAAGCATGAGAACACACTCCATGTGCTCAACCATCCTAGATGAAACCTATCCAATAGATAGAATCCATCAGGAACAACTCCACCATTCCTAATGATACATATGAGAAAATGTGATCCATCAGGAAGAACTCACTAGGTCCAAATATAGTGCCTAGCACTAAAGGTCCCAACATCGCTAACCTTAACCCTCCTAAAAGTTATAAGAACCCAAGTGTAGAGGTCCATCCCTCACCACTGCACATAGTTGAGGGATAAGTAATCCAAACTAAGAACCGTGTACATCATCTCAAATTAGAGAGAAAGGAGTGACACACACCTCGCCACTTCCCTATAGTAGAGGGAGTAATATCTCCTTACTAAACCGTTAAACCTTAGACACTCCTGAATGGAGTGTCCCACACCTCAATCCATTTAGGGAACACTAACTCCTAACCAGGATGCAATCATATATAGTAGAGGGACCTACTCCTTGTAATTGTACTAAATAGTCTAGGAGATCCAATTCCAATTGAGGACACACTCACTACCACTACTCAGATATGGGGGAGTACTACTCCGTAAGTGAGGACTCGCACCCTGGTACAATAGGGGAGTGCAACTCTACCATCTTGATTAATATGGGGGACCCATACACTAACATGATAGGGGAGTACTGACCCTAGGCTAGGGTACCCACTCCCTGGTATGACAGTGGGGTACTAACTCTTATAGAACAATATGTGCGGAGGAATCAAACCTTGGAATGATAGGGGAGTTCTGACTCCATTGATAGAGGACCCGCACCCTAACCCGATAGGGCTGTACCCACTATATCTATACATCATATATGGAGGAATAAAACGTTGGTCCAATATGGGAGTACCAAATCTGCTAATAGAGGACCCACAACCTCATCCACTAGAGGGGGTACCTACTCTATCTGGTCAATGAGTATGGAAGGCCCACACCCTAGAATGATAGGGGCGATCTATATCCAACTATAAAAATGATAAGGGGAACCCTCACCCTAATCCATTAGGGGAATACCAAACCCATAAGAACTATCCAAAGGTATATATCCCATTCTCACGATATTTGGATTTCCATCTCTACCAAAGAAGATAGTTAAGGGAAACCTACACCCTAAATCCACATGGGAGTATCAATCCCAATGTATCTATTTACATACCACACCGATCTTCAGCATTGGTAAAGCACTACTAAAAGAATAATCATGATTATCATATATCGTGTTGCAACACTACCATGGGTAATGGAACTATTCCCCACTAAAATAGGGGAGAACCACTCTACCAGCCTAGAGTCTAGGGGACCCACATCCTGAAGTGGAAGGGAATGGTACCAAACCCAATGTCAACCTAGTGATCCACCCTAATCACTATCCAAGGTTAAGCACTGCTACATAAGATTCATGCTCGAAACACACCACCTTGTATATCATAATCCTAAATGGAGACCATACTCATGTTCTATGTGGAAAAATACTCATGATAGGCTACTCACAAGCTTAAATTTGAGTTCTAGAGAAGGAGATATGGAAGGCAGAATAAATCAATAAGATCCCAGGAGTAGACGATGTGCCTTGGGGTCCACATGACATGTGAGACCACCCAATCACCTAGACTTGTATCCAATATACATGGTTTTACAACCAATATAGGGGTATGCAGTGTGTACAACCCAAACATAACTTGTCCCACTTCACCCGACCCCTAGCCGCGTTCTTCCTCCACACGGCTGGCCAACCATGTCCCTAACACACCGTGTATCCCATACTACATGGTGTTTTTAGGATAAATTACCAATTGGACATGTTCTTTACCTATTCCCATGTATAGTATACCATTTATGTGTACTTTTACCGTATAATTTTACACATCCATGTACGATTACATGACTAACCCTGGACTTATCCTCTTATTGCACGATTTGGGTCACTACATGGTGTGTAACCCTGGTACACAATTTTTAATCCCAAAACGTTTTCTTCCTAGAACAGGAAGGTCTACATGGAATGTCTCCTTGGACTACATGCTACGTAGAAGGTAATTCAAATTTGGAATCACCACTAAAAAATGCCCGATTCGCACCCGTTTACCCCAAAACCTATAGATCAACCTAGGAGAGATCAATAGAAATTGAATTTGGACTCTAAAACCTTAAAAAAATGCATAACAAAGAGTATTGGGACCAAAAATAAAAAAATAATACCTCGGTGGTGAAACACTAAAGCTTTGGGTGTAGAATGATGCCTGGATCAAGCTACTCCTTGATCTGAGGATGATCGACGTCAAAAAATGAGATCGACAACACGACGCTACATTGATTCAACATCAATTTAATAATCCCCAAAGGGAGGATAGGAGTGGATCTCTACTTTTGGATTTCATACACCCAATGTGAGGTAACAGGAGGGATTATGTTAGGTTTTAGTTAATTTTTTATTTAATTAATTATTCCACCTCATAACTCCCTACCAACTCACCTCTAATGAAAACTCCCAGTGAATAAAACTTTATATCATGAATAGGGTAAAAACAAAGTTCTAATATCAACCATGACCTCATATTTATAACCTAAGACTCTTCTTGAGAGTTATTTCACATTTCAAGAGAAACTATGCATTCATGGACAAAATGATTTTAATATTTTTTAAAATCACCACTCTGAGGTTCTCCGAGACATGGATTCCTATGCCGACTCAATGAATGTATTTAGTTTTATTCTTAAAAATATTCCAAAGTCTTAAAGGACAAAAATAGAGTGATTACATGTAATGATACATAGTTAACTAGTCAGGTTTCTCCAAAGAGATTATAGGAATAGTGTTGTGGTGATTATTCCAAATGTAACTATGATGGTTTCTCATTGTATAGGTGAGACAACTTCAATTGTTATAAGAGTGATGTGGAAAATTATATCCAAAGTTACCTAATTATATTTTATATTATTTATTATGATATTTAATGAAAATATATTGATTTTTAAAATGAAAGTTATTGATCTTTTGGAAAAGATAATTCCTTTTTCTTAATAAAAAGGTATGTTTCTATGAAAATGTTTTTATAGATTTTCACTGGACTAACAGATTCCTTCATTTTATTTCTATTATTGAGATTTTGTGATCATCCCAAGTTTAAAAAAAAATTCATAGGGTAAATGATAAGTGAGTATGAGTATAAGGACAAGATGAAAATTGTGAATATTGAACATGAAAAGAAACCTTGTTTTTTTAAAGGAGTTTCCTTTGGTGGAAAAAGTGGATACTAATTAGAAGTGTCTAAATTGCAACATTTGAGTTATTATGTATGATTTAAGACTTAATTCTATAAAAATATAAACCAAAAATATTATTGGGAATGTATTAATGTGGATTATTGTTTAAAATCACTAGAATATGTAACATTTAAGGCTGAGTCCTTATAGTTGTTATTAGAGAATGATTTAGATAACTTTAGGGATTATGAATTTTGGTTAAACATAGGTTATATTTCTATGTATATTCATTTAGTTAAATCCCTATTATATAACTTTTTCATATCGAGGAAATTCAGTTATAAATGGAAGTAGAAGGATCTCAAAAAACATTCCTATATCTTACTAATTACTTTCTTGTAATAATTATTGCAAATCCACGTCCTGATGATTCTGAAACTTTTTCTAACATAAATATTTTTTGAAAAAATTTTAATGCTATTTTAGACACCTCCACTGTACCAAGATACCACCATGGTTCATGGGTTTCTTTTAATAAAATCCCATTTTATCAATATTCTCAATTTTATAAAAAGGTAAATATCATCAAGGCATTTTCATATATTTTAACTTATCACAAGATTTTGAAGCATATTATGATTTTGATAAAGCTGCAGAAGAAGGATACCCTTGCACAACCTATTTATATTTGGTTTTAACTTATAATCTTCAAGATCATACTTAATGTATTTTAAAAGGACCCATTATTGAAAGTTTCAAAACAAAATCCGTCTGAATGATTTATAAAAATCGTGTTTAATAAGATGTTTTGAAATTATATTTCATACAAAATGAATTTCCAAAACTATTTATCTTCCAAAACCCATACAACCCAAGTTGTACATGGTTTATTTGGAAAATTGAATCAAGGGACTTTGAATAAGCTTTAAATGATTTTTTAAATGTGTGGTCCTTCTATCTATATGAATAAAATGAAAATAAAATCAGGTGGACACTATAATCAAGGTATGACGTTACTTCTTCTTGAAATAGTTTTATTAAATTACAGGGAGATGAAATGTCAAATTTCATGATATTAAATACTTCATGAAGTAAGATATTAAGGTAATAATGGATTAGGATAAAAATGAGTGGTATAATATAACCATTGAATTTAAAGAAATCTACTTTTCAAGTATGTATTTTTTTAATGTTCTTAGTCTAAGTAGTAATATAATTATTCAACTCTATGAAAATTATCTTAAAACAAATACATTATCCACTTAATTTTCTTACCAAGAAATCAATGAAATTTTAACCCATCATAGATGTATAGTTTTGTGATTGTTAACATTATCCTAACTATGTTCTCTATCACTCTCTATCAGAACTTGATAGTTAATTTTATCTTCTATTTACATGTTTTCTAATATCGAAACACTTGTATATGTTATCTCTGATGACCTTAGTACTTCCCTTTCTTCTTTTAATGTAGAAGTATTATTAATCCTTTTTATACTATAGGATTTCATTAAAGGTAATAAGAATAGTCAAACCACTACTTTTCAATCCTGAGTCCAAATTTCAAGGATGAAATTTATTAAAGGGGGGAATGTGTCATCCCAAGATTTTAAAAAATAAATACTATGTTTGATAGTGTACATGATATGTCACATCCAGTATAAACAAACAACTAAATATCATTATGTTACCATTATAAATTAGTAATTAGAATGTAGGGAATGAATATTAATAACTAAATTATGAAAATATGGTTTAAAAATGTATATATAATTAATTACTTGGTGACTAATTAGTTATAAATGAAAATAAAACCCTTTTTAAAATAAAAGGAAATGATTTTATGAAAAACTATTTAAATGTGCACAAGTGTGTTTTATACCAATAAATAAATAAATAACTCATGTTGGAATAGATTAATTATATATATATATAATATATTTAATCTAATTTTTAAAATTAAAATTATTTTTTCTATAAATGATATAAGAATGAATATAATTTTATGTATAGACAATTTATTTTTCAAAAAGACAGTTTTGATTCCTTTTAATGGAGAACCTATTTTAAATATAATTTTTTTTTTCACTTTTATAAATTTATTTTGATAAAATATAATTAATTTTTGAAATAGTGATATAAAAAATTATATTAGAGTTAATTTTTGGTATTTTTCAGACAAGTTTATTTTTTGATGAATATTGAAAATACTAAATTTTAATTACAAACTTATTTTTCATCTAATTTGTTTATATAGTTAAATTATATTTTAAATTGGTTTTAAATTATAATTAATTAAATTATAAATCAATTAAACCAATTTATCTCATTGAAATTAGTTTCACTTTGAAATTGGATATAAAAATATTTCAAAATTTTGGAAGTTTTCACTTTTAAAACCTGCTTTTTTATTGTATCCTTCAAATTAAATTTAAATATTTTCCAATTATGTGAATTTAAAAAGGTAAAATGGATTCCATATTTGGATTCATGAGGTTCAAATTATTTTTTATTTAAAATTTCATTTTTAGACATAAAAAATGTTTCCATGGTAAAAAATTATTTAATGCGGTATTGGTAAAAAATGAAACATGTTAAATTTAAAAAGATAAAACCTTAACATACCTAAAACGCACAAAATTAAATGGTTGGTTTAAGTGTGTCTCAAAAATAAATATCTTATAAGATATTAATTTCAATCCAAATTTCTGTAATTTAATTATATCTCAATGTGGTTGGCTTTAAATATAAAATAATCATTATTTTAGTCACTTTCACCCACCTCTCCTCACATATAAATACCAATACTCAACACCCCATTTTGACCCAAAAAGTATTTTAGATCCTCAAATTTATGAAAAAACATATCCTCCATACTCTACCCACTTAGTAGTGATTATTATCTCACCAAAATACCAAATTCAAGTTCCTCAAGGGTCTCTCAAGGAGGTGATATTCAAGAGACAATTTTTTCAAAGCACAACTCTTAATTTGTTTTCTTTTTATACTTTATCCTCACCACATTCATAAATAAATTAATGATAAATATAGAATCATTTATATACTATAGTGTTATGTTTCCAATAGTAATATCTCATATCCATTTAATATCTCATATTCACTTATCAAAAGAAAATAAACTATTGTCCAAATTATGTCGGTTTACTATCTCTATGAATAATGATTCTTCGTTTTCCATTACCACATTAATAGATGATAATAGAAGCTTAATTTTGATTAAATATGATTTAAATAATTATATTATAACATATTTCATATTCTATAAGTAATATATACACATAATATTATATAATATGAAATTAGTTTGTAATGTTCAGAAACAACCGCCAAAATAAACTAAATATTTATCATTAACATTTTATCTAATGAATCATCCTAATATAAGAAATAAAAATGATATAAGAGACCATTAATAATTATGGAATATCATTAATGAAATTTCATTTCACTTTTGTAGTTCTAATTCCATTTTATAGTAACATCCATAATTTTATACTAGTAAAACCGATAATGAAACGATGAAAAGAAAACACCCAAAACCATAGAAATAATGATATATTATTAATGAACGGGTCTTAATATGTTATAAAATAACCATATAAGTCATTATATAAATTAATATAGTTTTTTAATGAGTTAATAATATATTTTAAATCATTATATAATATGTTTTAACACTTTTAAAGAAATTCAAACCTGAGGTTAGTGATTTTCTTAACCTAATTTAAATTATTTGGATTTAACTTCTACTTCATAATTATGTCTTTCTAAGCTTATGTGTGAAATTAATTTTGAATAAATTATTGTGTATATATTTTATATGAGTTTATAGTAGATACATATATTCGATTCATTTGATTAATTCCCACTTCAATGATATAATATTTATAAGGGACTTTATTTTAAAAACTATCTTTTAAAAGTTACCCTTTAAACTCACTTTTTAATTCATGTCCATGTTTTATAAAAATATTTCCAATAATTTTTTTACTATTATATAATTATTATTTAGTTTAATTTATACTCCTGATTTACTTTTTATAAAATGATTTTAAAGTATTCTTTTTTCTTTTTTAAAAACAATGTTCTTTATGACTCTTCTAAAAATAATACAGAAGGAAAGTTTTTTTTTAAAAATTATACATCAAGATAGGTATTTCCTGATGTCATGTTCCTTTATTGTTTCAAATAATCCTTTAAAATTTTAAAATTTTCTTTTTAAATAATATGTTTTCATTTATGATTTTGAGGCTTTGTAAAAAAATATGATCTCAAATTGTAAAAGTTATTTTCCTCTATAATGTTTCTTTTATGTAATATTTATATGTTATGAGTGTGTTATGGTTCTTGGGAATTATTTATAAGAATTGGTGGTTCTATAATAAACCATGTTTGGGTGAGCCCATTATATCTCTCCAATTCATTGGGTAATGAGAGGGAGTTAACTAGTTAGGCTTCACCAAAGAGATTATAGGAATAGTGTTGTGGTGATTATTCCAAATGTAATTATGATGGTTAATCCCTGTGTAGCTGAGAGAGTTAAAATTATTGTGAGAGTTATATGGAAAATTATTTCCCAAGTTATATACATATCTTTAATTGGATTTATTATGATATTTTATAAAAATATATTGATTTCAAAAGGGAATATATTTCTCTTTTTAAAAATATGATTTCATTTTCCTTGTAAAAAGGTATTATTTATGAAAATGTTTTTATATATTTTTATTAGAATAATTGTTTCCTTCCTTTTATGTCTCTTAATGATATTTATTACTCATACCAAGTTTTAAAATGTTTTTTATAGGGTAAATTATAAGTAGGAATGAGGATGAGGACAAGATAAAAATTGTGAATAACGAGTACGAAAATAAACCATGTTTTATTTTAAAAGAGTTTCCATTGGTGGAAAAAGTGGATACTAAGTAGAAGTGTATAATTTTTAATATTCAAGTTGTTATTTATTATTTAATTCCTAATTATCTAAAACTATAAACCAAGAGGATTCTTGGGAATATAATAATGTGGATTTTAATTTAAAATAACTCTAATATGTATATTTAAGGCCGAGACTTTACATTTATATTCCTATGGATACTTATTGAGAATAAATGTTTTCTAATATATTTCCTCTCTAAAAATACTCAATATTACAAAAAATAGTATTAATAAAAAATCAACATTTTTCTCTCTTCATTTGAAAATGATTTTTTTTTCATGTATATGTTTTCTAAATTTTTTTAAATATTTTTTACTACTCTCCAAATATTGTTTAAATTAATTTTTACCCATTTTGACTTATTTCATAAATAATAAAAGGGATATTCTTTTTCATTTTCAAAATGAGTCACTTTCAAATTTTTAAGGAAAACGTGAAAGGAATATTCCTTTTATTGTCCATGGTATGAATGGAATTTCCAGTCATCATGAAAAACCAATGTTTTAAAGATTCCATTATAATCTATAAAAGGTTATTTTCAAATAAACGCATTTTCACAATATTTTTTTTATATTTTAGTTTTAAAAATGATTTTTTCAATGTGAAAATTTTATTTTCCTCATGAAATGTCTTAAGTCATCATTCAAATTCCTTTTCCATCTATGATAGAATCCTTTGATGTTACTCATGATTTTTTGGGGGTATGATCCAAGGATACCATTATTTCTATTTCTTAAAATGGTTTGTTATAATGATGATGAAATTTTAACGAAACCCTTTACATTTTCATGGATTTTGATACGATGAAATGGATATGACACCCATTTCCTTTCATGGGATTGGATATGATAAATGTCTTTTGATTGTGTGGAACATGTATATATGAATTTCATTATGTAATGGGTGGGACCTATATCTGCCTCCAATTTATTGGTTAATGATGGATAACTCATGAGTTAATTATGTAATGTGTGAACCTAATTACATGTTCTTAATTTTATGCATGGACTCATTTTCATGTCCATGAGGTTATCTGTAAGAATTATTTTATGTCTATAAGGTTATTCATGGACCCACTTTAATATCCACAATGTCATGTGTGAATCTGTATTCATGTCCACAAGTTTATGGGAGGGTCTGATTTCATGTCCTTTACTTAATGAGTGAACCTATTTCTATTTATACAAGTTCAAAATGTTATATTCTTATATGTATCACACAAATATATTTATTATGAAAATGTTATTCTATCATGGATTATGTACATTGATTCCATTATGATTATTGTGTTATGAGATAGAAAAACTTATACTATGACTAAAGTTTATGATCTATGATATGTAGTGTATGGTTTTAAATTGCTAATATCATGTTGTTATACCATTATTCCCATGTTATTATTTAATGATCCTTGATATATCCCTTGTTTACCCTTACTAATAATCTGATATCACCATTTATTATCTTTACTTACCCATTTTATAATGAAAGGTTTTTTGTATGATAAGTCTAAGGAGGGTTCTAGTTATGAAGAAATTTGTGGGAGAAAATGAGGTTCACTTGTGAACTAATTATTTATGTGTCCATATTTCAAAATACAATAGACCAAAATGATTATGGTGTGTATCATTATGTTATATAATGAATATTCACCCATTAAGATGTGATATCTATGTATAAATAGGGTGGGTCTCTATAAAATAAATAATAATATTTAAATGTGAAGATGGTTATTGGAAGTAGAAACATAAAAAGAAATTTTAACCACCGATTCAAACCCATTCTCAATGATTCCCCACCAATACTAGAAAATTTTCACCAAAATTCACAATGAGTGTAACGTCACATATAACATTGAAATTTTTTTCAATACCATTATTAGGTGGAGGATTTTACAATGGGCTAACAATTTTTTTTGTTTCTAGTATTAAATATTTGTGGCCTTTTTTAGAGTTTTATAGGGAATAAATATCTAATTAGAGATGATTCCAATGTGATTTATCTCATGATGGATATTATTTTATTTTCAAATATTTTATCAAATAATTTATAATATATTCACGATATCTTTCTCTAAAAAAACTTATGAATTTTCAACATCACTTAAGTCATTATCATAATAAATATCTCTTAAAAATGATATGACTAAAGGTTATGCATATATTGTAAGGATATAATCCATTTATTGTTTACGGAAATAGAAATACCATGCTCAAAAAAATGGGAGTTCATGCAGTAACACTATAATATAAATCAATATTGGGGGACCCTATGAAGTTTAGTATCATCCAGGAAGGTGTAAAAGAATATTTATAAACCTAATATCTCATCAATACTGGTTAAATCAACTTATTAATAATGAAATTATATAATTTTATGTGGTATTTTCTTATTATATTGAAAGGATTAAAGGTATTACATAATAGTTCATGGTTTTTTATGAAATTAAGTGTCATTATTTAGTTTCAATTCATTGATAATGTTTTAAAACACTTGATACGAGGTTTAATTCCTTTCATGAGGACATAATTATATGATGATGACTTATCCCATTTGATAATTCCTAAATGGTACACAAGGGATTAAGGTATCCTAGGAAGAATAATGGGTCACATTGAAGTTTTAATCTATCTTGGAAGTATTAAATAGAATTCTAGGCTATATGGTCTCCCATGAGGACTTAAGTGTCCATGAATTTTTTGTGACATCCAAGAATACTTAAATTTTATGTTAGGATTTAATGTATATATGAATATATTTAGGGTAAATATAGAGTTTCAATCCATTAAAGAATGATTAAAGGTCACGATAGGGTTTATGGTCTCACTGGAGGACATAGGGGTTATGTTGGAGTTTTATATTATCCCTGAATTCCTAAAATTTATGCATGATTTTATGGTATCCATGTATAAAATAAGGGTTACACTTGAGTTTAACCATTCCAAGAAGTCTTAAATTGTATATTGGTGTTTAATGTCCCATAAAAAATATTTAGGGTAATGTGGGAGTCAAGAGGTGTAGATAAATTGGGATTTGTCACATGATATGAGATTCCTATTCATCCCTATTTAGGGAATACAAATCCATGTAGTTTTATGCCATATAATATTTCACATTACAACATTTAAGGTCATCCAAAAAGGTCTCAAAATTTTTCACTTATGTTATTGAAACCATAAAATTTTAGGAGTCCATCAATATTACAAATATAAGACCATTATCTTATAATATCATGTCATATGAATGAGGAAATTTGTTAGTATTTTAATGTTACTCATAAGTAAACTAATAGGTGAATTATTAATATAAATAGTTGTCATGAGACTTATAAAAACATGGTCCTTTCTATTTTATCCTGATAGATGAATTTGATAAAGTTATAGGTATTAATATAGCTCTGATCTTGAAGAGTCTTAATATAAATGATGAACTAGGTGATTATACAATTGGATTTCCATAGAATGGTTACCCATCAAAAAGTAATTCCTAAACACTATGTAGTAGGAAGGATGATCAAATTTATTGGAGGTGAGAAATATTTGAAAAACAATTAGTCTTAATATTAGTGAATAGATTGGATGGGGGTAATTAAGGGAATTTGGGGTGGGTAAATTGGTAGTTCCACCATGAGTGGAACCTAATGAACCGGGTCATTAGTAGAAGAAAATATTTTTATGAAATAAGCTAGAGTGGTGGATTCATCAAAATTCATCCCCTATGTTTTTGGATCTCCAAAAATATGGGTAAGTATATAAATACGACATAATTTTATTAGGGGATATATAATAAATTAAAATTTTGTGTTGGAGATCATGTGGTAGGAAGTTATTGTAAACCTCCAATATTCTGAGATCATATAAAATAAGTAGTGCTTTTGAATAAGAAATTAAGTGTTTAGATACTATTTATGAGTTTCTAATAGGTTGGAAAATTATTCATAATTGATCCAAGGTAGTTCTTAGTCCATAAGTGAATGATAATGGTGGTAGGGATCTATGGGGATTTGTTTCATTGATTTAGTAATTTGGACCCCATGAATTTGAAAATGTATCACTTCATAGAACTAAGGTTGGGCTGTATGATTAAGGTAATCGATCAAATTCATTTTTTACACACATGTATCTTGTGAATTATGGGACCATTTTCTGTATATTATGATTTATCACAAGAATTAGGGGATAGGTGTGGTATGAATATATAATTCTATAGTATATCTATTGATTGGGATAAGAAAATATTTCTTAGTGGTGTAAGTCCCACTAGTTTCTTGATCATAAATATCACAATTAGTTAAAAAATAAACTATGTGCAAGCCTCATGGTTAGACTAGAATTAGTTTATATGAACTCTAGAATATAATGATTCATAATATTTAAAGAAACATATAAAGGTGGGAGATAAAATCTATATTAATAAACCAATTGAGAGTGATAACATTTTAGATGTACAACTTGGGATTTATTTTCTCGTAGAGAGTTTATTTCATCAGATCAAGGGATAAAAAATAATAATCTGATTTTTAATATTGAAATTTTTGTGGAATTAATAGGATATTTTCACTAAGAACATTGGGAATATGAAACAAGAATAAAAGTCAATGTACATTCTTGAATGTTGGTACAAGGTGAGGCATGCAGAAGAGAAGGATAAATTTTATTATTATTTAAACTAGTGTTCCCTATTTTTTAGAGCATGTTCAACTTTACTTCCAAAATATTTATTTCAAGATCATTATGTTAGTAAAAAAAACTAAAAATGAGGTGTTGTTCATGTTTCTTTAACCTGGTGATTTCCTAGTACAAGAATGTGATACCATTGACACCACATGATCCTAGAAAATTTATTTTCAGGTACACAACATCATTAATACTATGTATGTTTAGCGGTACTATAACATCCCCTAGTCTACGGTCATTATTTAGTTCTAGACTAGAGATATATATATAGCCTCAAGCTTGTCTCCCCATATTCTAGGGATTTTTGAATAGAAGGAAAATTCTAAGGTGGAATGTTAGGGTTAATATACATGTATATTAGAGAGAAATATAGATGTAAATGAAGGAAATCATATAATAATCTATAATAAGTAGTAATCAAACATTAATAAATATCCATAAAATATCAAATAAACAACATGAATTTCAATCAGTGACACATCAACTAGTTAAACCATAAATTTAACAACATATTAAATAGATAAAACCATAATCCTTCTATATAAAGTACTTATCACCCATTCTCTAATATAAAATTCCATTCCACACATTAGTCATAGGGAGCTTACCCTTGTCCGGTCCTAAAGTCATGAAACCTAATCGATTACTAACTACTGAGTAGAAAAGGGTGTGACTATAACTCCGTAGTCCACCATAAATGACATTTATAAATATATCTAGTTTGATTAAATGAATATGTAAGTGAAAATTATTTCCAATTATAAAAGTTAAAAAAATAAATATTGAAATAGACTTTAATGCTCATCAAGATCCGTAGTGACACTTGGGACTAAACATACTAGCCTATCCTAGTGTTAGATGACTCTAATTAATAGGTATCAAACCAAAAATATATACACTTACTAAACTATATGTCACACCTTGGGAAACACACCCATCCCAGAACAATAGTCATTCCCTAAGAAATATAACTATCTTAGAATAATAGTCACACCTAGGGAAATATATTTATCCCATAACAACAATCAAATAGGGAGAAATACACCCATACTAGAACATTTGATCATACCTAATGAAAAAACTACCATTAAAACCATAATAAAAAAACATAAATAATTACCAACCTTGGAATAATTCCCTAAATATGACATTTTAAATCACTCAACTTTATACCATGAAATAATAATTTCCTTAATAACCCATTTTCAAAATTAAATCAACACATCATTTCTCACCACCCTGACATCACCCATATCTCTTTCAATTATCATCAATCAACACTTCATAATTCAATATTTCATTTATATTTGAAGCTAAAAAATTATTTGTTAATCATTTTATCTTTACCATTCCTTATCAAAAATACATTTCAAGTGATTATCTTAGGTTTACTTCTATTTTGGGAATAAATATTATAAAATATTTATCTTTGGGAATAAATACTAGGATTTAGATTGTATAAAGTTATTCTAGGTCTAAAGAAAGATATCTGGAGTAACCACACCACACATTGACTAAGAAAATGACAATACATACTGGAATATTCATGAACCATGTGCCTAAAATGTGTTTGATATGAAGGATAAACTCACAAAAAATGGGTCTGGGATCTCCATCATATTCCTCTATTTAGTGCCAATGAATACTTATCAGAAAATTAATCAAACCATATATTTAGGTATGGAATCCCTAGTCTATGGTTCCTATATGGATTAAATTAGAAAAAAATACTATATAATTTAAATGAGTTTTATACATATGATTCCTAGGCTCTAACATTCACAAATTTTGTGAGATCATCCTCTATATGGTGAGGAATCACCAAATTCACCCATAAAAGATATAGGGTTCTTGAGATTGAGAAAAGGGATGAATAATAAAGACTTTAAGGTGAGTTTCAGTGAAAAAACCTAATTCCCCTATTTAATTAATCATATTTCATGGTTTATCATCATGTTTAATTTTAACCATCCATGAATTATTTTAACTCCACCATTTGCTATATACAACATCAAAGGGTTAGGTTTCATGATTTAATAAACTATGATAAAACCATTAGAATTTTTTTTAATATAGTAGTTAGTTTTCTATAGTTTCCTAGAGACTTTTTTCATTGTTTTAAAACTATGTTCCTCCCTCTATCCTCCCTCCTAAATATACACACTATTAACACTAAACATGCACCCTTAGTGATAACTTCAAATTTTCACACTTATGGGCCTTGACTCATGAAATTATCTTTGAGAATTCCCAAATTCCAAAACCAAAAAAATAATATTTAAAATAATAGTTTTAAAAATCTTAGGTTGGAATTTAAATCAAAACATACATGAAAAACCTAGGGTTTTATATCCTCCACACCTTGGAGAAGTTTGACCATGAGGTTTACTTCAGAATGCCAAAGTTAATCTAAACAAAACAACTCTTGACACTAAGTATGTATGTATAATTCTAAATTCCATGAATCATTCTAGTTGAGTGTATGTTTTTACCTCACTCACTCTAGAGTAAATTTTTCACACAAATAAAATTCTCACTTATATTCACAATACAAATTAGATGCTCTTCAAGGTACTAATAATCCCCAAGCTCAGTATCACCTTTTTCAATCAGAAGAGAAGTATGTAGATGAAATCACCACAACTAGGATAGGTAGATAACATCATGAATAACTTGATAACCATTTTGAAGAAAAAAATAGTATAACACTACACATTTTCTATCCACAATCTTAAATGAACTGAAAAACCTAAGTACTGACTTTCCCTAAATTTTAGTTTTTAAATTTCCTAGACTAAAAAACACTCAGAAGAATACCTTGTCACAAACCTTGCACTTAGGGGGTTGACATCTCTAGTTTTTAGACTCCTATGAATGGTATCTAATAACTTCTAAATTAACTAAATGTGTTATGATGTATCATATATGAGATTTAATTGAATAAATGTTAATTTAGTACCCTCAAACAAAATTAGAGATGAAGAGAATAGTTTTCTATACAAATTGTATTAGGTTCAATATTTATAAAATATACATAACAATTTTTTATGTGAATTATTCCAAGGCCAAGTGGATTGATCAAGAATATGAAATATATAGGACACATAATATCATCATTTCCTTTAATATCTTTATTGTCTTATTGAACTATACACTGGATTGTTGATGATAGATAGTGCTCAAATGCATCGGTGTACATAGAACCTTATGCAACATCTACCAAAATCATGATGTGAAATGAGAATCTCGATACAAAAACAATGGAATTAGGGACACCATAAAGGAAACTATTACCCAAACATAGAGCTTACCTAAATAATCCACTTAAAAGTTCTATTAAATTTCTAAAATATCAATTCACGTTCAAGAGTCAATACACTATTACCCAAACTACATTTCTACACTGATGAAACCTTGGTAACATCAATACAAAATCTATAGTATCATTATTCCATTTGCATTTGTAAATTTCTAAAGTTTATAAAAGTATAATGGTACTCTAATGATCAACATTAACCTAATATCAGGTATAGAACTTCATAACAAAACTCATGAAATCCTTATTCATTCTAGGCCACCAATTCTACCAGCTCTTGTATTAGCTAATCTTCACTATACATGGGTGAACTATACATTTAGAGTCATGTTTATCATGCATCCTATCTTAATGCATGAATTTGGTAAATAGGATATAGTTGTAAACATGGATAATATCATCATCATCAATGGTCTATCTATTTTTGGCTCCCCAATATATATATATATATTCTCGCTTAATTTTCAAAACATCAGATCATATATTTTTCTAATATTTTTCTTTTTGAGTAATGAATAAAAAATTCACAAAGATGAAATGAATTCCTTCCCTTGATACTTCTAGACTAAGGTGACAAAAAAATTTCATAAAAATATATTACATCAACACAAATAAATATTCAATAATTATTGTTATGATCCATGAAGAAAACCATAATGGATTAGTATATTTACAAACATGGATAGATAAACAACTGGGACATAAATGAACACATCATCACCCACTATGTTCTTGACAACTTGAACCCTCCATAGATATATCATACTTAAAAACTATTCTTCATATACATGGGAAAAGTAATAACAAAAAAGGATGATCTAAAATATTTATTAAGGGTTAACATGGGAGATATTAATCAATTATCATTTTTAATCATAACATGATAATGCAGTTATGAGAATATGAGCTTAAAATTTGAAAATCATACACAAAAATTCATAATTTATCAACAAGAGTCATGAAATATATCTTGATATATAATAATACATGAATCATAAAGGAATTCCAAAATATGTTCCACAAGAGAATGCAATTGGAATAATATCATGTCATAAAAGTGTAGCATAATCATAATAATAGAAATATTATATCAAGGATACCCAAATATTCATTCATCATATGTTAGGATTAGTATAACAACTCATGTACTAGCAATGGGATTTGGATAACCTCCCATGTACCCTTGTTGGGTTAGAGATAACTTCCCATGTACCCTTTTAATTCATAAACCTTATTCATTTCCCAATGAAATGAATGGATATAATGGACCCACCTATAATATAATCATAATCCAATTATAATTATTCCACAAGATCATGAAATGTTTTATCATATCATCATAGCATAACTCACGTAATAGAAAAAGGGTTTCATCAATATTTTATCACCTAATTCATAAACCATCCAAAAAATAAATAAGAAGGGTATCATTGATTCCTATCCCCATTACAGTGTAAATAACATTAAAATATGTTTTCATAGATGAAAAATTAATTTAAAAGATCATAAGAATAATTCTTGAGGAAAATAAATTTTTTATTTTGCAATCAATTAATTAAAATGTATAAATTTAAAAAATATCAAGGAGAAAATTTTCATTTATAAGAACCATGATGTCTTTAATGGAAGATCAAAATAATTTATGTTTCATTAATTTTGGAATTTTTTCTTATTCCATAGCCATTAAAATAATGATTTTTCCCACCTATAATAAAATGCACCTTGTTCAAAAAATGAAAAGAACATTCTTTATAATTTTTTAGTCAAAGTAAAACAAGGGTAACAATTATTTTAAACAATGATTAAATATTAGTAAAAGCATTCATTAAAAAATTTTAGAATACATGGATAGGGAAAAAATATTTCTGACCATGAAGAAAAAATAATGTTTGTATTCCTTGAAAAACTAGATTGAAATTATTAGTACATAAAGTATAAGAATTGGAAGAAATTTTTTTTACCTAAAAAATAACTAGGGGAGAAGAAAATTCAGGATATTTTTAAGTTATATGTCTTATAATATCATCAATATAAATTTAATAATAAATAATTCTTGTAAAAATGAGATTGTAACATAAAACCCTTTTTTCATTGGTAACTTTAGTATCATAACCCCTTTGAAAGAAATAACATCAAATAAAAAATTATATAATATGAATACACATATATTCATGATATATCATATGAATTTGAAACTATATAAACTTCATAAAAGAAGATAGGTGTGTTAAATAACATATGTCTCTAAGAAGAAAATTTGAGAAGATAAACCCTTACTACTTTGGAAACTTTTGAATCAAATCCTACTAGATGAAATAATTTTAAATATAACTTAAAAAAATGAATTCAAAAGAATCCATGATAAAAAATTTGAAACACCCTAAAAATTTGGTTTAAAGAGACACTATTATTGATATATTTATTAACAGGAAGCCCCGATCATTAAAAGAACCATGATGTACTATAAAAATATTATTATTTAAATGTGACCATTATAACCTAGATGTTATAATGGTAGGTATAAATAGTGATAATAATATCATGATAAATTTTTATAAAGGTTTTAAATTATGAAAATTTATTGATTAATTCATAATAAATAATTACTGAATTTTTAGTAAAGACATTACATATTTCAAAAAAAATTGTTTCCTTCAAAAATGGTTTTGATTGAATTTTTTCCAGGCATACATTATAAATAATTTATATAACTTTTTGAAACTATATATTTATGAATGAATATAATTTATTAATTCTTCATGTTAATATTACCATACAATTTTTTTTTTGATTTTTCAAAAAGTAATATTTGTTAGTGAATAGTAAAAAATACATATTTTTTGTAAAAATATTATTTATTTTCATTAAATAAAATAATTTAAAAATAAAAATATACATTTAATCTGATAATAAATCAAAATTAGTCTACTTTAATAAGAAATAATCTTATTAATTATAAATGAATTTTCATTTTACTCGATTTTCATATAAGTTCATTTTTCAGCTTATAACAAAATTTTCTAAAAACTGTTTTTCATATAGAAAATGTGTTTTTATCTTAATGAATTAAATATAATATCTCTTAATTAATTATTTTAATGTTATTTTTTGATTACATATTTAGTATTATATTTCAAAATTCATTTTATGGTATTTACTGGATAATGAATAAAGTAAATTTTGTTTTATATTTACGAATGCATTTTTTAAATGGTTTTCCTTACGTTTTGTGTGCTTATTAAAAATTAAATTCATCCACCTTTAATAATTGAGTATATTGAAATTTATTTGATACATTTAATTTTAGTAATTTATATAATCTAATAGGGTTAATATTATTTTTGATTATAATGAATAATAAAAATATTTGAATGGTTAAAACAAGTTTACTTGGGGATTAAACTAAGAGATATGGGTCAGATTGCCACAAAAAATTGTTTAATTATTATTTTCAACCATATATTACCCTAACATTGAATTAAAGTCCATTTTGAGCCACTTTCACATTAAGTGGATATATATCATTGAAAACCTTTTAGAAATTCCATGTTAATCCCTTGACTCACTAATAAAAGGGACCATATTCACATCCCTTATTCATAAATTTTATCCATATATCATATCTAGTACCTACTAAAAAATTAAAACTGATTCATTCCCTTAATCATAGTTATTCTTCTCTTCCCCTAAGATTAATTTTTTGGGGAATAAGTTATAAGCCAATGTAGGTCTCTCAAAGAAAAGGTATAAATCTAAACTGATCTTTTTCAGTTTTATTTCTTCTTATACTTCATATAAACCAATTTTATCCATAAAAACATGATTTATAAATTAATAAATATATTGATATATTATTATGATGATTAAATAATCAATTCCATCTTCTTATTTATTTAATGGTAAATGAAGGTATTACTCATGCATATGTGTAGACTACTACCTCTACGTAGCCATGTAATTCATTTTACATCACCAAATTTAATGGTTTATTATTATGATATATTTAATGATTATATTTAATATTTATTAAATTATTATCCTTATATATTTATAATATCTTCTCTACCATCTTACCTTATGATTCATTAGAAAATACCAATGTTTCTCGTGAATACGTGCAGACTACCACCTCAATGGAGTGATATGATTTGTTTTTCATTTCCACATTACTTGGATGGTAATAGGGATAGATATAATTAATATATATACTTTAATATATAATAATGATTTCTTAAATGTGACATATCATTTAAATTTCTTTTATTTCATTCATAAAAAACTGGAAATGTCACTCATATGTACGTACTGATTACCATATCCATGAAGTGATGTAATTAATTTCTCACCAAAAAATTATATGAATAAATATAAAATATTATATAATGATTACATATTATAACTATTAAATTATTATGAATCCATAGGCAATTAAACCAATATAATTGTATAAGGTCTGGAAGTACTGAAACAAAACACACATGATAAAATAAACAATTAACACATGAAATAACAACAATAAAAAAGAATTATCACTAAAAAGTCTTTGAAATGATATAATTGGATTATATATTATAATATAAGTATGAATAATATTACTATAAATATTATAATGAATATACTTTTATCATATGAAGGGTTAGATAAATATCTGTGAGACACATTCCATATTCACCACATGTTTCATTTATGTGGTGCATATAATTCCAATGAATGTATTTTATAATAACTTTCATGAAAATTATGTAAATTTAAAAATAAATATGTTGTCCTCACATTCAAGAGAATTTAACTTAGATATTTCTAAATTTGTAAGTCTTATTCATCTAAATTTTGTTTCATTGAGACATGTTTTATGTTTTTCACCTATTCTATGTTTATGAGTTGCACATATAGATTCATTCAATTGTTGTACCATATGTCATTATTAATTCATTGTATTTAAATATATATTCAATTTTTTTCATATTTTTTTTTATTGTAATGTTACCAATGTTGTAAGGGTTTATCATCTCAAACTGTCTTCTCTGGGACATATGTAACATTACACACCTATATTTTTTTATAATGTGTATTTACTATCCCATTGATATATTATATCATGAATATTAGTATGTTAACACTATATAATGTTTAATTTTAATATATTTCTTTCATGGAGTTCATGAATCACAAGTTCCCAAATTTGGTAAGGGTTTTACGTTACAATCTAAATTTTAATAAGATTATTTGTGCTTATATTTATCATAATTAAATTATATGATCTATCTATACCAAATAATATGAGTGATATTCTCCTGAGGTTATTTTAATATATTACATGTTTTATTTTAATTTTACAACTTTTATGTACTCAAGATATTGAAAATAAGCCTTTAAGGAAAACTGAAGTTATGTTTCACCTCAACAGGGAATGGTTTCTTCGATTTCTATATATTATTTAGAATGGTTTAAAAAATGTTTATAATAATATCTAATAATTTATTAATGTTATTTTTACCTATGTTTGAATTCATATATATATATATATTTCTTAAATGATATTTTTACATCTTTCAATTGAGGTAATAATTTCTATTTAATAAAAATGTGGAAGGAATATATGTTTTTCTATACACCACAAGAACATATCTTCCTACTGTCATGTCTTATCATTAATTTTAATCTTCCTTAATAGTTTTCCATGGGTATTTTAAATTAAATTGATTTCCCTATTATTTTGGAAATTATTATATTATTATAATGTTATTTAAAAATAAAAATGTCATTTTCCTAAAGAAATGTTTTAGAGTTTTTTAAATTTATTTTCATTTATAACAGCATCCTTGGATGTTTCTAATGTTTTAATAGGGATATGATCTAATGTTAATATCTTTATTTTTTTCTTATATGGTTTATATCATGATTTATTATTGAATCACACATTCTATTCCATTGGATATGCTTCAGTATAATGATAAATGTTTTCATGATCTTTTGGGACATATATGAATAGATTTTGATTATGTGATAGGTGGTTCTATTATAAATAAATTATGGGTCATTAAATTATAAAATAAATATGTAGCGACCCAACCCTAGTAAGTTAGGATATGGCATATACTATTGATTATATTTTCATAAGATACAATTGAATCACATCCTAATGGACCAAAGAGTTTAATAGTCTTGGTAAACCAGATACATACATGAAACTTAAATTAAAAATTACACTAATTACAATATATTTTTTTTCTTTCAAGGGTAATAAATCTATTTCATCTAGTATATCCTTATATATATTTCATAGCATGCTTCTTGGATTCCTAGGGAATGGAAAAAATAAGGGCGAACTCAAATTCTTACTATGGGTAAAGTATAGTGGAGGAAATAATGAATCAATAAGAATAATAATTATGGAATGATAAATAACTGATCACACATACCATGTAATCAAAAAATGTATAAGGAATCACATAAAAATTATGGAAAGAAAATAAACTAAAAACACATTCCATTAAAATAAATATATAAGGAAAAAATCAATATGGTGAGGTAAGAAACTGAAACACATTACATTTAATTAATGAAATGAAAATGAAATAAATCTATAGATATGTTGATTAAAAGTATCATGGATATATAATAACTAAATAAAAATGTTTGAAATGCTTAATTATTGAGATTCATGGATCTGTCACATGAACCACTATACCGTCAAGATCTATCCCCATGATAGTTTATGTTTATGGGTAGAAAACTTTCTATTCTTCTTGGAAAAAACTCGAATAGTTTTTCACAAAATAATTTCATCTCATGAGAATACCGATGCATTAAGGGGATATATCAAGTCTAGGCCCCACCAGTCACATCATATCGAAATCATTCCTCACATATCAAATAATTGATTTAAGTTAAAAAAATGTTCCTTATCAAATATCCATATTGAATAAAGGATACAGATTTATCAATATTTCCCCACATAATCAAACAACTTTAAAAGTAAACACTATATGAAAAATGTAATACAATTTAGGCAATAATCACATCCATGAAAAATGATATGGATATTTAGGGTAAATTCAATGTCAAATGATCATAGGAAATTGAATATTTAAAGGGGACTAAAAACAATCAAGGAAGTTAATGTGAATACTATCATTAGATAAATAAATCATAAAAAATCTAGAGGAAGAATAAGGATGGTATAAATACAACATATCCCATGTGGATTAAAATTAAAGGGTTATTGTCATTGATGAATAAATATACTATAAAAAGATATTTTGAAAACATTCTTTAGGAAAATATCCCTTTGTTTTGAAAAAACTTTTGAAAAACATTTTATTTATAAATAAATTTTTAAACAAATTTCTTTAAAAATCAAACTTTTATACATGAAAAGGAATATTCAAAGAAATGATGGTGGATAAATCCATACTTTCCATATGAGGTAAAAGAACATTACTTTTTCACGGTAAAAGGTTAGAAAAATGACATGTTCAGAAAGCGATAAGAATATTCCTTTAAAAGAATTGGTAAAAAACAAAAAGGGTAAAAATGTCTTTAGTAAATCATTTTGGAATGGTTAAAAACGTTTTTTTGAAAACCTTTTTTGAAAACATGGATTTTAGAATAAAATGGGTTCTCTGACTAAAGAGAGAATGATGTAAGGTTTCCTTAAAAACATTTTCTAAAACATTTTGAGCAGGAAAAAGTATAAAATTGGTACTAATACTTGAAAAAGGTAGTGAATAACCAAATTATAGTAAAATGAAATGGTTTATTGAAAAATGGTCATTTAATTTCCTCAAATGGAAATGAAATATCATTAAAATTATTCTTGAGGAAAATAATATTTAAACATTACAAAGTGTCCCATACCATGAAATATTTCAAATCATTATCCTCATGAAGGAATAACATTAAATAAAAGTTTTAAATAACATTAATATAAAAATATTAATGATATAATATTTTAAAATGGGTAATATAAATACCACAAAAGAAATATGTGGTTAATATGACATTGATCTCACAAATGTAAAAAGTGAGATGAAAATCCTTTACCTTGTTTTTCCTTCTAGGTGAACGTCATTTAAATTCCGGTATAATGGTTTTAAATATGTTAATAACTTATTTCCGAAACATATTAATATTTATGATATCATATATAATCTTTTTATAATATCTTATTACTCGTTTTGTTAACAATATTTCATTATTTTCACTTTTTCATGTGTTAATTGTCTAGTCTGTTGGGTATGTTTTGACTTGCTAGTTATTGTTCCGATTACTTAGATCATGATTACATAATCTCCAGAATGTGAACCATTATTTTATTATCATATATACATATATATCCAATATATATATGTTTAGAATGTAACATATTGGCTTTATCCAAAGGTAAATATAATTTAATTTTAGTTTAAATTCTGTAAAATGACCCTTAGTTTGATACCAAGGAGGTTAAGAGTGGTCCCAGGGGTATCCATGGCTTATTTGAAGCCCAGAGTACCAAAAATGGATAAAACGGGTTGGTATGCATGATTTGTTAAACTTTGTGACCTAGGGTGCATGATAGTGTGACTAGTTGTAGGTCTTAGATAGTGGGAAAACATACAATTTTCACATGGTTAGTCAAACCGTGTGCCTAACTGTGTGAGGTGCCCCAGTGAAGCAGAACCTGTAGCATGGATGGAACATGGTTTGGATAATTGTTCACAAACCATGCGATCCCTATAGTGTAGGAAAAAAAAATTCTATTTTCCTTTTTAGGAAATGTTTTTAACCCCCCCTCTTTCTTCCCTATCTCTACCACTTAGGTTTTTCTCCCCTTACAAGTGCACAAAACCCCCTCCTCTCCTCACTTGGGATTTTATTATTTCTCCATCAATAGTGATCCATTTACTTTACTTCTAGAATATAGGAATCCACATGGTTAGTTCTCTCATCTGCACCCCTTGATTTCTCACTTTTTCAAATCCTTGTTGGTTTATCTCCATGCAACAGATTTATGCCCTATTTGGGGGTTTTCTTAAATCAATTTATTTATTAAAACTTAGGTTTAATAAAGACTTTATATTATATGTGGGGAGTACTACAACCATGAGGTATATAGTCTACTCTTTTTACCTTTATTTTCATCACTTTTTGGCGTTGTAATATTATGCTTCTATTCGAAACCTACCAATAAAGATTGGTTACCACATAATAAATTAACCAGAATGGTTTTCCATGCCCATAATGAACTTTTATTATGGTAAAACCCATTTATATGGTGTTATTATTGTCTTTTCCATCCCATTAGGTGTTCCCAACCCAAATGTCCCACTTTTCCCATTATTTTAAATGATGCAATTACCTTGGTTGATTGTGGAACTTTTTTATATGCTTTAAATTAATAAAATGAACTAAGAAGGGTGTTAAACCATGAATTGGATCCCTTGATAATGTCTATGATTGATTATAATTGTTTTTACATGTATAATTCCATAATCATTGATATGTTAATGTTTCATTGTGAATATCACTTGCCTTGTGTTTAAATAATCATGCTAGTATTGGTAACCTTGGGACTTATGGAAATTTCTTGTTCAATTGATTTCAATGCTTACTTTTATTCCATATTCCATTTATTTCCCTTATGACATGACTTGTGTCTTGTGTTCTATGCCACATCCTATTCTTATTGCATTGTTCCATAGGTAAATGACTTGAATTAGAATGGTAAGCTTGGTCAAGCTTGATAGCTTGAGTGAATAGAATTTCATTGATGACATAGTGGTTAGAGGAACATTGATTCTACATGCATTTCTTATATTTCATTGATTATACACATTTATTATTGCTTATTCCCTTGTTTAGTGTCTTGATCTATATTTAAGGCCTTGGTAAGCTTGCTATCTTTTGTTGTTAAATTACATGTGACGATATGCACTTGTTTAAGTCTTATTCTATGTAGATTATGCCTCATAACTTTCTTAATCTCAATTAATTCCCTTTTCCTTAATATATGAAATGTTCCATTATTAATTATATTGAAATTCATATCTTGTTTAAATGGAAATCATGTGGTATTGAGATGATTTTTTTTGGATAGAAATAATAAATGCATTTCATGATATGTAAACCTTGTTTGATATGGAACTTGACATGAGATGGGAGAGAACATGGATTTTGTATTAAGGTCAATTGGATGGACTCTTCATGCTCGATGGGTTAGAACCCAACATGTCGGGAGCGATGATTTGTCTTGCTAGAAAAGGGATTCCTGGGTAGTTTATTATACTTCGAGTGATATCGGTCCCCTAGGGGAGAAAATGTCGATGAACCTTTTGGTAAGATCGCTACACCATGCCTTGAGTGATATTTGATCTCCTTGTGAGATACCTAGGACAAAATCAATGGTTACCATACCTCATGGGGATACTTTGGATGTTTTAAGGGTCTTCTTAGATGCTATCGATGGTATTGGATTATATCGTGTGTTCCTGTTATGATACTTGGGATTCTTTTAGATTACCTTGGATGGACATGAGACTCCACCTCATGAATTGATAGTTTTATTTAATTGAAATGTTTGATTGTTAGGATTTATTATTTTGATGAGATGCATCCTTTAATTTTACCTTTATTTTTTTTATTTGTGTGTACTTATGCATGTTTTTTCAATGAAATGGATATGAGACCCCAAGCCAGATCACAAGCTTGGAGATATGATTTTGTTATATGCCTTGTTCACATTGTCACATGTTATATATATTGGGACCTACACAGGTTTCTTATTCAAACTTTTGATATAGTCTGAAGTAGGTGCTATGAGACAAGTTTCCATTAGGAACTAAGACCAAGATTAAATTTTTTATTTATTTAATGTTCTATCATTTATTTTTATCTGAAACACAGTATCTTATTTATAGCACAAAATAGAAAGGCATAGACACCATGGGTGCCGACCTACTGAGATTATTATCTCACACACTACTTTGGAACCATTTGGTACCTGAGTAGACTTTATTCTCATAGGTATGGATAAAGGGAAGCATACTGATTTCAATTTTTGAGTTGATTTCTATTTAGGATAGAGCCTTAGGGGCAGAAGACCGAGCCTATTCTCAAGATGATATAGTGGAAGTTTTTGACCTTTTTTTAGTTTTTGATATCATAAAGTATATGATATTACTCCTATCTCCCATGAAATAACGTTTTTATATAGATATGTGACATCATCATCATTTTGGTATCTAGTATTATTATCCCACTTCCACAGTTATCTATTTCTTCTTATTGGGTTATTTATTATTTCTAGTATTGCCTGCCTTTATATATGCTTCCACTATTTATTATCTTTTTTTTACCACTGTGAATACTCAATTTACAAGGTAATAGTCTCCCTATGGACACACCCTAAGCCCTAGATTCTAGTCTAAATCCTATGTATTTTAGGTAGATGCACTTTAGGTAATGCGACCAACTAGTCTCGGGCCACCTTTAAGTGGAATTTGGGACTGGGATGCTAAAAAGTTGTATCTGAGGGTTTTTATTTTCCTTTGTCTTATTATTTGAAATTATACAAGAGTCTAGGATATATGAATTTATATCTGAACCTATGCTTGGATGTAGCTTACCCATGTATAGGGGAAACCCAAATTTTTTGGGATGGGAATTGCAGTTACTGATTATGCCATTGATGGTTGATATGACTTCACTATTTGGTAATGCACATGATTTGTGATGTTATTGATATTGGTTTGATTGGAATGATGATTTATTATTAATACAACCCAATGAAATGAGGTAATTTCATTACATTCATCATACTAGGCACCATAGGGAATAGATTGTCATGCATAATTCCATTCCAAATATACTTTAAGCATGCATCTGCCAGTTTTCATGTGATTTCATCTGTGCATAGTTGCTATATCTTGTAGTGTTAATTGTTATAAAGATTTTAGAGTGCCTATTTACTTATGAATATATAACTATTCTAGTTAAATTTTAGGGATATGTTATGATTTGGGTTAAGTGGATGCCACTTTCAACTCATGAGGTGTATGGGCCCTCATGGATTGGGATGGTTATCCACCTAACTCAACTAAATGAAATGGGTCATTAAATCCTTAAATTTAAAATGAAAACCACATGTTAAAAGGAAATGGAAACCTTATATGGTAATGTGTGACCTTTTCCTTACCTTAGTATGGGATGTAGGCCGAATTCCTTGTAAACCATTTTAGGGTCCTTTATTCTTATCTGGACCTGTCTCTTGGAGCAAGTTGTCAGTTGTGCTATGCTCAGAGACAGGCCATGCTCCTATCCTCTTATCACTTTCCTTATCTGTTGTTCCATGTTTAGTGAGGTCTTTTACCTACCCTTATTTATCTAATTTCCTTAACTTCTTGTGCTTTATATTATAAATATTTTATGAGGCATGCATTTGGAAATTATAGAGCTATTCCACCTTGACGTACTCATGATACATGCTAAGAGAGTGATGATATGTACACTCCGAAGGTGGTGGGCCATAATAAACCCATTATACCTCCTATAGAACCTCCTAATAAACCTCCTATTGGTCTTCCACTAGGCACTAATGATCATTTAAAGGATAGTTTTTAGAGGTTTATGCAGACTATTTAGGGTGCTTCCCATCCTACCCCGACTATGGAAGAGATTACATGGGATTTTAGTAGTAGCATCCTACAACTTTCTTAGGGTTTGGTGGTTATCATGTTATAGAGTCATGGATAGAATCTATGATATCCATATTTGACCATATTGAGATGCCTCCAGAGTTGAGGGTCAATATTACATCCTATAAGCTTTGAAACTCCTCCAAGTGTTGGTGGGATGTCATATCATAGTTAGAGCGTTATCAAGAAATGAGATGGGAAGGCATCCAGAAACCTTCATTTGACCACTTATTTCTTTATAATTTGAGGGTGGACTAATCTAGAGAGTTCTTGTATCTTCAATAGGGCTCCATGATAGTTCTTGAGTATTCAAATCACTTCACTAAGCTTTTGTGTTTTTATCCATCTTTGATAGGTGACAAATTGAATACTGAGAGGCTTTTGAGGATGAACTTAGATACATTTTACACTCATAGGTGAATTTATTTTAGTTTTATACTATTACAGATATATTTAACCAATCCTTTATCATAGATTGTAATCTTAGAGAAGCTGGTCCTATGAGCCTGGTCAGTTCTATTCTACATCAGGGTGACAGTTCTTTAGGCAGTAGAAAGAACTGATTAGAGGGTGCTTATGGGGGTTGTTCCAGCCAGGTGATAGGTACTAATAGTTCCATATTATGTCACCAATGTGGAAGTATAATCCATGAGAAGACCTAGATAATGAAGAACCCAATAGAATGTATAGATTGTGGTAGGATGGGTCATCTATAGCATTTCTGCCATTATTTTCCTCCAACATCTAGTGACAAGGATCTTTATTAGTACTTCCATCATGTAAAGTATCAATGACACCACATAATATTAGGAGTTGTTCCTATACTAGATGATCAATATGAGGTAGTATCGGCCATGATCAAGGTAGTCAGGCTTTAGATCATCAGCGACTGCATAATGGATTTGCTTAGGCTAGTCAGACTGTATCCTAGGGCAGTGGTTTAGGACATGTGTATGTAGTGTGGCCAGTGTCTGAGGAGCAGAGTCCCATTCCATCTATGGTTAGTGATATTATCTTGGTAGCCTCTAAATTAGTTTCTACACTTTTTGATATAGGCACATCATACTCTTTCATATCTGATTCATGTGTGGAAAGCCTTGGTCTTACTATCGAGTACTTTTGTGTTGTTATGTCTACCGACACTCTGCTAGGGGTCATAACAGAGTGAATACATCAATTTCAAGAGTTCCCCTTAAGATAGGTGGGTACCATTTCTTATGGAATTTATTTTTCCCCAAAATGAATGACTTTGAAGTCATCATCGATATAGACTAGCTCATACTTTATCATTCCCAAGTGTATTTCAGTCACCATCGAGTGTCTTTCACATCACCCAAGGACATTGATTATATGCACAAGGGAGAATGGGATATCCAAGAAGATCAAGTTGGAACCAAAAAATACGGGCTTGGTAGAGTGACCTCTCAGTTAGTGAGTCTCTTTATGAGTGATCAGGGAATAAAACTTGTGGGATTCCCTCCAATTGTGGATCATTTCATGGAAGTATTCCTTATCTATTTCTCTTGCTTATATCATGAGAGATAGGATGAGTTCACCACTGAGCTTGTTCCAGGTTTGGCACCAGTGTCCATTCCTCTAGATAGGATGGTACTGAAGAAGCTTCAGGAACACAAAAAATAAGCTCTAGGATCTTGAGACTATAAGTTTTATCAAACCCATCACATCGCCATGAGGTTCACATATTTTTTTTCTCCAAGAAGGTGAATGATACCCTGTGATTGTGTGTGGATTATAAGCAGTTGAATAAGCTTATAGTGAATAATTATTATCCAATACCTCCTATATATGACCTCTTCGACCAACTTTGAGGATTGATAGTTTTCTACAAGATCTATTTGAGGCTAGGCTATCATTAGGTTCATGCGAGACCATTGGATATACCATGTACAACATTCCATAGCATGTATAGATTGTATGAGTACTTGGTTATGTCATTCAGCTTGGAGAACACGCCATTAGTCTTCATGTATTTGATGAATTATGTTTTTCACCCGTATCTTGATTCCATCATGGAAGTCTTCATAGATAACATCTTGGTGTGATCGATTACTAGACATGACCATGCCATCCATCTTTAGATCGTGCTAAGTACATTGAGAGAAAACTAGCTTTATGAAATGCTCACTAAATCCCACTTATTGATTAGTAAGGTTCACTTACTGGATCATATCATAGCACAAGATGGAATATATGTTGACCCAAAGAAGGTGTTCTCTATGGATTCATGGGAGAATCCCAATAATGTGATTGATATACACAATTTATTAGGTCATGGAAGATATTATAGTTATTTTAATCAAGACTTATCCCACTTAGCAACACCTCTTACGAACCTGAATAAGAAGGGTGTGTAGTTACTATTGTCTAAAGAATGTGAGATGACATTTTAGAAGTTAAAAGTAAGACTCACTTCAAATCTGATTTGGATTCTTCCTGGACTGGGAATAAGTTATACAGTTTATTGAGATGCTTTAAGAATCTAGCTAGGTGCATTTTTGATTCAAGGTGATCGAGTAATTTTTTATGGATCTCATCAGTTGATGCCATATGATAGGAACTATCCTATGCAAAATATCTAGCTAGAATCAGTGGTTTATGATCTTCACTATTGGATACATTATCTTTTGTGTGAGCGGTTATTTATTTACACAAATCATAAAATATTAAAGTACATATCCACACAATGGGACTTGAATTTGAGGCAGTGTAGGTGGGTGGAATACCTACAATATTTTTATTTTGATCTTGCTTATACCCCTGAGAAGAGAAATGTTGTGGCTTATGTATTGAGCCATAAAACTCAAATGAAAGCTATCCAAGTGGACAACAATGAGTGGTAGATTATGGATTTTATTTCTGAGTTGCATTTGGAGGTTTAAGAGAAGAATGGGAAACTAGTTCTAGTAGCTTTACCAGTGACATATTCTCTCCTATAACGGGTTTAGATGTGTTATTTATCAGATTTTGAGGGCCTCATTTTGAGGGAGAGTATCACAGGAGAGAACCCACCTCTAGGTTGGGTTGTTGATAGTAGTGAGACCCTGTTATAGCATGGGCATGTTTAGGTTCCTTCAGATATATGGGAAGAGCTAATAAGGAAATCTTATGCCTCCATTTGGGTCGTTCACCATGAGATTACCAATATGTATCAGAATATGCATCGCCGGTACTTGTGTCTAGGTATGAATAAGCAGATAACAGGCTTCATCACTCGGTGCTCCACCTGTTAGTAGGCGAAGGTAGAGCACCAAAAACCCATTGTACGTCTATAACCTCTATCCATTCTAGAGTGGAAATGGAATGAAATCACAATGGATTTTGTTGCAGGCTTGACTAGAGTTCCTCAAGAAAGTGACATAGTATGGATGATCATTGATAATTTGACCAAAGTCGCTCACTTCTTGATAATCCAGGAGACCTACTCTATTGATGTGTTGGGTAAAATTTATATTTGTGAGATAGAGAGACTTCATAGTGTAACCCATTCTATAGTTTCGAACCAAGATGCCCAGTTCAAATCATATTTCTATAAAGGTTTGTAGAAAGCATTGGATTCATAGGTGCTCCTCAGTATTACATATCACCCTCAGATGGATGGGTAGTCCTAGTGGATGATTTGAGTGTTAGAGGATATTATTAGGGACTATATTATTGATTTAGATGTTCCCGATAGAAGTATATTTATTTGGTTGAGTTTTCCTATAATAACATCTTTCAGGAAACAATTAATATGGTTCCTTATGAGGATATCTATGGAAGATTGTGTCATTCACCCCTATACTGGCTAGAGGTAGGGGAGGTATCTCTATTGGGTCCTCGTCTTATTTAAAATATTTTAGAGAAAGTACAGAAAATTTAGAAGTTTATGGATACTAATCAGTCAATGAAGAAGTCTTATAACTATCAATGTTGTATAACTCTAGAATTAAAGGTGGTATATCAGATCTTTTTGCCTGTATCGCCTCGTTTGGGACATAAACAAATCAGGAGAAAGGGAAAGTTATCTCCGAGATATGTTTGGCCTTTTGAGATAGTGAAACGAGTTGGGATGGTGGAATATTGGTTTTTATTACCTCATAGGTACCATAAAATGAACATAATCTTCCACATATCTTAGATTTGAAAGTATCATCAAAACCCATATCATTCATTTTATTTGGATGACATCGATCTCGTGGCGTATGTGTTCTTTGAGAAGAATCAGATTCACATAATTGATTATAGTACAAAGGTTCTCCGAGGCAGGTCAGTTGATGTTATTAATATTTTCATGAATTATTATATACTCCCTTTACTTATTTTATATGAAATGTGCATAATTTGTGTGAAATATTAATGTTTTAATACTAAGTATAATTTTTGAACATTTTTAGAAGTAGTCCAATTGAGGTAGTTTACTATTTTATTTATAACTATCACTATACTGATTCACATTGTGTGGTTCTTGTTTTGTAGGATTCCTTATTCAATTTATCACATATCATTAGAAGGAATCATGGTCCAATTCTACCATTTGAAGGCTCATATGGACCACACAATATGACCCTAAGAATTTGTGAAGAAACTGGACCATCCATGATGATTGAGTTACTGGTCTCACTCCCAAACCCATATTTTGTGAAACTCCACCATTTGTTCGTGATTATTCAAAAGAATCATGAATAAAAATTTCAAGGACCAACTCTAAGAACAAGGGGCCCAACTAATGTCTTAAAGTCCATCCCACCATTCTAGACGAAAATTAAAATCCGGACACTATACATGACATATCTCATTATGTAATCATCAAATAGAGATAATATTTTGTAGTGTGAAAGAGAGGATATAGGCGGTTGACTTTGTTGAAGAAATCATTCGATTTTGAAGGCATATTCCTATTCAAAAACCCTTTCACATTTTGGACTTTAAAAAGACTGGATTGAAATGGACAGATTAAAATTGTTTAATCAGCCAGCCATAACTTTGGCTACATAGGTCCAAATGCCTCCAAATTTTGAGAGTATTCGACCAGCCTTATTATCTAAAACTTTGAAGAAGGAGATATCTCAAGATTCTACTGTCTAGACGTCCAAATATTCAATACAAGTGGAGGGATAGATTGGGAAGGCAAACAGTCTACTTCCTTTGTCTATAAATACATCCCCCTCCACTCCTTCAAAGGGGTTGGAATTTTAGAAGAGAGGAGCATCAATTGGCACGAACAAAACCTTGAAAAAGGCTTGAGAGGACCTACCATACTCAAGTTTTCACTTGATAGACCTTTCATCCTATCTTTGGGATGTTATTAATATTTTCATGACTTATTATATACTCACTTTACTTATTTTATATGAAATGTGCATAATTTGTGTGAAATATTAATGTTTTAATACTAAGTATAATTTTTGAGCATTTTTAGAAGTAGTCCAATTGAGGCAGTTTACTATTTTATTTATAACTATCACTCTACTGATTCAAATTGTGTGGTTTATGTTTTGTAGGATTCCTTATTCAATTTATCACATATCATTAGAAGGAATCATGGTCCAATTCTACCATTTAAAGGCTCATATGGACCACACAATATGACCCTAAGAATTTGTGAAGAAACTGGACCGTCCATAATGATTGAGTTATTGGTCTCACTACCAAAGCCCATATTTTGTGAAACTCCACCATTTTTTCGTGATTATTCAAAAGAATCATGAATAAAAATTTCAGTGACCAACTCTAAGAACAAGGGGCCCAACTAATGTCTTAAAGTCCAGCCCACCATTCTGGCCGAAAATTAAAATCCGGATACTATACATGACATATCTCATTATGTAATCATAAAATCGAGCTAATATTTTGGAGTGTGAAAGAGAAGATATATGCGGCCGACTTTTTTGAAGAAATAATTCAGTTTTGAAGGTATATTCCTATTCAAAAACCCTTTCACATTTTGGACTTCAAAAAGACTGGATTGAAATGGATAGATTAAAATTATTTAATTAGCCAGCCATAACTTTGGCTACATAAGTCCAAATGCCTCCAAATTTTGAGAGTAGTCGGCCAGCCTTATTATCTAAAACTTTAAAGAAGGAGATATCTCGATATTCTACTATCTAGACGTCCAAATAGTCAAGACAAGTGGAGGGACATATTGGGACTGCAAACAGTTCACTTCCTTGGGCTATAAATACATCCCCCTCCACTCCTTCAAAGGGGTTGGCATTTCAGAAGAGAGGAGCATCAATTGGCACGACTAAAGCGTTGCCAAAGGCTTGAGAGGACCTTCCATACTCAAGTTTTCACTTGAGAGACCTTTCCTCCTCTCTTTGTGATGTTATTAATATTTTCAAGACTTATTATATACTCCCTTTACTTATTTTATATGAAATGTGCATAATTTGTGTGAAATATTAATGTTTTAATACTAAGTATAATTTTTGAGCATTTTTAGAAGTAGTCCAATTGATGCAGTTTACCATTTTATTTATAACTCTCACACTAATGATTCGAATTGTGTGGTTCTTGTTTTTTGGGTTTCCTTATTCAATTTCTCACATATCATTAGAAGGAATCATGGTTCAATTCTGCCATTTGAAGGGTAATATGGACCACACAAGATGACCCAAAGAATTTGTAAAGAAACTGAACCATCCATGATTATTGAGTTACTAGTCTCACTCCTGAAGCCCATATTTTTTGAAACTCCACCATTTGTTCGTGATTATTCAAAATAATCATGGATAAAAATTTTAGGGCCCAACTCTATGAACAAGGGGCCCAACTAATGCCTTATAGTCCAACCCACCATTCTGGTTGAAAATTAAAATCCAGACACTATGCATGACATATATAATGATGTAATCATCAAATAGAGCTAATATTTTGTAATGTGAAAGAAAATATATAGGTGGTAGACTTTTTTGAAGAAATCATTCGGTTTTGAAGGGATCTTCCTATTCAAAAACCCTTTCACATTTTGGACTTCAAAAATACTAGATTGAAATGGACAGATTAAAATTGGTTAATAATCCAGACATAACATTGGATAAATACGTCCAAATGCCTCCAAATTTTGAGATTAGTCGGAAAACCTTATTATCTAAAACTTTCAAGAAGAATATATCTCGAGATTCCCCTTTTGGTATGTCCAAATCGTCGAGCCAAGTGGAGGGATGGATTGGAAATAAAAACAGTCCACTTTCTTGGGCTATAAATACATCCCCCTCCACTCTTTCAAAGGGGTTGACATTTCAGAAGAGAGTAGCATAAATTGGCATGACCAAAGAATTTCCAAAGGCTTGAGAGGACCTTCTATACTCAAGTTTTCACTTGAGAGACCTTTACTACTCTCTTTGTTTTCATTTACTTTTGTGTTCTTCATTATTGTAATCTTGTAAGTCTCTTTCTTTGTAATTCTGTTTTAATGAAAGTTTCTTCTTCAATATCTCTTATTCTTATACAACTTCTATAGTTTTATATTAATGTTATTAAAATAGTTTAAATATAGTTTAATCCCCTTACCTTCTTTTTCTTCCTCATTCAATCGAAAATCTGTTTTTAATTACCATTATTGTTCGTGTCTGTGTGTTTGACGCACCACTCTTTTCTTATCCCTTCATTTTTCTTCTCTTCTTAAATTATAATCATAATCATTATAACCAGATTTTTAAACACCCAAATGGATGAGTAAATCTCTCATTGGGGTGAGTTATAATTTAGGTTTGTTAAGTGATTGAGAGCTTTTGTTCGATGAATATTCTTTGAATTAACATTGTGTATGTTGGACTTAACATGTCATGGATTAATGACTTGTTTTGTTTAAGATGTGGTTTTCATGGATTATTGGAACCATAAATACACCACCATAAATAATCTTTGATTTAGATTCAAACCTTAAGTTAAGTTAAGGCTTTGATTAAATCATTAACACTTAGTAATTCTAATTAACGTCATCTTGTGACATGGGTGTTAATTTAATTTAATATAAAGCAAAGCTCGAAGATATCACAAGCTTAACTACCTAATGATGAAATTAATAAAATATTTATAAATTTGTTAAATCAAACATCATCCATAAATTATTTCATAATCTCTGCAAACAAACCCCCCAATCATAATACAATCAACTAAAAACAAATGACTGTTACAAAGTATCATCGCCGAGGATTTGACCTGAGTGCTGCTATATACATTAGCAGAGCATCGAAAATTTGACCGATCGATTGGAGAAAATCGGATGTGCATTTAAAATGGCGCCGTTTCCGGGGATGGTGCTTTAATTAGTAATTAGTTTCTGGTTATTGTAAAGAAAACAAATTTTTTTTTTAAAAAAATTGAAAAAAAACACAAAGAAAAACCCGTCTTCTCATAAAAATCATAAACTGAAAAAAATACAAAGAAAAACCCATCTTCCTATTTCTTCCAAAATCTCTCTGAATGCCCCGTAGCCTTCCAAACAATCCCTCAGATTTTTTTGACCCTGAAATTGAGCGAACACTTCTCCAACTTAGGAGGAACATAAGAGATAATCAAATAATTCAAGAACTAGTCCTTGTACAACCAATTGAATTAGATATGGCCAATCCTAGGGAAAAAACACTTAAAGAACTTGCTGCTCCTGATATGAATTACCGACCTCTTGGTATTCAATATCCAAACATTAAATCTGACTTCGAACTCAAATCGGCTTTGATTCATCTTCTTCCTCATTTCCACGGGCTAGCTGGTGAGGATCCACATCTCCACCTTAAAGAGTTCCAAGTGGTTTTCTCTTCCATGAAGCCTCAAGGGGTTTCTGAGGAACAAATCAAACTTTAATCATTCCCTTTCTCTCTATCTGAAACTTACAAGTCATGGATTTACTACCTCCCTCTTGGTTCCATAACCACATGGAATGACATGAAGCGACTTTTCTTAGAATTTTTTTTGCTTATCGTATTGTTTCTATACGAAAGGAAATAAGTGGTATCCATCAGTTCCTAAGTGAATCACTCCATGAATACTGTGAGAGGTTTAAAAAGCTTGTTTCAACCTACCCACACCACCAAATCCCTAATCAACTCTTGATCCAATACTTCTATGAGGGGTTATTGGCAATAGAGAGAACCCTCATTGATGCCGCAAGTGGCGGTTCTCTTGTTGATAAAACTCATGCAGCTACAAGAGATCTCATAAGTAACGTGTCTGTAAACACACAACAATTCCATACTCGAGCACATGCTCAAGTCAAACAAGCCCAAGATAATCAATCCATAGAGCCAAACAAGATGACCAAGTGGATGAGTGAACTTACAGGTCTTGTGCGACAATTAGTTGTGGCTACCAAATCCCCAACCTCATCTTCTCCACAATCAATGTTTCCTGGACCTGTCAAGAACCGTGGAATCTGAAACTCTTCATCTCATCCAACTGACACATGTCCACAACTTCAAGAGGATCAATCTAACTCATCTGGACCAATGGATCTCAATGCAGCATATGCTTAGTGGAACATCAATCCTCAACTATCAGGTTAGTTTGTTAGAAACTTCAACCAACCTCACTATGAGCCCTTCTCTTCTTCCTATAACCAAGGCCTTAGGTATGATAATCCCATATCTCATCCCCCTCAATTCACTCCTCAAAACCCAAACCAGTTTCAATATGGTCAAGGTGTTGGTAACTTCTAACAACCTTATCCTTTTATTCCTCAACCTCAAAGGAACAATCCTCCTCCTGGATTCCATTATCCTAGTGAGCCTTCCCAATTCCAAAACCAATACAATCGCTTTCCCAAGAACCAAAATCTAGGTAATCCCAATCCGAGACAAGCCTCTTCTTCCAAGAAACCATGGGAAAGTGCTGTTGAAGATCTTTCCTCCTTCACCCGTTCTAGTCTCAAGAACATTGAAACCCAAATTAGTCAACTTGCATCCAACCTTAGTCAGCAGCATCCATCCAATTATTCCCAACTCCCTGCTCAACCATTACCCAACCCCAAGGTTAATGTAAGTGTAATTGTAGTTAGATCAGAAAAGAAAATTGCTATGCCTCAAGATAAGTCCTCCAACCCTCCTTTGAATGATGACCTAGAAAATGAAAAGAAAAAGAAACTTGAAAAGGAACCTGAAACCATTCCATCATCTTATTCAATTCCACTTAGGAACACAATTACTTTTCCTCAAGCCATTTCTAAGCCAATGAAGTCCTTTGAAGACGATCCTGAAATGATCGAAATGTTTAGACGTGTTGAAGTCAACATTCCCCTCTTAGATGCCATAAAACAAATTCCTAAGTATGCCAAATTTCTCAAGGAGTTTTTTACCCACAAAAGGAAACTTAGAACCTTCGAAAATGTTTCCACTCATCAGTCTATACCCATTAAGTGAAAAGATCCATGGACCTTTACAGTTCCATGCCAAATTGGAAGCTCCAACTTTGATGATGCACTCATAGACCTAGGAGCCTCAATTAATGTCATGCCTATATCCATATTCTCTAACCTTGGTCTAGGTCCCTTATATCCAATGGGTGTTTTCATTCAGTTATCCAATTGAAGCACAACCAATCCTTAGGGAATAATTGAGGATGTCCTTGTCCGAGTAAATGATCTTATCTTCCCTGATGATTTCTATGTCCTTGACATGGAAGGTGAGATGAACTCTTCTCGGTCTCCCCTAATTCTAGGAAGACCATTCCTCATGACTTTGAGAACCAAGATTGATGTCCATTCAGGCATCGTATCCATGGAATTCGGTGACCAACTGATCAAGTTCAACATTTTCCAAGACATGCGATACCCATCTAAGGATCACTCTGTATTCTCAATCCATGCTTATGAGGACACTTCTGAGAGTAAATCAAACCCCAATCCACCATGTTCTTCATGTTCTAATGACAAGGGATCTTGTGAAATCTACAACATGATTAACCAAGTCATAAATGGTGAAGTTGATGTGGAATTATCATTCATAGACTACATAAATATAGAGGAACTTAAAAACTCTCTTAAATAATACATCAACTCTGATCTCTACTGCTCCACCTTGGACTGTATTAAGGAAAATGAATCTGAAGCAACTAAAGTCCCTTCTTCCATTCCTGAGTTGTCTAACCCAAAAATGAAAGATGAGACTGATCTGAAACCTCTTCCTGAACACCTGAAATATGCATTCCTCTTCTATGATCACTCTTATCCTATCATTATATCTTCTTCAATTACCGAAACTGAGAAGTCCAATCTTGTTCAGGTGTTATAGGAAAACAAAAAGGCCTTAGGGTGGACCCTAGATGACATACTAGGAATCTAACCTTCTATTTGCATGCATCACATCCATCTTTAGGAGTCATCTAAACCAATTAGACAACCACAAAGAAGACTCAATCCACTCATACTGGAGGTAGTTAGGGAAGATATCACCAATCTTCTTCAAGCTGGTATTATCTACCCAATTTCTGATCGTGAATGGGTTAGTCCAATTCAAGTTGTACCTAAGAAGGGTGGGATAACTGTTGTCACAAATGAACATGGAGAGGTAGTCACAACTAGAGTGAAGAAAAAATGGCGTGTGTGCATCGACTATAGGAAATTGAATGTTGAAACAAGAAAAGATCACTACCCTCTTCCATTCCTTAATCAAATACTGGAACGATTATCCAGAAATTCACACTATTTCTTTCTTGATGGATACACTGGATACTTCCAAATCCCAATCGCACCTCAGGACCCAGAAAAGACTACTTCCACAAGCCCCTTTGGAACATATGCATATAGAAGAATGAATTTTGGCCTTTGCAATGCTCCTGCAACATTCCAGAGGTGTATGATGAGTATATTTTCCGAATTCATTGAACACCAAATGGAAGTATTCATGGATGACTTCACCATTTATGGTGAGTCATTTGAATCTTGTTTGAATTCACTCGCTCTAGTCCTCCAAAAGTGTGTCAAGTGAAACATTGTGTAAAATTTTGAAAAATATCACTTCATGGTTTCAAATGGGATTGTTATAGGGCACATAGTTTCAAAAGATGGCATTGAAGTTGATCCTGCCAAAATTGAAGTGATCCAATCACTTCCTCAACCAACTTCTGTTCGAGACATCCATCCATTTCTTGGTCTTACTGGTTTCTATCAGAGATTCATCCATAACTTCAGTAGGATTTCCCTCCCACTCACCCGGTTGCTCAAAAATGATTTCACTTTCCATTTAGATAATGTTTACAAGAGAGCCTTTGTTGAACTCAAAACCGCTCTAACATCCACCCCAATAATCCAACCCCCAGATTGGTCTTTACCCTTCGAGTTGATGTGTGATACTTTTGATAGAGCTGTTGGGGCTGTTCTTGGTCAAAGAAGATAAAAACTTCCTCATGTCATCTATTATGACTAAAAAACATTGGATGAAACTCAATCTCACTACACTGTCACTGAAAAGGATCTTTTAGTAGTTGTTTTTGCCTTAGATAAATTCCGACCCTATCTCTTAGGTTCCAAAATCATAATCTTCATAGACCATTCTGCTATAAAGTTCTTACTCAAGAAAAGTGATTCCAAACTGAGTCTAATAAGATGGATCCTAATGCTCCAAGAATTTGACCTTGAAATAAAAGATAGACCATGAAAAGAAAACCCTGTGGCTGATCACTTGAGTAGAATTTCTAATTCTTCTCATTCTGAAATCATCGATCCTAAATTCCCTACTGAGAACCTTTCATTTCTCACTCCAAAGTTACCATGGTATGCCCCAATTGTAAATTACTTGGTTTCTGGTGTTTTTCTTGAAATTTTTTCAAATGAACAAAAAATGAACTTGAAAAGTGATTCAAAATACTATTTTTGGTAAGAAATTAAACTTTGGCAAACTGGGGCTGACATGGTAATAAGGATATGTGTCAATGAAAATGAACATTTTTCTATATTAGAATTCTATCAGTCACTTCCTATAGGTGGCCACTTTGGACCACAAAGGACCTCCCGAAAGGTCCTAGACTCTGGATTCTTCTGGCCTTCACTCTTCAAGGACTCACATGATTTCTGTCAATCATGTCCCACTTGCCAAAAGTTTGGCACAATTTCAAAGAGGAATGAAATGCCCCAAAAACCATTAATTTTCTGTGAGATCTTCTATGTTTGGGGCATCGATTTCATGGGACCATTTCCCCCTTCCAATGGATTCTCATACATACTTCTTGCGGTTGATTATGTTTCTAGTTGGGTCGAGGTCAAACCCACTATGAAGGATGATTCACATACTGTTAGTGAGTTCCTAAAGACACACATCTTCCATAGATTTGGCACACCTCGTGCCTTGATCAGTGACTTAGGAACCCATTTTTTTAATAAAACTATGGAATATATTTTGAAAAAGACTGGGGTTGTACATAAAACTTCAAATTATTATCACCCCCAAACAAATGGCATGTCTGAACTTTCTAATAGAGAAGTGAAAAGAGTTCTTGAGATAATTGTAAAACCCACCAGAAAAGACTAGCCTGAAAGACTTGGTGAAGCACTTTGGGCTTATCGAACTGCCTATAAAACACCCATTGGGATGTCTCCTTTTAGGCTAGTTTTTGGTAAAGCATGTCATTTTCCATTTTAAATCCAACATAATTCATTTTGGGAAATGAAAACTTGTAATTTTTTTCTTGAAAAATCTGGTGAAGAAAGATTGTTTCAATTGGCTGAACTGGAGGAGATTCGACTTGATTTTTATGAGAATTATAATCTCTATAAAGAAAAATCCAAGGCACTTCATGATAAACACATTCTGAGAAAGGTATTTCATGAAGGTGAAAAGGTAATGCTCTTCAATTCTAGATTTCGTCTTCACCCAGGTAAGCTTAATTCTCATTGGGAAGGTCCTTTTGTTATTACTAATATTTACCCATTTGATGTAGTGCAAGTCCAAGACCCCTCTTCAAAAAGAACATTCACGGTTAATGGACATCGGTTAAAGCATCACCATGAGAGGATGCACAATACTAGATCAACATCGACTTCCACTGGATCCCCAACTTCTCCAGTCGACCCACCACTAGATGGAGATAACAACCCACCAAATCTAAACCAGGGGGCACCTCTTTCCCTTTAACTCTCTCTCTCTCTTCCTCCCTCTACCTCTTTCTTCTCCTTCCTTAGTATTTCATTTTTTTACCACTTTCTTTTTCAAACCCTTTATTTTTCTCTTTCTCTTTTGTGTGAGTGTGTATTTATTAAAAACTAAAAAAAAATATATAAAAAAAGAATCATAACAAAAAAAATACAAAAACATTAAGAGTCATGCTTACTCACCATCGAGTTTTGAAAATTTTTCCAACCATTTTGGGTAGTTAAAAGACATGGTTTCATCGCAAATTTTTTTGTATTTTCATCATGAATTTGGATAAAGAATTTTGTGTCAAATTTAACAAATTTTGAATGCTCAATTTTTTATTTGGAAAATTCTTTTCCCAAACTGTGAGGAACAACATTTTCTTTCATGCCAAGGCCACCTATGGCCATCTTTTCAACATGTGTGTTTTCTCCCCCATTTGTGAGTTGAGTTTTTGGACCATCAAGCTGAATTTCCTACTTCAGTGTGCATTAATATGATAGCAGCATTTTCTAAACCACATGAGAATCACAATATACAAATATCCTCCCATTTCCCTTACATTAATCCTCCTTTTGAAAGCCCCTTCGAGCCTATGAAAACCTTTTCTTTGATAGCCAAATTACAAGACTAATACCATTTCCCACCCAATATCAACATGGATTTTTCATTACATAATTTTTTGAAATTTAAGTGTGGGGGGAATGGAATTTATTGTTTGGGTACCCTTTTATTGATTTTCAACGAGTTATCATCTGCTTGAGGGAAAGCATCCATTTCAGTGTGGGGGAGACATTTTCATTCAGTTTGTGTTAGTAAATGTAATGTAATTTCATTTATGTAATTTTGTAAATGTTATTGACAAGTGTTCAAAAAATAAAAATAAAAAAAAGAACAAAAAAAATTGGGTTGTTTCTTGGGTAGGTCAAAAATAACTCTTCCTCAACCTTTGATATTGTTATAAATATTACAATTAGTGTCTTGAGGAGATCAATCATGGGTTGGGATATGAGTGTGAGATCTTTCCTAAGTTCAACTTTCGAAAAAAGAGAAAAAAAAGAAAAAAAGAACACTTGCATTATATTCTTATATCATTGGGAAAAGTTTTGGGGTTTGTAAATATTTCATCTCCTCACCCCCTTAAAATTTTCGTCCTTTATTGTATCTTTCTTCACACAATCATTCCCTTGTAAAATATGTGTTTTCATTTCCTTCCATGTGTTATTTCAAAAAAAAATGTGCATTTCTTTTTCTATGTTGGTGTTTTACCCCTATTCTTCTCTCTCTTGGAAATTATATCCCTACTGTCCCATAGCCACAAATAAACCCCTTAAAAATACCTCTTGATTCTTGTGCACTTTTGATAGGTATTGGAAGCTGATAGATCTTTCAAACTCTAAGATTTTCACTTTTGGTTGGTGAAACAGTGAACCTCCACAAATGAATTTTATCATCTTGAGAGGTGTGAGTTTCGAGTGTCCACATTTTCCATTTCTAAATTTGAGCATGAAAAAATGAATTAGTTTTGGAAAATTTTTTCTGTAACAACCTGTGGTGGAATTCAAAATGGATGAGTGAAATAGTCTAAACCTCCCCTGATTAGAGAAAACAAAATTTTAATATTTTTTGGTGAGTGAAAACGATTTTGTTATGTTTTTATATTTGTTACACATGAGGACCTTCACAAGACTAAGTGTGGGGGATTTGATGTTATTAATATTTTCATGACTTAATATATACTCCCTTTACTTATTTTATATGAAATGTGTATAATTTGTGTGAAATATTAATGTTTTAATACTAAGTATAATTTTTGAGCATTTTTGAAGTAGTCCAATTGAGGCAGTTTACTATTTTATTTATAAATCTTAACCTACTGATTAAAATTGTGTGATTATTGTTTTTTATGATTCCTTGTTCAATTACTCACATATCATTAGAAGGAATCATGGTCCAATTCTTCCATTTGAAGGCTCATATGAACCACACAAAATGACCCAAAGAATTTGTGAAGAAACTGGACCAGCCATGATGATTGAGTTACTGGTATCACTCCTGAAGCCCATATTTTGTGAAACTCCACCATTTATTCGTGATTATTCAAAATAATCATGGATAAAAATTTCAGGGCCCAAATCTAAGAACAAGGGGCCCAACTAATTCCTTAAAGTCCAGCCCACCATTCTGGCCGAAAATTAAAATTCGGACACTATTCATAACATATATCATGATGTAATCATCAAATAGAGCTGAGATTTTATAGCGTGAAATATAAGATATATGAGGCTGACTTTTTTGAAGAAATCATTCAGTTTTGAAGGAATCTTCCTATTCAAAAACCCTTTCAAATTTTGGACTTCAAAAAGACTGGATTGAAATGGACAGATTAAAATTGTTTAATCAGCCGGACATAACATTGGTTAAATAGGTAAAAATGACTCATAATTTTTAGAGTAGTCATCCAACCTTATTATCTACAAATTTTAAGAAGGAGATATCTCAAGATTCTACTGTCTGGACGTCCAAATCGTTGAGACAAGTGGAGGGACATATTGGGAGTGCAAACAGTCCACTTCCTTGGGCTATAAATACATCCCTCTCCACTCCTTCAAAGGGGTTGGCATTTCAGAAGAGAGGAGCATAAATTGGCATGAAAAAATCCTTGAAAACGTCTTGGGAGGACCTTCCATAATCAGGTTTTCACTTGAGAGACCTTTCCTCCTCTCTTTGTTTTCATTTACTTTTGTGTTCTTCATTATTGTAATCTTGTAAGTCTCTTTCTTTGTAATTATATTTTAATGAAAGTTTCTTCTTCAATATCTCTTTTTATCATACACCTTATATAGTTTCATATTAATGTTCTTAAAATAGTTTAAATATAGTTTAATCCCCTTCCCTTATTTTTCTTCCTCATTCAATCGAAAATCCGTTTTTAATTATCATCATTGATCGTGTGTGTGTGTTCGACGCAAAACTCTTTTCTTATCCCTTCCCTTTTCTTCTCTTATTAAATTATAATCATAATCATTATAACCATATTATTAAACACCCAAATGGATGAGTAAATATCTCATTGGGGTGAGTTATAATTTAGGTATGTTAAGTGATTGAGATCATTTGTTTGATAAATATTCTTTGAATTAACATTGTGTATGTTGGACTTAACATGTCATGGATTAATGACTTATTTTGTTTAACATGTGGTTTCCATGGATTATTGGAACCGAAATACACCACCATCAATAATCTTTGATTGATATTAGAACCTTAAGTTAAGTTAAGTCTTGGATTAAATCATTAACACTTAGTAATTCTAATCAACGTCATCTTGTGACATGGGTGTTAATTTAATGTAATATAAATCAAAGCTCGAGGATATCACAAGATTAACTACCTAATTATGAACTCACCCCAATATTTATAAATTTGTTAAATCAAACATCATCCATAAATTATTTCATAAGATTTTAAAACAAACCCCCCAATCAGAATACAATCAACTAAAAACAAACGACTGTTACAAAGTATCATCACCGAGGATTTGACCCGAGTGCTGCTATACACATTAGTAGAGCACCAGAACTTTGACCGGTCGATAGGTGAAAATCGGACCTGCGTTTCATCAGTTACTTTTGTCCAGGTTCTATGGTAGAACAAACATGTTCAGGAGGAGACCTGGGAGTGGGAAACTAATGTACATGCGTAGTGGCCAGAACTTTTCTCAAATGATGTTGTACCACCCATAGAAGGAAAAATTAGGGATGAGTTGCTTTATGAAGGGGAGGTTTTAACATACTAACTTTATCCAAAGGTATAAACCATTAAATTTTTGGTTTAAATTATTTTAAATGAACCTTAGTTTGATTCATAGGAGGTTAAGAGAGGTATTGGGGGAGTCTATCGCTCATTTGAAGCCTAGAGAAATGAAAATGTGGAAAACAGTCTGGGTCACATGGTTTGTTAAACTGTGTGACCCAGGGCACATGGTCGTGCGACTAGTTGGTGGTCTCAAATAGTGGGAAAACACATGGTTTGTGCACGATTAGTCAAACTATGTGCCTAATAGTGTGAGGTTCCCTAGTGAAGCAGAACCTTCCACACCATTGACACATAGTTTGGATAAACATGCACAAAACGTGTGACCCCAGATGTGTTTGAGAAAATTCTATTTTCATTTTAACAAAATGTTTTAAACCACCCTATTTATTTCCTCTCTCTCCCACTCGATATTTTCTCCCCTTCTAGCCACATAAAACCACCTCCTATCCTATCTTGGGGTTTGGTGACTACTCCATCAATAGTGATCTATTTCCTTTGTCATCAAAACCTACAGACTCCTCTCGGTAAGCTATGTCACATGAACCCCTTGATTTCTCAGTTTCTCCAACCCTCATTGTACTATCACTATGTGATAAATTTATGTCCTATTTGAGGGTTTTTTCTAAATATCTTGATTTATTATACCTTAGGTTAAATCATGACATGATATCAGATGTGGGGAGTACTATGACCACAAGGTAGGGAATATACTACTTTTCCCATTATTTTTATCGCTTTTTAGTGCTGCACCATTGTACTGCTATCCGAAACCTACCAGTGAAACTTGGTCATCACATATTAAATTAAATGTAATTGTTTTCCATTCCTGTAATGAATTTTTTTTATAGAGAAACCCATTCATAAGGTGTTCTCCATGCCTTTGACCATACCATTGGGTGTTCCAAACCCAAATGGTCTACCTTGGCCATTGTTTTAAATGTGGTAACTACCTTGGTTGAATGTGGAACTTTGGTTATATGCTTTAAATTGATAAAATGAACTAATAAGGGTGTTGAACCAATAATTGGATCCCATTATAATGTCTAGGCTTGATTATAATTTTTATCCCATGTATAATTTTATAAGCCTTGATATGTTAAAGTTTCATTGTGAATATCACTTTCCTTGTGTTTAAATACTCATGACAGTATTGGTAACCTTGTTCATTACGGTAATTTCTTGTGAAATTGATTTAAATGATTATTTTTATTCCATATTCCATTGCTTTCCCTTATCTATGACTTGTGTCTTATGATCTATGCCATAACCTATTCTTATTTCATTTTTCCATGGGTAAATATCTTGAATTAGAATGGTAAGCTTGGTCAAGCTTGATAGCTTGAGTTAATGGACTATCATTGATGAAATAATGGTTAGAGTAATGTTTATTCCACATTCCTGGATTATATTTCATTGATTATGCAAATTTATTATTTCTTATTCCCTTGTTTAGTGGCTTGATCTATATTTAAGGCCTTGTAAGGATTGTTATCTTATGTTGTTAAATTGTATGTGTTAACATACACTTTTTTAAGACTTATTCCATTTATATTATGCCTCATACCTTACTTAATATTATTTAATGCCTTTTACCTTTCTATATGAAATGTTACATTGTTAATTGTATTGAAATTCATAACTTGGTTAAATGGATAGCATGTGGTATTGAGATGAATTTTGTTATCTAGAAATCATAAATTCATTGCTTGATATGTATGTCTTGTTTGATATGGCACTTGATATAGGCCGGGAGACAACATGGGTTCTATACTAAGGACCCATGGATGGACTCTTAATGCTTGATGGGTTATAACTTGACGTGCTGGGGGCGATGCTTTGGCTTGCTAGGAAAGGACTTCCTGAGTGGTTTCTTATAATCATGAGTGATACCGGTTCCCTAGGGAAGAAACCATGGATGAACCATTTGGAAATATCGCTATGATATGAATTAGGTGATACTCAGTCCCAATGTGAGATACCTAGGATGAACTCAATGGTTACCATCCCTTGTAGAGATACTTGGGATGTTGTAAGGGTCACCTTGGATGGGCTCAGTGGTATTGGGTTACATTGGATGTTCCTATTGCGATACTTGGGATTATTTTACACCGCCTTGGATGAGAAAAGACTCCAGCTCATGAATTTATGGTTTTCTTTGATTGAAATGTTTGAATATTTTTATTTCTTATTCTGATGAGATTCATCCTTTACTTTTACCTTGATCATGTTGTGCTTTCCCTGTGTGTACTTATGCATGTTTATGCAATGACATGGATATGAGACCCCAATCTAGAGCACAAGATTGGGGGAATGATTTTGTTAGTTTCCTTGTTTACATTGGAACATGTTATATATATTGTGACCTACACATATTTCTTATTTAGAATTTCAGCATTGTTTGAAGTAGGTAATTAGGGATGAGTGTCTATTAGGAACCTAAAACAAGATTAATTTGTTTATTTATTTAATTATCTGTAATTTATTTTTGTCTAGAACAATATTTCTTATTTTTAGCATGAAATGGAAAGGCTTGGACACCATGAGTTCTGGCCTACTGATATTATTATCTCAGACCCTACTCAGGCACTGTTTGGTATATGAGTAGACATTATTCTCGTAGATATGGATAAAGGGAAGCATGTTGCATTTGATGTTTGATTTTCTAACTGTTTAGGATGGAACCTTGAGGGTAGAGGATCAATCCTATGAATGAGATGATGTAGTGTCAGTTTTTGACCTTTAATAGTTTTTGATAGCATATAGTATATTATTGAACCCCTATCTCTAATGCACTCTCATTTTTGTATAGATATGGGACATCATCATCATCATTTTAGTATCTAGTATTATTTTTCAGCTTCTATAGTTATATGTTTATTCTTATGGGGTTATTTATTTATTCTTCTGTTGTATGATTTTACAAATTCTCCCACTATTTATTATCTATCCTTTACCACTATGTATAATCGATCTATGAGGGCATAGTCTTCCCATATACACACCCTAGGCCCTCGCTGCTAGTTGAAAACCTATAGAATTCTAAGAGATACGCTTGAGGTAATGTGGAAAATAGGTATGGGGGAACCTTTAATTGTAATATGGGACCAGTATTATACATGGAATAATCCATAATATTTGGAGATAAGAAATTAAATGCACTTTTTATGGAGATGGTAGGTCATACGTATGCATGAACGCTACTTCCATTGGTTTTCTATATTAGAAGAATAAAAATTAAATTAAATATATGTATATCATAATTTAAATATCATATATATGTCATATATTTTATATAGGTTTACTAAAACCAACATTTATAGGTTCCATTTATAGTGTGACTGAATCACATTACTTTTAGGATGCGGTATTCCACATTTCCACAAACGATGTTATAATATTGACACAAAATGGAAAGTATAAAGGTATTTGTTATAAAAGAGTTAAAGAAGAATAAACCATAATAAATATCATATATATTATATACAAATATAGTGTCTATAATAATTCCCAACCATTAAATGTGGTAAAGTAAAAATGAACAACCATCATTTCGTGAGGTGGTAGTTTTCCGTACACATAAACGGTAAGTTCGTTACCCATTAGAAGGAAGCGTGTGTAAGCTTTGGTCAAAACCTTAACATTAAAACATATCAGTAAATTTAAGATATTTATTTTTTATATAATCATGGAATAAGGAGAGTTTAGGGGTTGGATAATGGAAATAAAACTAAATACCATGATAAAAGATGTTACCTCTTCTTCGGGTAACTCCTTTTGGTTTGAACCAAATAGATTCCTTGGATGGATTTATTCTAAATATAAGGATTATAGGATGAGGGGAGGAATTTTTATGAGATATTTGGGAAGTGATTATTCAATCCAAAGTGTCTTGAGAAGTGTGAGGAATTGGGGTGGGTGAGTGACTTTTTATAGTGGAGTAGGAGTGACACTCTTGTAAATTTTTTGAAAGGTAATTCCACCCATGTTTTTACCATGTCATGTGGATCCCATAATGGTCCAAATTAAAGGGAGTATAGTGTTGAAATAAGACCAGACAATGGATTTTGTACAAGTTTCTATGCCATTTTTTCCCTTAAGTTTAATATTTAGTCCCTTGTTAAGCAAATTTTATCTTAATTGTAGTAATTAATTTTAATCAGTTTCACTAATATTTTTTTTATAATTTTTTTTTGAAATTATTAGAAATTAGAAATTATTATTCAAAATATGGAATCCAATTTTCAAAATTTAAGTGATATACTTGGAATAAATTAATTTAAATTTAATTCCATAGATGGGGAAACACTGCATGTTTTTAAAGTAAAAATGTTCAAAAGTTTGAGATGTTTTTATATCCAATTTCAATGTGAAATTGATTAAAATGAAATAAATTTTATTAATTAATAAAAAATTTCTCTAATTAAACATCAAAAATAGTTTAAAATATAATTAAAAAAAATAAATTAGATGAAAAATTAGTTTTGAATTAAAATTCAGTATTTTTCACTATTCATCCAAAAAATGAATATTCATAGAAAATACAAAAAAATAACCCTAACCAAATTTTTATGTTATAATTTAAAATATTATGTTTATTTTGACATATAATATTTATAAAAGTTCCAAAAATCAGATGTAAAATAGTTTTAACATTAAAAGGTGGTAAAATGTCATAATAAAAATATAGGTTTTTATATGTAATATTGAGTTTGTTCTTATCTCATGCCTATCAAATCTATTGGATGAATATAGAAAATATTTTATTGAATATATATATATATATTACATTAATATTACTCAATAATTGAAATTAATTTAATTTATTATGAAAAAAACTTTGTGAGAATAAGAATAAAAAAATTCGCTTTATATTCAATTGGTTCTTATATTTATTTCTAATTAATTGATAACCAATGAATTCATTTTATATTTTTATCAAGCATATATTTTAATAAGTTTTTTAATACTATTAATAACAACTAACTTAATGGATATATTATATCTTATTATATTAAATAACTATATTCTAATAATATATTATTGTTCAGTAAAACTCAATCTTGTGTGTAACACAATCCAATGAAGAAACACACTGTTGCATGACACATATTCTAAATCAGTGTTTCATTCATTGAAATATTCAAATTATATTGAATTTATTTAAAATAATAAATATTATAAATTCTTAGGTTATTATATTACCTTACTCGCTTTGTGTTTCATGTCATACATGCTATTAAATAAAATGTTCCTACTTTAGATTTTCAAGGTGTTACATTCTCTACACATTAATTTAATTGAATCCTATCAATTTAAACTCAATATTAGTGATATATTGTTTGATATTTCTTATGTTTAAAATCCCACATCATGATAATCATTCTTAGGAAATCCTCATGAAAAAAGAGAATGGGAAGTACAATGGTCACATGGAATAAAAATAGCCAGGTTTCTAAGTAGGAGAACATTAGTATCAAGTATAAATATGTACTTATAGAAAAAGAGTAAATATTTATATGGAGTGATTTAGGTCATCAATCAAAAAAATTCAATGATCAATGGAAAGTTGGGGGCCTCAAATCCATAAATATGTGATGATTTAGAAGACCATCGTTTCAACAAAAATCAAGGTATTAGGAAAACATTTTTTTACGATTCTTTTCCACATGTTGAGAAATTATTTTAATGAAAAATATTATAATTAAATTTACTTATATGATATATTTTAATTTCATATGAACAATTACATCGTTTGGTTATACTTTGATCAAATTCTAATTCATCCCTTCAAGAAATAGGTATACAAAAATTAACTTTGATCCATAAAGAACTAAAATAAATATTTAATGGATCGTAAGTCCCATAAAAGAGTGAAAAGTCTTTACATTTGTCTATAACTACTCTTAAAAATCAATATGGTTAATACAATAATCTATAAACCTAAAAAGTAACACTACTAGTCCATCATTAATATTTATTCATCAAATTGTTCAAATAAAACCAATAACATATTAACCAGGATATTACATAGGTTATTTTGGTTTAATCCCTTACTATCCTTCAGTCATGGGCTTAAAACTTGTAGCCTTACCTAACTTGATTGGTTTTCACCCAACATACATGCTCTCCTTTTCTAAAACCAAATTAATATAAAAATACAACAAAACCTATGTTTAATAGCACTGTTATTTATCAATGCTAGAAAAAAATGCTGATAAATGACATATTTATCAGTTATAAGGAAAGAACTGATAAATTTAACCTTTTATCAATGCTTTATTTTTAGTCTGGATAAAGAATATCCTTTACCAGTGCTTTTTTTTAGTGCTGATAAATGGTAACTTTTATCAGCACTTTATTTTTAACAATGATAAATATTTCTTTCATCACCACTTTTTTAGCTTTGATAAAGGTTTGAATAAATAAAATAAAATAATTAAGTAAATAAAAAATGAAAAATGAGTTTAGTAAAAAATATTACAAATTTTATTAATTAAATAATTATTGATAAAAATTAATATATTGATTATACATTATTAAATATTAGACATTTTATTAATTAAATAATTATGATAATTAATGTTATTAAATTGTATATATTAAATATATAGATATATATTAATACATATAAATATGATTTATATATTACAAAATATTTATGTGCTTTACATTAAATAGTAATATATTTATTGAAAAATGGTTTATAATTAAAAAATAATATGAATTAAAAATATTGACTAATTGCATAGTACTCGACATATAATTGAATGTCATTTGATTTTTCAATTTAACATAGACCAAATCTATGTTATATTGATTTCATATATATGTAATTAATTCATTTTTATATACAATTCACACAGATAAAACTTATTCACTTTTTTAATATTTTTAAAATGTACTTATTCTTAATTTATTCAACTTCACTCATTTTTAACATATATGCATGCACTTAAAATTAGATAATCATTAATAATGTTAAAAATATATTTTTAAATAAAAGTTATAAATAATTTTTTTATAAATGTACATTTACAATATTTATAAAATTATATATTTATAATTATAAAAAAGATAAATATATTTTTTAAAAGTATTTATATAATTATAAATAAATAATTATATATATTTAAATAATTATTAAATTTATAATAAATTTACTTAAATAATGAATAAATTTAGTATATTTATATATTTTTATTAAATATATATATGTAAAATTATATAAATATATAATTATATAAATATTATTTTTTAAAAATATTTCTATAATTATAAATAAATAATTATAAAATTATAATAAATATATCTAAAAAAGAATATATTTACTATATTTATATTTATATATATTTATTATGTTTAAATAAATATTTACAATTTTTTCTTTATAATAATAATTATAAATCCTTTATCAGCACTTAAGTAATAAGCACTGATAAAATTAACATTTATTAGTGCTATAATTTTAGCGCTAATAAAAATTGATTTTATGAGCACTTTTTTAGCACTGATAAAGACATATCTTTATCTGCGCTTATTTATAAGTGCTAATAATAGTGTTTTGATCTAATTAAAAATCCCTAACTATTTTAAAACCCCTTCATGATTTCATAAGATTTCCGTGGAAGCCACCCGCCACCAACACTCCTCCTTGATGAATTAAACCTTGAATCACACCACCTGAATACCTCTCGAACATCTTGTCTGACATCCAGTGTTTGATTGAAGTTAGGGTTTCCAAAGAGGGTTTTAGATTTTCTTCAACATAGTGAGGCATAACTTCCGATTTTCTTTGTGTATTTTTTTGTCTTCGATTTATTCTTTGAAGATGTCATTAATTGTGGTTTTTTGATTGTATACTAGTGAGGTAGGTCATCCAATTTTCTCACTTTACAAATTTGATTCAAATATTGATCGCTTATTATGAGTTTATTATTTTTGGACTTGATGGTGACAAATGGAGTCACATAGAATTTTGTTGGTTGTTTTATTTTTTTTACATTTCTCAAATTGATCTCTCAAAGAAATCATACATATTTTTCATTACTTATTTTATAAATGGTATTCCATACATGTGAAATTTTAGAAATTGAAATTGGGTATTTTGAGTGTGAGGGAGTTGAAGGTAGGTTAAGGGATTTATTTTATATTATACTCATTCATATCTTCTTTTTTATACTTATATGGGTTGGTTAGGGAATATAATATATGGATTCATCATGGTATTTTTTATTTAAATTTTATTTATACTAGTTTTATTTATTTTTTGGGAAAAATCATTCTCATTGTGTAGTTTTTCATGCCCTGATGCTTATTGCCAGCCTGAGGGGGGGGGGGGGGGGTCAAGAATGTCACTTGGACACTATCATGGGCTAACTCAGGTGTTTGATATATGGTAGTCTTGGGTTTTTTTATAAACTATATCTATTGTTAAATGTGTTTTACCTTTTCTCAATAATCCAAATTCCAATGTCTCTACACTTTTTAAAAAATATATTATATTTTTATCCCTCTTTAGATTAATCAAACACTATTTATAAGTCCTTTTAAAAATGATATATTAAATATCATACCTTGATTATATTTAATATTTTCTAACTAAGTTATAATTTTTCTTCATCATCCTACCCCCTATCTTAATAATTTACAAAAAATATTCTTTTGAAATTACCCCTTTATAGTTATAACACTTTTTTTGAGACCTATATACCACTATAAGACATTATATTTTCTTACTTAGAAATGTATATTTTTTTTGGAATTTCACCCCCTTCTGAGTATTTATTTAACTAATAACAAGTCTATTTACATGGAATCACTTTTATACCTAACTATATGACATGTATAAAAATAGTATGTCAAAATATTTTTCTATAAAAAAAGTTGGCATATAACGAATCTCCCACAATCCATGATATAGTTTGACATTCCATCAACAATATTAGAAAATTTTATTCAATTTTAAATGGGTGTCAACATGGGTTTTTAATATTCCTTTTTAAATCTATAAAAACCTTCCCTCACATACATTTATTGAGAAATAAATATCCCATGAATTACATTAGTCACCTATAAACTAAGGAAAATGTCAACTCACTAATCATCAACATTTAAACATTGGTTATTGTTAATGTAGAAAATTATTATCATCATTCATCTATTAGACCTCTAAATATTATATCATCCACATTGATAAAAACATTCAATCTATCCATAAAATTATTTTTTAAGTAGTTATTATGATCAATTTCTTATTTTTTAAATTAAAGTTTCTTTAATAATTCATAAAACCTTAAATACCAAGATGTTAGTTCTTGTTTCAATTTATACATCAAATTTTTCAATTTGAAAACATTATTCTAATATTAAAGAATGATAAAACTATCTCTTTGTTTGATGTAAACTTCATATTTGTGTAATCCATTAGTAAATGCTAATTTTACATCAAGTTGGAATATCTTGAATTTCCTTGGGATGGGTCGGTGTGGTGATATGACATCCCAAGAGTCTTGATATGTTTTCAAATATTGATATAACATTAATTTTAAATGTAATAATTCATTAGGTTGTTATATCACTTGTTCCAATACATTTTTATATCTTTTAGTTGATTTGATGAGAGTTTATTATTCTTGTTTTTCATATTTGAGTTTCTTATTACTCCTTAATTTCCTATATTATATTTTAATTTGTTTAGGAAATTTAAGAAATATTTTATGTGGAGTAATTATTTTCTTAAATTCAATTACCAATTTTCTACAACATAATTAAATTCTTTGAAACAATCAAATGTTGAGTTTCCCTTATTATAATTGTCTATAACTTTCACTTTTAATAATGAATATATTTTTTGTATTTATTTATATATTGAATAAATATAATATTTTATGAACCCAATAGGATGGATATGAACTGAAAATTAATTAATTCTAATCATTTTAAAAAATGAGTATAAATATGGAGTTAAATAGTTCATCATGTTTACAAGAGAGCATGTAGAAGACCCTTCTAAAAACCTCTATCCATGTTTACATTGTTGTTATTTAAGAAAAATTAGTCTCGAAGAGTTGGAAGAACATTTGATTTTTCAAAGAATATATCAAAGATATAAATGTTGGTCCAAACATGGGGAAAAATTGATTATGGATGTAGATTGGCATGATAATGTGATTTATGAATCATTTTATATGAATCCCTTTGTAAAAGATGATGGACATAGCATGAAAGAAATGAAAATATAAATTTAAGATGACCTTTGAGATTGTCCAAAGTTGTTTGAGGAGTTAAATATTTGTTCCAAGAAACCATTATACACTGGTTGTACTAAATATACAACATTGTCAGAAGTATTGGAGTTATATAATTTGAAAGTTGGTACCAGATGGAGTGACACCAGATTTATAGAACTACTTGGTCTTCTGAAAGATATGCTACCAGAAGATAATGAACTACCATGCCGAACATATGATGCAAAAAAATGTTATGTTCAATGGGAATGGTCTAAAAAAATACATGTTCGTCTAAATGATTTCATATTTTTTCGAAATAACCATGAATCATTCATAAAAATCCTTAAGTGTGGCATAGATTGATATATGAAAAATGAATCAAGTCCTTTGAAATCTATATGGAACTTTCTTATAATTACATGGTTTAGAAGACTATATGGATGTCTAGAAACCATGATACAATTAACATGGCATATAGATATAAGAATTAAATATGGGATCCCATGTCATCCAGTAGATTCTTCTTAGTGGAAGAAAATTGATTACGAGTTTCCTAAATTTGTAGATGAGTTAAGAAACTTTCATCTTGCATTATCTATAGATAGAATAAATCCTTTTGGTGTAAGGAGTAGTACTCATAGTACATTTCCTGTTATGTTTTTAAATTATAACTTTCTGCCATAGTTATTCATGAAAGACAAATACATTATGTGTCTCTTCTTATATCTATACCAAAGAAACCTAATAATGATATTGATTTCTATTTGGCTCCATTGAAAAAAGATATAAAATTGATATTGGATATAGGTGTTACAATGTATGATGATCAAATATATGAAGAATTAGCATTGAGGTCCATGTTGTACATAATGATAAATTACTTCCCCACTTATGGAAATTTATTTGTCTATAGAATTAAAGGAATGTTGGGGTGTACCATTTGTGAAAAAAACACATACCCAGTTCAGTTGAAATATTCCTCAAAGACTGTGTTTTTAGGACATAAAAAATTTTTACCTTAAAGACACAAATATCGATATTAGATGATAACATTTTATGGGAATATTGAACAAGGTACAACACCATCTCTAGAAATGGGTGATCAACCGTACAAAAAAGTAAAAAATATTGACACTATTTTTGGTAATTTTTTTTAAAAAAACCTTAAAAAATCAGGTTGGAAGAGGCGATCAATTTTATTTGAATTATCATATTGGAATCATTTGTATTCCTGCCATTTTATTGATTTCAGGCATCTAAAAAAATTTATTTGATAGTGTTATTGGAACATTACTAAATTTTCCTAGAAAAAAAATATGTAAACAAGTCTAGGTTGGACTTTATTGAAATGGGGATAAGGGAAGAGTTGACACCGATGAAGGGTAAAAGGCTAACTTTTCTTACTCTAGCAGCTAACACTCTATCCAGACAGGAAAAATTGCAATTTTTCCTTTTCCTTAATAGTGTAAAAGTTCTATAGTGGTATTCATTAATTATCAAGAATTTTATTTCAATGAATAATTTGAAGTTAAAAGGACTAAAATAACACAAATATCATGTTTTGATGCAAGATTTAATCCCTATTTCTTTCCATTGCATTCTGGATCAAAATGTATGACATAAATTAACCAGAATCTGCTTCTTTTTTAAATCTATATGCAGTAATGTTATAGACCCAGCAATGTTTTCCATCATGAATAAATATATTGAGTCATATTATGTGAATTATAGATGTTATTACCACTATCATTTTTTGATATAATGGTCCACCTAATGTTTCACTTGTTCAGAGAGGTTCAATTATGTAGTCCTATCCATTACAGATGGATGTACCCCATTGAATGGTATATGAAGATTTTGAAAGGATATGTTAAGAATCGAAGCTATACAAAAGGATGTATTGTAAAAATATATATTGTTGAATAAGATATGGAATTCTATACTGATTACCTATCAGATGATGAAAGCATTAGTCTCCCAAATTCTCTTCACAATGAAGGCCTTATGGGAGAAGGGATTTCTAAAAGAGATGTTGTTACAATTACCTTGACAGAATGGGAGAAATAACATATTTACATACTATATAATAGTGAATATGTTGATCCATACATTTCAGCCCACAAAGAAATTCTTAGAGATTTGAATCCATCAAGGGATGAAGGAAGGATATAAAATCCACATAATCAATAGGATGGTTCAGATATCAAATTTATAAGGAGTTATCTAAAAATATGAATTTAATTGCTGAACGACTTCAATGGATAGCCAGAGGACTGAATGGAAATGTTATATCTTACACTGGTTTTGTAATCAATTATTTTATGTTCTATATAAAATAACATGATGACTTCAGTATGATGAAAAATTATGGTGTTATGCTTGTGGCTTAAGCGATTCACATATATGCTTCAAAGTATAGAAATACAATTTATGAAAATATGTCATATTTTGGAATTATCGAATAGATATACGAGTTAGATTATACAACATTTCAATGGCCACTTTTCCATTGTAAATGGGTTGGAAATACTAGCTTGGAAGGGGAAAATGTTGATCCATTCATAATGGCATCACAAGTAGTGCATGTATTTTATGTATCTGATCCAACAAACAAGAATTGGTCAATTGTCCTACTCGTGACTAAAACAAATGTTGAGTTAGATGAAAATTCAATCGAGGATGACCTTTTCATTGGGACATCACAGTCAATTAATGTCATTCCTAATATAGATAATGTCTTGAATGTTAGAAGGGGATACACAGAGGGGATTTGGATTCTTGATAGAGGAACCGAATCCTAGAATCCTTTAAAAAAATAAAGAGGGTTCAATGAGATGGTAAAAGTGTTTTTTAATATATTATGGTTTCTTTCATAATATTATATGTTCTCTACTAAATTAACATAATATAAAATAAATGATTGACTACTCATGTAGACAATATCTTCTGCATATGATATAATAATAAACTATAATGAAGGAAACCATTTGTAAATATGTAAAGGTAATGTTATGATATACTTTCTCTATTTTTTCAAAAAATCATATATTAAAACATTAACTTATTTTTCATAATTCCTTTTAGAGTTTGTTTAATTAAAATATTTCTATCCATGTGTTATGACTTTGTAGGAAGAGTAATGCCGCTATATTTTATCAATCACATAGGTAATCTTAATGTTTTCATAGTAAATTCTTTTTCCGTAGAATTAATTTATTATTTCATATTTATGTTTAATTTATTTATTTTTAGTATTAATCACATAACAATTGTTTTCTTATAAATGTGTATTCTTTTGTTTGAGTCTGGGTTCTTTGAAAAAATTTCATGATTCTTCTCCCTCAAATCCTTTTCACCCCTATATTGTTACATTTATCAATTTATTTCAAGTTCTCTCCACTACCTTTGAAGGAAGAGAAATGACGCTGCCTCTGCATAATTACAGAGGTAATATTGATGTTTTCATAGTAAAATCATTTTCTATATAATTAATATGTTGTTTCATATTTATGTTTAATTTATTTCTTTTTAGTATTACTCACATAATATATTTTTTCATATACAAGTGGATTCTTTTGTTTTAGTGGGGGTGATCTATCCAATTTTCTTATATCTTATCCCTTAAAACATTTTCACCCCTATAGTGGTGAATTTGTCACTTTCTTTCAAGTTACCTCCACTACATTTATAGGAAGAGAAATGACACTACCTCTACTCAATTATAGAGGTAATATTGATGTTTTCATAGTAAAATAATTTTCCATAGAATTAATGTATTGTTACATATTTATGTTTAATTTATTTCTTTTTAGTATTACTCACATAATAATTGTTTTCTTATACAATTTGATTATTTTGTTTGATTTGGGGTGATATGTCTATATTTCATGTATTTCAGCACCAAAACTTCCCAAGACTTCTTCTAACTCAAAACCTTTCACCCCTACAGTGTTGACATTAATCACTTTCCCTCAAGTTCCCTCCACTACTAAATAATAGAGGTAATCTTAATATTTTCACAGTAAAATCATTATCCTTATAATTAATGTGTTATTTCATATTCATGTTTAATTTATTTATTTTTATCATTACTCATAATAATTTTTTTCTTATACAATTGATTATTTATTTTGATTTTATGTGGTTTGTACGAAGATGATCCTATATTGTTGGAAGTTCAACAAAGAAATTCAATGGAAATAATGGTAACATTAATAGTCAGGATTGTTTTGAAACTTTAGGATGTATAGGAATCATCCACACATCAATATGACACATTATGTGACTGGTATGAATCCAACTACTTATTTATATTTTAAATTTTCATTAATTTTAGTAAAAAAGACAATTGACTCAATGTGTCCATTATCAGTTTAAAATCAATATTTGACTTAAAAAAGTTTCACTCACTAAAAACTAAGCAAACACACATATATTTACTTGATAATTTAGAGCATAAATTAATAAATCATTTGTGACATTTAGGAACTGGTCTCATGTAAAAATAATACGCGATGTGATCCATATGATTCAAATGTCATGTTTTAGGTTTAAAATGGAAATTTAGTAAAAAAGACAAGTGACATACTCAAAACTGAGAAAAAACATTCATATTGTTTTGATACTTCATAAAAACAATCCATAAGTGATTTTGAATGTGTAAGAATCATCTAAATCTCAATCTAATGCACGGTGTGACCAGTATGACTCTAATTATGTCTTTATTTAAAATTGACATCAATTTTAGTAAACAAACAAACTGACCTACTCAAAACCAGACAAACACATGTAGATTGTTTTGATACATTGGGAAAATGATCTATATGTAATTTTTGGTGTGTATAAATTAGCCATACCTTAATCCAATGCACGGTGTGACCTATATGACTCTAGGTGCATATTTTTATTTAAAATTGACATCAATTTTAGTAAAATTAACACTTTTTGTTAATTTATTTCTTTGTATTATTACTAACATAAGAATTGTTTTCTTATACAAGTTCATTATTTTGTTTGAGTAGAGGTGATTTGTTTAAAAATAACATGAGTCAGGTTTGGATTAATAAATAAAGAAACATTGATGTTTTTGAATGTATGTAATATTTTTTTTCATGTATTTGTATGTACCAATGTTTGACATATCTATAACATTGTGTTTTTTTCTTATGTTTTTGTTGATAATTTCATTTCATTTGAATAATGTATTAGGAATTGTTTTTGTTGACATCTGGTGTGTTTTTGGTGCTACAGTGTGCTGTTACAACACACTACGGTATGGCCCTTCATTAGAGATTTTAAAAGCATTGATAAAGGCCACATTTATTAGCACTTTTAAAAGCACTAATAAAGGTATACTTTATCATCACTCATTAAAGCGCTAAGAAAGTTCTATTTTATTAGAAATTTTTTAACAATGGTAAAATACCAGGGATTTTATCCTCCATCATGTATTTAATACTTTTCTAGTGCTTATAAATTCCATTTATAGCACTATTAAAGGTCGGTTTTGTAGTAGTGTAATTTACAAAACAAATATGACGGATATCCTTGAAATAAGGTTAATCACTAAATATACTTTTAAATAAAATTTTCAATACATACCTAATACCTAAATAATTTATAAATTTATTTCAACATAGGTCCTTCCATGTTCTATATTTTATTGTTTAGAATAGGGCATTGACTTGGGTAATGTCTAGGTTCCCCACATTTATGAAAATGAATTACAAAGAATTCATTAATACAAGTTTCATTTCCTTCCATCACACACTTCGTTTTTACTTCATAATTATTTGCATTATATCCTTGTTTCCCAGGAATAAATCATTTACATGTTTCATTGAGACACTTTCCTAGGTGTATCCTTCCAAATTTTAGGCATGAGGAAAGTGAGCCTTATTCTCTCCATGGTCTCCACCACTTGAGCTCTTATAAAACTTAATCCTTTTATTCTTTGTTGATTTTAGGAGTTGGTTAAGGTATATACTATTAATAATATTTTTTGGAAAACTATTTAAGCAAAAACATGATATCTTTCACTCCTATCAACACCTCATTTGGTTTCTCATTGTCACCATCTTTTCCTTGTTGTTCAATGTTAACTTGACTCCTTTAGGTACCATCCATTTAATAAAACCCAAAACTGTAGTGTGAGTAACAATAGTCATAGAAAAATATATAATCATATATAGGATATCTAAATATATACACCATATCTTAAATATAAAACAACTAGGTTTATCCAAGGTTATTCATTCTCATCATATATTCAAATCATTCATAGAGGTTTGTAAAGAAAATATGAATAATCCTAAGCATATACCCTGGGAGTGTCAAACCAGGTATAGAGTAAGGCCCGTTTTCATGTACTAGGTTACGCTGAGTTAGGCCCAATGAACCTTGTTAGAGTTGTTACCCCAAGGTACATCTGTTCTAGAGCCACGTGTAGTTGTAGTATCCAGACTGAGATGTATTTCTAGAAAAATCACATAATCTCTATCCAACTAAAACTTTAGAATGTTCTTATATACTTATCCTCAAATTCTACCTTATGATTATGTTCTCTAATCTATTTTCCCCTAAATATTGTTCCCAAGGTTTCTACTAAAATTTCTTTGATACCAACTATAGTGAACAAACCCTAGTAAACATGGATCTGGTGTACGTAATCAATTACATTAGCATAAGATACATGTAAATCACATCCCAAAGGATTGAAGAGTTTAGTAGTCCTGGTAAACCATATACATAAGTGAGACTAGTATTAGAAATTAATACAATAATTACAACTTAAATTTCTTTCTTTAGATGATAATAAATTTATTACATCTAGTATATCCTTTTATATCTTTCATAGTGCGCTTCTTGGATTCTTGGGGAAAGGAAACAAAATAAAGGCGATCTCAAATGCTCAGTAAGGGTAAATTATAAAAAAATAAATAATTAATCAATGAGAATAATAATTATGGAATGGTAAATAACTAAAAACACATACCATATAATCAACAAATTGAGAAGGAAGTGCATAAACAATATGGAAAGGTAATAAATTTTAAAAACATTCCATTCAAATAACTAGCTAAGGAAAAGTAAATATGGAAAGGTACTAAATTGAAACACATGTCCTTTAATCAATGAGATGAGAATGAAATGAATCAATAGATACTTTGATGTAAAATATCCTTGATAAATAATAGCTGAATCAAAATGAAGGAAATGCTTAATTATTGGATGTCACGTATCTAGCACATGAACTACTATACTGTCAAGATCTATCCTCAAGATAACCTATGTTTGTGGGTAGAAACCCATCTATTTTTATTGGAAGAAAACTCAAAGGGTTTTTTGCATACTAATTTCATCTAATGAGACTACCTATGTGTTGAGAGGATATATAGATTCTGGACACCACCCATAACTGCATGTCCAAAGAATTCATCACATATCAAATAATTGATTTAATTCAAAAAAATATTCCTAAAAAATATCTGTATTAAATAATAGATACAGATTTATAAATATTTACCCAAATTATAAAATAACTTTAAATGTAATCACCCAATAAAAAATGTTATACAATTAAAAAATAATCATATCCACGAAAAATTATATGGATATTTAGAGGAAATTCAATGTCAAATGATAATAGTAAATTGAATATTTCAAGGGGACTAAAAGGAATCAAGGAAGCGAATTTCAATAATATACATGGCCAAATAAATCATAAACCATACAAAAAGGGAATAAGGATGGTATCAATACAACACATCCCAAGTGGATTAAAAATATATCATTTTTTTCTTTGATGAATAAATATACTATAAAAACATCTTTTAAAAATATTCTTTAGGAAAATATACTTTAATTTTGAAAAAACCTTTGAAAAACCTTGTATTTGTAAATCAATTTTGAAAAAATTTTCTTTAGAAAGTAAAATTTCATACATACAATGGAATTTTTTAATAAATGATGGTGGGTAAATATATACATACCATACATGGTAAAAGAACATTCTTTTTGCATGATAAATAGGTTATAAAAATGCCTTTTTCAAAAAGCGACAAGAATATTACTTGGAAATAATTGGTAAAATAAAAATAAGGTAATAATTTCTTTAATAAATAATTTTTTAAAGGTTAAAAACATTTTTTTGAAAAAATTAAAAAAAAGGATTTTATAATAAAAGTAGTTCTCTAACTAAAGAGAGAATGAAGCCAGGTTTTCTTAAAAACATTTTCCAAAACATTGTGAGTACCAATGAGTGAAAAAACTATATTAATACTTGAAAAAGGTCATAAATAACCAGAGGAGATGAAAATTAAAGGTTTTATTGAATATTGGTATTATAATTTCATTTAATGGAAATGAAATACCATTAAAAGTTTTATTGAGGAAAATAATCTTTAAACAATCCAAAGTGTCCCATACCAATTTGAAACATTTTAAATCATAATACTAATGAAGAAATAAAATTAAATGAATGTTTTAAATAACATGAATATAAATATATTAATGATATAATATAACATAATGGGTAGTATATACACCACAAAATAAGTAATTTGTGAATATGACATTTATCTCATAGATGTAAAAAGTGAGATGAAAACCCCTTACCTTAAATTTTATTTCAAGTGATCATCCTTTAAATTACTATATAATGGGTTTAAACATGTTAATAACTTATTATAGAACCATATTAGTGTTTATTATATCATATATTATCTTCTTATAAAATCTTATTACCTTTTTGATAACAATTTTTTCATTATTTTCACTATTTTAGGTGTTAATTTCCTGGTTTGTAAGGTATGTTTTGACTTGTTATTTATTATTATTATTACATATATCATATTTAATCATATAAATAATGTAAAAAATTATTTTATTATCATATATATCCAGTATATATTTATTTAAAACAATCCATACCATTTGGAGATAAGAAATGGAATTCACTATTCATGGAGATGGTAGGTCGTACGTACGCATGAACACTACTTTCATTTATTTGTTGTATTAAAAGAATAAAAATTAAATGATATATGTTTATATAATAATTATAGTATAATATATATGTAATATATTTTACATAGGTTTATTAAAACCATCCTTTATATGATCCATGTACAGTGTGACTGAATCACATCGCTTTTAGGAGGTAGTAGTCCACACTTCCACAAACCATTTTATCATATTTACAAAAAATGTAAAGTATAATGGTATGTGTTATAAAAGAATTTAAAAATAATAAATAAATAATAAATATCTTATATATAATATAAAAATATACTTTCCATCATAATTACCATCCATGAAATGTTGTAAAGGAAAAACAAACAATCGTCATTTCACGAGGTGGTAGTTCGTTATACACATATATGGTAAGTTTGGTACCAATTAGATGTAAGAGTGTGTAATTTAAGGTAAAAACCTTAACATTAAAACATATAAGTATATTTATTATACTTTTTATATAATAATGGAATAAGGAGAGTTTAGGGTGTGTATAATTGAAATAAAACTAAAGAGTTTGAGGACAGATGTTACCTCTTCATTGGGTAACTCCTTTTGGTTTTCACCAAAGTGATTCCTTGGATGGATTTTTCCCAAGTAGAAAATTATATTATTAGTGTAGATATGTTTAGTATATATTTGGGAAGTTATTGGTCAATACAATGTGTCTTGATAAGTGTGATTATGTGGTAGGGGTGTGTGCCTTTTTATAGTGAAGGAGGAGTGGAACTCTGGTAAATTTTTGGAAAGGGAATTCCACAAATGTTTTACCATGTCAATTGGATAAAATAATTGTTAAAATTAGATAAAATATAGTATAGGGTATAAATATTAACATAATTTTTTTTACAAGTTTATAGGTCATTTTGGCCCTTACATTTAAGGTTTAGTACCTTGTTAAGCTAATTTCTTTCTTAATCATTATAATTAATTTTAATCACTTTCACAAATATTTTTTGTAAAAAAATAATTTCAATTTACTAGAAATTAAAAATTATTATGATTATATATATTGAATAATTTTTTTTCAAATTCAAACCAAATAATTGGAATAAATTAATTTAATTTTAATCCCGCAAACAGGATGAAAATATTGATTTTTAAAGTAAAAATGTTCAAAAGTTTGAGATGTTTTTATATCTAGTTTCAATGTGAAATTGAATAAAATGATCTAAATTGAATTAATTTATGAAAAATTAATCAAATTAGACTTTAAAAATATTTTATAATATAATTTTACCTTATAAATAAATTATATTGAAAAGTAGTTTTGAATTAAAATTCAGTATTTTTCATTATTCATCAAAACATGGAACTTTACAGAAAAATACCAAAAAATCACCCTAGAATAATTTTTTGTATTCTTATTTAAAATATTAAATTTATTTTGACATATAATATTTATAAAAATTCCAAAATGTTTTATTTAAAATAGGTTCTCCATTAAAAGGTGGTGAAAGTTCCTTAATAAAAATATAGGGTTTTATGTGTAATATTGGATTTGTTCTTATCTCATGCATATAAAATCTATTAGATGAATATCAAAAATATTCTATTAAATATAATATATATAAATTACATTAATATCACTCACTAATTTTAAATAATTTAATTTATTATGATAAAACATCTTTGTTAACATAAAAAATATAAATATTCCCTTTATATTCAACTGGTTCTTATATTTATTTGTAATTAATTAGTAACCGATAAATTTATTGTATATTTCTATAAATAATATATTTTTATATTTTATTTAATATTATTCATAACCACTAATTTAAAGGTTATGTTATTTGTTATTATATTAAATAAAAATATTTTAATAAAATATTATTGTTTGGTGAAACTCAGTCGTGTGTGTAATGCAAGCCATTGAAGAAACTCGTTGTTGGATGTGATTGATTCTAACTTAGTGTCACGTGCATTTCAGGATATAAATTATATTAAGTTGATTTAAAATTTTAAAGATTAAAATTTCTCAGGATATTATATTTCCTTACTCACTTAGTGTTAAATGTTATACACGCTATAAAAAACAATGTTCCTACTTTAGATTTTTGGGGTGTTATAATGGAACTATGGTTATTTTAAAACCCAATAATGTATGGTTAAATTATTTTAAAATGAGGTTCGGTTATTTTAAAATTTTATAGTGGGTGGTTACATAATAAACCAAGAATGGGTGGTTGATTATAAACCAAGTATTGGTGGGTATGTTAAATACCTCCAATGCATTGGGTAAAGATGAAAAAGTTAAGAAAGTACTAAGAAATGATGTCATTAAAAACACTTAAGATACAATATAGTTAATAAAATCCTATATGGAAAGATTTAACAAGATTTATGCTACTCATAAAATAATGTTGGAATGTGTTATCTATATAGTTACTTTATGGGAAAATTTCCACTTTGATAGTCTTGGTTGTGAAACTTAACTAATGAAGACATTTACTATTCTTATATGAATTCCAAAAACTTATGTCTTATTCTAATGATATGTTCTCATATCTTATTAATGATTATTAATGATTCCACACTTCTATGTCTTATTCCTTCTACCATGGTTTTAATTTTTCTCCCAAGAATCTTGATGATGATCTATGAATTATTTGAAATGATTTTATAATGTTTGGATCCTTTTATCTTACCCTTATTATTATCTTATGATCACATATGATCATTGATATATATATCATTTTTACCCCTAATAAACATCCAAGATCACCCTTTCTTATGTTTCCTTTCCCTATGTTATGAAGAATTTTTTTATGTTGTGTATATTTATAAAGTAACTATGTGAGATGATCTTTATTAATGATGTTGAAGATCATTTATTTAAGATCATGTCTTTTTCTAGGTATGTTTCTCTTTGAGTTTTTCATCAAACCTCTTTTTTTGGGGTTTTGTTTTTCTTTAATCCATGTTGGTTGAGTCATGTTTAGAGAGGGGGATATTTTTTTGTGTGGAAAATGACATAATGTTTAGGGATGTATGTTTTTTTGAATTAAAGGAGTTTGGGTGTAAACATTTTAAACATTATTATAAGGGGTTTCTATGAGTTTAGAAGTCATGAAAGGTTGTTTTTGATTTCCTTCCGATATTTGGCCATAAATCTAACTGTTGGACATGTATACATAGTATAAATGTATTACACTCCATGTAACTATTTCTAGGAAGATGCCTTGAAAGTGTTAGAGGTCATGAACTAATTCATGGTGTGAACTGGTTACATGCCATAAATCCATATTACATGATGTGTAATGTTCGGGTAGGGTTAAATCACCCAAGGCAATGTGAATTTCATCACAAAACTTAAATAGAAAATATGTGGCCCAATGGGGGATCACACACCATGTCTTTCTAGTGTCTAACATTTTTAAGATGGGTACGACTTATAATTTTTATCCACTTAGTGAATCCCTCCCCACTCTCATTCCCTAGGAAATTTTTGGGTTATTTTGGAGAGCCTTCCTCCATTCTGGATGTATCATTCACATTGATGATATCTAGTGAGTTTTTTCTCCTAGGGTTCACTTTTTATTCCACCATTACCCATCTTTGTGATGTAAATATTTTGACCATGGTGGTTTTGGGTTTTGATCTCATTTTTTATGATATAGGTTTCTTCTTATGATCTTCTACACCCGTTTTGTTTTCAGCCTTACCTATTGGAAGCATTTCACTTATCACCAGATAAAGGTAGGAGGTATAAATCCTAACCCTATAGTCTATTTAATTGTAAAGTATTTCCAATATTGAAATTTCCCCAACATAACATCCAATCTAATTAATTGATTGATTGAATAATTTTATTTCATGAATGGGATATTGGTTGGATACCTTTAGATTCATTATTTTTTTGACCTAGATTGTGGCTTCCTATTGGGTAAGAGAACCCTTGAATGATAATGAATTGGATAATGTCTTAAAGTGTGTTTATTAAGGCATGAAACCTTTGGTGATTGCATGATATAGAATAACATTGATAACAAATAATTGATTTTTGAAATGACTATGTTGATATGATATGATTGGGTGAAAACTATCATGTTAATGGTTTAATACCGCTTTATAAATGAAATGCATAATTAAAAGAAAAATGGAAATTTTCATAATTAACCATTGAGTCTTAGGATTTGATATTGTGGTATCCTTGATTTTATGACATGTGTTTTTTGATGCTAAAATTATTATATAGTGGGATTGGACCATTTGATACTGAAATGATTATCTATAGGGATTTTCCTAGAGACTGAAATGATTATATAGAGGAGTTGGCCCAGTTGATCATGAAATGATTATATAAAGTAAATTTATGAGTGGTTGAAATGATTATATAGTGGTATTATCCCATTTTGATAATGAAAATATTATATAGTGGGCCTGACCCATTTTATTATGAAATTATTAAATATAGGTATGTCCCTAGAGGTTGAAATGATTAAACATAGAGTTAAGTATGGTTATATGATTATGACATTGTTTATGGTTATGGTTCACAAGGTTGTGTAACTTGATCAAAGACATATCAAATTTGTGTCAAAGAAGGTTGATTGTTATATTATATCAATTGATTAATTAATACACCATTTTTTCACTTTATTGAACACACATATTTATCAGAATAGATTTGTTTAGACACAGTGGTCTTGACCTACTAAAATTTACTCACACAATATTTGGGCCTCCATTTAGAACTTGAGTAGATTACATGGAAGTCATTTTTACAAAGTCAAGGGACTTTTTTTCTGATTGTTTATTACTGGATGTGATAGAGTTTTGAGATAATACTGACATGGGGTTTGAGACTGGGGTCTTTTGAGATTATTTATTTCATCTAATTATTTTATTTGTATTCTTTAGTTTAACACATAGATAAATTTTAGCTTTTTGTTACATGATTTATTATTATTTGGTTTCTTGATTCTTCCTTTTACTTCCTAGTTGTATGTTGTACTATTTCTATTATTTAAATTACACTAATAGTTTTTTATATCTATTTATTTCTTTTATATTTTAACTCTATACCAGGTTTTATAGCCTCTCCACTATACATATCACACCTCACTACTAGTTGACAACCTCTGGTGTATGGAGAGGTATTCTTGTGGTCTCATAACCAACCTGTTGTGATCACATGAGAGAGTTCTGGATTGAGGGATGTTCTACAGTTTTATCATAAGAGTAGGTTTTTATTTTCTATTACATTACTATTTGGGAATGGTAAAAATGATACTTGGATGTTTCAAGACATGGTAATGAGATTTTACATGGGAGTAGCTAAACCTTATATGGTGGAAATTTGAGTGCCTAGGGATGGGATTGATGTTAATGATGTTCGCACATTATGTTTTGATGTTATTTCACCATGGGTGTGTCACATGTCATGTGATGTCATTGTTTCACAAGATTTATATTCATATACCATATTACTTGATGAAATGTGATATGAGATGTTTGTTATATCTGATAAATAGAATTAAAATGATTATTATTTCCTGATAAAACACTTGTAAGTCATGTTTAGATAGACCAGGAGTCATTGGTTTTCTATTTTTGTCCCCTGTTGAGGTTTAATTTTTTTAATCAAGTTTTCTAAGTAGTGTGTTTCTTTTTTAGATAAAATTACTCCTCGTCGACAGTGAGTTAAGCATCTGGAGAGTGGAAATTGGCACACTCATAACGTAGTCGACATGGATCTTCCTTTATATCTTGAGAACCAAATGGATGTTCAACTTCATACCATCTTCTTGGAGGTCATGCGATCCATGAAAAAGGATAATGTTCACACCATTGCATATTTATTTGAGCTAAAAATTGAGTTTTAGCTAAAAAATATTCTTCAATTCACTAGGGAAGGATTCCAACAGATAGCCGAGTTATGGATTTAGTCAATCCAAATGATATTCAAGAACCTAGATAAACCCATAGATTGGAGGGTGAATATTGCTGCATATATGCCTCATGGAACTTCCATGAAATGGTGGGATATTCGAGATAAAAATGGGTAGTAGGAGGAGTTATCCTGGAATAACTTCAAGGAGTCATTTCTGAGAAACTTATATCCAGATACGTTGTGGTATGATAAGGAAAGAAAGTTCATACACCTGACATAGGAGGGAATGTTAGTGATGGACTATGTCAAACCTTTAACTAACCTGGAGTGCTTTGTGACATCTTTATTTGATGATGTGATATCTATGTTGATATGTTTTTAGGACATTTTTTTACTATGAGATAATGTCACATTTGAACATTTTTATATTGAGTATATTTTAAAATGGGATGAATCAGGAACTAATCATAGAAGGGTATCTGAGAGAGTATTTGAGTAGTGTCCAAGCTGTTTTAGTAGGAAGGCATAAGGTCTCTTCTTCTAGTTGGAAGAAGTGTCACTATGATAGTTTTTCCCAAGGAAACTACAACAGAGTAGTCATGGAAGTTGGAAAACACCTTAAAACCATTTTCCATTATAGTGATATAAGTGCCGAAATTTGGGACACAAGAGGCCTTTGTATTTGTAACATGCTTTATATTTTCATTATTATAGAATTTTGGGTCATCTAATGAAGTTTTGTAAGAGCGTCTCATAGTAGAGTAGTTTAAAGGAACCAAGACAACCACCAAATTTTGGGAGAAACTTAAATACCCCTCAAAAAATAGGTAGCAAGAGTTCCACAAGACATTCATGTTGAGACAACGTACATGAAGCCCCAGTGAAAGAATGATAGTACCAGGTAGAACTAATAGCTCCGGGGAGTTAAACTGGATCCTAGGAAAAAGGGTATAGTTAGCTGTATATTATGTAGACTACTCTAGCTATTGTGGATACAAGACCTTCTACAGTCAAAGTAATTATTCTTATACCACCAATCCTTTCTTTCATTTTGTTTGATACATGATAAATATTTTAATTTTTTTATCTAAATATTTTTGAAAATTATTTGTTATTTTTTGTGGAAATATTAGATGATTTTTTGATAATCAACACACCATTGGGAGTGAGGTCATAGAATATCAAATTTTTATGAGAGTGTTCTCTAGAAATTGGTGGTTATAATTTTTTTCAGAACCATTCATGCTTGAAATGATATTTTTTATTTGAATATTTTTATGGATTGGATAGTTCTATACCAATAACATATTGACTGTTGTTGGAAGAGAGTTAAACTAATATCTCTAGAAGGATGTATCTATTTCCATTATGTAGAGTGGGATATTTAGGATGGTCATGTATGACCAATTCAGCGAAGATTGAATTTTATTATGTCTCAAATATCTAGTCTTGTTTTACATGATGGGTGAATGCAGAAGGATTCTCATCCACTAGTGGTAGACCATTTTTAGGATCTATTTCCTGATGAGTTCTATGGATTAATTCTTGAGAGAGAGAGGTCGAGTTCATAATTGATTTGCTTTTAGGAGAAGAGATATTTTTCATTACACTATAGGTTAAAACTATTAGATATTTGATAGTTGAAAGTTTAGTTAGAAGATATGAAATCTAAGTGTTTCCTATAGCCTAGTACATCTCCATAGAATTCTCCAGTTCCTTGCACCACGAAGGTTGATGGGACTTTGTGATTATTTATTGATTATTAGATATTGAACCGTATGACTGTCAAGAACTAGTATCCAATTACACATATCAATGATCCCTTCGATTAGTTGAGTGGTGCTAAGAAATTATCCAAGATATATTTGAGATTAAGATATAATGTGTTGAGGGTGAGACCATCAAAAATATATCGGGAAGCTCTTAGGAGTAGGTATGAATTATATGAGTCCATAGTGATGTCGTTTGGTTTGACGAACACATAGGGGGGATTTATGGACTTGTGGAATATGATATTTCATCATTTTATAGACTAGTTTTGGTGGCTTTTGTTGATGAAATCTTGGTGTAAACCCAATTAGTAGATGATCATGACCAATATCTTAACATATTCTTTAGTACATTGAGGGAGTATCAGCATTACACCAAGCTAAAAAAATATAGTTTATGTATTGATAATATGAGGACCTAGCCTTAAAACATTACATAATATTGAATTTTAGTCAAGAACATACTTTCTTTCACATTGAGAATACTTTCAGGTTTATAGTTTTAGAATATTGGGAAATAATACATACATAACATACCACATTCATACAAAGAGGATACTACTAAAATAGTATCCATTTTTTCAAAATAAAACATTTTAAAATAAAACACAATTTCTTTGAAAAATGTTTATGACATTTAAATTGAATTCCTTATTTCTTGTAAACATCCTTAAAAATTGTGAAAAATATTTTAAAACATGCTATGGGTGAAAAAATCTTAGTAAGGGACATAAATAAAGAAAATAGTATTTCTATTTTAAACATGAAAATCCATTAAAAACCATTTTCTTGAAATATCATAAGAATGCATAGATAAATCATGTATTCACATTGGGAAATCATTACCATATCACTCTTACATTCACACCTACACATATAATAAAATTTAGGTTAACTACTATCTCCGGAGTACCCAATGAATTGGAGAGCTATAATGGGGATCACCTGTCATATCTTGAGCTATAATGGGCTCAACCCAACATATCCTGAGCTATAATGGGGAAGAAACCACCATATATTGAGATATAATGAGCCTAACCCAACATACCTTAACCTATAATGGGATCAACCCAACATAAAAAATTTCCAAGGAACTTATCATGAATAAAACTCTTGATAACTCATTTAAAACCATAAACAAAACACATTCAGATATCTAAATACCATTTTTTCATAAAAATCGCAATATAAAAACCGTGCACATAATAATTAAATAATATTATTAAAAAATAACTATTAAAACATATAAAGGAATCATTACAGTAACAAAGTTTAATTAAATCAGGAGAAAGTGATCATACCATATATATATATATATAAACAGTCTTTTGATTTTTCACAAAAGAGACATTTAAAATGATTTCAAAAGAAAGTCCCTTAAATAAAAAATGAAAAAGATCAATTTTAAAAACACAAGTGAAATTAAAACACTAATAATAATATATATAAATTTATAAAATCCATTTTGAATTCAAGGACACAAAATAGAAATATTTAGAAAAATAAATCTTTAAAACATTTAAAAAAAATGATTTAGTTAAGGAGTCCCTTACCTCGGGTTCGACTTCATTAAAAAGTGTTTAAAAATTAAATATAATGGTTCAAAGAGTGTTATTAATATATTATACAAGAAAATTAATATTTATAATATATTATATAATCTTTTTATAACATCTTTCCACCAATTTATTAATAACATTTTTATAATTTTCATTGTTTTGGGTGTGTTCTTTACATGGTTTCCATGGTTGGTTCATTATGTATTTTCTTATCAAATAGAAGAGAAACTTAAGAAGTTGAATGAAATGCTATTTACATGTTTCCAGAACATTAAATTATACCATATATCATTTTTTAATATATTAAGATTATTCATTATATAAAACATTAATGATATTCATTTATATCATTTTGGCGGTTCATTGATCATAACAGACTAGTTTCATTATATAATAAATATTATGAATATATATTAATTACAGAACATAAAATACGTTATATCATACAATTTACAACATTTCAAACATTAAAATGGTTTTATAACCATCCATGAAGAAATTAATGGAGATTGAAAACACATCATCCACAATGTTGGTAAATCGACACATCACAGGCGATGTTTTTATTTTTAGAATAAAAGAGAGAGGATAAGTATGATGAAAAGTTTTTTACATAAACATGATAAAATTAAAGTATATATAAGATACTAGAGTTTTAGTAATTTTGGGATAAGGGTATTTTAAGAGAGTATAAGAAAATAAAAATAATTGAAAATAAAATAAAATAAAATGAAATAGGATTTTTACCTTTTGAATTATCTTCCTTGAGAACCTCCTTAAGGCCCTTTTTTGGTCTTTTGATGAGATAAAAATGTCTTGGACATAGGTAAGAGGCTTGGGTATAATTTGGAAAAGTCTCAAATCTTGATAGGTGTTAGTAGAAGAGGGGGTGCGTGGTGGTATTTATAGTGGAGGAGAAGAGGGTTTTCCATAATTTAAATCATTATTTTATTTTTATCAAGAAATAAAATAGTGTTAGTTCTTATGAATAAATATAGATATTAGTGAATGTGAGTTCGAACCAATGGTGCTTAACTCAGAAGAACATCATCCATCAATCAATAATTCATGCATTTAGCTTATTTCGTAAATTATCATATTTCAACATTCACAAAAAATTCAAGTATTTCAACAAAATAAAAAAAATTTACCCTAGCAATATTTTGATGTGTAAAATTAAAAAAAGAACACCATTTTTTGAAAATAATTTTCTAAATATGATAAATTTAAAATTTAAATAAAATTAAAATTTATTCGAAAAAATACCATTTGTAAACCTATAAATGATTTTATAACACTTTGAAAAATTAATTATGGTCTCATAAAATTATAATATAATCATAAGACAATAGAATATTAATTCATGAATAAATTTTATGAAAATATATTTTCTTTTAAATCATTATATTAATTATAAAATTGTAAATAAATTTTTATGTTTTACAAAAAAATAATGCTTAATCTATCATTTTTAAAACAATTATTTACTCATTCTGAGATATAAATGTATCATATTTTCACATATAAGATACATTAATTTTATTTATAATTTCATTGGTGTGATTAATAATCTGTTGGCTGATTTACTATTCATAAGGGTTATATTACTATTACTAAGATAAAGTTACCATTCCATTGGAATAGATTCTTTAAAATACCAATTATTTCATTATACATTTGTAATGGATTTAACTATTTAATTTCAAAAAGAAAACAATTTATTTTATAATTACATAGGTTGTTAAATTCTCCCTAAATTTGGAAAATTGAATCCTCATAATTTTTAATCACTTATTAAACAAGTGAGGATACCTTTACCTCATATCATTTTTAGATTACCATGTTGGTTCTTCAAACATATGGTTTCTCCAAAAAACCTTAACCTAGTGGATTACTTTATTCCGTAACACTTGCTCTCTATGATCAAGAATCTAAATAGGTTTCTATTTATAAGAAAGGTTCTCTTCTAGCTGAAATACTTCTAGACTCAAAACATGAGACGGATCTGACACATACTTTCTCAACCTCAAAACATGAAAAGTATTGTGTACCTAAGATAAACTCATAGGTAGATATAATCGGTGGAAAACTGGTCTAACTTTCTCTAGGATTTCAAAAGGTCCTATAAATCACGGACTTAGATTTCCTTTCCTACCAAAATACATAAAACTTTTCCATTGAGACATATTAAGGAAAACTTGGTCACCTACCTCAAAAGAAAAGTCTTTCCTTATATTATCTGCATAACTTTTATACCAACTTTGAGCTATCCTCATGTGTTGCTAATCATCTTCACTTTCTCAGCCATTTCCTCAACTAATTCTGGTCCCATAAACTTACTTTCCCGAATTCATCCCAAAATGACAGAGTTCGAAACTGCTTTCTATATAATGCCTCAAAATATTAAATATGTATACTGGAATGAAAACTATTATTATAAGAAAACTCAACTAAAGAAAGATGTTATTGCCAACATCCCTGGTAATCTATTGAAGAATCTAGAATTATATCTTCCAAGGTCTAAATTGTTTGCTCAATCTATCTATCATATTGAGGATGAAAGTATATGGTAAAATTTAATTCTATTCCTAATGAATTCTGAATGCCTTTCCAAAAGTTAGAAGTGAACTTGGGATCATATTCAGATACAATGGAGAGAGTAACTCCATAAAACCTGGGAATTTCTTTGAGGTACAACCAAGAAATATGATATTGTGAAAGAGTGTCTAGAATAGGAAGTAAATGTGCAGATGTAGTTTGCCTATCAATAGTAACCTAGATTTCATTGTTACCACAAGAAGTATTTGTAGTCCTACCATTAAGTCCATGGATATATTTTCCCATTTGCACTATGGAACTGGCGAATGATAAAGCATCCCCTTCGGTAACTACTGCTCTATTTTAACCTATTGAAAAATCAAACATTTCATGGTAAAATCAGAAATATCTATGTTCATTCCATCCCACTGGTAATACTCTCTAAGACCTATGTACATATTTTTTACTTCCAAGATGAACTGAAAATAGAGAACTATGAGCTTTACATAACAATTCTTTCTTTAGATTAGAATCATAAGGAACACATATTCTCTTCCAAAAACTCAAAACACAATATTTATCAATATTAAACTTAGGAAACTTACCCTTTTGAACCAATTATATCTTTTAATAAAACTCATGGTGTTCTTTATGAGAATGTCTTATTCTATCTGACAAATATGACTGTACTGACACCTGAAACAAAACAGAGGAATTTCCTGTACTAATAACTTCCAAGATAAAATTCATCAAATCACTAACCGAGGGGAGACATTATAAATATATTATGGTTAATGTAACATTACTTTTCTAATTTAATGCATCGATCACTATATTTTTTTCTATGATAATAATGAATCATGTAATCATAATCCTTTATTAGTTACATCCATATTCTATGTCTCATGTTCAATTTTTTATGAGTAAATATATACTTCAAAATTTTATGATCAGTATATATTTCACATTTTACTCCATACAAATGATGCCTCTAAATTTTTAATACAAAAACAACAGTAGCTAATTTCAAATCATGTTTAGGGTAATTTAACTCATAAGGTTTGAACTGATGTGAAGTATAAGAAACCAATCATTCTATATTAGGACACAAGAATTTCCTTTCAATGAACCATCACTATAGATGAAAAATTCACCATTTTTGGAAGGCAAGGTTAGAATATGAGTATTCACCAATATTATTTTCAATTATTGAAAAAAATAATCACATTATTTTTTCCATATGAACTTAACACCTTTTCGAGTTAACTTAGTCAATGAGATGGATAAATATGAAAAGTTTTCAACAAACCTATGGTAATAGCCTTCCAAACCAAAGAAACTATGAATCTCAGTTATATTTGTGGGTCTTGTCCATTCTTAAACAACTTTTGTTTTAGTAGGATCAATAGTTATTCCATATTTAGAAACAATGTGACCAAGGAAATAATTTTATTGTAAATAAAATTTATGCTTACTGAATTTTCCATAAAGTTTCTTTTCTTTTTAAGGTTTTCAAAATAACCCTTATATATTTTTCATTCTCCTATTTAATTTTAGAATATACCAGAATTTCATCAATAAAAACAACACCAAACTTATCCAAAAACTCATGAAATATTCTATTCATAAGATTCATGAATATAGAAGGTGAATTAGTCAACCCAAATAGCATAACAACAAATTCATAATACCCATATATAGTAAAAAACACAGTCTTCATAATGTATAATTTTTTTTACTTTCAACTGATGGTACCTCAACCTCCGGTCAAACTTTGAAAAATACTATGCTTCCTAGAGCTGATCAAACAAATCATCGATATGAGGGAAATAATACTTGTTCTTAATAGCGTTGTTTTCAAGGATCTATATTCAATGAAAAGTCACATTGAACCATTTTATTTTTAACAAACAAGACAAGATCACCCCATGGTGAAGTGATTGGTCGGATGAAGCCTTTATCTAATAATTCTTACAACTTATTTTTCAACTCTAAAATTTCTTTTTGATCCATTTGATAAGGGGGTTAAGAAATTGTCTTAACATAAAGAAATAAGTCAATAATAAACTATACCTCTCGAGTAGGAACAACACTGAGAAAATCATCATTAAAAACATCAAGATACTCATTTTCCACTGACATATAATTAATCTAAACAATTTCTTTGTTTTTAAAAATATGTGAAAGATAACTTTCATTTACATCTTTTAATAGTTTCTTGGATTCTTGATATGTTATCAATTATATAGTTTCACTCTTATAAATAAAATGAAACTTTTTAAAAAAAAAATTCTTTAGCTATACAATCAATCTTAGCATGATAAAAATAAAGTCAGTTCATACCCAGAATAACATCAAACTATACTAGAGGTAATACAACAAGGTTTTTAGGTAAAATATTTCCAAAAACAAATATATGTAGATTCTTATAATTTATTTTTTGTCTCAATATTTCCTCTTGGTGTTTTTACCATGAGTTTTGGCTTTATTTCTTTAGGTGGAATTTCTAATTTAGTATAAAATTTCTCAGAAAAGAAAGAATGCGTAGAACCTAAATAAAAAACACATTGAAATATTTGTTCAAAACAATAAATGTTCCATATAACACTTCATTTGGTGGATCAACATCTACTGAAGTAGTTTTAATGGATTTTTTCACACCCTTCTACTTCCAAATGTACTGATTTCTTACATGGGTGACTAGATTTGGACATATAATAAAAAACTTACCTAATTTCTTACAATTAAAGAATATCACCATTGACTTATACTTGTTTTTCTAATCATTTTTCTTATAATCATGAGACACATAAACAAACTTTACACATTAGTAGAATTGCTTAGAAATTAAAAGACATTCTCTAGGATGATTTTTACCACACTTTTCATAAGATGGGAAATTTATTTTCTTACCTCCAAATTTATTTGATGAATTATTCCCCAAATCCATCCAAACTGATCGCTTAATATTCTTGTAATCACAAGGAACATACATGTTAGAAAACTCCATATCATCTTTTTCAGCATAATGAACCAATTTCTCATATCTTTTAAACTCTTTTGAAGCCAAATCTCTTTGTAAAAATGGTTTCAAACTAGAGTAAAATATATTAATCTTACTATTAAAGTCCCAGGTAATGCCTGATACATACCTAGATTGTCCCATAAAATTGGATTCATACACTATTATAGAATCATCATCTTTTCTCTTTAGTTCTAAGAATTGTTTCTCCATTCTGAGTCGAATAGTTTTAGGAAAATATTTTTCCAGAAAAGTCTCTTAAAATCATACCATTCCAAATTATCAAGATCATCTTTTTCTATGGTATTATTAACCATAGAACACCATCGATTAGATTCACCTTCAAAATTATAAACGTATAAGGTTATATTTTGGTATTCTAAACATCTCATGACATTAAATATATTTTCTAGAGCATTGATCCACCCTTCAACTATCACTCGATCTATGGTTCCACTAAAAGCTAGAGGATGTTGCCTTATAAAATGATCCAAAAAAGACATGTTTCTTCATGGTAGATCAAGTTCCTATCTATTATGGATACCACCACTATTTATCACCTAAGTCATCTGGGCCATTACATTCACAAACTAAATGGTTCCAATTCCCACCATTCTAGGATGTAGATTCAGAAGGATATCATATTTTTCGGTTTCTTTCTACTTCATCGTCCCTAGTTATTTATCAGAAAACCATTATGAACATACATATCTTAGATGAATCAACATGGTAATATTTAAATTATATATCATTTTAAATTAAACGTAAATTAAAAATCATTTATGTTATTCTATTAACATCATCATAACCCCTAAGGTTATCTAAACAATCCTCTAATACCAAATATAAGGACCCAACCTTAAAAACAGTACATAATCTTGAATTTTAGTCAAGAACTTACTTTATTTCACATTGAGGATAGTTTCAAGTCTATATTTTTATAGTATTAGGACATAATACCTATATAACATACCACACTCATACAAAGAAGATACTACTAAAACCATATCCATTTTTTTTCAAAATAAAACATTTTAAAATAAAGCATGATTTATTTGAAAAATCTTCATAACATTTAACTTGAATTCCTTATTTCTCTTACAAATCCTTAAAACCTATGAAAAAAATTTAAAAAATTGAGATCAATACAAAATGATCTGTAATGGATATATATAAAGAAAATAGTTAGTCCATTTAAAACATAAAAATCCATTGAAAACCTTTTCTTGAAAACTCATAAGCACTCATAGATAAATCATGTAGTCACCTTGGGACATCATTAGCATATAAATATTACATTAAAACTTAAAAATGGAATAACCTTTTGGTCAACTTACATCTCTAGAGTACCCAATGCATTGGAGAGCTGTAATGGGGCTCACCTTCATATGTTAAGTTATAATGGGATCAACCCAATATATCCTGAGCTATAATGGGGATCAACCCAATATATATTGAGATATAATGGGATCTACCCAACATATCTTGAGCTATACTAGTAAAATCCCAATGTAAAAAATATCCAAGGAATATATCATGAATAAAACTCTTGATAACTCATTTAAACCCATAAGCAAAACACATTCAGACATTATAATACAATTTTTTTTCATAAAAATCATAACATAAAAAACACACAAATAATAATGAAATCATATTATTAAAAAATAATTATTAAAAAACATAAATAAATAATTATAGTAATAAATTTTCATAAAATTTAGATAAATCATTTATACCACATATATATAAAAACAATATTTTTTATTTTTTTATAAAATATACATTTAAAAGGATTTCAAAAGAAAGTCCCTTAAATAAAAAATGAAAAAGATCCATTTTAAAAACACATAATTGAAATTAAAAAATTAATAACCATATATATGCATTAAAAAATCTATTTTTATTACATATACATAAAATAGAAATATTTAGAAGAATAAATCTTTAAAACATTTAAAACAAATAATTTAATTAAGGAGTCCCTTAGCTTGGGTTCAACTTCCGTAAAAAGTGTTCAAACGTTTTTTATAATAGTTTAAAGAGTGTTATTAATATATTATAAAGACATATTTATATTTATAATATATTATATTATCTTTTTATAACATAGTTACACAAATTTATTAATAATATTTTTGTAATTTTTGTTGTTTTGGGTGCATTCATTACATGGTTTCCATGGTCGGTTCGTTATGGATTTTCTTTTCGAATGGAACAGAAACTCCAGAAGTGGAATGAAATGGTATTTACATGTTTTTATAACTTTAAATTATATCATATATCATTTTATTTTCATATATTAGTATGATTCATTAGATAAAACATTAATGATATTCGTTTAGATCATTTTGGCAGTTCTTTGATCATCACAAACTAGTTTCTTTATATAATTAAATATTATGAATTTATGTTAATTACAGAACAAAAAATAGGTTATATTATAAAATTTAAAACCTATTTCAACCATTAAAATGGTTTTATAACCAGATATGAAGTAAGTAATGGAAATTGAGAATGCATCATCCATGATGTCGGTAAATCGACCCATCACGAACAATGTTTTTATTTTTAGAATAAAAGGGAGAAGAGAGGAAGTATGATGATGATTTTTTACATAAACACGATAAAATTATAGTATATATAAGATACTATAGTTTTCATGACTCTTGGATAAGGTTAGTTTAAGATAGTATAAGAAAATAAAAATAATTGAAAAGAAAATAAATGAAAATGAAAGATGATTTTTGCCTCTTGAATTCTCTTCCTTGAGAACAACCTTAATGCCCTTTTTTTGGCCTTTTGGTAAGAAAAAAATGTCTTGGACGTGGGAAAGATACTTGGGAAGTTAATTTGGAAGAATTTGGATAGGGATCAAAGCTTAAGAGGTGTGAGGAGAAGAGGGGGTGAGGGGTGGTATTTATGGTAGAGGAGAGGAGTTTTCCATTATTTTAATCATTATTTTATTATTTTTCTCAATACAAGAAATAGTGTTGGTTATTATGGATAAATAAAATTATTAGTGAATTTTATTTTTAACCAAGAGCACTTACCTCATTATAACACCATCCATGACTCAATAATTCATGTATTTAGCTTATTTTGTAAATTATCATATTTCACTATTCACCAAAAATTAAAGTATTTCAAAAAATCCCAAAAAATCACCCTAACCATTTTTTGATTTATAGAATTCAAAAATGAACTCTATTTTTTGAAAACAATTTTCTAAATATGAGAAATTTAAATATTAATTAAAATCATAATTTATTCAAAAAAATACCAGTTGTAAAATTATAACTAATTTTATAACACTTTGAAAAATTAATTAAGGCCTCATAAAATTATTTTATAATCGTAAGAAAATAAAATATTAATTCTTGAATCTATTTTAAGAAAATATATTTTCTTTTAAATCATTATATTAATTATAAAATTGCAAATATATATTTATATTTTACAAAAAAAACCAACACTTAATCTATCATTTTCAAAACATTTATTTTCTCATTCCAAGATATAAATACATCTTTCTTTCACATATAAGATATATAAATTTTATTTATAATTTCATAGGTGTGGTTAATATTCTATTGGCCTATTTACTATTCATAAGGGTCATATTACTATTCCTAAGGTCATGTTACTATTCAATCAAAATAGATTCCTTAAAATACCACTTATTTCATTATAAATTTATAATGTCTTTAACTATTTAATTTCAAAAATAAAAAATTTATTTTATAAGTACTTGGGTTTTTATAGATAAAGTGCACTTCTTGGTCCATGTCATCATAGATACAGGAGTGTGAGTGGATCCAGAGAAGGTTGCCGCAATGGTATCTTTGGAGGGACCACAGATGCCTTTGATATTCATAATTTTTTGTATTTAGAATTTTATTATCAGTTATTTATCTAGGACTTATACAAACTATAAGAACTGATGTTTGTACTGACCAAGAACAAGGTGATGTTTGTTTGATCATATAATTATGAGAGTTCTTTTCAGTTGCTGAAAGGTAGGCTGATCTCAGCACCTATCCTCACTATACCTGTGATGGATATAATATATATTATGTACTATGATTAATCTAGAGTTTGAATTGAAGCAGTTTTGATGCAGGATGATTTATTGGATTCTTAAGTATCTAGATAGTTGATATCACATGAGAGGAATGATCAAACTCATAATCTAGAGTGACAGGTGATGGTACTTCCCCTGATATACGAAGACATTATCTTATGGGTGAGAGGTTTCTATTATACATAGACCAAAATATCCTCAATTATATTATTTCATAAAGGGATCAAGTATCTATAGTCTTTCAACCTTGAGTCTTCTTATAAATCATGTATGGGAAACCAATTTTCTGATGAATTAATCTAGAAGACATAGGTGGAGGTAGTGTGGGTGTCTTGCGATGACTAGATGATGAAGACACTATTTTCAGACATGAATTTAGATGTTCATGAGTGCTAGGGATGAGTAGCCCTGACTACTACTTCTATCATACCTATGCTTTTTTACCAAATCAAGATAGAGTAGTTATCAAATATGATGGGTTTAGTTCTAAGATATAACTTATATGGAGGGTACCCAACATCAAGATAGTGTCTTGGTAGTGGTAATCCTATTATTTTCCATAGAGGTGTATGGGTTCCTTCCATATTGAGTGAAGAGATAATGATATAATTTCATGTTTCTAGATGGGTGGTACATCCTATTTTTTCAAATATTAATCATGATATTTTTAGAAAGTACTAGTGGGTTTTAATGAATAAGGAGATAGTGGGATTTGTGGAGAGATGTTTCACACTTTAAAATGTGAAAGCCAAGCATCATAGGCCAGCTAATATTTGATAGCCTCTCCCATTCCTGAGTGGAAAAAGGATGATGTCACTATGGATTCTGTGATGATATTACACACAAAATCCCATATGAATGATTTTGTATGGGTGATTGTGGATCAACTAAAGAAGATATCCAAATTTTTTCCTATTAGGGTGACCACCACTATAAATGATCTAGGTAGTCTCTATGTGCATGAGATAGTTTAGTTGCATAGTGTATTGAGGAGTACCATTTCTGATAGAGATCCTCATTTCACATCTCTATTTTTGAAGTTTCATCAGAAGGCTCTAGGATGATGGTTTCTTTTGAGCCTAGACTATCATCCTCAATGTGACAGTCAATCTATTCAAACTATTTAGATTCTAGAGGATATGTTATAACCTTGTATTTTCGATTTCATTGGTTCATGGGAGAATCATATTGAACACATAGATTTTTGGGTATTATAAAATATTCTAGTCATTGATCCAAATGGAAAATTTTAAGTCTTTTTATAGTAGTTTGTTCTGTTCTACTATTTTTTTGGTTAATGGTTATTGAGTTAGTGCTTGTTAGACATAGTCTTGTGAAGGAGACATCATAACAGGTTCAGTTGATCAGGGGGAAGTTGATGACTGTGAATAGTAGGAAGAAATATTTCTATGAACATCAGAGACAACCAATGGATTTTGAGGTTGTTCATCATGTTTCCCTTCGAGTACCACTTAGGTTGGTGAAACACCATATCAGGAAATAGGGAAAGCTAGTTCCTAGGTTTGTTGGTTTGTTTGAGATAGTGGAAAGGGACGGTCCCTTCAAGTACCAATTAGACAGTCTAGAGTGCTATAGTTCTATGAACAATGTGTTTTATGTTTCACAACTTAAGAGATATAATCCCGACCCTTCTCATATGGTATACATCAAGGATATTGAGATTTTTATAGATTATTCCTTTGAGGATCATCTGATATGAATTGTGGAACACAGTGTGAGGTATCTTTGAGGTGGGATTATACCTATAGTTCGAGTTCAGTGATAGTGTGGGTGTGTTCAGGAGGATACATAGGATAGGGAGTCTGATATGTAGGAAAAATGGCCATAAATGTTCATTGAGACCCCATAGTGATGCTTGGAAAAGCTTGTGGATGAGCTGTTATATGGTGTGGATGTTGTAAGATCCCATCATTTTCCAAGTACATCCCTATTTGAGTTTTCCATCAAACCTATATTGTTTTGGTATTTCTTTTTCTTTAAACATTTTTGGATGAGCCTCGTTTCCATATTGAGAACTTTTTTTGTAGAAAAAGACATAATGTTTGTGGATGTATGTCTATTTGAATTAATGTAGTCCATGTGTAAACCATTTAGACAAGATTGTGAGTGTTTTACATGAGTTTAGAAGTCTTCATAGGTGGTTCTATTCTTTCTAGGGATATTTGTGCTTAATTATGCCTATAAGACATTTAAATACCTTGTAAATGTACTACAAACCATGAAACTATTTCTAGGAAGATGAATGAAAGGGTTATAGGTCATGAATTGGTTCATGGTGTGAACTAGTTATACACTATGAATCCACATTAGTTGATGTATAATGTTTGAGTAGGGTCAAATCACCCAAGTTTATGTGAATTTTGATATAAATATTAAATAGAAACTACATGATGTGAAAGGGTATTACACTCTGTGTATTTCTCATAACCAGTGGTTTTAAGATGCATAACACTTATAATTTTCATTCACTTGGTGAAATCCTCCCCTTTATCAATCCCTAGGAAATTTCCATGTGATTTATGAGTTCTTTCATCCATTCCATACATCTTGATCAACAATAAATATCTGGTGAGTTGTTTCAATTAGGTTTCCATTTATCTTTCATTTTTCCTCATCATCATGGTTTATATCTTCGGAACATGGTGGTTGTGGGTTTTCATCTCATTATTTCATGATCTAGGTTTCTTCTTTTGATCTTCTTCTCCCTTTTTCTAGTTGGAGTTACATATTAGAGGTGTTACATTGATCACTAGATAAATGCATCTATTCTAAAACCAAAACTTAGGGTCTATTTAATTGTGATGTATATGCAATATTTTTATTGTTCCAATATAAAGTGTGTTATAATAAATTTATTTATTTAATAATGGTAAATCATGTATTTGATTATTGGTTGGATCCCATTGGATTCAATAGTTTTTACGACTTAGCTTGTGGCTACCCATTTGGTGAGAGAACCCTTGAATGAAAATGAATTGGATAATGGATTAATGCGTGTTTAGTATGACATGAATCCTTTGGTATTTTTTTTGATATAGAATCATGTTTATAATGGAATATTGATTTTTTAAATGGTATGTTGATATGATTTGATTGGATTAAAACTTTAATTTTAATGGTTTAAGACCTACTTGTTAAATGAAATGTAAATTTATCTGATAAATGTTAATGTTTATAATTAACCACTAAGTACTACGATGTGATATTGTGAAATGCTTACTGTTATGACATGTATTGTTTGATACTGAAATGATTATGTAGTAGTATTTTTCCATTTGATGATGAAGTTCTTATATATTGGGATTTTCCCAGAGGCTGAAATGTTTATAAATTGGTCTTGTCCCAAATGCTACTGAGATTATTATATATACAGATATTCCCAGAGGTTGTAATGCTTATATACCATGCTAGTAATAGTTTTATAATGAAATTATTATATAAAGGGACTGGCCTGGTTTATATTGAAATGGTTATATATAGGGATTTTCCCAAAGGTTGAAATGATTATACAGATGGATTTTACCAGTTATGTGATTATGCCATGGTTTATGGTTATGGTTGGTATGTTTATATTACATTTTTAGAGACATTCCAACATCATACCAATGTAGGATTATTGTTATATTTTATTAATTGATTAATTAATACACATGTTTATCTCTTTACTACACACACTTATTTATTTGAATAGTTTTTCTTAGACACAATGGTGTTGAAATACTGATTTTCACTCACACCCTATTCTAGACACCATTTGGAACCCAAGAAAATTAAATAAATATAGATTTTGAAATGGGAAAGTGGACATGTTTCTAATTATTGGTTACTAGATGGTATATAGTTTGGATATTGGGCTGACATGGGGTTCAGGACTGGGGTCTCTTGATATTATTTGTGTTGTTTAATTATTTTATTTGTATTGTTTTATGTTTTAAATTTAGATACATTTTAGCTTGTCATTACATGATTCATTATTATTTTGTTTATTAATTCATCCATTCACATCCTAAATGTATGATATATTGTTTATGATATTTTTGTTACTGTAACATCATAGATCCAGGTTCCACTTAAAAGGTTCCCCGTATCCAGTTGGCCACATGGACTCAAATTCATTTCCCCAAATTCCAGAGGCTGTTGACTAGTAGTGAGGGAATAAGGTGTGATAGTGTGGAAAGTATTCCCTCATTGGCAAAGTGTAACAAAACGAAGCAATATACACAATAGCAGAAGCAGTAAACAACATAAAAATTAAGTAAACAACAGAAGACTGATGAGATAAATAACTAAGCATTATTCCATACAGAATATGATGCAGCATGTTATTTCTAAGAAAACATCCAAAACATGATATACTACTGTCAGATACAATATATGTATCAAGGAAAAGAAATACAAAAGAAAACTCGAAAGCATCACAAGCCTTGTCTTAGTCCCATTCTCTCATACTCCTAATCAGTAAGTCAAGTACCAGTAGAAGGGAGACTTCCCTTATCAACACCTGCAACAATATAATCTGATTGAGACCAAAACATGGCCTAAATAGGGTGTGAGACTAAATACTAGTAGGCAACCACCTATGGTTTGTGCCAATCTATCAGTGAAAATATGTAACAAGTAGGGTACAATAGTGGAAGCAGTAAACTAGGAAGTACTCAAAAGTATACAATCCTACAAGTACTAGTTCTATTTATGTTCAGTTCATGGTCATTAACAGTTAAATTACTCTGAATTTATATAAGTCTCGAGATCCAGCCTAGGTCCAATGATCCCCATGTAAAAGTGATCACAACATATACCTTAGAATGCTATCAAGAAAAAGTAAAGTGAAGACCAAATCCAATATTGTGCCTTGTCTTGATAGACGTGTCATAAGATAGTCCATTTCATTATTCAATTTATAATCCGAGTTTGTTCTTGACATTCCTAACGTGGAATCCAAGTACAACTCTTGGTATATAACCACCTCCATCCTAAAATCCCTTCTGTATGATCCTCTAAGGAACCTGATCTAACTCTAGGTGTGGTGAGAGTAAATGTTAACTAGGCCATACTTATATCCTATAAATAAGACCCAAGTATCTCTCATGACATATAAACTTTCCAATAGAACCCATCCATTGTATCTCTCATTCCATGACTCGTTCGTCCTTTTCAAACATAGCCTACATGAGCCCAACCACTATATCTATGGCTCTCTCATAGATTGACATAATAACCCCCATTTAGTCCATCCATGGCATCCCTCAATGGATGAATGGGTCACCTGAGGTATAAGGTGAAATATTCACATGAACCCATCTATGGAATTATAATTGGAATCCATAGTTCTCCCAAAACCATTTCATTTTTTTATAATCGATTCGATTAACCATTTCATTAGGCATACAAGGTCAAAAAAATCATCCAATATAATCAAGAAAGGACCAAGCTCTCAAGGATTGTCCTTTCAAATACTCACATGGACACAAATCATATATTAGGAAACACATGTAAATTAAACTATTACATGGTTCAAAAATGACAACCCACGTGGGAACATTTCATTTATCAAGCAACACATGATAATTAAACTATGGCAAGGATTTAGCAGTTAAAAACTAACATGGGAAATTCATATTTCAAGCCTTTAAAGTACTACACCTTTTACAAGGTTTAAAAAAATATACTCACATAGAAAATTCATAGTTTGGAAAAATATTCCAGGCATGATTAAACAAGCATAGGCATAAAATGCAACAATGGGAAAAACACTAATTCCAAGCCGTAATCCATCAAATTACAATTCAACTCAATTACAATCCTATTATAACTCAATTAATTTTTTAAAAACCAATATAATGGAAACAAACAAGGCTTTCCTCATAAGAAACCTAGGATAAATGGCCATAAATAACAATTCAAGGGAAACACACCCATGGGGTGGCCCTAATTCAAGGCAATCGATATTTTTCATGGGTAACAACACATACTCAATTACCCTAACATCATTAGACAGTAACACGGGTCAAAAATAAATCAATGTGACACTCAAAAAGGGTGCATTGCACTTTGGCACATATATTCATCTCGAAAATTAATGAGAGGCACAAGACCACCTACCCAGTCCTAGTGTGACTCTCCTCATCCAACGTCAGCCTCCAATTCAAGCTAGAAAGAAGTAGATCTACGAAACAAAGATAAATACTCAACCTTAAATAACTCAATTGTGATATGGAATCTGAAATAATTACTCAATAGTAATCGAGAACTTACCAATTGGATTCCAATGCTTCTAACAGTGATTGAATCAGAGTCCGAACAGATATTTGGGAGGATATTGAAGGTATAATGTTGCTGTTTGTGAAACCCGGTGATCCCCTTCTATCCATAATGTTATAAGAGGGATACTACCCCATTTTAAGAAAAAAAATACATGGCATGTAAGTTCATTTAAACGACATGTATATCATTTTACTATTCATTTGGTAGTTGTTTTCCATCGACTTACTTTCTTGGATCCACCGACACAACTACACGACATGTACGAATAAGTACACGACGTATAGTTGGTTTTTCATCTTTTTCTCACCAAAATTCTCACACACCATGTATTCCCATCATACACATCCAAACTACATGATGTGTATATAGGATTACATAGTGTGTAACCCTGAGTCAGGCCGTGTGATAGTTTGATTCTAGTACTTTCCCAGTTTTCCCCTGTTTTCTCAAAAACAACTCAAAGGAAAAAGAATAAAAGAAACTTGTACCTCAAAGTAAGAACATGGTTATTAAAAACATCCACCCTTAAATAAATTCATCCCTAAATTTCCCTTCCAATGGTTGTGAAGAAATATCTGAGAATAACTCTATCCACTGCAATCATACATCGGCCTCCCTATCCCAGGTCTCATCCTGCACTCGACCATGCTGCCATAACACCCGTACCAAAGGAAAAATCTAGACATAGAGAACCTTCATGCTACGATCCACAATATGAATTGGATGCTCCTCAAAGGATGCATCATACTTAAGCTCAACATCATGGGGATAAAAAATGTGAGATAAGTTTGAGTGATAGCAACACAACTGAGATACATGGAAAACATCATGCATGGATCGATACATCTAAGGTAACTACAACCGATAGGCATCCAAGCTGACCCTTTTTAGTATCTCAAATGGCCTGATGTATCTCAGTGAAAGCATACCCCATATCCTGATTTTATGATGTCCCAATATCAGTAAAAAACTTAATAAAACCTTATCCCTGACCTCAAACTCTAGAGGTAGTCTGTGACGATCAACATAATATTTTTGATGAGATTGCACTGTATCCATCCATTTCTGAATCAACTGAACCTTCTCATAAGTCTCCTACATGAGACGTGGTCCTAGTAAAGCTACCTCACATACCTCTAACCACCACAAGGGATAATGACATGGATCACCATATAAATCCTCATATGGTTCCATTTCTATAGTTTCATGGAAACTGTTATTATAGGAAAATTCAATTAGGGGAATATGCTTCTCCCAAGAGCCCCCAAATCCAAGATGCATGCTCACACCATGTCCTCTTGCACCTGTATCGTATTCTTTGAATGACCATCAGTCCGAGGGTGGTATGTTGTGCTCAGAATAACCTATGTACCTTGCATCCTCTGAAATGTTTTCCCGAAATGAGTTTTAAAGAAGGAGTCCCTATCTTAAATGATAGAATGAGGGACCCCGTCAAGTTGTACTACCCCAAGAATATACAACTTTCCAAGATCATAAAAACTGAAAGTCTTTTTGATTGGAAAGAAATGAGAAACCTTCACAATCCTATCAATAATAACCCAAAAAACATTGTTACCTTGAGGTGACCTTAGTAATCCCATCACAAAATCCATCACGACATCATCCCATTTCCATTCCAGAATAGGTAGCTATTGTAAAAGCCTAGCTATCCAATAATGTTCCTCCTTCACCTACTGATAGGTGGAACACCTCATAACAAATCTAGCTACTTCTTGCTTCATACTCGACCACCAGTATTGATGTCGCATGTAACAGTACATCTTAGGGACTCTAGGGTGTACTAAACAAGCTAATCATGAAACTCTCACATCAACTCCTCATGTAAATCCCATGGAACCCACAAACATACATGGATACGCAGAACCTCATCCTCGCCCATCGTCCATCCAAGAGGAGGGTCCTCACATGCTATACTCTCCCATAGAACCAGGAATTTGGAATCTGATAGTTGCCTCATCCTCTATCTATCCAGTAGGGAAGAGTTAAAAACCAAAGATGAAAGAAAATTACGTCCTTGTTTTTCATGAACCACAAGATGCATCTCAGAGAACAATGCCATAAGCATACACTAACCAATTTCCTCCTTCACTGCCTATATCAGAGTTCTCCTGCTCAGCACATCCGCCACTGCATTTCCTTTCCCAGGCATATAGGCAAGCTCAAAATAAAAGGACTGAAGGTATTCCACCCACCTTCGATATCTCAAATTCCAATCATACTGAGTAAAGACGTACTTGAGGATTTTGTGGTCCATGTACATGACCAAATTCTCTCTAAAAAGGTAATGTCTCCAACAACAAAAAGTATGAAAAATTGAAGCTAAATTCAGATCATGCATAGGGTAATTCCTCTCATGTGGCCTCAACTGCTGAGATGCATATTCAACAACTTGACCCCCCTGCATAAGCACTGCTCCCATCCCAATACCCGATGCATCACAATACACAGTGTAAATATTTTTAGCTTAGGAAATATCAATATCAATGTTGAATTCAAACACCACTTTAGCTCCTGAAAGGCTGTCTCACAATAATCTGACCACACAAACTTTACACCCTTCTTAGTCAAGCCCATCGGCGGTGCTTCCAAGTGTGAGAAGTCCTATATAAAATTCTTTTAGTAACCAGCTTTCACAAAGAAACTTCTTATGTCAAAAATATTCTTGGAATATTCCTAGGAAACTATAGCTCTCACCTTCTCTTGGTCCATTGATACTCCTATCTACAAGATGTTACGACTCAGGAAGTGAATTTTATCCATCCAAAAGTGGTATTTTGCGAGCTTAGAATATAACTGATGCTCTCATAATGATTTCAAAAAAGTCTCAAGATGGTTAGAATGGTCATGTCAATTGTGAGAATACACCAAGATATATCGAATAAAACCACCACAAAATAATCCAGGTAAGGATAGAACACATGGTTCAATAGAACCATGAAAACTGCTAGTGCGTTTTTGAGACCAAACGACATAACCAGGTACTCAGATAGAATATATATGCTATGAAAGGTTGTATGAGGTATATATGAAGGTTGGACACATACTTGGTGATATCTTGATCTTAAGTAAATCTTTGAGAACACTTGAGATACTCAAAGCTGATCAAATAAGTCATCTATCCATGGCACGAGATATCAGTTTTTAACCATCAACTGGTTCAGTTTCCAATAGTCCATGCATAGCCTAATGGTATCATCCTACCTTTTCATAAAAAGGACTGATGAACCTAAGGAGAAGTACTAGGTTGGATGAAATCCTTACCTTACATATCTTCCAACTACCTCTTAAGCTCTTGCAACTCTATCATAGCCATCCTTTAAGGGGTAATGGATACCAGTGTAGCTCTTGGAACTAGCTTGATAATGAACTCCACCTATCTGACCATAGGTAATCTTGAAAAATCATCCAGGAAAACATCCCTCAAATAATCATCCACTGGAGGGAAATCTTCCTGACATGTTCCATGGTCATCCAGATATAAACTCATAATTTGGGCTATCATCCTGCCCTACCCACGATGCTTGGGTCCAGATCAGGTTGCATGGACATCCCATTCACTTTAATGTAGAAACTCTCCACCCACTGGTGATGTAAAACCCACCATGAGGTGATAGAAATCAACAAAGTATTGAAAAGAAACCAACCAGTCCATTCTGATAATGACATCAAATCCCATCATCTCTAAGACATAGAGGTTCTACAGAAAGTGAAACCCACCAACCTCAATGGAAAAATCCTTGCACTGAAACACACTTACTGTTCTAATTCCTAACAGAGTGTCTTGTCATAACCCATACCCCAGGGCCCGTGTCGTGACTACCCAATCCCACCATCCATATGCTAGGGGTAGGTGACTAGCACCGAAAAGGCGTATCCCTATAACGGGAAGACATTGACTTTAAACCTGTACAATCTCATTTACTAGTACACAAAAAGATGCAACCATGAAGTAAACTGATGTAGTAAAAAGAGTGCTGAAAGTAAAGGGTCTGGAATACAAGCCCAACTGAAAAAGTAAAAGTACAACTGAAAAGTACAAAACAACTCCTAGATCATCCACCGAGGATCCTTCTTGAAGGGTAGGTACATCTCATGATCAGAAGTCCCTGCGCCATGTCACACTAAATGGTACACCTATGGGAAACGTCCAGACCTAAATCCCTCGGCCTCGATCAATTCTTTCCATCATCTACACAATAAAAAACAAGGTGCGGGTATAGCCCGTGGAGGAGAGAGTATAAAAATACTCAGTAGGGGCCCTGATACTCTCGTAGGTCTCCCAGAGTTCCACAAAGGAAAAACCACAAAGCAAGACCTTCGTATTAAGCATGAAGTGATAGATATCAACTCTACTTAGGTATATTCCCATACGTATACCTAAGTTATCAAGATATACTCATCTCATACATGATGGAAGATTACCACAAAGGTAACACCATGAAGGTAGAAGTAGCACACATGTAACACCACAAAGACAACACAAAGAAGGTAGAAGTACCACACAGGTAACACCATGAAGATAGAAGTACCACATAGGTAAAATAATCAACTCACACTTAGGTATAACTTAAGTATATAAATACAAATGATTAGTCATAAGGCTAGATCATCTTATTCTATTAAGAAGCACTGCTACTGACTCACACATGATCGATAGGTAATAACCCCCACTGACCCACATAGGATCTGACCCACATAGGATCGGTATGCGCAGACCCACGTAGGATCGCTGAGCACTGACCCAAATAGGATTTGATAGATGCTGACCCACTTAGGATCAATGTTCATTCTTCACATTACAGCCTGCCATAGGATTCCTCGCACCCGGTGCAATCGAGTTCCATAGAATTTTCCCCTTGAGATATCAGTCATACCAAGACCACCACTAAGCTCCAAAAATAAGTAATCCAAAGGACCTACATGTCATAAGGGTTCGAACATGACAGATGGTGCGTCAATCAGACGCTTGGTCTAAGACTTATAACATTTTTGTTCTGAGGGCCTGGTTGGATTTGGGTTCGATCCAACCCAGCCATACTCCAACTATTTCCAAAACTCAAATGGAGTATACCAAAAAGTACCATATTGCTCCATGTATCCCAGCGCCATAGACAGTTCGTCAAATGGACGGACGATTCTCAAGATATGAACCTTTAAGTGTGTCTAGGTCTGGTTGGGCCTGGGTCCAGTTCGACCCGACCCTGGTTGGGTCGCCCCGAACCAGTTTGGGCCGCCTGACCTGGTGGGGCTGGGCCATGGTGGGCTCAACCCACTAGTGGCATGGCGCAGCCCAGCCCGCAAAAAGGGGGGGGGGGGGGCACGACCCGACCTGTAAGGGGCGGCCAAGCCCGCAAGGGGCGGCCTGGCCCCCAAGGGGACTGCCTGTCCCGTAAGGGGGCGGCCCAACCCACAAGGTGGCGGCCCAGCCTGTAAGGGGGCATGGCCTGACAGTCCAGCCCGTCGTGGGGTTTGTCCTAGCCCATGTAGGGGGTGAGACCTCCGTTCTCCCGAACGGCCTGAAGTCCATTCGGCTTTCCAAGTAGCAGTGCCACGTGGGTGCCGCCCAGTCGCCGTAGAACCCACCAGAGGCACGAGTTCCTCCTCTGCCATGGTTTCAGCTGTGACCCCTTTCTCACCAGTATAACTCTAGTCATACCGCCCTCCTCTTCTGCGGCCAACCAGTGTGCCGGCCGCCTCCTTCACCTGCCGCGACTTCGACCGCGACCCCTTTCTCACCGGCAGTGCACGATAGAGCACCACACCTCCTCTGCTGCCGGCTGGTGTCGGCTGCTCTGCTGACAACCATGGATTAGTGTCGTGACATCCTCTTGTAAAACACGACAGCGCGCCTCCTCCACCATAGCCGATCGGTGCCGCCGCGCCGATGGTCTTCCACGGAGAACACAAGGGTAGCAAGGTAGCGGAGGGTCTGGGCTAGGTTCGTTAACCTCATTCCCTTTGAATTTTCTTGTAATCATTAGTGAGGATTAAAAAATTTAATAATCACTTAAATTAAATAAAAAACAAACCCCTACCTCAAGAACGATGGAGATCTCCCGCGATTGAGGAAGTGGGTCAGTGTTCCTCTTCCCGCAACAAGCTTCCAATGACGCCACTCGTACATCATCCTTTGGTTCGGTGTCACCTGTCACCGCCCTCTAGAACCAGATCCATCCTCCAAGGGTTTGGCGTTGCGTCACTTTTTCATCACTTCATTTCTTGGTGAAGTAGTGATGATACCTCTCCCCATGCTTCATATAAATAGGAGAGGGGGAGGGTGTCTAACGTTCATGGGATTTATGGGGGTTCTTTAATTAGGAACCTTCCTAATTCCCAACAATGTGGTTACTTAGGATTTGATGGTTCAAGCCATTTAATGGATTGACACAACTCTGGTCCCACATTTTCGATTGTCTGTTGGAGGAAAAGATAGAAAAAAATATAAAATAGTTAAGTTATTTTATTATTCTTTTAAAAGTCCAAAAATCTATCTTTTTATCCCAACCTACTGCTGTTGAAGTGAAGTCTCCCTTAAGTGAATCCTGGTCCTGCGGATTCAACAGTGCCCTCATAGTTTTAATCTGGGAACTGGTACAAAATATAGAAAACACCTCTCACATGTTTACTGAGCGTACCTTAAAAAAAAGTTCAGAAATTCATTTCGGGAACACCAGGCCTCAGAATCATGTGCTGTCAATTTTCACAGACTCATAATAATTCCATATAATTAAAAAAAATTACATGGAAATCCAGGTCTTTAAATTCTCCCAACATTAGGGATTTTTATCCCTGAAAGCCATAACATTGAATAAGAAAACAAATGGGGGGTACTGAGCACGAATCTAAGCCTCCCGCTCCCAAGTGATCTTATAGAGGTTCCTGTGCTACTAGAAAAAGTGCATAAGATGTATCGACCACCCATGAAGGACTTTCTACCTTCGATCCTCAATATCTAATGGAACCTCTATAAACATCACCCCATCACCAAAGTCCAGTTCACTATGGTCAATGACGTGAGATGGGTCATGCACGTATCTCCTAAGTTGGGATACGTGGAAGACTTCGTCCACCCTCTCCATCTGCGGTGGTAGTGCCCAGCAGTATGACACCTCGCCAATCCTCTAAATTATTAGAAACTATTCAATAATCCTCAGTGAGAATTTTCCACCTCGTCCAAATATCCGTAAACCTCATCGATGTGAGACCCGTAGAAATACATGGTCTCCATCCTCGAACTCCAAAGGTCTCCGCCTCCTACCATTATAAGAATTATGTCTGCTCTGTGCAGTCTTCATCCACTCTTGGATGATCTGCACCTTCTCAATGGTAGCCCGTACCAACTCTAGACCCATAAGTGATGACTCCCCTGGGTCTGTCCAACATAGGGGAGATCTTCAAGGTTGACCATATAGGTCCTCTAATGGTGCCATAATGATGGTGGAGTGATGGTTGTTATTGTATGTGAACTTAACTAAGGGTAGGTGATCCTCCCAAGTGCGTCCAAAATCTAGGACGCAAGTATGAAACATGTCCTCAAGCATCTGAATGACCCGCTCCATCTGACCATCCGTCTGAGGATGAAAGGCGGTGCTCAAATGCAGCTAAGTCCCAAACTCCTCCTACAATCCCTTACACAACCAGGAAGTAAAACGTGTGTCACGGCCAGAGATCATCATCGATGACACCCAATGAAGTCGCACAATCTCCTGTATGTAGAGGCGTCCCAAGCATTCTACCAATCCCTACTCTTAGATAGGTAGGAAGTGGGCCGAATTGGTGAGTCGGTCTACAATCACCCAGATGGAATCATGTCCCCTGGATGTACGTGGAATCCTTATCACAAAGTCCATGGAGATACCATCCCACTTCCACTCCAAAACCTCTAGTGGCTGCACTAAGTCTACTGGAACCAGATTCTTCACCTTTACATGATGACAAGTGAGGCATCGTGAAACAAACCATGCCACTACTTTCTTCATCCCTGGCCACCAGTGATGACGAAAGAGGTCCTGGTACATATTTGCTACACCAGGATGTACCACCAGAGGGGACCTATGGAACTCCCTTAACACCTCCTCCCATAGTGCCACCGGTACCATGGTACGTCCTCTGAATAGGATGATGTGCTCCCCACCTTCAGAAAATCCATCAAGTGCTTGTCCTGAGGATATCTGAGCACGTTGAGCCTTACAGTCAATGTCCCCAAGCTGTGCCTCTTGAACCAACTCAAGAAGTGGGGGAGTGATAGTCATAGACTAGAGGTAAGGTAATCCATCTCTATCCACAAAGGATGTCTGCATTGCAGATAGCTGCTCTGTCTCCTCACTCAGCAACTGTAGACCAGACCTCCTGTTGAGTGCATCTGATACCATGTTCCTCTTCCCAGGAGTATAAAATATCTCAAAGTTATAGTCCTAGAGGAACTCCATCCATCACTGTTGTCTCAGGTTCATGTACTTCTGTGAGAAGATATACCTGAGACTCTTGTGATCAGAGTAGACTGTAAAACATTCACCCATCAAGTAATGTTGCCACATATTCATGGTGAAGATCACTACTGCTAACTCCAGGTCATGGGTAGCATAGTTCTTCTCATGTTTCCTCATCTTTAATGAGCTGTAAGCAATCATTTCTCTCTCCTGTATTGGGACATACCCATGTCCGGTTCCTGATGCATCACAGTAGACTACATACCCAACACCCTCTTTTGATAGCCTCAATATAGGGGCACTCGTCAGTCACTGCCTCATCTCTTGAAAACTCTGCTGATATCTCTCCATCCATACTAAGGGTTTTCCCTTCTTCTTAAATGCTGAAAAGGGTGCCACAACTCAAAAAAAGTCAGGCACAAATCTCCAGTAGTATCCAACAAACCCCAAGAAACTCTGCACCTCGATTACACTCTTGGGTGGCTCCCAAGAAAGCACAACCTCTATCTTTTCTAGATACACTACAACTCCAGCCTCCGAGATAAAGTGTCCTAGAAATTGGACCTCTCAAATCCATAGCTGGTACTTCGAGAGCTTACCTTAAAGATGGTTCACTCGGAGTGTATCCAAAACTATCTACAGATGGCAGGCATGCTCCTCCTCCGACGCCGAGAATATCAAGATGTCATTGATGAAGACCACCAAAAAGTGATTGAGGTATGGATAAAAGATCCTATTCATGAGTCCCATGAACACTACTAGGGTATTAGTCACACATAATGGTATAAAAAAGAACTCATAGTGGCCATAACGACTTTTGAAGTTCATCTTCTGCACATCCTCATCTCGTACCCTGAGCTGGTGATAACCTGATATGAGGTCTATCTTAGAAAACCAACGAGTTCCCTTCAGCTGATCAAAAAGATCATCAATCCTCTAAAGTGGATACTATTTCTTCATGGTCACCTATTTCAAGCACCGATAGTCCACATTGAGTCTCAAAATCCCATTTGACTTCTTGGCGAACAAAATCGGGGATGCTCATGGTGAAACACTGGGCATTATGAACCCTATTCTCTGTAAGTCCTCCAACTGTACCTGCAACTCATGAAGCTCTGTGGGAGCCATCTGATATTCTGGTGTAGATATCAGTGTCTTCCTAGGGTACAAGTCGATATAAAAGTCTACCTCTCTGTGTGGAGGTAGTCCTAGAATATCATCAAGAAAAACATCAGCATATAGGTCCACCACTACAGGATAGATTGGAATCTCAACATCTACTACTCTGAGGGTAAGGCTATCCAAATGATGTGTGATCGGCTATACCCTCATATGGGTAAGTCCATCCTATGTTCCAAAGGTTCCCTTCTCATCGGCGAGGAAAACCTAGTCCCATCCTTGCGGAAACACAACACTTTGAGCCTAATACTGTCAATCTGGGTATGGACTGTGGATAACCAGTTCATAACCAATATGACATCGTAAGGCCTCAATACCACTACTAGAAGATCCCAGCTGAATATCTCGCCTCCCAGAGTAAGCTCACACTTCCAGCACCAATGTGTAATCATCGAATCTTCTCTCATAGAAGTCTCTAGCCGTAAGGATCGAGCCAACGACTCCACCAAAATCTCCAAACTCCGAACAGGGGTCGTGGAAATAAAAGAGTGACTGGAACCTGTGTCTATAAGTACCGTAACTAGGGTGGATTAGACACAGATCATACCTCTAATCATCTATGATGCATCGTGGTTGTAGGCCTCAACTGCCTGGAGCTGAGCTCGTCCCTGTCCACCTGCTCCCTGAGGTCGGGGTGGACCACCTGGAGGTGGTGGCAGTAGATCCTCAAATCACCACCCACTTACTACTGCATGACTAGATCCTCTGCTATGTCCACCTACTACCTGTGTAGCCCCCCTGATCAAATCTATGCCTCTTCCTCGACGGTCCCTCGACCGTCTTCTGGTCGTCCGCACGGCGGTTCAGGCAGTCGCAAGCCATGTGACCGTGCCCACCGCACGAGTAGCACTGCCTGCTCCTCAGCTATCCTCCTCTATCCCATGAGCCCTGCACCACCAAACCAGTATCCTGAGGTTGTCCACCAGAAGTCCTGGCTCGCTTGGGCCCCTGCATCATCCGTCTACTGCCTGCCGTTGATGACTCTACTACCTGACATATGGTGGTGTCTCTCGCTATCGGTGCCTTCTCAGCTAGGAATCTCTTCACCAAGAGTGATTGATCTAGCACCCTATCCTATGTTGGAATGTTGAGCGATATCATAGATTCTCCGATCTCCTATCTGAGATCCTTATCAAAGGTCTAGGACCTGAAGAAAGGGTCTCGTACCATGTTGGTGGAGTAGCGAGAGTGATCAGTGAACCTCACTGAGTAATGAGCCATAGTCATGCTGAACTGCTGTAAGTGCAGCAGCTCCTATATACGCACGGAGCATAAGGTCGCTGGGACAAACTCTGCCCTGAAAAGTCTCTCAAAGTCAGCCTAGATGAGGGTCACCTTGTTGTCTATCTGGAGCATCAAGCTCCACAATCTACATACTATTTCTTGAAAAATACTGGATTCTAGGATCACCATAAGGTCAGCTGGTGTCCTAAACAAATGAAAAACTCTTACTACAGCCTCTAGCCAGTCCTCAGCTGCTTTTGGGTTAGTCTCGCATTGGAACCTCAGAGGTCTATTCCGCTGAAACCCGTGCAACACGCTCAGTTAGCATGCATCCTCTGCTGGTGGGGCTTGTGGCAACGGTTTCCCAACGGGTAGTGGTGCTACTAGTACACCACCTAAAGGTGCTAACACAGTAAGAGTACCCTGCACCAAGGACTCATCGCTCAGTGGGCCATCATCATGTAATCTCTCTGGAATCCAAGCTGGATATCTATGTGGTGGCATCCTGAAAGAAAACAAGTGCGCCATGTTCAATAAATTATACATGGTGAGCTGACTCCATGAAAAAAAAGAAAAACTTTTCTAAACACACGCAATCTGTGTTTTAGTGAACTATGTCAGAAATCAGAATTCAGGGTCCTAGTGTATGGATACGTTAGCAACCACAACAACACTGGATTCCCCAAATTGAAAACCACACTCATAACACTTAACACTATTGGCACATTGAAAAGATCAGAGTCCTAGTTCTTCAGTAGAACCAACTCCTTTGATAACACTTTGTCATGACTCATCCCCCGGGGCCCATGCTATGACTACCCCAAGCCCACCTTACATAGGCTAGAGGCTATCAACTAGCACTAAAAAGGTGTATCCCTATAACGGGAAGAAATTTCCTTTAAACATGTACAATCACATAGACTAGTGTGCAACAAGATGCAACCACAAAGTAAACTGCTGTAGTAAAAAGAGTGCTAAAAGTAAAGGGGCCAGAATACAAGCATGACTTAAAAAGTACATGTACAACCAAAAAGTATAAAACAACTCATGGATCATCCACTAAGGATCATACCTGAAGGGTAGGAACAACTCACGATCAGTAGTCCCTATGTCATGTCATGCCAAATGGTCCACCTCTGGGCACTGTCCAAACCTGAATCCCTCAGCCTTGGTCAATGCTGTCCGTCATCTGCACAATACACAACAAGGTGCAGGTGTAGCCCGTGCATGGGTGAGTATAATGATACTCAGTAGGAACCTCGAGACCCTCGTCGGTCTCCCAAAGTTCCACAAAGGAAAAATCACAAAGCAAGACCTCCATCTTAAGTATGAAGCGATATATATCAACTCTAATTAGGTATATGCCCATACATATACCTAAGTTATCAAGATATACTCATCTCATACATGAGAGAATATTACCACAAAGTTAACACCAAGAAGGTAGAAGTACCACACATGTAACACCACGAAGACACCACCACGAAGGTAAAAGTACCACACAAGTAACACCACGAAGATAGAATTACCACATAAGTAAAAGACTCATCTCACACTAAGGTATAACTTATGTACAGAAATAAAGATGATTAGTCGTAAGGCAAGATCATCTTATTTTGTTAAGAATCAATGCTGCTGACCCACACAAGATTGATAGGCAATAACTCCTTCTAACCCACACAGGATCTGACCCACACAGGATCGATATGCACTGACCCACACAAGATCGCTGAGCATTGACCCAAAAAGTATATGATAGATGATGACCCACATAGGATTGATAGATACTAACCTAGTTAGGATCAATGTTAATTCTTCACGTTACAGCCTGCCATAGGATTCCTCGCACCCGGTGCACTCGATTTCCTTAGATACTGCCCCTCGAGATATCGGTCATACCTCGACCGCCACTAAGCTCCAAAAATGAGTAACCCAAAGAAACTCCATGTCTTAAGGGTTCCAACGCGATAGACGGTGGGTCAATCGGATGCCTGGTCTGGGAGTTCTAAGCGTTTGAGTTCCGAGGGCCCGGTTGTATTCAAGTTAGATCCAACCTAACCGTACTCCAACTATTTCCAAAACTCAATTGAAGTATAACAAAAAGATTGTCTTGATCCAAGGATACTATATCCATATATGGTTCATCAAACGAATGTCCGGTTCTCAATATATGACTCTTTAAGTGTTTCTGGGTCCGGTTGGGCCCAGGTTCGGTCCGAATCGGTCGAACCGACCTGACCCGACCTGGCCTGGGCTAACCTGACCCGATTTGGGTCAACCCGACCTGGTTTAGTTCCAACTCAGTCCGGGCTAGGCCGAGGCAGGTTCGGCCCACTGGCGGCGAGACCTGCAAAATGGGGGGGGGGGGGCACGGCCTGGCCCGACCTGCAAGGGGGCGCGGCCTGCCGATTCGGCCCACAGTGGATTCTGCGTTATCCGGCGTGGGGGGGGGGGGTGAGACCCCCGGTCTCCCGAATGGCCTGAAGGTCGTTCAGATTGCGAAGTGGCAGGGCCTCGTGGGCGCCGCCCGGTCACCGCGGAACCCGCCGGAGGCGCGAGTTACTCCTCCGCTATGGCTTCAGCCATGACCCCTTGCTCACTGGCGGTGCACTAGTCATGCCAACCTCCACTTCCGCACTCATCCGGTATGATGACTGCTTCATTCACCCGCCACGACATCGGCTATGACCCCTTGCTCACCTGCAACGCCCGATGGTGCACCACACCTCTTCCGCGGCCGGCCGGTACCGACCAGTCTATTGAACACTATGACCTCCTCTTACAGCATGCGATAATGCACCACCTCCATCATAGTTAGTCAGTGCCACCACGCCGTCGTCTTCCATGGAGAACGCAATTTTAGCAAGGTACCAGAGGGTCAGGGCCGGGTTCGTTAGACCCACTCCCTACGCGTTATCTTGTAATCATGAGGGGGATTAAAGGATTTAATAATCACTTAAATTAAACAAAAATCAAACCCCTACATCAAGAAATATGAAGAGAACCTGCGATTGAGGAAGTGGGTTGGTGTTCGCCTTCCCATTACTAGCTTCCAATGACGCCGCTCTTACATCGTCCTTTGGTTCAGTGTCACCCGTCACCGCCCGCTGGAACCGGCTCTGTCCTCTAAGGTTTTGACGTTGCAGCACTTTGTCAACACTACGTTTCTTGGTGAAGCAGTGCCGATACCTCTCCTCAAGCTCCATATAAATAAGAGAGGGGGAGGGTGTCTAACATTCATGGGATTTATGAGGGTTCATTAATTAGAAACCTTCCTAATTCCCAACAATGCAGTTACTTAGGATTGGAAGGGTCAAGCCATTTAATGGATTGACACATCACTAGCCCACATTGCCGCTTGTCCATTAGAGGAAAAGATATAAAGAAAAATAAAATAGTTAAGTTATTTTATTATTCTTTTAAAAGTCCGAAAATCTATCTTTTTCTCTCGACCTACTACGGTTGAAGTGAAGTATCCCTTAAGCAAATCCCAGCACTGCGGATTCAACGGTGCCCTCAGATTTTTAATCCAAGCACCGGTTCAAAAGCTAGAAAATACCACTCACACGTTTACTGAACGTACCTTAAAAAAAGTTTGGAAATTCATTCCGGGCACACCGGGACTCAGAATCATGCGCCGTCAATTTTCACAGACTTGTAATAATTCCATATAATTTAAAACAATTACATAGAAAATCTTAGGGTTTACATTTCTAGCATCATAACATCATAAAAAGTAAAAACACAGAGCCTAAGTCTATCCACAACAAGAAAAATATGAAACTATTAGAATCCTCTATATCAAAAAGCAAAGAAGCTAAAATAGAGGCAACTAGAATAGTACCTCTAACAGTTAAAGGTCTGGGATCCTACTTCTACTAGGTCTATTGCATTGTATAATCCTGACCTGTACCAAGACCCTATGGAACTTCTTGGCTTCCTTGATCTGATCCACCCTACTGTTGTTGAGTACCTAGGGTCAGGCTACCCCAGCCATGACCACCTCCTTGGCTTGAATGATCTGACGTATTCTAGTTCCCTATCTGGTGAGAAGCTGTTGGCCATGCCCCTGAATATGGATTTGGTGCAGACCCTCTCTCACTAGATGTTGGATGAAACTTCATGAAGAAGTGCTATAGATGGCCCATATTTCTATATATCGACACTCAACTAGGTCCTTCAAAAACTATAGCCTCATATGCCTTGGCCAATCACACTGGTAGCACCTCACATGCATACCTGAAGGTACTTTCTGACTACTACTGTTACCTCGAGAAAACTCCGAACAACGCTTCTTGCTACCGGTCAAGATAGTACTAGATCTTGGTGCTAAACTGACCTGGCTCGCACCTCCAGATTCCCACAGATTACACTATGTAATTAGTGTCTGATTCACTATAGCAGACACTGTATTCAACTTGAAGAAATTTACCTGCGGTTAGAAATCATACATGAGACCATCCTCAAAATGCCTAGCCTTTGTTAAATCGTCACCCATTAGAATTGGTGAAAAATCCTGAAGCCCAGAAAAATGGGAAGAATATTCCATTACTAACAGTTTTCCCAACTCTAGATGCATAAAATCCACAGATTTAGCATCCCTTAGCATCTCTGGATAGTGATAGTCATAGAAGACAATCTAAAAATATTCCCATACCATATCTCAATGATGCTCTATCTGAGTAATCAAGTCCCACCATCTCTTGGTGGAATCACGTAAAATATAATTTGCGAGCTTTACCCTACTCTAAGGAGGCATCTCAAAATGCTCCAAGATCAATAACATGACCTCAAACCAGGAATCTACAGCTTGTGGTCTACCATCCCCATAAAATGTGGGTGGATGCTGCTATTGAAACACTCACATTAGCTCTGCCATTAATGTGGTAGGTTGTACTGCTCCTTGAAAAGTTTTCAAAAACCTCATAAATCCTTTAGAGAACTATGTATTAGCACCTGCATCCGGTATAACAACTAGTGTCACAACTAAAACAACTAGAGGTTCCACTGGTATCCCATAGACTACCACTTCTGAAGTATGTTCATTACCACTATCTTGTTGTACAACTTGTGGTCTTCATGGCGACATGACTCTACAAGGTCAAGAAAAAGCCTTATTTCAAGTTCATCATCATGGTTTTTCCATTTAATTTCCAAAAAAATACAAAAAAGACCCTATAACTTCCAACAAAAAGGAACTACACGATGTGTAAAACAAGAACATGACATACACCTCCCAAAAAAACATCATCCTGTGTTGTCTCTCACACAACCGAAAAAACGGAAATATCAACACAACATGTACACATAGGTACATGACATGTAATTAAGGAAACCTTTCTTCCCAAATAGAAGAACACATGGTGTGTGTTCATAGAACCACACGCCATAGTGTCTGGGTTTCCAGACAGTAAGGCTCAGAAACTTCCCTGGAACCCTTTTTTATGAAAAATAAAGCAATGGTGTACCAAATTCCAATCCATAGGGGATCATACTATCTGATAAACAAAGATTGTCATCCAAATTTAGAATAGAACAACCCAATCTATATCACATGTATGATACATGATCCACCAAATTATGATCCAAGAGGGCCCATACACCTCAGGGATCAAAGCTTGGCGTCCATCCAAATCGAACCATATCACATACAAATAAACCTACCACAACATCAGACATATCTATCAAGGACCTATCACAACAACATGCATATCTAGCACGAAATCTATCACAACAACATGAAATCAATAATTCTTTGTAAATGGTATAGAAAGAATTCATGGCATGTTATTTTTAGAAACTTCCTATATGTACATTAGATGGAATACCCTCATATCATCAGATTGAAACAAAATAGAACCACAATGATATCAATAATAATAGAACAACACACGTGTGTCACCCAATGGTGAAATCGAATCAACTATAATAGCTCAAAATCCAAAAGCACAATTCAATTCGAGGTAATTTAGATTTTCCCTATACTCATGGTAGTTACTTCTGGGTACAAATAATTACCAAATTCCATAACCTTTATATTCATCACCAAAAAGTAAATAAAACTATAAAATAAAAACCCCTTTGATACCACTTTGTAACGTCCCTAATTCAGGTGCCTCTTAAAAGGTTTCCCATACCCGGTTAGCCACATGACCTCAAGCACATTTCTCTAAAAGCCAGATGATGTCGACTAGCAGTGAGGGCCTGAGGTGTGATAGTGGGGAAACTATGTCCTCATTGGCAGAGTGTAATATAGCAAAGCAATAATACACAATAGCAGAAGAAGTAAATGACAACTGAATTAAACATCGAAATACTGATAAGATAAATAACCAAACATTATTCCATTCAAAAGATGATAAAGCATGTCATTTCTAAGAAAAAAACCAAAACATGATATACTACAATCAAATACAATAAAAGTATCAAGGAATAAAAAGAAAAAAGAAAAATTGGAAGCATTGCAAGCCTCATCTTGGTCCCATGCTCTCCTGCTCCTAAGAAGCAAGTCAAGTACCAATAGATGGGTGCTTTCCCTTATCAACACCTGCAAAAATATAATCTTCTTGGGCCCAACACATGGCCCAAACATGGTGTGAGACCAAATACCAACAGGAAAACACCTAATGTATATGCCAGTCTGTCAATGAAAATATGTAACAAGAAGTGTACAATAGTGGAAGCAATAAACTAATAATTACTCAAAAGTAAACAATCCTACAAGTACTGGTTGCATTTATGTTCAGTTCTTGTTCATTAATAGTTAAATTACTCTAAATTTATATAATTATTATGTTCCGGCCTAGGACCGACAATCCCAATGTAAAAGTAAGCACAACAGATTCCTTATCAGGCTATCAAGAAAAAATAAAGTGAAGAACAAATCCAATCTTGTACATTGTCTTGGCAGACACGTCATAAGATAATCCATTTCAATATTGAATTTATAATCTGAGTATGTTCTTGACATTCCTAATGTGGAATCTAAGTATAAATCCTGATATATAACCACCTCCATCCTATAATCCCGTCTGTACGATCCTTTCAAGAACCAAGTCTCACTCTAGGTTTGGTGCGAGTATATGTCAACTAGGCCATACTTGGATCCTATAAAAAAATACCGAAGTATCTCCCTTGACATATGAACTTTCCAATATAACCCATCCATGGTATCCCTCATTCCATGACTCTTTTGGAATTTTCAAACATAGCCTACATGATCCCAACCACTATATATGTGGCTCTCTCAAAGATTAACATAATAACCCCCCATTCAATCCATTCATGGAATCCATTAATGGATGCATGGTTCACCCAAGGTACAAGGTACAATAGTCACATGAACCCTTCCATGGCATTCTAATCGGAATCCATAGTTTCTACATTACCATTTCCCTTTTTTATAACTGGTTCAATTAACCATTTTAGTAGGCATGCAATGTCAAAACAAAAGCATCCAATATAATCAATAAAGGACCAACCTCTTAAGTCTTCACCTTTCAAATACTAACATGGGAATGAATCATATATCAGGAAACACATGTAAATTAAACTATTACATGGTTAAACAATGACTACTCACGTGGGCACATTTCATTTATCAAGAAACACAAGCTAATTAAACTATGGCATGACTTTAGGAGATAAAAACTCACGTGGGAAATTAATATTTCAAGCCTTTCAAGTAGACCACTAATTACATGGTTTAAAAAAATATAATCACATAGAAAATTCATAGTTTGGAAAAACATTCCAAGATTGCATAAATAATAATATTCATAACAAACGATAATGAGAAAAACACTAATTCCAAGCCTTAATCCATAAAATTACAATTGAACCCAATTGCAACCCTATTATAACTCAATTCATTTTTTAAAAATCCATATAAGGGAAAAAAAGGCTTTCCTCATAGGAAACCTAGGAAAAATGTTCATAGATAAAAATTCAAGGGAAACACACCCATGGGGTTGCACTAATTCAAGGAAATCAATCTTATGAATGGATAAAAACACATATTCAATTACCCTAACATCATTAGAGAGTAACACGGGTTAAAAATAAATCAAGGTGACACCCAAAAATGTTTGTATGGAACTTAGGAAAATATATTTATCTTGAAATTTAATGAGGGGAACAAGACCACCTACCGAGTCCTTGTGTGACTCTCCTCGTCCAACATCAACCTCTAATTCAAGATAGAACGAAGTATATCTACAAAATAAGGATAAAATCTCAACTTTATATAAATTAATAGTGAGATAGAATCTAAAATAATGGATAAAGTGTAATCAAGAGCTTACTGATTGGGTTCCAATGCTTCCGATAATGATTGAATCAGAGCCCGTATGGATATTTGGGAGGATATTGAAGGTCTAGTGCTGCTATTTGTGAAACCCACCGAGACCCTTCTATCCAGAATGTTCTAGAGGGGCTACTGCCCATTTTTAAGAAAAAACACAAAATAAACAGCGTGTAAGTTCATTTGGTAGATATTTTCCACTAAATTACTTTCTAGGACCTTCTGACATGACTACACATCATGCAGTAAGAAGTACATGATGTGTAGTTGGGTTTTCCTCTTTTTCTTGTTGACATTATCAAACACCACGTATTCCCATCATACATGGACAAACTACATGGAATTTATATCGGATTACATGGCGTGTAACCTTGAGTCATGTCATGTTAAAGTATGATTCCCACACTTGACCAGTTTCCCACTGTTTTTTCAAAAACAACTCAAAGGAAAAAGAATAAAATAAATCTGCACCTCAAAGTAAGAACTGGGTTCTTACAGTTACCCTAATATTTATTGACATATTTTTACTTCTTCTGTATTGTAACTCTATACCAGAGGGTATAGTCTCCCCAATATATATATCAAACCCTTGATTCTAGTCAACATCCTCTTAAGTATGGGGAGGCATGTTTGAGATCCCATAACAAACCCATTTTTTCCCACTTTAGAGAGTACAGGATCAAGGGACATTAAAATATTTATATGAGTTATTTATATATCCAAGTTTTTGGATACACTAAAACTTTATAGTTTTAGATTGGATCATATTTATATGTAAATACTATTCCACTAATAAATTGTAGAATTTCTATATATAACATTTTTTTTACTAAAAAACATCAAATTGGTAGTATATACACATAAAAAAAATGGTGTGTAACATCAAACATCTATCAACAAAATAATATTGAGATGAAGAACCCTTACTTCAAGTTCAACATGATTCTTAACTACTCTAAACTAATATATAATAATAGTAAATTTATTATAATTATATTCTAGAACCATATTCAAACTTATAATACAATATATGCTCTTTTTTTGATATCTTATAATGTTTCATTCAACAATTCTTTATACGAATCATTGTTCAGGGTAATAATTGTTTTTTTTTCATGCGTGTATCGATTCAACTATTATAGGCCATAAATATTGGTCAATTCTCCATAATTTCTGAAATTTTATTCATAATATAAATATCATATATTTTCATTATATACATATTTATAACTATCCAAAAAAGATAGAGATAAAAAATTAATAACATCATTCGTTTAGATGATAGTCTGTATGTTCACATGAACATTGGTTTCATTTTCTAATGAAACTAAAGAAAGAATGATTTTTTTATAATTATAGAATAATAATTAAATAATATATATCATATATATTTATAAAATCCTTCATTGTACTCATAAATGTGAGGTGGTGATGGAAAATGAGTCATATCACCACATGGAGGCTGTAGACCACACATACGCATGGACGATACTTTCATATCCCATTCGATGGAAAGGTGGCTAAAATTGGTTATTCCATTGCCATAATAACATCTAATAATATTTATTATTCTTGATTCATTATGTTATTATTGATACAATATATTTATATTAGGTGGAAGAAGAAATAAAATTTAAGGAGCCTGGTTAAGATTTATACTTCTTTATTGATATACCACCATTCGATTACAACATAATCCCTGAAATATTGGTATTAGGAGACATAAATGGGATGTAGGATGAATTAAAAGATCTATCAAGGGATTAGGGTAGGTCATAGATGAGTAATTTTCTCAAAATACATTAATAATTTAATAGAATAGGTTCCCTTTTAAAAGTTATGGATATGACAAAAATAGAATTACTTACTATATTTAAATAATATAAAGTCTCATTCGTTTTTATGTGACCTCAAATGGATGATAAATCAAAGTTAAGATAATATAAGGTCTAAATATCTCCAAAAAATAATATTATGACATTTTAAATTATAATTTTAATCCTCATATCTAATTTTAACCCCAGTAAACCCATTTAACCCTAATTAATATAATTTATTATAATAAATTCACATTGCACACATACAAATAAATTTTATGAAAAATAATTTATTTTTACCTTAAAATGATTTTATCATTACTTTTAGAAATTATATAAATAATATATGAAATATTATTCATTTATTCACATTAATTATCAATATATATCATTGAAATATTTTTCATTAGTGATCAATGTATTTTTTATATAAAAATTTCATAGCACCTTTAAAAATGGAATTTTAATCATGAATTGATTTAATTAAAAGTTTAATTATTATATCATAGGAGTTAATCAAAGAAATTTAATTTTTGAATTAAATTTATATAAATTTCATGATGTTGTTAATCCTATTCATACACATTAATCCAATGGTTGGTTTTTTAATGTTAGTATATATCATGGTTTATTTAGACTTGGGTTTCTATATAAAGAAATCTATCAAATACATAATATTTTATTTTAAATGAATACATATAAAATATATTATTCATATATTATACCTATTTTAAAATTAATTTATCCCATGAAATTCCACCACTTGAATACACAAAAATCATGATTATTATTATTTATCATATCCTTTAGTTCCAATGTAGCTTCCTCGAATTTATGATTCCTCTATAGAGCTTTACTCATGTAAGGATTCTTATTCCATAGTAATTTATCTCTGTGATACATGATTTATACTATTTTTTTGTCATAAGAAATCATATTTTCCAATAATACATCCTATGAGTCATGTACATGTAATGAATTTGTTATGTACTTTAAAATTGATATATGTAACACATCAAGAATGTTTAGAATGATTTGGTGGATGGGTAATGTGATAAGATATATTCCATTCAAGATTAAGAATATTTAAAGGGAAAATATTCCTAAAGCTCATAATTCCCTTATTTTTTAATCTCATAATCTTCCTCTATATTGAAATTTTTAGAATACTTTCTAAAAAACTTCAGATTCTATATTTTTCTGATGAATTTTCTATAACTATTTTATCCACTCCAATGTATATTATTGTGTTTCTCAATGAGTCTAACCTTATATTATATTTCCTCTACTATCTCAGTCCCAATATCATCCTTTATCTATTTTCTTCCTTGTATTTTTGAAATATTAACTTATTTCCATATAGGTCCTCATAAGGAAACATTTGAATTCTCAAGTGAAAGCTATTATTTTAAGAAAATTTAACAAGATAAAGGTATCGATCACACACAACATTGAAATCTAGATAATAAGATAATTTTTTATCCTCCTGGTTTGGAATTGGCCTCTCAAACTAATGATCTATTTGAATATTATAAGAAGTAAAAACACAAATCTATATCCATATCATTCTGAACACTTCTCCATAACATCGATGTACATCATATATATCGATAAGATACTATATAATGTGTCACACCAATTAACATCACCACTTACTAAAAGTATATCTATTTAAGAGGATCATGAGATAAATATCCTTTGATATAAATTTACTGTGTTGAGTTGATAAAAGGATCGAAAAAAATCCAAATAGAATTATCCCCTTTAGATATTTTGGGGAGCTTTAAGATGAAATCAATAATGATATTTTCCCATTTCCATTACGGAAAGAGTAATGATGGTAACAACACCTTAGACTTCTATCTATTAGAAAAAACTTTCATACGTACCAAGTACCAAGATAAAAATGATACAATTTCTATATGAATGTTTTTTCACCAAAAACAAACCTTTATATATTTACATATATTCAAATTTCTAGGAATAATAGAAAGTGATGAGCTACGGACTTTACCCCAATAAATCATTCTTCAAGTTTTAAATTCATGAGACACATACTCAACTCATTCTATACATCTTCCTTTTGTTACACTTTAACTTATCATAGATTGGTGGTAAAACACTCATTTGATCAATGTAAGATTTCTCCCTTACCTTTATGATTTAAACCTATATCCATCTAAAATCCACAAATATTTGATCTTTTGTGGTCCTTTTCATAAATAATATATCATGATAATTTTGACTTAAATAATTATCCATCATGTTCACCCACACATGATGATAATCTATAGAGAGGTCATAATTTTTAATATTTTACAACCATATAATTTGGTTCATATTCAACTCTTTTTTGATGAATATATACCTAAAACATTTAGGATCAGTATAAATGTCATAAATTTCACAATAATGATAATTAATCCACAACATTAATTAAATTATTATCATAGATTATTCTAAGTCATATGTTAGGTAATTATTCTCATTAACATTTCATTAATGAGAGTTATAAGCTATCACCATGTCATTCTATATAAGAACACATAATAGTACCTTCATCAATAAAACAATGAACATCAAAAAAATTTATCCAAAAAATGGTAATTTTATTATAGGTGCACTAAAAAACCTTATCTTTAGTTCCATGAATTCTTATTCACATTCATTAATGAAAATAAAACTGATTCCATTTTTGGTTAACATGGTGATTGGATTTTATATCATTGAGAAATTATTTACAAAGCATCAATAATATCTATACAATCTAAGAAAACTATGGATCTTGTTCATAGTGGTTTGTCTAAGAAAATGTTTTATAACTGGTTTCACCCAAATTTACACAAGATTTTAGGGTTAAGCGGTCGCTTATAGTTTAGCTTGGGTTGCCCAATCCTCAAAGACTAAGAAGTAACCTAAAAACACGTACATTCTATGGATTGTTTTTGGATATGAAGTGTCTAACTTGGTTTGATTTTAGATGGGTTTAAAGGATCACTAATATATTAAAGTTAATTTAAATTAAGATAATGAGTGGATTATAGGTTATCTCTCAGGGTGGATTAGATGAATTCCTTTTTTAATGATTTTAATTTAATTAACTCGAGAAGGATCCATTCAATGAATTCAAACTAAAATCATCACTTATTGGTTAAAAACATTAAAAGACACATGATAATCACCTATAAACTTTTATTATCATTTTCATGAGAACTATAAGGTAAATGATCTTATTAGCACATAAAAGTGGGGTGAATAAATTCAATATGGAAGAGGAAGAGAGAAAATTATTGAATAAAAGAAACTAAAATAAAAGAAATTAATAAAAATTTATATACTGAGAAATAACATTCAATCAATTCCCTTGATACTCACTTATATCAACCCATAAATGAGTTATCTCCCCATTGATTACATGTTCTCAATGGAAGCAGGAAGTAGACTTATGAGGGTGGAATTGAGGAAGTCAAAACAACAAAAATAATGATCACTCCACCATTGTGTGATAAATTTCACAAGGTATGGTGTGAATAAATTCACACATTTAGGAAAAGGTATAAAAGTGATATGTATAAGAATATAATAAGAGGAAAAGAAGAACTTTTATTGAGAAACTAAGGTGAATTGAACTACTTACATGAGAAATAAATGCTATTACAAACACAAAGCGGCAGTATTACACTACTATGAGACCAAACACAAAATATGATAAACTAATCCCCCAAAACGACCTTAAATAGGAATTTAAAGAGTCATGGGTTGAGCCCCCAATAGTAAAAAGCATCCCAATTGATTACGGTAGGCCTTGGGTGGTGGAAAGTAAGGGAGAGAAGACTTTTCCACCCTTGACCCGAAGTAGCATACAACTTGAAACCACCGAACAAAGGCACCTATATTACCTTCTATATGGATGAATTGGAGTAGTCCATATAAAAAAATTGAATATAAGAATGTCTAGTATCTCTCTAAAAAACTTCATCCCAAAATAATTTGTGGTTTTCAAGATATGATTATATTGGTGGGATGTTTTTTCTGGGCCGCAGAATCTAGCCCAATATTGCATCTTCAACTTGGGCCGCTTGGAAATCCATTCAAACATCATAATTAGCTTTGGAAACTATTGAATTAAATATTACCACTGATGTCTATATTTTCAGTTAAAGTTTAAGAATCAATGATCTTGTATCTTGGTCGATACAATCTCTTTATTGGGATGTTGTCCAATTTACATTACCCATAATGTGTTGGCATGAAAGCCCATTTTGGTGGTCTTCCAATGTGAATCTTCAAGTACTCCAAAAGAAAAAATTGTTACTTATAGAATTAGAGACCTGAAAAGAAAATATGAAAATAAAATCAAGACCATTTTTTATTTTAGGAGGTGTTAAAAAATATATCTTGTAATAGTGCATTTTAAGAGGGAATTACAAACATAATGTGAATTAATGTTCAAAGTATAAAATGCACTGAAATGGTGTTTATGATTAATAAATCACATGAATAATATACATATTAACAATTAATATTATCCTAATTAAGTGTAAAATCAATAACTTCAATCTTTGAATGATCCATCGATATAAACTCAAATGAGATTATATGACCAAAACAAATGAAACTCTCTATAGACAAAATTCACTCTTTCCTAATTTTGAATATATTTTCTCTTTCTTTAGGATATTTAACACAAATTTCAAATGATATTCATTATCTTGATGCATATAATAATATTTTATATATATAGTACTACAGATTGATCAAGATAATATATAAAGACTGTATTTATTAAATACATAAAGACATAGGGGTCATTAGTAAGTAAGAATGGAATCACAATAAATTCATAATGTCCATATGTATAATTGAATGTTTTATTATATATGTATCCACTTTTGAGACTCATTTTTTATTTTACAGAATGAATGTAATTATTTGAAATATTTTTAGATACTTATTATCGATCAAAAATATAACCATTATGGGGTAGTGGAAACTTATTATTTATTATGAAGTTATTATGTTCTTGATAGTATACACACAGTCACATTGATCAAATTTTTTTTAAAAAAAGAATTAATACACTACAAGGTGAAGTATTTGGGTGAATGAATACCATATCATTATTCTCCTTATATTTTCTTCTTAAATTATTAAAAATAATTCATGTCTATTCTATATGGGGTCTCTAAAATATGTATAACACCAGGTATGAGTTCAGATAAAAAAATCAAATTCATGATTTATGGGAAGAATATGAATTTATTTTTGAAATAAATATAATTATTCCTAAATAATGGTCATATCATCAGTTTTGAGTTTCTCCCCATCCATTTTATTTAAATTACACTCATTAATATGAATCATTACCACTAAAATGGATGTAATTGACATTGGAAACTCATACCAATGAATGGTAACTAGATCATTTAGAATACAAAATTTGAATTCCCCTGTAATTTGATATGGAATATATATAGGATGATCATATAAATGTAAAAAATCATATAAAATTAAACTATAGAAAGAATAAGAAGATTTCTAGGAAGTACATTCTAACAAATATAGATTAGATAAGAAAAATAGACTTGTTATATGAACATAATTCTTATAATAATATTCACTACTAATTAAACATCTATTTTTTGAGGATATGAATGAACATTCCTAGATACTTTTCACATTATACAATAATTGATCGAACTAAACTCAAATTTCTAACTTTAATATTTGAGAATTACAATCAGTACCTTGTATTCATCATTAGATATTTAATTTCTTAATAAAACCAAAATGGATATCATGACTATCAAGAAAAATTAAAAACAGTGATCAATAATTAATATTCATTATTAGGATGTTAATATATTAACACCATTCTTTAAACCAATAACACCATAGATTTAAATTAGGTCATACGAGGTCATAATTTATTCAAATCATTCATAATGGTTTATAAACAAAAATTAGAATTAACAAAAACATAACCCACATGATTTTATAGATTGGTATGGAATCTTATGCTAAGTCATCATGCACTGGTGACCATCGAGTTAATCCAAAATCCTCTTTATTTAGAGTTGTTACCTCTAGGTGATTCAATGCCTCTATCGCTTCCTATTTCCATTATTCATAAAGGGATGCATTTTCATGGAGAAATACACAATATATACTTAAAAATCTTTAAGATGTGATTGTATAGTAATACTAATCCATAGGGTTTTCAATGATGTTATCTACTCATAATATCAATAAATTACTAAACCCTGATCCGAAACCAACTTAGGTGACCCAAATTATAGATACATAAATATTAAATCACTTATTATGAATATTTATTAAAAATCATTACAATCCACCCTAGAACCATAATGATTTAGTTTCTTGAGAAACCCAAATATATATATTATTTTACATAATTGTTATAAATCATCTTATACTATACTCTTCAAAACTATCACCCTTCTTAGACATATAATATATTAAACCTTTATTCATATACTAGGGAAAAAGGAATCATAATAAAGGATGACCTCATATAATATGTATATGTAAAAAAGGGAGAGATCAACCAATGATCATTTTTTCTTATCATGTGCATAATGGTATGTGATAATTATATTAACATATAGAAATCATGCCCATAAATTCACAAATCATGATCATGTTTCATGTCATAAATCTTTGATGTTTATAAGACTTGTTTCTTAAAGGAATCAAAGAAAATAATCCATGAGAGAATATAACTAGTAAATAGTCATTTCATTAAATTTTTTCATAAAGTGTGGAATAATCATAGTCATAGAAATATTATGTCAAGGCTACCCACCAATAAATTCATCACAAGTTAGGCTTGGGTTAACCACCCATGTACCTATATTGGACTTGGGATAACCTCTTGGGTAACCTTATTGGGAATATGATAAACTTAAATGTGACCTTTTATCTAATAAATATTAATCATTACCCAATGAATTGTATATTATAATGGACTCACCCATCAAATAATAATATTCCTTTATATTTATGCCATAAGATCAAGAAAAATATTATCATTTAATCATAGCATAACCTTTGGAAAATAAAATGGGTTTTATAAATATTTAATCTTCATAATAATGAACCATACATAAAAATAATAAGGATGGTGTCATAGTATCATATCCCTAGTGAATAATAAGTAAAATAAAAGGATATCATCTATGATGAAAAATTCCTTTAAAAGATCACATGAATATTTCTTGAAGAAAATATCTATTTTATTATGAAATAATTATTTAAAATATAAAACTATCAAAAATTTTAAGGAATAGATTTTATTTTTTATAAAACGTAGAATATTTTAGAAAAATATTTATATAATTTAGTGACCATGATGGAGTGAGATTCCATTCAAGTCTTAATTTTTAATAAAATAATTTGTTCACGCCTTCGGTAAAAAGTACCTCATTCAAAAAAATGACAAAAATATTCTTCTTAGTTATTTTAATGAATGTAAAATATGAATTAAGATAACATAAAACAATAATTGGAGAATATTAAAAACATTCATTAAATTTTTTTAGAAAATATTGATACAGAATAAAATATATTTCCCACTAAAGATAAAAATAATGTTGGTTTTCATTAAAAATGATTTTCCTAAATTTTGAGTACTTAAAGAGATTAAAACTAAAGGAAAACAATTAATATATAGATATATCTATATTATAATGTAATTAAATTTATATTTTAGATATATAATATAAAATTTCATTAAATTAAATTTATTCATAAATAGTCCCAGTAAAAATGAGACTATAATGTAAAAATATTACCACTTTAGAAGCATTTGTTCCATTTCCCAGTAAAGAAATTTCATTAAATGAAACATTAAATTCCATGAACATTAATATATTCATTATATATGATATATAATTGGATGTATATATACATAATAAAATAATATAGGTTTATAGTATAACATATGTCTCAAAGAAGATGATTTGTGAAAATATACCTGTAACAAATTGGTAGCCTTCAAATCAAATCCCCTTGGATAATAAGATTTTATGAATTGTAACTTTAAATAAAAATAAATAATAAAATTTATCCATTATATAACATGTAAAATTTTCATTATATATACCTCATATACATAAATCTGTGTATAACATCAAACATCTCTCAGCAAAAAAATTAAGATGAAAAACCCTTACATGATATTTGAGTTTCTTGATAAGCTCTAAAACCTCACATGAAATAAATTTAAAATTATTATATATATATATATATATATATTTATATACCATAAATATTATTATTAATAATATAATATATGGTTTTATTATGAAAATATATCACTATTTCATTAACAATTTTTTCTTAAAATATTTTTATGGGTGAAAAACTGTTTCATTTTTCACATATTTTTCGATGAATCAGTTACGGTACATGAATATTTTTCATCATTTAAAAATCTATTGAATGTTAATAATGATATAAATATAAAATTTATTCATTATATACAAATTTATAACTATCCAAAAAAGGTATAGAAAGAAAAATAAATAACAATGTTCATAGAGACAATAGTCTGTATATGCGCAGGATCAATGTTTTCATTTTTTAATGAAATATATGATTGGAAGTTAAGTAAAATTTTATCATTAAATAATAATAATTATGTAATAAATATAATATATAGTAATTAAATAAATCATTAAAATCATATATATGAGGTAGTTATGTGGAATGAATCATAACACTATAATAAGGCAGTAGTCCATGTGTATGAAAAAGCGAAACTTTCATATTCTATATGATGGAAAGAAGGTAAAAAAATGGTAGTTACATAATAATAATAACATATAAATATATTTAATATATTTGAATAATTATTTTATGATGGATAAAATAGATTTAGTGGAGGTGTATTAAGAAATAAAATCGAAAGTTCTCGGTTAAAATTTATACCTCTTCTTTGAGTGACCTCCTTTGGCTTATAAAAAAATCTATAAAAGATGACTCTTAGGAGAAAACTAAGGGATATAAGAAGAAGATAAATAATCATTGAAGGTATTTGGGATGGAGTTTTCCAATTTATAAGGATCATAATTCACTTATTTTGGAGGATAATAGGTTACCTTTTATAAGTGAGGGAGAGGACACATAATGAATTACTTACAATATTTATATAATATAAAGTTAGTTTCTTATGTATTTGGATCCAAATGGGAAAATAATAAATTTAAGTATATTAAATGTTGTAAATATATTAATATAATAAGATCTAGATATTTTTAAGTAGAATTTACCCACATCACTTAGTTTAATTCCCTGTAAACCCATTCTAACCCTAACCGTGGTTACAAATTATTTATATTTGTACTATTGCTTAACATCATGAATGAAAGTGGGCATGTTAAAAAATCTGGACATGATGATTCCAAATATGTAATAAATTTTATAAAATTCAGTTTATAGTAGTGGAGTTAATTAATTTTAAAATAAGAACATAGAACACAACGAAATCCAGTTTGTAGAGAAATGCATTTTTAAGCGTAAAAATAAATTTACATCCATGCACCTATTTGATAAAAAAATATGATGAATGATAAAATATTTTATTAAAAATATATTCTAAAAATTTCGTTTATATTATTTATAAATTTTGATTAAATTAACTTATTATGATACAAACAAAATGCACATGAAAAAAATATATTTATAAAAAACAACACCTTTTACTTTTAAATGATTTAATAATCATTCGTAAAATTTATATAGATATTATATAAATTATAATTAATTTGTTAATATTAATTATAAATATACTTCATTGGAATAAGATTCAATTTTTATCAATAAATTATTTTATATATAAAATTAATAACTTTAAGAAAATAATGATATTTAGAAAAATAGGTCTTTTAATATTGATATGATTTTATTAAAAATTTAATGGTTATTTATTAGGAATTATTCAAAAAAATTTAATTGAAGAAAAATTATGTATATAAATTTCATAATTTTTTTAATCATATTAATACCCGACAATCCAATGGTTGGGATTAAAATTCCATATTATATTTGGGGTTTTTATTGGAATTGAGGTTGAGTGTAATGAAATATATCAAATTATTCATGTTTTATTTCAAATAAATACATATAAAATATATGGGTGTTATATGTATGTAAAAATTAATCTTAGTGAAGAGGGCCATTAAATTTCATTCAATACTCGACACCTTCACTACTTGATCCTATGTCATTAGTATCCATGAAATTCCAACCAAATTTCACATTTCAGGGGTATAGGTTAGCTCAAAATCAAATTATTATATATAATCAACCAAAAATAATTATTGATTATCCAAGTACTATTTAGATAAGCTATATTTCATTCTTTAAAAATCTATACACATGATTTTTTTTTCAAAATTTTCTAGTGCCTCTCACATCTTTGGAAATGGAAAAATACTGCCAAATCTATGTACGATACTAGTCAGTTTCACTTGTGAGGTCTTAGGTTCCCAGATATGAAAGGGACAACATAAATACCATGTATCATGAATTGTCATATCACAACCATATATTTGTCATAATAAATACTATACTCCTTAACTACCTTAGACTGGGTCAGGATCAGTGCCATTTTCATAATTTCTTCTAGTTTTTAAAAAGAATCATTATAATCGTTAAACCAGATGAACTTCACTCCATTTTTAGTAAAGCCTTACATTGGGTATAAAAAATAAGAAAAAACATACATCTTCAAAAATACCTAAAAAATATAATAATCTATGTATTTCATTGACATTCTTTGTCCACTCCCAAGTAAAAACGATCAACAGCTTCTCAAGTTGAATGGTTATACTGACCTCAAAAATAACATTTCCCAAAAATTGTATCTCATTTATCCAAAAGTGGCACTTAGAGTTCTTATTGTAGAATCAATTTACATAAGTATACCCAATATGATCTCATGGTGCTACCCCTTCTTCTCCCTCATCTTTGAGAACATGATATTTCCTTCCATAAAGAAAACTACAAGTGTATCCAAATATTGATGGAATAAATTATTCTTTAGAGCTGTAAATATAGTCAGAAACTTTTTTTTGAATGTAGGACATCCTAGGGTTCTCATGTAGACTATAAATAATCCTAAAATAAGTATTTTTCATGTTTGAAAACCTCACCCCATATGGTGATAACCTGAACACATATCAATATTTGAAAATACTCATTTACCTCTCAACTGATCGAATGTTTCCTCAATAAATGTGAGAGGTTACTAGTTTTAAAAAATATTATGATTCAATAATTGAAAATCTACAAAAAATTACAATGGTATATATTCCATCTTAGTGAATAAGAGTGTAGTTTCCCCTTGGGGACATGCTCGACTAAATGAACCAATTGGATACCATGTCATCCAGCTAACCCTTTAGTATGCAAAGGTTCACTAGATCCATCTAACTAGGAGAAACAAAAATGGGATGAGCTCCCCGCATGATCCAGATAGTATTATCAACATCTTTCTTAGGTTACAAAACTAACATTTCTTCAATGAAAGTCTTGAAACTGTCCCAACACCAGAGGAAAAATATATCTTGGTGCATCCCCATTATCCATGATAAAACTAGAATTATGGGATTTGATCTTTCCGAGTTTCATATGGTCTAGTCCTATATAGCCTAACTCTAATAACCATTATCCATTATGAATATACAAGTTGTCCTTATAAGATGCGAAGAACACTTATCGATGGTATCGGTCGATGAAATCATCGTATGGAACTAACCAATCCATCTCTAGGATCATATCATATCCAGTTATTTACAACTTAAAGAATTCCCATAAAAAAAAGAAAATTCCAAATGATGAGGTACAATCCCAATAATGTTTAATTCCTTCTAATGACATTCCCAATTTCATGTTAACATACATAAACCCATACATATTATATATATCCAACCATAGGTTATCCACTGTCATTGTAGATATAATGGAATGTGAAACTTATGTATCATTTCAGATGCATTCCTAGGTAGAACCAACTAATATCATACCTCAATCCAAAGAGGGATCCACATCCAAGACTATATTATTATATTTTTTAAAATGAAGATAGATCGAACCACGGACCTATGTTCCCACATGACTCCCCTATATAACAATTACTTGATATTGTAGATTCTCCTATCCTAAAGAACCAAATCCTCCACTGTAACTAGAAAGAATAGTGAAAATATAACTACATGCTCGCCACAATGGATATGATACTATTCCCAATACATGAATGTACCTTGATGATGCATTACTATCAAAACCTTGATCATTCAGGAAAAACCACTACAAGTTCCCCAACCTAACATAAAAGTGACATGTTATAGGTGGTCAGGAGAACTGATTTCATGTATAGAATCATCTACAATACTGATTACACTCGATAATCCAATCCTCCTCTGTAATGGGAGGATAAATAATGCTTTAATTTATAAAACCAGCACCCTATTGTGATTCCTTATTAATGGATATTCTTTTACTTAGGATAAATTACTCATTCCCCCAGTAGAAGCTGACTTCTGAGAACCTTTTCCCTCATTGAAGACTTAGTTTGTTTTAAGAATCTCATTTTAAACCATAATAATTGAGTTCTAATGAAAGGGAATTAATTAAAACTAAAATATCAAACTACATTCCATACTCAAAACATCCAACCATGGAAAACTCAACACCATACAATATTGGAGAAATAAATGATCAAAGAAATGACTTTCAAGGTCCTTCTAGTATAGTCTTACAAGTTGGACTTATTGAAAAAGAACATCATTCCATCGCTTTGTTGATACTCGAAGTATATAAACTACCATTTAAAAATTTATATATAATGGTTCCTCAAGGTGATTAGAAATCATCTTAATAGAAAAAATCCATTACACATCTTCTAACACTAGGGGTATTATAATACATTAATTCTTTCGATATAAATATATATAACTCTTGTCCATTCGTTCAAAATAATTAATAATTGATAATAGCTTGTTCCAAAAATATATAATCCAATCCAACAAAACAATACTAAATTATAATGAATCATTATAAAAATGGTAAAAGAAACCATTTATTTTTTATAATGTATTATTATACATCATTTATGATTACACCATTAAAACTATAAAATTAATAGGGGATAATAAATTGAGAAGAATAATATATTTAAAACTACACCTCGACCACCATATACTTTATGAATCACCCTTAGTATAATAAAACATACATTTAGAAATAATACTATGAAAAGAGAAATCATGTTGGGAGATCTAAAATAGAATCAATGGAAATGAGAAGTTTGACTTAAGGAGTGAGAATATAATTAATGATTTTAGAAGTCCTATATATAGAAAGGTAATTTTACTATTGAAAATATAATCATCGAAAATATGAGGTTTTCAGATATGGTCATTGAAAATATGGTCATACTAAATAATGTTATTTTAAAAATTGTCGATCAATATAAATGTTTCAAATAGGTATATGAGGGTTATGTATTATTATAATGAGTATAAATCATATATTTTTTAAATAATAATAACAAAAAATTAAAATATTTTATTTTAATCCACTAAAATTTTATTATTAAAATAATTATTTGAATTAATTTTATGAATTATTTCTATATCAAAAGATTGATAAAATTAAATTATTAGGATGTAACTAATTTATCATAATTATATTTAGTTTAATATTGTTTTATACAAAAAAATGTATTTTTATAAAAAATAGATTTTCATGTGCTATGAATTTTTTAAAGTGACTAAATATATTATCAAGAAATGGTGATAAAGATTATTATTAATATATATTCAAATGAAATAAATTAGTTATTGATGTGATATTTGATTAAGAACACCCAAATCCTAAAAACATATTTATTCTTTATATGTAGTTACTTTTATATCTTAATTTATAAGGAGAATTGATAAATTTTATGACGTAAATTGGAAAAAATTATCATGATTTTTTATATCATGGAAATATCAGTTTAATATTATTTTTTTTATATTTTTTTTAAAAATTGATTTTTTCGTGAATAGTGAAAAATAATTTTTTGAAAAATAACATGACATTTATGAAATTATTAGCATATAAGTATGAGTAATATATTCTTAAAACCTTTTTATAAGACCAAATATTATATTATATAAGGGAATTTATGAATTTAAAAATGTTTTCATTAGTTTAGAATTTCATATTTGACATTTTTGAACATAATTTATAAATTTCAAAAAATATATTAAATTTGACATTTAGTATTATAAAATTGATTTTATATCTTTTATAAAATTAATGTAATAAAATGGAATTAAATTTTTTAATCCTTAGTTCAAAATTATTTAACGAGGACAATTTTATTTTCAAGCATAATTGATAAATTACTCAGGCAAAAGCAAGTTACCTCATAAAACATTAAATGGGGTAAAAAAGGTTTAACCTGGAGGAAACACCAGATCCATTTTAATAATATGTTTTAGAATGTATGGAAGATTTTTTGATCAAACTTATATCATCCCCTCTCCATTTTTTTTTCAAATTTGGAGAATAGTTCATTGAGAGTGACATCCCATGATTAAAAAGTTTTGGGTATTTAAGAAATTTCCATACATTTCACTTGTAAAATGTTATCACCTTTCCTCAATGAATATCACTAAAAAGACCCCCTTAGTTCATCCCATAATATAAAAAAACTTATCCTACAAATTTATATCCATATTCTAGAGGTTTTGGTCTTCTTAAAAGACCATCCCATATGGGCCTAACCACTTTGAAAATGAGATAATCTAAGAAGTTAGGTATAAATTTCTATCATACCCTTCTTCATTTTTAGTTTGTTCTATTCAATTCATTTCCAAAAATTCCATTTTACTATCATAAAATTATTATTTAATTATTAAAAATAGTATCCATTAATTGTATTATTAAATGTTACAAACATTAACCTCCTTCCCCATTTTCATTGTGAAAAATGAAAACATGTATTATACGTACGAGCACACTACCAGCTCTACAAAGTAACGTGTATGTTTTCCTTCATCTAAATTCATGGATATATTTATGAATACATTTAAAAGATAAATATTATATTTTTTAATGATTAAGGTTATGTTTATAAAAATTTAATAGCCTATTAATGATATTATTAATAAACAATCTTAATTATATTACACGACTTAAAACACGCACATTAAGAGGAATATAATCATTTTATTCTATGTATTGGATTTATACAAATTATATTTTCCTTATAATATTTTAAAATTTTGATATATAACACTTATAAAAACTAATTTATATAATTAGTCCTATCATATTATGATGTTAATACAAAACCACTTAATGTACTTCTATTAATTAATGGGTTTTTTTTATTTAGGTTAGGTTAACCACCCAATAAAACAAAAAAGCTGTCATGGATGACTATGATAACTGATACTGATAATATATGGTAAAATGAAAAAAATCATTTCTTTATTTTCTTTCATTAATTAAAAATTTTATATTAAACTCATTAATTAAGATACCGTCATTCATTGTAAAAAATCACTCAAACTTTCTCATTGTTGATTTCACCTTCAAGGATCATAACTAAAACTTTGATGTGATTAAATTCTATAAATATAAATAATTATAATTAATAAATTAGTAACTAATAAAAATATAGTAATTGATAATATTGGGAGAAAAATAATTAATGATTCTTCAATTAAAAACAAGTTCAAATTGATCAAGATTAGTCACACATGATATTTTAAATAGTTAGAAACTAAATAATTTGCTTGTAGTGAATAAATAGAAATTAGGTGAATACTTTTTTTAATAATTATGTATATAGTTTTTAAATGCATAATTATTTAATTAATTATTTTTAGATAGGATGTTAGTCCATGTTCAAGGAAACCATAATAAATATAGGGGTTTTTGTCCGAATTTTCACACATTAAGACGAGTTTCATATTATACACTATGTTTTTTTTGAATAGTGTATCTGTTGTGATTTAATATTTGTAAATCATGAATAGATTATATTTATTGATACTCAATTTTATATTAAATATTATTTCTCACATGGGTTTTTGATTCAAATGTTTCAAAATCTATAAAAGATTTTGTTGGATGAACTTTATACCTTATTCATAATAAATACTTTTCACGATAGTTTTAAAAGATGTATTTCGTCTATTTTAAGATCATATTATAATAAATATCTCCAAGAAATTTGGTATTAATTATTCAAATCACTACCACGATGAATTTATTTCTCAAAATTATATCATTATTGAGAATAATTTCTATCCTCCTAAATGATAGTTTCCCTCATTTCCACAATTTTACTTATTCTGAATGTTCTCCTTTTTAATTGGAAATATAATCATATGTTATCTTATGTGACCTTAATATTTTTCATATCCTATTTTATAAAGAATATTTTATTTTCTTCTTTATGAAATTATATTTAAATAACTTTTTTTGAAACATAAAAAGTGAAACATTTAATTTATTATTTCATTACCAGTTCCACCTGTATTAAATATTTTCCTAAGAATAAATTTTGAAAATTCTAATTAATTTATAAAAAATCATTAAATTTTTAAAAATATCACTTAATTAATTTACATCTATTTTTATTTCTATTTCATGTTTCTCTTGAATTTTCCAACATTGGTACTTAAGGATTAAGACCTGCATATTGTTACTAAAACATCAAAATTTATAATTATTTTATCCAATTTTTTATTTACAATCCTTATGATATAAACATCATATATTATATGATACATATTTATGAAGCTCACTCATTTATCACGGTATTTATCATGATTATGCTTTATATGTGGTTTATTTTACTCATGTGCCACACATATGAATGAAAATATTATGATTTTCCCAATGTAATGGTTAAGTTTGAAATTATATATCCCTAAAATACCATGGTTTATGTTTTCAGCTTCTCAGATACCTTGTGTGATTAATGGGTAGTTATCTTAAACACACTATATTATGTAAAGGCTGTTCCCAGAATTATAATTCCATCTAATGCTTTGGATAAAGCTTAATATCTCATCGGATGTTATTAATGAAATTATGGAGTGCACATAATTAACTATGTTATTTCCTACTCAATGTATATGGGAATGGGGAGTGAACCTAATCCACAACTTTCTCCACTATGTGATGATGGTTATGAGAGTGAAAATTTTCCATTGCTTATGATGTTATATTTTATGTTCATTCCAAAATCTTATGATTCCTTGAACTTGTGATATAATTTCCTTATGCCTTTTAACAAAGATTATTTAATAGTATTATGTCATGATAAAAATTTATTATTTTGAGACTAAATTTCCTTTCTTCATGATTTATGGATATCTCTTCTTATAAATATTCATTTTAATATGAAATTTCTCAATGTGGGCATTCTCTTATATGCTCAAGATGTAACCTATGATGAAATTTTGAAATATTTTACACTTACTTGGAAATGGAGGTCACCTCTTTATTATGTTTCATTTCCCTAGGCTTTGAATATATGTATAACTTATTAGAGGTTAATAAGGGGAACTATGAGTGTTTATGTATGGATAAGTGCTAGTTTTTTTAAAAAATAACTTTTCAATTTACCTGGTCCTCAAAGATACTAAACCTTCCATTCCTATGATTATAGGATTATTTTTTATTTTTATGTCTTGGTTTACTGTAGTTGGTATTAGAGTGGGTTTTAGGTATTTTTGAGGATGATTTTAGTATTTTTTGTGAATTGGGATTAGGGAAATTTAGTGAAAACCTAAGGGGTACATCTACTGGGTACATCTATGTATGGGATATCATCATGAAATTTTTATTTAGTTATGATTTTGTGTATTACATGAAATAATGCCCCTATTTAAATACTATAAGTGGATCCCGTATCCAGTAATGTTTTGCCTATGGGTAGTAACCCCAGTAGGGGCATATTGGTTATTAACTAAATTGTCACGTAGTGCATGACAAAGAGGCCTAAAAAACATTTGATTTGATACTCCTTGGAGATATTCTTAGACTAACCACATTATCTTTATGATCCATTATATAGGTTTAACTATGATTATGATTGAATGTATGGTATAAACCAACCTAAAGAACCATAGACTAAACCAAGAGCGATTTAGGATGAAATGAATGTAAATATGAAGGTTTATATGAGTAATATATTTTGAGGATGTGCTTATCATGATATAATTTTTTATAATTCCATAATGATGTTAACACTTTATCACTCCCTTTAATGGGTCATGTATTTAGTAATGGCTAAATCTCAAAGGAACCAAGTAAATAATGGAAGAAATTGAAAATGCATATATTTTCCTAATGTGAATACTAATGAGATTCTATTTAGAGTATGAAATATTATAATTAAACTAAAACTACTAAATATTATTATTAAAAATAAGAAAATATTTAATATCATAAACAATACAAATATAAGAAGGATGAAGTCACATGGAAGTTTTTTTTAAATGATGATAAAGAAAAGAATGTTCATTTTCCATTACATTAATAATGTTTAGAGAGTTATGAATGGGAATGTATCAATGAAAATAGAAAATTATTGATCTATGGTAAAGTAGTAAATTGAGAAATAATACACCAAGGAAAAATGAAAGAGTTCAATTAACATGATGGGTAAAAATAAAGTTGTCCAAATAGATCCACTTGTACTTTGATGTTTTAGATGTGAGGAATTTGGGTATAATAAAAACCAGTGCACTAATCCAAGGGATTAGGATGAATATTTATTCCAAAAACATCATAGTACATAGAAAAAAGGATAATACTTTTCAATTACTACTAATTAAGAATATATTGATAATTAAGTAGTGTTAGGTAAACTTATTCATCACTTTAGGTCATTGGTTATCTTGGTTATTGTATTTTTAACAAACTATTAAATATCGAAATAAAAACACATAGTTTTAGAATTATTTTATTCAAGGTATGTGAATCATATTCAGGGTTTGTGGGATTATGATTTAAGAAAGTTTTAATTTCCTTAATTAAGATACCTTTAATGTGATTTTGGGAAATTATTTTTTCTCTATACATAGTGATAAAATTATTATATAGAATAATGATATAACATTTCATATCAACCTATGGTAATATATTTAAGTAAGTATTATTAAATATAATCTATTGAAACTAATTGTTCAAGAAAAAAAATAATATTAGGAATAATCTAATTTTTAGGAAAAAGATATGTTCCCTAAGTTTGTAATGTTGAAAATTCTCTAGAAATTGTACCTTGAGTCATGGAAAAATTTTATATACCCATATATATTTTCATTATTATGTGAAAATTTAAATTCAAAGAATTAAATTAATTTAAGAATGGGGGACTGTAACTCCTTAAGTTGTAGGAGAAATTATTTTCTCCCAAATAAATTTTAACAATATTTCTCTTTTATTTCAAATCAATTAATACTAGATTAGTGATTGGGGTATAAAAGATATAAACAAGGACAATGACATGATATTCAATTATAATGGATCATTTTAATTAAATTATACAGAACAATGTATCAAAAAAAATGTATTACTACACTTCATAGATTATTACATCAAATAGAACTACAAACATTCAAAGCGGACAATAAATTGAAATGAAAAATATCTTTAGAACTAAGATACATCCTTGACCAAAATTTACTCTATGAATACATATTAGTATAAAAAAACCTTGAATGATAATATAATACCATGAAATGAGAAATTAATTTGTGTGATCAAAAATGAAAACTATAGAAATGATATGTGTAACTTATGAAGTGAAAATAGAATTAATGATTTTTGTAAAACTATATATATAAATGGAATATGATAGTTCAAAATATGGTTGTTGCAAATATGATCACTGAAAATATGTTCATTGAAAATATATTCATCACAGAAATGATCATTACACATATATGTTCTAAATCAGTATACTAGATTTATTTATTTTCAGTAAAGAGTTTAAATAATATATTTCAGAAATAATAATAATGAAACAAAAAAACAACATCTAATTAAAATATTTTAATTTATAAACTAAAATATTATTATTAAAAGGATTAATTGATTTTTTGAATAAATATTTTAATAAAAATAGACTGATAAAATTAAATAATTTTTATATAAATGATTAATTATTATTATATTTATGTTATGATCATTTTATACTTAAAAAATATATTTTTCTAATAGTAAGTTTTTCATTCATTATGAATTTTTTAAGAGAATAAATATATTATGTTTAAACAATGATAATTTTTATTATAGATAAATATTAACACTATTTTAATTGGTAATTTATGTTAATAATATTCAGAACACATAATGTGTAAAAACACTACTAGAGTAGTTTTCTTTATTTTTTGTATCCTAATATAAAAGTCAAATTTATAAATTGAAGGATTTTAATTTGTAATAATTAGCATTATTTTTTTACTAAATATGTAAATATTTTCATAAGATTAATTTTTGATATTTTTCTTAAAAAAATTATTTTTAGGTGAACCGTAAAAAATAATGTTTTTACAAATAACATGATTTTTTTGACATTATTAGTATAGAATTATGAATTTTAATTTCACGAAACATTTTTAAAAGGAGCTATATTTTCATACGTGAATTTAAAATTCTTGAAATGTTTTTCTAATTTATAAATACATATTTTAAATTTCAAAACATATGTTGTATTTTGTAAAACATTATTTTTGAATACGTTATAAATTTAGTATTTTAAAATAAATTTTGTCACGAACCAGCCCGGGTACCCTGGTAACCCAATAATCAAGATGAACCTAACATATCCCGAAGGGCGTTTCCGATCCCCACGGGTCAGCTACTAGCACCTGGCATCACACAAACTGCAAGTGGGAACGATTTTTCCAGCAACAATGCTGAAGAAAAGAAACAAGACAGTATGCATAACAAAAAGAAACTCTACTGGGAGTTATGTACCAGAGTACAAAGAGGCATAAAAAGCCCAAAGTACTACAACCCAAGTACTAAAAATGGGAAAACAGCCCCAAGATCCCTAAGTACACAACTCACCAAGACCAAAGATCAATAACTGGATCCACCTCTAAGAGATTCCTTCCCTTCGCTTGAACATGGAAGAAGAAAGTCTACAAACACCCGAAGGAAAAATTAGGGTGTGAGCCTAAGCCTAGTAGGATACCACCAAAGATTCCATAATAGATTCCAAACATATATTATCCAAATAAAATATTCCAATTTTAAAGTAAACAGGTTTGGAAATCCAAAATCATATTTAAACAAAACATGATATACATTTTCAAGTGATGGAAATAAATATTTTTAAACAATGATTTTACAAATTATGGAATATTTCTAAAAAAATGGATTAAGTAAAATATTTATATAAAATTTTTTATATAAATCCAGAAGGCAAGTAAAGTAGTTCAAAAGTATTGGCATTCATTTATATCTTAAATATAAATAAACAAGCGAGCAACATGGTCATCTGCCAAAAGATATGATAGTATTAACCAGCTATAGGATTCCACACTCTCTATGTGAACTTAGCAAAATGTGTATACACACGTCCCTATGACACTGGACAAAGGAGACTCGTCACCAACCCGTCAGGGATGTGACCCGCTGCAAGTATGTTTTATAACGTTGTCGTAGTGTAAAGTGTATCCAAATAACTCACTAACTACCTAAGGCTTGCATGCGCTCTTACATGATGGGCGAACTATTTTAAGAATGATTAAAAATACGATCAATCCCGTTATTCCATTTCAAATGTTCCAATTTCTTTCCGTTTAAAACTAAAATAGGTTTTATTCAAAAACATGATTTTTTCACAAGATAAAACTAATGGGTTTATATCAAATCATTTTAAGCCATTTTCACCAGTTTGAAATCCATTCAAAACCAATTCCATCATTACACAATTTATTTCCACAATTAAATTTAACAATTTAATTGAGATCATTTCCATCAAATCCAAAATTTAAATTAAACAATTTAAATCAGAAAATTTCCATAAACACACCCAATTCAATGGAATTGGGGGTTTTCCAATTTTTCATGCCAAAACCATTTCAAATACCTCGATTCACTGAAATTAAATTTTTATCAATTTAATTGAAAGAAAATTTGAGCAATTGAATTTAAATAAACAATTGAAATAAATCAATCAATACAAGGATAATCAATTTTGAAAGTCAGGACAGAACCACCTACCTCGATTTATTGATCAGAGTTAGCCCAATGAGAAACCCCAAAAACCGAGCGGCACAACGTCGTCGATCAAGTTATGGATCTAAATACTTAAAACCAAAAAAAATCAATGGCATCAAGATATTATAAAACTAGATCTATATCCACTATCTTAGATCTAGATCTCAACTCATAGGTTTAAATCCATGGAAAACGGTGGAAATCTCCCATGAAAAGATCAAGGAAAGATAGAGGAAAGAACGAGAGAAGTAACAGGTTGAAATCCACTTACCAGGAAGAGAGTGGATCCTCAATCCAAGTCTTCAATCTCGAAGGAAGAAGTTCAGATCACCTTGGAATCTCTCCAGGAGGCTTTAAAAACACCTAGAATGTTTCAAGCCCAAGCCAAGGTCGGAAATATAGAAGTCTTGGGGGTTCAGGTGGTCTTAATAAGTATTTTTAGAATTAAAAAAAAACCACGCGCATGGTTTCCTAGACAGAGGTGCACATTCAGGAAAATTGTGCGCCAACCATGCAAAACCCACTTTCTAGGTTTGCAAGGTTAGCACGGTTTAGTCACATAGTCTATCAAACCGTGTGTAAACTGTACAGAACTCTCTGTCCAGTTCTGCATGGTTGGCACGGTTTGTCGAACTGTGCACAACTCACTGTCCTTTAGTCTTCCTTAAAAGTTCAACCAAACGCACCCCAAGTCACTATTCCAAAACATAGGTACTTAGAAACATCAAAAGTACCTGAAAATGTAATGTGGTGTTACAACCTCCCCACCATAAGATCTTTCTGTCCCCAGAAATCCTATAAAGAAACCTCCAAGTCAAAAAGATGAGGCCACTACTTTCTCATTAGTGACTCCATTTCCCACATCTTATGAGAATCAGAACCATGCTGCCATAGAACACATACCAGAGGTATCATTCTCCCATGAAGTACCTTGGTATCAGAATCAACAAACTTGACTGGTCATTCAGTTACAGATAAATATGGTTCAATATCAAGATCACTCCAGATCAAAACATGAGATGGTTCAGAGAGATACTTTCATAGCTGCGATATATGGAACACGTTATGTATCAAGGTCAGCAGTTGTGGTTGAGCTGGATGGTAAGCAACTTTACCTACATGACCAACAACCTCGAAAGGTCCCACAAAACAAGGAGTAATATTCCCTTTCCTCCCAAGCCGTTGATGAACTAATCGGGGTGAAACTTTCAAGAACACCTGGTCACCAACTAAGAACTCTAAAGGTCTATGAAGACAATCAATATAATACTTGTACTGAATCTGAGCTATCAACATTCTCTGACGAATCAACTGGATCTTAGCTGTCGTCTCTTGGACCAAACTCGGTACTACTAAGGAACTTTCACCAATCTCCGAGAAACATAAAGGAGATTTATAATGACAAACATAAAATGCCTCAAAAGGAGTCATTTTTATCGCAGACTGATAACTGTTGTTATAATAAAACTCAACTAGTCCCAGATGATCATCCCAAAACCCACCAAAGTCGAGAACACATGTGCGGAGAATATCCTCAAGAATCTGAATAACTCTCTTTGTTTGGCCATCTGACTATGGATGATAGGCCATGCTCAAACAGACCTAAGATCCCAGTGCCTCCTGAAAGCCTCTCCAAAAGTGAGAAGTAAACTGAGGATCCCTATCAGAGACTATATCAGACGGAACTCCGTGAAAATGAACAATTTCTTTTACATAGATATTTCCTAACTCATCAACTTTGGTTGTATCTCGAATAGGTATAAAGTGATCCGACTTGGTCAGCCTATCGATCAAAACCCATATCGCGTTATTCTTCTTCTAGGTTTGAGGTAACCCAAACACAAAGTCCATATAGATTTCATCCCACTTTCATGTAGGGACTGGAAGTGGTTGAAGCAAACCCAAAGGTTTCTGGTGCTCGTCTTTCACATGATGGCATGTATAGAAATGAGATACAAACTCAGAAATGTATTGTCTCATACCTAGCCACCAGAACTGTTGCCACATGTCATAGAACACCTTCGTGTTTCCCGAGTGCACAAACCAATGAGAGTTATGGAAATACCCCATCACATCCTTCCTTACTGATAACGGCACAACGTAACAGTTTCGATAACACAAAACACCCTCTTTAGAGAATGACCACTCAGTGTCGGTCTCCCCACCATAAAGAGAGTTCATAATTCTATGGAATTCATAATCCATTTGTTGTTCCTAAATAATTAACTCAAGAAGAGCAGATGTCAACTGGAAACTGGCTAAAGAAACTTCATTCCCCTTCCACTGAACTCCAATATGAAACTGAGAAAAAAGATCCATCAAACTCCACTCTTCCAAATATTCTTTCACATCCTGTGATGTAAGTATCCTACTTAATGAATCTGAAACTACATTCCCTTTCCCCTGGGTATAGGCAATGTCAAAGTTGAAATATTTCAGATACTCCACCCAATGCCTTTGGCGGATATTCAAATCTTTTTGAGAGAAGATATAACTCAAGATCTTGTGGTCTGAATACATAGTAAAACTTTCTCCATAAAGGTAATGTCTCCAACACTTAAGTGCGTGCATTCCAGCTACAAGTTCAAGGTTCTGGGTAGGATAGTTATTCTCATGAGGCTTAGGATAACAAGATCCATAGGCAACAACATGATTACCTTGCATAAGGACACATCCCAAACCTGAACCCGATGCATCACAGAAGACCATGTAACCTATCCCAGCCGCAATAAGAGTTAACAACGATGCAGTAGTCAAAAGATGCTTTAGCTCAACAAAAGAACTATAAAATTTATCATTCCAATAAAACATCACTCCCTTTCGAGTCAGAGCAGTCATTGGAGAAGCTAACTTTGAGAAGTCTTTAACAAATTGGCGATAAAATCCCACTAATCCCAAGAAGCTCCGAATCTTGAAAACATTTCATGGTTGTTCCCAAGTCATAACAACCTTCACCTTCTCAGGATCAACTGATATTCCTTGTTCTGACATGGCATGTTCCAAGAATTTCACTTCCTAAATCCAGAAATCACACTTTGAAAGCTTGGAATAAAGTCGATGATTCTTTAGAAGACTCAGAACTGTTCTCAGATGATGCACATGATCCTTATCAGACATGGAGTAGACTAGAATTTCATCCAAAAATACTACAACAAAAGTATCTAGATACTCATGGAAAACCTTGTTCATCAAAGCCATGAAAACCACAGGAGCATTTATTAGGCCGAAGGGCATAATAAGGTACTCATAATGGCCATACCTACTTCGAAAATCTATCTTAAGAATGTCAGATTATTTTATCCACAACTGATGGTAACCAGATCGAAGATATATTTTTCAAAACCACTTCATCCCTTTCAATTAATCAAACAAATAATCAATTCTTGGTAACAGATATTTGTTCTTTATCATAACTCGATTGAGCTTTCGATAATCAACACATAAGCAAAGAGAACCATCATCCTTCTTGGCGAAGAGAACTGGGGCTGCCCAAGGTGACACACTAGGTCATATAAAACCTTTCTCAAGAAGATTGTGTAACTGAGACTGCAGTTCTTTTAGTTCTGCTGGAGCCATTCGGTAAGAGAGAATAAAAACCATTCGAGTACCAGGCATTAAGTCAATAGAAAAATCAACCTCCCTTACTGGTGGAAAACCAGAGAAGTCAGAAGGAAACACGTCGGGAAACTCAGCAATGACTGAAGGAAGATCACCACACATTGAATCTCTCTCTATATGAAAAGAAAACATTGATATAACTTTCCCCAACTCTGGATAAGAGGGTCTGGCTCAGCTTGACCTTGGGTCCCATTCTCCTTGAAAAATAAGAGGCACACCACTGGGTGTAGTAAGGTAGACCCATCAAAGATAACAATCGATCCAGGTTTTATTGGCAATGAGCCAATCCATCCCAAATATGAAATCAAAATTTTTCATGTCGAGAACCAAAAAACTCCAAGCAAGATCAACATCTGATAGAGAGAAGACACAAGCAGGACTAGAGAGACCCTTCTCTCTCATTGTACCAAGGGGTGTAGTAATATCCATCACACAAGATAAAATCTCCATAGGTAGATTAAACAGATTAACAATATGGATTGAAATAAATGAGTGAGATTCACCAGTATCAAAAAGAGCGGTCTCTAAAGATAAATCTATAGTAATGGTACCTCTCACAGTTGTAGGACCTGTATCAGCTACCTCTGGAGACTCTTCCACTGCGTGAAGAAGCTTCATTTTAGATACATGTGGCTGGAACCATTTTGTACGTGAGACATTTGATTGCCCTGCAGTTTTTGGAGGTACTGATGATACTATTCCACTATGTAGAGTAGAGAAGTGATGTCAGAATCTCTGTAAGTTCCCTAAACGTTCGCAAGAGCTACAGTTCTTGGGTGCCTCAGTGCAAACCCCCTTAGAATGTCCTGGCTTTCCACACTGATAGAAAGTCAATGAAGCCCCTCCTCGTGCTATCAGAAGTCTGGAATGACTCTGTTGCTGAGAAATACCATGAGAAACACCACACTTGCATTTTCCTTTAAAGGAACCAACGCTGCCACTAGGAGGAAAAGGAACTCCATTCAACCCTAAATTTCCTGCCAAGTCCATCTCAACCATCATCGCCCTATCCATCACATCAGCATAAGTGGGTAGCTTCAGTAAGAAAACCAGAGAATGGATTTCTGATCGAAGTCCCAACTCGAATCGTCGAGCCTTCATATTCTCATTAGATAAAATCTTAGGATCAAACTATACCAACTCAGAAAAATGATTTGAGTACTTAGTCACTGTTTTGTTGGCCTTCTCAAGCTTGAAAAACTCCACAGCCTTGGCCAACACCATTGATTTTGGATAGAACTAGTTAGTGAAAAGAACCCTAAAGTCTTTCCACTCTAAACCCTCATGTTTCCCAGCCATCACCATCATATCCCACCATCTTCTGCTTGGTCCCTCCAGCACGAAGGTGGCACACTTCACCTTGATCACGTCAGGTGTCTCCAAGAACCCAAACAGATGTTAAATCTTACTAAACCATTCCATAGAATGTTGAGGGTCAGTGGAGCCTTTGAAAACTGGTGGCTTCTGGCATATGAACTCTTGATATTGATTTCAGATAATATCACTACGAGGATATATAACTGGAGCCCAAACATGAACTGGAGATGGTGCCTTTCCTAGAGCTTAGACAGTGAGAACAATCACCTCAACCAGACTCAGATCCCTAAAGGACTCACTTGATGAGATTTAGCAGCAGCCTCTTTTTGGATCTTATTCCCACATTTTCTCAGAGGCATGATGCTACACAACATAAAAATATATTAGATTAACACTCAAACAGAGTAACAAGGAAAACAATTCTTAATAGAAGGGGTAACAAGATTTTTATTCCACTCTATCCAAATCAAAACCTGTAAAATACTAGAACTAATACACAAGTCATATTTCCCTAACCAACCCTAGTGACTTAAGGTTCATTTTGGTGAGAGATTTCCAGACACTCAATTACAACTACCTCCTAAGTCCCGAAAAGAATAGTAAAATGCATACTGTCAGCACGGAAAGATTATTAACCTTCATCTGATACCATTTTTTCACGAACCAGCCCGAGTACCATGGTAAAACGATAACCGAGCCAGCCCTGACATAGCCCGAAGGGCATTCCCGATCCCCATGGGTCGGCAACTAGCACCTGGCATCACACAACATGCAAGTGGGAATGATTTTTCCACCAACAATGTGGAAGAAAAGAAACAAGACAGTATGCATAACAAAAAGAAACTCCACTTGGAGTAATGTACCAGAATACAAAGAAGCATAAAAAGCCCAAAATACTACAACCTAAGTACTAAAAATGGGAAAACAGCCCCAAGTTCCCTAAGGACACAACTCACCAAGACCAAATATCAATAGATGGATCCACCTCCAAGAGATTCCTTCCCTTCGCTCGAACCTAGAAGAAGAAAGTCTACAAACACCCGAAGGCAAAAGTAGGGTGTGAGCCTAAGCCTAGTAGGATAACACCAAAGATTCCATAATAGATCCCAAACATAGATTATCCAAATAAAATCTTCCAATTTTAAAGTAAACAGGTTTGGCCATCCAAAATCATATTTAAAGAAAACTTGATATACATTTTCAAGTGATGGAAATAAATATTCTTAAACAATGATTTTACAAATGATGGAATATTTCTAAAACAATGGCTTAAGTAAAACATTTATATAAAACAGTTTATATAAATTAATCAGGCATGTAAAGTAGTTAAAAAGTTTTGGCATACATTTATATCTCAAATATAAATAAACAAGCGAGCAACATGGTCATCTTCCAAATGGTATGATAGTACTAACCAACTATAGGATTCCACACTCTCTATGTGAACTCAGAAAAATGTGTATACACACTTTCCTATAACACTGGACAAAGGAGACTCGTCAACAACCCGTCAGGTATGTGACCAACCTTAAGTATGTTTTAGAATGTTGTCATAGAGTAGAGTGTATCCAAATAACTCACTAACTACCTAAGTCTTGCATGCACTTTTACATGATGGGCGAACTATTTTAAAAATGATTAAAAATATGATCAATCCCATTATTCCATTTCAAATGTTCCAATTTCTTTACATTTAAAACCAAAATAGGTTTTATTAAAAAACATGCCTTTTTCACAAGATAAAACCAATGGGTTTCTATCAAATCATTTTAATCAATTTTCACCAATTTGAAATCCATTCAAAACAAATTCCATCATCACACAATTTATTTCCACAATTAAATTCAACAATTTAATTGAGATCATTTCCATCAAATCCATAATTTAAATTAAACAATTGAAATCAACAAATTTCTATAAACACACCCAATTCAATGGAATTTGGGGTTTTCTAAATTTTCATGCCAAAACCATTTCAAAAACCTCGATTCACTGAAATTGAATTTTTATCAATTTAATTGAATGAAAATTTGAGAAATTGAATTTAAATCAACAATTGAAATAAATCAAGAAATACAAGGATAATCAATTTGGCAAGTCGGGACAGAACCACCTACCTTGATTTATTTATGGGAGTTATCCCAACGAGAAACCCCAAAAAACGGGCAACACAACGTCGTAAATCAAGTTCTAGATATAAATCATTGAAACCAAAAAAAAATCTATAACACAAAGAACTTGTAAAACTAGATCTAGATCTCAACACATAGGTTTAAATCCACAGAACACATGGGAAATCTCCCACAAAAAGATCAAGGAAAGATAGAGGAAAGAATGGGAGAAGTAACATGTTGAAATCTACTTACTAGGAGGAGAGAAGATCCTCAATCCGAGCCTTCAATCTCGAAGGAAGATGTTTGAATAACCTTGGAATCTCTCCGAGAGGCTTTGGAAACACCTAGAATGTTTCAAGACCAAGCCAAGGTTGGAAATATGAAAGTCTTGGGGGGTTCAGGTGGTCATAAGAAGGAATTTCATAATTAAAAAAAAACCACGCGCACAGTTTCTTGGACAGAGGCACATGGTCAGGAAAACCGTGCGCCAACCGTGCGGAACCCACTGTGTAGGTTTGCAAGGTTGGCACTATTTGGTCGCACGGTATGTCAAACTGTGCGCTAACCATGCAAACCTCTCTGTCCAGTTCTGTATGGTTGGTAGGGTTTGGTCACATGATTTGTCAAACTGTACGCAAACCATGCAAAACTCACTGTCCTTTAGTTTTCCTTAAATGTTCACTCAAATGCATCCCAAGTCACTACAACTAAACAGAGGTACTTAGAAACATCAAAAGTAACTGAAAACGTAATGTGATGTTATAAATTTTAATAAATTTTATAAAATTAATATAATAATATGTATTTCAAATTTATAATTATCAGGTCTAAATTATTTAATAAGATAAAATTCATTTTCTATCCTTATGGATAAATTTCTTTGGTAAGAACTAGTTACCTCAATGAAAATTAAAAAGGTTAAAAAGTCTTTAAATAAGAGGGTAACGCCAAAAAAATTATTAAAAATATGTTAAAATAGGTGGATACGAAATTTATCAACTTTATACCATTTCCTCTCTATTATTTATGATTTTTCATCCACCTTCCTTTAGATTGACTTCCCATAATTATACTATTTTTTGTATTTATATAAATTTCATAACATTCACTTATAAATGGTAATCAACACTCCTCAATTAACCCTATTACAAAGGATATAATTGAAGAAGTGAGGTATTAATTTCTTACTATTCATTCCTCATTTATATTTTTTATGCACACTTTTTCTTCCTAAAATACCATTAAACCATCATAAAATGATAATATATGTATCATTAGTGTTACATTATGTTATTATAATAATGGTAAAATATTAACAATCATTCCCTTTTATTTTAAGAAACCAAACATGAATCATTCCTATGAGCAGGTACGACCTCTCCAAATAAACATGTCGTTTTTTATTTATCACCTTTCATGGTTGGATTTATGAATGGGTTTAAAGGATGAATTTAATTTTTAAATAATTATTATGTTATTATTAATATTATAGTTATATCCATTTAATGATTTGAAAAATAAAAAATCATTATAAAATTAATCATCTTAAAACAATCATGCTAAGAGGTAAACATATTTTATTCTAAGTAATGAATTTATATAAATTGTCGTCACCATATTAATTTTTCAAAAATTTATATACCACAATTATAAACACTATTTATTATGATTATACCTATAGTATAGTGATATTACAACTCAACTTTATAACCACCCATTAAATTATCATATGTTTTGTTTAGGTTGAGTTGAACAAACACTTGAATAATATTATAAAATAATTTCATGGATCACTATGATAACATTACTTATGATAATATATGACATAAATGAGAGAATAATTTATTTGTTTTAGTTTTATTATTGTAAAATTGATAATAAAATCATTAATTGAGATAATACTATTTGTTGTTCAAAATCCCTAAAACTTTCTCGTTATCAATGTCACCTTCAAGGATTTTAAAGGAAAATAAAATTGAATAAAATTATAAATTTAAAATGAATTTTAAATAATAAATTATATATACTTTAATTATATAATAATGAAATTATTTTGGATAATAATAAATAAAAACACTTATATTACAAAACTAGTTCAAAACGATTAATACAACCCATCCCAGATATTGAAAATATTTTAAAAATACTAATATACACATAGAGAATACATATAAATGAAGGGTATAAATTTTATTAGTTATGATTATTTTTTTAAATAAGAAATTATTTTATCTATTTTTTAAAACATTATGTTAGTGTGTGTTTGATATAATCAAGCTATAAGGTATAGTTTTCTCTTCATTATTCTCACCCAATGATAAATATTTCTTATTATACACCATATTATCTTTGGAATGGTGTATCTCCATAATTTTAAAATTTTTAAATCATGATTTTCACATATATTAAGATATTAAATATTATATTCAATTTTTTTTCTCACATGGGGTTTTTGGTAAAAAATTTAAAGACTTGTAAGATATTGTATTGACTCAACATCTTTCATAATTAATAATTATTATATTTGAATATGATTTTACAAGATAGATTTAATACCATAATTTATAAAAATATAATTAATCTATTAGGGTGATGTGACATTTGTGGTTCAAATCATTACCTTGAATAATTTATTGATAAAAATCAATATCCTTTTTGAGAATAATTTACACCCTCTTTAAGGATAGTTTCCCATACATATCCATAATTTTGAATCCTAAAAATATTATACTTTTTAATTAGATACCTAATTATTTTTTAGATGATTTAATAATAAATTTTCCCTTATAACCCTTTTAAAATAATGTTTTATCATTATTTTTATTTTGTGGGATTTCAACAATCGTGTTTTTCAAAAAATAAATAATTTATTTTAGGAAAAGTGAACCCTCCATTAAATGTTTTTCACCATGAATAAATTTTGAATATCCTAATTATTTTAGAGTAAAACATTCATGTTAAATTATAGAATAAATTCATATTATAATCTATTTACTTCCTTAAAATATCCCATGGTCATTTTAAAAAGAATCAATTATGTGTTTCATTTTTATTATTATATACCATGGGTTCTTCTCACAAATTATACATAATTAGAACATAATGTTTAAGACCACCATATAATTAAAAAATTATGAGAATAAAAAATTATACAATTAATTCTTCTATTTATAATCAATATGATATATCCATTGTTAATTCTTTGAGACATGATTGAGAAACCCACTCCTTTATCATGGGGTTTATAATGATTAAGATTTATGTATGTTTTTATTTACTAATAAAGAACATGTATGCATGTATATATTATGAATCAATTTTTTTATGGGAGGAACTAAAATTATATATACCTCCACTAGATTGATTATTTTATTTATCTCTTGAAATACCATGTATAGTTCATAGGTGGTTAACCTGAGAACACTATATTATATGAAGGGTTTTCAAAGAATTATATATCCATCCAATGCATTGGATTAATATTTATATATCATGGGATGCTATTTATGGTGTTAAGGAATTATTCTAATCCACTCTGGTACTTTTTACACTATGTTTATGAGAATGTAGAGTGAACCCAATCTATAATAGTTCATTTTACTCTATATGATGATGGTCATGGGTGGGGAACTAGAACTATGCTTATAATGTCATGTTTTATGTTATTCCACATGTTTAAGTTTCCATGTAAATTTTATATCATTTAATTTTTCTAGGTTTCTATGATTATCTCACATTATTATGTCATGGTATATGTTTTTTCTTTGGAGATTATTTATCATTTCTTAATGATTTATGTATAACTCTTTTGTCCCATGTTATTTTTTATATTAAATTTATCTCAACTCATATTTCATTATATGCTTATGGTCTAGAACTTGAGGTGATGTTGGAATGTTTCTCCTTTACTATTCATATTATCTCACCCATTTCTTATGATTACCTTCCATATATTATAATGGTAAATATAACTTATGAGAAGTATAGAAGTGGTCATAGAACTATTATATTATTTATAAGTGTTCACAAGTATTATATAAAAATTTTCCTATGTATATTATTTTAAAAGACACTAAACCTTCCCTTATTTGTATTTTGAGACTATTTTGTGAGACATAATGTTGAAATTATGGAAATAAAATAAAATAAAGTGTGTTTATGGATTAGGTCACTATACAAGAGCATGAGGATAGGTCACCCTAACATAAATTGGTGGGTTATACAACTGAAACTCTATATTCAACTCAAAAATCATCAATGTAGTTTATATAGCCACTTTATCCTATTCATACAACACTCTCAATAAGATTTCTTAGATAGTATCTTCTTCCACTTGTACTAGTACCATAGGAGGTTCTATAATTACAACTATAGGGGAGCACTAATTACTTCCCAATGGGACTCTATAGGATTTCATCACAAAGAAATTTATATATAAACATTTTCCTTAAAATAAGGCAAGATAATAGTTCAAAATATCATTTATCAAGGAAAATTAATAAAAAAAAACGCTTTACCACTATTTCTATACATATTATTCCATAGGTATATCAAAAATAATTTGCATTCACTCTCCCAAACCACCCACATAAAGGTTTATCATAATGATTTTTTTCCACCCATCACATGTAGGTTTAATATCATCAAGGTTTTTTTATTTTAGTTTAACAATAATTCTATAATAAGGGATATATGAACTATAATGGAAATTAAAATATACAAAATAAAAACATATACTATGTTGTAAATATTATTTTATTTTTTAAATGAAACACATTAATTTAAAAAGGGATTAAACAATACAATTTTAGACAACCAACTAATTTTTATAGAAAAAACATATATATAAAATCATGAAGATGAAATGTGAATCCTATATGCCATTTATGACACATGAACACACACACTCTTACCATTTTTAAAAATAAATTGAATTCCATAAATCAATAATAAAAAACTCACGTGCATTACTCTAGGTATAAATAGTACATGAATAAAAATGAAAATTATGAAGAACAATCCCATCCATGCTAAATTGTACTTTTTTTATATGAGGGTTCACTACTCATAGACACAAGTTCTATACGACGTACCAATAATGTCCAAGATCATTTCTACCTTACACAATGTAGTCATCCAAAAGGAAGATCTATAATTCCATGTTATGAAATCCCCCATTCCATTACCACTAATAGAGGTTGGGATAAATTTTTGTACACGACCTCAGGTGTTCAAACCCATATTCCAAAGGTTACCAACTAGTAGTGCAATTCTAAGGTGGTATTTTGGGGAGATTATACCTTTATATCAGTGTGAAATGACAATAGATTTAATGAAAATCATATAAGAATTCATAATAACTAGAAATAAAATATTTATGAAAGTTCCAATAAATAATCAAAACCCATACAATATAAAATTAACTCTATTCAGGTCAAATTGTCACACAATAACTCACATAACTAAAAATATACCAAAATGGTTGAATAGATAAAACCAAAAGGCACCTAAAAAATATTAATATCACATGCTCTAACATAAATGTAAAATCCATGCATCGGTATTAGGGAACTTTTACTTGTCTTATCAAATAGTTATAAGGTATTCTTGGGTACTATAACACAATAAGATTTTTAAGGAACTGTATGTTCGATATCGTACAAGATACACAACTCCATGTTTAAATGAACAATGAAATATTATCATTTTAAACTAGTAATTTAATTGGAAGGTATGAATATAAATAACTGAATTATGAAATATATATATAAAATACCTACTTAATAGAAATTAATTGATTTATTCTTATGAGATTATCATTGAATATTTAGTAAAGTCATTTTATGCTCAAAAAATACATTTTTTCCAAAAATTATTTTATTTAATTTTGAGTAAATATTTAAATTAATTTATAAAAATTTTAGATATTTTATTTGATATAAATTATATATTTTTTAGTTAATCATATTAAAACAATCATATGATATTTTTTTTAATTTTTTTGAATTGTGTTATTTTTTAATGAATATTGAAAAATAAAGTTTTTTATTGAAAACTATATTTTCCATTTAACTTTTTACAAATTAAAATTTAATTTGGAATTATTTTTAAAATATAAAAATTTATTTTTGATTAAAATATATTATTATGGTTTTTTAATGAATTTTATACTTGAATTGGATATAAAAACAATTTTACACTTGAAAGAAATTTTTTTTTCTGAAAAATAGTATTTTTATTGCATTTTGATTTTTTATGTTAAATTAATTTCTTCCACAAACATTAATTATATCTTGAAAAATGGATTTAAAATTTGAAATTAGGATTTAGAAAATTATAAAATTGGTCAATTTTACTTTTTTTCATAATAAATAGTAAACATAGTACATTTTTATTATCACAGTAAGGTTAAAATGATCTAATTAGGATTAAAACTAATATAGTAATGTCTAAGAATCAACAAAAAACGTGAGGTTAACCTAATTTATGTCTTTATTTTGACCATTTCCATCCATTGTATTAAATATATAGTATTTTTGTAAACTTTTACCTTTATAATCACATTTATAATATATATGTAAAAGAAAAAGTCAAAAATTTCATTCTCTTGAATTTAATATCTCTTACACTATTACATAAGGGGAAACAATATATGTTTGATTAAAAATGTGTATTTTAAATATTAAATATTTTATTTTTGTTAAAATAATTTTTTTTAATTTTTAGGAATGACGTAATTATATTAAATTCCAACACAATGATAATACAATATTTATTAAATTAATAGAAAAATTAAATAAATGATTTTATAAATATTAAAAGTAATATAATTTGGGAAAAATAATGTGTCCCGCGATTTTCATCGATAATGAATAAATATTATAAATCTTTTTCTAGTTTATATTCAAATTCCAACTTTTTCTTGAGGTCATTAAATCTCAATTTAAATGGATAGTGTCAAAATGACATTAATGATAATTTATGGAAATAATATTTTATTAAATTTTTATAAATTAAAAAAGTATTTAGCGAGGAAAACAAGGATATTATAGGGTCTATAATTTAATCCATCTTCAATACGTGAGTTAATAGATAATTTATATGTAAAATTATAACCCTTTAAGAGTGGAAATGTTTTTACGATGGTTAAGGTTAATATGGGCTAACTAAGGTTTTGAACTAAAATATTAGGTTTAAAATGCATCGTAAACCTCTCCAAATTTTATCTCTTAATTTTATTAAAATAAAATACCATATTATATTAAAATATATGGCCATTTTTAAGAATTTATCTTGAAAATGACTTTATTATTATTTAATATTTTATTAAATTCTGAAAGTGTCTTTCACTTTAATTATATAAGGGAAAATTATCTCTATACTTAGTCATACCACTTGAGAAATTTAGCTCATCCAAACCCTTTTGAAATCCCTCTCCAATATCCTTATTCATATTCTAGAGGTTTTGGTCTTCCCAAAAGACCAACCCTAGGATAATTGGAGGAGTTATAGATGAGTTCTTTTAAAGAAGAGGTAATAACCTAAACTGATTACTTTATTTTTTTAATTATTATTTAACTCATATAATTCAATGTTTTTTATCATAAAACAATAAATTTTATATCATAAAAATACTGAAATGTAATTATAATTATTGATTCACCATCATCAACCTTCTTTCAAAGAAAATGGTGTGTGAAAGTATCATTTGTGTGTATATATCTCTTACCATCTCCACAAAGAGATACTATTCATTTTCCATCACAATATTTTTTTGGATAGATACCATGATGATTATAATTTTTATATATGAAATTTATGAAATATTTATACTTATTTAATTACAATATCACCTCTACCTTCATTACTTCCAATGTTTTTTAAAATGATAATGTTGATCATGCATATATTTTAACTACCACCTCCATGAAACGATGTGATCTATTTTCATTTATATTCTACCTGGATGCTAATAAGGATAAATTTAATTTTTATAAATGATATATATGATATAATAATGGTCCCATAAAGGTAAATTATTAATTATAATTCTTTTTTCCCATATGTCAAAGGGTGAACACATCATTTATGCATACGTACGACCTATCATATCCTTGAAAAGAGTAATTAATTTTTATGTCTAAATTTTAGGAATGAATATCATTATATATATAATTGATATATAATATATTTATATCACTATTAAAATAATTTATGTGATGGAACCATGATAAAAGTACATGGAACAGAACTACTAGACATAAATTCTTATGAAAACTGAAACAAATTATACTTAAAAATGACGACATTAATAAGAAATTATTAATAAATGGTCGTTGAAATTTTATAATGGGTTAATATATGATATTATAAATATCTAAATGGTTCTATAATAGATGAATAATAATTTTAAATTTATTTTAAATGAGGATAGACTGGTTTCAAAGAAAGTGTAGATTCTTTTATACAGTGTATACCTTGATTATCCTTATGTTTATGATTTTTTAAGTTTAATTTTATTCTTTATTTGCGCTTGTAATTCAAAATATACCAAAGTTGTAATGGATATATGCTTTAATACTATTTCAATCAATAATTTTTATTACTGAATTTCATTTTAAGAAACTATTTTATCCTTATATAGTAAATATAGTTAATTATTATTTTCCTCTAGTTAATTTTGATAAATATACATTTTCATTTAATTTACCTCATTTTAGGTACTTAGGATGTCAAAAAAATATTTTAAGGAAAACTTAATTTATTTATCTCTTCAGTAGAAAATCCTTTTTTGTTTATATCCATGTTATTTTTAAAATGGTATCAAGAATGTTTTAATATTATTCTATCATTGTTTAAATTCATTTTTAACCAATATTTAATTTTTTACGAAGTGTTTTAGAATGTATATTCTTGTCGTCTTCTAATGAATATACTTTTTTTTTAAATAAGTATGAAGGAAATTATTTTTTAACTTAAACATCATGAAAATAATTTTCCTCTCTCACAAATACTCAAATATTGTAAGCTACAACTACATATTTTGAATATTATTTTTTAAAAAATTTAGTTTAATTAATATATGGTAAAAATAGATTTTAAATAAGTGATTTCAGAGTTGAAGGTTTATTTTTTTTGAGAAATATTTGAGTGATTATTTTTATATAATTTTAATCGATGATAATATTGTTTCATTTTTATTATATTTTATAGTGGATATGATCTAATGACACCATCCTTATTATTTATATTCATATTTTATAATGATTATATTCTTATGAATCCCTTTTATTTTCATTAGTTATGCTATGTTGAATTTTTGAGCTTCTTAATAAATTAGTTTTCATTACACGGGTTATGATTTTATAATATAGGGAATGATTTATGATATTGTGGAACAAATATGTAAGGTTTAATTATTTTATAGGTGGTCCTAGAATTATTTATCCCTCCAATGAAATGGGTAAAGTATAATAACTCATGAGATATTTTTTGGAAACATGATGATGTTATTAAACATCCATGGGAAACAAGTTGATATGCTTGATCCACTATGGGAAACTAGTCATTGTTATTGTTATTATATAGGAAACAAGTCAATGTGATTGACCCTTTATGGGAAACAATTACATGTGATTGATCGACTGTAGAAAACATGTGTTGATTCCATATTTTTTTAAGATTTGATGGTCTATGAAGTTAATATTAATATTTGAGATAGTTTTTGTACATTTGATGGTGACACACTTTTATGACATGAACATATAGTTCATGATTGATTTATGAAGACATATCACTTTTATGATTCATGTCCTTTGACATTCTAATTCTTTTTTCTATGTCTCTTGATTATGATCTATGATATGTAGTGTATAGTGGAGAATGTTATGCTCAAGTTCTCATACCTGTACAGTCATGTTATATTTAAGTATATCCCTTATTTACCCTCACTGATCATATGAGCTCACAGTTTCTTAATATTCCTTCCCCATATTATGAAATTTTTTTAAGTATGATATATCTAATAAGGGTGCTATCTATGAATAATATAGTGGGATATGATGAAATTCACTTATTAACCAATTTTTTTTAATAAAAAATTCCAAAGGCAATAAAACTATATGATTCTGTCAGGTATCTTGATGTATTATAATGAATATACCACTAATAAGATGTAATATATATGTATGAAATGTATAGGTCACAATAGTTGGTATTAGTTAATGGTTTATTCAATATTTATTGATTAGGATTAGAGAAAATTCATTAAAACACTTGGGATAATCCTATATATAGGATAACATTCTAATATTTTGGTAAGATAGATATTATGTTGTTTTCTTATAAAAAAAATCCTTTTATAGATACAACAAGGGGATGTGGTTTTGGAAGTGATTCATGTAGGGGTATTAACACCTAAATGCATTGGTCAAGAATATCTCCTCTATCATTCTAGTTCCAAATGAGTGTACCCTTACAACACATCTAATTTGACACTATGAAGTTACATTCTAGGATTAAATAATTTATTTTTATGAAACATTATAAGATAATTTAATAGACAATGACCATAGATGAACTATAATAATACTAATGTGTAATAGGTTAACAATAACGTGTTATGATTTAGATATCCATTTAATGATATTTTAGATTTTCTTACTAATATTATTATTTCCCACATTATTATTTTTAGTTTAATTTAATGGTATGAACGAGAAGGAACCATGTCAACATTGAATGTGATAGAACATGTGCTTTGTGATGTTGAAAGAAGTTAATGATATTGTGATTATTCCTATTTAGTTATCATGATATATGATTAATTACATAAAACTTAACTGACTCTCAGACTCACCAAAGAAGAGAAGGACAAAGTTCACTAAAAGATCAGGTGGTAGAGACTATGAAGAAATGAAGGTTCTACAACCTGTATAGTGAGAATGTGTAAAAAATAACTCAATTGAATGTGGTAGTGGAATAATAAAATATTTTATATTAATTTAAAAAGGTATAGAGAAAATAATTACCAAGTAAAAATGAAGAGTTTGATGGGGGAAATCATAATCATCATAAGAAACAATTTAATGATCAATGCATTATGTCTGGGGAATATGTCCATTATTTGATCTCTTGACCAAATGAAAGGTTTAACTCCTAGAATAATGAAAAATATATTATATTCAAATTTTTTATATGGAAGGATTTATCTTTTTAATAGTATTATAGAATTATGATTTAGATGTTTTATATCATTGATATTCTAAATATAAAAACCATGAAAAATATAACGATTGTTCCACATTAGTTCTTCTTCAAGTATTTGAAAACACATGTTGAATGGTTCAGAAAACTATATAATGTGATTTAGTGGTATGGTAATAATGGTAAATTGGGTTAAATAAATGATTGATATTGATAAAGTAAATGGGATAGTATTGGGGACCTTGAAATTTTTTAGGAATATGATGAAAAATAGATTTAGGTCTTCTTTGATGAATCTTATTGAATTATATACTATGATTTTATTTGAAAAATAAATATTATGAAAATAAATATTTTATAATGTGAGGTTAACATATGAGTTATGGATACTATCAAGGTTTTGTAGGTTTAAGTGAATCAAAATACATTTTTATGTCGTACTTGATGGTGATTTTGAGGTGATTTGAATCTTTCACTAGGTTTCAAGAAGAATAATTTATTGAGGTGTAAATAACCCTTTGGGTTAGTATATTATTTTTTGTTAAGTTAATTATGGTCTTTTTGATAGTGGGAAATCAATAAATTTGAGGTTTTAATTGTGATTCATTGACAAGGAAATAAAATCTATGATTTTTATGGACAAGATAAGGATTACCTTTTAGGATGGTGAAGTTCACTTAATTAAAATATCTATCATGGTGATTAATGATATTTGGGGATATTTTTCATTGGGTTGAGGCATATTTTAATCTTAGGTATAACATGTGATTTAACATGAAATATTAATTGGGAAAAATGAATTTAATTTTTTAGGGATATAAGATGAATGGTATGAGATCACCTGTATAGTTAAAATTTTCTTTAATGTTTATTTAATATATGAAATGATCTAGGTGGAACCCTTTTTGTTCTTGTGAAAATTTTGGATATAAATGTGTTAATTCAAGGTATATTTATTTTTGAAATTATATTACCTTATTCTAACTATTTTTGGATTTGGTTAATTTTAAGAGATAAGTGTGATTTTCATTATTTTATGGATATAATGATCTATTAATAGTTAATTTAAGTGATTCATATATGATTAAAATTCATCTTAAATATTTATTTATTACTGAAGAGATGAAGGGAAAATTAATCAAAGCACAACCAAAGTTTGTAATTATGAAAATGATATAAAAATAAACTCAGTAATTATATTATATCATGTTCCTTATCATAATAATAGAGGAATCCCTAAAATTTATGAAAATGATCCTAAAATAAAATTTTATACTTTTAATGTCATTGATGATTAATAAATTATATTTTCACCCTTTATATATTTTTATTGATAAATTTCTCCTAAACATGTTCCCTATCAATATAAATTAGACCTTCAGAATTATTTTTTTCTTCCATGCCAATATATTCACTCCCCACTAATGTTATCATATATGTTGACCTTGTTTTTTTATTTAATATGACCTTCATATTTCTCATTCCATATTTCCATCTATAAGTTTTATTAACCCTTTTTGTGATGTTTTTTAACAAAATGAGTTTTTAAATATCAAACATTTGACTACAGAGAAAAAGATAAAACTGTGAAGATATAATTTGTTAAATGGGGAGTGGTAGAATCTAAAACCTAGGGATTTTAAAAGAACAATATGTTTAATATCATACAAGATACACAAAAACATGACTAGCACATGAGCCTCATCCCAGTTGGTGAGGACTTGTCAAGTGCATCCAAGAGACCCGAGATCAAATCCGTGTGGAGACATATTTCCGAATTACTAAAGAAGTATTGTAGCAGTACTGTAGCAGGTACTGTTTGGCACTATAGGAGCTGACATTATTCATCCATCTGGGCCTCCGGGCCACCAATTTGGTCCTTGGGTCCTGCAAGGTCTTCTGGACACCCAAAGCCTTTGTCCCAGTTATCTCTCAAGGCCTTCGGGCCACCTTAAGGCCTTAGAGCCACCCCAAAGCCTTTGGGCCACATGATTATGCAGATGTACCGGTTAGACTATAAGGAACAAGGCTCCAGATGAGGATTCAGGGTAGCAAAATTCACTACAGTAGAGCTAACTAGAAATAGAATAATGAAAGGGTATGGATTTTCCATTGGTACCGGGCCTGTGCAACATTCCATATGATAGTTAGCCGACCAGCCCTGTGTTGGTGGAGTGCTGATCATCACGACATATGCTGGGGAGGAGCAGTTCCAAGTTGTCTTTTCCGTGTGATTCCCTCTAAGAAATACAGGTCATGTAATTGTCTCTAAGCTTTTAGGCCTTGTTAGGGTTCTAACTCACCCCTTTAAAGGTGGATTATTAAAATAATAGAAAAATTAAGGCCTTCGGGCCATTCAGTCAACACAACGCTTAAACAAAGAGTGAAATATTATTATTTTAACATTGCTATTAAATTAGAAGGTATGATTAGTATTAAAAAAATTTATTATATATATATATATCAATTAACTACTCAATTAAAATGTATTAATTAATTATTTTCAAATAAGAATTGATTTTTTAATAAATTAATTGTATGATTTAGAAAACATGTTTTCATAAAAAATATTTTCATTGATTTCTATGGATAAATAATAAAATTAATTTTGGTAACCTTTAGAATTTTTATTTGATAAAATGGATATAATTTTTAATTCATCATATGAAAATAATCTTATGATAAATTCTATGGAATTTTCTAAAAGGTTTGTTTTTTCAATAAATACTGAAAATATAGTTTTTTTTATTGAAAAGTATACTTTATTTTTTAGTATTTAAAAAGTAAAATTCTATTTCGAATTAGTTTTTGAAAATATGTATTAAATATTTATTAAATAATATTCAGTTATGGTCTATGGACAATATTTTATACATTAATTTGATATGAAAACATTTTTGTACTTAAATTGAATTTCTTATTAAAAAATATTTTTTTTGTATTTTATGAATTTTCATTAAATAAATTCCATCCACTTCATAGAATTGAATAATCAAAAATGAATTACATATTTTGAATATGGAGTTAAAATTTTGGTAAATATGTCACTTTTACTTTTTTTCAAATGAGTAGTAACCATAATAATTTTTTTATCATGGGGAATATATAATGTATTTATTAGAGTTAAAACTAATATAATAATGTCTCAAAATATTCTCAAAAATTTAATTTATCATATTATATGATTTTATTTCTTTAAATTACATACCTTATATTAAATATATGCAGTTTTTTACCATTTTTTGCAGACAATTACATTTATAACTTTTAAGTAAACGATAAAGTCAAAAATGTTACTTTCTTGACTTGAATATCAATAATTTTTTTACATATAGAAGAAAAGTGCTTATCTTCATTTCCAAATGTGTATTTTAATGATAATTTTTTTTGTGATGATAATTTATTTCTAATTTTTATGAATTAAATATTTACCTTCAGTTCGTATGCAACTTTAATTCAATATTTATTCAATTAATAGAAAAATAAAAAGAATTGATTTTTTAAAAAATGAGAAGGTATGTAATTCAGACAAATTAGAATGTCCCATAATTTTTTTACATAATTAATATATATTATAAATGTGTTAAATGTTTATATTCAAATTCCTTATATGTCTTGATTTCATTTACAGTCAAATTAAATGAATAGTGTCAAAAATGAAATTAATGATATTTTATGGAAATAATATTTTTTAAATTATTTAAAAATTATAAAATTAATTCAATAGGAATATTAGAATAATATAGTGTCATAATTAATAACTTTTCTATTAATGAGTTAATTATTACCCTATATATTAAATTATATCCCTTTAATAGTGAACAAGTCATTATCGTGGTTAAGGTTATAAAGTGTTAAAAAAGTGGGTATATAAAAAGATAAGATTTGAAAAACCAAATATACCTATCAAGATTATATTGGTTAATGTTATTAAAACCACATGATATTTTATCTTTTAATATATGTCAATTTATTATAATTTTACCTAAAAATGACCATATATTAATTTAATCTTTATTCACTTCGAAAAGTGCCCCTCACCTAAATTATAAAATAAAAAATAATAGAATCACATTACACATATTGAGTAATATATATCACTAAAAACATACCAAAATCCCTCTCCAACAAAATTATCCTAATTATAGAGTTTTTAGTCTTCCCTAAATACTAACACTAGGATCATTTGGAGGAGATCTAGAGGATTTTGTTCAGAGAAGTTGTAATCACCTTAACAAATCACTTTTTTTACTTATTATTTACTTACTATAAATCTATAATTTTTATCATAAAATAATAAATTATGTATATTATATAAATTTATATTTTATTATAATTATGAAATCACCATTATTGACCATGTTTCCCATAAAATGGGAAGTTAAAGTATTGCACATGCATACGTAGGGCTTACCGTCTCCACATAACTAAAGTATTAATTTTTCATCACCATATTTTTTGGTTGGGTACTATAAGGGATTTAATATTTATATTTGATATTATTAAAATAAATAAAATTTTATAATTATAGTATCACTTCTACTATATTACCTTCCAATCTATTAAAAAATTATAGTGTTGCTCGTGTGTACATGTGGACTCCCACTTCAATAAAGTACTGTGATGTTTTTCATTTTAGCTAAACATGGATGGTAATAATGATATATTTAATCAATTTATATGTTATTTATGATATAATATTAATTTTATAAAGTTTAAATATTAATTGAATTTCTTTAATTCAATCTATCAAAATCTAAAAACATCATTCTTGCATACATATGACCTACCATGTACGTTAATGATATAATTGATTTTTCTATCTATAACATTTATGGATGAATCTATATATATATATATATAATAAACATATATTATATTTATATCATTATTAAAAATATTATATGATGTAATAATGATCAATATACAAGGACAAGAACTACCGAACAAAAATTATTTTGAAAAAAATAAAATAATTAACATTTAAATGAATATTTTATTAAGGAATTATTAGTAAATGATTTTTGAAATGTTATAAGGATATAAAATATAATATTATATGTAATTAAATTATTGTGGTATAGATTCATAATAAATATAAATTTATTATACAAGATGATAATGCACATTTAATGTAAGTGTAACTCAAGGTAAGAGTTTATCATATCAAATTATATTATTTGAGACATACGTTATGCCATGAAACTATATTCTTTCATGAGGTTTATATACTAATCATGGACATTTTATATCATGATTAACCTTTTTTTATAATATTTAATGTTTCATTTAATTTTATTCATTCATGGTTCTTATGATTTAAAAGTTATGAAAGAAGTGAGGAATTTATTTTCAAATTCCATTTTAATCGGAATTATTATGATTGAATCTCTATTGATGAAATTATATTACAATTATTTGATAAATACCTCTAATTTTTCATCCCCTATGGTCTATATTTTATAATACTTGTTTTTCATTCATTTTACTCATTTTAGGTACTGGATAGATCTAAATAACACTTTAAGGAAAACTTATTTTATTTTTTTCTTCAGTTGAAAATCCTTTTTATTTCATATCCATGTTTTAAAAAAATGGTTTCATGAATTGTTTCATCTTAAAATATGATTTTTTAAATTAAATTTTAACTATGATTCACTTTTTAAAATAGTGATTTAAAATGGATCTTACTCTCTTTTTATGAACATGGTATTTATTAGTTTTTAAAAAACTATGAATGAAATGTTTTCTTTTAACTTATATGAGATAAATAAACTTTCCAACCATCATGAAAACTAAATTATTTAAATACCCCATTATAATTTTTAATGGTTCTTTTAAAATATTTTTTTTACTTTTTATTCTATAATTTTTTTAATTTAAATAAATCATTTCAAATAGAAAATGGTATTTTCCTAACAAGATATTCAATTTATTACATTGATGGAATTTTCTTCAATGATAACATCTATAATGATAATTTTGTTTTAAAAAGGATATCATCCAATAATACCATCCTTACTATTTCTATTGGTTGTTTATGATGATTATTTTTTTAAATCCATTTATTTTCATGGGTAATGCTCTATTTAAAAGATAAATTGTTTAAGAAACCCATTTTCATTAAATGAGTTATTATGTGATGATATGGTAAGTGTTTTATGATCCTATAGAAAATATATGTTTGGTTTTCATTATGTGATGGGTGTCCTAGAATTATATATTCCTCTAGTAAATTGTGTAAAGTATTATATATCTTGAGAAAGTTATGAGGAACAAGTCAATGTTTTGGATCCACTATGGCAAATAAGTCGATGTGCTTGATATTCTATGGGATACAATTTCATGTGCTTGATCTACTATGGGAAATAGGTTTTGATTCCTAACCGATTATTATTTTACGGTATCATTACTTAATTATGAATTATGAAAAGGGTTATATACTTATTATTATGACACAAATTTATAACATGAACATATGGTTCTTGATTGATTTATGAGGACTTATAACTGTTTTAATTCATGTATTTTGAAATGAAAATCCTTTATGCCAGGACTCATGATTATGATAAATGATATGTAGGGTATTTTTTTTAAATATTATTCTCATGTTCTCATACACTTATTCTCATTCTATTTTTACGTATCTCCCTTGTTTATATTAAATGAGTATCTTAGATCACCCTTTGTTATGTTTCCTTATTAATGTTATAAATAAAGTTATTAAATACAACATGTTTAAGAAAGGTACTAGTTGTGAATCACATAGTGGGATATGATGTATTTCACTTATGATTTTTTTATAGATCGATGATTCAAAATACACTAAACCTTTATGATTCTAGTATGGATCATGATTTATTGTAAAGGAAATTCGTATAATAAGATTTAATATCTATATATTAAAATTATGGGCCACTATACGTACCAACCAGCGGCTCATATAGGGTGTGAGTATAAATTAATAGGCTAACACCAACAATGTCTATAAATTTATCTAGTCAAATTAAGTGAATATTATATCTAGTTAAAATAAATATTTAAATAAATAATTAAATATTATTTGTTTCTTATTAAGTTCCATGGTGAAAACTAAGAGTAACTATACCAAACTAGGCAAGATTCCGATGTCTCTGACTAGTAGGCATCACAATAGAGAGATATAACCACATCAGATTATATTCTATATCAAATTAAATATACCCATCCATGTACAATATACACTCCCAAAGAAATATTCCCTTCTAAGAATAATAGTCACACTGTAATAAATATGCACATCCAAGAACATTAAATCACAAATAAATTAAAATATACCATCATAATTATAATCCAAATACCCAATGGAATTCCTATAGTGACCCAAAATTTTTAGACATAGATATTACATCTTAATATATAAATATTGATTACATAACATAAAAATACATTCCAAAAATCAAATAGGTGTCTTATCTTTAGAAAATTAGAAACATAAATAACTTATTTATAAAATTTCTACATCACCTCGTACATAGTTATTGAAAACATGCACCATTCTTAGACACATAATACTTAAAATCTTTGTATATAACCTAGGAAAAGAAAACATAATAAAGGGTGAACTAATATTCAAAGTAAGGGTAAATAAGGGAGAAAATAATGATCTATTAAAAATAACATAAACCTAAGGGTATAATAATACAATCTTAACATTTTAAAAAAATATAATACATATCTATGATGATAATATTATTTTATGGAATAAATAATGAATGTTCATTAGGAATGGGCCATAAAAAATTATAGAACATGATCTATGGGAGAATAAAATTTGAATAATACATATATTTATAACATAAACATATGAATAAAAAATAATTTAATCAATAGTCAAGGATCACTACCAAGATATCCATAGTGGATTGGGTCCACACCCTATTCCTAGACAAGGTTCACTCTAAAGAATATCATAGGGGATAAAGTCCCTTACTGAATTGTGTTCACTCTCTATTCTAATCCTATTTATCACATGATATATCCATTATTACCCAATGCATTTAATGGATATACATTTTTGGGTCATCCTATCTCAGATTTAAAATCATACAGAAGTGAGCCACATGATCATACAACATTTATCACATAATAACATTTGAAAAATAAATGGGTTTCATAACATATCATCATTGTATCACCCATGTAAACAAAATAGGTTTCATAAACATTTAATAAATTCATCATAACATAAATCATGGAAAAGTAATTTGTTTCATAAAAATATTTTTATCAAAATAATAAATAATAGAGAGAAAAAATGAAGATCGTATTTTTGAATGATACACCCGATAAGGAATATATATCTTCAAACAATGTTATCATAATTGAAAATACATTTAAAATGAGACGTGGGATATTTTTTTTAAGGAAAATAACCTTTTCATTTTGGAATCACTTATTTAAAATATAAAAATTTAGAAAAATATCATGGAAAATTTTTTATTTGAAAATAACATTGGAAAAAGTTAATATAGTTTTCAATGAATCGAGTGGTCAGGATGAAGGTAAATTATATTCATTTCATGTATGTAAAAAATGAATTAATTCCTATTTTGTGTAAAAATTCCAAAGTACTACCAATGAAAAATTATATGAATATATTTTTAAATACATTTTTAAAATTAAAAAGTGGATGAAAATGAAATTTAATTATATTTTGAGATTATTAAAACATTCATGAAATAATTTTTATTAAAAATTGACATGAATGAAAAAGGATTTATGATCAAATATTCAATTAAAGTTTGTTATACTGAAAATCATTATTTCAGTATCAAGAGTACATAAACAGGGATAAATTAATGGAAAATTTTTATTCTCAAGAAATAACTATATTTGAATTTAATTAATGAGTTTCATGAGAGATAGGACATAAAATTTATTTCCCATAAACATAATCATAAACCATGTCGATGAAAAAGTATATCCTAATGAAAATACCTAAACTAGAATTCCAATTTCATTGAAAGTTATCTATATTTATTTTTAATAAATTTAAATTTATTATATTTCTATTTAATAATCATTTAAATAATTTTAATATCATGTATTATCCCTTTATGACATTTCAACAGTTATTTATAAATAATCCTTGTTAAAATCATCATTTTTGGGTGGGAATTGGTTCATTTTTTCATGAGAACTTCATATTGATAATCCTATTTAATGTAAATTTATCCTGTTTCTATAATATCTAGATAATTAATAATGATTTGAATGTCAAATATATTAATAATACATATATATTTATATTCATCCACAAAATATAGAGATAGAAAAATGAATTACATATTTCATGGAGATGGTAGGTCGTACATACTCTTTAACACAATTTTTAATTTCTTATGGATGTAATGACAGAAAGGTAAATTATAATTAAACATTAAAGAATAATTTTTTTATAATATATATTCTTTATATTAATAAAATTCATTTAAATCTAAAATGAAAAATAAACGACATCACTTCGTTGAGGTGGTAGTCCACATGTACGCACAAGCGGTTTTATTGTTTTCCAACAAGTTTGAAGGTAAAATGATAGATGTGATATTAAAATTTATAAAAATTAGATATATAATAAATATTATATATAAATATTTAACCCATTATAATAAGAATACACTAAATATGGTGATGTAAATTGAATTTCATCTCTATGTGGAGGCGGTAGTCTACACGTATGCACGATTAGTATATACACTTCCCATTTGATAGAATAGAGAGTGGATAATTATGATATCATAATAAAAATAATATTTTAATATATTTTGGATAATGAATAATAAATAATTATAGGATTTAAAAAAGGAAATAAATTGAATGTGGTCGGGTAAGATAATTAAATCTTCTTTGGTAGATCTCCTTAATATCCTTTCTTAAGGACATTTGGAATGGTATTTGAAGAATAAAGATAAATATAATTCATGTATAGGGATGTTTGGAAGATAATATAGTATAATTTACTAAGTTATATGTTTCAATGTTTTGTAAATAAAAAATAAAAAGAGTGTCATTTTATAAGGAAGGGAAAGGACACACTTCTAATTACAAAAAATATTATAATTTTATTAATTCATTTTATATCTAAATTCTTCAATATGACTATAGATTAAACTGAAACTTTCCTAAGTTCAATATATAATTATAAAAGGTAATTTAGACCAATTTTTTTTTCATTTTAAAACTTTTTGTCTATTTTAACCCTTTTACTTTACCAATTTTATCCCAAACTACGATAACAAATTTTTGAATATTAAAGGGTTGTAATTTTAATTAAAAAGAAAAAGTTGGATCCTAATTGGGAAGTGGATGAAATTATCAACTATATATTATCCACATTGTCCTCTTTAAATATTGTTATCTTTTTTTAATAATTTAATAAAATAATTATTTCAAAAAATATAATTAATGTAATTTATGACACTATTCATTTAAGTTGACACTAAAAAAACCAATACAAAGATGAAATTAGAATATAATACATTAAAAGATCCCTAAAAATTCATATTTATCTAATAAATTCATGTAACATAGTAATTGATCCAAATTATAATACTTAAAATTTTTAATATCATTTTTTTTAATTTACAATTAATTGAATAAATACTCTGTTAATGTTCTATAAGCATTATTCAATCAATAAAAATTTGAGATAAAATATCAAGAAAAAAAATACTTTCAAATAAACATTTATAATCTAACTGACCCTTTTCTATCATTATAATTACAATTTATAGTTATTAATGATATGATACTGATATTAGGTGTTTATACTATTTTTAAAATAATATAAAGGTTATAATCAAAGAAAAATAGATCCCACCAGATATGTATTCTAAAAATGGATGGAAAATTTTGAAATATGTGCATATGATGGGATAAATTAATGTTTGGGTTGATTTTGAGACCTTATCTAATTCTTTTATCCCTAATTTACCAATTTTACCCAAGTCAAGGTGAAAAATATTTACTGAGGTTACTGTTTATAATAAAAGATAAATAAAATGAACCTATTTACCATATTTGAACATCCGGATTGAAAATATATTTTTTCATTTTTGATTATTAAATCTCTCTAAGTTGCAGATAGTAAATTTAGATTAAAATTTAAAATGCAACAGAGAATAAACTTTCATAAAAAATCATCTACAAGTATAATTTTTTTATACCAAATTAATCCATAAAATATATTTTAATGAACTTAATTACATTAATAATAATATAAGCGAACTAATTTAAATTCAAAATAATTTTAATATAAAATTTAACTTTGTACATTCTTGAAACAAAAATATAGTTTTCAATAAAAAGTAGTATTTTCTAAATTTCACTAAAAAATCAATATTTTTAGAAAAATCATGACAACAAACCATGAGATAAATTTGATATGCTGATTTCAAAAATTAATATCATGTTATGAAATAAATTTTAAAAAATTAAAATAAAATTATTTATAATATTTTATCACAAAAATAAATAAAAATCATTTTTGAAAGAAATTTACTTTTTAAGAATAATATAACTTTACTAAAATTGATTTCATATTTTATAAACATTAATAAATAAATTTTTATTGATTAGGAGTTTATATATGTATATATATATATATATATTATAATGTGTTTATTACAATTCATATGCTCCAATTCAATGACGTGGTTATAATGATCATATTTAAATAATAATATTTAGTGGTTTGTTTAAACTTATTGTTGTGCATCTTATATACTATCAAACATAATGTTATTCTTTTAGAATATCTTGGTGTTACATTCTTCACCAATTTAATAAATTTTTCCCTCATAATTTTAAAGTGTGCCCAGTAATCAAGGTATTGATATTTGAAAACTCATTTATTAAAAACCCATATCATTAAAATGATAAATATAAAATCCCCTTGAAAAGTGGGAAATGGAAAATTCAAAGGTTTACTAGAATGAAACATAAAAAGGTTTCAAAATTGAATAACATTATTGGGAAGTGGATATATATACATAGAGAAAAAATTAATTTCCAAATAATGATGTAGAGTAACAGAGAACATAGAAAAAAAGAATGTTAATGACCATGAAAATATTAATAACCACAATACCATAAATCAATAAAGTCTAAAAAAGACCATAAATTCATTATAAATTAATGTAATATTTAGTTTATTTCAGGATCCTTTTATTATAATTGAGTAATTCCATTACTACCTGGAATAAAAACATAAATTAATATACATACATGAAAATTAGAATTTTATGCTTTAATCAATTTCCCCCAAATACTGATTTTTCCTAAATGATTAGTATTGAAGATTAATTTTTCATTCATGAGAACTAAAATCCAATTCATAATAAAAAATGAATATACAGTTATCCCCTAAGATTTAAATGTTTATAAAAATAGAATGGTTATCATAATGTTAGATAATATCTAAAGTGAGTAATCTATCATATTTAACCCTAAAATGTATAGAATACCAACAATGGTACCACTAGAATCATTTCATAAATAAATATATATCCCAAATAACCTCAATAACCACAAAATTTAAAAAAATGTCCTCAATAACAATCTCATTATTTTCATCTTATATCCAAAAATAATAACTTCATTCTTCCCAAATAATCTTTCATGATTAATCACATGTTAAACATAAGGGTAATATTAGCATTAACACAATCAAATAGCTATAAAAAAAATTAAGAACCTTGATAAATATTATAATGTATTTAACTTTACCATAATAGTAGGAATAAAATTCCAATACTAACCTAAAAGGTAATCCATAACTTGACTATAAACAAAAGTGAAAATATATCATTTTCAATTAATAAAATTTCAGCCAGCAAAATTAACTCTATCAAGCTATTCAAGAGGCTTTAATTAACATAACATCAAATCATATACCAACCCAAATTTATTTTTTAACCAAAACTGAGTATTCTTTCTAAAACCAAATAAATGTTTCAAATCAACCAAAAACACCATCACATAATACTTCAAAAGGTGTATATATGATTTTGATTTTATGAGTATTCTTAAACATATAAAACCCCGATTTTATCCATAACTATTAAGTTATCCTCGAATGGAAATATTTCTATGTCCCAAAATTTAAAATATTCTATATTATTTAATTAAAATCATAGACTATAAAATATATTCCATAAATCCAAAAATAATTTAACCTTAATTAAAGATAACATAAACTACTTTTTCATCAAATTAATAATTAGTCTCAAGGTCCCCCAAAATATTCCATTAACATTATCAGTGTCAATAATATATTTATCCCATCTAAACATTATCATAATACCACAAAATCACTTTTCTTGATTATTGGTAGCATTCAATATATATTTTCAAATCATTAATGAAAATCTAAATTAAAAAATAACTAGAAGTATCATGATTCTTATATCAAGAATATCATTATTATAGATATTCAAAAATATAAGTGTAAAATCATAATATATGAACCCCTCAGTCTTTCAACTTCAATGATTAGCATAACATTGGATATTTATTGTCTTTGGAGTAAACCCATAGATTTGGGAATTGGTTCGAATAATGACCATATTCACCAATATAATACATTTAACTATAAATTACCCCTTAGAGTGAAATTTATTTCACTCTATAAAACTATTTATTTTTCCTTGGAAATTACTCTCTTTATTCACTTCAGTTCAATATAGGATAAACTTCCTATTACTTTGAGACAGTCACTTAAGTGGTTCTTCCCACATTTTTGATATGTAGGAAAATGAGTCTTATTTTCTTGCTTTTATTCATAAAACTCCATTTTTATCTTATTTAGCATCTTAGGAAAATCAACCAAGTTGATATTGTTAATAATATAATGAGATATCTAATTAGGCATTATCATAATTTGTTTCCTTCTATCTCTCTTCTCATTTTTTCTTCTCATGAGTAAAATCATCCCATTTTTTATCAAATTATACATTAACATGAATCAACCTAGTATAATAAATTTATTAAAAAAACTATACTTTTAATAATTATAGTGATCAAACACATAATATTTAAAAATCATTTCTGGGATTTAAAAATAATCACACCTTCTTTTCAATATATGACACCATCGATATGACCTAGGTCAACCATGATCATTTACAACTCAAATATTCATTATAGATCATAAAGAAACTTTTAATTAACCCATGAATATACCATAGGAGTGTCAAAACAGGAACATAGTGAGGGAAAAATCACCGTGCACTAGAATTATGAATGTGACATACTCGACTAATTATTTTTAGGGTTGCTACCATTATATCCATCTATTCCAAAACCACTTCCACTTATTTGATCGAGGAATGAATGTTTTTATATAAAAATATCACTCCTTTAATTAATAAAACATAGAAAATTCTTCTATAAATAAGACTATATTAATTGTATTTACTAATGTTTTCTCATCCAAATTTACTAATATTCAATAATACTTTCTATAAACTGAACTATAGAGACCTATACCTTTCATAAATAGATATAACATATTAATATAAGAATATTCTTTAAATAAAATAACTATCTAAAAAATAATCTTACCAGTTTAGTATATCTTTCATCTTAGACCCATTAATAACTTGTTCATAAAATATATACATCATATCCCTCTCATTTCTTCACAACTATAACACTGCTTAAAATCACCATACTTAAAACCATTATTCATAACATGTAGAATAGAAATATATAAAAGGGTGATATAAGATGATTATTAAGGGTAGATAAGGAAGAGATAAATGATTATAAAAACCTAACATTAGAAAAAAGTTATGTAAACATGATCTTAACATATGAAAACCATATCTTTTATATTAAAGATAAAAATCTTGTGTCATGGAATAAATAGTGAATGTTCATAAGATGTGAATCATCAGGGAGTAAAATAAAATGATCCATGAGACTATAATATTGTCATAAGATATAAATTTTTATCATGAACATGCGCATAAAAAATCATTTCCTTAATATTCAATATTGTCTTCAAAAACAATAATAGTGGATTGGGTTCACTTCCAATTCCATTATATTTTTCAAGGTTCACTACCAAGACTATTATAGTGATTTTCTTAAAAAAATAGGTTCACTCCCCATCCCATTCCTATTAATCCAATAAGATATCTATATTTACCTAATTATTTAAAGGGATATATAATTATGGATCCACCCATCACATAATGAAAATCATACTGATGTATGAAACAATATTATAAAACATTCATCATATCATGAAAATTAATAATGAAATAGGTTCCATGTAAGGAAATATGTTTTTTATACATAAATATAACATATTTTTAGATGAATATTTAATACATTTCCAAAACAAAATCCTAATTACTATAATAGTTTATTGTATTTGGATACTAGAAACACAATCATCTTATTTCATGTCTGATCTTCAAAATCTCTCAAAAAAGTATTCTTATGTAGCACTCCTATTAGGAATACCCTACCCAAACCATTCTTCAAAACCTGGGGAAGAAAAAATAACAAAGGGTGAGCTCGAATTCATAATAGGGGTAAACATAAGAGATATAAATGTATGATTATATCAAATGAAAAGATATGTACAAGGGAATGTGATCATGAACATAAAAAGTCACATCAATGTCATTATTGTTAGGTATTTTAATCTTCTATTATGTACAAGGGCATGTGATCATGAACATAAAAAGTCACATCAATGGGAGTCATGTGCATTAGACTTGGGATTTGAAGTCATGGGTGGATCAAGAGTACCCATTCTTGTTTTCCGATCAAGCTTCGAGTTTACTTTTTAGGGTGGAAAGTTTTCAGGGTGGGGAGAATTGTCACATCTATGTCATTATTTTCTGATAATTTCTTCTTATATTCTTGGACTATATTTCCCCCTAGGTTTCCCATTGGTTTCACCTTGAACTTTTTAAGAAAATTAGGATTTTTGGGTGGCAAGAATAGGCCACATGGTTTGGCCACATAGTTTACTAAACTTTTTAGACAAACTATGCACAATGTCCAACTCATTAATTTTTTTTATTTTATTCTAATTTTTACCTTATAGTATTAAAACTAGATCACCCATTTCTTCCCCCATTATACCCTATAATCTATGTAAGGATTCAAATCTCTCTTAACCTCTCATGGAACTCATTTTTGAAGGGGTTTTGGTGGTGTAAATTCAAGACTCTTCAAGTAAGTGTATTCCTCTCTTGTTCCTTCCATTTCCTTAGGGTTTATTTCCTCTTTATTGATGTTCAAAATGTCTAGAAACTAGGTTTTCATAAATAGGGTATAAATTTTAGTTTCTTGGTTCAATATTATGGATTAGGATTCATTTTCACTCACTTGTGGTGCGGAGGTGGTGCGGTTGAAGTTTCACACAAATATTTGGGGTTTTGGACATCTAAGGTAGGTGATTCCATGTGTAAACATTATTTAATGAGTTATTTTGATTTTTTTACCTTCCTAGAATTTTTCTTACTAATTTTATATGGTTAAAAAATAATTTTTTATAGATTTGGTTAATCATTTGATTTTAAAGTTTTATTTTTTCTTAAAATTTTGTGTTTTTCTTATGTAACTCACGGGGTATCATTTAAGGGAATTTCATAATATATGAAAGTGGTTTATGAAATGTTTATAGAGATGGAAATTCTATTTTGGTATGGTATTGGGGTGCATTTGGCCTTGAAGGTGTGTTTTAAAATGGATGTTTTGTGCAAAGCCTTCTTTTACTTATTGATTTTTTTAATGAGAATTTTAAATGGTTTATTGAGTTACAAAAAGGGTAAAAAACATGTTGGGTACTATTTAGGGTGTGTATGATATATTCCATTACACCTCAACCTAGGTTACTTTTGGGATACCTACACAAATATACTTACTTCTTCCAAATATAGATGTAACTAAATAAGGGCAATCCTTAAATGTAAGAAAATTTAGTAAAATCTATCATAAATATAGTGTCAAATAGTGGACCATCACCAAGAATGTGATTTGGATCTGCAGATGTTGTCTAGTATATCTAGTTACTCAAATATTATTTTTAAATAAAAATTATGACATTATGATTTAAGAAGATGCACCCTAAGCCCATCCAAGGTGATCTAGAATAGATCCCAGGTATTTATCCAAGGCCATTGTATGTATGTCCAGTGTTGTGGGAGTCTATCCAAGGTGACCCATCAAATGAGGTCCAAAGTGTCACTTCCAGTAAGGATTGGAAGACACTAAAAAACCTTCGGGTCTATCACTAGTATTGCACGTATAGGTCTGAGTCTCTCTCATGGAATGGTACAACCATCTTTCCATCAAGCCCGTCCATGGGGTCTCTAATAGGGAACTAGTGTCACCCATATAGAGGTGAAAAGTAAAACATACGGTGAGACCAGCCCAATATAATCTAGTGCCTCCCCCAATGTATTTACAAATAAATCATTCTAACTAACTAAGGCATGATGAGCATGTCTATGGTTTACTTAAGTTATGACACCTTGTATCACTCTCGAAATATGAAACGGTATGATTTGAAAATCAAAATCATACCATTTTCACAAGTAAAAATTCCCAAAAAAGATTAACGAATTTTTCATTTCATTTAAATCAACGTTTCTTAAACTATGGAATGTTGTTTAGGGGCCTATGTCATAGATCACCATTTTAATCTATTCTATTTATGCATTCAAGACATTTATTATAGGGAAATAAAACCCCAAGTGGTGGTTAACAATTCATAAAAATAGAAGATTGACCATAAAGGATTAGGAACAATGAAAGTGGTGGATTAAGTTGAGGTGATCAACCTTGGAGGTGATTCTCCACTAGGTAGGATCGTAATAAGCTTGTAAAAGAATATTGAGTAATTTTTTGAACACTTTGGAGGGGTCATATGAAGGATATTTCATGTTTCACAATGAAACATGTCATAAAAAGAATCAATACATGTGGAAAGAAACTATAACACCCAAATTTTGTTAATATATGACAAATCATCCTTTTATTACCATTTATTTGAGATAAAAATGAAGAAAACATAACAATGTAAAAAAACCATGAAAATAAGGAAAATCATATCACACCAAGGTATAACAAGAGGTAAGAAGATAAACTAGGAATAAAAGAAGGTGGAGTGAAGAGCTTATCAAGAAGAGTATAACAAACCTGATGATAAAGTGAGTGGAGTTTTTACGGATGAGATTCAAAGATCCCTAGTTTAGTCACCAAAGGGGCTCTCGCACGCTGCTCCTTTTGCATGGGAGAAGAAAAGAAACCCTTTTCTGAAAAATAATGGGGTTCTATCACCTTTCTCTAAAAAATTGGATCAGGTATTTAAACAGTGTGTAAATGAATTACATATTGTGTAATGATCAGTTCATTTTTCCTATGAAAAATAAATTACATGGCATGTAACCTCATTACACGTCATGTAATAATCTGTTTCTATACCCTATGGAAATACTCTACATGACATTAAAGGGATATGGATAGCCAAATACACTTTATTTATTCAATAAACATCATGAATTTAAAAACATTTCATGTACTTGGTCTATTTCTAGGTTATAGCCCACATGAAACCTTATTTCTAAATGAAAATAGACCCTTCCGTATGCGTGAATCTCAGATTTATCCAAAACCAAAAAGAAAATGTGACTTGCTAAATAGATAGAATTTTCCAACCACCCCTCCTTAAAAAAGTAATCCTTGATTATCCCTTATAAGGGTAATAAATAATTGTTTGAATAATGTTCCATCCACAGGGTACGTACATGAGCCTCTCTCTCCCATGTCTCATCCTATAATGGGCAGTTCTATCAAAACAACTAAACTAGAGAAACTTCCCTTCCTCTGAGAGCCTTTATTATCCTATCAATGATATATATATTATAATCCTCAAAGGACACATCTATCTCTAACTCAATATAATCAGGTTCAAATGAATGAGATGGGTTAGAATCATAACAATGAAGTTGTGATACATGGAAGACATCATGAATGAAATGATACCTCTAAGGTAAAAGTAACCAATAGGCCACTGACCTGACCCTATGCAATATCTAAAAAAGTCCTGATGTAATAGGTTGAAAACATTCCACATCTCTAAATATATCTATGGACCAATATAGGAAAAAAATAGAGAGGCCTGATGTCCCACCTTAAACATTAGAGGTTCATTGATAACAATATTTATAATACTTATCCCAGGACTGAGTTGTATCCATATTCTTCTAAATTTTATAAACATTATCTGAAGTCTCCTGAATGAAATGTGGACTTGGTATAAATACCTCATCTATCTGTAGCTATCATAGAGGTAAATGGAACAACCTTTCATAAATGGACTCATATAGAGCCATCTGGATCATTGCCTAAAAACTGTTGTCATAGGAAAACACCACAAGAGGTATGTGATTTTCCCAAGAACCTAACAAATCAAGGATACATGCTTGGATCATTTCCTCGAGCACCCCTATCATTATCTTGGACCTCCAATCATTTTGAGTGTGATTAGATGTACTCAAGAGTAGCTATAAACTTAGTGTCTTCTATAGCCCTTTCGAAAAATGTTATGTAAAATAGGGTCTTAGTCTAACACAATAGAATAGGAAAAACCATGAATTATTTCTCTATACTAGATATAAATCCTTCCAATCCCATCAAAAAATAAGGTCTCCTAGATCAGTAAGAAGTTTACAAACTTGTTCAACCCACCGATGATCACCCATACTGCATCCCTGCCTCGAGGGTGTGTTGGGAAGCCAATCAAAAAATCCATGGTGACATCATTCCATTTCCACTCAAAAATGAATAGAGGCTGTATAAGTCTATTAGGTTACCAGTTATCTTCCCTCACCTATTAAAAGGTGGAATATGGAGTGATGAAACAAACAATCCACCTCTTCATACCTAGCCACTAATATTGACAATGTAAATCTTGGTATATCTTGTTAATACCATATAGAACTTCCCAAACATAGGCATGAGTTTACCACATCAACTCTTCACGTATATAACATGAACCCAAACACACCCACATAATAGAAGGGTATCATTCTCATCAACAACCAAACTAGTTGGTGGATCCTCACATGAGATTCTCTCTCTCAAGTAAATCCCCTCAGGGTTTGAGAGCTGTCTCATGCACACATAATCCAGAGGAGAGGATTTCATAGCTAGAGATCCTTAAACAAGCTATTGATGTTATTCTTGAACCACCAGGTGAATCTCAAAAAACAAATCCATCAACTACCACTCACTACTGGCCTCCTATAAGGCTTGGGTTTGAGTCTTCCAGCTCAGGGTGTTATCCATCACATTACCCTTTCTAGGATTATATGTAAGCACAAAATCAAACAAATTTAGTAATTATACCTACCTATAATACCTAAGATTACATTCATTCTATAGGGAGATATATTTGAGACTTTTATGATCCATGTAAATGAAGAACCACTCAACCAATAATTATTACCTCCAATAATGTAGATCATGAACCTCGGTTTCTATCTTGAGGTTGTGTGTTGGGTAATTTTGATCATGAGGTTTTAGATATCAAGAACCATATACTACAACCCAAATTTTTTTGCATCAAAACTACTTCTATCTGAATTCTTGAAACATTATAATAAATAGTATATCTTTTTTTATTCTTTGGAAGAACCAAAATCATCACTGAAGTCAGTCTTTCCTTTAGTTCTTAAAAGGCTATCTCACATGCTTCAAAACAAATGAACATCACACCCTTATTAGTTAGTCCCATAAGAGGTTATTCTAAGAATTTTAAGTCCTAAATGAATCACCTATAATTGTTATCTTTATCAAATATTATGTTTACGATAAAAAAATTCTTGGGATACACTCAGGAAACCATGGTGCTCAACTTCTATGAGTCAATAGATTTAGATTCCTTTGAAATAATATAACCCATGAAGTGAATATCGATGATCCAAAAGTGTAATTTTTTGATATTTTTATATATCTTATGCACTATCAGTGTATTAAATATGATCTCAAGATAGTTGGAATAGACATGTCTAGTGTGGTAATACATTAAGATGGTGTCAACAAAGACCACCACAAATGAATCCAAGAATGGATGGAAAACCTGATTCATCAAAGCCACACATATTATTGGCACATAGGTTTGTATGAATGACACCACTAGATACTCATACATGTCATTCCTACTCTAGAACTTTGTACATGTTATGTATGATTTCCTCACATGAACTTGATGGTAGCCTGACCTCAATATTATCTTGTATAAAACAATCTCACTTCAGATCCAATTGAAGAGTTCATCTATATGAGGAAGTGGATACTATTTCTTTACCATAATCTAGTTCAGTCAGTGGTATTGAATGCACAATCTAAGGGTACCATCCTCCTTCTTTGAGATAAAAACAGGTTACCCCCATGGTGATGTTCTGGGTCAAATAAAACCCTTTACCTCTAGATCTTCCAACTACTTCTTGAGTTCCTAGATCTTGGATGGTTCCATCCTATATAGAATAATGGTTCCTAGTGTTTCACTTAGCACTAGATTGATGATGAACTTTACCTCTATATGGTGCTATTATAGAGAAATCATCGAGAAATAAATCCCTAAAATGATCCAAAATATGAAGGAATTCAACAAGCTGCATTCCCTAATGGCTCATAAGGAGACTTATTGTCTTGTATATCACCTTACCTAGACCCTAAATCTTGAATTTCCTGGATATCCCATTATAATCTATGAATATATGTTCTTCCTTCAGATGATGTGAATGAAACCTGATGGTGATAACAATCCACATTGTCGTTATAATGGAAACGTTAGTCCATACCAAGAATGGCATCGATTCCGGTCATCTCAAGGAAGAAGAAACTCCATAGAAAATAATACCAACCTATATCAAGGGGGTACTCCTTGAATTGTCATATAAAATCTAATATAAACCCTAATGATTTATTGAGATTCATAATGCCATTTATGTTCTCTATTTCTAGGATCAGACTTCCCATAATCACCGCAAATATGAAATAGTGTGATGTATCTATATCAAATTGGGTGGAAACAAAGGTAGAGGAAAAAAATATTACTTAATATAATAGATGGTCTTAGACTCTTATACTAACTCATAGGATGCATTGAATTTATATGACTAGGTCAATGGCCCTGAGATATTGACTGAATAGCCTAAGGAGGTACATCCTATTAACATTAAAACTCCAAGGCCTGACCACCCCGACCATGACCACCTTCTCAGCTTGATTGAACTATAGAATAACAAATACTTGTATGAAATGGAGTTGTAGACTCTGTACTAAAATCAATGTCGATACAAAACCTTGTTCACTCAACACTTGAAGAAAATATTGGTATAAACATTGAGGGTGGCCTATCATTCCACATGCTCGACACTTTATCAGGTTCCTTGTACACTGAGGCTTTTTATTCCCATCCTTACAGACTATTGACACACCACATAACTGATATTTCATTCCAAATGGATGGTACTACCCCCAATTGTGCACTTAAAATGCCTCTGGATAAACCACTACTCTTTCTAGAAGATAAACCACCTTGAATCACATTGCAAGATTCCCTCAGGTTTCTCTTAGTGATGAAGTCTTGGTTCACTATTTTTGAAATATTGGTCAACCGAAATACATTCACCTACAAATGGATGGAGTATGATTGACCATCCTCAAACCATCTCACAGTAGTCAAATTATCACTAGTCAAGGCCAGTGAAAAACATTATAATTTAGTGAAACGATATTTGTATTCCATCACTGACATGTCACCTTGTTATAGGTGCATGAACTCTTGGGAATGGTCTTATTTTAAGATCTATGGAAAGAAGAATTCGAAAAAGGATATTTAAAATTCCACTCAAAAAATAACCTATTATATACTAGGTTTATTGAGGTAATTCCACAAATGATTTGTTGAGTCACAAATCATGTAGATGGAGAACATGAAAATAATCTCTAAACTCATCTCGATATGCTCGATGATAGACATCATGGCCTCTATCCAAGACTAATCAGCTTGAGGTACAACATCTCCCAAGAAGGTGATAGGGTGTTGCTGCTGGAACTCCTGAGTGAACTATTCCATGGTAGGGGAAGATCAGGGATCACCCTACATGGTCCTCATGAAACTGAAAAATATTTCATGGAATTGAGAATCATAACCCAATGGAAGGTTTTCAGGAGGTTCCTCATGCAGAACTATAGGATGTATCACTAGTGGTTTAAGGCCCCCCACCTTTGAGGAATGATCATCACCAATTTCTTGGCGTATAATGAAAGGATTTGATGGTTTCATAACACTAAAATTACCAAATACATACGTCAGAATGATTTATAAATAGAAAAATTGATAAAGTAATGGGCGTACACTAGGTCTTCCAATAGGTTGGTCTCACCTCTCTTTCTTCCCCTAAATCTAAGTCTATGTCATAATAATGATTAGAAAGGATCACTACATACATGTAATAGTTCCCAATACTAAGGTTGGGTCATGGTAAAGGTCTCATACAATAGCATAGGCCTTGGTATGTGGAGTTTCAAATTTAATGGTAACCTTTTTCATTTTAACATTAATTTATTTGACTTCATTCATATTTATTTGGATTTAGATATCTTAATTCTGTTTGTTTTGTCACAAATTCAAAATTTTATTGATGTAAATACTCTTTACAAATTGAAATTGGCACATCAAGGATTTATGATCTTAACTTTACACATGGTACCAAGATTTAATAGTTCATGTATAGTGATTCAGTTGAATGAAGAACCATTTCCAACTTATGTAATTACTTTATTATTATATTTCCATTGTAATTAAACAATCAAATAAAATTATATGTAATGATTGGTTAATTAATGTTTCATCATCAATATATGTTGAAAAAAATCCATTGATATTGATGTAGGAACTTTAATTAATCCTATTATTTCTTTCCTACAAGAAAACTAGAACACTGAAATACATAACAAACAAGGAACCACAACACATATATGCAATAAATGCAACAAAATAGAAAATTATACATGGCATGGGGTAATAAATGACATTTAATCCCTAAGGTTCCTTGGATAATTCATGAATTTAATTTCCCAGGTATCATTAAGATAGGGTAAAAGAATCCATCATTATAATATTAATAATAATATGGACACAAAACAAGTGCGTCACCCAATGGTAAAATCTGTGAAACTAAAAAAGTGAAAAATAGAACAAAAAAACCCATTCCAATTAATTTGGGTTTTCCTTATATGTGGGTTAGCTACTCCCAAGAACAATGTCATTACCAAATTTCAAAACTCCTTGTATCTTATCTAATAACCAAACTATAAGACAAAAGGAAAATAGGATCTGATGACTTATTGTAGTGTCCCTCCTCTAGATTACTTAGTGGTGACCTAAGATGATAGGATACAAGACCTCAAGATCACCTCCATGTATGATAGAGGTTGATGACTAGTAGTGAAGGCCTAGGGTGTGTCTATGTGAATACTTTTCCCTTGCAGATCAGAGTGAGACACAAAGGTAAATAAATAAATGAGAAACAATTGAACTAGTAATAAAATTCAGGGAATGGTATAATAAATCATCCAATAAAATATAACAGGAGGAATAAGAATCAATAACACATATACAAAATATGATGATAATCATGTATCTATAGAAAATGATACACATGATATGGGGGATTGGGCATATACCAGATTCTATAAAAAATACCAAAAAGACCAAAAAGTATATATTACTAGCATTATGAGAATAATCTTGGTCCCTTGATCTTGTACTTTATCTTACGAATCAGAATCAAACATCACTTGCTGGACACTTCCCTTTATTTATACCTACACCAATGAAGTCTTCTTGGGTATCAGAGGCCTCTCAATTATTGTGTGAGATATACTCAGTAGGCTACCACTAATGACACCTAGATCAATTTAGTTCATACAATATAAAACGAGAAGTGTGCATCAATATGACAAATGATGTGTGAAAATTAAATAAATAATATATAATATTGGGTTCTTTTTTGGATACCCACCCAAATCTACCAGTTTTGGCCTAAGATGGATGTATTTGAATAAGGATAACTTGCACAAGTAAGAAAATATGGAATGTTTTGTCATAAATATAGTTTCTTAGAATGGACCATCCCCAAAGAATATGATTTATCCTAGAATATGCAGTCCAGTAAACCCATTTCATCAAATATTATTCTTAAATTAGATGGAAATATTTAGGATTTAATCAACTACCCCATGAACCCATATAAGGTGATTCGGAATGGATCCCATTTATCACACCAATGCCATTTTATGTACTTCAAGTGTTTTGGGATTCCATTTAATGTGATCGAACAAATGAGATCCTAAGTATCACTCATAGAATAGAGTGTAAACAACTAAAAAACCATGGATATTTTCCTTGGTATCACATGTTAAGGTCCAAGTCTCTCTCTTGGAATTTTATAACCATCACACCACCGATCCCATCCACATAGTCTCCCCTAGGTAACTAGTGTCACTCATCTAGATGTAAAAAGGAAAATGCATGGTGAGAACATCCCATACTTAGCTAGTGTATCCCCTAGTATATTTAAAAATATATTAAGAAAACTTACTTAGTATCGATGATCCCATCTTAGGTGTCTTAAATTCGGGACACCTTTTATCGCTTTTGGCATATTCAAGGGGTTTTCCCATAATAACCATACGAATTACCATAAGATAAATTCAAAAAGTGAAAAAATTATCCATCTCAGTGAACTCAACATTTTTCAAACTATGGAATGATGTGTATAAGACTATATCATGGATCACCATTATAACCAGTTCAGTGCATTTCATAAATTTATTTATTATAGGGATGTTCACCTCAAGTGGTCGTTAACAATTTAGAAACATGGTCGGTATGACATCAAGGACTTTGAACAACCAAATGGGCGGCTTGGGTCAAAGAGACCAACCTCAAAGGGGATTTACCACTAGGTAGTATTGTAATAAGAATGAAAAACTATTTTGAGTCATTTATTTAACACTTTAAAGACATTATCAGAAGGATCTGGTGAATGGAATAATGGAACATGCTATAAAAATAATCGAAACAAGGTAAAGAAACTATACCACCTACCTTAGGTTCTTAGATGATCATTCATCCATTCCCATCCTTTTATTTCAGCTAAAATGGGTAAAAATAGAAGAAGTGACCAAAAAACTAAAAATAGGGAAAATAATCTCACACTAAAACTGTGAAAGTGGTAGGAAGATAAACTAGTAATAGAAGATGTCTAAGTGAAGATCATACTGATAGGATTCCAACACACCTGATGGTGAAGAGAACATATTCTAGATAGAGGGGATCCAAATATCCCTAGCTTAGGTGTCGAAGGGGATTTAATGTGATACTCCCTCTGTACGAGAGAAAAAAAGAAACCCCTATTAGAAAAAATAAATTGGTTCTATACCCCTTTTTTAAATTGAATAAGGAATATATGAATAATATAAATGAATTATATTTCATGTAATTCTTGAGTCCTTTTTCCTTAGAAAATGAAATTTCAAAACGTACAACCTCATTACATGTCTTGTAATACTCAGTTTCATTCCCTCCATGGAAAAATCTACACCTCAGGAAAGGGGTGTGGACAACCAAATACATAATCTGTATTTAATACACACTATGTATTTAAATACACATCATGTACTCAGTTTATATCTTGGTTCTATCACACCTACAACCTCTTTTCTAAAAGAAAATAGACCCACCCTTGTGCATGGTTCCTAGATTTAACCAAAACCAAAAATAAAATGTACCTCACTGAAAATCGATGATGTTATACTCTATTATTTCACCTATCAAATATTTAGTTGAGCTTTCTCAAATATCCAGTCAATTATTAGTTGATCTAGTTCTTTTGGATTTCATAAGATGGCCTATTTTTTGAAAATTATTTAGAAAAATTCATTAGGAAAATTACTTTAAAAACTAGAGATCCACTTCTTTCCTACCTTCTTCTTATTCTTTAGACATCAAAAGATTAATTCATATTTTAAATTATCCTCTTAAATATAATGGATGGATCTTCAAACTCTATCTTTCTAGAGAGAGAATTGATTTTAATAAATTCTATATGAATCTCTAAATATTAATTTTCATTTTTTCCTTTAATAATAAATTAACCCCCCAAAACACTCCATAGAATTAAAAATAAAAAATATCCATTCATCCATCTAAGTTATGTTATACAATTATACTGAACCCATTAAAGTAACACAATTATTAGGAAATATTTCTTTATTCATAATCTTGGGCACTCCAATTTACTTCTAATCATTCATTATTCATATCACCATTAAAAAAATTTATATCATGTTCCATTAATATATTAACATCATTGAAATCAAATAAAATACACATAACTTAAGGTAAAAACTTTTACCCTTTGTATTTTTTGTAAATAACCATTTGAAATGATTGGTTAATTATTACTATTACAATTATAAATCTAATTCACTCATCTCCCATTATCTCATCAGTATTTAATTTTACTTCATATCCCCATTACTAATAAGAATTAAAAAATTATTAGTAAATATGTATAGTTTTTTCTTAATAATTGTTCCTTTAACCATCCAACTATAAGTCTACACAATCCGTGCTCATTTTCAAAACTAGGAAGTTTGATTATAATTTTTTCACATCAATTATGGTAAGTAAATAGTTTATTCCAATGAATATATACTATAATTTTAATTTTTTATTTCATTGTACTAAAATTGATAAATTAATAGTATCAATATCAATTATAAACATACTAATTTGAAATAGGTATAAAAATTATTTTTAAAATTTTTCCCCCTCAAATTTAATTATTATGAATAATTGAAAATATATATTTTAAATTATTTTTTTATTTATAAAAATGTGTTATAATACATATAATTAATCATATATTGACTATCAATTTGTTATTAATAAATATAAAATATATTTTAATGTAATAGGAGTTATATTTTTGATATATAATTTAATGTAACATTTCATTTTATAATTAAAATAACCCATATTATTGGACTATTTTAATTAAATATTTACATTATATATTCAATGAAGTAAATTTAAAATTAACTAATTTTGGATACTTGGAAAATAGTCATAATAAAACCATCTTATTATTGAATTTTTTCCCTAAACATGATTTTTATCACGTTTAATAGGTTTATTTGAAAAATAATTTATTCCACCTATAAGAAATGAATTTGACAAAATGTATTCCAAATTTTAAATAATCATGTGAAAATTTGGTAGATATTTAAATTTAAATTTTGGGCATAATGAATTGTAACCAAGGTGGAAATTCATTACTATGGTGAAGGATAAAATGGTTTACAATATGGTTAAACTAAAAAATATAATGGTTAAAATGACCTAAAATATTGACTAAATTCAATTAGTTGATTGAATTTAAATCTTATACATTTATTGTTTAAAAATTTTACAATTTGGATCAAATTATGTTTTGAAATTCACATAATAAATAATAATATTTTATATAATTACAATATTCTCATCCAGTTCATTTAATATTTAGAGCCCCATTACACACTTATTCAAAAATATTATGGAAATCAGTTTGAAAATTTCATAGAAAATACATTACCAACATCCCTTCCCATGGCTTAGTTTTTTCTAACTAGAGCACAACATCAAGAAGTCTTATGTTGTAAGCCAAACGAGGTTACTAAAAGTAGAGGTATATGTTCTAAATAAGCCTTTTCATATTCCATTATTATTAAATATTCTCAAAATCATAAATAAACATTTTAAAATTATTAAATTAGTATATTCACAGTACTGAATAATTTTTATATTGATGTTATATCAATCTTACGTCCCCTTTCCCTCCTATGGAAAACGAAAACGTCACTCGTGTATACGTATGACCAACCGTCTCCACATAGCAGTGTAATTTATTTTTTATTACCACATTACATGTATGATTATTAATATAGATTTAAAAAATATATAAGATATTTATGAAATACATATGATTCTTTACATATAATGTACCATATTCCTTATTACCCTCATATCTATTCAAAAATGAAAATGTCATCTATGACTATGTATTGAATAACTCTATTGTGAAGTGATTTAATTTGATATTATATTACTATTATTCATGGATAGTTATAAAATTTACTATATTGAATAAAAATTATAATAATCAAATTATTGAAATTTTAAAGTTAATGGAACCATTCCATTTCAAATTTAACAACAAACAATATATCTTCGTAATTTGGGAAAAATTAACTGAACAACATCCAATAAAAAATGTAATAAAGAACTATTGAACGAATATAAAAGGAATATATCAAATTTAATATAAATTAAAAACATTCTTATATAAATATGAAATAAATTTAAATTCATTATATAAGAGGATCAAACATGTTTGACTAATTATAGACCTTAGTTATGGGAATTTTTATAGTCTAATTTTATATTAGGATTTTCTATATTCACCTTTCCTTAGGGGAAATTATCTTATCTGAATATATTAAACCCCATATCTTTTTTTCATGTTTCTTAATATTATATTTTTTATGTTTATATTATATTTATCAGTTTTTCAGATGACGAATCAATAAGTATGTTACGTGTTTGGGATTTTCTTTTAAGAATAATCTTTAATGTTTTCTTTCCAAACCATTTTAATGCATGTCAAGGTTAATTTAAATATTACATGAAATTTATTATTTACAAACCAATGATAAATTGAATTAATTTTCAAGAAAAATTTAAATTATTTACAATGGTTGAATATAGAATAATAAAATTTCTCTTTGAAAAGTCTATTTTTTTTACATCCATTACAAATGTGTGAAAAGAATATTTTTTTCAAAGTATAATGAAAAATGAAAGTTCCTAGATTAATTGACATTATTATATATTTTTCATCCATAATAAGTTTCTATGATTCTTAATGGAAATTAGATTTCCCTAAAAAAATTAGAATGAAAATTGTGTTATTTTATTAATTGAGTAAAAATAATTTTAAAAGAGATTTATATTTTTTAATACAAAGTTACATATTTTTTTTCTTTTTTTATATTTCTAAAATGACTTATTTTACTAAAAAACCAAAAATTTCTAATGAACTGATGGTCTTTTTTAATCCTTTACTGAGCCCTTTTTTTGTTAATTAACATTATCATGATCATATTCCCTAATACTCTCTATTATTTTATTAGACTATATTTTATTCTCCATATCCATATTTTATGTATCCTATATTTATACCATATGATTTACACTACTTTATTTTTTATTAATGATATACCATTCCAATATATATTTTCTGTTGTGTAAATCATATTATGAATTTTATTTCTTCAAAAGGGTAATATTTAATATTTTTAATATAATACGGATAATAGTTTATTTATAATTAATTTTCATAATGAACTTAATTAATCATTAAATATATTTGTAATGCATTAAACATGAAAGTTATTGGTAGGGAATAGTCATAGATACAAACTTGATGCATTAAAATATATCATGTGAGAAAAAAAAACCATATTAAATGGGCATCTGGTTTACACCTATACATTTATCAATATTTTCATTTTGAAGGTCTTTATGTTATAATTCATGGTATCTTGGTCATACCTTTGATTATAAGATCATGAACGTTATGAATTTTGAATATCTAATATTGAGAATTCAGTTTCCACCATCTATGTGATTTTTGTGTGGATATTATCCATAGATGTACATCGAGCTCAAGATGTTGATTTAATTGAACATGTTTTTGTTATCCACTATATCATATTGATTATGCCTTATATAATCATTATATATTTTGTTGAATGAAATGCTAAATGAGAAAATATGGTCATAATTTATTTTTTTCCTTTCTCAAGGATATGAAGAAGGATTCCTTAAATTATTTCATATATGAATGAATGTTTATGATGGTATAATTATATATTTTTACAAGGTAATATGGGAATCATATATATATATATATATATAGTTTTTCAAGACTAAAAAACTAATTGATTATGCATGGCACGATCACCAATATATTGTAAAAATATAATAAAACAGAAATCATCTATGGGTTACTAGATCCACTACCATTATAGTTTTTATTATTGGAAGTTCAGTATTATCCTTAGAAACTATATTTTAATTAAACATATTTAACATGAGAATTATGAAAACTTATATAACATGAGAATTATGAAAATTACCCTCCTGAGTAAATTAATACATCTGATGAAGGATCTGTATAGATCATGGTTATATTAGGGAAACCAAATAAGGTTACGATTTAAAAAAAATCCTTTATAGAGAAACCTATTGTTATATAGCATGATTAACCTATGTTTTATTTATTAATTTTACAAAAACCTTCATTTATTAATATAACTACCAATCTATTTATAGTTGAATAGTGGCATAACACTAAAAATGATATTTTTACCTTTGGAAGTAATGAAGGGGAAGTGGCTATTCTTTAAATATATTATTTAAAGCGTGTTACTTATTAATGGTGGTTGTTAATCTATAATAATAAAGATAATGATAAAATAAAATGTATTGAATATAAAAAATTTAATGTAATATTTTTCATGAAATATTTCCATTAAGAGTAGTGAGCTTAATTATAGAGAATTTTCCATAACCTAAAGAAAAAGGGAGATGAATGTGATATATAGTATGATTATGAATTTACAATATTATCCATGAATGTTACTGATTATATACATAATCTACATTATTAAAATGACTTCTACCAATAGAAATTCTGTGTAAGATAATACATATGTTGGTAAGAATGAAATATTCCAATAAATATTATGTTTTTATAGTAAATTTATGTATCAATATTTATTTCTTCCAATATGTATTCATTTTTATTAATTTTTCATACCGACTCATATTTTACCAAAAATAAAATTTGATACATTATCATATTAATATCTGGGGTTCATTTTCCCAAAAATCAATAAATTTCTAATAATTATTTACATTTTTTTTAAAACAAATAAATTTATAGATATTATTTATTCAATATAAACTATAAATTAACAAAAAATGGTTTCTCGAATTAGTTTACTATTTAGGTAAAAATGATATTTTTAATAAAAAATAAAAATGCTTATATGGAAAATTTATATGTTACTTAATGAAAATCATGTTATTATTCACAATAAAATATTAAAATATTTTTAATAAATTGAAATTTACATACAAAAAAATATTTTTGAAATACAGTTAACATTACTTTTTTAATACAGTTTTTCATGCTGAAATTTAAAAATGATTCAAAAGGATAAAACATAAAAATTAAATAAAAAAATTCCATTAAATGTTGTATCAATACATGCCTCTAAAAAATCAATGGAAGTCATATTACCTCCCCTAATCCTAACATATTCTTCATGCTACCACTCTTCATACATATTCATTACCCACCACCCACACACTTGTGATCTCATACAAAATTATTATATATGATTCATGTTCATAAACGACACCCACAACTACACCCCATTGATTATATGACATTACATCTGAACCCATTACCCACCACCCATACACTTGTTATGTCATATAACATTCTTATATATGATTCATGTTTGTAAATTATAGCCAAAAATACACCCCATTGATTATCTAACATTACATTTGAACCCATTCTATCAATGTTCGATTTATATTCTCCACTTCAAACTAAAAATATGAGGTGATAATAGGAGCATATACACAAACCAATTTCTCAATCAATTTATCTATGTTTGATCCCTATACTATGAATGATACATTTCTATTCATATTTTAATCCCTTGATGTCATTAGTATTCAACGTTTGAATCTAATACTTGATAGGGTTTCCATGAAATTAATTTGAAATATGATTTCTGGGTTTTTTTTTCATTTTTTGGTGTTTTTTATTTCTAATCGAATAATTATTGAGAGCTACTATAGTTATTTTATTGATTCTTTAATACTTTTATGCATAAATTCTCTTTTCATATGTTTCCATTTCATTAACTGGTGTAATAAATATAGTATTGAACTAGAGTATGCAAGAAGGGACCTCATTGGATTCAACCTAAACTCTAATTTACCAATGTCTATATGAGGATGTCATAATTTTTAAGATTTTTAATGAAGACATGATTCATTTATACTATCTAGATAGTTCAATAATTATAGCTTGATTGATATTTAATTTTTTAGAAGGTCTATTTGCATACATTATTTCATAATTATTATTAATATTTTCATATCCAAAATTTTGATTGGTCTAAGTAATTCATATGTTTATAATATAAGAAAAAAAATTATAAACACAATATTTTAAAGTTGATTTAGTTATGAATTTTTATGTTTCATCCATAAATATTATTCTTTTGAAAATTTATGAAAAGTTTCCATTTTCACTTGTAATGACACGTTTAAGGTATATTTCTATTTTCTTTTAGGTATATTAAAAAACCTTTTAAATGTAAAAATTATTAATTTTATTTTAATTGGTATTGATATGATTTTATGTCTAATTTTTTAGGCACATGAAATTTTTTATGGAACTCATAATCTTACTATAAAGAGGAATAAGTACTCATACTAAAATGTGGAAGTACATAGATTTTTTCTTTTAAAATATTGAAAATGTTTTTTCATATGTTATCCTTGGCCATTATTATTCTATAACATTTCATTGTGTTTGGGGAAATTTTATTTTTTTTGATGGATTAATCTTATTTTATAATTGATTTTGTTATTACTTGCAAGTTAAATTATTTACAAATATATTAGTGTATATGAGGATGGAATATTAAATTTATTATTCATAGAAGAATAAAATTACTTAAGATAGTTTTAGTTTAATTTTTCTAAAATATATTTTTCAATAATTACATCCTACCATAATAATTTTGAAATAATAAGAATTTTTTCCCTAAAACTTCCACACTAAAATACCTGAAGAAAACCATTAAGTGAAAAATGCATTTTTCAAATTAGAAATTTGGGAAACCTCTTTTAGAACAAATAAAATAAATTACATGGATGCTATTTCATTCAAATATAATCATTAAATCTACCGATGATCCAATACACAATAAATCAGGCCATCACACTAGACATACCACATTCATGAATCTATTTAAAACTTCACAACAAAACCAACAGTCCCTAATTTTCTATTTATTTACAATCCTTTTTCGGGGAATGATATATATTCCCCTTACATATTGTAATAAAAAAAATGTGAATCCAAAATTACATTGAAATACCTTGATATAATTATAGTTTTCTCTATAATCAATACCATAATTCTATAATTTCTCCTTTAAAAAGAAACTTTTATAGTGGTGATGAATAAAAAATTATAATAGTGACAATCTGATGTATCAATTGCAACCAAACCTTAAATCATGCTTACTTAAATTAAAATTTGGTTTATAAATCACCTCAAATTATAATATTATGTTTCAACCAAGATATTACCCTTTTAATAATTTATGAATTATGTTAAACCTTGGTCCATATCAAGTGGAACCTTGTATGTATTAATATCTAAAATGCATAACTGATTTTACTCATCTAAATCTTATAATTTATTTAACACATATGACTCAATGTTGGTTAAATTTTTCCCCAATATACTCATAAAAATAAATATATTTGGGTAATTCCTCATTTCTATGGAAACCCTAACTCATTAAATAAAGGAAAACACTAAAAAATATAATATTATGTGTCTCTGTATAAGTCAATTTTGATGCTTCATGTTTTAACCAAACTATTTTTAAAAAAATTTTAAAAATAATAATATATTTACCTTGAATGATCAAAGAATATTTCCTTCAATAGACCTTTCCAATAAATAATTTGGAAAAAGAAGTAGTGATTTTTTTTCTATTTTACTCAGGGGAATTCAATCCCTTAAGAGTTCTTATCATAAAAAACATTTTGAGAATAAGGAAAATTTTTAACCATTTCACAGACACATACAATATGAATTATAACTACAATAAAATCATATATTAAGCTGGGTAATATGTCTTCATCAATAAATCATGCCAATTAGAATAGTAAATATACTTTTTTTATAATGTTTTTTTGTCGGTTTTAAAATAATGTGGCCAGGAAGAAAAAACCAATTTCATCTATGAATAAATTTTTAATATTTTTATGAACCCTCTACTATGTCATGGGTCTTATAAAATGAGATCTATTCATTTAAATATAACAGATATTACTAAAAAAAATCAAAATAGGTGAGTTTTAATGTCCATTAATCTTCACTTATTTCAACATTGGATTCATTTAAGAATCACCTAAATAAAGAATTATTTTACTAATTTGAATACGATTATATGTCTTTCAAACATCAATATTCACATAATATATACAACTAATAAAGATTTAATTATTCATACTTGATTGAATCTAATAAACATGATCTTTAGAATGCAATCATTTGTTTGTGGGATTAGAAACAAAAATCCCCTCTATATTCAGTTTATTTGTTTTAGGGCTCTCTTAGATTCATTACAATCAAAAATTTCATTTGCAAGTGACCAATAATTATCCTTCCAAATAATTTCTCTATTATTTTCCTAAAATAGTAAATATTACTTTAATTCTTGATTCTATACTCTTATAAATTCCCATTGCTTCATTTATAATAAATTCCTTATCATATTTTGAAATATGAATCATTCTCAATAAAAAGTTTTGTTTCTAGAGTATAAAATTTGATAAAATATAGATTTTTATTTATTTTAAATGTATTACTAAGAAATAATATTTCACCAAACATTTTAAAAAAACTATATAACCCATCAAAGACTCTAATTTGAAACATCTATAAAAATATTCAAATAGAAAAGGTAAAGAATAAATTCATGTTATTTTTTGTTTTATAATATCTAAAATTTATTCCATAAAATTATTGGCCCTTAATTTATAATTCATGAATAAATTTTGTTCCTGAAAATGAATTTATATCATGATGGTTGAAATGTTTCTATAAAAAATTGATGTTTTCAAAGAAAACATAAATCTTGTTTACATAAACCCACTCCCATAAACTCAAATATACTTGTATCTAATTTTTAAATCATGGATGATCATTCTATAAAAACTGCTCACATGCTAGATTACATGAGATGCATATAGAATCAATAACTATAAGAAAATTCTATAAAATTAGTGATGTTAGTTCTATTTTTAATAGAACAACTTAAGTTATAAATAAAAATAACATAATTATGTTGAATAAATCTACTTATATATCTATAGACATCTATTCATATACACATACCAAAAGTGATAATTTTTTAAATAATTTATTAAAATTTTTTATAAAATAGATAATAATTTATTATCTTTTTTTTCCAAAATGATAAATAATGGAGTGGTTTACTCACAATATTTTTTTGGTTAAAAAAATTATTTATAGAACTAAAAACCAAAAATACAAGAAGATTACCAATCTACCATGTTCAAAGAAAATAATATCACCATTACATAATAAAATAGAGCTTTGATTCCATATATTTTATACACAAGTAGAATTATTGATAACCTATTCAATTATTCATTTAATCTAACACATACTTTTATTTATCCACCATTCAAAGCTGTGATATTATCAACTTTCCACTATCTCCCAAAATAAACAAGAATAGTTTTTATAAATCAATTAATTGGTATATCATATATGAATTTATTTATAATAAAATTTATAATAACTTGATATTTTATTATAGTGTCACATTCATGAGAATATATGAGAAAATATAACCTTCCTCGACTCCTAATCACCCTAAAATCCTTTGACTTCTTTTTTATTTTTTATATTCTTCAACTATAATAATTTTTATATAGGTACACCTTCCCTAATTATTATTCCTTATATTTTTTGCATACCTATGATGGGTTTGAATGTTAAAAAACCATGAATTATCTTAAATTGTTTGATTAGTTTGTTTGTAAGACCACCTTAATCACATACGGGGTGTTTTGAAACTAAAGAGTCTATTCTTATCATTCTTAAAAAGCATTCATTCAAACTATCCTTTACTAAAATTATATTCTTAGCTATGGTGGACACTAATTTCCATTTAAAAAATAATTTCAACATGTTTTTCAAATTGATCATTATTCACAAACAATTATATTATATGATAAATTTTATAATTAGTTTTTAGTATCAAAATAAAAGAAAAATTGGATGATGATATTTGATTCTATAGATAATTATTTTTTAATCTTACATCAAGTTCATTGATGTTATTTGGTAATTTTATAAAAAAATTATGAATTAGAAATAGACATTGTCTTAGTCACTAGTCACTTGTAACACAAATATGAAATTCAAAAAAATAAAAATATAGTTTTTTATGTTGACATAATTAAGAAACGTCTTCTTATTTTTATATGATGTTTTATTATTCATAAAGGATCTTTGGTTTGGAATTTTAAATTATATTATTCACATATCCTCTGATTCTATTCAATTCTATAGAGATATTGAGTGGCTCAAAAATCATAGTGGAGTTAAACCTGATTGATGATGATATGGTAGGATTATTACACATAATGTCTTATTCCTTGTATAAAATCATTATAAAGAACCCAGACACTAATATGATTTACCCTGCAAATCACTTTGAATTAATTTAAAATTTTACAAATATGATAACAATAAATGTATGTTAATAGAAAAATATGATAGTTTTTTTAATCCTCTTTTAATTATTTTCTTTGATGTTAACAATTATATGTGAATGATGATGTTCTTACTTATATTTTTATTTTCAAAATGATATGAGAAGAATAATGATACAAAATATGTCTATAAGTACAAGGAATATTCTATTTTTTATGGGACTCAAACTCTTAACACAAGTGGTTGGATTAAAATGAATTTATATATATAATAATTATGCATGTGATTTATTATGTGGAGTAATCTCTATTATATTAGACTAACATTATCTTTATAAATACGTGTTTATAAAATTATATTGGATGTATTTCAGATGATGGTGAAGGATATTTCATGTTTTATTAGATAATAATTTATGTGTTATCAGATAATACTACATGTGAAGGATATTCTATATTATGTGGTACTCATATATTCTTAACTAAATGGAATACTATTTGTGGTATCATATGATGGTGTTTTTCCTAGTTATCATTTAATGTGCTATCTTATTTTATAGGGATCTATTCTGGTGTAATTTTATTTTATACACATATTTTTATTATTTTTAGTATGAGATCAAGGATTAAATACTTCCATATATAAGTCAAAGAAAGAGTATGTATATATATGAGGGTTGGCGATAAAAATCTTCCACCAACCTATGTCCAGAATTAGAGATGACCTGCTTTATGCTACTAATGTGGTTGTATTATATGTCATCATTGTCATGATTAAGTTGGTGAATATCATTCTTATATAACACCACTAGTGCCAACCACTATAGTGACAAATTATTTATTATAAAAAAGAATTATAGAAAAATTTTGATTGTTATGTAAAGTTTCAGGGATTTTGATGACAATTAAAAAAATTTGTGACATATTTCTTGGAGTATCATGTCATTTCATAGAGACTAAACAATATATAGAGTTTTCTATGATTATGTTTTTAATTTTTTTTTGAACATGTTTTTTGTAAATAAAATTTCACATTGTTGGAGTTTCAAATAAGATAACTTTATTATTATTATATAATGAATATATTATAAAAAATTATATTAATAAATAAATATAAAATTTAGTAAAAAAATATTTTCAAAATCTCATATAATACTATATTTCAGAAATCATTAACAACCGTATATTATCTATTTGTATTACTTATAATAACAATCAAAATAATATTGATAATAATATTAGAGATAAAAATATAATTGTTCGTAATGATATTATAAATTGATATTCCCATTAAAAAACATTTTTAACATATCCATTATTATATATTGGTAATATGATGATTACAACTTAACTAATTTATCAATCATAATAACATTTATCGATACTGTAGAGACCCGAAGCATGACGTACATGGACATTACATTACTTTAGCGGAATACTTAATACATAACAAAAACAGACACACAAGGATCGTAATAGTTTAGTGTCGTTGGAAACTCGGAATATAATCTTCTAATCGCGGGGAAAGATCGTCAACATCTCCCATAAGATCTTCACCTTTTTGTTTTCTTACCTAAAACCTTTCTTTAAATCTTGGGGAAAAGAAAACATATAAAGGGTGATCTCAAATGCTCAGTAAGGGTAAGCATGGATAAAATAAAACAAATCATATACATTTGAACTTCAAAACATGAACATAATATTTAAACATCAGAATCTTGAGCAATGACATAAATCATGGCAGTACGTAAGGCATAGATCATAAAGAAACATTAATCATGATAAAATAGCATGGGAATTAAACATGTAATTTTGGAAAACCATTAATCACATGATATGATTTCCATAGTAGCCAAGGCATTGCTGCCAAGAACATCTTAGTGGACAAAGTCCCTTTCTGAATCGAGTTCACTCCTCGTTCCAGTCCTCTATTACTGAACCAGTTTAACATGCTGTTCCAGCCATGTCTATATCATGAGATATAAATCTTTACCCAATTCATTGGAGGGAGATATAGGTCCCACCATCTCATATAGAAATCATTCTTTCGTGTGCCACAATATAAACAAAAATCATTCATCATAACCCAAGAATAAAATGGGTTTCATAAACATCATTCCATCATAACGTAATCCACACAGAAAAATTGGATATAATTTCATCATTAGAAAAGTGAAACCATGTAAATAATAGAGACATGATACCTGAAACATACACATGTGAAATAATTTCATCTTAGATGAATATGGTTTTGATAAAACACTTGAAATGAATTCTTGAGAAAAATATCCTTTTTTCTTCAAAATCATTTTCTTTTCACAAAATGTCATGAAATTTTAAAAGAAAAGGATTTTGTTGAAAATAGTCATAAAATATTTTGGAGGAATCTTCATAAAAATAATGCTTTATAAAACTGTAAAAATCCGTTCGTTCCGTATAAGTTAAAAAAAACATTATTCTCGTACTTTTGCTGGAAAAGTCAAAAAAGTACCTCGTAAAGTAAACAAAAGAAAGATTACTTACATACCATGTAGTAAAAGTCAAAAATGGGTAAAAAGGACTTTAAACATACATGATACACTTTTACAAAACATGGGGATGGATGATAGCAATAACCCCAGTAAATACTTACAAATAGGCAATCTCGGATAAAAATGAGATTTGCACAATTATCCCTTACCATAGGTCCGATATGCTTCATACGTATCCGAAACTCCTGTATAATGTTTTAAATAATGTCATTGACTTATTATAGAATCATATTAATTGTTATGATATCATATATGTTTCAATTGTGACTTTATATTACCCGTTCTTTTGTAAATTCCATGTTAAAGCAGCGTTTTGGGTAAAATCATTTCATTTATCGTATGTGTTTCAACTTGTCGTTCTTGATATTATTACTTATATCCTGATTTAAATAATTCCAGAATTTAAAACATGATTTATATATAATATATATTCATCATATACATATATATATTATAGATCGATAAAAGGAATGAAATACACCGTTCATGGAGACGGTAGGCCGTACGTACGCATGAACGCTGTTTTTGTTTCCTTATTGAATTGAATGAAACTAAATAGATGACATACATATATATATACATAAATATAGTAGCATTATTATTTCATATATTTAATTATTATTCATTATATAAACTTTATGATCATTCATGTATGGTTAACATGGAGAATGAATCTCATCGCGTCGTGGAGACGGTAGTCCGTACGTACGCACGAGCGATGATATCGTTCCCATAATTATTGAATATAATTGGAGTGGATGGTATAATATATCAGAATCACTATGATGTTATTATAACCATATATAGTTATTATTTACACCATTATACCCATCCATGTAAGGTGTTGGTGGAAAAACAGATTTCACCACGGCGTGGAGACGGTATTCCGTACGTACGCACGCGTGGTGAATTCGTTTTCCGTAGGATGGATAGATGGTGAAATAGGGTTGTTCCATAATTATAATAACATATCAGTAAATGAGTTATACTGATGTTATTACTTCATAATTAAACAACTAAAGAATAACAAGTGGAAGAAGAAATAGAGTTGAAAGAATCGGTAACAGACATTACCTCTTCTTTGAAGCGCCTCTTTGAGACCTCCTCTTAGGGCACTAAAATTGGTATTTGAAGAAGAACAGAACCTCTAGGATGTTTATATGGAAGTGGAGAAGAGAATTTGGCAGGGGTTGACCGATATTGAAGGCTCAAAGTGGTGTTAGGAAGAGAGGGAGGAGGTTCCCTTTTATAAGGGAGGAGAGGGGAACCTTTGGAAAAACTAAAAATATTATTTTATTATAAAGTCATATTCGGTTTTTAATAGATAAAAATTGATTTATTTCAAAGATAAGGTGGGTATGGGTCTAAATAATCTCATCTAATAGAATTTATACAAGTTTAGGTCATTATATTAACCTTATCTTTTAGTTTTAACTCTTAGTTAATTAGATTGACATTTACCATGTCACTTTGTATTTTTAAATTATATAGTTAATAAACATACCATATACATCCAAGATACCCCCAAGTGGTTGATTAATTATACACCTATCAGGATATAAGTATCTTGGCCGAACCTTAGATATTTAGGAATATAATAACAATTAATAATATAATATTTGTTTTAAAAACTATTTTATGTCAAATTTGACACTATTTGGTAATTGATTTTTGTGAAAATCATAACAGAATGATTAGTTCGAAAAACTTTAATTAAATCAATACTAACATATCATATTAACATATAAAATTATTTTAATTCATAAAAAGTCTAAAATTACATTTATTTGGGTATTTATAACATCAATTATGTCAATATTTCATTAATAAGATAATTACTGCATCATCATTGTGTTATAAATAAATTAAATTATTTTAAGTATAAAAATTACAAATAAAATAACATTATGTATGAAATATTTTTATATTTCTAGTTAATATTTATAGTCGAATTTATCTTTTGTATAACCCTATATTAAAAATTATTTAGTTATTAAACTTTGATTTTAACTATTTTAACCCTTCTTTAAATAAATTAATAATAAATGTCCTAATCTAATCCAAGTGGGCCTAAATGGTCATATTTTATTACCAAGGTTGTTTTTGGCTGAATTACACTTATCCAATAGAATTAGGACATGTGTTAGGGTAATAATAATATCATTTTTACCCTTAATTACCCTATTTACTTTTAACTGTGGTAAAAAGAAGTAAAAAGCTACTATTCACCAAAAATTATTTTCATCTAATTGAACCACATTTTAGTCCTTGATATTAGCCGTGTGTCTTGGATTTTCAAAATTCCACTCACAGAAGTGGTAAAATTAAGTTTTATGAAAAATTCAGTTTTTTAACTACGACTTAGTGGTTTCACTATTAATAAAAAAATGAAAGTTTCCAGAAAAATATAAAAAATTAGGCCTAAGCTATATTTGATATTATAAATTCAAAAATGATTTCTATTTTAAAAAATTAAAAACATATCAGTTGCATTAATTAATTTAAAAATTAATTTCTGTCGTCAAAACAAATAGCGTGCTCTTAAGAGATAATAACTATCAAAAGATTGACACTTCTTTATGTCTGGTTTAAATGTGAAATTACATCCAATGACCAACATTGTATTAAATGGTAAAAATATATTCTAAATATACTTTTAAACCACTCAAATTAATAATTTATCACTATTAATTATTTCGATTAAAAAAAGTTGTTTTTAATTAAAATTTAGTAATTTTTACTATTCATCAGAATATGAAAGTTATCCGAAAAGTACCAAAATTTCACCCTAAGATAATTTTGATATTCCGAATCTAAAAATGAAGTCCATTTTGAAAAGTAAAATTTACAAGATTTCAAAATGTGGGTATTTCTATTCATAACGGCTAGTTTTAATAATATTTTAATAGCATATCGTTGTTTAGTAAAACCCGGTATTGCGTACAACCCATGCTATCGAGGAAGGTCACGATTGCGTGTAATGCAAGCCAAGTCAGGGTTGCGTGTAGTGCACGAATCCTTTTTCGTTTCATATAAAAAAAATACATTGAATATATATATATATATATATATATATATACTCAATGATTTTTAGAATAACTACTATAAAAAAAACATGAAATTGTGTGTAACACGATCCAAGATTAGTGTTGCGTATACTGCAGGCTAATACGGTGTTGCGTATAGTGCAAGATAATCTTGGTGTAGCATACAATAGAGGATATGAAAGAAATTAAAACGAATATATCTTATAAAATCTCGGGTTGTTACATTCTACCCCCCTTAAAATGAATTTCGCCCTCGAAATTTGTCGGGGTTATAAATCGTTTACTATTCATAGAAACCCACATCATAAAAAGGAATACTAAAACTTAATTTTAAAAACTAAAGTATGAAATGTAACGATTACCCAAAGAAACTCATCACTGGGTTTCCATATAGAAGAACATAGGTGAAAATATGGATATGGAAGAAAAATCTAACCATCAATTTCTGATGGAGAGTGGTAGAGAACATGGTTATGAAAAAGACATCAATCACAAATCCATAGATTTGTGATGATCTAAGGTACCATCTGATTCATTGGATATAAGGGCACTAGGACAACATTTTTGGTTTTCAAGATCATTTCCCTAAAGTTGATGAAATTTGAATTAGAAGAAATACTTTCGTGATTTTGGTACAGTCTCACTGTTGGTCGTTCTTTGGACAATTTCTACTTCATCTCTTAAAGAAATGAAGTTGAATTTGTCATTCGTGAAGTGTTAGAAGATCATGTGATAGAATGATTGTTCATTCCATCTGTCTCAAACAAAAGGTTATATAAGTTATCAAAAATACATAAGTCCATCTATAGTGAGATTAATCATATATGGTTCCTAAAATGGACTTATACTTCATATATCATACTGATTAATATAATAAAACTAGTTTCTACTAAACAGGGACTTCTTGTAGGCCAGTGGTAGGCGATAATGGCCAGTCACACTTCGGTTGTGGGTTCGATTCCCACAGCCTTGTCCGACGCGATGGGTTGTCGCCCGTCCTGCAGGTTTTCCTTTTTCTAAAACTACATTACTATAACATCCCATCAATAATATCGAAAAAGTTATATCCTTAAACAATACTAACTTATGTCCAATATAATCCATTCCAATCATTAGGATTATCTAAAATACTTCGGTCCAAGCTCATAGTATAAAGAAAACGATTACTTGAAATGTCATCAACTAAGCGTGTGAATACCATCATTTATCCCCTATATATCTTGTTGGTCACATTCCAATCATGTGAATACCTTAATCATGTATTGTCTTGAAAAATGAATACCCATTAAACCTTAGTGAAAACATGAATGCTGTCAAAAGTTAACTCTTTCCACATACCAAAATCCAAAAATTCTATATACTCAAACTATGATATAACCTTCTCCTTATATCAGTCATGAGCTCATGAATACTATCAAACATCTAATTTTCTCCTTATCCCTTCATTATGTGCATATCATCTACTTTCCAAAAATATCTTAATAACCTTTCATGGTTACTGGTACCTTTAATCATACACTTTAAAAACTTAAGGAAAGAAAACAGTCTAACAATCCTAAATGTCTCTTTATTCCATAGTACCATGAGATTACTTATACAACATTACACTTGATAAACATGTAATCATTCCACTACCTTCTTAAACCATTGACCAAGCTTCAACAATTATTTCATCTCACATATCATTTGTAGTCTCTTCATCATCATCAACATAAATACTACTCATACGACCGTACTGATTCTCTTCATGAGACTTTCCCTTAGGGCATTGGTTTGCATAATGCCCGTACATTCCACATTTAAAACATTTAACCATTTTTGATGTCGTAGAAATACCATTATCCCCATCCATGGTGTTAACTGAACCTTTTCCTTTGCACTTACTGGATTTGTGTCCTTTTCCACACCCAAAGCATCTTCCAGTTCCTTTGAAACAATCTCCCCGATGCCTCTTCCCACATGATTTACATGAGGGAAATTGAACTTTCTTTCCTCTATGATCACCATGAAACTCCATATTTCTCTTATTATCTGAGTCAGAAAACTTACCAAAGTTGAGATTATTGATCATATTATGAGATTGATGATTAGGCATAATAACGATGTTTGGACTTCCAAATCCCGTTTCATTTGGTTTCTCATGAAGAATATCATTCCATTGCCCGTCATATCCTCCATTATCATGAATCTTCCTGTTTCCAGCCATTTTCTAAAACCCAAAAAGAATAGTGTGAGAGGAAAAAATCATGCTAGGGAAAACAACATAGTAAAGGGGGAGCACCCTCAATATCTAACATCTTAGGTTAAATTCTAAGATTATTACCGTAGTTCTAGGACTATATCCTATACGTATACTTATCCTTAGGGACATCCCTAGACATACCTTAGAAATATCTCTAGGGATATCAATAATGTTTTTGCATCCTAGTTTCCAAAGGTTTACTAAACCTTTCCTCTGATACCAACTGTAGAGACCCGAAGCTTGACGTACATGGACATTACATTACTTTAGCGGAATACTTAATACATAACAAAAATAGACACACAAGGATCATAATAGTTTAGTGTCTTTGGAAACTCGAAATATAATCTTCTAATCATTGTGAAAGATCTTCAACATCTCCCATAAGATCTTACCCTTTTTGTTTTCTTACCTAAAACCATTCTTTAAATCCTGGGGAAAAGAAAACATATAAATGGTGAGCTCAAATGCTCAGTAAGGGTAAGCATGGGTAAAATAAAACAAATCATATACAATTGAACTTCAAAACATGAACATAACATTTAAACATCAGAATCTTGAGCAGTGACATAAATCATGGAAGTACATAAGGCATAGATCATAAAGAAACATTAATCATGATAAAATAGCATGGGAATTAAACATGTAATTGTGGAAAACCATTAATCACATGATATGATTTCCATAGTAGCCAAGGCATTGCTGCCAAGAACATCTTAGTGGACAAAGTCCCTTTCTAAATCGAGTTCACTCCTCGTTCCAGTCCTATAATACTGAACCGGTTTAACATGCCGTTCCATCCATGTCTATCTCATGAGATATAAATCTTTACCCAATGCATTGGAGGGAGATATAGGTCCCACCCATCTCATATTAAAATTATTTTTTCGTGTTCTACAATATAAACATAAATCATTCATCATAACCCAAGCATAAAATGGGTTTCATAAACATCATTCCATCATAACGTAATCCATACAGAAAAATTGGATATAATTTAATAATTAGAAAAGTGAAACCATGTAAATCATAGATACATGATACTTGAAACATACACATTTGAAATAATGTCATCTTAGATGAAAATGGTTTTGATAAAACACTTGAAATGAATTCTTGAGGAAAATATCCTTTTTTCTTCAAAATCATTTTCTTTTCACAAAATGTCATTAAATTTTAAAAGAAAAGGATTTTGTTGAAAATAGTCATGAAATATTTTGGAGGAAGCTTCATGAAAATAAGGATTTATAAAACCGTAAAAATCCGTTCGTTTCGTACAAGTTAAAAAAATATTCTTCTCGTACTTTTGCCGGAAAAGTCAAAAAAGTAGCTCGTAACATAATCAAAAGAAAGATTCCTTACATACCATGTATTAAAAGTAAAAAATGGGTAAAAAGGACTTTAAACATACATGAATACACTTTTATAAAACATGGACATGAATGATAGAAATAACACCAGTAAATACTTATGAATAAGTAATCTCGGATAAAAATGAGATTTGCACAATTATCCCTTACCTTAGGTCCGATATGCTTCGTACGTATCCGAACCTCCTGTATAATGATTTAAATAATGTCATTTAATTATTACAGAATCATATTCATTGTTATGATATCATATATGTTTCACTTATGACTTTATATTACCCGTTCTTTTGTAAATTCCATGTTAAAGCAACGTTTTGGGTAAAATCATTTCATTTATCGTATGTGTTTTGACTTTTCGTTCTTGATATTATTACTTATATCCTGATTTACATAATTCCAGAATGTAAAAAATGATTTATATATAATATATATTCATCATATACATATATATATTATAGATCGATAAAAGGAATGAAATACACCGTTCATGGAGACGGTAGGCCGTACGTACGCATGAACGCTGTTTTCGTTTCCTTATTGAATTGAATGAAACTAAATAGATGACATACATATATATATACATAAATACAGTATCATTATTATTTCATATATTTAATTATTATTCATTATATAAACTTTATGATCATTCATGTATGGTTAACATGGAGAATGAATCTCATCGCGTCATGGAGACGGTAGTCCGTACGTACGCACGAGCGATGATATCGTTCCCATAATTATTAAATAGAATTGGAGTGGATGGTATAATATATCAGAATCAGTATGATGTTATAATAACCATATATAGTTATTCTTTACACCAGTATACCCATCCATGTAAAGTGTTGGTGGAAAAACAGATTTCACCAAGGCGTGGAGACGGTATTCCGTACGTACGCACGCATGGTGATTTCGTTTTCCATAGGATGGATAAATGGTGAAATAGGGTTGTTCCATAATTATAATAAAAAATAAGTAAATGAGTTATACTGATGGAATTACTTTATAATGAAACAACTAAAGAAGAATAAGTGGAAGAACAAATAGAGTTGAAAGAATCGGTAACGAACATTACCTCTTCTTTGAAGCGCCTCTTTGAGACCTCTTCTTAGGGCACTAAAATTGGTCTTTTAAGAAGACCAGAACATCTAGGATGCTTCTATGGAAGTGGAGAGGAGAATTTGGCATGGTTTGGCTGATATTGAAGGCTCAAAGTGGTGTGAGGAAGAGAGGCAGGAGGTGCCCTTTTATAAGGGATGAGATGGGCACCTTTGGAAAAACTAAAAATATTATTTTATTATAAAGTCATATTCGGTTTTTAATAGCTCCAAATTAATTTTTTTCGAAGCTAAGGTGGGTATGGGTCTAAAGCCTTTCATAAAATAGAATTTAGACAAGTTTAGGTCATTATATTAAACTTATCGTTTAGTTTTAACTCTTAGTTAATTAGATTGACATTTACCATGTCACTTTGTATTTGTATATTATATAGTTAATAAAAATACCATATACATCCAAGTGACCCAAAAGTGGTCTATTAATTATACACATATCATGATATAAGTATCTTGGCCGAACCTTAGATTTTTAGAAATATAATAACTATTAATAATATAATATTTGTTTTAAAAACTATTTTATGTCAATTTTGACACTATTTGGTAATTGATTTTTGTGAAAATCATAATAGAATGATTAGTTCTAAAAAAGTTAATTAAATCAATACTAACATATCATATTAACATATAAAATTATTTTAATTCATAAAAAGTCTCAAATTACATTTATTTGGGTATTTATAACATCAATTATGTCAATATTTCATTAATAAGATAATTACTGCATCATCATTGTGTCATAAATAAATTAAATTATTTTAAGTCTAAAAATTACAAATAAAATACCATTATGTCAGAAATATTTTTATATTTCTAACGAATATTTATAGTCGAATTTATCTTATGTATAACCCTATATTAAAAATGATTTAGTTATTAAACTTTGATTTTAACTATTTTAACCCTTCTTTAAATAAATTAATAATAAATGCCCTAATCTAATCCAAGGGGGCCTAAATGTTCATATTTTATTCCTAAGGTTGTTTTTGTCCGAATTACACTTATCCAATAGAATTAGGACATGTGTTAGGGTAATAATAATATCATTTTTACCCTTAATCACTCTATTTACTTTTAACCGTGGTAAAAAAAGTACAAAGTTACTATTCACCAAAAATTATTTTCATCTCATTTAACCACATTTTAGTCCTTTATATTAACAGTGTCTCTAGGATTTTCTAAATTCTACTCACAGAAGTGGTAAAATTAAGTTTTATGAAAAATTCAGTTTTTTAACAACCCCTTAGTGGTTTCACTATTCATCAAAAAATGAAAGTTTCCCGAAAAATACCAAAAATTAGGCCTAAGCTATATTTGATATTATGAATTCAAAAATGATGTCTATTTTACTAAATTAAAAACATATCAGTTTCATTAATTAATTCAAAAATTAATTCCCTTCGTCAAAACAAATAGCGTGTTCTTAAGAGATAATAACTATCAAAATATTGACACTTGTTTATGTTTGGTTTTAATGTGAAATTACATCCAATGACAAACATTGTATTAAATGGAAAAAATATATTCTAAATAAACTTTAAAACCACTCAAATTAATAATTTATCACTATTAATTATTTCGATTAAAAAAAGTTGTTTTTAATTAAAATTTAGTAATTTTCACTATTCATCAGAATATGAAAGTTATCTGAAAAGTACCAAAATTTCACCCTAAGATAATTTCGATATTCCAAATCCAAAAATGAATTCCATTTTAAAAAATAAAACTAAAAAAATTTCAAAAAGTGGGTATTGCTATTCATAACGGCTAGTTTTAATAATATTTTATTAGAATATCGTTGTTTAGTAAAACCCGGTATTGCGTACAACACACACTATCGAGGAAGGTCGTGATTGTGTGTAATGCAAGCCAAGTCAGGGTTGCGTGTAGTGCATGACTCCTTTGTCGTTGCGTATAACAAAATACATTAAATATATATATATACTCAATGTTTCTTAGAATAACTACTATCAAACAAACATGAAATTGTGTGTAACACGATCGAAGATTAGTGTTGCGTATACAACAAGATAATACGGTGTTGCGTATAGTGCAAGATAATCTTGGTGTAGCGTAAAACAAAAGATATGAATGAAATTAAAACAAATATATCTTATAAAATCTCAGGTTGTTACGGATACCGTTTCTTGGAATAAATTAGTGATAGGGATATATATCTTTATAAATAAATTTACTAAAAAATGTACCTTTATCGAAATATATGTGCCTATCAAAAAAAGTTAATTTTTATTTTCTATCATAAAGAATGATTGACCATTTTTTATAGGGTTAAGCTATGTTTATGAAGGGAACTGGTTTCTCAAACTTTTTATAATATATAGATATGTTTCCGAGATCCATCAAGATAAATATATAATTTTCTATATCTTATATATTCAAGAGAAATCATGAAAATAAGAATATGTTTGATCACCAAGAGGAAAGAAATGTGCCAAAAAAGAATAATGAGAACATGATATTTCAAAAACATGGTAATAATATTAGGAAACACTTAGGTACTATCATAATGGGAACAAAAGTCTGTGTAAATTTTATATAATATTATCATAAGGTTCATGAATTAAAGAAAATTAATTATAATATATTATAAATTATTTTATCTATAAATATATATTGAATTATTCAAACCCATGTCTCAATCTTCATGGTAACTTCACAAAGAAATGTTCTTGGGGAAAATACCTATGAAAACACATAATTTTAATATAGTTTATTCCAATATTTATTATATACAATAACATTTAGTACAACCATTAAGTTCATTGGGCCTAGTTTAATTGATAAATTAGGTATATAACATAAATACTATCAACATATGTATAATGAAATTATTAAAAACCTACATAACATGCCCCTAAAATTCCATCATTATTTAAAAACTAAATGGGATAACCTAGGGTCGTACATAAGAAATATGTGATCTATAAAGCCCAAGAAGGGAAGAAATAGAGAATAGTATATTTTAAAGAAATATGTGAGATCCAAGGGTCATATAAAGGTTATATAAGAGGGTTAAAAATCCAAATATTTATCAATGAAGCATAATAAAACATGATAGAATAAAGGCAATATGGGAATGTGGGGAAAACATAAATCATGTAATAAACATATGTCAAGGATAATTACCAAGAAAAAATCACATGGTGGATAGTGTCTCATAATGGATTTGGTTTACCCCCTAATCCCATACATGATATCTCATGAGACTAAAACAATATCCAATACATTATAACTCTATCTCGGTTCACCCATCATAACATATACACGATCACGTGTTCCACGTAGAATATTTAACATAAATACCTATTTCATAAAATTTAATATCAAAATTAAAGAGTGTGGGACACATACATAGATGTATCTTATCAATAAAGTATAAGTACACCTAGGTAAATACGCATTAGTGTAAATGGGCATGTGTATTCTCTAAATAATTATTTTTCATGGAAAAATCACAGGATAATCTCTACATTATAATAAGGGTACTTACAGGTTCATGGGGGATTAATGAGAGTGAAAGGGGTTTATCATCACATTGATATCATAAAGTAAGGGGGATGTGTGAGAACATATAATAGGATAAATTTTTTTGAAAAAATCAAAACAATATGGATGTTATCAAATAAATATTATTAGGAGAGGATCCCTTACTTTAGTATATAAAGAAGAGGTGGAGTAGATCCCTTACTTAGGTATAGTAACATCTTTGGTAAAGGTAATAACGAGAGGGTTTAAATGATATCTAGTTATTAGAAAATAAAATGGACATAAAATGGATATTTATAGAGGCATAATATCATAATAAATTGATATTTATAATTATAAATATAAATATGGTTCTTGAATAAATAGGAGGAGGTGATCCATTACCTTGAGATTGAGCTTCCAAACGAAAATGATGAGATTTTTTAGATTTTGGGGGCACATTGGGATCTCTCTAAAGTAGGAAGGGAGGATTAAATTCATATTATATAGGTTTTGAGTAAATAATAATGGTATTTTTTGTGGGTTTATATATAGAATTAGATGATAATTCTTTATGAATTTCCAAACATTTTTTATATACTCTACATAATAAATTAATAAAAAACGAACACCCTCCCATTATTTTTGCACATAGTTTCAACCACTGTAAAGTGGTTTTCAATATTTTACATGTATATGAAATTATATCATTAAAATAACACCCTTGGTATTGTAGGAGTGATTAAAGATTACAAATAATTGATTTTAAAACTTTAAAATATAATATAGGTTTTAGAGGATTCAGTTAGGGTTTATAAAATTAATCAAATAATTTAAATAAAAAATTATTTTATATATTTTTACATGGATATTATTTATAAAATATTGTACAACACTTTTGGGTCATTATGTTTTATAATTCACATCATATCATACTTAATTTTGACCAAACAATTTGACTATATTAAAAAATATTGAAAAAATCCATGTTGGATATTTTGAAAAATATTTTTTATTTTATCCAAATAATTATATAATTATGATAATTTTAATTTTGGTTCATAAAACCAAATTTATCGAAAAATACAGGTTTTTAATAATCGTAGTTTTCTGAACCCTATAAAAAATATTTTTGACATTCTAAAAATATATTACCATAAATACTATTTAATAATGAAATTTTTTATAATGTATTTTTTTTCAAAAATTATTTTATTCATTAAAAGTAGTTTCTTGATTGAAAATATATATTTCTAAAAAATAAAATTTGTGTTTCATTGTATGAATGTCTATTTTTATCAAACTCATTATTTAATAAATTAAAATCTAATATGAAAAATAGATAAATATAATCATTGTTTGATTAAAATAAAATATAAAAATTAAAACTATTGAGGTCCATATACAATTATCTTTATTAAACTTGTAAAATCTCTATGGGCATGGTTTAGAATGGTGATATTTTCTTGGGGTGGTTCGGTGAACATGGTTTTGTCCATGATCTCGATGATTTTGAAAATATATCATAAACTGTTTTGTTCTTTCTTTAGTTTTTGAAAAGAAAATTGGGATTGGTCAAAGAACAATCCCATTGATGATATCACCCTCAAAATCTCTGATAAATGGGCTTCATATGGTACGATCGTACTAGTAGACCATTTCTTCTTCCATATTTTTCAATTTGACATTATCATAACCCTAAATATACTAATATTAATACTCACTATACAATAGTTATGATTATTAATGGTATTTTAAATCCATATGACTATAAATATCCAAAAACTAATGTAGGTCATGTGTTTTCTATAACTGGATTACATGATAGGATAATTATTCATTAATAATTGGAATTTCACTTATAAATATTTAGGTCTTTACTTTCTTCCCCATCAAAAACTTCTACCCATTAAATTTTAATTTGATATGATAAAATTTTTTAGGGTACATCTATTTTGTCACCTATTTCGGTACCCATGCCACACCCTCATAATTTTTGTTTCATTACAACACATTAACTATCTGAGTTATATTGTTTCATAGAAATTTTTCTCTACAGTCTAAGATTTTCACCAACTTCTCCTCATATGAAATATCATTCTACAATGGTACCATCACTATATTTAGTACATGTGGGGGTATATTATGTACTTCCTAAATAGTGATACAAGGAACAAATCATGTACATGATATAGGTTAGGTGTGAGTACTAATAAATAATCCACTACTCTGATGTGATCAAGGATATGAATGAGATCAATGCATCCTGGACTAAGCCTTCCATTATTCTAAAACCTCATGGGATTCTTCCATTGTGATATACAAAGTAACAATACATATATAAACATAAGCTCTATATATAATATGTGATTATCTAGATATATTTTCTATCAAATTTGAATGAATTTTATATAGAACAAAATGGTTTTAACTTTCTCTATCATCTGTTATATAAGATCAGGTTCTAGTATCTTTATCTCTGAAACTTCATCCTAGAATGCCATAGTCTAAAACCACTTCCCATAAAAAGCCTCATAAGGTTCCATTTGAATTATTTAATATAAATTGTTTATGTATAAAAACTACAATAGGGGAATGTTTTGATTGAAAAATACTTATAAATCAATTTCACATGATATCGACATATATTATTGAGTTTTAATTGTCCATTCAGACTGACCATCCATCTATGGTTGATAAAAAGTGATAAAGATCTGTTTTATACATAATTATTGCTAAAGGATTTTCCAAAACCTCAATTTAAACCTATAATCTCGATCAAATAAAATATATAGAGAGTAACTCAATATGGTATTACCACTTACCTTATATATATCCAACTAATTTGGTCAAGTGAGAAATATTCCTTGACATAAATGAAAATAATCGACTTTTTAAGGTGATTGACTACCACCCATATGGAATTATTTCCTATAAAATACTTGAGAGTCCTAAGATTAAATCCATTGTTATTTTTTTCATTTATATACTGGTATAGGAAATTGTTTCATTATACCCTTAGATTTTTTTGTTTAGCCTTAACTTGTTGGAATAATAAGAATCAAGATACAAACTTTTTAATATCTATCTTTTTTTATCCTACTAGAAGTTTTTCTTCAAATATATATACATCATAGTGATTCCTGGATGAATAGATAATAAAGATATTTACTCATTATCTATAGGTTACCTATTCATTTTCTATTTTTATAGGACCCATATTTGAGTTTAAAACCTTATAACTCCTTTATCAGTAATGTTTAACTCTAGAATATTCACTACCTCCTTCTATAACACCTCATTATCTTTCTCAGCCTCCTTGGTCCTCTCAAGAATGGATAGTTGAGAATTTTATTGATTAATGTAGGATGAATATAATTTAATTATTTCCATATAAACCCTTTTCATGTTCATGATTGTTGGATCCCTTATAATCCTCATCATGTTTAGAGTTGTAGGATCCTATCTACTCAAAGCATCTTCCACTTTGTTTATTTTCCCATGATAGTAAGGGATTGAAAAATACAAATTCTTTATCTTCTATAACCACCTTTTTTGGTGTATATTAAACTCATTTTTAGTGAATATATTCATGAGGAATTTGTGGTCATTTTATATTTCACACCTATACCTATATAGATAATGCCTTTAAATAATTAATGTGAATATATCCATAGTCAATTCTAAATCATGTGTTAGGTAGTTCTTCTCATGGATATTTATTTGGAAAGAGGTATAGGATATAAATTTTTTATTTTACATGGTTACACCACCCAATAACATTTTGGATGCATTGTTATAGAACATAAACCCTTACCCACTAGTTAGTAATGTGAGTATAAGTGTAAGTATTATCCTCCTCCTCTTCTTCTATTTAAAGATTTCGTTACATTCATCATTGTAAACAAAATTTTCTTCCTTATGAGAAATCTAACATAGGGGGATTCAAAATAATTATAAGATTCACTTAAATCAATGATAGTGCCTCTAAAATACAAGGAAACTATATATTTTTATAAAAAATGTTGGTTTGGGCCATCTTACGATTGCCTATATTTTTTAAGGATCTAATGATATCCCCTTGTTGGTGATAATATACCCATAAATAGTTACTTGTACTATCCAAAAATCACATTTATTATACTTTTTAAATAAATTTTTCTTCAAAAATGTCTTTAGTATAGTATTTAAATACTTCTCATGATCCTCTTTTATTTTGAATTAGTTAAGAAAATCATAAATAAAGACTACAAATTTTTTTTCAAGGAAATCACTAGAGACTCTATTAATTAACTCCACAATTATAAATGGAGGAATACTGAGTCCAAAATTGAATTAATATGAACTCATAGTTCACATACCACACATGAAAAGTATCAATGTGGAAATCCACATTATTCACCATTTTATGATAATATACTGATTGAAGATTCTCTTTAAAGAAGTATTGTGATCCGTGTAGCTAATGGAAAAAATTATCAATCCATGGAGAATGATATTTTTTAATCATAATATTTTTGAACTCATGATAATCAATGCATAGGTATATTGACCCAACTTTATTTTGATGAATAGGATTGGTGCACCCCATGGTGAAGAAGTTGGGAGCATGAACCCTTTATCCAGATTTTACTATTTTTTCTACTTCAGTTGCTCAATTTCAACAATGAAAATTACGTATGGATTCATGGATATTTTTAAATTTCTAGGGATAATATAAACTGAAAATTCAGCCTCTAATTTAGTAGGAAGACCGGAAAATTATTTTGGAAACACATCATTGTATTCCCTCTCAATGGGAATGTCTTCGAGGATGATATTTTCTTTTGTATCAGTTATTTGATCTATATATTATTTATTATTGAGAAAAAATATGAATCATTGAGATGAAGATAGTGTAATAGATTAATACTCCTACTTGAACTTGTATAAAATCAGATAATGATTCACGATATGGATGAACATTTCCTTATCTTGAAAATTTATACTCGATCTATATAAAAAAGTCAAATCCATGCATATAATTGAATCAAATTCCAAAAAAAGGTGTTTAAAAAGGTTTCACAGGAAATTCTTCCAACAAATTTGTATAGGGAAGGATTTGTGTGCTAGGAATGAAAATATTAACCAATTATCCATCTTTACTGATAACTCAACTTCCATGTTTTGAGGTGTTCTTTGAATAGTTCAATTAAACACTATTGATATAAAAGAATGCATAGAACTACATATTATAAGTATTATTTTAACTATTTGATTAAGGTGGTAATAATCTAGTTTATCTAAAATGGACATACAAATAAGAATTTTAAAACTATTAAACCAAAAAAGTGACACATAAAAACATTGAAGGGATAAATCTTAAATGAAAAATATTTCTTGACCTATGAATTAATAGGTTTCCATCTAATTTATACATGATCTATTTCCTAAAAAAATATATTATGGAAATTTATGTCCCCATCATAATGGTTCATAAATATATTTTGAATTAACTAAAGTATATCCCATGGGTGTGTCAAAATCAGTGCATAGTGTGACATATTGTCATGTATTGGGTGATAATTGAGTCCATCTCAATCCTCCCTTTTTAAGTTTATTACCCTATGGTACCTCTATTCATGAGAAACATCTACTTGAATTATCATAATAGAGATGTGTTTTCTTAAAAAAAAGTACTATACACTTTATCAAAATTTATTTTTTGTTTCCCATTGTTTAGAATTATCCATGAAGCTTTTACTAGATATTTCTAATCCTAATCCCAAAAATAACTAGACATTCTTTCAATTCCATTTATGAAAACACATAAATTTAATACACATTATTTGATAATTTTTTTACATTAAGGAAGAATTTGTACAATACTAAAGATAATGAGGCCAATTATCTTTGTAAAATTGGCTATATATCATAAAAACTTACAACAGAAGTACAATGAAATTATTAAAATCATCATTAGCATGATCCTAAAATTCTATCATTCTTATAAAACTATATACGATAACATGGGGACATACATAATAAATGATGAGATATAATCCCTATAAATGGAATAAAAAAATAATATAATAAGGTAAATAATTAAATGTGTACCAAGGGGTATATCTAGGCAACATAAGTTGGGTGAGAATCATAATCATGAACAATGACTAGAGATATAACATGATAGCATAAATGTGACATGATAATATGGAGACAAGATAAATCATTTCATAAACATAACTCAATAATAACTTCCAAAACAACATAATATGGTGAGAAAAGTCCCATTATGTATTAGATTTATTCACAAATCTAATACATTATGATTTATGTGAATAAATCATTATTTAATGTTTTAGAGTACTATCTGGGTGCACCCATTATAACATATACATGATCATGTGTTCCACATAGATCATTCAACATAAAGGTATATCTCATCACATTTAATCCAATGTTTAGGATTTTGGGTTACATTTATTGAAGTACCCTACCAATGAAGTATAGGTACATATAGGTTAATACCCTTGAGTGGAAATGGGCATGGGTATTCACAACACAAATGGTTGGCATTTAAAAATCATAGGATAATTTTGGAACATAATGGGGAAATAAAAACTTCATAGGAGGGATTAATGAGATTTAGAGGGGTGTCTCATCACATAGAGATCATAATAGAAGTAATATGTATGTGTCAGAACATTTCCCATAACTAGAAAATGGAAAACAAAAGCCAAAACATAATAGAGTTTCTTGAATAAAGAGAAGGATAATATCACTTACTTCGGCATAGTAATTTATTTGGTAAAAGTTATAATTAGGGGGAATAAATTATAAATAGTTATTATAACATCAATTATAATGTAAAGTGATATTTATAAAGACATGAGAATATAATCAATTGAGATTAAAAAGGCTAAATACATAGAAGGTTCTTGAATAAAGAGGTGGAGTCTAGGACCCCTTACTTTGAAATAGTAATAACTTATTTAAAGGTTATAATGATATGTGATAAATGATCTCCGAATAATATAAAATAATTTAGATAGTAAATGGAAAGTTATGATGTCATGAAAACATAATAAATTGAGATTCAGAAGGATAAATATGAAGAAGCTGCTTTAATTAGGAGGAGGAGATGATCCCATACCTTGAGAGAGAACTTCTAAATGTTTGGGTGGAGATTATTGATAACATGGTGTAATATTGGGAGGAATATATAGAGGTATAGTTAGATTAATTTAATTAAAAAATGGTTTTTAGTAAAAATAAATGGGTGTCTTGATGGATTTATATATAGTGAAGGTAGGATAATTCTTTATTAATTTCCAAACATATTTTTCAGACTATATATGATAAAATAATAAAAACTACAAAAAATCCCAAGGGTTTTCTGATAGTTTTTTATAAAATGATATGATATTCATTATTATACTTATTTAAGAACTGATATCATTAATATAATTCCCCTATTTATGTAGGGTTTAGTCATGTTTACAAATAATTGATTTAAAAAACTTAAAATATAATATATGTTTTAGAGGATTCATTAAGGGTTAATAAAAGTAATCAAATAATATCAAAAAATATTATTTTATAGGATAAATATATATTTTTTCTTTGATAACTTATAAGCAATATATTACATCATTTTTGTTTCATTAAGATGCCATAATACAAACTTCATATTTCTATAGTATTTATATTTAACCCAAAAATTCAACTTTCTCAGAAAATTGTAAAAAAATCACCATTGGATAATTTCAATATGGTTACTTCAATTTTTTTATTTTTATCCAAATAATTATCTACACAAGAGATTTTATTCTTTTAGATCAATAATCAATATTTATTTAACAACATTGTGTTTTTTACCACAATAGTTCATTGGACCTTATAAAAATTATTTTTTAGTTTGTGAAATTATATTATCACAAATATTATTTAATAATAATATTTTAATGAAATATAATTTATTTCATACATTTCTGAATTCATTTAAATGAGTTCCTTGACTGAAACTATATATTTTCCAAATATAAAGTTTTGGTTTCATTGTAACAAATTCTAATTTTTATCAAACTCATTAATTAATCATTTTAAAATTAATATTAAAAATGGATAAGTATTATAATTGATTAATTAAAAGAAAATATATAAATTCATACTCCTTGGTTCTAGATACATATCGCTTTTTTACACTAGTGATATCCCAAAGGTTTAGGTGTGTGATGGTGAGATTTTATTAGGGAGGTTTAAAATACATGGTTTGGGTCATGATCTCAATGATCTTGAACTTTTCAGGTAAATGATTCCATTCATGATTTAGTTCTTGAATATCAGCTTGGTATTGGTCAAGAGATAATCCTAGTGATGTTATCTCCCATAGAATATCTAATAAATGGGATTCATAGGGTATGATCAGACTCATTGAGGCCAACACTTTTTCCATCTATGTCAATTAGACATTACAATAACACTTGATATACTAATTTTAAGGGTCACTAAATAATGTCTATAGTTTCATTGTTTTTTAAGGATCCTAGACCAAAATAGAAAAATTATTTATTAAGGAAAAATATAAATTATAGAATTTTGAAGAACGAGAATTTTTTACAATCTCTTTAATGATGTGAAGTCATCTCTATTAGGATAAAATTAAACTAACCGAGATCCATTCCTACTATTTTATTAGTGATACCATTTTCCACTAGGTTTATCTCATGATAGACATGTGTAATAATGAAATTGTAATTTAATAAGAAATCCATGAATACCATCAATATAGCAGTAAGTCTTCAAAAAAGATGTAATGTACCATTCCTTATTGATTGTATGTGACTATTAGAGTCACTATCCACTCATAAATTATTCTAATATTTTTATCTTATGAAGCAAAAAACATTAATAAAACTTTTAATATCTACTTAATGATATGATGAAAATCCACATGATCCATAGAAATTTCTAAGAATCCATTTATTCTAATCACAAAAATTTTGCTACACATTTATGGGATGTGATTTCCTTTAAATGATCTATATTAATTTATTTCAATTCAATTTTTAAAAGGAGGCCTCCCGAAAGCCTCTAGGGTTTTACCTGATAGTTTATATTTATTAAAAATGCCTAGAAGTCTGATAAACATGAATTATCAATAAATGTTGTCATAGAATCCTTGAATTAAGGATTTTGAGTCCCTAAATATCACCATAATTCTCTCCAACACATATCTATCATAGAAACTAGTTCTTTTGAGAATAAAGGTGTTGTGGCTGAAAAACCCAAATACAGGAGCTCGACCACCACCACCACCAAGAGGTTATGAAGTTGTAGAGTGTAGGTGACTCCATTACACAGCTAAAATAATTCATATCGGGATTCCACAATGACACTCCTTAAATATAAGATATAGAAAATCTCATTCCACAGTGTTGAGGCTGTAGTGCAATTGATAAATAGGTTCTATGAATCCTTCCTATATTGATCCAATAAAGTACCCTTAGAATAAAGAGAGGCACCAAATATTTATAATCTTTTAAAAGAGGGTATTATATTTTTTTCCAATCTCTATATATGAGTAAAATGAGAGGGCCTAATAAATGATTTATTAAATCACTTAATCCAATCCATATCACAATTTTAGCCACTAGTACTATACTGATAGAAGAGATGACTGATTATCATGCCATTTTTGGAAGGTTCCCAGACTAGAAAACCAGTACATGATGAAAAAGTAAAACCACTAATAATACTCTTGATATCCTCCTATATTTATATTTGGTAGGTCAAAAAAACTTCTTATAGAAATTTTAGAATCATAAATCGAATATTGAGGTTGAAAATCATCACAGAGAGGATGCCCGGTCCAACTTTTAGTGAACAATTTGAGAGAGGAGTTCTTGTTAAAAGTCCTTCATAAGGAAGTCAAAATATTATGGTCAGAGGCTTTGATAACTGGCCATACAGGGGAATACATGTAGGTGAAATTACCTTTACCTATCCTTCCCATAAATCTACCTCTATGGAAGGCCAAATCAATGGATTTATTATTAATGATATTACAAGTGAACCTATGCATAAGGAATCCATTAAAATAGTGAATATTATTGATACCCAAGCCACCATTAGAAAGATATTGAATTTTTTTTCTAGAGTACTGTAAAATTTTTAAATTCTATAATTCTTCCACTCCATATGAAATTTTTAATACATAAATTCAAGAACTTAACCAATCCCAATGGCCATTGGTATATCAAAAAGGTGTAAACTAGCATGAAAATAATTTTGAATTTTAAAAATTATAATCTTCTATTAATTGAACCATTATTAATATTAAAATTTGAAAGTTAATTTTTTTATTTGATCAAAAATACTATTGAAATAAGAGGACTTAAGTCTCCTCTAAAATAATGTCACACAAGATAATTATAAGGTAATGATCTCTCTCTATATCTCATTATAAACAAAATATTTCTTTTTCTAGCAATCCAGAATCCATTACTAATGTAAATTAAATACTTATTATAGATTATATTTTTTTAATAAAATACATTCATAGTGAATTATAATGTGTTTTAGATACCAGATATTCCTTTTTCCACCTTTTAGAAAAAGAATAATGTCATCAGTATATTGAAAATTATTTGAGGTTACAATGGACCAAGATGCTTGCATCCATTTGAGCCTTTCTTGTTTCACATTGTGAGAAATTACTCTACTAAGGTAATATTTAGCAACAAAACATATAATTGTAGATATGAGATCACCTTGTCATAGCTCACCAGAGCATATGAAATACACATTGGGAGAACTGTTATTGAGCATTGAGATACGATATGAGATAAATAGAGACATCACCCAACTTATAAATGTGATAATAAAAATACAAAACTATGAAACAAATTATATATAAATTTCTAATCCATAGTGTCCATAGGATTATTAATATAATTTTTTATAGAAATAACTCCTTCAATTTTTATTTTTTTGAAAAAATTGATACACTATGCTGGAGGGCCAATGCAGTCTTGGATGCATCTTTTATTGGAAAAACAAAATTTATTGCATGTGATAATTTTATTAGAAATACTAGATATCTTATTTTCTATAAATCTAAAAAAAACCTTGTAAATGGTGTTATATAGGGTTACATGATTGAAAATATTTATATCACTAGAATTTTCCTATTTTGAAATCAAAGAGAGAAACTAATCATTGAGACATTGATGAATGGTCCCACTTGTAAAAAAGGGGAGATTGACATAAAAACCTTCACATATATAACATCCCAAAAAATATGAAAAACAAATTCAAGGAACCATCAGGAATAAGTAAAATACTTGTGTTATGGATAAATATAATATCATTTATTTCACATTCGATATGGAAACTAGTAAGGAAATTATTGACAATATTGGGAATAATACCCTCCATCAAATCCCCCTCCATACAAGGACCATTGAAAAGTTTTGATTAGTATGAGATAATATGATCTGATATGATATTATTATAATGAATTATTTTCTCCTCAAATTTTATATAGTAAAGTGGTCTAATAAATTTTTTAACCCTTTGAAGGCACTTACAAAATTTATTCTTTCTATACCTCTCATTGAGTTATTTGTTTTTAAATGTTTCCTCCTTCATATATTCTTTCAATGAGAGAGGATATTTAAATTTTAGGAAAATACAAACCTCTTGATAATTATAAAAATTTAAATCATCCATGGTGGATACTACTACATCTATTGAAGGGAGGATTCAATATAGGCTATCTCAAATTTCATCCCAATGAATGTGTCCCCACTTTAGATATTTAGTTTATATTTGAGAAGTTTCAACTTTAAAATAAAAGAGTTAACATAATTTCCACAATAACTGATTCCCCATAACTATCGGATGATCCTATAACATTTGGAAAGTCCATCCCATGCATTGTTAAATAAAAAATGGAATAGAAATTTCATCTCTTAGTTTTTTCAGCTGACCAGTATAGGGTGATGATCAGAATTTAGTTTGGGAAGTGTTATGGTGTATGTTGAATCCCATTTATGATGAATAATGTTATTTTAAATCCAAAATACTAAAATTATCCAAAAACCAAAGTGTTACATGTGTTTCCAAAAAATAGATTAATTGATAAGGAATTTATTCATTAAAAAAGGTAATTTCATTCATAAATGTTTGGGTCATTAAAATCCCAAGATTATGTGATTACTATTTCTGAGGATGAATTTCCTAAATATGTAGTGTTATATACATTGATAGTTACTATAAAATTTAAAATTATTTATTTAATTTTGGATTTTGGTACTATTTTATATCTTCCATGTTTACTAAGAACATTAGATATTTCCATAGAGCCTTAATAAAAAAGTTTTCAATCATGATTTTTGGGGTTAATATTATTGTAAGAAGGTTTTTACAATTATTCCTCTTTATGATTAAGAGACATACACTTTTTTAAAAAATTATTTATTATACCTATGGTTGGATTGTTTATAATCATTGTTATGGATTGGATTTCAAAATAAACTAAGAGAATTAATTACCATGAGAAGGATAATACCATTTGAGATGGAGATGTGGAAGACATTGACTTACGATAGGAGAATACCTCATCTGAATTACTTCTTGGACCACCTCTAGTACCTCTACATAATGAAATTAATTGAGAAAAAGAGTAGATGGGAAAAATGAATTGGAATGATATCATTAGAGTATATGATGCACCAATTATGTATGAATACATTGATGTGTTTTATAATGAACTACATAGACATCCAATTGAGTGTAATGTTTAGTTTTCTATAGATATAATTGCTTACGGAAAACCTATATCTATGAATCCTTATTAGATGGCCACAATAGAATTAAAGGGATGAAAGGAAAACCTAGAGAAGTTGTGTGATAAAATATTTATACAGTATATTTTTTCTCTATTGGTATCCCTTTTTATTTTCATTAATAATAAATATTAGTCTATAAATTTATGAATCGATTATTGGAAAAAAATGTTTTTTACTATAAATAACAAGTATAATATATTCTATATTTATTTCTTTTAGATCATATTCAATGTGATTAATAATTTCATATATTGATATTTGTTCTGTGTATCATCAACTATTATTAAAGAAGAAATATATTACATAAATGGGGTTTCATATGAGATTTGGGCATTATGAATTTATACTAACAACCTTTTGATTGACTTATGGACCCTCTGTTTTTATGGATTCGACAAACAAAATATTCAAGTATTATATTAATAATTTAATTTTTGTTTCTATTAATGATATACTGATGAAATCTAAAAGTTATGATAAGAATAAGGGTCATTTTAGAATCATCATTAAGACTCTTATAAAAAAGGAGATTTATAGAAAATTTAGAAAATGTAAATACTCAATTTAAGAAGAATCATTTCATGGCCATATTTTCAATAGATTCATTGTCTATAGATTTTTTAGAGACAATGGTAGTGAAAGAGTGGCTTACACCTTCTAAAATAATAGTTATATATAGATTCATTATATTAAAATGTCACTTTCGACAATTTATTTCAAAAAATTTCTTGATTAACTAAAACATTAACCATGTTTGTAAAAATAAAATATTTTATAGTATGTCTTTTTTAAAATAAATTAATCACTTCGATATCTTACTTTTCACAAAACATTGAGCTTAAAAAAACTCTAAAAATACTTTTATTTTAGCACAACCAATTTCAACTAGACGTTGGAATGATAGGAATGAATGAGATTAACTAGATTATGAATATATAGTTATATGTGTTTATAAAATGAATTCATTAGTTACAAGTTAATTATAAAATAAAATGTAAACCTATTAAACATAAAGGATGTGTTTTTATAAAAAACTATTTTTATGCCCACATTGGCATTCTATCTTAATAAATTTAATTATTCACTGTTAGTGAAAGATATTAAGGAGATTAATATTTTATATATTCAATGAAGTATTTTTAAATTCATACAATATATTTGATATGTTTAAAATAATAATAAATATATTTTTTTCCTAAAAAGGTATTTTTTTAAAAGTAAATTTTGACGCCTTTTAATAGCGCACTTGTTTTAAAACTAAAATTTGACACTTTTATAAATTTTATTTTAAAAAATAAACATTATTTTATAAATAAAAATATAAAAATTATCTTAGGGCGAGACTTTGGTATTTTTCAAAGAAGTTTCATTTTTTGTTGAATAGTGAAAAATATTTAATTTTAAATAAAAAATGACTATTTGGTCTATTTTATTTATATTGAAAAATTATATTTTAAATTTTTTTATTTTATAATTATTTTAATTATACATAAATAAATCCAATTTAGGTAATTTGAATCAATTTCACATTGAAAACGAGTATAAAAGTATTTCAAACTTTTAAGGTTTTTCACTTTCAAAAACTACTTTCCTATTGTATCAATAGGATTAATTTTTAATATATTTTTTTTTTCAATTATATAAATTAAATTTGGTTAAATGGATTCCATATTTGGAATCATAAGGTCCAAATTAGGCATCATGGTCATTTTTTATTTTTGGGATAAAATAGTTAATGTGGTAAAAATAAATATTTTCCACGGTAAAGGTAAAATAATGAAACGGGTTAAAGTGTAAAGGTAAAATCTTGAAATACCTAAATAATATAAAATATTATGGTTAGTTTATGTGTTAATAGACCCTAAAAATCATTTAAAATATTAATTATTTTCTAATCATGGGAATTAATTCCACCTCATTTTGGTTGTATTTGAATATAAACTAATCATTATTTAATCCCTTAAAACCACCCATCCTCAAATATAAATACTAACCCTCACCCCCCCTTTATCCTCAAAAGCCCCAAGTTACCTCAAATATTTATTGATCCCTCTCTTTAAAACTCTACACACATAAAAGTGATATGAGTCACACTAAAATAAAAATTCCTTAGTCTTTAAGGAATCCTCTGAGGAGATGATATTAAAGGGGAGTTAAAGTATGAAAAACTAAAGGAAAAAATTATGTAAAGGTTTCTCATCTCACTTTTTATTTGTGAGATATATTACTTATCCACTAATTTTTTTAGTTAATATACTTCACTTTGATATACAATATCATGAAACTCATTTTCTTAATGTTATTTAACATATCATTTGATAATTTTTACTTTTATGGGGCATATGATTAGACTGATAACAAAGTTGTAAGGGAATTCTTAACCCAATTTCCATTCTTTGGGTTAAACGTAAAATTCATTGATTATTTCATGATATTATTATCTTATGTTGCATTTACACTTTTTTTATGTGTATTTATAGTGAATACATATAATTTATTAATTTTATTAGTGGTCACTTCAATGATATGATATTTTTAAGGGACATTTATTTTAAAAATTACCTTTTTAAAATTTCCCTCAAAATACCTTTTTTTATTTCATTTGAATATTTTTTAAAATTGTTTCCAGAAATGTTTTTACTAATATATTATTAATTTTTAAAGCTATTTTTTACTCTAGTTTTACTTTTTAAAAAACATTTTGAAAGGATTTTTTTTATTTTTTTAAATGAGTATTTTTTGAGTTTTTCGACAAAATATGGGAGGAATGTTTTTTAAATTATACTTCATGAGAGGATTTCCCGACCATTATGAAACCTTAAGGAACTGTAGCTTAATTTTTAAAATTAAATGGTTATTTTTAATGAAATTTTTTTCATTAATAATTTCATGGCACATTAATTTTTTTTTTCAAAATAAAAATGATATTTTCCTCAAGAATTATTTCAAATGATTATTAAAAATTATCTTCCATCTAAGGTAACATTATTTGATGTTAAATATTATTTAATTGGGATATTATTCAAGAATACCACCCTTATTATTTTTATCACTTTTTTATGTTTATGATGGATTTATATTTATAAAAACTATTTCTTTTCCATGAGTTATGTTATAATGAATTTTTTATGAAACTATTTACTTTCAATGGGTTCTCATGTGATGCATGATTTATGTTATTGTGGAAAAAATATTTATTATTTTAATTGATTGATGGGTGGGACCTATATCCCACTCCAATTCATGGATTAATGAAAAATTTTATATTTGATTAAATGGTACATGGGTGGGCAGCCCAAGACAGCAACAAAAGGGTACATTGGTGGTTAGCCCAAACCAATAAGAAAAGGGTACATGGGTGGTCATCCCAATCCTAAAAAAGGTATACGAGAGTTACTACCAATCATAAAATAAGAGGGTACAAAATAGGTCATCCTAAGACCAAAAATAGAGCATACACGGGTGTTCATCACAATCATGAAGCAAGTACATGTTTGAATAACCCAACCCTAACATGTTATGAATGACACGATAGTTAACCTTGATATAATATTTTATATGATTATGTGCATGACACATTACATGTATTAGGAAAATTTTATTATCTAATGATTAATGTCTTATGAACTTCTATTATTTATTCTATTGTTCAAGATTATTATATTTGATATGAAAGGTATAATATTTAATTGTTATGTTTATGTTTTTATGCCTTTATTCTTATATTATGAAGAATATCTCCCTTGTTTACCCTTACAGATAATTTGAGCTCAAACTTTTCTAATATTTATTTCACATAGGATATGATGATAGGTATTATGTATTAAATGTCAAAAAGGGTTCAAGTTAAGAAGGGATTACTGGGAGATGATGCTAACATTTTATGAACCAGTTGTTTTTGTTTCCATGTTTCTAAATAAACTAAACCCATATGGTCTTTGGACTGATTTTTTATGTTGTAATATTTATATTCATCTATTTATATGTAATATCTTTGTATGAAAAGATAGGGTTGCTATAGTTTAAATCAGAAAAAGGTTTATTTAACCTTCAAAAACTAAGATAAAAACCTTATTAAGAAACCTAATTGTCAGTCTAGGTTATAATCCTAGAGTTTTTGGTAATAATCATGAATAAACAAAGTTAAACCTCAGGATTCATATATTGAAAATTTATAAGAAATTTACCTTGATTATGTGGTTTTCCTAGTCTTATTAGTTCTTCTCACACTAATATTTTAAGGTTTTATACAATCACTGATGCCAAGAGGATTCATGTTAATGGTAAATATGACAGGCAATGGAATGGTATTCATTGTGAGAAACTAAAATAAATGGAATCTAGGATATAAAATATTATTATTATTTATGATCATCAATCTCATAATATGATTGATAATCTCAATTTTCATGAGTTTCTTTAACCATGTAATAAGAGAATGATGGAGTTTCATGATGACCATAGAGGAAGTGGCATCAAAGAGAATGTTTTTGAGGAATATGAAGATGTTTTGAATGTAAAAAATAATAAACCAAAGACAGTAACTATAAAGGAAAAATATAGAGTTAAGTAAACTAAATGGAAAGAATAATGTTCTCACAAATTCCTTATCAATAGAAAAATTTATTAAATGTGGAAAGTATGGGAAAAATAAAAATTGGTGTCATTTGGGGAATGCTTTGGATGAAAATCATCATGGTGGTCTGAGTAATGTTTATATTGCTAATGATGATGATAATATGAATGGAAATAAATAATTAAATGGTGAAACCTGGTTAATGGTTTAATAAATAAGTTAAATCCTTGAGTGTTTACGTATTGGAATTCAAGAATAATGTTATTGAAGTATTTTATCATATTACGGAATAATGAATCATCAAAGGATTATTCCAATGTATTTTTACAAAAGCATTTGAATATATATTTTGAAAGTTACTATAACCATGAAAGTTGATTGCGGTGGTAAGGTGATATTTTTGGAGAATATATGATTAAGGGAAGGATAACCCTTAATACATGCATAAATATAGGATAATAACGGGATAAACAAATATTTTTTTGTGATAAAATAAAAGGGGTAGTATTGATGAGCTTGGAACTGATTATTAATATGATGAAAAGGTGGTTTATGGATTGAGTTTATAGAATTATTGGATTTATGGTATGAGGAAAGAGTTAATTTTTTAAATAATGAATGTTTTAACTAATTGTTTTTGGTAATTTATAATGAAATTTTTAGAGAGTACAAGATACAAATAATCACATGTTTGGTGTTTGAAAATTAAGAGATACACCTAGTTTTTTGGGGAATTAATGATTTTGTTTTTCAAATTTAGTGAATATCATTTGAAAGCTTTGGATTTTAATATATTGGAAGGTTCATATGGGTAAAAATTTATGAAAACTAATACATTTAACATTGGATGGTGTTTTAGATACTAATGTATTACTTAAATATATAATGATTTGTGACTATTGAATAACATGTTCTAACAATCTTGTTATGATGATAATTAGAGATATAATAAATGAATTTTCTTCCCACTATGAATCGTATGATCCACTAAATTTGAAGTCATTACAATTTCAACTTCATTTATTCGATTTAGGAATAAAGTAGAGATTGATAGAGGTATAAATAAAGAGTGATATTATACTTATTAGATTAATTCAAGTAAGTATATATTCTCAAATTATTTGGAAATAAAATGTTTTTCTATTATCATCATTTCTGAGGATATCAATGAACTTTTTCAGACCTAATTGCTATGTGGTTTTGTGGTCATTAACCTTCTAATGACCATGTTCTTTATCATTATACATCATTACTTGATAGTTATAATTCTATTTTAACTAATATTATCCTAATCAGAATCCTATTTTTGTGGTAATCTTCACCTTTTACTTTCCCTATTTTTAAAAGGATGTTTTATTGACCATTTTTACAATGTGGGGTTCCCACAAAGGAATTTTGAAATATCTAGCTTAGATTTTAAATGTATAATTTCAAATTAAGATATATATTTTTCAAATTCTTGATCATATCAGTATGGTAGTTTATCTATTGGATCTCCCACCAAATATCTCTCGAGATTTGGATGTGTTCCATGTATTTCTCTAGAGGAAGTACAAACCTAATCTTTCTCATGCACAAAACTCAGAGGTCATACCAGTGGATCATGATTTTTCTTATAAAGAATAATCAGTAGATATTTTGGATCACAGAGATAAAGTTTTACGAAACAAGACTACTTAATAGGTTACTATTTTCTAGAATACCACTAATTTATGAATGCTATGTGGGAACCTAAGGATGTGATGAGAGAAACTTATCCTCATATATTTGTATTGAGTATCAATTTATTAGGGGAAAATTAATTTTAATAGAGGTAAATTATAGCACCCCAATATTTTATAGTATGACTTATTTAAAAAAATTTAATTTCTTATATATCTTACTTTTCATAAAATACCAAGCTTAAACTAACCCCAAAGTATTAGTATTTTAACATAAATATTTTCACATAGACATTGGAATAGAAAGAAAGAACGAGATTAACTAAATTATGAAAATATATTTGAATCATTTTTATAAAAAGTATTCATTGGTTACCAATTAATTTGAAATGAAAATAAAAACCAACTGAACATAAATGATGTATTTTAAAAAAACTATTTTATGCCCATATTCGTATGTTATCATGATAAAATAAATTATTCAATATTAGTGAAAAATATTAATGAAATTTTTTATGTTATATTTACTATAATTTTTTTATATTTATCCAATAAGTTTGATCAGATTAAAATAAGAATAAATCTAATTTTAATTATAAAAGCTATATTTCTCTAAAATGAAAAGTCTTCGCCTTTTAATGGCGCGCATATTTTAAAAATATATTTTGAAAAAATTATATTTTTTATTTTAAAAAATAAAATGTATTTTTAAAGAGGAATATAAAAAATTATCTAAGGGTAATTGTTTTCAGAGAAGTTTCATTTTTTTATTAATAGTGAAAAATATTGATTTTTAATTGAAAAATGACTTTTTTCTAATTTATTTATATAGTTAAATTATAGTTTAATTTTATTAAAAAGTATTTTTAGTTTAATTATACATCAATAAATCCAATTTATATAATTTGAATAAATTTCACATTGAAATTGGATATAACAACATTTCAAACTTTTGAACTTTTACACTTTAAAACCCCTCTTTCCCATTGGGTCTGTAGGATTAATTTATAATATAATATTTCCAATTCTGTGAATTTAATTTGGTAAAATGTATTCCAAATTTTGAATTATAATTCTATAATTAGGTATTGAGTTCATTTTATTATTTAGGCATAAAAAATTTACAATGATAAAAAGAAGGATTTATCACGATAAAGGTAAAATAGTGAAATGAGTTAAAGTTAAAAGGTAATAGATTAAAAATATTAAAAAATACAGCATTTAGTGGTTTATTGATGTTTTTATTGACCATAAACAGACATTAAAATATCAATTATCATACAAATTCTGGGAAATTAATTAAACCTTAATGTGGTTGGATTTAAATATAAAATAATCATTATTAAATCACATTGAACCAACCCTCATCAAGTATAAATACCATCCCACACCACCCCCTTTATCCTCACTAGCCTTTATTCTCATAAAATTTCTAACAAGACCTCTTCTTACCACTCTCCCCATGTTCAAGTACTACTGGTCTTGTAAAAAGACCAATTCCAAGGTATTTATGGGATCCTCTAAGGTGGTTATATTATAGAGGAGGATAATGTATACAAAACTAAAGGGAAGCATGAGGTAAGGGTTTCTCATCTCTCCTTTCTTCATAAGATATATGTATTATTCACCACATATTTAATTTTTTTGGTGTATATAATTTCCTTTGATATATAATATCATGAATCTCATTATCTTAATATTATTAAATGTATCATTTGATAATTAATACTTTTATGTGGCATATGATTCGACTCATTACAAAGTGATAAGGAAATTATTAACCCATTTTCCATTCATTAGATTAATAATATACTTCATTGATTATGTAATTCTATGATTATGTGTGGGATTACTATATATTATATTACATTGCATTTTCACTTGATTTTTGTAGATTTATAGAGAATCCACATAATCGATTAATTTTATTAATGCTCACTTAAATGATATGATATTTATAAGTGAATTTATTTTAAAAATTATATTTTTAAAATTTACATTAAAAATCTATTTTCTTCCTAATTGACATTTTCTAAAATTATTTTCCAATTTTTATATTATTCTATTATTATATTTTTATGTAATGTTTTACTCATGTTTGACATTTTTATAAACGTTTTCAATGATTTTTTCACTTTCTAAATGAGTTTCTTTGTAAATTTTCTGAAAACATATGAAAGGAAAGTTTTTATAACTTGGAAAACATGAGTGTATTTTACCGCTGTCATGATGCCATAATTCCTTGAATAATCATTTAAAATGTTACAAGGTTATTTTCAAAGAATTTTTTTTCTTATATAATTTCAAAATATTTAAAAAAAATCAAAAAAAGAAGAAGATATTTTCCTAAATATTTATTTCAAGTGACGACTCAAATTTATTTTGCATCTATGATAACATTATTTGATGTTATATATGATTTATTGGTGATATTATTAAATAAAAAAACAATTATTATTCTTATGTTTGGTTAATATTTATGATGGTTTGATATTTAGGAAACTTATTTCATTTCTATAAGTTATGTTATGATGAAAAGTTTATGAAACACATTTCTTTAAATGGGTTTTGATGTGATGAATGTTTTATATTCTTGTGGAACACATATATATGATTTTTATTGTGTGATGGGTGGGTCCAATATCTCCTCCTACTAATTTGGGTAATGATAAATGTTCTATGAGATCACTGGGTACATAGGTGGGTAGCCTAATCCCACAAAAGGGTATACAAGTGTTCAGCCCAACCCCCCCCCATAAAATGGTACATGGGTGGTCATACCAATACTGAGAAAAGAGGGTATATGGGAGGTTATCCTAAAATTACAACATGATGGGATACTAGAAGTCATTCTAAGCCTGAAACTAAAGGGTACATGAGTGGTTATCCCAAGATAAAAGCACATACATGGGTGAATATCCCAAACCTAACATGTTATGAATGTATTGATATATATCATTCAGATAATATTTTATAATATTATTTGTATGCCACATCTCATGTATTATTCCAATGTTATTATCTCATTATTCATGTATTATGAAATTTTATAGATTATTCCAAAACTCAAGATTATTATCATTGATATGAAGGGTATAATTTTCAAGTTTTATGTTCATATTATTCTTCCCCTATACATATGTTGTGATTGATACTACCTTGTTTATCCTTATTGGGAATTTCAGATTACACATTTTTTATGATTCTTTTCCCAAAGATACAAAGATAGTTATTAAGTATCATAAGTCAAAAAGGGTTCTAGTTATGAATGAATAAGTGAGAGATGATGTAGGTGTTTTATGAACCGATTGTTTTTGTTTCCACATTTCTAAACACACCAAACCCTTATGGTCATGGTATGATATTGTTATATTGTAATACTAATATTCATCTATTTAGATTTAATATCTATACATGAAATGGGTGAGTCTTTATAAGGTTGAAATATAAAATGGTTATGTTCATATGGCCAAAATAATAAAAAGTTTGTTTTGAATGATTATAGTGGATATTTTTTAATAAACTAATATTGACCTTACCAATTTGAGTGGATGGATTTTTTATATGTTTTGATACATCAAATAAGTAATTTAGATGTTTCTAAATACTTAATGATATACTTTTTCCATATGAATGAACATACTTAATGATTAAATAGTATAATTACACAACCCATGATCGTGATATAGTAGCTATAATCCTTGAATTGAAGATATAGAGGCATTACATTTGTGGGGAAAGAAGAAAAATGTATAAATATCAAATAAATTATATAAAAATATGCTAAATATATTTTTTTAACTTGAAACTGTGATATACATAAAAAATCAATGATTCTGATTTATCAATAAAATACAGTCTTAGGAAGAAAAATAAGGTGGTTGATACATTGAGCAGAATGATCATGGGGTTTTGACTAAAATAACTAATTTAAAAGATCCTCTCTTTAGGGAATTAGTGAAATTATTTATTTGAATAATTGTGGAAGGGTAAATTTCACATCTGTTAATAATTTCCAAAATAACCTTGTTAGAGAAAATAAAAAGATCCCATCTTGATGAAAATAATATTCAGAATAAAATCGAAACCATAAATGATGGTATATTAGTTAACATGATATATGAAGATGGTATATTGAAATTTTTATAGAGTCTATGTATTCAATTAGTGTCTATGTTAAAAATAGAGGTATAAGATTTTTCTCCAAGATAAAATTTATCTATAGGCCATGCAAGATTAAAAATCCAATAATATTTGAAAGAATATTTTTGGTGGGAAAATATGAAACATGAAATTGAAGACTATGCATCAAGATGATTACTTTATCAATAGTTAATGGACAAGAGAAAACTTCCTAAATGATTTATTATATATCTACCCATTCTTATGTTTAAATGGGATGATATTTATATGAACTATGTCATTAGATTTCCAAATACTCCTTGAATGATTGATACCACTGGGGTTATTATTGACCCCCCTATAAATTCTATATATTTCTTCTCTATAAGGGAAGATATACCTATTGAGTTACTCAAAAGAAACTATATTAATGATGTTGTGAGAATTTATTATGCACCTCTTTTGATTATATCTGATCATGATCCATAGTTTACATAAAATTTCTATATGAGTCTTTCGATGCAAATGAAATCGAGAAAAATTTTAACACTACTAATTATCCTCTATTATATGGATAGTTTTAAAGGGATATTAATGAAATATATGATATATTTATTTCTTGATAAATTAATGTCAAACATATTTGGTATTTTTAATTATTTTTTAAGAGTTTTATATAATAATAACTTCCATTCAAGGATTCAAATGAAACAATATGAACAATTTTTCAAGAAAATATAGTATACACTAATATGTTGGGAATAAGTTGTTGAATATAATCATTTAGTGACCTAAATTACTTCAGATACAATGGAAAAAAATGAATAATTCAGAGATATATTATAGATTTAAAACTAGAAAAAAAAGAATGCTAATAAATAAAGTAATTATTTATAATTTGATGTGGGCCACCATGTTTTCTTAATTGTATCCCTTTTTTGGGGTGTTATATGTTTTGAAAAGAAAGGGAAACTACGAATTAGGTGAATTTTAATTTTAAAATTTTACAAAGAGTTATAGTTGTGGTATACAATTTCATAATAAAACCTCCCCTCTCTAAAGTTCATAATTTGTTCAATATTTATTTTTTGAGGATGTATATGTCATACCCAATGATTGTACTCCCCTCAATGGAACAAGAACTAAAACATGATTTATTTAACTGTAAAGAGCCTATAAAGATTCATAAATCTGAATAACTATTAATGTGATACTGGATGACTTTATTAGTGAAGGTACATTAGAGAAATACTAAAGTAGAACAAGTAACATGGAAACAAAAGGATGTAATGATGACGAACAATCCACATTTTTTTTCAGGAAATGATATGCATAAAAATTTCATGAATGTAATTTTTTAATTGGGGAATAATTTAACATTGAATATTAAATTATATTTAGTAAACATTTCATTCTAATGAAACTAAGCTACAATGAAATTTTTTATATTTCATAGGAAAATAATTTCCAAATTGATTGTATGAATATTGGTTTTGAAATTAATATATCATAATTTAACGATAATATATTTTTGATATTTTAACTTTGAAATTAATTCTTATGAATAATTGAAAATGTATTATTAATTGACTTTAATTTTAACTATAATTATGCATTATTAAATATATAATCAATCATAAAATTATTATAATTTGGTTATAAATAATGGAAAAATAAACTTAATGTAAAAAAGAGTGAAGTTTTATAAAAAATATTTTATACATAAAATGTATTTATAAATTAAAATAATTTATATTGATAAATGATTTTAAGGAAATTATTATATTTTATATTCATTAAAATGTATTTATATTTAACTTATTGTTTTTCCTATTTAAAGCGTTATAATAATACATTCATCTTATGCTTGAAAAATGCATTTTAATATTTTTTTCATATTTTTGGTATTTATTTTTAAAATAATTTCTTATATATGTAAGAATTGAATTTGAGAAAAAGAATTTCAAAATTTTAAATCACAATTTATTAATTTGGTTAAAAGTTTTATTTCTTTTTTCATCATTATGAATAGTAACCAAGGTATAAAATCATTACTTTGATAAATGTTAAAATGGGAAAAGGCGAGTAAAACTAAAATGAAATTGGTTAAAATGACCTAAAAACATATTTAAATTATATTTTATGATATTATATATAATTTTACTATGTAAAAATTATTTTTTTTTACAATTTTTAGCAACTGAATTGGAGTATGACACATTATATATAATATTATTTCAAGTATTTTCATGTTTACCACTTACCACCCTTAGAAAGAGGCACCAACTCTCAACTCTAATTAAAAAACATGAAGAAACATATCTCAACTATATAATACACAATTAACTTTCCCAAATCACTCCCTATCCATTATATATCATGATATCACCAAAATACTATATCATAAATCCTTAATGTGTAAACCAATGGAGGTTACCCGAAGTAGAGTCGTTAACTCCCTTCTTCTTAAACCCTATAAAAAATAAATAAAAATAAAAAAATAATTACATAACTATATTCAAAATAATTATATGATTTTATTTCTTTAGTATAACTATATTATGTGTTCATTCCATACTATGGAGAGTGAAAACATCACTCGTTCATAAGAATGGCCTGTCATCTCCCCATGGAAGTGTAATTTTTTTCATCACACCGTTACATGTAAGGAAATAATGATATAATTAATGAATATAAATGATATTTTGGTCATAATTATAATTATTAAAATATAATATTTCAACTATCTTATTTACCTTCCATCTATAAGAAAATGATTATGTATCTTGTTCATAAGTGTGCACTTCCACCCCCATGATGCGATGCAACACATTTTCTGTTACCAATTTGTGTTGATATTGATGAAATTTTATATAAATAATAAAACTTATATTTATTATATTAATATTTTTTGATATTATTTAACCATTTCATAATACCATGACTGATGAATTATATATCGAAGTAATTTTTGAGAAATTAATACAACTACATTTTGTTGTTGATGAATTAAAAAACAATTTAGTTAATGGATTTCAAATGATTATAAAATGACCTTATCAAATTTAATATGGATGAATATTTTTATTGATAAATTATTTAATAATTTTAAATTCATTATAAAAGAGGATACAAATATGTATGACTAACCAAATTCCCAATGCAAGGGCTTTTTGTTATAGTCTAATTTTATTTTGGGAATGTTTATGTTAATATTTACTTTTATAACAATACGTAATCCTATTATCTTAGACCAAATATCATTTATTATAATTTTTTATGATTTGGTATTATATATTTATATTCTATTTATTCTATTATTATATGAAGAATACACAATTAGGTTACATATAAAAGAATTTATTTTAAAAATCATGTTTTAAGGTATTAATTCAAATACTTTTCTTCTTTGAAAAGAACTAGTTAAATATTTCAATAATTACATTAATTAATATCTAATGTTTATATGAATTATTTTTTAAATTCTTATGACTTTACTATATTTTTTTTAATAAGTAATATTGAAATGATTTTTACAAAATTTTATTTGTTCTTTCAAAAAATTCTAAATTGATTGTTTTATTTCAATGTATATGCTGTGATTATATTTGACAACCTCAAAAATAATTTTTCTATATATTTTATTTCATTTATATGTTTCTATGGTTATTAAAATAAAATATGTTTCTATAAATTTATAAGTGAAAATAAAAGGGTATTATTTTTTATATGTAATGAAATGAATTTTAAAATACATTTATAATTTTGTTCTCTTAAAAAGGTACAAGGATGTTTTTATTAATGATTGGATTTTTTTTTTATTTTCTATTTATAAAAGACTTGGTTTTACTAAAAAAATATTTTATAATGAATTAATTAGATTCTTTCATCTCTTATTGATTCTAGGTTTTTTAGTCATTAACATTCTCATAATCACATTCCTGATCAGTATATATCATTTAATTGGAAATTATTTTATTCTCGATGTAGAATTTCAAGTATAATATATTTATATGGAATTATTTCATGATTATAAATAATATCGTAATAATATTCTAATTCAATACATGGTGTTATTTTAGAAATCCTATTAAAAAATTTATTTCATTTCATGGAGAAATATTCTACATTCTTGGTTCAAAATATATATTTATTGATTTATAAGATATTTTCAGAATAAATTATTTTGATCATTTAGTATATGAGGATTTTATTAGATATAAAAGTAAATGTTAGGGCCCAATTATTGATAAATTATTGATGTATTGACATGTATCATGAGATAAAAAAATAGGTATGACATATTTTATAAGTATCTAGTTTACACCTATATAATTATTAAGAATGTATTCTCAGAGACCTTAATGGTAAGATTCATAATATCATGGTTATGGCCATGATAGAAAGATATTGGATTTATATAATTTTATATTTCCTTTATGGAGAAATTAGTTTCATATATCCATGTGAGCTTTATGTCCATTTTATCCATGGATGTGTTTTGATATCAATATATTGGTTGAATGAAACATGTTTTGGTTATCTACTCAAACATATTGATTATTCCTTACATAGTCATGAAATATTTTAATGTATATAATCCTTAGTGAGAATACAAGATCACAAATTATTTGTTTTCCTTTTCCCATGATATGAATAAGGACTCTATGAATGATTTCAAGGATTTATGAATTTTTCCTATAGAATATTTTTATATTTTCAATATAGTTTGGGAATCATTTATATATTTATTTTTCTAAGAATCCTAAATTGATCAATAATTAATTTTCAATCTATTGAATCATGCAACATTATAATAAATTAGACACTAAATCTAGTTTTCTGGTTTCGATGTTAGTACATTGATTTAGATAATAAAATTTTCCATTATTAACATAATATGATACCAATATAATTGAGGAACTTTTTACATTTCATTGAGACTAGAAAAGAATTCCAGGTTGATTCAATCTATGATACACTCTAGGATACTAATAATGATAAAAATATATCTAGAAATAAATAAACTTTAATTTCCTATATTAACTTGAAAAAAAATTCCAAGAAATTCATGTTAAAAGTAGTATGATGCAAACCTATTTAAACTTATTCAACCAATCCAATTAATTTCTTTTATTAATTTATTTTATGTCTGTTGATTAATATAATTATATTTTATTTATCATACATAAGAGGTGAGAAATGTACCTTATTCGATGACATAACATCATGAATATTCCAATATATCAAATTTTTATGATGTATAATATTTTGGATACTTCTTAGATACTATTCATTTATCTCACCCTAAAATAAAAACTCAACAATATCTTCATCAAGGTGGATCTCATCTATAAATATATTACAATACGTTCCATGTAAATAATTCACTAAAATGGATTTCTTCATGGGTTTTTTAAATTTGAAATCTTCTACTCATTACCTTAAGATGATATCATCATTACATTTTATTTACAATATAATATGCTAAATCAATCTAGGATGACTTCTTCATCATCATTACAATATGGTTTTTGATATCCAACTGTAACTCTATTGTTCTCCCCTAAGACCTAATTTCACAATTAATTCTATACACTGTAATAAAAAATAAAATATACAATGGTTAAGGGAATAAATTGGATCATATTTCTCCATAATGAGGAATTAAATGTTAGGAGGTTTTCCCCAACCATGTTTCTCCATTATTCCTCAATTGTCGTGTTCTTATCTTCCCATATTCTTGGGATACATACTAATATGATCATGCAAATTTTTTTGTGGCTACACCCTTTTAAAAATATCATATAAATATTAATGTTATTGGAATTTAATTACAGAAATAATATTTATCTTCTTAATATATGATTGTTATAGCTCCTCGATAATTCTGTCCCTTAAAATGGGATTTCCCAATACTTCTACAATTAAAGAATTATACCCACAGTTTAATACATATTGCTGAAAATTATTACAATACATGAACTTCCTAACTAATCATACCTTATTTTCTCCAATAAACACTTTTATGTATTTCCAAATCAAATCTCATGCTTCTTTTAGGAAATTTCAATCCATGATTGAGCTCATTTTGGCGAACCTAATACTTAAAAAAATTATTCTATCCATCATTTTCATTTTTATATAATTAACATCTTTTTTCCAAATATATATATAATTTAAACATTCAATATTTATTGAAATAGATTTATTACTACCATTAAATCATTTAATGGATGGAACCTCTTCCTTCAAGGAAACTGGGGAAGAATCATTTAATTATCTAAATAATATTTTTCCATCATATAGATATTTTTTTAAATAAAAATATTCCTTAGAAACATGTTTGGTAGAATACTTTCACTCACTAACATCTTATGAATATATTTCTTTAAACAATTCAATATTTCCATTTTTATATGAAGTGTAAGGTATCTTATATTGAGAATTTATTTATTATTACCAAAAGATATTATTTTATATTTTGAATACTTTTTATGCATTTAGACATCATCATCATGAATTATTTAAAATTAATATATTAGTGAGAAATGTTTTATATTAATAATTTACTTTATATCCATCTATCCATTCTTTACTAAAATATATTCTTTAAATTCATGGTTCTTATATATAATATTGTTAATGGATTCATCTTTATTAATAATTAATTCAAAATGATCATTTACTTCCTTGGAACATTTTTTTCAATTCTAATTATCCATCATGTTATTTTATTTCAAATTTCATTTATAAAATAATTTTTTTCATGGAGAATGAAATGAAGAAATCCTAGTAGTCCATCAATTGATATTTCATGTGAATCCATAGAAATTATATAACTTCCACTAATGTTTGGATCTTAATAAGCATATTTTGAGAAATAATTCCTATATACCTCAAGATCATTTGATATCCTTGATTATTTTATGGTAGTGGTTTTTGTAACATCCTGAGTTTTAAGAAAGAAACACTATGTTCAATAGAAAACCCGATACCCTACATCGAGCTTAAAAAAACAACTAAATTTTTTTATTTAAAGTTAGCATTATAACCTAGTCATTGGAATGGTGATAATAAATAGTATCAAGTAAACTGTAAAATATTGTTTAAACATGTGTAATACCCTGAAAAATTACATATAAATTTTTGTCATTTGAATGGGATTATTTCAGAACCAGGATCTGAGACAGTACGTGATTCAGAGGCCTGGAGAGGCTGGAATGTATTTTTAAACATTATTTGAAGTAAGTTAAGTAATAATGTGAGTGGGATTTTATAACTTTTGAACCAGTGCTCAGATCAAAAATTTGAGGGAATTGTTGAACTCAGAATGCCAGATTCACCTAGAAAGGACTTAATTTTGACCAGCAAGGTTTGGACAAATAAGTTAATTTTTGGACTTTTTCAGAAAATAATAAAATAACTTAGTAAAAAGCTATTTTATTTTCTTTCACACCATTGAGCAGTAGACAACGGTGCTACGGTGTAGCGATGCGACAATGATGAGGTGCATTAAATGAGGATCGTTAATTGATCTTTGTGCAAGAATAATCACTACGCTATTTCACACATGATATAGTGTAACAATGCAACATTGCAACGTAAAAGAGACACTACGACGTGTTTATTTTTATTAAACTAACATGATGGAGAGTTGAGAATTAAAAAATTGGGATTCTATAACAAACCTATGGTGGAAATATTTTCTAACGAAGAACAATGTGTGCCAAAGAAACCATCACCAACGAAGAACACTGTAGGATCAGAGCGTAGGGAAAAATTTCATAGAGAATGAGAACAGATCCGGTGATTGATGAGAGGTGGAAAATTACAGAGGATCACAGATCGATGAATGGTGGATAATTCAAGCAAATCATGAATCTACGATTACACAGATCACAATACATCATCAATGATAGATCATAAATCCAGGTAGGGGTTTATGCTTTACTTGGGATCGCTGTTCTTTCCCATTATTCGTTCTAAAACAATGAATGCTTATCAACCCATGAACCGGTGGATCCGAGAATCATGTGTTCTTGAGAGAGAGTAGTTAAATTCGTGGACTTGAATGGTAGGGAAGATTCATTTATTGAAATCCCAAACCTCCACTTTGATTATACAACTCTAATACCGAGGGCATGGGATGACACAAACAAGGCTCGAGTCCCACAACCTTGCATGTTCTTGTGAATTATTCGTGAAAGATCTTTCAAAATGGTGGAAAGAAGAATTAGAGGGCTTGGCAGTCAAGGCAACACACCACGGAGGCTAGAGGCATAGACAATGTTAAGAACGGTCCATTAGTGTGGACCCGATGATCTACTGAAGGAGCCCTCAGTGCGTGAGGAATAAGCCACAACTCGATCAACTATGGTGGTGTGGAAAGGGATGCCAGCATGGGCCAACAAGAGGTGGGAGTGGTGTGCCTGGCATGAATCGTAGTAGAGTAGCAGGAGGCCGCGACACCTCAGCTATAGTGGTGCGTTGGAGATGCGGTGCCATATGATAATGCGTGGAGGAGCAGCTTTCATCTACGGGAGTCTTTTGGTTTAAGGGGTTGGTTGGGTTGACCGGCTAAGCGCACCACCAATCGGCTTGACAAGATGGTTTTTTGAGCTAGTATGACTGAGTCAGACTGAGCTAGGGGGAAATGACTAGGCCGTCGAGCAGCCTAGGTTGGAATTTGACCTTCCCACCAGTACGGCCCAGGTTAAATAAGTTTGGTTCACTGGGTGACCTGGTGGATTGAACCCATGGTAAACCTGGTCCGGGACCAATGAGGCCCAATGGACCAGGCATACAAGACGGTTCATACAGGACCTTGATCCGGGATTGGTCAGGTCGGTCCGACTGAGTCGGACTGAGCCCAAACGCAACCGACCCCTGTTTAGAAAAAACAACAATATATCTCAAACTATGTGCCCGATTGATGATCCTTCAATGGATTTGGGACCCTTGCAATGAGGCGGTCCTATTAAGATTCCCCGTTCGGCCCAAAAAAGTCAGACCAGGCCAAGATGCAGCTGACCCTTGTTTACAGAAAGGGTCGTAACTAATTGACCAAGTGTCTGATTGATGTGCCGCCTACAACACGAGGACCATTACAATGAGTCAGTCCTTCTTAGATAATATACGTGAGTTTTGAAGGAGGTTGTCATATGGATGTGTTGGATCAGACTTGAATCGAACCTAGCCCTTTTTAAATAAATGACCATATCTTATAGACCGGGCGTCCGTTTGACGCGTCTTCTATTGCATTGGGAACCTTACGATGAGATGGTCCTTTGGGTTACTATATATGGAACTTCCTGGAGGATGAGGTATGACTGATTAATTGAGGAATAAATCCTCTCAAAATCATGTGTTCTAAGTGCGGGAATCCAGTGGCTGGTTGTGAATTGAATAATGAAGAGCATAACTTCGTGGATCAGCTGTAGAGTTCCCTTCACAGATCAACAGTAGAGATACCCTTCATGGATTAGCATTAGTGAAACCCTTTGTGGATTTGTTGTAGTGTGAAACTTCATAGATAAGTAGTACAACATCCCTTTGTGGATCATCATTAGAGTGACCCTTCATGGATTAGTATTAGAGCCGCACTTTGTGAATCAACAATAGCGTGACCCGTCATGGATCATCTGTAGAAAAAACCGTCGTGAATCAGTAGTAGAGATACCCATCATGGATCAGCAGTAGAGCGAACCTTTATAGACCAGTAGCAAAGTGACCCTCTGTGGATCTGCAGTAAAGACTCTCAATAGAAAAAGATGATCTATCTTTATGACTAATCATCTTTACTTCTATACATAAGTTATACATGGTGTGAGCTGTGTCTTTTTATTTCTACTTTACTTTGAGATCTTAATTTGTAGTATTTTAATTTTTAGATTTTTGTGAGACTTGAGTTGGTCTCAGGGTCCCTAGTAAGTATTTTTATACCCACCCATGAATGGGCTTCACCCGCACCTATTGTGTCTTGTGTAGAATACATACATCTTTGACTGGGAATTTGGACAGCAAGGGCTAGAAGGTTCTTTGAGGTGGATCAATAGACATAGTGTTCTATAGTGACATCTGACAGTGAGTTGTACCTAACCTTTAGGCAGGATCCTTGGTGGAAAACCTCTAGAGATTTTATTTCTTTTTTTTGTACTTTCTGTTCAGTTGGGATTTCATTTCATCCCATTTTACTTTCTGTAGTACATGTACTTGTTATTGGATCAAGTTTTAGCTTAATTTTTGTAGTATGGGTTGTGCGTGTGTGTATAGTTTGAAATGAAATTCCTTCCATTTTTAGGATAAACCTTTTCGCTACTAGTCACTAGCCCCTGGTCTATGAAAGGTGGGATTGGGGTAGTCAAAACACAGGCCCAGGGGGACGAGTCATGACAATGTGGTATCAGAGGGTGGTCAGTTCTACCATAAGAACTAAGATTATGTATTTTTGATGAGACAATAGTGTTAAGTGTTTTGAGTTCAGATTTTTGGCTAGGGAGTCCAGTGTTGGTGCGGCGGATAACATATCCATACACTAGGACCCTGAATTTTGTTTTCAAACTTGCTACACAAAATCAATGGTTGCATTTGTTTTGGAAATGTTTTCCCCTTTATCTCTTTGAGTCAGCTCACCTGGTATAACTTAACTAACCATGGTCCATATTTAATTCTCTCAGGATTCCTCCATGTAGAAAATGAGTCAGGATTCTAGTGATGGATCATGATGATGGTCCACCGAGTGATGAGGTGGTGGTGCATGGACCAGATCTATAGATAGCACCTCCAGGTGGTGTATCAGAGGCACCACCACCCGTTGAGCTACCGTTTCTACCATCTTTTCTAGCATATGATGCATGATGATTGAGCACAATTCATGAGTTCCAAATGAAAATAACTCTGAGGTTTTGAGGTGAGATATATCATCATGTAGCTGAGGATTTGATGGAGGTGGTAATGCGAATTTTCCGCCTAGTGAGGAAACCTTCAGACCAGATGGTGGTTCTAGCCGCAAGACTTATTAAGGGAACAACAGGGAGATGATGGAGCTTGAAAATCCATATGTTTCAGAGGATGACTCTAGGACCTATGGTTAGTGGTATAGAGCTCCCGAAGTAGAGAGAGCTATCAGTGGAGAAGAGTTTGTTACTCATATGGTAGAAGAGATGGTCATGGTACCCTTGAGACTGAGGCAGGGGTAGAGGATCGAATAGGGAGGTCTGCAGAGAGGCGAATGTGGTAGAGGAGTGGGAATAATGATAGGAGGTGGGCATAGATATGTGGTACTACCACCACCACCCCTATGCGGTCCACCATGAGCTCTGGGTGCAGGTGGATAGGGGCGGGGATAACCTCATGAGATGGTGGACTATGATCTCAATGTCTCAGAGATGATCTGAGGTATGACCTGTGTCTTCTACACCTTAGCTAAAATTCTTTTTAACATAGGTACCAATCAATATTTCCTTGCCATAAAACTTGTTCAGAGCTTAGAGATTCCAATCAAGCAGTTGGATTGATCCTTATAAATAGAGACTCCCAAGAAATGGGGATTCAAAGATCACACACTGGTGCCAACAATGTGAGATTACTCTAAAAGGAAACAGCTTTGGCTGGGATCTATTAATAGTGGAATTGTGTCCTTACAATGTAATTTTTGGGTATGGAATACCACGATTCATGCTCATATTGAATGTTTTAGGTGCACAGTGTGGTGTATCCACTGATATGGGAACCAATTTTCCTTTATCAATAAGAAGGAAAATGGAGCAGTGTAGGATGGACACACACATAGGAGGGTACAACCGATCACTCTTTAGTTTTCTAACATGATCTTAGTGTGGTTGATGAGATGAATCCATTATTTCCTACAGTGGTAGATGAAAACGAGGACATCTTAGTGATGCTATTTGGCATGATGAATAGCCCAACAGTGTGAATGAGACTCATGAATAGGATCTTCAAATAGCCGAGGAAGAGCTTGAACAGTGCTCCTATCATGAGGTTTCTAGGGGAGGGAATCGACTACGTGGTATACTATGATGAATCTGGAACAAAACTAGGTTGTGTCTTAATTTAGGGTGATGTAGTGATATCTTATGGATCATGACAGCTGAGACCACATGAGCAGAACTATGTGACTCATGACCTTGAGTGGAAAGTGGTAGTATTTGCACTGAAGATGTGGCAACACTACCTGATGGGTGAGAATTTCATCATATACTCAGACCAAAAGAGTCCGAAGTACATATTTTCTCAGAGGGATCTGGATATGAGACAATGGTGATGGCTGGAGTTCCTCCAGGACTATGAATCTGAGATAGTCTATACTCATGGGAAGAGAAACATTGTGGCAGATTCTCTCAGTAGGAGATTGAGTTTACAGTTACTGAATTAGGCCTCAAAGTAGTTGGCCTCACTTCATATATCTTTTGTGGATAGGGAGGATACATATTTTCTTTAGTTGATGGTAGTTTCCCCTACACTCATACAGTGATTCGGGGAGTTGCAACTCAGAGATGCCTGTTGTGAGACTACACATTCTCAGATATCCACAAGACATGATCTTTATGGATATTCAAATGGTGGGGTGAAATTTATCCCTCACAGAGGGAACACTGTAGTACCAATGATGTTGCAGGAGGAGGTGCTGAAGGAGTTCCATACATTCCCTTTAGCGGTACATCCAGATGTGGCAAAGATGTACTAGGACCTCGGACTTCAGTACAAGTGGCCAGGGATGAAGAAGGCAGTTGTAGATTTTGTCCCATGATGTCTCACTTGTCAGAAAGTGAAGGATGAGCACCAGGTTCATGTAGGATTGACACATCCACTCGAGGTACCTGAATAGAATTGGGGTGAGGTATCGATGGACTTTGTGATGGTATTACAATGTATGTCCAGGAGGCATGATACCATTTGGGTGATCGTTGACCAAATCATCATGTTGGCCCATTTACTACCCTTTTAGGACTAGAATTCATTAGAGGGATTGGGATGAATCTATATGTAGGAGACAGTTCGACTCCATGGAGTCCCATCTACGATTGTCTCATATCATGATGTGCACTTTGCATCCCGGTTGTGGAAGGGATTGTAGGAGGTTTTTGAGACTCAACTGCATTGAGCATAGCTTTTCGCCCATAGACATATGGTCAGACTGAGTGGACCATTTAGATCTTGGAAGACATTTTTCGTGCTTGTGTCCTAGATTTTGGTCGCAGTTGGGTGGACCACCTAATAGTGGTGGAATTTGTGTACAAAACAACTACCACTCTACTATCGGTATGGAACTATTTGAGGCACTATACGAAAAACCATGAAAATAACCATTGTGCCAGATAGACCCAGGGGAGTCAGAACTCTTGGGTTCAGAGATGGTACAGGATACCACTAAGAAGGTTCAGGTCATCCCAGAATGAGTAATGACTTCACAGAGCTGATATAAGTCCTATATAGATAGGAAATGAAAACTTTTGGAGTTCTAGGAGGGGGATCACATATTCCTACAGGTGTCACCTCAACGGGGAGTAGGAAGTTGACAAGGGAAAACTTTTCCACAGTACTCGGTGGATATAGAGGATCATCAAGAGAGAATCCTTCATTGAAAGTTGATTCCTATGGTGTGTTTTCATTGGCTGCACGAGAATCTCCCAGAGAGCACATACGAGCGAGAGGCTCAGATGCATGCTCAGTACCCCTTTCTTTTTTGTTTATCCATGTTTAGATTTCAGGGACGTAAATCCCTAATGTGGGGAGAATGTAATACCCAAAAAAATTCCATGTAATTTTTTTTTCATTTAAATGGGATTATTTCAAAACCTAGCTCTGAGACGACACATGATTCCACGGTCTGGAGAGGCTAGAACATATTTTTAAACATTATTTAAAGTACGTTCAGTAATTGTGCTAGTGGGTTTTTGAAAATGTTGAACCAGTGCTCAGATAATAAATAAGAGGGTGCCATTGAACTCAGAAAGATGAGATTCACATAGAAAGGAAGTAACTTTGACCGGAAAGGGTCGGTTGAAAATGTCAATTTTCAGAATTTTTGGAAAATAATAAAATAACTTAAAAAAAGTTATTTTATTTTCTTTCGCACCGTTGAGCGGCAGACGATAGTGCTGCGGTGCAGTGACGAGATGACAACAAGGTGCATAAAATTAGGGTCATTAATGGATTGTTGTGCAAGTGTAACCATAATGATATTTTATAAATGAATCAACGTAACAATGCAATGTCACTACATAACATAAACGCTGTTCCATCTTTCTTTTTATGCAACTAACTCATTGGAGAGCCGAGAATTAAACCCCAGGGATTCTCTGACAAACCTATGGTGAAATTCCTCTCCAAAGAAGAGAAAAGTATACCGGAGAAACCCTCTCCAATGAAGAATAATGGAGGATCAGAGCACGATGAAAAATATCATGGAGAATGAGATTGGATTTGGAGATTGAAGGGAAGCGGAAAATTCCAGGGGATTACAGATCGACGAACAGTGGCAAACTCCATTGGATCATGGATAGACGAGACACAGATCACCATACATCATCAACAATAGGTCTGAAATCCATGTAGGGGTTTATGATTTCTTTTTTATTTCTGTTCTTTCCAGTTCTTCGTTCTAAAATTATGAACGTGAATCAACCCACGAACAGGTTGATCTGCGGATCGTGTGTTCTGGAAGGAGGATTGTTAAATTCAGAGACTTAAATGGATAGATAGATTCATTTTCTGAAATCCCAAACCGCCCCCTTTGATTATAAACCTCTAATATGGAGGGCATAGGATGAAAAAACAAGGCTCGAGTCCCTCCAGCTTGTGTGTTCTTGTGCGTTCTTTGTGTCCGAACATTCAAAATGGTGCCCATGCGAATTTGAGGCCTTCGTAGTGAAGGCAACACCCCACAGAAGCTGAAGGAATAGACGACATGAAGAACATACCACCATTACTGACCTGATGGTCCACAGAAGGAACAACTGGCGTGCCATAACGGCATGCCTAAATTAAGTCGTGACCCGATTGACCGTGATAGTTCATGCCCCCAACCGGACCAACCGAACTGGTCCAGGCTACATCGGACCAGGCCGCCCAAGAGAATCAACTAGTTTTTTGAACCAGTCTGACAGAGTCATATCAGGTTAGGGGAAAATGACTAGGATGTTGAGTGGCATAGGTCAGAATTTGATTGGCCCACCAGTACAGGCTAGGCCGGATAATTTCATGTCACTAGGTGACCCAATGGATTAAACCCACGACCAAGCTAGTCCAGGCCTAGTGATTCCCAATGGTTCAGGCAGAAAATATAGGTCATGTGGGACCCCGTGTCGAACCGGGCTTGGACGTAACCAGCCCTTGTTTACTAAAATAATGATATCTATGCAACTGGGCTTCCAACTGACGTTCCATAAATGGCGTTGGGACCCTTGAGATGAGGCAGTATTTTTGACATACTCTAGTCGGCCCGACCAAGTCAGATCGGGACAATATGTGGTCATCCTCTGTTTACAAAAAGGTCCATAACTAAAAAACTGAGCATCCGATTGTCGCACCGTCTGCAACATGATAACCCTTGCAACAAGGAAGTATTTCTAAGATAATCAAAACGTGATTTAGAGGAGGTTGGATTATAATAGTGTTGGATTAGACTAGAATCCAAATGGTCCCTTTTTACAAAAAATCCCAAATCTTATAGACTGGGCTTCCGTTGGACGGGCTATCTGTTGCATTGGGAACCATACGACGAGATAGTTCTTCGAGTTACCTTATGTGGCACTTCCTAGAGGTTGAGGTACAAACAATTTCTTGAGGATAATATACTCATAGAATCAAGCATTATAAGTGTGGGAATCCAGTGTCTGGCTGTGATGTGAAGAATGAAGAACTACCCTTCGTAGATCAGTAGTAGAGAGACCCTTCATGAATCAGTAGTAGAGAAAAACTTCATGGATCGACAGTAGAGAGACCCTTCATGGATCAATAGTTGAATGACCCTTTGTGGATCATCACTAGTGTGACCCCTTGTGGATTAGCAGTAGAGAAACCTGTCGTGGATCAGTAGTAGAGAGACCCTTCAAGGATCAACAATATAGAGAACCTTCGTGGATCAGTAGAAGAGTGACCCTATGTGGTTCAGTAGAAGAGAGATGCTTCATGGATCAGTAGTAGAGAGACCCTTCGTGTATCCGTAGTAGAATGACCTGACATGGATCAGTCATAGAGTGACCCACCATGGATCCGCAGTAGAGAAACCCTTCAGGGATCAACATCAGATCGACCCTTCTTAGATCAGAAACAGAGCCTCTCAATAGAATACGATGATCCAGTTTTACAAATAATCTTCTTCAATTATGTACTTAGGTTATACCTGGTGTGAGATGTGTCTTTTAATTTCTTCTTTACTTTGAGATCTTGCTTTGTGGTATTTTCCTTTGTGGATTTATGTGAGACCTGAGTTGGTCTCAAGGTCCCAACTATGTATTTTTATAATCAACACTATACAGGCATTGCCCACACTTGTTGTGTATTGTGTATATGATAGAAAAAATTGACTAGGACTTTGGGGAGCTCAGGATAGATGATTCTTGGAGGTGGATCGATAGACATGGTGTGCTATAATTACATCTGAGAGTTAGCCGTACCTATCCTTCAAGTAGAATCCTTAGTGGATAACCTTCAGAGCTTGTACTTATTTTGCTATAATTTATTTTCATTTGGGCTTGTATTCCAGACCATTTTACTTTCTTTAGTACTTTTACTTGTTTTTGGTTCTAGTTTCAACTTACTTTCCGCAGTATGGGATTCTTGAGTGTGTACTGGTTGAAAGACAATGCCTTCCCTTTTTGGGATATACCTTTTCGGTGCTAGTCACCAGCCCCTGGCCTATGGAAGGGGGGCTTAGGGTAGTCACGACATGAGACCTAGGGTAACGGTTGTGAAAATTTGTTTAAATAATGATTCGTTGGTTACTAAATTTTTTATAAATGGAAATAAAGACCAATTGAATATAAAGGATGTGTTTTTATGAAAGCCTATTTAAAATGAGAATAATTGTGTTTATAAAATCATGTCACCCTTTATGGATTTTTTATTTAATGAAAAATATATGTTATATATTCAATTTAATGTTTTAAATTCATCTTATAGGCTTTCTAGATATGTTATAAGAACAAATTCAATTTTTCAGATAAAAGAAGTATTTTTCTAAAAATGCAGTTTTACAACATTTTATTGGCGAACCATTTATCAATTTATTTTTTACACCTTTATATGTTATATTTTAAAAAATAAACTTCTTATTTATAATTAGGACATAAAAATTATCTTTGGGTTAATTTTTGATATTTTTATGATAACTATCATGTTTTGATGAATAGTAATAATATGGTAAATTTTAATTGAAAACAAATTTTTTTCCATAGAGATAATTTATATGGTTAAATCATATTATTTAATGGTTTTAAAGTATAAATGGAATATATTTTTATCATTTAATCCAATCTTGGTCATTAGAAGTAATTTTACATTGCAATTTAACAAAAACACATGTAAATATTTTGGTGTTTTTTACTTATTAAAAACACGCTTTCTGGTTTTGACAATGAGAATTAATTTTTAATTAATTACTACAATTTTTGTATTTTGAATTTGAAAAAATTAATTCCACATTTGGAATAATAAGGTCTAAATTTTGTAAATAGGTACCTTTTATTTTTGGGAATTATGGATAGTATCTTCAGTAATTATTTTTATTTACCAAGGTTAAAGGTTAAATCAGGTAAATAAGGGTAAAAAAATAATATTATAATAATATAAAACTACCCTAAAATGTATCCTAATCCATTTTAAAGAAATATGTTTAACCATGAGCATACTTAGGCTGAACTTTTGGCATTTAGGATACACTTAGGAGTGAAAATGACATTTTATAATTTTTAATTTAAACAAAAGGGAAATACAACATAAACATGTATCTTTTAATAAAATTTTTTTAATATAGGGTTATATAGTTGATCCCTATGACTATAAAAATTCATTATAAAGATAAAAATATTTCCTACAACGTGGTATTTTTATTTATAATTTTTAGGTATTAAATAAATAAATTTATTTATGACACAATGTTGATGCAATGATTGGCTTATTAATAAAAGATTCAAATAAATGATATTAAAATAATAAAATAAATGTAATTTGACCATGTTGATGCTATCCACGAATTATATAGATGATTATGACATATTAAATTTTATTTAATGCTTTTGGTTGCGAGGAATTTGACCCATCCTCATCTTATCCTTGAATTACATCACATTGGAACTATTAGAATTCAAAAATCATTTTATAATAAAATAATATTTCAAGACTTTCCTAAAGTGACCCTCCTCCCTCTTACAAAAGGCCACCACCTCTACCCACTTACTCAAACCTCTAAATCCCCTTGTATTATCAAAATTTTGCTCATATAAGCTCCCAACATCCCTCTTTTCCTCTTAGAATCCTTACCTTGGACAGAAGGCAATTCAAGAAAGCCTCTTAGCTCTAATCAAAAGAATATACCCGATTTAGAGGTAGCATCTTCTCTGAAGTTCCTTTCCTTTATTTTAATTCTACACTACCTATGATCTTTTTATTAATTTATTACATAACATAACCAATATCCTCAATATACTAGGATGTTTTTATGAGAATTATTCAAACTATACTTATACATACCTCCATCTAATGGATATAAACATACTATTTCTGTGTATAGTAAACTACTGCCTCACAAAACGACGATTATTCAATTTTTCACTGCCATATCTCATGGTGGCCATTATGATGGTATTTTATTTATATATGATATATATATATATATTAATATTATCTCTATGCTTCTATAATGTTTATTTACAACATACCATTATTCTTTCCATGATGTGTAAATACGATAATTCCATTTGAGGAAGTGTGGACTACCTCCCCTTCAAAGTGATATGACTCGTTGATTATATACATGGAATGTATAAAGGATGGTTTTATTAAACCTATGAGACAAATAATATATTAATATAATATTAGTATTATAATATACATTTATATCATTTGATTATTATTCTTTTAATATGACCAACATATGAAAGTAGCGTTCATGCGTACGTACGACTTACCATCTCCATGAACGATGAATTTAATTTCCAATATATAAATATTATGGATATTATAAATACATATATAATGGATATATATGATATTTAAATCATGAATAATATTCTGGATATGATGTAATTCAACCACATGGACAATTTACAACAAACAACCTCATTTTTGACTTAAGTACCGAATATCGACAAACCGACCGACATGAACTTAAATAATTATGTAATTTTTATAACATGATGATAAGTAATATAAAATGAATAATAAAATTTAAATAGGTTCTTAATAAAGTATAAATTAACCTAATTTTATTATTATGTAATATAAAGAATGAACCAGACAAGTCGGACTCAAGGCAAGGGAACTTCTTAACCCAATTTCCACTCTTTGGGTTGATCTTCTACTACTTGACTATGTCATGCTATGATTACATGAGAAATGGATTTTTATATATTATCTTGTATTTATACTTTATTTATGGGGATTCATATTGAATACACATAATCGATCTATTTGATTAAAAAAATGATCTTTGTAAGGGAATTTCTAAATCCAATTTCCACTCATTGGGTTTTACGCATACTTCGTGGATTATATTATGCCAAGATTATGTGTGGAATCACTATTTATTTATTTATTCTGTAATTTCCACTTCCCTTTATATGGATATATTGTTTCTACACATAATCACCCAATTGATATATTCTTACATCATTTATACAAACTTTGTAAGGGAAATCTTAACTCAATCTCCATTTATTGAGTTAAATATCCATGTCATTGGTTTTGTTTTTCCAAGAATATGTGTGAATGACCTAGGGTTGTTTTATATTAAATACACACTTATACTAAGTGTATTTATATTTTTCACACATAATTATTTCATTTATTTATCCTTAATCGAATGGTATGATCTTTGTATGGGATTTCATCTCAATATCCATTTATTGAGACATATATTATTGTTATAAACATTTATTGTCCAATAATGTGTATATACTAACTTCTTGACTCATTTTATCATGAATTAATATATTCTAATTAAATTTAAAATTTTAAAATGTTATTCCACAATGATTTGTATTCAAGTTTTTCTCATGTGTTAAGGGACTCTTTAACTAAAACATCATTTTAATTTTTTAAATATTTATTCTTCAAAAACCTTCTATTTCAGGTCCATGTTTTCAAAATGGGTTTTTTTAATTTATTTATATGGATATGAATGTTTCAAATTGATAATTTATTTGAAAATATTCAATGTGGTATGAGATAATTTTATTCAAATTTTTTTTATTAAATGTTTTAAATGGTTTTGGAAATGGGTTGAATATTTCTATATCTTAAAATAATTTATTGTGGTTGTAGTGTGGAAATGTTTTTTTTACATTATTCTTGTTTTATGTGTTATGATTATTAAATGGTACTTATACATTTGATGGGTGGTTACATGATAAACCAATATGAGTGGTTACATGATAAACCTAATGATGGGTGGTTCCATGATAAAACAAGGATGAGTGATTATGTTATAACCTCCAATGCATTGGGTATGTAAGTTGACTGTATGCATATTCTATTTAGTGATATGTGTGGAAGTAGACCTTATGGTTATTCCATTAAAGTATTTTTATGCCACAAGTTACCTTGATATGTTATATGTTTTTTTCTATGGTCTTTATGGTAAACTTTTGGTTACAAAAGGGTAAATAATGAGATTATATTCAGTGAAGTATATTTAATACTTCTTAATGGTGAAAAGTATTACTTTATGATAAAGTATTCATGGTTTTCATGTTTTCCCAAGACTAAAAGTTTTCATTCTTTGTGTATCCCTTACTAAGATTTTTATCCATATCCCATGTTTTGAAATGTTTTTCATAGGACTTAATTAAGAATAAAGTCATGGATATGATCAAAGAAAAGTTATTCTGTTAAATCATGAAACTATACCATGTTTATTTTTAAAGAGTTTTTAATGAAAAAAATGGATAGTGAGTAGAAGTGTCTAATTGTAATATTTAAGTTGTTATGTATGAGTTATGACCTAATTCTCTAAATCTCTAAACCTAAAAAGATCCTCCATGTGAATTAAGGTCAAATTATTGGATTATCTCAAGATTAAGTAATGTTTAAGGCTGAGGCCTTATAGTTTTCCATATTCACTACTGTATACTAAAGCACCTATACTTCTACATCAATGATATATATATCATTCATTCTATTGATATGTAAATCATAATATTATCTTGACTATAGAGATTACATTTTTATCTTATTCATTTATTTCATTATCCTATTAATCTTGATCTTTTTATAAATAGAATATTGATGCTGAATTGGTAAATATTTACCAAAATTAAACTTTATTAAAAACCATAATAGATCCTCAAAACAATATAGGGTAATAAATTATACAAATAATAATTCTAATTATAGGTGAAATGGTCTCCAATACCAATTTAGGTGACTAGTTAGGAAGAAACACCACACTGAGATGTTGCTAAATCAATTTAGGTGACTTTTAAAAAATTGGACATTATAATATTTTATTTACTTTACCTCTATCACTAGATAAGATGAATATGTATATTTTTATCTCTTCTCACAATCATTGTTTCATATAACACATCCATAAGATACACACACACAAAAGGAAAATAGATATAAAAGGTTCATCAATCAATGTTATAGGGATAGTCCTTGGTAGGATATGGATTCCACCCTAATAAATTGGCCAATTGGATTAAAAATTTGATAATTAAACTATATTTTTCAGACAATGTATGAGTGTTGATCCCACATAACTCTATTTGGTTTATTCTGAAAATAGGTGCATCTCTCACCTTTAAAATTATTGTATCAAGGTAAAAACTAAAGAGCCTGCCAAAAATTATAATTTATCAATATATTCTTTAGATTCATGATACTTTTTTGGATTCTTCTACTTATATAAAAATATGAAAAATTACTTCTTATCTTGTGTATATAGAGTAAACATAACTCTTTATTTATATTCACAACAATAAAAACTGGATGATTCCATTCATTCTTACAATAATTTCTTCCCTTTCTCATAAAATTTATAGTTCACATGCTTTATCTTTTCTATTATAATTTGGAAAACTATTATTCACAAACTCTCCTTCTACATCTCACTGATTCTTTTTGTCACATACTTCAGTGCATGATATTAATGTAATGGAAATATTTTCATGCATTTGAATTAAAGGATGTGTGGGAATAATATCATATTCTAGTATCCTCTCAGGATAAGGTTTTTCTTCTATCTGTTTCGAGGAATTATCAAAATTTTGTTATATGATAACCTTTATAATATATATATATATCCCAAAATAATAGTTTCAGTTTATTCTTCTTAATTATTCTCTAAAATCAGGGAATTGTTGATTTAAATTTTCATAAATTTTAGTCATTAAAATCATTTTTAATTACATGTACTTTTTTTACCAGGTTTATATAATATAATATCTATAAAATTCAAAAACAATTATAATTATTTAAATGTACTGATAAGAATCACATATATCCTTTGATTAATCATAGAATTATTCTTATTATCTATCAATGATAATCCATATTTATTAATAATGTATATGAATAAATTAATGAATGCCATAGATGTTGTAATATTTTTATCCCTACGATAATAAATTCTCATGGATTCTTCTTTTTTCCAATATTATTAAATTTTATGAATCATAAAAAAATGAGTGTCATGTTATTTTATTTTCATTGATGAACTATATTACTAGTATATCCAAATCCAATGAGATAAATAAATTCATGAAATATGCACCCCAATATCTAGTTATAAGTCTTCATCTATATGAATCTTAGAGGATGTCTCATATACATTATAATTTACCTTTATGAAATATAAAATCACTTGTACATAAAATAACTCCAAATAATTACACAACAGTTTAAATTCCATGATTGAAAATTACATAAAACATCAAAATCCCCACTAAAATTCCTTACCTATTGACACCAAAACATATTTTAGTGAATCTATAGGAAATTATCCCTTAAAAACACCCATCACTAGGGATATTTCATATTTTTTCCTTATAAAATTTAAACTTCACTTATCATAATGAAAAAATCCAAAAAAGCCATCAAAAATCCAATAGAGGACTTCCCATTTCTTAATGGTTGAATAAAAATACACATTGGGGACCACTATGGTGTCATCCATTTTAGATTTCCATTTTTCCTTTGGTTTATGAACACCCAATTTGAGAGTCCTCCATGATGACTAATACAATCACCATAATTTCACCCTGACATGTTCATGTTCATATTATGTAGTAAAAATATCTCCACATAATCCTCATATTTTTCTTCAACATCAACATTCCTTTAACAAGTGATGTTTAATGAATTTTTGGAATTCATATGAACATCCTCAAACAAATATGAATATTATCTAGATATCTTATGAAACATCAATTTTTTGAATTCTAAAATTAAAAGATGCCATATAATTTTTTTAAGAATTTAATTCTTTCTCTTATATCTTCATAAACTTAATTATTAACCAAAATATTATGATTCTTTAGACATTTTTCTTCTTCCAATATCACGTACATATTATTTTTTACTATTTCACCATTCTACACATTAGATCATCATACATGAATTCATAAATTTATAGTGTTCTTATGAGAATGTAATTTGAATCATAATGCTATAAATCAAGTTCTCCTCAACTTAAAAGGAGGAATATGGATTTAGAACCCAATGATTTTCATGAATTTTTTTATGTGTAAAATGATGAAATAAATATATTCACATTAATACCGATAATTTATACATAATTAATGATTAATAGATTCGAAAAATGATGTCTCACACCTCAAATTGGATATCAAGATTCCATTCCCTTATATATATTATCACATCATCCAAATTTCTATGAAATAATTGTTGGAGAAATTGAAATAAAGGTGTGTACCATTCCAACCTATAAAGTGTTGGATAAGTACCATGCACTCCATTGACTTCATACTTCTATGGAGGCCTGTGTAGTGGATCTAAATCCATTATTCCACTAGTTCATTATATAATTTACCATTATACTATAGCCTTTCTAGGTTATGGATGAGATGAATCAAGTGGATTATATATAATGAACTATTTTTTCTAATATCTGTTGAAAATTCCTTTACCAAATTCATTTATGAAATCTGTAACAACATCTAGACATCATTTATCATCATCTTCTAACATCAAAAGGATCATCGAAAATTTTAATTATTTTCTAATAAAAATGGATGTATCTTAAAATTACTTCATCATAGCTATATAATTCATTTACATAAAATATTTATGGAACTCATTATATTCAATTTCCATTTTCATTCAATAATTAATGAATATCCCAAATGTATTCACATAATGAAAGAAAAACAAAATCAAGCTATCCTAAAAATATATTTTATCTAATGAAGTTGTACATAATATTAAGCAGAAAATTCTTACAAAATTATTTAATTTCCATATTCCTGGATTCTTAAATTTACATCCATGCTTCATTCATTCCATTTTTCCTTAAATATATTTACATCATGTTCATTAGTACTTTATATTTATTTAAAGTAAATATTATGTATACAAAATTGTGATATAGCCTAAACTCAAACCTCATATGAAACATCAAATTATACCTGAAATAATTTCATATTTAATATTTAAAATAAAGAAAATGTGATTGAATATTGGTATAAGTGATAAAATATCTTCTAAAAAATCAAAGATCCCTCACTTTAATTACATATTTAATAAATATTTTTCAAATCCTATATTTTATAGGATACATTAGGACATGATTCATTATATTATGGATATATAGGAATACTATTTTATGTGCCCAATCACATCACCATTACACATTTATCATCATCTAATTGGACATTCCTTATTGTATGATTTTAAATTCCAAAATGCCTTCATATATAGATTTGATAAATGGAGTAATAAAAAACATTAATTAAACTATTATAACATATAACGCCTTGATTATTATTATTTGAATTGTAATAGTTTAAATAAATCACATGAACGAAAATGGTAACTAGTATTGTTAGTCATAAGGATTTCTTGATCTTGACTTAAATATATCTGAGACCCTAATAATAGAAAACAAGATTAATTATGTGATAATTTAAACATTAATTCTATTGATTTCGATATATATAAAAATGATATAAAAGTAATTATTATACATAATTGAATCATCACAATAAATTTAAATGTCATAAATTTTCATTCTTACCAGTTGATGTAGATGGAATTCATATGTCTAAATTGAATTGGGTGTGGATATAGGGTAGCATTATCCTATTGGTTCATCCTTATTGTTTGATAGATTATCTATTTGATTCTATAATTTTATAAGATTTTACTATTGATGAATTTTATATATATTCTCTACCTCTACCATTTAAACATGATTCATTAACATCTCTATAATTATCTTAGCTTTTAGCATGGACAATGTCTACCTAATATCATAACCTTCATTGTCCTTTTTAATTATTTAAAATAAATAATTTGATATGTTGGACAAATTAAATTAGAATTTATGAAAAATTGAATAAAATATTTATTTATCATAGTATATATTATACAAGGATGCAGCCAAAAAAAAAACTAATTTGATTTTGAGAATGTATTTTCAAAAATGATGATTCAAATATGATCAAAAATAACTCTAATTTAAGTATTTGATTACATGTTTTGAAGATGATTATAGAAAATTTTCAAAGGATGAAACCCAATATAATAACTGTTTTTTACATGATATTGAAAAAAATGTTCTAAAACTTAATATAAAATTTATAAAAAACAGATCCATAACTATTCCAATAATGAGATTACACATATTTGTATGGAATTTTATATGAATCTATATTGATATTACAATAACATATAGATATTTTTTATCTTCATTGATAAGTAAATAATGTGTTCTATCTTCTCTCAACAGAATACAATTTTGTAATTGAAGATATAGTTGGAGTTCTTCTAAGAATAGAACCTTTATATCTATTAATTTATAGCGAATGATAATGATTTAGCTGGAATGAAGGTAAAAATGATATATGGTGTCATTAATCATAGGTCTTATGATGAATAAAAAAATAATAATAGTTTTCATTTTTTCATTTAGTCAAAGAAGAATTATTTAGAAGTGTTTTCCTATTTTAGATGACTATGAACTCTTTGTCCATTCATTAAGATAAATAATGTCAACTTTTATATGTTGAGGTAGTTGTGTATATATTTTTCATTAATCATGGATATTCTCAAGATAGATGATAAAATTATAGTGAACATTATGTGTTAATTCTGGAAATATTTATGTTTTGTATGCTTTAAGAGAGGTTGTTCAATGTGAGCTTCATAGGTCACCTTTAGAGTTTGTAAGTACTATTTTTGTACAAGAACAATATATGTTATTCAAATATTTGATCAATCATAAAATTAATGTAATATAATTCATGAAAAAATATTAAAATTCTACAACACATGATGATATATTTTTTCCTGTAACATACCAATTTTCAATGGAGAGTGTAGATCAGGGGAAAACATATCTATTGTTGGGATGATTGAATACCATGGGTTTTAATGATGTACATTCTTATTTATGTTCTATAGAAATATTATTTTTTATTTTATATATATAATGGATGAGGTTATATTATAAGAGAAGGATCCAAGAGAGTTTCTAAAGTTAGGTCCTGAAACTATGAAAATATGGAGATGCAACCATGTGTACAAAGTTTGGGCATGGTTAGTGTTAATTGTATGGCTGAACATGTGGAGGTGTAGAGGCTGGTGCATAATTATTCAAATTACAAGGCTCCACGAACTTTTAAAAACTATCTATTATATTAAAAATCCATTTCTCATGGTTGGTGCATGGTTATTTAAACTGTGTTACCTAACTATGCAAGGTGGTTTATTCTGAATAATGGATATTTATTTGTTGATACATGGTTATAATTAACAATGTATCTAAACCATTGGATGTGATTAATGAAATCCAAAAATTATATTTTTAACCAAAAAATCACTAAAAACCCTAATTTTCCTCCCCTATGTATGGCTCCCACTCCTATATCTCAATTTTGGTTATTCTTAACATTTTAGAAGAAGATATTACTAAATAAATGAATGAAGGATTGTTGTGGTCAAAGGTAAGTATCCATTTTTTGATTATTTACTCTTTTTCTCATTTTATCTTGAGAAAAACAAGGATTTCATTCCCTAGTTTATGGTTTGATTCATGTTTTGATATGTATTATATGGGATTCATTGATTGAATGATAAGGATATTCTAAATCCTCTCGGTAATTACTTGGTCTAACATATCAAATGAATTCATGGAAGGTGGTTTAAGAGATTTCTTAAAAATTATAATCATTTTCTTTGTGAGTGTGTTTTGAATTCACACTAGATTACCATGTATTTGACCAATAACTAAATAATTCAGTTCAAGTTATTGTATTTATTCTAAAATCCAACTCATGGGTCTTCCGTTCACTAATTATAAGGATACCTATAAGGATGCAATGAAATATTTTTTTACAACGAATTGTTTTAGAGAGATGATGAAACTATAATTGGATTTCTTGATATTTAAATGAAAATATTGAATTACATAATGGTGAATGGTGATAATTGAATGGGTGAATAGAGGCATGGAACGATGATAACCATCGTATTGATTTAGTTGGTAAAACTGCTTTCCAATTAAATAATGTGGACATAGAATAATGATGTTTTATTTAAAATATGTTTCAATGGTAATTCCTTTAAGATTTGTATTTTTAATGTTTTGGGTTTTTGAGTAGTTAAAAATAACTCAAAATTTTTGAATTTTGAGTTCGGTGGATAAAAATATGGTTCTTTTAGGATATGAATCCTAATTCTAAGAGTTTAAATTACCCAACATATTTTTTTGGTGGGTTTTAATTCCTAAAAAGTGATATAGGGTTTTAGAGGAGTTTCTAATGAATTTGACCACAAAAACTCAAATTTGGGAAAGTGGAGATTGAGGAGTGTGGTTTGATCAAAATATACGACCTCCTAGGAGAAACCATCCACCACACTACAATACTACATAGGGTTTTCAAACTATGTGGGTAGGGGAACACACCCCTGTGGAATGATTTCATTTTTTAGTAGAGGAGATCCACATGGGTTTCATAGGGTTTGGAAAACTGTGCACCTAGCCATGTGAGGTGTGGTTTTTCGATAGTTAGAACTACACGGTTGGCACACAATTGGAAAAACCATGTGGCTAAACTGTGTGGGCCATTAAAATGTGGTAAATTACTAAATTCACCCTCCCTAATATTTCTCTCCCTCCTATATTTTTCTCCCCCATTTCAAATGGGGTAGTGGGATCCTCCCATTTCTTTCTTCATGTATAATTTTCTCTATATTTCTCAACCAAGCACTGATTTGAATTTCATTAGTCTGGTTAGAAGTGTATCAGTAAGTATTTTAATTCCCTTACTTATCATATCCAATTATCTATCCATACAGATTTATAAATCCATGTGGCATCTTTTTCCCTATTTTCAAGGAATGTGTATAAATGCTTAATTTATATTATTTCAGCTCACATTAGAAGCCAATATCGGATGAGCGAGTATCTTTGTCATGACCCAAACCATTCTGGGGCTCAAGCCGCAACTACCCCATGCCTGCCTCCATAGGCCATGGGTTGTAGATAAGCATTGAAGCCATAACAAACTCAGGTAGGCCTTTGGCTAAGAACCTGTACACACACAACCAAATAAATGTAAAAGTGTAGAGGGAAAGGATATAAAGAAGTATCACTTATATAAATAAACCAATCATGCATGAACCTCTAAATACTAAAAGAAGAGTAGAGTAAACTGAAAGGAAAAAAGTTAGAAATACATTCCCAAATTGAAATGTTTCACAATCTAGAATAAAATGAAAAGGAAAATAGCTAAGAGATCCCTTCTCATGAAACCCAAACTATGACCACCAAATGCGGTCCACGCACCAGTATCCCTATGATCCCCTGATGTCACGATCAGCTTGTTCATCATTTGAATAAGGAACAACAAGTGCAAGAAAATCCCATGCAGGGTGAGCATAAAAAAACTTTGTTGGACACCCTGAAGAGATAAAGGGGGAGATATAAGAGATACAACTAAAGAAGAAATTAGTAGAGAGAGAACAAGGTATAGTAAAAAGAAGTGCATCTCAAACAAAAAAAAGAGTGAAGTAATATCAACCAATAATAAAGAGATAAATAATTAGAATATGAACTTCCAATCGAGTCTTCACTACTTATAGCAGGAGAGTAGACTTCTCTAACCATGAGAAGATAAACATGGAAATCATGTGGAATATTTCATGCATATTCGCCTCTCTTAGAAGGATAGTAACCAAAACCCAAGGAGTGGGTACTGGAAATAGAATACACACAAACACACACACACATTCTTAGTCAAAGAAACCCAAATGAGAGAGTAAGGGGATATCCATCTCATAGATCAGCCCAATAAAGTGAGTAATCAACATTCCCAAAAGTAACCACCATTGATGCCCAACATCCCACATATCTTCCCTCAAATCAAATTCAAAGGGACTTAATCACTGCACTTTGATACTATTCTCTTTGGGTGGCACTGTCTCGCCTACACAATTTTAGGTCATGTCATTGGGACATGTCTTGGTGGGAAAAGAATCCCTCTTCCTTGAGATCCAAAATTTATAACAAAGAAAACCTCTTCACTATGTCAGATAGTTGAGAGGATGTTTCTCAAAGTTGAGGACCCATGCCCAGACTGTCTGGAGGGCTCTACTCTAGTCATCTGGTATCTTTGACCTTGTACATCATAGGGCAATCATCAATTGGATGTCAACAGGGACCCACTACCCAGCCCTGCTGGAGGGTAATAACCTGCAAGAATCATAAACGGGACCCACTTCCCATCCCTACTAGAGGAAATCCTAGAACTGCCATTGGGAACTACTACCCATCCCAGATGGCAGAAATCCCGAAACAACCATTGGGGACCACTTCCTAGCCCACCTGGAGTTAAGCCAGAAACTGTTATTGGGGACCACCACCTAGCCTAGCCAGAGGTAATCCTGGAACTACTCTAGCCATCCTTGCTATATGCGACCTCTTATAAATCACCGAGGAAGACTGGCCATACTTACTAGATGGTACATCTAAAAAATAACTAAGGAACATTGGTCATCTCTACTGGATGGTACCTCTCAGAAATCACCAAGGAACACCTTCCATCCCTGATGGATGATACCTCTCAAAAAGAACTAAGGAACACTAGCCATCCCTACTAGTGGGTACCTCTTGTAAAGCACCAAGGAACACTAGCCATCTTTGCTAGATGGTACCTATTGGAATAATGTCACCTGTAATCATTGGGTGTCTCCTTAGATTCACGTCACTCCCAGATCATCTCGCATCATTCCTTAAAATCCATTACCGAGGGCACCATCACATTATACGTGAACACAAAAACTCAGGTTAGGTTACTCACAGGCTAAAATATTAGACAAAAAAATAAAGATACAAGATATAGAATATTTATAAACTGGTGCACAACGATTGTGGGTCCTACACGACATATGACCCCACCTCATCACCATGCCATGTACCTAGTCATACCCAGGTGTTAAATTGTGAAAAAGTACCCCTAGGTGTGCCAGTGTACTCCCAGAGAACATGGATTGTCTAGTCAAAAGGCCGAAGAGCGCGTGATGCTCGTCATTAGTCTGAAGGGTCAAAAACATAACTTCGTTGACACACCACCTCAAGTGACCCTAGAATATTTTACCGTATCTCTTCATATATCTTCTCCACTCTCACAAGATTCGAAGATGACCTATGACATGGGTTATCTTAAATCATAAGAGAAGGATATTTAACTAATATTCTTTTAATGTTTCCACATTTAATGATATAAAGAACCAAGTTTTGAGCACCCCTACAGATCACACCATTATGATCCTTGTGAAAAAACACACAAGATCGACTATTCATTCACCCCAATTATACATCAGATGGAAAATTTGCAAGTCACATCATTATGCTCAAAAGGTGTCCCTTTGGGAACATTACCCACTTACAAAATAAATTATGCAGTTCACACCATTGTGTTCCTCATGAATAAATAGAGAAGATGGGCTACTCATTCATTCAAAATGGATTGTTAGTGAAAATGCTACATTTCACAGCAAAACGTGCGAATTGGGACCCATGGGTCTTTCACATCAACTTTAGTTTAAAAACATGAAATTAATCTTGGAAATTATGAATAAGGACTAGGGTTGAACCACTGCTGATGACACATCAAACAAATTTTTTATTTAGAAGACGAGTTCAATACAAAATCCCCGAATAATAATAAATATTTAATTATTATTACTTAGAAATTTTGTGGAACCGAGAAATGAAACGAAGACTTAAAAGATCTGAACCAGTCTAAAATGATCTGTCTTGAAGAGAGGGATGTGTTTTCATAGATAGGGAATCAATCAGATGTGCGGTTTAGGAGATAAAACTTTTTAAAGCTGTGAGGCCCGATTTGAATAGGTTCGTCCCATTCTAGCTGGACCCACCCGCCTTGGTCGGCCCGCTCTGTCTGGCCTGAATCGTTTTTCCAACCCACTCATACTACAACCCCACTGGTGCACCACCTCAGGTATCCTCCACCTAGAAATGTCAATGCAGCTACCCCACTTTTCCCATATCCCAGTCTCCCCTCATGTCCCCAGCCTAACCGTGACTCCGCCGGATGCCCCAGCTGCACTAAGTTTCTGCCTCACTGTCCCGGGTTTTCCCACTGACAACACGACTTGAGAGATCCCCGGAGCCGCAATGGTCTACTCATGACCTCACAGCCTCACTGCTCTAGCTTGTTGGGCCCCGCCATCCTCGGCTCCTCCACCCATTGTACCGCCACACCGCCAGGCTGCTCCACCATGCCACCGCCGCTGACCATCCTTTCTTTGGTGGTGCCTTATATGGACCACCGCAATTTCACCAAGTACCAAAAAATTGTTCTGAGACCATTCCTATGATCCTTGGGTCGATCTATTCACATCCTTAATCTTCCCCTTATGATCCATTGATGATTTGATTCTTCCAAGAATAAACGTCAAAGAACCCAAAGAACAGGCAAAGAACACGATGAACAAAAGTGATTTTCTCTAAGGATTGATGGCTGTGTTAGTTAGTCTATAAAAAGGGACAATAAAAATGATGATAAAGGTAGAAAAAAATTATTTTCAATTTAAAACAAGAATCTGAACTCAAAAGTAGAAGAAATCCAACCCCGATTCTTCCGTCAGTCGTTGACGATGAGTCTTCTGTACTCCCGCTTCGATCTTCCGAGGTTCCATTGAACAAATCACCTCAATTTGATAAAGAAAGGATGAATAATGGTAGAGATAATGAGGGATAGAGTATTTTTTGAGATATAGTGAGAGATAAATAGGGATAAATGTAATTCTAATTCCCTAAACTTCTATTTCAATGAGCCTCGCTCGACGTGGAATTTGAAACCTATGCACCCTCTCATTTTCTGTCACACTTAGGAAAAACACCTCATTCTAAACTCAACAACATTCTAAAATTTCCAATATTATTCCCAATTTGAAAGTAATTTGATTCGGAAATCGAGATAAAATAATTATATTTAATTATTGTATTTACAATTTTCCCCTCAGTGACATTTCTCACAGAAGTTCCGCGCTAAAAACATTTATGCCCCACCTAGGGTAAATGTAACATTCTGGACTCAACTGTGGCATAATATTTCCAATACGACCTACCATTTAATAGAAATCCCCTTTATGTCTCGTGAAAAGTATAGAAATACTTAATATTTTTATAAAATTAATTCTGAGTACATCATGCCTATAACGCCCCGACCCCAGTTACCCAGATTCGGTGCATTGTTACATAACATTGGCATGATCACAAGAAAGATCAAATATCGAAAGACCGATTGGTTTAGTAGCCTTGGAAACACTAGATATATTCATAAGTCTTACATTACATCATAAAAATGAAAACTACAACAACATCATTTCTTCATAGTCCACACTCATATCCCCACATACTATCCCTGCAGGTCATTCATAAATTACTTCTTCACATCCTGGGAAAAATAAAACATAGAAAAGGGGTGAGCTCAAATGCCTAGTAAGGATAAAAATATAGCAGAAACTTTCATAAATAAGAATAAACATTTAAGGCAGTGTATAACTAAAACAAAAGCCTTTTAAATTTGAACTTCAACATAGTATGGCAAAAATAAAATGAAATAATTCCATTTACTTATTCACATGGATATTCTATTAATCGAATAATCAAATGTAATATCAATAACCACTTTTATAATTATGGAATGCATAATTCCAGACTATCATAACCACATAGCCAAGGCCTCGTGCCAAGAATACAAATAAGATTTTGCCAAGGCCTTGTGCCAAGACACTAGTTTGTCTCATGAGACCTACCGATGCATCTAGGAGCTATAACGGGATCCACCCATCACATATTAAGTCCAATGCATTCCCATTTGAAAAGGTTTAAACATAATATAAACATTCGTATTAAAACTAACATAAGAAATGTAAATACTTCATCCATAAACCATTAATGGTATAAAAATAACACATCCACAGTCAAATATATCACAAAACCTTCAATACAATATATAAGTTTTGTATCATAATAAATCAACTTCAAATAAGCGTAAAATCCACCAAAGGATATTGACATAGATGAAATCAGAACTCTTTTTAGAGAAATATCCCTTTCTATTTTGAAATAATTTAAGATTCATATATTTATAAAATAAAACATTTTATTTGAAAATATTCTTATAATCTTGTAAGGGAAGCTTCGACGATTTTATAATGGCAGAAAATAGCCACACCCGTCATATAAGTTAAAAAAACATTCTTACCTTAATTTTGTCGAAAAGGTTAAAAAGAACCTTGTTTGGAAAACGACGGAAAGATTCATTTATAAACCTCTTATAAAAAGTCAAACAAGGGTATAAACGAATTTAACCCATATTCTAGTAAAAAGTAAAAATGTTTTGAAATTCATTTTTAAGAAACATGGATGTGGATGATAAAGAGATCCCAGTAGATTATTATGTATAAACAACCTCGGATAATGAAGAGATTGCGAAATAAAACCTTACTTTGTACTTTTCCTTGGTTGGGGTAGGTTAACCTCCTGTATAATGGTGAAATAATTGTAATTAAATTATACAATAATCGTATATATTAATATGATATCATATATTATCTTTTACCATTGATTTGTTAATAATATCTTAGTATTATCGTTGTTTCGAGTGTTAACTTACTCATTTTATTTTATATGTTTTGTTATGTAATCCATGTTTGTCATGGATAGGTTGTATATTAATCATATCCAGAATGATATCAAGCCCTTAGATACTATTATTAATCACCAAATGAGAATTATACTTGAATGGATACGATGGAGAATGAATCTCATCGCGTTCGTGGAGACGGTAGTCCGTACGTACGCACGAGCGATAATATCATTTTTTTGATATTAAAATAATATATAATTGGATGGTATATCATATATACATAATCATTATCATGTTATATTTGTTATTTACATGAGTTACACATCATTATTATACCCATCCAAATAATAATTTATTGAATAACAATTACACCACGACGTGGAGACGGTAAGCCGTACGTACGCACGTATGGTGACATGTTATTCAAAGGATGGATAGAATACTGAATATGGTTGTACCATATTTATAATATCATCACAGTATATAAAATATACTGGAGTTATTATTATATAATGGTAATAAAAAATAAGGAAGAATTGGAAGAAGAAAGGAATTTGGAAAAGGGTGGTGAAATCATTACCTCTTCTTCGAGTTCTTCCTTTTGATTTGATCAAAAGGGCTCTTAGGTTGGCTTTATGACTAAAGGAAGGCCTCTAGGATGAAGTGAATTAAGTTGAGAGAGTATTTGGGAAGAGTTTGGCTGAGCCAAAATGCATTGAAGGTGTGAGTTAATGAGAAGGTAGAATGCCCTTTTATAAGAGGGGTGAGGGGCACCTTTGGAAAAGCTAGAAATATTATTTTATAATAAATTCATATTCGGTTTCTAATAGCTGAAAAGTAGATTATTTAAAGTTTAAGGTGGGGATAGGTCAAATAACACTCAAACAATAGAATTTAGACAGGTTTGGGTTACTATATTAACCTTATCATTAAGTATTAACTCTTAGTTAATTAATTTCACTTTTAGAATGTCTCTTTGTATTTTTATATTATATGGTTAATAAACTTACTATATACATCGAAGAGACCCCCAAGTGGTCCATTAATGATACGCCTATCATGATATAAGTCTCTTGGTAGAACAATAGATTTTTAGGAATTTAATATCAATTAATAATATAATATTTGTTTTAAAAACTCTTTAATGTCAATTTTGACACTATTCAATAATTGATTTTTTTGAAAATCATAACCGAATGATTACTTCTAAAAAATTAGATTAAATCATTCCTAATATGTCATATTATCCTATAAAATTAGTTTAATGCATTAAAAGTCTCAAATTATATTTATTTGGGTATTTATAATATCAATTATTTTAATTTGTCACTATTTTGGTAATTACTACATCATCATTGTGTCATTAATAAATTAAATTATTTAATATCTAAAAATTATAAATAAAATATAATTATGTATTAAATCTTTTTATATTTCTAATGAATATTTAAAATCGAATTTATCTTATGTATAACCTTATATTAAAAATATTTTATTAAATAAACTTTGATTCTAACTCTTTTAACACTTCTTTGAATTCAAAAATAATAAATGTCCTAATCTAATCCAAGTGGACCTAAATGATAATATTTTATTCCTAAGGTTGTTTTTGGTCGAGATAAACTTTTAAAATAGAATTAGGACAGGTGTTAGGGTAATATTAATATCATTTTTACCCTTAATTACCCTATTTACTTTTAACTGTGGTAAATAAAAGTAAAAAGTTACTATTCACCAAAAAATTATTTTCAACTCATTGAACCACATTTTACTCCTTGATATTAACCATGTCTCTCGTATTTTCAAAATATCAATCACAGAAGCGGTAAAATTATGTTTTATGAAAAATTCAGTTTTTTAACTACCACTTAGTAGTTTTACTATTCATCAAAAATTGAAGTTTTTCAGAACAATGCCAAAATTCCACCCTAAGCTATAATTGATATTCCGAATTAAAAAATGATTTCTATTTTAAAAAATTCCTAACATAAATGTTGCATTAATTAATTTTATAATTAATTCCCGCTGTCACAACAAATAGCGTGTTTTTAAGAAACAATATATATCAAAAGATTGACAATTGTTTATGTCCAATTTCAAAGTGAAATTAATTATAATGAACACCATTGGATAAAATAGTAAAAATATATTCTAATTATACATTAAAACCACTAAATAATATAATTTATCACTATAAATTATTTTGATTAAAAAAGTTGTTTTAAAGTATTTTTCACTATTCATAAAAATTGGAAGTTCTCAGAAAAATACCAAAAATTCAACTTAGGATAATTTAGATATTCCGAATCCAAAAATGAAGTCCATTTTGAAATATAAAATATATATAATTTCAAAAATTAGGTATTACTATTCATAATGGCTAGTTTTATTGGTTGTGGTGTGTTAGAACTCGATGTTGCGTACAACACACACTATCACATTATTCAAAGAGAAGCATACCATAGAAGCTTAGGGTTTTACATTCTCCCCTCCTTCAAATAATTTCGTCCTCGAAATTTCTAGAATAATACCGCATGAAAACACTCAGGTGGTTCTTCATCATAAGTTCCTCAGGTTCCCACGTTGCCTCTTCCATCTTATGGTTTCACCACAAGACTTTTACCAGACGAGTCGTCCGGTTTATCAGTACTTGTTCTCTCGTATCAAGAATCCTGATGGGCTCTTCGCAATAAGACAGATCGGGTTCCTGTTCTAATTCCTCATAGGTGAGTACATGCGTTGGTTCAGGCATGTATTTCCTCAACAGAGATATGTGTAACACATCGTGAACTTTGGAGAGACTTGGCGGCATTGCCAATCGGTAAGCTACAACCCCAATTCGTTCCAGAATTTCGAAAGGTCCGATGTACCTGGGACTCAATTTACCTTTCTTACCAAAACGTATGACTCCCTTCCATGGAGATACCTTCAAGAAAACATGATCACCAACTTGAAATTCCAAATCCTTCCTTCGATTATTAGCATAGATCTTCTGCCTACTTTGAGCTGCTTTGATATGGTTTTGGATTACCTTCACATTTTCCATCGTTTCCTCCACCAGTTATGGGCCTACAAGTTTTCTTTCACCAACCTCATCCCAACAGGTTGGTGTGCGACATATCTTTCCGTATAACACTTTATATGGTGCCATATGAATACTCGAATGGAAGCTATTATTATTGGAAAATTCTACCAGAGGTAAATATTGATCCCACATACCCTGAAAGTCAAGTGAGCATGATCTCAACATGTCTTCTAAGGTTTGAATAGTTTGTTCTGATTGTCCATCTGTTTGAGGGTGGTAGGCAGTGCTCAAATGAAGTTCAGTATCCAAGGCTTTCTGAAGACTTTTCTAGAATCTTAAAGTAAAACGGGGATCACAATCATAAACAATCGATAGGGGTACTCCATGAATTCTCACAACTTCATTAATATATAGTCTTTATAGACGTTCCAGTGGTAGATCTTCTCTTATAGAAAGAAAATGTGCTGACTTGGTAAGACGATCAACAATGAACCATATTTCATCGTTCCTTCCAGGAGTCTTTGGTAGCCCCATGACAAAGTCCATCGTAATATTGTCCCATTTCCACTCCGGTATGGGAAGAGGTTGCATGACTCCTCCAAACCGTTGCCTTCCAACTTTCACTTATTGACAAACCATGCATCTTGACACAAAATCAGCAATCTCCCTCTTCATGTTGTCCCACCAAAAATGTTCCTTCAAATATCTATACATTTGGGTGCTCCCAAGGTGTATTGAGAAATTGGAACTATGAGCATCATCCAACAATTCCCTTTTTAGATCAGGTATATCGGGAACACAAAGTCCCTTTCCGAATTTCAAAATTCCATCTTCATACCCAAAGTCTCTCAATCTACCATCATTCACAGCTTTAATCTTCTTTTGAAATTCTTCATCATCGGTCTGAGAACTCTTTATCCTTTCTAGTAAAGATGGTTTGGAAACCATTTGAAAAAGAATTGATGTTTCACCTTCCCTGGTTATTCCCATGTCCATATTCACTAGATCCATGAAAATTGGATCCCTTTAAATTCTCATATTGTTCAAAACTCCATGATCTTTTCTGCTCAAAGCATCTTCCACCTTGTTTGCTTTCCCCAGGTGGTAGTGTACCATACAATCACAATCCTTGAGTAATTCAAGCCATCTCCTTTGCCTCATGTTGAGTTCTTTTTGTGAGAAAATATACTTCAAACTCTTGTGATCAGTATAAATATCACATTTTTCACCATAGAGGTAGTGCCTCCATATCTTCAAAGAAAAGATCACAGCTGCTAACTCAAGATCATGAGTAGGATAGTTTTTCTCATGAATTTTCAACTGTCGTGATGCATAGGCAATAACCCTATCATTCTGCACAAGGACACAAACAAGTCCTTTCTTCGATGCATCACTATAAATAACAAACCCATCATTCCCCGATGGTAGAGTCAATATAGGAGCATTGACTAATATTCTCTTCAGTTCTTCGAAACATTCTTCACACTCTTTTGTCCAAACAAATTTAACCCCTTTAAGTGTGAGCTTCGTTAATGGGTTAGCCAATCAGGCAAAATTCTGGACGAAACATCGATAATAACCTGCCAAACTAATAAAACTGCGTACCTCAGTTATACTTGTAGGTGCTGGCCATTATTGGATTGCCTTGGTCTTAGAAGTATCAACAGAGATTCCATATTTAGAGACAATATGTCTAAGTAAAGAAATCTCCTGAAGCCAGAATTCACACTTGCTAAACTTCCCATATAATTCATGTCTTCTCAGAGTCTTTAGGATAATGCGCAAGTGATTTTCATGATCTTCATAGCTTTTGGAGTATACCAAGATATCATCAATAAATACCACCACAAATTCATCGACATATTCCTTGAAAAAACTATTTATCAGATCCATGAATACATAGGGTGCATTAGTCAATCCAGAAGGCATTACAGTAAACTCGCAATGCCCATACCTGGTTCGAAATGTTGTATTCGGAATGTATTCCTTCTTTACACACAACTAATGGTATCCAGATCGAAGGTAAATCTTTGAAAAGTATTGAGCTCCATGCAGATGGTCAAATAAATCATCAATGCGAGGTAGAGGATACTTGTTCTTTATTTTTATGGCATTGATCTCCCTATATTCGATACATAACCTCATAGATCCATCTTTCTTTTTAACAAAAAGAACAGGGGCTACCCATGGAGAAACACTAGGGCGAATAAATCCCTTATTAATCAATTCCTCTAGTTTTTTCTTTAGTTAAACTAATTCTACAGTGGCCATTCTATAAGGGGTCTTCGATATATGCCTTGATCTAGGAATTAAATCAATGGAAAACTCAACTTCTCGTTCTGGAGGATGTCCAGGTAAATCTTCCGGAAACATATCTACATATTCTTTCACAATAGGTACATCCTCTATTTGAACATTACTTTCCTCACCCACAGCCATTTCATTCTCTTCCTCCCCAATAATTGAATTTAGTTGAGTTACTGGGGGTGGATCTAGATAAGAATTAGGTGGTGACGATTCTGCTCTGAAGATAAGGTGTTCCTTATCGTCATCATCAAAAATCGTAACCTCTTTCTTCTTACAATAAATCTTAGCATCATAATCTGAAAGCCAATCCATACCGAGGATTATATTAAACTCAATCATAGGTATGACGATGAGATCAGCAGATAAAGAACATTTATGTGCTCTAATGGGGACTGATTCACAAAACTTTGTTGCAATGATACTTCCCTTAGGAGTTTTAACTGATAACTCCCTTGTTAAATCAAATTGGAAATATCTAATTTTCTTAGCAAACTGGGAAGATATGAAACAATGTGATGATCCAGAATCAAATAATGCATTTGATAAACTTGAGGAAACCATTAAATTACCTGCCACCACGTCTTTCGGAGCTTCTACCTCAGCAGTAGTGATAACATAAGCTTGGAATTGATCCCTTGGCCTTTTCTGAGGTAATTTTCCCTAACGCTCAGAACATTCATTTGCATAATGTCCCATCTACCTGCAAATGTAGCATTGAACATTGGTAGCTTCCTTATTCCATTTGCAATCACGAGCTTGGTGGCCTTTTTCACCACACTTCTAACAGACACCCATTCCCTTCAAGAAAGTACTGGGGTGTTTCTTCCCACATTTACCACAGGATGGATATTCATCCTTTCCCTTCTTCCCCTTATTTTCATTCCCAGATTGATCAGCATATATCTTCTTCTCTTTCTTTGCTTTAAATTCATAAGACTTAGAGAATTCTTTTTCTGTTTTGATAGCACATGAGACAATGTCTTCGTACGATGAGAATGATTGTGAGACTAATACTCGATGAAGGAATGGTTTTAACCCATAAAAGAAATGATCAATCTTACTTCTTGGGTTACGTATATAATCTCCAGCATACCTTTCTAACCTTGTAAAGTTAGCCTCATACTTTGCGACATTCTCATCCTCCTTTTATCTCAGACTCAGAAATCGCCTTTCCATATCTGCTAGATGGTCACGAGGAAAGTATTTTTCTAAAAACAGTTCTTTGAACTCCCTCCATTCTATATTTGAAACTTCATCATCTTCCTTCATGTTTTGAATCAATGACCACCATTGATAAGCATCTCCAGTGAGGCGGTAAACTGCCATGATAACTTTTTCCCTTTCACTACTCCCCAAAGCCTGAAATATTTTCTCTAGGGAACTTATCCATTGCTCAGCTACTAATGGATTTTTACTCCCATTGAATGTTGGTGGTTGTTGCCTCATGAAGCGATCTAACATTTATCCTCCACGATGTGGATCTGGGTGCTCTATACGGGTAAGGTTATTATTCATAACCTGAGTGAGTTGTCCCAGTATGGTGATTAGATGATCGGCACCAGTTGCATCACCAGCTCCACTATAATTATCTTGAGTAGGAGGGAAATCCCTACTTGGAGTGCGTTCATTGATATGGTTTCCATTTCTTACACTAGGCACCATTTCTAAGCAATGGTATAAAATAGATTAGTTTATGAATCAAAATACATAATTCCATACTTATAAAACACTTAACATAAATTGAACTATTTATGGATATAATCCATAATCATAAAAATGTTTTCTTTGAGGAATTATATACTCATAAACCTTTCATAATGATTTGTAAAGAAAATGAGAGTTATCTTAAGCATATCCCCCATGAGTGTCGTAACCAAGAGTGCAGCAAGGCCTGTTGTCATGCACCAGTTCCCGTTCGAGTCTAGCTCAAAGTGGTGTTTTCGGGTTTTACCCCTAGGTACATCTGTGCTAGAGCCACCTCTACCTGCTCGTATCCAGACAGGGATTTATTGCTCAGAAAACTCACAAAATCTCTAAAATACCGAAATTCTAGGAAGTTCTTCTATACTAATCCTCAAAGTCCATCTTAGGTCTATGTGCTCTAATCAGAGTTTATCTAAATCTAGCTTCCAAGGTTTGTACTAAACTTCCTCTGATACAAACTGTAACGCCCCGACCCCAGTTACCCAGAGTCGGTGCATTATTACATAACATCGGCATGATCACAAGAAAGATCAAATCTCGAAAGACCAATTGGTTTAGTAGCCTTGGAAACACTAGATATATTCATAAGTCTTACATTACATCATAAAAATGAAAACTACAACAACATATTTTCTTCATAGTCCACACTCATATCCCCACATACTATCCCTACAGGTCATTCATAAATTACTTCTTCACATCCTGGAAAAAATAAAACATAGAAAAGTGGTGAGCTCAAATGCCCAGTAAGGATAACAATATAGCAGAAACTTTCATAAATAATAATAAACATTTAAGGCAGTGTATAACTAAAACAAAAGCCTTTTAAATTTGAACTTCAACATAGTATGAGAAAAATAAAATTAAATAATTCCATTTACTTATTCACATGGATATTCTACTAATCTAATAATCACATGCAATATCAATAACCACTTTCATAATGATGGAATACATAATGCCATACTATCATAACCACATATCCAAGGCCGCGTTCCAAGACTACGAATAAGATTTTTCTAAGGCCTTGTGCCAAGACACTAGTTTGTCTCATGAGACCTACCGATGCATCGAGGAGATATAGTGGGCTCCACTTGTCACATATTAAGTCCAATGCATTCCCATATGAAAAGGTTTAAACATAACATAAACATTCGTATTAAAACTAGAATACAAAATGTAAATACTTCATCCATAAACCATGAATGGTATCAAAATAACACATCCACAGTCAAACATATCACAAAACCTTCAATACAATATAGAAGTTTTGTATCATAATAAATCAACTTCAAATAAGCGTAAAATCCATCAAAGGATATTGATATAGATGAAATCAAAACTCTTTTTAGAGAAATATCTCTTTCTATTTTGAACTAATTTAAGAGTCATATATTTATAAAATATAACATTTTCTTTGAAAATATTCTTATAATCTTGTAAGGGAAGCTTCGACAATTTTATAACGGCGGAAAATAGCCGAACCCGCCGTATAAGTTAAAAAAACATTCTTAACTTAATTTTGTCGAAAAGGTTAAAAAGCACCTTGTTTGGAAAACGATGGAAAGATTCCTTTATAAACCTCTTATAAAAAGTCAAAAAAGGGTATAAATGACTTTAAACCATATTCTAGTGAATATTAATTTTTTTGAAATTCATTTTTAAGGAACATGGATGTGGATGATATAGAGATCCCAGTAGATTATTACGTTTAAACAACCACGGATAATGAAGAGATTACGAAATAAACCCTTACCTTTTACTTTTCCTTGGTTGGGGTAGGTTAAACTCCTGTATAATGGTGAAATAATTTTTATTAAATTATACAAGAATCATATATATTAATATGATATCATATATGATCTTTTACCATTGATTTGTTAATAATATCTTAGTATTATCGTTGTTTCGGGTGTTAACTTACTCGTTTTATTTTATATGTTTTGTTATGTAAGCCATGTTTGTCATGGATAGGTTGTATCTTAATCATATCCAGAATGATATAAAGTCCTTAGATACTATTATTAGTCATCAAATGAGAATTATACTTGAATGGATACGACGGAGAATGAATCTCATCGCGTTCGTGGAGACGGTAGTCTGTACGTACGCACGAACGACAATATCAATATTTTGATATTAAAATAATATATAATTGGATGGTATATCATATATACAGAATCATTATCATGTTATATTAATTATTTACATGAGTTACACATCATTATTATACCCATCCAAATAATAATTTATTGAATAACAATTACACCACGACGTGGAGACGGTAAGCCGTACGTACGCACCTATGGTGACATGTTATTCAAAGGATGGATAGAATACTGAATATGGTTGTACCATATTTATAATAACATAAAAGTATATATAAGATACTGGAGTTATTATTTTATAATTGTAATAACAAAGATGGAAGAAGTGGAAGAATAAAGGAACTTGGAAAAGGGTGGTGAAATCATTACCTCTTCTTCGGATTCTTCCTTTTGATTTGATCAAAAGGGATATTAGGTTGGATTTCTGACTAAAGGAAGGCCTCTAGGATGAAGTTAGGTAAGTTGAGAGAGTATGTGGGCAGAATTTGGCCGAGCCAAAAGGCATTTAAGGTGTGAGTTAATGAGAAGGGAGAGTGCCCTTTTATAAGAGGGGTGAGGGGCACCTTTGGAAAAGCTAGAAATATTATTTTATAATAAATTCATATTCGGTTTCTAATGGATCCAAAGTGGATTATTTAATGTTTAATGTGGGGATAGGTCGAAAACCACTCAAAAAATAGAATTTAGATAGGTTTGGGTTACTATATTGACCTTATCATTAAGTATTAACTCTTAGTTAATTAATTTCACTTTTACAATGTCTCTTTGTATTTTTATATTATATGGTTAATAAACACACTATATACATACAAGAGACCCCCCAAGTGGTCCATTAATGATACAACTATCATGATATAAGTATCTTGGACAAACCTTAGATTTTTAGGAATTTAATATCAATTAATAAAATAAAATTTGTTTTAAAAACTCTTTTATGTCAATTTTGACACAATTCAATAATTGATTTTTGTAAAAATCATAAAAGAATTATTAGTTCAAAAAAATTAAATTAAATCAATCCTAATATGTCATATTATCCTATAAAATTAGTTTAATTCCTTAAAAGTCTCAAATTATATTTATTTGGGTATTTATAGTATCAGTTATTTTAATTTTTCATTATTATGGTAATTACTGCATCATCATTGTGTCATAAATAAATTAAATTATTTAATATCTAAAAATTATAAATAAAATATCATGATGTATGAAATAGTTTTATATTTCTAATTAATATTTACAATCAAATTTATCTTATGTATAACCCTATATTAAAAATGTTTTAGTAAATAAACTTTGATTTTAACTCTTTTAACTCTTCTTTGAATTAAACAATAATAAATGTCCTAATCTAATCCAAGTGGACCTAAATGATAATATTTTATTCCTAAGGTTGTTTTTGGTCGAGATAAACTTGTCCAATAGAATTAGGACACATGTTATGGTAATATTAATATCATTTTTACCCTTAATTACCCTATTTACTTTTAACTGTGGTAAATAAAAGTAAAAAGTTACTATTCACCAAAAATTATTTTCATCTCATTGAACCAAATTTTACTACTTGATATTAAACGTGTCTCTCGGATTTTTGAAATTCAAATCTCAGAAGCGGTAAAATTATGTTTTATGAAAAATTCTGTTTTTTTACTACCACTTAGTAGTTTCACTATTCATCAAAAATTGAAGTTTTTTAGAACAATGCAAAAATTTCACCCTAAGATATAATTGATATTCCGAATTCAAAAATGATTTCTATTTTAAAAAATTCCAAATATAAAATTTGCATTAATTAATTTTATAATTAATTCCTGCTGTCACAACAAATAGCGTGTTTTTAAGAAACAATATATATCAAAAGATTGACAATTATTTATGTCCAATTTCAAAGTGAAATAAATTCTAATGAACACCTATGGATAAAATGGTAAAAATATATTCTAATTATAATTTAAAACCACTAAATATTATAATTTATCACTATAAATTATTTTGATTAAAAAAGTTGTTTTTAAGTATTTTTCACTATTCATAAAAATTGGAAGTTCTCAGAAAAATACCAAAAATTCAACTTAGGATAATTTCAATATTCCGAATCAAAAAATGAAGTCCATTTTGAAATATAAAATATATTTAATTTCAAAAAGTAGGTATTACTATTCATCACGGCTAGTTTGATTGGTTGTGGTGTGTTAGAACTCGATGTTGCGTACAACACACGCTATCGTATTATTCAAAGAGAAGCGTACCGTAGAAGCTTGGGGTGTTACAATGTCTCAGAATTGCACACCGTCTCAGCCTCTAGATCTGGAAATATATATTGAAATATTCCAAAGTATTATAAGAAAAATACTATGTCTCTACAATCAGATAGTATAAGGTAGGTAGTTCAACCAATTCCCCTTAATTTTATGCATATTTTGCCATGTGTTCCAAATACTCCCATGTGGGTAGTCTGAGTTAGTCCCCTAATTATTTAATTTTATCCATTTAATTATTTAATTAAAAATATAGGATTCCTATTACCATGCTCCTCATTCTTTATAAATGAACTAAGCTAGGTATGTGATTTTGACCTACTAGGAAGTTTAGGTAAGTTGTTTAATTTTAATTAATTAATTTTATTAATTATTCAATTGGTTACATGGAACATGACATACACGACTCAAGCATTGTGCTGATGTTGATCACCTAGATAGAGGCGACATGGTCATCAGGATGAGGGAATGGACTGAGATATATGGGGTGATTATTATCACTAGGTTGAGGTGTCCTCATTATCTATTTGAGGCCATGAGGTATTTAGTTTGATGGCATGACCCACATGACTTAATATGGTGTTGACCATCAGTAAATAGAAACGTGGACACAGGGGCAAGAGGTGATAGATGTTGTGGTAATGATATTTTTTGGTGATTTTTCCTCACTATTATAGGGTGATGTTTCCTTTTAGTCATGTGAGAACATATAAGAATCTTTTGAGGTGTTATTGACCTCTTTTTGTGGGTAGAGGCCTCTATGGATATTGAGGATTATGGGATGGTGTTAATTATATGTTTTGTTATAGGTGCTCATTTTATAAAGCCACATGGATAGTGATAGAAGATCGATATATGGTGTTGAGACCATTGGTTGGGGGTGATGATCTCTGGTATACTTTAGGTCAATTGGCCTAGATTATGGGAAGAGGGATATATCAATGCCTCAGGAAATCAGGTTTCTGATCCGAAGTTGATTATTTTATGTCGGAGGATGGGAATCATTGTACCTTAGGATATTGGTTGTGAAGTGAATAGGGATTTTTTGAGAAGTGGTTTGTGGGAACATAGACTTGATGGGTGTGTCTTTTGGACACTGATTACTTGATTGGTGGCATGTGACATGTCTGATGGAATGAGGTGTTAGCAATAAATTGATGGGATGCACCTAAGGGATACCCAGGTATGTAATTCATTAGGGGATGCCTCGTAATTACTCCATTGGTCCTTTCCACAATAAATATATTTATACAGACATATATTGTATTCCATATATATATATATATTTATGGGTAGATGTTCTGAGATATACCAAGGTTGGTCAAAGGAGGAAAATGATACCATGTGGTTGTTGGGAATTATATAAGTGGTTTAATTATAAAATGTATATCCATTTTATTTTTAATTATATTTTTTATAGACTATATCATTATAGATGCAAAAAATTGTCATTTTGGTGGGGGCCTACTAGGTTCAAACTCACTCTAAATGGTTCCAAAGGGACTCTAGTTGATTTTATGCCATTGAGATCAGGTACGTGATCAGGATCTTGAGCTAGACCTTAGTGATTACAGATGTTACTTTTTCATGGAAAGGATGGTAGTGGACTAAGTTGTTCCTTTGAATCATGGTGGAATTTGTTTTGGGATTTTATATAAATATGTAGTATTGTGGTAGGCCACAAGAGACATTTATTTTCTGTTTATTATAACCTTTTATGACATGCTTAATTATCAAAATATTGTCTTATTTCTTTATGATTATTTATTACTATTATAGTTTATCATTCTTCTTTTGTGTTTAGGATTTCTTCTGATGAGTTATGGTTCATATCCTATTATTTTATATTCATATTTACCATTATTATTATCATATCTAGGGGGTATAGTCTCCCTATTATCACTTAATTATACCCTCACTTATTGTGAGAAACCTTTGGCATATGAAGAGAAGAACCTAAGACCTAATGAAAAATAGGTCTTGAACACAGATTAAGTGGAAAATAGGGTTTAGGCTCTACAAATGGTATCATATCAGGTTCTTTAATGGTTTTCATTACATCATAATAATTCCTAGATATAAAATTGTAACCATGTTCAGCTAGTTAGGATTAATATCAAACATTATTTTCTTTTTCATCTTACTATTTAGGATTTGGTAGAATAATGACTAGGATATAGTCAAAAATGGGTAAATAACTTGTGTTTGGGTGCTGCAGTCCCATGCATAGGGGAAAAACTAATTACCCAGGGGTTGGAAGTTGATGTTTTGTTTTTTATTGTTGATTTATTTATACCTCAAGTGGAAAACTTTGGTGTTATGTTTATATGTTATTTGGTATTAACCATGGAATAGTATGGAATGGGAGGATTATTTATATCTCATGGAAGACACATTGGGTTACATGATATATGTATGTTCTAGTAACTAATTTATTAGAACTTGGAATTTAGTAAGAAGGGTTTAGCCATTTAATGTGTCAACAAAGAATCAAAACTATATTTTCCTACTTAGCCTTTTTGGTGGAATTATACTCAACCATCCTATACATGTGGTTTCTGATGAGACATATATGTTCTATGTTGGATTAACACTGGTATGAGTAGGTAGGTAAAAAGATATGTGGTGATTTTTTTAAAGTTTTAATAAAGATGCAAACCAATGTTTTCTTATATAGTCCCTTTGGTGGAATTATACTCAGCTACCCTAGATCTACATGTGTGATATGATATTTCTGACTTTAATATGGGATGGTTAGGGGCCTTTAGGGAAGATAATATATGTGATACCAGACCCTGATAGGGGTAGGTAAGGGGAAATGTTGTCAGATTCCATTTGAAATGGGTATTGTAGGGGTGTGTAAGGTTTGTCAGATGTGCTTTTTGTTACAAAATTATCTATTTGTTATATATATATATAACTATTATGGTTGTTTAGAAGTGATATTTGGCCTTCATTGTTCTTCCTACTTAATGGTTTTTGGTGGAGCATTAGGAGGGATGAGATATGGTGTTGCCTGAGCGTGTACAGGTGAGGCCTCGTAGGGTTGGGATGATCTTGATCCATAGGTATTGGCTCTAGTATAAGCTATTCTACAAAATAAGATGGAAGACATTGGTCCATGGCTAGATGGGCAACTCAAGGAGAGATTGGTTCAGGTCATAAATGGTATTGATGAGGGAGATCAGGGGACTAAGCCATCCATGGTGCATTTGGATCATGTGTTCTAGTCTCAGCACACATAGTTATTTTATGGTGAGGGTGGATCATAAGTGGAATTGAACTATATTGAGTCTTTTTTAGGTTATTTTTTTATCATATTTAGATACTCCAAAGCTGGAGGGTGAAATTGGCTATATAAATGCTCATAGGACCAACAAATCGATAGTTAAACATAAATGTTTAGGTGGCCTAACATGAGGGACTCTCTTGGAAGGATATCAAGCCCATGTTCATTGATAAATTCATCCTAAATATAGTTAGGGTAGATAGATCTAGTGAGTTCATGAACCTACAGTTGGGAGATACATCCATCATATACTATGTGGACAATTTTATAGACCTTTCTCGATTTTAACCTTCTATGGTGGGAGATGACATCGCTAGGGTGAGGAAATTTGAGGATGTATTGTGGCATTCCATTAGGGATCAAGTAAATATTTTTTGGGATAATATAATTCTTATATGTATTCAATTAGGAACTGATAGATGAGGGAAAATTGATGGAAATGTCATGTTATAAATAGTTAAATGTGTCAGGTGGGATTAGTGGTGATTATTCATGTAGATGAAAGTGGGATCATGAGGAGTTAAATCATGGTAGTTAGGCTAGAGACTTGTGTAGGACAACTAGTATTAGTTAATCAATGAAGTGATTCCATTACGGGAAGTAGGTGAATGTTTATACATAGTTTGATCTGGTAATAATGGAGTTCTGAGCATGTTGTCTAATTGGCCATTGGGAGAGGTTCTACAGGATGCCTTCTCAGATAGCTGAGAGCTAGAGACTAGGTCTAAATTAGAGATCTGTGGTTAGACCAGGAGTGGTATTAGAAGCTGGTAGGTGGGATTCAACTTCACATAGAAGTTTTAGTAGAGATAATGAAACCCAATAATTCATTCAGTGTATGGTAACTGGTTCAACTCTATTGGGAGGTCATACATTGTGTAGTCGGGCTTCAGGCATTAGTGCAAAAAATGTTTTTTTACATCAGTTATTTTTCATTTTCCATGTCTGTTTTTGGCAGACGTTATTGAAGGGGACATTATAAATATTGTTGTTTATGTCAGTTATTTTAAAAATGACATAAAAAATAGAAATATAAAGCCATTTCATGTTGGTTCTTAAAAAACTGATGTGGAAAATGGTTGGTAGTCATGATTTATTACGTCAGTTTTTAAATAACCTCCATAATATGTTTTTTTATTTTGTTATATATTAAATAACGGATGAAATAAACAACCCCTATGAATCATTTTTCATGTCTGTTTTATAATAACTGATGTGAAAAACGAGGTTATCACGTCAGTTATTTTCATAACCAACATGATAAACTAGTATACAAATCGGTTTTTCACATCAGTTAAAAAATAACAGACATTGCAAAATATATACTATGTTAATTATTAAATAAATGATGTATAAAATCACCCCATGCATTTATTACGTCAGTTATAAAATAATCAACAGAAAAACCATTTTTTAAATAATACAGTTCAACCAATACAATGCGCTACCAAAGAGGACCTGAAACATGTAGAAAACAGAAAAAAACTAGACCAAAAACATTAGACAACACCTACCCCCCCTGACACCCCCTACCCCCTTGGATAGCCCCCACCCCCTGGACACCCCCTACCACCTTGGACACCCAACCAACCCTGGAAACAACCCACCCCTGGACATCCCCCACCCCCTGGACACCCCCTACCCCCTTGGACAGCCCACCCCCACCCCCTGAACACCCCATCCCCTGGTCACCCCACCCCCTGAACAACCCCTCCCACCCCCAGGTCACCCCCACCCCCAGAAACCCCTCCACCCCTGGACACTCTCCCAACCACTAGACAACCCCCACCCCTGGACACCCGCTGCAGCCTTGGATAACGCTCGCCCCCTGGAGAGCCCCCCACCCCTGGACACCCTCCCACCCACTAGACACCACCCCACCGCACTGGATAGCCCCACCCCCTGAACACCTGCCCACCCCCTTGAATAGACCCCACCCATTGGACCCCACCCCACCCCACTGGACATCCCCGACCTCCTTGGACTCCCCCGACCCCCTTGGACAGCCACCCACCCCCTGGACAACCCCTCCCAACCCCTGGACACCCCCACACCTAGAAACCCCCACCCCCTGGACAGCCTCCCCCCACTAGAAAACCTCCCACCCAATGGACACGTCCTTACCCCATTGGATATCCCCACACCCCCTAGACAGCCCCCACCCCCTAGACACCCCGACCCCCTTGGACAGCCCTCACCCCCTGGACACCCCCACCCCTGGACAGCCCCTCCCACCCCACTAGACACCCCCACCCCTGAAACCCCCACCCCCTAGAACCCTCCCACCCACTGGACACCCCCACCCACTAGACACCACCCCACCCCACTGGATATCCCCCCCCCCAGAGAGCCCCCACCCCCTGGACACCCCAACCCCCTTGGACATCCCCCCTCCACCTAGACACCCCCACCCCCAGGACAACCCCTCCCACCCCCTCACCAAACCTACCCCCTAGAAACCCCCCAACCCCTAGAAACCCTCCCACCCATTGGACACCACCCCACCCCACTAAAAACCCATCCTCTTGGATAGCCCCCACCCCCTCGACACCCCGACCCCCTTAGACAGCCCCCACCCCTGGACACCCCCACCCCTGGACCTCCCCTACGACCCCCATAGACACCCCACCCCTAGAAACCCCCCACCCCCTGGACACCCTCCCACCCACTGAAAATCCCCCCACCCTCTGGACACCCCTACCCCCTTGGACATCCCCCAACGCCATGGATACCCCCACCCTCATGGACTACCCCCCGCCCCTGGACCCTCCCACCCCCATGGACAGATTCCCCTGCCCCATTGAACACCCCCACCCCCTATACACCCCTAACCCTTGGACATCCCCCCCCAGACACCCCCACAACCATTAAACCATTACTATGCTCTGCTAAAGTATGAAACAAGCCGAAACCAGACCAAAACCAGACAAAAACCAGACCAGAATCTAAATTAGAATAACATCAGAACTAGACCAAAATAAGAAGAACAAATGAAAAATTATACATTCACATATATAACATAAATAACGTACAATTTAAACTAAAAAAACATAAATCCAACCAAAAAACCACTGAATAAAAAATTTTAATTTCAATATTCAAAATTACATTTCACACTACAAACAATATAAAATCCAATCAAACCTGTAAAATAATTTGACCATTCCACTTGTAAGTGTTTGAAATCCTGAGATCTATAGGGTTGAGGGTTATCAAATAGCTAAAAATTAAAAGGATAGTAGTTAACATGTATAGTGAATAAATAAAATGAAATATTATGGCAATGTTTATAAGGAAATATTACCAGGAAAAACATCACAAGTGTTCCAGTTGTAATTATTCAATACATAAATCTTAACATATAATATCCACATTCAATGATGATTTCTTTTTCATGAAAATTTTGTTTAAATGAGTGTCAATTCAAAATATCGTTTTTATGTAATACATCGAAAAGTACAAATTATAAATGGATATTTACATTTAATTTTACATATTTGATCTTGGAACTCTTTTTCTTTGTTTTTTTCGATAGTATACCCATCCCCTCTTATAAAATAATACGAATGGGATAAATTTAAAATTCATTATAAAATAATCAACTATTAAGAAATTGAAAATTACTTTTCCAACATATTCTGAAAACTTTCCCGTACATCTCCATAGACATAGAATATCCAATAAAGTGTTTTATCCCTTGGACAAAAAACACCTATCAATCAATGATCACTGATATAAAAGAAAATTAAGGTTATTGGTTTTTGTGTAAAAATATAATGAACACTTTTCCAGAGATATGTTTCATACCCCTCACAAAAAGGCATCATCCAACACTGCATGATTATGTTCTGTTCAAATATTTCAGCAATATAAAGTGTTTTTTGTTCCTCATCCAATGCATATCCTTCAGGGGAAATAAATTGTGGGTCCATGAATCCATATAAATCTTTCCGCACATTATTCTCACACATTTTATAATGGTACATAATTAAAAATCGACATAAGTATACATTTTTAATAAATATAACACAGGGTAAGGTGTTAAGAATTACATGGAAAAAATCTACACCATGTTGATGCCAAACTTATCTCTAGTAACAAGATCCATGATATCATTTTTCAAAATCCCCACATTTATTTCATGTTCACAAACATGATCTTCCATTGGAAACTCATAATGATCTGCCAAAAAATTTTAATATCTTGAAAATTGGTCAAGACTACTAGAATCTGTATCAGATGTGATAGACTTTTGTCTTTGTTGTTGACTATAAAACATTTATTTACCTTTGAAGTATTATTTAAAAAATAAATAGAAAAATATATTAGTTTTAAAATGTTAAAATTTTAATAAAAAATAAAATAAACGATATAACATACATACCTTTATGGTAATGAGTCGGAGATGTCTGGATGTCCAAACTAAAAAGTGGCCGATACTATGTCCAACTGTCATCACCTCATCTGTAGGTAATGGTAGTTGATCTAATATATCTATAATATCTTGTACACTGACCCTATGATGTTCTACCTCTAACTGTTGATGATGAACTATATCTCTTATACAATATACCTGCCCATATGCAACTATATGATGGTGAGGATCATCAGCATACAACTCAAAATAATTAGGAAGCTGTGGTGGAGGAGTAAGATAAAAAATGGTGTCCACAGGATGAGGTGGGGGAGTGGGAGCTACTGGTGGAGGTGGAGGATAAATAATGGGGTTTGAGTGGGAGGTGGAGGAGTGAGAGCTACATTCTGAAATTGTCTTTCCATGTTTAAAAACATAGACTGTACCAACTCTCTAATATTTTCCTCCATCGTCGCATTAATATTCTAAACTTCAGCCTCCAAGGATTCTATTTTTTTATAATCACCCTCAATGGAAGAATTTGAATAATGCGACAACACTTTTATTACCGAAACACTCGTCGGATATCTTCGTACATGAATGGGGTGTTCGGGATTTCCCAATGCTACAGATAAAATATCTTGCCTCCCAAAAGCTATAAATACCCCCAATGAGATATAATCCTCAATTGAATACTATATTAATTATTTGAACATTTCTATAATGATTTAAATTATATGAAGAATATAATTAACTTAAATAAATAAAATAAATATCTTATAATCCTCTCAGCTATGATTCTAGATTCTTCTGAAAGATATTGTCCCTTTTTTCTCATCTGAGCACTCTTCCATTATTCATTTCTAGATGAAGGGGATAGAGGGGAAACCTCTCCCTAGCTTGAAGACTCAACACTCAGTTTTTGTAATTTTTCTGCCATCATTTGTTCTTCCAATAATGTATACCCTACCTGAGATAAACTATGAGGGTATACATTTTAAAATTGGATCTCCTGATGAGATGTCCTTATTTTCTGTAAATTAAGAATTAGAAATCATTAACAAAACAATAATAAGATCATTTATATAAGAAATATTATAAAAGTTTACATTTCCCTTATAAAAATGAATATTTTCTTCTACTTTCAAGAAATTTCCTCCTTGAGACTTCATCTATGAAAGGATATATATGACATGGATTTTCATAATTCCTATGACCAAAAATGAAATCAGATGTGAGGGTTGATTTGAAATCCCTCCATCTGCAAGAATCCTTTGATAAACATTTATTCATAACTCCTCTAGTGTCAGGAATATCAAATGTCATCTGATAAATAAGATGTAAAACATATTATACTAGAAACTTTTAAAGATTAGTCAAAAAATTGAAAAAGATATTACCAAAATTGTCTCCCATAACTGTGATGTTATTGCTTTTTACACACTTCTCCAATCATCATACAAAATGATTACTTTTCTTTTACCCTGATTTGATACAAAACTCTTAAAATATTTTGCATTTGGACCACTAGGAATATCATTCTCATCAAACTCAACCAATATCCTCTGGTCCTGGCTACAGGCAAGTGATAATTTTGGTAAACATGTAAAACCACGTTTACTAACTCTTGAAATCTTCTTTGTTATTATGGGAGCACATGTGGAAGATTGGGGAACATAAAGAGGATCATGTGAATGTTCCTCCCCAAAGGTATGATCACGATGCTCATCTCCAGAATCATGTGGGTTATCAACTGATTGATAGGTAATTATCCTTCAAATAAAAAAATCAAATGTTAGTTCACAAATATACAAATTCAAATATTAAAATACAAATGTAAACAAAAAATTGAAATCTGAACTAAGTTACATAATAGAAAACATGGTAAATTTGGTAAGCATGTTAATAAATTGTAAAGATGGTAAACATGGTAGACATGGTAAATAAGGTAGTGTAATTTTCATTCAACAAAATCAATAAATATATAAGTTACGTAAAGGTAAAATATGGTAAACTATGGAAAACATGGTAAACATGGTAAAGTAATTTTTCATTCAATAAAATCAACAGATATATAAGTTTCGTAATGGTAAACATGATAAACTAAACTAAAAAAATTAAAATAAATAAAATTTTCTATTTATTTGTTTTAATACATGTTTTAATAATTTTGTTTACAATATCTAACATTTTATGAAAAAATTAAGTGTTAACAAGAAATAAACATTTGTTACTTGTAAAATTAGTAATGTATAAATGGATTGTTTTCCCAAATTCCTTCATCACAATCATTCCTTATGGAAAAAACCATGTATTTAACATGCTCACCATTATTTTCTGCTAATATTTCCATGGAAGTAGGGATCTCGCATTAATCAGCATCTTCATCAAGTTGATCCTCACCAACATATTGTTTTTACCTTGTAAAAAAACATACTACTGCACATCCGATTGATCAACTACATAAAAAATCTATTTTTCATGTGCTGCCATTATAAAAGAATCTAATGTGTCTTCCAATCTATTCAGATTAACAACTGTCATTCCAAATTTGTCATGTCTAACACTATTGTTACTGATAAAACATTTTTAGCTAAAACAAGAAATTAAATTTTAAATTAATCATCCTACCATATTTCTTCGATGACTTCATAATATGTACTTGATTCAGAAATTGAGTTTTTTTCTTTAGAACTTGAAAAATGCATTGCTTTTGCAAACACCGATACACCACTTTTCTGAATAGCACTTTTTTGTCCTGAGCTTTCATATAAAATGTATATCCATTAATGTCATACTTGAAGCATGTTATCACATTTAAACTTAGACCACCTACTAACCATTTTAATGTCTCTGATACATCTGATCTACTGAGCAAGGTCTTTTTAAACCATGGAATTTTTGTTGTTGTTCTCATTCAAAATCCATATTTCTTTCTTCTTTGGATGAAATTGTTTCAACTCATTAATATGCAATGTGATATACAGTTTAGCATCATCTATGTTATCCATGATGTATAATTGTACCTTATTCATCTATTGAGATGAAAATGATTTGACTTTTAATCCAAAACTCCCCCTACCCTCATTATTAACTCGTTCATGGTGAGATGGAGGCAAACCTATGTGCTCCACTATATCCAAGTAGTCCGTACAAAACTCTGCAACCTCCACAGAAATATAATTTTCAACAATGGAGGCTTCAGGTTGATATGGATTCTTAACATACCCCTTCAATATTTTCATAAACCTTTCAAAAGGATACATCCAACGAAGATGAACTGGTCCACAAAGCTTTATTTCTCGAACCAAATGAACCATTAAATGCACCATTATATCCAAAAAATTATGGAGTAAAATACATTTCCAATTGAAAAGTATAGAAGTTTAATACTTTTCCAAAATATTCAAAGTATTCACATCAATTACCTTATTACAAATTGAATTGAAAAAATAACACAACTTCATTATAGTCTTTCTGATACAGATGTTCAATATTCCATGCAATCAAATCGGTAGAAGTTGTTGCATCAAGACATGAAAATCATGATATTTCATACCTATCAACTTCAAATCCTTCAAAGAGTAAATTTTTTTTATATTTTAAGAATAACCTTGATGCACTTTGATATCATGAAGACACTAACAAAAGCTAATTTTCTCCCTATTGGATAATGTATGCCAATCTGGTGGAAGAAATGTTCATCTTCCATTAGATGTGGGATCTAACTCCAAACGTATTCCCAATGATAGTATGTTTAATCTTAAATTTAACTCATATATATATTATTTCCTTAATATCTAAAAATTTTCCAATAAAACTATCACAGATATGCTTCTCCACGTGCATGATATCAATATTATGTTTCACTTCATGATATCTCCAATATGGTAGTTCAAACAATATTGGCATTTTCTTCCAAATATTTCTATCATTACTAGATTTATGTGTCTTTCCAAATGACACATCAAGGATTTCCACCCTCTCAAAATGCACATCAAGGGATAAAGGTTTTGGAGCTATATCAAATTCTTGTGAGCCATTGAATGCCTTTTTTAGTCTTCTATATGAGTGATCCATAGGAAAAAACTTTTTATGACCCGTGTACACTGTTTTCCTCCCAAGATGAAATTGACAATATGAAGTCTGTTGTTTGCAAATTGGACATGCTTTATGCCCCTTAACACTATATCCAGAAAAATTTACATACACTGGGAAGTTATTTATAGTGACCATAAGAACTTAATTCAGTTGAGAATATTCCATTTTATAAGAATCATACACCCTAATACCATCCTCCCATAAAATTTTTAAATCATCGATCAATGGTTACAAGAAAACATCAATATCATTTCAAGGTTACTTCAGACCATAGATCATTATACTCAACATGACATATTTTCACTTCATACAAACTTTAGGAGAGAGGTTATAAATTATCAATAAAATAGGACATGAACTATGTGTGCTACTGAGTGTTTGATATGGATTCATTCCATATGTGTACAACCCAAGTATGAGATTTCTAATTTCATTTCAAAATGTAGGATACTGCTCATCAATTTTCTTCCATTGTGGAAAATCAGCTGGATATCATATTTTTTCTGTCACATATCCTCTCATCAGCATTCCATCTTATCCTTTTTGCATCATGTGAATTAGAAAATAAATGTTTCAAATGATGAATTATTGGAAGATACCAAAATACCTTGGCAGGGATCTTTGTAATCTCTACATCAACCTGTGATTTTTCTTTCAAATTATACTGTGATGTCCCACATTTAAGAAAATCTGACAGAAATTCATATTCCTTCCTATATATCTTATTGTCATTCAGGTAGGCATGTATTTTCTTGTATCCCAATCCATTCAGGCATAATATTTTTTTTCCTTATAATGTGAATCTGGGAGATCGTTGTCTTTTGAACAAATTTCTTTCAATAATTGAAGTAGGTTTGTAAAAATTTTGTCACTCCATACATGTTTCACCTTTAGGTTAATCAATCTTAACATCACTGAGAAAACTATAAAAAATGTTCAACCTGGATATAATGGGTTTTTAGCATCACCATATAGACACATAACTGTTGGTTCTATCTCAATTTGTTCTGCAGCAATATCATGAATCATTTCTTCAATTTCATCAGAGTTACCATCTTGAAAAAATCATCATTAGTAGACCTAACATTGTGTCCAGTTTAACCATGAAAATTCCAATGGATATAGCTCATATTTAAACCATGACAAATTAGATGATCTTCTATGTCTCTACTTTTCAACATCTTCATATTCAAACATTTCAGGCATGGACAAAAAACATGTCACTGCTTGGAACATTTAATTTAACAAATTACAAAAAGGAATCAACACCTTCCTCATATTCATTACTCATTTGATGTGATGTAATCCAAATTCGACTCATTATTACCAATAACAAATATCAAAATTATACATCTTGTTAAGATAAGCCAATTTTATATTTATATGAAAAATATCATAATTTGAAAGTAACAAATTTTTTAAATATAAAACTAATCTACTTTTATTTGAAAAATATATGAATGAAAATGATTTTAAAAATAAATTATAGTTATATATAATAGTTTTAAATTCATCTTGGATCCTTTATTCTTAATGTACACAAAGAATACATCCTGGTGTAATTGGATAATAAATTCACCCTTCCATAAAAAAGAAATATGAATTATAAATATTAAAATATGTATACATTCACAACTAGAAATTACACTTATAAAAATGATTTGAAACCATTAGAATATCCCCTGAAACCATTGGGATAGAATACCCCCATGGTTTTACACACCATTGGCATGATGGTCGCTGCAAAATCCCTATACCAACGATTCTATAGGAACTGTTGGTATAGACTACCTGAAGATAAAATATGCCAATGGTTTCAATGAAATCGTTGGGATATATATAAATGGGGTGTCCAAGGGTGTAGGGGTCTATCTAGGGGTGTGGTGGGGGCTGTCCAAGGGGGTAGGGGCTTTTCTAGGGGGTGGGTGTGTGCTGGGGGGTGGTGAGGGCATTCCAAGGGGGTGGGGGTGTCCAGGGGGTGGGGGAGTGGTGTATAGGGGTGAGGGGGCTGTCCAACCCCCTACCCCATTAGACACCACCCTCACCCCCTTGGACACCCCCTGGACACCACCACCCTTGGAAAGCCTCCCCTAACACCTAAACAACACCCCACCCCTCCGGACACCCACCCCCTGGACACCCCCCTGGATACCCCCTACCCCCTTAGACAACCCACTCACCCCCCATGGACACCACCCCACCCCTTGGACACCCCCACCCCTGGACACAACCCCTAACTGCTACCCCCTTGGACACCCCCCTGGACACCCAACCCCCTATACAAAACCCTCACCCCTTGGACACCACCACCCACCCCCTGGACACCCCTACCCCCTTGGAATGCCCCTCACCCATGGACACCACCCCAAACCCTTGGACACCCCCTGGACACCACCACCACCTTGGATAGCCCCAACCCCTGGACAACGCCCACCCCTCTGGAAACCCCCACCCCAAGACAGCCCCCACCCATTTGGACAACCCCCACCCCCTGGACATCCCACCCACGTGGACACCCCCGACCCCCTTGGGAAAACCACTCACTCCTAGAAACCACCCCAACCCCTGGACACCCCCACCCCCAAAACAGCCCCACCCCCTAAATATCCCCACCCCTCTGGACACCCCCACCCCCTGGTCCCCCACCCTCTGGATACCCCCTACCCCCTTGGACATCCCACTCACCCCCTAGACACCCCACCCCCTTGGACACCTCCACCCCCTAGACACCACCCCTACCCTACACCCTAGGACACCCCTAGACACCCCCAACCCCCTGGACAACCCCCTCACCCCCTGGACACAACTCCCACCCCATGGACACCCCTACCCCCTTGGAAAGGCCCCTCACCCATGGACACCACCCCCACCCCCTTGGACACCCCCACCCCTCCTAAAAACCCCCATGTAAGGACCTGACCCAGTTTCCCATAACCAGTGCCTTATTTGATTTCATTGGTATACAAACATAAAATAAGCATCCCAAAGGACTGAGTTGTTAAATATTATTGGAAACAATATTCATACATAAGTTAAACATTACCACTTAAAAAGAAATAATACATAGAAACTCTTTAGACAACATCCATAACTCCTAGGTTATTTCAGTATGTCATTTATAATAAAATTATTCATGTCCTGAGAAAATGAAACCTAATAAATGGGTGAGATAAAATTCTCATTAAGGGTAAGAAATACTGCAGAAGATAACATAAACATTATACATGGTGAATAATTAAAAACACATGCCTCTAAAAATAAACTTGAACATAATATGGCAGAAAAATGAGCTGAGTAAATATTTCCATAACATAACATAATCCTGGGTGTTCTACTTGTAGAATAACCACATGAAACATAAATAATATTTTCATAATGAGGGAATTCATAATTCTGGACAGCATAACCATACCGTCAAGGCCTCATGCCAAGACAATAAATAATAATTTTTCCAAGGCCTTGTTCCAAGACCGTAGTTTGTCTCATGAGAGCTACCGATGCAACGATGGGCTATAGAAGGACCCACCTTACACTTACTATGTCCAATTCATTCCTCATATGGAAATGTATAAACATAAACAACATATACATTCATATTTAAATTAATATATGAAATGCAAATAACTTTCCCCGAACATTAAGTATAAACACTAACCATTTCAAGTAAATTGGGGAATGGATTTAAGATAGAAAAGCCACATAAAAAGTAATCATAAACCATTAAATTAAACATGGTAGGTTATAACATGGCATAATAATCCCAATAATACATAAGAATCAACAAGAGTGTTTAAATAGACAAAGATACTCTTATAAAATCATTGAGTAAATCTTGAGATAAATACCCTTTTACTTGGAAAAGAAGAGTTCTTTTGGAAACATATTTGTATAAAACTAGAAGTGAAGCAATATGGTAATTTTATAATAAAATTAGTGATTTTATAAATACAATGGTTTCCAAAAACAGATTATAGAGTGCCCTTGAAAATAGGTAAGAATTAGAGAAATTCTCTTGGATCAAACCTGTATTGCGGAAACAATTTAAAAAGTTACATTTAAAACTTGTAACCATCAATAAAATAAGGAAATATTATGGTTGGTAAACATATATATAACCCACACACACAATTTTTGAGTAGTATATAATAATACACAAGATTTTCATTTAGGCAATAGACAATAAAAGTGACCGAAATGAAAATTGAAGTTCGGGTGAAAAAACCCTTACCTTAAATCCGAACGTGTTCCGTTCTTGAACTTAAGCTCCTAGAATAGGAAATTATACTTATTAATAACCAATTTAAGAACCTATTAGATATGTTTTTATATTATCATAATTCTGTTTAGTTCATTTATTCCCTTATTGATATGTTATTATATTGAATTTTGTCGTTCTACAGTGTTCGTTTTCTTTATTTTTACAATCGGTTCACTAGTTCTTAAGTAATAGAGTTCATGTGGAATGGATGTAAATATCCAGAATTGAATTTGAATATTATTTATGATCATACATAGGTGTTAGAGGTCATTAATATAACTTTGTTACATGGCATGAGGATGAATTATTATATATAATTTTAATGATAACTGTTTCGGTTAAGTTGTGGGTTTTGATTACAACGAACTCATTTTTATTTATAACTTAATACCATTTGTACCAAGGGATTACAGAAGCTTAAATAGGGTATATTAAATATAGAATAATCTGTTTCAACCATATAAATAACGGTTTTATGACCAAAATTAGTAATGATAATAGAAATCAAAAGCCTATCATCCTTGAATGTGGTAAATCGACACATCTCAGATGGTGTTCTTGCTACTAGTATAAAAGAAGGTAAAAAGAAGAGATGATGATAACTTATTCCACTATCATGAAAAAATTAAAGTACATGTAAGGTACTGGAGTCATCACAAAATTTAGATAAGGATAGGTAATAATAGAAAAAGAAAACAAATAAACTTGAAAGGAAAGACAACGAATTAAAAAGAATAATTTACCTCTTGAACCAAACTTCCTTGAGAGCCTCTTTAAGGGAGAAGTTTTGGTCTTTTTATGAAAAAAAGGATTGCTGGACGTGGGAGAGGATATTTGAAGGATATTTGGATATAATTTGGAGATGGAATAAGGCTTGAGAGGAGTGAATAGAAGGGGGAGTGGGAGGTGTTTTTATAGTGGAGGAGAGGAGAGTTTTCATAATTTTTTAATCATTAATTTATTAATTTCCCTCAAGACTGGAAATAGTGAGGATTATATTATCAAGAATAGTAATAAATGCATGTGAGTTCGAATCAAGTGGGCTTACATTACTTGTCATGTCATGAATAGTGTATTTAATAGATAATTTTTATATACAATATTTTACCGTATTTCACTATTCATCAAAATTCTAGTTTTTCAGAAAAATTCCAAAAAATTTACCCTAACAATTTTTTGACGTGTAAAATCCAAAAAATGAAATCTATTTTTCAAAAATAATTTTATAAATATGATTAATTTAATATTTAATTAAAATAACAATTTATTTTAAAAGTAATAGTTTTAAAACATTTATTTACTTATTCTAAAGCTTAGGTATATCGTACTAATGATACTATTCATTAGGGTATATCACTATTACTAAGGGTATGTTACTATTTATAAGGTTAAGTTACTATTCACTAAGAATTATTTTTTTCTTATTAGGCTCCACATAACTTACTGATCGCAGCTGCGTATGTCAGATTTTCGAAATTCACATCACTGAAGAGACAAAATTATGTTTAAAGGTCACATAGAACTTAGTAGTTCTTTATGAAATATTTATAAGAAAGGAATTTCCATTGATAATTTTTGGGTTGTTACATTCCCCCATCCTTACAAAAATTTCTTCCTCAAAATTCACAAAATTTTACCTAAAAAGATTCGAGTATGTCTTCAACATAAGCTCCTCGGGATTTCATGTTGCCTCTTCCATATTATAGTTCCTCAAAAGAACGTTTACCAGATGAGTCGTTCGATTTATCAATACTTGTTTTCTAGTATCAAGAGTCTTGATAGGATCTTCACAATAAGAAAGATCAGGCTCATGTTCTATTTCTTCATAGGAGAGAACATGTGTTGGTTTTGGCATGTATTTCTATAACATTGACACATGGAACACATTTTGAACTTTAGAGAGCCTTGGTGGTATTACTAAATGGTAAGCTATGACTCTAATTCGATCCATAATTTCAAAAGGTTCGATATACCTAGGACTTAATTTCCCCTTCTTACCGAATAGTATAATACCCTTCCATGGAGATAACTTTATGAAAACATGATCTCCTGCTTCAAATTCCAAACCCTTCCTTCAGTTTTCAGCATAGCTCTTTTTCCTACTCTGAACTGTATTGATATGGTTTTGGATAATATTCACATTTTCCATTGTTTCTTTAACATTTTCTAAGACCATGAGCTTTCTTTCAACAACATGATCTCCTCAAGTTGGTGTACAACATCTCTTTCTTTATAATGCTTCATATGGTGCCATCTGAATACTTGAATGGAAGCTATTGTTATAGGAAAATTAAATGGGAGGTAAATAATGATCCCACATACCATGAAAGTCAAGTGAACAAGACCTAAACATTTCTTCCAAATTTTGAAGAATCTATTTTGATTTTCCATCAGTATGTGGGTGGTAGGCAGTGCTCAATCGAAGATCAGTATCTAGGGCCTTCTGAAGACTTTTCTAGAATTGTGATGTAAAATGGGGATCACGATCAGAAACAATTGATAAGGGTACACTATGAAGTCTTAAAACTTCATTTATATATAGTCTTGCTAAATGTTCAAGTTGTAAATCTTCTCTTATAGCAAGAAAATGTGCTGATTTTGTAATATGGACAACAATTACCCATATTGAATCATTCTTTCTTGGTGTTTTGGTAGCCCCATGAAAAAGTCCATCGAAATATCCTCCCATTTCCACATAGGAATAAGAAAGGGTTGCATGACTCCTCTAGGACGTTGTCTTCCAGCCTTCACCTGTTGAATAACCAAACATCTAGATACATAATCAGTAATATCTTTCTTCATGTTTTCCCACAAAAAATCTACATTTAGATCTCTATACATATTTGTGCAACCAGGGTGTATAGAGAAATTAGAGCTATGAGTATCATCCAATATTTCCCTCATTAGATCAATAATAGCAGGAACACAAATCTTCTTTCCTAATTTTAAAATGCCACCTTTATATGTGAAGTCCCTCAACTTCCCATAATTTACTGCTTTAATTTTCTTTTGAAACTCCTCATCATCAGCCTGATGAATTTTTATCCTTTACAATAAATATAGTTTTGAAACCATTTGGAAAATTACTAACATGTTACCTTCCTTGATAATTCCCATATCTATCTTTACTATATCCATGAACAAAGGATCCCTTTCAACTCTCATCTTGTTCAGCACTCCATGATCTTTTTTGCTCAAAGAATCTGCTACCTTATTTTCCTTCCCTGGGTGGTAGTTTATTATGAAATCATAATCTTTGAGTAGCTCAATCCATATCTTTTGTCTCATGTTGAGTTCTTTCTATGAGAATATATATTTCAAACTCTTATGATCTGTATATATCTCAATTTTTTTTTTCCATATAGGTAATGTATCAAATTATTTATAGAAAAGATTACAGCTGCTAACTCAAGATCAGAAGTTAGATAGGTTTTTCATGATTTTTTTACTTCCTAGATTCAAAAAAAATCACTCGATCATTCTTCATAAGGACACAACCAATTACTTTATTTGATGCATCACTATAGATAAAAAACCCATCATTCTCCGATGGTAGGGTTAGGATCAGAGCATTCACTAACCTCTTCTTCAATTCTTCAAAACATTATTTATATTTATTGGTCCATACTAACTTAACCTCTTTTTGCATGATCTTGGTCATTGGGTTGGCTAAAAGGGTGAAGATCTTAACGAAACACCGATAATAACCTACTAAACCAATAAAACTACGTACCTCAGTTATGTTCATTTGAGTAGGACATTCTTGCATAACCTTTGGCTTCATAGGATGTACTTATATTCCATCCTTAAAGACAATGTGGTCCAGAAATGAAACTGATTGGAGCCAAAAATCACACTTTCGAAAATTCCCATATAATTTATTTCTTCTATGTGTCTTCAGAATAGTGCACAAGTGATTTGCATGATCTTCATGGATTTTAGATTATACCAGGATATCATCAATAAACACCACCACAAATTCATCAAGATATTTCATGAAAACTCTATTCTTAAAATTCATAAAAACAGATGGTGCATTAGTTAGTCCAAAAGGCATTACTATAAACTCATAATGTCCGTACCTACTTCAGAATGTTGTTTTTGGAATGTCTTCCTTCCTCAAAAGAAACTGATGATATCCAGATCGAAGATCAATCATTGAAAAATATTGGGTTCCATGAATTTGATCAAATAAATCATTAATTCTTGGTATAGGATACTTATTATTCATTGTAAAAGCATTGATTTAGCAATAATCAATGCACTACCTCATGATTCTATCTTTCTTCTTGACAAAGAGGACATGGGATCCCCATAGAGAAACACTAGGTCGAATAAATCATTTATCACTCAATTTCTCTAGTGGTTTCTTTATTTCCACTAACTCCATAGTGTCCATTCTATAAGGGGTCTTTGATATGGGCCTTGAACCAGGACATAAGTCAATGGAAAACTAAATTTCCCACTCAAGAGGATGTTTAGGTAAATCCACTGGAAAGACGTCAGCATATTCTTATACAATATATACATCCTCTATCTATACATTCATCTCCTCACCCATATTTATTTCATTCCCTTCCTCCCCAATAATTTAATTTAGTAGAGCTACTAGGGGTGGATCTATATGAGAATCAAATGTCGAGGTTTCTTCTCTAAAAATAATGGAATTTACACCATTATCAAAGATTGTAACTTCCTTCTTCTTGAAATAGATCTTCACATTATAATTTGATAGCCAATTCATACTGAGAATTTTATCATAGTCTACCATTGGTATGATTATATGGTTAACAACTAAAGAACATTTTTTTATCATGAGGGGGACTAATCGATACACCTTTTTTGAAATGATACATCCACTAGGGGTTTTGAATAATAACTCTTTTATTAAATAAAATTGGATATATCTAATCTTCATGGAAAATTGGAAAGATATAAATGAATGTTATGATACATAATCAAATAAAGTATTGGATAAGTTGGATGAAATGATCAATATACCTGCCCCCACTTTGTTTAGAACTTCAACCTCCGCGGTTGTGACCGAATAAGCTTGGACTTTCTCCCTTGACCTTATTTGTGGAACATTTATCTTATTCTTAGGACATTCAAGTGCATAATTTTCCATCTCCCTGAAATTTTAGCACATAACATTGGTGGATTCATTCCTCCATTAACAATACTGAGATAGGTGTCCTTTTTCTCCGCACTTGTAACAGACTCCCATTCCCTCTAGGGATGTTCCAAGGATTTTCTTCCCACAATTACTACATGATGGAAATTCAACTCTTTCCTTATTCCCCATTTTCTAATTTTCTTTCCCATAGTTTTCAGCATCCGTCTTCTTCTCTTGATTTCCCTTAAAGTCATAAGACTTAGATAATTCCTTTTCTGTCTTGATAGCACATGAAATTATGTCTTCATATAACGAGGAATTTTAGGAGGCTATATCCCTTAAAAGGAATGGTTTCAAACTATCAAATAATCGATCAATTTTTCTCCTTGGATTATGTATATAGTCTGTAGCATTCCTTTCCACCCTTGTAATGTTGGATTCATACTTGCCTCAGATTCAAGAATTGCCTCTCTATATCTACTTGCTGTTCAAGAGGAAAATATTTTTTTAAGAATATTTCCTTAAAATCCCTCCATTACATCTCTTCTATTTATTCCTCCTCTTTTGTGTTTTAGATTTATGACCACCACTGATCCGTAGCTCCCATTAGATGATAAAATACCATGGAAACCTTCTATATTTTTTTACATCCCAAAGGGAGAAATATATTCTCTAGGGATCATATCCAATGCTCTGCTACAAATGGGTTTGTAGTCTCATTGAATGATGTATGTTGTTGTTGTATAAAGCGATCTAACCTAGCTCCTCTATGTGGTGTATCTCGATGCTCTATACGGGTAAGGTTATTATTCATAACCTGAGTAATTTTTCCCAATATAGTTAAAATATGATTCGTACCAGTCACAACACCAGATCCAACATCATTATCTTACATCGGTGGGAAATACCTACTAGGGACACACATGTTCAAGCAGCTTTCATTCCTTCCACTAGGCACCATTTCTAAATAATGGCATACACTAGATTAGGATATGAATCATAATGTATAATCTCAATGTAGAAAAATACTTAGCATAAATTCAATTTCTATGCATAGCCAATTTCTCAATCATAAACATGGTAACTTTGAGAAAAATTTTATATTTAAATCCTTTATAATGGCTTGTAAAGGAAATGTGAATTATCCTAAGCATATCCCCCAGGAGTGTGATAACCAAGAGTGCGGTAAGGCCCGTTGTCATGTACCATGATACCCTTGGTCAAGCCCGAAACTCCTTGTACAAGATTTCTCTATTAGGTACATCTATGCCAGAGCCACCTCAACCTGTTCATATCCATACATGGATGTATTTCCCGAAAGACCCACATAATCTATTCTTTACCAAAATACTAGGACGTTCTTGTATGTTTACCCACAATAACTATCTTAGGGACTCTTCCATAATCTACATTTTCTAAATCTAGATTCCATGTTTTCTACTAAACTTCCAATGATACAAACTATAAGGACCCGACCCCAGTTTCCCAGAGCAGGTGCCTTATTTGATTTCATTGGCATACAAAAAAGGAATAAGTATCCTGAAGGACCGAGTAGTTTTGTATTATTGGAAACAAGATTCATACATAAGTTAAACATTACAACTTGAAAAGAAGTACAACATAGAAACTCCTTAGACATCATCCATAACTCCTAGGTTATTTCAGCATGTAATTTATAATAAACTTCTTCATGTCTTGAGAAAATGAAACATAATAAAAGGGTGATCCAAATGGCCAGTAAGGGTAATAAATACTGCAAAAGATAACATAAACATTAGACATGGTGAATAATTGAAAACACATGCCTCTAAAAAATATTTGAACATAATATGGAAGAAAAATGAGAATGGTAAATATTTCCATAAAATAACATAATCATGGGTATTCTAATAGTCAACTAACCACATGAACCATCAATACTATTTTCATAATGAGGGATTGAATAATGTGGGACAACATAACCATATCGTCAAGGCCTCATGCCAAGACCATAAATAATAAATTTTCAAGGCCTTGTGCCAAAAACATAATTTGTCTCATGAGAACTATAGATGATACAAGGGGATAGAGTGGGCCCCAACCGACACTTAATATGTTAAATGAAATACTCATTTGAATAGGGATAAACATAAACAATATATACATTCATATTGAAATTAATATATGAAATGAAAATAACTTTCCCAGAAAATTAAGCATAAACACTAACCATTAAAAGTAAATTGGGGAATGGATTTAAGATAGCACATCAACATAAAATGTAATCATAAACCATTAAATTAAATATGTTAGATGGTAACATGGCATAATAATCCCAATAATACATAAGAATCAACAAGAGTGTTGAAATAGATGAAGATACTCTTATAAAATCATCATGTAAATCTTGAGATAAATACTCTTTTAGTTGGAAAAGAAGTGTTCTTTTGGAAAAATATTTGTATAAAACCATAATTGAAGTAAGAGAGTATTTTCATAATAAAATTAGTGATTTTGTAAAGATAATGGTTTCTAAAAATAGATTATAGAGTTCCCTTGAAAATAGGTAATAATACGAAAGAGTTTCATTGTGGTAAACATATATAACCCAAAACACAATTTTTGAGTAGTACATAATAATGCAAAAGAGTTTCATTATGGTAATAGACAATAAAAGTAACCCGAATGAAAATGGTTGTTTGGTTGGAAAAACCCTTACCTTAAATCTGAAAGTATTCCGCTAATGAACTTAAGATCCTGTAATATGAAATTATATTTATTAATAACCTATTTAAGAAACTATTATACATGTATTTAGTTTATCATTATTTTTTTAGTTCATTTATTTACTTTTTGATAGGTTATTATATTGAATTTCTTTGTTCTTCAATGTTCATTTTCTTTATTTTCAGAATCGGTTCACTTGTTCTTAAGTAACAGAGTTCATGTTGAATGAATGTAAATCTCCAGAATTCAATTTGAATATTTTTTATGATCATCCATAGGTGTTAGAGGTCATATATATAACTTGGTTACATGTCATGAGAATGAATTATTATATAGAACTTTAATGATAACTATTTCGGTTAATTAGTGGGTTTTGATTACAACGAACTCATTTTTCTTTATAACTTAATACCATTTGTAGAAAGGGATTACATAACCTTAAATAGGGAATATTAAATATATAATAATCTGCTTCAATCATAAAAATAATTGTTTCATGACCATAATTGAGAATGATAGTAGAAATCAAAAGCCCATCATCCTTGAATGTGGTAAATTGACACATCTCGAATTTTGTTCTTGCTACTAGTATAAAAGAAGGTAAAAGTAAGTGATGATGATAACTTATTCCACTATCATGAAAAAATTTCAGTAAATGTATGGTACTAGAGTAATAACAACATTTTGATAAGGATAGGTAATAATAGAAAAATAAAACAAATTAACTTGAAAGGAAAGACATAGAATTAAAAAGAGGAATTTACCTCTTGAACCGAACTTTACTAAGAGCCCCCTTAAGGGGGAGGTTTTGGTCTTTTTATGAGACCAAGGCTTTTTAGACGTGGGAGAGGAGGTTGGTAGGATATTTGGACAGAATTTGGAGAAGTCACAAGGCTTGAGAGGAGTGAAGAGAAGGGGGAGTGAGAGGGGGTTTTATAGTGGAGGAGAGGATATTTTTCATAATGTTTTAATCATTAGTCAATTAATTTCCCTCAAGACCAGAAATAGTGATGATTCCATGACCATGAATAGTAATAAACGAATTTTAGTTTTAAGAATGTGGTCTTACATCACTTGTGTTTTCATTAATAGTGTATTTAACAGAAAATTTGTATATACGATATTTTACAGTATTTTACAATTCATACAAAATTCGAGTTTTTTAGAAAAATACGCAAAATTCACCCTAACCATTTCCGGACATATAGAATACAAAAAAGAAGTCAATTTTTCAAAAATAATTTTATAAATCTGATTAATTTAAAATTTAATTAAAATCATAATTTATTCTAAAAACAACAGTTTTAAAGCATTTATTTAATTATTTCAAAGCTTAGATATATCGTGCTTCCACTTGAATGTTATTTATATACTATCATAGGTAAGGTTACTATTAATTAGGGAATATCAGTATTCATAAGGGTATGTTACTGTTCATAAGGGGTGATTATTATTCTCCAAAAATTAATTTTTTCTTATCGGATTCCACATAACTTACTGATCACACCCATGTATGTCAAATGTTCGAAATTCACATCACATAAGTGACAAAATTGTGTTTAAATGTCACATAACACTTATTAGTTCATTGTGAATTATTTATAAGAAAATAATTTCCATTGAGAAATATTGGGATGTTACACCCCGCCCCCTGGACAGCCTCCCCACCCCCTGAACCGCCCCCAACCCTGTGGACAACCCCCACCCCTAGACACCCCACCCCCTAGACACCCATACCCCCTTGGACATCCCACTCACCCCTTGGACACCACCCAAAACCCTTGACACCCAACCCCTTGGACAACCCCCTCACCCCCTCTGGACACCACCCCCACCGCTTTGGACACCCCCCCCCCCCCCCCCCCGTGGACAACCCACACACCCCCTGGACACCACCCCCACTCCCTTGGACACCCCCTAGACACCCCCATCCCCTATATATACCCCACCCCCTAGACACCCCCACCCACTTGGACAGCCCCCACCCCCTTGGAAACCCCTGTACGCACACACACACACACACACACGATAGAACACACAAAAAATGTTAAAATTCATGATAGCACATCCATGGTTTATTTTACCAGAAAAGAATTTACCATGGTATAATTGAACACTATAAAACATACCATGATAGAAAGAATAAATATAGAAAAATAACACCTCAAAAAATTATTTTAGGGCATCATGAAAAACAAAAAATGAAATCGAGCCGTGTGAGGTTTACTTGAGTTTGGCGAGTCGACCTCATAGATCTGGTGATAATAAAGATGATGAATGATGTTGGAAAAATGAGGCTCGAGGGAACGACTTCAAAGAATCCTTTCTTGGTTTTCTGTGCGAGAGAGATGAGTCGCAGTTCGCCCGATCAAAGAAAATAGAATGACTGAATACGGTGCACAATAAATCATTTAAAAGCATTATCATGTCAGTTATTTAATAACCGGCGTGATAAACTGTTTTTTTATGTTTATAAGGTCAGTTATTTTATAACCGACATAGAAAATTATTTTTCACGTCGGTTATTTTATAACTGATGTTATAAATTGCACTTTATTACGTCAGTTATTTTATAACCGACGTGATAAATTACTGAGATTTGCTTTATCATGTTGGTTATTAAATAACTAACGTGATAAAGCACCCAAAATCAATATTTCACATCGGTTATTTTATAACCTATGTGATAAAGATAATATTAGTAGTTTTTACGTCGTTTATAAAATAACCGATGGAAAAAATTTATTTTCATTGATTTATCACATCAGTTATTCTATAAATGATGTGATAAATTGATTTTTACAGCTTTGCATGTTAGTTATATAGAATCGACGTGAAAAATAATGACGCGTTAAATGTTTTTTCCACTAGTGAGGCCAGTTTCATGAATTTTATCTCCAATATGTATAGTAGGCCAGAGAGCTGATGGTGGTGATAGGTACTCCATGATTATGGTGTGACCTACTATTTTGTATTTTTGTGTTTAGTTTTGGTTTACAAGGTTCAAGTGGGTTATTGATTTACTAAATCAGAACTGGTTTGTATGTTGGTATCATATATGATTAGTGATATGAATAATGTGTGTAGGCATTGAGACTATGATGGACATATATATATGATATGATTTTATTTTTGTACATCTGTTTAGATACAGGATTTATGGGAAATTGATGAGAAGCAGGTTTTGATGAGTGTCATCTATGGCATAGATACTTTTGGGAATCTGATGATATGTGGGGCTCAGTTGGTTAAATGTCTAACACATGCATGAATTGAGAACCTAATGATATGTATTAATGATGGAATGTAATGGGAGGAATTTTATGTCCAGGGATGGTTAGTAGCACCATCGAATGATTTAATTTTTAGTTGGGAAGTGACCAAGTAGGCAATTCCTAAAGATGGTAGCACCACCATAGGAATTGATTGTGGATTAATAAATGGGGTAGACTAGTGTGATGGAAATAATATGTTAATGTTCTCTACCATCTCAATGTGAGTATTTATATATCAAGGATGATCTATTTTAAGTTAGGAAGTTGTAATATCCTTGGTTTTTAAGGAGGTATATATTCCTCATCCTTTGTGAATTTTGAGTTCAGTGGATGAACTAATATTTATTTTGTGATTATAAACCTAATTCCAAGTTTTTTACTAGAAAAAGGTTTCCTTAAGAAGGTTTTATGAACTAGAAAGTTCCTTGGGATTTCATATGAGTTTCAGGCATGTGAAGCCCTAGAAACTAAATTTTGGGAAAGAGCTAACAGAGGGGCATGGTTTGGTCAAACTGTGTGGCCACCCAAGAGTAACCCATGTAGCCCACTACTATACTAGATACTATTTTTCCAATCGTGTAGGTAGGTATTAATGACCATGTGTAATGTTTATAGTTTTTGGAAGAGAAGATTGGCGTGGTCTATGCACGGTTTAAAAAACAATGCACCTAGAAATTTAAGGTATACCACATTGACATTGATCACCAAAATTGTTAAATAAAGCATGCATCAAAACCATTAAGGTCATTAAAAAGTTTGGAATGACCAAACTGCACTAACATCCTACTTCTCTCTCCTTGTCCCATATTCTCATCCATTTCTGGTGTAGTTGGGGCCCTTCCCATTTCCTTTCTCACAAAGGCATTGTCCTATCTTCCTCATCCAAGAACCAATTCAAACATTGATAGTATTTTTGGAAGTTTATCATCATGTAATTAAATTATATTTATTATCTTCTCATATTAAATCTCCAAACATAATTTTAAATCCTTGTGATCAACATTTCCCTATTTCCAGGTTTGTATAAAATCTTGATTTCTCTCATTTTAGATCTAGTTAGAAGCTGATATCAAGTGAATGTGTTCCTATAAGTATTAGGTACGTGGTGTATAGATTTATCCTTAATTTTACGGGTATTTTAGTTTGAATTCCAAATATTCCAAAGTGGGTAGTCTGAGTGAGACCCATAATTATTTAATGTTATCCATCTTCATTATTCAATTGATAATATAAGATACATATAGAAATGATCTTTCTTTATTATAACCAAATAATAAGGTTAGGACAATATTTTAATTTTAATTTATTAAATTGTTTTAATTATTTCATTGGTTCCTTGGGAACATGATGTGATTAGATCGAATATTGATTTGATGTTTATCACCTGTATTAACGAGATGCAATCATCAATATGATGGTGTGCCATGAGATACATGGGGTGTTGATGATCACTAGATTGAGGTGAAATGGTCATCCGTTTGAGGTGTTGAGGCATTAAAGTTTAGTTAATGTCCCAAGGTACTTAAAATGGTGTTGACCATTAGGACATAGCGACATTATTGCAGTGGAACAAGGTGCCAGATGATGCGGCTTAAAATATATTTTAGTGATTCCTACAATCCATTGTTGGCTGAAATTCCATTGGATTCTTGTGCACACATATAGGACTAAGATGAGGTGGTGTTGACCACTCGTTTGCAGTGTTGGGGATAGTGTTGACCATCTTCTGTGTTGGATGAGCTCACTATAGAATGAAATATGGATGGTAATGGGCCATCGAGAGATGGTGTTGAGAAAATTGGTTGGAGAATAAGGAATTCCTTTATACTTGAGGAAAATTGGATGGGATTATAGGTGGATAGATATCATCGTGTCTTGGGATGTAGGTCTATTGGGATAATGGTGATTATTTCATGTTGGAGGATGGATATCATCATGAATCGTGGCATAAACTATAGAGATAATGGTGAATTTCTATGTATATGTATGACAGAAACAGGACATGACGATCATTCTGTTTAGACACCGGTTACATGATTTGTAGAACATGAGGTGTCAGGTGACAATAGGTGACTGTTATAAATTTATGGTAGGTTATTAATGTATCTTCACCTATGTTATTCATCAGGGGATTCCTGGGCTTTATTCCATGGGTACCTACCACTGAATATATATACATATATATGAATTGATTTATTTTATTCCATATATATATGTATATGTATTTGGGTGCACATGTTCAGTGATATACTAGTGTTGGAGGAAGTATGTTAATGCTTCATTATGGTTGTTGGGTATAGGGAAAGAGGGTTAATTATTAAATATGCATTAATTGTCTTTTTAATTATATTTTGAATACACTATAAATTTATAAATCTAACACAAATTCATGTTCCGGGTGGACTAATGATTTTATACTCATACCCTACATGGGACCCTCTAGATGTGTACAGATTTTATGTCTTTGAGATCAGGCAAGGGATCAGGCATGGGAGCTAGACCATAGTGATCATAAATGTACCTTTTTCATGTGATGGATAATAGTGGATTAGGTGGTTCCTATACATCATGTTATACTTAATTTTGGGATTATATATATGTAATATTGTGGTCAACCATATGAGACCATGATTTTATATTTTTTATGAAATTCTATGGAATTTTTTATTATATAATTTTTTATTCATTTGGGCTTATTTATTACAACTATAGTTTATTATGATTCTTTGAAGTTTATTATTTCTTCTTCTATGTTATGATACTTATTTTATTGTTTGATATAGATATGTAACATTATAATCATCACCACTCTAGGTTATAGTATCCCCACTATAACTAAATTAGACCTCACCGCTAGTTGGTAGTCTTTTGCGTACAGGGAGGTGCACCTTAGGCCCAAATGACAGCCAGAACTGGGAACAAATTAAGTGGAAAACCATGTTAGGGGACTATAGTATTTTATCTCCACATTATTTAAATAGATTAACATTATCATTGATATTGTATGAAACACACAACACTGAGTTTAAACTAATAATAAAATATTATTAATTAATTATGATCATAAATTAGTTGTTGAATTGGAGGGTATGAATAGGAATAACCACACCAAGAAATATATATATATATATATATAAAGTTTATACTAAAAATAAATGTATTTATTAATTCATGGGAAATATGAATTCAATTTTTTGTAATTTTAAATTATTCATAAAAAAATCGATAAAAAATGTCTTTTCTAAAATATTATAATTAATATTGGCTAATTTTAGACAATTTATTTGATAAATATAAAATAATAATTGAAAATATCATACAAAAATTATATTAGGGTAAATTTTTGGGATTTTTATGAAAGGAATTATTTTTTAGTGAATAGTAAAAAATAATGATTTTTATTGAAAAAATTATTTTCTATTAAGGCATTGAAAAGATAAATTTTGTTTTAGAATGTTTTTTAACTAAAATTAGTTATATTATATTATCAATAATCTAGTTATGTTCATTTAAATTAATTTTCTGTTTAATTTTCCATAAAAACATTTTTATACACAAAAGTCATTTTTTTAGAAAAAAATGTTTTTCTTGATTTTTCTGTTTTTTTAATTTACATTGTCCAATTATAGAGGTTTTGTCATTAAAAATGGTTACCTTATTTTTAAACATATGTTTAAATTTGGTAAATAGGTCCATTTTATTTTTTTCATGATTATTTGTAACCTTAATAAATATTTTTCACCATGGTATGAGTAAAATGGGTGAAATGAGGTTAAAACCACGAGATAAGGTCTCATAATGAACCCAAATCTCGGATGAATTATATAGGATGATTTTATATCCTCCATTAATATATATTTATCTAATATACTTCAAATTTAAGATGTGTTTCTTTAATTAGGACCCTTACATTATTTTAAGAAAAATCCAAATACAAACTGACATTTTCTTGACTATAATAACTCTAAATTTTAATTATATGGATAAAAAGAGGATATGTTTAGTAACAAATTATTATATCAATTTTCAATTTTTTATGATCATTTAAATTAATTTATAATTTTTAGTGATTGAATAATTACATTAAATAATTATGGATAACCAATATGGTATTTATTAAATTCATTGAAATATTACATAAATAATTTTTAAAATTTTAAAAAAAATTCTATTTTGATTAATTATTATGTTACAAAAATTTATTAAATAAATGTTATATATTAGGGAATTAAAAATTTATTATATTATAATTCCATATTTTTATTTGGTCTTTAGTGTCAAATTTAATGAGTAGTGTCATAAAATGACATTGAAGATATTTGAGGAAAATAATATTTTATTAAATTATTCTAAAATCATAAAAATCATGAATGAGGAAAATGCAGATAATATAAGGTTTATAATTAATATATTTGACACTTTTTATATATTTTTCACATTATAAGAAAGAATATGACCCTTTAATATCAAAAAAGTGATTATAGTGGCTAATGTTAAAATTTGTAAACTGTGGGTTCAAACCAAATGATAAAGTTTAAAATGAAAAAAACTTTATAAATTTCATTTATTTATTATATTTTTATTTTAGCCTATTTTCATTAAATTTTAGAGATTATGAAGCATATATATTTAGATTGATTTAATTATATTGTAATCATATTTGCTAATCAAAGTGTATCCTTTACCTTCTTTATAAATGAACACCCCTTATATCTTTTCTTTACTACACATTGGATCCATATATCTCAACCAACCCCTAAACAATTATATTTTCAAATTCCCTATACATGAGTAATAGGCTCTGTACTTATTAAATGAAAATTCCAAAAGTCCTTAATAAATGATCACAAGAGGTGCACAGAATTAGAGTCAACTGTCTTACCCAACCACTTTATATTTATTTCTTCTTCTAACATATATATTTAAATGTTATTCATAATAAAGTAATAAAATTAACATAAAAATACAATAAAATGAAATTATGTTTTTGGTATGACCATTATCCACCTTTTATTCCCTCAAATAGAAAGTGAATGTATCACTCATGCATAAGTGTGGACTACGACCTTCACACAGTCATACAATTAATTTTCCATAACCATAAATATATAATGGTTTTTATGATGGGATTAAATATTATATATTATATTTATAACATAATTATAGTTTGTTATTTATAATAACATGTCTTTTGTCTTATATTCGAACCCATTGGAAACCGATAACATCGTTCATGAATATGTGTGAACTACCACCTCTATGAAGCGATGTGATTCATATTTCATTTCCATATTACATGAATGGTAATAATAATGAATTTAATGAATATACTAAATATTTAATATAAAATAATTATTCTAGAGTATTGAATTATTATTTACCTTTCTTTCATACCATCTTTCCAAAAGTGAAAATAGTGTCCATGCATACGTATGAAATATCATCTCCATAAATGGTATAATTCATTTTTATATATATAAATTTCATAGATAAATCTAAATATATATATGATGGATTTATATGATATTAATATACTAATTAATGTTCTTGAGTTTATACAAAAATGACAAAGGTAAAATAAATTAGATTACTAAAATTAAATTTCTCATGAAAAAATAAAACTGTTAACACCTAGAAAGGATGATTTTGTAAAAGAATTATAGATAAATTTTAATTAATATTTTAAAAGGATATAATATATGAAATTATAAGTATGTAAATAAATATTTTGTAGATGTATAATAAATTAAAATTTATGATAAATGAGGATAAAGAACCTTAGAAGCATATGGAACTCAAGGTATGGGATTTTCATTACAATATCATTATTTATCAGGATTGTTTATGATTATATTTATGATGATAAAATTTTATGGTATATCTCTCATTAAGTTCATAAATATTATTATCCAATATTTATTTCATTTTTTTTAATTTAATAATTTAGGACATTGAAATAATGTTTATAACAAAAACTGACATTATTTCTCTTTTTAGTTTAATATAATTTTTTTCATGTCTTTGTTTATTTTTTTTTTCATATTATCTAATGATTTTATAAATATATTTTCACCAATGTTATAATTTTTAAAAATGGATTAAAATAAATCTTCTTATCATTTTCCAATCACTATACATACAAATTTTTTCTGAAAATGTGAATGGAATCATTATTTTTTATATACACCACATGAATGGAATTTCTTAACATCATAACCACTTAATGCATAGAAAAATACTTTAAAATATTACCAAGTTATTTTCAATAAAAATTTGATCCATAATAATTTTTTTTGAAATTTTAATGAAGTGATTCTATAACAGCCTCGAACTTTCACTCCTGGATCTGGTGCTGAAATCATGAACAATATATTATTGGATATAATGATGATAATTGTGACCCAATTTTTTACCCATACAAACAATAAAAAATAAAAATAAAAAACATTGATTACATACATTCACAAATTACTTTTTTTCTAGATATTTAGATTATTCGTACAAACTCCTATATAAAAAAATCCCATGAATTTAACTGAGCGTTTATCTGAATTAACTCAGATTTATTTTTTCACGTAAAGACATCATCATCATCAATATGAAATCCCATATATAAATAATTTGTTAAACATAATTATTTATAACTTTTGGAAAATAATATATAATAAGGGTAAGTTCAAAATTCCATAAGGGAAAAGGTATGTATTAAAAAATGAATATCATCACCGAGCATAAGAAAAAAAGGGTATGATGACATAATCAAAGTACATGACTAGAACATAAGAATATCCATACTCATCAATACATGTATCATCCAACATGAAAAAAATTGAATAAGGACTTAACAAATAAAGAGTCAAAATAATCAATAATCATGATACATTTGATATCAAATTTTATCAAATAAAACATCATAAACCAATAGAAATAATATATAATTGTTTTGGTATCTTGGCATATCATCTTCATAAAACACTTAAAGAACACTTAAAAAACTGTTAAAATTTGAATAATCTTATAAATAAATTCAAATATAATTATCTATATAATATAATCATTTCCTAATGTGTTGGAGCTCTATTGGGGAACACCCATCGTATAAACTATATCAGGATCACCCGACATTATTTAGGCACACCCATTATATATAATGTCCAAGAAATATAAATAATGTACATAGAGCATGGATTTCATTATAAAACTCATAGAAAAAAATCAATATTCATATTATAACTTGATTAACTCATTAAAATGAAATGGGTACCATTTCAATCCTATTGAAACATGATTAACCTATGGAAAATAAATAGGTTCCATAACAATCTCTTTGATATAATCTTAATACATAAAGAGAAATAATGGGAATGATATATTTAAAAAATATTACTAGTGGAGAATATATAAAAAAGTATTATTAACAATGATGAGTGGAAATAGAATTAAAATATCATTAAATCATTTTGTGGAAAATAACCTTTTCATTTTGAAAATCAATTTTTTAAAACTCAAAAATCACAAAATATTGTGAAATATTTTTCTTTTAAACCACCTTGGTAACTTAAAATGGATTCATTAAAAAATATTTAAAACATTTTAGGAGGAAAATATAATTTTCATTTTGAAAATAAATATCAAATTTTCTTAAAATAATTTTATTTTAAAATATCATTGAAATATTATAATGGAAGATCTAATGAAAATAATGTTCATGATGACATAAAGTCTCATTCATGACTTACCTATTAAAATAAATATTTATTTAACATTTAAGATAAAAAATTGAGGATTTTTTTTCAAAAATACATAATGATTTCATTTAATTTTTTTTCAAACAAATACAATATTATATGAAAATTCCTTTAAGAAATCATTTGGAAATAGTTAGAAACATTTCTGAAAACATTTAATGAAAACAAGGTTTTGGGAAATTACATATTTCTTACCAGAGAGAGAAATGAATTAGTATTTTATTAAAAAAAGACCCATTATTCTAAAAAATAAAAATAAGAAAAAATGGTAATATTAATTTTAAATATCATGAATAAATATAATAGAATAAACATAATTTTTCTCTGGAGATTTGGATCATAATATCTCATCATTGAAAGAATAATTTCAAACAATCCTAATTAATAATGAAATTTTAACATAAGAGTCTTACTATATTGATAATGTTGAATTATAATACTCGTGAAATAATATCATTAAATGAAACATATAATATCGTGAGAATAAGGAAATTAATGAAATAACATGTCAGAGGAGAAATATATAAACCTCATAAAATAATATTGGTGTATAACATAACATACATTTCAAAGAAGGAATGTTTTGACAACAATCCATTACCACTTAGGTAGCTTTGAAACTATAGACACCATGAAAAATATATCCTGAAATATATCTATAAATCCCCATAAATTGAGATATAATAATCATAAAATAAATTCATTAGAAGTTCATACACCACAAAATAAAAAATGGGTTTAATATGGAATACATGTCTCTAAAATGAATGTGAAATGGGAAACACCTTACCTCGAGATTGATTCATCACACTGGTTCTTTATCTTCTTGAATAATAAACTTATGTTAACTATTAAATTTCATAAGAACATTTTTCCTAGTTAAGATTCATACCATTATATATAATATTTCTTAGTCAATTAGGATTATATTATATATTTTGACCATATTTGGATTATATATCTAAATTGATATTGGTTGTTTTACCTCGGTCAAAGAGTTCATTATATAAACATCTAAAGAATAATAATTTGAAAAATTTATCATATTTTTTTACAACAATTATACTTTTAATACCAATAATGAAATATGGTTTTAAAAAATGGGGTATGTTACAATCCTAGAGACAGTGGGTCATACGTACACATGAGTAACATTTTCATTTTTTAATGGTTATTATTTAAAGGAGGTAAGTAATATTTTATCATTAAATAATGATAATAATATCATATATACAATATTGTTTCTTTAAATATATTTATATATGTCACATATAAGTTTTTATTTTTAGGCACTTATTCTATTTATCATTGGTTTAAAATTTGTCTCTTGGAATTAACATGATTTTTTTGGGTGAAAATAGTTATTTTGGGCTTGGAAGCATGTAGTGCATGGTTGGTAAATGGTTAGGAGAAACTGTGAGCCCCTCCCCAGGAAACCGTGTTGCCAAATATCATTTTGGAAAGTTACAAACTGCACGGTTGGCACATGTTTAGTTAAATTGTGCATCCTAACCATGTGGTTTTGTTACTTATAAATAGATAGGGGTGCATGGTTTCCACAAAGTTTAGAAATCCATGTGTGAAAACCTTGTGACTTTACATGGTCATTAAAAATTGAGAAATTACTTATGTTTCCTCTTGATTTTTTAACCCAAATTTCCCCTTTCTCACCCCATTCAAGCTTCTCATCCCTATGTGCCACCCTATCTACATCTTGGCTCCCTTGAAATCCCTTCATTTGGTGGTTTTGGTGTGGTTTCTTCATGTATATTAAAGTAATTTCCCCTATCCCCATGTTTATCATTTTTATATGGTTTTGTTCCCTCTTTCTTGTGTGTTTATTTTCCAATGTTGTGTTTGGCCTAGGGAGGGTTTGATCATGTGTTTTTTAAGGAAATATTGACTTTTTTTGTTAAATATTTATTTTTAGGGTATTATGGTGGAGAGGTTATGGTTTCTCACCAATTTTTGGAAGTTTTGGAGTGAGAGGTGGGTGGCTCTATGATTTTACATTAATGTATGATTTTATTATACTTTCTTGGTTGTTTAATTATGTTCTATGGATTATTTGTGTGGTCTGAATATTGTTTTGGAAATAGTGTGGAATTAATATTTTAAGAAATTGAGTTTTTGAAAATAAGTTGGTTTTATTTCTTATGTTCTTAATTATGGTGTTTCTTAAACATGTTTATACCTTGTGTGAAAGGTGCGAAATGCATTCTAAAAGGTATTTAAAGGTGAAAATGTGATGAAAGTGGAATTTATTAGTTAAATGGGTTTTGTGCCATGTTGGATTCATTATTGAGAAAATTAAATTAGCCTTTAAACTATGAATCATATTTGGAAAATGGTTTTGTTGTGAATATCATTTTTAATGGGGATTTACCAAAAGAAAATGGTTAGATCACATATGTGTTTCTCATGTGGTGTTTACAAAAAAAAATCATTAAATGTGATAGTTTTATTTTCATAGTATACTTTTGATGTTTGGGATGATTATGTAATGGTGATTATTTATATGATATATGAAATTGAAATTGCGAACAAATGGAATCCTAGGTATTTAGGTGGGTGGAATTGGACTAGTATGTTAGTTGACTAAGAAGTGTATTATCCCAGATTCATCTAGAAGGATTTATTACTGTAACTATAACTAAATTATGATGATGATTAGATACCACTAGAACTTTGGATTAGTCCCTCTCTAGTTTCCAGTGCATGAGAACACAATGGTTTCTTTTTTCTATACCATTTTTACTGAGATACGAGGTTCTTAGTGTCTCAGTAGTTCTAGTATCTTTATGAATTTACCATGGTTATATTTTGATATTTTCTATACAATCAACATAAGGTAGACCTTAATTTTATTTTAATTTGACAATAATATTTATTGAAATCCTTTTTCTTAAAATGTTTTTAGGAATGCTTCTAGGTTTTTTTTATTAAAACTAACATAGTGATTTGTCTTCAAATATTATGTTATGGAATCCTTTCTTGGGTGGCATCCAACTGGGATTTGTCCAACTCCTTAGATAAACCTTTGGGTTTATGTAGACTTTGTTATGTATGACCTAGGTAAAGGCATGATGTATCATGGTGATGGTTGATCTGGTTTATAGAGTTCCACTTATATTAGGTTTTATTGGTGGTGACTTGGCAATGATGCTCCCCTTATTGTGTGGAGGATTTTGGGATAGTTTTTGTTTCGTTTTGTTGTAGAACTTTTTGGTTTTGTTTAATAATATGAAACTTGAATCTGAATATTTTTGTACCAAGTTTGGTTATGTTTATTTATTTATGTGATATTTATTATTATTGGTTATTTGTGATTATATAAATGGGTGAAATCATTCCCAATGTACATTGTTGATACCCAAACAAAAGTTTCTAGCCCATGGGAATCGAGAACACCCTTCGGGCCATGTTTTGGACCAATATGGGTGTTCGGTTGTATTAAATATCATCTTGGTTCATAAAAAATTATATTAGAGAAGGTCGTGATTTTTTCGGGTCATGTTATTTGGGAATAGTATGGATAGAGTGGATCTTGGATTTTCAGGGCATGAGGTTCTGCTTATGATTGTGGTGCCTGGATGAAACACCTCATGAATGGACTCAAGTTTTCATGGGATGTTGGTGACTGTTTTTACTTATCCTCCATGTGAGAGGTATAGGATTCATATTATATATGGACACTGGGTTAGGGTGGGGGTTAATGGTTTTCCTTGTTATTGTGTTGGATTTGGGTTGTTCTCATTTATAGAAGTTTTTGATATTTTTAATTATTACTAATTTTTTTCATAATGGTTGTATTGATGGCTTTAATTTTTGTTATTTCTTGTGTAATAAAATTCCTCCCGGGAGAATTACTATTAATCCATGATAAGATTCCAGAGAGTGTTCTCCCCCACCAATTTATCATAGGTTAGTGGAAGTTGTGGTTCAGGATATCCATGATTTAGGACAAGGAGTGGGCTCTGGACCTGACCATGTTAGAGAATTCGAATCAGGTCATGGAAGGGATAAGTCTCAAGAGTTTTTTAAGAACACGACTCCTTATTTCGAGGTAAGTAGAAAACCTTAGGAAGCATAGGAGTTGATTGAGAAAATGTAGAGGATGTGTGAGTTTCTTGATTCTTCTGGTGGAAGTTAGAGTGAAATTTACATCATTTTTATTAGAAGGCCACAATCAGAAGTGGTGGGACTCTATAGTGAAAGATGGAAATCCTGATCAGTATTGTCCTGATATTTTGTCCTTCACTAGATCCTGGGAGTTTTTGGAGCTTTCCTAGGGATATGATTCTGCGATGGAGTTAGTAACGTCACTTGGTAATAAGTGAGGGTGGGGTTTCAGTTATTCTATTTGTGAAATGATTTTGTTAGGGGTCAATTTGGATTTTGACTTTTTTTAGAGATGGACCTATTTTATTTGATCCTTAGTATGGACTAGGTGGTGCGTTTTTAGGAGAAAATTGATTTTTATTGGCTTCGTGTGAGTTTTGAAGAAACCAATAGAAGTACCCAAGTTTTTCATGGTGAATGGGATCATCGATCGGGTCATGCTTGACCTCCACTTCCAGAATTTATAAATATGATTTATTATATCACATTGATCGCATTGGATAATGATTATGGTGCTCCTAAGGTCATATTACCAACTGTGGTGGATTAGTTCCGAGTGGTTTTTCCAAAGTATTTTTCAGGTTTGCCTCCAGAGTGGGATATGGAGTTTTCTATTGAGTTAGTGCAAGAAACGAAACTGATAAATCTTACATTATACCATATTTCCCCCATATATTTTAGGGAATTGATGTTATATGTGGAATATTTGGAATATGAAGTAATAATTTTCCCAAGAATTTCACCTTGGGAAAACCCATTTCATTTTGTGAAAATGGTTGCTGGAACTCTTCGATTGCGTATTAATTACCAAAAGCTGAATAAAATGAAAATAATGAATATGTATCCTTTTACTCATATTGATGAACTTTTAAATTATATTAATGGGTAAAGTTGGTTCTATAAGATTGATTTTCATTTATGTTAGTATCAATTCTTAGTGATAGAGGCAGTTGTTTGGAAAGCAACCTTCTGAAGAAGGTACATACATTTTGAGTATTTGTTCAAGCATTTATGGTTGAAAATTTCTCTAGAGATCTTCACGGAATAGAGGAATAAGGTGTTTCATAAATACCTTGACACATTTTTCATGTTATTTATGGATGAAATCCTATTCTATTATATATATGAGGAGGAGAAAGAGAATCATATGCAGATCATGGTGGGAACAATTTAAGATCATCATCTATATTGCAAGTTCTCTAAATTCTCTTTTTGGAATAGGGAAGTGATTTTTTTAGGTCATGTGATCTTAGAACTAGGGGTTTTGGTGGACCCTGAGAAGATAAGTGCATAAATTATATGGGAATAGTTTAATAATGTGTTTGAAATCACAATCCTTTTAGGTTTCGAAAGGTATTATAAGTGGTTCAGATAGTATTTCTCTAGGATTTATTTGTCAATGATAATGATTACCTGAAAAGGGATATTATTTTATTGAAGCCTATAATGTGAGGAATCCTATGAGGAGATAATTAAGTGGTTGACCCCGAACCCAATTTTATTTTTTCTGGATCCTAGAAAGGGATATGTGATTTGTTGTGATCTTTTTGGTATGGGTCTTGGGTGTGTGATGGCGTAGGATGGTCATGTGGTGGCTTATGGATCTCACCAACTCCAAACACAAGAAAATAATTACCCAAACCACGACTTGGAGTTAGAATTAGTGATTAATTCATTAATTATGTGGTGCCACAATATTTTTTGGGATAATTTTTTAGTTTTCTTATATTATAAGATATTATCCTTCATTTTCTACCAAAAAGATCTGAATTTGTGGAAACATCATTAGGTTGAGTATCTTTAGGGGTTCAATTTTGATATCTTGAATACCTCAATTAAAGGTAATGCTGCAGAAAATGATTTGAGTAGAAAATTTCTCATGTAATCATTGGATGTGTCCGGTTATGAGTGGTTGTTGATGGGCCTTTTTTCTCAGATACACCTAGAGGCCTAATAGCATAGTGGAGTTGATTTCCTATCCAACATATAACTAGAACCTTCTCTTCTGGAGATGATTTTGAAATAAAAGATTAAGGATTAATTGTTCTAGCACACTATGAAATTCTTAAGTGGTGGGTAGATGCCTTATGATTTGACATTGTCTCATGAAAGGGTTTTTTCTTTAAGGGATGCTTCATGGTGCCATTATCATTGAAGAAGGTGGTGTTGTAGGATGGTCAAAAATCTTAGTGGACCATTCATCCTAGTTCTACCAAGATGTTCTATGATGTGTGTGGTCATTTCTAGTAGCTAGGTAAATGTAGAGATGTAGCTAACTTTTTATTGTGGTGTTATATATGTCAACAAGTTATAGAAGAGAACTAGAGGCCCTCCGATTTTCTTCAACTGCTACCCATTCCTACTTGGAAGTGGGATGAGATCAACATGGAACTTATTTTTGGATTTCATCATACACCCTAGGATAGTAATTCCTTTTGTTATGTGATCAATTGTATAAACAAATCAGCCCATTTCAATCTCGATAGAGATTCAATAAAAGTGGATGAGTTTGGATGATTGTATGTCCAAGAAGGTCTGAGGCTACTTGGTTTTCCATCAACAATTGTTTCCGATATAGATATCTATTTTACCTCATGGTTTTGGTAAATCCTTCAAAAGGTAATGGGGTCTCAGGACAAGTTGATTACGACAATCCATTCTCAAACGAATAGTCAGATAGATTTGGTGAATCATGTTTTGGAAGACATGATTTGTGCATGTGTCTTAGATTTTTGAAGTTCATGGGATAGCCATTAGGGATCATATGAGTTTTCATATAAAAATAGTTACCAATCATCTACTCAAATGGATCCTTTTTAGGCACTATATGGCCAGTCTTGTTGGACACCTTTGTGTTAGGATGAGGTGGGTAAAACCTCATTGTTAGGACTGAGCCTTATGAAAGAAACTTCTAAAAAATTAAAGTTCATCAAGAAAATTTTGTTGATAGCTCAGAGTCATTATAAATACAATGATGATTAGAGGGGAATAGTTACCAATCATCTACTCAAATGGATCCTTTTTAGGCACTATATGGCCAGTCTTGTTGGACACCTTTGTGTTAGGATGAGGTGGGTAAAACCTCATTGTTAGGACTGAGCCTTATGAAAGAAACTTCTAAAAAATTAAAGTTCATCAAGAAAATTTTGTTGATAGCTCAGAGTCATTATAAATTTTGGTGATCGAGTGTTTCTAAAAGTGGCACCTCGCTTGGGTCATCATCATTCTAGTAATCATGGGAAGATAATACCGAGGTATGTCAGACACTTTAATATTATCGAGTGTATTGTTAGGGTGGAATATATGTTATATTTTACCTTGCAATTGAAAATTATTCATGATGTGTTTAAGGCCTCCTTGTTGAAAAATTACAACCCTAATCTATCTCATGTACTGAATTTGGAAGAGTTGGAATTTAATCCAGTTTTATCTGTGTTTAAACGGCCAGTGTAGATTGTGGATTCCTTGGAAAAAGTGCATTGTGGGAAGTATATTTTGTGGGTTTCAGTTCTTTGGAAACATGGTGATGATGTTCATGTGACTTTGGATAGAAAGTCTTAGGTTGAGGCGGGATATACATTTTTATTTTCTAATCAAGATTTAAGTTTACTTTCTGGGGGAAGAATGTTTTCATGGTGGGGAGATTTTTCACATCAATGTTTTCATTTTAAATTACTTATTATATTTATTTTTTTCAGAATTTTTGTCTTTGAATTCCCATGATTTTTCTTGAAAATAGTGATTTTAGGATTGATAGTAGGTGGTGCTCAGTTGGCACACGGTTAGGGGAAACTGTGTGCCAAACCCTAAGAATCCGTTTAGCCAAAAGTTATTTTGGACAGTGGAAAACTATGTGGTTGGTGCACAATTAGTCAAACTATGTTAGATAACCATGAATATTGTTCTTTATGGATAGAGAGGGCTCTATGGTTTGGAAAATTGTGTGAGAAAACCATGCCACTGGCTAAGGTCATTAAAAATTGTGAAATTGCTTGTGTGACCTCTTGGATTTAAACCCCAAATCACCCCTTACACACCTGATTCAATATTCTCAACCAGAGGTGTCTACCTATATACCTATTATCTCTAATGTACTCCCTTCATTTGGTGGTTTTGGTGTGGTTTCTTCAATTATCTTCAAGTAAGTTCCCTTATCCCATGGTTTCTTCCTTTTTCTAGGGTTTCTCCTTCATCTTTCTTGGGTTCTTATTTTCCAGTTGGGTGTTTGACCAAGGGAGGGTTGGATCTTGCATTGTTTGGGGAAATATTGATGTTTCTTGTCAAACATTTCCTTTTTAGGATCTTGTGGTGGTGTAGTTGTGGATTTGAACCAATTTTAACAAGCTTCCTTGTGATAGGTAGGTGGTTCCATGATTTTACAATATTGGATGATTTAATTATGCTTGGTTGGTTTTTTTATAGTGTTATATGGGTTATTTTTGTGGTGTGAATCATTTTTTAGAAATATTTTGGCATGAATATGTGAAGGAAGTAGGTTTTCAAAAATAAATTTGTTTTATTGCTTATATGATTCATTGTGGTGTTTTTAAACATGTTTATATGTTGTATAAAAGGTGTAAAATGCTTTCTCAAAGGTATTTAATGGAGAAAATGTGATGAAAGTGGATTTTATGGGTGAAATGTGTACTATGGAATGTTTCATTCCATTTTGATCAACTAAAATGAGCCTTTGAACTAGAAAGTATGTTCCAAAAATGGTTTTTATATGAATATGATTTTGAAATGGTATTTTCCCATTAAAAATGGATGGATCTGACATGTGCTTCTCTTGTGGTGTGTAGAAATGAATTCCATTAAATGTGATAGTGGGGATTTCCTAGTATACTTGTGATGTTTGGTACGCTTATTTGATGATGTTGATTTATAAGATATTTGAAATGGAAATTGGTCACAAAGGGAATCCTAGCTATCTCAGTGGGAGGACTAGGACTAGTATGCTAGTTGATTTAGAAGTGGCTTGGATCATATTCATCTAGATAGATTTCAAACTAAAACTATATCTAAATTATGATTCTGATTGGATACCACTAGAAATTATTATGGATTCCTATATAATGGATCATGCAAGAGAACATTGTAGGTTATGGTTGATATACCATGTTTTATCAAGATAAGAGTTTCCAAGTTTCTCACTAATGCTAATACCTTTAGGGATTATCTATGGTGATCTTGTGATGTTGTGACTTCCATATAAATATGTTGGACATTAATTTTATATTAATTAGAATATCATATTTCCTGAAATCCTATTTCATAAAATGTTTTGTTAATTTTTTTCCATGTTCTTTTTTAAAACTTGTATAGTGATTTTTCTTCCAATGTTATGGCATGGAATCCTTTTTTGGGTGGAATCCTACAAGAAATTTTCTCACACCCTACATATATATTTTGATTTTTATAGACATTGTTATATATAACCCATGTAAACGAAAGATGTATCATGGTGATAGTAGATCCAGTTTCCAGAGTTCCACTTCTTTTATGTGTTTTGTGGTGGTGACTTGAGGGTGATACTCCCCTTATTGTGTGTAGGTTTTTGGGATAGTTGTTGTTCTGTTTTTAAATAGTAATTTTCGGTTTTGTTTAAAGTTGTGAAGATTAAATCTAATTTTTTTACATAATTTGGTTATGCTTATTAATTTATGTGATATTTGTTATTGTTGGTTATTTTCTATTATATTTTTGGGTGAAATCATTCCCAAATAACATCACTGACACCCATGTATGAGTTTCCAACCAGTGGGGATTGGGGACACCCTTTAGGCCATGTTTTGGACTTGAATGGGTGTAAGTTTTGATGGAATCACAACATATTTAATGAAAAGATATGCCTTCCGTGTGGTGTGCTGACACAATAGAGATCCACATCGCTTCGTGAAGGCTATAGTTTACAATACAAGAATGAAGTTATGAACCTTTTAGTGTAAAAAATAAAATGATATACATTCTTTATAGAATGATAACTATGAAATTATTATCAGTACTATGTCATTTATATCACATATATTCATTATCATTTCCCTTATTACCTTTCATGTAACAGGTTAGTGAAAAACAAAACACATAACTTTACATGGTGGTAGTACGCCATACACACAGGTGATGTTATTGTGTCTCATAAGAAATTGAATTTAAAATGGTATATATGATATAATGAATCCTGATTTATAATAATTATTTATATATATATATAATTTATATCTATCATCATTTCCAACCATGAATGGTCATAATGGAAGAACGAATGGCATCAGTTCATGAGGCGATACTTTACAGTACACATGAATCTTGATTTCATAACCCATTTGATAGAAGTGAACATGGTTGTAGGTAATGACCATTTTTGAACAATATCCCATTATATGGATTATATGAATTTTAGCATATCATCATGTTCTAATAATAATTTTGGTACTTTGAGAAAGAAACAAAAAAAGACGCTCGTTGAACAACATTACCTCATCTTTGGGTATCCTACTTAGGTTTGCACTAAGTCCTTCATAGGTTTCCTTTATGAAAAAAATAAGGATTCTTGGATGAGAGGAGGAAAATATATAAGTTATTTGGGTTGGTATTGTCTGTACCCAAGTGTTATGGAGGTGTGATGAAGAGAGGAGAGGGGGTGGCCTTTTATAAGTGAGGGAGAAGGTACAGTTAGTATTTTTGAGAAGAATTGAGTGCTCCCACGCTTTTTATATGTCAAAAGGGTCCAAAATGGAATATTATAGAACTATAGTAGTTTAATGGTTGAGATATGTCGAGCCAATAGTTTTTATAAAAGTTTATAGTTCAATTTTAACCTTCTCGTTTTAGTTTAACACATGTTAAATCAATTTTTACCATAATCATGGTAAATAAATTTTACTATTTTCACAATTAATTTTGGTCAAAAATTAGTTCAAACTTTTTATATAATATATATTACCAAAATTAAAAACAAGAAATCCAATTTTATAAATTCTATTCATAGACATGTAAAAATTAAATTTGATATTAATCCTGCAAATATGATGAGAAAGTGGGGTTTTAAAGTGAAATAAATCCAAAACTTTACATGGTTTTTTATCTAAGATAAATTGTAATTTTTTTAAATAACATAAATTATAATAAATAATATATAATTGAACTATTTATAACTTTAAAAAAACTGAAATATAATTTTCTTTTATAAAAAAATAAAAAAAATTTAGTTATCAATTAAAATTTAGTATTTTTAACTATTCATCAATAAAATTAATCTATTCAGAAAATTATCAGAAATTTACCCTAATATAAGTTTTACATGATGAATTAAAAAATTAATTTTATTTTATCAACTAAATATTCTAAAATAGGGAATCAAATAACTTTAAATCAAAACTCAAGGATTTGAGGAAAAAGAATGTTTTTTGAGAAGTGTATTTTTTTGAAGCACGATATGTTTTCATATTAACTCGATGTCTAATAATAATCATGGAATGAATGAAAATTAAATTTATTGATATATATTTTATAAATTTAATTTAATACATATATCATTAGATATTATTTTAATTAATTAAATAGGTGAGACATTATGAATTTTAAAAAAGTTTTTTATAAAAAAACCCCATATTTAATCCTAAAAACAAACTTATAGTAAAAGCCAATATAAATTGGATTAAAAAGTAAATATATAGATTAAATATAACTAAAAAAAATACTTTTGTTACATTATAAATTATTCAAAACATATTTTTTACTTTTAAATTACTTAAAATTCTATATAACTAAACAATACTTACAATTTTAAAACAGCATTACAAAATTCGGTATTTTCACTATTCAATGAAAAATCAATATATATTTTTTGAAAATAATAATTCTCACAAAAGTGAATTTTGATATTTTGATTAAAAAAATGAATTAAATTTTGCAAAATTAATTTTCTAAAAGTTCCAAATTTAAATTATAATATTATTTTCATGAAAATCCATGGAAAATCATTTTTGAAGGAAACATATTTTTGAAGAATGTAATCACATTAATAAAAATTGATTGATTATTTTTTAAACATTTTTCAATAATTCATATTGTTTAAGACATATATATATATATATATCATAAATTACTTACTACTATTCATACCTCCAGATTTAATAGTTAGGTTATAACAGTAATATATATCATGAGGTGTTTAAGTTTGATGTTGGATGATGAATATTCTACTGAACATAGAAATATCAATTTTGGGTGTACCAACATCTATCGAAGAGATTATTAATTTTTCAAATATAAATATATCATAAATTCTTGGGGTATTATATTCTCACTTAAAACTATGTTTTGTGTGTTTCTTACACTATCAAATATAATTTTCTTCTTTCAGAATCTCATGGTGTAACATCCTTCCCAATAATAAATTTTTTCCTCACAATTTCAAATTTATCTTGGAAATAAATGGTTGGAAATTTGAAAATACCTTTTTTTAAAACCCACATTGTAAAAATAATTAATAAAAATACATTTAATGAGAGAGAAAATGGAATTAAAAAAGTCTAAAGGAATTAAACATAACTAGGTTTCCAAAAAGGAGAACACAAGTAGGAATGGAAGAAAAGAGTAAATAATTATAGAGAGTGATTTAGGTCATTAATCACAGGTAAGTGAATGATAAATTGATAATCAACGCCTCAAAACCATAAATATCTGATGATCTAAACGGCCATTGGTTCATAATAAATGAAGGTTCTAGTATATAATTTTTATTTCAATATCATTTTCCAAGAGTTGAGGATGTTTCTTACTATATCGACTAAGAGGGTATAAAAATATACTTACTTAATGAGTATAATTTCATAATTTAATCAATTTTCAGAATAATAACATATTTTTATCCAAATTAAGTCTATTGAGGATATATTTTTAATTCTTAAAGCACTAAAATAAACTTTCAAAGTACCAAATAATCACTGAAATCATAATATGATATTCTTATATATTTATAAATTTACCCAAACCAAAATGTTTATCACATAATAAGATAAAAAAATAAACCTTTATAAATTAATCTTCAAATTTCAAAAATAATACACAAATTTCAAACCAAATCATTCCATAAATATCTATCCTTAAAATACTTCTATCAGTTCGTTAAAAAGACAAAGATTAGAAGGATTTTATCATACATTATTTCAAGATAAATCATTTTTTATTACTCAAATAAAATCTAACATATTTCTAAAATAAACATAATAATTACCTGTAAAAATGTCATACTAACTATGACAACATTTCAGAAAGTGGTAGGTCTTATACCCTTTTCCCCCATTAGAAGTGTGTTCAGGCTCTACGACCTTACTGGATGTGACATGTTTTCACCCAGCCTTCAAGTTTGTCTTTCTTATTTAAACATGAATAAAATAATTCCTCCCTATATTAAAATTTATGTTGATCCTAGGTTTTATAAATAATGAAACCCAATAAAACACCTCAAAAAAATGTCATTAATAAACTCAAAATTTTTACCACTTAAAACCTTAGATGGGTTGATATGATTTTGAAATTATGATCAACCTTAATCATATAGTCTTATGACGTTATCCATAAGTATTAAGATAAAATTACATTTAAACATCTTAATATCCAATGTTAGTTAATCCATTTATTTGATACTGAATGAAATATCCCCAACCCTGTACTCCTCAATACAGTGGTGATATCTTAAGCTTTATATTTCTATCTTTGATGTCGATAATTGTGAATCAATTTTTAATCCATACAAAACATACAACATCAAAAAGAAAATATAGATCAATTACATTCATCAAGACCATTTAGTTTTATAATTATAGATAATTTAGTCAAGCTCCAATTTAATTAATTCCCATAACATTAAATGAGAATTTCTCCCACTGAACCCAAAATTTATTTTTTCATATTAAGGCATCATGATCATCTATATAAAATCCACTATAGACATAATTCATTCAACAAAATTATGTATATTCTATGGAAAAGGAAACATTTTAAGAGTGATACTAATTTATTAGTAAGGGAATATATACGAATTAATAAACGAATGTCATGAGTTAAAATAAGAGAAGCATAAGGGCATGATGACATAATGAATGTACATGTATATAACATAATAATATTCATACACATCAATTACTAGATCATAAAACATGAAACACGACATAAGAAATTAACAAAAGAAAGATTCTGATGAATTAATAACAATTATCAATGTTATATAATTCTTGATAAAATGAAACAGTATAAACCCATATAAAGAATAAAAAAACATGTTGGTCTCTTGGAACATTATCTTTATATAAAACATAAAAACCCATATAGAACCCTTAAAAAAAAAATAAAAATAGTATTTACTTATAGTATAATTTTCTAGATAACATAAAAATTACCAAATGCATTGGATCCCTTTCTGGGATCACCATTCATATAAGTTATATCAGACTCACATTTCTCTATCTGAAAATAACCATTATAAATAATGACCATGAATCCTGAAAAATGTCTATAGATCTTTCATTTCATAAAAAAACATAGAAAAATCATGATTTATTTTATAATATGATTAAACCATGTAAATATAATAGATACCTTATAAATCACTTTGAAGAAATATTTCACCATTTAAAAGAAATAGGTTCTATAAAAATCTCTTTGAAACTATCTTAATCAATCCATAGAAATAGTAAGGATTGTATTATTATAAAATATCCCAACCACAAAAAAGATAATGATATGAGTTATTTACATTGATGAGTGAAACTAATATTAAAATTTTATAAATTTGTTTTAGAGGAAGAAAACCTTTTAATATTGAATAATCACTTTTCAAAAAGTAAAAATTCAAAAATATTGTGAAAATAATTTTCATTGAAAACAACATTAGTAAGATATAAATTAATCTTTTTAAAAGATCATTTCAAAATTTTATTGTGCAAAATATACTCTCCATTTTAAATTTTGTTTTTTAAAAAAATCTTGAATTTTTTTATTTTATTTTAAATAAACATGGAAATATATAAAGTAATATTCAAATAAAATAATGGTCATAAGAGAAAAAAATTCCTTTCATGCTATACTTGCTAAAACAAGGATTATTTTCACATTTTCAATTAAATAAAAAATGGAATTATTTTGAAAATAAAAAAATTATTATTCAAAAAAAGAAGAAAAAATTAGATAAAAATATATTTAATAAATCATTTGTATATGGTTGAAAACATTTTTTAAAAAAAATTCATGATAACATGGTTTTTGTAGAATGAAAATTTCCCACCAAAGAGATAAATGATTTCGGATTTCTGGGAAAACATTTTCTCAATTATTCCAAGTACGAAAGAATGGAAAAATGGTATTATTACTTATAAATATAACTAATAACCTCTTTAGAAGAAATTTCATGAGTTTATTTATACATAGATAATGATATCCCATCATTGAATGCATAATTATAAACAATCTAGATAAGGATGAGATTGTAACACTAGAATCTTACCAATTTGACACATTGAATCGTAATCCAATTGAAAGAATATAATCAACAAAAACATTGAATTTAATGAAAATAATGAGATTAATGATATAATATATAATAATAGTGGTATATAAACCTCATAAAATAAGATATGTGTATAACATAACAAACGTCTAAATGAAGGAAAATTGAGACAAAAATCCCTTACCGCTTTGGTATCTTTGAAACCATAAAACCAATGAAATATTGATCCTAGAACGGATATTTAAATCAAAATAAATATAAGGATAAGGATCATAAAATATATTAATGTTAACTATATGCACAAAAAAGTGATATGAGAAATCCATTACCTCATGTTTGATTTGGTATGTTTGTTCTTAATCTTCCCAAATAATAAGATTATGTTAAAATTAAACATTATTTAGAAAACTTTTATAGTTTAATATTAGTTTTATTTAACTTATTTCCATTTTATATATGATTAAATAATAAATTAAGTTTACGTTGGATGTTTTGACCATATTTGGATTTTGTGTCACAAATGAATTTGGTGGGATGACTATGGTCAATTGGACATTACATAAACATATTAATAATATAATAATGGAATAATTTTCATATTTATTCATAAATTATACTTTTAATAAAATAATGCAATATGGATATGAAAAATGGTCTATGTGGTAATCCTGGAGATGATAGAATGTATGTACGCATGTGTAACATTTTAATTTTTCAATTATCATTATATAAAGGAGGTAATTGATATTTTATCTTCTTATATAGATAATAATATCATATATAAAATATTATATCTTTTAATAAACTTTTTTATAACATCCATGTGGGGTGGAATGAAAATAGAGTGATGTCACCTTGTGATAGTGATAGTCCACTTGTACACAAATGATGTTATAAAATTTTTAGTGTAAAAAATAAAATGATATTTTTTTTGTAGAATGATAAATATTTATTTAATATCACTATTATTTTATTTATATCATATATTTACCTTACATTTACCCTCATTACCTTCCATGTGAAGCATTACTTAAAAACAAAAATCACATTACTTCGAGAGGCTATAATTCGCCATACATACAAGCGACGTTATCAAATATCCTATGGAATAGAATGAAAAAAAATTATATATGATATAATAACATAATAGGTATAATTATGTTAAAAATATAATATATATATTAATATCCCCCATCTTAAGAAACCATGAAATGTGGTAATGGAAGAACAAATGACATCGGTTCATAAGGTGGTAATCTTCCGTACATATGAACGATGATTTTGTAGGTCATTTGATGGATATGGTTATCGTTGTAGAAAACTAAATTTTTATAGAAACATATTATTATTGGGATTATGCTGTGGTTATTATATCATAATGGTGTAACTATAATTTATATATGTTTATAAAGAAATAAAATAAAGATTCTCGTTGAAAAACATCACCTCTTATTTAGGTATCCTCCATAGGTTTGAACTAAATAATTTTTATGATGAATTTATGACCAAAATATGTCTTCTAGGATGACAGTAGGAATTTTTTGAAGTTATTTGGTCAGTTATTTTCTAATCACAAGGGGTTTTATAGTGTTATGAAATGATCAGAGTGGGTGGCATTTTATATGTGGGGGAGAGGACACGATTGAATTTTTTTAAAATAATTGAGTGCTCCTAGAGTTTTCATATATCACAAGGGTAAAAAAGAGACATATAAAGAACCTTATATATTTAATGGTATTAATATTTCCATAAAATATTTTTTGGATAGGTTTATAGGCCATTTTTAACAGTTTCTTTCTTAGTTCGACCCCCGATAAATCTATTTTTACCTTAACCGTGATAAATAATTTTCAGTATTTTCACAATTCATTTTCGTAAAAAATTAAGTTGAAATTATTAGTTAATATAAATTATTATTATAAAAAATATATAATCCATATTTTTAAATTCCACTAATATAATTTTCAAAATTTAATTTAAAATTAATCTTGCCAACGCAATGTGTAATCAGGTTTTTATTGAGATAAAGATAAAAAGTTTACAATATTTTTACATCTATGACCAATATGAAATCAATTAAAATAACCTAAATTGGATTAATGGATTTATAATTTAACTAAATATACATAAAAAAATGAAAATATAATTTAACTTCACAACTAAGTTAAACAAATAGGCATTTTTCAATAGACATTTACTAATTTTCAGTATTTATCAAAATAATAAATATATTCAAAAAATTATAAAAATTAACCCTTATATAAATTAGATATGATAATTTAATAATTTATTTATTCACTGAAATAAATTTTCTAAAATTGTAATAAAATAAATTTTAAAAAAAACCTACAAATGCAATGAAAAAGAGGATTTTCTGAGAATTTTATTTTTTCAAGAACAATATGATTTTATATTTACTATAAGTCTAATAATAAATGATATAGAAAAATAAATTAAAACTTATTAATATATAGTATATAAATTTAATTGCAAACATTCTTCATTAGGAATTATCTTAATTAATTAGAAAAGAGAAACATTGTGTTTTTTATAAGTTTTTTTTAGAAAAACCCATTTTTAAATAAAACAATTTATATTAAAAACTAATATAAATTTGTTTAAAAATTAATTAATTAGATTAAATATAACTAAATAGTACTTAAGTTACTTGAAAAAATATTAAAGTAATATTTTTCTTAAATAACTTTATTTTATAAAAATAAAATATATTTTTTAAATCAATATTTTCACTATTCACTAAGAAATCAATATTTTTAAAAAGATACTAAAATATAACCCAGAGTTAATTTTTATATTTTATTGGTAAAATTATGTTACTTTTATCAAATTAATTTTATAAAAGATCAAAAAATTTATAATAATATTCTATTCCTAAAAATAAATAAAGAATCATTTTTGCTGGAAACATATTTTTGAAGAATGATGACACATTACAAAAAAGTGATTGATTAATTACTAAAAAATTAAAAATATTTAAAATTTAGTAATATATATATATATATATATTCCATTAATTATTTAGTACCAATGTTACCCACCATTTAAACGAATATGATATAACGATAATATATTTCATGGGTTTTTAATTTCGGTGTTGCATGTAGAATATACCATTGAACATAAAAATATCAGGATTTCAAGTAACATAATATATTAAAGAGATTAAATTTATTTAAGAATAAATATATCATAATTTCATGGGTTGTCACTTTCTTGTCTTATCTCAGTGTTTTATTTCCATTATGCTATTGAATATTATTTTCTTCTTTTAAAATCTTGGTGTGTTAAAGATTCAAAATTGAAAAGGGTATTTTCATACAAAAAAAATTCTAATAGATTTTAATTTAATTTTCAATTATGCTAACATCCATTGATGTTATATATTCTTTACTTGAGATATGATCCAAATATATCATACTTATTAGATCGTATTAAATATATAATTAGTTAAATAATATATTTATTAATCTAAGTATGGTAATTAGAATCAACTTAATGTTGAATTTTGTTAATAAAACATTATCTACTTATGAATTTTTTTATTGGAAACCATGATTTATCATTAAAACTGTTGGTATATTTTTAAATTATCTTATGCCACATATGTGAGAATAATATATGAAAATTGATTAAATTTTTGAAATAGTAATAATTTATATTATAGTATTATGTAAACTTAATATTTTACCATAATGAATATTTAAAATAGTGAAAATTATTTATAGCAGCTAAGGTAAAAATGAGATCAATGGGTTAAAATAAAAATATAATGGTTAACAAAAACCAAAAACCAAAACAATACCCATTCTATAGCAATATTTTGACCATATAACCAATAAGGTTCTATAAAGACACATTTTGGGTATTTTTGGAATTTGGAAAATGTGGGTATTCTATTATTTTCAAAAATACCTTGCATGTACTCACCCCCACTTATAAAAGGCTAGCCCTCTCCTGTCCTCTTCAAACATCTAAGACCCTTTATTTTAAAACATTCATAAGAAAAAACTTAATTAATTCACTCTAATCATTTTAAAAGCCTTATTTTGATCATAAATTCAACATAAGAAGGATTTTGGTGAAAATATGAGGTGTTTTCCAAAAGACGAGGTAACATTCTTCAACGAACTTCATTATTTTATTTCTTCCACAACCTCCTAGAAATATTATTGAAACATGGTAATATAAATGCCTAAGTTTCTTAAATATACTAATATTTTATTATGTTATGTTTGTTACATACATCCATATACTCTTCCCTTAAATGGTAAACGATAACATCACTAGTCTGTACGGCAGACTATCGCCTCAAGAATTGATGTGGCATATATTCTATAAACAACTGTCATAGCTGCATATGATGTTGGATATTATATATATATATATATATATATATATTATTTTTTTAAAATAAAAATACTTCTTGAAATATATTATGATGTATACCTTTTAACTTTATATTCACTGGGGGGATATGATAAAGTAAATCGTGTGTACGACAGACTACCTGTCACGACCCGTCCTCGGGACCCGTGTCGTGACAACGCCAAGTCCGCCTCCCATAGGTCAGGGGCTGGCGACTAGCACCAAAGCGTAAATTCTGACAAAAAGGGGAAGGCATTGCCATTATAAAGTAAACAAACACCACAGATTAAGCAAGAAGAAGTAAACACTAAGTAAAACTTGGTACAATAGTAGTGCGGAAAAGTAAGTGGGCCAGAATACAAACCCAAACAGAAAGTAAAGTAAAACTAGAAAGAAAGTACAAAAACTGAAAGTAAAGCAGCAACATTGAGTCGTCCACTTGAAGTCCCACCTGAAGGGTGGGTAAAGATAGCCTCATCAGCCCCTCAGGTCCAGTCATCCACTCCATGTAGGTACCACCCAGTGGTGCACCTCCAGGTGCTGACTTGCTCCACAACCCTCACCCACGATCAGCGCTATCCGTCGTCTGCATCCAACACAACGTAGTGCGGGCATAGCCCGAGTAGGGGTGAGTATACGCTACTCAATAGAGACCATGAGACCCCCAAAGGTCTCCCAGAATCCACAATGGATAATCCACAAAGGAAATATAAAATCACGAAGTAACATCCAACACTACTAAGGTATATGACCATACATATACCTAAGTCATCAATTCTAGTTCGGCTCTAACATCCGAGCCCAAATTTGATCACGTTCACACAGGATAGTACAACCCAATACACATAGGATAACACAACCCAATCCACAAAGGAAAGCAAGTCAATCATATCAAAAATATTGATTGAAAGTCAAGACTCAGCTGACACAGGTATACTTCTTCGGTGATAGAGATTATTAGATATAGCTACTGATTCATCTAAGCTGGGACCCACGTAGGATACTAAACCAGACAAGCTGTAGGACCCACATAGGATACAGACCAAATACTCTACCAAACACACATAATATAGCAAGAACAGAGTCAAACATTTCCAGAACAATATAGGATACAAGAACAATAGTCATTTCCGTCGAACCCACGGAGGATTTCAGTATGGTCTTCATCGCTGCCAAACCCACAGAGGATTTCAGTGCAGTCTTCATCGCCGTCGAACCCATGGAGGATTTCAGTACGGTATTCGTCATTTCTAAACCCATGGAGGATTTTAGTGCAGTCTTCATCACCGTCGAACCCACAGAGGATTTCAGTACAGACTTCGTCACTACTGAACCCACAAAGGATTTCAGTGCAGTCATCATTGTTGTCGCAGTCGCAGCCAACTCTAGGGTTCCCGCACACAGCATGCTCAATTCCGGGAGGGTCTGCTCCATGAGACATGGTGGTCAATACATCAACTGACACGTAGTCTGGAGTTGATGTATCCCAAGGTTCTGTCTCGATAAGAGGAACTCAATGTGACAGACGGTGCGTCAATCAAACGCCCTGTCTGAAAGTTATTGGCTTTTTCGTTCCAGGGGCCCGGTTGGTTTTTAAGTCAAAACCAACCCGAACTCACTCCAAATGCATCCAAACCTCGAGTGGAGTAAGCCATCTCACTAAGAGAAATCCAACAAAGTCGACGTCACGTCAATCGGACGTTCGGAGCTCAAGTTATAAGCGTTTCCGCTCCGAGGGCCCGGTTGGTTTCGTGTTCGAACCAACCCGGCCGTACCCAAAGTTCTATGAAACCTTGAATGTAATATACCAAAATTACTGTGTTGTTCCAAGGATCACCGTGAAACTTACGGTGCGTCAATCAGAGGTTCGTAGCCCAATATATGGGCAAAAGAACGAACCTGTCCGGTTTTAGGGGGTTTTGGGCCCAGCCTGAGACCCCCTGGGTCGGCCCGAACCAGGTCGACCTGAACCGGGTCTGGGTCCGGCCCATTAGGGCATGGCCCAGATCAGCCTGGGTGGCCCGAACCATCCTGGGCAGCCAGTTGGACTGGCGTGCGTGCGCGGCCCGCGTGGCCAGCTCGGCTAGCGCCGAGCTAAGCGGAAAAGGGGGTGCACGCTGCCCCCCTAATTGAGAAACTGCGGTCCCCATGTGGGGGGGCCGCTCCTTTGGCCAGCCAGGGGTTATGAACTCTGTCCTCTTGGAAGCCAGCCGGCCTGGTCCGGCCGGTGCTGCTGCCGTGGGACTGCAGCGGGACCGCCCCTCCGAGGTGCCGGCGGCCGGCGGTTCCGGCCACCCCGCCTTGCACCGCCGCGGATTCGAGCCACGACTTTGTCCGACCGGCACGGCGTGATAGCGTCGCGCCCCTCCGCTTCGGCCCCTCTCCGGCCGTGGCCTCTTCGAGGTTCTGTAGCGCGGCGCAACGGCGCCATGGCTTCGTTCGGCCTCAACGGCGCGGCGCGACGGCGCCGCGCTTCTTCACTGCATTACTCCATGTTTCCGTGCGGTGTCGCTGCACCGTGACGCCTTATTTCGAGCCGCAAAAAACACAACAACCAAGGGGGAGGAGGGTCGGTTGTGTTCGTGCGGTCCGACCTCCCCCCGTTAAGTTGATAACAAGCGGCCCCAAATCAAAGAGGAAGAACGACAAAGATTATTCCACGAACAAAAATTAACCCCTACCTTGATAACAAGTTGATGTTCGAAGAGCGTCGCGGAATGTGGCGTCGCGGGGTGTGGCTCCGTACACGTTGACGGAGATTGTCCGAGGTGGAACGACATCTCCCTTCCTTTGATGCGAGAAGAAGAACGAAGGATGGTGCGTCGTCGTTCTTCGGAAAAAGGCGTGACAGCGTTCTTCGTCGAGGTAGAAACATTCTTCGCTGGGAAGATGAAGTTATTCCAAAATGTGAAGAACACTACCCCCCTCAACGCAACGAAGTCACCACAATAAAATAAGGCTTTAGCCTTATTTTATTTTCTTTGCCAATACTTTTTAAATTTTGAACATTCAAAATTAAGTTTACTCATTTAATTAAACTTAACTTGTCAAAATTAAATGAGGTGATAAGTTGGAAATATTAAATGGGGGGGGGGGTTTGAGGAGTTAGGAATGTGATGGGTTGGGCTCATGTGGGCCCCACCCCACATTTATCCTCTCATGGTTGGTTAAAAACATGTGGGTCCCACCCCCAACTCCCTTACTTAGGATATAACTACCTAGAGGAAAATAAATAAAATTGTAATATAATTTTATTTATTCCTCACTAAAACCACAAATTTAATAACTCCTCCCGAGAAAATGCACCTTCGGAAAAGGTGATACTAAGAAATTACCAGCACTACGGTTTCATTGGTGCCCTCAGATTTCAATTCCGAGCACCGGTTCAAAAGTTAGGAAAACCCGCTCGTTCGTTCACTGAACATAACCGAGCTAAACTTTGGAACATGATTCCGGGCACACCGGGCCTCGGAATCTTGTGCCGTTAGAAACTGCATTCTTGTAAAATCACAAATAAAATTAAGAAAAAATTTCCTTTGAATTTTATGGGTCTTTACATTACTCCCACCTCAAGGATTTACGTCTCCGTAAAGATACATCATAAACTAAGGAAACAAATGAAGGCACTGAGCACGCATCTGAGTCTCCCTCTCCCAAGTGCTCTCCTGGAGGTTCCCGTGCTGCCATCTGATGCGCACTAGAGGTATCGACCATCCACATTGGACCTGGTCCTATCGATCCTCGATCTCCACTAGGACCTCCGCAAAAGTTGCCCCATCGTCATTGTCCAACTCCCCATGGTCGATGATATGTGTCGGGTCATACACGTATCTCCTCAGCGGAGAAACTTGGAAGACGTCGTGCACCCAGTGCAACTGAGGTGGTAGAGTCAGGCGATAAGCCACCTCGCCTATCCTGCTGAGGACCAGGAATGGTCCGATGAAGCGCAGAGATAACTTGCTGCCCCGGCCAAATCTCCATAATCCACGTCGAGGTGGGACCTGTAAGAAGACGTGGTCGCCATCCTCGAACTCCAGTGGCCTCCGCCTCCTGTCAGCATTAGGCTTATGCCGGCTCTGTGCTGTCCTCATCCGCTCCTGGATGACCTGGACCTTCTCTATTGTGGCCTAGACCATCTCCGGTACCACAAGTGCTGACTCCCCAGGGTCTTTCCAGCACAGAGGTGATCTACAAGGTCGGCCGTACAATGCCTCGTACGGTGCCATCCCGATGGTGGAGTGGTAGATATTGTTGTACGTGAACTCCACCAAGGGTAGGTGGTCCTCCCAGCTATTAAAAAAGTCGAGGACACATGAACGGAGCATGTCCTCGAGAGTCTGAATGGTCCTCTCCGTCTGACCATCCATCTGAGGGTGAAAGGTGGTGCTGAGATGTAGCTACGTCCTGAATGCCTCCTGCAACCCCTTCCAAATCCAGGAAGTAAAGTGAGAATCACGATCGGAGATGATAGATGATGGGACACCAAGAATCCATACAATCTCCTGAACTTAGAGACATCCCAATCTCTCTACTGAGCCATGCTCTCTAATGGGTAAGAAGTTGGCTGACTTGGTGAGTTGGTCGACAATCACCCATATGGAGTCATGACCTCTAGAAGTACGTGGAAGTCCAGTCACGAAATCCATAGATATCCCGTCCCACTTCTACTCCGGGACCTCCAAGGGTTGTACCAATCCTGCTTGTACCTGGTGCTCCACCTTCACCTGCTAGTAGGTGAGGCATCGTGAAACAAACTCTACCACAACTTTATTCATACCCATCCACCAGTGCTGTCGTCTGAGATCCTGGTACATCTTTTCCACTCCTGGATGTACCGCTAAAGTGGAAGTGTGAAACTCCCTCAACACCTCCTCCTGTAAAGAAGCTGGTACCATGGTACGTCCTCTGAAGAGGACGAAATTCTCTCCTCCTACAGAGAATCCATCAGGTTCCTTCCCTGAGGATATATACGCACGCCGCGTCTCATAGTCAGCATCCCCATGATGTGCCTCTCTGACCCGCTGCAGTTGTGGAGGAGTGACTGTGAGTGACTAAAGAAAGGATGCTCCATCTCTATCCACGAAGGATATCTGCAAAGTGGCTAACTGCTCCGTCGCTTCCCTGAGTATCTGAATGCCCATCCTCTTGCTGAGAGCATCAGATACTACATTCCCCTTTCCAGAAGTATAGACTATCTCAAATTCATAGTCCTGGAGGAATTCAAGCCATCACCGCTGTCTCAGATTCAGGTCTTTCTGCAAGAACATGTACCTGAGACTCTGGTGTTCAGAGTATACTATAAATCGCTCACCCATCATATAGTGTCACCACAACATCAGAGCGAAGAATACTGCTGCTAACTCCAGGTCATGTTTAGCGTAGTTCTGCTCATTCTGCCTAAACTGACATGATCCATAGGTGATCACGGCCGGCTCCTGCATTAGGACACATCCGAGTCCGGTCCCTGATGCATTGTAGTAGACTACGTACCCTACTCCCTCCTCTGGTAGCCTCGAGATAGGATCACTGTTCAATCTCTGTCTCAGCTCTTGGAAGCTCTGTTGACATTTGTCTGACCACACGAAGGGTTTCCCCTTCTTCTTCAAAGATGAGAGTAGTGCTGCAACTCTGGAAAAGTCTAGCACAAATCTCTGGTAGTACCCAGCTAGCCCCAAGAAACTCCGCACCTCTGTCACGCTCTTGGGTGGCTCCCAAGCTAGCACTTCCTCGATCTTCGCAGGATCCACCACAACTCCTGCCTCAGAGATGACATGTCCCAAGAAGTGGACCTCACGTAACAAGAACTGACACTTAGAGAGATTTCCAAAACGCTGGTGCTCTCGGAGTGTGTCTAGTACAACCCACAAGTGGTAGGCATGCTCCTACTCAGTGGTTGAGTATATCAATATGTCGTCGATGAAGACCACAACAAATCGATCGAGGTATGGCTGAAAGATCCTGTTCATGATACCCATGAACACTGGTGGAGCATTGGTTATGTCAAAAGGCATAACCAAGAACTCATAGTGGCCATACCGACATCTGAAGGCCGTCTTCTGCATGTCCTCATCTCAAACTCTGAGCTAATGATAGCCTGACCAGAGGTCTATCTTCGAGAACCACCATGCTCCCTTGAGCTGATCGAAGAGGCCGTCAATCCTCGATAGCAGATACATGTTCCTCACTGTCACCTGGTTAAGGTGACGATAGTCGACACACATTCGCAAGCTCCCGTCCGCCTTCTTGGCGAACAATATTGGGGATGCCCAAGGTGAAAAACTGGGTCGGATGAATCCCTTGCCCTGCAAGTCCTCCAACTGTACCCATAGCTCTCGAAGCTCAGTGGGGGCCATTCGATATACTGGATTAGATATCAGGGCTATCCCGGGGTACATGTCAATATAAAAGTCTACCTCTCTGCGAGGAGGTAGTCTTGGAACATCATCAGTGAAAAAATACGCATACTGATCCACCACTACAAGAAAACTTGGACTCCGCACGTGAACCTACTCCCATCGGTGCGAACACACCGCACCTTGCGCCTAATACAGTCAATCTGAGCGTGGATTGTGGATAACCAATTCATTCCCAAGATGACTTCGTAAGGCCTCGACGTCGCTACAAGAAGATCCCAGCTGAAGCTCTCGCCTCCTAGATGAAGCTCACACTACCGGCACCGGTGCGTAATCGTCGAGTCTGCTCCCGTAGGAGTCTCTAGCTGTAAGAATCGAGCCAACGGCTCTGTCAGAATCTCCGAGCTCTGAAAAAGGGTAGCGACAATAAAATAATGACTCGCTCATGTGTCTATAAGAACTGCAACAAGGGTGGAGTAGACACAGATAGTACCTCGAATCATCTCTGGCGTGCCGTGGTCGTAGGCCTCCGCTACCTGAATCTGAGCCTGTCTCTGCCCACCATCTCCCTATGGTCGGGGTGGACCTCCTGGTAGTGGTGGTGGTAAAGACTCAAAGCATCTCCCACCACCTGCTGCTCGGCCAGCTCCCCTGCCTCGTCCATCGGATCTCGGAGGATTTCCACGGTCGACCCTCTGCCTCTGCCTGGGTGGCCCCTCAACCGTCTGCTGCTCCTCTTCCCTACCCGCCGCATGCGTAGCACTGCCTGCTCCTCGAAAGGTTGGCTCTGCGTCGTGTGCCCCGCACCTCTGATCCAGTGTCCGGAGGTCGTCTGCCTGATGGTCCGGTCCTCCTAGACCCCTGTGACATCCGTAGACTACCAGCTGCAGACGACTCTACTACGTTCCGCCCTGTGGTAGATCTTGCTGCTGGTGTAGGCTCAGAAAGAAAGTTCTCTATGAGAAGAGCTCGCTCCAGTACTCCTGCCTGTGTCGGAATGCTGAGGGAGATCATCGATGGCCTGATCTCATGCCTCAGTCCCTGATCGAAGGTCCGGGCCTGGAATAATGGGTCCCGTACCATGTCCGCCGAATAGCAGGAGAGATCGGTAAATCTCGCCGAGTACTGGGCGACCGTCATGCTGCCCTGCCGCAGCTGTAGAAGCTCCTAGATGCGCACCTCATGGAGGGTGGATGGGACGAACTTCGAGCGGAAGAGTATCTCAAATTTTTTCCAAAGGAGAGATGCCTCGTAATGAACCTGGAGCATCAAGATCCACCATCTTCCTGTTGCCGCATGTAGGAGGCTCGCTGTGAGGATCACCATGAGGTCAGCTGGTGTCCCCACCAACCTAAAAACTCGCACAACCGCCTTCAGCCAATCCTCGACTGCCTGAGGGTCCATCTCCCCGTAGAACCTGGGCAGTCTCTGACACTGAAACTCGTGCAGTGCACTAAGGCGACATGCACTATCAGCGGCTAGGGCTGGTAGCATAGGTGGCTCGGTGGGTAGTGGTACCGCCAGTGCCTCCGTTGAAAAGGGGCCCTGCACTGAGACCTCGTCGCTCGGTGGGCTGTCGGCTCGCACAAAACTCAGAACCCTAGCTGGCTACCATCGTGGGGTCATCTTGAAAAGAAACAGGTGTTCCACAGTCCAACAATATACCTGGTGAGCTAACACAAGTAATCCCAAAGAAAACTTTTGAAACACATATGCAATCAATGTTTTCGTGCATTGAGTCGGAAATCAGAAGTCAGAGTCCTGGTGTACGGATACGTCGGCCGCCACACCAATAATGGACTCCCTGGACTGATAACCACACTCAATACCCTTAACACTATTGCTTCACATAGAAGAAAGATCAGAGTCCAAAGTTCTTTGGTAGAACTGAACCCCTATGATACCAATTTGTCACAACTCGTACTCAGGACCTGTGTCGTGACTACCCCAATCTCGCCTCCCATAGGCCAGGGGCTGGCGACTAGCACCAAGTCATAAATCCCCGACAAAAAAGGGAAGGCATTGCCTTTATAAAGTAAACAAACACCACAGAGTAAGTAAGAAGAAGTAAACAATAAGTAAAACTGGGTACAATAGTAGTGAGGAAAAGTAAGTGGGCCAGAATACAAACACAAACTGAAAGTAAAGTACAACTGGAAAGAAAGTACAGTAACTGAAAGTAAAGCAGCAATGTCGATTCGTCCACTAGAAGTCCCACCTGAAGGGTGGGTACAAATAGCCTCCTCAGCCCCTCGAGTCCATCTGTCCGCTCCGTGTACGTTTCGCCCAGTGGTCCACCTCCAGGTACCGACTTTCTTCACAAGCCTCAACCACGATCAGCGATGTTTGTCATATGCATCCAACACAACGTAGTGAGGGCATAGACCATGCAGGGGTGAGTGTACTCTACTTAGTAGGGACCCCGAGACCCCCGAAGGTCTCCCAGAATCAACAAAGGATAATCCACAAAGGAAAGATACAATCATGAAGTAACATCCAACACTACTTATGTATATGCCCATACATATACCTAAGTCATCAATTCCAATTTGGCTCCTACATCCGAGCCCAAATTCGATCACGTACACACAATATAGTACAACCCAATCCACATAGGATAACACAACCCAATCCACATAGGAAAGAAAGTCAATCATATTGAAGATATTGATTGAAATTCAAGACTCAGCTCACACAGGTATACTTCTTCAGTGATAAAGATGATCAGATATAGCCACTGATTCATCTAAGCTTGGACCCACATAGGACACTAAACCAGCCAAGCTGTCGGACCCACAGAAGATACAGACCAGCTACTCTGCCAGACCCACGTAGGATAGCAAGAGCAGAGTCAAACACTTCCAGACCCACGTAGGATACAAGAACAATAGTCATTGCCATCGAAACCACGAAGGATTTCAGAATGGCCTTCATCGCTGCTGAACCCATGGAGGATTTCAGTGCAGTCTTTATCGCCGTCAAACCCAAAAAGGATATCAGTACGGTCTTTGTCACTGCCGAACCCACGGAGTATTTCAGTGCATTCTTCATCACCGTCGAACTCACAGAGGATTTCAGTACGGTCTTCGTCACTGCTGAACCCACGGAAGATTTCAGTGTAATCATCATTGTCATCGCAATCGCAGCCATCTCTAGGGTTCCTGCACACAACATGCTCGATTCCGGGAGGGTCTGCTCCACGAGCCAAGGGGGTCGATACATCAACTGACACATAGTCCGGAGTTGATGTATCCCAAGGTTCCTTCTCGATAAGAGGAACTCAACGTGACAGATGGCGCGTCAATCGGACGCCCAATATGAGAGTTATTGGCCTTTTCGTTCCAGGGGTCCGGTTGGTTTTTAAGTAAAGACCAACCCGAACACACTCCAAATGCATCCAAACCTCGATCGGAGTAAGCCAAAAGTTCCATCTCACTAATAGGAATCCAACAAAGTCGACGGCACATCGGACATCCAGAGCTCACGTTATAAGCGTTTCCGCTCCGAGGGCCCGGTTGGTTTCGTGTTCGAACCAACCCGGCCGTACCCAAAGTTCTCTGAAACCTTGAGTGTAATATAAAGAAATGAATTTCTCATTCCAAGGATCTCCACACAACTGACAGTGTGTCGATCGGAGGTCTGTAGCCCAGGATATGGGAAAAAGAACGAACCTGTCTGGTTTTAGGGGGTTTTGGGCCCGGACTGATCCGGCCCGAGACCCCCTGGGTCGGCCCGAACCGGGTCGACCTGAACCGGGTCTGGGTCCAGCCTATTAGGGCGCGGCCTGGCCTAGTGGGCGCGGCCCGACCCGGACCGGCCCGGCCTGGGCGGCCGGTTGGCCTGGCCCACGCGCATGGCCCGCGTGGCCAGCTCGGCCAGTGCTGAGATGAGCGGAAAAGGGAGGGCGTGCTGACCCCCTGATTGAGAAACCGCGACCCCACGTGGGGGGGGGGGGGGGGGCGCTCCTTTGGTCAGCCGGGGGTTACGACCCCTGGCCTCACGGAAGCCTGCCGGCCCGGTCCAGCTGCGAGGTGCGGCTGCCGCGGGACCGCCACGGTCCCGCCCCTCCGAGGTGCCGACGGCCGGCGGTTCCGGCCACCCCGCCTTGCACCGCCGTGGCTTCAATCCACGACCTTGTCCGACCGGCACGACGTGACGACGCCACGCCCCTCCTCTGCGGCCCCACTCCGTCCGCGGCCTCTTTGAGGTTCTCCGGCATTGCACGACGACGCCGCGACTTCGTTCGGCCTCAATGGCATGGCGCGACGGTACCACGCTTCATCGCCGCATTCCTCCATGTTTCCGCACGATGTCGCTGCACCGCACCGCCTTCTTTCGAGCCGTAACAAACACAACAACCAAGGGGGAGGAGGGTCGGCCGTGTTCCTGTGGTCCGACATCCTCCCGTTAAGTTGATAACAAGCGACCCCAAATCAAAGACGAAGAATGGAAAAGATTATTCTACAAAAATAAATTAACCCCTACCTTGATAACGAGTTGATGTTTGAAGAGCGTCACGGAAAGCGGCGTCACGGGGTGTGGCTCCGTACACGTTGACAGAGATTATCCGAGGTGGAACAACGTCTCCCTTCATTTGATGCGGGAAGAATAACGAAGGATGGAGCGTCTTCGTTCTTCGGAAAAAGGCGTGACAACGTTCTTTGTCGAGGTAGAAAAGTTCTTCGCCGGGAAGATGAAGTTCTTCCAAAATGTGAAGAGCGCTCCCTCCCTCAACACAAACAAGTCACTACAATAAAATAAGGCTTTAGCCTTATTTTATTTCCTTTGCCAATACTTTTTAAAATTTTAACATTCAAAATTAAGTTCACTCATTTAATTAAACTTAACTTGTCAAAATTAAATGAGGTGATAAGTTGGAAATATTAAATGGGGGGGGGGGGTTGAGGAGTTATGAATGTGAGGGGTTGGGCTCGTGTGGCCCCCACCCCAACTTTATCCTCTCATGGTTGGTTAACAACAAGTGGGTCCCACCCCCTACTCCCTTACTTAGGATATAACTACCCAGAGGAAAATAAATAAAATTGTAATATAACTTTATATATTCCTCACTAAAACCACAAATTTAACAACTCCTCCCGAGCAAACGCACCTTCAAAAAAGGTTCTCCTAAGAAATTATCGGCGATGTGGTTTCATCAGTGCCCTCAGATTTTAATTCCGAGCACCGGTTCAAAAGTTAGGAAAACCCGCTCATTCGTTCACTGAACGTACCTGATCTAAACTTCAGAACATGATTCTGGGCACACCGGGCCTCGAAATCAGGTGCCGTCAGAATCTGCGTTCTTGTAAAATCCCAAAGAAAATTAAGAAAAAATTTCCCTTGAATTTTTTGGGTCTTTATACTACCGCCTTACAAAGCAATGTGATTATTTTTTCAATTATGTTTTACATGGGTGGTATTAAGGTATAAAGTTTATGAATACATGTGATGTATAATACATAATATTTATTTTTTAGAAATAATTATTATTCACCTTTATTTTTTTCTATTCATTGGGAAAATGGAAATAGTGTTCTTGTGTACATATGTCATACCATCTCCATAAATAGTGTAATTAATTTTCTATATCTAAAGTTAATGGATCACTATAAATAAATATATAAAGAATATATATGAAATTTATATAATTTTTAACATTATTTAATAGATAGAAAGATGATCAATTTAAAAGGACAAAAAATACCAAACCAAAACTTATGTAAAAAGTAAAGTAGTTACAAACCGAAATGAAATTTTAATCATGAGTCATTAATAAATAGGTAATGAAAGGGTATAAGAACACATTATATGGTGTGATATATATGAAAATGTACATGTAATATATTTATGATAAATATATATTTATTATATAGAAGTTTAGAGTGCTTTGTAGTGAAGATAAAATCAAGGTAATGGATTTCTATCTCACTTTTTTTATGACAGAGGAAATATTCACCACATCTTTCTCTTATATGGTGTATATAATATATATGATTTTAATTTATAATTCTTGTACTTAAAATCATAGGGAACTAGATATCCATTTTAGGATCTATATTTCAATAAGTTTATGATTCAAAATATTACAAATTAGAAAAGGATTATTGTCTCAATTTATTTTCTTTGGTTTATAAGTTATGTTACTTTCCAGTCATATTCTTTGAGGTATATATGATACTGATAAGAAAAGGTATATCATGAATCTAATTCTTTTAATAACATAAATATTTTAAATTGATTTTATTTTTTAATGGGGATTGTGATACCAAAATATACAAAAATAGTAATGGTTTGATGTTACAATACCACTGTTTACTTGGATTTTTTCACGATTATGATTTATATGATTGAATAAAATGATATATTTACCAATAAAATCTTTACTTTTCATCTCCATTAGTTATGTTGTGAGAATAAATTTTCTCCCTTCATTTTCAACTCTTTAAGTGCTAAAGGGTTCAAAATATTTTTTATTTGAAAAATAAACTTTAAATCTATCTTTGGTAAAAACAACCCTTTTTCTTACATGTCCATGTTTTCTAAAAATGTTTCGTAATTTTTTTTAACTATTTAGATCTTTTTTATTAATTAATGTTTTTCCCATAATTTAAATTTTTATGAAAAATTAAACTGAATATTCATCTCTTTTTCCAAACTAGGCTCATTTGGATTTTACTAAAAATATGAAAGGAATATTTGTTTTATTGTTTATGGAATAAATTTTATTTTACAACATCATGAAACCCCATTTTTGTTTAAAATATTACTTTATATAGTTCAAATTTTACTTTCCAAGAAAATAATTTCAAAATAATTTTAGGAAATTTTATTTATATTTGAAATTGTATGGATATATTCATCAAGAAATAATTTCAATGACTTTTAATTATTTTTTATACATTTACAATATTATATTAAATGAAAATGATATTTAAAATGTTTTATGTTTAAAAAATTGGTTTCAATTTGTAAAGGATATATTACTTAGGAAATGTTCCACGTTATCTTTCAAAATCATTTTCCATATAAGATGACATTCCTTTATGTTACTTATGATTTATAAGATAAATGATTCAGTGATACCTTCCTTATACTTTACTAGGATGGTTAATTTTTATGTTAATGAAATGTTTATGAAATTAGTTTATTTTTCATGGGTTATACCATGTCCAATTGAAGTAATGTTTGTGAAACTTTGTTTCTTTATAAGAGATATGATTTGATGAATGTTTTTTATTGATAATGTGACACACATTAGTATGATATTAATTTTTAGATAGGTGGGAATTATATCTCTCTAAAATGAATTGGGTAAATCTTTATATATCATGAGATAACTTTGGGAAACAAGTGAATTGTCTTGATCCACTTTGGGAAATAGGTGAGTCCTGATACAATATAAGAAATAGGTGTGTCCAGATCCATAATGGGAAATGTATGATAAGTCATGATCCACAATGATGGTATTTATATTTAGAAATGAATTATAAAAAAACATCTATTTTTATTATTATAACACACTTTTAAGACACGTTCTTATGGTTCATGATTGATTTATGACGACTTCTCTCTCTTATGGTTCATGTTTTATTAATTAATAAAGTTGTAGGCCATGAAACATGTTTATGATCTATGAAATGTTGGGTATGATCATTGAAGGTTATATTCATAGTGACATACCCTTATTACTATATTATTCTTTAATATGATCATAGATTTATATATCTTATATTTACTGTTACTTAGCATCTGAGATCACCCTTTGGTATGTTTCCATCCATAGGATTTGAAGAAAGGTAGAGGTAGGGTATTCCTAAGAGGAGTACTATGTTATAATATATTTGTGGAAGCTTTTGAATTCTTTCATGAAATATCAATATTTTGTTTGTAATATATAAATCAAATAAACTATTACAGTATAGAGGCATGATTTTATAAAATGTTTCGAATATTCATCTAAATAATTCTGATGTTTATATATTAAAATACTGGGTCATTATAATTATTATTAGAAAAAAGTTTTTGTAAATATTTAGAGATTGGGATTAGAAAATCATTTTTGAAAACACTTGGGATTACTCTATGTATATGATATCATCCAAATGTTTTGGTAAGAAATAGATTACATGATATTGTAAGAAATACATCATTGTTTTGATACTTTAAGTGGATGTGGTTCTGGAAGAGATGTACCTAGGGGTAAAAACTCTAAAAAATGCTTTTACAAATTAGCTCGAGTGTTACCAAGTAAATGAAAAGTGGCCTTACCACATACCTAAATCAACAATATTGGCAGATATTCTTTGTTTATTCATAATTTTATTTATGAAACATTATGAATGTTTTTAATAAATGATGATCATGGATAACATATGTTAAAACTATAGTGTAATAGATTAGAGAGAATAATTCACGATTTAGAAATCATATATATTATTTTTATTAATTATATAATTTTTTCACTATGATTAGTTATTCTCATAGTAGCCTTTTTTGGTTTTAGATAATGGCGGGAACCAGAAGGAACTAGGTTAATGTTGAATGTGATAAGAAATGTGTTGATGATAAAATTAATAGTGTGATGAATAGAGTGAATTATATTGTGATATTTAGAAATCATTTATTAGGTTATATGATTGAAAAATTGTTTCCAAACAAACTACTGGAATAATAAAATCATAAAAATATAGATTTAGCTAAGATTTTAGTTTGTGGAGACCATGCAGGAAAGAAGATTCAACTTCCTATATGTCATGAATGTGGGAAGAAGTACATGTTTTACAGAAATGTGAAGATGTTTTATGTATGGATATTAGCGTTATAGAGTATGAAATTTCCAAGGAAAACTAAAATGTATAGTTAAATCAATGGGTGATAACAATGTTTTCTATAAATAATAATTAATGGTTTAATGTTAAAAATGTTGAAAGTTTGGGAATTATATAAAATTATAGACTAGGGGAAATATCAATAAGAGGAACATCATGGTAGTATGAGTAAAAGTTTTTTATGAATGAAGTAGATAATAAAAAGGAAATATAAAATGAAAGGGGTTTTAAGGAATAAGATGATGAGGGTAGTTGCTAGAAAAATTGATAAGGATTTCACTAATATCAAGGCTCTTGATAAATGGGGCACCATTTCATGCATTACTTTAACCAGTACTAACTCAGATCATCATCCCATTCTTTTCAATCTTTTAACCTAAGGACTTATACCCACTCTTCCTTTTAAATATAATATTGTTTGGTCTATGGATCCTGATTTTACTAATTTCATAAAAAATTGATGGGAAATCATGAGGCATCATAATGATGCTTTTTCTTGCATTAATAAATTAAAGTACTGAAATCAGCATCTTAAAGGTTTGCGTAGCTCCAAATCTAGGAAACTTGACATAGATATATCCTCTCATGAGAAAGAGATTATTCAAATCCAAAACTCCAACACAAGCTCTGATTTATTTTTAGTTCATAAACATGAAATAAATACCTCCATTAAGCTCAACTCTCTACTTGTCCTCAAGGATAACATGCGAAAGAAAATTTTCAAAGATAAATGTCTTGTGGATGGTGATAGAAATACAATGTTCTATAAATAGCTCCAAAGAATTATAAAAGTCTATAGACATGTTGCTTTTCTTATAGATGAATATAACCTAATTGACACTAAGGAGTCTATTTATAAACATGTGGTCTCTTACATTAATAATTTGTTCAATGGCCCAGATGTTAATACATATCTACTTCCTTATATCATTCCGACATTGATGAATGAGGAGGAAAATAATTTTCTATTAATCACCCCTCGATCATGAAATCAAAGAAACAATTTTTAGTCTTAATCCTGATAGTGTCCTGGGTCCTGATGGCTTCAATAATGGGTTTTCCAGCTCTACTAATAAATTATTCATATAGATGTCTTAAAACTCTTCAAACTTTTCTTTTCCAATCATGTTCTCCCTTATGCTTTAAATGTACAATTTCATACTTTAATTCCTAAAGTGGACAATGCCTCTAAGATTCATCTTTTCCATTCTATTTCTCTAATTAACACCCTTTATAGAATTATTTCAAAACGTCTTTCTAATAGACTTACTAACATGTGAAATATAATTGTATCTAGGAATCAATTTGGTTTTATCAAGGGTAGGTCTATTCAACACTATATCTGTCTCACCTCTAAATGTAAAAATATCCTTAACAAATCCACAAGAGGAGGTAATGTTTCCATTAAACACGACATTAGGAAATATTTTGATACCACTGATTGGAGTTTCATATTCATAGTTCTCAAAAGTTTTGATTTTAATGACTCTTTCAATAGTATGATAAACACTTTATTCAACTCAGATTTAATCTCTGTCCTTTTCAATGCTGCCCCTAAGGGATTCTTTAAATGAACCAAGGGGGTTAGAAAAATGGATCCTCTTCCTGTCATTATTTTTACGATTGAAGAAGATTACTTAAGTAGACTGGTCACTCGCCTTGGGGATAAAAACAAGATTAAATCTATTCAGGATTCCAGGAATTTAAATATTCCCACACATCTTTTATATGCTGATGACATCATATTGTTCTTACAAGGGGGTAAAAGAAACATCTAAAGTCTTAAAAATATCTTGTCTCATTAGGAAAAAAATTTATCATCAATCTATAATCTGGAACAAATACTTTTCCTTCATTGGGGAATTTTTTTTATTCTATTTGAAAAGATAATATAATAAATTATTTAGTCATCAAGGAAGGTGCCTTCCCTTTCATCTATCATGGCGTGCCTATATTTTGGGAAAGACCTAAATCCAGATATTTCTCCACCATTTTTGACCAAATTATAAATAAGCTTTCCTCTTGGAAGGGTAAATCCCTCACTATGGCTAGAAGAATCATTCTTTTCAAATATACTAGTGTCTCTAAAATGGTCTACTCGATGATGGTTTACAAATGGACTGTTGGTCTGCCTAAAAAAATTAATGTTTGTACTAAATTTTTTTGGACTAGAAGTACACTTGAAATGAAGCTTTTGACCACCCCTTGGGACACTTTTTGTAAACCTTTAGAAAAGGGTGGTATTGACATAAAAAATCTAAATCAATTTAATGATTCTCTTGAAGACAGGCTCACTTGGATGTTTCTTAACAAAAATTCTGACAATATTTCTTTCCTAAAAAAGATTCATTACTAAGCTAAATAATGGAAATTTGAATTATATCACATCTTCCCTCTGGCTGCCCATTAGAAAATCCTACACCAACATTATAGAAAAATCTTGATGGATTGTCAGTTTTGATTCCTCTATGAACTTTTGGTTTGAAAACCGGACAGGTGCTCCTTTAATTTACATGTTGCCTCCCAATTACTTTCTTGAAAACAAAAATTACACTATAATGGATGTTCTAAATTCCCATAACATATCCCTTCTTGAAAACTTCAGAAATGTCATTGATAACTATCCCTATTCCAGCTTTGAAGATATCATCCTCTGGGAACCCGATTTTAATGGTATCTTTGATTCCAAGAGTTTTTATAATCACAATTTCATAAATTCTGATTTTAGCTTATGTTGGTTGAAATCCTTTAGCAAACCATGGAGTAATCCCTCATGAATTACTCTTGTTTGGCATATTGCACATAACAGAGCCCCCACTGAAATTTTTCTGCAATCTTTTGGGATCCAACATTGCTCTAAATGTCACCTGTGCAACCAACATAGAGAAGATACTAACCATATGTTTCTATGTTGTGCTACAAATTCATCTCTTTGGAAATATATTTTTGAAATCTTTGGTTACAGATGGTTACTCTTTAATTCCATCATATCCCAACTATAGAGTTGTGTTGTTTTTGAATATTCTCAACAAATTAAGAATCTTTTCTTGACTGCTATCGTTGATCTCATCCATGTGATCTAGTATGATATAAATAATATTCTTTATAACAATTTCTCATATAGGCTTAATGCAGATCAGGTGCAGATTCTCATTGCCATTATTGATGCTACTTCGATTCGGAAAGCTTACTGTGACAACACTATAGTAGACTTTGACCTCCTGTATCGACATCAGATTGCTGGTCTTTATAGACATCCTAGATGCACATTTTAAGTATTCTGGAAAACTCCTATTCTAGGAGGGATCAAAGTGAATGTCGATGGTGCCTCCAAAGGTAACCACAAACCTATAGGATGTGGTGCTATTTCTAGAGATTATCTTGGACATTTTCACTAATTCTTCTTTTGTGGATGCTGTAATGTTCTGGTTCCGAAAGCCACCCAGAGGCGCCCCGCACCCGGTTGGTCACTTGGCCTCAATCGCATTTCCCCAAACTCCAGAGGCTACTGACTAGCAGCGAGGGCCTTGGGTGTGATAGTGGGGAAACTATGTCCTCATTGACAGAGTACACAACGGAAGTAAACAAAATAGACAAATAACGGAAGTAGTAAATAGCAAATAATAATAAACAGCAGAAGACTAAAACAATAAACAACTGGATCACACATGTATATGTAAAATGATGCACGATACATATGTCTTGGAAAGAATCCAAACAAGTCACAATGCTGGATACAATGCTAAACCAAGTACAAAGAAAAGTAAACAGATAAGCACCTCCTCCGAATCGCAAGCCCCGGCTTGGTCCCATGCTCTCCTACTCCAAAGAAATCAAGTACCAGAAGTCAAAGGGAGCTTTCCCATGTCTATACCTGCAACAACATAGTCTGCTTGGGCCCAAAAGCATGGCCCAAATAAGGTTTGAGACTAAATCCCAGTAGGCAACCACCCGAAGATCTATGCCTAACAATCAGTGAGCATATGGCATGTAATAGTGCAGTAAGCAGTAAACAATAACAGTAAACAACATGCAGTAATCAATAATAGTAACAGGATGAAATACGACAATAATACATCCACAGAACAATAAGAAGTAGTGAAGAAAAAAACTAAACACAATAGGAACCCCTATGGTAAGTACTCATAACCAACCCCTCTGGTCCTATCCAAGAAATACCAACAACCCTTTAGGCAGTGCACTCAGCATAACCCCTCGGGTTTGGTCATACTAAATTATAACTCTCTGGGGAAGTTCGCTCAGTCAATTCCCCTTATAGTCTAGGGTAGTCAAGTACTCTCTGATTAAGATCATGCAGTCTAACCCTCTTACAACCCCAAGGTCTAGAAACTCTCTGAAAAATCTCACTCGGTCAATTCCTCCTATAATATCAGGTCTATCACAGACTCTCTAAGGAAGATCACTTAGTCAATTCATTCTCTAGCCTAGAAAAGGTTTTAAAGAAAATCAAACAAAGTTAAGACTCTCTAAGGAAGCTCACTCGGTCTACCATCCTGTAGTCTATAATATCCAAGACACTCTGGGAAGCTCACTCGGTCTATCCTCTATAGTCTATAAAGTCCAAGACTCTCTGAGGAAGCTCACTCGGTCTACCCTCCTGTAGTCTATACTATCCAAGACTCTCTGGGAAGCTCAATCGGTCTACCCATTATAGTCTATAGCACCAGGTTCTCATGGTCCCATGCCAGTCAGTTCATAATAATGCTATAAGGCCAAAGTACACCTATAGAGCTACTTAGCTAACCAGTCAACAACATAACAAGCATGTCCATAATATCACTCCATCCTATGTGCACAAGGGATGGAAAACAGGTATAAAAGCCAAAGGCTAACAAGGCCCAAAGGTTGCAACAAGAACGTAGGCATGGTAAAAACATCCAAGCATAGAAAATATCCAAAAACATGATCAAATTACCTCTACACAAGCATACAAGCATGGAAGGAAAACAACAGGGTCAAAATGGTAAACACACAATACCCTGTTCACGGGTATTGGTAGAATTTGAAAATAAAAATCAAAGACTTCGAAAGGTAAGGCACAAACCACCTACCTTGATTCTAGGAGATTAAAATAATTTAACCATGAGGCTTGATTCTCCTTAGAACGGTGTAGATCTAAGAAAATGCACAAAACGATCAACCCACAATATCTTGAGAAAGAGAGAAAATCATGGAATGAGACTCAAGAAGAAGAAAGAGCTCACCACTGCTGTTCCAAAGCAATCAACGGTGGTCGATTCAGAAAACAGATGGAGGCTCGGGGGCTCAGAGGGTGCTCACAGCCGTACGAGCACTCCTGGTCGAAGATCCTGGAGAAAAAGATGTTTTCATCGATTAGCCGTGACCCTGATCCATTTAATGAAAAGAGAAACTACACGACGTGTACTTCTGGGGTATACGTCGTGTACTTGGCCTTTCCGTAATCCGCTTTAAGCATCCTCCACATCGCCCCTACACACCATGTGGGTGGCCCAGACATGGCCAGCACATGGCCTGATGCTGCATCAAAGTGCAAGACATATAATTATAAAGTACACGTCGTGTATTTTGAAAAATTCCATATTTTCCTCTTTTTCTCAAAAATGACCGGAAAAGGAAAAACATACCTGAAATGAAGATCCGGGTTCTTACAAACTTCACCCTTTAAAGAAATTCATCCTCGAATTTCCTTAGTGAGGCGTGGAAGAAGAAACCTCAAACATCTCCCACCACTGCGATTGCACATCGGCCTCCCTCTCCTAGGTCTCATCCTTTACCCGCCCGTGCTGCCATAGTACCCATACCAGAGGAAAATACCATCCATGAAGAACCTTCGTAATGTGATCGAAAATCCGGATAGGATGCTCCTCAAACGATGAATCCGCATCGAGCTCAACCTCCTTGGGTTGAAAGACATGAGACGGGTCTGAAAAGTATTGTCGGAGCTGAGAGACATAGAAGACGTTGTGAACAGCCCGATACCTCTGAGGTAAATGAAACCGATATGCAATCGACCCAACTCTCTCCAACACCACAAATGGCCCGACATACCACGGTGAAAGCTTACCCTGTCTACGAATCCTCTTGTGTCCCAACCTCGGTGAGACACGCAGGAAAACCTGAACCCCGAACTTGAACTCCAGAGGTCATCTCCGCTGATCAGCATAAGACTTCTATCGAGACTATGCTATATCCATCCTCTTCCGAATCAACTCTATCTGCTCTGAGGTATCCTAAACAAGAAGAGGTCCCAACAAAGCTACCTCTCCTACCTCCATCCAGCAGAAAGGTGATCGATATGGCCTACCGTACAAAGCCTCGTAAGGTGACATCTGAATAGTCACATGAAAACTGTTGTTATAGAAAAAATACACAAGAGTAATATCTGCTCCCAAGAACCACCAAAGTCTAGAATGCATGCTCGGAGCATATCCTCAAGCACCTGAATTGTACGGTCGGACTGGCCATCTGTCTAGGGATGGTATGCTGTATTCAAAAGTACCTGTGTACCCAAAACCTTCTGAAGCCCCTTCATGAACCGAGAAGTAAAGAGTGTATCTCTGTCTAAAACAATGGAGTGTGGAACTCCATGCAGATGTACAATCTCTTGGATGTACAACTGCCCCAGCTCATCAACGTTGTAGGTCTCCTTGATCGGAAAGAAGTGAGAAACCTTCGTAAGACTGTCGAAGACAACCCAAACAACATCACTCCTTCGAGGTGACCTCGGTAACCCGGTCACGAAGTCCATCGCGACGTCGTTCCACTTCAACTCAGGGACGTGTAACTGCTGTAAAAGCCCTACTGGTTGCTGATGCTCCACTTTCACCTGCTGAAAAGTAGAAAATATCATGATGAACCAAGCAACAACCCTCTTCATACCTGGCCACCAGTACTGGCGGTGTAGATCACGATACATTTTGGTAACGCTAGGATGAACTGCCCAAACTGAAGAATGAAAATCCTACATCAGCTCCTTGCGTATGTCTACTGGCACCCATACACGTCCCTGGAAATGAAAGATCTCATCCTCGCCCAATATCCATCCAGGAAGAGGATGCTCTCTTGACACACTCTCCTGCAAGACTAGGACTTATGAGTCTGATAGCTGCCTCCTCCATACCCGATCGAGAAGAGTAGAGGTAACAGCTAAAGAAGATAGAAAAGTCTACCCCTGACTGTCATGCATCTCTAAATGCATCTCAGAGAAGAGATCCATAAGCTGCCACTCGCTGCTGGCCTCCTGATCTGCCTGAATCTGAGTTCTCCTGCTCAATGCATCCACCACTATGTTGCCCTTTCCCGGTGTATAGGCTAGCACAAAGTCGAAGGACTAAAGATACTCGACCTACCTACACTGTCTCAGATTCAGATCATGCTGAGTGAAGATGTACTTGAGACTCTTGTGGTCGGTGAAAATCACTAATTGCTGTCCCAAAAGGCAATGTCTCCAACAGTGTAATGCATGAACAACAACTGCCAACTCCAGATCATGCGTCGGGTAGTTCCTATCGTGTGGCCTCAACTACCGAGACCCATACACAATGACTCCATCTCCCTACATAAGCACAACTCCCAATCCGACACCTGAAGCATCATAGTAGACTGTATAGCTCTTGCCTAGCTTGAGAAAGACTAGTATCGGTGCTGATGTCAATCTCCCTTTTAGCTCATGAATGACTGACTCATAGGAATATGACCATAAGAACTTCGCACCCTTCTTGGTCAGACCTGTCAGCGGTGGTGAAAGGCATGAAAATTACTGTATGAAACGCCAGTAGTATCCAGCTAACCCTAGAAAACTCCGCACCTCAAAGACAATCTTTGGCTGCTCCCAGGAATCTACAGTTCTCACATTCTCTGGGTCTACTAATACTCCTGTCTATGAGATAATGTGACCCAAGAAGTGAATCTGATCCATCCAATAGTGGCATTTTGAGAGATTAGCATATAACTGATTCTCTCTCAGTGTACTCAGAACGGTCTCAATATGGTTAGTATGGTCATGTCGAGTGTGAGAGTACCCCAAGATGTCGTCCATGAAAGCCACCACGAAAGAATCCATGTATGGATGGAACACCCAGTTCATCAGTGCCATAAAAACTACTGGCGCATTCGTGAGACCGAATGGCTTGATCGTATACTCGTATAGACCATACCTGCTCCTGAAGGATATAATAGGTATATCTGATGGCCTAACGCACAACTGCTGATAACTAGACCTAAAATAGATCTTCGAGAACACCTGGGCACCTCGATGTTGATCAAAGAGGTCATCGATCCTCAGCAAGGGATATCAATTCTTGACCGTCAACTGGTTTAGCTTCTGAAAATCACGCAAAGCCTAAAGGTGTTGTCTACCTTCTTTGTAAATAGGATAGACAAACCCCAAGGAGAAGTATTCGGTCAGATGAAACCCTTTTCTTGCAACTCCTGCAAATATTTCTTGATCTCCTACAACTCAGGTGTAGTCATCCTATAAGGAGGAATGAACACCTGTGTCGCTCCTGGAATGAGCTCAATAGAAAAGTCTACCTCACGCTCCAGAGGCAAACCTGAAAAGTCCTCTGGAAAGACATCCTTGAAGCGATGCACCACTGGGGTAAAGTCTAACTGTGAAGTCTCCTGGTCATCCAGATAAATACTAGAAATCTGGGCTGTAACTCCTCAAAGCCCATGATGCTCTGGTCCATCTCTACCCACCTGGACATCCCACTCGCCTCTATAAAGAAAATATCCTCCTTCTGTTGATACAAAAATCACCCTGCGGTGATAACAATCTATGACTGCCCGAAAGGGAAGTAACCAGTCCATACCAAGAATGACACCATAACCTGTCATCTCTAGGACATATAGGTCCCATAAGAAGTGACCCCCTGCAACCTCAAGAGGTCACTCACTACACTGACGTACACTAGATGTCCTCATCCCCAACGGTGTATCAAGAGTCAAACTGTTGGCAGATGAAAAGATACAGAGCCCAAGGCTCTCCACAACAGCAATAGAGATAAATCTATGCGAAGCACCAGTATCCAAAAGGGCTGAAGATAAAACTTAGGCTACTAAGATAGTACCTCGAACTGTAGAAGGGACGAGATCCTGATCTTGATAGGTCTGCTCCATGGTGAAAGTCTGGCCTGTACCACAGCCCTGTGCCCCTAGATGACCACTGTGAGCTGATCCGCTCTGTTGTCGCTGGTAACCAGGTGACTAACCACCACAGCTAGGACCTCCACCTCGGCCCGAACGGCTGAAAGAACTACAGTTCCCAGACTGGTGAGAAACTAGTGATACATCTCCTTTATGAGGGGTCATATAAGAACCCCCCCCACCATCTGTAGGTGAGAAGATCTGACAAAAATGATGAAGATGGCCCATCTTGCCGTTAGATCGGCACCCCATCGGGTCTCTCTAACAATGAGGCCTAGTATGTCTGCTCATACCGCACTGGTAGCATATTACCTGGCTTCCCAAAGATACATTCTGCCTACCCTGATCTCCTCGAGTAGACTCCCTATGGTGATTCCTTCTATCAGTAGGAGGAGCACTGACTCTTGATGTTAAACTACCCTGGCTCACTGCTCCATAATCTCTTAGATTGCGCTCAGTGATCAGCGCCTGGTTGAAGATAGAGGATATCAAAGTCAACCTGAAGATATTCACCTAGGAACAGATCTCCGGCCTGAGACCATCCTCAAACTTCCTAGGAAGGAACAACTCATCACCTGATGGAATCAGCGTGAAGCACTGCAACTTGGTAAAGCGAGACGAATACTCCATAACCGAAAGATTACCAGGCTTGAGACTCATAAACTCCCAAGATCGATCGGCCCTCAAGGACTATGGGTAAGAAGTAATCATAGAAGATGCACCAAAACTCATCCCAGGTCATACTCTGCTGGTTCCCTGACTGTGAGATCACCTCCCACCACCTCTTTGTGGTGTCTCGGAGCATATAAGTAGCAATCTTTACCCTTTTCTCTGGAGGTATCTCCAGGTGCTCTAAGATCGTCATCGTGGCCTCTAGCCATGACTTTGCATCCTTGGGTCCTCTATCCCCGAAGAAAGTAGGAGGATGCTACTGCTGGAAAACCCACATCAACTCAGTCATCGATGGGGAAGGAGGCGACGCTCCCTGAAATGTATGCATAATCCTTAGGAAGTCCTCCCTGAACTGCGCATCGGCGCCTACAATGGGAATAAATGCTGGTTCCAAGGCTAGCACAATAGGAGGATCTGCAGGAGGATCTACAGGAGATCCCTGATCGGCCATATCTAGTGTCTGATCACTATCTGGAAGCAGACGTACAACCAGATGACGTCTCAGAGGCATAGATATGGAAGATCAAAAGCAAACCTTAGATTAGAATTATCAAAGACTGAGAACACAAGAGTACAAAATGGGAACAGGATGAAAGAAAAAACAAGTTCTACAAAACACAACTACACGGCATGTATAAAACTACAATTCATGCCTTCTTAAGCCAGACACATGGGCGTGTACTTCTTCCATGGCTGGTCATGTAACACCCCAGACAACATTGTGTGTTGTCACCACACACGGCGTGTACTGGATCTCCATTCCATTGACCGTGTCAACTTACACGGCTAGACCACATGGTCCTCTTAACCCTAGACTACATGGTGTGTTCACTAAGGACACAACTTGTACCAAAAAAGGTTTCGTCAGCCCGTGTTGTTAGTTACACGACCGGCCACACGGCTGACCCTTACACAACGTGTTATGAACAAAAACGGCGTGTATAGGAGAGATAACACCATCCTGTGTTGTTCGTGACATGGCTGGGTATCTAGAGCGAGGCTACACGGTGTGTTCATACCCAACAAGACGTGTACTATGCGAGCTTCCTCGACTCGTGTTGTTAGTGACACAGTTGGGTACACAACTCACTATTACACGGCGTGAAACAACAGTACACGACGTGTTTTCAAAAACTTTTTCACCACCCCATGTTTCTGCTCACATAGTTAGTGACATGGTTTAAAACTACATGGCGTGTAGTCAAGTACACACCGTGTATTCTGGGTTTTTCTGGGTAGTAGCTCAGAAACTGCACCAAAACCCAAAAAACACTGAAAAGAAAGCATGGAGGTTCCAAATTCCGATCTGTGGGGGCCATAATCCCCGCGAATCAAAGGTTGGCATTTCCTACATATCAAATACAAGGGAAACAAGTCAATGATCCACCAAAATCTGATTCATGTGGGCCCATAACACCTCAAGAATCAAAAAATTTCGTTCATTTAAGGAAAGGTAAAATAAAAACAATTTTCTCTATAAAACTGTAGGTATTCTATCAAAGAATCTATCAGAACAACATGCATAATCTACAAAATGTCTATGACAACAACATGCAATTGCTAATGCACCCTAGATGGCATGGAAAGAATGCATGGCATGTGATTTCTAACAAGTGTCTATATGATGCATGACATGGCATACCCTCATCTCCTCGGGTTGTGATAGAAATATAAACGCAATAAAAACAACAACAACAATAAAAATCATGTGAGTCAGTCAAGGTGAAATCGTATCAACCGTAAATCTCAAAACCAAAAAACTAAAATAAACGAGGTAGATTGGATTTTTCTTGTACATGGGTTAGCTACTCCTAGGCACAACTTATTACCAAGTAATGAATCCATCCTATCCTGGGATAAAGTCTCTAAACAGTAAATCAAGAGAAAATAATCCCTTTGATACCACTTTGTTACATCCCTGTTCTAGAAGCCACCCAGACGCACCCCGTACCCGGTTGGTCAATTGGCCTCAAGCACATTTCTTTAAATTCCAGAGGCTGCCGACTAGCAGCAAGGGCCTTGGGTGTGATAGTGGGGAAACTATGCCCTCATTGGCAGAGTGCACAGTGGAAGTAAACAAAACAGAAAAATAGCGGAAGTAGTAAATATCCAAGAGCAATAAACAGCGGAAGACTAAAACAATAAATAGCTAAATCACACATGTATATATAAAATGATGCACGATACATATGTCTAGGAAAGCAACCAAACAAGTCACAATACTGAATACAATGCTAAACCAAGTACAAATAAAAGTAAATAGATAAGAAACTCCTCTACATCGAAAGCCTCAGATTGGTCCCATGCTCTCCTACTCCAAAGCAATCAAGTACCAGAAGTCTAAGGGCACTTTCCCTTGTCTATACCTGCAACAAAATAGTCTGATTGGTCCTAAAATCATGGCCCAAATAGGGTGTGAGACTAAATCCCATTAGGCAACCACCCGAAGATCTATGCCTAAAATTCAGTGAGCATATAGAAGGTAATAGTACAGTAAGAAGTAAACAATAATAGTAAACAGTAGGCAATAACCAATAGCAGTAACCGGATTAAATACGACAATAATCCATCCACAGAACAACAAGAAGCAGTGAAGCAAACAACTAAACACAACAGGAACCCCTTTGGGATGTACTCGCAGCCCACCCCTCTGGTCCTATCCAAGAAATACCAACAACCCTTTGGGCAGTGCACTCAGCCTAACCCCTCTGGGTTGGTCATACGAAATTATAAGAATCTCTGGGGAAGCTTGCTCGGTCAATTCCCCTTATTGTATAGGGTAGTCAGGGACTCTCTGAGGAAGATCACGTGGTCTAACCCTCTTACAGCCCCAAGGTATAGAAACTATCTGAGTAATCTTACTCAGTCAATTCCTCCTATAGTCTCACGTCTATCACAGACTATCTAAGGAAGCTCACTTAGTTAATTACTTCTCTATCCTGGAAAAGGTTTTAAATAAAATCAAACAAATTTAAGACTCTCTGAGGAATCTCACTCGGTCCACCCTAATGTAGTATACAATATCCAAGACTCTCTGGGAAGCCCATTCGGTCTATCCCTTATAGTCTATAGCACCAGGTTCTCACCGTCCCTTGATAGTTAGTACATAATGATGTAATAAGGACAAAGTACACCTATAGAGATACTTGGCTAACCAGTCTACAACATAACAAGCATGTCCAGAATATCACTCCATCCTATGGGCACAAGGCATGGAAAACAGGTATAATGGCCAAAGGCTAACAAGACCCAAAGGTCGCAACAAGAACAAAGGCATGGGAAAAACATCAAAGAATAGAAACTATCCACAAACATGATCAAATTACCTCTACAAAAGCATACAAGCATGACAGGAAAACAACAGGGTCAAAAAGGTAAACACGCAATACCCCGTTCATAGGTATTGGAGGAATTTTCACATAAAACTCAAAGACTTCGAAAGGCAAGGCACAAACCACCTACCTTGATTCTAGGAGATCAAAATACTTGAACTATGAGGCTGGATTCTCCATAGAACAGTGTAGATCTATGAAAACATAAAAAACGCTCAACCCATGATATCTTGAGAAAGACGAAAAATCATGGAATGAGAGTCAAAAAGAAGAAAGAGCTAACTACTGTGATTCCAAAGCAATCGACGTCAGTCGATTCAGAAAACAGATGGAGGATCGGGGGATCAGAGGGGGCTCATAGTTGTATGGGCGCTTCCGGTCGAAGAACATAGAGAAGAAGATTTTTTCGTCGATTGGGTGCGACCCCGGTCCTTTTAATGAAAAGAAAAGAAACTACACGGTGTGTACTTCTGGGATACATGGTGTGTACGTGACCTTTTCATACTCCTCTTTATGCGGCCTCCACATTACCACTGCATTCCATGTGTGTGGCCCAAAAACAGCCATCACACGGCTTGGCGCTGCATCAAAGTACATGACGTGTACTTATAAAGTACACGACGTGTATTTTGAAAAATTCCAGATTTTCCCCTTTTTCACAAAAACGACCAGAAAATGGAAAACATACCTGAAACGAAGATCCGGGTTCTTATAGATGTGGTATGGAATTATCTGTCGAAGAGAAAATTATTGGGGTCATACATGATTTTGACTTTTCTAAATAAAAAAGTTGGAATAATATTTGGATTGAAAGTGATTTAACCACTATTGTGTAGGCTATCTGGAACGGTGTGGGGCATCTTTTCTGGCCGCTTACTTCCCATTGGATTAATTGTCTCTCTTTGCTTTTGGAAACCAACTACATTATCACACATTATTTTTGTGAAGTGAATATAGTAGCAGACGGTCTTTCCAATAAGGGAGAAAACCAGGGAATTACTTGGTAGTATGATTTTCTGGGTTATTTACTGCCTATTTATGAGAAATATTGGAATAATATTTTGTCATTTAGACTCATGTAATCTTCATTTTTTTCTCAATTCAATAAATTGTTCCTTGGTCTTTTACTGAGGCACCACCTTTTTAAAAAATTATTCATTTGAAATTAAAAATTAAATTATATAATTCATGAAATATATATAGATTTTTTGTAAAAGTTCAACATTATGGATTTTTAAGAATATAATGAATGGTTTGGATGACCAAGAAATGTGATTTAATTAAATGGGGATACTTTTTGAAAAAACAATATTAAGAGAAATATAACATTTAATATATTCCTAATGTAGAGATAATTATGCTGGGATAAATAGATGATTGATATAGTCAAAGTATGTTGGACTGTATTTATTTCTTTGGAATTGATTGAGTATTTTATGACAAATGTCTTTATTTTTATCATTGTTGTAGTTTAGAAATTAATTTTATTTATGGAATATATTTAATATTATATGGTTTTACTTAAGGAATGAATAATCATGTATGTTTTCATTGATGTTTTTTGGTAATTTTGGTTATTAAAATGCTTCAGGAAAATATATTTATAAGGTATTAACATATTTGGGATGTTACCCTTACGAGTTACTTAATGATTTTTGGGATATTAATGTTATTCTAATTTTGTGAAACTTAGTTTCCACCATAATAAATTTTTTATTTTGGACAGGTCTTAATTTTAACAATTAATGGAATTTTTTATGTAGAATATTGGGCGAGTTTTTATAGATTGATGTATTACTAACCTGTATGAATATTGGATAACATGTATTTACCATTTAGTTATGATGATTACTAGAGATATAGGGAATGTAATATCATTCCATTAAGTATCTTTTGGTCCATTAGAGTTTTATTCATAAAAAATCATCTTCATTTCTTGGAGGTTGATATGTAATTGAAATTGAACAAAGCAAAATGAAACGATGGAGTTCTGATTACAAAAAAATAGAAAGGTATTCCAAAGGTATATTAGTCCCTTAGATTTTTTATTAAATTTGTATGGTATCCTATCAAATAAAACTTACAAAAAAATCACTCTATATTCGAAAATGTGTTCCATGTATCTCTCATAAGGATTTAAATACCCTATCTTTCACATATTCTAATATCATTGGTCATACCACTAGAGAATACTATTTCATATAATGAACCATTAGTTGAGATTTTGTATCATATAGAAAAATTTCTAATAAATAATGTCACTACCCTATTAAATGTTTATTGTATAAAACATCAATTTGAAGAAGATATGTGTGAACCTAAAGAAATTATGAGGAAGAAGTATCCAAAGTTTTTTGTTCCAATGTGATGAATTTCAAGGATTTAATTAATTTTAAGGGGGTAAAATTTAACACCCCTTGATTTTCATCATTTTTTTCAAAAAAAACAGTGTTTTTGATATTTTTGGTTACACACAACACTATGTTTCACTTTCATTACATCCGACATTGAGTTTTAAGTAACCATGATATATTATTTATATTTTTACTTAAACATGATCATTATATCCATGTTGTTAAAATTTGTGTTATGAATAATGAAAAATAATTTTTAAATACTATGTATAACTATTTTTTAAAAAATAAAACATATTGATGAAATGTAAAATGTATTTATAAAAGTTTTTATATGTTTCGACATTTCTATTTTTTTCAAAAAAGGTTTTTATAATTTTTTTTGAAAAAATTATAAAAGTAATTTTTAAAATTTTATAAAATGTATTTTAATGAAATAATTTCGTGAATATATATGTCAAAATTATCTTGGTTTGAGTCTTTTTATAATTTTTTGAAAATATCATATTTTAAATAAATAGTGAAAAATACTAGTTTTTATTATGAATTTACTTTTCAATTAAAACATTAAAAACATAAAAATAGTTTTAATAAAGTTTTAAAAATACAATTAGTTCAATTATTAATTTACTAACCAATTTTAGGTCATTTGAATCAATTTTTTAATGAATTTTGATATTAAAACATTATCTATATATGGAAATTTTCTGTATGAGAACCCTATTTCTCATCGCATCTACGAGGTTAATTTTAAATTAAATTCAACAAATTATATTATTTTAATTTTGAATAATGGATTAAATATTTAGAATAAATATAATTAATATTATATAATATGTTCAAATAAAATTTGGACCTCAATGAATACTAAAAACAGTAAAAATTATTTAAAGTTATTATGGTATAAATGTGTTTGCGAGAGGGTAAACTAAAAAAATAAGATATAAAATGAATTTTTTTTTCCAAAAACCATTGTTTGGAAATATTTTGACCTTATAAACTATAGGTTCTACAATGTCTCTTTTTTGTTCTTTTCATATGAAAAACATTGTCACGAACCAGGCTGGGTCGTCATCCGACCCGACTCCTGACCCGGTCCGCGACATGGCCCGAAGGGCGTTCCCGATCCCCAAGGGTGGGCAACTAGTGTCGGGCATCAAAATAAACCAGTTGGGAATGGTTTGTCCCATAATTAAGATAAATGAACATAAACTAGACAAGCAGATAAATAAAGGAAAATAAACTAAACAAATTGACAGCGGAAAAAGGAATGAACAAAGCAACCTGACATACCTCATGTGACCCCGTGGATCACCATGGTACATTAACTACACTTGCTCCCAAAAGCCTTCCAAGACTGAAACCTGCAACTGAAAAGTAAAGTAGGCGTGAGCACCGAAATGCTCAATAGGAATTCCATAATATAACCACGTCTTATGCCCTCACCTTTGGTAAGAAATCCAATCATGCCAGTTTGAAAATAAGATATAATAAAATAGTGTTTTACTTCTTTTCAAATTCAGGTAACGATTTTGCATTATCATGTAAAGCATTTCACTCCCACTGCATTTTCAAAATAGGTTTCAGGCATGAATTAATGTTTAAAATGAAAAGAAACCAGTTTTTATTAAGATATAGTTTTCACAAAAAGACATAAAGTATAAAAAAAACTGAAAAGAAAGTTACATCGCTAGCAGCATGTCACAAATGAGCACCATGGGTAATCCCTATAGGTAGCTAGAACGAGTGGGAACCTAATGACCTCATACCTCAGTGAAACGTGTCTTAGAAGACCACGACCCTCAGAAAACGTGGCTTAGAAGGCCACGACCCTCAAAAAACGTGGCTTAGAAGACCACGAACCTCAGAAATTCATAAGTTTAGTTAGTGTTTTTGCGTCAATCCTGCTAGATAAACCGGGATGAACCGCTGCTGTGTCATCTAGCGTACGAGTCCTGGTCACCCACCTAGATATTCGGGTTTCCCATTGTGCTCTATTTCAAGTGGTGGTGAGTTTTTCTTTATCATGCATACATATATGAACATAACATTTTCTTTATCAAAAACTCATTCAACCTCTCACCACCGTTCTCCTTACTTAAGCGCAATCCCCCTCTTTCACGTCACACAATGCATAAACTTCAACATTAGGAACATCATAACACTTTCAACATACAAATGATTTTCTAAAACCAAGGGGGCGTGCCTCAAGAGAGGTTTTTCTTTTTCATAAAACATTCTTAAGGTTCCAAACGAGCATTATTACATAATGGGAATACTTTTTACAATTAACCAGCCAAAAATGCCAAACACCTTTGGAAATACACATTACCAATTCAAAACCACTTAGGAAATAAATTTTTCAAGAACAAGTCACTTAAGACCGATAGCATTTGAAATACACTTCAATTTTTAAAACAAATGCATAATCATTTCTAGCAACCGTAACCTGATTTCATAGCATTTGTATATAGCGTAAATGTAAAACATATTTTTAAAACAAGAAAGCAATTATGAATCTCAAATTAAAGGCATAGGCATAGAGGACCTACCTCAAACTTGTCTTTATCTGTCGATGGCCACTCGAACCCACGTTTGACGCATACATGCACATGCATTTATACATATATATACACACACCTAGCTGCATTGGACATATTCCCCGCGCCATGAAGGAATATGTACAAAGAGGGCATATATATATGACTTACCCTATGCATGTACATATAGGATACCTCGAACCCGCGGCCCCAAACCAGCATAGTGAGGCCCAACACACTACACAAATAATTTAATAAAAAAAATAAAACACTTAAACAATCTATAAGACACTTCAAAATAACACATCAAAGACTCGCGCCAACGACAAACTCAACTTCAAGTTAGGAAGCCACTTTGAAACCAAATTTACAACAAATAGACATTAAAACATACCTTACATAATTTAAAATAATTTAAAATACATGTTGAGGGATGCACAAAAAGACACACCAAAACCCCAATTCCATTTTTGAAAAATGACGCACAATAAAAACCTTTGAAAACTCCATCTGTATCACCCACACAATGAAAATAACCAACTACAAAATGGGAAATTTATTAAACAGCTTTCAAAATTCACCGAATAACTCAAAATGACAAAGACTTAATCAAAATTTATTTTATTACTACACGCACATAGATGCTACACTAAAACAACAACTTCACCCTATGCACATACTAACAAATTAACTGCAGAATTTGTAAAGCACTATTTAAACAGTTCACAATGGGTTTTCATAGAAACAAAACATTCATATTAAATAAAAACACTACGAAACACATTGAAATCATATTAAACCTTAAGTGAAACTATATTCACACCAAGAAAACTAATCAATGATTATACTAAATTAATTAAATAAGAAAATTAATTCGTCAAACAACACATATATACGGAAACACATACCTTCGGTGTCGAAACTTCGCAAACGCGGTGTGCAAACTTCGCCACATGACAACCACACCTCAAACAATGCAATTAATCCTTAAAACAAGAAATCTGATCAATGACATAACAAATGAAACATATAACACCAAAGAAAAACCAAAATCCAAGATAAACCCTAGTCGCAAGAATGCCCAAAAGAGGAATCAACCGATTGGAGGAGAACGCACCTACGGTGAGGGTGTAGGAGGTCGGTTGGAGGATGATGGAGGTCGTCGGGGGTGAATCGCGTGAAACAAAAACAAGCCGGAATGGAGGGGTGAGGAGGCAGGGCGACTCGGTGGGGAGGTCCAGCGAAGGGGGTGGCGTGGCTTTGGGCGAGGCAAGCGGGCGGCGCGGCTTCGGGCGAGGCAACAGGGTTGGCCGGTGCGGTTGCGGCAGGGGTCGGAGGAGGTTGGGAGGTCGGCTGGGCGGAGGGAGGCCGATGAAGGGGCGGTGCGGCTTCGGCGAAGGGAGGGCGGCGTGAGGCTGGTCCGGCGAAGGGAGGGCAGCAGGGCCGAAGGAGAGACGGGTGCCGGAGCTGGGTGTCGGGGCGGCGGACGGGGAGTGCTAGGGATAGAAGGGGGGGGAGTCCGCTGCGCAAAACAAGAGAGGGGGAGAAGAGGCCCACACGACGAGAGAGAGGAGAGAAAGAAAGGGAGAGGAAAAAAAGAGGAAAGGAAAGAAAAAGAGAAAAGAAAAAAAAAAGAAATAAAAAAGAAATAAAAATAAAAATAAAGATAAAAATAAATAAAAGGAAAATAAAAGGAAATAAAGACAAAAATAAGGATAAATTTATATCCTAATAAATTCTAACAAATTTAATATTAATAAGAAAATGAAAATAAAAAAATCAACCACACAAAAAAAACATTGCTTACTAGGAACGGACATCGTGCATGGTCGCACGCATGGTAATGCGCATAGTCACTTGCCCGCAAAAGAAACCAAAATAATAGAAATGACCAGGTTAAAATATTAGCTGAAATAATAATAATAATAATAATAATAATAATAATAATAATAATAATAATAATAATAATAATAATAATAATAATAAAATAATAAAACCAACCAAAATAATAACACCATTATTAATTTTCATTGGACACCGCACACGGTCGCGTGCGCGGTCACGTGTGCGGGTGCGTTCGTGCGCCTAGTTGCGATTACAGTCGAGCACTCGTAAAAGATCTCAAATAACTTTTAAAAAAAGAACTGATTTAAACTGCAACTCAAAAGAACGACTTAAAATAATTAAATTAAAAGAAGTGTCAGTCGGGGTGTGACAATTCTCCCCACCCTGACACTTTCTGCCCCCAGAAAGTCCCAAGAGACGAGGTCAACCAAGAGTTCCAAGCAAGACCACAAAGATGCTTAAAGCCAAACCTCAAACGCCCAAATACCGAGTATTTAAAACGACGATGACCTGAAACATCAAAGATATCAAAACCAGAATCACCATGAAAAAGACCAACAACAAGGAATTCACCTCAAAATAGAACTACAACAAGAAACACCTCGACCCCTAACTTAGGGATCATCGGGGCCGCTCGAGATCTCCAAGAACACTCATCAAGCAACCCACTATCTGAGCTAACCAATTAGTATGGTCGAGGTCAGGCGGAGCAAAAGCAAGGGGTTGCACCACCAAGTGCACTTTGAAAACAGAGTCTTCCACAAGCTCGTCCTATGGTGGTCTCCCCACCATATTAGGGTTCTCATCAAACATTGGCTCTTTAGATCAAAACAACTCACCAACCTAGAAAAACATCTAACAGTAGGTTGACCTTCCAAGCTACCTAGGTTTAGCCAACCAACACAAGAGGGGACGTCGGCGAGACCCGAGGCGGGTCTCCCCACCATTTTAAAATTTCCTAACACCACGGAACCCATGCGGGAATTTCAAGTTTACTTGAAGCAATACAGACTAAACTCTACTTCATGAACCCACCAACACAGGTCGACCTGCACAGTTTATTTCGACAGTGGAAAAAACTCCGCCACATGAGATAGATTTGATAGCAGAAACCCCTAATCAGGAGGTGAACCAGATAGGCGCACGAAAATTCCACAAGACAGAGGCATCTCTGGAATAAGTGCAATTTCGATCCATTACTGACCACGAGAAGGTTCACAAAACATGCTCGCCGATTTTTACAAGGATACTGATTCTTCATACCTCTTTAATAATCAAGAGGAACTCCCATAAATTAAGACCACAACAAAGATACAAGGCCTTCAGAGATGGTATCACAATAGGGAAATTTAAGTTGTCCCCGTCCCGACATTGGAGACCTAAGTCGGACCAAGCCCATCCCACGTCTGAAGAGTTTTGACTGCGCGCAAGCTTCACCCCAAAACCTATAGTTGGGGCCCTGATGTTTGAAGCATCTACAGCCTCGCAGTCACAAGCTGATCACCTCTGACTGGAACTTCCTCCGCTGGAAAATCAGCCCACATACTTCTCCTCGTGTCTCGCGCGACCACTCTTTCAACATACCAACATAGAATTGCAGCGAATGACTTAGAGTGTCTGACTGACCATGCTAGAGGGAGGAGATTGAGCGGTCTGTCAAACGCGCAACACAACTGACGAGAGGGGCACTCCAAGAACAAGTCCCTTTGGTTCACACTCTTCATCAGAAGAAGAACATTCATTTACCACAGTATAAACGGGACCAACAACTATTACAAGATTTAAACTGATTGTTACACACAGTCATTGTGAAACAAGAAACTAGCTCATCAGAAAGGTCAACATACCTCCTTCATCGCATGTTGACTGGTCAAGAACCTACGAGATCAACCACCTTCCTTGCCTTCACTTCTTTAGGTACAACCATGGAATGAGGCTAGTCTTGAGGATCGATCACGACATCCTCATTTGCAACGAAAATGGAATGACCACGATTCAATAGTTTAGTCCCACTCCACCTGATGTACTCGAGACAATATTATATCCGCACAACATCTAGAGTTCCTCCAAAACCAGAGACACTTCCAACTTTCCCAAAGCACTCAACAACATCCAACTGACATCGACGTCTACGAAGAGTTGACACCACCGAGAAGAACCCAACTTTTCCACTCCACTGGGAGTCTGAGCCGGGCCAAGAAATGATAGAGACCTGCTAGAACCATGGGACGTTTCTAGGGGCATATCCCAAACAAGAACACAAAACAACCTTCCAAAAACCCAAGCACATTACAAAACAAACATCAACACTCTAGAACACCAATCCAACAATTCCAATTTAAAACGTCAATTCATTTTCAAGGAAAACACTCACTTGAAAAACCAAACATAGTACATTAAAACCCAATAAATATTTGAACTCATCGCTTTCATTCTGGACTCGAAACCATTTTCCAACTCCAAAACCATTTAAGCACAAAAACCCGTTTGACAGAAATCCCACTTTTTAGAAAACAAGATGCAACTTTTAAAATCAAACATTCACCCGTGATATTTCTGGATTCCTCGCAGTTTTTCATTTTCGTGCCTCCCAAGCACCCATCCACACAATCAACCAACTATCCAATAATCACTTCCACATGCACATACGAGCACCCATAGGAATACCACTAGAAATGAAATAAGGATCTTTAACTTTCAAAATAATACATTCCGAATTTTCCAAAATACCTTTTTTTTCTTTCACTTCAAAAACTCAATACAAATTTCCAAAATGATTTCCATTTATAAAACTACCCACTCCAATTTCTAACAACCCAAGACATCCTTTTTGAAATTCAACTTCGACAAATCAATGCCAAATTTCAAAAACAAGGCCCAAGAGAAACGCACCCAAAATATCATGTCAACCGAAAATAAGAGCAGCAGCAAAGTCCGCTTCACTTTTTAAAGGAAAACAATTTCGCGTCAGTCCGAAAATTGAAGCAAGACATCACACACATTAAAGTGCCTAGGAGAAGGACTAGTGGTCTTGTCTAACCCAGCTACATGGTTTATAAGACCATGCCCTAGGCAAGCACCACCCACTAGGAGTGTCGAACCGTACTCTCGAGCATCACATGGGTCGCTACTCCATGTGAGACCACGCGCAGTACCGGTTTACCCCTATTTTCATCCCCTTCCACACAGAGCAAAACCAAAACTTAAATCCCAGAGTACCCTGGTTACCCAAGGATTAGAACGCGTAAGAGTTCGCGGCTCTCTTCCCGTACCTACCACTCGAGTACCGACAGTTCTATCTCCGATCTACCTGGCACCCCAAATAAAAGGAACGAAAACCTGCCTCTGATACCATTTTTTCACGAACCAGGCTGGGTCGTCATCCGACCCGGTGGCTGACCCGGTCCGCGACATGGCCCGAAGGGCGTTCCCGATCCCCACAAGCTGGAAACTAGTGCCAGGCATCAAAATAAACCAGTTGGGAACGGTTTGGCCCATAACGAAGATAAATGAACATAAACTGGACAAGCAGATAAATAAAGGAAAATAAACTAAACAACTTGATAGCAGAAAAAAGAATGAACAAAGCAACGTGACATACCTCAGGTGACCCTGTGGATCACCATGGTACATTAACTACACTCTCTCCCAAAAGAGATCCAAGACTAAAACCTTCAACTGAAAAGTATTGTAGGCGTGAGAAACGAAATGCTCAGTAGGAATGCCATAATATAACCACGTCCTATACCCTCGCCTTTGGTAAGAAATCTAATCATGCCAGTTTGAAAATAAGATATAATAAAATAGTGTTTTCCTTCTTTTCAAATTCAAGTAACGAGTTTGCATTATCAAGTAAATCATTTCACTCCCACTGCATTTTCAAAATAGGTTTCAATAATGCATTAATGTTTCAAATGAAAAGAAACAAGTTTGGATTAATATATGATTTTCATAAAAAGACATCAAGTATTAAAAAAAACTGAAAATAAAGTTACATCGCTAGCAGCATGTCACAAATGAGCACCATGGGTAATCCTTATAGGTAGCTAGAATGAGTGGTAACCTAAAGACATCGTACCACAGTGAAACGTGGCTTAGAAGACCACGACCCTTAGAAAACGTGGCTTAGAAGGCCATGACCCTCAGAAAACGTGGCTTAGAAGACCACGACCCTCAAAAATTCATATGTTTAGATAGTGTTGTTGCGTCAATCCTACTAGATAAACAGGGACAAACCGCTGCCGTGTCATCTAGCGTACTAGTCCTGGTCACCCACCTAGATACCCGAGTTTCCCATTGTGCTCTATTTCAAGTGGTGGTGAGTTTTTCTTTATCATGCAAACATATATGAACATAACATTTTCTTTATCAAAAAATCATTCAACCTCTCACCACCATTCTCCTTCCTTAAGCGCATTCCCCCTCTTTCACGTCACACAATGCATAAACTTCAACGTTAGGCACATCATAACACTTTCAACATACAAATCATTTTCTAAAACCAAGGGGGCGTGCCTCAAGAGAGGTTTTTCTTTTTCATAAAACATTCTTAAGGTTCCAAATGGGCTTTATTACATAATGGGAATACTTTTTACAATTAACCGACAAAAAAGGCCAAACACCTTTGGAAATACACATTACCAATTCAAAACCACTTAGGAAATCAATTTTTCAAGAAAAGGTCACTTAAGACCGATAGCATTTGAAATACACTTAAATTTTCAAAAAAAAAATGCATAATCATTTCTAGCAACCGTAACCTGATTTCATAGCATGTGTATATAGCGTAAATGTAAAACATATTTTTAAAACAAGCATGCAATTATGAATCTCAAATTAAAGGCATATGCATAGAGGACCTACCTCAATCTTGTCGCTATCTGTCGATGGCCACTCGAACCCACGTTTGACGCATACACGCACATGCATTTAAACATATATATATACACACCTAGCTACATTTCACATATTCCCCGCGCCATGAGGGAATATGTACAAAGAGGGAATATATATATATATATGCCTTACCCTATGCATGTACATGTAGGATACCTCGAACCCGCGGCCCCAAACCACCGTAGTGAGGCCCAACACACTACACAAATAATTTAATAAAACAAATAAAACTCTTAAAAAATCTATAAAACACTTCAAAATAACACATCAAAGACCCGAGCCAACGACAAACTCAACTTCAAGTTGGGAAGCCACTTTGAAACCAAATTTACAACAATTAGACATTAAAACATACCTTACATAATTTAAAAGAATTTACAATACATGTTGAGGGATGCAAAAGAAGACACACCCAAACCCCAATTTCATTTTTGAAAAATAATGCACAATTAAAACCTTTGAAAACTCCATCTGTATCACCCACACAATTAAAATAACAAACTACAAATTGGGAAATTTATTAAAAAGTTTTCAAAATTCATCGAATGACTCAAAATGAAAAAGACTTAATCAAAATTTATTTTATTACTACACGCACATAGAAACTATACTAAAACAACAACTGCACCCTCTACACATACTAACAAATTAACTGCACAATTTGTAAAGCACTACTTAAATAGTTCAAAATGGGTTTTCATAGAAACAAAACATTCATATTAAATAAAAACACTACGAAACACATCGAAATCATATTAAACTTTAAGTGAAACTATATTCACACCAAGAAAACTAATCAATAAGTATACTAAATTAATTAAATAAGAAAAATAATTCGCCAAACAACACAAATATATAGAAACACATACCTTTGGTGTCGAAACTTCGCAAACGCGGTGTGCAAACTTCACCGCATGACAACCACACCTCAAACAATGAAGTTAATCCTTAAAACAATCAATCTGATCAATGACATAAAAAATGAACCAAATAACACATAAGGCAAACCAAAATCCAATCTAAACCCTAGTCACAAGAATGCCCAAAAGCGGAATCGACCGATTGGAGGAGAACGCACCTATGGCGAGGGTGCAGGAGGTCGGTTGGAGGATGATGGAGGCCGTCGGGGGTGAATCACGTTGAAAAAAAAAACAAGCCGGAATGGAGGGGTGAGGAGGTAGGGCGACTCGGTGAGGAGGTCCGGCGAAGGGGGCGGCGTGGCTTCGGGCGAGGCAAGCGGGCGGCGCGACTTCGGGTGAGGCAACAGGGGTGGCTGGCGCGGTTGCGGTAGGGGTCAGAGGAGGTCGGGAGGCCGGCTGGGTGGAGGGAGGCCGACGAAGGGGCGGTGCGGCTTTGGAGAAGGGAGGGCAGTGTGAGGCTGGTCTGGCGAAGGGAGGACAACGTGACCGAAGGAGAGCCGGGTGCCGGAGCTGGGTGTCGGGGCGACGGACGGGGAGCGCTAGGGTTAGAAGGGGGGGAGTTTGCTGCGCAAAATAGGAGAGGGGGAGAAGAGGCCCATGTGACAGGAGAGAGGAGAGAAAGAAAGGGAGAGGGAATAAAAGAGGAAATGAAAGAAAAAGAGAAAAGAAAAAAGAAAGAAAGAAAAAAATAAAAAAAAATAAAAAAAAGATAAAAATAAATAAAAGGCAATAAAGATAAAAATAAGGATAAATTTATATCCTAATAAATTCTAACAAATTTAATATTAATAAGAAAACGAAAATAATAAAATCAGCCACACAAAAAAAACATTTCCTACTAGGAACGGACACCGTGCATGGTCGCACGCATGGTCATGCGCATAGTCGCTTGCCCGGAAAAGAAACCAAAATAATAGAAATAACCAGGTTAAAATATTATCTGAAATAATAATAATAATAATAATAATAATAATAATAATAATAATAATAAAATAATAAAACAAAACAAAATAATAACATCATTATTAATTTATGTTGGACACCGCATAAGGTCGCGTGCGCGGTCGCGTGTGCGGGTGTGTTCGCGCGCCTAGTCGCGATTACGATCGAGCACTCGTAAAAGATCTCAAATCCCTTTTAAAAAAAGAACTGATTCAAACTGAAACTCAAAATAAAGACTTAAAATAATTAAATTAAAAGAAGTGTCAGTCGGGTTGTGAAAAACATTGTATACTTTATTTGTTTCAAACATACCAAGTGTCTCCTCTTCTGTACTTATAAAAGGTCACCCCTATCCTCTTCTCTTCAGACTAATGAAACCATTTTTTGAACCAATACCTACCAAAATTCATTCCTTAATTCAATATTATCATTCTAAATGATTTATTTTTATCATAAATCCAACATTCGAAGGCTTTTGGTGAAAATATAAGGAGGTCACCTGAATAAGAGGTAATATTCTTGAATGATCATCATTATTTTATTTCTTCCTCCACCTCCTTAAAAGTTTTTAAAAAATTATAATATAATAACCTATTTATATTAAACATAATTATATTCTATTATATTATGGACATAACCTACATCGATATATTGTTCCCTCTAATGGTAAATAATAATGTCACTCGCATGTATAGCAGACTACCGCTACACTAACCGATGTGGCACATTTTTCATAAACACCTTTCACAGTTTGGTATGATAATGGATATACAATATATATATTATGTTTCTAATGAATATATAAATCTTGAAATATATTATCAAATATACCCTTTTTTACTTTCCATTCCTTGGGGGATTTGATAATACCGATCACGTGTACTGTGTACTACTACCTTGCTAAGTGGTGCGATTCTTTTTTCACTTTATTTTTACTTGGATGGAAATAAGGGATAAATTAATGAATATATGTGATATATACTGAATAATAATTATTCTGTAGAAATAATTATTATTCAACTACATTTCATTCAATATGTCGAGAAAATGGAAACAATATTCATGTGTATATACGACCTACTATCTCCACGAAAGGTGTTGTTTATTTTATATATCTAACATCAATTGATTACTATAAACACATATATAATGAATATATATTAAATTTATATCATGTTTAACATTATTTAATTGATTAAACAATGATCAATTCCAGAGGACAACAAATAAAAAAGTAGATCATACGTGAAAACAAAGCAGCTATTACCTAAAACATAATTTTAAAAAGGAATTGTTAAAAATTAGGTAAAAATGGAATAATTACATCAAATATGATGGGATATATATTATTATGGTCTTATAATATATTTATAAAAAATTTATATCTATTATATATATGTTTAGAGTGTTATCAAGGAAAGAGGATATCATAGTAATGGATTTTTATTTCACATTTATTTTCTATGAGACACAAGCCCAATTCTCCATGTGTTAATTTTACATGATTAATATAATAACCATGAATTTATTTTATTATGGTTATAATTCAAATTATTTGTATTAAAGCATTCATTTGAAAATATCTCTTTCATCGGGTTTACAACTCAAAATTTTCCAAACCAGTAAGGGATTTTTTTCCTCAAATTGATTTTATTTGGGAATAAGTTTTATTATACACCTATCATCAAATTTGAGGCGTATATAATAACCCATAGACTTGGTATATAAATAATATAATTCATATAATTATATTCAACAATTAATTTGATGTTATTCTTTAATAGGGAATGTCATTCAAAAGATACCAATGTAATAAAGGTTTGATAATACAATATCATTGTATATTAGGATTGTTTATAATTATGATTTTGATGATCAAATATTATAATACATATATAAATAACATCATAAAATATATTCTTCTATAGCCATGTATTGATAATACATTAAATCCCATAATTTTTCTCTCTTTAGGTTCCAAATAAATTAAAATAATTGTTTTTAGAAAAAATAGATTTTATGTCACTCTTTGGTTCAAAATACCCTTTTTATTCTGTAACTATTTTTTATAAAAATGTTCTCACAAATAAGTTTTTAAATTATAAAAGAATTTATTAATGACAATTTTACCCAAGTATTACTTTTTACAAATGTTTTAATGGAATCTTAATTTCATTTTCTAATCTAGGCCCATTTTTTTACGGAAAAAGTGAAATGAATCATTATTTTAACATGTCTGGAATAAATTGTACTTTATACTCTCATGGAAAACTCATTATTTTAAAGAATCATTCATATATTTAAAATTTTATTTCCAAAATAAAATTATATCAAAAAAAGTTCATAAATTTCTAGTTATTTTCAAAATGGAAAGGGTATTTTACTTATGAGATGTTTTAAATGATTTTTAATGTTTCCATTATAAGTTTTAAATATTAAATTAAAATAAAAATGTTTTATATTTTAATAATTGTTTTTAAATGTGGAATTTCTATTTTCGTTATGAAATCTTCAATGTGAACTTTCAAAATCATTTTCCTTCTTGGAAAACATCTTTTGGAGTTAAATATTATTTAATAGGGATTAGATTTAATGATACAAAAAATATTTATTATTTGGATGGTTAATGTTTATAATGATGAAATTTTCATGAAACACATTTATTTTACATGGGTTTTTCTTTGGGGAATTAATTAAATATTTATGAAACTCATTTTCTTTACACAGGTTATGATGTGATTATATAATTAATGTTGTATGATATTGTGACACAAATAATTGTGGTTTTCATTTGGTGATGGGTGGGACCAATATATATCTCCAATTAGTTGGTTAATGATATATATCTCATGAAATAACAATTGGAAACAATTCAATATTCTTGATCCACTATTAGATATAGGTGTGTCCTAGTCCAATATTTAAAACAAGTGTGTCCTGATCTATAATGGGAAACATGTGATAAGTCCTAATCCACTATGTTGATGGTCTTGGTACTTATCCTTGATGTATGAATTAATTTCTAAAATTATGATAGTTGCATATATTTATGACATGATATTATTATTCATTATTGATTTATGATAATTTATCACGTTTATGGGAAAAGTTTTTTTGAAATGATAAAGTTTTATGCCATGGATCAGTTTTATGATATATGAAAGGTTGGGTATGAATATTGTATTCTATGTCACGAACCGGATCTGGTCTCCATCTAGAATGGAACCCAACTCAGTCCATGGAAAGTCTTGAAGGGAAATCTCTATCCCCACTAGTTAGCATAAGTTCCTGGGTATCATAAACAATGGGCTGGGAATGATTTACCTGAGTTTAGAATCATTAAATAACAAAAAAAAAACAAGTAAACAGAATATTAAATTTTAATCCAACAAACCTTTAATAAAAATTCAGAATTAATAAACATAGTTTTAAACAAATCCCAAGAGGGCCAAAACCAAAAGAGAGTAGAAAGTAAAACTCAATAACCACTAAAAACTACTACAAAATAGGCCTTTAACAATGCTAGAAATGGCCATTATCAGCACTAGAAAAGTGCTAAAAATGTGAGTGATGTTAATATCCCAAGACATTTATCAGTTCTTTAGAAAGTGCTAATAAAAAACACATTTATCAGCATTTTATAAAGCGCTGCTAAAATATTTCTTTATCAGCACTTTCTAAAGCAGTAATAAAAATTCGTACTACATTCCGTTGTAATAGCACACTGTAGCACCACTGTAGTGTGCTGTTACAACACACCATGACACCAAAAGAACTAGAAACACAAGAAACACACCGTATATATCAACAACTGAATTCCCAATATATAATTTAAATGAAATAAATTTTTTAACACAAATATCAGAAAAAAATAATATTATAGATATTTCAAACATTGTTTTATACAATTACATAAATAAAAATTATTACATAAATTAAAAAACAATCCTAATAATCAATTTTAACATTATTTCCATTAAATTTCTTTGTTGAACTTCTAACACTACATGAGTAGCTTCGAAAAAATAACATCAACTTGAACAAAAGAATCCAGTTTATAAGAAAAAATTATTATGTGAGTAATACTAAGTATAAATAAATTAAACGTAAATATGAAACAATACACTAATTATATGGACAATAATTTTACAATACATTCATCAATATTAACTCTGTGATTTATAAGATGTAGCATTGTTGATATTCTTACAAAGGAAGTACAAGTAACTTGAAATAAAGTGATAAATTCATCATTACATGGGAGAAAATATTTTTTTGTGAGAAGAAGCATGAAAGTTGGACAGAGCACCCCAACCCGAACAAAATAATACACCTAAATAAAAAAACAATTATTATTTTAGTAATACTAAAAATAAATGAATTAAACATAAATATAAAATAATACATTAATTATTTATACAATGATTTTACTGTGTAAACATAAATATTACCTCTGTGATTGAGCAGAGGTAGTGTCGTTACTTTTCTTGCAAAGGAAGTGGAGGTAACATGAAAGAATGTGAAAAATGCACCATTGCATGGGTGAAAATATTTTAAAGAGAAGGAAAATGAATGTTGGAAAGAGCACCCAAACTATAAAAAAAGAATCCACCTATGTAAAAAAATAATTACTATGAGAGTAATACTTAATAGAAATGAACTAAACATAAATATAAAACAATACATTAATTATAAAAAGAATGATTTTGTAGTAAAAACATCAACATTACCTCTATGATTGAGCTGAGGTAGCATCATTTATGTTACTTTAAAGGAAGTAGAGGTAACTTTAGAGAAAGTGATAGATACAACACTACATGGGAAAATATATTTTAATTGAGAAGAAGCTTGAAAGTCTCACATAGAACCCAAAATTGAATAAAAGAATCCACCTATATAAGAAAACAATTATTATGTGAGTAATACTAAAAAAATGAATAAAAAATAAATATGAAACAATAAATTAATTCTATGGATAATAATTTTACTATGAAAACATCAAGATCCCCTTACAAAGCATAATCAAGTTACCCAATTACCAAATATTCCATTTTATCTGTACTCAATAAAGTTTCACATTCATATGTCACTAAACCATCACATTTACAAACACATGTCATGCCAATCAAAGTATACATAGTGTACCACTACTTTCACACCCAAACCCCATTTAAAAACATACATACACCAAATCATTTCACAAACATTCCTAACACCTATTATCTATGTTAATAATTAATTTAAAAAGTTTTCTAAAATATCCCTCATAGTCACAACAAGGATTTACATAAAAAACACACCAAAGTTCACATGAAAATGCTACATTTAAAATAAAAATCACCACATAACTGTATAGATCATCATTTTCAACACATATATAATTTAATAAATATATTACCTAATTTATAGAACACATCCAATTAACAAAACTAGAGTTTACACCAATTCACAACCAATTCCACAACAAGTCCTTTTTAAAAAAATTTGTACACAACCCGAAATAATGTTCAAAACATGTCTTCTATCCTTTAAAAAAATTTACAATTCACATAAAAAATGGTACAATATGTTAAACAAGGAAAGTATGCCAATTTCCTTTAAGAACTTACTTCCAAACCTATCTACATTTATGGGCCTTTGAAAAAAAGATTTTCACCTTTCGAACAACCCATAAAACCCTTTTACATAACACCACACTAAATCACACCCGCACACAACATATCCATCTTCCATTACAAAACTCAAACCCATCAAAAATAATGACAAACCCTTTTAAAACACATTTTACATCACCCACAACATTTAATAAACCATTTACACATCTCAAATTTCATTTTTAAAACAAATTATTAATTATTTAAACACTTCACAACTCAAACTAAAAAGTTCATAATAAGACTAACATGCCCAAAATGATTCATTTCCCTTAAAAAATCCCTTTTCAACTCACATACAACCTAAAAACTGACAAAAACACATTTCTCACTACTCAAACAATTAACTAAACACTTCCACTAATTTTTCACAATAAGGCCTATAAAGAAACATAATAATTTCTCTTTAGAAAATTTCTTTTCAAACACAAATTCATGTAAAAGAATTTCCAAAACATGTTCACATCACCAAAATAAGCTATAGAGTATGAAAAAATTAACCAAGTGATCAAATTAAATTATCTAAAATCTTTAGGGCATGGTACCACACACCTTGGGCAGCGAAAGTTCCTGAAATTGATGCAAAACCACAAAAACATTATAATTCCCCAAACCCATGCTTCAAGATTCATAAGCTAAAACATACTGTGTATTTTTTTTATAAAAGATAATTGAAAAATACATAGGGATTTATAAAATAGTGTACCTTTTCTTGTCTAGGTTCTGGAAGATTAAAAAAACATTACATTTATCAGATTTGAAAAACGTAATCAAATGCCTACCACACTTTTGTGGGAACTAACTACAAAAGTGATGACATCCGAATTTGAACTTCTAAGATACATGTGAAAGACATTTAAAAATAAATGGTGAGCTTTCAATTTCACAGTAAGGGATTTTGAAACTGTCTAAATACTTTTCAGGGGAAATCATTCATTTGAAAATAACTTTTGGTTAAATAACATAGAAATTATTTTGAAAATCATCATGTAAATATTTTGAAAATAATATTATATTGATCATATTTACACTTTGAAAATATTATCACTTTTAAAAGATTTACACTTTGAAAAGGATTTTAAAATATTCCATGGAATTTTAGAAAATATTAAGAAATATTTTGAAAACAAAATTCTAGGAAACTTGTAATGTTGAAGGATAAATTGGGCCTACCCACTTAATGAGGAATGGGTTTAGTCCCCAATTCCCTACTATATTTACAACATTCAATTATTGGGTTTTATGAAAACATTTTATGTTTTCTTTATATACATACATACATTTCCACTAGAGTTTCTACTTTAAAGATATGAAAACATTTTTAGTACATTCATATGTTTATATATATTAATATATATATATCATCATACAAAAAATAAATATGATCACATTTAATTATATATATATATAAATACTAATATTCATTGGTATTTACATGGTTGACTTGGTTCGACCAAATATCATGATATACAAACTTTTCATAATTATATAGAAGATTAATTGTCATATACATACTTAAACTTTTATTCTTATTCCCATAAAAAATAAATTTTTTAAATTTTATTCAATGCTCATTTGTATATGTATATACCTATATTTTTATATATTTATTCATATATTAATTTCTACATTTCATGAAAACAAAATCATCAATATATATACATAATCATGAAATGAGTATGACGTGCATGTAGATCAATTATTTTAATTGATATAATTCCATGAATAATCATTTGCAATATATCTTTATATAAATAATTCATCAAAATAAGTTATCATAATGCAAATGAAGCATCATTTGATTATCCACCTCTTATATATAAATAATGTACCTTATTAACATTAGAATTGAGAATCTTAAAACTGAAAAAAAATAAAAATATATCCTTTATATGTAATTATATAAAAATGAAAATATATAATAAATATATATCCATAACCAGAAAATCAAGAACATAATTTTTGAAGTAATTAAAAAAACTATACCACAAAATTAACTTTTAAAAATAAAGACTCATAAGTGTTTAAAAAAAAATTGGTTCCCTTACACATAAGCATAAATTAATTATTTTAATTTAGAAAAGAATTTCTCTCGTACTGATTTTAGAAATGATAATCATAAAATTGAATGTATTTTGTGAAAAACATGTTTGATTTTAATTTAAAGTAACTAATAAATAATCTTTGTAGAAATAAAAATTTCTTGAAAATAAATAGTTCTCTCTTACTAGTAATTTGCAGATATTTCCACAAGACAACATAGCGTAATTCCTATGGCACACATCTAAACACTATATCTAACACATCTTTTAATCTCAAAATCCAAAACAGATAGCACCATATACATAGATAAAATGAAACGAGATAGACAATTCCATAAAAAAATAAAACTTAGACACTTATTCATACTCACCATTACTATTTTATATATATATATTTTAGTTCCACTTGCTAAAAATGGATTGGCGTGCAGTACAGGTGGATATTTCAAGAATCCATTGTGAAAGCAACAACATAATAAATTTAGTTTATCGAATAATATTAATAAATTCAGTTTTTGTTAAATGAAAAATCATATTTTTATTGAATAGAATACAGATTAAAAAATACTCATAACAAATCAACACACTCAAAAAAGATTAAATAAAATAGTTTTAAGACATAAAGATCTAAAATATTGATATCAAAATCCCACAGACAAGAAAAATTAATGAATGGTTGAAATAAGAAGTTTCAACAAGTTAAAGTTGACTAAAGTGGAAAAACAATGCACATATCATTTTCGGCTCAAAATACTAGTATTTTAAAATATCAAAAATCAATGAATATAAATATAATGATGAACAGATTCAATGAATTTCCATCGCTTGTAGTGAAAAAATTCGAAATAAAAAATATACATATATTTATAAAGCTTAGATTCAAATTGGTTTTAATTTTTTTTATGATCAAAAATAGAAAATCTTGACAAATGATTCACACAATATTTAAGTATTTAAATATATTCTATTTCTAATATAGATGATAAAAAATAGTATAACGACAATCAGAAATTAAAACACCATAAAATGAAATTATGATGACAATAAGAGGTAGACTATTGAAGGAATAGACAAAACGGGTCATTATTTGGATGATTTTAGGAGATTAGGTCATTAAACACATTAATACTCATAGATCATTGCTAAAAAAATGAGATAAACCTACCTCAATGAAGATTGAAACCCTAAACAAATCTCAAAACTTCCTTCAAACTCTACTCCAAATGACTTGAGCTTAGATCCAAATCCAGATCTAGACCTCCTTGCTCAGATTTGACAAATGATCATCCAAAAGCACTTGATTGAGGTCAGATCGACCCTCACCAGCTTTATTCAAACTTTATCTTAGCCTCCCTCCAAGTTCATCCTCCTAAAATGAAGTCTATGGCTTCGACTTCCTCCTCAGCATAACTGAAAACCTCCATGTTTGAACGAACCCCTAAATCTCGATTTCTTATTCTGTTTTAATTTCATTACAGCATTTATATATATATATATATAAACTAAACATATATATGTTAAATATAACCAATTAATTAAAAAAATCACATATAATCTTAAAATTATATTTCATTTTTTAAACATGAATAGTCATAATTCTTATAATAAATAAAAAATATATGATATTAAACATTTTTATAATCAAAATAATTTTCATGATTCAAAATAGTAATAATAATATATGCATTTGTTAATAATTAAATAATCATAATTTTCTTAACTAAAAATTATATATTTAAAAATATATTTTTTTATTATGAAATAATATTTCTAAAATCATTTTTTATAATATTTTTAAAAATAATAATCTTATACTACTTATATCATCATAACATATATTATGTCTAAATTTTATGAAATAATTAGTCATAAAAATAAAATATCGATTTTCTATACAAAAATAATCAATTTTGATTAAAAATAATACTCATATAATTGAAACTCAATTTATATACATATATTAATATATATTCATTTATTAAGATATATGAAATACTATATATAAAGTAAAATTTTATATTTTGATCAACACATATTTTATTGTTTATAAATATTTATAAAACCTTTTTATTAAATCATTTCCTAGTTTTAATTTATAAACAAAATATTAAATAATTAATTTTTATTTTGAATTTTCTCAGGGTGTTACACCCATCACGACTACAATCAATAATCGGATGTCAGATGAGATGTTCATGAAACTGGAGTTCCAAAAATAGTCAAGTGGCGTGATTTGAGATTCAATTCACCAAGGAGGAGCACTGGTAGATGGTGGATTCCACAGATGTCTCTTGATATCACGACGAGTTTGCAATTGGTTAGGGGTTTTAAAATAGATTGGGATACTTTTATCAGCCCTAAAAAAGTGATGATAAAACCAATATTTAGAAGTGAGAAAATTAGAGCACTGATAAATATTTATTTTATCAACACTTTATTTAGTGCTGATAAATCCACATCTTTATTAGTTCTTTTTCATCCCAGATAAAGATTATTTTATCAACGCATATTAACGAATCCCTATCAAAGGATTTATAATTATAAATATAAATAAAAAATTGCAATGATTTATAAATACTTAATAAATATATATAAATATCAATATAGTAAATATATTCCTTTTTAAAAATATTTATTATAATTTTATAATTATTTATTTCTAATTATAGGAATATTTCTAGAAAATATTATTTATATCATTATATATATTTATATAGTTATACAGATATATTTAATAAATATATATAAATATAAATATAGTAAATATATTCATTATTTAAGTAAATTTATTATAAATTTATTAATTATTTCAATATACTTAATTATTTATTTATAATTATATAAATAATTTTTAAATAATTTTTATTTATTTATATTTTTAAATACATAATTGCTTAAATATAGTGATTGTACATTTATAAATATACTTATTTAAAAATATTTTTTAAAAATATTTTTTTAACATTATTAATAAATATCTCCTTTTAAGTGAATGCAACTATGTTAAATTGAGTTAAATTGAATATATTAAGAATAAGTACACATTAACAATATTGAATAACTAGATAATTTTGGAGTCTGTGCATTGTATATAAAAATGAATTAATTATGTATATATAAAATCTCTATAACACAAGTTTCATCTATGATAAATTGAAAAATCATCAAGATTCAATTATATTCCGAGTGTTATGCAAGTATAGTTAATATTTTTAATTCATATTAATTTTAAATTTTAAACCATTATTTAATATACATATGACTATTTAATTTAAAGCGTATAAATATTTTGTAATATATAAATCATATTTATATACATTAATATATATCTATATATTTAATACATAAAATTTAATGAAATTAATTATCACAATTATCTAATTAAGAAAATTTTTAATAACTAATAATGTATAATTAATCTATTCATTTTTATCAATAATTATCTAATTAACAGAATTTGTAATGTTTTTTTAGTAGAAATATTTTCTATTTTTAATTTATTTAATTATTTCATTTTCTTTATAAAAATATTAATAAGCACTAAAAATAAATGGTTGATAAAGGATACCCTGTAGTAGTGCTAAAATTAAAGCGCTCGTAAAGTATACCCTATATTAGTGCTAAATTAAAGCACTGATAAAGGATACCCTATATCAATGCTAAAAATAATCGATGATACAGGATGCCCTTTATCAGTGAAAAAAATAACACACTGAAAAGAATACTTTTATTAGTTCTAAAAATAAAGTGAAGATAATTTTTTTCTTTTATCAGCACCAAAAAATATGTGCTGATAAGAAGTAAAATTTATCAGCACTAAATAAAGCACTGATAAATGTACCATTTATCAACATTTTGTTATAGCGCTGATAATTATCAGCTCTATTAAAGGTGTGTTTTGTAGTATTGGTATGGTAAGAGGACATCATCCCAAGCCTTATCCACAACACCACACCAATGAAAGTGGATAATAACCTGAACCACCATTACCAAGGTTCTTTCACTTACATGCGTCAAACATTATCAAGTCTACTTACACCCAAAGGTGTATGTAAGGTGTGAGCCTAATCCCAATATGATTTCACCAAAAAAGATACCATGTGGTAAAAATTTTAAGATATAACCTCTCAAGTTTTTATAAACAAGAAATATGAGTAACAATTTATAAAATTTTAAACATTGAAAATGAAAACATTTTTCAAGATGAAAACTTTGAAGAATGCACACTTTTAAATAAAACACACATGCTATTCAATTTTCCAACAAAACACACCATATGACAAGGGTAAGTACAAGATATCCAATGAGAACTTGTGACGAGAAAACTCCTAGGAACTAGCTAGTTATGGGGGCCTAGGTACATCCTAACTTGGTGTATAAGTAACCATAACCAATATCCTTCTCGTGCACGAGCCACTAGAGGGGAAACCCCAATGTCTTAGTGGTCCCCAAATATTATCAATGTTTACTTAGTGGTTTAAACATCAATCTTGGTAAATGAAACATGGAAGATACCACTATTGTATCATAAGAAAACTAGTCTTAGTCTACCAACCTAGATATCAGGGTTTCCCTCTTTGTTTTCAAACAAGTTCCATATGTTATAGAATATAATTTTCACATAAAAATAATATTTTTGAATCATACACACCCTAAAAAGTACCCAACCTATTTAGTAAACCATTATATTATTATCATATATACTATGAGTTGATGAAAAAAATATGTATATTGAATTGTTATTGTGAACTAATGTACAAGAAGAATATAATATTAGGGAAGATGAAGGAGTGGTTGTGCATTCAATTATTCTCTAGAATAATAGAAAAGTAAAGCAACATGATCTATTCATTCTATGAGTATAATAAGTATTTCTTAAATTACGAGAGTTTAAAGTATCGTTTCAATAATCTAGAGTGAGATAATGAGTTTTGGGAACTATAGTGTTCTCAAGAGATGGAGTGCCTTCATGCTGATGTTCAAAGATGTGATGATAAGATGATGTTGGCAGTATATTAATAGTTTTTGAGTTTTAATTGGTGATAGAATTCTCAGTTGATACCCATATATAATAATATAATATGTGTAGTATTCACCTATGTGAAATATATATAAAGAAACTAAGTTTTGTGAGATTTACACTCATACACTATTAAGAGACTATATTCTAAAGCTCAGATGTTGAATCTGGTGTGCCATGTGATCATAAAGAAATCTATATCACACCATTAATTATCCTCCCCCCTTTGAATGGTGATCCATGAATATCACTATTCCCTTAGCATGTGTGTGTTATGAATATTCTTCATGCAAGGATGAATGTGAAATAAGAGAAAATGATATCCATTCACCTTAACCATTGATTGTGGTAAATAAAGGAAAGGGATAATGTAATGACCCAAAATTTTATCAATAAAATTTTCCCTTCAATTTATATGAATGTTTTAGGTTTTTTAATATATAATTATATAAAGCCTATGAAACACGTAATGAACACATGAAATATTTAATAAATCATACTTGGATATTAAATTTTGAAAATTAAAATGGATATAAGATTTTAATTTATTATAATAGGATTCACTACTGGAAAAAAAGTCTTTACCAACGGTTCAAAACCATTGGTAAGGGATGGATAATCATTGGTATATATTATACCAACGGTTATCCAAACCATTGGGAAGTAAGGCATAAGGAAAGAGATATGCCAATGGTTTGTGGAAAACCATGGGCATATCTTAGGATATCCACCTTATACCAACAGTTTTACATAACCTTTGGTATACATTTTCCACCAACAGTTTGAAACCATTGGTGAAGATGCTATTCCAGATATATGTTTGGAAGTTTTATACCAATGGTTCTATAGAACCATTGGTATAAAACTCCCTATACTAATAGTTTACAACCGTTGGCATAATCCATGCTGAGAAATTGCAGCAGCAGGCTGCTGTAAGCTGCTGCTGTGAGTGGTCTGTCCAGGCATCTTGGAGTGATTTCCAGGCCTGCATTTCCAGGACATAATTGAATACATACATAGAATGAAAAAGTATACAATGAAAAACATAATTCTAAATCAATTAGTTTCCACCTTCTAAAAACTATACACATATAGAATTAAAACATAACTCATAAGTCAATTATAAACATACATAATTGATTTATAATTCAATTCTAAGAGACAATTACATGTGCAATCTGAAATTCAATTCATAATTGAATACTGAATTGAATACATACATAATTTAATTATCAATTATGAATATAATACATAAAAAACTGAATACGTAATTATATGTTTTATACAGAATTAAGAATACATACAAAATTGCATTTTGTATACACATACATGATTGAATAAAGAAATTAGAAGCTAATAACCCCCAAATAAGGAAATGGATAAATGACTTCAACTAAACACAAATATAATGTGTAATGGTTTGGGGAGGGTATCTTTGAACTTAGGGATGATGATAATGGGTGTGTATCAATGAGATTGTGTGACTTAGGGAATGTAGTTGTCCTTGGAATAATAAATGACATGTGTTTTAGAATAGGGGTAGGAGTTCCTCACATGAGAAGTGGATTTTGTGAGGCTGGACCATGGATCCTTCTGATCAATTATCAACACAATCCGAATATGTTTGGTCAGTTTTCCGTGTTCCCGTTGTTTTTACTTAAAATGATGTCCATTTTAAACAAAAGACAAACACTTTGAGTGATACGGGCCACATCGTGCTTGGATTGAGGTGGAGTTGACTCATACATGTCACAAATGACCCATGGATTGTTGTCCTGACGTATCAATAGAATCGGAATGTGTTTGGTCGGTTTTCAGTATACTAGTTTTCATTTTCACTTAAAATGTTGTCCATTTCAATCAAAAGTGAGACACTTTGACTAGTACTGGACAAACTGTGCATCAGATTGAGGCGTGGTTGACCCGTACACATCACAAATGACCCATGGATAATTGTACTAAAGTATCAACAGAATCCAAATAAGTTTGGTAATTTTTCTGTATGTCAGTTGTTGTTTTCTCTTAAAATGTTGTCCATTTCAAATAAAAGTGAAACACTTTGAGTGGTACCTGCCAAACCGTGCCACGAATTGAGGCACAGTTGACTCGTACACATCACAAATGACTTATGGATCATTTTTCTAAAGTATCAACACAATCAGAATAGTTTTGATCAGTTTTCAATATTTTTGTTGTTTTTACTTAAAACAGTGTCCATTTAAAAAAATATAAACACTTCGAGTGATACCCACCACACCGTGCCTCATATAGAGTCGGGGTTGACTCGTACACGTCACACATGACCCATGTATCATTTTCCTAAAGTATCAATAGAATCTGAATGCGTTTGGTTAGATTTTCGTATGCCAGTTGTTGTTTTCACTTAAAATGTTGTCCATTTAAAATAAAATTGAGACACTTAGAGTGGTACCGGCCAAACCGTGCCTCATATTGAGGCATAGTTGAATTGTAAACGTCACAAATGACCCATGGATTGTTGTGATAAAGTATCAACGTAATCAGAATACGTTCTGTCGGTTTTCCGTATTGCTGTTGTTTTTACTTAAAACAATGTCCATTTTAAACAAAAGACAGACACTTCGAGTGATACCTGCCACACTCTGCCTTGGATTGAGTCGGGGTTGACTCGTACATGTCAAAAAATGACCCATGGATCGTTTTTCTGAAGTATCAATAGAATCCGAATGCGTTTGGTCAGTTTTCTGTATGCCAGTTGTTGTTTTCACTTAAAATGTTGTCCATTTCAAATAAAAGTGATACACTTTGAGTTGTGTCGGCCAAACCGTGCCTCGGATTGAGGCGCAGTTGACTTATATATTTCACAAATTACCCATGGATCGTTGTGCTAAAGTAGCAACACAATCAGAATATGTTTGGTCATTTTTCCGTATGGTTGTTGTTTTTACTTAAAACAGTGTCCATTTTAAACAAAAGACAAACACTTCAAGTGATACGGGCCACAACATGCCTCAGATTGAGTTAGGGTTGACTCATACACGTCACAAATGATCCATGGATCATTTTTCTGAAGTATCAACAGAATCCAAATGCATTTGGTCGGTTTTCCGTATGCCAGTTGTTGTTTTCACTTAAAATGTTGTCCATTTCAAAAAAAAGTGAGACACTTTGAGTGGTACCGGCCACACCGTCCTTTAGATTGAGATGGGGTTGACTCTTACCCATCACAAATGACCCATGGGTCATTGTGCTAATGTATCAATGGTATCCGAATACGTTTGGTCAGTTTTCCGTATGCCAGTTGTTGTTTTCACTTAAAATTGTGTCCATTCCAAATAAAAGTGAGACACTTTGAGTGGTACTAGCCAAACCATGCCTCGGATTGAGGCACAGTTGACTTGTACACGTCACAAATTACCTATGGATCATTGTGCTAAAGTATCAACACAATCAGAATACGTTTGGTCAGTTTTCTATACATGTTGTTTTTACTTAAAATAGTGTCCATTTTAAAAAAAATATAAACATTTCGAGTGATACCCACCACATCATGCCTCATATTGATTCGAGGTTGACTAATACACATCACAAATGACCCATGGATCATTTTCCTGAAGTATCAATAGAATCTGAATGCGTTTGGTCGGTTTTCTGTATGCGAGTTGTTGTTTTCACATAAAATATTGTCTATTTCAAATAAAAGTGAGACACTTTGAGTGGTACCGGCCAAACCGTGCCTCGGATTGAGGAGAAATTGACTCGTACACGTTAAAAATGACCCATGGATCATTTTACTAATGTATCAACACAATCAGAATACGGTTGGTTAGCTATCCATATGGCTGTTGTTTTTACATAAAACTGTGTCCATTTTAAACAAAAGACAGACACTTCGAGTGATACCCGCCACACTATGCCTCAGATTGAGTCACAATTGACTCATACACGTTACTAATGACCCATGGATCATTTTACTGAAGTATCAACAGAATCTAAATGTGTTTGGTCGGTATTCTATATGCCAGTGGTAGTTTTCACTTAAAATGTTGTCCATTTCAAATAATAGTGAGACACTTTGATTCGTACCAGCCAAATTGTGCCTCAGATTGAGGCATGGTTGACTTGTACACATCAGAAATAACCCATGGATCGTTTTGATACAGTATCAACACAATCAGAATAATTTTTTTCCATTTTACATATGGCTGTTGTTTTTACTTAAAAAAGTGTCCATTTTAAACAAACGACAGACACTTCGAGTGATACCCACCACATTATGCCTTGGAATGAGTAGGGGTTGACTCGTATATGGCACAAATGACCCATGGATCATTGTCTTGAAGTATCAATAGAATCCGAATGTGTTTGGTTGGTTTTCCATATGGCTATTGTTTTTACTTAAAATAGTGTCCATTTTAAAAAAAAGATAGTCACTTTGAGTGCTACCCATCACACTATGCCTCATATTGATTCAGGGTTGACTTGTACACGTCACAAATTACCCTTGGATCATTTTCCTGATGTATCAACAGAATAAGAATGCATTTGGTCAGTTTTCTGAATGCCAATTGTTGTTTTCGCTTAAAATGTTGTCCATTTCAAATAAAAGTGAGACAGTTAGAGTGGTATCAGCCAAACCGTGCCTCGGATTGAGTCGTGTTTGACACGTACATGTCAAAAATGACCTATAGATCGTTTTGATAAAGTATCAACACAATCAGAATATGTTTGGTTGGTTTTCCATATGGCTATTGTTTTTACATAAAAGTGTGTCCATTTTAAACAAAATACACACAATTCGAGTGATACCCACCACACCGTGCCTTGGATTGAGTCGGGGCTGACTCGTACATGTCACAAATGACCCATGGATCGTTTTGTTAAAGTATCAATAGAATCCGAATGTGTTTGTTCGGTTTTCCATATGCCAGTTGTTGTTTTCACTTAAAATGTTGTCCATTTCATATAAAAGTGAGACACTTTTAGTGGTACCGGCCAACCCGTGCTTCAGATTGAGGCGCGGTTGAATCGTACACATCGAAAATGACCCATGGATTGTTGTCCTAAAGTATCAAAACAATCAGAATATGTTTGTTTGGTTTTCCATATGGATGTAGTTTTTACTTAAAACATTGTCCATTTTAAACAAAATACAGACACTTCGAGTGATACCATCTACAATGTGCCTCGGATTGAGTCGGGGTTGACTCGTACACATCACAAATGACCCATGGATCATTGTCCTGAAGTATAAATAGAATCCAAATGCGTTTGGTCAGTTTTCTGTATGCCAGTTGTTGTTTTCACTTAGAATTATGTCTATTTCAAATAAAAGTGAGACACTTTGAGTGGTACCGGCCAAAACATGCCTTAGATTGAGGTTCAGTTGACTCGTACAAGTCAAAAATGACCCATGGATTGTTGTTCTAAAGTATCAACACAATCAGAATACATTTGGACAGTTTTCTGTATGGCTGTTGTTTTTACTTAAAATAGTGTTCATTTTAAACAAAAGATAGACAGTTCGAGTGATACCTGCCACACCGTGCCTCGGATTGAGTCGAGGATGACTCGTACACATCAAAAATGACCGATGGATCATTTTCCTGATGTATCAATAGAATATGGATGTGTTTGGTTGGTTTTCCGTATGTTAGTTGTTGTTTTCACTTAAAATGTTGTCCATTTCAAAAATATCCATACCAGAGTGAAAAACCAGGTTATACTAAATTTAGAAATATCCATATGAGAGTGAAAAATAAGTTATACTGAATTCAAAAATTTCCATATCATAGTGAAAAAATAGGTTAAAAAATAAAGAGTTATACAGAATTCAAAAATATAATGGATCAATCTGCCCATGATCACTATCACCATCACCACTATAATCATCAACCTCATCCTTGCTGCTACCTCTGCCTCGTCATCATCCTCATCATCATTCCCATTCTCATCCTAATCCCCATCCCTGCCCTCATCCCCATCCTCTCCCTCATCCCCATACTCTCCCTCGTCCTCATCCCCATCCTCACCCTCATCCTCTTCAGCATCCTCATCATCACCAGGAACGTCATCATCTAGACCGCCACTAGAACTACCACCTGGTGCATTGTATAATGCACCCATCGAAGAAATATATGTCTGACAAGACATGATGGCCTCTGGTGGAAGTGATGAAGATAAAGATTTGATCAGTTTCATAAATTCTTTCTCCCTCATTTGAACCCTTCTTCCAACTCTTTGACACTTTTATTAGACTGTCTTGCATGCTCCTTGACCTGTTCCAACTCGGTGGTACTAGAATGGATACTTGGAGAGGACCAATACCTCGTCGGGACTATATTCTTACCAGGTCTACAGCGTACTCGACCAGAGTGCTCATCTCTTAAAACCTGATATAAATGATCATGTAGCCCTAAATTGTCAGGATACTGGGCATCAAGGGCCTCTAAAGCAGCCTGTTAAAAATATTAATAGATTATTAAAGTTAAAAATAGATATTAAACATTGAAATAAAAAAATTAAAACTTACAATCTTTTCTTGTGACAATTCATTAACTGCAGTTCCATATTTTTTCCTTCTACTCGAGCAAAACAATTTTGCTCAAGGGATACATCTTTCAATATTCAATTTGTGCTTCTGTAATGAAATTTAAACAATATAAAGTGCAAGTATAATCATAAATTCAATATTCAATAAATCACAAAATTTATGTAGGAAACAATAAAAAGGGAAATTCCTAAAGAAAAGTATAAACAACTATATCATACCAGCTGCCTCTCATGATCTGACATAGTAATGCACCCCAAAGTGTAGAGGTATTTCTTTGAATCAATGTTTTTTTTCTTTTTTAGAAGATTCATAAATAATTTTTAATAATATATATGTTAATATTAATTAAAAATATGAAAACTGTCATTTAAATACCTCAAATGGGATTAATACCTTAAATTTGGCAGTCACCCAATGGGTAATCATTTGGTGATATGTCTCTATCGAGCAGTCATCCAATATAGGTAATGTCTCCAACTCCGTGCCCACTCTATCATAGAAGCCAACATACAGATCATGCTTATAAGCTCTCCAAATCTCTCCTAACTCCTTTAAACACGCTGGTCGTGTACCTTTTCTATCGGGGAAGTTAAACTGAAGCTGACACCCAATAGATTAATTCATATAAATACAAAAAAATACTACATTAAATCCAATATATTTTTTTACCCATATTTGTGCCCACTAATTATCCTTGACTTAGTGTGGCTGATATCTCCAAGAGATAGGGCTGACCGGAATGATGTCAGAGTATTTGGCTAGCATCGTCAAAAAACCCCGACATTCCTGCCCAGATTTATCAATCATCTGTGCATCATCATTGTATTCAACCATCAACTGTGTCTGGTGGTTCCATACTGCATGAAAGAAAGTACGAACCCTCCCCTGCCTCCTATCAATAGATGATTATGTTATTAAAGTAAAAAAATATCAGTACAAGTTATAATAATAATAAATTTTGGTATAAAAAATTGTTAGAGTTATATAAATATACCTGTGGTAGTCGGAATAATGGGCGTCATTGGATGTGCAGAAGCTGAAGGAATATCCTATACAGGTGGAGTGTCCCTCAATTTATGATACTCAGCCAAATATTGTGTCAGAGTAGGATTCAAAGAAGGTGGAATATAATAGCTCAGAGATAATGAACCAAAAGAAAAAGATGATGGCATAGTCGTCCGGCCAACTGGTAGTGTAAACATCAGAGGCCTAAATATCCCGTGTGTACCTAAAGACACACCAGGATCAAAATGGGGAATAGAAGATACCTCTATGGTAGGGGCATAGTCCAATTGGGTACGACCAGTGGATCATCTAACTATCGCACCACGAGCTCTCATAACACCGGCCTCAGTACTGGGGACACCTGATAATCGTCTCTAACTATGACACTCCCCCTCCTACAACCATCCTCTGTACTGGGAGCAATATCAGGCTCCTTGTCGGATATATCTTGTCTAGGGGGAGGATCCTGAAAAAAAGTTTAACACAAAAGTAAACACATGATATTATAAATTATTGAAATATATATATATTTGAAATAAAATACCCACAATAAGGATGAGTAGAGGAACACCCATCTGTGTCATGCGACGATTATTTTCCGTCATCTTTTTCCACAGCCTCTCTTCAATGGGTGTCATTTTATACAATGAAAACGAATATGAATGTAATTAGAAATAGATAATAAATGTGTAACCCAAAAAACAAAATATAGAAAAACCATTCTGATAAAGAAACATAAAGAAACAGAAGATTTACGGTGGGTTGAAGGTATGTTCTAGGATACACACTCTGAATGATGTAGGTGAAACATGTAGGTGAGAACATGACTGTATGATTCTGTATATTTCCCACCACAACATCGGGTTCACAATCAACTCTGAAAATTGAGATATTAGAGTCATCATAAGTAATAAATGTATTTCTTCCAATTACAGTAGGGATAGTGTCAACTTCATCAACACCATCATCAAAAACATGTCTGGGATTTACATCAATAATTACACTGAATTTAGGATGATGATGATCTTTGACATAAAATACTTGTTTCATCATTGATGCTAATACCTATGGTTCATCGGTGGAAAGAGTGCGAGTCATGTCAATAACTCTAAATCCATAATCATCAATAATGGTGCCTTGCCTCGTCATTGAATCAAACCATTTACATTTCATCATCATGACTCGACCATGCGAGTAATAATCCAAAATTATTATTTTCTCCATGACTCCATAATAAGATACATTTTCAGAATGAGTTCTATTATCCAATGAACGGGAATAACAGTCTATTGTGGAAGTTAGCATAACACCATCATGTTGTGTTCCCATGTCTCTTTCTCGTTCAGTGATAATTAATTTTTATCCATTGATCACAAGTGATTTACAAGCACGAACCATGGTATTAGGACCAAAATCCAAAGATCTTATTTCCTTAGAAACATAGTCTGCATGAAAACTCGATACTTGAAATATAAACACATAATAAACTTTATTAAATATTATTTTTATTTAGTTATTACAAAAATATTTTTACCTTCAATTTCCACCAATCCGAAAACCCTTTATTATGAAAAGTATCTTTATTTCTCAATGATAAAGAACGATGATTTCTATATATCAATTTTTTATGTTCCCTGTAGATAAAAATAACAATAGTTTAACAAATATTTAAAATTAAAAGAGATAAGATAAGATATACATGTAAAATTTACTTACTTGATATACTCATCGAACAAATCACAATTGAACAACACTGTGCGATGTGCCATCTCTCCCTCTTCAAGGATTAATGTCATCAATGTATATGATCCCAGAATTTCTCCTGTCTGGGGAAGTTATGGAAAACTGGGTTCAATTTTCTCATACAGTTCTTCTTCATTTCTCATTGGTCTGTTTATTCTCGTAGTAAGATCAGAAAAATACATTGAGTAGAAATCCATAAATTCTTGATCCAAGTAACCATTCACAATAGAACCTTCAGGATAATTCATGTTCCGAACATATTATTTCAATGTGTACATGTTTATTTCAGTTGGATACATCCAATGGAAAGCAACGGGTCCTACAAGAAGTATTTAGATCGGAATATGGACATTCATAAGCAACATGCATGTAAAAAATGATGGAGGGAATATTTTCTCTAACTCACACAAAATTAATGGTGTATCTGCCAATAGTTTTTTCAAGAAGGATTTGGACAACTTCTTAGCACAAAGATCTCTAAAGAAATAACATAACCGAATAACCGAGACTCTTACATTATTGGACAAGAGATGAAAAAATTCTATTGGAATCAACTCATGCAAAAGGATGTGATAATCATGAGTCTTCAAAGATTTCATCTTCAAATCTTTTCTGTTGACCCATTTTGATATATTTCTTAAATAGCCATCAAGAAATTTAATAGTCTCTAGCACTTCCAGAAAGTGATTTTTTTTTTCAGCAGGTGTCATCAAATAAGAAGCACATGGAACTTTCTATTTATTTTCATTGATACAGACATGATGCAATTCTTGTCTGATCCCCCAATCTACCAAGTCACAATGAGATCGTAAATCATATTTTGTCTTCCCCTTGGCATTTAGAAGAATCAAAAGAAACATTTCACATATATTCTTTTCAATGTGCATTACGTCTAAGAAATGATGTAACAAGTTGGTTGACCAATATGACAACTAAAAGAATATACTATTTTTCTTCCAATTGTAACATGTATCATTGGAAACATTTTCCCTCTTTCTAGATTTCATTACACCCTTCCCAAATTAATAACTTAAATCTTTCAATTAATTAAACACATCGGTTCCAGACATACGCTGAGGTGGATCGTCAGTCTCCATGGTATTGTAAAATCTTCGACGATTGTTTCTATATGCATGGTTCATTGGCAAAAAATTTCGATGTCCCATAAAACTAAAACTACGACGATATTTCAGTCTTCTCGATCGAGTATTCTTCATACAAATAGAACATGAAAATTTTCTTTTTGTGATCCATCCAGAAATCATTGCATAAGTATAAAAATCATTGATCGTCCATATAAGCCCAACACGTATCAGAAATATGTATTTCAAACATGCATCGTATGTATAAGGACCCATACTTTACATAAATTGTTATTAATTCAGAATTTAAGCACACTTATTACAATATATAACAAAACCAGGAAAGGACCAAATAGGTATAGAGTCTTTAGAAACTGGGAAACATAAACAACTGGTTCATAAAGCATCTACTTTGCCTCCCATTTATTTCATCATATCTAGAGTCCCTTTTGGCATATCCTACTTAATAACCTTCTTCCTGACCTGGGGAAAGAAAACATACAAAAAGGGTGAGCTCAAATGCTCAGTAAGGGTAAACAAAAGAAATATCAATCACATCACATTCATAAGAACATAACTTTTGAAAATCATAACCTGCAAAAGAGATCATAATTTCATAACATGGGATAAATCATAGTAGTGAAATGTAATCATAATAATCATAACTTAAAACATGAAGCTTTGTGGAATACACACATAATCATAAAGAATCATTTCTTATTTTTCAAGACTCATTTCCAAGACTATCTTAGTGGACAAAGTCCATTTCTGAATCGAGTTCATTCCTCGTTTCAGTCCTGTTTCGCTGAACCAGTTTAACCTTCCGTTCCAGCCATGTCTATATCATGAGATATAAAATCTTTACCCAATGCATTGGAGGGATATATAGGTCCTACCCATCTCACAATGATACCATTCTTATGTGTGACACAAAATCATAAACTATACATCATAGTCTAACCCATGTAATAAAAATGGGATTCTTAAACATCATGACATCATAAAAAAATTCATATAAGATAAAGGAATTAATAAAAATAATTCCATCACAACATAATCAAATCAATGTAATAATAAGGATAGAAACAGAACCCTTTATTATCTTATATGGAAAATAATTTTGATAAAACACTTGAACTCCATTCTTGAGGAAAATATCCTTTCTACTTCAAAAACACTTTTCCTTTCTTAACATGTCATACAATTCTAAACTAAAAGAAGTTGATTAAAAAAAACTTGAAAAATTGTAAAGGAAGCTTCTTGGAAATAATGTTTTAAAAATCCATTCATGCCGTATAAGTTAAAAAAACATTCTTCATATACTTTTTTCGGAAAAGTAAAAAAGCACCTCGTATGAAAAACGACAAAAGATTCCTTTCATATCATTTACTAAAAACTCACCGAAGGGTAAAATTGAATTTAAACAATTGTAGGTGGATGTAAATAATATTACATATTGAGGAAACATGGATTTGGATGATAAAATACACCCTAGTAAATTCCAAAGTATAAACAATCTCGGATAAAAATGAGATTGCGATATTTCCCTTACCTTAGGTCCGATTTGCTTCATAAGTGTCTGAACCTACTGTATAATGATTTAAATAATGTCATTGACTTATTCCAGAATCATAATCATTGTTATGATATCATATATGGTCATATTATTATCTTATTATTAGTAATATTTCATTGCTACTTGTTATTCGGGTGTTTATTACTTTTTGTTCTTATGCGTGTTTTGTCGAATAAATTCTTATTATTATTTTTAGGTTTTAGATACCTCATTTACAGAATGGTATTAGTGTAATACATATCATATTTATTCACTCAATTCATTTATGTAATCATTATGCAATTAAAATCATGTAGAATGAGTCGCATCACATCGTGGAGACGGTATTCCGTACGTACGCACGAGCGATGATATCATTCCCATGATCGTGGAATTGTATTGGAGCATATTTATACTATTTCAGAATCAATATCACTTTACAATAATCATATATAGTTATTATTTACACCATTATCCCATCCATGTAAGGTGGTGGTGGAAAATAGATTACACCACGGTGTGGAGATGGTATTCCGTACGTACGCACGCGTGGTGATTTCGTTTTCCATAGGATGGATAGATGGTGAAATAGGGTTGTTTCATACTTATAATAACATACCATTATATGAGTGATACTTATGTTATTACTTCATAATGAAATAAACTAATAAGAAGAAGTGGAAGAAGAAATATGTTGAAAGAATAGGTAACAGACATTACCTCTTCTTTGAAGCCCTTCTTTGAGACCTCCTCTTAGGGCACTAAAATTGGACTTTGAACAAGACCAGGACCTCTAGGATGTTTCTAGGGAAGTGGAGAAGAGAATTTGTCAGGGTTTGGCCGATCTTGAAGGCTCAAAGTGGTGTGAGGAAGAGAGGGAGGAGGTTCCCTTTTATAAGGGAGGAGAGGGGAACCTTTGGAAAAACAAAAAATATTATTTTATTATAAAGCCATATTCGGTTTTAAATAGCTCAAAATTGATTTATTTAGAAGCTAAGGTGGGGATGGGTCGAAATCCTCTCATCAAATAGAATTTGGACAAGATTAGTTTACTATTTTAACCTTATAATTTAGATTTAACTTTAAGATAGATAATTTTACTTTTACCGTGTCTTTTTGTATCCTTACACTATAGGTTAATAAACTTACCATAACAAGACAAACGAAACCCAAGTTGTTTATTATTAATATATATAATATTATCTAAGTCATTTGTCCTAACATTAGATTTTTAGGTATAAAATAACAATTAATAATATAATATTTGTTTTATAAACTATTTTATGTCAATTTTGACACTATTTGGTAACTGATTTTTGTGAAAATAATAACAGAATTATTTGTTCGAAAACAGTTAAATAAATCAACACTAACATGTCATATTAACATAGAAAATTATTGTAATTCATAAAACTCTCAAATTACATTTATTTGGGTATTTATAACATCAATTATGTCAATATTTATTTAATAAGATAATTACTGCATCATCATTGTGTCATAAATAAATTAAATTATTTAAAGTCTAAAAATTAAAAATAAAATACCATTATATAGGAAATATTTTTATCTTTCTATTTAATATTTATAGTCGAATTTATCTTATGTATAACCCTATATTAAAAATGATTTACTTATTAAACTTTGATTTTAACTATTTTAACCCTTCTTTAAATAAATTAATAATAAATGTCCTAATCTAATACAAGTGGGCCTAAATGGTAATATTTTATTCCTAAGGTTGTTTTGGGTCGAATTACACTTATCCAATAGAATTAGGACATGTTTTAGGGTAATAACAATAACACTTTTACCCTTAATTACCCTATTTACTTTTAACCGTGGTAAAAAAAAGTAAAAAGTTACTATTCACCAAAAATTATTTTCATCTCATTGAACCACATGTTAGTCCTTGATATTAATGGTGTCTCTCATATTTTTGAAATTCCACTCACATAAGAGGTAAAATTAAGTTTTATGTGAATTTGAAAATTCTCCTAGCAGGTGGGTAAAAGACGGTGAAAAGTTCAATAAAATTTTTATATATCTAAAATTATTATAAAATAACTCCAATGAATTGCATTGAACTTATATAGGTATTATGTATCAATTTTGAGCTAAAATAAATTTTAATAAAATAAATAATTATTTAAATAAAAAGTCGGTTTTTAAATAGTAACCCGGTGTTTTCACTATTCATCAAAAATGGAAAGTTTTCAGAAAATACCAAAATTTCACCCTAGGCTAATTTCGATATTCCGAATCCAAAAATAAATTCCATTTTGAAAAATAAAATTTACAAAATTCCAAAAAGTGGTTATTACTATTCATAACTGCTAGTTTTAATAATAGCATATCGTTGTTTAGTGAAACTTGGTATTATGTACGATGCAAGCTATCAAGGAAGGTCGCGATTGCGTGTAAAGCAAGGCAAGCTAGTGTTATGTGTAGTGAAAGATTCTTTTAATGATTTATATAAAACAAAAACAAAATATTTCTTACAAAAGTCTTGGGTGTTACATTCTACCCCCCTTAAAATGAATTTCGCCCTCGAAATTCATCACTTGTAACAAACAGATGAGGATACCTATCCCTCATCATATCCTCAAGCTCCCATGTAGCTTCTTCTGATTGGTGGTTCCTCCATAAAACTTTCACCAAGCTAGTGGTCTTGTTCCATAGGACTTTTTCACTACGATCAAGAATCTCTATCGGCTGTTATTCATAAGAAAGATCTTGTTCCAGAGGTACGACTTCTGAGCTGAGTACATGTGAAGGATTAGGTATGTACTTTCTCAGGAGAGATACATGGAACAAATCGTGAACTTGAGAGAGATTCGGTGGAAGAGCCAATCGGTAAGAAACCTTCTCAACATGATCCAGTATTTCGAAAGGACCAATATACCTAGGGCTCAACTTTCCCTTCTTTCCAAATCTCATTACTCTCTTCCAAGGAGATATTCATAAGAACACTTTATCACCCACTTCAAACTCTATGTCTTTTCTTCGGTTGTCGGCATAACTTTTTTGCTGACTCTGAGCTGCTATTATGTGTTGTTGAATATATTTGACCTTTTCTGCCATTTCATCAACAAGATCAAGTCCTAATATCTTTCTTTCCTCAACTTCATCCCAGCAAGTTGGAGTCCTGGATTTCTTTCCATAGAGAGCTTCATAAGGAGCCATCTGAATACTGGAGTGAAAGCTATTATTATAAGAAAATTCCACCAAAGGTAGGTGTTGATCCCAACCACCTTTGAAATCTATAGAGCAAGCTCTCAACATATCTTCTAGATTTTGAATTGTCCTCTCAGACTAACCATATGTCTGAGGATGATAAGCAGTGCTGAAACTCAACTCTGTATCCAGAGTATGCTGAAGACTTCACAAGAACTTTGAGGTAAACCTCGGATCCCGATCAGAAATAATAGAAAGTGGTACTCCATGGAATATTACCACTTCCTTTACATATATCCTGGCAAGCTGATCCAGAGAGAAATCCTCTCTAATAGCAATGATGTGTGCAGACTTTGTAAGATGATCAACTGTGACCCAGATAGCATTATTGCCTTTGGATGTTTTAGGAAGTCCTGTGACAATGTCCATAGTGATGTTTTCCCATTTCCATTCGGGTATGGGTAATGGTTGTAACATCCCCTTAGACTTCTGTCTCTTATCTTTAGCTTGCTGACAAACCAAGCATCGAGAGACATATTCAACAACATCTCTTTTCATGCCATCCCACCAGAAGTACTCTTTCAGGTCCCTATACATCTTTGTGCTTCCAGGATGAATAGAGAATGAAGAACTATGAGCCTCATCCAGCAGCTCCTTTAATTCAGGGATGGTAGGAACACAAACCCGATTCCTGAACATTATTATCCCATCACAATCAAGGTTGAATTCAGGATAATTTCTCACCTTCTTTTGTAACTCTACATCTTTTTTCTGTGCCTCTTTAATCTTCCCATGTATAGATGGTTGAACATTCATTTGAGAAAGATATGATTTTACCCCTTCCATTATAATTTCAAGATCCATCCTTTGTAAATATATAAATATTGGATCTTTTTTGATCCTCATTATCAATGAGCTAGCATGGTCTTGTCGAATTAATGCATCTTCCACCTTGTTTGCTTTCCCAGGGTGGTAATGAATTGAGCAGTCGTAATCCTTAATCAGCTCCAACCATATTCTTTGGCGCATATTCAGCTTCTTTTATGTGAAAATATAATTTAAACTTTTATGATTAGTATAAATATCACACCTTTCCCCATAATGATAATGCCTCTAAATATTTAATGCAAAGATTACCGCAGCTAACTCCAAATCATGAGTTGGGTAATTTTTCTTATGGATTTTCAACTGTCGTGAGGCATAAGCTATAACCTTATCATTTTGCATAAGAACACACCCCAACCCCTTCTTGGATGCATCACTGTAGATCACAATCCTTTCTCCACTACAAGGCAGTGTGAGCACAGGTGCACTGGATAATCTTCTTTTCAACTCCTTGAAATTCTCATCACATTCCTCTGTCCAAACAAACTTAACTCCTTTCCAAGTCAACTTGGTGAGTGGATTTGATAATCGTGAAAAATCTTTCACAAAACGTCGATAATATCCAGCCAAACCAAGAAAACTTCGGATCTCGGTTACTATTGTTGGTCTCGACCATCTTTCGATAACCTCTGTTTTTGCTGGATCCATAGATATCCCCTCTATTGAGATTATGTGACCCAAAAATGAAACATTTTGAAGCCAAAATTCACACTTGGTAAATTTGGCATAAATCTTCTCATTTCTCAGGGTCTTCAATATAATTCTCAAGTGATCTTCATGTTCTTCCTTTCTCTTTGAATATACAAGAATATCGTCTATAAAGACTGACACAAACTGATCATGATAGTCTCTAAAGACTCTATTCATCAGATCCATGAAGATAGCAGAGGCATTAGTAAGACCAAATGGAATCACTATAAATTCATAGTGTCCGTACCTTGTACGGAAAGCCATCTTTGGTATATCCTCCATTTTGAAGCTTAATTGATGATACCCAGAACGAAGATCAATCTTGGAAAAGTATTGAGCTCCACGTAGTTGGTCAAATAAGTCATAAATGCACGGGAGATGATATTTGTTCTTGATAGTGATCTTGTTAAGTTCTCGATAATTAATGCAGAGTCTCATTGATCCATCTTTCTTTTTCACAAACAGAATAGGTTCTCACCAAGGTGACACACTAGAGTGTATGAACCCCTTATCAATATTCTCTTGGAGTTGCTTCTTCTATTCCTGCAACTCAATTGGGGCCATTCTATAAGGTGTATTTGAAATAGGTAAAGCACCCGGTACGAGTTCTATTGAAAAATCAACTTCACGATTTGGTGGAAGACCCGAAAATTCCTCTAGAAAGACAACATCAAACTCCCGTACAATGGATATATTCTTAATCGTGAGTTTCTCACCAACCATTTGAGATAAATAACCTTCATTTAGTGGAATTAAGACCCATAAGATGGAATAAATTTCCACTGGAAGGTTATATTCATCCTTGCATCGATAGACGATCAAAGATTGATCTGGAATATGAAATGTGACTTCCCTTCTTTGGCAATTGATATGAGCTCCATATAGAGAAAGCCAATCCATGCCAAGAATCACATCAAATTCCACCATAGAGAGGATCACAAGATTTGCAGGATGCACTTTCCCACAAACTTCAATCAGAGAAGAATTATAAACTTTTGATGTGACTGTTGTTCCATTAGGGGTTGTCACAGCAAACTCAACATCTAATTGTTGAGGTAATACGGTGATACCCTTAGAAAATTCTTCAGAAATAAAGGAGTGGGTGGATCTAGAATCAAATAAAACATTTAGTACTTTAGAGTGGATGGTAAGTGTACCTTTCACCACTTCGTTATTGTACTCCACATCGCTGATAGAAATTGCATGTGACTTTCCTTTTCCTTTAGCCTTAAGAGTTTGTTGACGTCGACCATCATTATCAACCCTTGGATTTGGGCATTGATTGGCATAATGCCCCATCTCCTTTCACTTGAAACATTGAAGTGTAGTAGGTTCATTCTATGTATCCATTCCTTTGTTTTCATCATTAGACATCTTCTTCCCATTATTGCGGCATTCAAATGACCGATTACCTTCCTTTCCACATTTGAAACATTTAATTGCCCCCTTAAGAAAACTCCCTCCATGTTTCTTTCCACACATTGAGCATAAGAGAAAACTCATCTTCTATTCAATGTGCTCTTTATATTTTCCTTTTAATTACATTTTCCTCTTCTTATCAAACCCATATGACTGATGGGTTACTCTAATATCCATCTCAACTTTGAGAGCACATCGAACGATTTCCTCATAGCTATTGAAGTCCCTTATGGCTAACGCCCTTCGAAGACTTGGTCTTAAGCCACTAAATAATCCATCGATCTTACTCTCAATTTGGATAATAATACCAGAAGCGTACATTTCAAGTCTTGTAAAATTTTCTTCCTTGGTACCAACACATTCATCATCCTTTTGCTTCAGTTCAAGAAACTCTTTCTCCATCTTTTTTTGGAGAATACGAGGGAAGTACTTATTGAAAAATAAGTTCTTGAACTCGTCCAATTCCATGGACTCAATTTCATCCCTTTGCCTCATATTCTTAATAAGATTACACCATTGATCAGTATATCCTTCCAAACGATACACTGCTAAGATGAATTTATCATGTTCAGAACATTGATGAACTAAAAATATCTTTTCAGTAGTTCTAATCCATTGTTCAGCAACTGATGGATCAGTAGAACCGCTGAATGAATGTGGACGCTGCCTCATGAAGGATTCAACAGAATGTTGCTCATTCTTTTGCTCGTTTGGAAGTCCTGCATGATTCATAGATTGAGAAAGTTGAGTGAGTATTGCTACAAGATTTTTCATTCCAGCTCCCATAACGTTTGGTTGCTCAGGGGGACAATCATTGCATTGCCCATCGCATTCTGCATTAACACGATTCCTTCAGATTCCAGCCATTGACTAAAACCTAGAAGAATAGTGTGAGAAACACTAATTATAATAGAAAAAACACATAATCAAGAATAAAATTTCACACTTAAGGTCTTATCCTAGGCTATTCATGGCCATTTCTAAAACACTAAGATTGTGTTCTATGCTTAGACTTATCCTTAGGGTTCTTACTAAGGATTTCACATCCTAGTTTCCAAAGGTTTACTATACCTTTCCTATAATACAAACTATAATGACCCATACTTTACATACATTATTATTACTTCAGAATTGAAGCACACTTATTACAACATATACAAAACCAGGAAAGGACAGTATATGTATAGAGTTTTTAGAAACTGGGAAATATAAACAACTTGTTCATAAAGTATCTACTTTGCCTCCCATTTATTTTAGCATATCTAGAGTCCCTTTTGGCATATCCTACTTAATAACATTCTTCCTGACCTGGGGAAGGAAAACATACAAAAATGGTGATCTTAAATGCTCAGTAAGGGTACAAAAAAATAAATATCAATCACATCATATTCATAAGAACATAACTTTTGGAAATCTTAACCTACAAAATAGATAATAATTTCATAACATGGGATAAATCATAGTAGTGAAATGTAATAACAATAATCATAACTTAAAACATGATGTTTTTTGGAATACACACATAATAATAGAGAATAATTTCTTATTAGTCAAGACTCATTGCCAAGACAATCTTAGTGGACAAAGTCCATTTCTGAACCCAGTTCATTCCTCATTTCAGTCCTGTTTCACCAAACCGGTTTAACATAACATTCCATCCATGTCTATCTCATTAGATATAAAATCTTTACCCAATGCATTGGAGGGAGATATAGGTCCCACCCATCTCATAATGATACCATTCTTATGTGTGCCAAAAAATCATAAACCATACATCATAGCATAACCCATGTAATAAAAATGGGATTCTTAAACATCGTGACATCATAAAACAATTCATATAAGATAAAGGAATTCATAAAAATAATTCCATCACAACATAATCAAATCAATGTAATAATTGGGATAGAAACAGAACCCTTTATTATCTTAGATGGAAAATAATTTTGATAAAACACTTGAACTCCATTCTTGAGGAAAATATCCTTTCTACTTCAAAAACACTTTTCCTTTCTTAACATGTCATAAAATTATAAACTAAAAGAATTTGATTAAAAATAAACTTGAAAACTTATAAAGGAAGATTCGTGGAAATAATGTTTTAAAAATCCATTCATGTCGTATAAGTTAAAAAAACATTTTTCTCGTACTTTTGTTGGAAAAGTCAAAAAGTACCTTGTACGAAAAACGACAAAATATTTATGTTATATCTTTTACTAAAAACTCACCGAAGGGTGAAATTGGATTTAAACAATTGTATGTGGATGGAAATAATATTACATATTGAGGAAACATGGATGTGGATGATAAAATACACCCCAGTAAATTCCAATGTATAAATAATCTCGGATAAAAATGAGATTGTGATATTTCCCTTACCTTAGGTCCGATTTTCTTCGTAAGTGTCCGAACCTCCAGTATAATGATTTAAATAATGTCATTGACTTATTCAAGAATCATACTAATTGTTATGATATCATATATGGTCATATTATTAGCTTATTATTAGTAATATTTCATTGCTACTTGTTATTCGGGTGTTTATTACTTTTTGTTCTTATGCGTGTTTTGTCGAATAAATTATTATTATTATTTTTAGATTATAGATACCTCATTTACAGAATGGTATAAGTGTAATAAATATCATATTTATTCACTCAATTCATTTATGTAATCATTATGCAATGAAAATCATGTAGAACGAGTCACATCACATCGTGGAGATTGTATTCCATACGTACGCACGAGCGATGATATCGTTCCCATTATCGTGGAATTGTATTTGAGCATATGTATAATATTTCATAATCAATATCACTTTACAATAATAATATATAGTTATTATTTACATTATTATACCCATCCAAGTAAGGTGGTGGTGGAAAATAGATTACACCACGGCGTGGAGACTGTATTCCGTACGTACGCACGCGTGGTGATTTCATTTTCCATAGGATGGATAGATGGTGAAATAGGTTTGTTTCATACTTATAATAACATATAAGTATATGAGTGATACTGATGTTATTAATTCATAATGAAACAACCTAAGAAGAAGAAGTGGAAGAAGAAATAAAGTTGAAAGAATCGGTAACGGACATTACCTCTTCTTTGAAGCACCTCTTTGAGACCTCCTCTTAGGGCACTAAAATTGGTCTTTGAAGAATACCAGGACCTCTAGGATGTTTCTAGGGAAGTGGAGAAGAGAATTTGGCAGGGTTTGGACGAGCTTGAAGGTTCAAAGTGGTGTGAGGAATAGAAGGAGGAGGTGCCCTTTTATAAGGGAGGAGAGGGACACCTTTGAAAAAACTAAAAGTATTATTTTATTATACATCCATATTCAGTTTTAAATAGATCCAAATTGATTTATTTCTAAGCTAAGGTAGGGATGGGTCGAAATCCTCTCATCAAATAGAATTTGGACAAGTTTAGTTTACTATTTTAACCTTATAATTTAGAATTAACTTTAAGTTAGATAATTTTACTTTTAACATTTTATTTTGTGTTCTTACACTATAAAGTTAATAAACTTACCATAACAAGCCAAACGAACCCAAAGTTGTTTATTATTAATATATATAACCTTATCTAAGTCATTTTGCCGAACCTTATATTTTTAGGAATAAAATAACAATTAATAAACTAATATATGTTTTAAAAACTATTTTATGTCAATTTTGACACTATTTGTTAATTGATTTTTGTGAAAATCATAACAGAATTTTTTGTTCAAAAAAAGTTAATTAAATCAACAATAAAATGTCATATTAACATAGAAAATTATTTTAATTTATAAAAATTCTCAAATTAAATTTATTTGGGTATTTATAACATCAATTATGTCAATATTTCTTTAATAAGATAATTTCTGCATCATCATTGTGTCATAAATAAATTAAATTATTTAAAGTCTAAAAATTACAAATAAAATACCATTATGTAGGAAAGATTTGTATTTTCTATTTAATATTTATATTCTAATTTATCTTATGCATAACCCAATATTAAAAATGATTTACTTATTAAACTTTGATTTTAACTATTTTATCCCTTCTTTAAATAAATTAATAATAAATGTCTTAATCTAATCCAAGTGGGCCTAAATGATCATAATTTATTCCTAAGGTTGTTTTGGGTCGAATTACACTTATACAATAGGATTAGGACATGTGTTAGGGTAATAATAATAACACTTTTACCCTTAATTACCCTATTTACTTTTAACCGTGGTAAAAAAAAGTAAAAAGTTACTATTCGCCAAAAATTATTTTCATCTCATTGAACCACATTTTAGTCCTTGATATTAATGGTTTCTCTTGGATTTTCTAAATTACACTCACAGAAGCGGTAAAATTATGTTTTATGTGAATTTGAAAATTCTCCTAGGAGATGGGTAAAAGACGGTGAAAAGTTCAATAAAATTTTTATATATCTAAAATTATTATAAAATGACTCCAATGAATTTCATTGAACTTATATAGGTATTATGTATCAATTTTGAGTTAAAATAAATTTAAATAAAATAAATAATTATTTAAATAAAAAGTCGGTTTTTAAATAGTAACCCGGTGTTTTCACTATTCATCAAAAATTGAAAGTTTTTCAGAAAAATACCAAAATTTCACCCTTGGCTAATTTCGATATTCTGAATCCAAAAATTAAGTCCATTTTGAAAAATAAAATTTACAAAATTTCAAAAAGTGGTAATTACTATTCATAACGGCTAGTTTTAATAATAGCATATCGTTGTTTAGTGAAACTCGGTATTGTGTATGACGCAAGCGATCAGGGAAGGTCGCGATTGCATGTAAAGAAAGCCAAGCTAGTGTTGTGTGTAGTGAGAGATTCCTTTTTTGATTTATATAAAATAAAAACAAAATATTTCTTATAAAAGTATCGGGTGTTACAGTATGTGGGCACACCCACATCCCAAAGAAGATTCAATTCTTTTATTAAAGGTTGCGTGAATACATCTATATCATTTCTAGGATTAGAAAGGACAGATATAAGTATAACCACGAAAGTGTTAGGATTTTTCATACACAAATATGGGGGATGGTTATAAATGTGTATGAAAACTGTCCATGTGTCGTGCAAAGTAAGCGTATGACCAAATGGATTAAAACCGTCACATAAAAGACCGAGTCTCATATTATGCACATCAGCTGTAAATTCAAAATATCGAGCATCAAATCTCTACCCTGAAAATCCATCTGCAGGGTGAACCGACTCTTCATTATTATTTTTTATCTCGGTGTCATTCCATCTCATTTTTACTGATATTTCATCAGACATGAAAACGTTCTGTAATCTAGGGATCAATGGAAAGTGCCACGTTACTCTTTGTGGCACATGAGATGGAGTTCCGTCATCTTTTGGCTTCCATCAGGAGGTTCCAAATTTGATACAATCATTTCTTTCAGTAGTTTCCTCCCAAAATAAGCTGCAATCATTCGGGAAAGAATGATTTTTTAGAATCCAATTTCATCAACTAACTTCCATGCCATATAGTGGTTTGAGGGAATATCTACATCATCTGGAAGTAAGTCCTTCAAGAAGGTAAGAATGCAATCGATTGTATTATTTGAAATCCCATACATAGTTTTCCCATGAAATAATCGGATTAAAAATTCAAACTTTTTCATTTTACCACATTGCCGATATACTGGAGTCGTCATATCATCATTCAATTTTTCCACCCTATCAACATCATCATTTTCATTGGATGCATCATGTGTGCTTGTATCGAAATCTTATTGGCTGGACATCCTTTCCGTCTCATGATGATGAATAAATGGAAACTGATCATATATCAAACTCTCTAATTCAGTCCTATCATCTGGATCATAGACATTTTGAGATTCCATTTTCTCTCAATTGTGATACCACACATAATAGTTTGTTTGGAAACCATATTTGGTTATATGATAGGTAACTGCTTCACGACTCAACCAAGGTCTTACAACACAATTAGAACATGGGTAGTGTATGCGAGCACTATCTAAATCCCTGTCAAATGCGAAATCTAAAAAGCTATTCAAATTATTTTGAAAATCGGTTGAAATTTGATCAGTTTCATATTTCCAACTTATATCTATTCTATAAAAAAATTGCAATGAGTCATTTCAAAGCAATTCAATAATATAGAAGTTCAATAAAAAACATATTTAGGTAAATTACAATTGTTTACTTTATATAAAATCATAACTGACACATTACCCTATATGAGAATCATATTAATAAATACAACAAAATATAGTGTATATAAGAAAATAAGATACATAATTTCTAATGCCTATATTCAAGGATGGCCCAGTAAGATATTGTAAGTGGATCAAGGAATACATAATCCTTAAGGGTCTTGTTGGGAGTACATGAGTTTTATACTTTAACTTCTTCAGGGAGATCAGGATGAGGGGTAGGATGAGGATCACATCAAAAGTAGTTATGGCCTCATCAAGTTTCACGTGAACCATGGATTAAAAGATCCTAGGTTTGGGGCCATAGACCATAGGTTGGTAGGGTGTATTCATTGAATCATGTCAATATTGATTTTGGAGAGGGACCTTCAATAGTTATAGGTATGGATTTGATTAGAAACACCTATAAAAAGGATATCTAGGAATTGTGACGTCCCAAACCAGGATACCACTCACTAGTGACCCGAACCCAGATGACCACTCATTGGAGAGGGACCTTCAAGTTCTATTGTGTTTTATCTCACATACGAAGAATGATTTTTGGGCTATCCAGGGTCCAGAAAGGAGGGTAGTTGGCTGTGTGGGGTCCAGGGAGGAGGGTGGGGGGGGGGGGGGGGCTGGCCAGGTTCTTGGAAGGAGGGGGGCTATCCTAGGTCCAGAAAGGTGGGTGGGGGCTATCCTGGGTCTAAAAAGGTGGGTGGGGGGCTGTCCGGGGTTCAGGGAGGAGGGGGGGATGTCCAGGGCCAGGAAGGAGGGTGGGGGCTATCCGGGGTCTAGGGAGGAGGGTGGTGGTGGGGGGGGGGGGTGTCCAGGGTCCAGGAAGGAGGGGGGTTGTCCTTGGTCCAGGAAGGAGGAGGGTTGTCCTGGGTGGACCTCAAAACACCGAATGGAGTTCCACTCTATTGTTCTGAGAATATATTTTCCAAAGCTACAAAGATTCCACCTATAAACATGACAACTTTAAATCAGTGCCTGTTATAATTTCATGAAATTTAATGGATATGTGTTTTCTGAAAGCCTATACATTATAGTGATGTTCATGAATGATGGTTTTTCCCAAATGTGTATTGAATTCAATAAAAGAGGATGATTTCTTCCATTTAACCAATGTTATAGTGTATGTTTAGGATGAATTCTTGCATTTAACCAGTGTTCTAGTTTATTTTTAGGCGAGGTGAGTTAGAAACCATGTTAGGCATGTCATTAGAACATGGGTTCTTCCATTTAACCAAGTAGTCTTGAATTTCAGGGATGAAAGTGTTTTGATTGAGCTAATTACTACCAACTCTATAGTATGCCCAACACATCATGTGGGGATACCTATAAAACAAATCCATGTGTAAATGGGATTTTTTCATCACCCCATTTGGCCAAAAATACTTTTCACCATAAGGGACTGTCCATGCATATTTATATGGCTATCCAAGTCATGTACTGTGTGTACATTCCCTTGTATATTCCCAAGAAACTAGATTATCGTAGACACCATTTCAGCTGTTATACACACCATGGGAACCCTTATACCATATCGTCTTCATTACAACCATTAATAACAACTTATTAAACAATGTCGCTTGTTATATTATGAAAACTAATGGTTATATTATGAAAAATAATATTAATTAATATTGCGAATTTGATATTCATTGATTTAGTTTCATGAAGAAGGAATAAGTACTACATGGGGAATGGAGAGGTCCCACTGAGATTTCCCTTTGTAGATATTTTATTCATGAATAACATTGGATTATACGGTTAAGTATTTATTATTTCCTCTATGAATAATAATTAGGAACTACATACTATTTTTCAAAGTTCAATAAGATACTCCATATGTTCTATTGTGCAAAGGATACGTGAACAGTGTGTCATTTTAGATATATATAGATTTTGATAGAAACATGATACATACTTGTTATGTAATACACATAGTGTACAAAAATTAAGATGAATATGATCTTCATGTTGGACATGATTTTAATGAAAGGAGTGATTTTCATGAAATAATCTGAATAAATATTACAAAAAATTTCTTATGAGTTCATATACATGAAGCTATAATATGTGAAGCATTGAGATTAAAAAACATTGAATCTTTAAAATTAGAACACAATAAAGAGACACCATGACCTTATAAATGTATATGTGTAATGAAGACATTAATTGGAAAATGTGTACACTGATGTAGTGATTTGAGTACATAATTCATGGATGTAGTGATTTGAGTACACAATTCGTATAGTAGTGAATCATAAAATTTTCCAAAATACCTAGAAATAGGGAATAATTATATCCTTGAGAATAGAAGTATATCCTTGAGAAGAGGTGGAAGGATATCCTTGAGATAAGGTGGAAGGAGTCTAACCTGGCAACAGATCGGATGGAAGAGGTGCACCTGTGCTGGGGCTTCTCAAGGGCTTCTGGGAGTCGGGCAACGCTTCTGGGAGTCGCACAATCTACTTCTAGAATCGGGGGGGGGGGGGGGTCGCCTGACTTAGTTTTAATTTGGGGCATATTTTACAACAGTTATTAAAAACCATTGGGAAAACAATGATTTCCCAACGGTTTCATCAAACCATTGGGAAAACTCCATCTAAACTCCATCTTTCCCAATAGTTTCATCAAACCGTTGGGAAAACACCATCTAAACTCCTTCTTTACCAACAGTTCATGAAAACCGTTGGTAAATAACACCTATACCAATGGTTCAAAAGAACCATTGGTATACAAGTTTTGGGAAAAGAATGATTTCCAGTAGTGATTGAAAAATAGAAAATATGATATCTATAACATTAATATTTGGATCTGATCAATCCTATAGAAGGATCGTACTCATGAAAAACACTATAGAAATGGAGTAGATATTTAATAATAAAATATTCAATTTGAAAATCATTATATATATATCCATGATAAAAAATATAATTTAATGAATAATGACTACAATTAGTGGTATTTAAATAATGTAGGCAATCCATATAAGCACGTTAATTTTGAATATTGGAATATTAATTTGACTATTAGAATATTAATATTATCATTAGAATAGTTTTAAAGATTTTAAAAATAGTAACCTGATTGTTATAATAAAACTACCATATAGGTATTTTCCAAATAATATATATTTATCTTTTAAAAGTAAGATAAAACATATTTATATTATGATACTTGTAAATGAATTTTTTTAAATGATAAAAGTTGTGTCTGTATTTTTCTAAAACATAAATGCATTAATTTCACTTTTTTAAATGTATAATGTTTTGAAATAAACTCTATTTTCATAAATTATGTTTATAAAATATTATTTACTAACATTATAACAATAATTTAGTTTTATTAGACCATAAATATGTTATCAATGGTTCATAGAAATGAACAAAACATTAATATTGGTATTTTTATATATGTAAGAAAATAATTTACATATTAAATTTCTAATTTTATAAAAATAATTTTCATAAAATGGATTTTCTTTTAGAAATAATAAAATTGAATATTTTAATGGTGAATTTTCTATATTTTTTGAAATCATTGAAATTTTGTAGAATAGTGAAATATGAAAAAAATTATATTGAACATTATAATGTAAATCCATGATAAAATGAATAAGTGATATTGTAAAAACCCATTAGATTGGATTCAAATGTTAAAATTACTATATAAACTCATAATATAAGTACCTATAATTTAGTATTAAATAATTTTTTGGTTTAAGTAATAAATCCATTCCCTTACATTTGAGGATGTTTTCATGTTTAGTGTTTTTGAGAATTGTTACATAACTCATACATAGAAAATAAATAAATTAAAAAGTGGGAACTTCAAATTAATATCCATTTTCCCATAATATAAAATTTTTGAAATAATTTTTTATTTCTTTTTATGGGAATTATTCATGACTTTCAACTTCACTTATTTCTTTATTATATTCATCCTTAAATCCCATAAGAAAAATTTTATAATGAGGGATGATCTTAATGAACTTAATAAGGAAAAAAAAAAGAAATAGAAATATTTTTTGCAGTGAGAATCATGAAAACCCATGAAATGTTTTTCCTTTATCTCAATGATCATTCAGTGAATGAAATTAATCATTTTCACATGAAAATTACAAAAAAATGTTTCTAAAAAATAATTTAAACCCATAGAATGAAAATAAAAACCCATTTTGGAAACATAGAGTGTCACATTCATTACCAATGTTAAACCTTTGTTAGAAGAAACTAAAGGAAAATTAATTCAATAGAAGAAACCCATTTGTAACTCTGTATTTCATTCTTATTAATACTAGAAACATTATTGAATTCATTGGAGATATGTCATGGTTCACCTATCATAAATTCTATATCAGACTCACCCTACATTGTCTGGGTGCACCCATTGTATACACATTAATGGGCTCACAAAAATGCTATCTGGGAATATCCATTTGTAATGTATAATGATCATGTACTCTATCATGATTTTTTTTTATAATTTCAATTTTATATCCAAAAATATTTGAAATCTATTTTAAAATCATTTAAAAATCACATTAAGATATTGAAATACTTTTTTTATTTTAAAACTAATTCTCAAAACCTAAATAGACGTTTTATTTAAAAAAAATGAAAAATAACATTTAAAAAAAATTTTAATGTGAAAATACCCAAAAAAGGGAAAGGGGGTTTTATTTGAATAAAACAAAAATGATTTTATATGATTCAAAATTTCAAATAATGGTTATGGTAGTAGAAAATTCATTATCACCTTAAATGTTAAAATAGAACAATCCTTTTATCATTTGTAAAGAAAGTAGAACATTCAATACAAAGATTCATTTTTTGAAACATTTAATGAAATAAAAGAATACCCTTTTAAAATTCTCATTTTTATATATATACATTAATAAAACCATTATAAAAATTTGGACATGGAAGAAAAAGGGATTTTGAAGGAAAACATTAAAAGAGAGTTTTTTAATGAAAATTCCCACACAACATTAGAAATAATTTAATCATAATCCCTCTAAAAGTAAGAAATTAATAAAAAGATTTTAATATTATGATAACTAGGAAATTACTAATATAAAATGTCAAATGGTCTATATATACACATTATAAAAGAATATTATTTCATAAAATCATAATGTACATCAACAAAATGAGATTGAGATGATATCCTTTTCATTGAGTATGATTTACCGTGTTCATTATTTATCTTAATGAATAATAAACACATGATAATTATTTAATTTAATGAGAAATTTTTTAATATTTACTATTATTATTTTTTGAATTATTATTATTTCATGTACAATTTTATAATCAATTCATTTTATGTCGAATATTTCAACAATATTTGGCTTATGTGTCAAAATGACTTCGATAGGTTGAATATTATTGTATGAGATCAGTATTTAAACATCTAAAGAATAATAACTAGGAAATAATTATCAAAATTATACATCAATTATAATTATTAAAACCAAACATGAATGATTGTTTTGAAAAATTAACTATGTTACAATCATGGAGATGGTATGTCGTACGTACACATGAGTAAAGTTCCAATTTTTCTACAGTCATTATGAAAAAAAGGTAAGTATAATTTTATATTTAGATAATGAACATAATGTAATATTTAATATTAAATTTATTGAAATATATGATAATATATCAATATTTTTACGTGGTTAGGAAAACAAATAATTGCATTACTTCGTGGAGGCGGTAGTCCACCCATACATGAACTACATTATCATTTTTAGTGCAAGAAATAAAATGATATTTTATAAATTCATAATCATGAATATATCATTTATATAATTATTATTTCATTTTTTTCATATATATTCATTAAATTTGTCTTTATTACATTCCATGTGAAACATTAGTGAAAAATGATTCTCATTACTTCATATGATGTTAGTCCACCGAACGAATGAGCGATGTTATTATATACCCAAAAAGAATGGAAAGTTATACGGTTTATGTGATATCATAACTCAAAAAAGTATAAATATGTTATAAATATAGTATATATAATCTTAATACATCATTATAATAATCTGTGAGACGTAATGGTGGAAAATAAAAGATATCGGTTTGTGCTGTTGTAATCCTCTATACACATGAAAGATGATTTTGTATCCCTTTTTTGAAGAGGAGATGGATATAGGTATGATTTTTAAAAAATTAAATAAAATTATAAATGTAATACTTGTTTTATTATATAATCATAATTTAATAATATTTTATGAATGTGAAAGAATAAATAAAACATTGAATCTTTGTTAAGCACGATACCTTTTCTTTAGGAAACATCCTTAGGTAAGCACAAAAATACTTTATAGGGTAGATTTATGATCAAAATAATGTCCCTAAATCATGAGTAAGGATTTATAAAAGATATTTTTTATTTCTTGTCTAAAAGAAAATGTTTTTATTGTGTGAATATAATATTATTTAGGGTGGCCTTTTATAAGAGAGGTGAGTGGCACACTTATAGTTTTTGAAAAGAAAAAGGTGTACAAATTTTTTTCCATGAAAAATGGATAAACAATGTACCATATTCAATAAATAAAAATGATAATGTATTTATATATCTATAAAATATATTTTAAACACCTTTCTAGTTCATTTTAACTCTTATATTTCTAATTCAACCTCTATGAAAACCTAATTTCACCATAAACTTGGTAATTTATTTTTATTATTTTTACTATTCATTATGTTAAAAAATTAATACTATATTATCAAAAAATATAAATTACGATTATTATGAATATGGAATCAATTTTAAAAAATTAAAATCATATATTTGGAAAATTTTAATGTAATATAAAACATACCGACGCGATGAATAAAAGGGTTTTCAAAAAGTATATTTCTTAAGAAAACATGATTTATATTAAATATATGACTAATAATAATCATTGTATGAATATAAATTATTATTAATTGATGTATAATATATAAATTTTATTTAACACATTCTTAATTAGGGATTAGTTTAATTAATTAAAAAGGAAAAACATTATGCACTTCGAAATAATTTTTAGAAAAAATCTCATTTTGAAAGAGGAAAATAAACATATAATAAAATATATTATAAATTTAATTTAAAAGAAATTAAGTCGATTAAATGTAACTAAGAAATAATTTTATTACTATAAATAATATTCAAGACATATTGGTTCTTTTAAATTACATAATTTATTGAAAAGAAATGATATTTTTACAAAAAATCTATATTTTTTCACTATTCAATAAAGAATATTTATATTCTAAAAATCCAAAAACATGAACCTATGTTAGTTTTGATATGATTATTTCAAAAAAATTAGTCATTTTTATAAATCATAATTATCCAATTAGTAATTTAAATTTTTAAATAAAACAATATAATAATGTAGTTAAATTGTAACTATTTATTTTTTGAATTAAAAATAAAACATTTTTTTTAAATGAATATAAATATTTTAATTTACATGAATGTGATTTATTCTATAATTATAGGTGTTCTTAAATTCTTCCTAATTTTGGAAATTACATCCTCATAATTTTATTCACAAATAAAAAATTGGGGATATATTTTTCTCATATTATTTTCATATTTCTATGTTACCTATTCAAATATGTCATTTCCAATAAAACCTTAAACTTGTGAATATAGTTATTCCAAAACCCTTGAACTCTATAATAAATTATCTGAATATATTGTTCCTAATAATAAAGGTTCTCTTATAACAGAACTACTTTAGGGATCAAAACATGAGATGAATCTGGAAAATATTGCCTTAGTATTAGGACATGAAAAATGTTTTTTTACATCTGATAAAATCTAAATAAAAGGAACTCTGTTGGAAATTGATCCAGGATTATAGAGGATTTCACATGGTCTAATGAACCATAAAACTAACTTCTAGTTTTTACCAAAATTCAGAACATTTTTCCATTGATATACTTTGATAAAGACATTATCACCTACCTCTAAAGAAAGATATTTCCTTCAATTTTGTGCATGAATTTCATGTCTACTATGATCCATATTCAGATGTTTCTATATGAACTAAAACATATTATCTATTTCCTCTACGAACATATTTTCCATAAAATTAATTTCTCTTAATTCATCCCAAAAATTTGGTGTCCGGTATGACCTTCCAAATAATTATTCAAAAGGTTCCATCTGTATACTGGAATCAAGAAATATTTTTATAAGAAAACTCAACCAAAATATTATGGTGATCACAACTTCCATAGTAATCAATTACAGAAGAATGAATAATATATTCCATGATCTTAAATTTTCTCTTGGACTAACTATCCGATTGAGGATGAAAATATGTAAATAAATTTAATTTAGTACTCAATGACTTATATATTCTTTTGAAAAAATTAGACGTGAATATAGGATCGCGGTATTATATAATGGACATAGAAACTCCATGTAAACAAACTATCCCATTTATATAAAGTAGGTAAATACAAAATAAATATATAATTTATTAAATGGGAAGTAAATGTAACGATTTAGTTTATATAATAAAAATAAAACTAATCAAATTATGATTTCTAATAGTATTTATTAAACCCACTATGAAATCCATTAATATATTTTTTATTTCTACTTTAGAACCAGTAATGGTTGAATCATTCCCTTTGATAATTCTCATTTTGATTTAATTTAACATCCCAGGTAAATAAAGAAATAACACATTTTCATAATTATTCATATTTTTGAATTAAATATTAATTTTACTTTAAGGGGTTGATATGCTCGATGGCGTACCCGATACACAACAATGGGTTTCTTTGAAATATTATGTTGCACAATAATAATATAATAATATTTTTTTAAATGTAGTTAACACCTAGACGATGTTTTGGTGGGAACGAAGAGATCTAAATATAATATTATTATACATGTTTGTTTAATGTTTTTACATTTATCAAATAAATTTTAGATGCTTGAAATGTGAATTAATCAAATTTTAAGTATAAATACTCTAATATTCTTTAAAAGGTCGATTTACTGCCTTTTGATGGTGAACCCTTTTTAAATCTAGTTTTGGTCAATTTTATATGTTATTTTTCACAAAATAAAACACTTCTTCAGAATCGAGACATCAAAATTCACTTTGGGTAAAAGTTTGGTATTTTTCTGATAAAATTCATTTTTTATGAATAATGAAAAATACTATATTTTAAATCAAAAGTCCATTTTAATATAATTTATTTATATGGTTATATTATCTTTTTAATTGGTTTTAAAGTGTAATTATATTATGTTTTTACCATATAATCCAATATTGGTCATTAGAATTAATTTCACTTTGAAATTGGACATAAACAAGTGTTAATCTTTTGATAGTTATTGTTTCTTAAAATCACGCTATTTGTTTTGATAACAAGAATTAATTTTAAATTAATTAATCCAAATTCTATGTTTTAAATTTGGTAAAATAAACATCAATTTTTTATTTGTGGTATCAAATATAGATTAGGCTGAATTTTTGGTATTTTTCTGAAAAAATTCAATTTTTGATGAATAGTGAAACCACTAAGTCCTAGTAAAAAAAACTGACTTTTTCATTTAAATGAAACTTTACTTCTTCTATGGATTTAATTTTGAAAATTAGACATGCTTTTTTTTATTAGTAAGTATAATGTGGTCCAATAAGATGAAAATAAATTTTGGTGAATATAAACTTCTGACTTGTATTTACCACGGTTAAAGGTATATAGGGTAATTCAAGGTAAAAAGAATATTATAACAGTACATAATTACCTTAAAACTGGACGTGACTTTATTGGTTGAGTCATTTATGACCATGGGAATCTTTGGGTCGATTTTGGGACCCCATGGAGCCACTTAGAAGTGATAATGACACTTTATTTTAATTAACTTAAAGTAAAGGAAAAATGGCATAAACAAATATCTTTTAGTAAATTAATTTTTACAATAGGTTATATAAGTTGTCTTTTTGACTATAAATATTAATTGTAAATATAAAAAGATTTCATACATCATGGTATTTTTTTATAATTTTTAGACATCAGATAAATAAAATTATTTATGACACAATAATGATATATTGTGATTGAAATGTGGAGATATTATCTTTCCTTTATGTTTGTTTTATGTGTTATGAATATGTTATAGTTATTGGAAATTTTTATGTATATGGGTGGTTCCGTGATAAACCTAGGGTGGGTGAGCCTGAGATAGCTCTCCAATGCATTGGGTAACGTGACAGAGGTAAACATGAATGTTTCTCCTAAGAGATTTAAGGAATATACTATGATGGGTATTCAAAATGTAACTCCCTACGTAGCTGTGATAGCTAAAATGTAAGTATGACATGGATGCCCCAATTTACCTTTATAATTTATTTTTTCTATGTTTGATTCATAAATCTTATGATTTCATGAGGCATGTTAAAGAGATTATGTTATTTATGTAATGATGAACTAATGTTTTCTTTCTTTGTTTTATAACACTTACTGAGATTTTTATGCTCATCCCAAGTTATGAAATGTTTTTCATTGGACCAAAAGATGAATAGGGTCTAGAATGGGATCATGGAAAATTCATGCTGTCTAAAATATGGGACTAGGCAAGACTCTTTTTTTCCAGAGTTTTTATTTTATGAAAAAAATGGAAGCTAAGTAGAAGTGTCTACCTTGTAGTTTTTTGAGATATAATATAATAGGTATGGCTAATTATCTAAAACTCTAATCTTGAAAAGATCCTCATTGTGAATTATTCATTTAATTCAAGATTATGTAATGTTTAATTTTTGGTCCTTATTGTTGGTATCAAAGGTCAGTTTAGATAAATTTAGTAGTTAGGGTATTGTTAAATTAATATCCATAAATTTAATTATGTTAATATTGAAATGATATAGCATTTAAAGATTACCATGTTGCTTCACCTATGATATTTCTGTGTTCAGAATTGTTTTCTGAAGAGGAAATAGGGCAGCTATGTTGGGATGACATTAGGAGGAGGACAACCTTCCAAATCAGCAACCTGAGATGGTCAGAATCAGAACTGAACAGATTGTTGCAGTGATGGAACAATTGAATCAGGCTATAAATGGTGGTGGTATCCATGCATGAGATCAGCCAGACTAACCACTGAGGAACATGTCAGTAGTGGAGCATTTCATGAGCCAACATCCCCCATCATTCATAGGATCAGATGACCATGTGCTATCTAAAGGGTGGATTAAAGCACTAGAAAAAACATTTCATGTCATGGGGTGTTCAGAACACCAAAAGGTTAGTCTCACTATTTACCATTTTGAAGGTGAAGCTGATCAATAGTGGTTGACAATGAAAATATTAGGGATAGTGAGGAGATTGATGCTCTTGATTGGGATGAATTCAAAGGTATGTTTCTTGAGAAATATTTTCCTAAGGTGGTTCATCTTGGATGGAAAATAATTCATGGAATTGAGGTAGGAGGATGACTCAGGGGCTGCTTATGAAGAAAAATTCACTTGACTGGCAAGGTATCCTCCAAATTTCATACGAGATCTTGATTGTAAAATCAACCATTTTTACTCAGGATTAAATCCAAAGTATCGAAGGGCTTTAACTTCTCGTGAGTTAAAAAGTTATCCAAAACTAGTTCATTGTGCAGAGAAGGTAGAAATGGAGTTTTCTGATGATCATGTGTTCTTTGACAAACAACAGAATAAGAGGTGAAGGTGGTTGGAAAAAGGAAAAAACTATTCAAAAAAGTCTGATGGTAAGAAATCTTAGTTTTCGGTTTGTAAAAATTGTGGTAAAAAGCATGCTGGGGAATGAATTTTGAATTTGGGTAAGTGATATTGATGTGGTAAAATGGGACATAAGGCTCGTAATTACACTAAAAAAGAGTAGGGTAATGGTAAGACAAAATATGATTTACAATCAGTAAATTTTTTTAAGTGCAATGAAATGGGTCATTATGAAAATGAGTCTCCAACGAAGAACCCAACCGTTGGAAAGAAGCCAGACTACAAGCAGAAAGGGGTGATGAAATCCTTTGCAACTACTTTAGCAGATGTTGGGCCATCAAATGATGTAGTATCAGGTACACTATTTATTTGTTCAGATTATGCCAATGTGTTGTTTGATTCGGGGTCTACTCATTCATTCAATTATTAGAAGTTTTCTAGTAAATTGGGAATTCTATCTCAAGATATGAATACAAAACTTATGGTAAAAACACCTGGAGGAAATTTTGAGACATAATGAAAAAATAAGAACCTTTCTGTCCTTGTGTGTGGGAATAATCTACCTAAAAACCTTATTGTTTTTCCTCTAGTCGAGAATGATGTTATTTTAGTTATGGATTGACTTTCTATTTATCATCCTAAGATTGAATGTCGAGATAAAGATGATTCGTTTCAGAAAGATATTCAGTTTGTGTACAGGAATAAAACCTTACTTTTGATAACATATCAGGAAGCTGAGAAACTAGTAAAAAATTTAAATGAATGTTACCTTGAACATGTTGTTGAAAATAAAAAAAACTATTCAGATTAATTATGTGCCTGTGGTAAATGAGTATCTGGATGTTTTTCCTGATGAGTTGCCTGGTATTATACCTAATCAGGAAGTTGAATTTACTATTTACTTAGTTCCAGATGCTAAGCCAATTTCAATACCCCCCTTATCGATTGGATCACATTGAACTTTTAGAGTTAAAGAAGTAATTATAGAAGTTATTAGATAAAGGTTTCGATCATCCTAGCACGTCACCATGGGGCGATCCTTTCTTTTTTGTTAAAAATAAATATGGTTCAATGATACTTTGCATTGATTATAAATCATTGAATAATATCACTATTAAGAACAAGTATCCTTTGCCTCACATCGATGATTTCTTTAATCAGCTCCAGGTAGGTCAGTATATTTTGAAAATTGATTTGAGGTCAGGATACCATCAGTTGAAATTAAAGGAAGTAGACATTCCAAAGACTATGTTTCATACTAGATATGACCATTATGAATTTGTAGTTATGACTTTTGGGTTAACCAATGCACCAACTGTATTCAAGGATCTTATGAATAGAATTTTCCATGAGTTCTTGGATAAGTTTGTGGTTGTGTTCATTGATGATATTTTGGTTTATTCTAAAAGTAAAGAGGAGCATGAAAATCATTTAAGGGTTGTCTTTAAAACCTTAAAATAAAATAAACTATATGGGAAATTTAGAAAGTGTGAGTTTTCGTTACAATTTTTTTTCCTTGGTCACATTGTTTCAAAATAAGGCATAACTATTGATCCTGCTAAATAAAAGTTGTTGACAACTAGACAAGACCCACAAATATAACCAAGATCCGTAGTTTTCTTGGTTTGACTGGTTATTACCATAGGTTTGTAGTAAATTTTTCACGATTATTTAGTCCAATGACTATGTTAACCCAAAAATGTGTTAAGTTCATTTGGAAAAAATAATGTGATGATTGTTTTCAAGAATTGAAAAGAAGATTTGTGAATGCTCCAATTTTTACAATACCTTCCAGAAATGGTGAGTTTGTTATTTATAGTGATGCTTTGTTGAAAGGACTTGGCTGTGTCCTTATGAAAAATGATTAGGTAATTGCTTATGCTTCACGTCAGTTGAAACCTCATGAGTTAAATTGCCCTACACATGATTTGGAATTAGCTAATTTTGTTTTTTTCTTTAAAAATTTGGAGACATCAATTGTATGGAGTAAAATTTGAAATATATACTAACCAAAAAAGATTGAAGTATATAATCACTCCGAAAGAATTGAACATGAGACATACATGGATTATGATTGGACGATTCATTACCAACCATTAAAGGAAAATAAAGTGGCTGATGATTTGAGTCCAAAAAGTAATGCTTCATTGACCATGATACGCTTGGAACAATATCCTTTTGTTTTTGATTTTATGAACTTTAGCATAGAAGTTTTTGGTGCAAAAAATTCTTCTGTTTTGTTTTAGGTGTTAGTGAAGTCATCTCTATCAGACAGAATTATGAAAGCATAGAAGGAAGGCAGTGAGTTACAGAAAAAGGTAGAGTTGGTTCAGAAGGTTAAGTTTCCTGATTTTAATGTTGATAATGATTGTGTTTTGAGGTTTGGGAAATGATTATTTGTGCCTTAAGATTCACAGTTGAAGAATGAGTTGTTATGTGAAGCTCATAGTTCTCCGTTTTCAGTTCATCCTGGAAGTACTAAGATGTACAGAGATCTTCGTGAGTATTACTGGTGGGTTGGATTGAAAAGAGATATTGCTGATTTTACTGTGAAGTATATGAGTTGTCAGCAGGTTAAAGCAGAGCAGAAGTTACCTAAAGGGATGATTCAGCCTTTATCGGTGCCAGAGTGGAAATGGGAAAAAAATATATCCATGGACTTTGTTTTGGGATTACTGAAGGCATATCGAGGTAATAATGTAATCTGGGTTATTTTTGACCAGTTGATTAAATCTACTCATTTCCTTCCTATTTGAGATACTTTGTCTCTAGATAAACTTTCTCGATTTTATGTTAAAGTGATAGTAAGGTTTAATGGATTTATTGTCTCCATTATATCTGATAGTGATCCCAGTCTTACTTCTAACTTTTGGAAAGGCCTTCAAAAGTCATTGGGTACTAGATTAAATTTTAGTACAACTTTTCATACTAAATTAGAAGGGCAGTCAGAACAAACAATTCAGACATTGGAGGATATGCTACATGTTTGTTCACTGGATTACCAGGGAAGTTGGGACCAACATCTTTCTTTGGTGGAATTTTCTTATAATAATAGTTTTCATTCCAGTATATAGATGGCCCTTTTTGAGGAAATATATGGGAAGCATTGTCGAACTCTAACATTTTGGGATGAAGTAGGTGAAAGGAAGTTGATTGGACAAGAATTGGTAGAAGAGATGGCAGAAAAAGTTCAGATGATTCAAAATCACATGAGAACACCTCAAAGTAGGTAGAAAAGTTATGCAGATAATCGGAGTAAGGGTCTTTCTTTTGAGGTAGGTGATCATGTATTTCTCAAATTTTCTACATGGAAAAGTGTGATGCGTTTTGGTAAGAAAGGAAAGTTGAGTTCGGGGTTCATTGGACCCTATAAAATCTTGGAGAAAGTTGGATCAGATACTTACAGAGTGACTTTACCTCTATGTTTATCCCAAGTACACAATGTTTTTCATGTTTCAATGTTGAGAAAGTATATACCAGATCCATCTCATGTTTTCAACCCAGAGATAGTTCAGTTGGAAGAGAATCTCTCTTATGAGGAACAACCAGTCCAGATTATTGACTGAAGAGAGCAAGTGTTGCCGAATTTGGCAATTCACCGGGTAAAGGTTTTGTGAAAAAATCATATGGTTGAAGAGGAAACATGGGAATATGAAAATTTTATGATGGATAAATACCCCCATTTATTTGATAAGTGAATAAAATTGTGAGGATACAATTTAAAAAGGGGGGGAAGGATGTAATATCCCAGGAAAATAAAGAAATAAAAAAATTTCATAATTATTCTTATTTTCGAATTAAATATTAATTTTACTTTAAAGGGGTTGATATGCTCGATGAACTACTCGATATGCAACAATAGTTTTCTTTGAAATATTACATTGTAAAATAATAATATAATAATATTTTTTAAATATAGTTAACGCCTAGCCATTGTATTGGTGGGAATAAATAAAAATAACTAAAATATGATTATACATGTTTGTAAAATGTTTTTACATTTATCCAATAAATTTTAGAGGCTTGAAATGTGAATTAATCTATGTTTAAGTATAAATACTCTAATATTCTTTAAAAGGCCGACTTACGAGCTTTTAATGGTTAAACCTATTTAAATCTAGTTTGGTCACTTTTATATGTTATTTTTGACAAAACAAAATTTTTCTTCATAATCGGGACATCAAAATTCACTTTGTGTAAAATATTGGTATTTTTATGATAAAATTCATTTTATATGAATAATGAAAGATACTGTATTTTAATTCAAAAGTGCCTTTTAATATATTTTATTTACATGGTTAGATTATCTTTTTAAATTTTTTTAAAGTGTAATATATTTTTTTACCATTTAATCCAATGTTGGTAATTGGAATTAATTTCACTTTGAAATTGGACATAAACAAGTATCAATATTTTGATAGTTATTATTTCTTAAAAACAGGCTATTTGTTTTGATAATGGGAATTAATTTTAAATTAATGAAACTAACTTCTATGTTTTTGATTTGGTAAAATAGACATCATTTTTGAATTTAGAATATCAAATATAACTTAGACTGAATTTTTGGTATTTTTCTAAAAAACATAAATTTATGACGAATAGTGAAACCACTAAGTCGTAGTTAAAAAATTGACGTTTTCATTTAAATGAAACTTTACCACTTCTGTGGATTGTATTTCATAAATCTGACATACATGGTTGTTATTAGTAAGTAAAATGTGGTTCAATAAGATGATAATATTTTTTGGTGAATAGTAACTTTTGAATTTTATTTACCGCGGTTAAAGGTAAATTGGGTAATTCAAGGTAAAAAGAATATTATAATAATAAAAAATTATTTTACACTTGTCCTAACCTATTGGTTGAGTTATTTACGACCATGTACATCTGTGGGTCAATTTCGGGACCCCACGGAGCCACTTGGAAGTGATAATGACACATTATTTTAATTAACTTAAAGTAAAGGCAAAAATGGAATAAACAAATATCTTTTAGTAAATTAATTTCTAAAAGGGGTAATATAAGTTATCATTTTGATGATAACTATTCATTGTAAAGATAAAAATATTTCCTACATCGTGGTATTTTTTTTAATAATTTTTAGTCATCAAATAAATAAAATTATTTATGACAAAATAATGATGTAGTGTTTACCTCATTAATAAACGATTTAAATAAATAAGATTATAAATATTTAAAAATATAAAAAACCTATAAAATTATTATTGGATGATTTTATTTCGACCATTAGTCATCTTATATTCAACTTTGATTAGTTTTGGACCTTTAGAAACCGAATATCATTATATAATAAAATAACATTTTCTTACTTTCCTAAAGAGCCCCTCCCCCTTATAGAAAGCCCTCAATTCTACCTCATTCCAGACACCTCTCAAGCCCTTTGAGTCTCCCAAAACCTGACCAAATAATATCTTAATATCCCTCTCCTCCTCCTAAAATCCTTACCATAGGAAGAATGCACTTCAAGAAGTCCTTTTGGTTCAAACCAAGGGGAGTTACCCAAATTAAAGGTAACAATTTCTCTTGACATCTTTTATTTTATTTTACTTATACAACCATTAAAATATTTTTATTATTTTCTTTTATAAGAACAATAGTATCCTCAATACACTAGTATGTTTATATGATATGGATTTGAAACTACAATTACACACACCTCCATCTAATGGGTAAAGAACATACTGTTTCTGTGGATGGAAAACTAACGCCTCACGAAACGATGATTGTTCAATTATCTCCTACCACCTCCCATGGTGGCCATTAAGATGGAATTGTATTTGTATATGATATATATTATATTTTTGTTTTATTTATACTTATTTATTTTTCATTTACATCATACCTTTATGGTTTCCATTATGGGTAAATGCGATAATTTCATTTGAGGAAGTGTAGACTACCACCCCCTCAAGGTGATATGACTCGTTACTGACATATGTGGGATGTATAAAAGATGGAGTTAATGATATTATATATGATATTTTACTTTAATTATAATAAAATTAGGTATCAATATGTTTTAATTCCATTAAAATAATAAATAGAGATGGAAGTAGCGTTCATGCGTACATACAGCTTATCGTCTCCAAGAACGGTGCATTTCATTTCTTACCTCCAAATGTTATGTACTATTATAAATATATGTATATACTGGATATATATGATATATATTATTTATAAATCTTTAATATCATTCTGGATATAATGAAATTTTGACCATGTGAACAACTAGTAATTATAAGAACTCCATTTTTGACTCAAGTACCAAATATCGGCAAAATGACCATTATTGACTTAAAATGTTACATAGTGTTTATAACATGGTAATAATTGATTTAAAAGGAATAATAAACTTGAAAAATGTTCTTAAGAAAGTAGAAATTAACTTTAGTTTATTATGCAGGAGGTTAAAGAATGAACGAGTCAATTCGGACACGAGGTAAGGGACTTCGTCTCAATCTCCTTTCATTGAGGAATATTTTGTTTTAATACATGATTTTTTTATGCACTATATAAATACCTTTTACTTTTCATTTCATTAAAAGGGAATCTTTTTTTACGAAGCGTTTTACTAAACGACAACAAATAATGTTTCTTTTTAAAGTACGCTGTGACAAAAACCTTTCCGCTGCCACGAGTATTATTTGATCTTTGGCTTCCTTAACAAGAAGTAATGTTTTTAAAAGGAAAATAAATACCATATTATCTTTTACATATTTTGGTATTGAAAATGGTTTTTAAAATAGATTTTTTATGTGAATACATTTAAAATATATATTGTGATTGAAATGTGGAAAAGTTATCTTTACTTTATGTTTGTTTTATGCGTTACGAATATGTTATGGTTCTCGGGCATTGTAACGTATACAGGTGGTCCCGTGGGAAACCTTGGGTGAGTGATCCCGAGATAGATGTCCAATGCATTGGGTAACATGAAGAAGGTACACGTGAATGATTCTCCTAAGAAATTTAGAGAATATACTATAATGGGTATTTCTAATATAACTCCCTACATAGCTGTGATAGCTACAATGTAAGTATGATATGGATTCCACACATTACCTTTATGATTTATGTTTTCTATGTATGATTCATTTATCTTATGATTTCATGAGGTATGTTAAAGAGCTTATGATATGTATGTAATGATGAACCAATGTTTTCTGTCTTTGTTTTATATTCATTATTGAGCTTTTTATGCTCATCCGAAGTTTTGAAATGTTTTTCACAGGACCTAAAGATGAATAGGGTCAAGGATGAGATCAAGGAAAAGTCATGCTGTCTAAAACATGGGACTAGACATGACTCTTCTTTTCAAGAGTTTTTATTTTATGAAAAAATGGAAATTGAGTAGAAGTGTCTACCTTGTATCTTTTTGAGATATAATGTAATAGTTATGGCCTAATTATCTAAAACTCTAAGCCTGAAAAGATCCTCAATGTGAATTATTCATTTAATTCAAGATTATGTAATGTTTAAGGCTGAGTACTTATATTTAACTAACTTAAAAATCGAATACAACATGGAAAAGTTAGTAATATCTTTTTTCATTCCATTCCCCCAGTAGTACTCTCGAAGGTCTCTGTACAATTTCATGCTTCCAAGATGAATGGAAAATATGGAACAATAAACATTATTAAATAAGTCTTTTACGAACTGGGAATAATAAGGGACAAGTAATATTTTTCCAATTCATAAAACACATTATTCATCAATTTTAAAATCTTGCAACTTACCTTTATTAAAAAATTATTCCTTTTCATGTAAAATATAATCCACTTTCTAAGCCTAGTCAGTTTTTATAAAAATATCTATAACATAGAAACATGAAACAAAATAGAGGATATCCCTGTATCTATAATATCTAGGCCAAAATTCATCAAATAAGTAAGAAAAGTGTTATGTTACAAATATAACATGGCTAATGTAGCATTATTTTTTCAACTCAGTGCATCATCCACTTTATTTTATTTTCTAGGATGGTAGTAAACATGAAATAATAATCCTCTATCCTTTACAACCATATTCTCTATCTCATGTTCAATTACTTTTGAGTGAAAAAATAATTCCAAAATTTTATGGTCAACATAAATTTAAAAATGTACCCGATTAAAATGATGCTTCCAAATTCTCAAAGAAAAAACTACAATAGTTAATTCCATATCTTTAATTAAAATATTTATATCCTAAGGTTTTAACTGATGTGAAGTATAAGAAATTAACTTATTATTATGCATTAGGAAACAACCAATTACTTTCAATTAATAATCACTATAGATGACATATTTTCCATTTCGTGAAGGTAGGGTTAAACCCATATAATTCACTAATATTATTTTTAGTTAAACAAAATAATCATAGAATTTTGTTTATAGAGGAATTTAACCCCACATTGAGTTAATGTAGTTAGTGGGATAGATAACAGATCAATGTTTTCAAAGAACCGATGGTAGTAACCCACTAATCCAAGAAAACATCAAATCTATGTAATTTTTGTGGATCTTGTCAATTCATAATCAAATTTTTTTCTATAAGGGTCAACTATTATTATCTATTTAGAGTAAATGTGTATATGGAATGAAACTTTTTTCTACCATAATTAAAACATATTAAATTAACATATTATGTCATTTCATTTTGGTTTAAAAAAATCCTTATGTTAATGTCATGTTCCATTGACTCTTATAATATTATAATATATAATTAATAAATACAACCATAAAAATATCCAAGAACTCATAGAGAAATATATTTTTTTGGTCCATAAATACATATGGTTCATGGGAAAACCCAAAGGGAATAGCTAAAAACTCATAATGCCCATATTTACTTCAAAAATAGGTCTTTGGAATGTCATCCTATTTCACCTTCAGCTGATGGAAATTGATCCTCAGATCAAACATTGAAAAATAATTTGTTCACTTGATTTGGTTAAAAAAATCATAAATATGAGGAAAATGATACGTATTATTAATTGTTACATTATTAATGTCTCTATAATCAATGAAAAGTGTTATTAAACCATCATTATTTTCAAAAACCTAAATAAGAGAACCATATGGTGAGTTTCTAGGTTAATGGAAGTCTATATATAGCAACTCAAGTAATTGATATTTCAATTCTAAAGTTCCACATGATCCATCTAATAAGGAAATTTATAAAGAGGCTTATCATTATAAACTAAGTCAATTATAAAATCAACCTCTTGATTAGGAATAATAATAAGAAAATCTTTTGAAAATGTATCAATGTATTCACTCACTACTAGAACATTAATAATTTGATTTTTTTTTATTTTAAACAATATAATATGGGTAACAACCACTAAATTCAATAATAATTTTCTTTAATTCTTGTTATGTTATAAAATGCATGAAATAATTTAACATTACTTTCAAGGCTATGGAATTTATATTATCATGATAGAATGAATGGTAATCCATACATAGAATGATATAAACTCCACTAGGGCCAATTAAACATGATTTTTTTGGAAGGACCATCTCACTAATGAAAAAAAGAACAAACCTATAAATCTTGGGTTCTTTAATACTTATGAATGGTGTTTTTACAAGAAGTTTTTTCTTATATTCATGTGGTGATATTCCCATTTCTCTTGAAAATTTATCATAAATGGAAAAATATGATGATCCAATGCCAAAAAATGAATTGGAATAATCTGAATAAACAAGTAACAGACCACAAAATAAAAACATCCAATATCCTTTAAAACATTCCTTGAAATGTATTTTACCAATATTTGAATATTTTGGGGGATTAACTTCAAACTTCATATAGGTTTTAATATTTTCTTCCTACGACCATGACTGTTTATTATTGTTTTCAACTAAAATAACATATATTTACCCAAGAACCATCTCAACATTCTCACCATAATTAACAAATTTCTCAAACATTTAAAAATATTTAGGTGGATAAATATATTTATAAACATGGTTTTAACCCAAAGTATAATACTTTAATTTTAATATTAGTTTCTTGAATATAATTCAGCACATACCTATGCAATCTTATGATGTTTTCTTCACATATAGCTACAAAATATTTATATTTTTGCTTAAATTCCAAGAATTGTTTCTCTATCCTAATATGAAAAACCTTTTGGAAATATTTATCAAGATAAATACACTTAATGGTTTCCCATTCCATGGAACCAAGATCATATTTTTCCCTAGTATTATTAACCAAATAACACTATCAATTAGATTAACCTTCAAAATGATATTAGGAAATGGTTATAATATTATTTTTTTGATACCCCTTGACATCAAATGTGCCTTCCAAGTTATAGATTCATCATTTGGCTACAACAGGGTTAGATGATCCACTTATTGTTTGAGGATGTTGCCTTGTGAAATTTTATACTATCCCCATATTCCGATGCAGAATATATAGAAACTATTTGTAATAGATACCACCTACATTAATAGTGTGTTTCATCTAATAAATCACATAAAAAATAACTTAGTTTTGATTCTAACCATCTCAAGATGCTAATTTTAATGTATATTTTCCTATTGGTTTCTTTAAACTAGTAATTTTTTATTTCTTCTATGAAAAAAATTATAAAAACATAGTTTAAAAAAAATCATAATCATTTTATTTAAATTATATATCTTGTTAACATAACCACAAGGAAAAATACTTAATTTGTATGATATTTTCATTATCCTAAACTCTAAATTATCTAAACTGACATTTGATACCAACTATAGAGACTTGAAATTAAACATTACATAATCCTGAGTTTTAAATCACGAATTTATTCTATTATATTGAAATATCTTTTTTGGTTTACATTTATAATAATGGTCATAACTCATACATAAAAAAACTATAAACTACAATATGAACACTTCTAATTAGTATGATTTTTTATCATAATATAAAACATTTAAAATAAAGAATAATCTTCCTTCATGTAAAATATTCATGAAATTAAACATGAATTATTCCTTTAAATTAAAAATCTTTAAACCCTTTGAAAAACATTTTGTAAAGTTAGTTGAGCACAAAAAAATATTTAATAGAAATAAAAATTAATAAAATAGTTAGATAATTTAAAATCATGAAAAAATGACGTGGCCTTATTTTTACTCAGTTTGCCACATCTTTTTATTACATTTTATACAATTTATTTAATTATTTTAACACTTTTTAATAAATAAATGCACTTTTGTATTTTTATAAATAAATTTGTCAATTAATCACTTTTTATAACATTTTACGTAATTTTGGACCTTAAAATAATTGATTTATTCTTTAGGTGTTTTTAATATAACTAATTTTCAATTTGTTTAGTTAAATCTTTATTTGTTTATTTTATTTAATTTATCATTATTATTAATCATTGAGTTTTCTAATTAGTTTAATTTTAATTTTTAATGTATATAAATTTTGTCGCGGCTTGCCAGACTACCGGTAGCTAAGCTACCGATAGCAGGGTTCCTTTTTCTCTACTGGTAGGCAGGTTACCTGTGCTGTTTATCGGTGACCATTATCACCGATATTCTTTCCAACCGGTAGTTTTTTTATATCTTATCGGTAGACTTTGATTTGTACCAGTGAGCCCTTTAATTTTATTAACAACAGTGAGTTTCTAGTTTGTTAAATTCAGCCTGGCTTCTTAATAAGTTAATTTCTATTTAAAAAATTATTTAATCAACATAATTCTAATTAATTAACTTAGACTTTGCTTTTTTAATTAGTCTTTTATTTTAGTTACATTATAATAGGGTTGAATAGTTATTTTATGTGTTTTGTCATCCTGCAAATTAGTTAAGTAAATAATTAGTGTTTTAAGTTAAATTAAGTTGTTCGCCCTTAATTTTATGTGTCAAATAATTAATTAATTAATTAATTAAGAGTTTTCAAACATTAATTATATTATTTTATGTATGCAGATTGGGTTTTAATTCATCTTTATTTTGTTTTAATCTATCGGTAAGGTAGACGAGCACTTGCGGTCACCGAGGCTTTTTATTTCTATTTGTTGCTATCCTTTAATTAATTTATATAATTAATTTAATTTAAGTCTTTTATTATTTTAGTTTAAAATTTTATTTTGTGTACAATTTTAGTGTTTCTAATTAATTATTTTAATGTTTTTAAGGTTGAATAATAATTTTGTTATGAATTAATGGTATTTATTATTACATTAATTAATTATTTCAAGTCTTTTCATTTAATTTATTTTAGTTTTAATTCTATTTTATTTCATCAATCTATTATTTTATGTACTTATGGTGGAATTTTATTTATTTATTTATTTATTTTTCTCTATCGGTAGCTCAGCTACCAATGCATTTTATTATCCTCACCTATATATATTTTTTTGTTCTTCTATCGGTAGCTTCAGCTACCGATACCCCTCATACACCTCCAGCTACCGATACCCTCTATCGGTAGCTCTTTTTCTACCCCTGTTCTCACTATTACCTCCCTTTTTCTCCTTTTATCGGTAGCTACCCTCACCGATATTTGTTTTTTTCTTCATCTATCAGTAGCTACAACCTTTTTATTTTTCTCACTGATAGCCCTCTTTTATTTTTTCTCACCGATAGCTAGCATATTCTCTTTTCATTTATAGCTACCGATAGCCTTTTGTTTTTTTTCTCCCTCAACCTCACCGATACTCAATTTCTCTCACCCTCACCATTAGGTTTTTCCCCGCTGCACCTCACCGTCAGCACACCTCCAACCTCACTAGTTGTCCCCTGATTTCATACTTCCATCGGTGACTCATCGATTCTCATTTCTTCTTCATCTACGCACCGAAGTGCAGCAGACCTTCTCACGATCGACATAACATTTTTCTTTACAGCAACCACTAACAAATGTTCAATCCTCCATCGTGGATCAAAATCTTTTCCACTGATCATACCATTATAGTAGTTTCTCCAGCTTTTTCCATAAACCGATTCACCATATCTGCAGAAAATCAGAACTACAACGAGGGAAAAGAAAAAAAAACTTCCAAGACCTCGAAAATCGTTTTCCATTCAGATTTCATTTTTGTAGAACTCAAAGACACCGCTGTTGAATACTGGGAATCCTCTACAGATTGTTGAGATCTGTTCCTTCGAAAATTGAATCCGCACTAGAGTTCGGAAGAAACTGGGGTCTGCTACCCAGGTCCTCAAACCGACGCCGCCGCTGCCCTGTTCGAAGGAGCACGCCGCCGCGGGTCCGTCGAGGTATAGGTTCACCTGTTGCGCCGCTGTAAGAGGCCGCCGCACTGCTATACAGCCACTGGTCCACCGTTGTCCGCAAAGGAGGAGACTGCATCACCGCCGCTGTACTGCTTGAAGAAGAGGAGTTCCGCCGCATCGTTGTTGGATGTGCGCTGTCGAAGGAGGGGGAAGAGGACCGCCGCACCTGTTGTTGTGCACTACTGTGCCAGCAGGCCGCCACTAGAGTTTCATACCACCGCGAGGAGGGAGTGTGCCGCGGGTCTCCTACGGAAGAAGCTTAAAAAAACCCTCCCCCTTTTCAGCATGAAGTGGGGGAAGAAGAGGGAGATGAAAAAATATATAATAATAAGTATAAAGAAATAATAATAAATGTAAAGTAAAAAAAAGAGGGAAAGTAATAGCAAAAAGTAAAAGAAAGTAAAGTAAAGTATACTTTACATTAATGTTAATTTAAAAATTCAAATAATTATTAAATAATTATTAAAAAATATAAACTAATATAATATTAAATAGATAAATTATAAGTTAAATTATTAAACTTGATTAATAATAAAAGTCTATAATAAATTAATTTACTATTTATTGTATAAATTATATAGTTAATAATAATTCTAAATAAACTATAAAATATATTTATTAATTTAAAATACTTAAAACTTAAGTAATAATTTTAATTACTTAATTAAAATTAACTAATTAATTAATTAATCTAATGATTAGATTTATTTTATAGTAATAATTGAATTATTAATTCAATCTAAATTATTTTCTTAATTACTTATTTATTTATGTTCTTAATTTTTTAATAACTTAGTTTAAAAATGGATAAAATTAATAACTTAGTAAATATTTTATTAACTTAATTAAATCAATAATTTCTAATAATTTATGTATTACTATAGTAATAATAAGTGGATAATTTTATAAATAATATTTATCAACTAAGGTACTTATTAACTTTAATTAACTCTTTAAAAATTATTATTATCTTTTAATTTTAACTACATTATAATGTTTCTGAACTCTGTAGGTTCATTCATGGGACTTAAAAATGTCCAGGTTCATCCAACTAACTCATCCCGAGTCGGTTACGAGGGTAAAACTCGCGCGACGTGCCTGTCGCGGGTAACGCACACGTGTGCAGTGCATGGGTGAAGAACTTTTGAAGTCAGTGGAAGATGTGGCGGTGACATGCAATGGAAGACAGAGAGTACTTAAGCAGAACAAGCAGCGTTTTTTTGGGGGGCGACACATTCATTGACGGAGACATTCATACATTTACCTGGGGGGAGACGATCAGGAGACGATACTAAGCAGTGCAGTCCAGGAACTTAGGAGCAGAGCAATTTTAGGGAGTTCCTTCTCCCTCACGATTTAAACTTTTGTATTCTGTTTCTGTAATGTTTCCTATTACTGCTGTGATAATGAATAGTATAGTTAGCTAAGTCTTTTAGTTCGGGAAGAGTTTTGGATCTACTGGTTTCTTTTTCATCCTTTTCACTTATCATCTTAATGTGATTAGAATTGATCGGCGAGATCAGTTCTAATTATATATTCAAGCTGCGGACCAAGAACACTGCAATTTCAAAACTCTATAGTCATTCGGCGAGTTTGGTTATAGAGTTATCTTTTTAGTAAACAAATCATAATGAAAACTTCAGTAATTACGGCGAGTTTTTACTGTTGTTCATCTTAAGCCATCTTCCTGGAATTGTACTTCTCGGAGTGGCGAACTCTAGTTGTACAATATCCACGAATTAACTCCTGGCGAGGGAAGTCAGTCGTCTCTTTAATCCAGTGGTATGAAGCAGTACTTTACATGAAAAAGAGAATCAATTCAAGCCAGTAGACTATAATGAACCCGAATATTCTTTACTATTGTCTTTTATCATCATTTTGTATCTGTTGTTGCACCTTGCTCCCAGTTGTACTTTGTTTTAGTATTGTTCAAACAATTTTACTATAGAAGTGTAGTTTCACAGTATATAAAACCATAAGGAAATTAAAAGATATAAAAATTTAAAAAGTGATAATTAGAAAAGAAAAACACTCCGCTGCTGACAACAGTGGAGCTTTTCAAGTTTTTAGTTTAGTAGTGGCTAATTTTACCTTCCCTGTGGGTTCGACCCTACTTGCCACATATACAGTAGTTAGTAGGAATATAAATTTTAAACTTTGACCGACTTCAACGAAGATCTAGGTGAAGTTTTTGGCACCTTTTTCGGGGAAGGAACGAGCCATTTCTAAAAAAAACTCTTAAAAAAACACATATATAAAAAAAATCCTTAAAAAATTGAAAATTTTGAAAAACTGTAAATTTTTTTTTACTTTTCTTTCTGCATGGTTACTGTTAGAAACTATCTACCACAGTTTGTATGAGCACAAGAACATCTGCTGTTATATTCGAACCTCTAAATCCTAAATTAGATAAACATTTAGCTGCTCTAAGAAGAAAGAACAAAATTGAAATGGAAAATACAGAAAATAGAATCCCTGAGAATAATGACTTTCGAAATAACCATCGAGAACTCTTAGATGAACACGAAAGTCCTAGGATGAGGGAGTTTCAACTCCCTCAAGTTTCAAGCAACCCATCATCCATTAGATTAAGTCCTAGAGCCATAAATTATGAGCTGAAACAATCACAAATTTCTCTGCTGCCTGCATTCAATGGGCTCTCTAATGAGGACTCTCTGGAATTCATTAGAGACTTCTACAATACTGTACAACAACTTCCACTTTTAGGGCTTACTGAAAATGAACTAAGGATGAGAGTTTTTCCCTTTTGCCGTAAAGGGAATGCTAGGAATTGGTTTTTAAGTCTAGATGAAAACATTTTTGAGAATTGGGATCAAGTGTATAACTCATTCATTATGAAATTTTATCCCCAAAGATTAAAAGGAGAACTTAGAACTAAAATCACTAGTTTTTATCAAGAGGATGGAGAATCCTTCCATGAAGCTTGGGATAGATTCAGGGATCTGCTTAGGTAGTGTCCCCATCATCAACTCCCTTCACATCTCCTTATGGACACCTTCTATGAAGGTCTTTCCTCCTCTGGTCAGAATTTAGTGGATCAAGCTGCTGGGGGTAATTACAATGATAAGACTGATGAGGAGTTGAGAAAATTTTTCAATAATCTGGCCCTTAATTCTCAACATAAGAAATCAAGAAGAAAAAGAATTAATAGAACTGTCAATTCAAATACTGGTTCAATGAATGAAACTCAAGCTCAACTAGCTGAAATCACTAATCACCTTCAAACATCAATGAACCAGAATTCAAAACAATCTGTTAACCAAGTTGAAAACCAGAATCAGTATCAATATCTTAGGCAACAGTGCACTCAATGTGGTATGTTTGGGCACTCTGAATGTTTTTGTCCTAATGTTGATCTAACTGCCCAACAATATGAAACCTCAAACTTTGTTAATTACGGTCCTAGGATGCCTCAAAAAGAAGATCCATTTTTTAATAATTACAATCAAGGCTATAGGAACCATCCAAATCTATTGTGGAAGGACCAAGGTATTATTAAGCAAAAAACTGCCCATAATTATCAGAACCAACCAAGACCAAATTTTCAAAGTCAACAAAGGGGAGAGTCTTCAAATGTTCAAGGAAGTAATGATAATCAAATGTCTTCTAAATTGGATCAGATATTGAATAAATTAAACTCACAAGAGGAAAGGTACATGTCTCAACTTAATAAATAGAAAAGTCAATATGAGTCAGACAAGATGCAAACTGATGTGAGAATGCCGAATATGGAAACACACCTTGGCCAATTAGCTAGAGATTTGACTTCTAAGGATAAAGGTAGGTTTCCTAGTACCACTGAACTAAATCCTAGGGAGAATATCATGGCTGTTGTTACTAGGAGTGGGCTGAATACTCAAAATGTTGCTGAAAAAACTGTAAAAAATGCTCAAAATGAGAAACTGTTTGAATCTGCAAATGGAAATCTGCTTTGTTCACAATCTGGAAATTCACAGAAAGATCTCGAAAATGATGAGAATCTGAACCTTTCACCTGGAAATCAAGATGAATATTTTTTTAAAAATCAAAAAAATAAAGGAAAAGAAAAGGTTGTTGAAGAGGTGAGGGACATGCCTACTGTTCTGAAAATTTTTTCCCCACCCATCCCTTTCCCTGAAAAACTGAAACCTCAAAGTAATACCAAGGCTGAACTTCTTCAGTTCCTTGGTCTTCTTTCTAAGCTTCAAGTGAACATCCCTTTTATCTAAGCCTTAATTCAAATCCCATCCTATCTGAAATCCTTTAAAAAAATTGTTTCAAATCCATCGCTGTTGAATACTGGGAATCCTCTATAGATTGTTGAGATCTATTCCTTCGAAAATTGAATTCGCACTAGAGTTCGGAAGAAACTGGGATCTGCTACCCAGGTCCTCAAACCGACGCCGCCGCTTCCCTATTTGAAGGAGCACGCCGCCGCGGGTCCGTCGAGGTATAAGTTGACCTGTTGTGCCGCTGTAAGAGGCCGCCACACTGCTATACAACCACTGGTCCACCGTAGTCCGCCAAGGAGGAGACTGCATCGCCGCCGCTGCACTGCTTGAAGAAGAGAAGTTCCGCCGCGTCGTTGTTGGATGTGCGCTGTTGAAGGAGGTAGAAGAGGACCGCCGCACCTGTTGTTGTGCGCTACTGTGCCAGCAGGCCGCCGCTGGAGTTGCATGCCACCGCGAGGAGGGAGTGTGCTGCGGGTCTCCTACGGAAGAAGCTTAAAAAAACCCTCCCCCTTTGCAGCGTGAAATGGGGGAGGAAGAGGGAGATGAAAAAAATATATAATAATAAGTATAAAGAAATAATAATAAAAGTAAAGTTAAAAAAAAGAGGGAAAGTAATAGAAAAAAGTAAAAGAAAGTAAAGTAAAGTATACTTTACATTAAAGTTAATTTACAAATTCAAATAATTATTAAATAATTATTAAAAAATTTAAACTAATATAATATTAAATAGATAAATTATAAATTAAATTATTAAACTTGATTAATAATAAAAGTCTATAATAAATTAATTTACTATTTATTGTATAAATTATATAGTTAATAATAATTCTAAATAAACTATAAAATATATTTATTAATTTAAAATACTTAAAACTTAAGTAATAATTTTAATTACTTAATTAAAATTAAATAATTAATTAATTAATCTAATGATTAGATTTATTTTATAGTAATAATTGAATTATTAATTCAATCTAAATTATTTTCTTAATTACTTATTTATTTATGTTCTTAATTTTTTAATAACTTAGTTTAAAAATGGATAAAATTAATAACTTAGTAAATATTTTATTAACTTAATTAAATCAATACTTTCTAATAATTTATGTATTACTATAGTAATAATAAGTGGATAATTTTATAAATTATATTTATCAACTAAGGTACTTATTAACTTTAATTAACTCCTTAAAAATTATTATTATCTTTTAATTTTAACTACATTATAATGTTTCTGAACTCTGTAGGTTCATTCATGGGAGTTAAAAACATCCAGGTTCATCCAACTCACTCATCCCGAGTCGGTTACGAGGGTAAAACTCGCGCGACGTGCCTGTCGCCGGTAACGCACACGTGTGCAGTGCGTGGGTGAAGAACTTTTGAAGTTAGTGGAAGATGTGGCGGTGACATGCAATGGAAGACAGAGAGTACTTAAGCAGAACAAGCAGCATTTTTTTTTGGGGGCGACACATTCATTGACGGAGACATTCATACATTTACTCGGGGGGAGATGATTAGGAGACGATGCTAAGCAGTGCAGTCCAGGAACTTAAGAGCAGAGCAATTTTAGGGAGTTCCTTCTCCCTCACGATTTAAACTTTTGTACTCTATTTCTGTAATGTTTCCTATTACTACTGTGATAATGAATAGTATAGTTAGCTAAGTCTTTTAGTTCGGGAAGAGTTCTGGCTCTACTGGTTTCTTTTTCATCCTTTTCACTTATCATCTTAATGTGATTAGAATTGACCGGCGAGATCAGTTCTAATTATATATTCAAGCTGCGGACCATGAACACTGCAATATCAAAACTCTATAGTCATTCGGCAAGTTTGGTTATAGAGTTATCTTTTTAGTGAACAAATCATAATGAAAACTTCAGTAATTACGGCGAGTTTGTACTGTTGTTCATCTTAAGACAACTTCCTGGAATTGTACTTCTCGGAGTGGCGAACTCTAGTTGTACAATATCCACGACTTAACACCTGGCGAGGGAAGTAAGTCGTCTCTTTAATCCTGTGATATGAAGAAGTACTTTACATGAAAAGGAGAATCAATTCAAGCCAGGAGACTAGAATGAACCCAAATATTCTTTACTGTTGTCTTTTATCATCATTTTGTATCTGTTGTTGCACCTTGCTCCCAGTTGTACTTTGTTTTAGTGTTGTTCAAACAATTTTACTATAGAAGGGTAGTTTCACAGTATATAAAACCATAAGGAAATTAAAAGATATAAAAATTTAAAAAGTGATAATTAGAAAAGAAAAACACTCCGCTGCTGACAACAGTGGAGCATTTCAAGTTTTTAGTTTAGTAGTGGCTAATTTTACCTTCCCTGTGGGTTCCACCCTGCTTGCCACATATATAGTAGTTAGTAGGAATATAGATTTTAAACTTTGACCGACTTCAACGACGAGCTAGGTCAAAAAACATGACATTTTTTACCTTTATCCCAATGATATTTGGGGAAAATAAATAAATGATTTTCACATGAAAACACACAAAAGTTTCTCTTAAATAAAATCATTTAATCCCATTACAAGAAATTCAAAACCTTTTTTGGAAACATAGATAATAACATTAATAAATTTTTTTTACCCATTATTAGAAGTAACATGTTCCTAGTTAAATACATTATAAGAACCATTTTGTTACTCTATCCTTACTTTATGTTAAGAAAATTAATATTATCAAATGTATTGGAGAGATATTTGGATGCAACGATCATATAAGCCATATCGGGCTCACCTGGTGGTATATGGGAACACCCATCATATAAGATGTAATGGTTTCACTTGATACTATCTGGGTGAATCCATTTGTCATGTATAATGATAAAGTACAGCATAACTAATAAAACATTTTATGCCTACACCTTTTCATAATAAAATATTTGGAAATCTCTTTTAAACTCATATGAAAATACCATTCAGATATCAAAATACCCATTTCTTTTAAAAACCTATTTTCAATACCAAAATCCCAATTTATTTTAAATAACAATTTTCATGTCAAAAGTAATTTTTTTTATAAAAAACCACTATCAATTCAATAATATCCAATAAAAATTGATGGGGGGTTTCATTGAATAAAACATATAAGCATGTAACGGATTCCAAACGTCAAAAAATGGTTACGGAAGTGGAAAATTTATTTTCACCATATATATTAAAATAGAAAATTCCTTTTACAATTTGTAAATAAAGTAAAAAATCACTTATAAAGATTAATATTTCAAAATTATTTTATGAAATAGAAAAATGTATTTACAAAACACTCATATACATATAAATACATTTATAAAAACATTTTCAAAACATGGGTATGGAAGAAAAAATATATTTTGATGGAAAACATTAAAAAATGTCTTTTCTTCAAAAGAAAATCCCATTACCACTTTGGATCATTTGAATCATATACCCCATGCAATAATAACATAAATAAAATAATTAGAAATAATGATAGATATCAATTTATGATATAACATTTTAAATGGGCTATATATTCCTTATAAAATAATATCAGTGCATAAAATAAAAAAATGCCTCAATGATAGAAGATTGAGATGAATTCTATAGCGTGACTTTGATTTGTCACATTAGTTATTTATATCCATGAATTGTAAGATCAGGTTAATTTTTTAATTTTTAAGAACATTCTTCAATTTTATTATTCTCTTTATTTTACTTATTAGCACATTATATATATTTATTTAATCAATTAATTTTAAGTCGAAGTTTCAATGTTAATTTTATTGTATGTCAAACGACTTTGGTAGGTTGAAGATTGGTATAAGAGGTAATTATTTGAATATATCAATAATAATAATAATAAATTAATGATAAAATGTAAAGATCGATTATACTTTTTATAACCAAACATGAATGATGGTTATGATAAATTAACCATGTTACTATCATGGAGATGGTAGGTCATACGAATGCACGCATAATGCTTCATTTTTTTGATGATCATTATAGAAAAAGGTAAGAAATATTGTATATTAATTGAATGATCATAATACCATTTATAACATTTTGTTACTTTAAATATAATTATATTTATCATTATTGTGATGTGGTGATGAAACAAATGAATCTCATTGCTTTGTGTGTGTGGTAGTACACACGTACACGAATGAAATTATCATTTTTCATTATAATAAAGAAGAAAATATATTATATTTTAATAATAATTAGTATGTCATGTGTTTAATTTTTATTTTATTTATATCTCAGATATTCATGGAATTTATCTTTATCACTTTCCATGTAAAGTTTTTGTGAAAAATGAATCACATCACTTCGCAAGGCAATAGTCCGTTATTGAAAAGATATACATTATCGTATCCGACAATGAATAAAAAGTAAGAAGGTATATGTGATATAATAACTCCATAAGTTTAAATATATTAAAATATCATATATATATATATATACTAAAAATAAATCATTACAAATATACAAGAGATATGATGATGTAAGACAAATGAAATCGATTCATGAGGCGGTCGTACATCATATACACAAATGATGATTTCATACCCTATTTGATAGAAGAGGAGATGTATTTAGGTTATTATATGGATAGATAAAAAATATTACTATATTTTAGATACTGGGGTTATTATATGAGATGAATTTATGATGATTATGTGTATGTGGAAGACGAATTAAAATAAATATGATCGAATAATCATGACAACTTTTCTTCCGAAAACCTCCTTATGTAAGAACCCGAATCCTTATTATGATGGGTTTATGATAAAAATATGGGATTTAGTTAATTTAGAGGAATGTAAGTAATATATTTCTGCTTTTATTGTAATATATAAAGGTGTTTTATTGTGTGAAGAGGATAGGATTGGTGGTGTCCTTTTATTAGTGAGGTGAGTGGCATAGTTGTAATTTTTGAAAAGAAAAAATTTTAGCCATGTTTTTATCAAGACATAAGGATACCAAACAGATTGTTAATAAGAGTTTTAAATTATAAGGTTGAAATATATCCATAAAATTGATTTAATAAAATTATTTTTGTAATTTTAACTTATTTTTTCAAGTTAACCCCCGGTAAACTGGCTTTTACCTTGACAACTGCAATTAATTTTTACAATTTTTTATTATTTATTATTTTAAATATTTATGTTAAACATATTAGGTAATATAATTTATTTTGATTAAAAAAATGTAATCTATTTTTCTAAATTCCAATCATGGGTGTAGAAAAATATAATTTAAAACAAAACCTATAGATAGAACGAAAAAAAGGATTTTCAAGAAGTGTATTTTTCAATCAAAAGATGATTTTATATTAACTATATGAATAATAATAATAGCTGCATGAACCCCCATTAATATTTATTTATATATAATAAATGAATTTTATTTTAAAAAATCATTAGTATGGATTACTTTATTTATTTAAAAAGGAGATCCAGTATGAACTTTAATTTTTTTTAGAGAAATCTCGTTTTTAAACATAAAAAAGATCATAAAAAATGTAATATAAATTTGATTTGAAAGTAATTAATAGTATTAATACAACTGAATTATAATTTTGTGACATTAAATCATATAAAAATTTATTTTCACTTTTAAATTTCCTTATTTTATTGAAAAAAATTACATTTGTTTAAAAAATTTATTTTTTACTATTCACTCATGAATCAATATTTTCTAAAAAATCCCAAAACTTATCCCAAATTTAATTATGAAATTATGATTGAAAAAAATAAATCATTTTTTAGAAACATAAAGTTTCAAATTTAAAATTTAGTCTTTTAAATAAATCCTTGTAATAAAAGTGTTTAATGGAAACTATATCCTTTATGATTTAATGATTTCTTGATATTTTTATAATGAATTTTACTGTATTAAAAAAATGAATATTTTTTTATATCATTACCTAGGTTTTTACATATAATATTTATCATAATTGTTATCCTAGATAAAAAATAATTGACTAATGAATATATTATTCAAAACATCCATCTTCTCAACATATGAATACCAAGCTTCACATCCCCTCTCTCCAAAAATTTTATCTTCCTTACCTTACCAATGATCTATTAAATTCTCACCCCATATCTCTATAATATATCTAGTGGAATTAATCTCTTTAAAATACCAATACATAATTTTATAAGGGGAAGCCTAAGTAGACACATCCAAATGATAAGGTAATAACCTAAACCGTGTCTTTTAATTTTTCATCCCCTAATCCTCCAAAACAATTCCAACTAACATTAATTAGGGATTTTAGTAACTAAAATATACTATTACCTTATTGTATTAATGTAATATATATAATATGTCTTAATCTATTATTTTCTCTTACTAAATTTGACAACTTTATTCACAATATGAATTGTTCACTACCTCCATAAACTATGTGCATCATTTTTCTTCACCGCTATAAATAATGGGGATTGAAAAATTATTACTCTTAAATATGATGATAAAAAATATATTATATATTATTTCATGTTCTATAATTTATAAATAACTATTTAATAAAATAAACCTAATCTAGTTCCTAATGGTTGGTAAAACAACCTGAATGAATTAACTGTATAAAGATAACAATTATAATAAATAAATCATCCATATTTTAGAACCCATATAGAAATTAAAAAAAAATTAAATTTTTATAAATTAATTAATATTATTTCATTTCTCTTATATAGTTATATTGATATTTTATAGGAATATAAATAATTTTTCACAAACTCATCTGATATTGAAAGCATGAAAAACTGACAATGGGATAATAGAAACTTAAATGATATCTCAACTGCATTTATCTAAACTAACAAAAAAATATATTAAAAATAAAATAAAATATATAATCTTAAAAATCATGAATTTATTAATTATAATTTGATTATTCAGAACATTTAGTGAAATCAATGAACAAATACAAACACTAGGTAACAGATCTCTCAAAACCACCCAATATTCTCTAGGTTATGATTTTTTTTCTTTAACTGAAAATCTATAAATTAATATTCTTTATGAATTATATATTCTATATATATTTCCCACACATATATAAATAATTTAATTCACCTTTCCATGATGGGAACACAAATTTCTTAAAGGTTCTCTTATCAATTAATTTCATTAAGGGGAGTCAATAAAAGTAAACTTATCAATTTTCTTATCTCATTTCAAGTACCGATGAATGAAATGTTTTTAGGATAAATGGTTTATAATAATACTCAATTTATTTTGGAATAAATCTAAGTTCATTTTTGGTTTTTTGAAAATCATTATTACCTTACCCTTTTAATGTTTCTTTACCCTTTTTTCTAAAAACCCTACATAAAAGGAATATTTCAAAAATTATTTGTCTCATGGTTTTTTATTTATTCAATTAAAATAGACTTCATTTTCATATCCTATGATAACTATTAACTTCCATGAGTGATTTAATCCCTTATTTAATGAAATTCATTATGTTATTCCATTTTTATACATTATAGGACATGATTATGTTACCCATTTCCTTTCCATGGTTTTTTCTAATGATTATGACTTATGTATGATTTCATTATGCAACACACATATGCATGAACATTTTATGATAGATGTGCCCATATAGAAAAAAAATTAATTGTGATATTTTTATATACCATGGGATGATATTTAAGGGACTAAGGATTAAACAGAGTATGTGATGGTATTAAGTCCACTATATGACATCATTTTAGAGGTTATCCTTTACTTATGTGTTTTTCATGTTTCATGTTGTCACAAAAATCCAATTTTACCATGACCATAAGAATCCATATTATTTATTTAATTAAACATATGATTATTTATGATCCCTGTCATTTATGGTATCTTGTTATTACTTTTAACACATATATTATGATATATTATTATGTTTATTCCCTTTCTGGGATTTATAGGTCATCCATTTTCCTTATATATTTCCCAGGTTATTCTATAATGTTTTATGATCTAAAAGGTATTCTAGATCTCATTATTTATTCCAATATAAAAAATTTTCTTTTTATTTTCATCTTTTTGTTTTATATACCCAGTCTCCCAATGACACTAAGCCTCTATATACTTTGGTTTTGTATATCTGATATTTATGTTAAAAATCATATAATATTATGTGTAAAAAACTTGGTTCTCTAGAGTTGGTATCAAATAATGGACTTGTTATTATTGTGTATCATAACTGGAAAACTATAGTTAGAACCCTTAGGATACATTTATGTATTTGAAAAAATCTTAAAATTTTGGGAATATTTATATTGATTGGTTTTTAATTAACTGTATCCCTATCTAGATACTAAAGGTGTATGTGATTTGAAATAGTATACATAATGTAAATAACCATGTAAGCGTTCATATGGAATTAAATTAACATATACCCAATGCATGATAATGAGGCCTTCCTATACACCTCGATTGAAACTCCCATGGGTCATTCTTAGAAAACATTAAAAACTATTTATGAAACATTATGAATAACATCCATAGATTATTAATTTAGAAAAATTAATTTAGAAAATACCAAAGAAAAAATGTATTGAATCCTACAGACTCTTTATATAGGATGTTAATTTCATTTATTATTTATTCCATATATTTTCATTGAATCAATTTTATATTATTTAAATTTTGAGTATTCTCATCACTAATTTTATTTACTTTATTTTTGATAATTCTAGGAGAATGTGGGAACCTTTAAAAAATGTTATAGGAATTGTGATGATTTTCCTAAAAAAATTTCTAAACTAATGGGAGAAATAGATGATAATATCTTTCCAGTATTGTATCAACAGACATAGGTTATGAATAATAATTTTAATGGTATGGAAATAATTTCATCACTTAAGGAATGGAATATTTTGATTGGGACCATTAGATGAAAAATTCTACATGCCTTTATTATTTAATCTAATCCCATAATCATTAAATAGTTGTATCACTCCTTTAAGATGATATTTTTTATCCTCTAATTCTCAAAAGAAAAAAATGTTACTATATCCATTTATCCCTTGGATGGGGAAGCAGATCAGTGGTGGAGACAAATTGGGAACACTAAGTCCTTAGAAGAAATTTGTTTCATGTAATGGTCAGAAATTAAGAAAGTATTTTTCTATAAATATTTTCCTTAAACACATCTTCTAAAAATTGACATGGTGGTCTATATACTAAGAAAATGGAATAAGATTCTATTGGGGTGTATGTGAATAAATTCACAACGTATTCATAGTATGACACAAAATTTATCATTGGGATTAAAACTATGGTGTACCACTTATTTATTGAATAAATGTTGATCCAATAAAACGATTTCAGATATGATACTTTTAAAACTATAAAAAGATTGTTCCTTTTACCTTAAGGTTAATATTGATATTGGTTACTCTTTTATATCACTAAGAGATAGATAAGAATAAAAAAATAGATTGTTATTATAGAGGAACAATGGATAAATCTCAAGGAGAAAAGAATAGTCAATTTCCTAAATGTCAATATGTTTTTAAGAAACTTACTAGAAACGATTCCAAGGGAACATGGATATAAATCCAATACAGAAAAGTTGGAAAACATGAAAATCAATATTTATGGGAGATGAAAAATACCACTAATGAGATAGTATAAAAGTATTTTGTGATAAAAAATCTATATATATTTATTGCATTTTAAAAGTAGTGAGCATAAAACATTTTTATGCCACAAACCTAAGCCAAGGGTTTTTAGAGATAATCAATAATAATAACCTCCAAGTCCTATAGTTTAAGTAGGATAATATTATATCACTAATGTAAAAGTGGATACAAAATATGATGTGGGGAAAGGTATCTAGGGTATCCCTTCATGTAATTAGAATATACATTTTGATTCTCGTTATAGAATTTCTTTAATACCATTCATGTTGAGTTGAACTATGAAGACACAACCTCTAAACAAGGAGGTTGAGATATCTATGATAAAAAATGGGGAAATTATAACACCAAAAGTATATAAATCCCCTCCAAACATTTTATGTTGAATGATCACCCTAATAATTATTTCCATACATATTTTAGTAGAGTTTGATTCTATATTAGGCTTGGATTGGTTGTCCCTCTATAAATACTACATCACTTTTTGGGAGAGGGGTATCACTCTTTAAATTTTGAGTCATCTGTTGAATCTATTGAATTTTAAGAAGGAAGATGAATCTCCACTGGATTTTTCTTATGAATATTTTAAATTAATAACATATTAGGAATAATATATAGAAAACATTATTGATAAAAATTAGATAATAATTCTTGAATACATTCCCATTATATGGGACTATACTAATGTATTCCTAGAATATTTTCATGGACATCCTCATGATTGATATATTGAGTTCTCAATTTAACTTATACCTCGATTTTTACAAATATACAAGATTCCACATAGAATAGCCAAAATTGAGTTGGAATTAATAAAGAAGCAATTATAAGCCAATATGAAAAAGGGTTTCATATGACATAGTGCTTCACCAAGGGCTGCGTTAGTCATCTACATTAAAAATTTAGATAGGTTAATTCACCTATACATTGATTATCATGAACTCAAAAAGATAAGAATAAGTACCTATTAGAAAAATTTATGAATTATTTATTAAAAAATATGTCCCCTAGTACATTTCAATAGTGGAACTTCAGCTGAGATATCCGAAATTATAAGTAAATAAATATGGAATTTCCAAGACTTCCATTCATACAAGGTATATACATAATAAGTTCTTGGTAATTCCCATAAAACTCAAAAATGATTTCATAATCTTCATGGAATTATTTAATAAAGTATCCAGAGATTACCAAAATAAATTTGTGGTAGTATTTATAGATTATATTCAAATATACTAAAAAATATAGGAGGATAGTGAGGATCATTTGAATACCCTAATAAACAATTTCTGAAATGAGAAACTATACATAAATTATTGTAAATGTGAGTTTAGTATGGAGTACATATCAATTTTGGGGAATGTTATCACCAAAAAGAGATATTTTTAGATCCTTTTAAGAATAAATATATTGAAAAATGTCCTAGAACAATATGATTAACATAGATTCATAGTTTCCTTTTGAGTATCTTGGTGTTATGGATTATTTGTGAGAATCTTATCATAATCATAAAACATTATAACCATGATAAATAAGAAGGGTGTGGAATTTTTCTAACCTTAAGAATCAAATAGAACTTCAATGTATTTAAATAGAGTATTATCACTACACTAGTCCTCATACCACCCTCAAGTTCAGATCAATTCATGGTATGTAGAAATGATTCAGAAATCTACTTCAGTTATGTAATAATATAATAGAAAAAAATGATATCCTACTCCTCAATGATGTTGAAATTTAATTAGTATAATTATTTAATTCAATATCTAGAGTTTGATATAGAGATTATCATAATGAAAATTTTGTGGTATTATCTATAAGATGATAAATGTGAATTATAAATGGATCATAAGAGCATAAAATATATATTGAAATATAGGTTGTTTAGTATATACCAATGAATATGGTTATAGTAGATTAATGACTATGACTATATAATCCATTACTATCCTAGGAAGGAAAATAAAGTGGAAGATACTCTAACTTGAAATGATCCTTTAACCATATCAAAGATGATAATCCGAAAAGATACAATTTTTATATAAATGAAAAGGATTGACATGGAATTAATAAATGAAGGAACAATATACAACCTAGAATAGATAAGTTCTCATCTATCTATTTATAAGAAGATAAAGTATACTAAATTTGATGATATAAAAATAAAGAAGACGGGGAGATATAAGAAATGTAAAATACTCAAGGATAAGAATTGGTAAAGAAGAAGTTATAAGATTTTGATCATGAATATTTATACCATCAATTTATGGGATAATGATGGGGCTAGTAAATGATGCACATTTCTTGAATTTTCTTATTCACCTAGGGAGAGTAATGATTTACCGGGAGCTCCAATTGTAATATTCGTGAAACAACATAAAGAAGGAAATCAAAAAATATACTAAAAATTTCCTTGAATGATTTTAATTGAAGGATGAATGGAAAATTTCTAAGGGGATAGTGAAACCATTACACATACCCACATAGAAATGGGAAAAATTACCATGTACTTTGTCATTAGTCATCTGAAGAAATACATAGAAAATAATACATTATGGTTTGTGGTATATTATGTTACAAATTCTTCTCATTAAGTATCTATTCAATAAGACTTCTTCATCGATAAACATGAATTTTTATTCATTAGATATGTGTTGAGGTTTCATTGAACACCACTCTTAATTGTATCCAACAAAGATCCAAGATTTTAATCCATGTTTTATAAAATTATTCATCATTATCTAAATAGTATGTTAAGAAATAGTAAGTCTCATCTCCACCAAACTAATAATCAATATGAGTAGGATATATATACAAATAAGGATATGATGAGGAATACTATAAAGATATCAAGGGTTGATGGGAACAATATATTCCTCTAGTTTTGTTCTAATATAATAATAGCGTTCATTTAAGTATCAAATCGTCTCCATATGAATCTATGTACTGGAATATATATATAGAACCTATGTAATATGATTAAATTGGTGACAAAAATTTACCCGGACATGAAATGGTTGATGAAATGGTATAAATGGTCAAGACCATTCAACAACACATCAGGGATTCTCAATGTTGGTAGAAGAGATATTACGAAAATCATCAATAAAACATGGATTTTTCAGTTAGAGATAAACTATTCCTCTACTTATTTATAAGGAAGAGAGTTATGAGATTTGGGAAGAAGGGAATATTATTTTCTAGGCTTATAAAACCCATTAAGTGAATTAATAAAATTGGAGTTGTTGCCTATCTACTAGAATTACCACGTACCCTTACTCAATTACATGTCTTGTTCCACATATACCTCTTGGAGTAGTGCATAGAAGATCCCACACATGTATATTATTCAAAGGTGGTATAGCGAGAAAATTATCTCTATTATGAGGACTATCCCTTAAAAATCTTGTACCACAGTGAAAATTATCTATGTAACAGTAAAAATCCCCTAATGAATGTATTATTGTGTAAACACATGTACAAGGGGGAGACATGGGAACTAGAAGAAAAAATTACACAGAAGTTGCATCATATATTTTAAACAATGTATGTAAAATAAAATTTAATGGATGAAATTTATTATTGGGTAATAATTTATCTACTTGAAAGTTTATCAGTATAATTTTTCCTTTTGACTATATTAATAATTCATATTTATTAATTTAGTATTATATAATTTTAATTGTATAAATAATAAAAACTAGAAACATTTTATAATTTTGAATTTGAAAATTTTCTTAATAAATAAATATTGGCTTGTGAATTGAATTTATTTCAATGGTATAATTAATAGAAAATAATATAAATATAATATGAAAATTTTGATATTCTTAATCCCCCAAAATGAATGGACTCATGCACATTATTGTAGAAATGAAATAGAATATTAGTAATGTTATATTTATTTTTAAAATGAAAATATATATAACAGTGATTGAAAATTGAGGATAATGAAGAATAAAAGAAATATTAATTATTTAAAGAAGTTATGGATCACATATATCTATTACAATTATGATGTTTGAAATGATAATCTTACATTTAGAATAGAAATCTAATAGTTATGAATAGTAATATGGATAATAAAATAGTGTCATCACTTATAGAAGGTAAAATATTATCTAGATAACCTATAAAATGAAAATATTACCTATTTATATCATTATAATAGTAAATAAATGTTTTTTAAATGATAAAATTAGTGTTTAACTTTTTTTAAAATATATATATATATATTTTCATAAAAAATATAAATTTATGAATTATAATTTATTTTCAGAAGATGTGTTTATAAAATAATATTAAATGGAAATATAAAAAAAAACTATTTTATAATTCTATAAATAATTTATCGAAGTTTCATAAAAATGATCTTAATATTAAATTTTATATTTTTTCAAATAAATAAACGAATTATTAAAAAATTTATTTTTATATATTTAGAAAATTATTTTTTTCACGAACTGAATTTAGTCCCCATCCAAACTAGCGGAAAACCCTACCCGTGACAAGGCCCAAATGTAATTCTCTATCTCTATGGGCTGGAACAAGTGCTCGAGTATCATATATTTTGGTTTGGTAATGATTTACCCGAATATGGAAGCATTAAACATCAAAACAATTCGATAAACCAAATCTAAAAAATTCATACCAAACAACATTTATACAAAATCTGGAACATAATATATATTTTTAAACATAGGTTTAGAGGTTCAAATACACATAAAAATAGTAGTAAAAAATTCACAAGGACTCCATATTAAAATGGGTCATCACCCATATGCCGTCTCAACAACGCCACACTAAGGATTAGAACTCACACCCTGAACCGCCATCACCCAAAGCCTTTCCTTTACCTGTGTCAAACATGAACAAGTCTACCTAAAACAAAGGGGATTAAGTACGGTGTTATCCTAATACCAATAGTATACCACCAATATATTACATAGAGTAGACAATACAAGATAAAATGCATTCCATTTTTTATAAACAAGAGGTAACAGAAATAATTTCTAAAGAATGAAACTTTCAAATGTAAATAGTTTTTCGAGGGAATTTTCCCTGAACGAAAACATTTAAGTAAAAATTTTAATATACTGTATTTTTCAGAAAAAATCAACATATAACAATGATAAATACACAAGAGTCATTGAGCACCACTCTCGGGAACACCCCTAGGCACAAGTTAGTCTCGTACCCCATGTACCTCGTACCTCGGTGTAGTGTAACCATAAAAAAATCCATTATTGTGCATGAGAAATTAGTAGGGAACACACCCATAACCTATTGGTCCCTAATAATCATCAAAATAGTTCTTTTAGTGTTTTCATTATCCATTTGTCTCAGTGAAACATGGATAAAACCCATCTGGATCACTAGCGTACTAGTACATATCCTCCCTCCTAGGTACTTGGGATTCCCCAGTTGAGATCAAACCATTATCTCATGATAATAAAAGACATTATCACATAAAAACACCATTTATGGTCATAAAAAACACTAAATAGTAGCTACATATGTTTTTTACCACTTACAACACTCAACAAAACATTTAGAATTTCAATAACACAACTTCACAAAATTTAACAATGCTTTTTAAACAAATTCACTTTTAAAATCCCACTTTGACACAATGGGAATACCCATATTCAAAAACAAAAAAGAATTTTCAGGACCAAAAATAGTTTAATTAACCCATTACATGATTTATAAAACAATTCCATTTGATATGATATAAAATAGAAATGTAAAACACCCAATTTAACACCCAATTGGTACCTAAAAATCATTTTCTCAACTAATATCACCAAAAAAAGATTTCGCAGCAAGGATAATGGATGATAAGTGTTATAAAAACAAAAATTCAGAAAATATAACTCATCTTTCATTGATTAACCATGGAATCACCTACAACAAATGTCAAAACCCTAGAATCTTTGTGAGAAAATACAACTGCACCACTACCGCACCACAAGGGATGTAAATCAAGCCTAAAACCAAAGTAATAGGCCAAGAAATTCAGGATCAAACAATAGGTACGAAAACCTACTTTCTGGACATAAGGAACTTCAATAATAGAGGTTGAAACCCTAATTAAATTGAATGAAACCCTTAGAAAAATGAAAGATGAAGAAAGAAGACCCACTTACGTGAGATATATTGAATAAATATCCTTAAATACACTAGTAGATGAATTTAAAAACAGCCAAAAATGAAATCTATCTTCTAATAAGGTATATAAGGTCAATTCAGAACTAAAATGGGGGAAATGCGTAAAAATTGAGGGAGTTATGAAGGAAATAATTTACCTTTTTAAATCTAGATAAATTGATAAGGATGGAAAGGTTTTGACCTAATCTGAAAAGAAATTGATCTCCAATGAGGAAAAAATGAATATATGGGCCACTCCAAGGGATGTTTTCTTTGATTGAGGGGTGTAATAACTGATAAATAATGACAATTGAATAAGATATTACATAAAAATTGTTTTTTAAAACTGGAAATGGGCTTCCGGGCTGGCCCAATTCATTATACAAAAATCCGAATCCACAATTATTATGGATTTCTAAAGGGTCCAAATTAATATGGTAGTGTTAATAGGTCTTAAGAGGGCATGTTGGATGTATAATGGGTGCAAAAATGTTGAAAAATGAAAGAGTTATAAATGAAATAGAATTTAATTTTAAATCTGGAAATAAGCTCACAATTTGTCCCAATTTTAAAAACCCACCATTTCCACCAAAATTAATGGGAAACACCCAAAACAAAGAATTAATGTAAATTAAATAAAAAATAAATTTAAAATAAGTCATGAATGTGACAATTATCACAAAATTTATTTTATTTTTTTAATATAAACATTAATAAATTTTTAATAAGAATAGTTTTTTATCTTTTACTATAGTTGTATTTTATGAGAATCGTAAAATATGTCAAAATATGATATTTAAATTTAGAAGTTGAATATATGATGTATTGGATAAGGGTATATTTAAAAAAATATTTTTTATAACTGACATGTTTCATTTACTATATATAAGAATATTATTCATCGTTACTGGTAATCTTGATCAAAATAAAAATAATCGAATGATTATTATATTAAAAAACACACACTTATCCTCCCATTTTAAATACTACCCCTCACAACCACTCAACTATCCCATTGTAAATTTTTTTTAACAAAATAATTTCTAATTATATCCCCATATCTTCCCCATAACCCTTCAAGCCTGTTCTCGTCAATTTTCTAATCTAAGGTTCCTTAATATGAAACCCAATAAGAGATATCCATAGAAGAAGGAAATACAATCAACTTTGTCTTCTTAATTTTCTTCATCCTCGTAATCAAAAAAAAAATTACACACAACATGAAATAATTAATACAGAGTCATAAATATAATGCAATGTTATTGTGTTAATTAATTATTTATCAAACATCCTGTTCTCTTCTCTTCTATTTGTTAAAATTAAAATTTTGGTCAAAATATAAATAGATCACCCTGTCTAAAAAGACATACAATTTTTTTCCACCACCATATGGTATTTTAATAGAAATAATATTATGGTAAAACATTATGATAATAAGTAAATTATATATTATTCCGTGATCTATAATTTATTAATTTTTATTTAATTAAATAAAACTAATTTATTTCACGGTGTTCGGTAAAATTGACTAAATGTACAGACCATATACTGATGATGTTTATACTAAATGGTTCATATGTATATTATAACACATGTAGATATTTGGGATATTTTAAATTTATATAATTATAATAATTTCATTTCATTTTACTTCTATAATTATAGTCCAATTTGACAAGAACTTCTATAATTATTCACAAATTAAGCTAATCATGGAACTAGGTAACAAATGACATAGAGACAGTAGAAAATAAAATGATATCTCCATTAAATGACTCCAAACTAACATAAAATAAAAAAAATAAGTTTATTATATTAAATAATGTTATCTATAATTTATTTAATAAATAAAATTTTATTATTCAATATCTTTTGTGAAATTTCACAATGAATCAACAAATGAAGTAAGAAATCTCACTGAACCATCATATTGTCTCTAGGTATTCTTTATATCTCTTTACATCACAATACCTCTCCATTATTATTATATTATTATTATATATATATATCAGACATATATTCCTTTTTTAATTCACCTTTACATGAAGGGGATATACATATTCTAAAGGTTACCATCTAAATTTATTTTTCAAAGCATAACAGATGAAATGGAACTTTATTATTTTATTTTCTCATTTCATGTACCATTGAATGAAATGTTTTTGATGTTAGATGGTTTCTAAAAATATACAACTTATAATTGATTATATATTAATATATTTATATTCTTATGGAAATTATTATTCCCTTTCCCTATATCGATTCTTTACTAATTTTTCCTGAAACCTCACAGAAAGGAATATTTCTAAAAACATTCTTCTATAATGTTTACATCATAAATTCATATGGAATTTATTATCAAATCCCGTGATTATTTATTTTTATAATAACATTAAATAATTATTTAATACCTTATTTCATGGAATTAATTATGTTATGTTATTTGGCTATGTTATAAGGAACTGTTATGCAACTGATTTCTTTTATAGGGGGTTTTCTAATGCATATGACTTATGAATTATTTTATTACATGGAACACATAATAATGAAGAAGTTATGATGGGTGTGACCAGATGGAGATCCAATTAATTAGTTAATATTTATAGATCATGAGATGATATATATGAGATTACAGATCAAGCCTAATACATAAAGTGATCACATCCACCATGTGATATTATCTTGGTAATTATCCATGACTTATGATTATGTAATGTGATTTTTCCACATCACTATTTTTCATGATCACATTATTAAATAATGACTATTTCATGATCACATAAGATTATAGATGAGACATGTCATCTATGGTATCATGTTATGCCTTCTAAATCATATAATATGCTCTATTTTTAGCATTATTCACTTATCACGCATTATAGATCACACCTTTTCTTTATGTATCACATAAGTTATATTATGATTTTTTGGGTCGAATTGGTATTTTGGAGAACATTATAGAGATTAAATATTGACATTTTTTCTCAATTTACATGTTTTACATAAATAGTCTCATAATGGCAGTGGGACTCTCGATCCTTTGGTTCAATTTTTTTGATATTTATGTTAAAAATCATGTAATAATATGGGTAAAAGACATAGGATACTATAGATAATTTTTTTATTAATGGATTAAAAGGCCCAAAACTTACTCAACCCCATATTATTGTGTATTTTATCCCTAACTAGTCCCCCAGTTCAGCTAACTCTAGGTGATGGTACTACCAATTATTTAAAAAATAAGTTAACCAAGGTAATATGTGTGTGGTACTAGGTTTCTAAGGATGAGAGGTTGTGGTGGTGGTAGTGTTTATAGAGTTTCATTGAGTAACCAATGTCCCCATATCTGGTGACTCATATAACAAGGATATATTTTCAATAAATGTCATATATTGTAATTTTTCTTTCAACACTTTTAAACCCTTTATTTTTTAAATATTCAAAACTAGAAGATATCGAACTGTATATAGATCTTTGTATTATTTTTATATTCCTTATTTTTTTTGATTCATGGTGGATTCAAGGTATTATTCAATTTTAAATTCAATATAAAATCTCTATACTCTCTTCTAAATATCCAATTCACTATTCTTTACTCTGTTTATTTTTTTATTTGTAAGTGGTTTTCATTTACATTTATCAATATTACTTGATGAAATAATTTCAATGATTTATGAATAAACTTTACTAATTTAATAAAATCCCATATTATTTTCACTATTTTTTTTAATAATTTAAAATCATGTAATTGGGGTACCTTATATCCTAGGTAGTCTATGGTTTTGAGTATAACGTAGGGAGATGTTTATGTGATTTTAATTGGAAATTTTTATTTTTATTTTTTGATATTAGTTATATTTTAGGATTTATCATCCTTAGTTTCCATTTGTATTTGGTGTTACATATATTTAAGCAATACTTATTTTTTATTATTTGGTTGGGTAATTTGTTTTCATGAATGTTATAAGAATTTTTAAACTATTGGGGAAAACTATGGAGGTCATTGGAAATGTAAATTCTTACTCATGATTAAGTTTATGTGTCTAAAATCATTAAGTCAATTTTTTAGTTATGTTATGAAAAATATTTCATATTTTTTTCCAAATAAATAGTAAATCCAAAAATGTATTTTAGGAATTATTAAGGAAGGGGTTTTGAAAAAATTTGAATGATCAATATAAAATGACTTCTGGGAATTTTTATGTAATGTAATTAACAATTTCAATTTATCATTCTATTATTTGAAAACCATTTGATTAATATTTTGTATAAATTAGGATTAATAAAATAATTTCCATTCAAATTAATGATTACAGTAGAATATGTTTGGTCTGGATTACTTTATTTTTTGTTTTAATTATTCAATTTAATAATTCCTTTATATTTCAAGATACAATTTGAGGAAGGGAGAGATATATTTTCATTATTTTAATTTGTTTATATAAAATTTTATTCTTGGTTTGTTATCTAAATTTTAATTATCATGTTACATTTTTTAAATTCTAATGTCTCTGGAATTAATAATCTTTCTTCTTTTAAATTTTCAATGAAAATCACCTTACTATTTGATTTTTTGATTATTCCTCTTAAATGTATGTAGTACTTATGGAATGAAATTTTTAACTAAGAGACTATATTAAGTGATTTCATTTATTAAAATACTCATCATTTTTAGCTTCACAATGTTTTTCATAAAATATTTTTTTGTTAGACATAAAATACATGATACATAAGTCAGTAAAAATTTCATAACCTCGGTTAGGAGTATTTATCCATGGTGATATAACAGTTGGGTTAGTTTATGTCTAAGGGAATATTATGTTCTTAAATATAGTTGTTTCCTATAAAAAAGTTACTAATGGACAAATATAATGAATTGAAATATTAAACTATTTCCATCTATAAGACAACAAACTCCGTTATATTTTTATTTTGTAATCTAAATTATAAAACACAGACATTATAAAGAAAATATATTACAATATTCTAATAAGTTTAGAATTTTAAATTTAAACCAATTGAACTCCCATTAAAAATAAAACTATTAAAGTTAAATCAATTATTTATAAATAATTATTCCCTTTAAAAAAGTGCTATATTTATGTATTCTTTAATCATGGAATGGGAAATTTTGATGTTTATTTTACTTATAGTGTATGTTTTGTATTTTCTACACCTTAAATAGTACGATTTTTGGGATTACTGATATTCTTCATGAATTATTATTTTATTTGACTTTTAGAAATTATATAGATATTTATAAAAATTATTTAGGTAGTGACTGAAAATTTGGTTATATCAATGTTTACATCATCTTTTAATGTTTAGTAACTTTGTTTATGCATTTATCTATAGTAATGTTTGATAGAATTTCCTTACAAAATAGGAATTTGTTTATCAATATGAAAAAAATTGATAAAAAAATATAGGAAGGATTTTAGTTTTTAGTTATAACAAAATATTTTGGTTGACGTGGATAATAATCTTGGTCAATAATCCTTGATGGTTTACTAGACATTGAGTATTTTAGATATGAATTTTTTTCCATTATATGAGTTTTTTACTTATTAAATTAAGGGATATTTTTTAATGGGATAAGATTCCAATTACATGATATAGTATACAACATCCCCATACAATGGGATATATTGATAATTCCCCTATATAATAAACACCATCCACTTTAAACATGATGGGATTAATCCAAGAATATAAAATTATAAGCCTTATAATGGGGAAAAGCTAACCGACCTCTCTATCGCTAGTTATTTCATTAACACCTTTCCAGAACCAATGTAGGATATTATAGGACTAGGCTATATTATTATAGGGGTATCTTAATATAGAATTTAACTCATCTACCAAAAATATATCAGTTTTTATTTCTATGTTTAGATTATATATTTTCTTATAATACTCTTTTTAGATATATGTATATAAATGAGTTTATGTGATCACACAAACACATATGTTTATTCTATAATGAGTTGAGGAACAATGGTGGTTCTCTACATAGTACATATGCGCTCACACCCTATATGAACACATCCATGGGCATAAAAATCATCCTGTTGTATTTTAAATTCTATAGGTACAAAGGTAATTATTAAATTTTGTAGTGGTTTTGTGGTTTTAATCACAAGTTCTTGTATTCAAGCTCAATATAGAGTTAGTGATGGAGGCCACATTTCCAAGGAGAAAATTCAGTACATCTCCCTTATGGTTATTTTATGTTGGGTCTATTTAGAAGTTAATTAAATATTAATTATTTTTATTTATGAAGAAGAAATGGGTTTTTACTACACTAATATAAAGTTAACAATTTTTCTTTTTCACTTTTTTTATTAATTAGTTGGAGTTTTGTTTATCTTTATCAATAATATCCATTATTAGGGTGGGTCTTGATAAAAAATTGGAAGAACTTGTGCATGAACTACTATATTAATCATGTGGGTAAATTATTCCCTAATGCTAGATTCAAATATGTTGTTCTAATTGTGAACCCATTGAGATTAGAGTATACCCTCAGGTTAGTGATGATCCTTATATAGACACAGTTCAGTTATATGGTTCATGATCGTTAAAAAAATTTATTAGGAAAATGTTTTGAGGTTATCTTGAATTAGGGTTTTTTTGAATAGGGATAAGATAATATGTTTGATCTTAAGAGGTAAAATATGTGAATATCCCACTAAAATTAACATAGTGTAAACCCATATTACCAAGGATTATCAGATGTTTGATATAGTAACAATAATCATGAGGGATAAATTGATTTGGGAATACTAGAATTTTTTTTGGTATAGTGGTAGCATAGCTCGATCCATATCCACTCTAGGCTTTAGATCATACATCATTGGCGTGACACACAATAAACTGAGCATTTCAATAATATAATTATTATTTTTATATGTAATTTTCCTTAATTTATTAAATAAAAACAATGAATTAAAAAAATTATTTCCTTTATTATTTATTTTGTGTATTATATTTAATTAACATAACTAATATATATAAATATATAAATATTCCTTTTATAATTTCTTTTTAACTATGGATTGTTGAAATATTAAATTAATCTTGGTATTTTTTATTTTGTTTTCTATAATCATGAATTACCACAACTCAAAAACCTCATGGAATATTAGTGAATTTAAGAGTTACACTTGAAGTAGCATCTTAGGTATGTATTTCAAAATCAAATAAAATGGAATTAAAATAGTAGTACAAAATAAGGTAAGTGTATATGATGATGGAAATATAAAATTACATAAGATGAGTATAAATACAATATGACCATAGTAATATATATAAGTACAGATACACATACACACACACTAGATCCAAAATATTGAATTCTACACCATCAAAATCTGCCATTAAGATTACTCCACCAAATATAATTACAGAAAATTGGAAAATATATATAAATTGTGACGACATTTAATGGATGAAAATAGAGAATAAATGGTGTGGTTATTTTTCGGTAATTAATATGATTATTGAGGATTTATTTTTAGCCAATAATGTATTTATTAAGGGTAGTCATTACGAGATACTTGAAAATAATAATAATAGGTTTGATAAGGTTATTTTGACAAATAAATTTTATCTTCATGTTAAGAATTTATTTGATGAGAACTATTTTAATGTGTGTCTTTTTTTACTTCAGGAAATGATTGTTATATGAACAAAGAGATATTGATTTTTTGTCAATTAGTTTTTTAAATATAGTTTCATAAAAATATTTCCTATTTTAATAAAATTTGTTTTACGATAATATATTTATATTTATTTATGTTACACATATAGATTCATAATTAGTTAAATGATTCTAATATAAAAATATATTTTTAATTGTTATATTACTATAAAGAGTTTTATAAATGTGAATTAAATAACTAGTTAATTAATTATTCAGGTTTTAATTGGGTTTCCTTTTTTATAATATCAAAAGTATTAATTGAATCATTTAATGAAATATATTACGAATTAATTTTTCCACACATCCACCACTAACCACTTCACTGGTTTTATGTATGATGGTCACCATGTGACCTCAGTATTTCCTCCATATATTCAAGATGCATCAAACTAATAAAAACCATATATGGAATTGCCACATGGATACTATAAACTTATATAATAGTGAAACAACATTGTAAAAAAATAACCAAGACATGTTTACAACAATCAAATTATGCTAATATAATAAACTAGAACCATACTATAACAAATGTAATATTGAAATATGAAATCATACATCATGATTTATCACCAACTAGGTTGACCACATATAAAAAAATAGTATGTAAAAAAGGTGGTTATACTACTATCTTTGACGCCAATCACATCTATCTCCTAACATTATTTATGATAATCATCTTTATGAAAAAATTTAGGGCCCCGTTCAACCTAAACCTATCAGAAATGAATTTTTATCCATTTACCAAGTTCCATGGATGACTGATTAGGGTGTGGTTACAATACAGGAGTATACTATCAATGAGGTTCCAAACATAACTGGAAAATACAATATATAAATAGTTGATATAGTCATGAAATAAATAAATAATTTTATAAGTGTAATAAATTTACCCACCATAGATCCTATGGTTCAAATGTGACTCCATTGTTAGACTATATATACTTCGTAAAGTTATTGATATCACTAAAAGCATTTCATATCATGCTATATAATATGAGGTAAAAATGGTTGACTTGGGAAAAAATCATATCCATCCAAAACAAACATAACAATTTGAACCTAGGTAGAAACCTAGGTATTCCATATATATTTACTCATTAAGTCATAGTTAAAAAGCTAGTAATTTCATATAATATCAAGTATTTTAACTTGATCATAGGAATAAATCATCGAATCCTAAATAATACAGAACATCAAAAGATCATTTTAAATTTTCATGAAATCCCGAAGTATCAGGTTTATCACTAGATCATATAATGTTTCAATTGAATCCATAGAAGAAGGTTCATCAAAAGGTCATATAGAGTATCATAGGAATCCATATAGTCACAAATAATGAATATCAGGTGATATCATAGGTATTCCATTTCTCACAAGGCTTATCATTGGATCTTTATTTTTTTTGGAATCAATATATCATCAAGATCATCACCAACTCCTCGGGTGTAACATTGAAATCCATAGAAGAAGTTGAATAACACTAAATTCTAGAGAATATCCTTGAAATATGATATTGTATCATACACAATATTCATATCCTAGGACATTACTTAAGAATTACAGTCATAAAAACATGAGGAAAGTGTATCTCACCCATAATATATCATATAAAAATAATAATACTACTTTACTAACATGAGAAACTATCACTAAATTATAGGGTTATACCCTATGATACACAACCCATTATCACCACTATATATTTACATTGGGAAGTTGTTTTACTTTGAATTCTTAGGTGACCCATAATGTCAATAACATATATTCCCCAGTACTAACCCTCTCTAGAGTCAACATGAGATGGGGAACCCAACATGTCTTACAATGACACATCATAGGCCAAACAACCTATGTGAAATAATTCTAAAATTTATCACTTATCAAGCCTAGCCTTTTACTTAAAGGGAATAGTTATGTTCACTTTCACCATAATGAAATGATGAACTCACTAGAATTATAGGATATTCCACACTAGCATCACTCTAGAGAGTAGGCATTAGGCCTATCTCAATTCCAAGTTTTCATAGGACGATCCCCTAAATCCCAACATATATATAATAATACGATATATATTCTTAGTGACCATTATTTTTCATAAAAATATTATTAAATAATTTTAAATTCAAACAACATAAAATCATGACACAAAGAGGATCCAAAGGCTTAGTATCCTGGGAAAATTAGGACCATACATAAAATTTAAGAAATAAAACATAAAAATACATTTAATTCCTTCTTCTCTCACTTTTTATTGGCCCTTTAATTCTCTTTATAGGATGTACTCACCTATGGATATAAATAAAAAATGTGAGAGATAGAATCCCAGTAAGAGGATAAATAAGATAATTAAATTATAAAACATGGGTGAGCATAATCATTAAAATCCTAACATATTCATAGTATTATAATCACGAGAAGAAGCATTAGATAAATTCATAGAATATAGAAATGCATAAAAATGAAACATCATGTCCTAGTGGTAAACTACCACAAATATTTGAGAGAAAATATATCATCATTTTCATGAATATTTCAATTTTCTCATGAGATACATCCCATTACCCAAAGTATTTGATCACTATATACTTTTGGGCATACTCGTCACATCATAACATTTACATTATCATGCATGCCACATAGAACATATATCAATATAGAACATAAAACAACCCATAGAAAGGAATGATTTTAATTTAATAATCATAAATTCATGAACATTTGGTTTCCAAATTAAATATGGAATAACAAACTAGATATAAGAATCATTAACCTTGAGTGAAGAAGAAACAATCATGGGAAGTAAAATGTGTGAATTTTTGAAAGAAGAGTTCTTTTGGAAAATATAGTGTTTGTAATAAATTTAGTTATAAAAAATCTATATCCAGGAAAAGATAATAAAATGATTAATAAATTATATATAAGGAATTTCCAAACTGAAAATGGAGTGAAAGATGGAAAACCCAAAGAAAGAGAGTTGGGTTCGATAATTTCTCTTATCTTGTGTACAAATGCTTCCATCACTTTAATATCATTTATAATCAAATTAAACTAATTAATTAACAAAAAAACCATTTATACATGAATATCAATTATTATGGTTTTATTGTGTTCTTTTATGGTCTTTTGGATGAGTTATAGAGTTTAATTTCATCGTTCGGGGTGTTTGTTTTCTTAGTGTTCACGATTGGTTCACTTGTATACATGAATGGAAGTTTTTGTGAAATGCAGATAAATACACAGAATTTTTATAATATTTTATTATTGATATTAATTAATTTTTAATATTCCTATAAATAATTTTGTTATATGAAATGATGTTGAATCATTAGATTAATATTAATGATGATTGTTTTAGGTTAATTTTGTCTGTTTTATGATCAAAACAAACTTGTTTTGTTTTATCATTTAATAATACATATATATTTTAGTTACCAAACATAAAATAGACTATAAAATAAAAATTAAAATATTTTTTCAACCATTAAATGGTTTTATTAAAATATTAGAAGGTGTTAAAAGAAAAATGAATGTGCATCGCCCATGTTGTCGATAAATTGACACATCACAGATGAAAATTTAATTTTTAGAATAAAAGAGGGAGTTATAGGATTTTAATGATGAATATTACATTAAAATTATATAATTATAGTATATAAAGCATAATATATTTTTCATGACACTGGGATAAGAGATTTTATGGGAATAGAAGAAAAGAAATGAAATTGAAAGGAAATTAAAAGAAAAATAGAGAGGATTTACCTGTTGAATAATCCTCTTGAGATCCTCTTTAAGGAACATAGTCTTTATATTTTGAGAATACCAATAAATACTAGAAATGGGGAAGGTTCTAGATAAGTGTTTTGGGTAGAATTTATTCAATGCACAAAGCACAAGAGGTGTGAGGAGAAGAGGGTGTGAGTGTGGCATTTATAGTGGTAGAGAGTGGTGTTTTCTCAATATTATATTTATTAGTTTCTTATTTTGGATAAAGATTATGAATAGTTTGAGAATTATCTATAAATAAATTAAAATATTTATGTATGGTTCTAGATTAAGGTGATTGGATCCTACTTACATCAATAATGACTCAAAAATTCATGTATTTAACATTTATAAAAAATAATCATATTTTACAACTCATAAAAATCATGAATTTCAAAAAAAAAAAAAAAAAAAAAAAAATTTACCCTAACCATTTTATGAAGTGTAGAATTAAAAAATGAACTACATTTTATGAAAATAATTTTCTAAATATGAGTTATTTAATTTTTAATTAAAATCATCATTTACTTGGAAGATATAGATTTTAAAATTATAACTAATTTTGTAACACTTTGGAAAATTAAATAAGGTATCATAAAACTATATTAAAATAATAAGACATAAATATATTAATTTATGGATAAATATTTGTGAAAAATGTTTCTTTTAAATAATTAAATTAAGTATAAAATTTTAATTAAATATTTATGAATTATAAAAATTTGAACACTTAATTAATAATTTTTTAAACATTTAATTACTTAGTCTATTATATAATTATACCATAATTTCAATAATAAGATACCTAAGTTTTATTAATAATTTCATGGGTCATGATACTATTCATCTACATGGTTCACTATTCATATGGTTCATATTACTATTCCAAAGGCCAAGTTACTATTTCCTCAGTATTGCTTCCTTAACATCTAGAAATACTTATTATTTCATTAATTATTCATTTAAAAAGCTTTTATTGTGGTCTATACATGATCTCAATGTGATTTATACTATATGAAATTAAAATAATAAGGGATAAATTCTATTAATAAAAGTTTTTGTCATTAAATTATTCCCCCCTTTTGAAATTTCACCATTGAAATTTCATTTTACATAAATAGGTGAGGGTACATATCCTTTATCACCTCCTATAGTTCCCAAGTTTCCTCTTCATTGTTTTGGTTCTTCCACAATGCGTTAGAAATATGGTTTTTCTTTTTACATAGAAAATTATCTCTCTGGTTCAGAATCTTTACTGGCTGATCCATGAAAGAGAGATCATCTTAATGTTGCACCACCTCTGAATTTAATATATATGATGGATATGGTATGTACTTCATAACGAGTAATACATGAAACCCATCATGAACTTGATCCATATTCGTTGGAATTGCAAGGCAATGGTCTATGGCTAATATGTGATAAAGGATAAAAAAGGGTCCAAAGTACCTTGGGCTTAGCTTCCCTTTCTTTCCAAATCGCATGACTCTCTTTCATAGAGATACTCGAAGTAAGTATTTATCTACAGTGTAGAACTCCAAGTCCCTTAAACAGTTGTCAACATATATCTTATTCTCACTCTGAATATATTTCAATTGTTTATACTTAACTTAAACCTTCTCTATCATATATTTAACAATATTAGGTCCATGTATCTTTGTTTCTCCATCTTCATACCAACAGGTTGGAGTTATACATCTCTTTTTATATAGAGCTTCATATAGATCCATCTGAATACTTGATTGAAAGATATTGTTATATGATAACTCCGCTAATGAGAGTTGTTGATACTATAAACCTTTTAATTATAATAATAAGTCTCTTATTATATATTCAAGTGTACAAATAGTACTTTCATATTGGCCATAAGTTTGGGGTGATAGGCTGTGAAAAAATTAATTCAGTTCTAAAAACATGTTGAATAATCCTCCAGAATTTAGATGTGATACTGAGATCATGATAAGAGAAAATTGATAGTTTGAACCATTTATGTTTCACTAATTTTTTCAAATATATCATTGAACGTTGTTCAAGTGAGATATATTCCTGAATAGAGATAATGTGGGAAGTCTTAGTTAGTCGGGCCACCACAACCCATATCACATTATTTCTTTTGGATGTATTCGAGAGACCCATGAAAGAGTCTATAATGACATTCTCCCATTTTCTCATGGGTATAAGAAATGGTTTCATCACCCCTTTAGAATTCTATTTTTATTCTTTAACATGGTAACATATCAAACAACTTGAGATATATTCCGCAAACTACAACTTTATGTTATGCAACTAGAAGTTTTATCGAAGATAGTGGTACATCTTGGTGTTACTAGGATAGATTCAGAATGTTAAGATTTGTGAATTGTCAAATATCTCCTTATTTATCCCATGTAATGATGGAACACATACCCTCATTACAAACTGAATCACACCATCATCAATGATATGGAACTCTGGCAGTTTCCCATCCTTTACAGTGTTATCCATTTTTTGTAACTCCAAACCATCCCTTTTCACCTCATTATTCTCCTATTGGTTAAAAGGTGGGGAAATAATTTTCTGAAAGGTAGGATGTATTCCATACTGTTATGATTTCCAAATACATCATTTTCATATCTATGAGTAAAGGGTCTTTCTCAATCCACAACATAGAAATAGTGGTGGGTTCTTTTTTTTAAGAGCATCTGTTACCTTGTTTTCCTTTCTTGGATAGTAGTGAATAGGTAAATAATAGTATTTGATTGGATTTATCCATATACTTTGATGCATATTTAGCTCATTTTGTGGGAATATATACTTTAGGATCTTATTATTTTTATATATCCCACACTTCTTAGTATAGTGGCAGTGCTGTTGGATTTTCAATGAAACAATCATAACTGCTATCTCCAAATCATACATCAGGTAGTTTTTCTCATGGACATTCAACTGTCATGAGGCATAGGATATCACATTATCATTTTTCCTAAGTAATAAACCCAAGAATTTCCTTTAATCATCACTATATATCACAAAAACTTCTCCACTTTTTGGTAATGTCAGTACATGTGCAATGACAAGCATTATCTTTAGCTCCCGGAATCCTTCCTCACATTCTTCTGTCCAGACATAATTTAAGATTTTTCTTATTAACTAAGGTAGAGTGTGTGACAATAGTGACAAATTTCTCACGAAATTTGGATTTTACCCTACTAAACCAAGTAAACTCTGGATTTTTATGACACCAAAGGGTCTGGGCCATTCCTGTATTGCCTTTATTTTTTAAGGCGCATAAAAATTACCTCACTTGTGATCACATGTCCCAAGAATGTGACTTTCCCCATAAAAAATTCACCCTTTTTGAAATTGTAATACAAATTATCCTTTATTAATGTCACCAATAAAAGCCTTATATATTCTTCATGTTCCTCATTACTCTTGAAGTAGATGAGAATATCATCGATAAACACTAATAATTGTTTTGAGTTAATGTCTAAAGAATCTATTCATCAATTCTATGAATATTTCCGGGGAATTAGAAAGTCCGAAGGTCATACAAAAACTCATAGTTCCCATACCTTGTATGAAAGGTAGTCTTATGAATATCTTCCTACTTCAACATTAGATGATGATATCTAGAATAAATATCCACCTTTAAAAAGTACTGAGCTCATCATAAATGAGAGATCAAGTTTTCAATTCTTATAAGAGGATACTTTTTCTTTATGGTGATCTTATTGAGTTCCTGATAATCAATAGACAACCACACTTACCAATCAATCTTATAGACAAAGAGCACTGGCGCACCCCAAGGCAATGCACTGGGGAATATAAACCCTTTGTCCAAATTCTATTAGAGCTACTTATTTAAAACCTCATGTTCAATAATATCCATCCTATAGGGACACTTTTATATTGGAGTAGCTCTGAGTACGAGTTATATTGAGAACTCTAACTCATGATTTGGAGGGGAGTTTGGGAAACTCTTTAATAAATACATCACTGCATTCCCCTATGATGGTCATTTCCTCTCGGTTGATGCATTCCCTTGAATCAACAATTTAAGCAAGGTATACTTCTTCGCAGGGAATCAACACCCACACCATTCATGTATTTTCAAAAGGAGATTCATGATATTCCTTGTATTTTTAGAGGAGCATGGGATGTTTAATAATATAAAAATATATTTCCTTTTCCAGATATTTGATATGTTCTCTATATAACAAGAGCGAATACATCCCCAATATAGCATTGAATTTCACTAAGGGAAGTATTATGAGATTCAATGGAAGAATCTTTCCACATATGCCCATAATAGAAGAGTCCAACACTTTGGCTGTAATGATTACCCCACTTGGTGTTTTTAAATATATCTCCACCTTAATGTTTCGGGGATATGATTCAATAGTTCAAGAAAACATTCAAGATATAAAAGAATGAGTAGAACCAGAATCAAATAAGTCATTTTACATTCTTGAAGGAATAGTAATTATACCTTATATTAATTCATTCTCTTGATGAACTTCTGCAATAGTGATAACATAATCTTTCCTTTTACCCTTTTTCTTTGGTGTCTGATGAAACTAATTACCCTCAAGAACTCTAGGTTTAGTGCACTTGATTTCACAGTGCTATTTCTCCCTAAAGTTGTAGCATTAGAATATGAGTGGTTCTCTTTTTTCCTACACCACATTATCATGCTTACTTATGTATTTTCTAATTTAATGATCTTGGTGGCATTATCTTGCACACTTGAAGTATTTCCCCACCCCTTTGTGGAAGTTCCCACACTGTTTCTTCCCACATTTTTGACATTTGGTTGGTTTTTGTATTCATTCCACCTTTATCATTATATCCTCCAGTTTGAAACTCCATATTTCCTTTCTTATCACCATAGCCATGATACCATTCTATAAACTCTGTCTACACTTTGATATCACATCGAAAAACTCCTTCATAACTCCCAATGTCATGAATTTCATGAGCCTTTTAAAGGTGTGGTTTTAAACCACTAAAGAATCTATCAATTTTTCATTTATTGTTGATAAAAAACCTAAATCATACCTTGTAAGACATGTAATGTTTTCTTCCAAGGATATGAAAGATTCACCTTTCTTTTTCATCATCTTTATGAATTCTATATCCATATTTTTTTGAAGATTTTGATGTAAATACTTTTTAAGAAACATAATCTTAAATTCTACCAAACCCATCTCTTTTATTTTATCCTTTAGCTTTGTGTTCTTAATCAAAGACCACCATTGATCGACCTCACCATCTAGATGATAAATAGAATGATTTAAATTCCCCATCACATAATAGTGAAGAATAGAAAATATCATCTCCATAATGTTTACCCACTATTATGTGACTTGTGGATCATAATATCCACTAAACATCAGTGGTCTTTGCCGCATAAAACACTCGATAGATAGTTTCTCCCTCTTAGGTGAAGGAGGACATTCCACATTATTCAGGTTATTGTTCATAACCTGAGACAAATATGTAAGAATCACCATGAAATTTTGAACTCCACCTCTCAAAGCATTGGTGAGGTTGTTCAGTCAATCAATACATTGTCCCTCATACATTTTATTGGCATGATTTCTCCTGGTTCCCACCATTTTCTAAAATAAATAAGATTATGAAAAAATATAAGTAAAAAAGTTATGAACAAATAATTTATTTCTTTGTGCATTTAATTCAAAAGGAAAATCTTGTGGGATCACTATTTATCGAATTAAAAAAAACTCTCCTTAGGTTCTTACTTATACTTAGTCTCATATTATGGATTTCGACTAAGTTTCTCTACTCTTAATTCTCAAATTAACTAAACAGTCCTATGATACCAACTATAGTGACCCTGATTTTTCTTAAATATCTTATTACATCATTTTAAATACATAAACCTAAAATAACTAAATAAAGCGGATCCAAATTTTTAGTTTTTAGGAAAATTAGGTCTATACATAACATTTATGAAATAAAACTTAAATATTTATTTAATTCCTTCTTCTCTAGCTTTTTATTGGCCCTTGAATTCCCATTAGTACATATAATCACCTAAGGATATACATAAAAAAGGGGTGAGATAAAAGTCCAGTAAGAGGATAAATAAGAGCATGAAATAATATATCATGGGTGAGCATAATCATTATCATCATTAAATAGACATAGGATCATAATCTTGATAAGAAGCATTAGATTACAACATTGAATGTGAAAACGAATAAAAATGAAGCATCATGTCTTAGTGGTCAACTAACAAACATATTTTCAACCAAATATAGCATCATGATCACACATATTTCACTTTTCTCATGATATAAATCTCATTACCCAATGCATTGGAGTTCTATATAATTCCGGGTGCACCCGCCACATAATAACATTTACATTATCATGCATGCCACATAGAACTTATATCACTATTGAACATAAAAAACCATAGAAAGGAATGGGTTTCATTTTATAAGAATTAATTCAAGAAATTTGGGTTCCCAAATGACTGAGGTAATAACATACTTGATATAAGAATCATTAACCTTGAGTAAAGAAGAAACAATATCGAGAAGTAAAAGGTATGTTTATTTGAAAGAAGAGTTCTTTTAGAAAACATGGTTTTTGTCATAAATCCAAGTATAAAAAATTTATATAAAAAAATATAATATAATGGTGAAGAAATTATATTTAATGATTATCAATACTAAAAATGCAGTGAAAGAGGATAAACACAAAGAAAGAGAGTTGGGTTTGAGAGTTCCCCTTAACTTGTGCTTCAATGCTTTATTAAATTTAATATCATGTACAATCAGATTTTATCCATTAATTATCTAATTAAAAACCTTTTATACATAAATATGTTTCATTATGGTTTTATTATATTCTTTTATGGTCCTTTTTATGGGTTATAGAGTTAAATTTCATCGTTTCGGAGTGTTCATTTTCTTTGTTTTCACGATCGGTTCACTTGTATACATGAATGTAATTTCATGTGAAATGTAGATAAATATACAGAATTGTTATTATATGTTATTAATGATAATTCATAAGTTTTAGTGGTCTTATAAATTTTTTATATGGAATTAGGATGAATGATAAGATAAAAATGAAAGATGATCGTTTTAGGTTAATTTTTGTGGGTTTTTGATCACAACGAATTTGTTTTGTTTTATCATTTATAATTATTTATATATGTTAGTTACAGAACATAAAATGGATTATAAAATAAAAATTATAGTTTTTTTCAAACATTAAATGGTTTGATTAACTACTTTGAAGTTGTTAATGGAAAATGAAAGTGCATTTCCCATAATGTCGGTAAATTGACACATCAAATGGGACAATTTCATTTTTAGAATAAAAGAGGGAGAGGGTGGTGTTTAATGAGAAATATTTCATTATCATTATATAAGTAAAGTTATAAAAAATACTATAGTTATCACTCTATTTGTATAATATATGTTTAGGAGAATAGGAGAAATTAAATGAAATTGAAAGAAAATTAAAAGAAAAAGAGATAGGATTTACTTATTGAATTCTCCTCTTGAGATCCTACTTAAGGAACTTTGGATTGGTATTTTATGAGAAAGATAGCTCCTTGACATGGGTAAGAATCTAGGTAAGTGTATTGGGCATAATTTATCCAAGTCACAAAGTTGAGAGGTGTGAGGAGAAGAAGGTGTCAGGGGTGGTATTTACAGTAGAGAAGATGAGTGTTTTCTCAATATTATATTCATTAGTTTATTATTTTGGATCATTTATATGAGTAGTTTGATAATTATCTCTAAATATATTTAAATAATTTAGTATGATTCTTGATTAAGGTTCTTACATCATCTTTATATCAATAATGACTCAAAAAATCATTTATTTGACATTTATCTGAAACTACCATATTTTACTATTCATCAAAAATTCTAGTGCTTCTGAAAAATACCATAAATTCACCCTAACCATTTTTCAATGTTTAGAATTTAAAAATATAATCAATTTCAGGAAAATAGTTTCATAAATTTGTGTAATTTAATTTTTAATTAAAATCATCATTTACATGGAAGATACATATTTTAAAATTAAAACTCATTTTGTAACACATTGAAAAATTAAATAATATCTCATAAAACTATCTTAAAATCAAAAGAAATAAAAATATTATTTTATAGATACATTTTTCTAAAATAAATTTTCTTTTAAATTATTAAATTAATGATAAAATTATAATTAAATTTTTATGACTTACAAAAATTCCAACAATTAATTAATAACTTTTTAAAAAATTTAATTACTTAGTTTATGATATAATTAATCCATAATTTAACTTATAAGATGCCTAAATTTTATTTATACTTTCATGGGTGAGGCAACTATTCATTTTTTTCATTTTACAGCTCATGATTTTTATATTACTATTCTTCAATTCAAGTTACAATTTCATCAGTATTAGTTCCTTGACTTCTAGAAATAAATCTTATTTAATTAATTGTTAATTTATAAAGCTTTTATTATGGTCTCTAAGGGATCTTAATGTAATTTACACTATATGAAAATACTAAAATAAGGGAGAAATTATTTTGATAAAAGTTTGGTTCGTTATATATACCCACCTGGGGGATCACATTTTCCTGGGGGAATACACTTATATCACTCTCTGGACAACAATCCCAACAGTCCCAAGGTACCATAATTTTCTATATGGCCCAGAAATTGGCCAACAATATTGATTTTCCCCATATTCATGCTCGATGGAACTAAGTAACCTATGTAGTTCGACTATACCACACTCATTAAATTTAATTTACAACCGTATAATGTCTATAAATAAAAAAACATAGATTTATAAATAATTATTTATCCCTAAATGCTTGAGATGTCAATATGACATTCAAGGGTCCAACATGGCCCCTGTAATGTAATATATCCACAAGTGTTCAACATTAATAAAACAATTTCTTCAAAATATGGTTTATCACTTATAGTTGAAATACCATTGATCGCATGAAACATAAAAAAACATTCCTAAATTAAAGGAGTTGTTCAGTGGACCACAAAAAAATTCTATGTCAATTTACATTAAATGATGCATTTCTAACACCAGATCTTATCCAAGTCATATTCAAGTCCAACCAGTTATCCTCCATCAATGCAAGGCCCAATACCAATAAAACATACAAAACTTAGTTGATTTTATAAAATTATAATTAATCTTATAATTTGAAATAAATAGGAATAATTTCTTAAAATCTCACAAAAAGCATCTACTCAATGAAACATCAATAAAAATGATTGATACACCCCTGACATGCACCTGAACCTATGAACCCAATTAAAAATATAATTTAATGGTTAATATCATTTAATTTATCCAAAATAATATAAAATTATTCATGGAGAAATAAATAAATGGAAATACTATAAAATTACATGGGGAAATACTCTTAGAAAACCCTCTATGAATTCCATGTAAAATACACATCACCCCAAATTATTTCTATCATGATCATGTGGATATCATTACTAAACATAATTCCAAATAATCCAAAACATGTAACCAATAAATGGTAAACAAGTGAAAAATGATAAGGGATGGATTTTATGTAAAAACACTATAAATTTACTACTAATAATTCCCTGAATTGAATGGAAATTTTGGAAAATTGAAGGTGGTTAAGGTTTTGGAAAAATTGACCTCTGTGCATAAATCTAATCAATCAAAATTGAGAGGGGACAAACTAGAAAATTATAATTTTGTCCTTATTGAAAATATGTGTCAGAAGCACGGAAGTGACATGTTCTTAATTATCATGATGTTACCTTTAACATGATAAAGGGCGTACAACCCACTTGCCTCTAGCACAAAGGACCCCATAAGTTTCACAATGTGTCTTCTCTAGGTAATGTGATACCCATTGATAAACACCATCATTGAGTGGAACCCTTTTTCCTCAGGTGAACATTATATAAGGTTCTTAACCATACTTCATAAAGTTCATTATTTTACCCCACTAGTTATTTATGACCTTTTATTGAATAAATTAAATTTATTTTATTTATTTGATTTCCTGATAAACTATTTTAATCTTCCAGTACTCGCAACAATAACATAGCTTATATTACACGTGATACTGAGATTTAACAAAATAATGATATATTGTTAATATAGTTATTTAAATGGTACCACTATAACCTAGTAATTAAAATTACTAATATGATTAATAATATCTAATAATTAAATATTATGAATAATGGGTTTATAAAAATAAATCATATTGATAATGAAATATATAATTTTCGGTGAAATATTTATATGTTTTGTAAATATATTTTCCTCATGAGACTGCTCTTGATGTATTATTGTGAACCATAATAATTTTTTTTAAACTTTTATAAAATTAATCTTATAAAAAAACTTTAAGTTTTTATTTAATAATTTCAAAATTATCATAGGGTAAATCCCCATTATTTTTATGAAACGTTTTATTTTTTTAATGAATAGTGAAAAATACTAAATTTTAATTGAAAATTGCTTTTTTATTTAATTTATTTATAAAGATAAAGTATATTTTATATTTTATTTAATATTAAATTATTTCAATTACGCATATTTTAATCCAATATATTTCATTGGAATCAATTTATCCTCGAAATTGGATATAAAAACCTTGTAAACTTTTGATTATTTTCCCTTTAAAAACCCGCTTTCTCGACATATTTGTGGGATAAAATTTAAATGATTATTTTTCAATTATGTGAATGGAATTTTTCAAAATGGATTAAATATTTTTTATAATAATATTTTATAATTTCTAATAATTTTGTATTTATTTTTTTCAAAAATTAATAATGAATGTAGTAAAAATTAATTACCATAATAAAGGTAAAAATTGGTTTATCAAGGGTTAAACAAAAAAAATAAGCGTCAAATTTACCTATACACTTTTAAAGAAAATATTTTATTTTTATATTTAAACAACAAAATGTATATGTTTTTAATTTGATAAATTTACCACTGTATCATGTAAAAAACATGGGAGCACTGAACTCTTTTCAAAAAATCCATGTGTGCACTCTCCCCCACATATAAAAGGCTGCCGCATATCTTCCCTTCTTCACAAATTCAAAACTAATTGTATCATAAAATAACTAACAAAATAATCTCTAAAATTCACTACCCTCAACCTATAATCCTTAGTTTTGGCATAAATCTATCCCATCAAATGTTTTATACAAACCTAATGTGGGTACGTGAAGAAGAGCTAACATTCATCAATGAATGTTTTTATTTTATTTTTATTCCAAAAAATAATATAATATTTCATATATCATGATTATATAATAAAATCAGTATCTTTAATATACATATAAGTTTTAATGATATTTTCATGACGTAAAATCATCTTCACTTCCATAAAATGGTTACAAAATCATTTTTCGTGTGTATGGTGAACTACCCCCTTGAGATCCAATGCCGTTTGTTTTTCCATTACCACCTATCAACAAAAAAATAATGATGTTTTTATTATTTATATATGATATATATTGTCTTATTATGATTATTGAAATATTATATCACATGTTCAGTCATTATTTACATTTTTCCGTAATATGATAGTGTTCATGTGTACGACAGAACAGTGCATCGCGAAGCGATGACATACATCCAAAGTATAAATTGAATGCATTAAGAATGAGTTAAATACAAATATGAGATATTTATGGAATAAAACGATTATTAAATAATAATATATCATATAATTATCTTTTCTTCACTCCTACAAGGAAATAGAAATGGTGTTCTTGCGTACATACATCATATGGTCTCTATGAACGATGTATTTTATTTCCTATTTCTATTTTTTGTAGATTATTATAAATAGAAATATAATGAATATATATTATATTTATATCACTTTTATAATTCATGATATGATGAAATCATTATTAATGTAAAAGTACCAAATATATAACGAATCAAAACAATTATGAAAAACAGTGCGGTTTTTATGAAAAACGTAACTTTAATATCGAATTGTTAAAAAAAGGTTACAAAAAATTAATAATAAAATCATATATGATATGATATATATGAATAATAATTTTTAATATATTTATAATAAACTTATATTTATTATATATGAGGTTTTAATAAGTATTCCAGAAGTTAATACCTATGTTAAGGGATTTTTGTCCTACTATTACTTTCTAAGAGACAAATTATATATTCACCACATGTTACTTTAATGAGGTGTATATACTTCCCATGAATTTACTTTATGATGAATATACATAACATTATATATATATATATATATCATTTTAAGATCTTTATTTCATGGGGTTTATTGGTCAAAAGTTCCCAAATGGAAACTGATTTTCTCTCAATTTTTCTTCATTGAGACACAAATTATTTTATGCGCCTATATTAATATATGAGGTGTATATATAGCCCATTTGACATGTAATATCATGAATTTATTTATCCACTTGATAATTTAAGAAAAATATTATGTTATTTATTATTGAGTCTTATGAATCAATTTTATAAAAGTTGTAGAAATTTTATGTTACAATCTCAAAATATTTCATCATTATTTATGATTAAGTCACCAATTTTTAAATATCTTGTTCCACCTCTCAAGAATTCTTTCAATTTTTTTATCCTCTTGTTATTTTTGATATTTTTAGGTAATGGTACTATTCTTTCACTATTATGTACATATGATAATAAAGATAATTTTTTTTAAAAAAAATATGACTTTATTTATCTTTTTTGTCGGAAATATGTTTTTCTTCAATGACATAATTTTTGAAAATGTTTCAAATATGTTTTATTAAAATGTTAAGATTTATTAAATTCAATTTTACCAATGGTTGATTTTTTTTTAATTTTTTTGATATGAATGTTCATATCATTTTACAAAACAATGCCCACATTACATATACAATGTATGTGAAATTAACCACTATTTTAATATGTACAACATTAAAAAAATTTATGATGTGATAAAAAATCATTACTTCTAAGATTAATTTATATATATTCAAGTTTATTTTTAAAGAAATTATTTTTCAAATTTATTTCTGTTTTAAATTGTTTTTGTATGTGGAAATGATATTTTCTTAAAGAAATGTTTTTAATGGTATTTAAAAATTATTTTCCATAGAAGATGAAATTTGTTAATGTTACCTATTATTTTTTTGGAAAATGATCCAACAATACAATTCATATTATTTCTCTAAATGGTTAATGTTTTAAAGGACTGATGTTTATGAAACCCATGTCTCTTCCATGGTATATACCACGATAAAAAATTTTGAAACCTTGTTATTTACATAGATTATGCTATAATGAAATTATAATGAAGCATATATTTTTTTCCATCGGTTATGATGTGATGAAATTTTTATGATTCCAATTTTATTTCATGGGTTATAATTTGATGAATATTTATGATGTTATAGAACACATAAATAAGGTTTTCATTATGATATGTGTGGGACCTATATCTTCCTCTAATGAATTGGGAAAGGATTTATATCTTGTGAGATAAAATAGAAGGTAATGGGTAGTTAACTTGGTGTAGTAAAACAAGGATGAAATGAGAAGTGGACTTGGTTAAGTAATACATTGCTAAAATATGGAGTGAACCTGGTTCAATAAAAGGAATTTTCTGATATGATGTTCTTTTCAGTGATATTAACTAATATGGAAATGATTTTTATGGTTATGTGTATTAAAAATGCCATGTATTATGAAAATTATATTCTTTTGTGTCTCATTTTCTTTGATTCGTTTATGATTAACGTCTTATGAAATATCAATATTTATTCAAAGACACAATATTTTTATATTTGATATTCAGGGTATGGATTTCAAATTTCATTCTCAGGTTCTCTTACCCATATGATCATGTTTTTAGAGACCTCACTCATTTATCCACCAGAACAATGTTATGAGTTGAGTGACATTGGTCCTTACGTGTGGCTCCCCATATGAAAAAGGATGACAACTAGAAATGAGGGTGTAAAGAGATTAATGTTGGGATAATATAACATATGGCGTTGATATAATATTATACAAATAAATATAAAATATTGAAAAAGAAAGACCAACTGACTATGGACCAGTAACACACCCATGGTAGAAAAATACACAATATCCATAGAAGAAATAATAAATAATTACAATCCAAACCATTTGAAAAAAGTTAACATTTTGAAATTCCAATATTACTAAACATGCATCAAATATAGATCATAGAAAACAATAAGCATAATGGTATCCTATTTCTGACCATCATTGCAAACATATATAGGCATGTTGAAACATAAAGTAAAACTAAAATGGAAACATTAGATGAAAAAGAACCCATAATCCCTTACCTTCCATCCATTCCAACTCAAACACAACGATCTAGCTTCTAAACATGATCCTTTATCTAAAATAAAATACATAAAGTCAACACATGTACTGATGGGTCCATGTAGTGTGTGATAATGAATCTCATTAGGCCACAAAAAACATGTTCCTATCTTACATATATTATTTACTAGGTGTCTACTAAAAATTAAATAAAGACACACATGAAGAAATGAATAATAATAACCCTATTCCCTTGTGCTTAACAACCACAAGGAATCGACAACCTGCTTTGGCCAATGCCAAAATAGAGTATGGGAGAGGATCAATATCATCAATACAAGGGTATCCTCAGATGAAAGTTATACCAAGTGAAATCTTGAGTTCCACCTCAAAAAGAATCACTTGACCCCCACGCAAACCAACACCTCTTGTCCAAAAATATCTGATTTCCCAAAGGCACACCCTAGTCTCAAACCTAGCCCCATAGACATCATCTTTGAATATACCCCTTCAAAATAATCCCAATGTTAGAGGGGAAGGGATCTTTGTCCTCTAAGTAATAACATCATTGTCTGAATAACCAAGGTCCCGGGGAACGGCATTGCCTAAACTCCCAAGTAGTCATGGCCCTACAGACTCATTTACGGTGAGCCTCATCCCCTAACTGAAAGTATTAAAATTATAAATTGACAGATCCTAACCATCCTCATGGATTTGTAAAACTAGCACCTCCAACCATCATCCTATGTTCCAACTAATGGAGGCCTCTACCTACATGATTTACCACATCATCATCTGTCTCATACTATTTGCACATTATTCCAAACTAATAATTAGTCAATATGAGTGAGTAGAAATCACAATATAAGTCCCTAATATACACCAATATAGAACCTCATGACCTTTTGACCTTGTATCTCTATCTGATGGTGATCTCCATCTCACAACACTCTGTCCATTCCTATAACAAGATGAACTCTCTGCCACAACTCGATGACCATGTCTCCCAACCTGTGGGAAACCACCCATAGAATTAGAGCCTCACCCAACATGAAGATTAAATCACCTCATACCAGATAAAAAAATTCATCTCAATCATTAGTCAAATACCATAAAATTTATATGGAACTTAATCAATAAATATAATTAATTAAAAATAATTAAATTTAATAAAAAACACACCTTGACTTAAACTACCGAATGTCCAAACCCTCTCATAAGGATTAAAATAATTTTAGTCATGACTTATCATTCCCATACAAATATCATAAATCTAAATTAATTAATTAAATCACAAAAAACCAATTAATAGGGACTCACTTGCTCAACAAAATAGTGTTCTCAAAGCCTCACCACCAAAACACTCGTGAAAACATAGAGAAAGGTAAGAAACACCTACCTAATTTTGGTATATTCTTGCATTATCGATATTATCCTATAACTAAATCAAATTAAAAATAAAAAATAATTTTAACGAATTCATAGAAAATATGGTAAATTTTTTCACATTGATTTAGCGGTCTGTATGGTAAGAGAAAAGAAGAAATGATATGAGAAGATTGATGCACACACTGAAAACGTTTCAACGCACTAGATGGATCTTGAAATGAAGATGAAATGAGGAGTGGCGATCAAAGGATAATGGAGGATGAAATGGGATATATCCTCCAATGTATGTGTGATTTAGAGGGTAAAGGATAAGGAAACTTGTTAAAATGGGGGAAAGAGTAGTTTGTAATTTTTCCCACTTTTAATGGGACGTATGGTTAGCTCACACAATTTGGCTAACCGTGTGAAAAATGTGCAACTCTTGGTACATAAGTTTTAATCCAATCATGGTAATATCATATGTTTGTTATTAACTGTGATGGTCTTATTTATATCCACATGTTATGTGGCCCCAAACATGAGACTTACACATGGTTTAACCAAACTGTTCATAATCTGTGCAAGAACCTTATACTAAAAAATATATAGGTTCACACAGGGCCATATTCCCAAGAAATAAATATTTTCCAAACCATTATCATTTTATTTTGATGCCACATAGTTTCTATAGTGAGGCCACATAATTTTTCCAAACCATGATACCCAGTGTACATACATTGAAATGTTGGATTTTTGGAATCAGATGTACCGAAAACCCAACAAAAACATAGAAGCATTCTCCAATATTCTTAAACAATCTAAAAAATGCATTGTATTAATGAAACTATTGGAATTATGTTATGATAAATGGTAAATGATTTAATCTACACCCCAAACTAAAAAAATTAAAATAAGGATAAAAATTAAGTTGTTCCAAAAACATGAGACATCAAATCTACCCACTGTAATATAGATCAATGCTAAGAAATAAATCATAATGTTGTGGTGGTACTAAACACACCTATCTCACTAAAATTAACCAGGACTACCCCAAAATCAAAGGCATAGGTCAACCACCAGAATGTGATCTCCACCTTAGGGGTTACTTACCACGATCACTTCCCAAACCAAAAATTATATAAAATTGATGGTCCATCGACCATCCTAGGACTCAAAGGTCCTCCTGTGATGCATCACCACTTTTGTACCTCATCAGATGATCTAGTGTCATACTCGGCACCAATAATGTACCAAGACTCATAAAATACAAGACTCATGCCCATGAGTCCCATGAAAACTATGAGTTCCTTTATCTCGATAGCTGCTCAATGATGTCAAGGTGCCTCTCACCTCGTATAGAGCCTGCACCATACTGATGCCCTAATTTCTATGCTCCTCATGTAACTTGCATCTCCTTGATGCCCTGAGTCCAACATAACTAAATTAATACCACATAACATTTATTACCACATATATATTAGTTCCACACACCTTATATATATATATATATATAACGCCTCTGAATTGTAACTCCCCGAAAATCTAAAGTAGGAACACTGAATTCGATAGCATGTATGACACACAACACTGAACACATAAGGGAATTTAATATCCTGAGAATTTATAAAATATTTACCATTTTAAATAAATTAAATATAATTTATTTCTTTAAATATATATGACAATGATTTATCATACATCACATGCAACAATATGTTTTTATAACATATTGTGTTACGCACACAACTGAGTTTTACCAAAAAATAATATATTATTTAAATATTATTATCAAATATAATAAGATATAACCTAACCATAAAATTAGTGGTTATGAATAAGAATAAATAATTTATTAAAAATATATGGTTAAATAAAATAGGAAATGAATTCATTGGTTATTAATGAATTATAAATGAATATAAGAACAAATTGAATTTAAAGTGAATGTTTTAATAGAAATATATTTGTATGATCACAAAGTTGTTTTATCCAGAAAAATTAAATTAATTACCATTAGTGAGGGATATTAATGTAATATAAATTTTATATATTAAATAGAATACTTTTATATTCATCCAATAGATTTGATAGGAATGAGATAAGAACAAATCTAATATTACACATAAAAACCATTATTTTTTAAGGACTTTTTCCACATTTTAATAGAGAAAATATTTTAAATCCAATTTTTGGAACATTCATAAAAAATATATGTTAAAATAAGATTAATATTTTAAATCGTCCAAAAAAAATTATTTTATAGTGATTTTTGGTACTTTTTCAGAATGTTTCATTTTTAAAATGAATATTTAAATCTACAAAATTTTTATTCAAAACTTCTTTTTTCTATAATTCTTTTGTAAGTTAAAATTATATTTTTATTGGTTTTAAAGATTAATTACATCAAATATGAATCATTTAATACAATTTATTTTTTTGGAATCAATTTCAATTTGAAATTATATATAAAGACTTATAAAATATTTGATCATTTTTACATTAAAAAGATGTATTGTCATCCTGTTCACGACATTGAATTTAAATTAATTTCTTATAATTATGTGATTGTAATTTGAAAAATGGATTTCATATTTTTAATCATAATAATTTATAATTTTTAAAAACATTAAATTATTTATTGACAAAAAAATATTTTGAAAGAAAATAAAATTAACAACAAAGATTAAGGTGAAATTAAGATTAATTAAGGACTAAACCTTAAACTTAAGGGCCAAAATGACCTAGATACATGTCCAAAATCTGTTTTATGGTAATATTTCAAACCTATTATACCTTTTATCTAAATATTACCATTATTTTAGCCACCTAACATGGGAAAAACTAGGGTTTAATTCCCTCTCTCAAAATTTACAAGAGATCTACTCCTCCTCAACTATAAAAAGACACCAACACCTCCCACTTCCTAAAACCTATCAAGCCACATTGGATCAACCAATTAACACCCAAATAGATCGTCAAAATCAATCCTATCACCCTAGAATGATATTTTTGGGCATAAATCCATTTAAATAAGTAATTTGGTGAAAACCTTTAGGAGTTAACCAAAGAAGAGGTAACATATTTCCTGAAACTATTTTGTTTTTTTTTAAATTATCCAACCCATTGAATCTACTTATTAAATTATTGTATATGAAAACTGTATACTAAATATATTGATATGTTTTTAAGGGTTAAACCTATAGTTATACACTCTTCCAACAAATGGGTATCATACATACCATTTATGTGTATGAAGAACTACCACCTCACGAAATGATGATTGTTCATTCTTCCTTTACCACCCCTCATGGTGGTAATTAGGAAGAAAATTATGTATAGATATATATTATATGATATTTATAATTTATTTATAATTTTTTAAATTTTATAAATAACATAAATTTATGCTTTACATTTTTTTAAATACATTAACATTGTTTGTGGATGTGTGGACGAATACCTCCTAAAAGTGATGCAATTAGACCATACGATACATGGAATGTTTAAATGATGGTTTAAATTAAAAATATGTGACATAAAATAAATAAATATGATATTCATGAAATATATAACTCTCTATAAATATAATATATATCATTTTCTTAATTACCATTTCACACTCTTTAAATGTGATAACGTCGTTCGTGGACGTATGGACTACCGCCACCATGACATGATGTGATTCTTATTACATAACAACAATTCTATGTTTAGGTATATATGAATAAATATTATTTTATTTATTATATAATTATCATTATGTAAATAAAAATGTTACTTACCTTCTTTCTATAACAATCATTGAAAATTGGGATCGTTACTCAGGCGTATATACGACATATCGTCTCCATGATTGTAATGTTGGTTCATTTTTCATAACCATATTTAATGGTTCGTTTTAAAATTATAATTTATGAATAAATATTATAATTATTTCATGATTGTTTTTTCAGTGATTTTATATAATGACCCCTTTGACCATAGTTGACCTACCAATGTTTTTTTTACATAAAAACCAAATTTGGACAAAACACCATACATAAAATTAATTGTTTAAGTAGTTGTATACAACATGGTAATAAGTGAAATAAAATTTATGATAAAGATGATAAATTTTATAGATATATAAAAGAATTAACATAAGTTTATTACTCATGAATATAAAGACACATGAGACATGTCATCCTCAAGGTAATGGATTTTCCTATCACTTTTTACATCTGTGAGATAAATGTTATATTCACCACTTACTTCTTCTATGTGGTGTATCTACAACCCATTTTGATATATTATATCATTAATCCATTTAAATTCATTGTATTTAAATGTTTCATTTAATTTTCTTCCTTTTGTGGATTATGATTTAAAATGTATCAAATTGGTATGGGACATTTTAAAATGTTTAAAGATTATTTTACTTAAGAATAATTTTAATGATATTTTATTACTATTTATAGAAATTATAGGAGAAAATTCAATAAAACCTTTGATTTTAAACCACTTAAGTTATTAATTAATTTTTTCAAGTATTAGTACAATTGTCTAGTCTTTGGTACTCAATATGTTTTAGAAAATGTTTTTATGAAAACCCGACTTCATTATATCTCTAGTAGGAGAGCCTTATTTCTTAAAAAACCCTATTTTATAAAAAGGGTTTTAGAAAAAAAAATATTTTTGACTTTTATAAAATAATTTAGTAAATAAATTTTTACCCTTTTTCCTCTTACCCATTTTTTCAGAGGAATCTTCCTGTCACTTTCCCAACAAGGAATTTTTCTTACCATTCTACCATGAAAAAGGAATGTTCTTTTTTAACTCATATATATTGTATAGATTTATCCACTATCATTTTGTTGAATCTTCATTTTCATGTTTAAAAGGTCTATTTTTGAAGAAAATGTCTTTAAAATTGATTTTCCAATAAATTATTTATCTTATGGTTTTAAAAAATAAATTTATAATTTTTTTTCAAAATTATTTTAAATGATCATTTTTAGTATTTTTATTAATCAAAACCAACAACCCATTATTTATAGTTCACATGGTATATGTTGTATTGATACAATCCTTATTTCTCTTCTTGATGGTTTAGTATTGATTTTCCCTAGGATAGTATTTAAATTCACTTCATTGAATCATTTTAGTTCCCTTGAAATATTAAATTTCCTATGATCATATGAAATTTAATTTCCTCTAATTATTCATATCAATTTTCATTGATATGATTGTTTCTTGAACTATATACCATTTTTCATACAATGTTTACTTTGAATGTTACTTTATTATTTGTGGAAATACTAATAAATCTATATCCTTTATTCAATATGGATATTTGATAAGGCATATTATTTATTAATTAAATATACTACTCATTATGATGAATGATTTGGACATGTAGTGATTGGTGATGACCCTACATTATATATTCCCTAAATGCATCTATAGGTTCCCATGTCAAAAAGTTGAAAACATTAAATGGGTTTCTACCAATAGTTTTAAACTATTTGGTGGATAAATAATAATAGAAGAGTGTTACATGTGTCTGATACATGATGTCAAATATTTAAGTATTGCCTTAATTTTGATTCAATATTTATTATCCATTAGTTTTTCATTTTGAAAAAGATTATGGATGCATTGAATTATAATTTTATTGAGTAAATGGTATGCGTTTTTACTTATTTATCATTCCAAAATTAATATTCTCAATGATTCATTATTACTTATGTTATACTTCACCCTTACTGATAACTTGATCTCACCCTTATTTTTTTCCTTTACCTTACAAACCATGAAGTGTAATATGAATTATATGCATGGATATACTAGATAGAATAAAATTATCCTCAAAAGAAAAATTATTTTTTAATTATTGTATTCATTTTCAATACAATACTCATGTATATATCTAGTTTTCTAAGACTACTAAACTCCTAGGTCTTTTAGGACTTTATTATTTATAATCATGAAAATGTAATGATAACAACACACCTTATTTTTTATTTCTGGGTTTGGTTCACTATAGTTAGTATCAAAGGTAGTTTAGTAGAAACCTTGGAATATATATTTATAAAAAATAGATTATATAAATTAACCTTATGGTATAATATTAGGATAAGTATAGAATAATGACCATGAAGTTTTGTAAATTAGAGATTATGTTGGTATTCCTAGAAGTATTTCTCTGTCTAAATACTACAGATGGAAGTGGTTCTGGAAAATATGTACTAAGAGGTAACAACTCTGACATGTTGTTTTAGGACTAACTCGACATAACCTTCTACACAAAAAGCGAGCCTCATTAAAAACCATATTTGACAATCCTGAGGGATATGAATATGATAATTTAACTTTTATTTACAAACCAATATGATGGAGTTTGAAAATTAATAACCCAAGTTAAACCTAAGGTGTATGAGATTGAAAATAATGTGTTTTTATTTAGTTTTCCTATACATGAATAATTTTTTATATGACTATTATCACTCATAATATAATTTCTGTTTTTAGTCAATGGGTAGTACATGAAAAAGTCAAGTGAACATTGAACATAAAAGAAAAGGTGGTGAAAAAGAGAAACCAAATGAGGTGTTGATTTGAGTTAAGGATATCATTTTTATTACTAATCAGTTTGCTAGAAATATGATTAACAACATATTCCTTAACCAACTCCTAAACTCACGAAACATGAAAAGGATATAGTTTTCTAAGAGATCAAGTGGTGAATACCATGGAGATAATAAGGCTTTATTTCAATCTTGAATGAATTTTTTTAGGATACACATAGGAATGTGTCACAAGGGAATGGGGAGATGATTTATTTGTGGGAAGGAATTACATGATTCAATGAATTGATGAGGAAAAAACGAAGACTACAATTGAAGGAAATGAAAATCATCATAAGTAATAATTTATACTTAATTTCCATAATGGTGTAGAACCTAGAAATTACTCAATTCAATGCCCTCTTCTAGAGGGTGAACTGTTGACCAAAGAAGGATCTTTGTGGAAATAAGTGCTGATGTATTAATGTTTTAGGGTTTTATTAAAAACTTTAGTTAAAAGGATGTTTATTAAGTAACCTTATTTCATGGATTTATATCATATTTATTTTTTAAATTATTTTAAAATGGTTCTATAAAAAGAAAATGTGTATTATTGGATGCAACCAATCATGTTCAACAAAGACATAGGTTTTGAACCCATGACCTAAGAATGATTAAAATGGAAACAACGGACCTATATAATGTATAGGATAATATGTCATTGTTTTAATTTAATTTTTTTTTTAAAATATTAATGATGAAGTAATAGTGTAAATTGTTAGATTTAATGATTAATTTCCTAACTATATTGTATTTGTATAATAGTTAGAGACTAATTTAATGAATTTTAACTCTATTATGGGCATTACGATCCATTAAATGTTAATTTTAGTTCTTTAGGGATCAATGTAATTTTTTGGATAACTAATTATTAATGTAAGGTATAAATTATAATTTTATAAATGAAAAAATAAAAAATTGAATTTTTCATATGATATTAAAATGTATCATGTAATTAAATTTCCTTATACTCTTAGCTATTAACGGAATTTCTCACATGAGGAAAAGGATCTTAAAAAAAATGTTTTCCTAATAACTTAATTTTTGTTGAACTTATGGTCTTCTAAACCATCACAAATTTATGACTTTTAGGACCTAAACATTCCATTGATCATTCACTAGTTTGTGATTGATAACCTCAGTCACTCTATAAAAATATTTATTCTTTTCCTCCATGTACATATATCTACTTTCCACTAGTGTTATACTACTAAGAGACCTATTTATATGTTATTCTGTGTGACCTTTGAACAACCCATTCTTTCTTTTCTAGAAGATTTAGTAAATTACCCTCTCTAGATGTAGGATTTAAAACATAGAAAATATCAAACAATATATCTATAAGACACATTTTAAATTTTGAGGATGCAATTTAATTAAGGTGGGAAGAATGTAATGGCCAACAAATCTAAAGTAGGAGCATTGAATTTGATAGCTTGTATGACATGCAACCACAAGCATATAAAGGAGTATAATATACCAAGAATTTATAATATATTTATTATTTTAAATAAATTCAATAGAATTTATAGATTGAAATGAACACGACACTAAGTTACAAAATGACGCATGTAACAATAATTTTCTTCAATGAATTGTGTTACACACAAGACTGAGTTTTATCAAACAATAATATCTTAATAATATATTATTATTTAATATAATAAGATATAACCTAGTCAATAAATTAGTAGTTATGAATAGTATTAACTATTTTATGAAAATACATGGTTAAAAAAATATTAAATAAATTAATTGGTTACTAATAAATTATAAATGAATATGGGAACCAATTGAATATAAAGGGAATGTTTTTATTGAAAACTATATTTATAACCCAAAACTATTTTATCATAATAAATTTAATTAATTATAATTAGTGCTTAATATTAATGTAATATATATATATATGTATATATCCAACAAAATATATTTTTTATACTCATCCAATATATTTGATAAGCATGAGATATGGATAAATCCAATATTACACATAAAAACATATATTTTTATTAAGAAACTTTTAAATCCTTTTAATAGATAACATATATTAAATAATTTTTTTAACTTTTAAAAATATTATATGTTAAAATAAACTTAATATTTTAAAGAGGAACCTAATTTTTTAGGGTGTATTTTGGGCATTTTTCAGTGAAGTTTCATTTTAATGAATAGCGAGAAATAATAATTTTAACTCAAAATTTATTTTTCATCTAATTAATTTATAAGGATAAATTTATTTATTTTTGGTTTTAAAGATTAATCAGATCAATCAAGTCAATTTTATATATTTTAATCTAATTTATTTAATTGGATTCAAATTAACATTGAAATTGGAAAAAAAATATTGAAAACTTTTAAACATTTTTACTTTAAAAACCTACATTGTGGTCCCATCTGTGGGATTTAATTTAATTTAATTTATTTCAAATATGTTATTTGAATTTGGATAAATGGATTCTATATTGTGAATAATCATGATTTATATTTTCTAATAATGTTATCTTATATTCCCCCCGTAAATATTAGTAAATTTAATTGAAATTAATGACAATGATTAAGGTTCAATTAAGCTTTCCAACGTAATAAACCTTATTATTAAAGAGAAAATCACATAGAAACTTTTCAAAAATATATTTCATGGTAATATTTAGATCCTATAATCTCTTGTATGTAATTGGGACATTATTTTATCTACTAAACATGGGGAAAACGTGTGTCGAATTCTCTTACAAAAAAATTACAAGAGAGACACTACTCCCCCACTATAAAAAAGCTCTCACCCCTCCTAATTTCTCACAAAATAGATCATAAAAATCCCTCCCCTAATACTACAATATTCCCTTTGGTATTAAATCCATACAATGAATCCCTTTGGTGTAAAACAAAAGGAGTTATCCAAAGAAGAGGTAACATATTTCCTCAATCTCTATAGTATTATTTCCATTATCCACCCAAAAACTCTCCTTATTCCATGATTATATTACAAAAAAATATCCAAAATATAATGATATGATTTTATTTTAGTTTTTCTACCTACAATACACACACTTCCATCTAATGGGTAATGAACATACCATTTATGTGTATGGCGAACTACCACCACACAAAATGATGATAGTTCGTTCTTCCTTTACCACCTCTTGTGGTGGGAATTATGTTGAAAAATATATGTATATATTACATATATGATATTTATTATTTATTATTCTTATTTAATTATATTATAAATTCCATTTTGTGTAAATACGATAACATCATTTGTGGAAGTGTGGACTACTGCCTCCTAAAAGTTATGTGATTCGATCACATGATACATGGAATGTATAAAGGATTTTCTTAATTAAAAATATGTGACATAAAAAATATATATTATGTTCATGAAATAATTAAATTTCTAGAAATATAATATATATCATTTTCTTTCATACACTTACACACACTTTCACACACTTAAAAAGTTATAACGTTATTCGTGGACGTGTAGACTACTGCCTGCTCGACCCGATGGGATTCCTTTTACATCACAATAATTACATATATAACTATATATTATTAAATAATATTTTATTTATTAAATAATGATCATTCTGGAATGAATTATGTTACTTACCTTCTTTCCATATAAATCATTACAATAATGTGAACGCTACTCATATACATGTATGACCTACCGTCTCCATGATTGTATAGATGGTTAAAATTTAATAACCATATGTAATGATTGTTTTTAAAAGAATATTTTATGAATAAATATTATAATTATTTCATGATTATTATTCTAGAGATGTTATATAAGGACCCGCTTGACCATATCTTACCTATCAAGGTTGTTTTCAACACATAAATAGAATTTGGTCAAACCACCCGGCGTAAAAATAGTTGTTTTAGTAGTTGTATACAATATGGTAATAATTGAAATAAAATTTATGATAAACATGAAAAAGGTTATGAATCATGTAAATACTTAACATATGGTTATTATTTTGGAATATAAGAACACACGAGACAATTTGGACTCAAGGTATGGTATTTTATCTCTCTTTTTTGAATTTGTGAGATAAATTTCATATTCACCTCATAATTATTTTGTGTGGTGTATATACTATCCATTTTTATATATTATATCATTAATAATTTTATATTTATTGAAATCGAAACTTTCATTTATTTTTATAACATAATATTTCTAATGATTTAAAATGTTTCAAAGTGGTATGTGACACTTTGGAGTGTTTAAATATTGTTTTCCTAAAGTATAATTTTAATGATCTTTCAATTAAATTCGAGGAAATTAATGAACATTGTTAAATAAACCATTTATATTTCATATCCTCTATCTATTCATAACCCTTTTCAAGTAGTAATACTATTTATCCACTCTTTTGTACTCAAAATGTTTTGGAAAACGTTTTTAAAAAAACCAGACATCATTCTCTCTCTAGTCGGAGAACCTAGTTTCTTATAAAAGTCTTGTTTTCTAAAAATTTTAAAAAAGTTTTTTACCATTCCAATTTTTTTTAGTAAATACATTTTTACCCTTTTTAATATTTTACCAATGTTTTAAAAGGAATATTCTTTTCACTTTTTGTAAAAGGAATTTTCTTAACCATTTTACCATGAAAAAAGATGGTTCTTTTTACATAATGTGGAATGTATGAATATACCCACCATCATATAAATGAATCTCTCTTTTCATGGTTAAAAAGTTTCTTTTTTATTTTTTTATTTCAAAATTAAGGTTAAAAAATGTTTTTCAAAAGGTTTTTCAAAACAAAATAATGTTTTCCTTGATAATGATTTAAAAATATATTTTTATAGTATTTATATACATCAATAACAACAACCCTTTTTTAATCCTCTTGAGATATGTTTTATTGATACCATCCTTATTTCTCCTCTAGATGGTTTTTGATTTACTTTTCCAAGGATAATATTGAAATTCACTTCTTTGATTCCTTTTATTCCCCTTGAAATATTAAATTTCTAATGATCATTTATTATTGAATTTTACCTTATTATCCAAATAACTTTTCACGTATATGATTATTTATTGAACCGTATACTATTTCTAATATGGTGTTTACTTTGAATGTTTTTAGATTATTTAGGGAAATAATGATAAATATATATCCTTTATTCAATATAGATATTTGATCAGGCATGTTTTATATTAATTAAATTGATTACATGATATAAGGAATAATTTTGACATGTAGTGAAGGGTGGGGCCAAGACATTATATAGCCCGTCGATGCATCAAAAGGTTCTCATGAGAAAAAGAAGTTGTATAAATTGAATGGGAATATACCTATAATTTTAAAATTTCTGGATGATAGATTATGATAGTAGAAGTTTTCATGTGCCTGAGACATGACTTCCAATAATGACACATTTCATTCATATGGATTCAAAAAAAAATTTCTATGATATTTCAACTTTAAAAATGTTTATGGATGCATTTAATTATCAAATAATTGATTAAATGGTATGTGTAATCGGTTATTTACATTTCCATAATTATTATTCTCATTGATTCATTATTTCATCCCTTATACTTTACCCTTTCTAAGAATTTGATCCCACCCTTATATTTCTTCCATTCCCCAGGAATCTAAGAAGAAAATTATGAATGATATATAGGGATATACTATATGGAATAAAGTTACCCTCAAAAGAAAATAATTATGGTGTAATTAATGTATTCATTTTTAATACAATACACATGTATGTATCTGGGTCACCAAGAATACTAAACTATTTCTTCCTTTGAGATTTTATTCCATGTAATCATTCCAATGTAATGGTATCACAACACTAGATTGAGCCTTCTAAAGTTGGATCACAAAATTAACTGATGCCAACCTTCTATCCATCATTTGGTTAATCCATAGATACATTAGATGCACCCTGTGCACCCAAAACATACATTGATATATAATTTCTATTAAAAACAAACAAAACCATGTCATGCCCATTGAATAAATATAACAGTAACTAGATCCTCGACCTACTTTGTAGCTTGTAGCGCTATTGTGTGCATCTGGCATGAATCTTACCTACCTAAGACTTTCCCTCTCGATGGTTATACACTATTCATCAGCCAATAAACCCATTATTAGTTCCCAATTTCTCTCCCATAACTTCAACATATAGTTGTATCTTGACTACAAGCACCTAATACCACACTCGATCCAATCTCAGAACCTTGAGTCTGCCCTAGTCCCTAACTGTTGGATGCCCAAGAAGGATTCATGAAGAACCTCTTGATATAACATACCTATTCTCATGACCAACACAAATTTAGTAAAAAATCAAAACTGAGTCCCCACATGTCCCGATTTACCACACTATAAGCACACCATCAAAGGCCCACTCTTTTATGGTCTGCCTAATTCCATGGTATGATTTTTCTGCTGTAACCCTTTTTGGCCTTACTTCTTTCTTTATAATGGGATGGAGCTATAATCACCTAACACCATCACATGTCTAGAATAAATATGATCCATCAAATTTTCATTGTATATGATTTTATGACATGCCACCTCTAATAATGAGTCTAACCTAAAGATGTTCACTGACACTCGAATGGAATTTCCTAAACCATCTTCGAAACGCCTCACCCTTGAGGTGTCATTGAACACCATAATGGGTGTAAAATGAGATATCTCATTCAATGTGATTACATATTCTATAAGAGACATGCCACCCTACTAAAAAATCAATAAATCTTGATCTCACTCTAACCTCAGCATCTATGGGAAAAAGTGAATGATAAACCAGGCCTCAAAGTCTTAACAGGGTAGTCCATCATGTCTGTCTGCATGAACCTGCATGTCCAACTAGCACGTAGTTGGTCCTCTGAGCTTGTACATGTCCATATTCACCCTACATTATGGGGGTGTCTCAAAAAACTTTAAGATCATCTTCATCGACTCAATCCAGTTCTCAGTAGCCAGCACAGAACCCACTACCAGAACTAGTGGTGGGTGCTACGAGTGGAATTCTTGAGTCAAAAACTAAAAAAGTATCTTCTCCGTGAGCTCCCATATTATTTCCTTGGATAGCACATAAGAGAATACCTTTGATCTTATCATCAATACATGACACAAAATCTATCAAATTTGGTAGCTGACCCACCTAAACCGATACCTATGGCTCATGAACTACCTGATCCCCGATGGACTCATCCTGACCCTCATGGGTCTCAATCTATGACTAATCCTATAGTACTAAAACACTACCCTCTTAACACTACAACATTATTTATCTTTGTCATAACCCATTTAATAATAAAACATGGTCACACAACCACAATATCATATATATAACAAAAATAGGGAAATAAGTAATAGGAAGCATTATCTCAATACTCATACCCATCCCCATCGCAACCTTGTCCCATGAAATCCGACCTCTTGGACCATTACCCTCCCATATAAAAGCCAATTATCCCATAACAATATGCCTTCATGGCCATATCCCTCAGGCCATTCCCATCATGACAAACAACGTCACCTCAAACCGACGATCACATCACCCAACCTAGTGATCAATATCACCTCATATCATAATTCATGCATGCTTCTATAAGATATAGGCCTATAAAAGATATATTTCACATATCAAAAATAATTTTTAACACCTCTACAAACCTATATTAAAAATTATCCTATCTTCCTAGCAAGAAATAATTACGAAACACCCCTTTCAATACTGGGAATAGGGTAAAACAACTCCTCCATTAACATACCAGGCCAAGGGTTATATTACATAATCTGTGATAACCACATATAAGTGCACTAGTAATGGTGTAAATAAAGAAAATATAAAATTATTAAATGAGAATAGAAATTCCCACCCATGGAAACTTGGTATGCCCTCCGTGCCTGGGGCTATAGCCACCCAAACATGAGTTCGTAACACACTTCTCACAACATAATAATATCCGGTCAAACACATACCAAATAGTAATACCAACATAAAATATAATAATCTAGATATCATTAGTTTCCCAATGAACTCCACCAATAATTCCCCATCAAAAACTATACTGGTACCATTTGTAGCACCCCGACTAGTTTAGCTACTCGAACAATTTTACGAGATGAGTGCCACTAGGCCTTAGTCTTGCCTCCCTATATGACAATGTTTATACACTTGTGTGGATGTTTTAAATAGGTGATTTTGGGGAGACTATAGCATATGGTGATAATATAATAATGGTCTACTAAATATAAAGTAGTGGAAAAGAAATAAAAATAGACATTGGACTAGTATCACACCCATGGAGGAAGCGCAATCAATAACATCAGAAAAAATAAATCTAAAACAATTCATAGAAGTAATCATTAAAACATGTCATTGTGGATAAACATACATATATAACAGGTCATATAAAATAAAAAAATTTAATTTCACCCATGTATGGCCATCATTACATACATATATTGGCATTATGATACAGAATGGAAAAATAAACTAAAAACTACCGTTAAGGAAAGAACCCACCGTCCATTTACTTCCAACCAAAGAAAACTAAAATACTATGATATGTATCTTGATCCTGAAACATTACCTAAAAAAATACATAAAGTTTACATGTGTCACAAAGATATCATGTAGAGTGTGATAAATAATCCCAGTAGGTCTCCACCATCATGTTCCTATCTTACGTCAGTGATTTAAAAGGTGTCTACTAAAAAGTAAATACAATAGAATATGTACATTATTACTTCGGGATCAACATCCACATAGAAGCGACCGCCTTATTCATCCATTGTTAAAGTAACATAGTTGATAGGATCTTTAGAATAAATTCCATGTCATCTACTGATGAGAGTCAAAATAGTCATACCCTTAGGTTCCACCTCTAAATGAATCACATGACACCTCATCCCATCCAAAACCTTGTGTCCAACAATATCCAATGTCTCAAAGTCACACCCTGATATCATACATGGACCTAAAAACCATTAATATAAAGAAAACCCATTTACATAATGATAATCCTTGAAGGCACAATGATATCTATCCTCTATGTAACAACATTTTTGGCTCAACAGCTGATGTCCTGAGGAATGGTTATGCCTATCCTTCAAAGTAGTTATATCCTAATGGACTCAAGTAAGAAAAACCAAATCCCTCAACTAACAGTCTCAAAATTTTAAACCATTGTATTGTCACAATCCCCATGGATTTATACTATTATAAGCTTCAAAAATCCTTCTAAGAAAAAACTAACAGTGGCCTCCTCCCACACAAGTGGTCAATACCACCTAATTATCTACTCCCTATAGTGTACACATGACTCTAAACAACTCATGGGCTAACATTAGTGAAAATAATTAACCAAATAAGTCCCTAAACCATAACAATCTAAGACATCATTCCCATTCAACTATGTCACTCAATATGATGGTCATTACCACCTCATATCACTCAGTCCACCCCCGCAACCCTACTACTTCGCTGTCTCAACCCGAAGACCATGTCTCCCAACCTGTGATCATCGTCACCCATATATTCTGAGACTCACCCAACATGGAGATTATATCATCTCATACAATATTTAAAATTACATATCAATCCTCAAATAAATCCCATCATGTTTCCATGAAACTCAACCAACCAATATAATTAATTAAAAAAAGTTTGATTAATTAAAGAACCCACAAAAACCTAAACTACCCAAGGTCCAAAGAATATCACAAGGCTTATGATACTTATATTCTTGATTGATAATTTCTATATTCATATCATAATATTTATTTAATTTTTTAAATTCCAATAATTCAATTTATAGTGTCTCCCTCAGTCAACACAACAATGTAATAAATGATGCACCCCCAAAACACATGTAAAAAATGTTGAAAGGTAAGAAATAGATACATTATTTTAGAAGAATCATTCACATACAATCATAGAATATAACTAGATATGATTCAAAAGAAAATAATGTTTTAGATAGGAACCTTCAAAATAGGGTGAATCGTCTCGCACAGATTTAGCGTTCTGTAAGGTGAAAGAAAAGAAAAAATTATAAATATGGATTGAAGAACTCATTGTTGTTGTTCCAACACACCCAAAATATCAATAAACAGATATCATATGGGGAGTGTAGCTCAAAAGATAATATAGGGGGAAATGAGAGAGTTCTCCCACTTCTTGTGCAATTTGGAGGAGAAATGACGATGAATTTTGATAAAAGGGAAAAATGTTGTTTGGATGTTTCAAACTGTTAATGGGACACACAGTTGGCTCACATCGTTTGGCTAACCATGTTCCAACCATGAAATTATTGATTCCTAATATCAATTACACATACTTTTATCTTTATTTTTTTTGGATAAACCATATCGAGCCTATTCATAGCGATTGGTTAAGTGGCACTAGGCCGACATCTTACACACGGTTTTTCCCAAACTCAATGCATTCCATGTGAATTCCTCATCTAAAAACTGGAGAGTTTCACATGTAGTTTTCAATCCAACTAGCATGGGTTTCCTAACCATGATCAAATAATTTGTAGGAAACATGGTTACTATTGAGAGGATGCATTCTTTTTTCAATCCATGCACCCTAGTTTTCACACATGGAAAATTTGTTTTTTCGGTATCTGACACAACTGTAACAAAAAAACACAGAGTAATTTTTCAAGATTCTAAAACCCATATAGAAAACAACTCATATAACTAAAGAAACTATCTAAATTAAGTTCCAATAAACAATAAAATTTTCTATCTACCCACCAAACACTAAAAATTTAAAATGATTGAGGAATTCGACCAACTCCAAAACCCCAAGATGTTACAATGTTATGATTATGTATCTACAATTTTTAAACTTCTTTAGCATATGACCTCACCATTTCTTATTTTTCATTTCCCCTAGTCATGAAGATATATATTATGAATGATATTTTGATGAATCAAGATATGTGTCAAAAAACGTTGTGGGAGAATATGTAACTGACATATGGACTAGTGTTTATGTTTCCATGTTTCCAAAGGCACTATTCTATTATGTTTATCGGGTGTCTATCTATGTAATGAAAAAAATATTCATAAAAAATAAGGTATTATATATGTATGAAAATTCTATATATCTATATTTGGTATAATATAAATGGTTTAATTATCCTTTGGAAACTTGGAAGAGAAAACATTAGTGGTACCCCTTAGGGTATTTCTATAGATATGTCTAATGATGAGTAAATGTATAGGAAAATGTCATGTAATTTTATTAAAGGATATTCTGAGAGGATTCCTAAAAATAAATCCATGTCAGGATACTAGAAGTGAATTTTTCTATGAAATAAATATACCTGGGGGAAACAACCATAAAATAACTTTATTGAGATATACTTGATAATTAAATGGTGCCTGAAAATTGGTTTTTCTGCACATCTAGTTTGATATTCCCAATGGATATGCTTTAGAAATTAAAAAACTATTTACAAAGAAACCTAAAGAATTTAAATAGAAGAAAAATTTTAATTACCTAGGTTAAAAATAAGGCTTCATTGATTAAAGTATAATATTTCATGATTTTGACATCTTGTAAGTGTTTTTTCATGATTATATGGTTCCATACTATGATTACTACCTCATACACTAGGATTTTTGGTTTTAGTCAATTACTAGATCCTGAAGGAACCATATTATAACTGATTGAAATATAAAATGCATTGATTATACTCTTGATAATACAAACTTTATGGGAGATAGAAATAAAAATATCCATTATATGCCCACACAACTTTATCAATCTATGAACCATGCATAACTTTCATATGAGTAGAGTAAGGAACAACATTTAGTTGCGTACTTCATAAGGAAAAATACACCTTCCTAAAGTGTAACTTGTAATCCACTAGATTCTAATAATTTTTTTAATACCACATAAAATATATTTTCTATTCTCCAATGTGTATAACATGAAAGTCATTTTGGTTTTATACAATTTGGTAGTTAGATACGGTCAATGAGGGACTCTTTTTAAGAATACGATCTAATAGGAAGAAGTTGAATCCATAGATTAAGATGAGTTCAAGAACTTAATATTCAACAACTACTTTCATATTATTATGTATATCTTGATGGAGAAGGAGTTCCTTTATCTATTGAAAAAGGATGACGAATCTGTTGGTACCTATAAGGAAAATTTTACAAGACTTTACAGGTACGAATATAGTATTATCATCCGACTTGAATGTAAGGTTGATTGATTATTTAGTTTCTTAAAACCAATTATTTTAAGGGAGTAATTCATAAGAAAAATATATACCTATGAATTAATGGTTTTATGAGAAATCAATGTAGAAATAGAAGTTGTAGTGATGTATCAATCTCATGCATTTTACAAGAAAATGGAGGCGGTGTTCAAATGAAAATCTAAGAACCATGAATATAAGAAGATAAGATTCCCTTTATTCACTTAGTATTATATGTAGAATGGAATAAATTTTCATAGGGGTACTAGTAAATGTTTTATGTTTGGAAGGTAAATTCATATATAAATTGGTTTCCAAAGTTACCAGAAGAAGTTATCTAATGATTCAAATAGAAAGAATGATTCCCAGAATGCAGCTCCCCCACTTTTGTGCATCAAGTGTATGGAGAATGAGAATTATGATAACCAATTCCATAACCTGAGGGTTATTGAAGATAATCAACATCAATAACCTCTTAAGTTGAGGTAAAAGGTAAAATATCATTTTATCATTTTTCTAAAAATGGGATTGATAACAATGTAGTGAAAGGTACACTTACCATAAAATCTAGAACTTATAATGTCTTATTTCACTATATGTAAACCCATTATTTCATATCAAATGAAATTTATAAGGGTATAAATATTCCACCCAAATGATTAGATGTGGAATTATAAAAAAACACATAATGGTTTGACAATCGTATCTCATGTCAGGGATTATTTTCTAGTTGATGTTGGTAATAATGTGATTCTTATAAATCGTCTCATTCTTCCTTTGGTTGAATTTGATGTCATCCTAGGCACGAATTTTATTTATCTATATAAATCCTATATCAATTTTCATGGAATGGAAGTTATATTTGATATTTCATGTCAAACAATGATTTTATATCAATGTGAAGACATGTATAAACTTCTAATAGAGATTATATCCATTTAATGAGTCCCAATTCCCGTTTATATGGGGTGTTTTTCTCAAAGGTTTGAGGAAAAACTAAAAATTGTTGATATTACTATTGTTCATAAATTTATAGATGCCTTTATAGAACATTTTCCTAGTTTTCCACTAAAAAATGAAGTCATGAAACCAACATAAATCTTATCTAGTTTTATATAGATTTCTAAGAATTCATATTGAATGGACCCTATTGATTTATAGTAATTGAAGAAGGAACTCAAAGAAAACCCTGATAATGTATTCATTTGCCCAAAAGTGTCCATTTGGGGTGAAACTGTCAATTTTTTAAAAATAAAGATGGATCAATACAACTCTGTATTGATTATTGGGAGCTAAATTAGATCATAATTAATAACTTTAATCGTCTTTCAATATTGATTACTTGTTTGAACATCTTTACAAGGGTTATTAGTTTTCCAAGATTGAACTTCATTCTAGATATTATCAATAGATATTTATGAAGGAGGATATACCCAAGATAACATTCCATATAATGTATGATCAATATGAATCTGTAGTGATTACTTTCAATCATACTAATTCCCTTTCCATGTTCATGGATTTAATGATTAGAGTCTCTTGAGATTACCTCGGTCAATTTTTGGTATTATTTATAAATGATATTCCAATCTACCAAAATAGAAATGATGATCATGAAGACAACTTGAGAATATTATAAATGACACAATAGAAAGTGAAAGAACATGAAAATTTTAAAAATTCTGAATTTTGGCTGCAAAATGTTTGATTATAGGTCATATAATTTCAAGAGAGGTTATATCTGTAGATCTATCAAAGATGGAGGCTGTTGAATGTTGTCTCATAACTACCATAATGAATGAGATCCATAGTTTCCTTGGTTTATCTTAAAATTATCGATGGTTTGTAGATCATTTATATTGACTAACTAATCCTATGAACATGTTAACATAGACGGAAGACAAATCCCTCTGGAAAGATAAATGTGAGGAAAATTTTGGGGCACTGAAGATAAGGTTAGTTAGTGCCTCTGTTCATAAATTAACCTATAGTGGAGAAAGTTTTGTAATCTATTTTGATTCATTCAACAAGGTATTGGGATATGTTATTATGTAAGATAACATGGTTATATCTTATGAATCATAAAAAATAAAAATTCATGAGAAAAATTACAAAAATAATTATTTTCAGTTAGTTGCGGTAATTTTTTCATTAAATATATAGAGTAATTATCTTTATTGAGAAAAGATTGATATATATAATGATAAAAAAATTTGAATTATATATTCAGATAGTAGGAGTTGAAGAAATTGTAGAGAATATGGTTAGAGCTGATTGAGGATTATGATGGCTCAATACATTACCACCATGTGAAAGGGAACTAGGAGGCCGGTGCATTAAGTTGAAAGGATAATTATACATTATACATGATGAGGATCACAAAGGATTAATTATTTTTAGATTTATAAAGGATTGGTCTGGATATCCAAATATAAGGTAAAACTATTGTCTTTCTGAATTGAATGTCAAACAATCTATCTAAGTAAGGATTAAAGAGGAAGAGAAGGAAGGAATAGAGAAAAAATAAAGTTAGAAATTATATAGATTTAATCCTGGATCACGATGGAATTATAAGGTTCTAAAACCATGTATGAATTTAATCCACACCATATTTGAAGAATTATTTTATAGAGTAATCTCATAGTTCATCATTATCTATTAATACTAGAACTACGAGGGTGTATATATATTTGAAATAATACATCTAGTTGGATGGAATGAAGAGAGATATTGAAGAATTTTTATCTCAGTTATTGGTATCACAAAAAATTATAGATGAAAGAAAAAATTCTAAGAGTATGTTGCATCCATTTCCCATACCATAATAGAAATATGAAAATATCACCATGGGTTTCTTCATTGGAATCCCCAAAAATCTAATGGGTATAATGCTATAAGATTTTAATTGATATCTTTACAATGTCAACACACTTAATTTCTATTATAGAAGAGTTCTACTTGGATAATATTCATAGGATATACATTAATGATGTGTTAATGTTGAATAGAGTACCAAATTCCATTATATATGATCGATATCTGTTGATTCTCCTTTCTGTCATAGAGTCTAACGTCTGAAAAAGGGAAATAACTTAGTCCAAAGTGATTCAACCTTTGAAGAAACAAAAAAAATCGACAAAGGGATGAAAAAGGAGAAGATTTCCCATAAGTCGCGCAAGTTTCCCCATAGTCGCGCAAATCCAATTGCGCGACACATTATGGTCGCACAAGTGACTTGTGCGACCTAAGTGATAACTGCCCGGGGTCTTCTCCTGCCTATAAATAGACCATATGGGCCCCCATTCGAGGAGGTTTTTTTTTTCCAGAAACTCAAATTTGAGCTCCCGGTGCCCTAGTCTCTTCTCAAAGCTTCTGAAACACTTCTAAGGTAAATTCTTACCTAGAACGGAATATCTAAAGAGAGAGAGAGGAAGGCTTTAGTGTTGAAACTCATCAACACATGCGCGCTTGAGTGGCTATCCCTTAAGGGAAAAGGGCCACACTTGCGCGCCGCCTTACTCCTTCAATAGATCTTGCACACCCCTCTTCTAGAAGAACATCAAGAGGATTCTAAAGTCTTTAATGAAGAGTCGCTCAAGTATTACCCTGCTCATTAACCGTTGCGCAAGTACATCATGTGTCGCGCATGCGTATACCTGCGTGACCAAAACTTGCGCGCCCATGCAGTACCTGCGCGCCTGCCATGACTTGCGCGCCCCTGCCTTGTTGGGTGCCTTTCTTGCCCATTTCACCCCTCTTAATCCATTACAGCTTTCCTATTCAAGATTCAGTCACCAAGACACTCTCCAAAGCCATTTATGGAATGATTTCTTGATTTTACTTTCTTATCTGAAAGGAATTCTGTGGAATATCTCTCAAAACCTAGTGATTTACACATCTTTATGTCACTAAAGATTGAGATTTCATTTATTCAACCTCATCCCTTAAGATGAGAGAATCCTTAACCTGGGTCTCCTTTTCAGGAATAATCCCCAGTCATAAGTCCTCTAATACGGGCATCCTCTTTAGGAGTAAGCCCCAAGGCCCTTTAATTTTTGGGCATCCTCTTAGGAGTAAGCCCCAGATCCCCTAACCTGGGATTCCTTTTCAAGAGTAAGCCCTAGTCTCAAGCTTGGGAATCTTCCTTAGGAGTAAGCCCCAATTCATAAAATTCCCAAATCTATACATCCTCCTTAGGAGTAAGCCCCAGTCTCTTAATTTTGGCATCCTTCTCAGGAGTAAGCCCCAAACCTTAATCCTTGACCTGGGCCTCCTTTTCAGGAGTAAGCCCCAGTCTTAATTTCTCTTAACCAGTCCTAATTTACCTTTGATCTGGGATTCCTTTTTAGGAGTAAAACCCAATCATATGTCTTCTCCTAATTTGGGCCTCCTTTTCAGGAGTAAGCCCCATGTTAGAGTATTCAAAATCTCCATGAAGCACATATACCTTTATGGACCCTGTTCTTGGATTTCTTCCCTAAAGTAAATCCTAACCTTCATTTATCTGGGCAGTCATACATACATAAGCCCCACATTATTTATTATGATTTCATCTTTCATGACACAATTGTCTAATTTTTACCAATACCTCTTGTTTCTCACACCGAGCATGACTCACGTGAGCTTAGAGTGTAAAAGTAATTGTTACATCCTTCTTTGATCCATCAATCATAAACATCATACTCCCTTACTCGAACTATGTGGGTTTTGATTCCTTTTCTAAACAAAGGATACGTAGGTATCCCGTCTACGGGTTCGATCCCAACTCTAAAATAATCCATGTCCTTATAAATGACAATAAACATCAAGTGCCCCACTGAGTGGCTTTAAAACCAGCATGGTCATCATAATGACAAAGAGACTTCTGTATAAATGTGTCGAAGGGTACCATTGACCAAAAATCTCTAACAAATACAGATGATTCTCTATCGATGAAGAACCTCGAATACATAAAAAAGATTCTCTAAATTCCCTACATATTTAATAATTGATTGTTAGATCTGAAGGAAAGCTCATTTTATACTTGGTAATATAATAAGGATTCATGAACATAACTTAAATCTATAAAGAGAGTCCTGGAGTATACAATAATTCCCCTCAAAAAGGTGTGATGAGTCCGACCTCCCATCCTCTCGACCAATGCAAATTACTAAGCCTCATTAATCCACGAACTAATGAGCACTAACCTTTGGAAAGTAGGTCCGAATGGATGTGGAATCATTGGATGCTTCCGGTTCTATGAACAAACCAGTTAGAAACTGATCGGAATGTTTGAACCTCCCATCAAGGCGGTCATCCCCGGATTCCGAGGGAAACAAAAATGGTGAACCTGACGTGAATCCTTAACCAAGTTAAAATGATGTTTTACCTATTTGTTAGGCCCCTATTTAAAACTCAATGAGAGGGCCAACAAAAACAATCATTGACATATGTGCTCATCCAAAATATGTAGTGGCTGAATTTATCTTGATTACATCTGTTATATCAAAACAAGCACTCTTTTTTCAAAGATCTTCTGCATTTCTAGAATAGCTGCTCTCAAGTTCGTACCTGTGAATACTGCTGCTGAAAATTCCACTGCTGCTACTCCTGCTGGATCGTCGTCCGCTCTTAGGAAGATATCACCTACTCAGCGTCTTCAACGATGGGTATCAAAAACACTATTTAAGGAGTACCGTCAACACGGTACCATCCCAACTCTGGAGGTTGCCTGATAAGCCCTCCAAGTAAACAACTCACATCGGTCGTCCGGACAACGACGACCAGTGATCAAGAAGCAGGCGGTGCTGACTACCGTCTCCATCCATTTCGGGTCGTTATCCCCAGAACGCAATCACCATTCGCACCCTTATTCTAGTGAGGTGAATAATCAGGTCCCTCAGGACCTTAATTCAAACAGACAGGAGTCCTTCCTGAGGGCTCCCACCAACAATCGATGCTAGGCTCGTGCGGCAGTGTGCCCTCAACATGATGAGGGTACCGACTCCAGGCATTCGGCTCAGGTTCCTCAAACCTGAGAAAGCAAGACGAACCACCAGAGACAGAATCCGATCAACAGTGAGCAGGTTCTCATCTCTGCCATCTTTGGAGAAGTCCACTAACCTAACTTGGTGGAAAGCAATGAGCAGGCACATACACCTGCCCGTTTTAATTCTGTTGTCCATAAGACTCATCTGGCAGCATCACACCAATCCCACCATGCAATTCCGGCGGAGTACTATAGGTAGGAACATACACCTATTTATACATCATCAGCTAGTCAGCAGGCTCGTCTGACTACATATGATGGATCTCGTCAACCACGTTTAGCAAAGTGCAATCAGTAGGCAAATACACCTGCTAGTATTAATCAAGCCTACCAACAGTCTCGCTTGGTATCATTCGGAGAAGTTAGTCGGAAAGCCCCGACAACAAATAGGAGGTAGACTCAACTCTCTGCCCCCACACTTGAGTACTATCAGGATTTACTGACAGGAAAAGGAGGACATGAGCAGGCACATACACCTACTCCAAGCCCGTAATGGACGTATATTCCCGTTCCGGCAGCTGAAGTCACTAAGCATATTCTATCAATGGTGAAAGAGCAGAAGAAAATCCCTGCTCATATTCTGGATGCCTGCCAGGATATTATAACAACTTCTGCGACATCTCAGGGAAAGACACATAAATCTATCCCTACCAGTGGAGTGATACATCAACAATTCACTCCGGAATAGACACACACATCTGTTCCAGTCCAAGAGGTTTGTGGGGCATACTCCCCCATATCATACGGACGACCAAGTCATGCACATACACCTGATTTGAGAGGAGATCGTCAGCCTAACCTGGACATCTTTCTTGATCAGGCACATACACCTGCTCAGAGTAGCCACTTTCGTCAACAAGTGGTTTCCGAGGAGATTAAGAAGGCATATAATAAAAAGACCTGCCCAGCATAGTCAGAAGATCAAGAGCCAATATGTAACAAGGCCTTGCTCGATGATGGAGTTCTTGAAGCTCTCAGACAATTATCTGTTGGAATTCAGGATTCTACTCCCTCAGTTCCCAATAATGGGGATATTAATTCTGAAGGTCTTCAACAGACACTTCCTCATGAAGGCTTGCTTCATGACAATTCAGTCGATCTCGAAGTTTCATCTTTAGATGAGAGCCACAGGAACCCTCTGTGTGGTCAGAAGACCAAGGAGAAAGAGATCTCATCTTTTGCTGTAACCCATTTTGGTGGTCCTCCCCATGATGATGAATTTCTCTACGAAAGTCCTCTCCGCAGTAGTGATGCACATTGCCCAAAAAATGCTCCAGTGGACAATGTAGTGCCGAGAAATCCCTCTTATCTTTAGGCACTTGAAAATGCGAAACCAGTCATGTCTGAAGCTTTATCGCTAGCAGGTGAAATACTTTCTCAATTAGAAGATAGCCCATGCTGTAGTTCATTCTCTGAACCTCCCCTAAGTCATGCATCTTCTAGTTTGATCAATGATTTCTCTACCAATCCTGTTGAATCCAATGAAGCAACAAGGAAACACTAACTCTGGTCAAATAAGGTAGAAGAATCTTCATCAAATGATAAAGAGGAAATACTGAATATGAGAAAACAACTGGCGAAAGGTGAAGTGCCAGTCATGTTTTGGCCTCTGGCTGACTCTCAGTATAATATTCCAGAAATGTTGACGGAATATGAAATTCATGATATTTGTCTCAACATATGGAAAAATCTTTTTCTGTTGAAAAAGAAAGTATTATCTTATGATGAATATGAAAATCATCTTATGATAATAGAAGGGTTACAATGTCAGATTGATTTGGCGTCTCTATCAGTCTCTCGATATCTGAAGGCTGAAAAGCAACAGAGAGGCCGTAAACGTTCATGCTTTGGCGCACTAAGAAGATTGCGTCAGTTAATTTCCAATGCCCCATCTGGTATTCATGTCAGAGGATGGGGTGTTCATGGAGCACTGCATTTCACGGTGCTCTCCAGTCAGCAAAGCTCGCCGAAAATGGTCTCATGCATAGTTATTGCTCATGGACAGCCACAGTCAATGGGCTTTGTTTGTAATCAAAATCTTGCCCAAGAACAGGCTTCAACTAGTTCCTCTCAAAATCAAGAATACATTGAACATGTTGTTGAATTACTCTTGCATCAATAAAATGAGAATATTGAAAAGGCCTCTCGTTTGGAGCAATCACGTCACCAAATGACAGAAGTGTCGGAAATCATCCAACGGTCTTTTGAACCGGGTGATAAAAGCGGATACAGATTAATGCATCCAGCTAATTTATGGACTAAGGTTCGCAAGATCAGGAGGACTTTCAAGAAAGTCTCAGAAAAAGCATGTCTAGAACCACCCAGCTCGCCAGACTGAGGACTCTTTTAAACCAACCCTCAGAATCAACAAAAAGGATTCGGGGAGTTGAGCGAGAAGAGCAGGAACAACCCCAGTACACTGGACTGGGGACTTTTTCAAATCATCAATCCCTTCCTCAGAGAAAGTCAGTCTTTTCTAGATTGGTGAAGAAACCTCAAGAGGAACAAAGAACCAAATTATCAGGAGATTCCCTCCAAATTACGGTTCATCAAGAAGTTCCTGAGGGATTGAATCAACAAAAGGCAATGTCTCATCAAAGACATGGAAGAAGACAATATCACAAAAATGCTGATAGAAGGGATGCGATGAGTTATGCATCAATCAATGTCATTAATGTCGTTGTTTCTAATCCACCAGATGAGGCTCACTTAGGGGACTCAGATGAAGAGGTTCCTGCTCAAGAAGATGTACGCACTGACACAAATGAAGAAGGTGTGCATACACGAAGTAAAAGGATTACTCAGAACTTAGATAATACATCAAGTAACCCACTTCCCCCTCTCCGAAAAGGATCCAGCAAAGGGAAGGGAAAGAACCAGGTTACATATCCTTCCTCTAAAGAAGGTCAATCACTCTTACTAAAGTAGAGGTTTGCACAACAGGAGGAAGAAATGAAAGAATTAAGAAGGTTGAATGCAGAACTAAATCAGAGTAGTATTCTTCTTAAGCATTCTAGAGTCAGTCAGCCAAAGCAATTTGTTGCAGCTACTGAGATGGATCAAGAATATCCTCCTCTATTAGTACACCCTCACAGGTCTAATCCTATGGGTCAAGTGCAACAACAGTTGGCAGTGCTACCATCAATTGCAGCACCAGTCGCTACATCTATCTAAGCTCTAGTCATTGCACCTACCCAAGTCCAAGTTCAACCAGAAGTTTCTCAAAAGTTAATAACTACTATTGAGTCATTAACAGCTCGGTTAGAAACTATGGAAGGGAAGCGTGCGCATGTTCAACCAGAAAAGAAAGTTTACCCGGAATGGGTAGATTCAATTTCTCATCCATCCAGTTTTGGGAACCCTGTATTCCCTATTTTCAATGGATCATGTGATCCTGAACAACATTTGATGCATTACGTGTCTTGTTGCGATCCTATGATGGGAACTTCAGAGCAGCAAGAAGCAGTGAAACTCAGATGCTTCATGCGAACCTTGCAAGGACCAGCTTTTGTTTGGTATACATGCTTGCAATCCTGGTCAATTACCGAATGGGAGGATCTTCGGCAAAAATTCCTCCTTCAGTTTAGCTCAACTTTTTCAAAGACAAAATTTTTCGATCTTACAAACTGTAAGCAAAGGGAGAATGAAAGGGTCTTTGATTTTATTGCTCGATGGAAGGGATTAACATATTCCTTGAGTTTAGCACTCCCTCAAGAAGAATTGTTGCCAATCTGTGTGGAAAATCTGCATGAATAATTATGTAGGTCGTTAATCCCTGTGAAATACATAGGAGGGTTTCGAGACCTTACTTCAATCGCTCAGCAGATTGAAGATTCCCTTATACAGGCTAAAGCTAAATCTCGTGTAATTCCATCTGCTCCAGGAAGAAGAATGGGTAAAGCAGAAACTACTATAGTTATGCTTAAATAAGTACCTGTACCTATTTCTACCTCAAAACCTTCATCTTCTCGAAGGGCTCCACCTTCTGAGTGCCAACAACAAAGGCCTTTTCGTCCAGATGATCAAAAAGATCAAAGACGAAAACAATTTGTGGACTTGAAGAGCAAAACATATTTTTTCCGAAATGAACAAGTTCCTGGTTATTTCATTTCGGCTCTGGAAAACAATTTGGTTCAATTGCCAATACCCAAGAGGCCAAACAAGAAAGGAGATGAAGTCCATCCTAATTATTGCCCTTTTTATCAAATATTAGGGCATCCCATCCAGGAGTGTTTTGTCTTCAAAGACCTCCTGCAAAAGATGGTCGACTCGGGACAAGTGACATTGAAAGGCTTCTCAGCCCAGGTAGCATGTGTCACTGATACAGTTCCAGAGGAGGAAGATGAATGGAAGGAAGTCAAAAGCAAAAATGCACAAAAGTATGATGATTGGATGGTCAAAAAAACAATCAATCGAACTCATACTATTTTGCGAACACAATTAAGTAAACCAATTCTGTCTTTTTCCATGAATGTTAAGGCAAAACCCTCTTCGTCAGAGGGAAAGTCCTCAAAGAAATGGCATGATTCAAAGAAAGAAAAATAATCAGAAGAAGATGAGTATGTGTCAAAGACTAAGTTGTCTTTGACTTTGGTGGACTTCATGCCATCTACTTCAAAGCCACGGGCACCGCCCCACCAAACGGCACAACCTAAACAGGATAATGAGGCAGATTCTTCATCAGACGAAGAGTTAATCTTCGGTTCTGTTAATATGATTCAATTAACAGATCCATATGCCAGTCGCAGTTTCAATTTTGATGAAGCTGAATTCCCTGTATCAAATAGAGGAATCAGAGGAAGTTCCCAGGGCTCAGGATATAGGGGAAGACATGGATATTTCAGAAGACACTAATCCAATTCTACCCCTACTAGAACTATGTACGCAGCAGAAACTTGTGGTAGAGCCCTTCAGCGAGCTCAGCAAGAACAAGCATGTTCTTCTACCAATAGAAAATTCAGTCCTAGCATAGTTATTTTGGAAGACCAGTTGAAGGTTCCATCTTCTTCATCTCATCATGTAAATGGATCTAATCGGTCTAATCTTCCAAAACCCGGAATATTGCCAACTCCTATCCCAATAAAAGATGCATCAACTTCCAAAGCATCTGCTTCCAAGGTACCTGCTAAACCACATATTCCTATTGGGAAACGCAGACCTCTGGATCAAAAGTATGATATATTGAAACACTTGGCCCAAGTACCAGCCAATTTATCAATTCTAGATGCTTTGAATCTGTCAAAAGATCTTCGGGAAGCACTCATCGAGGCTTTGTCAAGTCCTCAGGAGTTTGAAACTGAAATTGTTGCAGCTGAAGTCTATCACATAGAGAATAATCCTCCAGAATGCCATGCAATAATATCTTTTACTGATGAAGATGAAGATGATGTTGTGCATGGACATATTAGACCATTGTACTTTTCTGGCGAAGTCAATGGCGTGGATGTTCGAAGAGTTTTCATTGACAATGGTTGAGGATTAAACCTCATGCCCATTCACACACTTCATCGATTGGGCCTCACGGAATCAGATTTATCTCCCTCCCCCATGATGCTACAGGGATATGATAAAAATGAACAAGAAACACTGGGTGAAGTTACACTCAGAACTCAATTTGGAGATCTTGTATCCAATTTAGATTTCATGGTTGTTGATCAAGACTCAGCCTTCAACATTTTTCTTGGAAGACCCTGGTTACATCAACATGCGGCAATCCCGTCTTCATACCATCAATGTCTCAAATATTGTTTTTATGGTCAAGTTGGGACATTGTATGGTGATAAGGCCCCATTCAAGACATGTGAGTCTCAATACATTGAGGCAGAATTCTATCACATGAAGCAAAGGGAGAAACCCATAACAAAGGAGATTACCAAAGTTAATGCTCCATATGGTTTGGAAAAAATTCCAGTAAATCCATTTACACATGTGAGTACAGATTATGTGTTTCCTATCAGACAAATTGAAAAAATAGACCCAAATCAAAATACTCTTATGAAAAGATCCATAATGTCAATTACGGTAATCGAGCTAGACAACATGGGAAAAATTGGTAATATACCAATCAGTGATGAAAGCACAAATGGTGACTTCTTCATTTCATCTGCTGAAATCCAACAAGTCTATGCTTCGCCCATTAGGCCAGAAGAAGTTATAGCAACATCAAAGGTGAACAATGATGTTGATTCTCAATCCATCATCTCCTCTTTATTACCCAAAGAAGACCCTTCATCATCAATTGGGTTGGAAATGGAAGATTCTTCTTCAAAATATACAAAATTTTGACATCTCTTCAGATAATGAGAATTCTACTTTATCATCTACTATGCAAGTAGAAATGGAAGAAATAACACATGACGAAGAAGAAGAAGAAGATCTCAGAGATGCTCCTCCAGCATTTGAAGAGGGTATCTCTACCACTAAGGATAAACTCAGAGAAATAAATCTGGGTATAAAAGGAGATCCACGCCCCACTTTAATCATTGCGGCCATAACCCTTGAAGAGAAGGAGATGTATATTTCTTTTCTAAAGAAAATAAAGATATATTTTCCTGGAACTATACAGAAATTCCTGGGCTTGATCCTGATGTTGCTACTCATCATTTGGGTTTACCAAAAGAACATCGAGGATTTAAGCAAGCCACGAGAAGAACACACCCAACTTATGCTTCCAAAATTGAAGCTGAAGTGGATAAGCTTATCAAATCTAACTTCGTCAAAGAATTTCAATATCCCAAATGGTTATTGTCCCTATAAATAAAAAGAACGTACAAATTAGAGTTTGCATCGATTTCAGAGATCTTAATCGGCATTGTCCTAAGGATGATTTCCCAGTTCTGATTACAGAACTTCTAATTGATGCAATAGCTAGATATGAAGCACTTTCCTTCATGGATGAATATTCTGGATATAATCAGATCTGAATGGCCCTAGAAGATGAGGAATATACAGCCTTCAGAGCCCCTTAGGGTGTGTTTTGCTACCGGGTAATGCCCTTTGGCTGAAAGAATGCAGGTGCAACTTATCAGCGTGCCATGAATCGTATCATCAAAACCTTCTTAGGGAAGTTTATTGAATGATATGTAGACGATTTGGTAGTTAAATTCAAACAACATTATAATCACTTGGCTGATTTGGAAGTCATATTCTACAAGCTTCGACAACATAATTTGAAGATGAACCCCTTAAAATGTGCTTTTGGGGTAACCTCAGGAAAATTTCTCGGCTTTGTTGTACGCCATCGTGGTATTGAAGTCGATCCTGAGAAGACCAAGTCAATCCTTGGTATGTCACCTCCTCAAAATTTGAAATAATTAAGAGGACTTCAAGGACACTTAGCCTATATTTGGTGTTTCATCACCAATTTAGCAGGTAAAAGTTTACACTTCACCAAATTGATGAAGAAGGGAGTCACTTACTAGTGGACTGAAGAATGTCAAGAAGCATTCGATATTCTCAAGAAATAACTCTTGAGTCCACCAGTACCCATGCCACCTGTTGAAGGAAGACCACTTATCCTCTATGTGAAAGCTCTAGAGCGGTCATTAGGTGCCTTTATTGCTCAAAATAATGATGTTGGGAATGAAAACAACCTCTACTATCTCAGTCGAACCATGCTTGAAGCAGAAACCTGGTATTCAAGTATTGAGTAGTGCTGCCTGGCATTAATCTTTGCAGTTCAAAAGTTGAGACACTACCTGAAACATCACGAGGTCCAATTGGTATCTCTCAATAACCCGCTCAAATTTATCCTAAGTCATCCAATGCTTACAGGACGTCTGGCAAGGTGGGAAGTTATTTTGCAGCAATTAGATATTCAGTATGTGTCTCAAAAGGCGATAAAGGGCCAAACTATGGCTGATTTCCTAGCTAAACACCCATCAGTGGAAGACACATCTTCAGATATTGAACTCTCTAATGAGGATGTCTTCTCTATTCAAGAAAGTACTCAGGCATGGGAAATGTATTTTGATGGTGCTTCCAGAAGTCCAATAGGGAGGAAAATGGAAAATCCTAAATTCAACAAAGTTAGCTTAGGAATTATGCTCATTTCCCCAGAAAAGGCAGTGTTACCTTATTCCTTCTTGTTGTGGGAAGGTGGTACCAATAATGAAGCATAATACCAAGCTCTCATCCTAGTTTTGGAATTAGAACTTCAAGCACAAGTGAATCACTTAAAGGTGAAAGGTGATTCCGACCTGGTAATCAAACAAGTCAATGGGGATTATGCCATCAGAAAAGAAGAACTAATCCCTTTGTATGATTATGTCAGAGAGTTAATGGTGGAATTCCCTTTGGAACCGACATTTTCTTATGTCCCAGGATCACAAAACGCTCAAGCTGATGCATTGGCTAATATACCCACAGCTCTGGTAGATCCAAATTGGGACGAAACAACCATCAATATTGCCCACCGTCGTGCAATTTCACCTTATATTCAAATCATGACAGAGGAAATTAATGAAATTTTCCCATTCCTGAACCGTATGGTCATACTATAGGATGGATGTCACCTATCAGGGAATACATTCAAAATGGAACACTTCCACATGATAGAGCTGAGAAAGAACAAATCTGGCGACGTGTGGTTAATTTTACTCTTTATGATAGCCCAGGTCACCTAGAGAAAATTATCTACAAACATGGTTTTGATGGATTTATCTTCAGATGCATTGATGGTGAAGAGACAATGACTGTCATAAAAGAAGTGCATGTAGGAGTCTATGGTGCCCACCAGTCTGGACATAGACTGTCTGATCAGGTTCGAAGGCTTGGATACTTTTGGCCTTCAATGATACGAGATTGTGTCGATTTCACAAAGAAGTGTCATTCATGCCAAGAACATGCCAACTTCATTCATCAGCCTCCAGAGTTTCTTCATACAGCTAAATACTCATGGCCATTTTCCACACGGGGAATGGATGTGGTGGGACCTTACCCTTCGGCTACGGCTAAGCAGTTTAAGTATATTCTTACTGCTACTGACTTCTTTTCCAAATGGGCAGAGGCAATACCTCTCATGGAGGTCAGTTCTAAATGCATCGTTAGATTCATCAAGTCTAACATCCTTACCAGATTTGGTGTCCCTCATACCATATTGATTGACAATGGCACCAATTTCTGTTCATCTGAGATGAATAAGTTGTATCAAGAATACAACATCAAATCCAACCATTCATCTCGGTATCATGCAGCGGCCAACGGCCAGATAGAGGCCTTTGAAAAGACTCTTTCAAATATACTACAAAAGATGGTGGATAAATATAAGAGGTCATGGCCTGATAAACTCTTTCATGCTTTATGGGCTTATCATACTATCACCCGCACTGCAACTCGGTCAACTCCATATTTATTGGTATGTGGAACAGAAGCCGTATTTCCCATTGAAGTTCAACTACCCTCGCTCAGAGTTTCCATTTGTGATCAATCATCTACAGATGAACAATCTCAAAAGCTATTGAATGAATTGGAACAGTTAGATGAGAAAATATTGTGCACTTTGCACCACTTGGAAGTCTATCAGAATCGAATAGCACGAGCTTTTAACAAAAAAGTTCGTCTTCATTCATTCACTCCGGGAGAATTGGTATTAGTTCTCAGAACTCCAATGATATCGGGAATGAAACCTCCCAAGAATGAGCCAAAATGGGAAGGGCCTTATTCAATACATAGGGTCTACTCCAATGGAGCTTATTCATTAATCTCAATGGATGGAGAACTCATCACTACTCCAACCAATGCCAGATTTTTGAACAAGTATTTTGTATAAACTGTAAAGTCCCTATTTTTTCCCTGTAACATGACACTAAACTGTGCGGCACCAGTTCGTCCTTGCTATATGAAGTTAAACTATATAGCAATGGTCCATACATATGACCTTAAACTATTTGTACTTTCATCCCACACGACGTTAAACTCTGAAAAAGTTCCCTAAATGGTCCAGTATGACCTTAAACTGCAACTAGGTCCTGTAAGACCTTAAACTGCATCATCAAAGGTCCATGCATATGACCCTAAACAATTTGCAAGTCCCTTATGTCCAGCAAGACGTTAAACTGTGATGTCCTAACTATATGACACTAAACTGTATAAAAGTCCCTTACATCCGGAAAGACGTTAAACTACTTAATCATCAAAGGTCCTGTATGACCTTAAACTACACCACCATCCAACATGACATTTAACTGCACCATCCACAGTCCATGCATATGACCATAAACTATTCTCACTTTTGTCCAACATGATGCTAAACTGTATCATCCCTTTTTCGTCCAACATGACATTAAACTGTGGAAAAAATCCCCAATGCATCCAACATGACTTTAAAATCGTGCACTCTTTTGTCCTCACTACATGACATTAAACTACACAGTCCCCCCCTTTCGTCCAACATGACGTTAAACTCTATTATCCCCATAGTCCTAACTACATGATGCTAAACTATACAGAAAGTTTATGATACGTCCTACATGACATTAAACTATATTTTGTCCCTGCTACATGACACTAAACTGTGCAGCACCAATAGTCCTAACTGCAAGACTTTAAACCGCATAGTCCCTTTATATGTCCTACATGACATTAAACTATGCATCGTTAAGGTTGTTGTTACCTCTTGTTTCTCACACTGAGTATGACTCACATGAGCTTAGAGAAAACCTCAACCATAACACTCTCTCTGGGCCGTTAACCATGTGTAAGTCCTAACATCATTTTTTTAGGTCATTGTCCCCAAGAACAACTTGATCATTAATTCATTCTTTAATTGAACTACACGGACTTTGATCCTTGCCTTCTAGGCTGGGTATATAGGCAACCTCCCAAGGTTCATGCCCAAAACCAATCTCTTCACGTCGGTTCATCTCTATCTCATACCATGATAATTCGTGAAACCACCCTTAGAATCAATATCTTTACATTGGCTCACTTTTGTCCTTGTTATACGACGTTAAAATATACAACACTTTTTTCCAGTATGACAATTAACTAAAAATTTCTTTGATACACTCACCTGATAGGGAACCATTATTTTCATTGATTTTTCAATCATGTTTCATTTCAAAGACTACGTGCATACATGGAAATGCCCGAACCTTTTATATTGGGTTAAACCATCATTGCACTAAAGTCCCCTTTCACCCTGTACATGTACGAACCAAATTTGTACAGAGGGTATTTCTAGAACTACGTGGGCTTGATTCCCATCCTTATGGGATATGTAGGAACGTTCGAGTGTCCCTTGAATCCAGCCCCAAGTCTTTGGGCCTAACCCCAAATTCCATTTTTCAGTCCCTTGGTTGAAAAGTCCCCATGAAAACACACACTGTGTATTTCTTACAATGGTCCAAGCTCTATGACCCTAATCTAAGATCTCTAATCCTTTTGTCCCACACAACGTTAAACTGTAGTTTAAGAACTATGTATGGCTTGATTCTCATCCTTATAGGATACGTAGTGAAGTCTAACATTTCAATTCAGGACCCAGCCACAACATGATTATGGTTAGCATTGATCTATGTATCTCTATATGCATTTAACAATACCCATATTTATGTGTCATAATCCTAACCTTAAATATTTTCAGATCCTCATAACCCTTTTAACGACTTATAGTCACAAAAATGTCAAACTTCTGAGAGTTATTTTGTCTGACTATGCAGCACGTGCCCATAGGCGGCCTTGCATAAACAGTCTACATAACAGACTTTTTAGCCAAAAGATACTATTATTTGACTATGCTACCAATGCCCTTAGGTGGCCCTGCATAATTCAACCCCCTAATGGGTTTGTCGGATAGTGGTAACTTCATTCTTGGGAAGAATGACTCTTTTGTCTTTATTTGTCTTAAATGACAGTATGTAGGGATCCATAAAAAAATATCCATCCTTAACATATTTGTCCCATATCCTTTTTCATGATCTGAAAGTATTCAAGTCTATGGTTTATATTCTCCTTCCCTATGTTTAGGTCAGACCTTCGTAGGAGTGATATTCATCCAGTTCTTCGATAATTATGTTTGGAAATATTTTCTCCATATTCAAGTACCTCTTTCCATACAGAAAACTCTATACATTGGAAGATTTGAATCTCCATAAACTTTCACTGGCATTTAGCACTAGGAAAGTAAATTTCTAAGAGTTCTTTTTCCTAACTATGCAGCACGTGCTCATAGGTGGCCTTGTATAAATAGTCTACATAACAGACTTGTTAGCCAAAATATACTATTTTATTTAACTATGCAGCCAATGCCCTTAGGTGGTCCTGCATAATTCAACCCCCTAACGGGTTTGTTATATAATGGTAACTTTATTCTTGGAAACTACTTCTTCTAATGCCTTTTATCTCTTTTTCATATCATTCCTCATATTCAAATATTCTTAAGTCATATCTTACATTTTTTCCCTCATACTTGAGTATGGTAATATGTTTTCAGATGAATTTTTAGGGAATTAAGTCAATTCTAATCCATTTCGTTCAAAGCTATTTCGACCTTAAACATTAGCCTTTGTATGTCTAGCATGCATGACTTTAAACTACATGATTTCTTGTTTTTATTTTTCACCTTAGAGTCAAATCCTCTTTTCTCTTCAGATCCAACTCTGAGGGGGGACTTTTGTGGACGCTCCTTTCCTTCACAGAGTCTAACGTCTGAAAAAGGGAAATACCTTAGTCCAAAGTGATTCATCCTTTGAAGAAACATAAAAAATCGACAAAGGGATGAACAAGGAGAAGATTTCCCATAAGTCGCGCAAGTTTCCCATAGTCGCGCAAGTCCATTTGCACGACACATTATGGTTGCGCAAGTGACTTGCGCGACCTAAGTGATAACCGTCCGGGGTCTTCTCCTGCATATAAATAGACCCTGTGGGCCCCCCATTTGAAAAGATTTTTTTCCAGAAACTCAGATTTGAGCTCCCGGTGCCCTAGTCTCTTCTCAAAGCTTCCAAAACACTTCTAATGTAATCTCTTACCTAGAACGGAAGATCTAAAGAGGGGGAGGAAGGCCTAAGTGTTGAAACTCATCAACACTTGCGCGCCTGAGTGTCCAGCCCTTAAGGGAAAAGGGACACACTTGCACGCCGCCTAACTCCTTCAATAGATATTGCGCGCCCTCTTCTGGAAGAACCTCAAGAGGATTCTAAAGGCTTTAATGAAGAGTCGCTCAAGTATTACCCTCATGGTTAACTGTCACGCAAGTACATCATGTGTCACGCATGCGTATACCTGCGCGACCAAAACTTGTGTGCCCACGCAGTACCTGCGCACCTGCCAGGACTTACACACCCATGCCTTGTTGGGTGCCTTTCTTTCCCATTTCACCCCTCTTAAGCCATTACACCTTTCCTATTCAAGATTCAGTCACCAAGACAGTCTCCAAAGCCATTTATGGCATGATTTCTTGATTTTACTTTCTTATCTGAAAGAAATTATGTTGAATATCTCTCAAAACCTAGTGATTTACACATCTTTATGTCACTAAAGATTGAGATTTCATTCATTCAACCTCATCCCTTAAGATGATATAATCCTTAACCTGGGACTCATTTTCAGGAATAATCCCCAGTCATAAGTCCTCTAATATGGGCATCCTCTTTAGGAGTAAGCCCAAAGTCCCTTAATTTTTGAGCATCCTCTTAGGAGTAAGCCCCAGATCCCCTAACCTGTGCTTCCTTTTCAGGAGTAAGCCTCAGTCCCAAGCTTGGGAATCTTCCTTAGGAGTAAGCCCCAATTCTTAAAATTCCCAAAATCTGGGCATCCTCCTTAGGATTAAGCCCTAGTCTCCTAATTTGGGCATCCTCCTCAGGAGTAAGCCCCAAACATTAATCCTTGTCCTGGGCCTCCTTTTCTAGAGTAAGCCCCTGTCTTAATTTCTCTTAACCAGTCCTAATTTACCTTTGATCTGGGATTCCTTTTTAGGAGTAAAACCCAATCATAAGTCTTCTCCTAATTTGGGCCTCCTTTTCAGGAGTAATCCCCATGTTAGAGTATTCAAAATCTCCATGAAGCACATATACCTTTATGGACCCTGTTCCTGGATTTCTTCCCTAAAGTAAATCCTAAGATTCATTTATCTGGGCAGTCATACATACATGAGCCCCACATTATTTCTTATGATTGCATCTTTCATGGCACAATTGTATAATTTTTACCAATACGTCTTGTTTCTCACACCTAGCATGACTCACATGAGCTTAGAGTGTAAAAGTAATTTTGACATCCTTCTTTGAGCCATCAATCATAAACATCATACTCCCTTACTCGAACTACATGGGTTCTGATTCCTTTTATAAAAAAAGGATACATAGGTAGCACGTCTACGGGTTCGATCCCAACTCTAAAATAATCCATGTCCTTCTGAATGACAATAAACATCAAGTGCCCCACTGAGTGGCTTTAAAACCAGCATGGTAATCATAATGACCAAGAGACTTCTGTATAAATGTGTCGAAGGGTACCATTGACCAAGAATCTCTAACAAATATAGATGATTCTCTATCGATGAAGAACCTCGAATACATACAAAAGATTCTCAAAATTTCCTACATATTTAATCATTAATTGTTAGATCTGAAGAAAAGCTCATTTTATACTTGGTAATATAATAAGGATTCACGAACATAACTTAAATCTATAAAGAGAGTCCCAGAGTAGACAATAATTACCCTAAAAAAGGTGTGATGAGTCTGACCTCCCATCCTCTCGACCAATGCAAATTCCTAAGCCTCATTAATCCACGAACTAATGAGAACCTACCTTTGGAAAGTAGGTCTGAATGGATGTGGAATCATTGGATGTTTCCGGTTCTACGAACAAACCCATTAGAAACAGATCGGAATGTTTGAACCTCCCATCAAGGCGGTCATCCCCGGATACTGAGGGAAACAATATCTAAGGTTTTCCTAAAGGATTTGGAAAACTCTTCAACAAGATCTTAATACAGAGTTGAGTTTTATCACTGTGTACCATCCTCAAATACATAGTCATCCTATAAGATAAAATTAAAACCAAAGAGGATATGATGAGATATTGTTCTTTAGATTTCATATTTCATTGGGATTACCACGTCCTCCATTTGAGTTTTCTTATAAAAATATCTTTCACTCAAGAATTCATATGGCTCTATATGAATACCTCTATAGAAATAAATGCAGGGATATGACGTGCTGAAATTAATATTGAAAAAGAAAGATATTGGGATCTGAAATAGCTGAAGAAATTATAGAGAAGGTTAGATCCATCTAAAAAGACATCATGGTAGCTCAGAGTCAATATAAAATTTTTGTTCATAATCTCTAACATGATATTGAATTTGAATTCGGTGACATGGTGTTTTTAAGAATTTCTCCATGGAAGAAGGTAATGATATTTAGGATGAAATGGAAATTATGTCCTAGGAATATTGGTCTCTTTGGGATTATGGATCAGATTAAGAAAACATCATATCACTTGGTGCCTCTACAATTATTCGCTCAATTCCACATTGAGTTTAATGAATCTCTTCTAAAGAAGTACACACATGACACATCATGACACATCACAGGTACTTAACTCAGATGTTATAACATTTGAGCACAATCTTTCATATTATGGGAAACTTTTGCATATTCTAGATCACATAGATAAATTTAGACAAACCAAGACCACTTACATGGTCAATATTTTTGTGGTGAAGCCACTAGTTTGAGAATGCTATGTGGTAACTTGTGGGTATATTGAGGTAGAATAATCCTCATTTTTTTTCTATTAGAGCGAAAAATTTCAAGGAAGAAATTCATTTTAAGGGGGGAGAAATATAACGCCCTAAGTTTTTTGAGATTTTATTGAATAAATTAAATTTATTTGATGTATTTCATTGAATGCTACAAAATATTAATCTTGCACCACATACAACACCGACTTAACTTTCATTACATGCGACAATTAGTTTTATCAAAATAATGATATATTATTAATATAGTTATTTAAACATGACCTCTATAACATATATGGATAAAATATTAATATGAGTAACAATATTTTTTTAAATATTATTTATAATGGTTTTATATAGAGGAAACATATTGATAATAAAATACATAATTTTTTTGTCAGATATTTATATTTTTTGAAAATAAATTTTTATCAAAAAAACATCTTTTTATGCCCTTTTATGAACATAAATAATTATTGTACACTTTCAGAAATTGAATTTGATAATATAAAATTCAATTTTAATTCATGATGTAAAAATTATCTTGGGTTTTATTTTTGGGATTTTTTTATAAAAAGATTATTTTTTGATGAATACGGAAAAATAATATCTTTATGGAAAATTATATTTTAATTTATATTATTTGTAATGTTTAATTAAATTTTAAATTTTATTTAAACTAATATTAGTTCATTTTCAGATTTATTAATCTATTTTTAGTTTCTTGGTATCAATTTCACAATGAAATTTGATATAAAAACTTTTTAAACTTTTGAGCATTTTTTCTTTACAGACCAGCTTTCTCGACACGTCTGGGAGTAAGATTTTTATTTAAAATTTTCACATACTATGAATATAATATGGATAAATGTATTACATATTTTTAATCAGATAAATTTATAATGTATATTAATCCTATCATAATTGTTTGTCCAAAATTAAAAGTGAATTGTGTAAAAATAAATTACCGTAGTTAAGGTAAAAATGGAGTAACTGTGGGTTAAGCTAAAACTGTAAGGGTAAAATTTAACTATAAACTTTTCAAAAAAATATTTTATAAAAATATATTGATTATATCATGTTTAGATATCTAATTTGAGGTATTTTGGAGCCCTGTTCCTAGTGTAAAATGAGGGAGCACACATCTCTTTTTCAAAAGTACAAGTGTGTCCTCTCCCCCACTTATAAAACGTTACCCCAATCCTACCTTATTCACAATATAAAACCTATTTGTTTCATAAAATACCTACATATATAACCTATTAAGATCCCACCCTCATCTGATAATCGTTATTTTGGGCATAAATTCTTCCCAAAAAATATTTTAGTTCAAACCTTAAGGGGATACCCAAAGAAGATGTATGGTTTATCAATAGACGTTTTGTTTTATTTCTTATTCAAACACCTTTATTATTTTATATCATAATTATATAATAAAATAATTATATTCCATATATCAAGATGTTTTTATTATAATTTTACGACCTACAATCATCTCCACTACCATCAAATGGGTGTGAAAATCATCGTTCAAGTGTACTGCAGATTATGGTCTCTCAAACCATTGCCATTTGTTTTTCAATTACCACATATATAGGCTATTCATAATTATGTTTTTATTGTCTATATTTGATATATATTATTTTTATGGTGTTATTATTATTCTTTAATTTTTATAAGCCACATACTATCTTTCTTTTCATTTTATGGGAATATGATAAAGTCATTCTTGTGTGTGACAAATAACCGTCTCACGAAGTGATTTGATTCATTCATGTAATACATGGAATGTGTTAAAATGATTTTAATAAAAATATTTAATATATATGAAATTAAAATTAATTTTTAGTAATAATACATCATATAATTCGCTAAAATTCAATCTGTCGAGAAATTGGAAACAATGTTCATGCATTCGTAGGAGCTACCATATCCACGAAAAGGGTATTTAATTTCTTATTTTTATATTTTATATAATTTTATTAATACATATATACTAAAAATATATTATATTTATGTCATGGTTTTGATTATTTATATGATTAAATCATTATTATAGTAATATGACAAGAATATATAATGTATAAAAACATTTAAAAAAAACAAAGAAGTTATAACCCACAACGTTACTTTAACATGGAATCGTTAATAAAAGGGTAATAAAAGGTCATAAGAAAATGAAATATGATATGATATGATATGAATATGTTTATTTAATATATTTATAATAAACTCATATTTATTATTCACGATTTTTTAATGAGTACGGAATATGTTAAGACTTGAGGTAAGAGATTTACCTCTCACTTTTACTTTTTGTGAGACAAATGTCATATTCACGACATGTATATTTTATGTATTGTATATAATACCAATGAATGTATATTATTATGTTTATACATAATATTATTGGTATTAAGATATCCATTCTAGGATCTATCTTTGATGGGGTTTACTGTTTAAAAGTTACCAAAGTGGCCATGGATTTTGTTTTTTGCAATTTTCGCCTTTTAAGATACACAATGTTATGCACCTATAATCCTTTAAAAGGTTTATATACAACCCCATTTAATTATAATATCATAAATTGATTTATCCTTATTATATTTATGGTAAATTAATAATTAATACTACTTGGGGATTATGATTCATTGTTTTTAATATGGTAGTGATTTAATGTAACAATATCATCATTTATCAGGATTATTTATTATTATATCATCAATGATGAAATATAATGTTCCACCTCTCAAATATTTTCATGAATTTTTGTATCCTATTTTAATTCATGATATCTTCAAGAAACAATACCATTTCCCACAATTTTTTTACATAAGATAACTAAGAAAATATTTATACAAAAAATACGATGTTATTTATCTCTTCAGTCAGAAATATTTTTTCCTTCAAGACATTGTTTTCTAAAAATGTTTTGATTTTTTGTTACTATATTATGATTTTTAAAATATATTTACCCATATTTTAATGTTTAAGAATTTTTATAAATTAATCTTTATGTTTTTTCCCAAAATAATTCTTGTTTGGATTTTACCACAAATGTGAAAAAAACCTTCATTTTAACAAGTCTTGCATGAAACAACACTATGATATCATGAATAATCACTAATTAAAATATAGTTTTATAATTTTTCATGGTTATTTTAATTAAAAAACTATTTTAGAATGTTTTATATTTTAAAATTGTTTTTTCTAAGTGAATAGGATATTTTCTTTAAGAAATGTTTTAAAAGATCTGAAAAATATTTTTAATCTAAAATGACATATATTTGTGTTACATATTCATTATTTTGGATATTGACCAAGAAAAAATTCATATTATTGGTCATAATGATTTATTTTTTGAAGGTACAATGTTTATGAGACCCATTTCTATTCCACGGGTTATACAAGGTCAAAACTCTTATGAAACATGCTTCTTTTCATAGGTAATGTTATGATGAAATGATTATGAAACCTTTTATATTTCCTATAGGTTATGGTATAAAGAAATATTTATAATACCCATTTCATTTCAGTTGTTATTATATATTGAATGTCTATGATCGTATGGCACACATAATTATGGTTTTTATTATGAGACCGGTGGGATCTATATCTCCCTCCAATGCATTGGGTAAAAGATTTATATCTTATGAGATAGTCAGGAATGGAATGGGGAGTGAACTCAGTTTAGTAAGATATACCTAGATATATAAGTGAACCTTGATGAGTAATACATGCCATAAATGGGGAGTGAACCTAGTTCAATAAATGACTAGTTTCACTCTGATGGTCTTAGAAGTGAGCTTTGACTAATATAAAAATTCTTTTCTATTATTATGTATCTTTCATAAATTCCATGTTTTATAATAATTTTATAATTTCTTGGCTCATGATATTTGTTTACATTATGATTCGTGTGTTATGAATTTACAATATTTATTCCATGACACATGATTTTGATAATTGATATGCATGGAATGGATTTCAAATGTTATTACCATGTTCTCATTCTCATATTATCATGTCATTCTTATGTATCTCCTTCGTTTACCCTTACTATGCATCTGAGATCACCAGTTATTATGTTTTATTTCATAGGCTATGAAGATTTTCATTATGTATTATATGTATAAGAAGGGTGATATTTTATGAAGAACATACTGGGAGATGACATAACACACTTATGTACTACTGTTTAAGTTTCCACATTCTCAAAGGTACTAACCTATTATGATTACCAAGAATGTATTTATTTAATGTAATATCTATGTATGAAAATCCTAGGTCTATATAAATTAATGAAACCTGACTACCCACTTTAAATCATGAACAGGTTCATAATAATACATACTTTTTCAATAAATCACAACACACACATCCATGATAATCACTAAATTTCGGTATGACCATCCTTGTCATGAAATCCCATATGTATACACAAAGGAATGTCATTGTTTGACCTATGATTTTTTGCACTACCTGCAATTAACTATAAAATTTCATCCAAGGGGTCACCTCATCCACACTCTATCATTCAATCAAGGACTTTACCATAAGGTTCTCATTCTATATTAAAAAACAACTCAATTAGAAATTCCATCCTTTATATTCTCAATCCAAAACCAAATTATCTATAGGAACACTACCCTCATAAAAAATTTTGATTTAATTTTAAATTTAGAACCCATAAAGACATGGGACTTTATAAAATTCCCATAATAAATCTTGTCATCATTGAGAATCATATTCATACCTTTAACCACTAATCTTGACCTACAATATTCATTTATTTATGCTCCATTCAACATATTCTGTTCCGGGATGTTTAATAAGATTCCATTATAAAACTCTCAATATAATGAACACTTTCTATCAAAACTCGAGCTACCCTCTCATCACTATCTACATAACAGAGACAGAAACCTATGAATATTTTCTATTTTAAAAAAACTAAGTTTCCTTGAAAATTTATTACCAAGTCTTATAATGGGCTTCACCATAAAACTCAATTAATATGGGAAAATTCCAATCCATTATACTCCCCACCATAAGAACTGCCTATCAAAAAGAGATACCCAGTAGTCTAAAAGAAGACTTTAAATAATTTACAAATTACGACAACTAATTATACATACAATCACAATTAGATCCACCTATATCTAACCATTATCTAAAATTTATTAGTTTCACCCACTAACATGTTATGTCATATTCTGGTCATGATTCCTAAATCATTGAAGGCATCACAATATCGTCTAAATACCCACACTAAATTTCAAAGCCAACATTAGACATACTCTAATGGTTGAATACTCATCCAACCACAAATCTCATATTCTTATCAAACCAGGTAACAATATAATGTATCAATTTCATGTTTATTATTATTATAATATTCATTAATAAAATATTATGTAATTTTTAAATAAAAAAAGTTACAATTTTAATTAAAATCATTTATTATGGGGTTTTATTAAAAAAATTAAATTAAAAATTATAGAGTTTTAATTTTACAAATTAAATTAAATTCCTTAAATTATAATGTTAAAAACAAATTAGTCTTAATTTTTTATAATTTTTAGAGAATATTTATTTTTTTAAGAATATAAAATATCAATTATTGAAAAAATTTCATTTCATTTTAATTAACTAATTAATTTTAAATCCTATTTATATTTTGAATATTATTTATAGTAATATATTTATTCTCTAGTAATATTTAATATACTTAAATACGTTTGAATAAATATTTTATTGGATTTTATTGTAAATTTGTTTTTAGGTTTAAAAATAGGATATTCCTGAAAACAATTTTATAGTGCATAATGTTTCACCTTTTTAATTAATAAAAATAATAAATAATAATGATTTTTTAAATAAAATAAATATATTAAATGTTATATATATATATATTAATTGGGATTCCTTTAATTGTTTTTAATAGTTATAAAGTTAATATAAAATAATATTTTATTAGAGAAATACACATCTTGAAAACCCACTTTTTCATTGCATCTACATGTTCAAATTTATATTACAATTTTACACTTATGTGAATTGAATTTTTAAGAATGGATTAAATATTTGAAATCATTATTATTTACATTATCTTATAATTTTATCTTAACTTTTGACCATAATGAATAGTTAAAACAGTACAATTAAATACTAGGGTTGAGGTAAAAATAAATTTACCGGGGGTTAAGATAAAAATATAATGATTAAAATGACATAATTTTATCCATAATTATATTTTATAGACATATTTAGACATTATCATGAAAAATCATTCATAATTCTCTATTTTTGAGCTTTTTTGAATGTGAAAAGTATTGGTACACCTTTTTCTTTTCAAAACATTCAAGGGTGCCACTCACTTCACTTGTAAAAGAAAACCTCCTATCCTCTATTTTTCACACATTCATATCCATTTTTCTCAGCCATGACCTAAAACAAATTCCTTATTGAATTCCCCACTATAACCTAGATCCCTTAATTTAATCATAAAACCATTATATGATGGTGTTTTGTGCTTACCTAAGTATGTTTGTCAAAGAAGAGGTATCGTCCCTAATCGATCATCTTTATTTTACTTCTTCTTCCACATCATTAAAATTTTATCAATTATGATTATATAATAACACATGTATCTTCCCTATATTAATATGTCATTATGTTAATGAAATAACAAGAATTCATCTTTTATTCAATTAAATGAGATAAAAAATCATTATTCGTGTGTACAGAGTACTACTGCCTCACAAACCGATGTCATTGGATTTCCATCACCCCCTCACACTAATTTTTAAAATGATGGATTTAAATAATATATATTATATTTTTAACATATAAATACGTATGGAATAAGATATCATAGATTCCTTCTCAACATTCATTCCAAGGGGATATGATAACTTTTCTAATTTGTACGACTGACTACTGCCTCACGAAGAGTTATGATTCTTTTATGACTAACAATTTACATTAAAGGTAACAAGGATAATTTTAATGAATATAAGTGATATAAATAAAATAATAATTTTTTTTCAGAGTGGGATACTCAATAGGGGGGGGGGGTGAATTGAGTTCCTAAAAAAAATTCTGCTAAAAACTTTATGTAAAAGAATTCCCCAATTTAAAAAAAAGACATCCTAGTTAATCAAATTAGTAAATTTATTATTGTATGACAATTTATTTAATTTCTTAGAAGATTAATTATTTCTAAGTTATAAAAATATGTGATATTGGATTAACTTTTGAAACTAATTTACTAAACCCAAATTTTTATAAATACTATCCAAGATTAACTATCAAAGTGAAACATAGTTTTATGACATACGAGTTAAAAGATAGTAATATAAATTTGAAAACACAGAAGATTAAAAAAAGAGGTTCAGTCTCAAGTTGAGACTTAGTCCTATCTATTGGTGATCACCTTCCACCAATAAATATATATAGAAATCTTTTATCCACACCCTAGATCGGGGTTTACAAAATAGTATTCAAACTGTCCAGGTCACAAGACCTCTACCATAGTTCTACATGGGAACTAAAATATCTAGGTCACACAGGACCTATGACATAGTTCTATGCAGGATATAACAGTTGTAAAAGGATTCATGTGTGAGGATATCTTGTATCCTTCAGTTCAGTGTAGGAGACAATGTCTTCTTAATAGAAATATACACACACATTGCTCAAAATGAACTAAAACACACACAAAAGAGTAGGAAATAAGGTTAAAGAGTTTATAAGTCTCTAAGTGTTGTGAAATGAATCTCTAGCCTCTTTAGATGTAGAATGTGTAAATATTTAGTCCTCTTCTAGAAACAAACATTGAAACAAAGTGTCGATGGAGCTCTGTGTTCTGGTTCCCAAGAATATGAGATTCTTCATCTTAGTGTTTGTTTGCTACAAGATTAATTAAAGATTTGATGCAAAAAAATACTCCTTTAGTTCAAAGATATTAGGAATTTTAGTTCTTCTTATGTTCTTATTCTTGGCCAAGTGTCTCTTCTTTTATGTTCTTTTATGTCGCTCTCTTCTTTTATATAGCTTGTGCACCAAGCATTTATTTTATTTCAGGTGTATTGTGTTAGCTGACAAGGATCATATGAAGGTACCACATACCTTGGACTTTCCACTGACATAGTTATTAATGTTATCAGAAAAAAGAATTAATTTAATCAGTGGCATTAAAACCCTCAAATTTGTCTATTAGAGATAATTTTAAATAAAACAAAATTTAAGTAGTCTGTTGGTGACTCCTCCATCGAAGATTCATTCTATCGGTGACTCCTTCTATCTGTGAGTACTTCTGTTGGTATCAGTGACTTATTCTATCGGTGAGTCATTCTGTTGGTTACTTAATGCATCAGTGACTCAATACATTGGCGACTCCTTTTGTTATGTCGGTGATTCATTCATTCTGTCGGTGTCTCATTTGTACTGTTGGTGAGTCGTCTACTGGTGAGTCAGTTTGTACTGTCGGTGAGACATTTCTTCTGACAATGAGACATTATTTTTGTTGGTGATAAATTTATTATATCAGTGTCTCACATGAACTATCAGTGAGACTTTTACTCTATCAGTATCGTTGATTCAGTTTGTGTTGTTGGTCACACTTGTTCTATCGGTTTTAGTGACTCATACTTAGCCAATTTTTTGTTTTAACTGTCTTATAACATGAAAATAAATAGAAGTTATTCAATACATATTTTATAACAAATAATCATAATTAAACATATTTAAACTTAAATAAACATGATTGAAATGATTGGACATGATTTTACATGATCTGTGATTATTAAAACCATTAAAACTAGAGAGGGGCCTACAATATCCCCTTTTTTGATGATCATAAATCATGGAATTATAAATTACAATCCATTGATGAATAATATAGTCATTTTACTTGTTATCTCCCATTTCATATTTCAATAATAATTATAGATAAATTCCACACATAATTAGAGGTGAAAAGTAATAATTCCTTGTATTTTTATCCCCATTTAAGGATTTCCAAAAAGATTAAAGATATTAAAGAATAAAATGAAATAAAGAAAGATGAATAAAATATATAAGGTAAATGAAAGACCATTGAATATCATAATGAATGTATAATACAGTTCAGTGGAATAGAAAAAAAGTACCATCAAGAACCCCTATGAAAAAGTGATACAAATTACTCCTTGGGATCTAGTTTTTTCTTTCCATTATCATAAGTATCAATAATAGGTCTAGTGGATGGGGGATGAGAGATTGTAGGAACAGAATGAATTATAAAGGTAAGAAGTATAATGGCTTCAGGAATAGAAGGGGTAAGGGTAGGTTTGATTGAAGCATGAGGATGAAGCTGCTCTATGATGATATGCTGGATCTGGCTCAAAGATTGAGCAACTGATATAGACTGTGGAGGAGGAGGCATTGATGTAGCATGAGAGGTCGTCAGTTTAAGAAGTTTAGTAGTAGGAACCACTATTGCTTCACTCTAAACATGGAGATATAGATTCAAAAAATTTATGAAATCTGTGTTTATCTCCCCACCATATTGCACTTCCTTTTGAAAATCATCCCTATTATCCATAAACGTTTCAAGTGTTTGTGTAATGTTCTTTAGTTTCCTAAATTTTTCCCTAAACACCTGAGTAACTAGAGAAAAATTGAGATTATCCACAAAATATATAATTTTACTTGTAACCTGGTTTTTGGTATAAATCCTCTTGAATTTATAGTCCACTTTCTCCGTGTTATGATAATTTATAGTTTCAGCACTCTTGGAGTGGAGCCTAACCATATCATAAACATGGTAACTATTTTTCATAAGATTTGAATGTTTCTATAGATCTGTTCCACAAAAAAATCTTGAAACTCTTATCTATTCACTTTCCTCACTACTTCAACATCTGGTGAGTGAGATATAGGAGGTACTGAACTAGATTATCCTTATACAATGTCTCTAAAATCCTATCTAAGTTGGGTAGGATCAGGAACTTGAGAGTGGAAAATAATATACTCAAGTCATTTCATGATTCTGTTTAAGGATATACTATACTCAGAGGTAAAATTATTGATAATGGAAACCATCAAATTCAACTCATTTCCCATATTCTGATTATCTATCACAATAGCTTCAATGAGTGGAATCCTTCTGCGTTCCACTTGGGAAATAACAATTCTAGAGAGAAGATTTGCATCAATTTTACCCAACATTAACATGGGAATATGAAAGGAATTTTTTTAATGTTGGTGAAATGTTCTTACTTGAAACTTTCAAAATCAGATCTGTTGACATAGTCATCTACAATTTTAACTACTGAAGGTGTAGGAGAAGAAGCAGATACACCTATAGAAAGTGTCTTAGGTTGTACGGGTTCCTCCACCACTGGTCTTGTTAGAACTAATCTATCATCCTTAGTATTAGAATCAAAATATTACAATATAAGGACAACATATCTTGGATGCCTTTTCCATTCATAAAACATGGAGTCTTAAAAAATAGTGAGTATGTTAACTGTCACTCTTCCAATTTGAGGATCCCCCTAAAGTTGATCTCCTATTAAATTCTCCTCCCCCTCATATTGAGATCTTCTTCTAGAATAAACCAACTAAGGATTTGGGATTATTTTATTTTTCACTTCTCTTTGAACGCCAAATACTACCTCTTCAGTAGTATCAACTAATTAAGAACCATGAGGGTCTATAATGGATTCTTGATTCACAGTACCAGCCAACTCTACAGTAGAATCTTGATCATCACCAGGATGATCTGAATCACTATCACTCCCACTTATTTTATTCTCTTCATCATTTTCATGTTCATATGCATATCCTTCACTGCCACTTCTTTCAATATTTTTATCAAATTAATCTTCCTCAATGCTAGAACTAACACCACATTCCACTTCTTCTTCTTAGTCTGCTTCTACATCTCCCATAGGTTCATCTTCAAAACCACTGGATCTCCTCTCTTACTCGATAAGACCAAATCCTTTAATTTATTCATCATCACCTAAAATTGGTTCTTTTGTAGGAAGTGTAATATGTGTATTGGGTGGTCCAAATGTCATTCTCCTTAGTATTTTGACAATTTTTGGGTCACACCTATCATCTATAAGAGATCCTCTCTCTTTTATAGGTCTAGATTCCACTTCTTTATCCTTATCATTTGAATATTCTACTTCTTTATTTGGCCCTATACCTGGATCAGCCACAACTCCTGGCCTAGATGGATGACCAACATGAATAAAATTTAAATATGGTTTATCCTTATCCCCAACCCATTATCTCTTCTAGGGACTCCAATGAATCTTCATTATTTTGAAAATTACCTTATTCAAATAGATTCCACTATTAGTAGATACAGTCTTCTCATCTTCACTAACACATCATTTCTCCTCTGACATGGTAGAAATCATTATAGGATAGAACAAGGAATTTTTTATAGCAGGGATTTACCATCTCACTAATGTGGGAAATTAGTTATCTAAACAGATTCACCTTGTGCCCTTTCTTTAGTAAATTTAACAATTATACATCTTGATACATCAATAATAAAAATTACCCTTTCCTGGGAGAATACTAGTTTTAAATGAACTTAAACTTAAATATTCTATCACCATATATCTCTATAGGTAGTGGTATTCTATGCTCTTCATTTTTAGTTAGCTCCTTCAATACTTTCTCAAAATATAAGATTTCACTTTTAGGAGGACAACTTCCCTTATAGTCAGGAAATATTCCTTCATGTGGAACCTTAAGGAATTTTCCCCAATGTCTAGAAGAAAAAGAAATTATTTTCCCTTAAATACATATTTGATCAAACATACCTCACTAACTCCCAATTGAAATTCAAAATTTACGTAGAAATCATACACCTGATTAGGATAGAATGGCCTTACATTATTTGAAAACCAGTCCAGCCAACCATGGGTTTGCAATACCTTTAATAAGAGAGACTTACTCTCTAACAGCTATTATACAAAAACTTCCTTTTCTAGTGTTACAACATGATTCAATAGAGTTGGATTGATAACAAGAGATCTTATTGACTCTTCTTTCTATCTTTTTTGTGGGGTGTGTCTTGTCTCCAAGTCCTCCTTCGAATATGTGATTTAATCACACCATTTATTATGGTTCTGTTGAAGGTTGGAAGGTGAATATTATGAGGGTAGAGAGAAATGACATGAGTGTAAGGGATAAAGTGAAAGGGTAAGGAATATAGAGGATAAACTAAAATTTATCATTTAAGGAATTATATATCATAAATTGAAGAACAAGGTTCAAGGAAATAAAAAAATGACATCGTTTTGATTAATACATAAAATAGATAAAATAATGGGTTCTATCGGTGTCAGCATGGCAGTATCAACATGTAACTATCAGTGTCAGCATGACAGTATCAACATGTCACTATCCATGTCAGAATGACGGTATTAGAATGCTTCTATCGGTGTCGATATGACAAAGGTGTTGGAATGATGCTATTGATGTCGTCATGACAAAGGTGTCAGCACAACTTTGTCAGCGAGACACTATTGGTGTCGGCATGACATTGTTAGTGAGATATCACCAGTATGTTTATCCTAATAGTATGATAACTACACAAGGTTTAAACAATGGATTATCAATGTATGGTCCTCAAAAATTAATCATGCCTAATTCATGTTTGATTAAGTTCATTATTTCAGAGTCCAATGGATTAGTGAATATATCAGCAAAATAATGTTCTCAGAAAATAAATTCTGAAGTTATACCACCTTTTTTATAATGATCTCTCAAGAAGTGACGTCTTACATTAGTATGTTTTGTTCTAGAATGAGAAATAGGATTATTAGATATGTTTATAACACTTTTATTATCATAGTTTATTAGGGCATGTATGAATTGATATCCATAGTCTAGTAAAGTATGTTTCATCCAAAAAATCTGAGCACAACAACTACCAGTAGCTATGTATTCAGTATTAGTAATAGATAATGTAATGTAATTTTTATTATTACTACACAATAAAACTTTATACTTCCCCAAAAAGTGACATGTTCCAGTGGTTCACTTTCTATATAACTTACAACCACCAAAATCAGCATCATAATAACTCACTAAATCCAAAAATTGTCCTCTGCGATATAACAATCCTAAGTTGGTAGTATATTTGAGGTATTTGAAAATTATTTTATCAAAATTTAGTTCAGATTATTAAGGGATATCTTGAAAATAAGAACACAAACACACACTAAACATAATTTCAATCCTACTACTAGTTAAATAAAGTAAACTCCCAATCAGTATTTTGTATGTGGTTTGATCAATAGATTTACCATTTTCCTAAAGATCCAAAGTACAGGTGGTACTCAATGAAGTATCACTACTTTTTAAACCATTAAATACAAATGTTTTTAAAATATATATTTTATATTTTTTATTTCAAATAATACCTTCTTTATTTTAAATGATTTTAAATCCATGTAATAATTTGAGTTCTGCCATTAAACTCATTTCAAATTCACTTTGCATCATTTTTGGAAAATCAACACATAAATAATTTTAAGAAGACAAAAAAATAATATCATTAATATAAATTTGAAATACTTAAACATATTTAGAAATTTTTTTATAAAGATATTAGGATCAACTATAACTTTTGTAAAACCTTTGAAAATAATAAAACTACATAGTCTATAATACCAGGTACTTAGAGCTTATTTTAAACTATATGAAGCCTTTTTTAAATTAAAAACATGATTTGGAAAATGAGGGTTTACAAAAATAGAGGTTGTTAAACAATAACATCCTCAACTATATATCAATTTAGTAATTCACTCTTAACATCCATTTTATATAGTTTGAAATTGAGATGAGCTACATATGCAAGAATGATTCAAATGGGCTCAAGTCGAAAAACTGGTGAAAATGTTTCCTTATAGACAATGACTTCTTCTTAACTATATCTGACTGAAACCAACTGAGATTTATTTATAAAAATATTACTATATTCACCAACTTTGTTTCTAAAGGCCCATTTAGTTCCTATGTTCAAGATGTCTTTATTTCTATCCACTATATTCCGAACTATATTTCTTTCAAACTGATTCAACTATTGTTGCATATCCATTACTCAAAACTCATAATTGATAGCATCATTGATGTTTTTAGGTTCATATTGTGACAAGAAATCTTTATTTTCAAACTATTTTCCCATATATTCCATAGTCTATGTATTTTTATCTAGGTCTCCAACTACAACATCTAAAAGTTGGTTCTTATGGATTCTTACAGATCTAGAAAAACAAGGGCTAGTAATTTCATTTTCTTCAATAGGTTTAGGTTCATCATCACTAGATTTTGGAGAATTTATAGAACTGGATGATTTAAGAAGTTGATTAACAGTAGGTTCATATTATTTTACATTAATTTCTAGATTAGACAGATCATCCCATATATTTTTTGGAGAGGTCTTGGGTTCTTAAGGGTCTGTTTCATAAAATTTGACATGTATGGATTCTTTAACACACATAGTTGTTTTATGAAATACTATATAGGCTTTAATAGTGATTGAATAACTATGAAATATTCCTTCATAACATTTGGATGCAAAATTTTCGAGATTTTACTTTGTATTAAGGATATATACTTTTCAACCAATGACCCTGTTATAAATAACCTTGGGTTTCCTGTTGGTCCAAAGATCATTAGGGGTTCTCTTCAGAATTGTTCTGATTAGGGCTCAATTAATTATATAACGAGCTGTATGGACAGATTATACAAAAAAATAGATAGGTAAGTAAAATTCATTATGCATAGTCTAAGTTATCACTTGTAAGGTTCTATTTCTTCTTTCAACAACACAATTATATTGGGGTGTCATTAGAGTACAAAATTTATGACTATATCCATTTTGTTAGAAAACATATCCAAACTCATGGTTTTTAGACTCACAACCATGGTCACTTTTTAAGGATTTAATTGTAAGAACACTTATTTTTTCTACTTTTCTAGCATACTTGGCGATATGAGAACAAGCTTTACTTTTTTAAGTTAGAATGAAATTCAAGTATGTATAGAATAGTCATCTACTAGAACATAGTCATAGTGATTTCCATTTAATCATGAAACTATATATTTTCTAAAAAAATCCATCTGACCAAACTCAAGTGGTTGAGAAGTTGAAACTTATTTTTGTGGATTGAAATATATTTTATATTTTTTACCCTTTTGATAATGATTACATAATTTTTCATTTGGAAACTCATGTTTGGGTTGAACCTTAACTAGTCCTTTCCAAGTAATCCTTTTAAGGGAATGAATATTACAGTGTCCTAATCTCTTATGATAAAGAAACAAATCTTTATGTAAGGCACTTAAACGTGAAACCTTTTAAGAAACAAAGGAATCTAAGTTAACAATATAATTTATTTATAAAGTCAGTAAATACTAACTCATTTTTAGAATTAAAGACATTGTATGCATCATTTTCATATTTATAATTAAAACCATCATTAATCATCAGAGATATACTAAGTAGATTATATGTTCATCCATCAACAAAAAGTACTATGATAATTAATACTGATTTAGAGTTATAAATTTGGTTATGGACAATTATTTTTCATTTTTCATTGTCACCAAAGGTGACATGGCCACCACCAATCATTATCATATTATTGAAGCATGCATAATCTCCTATCACGTGTCTTAAACATACCCTATCCAAGTACCATAGACTTCTACATGATCTCTTCAAAAATATTCCCTACAAAATGATCAAACAATATAAAATTTTGGTACCCAAATTTTTTTGGATCTAGTAACATTTGTAATAAAAGATTTTGGAAGCCACATTTGTTTCATGGGATTCATATACATAGTTTATAATGTATTTGAAAAATAAAATTTAGTTGGTAAAAAAATTTAGAAATAGTAAATGTTGTTTGATGGATGGAACATGCAAATTGTTTTCCATAATTAGGAATAAAACTATATTTTTCAGATTTAGATACAGAATTGGTTTTTGAAAAACTTTCTTTTACCAAGTTGAAATCCAATACCACTAGTGTATTTGGGTGCAACTTTTTTACAAAGAATTTGAACCAATATATATTTTCCACTAGTAAAATTCTATAAATCCTTTTTTAATTTCTAATTATACCATTGGAAATCATTATTTTCTTTATGAAGTTGAGAATTCTTTTCCCTTTATATGGTAAGATATGATTTAACAGAAGAGGTAAGAGAATGATTTTTCTTTAAATATTTATATTTATCTTTTAATTTATTACATGTATCTTAAATAATTGGTAAGTATTCATACATTTCCTCATTAGTCATATTTTCAAGATCACCGTAATCTCCAAAATAATAAGAATTATGTACATGTGTTTCAAGGGTTACCTCAGATGTTTTTGTCATGAAACACATGTTTTCCTTGTCACCTTTCTCACCATGTGACGATTCTGACTCACTAGAGATATCCTCAGAAGCACTCTAGCGGTGCTTCATTTCCTTCTTGTATCTTTTTTCTTTATACTCATATTTCTTCTTATATTTTAACTTAGGACCATCATCCTTTACAGGTCCTCTTCTCTTACATTCATAGAAACTATTTCATTTGAGTTATCATTCCTTTTCCAATAATTTTAATAGTTTCCCTTATTATCAAAATTACTTTTGTAGCTGGGATTCATGAAAAATTTATACTTTCTAAAAAACTTCTTAAACCATCTGGCTAACTGACTCATTTACTTATCACCGACAGATGGTGAATCTTTATTACTTGTACAATCAGAAAGAGGTCGTATCCTTTTATTTTCATTATGTTTGTAAGTAGTTTTTTTTGAAATCCACCAACATTTTATTTGGTTCATCATCCTCCTACTTATTGAACATTAATTCTTCTTCATATATCATCAATTTTCCTATTAGTTCCTTATATGGAAACATATTGATATCAAAAGATTATTTAATTGACAACTCTCTTACCCTTCATATTTCGAGTATAAATATAAATATCCACATGATTTGTTCTTTAGAATCCACTAGCTTCCCATGGGAGCTCATTGTATTGACTATCTCATTGAACCAGAGATACATATCAAAAATTGGTTTATCAAGCTTCATCTTAAAGTTTTCATATTTAATTGAATAGGTATTAAGTCTTATTTATTTTACATTAGTGGTTCCTTTATGTGAAACAACTAAGGTATCCCAAATTTCATAGGCAGATTTCATTGTAGAAATTCATTATCTATACTATAGTGTGTCCCCCCTTGGACACTTGTCTTCTCCACATATTTTCTCCGCAACGTGTCAGACGCTCTTTCCCCTCCACTCTCCCTCCCCACTATACCATCCTCCCCCACCACTAACTCTCCTTCCCAAACCTCATCTCCTCCCCATCCCTCTCACCATCCACCCCATTACATCCTCCACACTACATCCTCACCCCCACCTCTCTGTCACCGCCTCTTCCTCACATTCTATTCTTCCTTCTCACCATCGTTGTCTCTACCTATGGTTGTACCTATGCCTCTCCACCTCCACCCCTCACCTTCTTCTCGTCGCCATTATCTCCTTTTTGATCTTGATCTCATTGAACTTTCATCATGTTCGGACCCTCCACCCTAATACACTCCTCTCTACCTATAACTCCTCCCCACCTCAGCCTCCCGCTCCATTGCTCAGCCTCTCCACTACATACCCACCTCCCTCTCGTCCTCTACCTCCCCTCCCACCCTTTATCTATTCCTTCCCATGGCCACCATCATTCCCTTTGCCACCTTAATTCCAATAATCACCTTTATTCCATTATTCTCCTTGTCTGTACCTCTTAAATTACCCTCATCTCTGCCTCACAAATTCATAATTGCATATTATTCCTTTTTATTCCACTGTCTCCATCCATCTTGAAGAATATAAGTGTCTACATACCCAAAACCTATCAAGGGTTAAACCTCCATTCAGATCTGCTACTATATACATAGTCATATTACCCACAATATGTATATTTTGATGTCTATATGGAGAAACCCTACCACAAAATCATTTTTTATTTAGATCTATTGTCATATACTCCTACATTACTATTTCAGATCATATACACCAATATCTTTATAATCGTTTTTAGTTTTATAATCCTTCAATAATTGGAACTTGACATGCTTGTTTGGATTTTCATGGATTCTGTAGCTACTTCAGAATAAACAGATTTTTGGGGCCATGCTGATAGAAGGAAACCTTCAATGGTTGGGTCATTTTTCAACAACTAGTACATCTTATAAATGCTTTGTGTAATCATATTATCATTCTTTGAGATGCATGTATACATGGAATGAAATACGATATTGTAGTAATCATTGCAGCAAGAATGAAATTGAAAACCCTTTAATCAGGTAAAACATTACATCCTTTTCCCTAGTTGATAGAATTAACTTAATTTAGTTATGACCTACAAATGTGTATGGAAATAGCAGTTGAGCATGGGTAGATAAAGAGTATACCGGTATATCTTATTTGTATTCCATAATGTGCCACTTTATATAATTTTTTTCTTACCAACTAGACACTTCCCCTAGTTCCCCCATTTTGTTACTTCAGTTACCTTTCCCATTTTTTATTTTTTTCCTTCCTACCAATTTCTTTTATCTAGGAAGCTGTAAAGCTGCAACCTACATTTCTTGATGCCTATCTAAACCTTATAATTTCCTATAAGTTATATTGTGATTAAAATGTGTTTCTTTAATTTCCTGATATTTTACAAGACAAAGGAAATTTGTTTAACTTTTACAGGCTCTAGAAATGCCAAATGAGGCTATTTTGTGCTTCCAGCAGGCTATTCAAACACAACCAAAACACGACTATAACTGTGTATGATATTATAATGATAAAAGGTTCATGTATTGTATCATATCTTTATATTATTTATATTCTTCCTTATATCTTAATGTTTTATGTTTTTTTGTTTCAATTACACAATGAGATAAGAAATCAACATAACACAAATAAGTAAACTCTCTAAGTAGCTAAGTTAGGAAGGCCTAGTTAGTTCCCTTGGACAGTGTCGGTGAGCATAGAAGAGGATCGATGGGCATGCGCATACACTACACATGAACAATGAACTAATTTCTTGTTCAGGAAGCTTATCATGATGAGGGAGTGGTGGTCTAGGCTTGTGTGGACAACAGGGAAGGAGGTGCACATCACCTGGACAACAAACAGGGTGAGGGTCATGAATTGGATAATGTTCAGGTTAATGAGTTCCTCCTCATAGTACTGGGTGAGTTCCATGCCTCAGGCTTCATATTGGTGTTCTCCATGTGGATATGGGCTAATGCATACATGGTGAGATCAATTATGGTCTTGAAGTAGTACAACCATAGGGACAAAAAAAATAGACCACAATCACATCTATTATGTAGATACTACAACACAAGTCAAGTGATAAGAGATCACATCATCCTTATTCTAAACTAGTCACCCTGTATAACCCAAACATTCACAACATCCACTAAATATCCATTATCTGTAATATAGCATGATATTTATCCTCCACATGTCATCCCCTCATACATTTTCGCTATCATGGCTACCTCACCACGCTTTCTAGTTTCTCTATTCTCCTCCCTCCCCTCCCAACCCTCATCATTACCATATCCCTCTTATCTTCCCCTATCTTCCTCTCCCTCGCCTCTGGCTCCCCATCCTCTGAGGCTCCCCTCTTTTCCTTTTGCCCCCTCTCTACCTCCATCCCCACCTCCTCCATGGCCTTCGACTATGCATTCACCTCGGTCTCCGACTACGCCTATGCCTATTCTCACCACCCCTCCCTTAATGGTTCATCATCTCCCCACCGAATACCAATATTTCTCTGATAACATTATACAGTATTTTTTCTTCTTCTATTCACCTCTTTGTCTTATACTTGCATTACATTAAGACTAAATACTCTCCCATAGTTATCCCTTCCAACACTAGAATCTCCCTATTTCAAACCCTAGAATATCCCTCTTTCCAATATCTGAAACCATTGATGGTATCAAAACATCAAAATTTAATGTTGTTGAAAACATTACACCTATTGAGAATCTCACCATGATATTCGATGGTATTTTTGAGGCTGTTGATATTCTCCACCACATAGGAAAATTCTAGGAAGAATGCATTCTAATCTTTGGCATAATAGTCCACAAATGGTTGCGTCATATGATCATTATATAGAGGTCGATTAGAATCCAAAATCCATAATCCTTTCGGTAGATTCTGATAATATGATTTATCAAATATTCTTTCGGTCTTGATGTCTTTGAAAACTAACAATGAATGATTACTAGTGTTACCGTACATACATGTTTCTCATCATTTTCCCCCTTTGAAACTTTCTTTCCATTCCCTAAATGTAGAAAATTAATGTTGTTAGCTAGAAAAGGGAATTGATGAGAGTATGTAATTCCCCAGGCTTAAGTTACTTTAGTATCTTATTAGGTATTGTTTTTATTATAAGTGGGTTAATAAGTTCATTTTTTCATATTTTTTAATATTTTTTTGTTCAAACAGGTTTAACTTTCTTTCCATATAGCTACACATATTCTCCTCAAAAAGATTATAGTATTTACTAATTTGATGAGTATATAAAATTTACTAGAGTTAATGAGGATTTTTGATTTTCTGTACGTATTGAATCATTTTTCCTCTTTGACACTTCCTTTCTATACCCTGAATATTGAAGATTACTATTTCTAGCTAGAGATGGGAATAAATGAGAGGTCCCAAGTACATCTAAGATTTTCCTTAGTGTTGTTTCCATGAATGGTTTTTACATATTTAAGGGTAGCTCATGTTCTGAGTTTTTATACTCTGTGCGATTAATAAAGAGGATCATATCATGTTTACTTTTTGATGTTAATTATCAATTTATTGTCATGTATTGATATTGATGTTATAAATTTGACATTTATTTTCCACATCGTTAACTCATTATAAATTAATCTCCCACATAATAGAAGAATATGTGATGATTTTAAATTTTTGGATTCCATAAAAAATGATTCCTTTTTAGGTGGTGGTAAGGTTTTTAATTTATCTCTAATGTAGTTTGTTTTGAAGGATTGTGAAGGAGATATAGTTCAGTATTTCTATATGAACTATTTTTTTATGATACAAGTTATTTACATTAAGTGTGTTTTACATTCAGTGTGTTTTATACGGTTTTAACAAAATATATGTTCAATATCGATTATGTTAAAATATGAATCTAAGGAGTTGGTACTAAAACTTTTATCAACAGGGGAGTTAGGATGTAATACCCCTAGCTTAAGGTATTTCACTGTTTTATTATACATTTTTTTATTATAAGATGGTTAACAAGTTCATATATTTTTTTTTCTAATTTATTCTTATTTTTTTCAAATAGGTCCATATTTTATTCCATATAGGTGTGAATATTTGGACTTTATTAAGGTTTTCTTAGGTGGAAGGGATTCCCCATACATTTTTCTCATCAAACTACTTTTATGAATACTTCCTCTAGGTGTTCGACCAACTTGGAGCTATAGTTCCACCAAGCGAAAGGGTTTTTATTCCAGGTGATGGAATCATGAATGGTATTATTCTTGAGGAATTATCATCTAAAGGGGGATATATATGAGTTTCCATTAAAGAATCTATATACATCAATGTATTAATTTATAATATGATAATTTGTACATTTCCTATTGTTTTCTCTTGTGGGAGGGATTCTTGAATCATCCGTGTCATCAAACTAATTTGATGGATCATCCCTCATGGGGTTAGGCCAACATGGAGCTATGGTTATGCTATTGGAAAGGGTTTTTATTCCAGGAAATGGGTACATGAATGTTATTATTCTTAAAGAATTTTCATAATTTAATATTTCTTACATTTTTTTATCTGTACTCATCATATGTGGTCTAATGAAATTAAACTCTCTTCCCCTTTATTGTTTTTATACTACTCCTCTGTGGGATTTCCGCAATAGACAATTATTGGGACTACTGTATTTCCTAAAAGTTTTCATAATTTTAAGATATTTAAATCTCTAAACATTGATAATAACTAATTTTACTTTTTATCACTTTCATTTTCAGTTTTTGACTTCTTGAATGTTGATGTTAACTAACTGTATTAAAAACATTATTACTATTCTAATATTGTATCTCCCCGTAGGTTGTTCCAAATTAATTTCTCATGGAGATTTTTTTTCATATAATAGAGGATTTGGTTTACATCCCAATATAATAAAAATAGTGGACTGGGATTTCTACTTTGTACTAAAACACAACGTATTGTTTCCACTCCCCTGCCTATGTGAAAAATATATTTGGTTTTAACCTTAGTACTATAAACATAGTGATATCATTAGATGTAAAAGAGAATTACCTAATTTATTGAAGGATATGTAATTCATGATCCACCCTTTACATAATGTTATATACATACATATATTATGGATTTCATGATGAAAATAATAGAAAAAATTCTAGCTAATAAGGAATTGATAGTCATGTGGCATCATATTATAGATTTCATGATGCACATTATAACATAGATTCTTGCTAATATGGAAGTGACAATCTTTACAAAAAATTGATGATGTTATAATACATTTTTATTCTATTTCTATACATGTGTTAATAAAAACCCATATAATAATATTATTTAATGATTCCAAAATTCAAAAGTGTTGATGCTATTCACAACCCGTTGATCTGCAGGTTGTCTATGTGAGACTTCACTATATAATATAGAAATTTGAATGTATTAATTTACAAGAAGATCATTTCTGCCTTTCCTATGGTTTTATCTAGTTTAAGGGAATAAAAATACCTTTGTGTCATCAAAATTCTTTGAAGGATACTTCCTCTAGGTTTCAGGCCAACTTGGAGCTATGGTTACAACAAGTGAAAGGGTTTTAATTCCAGGTGATGGAATCATGGATTGTATTATTCATGAGGAATTATCATCTATAGGGAAATATATGTGATTTCCCATTAAAGAATATATATATCTCAATGTTTTAATTTACCATATGATCATTTCTTCATTTCCTAGAGTTTTCTCTGGTAGAAAGGATTCCCCAATCCTTTGTGTCATCGAACTACTTTGATGGATACTTCTTCTTGGTGTTAGACTAGCATGGAGATATAATTTCTCTATTGCAAAGGGTTTTTATTACCAACAATGGAAACATGAAAGGTATTATTCTTTATGAATTATAATATTTTTATATTTGTTAAAAATTTATTTGTTTATCTCTACACAATAGGCATGGTTTGTTGAAATTCAACACTCTTCCCCTTTATGGGTTTTCTACTACTCCTCTGTGGGATTTTAGTAGAGGAAATTTTTTGGGACTACTATATTATCTAGGATTTATCATAATTTCAATAGAGGTACGTCACTACACAAAGATAATAACTTGTTTTACTTTTTTATATCTTTTCTCAATTTTTGACTTCTTGAATGTTGGTGCAAACTAACTTTATAAAAAACAATATAACTATTTCAATATTGTATCTACCCATAGGTTGTACCAAATTGATTGCTCATAGGGAATTTTTTTCTAATATTAGAGCATTTGGTTTACATCACAATACAATAGGATTAGAGGATTGGGTTTACTAATTAGTAATAAAACACAACGTATTGTTTCTACTCTCATGCCCTATCTGAAATGTATATTGGGTTTTAACCCCAGTACCATAAAAATAGTGATATCATTTGATGTAAAATGAATTACCTAATGTATCATAGGATATATAATTCATGATCCAAACTTTACATAATGATATATACTTACATATATTATGGATTTCATGATGAAAATAATAGAACATATTATTGCTAATATGGAAGTGACAAGAAAGTGGCATCATATTATAGATTTCACAATGCAAATAATAGCACATATTATTTCTAATATGGAAGTGACAATCATGTAAAAAAATTGATTCTGGTATAATAAATTTTACTCTCCATCTGTATATGTGTTAACAAAAACCCATATAATAACAATATTTAATGATACTGGAATTCAAAAGGGGTGATGCCAATCACAACCTATATGTGAATGTTTATAGGGTAGAAAATTTAATGCTAATTTATATGGAAGAAATAATATTTTTAAGTGTGTGTAGATATATATTTAGGAGTTTTCATATATAACGTTGTCTTAATTTAAAATATATGTGATTTTTGAACTCACATACATTATTGGGATTCATGTTATTCAGAAAGAGAAATACTCCATAGTCCTTAAATTTATATATGTAAGATATATACAGAAGATGTTAGGTAAGAATGAATAAAAACTATTGTCCACTAATATTGTGTTAAAACCATGATTGGGAAGTATGTGGATGGGAAATATAAAGATATGAAATTGTATAGAAGAATAAAGGGATGTTTTTTATTTTTGAATGTAATTTCAAAGGATATTTTTTATTCTATATATTTGGAAACCCATATCCAATATAATATAAAGGAGGATCATGTCACAATAGTGAAACAGACCAAGAAATACTTCTATGGTCCTCTCAAATTTTGATTTTTCTTTTATTCTTGAAAGGATTATGAATTGTATTTTTTTTCTAATGTGGGCTTGTTTGGTGATATAGTCGATTGAATGTTTATAATTTATTGTGTATTAAATATAATAAATAAAGTGTAGGTCATATGAGTAAAAAATGTTGAATATATCATTCAATTCGATATAAGAAGTATATATCTCAGTAAACAATTAATCTATTGACCTTTTATGGGTAAAAGAATACTTGGACGATATTACTAATGAAGTGAAACAAATTATGATGGTATTTTCTAATAACTAGAGTGCTATTAAACTGTTGAAAAGTCTAGTAAAATAGTCTTATAAAAAATAAATTGAGATCATATATCACATAATCGAAGAGAATGTGGAGTAAGAAGAGACCAATGTTGGGAATATTGATATAAATCAATAAGTTTCAAGCATCAATCATTTATTATATGAGTTTATTATCATCAAAGAACAAATAATAATAACCAAATTCATTCAAATTTTTACTCTATTATTTATTTTCATTGATGTTATTCAAAGTGCATTCCATTTTTCTATATAACTTAGTATGTGTCCATTCATTTTTCACACAGAGATCTCACCCCTGAATTATGTTATCTTATGTTTCCATTTTATGTATCTCCGAACAACTAAATAGAGAGACATTATATCACTATTTGTATGACTTAACATGTTATAATACCACTTAGTCAGGTCTTCATTAAGTCACACCCCAACAGTTAACATTACATACTTCATATTTGTTTGATCTTCGTATTCATGTTCACTGTATGGTATAATACTGTACATATGTGGTATAATACATTTTATTCTTCATTTTTATATTGGTTAATAAAACCTCATATGATAATTTTATATGTGTTTTATATTTTATGCCTTCTGTATATGTGTTTTATTCCATTTTAATTGTTTATTTATACACCATTTTCCAGTCTTTCAGGCTAGTAATCACAATTATAGAAAAATGATTAGCATAATATTCTCCCACCTGTTATGTGTTTCTATTCACCTTCATTATATTAAAACGATTATTGGTGTATATTTGAAATATATGTCTTCCCAATTATGATGGAAGAAAATGTATATGTGTTTTAACTAAATATATACTTTAACTTTTATTAACTATATATATGTTTTAACTATTGTTGACTTAAAACTCCATTTTATCTCTTGAGCAGGTTTGTAAGGAACATAGTGGGAAATCTATGGATCTCTATGTTTTTCCAACCCCATACCATGTAACATGTTCATCATATTTTTTAAGTCAGGTGCATACTCATGAGATTGATTGGGAATGAAAAGAAGAGATTAAATATATGGGTATTATTATTATTATTTATTTTTTAATACTTCCATCTTCTAGTTTTTTTGAAGTCAATTTATTAAGGGACCATTCTCTCTAGAATTAGGTGAGACAAAGGGGGTTTAAATATTTCTTACAGAAGAAGGGATACCTGGAATTGTTAATGTATTGTCGGATGTCCTCTATTTATTTTAAAATATGTGATGGGTTGAGGATACACATTTTGGATTTCTTGAGTGGGTACTACATATGACACTCTACCTACTCTCATTATAACATTTGGGATATCAAATTACAATGATGTATATAGAGGTTCGGTGGTCCAGATATCTTAAGTATTTTAGTGGGTGATACATATAAACAGATGCAATATTTTATACCATTTATACTATGTTTTCATATGAAAGTCCTTCAACTAGTCTTTATAACTCTTCCCTTCATTAACCTTTAATTTCTTTTGGGTAAGAAATATTTATTTATGAAGGTGAGACACAAGAATTATTTACCAAAATTTGGCAGTGCTGATGAAACATTTCTATATTTATCTTTTGAGAATCTAGATCATGAATTGAATCGATATTTGTAATTATTTTCTATTTGTTGGGTAGTTTGGAAGTTTTAATAAAAGCCATTTGTGATATTTCATTTTCACTGATTATACTGTGCATTCGTTTGAGATATTTCATTTTCACTGATTATATTGTTCATTTTTATTGATGAGTCTATTTGGCAATGATTATAAATGTTAATATTAGACCAATATTGAAAGTCTAAACTTTTAAATTTCGTATTCCATCATTATTCTCTGAATTTTGAAATGTCATTATTACTGAAATGAATTTTTAATTTTATTAAATGTTCAAAGACTATAATCAACATTTTTTTACATTCAATTATTCAGGGTAATCAGTCTGAAAAATATAATGTATTATGCCCACAATATGAATTGTGAATGATACTTTCATACACTAGAAAATATAATGATTCTTAATATAATAAAAATATATTAACAAAAATTTCCATTCTAATATGCTAATATTAGAGGAAAACATGCATTAATATGTTATCCATATTTTAATAGAATAGAAATAATCATTTTTTATTTGTCGTAAATCAATTTATATTAGTAATATAATCATTTTCTATTTGTTTGTTCTAATTGAATTTTCATATATATCCCAATTGAATTATTCTCATAATTACGAGAGACCATTTAAAAGGCATATTTTAATGTTCTATGATCATAGCTATGCAAAGTAGGTGATAGAGTTTGGTCAAGACATTCAATGAAAACATTGGCCTTTGGTACTCCTATAGTGAAATTTTGATGTCATGGTATAAATTAACCATAGAGTTAATAGTCCACTATTTTGGGAAATGAGTCCGCATTGAGTAGTTTAGGTATGAGATTAGTACTCCCTTTGATCCCGATGAGGCATGAGTCCTCTTTACTATAGTCGGAGTCAGTACTCGCCCACATGATGGGGTGCTAGACCTTCACCTATAGAAGCCAATAATCCTCTAGATGACAGGGTGTTAGTCTTCTATGCTTTATGGATACATTGATTTAGTTTATATACACCTATACACATAAACTCACATCTAGTGTTTTATTGAATGGTTCCAGCTACATTCTTTGAAATCATATACTTCTATTCTTACTTTATTCATATAATTATTTTATTTATATACACCTATGTACATAAATTCACATCAGTAGTTATATGGAATGCCACCACATACATTTTTCATCCTCTATATTCACACTATTTCCATGCGTTACGAGTATCCCAATCACTTTATTTCTTCTTCCAATATCCTCCCACTCTCCCAAAAAGTGACAAAAATTTCACATATTATTACCATAATTTTCTGAGCGTGTGTATGAAAATTCATAATCAAATTATCATGTCACGCAAATAAACGAGTTGGGTAGTAGTTATATTAAATTATTCATCCCCAAATGCATAAAACAAGGCATTCATACCATTACAATTTTTATTGAAAGATGTTTTGGTGGAATCCCTCCATGAATTTATTTCAGTATTTGGCATTTCATACTTATATTCCATTACAGTCTAAATATCAACCCCCATGCTTTCTAAGTGAATTTTCCTCTTAATTTACCCCTGGGCATAATTAGTTCTATTGTAAAAGGGAGTTTTGATTGTAGTAGAACATTCCTGTATATTATCCATAACAAAGAATAAATAGTAGGGTTTTAAAGAGATGAAAATTTAGAAATAATTTTTTTAGATCATTAAAAAACAACCAAAATCATAGCTAAAATGATTTTCACAAGATTTTAACAATCTTTGATACCAAATATTGGTCAGAGTAGGATACTCAAGAGTGGGGTGAATTGAGTTCCTATAAAAATTTCTATTAAAAACCTTGTTTGAAAGAGTCCCCTAATTAAAAAATAACACAACACAGTTAATCCAAGTATTTAATTTATAATAGTATGATTGTTCAATTAGTTTCTTAGAAGATTGATTATTTCTCAGTTATAACAATATGATACGTTGAAATATCTTTTGAAACTAATTTTCTAAATCAAAGAAGTTATAAATACCATCTAAGACTAACTATCAAAGTGAAGCATAGTTTTCTGAAAAATGAGTTAAAACATAGTAAACTAAATTTTAAAACTGAGCAGATTAAAATGATAGGTTCTGTATCAAATCAAGACGTAGTACTCTCCACTTGATGATCTCTTGGAACCAATAAATATATATATAAATCTTTCATCCACACCCTGTACTGAGGTTTAAACAACAATATAAAAACTATGCAGGTCACAAGACCTCTACCACAGTTCTACATGTGAACTAAAAGATAAAGGTCATGTAAGGACTCTACCACAAGTCTACATGGAATATGACAGGTGTAAAAAGATGTTTGTGTGATGATATATTATATCCTTCAGTTTATTGCAGAAGATATTATGTGTTTAATAGATAGATGCACACACAATAATTGAAATATAGTAAAAAATCACACAAAAGAGTAGGAAATAAAAAGATAGATTTTAGAAGGATCCAAGTGTTGTGAAATAAATCTGTGGACTCTTTAGATGCAACAAATGTGAATATTGAATACTTTTCTAGAAACAATCACTGAAACAGAGTGTCGTTGGACCTCTATGTTCTATTTTTCAAGAAGATGGGATACTTCTCCTTAGTGTTTGTTTTCTACAGGGATGGTTGAAGCTTTGATGTATAACAATAATCATTTAGTTCACAAATAGTATGAATGATATTTATTTGTGTTTTTTTCTTCTAGTTCTCGTATCTCTTATCATTTTTTCTTTTCAGTTGTTCTCTACATCTATAAAGCTTGAATTCCATGCTTTCATTTTATTTCGGGTGTCTTGTGTTGGCCGACAAGGATCATGTGAAGGTACCTCATACTGTCCATGGGAAAAGTTATTAATATTTTCATAAAAAATCATTAATTTAATTAGTTTCCTTAAAACACGCATATATGACAATTAGAGATAACTTTAAATAAAATAAAAGTTAAACTGTATGTTGGTGACTCCTCTGTTAGTGAGTCATTCTGTCAGTGACTCCTTTTATTGGAGAGTCCTTTTTTAGGTATCAGTTACTCATTATATAGGAGAGTCATTCAGTCAGTATCTACATTCTTTGGTGACTCAATCCATCAATGACTTATTTTTTTCTCATGGAGAGTCATTCCTTTTGTCGTTGTCTCATTTGTACAATTGGTGAGTCATCTATCAGTGTGTCAGTTTGTACTGTCATTGAGACATTCTATCTTTTAGTGAGACATTTATTCTATAGGTGAGACATTTTTTCTATTGGTGTCTCAGTTTAATTATCATTGAGGCTTTTAATTTATCAGTATTAGTGAGTTAGTTTGTGTTGTCAGTGACACACTAGTTCTATCAGTGTCGGTGACTCATACTTAACCAATTTTTTTATTTTAACTATCTTGTAACTTGAATATACAAAAAATGTATTCAATACATAGTTGGTCATATATAATCATAATTAAATATATTTAATCTTAAATAAACATGATTTAAATTATTGGACAATATTTTACATGATTTAAATGACTGGACATGATTTTACATGATTGAAATGATTTGACATGACTGAAATTATTAGACAATATTTGACGTGCTTTGTGATTAATAAAACCCTTAAAACCAAAGAGGGGCCAACAAAAATTATATTAATCACTTAATTTTCATTCTAGAAGGATAAAATATTATTTTCTTTATTACGTTGAATGAATATAACATCGTTTGTGTACTTGTGGACGACCACCTCCATGAAGTGATGTGGTTATTATTTTCATCACCACATCATAATAATGAAATATATGAATATTTAAAGCAAAAAACAACATATATGTGATATTATTATAATTATTTAAATATAAATTATTAATCACCTCCTTTCAATAATGATCATTGAAAATTTTAAATATTACTCATGCGTACATATGACTTACTTTCTCCATGATCGTAACATAGCTAATTTTTCATAACCATATCCCATGATTGGTTTTAAAACCATAACTAATGTATTAATTTGGAAAACATTTCATGATTATTATTTTAGATATATTAAAATAATGACCACATTGATGAACAATTAGCCTACGAAATTCATTTTGACCTAGAATCCAAATATCATTGAAACATCCGATATAAAATAATTGATTATGTATGTATGATATTCTAATACAATAGATAAAAAGAATAATTAAATTTAAAAAATTTCATTATATAATGAATAATTTAAAATACATATTATTGAGGAATATAAAGATCAAATGAGATGATTTTGGCTCAAGGTATGGGTCTTCATCTGAATCTCCTCTCATTGAAGCATATTTGGATGTTGAGTACCAATACTCTCTTATAAGTTATATATAAAGACCATTTGACATGTTATATCATGAATTTTCATATTATTGTTATATTAAAACATTTTCATATTATTATTATTTAATTGGTTTTATGATTCAAATGTTTCTAAAATGGTAAGGGACGTTTCATTAAAAAATTTATCTTATATAATTTTCCTTCAAACTCTCTTTTTCTTCCATGTACATGACTGTAAAATGATTTTAATAATGAAATTATATAAAATTTAGAGTTTTTTAAAGAGATATTTTTTTATTTATACGTTTTTTTAAAAAAATAAATTTTTTTATATAATATTGGAATTTATTTACAAACAAAAAATGTGATGTTCTTTTTGAATGTATATGGCGATAAATACTTTTCCCGCCACCATAACCATTATAGGATGGTTGGATTCCATTACATGATTTCATGTTTTTTTCAAAGAAAAAATACATTTCCCCTTTTCTAGGTATTTTTTTTATTGACATAGGATCTTCAAAAGAAAAGGGTATTATGGTATTGAAAATGTGTTTTTAAAAGAAATCAGTATATTAGTATTGAAAATCGGATTTCAAAAGAAATGGGTATTTGGATATTTTATAGTGGTTTTCATATGTAATACATGGATTTTTGAAAGGGTTTTATAATGAAAATGTTTAATCATAATTTTCATATAATTATAATATGTTTCTAGATCATTATATAAAAATTGTGTGAGCCTGATATAGATTATATGAATGGTTGATGCAGATTTTAGCTCAAGGGTGCTATCGATATAGCTTATACAAAGTGTTCATCCCCATTATAGCTCTTGAACAACAATAACTGATCATGATATTTTTTATATGAATAGTGACCCCATTATTGCTCTCATATTTATTGGGTAATGTTAATTGTCATAAAATGTAATGAGGGAGTTAATAATGGGTTTCTCTTATGGGTTTAACTATGATACAATTACTTCTGACATGGGCTTAAAAATGTTATGAATGTGATACAAAAAGTTACCAAAAATGGTTTTTATTTTATTTCTCGGAGTTTTAATGATATTCATTGAGTAAAAGGGTGTGTTTTCATATAAAAATGATATATTTATTTCACCCAATAAAAATTGAGATAATTGTAAACCAATTCATGGGTCTTTATATTTTTCTATAGACTAATGAAAATGTAATTTTTTATGTACCTTATAGATCTCTTTGTTCTCATACCATATTATAAAATGTTTTTCATGGGGTTTAATGACGTGTATGGTAAAGGAAAAAATCCATGTTCACTTTCTTGAATATTTTTCATGCAAATAAATCATGATTTATTTTAAAAGTTTTATACTATGTGAATAATGGAAACTAATAGGAAGTGTCCCCATTATATTTTATTGTTTTGTTATGTATTATTTATTAATTAATTCTCTAAAACTCTATATTTTAAAAGATCCAGAATGTGAAAAAGGTGAATTATAGACTAAAACACAATATTATCTTACGTTTATGACCTAATCCTTACTATTAATTTTGGAGGTAGGTTTAGATAAATTTATAGGTTTATATAATGTTAATATCATACCCATGAATGATTTTACTCTATGGTTTATTTAAAATAGTATAAATTTTTAAGATTACCATATTGATTCATCTATACTTTGTTTTTCCATAATGGTTTTTATACAAAAAAAGAAATATTGTAGTGGCAAGGAACTAAGGGGAAAATAACATTATTAATCGGTATCCAATGATTGTTGGAATTTAAACATAATTTTTTTATAGTGATGAATCATTTCACACAAGATATAAATGGGGGAGGAATCCATGATAGAAAGTAGATGGATCTACCATAGAGGAATACAAAATTAGTGGAACATTTAATGATACAACACCCCCCATTACTCAGTAGATATTTTGACCTTGTGGTAGCTGAATGATGGACTAATGCATTGGATATGATATTTTAAGTCATGAGGATTTTAGAACATTAAAAGGAATCCCTTTACAATTATAATTTTGATATTGAAGATGATCGATGATGGTTTTTGGTTAATAATACCAAAGTTAGTGAAGATCAAGATTTCATGGAATTGAACAAATATGAGAATATATTTATTGAAAAATATTCCCCTAAGGATATTCAAATATATATGGGAAAAAAATTCATGGAATTTAGTTAAAAAGATGAATATTTTATAGCCTAATATGAAGAAAAATTCACAATAATGACTAGGAATGTTCAAAAATTTATTTGGGACATTGATTGTAAAATTAGTATATTATAATTAGGATTAAAACAATGTTTATGAAGAGAATTGGAAATATGATAATTTAAAATTTAGGGGAAATTAGTTCATTATGCTGAGAATGGTATGATTGAGCTTACTGACAGTTATGTTTCATGACATTAAAAATGTATGAAATGAACATGGTGGAAAGAAAAATAGAAGTGTTGAACCATGATGTTTGGAGGTAATCCACCAACAAGTTCTGAGTACGGTAAAAAAAAATTGCGGTTTTTTCTTATGATATGGAATGTGACACAAGTGTGTTATGTTTGGTAAATGGAATCATGAAAATAAGTAAAAGAGTCGTGAATAATTAAATAATGAGAGAGAAGATAATCTGTCAAAATTGAGAAGTTTTAGATATATTTTGTTGGGGAAATAAATAATCATGTGTCCAAAGTTTATTACTTTTGGATGAAATCATCATGATTAGAAAGAAAAAGCCTTGGAAAAATAATTTTCTATTACAATGGTTGATTTTTGGACATGTGATGATGTAGTGACATGTATGTTACTGGTTTATTCAAATTATGACAATACCCTTTTTGGTAGATCTTAGCATCCAATCATTTTAGTTAAATTTTCAAGAATAATGGGACTATCACATCCTGAAAATTTGATAGAAAATTTGGTGAATACTCAAGGAAGAAATAATAAAGTAACCATAATTTATAAAAATCTTCTATTATTATAAGTCGGATGGTATTTCCTACAGATCATGATTAACTAGCTATAATAGAGTTTTATATCATTGTTAGTATGGATTGGGTTATATTAAATAATAATAATATTGATTTTAGAGAAAAAAATATCATGTTTAATGATTTCATACCATTGATATCATATCAAGAAGTTGAAAAATTGATTAAATATGGAAATGAAAGTTATCTATATGACGTTTTTGAAATGAAATAAACTATAAAATTAGTGATGCTCTTATAGTAAATGAATTAATAGATGTATTTTGGATAAAATTTCTAGTGATATTCCTAATCATAAGGTTGATTATACTGTTCACTTTGTTTATAATGAGAGGACTATATTGATACTCCCTTATTGAATGAATCAATTATCACTTTAAGAATTGAAAAATAATTTAGAATAGTTTGTAGAAAAAGGTTTAATTTTAATTAGTTCTTTACAATGGTGTGGTACAATTTTTTTCCAAAAGAAATATGGCTAAATAATGATTTTCATGTAATATAGAGAATGCATTAAGGTCGATGTTAAGTACAAGTATCATTTTACTCATATCGAAGAAATGTTTTACTAGATCTAGGGACATCAATTTTTTTTGAAGGATGATTAAAGGTCATGGTATCCTTAACTTAAGTTTAAAGAGGATTAAAATTTGAATACATCATTCTAGACATGATGTGGTAATTATGAGTTTACAGTTATGCTGTTTGGGTTGTCTAATTCACTTTCTTTATTTATAGACCGTATCAATATTATTTTTCATGAATTACTGAATTATTTTTCTGTTGTGTTTATTATTGATATTTTTTCATATCCCATAATTCAAGAATAATATGAGATATAAATATGTCTTTTTTCAAACCATGAAAGAAAATAAAATGTTTTCTCAATATAGAAAGTGTGAATTTTGGTTGCAATAAATTTCTTTCCTTGGAAATATTATTTCTAAAGATGGAATAACTATTGAACCACATATTTGTTTTGAAGAGTGTAAATGAAATAACAAAAATCATAGATATCCATATTTTTATAGGATTATCGTGTCACTATAGTATTTTTTTGATATCATTACTCAATGTTCTAATGAAATGACTAATTTTGCTCAAAAAGTAGTTAAATTCATCTAGATGAAAGAATGTGATTATTTTTTTTGAGAACTAAATAATAATGGGGAATTCTCTAGTTTTGTCCCTTATTTCTAGAAATGGATAATTCTTCACACTTAGTGTTTCATTATTGAATGGACTTGGTTTCTTCCTAGTGCATAATAATCAGGTAATATATTATGCTTCATATTAGATAAACTTCATCAGTTAAATTATTGTACACATTCATTGGAATTAGTTTTTGTGGTGTTTTATTTGAAAATATGATGGAATAATTTATATGGAGTAAATTGTGAAATATTTTAACACCCCAAGATTCAACGGTACAATTCTCTTTGAATAATACAGTAGCGTGTGTTGTACGCAACTTCAAGATTCTAACACACAGCGACCAATCAAAGTAGCTGTTATGAATAGTAATACACACTTTTTTAAATTTTATAAATTTTATCTCTCAAAATGGACTTCATTTTTTGATTCGTAATATTAAAATTAGGCTAGGGTGAAATTTTGGTACTTTTTGGATCACTTTTATATTTTGATGAATAGTGAAAATTACTAAATTTTAATTAAAAATAACTTTTTTAATAAAAATAATTAATAGTGATAAATTAAGAATTTGAGTGGTTTTAATGTATATTTTGAATATATTTTCACCATATAGTAAAATGTTGGTCATTGGACATAATTTCACATTTAAACTGGGCATAAACAAGTGTTAATCTTTTGATAGTTATTATTTCTTAAAAACACACTTTTTGTTTTAACAAAGGGAATTAATTTTAAATTAATTTCTGCCACTTCTGTGTTTTGAATTTGAAAAAATGGATTCCATATTTGGAATCAGGATGTCTAAATTGTGTAAATAGATAACTTTTATTTTTAGACATTTTGAATAATTATTTTAGTAAATATTTTATTTACCATGGTTAAAGGGTAAATTCGGTAAATAATGGTAAAAAAATAATATTAGAATAATAATAAATTACCCTAAAATGTGTACTAACCTTATTGGTTGATACATGTCCGACCATGGGCATCTTTGGGTCGATTTTAGGACCCCATGGAGCCACTTGTAGGTGATAAGGACACTTTATATTAATTATGTTAAAATAAATACAAAAATGACATAAGCATATATCTTTTAGAATTTTTTTTTACATACGGTTACATATGTTAAATTTTAGACTATAAATATTCATTAGAAATTAAAAACTATTTCCTACATAATGGTATTTTATTTATAATTTTTAGACATTTAATAATTAAATTTATTTGTGACACAATAATGATACAATATTTTCCTTATTAATGAAAGAATCAAATAATTGGTAATATAAATGTTAAAATAAATATAATTTGAATGTTTTGATGACATAAACGAATTTTATTGGTTATTATGACATTTTATTATTTCTTAAATTAATTTGGTTCGAATTAATAATGTTTTTAAGACTTTAACAAAAATCAATTATAGAATAGTGTCAAAATTGACATAAAAGAGTTTTTAAAACAAATATTATATTATTAATTGATATTCAATTCCTAAAAATCTAAGGTTCGGCCAAGAGACTTATATAATGATAGGTGTATCATTAATGGACTACTTGGGGGTTGTTTGGATGCATATGGTAAGTTTATTAATTATATAACATAAAAATACAAAGTGACATTGTAAATGTCAATCTAATTAACTAAGAGTTTAAACTAAAAGATAAGGTTAATATAATGACCAAAACCTGTCGAAAATCTCTTTTTTTGAGTGTTTTTCGACCTATCGCCACCTTAAACTTTAAATAATCCACTTTTGAGCCATTATAAACCGAATATTAATTTATTATAAAATAATATTTCTATCTTTTCCAAAGGTACCCCTCACCCCTTTTATAAAAGGGCACTCACCCTTCTCACTAATTCACACATTCAAAGCCTTTTTATTCGGCCAACCCCTGACCAAATACTCTCTCAACTTCCCTCAATTCAACCTAGAGGTCATAGTTTGTTCAGAAAGCCATCCTAAGGAGCCCTTTTGATCAAATCAAAAGGAAGAACCCGAAGAAGAGGTAAAGTTTTCACCACCCTCTTTCAAGTTCCTTTCTTCTTCCACTTCTTCTTTCTTTTTTATTTCCATTATAAAAAAATAACTCCAGTATATTCTATATACTGTGATGTTATTATAAATATGGTATAACCATATTCAGTATTCTATCCATCTTTTGAATGACATGTCACCATACGAGCGTACGTACGGCTTACCGTCTCCATGTCATGGTGTAATTGTTATTCAATACACTATTATTTGGATGGGTATAACAATGATGTGTAATCCATGTAAATAATAAATATAACATGATAATTATTCTTTATATATGATATACCATCCAATTATATTTTATTATAATATCAAAAGAATGATATTGTCGCTCGTGCGTACGTACAGACTACCATCTCCACAAATTCGATGAGATTCATTTTCCATCGAATCCATTGAAGTATAATTCTCATTTGTTGATTAAAAATAATGTTTAAGGACTTGATATCATTCTTGATATGAATAAGATACAAACTATCCATAACAAACCCGACTTATGTAACAGAACATGACGAGTAAGTTAACACCCGAAACGACGATAATACTAAGATATTATTAACAAAGCAATGTTCAAAGATCATATATGAAATAATATTAATGTATGTGATTCATTTATAATTTAATAACAATTATTTTACCACTATACATGAGGTTAAACTACCCTCAACCAAGGAAAAGTAAAATTAAAGGATTTATTTCACAATCTCTTCATTATCCGCGGTTGTTTATACGTAATTATCTACTAGGACCTCTTTATCATCCACATCCATTTTTCTTAAAAATGTATTTCTAATAATTCTTACTATTTTACTGAATAAGGGTTAATGTCATTTATACCCTTGTTTTACTTTTTATAAGAAGTTTATAAAGGAATCTTTCCATCATTTTCCAAACAAGGTCCTTTTTAACCTTTTCGACAAAATTAAGGTAAGAATGTCTTTTTTTAACTTATAGGGCGGGTGCGGCTATTTTCTACCATTATAAACTCGTCGAAGGTTCCCTTACAATATTATAAGAATATTTTCAAATTAAATGTTTTATTTTATAATTATGTGACTCTTAAATGATTTCAAAATAGAAAGTGATATTTCTCTAAAAAGGGTTTTGATTTCATCTATGTCAACATCCTTTGATGGATTTTAAGTTTATTTGAAGTTGATTTATTATGATACAGAACTTCCATATTGTATTGAAGGTTTTGTGATATGTTTGACTATGGATGTGCTATTTTTATACCATTTATGATTTATGGTTAAAGTATTGAAATTTCGTATGCTAGTTTTAATAGTAATGTTTATGATATGTTTAAACCTTTTTATATGAGGAATGTATTGGACTTAGTAAATGACGGGTGGAGCATGCTATATATCCTCGATGCATCGGTAGGTATCATTTGACAACTAGACGTGGAATTTGCCGATGACCTTTCCCATTTTGATTTATGGTTTTGGTCGAGGCCTTAATCAATTTTAGACATCTTGGCCGAGGCCTTGGAAAAATGTTTCAGAATGTCCGACATTATACATTCCCTCATTATGGAAATAATATTGGTGGTTCATGTAGTCATTCGACTAGTAGAATACCCATGATTGTGTTTTATTATGGCATTATTTACTCATCTCAAATTCTTGCCATAAAAGTATTCATGTTTATTATTGGTAAAGGGCATTTGGTTTCAATTATTTACCATGCTTAATATTTATGTCATTTTCCGCAGTATTACTTACCCTTACTGAGCGTTTGATCTCACCCCCTTCAATGTTTTATTTTTCCCAGGATATGAAAAAGTTAGTTATGAGTGACCAGAAGGTATAATCTAGGAGGCTTTGAGGTTCCTAATGAAATATATTTGTGTTGTATTTCTCTTTAATATGTAAAGTTGAACATATATATGAATATTGTTTCCAATAATACTAAACTGATCGGTCTTTCGAGACATGATTTCCTTGTGATCATGCCAATGTTATGTAATAATGCACCGAATCTGGGTAACTAGGGTCAGGGCGTTACAGTTGGTATCAGAGGAAGTTTAGTACAAACCTTGGAAACTAGATTTAGATAAACTCTGATTAGAACACATATCCCTAAGATGGATTTGAGTATTAGTATAGAAGAACTTCCTAGAATTTTGGTGTTGTAGAGATTTTCTAAGATTTCCGAGAAATACATCCCTATCCGGATACGAGTAGGTAGAGGCGGCTCTGGCACAGATGTACCTAGGGGTAAAACCCAAAAACACTGCTTTGAGCTAGACTTGAACGGGAACTGGTGCATGACAACGGGTCTTACTGCACTCTTGGTTACGACACTCTAGGGGGATATGCTTTGGATAATTCTCATTTTCTTTAAAAACCATTATGAAGGGTTATGAGTATATACTTCCTCAAAAAAAACTTTTTTTATGATTATGGATTATATCCATAATCTTTTGAATTTATGTTGAGTATTTTATAAGTTTGGAATTATATATTTCGATTCATAAACTAATCTAGTTTATGCCATTGTTTAGAAATGTCACATATTGGAAGAAACGGAAACCGTATCAATGCACACACTCCATGTAGGGACTGCCCTCCTGCTCAAGATAATTATAATGGAGCTGGTGATGCAACTGGTGCTGATCAGCTAATCACCATACTGAGACAACTCACTCAGGTTATGAATAATAACCTTACCTGTATGGAGCACCTTGATCCACAGCGTGGAGGATCAATGTTAGATCTCTTCATGAGGAAACAACCACCGACATTCAATGGGAGTACAAATCCATTAGTTGCTGAGAAATGGATAAACTCCTTAGAAAAAATATTCCATGCTTTGGGGAGTAGCGAAAGGGAAACATTTGTCATGGAAGTTTACCGCCTCACTGGAGATGCTGACCAATGGTGGTCCTTGATTCAAAATAAAAAGGAATATGATGAAGTATCAAATATGGAATGAAGGGAATTTAAAGATATTTTCTTATAAAAATACTTTCCTCGTGACCATCGAGCAGATATGGAAAGGCAATTTCTGAGTTTGAGGCAAAAGGAGGATGAGAATGTCACAAAGTATGAGGATAACTTTACGAGGATATCTAGGTATGCTTCAGATTATATACGTAACCAAAGAAGTAAGATTGATTGCTTCTTTGATGGGTTAAAACCATTTCTGCGTGGAGCATTAGTTTAAAAATCCTTCTCGTCGTACGAAGATATTGTCTTGTGTGAAATCAAGACAGAAAAGGAATTATATAAATCTTATAACTTTAAATCAAAGAAAGAGAAGAAGAGATCTACTGAACACTCTAGGAAAGGAAATAAGAAAAAAGGGATGAAGGGAAGAATTGAATTTCCACCCTATGACAATTGCGGAAGGAAGCACCCTGGTGCCTGTCTAAAAGGAAAAGGAGTGTGCTAAAAATGTGGAAAGAATGGCCATCTAGCTGGTGATTGTAAAGGAAAGAAAGATGCTATTGATGTTCAATGATACAATTGTAGGGAGATGGGACACTATTCCAATGAATTCCCTAAGCATCAAGTAAACTTACCTCAGAAAAGGCCAAGGGATCAAGGCCAAGCTTATGTGATCACTACTGCTGAGGTAGAAGATTTGAAAGACGTGGTGGCAGGTAATTTAATGGTTTCCTCAAGTTTTGAAAATGCATTATTTGATTCTGGATCATTTCATTGTTTCATATATTCCTAGTTTTCTAAGAAAATTAGATATTTCCAATTTTATTTAACAAGGGAGTTTTCAGTTAAAACTCTTAAGGGAAGTATCATTGCATCGATGTTTTGTGAATCAGTCCCCATTAGAGCACATAAATATTCTTTATCCACTGATCTCATCATCATAATTATGATTGAATTTGATATAATCCTTGGTATGGATTTGCTTTAGGATCATGATGCGAAGATTTTTTGTAAGAAGAATGAGGTTACGATTCTTGATAATGATGATAAGGAACACCTTATCTTTTGAGAAGAATCGTCGCCACCAAATTCTTATCTAGATCCACCCCCAGTAGCTCAAATAAATTCAATTATCGGGGGAGGAAGAGAATGAAATAACCATGGGTGAGGAAAGGAATGTTCAAATAGAGGATGTACCGATTGTGAAATAATATGTAGATGTGTTTCTACAAAATTTACCTTGACATCCTCCAGAATGATAAATTGAGTTTTCTATTGATTCAATTCCTGGTTCACGGACCATATTGAAAACCCCATATAGAATGGACACTGTGGAATTAGTTGAACTAAAGAAACAACTGGAGGAATTGAGTAATAAGGGATTTATTCACCCTAGTGTTACTCCATGGGGAGCCCCTGTCCTTTTTGTTAAAAATAAAGATGGATCTATGAGGTTGTGCATTGACTACCGGGAGATCAATGCTATAACAATAAAGAACAAGTATCCCCTACCTCGCATTGATGATTTATTTGAACAAATGCATGGAGCTCAATACTTTTCAAAGATTGAACTTCGATCTGGATACCATCAGTTCTCTGTGAATAAGGAAGACATTCCAAAGACAACATTTTGAACCAGGTACGGGCATTACGAGTTTACAGTAATGCCTTTTGGGATGACTAATGCACCCTCTATTTTCATGGATCTAATGAAAAGAGTTATCAAGGAATATCTTGATGACTTTGTAGTGGTATTTATTGATGATATCTTGGTATACTATAAAAGGTACAAAGATCATGAAAATTACTTGCGCATTATATTGAAGACTCTAAGAAGACATGAATTACATGGGAAGATTATCAAGTGTGAATTATCGCTTCAAGAGATTTCTTTTCTTGGCCATATTGTCTCTAAGGATTGAATCTCTGTTGATCCTTCTAATACAAGAGCAATCCAAGAATGTCCAGCACCTACGATTATAACTGAGGTACACTGTTTTATTGGTTTATCATGTTATTATCAACGTTTCGTCCAGAATTTTTCCCGGTAGTTGTTCTTTATTGTTATAGAATTGATCTCCCGGTAGTCCATGCAACCTGTTCCCATACCTGAGTGGAAATGGGATAATATCACTATGGACTTTATCATGGGATTACCAAAGAATCCTAGAAGGAACGATGCAATATGGTTCATTGTTGATCGTCTTTCGAAGTCAGCACATTTTCTTGCTATAAGGGAATATTTACCACTTGAACGTCTAGAAAACATATATATTAATGAAGTTGTGAGACTTCATGGAGTACCCATTTCGATTGTTTCAGATCGAGATCCCCGTTTTACATCGAGATTCTGGAAGAGTCTTCAGAAGGCCTTAGATACTGAACTTCATTCGAGCACTGCTTACCACCCTCAAATAGATGGACTATCAGAACGGATTATTGAAACCTTAGAAGACATGTTGAGATCTTCCTCTGTTGACTTTCAGGTTATGTGGGATGAATATTTACCTATGGTAGAATTTTCCTATAACAAAAGCTTCCATTATAGCATTAAAATGGCTCCATATGAAGCATTATATGGAAAGTGATGTCGCACACCAACTTGTTGGGATGATGTTGGTGAAATAAAATTTATAGGCCCAGAACTGGTGGAGGAAACGATGGAGAAGGTGAAGGTAATCCAAAACCACATCAAAACAGCTCAAACTAGGCAGAAGAGCTATGATGACAACTGAAGGAAGGATTTGGAATTTTAGGTAGTAGATCATGTTTTCTTGAAGGTATCTCCCTGGAAGGGAGTTATACGTTTCGGAAAGAAAGGTAATTTGAGTCCCAGGTACATAGGACCTTTTGAAATTCTAGAACGAATTGGGGTTGTAGCTTACCATTTGGAAATGCCGCAAAATCTCTCCAAAGTTCACGATGTGTTCCACATATCATTATTGAGAAAATACATGACTGACCCAACACATGTACTCACTTACGAAGAATTAGAACTAGAACCCGATCTGTCTTATTACGAAGAGACCGTTAGGATTCTTGATACAAGAGAACAAGTGCTGAGAAACCGGACGACTTGTCTGGTAAAATTTCTATGGAGGAACCATAAGATGGAAGAGGCAACGTGGGAACCCGAGGAACTTATGATAAAGAATCACCCGAGTCTTTTCAGGTGGTAGTATTATAGAAATTTCGAGGATGAAATTATTTGAAGGAGGGGATAATTTAACACCCCAAGCTTCCACAGTACGATTCTCTTTGAATAATACAGTAGCATGTGTTGTACGCAACTTCGAGATTCTAACACACCACGACCAATAAAAGTAGATGTTATGAATAGTAATACCCACTTTTTCGAATTTTATATAATTTATCTCTCAAAATGGACTTCATTTTTGGATTCGGAATATTGAAATTATCCTAGGGAGAAAATTTGGTACTTTTCGGATAACTTTTATATTGTGACGAATAGTGAAAATTACTAAATTTTAATTAAAAAGAAATTTTTAAATAAAAATAATTAATATTGATAAATTATGAATTTGAGTGGTTTTAAAGTATATTTGGAAAATATTTTTACCATATAATACAATGTTGGTCATTTGACATAATTTCACATTTAAACCGGACATAAACAAGTGTCAATATTTTGACAGTTATTATCTCTTAAAACACCCTTTTTGTTTTAACAATGGGAATAAATTTTCAATTAATTTCTTCCACTTTTGTGTTTTGAATTTTGAAAAATGGATTCCATATTTGGAATCAGGATGTACAAATTGTGTAAATAAGTAACTTTTATTTTTAGACATTTTGAATAATTATTTCGGTAAATATTTTATTTACCATGGATAAAGGGTAAATCTAGTAAATAAGGGTAAAAAAAATAATATAATTATAATAATAAATTACCCTAAAACGTGTCCTAACAATATTGGTTGAATAAATAAATTTATTTATGACACAATAATGATGCAGTATTTTCTTTATTAATGAAAGAATCAAATAATTGGTATTATAAATGTTAAAATAAATATAATTTGAATGTTTTGATGACATAAATGAATTTTATTAGTTAGTATAACATGTTATTATTGATTAAATGAATTTTTTTTAGAATTAATAAAGTATATAAGACTTTAACAAAAATCAATTATTGAATAGTGTCAAAATTGACATAAAAAAGTTTTTAAAACAAATATTATATTATTAATTGATATTCAATTAATAAAAATATAAGGTTTTGCCAAGAGACGTATATAATGATAGGTGTATCATTAATGGACCACTTGGTGGTCGCTTGGATGTATATGGTAAGTTTACTAATTATATAATATAAAAATAAAAAGTGACATGGTAAATGTCAATCTTATTAACTAAGAGTTTAAACTAAAAGATAAGGTTAATATAATGACCAAAACCTCTCTAAAATCTATTGGTTGAGTGGTTTTAGACCTATCCCCACCTTAACCTTTTAATAATCCACTTTGGAGCCATTATAAACCAAATATTAATTTATTATAAAATAATATTTCTAGCTTTTCCAAAGGTACCCCTCACCCCTCTTATAAAAGGGCACTCCCCATTCTCAATAATTCACACATTCAAAGCCTTTTTGTTCAGCCAACCCCTGCCCAAATACTCTATAAATTTTCCTCAATTAAACCTAGAGGCCTTATTTTTATCAGAAAGCCATCCTAAGGATCCCTTTTGATCAAATAAAAAGGAAGAACCCGAAGAAGAGGTAACGTTTTCACCACCCTCTTTCAAGTTCCTTTCTTCTTCCACTTCTTCATTCTTTATTATTTCCATTCTAAAACAATAACTCCAGTATATTATATATACTGTGATGTTATTATAAATATGGTATAACCATATTCAGTATTCTATCCATCCTTTGAAGGACATGTCACCATACGTGCGTACATACAACTTACCATCTCCACGTCGTGGTGTAATTGTTATTCAATACACTATTATTTGGATGTGTATAATAATGATGTGTAATTCATGAAAATAAATCATATAACATGATAATAATTCTGTATATATGATATACCATCCAATTATATATTATTATAATATCAAAAGAATGATATTGTCGCTCGTGCGTACATACGGACTATCGTCTCCACGAACGCGATGAGATTCATTTCCCATCGTATCCATTAAAGTATAATTCTCATTTGATGATTAAAAATAATGTTTAAGGACTTGATACCATTCTGGATATGAATAAGATACAATTTATCCATAAAAAATGGCTTATGTAACAAAACATGACGAGTAAGTTAACACCCAAAACGACGATAATACTAAGATATTATTAACAAAGAAATGTTAAAAGATCATATATGATATCATATTAATGTATGTGATTCTTGTATAATTTAATAACAATTATTTTACCACTATAAAATATTTTAACCTACCCTAAACCAAGGAAAAGTACAAGGTAAGGGTTTATTTCACAATCTCTTCATTATCCGAGGTTGTTTATACGTAATTATCTACTGGAACCACTTTATAATCCACATCCATGTTTCTTAAAAATGTATTTTTAATAATTCTTACTATTTTACTGAATATGGGTTAAAGTAAATTATACCCTTGTTTGACTTTTTATAATAATATTATAAAGGAATCTATCCTTCATTTTCCAAACAAGGTCCTTTTTAACCTTTTCGACAAAATTAAGGTAAGAATGTCTTTTTTTAACTTATACAGTGGGTGCGGCTATTTTCTACCATTATAAACTCGTCAAAGCTTCCCTTACAAGCTTATAAGAATATTTTAAAATTAAATGTTTTATTTTATAATTATGTGACTCTTAAATTATTTCAAAATAGAAAGAGATATTTCTCTAAAAAGGGTTTTGATTTCATCTATGTCAACATCCTTTGATGGATTTTATATTTATTTGAAGTTGATTTATTATGATACTAAACTTACATATTATATTGAAGGTTTTGTGATATGTTTGACATTGGATGTGCTATTTTTATACCATTTATGATTTATGGTTAAAGTATTGACATTTCGTAAGCTAGTTTTAGTACAAATGTTTATGATATGTTTAAACCTTTTCATATGAGGAATGTATTGGACTTAGTTAGTAACGGGTGGAGCCAGCTATAACTCCTTGATGCATCAGAAGGTATCAAGTGACAACTAGACATGGAATTGGCCAAGGCCCTTTCCCAATTTTATTTGTGGTTTTGGCCGAGGCCCTAATCATTTCTAGACGTCTTGGACGAGGCCTTGACAAAATGTTTCAAAATGTCCGGCATTATACATTTCCTCATTATGGAAATAATATTGGTGGTTCATGTGGTCATTCGACTAGTAGAATCCCCATGATTATGTTTTGTTATGGCATTATTTACTCATCTCATATTCTTTCCATAAAAGTATTCATGTTTATTATTGGTAAAGGGAATGTGGTTTCAATTATTTACCATGCTTAATATTTATGTCATTTTCCGCTGTATTACTTACCCTTATTGAGCATTTGCGCTCACTCCTTTCAATGTTTTATTTTTCCAATGATATAAAGAAGTTAGTTATGAGTGACCCGCATGCATAATCTAGGAGGATTGGATGTTCCTAATAAAATATATTTGTATTGTATTCGTCTTCAAGATGTAAAGTTGAACATATTTATGAATCTTGTTTCCAATAGTACTAAAAGGATCGGTCTTTTGAGACATGATTTCCTTGTGATCATGCCAATGTTATGTAATAATACACCAAATCTGGGTAACTAGGGTCGGGGCATTACAGTTGATATCAGAGAAAGTTTAGTACAAACCTTGGAAACTAGATTTAGATAAACTCTGATTAGAACACATAGCCCTAAGATAGAACTTGAGGATTAGTATAGAAGAACTTCCTATAATTTTGGTATTGTAGATATTTTCTATGTTTTATGAGCAATACATCCCTGTCTGGATACAAGTAGGTAGAGGTGGATCTGGCACAGATGTACCTAGGGGTAAAACCCGAAAACACCTTTTTGAGCTAGACTCGAACGGGAACTGGTGCATGAAAACGGGGCTTGCTGCACTCTTGGTTACGAAACTCTTGGGGGATATGCTTTGGATAATTCTCATTTTCTATACAAACCATTATGAAGGGTTATGAGTATATACTTCCTCAAAAAAAACTTTTTTTATGATTATGGATTATATCCATAAACTTTTGAATTTATGTTGAGTATTTTAGAAGTTTGGAATTATATATTTCGATTCATAAAATAATCTAGTTTATGCCATTGTTTACAAATGGATCATAGTGGAAGAAATGGAAACCGTATCAATGCAAAAACTCCATGTAGGGACTGCCCTCCTTCTCAAGATAATTATAGTGGAGCTGGTGATGAAACTGGTGCTGATCAGCTAATCCCCATACTGGGACAACTCACTCAGGTTATGAATAATAACCTTACCCATATGGAGCACCCTGATCCACAATGTGGAGGATCAATGTTAGATCGCATCATGAAGCAAAAACCACCAAAATTCAATGGGAGTACAAATCCATTAGTGGCTGAGCAATGGATAAACTCCTTAGAGAAAATATTCCATGATTTGGGGAGTAGAAAAGGGGAACAATTTTTCATGGCAGTTTACCTTCTCACTAGAGATGCTGACCAGTGGTTTTCCTTGATTCAAAATACAAAGGAAGAAGATGAAGTATCAAATATGGAATGAAGGGAATGTAAAGATATTTGCTTAGAAAAATACTTTCCTCGTGACCATTGAGCAGATATGGAAAGGCAATTTCTAAGTTTGAGGAAAAAGGAGGATGAGAATGTTGCAAAGTATGAGGCTAACTTTACGAGGATAGCGAGGTATGCTACAGATTATAGACGTAACCCAAGAAGTAGGATTGATCATTTATTTGATGGGTTAAAACTATAACGACCCATACTTTACATACATTGTTAATACTTCAACATTGAAGTACACTTATTACAACATATGACAAAACCACAAAGGACGGTATAGGTATAGTGTCTTTAGAAACTGGGAAACATAAACAACTGGTTCATAAATCTTATACAGTGTCTCCCATTTATTTCATCATATCTAGGGTCCCTTTTAGCATGTTCTACTTAATATCCATCTTCCTGACCTGGGGAAAAGAAAACATAAAAGGGTGAGCTCAAATGCTCAGCAAGGGCAAATAAAGGAAATAAAAATCATATCATATCTTTTTGAAAATCAAAACCTGCAAAAGAGATCATAATATCTTAACATGGAATAAATCATAGAAGTGAAAATGAGATCCCCATAATCATAACATAAAACTTGAAACTTTGTGGCATGCACACATAATCATGGAAAATCATTTCTTGTTAGTCATAACTCATTGCCAAGACTATCTTAGTGGACAAAGTCCCTTTCTGAACCGAGTTCACTCCTCGTTTCAGTCCTGTATCACTGAACCGAAATAACCTTCCGTTCCAGCCATGTCTATCTCATGAGATATAAAATCTTTACCCAATGCATTGGAGGGAGATATAGGTCCCACCCATCTTATAATGAATCCTTTCTTATGTGTGCCACATAATCATAAAGCATACATCATCGCATAACACAAGTAACAAAAATGGGATTCTTGAAACATCATGACATCATAAATCAATTCATATAAGATAATGGAATTCATAAAAATAATTCCATCACAACATGATCAAATCAATGTAATAATAGGGATAAAAATATAACCCTTTATTATCTTAGATGGAAAATAATTTTGATAAAACACTTGAACTCTATTCTTGAGGAAAATATCCTTTCTTCTTCAAAAACATTTTTCCTTTCATAACATGTCATACAACTTTAAAATAAAAGAAGTTGATTAAAAATGAACTTGGAAACTTGTAAAGGAAGCTTCTTTGATGTAATGTTTAAAAAATCCATTCATGCCGTATAAGTTAAAAAAAAAACATTCTTCGTACTTTTGTCGGAAAAGTCAAAAAGTACCTCGTACGAAAAAAAACAAAAGATTCCTTTCATATTCTTTACTAAAAACTCACCTAAGGGTAAAATTGGATTTAAACTATTGTAAGTGTATGGAAACAATATTACATATTGAGGGAACATGGATGTGGATGATAAAATACACCCCAGTAAATACTTACGAATAAACAATCTCGGATAAAAATGAGATTGTGGTATTTTCCCTTACCTTAGGTCCGATTTGCTTTGTTCGTGTCCGAAGCTCCTGTATAATGGTTTAAATAATGTTATTGACTTATTCCAGAATCATACATATTGATATGATATCATATATGGTCATATTATTAGCTTCTTGTTAGTAATATTTCATTGTTACTTGTTACTCGGGTCTTTATAACTTTTTGTTCTTATGCGTGTTTTGTTGAATAAATTCTTATTCTTATCTTTAGGTTATAGATAATTCATTTCCAGAATGGTATTAGTGTAGTATATACCATATTCATTCATTCAAATCATTTATATAATCATTATGAAATGAAGATCATGTAGAACGAGTCGCATCACATCGTGGAGACGGTATTCCGTACGTACGCACGAGTGATGATATCGTTCCTATGATCGTGGAATTATATTGGAGTATATATATATTATTTCAGTATCAATATTACTTCATTATAATCATATATAGTTACTCATTACACCATTATACCCATCCTTGTAAGGTGATGGTGGAAAATAGATTACACCACGGCGTGGAGACGGTATTCCGTACGTACGCACGCGCGGTGATTTCATTTTTCCGTAGGATGGATAGAAGGTGAATTAGGGTTGTTTCATATTTATAATAACATATCAGTATGTAATTAATACTGATGTTATTACTTTATCATGAAACAACTAAAGAAGAAGAAGTTGAAGAAGAAAGAAATTGAAAATATCGGTAATGGATATTACCTCTTCTTTGGAACGCCTCTTTGAATCCTCCACTTAAGGAACTAAGATTGGTCTTTGGAGAAGACCAGGACATCTAGGATTATTCTAGGGAAGTGGAGAGGAGAAAATGGCAGGGTTTGGCCGAGCTTGAGTGCTCAAATTGGTGTTAGGAGGAGGGGGAGGAGGTGCCCTTTTATAAGGGAGGAGAGGGGCACCTTAGGAATATCTCAAAATATTATTTTATATTAAAGTCAAAATCAGTTTATAATGGTTCCAAAGGGTCTTATTTAGAAGCTAAAGTGGGGATGGGTCGAAATAATATCCACCAATTGGATTTAGACAAGTTTAGGGTATTATTTTAACCTTATCAATTAGATTTAACTCTAAGTTAATTAATTTAACTTTTACCGTGTCTTTTTGTTTTATTTCACTATATGGTTAATACACTTACTATAACATGAAAAACGAACCCCAAATTGTTTATTATTAATATATATATCCTTATCTAAGTCATTTGGCCGAACCTTAGATTTTTAGGAATAAAATAACAATTAATAATATAATATTTGATTTAAAAACTATTTTGTGTCAATTTTGACACTATTTGATATATGATTTTTGGGAAAGTCATATCAGAATTATATGTTCAAACCAAGTTGATTAAATCAACACTAATATATCATAGTAACCTAGAAAATTAGTGGAATTCATAAAAAGTCTTAAATTATATTTATTTTGGTATTTATATTATCAATTATGTCAATATTTCATTAATAAGATAATTACTGCATCATCTTTGTGTCATAAATAAATTAAATTATTTGATGTCTAAAAATTACAAATAAACTACCATCATGTAGGAAATATTTTTAGCTTTCTAATGAATATTTACAATCGAATTTATCTTATGTATAACCCCATATTAAAAATGGTTTACTTATTAAACTTTAAATTTAACTATTTTAACCCTTCTTTAAATAAATTAATAATAAATGTCCTAATCTAATCCAAGTGGGCCTAAATGGTCATATTTTATTCCTAAGTTTGTTTTTGGTAGAATTACACTTGTACAATAGAATTAGGACATGTGTTAGGGTAATATTAATATCATATTTACCCTTAGTTACCCTATTTACTATTAACCACGGTAAAAAAAAAGGTAAAAAGTTACTATTCACCAAAAAATTATTTTCATCTCATTGAACCACATTTTAGTCCTTGATATTAACCGTGTCTCTCGGATTTTCGAAATTCCATCCACAGAAGCGGTAAAATTAAGTTTTATGCAAAATTCAGTTTTTTAACCTACCACTTAGTGGTTTCACTATTCATCAAAAATTGAAAGTTTTCAGAAAAATACCAAAATTTCACCCTAGGCTAATTTCGATATTTTGAGTCCAAAAATGAAGTCCATTTTGAAAAATAAAATTTATAAAATTTCAAAAAGTGGTTATTACTATTCATAACGGCTAGTTTTAATAGCATATTGTTGTTTAGTGAAACTCGGTATTGCGTACGACGCAAGCTATCGAGGAAGGTCGCGATTGCGTGTAAAGAAAGCCAAGCAAGTGTTGTGTAGAAAAAGATTCCTTTGATGATTTATATAACATAAAAGTCTCGGGTGTTACAAAAACCATTTCTGTGTGGAGCATTAGTTTCACAATCCTTCTCGTCGTACGAAGATATTGTCTCGTGTGCAATCAAGACAGAAAAGGAATTCTCTAAATCTTATAACTTTAAATGAAAGCAAGAGAAGAAGAGATCTAATGAACACTCTAGAAAAGGAAATAAGGAAACAAGGAAGAAGGGAAGAATTGAATTTCCTCCCTGTGACAATTGTGGAAGGAAGTACCCTAGTGCCTGTCTAAAAGGAAAAGGAGTGTGCTAAAAATGTTGATAGAAGGGACATCTAGATGGTGATTATAAAGGAAAGAAAGATTCTACTGATGTTCAATGATAAAATTGTACGGAGATGGGACACTATGCCACTGAATTACCTAAGCGTCAAGAAAACTTACCTCAAAAAAGGCCAAGGGATCAAGGCCAAGCTTATGCTATCAATACTATTGAGGTAGATGCTCTGAAAGGCATGGTGGCAGGTAATTTATTAGTTTCTTCAAGTTTTGAAAATGCATTATTTGATTCTGGATCATTGCATTGTTTCATATATTCCCAGTTTTCTATGTAAATTAGTTATTTCCAAATTTTATTTAACAAGGGAGTCGTCAGTTAAAACTCTTAAGGGAAGTATCATTGCATCAAAGTTTTGTGAAATAATTCCCATTGGAGCACATAAATGTTCTTTATCCGCTGATCTCATCATCATATCTATGATTGAATTTGATATAATCCTTGGTATGGATTTACTTTTGGACCATGATGCAAAGATTTATTGTAAGAATAAGGATGTTACGATTCTTGATAATGATGATAAGGAACACCTTATCTTTAGAGCAGAATCCTCGCCACCTAATTCTTATCTTGATCCATCCCCAGTAGCTCAACTAAATTCAATTATCGGGGAGGAAGAGAATGAAATAACTATGAGCAAGGAAAGGAATGTTCAAATAGAGGATGTAACTATTGAGAAAGAATATGTAGATGTGTTTCCGGAAGATTTACCTTGACATCCTCCAGAATGAGAAATTGAGTTTTCTATTGATTTAATTCCTGGTTCAAGGACCACAGCGAAAACCCCTTATAGAATGGCCACTGTGGAATTAGTTGAACTAAAGAAACAATTGGAGTAATTTAGTAATAAGGGATTTATTCACCCTAGTGTTTCTCCATGGGGAGCCCCTGTCCTTTTTGTTAAGAAGAAAGATGGATTTATGAGGTTGTGCATTGACTACAGGGAGATCAATGCTATAACAATAAAGAACATGTTTCCCCTACCTCGCATTGATGATTTATTTGACTGAATGCATGGAGCTCAATAATTTTCAAATATTTACCTTCGATCTTGATACCATCAGTTGTGGCTGAATAAGGAAGACATTCTAAAGACAGCATTTCGAACCAGGTATGGGCATTACGAGTTCACAGTAATGCCTTTTGGGATGACTAATGCACCCTATGTTTTCATTGATCTAATGAACATAGTTATCAAGGAATATCTTGATGACTTTGTAGTGGTATTTATTGATGATATCTTGGTATACTCAAAAATCTACAAAGATCATGAAAATCACTTGCGCATTATATTGAAGACTCTAAGAAGACATGAATTACATGGGAAGTTTAGCAAGTGTGAATTGTCGCTTTAAGAGATTTCTTTTCTTGGCCATATTGTCTCTAAGGATGGAATATCTATTGATCCTTCTAAGACAAGAGCAACCCATGAATGTCCAACACCTACGAGTATAACTGAGGTACGCAGTTTTATTGGTTTAGCATGTTATTATCACCGTTTCGTCCAGAATTTTGCCCGATTGGCTAACCCATTAACAAAGATCACACGTAAAGGGGTTAAATTTGTTTGGAAAAAAGAGTGTGAAGAATATTTTGAATAACTGAAGAGAATATTAGTCAATGATCCTATATTTACTCTACCGTCATGAATTGACAGGTTTGTTATTTATAGTGATGCATTGAAGAAAGGACATGGTTGTGTCCTTATACAGAATGATAGGGTTATTGCCTATGCATCATGACAGCTGAAAATTCATGAGCAAAACTATCCTACTCATGATATTGAGTTAGCTGCTGTAATATTTGATTTGAATGTTTGGAGACACTATCTCTACGGTGAATAATGTGAGATTTATAATGATCACAAGAGTTTGAAGTATATTTTCTCACAAAAAGAACTCAACACGAGGTAAAGGAGATGGATTGAACTACTAAAGGATTATGATTGTACCATACACTACCACTCGAGGAAGGAAAATAAGGTGGAAGATGCTTTGAGTAGAAAGGATCATGGAGTTCTGAACAAGATGAGAGTTGAAAATGATCCTATATACATGGATCTAGTAAAGATGGATATGGGAGTAACCATGGAAGGTGAAACATCGATACTTTGTCAAATGGTTGCCAAATCATCTTTACTAGAAAGGATAAAGAGCTCTCAAGCCGATGATGAAGCATTTAAAAAGAAGATTAAAGCTATGAATGATGGGAGATTGAGTGACTTTGTGTATGAAGATGGAATTTTGAAATTTGGGAGGAGACTTTGTGTTCCCGATATACCTGATTTAAAAAGGGAATTGTTGGAAGATGTTCATAGTTCCAATTTCTCTATACACCATGGGAGCACCAAAATGTATAGAGATTTAAAGGAACATTTTTGGTGGGAAAACATGAAGAGGGAGATTGCTGATTTTGTGTCAAGATGTATGGTTTTTCAACAAGTGAAAGCTGGAAGGCAACAGCCTAGAGGAGTCACGCAACTTGTTCCCATACCTGAGTGGAAATGGGATAATATCACTATGGACTTTTTCATGGGACTACCAAAGACTCCTAGAAGGAACGATACAATATGGGTCGTTGTTGATCTTCTTACCAAGTCAGCACATTTTCTTGCTATAAGGGAAGATTTACCACTTGAACATCTAGAAAGACTATAAATTAATGAAGTTGTGAGACTTCATGGAGTACGCATATCGATTGTTTCGGATTGAGATCCCCATTTTACATCGAGATTCAGGAAGAGTCTTCAGAAGGCCTTGGATACTGAACTTCATTTGATCACTGCTTACCACCCTCAAACAGATGGACAATCAGAACGGACTATTGAAACCATAGAAGACATGTTGAGATCTTCCTCACTTGACTTTCAGGGTATGTGGGATCAATATTTACCTCTGGTAGAATTTTCCTATAACAATAGCTTCCATTATAGCATTCAAATGGCTCCATATGAAGCGTTATACGGAAAGTGATGTCGCACACCAACTTGTTGGGATGGCGTTGGTGAAAGAAAACTAGTAGGCCCAGAACTGGTGGATGAAGCGATGGAGAAGGTGAAGGTAATCCAAAACCACATCAAAACAGCCAAAAGTATGCATAAGAGCTATGATGTCAACCGAAGGAAGGATTTGGAATTTCTGGTTGGAGATCATGTTTTCTTGAAGGTATCTCCATTGAAGGGAGTTACACATTTTGGAAAGAAAGGTAAATTGAGTCCCAGGTACATAGGACCTTTTGAAATTCTAGAACGAATTGGGGCTGTGGCTTACCATTTGGCAATGCCTCCAAGCCTATCCAAAGTTCCCGATGTGTTCCACATATCATTATTGAGAAAATACATGCCTAACCCAACACATGTACTCACTTATGAGGAATTAGAACTAGAACCCGATCTGTCCTATTACGAAGAGCCCATTAGGATTCTTGATAGAAGAGAACAAGTGCTGAGAAACCGGATGACTCTTCTGGTAAAATTTATATGGAGAATCCATAAGATGGTAGAGGGAAAGTGGGAACCCGAGGAACTTATGATGAAGAACCACCCAAGTCTTTTCAGGCGGTAGTATTCTTGAAATTTCGAGGACAAAATTATTTAAAGGAGGGGAGAATGTAACACCCCAGACATCCACGGTACGATTCTCTTTGAATAATACAGTAGCATGTGTTGTACGCAACTTCGAGATTCTAACACACTACGACAAATCAAAGTAGCTATTATGAATAGTAATACCCACTTTTTAGAATTTTATCAAATTTATCTCTCAAAATGGACTTCATTTTTGGATTCTTAATATTGAAATTAGCCTAGTATGAAAATTTAGTACTTTTTGGATAACTTTTCTATTTTGACGAATAGTGAAAATTACAAAATTTTAATTAAAAACAACTTTTTTAATAAAAATAATTAATAATGATAAATTATGAATTTTAGTGGTTTTAAAGTATATTTTGAATATATTTTTACCATATAATACAATGTTGGTCATTGGATATAATTTCACATTTAAACCGGACATAAACAAGTGTCAATCTTCTGATAGTTATTATCTCTTATAAACACACTTTTTGTTTTAACAATGGGAATTAATTTTAAATTAATTTCTGCCACTTCTGTGTTTTGAATTTGGAAAAATGGTTTCCATATTTGGAATCAGGATGTCCAAATTTTGTAAATAAGTAACTTTTATTTTTAGACATTTTGAATAATTATTTCAGTAAATATTTTATTTAGCATGGTTAAAGGGTAAATCTGGTAAATAAGGTTAAACAAAATAATATAATTACAATAATAAATTACCCTAAAACGTGTCCTAACCTTATTGGTTGAAGAATTAAATTTATTTATGATAGAATAATGATGCAGTATTTTCATTATTAATGAATAAATAAATAATTGGTATTATAAATGTTAAAATAAATATAATTTGAAAGTTTTGATGACATAAATGAATTTTATTGGTTAGGATGACATGTTAGTATTGATTAAATTAATTTGGTGAGAATTAATAAAATTTTTAAGACTTTAACCAAAATCAATTATTGAATAGTGTCAAAATTGACATAAAAAAGTTTTTAAAACAAATATTATATTATTTATTGATATTCAATTAATAAAAAAGTAAGGTTTCGCCAAGAGACTTATATCATGATAGGTGTATCATTAATGGACCACTTGGTGGTCGCTTGGATGTATATTGTAAGTTTATTAATTATATAATATAAAAATACAAAGTGACATGGTAAATGTCAATCTTATTGACTAAGAGTTTAAACTAAAAGATAAGGTAAATATAATGACCAAAACCTGTCTAAAATCTATTGGTTGAGTGGTTTTAGACCTATCCCCACCTTAACATTTAAATAATCCACTTTTGAGCCATTAGAAACCAAATATTAATTTATTATAAAATAATATTTCTAGCTTTTCCAAAGGTACCCCTCACCCCTCTTATAAAAGGGCACTCCCCATTCTCACTAATTCACACATTCAAAGCCTTTTGGTTCGGCCAACCTTGGCCCAAATACTCTCTCAATTTTCCTCAATTCATCCCAGAGGCCTTATCTTGATCATAAATCCATCCTAAGGAGCCCTTTTGATCAAATCAAAAGGAAGAACCCAAAGAAGAGGTAACGTTTTCACCACCCTCTTTCAAGTTCCTTTCTTCTTCCACTTCTACTTTCTTTGTTATTTCCATTATAAAACAATAACTCCAGTATATTATATATACTGTGATGTTATTATAAATATGGTATAACCATATTCAATATTCTATCCATCCTTTGAATGACATGCCACCAAACGTGCATACGTACGGCTTATCGTCTCCACCTCGTGGTGTAATTGTTATTCAATACACTATTATTTGGATGTGTATAATAATGATGTGTAATTCATGTAAATATAAAATATAACATGATAATAATTCTGTATATATGATATACCATCGAATAATATGTTATTATAATATCAAAAGAATGATATTGTCACTCGTGCGTACGTACGGACTATCGTCTCCACGAACGCGATGAGAATCATTTCCCATCGTATCTGTTCAAGTATAATTCTCATTTTATGATTAAAAATAATGTTTAAGGACTTGGTATCATTCTGTATATGAATAAGTTACAACCAATCTATAACAAACATGACTTATATAACAAAACATGATGATTAAGTTAACACCTGAAACGACGATAGTACTAAGATATTATTAACAAAGCAATGTTAAAAGATCATATATGATATCATATTAATGTATCTGATTCTTGTATAATTTAATAACAATTATTTTAACACTATAAAATAGTTTAACCTACCCTCAACCAAGGAAAAGTACAAGGTAAGGGTTTATTTCACAATCTCTTCATTATCTGAGGTTGTTCATACGTAATTATCTACTGGAACCTCTTTATCATCCACATCCATGTTTCTTAAAAATGTATTTCTAATAATTATTACTACTTTACTTAATAAGGGTTAATATCATTTATACCCTTGTTTGAATTTTTATAATAATTTTATAAAGGAATCTTTCCTTTGTTTTCCAAACAAGGTCCTTTTTAACCTATTCGACAAAATTTAGTTATGAATGTCTTTGTTTTTAACTTATACAGTGAGTGCGGCTATTTTCTACCATTATAAACTCGTCAAAGCTTACCTTACAAGATTATAAGAATATTTTCTAATTAAATGTTTTATTTTATAATTATGTGAATCTTAAATTATTTCAAAATAGAAAAGAGATATTTCTCTAAAAAGGGTTTTGATTTCATCTATGTCAAAATCCTTTGATGGATTTTATGTTTATTTGAAGTTGATTTATTATGATACAAAACTTCCATATTGTATTGAAGATTTTTTGAGATGTTTGACTATGGATGTGCTATTTTTATACCATTTATGATTTATGATTAATGTATTTACATTTCATATGCTAGTTTTAATATGAATGTTTATGATATGTTTAAACCTTTTCATATGAGGAATGTATTGGACTTAGTAAGTGATGGGTGGAGCCAACTATAACTAATTGATGCATCGGAAGGTCTCATGGTACAACTAGACATGGAATTGGCCGAGGCCCTTTCCCAATTTTATTTGTGGTTTTGGCCGAGGCCCTAATCATTTTTAGATGTCTTGGACGAGGCCTTGACAAAATGCTTCCGAATGTCCGGGATTATACATTCCCCCATTATGGAAATAATATTGGTGGTTCATGTGGTCATTCGACTAGTAGAATACCCATGATTATTTTTTTTATGGCATTATTTACTCATCTAATATTCTTTCCATAAAAGTATTCATGTTTATTATTGGTAAAGGGCATGTGGTTTCAATTATTTACCATGCTTAATATTTATGTCATTTTCCACTGTATTACTTACCCTTATTGAGCGTTTGAGCTGACCCCTTTCAATGTTTTATTTTTCCTAGGATATAAAGAAGTTAGTTATGAGTGACCTATAGGAATAATATAGGAGGCTTGGATGTTCCTAATGAAATATATTTGTGTTGTATTTCTATTCAAGATGTAAAGTTGAACATATATATGAATCTTGTTTCCAATAATACTAAACTGATCGGTCTTTCGAGACAAGATTTCCTTGTGATCATGCCAATGTTATGTAATAATTAACCGACTCTGGGTAACTAGGGTTGGGGTGTTACAAATATATACCATTTTAAAATGTTTCTTGTATATATTTACTTAGGATTAATTGATCAAGAGACATAGAATATGGTTACAACTAATCATGGATGACGATTTCAAGATTCATTAGCATAATGAAAATGAAAATGAAGTGGAAAAATCTATAGCTCATAAAAATATTTCTACATTAACAATATTATTAGTAGAACTTGAATGTTTTTTGTTTTTTGATAAATATTTGGTAATATGTTATGAATGAAGGGATTTCCTCTATTTTTCATAGGTTTTAGTGTAGTATAAATTGTTATAAGACATTAAGCAAGCTTCAAATTTGGATCATGCTTTGTAGCAAAATGTGGATTATGTTAATAAGTGTATTTTATTAATTTTTATATTAATAAATATGTATTTTTAAATTTTGTAAAAATATTATTCCTTCATTGTGATTCTTGGCCTAAGAAAGAGTTGTTCAGTAAAGCTCCAAGTTCTCTATTTTCTGTTAATTCGGGTTTACATAAGATGTTTATATACCATTATGAGTACTACTGGTAGGATGTAATGATAATATATAATGTTGTATTTAAAATGATATTTTTAATTTTCAAAAGATCAAATAATAATAAAAATTAATCAAGGGAATTATTCAACCTTTTACAGTGCTAGAGTTGAAATGGGTAAACATATAAATGGATTTCATGGAGGTATTACCAAATTATTCTTAATGTGACAATGAATTTTTGTAATTGTTAATCAATTAATGAAATCTCTCCATGTCCTTATCATTCAAGATATTATGTCTTTATATCATTTTTATCAACTATATATAAAGGAGATAGTTATGTCACATGGAGCTAATATCTCCAATGTATCAAACTCTATTCCCAGATTCACATCAAATTTTTGGAATGGAGTTAAAAAGTCATTGAGAACCAACTTAAATTTCAATGAATATTTTAATCCCCAAAATAAAGGTCAGTATGAGAGGATTATTTAGACTATGAATGATATCATTTATTCCTTTAATTTTATTACCAAGGTATTTGGGATCATTATCTATCTTTGTTTGAGTTTTCATATAACATTGGTGTTCTTTCTAGTATACAAATGGCACTATTTGAATCATTTTATTGAAAATGGTGTCAGACATTAGATTTTTTAAATTAAGTATGATAAAATAGGTTAAAAAATTTGAGTTAGTATAAGAAATTGATTAGAGGTTGTAGTTGATTTCGAAATATATAAGGATTGGTCATAATAGATACAAATGTTATGCAGTTAACTTGAATAAAAATATTTTTTGAGGTAGATGATCATGTATTTTCTCAAATTGTCTCAATATAAAAGTGTTATTTGTTATGGTAAAAGAGAAAATTAATTCTACGGTTTATTGTACTATATAAAATCCTAGAGAATATTGGACTAGTTTCCTACCAATTTTCTTCCCCCTAAGTTTGTCCTAGGTACACATTATATTTTTCATTTAAGTATTAAGGAATGATTTATCTTATGATTTGGTCCATAAAGTAATTTATTTGGATGAGGTACTCTAATATAGGGAACAACCCATTTATAATCTTGAACACATAAAGAAAGTGTTTCAGAATAAGGTGATTTACCAGGTTAAGGTTTTATAGAGAAAAATATTGTTAAAGAGAAAACATGGGAATATAAAAATGTTCAAAGGGAAAAATCCCAACTTTTTTAAAAATTGAATAGAATTTTGAGGATAAAATTTAAATAATTAAAGAAGAATTCAATTACAAATGTAGTGACAGAAAAATAATTTTCATCTTTTTAATTATAGTTATATTCATTTTAAAAACATTAAGTAATTTTTTTAAAAAAGGTAACTATTTTAATTAAAATAGTTTATTATAAGGTTTTATTTAAATTATTAAATTATAAATGATACAAATTGAATTAAGAAAAAAGAAATTTATTTTGTAAATAGTAATATTAAAATTTACTTTTTGTGAAATATTTTGATTTTTTAGATGATATTGATTTTCAGGGAATTGTAAAAAGAATAATTTTTTAAATATATATATTTTTTCAATATATTAAGAAAGATAAAAGAAAAATTATGTTTCAAATATTATCTAAATTAACATAATTATTATTCATTTATATGAAGTATACTTAATTTATTTTGGATCAACTATATATTGGACTTTAGAATAACTTTTCTTCTAGGTTAAGAAACGTGAGTTTTTGGAAAACTGTTTGAAGGTTCACAATGTTTCTCATTTTTAATTAATTAAAATAACAATTATTTAGAAATTTTTTATTTGAAATTAATATATTATATAAAAATGAATAATAATCTATATTTATAAAATTATTATTATCATACATATAATTAAAGTAAAATCATCTTTTGTTCAGAAAATATAGTTCATGAAAAATCACTTTTTTCCATCACGTCTGCAGGTTTTGTTTTAATTGAAAATTATACACATGTATAAAATTAATTTGGCCAAGTTTTTTTTATACATTAAATCATAATAAATTATATTATCTAATAATGAAATCTTAATTTTTTAGCATAATGAATAGTGAAAACAGTTAAAATTAATTTCTCCGGTTACGCTATAAACAGATTTACTAAGTGGCTAAACTAAAACGACAAGTATTGAAATGACCTAAAACATGTTTAAAATATATTTAATGGCCAAAAATATAAATTTTCATTTTCAAGACTCAATAATGGTCAATTTTGGTCTTTGTTTCATGTTTAACATGCAAGAACATCATTTTTTATTCAAAAATTACAAGTGTGCAACTCATCTATCTTATAAAAGTCCACTTACTATACTCTCCAATTAACACTATAAAATATCAATTTATCATAAGATAAATTCCCAAATAAATTCCTAAAATCCCTCATAATTTTTTATATCCCTAATTTTTATCATATTTCAATCCTAGGTGGTCACATTTTTCTTACCTAAGGTGGTTTCCTAAAGAAATGGTATCGTGCTTAACCAAGAGTCTTTATTTTATTTATTCTAAAAAGAAATTAAATTGTTTTTCAGTTAATGTTATATAATAAAACTAGTATATCCAATATAATTATATTTTATTATGCTAATGGCATAACCAAAATCCATTTCCACATCCATCAAATGGGATATGAAATCATCATTCGGGTGTACGAGGGACTATAGACTCATTAACCATTGTCATTTTTTTCTATCATCAGACCTAAAGAATTATTTTAATGTTTGATTTATAGTATATAAAAAATATTTTTAAAATATTTATAATTATTTATTTATCATATTACATATATCTTCCTACTTTCCATTCTATGGGGGATATGACAATTTCAATTTTGTGAATGACATACTACTACCTCATGAAGCGATGTGAATTATTTTTCTCTAACGCTTTACATGGATGTTAATAAGGACAGATTTAATGAATATATACGATTTATATGACATCAAAATTATATTAATGAAAATTTTATCTTTCTTTAAGAGACAATATATCATTTTCTTTAATATAATTAGAAATGATAACATCTTTCATGTACGTGTAGACTACCACCTCCATGAAGTGATATAATTCATTGTTTTCATCACCAAATCACAAGAATTTCATATATAAGTAAATTTAAAGAAATAAAATCGAATATATTATGTTATTATCATCCTAAAAATATGAAATATTACCTGCCACTTTTCTATAATGATCGTTAAAAAATGGAAACATTACTTATGCGTAGGTATGACCTACCATCTCCAAGATCATAAGGTAGTTAATTTAACAAGAACAACAATAATGATTTATTTAAATGTATTATTTATCAATAAATGGGATAAATATTTAATTATTATTATTCTAGTGATGTTGAAATAAAAACCACTTATAATAATAGTCAACCAACTGATGTCATTTTCAAGTTTATTTTAAAGATCATCGAAACAACTGAAGTAATCATTATTGATTATGTAATTGGATATAAAAAGATAAAAAGTGAAATATAAAGAAAAATATACATGAAAATGGTCCTTAAAAAGTTAAATAATTAACATAATTTTATTATTTTGGATGATTATGAATATATGTGATGAGTCGGAGTCGATTTAAGGGACTTGGTCACAATCACATTTCGTTAGGGAAATATTTGATCTTATGCACATATATTACATTACAAGGTTTATATACATCACCTTTGACATATTATTTCCTGAATTTCTCAGTTCAAATGATATTGAAATATTTTTTAAGTTTATTAATTAATGGGGCATATGATAAAAATATTTCTAAAGTGGAAATGGTGTATTATTTAACAACATTGTATTTTAATGATTTCCTTGAAACATTATTTTTCTTCCATGTTCATGTTTTTAAAATCATTTTTAGAATTAAATTATATAATAATGATTGTTTTATGATAGGTAATTATTTTCTTTAAATAAATATTTTTTATAAAAGTAATCTTTTTAATAAAATTTTGAATTTCTTTACAAATTGAAGAATGAATGATCTATTTTAATATATATGGTGAAAAATACATTTCCCACATTTTTATGCATTATTTTAAGTCTGAATTTCATTAAAATTTTCCATATTTTATAGAAGGAAAAAACCTCTTTTAATTTTTGTGTTATTATGGTTCTGAAAATTGGTTTCTAGAAGAGAAGGGTGATATTGTAGTGAAAATGTGTTTTAGAAAAAGGGTAACTTGGTATTAAAAATTTGGTTTTAAAAGGAATTGGTATTTAGATATTTGAATGATTTTTGAAAATGTGAAAAAACTATTTTCAATTTGTTTTATGATTAAAAGTTGACATCATAATTTTTTAAATCATGATATTGTACATGACCATTATATGAAAATGTGTGATCTCGATATAGCTTACATGACGGGTTGAGCCCATTATAGCTCAAGCGTGAGCCTAATATAGAAAATATGAAGGGTTGAGTCCCATTATAACTTAGTAAAAATAGTTGACCCAAATATAGATTATATGAAGGGTGAGCCCCATTATATCTCTTCAATGAGTTGGGTAATGTTCCATGTATTAATATGAAAGGAGGAGCGAGTTTCTGATGGGTTTATCTTTTGGATTTAACTATCATCCAGTTGTTACATACCTAGGTTTAAATCTAGTTTTTAATGTGATGTTCTATTTTTCCAAAAGGGTATTGATTTCATTATTATGGGTTTTGTAGCTTTTATTCAAGAAAAATGTGTGTGTTTTTCAGGTGAAAAATTAATTAATTATTTCTCTCAAAGAAGATTGATATAATGGTAAAACATTCCATTTGTTTTTATGTTTTTCTAGGAATAAATGAAATTCCTATTTTTATGTCCCCTACTGAGATTTTTGTGCTCACAAAACATTTAAAAATGTTTTTCACAGGGTTTAAGGATGGGTAAAGGTATTGGAAGAAGTCACGTTGAAAGACGTAAATATTTTCCATAAAAAGAAATCAGGTTATTTTAAAATTTTATATATTAAAAAATGGATACTAATTGGAAGTGTTCTTTTGTATTATATGGTTTTCTACAAGTTAGTTATGAATTTATTATTTAATACTCTAAAACTAAAAATATATTCAAAGGGAAATAAAGTGAATTATTGCCTAAAAATAAAGATTATATTATATTTAGGGTCGGGTCATTATAATCTTACCCCATTAGAAAGAAATATATTGATTATATTAGTGACTGGATTTGTGTAAAACCATAATCTTCCCAATTTAAATACAAATATTTTATGCAGTACGACATATAAATCTCAAATCTAGTTTTAACTAGGGGACTATATAAAATTAAATTCTTTTATAAAAATACATTATAGATTTTTATCAGTGTTAAAAAACCCAATATCTTCACATCCATGACCTTAATAACACATGTGTCATACGTCCATGTCATGTATTCCATCTAGTACTTCACAACATCAATATACATAACCATCCATATCAATCCTGATTACGAAAATGATGAAATAACCATAAATGATTCCATTATTTCAAGGAATGTTATCCTTAACATCCATAAATATTCCAACTTCAATGACCCCCACACTATATAGTGTTCATTATATAATTCCATGAGTACATCACTTACATGATCAATCATCAGACATGTGTGTCACCTCCCAAGCCATACTGAAATATCAGTCGACCCCTATCACCATAAATTCATAGTATCTTCATCATCATAGGGGAACAACCTTTTATTCTTATCCAATACCCCATCCCACTTGAACCATGACAGTCTCATCAAATCCATCAATCTTATGAATACACATAGTTGGTGTAATGAACCAGCTGGTATCAATATTTCCCATCAACTGAGATGGCCCACCACAAGATGGAGATAAAAATACCAAAATATATCCCAAAAATAATTTAAAGAATATAAAATAATGGGATACAATATAAAAATAATGGACTCACTTATTTGACCTATACGTACAAGTCCCCATTGACTAAACCTAAAAATAGAACAAAATCTAGTTCATTGTTATGTCTCCACATGACTAACCATCACCACTAATCTATCTCACCATGAAGGTGACAGAAAACAAGAGAAACTGGTTTCCCACAAGACACCCTTCCATTTACCTAATTCCGACAAAAAATTCTACAAATTACCAAATAAAAAAATATGGTGTGACTAATGTGACATTTATTATAACAATGAGTTTCTATAATAGGGATAATACCATCAAACTACTTGTTCTATATTTTTTTAAAAACGAACAATTTTTTTATAGAAATTTCAATTATAATTTTTTTTAAAACATTATATGGTTTCATAATTAGTATTCCATACTCACATAAACCGAAGATGTGAAAATTAAAATAAAGATAGTATAATGAAACACAAATATTTATCCATGGAAATACCATAACAAAAGTATGTGAGTAATCGAACATGAAACAATACCATCAGAGATAAAACTAAATATAAGTGGGATCTAGCCTATAGGAATGCATATTTAGAAGTATGAAGGAACACTAGAAAATAATAACATGAATCCTATCTAAATCACCTCTATCCACAGTCTTCCCATATCATAAGAACAACCCCTAGTGGTTCTATACTCATTATAGTGTGAATATTTACATAGCCAACACACCCTAGGATCGAAATATTCTATTATTTCTAGAAAAATTAAATAAACCATGGTCATATTTCAGAAATAATTTTCAAATCTAAACACCATCGCATTCATGCTTGAAAATAAAATTTATTTTCAAATCTATCATTGAGGAATTACAAAAAACAATTAAATTACATAAAATAACATTAAAATTAAACCCATTTTAAAACCCTATTTTTATACCAAGATGTAACTAATAAATCAATTTAATAAATATAATATAAGTAATTTAAAAGGATGAAAATGTGTAATTCATTTGTTATAGCCATTTTATAAGGAATCCGATCTCAGAAATATAGGAAAACAAGTCTCTTTTGAGAATGCATATTGGAAATGAGGATATCCGGACATCATAAGACTAGACTCACAAGAATCAACTTCATTTATATATTAATCCCTCTATATATCTAAAAGTAAAATCATAATTGGATTACAATGGAAAAAGGTTAAAAGATATCAATAAGAGATCTCTAGAGAAGGGATAATATTAGATCAAAAATAGTTCATAACTTGAAGAGATTTACCACGAATGAATGGAATTAACCAGGGATACTACGAGGTAACTCTATATAGAACTAGGAATAGTTTATTTTGAACCTAATTTGGAGATGGAGTATATTATATATAAAAAAACTAGTGAATTGGGAACATTTTAGCTTCTAACTATATCAAATCTGGGATCACTATTAGGCCGCACGATTTAACAAATTGCGCTTTAGAAATATAATATCAAATTTCCAGATTAAATCAAGGTTGGTTGTTACCTAGGGAATAGAAACATTACTTGAAAAACCCTACCAAATCTATGTAACACCTATAGATAAATAGTTATACACCAGATCGATTTTATTTTTGAGTTAAATGGTTTAAAAAAATCATTGAAAACCATGAAAATGCCATTGGTGATTCATAGTTACATACCTCTTGGTTACCAAATAGTTATTACTAATTAAATTCCTAAAATGTTTTCCTATCCAGTTTTCTATAAAACTACATGTTTTTAACCCCTGAAACAAAATAACCTCTAGACTGACAAGAGGGATAAACCAAACAAAAACTAAACCATGCCTTCAAGTTTGAGGGAATTATAATTATCCCCAACATAAAATATTTCTAACCCTATAAGACTTTCAATATCTTCTACTTACAGAGATAGATGACCACTACTACTTAATCATTTATTCCCACTACCACATCTCATAGATATCCTATTTGAACTACCATAGTTTTCAAAAAATGGAAATTTGTTTATCATGTAATACAATATATTAGATCTATATTATCTAAATTGGGTTTTCTTACATTGTGGTTTAGCTATCAATATCAAGATTTTCCATTCCAATCACATGGGAAGTGTCTAATTGATACCTCCATTTTTTGGAATCCTAGAATGATTTTTGAATCGATGAGAATGGATATGATATGACCAAAAAATCTACCACCCTTCTAAGATGTTTAACAATATCAAAAGGTCCAATATTCCTCAATTCCAACATACTATTATTCTAAAACAGATGATGACACAATATTTTTGAATCCTTGAGAAAGATATAATCACCAACCTCAAACTCTAAAAGGTGATGTTGATGGTCTAAATTGAATAAATGATAGCCTTGGGTCATAGTATACCTATTTCAGATAAAATGATCCTTTTCTATAAAATCTTATAATGGATCTGAATAATGTAGGTCCACTCTCTTAGCTCTGCCTAGAACATAGTATATATTTATGGAAACAGATACAATTCATTTAAAGGGTCTATTAAAATCAAACTATGATAAATATTTTTAAAGAAGAATTCAACTAAAGGTATATTATTTTCCCATGAATGGACAAAACCATTCACACATTCCTATATCATATCATTAAAGATCAAAATGGATCATTTTTGTCATCCCATCCATCTATGTTTTGAATTTTGTGCTTAAAATTAGTTGGGTACCAAATGTCCTCTATAAAAACTTTAAAAAACTAGATTGAAAACACAATTCCCTCTCAAGTACAATCATCGAGGAACACCGTGATTATTTATGACATTTTGAATGTATAAGTTCCCAATATATTCTTCATTTTTCATATTTTTAATAGGGAGGAAATGAATTAACATTCTATGAAAATAAATGATCAATCAAATCACATCCTTCCTATTAGGAGTTCATGGAATATAATCCATGAATTCTATAGATATCGCATACCACTTCCACACTTACATGGGTATGGTTTCCAATAAACACACATGTATTTAATGCTTTAATGTAATGTTTTCGGAAAATATGAAATAATTATATGAATCCATACATTGACTGACTCATCCCTATAAACCAATATAAGAATCTTAGATAATAATACATCATTGGTGTCTCAGGGTATATGAGCCAACAAGACCAGCGTCCATTATCAATCACTTTGTATATATGAGACATAGAATTTACCAACCTTCCAAGAAGTCAAAAATTAAAAAAATATGGTTGATATAAATCACCCAGGGTATGCCCACAATTTAAGATTCATCTAAAGACATGAAAATTTGTTTTTTTTCTTTTTGAACCGAACATGATAAAAAAGGATGTGTCTATCTTCATCAAAGATAAGAACATATTCCCACTAGTCTCTTCCACTCAAAATATCGTCACATAAAATATACTAACCCAATACATCCCCTCCATTGATTCAACAATGATTTATTTGTAAAATTGAAACAAACTTCATCATAAATAATATTTCCATTTTTGAAGCTACATAAAATATCAATATACAATGTATAAATATACTAAACCCAAAATTTACGTCTCACATTCTGACACCAATTTGTGAAAATATACTTTAGTCTCTAATGATTTAATATTATCATAAAAAATTCCACAAAGAGATAGTGGTGGCTTGTTTTGAGAGATTATATAACAGCATCTTACACAAGGTCATGGGATTGGTGTTTCTTACCCTGAGGGATGAATTGGAAATATTCATATACCCCTACCTATTTTCCCTACATTAAGACACACCCCAATCTTATACATAAGGAATAAAAGAAAATATTATATCCCAATCTCGATATTAGATGAATTAGAAATGTAATCAAACTCAACCTTACCATTACTTACTGAAATGGGTTTTGAAAAATATCATTGAACTAAAACATTAAACCCTTACTAGTTACATCTATCATATATGATATAATATTCTGGAAATACTAAAAAAACCTATAATTACCATCCTTGCTCATTAATCTCAAAATATCAATAAATTTTGGGCTTTATCCAAATAAACTACGACTTTGATCTTCTTAAGATCCACTGACATTACCCTATCTTACATAACATAGAATATAAATTTTACTTCATGGATGAAAAATTCATAATTAAAAATACTACCATACATATAATTTTAATTGATGATTCCAAATATGATATCAAAATGACATTTTTATTTCAATATAGACTTTGTGTACACTAAAATATCATCCAGAAAGATAAATGAGTGTATAAGAAATGATGATTGATCATTTTCATAAATAGAATAACTATAACTATAATTATAATGAATCTTAACATCATATATGGGAACATGAAATACTTATACCATCTCCAATCATTGTCTAAGGTATATCCCCCTCTTGGAATCTTAACTAATGGTACCTTGATCATAGTTAAATTTTAGAAAACTATCAAACTTCTATAAGTTAGTCAATGAGATTGATAATCATTATAAAGGGTTATTTTTTTAATAGTCAAATGATGAAACAATTGGTAATCAATAAATGTATGATTATTTTCTGTCTATCCTCATGAAAAATGGAAAAAGTGATGCCCAATGTGACACTATATGAAAAATAAATACTTAAGGATGAATATGCAAAATTTTAAATTTAATATCTATTAAATCAATATGTTCCATGTGATATGATGGAATAGAAATGGGAATCATTACATGAATCATGTTAAAAGAGAACTCATAATCTATCTGGTGATATTTCTGTGAAAAATAATTATTAAAGGACTATGTATATGTAATCAACAATAAAGGAATTTGACTACTCCGATAGGGATCAATGAAATCAATGAACATCTTTAACAACTAGCATTGGATTATTCCAATAAAAATAAGTAATGGCCTCACTCTCCCTTATCTAAAATACCACTCCCAATGGAAGTCACGAGGGATACCATTTGTACATTAAAACTAAACTTAGTGATGGTAAATGTTTAATTAGACCTTTACATAGATGTAATAATTCATCTTAATAATATGGATGATGAAATCATGATCAGAAATTAATAAGTCCCACCCAACATTGAGGTTATCATTCATCAAATGACTCAATGGAAATTTAAAACCATGTTCCATCCATGTTTGAGAGGGTTTGGAAAAACATCACAACTAAAAAACAAAATTTTATGGTAATGCCAATATTTCAATTAACATAGATGATATAAAATAATGGGTTCTAAATTTAGAAAAAAATATAGAACTATATTTTTGTAAAAATAATAATACAAATAATAATAGAAGTCCCTACGTGAGATTCCTCTATATTATACTCTACTTTATAAAGATGTCGAACATCATCTCCTTCCTATGATTTAATTACCACCTCGGTATCCCTCATGGAATAAGAATGATATCTAATACCCTTTTATTTATCATATTAAACTTTAGAGAATTTTATAAAAGGATATCATGTTCTATTACCTTCAGGCACTCCTACAAAAAAACAACTAAGTTCACCAGATTTCCAAAAATGATGACATGTTCTAGGTTATTTTTTAAGTGAATCACTGTATGACCATACATACCACACTGATAGAAAGATACCTACTTATGTCTTGATGAATCCCCAAAAAGTGGTTTATAATTAAACCAATCACCCTTTCACTTGCATTTTAGGATATAAAACACACCATGGTTAACTCCTGCAACAGCTGAAACTATCGCTAATGTTTTTTCTAGTTATGTGTTACCCAACCATGGACTCTTTAGAAACCAACTCAAAAAAGGTTATTAAGCATAGAATAATAATAAAAAATATTATATTCTATATAACATATCATTATGAAATGATATTTAATATATTTAGTAGATAAAATCTCTTGAGATTAGTTGACCAAATTGAAAAAATGATTGTCATACACCATAATCAAACAATCTAATTCATATATGGGAAGAAACCCCCATGTAAATTCCACACAAATGTTTTTGAATATAAATATTAGTTGGTGATAATTTTTAAGGGTTACATGTAAGAGGGTCATTTATCATAACTTACATGATAGAGTCACACCATTTTATTCATGATACATTAAGTATGTTTGTCGAAAAAACCAATATACTGTTCAATGTGGTTTTAAAAAAGAAAAATATACTTTCAATATAATTGATAAAATTTTTGGATTCTTGTAGTCCATTTAATCATGAATTATAGGTGGATTAATCTAGGTAAATTAAAATCCTAGATCCATTATTCATCCAAGTTTTCTAACACCCACCTAACCTAGATTCTAAATAGTGCATTTAAAGACTTCCACTAGATAAGGGTCCACTAAAGGATTCACCAATGGAACATTCCTTGTAGCTTCATACCTTGGGTTAGGATAGTTTTTTATCGGAGGTATTTTATAATAAAAACAATGTTAAACAACCATTTGTATTAAAGAAAAATTCATGAAACAAAACATGAACATAAAGAATCTAAAGGAAATATTTTAATAAAAAAAATTAAATGCATGAAAATTCAACAAAATAAAGAAAAAGACATTAGAATAGAACATGTTATATTACTATAACCCAAAAATAAGTTTATTTCAATAACAACAATGTCAAAGTTCATTCATGATAACGATCTATGGCTATATAAGGTAACTCAGGTTCAGACACAGAATTTGGCTGGCCAAAAACCCAGCCGCATATACTAAATAAATTTTGACATTCCTAACTCATATATACTTTGAACCCTTTACTAATAACAAGAAGTGAAATCACACTTCAATATGGATAATGTCTTTGATATAATTTTTCAATGTACTAACAAAGGTCGATTTGACACCTCACATGAGATGTCCTACCATAAAGTAGAGATCAACAAAAAAACGAAAACTTGTCTTACGAGTACCTAAAGGTATATAATCTAATATAGTATAATTATAATGGAATGTAAAAAATCATTATATCTACATGTAAAATACCCCAAAGGTTAAATAGAAAATCATAAGAAAAATAGGGTCAAAGATACATCAACAAATAACTAGTCACCACCACCAATTCATCTCACTAAGAAGGTGAAAAAAAACCAACATAATTTGATGAAAAAATAAAATAGTTCCCTTTACCAAAATCTAATAAAAAGAATCTAAATATTCACAAAGGAAAAACCTAGGTGTGATCACTAATTCTAATAGGATACCACCATGATTATATAATATTTTTGAAACTATGGAATCATTAGTTCTAGATTAAAAAGCAAGTTTTTATAGAATTATCAAATGTTAATAATTTTGTAATATATCCTTTGGTATCTATATAATAAATTCACATTGACATAAACTAGAGTTATGAAAAGTACATAAATATATATAAATATTAATAATACTAATTATCCATTGAAATACCATAACAAAATAATGTGAAAAATCCAACAAAAAACAATTTCATAATATATAAAACAAATAACAATTGGAATCTATCCAATGAGAATATGTACTTGGATTCATGAAGGAACAGAAATTTAGGAATAAAATTAATAATTCTGATATAATTTCCTAGAACAATCTATCTATATCTTAATAATAAATGTTATTTGTTTTACACTCTATGGTTTTCATATATCCACAACTGACACACTCATGGTCTCCAATGTGATATGTTTACAAAAACAATTTAATAAATCATGATCTCATTTTAGAAAAAATATACATAGTGAAGACTAGAACTCCCATGAATGAAAATAGAACATTGACCCAAATTATTCATTGAGGAATTCCAGTTACACAAAATGTTCATAAACTACTATTAAAAAGAAAAAATTCTAGAAACCATTTTTTATACCAAGATGAAGCAAAATAATCATTTAATAAATAAAAAAATTAAATTAAAAGACCATTGTGTAATTATTTAGTTATAGACCCTATGTAGAAAAACCTACATCCCCAAAATGGTAAAAATAGTCACTATAAAGAACATATAATAAATAATACATGATATGGTCCTCAGTAGCCTAGATCTATAAGAAAAATTGTAAATCATCCATCAATAAATTTGCATCCTACAATCACAGCACAATCTTGTTCCAATAGAATAAGGTGAAAGGATATCATGGAGAGATGATGATATAATGGATTATATAAAATAAAAATTCAAACATACCTTGATGTGATCCAATTTAAATTAATTTAATTCAAAAAATATCATAGGAAACGCGTTAGAGTGTTTGGAAGAGGTCAGATCAAGTGTATGAGATATTAAAATGAGATTAGATATTAAAATGATCAAGGAAATAAATGTAAATTCAAAATTTTATTTAGTTTTCATGAGGGGAAACAGTTAGGCCAGAGATTAAATAAATACACACCAACCCTACGGTGGTCTTTACCCTTTGAAAATCAAGGTTCATGGTTACCTAGGAAGGAGTTGTACATTTTGAGAAACTATGCTCAAGTCATCTGAAACCTCATGAAAAAAACATATACACACACATGTTTTTCTTGGTGAGTTGCATGGTTTAAAAAACATTCTCAGACTATTCATAAAACCACTGACTCTTCACAGTGTGATACTACATAGTTACCGTGCAATTAGTACTAGTTGCTTTCCATAACCACAATCCTTACTTATTTTCATCAAAATTTATATTTTTGAACAACAGCTGTCAAAAACCACTTGAATGATATAAATGATATATAAATATCAAAATAACACATACTTTTGACCTAGAGGGTGTCACAACTAGTCCATAATACACGAGATAATAAGAGTGATATATAACTAATGCACATAATACACCAATCTCATCTAAACAAATCAGCTGTCTTATCTCATTCCATATAATAATAGAACCTGATTCTAACACCCATGAGTTTCACCTCATCAAACATAGTCTCTTAAAACGAAATAACTGACCTTTCCATAATGATTTTTATTCTCATATAACAAGAAACCCCTTAAGTACACCACTATAAAATCATAGCATTTAGCCTTTTCCATAGTCTATTACATGGTAACTCTCCACCTGGGAATCATACCATTCATTTTCTCTCAAATTAATTAACATGTTAGTTCAAACCTTTCCCTAGGGTCACCCTTCTATATCACAACCATCTCATCGACAACACAAAATCATCTGTCACAAACCATCCTAATGGGGCCCAATACATGACTCTCAATCTTTCCTCCATAGGGTAGGGGTTGGCTTCCAATGCCGAGTAGGCATATGTCAAACATGGTAGACCATATCCAAAAGTACATATATGTAGGCACCCATAATCATCTCCATGAAATAGTTCAGATATAATATAAACTAAATAAAGGAAACATGCATACATCTATTCCACATGTAGAGTACAAAAGAAGGACAAAAAAAGAAAAATAAAAGACCACCAAAAGAAAACAGTAAAACCATACAACCTTCTCATAATGTGGGGATCACTATCAATGATTCTACTAGTATACTAGTCAGATAAAATAAAGAAAATAATCCAGTTGGTCAATCTCACTAGGATTTTCCTATTTTGGGTCCATTTGAGAATCTGTCAAAAGGCCTATGGTCTTCATAATACACAACATTTGTGGGAAAATCCCAAGTAGTGGGGAGTGTAAAAATACTCATTAGGATTCAAAAAACCTGAAATGAAATGTGAGGGACTGAAAGTCAATAGTCTTCTCTACTTATCCTGATGGAACTCAAATGAGAGAGAAAATCCATCTTAAACCCATCCTCTACTGTAAGTTAATAGTCAACTCATACCCTATGGGGTCTCAACCATGTCTTGTAAAAACAAAAGAAGGAAACCCATAAACAGTCATGTATACTTGTCTTCGACTCCATATATCATGAGGTTCCAAACTCCTTAGCAGTGACATGATTATACTCGATTCTCTAAGGTCAATGTCATGTCTAATAGAACACACTCCATGAGCTCAACCATCCCATATAGAACTCGTATGAGGGATAAAACTCCATCAGAAAAAACACTACCATCTTTGAAGATACATCTAACAGACACAATCTATTTGGAATATCTATTACATCCTTGATGAAAAATATGAGAGATTCCACTCCATTAGGTATAATAATGTGAAAAGGACATACCTTCCATTATAGGGCATGAATTCATGATCACACACTCATCATACCTCACCCTAAATAATGTTACACTGACACTCCGTGGATATCAATAATCAAATAGATGATCCCAAACATCTATGATTAGGGAAGCTACTAACCCAAATGTAACTAGGAAATGTATCAACACTAAGAAAGGGGATCACTCTCAAAACTGAGGGGTGAAACTAAAAACCCAGTCTAGTATATTGTATGAAACACCTCCTTGGAAAGTGGATCACTCCAAGGACTATTGTGGGATTCCACGAAGTCAGTCCTGTAACATAAATATCTCTCAGATAGGGTATCACAACTAAAACCACTAGGGATACTACAATCCAATATGATGTACAATATATCATATATCACAGATTGGGGATCTACACCCTTGTAGTGTTGGTATTGAAGATTTCACAACCGCACCTGGTAACAAAGTAGGGGATTATACTCCTAAAGATTCCACAAAACCTACATAAACCATACATTAAGTAGGTGATCATATACTCCATGATGAAAAAACACAAATAAAACCATCTACTAAGTACGTTCATGTACTCAATGGTTCCGAAACCCAACTGACACCACCCACTACATAGGTGATCATATAATCAATGATGCCAGAAACCCTAATGGGATATACTAATAACTGGGTATCTATTCCTATGTTGTGTTAGTCATGATAATACCAAGAACCCGATATAGGAAAAAATGATACAATTGAGGATCCCACCCTGAACACCTCAAGGAGATGCTGCAACTTTATCTAATCCAATTCTATCAAGGGGATCACAATCATGTATTGAGGACATAATGGAACACTACCCTCAATGGGATAGGCTGAGGGACTCACTAAACTGTTGCTATTCCAAATGTCCCTAACCGATGAGACCCAAATAATTTCCACATATCACATCTCAAATTCCCAAATCGTGGTTTCAATTACATTATACATAAAAAAATTATCAGGCTAGGCTACTCATAGATCTGAATCTGAGCCCCAAAGAAGGAGATACATTCGGTGTATGTTCCATCAAAAGTAACACTAAAAAGCATGTATGACATTACAAAAGGAATTTTACCCCACCTTAACACTCAATCATGTCCTATAATTCTTGTATTGTTTGGCCATGTGGGGTTATACATCACTTACCCCCAGTACATGGCATGTTTCACCTTACCCAGGGCTCCAGAGAAGTTATTCCTCCATACAACCCTACCAACCTTATATTACAAATGGTTTCCCCCTAGTACACGGTGTGTCCCAACCAACTGGAATGTTGGACATGTCTTCATCCCATACCTATGTGTGGTACTCCGTGTTTTTTTACTCTTCTCATCCATATCCAAACATCAATCTCACATCACATGAATTCCATGGCCATATCCCTTGGCCACATGACTTGGGGTCACTACATGGTGTGTAGTAACCAAGATTAATCTTCCCCTAATGGTAAGAACACATGGAATGTTCTACTAAACCACACACTATTTAAACATAAATTTTAGCGGGAATTACCTTATGAGCCACTCATTTCACAATGGCTTCCTCTGAAACCTATAGATTGACCCTCAAGGGATCTCTAATAATTGCAATGGGGGTCTAAAAAGATCGAAAGATGAATTAAAATACTGTTAATATTTAAAACTCAAATCCTTCTACCTCTTGGAAAACATTAAATCTTTGGGAGTAGATCCATGATCTAAAGCCATTACATCGCAATCTGGGAGTGATCACTATCAGGATCAATGATGATCAGAGCATCTTCTATTAGTATTCACCTTGGTTTTTTCCATCACTCTAATAGGGGAGAGGGATCCCTTAATCTATAATTCACACCAAAGGGGTGGGTAGGGTTATTTATTTAATTTTATTATATCAATATCCCATTTTTAGCTTTTTTCCAACACATGCTTCCAATATGACACCTGAAACAAGCACATTGTATTTCATGCATTGGGTAGACACGATATTTTGAACTCTACCAAGGTCTCTGAATTATGATATAGGAATATACTTTGAATTTTCTTCATTTTTACAAATAAAATATGTGTGTGAGATTATTTTTTTTAATATTTTTAATATCACGAAACTGAGGATCTTCAGGCCCTGAAATAATGTGCCGACTTAGCACCTAACATCAGAAATATTTTTTCAAGAAATATTCTAAATCATTACAAGTCCAAACCTAAGTCACTAAATCCTACCAACCTTATGTATATTTACCCATGAAAAAAAATATTAGGAACAATATCCTAAACTGAGCTCCAAAATAGGACTCCAATACCAACGTGCTCACATAGGGTTCCCATGTGGTCAATAAGATCCCCCTTAGAAAAAAAAGTGAAAACCACACCCAACCCCTAGGTAAAATCATATCGGTATCACGAAAAAAATCAAGCACATGTCTCCTCAGCTCTGATAGGAAGAGAACGTAAGGCACCAAAAAATGGTTACACCATAGTTCAAGTAGCACAAAAGCCTCTTAACCCACTCACAATACAATGAAGTAGTCCACCTCACATCAATAATATATTCTTTGGGTGAAACTCACTCAACTAAAATGGTTTGTATCATGTCTCATGAATTAGTCTTAATAGGGGAAGCATACTTAATTTTTGTGAGTTTGAAGCTACATCAAACTACACCATGACCTCCTTAAGTGTATCACATAAAAAATTGATACAGAGTACATTTTTTACTAAAGAACAAAAAAGTAATTCCCATGTGAACATAGAGGGTCTTACCAGGCCCTCTGTGAAAACCTCTAACTTGCATAACCACCCCAAACATAAAAGTAAGGGGGACTCATCTACCACACTTTTACATTATCTATTTTAGGTAGAACTAACATGCCTATATGACTTTACTAATGCCACAAAAAAACATCTCGGTGGGGGAAGCATCCCTCTTCCTTATGATTTCGAAGATACATTGAAAGAAATAACACATAGTCCTACCACCACCTCACATCACACTAGATAGACCCCAAGAATGTAGTGGAAATAGAAGAGTAGCTCATAAAATTTTCTATCAATACTAAAGAAGAAAGTAGAAAAGAAACATAGTTTACCTTTGACCACCCATATAGCCTCTGAGTCATAGGACTCAATGTCCTGCACCTATCCAAACCCCCATCCTCTAGTAACCTATTTCTGGCCTGGACCACTTGAGGATGGTGGTGGAAACTTATTGCATCTTCCACCTCCTACTGATCTCCCAACTCCTCCAATATGTCCTCCCTCACACTAAAATCCATGATCCATATAGTGAACATGCCAGGCTATCCCATTGATCATCTCCCTCTTAGTATTATTGTGGTTCATAAAATTTATAGTATGATTTACTTATCCCTAAAAAGTGTAACACCTCCATTCCTAGGACTAATCAAAATTAGTTTGGAAGTCATGTGCCTCAGACGCTACATCCTAGAATCACCTCATAAAGCATATCACACGCCTGGTTATCTAATTCAACCATTGACTTCTTGCTGTTGAGGTATCAGGACATGTGTACATAGAAATAACATTATAATCCTACTCAACTAGAAATCTCTCCATCACCATGTCACACATAATCACTCCAGCATAAGTGGGTATTTATAGTGGTAACAATGAATCCTTGATCTTTTGTTGTATTCCCTTATTGAATTTTGGTGCCCATAATAAAAAATATCAAACCATATCCGTTGAGTCTCATGATTGGTCTGTGTACTTCACTGTGTACTCTTCCATGGATATGTGATCCTACTGAAGCTGAAAAAGATCCTAGATATGCACCAATCTCAACATCCATGGATAGAACACATCCCTAGAGATCATTAAAACTCTTCCCAAGAGAGTGTCACCTCTTGATGGGTCTACATCACCACACTACACTATCACCCATCCAAACCATGTAGAAGGATCTTTAATGGGAACACTATATAACTAAAACCTGTCCTCACTAGGAGAAAATTGAGTGTGACAACCACAAGTATATCATTGGATTCTTTGGGGATGGGATCACCCTTGTACCTCAAGGGTTGATGCCTCCAAAACATGTGTAGTGGACTCAGCTTGTGAGAATCCTCATCCTGAACTGCCAACATATCCTTCTGCTCAATAGGTGGTGGCCCAACTAGAAAACCATGTAGAGGTACTACATCAGGAATAATGGCCTACACTGAAGCCCCATATTAAAGAATATCATCATCACAATCCCACTAAGGAACCCTGTGTATTTTTCATCATAGTGGAATCCTAAAATAGAATCAAGATGTACCATGGTCAAAGAGTATATCTAAAAAGTATAATCAAGAAGGGAAAGGAAAACCCAAATCCAGTCATATATGATTCATCTACCAAAATTTACATTTGACCAGTGTCCTAATGTATCAATTCAAAAAGAAGGTCATTAGAGTCATGGAGAATGGATACATTGGCTTCCAAACTGACACATGAGACCCTGGAATGAAATATGAACATGAAATAGTTTATCATTATATCTATGAAACCTAAACCAAGCTCATGACACTCTGTTCCCTAAGTGAAACTCTCTCTGTTTGTACTCTATCATGACCTATCTCAAATGGTCCAAAAGTCATGACTCCCCAAGCCCACCTATATAGGGAAATGTTTGGGGTCAGACACCGAGTAGGAATATCACACACATGGGAGGCCTTATCCTAAGGTACCTATTTTAAAACACCTACAGACATCTCCATGAATCAGTGTATATATAATATAAATAGAAAATTAAAGCATGCATATGTCTATCCCACAACAATAGTAAAATAGAAGTAAAAAAATGAAAAAATACATGCCCATCAATAGATAATTGTTAAATCATATAACCATATTAGAAGAAGGGGGTCACTGTCAAATGAAACTATTTGTAAGATCCTCAGATGAGATTCGAAAAACAATAATGTCTATATAACTTACTAAGATGTTCCTGCTCTATGTCCATGTGAGACTCTATATAATGTCTTCCAAATGACACAACATGTGTTGGAAAATCCCATTCACGGGTGAGCATAACAATTCTTAGTAGGCTAACCCAAAACCAAAAAGAAAATGGAGTGAATTAAAGAAAAAACCTACTTGACCCATCCCGAGGGAAACCAAACAAGAGATAAAAACTATCTTGAACCCATCATTAACTATGAAAGACTAGTCATATCATACAACAAGGTGTTTCGACCAAGACATGTGAAAACACAATAACGAAACCCATATTCACCCATATATACTCATCTTAGTCTATAAGTGTCGTGAGATTTTGACCATATTTCCAATGAAAAGATTCAAATCGAGGATCTATGGTCAAGCTCATGTCCATGAGAACACAATCCATGAGCTCAACCATTACATATAAAACTCTTCTGAGAGATATGACTATTTCAAGAAGAACCCTACCATCCCCGATAGTACATTAGAGTTACACACTCTATCAGGAATAGCTCTACCATCCTAAATGAAACTTCTTAGTGATACCAATGCATTATGTATCCCAAAGCCGATGAAACAACCTATCCTTCCTAGGTTATGAATTTGAGGGAACATGCTCATCAGACATCGCCATGTTGAAAATCACTCTATCACTCCGACCATCTCGATACTCAAATAAGGGATCACACCCATCCTAGATGGGGGACACTATGAACTATAATGAAACCATGAAGGGTCTCAATTCATAGAAAGAGGATCACTCCAAAAACCATATTGTGATACTACAATCCAAGTATAATATATTACAGGCCAAACCTCCTTAGATAGAGGATTAATTCAAGGACCGATATGGGAAAAAACTAAATCTGGAAACACAAAAATCTCTCAAAGATAAGATAATTCCTAGAACCATTGGGGGATAAAACATCCCAATCTAATAAACTAGAGGTCATATCTCTCATATAGGGATTCTCTTCTTGTGTAGTGTGGGACTTGATGACTGCACACTACCACTTAGTTTAACTCATTAAGTACAGGATAAAACTCCCAAAGATGACACAAACCCTAAAAAACCATCTGGTGAGTAGGGGATTATATAATTGATGATTCCAAAACCCTAATTATACGACCCTTCCATATTGGGGATAAAATACTCAATGATTTCACAAACCGTATTGGGATATCCTATTCAACAGGTGATTAAAACCAATGTATTGGTAGTCATGAAGATTCCAAAAACACGATATAGGGAAAACCATAAAATATAGAGTTCTTCCCTTTCCTACCCATATGGATGTTGTAACTCTATATGAGATCATTCTATCAAGGGGGTCAAAATCGTATAATGGGGAAGTAATGACACAATACCCTCAAATGGATAAACCATGGGACTCACTCAACTACTACTGGTCCAAACATATCATACCAAAGGTACCCATAACATCACCCTTCATCACATATTAAATGCCAAAATTGTAGTTTCCATCAATTCATATGTGAAAAACTACTTAGTATGGGTCACTCAAAGGCCTGGATCTGAGCCCCAAGTAAAGAGATACATCTAAAGTCCCATTATGATGTGGTTTAGATGTCACAACATAACCTTATTTCAGAAAACAATTCAATCCCAGTGGTTACCCAATCCTAGTCATCAATTTACATATGAAACTTTATTATATCCTAGGTCTCATTCAAAATAAAATAACATCCCACTAAGATGTTCCAACACCAATATATATAATTTTAACATCAATTACTTCAAATCCACATATATCTAGGCGAAACTTTAAAATTTCCTAAGATATTATAAACCCATGAATAAATTGGACTTCAAAATAATAATAAATATTAATATAAAGGAAAAATTTATATTTTTGTGAGTTTAACCAGACATGATTTATTCAAACACATGTGTTAATTCAATCATATTTCAGAAAAGTGTATGGTCAATCTCATGCGTGGTGCATATGAATATTTATGGGGAGGAATTCAAATAAATTAATCACATATGTTTTCATATCTAATTAGATGTGATAATATATATTATTTAAATAAATTTGTTCTAATATAATTAAAATTTAATCATACATGAGTATTGATTTATCTAAATATGGATAGTGATTTAACGTCACATTCATTCCGTTGATGTGGCCAAGAATTTGGAGTTAATTGTTAATGATTATATTTTATTATAACATAAATAGTTCTGTATTCCCATTTGATATGATATTATATGGGTAAATTCTAACATTATCTCCCTAATATATGTTCCTTTTATTTGTATATTAGTTTATGGTTGATGATTATTTTATAAATCATATTTCCCCATTTGCTAGTGTAATCTTTTTATTTTGAAGAAACCATATTTCATGCCACATTATTCAATATTATATTTAAAAATCTATTCTTTACATTATGTGGTAGTTTTATCGTAAAAAACCCTAACATATTTTCAATACATAAGAGTAAATTTCTAGGCCATTATTTTCTTCCATTTGTTTTATAATTAAAATATAATTTTCATAGATTCTAATCAATTATAACTTACATACTTGAGAACTTTATCAGCATTTGATCACAATACACTTATAATTTATATTGTGTTTCTAACTAATTTAAATAACCGACTAAAATCATTTAATCATTAGCCAATGTTTAAGCTTATAAAAATCTTTAAAACATTTTCTTTTGTTTCTTCAACCAGAGCCTCAGTTTCTTGAACTCAGTTATTTAAATTCTATAATTATCCTCTTGGATTATGTTATACGAAATCTATTACAAAGCTGTCAAATCATCACTTCCTGAATAAAATGTATAAATTTATAAATATAAATAATTTTCATTAAATGTTAACCTAAATTCATCCACAAAATGTTAGTTTTAACACATTCTAATTATTTCTACAAAATGTTATATATATTGTGTAAATGGAATTTTATTTCGTATTTTTTTTATAACTTCTTCATCATGAAACATTATGGATCCCCCTTTATTATTAATAGTTTATTAATGAAAAAATATAATTTAAAATATATATTTAAAATTAAAATTTATAATAATTTACAAATATGATCAGTGTAATGGATAAGGTTATAATAATGATATTTCATAGAAAACATAGGGGTCTATAAAAATATGTTTTATTCTTTAATTTATATGATATTATAATGATATATTTTATATGAATTTATTTACATATTGATCATGTATTGGAATAATGTTTGGGAAGATACAATAATCAAAACAAATGAATTTCATATTTTGATATGTGGGAAGCAAGTGACATAAGGAGATAAGGGTTTCTAAACTATTCCCCTAGCTATAATTTTCAATAAACGTTAAAATTAAAAATCATTAGGATATATTTTCATGATGAGGGAAAGTATGGAGGATTTTCATCCTAATAAATGCATAAAATAATCATGATTTTTTATACATGGATAGTATTTATAGAAATACCGTCATGTTCATCTCAAAATTGGAACTTCCTTTAGCTTTTTTTCCAACATAATATGTTATATTTTTATCTATATTCTACCCAAATTATTTATTTTATAATCTATAATCTATTTTTTTGGTTTCATTCACAAGATAGTGTTCTTATGGTTTCTCTATAGAGGAAATACTTAAATAAATATTCAACTTGGTAATATATGTATCATCCTATTATCCTTTAATTTTTTTAATCATCTACATCCACCCATTCCAAAAACAGATTTCAAATAAAATGAAATTATGATTATTATAATTTTATAATAGTTTATTTATAAATAAACACTCATTGTATAATTTTTATGTTTGTGTTGGTAAAACAAAATAATTTAATAATGATATGATTTTTTAATATGTATATTAAATATTTATGATGTAATATCCTTAATGGGTTTTTGGGGTTCATTATATGAAAATGGTATTAGAATAGAATCAATATTTTGGTGATATATCCTTGATATAATCAACATGAAATATAAATAAGGAATATAAATGTGTATACCTAGATGAATTCTGGATCTATATATAATCATTGGTGGATATTGTTATAGGAATATCACAAGATAATAAATGGAAAATATCATTCCTCTAAGGTTATTAAACTAGAAAATGGATGAAAAAAAATTTCTAGTGTATTATAAAAAATAAAAATGGGGTGATACCACAATCAAAGAGTAAAAAAACTACATTTTGTAAGGAAGAAAAAAACATGCATGAATACAATTAGCCATTCCAATTTGGGGGGAGCCCATCCATTTATAAAGCCATCCATTATGCATTTAATTTACTAAAACACATAGGATATATACAATGTACTGACACATGTCTATTCCCATCAGACATATTCATTTAATTCCCTCATTAAATTAAATCCATTTAGTATATTAGTAATAGATTCAATTTAATCCATTCAGACGGTATTATAATTCATAAAGTCACAAGAGAAGATACATTTTCATAAATTTAATTTATTGACATGGATATTTTTGTGAATATCCCCAAATATCCATCTTGATCTAAAAATTTGTAGGAAATTTATAGTAAAATTTACAACACATTATAAATCTATCCAAATATACTTCTAGATAAAAGCCTTTCATACTCACTTTAATTTCTAATTACAACTTTTTTCATAATATAATCTTTATCTATAGGCCAATTTCTTTGACACTGTTGATGTAACAACGTGAGATTTGGTGAAGTATATTTTTTTAAAATAATTTATACTATTTTATATTTCTCATTTCATGCAACGCTGAATATATCTAGTGTTATAAGAAAGAAATAAGTTTGGATTGCATTTTATACAACACCAAGTTAGTATAGATCTGAAAAAAAGACTTCTATTACATTTTAATACCCACAATACTATATTTGGCCTGTGTTACAAAAAAATCTGAGTTCATTCTAGAGCTTTTATTACAAGTAAGGATAAGATTTACCAAATTAAAATACACAATAATATTACTATTAAAATATTTTTATAGATTTCAAAAAATTGTTGGAATGGTAGTTATTAATAAAATTAATTAAATTATGAAAATATAGTTGAAAAATGAAAATAATAAGAATTATTTGGTGATCAATTAATTATAAATGAGAATAAATCCCATTTGAAAATATAATAAATATTTTACTGGAAAAAAATATTTATAAAATCAAATATTCTTTACCTCAAAAAATAAAATAAATTTTTTTGATAAATTTTTTTATTTAAATATATATTATATTAATTCAACTATTGATTTTTTATCTTATGTGTTTTCTAAACAAGTGATAATAATGAAATCAAATTTATGTATAAAGATATAGATTTTTCGAAAATGTAAGTTTACCACCTTTTAATGGAAAAACTTTTTAAAATCTAATTAGTAAAAATTTATAATTATTTAAAAAAAACATAATTTTGGAAATTTTATTATCAAATTTTACATTGGTTTAATTTTTAGTATTTTACAATGAATTTTAAATTTTTGAAGAATAATTAAATACACTGTATTTTAATTAAAAACTTTATTTTAGTCAGAATTATATATATATTGTTAAATTATATTTTAAATTAGTTTTAAAGTATATTTAAATAAATTATAAATTTTTTAATATAATTTTTTTAATTTTAATCAATTTAAAAATGAAATTGTATATAAAAACATTTCAAACTTACAGGCATTAACACTTTAAATACCTTTTTTCTTGTCATGTATACATGATAAGTTTAAAATTAATTTATGACACTGCTGTGTTTATAATTTGGAAAAACTAATTCTAAATTTTGAATAAGAACACTTTTTAATTTCTGTTTTTTTCAAATTATTCTTTTAACAAACATATTAGTGAATATAATGAAAATAAATTTCATCAATTAAGGTAAAATGAGTATAATTGCTCATTAGACATTAACTTGATGTGGAAAATAACACTGAAACGTGTAAAAATCTATTTAGGTTTATATTTAGACCATATAATCCATTTTTTAGAATAATTTCTTTTATTGGAGGCACATTATGTAAAGGATACCACTCAATTATGTCTACCTTTTTATATTTATAAGAGTCCCACTCCTCCACCACTATAAATGGGAACTCACCCCCTCAATTCATCTAATATATCAAACCCTTTGGATCATCCAAATCCTTCCAAAATAAGTTCCAAAATATCCTACTGTAGTTATATTATAATAAATTTTGTATTAAATGAAACAATGCTATTCCTTTGGTGCAAATCAAAAGGAATTACCCAAAAAGAGGTTACATCCTTCAACAAACACTTTTATTTTATTTATTTCACCACCACTCAATTATTATAATTACCTGATTATATGATGTCATTCGTATGATCAATATACTGAATTTTTTTATGTTAAGTGTTGTACTAACACCTACACACTCTATAATTGAATGGGATATATAATCATCGTTTGGGTGTACGGAAGACTACCGCCTCATGAACAGATGTTGTTCGTTCTTACCTAACCACATTTCAAGGATGGTAATAATGATGGAATTACATTTTTATATGATATATATGATATTTAAAATGTATTTATTCTTTTTTAGATTTTATATAATTCCTACCTTCTAGATTTCTAATTTTTAGAAAATGATAACTTCATCTATGGACTTGTGGACTATGACCTCCCAAAGCGATGTGATTCATTGACACTTTTCATGGAATGTATTAAGGATGGGTTTAGTTAATTTATATGATATATATAAAATTATAATTATAATTTAATTATAATACACACAAACACACATATATATATATATATATATATATATATATATTTGATTTACATTATTTCTTTAAATACGAAAAGAGAGGAAACTGCGGTCATGCGTACGTACGACCTACCATCTCCTTGAAAAGTGTAATGCATTTCATATTTATATATTTTATATATTATTATATATACTTATATATAAAATATATATGATATTTATATCATGTTTATAATTTCGAAAGAAATAAATCATGATCTATGTAAGAGGATCTAGAATAACAAGTAAACAAATATATGAAAAATAAACCAGTTATTAACCAAAACATAACATTAACATGTAATAGTTAATAAACGGGTAATATAAAGTCATAATAAAAACATATTTATTATTATATAAAAGATTAATGTTAATTATTAGACGTATAATAAACTTATATTTTTTGTACAGATGTTTTGAACATGTATAAAGAAATTCAATACTTAATGTAAGGATTTCCTCAACTAACTTTTATTTTTTTGAGATATATGCTACATTTGTAACGCCCTGACCCCAGTTACCCAGAGTCAGTGAATTATTAAATAACATTAGCATGATCATAAGAAATATCAAGTCTTGAAAGGCCGATTAGTTTAGTAGCCTTGGAATTACTAGATACATTAATAAAGTTTACATTACATCATAAAATGAAAACTACAACAATATAGTCTCCATAGTCCACACTCTTATCCCCTCATAATATCCCTGCAGTTCATTCCTAAATTACTTCTTCACATCCTGGGAAAAAATAAAACATTGAAAAGGGGTGAGCTCAAATTCCCAGTAAGGATAACAATATAGTGGAAAATTTCATAAATAAGAATAAACATTTAGGGAATGTATAACTAAAACATAAGCCTTTTAAACTTGAACTTCAACATAGTATGGCAAAAATAAAATGAAATAATTCCATTTACTTATTCACATGAATATTCTACTAATCCAATATTCACATGAAATATCAATAAACACTTTCATAATGATGGAATGCATAATTCCAGACTATCATAACCACATATCCAAGGCCTCGTGCCAAGATTACAAATAAGATTTTGCCAAGGCCTTGTGCCAAGACACTAGTTTGTCTCATGAGACCGATAGATGCATCTAGGAGCTATAGAGAGCTCCACCCGTCACATATTAAGTCCAATGCATTTCTCATATGAACAGGTTTAAACATAACATAAACATTCGTATTAAAACTAGCATACGAAATGTCAATACTTTCTCTGTAAACCATGAATGGTATAAAAATAACACATCCACAGTCAAACATATCACAATACCATCAATACCATATAGAAGTTTTGTATCATAATAAATCAACTTCAAATAAGCGTAAGATCCATCAAAGGATGTAGACATAGATGAAATCAAAACTCTTTTTAGAGAAATATATCTTTCTATTTTGAAATCATTTAAGAGTCATATATTTATAAAATAAAAAATTTTCTTTGAAAATATTCTTATAAGATGGTAAGGGAAGTTTCAACGATTTTATAACGGCGGGAAATAGCCGCACCCGCTGTATAAGTTAAAAAAACATTCTTACCTTAATTTGGTTGAAAAGGTTAAAAAGCACCTTGTTTGGAAAAGGACGGAAATATTCTTTTATAAACTTATTATAAAAGTCAAAAATGGTATAAATGCCTTTAACCCATATTCTGTAAAATAATATAAATGTTTTGAAATAAATTTTTATGAAACATGGATGTAGATGATAAAAAGGTCCCTGTAACACCCCGATCTTCCACGGTACGCTTCTCTTTGAATAATACAGTAGCGTGTGTTGTACGCAACTTCAAGTTCTAACACACACCACGACCAATCAAAGTAGCCGTTATGAATAGTAATACCTACTTTTTAAAATTTTAGAAATTTTATCTCTCAAAATGGACTTCATTTTTGGATTTGGAGTATCGAATTAATCCTAAGGTGAAATTTTGGTACTTTTCGGATAACTTTAATATTTTGATGAATAGTGAAAATTACTAAATTTTAATTAAAAACAACTTTTTTAATGAAAATAATTAATAGTGATAAATTATGAATTTGAGTGGTTGTAAAGTATCATTAGAATATATTTTTACCATTTTTTCCAATGGTGTTCATTAGAATTAATTTCACTTTGAAATTGGACATAAACAATTGTCAATCTTTTGATATATATTGTTTCTAAAAAACATGCTATTTGTTGTGACAACAGGAATTAATTATATAATTAATTAATGCAACTTATATTTTTTGAATTTTTTAAAATAGACATCATTTTTGAATTCAGAATATCAATTATAGCTTAGGGTGAAATTTTGGCATTGTTCTGAAAAACTTCAATTTTTGATGAATAGTGAAATTACTAAGTGGTAGTTAAAAAATTTATTTTTTCATAAAACATAATTTTACCGCTTCTGTGATTGGAATTTTGAAAATCCGAGAGACACTGTTAATATCAAGGAGTAAAATGTGGTTCAATGAGATGAAAATAATTAGTGGTCAAAAGTAACTTTTTACTTTTTTTAACACGGTTAAAAGTAAATAGGGTAATTAAGGGTAAAAATGATATTAATATTACCCTAGAACATGTCCTAATTCTATTGGACAAGTTTATATCGACCAAAAACAACCTTAGGAATAAAATATTATAATTTAGGTTCACTTGGATTAGATTAGGACATTTATTATTATTTAATTCAAAGAAGAGTTAAAAGAGTTAAAATCAAAGTTTATTTACTAAAACATTTTTAATATAGGATTATACATAATATAAATTAGATTTTAAATATTCATTAGAAAGATAAAATGATTTCCTACATAATTATATTTTATTTATAATTTTTAGACATTAAATAATTTAATTTATTTATGACACAATGATGATGCAGTAATTACCATAATAGTGAAAAATTAAAATAATTGATATTACAAATACCCAAATAAATATAATTTCAGACTTTTTATGAATTACACTAATTTTCTAGTTTAATATGACATGTTAGGATTGAATTAATTAACCGTTTTCGAAGTAATCATTATGTAATGATTTTTACAAATATCAATTATTGAATAGTGTCAAAATTGACAAAAAAGAGTTTTTAAAACAAATATTATATTATTAATTGATATTAAATTCTTAAAAATCTACGGTTCGGCCAAGAGACTTATATCATGATAGGTGTATCATAAATGGACCACTTGGGGGTCTCTTGGATGTATATATTATGTTTATTAACCATATAATATAAAAATACAAAGAGACATTGTAAAAGTGAAACTAATTAACTAAGAGTTAATACTTAAATATAAGGTTAATATAATGACCCAAACCTATATAAATTCTATTGTTTTAGTGGTTTTTGACCCATCCCCACATTAATCTTTAAATAATCCACTTTGGAGCCATTATAAACTGAATATGAATTTATTATAAAATAATATTCCTAGGTTTTCCAAAGGTGCCCCTCACCCCTCTTATAAAAGGGCACTCTCCCTTCTCATTAACTCACACCTTCAAAGCCTTTTGGTTCGGCCAAACTCTGCCGAAATACTCTCTCAACTTCCCTGACTTAATCCTAGATGCCTTTCTTTGGTCATAAATTCAACTTAAAGATCCCTTTTGATCAAATCAAAAGGAAGAACCCGAAGAAGAGGTAATGATTTGACCACCCTTTCCAAGTTCCTTTCTTCTTCCACATCTTCTTTCTTTGTTATTACCATTATAAAATAAAGAATCCAATATCTCCTATATACTGTAATATTATTATAAATATGTTACAACCATATTCAGTATTCTGTCCACCCTTTGAATGACATGTCACCATACATGCGTACGTACGATTTACCGTCTCCACGTCGTGGTGTAATTGTTATTCAATATATTATTATTTGGACGGGTATAATAATGATTTGTAATTCATGGAAATAATAAATATAACATGATAATGATTTTGTATATATGATATACCATCCAATTATATATTATTTTAATATCAAAAGAATGATATTTTCGCTCGTGCGTACGTACGGATTACCGTCTCCACGACGCGATGAGATTCATTTCCAAGTTCACCATTCATTGACGATTATAAAAATATATATTACTAATAAGTATGTAATATATAAAATAATAATGATACTATAGATATATATATATATATATATATATAAGGATTTATGTACTTACATATATCTTATTCATTTACTTCCATTCAATACTATATGAAAACAGAAACAACGTTTATGCGTACATACGGACTACCGTCTCCATAAACGGTGTTTTCCATTTCATTTATATGTCTATTATACATATTTATATTCTAAATATATATGATATACTTATCATGTTTTATATTCTGTAAGTATTTAAATCATGATCTACGGGATACAACCAAGAGTGGCAAGTTAAAACACGTACGATAAAGAAAGTGATTATTACCCAAAATGTTAACATAACATGAAAATTATTATTAAATGGGAAATATAAAGTCATAAATGAATCAGGTATGATATAATAAATATAAATATGGTTCTGGTATAATTTAATAACATACTACGATCTTCATACATGAGGTTAAACGTACCCTCGACTAAAGGATAGTGCAATTTAAGGGGTTTTCATCTCAGTCCTTATTCCCGTGAAATTCATGTCATATTGCCACTATTACCTTTTGTGTGGTGTATGTACTGCCCATAATTGTATTATTTCTATAATACACTTTAATTTATGTGTATTTACATATTCATTGTATGATACCTCTTTCATGGGTTGTATGTTTCGTAAGTTACCAAATTGGTAAGGGTTATATCACAATCTCTTCATTATCCGAGCTTGTTTATACGTAATAATCTACTAGGATCTCTTTATCATCCAAATCCATGTTTCTTAAAAATGTATTTCAATTTTTTTACTATTTACAAGAATATGGGTTAAAGTAATTTATACCCTTGTTTGAATTTTTATAAGAGGTTTATAAAGGAATCATTCCTTCTTTTTCCAAACAAGGTTCTTTTTAACCTTTTCGACAGAATTAAGGTAAGAATGTTTTTTAAGTTATATAGAGGGTGCAGCTATTTTCCGTCATTATAAAATCATCGAAGCTTCCCTTACAAGCTTATAAGAATATTTTCAAAGAAAATGTTTTAATTTATAAATATATGACTCTTAAATGATTTCTAAATATAAAGAGATATTTCTCTAAAAAGAGTTTTGATTTCATCTATGTCAACATCCTTTGATTGATTTTACGCTTATTTGAAGTTGATTTATTATGATACAAAACTTCTATATTGTATTGAAGGTTTTGTGATATGTTTGACTGTGGATGTGTTATTTTTATACCATTCATGGTTTATGGATGAAGTATTTACATTTCGTATGCTAGTTTTAATACGAATGTTTATGTTATGTTTAAACCTTTTCATATTGGAATGCATTGGACTTAATATGTGACGGGTGGAGCCCACTATAGCTCCACGATGCATCGGTAGGTCTCATGAGACAAACTAGTGTCTTGGCACAAGGCCTTGACAAAATCTTATTTGTAGTCTTGGCACGAGGCCTTGGCTATGTGGTTATGATAGTCTGGCATTATGTATTCCATCATTATGAAAGTGGTTAGTGATATTGAATGTGGTTATTCGATTAGTAGAATATATATGTGAATAAGTAAATGGAATTATTTCATTTTATTTCATACATATTATGCTGAAGTTCAAGTATAAAAGGATTTTGTTTTAGTTTTATACATTGCCTTAAATGTTTATGCTTATTTTTGAAAGTTTCCACTGTATTGCTTACCCTTACTGAGCATTTGAGCTCACCCCTTTCTATGTTTTATTTTTTCCAGGATTCCAAGAAGTGTAATGTGATTGATATACAGGGGTATGCCAAGGGAATAATGGCATTCATAAAGATTATTTATGTTATTTTTTACGTCTTAAAGTGCAAATGTAACATTCATGTATGTGATCTATTTTTCCAAGACTGCTAAACTGATCGGTCCTTCGGGACTTGATTACTTGTAATCATGCCAATGTATTAAAATAATGCTCCGACTCTGGGTAACTGGGGTCAGGGCGTTACAGTTGGTATTAGAGGAAGTTTATCAATAACCTTAGAAACTACATTTAGATAATCTATGATTAGAGCACATATCCCTAAGATAGACTTTGAAGATTATTATAGAAGAACTTCCTAGAATTTTGGTATTGTAGAGATTTTGTGAGTTTTCCGAGCAATACATCCCTTTCTGGATACGAGTAGGTAGAGGCGGCTCTGGCATAGATATACCTAGGGGTAAAACTCGAAAACACCGCTTTGATCTAGACTCGAACGGGAACTGGTGCACAACAACGGGCCTTACTGCACTCTTGGTTACGACACTCCCAGGGGATATGCTTAGGATAATTCTCATTTTCTTTACAAACAATTATGAAGGGCTCATGAGTACATAATTACTCAAAGAAAACATATTTATGATTATGGATTATATCCACAAACTGTTCAATTTGTGTTAGGAATTATTCATTGCAATTCATAAACTGACCTAGTTTATGCTATTGTATAGAAATGTCACCCAATAGAAGGAATGTGAACTCCAGTAATACGTATGATCCAAAGAGTAAGAAGGATCGTATCTTTCAAGGTTTTAATCCATCATTTATAAGGGAAATAGTCTCCCACGTATTATCATCAGATGAAGAAATAGTATCATGTGTGGATAAGATAACTAAAGAGTTTACTGAGTCCTATGGATTTGAAGGGAAGCAAGAGAAGAAAAGGATAGAAGAGAGAAAGATGGATAAAGGGAAGAGGGGAAAGAAGAATTTCACCATATGTGATAACTGTGGGAAGAAACACCCTGGAACTTACCTGAAAGGAATTGGAGTTTTTTATATGTTTGTAGGAAAAGGGCACAAAGTACATGATTGCAAGGGTAAGAAAATGGTTTCAAATGTACAATGCTTCATTTTCAAGGAGTTTGGACACTATGCGAACCAATGTCCCAGTCATCAGACTATGCCGCAAATGATGCTATTGAATAATAATCAAGTTATGATACTACCACAGATGAAGAGGAATGACTAGTGTTCTTATATTATTATTTTAGAATTATTTCATTTAAGTGTTGTATTAATTATGTTCTGGAAATGAATAAGGATTTTACTGAAGTACTATTTAATTAAGGATTTGAGATTTTATGGTACTAAGAAAAGTGACTCTACAACGAGTTAATTTTTTTTGGAAATTACATGGTTGAAGGAAAGATAAACCTTAATATGGTCCTAATATTGAAGTAGTGATTTTGGAATAAGAGATGGTTGATTTTGGTAATTCAGGATGTTGTGGTGTTGTAAAAGAATATATGAGGAAGGCATTCACATGTTATTACCTGGAAAAAAGGATCCTCATTATGTTTAACTTCCTTGTAAATTTCGGACTGTGAGTTTGGATAATAGTATTTTGGATAAGTCTAATGGTTGTAATGGATTAAGTTTGAAAGGTTATCTTTTTTGGATTTTTATAAAAGGACAACACGCAGACCGTGTGACGACCCGTCGTGTCGGACAAAGCTACGGGAATCGAACCCACAACCATAGTGCAATTAGGATTTATCGCCTACCATTGTGAATTATAAATTCATTATATTTGGAACCATATACAATTAGGATAAATAGAGTATTTTTTTAGTTATATTATGTTTTGGGGTGAAAGATGAGTGTGTGGTAGGAATTTATTAATGGATAAAACTCTAATTATAAAGTAAGTATATATCCTTATGATCTTAGCCAATCTCATAAATGAATTCCTCAACATTAAGAAAAGGAACTTAGAACAAAAATGTTTTCCTAGATGGTACCTTAGATCATCACTAATTTATGGCTTTAGGATTTTTGGCCTTTTCCTAGCCATTTTCTCTACCACTCTCCATCAGATAATTGATGGTTAGATTTCTCTTCCATATCCATATTTTCCTACATGGAACCCTAGTATGTGTTATTTTCGGTAAATCTTCATACTATCCACACTTTATTTTAAATAGAGGCATCATTAATTCATTTTTCGATGTGGGATTTCAACTAATATATTTTGAAATGTCAAAAATGTGTTATCCTAATACCTTATGTTTTGTTGAACCGATGGTATTTTAAATCATCATAGATTGATGAATTTAAGGACCTCAATTTTAAACTTGTTTGTGATTTATGACCTCAATCACTACCTATAAATATTTATGTTTTTCATCCAATTATATGTCTATAATTTCCACCAATGTCCTTCTAATCGAGATCCTAATTTTGTAATGACCCTTTCATTCCTCTTTTCATCTTGTTAAGACTAAATTTTATTAACCAAATTTCCGATGTGGGTTTTTCCACAAAGATATTTTCTATTTTCAACCTTTATTTTCAAATAACAATATCAAATTGCGAGTACACAATTTATTGAAGGAGGGGAGAATTTAACACCCCGAGCTTCCACAGTACGCTTCTCTTTGAATAATACAGTAGAATGTGTTGTACGCAATTTCGAGTTCTAACACACACCACGACCAATCATAGAAGCCGTTATGAATAGTAATACCTAATTTTTAAAATTCTACAAATTTTATCTCTCAAAATGGACTTCAATTTTGGATTCGGAATTTCGAATTTAGACTAAGGTGAAATTTTTGTACTTTTCGGATAACATTAATATTTTGATGAATAGTGATAATTACTAAATTTTAATTAAAAACAACTTTTTTAATCAAAATAATTAATAGTGATAAATTATGAATTTGAGTGGTTTTAAAGTATAATTATAATATATTTACACCATTTTATCCAATGGTGTTCATTAGAATAAATTTCACTTTGAAATTGGATATAAACAATTGTCCATCTTTTGATATATATTGTTTCTAAAAACACGCTATTTGTTGTGACAAAGGGAATTAATTATAAAATCAATTAATGAAACATATATGTTTGGGATTTTGTAAAATATATATCATTTTTGAATTCATAATATCAATTATATCTTAGGGTGAAATTTTGGCATTGTTCTGAAAAACTTCAATTTTTGATGAATAGTGAAACTACTAAGTGGTAGTTAAAAAACTGAATTTTTCATAAAACTGAATTTTACCGCTTCTGTGATTGGAAATTTCGAAAATCCCAGAGACATGGTTAATATCAAGGAGTAAAATGTGGTTCAATGAGATGAAAATAATTTTTGGTGAATAGTAACTTTTACTTTTTTTACCACGGTTAAAAGTAAATAGGGTAATTAAGGGTAAAAATGATATTAATATTACCCTAACACATGTCCTAATTATATTGGAAAAGTGTATCTCGACCAAAAATAACCTTAGAAATAAAATATTATCATTTAGGTCCACTTGGATTAGATTAGGACATTTATTATTATTTAATTCAAAGAAGAGTTAAAAGAGTTAAAATCAAAGTTTATTTACTAAAAAAAATTTAATATAGGGTTATACATAATATAAATTCTATTTTAAATATTCATTAGAAAGATAAAATTATTTCCTACATAATGATATTTTATTTATAATTTTTAAAAATTAAATAATTTAATTTATTTATCACACAATGATGATATAGTAATTACCATAATAGTGAAAAAATTAAAATAATTGATATTATAAATACCCAAATAAATATAATTTGAGACTTTTTATGAATTAAACTAATTTTATAGGTTAATATGACATGTTAGGATTGACGTAATGAACTTATTTCGAAGTAATAATTCTTTTATGATTTTTACAAAAAAATCAATTATTGGATAGTGTCAAAATTGACATAAAAGAGTTTTTAAAACAAATATTATATTATTAATTGATATTAAATTCCTAAAAATATAAGGTTCAGCCAAGAGACCTATATCATGATAGGTGTATCATTAATGGACCACTTTGGGGTCTCTCGGATGTATATAGTAATTTTATTAACCATATAATATAAAAATACAAAGAGACATTGTAAAAGTGAAACTAATTAACTAAGAGTTAATACTTAATGATAAGGTTAATATAATGACCCAAACCTGTCTAAATTCTATTGGTTTAGTGGTTTTCGACCCATACCCATCTTAACCTTTAAATAATCCACTTTAGAGCCATTATAAATCGAATAGGAATTTATTATAAAATAATATTTCTAGCTTTTCCAAAGGTGCCCCTCACCCATCTTATAAAAGGGAACTCTCCATTATCATTAACTCATACCATCAAATCCTTTTGGTTCGGCCAAACTCTGCTCAAATACTCTCTCAACATCCCTCACTTCATCCTAGAGGCCTTCCTTTGGTCAGAAAGCTAACTTAAGGAGCTATTTTGATCAAATCAAAAGGAAGAACCCGAAGAAGAGGTAATGATTTCACCACCCTTTGTCAAGTTCCTTTCTTCTTCCACTTCTTCTTTCATTGTTATTACCATTCTAAAATAATTAATCCAGTATCTACAATATACTGTAATATTATTATAAATATGGTACAACCATATTCAGTATTCTATCCATCCTTTGAATGACATGTCACCATACGTGCGTACGTACGACTTACCGTCTCCAAGTCATGGTGTAATTGTTATTCAATATATTATTATTTGGATGGGTATAATATTGATTTGTAATTCATGTAAAAAATAAATATAACATGATAATTATTCTGTATATATGATATACCATCCAATTATAAATTATTTTAATATCAAAAGAATGATATTTTCACTCGTGCGTACGTACGGATTACCGTCTCCACGACGCGATGAGATTAATTTCCAAGTTCACCATTCATCGACAGTTATAAACATTTATATTACTAATAAGTATTTAATATATGAAATAATAATTCTAATGGAGATATATATATATATATATATATATATAAGGATTTATGTACTTACATATATCTTATTCATTTACTTTCGTTCAATACTATATGAAAACAGAAACGTTTATGCGTACGTACGGACTACCGTCTCCATAAACGGTGTTTTCCATTTCATATATATGTATATTATACATATTTATATTCTAAATATATATGATATGTTTATCATGTTTTATATTCTGGAAGTAATTAAATCATGATCTAAGTGATACAACCAAGAGTGACAAGTTAAAACACGTACGATAAAGAAAGTGATTATTACCCAAAATGTTAACATAACATGAAAATTATTCATAAATGGGAAATATAAAGTCATAAATGAATCAGGTATGATATCATAAATATTAATATGGTACTGGTATAATTTAATAACATACTACGATCTTCATACAGGAGGTTAAACGTACCCTCAACTAAAGGAAAGTGCAAGGTAAGGGGTTTTCATCTCACTCCTTATTCCCGTGATATTCATGCCATATTGCCACTATTACCTTTTGTGTGGTGTATGTACTGCCCATAATTGTATTCTTTGAGTAATACACTTTAATTTATGTTTATTTACATATTAATTGGATGATACCTCTTTCATGGGTTTTATGTTTCGTAAGTTACCAAATTGGTAAGGGTTATTTCACAATCTCGTCATTATCCGTGGTTGTTTATACGTAATAATCTACTGGGATCTCTTTATCATCCACATCCATGTTTCTTAAAAATGTATAAATATCCCCAATTTCACAACACCATCAATTAATTAATTCCACAAATTAATTAATGAAATCAAGAACCCCTTTTTTAAATATCTAATATAAATTCTATATTTACAAGAAAATAATTTCAATAAAGACTTTGGGATTTGAATTATAGACCACATACATCAATTCCTCGATAAGAAATTTCCCAATAGAAATTCCTAATTTGAGAAAAATAATAATGTAGAATGATATTTGGATCTTTAACCTAAATTCAAGAAAATATAAACCAATATACAATAATCCTTGATCTAGATCCTTAATCCTAGATCTAGATCCAACAAAAAATAGGGAAAAACAAAACTACAATGGATGGGTGAAGATTGGGAAAGAGAATAGAAAACCACATGGAATGAGATCCTCTTATCGGGATGGGTGTAGATCTTAAATTTAGGCTTCAAATCATGAATAAAGGAGGTCAGTAGTAATATTAAATCATCCAAGATCCTCCTAAAATAACATAATTTGGATTTTATAGTAAATGGTCAATTTGGGGTTAATATGTGGGTTTTGGAAATTTCAAAAAAATCATAACATTAATTACTATTTTCATGGTTTTTGGGGGTAGGTCGCATGGTTAGTACTAACTATATTCCCTTAGAACACTTAATTTAATCACTTATTTTAACCATTCTCAAACCATGCAACCCCATTTCACACTTTTTTTAACCATGGAAAGACCATGAAACCCCCTTGTAGAATTTTTCAAACCATGCGCAAACCATGTGAAAACCATGAAACCCCGTTGCCCTCATTGTCTTGCCCTACACAAACCATTTGGAAACCATGAAAATATGCTCCTACTTCAAAAATGCTTCTATTTTTACCCAAACACAGACATTTAATGACCTAAACAAGTTAAACTCAGAACAAGGGAAAAGAATATATGTTAACAATATAGGGAAATCCCCAAAAAGTTAGGATCTTACAATGACAAAAAACTAATTCATATTCTTTACCATATAGTGAAATTATTTCAAACCAAGTTAATTAAATGGGTCTAGGTTTTTTCGATAAACCACAATATTGAAGAAGTTACACTAGAATATAAAAATTCTATAAGGTAAAGGTATCCACTATTGTTTAATAAGTGAATAAAATTATGAATACATAATTCCCAAAAGGGGTTGATAATGTAAGAACCTCAGTAATGATATTATAAATCATTTTTATATTTATTTTTATTCATAAATAAAAAAAATTATATACATTATAAAAATATTGATAAATTTTGAAAATAATAAAGGGCATAGATTTAGGAAACTCATTTCATATTATGATAAATTTAAATTTTTAATTATAAAATTATTAAATTTTAATTTGAAAAAATGGATTTTATTTTTCTTCATTTTTTAAAATTTACCTTATTATTAATTGTGTTATAATTTTTAGAAAACTTTTATTTTTCAATATATTGTGAAAAAAATTGATTTTTATTGAAAACTATAGTATTCATTTAAATTATTTACAAATTTAAATTATATTATTATTTTCAAAATCTCATTAGTTACTTTTTATTTAAAATAATCCAATTGTTGTTTTGGAAATGGATTATATTCTGAAATTTAGTGTAATGAATTTTCTTATTCAAAATATGTATTTTCCCAAAAAAACTACTTTTCTTCATGTTTTGATGATTTAATTTTGAATGTAATTCTCCCAGTTCTATGTTCTGAATCCCAGAAAATGGATTCCATAATTTCAATAAATATTTCCAAATTTTTTAAATAGTGTCCTTTTATTTTTTTAGTCATAAATAAAAGTTGCATTAGTAATTTTTATTACCATGAAAAATGGTAAATATATTAATTAACAATTTAAAATAAAATGATATAGACTATAAAATAACCCTAAAACATTTATAAATATTAATTAATGAATATATCTCATCCATATTCATCCAAATATATAATATATGTCACTTTTTCTATTTTGGTGAGATTAGGACAACTAAAATATTTTATTTTAGAAAATGTCAAAAATGTCACACTCTTGTTTTTAATAACTATATTAATTTTAACAAAAGTATTTCAAGATGCAATTTTCTATATTAAATAATATTTTAAATTTCAAAATATTTATATTCATCATGGAAATTTATTTTTAGTTTTTAGGTAACAAATAGTGACTTTAATGTCTACACAACAACGACATAATAATTATATAATTAATGGAAAATAAATAAATGATTTTAAAAATATTTTATGTAATATATTTTATGAAAATTAATATGGTTAGGAATTATTATTTATTAAAATTAAATGTTGTGGATTTAATGATTTTCTTAATTTCAATTTTCTTATTGATTGTATAAAAATCAATATCATGATTACTTTTAAAATTTTACATTGATAATTTATTATAAATAGAATTTAATTAAATGATATGAAATTTTAAAAAATAGTAGATTCTACCAATGGACATAGATATGGTTCAAAATATAAATAATTGCCCATTTATTTTTCAATTTCTATTAATAGTAAATATATTGACCCCTAATGTAAAAAACCTTACTGACATGGTGAGCTTAAAAAGGGTTAATGAGCGGTCAAAACAAAAGGGTAATGATAAAAATTAGTCAAAACTATTATAAATTTTATTTTATTTGATATTTTAGACCAATAATCACTCTATATTTTAAATAAATCTATTTGGATCCATTATTAGTTGAATATAAATTTATATTAATTTAATATTTTGAGGAATCCCAAGAGTTCCCCTCCCCTCACTTATAAAAAAAGAACATCATCACCTCAATCCTTCACACTCCAAAACCCATTTTTATCTTCTCATACCTTCCCAAATTCCTTCAAATAATCTCTATACTCTTTTTATAGGTATTGTTTTAGGAAAAACTCTAACCATAAAGGTCTTAAGGTGTTAATAAAAACAGGTTTTATAAAGAAGAGGCAATGTTTTTATTCACATGTTTTAGTTTTGTTTCTTCTTCCGCATCCATAAAAAATTAATTAACCATGGAAAATAATAACACCATTATAAAAAATATACCATGATGTTATTATGTTAAGTTAATAACTTATATCCTTATCCAGCACCTATCAAATTGGAAATGGACCTATCGTTTATGTGTACGAAGGACTATCGCCTCAGAAACTAATGTAATTATTTGATCATTACCTCTACTCATGGTAGGTTAAAATTATGGATTTAAATTTTATATATGGTATACATTATATATTTATAATTATTAAATGATAATTTATCATTTAATTTCTCACCAATCCATTAAATAAAAAATGATAACGTTTTTCATGGGTATATGTGGACTACCACCTCAACAAAGTGATGAGAATGGTTTTTCATCACCGCATCACATAGATGATATATATAAGTAAATTTAAATAATTAATATGATATTTATTATATTATAATAATTATATAAGGATAAAATAATACTTATATTCCCTCAATAAGTATTGTTGAAAATGGAAATGTTACTCATGCATACGTACGACCTACTATCTCCATGATTTTAATGTAGTTTATTTTTTTAACAACGTTTAATGGTTGGATTTAAAAGTATACATAATATATAAAATAAATAATTAATACATTATTATTATTCTAGAGATTATGTAATTATATCCTCTTTGACTATTTCCATCCTTCCAAATTCATTGATGATATATGAGTTGAATATCATTAGAGACGTCCGATGTGAAATTAAATAATTAAATAATTGTATATAAAAATGTAATATGATATATAAAAGGGATTATAAAAATGAAAATTTATATCAAGAAAATAAATAATCAAATTAGGTTTATTATTATAGAATATTAAGATCAAATTTGATAATTCAAATTCATGGTAAGGGACATTGTTTTAAAAAACATCTTATAATGTTCCTCTTTCAACTATTTTTACCAAAGTTAGAAGGGGTATTTTATTAACTTATAAGACATGAATGGAGTTTCCAACCATCAGAGACCCTAAATATTTTTGGTGTTTCATTTATATTTTTTACAAGGTTTTTTTAAATAAAATTGTTTCATTATTATATCTGATTTTTTACACTTTTAAAAGTGTTTCTTAAGAAAATTGTTTTTTGATGTCCAAATATGTTTTTCATTTATATTTAAAAGATTTTTTCTAAATTTATATGGTGAAAAATGAAAGAATAAAATATTTTATTATTGGTATGGTACTTTAGAATTATAAATGAGAAACAAGTGAGCCCACTGTATATTAGATGATGGTTTGATCCCCATTATAGCTCACAGATGATATCATTATAAGTTATATGTTTTCTGAACCCAAATAGTGTCAAGTGAGACTAATATAGCTTATATGGTTGGTGAAATTTGATATAACTCAAATTCAATGGGTAATTTTGCTTTCCATAACAGATTAGAATGATATAATTATCAAGGAGTTTTCTTATATTGATTTAACTGGGCTCTTGTTATTTCTATCATGTGGGATGAATGTAATACTCTAAGTTTCTAAAAAATTGGTGGTATATGATTTCTATGAGTTTTAGTATTTTCACTGAACAAAATGTAAATTTTATTTTCATGTGGAAATTTTTTATTCCATTTTATGATGGATAATTGAGATAAATGTAAACATTTCATTGGTTTTCAGGTTTTTCAGTGCTATAATGTTTTACTTATTTTTATATCCCCTATTGATATTTTTGTGTTCATTAAATATTTTAACAAGTTTTTCACAATATTTAAAGATGACTAGGGACATGTAAGAATTCAGGATATAAAATTGTAATATTTTTCATGAAAATAAGTCATATATAATTTTAAATATTTTTTTAAAAAAATAAGATATTGGGTAAGAGTTTGAACTTCTAATGTATGAGTTCAAAATGTGTAATTTTTTCTTAATTTTCTAAAAATATATAACTATATGTTGTTTTGGATTTAATGAAAGTGATTCACATTATATAGAATCAATTTTATGTTTTTTAGGAATGGGTCCTTAAAATAATGGAATGAAAGGATTTTACATCATTCGAAACATGTCTTAATACTTGGTAAATAGAAACATCACTAGAAAAGGGGAAAATCATATGAATCAAATTATAAATTCCACAACGCAAGTTAATATATTATTAGTATTAATCTAACACAATTATTAATATAAATGACCCCACCACCCATTTAGGGAAATTATAGAATTTATCTTCTAATAATTCTAGTATCACAACCATCTAAACTTCTCGAACAATAAAAAACATGATATTTTTTACTTGTTGAATGCCACCACCTCAATAATACTTCTTAGTAAATAGTACTTTCTAACAGTGATGTCATTATGTATTCCAACATTGTTACTAGATTCAAAAACACATCTTTCATATTCCAAGATTTTTATTATTTATATGTTCATCAAACCAAAAAAATTAATCCAGTAAAAATTCTTGGATACACTGATTATTCTAGAATAGTCACCACTAGCATCATTTAAATTCACTACCAACTATGCTCCAAAATTTTCATATCAACCACGTCATTGTATCTGGTACCAATATAATGTTCTTGAGGTTACTCCATACCATAATAATTAATGAATAACTTGGAAAAACTGAATCACAATAATTATAATACTCAATCACTTGAGAATATTTTCCAAGATTCATCAGTATGTCTCTCAGGGTCGCAACAACTATATTCTGTTAATAAATTATTGTGTTTCCGAATAATATTTTATCGAAGATTATGAGATCCTATGATCTCTATGTTATTCAATACCCACAGAAATGTAAAAATTCACTATACTTTTATGGATTGTATATTTTGTTAGTATATTAGTTATATTTGGATTCCCTTCAACAATTCATACTTCCAGCTCTCCAGTAAGCATAATATTCTGGATAAAGTTGTATTTTAATTGAATGTGATTCACCTTGGAGTGAAATATTGGATTCTTCAATAAGTTATTCATGCTTTTTTCATTATAATACAACTTGTTAATCTCTTTCCTTATTTTGATCTCCTCCATCTATCCCATTAACCATTCCAACTCCTTCTCTCCTTTAATAATTGAATCTTACTTAGCTTTTTTAATAAATAGCGAAAAAACTAGGTATAAATAGGATATCCAACATATATCAGTTCTTCCAAAAGTAAACAAAAAACTTTTGGTTCAATTCCATGAATATTTATATCCCCAAAATTCATAATAGAAGATATTTATAAGGGATTATTAGTTCTAAATTATAGTTCTAGATCTGATGAATATTTGAGAGATTGGTTGATCCATTTTACATCTTCCAGTACCTCATTCCTAAATTGACTACAAAAACTACCAAATATTGGTAAAAATCCAGTGATTTCCATCCCTGTAGAAACCATATAATATATCAAACATCTCATATACGTTGCATAAAAAACATATAATCATACTTATCCTCTTTATCCATTTTAGTTGTCTCCTCCAATGAAATAATTATGTGTACATCCAAGATAGTACTCATATTATTTGACACATTCATTCAGAATATTTATATCAATTTCTATATGTACTATGACTCACAAACGGAAAATTTTCAAAACTAAAATATATTATGATACATATTTTCAATATCCACTTAGAGGGATCATTATAATTTTCCTAAAGCTTTAGTAAAATTTACATATCAACTCTTCGAGCTCTTCTTTTATTGTTCTAGAAAAGAGTATGTCATCAATAAAGAGATTAATATTTGAAAAAAAAAACCATCTTCAAACACATTCTAATGATAGTAATGATCATAATTTTCTTATATGAATATCAAATAATTTATAAATTTATAAAACTTATGATTCATTATGTTCGGTCCTGTTTAAGGCTATACATACATTCCAAAGATTTCACACTATGCGCTTTTTTCATTCTAGTATAGAACCACATAGTTTCTCATTGTATATTTATTCCCCAAAATCTCCATGATGGAATGTTTCCTTGAAATCATTTTTTTCAAGAAAAAAACCATCCAAGAAAAAATGGGAGAGAACCATCTAAAAATTCATTTTTTATAACATAATAAAAAATATCACTAAAATGAACACTAATTGATAGAACCCCTTGACAAACAATTTCTCCTTGTACCAAACTATAGTATATACCTCCTATATCAGATAATAAAAAAAATTGTTTTGTTGTTCAGTTTTAATAGATAGAAGTTTAATTATCTCTAGTAGATCAGAACCAACCATGTAATCTAAATCTTCTTTAATTTACAACTCCCACAAAACTAAATAACTCAAACTTCTTAACACACTAAGACATCAAGGTTACCCATAGTCCATGAGAAGTATAAATTGAATTTAATAATCAAAACACTAAAAATTCCTTTTGATCTAATTATATAACCTTAACTACTAATTTTCATCTAATTATAGATATCATTATTCTTAAACAAGATATTTATATTCCATTTCTCTTTCACATTTTGGTAAATAATTCTTAGGAACTTCTAAATCATAATTACAAGTTCTTGTTTTGAAACAATATTATACCTCTTGAATTCTAACATTACCTATCCCTAAACAACCTAAAACCCCTAAGTCTCTACTCAAATCAACATCAGATTGATCTTTTGGTTCTTTGTTCTGAAAATCATATTATTCCATGTTCTACACCTTTCAAAATATATCCTCATCGAAGAGGATGTATCAAATTATGATAACCATAAGAAGACTATTATTCTGTTGTATACAATATAAATTCTTATATAACACTAATAAACACTAAATAATATCATTTTATTCAATTAACTAAATTTTATAACAAAAAAATCATTTACATTTATTAAATCAGTGAATGTTCATGTTTGGGTCATTTTAACCACCTACTTGAACAACACTATCATTTATATCATGGATGTCTATGAAAAAATATTTACTAATATAATATTATATAAACTAGTTTATATTGATTTTTTTGGTTCTTCATATGTTATATAAATATATAAATCATCAATTAAGGAAATAACCTTTACTCATCAAAAATCACCAATACATGCTTATTATAGACTTCATCTTCATGGATATATTAAAAAACCTAGGAAAGGAATTTGAAACTTCATAAATTATTATATATTCTCTCAATTTATAAATTTAATATCTTATTAATTTTTTTTACTTTGGAAAAATAATGTATAGTACCATAACTATTATAAAACTAGTATAAATGATCAAAACTATATACGCAGATGTGGAAAATATAAATAATTCTTATAGAGAAATATTGTTTTTGAATATTATTGATGAAAATAGATATTATTATGATTCTAAATTAATTGAATAAGACATATATTTTTATGATAAATGTGTTCAAATTATTTTCATAGATGTCAGGATAAGATGTAAGGATTTATTCATATCAATTTCCCCTCTTTGGGACATGTTCATTATTTTAAACATTACTTCATTTATGTTTTGTAAAAATAGCCTATTAAGATGTTGTGTTCATAAATGAATTTATTATTGTCATTTAAGGATTGCATTTAGGACCTCAATTTCAAGTGTCCTTTATTTAATTTTTACTCAATTCATATATTTTGTTTTTTTCAATCATAATTTTCATTATTTATAAGTCATGTTATAATCTATACATATTTAATTTTTTTGTGCTGCATACATTTCCATGGAAATTTTTTTCCATAATAATAAAAAATATTAATGGATTTACATTTCTATAATGTTATCCCACTCTTATATTATTTTTATTTAAGGTTCACCAAATCCATCATTAAATTCAATCTCTTTTATAGTGGAAAACCAATCCTAGTTTTTATTAAATTAAAAAAGTATGTAATTTTATTTAAAATGCATCCCTATATAGATGATAGAAAGTGGATTTGGTCATGGCACATATTCATGTAGAGATAATCACTACAATGATGTTGGGTGGATACAGACTCGATAATCCCATTTATTTATGTTTACTGGGCCTAAAACCACACACCTGTATAGACCCTGTCATGGGATATGATTGGGAATATTCATACGATCTTGAAGAAACATGATAGATTATTTTTCCTACCATTGATTTGGTATCCTACCAAAGAAAACTATTTATCCCAATTACTATATTCCATGAATGACTCAGAAAATTGGATATACCCTCACCCATATAATTCTATGATGAGGGTATTAATGTTACTTTTGAAATATGCCATAGCTTCTTGGTTTATTGAGGGATGTTCTCCTAGACATCCACATTATTCAATTGAATTGAGATGTAATTTATTTCCATATTTATCATTATAATAACAGATATGTATTATTAATTTAGTTTTTCCTCGTTGAGTGGTATGAAATGTCCTGATAACTATTATGGTGTACATATTGGTCTTAATCAGGTTATGTGTGGGTATTGAAATTATATAGCCCTGTAATGAACTGAAAACTCTTATGAGAAAAATGAGGATGGATTTTTTTATACCTCTTCCCATAATAGAATATGTGTCTTTGGAAAAGGCCTCGAAGTCATTTTTTTAATTTCTATTATACATTCCATCAGTATAACATAAATGATTATTATTATCAATATTTTCATTTATAGTAATGGATATACAATGCCCTTAGTTTCAATTGATTATATATTAATGATGATAATTTATTCTTTTCAAATAAATTATTTCCTTCTTGTGTTATGTAATTTTGATTTTTTTGTTACTTTGTATTGTTCCTATAAGATAAATCTTATTTTTTCCTTTTTATAGGAAACATAATGATGTACTATGTGTAATTTTTAAGGAAATGGTGATAGGTATAAAATTTTTCTTGTAATGTGTTCATGTTATATCATATGTTTTCAAAAGTAATTTGTATATTTATCAATTCTTCTAGGACTAGTAAATTGATAAATCAGGTGGGAACTCTTGTAATGTTTACCAATAATGTATTATAACTAACATATCTCTATATTATTGGATGTTATAATTATTATCAAATAGTATTTAGTAGAAAACATGGGTAATACATTAGAGGAACTAAGTTATATAAAAATTTCAATAAAATCCCCTCAGTATTTCTATGATGAACTGAATTAAAATGTAATGGGAATTGTATTTTAAAATTAAATATAATAATTTATTGTTGTGTATAACATTGTAGAATGTTTTATATCAGGGGGGAATAGGAATTATATCAACAACCATGATCAATATTGGGATATTACACCAAGAGAAATTAATGAAGTAGGAGTGGAAGTGAATATGTTCATAGCTATATTTGGTTCGTCAACCCAGGTTATGAAATATATTCTAGTCTACATAGCTCAAAACACTGATCCACAACATGGTGTACTATATTATACTTTTTCGAGTGATTAGAACCTCGAGATTTATTTTGAACTACAAATCCATTGCTGCTGAAAATGGATCATGTCTCTAGGTAAGATCATTATCACTTTGGGAAGTAGTAAAGTAAAAAAGGTCATCATGGAAGTCTATCATCGACATGGATATGCAGACAAATATTTTTCACTAATTAAAAACAATAAAGTGGAAAGTTAAGTCATGTTCATGGAATGGGGAAATTTTATGGATGTATTCTATAAAAAATAAATACCACATGGAAAAAGAGGGGAAATAGAAAGAACATTCTTTAATCATAGACAAAAGGAGGAGGAAATGTTTCAAAATATTATTATTGCAGTACAAGCTAGATAAGCATGCTGTGAAAAATGTACACAGACTTTAAATTAAGATTTATTACTTATTTTATGGGTTAAAAATTATCATTTGAAAGGAATAGGTCTCTCTTATATTTTCATCATCTAAGGATATATCCTTAATCACCATTAATATATAAAATATGTTACTAGGATGCATTTATTTAATGGATATTATGAGAGAAAAAAGGATGGTTGACATCATAGGATAAAAAACTCAGTTAAAGGGAAGAAATGAAGGGTGATATTTCCTACATATGATAACTATGGGAAGAAATACCAATGGAATTACATAAATGAAACAAGAGTTTTCTATAATTATAGATAAATATTCTATAAATATCTCCAAAGATATAGAAAGGTATAATATTATGATATTCAATTAATTAACTATAGTGATAAGGGACATATTCTGAACCAATCTCCAAATGTAAAAGTAGTTTACTGAAAAAAGGCCTATGTAGAAGTAACACATTTATTAGATTACCACAACGGATGTCAATGTACCTATGGATGTATTGGTATGTACAATGGAATTTTATTTAAAGTTATGTAATTTTTTTTATTTTATTTGAGATTTTCAAACTCTTTTATATATTCTATTATTTCTAACATGTTATATAATTCCATAGAACCCAAGTAAGTGAGTTGTAAATTAAGACCACAAGTGTCAGTTTTATTACAAAAATTTTGTTTTATGAAATTAAAACTATTATAAATTTGCACACCATATTTTAAAATTTGGTTATCATACCTATTGTTGACTTTTATGTGATCCTTGGTAGGGATTGGATTTCAAAGTATAATGAAGAAATTTAATGCGAGGATAAAGAAATTATGATTCGATAATGTGAAGTGGAATATCTTTTCTTTAGAGGGGAATCATCATCATCTAAATCATGTATATATACTCCCCCAATATCTCATGTAAATGAAATTATGGGTATTAAGGTAGATCATGTGTGGTATATAAATGGTGAAGATATTACAATAGTAGAGGATGTACTTGTGGTACAAAATTTCCTTGATATTTTCTATAAAAATAACATAGTCATTCATCATAGCATGAAATAGAGTTCTCTAATAAACTCATACCTGATATGAGGCCTATGTCTAAAAATACATATAAAATGGAACTAGTGGAGTTAGTGGATTTGAATAAACTATTTCACGATTTGAGTGATATAGGATTTATATTCCTCAGTGTTTCACCATGGGGAGCCCTTATTTGTATCATAAAATATATTTATGGTTCTATGATATTAGGCAATGATTATAAGGATATTTATGCTATCACTACAAAAAATAAGTACCATTAACCATTCGATGATTACTTATTTGATCAGCTTCAATGATCCCTATACTTTTAAAATATAGATCTACTCTCTAGTTATTGTCAAATAAGCATAAAAAGGATGATATACTTGAGAAAATATTTATAACAATGTATATAAATTATTATTTTATCGTAATTCATTTTGGATTAACTAATGAACCTATCATATTTAAAGATTTTATGAATAGAGTATTCAAGGGTTATAATGATTTAATTTTGGTGGTATTCATTAACGATATCTTGATATACTCTATGAGATATGAAGTTCATGAGAGCTATCAATAGATAATTATAGAGACTTTTAAAAAGGGATTTATATGGAATGTATAATATGTGTGAATTTTTACTCAATGAAGATCCTTTTTTGGCCATATTATCTCTATAGATGGGATATCTATTTAACATTTAAAGAAAAATATCATCAAAAAATTTCCAAAACTAATGAAGATAAATGATATATGAACCTTACTATAATTTTTAGGTCCCAATGAATATCTTTTTCAATATATTTCTTAGTTGGAAAACCCATTAACCAAGTTAACAGATAAAGGTGATAAATTCATAAAGTCAATGAAATTTAAGTATGTTATTGAAGAAATAATGAGGAGACTAACTGATGAATTGGTAATAACTCTGACATTAGGTAATTAAGGATTTTTAAAATATAATGATGCATCGAAGAAATCACATGGTTTTATCTTTATGTTGAATGATAAGATGATTTACTATGAATCAAGGAAATTGATATTCCATGAATATAACATTCCAACTCAAAACCATGAGATTCAAGCCAATATATTTTCATTAAAAATATATATTAATTACCTATATGAAAATATATATTAGTTATATACACACAAAAATAGTTTTATGGGTATCTTTTATAAGATTTATCTCAACATGATGCAATGAATATGGTTGGAACTTCTCAATGGCGAAATTTTATTGATACACTACCACCATGGGAAATCTGACAAGGTTGATGATGTAATAATTTGGAGGGATCATGGAATTATAACACTAATGAGGATTAATAATGATCCTATATGAAATTCTCTTTTAATGATAGATATGGTAATTTATAGGGAAAAAATAGTCATAATTAATTTTCCATGAATTTTTTAAACTATACATAATAGGAAAGATAGAGAAGACTAAATAAGATGATGAGAACATACAATGGGAAATTAAACTAAAAATGATTGGAAATTATCAGAATTTACCTATATATATGGTGTTTTTATGTTTGATATAAGGTTAAGTATCCATTCATACTATAATTGAAGATGGAACTAAATGATAAAGCACATAGCCAAAATTTCCCCATACACCCGGGTCATACAAATATGTATAGGGATTTACGATAACATTTAGGGTAGGATGGAATGAAGTGGGAAAAGATAGAATGTGTCTCCATATACATAGTATTCCAATGGGTTAAGATTGAACGTAAAAATAATAATGAATCCATAAAACCTATACATATACCTATAAGGGAGGAGGGAAAATATTATAATGGAATTTGTCACAGGAATACGAAAAATACTCCAAAGAAGAAAAATATCATTTGGTTCATCATTGATATTCACAATAAGTCTACTCATATCATAGAGATATGAGAGGATTGACCACTTGTTAACATTTTCTATCTCTATATCAACGAAATTTTATTATTTCATGAGGAACCTAAATCGATCATATATAACGGTGGTGCTTGGTTCACATTAAAACTTTAAAAGAGTCCTCAAGGGGATCTTCCTTTTAGAAACATTTAATAACCACATATCATCCCTAAAATTATAGGTATTATTAATGCACTATACGTACATTGTAATATATATTGAGAACATTTTTTATTCACTTCAAAAGAATATTGGATCTGTATCTACGTTTGCTGGAATTTTAATTTTGAAATTCTTTCTATTTAGGCATTAAAATGGAACCATATTTTGATTTTTATTGGAAGATGTTTCAAACACTGAAATTTTTGGAGTATATTGGAGAGAGAAATATATTTGAACTATAACATATAGAGTAGAAAATAATTAATGTATGAAATATTCTATATTACATTAAACAAGCCTAAAGCATAAAAACATATCTATCAATAATTATAGAAAATCCATGGAATTTCATGGTGGGGATCATGTATTTTTTTTGTTTTCGCCATGGAAGGATTCATAATATTTTTTTAAAAGTGGATGTTAAGCCCTAGGTACATTTGGCCATTTGAAATATTCTTAAGAATTGGGGTTAAAGAATACCAATTATCTATGCCACAAAATCATTCTAAAGTACACGAAATATTCAATTTTTCATTACTGACGAAATATATTATATATTCAACACATGTGATCACATCTAGGTGGATGAAATTGGATCTTGACCTAACTTGTAATTAGGAACATGTCTCGATTCATAAAACTATAGAGCTAGTGTTGGGGAATCTAACAACTGAATGGTAAAGGTATGTTGTAGAAATAAAATATTATAAGAGGAAACACAACAGACTAAAGAACCATCAGGGAAGGATAATATAAGTTTTTTAAATAGTTTATATATGCCCCAATTTTACGAAAAAAATTATTTAAGTTGGGGAGAATGTAATATCTGAGGCCCTACTATAGTAGGTAGACATCATATCTTAGACTATCAAACTCTAAAGAGAATTAATAAAATAATTTATTTAAAAAATAAATTTTAGAATATTAAATATAAAAACCTATCTTCATTTTTGAATTCATTTTATCCAAATTATATTAGTATAGATTTTTGATCTTTTTCTTAAAATATGATTTTTTGGAAAAAATACAGTTTTCATTAAACCTATAATTTGTATTAAATTATCATTCAATAAAAATGAAATAAAAGTTCCAAATACCTATTAAATATTAAAATTTTATTTTATTTATAATAATTTTATTTTTAAAATATTTTTTTAACTTATAAATTTAATTTCCAATAGTTAGAGAACTAATTAAAATGTTACATTAGTATAAAAATTATTTTTTGACTTTTAATTGAATCAAGTTTTCATAAGGTAGATTTAATTTTTTTCATAACTTTAAATCCTAATAAGTTTTATTTTTTTAATATAAATATAATTATATAATTAAAATTAGTACCCAAGATAATTTTATCATATGTATATATATTTACATCTTAAAAAATGATTTCTCTATAAAATATTTTAATACAATTTTGTTTATTTATATTAAAATTAAAATTTCATAACTTTTTAAGTTTTATTCGACAAAATGATTTTATTATATGAAATTAAAATTATAACATTAGATAAAAATTTCAAATTTAACCTTTTTAATTTAAATTAATTAATAATCCTAGAAATTAACTTCCAATGTAAAAGTTAATTATGGTAAAAGAAAAAAATGTTAAAATTAAAAATCTTTAAAACACCAAAATATTTATAAAATGGATCGGTTGTTGTTATTTTTAATCTGAAATAATATTACTCTCCTATTACTTCTATTTTTCATTTGAAACTTGTATAGTAATCTTACATTATTGAAAATGCAAGGGTTACTCCCAAAACCGCCCATCCCTTCACATATAAAAAGGCAACATCTTCTCCATTTCAAGAAGCACTTATCATTCTAATTTACCCTTTAAATTATATCATTATACGCTCTTAAAACCATCCCCAATGATCAAAATATTATGTTTTCACCTATTTACTATAACCAGATAATTTCCAAGGAGTCTTTTAAGGAAAATTCAAGTCCCCGACATGAGTATTATCAAATATGTGTTTTTATTCAGAATTATATAATTTCTAAAATATTATATATAAAATAATGTAATTAGGTTAGTATCATTTATATAAATTAATGACACTATATTAAGGTTATTATAATTTTTTATCCATATACCCACTCCTTTATGAATAAAATCATTGTTCGTGCATTGTGCGGACTACCACCTCTATGGCGCAACATCTTTCATTTTCCATCCCTGCATTATAAGGCTATATCTATGGATTAAACTGAACGATAAATAAAATTTTTATTTTCAAAATATTTTTATATAAAAAATTTAAAAATCTATTAATGATATGACCAATCATCGTTATTTTAATCAAAGATATAGTGGCAAATAAGATAATATTTTATTCAAATCACGTAATATTTTTATATCCATCACTTATTATCATAATTCCTTAAAATAAAAATATTTGAAACTAATAAATATTAAATGAATTAATTATGATTCTGGTATAATGATTTTACACAAAAAAACATCACACTCATTCATTTAATTGGGCTATGTTCATGTTTAGGTCGATTTAACCACCTAATTGAACAATACTATACATTTATATCAGGGATGACTATAAAAATTTATTTACTTCCTTAACATAATATATATTTTTAAATAATTTTTTTATTCAAGATAAGTTACATGAATATCCAATTCATCAATTAATAAAACACCATGTGTTCATCAAAAAATCCCAAAACATGCTTATTATCGACTTTATCATCACTAATAAAGTCTAAAACACTCCTAGATGGAATTTGAAGTATCATAAATTATTATAAATAATAACTAAAAGTAAAAATTTTGAACTATTAATAATTTTATTTGTATGAATAATGAATATTAAGACAATTATTATGAAACTAGTATAAATGATAAAAACTATAAACACAGATGTGGAAGTTTAGAAGAATTCATGAAGAAAATGACTACTTATGATGAGTATAGACGAAAATGGATATGATAAATGTTATGAATTATTTTATTATGATATATATTTATTATATCGATGTTTAATGTTTTTTTATTAAGTAATATAGGTAAGGATTTTTCATCTCAAATTCCTATCTTTGAGAAATGTTTAGTATTATGCACATAAAATGTTTATATGTGGAGTATAAAATAAATATTTGAGAAGTTTTCTCATATAATTTCTTTATTCAAAGATTTTAATGATTAATTTTAATCCCTATATTTCAATATGTTATGATTTTATTTTTACCCAAGACATATGTGGGTTTTCTACCTCAATTTTCATTCTTTGGGACACGTGTTACAATCACCAGATATATTACTTTTTTTATGCATACATTTCCATGGGATTATTTTTCCCATATTAATCATTAAATTTAACACAATTTTATTTAAATTTTATTATCCCTCTATTATATTCTATTTATTCAATAATTAAAAAAATTATTGTTAAAAAATCATTTCCATATGGAAACCCATTATTATGTATTAGTAAAGTAAAAGTGTGTGTAATTTCATAGAACATATATCTCTATCTTGATACTAGAAAGTGGATAAGGCTATATAACTAATGATCATATAGGTAATAACCATAAGAAATTTTGGGTTATAATTGACTCAATAATGACCCTAATGCATAATGAGTGTGCCTAAGACCACACACCTGAAGAGATACTCTTGAGGCATAAGTTTCAAAATTTTCACTTGCTCTTAAATAAAAATGAGAAATTATTTTTTTATACCATTACATTAGTTTCCTACCAATTCAAACTATTGACCATAATGACTATATTCCTTGGATGAATCGTTATATTGAACATAACCTCACCCTATATTTCTTTGATGTGTTTACACCATGTAACTTTGATGATACCCCACAAAATATAATTTTATTAAGGGATGTTATCCAACATATAGACATCATTTTATGGATTTGATATGTATTATGTTTCTGTTTCTTTCATTTTATGGGTATCCATGTTTTTTGCAGTAATATGTTCCTTAGGTAATCATATGTAAGGTCTTGAAGAGTCTTATAGTGAATTCATTTAACTTAATCAGGTTATGTATGGGACACAAGATTATATATGCCCTAATTTCATTTATGGGTCTCATGATAAAAAACACGACTTATTTGGGGTGTATACCACTTAGTATAAAAGGATATGTGTCTTTTAATAAGTCCCTAATAGTATGTTTTGAATTCTAGAAAAATAATTTCTTTTAGTATTACATCAATTATTATTGTTTTAAATTGTTTCATTTATTATCATGAATATATAATTCTATCTATTTAAAATGATCCTGGTTTCATGTTGATCATTTATTTTTTCCTTATCAATTAATTCAAATTTATATTATGTAAACGTCCATAGTATGCTATTCCATAAAAATAATATGATATCACCCTTATTTATTTCCTTTCCCAATGAAACTAAGTGGTAATCTATGTAAATATTTTAGGGATATGATGGAAAGTCTCATAATTTTATCACAATGTGGTCACGTTGTATCTTATTTTTTCAACTGTAATGGGTGTATGAATCCTGTATTCTAATACTATTAAACTATTGAATTATATGGGAACTATTTTATAATGAAATTATAATGTAACATAACTATTGGCTCTAAGTTTATAGAGAATGGGATATTACAGTTGGTATCTAATAAATTTTAGTAGGAACCTTGAGGACCAGATTTAGAGGAACAAAGTTATAAAGAACAATTTATCGAAAAAATTACTCCATATTAATAGGGAAAAAACGAAAAAACATATTAGGAATTTTATACTACAATTAAATATCATAAGTTAATTATATTTATTCTAATGTAGAAATATGGAAACTCACTGGGGGGGAATGGGAACTCGATCAAAACAGAAAGTTAATGATGGTACATTCAACCTAAAAAAGTTAATTATTAAATATAAAGTTTAGACTAAAAACTTAATAACCATGTTATGGTATTTTAACCAGATTTGGACAAATTATTATTCCCTTATATGGAGACATGATGACCCACAACATGGTGTAACTATGTTGGACCATTTCTTGTGACAACAACTTTAATTATTCTGTTGATCTACTAATCCATTGGTATCGAATTAATGGATCTATCCCATAGAGAATATCTTTCTAACATTGGGATATAAGGAAAGGGAAATGGCCATACGTGTGGTCTATCATCTAAAGGTATGTACCAACCAATAGTAATATCTAATTCAAAACACTAATGAATAATATGATATCATGTTCATGGAATAGGGATAATTTTAGGATATTTTCTATGAAAAACTATTCCCTCATGGATAGAAAGTCAAATTTAAAGGTAAATTCCTCAATATTAGACTAAATTTGTAGGAACATTCTACCTAATATTAGTATAACATCACAAGGTTATCTAGGAAAATAATGTACATTGAACAGAAAACAAGATTCCTTATTTCATTAATAGGTTAAAACTGATCCATAAAAGGGTTTCATCCTCTTACACCTTTTTACCATATGATTATATAGGCTCATATTCCATTAAGATAGACAATGAGTTCTCCAAGAAATGGGTAATCAATGGAAATCAAGTGACAGATACTTTCACTGAACATATTTGGAAGAAAAATGCATCTGAAGGGAATAACGAATATATGGGATTTCTAACATGTTATAACTATAGGAGGAAACACCAAGGGGATTTAAAGAGGGAACACAGATTTATTATAGGTGAGGATAAAAGGTCAAAAAAATCACTAATTAAATGGAAATTAAAAAAATTTTAATCCTCAATTCCTAAACTATATATAGATGGAAAATTATACAAAACAATTCAAAAAACATCAATAAAATTATCTCAAATAAGGTCAATAGATCAAGGAAAAGATTATGTGGTTACTGTAACTGAAGTAAAATTCCATCATGACATAGTGTGAGGTAATTTTTTCATTTCATCATAGTTATCTAGTGTTTTTTTATATTAGGGATCTACACACTCTTTTATAACATTCTTCCTTTCCAAACAAATAAGATACATACCTAGAACCCTAGTAAGGGTGTAATTAACTAATACACCAAGTGATATTCAATTGAAAAAAAATATGTGTTAGAGAGTTTCAATTATGATTAATGGAAATACCATATATATGAATTAGGTTACTATTCCTGTGGTTTTATATGATATAACCCTTAGTAAAGAGTGGATTTTAAATTATTGTGAAATAATTTACTTTCAAGAGAAGAATATTGTGATTCAGAAATGGGAAGTGGAATCTCTTTTATTTATAGGGGAAACTTTATCATCTAAATAATGTTTTTATAATCTCCCAATATCTCTACATAATGAAATTCTGGGTATAGGGTAAGATCAAGTGTGATATATGGATAAGGAAGATATTCTATGAATAAACTATATCCATGTGGTATAAAAATTCTTTGATTTTTTCCGAAAGAATTACCCATTCACCAATGAGATTGTGAAGTCGGGTTCTATCATGAAATAATCTTTAATGTGAGGCATATATCTAAAACTCTATATATAACAGAACCAGTGGAGTTGGAGGATTTGAAGAAATAGTTGCAGGAGTTGAGTTATAAGGGAACTATATTCACTATTCTTTCATCACATAGATTCCATGTTTTATTCATAAAAAATAATCATGCGTCCATTATTGGTTAAGTAAAAATTATTAATTGAATCAACAATGGGAAAATTGAGATTTTGAAATTTTGTTTTCATTAAACTACCCAATATTCATAATTGATCGATTATGATATTCTCTTATTATAAATTATCAAAAGATTTGAAAATTATGAGAGATATATTACACATTGAAAATTTATAATGTTTTGTGGAATAAGGATCATATAGTCCACTCCACCAACACATTACGCCATGTGTTTGCTGACTTCCAATATACCACCCCTTTTAGGGTTTCCCAGTTGTTTGAAAGAACCTATTATATGTGTAAAAATAAATATAAAGTTGAAAATGAACTTTGAAATGGGTACATTATATTGTTGTAAGTAGAAACTGACATATGTTGATGAAGTTCCTAGAGAAAAAAAAAATATTCAAAGATAATACCTATAATTTCATCAATTACGAATGATAATCTTGTAAGAACAATAGTATCGGTGATTATGAAAAATGATCATACTATGTATCTCTTCTTATTGTCTTGTAAATTGAATCACATTATATACAAGAACTAGTGAGGTCTTCTTTTTTATATATATCCTCATTAGAATTTTAACTAAGTACACTTGATAAACCCATAGGTGGATTATATAATTCCTAAAAAAATAAAATTAAGTGACATGTTCTTAATTATCATATAAAATTATTTTACAAATATGGAATAAAGAGGGGTGGAAGGGTATAGTGGGTTTATTCTTTATTTCATTTTATCATTCATGAATAAATTACATTTTGTGCAATTCCACTCCACTTTAATTTAAAAAATCATTTACTAATTAATTTTAAATAATAAGTTGACATAAAAAATATAAAAAAATATTGATGTCTCTAATCTTATCGATCCTCTATAAGATAAATCAATATTAATTAGATATAAGTATTTAACAAATATTCTATTAAGATAATTTTAGTGTTGAAAGGTGGACAAATTTATAAGATAAAAACGTATTAAATATTTGACTTCATTAGTGCATAATATAACCAATACTGATATATTTTATTTGTAAGATATTTATTCTTCGTTGGAAAAAACCAAATCAATGGTAAATACTTTCTCATTTATATTAATAAGATAATCTTAAACATTCCTAAGAAATATCACTTTTTATATTTATTTCAAAAATTTTATCAGATAATACATTTACAAAGGTATTATTCAAAACATTCTACACATAAGATAAATTACTCTTCGTATTATGTAACAGACAATGATTTCATACCTTGACCTCATCAAAACATAAATAATCTAATACTTAGATAATTATAAGATAATATTTTTATAAAAATATTTTAAAATATAAAATAATTTTTTCAAACTGAAATTATAACCCAAGTACTATGTTTACTTGCTAAGATAATTATTCAATGTGTAAGCCAAATCCATCCATGAAAGACAATTTAAATTGGTTGAAACTAATTTTACAATCCATAGAAAATTTATATTTTAATATATGATAATATATGAAATTCCTAGGTTATATTCATGATAAAAACAAATAAGTATTTTATGAATCATCAAAATAAATAATGTAATAATATATGTCAGAACAACATAAGTCTATCCAACAATATGAAGGTACCAATCATTCAGCGAAAGCCCCAGAAGGTGGGACAACAAAACATTTCCACCAATGAATGATAAGAGCTCATCCTCATCGGTGAAACGTTACCCGATAATCACTTGAGGATATTACATGAGAAATTTATGCACCACATAATAACCATAATTACCATATTATATCTAAATTCACACTAGATGTCTACTCATCATTGGATATCCCTTCTTATATAATCGGAAGCAAAAATTCCTCTAGATCATCCACACATGCTTCAATAAACTACAGAATCACCAATCACTGAATTATGGGTTCTAGTGTGGATATATGATGACACCTTTGATGCTCTGGTGATCACCACATCTTCCTAATTTCAATGAAGGAGATAGAGATTGTTCATTACTCATTGATCTATAGAATATCTCTCAAGAATGTGGGTGAGAGAATGGAGACAGGTATTGAATAGTTCATGATGATTCCTTCTCGTCTCCTATTTATTGTGTGTCTATAATTTCCTAGAATTCCTTCACTGACCCCCATATAATTAACACACTATAAACAACATATCATGACTACTGTACCAAATCATAAATATTATTATCACTTTATGGTAATATAATATAACTTTATAATGAATGAAAATACTTGATCCATTAACTCTACATTTAATTCACAAAAATATTATATGAACCTTGAATATTTTAAACAAATATTCATTCAAATAATATATCTATATATTTACATTAGAACCCATAAATACATTTTATAAATAAGTTAAATTCCAATTATTCTTATTATGAATAGTATAATTTTATTTATTTCTTTGGTGATCTTATATCCTTGGATAAAACTCAGACTCTGATGGTGGGTCCCACCATGTCCAATATACATATTCAACTGAATATAGAAGATTCTTTAATACTCTATTATGTGTGACCCTCTGGGGAATTATCTCAATAACAATGAATATTATTCACAGACCAATAGTGGGATCTAACAACCCATCATGGCCCCAAAAGAGATAAGGATAGTTATAGAAATGACATCCAACCTACGAACACACATTGTGTAATATAATCTCTTTGTCTTTAAGATATCATAAATAAGGACACAAACCTATGTCATTGTTCATTATTACTTTAATATTTTTTGATCTAATAGGACATATTTATCCTTGACCACCATGGCCATGGTCATGGGAAGGTAATACCAGCCTACTTAACTATGCCCGAGATATATTACTTCCTTATCCAGAAAGAGAAAAATATTTTCTTGACCATTCAACCAATTCCATCCCACAAAATATACTCCCAACACAAGATACATTTCTTCAATTTTATTCTCATGGTATTTTCCTTGAATCAAGGTATGTGATCAAATTTCACACATTGTTAATGATCTCATGTTAGGAGACCATTACACCTAAACATAGATTGGAACATCTAATGACACCCAAAACATTTGGTGTTCTTATTGGAGGTTCTGTCCTCATTATCTTACTACTACAGATCACCAAGTGTGATCTTCATGGTAATAAGTCTCAATTCATATGAGCCAATATCACTTAATAGTAAAACATCTAATGTGTCCATTCAGTAAAATGTGTCTAAAAAATATAACATGTTTAACGTTAATGTCATAGTATCTGAAAGTTCTCATTATAAAATTGGATGTCCAATAACCTTTTAATATGATAATTAATCTATATACATGACCATAAAATAGTGGGATTAGAAATATATACCTTATAATCATAATAATACATCATGTTCATTTAACTATATACATGATATGGCAATTAAATGTACAGTATAGTTCGGTCTAGAAAACCCACTATTTCAACAGTCACACTTAAACTAGAGACAACATACTAATCATCGATGTTAGTTATCACATGATTAATATCATGTTTATGTTGACTCGTGAATTTAGTTGTTGGGCCTGCCATAATTCTACTGAATGTCTTTTCTACTATTTGTGACCTTCTCTCCATAAGAAAAACATCTGAAGAGATAGTATCCCCAAGTATATCCCTTTTTCCACTTCCAAATCTTGACATCATTACTCGTAAGAATATTATAATTTACATTATTAAAATTATTTACTTACAATGTGATATTCCATGAAGTTGAATAAATTATTTCATATAATAACTTCTTCTTGGCTACTTAAGACATTGAAACGTATTCAGTATTTGTTGGTATGGCTACCACTGTCTTATATGATCTTGTATCAGTCATCACCTTAGCATAACTATTATATATGATTTTATTGATCTAAAGGAATTCTAGTTTCTACACCCTCATTACTAGTATTATTTCTCCTCTACATCCATGATACATATATTGTTTACTTGCCAAAGTACAATCAGATTGTTATGAGTCTTCACTTGTAGGTCCCCTAGATATAAATGATATTTTACAACTATAATTATATCCTAGGAATATAGATTTTTTACATTTCATGACATATATGATTAATAAATTTTTACAGAATATGGATTTCAACTCCCCTTGTTAATCTCCTCCAACTTCTAGTACGTGTCATCTATGAAAGATATATGGCATGTGACACTTACAAAAATTCTAACTAGAATTGTTCCAAATTTTATTTTTCAATATCATTTCACTATTTTATGATTAAATAGTTACAAGACACCGTTATATCTATCTCATTAGATATCGTTCCCTAAAACACAGGTTTCTACGTTAAGCCAATCACTTGAGAATTTATTACATCCTTTTCAAAACTAATTTTAAGACCAATGAATTTCTTCTTTATGTTTCCGAAAATAATTTACATATAAAATAATCGTTATCCCACTAAAATATAGTATATGATGGAAAAAATCATTCCAAATTAATAATCTATTATTTATATTCTTACATTAATCCTAAGATGGATTTAAGTAACATACACCCTTATTAGCATTTTGTGACTTCGTCACCCCTTTCTAGTTTCATGATATAAACACCATACACAATTAGTGTTCATGAAATCCAATTCATAAAAAAATTATCATATAAAATAGCTATGATATGTAAAATCCCAAATGATTTAGGTATAAAAACTTGGTATAATGAAATGATCCTTATTAGTACATCACTTGTATAGAAACATTTATCTTTATTACACACTAATGACTGATTTATTACAGAAAAATTTCACTTTAATTTAACTATAAGAATCATTAGTTCTATTTTATTAGGAAATTAGGAACATTTCATAACAACTTAAAACATAAAATACAAAATCTATATTTAAAACTTCTTTTACATGACCACAATATTCCTTCGTACTTTGCATTGAATGGGGTAACCTAACGACATAAATAAAAAAAGGTGATCTATAAAGCCCTGTAAGAGACTAAACAAGGAATAGCTGTAAGAATACATTACATGTAACGAAATAGTCATATCAATGTATAAAAAAGAAACATAAACATAAAGGAATTATATATCATGATTATCATAACATGGAAATGTGGAAAAGACATAAAACTTTATATTAGCATAAGCCAAGGCTCATTTGACATGGATTAGCATAAGTAAAATCTCATTGCATTTAATTCCCTGACCCTAGTAACCCAGAGTCCATGCATTATTTTAATACATAGGAAAGATTAGAAGGAATCATGTCCCAAAGGACCGAACAGTTTAACAGTCTTGGAAGATAGATTACATAAATGAATGTTAAATACAAATCAACTTAAATAATCCCTTACGATCACCATTATTCCCAAGGCTTAACCCTGCATATCAATAACATTACACTTCTTGGAATATAGGGAAAAATAAAAAATATAAAGGGGTGAGCTCAAACACTCAGTATGGGTAAGCAATACAACAAAAACATTCATAAATAAGAATAAAAATTTAAGTCAATGTATAAAACTAAAAAATCATTTTCAACATAAACTTCATCATAATATGGAATATATAAACCAAAATAATTCCATTTACTTACTCACATCGATATTATATTAGTCTAATAATCACATTTAATATCAATAGCTAATTTCATAATGATGGAATGTATAATGCCAGAATATCATAACCACATAGTCAAGGCCTTGTGTCAAGACTACAAATATGATTTTGTCAAGGCCTTGTGCCAAGACAGTAGTTTGTCTCATGAGACATACTGATGCATCGAGGAGCTATAGAGGGCTCCACCCGTCACTTACTAAGTCCAATGCATTTCTCATATGAAAAGTTTTAAACCTAACATAAACATTTGTATTAAAACTGTCATAAGAAATGTCAATACTTTACCCATAAACCCTGAATGGTATAAAAATAACACATCCATATTCAAAAATATCACAAAACCTTCAATAAAATATAGAAGGTTTGTGTCATAATAAATCAACCTCAATAAAAAATAATATATAGTAAAGGATGCTGACATATTTGAAAATGATGAGTAAAACCTTTTGTGAGTAATATACTTTTTGGAAAATCATTTAAAAGTCACACATTTATAAAGGAAATAATTTAAAAGAGATTTTTGAGTAAAAGTGTCCCATACCACATTGAAACTTTTGAATAGAATTACCATTTCCAAACATTCATGTCCATATAAATAAATCCTTAAAATCATTTTGAAAACATGGACATTAATTAAAAATATTTAGAAACATAAATCTATAAAACATTTAAAATTCTGATCTTTATAAATTGTACCTTTCAAAAATCCTTAAAATATTCATTTTGAAATAATTTTTATGATAAATGTACATGGATGACAAAAATGTCCCAGTAAATACTTACACATAAACAATCTCTGATAGTAATGAGATTGAGGGATTAACCCTTACCAATTTGGTAACTTACAAAACATACACCCCATGAAAGAATTATCATACAATGATTATGTAAATACACATAAATTAAAGTGTATTTCATATATAATAAAATTATGGGAAGTACATACACCACACAAAAGGTAATAGTGGAAATATGGCATGAATCTCATAAGAATAAGGAGTGAGATTAAAACCCCTTTCCTTGCACTTTTCTTTAGTCGAGGGTACGTTTTACCTCCTGTATGAAAATTATAGTATGTTATTAAATTATACCAGAACCATATTGATATTTTTGATATCATACATTATTAATTTATGACTTTATAATACCCATTTAATAATAATTTCCATGTTATATTAATATTTCAGTTAATAATCTGCGTCTTTATCGTACGTGTTTTAACTGGTTACTCTTGATTGTATCACTTAGATCATGATTTAAATACTTCCATAATATAAAACATGATTTATATATCATATATATTTGGAATATAAATATATATAATAGACATATATATGAAATGGAAACCACCGTTTATGGAGACGGTAGTCCGTACGTACGCATAAATGATGTTTCCGTTTTCATATAGTATTAAACGGAAGTAAGTGAATAAGATATATGTAAGTACATAAATACTTATATATATATATATATATATCTCCAGTAGCATTATTATGTTATATAACAGAGACATTATCATGTTATTTTCATTATTTATATACATATTACTCATCATTATATCCATCCAAATAACAGTGTTGAATAACAAATTACACCACTGAGTGGAGACGGTAATCTATACGTACGCACGCATGGTGACATTATCATTCATAAGATGGATAGAATAATGAATAAATTGGTGCCATATTTATAATATCATTACAGTATATAGAAGATACTAGAATTATTATTTTATAATGGAAATAACAAAGAAATAAGAACTGGAAGAAGAAAAGAACATGAAAGAGGGTGGTGGAATTATTACCTCTTCTTCGGGTTCTTCCAATTGATTTGATCAAAAGGGCTCCCTAAGTTGAATTTCTGACTAATTTAGGGCCTCTAGGATAAAGTGGGGGAAGTTGATAGGATATTTGGGTAGGAGTTGGGAGAGACAAATGTCTTAGAAGGTGTGAAATAGAGTAAAGGGGGAGTTCCCTTTTATAAGAGGGGTGAGGGGTACCTTAAAAAAACATAAAATATTATTTTATAATAAATTCATATTCGGTTTATAATGGCTAAAAAATAATATATTTCTTGGATAAGGTGGGTATGGGTCTAAATCCACTCAACCAATAGGTTTTAGATTGGTTTGGGTCAATTTATTAACCTTATATTTTAGTTTTAACTCTTAGTTAATTAGTTTGACATTTACCATGTCTCTTTGTATTTTTATATTATATGGTTAATAAACTTACTATAAACTTACAATATACCTCCAAGTGGTCCATTAATGATACACCTATCATGATATAAGTCCTTTGGCCGAACCTTATATTTTGAGGAATATAATATCAATTAATAATATAATATTTGTTTTAAAAACCCTTTTATGTCAATTTTGACACTATTGGGTAATTTGTTTTTTATGAATTAATAAAAGAATTATTACTTCAAAAAAATCATATAATCAATCCTAATATGTCATATTAACCTATGAAATTATTGTAATTCATAAAAATTCTCAAATTACATTTATTTGGGTATTTATAATATCAATTATCTTAATCTTTAATTAATACGGTAATTACTGCGTCATAATTGTGTCATAAATAAATTCAATTATATATTGTTTAAAAATTATAAATAATATACCATTATTTTTGAAATATTTTTATATTTATAATGAATATTTATAATCGAATTTTTCTTATGTATAACCCTATATTAAAAATGATTTATTTATTAAACATTGATTTTAACTCTTTTAACTCTTCTTTGAATTAAATAATAATAAATGTCCTCATCTAATCCAAGTGGACCTAAATGATAATATTTTATTCCTAAGGTTGTTTTGGGTCGATATACATTTTTTTCAATAGAATCAATACATGTGTTATGGTAATATTAATATCATTTTTACCCTTAATTACCCTATTTAATTTTAACCGTGGTAAATAAAAGTAAAAAGTTTCTATTCACCAAAAATTATTTTTATCTTATTAAACCAAATTTTACTCCTTGATATTAAACATGTCTCTCAGATTTTCGAAATTCCACTTGCAGAAGTGGTAAAATTATGTTTTATTTGAATTTGCAAATTCTCCTAGGAGATGGGATAAGACGGTGAAAAGTTCAATAAAAAATTTATATATCTAAAATTATTATAAACTGGCTCCAATGAATTACATTGAACATATATAGGTATTATATATATATTTTTACCTAAAATAAATTTAAATAAAATAATTAATTAATTAAATAAATGGTCGGTTTTAACCAATAACTCAGTGTTTTTCACTATTCATCAAAAATTGAAAGTTATCAGAAAAATACCAAAAAATCACCCTAGGATAATTGTGATATTTTGAATCCAAAAATGATTTCTATTCTACTAAATTCAATACATATAATTTGCATTATTTAATTTAAAATTAATTCTCGTTGTCAAAATAAATAGTGTGTTTTTAAGAAACAATAACTATCAAAAGATTAACACTTGTTTATGTATAATTTCAATGTGAAATTAATTCCAATAACCAACATTGGATTAAAGGGTAAAAATATAATGCAATCATACATCCAATACATTAAAATGTATAATTCAACACTGTAAATTATTTTTATTAAAAAAGTTGTTTTCAGTTAAAATATAGTATTTTTCACTATTCACCCAAATAAGAATGTTATCATAAAAACAACAAAAATTTATTGAAACAAAATTCTTATGTCCTGATTCTAAATAAGAAGTTTATTTTGTCAAATTGAATATATAAAAGTTTCAAATATTTTATTTAAAATGGGTTCTCCATTAAAAGGCGGTAAAATTGCATTATTTGAAAAATAATTCTTTTTTCTGAAAAAAATGAATTTGTTCTTACATTATGTCTAAGAAAATCATAATATGGATTCTAAAATTACAAGTATTATATATTGTTTAAAATTTAGTTAATACTATTAATAACCGCTTTTGAACGGCTAGTTTGGTAAGTCATGATTCTCTTGAACTCAGTGTTGCGTGTAGTGCAAGTTATTGCATTACATTAAAAAAAATAACGTACTATGAAATATTGGGGTATTACATTCTCCCGTCCTTAAATAAATTGCGTCCTCGCCATTTGAAAGTGTTCTTCGAAAATAAAAGGTTGAAAATAGAAAATTCGTTTATGGGAAAACCCACATTGGAAATTGGGTTAGTAAAATTTAGTCTTAATAAGAGGAAAACGGGGAATGAAAAAGTCACCACCAAATTAGTGTTTCGGATAAGAGAACATTGGTAGAAATTATAGACAAGTAGTTGGAGGAAAACGTAAATATTTATAGGGAGTTATTGAGGTCATCAATCATAAAAAATTGTAGAATTTTGGGACTCAAAGCCACGAATCTATGATGATTTAAAATAACATCATAAGGTATTAGGATAACACATTTTTCATTTTAAAATGACTTACCTAAAGTTTAAGAAATTATTTCTTCATAGAATCAGAGAATAATATATATATATATATATATATATATATATATATATATACTTCACAAGTATAGTTTCATCCTTCAACTAATTCCTACCAAAAACTCATCTTTCAATCCAAATGATTTTTAAAAAAAATCTCTTTAACTAAATCATATAAGGTACCAAAAAAATGAATTTATAATTCATTTGTCAAACTATTTTTAAAGAAGAAAAAAAACTAAATTATACAAACTAGTACATCACATAGTCTAGTCATAAGCGATGCACCTTTTCCGCTCTCCGGTTGTGAGTTCAAGTCTCGCGTCTTTTCCAGATTCGACTGGTTGCAGCCCAACCTCCGGGTTGTCCTTTGTATGGAAATCCAAAAAAAATCTCAAACTAGACTTATCCAAAATACTTCTGTCCAAACTCATAGTCCAAAATTTATAGGGAAGTTAAACACAATGCAGATCCTTTTTTCCATGTAATCACATGTGAACAACTTCATCATGTATTCTTTTAAAACACTGCAACATCTTGAATTACCATAAAACCATATAGATTACATTCATTCTCCCTTATTAATTATAGAATACTATATATACTCCTTCTATCCAAAAATGATGTAAACTCAAACAATGTTGGAATATATACAAATCATTAATCAGTTTCAAGGTAGTGAAGAATATCCAATATAATTTATCCAAATAAATCCTGTATTATTCCAAAATCACTACCTCGGTATCAAAATCATATTATGGTTTATCTTTATCCCAACCATATATTTTCCAAAAATTTAACCTGCTATTGAGTCACTTTTCTTGGTTCCACAAAATCTCAATTCTTTAATGAAATAGTACTGCAATAAAATCCTTATATATTCCATTATTATTATAACCAGTACATCATTGATACAACACTCAAATGACATAATTCTTTAATAACAACATAAGAACTCTAATCATTCCTCTTTATCTGAGGTAGTATAATAACTTGATTATTATCCAATAACATCATTTACAGTATACTCTTATGAATGGGACATTGATTCGTGTAGTGTCCTACCACCTTGCAGATGAAGCACTGTACATTTGAAATTTTTTCTTACCCTTATAATCAAGTAATTGGTGTCCTTTTTCTCCACACATATAACAAACTCACATTCCCTTGAAGAATTTACCATGGTGATTCTTTCCAAATTTATCACATATGGGAAAATCCTTCTTTTCCCTCTTCCCTTTATCCATCTTTCTCTATTCCATCCTTTTCTTTTCTTGCTTCCCTTCAAAGCCATAGGACTCAAAGAATTCTTTACTTATCATATTAACACATGATACTATTTCGTCATATGTGGAGAATACATGGGATACCATTTCCCTTCTAAATTTTAGATTAATACAATGAAAGATATGATCCTTCTTACTCTTTGGATCATACGTATTGCAAGAGTTCACATTCCTTCTATTGGGCCCCATTTCTATACAATGGCATACACTAGGTAAGTATATGAATCACAATTCATAATTCCAAACATGTAAAATACCTAATATGAATTGAACAGTTTATGGATATAATCCATAATCAAAAAAATGTTTTCTTTGAGGAGGTATATACTCATAAACCCTTCATAGTGGTTTGTAAAGAAAACAATAATTATCCTAAGCATATCTCCCGGGAGTTTCTTAACCAAGAGTGCTGCAAGGCCCATTATCATGTACCAGTTCCCATTTGAGTCTAGCTTAAAGTGGTATTTTCGAGTTTTACCCCTAGGTACATCTGTGCCAGAGCCGCCTCTACCTACTCGTATCCAGACAGGGATGTATTTTCTTGGAAAACTCACGAAAATCACTACATTACCAAAATTCTAGGAATTTCTTCTATAATAATCCTCAAATTCTATCTTAGGGTAATGTGATCTAATCAGAGTTTATCTAAATCTAGTTTCCAAGGTTATTGCTAAACTTCCTCTGATACCCACTATAACCCCCGGACCACAGTTACCCAGAGTCGGTGCATTATTTTAATACATTGGCATGATTACAAGGAATCAAGTCCCGAAGTACCGAACAGTTTTTTAGTCTTAGATGATAGATTACATACATGAATGTTACATACAAAAAAACATAAATAATCCCTTACGAACACCATTATTCCCAAGGCTTAACCCAGCATATCAGTAACATTACACTTCTTGGAATCCTGATAAAAATAAAACATAAAAAGGGGTGAGCTCAAACACTCAGTAAGGGTAAGGAATACAACAGTAACTTTCATAAATATGCATAAACATTTAAGGAAATGTATAAAACTAAAAAAAACCCTTTTCAACATAAACTTCATCATAATATGGAATATATAAATCAAAATAATTCCATTTACTTACTCACATGGATATTCTACTAGTCGAATTATCACATGAAATATCAATATCCACTTTCATAACGATGGAATGCATAATAACAGACTATCGTAACCACATAGTCAAGGCCTTGTGCCAAGACTACAAATAATATTTTTTCAAGGCCTTGTTCCAAGACACTAGTTTGTCTAATGAGACCTATCGATGCATTGAGGAGCTATAGTGGGCTCCATTCGTCACTTACTAAGTCCAATGAATTCCTCATATGAAAAGTTTTAAACATAACATAAACATTCGTATTAAAACTGGAATACAAAATGTCAATACTTTACCCATAAACCATGAATGGTATAAAAATAACACATCCATAGTCAAACATATCACAAAACCTTTAATACAATATGGAATAGTTTTATCATAATAAATCAACCTCAATCAAAAATAATATCCAGTAAAGAATGCTGATATAGTTGAAAATGATGAGTAAAACTTTTCGAGATAAATATCCTTTTTGTAAAATCATTTAAAAGTCACACATTTATAAAGGAAGTAATTTAAACGAAATTTTTGAATCAAATTGTCCCATACCACTTTGAAACTTTTGAAAAGAATTATCATTTCAAAACAATCATGTCCATATAAATAAATCCTTAAAATCATTTGGAAAACATGGACATTAATTAAAAAGATTTAGAAAGATAAATCTTTAAAACAATTAAAATTCTGATCTTGATAAAGAGTACCTTTCAAAAATACTTTAAATATTCATTTTGAAATCGTTTTTATGAAAAATGGACGTCAATGATAAAAATGTCCCAGTAAATACTTACACATAAACAATCTGTGATATTAATGAGATTGAGGAATTAACCACTACTAATTTGGAAACTTACGAAACATACACCCCATGAAAGAATTATCATAAAATGATTATGTAAATACGCACAAATTAAAGTTTATTTCACAAATAATACAATTATGTGTAGTACATATACCACACAAAAGGTAATAGTGGCAATATGGCATGAATCTCATAGGAATAAGGAGTGAGATGAAAACCCCTTACCTTGCACTTTCCTTTAGTTGAGGGTACATTTAACCTCCTATATGAAAACTATAGTATCTTATAAAATTATAACATAAACATATTAATATTTATGATATCATACATTATTCATTTATGACTTTATACTCCCCATTTAAAAATAATTTCCATGTTATATTAATATTTCGTGTAATAATATGTTTCTTTATCGTACGTGTTTTAACTTGTTACTCTGGATATTATCACTTAGATCACGATTTAAATACTTCCAGAATATAAAAAATGATTTATATATCATATATATTTAGAATATAAATATGTATAATAGACATATATATGAAATGGAAATCACCGTTTATGGAGACGGTAGTCCGTACGTGCGCAAAAACGATGTTTCTGTTTTCATAGAGTATTAAACTGAATTAAGTGAATAAGACATATGTAAGTAAATAAATACTTATATATATAAATATATATATATCTCTCCAGTATAATTATTAGGTCATATATTACATACTTATTCTTAATATATTTTTTTATAATAGTCGATGAATGGTGAACGTGGAAATGAATCTCATCGCGTTGTGGAGACGGTAATCCGTACGTACGCACGAGCGACAATATCATTTCCTTAAAAAGGTGATGGATTGGAAGTTATATTGATTTTAAAGAGACATTAGAATGTTAATTTCATTATTTATATACATATTACTCATCGTTATATCTATCAAAATAACATAGTGTTGAATAACAAATTACACCACGACGTCGAGACGGTAATCCGTACGTACGCACGCATGGTGACATTATCATTCATAAGATGGATAGAATAATGAATAATGTTGTGCCATATTTATAATAAAATCACATTATATAGAATATACTATAGTTATTATTTTATAATGGAAATAACAAAGAAATAAGAAGTGGAAGAAGAAAAGAACATGAAAGAGGGTGGTGGAATTATTACCTCTTCTTCAGTTTCTTCCTTTTGATTTGATCAAAAGGGCTCCCTAAGATGGATTTCTGACTAAAGGAGGGACACTAGGATGAATTTATTGAAGTTGAGATGATATTTGGGTAGGGTTTGGCCGAGCCAAATGGCTTAGAATGTGTGAAATAGAGTGAAGGGGGAGTGCCCTTTTATAAGAGGGGTAAGGGGTACCTTAGGAAAAACTTAAAATATTATTTTATAATAAATTCATAGTCGGTTTATAATGGATCCAAATTGATTTATTTCTACTCTAAGGTGTGTATGGGTGGAAATACACTCATCCAATAGGTTTTAGACAGGTTTGGGTCAATTTATTAACCTCTTCTTTTAGTTTTAACTCCTAGTTAATTAGTTTTACATTTACCATGTCTCTTTGTATTTTTATATTATATTGTTAATAAACATACTATAAACATACAATAGACCCCCAAGTGGTCCATTAATGATACAACTATCATGATATAAGTCCTTTTTCTGAACCATATATTTTTAGGAATATAATATCAATTAATAATATAATATGTTTTTTAAAAACTATTTTATGTCAATTTTGACACTATTGAGTATTTTGTTTTTGATAAATCTATAAAAGCATTATTACTTCAAATAAAATTCATATAACCAATCCTAATATGTCATATGAACCTAAAAAGTTTTTTTAATTCATAAAAAGTCTCAAATTATATTTATTTGGGTATTTATAATATCATTTGTCTTAATCTTTCATTAATATGGTAATTACTACATCATCATTGTGTCATAAATAAATTAAATTATTTATTGTCTAATTTTTTTAAATAAAATACCATTATGTAGAAAATATCTTTATCTTTCTAATGGATATTTATAATCGAATTTATCTTATGTATATCAATATATTAAAAATGTTTTATTTATTAAACATAGATTTTAACTCTTTTAACTCTTCTTTGAATTAAATAATAATAATTGCCCTAATCTAATACAAGTGGACTTAAATGATAATATTTTATTCCTAAGGTTGTTTTTGGTTGAGATACACTTGTAAAATAGAATTAGGACATGTGTTGAGGTAATATTAATACCATTTTTATCCTTAATTACCCTATTTACTTTTAACTGTGGTAAATAAAAGTAAAAATTTACTATTCACAAAAAATAATTTTTATCTTATTGAACCATATTTTACACCTTATATTAACTGTGTCTCTCATATTTTCAAAATTACACTCCCAGAAGCGGGAAATTAAGTTTTATTTGAATTTGAAAATTCCCCTTGGAGATGGGTAAAATACGGTGAAAAGTTCAATAAAACTTTTATATATCTAAAATTATTTTAAACTAACTCCAATGAATTAAATTGAACTTATATAGGTATTATGTATCTATTTTTACCTAAAATAAATTTAAATAAATTAAATAATTAATTAAATAAAAAGTCAGTTCTAACCAATAACTCAGTGTATTTCACTATTCATCAAAAATTGAAAGTTTTCAGAAAAATACCAAAAATTAACCCTAAGCTAATTTTGATAGTATGAATAAAATAATAATGTCTATTTTAAAAAATTCAAAACATATAATTTTCATTAATTAAATTAAAAATAACTCTCGTTTTCAAAACAAATATCGTGTTTTTAAGAAACAATAACTATCAAAAGATTGACACCTGTTTATGTATAATTTCAATGTGAAATTAAGTCAAATGACCAAAATTGGATTAAAGGTTATAAATATAATCTAATTATACTTCCAAAACATTAAAATGTATAATTAAACACTATAAATTATTTTGATTAAAAAAGTTGTTTTCAGTTAAAATATAGTATTTTTCCCTATTCACCCAAATATAAATGTTATCAGAAAAACATCAAAAATTTATTGAAACTAAATTATTATGTCCCAAAACTAAAGATAGAGTTTATTTTGTAAAATTGAATATATAAAAGTTTCAAATATTGGATTTAAAAAGGGTTCTCCATTAAAAGGCGGTAAAATTGAATTATTTGAAAAATAATTCTTTTATCTGAAAAAATGAATTTGTTCTTACATTATGTCTACGAAACTCATAATATGGATTCTAAAATTATAAGGATTATATAATGTTCAAAATTCAGTTAATACTATTCATAAATGCTTTTGAACAGCTAGTTTGGTAAGTCGTGCTGCGCTTGAACTCAGTGGTGTGTGTATTGCATGTTATTGCATTACGTCGAAGAAATAACATACTATGAAATATTGGGTTGTTACATTGCACTTGATAAATCATGATTAAACCCTCATTGAACTTGAATTATCATGATTAAACCCCAATTTAACATGGTGTATCATGATACTAAACATTACCCAATGCATTGGATCACTATCAGGGCGCATCATTTATAAACATTTTATTTCATGTATAAGTGTGCCACATGGATCATATAACATCAAATCATTAAACATCATCATTTATTCCACGATAAAGGAATGTAGAATACATACATTAAAATCAATAATCAATAAGTATATGTGCATAAAGTTGAATACCCTTGATAAATTGGCATAAGTATACATGCATAAAGTTGAATACCCTTGATAAATGGGCTAGGTATTCACTACATGATGATTTTTGCATGGAAAATCACAGTGCAATTTCGGGAGCATAACAATGTGACATAATAATTAATAAAATGGTTGATGAGATATAAAGTAGTATCTCATAATTTTTACATTAAATGGAAAGTAATTGGGTCATATAGATACATGTCCCAACCCATGGAATTTGGAAATATGAGGTGTAACATAATAATGTATCGAGAAGAAAAAAGAGAAATGGAATAACTCTTACGAAATTTTGGCATTGTGACGGGTGTACGTGGTAGGTATTAATGAGATATAAAGAGGTATATCATAAATAAAACATAATGGGAGAAGTATGGGGGAGGTAAAAAATCATACCCCAACATTTATAATTGAAAATAATAGGGTATATCAACATAAATAATCTTGAACAAAAATGATAATGGAAGAAATCACTTATGAAAATTCAGCATGGTAACGAGTATACATAAGGGTTAATAAAAGGGATAAATGAGATTGAAAGGGAATATCATCATTTTTAAATAACATGGTCAGTGAGGAGGAGATATAATAATATATCCCAAAATGGGTATAAAATAAATTCAAAGACATAACATGAAAATAATGCCTGATAAAAGAGGAGGGTGGAAGATCCCTTATGTAATTTTGGAAGAGTAACTATTGTGCATAAAGAATAATAGGGGGGGTTACTGAGAGGTAAAAGAGGATATCATCATATATTAATCAAATTTAATGTATGGGGGTCATGTAACATTATAACCAAACATTTAAATATGGAACTTAAGAAGCATAAAGTAAAAGTGTAGCTTGAATGGAAATGAGGAGAGTCAAATCCCGTACGAAATTTTGGCTTAGTAACGGCTTAGGTAAGGGTAAAAATGATGGAGGATAAATAACACCTAATTAAAATAATATCTAATGGACAGTAATATAATGTTTACCAAACAATCACATTATAACCATTCGAAATTAAAATAACTACATTCAAATAATATGCATGAATTTGAAAGGAGGAGAGGAATGTTAGGATCCCTTACATGGAAGTGTGATCCCAAAGGCTTGGGAGAGGCTTGAGAGAGGCTTAATTGGATCTTGAGGTGAATTTAAAGGATTATATATAGAGGAGGTCAGAGTTGGGTCATGTTCCAAATGGTTTTACTGAAGAGTAAATGGAGGTTGGTTGCTTTATATTAGAAATGAGAGGGAATTCTTTATTATTTTGGTTTTGGACACTACACATTAAACAAATCTAAACCACAAATCATCCTATGGTTTTCCTATGGTTTATTATATTTTTTAGTGGAAAATATTATTTTATAATGTCAATTTATGAAAATATTAAAATAATAGGCTTTCTTATGAGGGGGTGAGTCACACTCTCAAGGAAATTATTTTGAAATGTTAAAATATTTTATAAGCCTTGGAGGGTCCACTAGGCATTGTAAAATTAATCAAAAAAAATCTAATATCACATTATTTTAAAGATAAAACATATATTGTCTGAATATAAATTTTATAGTATTTTATTACATCACTATTGGGTCTTTATGATGTCATGAAACACATTATATATTTATAAGGCACTAAATTTTTATCCAAAAATTTGATTGTCTCAGAAAATTCTGAAAAATTAACCGTTGAATAATTTTAAAATCCTTATTCCAAAAATAATATTAATATTATCTAAATAATTTTTAAAATATTTTAATTTTCAGTTTTAAAAATAAAAATCGTCATTTATTGAAAATCTATGGGTTTTGACAAAACCAGTTTCCAAACTAAAATAAAAGTTACATTTGAATTCATAAAAATAATACGATCATTTATATTGAATAAAAATTATATTAAAATATTACTTTATTAAAATATTATTTTTTCAAAAAATTCATTAATTCATTAAAATAAATTCTTTAATTAAAAATACATTTTCAGTTTTATCGTATAAAAATATAATTCTTATCAAACTGAATTTTTAATCATTTATAGAGTAAAAACATTAAATAATAATTTTACTCATCACATATAATTAAAAGGAGTGTTATTATAATACTATTATAATAAAAATATAAATAAAACCTTTGTTTAATATAATATTTAAAATATTTTTTAAAAGTACTATTTTACCCAAAACATTAATTTCTCTATTTCATTATATTTTTATGAAAAACTATACTCTTACAAGAATTGACGGAATAAAAATTTTATTTATAAAAAGAGATTACATAATAAGTAACTAAATCCATATTACAAAAACCCCTTATAACACTCGTATAGGACCTATGGGTAAGGTGTCTGATTGTGACAGACTCCTGGGGAGGCTCGAATAACATTGCTCGAGTGGTAATCTATATTAACATCCACTTCTCTAGTTGGTGACTATGTTCAACCATAATGTTTTGAAGCTCAGTTTGGGCTTGGTCAAGAGAGAATCCTAGTGATGGTAACCTCTTCTTGAGCTCCGACAAAGGAGCTCCGTATGGAACAAAAGTACTTGTAGATTCCACCAGCTTTTCTTTTTGGATTAATAATTCCATTATCATTTCTATTTATAAACAAAAATAATACTCTTAAAATTATAATTGTTTCCAAAATTTATATTTTCCTTTGGAAATAATTGATCAACGATCATATAAGGTTCAAAAACATATAGTATCATTTCAATTTATACTTATAAAGTTTTTATTAATGTGAAAAAGTAAAACATACATTTTTAAGAAACAAAATATTTTTCAAATTTTCAGGTCTCAACATTCTTCCCACCTTAAGAAATATTTCCCTTGAAATTTCATTTGATGAACTATTGAAAAAACAGATGAGGGTACTTCTCCTTTATCACTTCAGTATGGTCTTCAGTCTTTCTTGTTGGCATTTCCTTCAAGGAGAAAGGGTTCATGCATCATGATGGTACTTTAATATTTTTTTCCTATATCATCTATTTCCTTTACCAAAAACTCCTAATCCATCTTTCATTATAACTATGGAATAATAGATAAGTTATAAAAAATGTATTTCTTATATAAATCATTGAGACATCATCTTGAACAAGTTTTCTATAAAAAGTCTTACTCATTCATCTTGAAATATTTAAAAATATGGTTTTGGTAAATCAGTTTTTGTATTTACCCAAAGAAATAAATCTACAATTAGATACATATAAGCTAATCGGAGGTCTCCCCATTCTAAATAATATATAAAATAATTTAGTGGATTGTAATTTTGAAATAAAGAGAATAATTTTAAAAGACCCTAATAGTACTTCCCACGCATAGCATGGTAATAAAGTTGAGAGTGAAAGATTCTCCAATAGACAGTGCCTAATTCTTGAATGGATTTGGAAATTCTATAGGCATTGGATGGCTCATTAAGTTCTTTTCATATAAAATTGATATTTGAAAAAGATTTAAAGTCATATGAAACTGAATTCAAGATAATATTTCCATGTAGTTCTTTAATAATAGAGAGAAATAAGAGGTGTTCGTGATCTTCCTCCTTCCATGTTTTTACTAAGAAAAAGAAAATAAAATTATGGGGTTTGAATACGTAGATAATAATAATGAATAAAAGAAAACTTTTTACATATAATGATAAACTTATATATCATATCCTAACATATGTTACTCTATGATTCAATCTAGGTTATCCGTGATCAATTTCATAACATATATTCTTATGGGAATTTTTTTGTTCCATTAATAAAGGTTCCTACTAAGCTTATGAATTCACCAAAGAATATCCCCCAAGAGTGTCAAACCAAGAGTGCATCAAGTATAGTTATTGTGTACCAGTTCTCATTCGATTCTAGCATAAAGTGGTGTTTTCCGGGATTACCCTAAGATATATATGTGCCAGAGCCACATCTACATGTTTGTATCTAGATAGGGATGTCTTTTCTTGACAAAACACTTACTCTATACCCAATAAAATTTAGATATGTTTTCTTTGTACATTGTCTTATCCCTAAGGCTTTCACTATTGCTTTCTAATCCTAATCCCAAAAATAACTTAACATATACTCTAATACAGACTATAGAAACCCTGCTATTTATTTCACACTTAAGCATGATTAATTACATAAACTTTTACTTAATAAAACTCTGAGAATAGAGAGGTCTAGTGTCTAAGGATATTAGTAACATTACATAACAACTTAAAAATTAAAATACAACATATTTATTGAAAACTTCTCAGACATGACCACAACCTTCCATCATACATAGCATTAAAAGGGATAACCTAAGCACATACATAAAAAGGGTGATCTATATAGCGCAGTAAGGGGGTAAACAAGGAATAGCATGAAAAAATAAATTACATGTTAGGAAATAAGAATATCAATGTAGCACAAGAGATACATGAATATAAAATCATGATATAGCATAATTATTATATCATTGACATGTGGAAACAACATATAACATGATATTAACATGAGCCAAGGCTCATTGAACATGTATTAGCATGGGTAGACCCTCATTGCACATGATTATCATGAGTATACCCTCATTTCACTTAAATTATCATGAGGAATACCTCATTTAAAATGGCTTATCATGATACTAGACATTTCCTAATGCATTGGAGTCCTATAAATGCACACCCTTTATAAACATTTCATTTCATGTATAAGTGTTCCACATGGATCATATAACTTGGAATCATTCAACATCAAAATTTCTTCCAAAATAAAGGAATATGAAATAAATACATGAAACTATATAATAAATATGTATATATTCAGAATTTTGAGTACCCTTGATAGAGAAATGGGCATGGTATTCACAACACGATGAGTTTGGCATGGAAAATTGTGGTGCAATTTCGGCAGCATAACGACGTGACCTAATAATTCGTAAAAATGGTTGAAGAGAGAAAAAGGGTTATCTCATCATATTTACATGAAATTTAAAGTAAGGGGGTCATATAGATACATGTCCCAACACATGTATTTTTTAAATAGTTGGTGTAACGTGTCAATGAAATTTGAAGAAGAGGAGAAACAGAATAACTCTTACGAAATTTGGGCATGGTAACAGGTGTTTGTGGGAGCGATTAATGAGAGATAAAGTGTTATATCATCTTCAAAAAATAATGAGGAAATTATATTAAAGGTTAAAAATAATACCCCATCATTTTCAATTTAAAATAAAAGGTATATCAACATAAATAAACATTGAAAAATTGAGAAAGGAAGAAATCTCTTATGAAAATCTGGCATGGTAACGAGTATACAAGAGGGTCCATAAGAGGCATAAATGAGATTGAAAGGGGATCTCATAATTTTTACATAACATGGAAATTTATGAGGATATATAATAACATATCCCAACATATTAATATAATAAATTCAAAAACATAACATTAAAATATTTCTTGATAAAAGAGGAGTGTGAAGATCCCTTATGGAATTTCGGCATAGAAATGGGTGTGCTTAAAGAATAATAGGGGGATTTATGAGAGTTAATGGAAGATATTATCATATATACATCAAATTTAAATTATTGGGGTCCTAAAAAATCATAACTGAACATATAAATTTGGAACATAAGAAGCATAATGTAAAAAAGTATCTTGAATGGTAATGAGAAGAGTGAAATCCCTTACAAAATTTTGGCATAGTTCAGCTTAGGTAAGGGAAAAATGAGGGAGGATAAATAATTCCAATATCCAATAAAAAGAAATGTATAGTAATAGAATTATTATAAAATAATCACATTATAACCTTTCTAAATTACAAGAACTACTTTCAAATAAGATGCTTGAATTGGAAAGGAGGAGAGGAAAGATATAATCCCTTACTTGGAAGTGTGATCCCAAAGGCATGGGAGAGGCTTTAGAGGGGATTCTTGGGTGCTTTTAGATCCTTGATAAGATTATATAGATATGAGGGAAGATATTTTTTGAGCTCTAAATGGTTTGAGTGAAGAGGATTGGGAGGTTTGGTGGGTATATATAGGAAATGAGAGGGAATTATTTATTATTTAGGTTTTGGACACTACACATTAAACTAATCAAAACCAAAACCCATCCTTTGGTTTTTTGCCATGATTTTATCCAAAGTGGAGTGGAAAATATTATTTGAAAAGTCCAATTGCCTAAAATGTTAAAATATTAATCTTTATTTTGTGGAGTCCAGTCGCACTCTCAAGGAAATAATTTTAAAATGTTAAAATATTTTAAAATAATTAGAGGGTCCACTAAGTTTTTTTAAAATTAATCAAAAAATTATATAATCACATTATATTATAGTTAAAACATATATTGTCCTAAAATACTTTTTACAATATTTTATTACATCACTATTGAGTCATTTTGATGTTATAAAAGACATTATATATTTATAATGTACTTAATTTTTACCCAACAATATGATCATCACATAAAATTATGAAAAACTCACTCTTGGATAATTTTGAAATCATGATTCCAAAAAAAAATTTGTATAATATATTTTCGAAATATGTTAATTTTCACTTTTAAAAATAAAATTTGGGGTTTATTGAAAATTGACGGGTTTTGACAAAAACAGTTTCCAAACCTTAATAAAAGTTATATTTGACTTTATAAAAATTATATTATGATTTATATTTAATAAAAAATATGTAATAATAATATATTATTATAATATTATTTACTCTAAAAATTCATTAATTTGTCAAAATAAATTCTTTTATTAAAAATATAATTTCAGTTTTATCGTATGAAAATATAATTCTTATCAAACTGAATACTTAATCATTTATGGAGTAAAATCAATAAGTAATAAATATAAACATGAATTATAAAAGAATTATAGTTCTTATAATACTATTTTAATAACAATATTAATAAAACCACAATTTAATATAATAATTAATAGATTTCACCAAAGTACTATTTTACCTAAAAAACCAATTTATCTAATTCATTATATTTTTAAGAATGAATATTCTAACACATGAGTTGATGTAATAATACTTTTATTTATAATAATTAATTACACAATAAGTACCCAATTCCTTATTTCATGACCCCTTATGACACCTGCATAATACCTAAGGGTAAGGTGGGAGATTGTCATAGGCTTTTGGGGCGTCTAAGATTACATCGCTCAAGTGGTAATCTCTATTAACATCCACTTCTCCCATAGGCGATTCTGTTAAATTATAAAATATTGAAGCTCAGAATGGGATTGGTCAAGAGTGAATCCCACTTATGCTACCTCCTTCCTGAACTCCAAAAATTGAGCTTTGTATGGAACAATTTCACTATTAGATTCCATCAAATCTTCTTTCTGAATTAATTACCCCATTATCATATATATATATATAAACAAAAATTATAACATTAAAATTATTATTATTTACAAAATTTATATTGACCTTCATCCATAATTGATCAATGTTTATATAATATTTTAAAACTGATAGTTACATTTCAATTCATCCTTATATAGTTTTAATTAACGTGAAACTGAAAGATATACATTTTTAGGAAACAATATATTATTCAAAATTTCTGGTCGTTACAACTTGTACCATCCATGTATCATCACATATGAATACCCTTCACTGTATTGAAAATAATAATACCCTTTTCACATTGATACCTATAATCTTTTATGAAATTTTATTTGATCCTTCCAGTCTCATGAAATTTACTTATTCTTCTTACTTATATGAGTTATTCGTCATAATGAATAATGTATCACCATTCATGGTGAATTTAAAACCATCACAATGGTTTTAACCTTCTTACACATTATGATCCTATAGAACATTCTTGTTCCAACTGCACTTGAGTAACTTGTTCTTATGCCAACTAAATGTGTATCTTTAGCATTAACTAAACCCATGTCAATATTTTTCCAACTATCTCAAGTAGACATGTGAACCCTTATATGAAAATGCATTCTATCACTTTTCAATCTTATAGATTAATGTAGTATCCTAATTAACATTGAGGATAATTAATTAGATGCAATTACCTATATTCACAATGTGTTTAGCTTGATGTAGGTTTTTTATATCCAAAAAAACTCTTTGCATCTAAAAACATGTCCTTATGACGAAATATATTTTCATTATACTATAACTCATATGATATCCATTTATCATTATAGTTTTCATATTGTTATAGGATAACACTTTTATTTTCATACCACGTATTTAAATATAATGGAAGTTTCTATAAGTTGCATCATTGATACTACTTACATCATAACTCTGATATATAAAATGTGTGTTTATGAATTACCCCACGCTACATTTTTTGTCATTGATAAAATGTAAAACATTATCATTTATCCTTCTCATTAACATCAATTATGTGATGTATATAAGGTAATGTGCATTTAAGAATTACTTCATAACTCGTTATATTGGTTAATGATTTCGTGATCAATATATTCTTTGACACATCAGGCCAAAGATACTCATATCATCTTACCATGCATAATCCATGCTTCATTTTTCCATTTTTTAATTATATAAAGAAATATAATTAAGTATATTTACCTTACGATTACCCTTTTAATATTTTATTCAACTAATTTTATAAGCATTGTGGAATACATTTATTTCTAATGGTTTATTTGTTAAAAACTAATTACATACATTGATAATATATAATGTGTTTAGATCAAATAAGTATAAATACCATACTAAGTTGTGGGTACAAATTAAATAAAGCTACAGTGGATGATGTTCGAAACCTGGTCCTCCTTAACTCACCTCCACATGTACAGCAGGGGTGTAACCATTGAACTATGTCCCATAGGGATAAATACCATACTAGATATATCCTAGATATCCACTTTGCTTTTTTTTTGAAAAAATATCTTTTTTGAAATTGGGTAAATAATTATTACTTTTATATTCATCACTTATTCCCTATGATTCATATATTACATGAGTATTGATCACCAAAAACAACATTAATTCCTAAACCAGGAAAAATTTATCCTTACATCTAAAAGACATGTGAGATAAATGCTTATGGTTAAACTCAATAAAATTTCTATAAGACTCATTCCATTGGAAATATTGAAGTCATGTACAAGTCACCGCTGACTTAGGAATCACCCTTTATCAGCTTGTTGGAGAAAACACATGACTTCTTGTAAGATTTCTATAATCACTTGGTTAACATATTTAAATACACATATGTGATTGGTATATTGTATTTGAATCCCAATAAATATTATCTAAACATTACTTTTATATTGATTATTATTTTTGGAGAAGCGATAACTTGCTTCTTTAATTAAAATTATTTTTCTTAAACTTCCATAATTTTAATTAATTATATAAAAAGCGAATAAGCTCTTGTTTGTTAACCAAACTCATTGAATTGAAGGTCTTTGATAACAAGATTCTATCATTACATGCTATTGGAACTTTCACCTTTCTATTTAATATTTTATCCATTAGAATTAATATTAAACTGTCTTTTAGATTCTTATTTACATTTTGAACCTTACCTAAATAAATAAATAAACATTTACTAAATATTATTCATTTTGTAACCTAAAACAAGACTTCGGTAAATGTTTGAAAATAATATTTGAATAGGATGTATTGAATGATCATAATATTCCATTCAATTAACACGTATCTAATGTGATCATTATCTATTCATATTAGTGTTTCACTTTCTCCTCGCATACTTCTCAAATAGGGACATCATGTTATATCATCGATGTTTGGATGTAGTGATCACAACTAGCATCAAATGTTGATGATAGAATTGTGACATAACCATAATATTCCCTACTCATGAGTCTCTTGTATATAATTTTTACACCCTCTCTTCCCAAGGTATCTTAACAGGTATATTGAGGGAACTTGAACCTTGAATTTCCAATACTGTTTTATTTTTCCCAAGTGTCAATAATACACTTTGAGACTCGTGCTAGTGAAGAGAATTACTTTATCCATTATTTATCAAATTAATTTATATGGTATAAAATTACATTTTGTATAAAAAAATCTATAAGATTATTACTTTTTATATTGATTATCAATTTATACATTTTGATTAATTATTTAAATCATTAAATGGATCCCACTATTTTTTTCAAATTCATGGAACCCTCCATGCTAGTATTAGAATATTCTGTCATGTGATTATTCTAGTGTAATAGATCCATGAACCACTCATAATTGTCTAAAATCGCTGGTTATTTCACTACATGGAGGATTCAAGGTAGGTGTTTGGTTGGCCGACATCATTAACTCATGGTTCCTTGATCTATTGAGTGAAGTCCCAGCTTCTAAAATCATGACATGATTCACACCACACATGACTATAAAATTAGATAAAATTTTAATTGTAATATAATTACAACATATTTAGTTATATAAACCCACCACTCTCATTATAGCTAACTGACATTAAGATTCACCATCACCTTTGGCTGCCGAGCACCCCAAACACCCAGTTTTTTCCAACATTGAAAGATGAAAGGCGGTTATGACTTAATACTTCTTTAGGGTTTTTTTCTCTTACGTGACTTAGGGAAATCATTTTATATTAGATAAGAAATTTCTTTGTGATCTCACTCACAATTGACTATGAGATAAATATAAAAATATTCATCGTGTCATAGGTTCATTTTATCTAAGTAGGATTGTTTATTATTCAATGTGATCGAGAATAATCTGCACATTAACAAAATAATAGACCATGATAGAATAAAATAATGACCTAATTGTGCGCCGATTCTAATGGTTGATCCATTGAGTAAATAGTGGATCAACTTAGAAGCTATGGTGAACACCTTGACCTGTATCTCTTGTGACTCCAGTTGCAGCACTTTCCCACACAATGCATCCAACTCTTGTATGTTGTGTCTGCTTAGATCAGTTCAAAGTTCATCACATGATAGTCTCATCATTATACAATAATATTCACCCATAGATAAGAGGGTCTCAAGAGTATAGAATACTAGAAAGAAATATTGAAACGTTTTCCCTTCTATATGTAATGATGTAGAGGACTCCAAGATCGCCTTAAAAAACTACTCATTACAAATAACAATTGCAATAATAAATTAAATAATAAAATAGATTGGGGAACAGACACTTTATTAAAAAAGTTAAGGGAAAATATAGATCCATTTTGAAGAAGTTAGGGAGAACCCAATACATTCCCCAAGCCTAGAGGCATACAACCATAGATTTGTGTGGTAAAATCCTATTGGTACAAATCCCATTAAAAGTAAGAAACCCATAATCCCTAGTTATAATATGGTGCAACCATGCCATACGCACTACATCACGCTACAAAAAGGTCCCCCTATCACATAGACGGTCAAAGACCCACCATCCATAGTTTCCAACACCCTGGAGTCATCATATAGATTTAGGCATGTGGTGATGTCTCCCCATCCCCAACACGAATCCCCGTCAACCAATGTCTCATGAAGTCTCACCCTTGCATAGGTCAGCTCCTATAGAAATCGGAAAATGCCGTAAATACCATTCATCTAAAGAACTAATGACACAATGAATACCAGATATGATCAAAGAAATTAGATCTCTCCTAGGAAACCACATCTGGAATCAAAGACCTGACCTTTAGAGCTTCCACTGCAAACACATACATACCTAAAAAATCCTTCCTCGACAGCCATTGACATAAGTCAGAGCCAACAGTGGCCCGATCTGGAGGGGAAAGACTATCTTCTTTGTGACCCCAAGCCAGTACCATAACCACCTTAGTTGTAGAGACAATATCATATATGCATGTATCTGATTCCATAATAATATCTCTAGAACCCGCCATCCTCCATAGAAGCTATCGTCCCCATCATCCTGCAGACTCAGCGATGGAGCATCATGCGACCGCCAACGTGATGAGGGTCGTTTGAAGCCCTATAACTCATCTCGCACTTCACAGTAGTAGATAAATTCAATTAATAAATTAAAATCTCCACACACTTCTTCAATCTAATATTCATTAAAATAATTTATATATATGTGGGTTTTAGAAAAAAAGTTGTGGAAAAGGGAAAGGGTTTGAAATATTTTTAAAAATTGGTCTTTAAAGGTGTGAACCCCATTCACGCATCTTCAGCATGGAGAGATGCGTGAATGGGGTTCATGATTCCTTCATCCTATCTTCGAAGGATGTGTAAACCCCGTTCAGGCATCCTAGCAATGTTAGATGCATGAACGGGGTTCACACATCCTTTATGAATTCTCTAAAGGATGCATGAATCCCATTCACCCATCCTCATGAAAGGTTAAAAAATTCATCAATTATTTATAGGCAAAATTTTCTTATATATTTGATTAATTCAATTACAGGCCCTTTCTATTTAGCATTTTTTTTGTTAACAAAGGAAGAGAGACTTAGAAAAACATTTATATTTCTATAACATGATCTTCGTAAATTTTCTTCATTAATTAGATTTGATTCTAATTGATATATTAATTCTTTCATTAATTTAATATTTCTCCATTTACCTCCCCAGAAAGAGATACTCATAAACATTAGTTTTTAATTCTTACATAACTTCACCAAGGATTATTTTTTTCAATACTTATTCTTACATATGATAACACATTATTAACCCTCTGAAGGATTGTTTCTTATTTTAGAAGAATGTGAAATAAATCATTTTCATAATTTCCATAATTTTATCACATGATGGAGGTATTTTAATAGTAAAATCCTCCAGTGAAGATTGTAAAGACCCATATAATTCAAGGGATTTTTTTATAAATTTTCTTTGGGATTTTACAAGAACGCAGTTTCTGATGGCGCCTGATTCTGAGGCCCAGCATGCCCAGAATCAATTTCTGAAGTTAGGCTCAGGTACGTTCAGTGAATGAACAAGCGGGTTTTTCTATCTTTTGAACCGGTGCTCGGAATTGAAATCCAAGGGCACTGATGAACTCGCAGCGCCGTTAATTGCTTAGGAACACCTTTTCTGGAGTTTTGTTTGCTTGGGTGTGGTTATTTAAATTTTGGGTTAACTAATTGAATAAAATAAAATGAGGCAAACACTTTATTTTATTTAAAGTTGTTTAACCTAAGCTAGGCGGTTGAAGTAGGACCCACCATATCCTACTCCACTAGGTAGGATATTTGTGGGGTGGGGCCCACACGAGCCCCACCATTTCAACTTCCATGAAACCCCCACCTTTAATTAGGTAACGCACCCACACCCCCACACCCCCTTTTAATGAGAGTCAACTCTTACGTTTAACTTAATGTTTAAACGCCTCATTAATTTGGGTGGTTTAAACTTCTCATTTAATTGATTGATTCTTTTTTGAATTTCAAAACATTTGGCGTGAGAAATAAAATAAGACAAACCCTTATTTTATTAGAGTTGTTGGGTTGTGAGTGGCTTGGGAGAAATCACTGAAAGCCTTGAAGAACTCCTTCCTCGACGAAGAACGCGAAGAACACGGAGAATGTAGACCTCCAATGAAGGTCGACAAGAATGCTGGATCCTCGGAGATCGATGACGCGACGCTGAAGAATATTTTCTCCGCGACGCGACGATCCCCCTTCCACGACACCTTATTCCGCGACGTGCAATTCCGCGATGAACCTTTGTTAAACCTTTTCTTCGAGGTAGGGAATTTATTTGTGATTGTTAATGAACCCATGTTTACTTCCTTATAAATCAAAGAATGCAGATCGACTAAATATTAAGTTGATCCGCGAAGAATATGTTTGCGGGTTGGGAATTCTTGATTTCGGGAAAAACTGTTGGGGTTGATTACTTCTGTTCGTGAAAAATCCTTTGTCGTTCTTTGTCTTTTGGCCGCTTGTTATCAACTTAACGGGAGGAGGTCGGACCACACGAACACGACCGACTCTCCTCCCCCTTTGCTGTTTTGCTCGTTGCGGAATGAACGAAGGCGGCGCGGTGCAATGTCACCGCGCGGAAAACAAGAAGGAACGTGACGAAGAAGCACGGCACCGTCGTGCAGCGCCGTTGAGGCCGAACGAAACCGCGGCCGGAGTCGGGGCTGCGGAGGAAATTCGAAGACTCTGCTGGTTGATTGTTGTGTGCGGATTGACGAACAATGACAAATGAGGCTGCAAAGTCAATTTGAAGCCTCCGCAGTGAAGGTCGGGTCCCGAGAGGACCGTTGGCGAATGCGGCAAGTAAAAAGGACCACCGGAGCACGTCTGGTGGTCTGCGGAAAATCCTTCCGGCACACCATGCCGGCCCGGCGGCGTCGGTGGCGGGAGGTGGCGGCCGGCACCAGCCAGCCGCCAGGAGGCGGCGGCGCCCGGCGCGCCATCGGAAAGGGATACCACGGCTGAATCCGCGACAGCATGTGGCTGGTCCCGCGGCCACGCGGGACCAATGGCGACGCGGTGCCAGGCAGTGTCGCTAGCAGGGAGCGACCCCCATGCGGGGGCCACAACTTCAATTAGGGGGGCGCGCGCCTCCCCCCCTGTCCGCTCAGCTCGGCTCACCGAGCTAGCCATGCGGCCGCTCGAGCACGCCAGCCCAGGCCGCGCCAGCTGGGCTGGGCCCTATGGGGCCTGACCCGGACCCGGGAGGGTCGACCTGGTTTGGGCCGACCCAGGGGGGGTCTCGTGCCGGGTCGGACCGGGCCCGAACCCCCTATTTTCAGGAAGTTTCCGTTCAAACCCCCATATCATGGGATGCAGACCTCCGATCGATGCACCTTCAATTGTGATGTGTTCCTTGGATCAAGACGGTCATTTCGGTATATTACACTCAAGGTTTCAAAGAAATTTGGGAATGGCCGAGTTGGTTCGAACACAAAACCAAACGGGCCCTCGGAGCGGAAGCGCTTATAACTTGAGCTCCGGACATCCGATTGACATGCCATCAACTTTGTTGGATTAATCATGATGAGACGGAAATTTTGGCATAATTCTTCCGTGGTTTGAACGCAGATGGATAGTGGCCAGGTTGGATTGTACCCGACATCCAACCGGGCCCCTGGAACGGAAAAGTTGATAACTTTCAGACCGGATGTCTGTTTGGCGAACCGTCAGTGGCGTTGGTGATCACGTTGATAAAGGGTCCATATGAGTATACCCTATGAGTGTTCAAAGTACAGTTGAGATATGGCTGGGTTGGTTCATACACGAAACCAACCGGGCCCCTGGGACGAAAAGGCTAATAACTCACAGACCAGACGCCCGATTGACGTGTCGTCTGTTGTGTTGAGACCCCCTATGACAAGGCGGTCCTTTGAGATACTTATTCGTGGTACTTTGTGATACTTAGAGTATCGACCTGTAGCTCGTGGAGTGTACCCTCCTAGAGACGAGCGTGCGGAGTATGGAGACCATGTAGCCGGCTGAGACCTGACGACCGCTTGACCGACTCGACTTGGAGTGAGTCGACTAGCCCAGTGGACGGAGCAATAATTTGTTAGGGTGCAGAGCCATGGATAATGGAGCACTACTGAGTTTGGGCGCAGACCCGCGGTACTCGTCCGGAGAGTAACTCTGCAGGCTATTTGGGGGGATGCACAACTGTGTTTGTGTGGCATACCCTGGCGAGAAGCACTACTATGTTTGGGTGGCTGGCCCGCGGTACTCGACAGGAGGAGTACTTCAGCAGTCATATGTTAGTGAGTAGTACCTTGGAGTCGTGAGAGGACCACTGTACACTCCAGAGACGGGGCTCTTCATCAGTTACAGTTTTGATAATGAAAATACTGGTTTGAGCTGAGTCTATGAGATTTGTGTTTACCTCATGATTGAGATGGGTCACTTGATAACTTAGGTATATGTATGGGCATATACCTGGGTGGGGGTTATCCGTTTATTTTATAAACTTTGTGTTTCCTCATGATTGAGATGGGTTACTTGATAACTTAGGTATATGTATGGGCATATACCTAAGTAGAGGTTATCTGTTTAGATTCTTCTTTGTGGTTATCCTTGTTGGATTAGTGAGACCTTGAGGGTCTTGGGGTCCCTACTGCGTATCTTTATACTCACCCCTGCACAAGCTATGCCCACAACTCGTTCTGTTGGTTGCAGACGAAGGGCAGTGTAGATAGAGGCCGAGTGTTCGAGGACTGGACGGTACCCAGAGGTGGAACTCACGATGAGACAGTATCCGGTGGTGGACTTCACGACGATATGACACTCGGAGGAGGTTGACGGGCGAGAGCGTTGTGGAGGCTATCTGTAACTACTCATTCAGGTAGGACCGTGGTGGACGATCTAGGAGATGCGCTATCTGTACCTAACTTTCAGGTAGGATCCAAGGAGGATGACCCAGGTGCTGTTTCCTTTCTTCCTGCTATTTGTCTTTTTCTGTTGTACTTTCGTTCAGTTGTATCTGTACTTTCAGTTGGGTTTGTATTCTGGACCATTTACTTTTCAGCACATTCTTTTGTACTTAGTGTTTTTCTTCCGCTTGTACTCTGTGGTGTTTTGTTTACTTTTATAAAAGCAATGCCTTCCCAATTTTTGGGATTTACGCCTTTGGTGCTAGTCACCAGTCCCTGGCCTATGGAAGGTGGGTTTGGGGTAGTCAAGACATGGGCCCCGAGGATGGGTCGTGACAAATTGGTATCAGAGGAGTCGGTTCTACAGAAGAACTTATAACTCTGATATTTTTTTCTTTCTCCGAAGCAATAGAGTTAAGGGTAGCGAGTGTGGTTTTCAGTTCAGGGAATCCATTTTTGGGGCGGGCGGCCAACGTATCCATACACTAGGACCCTGACAACTGATTTCCGACTTTGTGCACAAAAACACTGATTGCGTGTGAGTTTTCAAATGTTTTTCCCTTAAAACAGATCAAACCAGGTCAGCTCACCAGGTATAATCATTTGACCGTGTCGCGTATGTTTCTTTCAGGATGCCTCTGCATGGATGATCAGCTAGAGCCCGGAGAGATGTATGTACTGGCAGCCTGCTGAACAACGAGGCTTCGGTATAGGGCCCTCTTGCAGTTGAGGCACCAGCGGTACTACCACCCGTTGGACCACCAATGCCACCATCCCCAACAGCAGAGAGTGCATGTCGCTTGAGTGCACTGCACGAGTTCTAGCGCAAGAGGCCACCCAGGTTCAGGGGAGAGATGGACCCGCAGGCAGCTGAGGATTGGCTGGAGGCTGTGGTGGGAATTTTCAGGATAGTGGATACACCAGCGGACATCAGGGTGATCTTTGATGCCAGCCTCCTTCAGGAAGCAGCTGAGATATGGTGGAGCCACTTGTTCCAGTTTTGGGACGGGACGACCTTCACTTGGGAATACTTTAAGACCTTCTTCAGGGTATAGTTCATAATAGTGGCTCTACACCCCGAGCGTGTTCAGGAGCTGCTGCCTTGCTGCATGTTTTTCCATTAGTATCCGAGTCATCTGTAGGCAGTAGACAGATGATGCAGAGGTCCAGGAGGACCAGACCAGCAGTGGGGCGATCTCGGTTTTTAGTATCGGTGGTGTGGGGCACCCGGGTTGGGGTCAGATCCAGGAATGCCAGAAACGGACAGTGTTACTCCTACGGCAGGATGGGGCACATGGCACGTGACTGTCCGACCCCCTCGCACAGTTTATCCGCAGGCATTGGGAGATCCACTGAGGCAGAAGCAGTGGCGGGTGCTTGACCAACATCCTAACGGTGGACAAGGCAGTAGGGCTCTGAGATCAGTCGGACATGAGAAGAAATAGTGGATACCTTTTTTTCTTGGTACTTCTAGTTCCATGTTGATGTTGTTTTTGTGTCTTTGTACTATGAGCTACAGTAATAAAAAGACACTTATCATTGTGATGTTGGCTTTCATGCCCTTTTGTTTGGTTGATACTGAGAGGTCTCAGTTAAAACTGTTGACTTGACCCTCACATTATAGATTTCTATTGGAGGAGACCTAGTGACCTCACACTGATGCCGACAGTGTGACTCGACCCTTGGAGGCGAGAGTGATGGTTGGATCTCTTGGTAGTAGTTTCGAGGACTTACGACATCATCCATGTCATGAATGCATCATTCATGTCAGGATTGACTGTATTAGGCAATGGGCATGGTTCATCTAGGGGATGAGACTGAGTTTCTCTTTTCGGTAAAGGAGAAATCTTAGCAGCTCTTACAGATCATAGGAAAAGAAGGTTTAGATCATCCAGGAGCGGATGAAGACTGCACAGTGCAATAAGGAATAGGAAACCGACACCAGTATTAGGGACTCGGACATGTTAAATGTTTCAATAAAAGGAAGCTTAAAGAAGAGATGAGTCTGAAAAGCAGCAGACGTGGAGGCAGAGCTAGGAGAACAGTATGAGGTGATGTACATTTTAACATGCTACAACCACCCTCCTTAGTTGTCCCCGCCAGGCTCAGGGAGCTGGAGGGCGGGGGAAGGGTGCGGCTGCATGCGATCAAGGAGTGTGACCCAATGGCTCTAAAAATGATTCAAGGGATAGTCTGTGTCCACTACTAGCTGACGTAGTAACAGATGTTAATATTAATCATTCCTTCCTTTCACAAATCTTGTCCCATACCAAGAGTTTCCAGTAAGCCGTATACTTTACCCTCATGTCTGGAGATACCTTAGGAGAAGACTCGATAATCACACTTATGCCGATAGTGTGGTCAGACCCTCGAGGTGAGAGTTTCGGTGGGAATTTCTTGGTGGCAGTGTCGAGGCCTTACGACGTTGGTTTGAGTATGGACTGGGAAATCACAGTTCATACACAAATTGACGGTATTAGGCAAAAATGTTCTGGTTTAACTACAATGTCGGGATGGGTTTTCCTTGGTTGGAGAGAAGGAAACCTGAGGTAGTATAGGATAAAATCATGCATTGGAGGGTGTGGCCTATCACTCTTGAGTCGGTCAACCTTACCCTCGTGGCAGCAGGAGTTTTGAGTTTCAGTTCTATACAGGAACAGGAGGCCTCTTGAGTTCGAGGATGACGATCACGACCTTATAAGGGTCTCACCTTGATGAGGTTTACGGAGATGTGGAAAAGGCGACAAGTTATCTCTGAGGTTCAGTGGACCTTTTCAAGTCCTCAGTAGGGTAGGCAATGTGGCTTACCGCTTGACCCATCCACCTCAGCTGCACCAGGTGCACGACGACAACCACGTATCTCGACTGGGAAGATACGTGCTTGACCCGACACATATCATCGACCATGAGAAGCTGGACATTTGCGATGGGGTGACTTTTGTGGGGTTTCAGTAGGAGTTGAAGATCGACAGGAGCGGTCCTACAAGGATGGTCAATTCCTCTTGTGCGCTTTTATTGGAAGCATGGGAACTTCCAGGTGAGCACATTTGAGCGGAAGGCTCAGATGCGTGCTCAGTACCGCTTTTGTACCCCTAGTTTGTGTTAAAGCTTTATTAGGACGTAAATCCCTCAGGTGGGAGTTATGTAAAGACCCGTAAAATTCCAGGGAAATTTTTTTTTCTTAATTTTCTTTGGGCTTTTACAAGAACACAGTTTTTTACGGCACCTGATTCCGAGGCCCGGTGTGCCCGGAATCAATTTCCGAAGTTCGGCTCGTGTACGTTCAGTGAACGAACAAGCGGGTTTTTCTAACTTTTGAACCGGTGCTCAGAATTGAAATTCGAGGGCACTGATTAACTTGCAGCGCCGATAATTGCTTTGGAACACATTTTCAGGAGTTCCGTTTGCTCGGGTGTAGTTATTTAAATTTTGGGTTAACTAATTGAATAAAATAAAATGATGCAACCAATTTATTTTATTTAAAGTTGTTTAACCTAAGCTAGGTGGTTGAAGTAGGACCCACCATATCCTACTCCACTAGGTAGGATATTTGTTGGGTAGGGCCCACACGAGCCCTACCTTTTCAACTTACACAAAACCCCCACCTTTAATTAGGTAACGCACCCCCCCCCCCATTTAATGAGAGTCAACTCTTACGTTTAACTTAATGATTAAACGCATCAATAATTTGGGCGGTTTAAACATCTCAATTAATTGATTGATTCGTTTTTGAATTTCAAAACGTTTGGTGTGAGAAATAAAATAAGACAAACACTTATTTTATTAGAGTTGTTGGGTTGTGAGAGGCTTGGGAGAAATCACTCGAGGCCTTGAAGAACTCTTCCTCGACGAAGAACGTGAAGAACGCGGAGAACGCCGACCTCCAACGTAGGTCGACGAGAATGCCAGATCCTCGGAGATCGACGACGTGATGCCGATGAATATTTTCTTCGCGACGCGACGATCCCCCTTCTACAACGCCTTCTTCCGCGATGTGCAATTCCACGATGTACCATTATTCAACCTTTTCTTCGAGGTAGGGAATTTATTCATGATTGTTAATGAACCCATGTTTACATCCTTCTAAATCAAATAACGGAGATCAAATAAATATTAAGTTGATCCGCGAAGAATACGTTTGTGGGTTGGGAATTCATGATTTCGGGAAAAACTATTGGGGTTGATTACTTTTGTTCGGGAAAAATCCTTTGTCGTTCTTTGTCTTTTGGGCCGCTTGTTATCAACTTAACTGAAGGAGGTCGGACAACACGAACACGGCCGAATCTCCTCCCCCTTCACTGTTTTGCTCGTTGCAGCACGAACAATGGCGGCGCAGTGCAACGACACCGCACGAAAAAGAAGAAGGAATGTGACGAAGAAGCGCGGCGCTGTCGTGCAATGCTGTTGAGGCCGAACGAAACCGCGGTTGGAGTCAGGGCCGTGGAGGCGATTCGAAGACTCCGTTGGTTGATCGTTGTGCGCGGATTGAAGGACGACGAAAAACGGGGCATCAAACTCAATTTGAAGCCTCCGTAGTGAAGGTCGGGTCTCGAGAGGACCGTTGGTGAAGGCGGCGAGCAAAACGGACCACCAGAGCGGCGTCGGTGGCCGGAGGCGATGGCTGGCACCGGCCAGCCGCTAGGAGGCGGCGGCGCCCGACGCACCGCCGAGAAGGGCCACTGCAGCTGAAGCCTCGTCCATGTTGGAACAAGGACGATGCGGCGCCGAGCCGCGTCGCTGGTAGGGAGCATCCCCCACGAGGGGGTTGCGGCTTCAATCAGGGGTGCGCGCGCGTCCCCCCTGTCTGCTCAGCTCGGCTCGCCGAGCTGGCCACGCTGTCGCGCGAGCACGCTACGTCGGGCCGGGCCGCGCCAGCTGGGCCGGGCCACGCCCACTGGGCCGGGCTGCACCCTATTAGGCCGGACATGGACCCGGGTCAGGTCGACCTGGTTCGGGCCGACCCAGGTGGGTCTTGGGCCGGGTCGGACCGGGCCCGAACCCCATATTTTCAGGCATTTTTTGTTCAAATGCCCATATCTTGGGCTACAGACCTCCGATCGACGCACTTTCAGTTGCAATGAAATACTTGGATCGAGACGGCTGTTTCAGTATATAACCCTCAAGGTTTCGTAAAACTTTGGGTATGACCGAGTTGGTTCGAACACGAAACCAACTGGGCACTCGGAACGGAAGCGCATATAACTTGAGCTCCGGACGTCAGATTGACGTGCCGTCAACTTTGTTGGAATCCTCTTGATGAGAAGGAACTTTTGGAATACTTATCCCATGGTTTGGATGCAGATGGATAGTGGCCAGGTTGGATTGTACCCGAAATCCAATCGGGCCACTAGAACGGAAAAGTTGATAACTTTCAGACCGGACGTCCGTTTGAAGAACCGTCAGTGGTATTGCTGATCAAATTGAGAAAGGGTCCCTATGAGTATAACCTATGAGAGTTATAGGTATAGTTGAGATACAGCTGGGTTGGTTCGCACACGACACCAATCGGGGCCCCTAGGACGAAAAGGATAATAAATCACAAACCAGGCGCCTGATTGGCGCGCCATCTGTATCGTTGATACCCCCTATGACAAGGCGGTCCATTGAGATACTTATTAGTGGGAACGTGCGATACTTGGAGTATCGACTTGTAGATCGTGGAGCGGACCCTCTCGGAGACGAGCATGCGGAGTACGGAGACCGTGTAGCCAGCTGAGACCAGACGACTTCTTGACCGAATCGACTTGGAGTGAGTCGACTAGCCCAGTGGACGGAGCACTACTCTGTTTGGGTGCAGACCCATGGTGGACGGAGCACTACTGAGTTTGGGTGCAGACCCGCGATACTCGTCCGGAGAGTAGCTCTGCAGGCTATTAGGGGGGATGCACTACTGTGTTTGGGTGACATACCCCAGCGGGAAGCACTACTGTGTTTGGGTGGCTGGCCCGCGGTACTCGAAATGAGGAGTACTTCAGCAGTCTTATGTTAGTGATCAGTACCTTGGAGTTGTGACAGGACCACTATACACTCCAGAGATGGGGCTCTTCAGCAGTTACGGTTTCGATAATGAAAATCTTGGTTTGAGATGACTCTATGACCTTTGTGTTTACCTCATGATTGAGATGGGTCACTTGATAACTTAGTTATATGTATGGGCATATACCTGGGTGGGGGTTATTCGTTGATTTGGTAATCATTGTGTTTCCTCATGATTCAGAGGAGTTACTTGATAACTTAGGTATATGTATTGGAATATACCTAAGTAGAGGTTATCTGTTGAGATTCTTCTTTGTGGTTATCCTTGTTGTATTAGTGAGACCTTGAGGGTCTCAGGGTACCTACTGAGTATCGTTATACTCTCCCCTTCACGGGCTATGCCTGCACCTCATTGTGTTGGTTGCAGACGACTGGCAGCGCAGACAGAGGCCGAGTGTTCGAGGACTGGACGGTACCCAGAGGTGGACCTCACGACGAGACACTATCTGGTGGTGGAATTCATGATGAGATGACACTCGGAGGTGGTTGACGGGCGAGAGCGATGTGGAGGCTATCTGTACCTACCCTTCAGGTAGGACCGTGGTGGACGATCCAGGAGCTGTGCTATCTATACCTACCCTTCAGGTAGGATCCGAGGAGGATGACCTAGGAGCCGCTTCCTTTCTTCTAGTTGTTTGTCTTTTTCTATTGTAATTTCTTGCAGTTTTAGCTGTACTTTCAGTTGGGTTTGTATTCTGGCCCATTTACTTTTCAGCACTTTTTTTGTACTTAGTTTTTTTCTTCCTCTTGTACTCTGTGGTATTTTGTTTACTTTTATAAAGGAAATGCCTTCCCATTTTTCAGGATTTACACCTTTGGTGCTAGTCGCCAGCCCCTAGCCTATAGAAGGCGGGCTTGGGGTAGTCACGACACGGGCCCCGAGGATGGGTCATGACAAAGATTGTGTACCAGTAAAACATGTGTCCTTTTATAAAGTTTGAATAGGTATTTTCTCAAAATTGGCCAAATGAACTTCTAATTCCATACATTTGATGTTGTTTTTTTATCTTCAATCATAATCATCTACTCTTCATAGTTATTCATTATTCATTGAAATTCTTCTTCATGAAATTTATTTTTTTTAAAAAGAATCATGTTAAATGATTTTAGGATTAAAATCATTGAGATCAATAATATTTTTCATGATTTCTTGATGTTCAAAAATATTTTCATCCAGATTATTAATATTTATTAATGAATACCAAATAAAATTATTAATTTTGGAAGATAATTTGATGACTGTAAGACACTTATTAAGAAAACTATAACTCTATAAATGATAATAGTAATGGACATATATTATGTATTGTAAATCAAAAATCAACCTAATCTTTGCCTCTGGTGTGGATGCTCTTTTTTCCCACATCCAGGTGTATACTGGACACATCCACGTTATGTCCGTCTCTGTCGGCACTCTAGCATACGCTGCACATCATCCTCAGCAGCCACCCCCACATCCTACTGTGTGACAGGCGGTGGATGTACAGTCTCGCTGTCTGTACCCTGTCTTGCATCTAATGATAGTGGAGGATAGCTGGGAGTCTCACCAACATGGAAAAAAGATGGTTGTTGTGTAGATGATGTCTGTAATAAAGAATCAAGATCAACCTAGTCAACGTCTGTATCTACCATTGGCGCAGCCTGAGAAGCTAGTGAAGATTATGACTGATCATGATGAACACCCTCCTCCTGTGGAACAGTAGTATCTGACTGATCAATCTGAAAATCCTCTTCTAGTGGAATAGAAAGATCCATAACAGGTTCGTCACCCCCTAGTATATATATATGAGCCTTATCAGGCTCCGTAGCCTCCTCAGTATGTGGTGGATCAAATAATATTCCATGATAAATATCATCCATCGAAGTAATCAACTATGACATAAGGGTGTGAAAGTATGTTGGGTCAAATATGGTGTGCTCTACTGGATCAGACATGTGTAGTAGATGACAGATACAAGCATCCTACGAAAACCAATTATGTTGTTAAGTAATATGAATGAAAATTTCCCTGAATTGTGGAAGAAACTATGTATACCAGCTCATGAAAGCCTCGTCTGTGTTGTGTCAGAAATCTGACTTGGAAACTATAGTACCAAGCTACATAATCCATCTGATCCACCTAATGAAAATGCAATGTCCCCTCCCATCACAATAGAAAGTCATTTCGTTTATCCCATAAATAAATATATCTAGATTGGTATCTCCTCCAATCAACATCTCTCTCTCTCGGATATCTTCAGGGAATGCAGGGAATCTAACTAATTGGGTGGGTTAGGAATAGGCTGAAAGAATCCAAACTGCCTCATAACTCTGTCAGTCTGATGCCACTCGACTATATGAAAACGAATCAATGGAACCCTACATGTGCTGATAGAAAGCATCACTATATAGTACAGTGGTAGACTTTGGATAATAGCCTCTGTATATGGTATTCATAAAATCGAAAAGTAAAAATAAATAAATAGTTAACCAATGAATACATGTATAGTAATGAATAAAGATTTAATAATATAAATAATAATCACTTACATCGTGTGGTCGAATGCTGTCCAACATAAGTCTGTAGGTGTGGACATCGTGTCTGGGGGAATCTGAATGTCGATGTTCCTGACTCCACCTATAGATAATATTGTTATATTTACATTTCATAATAGAAAGTTATAGAATTAAGTGAGATAGTATAAGGAAGAAATAACATACCAACGTCCACGCGGAGCCTCCGCTACAATATCTGCTGGTAAAGGCACACGATCATGTAGAGCTAAATGAGGGTTGTGCTACCATATCCACATCTATAGAAGACCCATGAATCATGCGATTTGCATATTATCGATGTGACATGAGCTACATAACACCCTGTATATATATGCTAGATAAGCAGACCCCCAGCTATATTGGCTGGCCTCATCCAAATCCTCTAGAAAACATAAATACATCAAATGTACAAAATTTGTGGAGTGATCAATAAAAAACGTGACACTGATCAGCCTCAAAATATATGCACATGAAAATCACAGCACGGTGATCTCATCAGCATCCTATGTTAAATGTTTGATGTGATGGTCTAACCAAAGAATGTGTAATCGACCACTAACGATGGTCCTCCCTTCATCAGGGACCCTAATGCCCACTAGTCTATGAACAAGTTCCGTAAAATCTGCTCCATCTTGTCCAGTCAGAGTCGCACCATTGATGGAGAGGCCCAACATAATGGCCACATCCTATAGGGTAATAGTCATCTCCCCCTCTCTAAAATGGAATGTATGTGACTCGGGCCTCCATCTCACTACAAGCGCCGCAATGAGCAGATGATCGAGAAAGTTGAAGTTGCACATCACTACGCCATAGAATCCAGCACGACGAAGATGAGGGATGATAGCGGGAGGTGGTGCGGTATGATGGAAATGGTGGGATCTGCGTACACTCAATGAAGGCACTGGACGTCCCTCTAAAAGCAGTCGTGATACATGAGTAACCTTAGATGTGAGCAATGGAAAATCTGTCATCTACAAAAATCCTATCATCGTTACATTATTATAGTGAATTCAATAAAGATTTGCAACTATTATTCAAATAAATCTAGAACAATGAAATGAAAATTGATTGTGTTAATATTTTTGATTTATACTTGATTTGTTGTGTGTGGATTAGTGTTTGTATTACTTGACCAATCCCCTCAGTAAATAAAGCAACCTATTACATAATTTTGAGATTAAATATTTATGAGGTCTGTATTAATAAAAACCTAGAGAGGTCTTCTAATCATTTCATGTGGGCTTCCATGAGTTGGTTCTTTCATTCAATGTTGTTTTTTTGAGTATTTTGATTATCACAAAATTCTTTATTAAAGAATCAAAAAACAAGACAAACCAAAATTGAAACTTGTTAGAAAAAGAGTAAGTCAGAAATAAAAGGATTCAATACTAAAACATCTACATACAAATTAAAATATACATATTCGTGATACAATTCAAAAACTCAATCCAGGATGACAACATATGGAGCTCTGTGCTGCCACTTCGGGACATCTATTATGAGTATGTCCTTCTGCATGACAAATACTGCATCGTATTCCACCTCCTCTTTGTCGAGGCCAATCCATTTCATTTCTGATTTGACTTGATTTTGGCCTTACTTGAGGCCGTAACCTAGTATTATGAAGCCAATAATTTAAAAAATGACAGACATTGAAAAAATAATAAATAAAAACAGAACAAATTTATGACACCTGGAAATATCATGGATGATGGTCAGTTGATCAGTAGGTAATGAGATAGAATGAAAGTCACTAATAGGCATCCATGATGTACTATAACAGTTCAACAAAGTGCTCATGCGATACACTGGGTCAACATATGGCTCCCACGGTTTTTTACTAATGTGCAAGCTACGATAACATGTGCACATGGATATCTAAATGCCTAAAAGTTTCCACAATCACAGTATCTGTTATCTAACATCACTACAAACACTCAACCATTAGTGCTTGTAGCCCGGTTGTAGAACTATCTTACCTAAAAGCTCATCTTTTCCCAATCAAAGGCTAGAACAGTCCGTCATGAAGCCTCATTCAGTATCGAATCAATATCACTTTGGAAATGCTTTATAAAACACATTCCGTTTTCCATCCTCTGAGAGGACTTTTGGGACTTTTCAACAATATAGTGAAAACATCTATAAAATTTCTCTTGCACAATACCTGTGATAGGAAGTTTGTGCAAACCCTTGAGAACCCCATTTATGCACTCCACTATATTAGTGGTCATATGGCCATATCTTCTGCCACCATCATATTCTAGTGGCCATTTTTCCTTCAAAATCTGTATCATATATTCATAAACATCTTCATTAGCAGTTTGGATCTCTTAATGGTGTTGATCAAACCTTTCTTGATTGACCTCATATGTTGAAACCATAAGAGAATAATATATTAAAATGAAGAATAAATTTTGTTTTAAAAATATAAGTTTATAAAAACATATCCAACTTGAGGATCTCCATATTTATGGGATCATCTCTGAAATGCTTATGCACATTACATGCAATATATCTAATGCAATAACGATGATAAGAATTCGGATCAGTCCATGAAACCCCATCACTAACCATGACCTCTATAATCGCTCGATGGCGATCAAATATCAGACACAGGCCATGGTTTTGTGTGACATGAACATGTACACATGCCGAAAACTAGCTCCAACATTCAAAATTCTACTTTTCAACAATAGAAAAAGCATGTGGAAGAGGAGCATGATTACTATCCAGTGTGGCAGAAATGAGTAGAACACATGTTTACTTTCCATAAAGGAAAGTTCCATTGACTTGAATAAATTGTTTACAATAGGGAAAGGTAGCAATGCATGGACTGAATGCCCAAAAACTCTATTGAACTTCACCTTTGTTCGATCAACTCAGTGATTGAGGGATACATAATCAACAGTTTCCAACTGATAAACAATATAATTTTTGATAGATAACAATTCCGTAAGTTGTGGCAACATAGAATAAGATTCATCCCAATCACCATAAACTTTTACAATTTATTTCTGTTTTGCATTGAATGCTCTGGTATATGATATCTTTTACTTATGCAACTGTTGAATTCATTCCTGAATAAGGGAAACGGGAACATCCTAACATGTTTTTATCATCTCACAAATAAAATTTAATATAAACTCTAAATTAAGGGAAGAGAGATCATGTGACAAGATTGGATGCACACAACTATGTGACCCTTCTATTTTGGTTATCCTCCAACATGAAAAAATTAATAAAATATTTCCCTTACTAAAAATTTACATTCTCTCCCATATTTTTCACAACAAATGAATATTTTGTCTTCTTTGACTCATCAACCAAAAATGTGAAATTCCACTCAATGTGGTATTGCATTATCACATTTTTCATGACCAATTTACTTTCAAACTCATGCCCGACATAGATGGTTTTATCATTTCCTGCAAACCTATTCCCTATAATGCCAGGGAATTCTGACGTCAGTGTAATGAAATCCCAATCAAAATGTTGTTCATGACACATTCCTTTAACTAAGGAACACAATACTAAAGGATGATTACCACAAACCAATTGATGTTATGGATGTTTGTCTCTCAAAGGAACCTCAGAAGGTTCATTTTCCAAATCACCCTCACCCACATCTCTCAAATGAACCTCAAAAGGTTCATTCCCCACATCACCCTCACCCACATCATCTCCTGATGGCTCCCAAATTCTTCTTCCTTAGATAAACTTTAATTTTTTTATATCAGCACGCAAAGGGATTTCATCTACATTTCCTTCTAAATTTTGATCATTTTCTTCATAATATGATTCTATTACTGGAGTCGAATGAGAATGAGCCAGTGAAAAAGACAGATGTAATGGACCAACTTGTATAGAGCTCACAAAACACAATTTTGTAGTAGTTAGTTGCACCACATCTATATCAGAAATCACCACATACAACTCCAACAAACCATTAGCACACTGTTGTCTAAATAAGGAAGATGCATCCATCCAATCATCATCATCGTCCAAAGGGTAATTGATGTGCCAGAAACGTTTAGGATGTTATAGATGTCGATATGTGATTAAAGACATGGATTGATCGACCCTCATTTTTAATCGATTATGAATCTTATTGCAAACAACATCCAATGTCATACAACCATGAAGATTTACCACTCTGACAGGTGGCACACTATAGCTAAATCAAAGCTCCATATAAATGGTTTCACTATTGTAATATATTTTCACAGACATTATTACCTATAAAAAATAATTAATAAAATAATATATATTATATCAATATTTTATATTATTGAATATAAATTTATATATATTAATTAGTTATGAATAATTAATGATGACTTGATCTTGAGACTTATGATTAGTTTATCATTATTTGATAAACTATCCGAAACCTATGGTTAGACTCATGGAGTCTCTATTATAAAATATTTTAGCAACCATTAGCCTCATTTCAAACAGAAAGGCCTCATGTTGAACTCTTATTCTCAAATGCCTCTTCGGGGAAACCTCTCCGAGGATGCCTCTTCAGGGACACTTCTTGTTGATTTCCTTTTAATTACAAATTTACTGACATGCATATGAATGGGTCTAGGGGTATGAAATAAATAATTTTTTTAAGCGAACACACAGGTCCTTACATACTTAGTAAAATATTACTCACATGTCATCAATATAAAAAAATAAATGCAATTATTAAAAATTTAATAACCAAATTCACAAAACAAGACATGCAATTTCAATTAAGAATCATTCAGTCATCTCAATATCAGTCATCACACAACTTACTATGTTTTAGGGTATACTTATTATATCTATTACTATATGAAATACATATTAAATATCTACACCTCTTTTATATTTAATAAATTTAATTATAACTAATATATTTTTTATTTTTTATTTATACAAAACTATTTTTATACCATTAACAGAAAACGTTTTTTATATATTTTCTAATAAATTAATATATGATACATATATCTAATATAATATTCACAAATTATATTACTAGTGTATAAAAAGATTATAATTTAAATTAATATTACTTTCAAAATAACATTTTTTATAACATATTTAATTTTTATAAACATTCAATACTAATTCATAAAACATTTTAGACATGACGTAATTAATTTTCCTAAACATTCAATACGAATTCATACAACAAACACATCGTTCATTAACTAAATCATACAAAAGACACTAATTTACACATTAATACAAATTAAATAAATAAAACATACACACAAACACTAGTTTCTACATATCACAAATAAAATAAAAAATAATACAAATGAAATAAATAAACACAATTAAACAGTTGAAAATTTAAATATAATTATACCTTCTTAAAATCAGAAAAAACGTTGTTGAGAAAGAAATTCTGCAGGGTTTCACAGTAAAATCCAAAGGGGAAGAATAAATTGGTGGGAGACCCCCGCTTTTATAGATTTTCTCAATCAGATGCGTGAATGGGGTTCACACATCCTTTATCCCGTCTTTGAAGGATGCATGAATTGGGTTCACGGATCCTTCGGTGCAGAGAGATGCGTGAACGTGGTTCACGCATTGTTCGAAGATGGGATGAAGGATGCGTGATCCCCATTCAAAAATCATTCTGGGCTGAAGATGCATGAACGGCGTTCACGCATCTGCAGAACAATTTTTAAAAATATTTCAAACCCTATCCCTTTTCTATAAAAAAGTTTTATAACCTATATATATAAAACCCCTCCATTTTATTCAAGTATTAAAATATATATAGAATTAAAATTAAACTATCATTAAAAATATTCTCGAGGGGGTTTTCATTAAATTAAGATTCACCCTTATTTTAATTGAATATTTATGTCAATTGGTCCCAATAATTAATATATATTTAACTATAATCAATAAAAAATTAATTAATTTAATTTACCACCAAAATTAATTTAATTTATCCCATAATTTTAAAAAATATGACCAATTTTTTTTAATTAATTAAAATTAAACCCAGTATTAAATAATTGAATTTAATTAAATTTTGGTTAATTAAAATTACATGGACCCCAAAAACCCATAACAGGGCATATGCGAGTCGGCCAAACCCGTGCCAACCCATTCAAGATCAAGTCGACCCAGTGCATGGGTGTTCTAGTCTTGGTTGGTCAACCCAAACCTGTTTTTGGTTAGGAAGACCCACTCGATCCACTTTCCAGAAAATTTGAGTCTACTCATTGGTGTGAGGATAGTTACCTCACATCGAGGTCACCAATAAGAGAAATTCTTAGCTCTACAATAAAGGAGACAACCATATCTATCAAGTAAATTCTATTCGGTGGGATCTCAGGTGGTCGGCCAGTCCGAGCTCCACCGGGGAGACCACTAGACCTATGATGAACAATGGATATCATGTTTCTATGAGGGGCGGTGGTAGCCACACTAGAAGCCAGCGAGGCACCTTCGGCATGCATTAGCTAGTAGACTCCATGAAGGCGGCATGACACCCACTGTGGCAGTTCTAAGGTTCCCACTAACGGATGACCGCTCAAGTAGATGGGGGGTCCAGGATCAGGGTATCTAGGATGGAGCTGGAGAGAGGATGGTCGAGACCTTGATGGGGAAGGTGGAGGGCAGTCGACATGTGTTCAACGACCACCGGATCTTGGAACAACTACACTGTGTTATCTCGGGGAGGTGTTGGAACTGGTTGGTGGGGGTTGGACTCAACAATGATCTGTGATATAGAAAAACAGGGAGGTACATCATCCAGTAGGGGGCTGGTACGAGGGCGTTCCAACCGTAGGTGAAGAGGACCGCAGTGGGCGGATGGCCAGAGATGGATCCAGGGGAGGCATGGTCAGATCAATACAAGATGTTTTGGACCACCATATAAGGCCCTAGACTTAAACCTTACTTAATCTTGAGTTATTACAAGATTAAACATTGAGGATCTTTTCAGGTTTAGAGTTTTAGAGAATTAGGTCTTGAAATTTGCATTACATTCCACCTTTAAACAAAGTGGTTACATAGAAGACATGATTCATTCTTCCCAACAACGGAAACATATTTAAAATAAAACTTGGATTCTTTCTTGACACATCCTTGACTCTATCATCTTATCATGTACCTATCCCGTGACCTGTGAAAAACATTTCAAAAACTTGGGATGAGCATAAAAAGCTCAGTAAGGGTTATAAAAATATGGAAAGGAAACATGAGTTCATATATACATAAGAATGAAATCATACTTTAACCATAAAACAAAGGCACTTTCATACCTCATCAAACCATGAATAAATCATAGAAATCACAAGACATAAAGGTAACTTGAGGCATTCATAACATTCTTACGTAGGGAGTAACCCTCTTGGTTACGTTTGGAATACCCATCACAGTATATTCCCTAAATCTCTTCGGAGAAACCTTAATGTTTCACTCCATCGCGTTACCCAATGCATTGGAGAGCTATAACGGGCTCACCCGCCCTTAGTTTATCATGGAACCACCCGTCTTCATAATAATTCCCAAGAACCATAACATAATCATGTCACATAAAAAATGCATAAAGGAAACATAAAATTTACACATTTCAATCACGAGATATCAATACAACACATTGATATAAAAAAATTATGAAAACCATTTTCAATACTAAAATAAAAGAAAAGTAAAACATGGTATTTATTTTTCTATTAAAAAGAAGGTATGGCTTGTAGAGGAAGCCGAAACTCAAATAACGGTCACGACGGCGGAGAAGTCGTTGTCGCAGCATACGTACGACAAAAATATTCCCTTTTGTCGTTTAGTAAACGCTTCGTATAAAAAATATTCCTTTTGAATAAACGTAAAAGTCAAAGGGGTTTATACGCCGTATAAAAGAAAGTTGTGTACAAAATAAAATATGCCTCAATGAAAGGAGATTGAGACGAAGTCCCATACCACCTTGAAGCTTAAAATTTTAAACCATTAATATCCATATAAATAAATCCTTAAAACCATTTTGAAAACATGTATATTAATAAGAACAAATAATTAAAACATTTAAAACTATATTTTGGTTAAAGGGGTTTTACCAAAATTAGAGACACTTGAATACAATAATTGAGGAATAACATTTAGTAAGAACTTTATAATATCATGAGAATAAATGGATTCATGATATAATACTTTAAAGGACAGTATATACACCATATAAGAGTGAATTGGTGTATAACAACACTGAACCCTCAATAGAAATGTCAAATGTGATGAAATCCCTTATAAAGAAGGTATCCTTAAATTAAGGACAAATCAATCTCAAAAATATGTGTGAAAAATATAAATACACCCAATATAAGTGGATATTAAGTGTAAAACAATAAAAGGTCATTCACACATATTCAATGGATGACATATTCAATGACTACATGTTGAACCCAAAGAAATCGAAATTGGGTTAAAAAGTTCCCTTGACAGCCTAACGGCATCACATCAAAATGAGTTGATGAGAGATAAAAAGTGTATCTCATCACATGGACATAAAATTTACACCATTAAGGATATATGAGAACATATCCCAACATAACAATATGTAAGTTAAAAGACCCAACAAAATAAGTCTTTTAAAAAAGAGGAGGGTGAAAGGTTCCCTTACCGACTTGGGTATCTTTCAAAACATACACCCCATGAAAGAAGGACAATAGATCATTGATGTAAATACTCATAAACGAAAGTATATTACACAAAGAGTAGAATAATGAACAGTACATACACCACTCAATGGAATTTGTGGCAAATGTAGCATAAATCCCACGGGAATAAAAGTGAGATGAAAAATCCCTTACGAAAACTCGGTAGCCTAACAACGCCACATAAAACATCCGAATATGGATTGATGAGATAAAATAGGGTATCTCATCACATTACAATAAAATTTACAGCAATAGGAATATAAAAGAACATCCCCCAACATTACAAAGAGGAGCTTAAAAGAATTGACATAAAGGAGAGTACTTAAAATGAAAGAGAGAGGTTAGATCTCTTACGAAAGTTCGGCAGCCTAACGGCGCCACTCAAAACTTCCAAAATGGATTGATGAGAGAGAATAGGGTCCCAAATCACATGAACATAAAAATTACAGTATGTTTAATATAAAAGATCATCCCAATAACAAGAAAGATGAGCTTTAAAAGGAATGACATAAAAGTGTGTACTTAAAAAGAAAGAGAGGAGTAGGATCCCTTACCTCGGGTCCGACTTGACTCGATCATTCTTTAACGTCCTGAATAATAAACTTGAGTTAATTTATATTTGCTTAAGAACCTTTTTCAAGTTCATTATTCCTTTTATATCACTTATTTCCATGTTATAAACATTATGTAAACATTTAAGTTAATAATGTTTGTTTTGTCGATATTTGGTTCTTAAGTCAAAAGTGGACTTCTTACAATTACATGTTGTTCGTGTGGTCAAAGGTTCTTTATATCCAGAATTGTATTCATGATGTAGATATCATATATTTCATATATATCCAGTACATGCATGCATTTGTAACATTACATAATTATTTAGAGGTAAGAAATGAAATGCACCGTTCATGGAGACGGTAAGCCGTACGTACGCATGAACGCTACTTTCATTTCTATTTCGTATTTTATAGAATGGAATCATAATTATATAAAGTTATATTATAATTCCAGTATAATATCATATATAATATCATATTTCCATCCTTTATACGTCCCACATATGGTATTTAACGAATCAAATCACTTTGAGGGGGCGGTAGTCCGCACTTCCTTAAATGAAGATATCGCGTTTACCCATAATGGAAACCATAAAGGTATGCCCAAAATGAAAAAAAAACATAAGCTTAATGAAAACATAAACATATTATATATCCTATATAAAAATAGTGACATCATAATGACCACCTTTGAAGGTGTTAAATGAGTATTGAACAATCATCGTTTCGGGAGGTAGAATTTCGCCATCCACGGAAACCGTATGTTCTTTAACCATTTGATGTAGTTGTGTGAGAGTGTACCTCGAATAAATCTTATAAAAACATCCTAGTATATTGAAGATACTGGTTTTGTTACAAAATAAGTAAATAAAAATAGTTTATTGGGTTGGAGAAGCAAAATAAAACAAATGAACATGAGAGAATGAATTACCTTTAAAAGTGTAACTCCTTTTGATTTGAGCCTAAAGGCTTCCTTTGAAATAATTATGCCCTAAATGAATCCTCTAGGATGAGGAGAGGGATGTGGAGAGAGTAAATGGGCATGGGTTGGCCGAGTCAAAGGCTTGAGGAGTGTGGGAAAAGAGTTAGAGGTGGGGGCCTTTTATAAGAGGAGGGGAGGGGCACTTTTGGAAAGTAAGAAATATTACTTTATTTTAAAATGTGTTTCGGTTTTAAAAGGTCCCAAATTTATATAATTCATGGATAAGGTGTTAAGGGTTCGAAATCCACCCATCCAATAAGTTTTGGACATGTGTAGGTCATAGAGTTTACATTATCTTCTCATTTTATTTAAATCATTAAATAATGAGGTCATCGCTGCATCATCATGATGTCATAAATAATTTAATTTATTTAGTGTCTAAAAATTATAAAACAAATACTATGATGTTGGAAATCTTTTTATCTTTCCAATGACTATTTATAATCAAAAATCTGATCTTTATAACCCCATGTAAAAATTGTTTTCGTAAAACATATTATGTTTGTGTCATTTTTACTTTTACATTAAATAAAATGTTATTTATGTCATTTCCCAACCAAAGTGGCTCCATGGGGTCCCCAAGTTAACCCATGGCTTGTCTTGGTCGGCCATGACACAACCAATGAGGTTAGGACATGTTTCAAGCTCATCGTATTTTATTAAAGAATTATTTTTACCTTAAACGACACTAATTACCACTAATCGCGATTAAAAACTTAAGAAGTTACTATTCACCAAAAAATTATTTTTATCCCATTGAACCACATTTTACTTCTTAATGACAACCATGTTTGTCGGATTTTTGAAATTCAAAATACAAAGATGGAAAAATTTCATTTAAACGGAAAAATCAGTTTTTATAAGTACCACTTAGTGGTTTCACTATTCATCAAAAATTGAAGTTTTTCAGAAAAATCCCAAAAATTCACCATAATCTATATTTGATATTCCGAATTCAAAAATGAAGTCTATTTTACAAAATTCAAAACATATAAGTCAGATTAATTAATTCAATAATTAATTCCCGCTGTCAGAGCAAATAACGTGTTTTTATGAAACAATTAGTATCAAAAGATTGACACTGGTTTAAGTCTCATTTAAAAGTGAAATTAATTCCAACGACCACTATTGGATTTAATGGTAAAAATATATTCTAATTTCACTGTAAAACCAATTCAAAAGATAATCTAATCATATAAATAAATTAAAATAAAAAGAGGTTTTGAATTAAAATACAACATATTACACTATTCATTAAAAAAATGAACTTTATCGGAAAGATACCAAAAATTTACACAAAGTAAATTTTGATGTCCAGATTCTTAATAAGAGTTTTATTTGGTCCAAAAGAATGTTTAAGAGTGAACAAAACTATATTTAATGACGGTTCGCCATCAAAAGGTGATAAGTGAACCTTTAGTGAAAACTAGGGCATATACGCCTAAAATTGAATTCTTTCCGTATTTTAAGCCTTTATCTTTTTTGGATAAATGTAAAAACATTTAAAAACATGTATAATCATATTTTAGTTATTTCTATCCATTCCCGCCAATACAACGGCTACATGTTAACTATCATTTAAAATAATATTATTTTATTATTGGAGTGCAACGTAAGATTTCAATGAAACTCTTTGTTGTGTATTGGGTACGCTATCGAACATAGAAACCCTTTAAAGTAATATTAATACTTTATTCACAAATATGGATAAATATGAAAATTTCATATTCTTTTTTTACCTGGGGTGTTACATCCTTCCCCCCTTTTGGGAATTGCGTCCTCGCAATTTTAAAATTGGGCTTGGTAACATCCTTGAAAGTCCCACATCGGAAGAAGAGTCAGTAAAACAATCACTTTAAAATAAAGAAAGATAAGTACAAAGGTCACCCGCGTTAACCCATACTAGGATTCCATGTAGAAAAATATAGACATGGAGGAGAAAACATAGGGTCATGTTCTGATGGAGAGTGATAGAAAACTTGTTTAAGAGAAAGTTAACAATAAGAAAATCACAAACTTGTGATGGGTTAAACGGTGTTGGGTTCCCCAGTAGGAAAAGTTAATAGACAAAATTTTTGCCTTAAGTAAATTTTTATTGAGGAATTTATTTTTGAGCTTAAATAAAACATAAGGAAACATACTTACTTGTCATGTTGACTTCCAACTTTTAATAGATTCCTTAATCAAACTCATATTTTTTCCAAAAGACGAGTATTTAGGGAGACTTGTTCGCATTAAGAGTACTATAATCAATTTCTAGAGAATCACCTAATCCACAAAAGAGAACTATATACATCCCATGTCTTTAGGCTTTAACCAAAACCAAAACCAAAAAGGTTAGTACAAGTTCAGATAATCCAGAAAAGGATAACCCATTAAAAAGAAAATCTATTCTTAATATCCAAAATTTGTCCAACAAAACCCAAAGTTCAACGAGGACCATTATATAATCAATTTGTCCATAAAATTCTTCAAATTAAACCAATCTAAGATTGAAACCCAAATATTTGAAGGATTTAGTCACATAGTCTTCCAAGTTAAATCGTAACATTTATCTCCAAACAACATCAGTTGCTCCTAAAGTCTCGTATTGAAAAGTAATTAACCTAATCACATATCCTCCATGATAGGTTAATCATTTTCATAAAGAACCCAAAATCAACTTACTCTTAATTCATAAAATCATATAACCAAAAAGATTCAGTCAAACTTACCAGGGACTTCATGTAGTCCAGTGGTAGGCGATAAATACCAGTCGCACTTTGGTTGTGGGTTCGATTCCCGCAGCTTTGTCCGACGCGACGGGATGTCACACGGTCTGCGTGTTGTCCTTTTTCCAAAACTATATAATTCTTAAAACATTCCCCAAAATGAGATAAAATCTTCAAAGATGATCATAACATATTTTAACCTCAAGTTTATCTCATGCCTTTCATTTTCCATCATAACATATAATAACCCATAATTACCTAAAAATTAAGGATAATATAAACTCTAATTATTACCTTTATAATTATTACCTGAACTTCCATATCGATTGGTCATCTTGTACATGATGCATTACAGAACATACCAAGTTTCAAGTGGTTGATCATGACTCCTTGATAGTTGGTTTAGAACAACCACGAGTTTCCTCATTGAATACCCCATTTCGTCCAGTCTCTTAATCAAAGAACCACCATAGTTTCCTTCAAACCAATTGTCTCTTTGGTGCCTGCTAGATTCATCCATTTACTAAAAACAGAAATGTCAGTGTGAGTATATCAACAAAACCATCATGTACTAATGAGGAAGGTAAACACTAAGATATACTTACTCATTCACTTTATCTAAAACTAGGACTCTTTCTGAAATCCTAACCCTTATGGTAATGTCACTTGTGCTTAGAGAATACCCTAACCTCTAAAGTTATCTAAAACGACCTTTGATACCAACAATAAGTCCCTAGCCTTAAACCATACATAATCTTGAGTTATTACAAGATTACACATTGAGGATCTTTTCCGGTTTAGTGTTTTAGAGAATTAGGTCTTGAAACTTGCATTACATTCCACCTTTAAACAAGGTGGTTACATAAAAGACAGGATTCATTCTTCCCAACAACAGAAACATATTTAAAATAAAACTTGGATTCTTTCTTGACACATCCTTGACTCTATCATCTTATCATGTACCTTTCCCGTGACCTGTGAAAAACATTTCAAAAACTTGGGATGAGCATAAAAAGCTCAGTAAGGGTTATAAAAATATGGGAAGGAAACATGAGTTCATATATACATAAGAATGAAATCATACTTTACCCATAAAACAAAGGCACTTTCATACCTCATCAAACCATGAATAAATCATAGAAATCATAAGACATAAAGGTAACTTGAGGCATTCATAACATTCTTATGTAGGGAGTAACCCTCTTGGTTACGTTTGGAATACCCATCACAGTATGTTCCCTAAATCTCTTCGGAGAAACCTTAATGTTTCACTCCTTCTCGTTACCCAATGCATTGGAGAGCTATAACGGGCTCACCCGCCCTTAGTTTATCACGGAACCACCCGTATTCATAATAATGCCCAAGAACCATAACATAATCATATCACATAAAACATGCATAAAGGATACATAAAATTTCCACATTTCAATCACGAGATTTCAATACAACACATTGATATAAAAACATTATGAAACCATTTTCAATTCTAAAATAAAAGACAAGTAAAACATGGTATTTATTTTTCTTTTAAAAAGAAGGTATGGCTTGTAGAGGAAGCCGAAACTCAAATAACGGTCACGACGGTGGAGAAGTCGTTGTCGCCGCATACGTACGACAAAAACATTCCCTTATGTCGTTTAGTAAACGCTTCGTATAAAAAAGATTCCTTTTGAATAAACGTAAAAGTCAAAGGGGTTTATACGCCGTATAAAAGAAAGTTGTGTATAAAATAAAATATGCCTCAATGAAAGGAGATTGAGAAGAAGTCCCATACCACCTTGAAGGTTATAATTTTAAACCATTAATATCCATATAAATAAATCCTTAAAACCATTTTGAAAACATGGATATTAATAAGAACAAATAATTAAAACATTTAAAACGATATTTTGGTTAAAGGGGTTTTACCAAAATTAGAGACACTTGAATACAATAATTGAGGAATAACATTTAGTCAGAACTTTATAATATCATGAGAATAAATGGATTCATGATATAATACTCCAAAGGACAGTATATACACCATATAAGATTGAATTGGTGCATAACAACAGTGAACCCTCAATAGAAATGTCAAATGTGATGAAATCCCTTATAAAGAAGGTATCCTTAAATTAAGGACAAATCAATCTCAAAAATATGTGTGAAAAATATAAATACACCCAATATAAGTGGATATTAAGTGTAAAACAATAAAAGTTCATTCACACATATTCAATGGATGACATATTCAATGACTACATGTTGAACCCAAAGAAATCGAAATTGGGTTAAAAAGTTCCCTTGACAGCCTAACGGCATCACATCAAAATGAGTTGATGAGAGATAAAAAGTGTATCTCATCACATGGACATAAAATTTACATCATTAAGGATATATGAGAACATATCCCAACATAAAAATATGTAAGTTAAAAGACCCAACAAAAGAATTCTTTTAAAAAAGAGGAGGGTGAAAGGTTCCCTTACCGACTTGGGTATCTTTCAAAACATACACCCCATGAAAGAAGGACAATAGATCATTGATGTAAATACTCATAAACGAAAGTATATTACACAAAGTGTAGAATAATGGACAGTACATACACCACTCGATGGAATTTGTGGCAAATGTAGCATAAATCTCACGGGAATAAAAGTGAGATGAAAAATCCCTTACGAAAACTCGGTAGCCTAACGACGCCACATAAAACATCCGAATATGGATTGATGAGATCAAATAGGGTATCTCATCACATTAAAATAAAATTTACATCAATAGGAATATAAAATAACATCCCCCAACATTACAAAGAGGATCTTAAAAGAAGTGACATAAAGGAGAGTACTTAAAAAGAAAGAGAGAGGTTAGATCTCTTTCGAAAGTTCAGCAGCCTAACGGCGCCACTCAAAACTTCCAAAATGGATTGATGAGAGAGAATAGGGTCTCAAATCACATGAACATAAAAATTACAGTAAGTGTAATATAAAAGATCATCCCAATAACAAGAAATATGTGATTTAAAAGGAATGACATAAAGTGTGTTCTTAAAAAGAAAGAGAGGAGTAGGATCCCTTACCTCGGGTCCGACATGACTCGATCGTTCTTTAACATCCTGAATAATAAACTTGAGTTAATTTATATTTTCTTAATAACCTTTTTCAAGTTCATTATTCCTTTTATATCACTTATTTCCATGTTATAAACATTATGTAAACATTTAAGTTAATAATGTTTGTTTTGTCGATATTTGGTTCTTAAGTCGAAAGTGGACTTCTTACAATTACATGTTGTTCGTGTGGTCAAAGGTTCTTTATATCAAGAATTGTATTCATGATGTAGATATCATATATGTCATATATATCCAGTACATGCATTCATTTATAACATTACATAATCATTTATAGGTAAGAAATGAAATGCACCGTTCATGGAGACGGTAAGCCGTACGTACGCATGAACGCTACTTTCATTTCTATTTCGTATTTTATAGAATGGAATCATAATTATATAAAGGTATATTATAATTCCAGTATATTATAATATATAATATCATAGTTCCATCCTTTATACGTCCCACATATGGTATTTAACGAATCAAATCACTTTGAGGGGGCGGTAGTCCGCACTTCCTTAAATGAAGATATCACGTTTACCCATAATGGAAACCATAAAGGTATGCCCAAAATGAAAAAAAACAGAAGCTTAATGAAAAAATAAACATATTATATATCATATATAAAAATAGTGACATCATAATGGCCACCTTTGAAGGTGTTAAATTAGTATTGAACAATCATCATTTCGGGAGGCAGAATTTCGCCATCCACGGAAACCGTATGTTATTTAACCATTTGATGTAGTTGTGTGAGAGTTTAGCTCGAATAAATCTTATAAAAACATCCTAGTATATTGAAGATACTGGTGTTGTTACAAAAGAAGTAAATAAAAAGAGTTTAGGGGGTTGGAGAAGCAAAATAAAACAAATGAACATGAGAGAATGAATTACTTTTAAAAGTGTAACTCCTTTTGATTTGAGCCTAAAGGATTCCTTTGAAATAATTCTGCCCAAAAGGAATCCTCTAGGATGAGGAGAGGGATTTGGAGAGAGTAAATGGGTAGGGGTTGGCCGAGAAAAAGGCTTGAGGAGTGTGGGAAAAGAGTTAGAGGTGGGGGCCTTTTATAAGAGGAGGGGAGGGGCACTTTTGGAAAGTAAGAAATATTACTTTATTTGAAAATGTGTTTCGGTATTAAAAGGTCCCAAATTGATATAATTCGTGGATAAGGTGTTAAGGGTTTGAAATCCACCCATCCAATAAGTTTTGTACATGTTTAGGTCATAGAGTTTACATTATCTTCTCATTTTATTTAAATCATTAAATAATGAGGTCATCGCTGCATCATCATGATGTCATAAATAATTTAATTTATTTAGTGTCTAAAAATTATAAAAAAAAATACTATGATGTTGGAAATTGTTTTATCTTTCCAATGCCTATTTATAATAAAAAATCTGATCTTTATAACCTCATGTAAAAACTGTTTTCGGAAAACATATTATGTTTGTGTCATTTTTACTTTTACATTAAATAAAATGTTATTTATGTCATTTACCAACCAAAGTGGCTCCATGGGGTCCCCAAGTTGACCCATGGCTTGTATTGGTCGGCCATGACACAACCAATTAGGTTAGGAAATGTTTCAAGCTCATCTTATTTTATTAAAAAATTATTTTTACCTTAAACTACACTAATTACCACTAATCGCGATTAAAAACTTAATAAGTTACTATTCACCAAAAAATTATTTTTATCCCATTGAACCACATTTTACTTCTTAATGACAACCATGTATGTCGGATTTTTTAAATTCAAAAGACAAAGATGGCAAAATTTCATTTAAACGGAAAAATCAGTTTTTATAAGTACCACTTAGTGGTTTCACTATTCATCAAAAATTGAAGTTTTTCAGAAAAATCCCAAAAATTCACCATAAGATATATTTGATATTCCGAATTCAAAAATGAAGTCTATTTTACAAAATTCAAAACATATAAGTCATATTAATTAATTCAATAATTAATTCCCGCTGTCAGAGCAAATAGCGTGTTTTTATGAAACTATGAGTATCAAAAGATTGACACTGGTTTAAGTCTCATTTCAAAGTGAAATTAATTCCAACGACCACTATTGGATTTAATGGTAAAAATATATTATAATTTCACTTTAAAACCAATTCAAAAGATAATATAATCATATAAATAAATTAGATTAAAAATAGGTTTTGAATTAAAATACAACATATTACACTATTCATTAAAAAATGAACTTTATCGGAAAGATACCAAAAATTTACACAAAGTAAATTTTGATGTCCCGATTCTTAATAAGAGTTTTATTTGGTCCAAAATAATGTTTAAGAGTGAACAAAACTATATTTAATTACGGTTTGCCATCAAAAGGCGATAAGTGAACCTTTAGTGAAAACTAGGGCATATACGCCTAAAATTGAATTCTTTCTGTATTTTCAGCCTTTATCTTTTTTGGATACATGTAAAAACATTTAAAAACATGTATAATCATATTTTAGTTATTTCTATCCATTCCCGCCAATACAATGGCTACATGTTAACTATCATTTAAAATAATATTATTTTATTATTAGAGTGCAACGTAAGATTTCAATGAAACTCTTTGTTGTGTATCGGGTACGCTATCGAACATAGCAACCCTTTAAAGTAATATTAATACTTTATTCACAAATATGGATAAATATGAAAATGTCATATTCTTTTTTTACCTGGGGTGTTACATCCTTCCCCCCTTTTGGGAATTGCGTCCTCGCAATTTTAAAATTGGGCTTGGTAACATCCTTGAAAGTCCCACATCGGAAGAAGAGTCAGTAAAACAATCACTTTAAAATAAAGAAAGATAAGTACAAAGGTCACCCGAGTTAACCCATACTAGGATTCCATGTAGAAAAATATGGACATGGAGGAGAAAACATAGGGTCATGTTCTGATGGAGAGTGATAGAAAACATGTTTAGGAGAAAGTTAACAATATGAAAATCACAAACTTGTGATGGGTTAAACGGTGTTGGGTTCCCCAGTAGGAAAAGTTAATAGACAACATTTTTGCCTTAAGTAACTTTTTATTGAGGAATTTATTTTTGATCTTAAATAAAACATAAGGAAACATACTTACTTGTCATGTTGACTTCCAACTTTTACTAGATTCCTTAATCAAACTCATATTTTTTCCAAAAGACGAGTATTTAGGGAGACTTGTTCGCATTAAGAGTACTATAATCAATTTCTAGAGAATCACCTAATCCACAAAAGAGAACTATATACATCCCATGTCTTTAGGCTTTAACCAAAACTAAAACCAAAAAGGTTAGTACAAGGTCAGATAATCCAGAAAAGGATAACCCATTAAAAAGAAAATCTATTCTTAATCTCCAAAATTTGTCCAACAAAACCCAAAGTTCAACGAGGACCATTAGATAAACAATTTGTCCATAAAATTCTTCAAAGTAAACCAATCTAAGATTGAAACCCAAATATTTGAAGGATTTAGACACATAGTCTTCCAAGTTAAATCATAACATTTATCTCCAAACAACATCAGTTGCTCCTAAAGTATCGTATTGAAAAGTAATTAACCTAATCACATATCCTCCATGATAGTTTAATCATTTTCATAAATAACCCAAAATCAACTTACTCTTAATTCATAAAATCATATAACCAAAAAGAATCAGTCAAACTAACCAGGGACTTCACGTAGTCCAGTGGTAGGCGATAAATACCAGTTGCACTTTGGTTGTGGGTTCGATTCCCGCAGCTTTGTCTAACGCGACGAGAAGTCACACGGTCTGCGTGTTGTCCTTTTTCCAAAACTATATAATTCTTAAAACCTTCCCCAAAATGAGATAAAATCTTCAAAGATGATCATAACATATTTTAACCTCAAGTTTATCTCATGCCTTTCATTTTCCATCATAACATATAATAACCCATAATTACCTAAAAATTAAGGATCATATAAACTCTAATGGTTACCTTTATAATTATTACCTGAACTTCCATATCGATTGGTCATCTTGTACATGATGCATTACAGAACATACCAAGTTTCAAGTGGTTGATCATGACTCCTTGATAGTTGGTTTAGAACAACCACGAGTTTCCTCATTGAATACCCCATTTCGTCCAGTCTCTTAATCAAAGAACCACCATAGTTTCCTTCAAACCAATTTTCTCTTTGGTGCTTGCTAGATTCATCCATTTACTAAAAACAGAAATGTCAGTGTGAGTATATCAACAAAACCATCATGTACTAATGAGGAAGGTAAACACTAAGATATACTTACTCATTCACTTTATCTAAAACTAGGACTCTTTCTGAAATCCTAACCATTATGGTAATGTCACTTGTGCATAGAGAATACCCTAACCTCTAAAGTTATCTAAACCGACCTTTGATACCAACTATAAGGCCCTAGCCTTAAACCTTACTTAATCTTGAGTTATTACAAGATTACACATTGAGGATCTTTTCAGGTTTAGAGTTTTAGAGAATTAGGTCTTGAAACTTTCATTACATTCCACCTTTAAACAAAGTGGTTAGATAAAAGACAGGATTCATTCTTCCCAACAACGAAAACATATTTAAAATAAAACTTGGATTCTTTCTTGACACATACTTGACTCTATCATCTTATCATGTACCTTTCCCGTGACCTGTGAAAAACATTTCAAAAACATGGGATGAGCATAAAAAGCTCAGTAAGGGTTATAAGAATATGGAAAGGAAACATGAGTTCATATATACATAATAATGAAATCATACTTTACCCATAAAACAAAGGCACTTTCATACCTCATCAAACCATGAATAAATCATAGAAATCATAAGACATAAAGGTAACTTGAGGCATTCATAACATTCTTACGTAGGGAGTAACCCTCTTGGTTAAGTTTGGAATACCCATCACAGTATATTCCCTAAATCTCTTTGGAGAAACCTTAATGTTTTACTCCTTCGTGTTACCCAATGCATTGGAGAGCTATAACGGGCTCACCCGCCCTTAGTTTATCACGGAACCACCCGTCTTCATAATAATGCCCAAGAACCATAACATAATCATATCACATAAAACATGCATAAAGGAAACATAAAATTTCCACATTTCAATCACGAGATATCAATACAACACATGATATAAAAACATTATGAAAACCATTTTCAATACTAAAATAAAAGAAAAGTAAAACATGGTATTTATTTTTCTTTTAAAAAGAAGGTATGGCTTGTAGAGGAAGCCGAAACTCAAATAACGGTCACGACGGCGGAGAAGTCGTTGTCGCCGCATACGTATGACAAAAACATTCCCTTTTGTCTTTTAGTAAACGCTTCGTATAAAAAAGATTCCTTTTGAATAAACGTAAAAGTCAAAGGGGTTTATACGCCGTATAAAAGAAAGTTGTGTATAAAATAAAATATGCCTCAATGAAAGGAGATTGAGATGAAGTCCCATACCACCTTGAAGCTTAAAATTTTAAACCATTAATATCTATATAAATAAATCCTTAAAACCATTTTGAAAACATGGATATTAATAAGAACAAATAATTAAAACATTTAAAATGATATTTTGGTTAAAGGGGTTTTACCAAAATTAGAGACACTTGAATACAATAATTAAGGAATAAAATTTAGTCAGAACTTTATAATATCATGAGAATAAATGTATTCATGATATAATACTCCAAAGGACAGTATATACACCATATAAGAGTGAATTGGTGCATAACAACAATGAACCCTCAATAGAAATGTCAAATGTGATGAAATCCCTTATAAAGAAGGTATCCTTAAATTAAGGACAAATCAATCTCAAAAATATGTGTGAAAAATATAAATACACCCAATATAAGTGGATATTAAGTGTAAAACAATAAAAGGTCATTCACACATATTCAGTGGATTACATATTCAATGACTACATGTTGAACCCAAAGAAATCGAAATTGGGTTAAAAGGTTCCCTTGACAGCCTAACGACATCACATCAAAATGAGTTGATGAGAGATAAAAAGTGTATCTCATCACATGGACATAAAATTTACATCATTAAGGATATATGAGAACATATCCCAACATAAAAATATGTAAGTTAAAAGACCCAACAAAAAAAGTCTTTTAAAAAAGAGGAGGGTGAAAGGTTCCCTTACCGACTTGGGTATCTTTCAAAACATACACCCCATGATAGAAGGACAATAGATCATTGATGTAAATACTCATAAACGAAAGTATATTACACAAAGAGTATAATAATGGACAGTACATACACCACTCAATGGAATTTGTGGCAAATGTAGCATAAATCTCACAGGAATAAAAGTGAGATGAAAAATCCCTTACGAAAACTCGGTAGCCTAACGACGCCACATAAAACATCCGAATATGGATTGATGAGATCAAATAGGGTATATAATCACATTAAAATAAAATTTACAGCAATAGGAATATAAAAGAACATCCCCCAACATTACAAAGAGGAGCTTAAAAGAAGTGACATAAAGGAGAGTACTTAAAAAGAAAGAGAGAGGTTAGATCTCTTACGAAAGTTCGGCAGCCTAACGGCGCCACTCAAAACTTCCAAAATGGATTGATGAGAGGGAATAGGGTCTCAAATCACATGAACATAAAAATTACAGTAAGTGTAATATAAAAGATCATCCCAATAACAAGAAAGATGAGCTTTAAAAGAAATGACATAAAAGTGTGTACTTAAAAAGAAAGAGAGGAGTAGGATCCCTTACCTCGGGTCCGACTTGACTCGATCGTTCTTTAACGTCCTGAATAATAAACTTGAGTTAATTTATATTTTCTTAAGAACCTTTTTCAAGTTCATTATTATTTTTATATCACTTATTTCCATGTTATAAACATTATGTAAACATTTAAGTTAATAATGTTTGTTTTGTCGATATTTGGTTCTTAAGTCGAAAGTGGACTTCTTACAATTACATGTTGTTCGTGTTGTCAAAGGTTCTTTATATCCAGAATTGTATTCATGATGTAGATATCATATATGTCATATATATCCAGTACATGCATGCATTTATAACATTACATAATCATTTACAGGTAAGAAATGAAATGCACCGTTCATGGAGACGGTAAGCTGTACGTACACATGAACGCTACTTTCATTTCTATTTCGTATTTTATAGAATGTAATCATAATTATATAAAGGTATATTATAATTCCAGTATAATATCATATATAATATCATAGTTCCATCCTTTATACGTCCCAAATTTTGTATTTAACGAATCAAACCACTTTGAGGGGGCGGTAGTCCGCACTTCCTTAAATGAAGATATCACGTTTACCCATAATGGAAACCATAATGGTATTGCCAAAATGAAAAAAAACAGAAGCTTAATTAAAACATAAACATATTATATATCATATATAAAAATAGTGACATCATAATGGCCACCTTTGAAGGTGTTAAATGAGTATTGAACAATCATCGTTTCGGGAGGCAGAATTTCGCCATCCACAGAAACCGTATGTTCTTTAACCATTTGATGTAGTTGTGTGAGAGTGTAGCTCGAATAAATCTTATAAAAACATAATAGTATATTGAAGATACTGGTTTTGTTACAAAATAAGTAAATAAAAAGAGTTTAGGGGGTTGGAGAAGCAAAATAAAACAAATGAACATGAGAGAATGAATTACCTTTAAAAGTGTAACTCCTTCTGATTTGAGCCTAAAGGATTCCTTTGAAACAATTCTGCCCAAAAGGAATCCTCTAGGATGAGGATATGGATGTGGAGAGATTAAATGGGCAGGGGTTGTCCGAGCCAAAGGCTTGAGGAGTGTGGGAAAAGAGTTAGAGGTGGGGGCCTTTTATAAGAGGAGGGGAGGGGCACTTTTGGAAAGTAAGAAATATTACTTTATTTGAAAATGTGTTTCGGTTTTAAAAGGTCCCACATTGATATAATTCATGGATAAGGTGTTAAGGGTTCGAAATCCACCCATCCAATAAGTTTTGGACATGTGTAGTTTATAGAGTTTACATTATCTTCTCATTTTATTTAAATCATTAAATAATGAGGTCATCGCTGCACCATCATGATGTCATAAATAATTTAATTTATTTAGTGTCTAAAAATTATAAAAAAAATACTGTGATGTTGGAAATCTTTTTATCTTTCCAATGACTATTTATAATCAAAAATCTGATCTTTATAACTCCATGTAAAAATTGTTTTTGTAAAACATATTATGTTTGTGTCATTTTTACTTTTACATTAAATAAAATGTTATTTATGTCATTTCCCAACCAAAGTGGCTCCATGGGGTCCCCAAGTTGACCCATGGCTTTTCTTGGTCGGCCATGACACAACCAATGAGGTTAAGACATGTGTCAAGCTCATATTATTTTATTAAAGCATTATTTTTACCTTAAACTACACTAATTACCACTAATCGCGATTAAAAACTTAATAAGTTACTATTCACCAAAAAATTATTTTTATCCCATTGAACCACATTTTACTTCTTAATGAAAACCATATATGTCTGATTTTTGAAATTCAAAATACAAAGATGGAAAATTTTCATTTAAACGGAAAAATCAGTTTTTATAAGTACCACTTAGTGGTTTCACTATTCATCAAAAATTGAAGTTTTTCAGAAAAATCCCAAAAATTCACCATAAGCTATATTTGATATTCCGAATTCAAAAATGAAGTCTATTTTACAAAATTCAAAACATATAAGTCAGATTAATTAATTTAATAATTAATTCCTGCTGTCAGAGCAAATAGCGTGTTTTTATGAAACAATTAGTATCAAAAGATTGACACTGGTTTAAGTCTCATTTCAAAGTGAAATTAATTCCAACGACCACTATTGGATTTAATGGTAAAAATATATTCTAATTTCACTTTAAAACCAATTCAAAAGATAATCTAATCATATAAATAAATTATATTAAAAAGAGGTTTTGAATTAAAATACAACATATTACACTATTCATTAAAAAAATGAACTTTATCGGAAAGATACCTAAAATTTACCCAAAGTAAATTTTGATGTCCCGATTCTTAATAAGAGTTTTATTTGGTCCAAAATAATGTTTAAGAGTGAACAAAACTATATTTAATGATGGTTCGCCATCAAAAGGCGATAAGTGAACCTTTAGTGAAAACTAGGGCATATACGCCTAAAATTGAATTCTTTCCGTATTTTAAGCCTTTATATTTTTTGGATAAATGTAAAAACATTTAAAAACATGTATAATCATATTTTAGTTATTTCTATCCATTCCCGCCAATAAAAGGGCTACATGTTAACTATCATTTAAAATAATATTATTTTATTATTAGAGTGCAACGTAAGATTTCAATGAAACTCTTTATTGTGTATCGGGTACGCTATCGAACATAGCAACCCTTTAAAGTAATATTAATACTTTATTCACAAATATGGATAAATATGAAAATGTCATATTCTTTTTTTACCTAGGGTGTTACACACCAAATCAAACAAACCCATCTTTTTTTAATATTATTTTTTTCATTTTTTAAAAGTCAAGCAGCCATTCTATTGATTTTGGTCATATGTTGACCCTGCTAAAAATTAATCTTCCACCGCTTTTTAAAATTAGTTTTTTGCTAAATTTTTCAAAAATATTAATGTATTAGGCTTATAAGAAGAGTAATGTTATTATTATAATAAAAAATAGGTATCAGGAAAATTGTTTGAGCTATCAGAACTTCGGACGGTGACGAGAATCACTAGAAAAATCAATACCAACTAGCTTCACGTATTTATATGTGTGTGTGTGTTCTTCATAATAAACCTATAAAGTTAGTTTTCAATCCATATATAATAATTTTTATGGTCGTAATAGGTCCATTTGATGTCTGATTTTCTCACATGGTGCGATGTTCAGACTGGAAGGTTTACCTCTATTAAATTTAAAGTAAATTTAAATTTTTGGCTAAAAATCTTCATGAATCCCACTTATTCCAATTAAAGGTATAAGGAATGAAGAAGAAGCTATAAAAAGTGGTATTTTGAAATTTTACCACAGACGAATGACATGATCTCATCATCATCGTTTTAACATTTCCCGATTAACACTCAGGGATCTCACGTAAGGAATTTTATTTACAATATAAAAAACATAAAAATGTGCTTAGATATGAAGTCGTACTTGATGTTTTCTCGTCGTTGGAGACCTCTTCTTGATGTAACCAAAGATGATTACCTCTATATCTTCCACACATGCATCATGAATCTACAAGATTGTCAATTGTCAAATTCTTAGTGCTAGCATGATGATTCGACAACTCCTTCGATGCTCCGACGATCACCACTTAACCATTCTTGTGATGCATGAGAGAGATCTTGATCCAAACTCTTTGATCAAGAGCATATCTCTCTAGAATGTAGGAGAGAGTGGAAGAGAGAGGGGGGAATGAATAGTTCATGGAAAGTCCCTCTCATCCTTTATTTATAATGTGTCTATAATTACCTGAAATTGACTCAGTGGCACCAAAATAATGAACACTCTATAAATGACATATCATTACTACTATACTATGCCATAATTATTATTATAACATTCTTGTAATATAATATGTATATTACATGATAATACTAGAGCCATTAACTCGACTCATCATTCTGGAAAATATTAAATGAATCATGAATAATTTAAAAAATTATTTTTCGAAATATTATTTCCATGTATTTACTCTAAAACATATAAATACATTTAATAAACAAATTCAATGACCATTATCCTTAACGTGATTAATAAGAATTTATTTTTTCATTATTGATCGTATATCCTTGGAAAAAAATCAAAACCATAGTGGTGGGTCCCACAATGTCTTTTATACCTATAGAACAGAATAGGTAATATTATTGAATCGCTATTGTGTGTGACCCACTAGTCCCTAATCTAAAGAGAAGTGAATACTATTCAGAGACCATGAGTGGGATCTACTAACCCATCATGGCCCCTAAAGTGATAAATATAGTAATATAAACAACAACTAACCTACGAACATGCACTGTGTAATGTAATTGCATTGTCTTAAATATATCATCAAGAAGGATGTGCACCCATGTCAACATCCTTTCTTGATTTATTATTTCATGATCTTACTAGTTGAATTTACCATCGAATGAAATGTTCAATTTCTTACGAATGTAAAAAAATCCTTATCGATGAGGCCCAAGATATATTACTTCCTAAAATTGTATGTGACAAATCCTTTCTTGACCATTCCTCCAATGCCATAACAATAATGACTCACCCAACACAAGCTACCTCACTAAAATTTCATTATCATGGGTTTTTTTTACCTCAGAGTACACAATCAAATGACACAAAATGGTAATGATCTCATTCTAGGAGACCACTATACATATCCATGGATATGAACATCCAATTAAACCCAAAACACGTGCTGCTCCTATTTCCGGGTCGATCCTCATGATCTCACTACAATAAATCACCAATTGTGAACATCATGCAATGAAGTCTCAATGCTTATGATCCCCCAACACATGATTATAAAAAAATATACAACATCTAGTCAGTCATATATATCTAGACAATAGGATAGGTTAAATATTAATTTCATATTATCTATAGGTCCTCATTATATCATAGGATCTGATATAACATTTCATATGACAATTAATGTATGGATATTACCATTAAATAGTGGGTGTAGTAATATATACCCTATAATGGTGAGAATACATCATTTATATCTAACTGTATATATAATTTGGTAATCAAAAGTACTGTCAAGTTTGGTCTGGGGAAGCCACTATTACAACACACTATATCCCTTTTTTATCAGTATAGAACCCATAAACTGATAAACAAAAATAATTTAATTTTTTTCAGATGTAAAAATTGTGAATCTTGTGCTCCCTTCTTCATTTAAAAAATGGTAGTGATATCCTACCAACATGTTTTACTTGAAAATTATAAAATATATTATGAAAAAAATTATTATTACAAATGACAAAGATGAAATAGTCATATTATTATGTTCTAAATTTGATTAAAACTATTCTTGAAAATCCAATGAATGAAAGACAACCAAAAAATCATTAAATTAAAAACCAGTCAACAAATAAGAGGATAAACATATAATTAATGTAATGAGATAAAATCAAGGAACATTTATTAAAAATCAAATAATATAATTAAACAATAATTAAAAATTTAGATGAAACTGTGAGATAATATCTGTCAACCATAACAAAAGAAAGAAACAAAACTAGTCGTATAGATTTGGATTAATAATATGGTGCTTAGGATAAGGATTATATGATGATTGTTAGTGTTTAGGTGGTAATGAAGAGGTTTGAAATGGGGTATCTTAAATCTCACCAAAAATGACTATAATCAGATCACCTGAACTAAATTAGCCACTGAGGCTACCTGGATTGTGAGGAATGGTTCTAAAAGGGCTATATTAGATACCATCAGATCCTTAATTTTCTATGGATAAATAAAAATGCATTACAGGTGTGAAAGTAATATTGGTTGAAGTTGTATGAGTATTCATTGATGTTTTATGAGTAATATTTTTATTCCATTTCAAATTAATCTCAATAGGATCAAAAATTCCCAAAAACCTCTACGAAGTGGTAGGATAGAGATCTGGACACCATGACCCAAATAAAATCTTACTATAAAGTGGAATGGATCATCCACACACATATCCACATGTACCATGTTATCATTTTAAATAAATCTTGGTATATTTTGAAACCGTTCCATGATTTATTGGCTAAATTGAAAAAACGTCATGCATATCATCTTTCTTTTCACAACTAGTAATTAGAATTCCCAATACATCCAACGGATCATTAAAACCTAGATTCACTGATTGAAGATATATAAAAAATCAGGAATGACTGAGATGTATCATCAACACTAATATATTTTCCTCTGCAGGAAGCACGCTGCTCCGTTGGATCTATAAACATATCTTCTTCCTCCAAGTAGGAGTCAGATAAATAAGAATTGAAAACTAGTTGGTGAAGATTTTTATTCTAATTTTATATATAATAAATGTTTCTGGATAATGAGCCGACCATATTTTAATGAATCGTGAAAATGAAAATGGTGTCTTTATAATCTCATATAGACGTTCTATTGATCTAGAGAACTTTACCCAAAATGCTATTATTCAATCCCTTTTGAGATTGATATAAGACTTCGATAATGATTCTATAAATGATATAAATTCTTCAAATTATAGAAAATAAGGCTCTATAGAAATTTTTTAAAATTTAATGTTCTGAAAACCTTATACATCATTGATGTTATTCCATTGGTCATGGATTCAAAGGCATGCAAAACATCTTTCAACTTGGGTTTTTGTGAAGCAACTTGATCCAATGATCCTTCTTCAATGACTCAAATGTATGAAAATTACTATATTTATAAAAATAATATTTGATCATGTTCTATAATCCATCAAAATTAATCTTTGAATTAATATTTAGTTTATCAATGGGTATCCTCTTGATGTATACAAACTAGCTCACTGTCATCTTTTTTAAAAGAATCTTGGTCACCTTTTGAAGCTAGAATATATCTGTGAATCTTGAATTCATCTTGATATTCTATAAAATCATTCTTAATAGAATTAAATTAAACCATTATATCATTATACAGGGAAAATTTTCATTCACACCTAACTTCTTATTTAGTAGTAGGCACCTCCGTGAAATAATGATTAGCTTCCTCATAATTCAATTAAGTGACTTCTCAATGCTTTTACACTTCCAGATTATCTTCCACTTAATGATTCTATTCTATTACTTGATTATCTACAAATACAGAGGTCTTAGATGAATATCTATTTTTATTTATCATATTCAAAAATGTATCATCCTCCTCTTCTATGGTGTTAACTCCTATTTAGAACAAATAATATTATTTCTAATAAACTGGATGACTTCTCTTTTTTACTTGAAATTAAGACCCATGAGGATTTGATATTTTACACAAATGAACATGTCTATCTAATGTTTAAATGTTCATCTCTTGGAAAAAAAATTCTAGTATAGTTACAGTTTCAAACAAACCTACTATCATGGTAGAAATAGTATAAAAGGATTTATTACAACACTAATAACTATAATTTGAATAACAGACTCATGCTCCATAGATTCCAATTATTTAGATACATCATTAACTCTAAAAGAATATACTAATTGAATATCATCTATGATAACTATACATATTCTCCTTCTCTAATCAGATGGAGTTACAATATCCATTATAACATGTACATCCTTAATTTAAGAAACTACTTCCATTGTTCCAGTAATAATAATAGTTTTATATTTCTACCCCTTATCTTAAGTAGCGTATACTTCAATCACTTTATCATCTCTAACTGGTTAGAGATTATTTATATATAATATTTCTATGTATTCACTCTTTTTCAACACACGTTCACTAAGGTTCGTCAAACCATGAAACATAGTGTTTATTTCCTAACTAATCCAAAAAAGTTCTTTCTCAAAAATCTGGTTTAGAATATGCACCAAAGGATAAAAACATATTGATATTTTATCCACATTGAACATATATCATACAATATATCATGGAATATTTACTCACTTTTTATTAAAAATAAACATATAAAATTCATATCCTAAATAAAAACCTTTTCAAACTCGCTATTTATTTTTTTGAAATAGCTAACTGAATAAGCTTTATAGGAATCATGTTCTTTAGCTTAAGATCGTTAGCATATTTATATTCAACATCAAGAATTTTGAAATGATATTTCCTCATCTCTTGAGGGTTTAATTCATTAATAATTGACATAGTTGTACTAAACTCATAAATCTATTCATGTGGATAGTTAAAATAACAAGTAATTTCATCCATATCCATTGATAAATCATTGACTAAAAAACTGGGATTTAGCAAAGTTTTTAGCATCATTTTTTTTAAAAACCTCTAACATAATTTTTTTTTCCGGAAACATCACTAATTTAGTCATGTTTCCTAAAACATTCACCGAGGTAGCCATGTTTCTTGAAAATTCCACTAAATTAGTGGCATTTTTAGGGAATGTTGCTAATTTATAATTATTTTTAATGAAACATAGTTAATTTTTCACCATTTTTTAGGAAAGATCGCTAATTTGGTGACATTTGTTTTTTTGGAATTTTCACTAATTTATCAAAAAAAATGGGAAATGACACTAATTTAATGATTTCTATCTGGAAACATTGCTAAAAATATATGTATATATAGATCATTTCCCCTGATCGATTCAAATATATATATATATATATATTGATATGTAAACACAAACACACATATATAAACACACACAGAAAGATATATATATATATATAAACACACACATATATATACATATATAATTATATTTACATATAAAAATGCATATATATTTTAAATTTAGTCACTATTTGAAGAAAATGTTGTTGTTTTAGTGAATTTTTTACCAGTGTTTTAAAACATTGCTAATTATAATTATATATATGAATACATACACATTCATATTTACACACACACATATATATATGAAAACACACACACACACAAACACACACACACACACACACATATATATATATATATATTCATATAAAATATAATGATATATATATATATATATCAACTTAAACATATAATATTTTTAAAATATAAATATATATATAAACATATATATATTCATATATATACATATATTATATATATATATATATTAACATAAAATATAAACATATATATATTGATAAAATTTAAAATATAAACACATATATATATATATAAATATAGATATATAAAATAAACACACACACATATATATATGTATAATATATATATATATAAACAAAAAATATAAACATATAAACATATATATATATATAATATAAACATATATATATTAATGTATTTGTATTGATATATAAATATATATATATAATATTAAATTATTAGATACTGAAATATATATATATATATATATATATATAAACAGTTTACTCAGAACTGTTATAGGTAGGTTTGTCTGCGCTTTGAGTTCGAATAAGAAGGTTCTATGTTCAATGACTATTGAAGAAGATTTTAGATTGGCAGTCTCTGTCTTTAGTGTCTTCCATACGTGAAATGGTGTGTGTCACGTTGTTTTTGGGTTGCCTAGGTATGTGGGTGGGGTTGTTGTGTCCAACTGTATGGAGGGTACTTGCGGCCAAATAGAGGGTAGTGGGTGGGGTCTTTGTGTCTATCATGATGGGTTATATGGTGTAGCCTCAAAAAATAATTATAAAAGTAAATAACAATAAAATATTAATTTAAAAAAATACCAACATTTTTAAAAAAAATTGGTAATTGATGTGTGATTTACCAAAAATTTCTCAAAAAGCATTAGTAAATGACGTGTTGTTATTTATTGATGCTTTTTAATGTCAGTAAGTTGGCGACGTTTATAAAAAATGATAAATTGAGACACCTCATATACCAATTTTTTTTGAAAAAAAATTTGTAAATGAAATAGAAATGTTTTAAAACACCGCTAGTGAAAAAAAAACGTTTCTAATTTATGATTTTGGGTAGCGATTCCCTTTAACCATCAAGGATACCATGTCTTTTATGCCACTGAAATTATTGATGACATACTGGTAAAACTCACATACTTCATTCTCTAAGAGTATCTTGATGTCCCTTTCATTATAGAAATAATTCCCATCGTTAGACGTTTATAAACTTATTTAAGATCAAATTTGTTTTGTGTAACCAACTGAAGTTGACTACATTTTGGGTTACCACTTTCTGTAACACTCTTTCTCTATTTGAACTACTTGGAACACCACTATCAAATCTCCCATGCATTTCCATTTTCAATGAATGAATGGAATGAATGTTCAGTGATTCAATAGAAAAAATGTTATTGAAAGACAATGAATTTTTGAGATTTTCAAGGGTTTAAGGATTTTGTGAAAATTAATGGATTATAATTTCCCTTTTGAGATAGATTAAGAATAATAAATAGTGACATAAAAAGTAATAGGAACAAAAAAACTAATATGTCACTTTGTAAAACATTGAAAATAAAAACTAAAAATCTAAATACCCAAAGAAAATGGATTAAAAAATATTTTCACTTGGAAAATCATAACACATAAAATTAAAAAGGATGTAATTTAAATTAAAAAAAATAATAATTCAAATATGATAAAATTAAATAGATAAGAAGATATTGGTTAGTAAAAATTTTTGTTCATTTTTTCTCTTCACAAATGAATTTTGAAAAGATATAACCATTATTTAGTATGATATCTTATTTAATGATGTCTAAGATCAATACAATTAATTATAGAATATATAAGAGGATTTTTTTAAAATATTAAAATATTTTTTGTTATCACATTTAATTGGTACGTGATTAAAATTGAATTCAAAATCCATCAAGGTATGATTCATCTATAACACTTGAGAACAACAATGTATTGTGACAATATATTCATATTTTTAATTGATAAGAAAACAATTTTTTTTACTAGATCATGATACCAATGATTTTCCCAGAAAATGACTGGTTCCTGAGGTAATTTTTATCTATTCTACAAAAATAATCAATATATGTGTGTGAAGTTAAATAAAAATAATAACATATTATTAAAATAAACGAAAGAGACACAATTCCTTTAAAATATATAAATATTCTTTTGGAATAAATTAAAAGAGACTCTTCTAGGTTTGATTGAAGTTTTTCAAGAAGAAAAACAAAAAACAAAATATCTAATCTACTTATAGTGAGATAATGAAAGGGAAAAATTATTACTATATATAGATTTTTGGCTACTGGCTTTCCAGCTTCATCCAAGTCATGTTAAATGTTAAATGAAATATTTGTTTAAGAAGACATACAACATCATAAACCATATATTTTATGTAAATAAAGTATATATTTTATTTGGTAAATAATATTTTAAAATTACTTTGATAAATTTAAATACCATTGAAATATTTTCACTCACTCACCATGCTAATTTTAAATTCATTTTACAACCGTTTTGAAAAATAATTACACATTTTTTTATGAACTAGAAAAAACATCATCAACATATACTTTAATAATGAAAGTATCCTTTAATGAAGTTTTAATAAAAATATATGGGTCTTCTAATACATTATAAAAAACTTTTGATAATATAAAAGAACACAATGATTCATACAATAATCTAGTTTCTTATTTTAGACCTTAAAAAACACTATTAAGTTTGAAAATAGAATTTTCAAAATGAGGGTATTCAAAACTATAAGATTTCTAAATATAGTGAACCAACATTAAATAACCATTTATAATGATAGATTGAAAATTAATTAGATATAAATTAAAATTAATATGGGATGAATATGCTATCATAATTTTAATGGATGATCTGCCCATGGAGAATAGTTAACTACCTAGGTGAAATAAGCTTACCATCCATGGAATAACGTCTAACATGATACTCTTCTTATCCTTATCAAATCCCTTTAGGTCAGGTATCATCTATTATTGATCCCCGGATAATTATATTTCTATATAATGAGATAAAACATTACCCTAATTACTTTCAAATCGATTAAGTGTGTTTTGATTTAGAGATTCATTAGTGTTAAATACAACCTTACTCTCAACCAGAAACCCTAAGAAGATTAGACACACATGATTATATGAATATAGGTAAAGGAAATAGACAGAATTATTGACATTATAATTAAACAATTTAGAATAAAATAATCTATAATTAAAGAAATTGGTATTCAATAAATACTTACTCGAACAAATAAAAAACAAAGAACATAGAAACAATTGAAGTTGAATGGAAATTGCAATAAAAATGTGAATATTGGAATAGAAAATGAGAAATAAACAATCAAAAATAGTAAATGGAAGCAATTGGTTGATAAAACAAAAAATCAATGTAATAAAACTATGTCTGATAAACAAAAAAAAGTGACATATGAGAAATGAGAAAGTTCTGCCATCTGTTTATAGTCCTCAAGAATCGATGGTGATGACACATTTATAATCTAAAGAATATTAGGATTTGTAAATTATTCATGTCATGAGAATGATTTAAGTGACATATTTTCTAAGACGTACAATATGTGTAAAAGGGATTTAGGTTGTGTACTTCAGATCAAAATAGTTCTATGATGATCTTGGATCTCCTTATGTTCATGGCACATATGATCAATAATATTTAAATTTTTAACTTTTCACATTGAGTTATAGATTCACATCATGTATTAGGTAAATTTTATGAACTTTATTCATGTCTTGTACTTTGGTATGTAGGTGTTTTGTGTGAGGAATACACAATGTGATTGTTTCATAGTGTGTAATGTCTAATATTTCATTTTTTTCACCATATCTTCCTTTTAAAGTTGATTTCCTATTCCCTATAAATTAAAACCAAATGTAACACCCCTAGATTTTGGGAATTTTTTCTCTAAATAATGTAATCTATTTAATATTTTCCATTACACACAACTATGGATATAGCTTTTCTTATAGGAAATCACTAAGTTTGGTTTTTGTTATTCATAGCACCAAGTTAATATTACACTACATGAAACACTTAGACTAACTTATGGTACATGAAACACAATGTTTGTCTTATGTTACAAAAAAATTGAGTCCCTTCGATAACTTGTGTTATAAGAAAAACCAACTTTTATTGTACTAAAATATATTATTAATATTACTATTAAAATAATTTTATAATTATCACATAGCCATTAGAATAGAAGATAGAAATGATATTGAATAAATTATGAAACTATGGTTTAAAAATTAAGATAAAAATAATCTTTTGGTTATCAATTAGTTATAGATGAATGTAATAACTATTTGAGAATAAATAACTTAATTTTCTAAGATATCTACTTTTCTATGTAAAAACAACATTTAATCTCAATAAATTAAACAAATTACGTTTGATGATTTTCCTAATAAAATTTATATATTAAATATTCAATAAATTTTTTGGACACTCATAAAATATATTTCATATGAATGAGATAATAATTAATATAGTTTTATGAATAAAAAGATGTATTTTTTAAAATGGTGATTTTACCACCTTTTAATAGAGACCCAATTTTAAATATAATTTTCTAAAATTTTATCATTTTTAAATGAAAACATAAAATTCATTTTTAAAACCATAAGATCAAATTTTTTTGGGCGAATGTTTGTATTTTTTTGAGAAGTTTAATGTATTGAGGAAAATGGAAAAATACTAAATTTTAATTGAAAACTTTTTTCATATAATTTATTTATATATTTAAATTATATTCTATTTATTTTAAATTATAATTAGATCAATTATAAATCAATTTATCCAATTCAAATCATCAAAAAAAAATTAACATTGTAATTGGATATAAAAACATTTCAAACGTTTTAGCTTTTTTTATTAAAAATCATGTTATCTCATCTCATCTGCAGGGTTAATTTTAAATTAATTTTTTCACTTATCTGATTGGAATTTGGAAAATTGGAGTACCTAATTTTAATGAAACTAATTTATATACTCTATGAAGGTAAATAATATTTCCCACAAATGTTATTGAATGTAATAAAAATTAATTACAGTTATCAATGTAAAACAAGCATACATAATGATTAAACTTATAATATAAGGTATAAAAATTACATTAAAATTTTGTTAAAATAATTTTCAAATGATATTTTTTCCATTAAAAATATAAGTATCTATAATGTTATATTTTTAATGCTTAGGGGAAAACTAAAACTCGACGAGCACTCAAATACTTTCAAGAATACACAATGTGTCCTTTCCCCCACTTATAAAAGGCCTCCTCTCCTCCTAATCCCATCAAACCTCTCATGAAAATTTTTCTCATAAAAACCCTTCTCATTTAAAATACACAAATCCCTAAATTCATATTATAATCCTATATTTGGGAATAAATCTAACCTATGAATCCATTTGGTGAAAACCAAAAGGATTTACCCAAAAAAGGTAACATCCTTCAATAAGAACTTTATTTTTATTTATTTATCCACCCCCTAAAATCCAATTATTACATAACTACATAAGAACATAAGTATCTTAAATATAGTGAGATGATGTCATATTAAGGTTTCTACTAACACTCACAAACACATCCATCAAATGGTGTTTGCAATCATCATTCGTGTGTATAATGGACTACTACCTCGTGAACGATGTCGTCCATTCTTACATTTCCTCCTTTTAAGGTTGGGAATTATAATATAATTTATGTTTTTATATGATATATATTATATTAATGATGTATATATGATTCATTAATTATTATATAACATAGAGAATCATGCTTTCCATTTTTTTATTTAAGATAACTTCATTTTTTGATGTGTCGATTATCGCCTACTCAATGAAATGTAATTCATTCACAATTTATATTGAATGTATTAATGATGGGTTTAGTGTATTTATATGATATATCTGAAATAATAATGAAACTATAGTGATATTATAAATATATACCTATATTTGTTTTCTTTCATACTTACAATACACCTAGAAAAACCAAACAACGTTCACGCGTACGCACGACCTACCGTCTCCATGAACGGTGTACTCCATTTCATTATTATATATTTTATATATTACTATAAATACATATATAATGAATATTAATGATATTTATATCTTTTTTTACATTCTTTAAATAATAAAATCATTATCTATGTAAGTGTATCAAGAATAACAAGTCATGGAATATACGAAAAACAAAGCAGTTATTACCCAAAACAAAACATTAACACAGAGTTATTAATAAAAGAGTAATATAAAGTCATAAAAAATTAATATATGTTGAGATATATAATTATATGGTTCATTGGTATATTTACAATAAAAAAATATTTATTAAATATTAGGTTTTAATATGTATAAATAAACTCAAGACTATATGTAAGGTGATTTTTAGTCTCACTTTTATTTCCATGATACTTCTTCCATATTCACCACTCATTTCCTTTGTCTAGTGTATATACATCCCCATAATGTATTAAATTATTTTTATCCTTAAATTAATGGTTATTTACATACACATTTTATTATATCAATTTTTTTTGTTTATGGTTCAAAAGATACAAAATTAGTGAGGTAATGTTGTCTCAATTTTCCTTCTTTGAGACACTTCTTTTGTTATGCACCTATATTCTTTTCTGATGTTTACATTATTTCATATTTAAATTTTATATTTTAAAGGTAATATTTAAATGATATTATAATCTTCATTTATTTTCATTATCTAATTAGAGTTGTGATATAATTTTAACACATTTAGAAGATTTTATTAATACAATCCCATTGTTTATCAATATTATTTATGATTATTCTTCCATTATTAAAATATTATCATGAAATTTCATATCATATGGTTATTCATTATATCTTCATGTATCTGTACCATTATTACACTTTTTGATATGATTTTATGCCATTAATATCAAGAATCTAACCACGTAGCCGATATTATTTCAAACAAGGTGATCACAGAAGCAAGCACGATGTGGAATTTCAGGGCTCCTGATTTCTACACAAAATTGATTGATGATTACATGAGAGGTTTGAACCAATTTCTCCTTTTTAAACTCCCTTAAAATTCCTAACTCTATTTTACCCCTTTTTATTCACAATTTTTATGATCGGACTTGTTTGGATATTGAATATGCTTTGTTTTTGAAATATGGTTTCAAAAAAGTTTTTTTTAAAAATATTTTCATCATTGATTATAAAGGAAATGGATTAAAGAATGACTAATGGTGTTCAAATAAATTATCAAAGAATAAGGTTTTCAAAAATGTTTTATGTTTTAAAAATTATTTTCAAAGTATAAAATATATTTTCCTCAATATTCATTTTTAAAATATATTTTTCATATTAGATGAAGTCATTTGAAATAGTTTATTCCATGATATTTAAATTTTCAATGAATTATTATTATTTATTTTAATGCTTTATGTTTAAGATGATTTTATTATTACACTAGTTCCCTTTCCCCGAGTTATATGCTTTTGAAACTTACTTCTTTTCATGTGTTATTCTTTGATGAAAAGTTTGGGAAACCTGTCTCTTTCCTATAGGTTATGATATGATGGCATGTTTATGAAACACATTTCATTTCATGGGTTATGATATGATGTTTATGAAACCCATATTATTCTATGTTTTATGATATAATGAAGTTTTTATTCTCTTATGGAACATGTATGTATGATTTTATTTTCTGACGGGTGTGATCTATTTCTTGAATTAATTTCATAAATATTTATATCTCATGACATAATTATGGGATTAAAGTTGTTGGGATTTATATAAAATGGGAAATAGGTGTTCCCTAATAGAAAATGGGAATCATGTGTGCCCTGATCCACTATGGAAATATGGGGAAACTCGATCCCCTATGTGAAGATGGGGAATCCCAATCCACTATGAGAATATGGGGAATCCTGATTCACTATGGGAAGAAGGGAAAACCAAATCACTTATTTGTAAAGGATTGTGACTAGGGATGGTGGTGTGTCATGTCCAGTAGTTGTAATCCCAATGAAGTGTGCTAATTAGTATTAGCAATGAGCCTTGACTTCTATGGAATAATTTTTATACGTGAATATGATTACATGTTCACAATGTTATGCATCAACCTAGTTACAAGTCCATTAGTTTATGTGATGGTTTGATCTCATTTTTATAACTTAATGAGAGAACATATTTCTATTTAAATATGTTCACAATTTTATAAGATGACGTGCATGCCACAATCCCATGTTTAATTCCTATGTTATACCCTTATGGATTATGATCTTTATTACCTTGTGATTCATGTCTTATAAACTGCTAATAATTATTTTATAACTCTTTATTATGATCTATGATATGTAGGGTATGATATGTAAATGTTATGGTCATGTTCTCAAACATTTCTGTTCAGGTTATGCTTATATATCTTCTTGTATAACCATTATTGAGTGTCTCTGCTCACCACTTTCTTATGTTTCCTTTCCCCATGTTATAAATGAAGGTTTTAAGTATGATTACTAAAATGGAAATATATTTAAAGAATATTTTTAATATCATTATACATGTTATAAGATTATGTTTCCATGTTTTAAAAGACAATAAACTATTACAATACATGGGAATGTTTTTTTAATGTGCAGAATATTCATCTAAACAAAATTAATATCAATGTATATTAATCCTGGGTCACTATAGTTTGTTTAAAAGGAAAGGATTAGTCAAACTCTGGAAAATTTAATGAGAAAACATTAGTGAGATACCAAGGGTTATTTTTAAGTATATATTTAGGGATTTACCTAGGGATAAGTCTACCGATTAGTTAAAGTATAAGAATATTTCTTGGAATTTTGGTAATGGATAGAACAAGTGGTTTCATAGAAATACATATCATTCAATATACTTAAAGTGGATGTGGATCTGGAACATTACTACATAGGGGTAACAAACCCTAAAATATTGTATTGAGATAGACTCAATCAGGAACTTGTGCATGACAATGGGTCCTGTTGCATACATGGTTTGACACACCCTTGGAAAATGATTTGGGAATTCATAAACACTTTACAAACCATCAAGAAAAATTTAAATATAATATTAATATGAATTAATTAGGTTAAACATAATTTTTTAGAGATTAAATAAGTAGGTTTCATGGTTTAGACATCTTATAAGTGATTTTTCAGGATTATCTAGTTTTCTTCATTGATAAGTTTTTATCACACTATTATTTATTGTTTTTTTCAATGGAGGGAACTAGAAATAACTTGGTCAAAATTGAATGTTTCATGTGTTTAACGAGTGGAAATTGTACTACTTTATTTCCCAAGGGAAATATCATGAATATAATTAGGAAGGTGGGTTGTGTATTCGTTATACCACTGAAGATAAAGGGATAAAAAATGATATGTGAAAGTTATACGATGTTATAATTGTATTCTTTACATTATAAATAAGAATTATGATTATATTAAGGTTGAAGAACCATAATACATGATTCATATTTCTTATTCGAGTTCGTGGTAATAAGGGATAATATAATGAATCTTATTTAATGATTTAAGAATAATATTTTATGGTTGATGTGTATATATTTAGAAATGAAATATTATATTATTTGAATCATGAAATCTATTTTTATTTTATGTATATATATTTCATTAATGATTGAAAAGGATATATTGAATGGTTATGAATACATAGAATAGTGATATTTTTATTAATGGAGAGTAAGCCTTAGTGTGTTCAAGGAATTGAGAAAATATTGTTTAGCTTTGATAAAGAGATTATTGACTTGGGAAAATTAAATTGGTCAGTATCTATAACCTCGTAACTGATAAAGGATTTGTTTAAAAGGTGCTCTATATTATCATGGATGAAGTTTAATCCTTTTTTATTGATGTAATATATCATATAAGCTTTGTAGTAATAAATAATTCTTGATTTCAATAAGATTGTATCGTAATTTAGGTTATTATTAGTGAAAACATGATGAAGGTATACACATGTTTGGTATGTAAAAATCACGAAATACTTTTTTATATATGTGGGATAAATTCTAAGTTATTTTTATAAAATTTAGTGACCTTATTTATAATGTTTTGTATTTTTATCATTCAATAAGGTTATAAGGTTAAACATTTATAGAAATGTTATGTTATACTTCGCATGGTGTTTTGTGAGATTAAAGTATTATCTCACCATGGGAGGATTTTTGAAAAATGTATAACCCATTCTAAACAATTTGTGTTTATGGTAGCTGAAGATAGATTGGATGGCATATCATGGAACTCATGATCTGTTAGTTCTTTTAGAATGAAAGAATTCACCTTTTTGAGTAAGCGGTGAAGTGGAAATTATTCAGGACTCGACCAAAGGGTGAGATTTTTTGTATGAAAGGGAATGAAATAAAGCAAGCATATATTATTTGGAAAAGAAATTATTCAAATTTAGGAAAAGGTTCTTTATATAAAATTGTCTCCTATTATCATCATTTTTATGATATCAATGAACTCTTTCATTATTCTTCATTTTATGGTTTTGTTATTGACAGTTTTCTCTCGATCACTAACTTTCAAGTGATTAGTGATATTTATCAATCTCAATGATTATTTAGAGTTTTCCTCCATGTCTATTTTTTCACTTCCCACCTATGTTATCCTATGTCGAATCCTAGTTATTCATTACATTAGTTAACAATTATTTATGAAACTTTACCTTTTGAAATGAAGTTTTAGTATTAATTTTTTTAATGTGAGTTTCTGTGAATGAAACATTCAATTATTAAAATATTCATATCACAAAATTTTTTGAGGGAAAAATTTATTTTAAGGAGGGTATAATTTTACACTTAGAGATTTTGTTAAATATATATTTTTTAAACCAATTTAATCTTTTTGATATCTTTCTTTTCGAATAACACCAAATATAAGTTTTATTATATTAAATAACTATGTTTTTCATCTTTTAGATGCAACACCACGTTACTACCTCTCTACAAAAAACACTTAGACTAGATTTCGGTACACACAACACAAATTTTGTCTTTTATTACACACAATACTATGTCCCTTTGATAACTTGTGTTACACGCAAGACTGAGTTTTATGGAACTAAAATATACTATTAATCTTACAATTAAAATTTTATTATAATTATCACCTATCTATTAGAATAGAATTTATTAATGATTTTGGATAAATTATGAAACTATGTTTTACAAAACTATATAATTATTTTTTTATCAATTAGTTATAAATGTAAGTAATAGCAATTCTATTAAAAAAATTCTTTTTCTAAGAAAACAACTTTTCTACACCCCAAAAACATTTTATCTCAACAAATTAATAAATCCAATTTTGGGGAATGTTTTTATTAAAATTTTTATATTAAATATTATGTAATTTATTTTCACTCATCCAATTTATTTTATTAGAATATGATAAGAATAAATCAAATTTTATAAATAAAATGTTTCATTTTTTAAAAGGATAATTTTATCGCTTGTAAATAGATAACGCATTTTTAATATTTTTTTTGAATATTTTATAATTTTTATATGAAAAATAATCTTCATTTTCAAAATATTAATATCATAATTTACTTTGGGAGATTTTTTGATATTTTTCTGAGAATTTCATGTTTCTATGAATAGGGAAAAACAATGAATATAATTGAAAACATCTTTCTTATATAATTAATTTTTATAGTAAAATTTTATATTAATATAGCATAAAATTGTAATTAGATTAATTATAAATAAATTAATATAATTTAGGTCATTGTAAAAAATTTCATATTTTAATTGGACATAAAACATTTCAAACATTTGGACATTTTCACTTTAAAAATCATCATCTCATTTCGTCCGCATGATTAATTTAAAGTTAATTTTTTCCTCTTCTAAAATTGATATTTGGAAAAAAGAACTCTATATTTTGAATGAAGATAATATTTAAATTATTTAATGTTAATATTATTCTTTAACCAAAAAAATTGTGAAAATATGTAAATTTAGTTAACATGATTAAGGTAAAAACAGGATTACTTAATGATTAATATTAGAATATATGGTTTAAAAATGACCCTAAATTAGTCTAAAAATTATTTTATAGATAGGATAAAACCATAAACATTATAAGGATTATTAATTGTCTATATTTAACCCTTTTTTTACAATTAAAATGTGGGGAGCACTCAAATCGGTTCAAGAATACCAAAGGTGTCCTTCCCCCACATTTAAAAGGCCTCCTCTCCTCCTCTCATCACACCACTCAATCCATTTTTTATTGTCCAAAAAACTACCAATATAAAATTAAAAAATACCTCCTTTAATCCTGTAATCCTTCCTTTTTGAATACATCTAACTAATGAATCCATTTGGGGCAAACCAAAAAAGAGTTACCCAGGGAAGAGGTAACATCCTTCAACAAGCACTCTGTTTTTTTTATTTCTCTACCCCATTAAAAATTCTCCTTCCAGGATTAAATAAACTACATATACTAAATATAATAATATTTTTCTATATTAGGTTCTTTATCTACTACACACACACTTTCATCAAATGGGATACACAATCATTATTCATGTGTACGTCAGACTACCACCTTGTGAACCGATGTCATCTATTCTTCCATTACCACCATTCATGGTTGGTAATAATGATGTAATATATGTTTTTATATTATATATATATGATATTTATTATTTATTTATTCTTATTTAGTTATTATATAAAAAAATTAGTGCTTTACATTTTTTGTAAATATGATAACTTCATTTCTAGATGTGTAGACTACCGCCTCCTTAAAGCGTTGTCATTTGTTATCTCTTTACGTGGAATGTATTAATGATGGGTTTAGTAAAATTATATGATATATATGAAATAATAATTATATTTTAATGATATTATATATATCTATACCAATATTTCATTTTTTGTCTTTCTTTCAATATGACAAGAAAAATGATACAACGTTCAGGCAAGCATACGTCCTACTACCTCGATTAATGGTGTCTTCAATTTCATATTTATATATTTTTTTAATATTATAAATAATTATATACTGAATATATGTTATATTTATATCATGTTTTATATTGCTTAAATAATTAAATCAATATCTATATAAATTTAATGAGAGTAAATAGTCAAAGAATATAAGAAAAACAAAGCAGATATCACCTAAAACATAACATAAACATGGAATTATTAACAAGTAGGTAATATAAAGACATTATAAAATCATATATGGTATTATATATGTAAATATGATTATATGGTAGATTTATAATAAATATATATTTATTATTCATTAGGTTGAACATGTATAAATATAGTCAAGACTTAAGGTAAGGGGATTTCAAGTCTAACTTTTATTTCTACGAGACATATGACATATTTAACACACATTTTTTATGTCTGGGGTATATACTACCCATGAATGTATTATATGATAATTATACTTAATATTATGTGTGTTTATATCCCAATTTATTTTGATCTCTCTTTTATGGGTTTTGTGGTGCAAAATTTACCGAATATGTAAGGTAATTTTGTATCAATTTTCCATCTTTGAGAAACATGTTTTGTTATGAACCTATATTAATTTATGACTTGTGTATAATATAAATTTGAAATTTTATATCATTAATCTTATTATTTTCATGATATTATAAGCTACATTTAATTTTATTATATTGTGAGTATTATGATTTAATGATACCAAAGTTGTAAGAGTTTATGTCTACAATCTCATCGTTTATTGATATTGTTTATGATTATTCTTCCATTGATTAAATCATATCATTAAATTTATTCTTATATTTTTTTATTTATATCATCATTTATTTCATCCAGTATTCCACTCTATGATACTTATGATAATTAAGGAAATTTTTTCAAGAAAATATGACCTTATTTTTCTCTTGGGTTGGAAATCATTTTTCTTTGTAAAACATGTTTTCCAAAAATTATTATTGATAATATTAAAGGAAAAATGATTTTAAAAATGTTTTAGGGTTATCAAATATACTTTCAAATAAAATGGTTTTCAAATTTTTTTTATATTTTGAAAAGTGTTTTACAAATGAGAACGGATATTTTTGTGAAGAAATGTTTAAAAAAGTTATTTTCCACATAAGATGAAAAAAATTGATAATTTTTATGCCTTACTATGGATATGATCCATTAACACCATTCTTATTGTTTTCTTTAATGGTTTATGTTTAATACAAAAATTTTTTAATGACATCCACTCCTCTTCTATGGGTTATATGATTTTGGAACCAGATTCTTTTCATGGGTTATGCTTTGAAAAAATTATTATTAGTTCTATATATTATAAACATGTTGTGATATGATATAATGTTTATAATATCGATTTAATTTCATGGGTTATGATATGATGTTTACGAAACACATCACTTTTTATGTGTCATGATACAATGAAATTTTTACTATCTTGTGGAAGAAGTATATATTATATTATTTTTTAATGGTTGGTACTTATATCTCCATATAATAGATTGGGTAAAAATTTATATCTCATGAGATAATGATGGGAAAAGTCGAAAGAATTGACCCATAATGGGAAATTGGGTTTTACTAATCAAAAAAATTGAAATTGGTGTGTCCAAATCCACTACAAGAAGATAAATTAACCCAATACACTATGGGAAGATGATGAAACATGTTATAATATGGGAATATAGGGAAACTTGCTCCACATGCCCATGTTTTATTTCTATGTTATTCCCTCATGGCTTATTCTCTTGATTCCCTTATGATTCAAGTCTTATGAACTGTCAATATTTATACCATGATTATTAATTATGACCGTTGATATGTAGGGTATGATATTTTAATGATATGATCATGTTCTAATATAAGTATCCTCGCGTTATTCTTATATATCTCCCTTGTTTACCATTAAAGAGCATAAGAGATCACCCATTCTTATGTTTCATTTCCTGAGGATATAAATAAATATTTTGAGTATGAGTACTCAAAAGGGATGATATTTAAGAGATATTTTGAAGATCAATCACTAATTTAGAATATTATGTATTTAGGATCCAAAAGACACTAAATTATCATGGTCCTTATGCATATTTTTTTTTGTAATGTGATGGTCCAAAATGATTTAATATCCATCTATGTAAATCCTATATCCCTATACCAAAACCCAATTTATTATTTAATAAATAATGATAAATTCTTAATTAAATTTATCTAATAGGTATATAAAAATTCAGGTTATCAAATTACCCCCCACTTGAACAATTTTTATCCTTAATACAAAAGATCCAAAATAGGGGTTCTAAATCAAACAATTATTAAACAAGAGACCTGCAGTACAACCATGAAAATAATACTATGTTCTAATAGAAAAATAAATCCCTCTATAATTGTTTTCGACACTTTAATTAGGTCAAATAATCATTTCTTGTGTGAATGAACACTTAGAGTTGCATCTCATGCCTCACATTCTCATATTCCAAAGGTGGGATACTTTTATCACTCTCAATGGTGATGTCTACACCTTGATTGAAATAGGATGATGGGATGTTGGATCCTCCTTTCATTTTTCCTTTATATAACTCTTCACCTTGCCCGAGTCTCCCTCATAGAGATAATACATGTTCATGGTACTCATTCTTAGTGCCTTCTCTTTTTGGACACTAGTTAACTATGAAACGTCTTTCATTACATTCAAAAGGATATTGATAGTGAAACAACATTCTGTTAGCATAGTAGTCACATTGGGCTTCCCTGGCATGTCTGAACATTGGAACATTGGACACCTGTATTCTTCCTCATAGGAGGGAATCCCATAGAGGCATCTTTGGGCATGAAACCTATGGAATCCCATGACGATCATGAGTTATATAATATCAAAGGAATATCTTCTAAGGATTTCACCTCATGCATCCTATGTTTATTACAAGGTAGCTGATTCCATAGGTGCATATCCACCATGATTTTTTCCTCAGGCATCCCATGTTTTGATTTAGGTAACAATATGAGATGGGCCATGATTTTATCATCTTATTGAGACATGTTTGATTCATCAATATACCTCATGGGGGAAGATTGAGGGGGTTTTTTATTAGGAGGGATCACTTGAAAGGTTTACTTGATGGAAGGATCATAATTCCCTTAGAGGAGTATCGAAGATATATATCCCATAAAGGGAAGGTGTCACACTACAAAGGTAGATCATAACACTATTGAAGGAGGACCAGGTTGTGCCCCCTTAAGAGGGGGAACCAAGGATTACCATTTGATTGGATTGAACCTCATAGAGGCATTCTATATAGCCTGTTTAGGATACAGGGATCAGAAACTATATAGTTTGATGTCATAGTTTAATGTCATGTGATAGGAACAGTCCATGTAGTTTAACATCATGTAGTCAGGATGATTGCATTGCACAGGGAGAATAAATAGTGGATAGGGTGTGGAATAGGAATGGAATATACCCCTTACCAAAGGATTTATCTTAGTTTGATGGTGTGGGGATTATGTATTGAGCTACTTGAGTGGGAGGCAAGATTTTCCAAATATGTGGTGGCCTTTGGAAATCAGGGTGGAGCGGAATAGAGTGTTGGTTTTTGGTTGGAATGGATGGATTAGATGGAGTGCGAGGTTTTTACCTATAAGAGTCTTCCTACATATCCTAGATGATTGGGAGTCAAATCACATGTAGTTTGAGAAGTAGAAGTAGGTCTTACATCAGAGGAGGAGCCCCATCTATTTGGGGCTTACAAATGGAAGCTTACATTTTAGGGGGAAATAGTTGGGGATTACTTGTATGAGAGGCCAATATATGGGGGTGGATGAGTGATTTTCAAGGACACTACTATCATATAAGAGCATGTGATTCATGGTCAGCATGATAAGTAATAAGAAGTAGTATACTTGATGCTTATGTCATGGAATAGGTTCCAATGAGAGATGGTGTGGGGATTATGCACCGAAGATATCCATGGAGGATGTTGTTCTATGAGAGGAGGTTATAATTCTATGTAAGAAATATGTCTTTCATTGTGATCTGTACATGGAATATCAAATGAAGGGTGTGTAGGAATTACACATGAAAGTTTCCCCTTTTGGGAGTTCTATGCCCTAATGTGGGAGGAGGTGGCATCCAACGATGAGCATACATCGGAATCTGATTCTCATCGAATTAGGTAAGACATTATTTTAGAATCCTGGGATAAGGATTTTGTGTTGGGTAGTTTTATGTTAGGCACCGTAGACATGGGGGGCTCACTCTTCACCCTTTGGGCTTACAAAACCGTCGCACAAACACCCTTAGGAGGGGCATCGCTTCAAGAATTCCAAGGTGTGATGGTGTGGAGGAGTGGTCAATCAAATGTTCCATGTTAGAATGCCTCTTAAGATAAGAAACAATCATTAGTGTACCTATTCTGAGATAAAAAATGAATAAAACTACAACACTAGGGGCATAGGGGATTCCACGTGAGCGACAAAAAAGTTGTTTCACAAAAGCATGGAGGGTTATGCACAAGAGGTGTTCACAATTCATGGGAGTTGTGAATATTATGTGCCAAAAATGTTTCATTGACATAAATAAAATCCTTGGAGCTTTAATGAAATGGTTTTTGAATGATTAGAGACTTCTGCAAATTGGTATGGGTTGCGAACAATATTGGGGTTTTTACGCAACCTCAAAGGTGCATGCAAGAGGAGTGTTTTTGTGAACCTGATTTTAGTTGAAATAGGTTGATAAATGACTACAGAAATTTGGGATCAATTGAGGGAGGACCCAAAGGGAACCTATCACGCAATACATCTACCTTGAGGGTTTCACAGCACTCACAATGTCATGGAAGATCAATCACACATGAAGTATGGCAACAATTTTACATCCGGAGGATCACCTAGAAGAAGGGGGAGTCATTATTCTTTGAAAAAATATTCAGTGATGGAATGAAATATATTTTAGGTGTAAGTGTTCTTCCTTGAATACCCCTACATTTTTATTGAAGAAGATCACAAAATGTGTGGTTTGATGTCGCATTTGGTGTGTAAGATTCTTGTGCACAGATCAAATTCTTCCACATAGGTCCACCATCTTGCACACACTTGCCTTAGCTATTTTTAATGGGATTCACAAAAATGACCTGATATATGTCGTATCAGGTGTGAAAGGGTATTACAAAAAATATCAATCATGTATGTGCGCCTCAAAACTTGAATGTTACTTCTTTTTCTTTCTCAAAATGGTCCATTGTGTTGTGTGATGGATTCAATTCACCCACAGCTATTTATTTATGAATTCAGATAGAATTTGGAACCAAAGCATTCCCCCTCTCAGAATATGAGCTAAAATATGACCAAAAGGATTAGTTACAACGGAAATTCTGAAAAAAATGGGTCGACTACCATAGGTGAATGGAAAAATCACCAGTTCACTAATAAGAGGCCGACATAGGCAAGGAAGGTCAGCTCCACACCTATAAATAAGCGAAGAGGGGCCACCTTATAGAACATTAACATTCTACATGACAAGAAATTTTCTCTCATACGCATAAGTTCTATACTTATACATGAAATACCATTTGTCAGCCACTTCATTCGCATAACTACTGTTCCTTCTGTGATTTATACATTGTGAGAAATTGGCATTCTACGTGGCCACTACCCAATCTTGCGTTCAACAACAAATCTTGTGTGTTAATCCTTAAATTTTATGTATGTGTTCCATATAACATTTCAAAAAATTAGAAATGGCTGATCAATAGGATTGTTCTTAGATTTATGTTGTCACTACCACTCATAGAGTTGAAATGATTGGAAACCCTTATATTCTTCAGGCCATGAAAGTTGTTTCAAAAAATCTAATGATTCTTGGAATACTGACACAGCCAAAGAAGGATTGTCCTTTTAGTTACTATCTCATATTATGAAACATATATCCACCATATGAAGTGATCATCCATGTGTTTGGGGTTGATTCAACATGTTCATGGTTTACGTATGAAGACGATCTTCAAAATTGGAACATCAATATTAACAATCATGTTGCAAAAGAGGGACATCACAATCTATACATTGAACGGGTAGTCATAGATGGTCAAAGGGGATCAAACTAAGGAAAAATAGTTCCCTTCCCATTATTCTACTACATTATAGAGTAGTAAGAGGGACAAAAACATTGGATGGTAGAAAGACTAGGACTTGAGGTCTGTGGGAAACATCACCAGTTAGTGGGCATGGGCGTATTGGGTACGCTACACATTCTATAAATATGTTGTAGAGTTGTGAGAAATTACTATATATAAAGTGGTGATGTTTTAGTTCCATTTTTGACATAAATATGATCTAGTTATAGATATTCTCAATTGATGGTCCCCAGATACGAACACATTCCATCCCTATCATAGGGAAATCAACATTAGTCTTTATGAAACTCATTTCATTAGGGGAATTACACTTGATGGATTATAATATGAATAATTTTTCCTACCATATAATACATGGAGTAATAATGGGAATACTATTCTTCTATCACAACATATTTTTGAGGCATTGAATGATAAGTTGAAATTCATGCCCATTTTCGAGAAAGATATTATTTTCAAGATATGGTTTAACATGTTACTCAAGATGGATATGAGGATAATGATGTTGGGTTGATGGAATCAATGTCAAGTTTAACCATAGAGTAGGAAGGAAATATGATACCGGTTCATCCTAGAAGATAGAAAATACCTTACATTGGCATACAACACGGTAGGAGGATGGGACCCATTGGTTCACTATAATTCTTTCATAGTTACTTTTCTGAGTAGATGGATGCTACTGGTGATGTACACACGGATTTAAATTGTCTAGGGATGTTTGTAATAATGAAAATACTAGAATATCGTAATCGGGTCAACCTGGTTGTACTTGTGCTTGTTAGGATTTACCGTATACTGGGATTCGGTGCAAGAGGAATCATTCCTAGAAGAATATGTGGACTGTTCTTGTTTCTCTATGGCCGGATCACAGTGCATCTCATAGGCTAAAAATTCTCAATATCCATAAGTTCTCCAAACACTTTTCTATGAACATTGTTTCTAAATAGAATTGGATTCCATCCTATGACACATGATGAGGCCAAGATCATGGTTCATATCCACAACCATTTAAATTTCATCTTCCACACCATTATGACTCTAGTAAGTCTGATGGTGGACAACCTAAAAGGATCATTTGAGAAAAGGAGTACATGAAAATCATTAGAGGTGTGGTGATGGTGGTTGGAATCGACAGAAAGGGTTACTATGAGCCATACATGCCACCCCATTTCACCCGGTAGTTTGGGTGCCTTCAGCGAGTGGCAATGATATTTTACATGGGGGTCTAGGAAGAACAAAACCCCTAAATAGTTTTCCAAATTTGGTGAATTATAGTAAGTGTAGGATCTAATTATACCATCATAATACCACCAACCAATGTTGGTAACAGTCTTTTGATGGGACACACTAGAAATTGGATGGAATCGTATTTAAATAAAATCCTAAATAAGAATATTTATGTAATCAAACTAGAAAAATAGGAGACAAGGCAATGATAAAATAGATGGGTTGCCCCCCAAAGAGGAAATATAGGCATCTAGGGTGGCTCAAGTTAGAACCACTTCAATAGGGATATCACAATGTGTTGATAAAACCTTTCCTCCAAGAGGGTTATGGTCTAGGAAGCGACCCTGGGGATCGACAAAGGAGGATCCAAGGAAAAAAGACAAGGTAACTTCTTCAAAAATCTATTGATGTTGTATTTCCATCCCTATGCTCCGCCTGGAGGGCATTGAAGACTTCAAAATCAAAAGAGGACTTATGGTGGAAGTTAAATTTTGATGGAATTGAATTGTTAGATGTCAGGAATGTTCGAGTTTTGTATATGGTGGACTTACATTGGATACATGTGTACCTGATAGCTATGGATGTTTACACATGCTGTCGAGGGAAATATGAAGCATCCCCACCCTATTAAAAGTGATTCTTGGTCAATACTCATATCAGGAGGAGAAACCACCAGAGGAATATATGATAGATAAGAAAAGGAAGAAGATGATGACGATGATTATGGTGATAGGGGATCATGGGGGATAACATCTTGTCAAGGAAGTCCCCCAAAAAGTGGAAAGAATGTAGGCTCTACATATGAGTAGGCTGAGCATCTCATGATAAGCATTACTTACTCATATATTTCATTGATCCTTCCATTTCACTACATAGACCCACTAACCAAATATTATCCTTTATAGGAGCATCTCAATAGTGATAAAGGTTCAACCATTGTAGGGGTAATATGTTCTAATAGTTTGTGAGGAGAGTACTTCAGGACCTACACATGGGGAAGAGGCATGTGGTGAGATGGTCATGGTTTTGGTGGCTAGGGTGACATCTTCATATCCCTAGGTCCTCCCCATCGTCTACGGGGGTCTTCACCCTAGAACAACCATGGAGACACCGAATTCTCGTAATGTATCACATATTAGGTGGATTATCATCAAAATTCCACCCCCTCAAGGTAAGGGAATATTTCAAATAATTCTTCAATAATTGGTTTTTTACGGATCCTTACCATCAATGTGTTTTCCTATTCCATGAAGCATCATCCCAAACATCATGAGGTGATCTAATTCTAGCCATTTATATACCCAGTTCTGAAGGGTATCCCACGGTGGAAGCTCATTTCCGGACAATGTAGATCAATAAATTAATACTCTACTCCCTGCAAGTCTCTCATCTCACAAAGCCATAACTGTCAATTTGTTGATCCAACTAACTGAGCCAACCTCATTCCATGTAGTGCTCAGGAAGTTGTTTGGTTAGAGAGTGGATGATTCCAGGGTATCTAGGGAAGATCATTTTATGGTCACATCAGATCATGTGGATTCGATCATCTGAGATGATCCGTCATTGGAATTTTTGTATAAACACGAAGTTGTGGCTATCGGTGATACCACTTGTGGTGTAAGACTAGAAGATGGCTTGGGAGCTTCTTACAAGGAATAATTAAGTGAGGAAAACATCCCTAGTGATATAGATCCTATCAAATTAGAGAGGATACTGGAGGAATATCCTTGAACCAAAATTATTTTGACTTTTCTGTAGTATGAGCCTAATGATCCCAAAGAGCTAGATGATTTTGACCCTGATGCGGCTGAAAATAACAGCATCATCAGGTGAAGGGTGTGGAAATTCATAAAACTCTTTATCAAATGGAATCTAGAATCACAATTGGTGGATTGAATGGGATCTATTCCTCACAAGCTGTGCAATCTATATGCAGGAGTGACATACACTCAGAATATTCATATACTGAATCACAACATTCTTGCTAAAAATATGAATGAATGAAGTCAAAATATGGATGTATTCTGGTGTCAGGAGAATCCTAAAAACATTTTTAGGATCCAAGATGACAACTAATAGATCCAGTTGATATATGGACAAATATATGATCATTATTCCTTCATTGATACTAAATCAGAACTCGTCATTAAACTGAGGGATTAGCTATAAGAGGCTGAGGGGAAGATAAGGTAGGTGACACATCAAGAATACAATCTCCAAGATGAGTGGGAAGATTCATATATCAAAGAATAAAATCCTCCAATATATGAAAATGAGGAGGGAAAATAGATATATAAGTAGAAAAAACCCCTATAAGACATAGGCTAACGATTTGAAGAGATGAAGAGCTCGATCATTATAGTAGAGCTATAAGGGAAATTTTTCTAGAACTCGTTATAGGCTCCAATATGCGGATATACCTTGATACAACTACAATATACTTATTTTCTTTTGAAACATTTCATGTGTACATAAACACAATTTTCCATATTAATTATCACACATCTATCATATTTGTGATACAATAAATGAACAATAACTAATCTATTGTGGATCATTCTTGATGTGACAAACAAGGAATGAAACCATTAATTATCACTTTTATGAGAGTGTCACATAATCATTGAACACTCGGGGTTAACTCTTTTTGAATATTCAACAAGAGGGTTCCGTCTAAGAGATGCTATGGATGGATAACATGGATCTTAGAATATCCAAATCTATTTTCAAATGTGTTTTAATTCATGGAAGGGATAATGCTAGGGACATTTGAATGTATCCATACAAAGTGTAATAATATGTGTGAATCAATATACCCAATATTAGAATCATAAGGATAATGACATGGGGATACAAGATAATATTTTTCCATTTTTGAGACACAACATCCAAATTCCTATCCTAGAATGTGGAAAAAAAATAAGGGTCGATTGATGGCCGTATTAGACTCATAGAACCTTTCCCAAAATATCATCCAAGGTATTTATAAATGTTAGATCAGGACAGTATGTGATCCAAAAATGGATTGATACCAAGCCTCTAAGGGGTCCCCTATAATACAGAAGAGGATTAGGGTCTAAATGAGGGGCACAAGACGCATGTAAATGGAGTGACGGAGAGTTAGAATGAATTCTAACACTCATGGAATTTTGAATCCCTATATTATAATACATTAGTGTATGAGTATTGTTCTGAAAAAAGATAAAACCCATCTTTAGGGAAGTTCTGCATTGGATTCCAAGTGATAGCTGAAAATGTGAACAATGTGGCAGATGAGCAACATCGGGGAGGAGGACCTCTCATATGAGGGCCTAATTTTTTAAAGTTTTACATCGTTTAACTAAGGAAAATAGACATGTATTTTTTATATCACAGGGTTACAACAAAACATTGTATATTTTAATATTGTTTGATCTAGATGAATAAAAATGTTTTTCATCATGCATTCTGGACATCGCTCATTGTTTATGATCATAATTCCTGGATCCCAGTCAACAATTTAATTTCTTGTTTCATTGGCTATAGGCTATTAGTTTAAGTTCAGATATTTTGGACCTAGAACTGGTGAATTCAAAATATGGGTATATGTGTAAAGGTGGAGTGACAAACCTGAGGTGAATGAGGGCCTTGGAGGCCTAATGCCACACCACACTATCCCAGTGATGCTATTATTTCATAGAGTTTGGACGTATAATCCCTAGTGTGTCTAGACCAAATTGGTAAAAACCATATTTTGACCCTAAGACCATGTGATACATGATAATATTTAAAAAAAGAAATGGTACATGGGGTCTACCTAACATTTGGGTGCCCACATTGGGGGTGAAATTAAGGGTCAAATTATACTCTAATATATATGAGTTGAAAGTTGGTAAGATGAGACATCCATGGTCATGATAATAGGGTGACTGGTGAGTAAGGATTCATCATTGAATATGTTTCAAACATAGGGACCAAGACCACACTAGTCAAAAATTGGATGAGAAAACATAGGATTAACCATTGACCATATTTGAAACATAGGATCCACTATTTTTAACTAAATATCCATTAGTGTGTTGTCCTAGGATGGTATGTGAGCAAAAAAATCATGAGGACATGACCATTAGGGGGTCCATATAGATTTGAAAGATGATGGAAACCCAAACTGAGAAAGAACCAATGTATGGAATAGACTGAATATAATATCTAGATTCAAATTTGGACTTTTAAAATTGATTAAGGACGTATTGCATGGACCCTTGGGTGGAAATTAGTTTAGGTTATTAAATATAAAATCATATGGGGTGTCTTAGGAGGACTTACGTAATTTTTTGTCATAATAAACCCAATGTGAATGAGTAATAAGGGGAAAAAACCACCCAACACATTCCCCAAGAGATTAAATTATAGTTTAAGGTCATGATTCTTAGATAGTAACTGAGGAAAAAAATTATAAGGTTTAATGAATTTGTAGTTGGAACCAAATAAAAAACATCGAGGAATCACTATGCATCTCATATGTATGGGAATCAAGACACACATAGTTATAGAATGCAATGTGTTGAGATAATAACATGGGTGGGAACAATCCTCTCTGATGAGGGAAATAGAGGATCCTAAAATTATCAATAAGAATCCTGACTGATTTTGGGTGGGGTCACTATTTAATGTCTTGTGTTGAGGAAATTAACTCCTAGTTTATGGTCATAGAATCTGAACCATATGAGAGAGTATTCTAAATTGGTATGTTTCGAACGACTTCCTGACAGACCTGACCTGAATAATTACCTATTTTTCCTAACATCACATGACTTATTCTTGGGAAATTCTCACACGTAATTTATATTAATGATTCTTGGAATTGGTGTAAATTTTTTAAGGTCATTGTTTTGGACCATCAGTTCTTAGAATAAGGTCATAGTGTTTGGACCATGGGGCGAGCACACCAAAATAGATATGCATGATATGGTTGAAATGTGTAACCATAAAATGACCAATGTGTATGGAATATAACAATAAAACATTAAGATCATAACATTAATATTAGAGATCATGAAAATGATTTGAAATTAATAAGATATGGATCATAATAGAATTAAGAGAATAGTTCATAAAAGAACAATATAAGAATAAAACATGGAATTATGGCAAAAAAATTAGCATATAATATGATTTCCATAGTATCCAAGGCCTCCCCACCAAGACCATCTTGGTAGAATGGGTTCACTCCCCATTCCAACTTTTTAGTCATGGTTCACTCTCATGGAATTCCTAGTAGCATGAGTTCACTCCTCATACAATCTTGGTAGACATGGTTCACTCCTATGTCTATTTTTGTAGTCATGGTTCATTCCCAAGATCATATTAGTCTATCTCATGAGATATAAATATTTATGCAATGAATTTTATGAAGATATAGGTCCCAACCATCTCATAATGAAATAATACTTATATGTTCTATAAGATCATAAATAATTATATCACAACCCATGAAATGAAATGGGTATTATAAAAATGTAATAATTCCATAATAGGTTGAAAAAATCACGTTTCATAATCATTTTATCAAAATCATAACCCATGAAAGAGAAATAGATTTCATAAACATATAATCCATGAAATATAAACGAGTTTCATATAGACCATTAAAATAATCACAACTCATTCATTGAAATAATATGAATGGAGCCTTTAAATAATTTCCTTGAAGGGCATGTGTAACATAAACATATTTCATCTTATATGGAAAATAATTTTTAAATATCATTCAAAAACATTTCTTGAGTATAATATCCTTCCTTATTTCATAAATTATTTTAATAAATAAAACCATTTGAAAATAATTTTCCTTGAAAATTCCTTGAAAACATAAAAAAATATAAGAAATCATTTTGAAAACCATTTTCATTGAAAGTTTATAATATAAGATTCTAAACATTGAAAACAAATTTTTCTTGGAAAACCCTTTGAAAACATATAAACAGATCTTGAAATTTTTTTTAAAACCATTTCATTAAAATTACTTTGAAAACTTATAAATAAGGCAAGAAAACCTTGTGAAAAAAATTTCCTTCAAAAATTATCAAAGAAGGATGAAAACATTTTGAAAACAATTTTACTTTAAAATAAATTTTAAAACATTTTTATAAAATTAACCTTTTTAAAATGCAAAGGAAGCTTCAATGAAATGATAGTTGGTAAATCTGTACATGTAGAACAAGGTAAAATAACATTTCTTTTGCACGGTAAAATGTTTAGAATAATGACTTATTTTAAAAGTGATAATAATTTTACATTAAAGATATTGATAAAAGAAATTACGTGTAAAATTTTATTTTAATTATTATAGGATAACATTACAATATTCTTTGAAGCCAGTTTAAAATACATATTTTGGAGGAACATAGATTTCCGACAGAAGAGAGGGTAAAGTCAAGCTTTCTAAAAAATATAGTCATAACAATAATATTTACCAAATAGTAGAAAAATGGTACCAATACAAGAATATATCATTAATATATAATGGATATGAAAATACATGAATGTTATTGTGAGATGTATTGTATGATTTATTCAAAGGAAGCATAAATATAAACAATCATGAAAAGCGATGAGATCATCTCAATAAATCCTTATAACATGGTAACTTGAGATCATACACTCCATGAAATAAAATTAAATTAAATGAAACATAATATATCATTAAAGTAATTAAATTCATGATATAACAAGTAAATTTTTTGTATATACACCTGGAAAGAAAATTTAGGTCCAAAAAATGAGTCTCAGAGAAAGAAAATTGAGACAAAACTATTTAACCGATTAGGTAACTTTTGAAACATAAAACCCATGAACGAAATATCATAAGATATATATGTGATTGATCATAAATTTAATTATAATATACAGATAATAAAATCATTGGAGTAACATACACCACACAAATGGATTGAGTGGAGAACATAGCATGTATCTCATGAAAATAAAAAGTGAGATGAAATCCCCTTACCTTGTGTCTTGACTCTCATTGTACTCATTAAAAACTCTTATATAATAAATATAGATTTGTTATAAATTTATTATTTAACCATATTATTACTTCTAATAACATATATGGTTTTATTATGGATTTATATTACCCGGTTTTTAAAATTTATTTCATAAGGTTTCACTTAGGGTAATATCTACTTTGTTTTTTGCATGTGTCTTAATTTGTTATATATTTAGTCTTTATATTCAAATCATGATTTTCCGAATGTAAAAAATGATTTAAATATAATTTAAATTCAGTATAGTTTTATTATAATAATCCAAATGATATATAATTAGGAAACAGAATACCTCATTCATGGAGAAGGTAAGTCGTACGTATACATGAACGTTATTTCCGTTTAATTGTCATGTTGAAGACAATAAAGTAAAATACATATATGTATATATAGGAATATATATAATTATAATTTATTATATCATATATTTCTTATATATTCACTAAATTTATCCTTAATACATTCCATGTAGTGTGTGAATGATTCACATCACATTAAGGGGAGGTAGTCCACACTTCCTCAAACGCAATTATCATCTTAACCCAAAATGGAATGTATAATGATATGTGTTGTAAAATAATTACTGGATCATAGGAAAATTATAAATATAATTTAATACATATATAAATTTATTTTCCATAATAATTTACTCTATGAGATGTGGTAAAGGATAAATGAGCAATCATTGTTTAGTGAGGTGGAAGTTCGTCGTACATGTAAATAGTAAGTTTGTTACCAATTATATAGAGGTGTCTGTAAGTATAGGTTGAAAAGTTAGCATAAAAAATCATATTATATTTTATGTACTATTTTTTATACTATAATGTAATAAATATAGTGTAAGGGGTGGATAAATAAACTAAAATAAAAGAGCTTGAGGGAAGAGGATACCTCTTAATCAGTTAACACCGTTTGGTTTGTGCCAAAAGGATTACTCAGATAGCTTTCATCCTAAGGGTAATTCTAGAAGGAATGGAGGGATTTTTGGAAGTTTATTTTTCATTTTTTATATGATCCTAAGTGGTTCTAGTGTTTTAAAAATGAGGGAGAGGTTGTGGACTTTTATAGGGAATGGAAAGAAAACACTAGTCATTTTTCAAAACAAGTTAGTTGTACCAACATTTTTACCAAAAAATGTCCTAAAAACCCGAAAAACTAAACAATGGAAGGTTAATGGATGATTAATATCCTTAAAATGGGGTTTTTAATAGTTTATAATTCTTTTGGTTCTTAAATGTATGGTTTATTCTTTAGTTAAGATTAATTTTAGCTTAATCGATGTAATTAATTTTAATTACCTTCACTATTAATTTAGGTCAAAAACTAAGTTGGCCATATTATACATTATAAGTTATGATTATTCATAATATTTAATTCATTTTTCCAAATTCCAATCCCATGATAGGAAGAAAATAATTATAAATTAATCTCATAGATTGGACGACATTATGGGTTTTTTTAAAAAAAATTATCAAAATCTTGCTATGTTTTTATATCCAATTTCAATTTGAAATTCATTCCAATAAACTAAATTATATTAATATAAAAATATTATGCAATTAAAAATTGAAACCTATTTAAAACATAATTTATCTTTATAAATAAATTAGATGAAAAAACTATTTTTTAATTAAAATCCAGTATTTTTAACTTTTTATCAAAAAATGAAACTTTAGAGGAAAATACCAAAAAATATCCTTACATAATATTTAGGTTTCTCTTAAAAATATAAATTTTATTTTGAAATATTAAGTCTATTTAAGTTTCAATTTTTTTTTTAAAATGTGTTCACCAATAAAAGATGCTAAAAATACCTTTATAAAACATCAAGGTTTTATGCATAAAATTTGGTTTGTTCTTATCTTAAGTCTATCCATTTTATTGTACGAATACAAAAAAATATTTTATTGAATATATAACATATATATTACATTAATATCACTCACTTAAAGTAAATAAATTAATTTATTAGGGTAAAATAGCTTTATGGCCATAAAAATATTAATATTTTCTATTATATTTAATCGGTTTTCATATTCATTTTAAATTAATACATATCCTATGAATTCATATTATTTTTTTGTATAGAATATATTTTCATAAATCAGTTACTATTGATCATAATTTTTTATTTAATTACATGGTTAAATCTTATTATATTAAATAATTATATTTTAATTATATATTATTGTTTAGTAAAATCAGTCATGCGTGTTATGCAATCCATTGAGAAAATTAATTGTTGCATGTAACACAATATAACCTTAGTGTTTTGTGTAGAGAGAGATAAAATTTATGATGTGTGTAGTGCACAATTAACTTGGTTTTGCATATAACACAATCCAAAATAGCAATTCATTAAAAAAAAAACTATTTTTATTGTTATGTGAAATGAAAAATATCGCAAATGTTAAATTAATTCAAAAAATAATAATTAAAAAATCTCGGGGTGTTATAGTGGCTGTTGAGATCCAAAAAGTTGGTATAGACTCTAATATATCATTTATTCTTCTTGACCATAATGATATTTTATATCCACGTGGAATATTGAACTTCATTGATGAAGCTAAATTTGATAATCTTATCAACTCCATCCTCAACCATGGAACCATGACAATAGTGTGTTTTTCTAGGAAGCTTCATGATCCCATGATGACTCACTGGACGAACAAGACTATAGATGGTGACATGTGGGTCTAGTCCTGAAATATCTTCATAACTCCAAGAGAATACATCTCAATATTTCTTTAGGAAATAAAAATATTGTCGATGTTCCTTTGGAGGAATCACTGCACTGATTGACGTTATCCATAGATCATACCTTGTACCAAGATCCACATAAACCAATTACTCCATAGTGGTGATGAATCCCTATACTAATATAGAAGGATATTATTCCAAATTATATTAATCATCAGATATATGGGGATTAATGGGAGGAGATGGTTCATCCTGGTTGACTGATTTTGGGGGGACACTAGTGCCTTCATGGATGGATAAATAATCCTCACTAGCAGACTCCTACTATGGTAAAGCCATTATTATGAAACCTAACATGCTAATTCAATCATTCCTTTGACCTTGGGGTCCATGATTGATATCAATGAAGTTGTGATAGGTCGGTTTCTACTGATTCAACCCATACTGGTAAAACACCTGAGTATGACACATAGTTGTATCCATGGGACGAACATATTAGTAATTCATAGGGTTTGGGGGTTCTGGTATCACCCGATATCAGCCTTTATAGGATTAAGATGTAATCTACTAGAATTCCCACCTAGGGATGAAACACCATTTTCTTCAGGAAAATTAAAAATCAATTTCCATATTTTTCTACTATATCCTCCAATAGGTGAATCGGTCGGGTGAAAGCATAATTCAGATCTGTTAATGAGATGGCTGAGATAGCGATGTGATCAACCTCGTTGGTATGAACTTACTTTTTCTTTCTCTTGTAATATATGAAATCCATATTGCAGGAATCACAAGAGTTAAAGGGGGATGCATCACCTTTGATCATGTCTAATTGACTGTTGGGGGAGTAATTGAGGTATTGGTTTTATGAGGAGGAAACAATAACATACAGATGGAGCCAAGGCCTACCCATAAATGTGTTATAGGTGGTGTTCTATGATACAACCATATATTAAATTCTTACTATCAAAACACTGAATTGGGTCTTCAAACAAATACTTCCATTGGATCTCTACTCTATCCTTTCATAATCTTGAATCTTTAGGTTAGAGGGACTCAAATTTGCTTTAGTCAGTCCCCACCAATGAAGTGTCGATAATGGGATATGATTGATCCTGGAACCTATTCCTACCATGAAGTGGTGAAATTCCACACCATTTAAGTGTCCTAATATATATAGTGGGTGGATATTCCCCTCCACTAGATATCTCTCATATTCTCTTGAGAATGAGATGATGTATTTGCATTCTTCCTACTCGATCTCCTCAGTATAAAAGGTCTCAGAAGCTACTACCCCTAGTTTGAACTAGATGAGTATTTTCAAGGATTCTGTGAGGGTCTTGAAAATTTCATCTAATAAATGGAGAGCCATGAGAATATTGATCTTTTTAGGTATGCTATAAATTTTGTTGAACAAATCATACTTCCCTGTCCAATGCATGTTCCTTCCTTTAGGGTGTTTCTCTCTAGCTAAAGGCATAACAAGCAACACTGACTGAACCTGTGGATTCATGCTAGTGATGGTAATGTTTTGCTACTTATCATAAAACCCACAAAAACGCACTACTAGCTAAATTTTAACTCATTGAGGTTTGGATATTGCTTGATTTGGTCGATAACAATGCGATGACTGATGTTCGATTCGTTAAATTAGCAAGGTCAGCTGTGGTGAAATGTCTGAGGGATATGGCCGAAGGGACTATTATTTATTCTCTCTATGAAAAACTTGATATATGGTTTTACTTTCATTTATGACTTGGATTGAATCACTTTCCTGAGAATTATGGTTGTTTTCTTGTTCTCAACTCCTTCTCTAATGATATATTTAAGGGTAATTCTGATGGATTTATTAATATTCTTCATCATCGAGGACTATCTAGGGCCCAAATATTTGATAGTGTTAATGGAGACATACTTATGAACATCATCAGAGAAAATATCGAATACTAGGTAGACCCTGGGTGTGATTCCCATCTCTAGAGGCATGAAATTTCAGAGGGTATGAGAAGGGTTTGGCCCCAGGGAGAGACTTTTCTTTCACCTTCACCATCGACACCTACTCTTATGAGATGTTTATGGCTATGATGTAGATTCATTAGATGTATTCAGAGAAGTCATGATGACCATAAGATATTTAAATTGGATTAAGAGGTCACTAATAATACTATGGGCATGGGTGACTTCCCTTGGATCCAACCAGTCACCATACTTCTTAGTCCTATGGTTGAAAACTTCTTTCCGTTCACCAGAACCCTCACTGTATCTATTAGGCTTGGAGAATATGTGTACCACCTGTGTCAGGATTTCATTCATCCTGAACACACCATTATCCACTTGGTCAATGATGAAATACTTGAACATATAACGTTTCTAGATGTTATGTACTATGATTCTTTATTATGTGTAGTGGTCTGGGCGATTAGTGAGCTCATCCTCAGGGAGATTCTTGCATTCTGGAAGATTTAGAATCCCCCAGTATAGGGAACAATGCAAAAAACCATGAAACTATGATTCCTTTTTGGATTATGTCTATTTTCTCTTATACAGAAAGGGAACTTTGGGAGCTTGACCGTGGCTAGGGGCTGTAGCCTAATGAGGGGCTAAAGCCACATTATCTCACCTAGATGGGTGTGCTTGATGGGGTGGGGCATTCCAATTATATTCTAGCCAAGGTGGTGCTTGAAAAGTTTTTTTTACTCTGTGAGGTTTTTCCTTATGAGGCTCTACTAGAAATACCAATAGTGGTTGTGAGGACTCCCCCTGCATTGCGGCAATAGTATTTTCCTTGTTAGCTCTTCTTGTAAGAGGTTGTAGAGGCATCAGACATTCCTTCGTGGATTTCTAAATGTATTAATCTAGGAATTGATCTTTGTTAGTGAAATTGAGTAATCTACATAGGATTTTCTGAGTGATGATGGTGGGGGACTTCTCAGTGTGGAAACTCCCCACAAACATCATTATCAATTTATATTAGATCAAAGACATATCGAGTGAAGAGGTCAGGACATTCCACCTAGATAGAAAGTCTACAATGCACTTATCTATAAGATTCGTCCACTTAAAGAATCCAATAATAAATTTCTTATGTGTTGTGGAGCTGAAATTGTAATTAAACATCCTATGGAGGTATTCCTATCGAATAATGGACCCTACAGATAGCTATATTTACCAGAAAAACATAATCCCTTCTAATGTCTATTTCCCTCAAAATTTGGGGATGACCTCCTTGATTGAAGGTTTAAACATTCCAATCAGTTTCTAACGGCTTTGTTCATAGAACTGGAAACATACAATGATTCCACATCTATTTGAACCTACCTTCCAAAGGTATGCGCTCATTAGTTTGTGGAATGATGGGGATTAGGAATTTTCATTGGTCGAGAGGATGAGAGGTCGGACTCATCACACCTTTTTAGGGGAATTATTGTCTACTCTGGGACTCTCTTTATAGATTCAAGTTATGTTCGTGAATCCTTATTACATTACCAAGTATAAAATGATGTTTCCTTTAGATATGACAATCAATGATTGATATGTAGGAAATTTAGAGAATCTTTTATATGTATTCGAGGTTCTTCATTGATAGAGAATCATCTGTATTTGTTAGAGAATCTTAATCAATGGTATCCTTCGACACATTTATATAGAAGTATCTTGGTCATTATGATGACCATACTCGTTTTAAAGTCACTCAGTGGGGCACTTGAAGTTTATTATCATTCAGAAGGACATGTATTATTTCAGAGTTGGGATCGAACCCGCAGTTGGGCTGCCTACGTATCCTTTGTTTAGAAAAAGAATAAGAACCCACGTAGTTCGAGTAAGGGAGTATGATGTTTACGATTGATGGATCAAAGAAGGATTTCATAATTACTTTTACACTCTAAGCTCACGTGAGTAATGCTCGGTGTGAGAAACAAGAGGTATTGGTAAAAATCAGACAATTGTGCCATGATAGATGAAATCATAGGAAATAATATGGGACTTATGTATGTATGACTTCCCAGATAAATGATGATTAGGATTTACTTCAGAGAAGAAATCCAGGAATAGGGTCCATAAATGTATATGTACTTCATGGAGATTTGAATACTATAAATTGGGGATTACTCCTGAAAAGGAAGCCCAATTTAGGAGAGGACTTATGATTGGGTTTTACTCCTGAGAAGGAATCCCAAATCAAAGGTAAATTAGGACTGGTTAAGAGAAATTAAGACTGGGGCTTACTCCTGAAAAGGAGGCCCAGGTTAAGAGACTTGAAAAACTAAGGGACTCGAGGCTTACTCCTAAGGAGGATGCCCAGATTTGAGAATTATGACTAGGGCTAATTCCTGAAAATGAGGCTCAAGTTAATGAGGTCGTGGGGCTTACTCCTAAGGAGGATTCCCAGATTTGAGAATTATGACTCGGGCTTATTCCTTAAAAGGAGGCTCAGGTTAATGAGGACTTGGGGCTTACTCCTAAGGAGGATGCCCAGATTTGAGAATTATGACTGGGGCTTATTCCTAAAAAGGAGGTCCAGGTTCATGAGGACTTGGGGCTTACTCCTAAAAAGAATGCCTAGATTTGAGAATTATGACTGGGGCTTATTTCTGAAAAGGTGGCCCAGGTTAAGGGGTTCTCTCATCTTAAAGGATGATGTTGAATGAATGAAATCTCAATCTTTAGTGACATAAATATGTGTAAATCACTAGTTTTGGAGAGATATTCCACAGAGTTCCTTTCAGATAAGGAAGTAAAATCAAGAAATCATGCCATAAATGGCTTTGAAGAGTGTCTTGAAGACTGAATCTTGAATAGGAGAGGTGGAATGGCTTAAGAGGGGTGAAATGGGCAAGAAGGGCACCCAAAAAGAAAGGGACGCACAAGGCCTAGTAGGCGCGTAGGTACTGCATGGGCGCGCATGTCCTGGTCGCGTAGGTATACCTGCACGACACATGGGTACTTGCGCGACAGTTAACTAGCAGGGTAATACTTGAGCGAATCTTGGTTAAAGCCTTTAAAATCATCTTGAGGTTCTTCCAGAAGAGTGGCGCACAAGTTCTATTAAAGGAGTTAGGCGGCGTGCAAGTGTGGCCATTTCCCTTAAGGGTTGGCCACTCAGGTGCACAAGTGTTGATGAGTTTCAACACTTAGGCCTTCCTCCCCCTCTTTAGATCTTCCGTTCTAGGTAATAAATTACCTTAGAAGTGTTTCAGAAGCTTTGAGAAGAGACTAGGGCTCCGAGAGCTCAAATCTGGATTCTGGAAAAATTTCCTCCGCGAAATGGGGGGCCCACAGGGTCTATTTATAGGTTGGAGAATACCCCGGGCGATTATCACTTAGGGCACACAAAATTACTTGCGCGACCATTGTGGCGCGCAAGTGGACTTGCGCGACCATTGCGGCACGCAAGTGCACTTGCGCGGCCATTGTAGAACTTGCGCGACCCTTGAGCAATTTTCTTCTTATTCCTTCCTTTGTCAATTTTTGATATTTTTCGAAAGGTTGAATCACTTTGAGCTAAGATATTCCCCTTTCCCAATATTTAGATTCTGTGATGAAAGGAGCGGCAACAAAATCCCCCCCTCAGAGTTAGATCCAAAAGAAATGAGGATTTGACTGTGAGGAAATCGAGAATCAAAAGGAAATCTGGCAGTTTAAAGTCAGGCATGTCGGACAAAAAAAGTCTAATTTTTAAGATCAAAATAGATTTGACCGAATGAATTATAATTGACTTGATTCCTTGACAATTTATCTGAAAACATATTACCATAATCAAGTATGAGGGAAAATATGTAAACTATGGCTTAAGAATATTTGAATCTGAGGAATGATATGAAAAAGGGCTAAAAGGCATCAGAAGAAGTAGTTTCCATGAATAAAGTTACTATTATTTAACAAACCCGTTAGGGTGTTGAATTATGTAGGGCCACCTAAGGGCATTGGATGCATAGTCAAATAAATATCATCTTTTGGCTAACAAGTCTGTTGTGTAGACTATTTATGCAAGGCCGCCTAAGGGAACATGCTGCATAGTCAGGCAAAAGAACTCTCAGAAATTTACCTTTCTACTGCTAAAAGCCCGTGAATGTTTATGGAGATTCAAATTTTCCAATGTATAGAGTTTGTTGTATGGGAATAGTTACTTGAATATGGAGAATATATTTCCAAACAATATTATCGATGAACTGGATGGATATTACTCCTACGAAGGTCTGACCCAAACGTAGGGAAGGAGAATATAAACCATTGACTTGAATACTTTAAGATCATGAAAAATGATATGGGACAAATATGTTAAGGATAGCTATTTTTTTGGATCCCTACATACTGTCATTTAAGACCAATAAGGACAGAATAGACTTTCTTCCCAAGAATGAAGTTACCATTATTTGACAAACCTCTTAGGGGGTTGAATTATGCAGGTCCACCTAAGGGAATTGGCTGCATATTCAAATAATAATATCTTTTGACTAACAAGTATATTATGTAGACTATTTATGCAAGGCCACCTAAGGGCACGTGCTGCATAGTCAGGTAAAAGAACTCTCATAAATTTGACATTTTTGTGACTAGAACTCATGAAAAGGGCTATGATGATCTGAAAATATTTAAGGTTAGGATTATGACACATAAAGATGGGTATTTTCCAATGTATACAAATATACACAGATCAATGCTAACCATAATCATGTTGTGGATGGGTCCTGAATGGAAATGTTGGACCTCACTACATATCCCATAAGAATGGGAATCAAGCTATACGTAGTTCTTGAACTACAGTTTAACGTCATGTGTGACAAAAGGATTAGATATCTTAGTTTAGGGTCATAGATCTTAGACCATTGTAAGAAATACACAGTGTGTGTTTTCATGGGGGCTTTTCAGCCAAGGGACTGGAAGTGGAATTTGGGGTTAGTCCCAAAGACTTGGGGCTGGATTCTAGGGACACTTGAATGATCCTATGAATCCCATAATGATGGGAATCAATCCCACGTAGTTATATAAATACCATTTGTACAAATATGGTACGTACATGTGAAGGGTGAAAGGGGACTTTAGTACAATGATTGTTTAACCCAAGATAAAAGGTTTGGGCATTTCCATGTATGCACGTAGTCTTTGAAATGAATCATGATTGAAAAATCAATGTAAATAATAGTTCCCTCTCAGGTGAGGGTATCAAAGAATATTATAGTTTATTGTCATACTAGAAAAAGGTTTTGTATAGTTTAATGTCGTATAACAAGGACGAAAGTGAATCAATGTAAAGATATTGATTCTAGGGGCGGTTTCGCGAATTAACATCGTATGAGATGGAGGTGAACCACTGTGAAGTGATTGGTTTTGGGATTGAACCTTAGGAAGTTGCCTACGTACCCAGCCTAGAAGGCAAGGATCAATGTTTGTGTAGTTCAATTAAAGAATAAATTAATGATCAAGTTATTCTTGGGGACAACGACCTAAAAAATGATGTTGTTGGGACTTACACATGGTTAGTAGCCAAGAGAGAGTGTTATAGTTGAGGTTTGATCTAATGTCACGTGATTCATACTCGGTGTGAGAAAAAAGAGGTAAAAACAACCATAACAAAGTACAGTTTAATGTTATGTAGGACGTATAAAGGACTTTCTGTACAGTTTAGCGTCATGTAGTTAGGACGATGGGGAAAATATAGTTTAACATCATGTTGGACGAAAGGGGGACTGTGCAGTTTAATATCATACAGTGAGGATAAAAGAGTACATCATTTAACGTCATGTTGGATGCATCGGGGATTTTTTTTCATAGTTTAACGTCATGTTGGATGAAAAAGGGACGATACAGTTTAGCGTCATGTTAGATGAAAGTATCAATAGTTTAAGGTCATATGCATGGACCGTGGATGGTGCAGTTTAATGTCTTACTAGACGGTGGTGCAATTTAAGGTCATACCGGGCCATGGATGATATATTTTGTGTTTATACAAAATACTTCTTCAAAAATCTGGCATTGGTTGGATTAGTGATGAGTTCTCCATCCATAGAGATTAATGAATAAGCTCCATTGGAGTAGACCATATGTATTGAGTAAGGTCCTTCACATTTTAGCTCAAGTTTGGGAGGTTTCTTTCCTGGAATCATTGGAGTTTTGAGAACTAAAATCAATTCTCCCTGAGTGAATGAACGAAGATGAACTTTTTTGTTAAAAGCTCATGCTATTTGATTCTGATAGACTTCAAGTGGTGCAAAGTGCACAATATTTTCTCATCTAACAGTTACAATTCATTCAATCTCTTTTGAGATTTTTCATCTGTAGATGATTGATCACAAATGGAAACTCTGAGAAAGGGTATTTGAAATTCAATTAGCAAGACTGCTTCTGTTCCATATACCAATGAATATGGAGTTGACAGCGTTTTAGTGCGGGTGGTAGTCCGATAAGCCCATAAAGCATGAAAGAGTTTATCAGGCCATGACTTCTTATGTTTATCCACCATCTTTTGCAGTATATTTTAAAGAGTCTTGTTGAAGGATTCTATCTGGCCATTGGATGCTGCATGATACCGAGATGAATGGTTGGATTTGATGTTGTATCTTTGATACAACTTCTTCACCTCAGATGAACAGAAGTTGGTTCCATTTTGTTTCAATATTGTATGAGGGACACCAAATCTGGTAATGATGTTAGACTTGATGAAGCTAACAACGCATTTAGAACTGACTTCTTTGAGAGGTATTTCCTCTACCCATTTGGAAAAAAAGTCAGTAGCAGTAAGAATGTACTTAAACTGCTTGGTCGTATCAGAAGGGTAAGGTCCCACCACATCCATTCCCCATGTGGGAAAAGGCCATGAGCATTTAGCTGTATGAAGAAACTATGGAGGTTGATGAATGAAGTTGGCATTTACATGGCATGAATGAAACTTCTTTGTGAAATCAACACAATATTCTATCATTTAAGGCCAAAAGTATCCAAGCCTTTGAAACTGATCTGAAAGTCTATGTCCAGACTTGTGGCCACCACAGACTCCTGCATGCAATTATTTCATGACAGCCATTGTCTCTTCCCCATAAATGCATCTGAAGAGAACTCCATCAAAACCACATTTGTATAGAATTTTCTCTAGGTGATCTGGGCTATCATAAATAGTAAAATTGACCACACATCACCTGATTTGTTCTTTCTCGGCTCTATTAGGTGGAAGTGTTCTATTTTGAATGTATTCCCCGATAGGTGAAATCCATCCTATAGTATGACCATATGGTTTAGGAATGGGACCAATTTCATTAATTTCCTCTATTCTGATTTGAACATAAGGTGAAATTGAATGACAGTGGGCAATACTGATGGTTATCTCGTCCCGATTTGGATCTACCAGAGCTGTGGCTATATTAGCCAGTGCATCTGCTTGAGCATTTTGTGAACTTGGGACATAAGAAAATGTCGGTTCCGAACGGAATTCCACCATTAACTCTCGGACGTAATCATACAAAGGCATTAGTTCTTCCTCTCTGATGGCATAATCCCCATTGACTTGTTTGATTACTAGGTCTAAATCACCTTTCACCTTTAAGTGATTCACTTGGGCTTGAAGTGCTAATTTCAAGCCTGTGATGAGATCTTGGTATTCTACTTCATTATTGGTACCACCTTCCAACAATAAGCAGGAATAAGGTAACACTTCCTTTTCTGGAGAAATGAGCACAATTCCTAAGCCAACTTTTTTAAAATTAGGATTTTCCATTTTCCACCCTGTTGGACTTCTAGAAGCACCATCAAAATACATTTCCCATGCCTGAGGACTTTCTTGAATATAGAAGACTTCCTCATCAGGGAGCTCAATATTTGAAGATGTGTCTTCCAATGAAGGGTGTTCAGCCAGGAAATTAGCCAGATCTTGGCCCTTTATCGCCTTTTGAGACACATGCTGAATGTCGAATTACTGCAAAATAACTGCCCACCTTTCTAGACGTCCTGTAAGCATTGGATGACTAAGGATGAATTTAACGGGTTATTGCAAGATACCAATTGGACCTCGTGATGTTGCAGGTAGTGTCTCAACTTCTGAACTACAAAGATTAATGCCAGGTAGCACTTCTCAATACTTGAATACCGGGTTTATGCTTCAAGAATAGTTCGACTGAGATAGTAGAGGTTGTTTTCATTCTCAGCATCATTATTTTGAGCAAGAAAGGCACCCAATGATCACTCTAGACATGTCACCTAGTGGATAAGTGGTCTTCATTCAACAGTTGGCATGAGTACCAGTGGACTCAAGAGGTATTTCTTGAGAATATCGAATACTTTTTGACATTCTTCAGTCCACTGGTAAGTGACTCCCTTCTTCGTCAATTTGGTGAAGGGTAAAAATTTTCCTGCCAAATTGGAAATGAAACACTGAATATAGGCTAAGTGACCTTGAATTCCTCTAAATTATTTCAAATTTTGAGAAGGTGACATACCAAGGATTGAATTGGTCTTCTTAGGATTGACTTCAATACCATGATGGCATACAACAAAGCCGAGAACTTTTCCTGAGGTTACCCCAAAAGCACATTTTAAGGGGTTCATCTTCAAATTATTTTGTCGAATCTTGCGGAATATGACTTCCAAATCAGCCAAGTGATTATTATGTTGTTTGGATTTAACCACCAAATCATCTACATAGCATTCAACAAACTTCCCTATGAAGTGTTGGAAGATACGATGCATGGCTCGCTGATATGTTGCACCTGCATTCTTTAAGCTAAAGGGCATTACCCAGTAGCAAAACACACCCTGAGGGGCTCTAAAGGTTGTGGATTCCTTGTCTTCTGGGGCCATTCAGATATGATTATATCTATAATATCCATCCATGAAGGAAAGTGCTTCATAGTCAGTTGTTGCATCAATTAAAATTTCTGTAATCGGAACTGGGAAATCATCCTTAGGACAATGCCGATTAAGATCTCTAAAATCGATGCAAACACTAATTTTTCTGTTCTTCTTCTTTACAGGGACAATATTAGCCAACCACTTGGGATACTGAACTTCTCTGACAAAGTTATCTTTGATAAGCTTATCCACTTCAGCTTCAATTTTGGAATCATAAGTTGGGTGTGTTCTTCTCACGGCTTGCTTAAATCCTCGATGTTCTTCTGATAAACCCAAATGATGAGTAGCAACATCAGGATCAACCCCGAGAATTTCTGTATAGTTACAAGAAAATATATCTCTATTTTTATTTATAACAGAAATATTCATCTCTTTCTCTTCAAGAGTCATGGTCGCACTGATTAAAGTGGGGCGTGGATCTTCTTTTGTACCCAGATTTGTTTCTCTGAGTTCATCCACAGTGGTAGAGATACCCTCTTCAAAAGATGGAGAAGCATTTCTAAGATCTTTATCTTCTTCTTATTCATGTGTTATTTCTTCTATTTATACTTTCATAGTATATGATAAAGTACAATTTTCATGATCAAAAGAGATGTCCAAATTTGCATATATTGAAGAAGAAGCGTCCATTTCCGACCCAATTGTTGATGAAGGGTCTTCTTTGGGTAATAAAGTGGAGATGATGGATTGAGAATCGACATCATTGTTCACCTCTGATGTTGTTATAACTTCTTCTGACATAATTACCGAAGTACAGACTTGTTGGATTTCACCAGATGAAATGAAGACGTCACCATTTGTGCTTTCATCACTACTGGGTGGGTTACCAATTTCTCCCATGTTTTCTGGTATGATTTCCGTAATTGACATTATGGGTCTTTCCATTAGAGTATTTTTATTTGGGTCTATCTTGTCAATTTGACTGATAGGAAACACATAATATGTACTCACATGTGTAAATGGATTTACTGGAATTTTCTCCAAACCATACAGAGCATTAACTTTGGTAATCTCCTTTGTTGTGGATTTCTCCCTTCCCTTCATGTGATAGAATTCCGCCTCAATGTATTGAGAATCACATGTCTTTAATGGGGCCTTATCACCATACAATGTCCCAACTTGACCATCGAAACAATATTTGAGACATTGATGGTATGATCAAGGGATAGCCACATGTTGATGTTGCCAGGGTCTTCAAAGTAAGATGTTGAAAGCTGAGTCTTGATCAACAACCATGCAATCCGAATTGGATACAAGATCTCCAAATTGAGTTCTGAGTGTAACTTCTCCCAGTGGTTCTTGTTCATTTTTATCATATCCTTGTAACGTCATGGTAGAATGAGATAAATCAGATTCTGTGAGGCCCAATCAACGAAGTGTACGAATGGGCATGAGGTTGACTCCTGAACCATTGTCAATGAAAGCTCTTCGGACGTCTACGCCATTGACCTTTCCAGATAAGTACAAAGGTCTAATATGTCCATGCACAACATCATCTTCATCTTTATCTGTAAAAGATATTATTGAATGGAATTTTTCATGATTATTCTCTATGTGATAGACCGCAACTGCAACAATTTCATTTTCAAACTCCTGAGGACTTAAAAAAGCCTCGATGAGTGCTTCCTGAAGATCTTTTGACAGATTCAGTGCATTCAGAATTGATAACTTGGCTGGTACTTGGGCCAAGTGTTTCAATATATCATACGTTTGATCCAAAGGCCTCCGTTTCCCAACAGGAATATGTGGTTTAGCATGTACCTTGGAAGCAGATGCTTTGGAAGTTGATGCATATTGTATTGGGATATGAGTTGGAAATATTCCTAGTTTTGGAAGTTTAGACTGATTAGATCCATTTACTTGCTGAGAGGAAGAAGATGGAACCTTCAACCGGTCTTCCAAAATAATTATTCCAGGACTAAATTTTCTATTGGAAAAAGAACTTGCTTGTTCTTGCTGAGCTCGCTGAAGGGCTCTACCACAATTTTTTGCTGCGTACACAGTTCTAGCATAGATCGAATTGGAATAGTGGCTTCTGAAAGATCCACGTTTTCCCCTATATCCTGAGCCTCTGGAACTTCTTCTGATTCCCCGGTTTGATACTGGGAATTCATGCTCATCGAAATCGAAACTACGATTAGCATATGGATCTGTTAATTGAATCATATTAACAGAACCGAAGATTAACTCTTCATTTGATGAAGACTCTGCCTAATTAGCCTGTTTAGGTTGTGTCGTTTGGTGGGGCGGTGCCCGTGGCTTTGAAGTAGATGGCATGAAGTCCGCCAGAGTCAAAGAAAACTTAGTCTTTGACACATACTCATCTTCTTCTGAATCTTTTTATTTCTTTGAATCATGCCATTTCATGGAGGACATTCCCTCTGACGAAGAGGTTTTTGCCACAACATTCATGTAAGAAGAAACAATTGGTTTTTTTAATTGTGTTCACAAAATAGCATGAGTACGGTTGATTGTCTTTCTGACCATACAATCATCATACTTCTTTGCATTTTTTCTTTTGACTTCTTGGAATTCGCCTTCCTCCTCTGGAACTGTAGCAGTAACACATGCTACCTGAGCTGAAGAACCTTTCAGTTTGAATTGTCCTGAGTCGACCATCTTTTGCAGGAGGACTTTAAAGAAAAAACACTCCTGGATGGGATGCCCCAACATTTGATGAAAAGGGAAATAATTGGGACGGTCTTCATATCATTCCTTATTTCGCCTCTTAGGTTTTGGCAATTGAACCCGATTATTTTCCAGAGCCGAAATGAAGTAACCAGGAACTTGTTCATTTCGGAAAGAGTATGTTTTTCTCTTCAGATCCTTAAATTGTTTTCGTCTTTGATCTATTTGATCATCTGGATGAAACGGACATTGTTGTTGGCACTCAAGAGGTGGATCCCTTCGAGAAGATGAAAGTTTTGTAGTAGAAACAGGTACAGTTTCTTGTTCAAGCATAACTGTAGCAGTTTCTACTTTACCCATTCTCCTTCCTGGAGCGGATGGAATTACACGAGATTTAGCCTTAGCCAGTATAAGAGAATCTTCAATCTACTGAGTGATTGAAGTAAGGTCTCAAAACCCTCTTGTGTATTTCACAGGGATTAACGACATGCATAATTCGTCACATAGATTTGCCACACAGATTGGCAACAATTCTTCTTGAGGGAGTGCTACTCTTAGGGAATATGTTAATCCTTTCCAGCGAGCAAAGAAATCTGAGATGCTTTCATTCTCCCTTTGCTTATAGTTTGTAAGATAAAAAACTGATTTCTTTAAAAATGATGAGCCGAACTGAAGAAGGAATTGTTGACGGAGATCATCCCATCCAGTAATTGACCAGGATTGCAAACATTTATACCAAACAAAGGCTGGTCCTTGCATGGTCCGTACGAAGCATCTGATTTTTACTACTTCTTACTGCTCCAGAGTTCCCATAATAGGATCACAACAGGATAAGTAATGCGTTAAATGTTGTTCGGGGTCGCCTAATCCATTAAAAATAAGGAATACAAGGTTTCCAAAACTAGATGGAGATGAGATTGAATCTACCCATTCAGGGAAAACATTTTTTTTCTGGTTGAACCTGTGCACGTTTCCCTTTCATAGTTTCTAACCGAGCTGTTAATGACTCAATGGTAGTTATTAACTTTTGAGAAATATCCGGTTGAACTTGGACTTGGGTAAGTTCAATGACTGGAGCTTGGACAGATGTGGTGGTTGGTGTTGCACTTGATGGTAGAACGGAAAACTGTTGTTGCACTTGACCTGTAGGATTAGACCTGTGAGGGTGTACTAATAAAGGAGGATATTCTTGATCCATCTCAGTAGCTACAACAAAATCCCTTGGCTGACTGACTCTAGCACGCTTAGGAGGAAGACTACCCTGAAGTAGTTCTGCATTCAACCTCCTTAATTCCTTCATTTCTTCCTCCTGTTGTGCAAACCTTTTCTCTAGTGAGAGCGATTGTCCTTCTCCATATGAAGGATATGTAACATGATTCCTTCCCCTCCCTTTGTTGGATCCTTTTAGGAGAGGGGGAAGTGGGCTACATGAAGGATTACCTAGGTTCTGAGTAACCATTTGATTTTTTGTATGCACACCTTCTTCATTTGTGTCAGTGCGTATATCTTCTTGAGCAGGAACCTCTTCATCTGAGTCCCCTGAGTGAGCCTCATCTGGTGGATCAGAAAAAATGGCATTAATGACATTGATTGATGCATAATGCATCACATCCCTTATATCAACATTTTTGTGATATTTTCTTCTTCCATGTCTTTGATGAGACATTGCCTTTTGTTGATTCAATCCCTCAGGAACTTCTTGACGAACCGTAATTTGGAGGGAATCTCTAGATAGTTTGGCTTTTCGTTCCTCTTGAGGCTTTTTCCCATATCGAGAAAAGATCGACTTTCTCTAAGGAGGGGATTGATGATTTGAAAAAGTCCCCAGTCCGGTGGACTGGGTCTATTCCTGCTGTTCCCGCTCAACTCCTCGAATCCTATTTTTTGATTCTGAGGGTTGGTTTAAAAGAGTCCCAAGTCTGGAAAGCTAGGGTGGCTCGTGACATGCTATGTCTAAGACTTTCTTAAAATCTCTCCTGATCTTGTGAACCTTAGTCCGGAAATTAGCTGGATGCATTAACCTGTATCCACTTTTATCACCTGGTTCAAAAGACCGTTGGATGATTTCCGACACTTCTGTCACTTGATGATGTGCTTGCTCTATACGAGAGGACTATTCAATATTCTCGTTTGCTTGATGCAGGAGTAATTCAACAACTTGTTCTCTATATTCTTGATTTTTAGAGGAACTAGTTGAGGCATGTTCTAGGGAAAGCTTTTGATTACAAACAAATCCCATTGATTGTAGACGTCCATGAGCAATAACATTGCATGAGACCATTTTCGGCGGGCTTTGCTGACTGGAGAGCACCATGAAATGTAGTTCTCCATGAACACCCCATCCTCTGACATGAATACCAGAAGGGGCATTTGCAATTAACTGGCGCAACATTCTTAGTGAGCCAAGGCGTGAACGCTGAAGGGATCTCTTCTGATTTTCAGACTTCGGATATCGAGAGACTGATAGAGATGACAAGTCAATTTGGATTTGTAACCCTTATATTATCTTAACATGATTTTTATATTCATCATAAGATAATACTTTCTTTTTCAACTGAAAAAGAGTTTTCAATATGTTGAGACGAATATCATGAATTCCATCTTCCATCAAAATTTCTGGAATGTCATACTGAGAGTCAGCTAGAGGCCAAAACATGACTGGTGCTTCACATTTTTGCAGTTATTTTCTCATGTTCAACATTTCTTCTTTATCATTTGAGGAAGATTCTTCTGCCTGTTTTGACCAGAGCTGGTGCTTCCTTGTTTTTTCATTGGATTTAACAAGATTGGTGGAGAAATCACTGATTAAACTAGAAGATGCATGACTAAGGGGTGGTTCGTAGAATGACCTACACCCTAGGCTATCTTCCGATTGAGAAAGTATTTCACCCACCAGAGATGAAACATCAGACATGACTGGTTTTGAAATTGCAAGTGCCTCAAGATAAGAGGGCTTTCTCGGTACTACATTGTCCACTGGAGAATTTTCCAGGCAATGTGCATCACTACTTTGGAGATGAATTTTTCAGCGAAATTCATCATCATGCGGAGGACCACCATGGTGGGATACAGCAAAAGATGAGATCTCTTTCTCCTTGGTCTTCTGGCTACACAAAGGGTTATTGTAGCTATCATCTGAAAATGAAACTTCGAGATCGACCGAATTTTCATGAAGCAAGCCTTCATAAGGAAGTGTATGTTGAAGAAATTTAGAATTAATGTTACCACTATTGGGAAATGAGGGAGTAAATTCTTTGATTCCAACAGATAATTTTATGAGGGCTTCAAGAACTGTAACATCGAGAAAGGCCTTGTTACAGATTGGCTCTTTATCTCTTGTCTATGTTGGGTGGGTCTTTTTCTTAGACACCTTCTTACTTGCTTTGGAAACAACTTCTTAACAAAAGTGGCTACTCTGAGCAGGTGTATGTGCCTGATCAGGAAAGGTGGTTTGGTTAGGCTGACGATCTCCACTCAAATTAGGTGTATGTTCCTGACTTGGTTGTCTGTATGATATGGGGGAGTATGCCCCACAACCCTCTTGGACTGGAACTGATGTGTGTGTCTATTCCGGAGTGAACTATCGATGTGTAACACCACTGGTAGAGATAGATTTATGTGTCTTTCCCTGAGATGCGGCTGAAGCTGTTATAATATCCTGACAGGCATCCTGGATATGAGTAGGAATTTTATTCTTCTCTTTCACCATTGATAGAATATGCTTGGTGACTTCAGCTACCATAATAGGGATAAACGTCCATTCCATGCTTGGAGTAGGTGTTTGTGCCTGCTCCGGTCCTCCTTTTCCTATCATAGAATCCTGACAGTACTCAAAGGGTCAGAGGGTTGATTCTGCCTCTTGTTTGTCACCAGAGATTTCCGAATAACTTCTCTGAATGCTACCAAGCGAGACAATTGGTAGGATTGATCAATACTAGCAGGTGTATGTGTCTGCTGAGTGCACTTCGCCAAACATGGTTGATGAGATCTATCATATGTAGTCCGACGAGCCTGCTGAATAACTGATGATGTATAAACATGTGTATGTTCCTATCTATAATACTCCGCCGGAATTTCCTGACGGGATTGGTGTGCTGCTGCCAGATGAGTCTGCTGGACAGCGGAATTAAAATGGGTAGGTGTGTGTGCATGCTCGTTTCTTGCCACCAAGTTAGGTTGGTGGACTTCTCCGGAGATAGCAGAGATGATAACTTGCTCACTGTTTACCAGATTTCACATCTAGCGATTCGTCTTGCCTGCTCGGGTTCGAGGAACCTAATCCAAATGCCTAGAGTCGGTACCCTCATCATGTTGAGGGCGCACTGCCGCACGATTCTGGCAGCGATTATTGGTGGGATCCCTCAGGAAGGACTCCTATCTTCTTGAATTAAGGCCCTGAGGGACCTGCTCATTCACCTCCCCAGAATAATGGAGCGAATGTTGATTGCGTTCTAGGGATAACAACCCGAAACGGTTGGAGACGGTAGTTAACACCACCTACTTCTTGATCACTGTTCATCGTTTTCCAGACGACCGGTGTGAGTTGTTCACTTGGAGGGCTTATCGTGCAGCCTCTAGAGTTGGGATGGTACCGTGTTGACGGTACTCCTTAACCAGCGCATTTGATACCCATCGTTGAAGACGCTGAGTAGTGGATGTCATCCTTAGAGTGAATGACGATCCAGCAGGAGTAGCAGGAGTGGCATTTTCCGCAGCGGTATTCACAGGTGTGAACTTGTGAGCAGCCATTCTGGAAATGTAGAGGATCATGGAAAAGAGTTCATGTTTGATATAACAGACGTAATCAAGATAAATTCAGCCACTACATCTTTTGGATGAGCACATATGTCAATTATTTTTTGTTGTTGGCCCTATCATTGAGTTTTAAATAGGGGCCTAACAAATATGTAAAACATCATTTTAACTTGATTAAGGATTCACGTCGGGTTCACTATTTTTTGTTTCCCTCCGAATTTGGGGATGACCTCCTTGATTGAAGGTTCAAACATTCCAATTTATTTCTAATGGGTTTGTTCGTAGAACCAGAAACATCCAATGATTCCATATCTATTTGAACCTACTTTCCAAAGGTATGCACTCATTATTTTGTGGACTGATGAGGCTTAGAAATTTGCATCGGTCAACATGATGGGAGGTCAGACTAATCACACCTTTTTTAGGGGAATTATTGTCTACTCCAGGACTCTCTTTATAGATTTAAGTTATGTTCGTGAATCCTTATTACATTACCATGTATAAAATGATGTTTCCTTTAGATCTGAAAATCAATGATTGATATATAAAAATTTATAGAATCTTTCATATGTATTTGAGGTTCTTCATTGATAGAGAATCATATGTATTTGTTAGAGATTCTTAATCAATGGTATCCTTAAACACATTTATATAGAAGTATGTTGGTCATTATGATGAACATGCTGGTTTTAAAGCCACTAAGTGGGGCACTTAAAGTTTATTGTCATTCAGAAGTACATGTATTATTTCAGAGTTGGGATCGAACCCACATATGGGCTACCTAGGTATCCTTTATTTAGAAAAGGAATCAGAACCCACGTAGTTCTAGTAAGGGAGTATGATGTTTATGATTGATGGCTCAAAGAAGTATGTCATAATTAATTTTACACTCTAAGCTCACATGAGTCATTCTTGGTGTGAGAAACAAGAGGTATTGGTAAAAATATGACAATTGTGCCATGAAAGATGCAATCATAAGAAATAGTGTGGGACTTATGTATGTTTGACTGCCTAGATAAATGAAGATTATGATTTACTTCAGGGAAGAAATCCAGGAACAGGGTCCATAAAGGTATATGTACTTCATGGATATTTGAATACTCTAACTTGGGGCTTACTCCTGAAAAGGAGGCCCAATTTAAGAGAGGACTTATGATTGGGTTTTACTCCTGAGAAGGAATCCCAGATCAAAGGTAAATTAGGACTGGTTAAGAGAAATTATGACTGGGGCTTACTCCAGAAAAGGAGGCCCAGGTTAAGAGACTTGAAAATTTAAGGGACTTGGGGCTTACTCTTAAAGAGGATGCCCAGATATGAGAATTATGACTGGGGCTTATTCCTGAAAAGGAGGCCCAGGTTAATGAGGACTTGGGGCTTACTTCTAAGGAGGATGCCCAGATTTGAGAATTATGACTGGGGCTTATTCTTGAAAAGGAGGCCCGGTTTAATGAGTAAATGGGGATTACTCCTAAGGAGGATGCCTATATTTGAAAATTATGACTGGGGCTTATTCCTGAAAAGGAGGCCCAGGTTAAGGGGTTCTCTCATCTTAAAGGATGATGTTGAATGAATGAAATATCAATCTTTAGTGACATAAATATGTGTAAATCACTAGGTTTTGAGAGATATTCAACAGAGTTCCTATCAGATAAGGAAGTCAAATCAAGAAATCATTCCATAAATGGATTTGAAGTGTGTCTTGAAGACTGAATCTTGAATAGGAGAGGTGGAATGTCTTAGGAGGGGTGAAATGGGAAAGAAGGGAAGTCAAAAAGGTAGGGGCGTGCAAGGCCTGGAAGGAGCGCAGGTACTGCGTGGGCATGCAAGTCCTGGTCGCACAGGTATACCTGCGTGACACATGGGTACTTGCGCGAAGGATAACCATCAGGGTAATACTTTAGCGACTCTTGGTTAAAGCTTTTAGAATCATCTTGAGGTTCTTCTAGAAGAGTGGCGTGCAAGTTCTATTGAAGGAGTTAGGCGGCGCGCAAGTGTGGCCATTTCCCTTAAGGGCTGGCCACTCAGGCACGCAAGTGTTGATTAGTTTCAACACTTAGGCCTTCCTCCCCCTCTTTAGATCTTCCATTCTAGGTTAGAAATTACCATATAAGTGTTTCAGAAGCTTTGAGAAGAGACTAGGGCGCCGAGATCTCAAACCTGGATTCCGGAAAAATTTCTTCCTCCAAATGGGGGGCCCACAGGGTCTATTTATAGGTTGGAGAAGACCCCGGGAGGTTATCACTTAGGGCACGCAAGTTTACATGTGTGACCATTACGGTGCGTAAGTGTACTTGCGCGACCATTTCGGTGCCCAATTGTACTTGCACGAACATTGTAGAACTTGGGCAACCCTTGTGAAATGTTCTTCTTATTCCTTCCTTCGTCAATTTTTGATATTTGTCCAAAGGTTGAATAACATTGAGCTAAGATATTCCCCTTTTCCAATCTTTAGATTCTGTGACGAAAGGAGCATCAACAATGTCTTGATGAAAAATTGGACCTTGGATGCAACCTTATGCTCTATACATCACAATAGAAGCCCACATGTTGAGATGAAGTGGACCATATGTTACAGTGGTTCACCCATTCCATTTAAGGGGATTAAGGTAGAACTCCCAAAATTTTGTGGGGTTCACATGTCATCCCCGAATGCTATATACAGTTTTCCATTAGGTGTGATTTCCACCTGTCATGTCTCCAAGTATTCGGGGAGAGCGGTGAGAGAGTCAATCTCATCTTGTTGGGGGTTCCTGTCTTGAAAAGTATTCTTGACTACCAAAGCATTGATAGGATCATCAACCCTATCAGTGGCTTAACAGATCATGTAGATAATTATGGAGTAGAGTTTGGGGTGGATTAATCAAGGTCCCGAGGAATATTATCACTACACTAGGACCGATTGGGTGATGTGTGCCACAATCGCTTTCCATACAACCCTACCTCTCCTCTATCGGGACTCATGAAATTGACGTGCTCAATCTGGAGCATCTGGATGAGAAGGAATTGTGGCTTCCCGTACTTCCCCAATAGGGGAGGAACAATCTCCTGTCGAGGAGCACCATATTTTAGGATTCCCTTAGTAAAGTGATTTTCGATGACCCTTTCAAGATTTTTGATTGGCTAAAGTATGACTACAATTACATAATCAACTTCTGTCTTTTATGAAATATCAAATGGATTGGAACGTTTAAGAGTTCCCTTGTCCTTGGTGGTTCTTTGACCAATGGAAAACTATTAAGAGGATTCCCCAAGGTCGATTTCATACCTCTACCAGTGTGTAAATATATATATATTAGGGTCCACCTGATACATCACTACCCTAGGGTGTTTCTTATTTTTGTTGGATCCTACACTAGAGTCCCCATCCTTGGATATCTCAAAGATGGCCATATTAACCGTAATAATTCCTGGATCCATATCCTCAATATCACTTGGTAGGTCTAGCTAACACATGATGTGGATAAAATGGAGAGCCATGTACTATCACCAGCCCTATATATGCACATGTGGATATGGTTCATCAATGATCATGTGGTGCATAGAGAAGCTCTGGATGCATCACTATACAAGGGTCTAGTGGTACCCTGGAAATGCAATGTGATGAGTTAGAAGGAATGATGAAAGCTTAACATTGTGAAATTTCTGACCAATGACCTCAAAATTAACCTAACTACTTGGGTAAACCATTCTACAATCACAGACGTGAAAACTCATCATCCAGATCGTCTAGTGGAATCTTGTGACATGTTCCTTGGTTAGGGACTCAGTGATATCAATGTTAGGAGTTTCATTCGTCTAGAAAACCATAGATAGTTGTTTAGTGGAGATAAGGTCCCACATGATTCCTTATTCAAATAGAGGGCCCATCTCTTAGTTGTCCCATTCTTCGATTAGTACTGGACATGAAACTGGCACTGACATTGATGTGCATCAGTGAAATGGTGGGTTGGCCGGTGGATTTTCCACAATATGAGTTAATTGATCACTACATATTGGTTCGTCTGTCAGGTGTGGTCCAAAACACATAATCACATCCCTATATAAATGGATGTTCATAATATCTTCATGTGAGAATGAAGTGGAACTCATCAATGGGTCCATATGGTACTCATCAAAAATCAAGTTCTATAATAACTATATGTGATCTCAGGTATAGGTAGAGAATGAAACTGGCAATGATAGAGATAAATACACCTTGAGACCCTAGTAGGGATTCAAATCATCCTCCACCAGCATGTACCTATAGAAGGATTTGGGGGTGTTGTGGATCTTTCCTTCTTGGATGATAAACCTCACCTATTAGGATCATTCCCCAAACTCTGATGGATAAGAATATGGAGAAGGTTTCATCATTGAATCACACTCTGCCTCAAATTCTAAGAAGAGAACAGAATAGATAATGATATAGTGCTTCACAGAATTTGGTCTTTGGTAGTGGTAGTTCGCTCATCTCCCTTGGGAAAAAACCTTAGGGTAGGTATGTTCTTCATCATGGGGAGTACATTCATGTAGATGGGTGATGTAGTTGGGGGGGGGGCTACCATTTGATCTGTTGGGATATGGGGAGGGCCTCCATGATGTCTTTTGTGAGAGTGGGGAGGGCTTCTTTGTGGGCTATAGTTTGATTGGGGAGGACCCCAACTCTGGCTTTTAACATGGAATAGATGCATCTACTTTGGTTGTTGGGAATATGGGGAGGACCTCTGTGGTGTTCTTGGGAGTGGGGAGCTCTTCTAATTGGGTGTACTGATGTGTGAGGAGGTCATTCTCACTAATAAATATAGACATGGAGAGGACCTCCATGATGAAGATAATGAGTCTGGGGAGAGCCTCCGTACTGGTTGTTGAATGCATGGTGAGGGCCTTCTCTACGTCTTTTTGAAATATAAGGAGGGCCTTGATGTTGACCGTCAAAGGAGTGGGTAGAAATTCCACTCTAGTTGGTTGTAGTAAGGGGAGGAACATTGTGTCAGTAGATAATGGTAGCATGAGGAGGAAATTCATATAAATCAATGATGAAGTGCGGAGGTACTCTACATATGATGGAAATGGAGTGATGAGGGTATTATTTTTTATTGTTTGTGACATGGTGAGGACCATCGTATTGGGTACCATAATTATGTAGAGGGCCTCCATTATGGATGTCAATGAATAGGGGAGGACCTACACTTTGAACTATTTTAAGAACATGGGGAGGACCTCTATTTTAATTGTGAGAGTGGGGAGGGCCTTTGTTTATTTTGGTGATTGTATGGGGAGGACGTTTCTACTGAATCTTATCATCATGAATTGTTCCTCAATAGCCTTTTATTATGCCGGAGGCTGGAAAAGTCAACCCAACCTACCTATAGGTTATATGAGGTCTCAATCATAATCAGGATCTAATGGGTCCCTATCATATAGTGGAAGGGATTTCATAGAGATCACCAACAATGGAAGGATCCAGTAGATATGTGGAAGATGATTCCCCTTTTCGAGTATCCTCCCGAGCTTGTTCCGAACATTGATGTTGGGTCATTAGGACTGGGAACGACAGAGAAAAGGAATAGTCTACCTCTTTCATGAGCTAGAGCATAGGTCATTGTTGGCACTGATGAGGACTGGTGGGAGACCTATTTGGATACTGCCATATGGTATTTATTGCCTATGTGAATCAGACATCACCTACCTATTTGATATAGTGGACCGGGAAAAAGGATTTCTCTAGGTAAAGGATCTAGAAGCAGTTCATTGTTTGAGTGGGGAGATTTGTCTCCCTGTGAGGCCCTTGGGGTGGGAGTGTTAATGATTCCTTGAAGCCTCCAGGTCAATGCAATCCATATCCCTCATGGAAATACCTCTTTCATACTCGTACTGTTGTATGAAAGCATCCATCACTCCCATTTGAATGATTTATGAGGGTGTGAGAGGGTGTGGGAACTCGATATATCATTGAATAGCTAATTTCATAGAGGAGGTGGAATCATATGGGATTTCTGTGTTGACATTTCTCCTTCCCCGGTGTTTGTGGGAATTTGGGGGTTGGTTTCCTATAGCTTGGGTCATGAAAAGAATGAATATTCCACTGTCAGTGTGGATATAAGGATTGAAATTTCCAATTCCTCTGTATTGTCCAATATTCCATTTTCATAGAGAGATAGATCCACACTGATGATATTATAGACCAGAATTCCCAACATTTAACTGCCCCAATTTACTATTGAGATTCTTGTCAGTCCTATAATTATATTGGAGGGTCCTAGATGTGGTTAGCTAGATCTAGTGACATACTACTATATTGTTGTCCATAATGATACTAGTCATCATTTTGAGTAGAAACATTTCACATCAGTATCACCATTTCTATTAGGTCCCTGATGTTATCGAATTTTGAGTACAATTCTTGATATGATTACAAAGATGGGAGATCCCTATGTTAATAGGGGGAAAGTTTCATATTAGGTTCACCATTTATATTTCTAAAGGTTTTGATGGGGGGATAACCACCTTCTTTTTCTGAAAATATGCTCATTATAGAAACTAATTCCCCACTTTCACACTTTCTAAAGGAGAACATATTTCATTACTGTTAATATTTAAGTCTTCTCCTTGATCAAAATAGGATTATGTGTTGTCAATTCATCCTTCAATTGATTCTTCCTTGGAACTCATCTTATAGTCTCGGTCTCCCTCATATAGTTATATCATGTTTTTGGAACACATTCATAGTGCCATATATTTGTGTATTTTTGTTAATTATGACTTTTTTGACATTCCAATGTGTCTTGATAGGGTGGAAACCTTTGGTTACAAGAGAAGTCACATTGGGCATCGCTAGTATATCTGAATGCTGGAAACATAGCCACTTGCATTCTTCCTCATATGAGGGAATCTCATGGTGGCATCTTTGTGCATGGAACCCAAGTAATCCAATTTCGATCATGAGTTATCTAAATCCAAGGTCATTTCATCCAAGTATTTAACCTCTTACATATCATGTTTGGCATGATTTAGCAATATGAGATGGGACGTGAGTTTAAGGTCATGAAGAGATGAGGTTTATTGATCAAGACACTCCATGGGGGTGTATTGGTGAGCTTAATTTCTAGGATGGAGAAACTAAATGTTTTACTAGATTTATGGATTATAATACCATTATTGGAGGACCAAATAGGTGTGTCCCATAACATTAAGATGTCACACTATGAAGGTTGATCTGAACACCCTTAAAGTTGTACCATGGGGTAAAACCCTAGGAGGGGGAACCAAGGTTTACTATTTGTTGGTATTGAACCTCAAAGAGGAATCCTACATAGAATTATTAGGATACATATATCAAACCCCATGTAGTTTGATCCAACTAATTAAGATCATGTGAGGGGACCAGTCCATACAATTTAACATCATGTGGTCAGGACACTCACATTGAAAAGTGAGTGTTACTAAGGGATGGTGTGGATATTATTTTTTTAATCTTACCTTCTCAAGAAAATGTATTTTGGTTTGAGGGTGTGGGGTTTAGACATTGATCTACGTGAGTTTATTTCATGATCTTACCGGGATATGGCGTCCCATGGAAAATCAGGGTGGATGTGGATGGAGTGTTGGGTTTTGGTTGGAATGGATGGAGTTCTAGGTTTGGACCTCATATAGGTATCCTACATATCCCAATTGGTTTGGAATAAAAATTCACTTTTTTAGGGGAATTTGGGATTAAACATGAGGAGGAGTCCCATCAGATTTGGTCTTACGCATGGAAGTTTCCCGTGGGGGGGGGGTCTTGGTTAGGGATTATGTTTAGGAGAGGCCCATAGATGGAGGTGGATGGGTGACTATAAAGATAACTTTTATCCTCTAATACCATGTGATTCATACTCACTGTAATAAAAAAGATGAATAAAAAGACCAAATGATCATGTCACATAAGATTCACTGATAAGATATTATGTGGCTCATATGCACTGAAGCTACCTATGGAGGATTTCATTCAATGTGAGGAGGATATAATTCCATGTGAGTAATATCTATTTCTTTGTGATTCATACATGGACAATCCTTCGAAGTGTGTGTAGGACTTACGTGTGAAAGTTTCCCATTTTTCAATTTATGTGCCCTGTGGTGGGAGGAGGTGGCACCCATAATGATCATACATGGGGCATCTGGTTCTGATATCATGAGGTAAAACAAAGTTTAACATCATGTGTTGAGTAAGGTGGTTCTAGGTAGTTTTATATCATGCATCCAGTACATGGGGGATTCACTCCTCACCCATTGGGATTACAGAACTGTTGCACATACACCCTTGGGAGAGGCATAGATTTAGAAATGCAAAACTGCAATGGTGTGGATGTGTGTTTGATCATGAGACCCAATTTAGTGTTCCTATGCAGAGAAGAAATAGGCATTACATGCCTATTCTTAGAAGAAAAAGTTATGGAAACACATTCACTAGGGGAATATGAGATTTCTCGTGAGGGTCCAAGATGTTAATGCATGCGATATTGGAGGGTTGTGCGTAAAAGGTGAATGCACGGTATGGGAGTTACAAAAAATAGGTGATCAAACATGTTTCATTGATATAAAGGCAAGACATGGAATAACAAATAAAGTGTATGTTAATGATTGGAGACTTTCATGTATGTGTTAGGTTTGTGTGAAAGATTGGTATTTTTACACAATGTTACGGGTGTGCACAAGAGGAGTATTTGCACACACCCGACATGGGTTGAAATATGATGAGTGAATATTAAATAATTTGTGGGACCAATCAATGGAGGATCTATAGGGATATTGTTTCTCAAGTTGTCTACCTTAAGGGTTCCATTCCTTTCATGATGTCTTCAAATATTAGTCATATATGTAGCAGAGTGAAAGTTCAACTTCTGGAGGATCACCCTAAAGGGGGGGGGGCTTCTTCTTATAGCCAAAATCATTGATGATGGCGTAGAATATCTTGTATGTGGAAGAGATATTTCACGGATCTCTTTTTAATTTTTTCAGTGGATGAGTACACATGGTTCATTTGACAATTCATTTTGCACATATGAGTCTTGTGCGAGGATCAACTTCTTGCGTGCATGCCAAATATTTTGCACACACCTACCTTAGACATTTTGAATTGGATACATTGAAATGGTATGAGATATATTGTATCAAGTCTACAAGGATCTTGACCACAATTTTCATAATTGTACATTCCACTCAAAACTTTTTTGCACCTTCCTTTACTTTCTCAGAATGTTCTATTGAGTCGGATGATGGATTTAGTTCACCTAAAGGTAGCGGTTTATGGATTCATGTGGAATTTAGTACCAAAACGAAACACTCATAGATTAAATAAATCATTCATCATAGTTATGTTTATTTTTTATAACCTTTCTTCATTTACTCAAAACATCCCATTTTTACCTAAGAAGTTATACCCATAATTCAATTTACCTCACATGAATTTTCTCTCATCACTCAAGGTAAACATAAAATCAATAATTCCCATTCATTGTATACATGTTTCTAACTATATTCATTAATTAGTTATAACATCCCTAATATGTGAAGATAAACACACAATTAATCATGAGGGATTCAAAAATAAGTTTTAAATGACTCTATGGATGAGGGTAGAAGGGTATTTGATAACAATAATGCTAAAAAATAAGGGTAAAATCTCAAGTATAATACATGATCATAAGTTTTAATGTACTGAAAAATATACTTTGTAAAGAGAAATATCCACACTCAAAAAATCATACGGAGTGTCCATGGATTGTTCATAATAGTGTAATGAAAGTTTCATGTTTCTATTTTTTTGAAAGTCTTGTCTTGACCAAATCTCACATTAATCACCAAACCATAAATGATTCATCATAAGATTCATTAGTCTGGTAATTGTGAATTTTTACCTTATAAATACATAACGAACATTTTATATTTATATATATATATTAAACATGACAATCATTAATGTTAAATCATAAAGACCATGGACCACTTCCCATGGATCATGTGATATGATGATTTTACATCTCTTCATTAGTAAACATCCTTCATCAAATGATAATGACAATCCCACATAAATATTCAAAATACAATCAGGAAATTGTATAAATAGTAAGGTTGTAAGGTAAAAAATAGGCTTGTAGAATAGCTCAATCATAACAAGGTCATTCTTGGATTCTATGCGCTTATGAAGCATAAATTTATAGGTGGGTTTCCAGATAAGTGGTTCAACAACGATTGCCTCTATAATCTTAATAGTGTATTTACTCATTCATAGCCTTGATAATATTACAACACATGTTTTGATAATTTCACACTCACAAAGTAACATTCATGAAATATTCTCAAAAAAGAATATGAAAATTTTGGTATAGATTCTCTCTAGAATAGGAATATAAAATTGGGAAATAACTCATTACATAGTATGCAATAAAATTTCAAATAAAATAAATTGCAAGATTCTAGAATTATAATTAATTTACTAAACTATAAAATAATGATAAAATTCATAGCAGGAATACATATTTATTTCAATATTATCCAAAATAAAAATAATTTTATTTAAATAGGTGTAATGATTTTTCTTGTTAAAGCATTATTTTAATAAAAAAATCATATGAAAATGAGAGTAAGAAAAAATTCATGTTTACTTGCAATAAATCTCAATAATAACTCCCCCACACTTAAAATGAAACAGTTTTCACAATATTTTGGGAAGTTACATGGGAGCGAATGAAAAAATATCATAGACATATTTGAGAAGGAAATTAATAATTAAAATTATGGAATCAATACCTCCCTATAATGAAATTCATGACATGGGTAATTTGATGGATAATGATGAGAAATTATGATACATTCATAAAATATAAAATGAAAACATATCTTTACTTGAAAAAACCATTAGCACAAATGTGTTAATCAATATATAAGCATAAAATTTGGTAGGTGTACCCAGTAAATAGTAATAGAAAAATGATAGGATAATAGTTTGAATAATACCATAATGAATTAAGAAAATAATGATGAATATAAGATGAAAAAGAGGGAAAAAAATATCATAAACCAATTATCTATGAAATAGAAAATAAACAACATGGGTTACCTCATATAAGCACTTAGAATGACATCATATACTAGATTTATGGAATAAAGAAACATTCAGTGTCATCAAAAAAATCAAAAGTCCTTTTCCTCTTACAAGAACTAGTGGATGCACACTCAAACTCATGGGGTACGTGGTGGAGTTAACAACCATAAGAACGGGCCCCATGAAGATCTCATGGGCCATTGGAGAATCTGTAAATTCTATGGAGGGGGCTCCGGTAGTGTATAAATATGTATGATGTAGATTCATCCTTATATGTCAATATTATAAAGGGAATTCCTCATGGGGGAGGCCATAGGGATGTCTAACAGACTCATCAACAAATAGGGAAGAGGTATGAGATCAATAAATGGCTAAATGAATTCATAAGTAATGATTATAAAAAGAAAAAAATTCATTGAAGTCAAAAAAACAATTATCATTAATTATATATGATAAATGATATATCATGGAATATATTATACATCGATATCTGAACAATAGACCTGAAATATAGCATATTTGAGTTGGGGTATATGGGCAAAACTATATAGTGTATGCAGTGTCACCACTATCTGCATCATATGTCACCCACCAAGGGATGTCTAAACCATCCCTACCATGTATATTTCTTCTATAGTGGCGAGGTTAAGTGGATTTACTACTATAGAAGGTCAAATGTTAATGGAATATTTATTGGTTATAGTTGGTGCATGGGAGGTGCCGATCCATATTGGGTTCAAATTTCTGGTAGCTAGATCAATAATTGGAACCTCTATGGTAGAAGAAATGGAGGGGCCCTTGTCCTATTATTCCCACCCTTCTATGAATTTCTGCTGGGCGGAAAGTTATATAATCTATAGAGGTATGTTGATATGGGATAGAGATGGACCAAAGTTTGATGTGGTGGGAATGGAAGCATAAGTATATTCTATGATGGAATGTGGTCGGTGGGTATATGTAGGGGCTAGTGGTGGGGGTAGGGTTGGTAAAGTGTAACATCTCTATGAATGTGATAATAATTTTGGGATAGATATATCTATGTATCTCTACGATACACTAGAGAAAATCTAGATGATGGATAGGAATGGTGGGATAGAAGTATTGGTGGAAGGGGGTGGTGGTACGGCAGTGGTAGTAGGAATGGTGGAAGATAGAGGGGTAGGGGTTGGATTAAAAATGGAAGGGGCCTCATCAGTTGGGTAAGTGGTTGGGGCATGATGATATGGGGACCTATTTTCCATATCTACATTTTTAAGGGCCCATCAGTAGCACCCCACTATCTTCCGTAGAAGCCCCATCTTCTGTAGAAATACAATATCAATAGACTACATCTTCTTGAGAGAGCTAATGAGATGTGTGGCTTAAAAATTTCATGATGACAAGAAAAATGGGTGATGAAGTTACCCCTATTAAGGTAACAATATCCCTCTGAACCTATACCTCATAGTAGAATTAGATCTTGATGGCCATTCTGATAGTAGGGCCACCCATGTAGGAGGATAATATTATAATCATTATCTGGATATCGCTCCCGTGAACATCTCCTCAAGCCATCCAAACATGGGCTAGATTAGTATGCATGATCCACATAGTGGAACCCTATAATTGGTTGATCTTATTCGTATATGGATCATAAATTCATTAGGGATGTTGGGCTATCAATTTTAAAGACCCATCCAATCTGTCTTTTTCAAGGTCAAGATATAAGGACCTAATGATTGGAGAATAAAAAGGTATGATGAAAATATATCCATCCTGACCAAAAACTCACCCAATACGAGCTCCCAGGGATGACCTCTTAATTGGAAGGTAACATGGATTATTTCTGGCTCAAATGTTGTAAAAAACTATAGGAATTTCTCACTGTATGTCCCCTCACATTCTTCAGTGATTCTAGGGAGGTGCATCTATCCAATGAGACTGAGGACCTCCTCATTACCTAGGATCTTTCTAAGAATAGACAGGACTAAACTTTTGTTAGTCCTCATTGGATTGGTTACTAAATGGAACAATCATACTTGTTGCTTGGGTGTAAATAAGTTTTGGTAGGGGTGAAATTTTGGCCATATGGAAGCACCCTACGATCTGCTGGATAGAGAATGAGACTTTACAGAGGTCAAGGGAGTGGAAAAACCTAATTCCAATGTTCAAGAGGTGGGATTTGTGGTCAATGGTGTATGATCCAATGTTGGAAACTTATGGGGAATAAGGTAATTGTTTTGGGTAATTTATTTGATTTTTTTGGTGTGGAACATTCTGTCATGAGGCAATGAGAAGGAAGGAGACGAATAGGAAGGGTTGAATGATCAAATGGAATGTCAGGAAGGAGGAGGGGAGTGATGTTGGAGTGTGGAATCTTGGAGATTATTAAGGTAGAAGGTCGTGCAGGAGTAGAAGTGTGTGGGGGGGGAGATGCCCTTGAATTGTGGGTTCACTAATTTTTAATCCATATGAGGTTTTAATGCTATGTAAATATTTCATGAAGTATAAAACATAAAATATATATTTTTCTATCCCTTTAAATTTTCACATCATGTTATTTTTAAATGATGTTATTTATTTTTATGAATCTAATTTTTTAAAAAACCTCAAAACTTTCTCCAGAGTTATTGAATATCCATAAAATTTAGAAAATATAATTTGACCTTTTGGACTTATCGTGGTTTTCCTCCTAGTCATTATTTAATTTAAGGTCAATATATAGAAAGATAATCTAAATTAGATACATTTTAACAAAACGAAACACCCTTCATGGAATGGTTCTTGGAAGTTATTTAGTATTTTCCATTACCATTAATGAGGATTCCTTCACCTCATTAAATTTAGACTGTCCTATAGGGTAAAACACTGACACCATTAAAGTGGACTAACCATCAGGATTTTTTATTCCCAATTAATAGTTTTAATCAATAATTAAAGAGTTGAACTATATCCTCTGATGTGATTTTTTTTCAACCCATTGATATTTCCATTTATTTTTTTTCAATATAAATTTTTTCCTCTTAGTATGTATCTCATATAATCTCTTCTAGATCATCCAATTTTGGAATTCTAAGTTCCTATGAATTTTTGGGAATCTAGGTTTAGTTTCTTAATTTAAAAATAAGATAAATTCTCTATTTCGAGGCATTCTGGGGTCTCAGGAAAGGGGATACTCTGTCTCCCCCCATCTTAATTCTTTCTCAAAATTCTTTTAGCTTCTACATCAAGAGGGGCATTGTCACAGGGCTAATATTTCCCTTTCATAACTAGCATACCATGAGAGGCATCTCGCACTTGATGTTTGTCGATGACACTTTCCCGTTCATTAGTAGTAGTAGAAGATTAGTGAAGGGGGTGAAGAGGGTTCTTAAGGAACATTTCAAGTGGAGCGGACAGGTGGTGAATTATGACAAGAGCCTTTCCTTCATAGTATGGAGTGCCTCTCTGAGGAGGGATCGGGACCTAAGAGCCTGGTTGAATATGAATAAGGGTTTTTTTCACATGGATTACCTTGGAGCACTAGTCAGCCTATCTTGCCTCAGGGTGAGGAATTTTGATAAGCTCATTAACAAAATTAGTTGACGTATTCAAAACTGGAAAAATAGGTTTTTCGCCATTGGAGGTCGTATCACCCTGGTTAATTGTGTCTTAGTCTCCACGACGATGCATGTTTTGTCTAAATTGAAGGTTCCAAAAACTGTGCTTTCAAACATGGATAGAATAATGGTGTCCTTCATATGTGATGGGAAGATGGAAGGCCGTCATCATTGGGATTCAGGTAAATGGTTAGCTAGACCCCTTTCTGAAGGGGGAATTAATTTACGGAGCTTGTCCTCAACCTATACAAGGACTGCATTCCAAGCTCTCTTGGGAGGTCCTGGAAAGCCAAACTCTATGGGGAATAACAATGTAGAACCTAAACAGACTTAATGGGACTAGATAGAGAAGGAAGCCCTCAAAGATATGAAACCTGGTTCAACCGCATTTGGACATTCTGCAACAACACTCTCGATGGATTATCAGAAGGGGGAAGGTTAACTTCTGGCAGCAGGATTGGGGGCAGGGAGGTTGTGGTTCCCGGTCTGTCCAGCTCTAGATATCACCATCAAAGAAGCTTCATTCCATATAAGGTTCCTCAAGGCCATCCTCGACGACAACCAAATGGAGGTGTTTAATTCTATAGTCTCAAATGATGATGATGATCAGTTAATTTTCACAGGTACCTCATCAGGTGCTTTCTCCATTAAAGGATTCGATAATGTGACGAGGGATGTGGTGAACGTCGATCTGTGGGGGGAGACTCTGTGGTGAAAAATTATCCCTTCCAAATTCATCTTTTTTATGTGGATAGTTCAACACAAGGCTCCACCAATGGATGCTAACCTTCCACAAATTGAAATTCCAACAGTTTCCCGGTGCTGGTGTTGCTGGGCTCCGAGCACAGAGTCTGTGGGACATCTGTTTTATGAAAGTTAATGGGAAAGGGGGGTCTGGCAGACCTTTGGGGAATCTTTTGGATGGAAATTCTACGTTGGTAACTTACAGTACTTCCTTAATTCCTGGTTTAGGGGTGATGAAAACCAAGGTAAGGAAAAGAAATCAAGGGTGATCATACTCATTTCTAGGTGCTAGACTATTTGGCAGGCCCGAAATTACAAGCACCACCGTAGAGGCTCATTTTCTTAGGTCAGTATACACTTCAGGTTGAAAAAAACTATGTTGGATCTATTACAGATGTTCTCGAACTGCAAAACAACTTCCTCCATGTGCATCATTTCTGTTGCAAGCAGTGCAGATCAGTGGGCCGACCCTCCTAGCCAGGGTCAGTGGGTGAGGTGGCAGCCACCGGTATATGGTTTGAAACATAATATTGATGGTTCGCTGCTCAGAGGGGAGATGCAAGGAGGGGGCATCATGCGTGACCAGAATGGCTCTGTTTATGCAGTGTTTGCTGCTTTGTTTTGGGGTGGCGATGCACTTCAGGCAGAAGCTCGGGCTATGGAAGCAGGTTTGCGGATGTGTGTGTACAGGTATTTGGTGTTGTCTTCAGTGGAAACCAAATTCATGGTGTTGTTCAATGCACTAAAAAATAGAGGAAAGATTCTATGGAGCATAATTTATATAGTCAGGCGATGTCAGGCTATAATAGGGGCATGCATGGAGATCTCTCCTACCTGGAGGGAGGGTAACATGGTGGCATACTTTATGGCATCAAAGACAACATCAACCAGTTCTTTTTCTACATTCTCATGTTTGGGGTCTTTTCCTTCTGAAGGTTTCAAGTTTGTCATAAATGATCCTTTGGGTAGCATTACATTAGACCGCCCTGACTTTTGTCATTGTATTGGGATTATTGTTTTAATAAAAATGTTAAATTTGAAGTTGATGGGAGTTTTTTATGTTCTGTATTATTCTCAATGTGCGTCGTACAATTTGAGACACCATCCTTTTCATGACATAGTCACTATATTTTTTAATTTTCTTATTATCTTTATTAGGCAATTCAACTTTTCCGGTTTTCTATGGGACATCGGTAGTTACAATGTTGTGACAAATTCCATATTTTTCAATAAATCCCTTGAAAAAGTATTTACAATTTTAGTCCCTTAATCACTAATGAGTAATTAGGGAAATATAAATTTTGAATATATTTTCTTCATTAAAATTATTTTCACAACCTTAGTTGTGTCATGGGAAATTTCTTAGACTTCTACCCACTTTGAAACATATTCCACACCGACCAGGATGTAAACTTTACCATAAGAATTAGTGGACATCCCCATAAAATATTTTCCCCATCCATCAAATATTTTTACATCTAGAAAATATTTTTGGGGTATTTTGTTTCATTTTCCAATAGTACATATTCTCTAACACAAATCAAAATGTTTAATGAAGGCAATTTCATCCTAATAGAGTGTGGTTTCGAATAGTATTCTCTACAATAATTTATCCATTATGAATTTTGGCCAATGATATCCTCTATCCAGATACATGTGACCTAGATCATGTACACTTTGAATTTCATCCTCTGGGATGAACTATCACATTAAGAATTTAGAACATTTCCTAAATAGTAGTGAATCATCCCAATAATATTAGGAAAATCAACTAAAAAATTCTTCCACTGTTTGGTAGGTGAAATGGGTATACATTGATCTATTGGTTAGATAATTCTCAATATAAAAAAACCACAGTTATTATTGGGTATTTATTTTGATTAGTGATTCATTAAAAAATTCCCCCACAACACTCATGTTTTCTCATATTCAATGCTCGGTAGTGGAAGTCCAGATAAGTGATCAGGGATGACCTTTTCATCCCATTTCGTGTCCTTATTGACCATGTAAAATTCTTGCAGTGGTAGGATCCATAGTATTAGTAGCAGTTTGGCATCATTTTTAATCAGCATACATTTTAGTGCTACATGGTCTATATATACCACTACTTTAGAGAGAACAAGGATTGAGGGAAAATTTTATAAATCATAGGATACTTCCATTAACTCTTTTTCAAGCATCGTATAATTGACCTAATCTTCACCCAAGGTATGGTTGATATAGTATATGGGAAAGAATATGTGTCTAAACTGATATCAAAAAATATAACCCATAGAAACAATCATCAGAATCACACATAAATTTGTAATCCTTATCCCAACTAGGTGAAGCTATAATATAAGTATCCACCATGATATTTTTTTAGAGTATTTATTTCTTATTATTTCACGGTCGAGGCATGTTTTTTCTTGTAATTTTTTCTATAAAAAGGTGGTAATACTCTACCTCTATTCATGGGTATGTAAGCTCTTTGATTGAAAATGTATTATCGGATTATGGTTACTCTTTACATGGATTCCTCTTTAGAACATATCACCTAGTCTCAGTCTCCCTCGTTGATTTTAGTCCTATTCATGAAACTCATTCTGGATGCCATCCCTATGTGAATTCTGGTTAATTATGTCATATTTTTTAAAATAATGAAGAAAACATTCATCACAATAGATGGTATTGTTGGGAATTTCTGGGGATCACTAGACTCTTGGAGTGTTGGAAACATGAAACTCTTTATCTAGGAGGGCTTCTCAAATGAGGCTTCTAAGGAATGAAACAGAAGACATCCCATGTTGATCACAATTCCGTTGATTGTTTAGGTGGTATTTTATGGATTTATACCTCAATAATTTCATGTTGATTTTATGGGGTAGTTATATTGGGTCAGGTAAAATGTAATATGTCCTATGGAGGTGGATTTGAATATTAGTTTGAGAAAGATCAAGTCACAAGATTAACATCTTGTAGAGATAGATCAAACACCCTATGGAGGTGAATTGGGGATAATCCTTAAGAGGATACACCTAGATAGTTTACCAATATGGATCAAATAACCTATGATGCGAATCAGGAAGTTTCATCCCCAGGAGAGATGATGTCACACCTGAGTTTACCTATGTGGATAAAATGCCTTCTGATATACATCTGGAAGGTGTTTCCCTAGGAGGGAACACCTAAATAGTTTGGGGATCAGAAGCCTTGTGATGTAGATCAAGAAGGTGTTTCCATTGGAGGGAACATCTAGACAGTTTACCATTATTGATCGAATTCCATGGGAGGTCGATCCTGAAGGTGCATCCCATGGAAAGAAGATATCACACCAAGGTTTACCATTATTGATTGAAATCCAAATAAGGATGATCCTGAAGTCGTGTCCTTAGATGGGTACATTTCGCACCTAATTTAACAATTTTGGATTGAATTCCTTATGATTCATATTTATAAGGTGCATCCCTATAAGGGAAGATGTCCCACACGAGTTTACCATTGTGGATTGAAGGCCCTTTGAGGTGAATCCACAAGGTGCATCCCCAAGAGGGAAAATGTCAAACATGAGTTTAATATTATGAACTGAATGACATATGAGGAAGATCTACTAGGTGAATCCCTTGGATGGATGATGTCATGTTTGAGTTTAACATTGGTCAAGATTGACACTCTGAGAGGTGAACTACGTACCTTTCATAGAAGAGATGGATCAAAGCCCACATGGTTTGATGTAGCTATTTAATGTAGTGTGATAAGACCGATCCATGTAGTTTAATGTCATGCAATAAGGATTCAGGTGTCATGAAAGGACCATTGATGAGGGATGTTTTGGGTATTATGCATAGAATCAACCCTTTATAATAGAATTCCTTGTGGGGGAATTGTGTGGGGATATTTATTATAGCATCCCTTGAGACGCTAGGAGCAAAAACATTATTATTGAAGAATACACATGGGAGAATCCCATGTGTTGCTAGAAGTAATAATAACATTGTTGGGGAATACATATGGAATAATCCCATCATTTTATCCTCATTTATATTCATTAGGGATTCCAATTTCAATTCCACATGGTAAGAATACCATTTAATTTCAGGAAAATGGTTGTGGTGGTTAGGGATTATACACTAGGCATCTTATCCATGCTACATCATGTCAATTCATGAGTGAATATTGACTTTCTTATGGGTCCTGGGACATGATTGGGTCATTCACCAAATATGGATCCACATGGGGGATTTTTGGAGTTCATCTCAGGATCAATACATGAGGTATCTTATTATTTAGGCTTAAGGTATCTCATGTGTGTCATAGATGGAATCTTATGTTTTCATAAAGGGTATAAGACTGTTTATAGTCTTGTAGTAAGGACTACTAGGAATATTACACTTGATGCATAAGCAATGGTGTGTGTGTCATGGGATACATTCAATGTTTATCATATATGGTATACTATAATTTATATTCTTTTATTGAGGACTGTGTTTCATCTCACAGTTCAATAATAAGGCATATTTTGTGTGTCACAGGAGGCATTAAATTTTTATCACATTAGGTGTGCTACAATTTATTATCATGTACTGATGACAACTTCTCATCTTAAAATTTATACATCAACTGTCTTGGTTTTTTCAATGGAGGCATCTTATGTTTTCCATATAGGGTATGCTATAGTTTAAAGAAACATAGTGATGGCTAATGGGAATCATATGCTTGAAACATATGGAATATCTTATTTGTCATAGGAGGCATGTAATGTTTTCCATATATGGTATTCTGAAATATAAAGTCATGCAGTGGGGACTACTGGTAGTAGGTTCACAGTAATGGCTTGTGTGGGGATTGAAACAAGGGATTCCCTTTAGGTTCCACTTGGAATGGGTGTTACGTGAATGAGATTTATGAGTTTCTTGAGGAATAGTTCAACTTAAGGTACTCAAGGAATCCAAGATGAGAATCTCAACTCGTGATGTGGGAAAGGTACCAAAAGGAGTAGGTTGACAGAAGGAATTGTAGGGAGTGTAAAGGAGTATCTCGAATAATGGTATTCCAGGGGTGGATGTTGGGGGTGCATAAGTGAACATCCCAAAATGTCCCCACATATTCCCAAAAAAGTAATGGTGCAACCCTCATTTTAATTGGGGCCAATGATGGTAGTGAAGGTACTCAGACAAAGGCCCATGAACAAATCCTAGTAGTGATATTGAGTGAGTGGTTAGAGAGAATAACCCCTATGGTATAGACCTGCAGTCACAAAGGTAGGATCTTTTGGTAGAATGAGGGTACTGCAAAGGATACGAATTTGTGGATATAAGGTTCTCACAAAGGATAGTGATTCGAGGATATCAATGAATCGTAGAGGATTGGTAATTATGGATCTTATCTTCTTTAAAATGATAGGTATTTTCATATATCAAGTTCTCATGATGTACAGAGCTATGTGAAGCTCATAGTCTCAATTAAAAGTAATCTTTGCAAAATAGGGTTCCCCTTACTCAAAATAAAGTATTAATTCCTAGGGGAGATCTTCTCAAAGTATGATTACCTCATAAAGCCTCAACTGCCTTGTAAGACCTTCTTCTTTATCAATGGGCATGGGAACTCATGAATGGAATCTCCACTCTAGGGGGAGGATCAAAATAAAACAAGGGAGTAGGTTTCCTGAATCTTGAACATAATGAGTTATGCAGAACCATGAAGTTTTAGAGCTTTTAGAGTTCAGAATATGTAGTCGCATATCAGATTTTATTGTTCTCCTTTTATTAATGGAATTTGAGGGAGTGTAATTTACGGGGTGTGGGTTTCTATATGATTGGAGGAATTAATGAATCTTTATATCCTTTTCAAGTCAGAGGGGCTTCACATCTCTAAATTTCACTTTGGCAGAGCTACCATAAAACCTTTGAATGCACGTAATGGGAGCACTACCACTTAGAATGTATCATTCATGGAGATACCATAAACACTTCATGAAATTTTATATGCACCTCTTTGAATGGGAAATCTGTGAACTGCACCTCCATTAATGGAACTCCTAAAAAATCTCCATGAACATGGCCATCACAAATGGACTTACTTGAACCATTTTCTATAGCCTGACTTCAAACAACCATAAATTCTAAACCATATCCCTGTTCAAAATCTAAAATGAGTCAAATAGAATCCTGTGAAATGATCTATGGTTTTTGGTTAGTATACTCTCCACTTGGATCATTCTTGGAAACATTTTCTTGGTTCTAAAATTCATACCCTTAGAATGGGGTCTAATGACGTTGAAGAGGGAAAGGTTTATACTATTTTGATGAAAGTGCTAATGAAAATGTATACATGGTGGACCAATATATCTCATTCTAAATGGAATATAGGTCCCCATTTTCATTTTTTGGACCAAAGAGGTTGTTTCTAGAGAAAGGGACTTTAAATAGTTGACATTATTTTACTACGTGTTTTAGTGCATGAATAAGTCAAGGCTTGGGGAATTAAATTCTACCCAAATAAAGGGGAATGAAGAGTGTGAATAATGGTTCCAAAAATCTAAAACAAAAAGAGAGTGGAATCATGATATTGGATAATTTTTTACCATGTTTAATGAGAAACATCCATACCACATTTTCAGAAATGGGGATAGAAAAATCAGGGTCGATCATTGACCATGTTTGAAAAATGGGACATAACTCAGAATGTCATATAGAGTATTCTGAGGTGATGGCCTTAGTTGTTTGGTGATCCATTATGTCTGGTCATCTTTTTATTAGGGGGTCCCTTTAGATCTGTAAGAGGATGAAAATATAAATATGTAGCACATGAAATGTGGAAGGGAAATGATGGAATTCCCTCATGGCTTCCAAGAATCCCATGATTACTCCATCATGGATTAGAGAAAATTGGTGTGGGAATACGAGTTTGATAATAAGTAAAAATTTTATTCCTAGGGTAACTTTATCACAAATTATAAATGATGGTTAAAGAATATAAACAATTCCATAGATGACCAGAATAAGAGAAAGGAGCTTCTTGGGAAAGTTCTTTGGATACATTGTGGTTCTACGCCATGAAATGAGGATGATAAAAAACACAATTTAACATCATACGATGAAGATGATGGACACACATTTTAAAATCATATGGTAAGTATGATATATTTCATAGTTTAATGTCATGGGATTTGGACATGAGGATAACCAGTTTTACATCTTGATGCCCGGATGTGAGAACCTAAATGGACAACACCCACCGACCCAATATGGATGGTGGAGTAGGTAGGTTGATCAACATAGGTGCACCCCGATGTGACCTTTAAGTGAAAATGGGATCTTATAAGACTCTACACTTAGACACAGAATCTTGGGAGAGTCTCACATAGTTTAAAGTCATGATTCTTGGACCATGACTCATAGTGCATGGTCATAGATGATGGACTATAGGTATCCAAAAATGATTGAGATATAATGAATAAATAATTAGACAGACATGAATGTGGGCAATGAGGGCCATGATCCATGAAAAATATAAGTTGTATGTTTCATATTGTTTGAGATCAATCGTTATGGACCAATGGGGGTACTGCATCTCAAATGAATGCACATGATATCAGAGGGAGATTAATCTACATGATAAAAGGGTTATAAGAGGCCACAAGATACCAAAAAAAATGTTTCTTATGGGGAAATAGTTTAAACTCATTTTTCTTGGACTACAAGGTTCATAATCTCAATAATATATGCGTTGTGTAGTGGAGTGGAAAAAACTGATTTGAATAGAGGGTGAGGGGTCCCACTACCATAAAACCCATTCTCGAGAAAGATCATACACAGTTTAATGTCATCATGTATAGCCATGGACTCCTATTATAAGGTCATATGGGTTTGACCAAAGACTGTACTCATGTTCCCTAACATTGCTTGAGGAAAACCTCATATTGACCCCTTAGCCCATGTGATTCATGATTGGTTTAAGAAATAAGGAGAGGTTATGGAATTTCTATTTCTTGTATTGGAGAACACAATTATGGTCACAGATGGATAGATAATCCCATGAAGATGATTGTATCTTTTTGGACTTGGACATTGTGAGATGGGAACAACTAATGGATGGGAAAAAACTGCTGACTTTTTCCAAAAATAAAAAGGTTCTGTACCATTATCTATTAGAGATGAGGTGAAAAAATATTATATTGACTATTGATCGAGTTCAAAACATAGTATATATTTTTTATTTCAAAAAAAAACTTCTAGATGTATACCATGGATAGTTAGAGTGTCACATTTTTCCAACAACATTACCATTAGAAAGAATGTTCAAGTAAGGAGAATGGAGACTATTCAAATTGATGAAACCACATAAGACTGAACATACAACTTGGTAGGAGATTGATGATGGTAGGGTGGAATCCCTTTTGGAGAGGGTAACAGATCATCTCACATTATAAGGATTATTGATTTCAAATGATGTATATTACCATATCATAATTATCCTATGAGGATTCCTGGTTTCATAAAGGGTAATGTGTGATCCATATCATATTTTCCATATGTGTTATAACTATTTTGAAATGGTTTAAAGGTGTAGTTTAACATTGTACATTGAGAACTTTTTGGTTGGCAGTTTAAAGTCATTCCACTCAGACTAGAGTTGATACTAGTTTAAATTCGTAGAACATGGAATGGGGAAATCCCTTGTTTTAGGTCACATATCTTTGACCAAATGGGAAAAAGTAACCTAATATGGTTTTCCTAACATGGATGATTGGTAAAACTACATGAATGAAGTTCCAAAGGGTCACTATATTACACAAAATGATGAAAATTTGTACCATAGGTCAATATCATAACTTTGGATAAGGAATGACCGCTAAATGAGTCAATAAAGGGGGTTGCACCCAAGATAATATATCTAATAATAACTACATATCCTATAAGGTTGGGAATCTAGACACATGTAATTTTGAAACATGGTGTTATAAGAAACCAATTCCAAAAGGAGTCTACCCTCTCGAATGAGGATAATGACTCTTCTTATATGAGGACATGAAGAATCCCTATTTTATACTGGTAAGGCTACAATTTTACATCATGTCTCACGGATTTTGGTGTTTGTCCCTCCCATATTTTTTATATAGGAAATCCCAGATTGATATCGAGTACAAATAATCTCTCAATGAGAGGCATACCAATTTTATATGAGGTTATACTATAGTTTAACATCATGCATTGATGAAATTGGAAGTTCATTCACATTAATCTACTCATTGTAATATTCTTAATATAGGTCATTGAGGTAATATCAACCCACTAATAGGTTAGGGTAAATGAATGGGCCTTATACTATGATGGGAGGGCAGTAGAATCATTTTGGGGTGAAAAAATCACGGGTAATGAAGAGTTTCATGGATAATCTATAGCCGGACCCAAATATGGAAATTCAAGTCATCACTACATATCCCTTGTGGATGGTAATAAAGTCATACATAGTTATAGAGTGCACATAATTTAGGGTCATAGTGCTTCTTGGACAATAGGAAGGGGTCTCATGGATTTTCATTTTTTGCAATACTTGGTACCTTTAATGAAAGGAGACTTGGTGGCCATACACATTGTTATGTAATCCTAAATATGGTCAAAAAATAGATTAACTTTATATGGTTTGGACTATTTAAACCTATTTATAGTCATGCTTCTCGAACTATTTGGGGATGATTCTTTCAAGGGTATATATTTGGCATGAAATTGGTATGACCTGACATAAATGGAGATCCTAAGGGGACAACACACCATAAAAGTACTAGGAATAAAATGAAAAATAGTTTAAGTTCATAATTCATAGACCATTACTAGGGCCAAGGGGATAAATTATTGAAAAATTCATTGTTGCGCTCATATATGAAAAGTTAATGTGTCTCTACATATCCCATATAGATGAGAATCAAGCCACACATAGTTCTAAAAAATGATTCGATATGAGACCGACACTAGTGGGGTAAATCCTCTCTCGTGATGGAAATTGAATCATCCCACCATTATGGGGAATCCCATATTTGTAACATGGGGTATGATTTGTTAAAAATCCCATTTTTATCGAATGAGGAATCCCAATACAAGAAATTGTAAGACAATAGTTTAACATCATGCATTGAAGATGTTGGGATTCATAATTTAAATCCATACAACTCATACTATAGGTTCTACAAATAATTTAATGTCATAATTCTTAGACCTTAGGCACTTATTTTATGTTTGGAGTGTTTGGATGATATAAAAATAGTTTATGGTCATGATTCTTGGTCCATAGGATCTTAGTTTCATGTCGTATATTTTGGACCAAAATATCTTAGTTTAAGGTCATAGAGTTTGGACTATATTTGTTACTCTCAAGTGGGAACATGTGGTATGTAATAGTGATGAACCTGATGTGGATGAGGGTCATGGAGGCCCAAAACCATGCCATATATTCCTTTTAATTACCTAACATAACATATAGTCATGGATCATATATTATAGATGGGTGAAAGGGGGCCTAAGGGTTGATAAATTTATGCTTGGGCCTAGAGATGAGCATTTTGGGCATCACTACATATCTCATGAGGAGGGGAATCAAGCCACATGTAGTTATGGAACATGGAACGTAGGATACTGGTTCCGTAGTAATGGAAATATAACCTGATGAGGATAATATGATCTCATATTAGGATACAAATAATCATGTTTATATACAAGGTAAACATTTATTATTAAGAGGCATACTAATTTTATGCACGGTAAGAGTGTAGTTTATTGTCATAAATTGAGAATGTTAGGATTTATAGTTTAATGTCTTAAAAATAAAACTATAGGGATTCTTCCATTTTATGGTTATTTATCTTGTACTAATAAAACATAGTTTTAGGGTCTTGTTTTATTGAACATGGGATATTATTTTATTATCATGGTGTTTTGATCCTTTGCAAACAATTTATGTTCATATTCATGGATCATAGGGGGTAATCACAAGAGAAAATGTGTAGATAATTGTAGTGACAAACTAAATGTGAATGGATGGACAAGGAGCCATAATTATACACAACACATTCTTGAGAAGACTCGCACACAATTTAATGGCATGACTCTTAGACCAAATGGGGATATTTGTATTAGGTCTTAAATCATGGAAATGTCAAATAATTTAGCATCATCTTATCGGGACATGTGGTTTTATATAGTTTAAGGTTACATAGATAAGACCAAAAAATCATACTGTTTAACGCTATGTGACCATATCGTTGCCACACATTTTAACATCATGAAATTGATATGATGGATTTTTTTCACATTAACATCACCCAACTAGAAAACATGACAGCATGGCCTATGGTGAATGATGGATGCTAATGTCCACCCCATTCCAAGGGTTTGGGGTGTATGAGGATCATGGGGGAAATAAAAACATGGGATTACCCTAAAATTCCCCTAGAATAAGTGTGTACGTTATCCAAGTGTGAGTTGGGATACATCATAGTTAAATTTCCACGAACTGGTGTTGGGGTTTCATAGAGGAACTTTTTAGCTGTTGTCAAAAAAATATAATGTAGATTCAATGTAACATGAATGATATATGATTAGTGTCTTGGTCCCAGTCAAATGAGAACACTTATCCACACAATGATCGAGGTGACATGGAGTATCCCAAGAGTGGAAGGGGCCATAACAGCTATAAGAGAGAGTTCATTAGGGGACGGGATGATAGGATTCCCTAAGATTCAGGTTGGTGATCTAATAAAGTCACCTCCTTGTTTCATGGATGGGGTGTTGGTGCTAGAGAGGCATGAAAGCCTAGAACACCATCTCGATGTGGTGGTGGAGCTTAGGAGGTGTGGAAACATAAAACACATGATCTATAGAGTGGTTCCCTAAGTGATGGAACCCATATAGCATGTAATCCTAGAATTTTTTTCAATGTGTAAATAGAGCTCAAGGGCCATGGAATCCTGGAACATCAGCTTGATGGGGTGATGGTGCTTTGGAGGAATGGAATCCTAGAACACCAGCTTGATGGGGCAATAGAGCCCTTGAGGCATCAAACCTTTTAACATCATCTGAAATGTGAGATGGTTCCTAGGAGGAATTGAATCCCAGTATGTTAGTTTCATATGAATATGGTTCCCATGAATTGTGAAAGCATGTATCCTTGTATCGATGATGAGATGGATCTTAAGAGGTGTGGAATCCTCAAACATCAGCTCGATGAGGCAATGGATGTTAGGTGGATTGTAATTCTTGCTCGTCATCTCTATTGGTCAATTGATCCTAAGAGGTGTGTAAGACTAAACTACTGCTTTAGAGGGGTAATGGATCTAGGTAGGCATTGAATCCTGGAACTTCGGTTTAATGAGATAATGGAGCCCAGAGTTTTGGAAGCTTGGAATGTTGGCTCAATGTGTCGATGTTTCTTGAGAGTCATGGAATCCTGGATCGATAGTATGATGGGGCTAAGGATACTTGAAGGAATGGAAGCCTGGATAGTTAGTTTGATGGGAAAATGTTTCCCAAGTGGTTTGAAGGCCTAAAACATTGGTTCAATGAGATGGAGGATCGTGGGAGGCGGGGAATTCATGGATCGTCAGCTCAATGGGATGATCGAAATAGAGAGTCACATAATCATGGATCATTGGTTGGACAGAGTGATATATCTCGGGAGTCATGAATACCTGGATCATCTGATCAATGGGGTGAAAAATCCAAGGAGGTGTTAAAGCATTTATTATAGGATAGGCTGGGTAATGGAGACCCGGAGTCAAGGAAGCCAACAACATCAGTTTGATAGGGTGATGGCACTTGGGAGGCATATAAACCCTGAACATCGGTTCGATGGGGGAAATGGATCCTAGGAGGCATGGAATCCTAGAACATTGGTTTGATGGTGCGATGGCACACAAGAGGTGTGTAATCCTACAATGTCAGTTCAACAGTAATATGGCTCCAAATATTCATGGAAGCTTTGAATGTCGGTTTGACATGGTGATGGAGCTCAGGACGCGTGGAAGCTTGTAATGTCAGTTTGACGGGGAAATATTTCCTAGGAGGCATGTAATATTGGAATGACAGTTCGACATGTAAATAGTTCCATAGAGGCATAAAACCCTAGAAATTTGGTTTGATCGGGAAATGGATCTCAAAAGGCATGGAATAGTGGGGAATTATTTTGATAGAGTAATGGAACCTAGGAGGCATGGAGTTATGGATCATCACCTTTATGGGGTTATGTATTCTGAGAGTCATGGAATAATGGAATGTATTTTTGATGGGGAAATGGTGAATTGGAGTAATGGTTGTATGGAATGTATGTTCGATGGGGTGATAGCGCCTGGGAGTCCTAGAATCCAAGAACGTTGGTTCGACAAGGCGATGGTTCTAGGGAGGCCTGGAAGCCTAGAACGGCAGTTCAACAAGGTGGTTGAGCATAGAAGGCATGGGATCCTGGAACATTGGTTTGAAATGATGATGGTACCCAGGAGCTTTGGATTCCTATCTTTCCAAAATATCATGGTGAGGGAACTTGGGTGTTCGGGATTCCTTTTTGATATGCATTTTCAGTACTGTTGGATGAAAAACCTACAGGCCCAAAATGGATCTTTAGAGAAATAAATGCCTTCAGCGTGGGGAATAATTTAGTTCTAGTTGACAATGGAATTGAGAGAATCTATTCACTAATTGGTGGTGTTATAGAGAGGACGTGAGTACCAGTTTATGGTAGTGCGGTGAGGACCTCCGCACTGCTTCGGGGTGGTATGTGGAGTTCCTCTATGTTTGATGATTATGGTTTGGGGAGGACATTTTCGCATGTTGGTAGTGTCATGAGGAGGACCTCCATACTGGATGATGGAAATATGGGGAGGTCCTTCTCAGAGTTCGGTAGTGTAATAGGGAGGACCTTTGTGCTAGTTGATGATGGTGTGTGGAGGACCTGCACCCTTCTTGGTAGCAACATGTGGAGGACCATTGTTTTGGAAGATTATTGTGTAGGTGGGACCAATGTACTGTTTGGTAGTGGAATAGGGAGGACCTGCATGTTGACTGATGATAGTGTAGTGAGGGCCCCCGCATTAGTTGGAAGAGGCACCGGGAGCTCCTATGTAATGACTCGTACCCGAACAGCCACCCGAACAGTGCTAAACGGGTCAGGTGTTACAACCTCAAGAACACTTCCAAGAATTCCAAAGGATTCCGCCTAGCAGTGAGGATCTGAATGGGTATATTGGGGAGGCTATACCCTCTCAAAGTATAATAATGGAACAAGTCGAAGAATAATATAAAATTAGAAGACTCTGCAGACTCAAACCAGACCCGCATAGTTGAAGCACATTCAAAAGAAATAAACAGTGGTAAAAATAAATATAAACAACAATAGTAGAAAGAAAACACAACGAAGTGCTGAACCACTTGTAAGAACTATTAGAATAGACAAGTCATTCATCCATAGAAAGTTAATATATAAAAGGGGTCCAATGGCTAACCAACTATAGCTACAATAATAAGGTAAGCTTACTGATATAGGATGAAAAGAAAAATAAAGTAAACACCATACCGGAAAGACCTCAAGGTCCATACCATCTCCATGTGACACCTAAAACAGTCCATATCCTGAAGCTGGCCACTCTCCAGCTCGTGAATCCATAAAGTCTTCATGTGCCCTTAGGGGCCCGTGCATGGTGTGAGATAAATCTTAGTATGATACCACCCAATGGTGCATACCTAATATATTTGTTTAAGTCGGCATGTAGTTATAAGGAAAATAGTAAATAGTAAGATGCAAAAAAAAACATAAACTCCAATGGTTCTCTGCAACCACCATGAAGTGTCACCTGCTTCGGCCAATGCAGGAATCTCTATCATGTAACCTAGCACCATGTTCCCCATGACACCACATGTCTCAAGTACCGACGTCTTGAAGGCATGCCCAAAAGATACTAAATCGGGGGAACAACGATGTTTGTCCTCAAACATGTAACCAGAGGGACAATGATGTCTTCCCTCAAATAAAGTAACCGAAGGGAAAATAATGTCTTCCCTCAAATAAGTAACATGAGAGACAGTGATTTCTGCCCTCAAATAATGGTGAGCCTCTGCACCAACCCAATATCCTCAATTCTATGCCTTAAAGGCTTCTCACCTTCCACATGGCTTACGATGACATACACCCCCAAACTAAAAGTACTTAAATCATAAATAATGAGGGCCTCTACCCACACAAGTGGTCAAAACCACCTCATCATAGAGTCTCTCTGTTTTCACACTACACAATGATCCGGGTGAGTATTAATCACCAAAATAGTTGACAAGCCCCAACAACTCTAACACCACGTGTCCCTACAACCATGTCGCTCATGTCCGACGACCTCACTATCCAAGTAACTCGGCTCATGCCCAACCTGACAGTCATGCTGCCTCAAGCCGACGTCCATGATACACAATCCCATGGTCAGAACCATCCAATGTAACCCAGGCCAAGCCCAACCTATTATCAACATCACTCAAGAATTATCTGGTCCACTCCCAACACAACCGCAAGGGTTCCAGCATATCCAATTCATCAATTATATATATAATCAAAATAATCACTTATAAATAGGAAAAACAAACTAAACAGTTGACGTGCACTAACTATGTTTTGTCCCATAGAAGTACTGAGGTATTTAAAGCCTCTAACAATTCATATCAATGTTTAATAAACTAAACTCAATAATTTAAAACAATATAATTCAATTATAACCATTTTTTCATCCCTTTTCCAAAATTCTCTGATGAGCAACGACCACTCACCCGACCCTGGTCAAGAAAAACAAGTAACATGGCATACCCAATGTCATCCCATAGGTCAAATAAACAATTAAAAATGCAATAGAAGGTAAAACAGAGTTATGCTAAAAATACCAAAAAACACACCAAAGATCCCACCACCCAAAAGTCTGTAAAAACACAAAAAGAGGTATGAACCACCTACCTGAGACTTATAGACGTAGGTATGTCCAATATCAAGCTCCAATTTGAATTCAATCTTCGTAGATCTAAATTTCTACTAAATCTTGTCAATTCCACTCAAATGGAAATTGCGACGTGCGAGGAAAAGGATCATGAATAGAATAGGGTGCGTGCGTTTAGCCAAGATGTGGAAATCTCTTAGCCACTGAAGGATTAAAGAACATACTCTAGATGAAGATTCTAGGGCAAGGGATGTTCTTTGGGTTTTCAGAGCAGAAATGTTCCAAATTTGGGGAAGTAGAATAGGTTTTTTGAAATAATACACAATGCTCTTTCATTTATGAAAGTAAAAAAATTAAACTACATGGCTTGTATAAAGGAATACACTCTTTGTAGTTTCCTTGTCCATACTCCAACTTAAGAAGAGGTAGTAACATGGCCTGGACGCGACACATGGGTCGATACATGGATTGAACTCATCTGGTACATAGAAAGGAGGATACACATCGTGTCAAGAAACACTACATGTCATGTGATGACCGTGTAGGAATTTGATACTACACTGTGTGTAGTGTTTCTCAACATGTTGTGTAACCTTATTTCTACATACTCACTAAGTTAAAGTCATGTGTCAACCGATGTGGTGAGTCCAAGCCGTGTTGCTATATCTTCTTAAGCCGGAGTTTGGAAAACGCAACTACACAGTGTGTAGTACTTTATACACGCGGTGTATTTTTATTTTTATTCGCTTAAATAAAAGAGTGTTGCATCTTATTTTGAAAAACCTCTTCTTCTTCCCCATCTTTAGAATAGTTCTGATCCGAAAACCTGAAGAACACCCCTTTCCCTAGAGTCTTCATCTAGATTTTGTTGTTCAATCAATCGGAGGCTGTGGGATTGTAACAAAAATGCTAATCCCATGCATCTTGTTCCATTCTTGATCCATTTACTCACATGTCATAGTTTCCATACGAGTGGAATTGTCGGGATTTGACAGAAAAATAGATCTACGAAGATCGACTTCGAATTGGAGCTCAATATCATACGTGCCTATGTCTATGAGTCTCAGATAGGTGTTTCATACCACTTTGTTTATGTGTTCTCTGACTTTTAGGTGGCACGACCTTTAGTGCGTTTTTGGGTATTTTGAGTGTGACCCTGTTTTACCTTCTATTGAATGATTAATTGTTCATTTGACCTATGGGATGCATTTGGTTATTCCATGATACTTATTCTTCTTGAGTGGGACTGAGTGAGTGGTCATTGCTCATTGGGGCATTTTGGACGGGGGATTCCATAATGGTTATAATTGAATTATATTGTTTTAAACTATTGAGTTTAGTTTATTAAACCTTGATACTAATTGTTAGAGGCTTAAAATACCTCAGTAATGGTATAGGACTGCACTTGGTTAGTGAATTTCAACTAGTTTGTTTGTTTTTCCTATTTAAAAGTTATTCTATTGATTATATATGTAATTGCTGAAATAGATATGTTGGAACCCTTGTGGTTGTGTTGGGAATGGCCCAGATATTATTAAGTGATGCTGATCATAGGTTTGTCTAGGATCGGGTTACATTGGGTGGTTTTGACCATGGGATTAGGCATCATTGAAGTCGACTTGAGGTAGGATGACTATCAGGTTGGGCATGGCCCGAGTTACTTGTATGGAGAGGTCGTTGGACATGAGCGGCATGGTCGTAGGGACATGAGGTGTCTGAGGTGTTGTGGCTTAGGTACTGTTTTGGTGATTACTGGTCACCTAGAACTTTGAGTTGTGTGAACACAGATAGACATCGAGATGGGGTGGTTTTGACCACTCGTGTTGGTAGAGGCCTTCGTTAGTTTCAGTTTAGGTACTTTTTGTTTGGGGGTTCTTGTCGTAGGAATCCACGTAGAAGGTCAGGATCCTTCAGGTGATAGAGTTGAAGATATTGGGTTGGGGGTAGAGGCTCACCATTATTTGAGGTCATACATAGTTGTCTCTTTGGTTACTTATTTGAGGGAAGACATCGTTGTCCATCAGGTTACTTTATTTGAGGGAAATCATTGTTGTCCCTCCGGTTACTTGTTTGAGGGAAAACATCATTGTTCCTCCAAGTTACTATTTATGGGGTGTACCTTCAGGATATCGGTACATGAGACACGTGGTGTCAGGGGGCACATTGTGCCATGTTACATGATAGAGATTCCGGTGTTGGCCAAAGCAGGTGAAACTTCATGGTGGCTGCTAAGCACGAGTGGAGTTTATGTTTATTTATGCATCATACTGTTTAATTTTTTCCTTATAACTGAATGCCTGCTTAAACACTTATATTAGGTACGCACTGTTGGGTGGTATCCTAATGATATTTGTCTCACACCCTGAATATTCCCATTAGAATGCGTGTAGACTTTATGGATTTATGTGCAGGAAAGAAGTCAGCTTCATGAGATGGACTGATTTAAGTGTCGCGTGGAGATGGTATGGACCTTGATGTCATTCCTAGATGGAGTTTGCATTATTTTTATTTTCTTCCTGTATTAGCATGCTTACCTTATTATTGTAGCTGCTGTTAGTTAGCCATTGTCTCCCTTTTATATATTAACATTCTATGGAAGAAGGACGTGTCTGTTCTAGTAGTTGTTATAAGTGGTTCAGCATGCTGTCGTATTTTCTTTCCCCTGCTGTTGTTTATATTTATTTTAACCAATTTTTATTGCTGTTGAATGTCCTTTTGTAATGCAGGCCCGGTTTGAGTTTGTAGAGTCTTCTAATTTTATATTATGCTCATACTAGTACCATTATTATCCTATGAGAGGGTATAGCCTCCCCAATATACCCATTTAGACCCTCCCTTCTAGTCAGAAGCCTTTGGCATTTGGGGAGGTGCACCAAAGGTAGTATCACCTGACCAGTTTAGTACTATCTGGGTGGCTGTTCAGGTCCGGGTTGTCACAAAGTGGTATCAGTGGGGTTTTGATAGGTATTTAGTAGCAGTGTATTGCTGGATACTAATGAGATTGAGACTTCTCTTTTTTATTTCTGCTGGTTTTACAGTTTGGGATATGGTATAATGAAGATAGGTTGTTATTGGAACTAGGTTTCTAGTTTGTTCTTGGGTTCCTGCAGCCCCAGGTATGAAGGATGGACCAAGTTTCCATGGGTGGGAAATGTTTTTTTTAGATTAAATTTTATATGATTTCCACATCGGGCGCTCACATGGTGTGTGATGTTATTGATTGTGATATGTGACCCTTGACCCGGTGCGGTAAGGGGGAATCGGACCTTGGCCTCATATGGTAAGGCTTGTCTGCTTCGATTTTGATAGGCACATTTTAGGTTATATCAATTTCATAACTACATGTATGCTTTGTGATGTCATAATACCATTTTAATAATGTCAATTTCCATGCATTGTATGCTTTGAAATGTGAATAGGTGAAATTCCTGGTGGAATTTATGTTTATTGCAATGTGTTATGCCATGCTTTATATATTTATAGAATTTCATGTGGTAGGGTATTTGGGTCTAGTTCTTATTGAGAAGGTAGGTACTATGGTTGATGTGATTTTGATCATCAGGATTGGGCGACTCGGTCATTGGTTTAAGGCAACGTTGGATGTCAGGATGGGCATGGCACAAGGTGCATTTGACACTTGGATTTGTTGAGGGTGGGTAAGGAGGCCGTGACGTTGGGATGTCCTGGGAAAGGGTTGTGATAGGGGAGATTAAGGGTAGTTGTTTTATGCTACATCATTACTTCTATCCTTATCTGTGTTGAATATACATATTTATATATATATATCGGTTTTTCTGACCATTTAGGGTATTCAGTTAGTTCCTTTTAGTCAACTCAGATGGAACGTCAATCGAGAGATGGTACAGTTCCACAAGAGCAGGATCAGGTTCAGGATCCTATGTGGGAAGAGCATGAGCCGTAGGTATAGTCTCCAAGATAGGAATAGGTCCAAGATCCAGTATAGTTAGAACAACAACTGGGTTGGGAAGCATTCTGGCCATGGCTCGATGAGAAGCTCTGAGCTACCCTGGTATGTGTCTTGTAGGGGATCGACATAGGTGCGCAGGGTATAGATCCATCTATGTCATATCTAACGCGGGAGATCCAGTCACAACACTCGCCGCTATTTGAGGGTGAGGGTTGTTCATAGGCGGTTGAAAACTAGATAGAGAGAATGAATATCTTATTCGAGCAGCTCGAGACACCTCCAGGGCGGAGGGTCAAGCTGGCAACGTACAGGTTGTGAGGACCAGCAAAGCACTGGTTGGATGTGCAGGTTCAGGCTTGCAAGCATGAGGGACTAGCATGGAAAGACATCAAGGATAGGTTCTTTGAGCACTTTTACCCAGAGACACTGGGGGCCGAGAGAGATCGGGAGTTCTTGAGCCTTCAGTAGGGAGACATGTCTGTCGTGGACTATGGAACTACTTTTACTGAGCTATCTTGCTTTTCACCTGGTATGGTAAGCAATGAATCGGAAAGGGTGAGGCACTTTGGGGATGGATTAGGACATGTCGTTCGGATCCATGTAAATATATTTAGGTTGGGATTGTTCTCAGCGGTGGTAAAGCAAGAGCTCATAGCGAAGGGAAACCAGAGGGATTGACCCCAAGTTGGACAGGCGGCAGCTTCAGGTGATGGTTTAGAAAGAAGAGGTGAGGAAAGGATGGGTTACAGTAGTTCAGTCAGTACAAGGACTCACCTAGACCACCACGTAGTAGTTCTTTAATGTTTTTCATTTAGTGTGGAAAACCGGTACATGTTCGGACTCAGTGCGATAGGCCTCCAAAGGAGTGTCTGTCACGTGGACAAGTCGGGTATCATGAGAGGTTCAACATGCAGCCTTCTCAGAAAGCTGGCGGGTAGGGACTAGGAAAGACTGTGGCATCTAGATTTGGTTTAGTTTCGGTAACAAGGGAGGTTAGACGAGTTTAAGATGCACTCGGAGGACGTTACAGAGATAGAGGACCCAGTTGAGGGGTTACTGGCCAGTGACTAGAGCAGTACCGTAGGGAGGCCAGAAATCAGGTAGCTATACTTTAGGTCAAGTACACACTATGGAGCTACCAGGTGCTGATCATGCTGGTGAGCTGACGATGGTTAGAGGTACACCATGAGTGTGGCCATGAATTCCTTGTTTTTTTTGAATGACCTATTGAGGCATGTCTGTTTTGAGTGCATGAGGTGCACAAGATATATGTGGACTGACTTGATGCTGGTCAGTGGGATTGGGCCCATATCGGGTGTGACATATATGAGGTTTTGTGGGCATCGGGGCATCAATGATTCATGCTACTTGAGGTGTCGTGGGCATCGGGGCATCAAGGATGCAAGTTACTTGAGGTGCCTTGGGCAACATGGAATCGAGAATGCGGGTTACTTGAGGTGCATGGCACTGGGTTTAGCTTTGAGCATCCAAGGAATGTAGGAACCCACAGTGGCGGACACCGATGAGGTGTGGGATACGTTTGGGTGTCGAAACAACACGGGAGAACCAATGAGGCACATGGCTGATGACGCATCATGAGAGGACCATGAGTCTTGAAAATGGTTAGTTAACCCTTACGTTGTTAGATTTTCTAGGGTTGAGACTGAGTTAGACAATTCTTAATGTGGGGAGCCCCTTGAAGAATTTATCCAGAATCTTTGAGACCGTGGGAGTCCAAGATAGTTTGATCGGAGTTGTATATTTGGTTCCATTAATGGGTTTAGTTTGATAGATTGGGGATGAGCTATTTTAAGGTGGGGAGATTGTAAGAACCCAGGTTTTTGGAACTGGTCAAACTCCCTACCCTGTTTGAATTTTTGACATGATTCTACGAAAACTGGGAAAATCTAGGAAGTTCTTGAAATTTCCAGACTACAGGCTGTGTACTCTAAAGTACACGCCAGGAATTTGTTAGGCACGTACCGACTATTTGCTAGCTAAGTACATGTAGTGTGATTACTGTTTAGGAATTTCCTACTACATGGCGTGTAGTCTATAAATATTCCGAACTTCCCAGATTTTCCATGTTTTCTCATAAACAAGTCATAGATTCAAACAAGATCAATATTATGACCTGTTACAAAAATTTGTGATCTTACATCCTACATACTAGTTGATGATAATGAATGGAGTACCTCCACATTGGTTAGTAGCACTATGTGGAGGACCATTGTTCCAGCTGATGATAGTGATGGGAGGACCTCAACACTAGTTATCCATGACATGGGGTGTCCTATAAGGGCAATTCATTGTGATGGAGACTAAGAGAGTCAACTAGGCCCTCATATGAGGAAGATGGTTTCTGCATCCCACATAGTAAAATATGGATCCTCATTCACCTATTTGAGGGATCTATTGGGATAAACTAGTTCTAACAAGGTCCATTATGGCTGTATATGTTTCCCCTTCCATGGAAATGTTCTTTTTCATCCCCTATCCTTATCATTGGGTGATCTAGAATGGGGTCAGCTGAATGGGGAATGCTTAAACCCACTCATCCTCAAGTGGTACTGATGGGTGATGGCAGCAAGGTGGTATGGTTGGATCCCTACCTAAAATCTCTTAAACGGTGGTCACTGTAGGTAGTGCTCATACATCCCCAACCTCCTTGGAGTAGGAGAGTGAGCTATCATAGTTCTTCAAGTAGTGGATCCCATAACGGTTTACCACTATAACAGGGGTGTTTTTCACTAGAATGACCATTGAGGGAAGTAGTGTAGGTGATGATCTAATGGAATGGGGTGGTTTCCACCTGTGTGACCCATGAGGGTGGCAGTGTCAGAGTGGAGATGATGGAATGGGGGTGGTTCCCCCTGCACAGACCTTGAGAGTGGAGGTGACCATGGGGAGTCGATGGAATGGGAGTGGTTTCCTCTATGTTTCCCTTGAGGGTAGCAGTTTTGGCAAGACACTGATGGAATGGGGGTGGTTTCCCCTATTTGTCCAATGAGCATAGTGGTGTCAGAAAGGCATTGATTCCCCCTAGTCTTCACTCATCCAATGTTACTCATTCTCTTTCATATAAAGGGGTGGATAATCACATGATTTAGGCCTCAATTTGGATATACACTACATTTTTCATCTTCTCGTTGTTTAAGAAGAACTGGTTCATATCGGGTTCGCCTTTTTTGTTTCTGATGTGTTTTTAATCAGGGGACAATTCATTCCTAACATTCCCACTTTTTAAGGGAATGTACACTCCACCACCATGGATGGTGATAGAGGATTCTTGATCGAAATGGGTTGATGAGATATTGGTTCCTCCTTCCACGGATTCCTCTTTGGAACTTATCACCAAGTTCGGGTCTCCATTATCGATTTGAGTCGTGATCAAGAAACTCATACCTGGTTCCGCCTTCTTATTGACATAGGTTAATTATGTTACTTATGTATAAACATGGAAACATCCTCTTTTTTGGAGTAGATGGTATCTTCTGGAATTTAATGACATCAATGGATGTTGGGTGTATTGGATAACTGTAACTCTTCCTCTTAGGAGGGAATCTCAAATGCGGCATCTTATGCACAGAAACTAAGGAATCCAGTGTTGATCACATGGTAGTTGATTCCAAGTCTGGAATCCCAAGTCATTTTACCTCATGCATCCCTTTTTTTATTGTATGAGGTTCATATTTTGGGTCAGTTCACAATCTCTAGATCTTGTGGATATGTATCAGAATTTTTTGGTTGGGCCATGATTTTAACATCTTGTGGAGACAGATAGAATTCCCTACGATTTGGGATTGAGGAAAATACCTAATAAGGGACACCTAGAAAGATTTCAAATGTTGATAAAATTCTTTATGAGGTATATCTAAGAGTTTCATCCCAATATGGGATGATTTCACACCTTAGTTTACCTCAATGGATCAAATTCACTCTGAGGCAGATCCAAATGGTGTGTCTGTAGGAGGGAACAAATGAATAGTATTCCATTGGGTATTAAACATCCTATTAGGTAGATTCATAATGTGTTTCCATTTGAGGGAAAACCTAGTTAGTTTACCATTTTGGATCGAATTATCTTTGAGGTAGATCCATATGGTGTGTCCCTAGAAGGGAATATGTCACACCTAAGTCTACCATTATGGATTGAATGCCCTATAAGGTCTATCAGGATGGTTCATAAAAGGGATGAATATACATGTAAATAACATGAAATTTAAAGGAAATTTTTTTCTTTAAATACATTGGAATTTTACGAGTCTATGGCTTCTAACGACACTTGATTCTGAGGCTCGGGGTGCCCGGAATCAATTTCCGAAGTTTAGTTTGGGTACTTTCAGTAAACCAACGATTGGGTTATTCTATCTTTTAACCGGTGCTCGGAACTGAAATCTTAGGGCACCGATGAACTCGTAGCGCTGGTAATTTCATAGGAGGACTTTTACCGTAAATGCATTTTCACGGGAGAAGAAGTTAAATTTTGTGGATTAAATGAGAAGTGTATAAAATTGTGGTATATTTTTATTTTTATATCTAAGGTGGTTTTATCCTTAATGGTGGAGTTAGGGTGGGACCCACTAGAATCCTAACTACCCATGTGAGGATAAATGTGAGGTGGGTCCCACACAATCCCCAACGCTTTACGTTCACTAAAACTCCTTAAACCCCCTCTTAATTTTGTGAAACCTTTCCACCTTTTCTCTCTCTCCCCCTCATAACTCTTTCCAACCCACTATAAACAATTAATTGAACCACTTTAATTAATTAATTAATTGTTTTGATATTTAAATTTGGAAACGGATGGAATGATTAAAGAAAATAAAGAGAATCCTTATTTTATTTTTGGCTGGCTTGTTGTGTTGAGGTTTTGGGGGAGAGAGATTTTGTTTTTCGAAGAACGCTTCATCTCCTTTGCTGAAGAACACCAAATCTCTAACGAAGAGCATCGACTCAGCAACGTCAGATTCACTATCCTCTTATTCCTCTACGACAAGGGAGGAGACACTAATGTGGGAACTCGCCAATGACATCACGCATTATTTTCTTCTCTCCATGATAAAAGGGGAGACTCTTCTTCCTCCTCGTATGATCTCCATCGACGTCTACGCACCTCGCGACGCCGTCAAGCGCGACGCTCAACGTTCGATATATTTTTTTGAGGTAGGGGTGTGTTTGGATTGAGTAATGATTGGTTTTCCTTCCATGTTGTTGTTCCTCTTAAACCGCTTGTAATCAGACTAATGCAGAAAGGAACAGACCAAACTAACACGGTCTGATTCATCCGCTGTTCTTGTGAATTTGTGGAGTTCTTCGGCCACTCTTGAGCGTTGAATCATGCAATGTTTTCGGAGCCAATCGGAGGCCCGAAAACATCGTAAACATCCTCAGAGCATTGAGGCTACCTAAAAGCGGAAGTTTCATAGAAATAGAATCATCGTAATGAGGAACAGACACCTCGAGAGGCGTGCTTGCCAAAGGAGTCGTTTCTGGAAAATACCAGAATACATGGAGCGTCCTCCAGGAGCACACGCCGTGTAGTAAAAGCATATTGTGTCTTTCGTTTCGGATGATTGAAACATACCACAGGATGTGTGACTCTAGACACACGGCGTGTACTCACCACACTATTTTACAGAGAAGACTTTGATGGACATGGCATGTATTCAGGGAAAATACACAGACATGGACAACAATACACGACCAAGTAACACGGCGTGTATTCTCTTCATAGAAAGGCAGAAGCGGCTTCGCGAGGCTCGGCGTGTAATATGGGAGGTACATGGAAATGGGTAGAACCACACGGCCAAGAGGCACAACATGTACTACCTTCACCATGGCAGAAGCGGCTTCGTGATGACTCAGTATGTATTCTGGGAATACACGGACACGGGGTGGAGTACACGGTCATGTACTCCACCACACGGCCAGGCATGGCCAGTGCACATGAAACTGACCCTAGAGGTTTTGACACAATGTGTAACCATACCACACACAGTGTACTTACTTATCTACATGACCATCCCTACGACACAGGCCGTTTTAGATGGAATTTACCTGGTGTCTGATGACACGACGTGTATCGCTTACCTACACATCGTGTACATTAAGGAAATGGCTTGGTCATCTTGTTCTCTGTGACTTGGGCACATTTTTCTTGGTTTTTCCCCTATGACGTGGGATAGAACTACATGATACATCAACTCTGGACTTTTTGACAGTCGATGTATCGATCTTTGACTCGAGGAGAAGACCCTCCAAAAATTGAGTGAGCTATGTGTAGCAACCCCAAAGATGGATGCGACTGTGAAGACTACCGTATTGGGATCCTCCGTGGGTTCGACGATGATGGAGACTGTACTTGGATCTTACGTGGGTTCGGCAGTGATGACGACTGTACTTGGATCCTCCATGGGTTCGGAAGCTATGATGACTGTACTTAGATCCTACGTGGGTTCGTCAGCAAAGGTTACTGCACTTGGATCCTATGTGGGTTCGGCAGCAACGACTTCTGTACTTGGATCCTAAGTCGGTTCAGTAGAGGAGATGATTCAGAGGATACATCTAATCATCTCCACCCCTCTTCGTAAGTATTATACCTGTGTGAGCTGAGTCTTGACTTTCAGTCATTATCATCATTGTGATGGACTTGCTTTCCTATGTAGACTGGGTTGTGCTTTCCTGTGTGGACTTGGATGAGCTTGGGATCATGAGTTGGAGCCGAACTGGAATTGATGACTTAGGTATATGTATGGGCATATAACTAAGTATATTTGGTTGATAATTTGTGTTTGTATCTTTCTTTTGTGGTTTATCCTTTGTGGATTCTGGGAGACCTTCATGGGTCTCTAGGTCCCTACTGAGTATTGTATACTCACCCCTACACAGGCTATGCCTACACTACATTGTGTTGAATGAATACAACATACAACACTGATCGAGGTGGAGTCTTTTGGGGCGGGACGATACCTAGAGGTGGACTACATGGTGGTACGTACATGGAGCGGATTGCCGGACCCGAGGAGTTGAGAGGTCATTTTTAACCACCCTTCATGTGGTATATCCGGAGGATGACTCAGTGGTTGCTGTTTTACTTTACTGCAGTTGTTCTTTCTTTACTGTTGTATTGTACTTTCAGTTGGGTTTGTATTCTAGCCCATTTACTATCCAACACTTAGTTTTGTATTCAGTTTACTTAGTGTTTACTTTAGCTTTTGTACTCTGTTGTGTTTCTTTACTTATATATTGGCAATGCCTTCCATTTTATCGGGATCTATGCCTTTTGTTCTAGTCTCCAGCCCTTGGCCTATGGAATGCTGGATTGGGGTAGTCACGGCGTGGGCCCTGAGAATGGGTTGTGACAAATTGGTATTAGAGGTGTCATTTCTACCACAGAACTCAGGAATCTGATAATTTCTTCTATGTGAAACCATAGTGTTAAGAATATTGAGTGTGGTTTTTAGTGTAGGGAGTCCAGTGTTGGTGCGGCAGCCGATGTATCCAAACACCGGGACCCTGACTTCTGATTTCTGACTTAGTGCTTGAAAAAACTGATTGCATGTGTGTTTCCAAAGTTTTCTTTGTGATTACTTTGTGTCAGCTCACTAGGTATATTGTACTAACTGTGGCACTCCTGTTTCTTCTCAGGATGGCCCCACATAGGCAGCCATCTATGGTTCCGAGCTACATGCGAGATGGCGGCCCACTGAGAAACGAGGCCTCTGTGCAGGGCCCTATTACAGTAGAGGCACCAGCAGTACCACTACCCGTTGGGCCACTGATACCCCCATCCCCAACTTTGGAGAGTGCACACCGCCTGAGTGCGTTGAACGAGATTCAGGGACAGAGGCCACCCAGGTTCCACAGAGAGACAGATCCTCAGACAACCAATGATTGGTTGGAGGATATCGTTAGAGTCTTTAGATTATTAGGGACACCATCTGACTATATAGATATCCTTGCGGTGAGTCTCCAGCACACAGCTGCAGGTAGATTGTGGATCCTGATGCTCCAGGTGCACAATGAGGCATCACTACTTTGGACAGACTTAGAGAGCCTCTTCTACTCGGAGTTCATTCCAGCCACCCTCCTTGTGGTGTGCATCCAAGAGTTACTACAGTTGCAGCATGGCAGCCTAATAGTAGCCCAGTACTCGGCTAGATTAACTAACCTCTCATGATACTCCACAGACATGGTACGAGACCCATTCTTCTGGGCCCAGACCTTCAAGCAGGGACTGAGGAATGATATTGGGGCATCGATGATCTCCCTCAGTATTCCAACACAGGCAGAAGTAATGGAGAGAGCCCTTATTGTGGAGAGCTTTATTGCTAAGCCTACGCCAGTAGGGAGACTTACCGTAGGGCGACACGTAGCAGAGTCTTCTGTAACTGGTAGTAGACAGATGTCACAGAGGTCCAAGCGGAACAGTCCATAAGGTGGGCGACCTCAGGATACTGGTTCATAGGTGCAAGGCACACGTAGTAGATCCAGTCATACGAAAGGTAGACATTTCTATGCATGTGGTGGGTTGGTCCACAAGGCTCATGACTGCCTGACCCAACATGAAGAGGAGCAACAGATGGTTGAGGGACCACCCAGGCAGAGGTAGAGGTTCGACCGTGGTGGTCCGTAAGGAGCTGGAGGACGAGGAAGAGGAGCTGGTCGAGCAGCAGGTGGTAGAAGACGCTTCGAGGCTCTACTACCACCACCACCAGGAGGACCACCCTGACCATAGGGAGCTGGTAGACAGGGTCAGGCACATCTCCAGGAAGTCGAAGCCTATGACCACGGTGCACCTGAGATGCTTTGAGGAACTATCTATGTCTACTCCACCCTTGTTGCAGTTCTTATAGACACATGAGTGAGTCATTCATTCATTCCACTGCCATTATTTAGAGTTCGGAGATTGCAACAGAGCTGTTGGATCGATCCTTACGGATAGACACTCCTATGGGAGCAGACACGGCGATTATGCACTGGTGCCGGTAGTGTGAGATTACTCTAGGAGGCGAGAGCTTTGGCTGGGATCTTCTTGTAGAGGTTTCGAGGCTTTATGATGTCATCTTGGGCATTGATTGCTTATCTACAGTTCATGCCCAGATCGACTGTATTAGGCACAATGTGCGGTGTGTCCGCACGGATGGGAGCAGGTTCAACTTCACCGGTGAGAAGGGATCCTTTACAGTACAGGATGAACATACATAGAGGAGAGGGTAGCCGACCAGACATCAGTTTTCTAGTCTCATCCTTAGAGCAGTTGATGTGAGGAGTCCGAGTTTTCCTATTGTGGTGGATCAGTATGCAGACGTTTTCCCTGATGACGTTCCAGGACTACCTTCTCACAGGGAGGTAGACTTCTATATTGACCTGTACCCCGGGACAACACTGATATCTACTCCAACATATCGGATGGCTCCTACTGAGCTTCATGGGCTGCGGGTACAACTGGAGGACTTGCAGGATAAGGGATTCATCCGACCTTGTGTTTCACCCTGGGCTTCTCTGATTTTATTCATCAAGAAGGAAAATGGGAGCTTACGACTATGTGTTGACTACCATCGCGTGAATCAGGTGACCATAAAGAACAAGTATCCACTTCCGAGGATAGATGACCTCTTTGATCAGCTCTAGGGAGCACGATGGTTCTCAAAGATAGACCTCAGGCCAGGCTATCATTAGCTAAGATTTCGAGATGAGGATGTGCAGAAGACAGTCTTCAGGTGTCGGTATGGCCACTATGAGTACTTGGTTATGAATTTTGGTGTAACCAATGCTCCAATAGTGTTTATGAGTCTCATTAAAAGTATCTTCTAGCCTTAACTGGATCATTTTTTAATAGTCTTCAGGGACAACATATTGATTTACTCGACATCTGCGGAGGAGCACGCCTACCACTTGCGGGTTGTACTGGACACACTCCGAGAGCACCAGCTTTATGGTAAGATCTTGAAGTGCTAGTTCTGGATTCAAGAGGTACACTTATTGGGGCACGTCATATCTGAGGAGGGAGTTGTTGTGGATCCTGCGAAGATCGAGGCAGTACTTGCGTGGGAGCCACCAAGGAGTGTGACAGAGGTGCGGTGTTTCCTAGGTCTAGCTAGGTACTATCGGAGATTTGTGCCAAACTTCTCTAGAGTTGTATCACTACTCTCAGCTTTGAGGAAGAATGAGAAACCCTTCGTGTGGTCAGATAGATGTTAGCAGAGCTTCCAGGAGCTGAGACCGAGATTGACCAGTGCACCCATCTTGAGGCTACCGGAGGAGGGCGTAGGGTACGTAGTTTACTGTGATGCATCAGGAACCAGACTTGGGTGTTCCCTAATGTATTAGTGGGAAGTGATCGCTTATGGTTCATGACAGTTGAGGCAGAATGAGTAGAACTACGCTACCCAGGATCAGGAGTTAGCAGCAGTGGTCTTTGCCTTGAAGATGTGGTGGCACTATCATATGGTCGAGCGCTTTACAGTCTATTCTGACCACCAGAGTCTCAGGTACATCTTCTCGTTGAAGGACCGGAACCTGAGACAGTAGCGATGGATCGAGTTCCTCCATGACTATGACTTTGAGATAGTCTATACTCCTAGGAAAGGGAATGTTGTGACTGATGCTCTCATCAAGAGGTCGAGCATTCAGCTACTTGGAGAGGTGACAGAGCAGTTATCTGCTTTGCAGATATCTTTCGTGGATAGAGATGGAGCAGCCTTCCTACAGTCCCTCACAGTCACTCCTCCAATACATCAGCAGGTCAGAGAGGCACATCGTGGGGATGTTGACTGTGATATGAGATGTCCACATATATCCACAGGACAGGCACCTGATAGATTTTCTGTAGGAGGAGAGCACGTCATCCTCTTTAGGGGACGTACCATGGTACCGGTTGCATTATAGGAGGAAGTATTGAGGGAGTTTAACACTTCCCCTATGATGGTACATCCAGGAGTAGAAAAGATGTACCAAGATCTCAGATGACAGCACTAGTGGCTGGGTATGAAGAAGGTTGTGGCCGAGTTCGTTTCACGATGCCTCACTTGCCAGTAGGTGAAGGCGGAGTACCAGGTACCAGTAGGTTTTGTACATCCATTAGAGGTCCTAGAGTGGAAGTGGGACGGGATATCCATGGATTCCGTGAAGGGGATCCCTCGTACTTCCAGAGGACACGACTCCATCTGGGAGATCATAGAACGACTCACCAAGTCAGCCCACTTCCTACCAATTAGAGAGCATGGATTAGTTGAGAGCTTGCGACGCCTTTTCGTTCAGGGGATCATACGACTTCATGGTGTACCATCATCTATCGTCTCCGATCGAGACACTCACATTACTTCCTGGCTTTGTAAGGGGTTGCAGGAGGCTTTTGGGACGCAACTACGCCTGAGAACTACCTTTCACCCTCAGACGGATGGACAAATGGAGAGAACCATTCAGAAACTCGAGGACAGGCTCCGTGCATGTTTCCTTGACTTTTGTCGCAGCTGGGAGGACCACCTACCCTTGGTGGAGTTTGCATACAACAACAACTACCACTCCACCATCGGGATGACACCATGTGAGGCACTGTACGACCAACCAATAGATCACCTCTGTGCTGGACTCACCCTGGGGAGTTAGCACTTGTAGGACCAGAGATGGTTTAGGAAATGATGGAGAAGGTACATATCATCTAGAAGAGGATGAGGACTATACAGAGCATACAGAAGTCCTATGCTGATATGATACGGAGACCAATGGAGTTTGAGGATAGCAACCACATTTTCTTATGGATCTCACCTCGACGCGGATTATAGAGATTTGGCCGGGGCGACAAGTTATCTCTGCGCTTCATCGGACCATTCCAGGTCCTCAGTAGGGTAGGCGAGGTGGTTTATCACCTGGCCCTTCCACCTCAGTTGCACCGGGTGCATGGCGTCTTCCACGTTTCTTAGCTGAGGAGATACGTGCACGACCCGACGCATATCATTGATCATGGGGAGCTGGACATCGATGACGGGGCGACGTATGAGGAGGTCCCAGTGGAGATCGAGGATCGATAGGAGCGGGTCCTACATGGATGGTCAATTCCTCTGGTGCACATTTGTTGGCAGCACGAGAACCTCTAAGAGAGCACATGGGAGCGGGAGGTTCAGATGCATGCACAATACCCTCATTTGATTCTCTAGTTTATGATGTAGCTTTATGGGGACTTATAGCACTGAGATGGGAGTAATGTAAAGACCCAAAAATTTCAAGGAATTTTTTTTCTTAAATAATTTGTAATTTTACGAGTCTGTGGCTTCGGACGACGCTTGATTCTGAGGCTCAATGTTCCTGGAATCAATTTCTGATGTTTAGTTCGGGTACGTTCAGTAAACGAATGAGCAGGGTCTTCTATCTTTTGAACCGGTGCTTGGAATTGAAATCTGAGGGCACCGACGAACTCTCAGTGCCAGTAATTTCTTAGGAGGACTTTTACCATAGTTGCGTTTTCATAGGAAAAGAAGTTAAATTTTGTAGATTAAATGAGAAGTGAATAAAATTGTGGTACAATTTTATTTTTATATATAAGGTTTTCTTATCCAACATGGGGGAGTTAGGGTGGGACCCACTAGCATCCTAACTACCCATGTGAGGATAAATGTGAGGTGGGTCCCACACGAGCCCCTACCCTTCCCATTCTCTAAAACTCTTTAAACCCCCTCTTAATTTTGTGAAACCTTTCTACCTTCTCTCTCTCTCTCTCTCTCCCTCATAACTCTTGCCAACAAACATTAATCAATTAATTTAACCACTTCAATTAATTAATTAAGAGTTTTAAAATTTAAATTTTGAAATGGATGGAATGATTAAATAAAATAAGGATAAGCCCTATTTTATTTTTGGTTTTCATGTTGTGTTGAGGTTTTGGGGGAGAGAGATCTTGTTTTTCGAAGAACGCTTCATCTCCTATATTGAAGAACGCAAACTCTCCGACGAAGAGCAACGACTCGGTGACCCCAGATTCACCATCCTCTTTTTCCTCCGTGACAAGGGAGGAGACACCGACGCGGGAATTCTCCAATGACGTCATGCGTTATTTTCTTCTCTCTGTGATAAAAAGGGGAGACGACACTTCCTCCTCGGATGCTCATTGTCGATGTCTACGCACCTTGCAATGTCGTCAAGTGCGATGCCCGATGTTCGATATCTTTTATTGAGGTATAGGTGTGTTTGGATTGAGTAATTATTGGTTTTCCTGCCATTTTGTTGTTCCTCTTAAACCACTTGTTATCAGACTAATGAGGAAGGGACCAGACCAAACTAACACGGTCCAATTCCTCCAATGTTCTTGTGAATTTGTGGAGTTATTCAACCGTTCTTGAGTGCTGAATCAAGATATGTTTTTGGTTACAATCGGAGGCTCAAAAACATCATAAACTTCCTTAGAGCATCGGGGCAACCTAGAAGCGGAAGTCTCATAGAAATTGGATCATCGGAATGAAGAACGGACACCTCGGGAGGCGTGCTTCCCAGAGGCGGCGTTTCTGGAAAATTCTAGAATATGCGGCGTGTCCCCTAGGAGCACACGCCGTGTAGTACAAGCGTACTGTGGCTTCCGTTTCGGATGTTAGAAAAGTACCACACGACATGTGACTCTAGACATACAGCGTGTACTCTCCACACTGTTTGATAGAGGAGACTTCAATGGACATGGCGTGTATTCAGGGAAAATACACGGGCACAAACAACAATACACAGCCAAGTAACACGGTGCGTATTCTCTTCATAGAAAGGCAGAAGAAGAATTGAGAGGCTCAACATTTAAACTAAAAGATACACAGACATGGGCGGAACCACACGGCCAAGAGGCCTAGTGTGTACTAACTTCACTATGGGAGAAGCGGCTACGTGATGACTCAGCGTGTATTCCTGGAATACACGGACACAAGGTGGAGTACACGGGCATGTACTCCACCACATGGCCAGGCATGGCCAGCGCACATGGAACCGACCATAGGGGTTTGGACATGGCGTGTAACCATAACACATGCCGTGTACTTACTTATCTACATGACCAGCCCTGCGACACGGGCTGTTTCACATGGGCAGTACCCGGTGTCTGATGACACGACATATATCGCTTACCTACACGCTGTGTACTTTAGGGAAATGGCTAGGAAGCCTTGTTCTCTGTGACTTGGGCACGTTTTGATTGATTTTTCCCATATCAAGTGGGACGGAACTATGTGATACATCAACTCTGGAATTTGTTACAGTCGATGTATCGATCTTTGACTCGAGGAGCGGACCCTCTGGAAATCGAGCGAGCTGTGTGCGGGAACCCTAGAGCTGGCTGTGACTGTGATGACTACCGTACTAGGATCCACCGTGGGTTCGATGATGATGGCGACTATACTTGGATCCTATGTGTGTTTGGCAGTGAGGACAATTGTACTTGGATCATCTGTGGGATCGACATCGATGAGGACTGTACTTGTATCCTACGCGGGTTCGGCAGCGAAGGTTACTATACTTGGATCCTACGTGGGTTCGGCAATGACAAATTCTATAATTTATTCCTACGTGGGTTTGGCAGAGGAGATTATTCAGAGGCGAAATATAATAATCTCCACCCCTTTTCGTAAGTAGTATACATGTGTGAGCTGAGTCTTGACTTTCAGTCATTATCATCGTTGTGATTGACTTTCTTTCGTGTGTGGACTAGGTTGTGCTTTCTTATGTGTACTGGGTTGAACATGGGATGGTGAGTTGGAGCTGAACTGGAATTGATGAATTAGGTATATGTATGGTAATATACCTAATTAAAGTTGGTTGATACTTTGTGTTTGTATCTTTCCCTTGTGGTTTATCCTTTGTGGATTCTTGGAGACCTTCAGGGGTCTCAATGTCCCTACTGAGTATCATATACTCACCCTTGCACGGGCTATGCCCACACTACATTGTGTTGTATGTAGAGGACAAACATCACTGTTCGAGGTGGAGCCTTGTGGAGCGGGAGGGTACTTGGATGTGGACTACTTGGCAGGACGTACACGGAGCAGACGGCCAGACCCGAGGAGCTGAGAGATCATTTTTACCCACCCTTTAGGTGGGATATCCGGAGGATGACTCAGTGGTTGCTGGTTTAAATTACTGTAGATATTCTTCCTTTACTGTTGTACTGTACTTTCAGTTGGGTTTGTATTCTGGCCCATTTTCTTTCCCACACTTACTTTTGTTTTCAATTTTCTTAGTGTTTACTTCAGCTTGCATACTCTGTTGTGTTTCTTTACTTATATAATGGCAATGCCTTCCCTTTTATCGGGATCTATGCCATTGGTGGTAGTCGCTAGCCCCTGGCCTATGGTAAGTGGTCTTTGGGTAGTCCTAGCACGGGCCCTGAGGACGGGTCTTGACAATACACCTAAATTTATCATTATGGATCAAACTATATGTGAGGTAGATCATAAAGGTTCATCCTTAGAAGAAAATATGTCAACCTTGTATTTATAATTGTGGATCGAATGCTTTTTGAGGTGGATTCAAAAGGTGTGTCCCTTGAAGGGAAGATTTCACACATGAGTTTACCATTCTTGATGAACACCCTATTAGGTGGATCTATAAGGTCCTTCATAATGATGGAAAATGTCGCACCTGAGTTCATTATTGGTAAGTATTGAACCTCATAGAGGTGTCTTTCATTCCCTTCACGCAAGACCAAGATCAAACCCCATGTTCTTTGGTGCCCCAATTTTTGATTCTATCATAGGACTGATCCATGTAGTTTAATTTAATGAGGTATGGATTCTTGTGTCAGGAATGGATCATCAATGAGGGATGGTTTGTGGCATATAGATAGAATTTTCACTTCATAAGAGAATTCCTCTTCTGGGAATGGTGTGGGGCTTATGAATGACAGCTACCCCTTGTGATGCTAGGAGCAACGAGGATATGGTTTGGGCTTAGGCATGCGGGTGGCCCATTAACTTCTAGGATTAGTGAAAATGTGGTTGGGTCTTATGCTTGGAAGTTTCCCATCATTTCATCCTCATGTTACGTCATTTTGGAATCATAGGTCCATTGAATAATTTATTTTCATGAAGTAAGAATAGGAGTGCTCCATTTGTTTTCCTCTTCACTGATGGTGTGGGACATTAATGTGGCGTCGCCTCCCCTCCTCGACCCACTTCGGCTGGAGAGGGGAGATTCTCTTTCGCACTCGCTTACTCCCTGTTCTCCCTCTTTCACCCATTTCATGGAACCGTCCTCCCTCCCTATGTTACCTCTAATAAAAATAAGACCTAAGGTCCAATCCCTCTCAAATGGATTTCTATTAGTTCTGATTCCCCCCAGAGATTTCACGGAAGCTTCAACTTTTCTAGATCTCACCTTGGTATCCCGATTCAGAAGGAATCTCCCCTCTGTTGACACGTTCGACCGATTCGTCTTTTCTTCCTGGAATTTACAAGATCGAGAGATAATTGGTCTGTTAGATGTGAGACACATTCAAGTACGATTCTCAAATGAAGAGAACCCTGTTGATGTATTGTACTTTGCTCTGCACTCTATGGGAGGAGTTAGATTCTCCCTCTTCTGGTGGACCTTCGATTTTCACCTGAGGCACGACCCTCCAACCACAACACTATTTATTTCCCTACCTGGACATCCTTTTCCCTTCTAGAACCCTGAGATCCTCTAGTTGATAGGTAATTTGCATGGCCGTTATTTATGTTTCAACTCCCGCACCAGTGTCATTTTCCATCCAGTTGTACCGAGGATCTTTTTTGAAGTTGATGTATCAAAAGGGACTCTAAAATTCATCACCATTGAGATCGAGGGAGAGCTCCACTGGAATCAGATGCTATGTTATGATTATTTCTACTTTGGATGTCATCGTTTTGGTCATGAGGATTCCAAATGTCTTATAGGTTCCATAGTCGTTCCCCGACCGACCTCCACATCATATAGAGTTTGGAACGGTCCCTGTTTGCAATACTATAGATGTTAATCAATCAGAGAAGGGAGACGATTATGTTGGACCGTGTTACAGAGGGGATGAAAGTTCTTCTATTATGGGGGATAACTAGGGGACAACCGCGCTATCATATTCTATTCCGTGCAAAGATAGTGGGTCGATAGAAAATCGATTGTGGGATGAGGTGTTTAGTCGTTTGAAACATGTCCTGGGTATCCTCAATCAATTTCATGAACTGGGTGCTCAGGAGGCTCAACCACTAGGAAAACATGTTTGCTTCAGTCTTGTCCCATCATGTGCACCTCCAGGAGAAAAGGGAAATGACTTAATCACTAGGGGGACCTCTAGATGCACTGCCATTGGGGTTGACCCTAGTGGGAAGGTCGAGATATCGGGAAAAAACTTGCTGGATGAGTCAAGGGCAATATCATTGGTTGGACAAGGAAGGATGAATTAGGTGAATGTCTTGAGTCCCTTAGACCCCAACACCCTCACTCCACATCCTCCAGTCTAGGTGAAGGCTGTGAGTGTAGGTATGAATAATGCCTTTGAGGATTAGGTGGGATTGGTGAAGTCTCTGTGCTGGCAGAGCACACTCAAAGAATACCCAGTTCTGGTGCTGGGTAACCACTTTGCTGGTCTGGATGTCCAAGAACCAACACTGGCTTTAGGGGAGAATGATTTAGGTGTCGACAGTTATAGACAATTATCAGTGGATTGTTTGGAAAGAATTCAAGGGAAAGGTCTTCATAGTCCTAGAAGGATGAAAGGGCAGAAAGGAAATCGAGACTCTGGAAAGTGCATTGTGGTCAAGGGGAAAAAATCAAAGTGACAGAAAGAATATTCCCACTTTCCTATGCCAATGGAAACTAGGTCAGCTAAGAAGGGTAGAAAAAAAGATAGTAATGCCTTATAGAAAGGGGAAAGTGGAGTACAAAGTGGATAAAAAAGAGTAGTTGGAGAAGAATAAGAAGGGGAGAGCTTGAAACTCATCCTCCATTCCAAGGAAGAAATGCTTGAAAACCCTTTTCGGGTCAACGCTTCAAAAGAGGAGATCGATTGAATATATGAAAGAAGGTTGAAAGTTGATGCCAAGGAGGAGCAAGAGGCGTGGTTATACAAAAAATACAATATACTAGCTTAAGGTTTCAACCAATGCAAAATAAACTCAAAGGAATTCATTCAGACAATGAATAGAATGGATACCCACCTTGAAGAGATTATCAGCAAGGATTCTGACATCCAGGTAAGTACGTTGCACTGGGAATTATATATAGTGTTTGATTAAAATAATCTTAGTCTTGTGATTAATAAATTTGTAAGTTCTTTCACAACGTATTGGTATCAATGTTTTGTGAACTATGGTTTCCCACTTCTCCCTAAAGCGGCTTAACAAAAATTTATATTTGGTATGTCCATTGAATAAGTTAATATTATAGTTTAACTCCATATAAATGGATATGGTGGTTAGGGATTATGAACTACAATACACATTCAGGATTCATCATATCATTTCCTGAGTTCATTTGGAGTTTTTATGGGTCGAAGGATATGATTGGGGATTACAAAAGAGATGGACTCTCCTGGAATCTATTTAGTGGTCATCTCAAGATCATTACATTAAGTATATTATGTTTGACTCATAATAAATATTGTGGGAGTCATAAGATGTATCCATTTTTCATAGTGGGTATCCTATAGTTTGAAGTCATTTTGTGAGGACTACTAGGAATCTTATTCTTTAAGTATGATTCATATCGTTTTCATCACATGAGGCATCCCATTTTTGTCATATTCAGTATAATATAGTTCAAATTGATGTAGTGAGGACTGTTGGTAATAATACGATTAATGCACAAGGCATGTGTGTGTGTCTCATGGGAGGCATCCTATGATATTAATATTGGTTATGTTGTATTTTAAAGTCATGTAGTGAGGAATAATGGGTATCATATTCTTGATACATAAGGCATCTCATGTCTGTCACAAGACAAATCTTATGTTTTTTCCACATTGTATGCTATAATTTAAATTCATGTAGTGAGGACTAATGAGATTCTTATGGTTGGCACAAAAGGTATCTCATGTGTGTCATAGGAGGTATCCTATGTTTTTCATATAAGGTATTCTATAGTTTAAAGTCATCTAGTGAGGACTACGGGGAATCGTAATTTTAACGGATTAGGAATCTCATGGTTTTCATATGAGGAATCCTATGTTTTTCATATAGTATATGATATAATTTAAATTTATCTAGTGCAGACTATTTGAAATATTATTATTGTCACATAAGGCATATCATGATTGTCACTAGAGGCATCCAATGTTTATCCTAGAGAGAATTATATATTTTAATGTCATGTAATGAAGACTATAGGGAAGAAGTTTCCCAATAATGGATACAGCGGGACTTATTCTTGGGGAAACCCTTCTGGTTTAACCAGGCATGGGTGTTAGGTGATGGGTTTTTGGGAGTTTCATGAGTAATGGTTCAACTCAAGGTACTCAAGTAATTCAAGATTATAATCTCATCTCATTCCATGGGAAAGGGATGAAAAATAGTAGGTTCACTTAAGTAATTTTTAGGGAGTGTTGAGGAGTATCTCTAATATTGGTATTTCTATAGTAGACATCGGGGAAGTGTAAGAGAGATACCAAAAATGTCCTCAACTGGGCCCAATTTTTTTGGTGCAGCCCCTCATTTTTTTATGGTGGTTAATGAAGGTAAAAAAATTTTTGGATCTGTTTTCTGGGATCATAACGTGGCATAAATTCCAAGTGGGGGTGTGGGGGCACATCCACAGTGGTATGGACTAGTGGGTGTGGATGTATGAGATTTATGAAGGACATGGTCTTGTAAATGATATGGAGTCATGTACCTCAGGGTCTCACAAAGGATATGGCTTCGTGGAGCTCATGGTCTCATGAAGGATAGGTATTCATGGATGCTAGGGTCTCATAGAGGATAGGGATTCATGAAGATCTGGGTCTCATGAGGGATATGGCTCCACAGATCATAGGGTTTATAAAAATATCATGCTTCATAAAATATGGTTCCCCTACTTCAGAATGAATTCAGATTTCTAGGGAGAGCTACAATAAGGATGAATGCTTCATGAAGCCTCAAGTACCTCAGAGTTCCTTCATCTTTTATGAAGGTCATGAGTCTTCATGAAATTCATATCCACATTAGGTGCAGTCTCTCAAGAACACAAGGGTGGATATTTTTTTTGTGAATCTTAGACATTATTAGTTACAAGGATTCATGAATCTATAGAGATTTGTGAATACAGAGCACATTATCCGAGCTCAACATCTCTTCTTATATTATTAATGGATTCATGAGGTGGGGGTAGTTTTAGGGAGTGAAAATTGTTATTATTTGAGGTCCTTTCAAGTAATTTTGAGATTCACAAGTTTGTTGGGATTTATAAACCTAAATTTAACTTTTAAAATGCAATAGTCAACCCTTTTCATGCTACCATAGGGATTTATGTGACTTTTAATGTCTCTTTCACATGTCTACCATCGACCCTTTATGCACTCACAACCAGATATATGTGAATGGTACATCTTCAAACCTGACATCCATAAATAGAACTCCATGAAAGGAACTCCTTGACTGCGACCTTTGTAAACAAACCTTTATGAACCATTTTAGGAATCCTAACTTCAAATGACCATAGCATCTAACTCGTAACCCCATTCAGGCTATAAAACCAGTCAAATCTATACTTACAAAAAGAGCTATGCTTTTTGGTCAGGATCTTAATATATTTGTTCATTATTGGATTCATTTTCCAAGTGGAAAAAGTGTTTAGTTACTTTCATAACTCATCAAGAAAGTATAAATTAATTTCCTTAAATAAATGGTGCATCAATATGTTGACTATTCATCCAAAATATTGGATGAAGCAATGATAAAATCTCATGTTTCCCATAAAACTCCCAATACCTTTCACTACCATGGGTTAATGTACATCATTAACCACATTGATTTTTTTTGTTCGACTTTCATTCCATTATTTGATATGTTATTTCTGAGGAATATTACTCCTTGGATCATTAAATAATTTTTTTCCAGTTGAGCAATAGAAAATTCTATTCACATCACTATATAACTCAATCTACATTTCATAGGCTGACAATGAAAGGCCAACAATATACATAAATATTATCTGTGAAGATCTCTAGGAATTCCACCACAATATCATTGAAAATTTGTCTCACACACTGTTAAGATGTCATCGGTAAGTATAAAATTTCTAATGGAATCTATATATTGGAGAAGGTTTCAAAATGACATGTGAATGTCATTTGGAAATAATATTCTTACTCGATTATAATTTGATTATGTAAAAAATTTATATCCAAAGAATAAAAAAATTCATGCATGGATAATCTCTCCAACATCTTACCCCACGAATGGGATATAAATGTGGTCATTTCAAGTTTCCATGTTGAGATTTATATAATCAACACTTACTCACCATGCGGTAATGGATTGAGTAAATATTAGATTATATTCATCATTTTAAAAAATAACCAATCTATATTTATCTGGGAAAACATGAAACAAACTCACCCATTCTTTATCAAAGATGGAAATTATTATACTAGAATTGAAAATATTTAGTAATTATATTTTGACTAATTATTTAATCATTTGATTCATTAAACAGTGGGGTTGAAATTTTATCTTATGACCTTCCTCTAATAGAATTTTGTGGGTGAAAATCAGGGGATAAGTCCCCTTAACGTTTTCCACACCCTAAGAAGTTGAGATTTTATGTCTTTTTTAGTAATTATTTTAATTTATATTATTAAATCTAATTTATCTCTAAATTGATGATTGCTGGTACTATAACTATGGATTTAAATAATTAATACTTTAATGTATTTTTTGGAGACTTTAATTATAATTTTAGTATCTTGATTAATGGGTGTATGAATAGTAGAATGGAATCCATGGTAAAAGGGTCAATGTAATATACATATTTATAATCACTACACTTATATTTTTCAAGATATATGGCCTAACATTCTTCCCCCCATTATTCAGGTAATATTCTTCCTAATAAGTAATAAATTTGTTTTAAATATCAAATGAATTTCCAAGTTGTCTGGTGGATTTCACAAAGTCAAGTACTCATTGTTCATCACCTATTCTAAAAATCATCCTTCCTTGGTTCACATCAATCAAATCCTTCCCATTGGTGAGAAATTACTCCCTATAAATATAGGGAAATCTATTTCCTCTTCCATATCCATGATAAGGAAATCAGTATGAAAGATGAACATAATGACCTACATAAAAAAATTCTTTGAGATTTCCTAGAGGTTACTTTATTGTTCATCCTGTCAATAGAGTTGAAACTCTAATTGATTTAAAATATTTGAGCCCTAAATTTTAGAAGCAACTTGTACATATGAGACTGATACTTTCTCCTAAGTCACATAAGTCCTTCCAGAATTCCCACATTTCGATAGTTCAATGAAATTGAGAAACATCTAGGATCTAGAATCTTTGGTGGGAGCTTCCGATGAAAGATTGTGGAGAACTCCCCATTGAAGTGTTTAATCCTATGTCTTTCATTTGTCTTTTATTGTATAGAAACTATTCCATGAATATTTCATATCTATGTATATGCATGATTGCCTCTATAAAGGGTATATTGATCTGTAATTGTTTAAACATCCCAAAAATCTTTTTTTGTTGTCACATTTTTTCTTTGTTGCATTACCTATGGAAATGGTACAAGGTATTTATATCATGGTGCTGCATATAGTCATTTTTATTTCAGGATTCTCTTTTATAGGATCTTTTGGTTGGTTCTGAATCCATATTTTGTTGATGGATAGATTTTTGTGTGATATCACCACTATATTTGATAATGATTTAACAATGTATTTATTGTTTGTTTAGTTTCATTTCAAAACCTATTCATGGTTGATTTAAATTCCAATATTTTCTAGTTATAAGGACCACATAATTATTCTCCTCTCTCATATGTATCTCCATATTAATGGGTATCATACTCAGTAATCGATCTGATAGAGTATTAGAGATATACCTCACTTGGTGCTCATGATTTCGAAGGGCATCCCTCTGATTATGAATATCTGGTTCATGGGAGTTCATGCTCTAATCATCCTTCTAAGGAAATTGGTGATCAAATTTCAAATATTTGTTTATGAGGTTGAGTTTTTTCAGGAAACCGTGGAAGATGTTTCTGAATTTTTAGTTATTATGTCGGTATAAATTTATATTCTTTAAGGGTAAGGTTTTTTTGATGAAATTTTTGGTGAGATCAAGGAGTTTTATTTTGATGTGGGTATCAAGGGGGTCCTAGATTTCTTGGTGGCGCTTGACCTCTCCTATATTGGTATTAACTCTAGTTTTATTGATGTAGTTGTTGAGCTGATAATACTATTACTGGTATTTTTGAGGTTGTTGATTTTAATTTACATAATTATAATACTGATTTTAATAATATTCTCTACCTCCCCTATATATATGATTTGGGTGAGGGCCTCTGCACATTTCAAAATCCAATATATCCATAATAGTGTAAGGAGGTGGAATTGGTGGAGAAGGTAGCTGTACAGATTCTGGCTTCTTTGTAAGGTCTTCATCATAGGATGCAAGGTTGGTTTTCTCATCTACTTGGTGAATTTAGTGACGAGGTGGTCCTAAATATCACTTCCATTGAATATAATTGGGGAAACTCTCATCTAAAATCACCCAACCAACTTAAGTAATTGTGAGTGTGAGTCTTCTATCAACTATAGGGCTCACTATATTATTTACATCTGGTTGGAGTCCTTGGTATAACGTTTTTAGTTGTATACATATACCATATACATGATGTGGGAACTTACGAGACAGATCCTTAATGTTATATTGGTATTCACAATCAGATTCTTCATCAGCCTGGGTGAAGATCTAGATCTTATTTAGGAGCTTCTAGGTCTGTACTGTTGGAAAATATTATCCAATGATCCTTTTTAATGAGTCATCCTAAGATGTAATTTACTTGGGAGGCTGTCTATTGAGAAAATACTTTTCTTTTTCAGAAAATGATAAGGTAATGACATACATCCTAATATTATTAGATGATACACCTTTTTTATAATGGTGAGGTATACATTTATGAAATTGGACATCTGTTCATGGGTATCATGACTCTAAATTACACTAAACTATCCTAGGTTCTATATCATATAGATGGGTCCATATTTAATTTCAAATAAATACTCATGTACATGAGGAAGTAATATTCTTGGCACAAAACTACTAATAAACAATAAGATGTAGTCTACAATGGTGCACTCTAGTAGCAATGGTTGTGTTCTTAAAGTTTATGTGTCACAAATTGAACATTTTTCTGATTTGATGGTGTGATATTATGACGATTTTACATGATTAAACAGAGACATTACGAGATAGATATCCCAATTTTAGGATCTAATTATTTCATTCCATGAGTGTATAGGCTCATAGAATGAGCCATATGACCATAGTCGATGGACTAGTTTAATTGAAGTAGATTGAAGTGAGGTTCGTGTGAAAAAATTTATAAAAATAAAATGTTAAATAGAAACTGGGTGAGTGAATACCAGGTTAAAATTGAAGGTATCTATGACAATGAAATAGATATATCTGACAAAGAATAAAAAATTTGACCGACCCATGCAATTTCATTTATTCTACATAGGCATTGATTAGATTAAAGATTATATTATCCTAAAATACGCTACCTGAAAAGGTGTTGCATAGCTGTACAATGGGGTGAAACCCATAGAGACAAGATAAATGGATACCACCTAGTGATTAGAAATGTATATAAAAATACCATGGAACTCTCATTGGGATGGTTTTACAGATCCATATGTAGATTAGTTTTAATTCAGAAGAGAATTGAAGTGATCTTGGTTAATTTCAAGACTTATGAAAAAGATAATTCTAATTATAAATTGGTATAGTCCTACATATTGGGATAAAAAGTAATTAAAAGGTCCCCAATTGGTTTTAGTCCAACCAATTGGATCTACCTAAGAGGGAAAGTAATCTATGATCTAGAGATATCCAATAACCTAGGTGCAACAAACATAAATTTTATGGAAAAAATTTGTAATCTCTATGGGCCTAAGCCTACTCAACACCAATTAATTCTGGGTCTTTTGATTACAGTTCCCTAGATTACCATCACACAATTAAATGGGAATAAAAATTGTTTTTAATCTAATTTTCATTCCAAAAATTTAACCCATTTTTTGTTTTAGAGATTTATTATGTTTTAGAAAACCATAACTCTTAACCCCTATCCCCAAATGGATTAACTATGCATGAAAATGTTAATATAAGTAAGGATAATAGACACCATTATTTATATAATAATTATATATTTTATCATAACTAAATCCATAAAAAAATTATTCATGAATATACTTACTTTTAAAAATGAACAAGAAAGAATGTTGATAAAATTTTTGTTGAACATAAATTAGAATTAAGACATGAACACTGTAATAGAAAATAGGAAATCCAAAATTTTGGAATGGTAGAAGTAAAAAAATTATTAATGAATTATGAAAGAAAAACACAAACTATTCCTTTTAGAAAACATAGAAGAAATTAAGGGAAATGAGAAATTTCAGTCTTCTATGTATAGTACTGCAGTGTTAAGGTTTCTCATATATTTATAATCCTAAGTTTTTCATGATATGTTAATTATTCACGTAATGATAATTCTTTAAGATACTTCTATTCTGATACTTACATGAAGTGTAAGTGGGTTTCGCTTCATTTACTTCATATACATAATGATCAATAAAGATCACATATCTCTTAGTTTTCATGGTTTTTATCTTCGAAAAATTTCAGATTTTGAATATTCCATGTCATGTAATGGTTCCCATCATGTATTAGGTACATGTAATTCACTTGATTCACATATTGTACTTTTTTCACAGAGGTTTTCTATAAAAGAAAACCACATTATGAATCTATTTCATGATGTGTAATGTCTTATTTTTCTATTATTCAGGTATCTCCACCATTGACAGTTAAGTTTATATTCCCTAAAAAACAACCCAAAACCCAATTCATTATCGACTAAAGCATTATCAATTAGATATATATATATATATATATATATATATATTATTACCAATGGATTATAATCTAGCCATAAGGGATACTATTTCTTTGTAATATATTCCTTATTCTTAGTAGTAACATTTGGAAACCAAACTGGCCTTTTTCTAGTGACCTCACATTGATTATACTATTTTTTCCTAAATAAATATATGGTTACAATAATTGTAATATGAGAGTGTCTATCTACTAATCCCCATACAATGTTCTTCTTGATATAGTTTATATTTTATTATATACCAACTATCAAATTTTCATCATTTAGGTCTTTCTATATAAGTTTGGGTTTAACATGGGAATGAAATAAATATAATTTAATAAGTTTTCACACACTAATCTAAGTCCTAACCCCACCATATATTTTCCCTATAACATTTTCTCAAATATGTTCCTTAATGATTAAAAGTTTTCAAGTCGGTATACTTTCTAGATAAAACGTTTCTTGATAATATAACATATAATCAACCATTTTGACCTCAAAAGTAGATTTTTCTTCCATTTTGTACATAGAATCATTCAAGTTACCAATTTGAGAGTTTTTTTTGATCAAAATGATAATTTTCATAAATCATAACATGAGTATATTTTTCAACTTCCTTTGACTTCTTATTAAAAATGCTATAGGCTTTAAAATAATATAGTAACCTATGATGATTCCTTTATCAGACTTATGATTGAATTTACCAATATTTTATTTGTTTATTAATATATAAAACAAACATTCAAAAACATTAAAGCATCTCGGATTTGGTTGTATATTATTCCATATCTAAGGTGGTGTATTATTTTATATAGGTCTTATTGGTACTCTATTGAAGGTATAACTTTTTTTCAATAGATTATTCCATAAAATTATTTTTAATCATATAATCACATAACATTTTTCTATAAATTTATTTAATGGTTTTATTTATCAATAAAGTATATTAATTCTGTTAATCTTTCTGGGGGTTTAAAATTTATCCTTCATACCATGTTTTGAGAAAAATGAATTAAATTCATGATTCTAAAATTCTCTCCCATTGTCACATTTCAATGTCTCTATTTTGGAACATTCTCCATTTTTTTGTTGTTTTTAAAAGTTAATAACAACATAACATGCTTCAATTTTAACATCCTAAGAAATAAACCTATGAAAATATTTAAAAGTCATCAACAAAAATATAAAAACAATTTACAACCTATACTTTCTATTCTAGTAGGCCTAAAAACATCCATGTGGGTAATTTAAAAGGGTATATATGTAGAAATATATTTTATTGGTTTTAAATATATTTTTTTCATTCCCAATTTTTAACACCCTAATATTTTAAAATATCAAAATATTCAATAGTGTATACAACACACAATAACGAGAATAAACGAACCCCAAAAAATTATTATTCAAATTTGACCATTAAATCCTCGCCATTAAATTGATGGGTATACCCATTATTAATTGAATTATTATATACATATATATATATATTATATATGTGAAAAAATATAATCTATAAAAATGAATTTTTTAATTATTTTTAAATAAGTACTGAAATTTTCTGTAATGTAATTTTCTGATTCAGAAATTTGTTTTCTTCAAAAATTATTTTTATTGTGAAAATATTATAACTATTTTTATGGAAATTAAGTTAATTTTATTTTAGAAAGATAATTAATTTCATTGAATAATCATATAAAATAAATCTTATAGTAAAACTCTCAAATATATTTGTAAATATTTATTTTCCTATTAATAGTTATGAATACCAATTCATATTGAAAATTTTATTTTTGTATGAATCATTTAAAAAGATACAATTTATTTTAGAACCTTTAAAAAGTAAAATTAGTAATACTATTTTATTAATAAAACAATTTTTGTTATTGGAAACACTTTTATTTTTTAATTTCATATAAAAACATTTTTATTCATTGAATGAAATTTTTCTGAAAAACAGTTTTTCGTTGCGTTTTGTGTTTTAATATTAAATTAAATTATAAAATTTTTTGAAATTTAATATTAAATAATAAAACCTATATTTTTATTTTGGAGGTACAAATTTAGTAAATACTTCCATTTTATTTTTTAGATTATGAATAATAACCATAATATTTTTTGTTACCATGGTAAAGTGTTAGTTAGGTAATCGAGGATAAAAATAAAATTATAAGGACCTACATATAACCATAACACATAAATAAAATTTATTTTATCATTATATTTCGTCCATAGTCGTTTAATATTTGTTTATATGACCTTTTTTTACAATATGGATGATATTATGACCCATATAATATTTTATCAAATGAGAAGAAAAAATTTCAATCTCTAATTTTAATAACTATAATATTACTAACATAGGTTTAAAAAGAGAATATTTTGGGTTATAATTTATATTTTTAAATCTTAATTATTTATCTTCTACATGGTAATTTATTTGTAATATTTTGTGAATAAAATAATTACCTTAAGTGCTTACATAATCCTGATGTACTAATATTTTAATTAATGGATTAATAAAATAAATTATAATAAAATCATTACAAGTAGTATAATTTCAATTAATCAATTTTACCTATGAATTTTTTAGATAAAAATAAAGTAGCATACATTTTTTAATGAATTTTATTTTAATTCATTTTCTTCTTGAGGTTATTATAGTCAATGTAATTAAATAGTTCTTAAATTCAAATTAATATTATTTTATGAAAATAGTATTTTATTAAATTTTTTAAAATTCCTAAAAATAATAATTTTAGAAAAATAAATGTGATATTGTTAATTAAAATTTACATGTTATGTTAATGGTTCATTTCTGCATTTTATAGTAACATTATTGACCCTTCAATGCCAGAATGTTTTATTAGTATTTTAGTTTCCAAATAGGTTAACATGGGATTAAAACTAAAATATAAGGGTGAAAATATATCAAAAGAAACTATGAATTGTATTATATTAAATTACATAAACTGATAATCAATTTTTATTTTAATTATATACATTTTAATCCTTTGTTATGATAATTAATCTCTAGTAATTTAATTCATTATCAAATTCCAAGAATACCCTTGCACTCAATTATAAAATGGAAACCCTTCCTTTATTTCCATAAACCACAGGTATCCATATATATCAACCAAACCATTGAAATTACTCTTATAAAATTCCTTATCCAATTTATTAATGTCATAACCCTTTTGAAATTGAAACCCTAGGTCCCTTAAGAATATATTCAAAGGGAGTTCACCGAAGAATAGGTAATCATATTTACCAACTATTTCATGTTTATTTCTTCTTATACTTCCTTTTAATATTTTTTAAACAAAATAAAATAATATATATAATATCATAACAATAATGGGATGTTATTATTGTTATGGTACAAACATATTACTTCTTTCTTCCATCCAATGAAAATACAAAAAAATGCACAGGCGTATATTTGACTAATCGTCTCCTTGTGGCGGTGTAATTTTTTTCATCACTACATTACATGGATTCATTTAAATATATAACTAATGAATATTTTATATATATAAACTTATAATAATATTTATTCTATACAGTTTAATTATTCTTTTACTTTCTTTCATTACATTTGTTAAAAAAATGAAAACAACATTCATGCGTACGTAGGGCCTACCATCTCCAGGATCAGTGTAACTCATTTCTCTATCACTATATATATGGATGAATCTAAATATCTATATATTCATTATATATGATATTTATACCATGAATAATATTTTATATATTATTTAACCATAATAGAATTATAAGTTTTGGAACTACTGAATCAAATCATACATGAAAAACGAAGATGATGTCACCCATAGCAATGATTTAATAAATAACTATTAATAAATGAGTGATAAAAGATTATAATTAAATCATTAAAGTTATAATATATATATATTATGTTTCTATAATAGATATATAATAAATCTATATTGATTATACAAGTGGTTCAAATAAGTATGATGGAAGTCAGACCCGAAGTAAGAGTTTCTCATCTCACTTTTACTTCTATGATACATTTTCCATATTCACTACTTATTAATTTTTTGTTTTTTTATAATGAGAATTTGACATATAATAACATTAATCTCATTTTATCCATGAAATATAAGGTTTCATTTTTCTTATTTTTTCATGGGTCATACGATTCAAAAGATACCCATGTAGTAAGGGTTTGATGCACAATCACATCGATATCTGGGATTGTTTATATATATGTCCCTACTATATAATATTTCTATTACATTTCCCTGCTTTTGAAAACGTTTTTCCAAATGGTTTTTTATATTCTCCAAATATTGTTAAAATTCATTTAAAACAATTTTTTACTTTTATAAAATGGTTTAAAATGAATATTCATGTCATTTTATAAATGATCTACTTTTTAACATTCTTAGAAAAGTGTAAATTGATTGTTTTTTATCTTACACAACATGAACTTAATTTTTTTCCATAATGAGGTGTAAATTATTCTAAAATTACTTTATAATTTTATATAGTTCTTTTCAAATAATTTTTTTTATTACTTGCATTGTTTTTGTATTTCAAAAAGTTATTTTTCAATGTTAAATGGTTATTTTTCTAAAGAAAAAATTTATGGAACTACTTATAGAAATTATATACAACAAGATCAATAACTATTATTTTATTTATAATACTATGATAATATGTTCTAATGATTCCAAACTTATAATTTCCATTGGTGGTTTATGATTAGTTAGAATTGGCATGCACTATTCTGATAACATTATATATATTACTCTAGATGGTTTATGGTTGTGTTTATTGATTGTCGTAATTATTAAAATTTTGTATTCTAATTTTAATACAAATTTTTATATTGATTTTGTTTCACACCATTCATAATTGGAATTAATTATACATAGTAAGTGATAGGTGGTTTCTGTTATATCTACTTAATGCATCGGTAGGACTAATCATAAAAAAATTCTTAGGTTTCAGTCAATGCCTTACCCATTTATTCAAATTCCATGTAACATATACTTGATTGTATTTTCATATTTCTTGGGTGATTCCTTGATTTTATGTTTTATATTTCCATCATTATACATCCCATAATTTCACAACCTGTAATTTATTTCCATGTTTATTAGTTGTGATTTACATGGATAAGTTTGTAGCTCATGTTATTACTTATATAGAACTATTTTATCATCATTTATTCTTTCCATAGTATAAATTTCTTTTTTATATTTTCTTGAATTAATACCCTTAATGAAAATCTAATATCACTAATTTCTTATGTTTCTTTTCCCTGGTATTCCATGAAATATATTATGATTGTAATTCAAGTTTATAATGGAATAAATAATAGTGTCCTAAAAAACACTATGTTATTATTAATGTTTTCATATATAATTTGAAATTAAACTATTCATATTCTTTTCCAAGAATACAAAACTATTCTATCCTTTGTGATGTGAATGCTTGTATCTAGTGAAATGTAATAAAGAAACCACCAGCCTTGGGCTACTAGGTTCCTGGTATTTATAGTGGGTATCAATGAATGTTTAGTATAAATTTTTGGAAATAGATTTAGAAAAACATGGATTATGGAATATAAACCTATGAAAAACTTCTAGGATAATTATAAGTGTAAAATTACATATTATAGATTTAGTAATGACTATGGATAACCTATTTTGAACCTATTAACTCATATTGAGAAGAATGTGTCAATATTTGTAGTTCCATTTATTAATATTTCAGGATTACTCGATTTATTACTCTAATTATTATAGATTCATGCATACAATTTTCTTATTTGGTTTAAGTCAATATATGGAATAAGGAGGAAACAAGTTTCCACTAAATGTGATGATCAATTTGGCGATTATGATCAACCAAATTGTATGATTACTATATAAAAATATATTTTCATTATATCTAATAATATATTCTAATATTTGACTAACAGTGTAAACCATTGTGAGATTCCTAACATGTAAAATAAGAGGAAAATAGAATTTTATGGAAGTTCATATAGTAATGATCAGAGAGGTAATAAAGTTCAATTTATTTTTTTATCAAGAATGAGGAAAGAAGAAACATAAAGAATATATGAAAGGGATAGGAAGATCTTTTATATGTGAATATAAAGGGAAATAGTAAAAAAATCATAGAATTAAATTTATTATGAATGGGGAACATGGTAACTACCCAATTAATTTCCCTAAACTAAGGATTACTCACTAGACCAAATATGGACATATGTTATACATATTATTATAGTAAAAGGATTGAAGTGTGTTTTTATAGAAGTATTATTATCTATGTAATTCTAGTTAAATGAATCATTAAACATATTATAATTTCTCTATATAATATTTTTTAGGGTTTTAAATTATATATTGAATTGTACTGATAACCAAGAAACGTAATTCAGAGATAAGTTAATATTTTATGGATACCTGTGATAGAGATACTGATAACCATTAATATGTGGTCGATTTTGCGATAAATCAAATGTGTTTTAGGATGACATTACTATCGTTGATCATAATTTTAAGGGAATATATACCCCATTGTATGTTGTATGTGATAGGATTTTAACATGATATTTTGGGAGATACTTATGGGAATACAAATAATTTCTTTTTTTTATTTTTGACTAAAAATGAATTTTGGGAAATAATTATTTTATATTTTGTGGAATAAAGATTATAGTTATTTATAACCATTAAGGTTAATATGATTTTGAGACTAGGATATTAATAGATTATTGGGATAAAAGAGTGAGTAAACTTTAGGAATATATCACATAGAAAAATAGAGTGGTTAAAAAATTTATTTGATGAGAAAGTTATTTTTTATGAAGTTCATCATATTCTTGGGAATGTAATAGTTTTAGAAAAAACACAACCCACATGTCAGGTGACAACTCATCACATCCGAAAAAACCAAAGGGATTGAACCCACAACCATAGGGTGACACAAGGGTGTGATTACTACCAACGACCAATGTGACATACAAGTTAGTATGACATTAATTTTAATTAAATGATTTGGAAGATAAATAATCATATGATATTGTGTAGAATATTATAAGATAAAATAATATTTATTTTATTTACTTTGAAGTGATTAATGAAATTCTAGGAGATACTAATTTTTTTGAGTATATGTAACAATGTGGTTTAACATAGTGGATTATGTGGGAATAATTCTATAATATTGTTTGGATTAAAAACTGAAGGGTATGAGATAACAATTGATGTTAAAATAAATTTTCTTATTGTTTTGGTTATTAGTGTTTTATGGGATATAGGTAATTATGATAATGTAAATAGGGATACATGCTATAAGTATATCTAATAAATGTTTTCTCATGTATGTAATATGAAATTATGAACAACATTATGTTGTCTAGAGATAAATGTTTTATATAATATTTCGGTTTTTAATATGGTTAGTAAAATTTTGGAGGTTTATTAAGGTTAAGTACTTATGGAATGGATTTAGATTAATGTTGGAAATTTTTTTTTGTTGTTAAATTATTATTTATCACATAAGATAACTTTTGATAACCATTCATGTTTGGGTAAATATTTAGAGGTTGGAACAATGACTTACAGATCTTTGGATTCCTTAAAAATCGATTTTGGTATAAAAAGAATCAATCTTGAATATCTATTTCATTGTTAACTAGATAAAGTAAAAATTGATCGAAGTAGAATAAAAGGATGAGTGTTTGTTTATAAAATGATATTAAATAAAGTAATATTATTTTCAGGAGTAATTTATTTGAGTATTAATATAATCCCTCAACTTTTGGAAAAATTCTTAAAAATATTATATGTTTACCTTTCTTGCTGAGAAATCATTGACCTTTTAACCCATCAAAGATTTATTGTTTTATGATGGTTAACATTATCATAAACATTTTATATATAACTCTATATTAATAGTTAGTCCTTATTTTTCACTATCATGTCCATATTTTCACATCCCACCAATATCCTTTTAATTGAAAACCTAGTTTTGTGACGACCTTCATATTTCTTTTTCCCTGGTTTTAAGAGGTTGCTTTATTAACACTTTTTAATATTTGTTCTTTCCACGAAGTTATTCTAAATTTTAAAAAACTTTATTACCAATCATACATTCAAATTATGTGGACTCAATTTATTTTAAGGGGATATTTTTTATCTCCCCATTATTTTTAGAGAACACTATTTTTTATAGATTATACGATATGAAACTCTGAGATTAAATGAACCCAAATATTTTATTATTTAAATATAACCATTATTTCCTATCTTTTGAATTGTAAGGTATGATAAGTATTAAATGAATTTTGATAAATATATATATATAATGACTAAAAAATAGAAATACATTGATTAATTCTTATAAAATAATTACTCAATTTTTAGTAAAGTTATTTTATACATTAAAAATATGCTTCCATCATAAATGATTTTTATGGAAAAAATATAATAATTAATTTATGAAAATTATATTAATTTTTAATTATAATAAACTATAACTAATTAAGTAATAATATTAATTTTTTAGGGTGGACTTTTCATATTTACCTGAAAGGATTCATTTTCATGTGAATAGTTAAAATAACATTTTATTATTAAAAATTGTATTATTGTTTCAACCATTTAAAAAGTAAAATTTTATTATATAATGTTTAAAAAGTATTAATTTTTCTCTTGTATTAATAATAATAAAATTATATTAATTTGAATTATTTTTATTATTGAATTTTTTATTAAAAAAGTTAATAATTAAAAGGTATTTTCTAAAAAACTACTTTTCATTGCCTACTACATTTTAATCTTAAATTAAAATTTGAAACTTTTTGAAATTGAATATTAAATAATGGATCCAATATTTGGAATCCAGAGGTCCATATTTAGTAAATAGTTTTCTTTTATTTTTTATCTTTATGATTAGTAACCATATTAATTGTGTTTCCATGGTAAATGACAAATCGGGTAATCAAAGTTAAAAATAAAATTATAAGGACTAACAAATGAAGATAACACCTGAATAAATTTTATTTGAAAAATACATTTCATCCACAATATTTGACTATTTGGATATATGAACCTTTATAAAATTTTTATGATATTTTGAACATTGTAATATTTTAGGTAAAGAAAACTATAAAATATAATATTCTTGTTATTAATACCTATAATATTTTTTAAATAATGATAACTAGGGGATATGCTCCATTAGAAATACTTTTCAAAAATATAAATGAATTATATTAATCATGATATTTTATTTTTAATTACATTTAAAAAAATAATTACCTTAAATGATTACACAACGTTGATGCATTAAGTATATATTTAATGAAAAAATAAAATATTTCAAATTACAATCTAGTAAAGTGTTATAATTTTAAAGAATCAATTTTTTCCCCTAATTTCCTTGATAATATGTACATATTAGAAAATTTTGGATTAAATTTATTAGAATTAATTTTTTTATTGATCTTATCATTTTCGAACTAATTTAATAGTTCTAAAACTAATATTGTTGATATTTGAGAAAAAAGTTTTTTTAAAAAAAAGATATAATTTTTTAAAAAATATTAGATTCATTCAAATGAATGTGATATTATTAATTAAATATAAAATGGTCCATTTACGGGTATTTTATAAATTTATTTTAATATTATGTTCCCTTATCAAGTATGACAATTTAATTATATAGTATTTTTCAAATTGTTTAATGGGGGATAAAACTAAAAGATATGGGTGAAAAAAGATACAAAACCTATAAAACATTTATCGGATACAATTACGTCAACTTATTTTAACCTTATATTTTAATTTTATAAATTTTTATCCTTTTTTACATGAGAAATAATTTATATTAAGTTAATATTTTAATAAATTCTAATAATATCTTCCCCATAATTTTAAAACAGAAACCCTTATTTCACTTCTTTACACCACTTTGATCCATATATCATGAAAAAACCCATCTAATTACTATTATAGACATATTTGTATATTATAATTGTTTTCTAGTCCTTTAAAAATATCAACCGTAGGTCCCTTAAGAATAGATCTAAAGAGAATTCACACAAAAGAGGTAATTGTCTTTACCAAATCTTTCATGTTTGTTTATTCTTCTATTTCCACTTCATGGGTTGTAAACATCCTAAAATAAAAACCTCGGTATCATAAATATACTATGATGTAGTTATTATTATGTTACAAGAATATTCTATCTCCTTTCCATCTTACAAAAAGAGAAAAAATTTACTATGTGTATGTATAACTTTTTGTCTCTACGTTGCGGTATAATTGGTTTCTCATCAATAATTTTATTGAATGGTTATATATATATAACTAAATAATATAAATTATATAATTGTGGTATAATAATTATTATATAATGGTTAATTATTCCTTACCATTCTTTCATTGAATCCATTGAAAAATAAAATCACTGTACATGCGTACGTACAACCTACTATCTCCATGAATGATGTAACTCATTTATTTATCCCTATCTTTATAGATGAATCTAAATATCTATATATTAACTATATAAAATTATTATACCACTAATAATATTATGGATATTATGGAAACATAATTAAATTATAAGGACTATAAATACTGAATCAAAATATACATGAAAAATGAAGCAGTTATTTCCCAGAACAACGTTTTCACAAAAAATTATTAATAATTATGTGATAAAAAGATTATAAATAAATGATAAATGGTATGAGATATATATGATTATGGTTTTTAAATTTATTTATAATAAATATATAATTATTTTATGTAACATTCAAACATGTGTGATGGAATTTGGATAAGAGGTATGAGTTTCCCGTCTCACTTATACATCTCAGAGACGGATGTCATATTCACCACTAATTTATTTTTTGTGGTGTATGTAATTATAAATTAATATATTATATCATGAATACCTTAGTATTTATGATATTTAAAGTGTTATTTGAATTTATTTCGTTCATGGGGCTTATGAATCAAAATATAACCAAGTGGTAAGGTATTATTTCACAATATAATAAATAATCTAGATTGGTTATATTTAAGTCTTCACTAGGGAATGTTTCACTTCTTTATCCAGGTTCCCTAATATTATATTAAAAAATTATTTTAATATTATATTAAATTTTTTAAAATTTATTTTTAACCATATTTTACTTTTTTAAAATGTTTTAAAATTGATATTCCTATCATTTTTCAAACAATGTTCTTTTTAAGATTTTTTTACTATAGTGTGAAAGGAATGTATTTTAACTTATACAACATGAATGGAATTTCCCACCATAATGAATAATCAATTATTTTATGCTTACATTACAAGTTTATAATTTTTTTTTAAATGAAAATTATTCATTTATTATGTGCATGGTGTTATGATATTAAAAAGATATATTTCAAAGTGAAAAGGGTAATTTCCTCAAAAGTGTTTTAATGATATCCTTATATAAATTAAATTCATATATGTAAAAATATCTTATTATTATTATTATCCTCTAATAATATGTTTTAATGATATTATCTTCATTCTTTTTCTTAATGGTTTATGCCAATTTGAATGCAGCTATACTATTTTGATACCATTCATCCTATTACTAAAGATGAATTGTGATTATGTTTATTGATTAGAGAAATTATAGAAATTTCATATGATAGTAACAATATAAATTTCTATTCTAATTATGTTTCGTGACTATCATACAGGTAAAGAATTAGAATTATTAGGTGATGGATGGGGTCCACTTTTTCCGCTTAGTGCATTTGTAGGTCAGATGAGATAAAATAGCTTCAGTTTTGGTTGAGGCATTACCTATGTATTCAGATGTCACGGAAGAAGGCCTTGATAGGATTTTCAGATATCATAGCCAATGCCTTGAGGGTATGTTTCATATGTCAAAATTTATGAATTTTGTCATTATGAAACCAATAATTGATATCCATGTGATTATTTGATTAGCTGGGATATCCATGGATATGTTTCTAGATTATGTGATTACATATATAAAATTATTTGGTCATAATTTATTATTTTCATATTATTTGTTCCTTTTTTATATTCTTTTTTATTCATGACCCTACTTAGAATTTGATCACACCCATTTCTTATGTTTATTTTCCCTAGTAATATAATAAATATATTATTATTGGTATTAAGGATTATACTAGAATACTAAATGGTGTACTCAAAGAAAACATTATTTTGTATTTAATGTTTTTAAATGAAATTTGAAATTAAATTATGTATCTCTTTTTAGAATAATAATAACCAATTCATTTATTTGGGAAGAAATTTTTTATATATAGTGACAGTGTAATAAAGTAACCAATGGATTAGGTATACTACATTCTGGGTCATTGTAAAATTGGCATGCATCACATGTATCCTTTTTATCAAATTTATAGTTAGGTAAATAATAAATCAACATTATTTTTGGATAAATTTCTATGTGAAAAAACATTTCAATTTCCTTGTATCCTATTTGAAATCCATGTTTCATTAGTTTTTGTTTTCAAATAGTTTTCTTTCAGTCTACACAATGAAATAATATCTACTATATTGAAATTTTCAGTTCACTATGACCTAATACTAAAGGATTTTGTTTTAAAAATATATTATGATTTTTTAGAAAAATAAACTAAATATCCATCATCAAAATTTGAGAAATAGTTATCAATTAATTCTTTATGCCTTCAACAGAAATTAATTTAATGATGGAGATTGGTTTAGGATTTTTCATAGATCCAATACTAACTGCCTTACCTTTGTTATTGTAACCAAATATAATATTTCCTCCTTAAATATTAGATAACGAGTGAATGATGGAAATATCACTACTAATATGTCTCAAGTAGCCTCTATCCATAATATAATTTTATTTCTTGATGATGTGTATTTTTACCTAAAAACAATAATTGACAACAAGTTTTAGGGCCTAAATTCACTTGTGTCCAATTGTGTCCATTAGAATGGTTTGGGAAAAAATAATTCATACATTTTATTGAATTAATACTAAAATTGAAAAACCTTATATAAATAAAATTAATATTTATTCCACACAATTTCTTATTTCTTAAGCAACATTCATTTATGAAATTACCATTTCTATCATGATGAATGTATGAAATATTTATTAAATTATTATTATTGGAACTTGTTATGAAATAATTTTTATAAAAATGGGTTTTTATACAGATATTTCTATGTAATATTTTTCATTATTTTTAATATCTTAAACTTTTTTGAAAAAAATCAAATACTATGTTTGATAATGCATAAGTTATGCAACATAATGCTTAAATAAACAATGAATTATTAGTATTTAAATGTGATTGCTAAAACTTAGTCATAAAATTAGAAGATATGAACATTACTAAACACATTAATATATATATATAATGTCTCCGCTACTTGAAAAGTTATTAAATAATTCATTTTCAATAATATCACAATATTTAATAATGCCATCTTATTCATTAAAAATAAGTTTTCTTCAAAAATCATTTCTCTTACATTATATGAGTGAATATTATATTTTTTTTAGAAATGGTAGACAATGTATATGAAAAAATGAGTCTAATTTCTTAATTCATCATTTCACAACTATCTTAAGGTGAATTGGGGATAATTTTCTAAATATGTTGACTTTTCAATGATTATGGAAAAAGATTGATTTTTATTAAAACCCTTATTTTGTATTAAATTATTTGTAGAGTAAAATTATATTTTTTTATTTTTTTCAAAATATTAATATATTTTTTATAATATAGTAATGCGTTTTTAAATATATTTTAGAATTTATTTTTATACTATTTTTTATATTTTTAGAGATAGTTTTTTGATGACATTTTTTCATCCTATTTTCTACATTTAATATTAGATTAAATTCTACAAATTTAGTGTTTTGAATTTTTAGAAAATAGATTCATTATTTGGAATAAATGAGATTAAATTTGGTAAAAAGGTACCTTTAATTTTGGATCAATATGTGTATTTGTGTTATTATTATTTGTTACCATGGTAAATGGTAAATCAGGTAATTATTGTAACAAAATAAAATGATAAGGATTATAAAATGACTGTAAAATATTACTTATTTTTATTTTATGATTCCATATCACTAATAGTCATTCAAGATTCAATTTTGTGGCCTTTATTTTGATTTGGGTGTGATTATAACCTCAAAAATATTTTATTAAAACAAAAGTAAAAGTCCCAAACACTTGTTTTTAATAATTATAATATTTTTAGCATAGGGTTAACAATATTATTTGTTCGGATATAATATTAATTTGAAATATTAAAGATTTATATTCTTCTTGGTAGTTTATTTTTTGGTGAATAAATAATTACATTAAATATTTACACATTTTTGAAGTAGTAATAGTTCAAATAAAAGGAAAATCAAATAAATGAAATCAAAAATATTAAGAATAATATTATTTTATATAATTTGTATCATCCAATAATTGTTTATAATATCATTACATTTTAGTGGTTTATTAATTTTTTTTTTCAAATTTAACTTTTTTTTTATGTTTTTTAAATCAAAGTAAAGAATATTTCTAAAAATTAACATCAATGTTATATTTTAATAAATAATATTTTATTAAATATTAGAAAATTATTAAAAACATATATTTCACTGAGATAATAGTATATTGTTGATAATATCAAAAAATAATGCATTAATGGGTTGTTTTTCTATTTATATAAAATATATTAACCCTTAATGAGTAAATAACTTTGTTGTCGTCATAATAGTAGAATTAGTTAAGGAGGGGATAAAACCAAATGATAATTGTAAAAGTGTACCCTAAACCTATTAAAAAATTATATAATGAGATTATTTAGACCAATACTCTTCTTTTATTCTAAATAAACTAGTTTAGATCTATTTTTAATAGAAATTTAATTTATATTAATTTAATATTTTGAATACTTCCAAGAGTGCTACTCTCCACTATTATAAAAGGGAACCACTTATTCTCATTTATCCATACTTAAAATCCCATTTTGAATAAAAAATATATGAAAAAATACTTCATAGAATACCTCACCTAATTATATAGGTCTTGTATTAGGGAAAACATCAAACATAGTGGAGTTATGATATTGAGGAAAAGAGGTTGTTTGAACAATATGTATCATTTTAATCAAGTGTTTCTATTTTATTTCTTGTGAAATATCATTAAAATACTATTAAAATAGGAAAAAATAGTTACAACAGAATCCATTATATAAAAACATTTTATTTTGTAAATATTATTACTCATACCTATCTCCTCTTCCATCAGAATGGAAATGAAACCATCATTCGTGGGTACAGTAGCGTATTGTCTCACAAACCAATGTAATTCATTTTTCATCACCATTAATAATGGATGAATTATGATGATGGAATTAATTTTTGTATATTATATTAATTAAATATAAATTATTAAGAAAATAAAATATATCATTTACCTTCTCACCTTGTGGTTCATGAGAAAAATGATAATGTATTACATGCATTCGTTTAGACCACTAACTCCACAAAGTGATGTGATTAATTTTTCATCATCGAATTGCATGAATGATATTTTATAATTATATTTAAAGGAGTTATATAAATTTTTTGATATTTTTATCATTATTTAAATATAAAATAATTTCTGCCTTATTTCCATAATGATATTTGACAAATGGAAATGTTATTATTGTATTTGTACAAGTAGTTGTCTCCATGATTGTAATGATGTTCAAAATTAATTACTATAATTAATGGTTGGATTGAAAAGTATAAATAATCTATAAAAATGATAAATATTTCATATTTATTATTATTTTAATTATGGAATAATTAAATCTATGACCATAATAATCCTATAAAATTCATTTATGACGTATGAGCTGAATATCTTCAGAACACCCAATGTGAATTTAATTGATTTAGTAATTTTATATAACATGATATTAAATTAAATAATGAAATAATGAAATAGTTTCTTAATAATGTAGAAAAATAACATAAATTTTTTATTTAGGTTGATAAATAATGTACTTGATGAGGGAGACATAAGGTAACACACATTATTTTAAAAACTGAACTTTTAAAGTTCCTCATTCAACTCTTTTTACAAAGGTCAAAAGTAATGTATATTATTACATATATGACCTGAATTAAATTTCATTCAATAATGTAACCTAAATAATTTTATGTATAACATATAAATTTCAATATTTTTTTCAATGAAAAATATTACAATATTATGTGCATTGTTTTTAGATTTTAATAATTGATTTTATTTTAAAAAAAATTAATGGTTTCAAAAATGAATATTTTTATGTAATGATTAAATTTATTCTAAAAAAAATAATGTTCTATTTCAACATATAGAATGATAAATTATTTTCCCACCATTGTAACTATTATTTAAAATTTTTCTTCTGCTACAAGTCTTCTTGTTTTCTTCAAAGAAAATCATTGTTTCATTTTTTTCTTGGTATATTGGTATTGAAAATGGCGTTTTAATAAGAAAAGGTATTTAGATATCCTAAATTACTTTCACATTGGTTTAAAAGTGTTTTTCAAGGTTCTTATTCATGATATAGTCCTTGTTAATTATTTATGAATTGTTTATACCTATTATAGATCATGGGTGAGCCAGATATAACTTGTATAATGCGTTTACTCAGATATCAATAGATGAGTCGGTTATAGCTTATATGACGGGTGCACCGAGATAATGCTATAATTATTTTGGTAATTATTGTGTTCTCAAAAAAAATTATATTTATACTCTACCATATAGATATTCTAATTATATAGTTTTTCAGGGGTTGTGAGATAATTATTTCCCAGGGAAATTATATAAAATTTATATACATTATAATTTTTTTTATGGAAATAGTTATATTTAATAGTGTAAGGTAATGATATTTTCAGGGAAAATTTCTTGTTTTAGGGTTAAATGGATTGTTTTTCTAAAAATACTTCTTTATAAATTTTCATGTTTTTTATTAGACTTGCATATTTAATTAACATATTCCCCACACATAGATTTTTGTGATTATCCCATATTTTTAAGATGTTTTTCATAGGTTTTTAAGGATGAGTAAGGAAAAGGAAGATGTAAAGTTGAATTTTGGAAACTTTTTCTAGAAAATTAATTAAATTTTATTTTTATGGTTTTATATTGTCAGAAAAATGTTAATGATAAAAAAATTTCACATTATAAAATATTTTTTTGTTATGTTAGAGTTATGACTTAATTATCTAAAATATAATCCTAAAAGATTTGTGGGAATGAAAGAATGTAAATAATTTATTGAAGACAATAAATTATGTAATTTAAGAGTTCAGGCCCGTAAATTTGATATCAGATTAGGGTTTAGATAAATATGGAGGATAAGATGTTATTGTAGAAAAAGATAAAAAAAACATTTATAAATATAATGGTTTGTATGTTATAGAGAATAATAGTTATTTTTGGGAAAATAAAAAGAGTTTGAGATAACATTAATTAGGATGTGCTACTAATTATCCTCCTCATAAAATGAAATTTTATGATGTTATTGACATGATCACATTATCCTTGATGGTTTTAGATAATGGATAGATCTGGTAACAACCAATTTAGCAGTGGATAATAAGTAAGATTTGGTGTCTGTCTAAATAAGAAATTGAATGAAATGGGACTTGTAGTGAGAACTCTTATAGTTGTTCATAACTATATGTATTGATTGTACATGAGACTTAGCCTGGTTGGTAAGGACTCCGTAAGTGCATCCAAGAGACCAGGGATCAAATCCAGGCTGAGGCAGAATTTTCGGGTTACTGTAGCAGTATTGTAGCTGGTACTATAGCAGGTACTGTAGCGGGAACTGTGAAGTACTGTAGCAGGTACTGTCGCGGGACCTGTAGCAGGCACTGTTTGGCACTGTAGCAGCTGGGAATATGCCCCTGTTTGGGCCTTTGGGACTCCGATTTTTTCCCTGAGTCCTTTAAGGCCTTCAGGCCACCCAAGCATTTGGGTCAGTAAGGCCTTAGGGCCACCTCAAGGCCTTCGGGCCACCTTTAGTGCAGATGCAAACCAGACAACGTACAATGAACAAGCTCTAAAAGGAGGATGAGCAAAGAGCTTTCACCACAGGAGAGCTAAATGGATTGAAATAATGAGAGGGTATGGCACCTTCCATCGAGAAAAGCCTGTGCATGTAGGGGAATGCCTAGCTGAACAACAATGCGAAGGTGGAGAGCTGATTTCATGATGAAGATGCTGGGGAGGAGCAGTTCCAAGTAGTTATTCTGGGTTATATGTAATGTTTGAAGCCTTTGGGAAATGAATTCCTCTAATGCCTACAGGCCATGTAATACTCATGACTACGGGCCTTGTAAGGGTTCCTCCTCACCCCTTGAAGCGTGGATTATCAAAAATCAATAAAAATGAAGGCCTTCCGGCCATTGGAGGAGGATATGTCTCGAGTACTTATTAATAACTTGAACCTAGGTTAGACTACTAATTAATTAAATTCAAGGTAAATGAAACCTCGTGGGAGTTCAGGTGATAATGATCATAAAGATAAATATATTCAATAACCCATGTGTCAGTAATGTGGAATGAATCACCAATTAAAATTTATTAAAATAACATAAAGATATATTTTATGTGGTAAAGGATGTCATAAATCAGTAATATTCTATAAATTAAGAGGTTTTCAATTAACTGCATGAAGGGGAAAGAAGTTATTCTCGAGGTATTAATGGAACGTTTTAAATGTGGGGGAATGTGCATTTGGAATATCGATGTCCTTAGAGGAAGGATCTTGAATGGGATCAACACAACCATATAGAAAAATATTTACTAATAACTAATTCCATTACAGTTTAAGATGGGGAACATTAAATGACATATGAAAGGTGTGGAATATTATTTGTCTTATTCATTGACATTATTGATTCCTAGGGAATGATTAATATTTTTAGTATTAAGGAATAAGATGCAAAACTATGGTTAAGTGATTATGAATTTTTTTAATGATGATGAAGTCTATATTCAAGAGTTATGTTGTAGTGGTGGATTTATAAATGATAATGTGATTAGAATAATTAATATTCTATTGATGATGGAATTAATTTGGGATAATTTTATTTAGTTTTGATATATATTAGAGTTATATATAAACCTTTATTTTATCATTTGAAAAAGTTATTTGTGGAAGAATTGTCTTTTCATTTTTTTAACATGATTTTAAAGATACAGATAACCATTTAAGTAAATACGATCTTCTATTTTGAGGTAGTTATTGGTTATTATTTTTTTTGATACAAAATGAAATGTATGAGATAACCTTTTAAGTAAAAACATTTATTTGATATTGAATATATTAAAGAAATTTTTTAGGATCGTCAATGCATTTTTTGGATTGTTATGAGGATTATATTTTATAAAAAATTAAAAACCCCAAGTCTGGAGACTACACGTCACATCTAGTAAGGCCTATGAGGCTTGGTCCCACAACTGAATGACGACAATGTTGAATCACCTACCAATGGTTAACATTATGTTCTGGTTAGTATGACACTGTGTTTATTTATTAAATCAATCTGAAAGGAATAAGTTATGTTAATTTTGGGAACATATGTTCAATCATATAGATAACCATTGGATTGAAATTGATTTGCTGATTAAGTGATTAATGTTATATAGAAATGAGGTTACTAAAAATTTGGGGAGTCTTAGAGGATTATGTTGATACAAATATAATTGGATTCTAATTGATAAAAAAAGCTTGAGATTTATGTTTTAAAGAATATATGATTTTATTTTGGATTCTAGTGATTTAAGTTATTTATAGAAATTACTATCATATCTTGGGGATTATGAAATTTGGGAAAGTACATTTTTTATATGAGACATTAAGAGTGATTGTTGTTATTTTCAAAGATAAATATCAAATTTATCTGGGAAAACATGGTGATAAAATCTATCTTATTTTTCGGTTTCAATCCATGTCTTGAATTTTATTGTATTTTTAAGGATAGTTATTTTGTTTCCTGATCTATGCAGAACATTGGGTATAGTTATGTTTTATAGATTAAAGTAGTTTTTCTTCATATAGAGTGTTATTATTTTGGGGAATTATCTTACACTATGATAACCATTTTAGTTTTGTAATGCTATAAATTGGGTGAATAAATTTTTATTCTTATGATTTATTTTTTATTAATAAACCATTATTATTGTTCTTCCATAATGAAAAATTCATCTTGAATACTCATTATTTGGAGAAAAAGGTGATATTGTGGTTGGAATTGATTAAATAATGAAATTCTACTTATCAAGTAAGTATATTTATTTATGTTCATAGTCTAGGAATTAAATAATTACACAAATTTAGGAAAATTATTTTTAAATCAAAAAACTTATCTGTTTACTTTTCATATCTATAAATCAATGGTCTTAGAACCCATAAATCATTTGTGGTTTTTTGTTGGTTACCTTACTCAAGACCATGTTCTTTATCACTCTCTAATAGTACTTATATGTTAGGTTTTTCATCCATATCTATGTTTTCACTTACCAATTATGTTCTTATACTTTTAAACCTACTATGTGATATTTCAGATGACCTTCGTACTTCTCATTATCTTTTTTCAAGAAGAAATTTTATTAACCATTTTTATGATGTGGGTTTTCAAAAAAGGTATTTTGAGAAACAAAACCCCAATTACCATGGTATAATTAAAATTAATATATTGAAATTTCATAATTGGGGGAGAATTTAATATCCCATGATTTTTTTATAACGAATGACTATTTTTGGAAGCATATAAGATACACAACACCGAACTAAAATGAATAATGAATTATTATTATTATTCTAATGTGTCTATCTTAACATAATTGTTAAAATGGAAGGAATAGATAGTATTAAAAGAATCACTAAATATATATAATGTTAGACCTAATTTTTAATTCTTTAATTAATTATTTTCAAAAAATCTCTCTACTTTTAGTAAAGTAAATTTATTCTTCAAGAATATGTTTTCTTCTAAATATTTTTATTTATTCATTATAATAAATAATTATTAAAAGATGTATAAATAAATTTTAGATTTTTTTTGAAAAAAAATAATTTAGTTTTTTAATTAAACATGTCAAAAACTATCTTAGGATGATTTTTTTAGAATTTTATAAAAATATTTATTTTTCATTGAATAGGGAAATAGTATCAAATTTTATTGAAAACTATTTTTCTAATGTATTTATAAATAAAATTATATTTTAGATTATTTTTTAAATTTCATTTTCTCCTTCTGATTATACCATTAATGTTTTTGAAATAGACATTAAATAGGAATTGAGTACAAAATCATTATATATTTTAAAAAGTAATTTTCTTGACAAACTATTCTGCGTCACTTTTTTTGATTATATTTTGAATTAATTTCCCCAATTTCATTGTTTTATATTTTGAAAACTATATTACATATTTTTAATCATTGGGTCTAAAATTTATAAATATTTATCTTTTATTTTTTATCAATATGAATAGTAACCTTAGTAATTTTAATTAACATAGTAAATGGTATATCAAAAAATTAATGATAAAATTAAAATGACAAGGATTATCAAAAGAAACGAAAATTTAAATTAAGTATATTTTATGAGTTTATTTAATCCATATTCATTCAGTATTTTATATATGGGATTTTTTCCATTGGGTGTGCTTATAAAATTTGAAAATATTTTATTTAAAGATATGTAAAAAATGTCCCACTCTTGTTTTTAATAACCATAATATATTTATCATATTGTTAATTAGTTGATATTTCAATTTATAAATAGTAATTTTAAATTTAAAAGATATATATTCTTCTTAGTAATTTTTTTAGTAAAGAATATTTTTACTTAAATATTTAAACAACACAAACATAGTAATTATTCAATTAATTGACAAATCAAATAAATAATTAATAAATTATTACAAAAAATATTATTTTAAATAATTTGTATGATTCATGAATTTTCAAGATGACCATAACATATTATTGATCTGCTAAAATATATATGTTTTTATTTTAATTTTGGTCTCTATGTTATGAAAATGAAACTAATTAATAGTTAGAAAATTTTACTTTAATGATATATTATAATAAATAATAATTTATTAAATGATAGAAATTTATTAAAAAAATTAGACTCAAGATATTTATTATTATGCTATTTATAATATTAAATATTATCCATTTATGTGCCACTATTTTATTTATAGTAACTACATTGACCATCAAATTGTAAAAATCCTTGTAGTCATGGAAAGAGTGTATGGGGATAACAAAGAGTTAAAATAAAATGATATGGGTATATATTTTACCTAAACTTGTACAAAAATTATTATATGATTGGACTGAAAAACATAATAATTCTATAATCAAAATAATCATGTTTGGGGGAATTTTTAATTAAATTTTAAATTATATTATTTTAATATTTTGTTAAATTCTAATAGGCCCTCTCACCTATATTATAAAAAGGCACCAAATATTCTCATTCATTCAAATGTTAAACCCATTTTTTTAGTAGAATACCTATAAAAATACCTTCCTAAAATACCTCCCTAATTCTAGAGGTCTTTTTTAGGAATAACACTATCGTTTGTTGTCTTATGTTTTAATGAAAAAGATTGTTCTTTAATGAAGATATTTTGTTCTTAATCATGTTTTTTTATTTTATTTCTTCTTCCACCTCCTTCAAATATTATTCAACCATACTAAAATAATATCACCAATATCTTAAATATACTATAATGTTAATTTTATAATATAATTATATACATTTGTCTCTTATTCCATCAAATAAGAAACAAAACAATCTTTCGTGTGTATGTAAGAGTACCACCCTGTGAATGGATGTAATTCATGTTCCATCATAATATCTCTTTGATAGATTATAATAATGGAATTAATTATTATATATATATATATATATTAGGTTCTTTGGGGAATAATTACATTAAATACACAAACACACCACACACACAGGTAGGAAAGGCATGCCATAACCCCCCCCCCCAATGGATAACCCACCCATCATGACTTATTTATTCAATACATGGCGTAGAGGTCCAATTGGCATGAATCACATTACATTTCCCAAATACCCAGTTCAACATCATGAATTCATTACACTTATTTCATCACTAGGCCTATGTCATACCTACATCACCACATGCATGCGTCGTGTATAATGCCTACCTCACTACATGCCTGTTGAAATTTCCTCTCACCTAGATCTGAACTCGAGACTGATAGGTTAAAAAAATATCTATGTTTAGTTTTCCCTCACAACATCACTTTGATGATATATAAAAATTATATTTAATGGTTTAATATTATATTTATAATATTATTATAATTAAAGAAATATAAAATAATACTTACCCTTTTTCCATAATGATCATTGAAAAATAAGATAGTACTCATTAATATGGATGAATTGCTATCTATATGATTGTAATGTACTTGATTTTTCATAACCATATTTAATGGTTTCATTTAAATTAATAATTTTTTTATAAAAATTATATTCATTTCATGACTGTTGTTCTAGATATAGTGGAAAAATTACCACTTTTACCATAATCGACCTAGAAAAATCATATCTTACATATGATCCAAATATCATTAAAATTCCTAAAATAAATTTAATTGATTTAGTAATTGTATATTACATAGAGTTAAATTAAATAAATAAATCAATAAAATGAAAAAATATCATATCCAAGTATAAAATTATTATATATTTTTTCTTCATGAATACAAATAACAAACATGATGAGTTGGGCTCAAGGTAAGGGACATTTTTTAAAAATAAAAATTTTAAGTTCATATTTCTACTCTTTTTATGTAGGTAAAAAAGGTAATTATATTTTAAAATATATTTCATGAAAAGAAATCTAACATCCTAACCCCTAAATACCATAAATTATCTTTTATATGTTCATATAGTTCTTTTAATATAAAATTGTTTCTTCATTATGTGGACAATTTATAGATTTTAATAAATGAATTTCACAAAATTCCATTCAATTGGTTTCAAGAGGAATAATTTTATGGAATGATTGACTTTCTTTAAAAAATACAAAAAATAAATATTCTATTTTAATTTATATGGAAATAATGACATTTCAATCCACCATAATCATTATTTCATGTTTGGATTCCTCTATAAGCTTTCATGATTTCTTCAAAAAAACACTGATTTCCATTTTTCTAAGTATTTTGGTATTGAAAACGTGTTTTTACAATTAAATAGTATTTTGGTATCCAAAATGTTTTTCACATGGTTTTGAATGAGTTTTTAATGGTTTTACTATTGAGATTGTCATTCACATTGTTTTTTAATGTTTGAGCCACATTATAACTCACAAGTGAGCATAATATAGGTTATATGATGGGTGTGCCTAGATAGCATTGATTGATCCCATTATAGCTTATATGATTTCTATTACTAGAAAAACTCTAATATATTAGAAATGATCATTTTATATCAAGGATTATATTGTATGTTTCTCATATAGTTATTCTAAATATAAGGGTTCTGTAAGGGTTTTAATATTATGATTCCCCAAAGAATCTAAAAGAATTTTCTATGCATACTAATGAGTTTTTGTGGAAATAATTTGATTTTAAAAAGTAAAATAATGATATTTTAAAATTAAAATTATTCTATTTTCCAATAAAATGTTTTTTTACGAAATATATTTTCATATATTTTCATGTTTTTCACTAGACTAACATTTTTCTTTTATTCTCTCCCTTATAGATATATTTTCTCCCATACCAAAATTTTTAAATCATTTTTCACAGGGTTTTAAGAATGGGTAATGAAAATTTAGAAGTATTTTCTATGTCACATTTACATTTCATGAAAAGGAATTTCATTTTAATTTAAATCCTTTATTTTGGGGAAAATTTTATAATGATCAAAAAATTTCAATTTTGTAAAATATGTGTTTTCATGCAAGTGTTTCGACCAATTTTTATAAAATTATAAACTGAAAATATCATTAGTAATATAAGGAAGTTAATTATAGTTTAAAGAAAATAGATTATATAATTTTTATGGTGAAGTACTTACATCATTGATTTTTTTTTACCAAGGATTCAATTTGGAAAAAAAATTTCCTTAGTAAAAAAAAATTACATTAAGTATTTTTCTTCCATTTATAATTATTTTATCTTGTTTTCATGGATATTATAACTATGAAAAGATTCAGTAAGGTTAGAATTATGTTCATAAATATATTTTTTTACAATATATTTTTCTTAAACAAAAATTCATATGATTTTTTAGGGTACCTCTATTTTGATTTAGAGACTCATATTGGTATTATGATATAAAACAATACTCATCTTATTTATTATAAGATCATTCATAAATCTATAATTCAAAAGAATATTAATTAGTATATTGTTCATTATAGGTTTTTTCCATAAAGAAAAATTTAGCCTTTTGAATTGATCTTTTAGATTTAGAATCAGAACATGACTCTTTATCAGACTCTCATATTCCACTCCATGAAGCTTTCAATGTATTCATGGATTTATTCTTATAGAAATTTTTTTAATTACATCTTTTTATAATTATTATTATCTTGCAATTTTTGGTAGTATAGTTATATGTATTTGAGTTTATTTCATTCATAACATCTGACTTATTTAGTATTTCAATCATTATTATTGCATTTTGGAATGGATTTTCTAAATCCAAATTTCTTTTTGTATAAATTGTTAATTATCTCAGAAAAAGAAGCAAGATCATCATTTGAAACTAAATTTCATTATGTCTCTTTATATGATGATTATGAGTTTTTTTACTTGTTTTCTTCTTAATATCCTTTGAAGTAGAAACATTCAATGTTTACTTCTATTGTTTTATGAGAAAATGTTCCTTATCCTTAGATTACATGTTAGTTTCTTAATTCATAAGATTACTAATAGGTTCTTTTATTTTGATATTTTCCACAATATGTTATTTCTTTATCACATTTGAAATTCCACTCTATTTTTAATATTGAATTCTTTTAATTTTTATTTCCAATTATGGTTGAAGAATATGAATACTTTGAGAAACTACATAATTAAAAATTATAGTTAATATTTTATTAAAAAAAGTAATAATTTATTATTCTAGACCTTCAAAACCATTAAATATGAGTTTGGAAATTTTATATCAATCATTATGAACATTTTTAGTTCCTTCATAAGATACTAAAATGGTATTCCATATTTCATTTGTTTTAAGAAAATTTTGAAACTCTATTGAACTCATCAAGATTGTTTCCTCATAAGATATAATCCATCGATTATGATTTTAGATCATAATTGAGGTCACTAGTATCATCCCATGTTATAGGTTTCCTCATAGGGATTACATAGGGATCAGTAACCTTAAGATATACTTTTAGACCCTAACATTTCAAATATAAAATCATTAAAGCCTTCCACTATACATATTTATCTTCATTAAATTAGGATTCTGTAACTATAAATAATCATTACCTATTTTCATTCATTACATACATTTGAATTTTATATTCATGAATTTAACATTTTAGTGTTGAGAACTCTGTAGTATGATTATTTTATAAGATATTTTGGACGGAGAAAAATCTAACAATGACTCAAGAATGGGGTGAATTTAGTTGTAGATGTTTTATTTTCACAAAACCAAAAACCCTTTAGGACAGATCAGTTAAGATCTTCTCTTATTATAAATTTTTAATGACATGAGAAACTGTAAGGTAAAGAAAGAACACAAATAATATTTTAGGGTTTGCGGCTCAAGGCTCCCCTAGTACACTCTACTAACACCATACTCTAGGTGTTTTTTGATTTTCAAAATAAAAACTATTTTTCATGTTCCATACAAAATTATTAAAAGTATTGGTTATCTATTAAAATGGCCCAAAAAATATAATTAGGCTCTATGTTTATAATAATTTTATTTTTCATTATCAAATTAGATCATAATGTGTATAGATTGATATAGAGATAAAAATAATGTTTTAAATAGGTGGATCACATAGTTTCAAGAAACCACTGACAGATATTTAAGAAATTTCCAATGTATAATAATATATTAAATGATAACTATTGTAAGTCCATAGATTAAAAATTATTATATTGAAATATTATAAATTGAAATGGTTTTGAAAAATTATTTTATTTGATATCTCTTATTATTATATTGTAAATTGTATCTCGTTTCTTACATGAACCAATGGTATATATTTATATATATATATATATATATATCCAATTCCGAATTCCAACTAAAAATACATGATAATCCTAATAATCCACCAGATAATACATCTGAAAAATAATCTAATGTGAAAATATATTAAATATAATGTGACCTTATTTCAAAAATATAGAACTAATAGGGATGAAAAATTAGGGAAGATTTTTTATTCATCATATTATTTTTATTCATGTTGAAAATGAATATTTCCCAAATTAACTTTTACATTTTTGAAAAACAACTTTTTATGGACAAGAAGAATAAGTTTACTTATCAAAAGATACAGAAAAATTAAGTAGAATAATTACATCAATACTCCATAAGATATCTTGATCTTAAAAAGGGAAAAAATTATAACCACTATTCATGAATTATAATTCTACTGTTTATATTCAAACATCTTCATAAGATAAAACAATTATTAAATATTCAACTTCAACAGTATGTATGATTTTAGATTTGGGTTTACTATTTTGGTAAGATAATTATTTTTTTATAGGATATAATAATCATATGTAAGGAAAATAATTTATAATATTTCATTGTATGATAATATTCCATTATCCTAAGTCAAATGACTTCTTATATAGTTTTCTTAACATCGATATGATAATCCATTTACAAAGGTCATTATCATAAAATAATCCATGTATAGAGGTATTCGTTATTTTTGGTGACTCATTGAAGAAAGAACATAGTTGTGTCCTTATGAAAAATGATAGGTTGATTTCAAACGCATTATAAAAATTCACTTACAACTTGGGAAGAAAAATATGGTTGTTGATTCACTATGTAAGAGGGTTCATGGAGTTATAAACCTGATGAGGATTAAGAAGGACCTATATACATAGATTTAGTAAATATTGATAATGTAATTTCTAGGGAAGGGGGACTATCATTGTTTTTCCAAGAAATTTCTAAACCATCCTTAATAGAAAATATATATATGTCCCTGTCTGATGATGAGATCATAAAAAGAATTTTTAATTAGTGAAAGACAGGAAATTTAAAGATATAACCTTTAAAGAAAGAGTGATGAAGTTTGGTAAGATGATATACGTTCCATCCATATAAGAATTTAATTTGTAACGTCTAGATGAAACATATAGCTATAATTTCTCCATACACCCCGGTAGTACAAAGAGGAAATGGAATTTAAGAAAACAATTCTGGTGGGATGGTATGAAGAAATAAATATTGGATAATTTTCCTAGATTATTAGTATGTCATAAGATAAATGTTAAATGAAAAAACCTAATGGATCCATGTTATCTATACTAATAAAACTATAGAAGTGGGATGATCTTATATTGGAATAAGTCCCTGGACTCCCAACGATACAAAGGTAAAATGATGTTATATATGTAACACCAAGTGATTTTTTGAAATATATTTTCATTAAATGAATATAATCATTTTGATATTTTTTATTACAAACAACACGAAGTATATCTTGTGTTATACACATCATAGAGTTTATCTTATGTTACATGCAACAATGAGTTTTATCAAAAGTTTTCATGACACATGACACTGATATTTAGTGAACCATGAAATAATATTATTTTAAATATTTCCATTATAAATTAGGAATTAACGAAGAAGGAATGAAAATTATAAACTAATTTTTGAAATATACATAGAAATTTCCGACTAAATACTAATTTATTTATAAATTCACAGTGAATAATCATTCAATTTTTATTAAATTAGTTACAGTCATCAATAATATGTTTTAATCAAATATGAGTTTTTTTTATAAAAAACAATTATAATTAATTTAAAGGTATTTTAGAAAATTTATTTAATAAAATTATTTTTTTAACCATCATGTAGAAATTCACCTATTCTTAAATTTTGGGATTTTTTATGAAAAATATAGATTTTTTTCAGTGAATACTGAAAATTACCAATTTCAATAATATTATCATTTATTTTATATTAATTAAGTGATTTAAATTACCAATTATATTTTAAAGTATGATAATTATTATTTATTAATATTTAATCTATCTAATTTCTTTTTATTCAACATTATATTAAATTTTATTATAAGTTTTGTTTCGTTTTAAAAAGTTTTTTTTATAAACTAATTAAACTCTATAATGTTTCCCTTTTTTAGTTTATTAAAATAATACATGATGAGGAATATTTTAAATTAAATTTATATATTGTATATTAGAAAATATTAATTGGCATGTATATAATTATAATTATTATACATAGAATAAATATAAAATCATCTTATGATTCAAAAATACACTTATAAAAACCCATTTTTTTCATCGTATCTATGGGTTTTCAATTAAATTTAATTTTACCAATTTTATTAAAATTATTTGAAAAAAATATATTTATTTTTGAAATAATAATTTCAAAATTATATTGTGGTGATGTTCTGGGAATTTTTGGAAATTGTTAATTTCATGATGATTAATTAGAAATACCTATTTTTATTTGAATGTTGCCTTTTATTTTTAAATTATTTTTAAAGTAAAATTATATTTTAAATTGGGTTTAAAGTAAAATTACATAAATTACATATAAATTAATACAATTTAAGTAATTATATTCACTTTCATATGGAATTTGAATATAAATATTTCGTAAAATTTAAAACATTTTCTTTTTAATTCTTCTTTCTCGTTGCCTTTGTGCGATTAATTATATATTTTGTTTTTTCAACAACCATAAATGTAATTTGATAGAATGGATTTCATATTTATACATAGAATAATTTATATTATCTAATTTTTTCAACACTATAATTCCCCAACACCAGTTTCCCAAAGTCAGTACATTATTACCTTAGATTTGTATGATTACAAGGAATAAAGTCCCAACAGACCGGTTAGTTTAGTAGTCTTGGAAGATATATTACATACATAATCCTTTCATTAAAATTCAAACCATAATACTCACATAGTAAAAAAAAATTATAATTCCATTATTCTCCAAGATTAACCCTGTATATCAATCATAAAACACTTCTTGGAATCCTGGGAGAAATAAAACATACTAAAGGGGTGAGCTTAGATACTTAGTAAGGTAAGAAAATATAGCATAAGCTTTTATAAACATACACAAAATATTAAGACTAGGTATCAAAAAAAAATAAAATAATTTTAAACATAGTCCTTAACATAATATAAAAAGAATAAATTAAATAATTCCATTTAAACAGTCACACAGATATTCTACTAGGAAAATAATCACATGTAATTTAAATAACTAATCTCATAATGAACAAATGCATAACGTCTGACATATAAAACTAATCATCATGACCTCAACCAAGACATCTGAAAATAAATTGTTAAGGACTAGGACAAATCCATATTTGAAAATTAATAGACATGGCCTTTTCAATGTCCACATCTAGTTTGCCTCATGAGACATACTGATGCATCGATGGGATATGGCGGTCCCTATCTATTACTTACTTAATCCAATGCATTCCTCATATGAAAAGGGTGAAATATAACATAATCATTCGTATTAAAACAGTAATTAAAAATGTTAATACTATAACCATAAACTATGAATGGTATAAAAATAGAACATCCACAGTCAAACATATCATAAAACATTCAATACAATATGGATTATTGTATCACAGTAAATCAACCTTAATGAAGCATTAAATCCAGCAAAGGATTTTGACATAGAAGAAAGTGATCTAATAAAATCATTAAAACACTTAGAGATAGATGTCACTTTTTTTACTTTAAACACATTTCAAACCAATGAAATTATAGAAGAAAACGTAACTTTTGAAAATAAACCCATAATATTTTAAGGGAAGCTTCAAAATGTTATGGTGTCACGATGGTGGAAATAACCACTCGCACCGTATATGTTAAAAAAAATTATTTCCTTAATTTGTAAAAAATAACATAAAGTATCTCATTTAGAAAATTAATGAATGATTCCTTTCAAAAAAATTTATAAAAAGTAAAATATGGGTAAAAATTTCTTTTTACAATTGTAATAATATTTTGAAATACATTTTTATGAAATAGGGACATGGATGATAAATATATCCCAGAATATACTTGCGTATAAACAACCATGGATAATAATGTGATTATGAAATTAAACCTTAAATAAAACCTTTAAAATATTAATTTTTTAAACATTTTAATGAACTTAAATATAGGGATAAAATTTCATTTATCATTCTTTTATATCCATATAAATTATTTTGTAAAATTATTTCAAGAATATTAAAATGAAGAAAGGATTAATTCATCAAACATTCAGAGCATCCCATTCCACTTTGAACATTTAAATAATAAGATCAATATCTTAAAATATAACTTAAAATACCATTAAAAATGTATTCATTATATGAAATATAATAGGGGTAGTACACACACCACACACAAAAAATAGGTGGGGAACGTGGCTTATATCTCATGAAAATTTAATGTGAGGCGGAATTCAATTAACTTGTATTATCCATTAGTAGAGGGTGTGTTAACCTCATATGTAATGGTTAATGTCTATTATTAAATTATAACATAACCATAAACATATTCATGATATTATATATGATTCTATTATATCATTTTTTTAATAGTATTTCAATATTACCATTATTTTAGGAATTAACTACTTCATTTTCCCATTCTAATTTTTCTATGTAAGTCATGTTTTTTATTAATATTATGTATTTTATTTATGTACTGAATGAAATTAAGTTCATAATTAATATTTTTACTCATTATCTAAATTTTATAATAATTCTTGAATAGTTAATATGGAGAATTAATCTCACCGCATCATGGAGATGGTAGGATGTACATAAGCACGAGTGACGATATAATTCCCTTCATTATTAAATGGTATGGAATTGGATGATATGTTAATTATACAGAATAATAATAAATTTATATTAATTATTTATATCTACTATACTCATCATTATATCCATCCAATTAAAGTAGTGTTGAATTATAAATTACACCATGGCTTGGAGATGATAAGTCATACGTATGCACGCATGGGGATATTATTATTCATATGATTGATAAAATGAATAATGTGGTTGTACCATGGTTATAATAATATCTCATTATATGGATGACATATGATTAATTACTTTGATTTGGAAACAACATAGAAAGAGTAAGTAGAAGAAGAAAAGAACTTTAAAAGATGTGATAAAATATTTACCTCTTTTTTGAGTATCTCCATTTGATTTGCAGAAAACGTCTTTTTAGGATGATTTTATGCCCAAATTTTGGCCTCTAGAATGAATTTGGGAAGTTTTTTAGAGGAAATGAGCTAATTTGTTTAGAGAAAAAAGGATTTGGAGGCGCGAATTAAATATAAGGAGAAATTCCTTTTTATAAGATAGGTGAGGGGAACCTTTGGAAAGTATTAAAATATTAAATTAATATAAATTAATTTTTAAATAAATATATCTTCAAAGAAGATTATTTAGAATAAAATATGATGATAAGTCAATATACTCTAAACCAATATAATTTAGACATTTTTTGATCTTATTTTAAACCTTATAATTTTGATTTATCCTTATTTAATCTATTTCATTTTAATCTTCTAAATATTAAATGGTTATAAATGATTAATTATGTTTTATAAATTATCGATAATTGAAACAATTATGAAATTTTAGAGCTTACAATTTTAATTTTTAGTTTTTAAATTTTTTTATTTTTAAATAATTTAATAATTTGTTCTTTTTAAAAAATATCAATAGTATCTATTTTGAAACTATTCATTTATTTGACTTTAAATAAAATACACAAAAATATAACATCGAAATAAATAATTTAATATACTCCCAAAATGTTATATTAACAAACAATTTTTTTATCAACTTAATTAATTAAAATTATATTTATTTTAATATTTTTAAAACCATTTATCTTAGATTTTAATTGAAAAATCATTTCCGCATCACTATTGTGTCATCATTAAGGGTAGTTATTTAATATCTAAAAATTATAAATAAATTTAATGATATAGTTAATTAATTTATATTTCCATATAATACCTATAGAAGATGGTATCTCATAGTTATCAATATATTAAAATTAATAAACTTATATAAAATGAGAGCGTGACATTTTGTCACTTTCTTAAATTTTATTATATTCCTATCATATTCAAGAAAAGGTGTCTTTTATTTGATTTAATTTCGAAACATATAAGATAAGGGTATAATTTAGTCATCCAATAGGATTTTTATAGGTGTTGAGGTACATTTAGAATATTATTTTAACCTATAATTAGCAAATTTTCCATTATTCATGGTAACAAAAATAATTACTAATGTTATTATTCATATTGCCCAAAAATAAAAGTAGCCTATTAACATAATTTAGACTCACTGATTTGAAATATGGAATCCATATTTAATGATTAATGATATAGAAGTTTTAGTAATGAATTTAAAATTAATTCTTATTGACAAAAAGAGAAAACCAGTTTTTTAAAAGTAAAAATCATCAAAAGCTTACATTGTGTTTATGTCCAATTTTAATGTGAAAATTATTCCAATGAATAGATTGATATTAAATGATAAAAAATAATCTAATTATACTTTAAAATCAATTAAAATAATAAAATATAAATATAAATAAATTATATGAAAAAATCATATTTGAATTAAAATACAACATTTTTCACGATTCATTATAATATGAAAGTTATCAGAAAAACACGAACAACATTTCAAAAATAAATTTTTATTCACTAATTATAAATATGAAGATTAATTTATCAAATTTTATATATAAAACTTTCAATTATTATTTTTAAAAATGGTTCTCCATTAAAAGGTGGTAAACCAACATATTTTGAAAAATATTTCTTTTATCCAAAAAATTGAATTTTTTTCAATTATAATCTCTTTAAAACAGAAAATATGAATTTTAAAATTCTATGGAATATATAAAATTTCAAAATTTGTTTAATACTATTCATGACCACTAATTTAACAACTACTTAATATATTATTTTAAATTAAAATATTTTATTATTATATTATTGTTAGGTAAAATCGGTCCTTGAGTGTAATGCAAGGCAACTCATTATTGCGTGTAATGTAATCTTAACATGGTGTTAAGAAAAAAAACTAAATTTATTTTTAAATCAAAATATTTTAAATTATTAGGGTGTTAAAAATATTAATTTTTACCAAAATGAATACTAAAAGTTGTTAAAACTCTTTACCGCGGTTAAGGTTAAAATGGGTTTACTAGGACCTGAAACTGAAAATTTTAGGGTAAAATATAAGACAGAACTAGAACAAAAGCAAATTTATGGAATTATATGGACATTATCACATATATACTCTATAATTTTATGTTTTAAAAAAAATTTCATGATTAAAATGGGGTTACAAAATTTTTATTTCCAAACATTACAAGTGTGTCATTATCCTCACTTATAAAACGTCACCCCTCTATTCTCGTCTTCACACCTTAAAAAAAATTTGGTTTGAACAATAACTCCCAAAATAAAATCCCAAATTATCTAATTTAATCATATAATCATTACTTTAATTATAATTCCAATCTAGGAAAGCTTTTAGTGCAAACCTAAAAAGTATACTTGATAAAGAGGTAGCATTCATCAACGATCATTTATGTTTTATTTTTCTTCCACATATTTGAATTATAATTATACCTTGATGATATAATAACAAAATTATATTAAATATAAATTTATATTTTTTATAATCTAATGAACTACATTGATGTTCACTTCCATCAAATGGGTTATCAAATCAACGTGTGTGTGTACAAGAGACTACTGCCTCACAATTCTATGTCATTCGTTCTTTCATTACCATCAATCATGATTGGGTATGATGATGTATATAAAGTATATATATTATATTTAAAACATTATTATATATATTTAGTAATTATATTATTAATACCTTTTTTACCTTCCATTTCATAGGGTATACAATAACGTAATTCGTGTGTACGACGGACTACCTCCTCGCAATACAATGTGATTTGTTTTCACTAACGCTATTTGTGGGGGGATAATAAAGACAAATTTAATAAATATATATGATATAAATGTCATAATTATTATATAAATGACATATTAATAATTTTGAAAAGATAATTTATCATTTTTTCTTACCTTTTCACTCATTGAAATATTATAACATCGTTCATGTATGTGTGGACTACCCCCTTCACGAAGCGATGTGACTATCTCTTTTCATCACCATTCGGCATTGATGAGATTTATAAGTATAATTAAAAAATATTGTGTTATTTATTATATTGTTATAATTATTTAAAGATATATTTTTACTTATCTCCTTTCCTCAATTAATAATGAAAATTAGAAATAATAATCATGCATATATACGGTGTACCATCTCTATAGACGTAAAATACATTATTTCTAAAAACCAACATTGATTATTGGTACTAAAATTTTAATTGACATATAAATATGATATATATTTTCATTATTATTGTTTTTTATATTATGTGAAATGATCATAGTAAGAGGACCAATAATAACAAATCAAATCATATAAGAAAAACAAAGCGGTTATTACCTGAAACGTAATTTTAATAAGGAATTATTAATAAAATGTTAACAAAAGGACATAAGTAAATAGTATATGAAATGTTATATATAATTATTATTCCATAATATATTTTTAATAATCTTATATTCATTATACATGATATTCCAATGAGTATGAAGGATTTCGAGACATACATTAAGGTATTTTATTATATTTTTTTATTTTTTGGATACATATGAAAATTCCCCACTCATTTATTTTATATGGTTTATATCATTCCAATTTTACATTATATATCATGAATATTATTATTTTCATGATATTTAATGTTTCATTTCATTCTACTCTTCATTTTTGATTTCAAACCCAAATATTACTCTGGCGTTAAGTAATTTATATCTCAATTTTCCTTCATTGAGACGTACGTTATGTTGTGCAACTATATTTTCTCACATGGTGTATATAAAACCCTTTTTAAAAGTAAAATCATGAATTTATTTTCCCTCATGATATTTTATTTTCCATTTTATGTTACACATTCATGGGAATTATGATTCAAATTTATCAAAGTGTTGATGATTTTATGTTATAATGTCATCGTTTATATAGATTGTTTATTATTATGTTTTTGATGACAAAATATTATGATCCATCTATCAATAGATATCATGAATTTTTTAATCCTCTATTTATTCATTATATTTTAAAATAATATTACTATATATGTACACCTTATTACTTCAAAAAATTGATATTATTTTAAATCCTACTTTATTAATCTCTTTGGTTATAAATCTATTTTATTTTTAAATAATATTTTCTAAACAGTATTTTCCATAAGAAATTTTAAATTACAATAATTATTTATAAAATAAATTTTTAACCATGTTTGACTTAAAAAAATTAAAATAATATTCATTTCATTTTTCAAAATTATGATAGTTTACCTTCTTCCAAAAATATGAATGAAATATTTGTTTTAACATGTATGAAATGTACAAAATATTATTCCTTTATGGCCTCAAAATGTTTTAAAGATTAAATTATAAGGTTTCATGGTAATTTTTAGTGATTTTTTTGAATATGTTTTATGTTTTAAAAAATTTATTTAATGATATTTTCCATAAGAAATGTTTTTAATGATTTTTAAATATTCCTTTATAACTTTTCATGTTTATTTTAAAAGAAAAGAAGTTCCAATATATTGTTTAAATTTTAGTATTCAAAATTTGATTTCAAAATGAAAGGTTTCTTTTCTTAGGAGAAGTTCTATGTGATTTTCCTTCAAAAATCATTTTCCAGATAAGATGAAATATGTGTTGGTTACATAAGCTCTACTAAGGGTATTATCAAAGGATTCCACTCTTATTCCTTCTATGAATGGTTTATATTTATGTTGATTTGACGTGATGTCTCTAAAACAAGTTTCTCATCCATGATATTTTCCATGATAAAACTGTTATGATACTCACTTATTTTTCATGGATTATGCTATAACAAAATGATTAATGAATTAAAAAACATATATATTTTCAATAGGATATGGTATGATGAAATGTTTTTGAATCCCACTGTATATCATGGATTATGACATGATGAATGTTTTTTGATCTTATGAAACACATGTTTATGACATTCATTTATTGAGTCAATAAGGTTTTCCTTATGAATTTTCCATTCCTTCTTGTTTTGAAAATCACAAACACCTTATCTTTAAGTAAAATCGCTTTTATAAGGAAAATCGCTTTTATAAGGAAAATTGATTTTATAAGGAAAATATCTTTTGTAAGGAAAATTATCCTTATCATATTTTCATTCATATATTTCTTAAGTATAAGATTCGGATTTATTTCTATATTCTCGGAATTTTTTGAAACATTGATATGAAGCATTCTGTTTTAGGTTCCGAATTCTGAATGAGAACTGTAATGAAGTTTCACTCCAAATTCGAGATGAGATCTATAAAGAAGTTTCACTCTAAATTCTGGATGAGAACTGTAATGAAGTTTCATTCCAAATTCCTGATACAAACTCTGATAAAGTTCTACTCCGAATTCTAGAAATTAATTCCCATTACGAATTCTTATTCTGAATTATCATTACGAGTTCTTATGACGAATTATCATTACGAATTCTCATTCCAAATTCACCTATTAAACAGAATCTGATCATCTTTGTTATTCACTCCGAATTTATTTAGGCTCTGAAAATTATTTTTAGTTTGACTCTGAACTTTAATTTTTCTTACGCTTTTATAATTTGTCTACTCTTTAATATTTTCCTTACACTCCGAACATTCACTCTGAATCTTCACTCTGAACTTTTTCTAAGTTAGACTTAAAACGATGTCATAATTTCTGTTACACTTGTTTTGTTATAAAACGATGTCATCTATTCTGTTATAAACTAACTGTTGGTTAAGTTACACATGTATAGGTCCCTCCGACTTTTAAGGAAAATATGAACGTTGGAAAGGAGGCCTAATTTGCCTATAAATAGGAGCTCATTTGAAAGAGCTCAAAAAAAAAAGAAAAACAAAAGTTGATCGATCTAGAGACCACACGCTGCTAAGGTGATTTCTAGAGAGAGAAAGATTTTCATGCCTTTTGCGTACTGAACTGCTCGTTCAGTTTTTGCTTCGTGCAACTCCAAATGATGGTGATTATATTCGAGGACTTCCGGGGATAGGAAGACAGAGGTTGTCGACTACCTTGAAGTTGAGGGCTTCCTTGGTGAGGAAGAAAGAGGTTCCCAACTACCTTGAAGTTGAGGGCTTGTGGGGATAGCAAGACAGAGATTCCGACCTTCATATCGAGGGCTTACCCTGGTGTGGGTAAGACATGCTTTCTTGAAAGTATAAATCAAGGGAACTTTATCCAAGGTTGTTGGATACCCTTCTCTTTGGGTTAAAAGACTTTTATCGTGTTAACTGTAGTTTTACTACTTGTTGGTTTCCGCTGCATTTTTTATTTTATGGAAAGTATAACTTTCTTATACTTCCTTACTTGTGCTCTGTTTCGTTTAGATTCTATATGCTTTAAGGTAGAATCTCATATTGTAATCTTTTGATAAGTTTCAATTTCCAGAACCATATTTCTGGAACCTACTTTCGGGATCTCTTTCCAGTTTTAAGAAAGTTCATAGGACTTTAAGTTTATAATTTCATTCCTTATTCCAAGTTTTCATTTGGTATTAGAGGTGTTGTGAATTTTCGTAGTTTAACTTTTTTAAACTTAGCCATTTCCTTTACATAAGAAAAACATAGTTATTCGTAACTAACTTTAAAGTTTCCAAAGGAATTTTTAAAGTGTACAATTCACCCCCCCTCTTGTATTTTGAGCATCTACATCATTATTTCAATCCTACGTCATTATGGTATGGATGTGACTCATATCGCCCAAAAATGAACTAGGTAATGATAAATGTTCTATGAGCTCAAAGGGTACATGTCTGGTTATCCTAAGGCCAAAAACTACGGTACACGAGTGGTTAGCCCAAGACCGAAGTAGGTAAAGAGTGTTTATTCCAAGCATAACATGTTTTGAATGTGTTTGGTGGGTATCCTTAACCTAAGATTTTCTAGTCTTGTGTGTATTCCACAAATCCACATCTTATGCCAATGTTATGATTTCATGGATCATTTTATTTGATTCCTTTGTGATTCAAGTATTATGAACTGCCTATAAGTATTCCATTACTAAAGATTTCCATGTTTGATATACTGTGTATGGATTTCGAATGTTATGCTCATGTTATCATACCTTTATGGTAATGTTATTCTTACTTATCTCTATTGTTTACCATTATTGAGAATCTGATATCTACCATTATTATGTTTCTTTTTCCCATTTTATAATGAAAGGTTTTATGTAGGAGAACTGAAGGAGAAGATATTTATGTATTATATTAACGATATTACATAAATTAAGATTATTATGTTAAAATATTACAATAGAACTAAACTATTATGATCCTCATGCATGTGCTTATGTAATGTAATGGATTTTATCAAAAAATATGTAATATACAAGTACAAATATCATGGGTTTCTATTTTTGGTTTCAGAGGAAATGTTTATTTTAACCTTGGACACTAGGATGAGAAAACCATACTAATATCCCTTGGGATATTTCGAAGGATATGACTATGGATTCTCTAAGTGTAATTCACTCGATGAGTCATAGTGTATGAAAACATCCTTGAATTTTTGAAAGTATATAGTTAATGGTTTCCATGTAATTACATCCATATCTGGATAATACAAGTGGATTCGGATCTAGAATAGAGGTTTAGGTTTAATAACTCTGAAAATGAAACCTTGATATGGAATCAATCACCACTTGGTGAATGAAAATGGGTCTTGATGCACCCCTGTTTTGACACTCGCAAGGGGTATACATTGTAAAATCAGAAAATATTTACAAACCATCAAGATGGATTTAAATAGATAATTATTATTAATGTCCTATGTTAAGAATGAGGTTTTATCGATTGAAAAGTATGTGTCATTATTTAGACATCCAATAAGGGATTTTTCAAGATAATGTGGTTTCCCATAACGAATATTGTTACTCACACTATTATTTATGGATTTAGTCAAACGGGGGAAACATAAGGTACTAGATTAATAATGAATGTTATATTAATTTTTTAATGAGAATCCAAAATGGATGATGATAGAAGTGAAGGATATTTCTATAATCCCTAAAAAAATCATGGAACTTGATTCACAATGTGAACCTCTAACAACTCTCAGCCTTACCAAATAAGATATGGATAGAGTTAGATAATATTTTAGGTAGTTGAGGCCATGGAGGAATGACGATTCATTTTCCTATATGTTCAAATGTTTGGAAGGAAGACTCTTCAGAATCTCTCAAATTAATGCTAAGATGCTTTATGTGATGAGAAGAATGATTTAAATTAAGTGGTTTCCTAGAAAAACATAAACAGTTTTGTTGACTCAATTGATTATAATAATGGTTTCACTTAGGTATCATAGGTGTATGAATGTTTTAAATGTGAAATGAATGGCAACTATACAAATCAATGTCCTAAGGGAATGAACATAAAGATAATTATCAAGGTTGTATGATTAATGGTTCTGTTTTGGATGATGAAGAGACTATAAATGAAAAATGAAGGGAATGGTCTATTAAAGAATAATATTATGAATCCAAATTAATGGTTTGATAAGGAAGCGAGATAATTAAAGTATTTATTAATTAGAAATCAAAGATTCTGTTTTATAAATCATGAAATATATAAGGATTTTATAGTATAAGTTTTTCGTTAAGGGTAATCTAAAGTATTTTAAATGGTATTCATGGAGATGTAAAAAATTATCTTTTTATTAAAGGAAATATTAACCTTAATATGTTATTTATTTTGAGATAATGATATTAGTATAAAGAGATTATTGATATGGATAAAGTTAATTGGATAGTATTGATGTCTTTAAAAATGATTAATGATTTGTTTATAATGTTGTTTATGATATCATTGAAGGATATTATATTTTTTTGGTTATATACAATATGTTCAATAATCTATAGTTTTATTGAATTAATTAATAAGTATGTATTTTTTCAATAATATTTTATGGTAATTCAGGTTATTACCATGTTTGAGGAGAATACATGATATTGTTATTCACAAGTGTGGTATATCCAAATCAAGAGAAAATTTATGATATATGGGGGTATTAATGTTAATTTGATTTTGAGAAATCAAGTGATCTTCTATATAAATTTTTATTTTTTTAAGGGTTATAAGGCTAACTATTTATGGAATGGTTTATGTTGAATTTTGGATGAGGTATTAGATATTAATGTATTATTTCATAATATTTATATTAATGAATAAATTTCGATGATAATTTTGATTTGATAATAATTATTGGTTAAAGGAATAACTTATAATTCTATTATAGATATTATGATCCACTAAAAGTTAATTTTAGTACTTCAGGTATAAAAACTACATTTTTGGATAATAATTTTTTGGATTAGTATATTAATTATAAATTGATTGAATCACATGATGAAATTATTCTTATGGAAAAAAATATTTCAAGTAATAGTATTTCCTTATACTTTTATCCAGTAAAAATGTCCTCAACTCAAGGAAATAGTAGTTAAAACAAAATCTTATCCTAATAATTTTTTTTGAACAAATAGACTTTTAAATCATCAAATATTTATGGTTTTAAGACCCTAAACTTTCCATTTAGCATTCAATTTATTGTGATGAATGATGTATATCACTCTCTATAACTTTTTAGGTTATTCTTTTATATCAAAATATTCTCTTCCCACCTATGATCTTATTTTTGAAAAACTAATTATCAGTTACTTGATGTAAAATTTATGTTTCCAACTATCCCTTTTTATGGGATACTTTTTAGTCATTTTTATGATGTGTTTTTGTGTGAAGTAATTTTCAAATGTTAAAGGTTTGATAACCTTGATAAATTTCCATGGTGAAATTTATTTTATGGGGGGTATAATGTAAAACCATGAGATTATGTCAAATATTATTTTTCAAATGAATTAAATATTTTCGATATTTTTTGGTTTCAAAAAACAATGATTATAACCTGGGTTATATGAAACACTGATTTTACATTATGTTACATGCATAAACAAGTTTCTTTGAAATCATGTATGGCAGGTGACAATGAGCTTCGGTAAACCGTGAAATAATATTATTTTAAATTTGTCTATTATAAAAAATCCACTAAATAAGTGGGTATAAAAATTATTAAATAATTTATGAAATAAATATAGAAATTTCCAAAAAATATATAAATGTAATTATAGACTCTTTGTAAATATTCATTCAATTTTTAGTAATGTAATTATATTCGTCTTAAATATGTTTTTTGAAATTATTATTATTATTATTTATATGATAAAATATTATAAATAATGTATATAAATTATAGAGAATTTTTTTCATTAAATTAAACTGATATTTGGAACCATCATTTCATAATTTACTTATAGAGAATTTTTTTGATTCTTCCAGAAAATTTTAATTTTTAAGTAAATAGTAAAAAAATAAGGATTTTTGTAAAACAACAATTTATTTTATATAAATTATGTAATTTAAATGAAAAATTATGTTTGAAATTAAAAAAATATTACTCAATAATATTTAATCCACTTAAATAAATTTATAGTCATCTTTATATTGAATTTTAATATAAGTTTATTTTAGGGTTTCAAACGATGTTTTTCTGATACTTTTTTAAAGTGATTAATGCTTCTCCATTTTATATAATTAAAATAATAACTATGGAAAATATTTTAAATGAAATTTTTGTATTGCATATCAATAATTTTTAATTAGTATTTATAAAATTATTATTATTATCCAGTGATTTAATATAAAATCATTTTGTATATAAAAAAATTATGCTTCTTGAAAAAATTAATTTTCTTTGATTATTTGAGTTTTTTAAAAATATTTTTTTCTAAATTTATGAAACAAAATTTAAAAACAATTAATTTTTTAAATCATCATGTCAAAATTAAATTGACTTTAATTTTTCATATTTTTTTGAAAAAGTTTAATTTTTTGATGAATGGTGACAAATACTATATTTTAAATGAAATTTCATTTTCATTTAAATTACTTACAAGGTAAAGTTATATTTTAAATTGGGTTTAAAATTAAATTACTTAAAATAGATATCCATTAACCCAATTTAGTTAATTTTAATTAATTACATGTTTATTTTTGATATAAAAACCTAGTAAACTTTTGAACATTTTCTTTTTAAAACCTGATTTCTCTTCCCATCTATGATATTGATTTTAAATTAAATTTTCAAATTTATTGAATTAAATTAGATTAAATTGATTCTATATTTTGAATAATCATAATTTATCATATAAAATAATTTCAATTTATTGTAAAAAAATTTATTTACCATGATTAAGGTAAAAATGGATTTACTGGAGGTTAAACTAAAATGATAAGGGTTAAAAATAACTCAAAAACTTTTAAAACACCAATTTTATGGAAATATATCAACCTTATATATTATATTATAAATATTTTTCCGTATTGGAAACATTTTATATGAATTAAACTTGGGTACACCATTTTCTATTCAAACAATTATAAGTGTGTCACTCACCTCACTTATAAATGGACTCCCCCTGTCCTATTTTATTTAATCCTTTGAGACCCTTTTGGCATGAAAAATACCTGACCAAATCAATTTATAAATTAACTCCTATAATCTTAGAAGCATTATTATAGGCATAATACAACCCTATGAGTTATTTCTTGGAAAAACATACAGAGGATACCCAAAGAAGAGGTAACGTTCATCAACTGGTGTTTTTGTTTTATTTAATCCCCCTTATTATATAATTATTATAAAATGATGATATAATAAATTAATTATATTATATATATAGGCTTTTATGTTTAGTTAATGACCTACAACCATGTCTAAAATCATCAAATGGGTTAAAAAATCATCATTTCTGATTATGGTGGACAAGCGCCTCATTAACCTATGTCATTCATTTTTACATTACCACCTCTCACATTTGGGGTTAATGATAGATATAATGTTTATATTTGATATTTATAAAATTATTATACCTATTTAATAATTATATCATATATAGATATTTTTACATTACTTTTTATAGGGGATACAATAACATTATTCATGTGTACGATAATGTATCACTTTTCGAAGTGATGTGATTCGTTTTCACTAATGCTTCACATGGGAAATAATGACAATAAAGTTAATAATTATATATTATATAAATGAAATAAATATGATATTAATAACATATTAATAATTATTAAAAGAAAATATATCATTTTTATTCATACCTTTTCACCTACTGAAAGATTATAACATCGTTCGTGTACGTGTAGACTATCACCTTCAAGAAGCAATGTGACTCTCTCTTTTCATCACCACCATAAATGGATGACATGTGTAAATATATTTAAAATAAAATATATTTTTTATAATATTATTATCAATAATAAATGATAATATTATTATCAATAATAAATGATAATATATTACTTACCACATTTTCATAATGATCATTGAAAAATGGAAATCTTACTTACACACATATACGATTTACTGTCTCTATTTTCATAATGAAATTCCTTTATCCAACCCATATTTCTTGATTCACAAAAAATTATAATTGATTTAAAAACATAACACCCAAATACATCATTATATTTTCCATTAATACTAAATTTAATTTTTTTGATAGCATGCAATGCACAGAACACCAGGTTTAAACAAAACACAATTTAGTCACGCTTTACACACATAAATTAAAATTAATTTTTAAAACTATTAGAAAAATTATATTAAAAAATAATATTAATTTCTGAAATTAAAATTTAAAAATTCTCTCAAGGTTAATGTTTTGTATTTTGCTGAGAAGTTTCATTTTTTTATGAATAGTGAAAAATAGTAGATTATAATTGAAAATTGGATTATAGTCTAATTAATTTAAAATGTTGAATGATATTTTGAATTGCTTTTAAAATCAATATATTTCGATAATTTATATATTATTTAAATTTTTTCATTATAATCATTTTTATATTTACTTTTTATATAAAACCATTGTAATATTTTGATCATTTTCATATTCAAAACCTGTTTCTCACTATGTTTCTGGGATTAATTTCCAATTAACTTTTTCCCACCTCTGCAGATTGAATTTAGTGAAATAGATTAAATTTTTGTAATCAGTTAAATCTATACTTTCTAATTATGTAAAATTAAATTTTGAGTAAAATTGTTAGTGAAAACAGTCAAAATTAATTATAATGAGTAAGGAAATAATGAGTTTATCTATTGGTTAAACATAGAATATATAGTGTAAAAATGACCAAATACTATTCCAAAACTAATTTTATGGACATATGTATTACTTATAACTTATATTATATCTAATTTACCATTAGTGGGGCATGTTTACAAAAAACAATATTGGTGGAATTCACTCATTCAAAAAATTACAAGTGTGCCACTCACCCCCTTATAAAAGGACACCCACTTTCTTCTCCACTTCGCTCCTTCAAACCACGCGGATTAGAAAATACATACCCAACTACCTCTCCAACCTTAATATATTAATCCTATTAGCATTAATTTGGGTATAAGGGAATCATAGGATGGTATTATTGTAAACTAATGTAAGATATATAAAGAAGAGTAATATTCTTCAACAAGAATCCTTATTTTACTTATTTCTCCACCTAATTAAATTGTTATTATATCTTGGTGATATAATAACATATCTATATTACATATATTAGGTTTTTTAATAATAATGGTATGACCTAAAACCATACACACTTCCATCAGATTGGTGGTGAAATCATCTTTCTTATGTACGGTAGACTACCTCCTCGCAAACTGATGCCATTCTTTTTTCTATTAACACCTCTCAAGGTTATGAATACATTTTTAAATAACATTTATAAATGATTTATATTTTATTTATAATAATAATATTATTATTTAATAATTATATCTTTCACACCTTTATGCTTTCCATTTTTTGGTATACGATAATGTTGCTCGAGTGTATGACGGACTACCACCACAAGAAGCGACACAATTCTTTCAAGATTTAAATGGAATATATTAATCATGTATTTTATTAAAATATGTAATTAATATAACATAAAAATGAAACAATAATTATAATATAAATAAATATCATTTACTTTTCTATCTTTCAGTACAATGAGAAAACAGAAATATCGTTTATATGTATGTATGACCAACTGTCTCCATGAAATGTGTATTCTATTTCCTATCACTAAATATTAGGGACTACTATAAAGTAGTAAACAATGAATATGTATTATATTTATATCATGATTATTATTCAGGATAGGATATTATATAATAATACTGACAAGAACTGGAATATTCTAGATAATGAATTGATGGAAAAAAAGGAAATTAACACTTCAAAATATGAAATTAATGAATGGTCGTTAACAAAATGGTCATAAGATATTATAAAAGGATCATATATGATATTATAAATATTTATATGGTTCTATAATAATTTAATAACATTTTCAAAACCATTATATATGATTTTAAATAATATTCAACTTACAGAAGTGTAAAGTATGGGATTTCATCTCAATTTTATTTCATTGAGGGATATTGTATTATTATAAACGTAGTTTATTTTATATAGTGTATATACTAACCATATGAAATAAAAAATAAGTAATAATTAATTATAAATGGTATTTTATGTTTAAATTTTAATTATTTCACCCAAGGTGATTCGATTTTAAAATTTCCATGTAATAAAATTTATTTTGGAATCCAACTTCCTTTTTTGATCGTTAACTTTCTCTTAAAACACTCAATTTTTTTTAATAATATTTCATTTGAAATTAAATTTCTCTTATATATCCATATTATATTATTAGGTATAATATTTTTTATTAAACCATACAATATTTTTACATATATTCTTTACTTCAGATGTTATTTGAATAATTGGGGAAATATTGATTAATATATTTCCTTTATTTAATGCATATATTTAATGATAAAAAATATTGTTAATGAATTAAATAGATTATTTGATAATTGAGAAATTATTTGGAAATGATTATAAGAAACCAGTTTTTTCTATAAAAGACTTTGGAATATTCTTGATGTTATTCCAGAGTAGTGCCTTCAAACGGCGTATGATTCTGAGCCCCGGTTTGGCCGGAATTAAATTTTCAGTGCATTCACAATGGGAATGCTAAATAAATGGGATAACTCCTAAACGGTAATTAGGATCCTAAATATGCATGTACCGATGGGTCCAATATGGGTTGTTTACCCCAGGAATGACATAGAACATGTCGGCGCGGGACATTGGGACCCCCCACCCTTTAGCGGAACATTAAACAGATAAATAATTAATTTAATTATTTGTTTAATGGTTAAACGTAGGTATCTCTTAAATGGTAGCTCGAATTGGGAAACCTAGGGCACAATTGAGTCTGGTGCATGTCATTTACCCTAGGAGGGGTGCAATTTTCTCGGGGGCGGGCCTTTTGTAAAAAATGTCACCCAGGGGAAAAGTGGTCATTTCGAAATGTCTACTTAGTGATTTTTATCACTGGAATTCTTTTTGAATAACATTGGATAGAAGTCTCAGAATTGAAATACGATACTTCTGTTGAGTTTGTAATGGGGCATTTTGCCTATATGTGAGATAAAATAGGCGGGTATGGAGGTTTCAGAATCCGCGCCTGTTGGTAGAGTTTTAGTGAATTTTTATAAATTCATTAAGTGTTGAGGGAAGTCTCATTTCCTTCTCTCTCTCTCCCTATCTCCCTCTCTCCCTATCTCTCTATACATTCTTCATCGTTATTCTCTGGATCAAGTTGAAATCTTCATCAAAACTTTGGCGGTTCGAAGGTGGAGCCTCGCGGACGCATCATCTATGACACGCATTAGAATCAAGGTAGGATCTCTTTTGTTTTTGAGCTCCGATTCAATTTCCACTTCTATTATTGGTTTCACTATTTGTTTTTCTGTCTTTATTTTACAAAATCATCGATGGCTGCACAAACACAACCATCGATCTATGTGTGGAACCCCGTTCTTCGTTCCGTTCTTCGCAAATACCCTCCATAATTTTTGGAAGCGTCAATCGGCCGTCAGATCATCGATCAAGGGTAGGCGTTGTGAAGGAATCACCCCAAGGATCCCAAATATTTTTTCGGTTTTGGAATCGGGCCACCAGAGCAGTGGGGACAGCCATCAGAAGTTTCAGCTCTAGAAAGGATGGTGGCCGGAGTTCGGGGTGGCGCGGCGGAGGAGTCTGCGGAAGAGTAGAGGGGTGCTGCCGGCGTGGCGTCACGAGGGACTGTCAGGCAGCGGGTACGGTCGTGCCGGAGGAGTCTATAGGAGGAGATGAGGCGGTTGTGGCGTTAGCATGGTTTGTCGAGGCGGAGAAGCTCAGTGGGAGTCCATGTGGCCGGGACGGCGAGGTGGTGGCTGGGTGTACATATCAACAGGAAGGGGAGTCCGAAGAGGGGTTGGCGGGTCTTGGAGGCGGGCACAATGGGTGTCGTAGTGGAGCACCGGGGTGGTGCTGCATCGAGCGGTGTAGGCCGTGGCGAGGCACGATGGAGGGCTGCTGGGGTGCGCTGGCCTGTCGCGGTCAAATGAGGAGGCCTCCGAGGAGCTAACCTCCGGGGAGGAAACCGCGGACAAGGAGCCTTGGTATATGGTACCGGCTGCGCGACGTGGAAGACCGGCAAGTTGGCCGATCTGTGTGGAGAAAACCGGACCTGCTCAGGTCTGGTGCTGTTGGGAGGGTTACGGCCAGTGGTCCACAACAAACTGGACCAGACACACGGCTAGGCCGGCCGTGGTGGACTGGCCCGGTTGGGCCCCTTGCATTCAAGGGGCCATATTTCCTAAACGGCTCGTCCAATTGACGCGACGTATACGGCTGTAGGTCCATGATAACATGATGGACTTTTTTGAAGTATGTTTTAGGGTTTTGGGGTTCTACACCCAATGACGGGTTCCCTGAAACGTTTTACTTTAATAATACTAATTGTTATTAAAGTTGCGTCGGATGGGGTTTACGAGCCAGACGTCCGTTTAACACGACGTTAGAGGAGCTGTGGCCCTGAAGCTGAGTCTGACCTTTCAATGTTGGTTCGCATCCTTTTTGGGTTTGTTTCGTTGCTCGTTCCACAAAACGATTAATATTAATAATTAATTAATTAATTATTGCGTTGGACCTAATTCCTGCATTGGATGTACGATTGTTGCGCCGTCAGCAGTAGCATGACCACATTCCTCGTGTGGACTTTTTGAGATGCTTTCTGAAGCGTTCGGGTTGTAACAAGGTACATGCCCCATAGGGCCTAGTTCGCACATTTTAAAATGCAACACAACTTTTTCACCTGACATCCGTTTAGAGTGAATTAGCACTCATTTATGATTGTTTTTTTCTGAGGGGATTGTGACGGCACAATCCGCCCGCCTAAATTCAGGCTCGATGTGTGGTCCCTACAGGGCCCTATTTGTATATAACGCGAGGAGTTGCAGCTTCTGCATTCGGAGTCTATTTTAGGCGCCATCAACGACGTTGTGACCCTGGCATCATGGAGAATTTGACCAGGGTTGTTTCAGGCATTGAAGTCGGAGTTGAGGAGTGGGCCCCATGAGCCGTCTCTTAAGCTGTGTGTAGCATACTGTGACTTTTTCAAAAGGCGTCTTCTTAGGGAATATAAATAGTCAATTTAGCGCGCTTTTACAAGATAATCGCGGTGGTGCTGTTTTCCTGACCACTTTTGGGACCGAGGTGTTGGCCCCACGAGACGTTGTATTGGTGTAAAGCGGCGTCAAGTAACGTTTTCATCAGGAGCCCATTTTCAGCGAGTAATTAGTCTATCTCGTGTTTTTTTCATGAGGATTACAATGGTGTAATCTGTTTAGGCGAGCCGAGCCTCTTACATGATCTTATTAAATGTGGAAATATGAAAGGATGTTGGTTAAGGGATTCTTTGGATGTACTCCAAACCAACACATGGTAGCGATGTTGGTAACACCCGGTGATGTCATTTGCAGTGCATAGTTATCGGACCAATTTTGGGTCTACCCCCCAACAGGGCTGGGCAGTGTCACATGATGACTCTTTAGGGTCTACCCTCCAGTAGGGTGGGGAAATGGGTCACCTGACGACTTGGTCCAGGTCTACCATCCATCAGGTCTAGGCAGTGGGTCGCCTGTCGACTTATTCCAGGTCTACCCTCCAGCAGGGCTGGGCAGTGGGTCACATGTTGACTTCTTCCAGTTCTACCCTTTAGTAGTGCTGGGTATTGGGTCACCTATCGACTTATTCTAGGTCTACCCTCCATCAGGGCTGGGAAGTGGGTCGCATGTCGACCACTTGGGGTTTACCTTCCAGTAGAGTCTCGGCAGTGGGTTACCCGACGACCTCTTAGGGTTTATCCTCAAGCGGGGCTGGGAAGTGGGTTACCTGACGACTCCTTTCAGACTCAGTCATTTCTACTAGGCTAGTCTTTGGATTTTATCTCTGACTATCATAGTGGGACCCTTATATTGTACGGGCTAGTGATGTGTTAACTTTGAATTTGAGCAGACATCTCGACTGTGTGAAAGTGGTGGTGTGTGGTTTCTCTTTCCCCAGAACTCTCAAGTATGAGGGACACATTCCCCACCAAGACACATCCTTGTGATGTAATCTAAAACTACACGTGCAAGTCAGTGCCGCCCAAATAGGATAGTGTAAAGGTACGGTGATTTGTGACCCTTGGCTTGCAGTTCAGGGCAGACGTGTGGAATACTGGGCATCAATGGTGTTTACTTCTGGGACTGCTGGCTACACACTTTCTGGGCTGAGCTATAGGATGGATATCCCCTTACGATCTTCTTTGGGTTTCATGATAGAGCATATATATTTGTATACCTTGTTCCAGTACCCACTCCTTGGGTTTTGGTTACTCTCCTTCTAGGAGAGGCAGAGACGCGTGGGGTATTACACGAGCTTTCTGTGTCTAGCTTCTCGTGGTTGGACGAGTATACTCCACTGATATATGTAGAGAAGACTCAATGATAAGTTCATCTTCTCACCTCTTCTATCACCTTGTGTTTGGACGATTCTACTTCCATTCTCTTGTTGGGTTGAGTTGTTAATCTATTGTAATCTTTACTGCACTCTCTATTGTACTTCTTTACATTTACCTGTTCGATCTACTGCTCACCTATTCAATACCTCTTTTGTTGCTCCCTCGGTCCTTTAGGGCATCCTACAGAGTATTTTTATACTCACCCATGCTTGGTCTTTGCACACACATGGTGTGCCATTGCAGAAGATGGGCAGGTTGGCCATGATGTCAGAGGAGCTTAGGATTTTATGATCTTGGACCACATCCAGTGGTCATAGTTGGGTTCCAGGTGTGGGACTCTCCCAGGTTTTTTAATTTGTTTACCTATTGCCGGGTTGTGGCACTATACTGGTTGGGCACATGTTTTTCTCCATTTCTTTTCAGTTTACCTTCAACACATGCTTTGTACTATTTATAGGTCGATGCACTTTGTGGTTTATTTATAGCATATGGTACTTTACTTTTCTTTTTACTCTACACTTTTTCATTCAGTGGGCTGCGTTTGTGTGTACAGGTACTCAAGAAAAGGCCTCTCAGAGTTGTTTAGCCTTCGACGCTTGTCGCCTACCCCTGGCCTATGGAGGCGGGCTTGGAGTAGTTGCGGCTCGAGACCGGGTAGGGTCGGGTCTTGAAAATGATGTTATTAGTGGGGTATGTACTTTATATGACCCTTGATGCATCAAATGGTCTCATGAGACAAATTAGATGAAAAAATTAAATAGGCTTCCACATGTAGTTTTGAATTTTCTTTGGGATAGGTATTTATAGTACACTTTCATGTGAATGATACATTAAATCCAATAATTAATAATTTCCTTTATTAAGAAGTCAATTAGTATTATTATTGTCCAATATAATTTTTCTATTAAATTTACAATGGATGCATTTCATTCTCAGTTAATTGATTAAATGGTGTGTGTTTCAGTTATTTAGTTTTCTATATTTATTATGCCTTAACAATATATTTATTTGGTATTGGTGTTTAGTTTTCTTCCATTCAATGTTTATTATTATTATTATTGATTTTTGATACCTTCCATTTTACTTAAACATTACTTATCATTTTATATCATGATTATTTTTTCCTTTCACTATGTTATAAAGAATTGATCTATAAATGAGTTTTCAAATATGAAATTTATTGTATTTTTAATTGTATTGAATATTATTATATATTACTAATGTAAAATGGGTATCATATATGTATCTAGTTATCCAAAACATTTAAAATTATTGGTCCTTTTGGATTTGACTTCTTGTATATGTGACAATGTAATAAAGTAAGGCACTGGAAGTAGACTATAGTGGTCGGGGTCATTATTGATAGTGTTATTGAAATTTTAGTGAAAAATTTAGGAACAAGATTTATTAAAAATTTGATTGGGGAAAATAACCATAATATATACAATGAGTGTAATTATAGAAGAACATCATAACGATTTGTTAGGATATTGATTATGCAATTTTTCCTTGCAATACATCCATATATAGATACTAAAAGTGGATATGGTTCTAATACCAAGGTACATATGTGTAATAAAACCAAAAAAGGCACATAAGAATTTACTCAAACATTTCATGGTACTAAGGAATGAGTCCTAATGTACACCTTGTTTGACACTCAATGGGATATTCTTTGGATAATTCATTTTTTATTTATGTACCATTATGAAGTATTTAAAAGTAATTATATCCCTAAATGAATCTAAATCTTATGATTATGAGATAAAAAATTCCAAAAGAAAAATTAATTTATGTCATTCATTAAAAATTATCATTTAAAATTCACAATTTTATTTGATAATCTAGTATATACCAATGTTTAAAAATGGAGCTTGGAAGGAAGAATGGTATCAATACTCTTATAAAATGTAGATAATTCTCTACCAAGGGAAAGAAGACATGTAGTATTGGAAAGAAAAAAATTATGGCTATACTTGGGCTACTTAATCACCTTGACCAGATGGAACAACCTATTCTACAAAAATATTTTACTCTGTCGGATCAGATTATGTCGAAGAAGAACCCATCAATCAGGGGGACTTCTAATATATTTATAGTTTTGAAATGTATTTTGTATCTACTACCTTGGGATGTGGTGAAAATTAAATGGACACAGTCATAGATTATTTTCACAAACGTAATTCTCATCAATAGTGGTCATTGATCTAGAATACTAAGGACGAAAAAGAAATGGGACTCAATGAATAGAAATATTATAAGAATACATTATTCAATATAAAATTTCCCTCAAGAGAAGAAAACAGAGATGAAGAGAAATATATATATATTAAAGAAAAAGGAAGTGGAAAGTGTAAAATATTCTGAATCTACCTTTACATGTTTATCTAGGTATGCTATATATTACACGCACAACACAGAGTGTAGGAATGATTGGGTTTTTAAAGGGAATAAGCCATGTCTCTGAATGGAATTGGTATCTCAATATTATTATTTATATCATGAAATATTTTTTATTTACATAAAAATAGAGAGTTAATTCTCTTAATATTATCTATTTATGGTAATTCAATATAATAAGAGGCAATTCATTCACCATTAAAAAGGGAATAGGTCAAATAATAATTACAAAATATGAAATTTTCCACCCAGTGAAAAAATTAGAAAGAACACGTTGGGAAATGATTGAAGGGATTGGGAGTATGTTATATGTGAGGAGAGAAAGGACCCTAGGAAATTGAATAAAGAGGTAATAAGGAAACAACTAATGTATAGTGTTTCAATTTTAGGTTTATGGGCACTATGAAAATGAGACCCTCAAATTCTAAGGAAAATTAACCTGGAAGGGGCCAAGCGGTACAAATAAGCATATGTTATCACTAAAGATATGGTATAAGTACCTAATGATGTGGTTGATGGTAAATTAATCCAATATTAAAATTTATCGAATCCATTATTTGATTCCAGATATCAGATTATTTTATATTTATCTATTTTTTTAAAAAAAATAATCATTTATCTTTTGATTTAACAAGGTATTTGTTTGTAAAAACTCATAAGGGATATACCATTACCACAAATGTGTGATGGGAAGTATCTGTTATGACACATAAATGTTATTTATTTTATGAACTTATTGACATATCTATGGTTGAATTTGATATAATCCATGATATAAATTGGATTCGAAAATATGATTCAAGAATTGATTATATTTATAATAAATTATGACTTTTGAGGAAGGTGTAAAAATAATTATATTTAGATAAGAGACATTATCATCTAATTAAAATCTAGATCCACCCCCACCCATAGCTCTATTTAATGAGATTATTAGGGAAGAATATAATAAAATGTAGAGATAAAGTAGGTAATCATCAAATTGAGGATGTACCTATTGTACAAGAATACATTGATGTTTTTCATGAGGAATCACTTGAACAGCCCCCAGTGCGTGAAGTTTAGTTTTCAATTGAATTAATATCTAATAAAAGACAAGTATCAAAGACACCCTAGAGAATTTAAATTGTGGAATTAGTGGTGTTGGAGAAAAAACTGGAGGAGTTTATTCGTAAGGGTTTTATTCTCCCTAGCGATTCACTATGGGGATCCCAGGTTCTTTTCATTGAGAGTAAAATTTATATTTGATACTTTTTGTTGATTATTAGAAAATTAATGATATTATGAAAAAAAAATTATCACAAGACTCACATTGATGACTAATTTGATCAACTTCAACAAGGATAAAAATTTTCAAAGATTAATCTTTATTCAAGGTATCACCAATTTAGAGTAAAGAAGAATGAAATTCTGAAGAAAGTTTTTTGAATGAGTTATGAATATTATGATTTTATTGTAGTGTCATTCAGATTTACTATTGCACAATATATTTTTATAGATGTAATAAATATATAATTCAAGGCATACTTGATGATTTTATGTGGTATTAATTGATAATATTATATTGTATTATAAAAGATATTTGGACCACCAGAATAACATGTGGATCATTCCTAATATTCTTATAAATAAATAGTTATATTTGAAATTTAGATAGTTAAATTTATAGATTCAATAAGTATATTTTCTTGGACAAATTGTCTCCAAAAATAGAGTCTCAGTTGATCTGAAAAAGGAAAAGGTATTAAAAGAGTTTCTTACACCAACAATCAAATTTTAGGTAAGTAGTTTCATTGTATTTACATGTTACAATCTAAAATTCATTCATAATTTTTCTCGATTGGCTTACCAATCATCCAAGCCTAAACCTAAAGTGTTTTAGTTAGTTTTCACAACAGAATATGAAGAGTGTTTTTATGAACTAAGTAAAAACTTATTTAATTATATAGTTTTGAATCTACCATATATAAGAGATGTATTTTTATATATAATGACTCATAAATGTAGGTATTTGGTTGTTTCCTAATGCAAAATGATAAATTTACTACATATGCATCGAATAAATGTATTATTCAAGATTAGAAATATCCATACAATGATCTTGATTTGGAAGATGTCATACTTAATTTGAAGATATGAAAACAATATATCTATGGTGAAATATGGGAGATATATACAAAATATAAAAGTCTAAAAAAATTGTTTCATAGAATGAGCTCAATATTAGAAAAAGGATATGGCTCAATCTATTCAAGGATAACAATTACTCAATAAACTACCTACTGGGGGTAGAAAATTTTTGTAGCACATGCATTGGGAAGGAAAGATCATGGAATTATGACCCAAATGAGGATTGAGAGAGATTATATGCTAATGGATATAATAAATTTGGATATGGGAATTACAAAGGAAGGGGATACATAAACAATTTTTCAAATGATTTAAAAAACATATTTATTATTGAATTATAATAATTCTTGATTTGATTATGGGAAATTTAAAAAGAAAATTAAAGCCATGAATGATGGTAAATTGACATACTTCTTTTGTGAATATCATGTTCTAAAATTTGGAAGGAGATTATAGGTTCCATATATACCTAAGATAAAAAAATTTAATTTTTGGAAAATGATCATCACTGAAAATTAACTATATACCATGGTAACACATATAGGTATAGGGATTTGAATGAATTTTTTTTGTGGGATCACATGAGGAGGTAAATTGATGATTATGTGCCCAGATTTTTAGTTTTTTGACAAGTTAATGGTTTGAGCCAGCATCCAAGAGGATTCATTCAACCTCTTTTTATTCCTTTGTGGAAATGTGATGAAATTACTATGGAATTTTTCATGGGATTACCACTGAATCATAAAAATAATTATTAAATATGGATTATCGATGATTTCCTAACAAAATATACACATTTCCTTACTATAAGATATGATTTACCTCTTGATCCACTCACAATGATATATATTAATTACGTTTTGAGACTTCACGACAATCCTTTTTTAGTTGATTCAAATTGAGATCCCTATTTAACATTACAATTTTGGAAGTCTTCAGAAGGATCATTATACTCAGCTTCATATGGAAACTACCTTCCATCCTTAAATTAATGGATTGTCTAAAAGAATAATTAAAATAATGGAATATATGTTGAGGTAATTCTTGCATTATTTTCATGGTATGTGGGATCAATATTTACCCCTAGGGTAGTTTGCTTATATGAATAGTTTCCAATCAAGTATTCAAATGGTGTCATATAATGCATTAGATAGAAAGAGAAGTCACACTCCAACTTCTTGTGATGATATTGGTGAAAAAAATGCATAGGCCCGTAAATTTTTTAGGAAAGAACTGAAAATGTAAATGATATTTTGGCTTAGACTAAAGTGTTTCGATGTAGGAAAATGAGTTATATCAATTATTATAGGAATGATTTGGAATTACATGTAGGAGATCATGTTTTTCTGAAATTATATCCAAGGAAGAGAGGTATAGGGTTCAGTAAGAATGGGAAATTGAAATATAGGTATAATAAACCCATTGAATTCTTAATGTAATATGAATTTTTTCTTATCATTTTGAAATGTGGCTAAAAAAATCAAAAGTACAGGATGTGTTCTATATATATTTTATACAAAATTACATGTCATACCCAATGCATTTGATCACCTATGAGGAAATATAATTGTAAATTGATCTATCTTACTATGAAAAAACCATCAAAATTATTGATACCAAAGAAAAAGTATAGTGGAATTGGAATACTTGTCTGGTAAAGGTACTTTGGAGAAATCAAAAAATAGAAGAAACAACATAATAACTAGAGGATATTATGAAGATGAAATACCCTCATATTTGTATCAGGTAAAAGACATGAAATTTTGAGGATTAAATTTTTGTAGGAGGAAATAATTTTTCACCCAATGACTTTATAATATTTTTTTTAAAATTTAATTTTTTTATAGCTTGCAGTGCACGTAACACCAGGTTAATTCAAAAATCTATTTTGACCCATATTTTACACTTTATTTAAAATTAAATTTCTAAAAATGTAGAAAATTTATTTTGAAAAAATTAAGTTCCTTTTTTAAATTTTAATATAAAAATTTCATATAGTGGTTTTTCTATTTTTATTGAGAGGTTTCATTCTTTAATAAATAGGGAAAATATGGATTTTAATTAAAAAGTGGATTTTCATATAAATAATTTATAGTGTTAATTAATATTTTGAATTGATTTAAATGAAAATTTAGTTCAATTATAAATCTATTAATACATTTTATGTCATAAGAATAATTTTTATATTGAATTTTTGATATAGAAACATTTTAATCTTTTGAAAAAATTTACTTTAAAAACCAATTTTCTTGCTAAGTTTGTAGGATTAATTTTAAAATATTTTCTTTCTAATTATATGGATTGAATTTTAAAAAAATGATTCCATATTTTGGAATAATAATAATTTAAATTTATAATAAGGTCAAATAAATTTTTGACTAAAATTATTATCCAAAATAATTAAATTAATTACAATAACTAAGTAAAAACGAGTTTACTTACTGGTTAAACATAGAATATATGGTGTGAAAATGACCCAAAACTTATCCAAAACCCATTTTATTGAATTATTTAGACCATATCCCTTCATGTATTTATAATTTACCATTTTTTGGGCATGGTGAAATGAAACAAAAGTGGCTAGAATTCATTCTTTCAGAAAATTAAAACTGTGCCCCTCACCCCTTATAAAAGGCCACCACCTCTTCAATCCACTTCAATCCTTCAAAAAACTATATTTTAGAAATAAATTCCCAAATAAAATCCTAATTTCCACTTATTATCATATATACCTTATATTTGACATAATTCCATCTCAGTATGGGTTTTTTTAATCTAAAGTAAGATACATGAAGAATGGGTAACATTCTCTAACTAGCATCCTTATTTTACTTCTTTATCCACCTCCATTAATTTTTTATTATACCATGATGATATAATAAAATAGTTATATTAAATATAATGGGATTTAATTATAATAATGGTATGACCTACAACCACACACACTACAATCAAAAGGGATACAAATTCATCATTCATGTGTATGACAAACTAACTCCTTGCAAACAGATGTCATTCATTTTCCATTAAAACCTCTCAAGATTGGTAATAATGATGAGAATATTATTAATATATTTTATTTTTTTATTTATATATTTTTATTATTATTGAATTATTATATCACACATACCTTCAGGATTTCCATTTTGTAGGAATACAATAACATCTCTTGGGTGTGCGGCTGACTACCGCCTCATGATGTGATTTGATTTGTTCACGGTTTATAAGGAATGTATTAATTATGGGTTTAATAAGTATATTTGATATATATTAAATAAAAATTATACTTAATTGATAATAAAAATATATATTGTTTACTTTTCCTTCTTTCATAGTAGTATGAAAAAGGAAATAGCCTTTATGCATACAAATGACCTACCATCTTCACGAACTGTGTATTTCGTTTCCTATAACTAAATATTATAAACATATCAAAATAAATATAAACCAAATATATGTGATATTTATATTATTATTATTATTATTATTCTGGATATGATAATACTCAATAATATTCACAAGAACCTGAATGTTCATGACAATGAATGAATGAGAAAACAAGTAAATTAACACCTCAAATGATAAAAATAATTATATATTATTAAAAAAGGATGGTAAGATATCATAAAAGGATAATATACAATGTAATATATGTTTATATGGTTCTGGTATAAGTTAAAAACATTTTTAAAACTATTATAAATTATTTTAAATCATGTTTGACAAAATTAAGTGTAAGGTTTGGTATTTCATCTCAGTTTCATTTCATTGAGACATATTGTAATATTATGCATGTATATTATTTTAAATGGTTTATATACTTCCCATTTAAAAATAAATATCATTAATATTTCAATATTTACGGTATTTTCTGTATCAACATTAGTTATTTCATCTAAGTGGATTCTATTAGAAAATTTAAGTGATAAAATTTATTCTTAAGTCTCACTTTCTATTATGATTGTTAAATTACTCTTGAAATAGTAACTTTATATTAATAAATTTAGTTATAAATTAAATTTACATTAAATATAAATTTTCTTTTTTGATGGATATGATTGTTTCCTAAAATTTATACGATTTTTACGTGCGGTGTTGATATAAAATTTCATTTTATTAATTGGAAAAATATTGATAAATAAATATCCTTTACAAAATATGGATATTTTATGATAAGGAATATTTTTTATTAATTAAAATTATTATATGATATATGTGGAATTGTTTGGACCTTCATTGACGGGTGGAGACGAAACTTTATAGAGACACTCATTGTATCAATAGTTCCCCTAAGGAAAATCAATTTTATAAAATAAACTGGTCCCAACCTATAGTTTTAAACTATGTGGAGGATAGATCTTGACAGTAGAGTTTTAAATATTCTTGATACATTATTTCAAATAATTTAAAATTTTCTTCCTTTATAAATCAATTATTATTATTATCCATGATAGATTTTCAACAAAAATATCTATGGATGAATTTCATCCACGATTTCTTTATTAAATGTCATGTGTTTCAATTATTGACCTTTATATCTTTATTATTACTTATAATGATATTTATGTGGAATATATGTTTAGATATACACCATTCCATGTTGATTAAGATTATTTATTCATGATATCTTCAATTTTACATAAACCTTACAGAGCATTTGATCTCTTCCTTGTTTTGTTTCCTTCCCCCGGGTTATGAAGAGGAGATAATTGAATGATTTTCCATTATGTAGTTTGTATTATTATTTATGTATTTCATTTTATTTTATATTACTAATGTAAAATAGGTAGCATTTATATATCTAGTTCTCAAAATCTACTAAACTTGTCGGTCCTTTGGGATTTGACACCTTCGCTCTAGATCAATATAATAAAGTAAGGAAATAGATCGTGGATAAAGGGAACAAAGTCAATAAAATAATTATGATAATTATTTTAGTGTAATTATTCTGTTTATGGTTGAAATAAAATCTTAGTAATTGGATTGAAAATAAAAAGTCAAAAATATATGAAAAACAACGCAGATATTACCCAAAACATGATTTTGGTAAGGAATTTTTAATAAATATGTAATAAAGGACATTAAAAAAATATATGAAAAAACATATGTAATTATTATTCTATAATATATGTATAATAAACATATATTTGTCATATAGGAGTTTCTAAATAGTACATTGAAAACAGGGACTCACGGTAATGGATTCTCTAGTCTCTCTTTTATTTTTGAGAGACATATGAGGATTAACCACTTTTTTCTTTTTTGTGGTGTATATAATTCTCCTTTGAAATTTTATATCATTAATATTCTTATTTTAATGATATTTAATGTTTCATTTGAATTCATTCTTTATTAGATATTACGATTCAAAATATTTCAAAATTAATATAGAATTTTGATCTCAATTTGCCTTCTTTGAGACGTATGTTATGTTATCCACCTATATTCTTTCATGAGGTGTACATATACCCACATTGAAATTTAATATCATGAATATATTTTTCAAACTAATATTTTATGTTCTATTAATGTTATTATTTCATTGGAATTATGTTTCAAAGTTACCAAAGTGGTAGTGATTTTACGTTTCAATCTCATATTTTATCATGATTGATTATGATTAAGTATCTGATGATAAAATCATTTGATCCATCTCTCAATAATTTTCATAAATTTTCTTATCCTTTTAATATTCATGTTATTTAAAATTAATATTAACATTTTTACAATCTTTGGTACATAAAATAATTGATATTTTTTTAAGAAAATATGACTTTATTTCTCTCTTTGGTTAGAAATCCATTTTCTTTCAAAACCATGTATTTTAAAAAGTTTTCTAAATATATTTTAAAATTACAAAAATAAAATTTAATGAATTTTTTTTCCAGGTGTGACTTTTGTAAAATTTTTCTGAAATGAATCTTCTTGTCTTTTTTAAAACAATGCCTGTTTGTATTTTACCAAAAAAGTGAATGGAATATTTTTTTTAACATGTATGACTTGTATAGAATTTTCTATCACCATGAACTCAAATTATTTGACTGATTCCTTAACAAAATTTCATTCTTTTCTCCAAGAAAATTATTTTCACATTTTGTTCTGCTTTTAAATGTGTTATTAACGATATTTTCCTCCAACATTTGTTTAAATGATTTTTAAATATTCTTTTATAAGTTTTAATGTTTATTTTCAAAGATAAGGATTTCCAAAATATTTTTTAAAGTGTAGTTTCTACAAATTTATTATCAAATAATTTTTTTTTATCAAAAAACGTTCCAAGTAGTTTTGTGTTCAAAATGATTTTTCATTTTATATGAAATACTTTGACGTAATTTCTTCCATACTGTGGATATGATCCAAGGATAGAATTTTTAATTCTTCTAATAAAGGTTTATGTTTATAATGATGGGATATTTATGAAACCTATCCCTCTTTCGTATTTTATTACATGGTTGAACTCTTATAGAACAATTTTTATGTAGAAATTTATGATATGATGAAATGATGAAAGGATTAAAAAAAACATACTTCTTTCTATTGGTTATGAAATGATGAGCTATTTATGAAATCAATTTCATTTCATGTATTATGATATAATGAATTTTTTATGTTCTCAGGAACACTTTTTTATGATTTTCAATATGTGAAATGTGGGATGTATATCTATTTCCAATGCATTAGTTAATGATACATGTTCTATTCCCATAATGCGTACAAATGTGGTCATACAATGACCAAAAAAATAAGGTACACAAGTGGTTATCCCAATCCCGATGTAGTTAAACTGGTGGTTAGCCCATTCCTGACATTTTATTAATATATTGGTGGGTATCCTTAACATAATATTTTATGTTCTTATATGTATTCCAAAAATATTGGTCTTATCTCATTATCATTCTCTCATTTCTCTTGTTCATTGATTCACTTATGATTCATGTCTTATGAACTTACAGTATTTATTCCATAACTTGTAATTTTAATCATTTACTTGTAGAGTATCATTTTCAAATGTTTTGATAATGTTCCCATACCCTTATGCTCATGTTATTCTTATGTATTGCTATTTTTTACCCTCAATGAGCATCTCATATCACCCTTTGTTATATTTTAATTCCTTAATTTACAAAGAACAGTTTTAAGTAGGATTACTAAGGGATAATACCATTATTGGATACATAGATGATCCTATATGCATTAAGAATATTTTGTTTCAATTTTCCAAAGACACTAAATTGTATTGGCCCTCAGGCATGTGTTTGTGTAATGTAATGAATATTAATCTAGAAAATTTTATATCCTTGTATGAAAATACTATTTTTTGATAATGTGGATCATCATTGATCATCTTACTATTTCTTTTCATTTTACAGAAATAAGAGAGGGTCTACCTATTGATTTCCTTTCCAATATCTATATCAATGTAATGGTTAAGCTTCATTCGGAACTATTATTGATTATATCTCACTATGGAACTAGATTCACATAAATGTTCTTGAAGGGACTTCAAGGGTATCCCAAAACTACTATAACTTTAAGAAACTCTGATCATCCCCAGAATGATGGTTAGTCTAAAAGGACTATCCAAACTTTGGAATATATGTTGAGGTCATGTTACCTTTACTAAATTGGTATATGGGATCAATATTTACCTCTAGTAAAATTTTCATAAAATAATAGTTTCTATCTAAGAATCCATATATAACCATACAAAGATCTGTATCGTAATTGTTATTGTATGTTAAACAATAGGAATAAATTTGCAGATATAATGTTAGTTGGCCCAGATCATATAGAGGAGACAACTGTTAAAGTGGGAACTATTTAGTATCAAATTGAATCATTGCAAATATGAATAGTAGTTATGATAAAAATTAAATGAAATACATTGAATTTAATTTTTTTGGATCATTTATTTTATAAGGATTAACTATGGAATGGATTCATAAGATTTGGTACAAAGGGAATGTTAAGACCAATGTATATTTTTCCTTTTGAAATATTACAATGAATTGGGGTTGTAGATTTCTGATTATCTATCTACCCACCTTTTCCAACATATATTAAATATTCTTAGTTTTATTTATAAGGAAATAAATTCTAGATCCAACATATATTCTTACATATAATAGTATCTAATTGGAGCTTGACCTATCTTATAATAAAGAACATGTATTGATTCATAACACAAGAGATAAAGCATTGAGGAATAAAAAAGCTTTATGGCTAAATGTATATTGGATAAATAAAAAACTAGAAGAGGTAACCAGGTATCCTAAATAAGATATAATGAATCCATATCCATGTTTTTTTAACAACAAAAATATATCAACATTTCAAGGATCAAATTATTTAAGGGCGGAGAGAATGTAATACCTGAGAAACAACATAGTAGGTAAAGACCATATCCTAGACTATCACACTATAAATATCCATTATTCAACACATTATTTAAAACATAAATGTTTAAATTTGAAAATTAACAAACTAAATTCATTTTTGAATTTATCATAATAAAATTATCTTAGTATATTTTTTTGATATTTTTTTGAAGAGGTCGTTTTTTAGTTGAAAAATAATGTTTTCAAAAAACACGTAATTGGTATGGATTTATCATTATATAAGAATGAACTAGAATTTTAACAAAACATGTAATAAAATATGAATTTAAGGAATAATAATAATCATTTTTAAATATTATTTGAACTTATAAATCCTATTTCAATCAGTTTATAAGTAATTATAATGTTACATTAGTATATTTTTTGGAATTTTTGATGAATGAATTATTTTCATGGTGTATTCAGTTATTTATTACTTTAAAATCATTATAACCAATTTTTTTATAATAAATAATTTTATGCTATTAGAATTATTATTCGGGATAATTTTATCTCATATATAAATTTAAATCTTAAAAATTTTATTTATCTAAAAACATTTTTTACATAGACAAGTGTATTCATTTTTAAATTAACTTTTGAAATATTTAAATGATTTATTTAATAAAATGATTTTAAAATTTTAAATTATATTTATAAAATTATGAAAATATTAAATTCATATTCTTTTTCTAAAAAATTAATTACTAAGGTTAGAATTTAATTACCAAAGGGAAAGTAAATTTGGGAAAAAGATAAAAAGTTGAAACCAAAATACATAAAAAACTAAATTTTGTATTAAAAGGATTATATGAGGTTATTTTAGATCCAAATTAAATTCAATATCATATCTTATCATTTTTTCCATTAGCACTTGATTAATAACCGTACATTTTTGAAAATGTATTGGCTAATCTCAAAATTACACTTCAATTCCTTTATAAAAGGGTAACATCTCCATCATTTAAAGAATAATATATATTTCAAATTTATCCATTAAATTGTATATTTTATTTCATTATAGAACCATATTCCATGTCCAAATTCTTTAGTTCACCTTTAGTTCAAATAAGGCCCTCATTTACAAGGTGACTTTGAAGGAAATTTCGAGTCGCCAACCTGAGTATTATCAACTACTTAGTATAATTCTTAATTACCCTTTTAAATTTTATTAGAGAAAAACATATATAATTAAATAATTATAATTTATATAATATAACATTACTATATTAATATTATTCTCAATTTTATTGACTTAACCCACCCATTAATAAAATCAAAAACATTGTTCATGCGTTGTGCGAACTACCGCCTCCATGAAACAATGTGGTTTGTTTTCTATAACCTTATTTCAAGGTTTAATATAATGATGAAATTAAAGAATAAATATAAGTTTTATGAAATAATTAATGTTTATGTATAAAAAATTTGAGAACCTATTAATGATATGAACAACAAATGATCATCGTTCATTTAAAAATTAAAAATAAAAAATCTAGGAAGCTGATTTTTTCAAAATGGGTATGATTCTCACATCCATTACATATTCATATAATTACGTACTATTTTTTATAAATAGTATCATTGTTCTTATTTTTTAATTACACTTCAATGAAACAAACTAATATTCATTCATTAAATTGGGTTATGTTCATGTTTTGGTCGGTTTAACCACCATCTGGAAGAATAATACGCATTTATAATAGGGATGAATATGGAATGAAATTTAGGTATTTTATTATATGAATTTTAATTACTTTTTTATTGGTATTTTAAATATATATCTAATTAATAAATTAAATAAACGTACTTTGTTCATCAAAAATTAGCAAAACATTCTTATTATATACATTATCTTCAAGGATAAGTTTTAAAACACTAAAAAAATGAAATAGAAACATTATAAATTATTATATAAAATCCATGATAGTAACTTTAATGGAAAATAAAAAACTTAATATGTAAAAATAATGAATATGAATACCCATATTATGAAACTAGTAAAAATGATGAAAATTATAAACATTGATGTGAAAAATTAGAATAATTTAAATAGGTAATGATGATTTATAAAGATTATAATTGAAAAGGGATATGAGAAAGGTTATTAATTAAGTTATTAAAAAAATATTTGTTTATTATAAATGAGGTTAAAGTACATTTATTAATTTTAGACCATAGGTAATCATTTTTTATTTCAAATTCCTCTCTTTCGAACATGTTTTTTATTATGCACCTAACTACAATTATGTGTTGTATGTATAACATATTTAAGATTTTGTATCATCAAATTATTTTATTCAAAGAATAAAATGAATAATTTTAAGCCCCGTATTTAAGGATATTATTTTTAAATTTCTACCTAAGTAATATTTTTGGGTTTTCCATATCAATTTTCATTCTTTGGGACTAATTTTATAACAACCAGTTTTTATGACATTTATACATTACCATGGAAGAGTATTTTCTGTACTACACATGAAATTTAAGGGATTTACATATTTATATAGTTATCCATATCTAATATTATCTTTATTTAGGTGTTTACAAAACCATTTTAAGATAAATACATTGCAAAGTGGAAACCCAATCCTTTGATTTAGAAAATAAAAAGTGTATAATTTTCAAGAATATACCTCCCTGAATAGATACTATAAAGTGGATGTGGTTGTGGAATAGATGAACCTATGGGTAATAACCCTGAAACGTTTTTGTTTAGAATTGAATCAATCATCACACTAATGTGAGATGATTGGTACTAAGACCAGACACATTGTAAGACACTATAGTGGGATATGCATCAAAATTTTCACATTCTCTCGAAGAAAAAAGATAAATAATTTTTCCTGCCATTTTTTGGGGTCTCCAGCAAATGAAAAATATTGATCCTAATTACTATCTTTCATTGATTACTTATCATATTGGAGGTACCCATTCCCCAATATTTATTTGATGAGGTTTCTTAATATGAAATTTATAATACCTAATAACTTCTTAGTTTTTTAAGGGTTATTCCCCAAGACATAAGCATTATTCAATTTAATAGAAAAGTGTTTTATTTTTTTAATTTCTCATTATATGGATTACAATGTTTTTTTCAGTAGGAGGTTCCTCAGGGAATGGTATGAAAGGTCTTGCTTACTCTTATGGTGAATGTATTGGACATAATTCAGTGTTGGGTGGGGATCATAATTATACAAACCCTCGATGCATCAACTGTATCAAGAGACAAATCAATTTGCAATATGGTGTATACATCTTCCCATAACATGATACGTGTCTTGTAAAAAGTCCTCAAAATGTATTTTTGATGTATAATGTTATTTATTCCATTTTTTAGAGATCAATGATTATTTTTATCTATGTTTTTATTTATTTATATAGATATAGAAATCCCTCAGTTTATGTTAATTATGGATTCATGTTGAAACATTTTTCATTACTAATAACTTATGACATGTTTATGTTATATAAGCTTATATACTATGATAATTTTTAATTGGAATCTAAAATCACCAATATTTGTTTAAATATACCTAGTAAACATTGGGCAGGATTGTGTGAAATTTTCATTCATATGATGGAAGGTGTAATAATGTTCTCATAATATGTCTATATTATATCTTATGTTTTCAAATGTAATGTATGTATATATTTAATCCTTATATAATAAAAAAATGTTTGATATTTTTTTAAATACATTATTTCTTTTTTCAATGATGTACTATTACTACCATCACCAGGTTTTTGATGTCTGGTTATTATTGGTATTTCATTAAAAACTCTTTGTAAATGTTGTTAAATACATTTAACCAAAATCTTTTTCTATGATATTTATATTATTTAAGTACTATTAATTTTTACACATAAGCATTTTATTAAATTAATTTTCAATTATATTTAACATTATTTTAAAGGGGTTTAATAGAAAAATTACTTAAATTTTCTTAATAGATGAACTTTCACTCTCTTTAGAAATGTTTGAAAAGAATGATTACTTTTTACATTTAAGACTAAAAAATATTTTACCACTATAATAAACATTCCTTGAATTTAAGATTCCTTTTAAAAGTGTTCATGGATATTTTAATATAAAATTATTCTCTCCCTATTTTTATAATTTTTTACCATTTAATGACAATGATAGAAGAGGTTATTTTCCCCTAGTTTCAAAAAATATTTTAAATGTTCTTCTAATGGTATTTAAATCTATGATATCATACTTCAATGATTTATCTACTTCACTAAGATTATGATCTAATTATTGTATACATATTCATTATATTGATAGATTGATATGATTGTTTTAAAGATATTTTCATGAAACCTGTTTTATTTCCATAAGAAAAACAAGTAATGAAGGATGAAAAACTATTAAAATATTGACGTTGAAAATAAAATTTTCTATGTGTTATATTCATGTACAATACATGGAAATTTTTAATGATTATGGGTGGTCCAGATATATTTGATGATGGAAGGTGAGAATGATATAGATTATATTATGAGTGAGCTTAATATAGATTATATGAAAGGTGATCATGATATAGCTCTCGAATAGATTGTGTAATTTCCTTTTACCTAAATTGTAATATGGAGCAAGTTAACTAAGGATTTTTATCATGTGTATTTAACTAGGAATCAGATATTTTCAACACAAGCAAACATAGTTTATAAGGATAATTTTCTATGATACACAAATATATTCTCTATGATTTCTAATATTTTTTATGGTTACATTTATCAATATTGAAATCACATAGTTCATGATTATTGATTATTATGACTCTTGGATTTTTAAATCATTATTACATATATCATATTTAATTATCCAATTTTATATTGGTTTGAAATATCTTATTTTATGCTTATGAACCTTTATTATGTGGTTATACCCTTATCCTAAATTTATTCTCGCTTGTATAATCTAATTGTTAATGCATATGATACCCTTATTGGGCATTTCATCTCTTACATATTATGTTTCTTTTCCTTGGATTATGAATAATAATGTTGAATTAATTATTTTTAGAAAGGTTTCATGTCTTGAAACGTCTATTATAGATGTTGAAGACATTTTGTGACATAAGAAAATTTGGTTATAGTTGGAAATTTTATAACTATAAAATTTTATTATTGTTATGTAAAAGTTTTTCCTAATTGTCAAAAAATATAAACCTAAAATGTTATTTGTCACAAGAGTGATCCAATATTTGTTTTCTTGTTATATTTTTTTATGACTATATTTGGTTCATATTTCTCAGTATCAAATCCAAAAATAAAAATAAATATGTTTTTAGAAAATATACAAAGTGTAAAAGTTCTAGGATATGGTATATGGTATCAGTGATGGGTTCAGAAAAAATTAGTTATTATGGTATTTTTATGTTAGGTTAACATTATACTTATATATAGGTCTAAAATTTATGGTTGATAATAATTTGAAATGCATATACACCCCTTTTAGGGTTTTATGAGGTGGGATTTTAAGGTGATTAGGAGTGTTTTGGGATGAATTAATTGTAATACAACCATTGGGTATAGTATTCCTTTTAGTGAGAATATTATTTTTTTAGTAATGATTTAAAATCATATGAAAGTAATATTAATGGTGTTGATAATATTTAGGTTAGTATTATTTATTATTTTGATTTTATTATAGTGAAATGAGACAAATTTTTTATTACATTTGGGAACATATGATTTACCATATAGTTAACCATGGGATTGAAATATGATTTGGTGACTAAGTGATTAAAGTTATTTTTGATTAAGTACTCTATATTGGGGAAATTATATGGTTAAGGTGAATGGAAATATTTCTAGCTAATATGGGATTTTATTTAAAGAATAAAGGATGAATTATATTTTGTATGTATAATTGATTTTATTTTGGGATTATATTGATTCAATATATTAATGGAAAACATTAACATATTATAGAGATGGTTTTTATGTTTATCTTGGAATATTAAATAATAAAATATAGTTTATATTTATTATTTGATGTTATTTATGAAACATTTGAAGTGTCTTGAGGGAAGATATTTATGGAATTATTTATGATTTACTTTGGGTGTTATTATTGAGGAATTAGAGATTAAATGTTATATTTATTTTTATGAAGGTTATTAAATGTTGGATATTATATAGTGTACATCATTTGTGTTTTGATTAATGTCTATAGATATTATGAATAAATTTTTATCCTTTTATGGATATTATGATGTATTAGAATTTTATTTTAATGGTTTAGGCATGAATAGTTTTTATTTAAAATAAATTTCTTATAGTATGATATCCGATAGAATTAAAAATTAATTGAATCACAATGAAAGGATGAAATGTTTATTTTGTATATGAATGATACCAGGAATGTATATTTTCACATTTACGCAATCTTGATATAAAAAGAATCCACCAACTCTAATAAATTGATCCTGAAATAAAAGTGTGATCATATTTCCATTATTTCCATTAAATTGATGGTCTCAATTATCCTTAATGATTTATGTGTTTTTTGTAATTACCATTATAAAGACCCCATTCAATATTATTCACTGCCATAATTTGGACATTAATTTTCTCCCCCATGTTTATATTTTCACATCCCACTAATGGTAACCAACTTGGAAACCATATTATTTTATTACTATATATTACCTTCATATTTCCATTCAACACATTTACGAAGGTTTTTTTTATTATATTTTTATGATGTTGGTTATCAATGAAGGTATTTTTTAAAATATTATAAATGGTTTTCCATTCTTGTTCATATGTTTTATCTTCCACTACTGGTAATTTATTTTTTTTAAACATGGTTTAAACCATATTTATCAGAAATGAGATAAATCTGTGAGGATGATATTTCCTAAATGGGGTAGAATGTAACTCCCAAAATATATAGTTAAAATAATACCATTCACGATATATATTTTAACAAAAAACACAATTATTTAAGTTAATTATGATTCATAATAAATTATTATTATTGAAATGTGAATATTATAACATAATTGTTAAATTATCATGTATAAATAATAAAAACATGATTTTGAAATATATATATATATATGAAGGTTTTTTATAACGATAATATACAGTTTAATAAATTATAAATAAGTAACCAATTTCTAGTAAGGACATTTGATGCTCTAAAATAGGTTTTCCTAAAAATTATTATTATTTATTTTTATGAGAAAATATTATAATTAATTTATATTAAATATATAAATGTTATTTTATAAAAAAATTATCACTTTTGAAATTAACATATCAAAATTATTTGATGGATATGCTTTTCAATTGATTTTTTATAAAGATTAATTTTTCAATTAATGTCAAAGAATCCTAAATTTTTTTAAATATAATTTTTCTACGCATTAAGAACCCCCATTATTATTTAAATATGATCATAAAGTTAAAAAATAATTATTTAGTTATTTTTAATATAATTAACTACACTTTAATATGCAATATACTTTGTTTTTTTATAAGATCATTTTTGGCTTAAAATGAATTTTTCTTAAAACTGATTTCAGTTCATTTTACATATTTATATTAAAATTAATTTATACCACATCATGAAATTAAAAATTTATTTCATATTTTCTACTAGTTTGTTCAAATATGGTAATTGGTCACAATTATTTTTAGTCATTATGAATAGTAATTGTAGCAAATATACAACACCTTGGTAATGGTAAAATAGGTAAAACGCAATTAAAACAATGGGATAAGTAATTAAAATCACCCAAACACTTATACTTAAAGTTTTTTTTTTGTGTTTTTTATCTACCATAAGAATAAAAAATTAAAAAATATGTCATTTTCATTATACTTAACATTGATTGTAGAATTTATATTATTTTAATTAAAGGAAAAATTCAAAATTTCACTCTATTTGTTTTAATATCTCTAATATTTCTTCATATGTATAATAAGAGGTTATGTTAAGTTATAAGTTTTTATTTGAAACAATATTAAATTTTGTTTATCATGTTAATTTATATTTATTTTTAGTGGTGATTTAATAACCATAAATGATTGCTTAAAACCAAGAGAGTTCTTTTTCATGTTGTAATAAAATATAGAAAATAATTCTTAAAACATATAGAGTAATAAGATTTGGTAATTTATTACGTTAAATGATTTTTTTTGATTAATAGTATGAAATATTGATATGTTAAAAGTTTATATTCTAACTAAATTGAAATATTGACATGTCAAAAAATGTGACTAGCCTTTAAAATGACATTAATGGTATATTATGTTAAATATTATGTTATTTAATGATTTAATATTCATAAACATTATTACATGGCTTAGAAAATGGGATATGGCTGATAGTATTAAAAAATTCATTTATGAGTCACTTAATTTTATATTATCTTTTTTTGTCCCATAAATATTAAATAATATTGGTATCATGGTAATCATAAAAAGGGTTAATTTCGTGTTTAAAAAAATGAAATGTGTTAAAAATATTTTAAAATTTTATATTTTTTTTAAATGAAGGTATATTGACTCTTAATCATCCTATATTTAAAATATTTCAATTTTTTCAAATGAATAATAAATTAAATTTATATTAATTTAATACATTTTTAAATTTAAAGGTTTCCCCTCCCATAATTTATAATAGCTCACCCACTATACTCTCTTTTTACACATTTTGAGAATGATAGTTCAAAAAATACCTATCCAAATCTATACCCACTATCTCTTATCACTTATTATAGGTCCTTATCTCACTAAAACACCAAACCAATGAAGCTTATGTTTTTAATACAAAGTGGTTATAAAAGGAAAAGGATAAGTCCTAACTTACCAATTTTAGGTTTATTTCTTATTATACCTTATAAAAATATTATTAATCCATGATGATATTATAATATGAGTATCAAAACTATAATTAAATTTTACTATTACTGTGGTACAACCCCTTGTAATCACACTTTCCATCTACTAGGGAATGAAAACATCCTTCATGCATACACATAGACTACCACATCCAATAATCAATGTGTATCATTTCCCATAAATTCCACACATAGGTTCTTATAATTATTTATATAATGCCTATATATTATATTAATCCCATAGTTTTAATTCTTGAATGATAATATATCACTTAAATTCTCACCCTTTAATCAATTAAAAAATGTAAATTTTATTCCGGCATACATGTGAATTATTGTAACACCCCGCCCCTACCTCATTGGCTTGAGGTGGTAGTGAGGGTTACTTGGCCTTAAGCAACGTTCCCAAGGCGAAAAAGGCTGGCAATGAATGTCATGGGATTCTAGAATAAGTTGGGGAACGATTTTCCCTTAAGATAAAACCAACCACTCTATGATGCATGTCAATAAAACACCCAAACATGTATTCCCAAAGACCACCAAGTCATTCCACAATACAACCCAAAACCAACACAACCAGACATGTCCACCAACATTAGAGTACAAAGCGGAAACAAAAAATCCAAACACCACAATCCATGAATCCACCACAGCTCCACACCAAGCCCCAAGGTCCAAGATCCTCCAAGGAATCACAATGGTCCACTAAAGCAGGAAGATGCCTTAACTTTGCCCAAATCACGGTACACGACATCTACAACGACACCAAAGTGCCAAAGTAGGAGGTGAGTACTAAAACTCAGTAGGATTTCCCCAAATTACTTCCCTACACAAGACACTAGGATAAAACCATTAGCATATTTATATAAAATAGTTTACATAAAATAATAACAAGTGCAACCATTACTATAAGCCAAACATTCTCTTACCATGCCATCACACCCAAACCAAGCAACCAAGGGAAAGCTAACCAAACAAGCCACAATCATCCCAACATTTACACCATAGTACGACAATTCGATATTGTAAACCAATTCACAACAAACAACCAAAATGGTGGGACTTCCTCCCAACTCTTTCACCCATTCACACCAAAACAATCAAAACAGTGGGACTTCCACCCAACCCGTTCACCCATTCACAACTAGCGGTACTTCCCAACCACTACTCATATGGTGGTTCTTCTGACCACTATCCATCCTCTTTTTATAGTGAGACTTCCCGCCTACTTCCATACAAAATTTCAATCAATCCAAACCAAGCATAAACCCACCAAGGTCACAACAACATGCAATCAACCAATTCCATTGCAAATCAATCCAATTCAATAAATCACCCGTTTATTGAAAACCATTTTCCATGCCAAACAAAATTTCAATAAAAAACCCTTTTATTGAAAAACCTTTCTATAAACCATTTTCACAAATAAATTGTATCTTCCCATTTTAAAATCTTTATTTTAAAATCTACAATAATAGTATTTCAACATAAAACACCCTTTTCACCAAAAATCCCCAAAACCTCACCCAAGGGATTTCCAACCAATTCCACATATTCAATTCACAGTTAGTTTTCAGTACAACAATTAATTGTAACAAGGAACCACTAGTTCTATCCAAGTAGAGTCAAGATAGAAGCGACCTTCCTTTATGGATCTTGAGAAATCGACCCACAAGCCACCATACCTCAAATCCAGTGAACGCACCACCAAAACCTCTCTACATCACTTACCCTGCCATTCACAATCTTTAATATTAACATCCAAGGATACCCCAACCCTATATCTACACAAAAAATGTGTACATCCAGAAAACCACAAAAGAGAGGGAAGTAGATCTAGAGGAAAACACAAGAGATACAAGAGGAGAGACTTACCTGGGAGAAACCACCTTCAAACTGCCTGGAAACCCCTTTAAATCTCTTTCAAATCGATTGGGAGAGCACCCTTAACCCATGAGAACCCAAAATCCTGAGTGAGGCTTCAGTGGGAGGAATATTGGAGTTAAATGAGGCAATCCTGAGTGTGGTCGTGTTTTATAACCCTAATTTTTAGTGGCTGCATGGTTAGCCCGCACGGTTTGGAAAACCGTGCGCTAACCATGCGCACTCTACATCCTTGGGAGAAAGGGTCCGCATGGTTTCCTCGCATGGTTTGGAAAACTGTGTGCAGGCCTTGCAATGCCTAAAGTCTCCCTTGCATGTTTTCCTAGAGACCCACACGGTTCCCACTAACCATGTTAAAACCGTGCAACCCTTTAAAAGCCTCCAAACTCATCCAAAACCGTTCCAAACTCTCCCAACCTCTTCCCAACACATCTCATGCACTTTAAACACATAAAAATGCATAAAAAAGGCCACATACCTCAAACAGAGGGTGCTACATTCTCCCCTCCATTGGACTTTCCGTCTTTGGAATGTAGTGAACCCGCCCTTTGCTGAAAGAGCTTGGGCCACTGCTCGACCATCTCTTTCTCCTGCTCCCAAGACTCCTCTTGAATCTGACCATGTTTCCACAAAGCACAAAGTAAACTGATGTTTTTACCACCCAAGACTTTCTCTTGCCTATCCACAACCCGTAATAGAATGTGAATCAATGAAGCATCTTGTTCTAACTCAACATGATCCCATCGAATCACATGGTCATGATCCAGATAAAACTTTTTCAACTACGACACATGAAACACATTGTGCACCGCACTGAACCTAGGTGGAAAAGCCAAACGATAAGCCACCTCACCAACCCTCTCAAGAATCTCAAAAGGCCCAATATACCTTGGAGATAACTTTCCATGCTTCCCCAACTGATGATGTCCCAACCTAGGAGAGATCCTCAAGAACACATTATCACTCACCTCGAACAACAACGGCCATCGAAAATGATCCGCATACGATTTCTGATGACTCTGAGCCATCTCCATTCTCTTCCTGATCAACATGATCTTCTCTGTCGTCTCCTGGACAAGACATGGTCCAACCATTGAGAACTCACCCGTTTCCACCAATATAGTGGAGAACGACATGGCCACCCATACAATGCTTCAAACGGAGCCATCTGTATGGATGCCTGATAACTGTTATTGTACGAGAACTCAACCAATGACAAGTGCTCCTCCCACGAGCCACCAAAATCCATGAAACAATCCCGCAACATATCCTCCAGAGTTTGTATCCTCCTATAGGATTGACAATCCATCTAAGGGTGATACGCCGTGATCATTGTCAACTGCGTCCCAAGGGCTTGCTGTAAGGATTTCCAGAAACGAGATGTAAACCTCAGATCTCTTTCTGATACAATCGAAAATGGAACACCATGCCTCTTTACCAACTCCTGGGTATAGATTTTGGACAGATCCTCCATCATATGAGATTCACGAATTATAATGAAATGGGCTGACTTCGTTAGTCGATCCACTATCACCCAAATGGCATCGTGCTTTCTGGTCATTCTTGGGAGACCTATAACAATATCCAGTGCGCTCTACTCCCACTTCCAAATAGGGATTGGTAAAGACTACCACATTCCTACTAGCCTCTGATGCTCTACCTTGACCTGCTAAGAAGTCAAGAATCTCAAAATAAACTCAGCCACTCTTCATTTCATACAAACCCACCAAAACTGTGCTTTCAACACTTTACACATTTTATGAATTAATTGATGAACAGACCACCTGGAATGATGATACGCCATGAGAAGATCCTCCTGACAAGCAACCCGTACAACCATCCGATTCCGAAAACACAAAACTGAATCTCCAGTCAGTTTCCAACCCTCAATGGTCTCCCCACCATTGAGTCTCGGCCACATGGTAACACACTCAAAATCGGATATCGGTGCCTCCTTAACCAGGTCGTCCAAGTTATGAATCAATGAAACCGGAAAGAAGACTGCTCTATTGCCCTGGTCCTCACATTCCAACTGCATATCAGCTATAACCGACATCAACTGCCACTGGTCTAATGTCTGATTCACCACCTGATAATTTTATTTTCTACTTAATTCATCTGCCACCTAATTTCCCTTACCCTGAGTGTACATCAAGTCAAAATCAAACATCTGGAGATATACCATCCATCTCCTTTTCCTCAAGTTCAAATCCCTTTGTGAGAAAATGTGCATTGAGCTCTAATGATATGTATATACCATGAAATTCTCACCGAAGAGATAATGATGCCATACTTTCAAAGCATGGACCACTACTGCCAACTCCAAATCATTAGTTGGGTGGTTCTTCTCATGAAATCTCAAATGTCGTGAGCCATATTCAACCACATGATTCCTTGGCATGAGAACACACCCCAAACCTGATCCAGATGCATCACAATACACCACGTACCCTTTTCCTGGTTCTGGAAAAACCAAGATTAGTGCTGATGTAAGATGAACCTTTAGATCTTCGAAACACTACTGACATTGTTCGTTCTACTAGAATGGAACATCCTTTCTTGTCAAATCTATCATTGGCGAAGCCAAACATGAAAAATCACGAAAAAAACACCGATAATACCTAGCTAGACCAAGAAAACTCTGTATCTCAAACACATTCTTTGGCGGTTTCCACGAGACAACAGCCTCTATCTTTTCCAGATCCACAAAAACACCCCTTTTCGAAATCACATGGCCAAGAAAATGAACTTCCTGTATCCAATAGTCACACTTTGATAATTTGGCATACAACCGTTGATCCCTCAAGATCCCCAACATTGTCGCCAAGTGTTGATAATGATCCACCCTTGTATTTGAATGCACCAGAATATTGTCTACAAACCCCACCACAAATGAATCCAAATATCTCTGAAATATCTGATTCATCGATTCCATAAACACGGATGGCGCATTCGTTAGACCAAAGGGCATAACCACATATTCATAATATCCATATCAACTTCTGAAATCTGTTTTCGAAATATCCTCCTTCCTCACCTGCAATTGATAATATCCCAACCTCAGGTCAATCTTGGAGAACCACTGGGCTCCCCTCAACTGGTCAAACAAATCATCAATTCGTGGTAGTGGATGCCTATTCTTTATCGTAACTTGGATAAGTCTACAATAATCAACACCTAGCCTCAAATTTCAATCCGCCTTTTTCAAAAACAACACTGGTGCTGCCCACGAAGACGTGCTAGGCCAGATAAACCCATACCTTTCTAACCCTTCCAACTGGATTTTCAATTCCCGCAATTCATCTGGTGCCATCTCGTAATACGGATGTGAGATAGGACTGGTCCCCTGAAAGAGTTCCATCTTAAACTCTACTTCTTTTATGGGAGGTAACCCGGTGAATTATTCAAGAAAAACATCCATGAACTGATCCACCACTACCAGAGGAACACTCTTATCAACACCCTCTACCAATTCCAATGACATATCCACCAACTGATACGATAACTTACCCACTGCTAGTGCCAACAAACCTGTTGCACCCTTCCTTTTAGGCTTCTCTCCTCTAAAAAGATGTCTAACTCCATCATGTGTCGTAAAATCCACTATTAGTTCATCACAATCGATGTTAGCCTTAAAATCCACCATCCAATCCATTCCCTGGATTAAATCATACCCATCCATCTTAATCATTGAGAAATTCCACACTATCTCAACTTCTCCCACAACGATACAACATTCTCTACACAAGAATGCTCTAAACTCTCTTTGACCCAGAGGAGTTTGAAGTTTCTAAACTGAGGGAATCATTTCTACCCTTAAACCTAGCAAATAAACCCCACGTGCAGCAATAAATGAGTGTGAAGCACCCATATCAAACAGCACTTGCATCAAGGTAGAATTTAAAAGAATAGTACCTATCACCATGGATGGTCCCGACTGATCATCCACCACAACTTGCTCAGCTATGAACACATGTTTTCTTTCCACACTATGCTATTTATTGCTCTACTGAGGCATCGTGGTATTCTGAGAATCACCATGACCCACTTTACTCTACTGACGAGTGGTGTGTTGTTGTCCCCATCCCGTCGAAGCATACAACGTCTGCGATCAATGAGGAGTGTCACGTGCACCCAAACAGGGATAATTCTGACAATAATGTTGAAAATTCCCCATATACTTACAATTATGACATGGTCGAGGTTGTGTCGTACAATCCCACTTGACGTGGCTCGTAGAACCACACTGAAAACATCCCTTCTTACTCTGGGGATTCGGAGAAATATTCAATGATCCTGTCATCGGATTATATGTCATATTCCTGCCTTGGGAATACGTTTCCTTCTTCTGCTGGAACCCAGCGTTATATTTCCCCTTATTCCCCACGGGTACCACCATGCTTCCTCCGCCTGGAGCACCCAACAATTCCCGCTCATCCACCGAGGCTCTATTCACAATATCTGTGTAATAATTTATACACAACACCGCTATCTTTAAAATGATTTCTTGCTTTAACCCTACTTGAATGATCCTTGCCTTCAACGATGTGCTAACCGCCACCTCGGGTGAAAATCACACTATGTTCATAAACTTAGCTGCATACTCCATCACAGGCATAAGCTCTTGATTCAAATTGAAGAAATCAATCATATGCTGAATTCTGAACGTATGTGGGTATAATTGTTTGTTAAAAATTTCCTCAAAGCCTTCCCATGTCATACCTTTGTCCGTCCCCACTTGGACTACCAACTCCCACTACTGAAGGGAAAGATCTTCAAACATATATGTGGCCAACTTCACTTTTAACTCTATTGGTGTTCCCAAGAACTCGAAGATCTTGATCATTCTATTCAACCATGCTTCTTCCCTCTTTGGCTCTAAATCACCCCTGAAGATGGGTGGATTCTACTTTTGAAACTGAACTACATGATCCACATGCCTTGGTTCATCCACATTGTTTCCACTTTCCACCGCATAGAAAGCTTGCAGTATGCTTCGCACTAGTTGCTGGTTCACCTGAGGCTCATGTGCTACCACATTCTCAGCAGCCTCCTCTGGTTGGTCTCTACGACGCCTACCTGGTTCCATTTCTATAAACAGAAAAAAAACAACCATGAGTCTCACTTCCATTGACATCATGAAATCCCATTTCAAATCACATTACACCACACTTTCACAACAAGGCTTTCCAGTAGTTCACATTTCCCATGGTTCACCATTTTGAAGACCAAACCATTTTCAAAATACCAAATTTATTCACATTACAGGTTCACACAACAAACATTGCTTAATTCAGCCCATAGATCATTATACCCCAATGAAATATGCATCCCAGTGGGAAGTCATTTCTACCATGCATGCCATGCTCATCTCATTGGCTACACCCATGAAAATGAGATATCCAATGCCTATAAGTGTCTCCAAAACAGTTATGTACCCAACTCCCTGGTAACTTGAATTTCAGCATAAAAGGGTTAGCTACATCCTTTTATGCCATACATTCCAACTTCCGACATTCCTACGCCTAGATACCATCCCGACTCAAGGAATGTAACACAACTAATGTCAACACCAAACCCAAGAATCAACTCCAAAGGACCGAAAAAACTGATACCACTTGTAACACCTCGCCCCTACCTCATTGGCTTGAGGAGGTGGTGAGGGTTACTTGGCCTTAAGCGATGTTACCAAGGCACCAAATGCTGGAAATGAATGCCTAGGGCTTTTAGAATAAGTTGGGTAATGATTTTCCCTTAAGATAAAACCAACCACTATATGATGCATGTTAATAGAACACACAAACATGTATTCCCAAAGTCAACCAAGTGGTTCCACAATACATCCCAAAACCAACACAACCAGACATGTCCAACAACATCAGAGTACAAAGTGGAAACTAAACAACCAAACATCACAATCCATGACTCCACCACAGCTCCAAACCAAGCTCCAAGCTCCAAGCTTCTCCACGGAATCACAATTCTCCACTAAATGATTTAGATGCCTTACCTTTTCCCACATCACGGTACCCAACAACTGCAAAGACACCAAAGTGCCAAAGTAGGGGGTGAGTACTAAAACTCAGTAGGATTTCCCTAAATGAGTTCCCTACACACACCACTAAGATAAAACCATTAGCACATTTATATAGAAAAGTTTATTTAAAATAATCACAAGTGCAACCATTACCATAATCCATCCATGCTCTTACCAAGCCATCACACCAAAACCGAGAAACCAAGGGAAAGCCAACCAAATAAGCCAAAATCATCCCAACATATACACCTTGGTACAAAAATTCCATATTGCAAAGCAATGCACAACAAGTTACCAAAATTATGGCACTTTCTCCCAACCTTTTCCCCAATTCACACCAAAATAATCAAAATGGTGGGACTTCCTCCTAACCCGTTCACCCATTCACAACTAGCAGTACATCCCGACCACTACTCATATGGTGGTTCTTCCGTCCACTATCCATCCCCTTTTTATAGTGAGACTTCCTGCCCACTTCCATACAACATTTCAATCAAACCAAACTAGGCATAAACCTACTAATGTCACAACAACATGCAATCAACCAATTTCATTGCAAATCAATCCACTTTAATAAATCACCCATTTATTGAAATCCATTTTCCATGCCAAAAAACATTTTAATAAAACAACCCTTTTATTGAAAACCCTTTTCATCAGCCATTTTCACAAATCAACCGTATAATCCCATTATAAAATCATCATTTTAAAATACACAAGAATGGAATTTCACCATAAAACACCCTTTTCCCCAAAAATCTCCAAAACATCACCCAAGGGATTTCCAACCAATTTCGCATAATCAATTAACAATTAATTCCCAGCACAACAATTAATTGTAACCAGGAACCACTAGTTCTAACCAAGTGGAGTTGAGAGAGAAGCCACCAACCTTTAAGATTCCCAAGAAATCGACTCACAAGACATTGCACCTCAAATCCGGTGAACACACCACCGAAACCTCTCTAGATCACATTCCCTAACATCCAAAATACTTAATATTAACATCCAAGGAAACCCCAACCCTAGATCTACACACAAAAAGTGTAGATCTAGAAAACCACGAAAGAGAGGGAAGTAGATCTATAGGAAAACACAAGATAACCCATAGGAGAGACTTACCCGGGAGAAACCACCTTCAAACTGCCTTTAAACCCCTTTGAAATGCTTCCAAATCGAGTGGGAGAGCACCCTTAACCCCAGAGAACCCAAAATCCCGAGTGAGGCTCAAGTGGGAGGAAGATTGGAGTGAATTGAGGCAATCCCGAGTGAGATCAGGTTTTATAACCCTAATTTTAAGAGGCCGCAGGGTTATCTCGCATAGTTTGGAAAACTGTGCGCTACCCGTGCACACTCTAATGCCTTGGGAGGAAGGTTCCACATGGTTTCCTCGCACGGTTTGACAAACCATGAATAGGCCGTGTGAAGCCTACTATCTCCCCTCCACGGTTCCTGAAGAACCCACATGGTTTCCACTAACTGTGCTCAAACTGTGCACCCCTTTAAAATCCTCCAAACTCTTCCAAAACCATTCCGAACTCTACCAACCTCTTACCAACTCATCTCATGCACTGTAAACACATAAAAATGTATAAACAAAGGCCACATACCTCACATCGGGGGTTCTACAATTACCACCTCCTTGAAGCGATGTGATTCATTTTTCTAGTATGAAATTCTTGGATTGTTGTAAAATTTTAGCTAATATATAATAATTATAATTAGTTCATTACTATTATTTTGGATGTGATGGAAAAATTTCAACCTTGTCTGTGATAAATATTCCAAATATTTGTTTTCTACTATGAACTGAACATCATCATAACACATGATTTATAATTGACTAATTATTTAAATTAATATGTCATTGAAAATTATTAATATATGGTTTAATGATAGGGTACTAAATTTGTAAACATTTCCTAAAAAAATAAATCATTAATATAAGATTATTTTACAAGAGATAAATAATGCTTGTAGTGTATCAGGACTCAAGGTATGAGATTTATTATCTAAATTTTCATTAATTGGGTTATACTTGAAACTTATTGACAAATTTTTTCCACTGTTATGTGTGAAATTACCTATTATTACATTATGTTCTATTGACACTTTTATTATTTTTTAATAATTATTAAACCTAATAACATCATTAATTTATTCTAACATCAATGATATGATCTTTCTATAGGTTTTTCATCTCAATATTGTTTCTTTGAGACGTGTCTTCTAATATGCACAAACATAGTTAAAGAAAATAAAATTACATATGAGATATTATGAAATAAATTAATCTTTTCTCATTATATTTAACATTCCATTGAATTTATCGATTTGATGAGATATTAATTCAAATGTAATAAAAGTTTCAAAGGTTTTCATGGTCCCAATTTCAGTTCTTTTTTAAATAATTCAATTTATACACCATATTTTATGCCATATGATCTATATAAATCTATATTAATGTGTTTTCACATATTATTTAACAAAAATTATAGGTTTTATAGAATCATGTTATCTTATAATGTTCAATATAATTTCTACTTCAATAATTACTCATATTGTAATGGGTTTTCATCTCAAACATCCTTCTTTGATAATTGATTTTGATTAATGAAGTTATATTCATTTATATGGGGTATAAAATTAATATTGAAATATAATACCATGAAATTTTTTATAATCATGATATTTTATGTTCCTTATTATACTCTTACATTCAAATGGGTTTTGGTTTTAGAATTTTGTATGGGGTATTTCATTAAAAACAACGTTTCACAGTTTTAACGACTTTTAACCAATATATTCCTCCATAATATTTACCTTATTTCTATAATATTGTTTTCTATATAAAAATGATTTACTGTATTTATTTTAACTTATTTTTATCATTAATTTAAAAAGTTTTTTAAGGGACATATCATAAAATATTCCAGACAGGCAAATTTTGACTCTCATTACAAATTTTTTAAAATAATTTTTATTTTTAAAATTTATGAGATGAAATAAATTTCCGACCATTATAAATTTTCTTTTATAAGAATATTTATTTAAAATTTTGTATTAATATTTTCCAAAAAAATATTTCTTTCAATAATTTTTTAATTTTATACTTTTTGATGTTATAAAAACAAAAGTACATTATCCCATGTTTTCAATGAAATGATTTAAATATTCTTTTGATTGTATTTTAATATGTCAATAACATTTAATGTTTCAACTAATTCGAATGAGTAATGATCATACGTAATCACCCATATTATTTCTCTAGATGCATTACGATGATTGTTTTAAATAAATATTCATGAAACCCATTTCATTTACTTGGGTAAATCAAGTTATAAAAGAATAAATGTTGTTGTTAAAATATTGATGAAGAAAATTAATGATTCTATGTGTTATATTCATGTACGATACTTGTAATTTATTAATGATGATGGGTACTCCAAATATAGATCATGATGATGTGTGAGTTAAATACATCTTATATGATAGATCAGATTGATGTATTTTATATGATGGGTGATATCGATATATCTCTATAATGCATTGTGTAATTTTCCTTATCATCAATGGAATTAAAGAGGGGGTTATACTGGGAGTTTCTCTAATAAAATAAATTATTATTTTTTTGGCATGAGTGAACATGGGTTGTGATGATATTGTTTCAAGATACAAACATGTATTGTATATTATTTCTATGTTTTTTTAGTGGTTTCATTGATCAATATTAAACATCACATGGATCATAATTATTTCTTCCTGTGACTCTTCTTATTGTTAAATATTTTTGTGTATGTCACAGGTTTAATGAACCACATTTTTATGCACGCACTTCGATTATGTTATCATACCATTATGCTTATATAATTCTCACTGATGACATCCAACTGTTAATGATTAACTTTACCCTTACTGAGTGTTTGAGATCACCCTAGTTAGGATTCTTTTTCAATGGTTATAAAGAATAATGTCAACTAAATTATTTATATAGAGTTTTATTGTCTGGTGAATTTTATGAGAGGTGTTGAATACTATTTCTGAAATAAAAAAATATATGTATGGTAAGAATTGTGATCAATAGAAGACATGGGAATTATTATGTATGTGTTGTTTCCAAATTATCTAGAACTATAACTGAGATGGTAATTTAGAATTTATGTTATCCATTATTTTGGTTTTTTTGTTTTTTTATTTCCAAATTTAATACATGTTTATTGGTATCAAATATATAAAATAAAAGCTTTCATTTCTGGCACAGAAACTAAGAATGTGGGTTTGGGGGTATTATATTTGAATAACTTGTCCAACAAGTAAAAATTTCCCAGATTTAGTTTCCAAAATATCCATATCCTTGGAATCAATATGGGAATAAATTATATATATGAAATATTTCATAATTTTAAAGTCTCGGTTTCTTCGAAACTAGATTTCTTCAAGATGTTGTTATTATAGTGGGGAAAATGAGGCTGATTAATAAGATAAGTTATTCATTTAAGAACATTTCTAGAAATAGTTTGGAAAAAAATTCACATCATGTATTTGTATATCTTATTCATCATCCAATTTTTTTTTGTTCCAAAACAACATTTTCTCAGTTTTTTAAATCATAGGCTTCTCTATATATATTCTATTCAATGAATAGAATTTCTGTAATTGTTTTCGTCCAAATTCACCTCTATTTTTAGACTGAAGAAATTTAAACTTCATTTTGGTCTCAGATTTCACCATGGACATCTTTCCAATGAATGTCTAAAAATAATAAAACATTTGTTTGAGGAATAACATTCATACATTCCATACAAAATCATCAATGAAGGTAGTGTATAATAGTGTTCTACCATGATATTAAGCTAGTCATGGTTCCCTTATATTTGTATTAACATGCTTCGCTAGTTGATTATTTAGTGTCTTTCTATCTATATTGAATAAAACCGTGCATTTATTTCCATAGATACAACCCTCGCATTTTCCATATTCCCAAAAATAAATATTTATAAATCATTTAGTATTCGAGGTCTATATACCATTCCCACTAATGTATCCATGATGATTATGACAAAAATTTTATATTCCAAAATTGCGACTCATGTATGATTGATACCTTTCAAGTCCTCAGTTAGGAAAAATGTCTCGTCTATCACACTATGGGATGCCACTATGGAACCTTGCATGATCTTCCATACACCATTATCAATGACTGTTCAAAAACACACATCACCAAGATAACCACTGAAAATTATGTTCTTCAATAAACCTTGGATATTTTAAATTATGTACAAATGAATCATACGCATAATATTTATTCAAATACTCATATCTGGTTTGAAAAAAACCTCGAATTACTCTTTTTCTAAATGACTAACTTTTACAAGTACTCTAAAAATATAATTTCACATGAATCTACATTCAGAAGATGAATGTAATGAATCTCTAGAATCATGAATCTTTAACGTCATCAAACTCGTTACATTTATGACTAAAGATTCACTCATCTATTAATCTATGAATTTTTAAAAGGAGATGGATGCATGATTTCTAGTATTATCACACCGTAATCAAAAATCATTTCATAAATTTATATTCATTATATATTAATAACATGTTGAATATCCAGTACAATGTGACATTCCACAAGTCCAAATAGTTAGTTTTTACTCATCTTATATTCTTATATATTTGGAAGGATCATCCCATTCCATACATAATAAAAATAGTTATGGTATCATATGAAACCTTTGTCTCCCAGATCAATCTATTCAATATTGGAGCATTTATCTCTATTAAGTTTATTGATTCATTCCACTAAAATAACTCATATTCAATCATTATCGCATCCCATGATTTCAGTTATGCCTATAGGACATTATTTTTTTACCCTTTTTAAACTGGGTTTAGGGGTAACCTTACATGGATTATGATAACAACTTTAGTTAGGTCTCAAACATGAATCGAAGGTCCTAGAGACCTAAATCAAACAGAAAAAACACTCCAAATACTATTTAAACAAATAATTAGCTTCTATTATAGAAAGAATGCTCAGTGAGAAGTGAACCCTAAAAATATTCAAGGTTCCAAATAGAAATGGAAGATGCAATAGCCACTCAATATTATAATTTGGAATCCATGCAATTATAGGAGATGATTCTTTGAAGTCTCCATCTAGATCTATAATAGAGGAAATAAAAGGCCAAAAAACCCCAGTGAGAAGTGAAATTCCACCACATGCCAGGTCGGCCCAACACCTGAACCTTAACACTGCCAATGATCCTCTATGTAACCTACAAGTGATCTTGATGAAATATAAAAATTTAACATTGAAACAAAAGTACTCTATCGAAGACTTCATGTTAGCTGCACACACTATGATGGACCTAACACTGAGGCCTGACTATTGACCATGTGAGAATCATGCCTCTACTGTCGAAGCTCACCTCTTCTGAGAAGACACTAACCATAATTCCATGATAATAACCCACCACAGAAAATCGACCTTCCTTAATGTCGATGATTCCACTAATTTATACTCTTGAGAATACCCCATGAGGTTCCTCCCATATCCCATGAATACAGAAGAAAAAAATATATGTACATGATCCCCCAGGTCTTTAGAGAACTACACACCAATAAATATATACTAACTACCAATAATGATGAACTCATTCAGATGATCATCATGTAAAGGCCCAACACGGTTCAAAGTAATACCAAAGATGTGTAGGGGTGAATTAGTTATAATTTTTTATTTTATGTCACCTTTAATATAAAACAACCTTCACCTCCTATAAAAGATTTATCACTTTACAAAAAATCTATCATTTAAATATCCACTTGAACATAAGTATTTGTAAGTTTTAATAATCAATAAGAGTATCTTGTACTTGTAATGGTTTGAAAATAATCCAATATAACAAAATCCTCTAGAAAATAGTTCTTTTTCATGGATATATCAAGTAAGAAATACCCTTACACATGTGTGGTAGTATGATCAATAAGAAACTGCATGTGCTTCTTCTAGAATAAAGGATGTAAATAAGATATTTTAAATAGTTTAGAAATATTCACCCATTGGTTTTGAATATTTCATTATGCTACTTTAATGACTTCTACTTCTATAATTATTTAGAAAACAATTCTTCACTTTATTACCCAAAAATTGTTCGACACAACATCTCTGGAATTCATATAAAATCTCAATATGATAGCACGGTATGATTTCTCAGTATCATTCTTTAGATCCAAAACAATTCTATTTTTTAGTCCAAAAAATAATTATTTCCACTTCTTTCTTTTCCCAAAACCTCTGGTTAATGTATTTGGTTTGAACTATAAAAACTGGACCACGCCTTCTTCTGAACACTTCTTCTTTCAAGAAAACATTTCTCAAGAAAACAATGTTTGGGAACCATCCTCTACCAATTATTTCTCCAAAGTTATAACACACTTACTTTCTGTCACATATGAATAATGTTAGTGTACATTGTACATTGAACTCAATTTATGTAACACCCTGAGATTATGTGAATTTTTTTAAAAAAAATTAATTTAATCTTTTTGATATTTTAAATTTTACGCAACATAGAAAATAACTTATTTTATATGTTTTAATTATGTTATGAACAAAACCAATTTAATAATACACTACACACAACATAAATTTTATTTTTCTCTACACCTAACATTGAGGTTAGCTAATGTTACGTGCAACAATTACTTTCCTCGATTCCTTTTGTTAAATGCAAGATCATGTTTTACAGAAAAATAGTATATCATTAAAATGTTATTTAGTATAAAAATATATAACATAAATGTTAAATTAGTCTTTATGAATAGTATTTACTAATTTATCAAAATACATGGTTTCAACACATATAATATGAATTCATAGGTTACCAATTATTTACAAATGAATATGAAAAATGATTGAATATAAAGAGAAATATTATTATTTTTGTGGTCACAAAGATGTTTCACCCCAATAAATTAAATTAATTATAATATGTGAGTGATATAAATGTAATATATATGTTATATATTCAATAAAATATTTTTCATATTCATCTAATAGATTTTAGATATATAATACAACCCCAATTTTACGCTTAAAAACCTATATTTTTTATAAAGGTATGTTTACCACCATTTAATGGGGAATCCATTATAAATAGAATTATTTGAACTTTTGTAGAATTAATATTTCCAAATAAACATAATATTTGGAATTTAAACATAAAAAATTAGGTTAGTATATTTTTTTGGTATTTTTCTATAGGGATTTGTTTTTTAATGAATAGTTACAAATACTAGATTTTATTTCAGAAATTCCTTCTCATTTAATTTATTTATATGGATAAATTATGTTTTAAATATGTTTAATAGTTTAATTGGAAAATATTCTTTTCTATTAATCCAATTTAGTTCATTGGAACCAATTTTACATTGAAATTGCGTATAAAAACATATCAAACATTTGACTGTTTTTACTTTAAAACTCGTAGTGTCGTCCCGTTAGTGGGATTAATTTTAAATTAATTTTTTCCACTTTTGTGATTGTAATTTTGAAAAAATGATTCCATATTTTGAATAAACAGAATTTATAAGGTATAATAAGGTCAAATTAGTTTTTTAAAAACAATATTAGTTAATGTAATTAAAATTAATTACAAAGATTATGGTAAAATTAAGATTAACTAAGGACTAAACCTTATATTGTTTGACCCAAAATAACTTATGAACTTGTCCGAAACCCATTTTATAGACCTTATATGACAATTAAACTTCCATTATTGAGTTTTTATGATTTTTTATGACTTTTGTTTAGGTAAAAACATGGTTACACCTATCTTGTTTCCAAAAATTCCAGGTGAGTCCTTTTCCTCCCCTATAAAAAGCCACCACCTCTACGAATTCCTAAAACCTCTTAAAGCACTTTGGATCAGAAAATATTTATATGATATACATAAAAAACCATACTATCCTCCTTTAATCCTCTATTTTCGAAAAAGTCCAAGGAGGCCTTCTGGAAGAAACCAAAGGAGTTACCCAATTAAGAGGTAATGTCTCCTCTCAAGCACCCTTCTGCTATTTTCTTTCTCCACCCACTACATTATCATTATTCCACAGTTGTATAACAAAACAATTATCCCATATATAATAGGATATTGTTCTATTGAGGTTTTGATCTAATATTACACACACCTCCATATAATGGGTAACGAACATACTGTTTACGTGTAAGACGAACTACCGCCTCACAAAATAAGGATTGTTCATTTTTCGGTTACCACCTATCATAGTGGACATTATGATGGAAACTACGTTTATATATTTTATATTTTATATTTATTAAATTTACTATTTCTCTAATATTATGTAATTATTTTACAACACATGACTTTATACTTTTAATTTTTTGTTAGTACTATAATTTTGTTTAAGGAAGTGTGGACTACTACCACCTCAAAGCAATGTGATTCATTCATACACGTCATTGAATGAATTAAGGATGTGTTAAGAGAATATATATGATATAATCATGATTATTTAATAATTATATATATACATATATATACATATATGTATTTTAAATTATTTCTTTTAACACAACAATTAAACAGAAATAGTGTTCATGCGTACGTACGACTTACCTTCTCTGTGAATGACGTATTCCATTTCATACATATATATTACATGGATTATTATGATAAAAATATAATGAATATAAATTATATTTAAATAATGTTTTAAATTATGGAAATAATGATATATGTATAAGGATGAAAGATATTACAAATTAAGGCACATGGGAAAATACAAAGCAAACTTTACCCAAAGTGAACCCTTAACATAGAATTTTTAACAAGATAGTAGTATTATTCCATAATCAAACCCTATAAGGTGTTATAGGTAATAATATTTATTTTTTAAAGATTTATAATAAATTTATATTTATTATAATGTATTTTTGAATGATTACGAAGAGAGTCAAGACACAAGGTAATGGGATTTCGTCTCACGTTTTATTCCCGTGAGATAGTTTCTTTATCAAACACATACTTATTTTTTGTGGTTTATATACTGAAAATTAATTTAATATATTTAAATTATAATTAAATTTATGGATATTTAAATATAAATTATATTCACTTTATTTCATGTGGTTAATGATTCAAAAGTTACCCAATTGGTAAAGTAGTTTTTTCTCAAATTTTCTTCTTTGAGTCAAATATTTTTCTATGAAGCTATGTTCATTAAAAAGGTGTATATCATTCAAATAAAAATTTAAATTCATTAATATATTTATTTTCATTATATTATATTCTTCCTGGAATTTAATTTTCTTATATAAATAGTATGATCCCATGTAACCATGTGTTAAAATTTTATTGAAATAATCTCATCAATTTTCGATATTGTTATTGATTATGATTATTTTGAAGAAATATTTTAATCCATATCTTCAGAATACTCATGAGATTCATTTCAATTTATTTATTCAAGATATATCAATGAATTAGTACTATTTTACCACTCATTGTTACTTAAAATAATTAATAAAATTCTTTTATTGAAAATCTAATTGTATCTCTCTCTTTGGTCGGAAATAAATTTATTTAAAAGCCTCGTTTTCCAAAATGTTTTAAAATTATATTTGAAGATAATTTTCATTAAGAAAGAAATCATAAATATTTTTTACAATTTCCAAATATTTCTTTATAAGTTTTCAATGTTATTTTCAAAGAAATAATTTTCCAAATGTTTTCTATATTTCTTTATAAATTTTCAAAGTATCAGCAATGAAATGGTTTTCAAAAAAAAATTATTTATATTTTTTTGAAGTGTTTTAATTGATTTTTTAAAATATTTTGATTCTTATTTTATCACTTTTAATGTAAAATGATTTTCAAAAAAAATAATAGCTTATTTTAAATGTTTTCAAGGAAAAATGTTTTCAAAATTATTTAAAGCCTTCTTTCTAGGTTATCAAAATATTTTCAAATAAAATGGATTTCAAAAGTGTTTTATTATTTAAAAAAAATTAAAAAAGAAAGGAAATTTAAATCATTAATTGTTTTTCAAAATATATTTCCAATATATTTTACATCAAATATGACTTTTGTTGATGTCAATCAAGACCTTCTAGGATATGATCTAATGGTTCCATTCATATTAATTATTGAATGGTTTATGTTTTGATGGAATAATTATTATGACTCCCATTTCACTTCCTTAGGTTATCTTCGATTGAAACCTATTTCTCCTCACCAGTTATGTTTTGATGAAATGGTTATGAAACCTATCTATTTTTTATAGTTATGATGTGATGAAATATTAATGATACCCATTTCATTTCATGGGTTATGATTTCATGTTTATAAAACCCATATCTTTTCATGGGTTATGATATGATGAATTTTTTTAGAATACGAATGTATGATATCACTATGTAAAGGGTAGGACCGATATCTCCTTCCAATGCTTTGGGTAATGATAAATGTATAATGAACCCAAAGGGTACACAATAGAGAATCCCATGATCGAAGTAAGATGGTATGTGGGAGGACATTACAAGCCCAAAAAACAGGGTAAAAGGGAGTACATCCGACACCAAAAACAATATGGTATACTAGAAGACATATTAAGCCCAAATCTAGAGGGTAAACAGGAGGACATCCCATGCCTGAAAGAAAAGGGTAAATGGGAAAACATCCCAAGACAGAAATATGAGTGTATATGAGAGGAAATCCCAAATCTTGAATCCAGAGTGTACATAGGAGGACATACCAATACTAGAATAAGTGGGTTCATGGCAGGGAATCACATGTCGAAATCAGGTACACTAGTGATTAATTTAATCCTAAAAAGTTATAAATCCCTTAGTAGGGTTCTTTGATATAGGATTATTATATTCTTATGTGTTTTCCACAACCCCATGTTTTATTAATATGGTATTATTTCATGGATTATATTATCTATTTCCTTATAGTTCATATCATGTGAACTTACAATCTTTACTACGATCACAGATATATAGTGTATGATCTTTAAATATTATTCTCAAGTTCTCTACACTTTTTTTCTTGTTATTAATATGCATTTACTTTATTTACCCTTAATCAAAATCAAATCTCACACATTTCTTATGTTTTCTTTCCTAAGGGTAAGTAGAAATTTTTTAGGTAGAAGTACAAATTATGGATATCATTATGGTAATGTTGAAGACATTTTAATAGGATCGAATATTTTTTTCCAATTTTCCAAAGGCACTAAACTAATATGGTCGTCGGGCATTTTTTTTAATATACTATATATTTATCTAAAATAGAGTATTATCCATATACGTTAAGCTTGGGTCACTATATTTGGTATCAAAAGAAAGGTTTAGTCGGAAATTAGAAACTAGGATGAGAAAACTTTAGTTTGTTCCCATGGTATATTTATAAGGTTGTGTCAAGGGATGTATCTAAGGATATGTAAATGGATGAGTTAATGTTTAGGAAATGTCCAATAATTTTTGTAAAGGATATAGTGAGTAGTTTCCTTGTAATAAATACTTCTCTAGACACTACACGTAGATGTAGCTCTAGAACAGATGTACCTATAGGTAACAACTCCAACAAGATGTTCCGAGCCTAACTTAGGGTACACTGGTACACGAAAATGTGCTCTACAACACACTTGGTTTGAAACTCCTAGGCGATATGCTTTGAAAATTCACAAACTCTTCATGAACCATTCTGAAAGATTTAAATAATGGATCATAAATAACATCCTATGATAAACCTTTGTTGTCATATATTAAAGATGTAGGAGACTTTATTTAGGCACCCTATAAGTGTTTTTTCATGATTATATAGTATCCCAAAATTAGAAATGTTTCTCACACTATGCCTTAAGGTTTTAGTCAATGGAGAAAACTACAATGATAATGGTAAATATTTAATGTTTCATATATATAATGTATGGGAATTATGATAATTTATTTCCTAAGTGTAAATCACATAAAGGGAATCAGAAATGTGGTACGATTATTGGTTATATTTATGAAGATAAAGAGATCTCAAATGACATGTGAAAGGTTCATGATGTCCTTACATTATTGTTTACATTAAACATAAGAAGCATGATTAGATTTTTGTTGAGGAGAATTAAGACATGATTCATATTTCTTATTATAGGAAAGAGGTATTAAGGAATAAGATGATGAGGAATAAGTAATTGTTTAAAAATAATGTTGGAGGAATGAAGTATTTATGTTTTGCAATTCAAATTTTATGTTATATGAATCAGGAAATATATGTTTATTTTCATTATATTATTTAATTAAATATTGAAAAATAAATATTAAATGGTAATGATGACATATAAAAATGATTTAATGGAAAGGTGATAATTTTATTAATGGAAAATAGCCCTTAGTTAATGCCTGATATTGAGATAATGTTGTTTGGATAAAGAAATGTTGGATATGAATAAGTAAATTGGATGGTACGGTTTACCCAGGAATTGATTATTGATAATGTTTTCTATTTCATAAAGGATAATGTTTACAAAATATTGGATTTAAATAATATATCCAAAAATCATTTGACTTAAGAAGCATGAATTCTTTCCATCCTTATTTATGGTAGTTAAATTTATTACCATGTTTTAAAAGAAAATACGAGAAGGGTATTCACATTTTTGTAATGTGACAAAAAGTGGTACTTTTTGATATATGAGAGATTAATGTTAAGCTGCTTCCATGAAATTCTTTCTAAATCTTTGAATTATCATTTTAGGAAGGGTTATGAGGTTAACAATTTTTTGGATGTTTTTAGTAATATTGGAATGAAGTTTGTGAGAATAAGGTATTGTATTACCAAATGAGGATTTTACAGTATTGGATAAGCTATTATAAAAACATGTTGTTGATGATAACTAATGAAATATGAGAAGTAAAATCATGGATTTAGTGATCTTCTAGTGATTCTAGAATTAAAAATCCACATTCCTTTTTGGAGAAAGTGGTTATGTGGATCAAGGAACAATAAAGGGTGAGGTTTTAATGAAACAATGAAAGTATATATTTTGAGGAAAATTATTTAATTTTAGGAAAAAGTATCTTGAAACCAAAATATTATTCATAGTGCCTTTGTTTTTGATGAATCAAATGGTCCCTTAGTACATCCTAGATTTATTGATTTCTGATTTTTAACTTTCTCCAGACCATTTTCTCTCTCAATCATCATTAGAACATAATGGCTAGCCTCACTTCTATGTCAATGTTTTCACTTTAAACCTATATTCTCCAATGTTAAAACTCAATGATGTGTTTCCTTGTGTAACCGTTATGTTTCTAACTTTATATTTTAAAAGGATGTTTTAGTATATATATTTACAATATGGGTTTCTAGGAATGGAACATTATAATGACCCATACTTTACATACATTGTTAATACTTCAACATTGAAGTACACTTATTACAACATATGACAAAACCACAAAGGACCGTATAGGTATAGTGTCTTTAGAAACTGGGAAACTTAAACAACTGGTTCATAAATCTTCTACAGTGTCTCCCATTTATTTCATCATATCTAGGGTCCCTTTTAGCATGTTCTACTTAATATCCATCTTCCTGACCTGGGGAAAAGAAAACATAAAAGGGTGAGCTCAAATGCTCAGCAAGGGCAAATAAAGGAAATAAAAATCATATCATATCTTTTTGAAAATCAAAACCTGCAAAAGAGATCATAATATCTTAACATGGAATAAATCATAGAAGTGAAAATGAGATCCCCATAATCATAACATAAAACTTGAAACTTTGTGGCATGCACACATAATCATGGAAAATCATTTCTTGTTAGTCATGACTCATTTCCAAGACTATCTTAGTGGACAAAGTCCCTTTCTGAACCGAGTTCACTCCTCGTTTCAGTCCTGTATCACTGAACCGAAATAACCTTCCGTTCCAGCCATGTCTATCTCATGAGATATAAAATCTTTACCCAATGCATTGGAGGGAGATATAGGTCCCACCCATCTTATAATGAATCCTTTCTTATGTGTGCCACATAATCATAAAACATACATCATCGCATAACACATGTAACAAAAATGGGATTCTTGAAACATCATGACATCATAAATCAATTCATATAAGATAAATGAATTCATAAAAATAATTCCATCATAACATGAACAAATCAATTTAATAATAGGGATAAAAACAGAACCCTTTATTATCTTATATGGAAAATAATTTTGATAAAACACTTGAACTCCATTCTTGAGGAAAATATCCTTTCTTCTTCAAAAACATTTTTCCTTTCATAACATGTCATACAACTTTAAAATAAAAGAAGTTGATTAAAAATAAACTTGAAAACTTGTAAAGGAAGCTTCTTGGAAACAATGTTTTAAAAATCCATTCATGCCGTATAAGTTAAAAAAAACATTCTTCGTACTTTTGTTGGAAAAGTCAAAAAGTACCTCGTACGAAAAACGACAAAAGATTCCTTTCATTTCTTTTACTAAAAACTCACCGAAGGGTAAAAATGGATTTAAAAAAAATTGTAGGTGGATGGAAATAATATTACATATTTATGAAAGATGGATGTGGATGATAAAATACACCCCAGTAAATACTTACGAATAAACAATCTCGGATAAAAATGAGATTGTGATATTTTCCCTTACCTTAGGTCCGATTTTCTTTGTTCGTGTCCGAAGCTCCTGTATAATGGTTTAAATAATGTTATTGAATTATTCCAGAATCATACATATTGATATGATATCATATATGGTCATATTATTAGCTTCTTGTTAGTAATATTTCATTGTTACTTGTTACTCGGGTCTTTATAACTTTTTGTTCTTATGCGTGTTTTGTTGAATAAATTCTTATTCTTATCATTAGGTTATAGATAATTCATTTCCAGAATGGTATTAGTGTATTATATACCATATTCATTCATTCAAATCATTTATATAATCATTATGAAGTGAATATCATGTAGAACGAGTCGCATCACATCGTGGAGACGGTATTCCGTACGTACGCACGAGTGATGATATCGTTCCTATGATCGTGGAATTGTATTGGAGTATATATATATTATTTCAGTATCAATATTAATTCATTATAATCATATATAGTTACTCATTACACCATTATACCCATCCTTGTAAGGTGATGGTGGAAAATAGATTACACCACGGCGTGGAGACGGTATTCCGTACGTACGCACGCGCGGTGATTTCATTTTTCCGTAGGATGGATAGAAGGTGAATTAGGGTTGTTTCATATTTATAATAACATATCAGTATGTAAGTAATACTGATGTTATTACTTTATCATGAAACAACTAAAGAAGAAGAAGTTGAAGAAGAAAGAAATTGAAAAGATCGGTAATGGATATTACCTCTTCTTTGGAACGCCTCTTTGAATCCTCCACTTAAGGAACTAAGATTGGTCTTTGGAGAAGACCAGGACCTCTAGGATTATTCTAGGGAAGTGGAGAGGAGAAAATGGCAGGGGTTGGCCGAGCTTTAGTGCTCAAATTGGTGTGAGGAGGAGGGGGAGGAGGTGCCCTTTTATAAGGGAGGAGAGGGGCACCTTAGGAATATCTCAAAATATTATTTTATATTAAAGTCAAAATCAGTTTATAATGGTTCCAAATGGTCTTATTTCGAAGCTAAAGTGGGGATGGGTCGAAAGACTATCCACCAATAGGATTTAGACAAGTTTAGGGTATTATTTTAACCTTATCAATTAGATTTAACTCTAAGTTAATTAATTTAACTTTTACCGTGTCTTTTTGTTTTCTTTCACTATATGGTTAATAAACTTACTATAACATGCCAAACGAACCCCAAATTGTTTATTATTAATATATATATCCTTATCTAAGTCATTTGGCAGAACCTTAGATTTTTAGGAATAAAATAACAATTAATAATATAATATTTGATTTAAAAACTATTTTGTGTCAATTTTGACACTATTTGATATATGATTTTTGTGAAAGTCATATCAGAATTATATGTTCGAACCAAGTTGATTAAATCAACACTAATATATCATAGTAACCTAGAAAATTAGTGGAATTCATAAAAAGTCTTAAATTATATTTATTTTGGTATTTATATTATCAATTATGTCAATATTTCATTAATAAGATAATTACTGCATCATCATTGTGTCATAAATAAATTAAATTATTTGATGTCTAAAAATTACAAATAAAATACCATCATGTAGGGAATCTTTTTAGCTTTCTAATGAATATTTACAATCGAATTTATCTTATGTATAACCCCATATTAAAAATGGTTTACTTATTAAACATTAAATTTAACTATTTTAACCCTTCTTTAAATAAATTAATAATAAATGTCCTAATCTAATCCAAGTGGGCCTAAATGGTCATATTTTATTCCTAAGTTTGTTTTTGGTCGAATTACACTTGTCCAATAGAATTAGGACATGTGTTAGGGTAATATTAATATCATATTTACCCTTAGTTACCCTATTTACTATTAACCGCGGTAAAAAAAGGTAAAAAGTTACTATTCACCAAAAAATTATTTTCATCTCATTGAACCACATTTTAGTCCTTGATATTAACCGTGTCTCTCGGATTTTCGAAATTCCATTCACAGAAGCGGTAAAATTAAGTTTTATGCAAAATTCAGTTTTTTAACCTACCACTTAGTGGTTTCACTATTCATCAAAAATTGAAAGTTTTCAGAAAAATACCAAAATTTCACCCTAGGCTAATTTCGATATTCTGAGTCCAAAAATGAAGTCCATTTTGAAAAATAAAATTTATAAAATTTCAAAAAGTGGTTATTACTATTCATAACGGCTAGTTTTAATAGCATATTGTTGTTTAGTGAAACTCGGTATTGCGTACGACGCAAGCTATCGAGGAAGGTCGCGATTGCGTGTAAAGAAAGCCAAGCAAGTGTTGTGTAGAAAAAGATTCCTTTGATGATTTATATAACATAAAAGTCTCGGGTGTTACATTCTACCCCCCTTAAAAAGAATTTCGCCCTCGAAATTTGTCACTTTGTTACAAACATATGAGGATACTTCTCCCTCATCATATCCTCGAGCTCCCATGTAGCTTCTTCAAGTTGGTGGTTCCTCCATAAAACCTTCACTAAGCGAGTGGTCTTGTTTCTTAGGACTTTTTCGCTACGATCCAGAATCTCTATCGGTTGTTCTTCATAAGAAAGATCTTGCTCCAGCGGTACAACTTCTGAGCTGAGTACATGTGAAGGATTTGGTATGTACTTTCTCAGGAGAGATACATGGAACACATCGTGAACTTGAGAGAGATTCGGTGGAAGCGCCAATCGGTAAGCTACCTTCCCAACACGATCCAGTATTTCGAAAGGACCGATATATCTAGGGCTCAACTTCCCCTTCTTTCCAAATCTCATAACCCTCTTCCAGGGAGATATTCGTAAGAACACTTTATCGCCCACTTCAAACTCTAGGTCTTTTCTTCGGTTGTCGGCATAACTTTTCTGTCGACTCTGAGCTGCTCTTATGTGTTTTGAATATATCTGACCTTTTCTGCCATTTCATCAACGAGATCAGGTCCTAAGAGCTTTCTTTCCCCAACTTCATCCCAGCAAGTTGGAGTCCTGCATTTCTTTCCGTAGAGAGCTTCATAAGGAGCCATATGAATACTGGAGTGAAAGCTATTATTATAAGAAAATTCCACCAAAGGTAGGTGTTGATCCCAACCTCCTTTGAAATCCATAGAGCAAGCTCTCAACATATCTTCTAGGGTTTGAATTGTTCTTTCAGACTGACCGTCTGTTTGGGGATGATAAGCAGTGCTGAAACTCAACTCTGTATCCAGAGTATGCTGAAGACTTCGCCAGAACTTCGAGGTAAATCTCGGATCTCGATCAGATATAATAGAAAGTGGTACTCCATGCAATCTTACCACTTCCTTTACATATATCCTGGCAAGATGATCTAGAGAGAAATCCTCTCTAATATCAATGAAGTGTGCAGACTTTGTAAGACGATCAACTATGACCCAGATAGCATTGTTGCCTTTGGATGTTTTAGGAAGTCCTGTGACAAAGTCCATAGTGATGTTTTCCCATTTCCATTCGGGTATGGGTAATGGTTGTAACATCCCCTTAGACTTCTGTCCCTCAGCTTTAACTTGTTGACAAACCAAGCATCGAGAGACATATTCAGCAACATCTCTTTTCATGCCATCCCACCAGAAGTACTCTTTCAGGTCCCTATACATCTTCGTGCTTCCAGGATGAATAGAGAATGAAGAACTATGAGCCTCATCCAGCAGCTCCTTCTTTAATTCGGGGATGGGAGGAACGCAAACCCAATTCCTGAACTTTATTATCCCATCACAATCAAGGTTGAATTCAGGAACATTTCTCACCTTCTTTTGTAACTCGACATCTTCTTTCTGTGCCTCTTTAATCTTCACATGTATAGATGGTTGAACATTCATTTGAGAAAGATAAGATTTTTCCCCTTCCATTATAATTCCAAGATCCATCCTTTGTAAATCCATAAATATTGGATCTTTTGTGATCCTCATCATGGATAAACTAGCATGGTCTTGTCGACTTAATGCATCTGCCACCTTGTTTGCTTTCCCAGGGTGGTAATGGATTGAGCAGTCATAATCCTTAATCAGCTCCAACCATCTTCTTTGACGCATATTCAGCTCCTTTTGTGTGAAAATATACTTTAAACTTTTATGATCAGTATAAATATCACACCTTTCACCATAAAGGTAATGCCTCCAAATCTTTAATGCAAAGATTACCGCAGCCAACTCCAAATCATGTGTTGGGTAATTTTGCTCATGGATTTTCAACTGTCGTGAGGCATAAGCTATCACCATATCATTTTGCATAAGAACACACCCCAATCCCTTCTTGGATGCATCACTGTAGATCACAAACCTTTCTCCACTACAAGGTAGTGTGAGCACAGGTGCACTGGATAACCTTCTTTTCAACTCCTTGAAATTCTCTTCACATTCCTCTGTCCAGACAAACTTAACTCCTTTCCGAGTCAACTTGGTGAGTGGATTAGATAATCGTGAAAAATCTTTTACAAAACGTCGATAATATCCAGCCAAACCAAGAAAACTTCGGATCTCAGTTACTGTTGTTGGTCTTGACCATCTTTCGATAACCTCTGTTTTTGCTGGATCCACAGATATCCCCTCTTTTGAGATTATATGACCCAAAAATGCAACTTTTTGAAGCCAAAATTCACACTTGGTAAATTTGGCATAAAGCTTCTCTTTTCTCAGGGTCTTCAATATAATTCTCAAGTGATATTCATGCTCTTCCTTGCTCTTTGAATAGACAAGAATATCGTCTATAAAGACTACCACAAATTGATCAAGATAGTCTCTAAAGACTCTATTCATTAGATTCATGAAGATAGCAGGGGCATTAGTAAGATCAAATGGCATCACTATAAATTCATAGTGTCCATACCTTGTACGGAAAGCCGTCTTTGGTATATCCTCCCTTTTGACCCTTAATTGATGATACCCTGAATGGAGATCAATCTTGGAAAAGTATTGAGCTCCGCGTAGTTGGTCAAATAAGTCATCAATGCGTGGGAGAGGATATTTGTTCTTGATAGTGATCTTGTTAAGTTCTCGATAATCAATGCAGAGTCTCATTGATCCATCTTTCTTCTTTACAAATAGAACAGGTGCTCCCCAAGGTGATGCACTAGGGCGTATGAATCCCTTATCAAGATTCTCTTGGAGTTGCTTCTTCAATTCCTGCAACTCAATTGGGGCCATTCTATAAGGTGTCTTTGAAATAGGCAAATCACCCGGTACGAGTTCTATTGAAAACTCAACTTCACGATTTGGTGGAAGACCCGGTAATTCCTCCGGAAAGACATCATCAAACTCCCGTACAATGGGAATATTCTTAATCGTGAGTTTCTCACCAACCATTTGAGATAAATAACCTTCATTTAGTGGAATCAAGACCCATAAGATGGAAGAAATTTCCACTGGAAGGTTATATTCATTCTTGCATCGATAGACGATCGTAGATTGATCTGGAATATGAAATGTGACTTCCCTTCTTTGGCAATCGATATGAACTCCATGTAGAGAAAGCCAATCCATGCCAAGAATCACATCAAATTCCACTAAAGGAAGGATCACAAGATTTGCAGGAAGCACTTTCCCACAAACTTCGATCGGAGAAGAATTATAAACTTTTGATGCGATTGATGTTCCATTAGGTGTTGTCACAGCTAACTCAACATCTAATTGTTGAGGTAATACGGTGATACCCTTAGAAAAGTCTTCAGAAATAAAAGAGTGGGTGGATCCAGAATCAAATAAAACATTTGCTACTTTAGAGTGGATGGTAAGTGTACCTTTCACCACATCGTTATCATACTCCACATCGCAAATTGCATGTGACTTTCCTTTGTCTTTAGCCTTATGAGTTTGTTGACGTCGACCATCATCATCAACCCTTGGATTTGGGCATTGATTGGCATAATGCCCCATCTCCTTGCACTTGAAACATTGAAGTGTAGTAGGTTCATTCTGTGTATCCCTTCCTTTGATTGCGTCATTAGACATCTTCTTCCCATTATCGCGACATTCAAATGCCCGATGACCTTCCTTTCCACATTTAAAACATTTACTTGTCCCTTTAAGACAACTCCCTCCATGTTTCTTTCCACACTTTGAGCATAAGGGAAAGTTCATCTTCTTTTCCGTGTGCTCTTTAGATTTTTCTTTGAATTCCATCTTCCTCTTCTTATCAAACCCATGTGACTGATGGGTTACTCCAATCTCCATCTCGACTTTGAGAGCACATCGAACGATTTCCTCGTAGCTATTGAAGTCCCTTATGGCTAACGCCCTTCGAAGACTTGGTTTTAAGCCACTAAAGAATCGATCGATCTTACTCTCAGGTTGGATAATAATACCAGAAGCGTACCTTGCAAGTCTTGTAAAATTTGCTTCATAGGTACCAACAGATTCATTTTCCCTTTGCTTCAGTTCAAGAAACTCTTTCTCCATCTTTGTTCGGAGAATACGAGGGAAGTACTTATTGAAAAATAAATTCTTGAACTCGTCCCATTCCATAGACTCAATTTCATCCCTTTGCCTCGTATTCTTAACAAGATTCCACCATTGATCAGCATCTCCTTCCAAACGATACACTGCTAGGATGACTTTATCATGTTCAGAACATTGAAGAACTGAAAATATCTTTTCAGTAGTACTAATCCATTGTTCAGCAACTAATGGATCAGTAGACCCGCTGAAAGAAGGTGGACGCTGCCTCATGAAGGATTCAACAGAATGTGCTCCCTCCTTTGCTCGTTTGGAAATCCTGCATGATTCATAGCTTGAGAAAGTTGTGTGAGCATGGCTACAAGATTTTGCATTCCAGCTCCCATATCGTTTGGTTGCTCAGGGGGACAATCATTGCATTGCCCATCGCATTCCGCATTAACACGGTTCCTTCGGGTTCCAGCCATTGACTAAAACCAAGAAGAATAGTGTGAGCAACACTAATTATAATAGGAAACCACATAATTCAAGAATAAAATTTTCATGCTTAAGGTCTTATCCTAGGTTATTCAAGGCCATTTCTAAAACACTAAGATTGTGTTCTATGCTTAGACTTATCCTTAGGGTTCTTACTAAGGCTTTCACATCCTAGTTTCCAAAGGTTGACTATACCTTTCCTCTGATACCAACTATAACGACCCATACTTTACATACATTGTTAATACTTCAACATTGAAGTACACTTATTACAATATATGACAAAACCACAAAGGACCGTATAGGTATAGTGTCTTTAGAAACTGGGAAACATAAACAACTGGTTCATAAATCTTCTACAGTGTCTCCCATTTATTTCATCATATCTAGGGTCCCTTTTAGCATGTTCTACTTAATATCCATCTTCCTGACCTGGGGAAAAGAAAACATAAAAGGGTGAGCTCAAATGCTCAGCAAGGGCAAATAAAGGAAATAAAAATCATATCATATCTTTTTGAAAATCAAAACCTGCAAAAGAGATCATAATATCTTAACATGGAATAAATCATAGAAGTGAAAATGAGATCCCCCATAATCATAACATAAAACTTGAAACTTTGTGGCATGCACACATAATCATGGAAAATCATTTCTTGTTAGTCATGACTCATTGCCAAGACTATCTTAGTGGACAAAGTCCCTTTCTGAACCGAGTTCACTCCTCGTTTCAGTCCTGTATCACTGAACCGAAATAACCTTCCGTTCCAGCCATGTCTATCTCATGAGATATAAAATCTTTACCCAATGCATTGGAGGGAGATATAGGTCCCACCCATCTTATAATTAATCCTTTCTTATGTGTTCCACATAATCATAAAACATACATCATCGCATAACACATGTAACAAAAATGGGATTCTTGAAACATCATGACATCATAAATCAATTCATATAAGATAAATGAATTCATAAAAATAATTCCATCATAACATGAACAAATCAATTTAATAATAGGGATAAAAACAGAACCCTTTATTATCTTATATGGAAAATAATTTTGATAAAACACTTGAACTCCATTCTTGAGGAAAATATCCTTTCTTCATCAAAAACATTTTTCCTTTCATAACATGTCATACAACTTTTAAATAAAAGAAGTTGATTAAAAATAAACTTGAAAACTTGTAAAGGAAGCTTCTTGGAAACAATGTTATAAAAATCCATTCATGCCGTATAAGTTAAAAAAAACATTCTTCGTACTTTTGTTGGAAAAGTCAAAAAGTACCTCGTACGAAAAACGACAAAAGATTCCTTTCATTTATTTTACTAAAAACTCACCGAAGGGTAAAAATGGATTTAAAAAAAATTTTAGGTGGATGGAAATAATATTACATATTTATGAAACATGGATGTGGATGATAAAATACACCCCAGTAAATACTTACGAATAAACAATCTCGGATAAAAATGAGATTGTGATATTTTCCCTTACCTTAGGTCCGATTTGCTTTGTTCGTGTCCGAAGATCCTGTATAATGGTTTAAATAATGTTATTGACTTATTCCAGAATCATACATATTGATATGATATCATATATGGTCATATTATTAGCTTCTTGTTAGTAATATTTCATTGTTACATGTTACTCGGGTCTTTATAACTTTTTGTTCTTATGCGTGTTTTGTTGAATAAATTCTTATTCTTATCTTTAGGTTATAGATAATTCATTTCCAGAATGGTATTAGTGTAGTATATACCATATTCATTCATTCAAATCATTTATATAATCATTATGAAATGAAGATCATGTAGAACGAGTCGCATCACATCGTGGAGACGGTATTCCGTACGTACGCACGAGTGATGATATCGTTCCTATGATCGTGGAATTGTATTGGAGTATATATATATTATTTCAGTATCAATATTACTTCATTATAATCATATATAGTTACTCATTACACCATTATACCCATCCTTGTAAGGTGATGGTGGAAAATAGATTACACCACGGCGTGGAGACGGTATTCCGTACGTACGCACGCGCGGTGATTTCATTTTTCCGTAGGATGGATAGAAGGTGAATTAGGGTTGTTTAATATTTATAATAACATATCAGTATGTAAGTAATACTGATGTTATTACTTTATCATGAAACAACTAAAGAAGAAGAAGTTGAAGAAGAAAGAAATTGAAAAGATCGGTAATGGATATTACCTCTTCTTTGGAACGCCTCTTTGAATCCTCCACTTAAGGAACTAAGATTGGTCTTTGGAGAAGACCAGGACCTCTAGGATTATTCTAGGGAAGTGGAGAGGAGAAAATGGCAGGGTTTGGCCGAGATTGAGTGCTCAAATTGGTGTGAGGAGGAGGGGGAGGAGGTGCCCTTTTATAAGGGAGGAGAGGGGCACCATAGGAATATCTCAAAATATTATTTTATATTAAAGTCAAAATCAGTTTATAATGGTTCCAAAGGGTCTTATTTCGAAGCTAAAGTGGGGATGGCTAGAAATACTATCCACCAATAGGATTTAGACAAGTTTAGGGTATTATTTTAACCTTATCAATTAGATTTAACTCTAAGTTAATTAATTTAACTTTTACCGTGTCTTTTTGTTTTCTTTCACTATATGGTTAATACACTTACTATAACATGCCAAACGAACCCCAAATTGTTTATTATTAATATATATATCCTTATCTAAGTCATGTTTCCGAACCTTAGATTTTTAGGAATAAAATAACAATTAATAATATAATATTTGATTTAAAAACTATTTTGTGTCAATTTTGACACTATTTGATATATTATTTTTGTGAAAGTCATATCAGAATTATATGTTCGAACCAAGTTGATTAAATCAACACTAATATATCATAGTAACCTATAAAATTAGTGTAATTCATGAAAAGTCTTAAATTATATTTATTTTGGTATTTATATTATCAATTATGTCAATATTTCATTAATAAGATAATTACTGCATCATCTTTGTGTCATAAATAAATTAAATTTTTTGATGTCTAAAAATTACAAATAAAATACCATCATGTAGGAAATCTTTTTATCTTTCTAATGAATATTTACAATCGAATTTATCTTATGTATAACCCCATATTAAAAATGGTTTACTTATTAAACTTTAAATTTAACTATTTTAACCCTTCTTTAAATAAATTAATAATAAATGTCCTAATCTAATCCAAGTGGGCCTAAATGGTCATATTTTATTCCTAAGTTTGTTTTTGGTCGAATTACACTTGTCCAATAGAATTAGGACATGTGTTAGGGTAATATTAATATCATATTTACCCTTAGTTACCCTATTTACTATTAACCGCGGTAAAAAAAGGTAAAAAGTTACTATTCACCAAAAAATTATTTTCATCTCATTGAACCACATTTTAGTCCTTGATATTAATCGTGTCTCTCGGATTTTCGAAATTCCATTCACAGAAGCGGTAAAATTAAGTTTTATGCAAAATTCAGTTTTTTAACCTACCACTTAGTGGTTTCACTATTCATCAAAAATTGAAAGTTTTCAGAAAAATACCAAAATTTCACCCTAGGCTAATTTCGATATTCTGAGTCCAAAAATGAAGTCCATTTTGAAAAATAAAATTTATAAAATTTCAAAAAGTGGTCATTACTATTCATAACGGCTAGTTTTAATAGCATATTGTTGTTTAGTGAAACTCGGTATTGCGTACGACGCAAGCTATCGAGGAAGGTCGCGATTGCGTGTAAAGAATGCCAAGCAAGTGTTGTGTAGAAAAAGATTTCTTTGATGATTTATATAACATAAAAGTCTCGGGTGTTACAAACATGAAAGTATTAAACCATTTATAATTGAGATTCATTTTAGGGTGAAATTACTTTTAAGTGGGGTATAATGTAACACCCCAAGATTTTTTGAATTATTATTTTGTGAATTATTTTAATATTTTTGATATTTTACATTTCACGCAACACTGAAAATAGTTTATTTTATATGTTTGGATTACATTATACACAAAACTATGTAAATACTACACTACACACAATATAAATTTTAGATTTCTCTACAAGGAGCACCTATGTTATCTAACATTACACACAACACTGACTTTCATTGATGTCTTGCGTAACACGCAAGACTGAGTTTTACCAAACAATAATTTATCATTAAAATGTAATTATTTAATATTATAATATATAACATAGAAATTAAATTAGTGTTTATGAATTATATTAACTAATTTACGAGAATATATGGTTTACAAAAATATAAGTTGATTTCATAGGTTTCCAATTAATTATATATGTATATGAAAACTGATTAAATGTAAAGGGAAATATTATTATTTTTATGGTCACAAAGGTTTTTTAACCTAATAAATTAATTTAATTATAATTAGTAAGTGATATTAATTTCATAAATATGTTATATACTAAATAAATTTTTTTCTATATTCAACTAATATATTTTATATGCGTAAGATAAAAACAACCCCAATTTTATGTTTATAACACTATAATTTTTATAAAGTATTTTTGCCTCCTTTTAATGGTGAACCCATTTAAAATACAATGTTTACAACTTTTATAGAGTTAAAATTTCAAAATTAATATCATATTTTTAATTGAAAAATAAAAATTATTTCAGGATAATTTTTTTGAATTCTTCTTAAAGGTTTCATTTTTTTAATGAACAGTTAAAAATGTTAGATTTTAATAGAAAACTAATTTTTCATATAATTTAATTATAAGTATAAATTATTTTTAAATTTTTTTACAAAGTTAAATTATATAATATTTAAATATTTTTATCCAATTTATGTCATTTGAACCAATTGAACAATGAAAATATTTTAAAAAACATAGCAAACTTTTGATAATTTTTACTTTAAAACCCTGTAGGGTCATCCTGTCAGCGGGATAGATTTTAAATTAATTACTACCATTTCTGTGATTGGAATTTCGAAATATTGATTCCATATTTTGAATCATCATAATTTATAATTTCTAATAATGTCAACTTGTTTTTATACCAAAAATATTAGTAAAAATAATTAAAATTAATTACATCGATTAAGGTAAAATTCATCATAACTAAAAAATAAACCTTAAATTAAAGACCTAAAACAACCTATAAACATGTCTAAAACCCATATTATACACAGTATTCGACCTTGAAACTTCCATTATTAATTTTTTGTGTTTTTATGACCTTTATTGGTAAAAACATGGATACACATAACATGTTTCCAAAATTTCCAAGTGTGTCCATTTCCTTCCCTGTAAAAGACCACCACCAAACCCACTTCATCATGCCTCTAAAGTCCCATAGGTTTGGAAACTCTATACCATATATAGTTATAAACATAAATACATTCCTCTTTGTTTCCTTACTATGGACAGAAAGAAATCCAAAGATGCATTTTGGTACAAACCAAAAGGAGTTTCCTAATTAAGAGGTAATGTCTTCTCTCAAGCTCCATTCATTTCATTTCTTTCTCCACCCACTACAATCCATTGATTCCATTATTTTATAACAAAATAATAATCCAAAATATAATAGGTTGTTTTTTTGCTAAGGATTTTACCTCAAAATACACACACCTCCATCTAATGGGTAACGAACATATTGTTTATGTGTATGTTGAACTTCCACCTCATGAAACGATGATTGTTCATTTTTTCCTTTATCGCCTCTCATGATGGAAAGTATGATTAAAAATATGTTTATATATTTTATATATTATATTTATTAATTATTTAATCTTTTATAAATCTTTTATGACATCTGTCATTATAATTTCCATATTTTTGTAATACAATAATTTTGTTTCGAGGGTGTGTGGACTACCGCCCCCTCAAAGCGATGTGAGTCGTTCATACACTACATGGAATGTATTAAGGATTTGTTTAGTGTATATAAATGATATAATAAATAAAATTTAATATATATATATACACATAAAAATATATATATTTATTTTAATTTCTTTCATTAAACATGACAATTAAACAGAAATAGTGTCCATGCGTACGTATGGCTTACAGTCTCTATGAACAATGTATTTTATTTAATACTTATATATTATATGGATTATTATAAATCATATATAAATATAATAAATTATATTTAAATCATGTTTTTATTCTTTAAATCTTTATATATGTATAAAGACCAATGATATAAAAAATCAATACACGTGCGAAAAACAAAGCGGATACTACCCGAAGTGAAACCTTAACATAGAACTGTTCACAAGAAGGTAATGTAAATACATAATAAAACCTTATATGGAAGTTTAAGTAGAAATTTGTTTCTTTTATATATTTAAAATAAATTTATATTTATTATATATGAGGTTTTCAAGAGTACAATGAGAGTCAATACATAAGGTAAGGGGATTTCATCTCACTTTTTATTTCGTTGAGATACATTCATTATTCACCACTCATCTTTTTTGTGTGCTGTTTATACAGACCATGAATTTATTATATTTATCTTATAATTAAATTTATATGTATTTAAATATATTTTATATGACCTTTATTTCATGTGGTTAATGTTTCAAAAGTTACCAAATCGATAATGTAGTTTTGTCTCAATTTTGGCTGCATTAAGACACATGTTTTGTTCTACACCTATGTTCTTTAACAAGGTGTATATGATTAAAATTGACATTTTATATGATTAATAACATATTTTAATGATATTTTATGCTTCGTGTAATTTCCTTTTTTTACATAAAATGTATGATACCAAGTAACCATGTGGTAAGAGATTATTGAAACAATCTCATCGCTTTTCAATATTGATAGTGATTACATTTATTTTGATGAAATACTACGGTCAATATCTCAAGAAAACTAATGATATTACGTTAAAGATATATATTTTTATTAGTACCATTTTTCTACTCATTAGTACTTATAATAATTAAAAAAATGTTAATAAGAAAAATCTAATCATATATCTCTCTTCAGTCATAAATCTGTTTTATTTCAACACCATGTTTTAAAAACAATTTCAAACTGATTTCAAACTATATTTGAAGATAATATTTCATGAAAATTTAACCATAAAAATATTTAAGGGTTTTATAATATTTAATAATATTTTTTCAATGATATTTTAAAAGAAATGGTTTTCAAAATGTATACAATCTTTCTTCATAGGATTTCAAACTATATTCAATGAAATGGTTAAAAATCAAGAATAATATAAAAGTGTTTAAATTGTTTTAAATAAAAAAGGGTTTCAAATTTTTCGAATCTTATTTTATAATGTTTCAAGGAAAAATAATTTAAAAAAGTTTTCAAGATTCTTTTAAAAGATTTTTGGGAAAAATATTTTGAAAAGATTTCAAGACTTCTTTATAAGATTTCAATGTATTTGAAAAATAAAATGGATTTCAATACGGTTTAATGATTTAAAAATAAATTTTTCAAAAGAGAAAAGATAATTTAATGAAGAAATGTTTTTAAATATCTTTAAAAGTTATTTTCCTTATAATATGGAACATGATAATGTTAATAAATCCCTTATAGGAAATGATACAAAGGTTTCATTCATATTTATTCATGAATGGTTTAAGTTTTTATGGAATAATTATTATGAAACCCATTTCATGTCAATATGTTATATTCTATTGAAACCTACATTTCATAATGGGTTATGCTTTGATGCAATGATTATTAAACCAATGTATATTTCATAGGTTTTGATGTGAGGAAATGTTAATGATACCGATTTAATTTCACGGGTTATGATTTGATGTTTATAAAACCAATATCTTTTCAGTGGTTGTGATATGATGATTTGGTTTGGAAAAATTATGTATGATTTAATTATATGGTGGGTGGTAACTATATCTCCCTCTATTTCACTGGTTAATGATAAATATTTTACAATCATAAATGGTACATTAGAGGGCATCCCAAACCTGAAACAAGAGGGTATGCGGGAGGACATCCCATTCCTAAAATAAGAGATTAAACAAGAGGTCATGAAAAGCCTAAAACAATAGGTTATATAGGAGGGATTACCGGTATCCAAAAAATATGGTAAATAGGAAGACATCCTATGCACGAAATAAGAGGGTAAATGAGAGTACATCCTAAGACTGAAACTATAGGGAAAATGGGAGGAAATCCCATTCTTAAAACAAGGGGGTACAAAGGAGGGCATCCCATGCCCCAAAATAAGAGTATACAAAGGAGGGAACCCCAATCCCAAAGTAGGTACATGAGATATTAACCCAGTCCTAACATGTTACAATGTCCTTGGTATGCCACCTTGACATATGGTTATTATATTATTATGTGTTTTATGAAATTCCATGTTTTATTATTATGTTATACATTCACAGATTATGTTTTCTATTTTCTTATTAGTCATATCTTGTGAAATTACACTCTTTATTGTGATCTCTAATATGTAGGGTATGAACTTCAAATGATATGTTTAATTTCCATACACTTATATTCATGTTATGATTATGAATTCCCATTATTTATCCTTACAATGAAACTAATCTCATCTATTTCATTTATATCCTTTCCCATTATTAGGAATAAATATTTTAGGTAGAATTAATAAAAGAGGAAATATTTTTGAGATATATGGAAGAACTTTCACCATATAGAAGATTTTTTTCCATTTTTACAAAGACACTAAACTATTACAGTACTCATGGAAGTATTTTTTTTCAATATATGGAATATTCATATAAAATGATATAATATCCTTGTATTCTAAGCCTCGGTCTCTAAAATTTATAAGTTCCTTAGATGTGAAATGGGTGGGAAATGAATTTAATTTTACCACTCATATAACTTCTAAAATATTGAATTTCACTTTCATTTCAAATTCATTTTTAACCTCTTTAGTGATTCTCAACATTTATAGAATCTTATATAATATTATTATATTTTATCAAAACATCAACCCTCACCAAATTTAAAAAAATCAGTTATATACAGTTTTTTATTCTTCTTTGTATCCCTATAATTGATAACATGAAAAATAGAAGAATTTGCATCTAGATTCTTCAAACTAACTGAACCAGTTCATCCATAAACATTGTTTGAAATTATATATATTAAATATATCATAAATAGTATTATGAAAAATTATACATTTTTCACTTTTTCAACTAATTTTTCATTTTTTTTCAACAAGTCCCACGACCGATGAAACTGTTTTCGATGAAGTCCAGCATCTGATGATTTATCAAAGTTATACTGTGATTGATGTATCAACCAAGAATTCCCATTCAATGGATCAGTTTCAATCCTTACTAGATTAATATTTATCTAGTCAAAACATTTTTTATGTTTTCTTCATAACCAATTTAAAATAAAAAAACATGAATCCTCACTCTGATACTTCAGGTTTCATGAAAACGGTTGAGAACATTTTTATAGATCATTAGATTCATCGATCTCTTAAACTCTACAAACTCACTAATTCCAAAAAACCGGTTCTCTAATCTGTCAAATTCAAAAACTATATTCCATCCAAAACAAATTGGATCATATAAGGTTCTACCTCTGATGAAATTATGCATCAGATACTTTATCAGTGTGTTCTCATGTCTGACAGATCAGTGGCACACCCAGTCTGATGGACCAGTACCAACTGAGACTTCCTTATTTCAGAAACATAGAAATTTAAGTTTTAAAAGATTTAATTATTTGTATAATGTAATACATAATCTGATGGATCAATTGATCAGTGCATCTCTAAAAGCCTCCGACTCCATCAAATCAAAAGTCACAAATACCCAACATTTTTCGCATGCATAACATCTTAAACTGGTGATCTCCTTCTAAAGAAACATAAACATGGTAAATCATTAAATATTTACATTTCATATTCTTATAAAGACTCCCGCCTATAGAATTACTTGTTCATGATGTTTATAATAGTGATATTTTCATAGAATAATAGTAATTAGAAATCATTTTCCCCATTTCTTTTACAAATATTGGATCACAAGTTTTTCACCAACATATGATGTAGAGAACTTTTTTCACAGCAAAGCATTAGATTATTTTTTGAAGATATGAAATACATTCTAAGTATTAAAAAAATATTATTCTAATTTAAAGACATAATTCTAGAAAAAAATATGTGTCCATAAAAAATCACAATAGAACATCTTCAGAACATAAAATTGAAATTTAAGGATGTTCTTAAGAACTTTTCATCTGATATCCTAAGTCTGTTACAAATTCACCCAAACACTAAAAACAAAAAACTGAATTCATTTTATTAATTGATAAGAAGATAAAAAAATCAACAACCACTTCGTATATTTTCCTTCCAATATATAGAAAACAAATACTTTCCAATTTGGTCCCAATAATCCCCACCATCAGATTTTGTTGTCAACCAAGTTTCATAAATCACTAAAACATTGTAACATGAGCTATGGATAACTAATAAACAATTCTGACCCTATGTGAGAAAACACATTATAGGAAATAAGAATCACTGATTAAAAAATGATGTTATCCAGAAGTAGAGACGTATTAAACATCCTCTTTAACTTCAAACCTTTCACTTTGATCACTTATTTCAATTACCTATTGAAAACAATTTCCAAAAATAAGATAATAAATTATTAAAATCGTAAATACACTTACTCCCTTGTTTTATTACTTACAAATTTTAAAAACACTCCTTAAATATATGATTCCTTAAATAGTATAGCATATACCAATAAAAGGTATATGAAATATTATTTTTCTCCCCATTAAAAAAACTATCCAAAGAAATGATGAGAGAGGGGAAAGAAACTCATACCTCATACTTGGAGAGAATGAGGTTGGATTCCCATGTTAAACATTATCTTTCAATGATTCATTTGCTAAAGTCTTTGTGAAAATATCAAAAACTTCTTCTGTTGTAGGAATATACTCCACCATGATTTTATTCTTCTCCAATTACTCTTTAATGATGTGATATTTTACATAAATGTGTCTTGAATTAGAATTTTTTATTAGATATCTTGTGATATTTTTAGAACTCTGATTATTGCAACTCATGAGAAGTGGTAACAAGACTTCAACTATCAAATATTCTTACTAATTTTCCACCCACCTAAGTTGTGTTTCATAAAGATTGGATGAAACAAATTTAGCACCGGTTATGATAAGTATTATAAAACTATTATTATTATTATTCTAACTCACACCAAATTCCCCTAGAAAAGAAACACCACCGGTTTTGGATTTTCTATCATCAATACTTCCAACCCATTCATCATTTTTATACTTAACCAAATAAATTCTTACTAAGCTATCATATATGATTCCAAAATCTGTTATACATTGGATATATTTGAGAATTTGTTTTCTAGACAAGTGATGACATTCCTTTTAAGAAATTTGAAATCTTACAGATAAGGTAACATCATTCATGCTATCTATTCTTGAATCAGTCAAATTGGAAAAACATCCAATCATTTTACAAAATTACTGAGAATCCACTTCCTTTCCTTCCCTATTCTTATTCAACTAGGTTTCCACTAAAAATTGGGGTGGAAATCAATTTTAAATTCTCCATTCTAAAACATTTTAAGAAGTTACATAGGATACTTATTAGTATATATAAATATGAATTTCTTCTTTTGCGAGACTTTTTAATCTAAGAAACTGTTTAATTTCAATAAGCATGTACATTTCAAAAAACATCATCATAATAACTTCATTAAACATTTTAAAAGTTTTTTTATCATTCCCATATCAAATAATATAATCAATATACACAATAACAGTGAGAAAAATATCCTGATTTTCTTTTATGTAGAGATTAATATCAACTCTTCCTTTCATAATGTTCAAATTCCTTATTAAAGAATTCAATTTGGAATACTAGACTCTTATATTTTTCTTAAACCTATACAAACCCTTCTTTAACATGAACACATAGCTTTAATCTTTTCAAATTATTAATCCACACAGTCGTTCAATATAAAATTATTCATTATGTTATCCATTCATAAAATCCAACTTAACATCAATCTAAAAAATTTATAACATCATTACCCAATAATTTAAAGATAGATTAAAATTGGTTCTAACCATTCTGCTAGGGTAAAATTATCATCAAAATTAATGACTTCAAGATTTATTTAACCTTTTAAAAACAATTTTTAATTGTTTATTATCATGACATCATATTCACTCAACAATTTTTAGAACACCATCTGTGTACTAGAAATATTTTTATCACTAGGTTTGGGTAGGACTTCCCAAGTATCATTCTTATCAAAATTGTCCAACTCTTCATTAACATATTGAATCCACTCCTAATGATCTAAATAATGATTGACATATTTTGGATAATATTTTGAATTAAAATAACTATGTGTAACAAAAGATGATGTTGTTATTTTTTGAACCTTTTGTATTTTATCACCAATGATGTTTTAATTTTGAACCTATTTCCTAATAGTGGGATGAGATGTAAGAAGTTATTCAATATTACTTGAAATAGTACAATCTAATTCTTCCATCTACTTAGAATCACTATTTAGGGAATTATTTTCATTCTTCTCAATGAAAACTCTTTCATCTTCTTCATCATCCATTTCTTCATGGGTATGTGAAACATCTTCTCGGACTTTTCATGAACTTTTAAATTAATAGAATCAACTATGTTTCAGGTTTCTATTTTGAAACATCTATATTCTCCACCATTTAGATCATAGCTATGAATGATATCATCTCCACATATTTGATAAAATTTTCCAGGATTTACTACTTTGTTCTTTATAATGAAAGGACTCCTAATAATCCTTAAGTGTTTCAAAATTTGAACATCATTGTAGAACATTTTATAAGGAGTTATATTAGAATGTAGTTGTAAGAAAAATTTATTCTAATTGTAAACTAAAGTACTCGTCTCCTGCCTCCAGAAATAGTGCAAAATAACATGTTAAATTAGTATTGATTTATCCTTCTCTATAAAATATCTATTCTTTCAGTTAGAAACCCCATTCTAGTTTGATGTGTATAGTTCACTAAAATCCTTAAAAATTACATAACTTTCAAGATATCATGTGAATTATTCATTCTTGTTTTCACCTCCATTTTCAAGTCACAACTTCTTCACAAAATATGCACATTCCTTTTATTATATTCTCAGGAAATTCTTAAACATCTTTAAATCATGGAATTTATGTTTCAAATAAATAATACTTGTAATGTGATTAAAATAATCAACGAAAAAAATAATGTATTAATTTTAGAAAGCTTATTGTTTACTCATTGGTCCAAAAATATTAATGTGAATTAGTTCTAGGGGATGAGTAGAATGAATTTAAACATTCACATGCACAATGTTTTTATTATTACATTTCTACAAAATTAAACATCATTAATAACTTCTTATTGTAATATTATGAATATATTGAAAACTATTTCACATAAAAACTTTCTCATATTTCACCAAAAAATATTACCCAAACTCTAATGAAATAACTAATTTTCTTCTATCATGCTTATATAACATGAATTTTGTACATCACCAACCTGAAACAAGTTTTTATTAGTATGTTGGACACTTGTAACAATGTTTCTATCTTAAAATATTTTAAAGAAGATATTTTCTAAAAATTTCTTTTATTACTTCATAACAAATTCATAAAACACTCCAAATAATTTTTTTCAACTCATCGATAGACAAGGACTTCTTAGATATCAAATTTTATTCCCCAATAATGGAAGATCCAATACTATTGATTCTGAGTGATTCATCATTTCTAAACATCATTGTTCAATATTTAAAGTCTTTAAAAGTCATTAATAGCTTCAAATATCCTTTCATATATGAGGATCACTTACTATCCAAAATCCACAGTCGTTCTCCTTTTATAACTCTGAGGAAAGTTTCTACAACAAAAGATTTTTTCCCTTTATATTCCTTCACACCGGACTTTTTGAAAATTTTTATGAACATGTTTTTGTGATGATATAAAAACAGAACATCCTTTAGAAAGATGTTCTGGAATTTTACATCTTTAAAAATAGTTTCCATATCTTAGAACACAATTTTAAATTTAAAAGAATCTTTTTTAGAATTCATTCATTGAAAGGATTGAAACCCCATAATACTATTCTTCTTGTAACTCATGGGATAATCTTAGTGTCGTTTATTTAACTAACACATATTTTTTATTCCCAAATACACCAAAATACCATCAATTTTCATAGAGATAATATTTTCCTCTAAAACTTCTATACTTCCCGGAATTGTAAATATGTTCTCCAACAACTTTCCTACCTTTAAAATTAGAAATTCGGTGAGACCAAAAAATTCTATTGTCACTCAAGATATTGTTTTTCAATTAAAATTTTTTCTAAACATTAATGGAATCATAATTACTAGAAATATTTTATTTTTACTTCGAAATTTTAAAAAACTCTAAATTTTAAACACTCTTGGGTTTGAAAACAGACATGATTTTTTCATCTTTCATGTTATTAGGAAGATCTTAGAAAATTATTTTAAACCATTTAATATAATTTTTTATTAATTTTTATCAGGATAACAATTTCCATAACATTCATCAACATCATGGATACTGTTTTTGAATTTTGAACGTCCTTACATGTCTTTTGTTATTTTTTTAGCTTCAACTTCACTCTCATCATCTTCATCATCTTTATATCAAAAAATTATCCATTTGGATTTGGGGAACATTTTATCTTTTCCTTTGTAAAAGGTTTTTAAATTTCCCACAAGTTTCTTCTAAAATCTTCTTATCCTTCTATCATATTCATTAAAATATTCTTTATTATTTTTATGAGGGTAATTAGAAAAACAATTCCCTAAAAAATCACATTTAAATCATTTTATAGGTAGCTTCTCTCTGAACATTCTGGTACATATTTTCATATTTTTAGAAAACAAGGAAAATAATTCAACAGGATTGTTACTAGATGTATTTTTTGTGTTAGAATCCCTATCTTATTCATCTATAAGAATAATTCCTAGATATCCCTTTCTCGGTCGATAGAAATCTCATGATCAAAATTTTCTTTTCTTTTCATAACATTCTCCCTTGTAATTTCATATGTAATAAGAGTGCTATGAAGTTAATCCAAATATAGAGTATAGTGATCTATATCATCCAATTAGGAAGAATTTTCATCAAACTATTAGGAGTAATTCATAATCCATCTTCGAATATAATTCAAATTTTGTGATTCCCACTAAGAAATATTATGGTGATAATAATAACATTCACCCTAATAAATAATTCACTAACAGATTTATACACACTGGTTTTGGAACCTTTATAATTTAACCTCAATATTTGTAACTCTTCATTCTTCACCTTCATATTTCCTCCACAGTTACTTTTTATCTTTTCATAGATACATTAAGAAGTATAAAGTCTCTTCACACTAAGTAATTCATTTTGATAAATTGATGAGAGTAAATCATTCTTATCCCATACATCATTCTCCATGTTCTTATTATCCCGATATTTAAGAGGAACATTTTCAAAAAGACAATAAAATCCATATTTAGTAGCTTCCAAAACATAATACCTAAGATTAATAAAAAAATGGTATCATTCTATCATTATAGATATGATAGTTCCTTCCATCAAATATTGAAACCCCTTACTATTCAAAAAAACTCATATTTTCGATCACAACTTCTCTTCAAAAATATCAGTAAAGAATAAATGAAAGAACCTACTCTAATACCATTTTGAAAGGCCCAAACAGGATCCATGTAATCACTTAGAGGGGGAAGGGTGAATTATTTATATAATTTTATTTTATATTATATTATTTTGTATAGAAACCTTCTCTAACTATAAAATATTTATCAATTTTACAAAAATCAATCATTCACGCATCCCTAGGAATAAAATTATTTATAAGGTTCACTAACCAATAAGAGTAACAAGTCCTTAACATGGTTTTGAAATACTAAAATACCATTAAATTCAATTGAAAAAAATCATTTTTTATGGTTAAAATGAGTAACAAATATGCCTAAAATTGTGTAGCACTATGATCAATAAAATAGTGCATATAATTAATCTATAAGAAATTTTTTAACAAGTTTATAAACCTTAAATAGTTGTTTCTAACATGCCACAGTATTACTTCAATGAATTGAACTTTTAAAATTCTTTAGAGTTCAATTATTAACTTTCATACCTAGTAGAAGGTAAGAACATCTTCTATTGAAATCATATGAAATCTCACTCTGATAGATCATTCATATAATTCATTCCCAAAACAATTCATAATTTTCAGTCTCAAAACTAATCATATTCACAACATTAATTTCCAAAAACTATCAGTTTGATTGCTTGGTCTGATCTCAAAAACTCTGACCAAACCTTCTTCTGAATACATCTTTTGTCCAGAAAACTTTTATCATGAAAAATCTATTTAGAAAACATCCTATACCACTTTTTCCTAAAAAATATTCCTCTATCTATTTCCCACATGTGAATAGAATTAGTTTATTTTTCACATTTACCACTATTTATAGGTTCCTAAAAAATAAAATGGTTGGGAAATCAATCTCAGTTTCCAAAATAAAAAATTCTAGATTCTTGAATTTCACTTTCATGTAAACATTACTTTTAACCTATTTCGTGCTACTCACCTCTTGTGGATTCTTCTCATATCTTATTGAATATTCTCACAACATTATCCTTCTAAAAATTTAAAACATATATTCTATCTGTTTGTTTTTTCACACTATTATTTTTTATCATTCTGATTGAAAACATGAAAAAAATAAGACTTCACATACATATGCTTCAAACCAAACAAACATGTTCTTATATAATTTTTTTTTTCAACTTATATAAACTAAAAAACCCTTCAAAATTCCAATGGAAACAACAACATGTTTCACCATTTCAACAACATCCTTCATTGTTTCCAAAAAATCCTCCAATAGATGGAACTTTGTCTGATTATGTCCAACATCCTGATGATGTATCAGTGTTAGAATGTGTTTTATGTATCGGTCTTTGATTCCCAATTGATGGATTGGTGTCTTTTGTTTTCCAAAAAATCATTACCTAATCGAAACATTTAATAATTTTTTATCATAACTAAATGATAACATAACAACGTGATTCCTCACTCCAATACATTGTGTTTCATGAAAATGGTTAATAGAATTGTGGCAGATAATCAGAATGATTGGCCTATGAAACTCAACTAATTAACCAGTGATAATAACACATCTAATAATATATTATGTAAAATTAACAATCATTATTACATATAAAAATAGGATTTTCTAACATTATGTGTCTAATTTAATTCCTCTTATGATACATTTTTAGTTTCTACACATTTATGATGGATTAGTGACATACCATTTCAGATAAACCAATACCAACTACGACTTCCTTGTTTTTGGAACTCAGTGAATGATGTTGGAAATGATTGACCTATTCATTTGATGGATTGGTCATTCCAATGGATCATGTTTTCATTACTTTTGAATAAACATCTTCGTCTATAAAATTCAAACTCCAAAACACCAAACATATTATACATGTGGATCATCTAAAACTGATGATTTTCATTCTGAAAAACACCAACTTGGTAAATTCCCACACAATTGAATTTCACACTTTTTCTAAAAAATCTCACCAGTACCATGACATTCTCATGACATTGATAACATTGATATCAACATAAAATTGTTTGAATTTGAAAACACCCCTTCTTTTCCAAAGAATAGATCCTAATTTTTTTAACAAATTACATTTTTTATAATTTTTTTGATAAAAAATCCTCATTATAATATTGGTGAAAAACCCAAAATACATTATGATTAGAAAAAAACATTTCATTCTACTGAAAAATCTAAATTATAGATAATATATGAGTCTGATAAAATTTCACCCGAAAACATATGGAGAAAAGAAAACTCAAATAGATTGATGTTATTAAGAACTTTGTGTCTTATCTCCTAAGTCCAATAAAAATTAACTCAAACACCAAAACCATAAAATTGAATTGATTTCAGTAATTGATAGAAAAATATAAAACATGTAGCAACCACGTCATCCACTATCCATCCAGCATTTAAAAAACAACTTCTATCTAACTTGGTCTAAACACATCCAATAGACATTTTTCTAACATTTTCACTCCTAAAAGGCACCAAAACATAAACAAATTGTTAATAATGGAAGGTTTATCCTACATGATATATGTATTATCAATTAATTAGAAAATTTTAATTGTATCATGGATGTTGGAGTCCACATTCTAGGCCAAAATAAATAATAAAAATAAAAAATTTATTTGTTCATTAATTTAACATTTTTAATTCCGTGATTTAATACCTACTATTTCGATATTTTAAGTTAAATTCCGTTATATTTAGTTTATGGGAACATCTTGTAATTTATTATGAAAAAGGATTAAAATTTTATTTTTATCATTCTATTATTCTTTAAATTAATGAATTTAATTGATAACTATTAAAAATCTATATTTTTCATTTTCAATGTGAAAATGAAATTGGTAGTAGCTTTAAGATGGAGAAGAAACTTTAAATATAATTTAAGGTGAAAGTTGGGTGTAACAATGAATATTCATTCCATTAAACGTTTATGAAATGTTTATTTGGATGAAAAAGAACATAACTTATAAAATTTGGATCATTTGAATACAATTTGACAAACTATTGGGTTTCATAAGGAATTATGCGTGATAGGTGATATTTTTTTAGAGTAAAAGAGAAATAAAAAATTAACCAGATCTACAAGTGATGTGTAACATCGTTTAGTTGATATATAATATTCTCACCCTTTCTGATTAAAGAGAGTTATCTATAATTAATATACCAGGACACTGAATAATATATTTTGGCTTATATGTATGTATTTTTACTTTTATACTAATATTGTCGAAGAGAAACTCCCCTGGAGTATATTATATTTTCAGGAGAAATACTAATATATAACATATATTATTTAATCATTGTATGGAGAGATGAGCTTCATTGGGATATGTAATATTTTAATTATCATACATAAGTATAATAAAGTGATAAATAAAATCCATTATATGTTATATAATATATTTTCTATAGCCACTTGAAAACTATTCATATTATATATTGTTTTTTTGAAGTGGTGGTGAGGATGAAAATAAATTTTTAAATAGTAATTTTTATATAGATCTTTCACGCATGGTATTTTTTTGAAATCAATAAAAGACTATATCATGGGATTTTCAACCATGTTGTGAAGAAGATAGGGTGAGATTAAGTGTCATTTCCAAATTGGAGGTGCACATTTTGTGAAATACGAGTCACATCAAGATGAATTCCATAGAAAATATTAAAGTAAACATAGAGAAGTATCATATTGTAAAAATAAATCCATGTCATAGGGGAACGAAATTAGATAAAGAAATTCAAATTTTAATGAAACATGTGGTGTTCGGTTCTCTATCACAGTATGAAAACTTTTAGAATGTTTTTTCAATGGGGAATGAATTTTGGGATCCTTGTCCATTAAAATAAATTCCATGTGTTTTTTTGACCAAGAAGAATGAAACAAGGTCAAGGGAAAATTAAAGAATTAGGATTGATGATAAAGGGTGAATTTCAATGTCATGAAAAATATAAAATCATGGAATGTTATTTCCATGCAGAAGAATCGTTATTCCCATACTACATGTGTGGAGAAATACCATGTACATGTCTAAGTCCACAACTATTTTCACCTATATAAATTAGATTCCATATATTATAAAGGAGTTATTTTTCTTTCCCTAATTCATTAGAAATCATAACATTTCAGTTAGCCTTGTCATATAAAATATCATTAAAAATAATTTTTTTCTACCATAATAGACTTCTTCACTCTTAATAAATGTTTTTTCAATTTCACTTTATTATATAACATTTCCATGTTTTTCCACTATAATTATATTTCTCAATTAAATAATAACTATCCTTATTATTTATTTTATTTATAACAAACCAATGAATGTTTCTTCCTATTAAATGATATTTATCTTCTTTTATCTATTATCATTCCGAGTTGTATTAGTGTGTAGTAAAACTTGTTTGTGTGGTGATGGTGCACCATCCCCTTTACCCTATTATTCTACTCACCTATTAATTTCATTAAATGATTAACTTATTTATAGTGTTTTTCATATAACTAAGGAGGGAAGTAAAATATATATTGGTCTGATAATTTTTGGTCTTATGCAGTGGGAATCCATCTTTGGTTAAGGCCTAATAATGGGAAGTTTTTAGGGAAAAACTCTCAATTTGGGTTTTGTATCCACAATAATTCGTGGGAAGAAATGGATAATTTAAATTAAAAATATCAATGAGATGTCCATAATTTTTTTTGAATATGTGGGGTTTAGTACTGGATGATATTGATCCAGTAAACTAAGTGAGAGTATATTAATGGTAATATATTTAAGTTGTTTAGTGATAGGACATTATGGGTGGATCACACATGTATTTCCTACCTTTCCTAGTAACTATTTTTTTAAAGAATGTATTATTTTACGAAAGATTTAATTTAACCTATGAATCACCATTAATATTATTTTAAATATAAAGAACATAAAAAAATATTCCAAAATAAATTGAGATCTTTAGTTATTAACTTAGCACCAATGGATCCCTAAGATAGGAACCCATGGATATCCACTATGCTAGAATATAAAAATAAGTATCATTTTTTCAACCTTAAGATGTATATCTCAAAAATCTTTTGTTGTTTCTCTAGAGCCAATATAGTTAATATTTTTTCTAGTCCTTCCTATAATTATAAATTAATTTACTTTTCTTACATATAAGAAACATATTTTTCGAACAAATATTTCTTTCACCATCACCCATAGAATATATCATCATCTGCATTCTTGTTATTTTTCTTCCAGATAAGAGTACATGCCATGGAGGGCCCTTATTACCAAAGGAGTCCTATAATAGTGTAGTCCAAGGGAATCACCTCATATCAGAATCACCCCCTCAGGTTTAAAGAAAGAGATGTTGGTGAGATATGTGACTTTGTGAACTTGATTATCATGTGAACCAAGGTGATCCCCTACTTTGTTCCCCTATCACTATGTATGAGTGACCTCAATATTATTGTTGGTGAGAGATTTTCACTTCTTACTTGTGTAAAAAATAGACCATGATGTGTATCCTTTCTTATGAAATGAATCATGAATGACCATAGAGCCCATTTCCACCTAGGAGACTCTGACGTTCTATTGAATACAAAGAGTGATACCAGTCAGAACAGCCTCGGACTCTGCCTGTACGGAGTTTCCACTACATTATTGTGCCATGAAGGCCAGAACAACACTTCCTTTGTGGTCTCCCATAAATCATCCACCTCTTATGACACCTGAGATGCAAGATTCATTTGTATTTAGCTTGAAACCATCTGTTGGATGAATCCATCACACCGAATAACCCTACACCATGGAGCAGGGATGGGTATTTTGGGAGAAGACACGTAACAGCTAGAGCGAGGGTGAATCTTTCCATTTGTTGATAAAGGTCACCCAATTAGCCAGTAGTCTACTTGTTCATGAAATGATGGATCTCCCTATCAAAGGAATCCCCTCATATCTCACCCTATTCCAAGATTTCCATAAAACCTAGCATTGTGCATTGAAGATTATCATTTTCACCATTATTTACTTTCATGCATTGTTAGTCCCCTTTAACCAATGCTCTAGGAAAGGTGCATCATGGGGTTCCTGAGAGAGGTATGCAGTAAAATCACTAAAGAAGCTCCACATTTCACGGGACCATTCACCATTAAATAAAATGTACCATGTGATCTCCTCAAATTTACTCTTACTGCAGTGGAAGCAAGAATCCATATTTATGCCCATCCATTGGATATTTACATCTGAAGGGATTGAGTGATTACTAATTCTCCTGGTTTGGAAGCTGTATTTTATTGGGATTTTGTCGAACCACACGATGATGGCCCATCTTTCCCCTTGAGCCTGAGGATTGAATATTCGACAGAAATCCCCCATATTGAAGCTCCTTGAGGTTGAGGGAGGAAAACACATCTGTCTGCCTCCAATTTGGTGACAATGGGATAAAAAATGTTCCGTTGTTTTTTTTTCAAAACTAAACTGATGAAACATGGATGGAGGATCACATATTTAAAAGAGATATTATGAGTAAACCTGCCTGGGTAACCAATAACATCTCTAGCCCAGTCATGTTTCTAGAACAAGTTGTTACCCTCTCTTATGATCCACTATGATTTTTGTCGATGTGTCAGGAGAAGGCCCCTGATTGGGGACCATAGGGGAGAGACGTGTGAGGAAGCGGGTTGTATGTTCCCACCCTGTCTCTGTTCCATAATATTTTACCATAGAGTGTGTTATTCATTCTTATGCCCACACCAATTTCAAATGCATGCATTTAATGGTGACCTCTATGCTCTTCACATTGATCCCTCCATCCTATATAGGCCTCGCCATCCTCTCCTATGAAACCCATTATCTTCTCCCCTATGATAAAGAGTCCCAGATAATGTCATGGATCATATTGTCAATGGTTTTAATTAACACTTTTGGGACGTTATTTGAATCCAAGGCAGGAACTGGGATCACTGATAGAATACTATTGACCAGATAAATCCATCCCCCAAAGGATACAAAGTGGTTTTTTTCAGTTGAGAAAATTCCCCACTATCTTTCTGACCATATGATTAAATTCACATATTCATGTCCTGATAAAGGATATAGGAGTTCCAAGATACTCCATAGGTATGGATCCCCACTACATGCCCAACCTGTTACTCAAATACATAGTCATCCTGGAGTGACATTTTTTTGTGATATAGAAGAATCTTTTGTCTATGTTGATTTCCTGGCCATTCCATTGGCAGTATTCATCCAGGATCCTATTGATACCCCACATAATCCTCCTTCCAACATTCATTTAGATGATTTCTTCATCCGAAAAATATAGATGGGGCACCGAGGGGAGGTTCAGTTTCCTTCGATACGGTAGGATGGCACAACTGGATATACTTATGTTTATCGTGCCACTAATAGTATCATGTACCATGATGAAGATACATGGAGATATGGGATCCCCCTGTCATAGGACCTATGCTACCTTAAAGAATCCATGTGTTCTCCCCATGAAGGATATATCTAGCCATGATGTGTTATAACATCTAAAAAGGAAGTCACATTCCTAGTATGACAAACCCAAACCGGCTATCACCCTATTGATGTACCCCCATTCCACTCAATCATATGCCTTGTTCATGTCTAGCTTGATCGCTATATTGGGGCAACAAGTTTTTGTGTTTAGGTCCCTGATAATGTCCTTTGACCAAGAAATTTCCCCTTTTATTGTGCGGCCTCTTACAAATCCATGTTTTTTGAGTGATTTTCACTAAGTTGGATGAATTGATAGCCTCACATTGATAATACTAGCCAAAAGATTGTAAGGTAAATTGCACAAACTCACCGGTCTATAATGGAGAAGAGAGGAGGGATCCTTCATTTTTTGAATGATCACTAATGACATAGTATAATCTACACATGGTAAGCCACCTCATTGAAATATGTCTTTTATTGTTGTGATAATATCCCATTTATCCATTTCCCATGAGCCCAAATAGAATTATCCTAGGAAGTTGTTAGGGCCTGGTGTGCTCAGATGGTTGAGCAATGTCATAGAGTTATATGTCTCTTCTTCCCAAGGGATCCCAACCATTTCTCCATTTTATTGATAGATATGAGGTTAGGAACCTCTCCCCAAAAATATAAACCCCCTTACAGATAACCATTAAGCATGGTCGTGCTTGGACCGACCAAAAGGTTTTTGAAGAACATTTATGCAATCTCCCCAACAACATCACTATAGTCAGTATACGTTCCATCTTGCTGGGAAATATTGGGTTTGATAGGCCTTCTCATATATATGATGAAATCATGGAAAAAAGAAGTGTTTTGTCACCTTTGAGAAGACCTTTTATCATTGATTTCTCCCTATCCATATGTTCTTGAGAAAGGACCAAGTCAGCAAAACCATTCTTTTTATCACAAAGATTAGAAAAAACTGTATCTTCCTACTCCTCCTCTAGGCTAGATTCCAGGTTCTCCACTTCCATTTTTAGCTCATCCATGTTTTGTTCAATAGGAGGAAGGTCCCTAGACCATAGCTAAAGCCCCTATTTCTGCCTCCTTATAGTTTTATGGATGGCCACCCAAGTGTGGACCTAGGTTAGTTCCCCCCATATCACACTTACCAACTACTCGTATCCCATTTCTATACTCCAATAACTCATGAACATAAATCTTTCATGAGTTTCTTGTATTGGAGACAAAGAGAGAAGTAACTGAGAATGGTAATAAATTCTGTAGATCAGGTGGATAACTTGGAATTTGGAAACATATGGAGGTCATGGATATTGGTGAGGTAACAGTCCAACCGGCTCTAGAAGAGTCTGATCCCACATTGATTGTTACACCAGGTGAACTGGTTGCCCAAATATCCCAAGTCCAGTAAGCCTTTTCCATCCATAAACTGGACAAAGTCTATACTAGCCTTCTGAGGGAAATGTCCTATCCCCTACATCTCATCTGGTTTTGTAATCATGTTGAAGGTGCCCCCTATGATTCATGGAAGGTCCCTTTAGTCGAACACACTGAGATCTTACCAAAGGACCTCCCTCTTCTACGTATCACAGCTACCGTAGACAAAATATACCAAAATAGTTTTCTTGTCATGAGTAACTCTTGTCGTGATGTATTGTTCCCCTGACTGAACCAATACAACAGACGTATTTCTATTTCAGAAAAAACCATATGTGATTGTTGATGAGGTAAACATACATGGATGCGTTCATCCTCATTCTATGGGTGAACTCATTAATTTTCTCTGGATTTTTTTTATGTTCAAGGATGGAAATGATATTATCCTCGTACTTCCTAGATTTGGAGGTGATGATGTCCATTTTTACCCAGGCAGAGATTCCATGGGAATTCCATATGATTATGGGTATCATTGGGAATAGAAGATTCTGACATTGGCCACAAGCTTCTTGGTCTCTTTTCAACAGGAGGAGGAGATCTCCTCGATCTTAATTTGCATCAGCTTGAGTCTTGTACCCATCACTGGGCTCTGATAATATGACTCTGGAGTTTTTTTAGAGACGGGAAGAATATTTTAGGTGATTCCCCCTTATTACACATGGCGTGGATCAATCCTTAGGCCCCATCTTTCAAGTGTTCTGGTCGGCTTGTGGGCCTTTCTTAGTACGCTTATTGATACTAGCCACCTCATTTGTACAAATCTCTTTCAGTGCTGGGGAGACATAAACCTCTGGGACTCTTTTGGTTAGGGATTGAATTCCATTTCAAGGGCCAGTGGATGGCTCTTCTAAAGAGATAAAAAGAGAGGGGGTACCAAAGGACCCAACACCGGATCATAGGAACCACTCTTGAAGGGCACCATCATAGAGACATTGGGAAGGTCTATGTACATGAGTTTTGTAATTACAGATACTTGGAAAATTGAATTGATTTCTATGAGGAACAAGATCCAGGATAGGGTGTTTGACCCAAACACTTGCAGGCGTTGGTGCCCCACCTAGTGCTAGTGGATCCAAACTAGATCCTGAGGAAGATGTCTCACCACCTTGGGTTGTGGGTCTAGAGCAGATCATGCTGAAGACAGGTGTTCAGCCCGAGGTGCCACCTGATCTAGTCTAAAGGTAGGCCTCTAAAGCGGGATAGGGGTCTGTATACATTCTGAGGCACCTCGAGAAACATTCAGAAGAGAAACAATGTGCCATTTCCTATGGTTTTTCAAGGCATGAGCCTAGAGTTTTCTGGAAAAATAATACCTAGGGAACACTGGGTAGACTACGTCCTAATCCCAGATGAATGAGTCTTGTACAATTAGGGGTATATTCTATGGAATGGGAAGCTATAAATCCATATTTACAAAGATCTGATCCACTGAAGACTCTTTTCCCTTATAGAATCCATCATCAGTTTAGAGAAAACGACCTAGGAAATCGCTAATTTCCTTTAGGAAGGCACCATTCTGGAAGGGAAGATGAAGACCTGGAGACTGATCCAGACCACAGCACGCAGACTCACTTTCCCCTTGTGCACCTCCATGGACCACCAGGCCATGTTAAAGCACTAGCGACCCCCCGATATGAGGGTCTTTACACCACACATGGAAGAAGTCTACTTCTAATAAGAGAACTATGAAAAATGAGTTTCTGTGAATGGGTGAGATGTGAGCCAGAGCTAGGACACCCCAAGAGTATACAAATTTCTTGGAGGCTGGTAGGGGCAAGAGCGCAAAACTAAAGTGAGATTTGAGAGTCCACATTAGGGGGGAATATCAGTATCGAAGGATGAAGCATGAACCTCCATAGATATCCTCAAACCATCTCGCAACAGCGAAGGAGTGACCGGACGGATCTCTGGGAAGCATGTCTAAGGAGGGCCATAGGAAGGGCCAAAAAGGGATTATTTGAAGGACATATCTGGTTCTCAAATCCTTGATGAGGGGATAGGGGAACCCTATAGTGATGACAGACCATTAGAGAGAGGATCAGAACTAGGGTGAAAGGGTGCAGATTTCGGAAACACCACCAAAGGGGGAGCGGCCGACTAGCTAATGTTCAAAAGAATATGAAAAGTTGCAGGCGCGTGGGGTGTATTATTGAGCATAACAGAAGATACCATTTGGTAACCATAGAATATATTATTACCATATTATATTTACTAGTTTTGGGAGCTCAAATCATATCGTGAAATGAGAAGGGATTTAATGTTGATATTCAGGACATTAAGGATTCTATCAAGTAACCAATTTTACAATCATAGGTCTAAGAAATAACAATACTTTACAATAATTTCTCAGAGTTCCATCAAGAATCAGTTGGAGAATATGTATAGTATCCCTTATTCCTTCCATCCATTTTAGAATAAATCCATGTAGAAGAGTCTGAACATTATCACCATCCACTACCAAATCATTTTGAACACATTACCAGTGAACTCAAGGAGAAAAAAAATTCCTAATAAACTCTTTTGGGGAGTTAATATAACCATGGGATATATTATATTTAATTATTCCAAAATTTATATGATATATCATTAACCCCACTTTTATCCAATATTTCCATTACTTATTGGGTATTCCCTATAATAAGAATAAGGGAAAGAGGTAATGTGTTTAAAGGAAATCCATTAATGTCTACTACCATTACTTGAAAATGTATTTTCAAAATCCTTGTCTATAGAGAAAGAGTTAGAGGATTAAAAATGTGGGGGTTGAACAATATTTAACAATTTTTTATTAAAATTTTATTAATAATCAAATATATGAAACTATTCACTATGTTGTATTTTCATACCAATACATATTGATGAAACCCTTGCAGTGTTTTGAAGGAATTAATTATGAATAAATGGAAATTTTTAAAGAAGGAAAAGTAGATTCATTGTGGTTTCCAACCATTATTAAAATAGAAGTTACCATATATGTGTACTTTTATGATGATCAAAGTTGTCAATGAAAACCATATTCTAAGAAACTTGTCGTAGAAACTTGTACACATGTAGTGGGCTATTCAGATTACAAAACAACATAACTAAAGGTTCCATATTTTCTTATACCCCCACCATTAAGCTATATCCCATATCTAATGGGATGAACCATATGTACTATATCCATGAGATACTCTACAAATAGTGTGAGGTCATGCACACTAGAATAAAAAATGTGGTGTTATATATTAATTAAATCCATTCCACCATCTGACTATAGATAACAATTGGAACTGCCTCATTTGGCATAGTGAAGACCCAATTCTCACTTAGGGGTTAAAATGGGTTATATAATTTCTTCCCCTTTATTTTATTTTTTTATTTTATTTCAAAAAAACATTATTTATATCTATCATTATTATATATTTAATATGAGTTTAATTAGGGGATTAACTCAAGTATACCTGTATGACCAATAATTTAGGTTGTAATTTATATTATTATCTGTTTAATGACTACATAATATCTTGTTCATGTTTTTACTTTAAGGGACATTATTAGATAACCGGGGATATTTCAAAAAATATACCGATATATAATTTAGGCATTCATGTTTTGTGTCATTTATTTATATTTTTAATTTTTTTTGATACATTGTGATTCCTTTAAAACTTAGAGAAAATTATGATCATCTTGATAAATATGAAAATTCTTATTTCATAGAATATCTAAGGAATTATTTGATTTTTGAATGAATTTTTATTCCATAAATTCCAAAAATAATTATTTAGTGAACTTTATCTCTTGTGAAACTCATTTTTATATATTCATCATAATGTTTAACTTTCAAAAACTGAGTGGTTTATCAACATTTTTGACACATTATTTCATGTAGCTCTTCATTTAAAGTCTTCAAGCACGTTTTGAGTTCAGTAAATTGATTTTATTTCTCCTTTTAAATTTTGTTATACTAAATTCTTTATATTAAATATTATTAAGGAATAATTTGTTGGACCTTTATAGATTTAATCTTTTTATTTTCTATTCCTTATATTTTAATTTATTATTGATCCCCTAATGGCCATGAAAACCTTACTATGTAGCCATATTATAAGATTCAAATTACTTCTAGACCAATTATAGACTTAATTTCATAATTGAAGATGAAATAATTTTTGATGAAGGTATATGGGTATGTCAGGTATTGTATAAAATATAGCTATTTTTAAAAAAAACAATAATTTTTTGGAAAGAAAGAAGGGAAGTAACAAATTCCTTTTAAAAATTGGGCATGGAGTATACACTATTGTTTTAGGTTTAAAGATTCATCTCTTCCTCAAAAATAGTTTTATATATGTGTTATACCAAAAAAGAATAAAACAGTGTTGTGATATGGTAGGGGAAGAGAAATGAAAAAAATGTTATTTCTATAGGGTTGTTGCATTTATGAACTACCCATGAGAATCAATAGGTGTTTGGAGTTTAGTCATTACAAGAGGTTTGAGAGAGTATTCAATTTTGGTGTGTTCACAATTATCATGTATCAAAGGTCAATTTAGATTCAAAATTCTTCATTATTACTTTTATTTTTTCACTTTAAAACCTATTAACCAATAGCTAGAGAATAACCCATTAAAATACCTAATGATTGACACACTTTTGTGACTCGGGGAAGTGGATATTATTGGAATTCTGAAAGTCTATGAAATTAATACATGCCCTTTATAATATAAAATCATAATTGTTTACATTGAGTGAAGAGAGGTATATTTTCGGGGAGTTAAGTAAAAAAAGGTAAAAAGGTATTAACTAGTGTTTGCATATATTTTTATGATTTTTGATAATTTGGGGAGTTTAAATTATTGTTAAAATAATAGTATTTGAAATGTTGTTATAAATCGATTGTTCTTAAATTAATATCTGGATAATTATACATTGTACTAGGTATTAGATGATGTCTTGGGACTATAAAGTTTATGTGTGGGGGAATGGGAGTTCAGAAGTGTAAAATAATCTTGAAATTATAATATTTTTAAAGTTGTGAAAATTGAAATGTGTGATCATTAATTTCATGAGAACTCTGTTTTGACCTAGGTATTTGATTATTTCCTTTGATTCTTTTTTTTATTTTTCTCAAAATTGAAAAAATATGTTTTTTATTATTTATTCTGTTTCTTCAAAAATTTTAATTCCCTTCAATGTTTATATTTTGATGTAAATTTCATTATATGAAGTTTATATGGTCATTTTTTGAATTCATTAGGAAAATTTTCTAGGCAAAAAATTAATGAGTTTGTATTTTTTTTTAATTAATTAATTTAATAGAATGTTATTTAAAATCATATTTTATATATTTTTGGTGAAATATAATTTTTATGGATTTAAAGGTGAGGAAGAATCTGGTAATAGCCTTGAAGTTGAAATATATCAATAGTAGTGAACAATCACTTGTCTAAACTAATATATAAAGGTTTATGTCGAATAATATGGTTTTTTCTTTCAAATGTTGGATATTGTTTCCTAAAATTTAAAAGCTGTCATTCTCTGTAAGGAAATATTCTTGATAAGTGATACTTTTTAGTCTAATAGAGAAGCAGAAAATTATATAACTATATAAGTGATACATAATAGAATTTTAATATTACATGAGAATATTTCATTTCATAATTTAATGGAAAGGGACATGTGTAATATATTATACCCATACATAATATATTTTTTCCAACATGTAAGGATTTATCCTTTTTCATTGAGATGAGAGAGAAATGAGTCCCTAAGAATATGTAATATTGTCATAAGTTATAATAATGCGTAATATTTTATCCTTTTTCACTTGAAGGAGAGTTGAGATTCCCAAAGAAACATAATAATCTTATGACCATGTGTAATATTTTAAAATTGATATGTATCATCCTTTAAAAATTACATAATAACTATTTATCAACAACTAGGGAACTATGCATTTTACATAATATATTTTTTAAGTGGTATAGAGGATGTTTAAGATTTATCATATGAGAAATTTAAAAAGGATATCTCATGTATTATATCTTCATTTGATGAAATCAAAATAATACCATGTAGGTTAATATTTATACACACCGTAAAGAGAATACAAAAAGATTTAGTGCCAATACAAAATTAGAGGATTGAATGCCATGAAAGATGAATCATACCATGTTAGATTCTCAGGATAAAAATATTAACGAAAAAATATATAAGTAATGATCAGTGAAAAATAAAGTAACATTGTGTGTGAATTAAATATTTTGAATATAAATAAATTATGATGAAATATTTCATGTATAGTTATCTTTAATGATATGAGATATTTATTAATGTTTTTTCACTATTGAATGAATTCTGAGATATTTAGCTATTAAATTAGTTTCAACACCTTCTATTTATTGAGAGAAAGGAAAAAAAGATCAATGGATATTTAGATAATGAGGATATAAGATAAAAAGAATATTTCTAAGATACATTAGTTAGATAAAATCATGTAATATTATTTCCATATAGAAACATCATGTTTTAATGCTGCATTCATATGGTGATCCTATACACACATCTACGCCCATAACTATTTCTTCTTATTCAAATTAGTCTCCATTTATTTTGAGGAGTTATTATTCATCCCATAATAGGTTATAAATCTATAATTTTTTAACCTTATGATATATATTATGGCTTGATATAATTTTTATTATTGTAATTGATATCTTCATTCTTAATAAAAGTAGTTTATGTTTCTATTTATTCTATAATTTTCTTGTGTTACCCAAATTTAATTATCTTTTTTCAATTCATGGATAACTCACCTTGATATTGATATGAGGCAGGATAAACTAGTGGACTATTTTTTAGTTTTTGATAAATTTTTTAAATTTTATCTATTCTCATACTAATTTGAAGTATTGGGTAGTTAAATAGTATAGTCCCACTATTTCAACCAAATATTCCGGTTCAGTGTTTTGTTGTAAGGGGATCAATATAGATTTAAAAATAATAATGTCAGTATAGTTTATCCATAGAAACACCAAATAGTTCCCACAACAATGATGAATCTGGAATAGTATTCCAAAGGTAGGTGGTTATTTGGGGTTTCAAACCAAATGAAAATTTGGAACTCACATTGGTCGAGGGGGTTGGAGGTCAGTCTCATCACACCCTTTTGGGGGAATTATTTTATACTCTTGGACTCACTTATAGTTTTAATATATGTTCATGAAACTCTCTAAAATACCAATATGGTATTGGTTACCCAAATAAAAACAATTGTAAGTTTAATGGGGGTATATTGATGACACTATCTTTATGAATCAATAGATATTCATCTAGATCTTATAATCACTTATTGATGAGTGATTGGTTGTGTTTTAAAGCCATAAGACTAGGAAATCTAGATTATACTACCATATAAGAATGTTATTGGTGTTATTAGAGTTGTATTGAACCTCTATGAGGTTCCCTGTGTATTCTGGGAAAATTAGAATCAAAACCCATGTGGTTCTTTTCGAATTCTTTGAGGTTGTATAATAGGAACCCACCATGCAATTTAATATCATTTGGAAATGTCATATGTGTGGGAACCTAGGAATTGAGTTTGGATCTTGGGCTATAAGAAGGATTCCTATGTACCATTCTTATAATATAAATATAAGTCTTTATAGTTTGAATTTCCTTCAACCTATTGATGGGTGGGGACTGATAACTAAAATTAATGAGTCTTATTTCCCCAAATTTTATCATCATGGGAATTACTTGGGGACCTAAAATAATGTGTATTCCCACATATGGGTGCATTTATGTTATATCATTAAAAAGGGATTACATGTTGAGGTTTCACTTAATGAATGGACATTATTATTCTAGCTATATGATTGATACTTGTCCCTTAGTCTACATGATCCATGTTTGGTCAGATAAATAGGGGATAACATGTAATCGGGTCCACTGAATTTGGACTCAAAACATATGAACTATAGTATCCCTAATAATGTGTTTTATATGGTTTTATATCCTTAGGAATGTTTCTTTTGTATCTCGTTTGGATAGGAATATGATTCCCCATAGTTCAGTATCATCGTTAATCTGCTGAGGGTTTTAAGGTACTTGAGGGCATGTTCAGGGCTTACATCTAATAGGATACAATATATAAGCCTATTAATCTTCCACTGATGGACAAAGATGGATTATAGACTCATAGGATGGTTTGGTTCCCATGAGATTGCGTATTTGGGACATGGAAGGACTTACACCTTAGTGGATTCCCATTAGAGATCATGCCTTATAAATGCAACATGTATATACTATTTAGATAAGAAACAAATTACTTGTGGTGCATTTAACATTATTTGATGGAGGAGAATGAGTTGTATGTCCATAGGGTGTGGGGACCAATTGAATAACAATGTACTTAAAAAAAGTCGATTTATATTGAACGTATCTTGCCATTATCCTCTAAAGGATAGAGATTGATGATTGTGAGTGGTTGATTGAGCATCCTAGGGTGGGATAAGGATCCCATAACACCAATAGGGTTTCATGAGTTCGTAGACATTGTACATTATGAACACTCCCCATATTAAGTTGGTATTTATGTCCAAATACTCTTGGTTAGTGGTTCAAATTGTTTGATATAACATGCCCATGTATTCCTGAAGGAAAATGATGAAATTTTTATTAGTATCTTTCTAAAATGTATAGGGTTTCATCCGAACATATCTAGAGTTTCTTCCTTACATATCTATGGTTTTTCATGTGACCAAGGCCGGCATGTCCAAGGTGCTTCATGTGAAATAGTAGAAATGTCTTGAGAATGTCAAATAATTTGGATAACATGTTCAAAGCTCAACACAATATCTTTTTGGGATTTCTAGAATAATTTTGATGATCTAGATGGAAGGTCTTGAGGACCTCGCCTAACCAGGATGACCTGTTTATGTGTTATGTATAGTATTTTAACATAGCACACAAGGAACATGACTTTTTCATATGAAAATTATCTTATCCTTCTTTGTATGAGGCATAATCATTTTTCATCCTCTATCATGTAAATCTATCAATATTCATCTAGGGATGGCCTATTGATCCACCATTTTATCAATCTAAAGCATTGAAAATATTTCACCCGATCCTTCAAGTATTCTATAAGTATTTCACATGAACTATGTGGTGATCATGAAAAAAATGTAATCATACCATATAATCCCTTATTTCATTCCCCAGGCTAACCTTGTGAACGAATCTTGTGATTGTGTGGTTCTCCACTTTGGAAATTTAAATCTCACATCTAATCCCATTTATGTTTATTTTTTCCTATATTGATGTGGTAACTTTTAGGGATCACCACATAGGATCTATAGTGCATTACTGGTCGCATAAATCATATATATGTTCTTGGCTCGGTAGAGGTAGTGTCCCATCATATATTTTTCATGATCTGGTCGTGGTTCATGCATGTTATCATATTTTCATTGTATGATAAACTTTAGACACATGATGATTCCATCATTTCCATATTTATTGAACCCATTTACTCTAAAATGGATTTAGTATGATCAAATAGACATCTGAAACATCCATCTTGAGATCGAATTCGTACATATGATATACATTTCATGATTGAGTTTGAATGTAAACGGGCATTCCAAGGATCGGTATGAAATATCTAGGAGCCTTCACAATATTATGATGGCGTATTAGAGGGCCTTATCATGATCGGTGACCTGTTAATGTGAATTTCATAAACCCTTTACATGAAAAACATTAGAACTCTTCTTTAGATAAGAGTACCATCCTTTTAAGCTTTTATTTAATATAGCCTATGGTGTTCATACAACAGTTGTCTATTAGAGAATCATCTGATCAATGATGGATATGGAAATGATATATGATCTTTGTCATGGAAAATATCTCTTCTTGTAAGTGGTGCATCTCATGATCATTGCACGATCTCACGACGGTATGTGATCATTGTCATTGATAGTATATCTTCTTGATTATGGTGAATAATGCAATAAATACTAGATATCTTGATAGTGTCTGATCATTATCTATTGAGTTAATATGTTCCCTTTTGACTTTTTTATTCCATTATGTTTTGATAATCCAAAACATATATTATTAAGGAAAATTATCTTTCTCTAAGAAATATTTTCTTAAGAAAATATACATTCTCCAAAAATGGTTTGGACCTAACCTAAAAATTTCAATGTAATATATAATGATTTCTCCAACCAAATCTAAAAAACTCTTTTTTATGTCACAAAATCGTATCCTTATCTATCTCAAAACCTTATAGTTCCTTTGAATCCAATTTCTCAAAAAGTGTGAATATGATTTTATGGAAATCAGACTCCAATTTCTTCTAAAATCAAACTCTAATTTCTTCTGAATTTAGACTATGAGTACTTATATAATAATACTCTTATTTCTTCTAAAATCAAACATTTATTTCTTCTAAAATCAGATTCTTATTTCTTTAGAAATCAGAATCCAATTCCCTATATGTTTAGAATCTGATTGTCAATATTTCTAGACCTTGATTCTCACATTCTTAAGAATTAGATTAAATTATTTTCTTACAGTTTCCAAATTTCATTAAATAACATTCCATTTTATTAGATTCTAAATATAATAATTTTTTAAGCATGATAATGATTCCCATGTTCTCTTATATGAAACAAGGTCGAATAATTCATTTCAAACTAACAATTTTATGTGTTACACGGGTACAAGTCCATCCCAAATATAAAGAAAAATATGACCATTGGAGGATGAATTTTAACTTTGAAATCCAATTGAACGTGATTAGGGATGAATTTTGGAGAGAGAATTTTTACTGCGAGAGAACTGCTCAAATCTTCCTTGTACGATTGTTGTGAACCACTTGTTCAAGCTGAGAACATCTTAATCAACCTACTTAGTGAAATTCTATTTGTTTCTAGTCAATCGAGAACTTCTATGGATATGAAGATAGAGGTACTGATCACCTTAGAAATCGAGGTCTTGTGTGGATAACAACAAAAATTATGATATTCTTATTGAGGTCTTACCCTAGTGTGTGTAAGACAAACTTTCTTGAAAGTATAAATCAAGGGACCTTTATCCAAGGTTGTTGGATACCCTTCTCTTTAGGTTAAAATATTTCTTATACTTTTCTTGTTTTGTTTCAAGTTTTATTTCCACGGCATTTTGTTATAGAATTAAAGTACAACCTTCTTATAATTTCTTATACATATTTTCTCTGGAATTAAAAGGATTCTATACTCTTCAAGGTAGAATCATTCCCTAAGTAAATTGTTCATAAGTTTATTTATTAGATTCATTATTCGGATCCTAAAAAATTTAGTTTCTCAGTTAATAAATAAATAGGGTTTGTGAATCTATCTTGATTAACTTTTTTAAACATAGATTTTCTTAATGATAAAAATGAACGTTTTTAAACCTACAATTTACCCCCTCTTGAAATTGAGCAATCTACATCTACATTTTAATCCTACAATTAGTATCAGGGAAACGTATCTGAAATACTTATATTTTAATATAAATTTTTTATCTCATCTTTTCATTCTTAACATTAATTATTTAAGTGTTTCTTAAATGTTTTCTTATAAACTTTTTGTTTATAAAATCATGCTACTAGTCCTTTTTGTGGGAAAGATATTTTATATTTTCTAATATAATAGAAGGAATTAATGTTTGTTCTATGGACAATATAAATCTGCCAAGACCCACTATTTTTTATGGAAATGAAATTGAATACTAGAGGGATATGATAAAGACTTTTTTTATCAATACTAGTGTGGATAACATTGTTGTGATAATTAGAAACTACAAAATTATGAAACAGGAAATCAGACAATTCAAAAATCAAGAAAAACAAAAGTATCAACTTCAATTTAAGGTAGACAATACGTTATTATGTTTCATGACGAGGAATATCTTTAGCTAGATTTAATCTTATGAAGCTTCTAATAGAATCTGGAATAAATTAGATTTTACACATTTTGATACATAAAAGGTCATTGAAACAAGAATATCTATTCTTAGAGATGAATATCATAGTTTTATGGTTCCTTATAGAGAACTTGTATGTAATGTTAAATAGTGGTTTATGACTATTTTCAATATCTCTTGGTTTATGGGTGAGAAAGGACATGATGATGAGATTCTTTTAGATAAGATAATAGATATTATACCCAATGATTGGGAATCTAAAAGAAATAAAATTGATGAGAATAGGAAAGTTTCAAACATCACTATTGATGAGTTATTCGGGACTCTTCTACAGCATGAAACTAGAATGAAGAGAGATATTGAGATCAATAAGAAAAATAATTGTAATGGAAGTGTTGCTTTCACAACTACATCAAATTATATAAATTCCAAGACTCCTAAAATAGTTACCAGATCAAAATCTATGAAAGCTATTATTATATCAGAATCAAGAGATAGTGATCATTCTAAGAATTAACAGGCCAATCTTTCTCGAAGGATGGACAAGATTATGGGAGAGAAATATTTCCAATAAATATAAAAGAATAATGATAGAAAGGATAAGAATGACTCAGAGGTGACTTGTTATGAATGTAATAGGGCAGTTCATATCAGACTATATATTCCAATGCTCAAGAGGAAATAAATAAAGGATAGGAATACAAAAAGAAACAAAATAAGTACTACAGGTCTAAGTCTAAGAATGTACTAAAAGCCAATTTCACCTAGAATTGAAGTGGTGGTGATTCTTCTGATGAATCTTCTGATATTGTATCTTCCGATATTGAATCTCCTTGATAGAAGAATATTGTTCTTACACATAGAATTCCAATGGAATATCAGTGTCTCATGATTAAGGTAAATACTATTAATATTTAACCAAAATTTGTTTAAATGTAAGTTTTTCTAATGAAGAATATTATGAATCTTTGAATGAAGAATTTTCCTCAACATAAGATAATACTTTACCTTCATTTGAAGAAGTATCTAGGTTTTCCAAGTTACTTGAAAATGAAAATATTATGATAAATAAGAAAAATAACAAGGAAAATTCTACAATTGTTATTTTAACAAAATATGTATCATATCTTTCAAAATATCTTGATAAAAAATTCCTTGATTTTGAAAATATTTCCAAAAACCTTAAAGAAGGCAATTCTAAGCAGGATAAACTTTCTACGCATCTTGAAAATGTTTCTCCTAGGAAACGTTTTTTAGAGACTTACTCAAATTTAAAAACTAATGACTATGAGGATAAGAATTTAGTCATCAAACTAAAATATGAAATATTTTACTCAAAGAATATTTTTTCAAACAATACTTCTGGAAGAACAGAATTTAAATAGATTTATTCAGAACTTCTTTCTCTATGGAATAGTTCTAGATTTGGTTGTTATCATTCAAAACATATTTTTAGTCAAAACTATTTTGTTCACCAAAGTGCTTCTTTTTTCACCAAATGTCAAAGTTGTGGACATTGGGAGAAAATTATTCTTTAAACAAAACCCAATACTTCGATTTTCATAAATCATAATTTTCTATGAAAATGTGGATACCTAAGATTTTAATTTCTAATAAATTCTGAATCCATGAATGATTAGATTCTAAAATTCTAACTATTTTATTTTCAGGAAAAAAATGATGTACCACCAACAATACATGGTACATGGATAGTGGATGTTCTCAACACATGACTGGTAACAAAAACATCTATAAAAATTATCCATATGAAAGGTGGAAAAGTAACTTTTATAGATAATGATCTAGGAGAAATTGTTTCTATATGTAACATTTTTCTTCTTGGAAAAGAATTAATTTCAAATTTTTTGTTTGTAAAATGACTTAAGAACAAATTTACAAGAATAATCCAATTAATTGATGAAGGTTAACCTATGAATTTTAGAATTGATAAGTTCCTAGTACATAATTCCCAAGAAAAATGTATTCTCTCTACCCATAGGCATGTGAATGTTTATACACATAACATAGAAGACCTTAGAAGCTAAGACCTACCTTGCCTTATTGCAATGGAAGATTATTCTTTGTTATTACATAGAATATTAGGACACTGTAACCTTATGAACTTATATATATCAACATATGTATATTAAATATCTTTTTAAGAAGTATGGATATGACAATGCTAAAAGTATAAGTACTCCAATCGGTACCTCAAACACTCTTGATCTTGCTGAAACTAGGAAACTAGTATATCAAACATCTTTTAGCGGAACGAAAGAATTTCTATTATCATTAACATATAGTCATCCAGAAATAATTTTTTTTGTTTGACTAAGTGCAAGATATCAATCTAATCCAAAATAATCCCATTTAAAAGTAGTGAAAATAATTTTTCCCTATTTAAAGGTTACAATGGATTTAGGGATTTTCTATTCTTTTGGAAATGATTTCATCATAAAAAGTATTTTAGATGTATAAATTGGTAGTTGAGGAATAGATAGTAAAATAACATCCAAAACTTGTCAATTTTAAGGGGATTTATTAGTTTCTTGGTCATTCAAGAATCAATACTCAGTAGCACATTCCACTACTAAAGATGAATATGTAGCAGCTAGAAGTTGTGCTCAAGTGTTGTGGATGAAAAAACAATCACAAACTATGGCATGGGTTTTACCAAAACCCAGATAATGCATGATAATACTAGTTCTATTTACCTAATAAAAAACTATGCAGATCGCACTCATTCAAAAGACATAGATATTTCGAATCACTTTCTTAGGGATCACACACTTAAAGAAGATATCATTCTTCTATTTATCAGAATTTCAGTTCAAATTGCTATCATATTTATAAAATCATTAACCTCTGATAGATTTGAAAACATTAAACAAATTTTATGAATGATAATAGTTATGTAATAATCGATATTAACTTTTTTTTGAAACCAAATATTAACATTAACATACTCCTTTTAATAAGGGGATTACATATGTTTACTCTTATATTTCCTTTACAAAGAAAATTATGAATATAAACATTTTTAGAACCTAAAATGTTTTCATTCCCTAATAAAAATATTTAGAACCTATGTTCTATAAGTGGAACCTTATCAATACTAACAAATATTTTAGAGTAATCTAGAATGTATGTTTCCTTACTTATATCATTATAATTAAATCTATGTTTGTTGTTATTTAAAATTCTATTTTAAGGAAACCTTATCAGATTCACATTCCTTAAATCTGATTCTTCTTTAAAACCTCAAAATATCTAAACATATAAATCCTTCTCTAGTATTTATATCAACCTTTTTATTAGATCATGAAAATATCAATTAAGGGATTAAATAATGATTTTGAACCATCACCGAGAAGACTATATAAAGGACCCCCCCCCCCCCTATTCGCATCCACATTGATCTTATCCGAGTTTATACGTTGAATCCCTGCTATAATTCATGTCTTTCATTCAGTTTTTCCTTCAACTGTGAATGTCTCTTGATGTTTCCTCGCAGACTCTGATAGCCTCCAATAAGGAACACAAGGATTTTCTAATTTTCATAGAAAGGTTGGTGGTCCCAAATTCCATTCTGAATTATGATTCTCTAATTTCAATAATCATAATGAATAATGGATGGGAAATTATCTACATAGCCCAAGAGAAGAATCAGGATCTGGTATATATTGATCCTTCTATATAATTCTATGATATAGTTTATTTTTATGAACATGGTGGATGAGAAGTGTTTTTGTTTAAGACTTATGGAAAGACTTATTCTTTTTCTTCAACAATGCTTCTTGTATATTGGATATTCCTTATGATGGAGAAGCAATATTTTTCTCACACAAGTTTCCTGATGACGAAGGATATTTTAAGAAAGTTTAGGCTATTAAATGTCTTGGTCTTAAGAGAGTAATGACACAAAAGCTCTCTCATATTTCTTCAATCCATATATTTAAAGATCTTTGGATGAAATGTTTTCAGATTCCATGGAAGGGTGATAAGGATTCCTTAAAAATATGTGATATCATCACGATGGATTTCATGGTAAATCTAAGGAAGTTAAATCTTATAAAGTACATTCTTCTAACCATCATTAACATCAAGAATAGAACCATAAAGTCTTAGATCAATATTTATCTTACAATATTGTTGGTGATTATTGACTTATATTTAGACATTTTCAAAATCCCTTACAACACAAATGCTAAAGATTTCATGATCGTGTTGTTAAGTGACGGCACCATGAGAAGGATAAAGATTGGTTTTAGTGTTAAGAAAAGAGATTTCTTTAATCTTCTTGATATGTATGACCAATTTTCTAGCAATAAAGGTGAAGTTGAAGAAAGCTCCAAACCAACTCTTATGAGAAGAAAATTCAAAGAGACAGAATCAATAGAAAGAACACCAGCTGCCAAACCCTTATCTGCTCCGACCAATCCAAAGAAACCAAATACATTCACTAATGAAGTAATAGAAAAAATGGAGATAGTATAAGAAGAAAAATAAGGAAGGAGATGTTGTTTTTTGGATTAGACCTTACTGAGGATGAGGACATAAATATCAATGCAGCAGAAGAGATTTAGAGACAAGCTATAGAAAATAAGACGAAGAAGAAGATGTCAGAAGATGATATTGTCCAAGACTTACATAGAGATACTGAGAGGGAATCTGAACATGTTTTGGTATCAGAACCTTTTTTCAAGAATCAATTACAATAAAAACTCCAGTTGAAAATAAAAGAATGAAAGTTATTTCAATTCTGGAACCCATAGATAAAGAAGAAGATGAAGAATAATATGAAGAGGAAACTGATGATGTGATAAGGACGGTTGAATAATATCAAGATAAAGAGAGACGTTCTCAAAATCTATTTTTAAGAACTTCCCAAGATGAATCCACCAAGATTATTTTTGAAGTTCAATATTTTCAAAATTATGTTGATGCTAAAGATGAGGTTAATAAAGCTCCCTTGGATGATGAGTGTAGTAATGATGATATTTTTCAACATGTTGATGAGAAGGATGATAATGAAGTTGATTATTATGATGATAGAATTATTCATCTTTCTGATGGCGAGTATGAAACTAAATAGTTAAAAAGGAAATATCTAAGACTGAAAATTTTAAGCATGTTTTTTTTATTCTCCAAGGAAATTTATAGTTGAAAAATCAAATAAGGATGTTATTGGAACATCAAAGTGGAATTAAGTTGACCAAGACGAAATTGTTTCACCAAAAAATAATCTACTTAAAAAAATTCATCTTCATTTGGATATAATTTTTTGGTCTAGTCCTTGAATATATTTTGAATACCATTCCTTTATTTCCAATAATTTATTCAAGGTTATAACTACTTCAACAAACAATCAATCCAAAGTCAGAATCAACAAGAATTATCTTGTAAAATTTTATCAAACATGAATCTGTTTTCAAAACATTTTAAATCGGTTAAGATTTATGTAGGAGATCTTGCATAGAGATAAATAAGTGTTCTAAGTCAATGATTGATGTTTTTAAATTATGTATTATTTCAACGATTCATTTAATGATGAATTTCATAATCTTATGGTTGGATCAAGAATATGTCAAAAAGATTTTTATAAAAAATAAAGGAAGAACATCCTAGCCACCTCTAGAAAGATAATGATATGAATGAGAAGCTGAATTCTGTTACTTTAAATCTGAAAAGACAAAAGGAACTTAGTGAATAAATGGATGAAAAAAATATAGATCTGGAAGAAGTGATATATTTTCACGGATTAATTATTAAGTCTCAAGAATATAGGATCAAATATCTCCAAAATAAAAATGAGGATCAGGATCAATTGATCAACAAGTTTGAAGATGATCATAAAGAATCAATGAAGCTGAAATCTACCACAAAAAGATGATTCCAAAATAGAAAAAAAGGATCAATGTTTTTTATTAAACTATGATATTTTGTTGTATTTTATCTTTGTAACAAATTTTTTTACCATAATAATATTTGTTATTTTATTATTGTTTTTCTTTGAATATTCCTAACCATTCAGGTATTTTTTTATTGACCTCCATTCATTTTTGAAAAAAAAATTGGAGAAAGGAACGGTAAAAAATATTATTATGTTAAATGAAGATAATTCCCTAAGTAAGTGGTAGATTACATAAAGATTACATCCATAATTAAGGGGGAGTTATTTATTTAAAAAATACAAGAATAAAATCCTTAGGGATTTCATAACCTAATGAGGAATTAGTTTTATTCTCCATGGACGATAAACAAAGGGAGATTAGTATTTTTTTTAAATTTCAAAAACAAACACCTTAGCCCGTTATATTCTTTTTTGAAAAGTTGTTTTTAATTTCCAAAATGTGGGATATTGTTATGTTAATAACTTCCCTTATGATTTTTCCATTCCCTTATGTTTGGAAAATCATAAACCCATTTTATTTTGGAAAATTGTCTTTCTCTATGAAATATTTTCTTATGTAAAATTTAATTTATCTAAAAATGATTTTGATCTTGCCTATAATTTTCAATATTTTATCTAAAGTTTTCTCAAAAAAATCAACTCTGTTTTTCTTAAGATAAAAAATAAGATCCTCATGTAACTCAGAACCTTTCAGTTCCTTTGAATCTGATTTCTCAAGAATTGTGAATCTGATTTCTCTAGAAATTAAACTTAAATTACTCTAGAAATCATAATCTAATTTAATTGGAAATTAGACTTCTATTTATCTATAAATCAGACTCCATTTTATCTTGAAATTAGACTCCAATTTAATATGAAACTGAACTTCTATTTCTTCTGAAATCAGAGTCTATTTTCTTCTAAGTTCAGACTCTGATTTCTTATGAAATCAGACTCTGATTTCTTTTGAAATAATAACATGATTTCTTCTAAAATAGTACTCTATTTTCTTCTAAAATTAGAGTCCCATTTCTTCTATAACTAGACATTGGTATATTCAAAAATCAGAATCTTATTTATTCTATAATAAGACTCATATTTCATCTGAAATTAGACTCTATTTTCTTTTGAAATAAAACTCTAATTTTTTCAGAAATTAGAATATGATTCTCTAATTTTTTAGAAACTCATTTTCAGTATTTCTAGACTCCAATTCTCAATTTCTTAAAAATCATATTAAATTCTCTTCTTATAATTACCAAATTTCCTTAAAGTAATGTTTCATTTTATCAGATCCATAATATTCTAAGGTTTCTTAAGCATGATAATTTTTTCCATGATATCTTACATGAAATGATGTCTTATAATTTGTTTCTATATAACTATTGGTTGAGTGACATGTGTACAAGTCCCTCCCAAATTTTAGGAAAAATATGACCATTGGAGGAAGAATTCTACTATTAGAATCCATGCCTATAAATACACATCCATTTGAATAAGATTAGTTCTGAATTATAGAGATAGAATTTGTGATATGAGAGCTCTGCTCAAATGCGCCTTGTACAATTATTATGAATACCTTTTTCAAGATGATAACAGCTTATTCAACTTTCGTAGTGTGATTTTGATTATATATTATTAGTCAAGGGATTTTGGGGATAGGAAGACAGGGGTACTGATTATCTTAAATATCAAGGACTCGCGGGGATAGAAAGACATATTCTGATATTATTAAAGGGGGATTACCCTGATGTGGGTAAGACAAACATTCTTGAAAGTAAAAATCAAGGGTCCTTTATCCATGGTTTTTTGATTCCCTTCTCTTTGGGTGAAAATATTTCTTATACTTGTCCTGTTTTTTTACAAGTTTTATTTCTAATTAATTTTTTTAAAGAAATAATGTATTACATTCTTATACATTCTTATACTTCTATACTCTCATATAAATAATATTCTATATTATTTAAGGTTGAATCATTACTTAAGTAAAATTTTATTAAGTTTATTTATCGGATTCATTATTCATATCCTAAGCAAGTTTGTTTCTTAGTTTAGAACTAAATAGGGTTTGTGAATCCATCTTGTTTAACTTTGTTAAAAATAGATTCTCTTTAGGATAAAAACAAAAAAAATTAAATCTACAATCCCCCCCTCTTGTAATTGAGTAATATACATCTATATTTTGATCCTACATTATCATGGATAGTCTCTCCACTTTTTGAGTCACACATACTTATTTTTAGGTTGTCCAATCATATGAATGAAGAGGGTTCTGTAGAATGAATAATGATTGTATGATTCTACTTTCATGGATATCTATTTTCAAACCCATCACATATTTGGGTAACATGACGGTGTATGAAGGATTTTTCATAATATAGGATTATTATGAGGAAATCACCTGATGTTCATTGTTTCATGTGATCACATAGGGGTGTCGCAAGATCAATGTCGTATGAGTACATCACATGACAAAGGGTGGCATGTTAAGGATTCTCATCACAAGAACGCTCCTCATGTTTGAAGGTTTGTAAACGAGCATCAAATGACATTCAACATCTCATGTGATCCCATATCTTTATATATTTTATGATGAAAGATGGTTTCATCGTGTATCATCCCTTCACATGATGGATTGCATTGTTCCTCATCCCATCACTATAATGATTATGTGATACTGTATATTTGCATATGATTGATTACTGAAAGAAAGATAGCTTCATAGTGTCTCATCCCTTCATGTGAATGATTATGTGATGCCTTCATGAATATGATTATTTATATAACCATTATGTGGCGTCATGGTGCATTTTTTTCCATGGAATAAAAGAGTTCATTTCTCCTGAATAGAATACATATTTAAACTATTGATCTCCCATTGTCATTTATATACATATTATAACACTGCCTTTTCACATCTATGAATGGTGGCATGTCTGATAAATATTTTCTACCAACCATCAAATGGATTTACCCATCCTTAGTTCCATGGTTGATGATTCATAAAGATAAATATTTGAAATTTAAAAACTCATAGTATATTAAAATTATTCATCAAATGATCATGGTGACTTTTAGATACCATGTATTTACTTTTTCTTACATATTAGCATTCATATGATCTGATTCTTCATGTGATTCCAATCATCATGATGTTGAGAATTCAATTAAACCAACCCTTTGACATCATTTCATCGACAAAAAAAATATTTTTTAATCATTTAATGTATGTATATTTTCATATCAATATCATAAAATATCTAATTATATGCTAATACAAATGCTCTTTTCATGGAATATACTTCTAGTGAGTGTGTATTGAACCTTTTATATGACACGTTGTATATCTGTATGAATTATATCAAGACATTTACACATGAACATTTAGGTTTATATGAATAGTGACTATCTATAAAATGGATTTATCATAGTATCATCAAATATGATCCACACAACAACCCATGTCTTTTGGAATTCATTTCATGTCTAGACAAGATGGTGTGGTGCTTCCTTTTTCGTGTGACTAGGAGTTACATGAACAATGCTTCATCTTGACCACATAATATGGGTGTTTTTTTATTCTCATCATGTGATATCATATCATGTGCAATGTATTCATGTGTTTTTATTTTTAAAATGATGATTTATACCTGATGAGGCATCCCCTGGTTATTTTTCAATTTGATGAAGGTGAAGAGGAAGATGATATTAGTTGTGGGTAAAATTATTATCCTACATCTTAATTGTTGATAACATAGCATGCATGTGATATTATCATCATTTGAATCCCCATATGAGACCCTACATGAATCATAGTATGAATTAGGTATTCATATGATAAATAAATAAGTACATCCCATGAACCATATAATTTTTCATGGTCTTGTGACCACCTCTCGTGGATTTCATGTAGTCTGTTGGATGTTTTATTTCATCTCCCATGGAATAAATCCATGAGGTCAAGTGTTATTTTGCAGATTACATGAAATTTAATTTTTCTATTGCATGATATAAACATTTATGAGGGAAAAATAGTTACATTATATATATATATATTATTTTTATTTAATACCATTATTATTATTTGTTGACACATTATAATAATGATAGTTGTAATAGTAATAATAATAATAATAATAACCCTCCTTTAATTCTATTATCATTGTTCACATACAAAATTCTATTATCACATGTAATTATGAATAATGATAATCTAGTCACTCATTACATGTGTATGTCCATGGAAGAGTGTGTGGAACACATTTAGTGGTGTAAAAAAATTTCCTCCCCTTATAATTGGATTCATTCAGAATGAAAAGAATATGATTCTAAGGTAAATATAGGAACATTATCATATATCTTAATAATGATGGATTACTCCTAGTAATGTCCCTATAAGAGAGGGTATTATAATTTTCACATAATTCAATAGACTTAGACAACATATATCTTGATTTTTTAAGGGTTAAATAATTATCCCTACAATATTTGTTTCTCTTATAGCTTTTTTAGCCCTAAATTTTTCTAAATCCATTTGGGGAGAGTCTTAGTGGGCATGGACTCAACTTTTTCTAAGGATACACTTTATATGTTTTCATCCTTGAAATTTTTGGGCCTTCATCATTTCAAAAGCTCACAATGTTTTCTGGATCACACAATGTGTATGTCTAATGAGCAGATACTCAACATTTTCATAGGGTTCCCTTTATAGGGTTTCAACCTCTCAAGAATTTTTTCTATTTCAATTGAATACTTTTATATCCTTCTAAACCCATGGGATTCTATAGTTTTTTGTCTAATATCTTATAAATTATGTGATAAAATTTTAGGGTCTTCTATCTTCGACCAACTATTTCTATAGATTAGGTACCTCTAGCAGATACCATAATTAGTTTTATTTTTGGTCCTTTTAGCTTGAATAATCTCTTACAATAATTTAGGTTATTCTATCATAGACCATATATTGTAGTATTTTATGTTATTTTATATTAAAAAATCTATTTTAGATATATATGGGATGAAGTATGAGTATTCATGGAGGTTTTAGACACAATGAATCCTTGTTGAAATTATTAACAATGGATATTCATTAAGGTTTTGGGTGCCCTACATCCTTATTAATATAATGAAGGATTAGTATTCATGAAGTTTTATCAAAACCCTACATCCTTAATGTTATATCATTCGATTTATGTGGGTGTAATGTTATAGAGGCCAAATTCGCCTTAACAGATTACATATGCTTTGTGAAAATCACATCACCATGGGTTTGATTGAAGGGTGATGGAATGAGAATCTTAATTAGGGATAATTTAAAAGAACTCATAGGTCTTGAGTTATAGAGTGATGTTTTCGGGGCTCATGCAGATTGGAGATCCTTTCCAATAAGGGAGATATTCCTCTAGTTGACAGGTCTACAGTCATTATGTAGATCTATCTCATACATGGTAAAACAAAGGGCTCACCACTCCTTTCCATGAATTATAGGAGATTTATGAAGATTCAAACACATAGAGAGTAATGTGGAGTATAGAAGAATTACTATCCAAGTAGGGTTCTAGAACCCTGGATGTAGAATTATTTGTGGATTTAATTCTTAGTCTCCACACTATGTGTTTTAAGTTCATGTGTTTTGGGAACTCAAATGGTTATAGAATGGAGTATCATATTTATTATTTTGGAATGGGTACAATACATGGTAGTGTAACATTGAGGATATTGAATCTACTTGAATAGTTAGGTTATAGGAGTTATATATCATGATATAGGAATATCTGGGTCTGGTAAAAATTGGGACAAGTGGATAAAGGATGACCATTAGTAATGGTGGAATCTAGTATCACATATGTCCAGGGAAATAGCTCGTGGATTCTAGGTGTAACATCCCTCTAGAACTAATACACACAATAAATTAAAGCTTGGGGAATTGTGATATTCACTAGTGAATCATAGTAGGGTACCTTTTGATAAGTCATTCATTGTTACCAATAAACTATAGTGGGAAACTAGGAAAAATAACTCCAGGTTGTGGGGTTCTATGAAATGTGTATCCACTGAATGAATTGGTGATTGTTATCTCATTCCTCAAAAACAATAAGGTGTTTTATGAAAAACATAATATCCATGAAGGTTTTGAGAACCCTAAATTTTGTTTCACATCCAAATGAAAACACTATCAAGGTTAGGATATCAAGAAAATAATTACTCTAATTATTACCTGGACCAAGGGGTCTAGTTATCATGAATCAGATTTAACATGCACCAAAATATGGTCTTAATGGCATTATTTCCATTTTTGTATTCTCTAAATATTTACTATAAACTACATATGAGGAATTCGATGAGAGAAGACTTTAATTTTTATCAGACCACCCCCTTGTTGTATTTTAGCCTAACATGTTTTAGGTCTCTTTCACTATCAGTTTAATTTATTGCCATTTAGGTATAGTTTAAGTGGACTTTTACAGAACAACCTAATAATGATTCTAAATGTCATGGGTACTCTAATTCCCTTCCTAATAGAGAGTGAAAATTCAATAAATCATGGATTAATATTCTATTATCATGGTTAATGATATGGGATAGTCATGCTAAGGATGATCACGAATCACCCTTTAGTGAGAAGATCCACTATGATGATGTTAGGGTTCATAAGGATCCAACAAAATTTTGGAAAGAAAAAGAAAATTTTGGTTGATAGACTAAGATCTCATGTGCATGAGTTAGAGGCACACATGCATAGTTAAAAATTTTAGTTAATAATATTCATAATGGATAGTTCATAATAATATTATAACCATATATCATTGTTCAGTGAAACCCAGTATTGTGTACTACACACGCTGTCGAGGAAGGTCGTGATTGCATGTAATCCAAGCCAAGTCACGGTTGTGTGTAGTGCAAGATCCCTTTGTTGTTTCATATAACATAACCAAAACTTATTTCATTTATACATTAAAAAAATCTATACATAATGTTTCATAGAATAATTTCTACTAAACGAACTTGAAACTGTGTGTAACACGAGCCAAGAATAGTGTTGCGTATACTGCAAGCTAATACGGTGTTGCGTATAGCACAAGATAATTTTGGTGTAGCATACAACACAAGACGTCAATGAAATTAAAAATAATAATTCTCATAAAATCGTGGGTTGTTACATAATATATTTGTGTCAACCTTCTAGTGACGTGATCGTCCCAACTCTCTGGTCAGCTTGGATGACCCTATGACACTTGATAGGTACCGAAGCTCTTTGGAAAAAGATAATGGAAGACAGAATACAGCTGCCGGAGTTCGGACTCATTCGGGATGTTGACAGGGTGAACTTTCATCGTCGGCATGTGTACCTGATGGAAATGGATGTGTATGCACATCAATGGGGTCGGCGTGCATAACCACCCTTCTTGGTGAAAGTAATACTCAGCCATGAGCATGACCCAGAAAAGATGTCGTCAGAGGATGATGACAGAGACGATGATCCAGAAGGAGCTGAGACATAAGTGGAGGAAGAAGGCAAAGGTGAAGTATGGGGAGAACAAGAAGAGGACCCTAAAGGTGGAGGGTCTCATGGGGCGTCCCACTAAGGGAGTCTTTGGGAGAGCGACAAGATCGTCGGCTCTGATGTGGATATAACCAAGCTACTTGAGGTATGCCTCATCCCTTATCTATCATATTCCCCTCATCATATTTTTAGCATTCAATTAGATCTATTTATCTTTTTCAGAAGCATATGGGCGCTGACCAAGGGGCTCCATGCGAAGGGGAGGAGGCGCCGGTAGAATAAGGTGGGGAACCGACGCCCATTATTGAACTAATGAGCGCTGAGGGATCCCCCGCAATGACAGCTCCTGTAGCGGCTAGAAATCTAGAGGCTGATGCTTTGGGATCCGGTAATATAATTACTTCAACATTGGTTAATCACCATTGGGGAGCTCAATTGATCTTGGTGTTCCTTGTTTTTGCAGTAATCACAACCTTGGAGGCTCGCTGGGCTGCCGAACCTGGGTTGTCTGCAATTGATTCAATTGCAAATGTGTCTTCCCCTTTAGGGAAGACTTCTCAAACTAATCCAACCCCGACACTTGGTGAGTAGGGGGAAGTGGACATAAGAAGTACTCATGTTGGGGCAGGGCTGAAAGTCGGCGAGGGAGCTACCGAGACTGAGGCGAGGGGGGACAGTCACCCTGGCATTGGATACCCCAACCCCATGGATGGGGCGCCCGAAGAAGACCCCGTTGCTGGTATGTTGGCTACTTTCCCCGCCTATCGGACAACAGACCCTGAGGAGATCAATGATTCAGACTCTTAGGAGGCCGAGGAGAGCCTAATGACCCATCGCAAAGGGTGGAAGTGCATCAATCGCTTTCTCATTCAGCCCCATACAGAATGTCTGAAACGGATGGGATCACTAAAAACTTGGATGCACTTTCTCGGTGATGGAGGGGTGGATGCTCAGCTCCTTAATTCGACGGTCCATGACTACATGGCCAAGAAGATGCGTGATTGCCGCCGCCGCTCCATCGTTTCCTAGTTTCGGGAGGTTTCAAGGAGTATCCAAGTGTTCATAGAGGCAGAACAAGAGGCCTGATGCCTTGAAGAACAGGTGAGATCAAAAGAGATATTCGTTTCCAACTGTTCTGAGATTGTGGAGTAGTTGAGGGCCCATGTGGTAGACTCCCAAGAAAAACTTGTGGAGGCGGGTCACCAGATATCCATACTTCAAACTGATCAGGTGAAAACACAGGCTAGGGTCAGTGGGCTGTGCTCTGTGGCTGCCAACAAAGAGAGAGCCCTCAGGGGGTAGAAGGTAGTCATGGAGGCCACCAGCAAAAGGGTAGCGACGCTGAAATGATCAATCCAAGAAGCTGACCCTTAAGGGTCCAGTTTTGGCTGAACTCATAAACTCAATTCTCCTTACTACTTATTATTCTGAACTGCATGTATGTATGAATATATTTACTTGTTTGTTTGGTTTAACGCATCCAAACACAATGCTTGAGTAAATAGAAATCCATTCCTAAGCTCATGTGGGTCGCCCCCAATGTTAGAAACAAGGGATGTTTGTACTATTACTTCGATTGATCGAAGAACCGTCAACCTAGCTTCGGGAATCCGGGGTATGAATAACCGGCCCAAATTTCTGAGAGGAAATGGGAGAGACCCGACTGGAGGAAGAAACTCTCGAAACATCCCAATTACCATTTTCATAGTGTGCTCTTCTTCATGAATGGGATAACTCTAGGGGAGTTGGAATAAATATTAATAGGGGAATGGAAGGTGTGAATCATGATATCCAGGATTTGGAATACTGTGGGGGTGGCGTGACAATGAAGAATAACTGTTGACCGCATTTGAAACACAGAATCCTTATTGTGTTACCCTGGAATGGTGATAACAAATTAGGGTCGACCACTGACCATGTTCCAAACATGGGGTTCGACTCAAAATTCCATCCAATAGCCTTCTGAAATTTTGGTCCGGGACAATAGGCGAGCCATAGGCTAAGAATCCATATTGTTAGGGTGTTCCCTTAAACATGAAAGGGGATGAGGGTCTGAATAAGGGGCACACAAAGTTTGGAATGTAGAGTGATGGTTTGTTCGAACAGAATCTAACACTCTTGAAATTACGCCACCATGGTGGAATCACATTGGGGGGGGCATCAGTCTGATCATGGATCATTCCTTCTTTTCGATGGTACATATCCGGCGAGGGAGTTGTCGCTCCCCAATGTCATCATGGGGCATCCCGAACTTGTTCAGGGAAAAGATTCAATTACATGGTTCCACACAAGGGGTCAGGACTGGGGGCATAAATGGGGAGGAATAGGAATTATGATTCCAAGGGTTGGTCCCAAGGTGAAACGCCTGGGTGTCCCTACATATCCCATGAGGATGTGAATCAATCCATACATAGTTCTAAAGGAGATCTTAGTTTATGGTCTTAGATCTCGAACCATCGATGGTAGGAAATGCGAGAGACACATGGTGGGGTAATCATAAAACCCGGCGTGAATTGGAACATAGGGCTCTTACCACCATATGTTCTCTGGGATGTTTCTAGGTCAAGGGACCGAAAATGAGAGTTAAGTTGGGCCCGAGGCAAGGTGCACAGACGTTCCTACGTACCCCATGAGGATGAGGATCAAGCTGCATGTAGTTCTGGATGTGGCATGGTAAGGTACCAATGCCAGGGATAAAAAGGGTCATGTGGGTGTGGCCCTCGCACCGAAAGAAGAGATATTTGATAAAACTTGTTTGTCCTATAAGGTGAATGTTTTTCTTGTAAAGTGACACACCTAGGGTAGAAAGTTCCGGCATCGACACAAGAATCAAGACGTGTGCAGACATTAAAAAATGGTATGGATTGTGAATAGTACTAATAATGGTGTCCCCTTGAGTGAGGACATCACCATCCGGTGCCATTTTTCATCGTGCGTCCAGGACAATAATGTAACAGTTTGGGGTCATGTGATAGGACTAGGCGTGCATTTTAAAGTCATGCGTCACAGACATAGTAGAGACTATGTTAAATGGGGAATGTGTATGGGGTAATAAAACATACTGAAAGTGAATAAGGACATAATCCCATACCACACCGTAGGAAATTCTGATAAAGGAGCATCGATCCAAGGGGCCTAAATAGAGGCGATAGGGAAAGGGGATGAAGAAACTATCTCCCAATCAATCTGGACCCAAAAATGAGAGGTCCGGGTGTTCCTACGTATCCCATGAGGATGTTAATCAAGCCTATAGAAACCCATACTTTACATAAATGGTTAATACATCAAAATTTCAGAATACTTATTACAACATATAACAAAACTATGAAAGGACCGTATAGATATAGTGTCTTTAGAAACTGGGAAACATAAACAACTGGTTCATAAAGCATCCACACTATCTCCCATTTATTTCATCATATCTATAGTCACTTTTTGGAATATCTTACTTAATAACCTTCTTCCTGACCTGGGGAAAGAAAACATACAAATGGGTGAGCTCAAATGCTCAGTAAGGGTAAACAAATGAAATATCAATCACATAAAATTCATAAGAACATTATATTTTGGAAATCTTACCCTGTAAAAGAGATAATAATTTCATAACATGGGATAAATCCTTGTAGTGAAATGTAATCCGAATAATCATAACTTAAAACATGAAACATTGTGGCATACACACATAATCATATAGAATCATTTCTTATTAGTCAAGACTCATTGCCAAGACTAACTTAGTGGACAAAGTCCATTTCTGAACCAAGTTCACTCCTCGTTTCAGTCCTATTTCACTGAACCGGTTTAACCTATCGTTCCAACCATGTCTATCTCATGAGATATAAAATCTTTACCCAATGAATTAGAGGGAGATAGAGGTCCCACCCATCTCATAATGATACCATTCTTATGTGTGCCACAAAATAATAAATCATACATCACTGCATAACCCATGTAATAAAAATGGGATTCTTAAACATCGTGACATCATAAAACAATTCATATAAGATAAAGGAATTCATAAAAATAATTCCATCGCAACATAATCAAATCAATGTAATAATAGTGATAGAAACAGAACCCTATATTATCTTAGATGGAAAATAATTTTGATAAAACACTTGATCTCCATTCTTGAGGAAAATATCCTTTCTACTTCAAAAACATTCTTCCTTTCTTAACATGTCATACAATTTTAAACTAAAAGAAGTTGATTAAAAATAAACATGAAAACTTGTAAAGGAAGCTTCTTGGAAATAATGTTTTAAAAATCCATTCATGCCGTATAAGTTTAAAAAAACATTCTTCTCATACTTTTTTTGGAAAAGTCAAAAAGTACCTCATATAAAAAACAACAAAAGATTTTTTTCATATATTTTACTAAAAACTAAACGAAGGGTAAAATTGGATTTAAAAAATTGTAGGTGGATGGAAATAATATTACATATTGAGGAAACATGGATGTGGATGCTAAATATTCCCCAGTAAATTCTGAAGCATAAACAATCTCGGATAAAATTGAGATTGCGAGATTTTCCCTTACCTTAGGTCCGATTTTCTTTGTAAGTGTCCGAACCTCCTGTATAATTATTTAAATAATGTTATTGACTTATTTCTAGAACCATACTTGTTGTTATTATATAATATATGGTCATATTCTTAACTTCTTATTAGTAATATTTCATTACTACTTGTTATTCAGGTGTTTATTACTTTTTGTTCTTATGCGTGTTTTGTCGAATAAGTTCTTATTCTTCTCTTTAGGATATAGATACCTCATTTCTAGAATTTTATTAGTGTACTATATATAATATTTATTCATTCAATTCATTTATATAATCATTATGAAATAAATATCATGTAGAACGAATCACATCACATCGTGGAGATGGTATTCCGTATGTACGCACGAGCGATGATATCATTCCCATGATCGTGGAATTGTATTGGAGTGTATGTATAATATTTCAGAATCAATAACAATTTAAAATAATCATATATAGTTATTTATTTGCACCATTATACCCATCCAAGTAAGGTGGTGATGTAAAATAGATTACACCACGGCGTGGAGACGGTATTCTATACATACGCACGTGCAGTGATTTCATTTTCCATAGGATAGATAGATTGTGAAATAGGGTTGTTTCATACTTATAATAACATATCAGTATATGAGTGATACTGATGTTATTAATTCATAATGAATCAACTAAAGAAGAAGAAGTTGAAGAAGAAATAAATTTGAAAGAATCGGTAACGGACATTACCTCTTCTTTGAAGCGCCTCTTTGAGTCCTCCTCTTAGGGCACTAAAATTGGTCATTGAAGAAGACGAGGACCTCTACGATGTTTATAGGGAAGTGGGGAAGTGAAATGGTCCGGGATTGGACGAGATGGAAGGCTCAAATTGGTGTGAGGAGGAGAGGGATGAGGTGCCCTTTTATAAGGGAGGAGAGGGGCACCTTTGGAAATATAAGAGACATTAGTTTATATTAAATCCCAACCCCACATAAAAACTTCCAAAATGACTCATATCCGAATATTACATGAGATAGGGTTGTAATCTCATCATAAAATAAAATTTAGACATGTTAGGAATTTATTTTAAACATTATCAACTTGATTTATCCTTATTTATCAATTTAATTTTATTTGTGGCAATAATATTCTAAATTTTAAATTATTTTAAATAATTACATATGTGTTGTGAATTTTCCATAATTTGACACTATAACACATTTTCGACCATATAAATTTTAATTTATAATTTTTAAATATTTTTGTGATTTTTAAACAATTTTATAATATGTGGTTTTTATAAAATAACAATATTGTCAATTTTGACACTATTCATTTATTTGAATTTAAATAAAATATATACAGAAGATATGTTCAAAATAAAATCTTTAATAGATTAATAAAATGTCACATGTATCTAGAAAATTAGTGGATAACATTAAATAGTTCATATAAGATTTATTTTAATATTTTTAAAACCATTTATTTGATATTTTAATTAAGAAAATAATTTCAACATCACTATTGTGTCATAATTAATGATAATTATTTAATCCATAAAAATTATAAATAAATTCCTATGATGTATATAATTGTATTATATTTCGGGATACTATTCATTTTCTAAGTTTAATTAAGTTTATAACTAAATTAAAATTATTATACTTATAATATTTAAGAAAGTGACATGTTGTCACATTCTTTGGTTTTTATAATAATTAAATTATTTTCATGGAAAAAAGTCCATTAAATTAATCTAATCTGAACCTTAAGTGATATTGGTCGACTTTTAGTCATATAATAGGATTTTTTCAGGTTTTAGGGTAATTTTATAATCTTATATTTACACTTAATTACCCTATTTACCTTTAACTATAGTAAATAAAATTTACCGTAGTTAATATTCATAATGCCCAAAAATAAAAAAGTATCCTATCAACATAATTTGGACACACTGATTCCAAATATGGAATTCATTTTTGAAAATTTAAAACATATAAGTTTCAGTAATTAATTTAAAATAAATTCAGTTGTTAAGAAAACAGGTTTTAGAAGTTAAAACATTTTCAAAGATTGAAATGTTTTTACCTATGAATTCAATGTGAAGTTAATGATAATGAAATACATTATATTAAATGGTAAAACTATATACTATTTATACTTTAAAACCATTCAATAATATAATTTAACCATATAAATTATCTCAATGAAAATAATTTGTTTATAAATCAAAATTAGCGTTTTTTTACTATTCATCAAAATATAAAAGTTAACAGAAAAATTTATCCAAAGTAAATTTTTATATCCGGATTCAAAAGAATAATTTTATTTTGTCAAATTGAACTTATAAACATGTCAAAAATTAGATTTAATGTGGGTGCTCCATCATAAGGCGGCAAAACTGTATTTTTTGAAAAATACTCATATTACCCGAAAAATTTATTTTTTTCTCTTACCATGTTCTAGAGAATGTGTAAGATGAATAATAAAATTCAAAATATAGTTAATACTATTCATAATAGCTAGTTCATCATAATATATCGTTGTTTAGTGAAACTTGGTATTGCGTTCTACACACGCTATCGAGGAAGGTTGTGATTGCGTGTAATGCAAGCCAAGTCCGTATTGTGTGCTGTGAAAGATTCCTTTGGTGTTGCGTATGACATAAGACATAAAAAATATTTCTCATAAAATCTCAGGGTGTTACATTCTACCCCCCTTAAAATGAATTTTGCCATTAAAATTTGTCACTTCATTACAAACAGATGAGGATACCTCTCCCTCATCACATCCTCAAGTTCCCATGCAGCTTCTTCTAATTGGTGGTTCTTCCATAAAACTTTCACCAAGCGAGTAGTCTTGTTTCGTAGGACTTTTTCACTATGATCCAGAATCTCTATCGGTTGTTCTTTATAATAAAGATCTTTCTCTAGTGGTACAACTTCTGAGGTGAGTACATGTGAAGGATTATGTATGTACTTTCACAGGAGAGATACATGGAACACATCGTGAACTTGAGAGAGATTCGGTGGAAGCGCCAATCGGTAAGCTAACTTCCCAAAACGATCCAGAATTTCAAAAGGACCGATATATCTAGGGCTCAACTTTCCCTTCTTTCCAAATCTCATAACCCTCATCCAGGGAGATATTTGTAAGAACACTTTATCACCCACTTCAAACTCTAGGTCTTTTCTTTGGTTGTCGGCATAACTTTTTTGTCGACTCTGAGCTGCTCTTATGTGTTGTTGAATAGATCTGACCTTTTCCGCCATTTCATCAACAAGATCAGGTCCTAATATCTTTCTTTCCCCAACTTCATCCCAGCAAGATGGAGTCCTTCATTTCTTTCCATAGAGAGCTTCATAAGGAGCCAGCTGAATACTAGAGTGAAAACTATTATTATAAGAAAATTCCACCAAAGGTGGGTGTTGATCCCAACCACCTTTGAAATATATAGAGCAAGCTCTCAACATGTCTTCTAGAGTTTGAATTGTCCTCTCAGACTGAACATCTGTCTGAGGATGATAAACAGTGCTGAAACTCAACTCTGTATCCAGAGTATGCTAAAGACTTCGCCAGAACATTGAGGTAAACCTCGGATCCCGATCAGATATAATAGAAAGTGGTACTCCATGAAATCTTACCACTTCCTTTACATATATCCTGGCAAGATGATCTAGAGATAAATCCTCTCTAATAGCAACGAAGTGTGCAGACATTTTAAGACGATCAACTATGACCCAGATAGCATTATTGCCTTTGGATGTTTTGGGAAGTCCAGTGACAAAGTCCATACTGATGTTTTCCCATTTCCATTCTGGTATGGGTAATGGTTGTAACATCCACTCAGACTTCTGTCTCTCAGCTTTAAATTGCTGACAAACGAAGCATCGAGGGACATATTCTGCAACATCTCTTTTCATGACATCCCACCATAAGTACTCTTTCAGGTCCCCATACACCTTCGTGCTTCCAGGATGAATAAAGAATGAAGAAATATGAGCCTCATCCAGCAGCTCCTTCTTTAATTCGGGTATGGGAGGAACACAAACCCGATTCCTGAACTTTATTATCCCATCACAATCAATGTTGAATTCAGGAACATTTCTCACCTTCTTTTTTTACTCTACATCTTCTTTCTGTGCCTCTTTAATCTTCACATGTATAGATGGTTGAACATTAATTTGAGAAAGATAAGATTTCTCCCCTTCTATTAAAATTCCAAGATCTATCCTTTGTAAATCCATAAATATTGGATCTTTTGTGATCCTCATCAAGGATAAGCTAGCATGGTCTTGTCGACTTAATGCTTCTGCTACCTTGTTTGCTTTCCTAGGGTAGTAATGAATTGAGAAGTCGTAATCCTTAATCAGCTCCAACCATCTTCTTTGGTGCATATTCAGCTCCTATTGTGTGAAAATATACTCTAAACTTTTATGATCAGTATAAATGTCACACCTTTCTCCATAAAGATAATGCCTCCAAATCTTTAATGCAAAGATTACCACAGCTAACTCCAAATCATCAGTTGGGTAATTTTTCTCATTGATTTTCAACTGTCATGAGGCATAACCTATCACCATATCATTTTGCATAAGAACACACCCCAATCCCTTCTTGGATGCATCACTGTAGATCACAAACCTTTCTCCACTGCAAGGTAGTGTGAGCACAGGTGCACTGGATAACCTTCTTTTCAACTCCTTGAAATTATCTTTACATTCCTCCATCCAAACAAACTTAAATCCTTTCCGAGTCAACTTGGTGAGTGGATTAGATAATCGTGAAAAATCATTCACAAAACTTCGATAATATCCATCCAAACCAATAAAACTTCGGATCTCAGTTACTTTTGTTGGTCTCGACCATCTTTCGATAACCTCTGTTTTTGCTGGATCCATAGATATCCCCTCATTTGAGATTATGTGACCCAAAAATGCATCTTTTTGAAGCCAAAATTCACAATTGGTAAATTTGGCATAATGCTTCTCCTTTCTTAGGGTCTTTAATACAATTCTCAAGTGATCTTCGTGTTCTTCCTTGCTCTTTGAATAGACAAAAATATCGTCTATAAAGACTAACACAAATTGATCAAGATAGTCTCTAAAGTCTCTATTCATCAGATCCATGAAGATAGCAGGGGCATTAGTAAGACCAAATGGCATCACTATAAATTCATAGTGTACATACCTTGTACGGAAAGCTTTATTTAGTATATCCTCCCTTTTGACCCTTAATTGATGATACCCTGAATGAAGATCAATCTTGGAAAATTATTGAGCTCCGCGTAGTTGGTCAAATAATTCATCAATTCGCAAGAGAGGATATTTTTTCTTGATAGTGATCTTGTTATGTTCTCGATATTCAATGCAGAGTCTCATTGATCAATCTTTCTTCTTAACAAATAGAACTGGTGTTCCCCAAGGTGACTCACTAGGGAGTATGAATCCTTTATCAAGATTCTCTTGGTGTTTCTTCTTCAATTCCTGCAACTCGATTGGTGTCATTCTATAAGGTGTCTTTGAAATAGGCAAAGCACCCGGTACGAGTTCTATTGAAAAGTCAACTTCACGATTTGGTGGAAGACCTGGAAATTCCTCCGGAAAGACATCATCAAATTCCTATACAACGGGCATATTATTTATCATGAGTTTCTCTCAAACCTTTTGAGATAAATAGCCTTTATTTAGTGGAATCAAGACCCATAAGATAGAAGAAATTTCCACATGAAGGTTACGTTCATCCTTGCATCGATAGACGATCATAGATTGATCTGGAATATGAAATGTGACTTCCTTTATTTGGAAATTGATATGAGCTCCATATAAAGAAAGCCAATACATGCCAAGAATCACATTGAATTCCACTATAGTAAGGATCACAAGATTGGCAGGAAGCACTTTCCCACAAACTTTAATCGGAGAAGAATTGTAAACTTTTGATGCGACTGTTGTGCCATTAGGAGTTCTCACAGCCAACGCAACATCTAACTGTTGAGGTAAAATGGAGATACCCTTAGAAAATTCTTTAGAAATAAAAGAGTGGGTGGATCCAGAATCAAATAAAACATTTTCTACTTTAGAGTGAATGGTAAGTGTACCTCTCACAACTTCATTGTCGTACTCCACATCGCCGATAGTAATTGCATGTGACTTTCCTTTGTCTTTGGCCTTAAGAGTATGTTGACGTCAATCATCATCATCAACCCTTGGATTTGGGCATTGATTGTCATAATGCCTCATCTCCTTGAACTTGAAACATTGAAGTGTAGTAGGTTCATTCTGTGTATCCCTTCCTTTGTTTGCATCATTAGACATCTTCTTCCCATTATTTCGACATTCAATTGCCCGATGACCTTATTTTCCACACTTATAACATTTGATTGTACCCTTAAGACAATTTACTCCATGTTTCTTTCCACACTTTGTGCATAAGGGAAAACTCATCTTCTTTTCAGTGTGGTCTTTAGATTTTCCTTTGAATTCCATTTTCCTCTTCTTATCAAACCCATGTGACTGATGGGATACACCAATCTCCATCTAAACCTTGAGAGAACATCGAAAAATTTCCTCGTATATATTGAAGTCTCTTATGGCTAACTCCCTTTGAAGACTTGGTTTTAATCCACTAATGAATCGATCAATCTTACTCTCAGGTTGGATAATAATTCTGGAAGCATACCTTGCAAGTCTTGAAAAATTTTCTTCATAGGTACCAACAGATTCATCATCTTTTTGCTTCAGTTCAAGAAACTCATTCTCCATCATTGTTCAAAGAATACAAGGGAAATACTTATTGAAAAATAAGTTATTGAACTCGTCCCATTCCATGGACTAAATTTCATCCCTTTGCCTCGTATTCTTACTAAGATTCCACCATTGATCAGCATCACCTTGGAAACGAGACACTACTAAGATGACTTTATCATGTTTAGAACATTGAAGAACTGAAAATATCTTTTTAGGGGTACTGATCCATTGTTCAGCCACTAATGGATCAGAAAACCTTCTGAATGAAGGTGGACACTGCCTCATGAAGGATTAAAATAGAATGTTGCTCCTTACTTTTCTCATTTGGAAGTCCTGCATGATTCATAGCTTGAGAAAGTTGTGTGAGCATGGCTAAAAGATTTTTCATTCCTTCTCCCATAACGTTTGGTTGCTCAGGGGGACAATCATTGCATTGCTCGTCACATTCCACCTTAAAACAGTTCCTTCGGGTTCTAGCCATTGACCAAAACCAGGAAGAATAGTGTGAGAAACACTAATTATAATAGGAAAACCACATAATGAAGAATAAAATTCCACACTTATGGTCTTATCATAGGTTGTTCATGGCCATTTCTAAAACATTAAGAATGTGTTCTATGCTTAGACATATCCTTAGGTTTCATACTAAGGCTTTCACATCCTAGTTTCCAAAGGTTTACTATACCCTTCCTATGATACCAAATATAGAGACCCATACTTTACATTCATGTTAATACTTCAAAATTGAAGCATACTTATTACAACATAGAACAGAACCATGAATGGACTGTATAGGTATAGTTTCTTTAGAAACTGGGAAACATAAACAACTGGTTCATAAAGCATCCACAATATCTCCCATTTATTTCAACATATCTATAGTTCCTTTTTGGAATATCTTACTTAATAACCTTCTTCCTGACCTGGGGAAAGAAAACATACAAAAGGGTGAGCCCAAATGCTCAGTAAGGGTAAACAAAAGAAATATCAATCACATCAAATTCATAAGAACATAACATTTTGGAAATCTTACCCTGCAAAAGAGATCATAATTTCATAACATGGGAAAAATCCTGGTAGTGAAATGTAATCCCAATAATCATAACATAAAACATGAAACTTTATTCTATACACACATAATCATAGAGAATCATTCCTTATAAGTCCAGACTCATTGCCAATACTATCTTAGTGGACAAAGTCCATTTCTGAACCAAGTTCACTCCTCATTTCAGTCCTGTTGCACTGAACCGGTTTAACCTTCCATTCCAGCCATGTCTATCTCATGAGATATAAAATCTTTACCCAATGCATTGGAGGGAGATATAGGTCCCACCCATCTCATAATGATACCATTCTTATGTGTGACACAAAATCATAAATCATACATCATTGCATAACCCATGTAATAAAAATGGGATTCTTAAACATCGTGACATCATAAAACAATTTATATAAGATAAATGAATTCATAAAAATAATTCCATCACAACATAATCAAATAATTGTAATAATAGGGATAGAAACAGAACCCTATATTATATTATATGGAAAATATTTTTTATAAAACACTTGATCTCCATTCTCGAGGAAAATATCCTTTCTACTTCAAAAACAGTTTTCCTTTCTTAACATGTAATACAATTTTAAACTAAAAGAAGTTGATTGAAAATAAATATGAAAACTTGTAAAGGAAGCTTCTCGAAAATAATGTTTTAAAAATCCATTCATGTCGTATAAGTTAAAAAAACATTATTCTTGTATTTTTTTCAGAAAAGTCAAAAAGTACCTTGTACGAAAAACGACAAAAGATTCCTTTCATATCTTTTACTAAAAACTCACCGAAGGGTAAAATTTGATTTAAAAAATTTTAGGTGGATGGAAATAATATAACATATTGAGGAAACATGGATATGGATGATAAATATTCCCCAATAAATTTTGAAGTATAAACAATCTCAGATAAAAATTGAGATTGCGAGATTTTCCCTTATCTTAGGTCCGATTTTCTTCGTAAGTGTTCAAACCTCCTGTATAATGATTTAAATAATGTTATTGACGTATTCCAGAATCATAATTATTGTTATGATATCATATATGGTCATATTCTTAGCTTCTTATTAGTAATATTTCATTACTACTTGTTATTTGGGTGTTTATTACTGTTTGTTCTTATGCGTGGTTTGTCGAATAAATTCATATTATTCTCTTTAGGTTAGAGATACCACATTTCCAGAATGGTATTAGTGTACTATATATCATATTTATTCATTCAATTCATTTATATATTCATTATGCAATAAAGATCATTTAGAACGAATCACATCACATCGTGGAGACGGTATTCCGTACGTATGCACGAGCGATGATATCGTTCCCATGATCGTGGAATTGTATTGGAGTGTATGTATACTATTTCAGAATCAATACCACTTAAAAATAATCATATATAGTTATTTATTTTCACCATTATACCCATCCAAGTAAGTTGGTTATGGAAAATAAATTACACCACGGCGTGGAGACGGTATTCCGTATGTACGCACGCGCGGTAATTTCGTTTTCCATAGGATGGATAGATGGTGAAATAGGGTTGTTTCATACTTATAATAACATATCAGTATATGAGTGATACTGATGTTATTAATTCATAATGAAACAACTAAAGAAGAAGAAGTTGAAGAATAAATAAAGTTGAAAGAATCGGTAACGGACATTACCTCTTCTTTGAAGCGCCTCTTTGAGACCTCCTCTTAGGGAACTAAAATTGGTCTTTGAAGAAGAAAAGGACCTCTAGGATGTTTCTAAGGAAGTGGGGAAGTGAAATGGTCAGGTATTGGCCGAGTTTGAAGGCTCAAATTGGTGTGAGGAGGAGAGGTAGGAGGTGCCCTTTTATAAGGGAGGTGAGGGGCACCATTGGAAATATAAGAAATATTAGTTTATATTAAATACCAACCCCACTTAAATACTAAAAAATGATTCATATTTGAATATTAGATGATATAGGGTTGTAATCGCATCAACCAATAAAATTTAGACATGTTAGGAATTCATTTTAAACATTATCAACTTGATTTATCCTTATTTATCAATTTAATTTTATTTGTGGTAATAATATTCTAAATTTTAAATTATTATAAATAATTACATATGTGTTGTGAATTTTCCATAATTTGACACATTATGAAATTTTTGACCATATAAATTTTAATTTATAATTTTTAAATATTTTTGTGATTTTTAAACAATTTTATAATATGTTATTTTTATAAAATAAAATTAGTGTCAATTTTGACACTATTAATTTATTTGAATTTAAATAAAATATATACAGAATAAATGTTCAAACTAAAAGATTTAGTAGATTCATAAAATATCATATGTATCTATAAAATTAGTTTATAACATTAAATAGTTCATATAATATTTATTTTAATAAATTTAAAACCATTTATTTGATATTTTAATTAATAAAATAATTTCAACATCACTATTGTGTCATAATTAATGATAATTATTTAATCCCTAAAAATTATAAATAAATTCCTATGATGTAGATAATTGTATTATATTACTTTAGACTATTCATGTTCGATGTTTCATTAAGTTTATCACTAAATTAAAATTATTATACTTATAAGATTTAAGAAAGTGACATGTTGTCACATTCTTTGGTTTTAATAATAATTAAATTATTTTCATGGACCAAAGTCCATTAAATGAATCTAATATTACCCTTAGGTGATATTTATCGACATTTAGTCATCCAATAGGATTTTGGCATGTGTTAGGGTAATTTTATAATCTTATATTTACCCTTAATTACCAGATTTACCTTTAACTATGGTAAATAAAATTTACCGTAGTTACTATTCATAATGCCCAAAAATAAAAAGTAGCCTATTAAAATAATTTGGACCCCATGATTCCAAATATGGAATCCATTTTTCAAAATTCAAAACATATAAGTTGCAATAATTAATTTAAAATAAATCTCGTTGTTAAGAAAATGGGTTTTAAAAGTTAAAACATTGACAATGATTGAATTGTTTTTACATATGAATTCAATGTGAAATTAATTCAAATGACATAAATTATATTAAATGGTAAAAATATATTCTATTTATACTTTAAAACCATTCAATATTATAATTTAACCATATAAATATCTCAATGAAAAAAGTTGTTTTTAATTAAAAATTAGCGTATTTTTACTATTCAACAAAATATGAAAGTTATCAGAAAAATTTATCCAAAGTAATTTTTTATATCCTAATTCAAAAGAAGAATTTTATTTTGTAAAATTGAACTTATAAACATGTCAAAAACTAGATTTAATGTGGGTGCGCCATCAAAAGGCGGCAAAAATGCATTTTTTAAAAATACTTATTTTACCCGAAAAATATATTTTGTTCTCTTACCATGTTCAAGAGATTGTGTAAGATGAATAATAAAATAAAAAATGATTTTAATACTATTCATAATGGCTAGTTCATAATAATATATCGTTGTTTAGTGAAACCTGGTATTGCGTACTACACACGCTATCGAGGAAGGTCGTGATTGCGTGTAATGCAAGCCAAGTACGTATTGTGTGCTGTGAAAGATTCCTTTGGTGTTGCGTATAACATAAGACATCAAAAAAATAATTCTCAAAAAAACCCAGGGTGTTACAAAGCCACACGTATTCTCACAAAGGGGTAATATGAAAAGATCTTTGTTTAAGGTCTTAGAACTCGGACCATGGAGAAGCATGACTATCTCATGTGAAGGTGGACCTTAACCCAATCTCCAATACTACTTGAGTCAAACTCGGTGTTGGAAACAAGGGCAGATAAAGTATTCACAATACATGAAATACAAGCAGTGGGGGAACCAGTGAAGCCCTGAGCGATTGCCTTATAGCAGCTTTTTTCGTCCTAACGCGCGGATGCGAACTGAGGAAAAGTACCAAGAGTTTTGAAGTTATACTTGGACATGATGAGGTGCAGAAGGATGTGAATCATGTAACCGACATTTTGGGCTTAATGGGGTTGGCGTGATGATGGAGGATGACTGTTGACAATGGTAGAAACACAGCAACCATATCATGTTAGCCTGAAATGGGGACAAACGAATGAGCATCATCTTCTAACCATATTCAAAATTCGGGGCATGTATTGATTTTTTGTCTGATACCCTCTAGGGTGTTGGACCATAATGACAGGAGTGAACTTAGGCGTCTAATCCATGCTACTTGCAGGTCCCTTTGGGTGTGAGAGGTGATGGAATCCCTAATAAAGGGGACGCAAAGCCTGAGAAATAGGGGAAAGCATGTTCTAGTAGAGCCTGAAATTCTAGGTACTAAACCAGAGTACCCGTAGGCACATTGGTGAATCAACGAAGAGGATCGAAGAGGGTGCTCAACTTTAGAGTAATCGATTTGAAGGGATGAGTATATAATATAGGGATAGAGAACTCCTAGGAGGGAGAGGCATGTGGCATGGTCGTTACAAACCCAACGTGGATGAAGACATAATCCCATGCCACACCATATACTCCTCTCCCCGGGAAAGGGTAGGCCAAGGGGCCACGATGAAAGGGATATTTCTGGGAGATGGGTATGGACCCGAAGTCTAGGAATTCGGGTGGTCCTACATATCCCATGGGGATGGGAATCAATCCACACATAGTTATTTATGGCACATAGGGGTAAGATACCCTAACGAGGAGGGTTGTACGACACGACGATTAACCTGACGTGAATGAAGACAGAATCCCATACCACATCGTACAACCATAAATATAATCTTAGGCTGGGGGATCGAAAAGTCCAAGGGGCCTAAGGCTGGGCCTCGATCGGAAAGGCATGACCTATTTGTAGTTTAATGTCTTGCAGTGAGGATGAAGAGAGGAGTAAGATATCTCATCCGGGGAAGTGTACTGCAAGACATGTAACCCAACGTGAATGATGACATAATCCCATACCATACCAGACACTCCCATAAGAGAGAACTTAGGCACTGGTCCTGCAAAGGCCAAGGGGCTGGAGGCAGGGCCTCGGATGGGAAGGCCATATGTGTTCTTGTACGGTTTCCGCCTCATCACAGCTCCTAATCCCACGTGAGTAGTTCTCAGTGTGGGAAACAAGGATCCGGTCTCCACTCTCTCTATCATATGGGGTCTAATAGCTGGCATTTCCCAAAGGGAGTTTGTCGCTTTGAGACATCACAGGGAATAATAAACCACTACACTCAATGTTTGGGACATCTTGGGGTGGTTCTAATGGCGCAGGATAGCTGTTGACCATGTTCGAAACACAGCTTCCCCATAGTGACCTGAAATTGGAACAACAAATGAGCATCGACCACTGACCACATTCGCAACGCGGGACCTGTATCGTCTTGTTGCTCAACATCCTTGAGGGAGTTGGCCCGAAGTGGCTGGAGAGCCATTAGGCCTAGCATCCATGCCATTCGGGAGCTCTTCTGTACGGGAAGGATAATGGAGACCCAATTAAAGGAGTGGGTGAAACGTAGTTGTACCCATCTATGAAAGAGGTGAACGTCTCTAGGGGACATGACGTATGGATGGATCAATGTTAGCACGACGTGAAATGGGGAAAAAGTCCGCACGCCTACCATATGTCTTGACCCGTGGGGAAGATCTGGCATTTGGGCTGGGCCAATAGACGAAATGTTTGGGCATTCCTACATATCCCATAAGGATGCAAATCAATCCATACATTGTTCTGGAAGGCCATGCAATTTAACATCATGCATTGTGGACATGGGAGGATAGAAGAACAAGAGTGGTCACATGGTGCAACCATTATAATCCTGGTATGAGTGGGGCTATGGAAGCCTAAACTATATCATGCAAGAATCGTTAGAGAGAACTATATTTAGGGGATAGTCAAAGAGGAGAGTTTGGGGGCTGGGTTCAAGACGAGGCATTTGATCATTCCTACATATCCTATGAGGATGGAAATCAAACCATATGTAGTTCTCAAAATGTATTTTATCGTCATGCAAGATGATGCGCAGTTTAAAGTCATGTAGGACCGGACAGTTTAAGGTTATGCGGGACCGGCGTGCAGTTTAGGGTCATGTGGGACCATCCATTTTAAGGTCACGTAGGACCAGGAGGCTCAGGAAAGGAATTTCTTGAGGAACATGGCATTGGTGGGAGGAGTTATATGCTCACTACCCATGGCCACCAGAGAGTATGCTCCATTGGGGTAAACCATATCAATTATATAAGGTCCTTCTCATTTGGGCTCCATCTTGGGTGGTTTCCTACCTGAGATCATTAGCACCCTGAGTTCTAATACCAAGTTGCCTTGCAGAAAAGAGCAGCGGTGAACCTTTTTGTTGAAGTCCCAAGCTATCTTATTCTGATGCCTTTCAAGATTGTGTAGGGGATGGAGACTATTATCTTCAAGTGCTTCCAATTCAGCCAGATGAATTTTGGATAGGTTATCTAGTTCTTTCTAGTCATAGACCATTGTGCATAACGAGTGTAGTTGGATCTCGATGGGGAGGACAGCCTTAACTCCGTACACCAAAAAATATGGGGTCACCTAGGTGGAATTATGAGTTGTCGTCCGATAAGCCCAGAGGGTGTTGGGGTGATTGTCCAGCCAACTCTTCTTGTTCGGACCAACCATTTTCTACAAAAATTTAGAGAGCGTTTTATTGAATTCCTCGATCTGCCCATTCACCTGTGCGTGATAGAGGGATGTATGGTTTGAATGGTGGTTGTACATGGCGTACAATTTCTTCACCTTGGCTGCTCAAAAGTTGGTTCCATTATCAGTGAGGACAACATGAGGGACTCCAAATTGGTGGATGATAATGGAGCTCACGAAGTCAAATATAGAACGGGCCTTGACCACCTTGAGCAAAACTGATTCTGCCCACTTTGAAAAGAAATCTGTGGGGGCCATGATGAACCTGCACTAGTGAGCTATTGTCGGTGGGTATGGCCCATGACATCGAGTCCCCACACTGTGAACGACCAAGAGTACTTGGAGAAGTATAGAGGTTCTGGCGGCCAATGCATGATGTTATCATAAATTTGGCATGTGTGACATCTCTTGGAAAACTCAATACAATCATGGATCATAGTGGGCCAGAAGTACCCCAGTCATCGGATCTGATGGGACAGATTCAACCCAACTTGGTGGGCACCACAGGAACCGACATGAACCTTCAGTATGACCTGAGAAATCTTGACTCCTTGGTTGCAACAGAGGAGAACACCATCAAACCTATACATGTAGAGGATCCGCTCAAGACGGGGACAACTCTGGAGGGTAAACTGCAGTGCATAGGATCAGATTCTCTCATGCTCGGCCCCATCAGCCGAAAGGCAACCATTTTAGAGATACTTGACAAAAGGGGCTCTCTAGTTGGGAGTCACTTCAACCACAGAATCTGATGAACCTAGGGTTCTTGACGTGGAGGATCTGGCAGTAAGATGGCTTACTCATAGACCATCGTCTTCATCTGAGGTTACGATAGAAATGACTCTCCAGTGTGCCACATGTATAATCCAATCATCCTGCTCGGGTTCTACAAGGGATGTAGCCAAGTTGGCCAAGGCATCAGCTCGACCATTCTGAGATCGAGGGACATGAGTAACATCCGGCCGAGATGGAAACTGGGCCATTAGTTGGAGGGTGAAATCTAACAATGGTATGAGCTCTGGCTTTTTGACGACATAGACACCATTGACTTGCTTTGTGACTAGTTCAGAATACACATCCACATGAAAATTGGGTACATCGATCTCAAGGGCCAGCTCGAGGCTAGTGATAAGAGCCCAATACTCTACCTCGTTGTTGGTGCATACTTCTAACAACAGGAATGAATATGGCAGAATGGATTGATCCAGGGTAATAAAGACAATACCCTGGACTACGCTGTTGAGTCTGGGATTGTTGAGCCTCCTACCAGTGGGGCTCTGGGAGGCACCGTGAAAGTGAATCTACCAACATGGGATGGCATTATCTACTGAGAGGATTTCCTCATTGGGAAAATCTCGGTCTAGGGACTGGTTTGTGGGGGTTATAAGGGTAGCATGAAAATCTGTAAATGCTTGTCCCTTGATAGCTTTCTGGGGGACAAACCAGATGTTGAACTGCTGGAGGATTACTGCCCACCGTGCTAAATGGACAGTCAACATTGGGTGGTTCAGAATGTACTTCAGTGGGTTTACCTGAGACACCGGATGTAACTCGTGGTGCTGTAGGTAGTGTCACAATTTCTGTACTGCGAATACCAGTGCAAGGAAGCTCTTCTCGATGGGAGAGTATCTGGTCTCCGTATCAATGAGCATACGACTGAGATAGTAGATACTGTTTTCTATCCCCTCATTGTTCTTCTAGGTGAGAAGGGTGTTGAGAGATCATTCTAGGTCAGCCACGGAAATGATCAGCGGTTTTCTAGAGACGGGTGGCATCAAGACTGAAGGCTGGAGTAGATAATGCTTAATTCCCTCAAACACTGTCTGGCACTCTTTGTCCCACTCATAGGAATAGCCTTTCTTCATGAGCTGGGAAAAGGGCTTACATTTGCCGGACAGATTCGTAATGAATCATCGTATGTAGGCTAAGTGGCCTTGGAAACATAAATGCTTCTGAATATCTTTTTGGGGAGGAATCTGAATGATTTCCTTAATCTTCTCTGGGTAGATCTCGATGCCTCAGTACCTGACAATGAAGCCATGAAACTTCCCAGAGGTGACCCCGAAGGTTCATTTCAGCGGGTTCATCTTCAGTTTGTGGGAACGGAAGAAACCGAACCCTTTCTCAAGGTCCTTGAGACAGTCCCGACACTGGTGAGATTTGACCACCAGATCATCCACATAGAATTCCAACAATGTCCCGGGGATTGGATTGAATATGCGGTGCATGGACCGCTGAGAGGTGGCACCTGCATTCTTCAGGCCGAAGGGCATAACCTGGTAACAAAAAGTACCTTGGGGTGCATTGAAAGCTATAGAATCCTCATCCTCGGGGGCCATTCAGATCTGGTTATATTTGAAGTATCCATCCTTGAAGGATAGGTCTTGGAGCCTAGTCATATTTTCGATCAACAATTCCATCACTGGAAGGGGAAAATCATCCTTCGGACAGTGACGGTTGAGATGCCAGAAGTCAATACAGACTCTAATATGTCAATTCTTCTTCTGGACTGGCCCGATGTTGGGTAGCCACTTGGGGAACTGGACCTCATTGACGAATTTGGATTTGATGATCTTGGAATCCTTGGACTCGACCTTGGCACCGTGAGAAGGGTACATCTTTCTGGGAGGCTGCTTTAACCCGTGATGATTTTTCTGGAGACCGTGGCGGTGGACGACTACCTGAGGATCTAGTCCTGGCATCTCATCGTAACTCCAGGAAAACACATAACAGTGTTGTTTAAGTAATTCCACATACCAATGCTACTCTTCAAGGGACATGGCGGTACTGATCAATGTGGGTCTCAGATCTGCCTTGCTACCAAGGTTCACCTGTACCAGTTCATCGACTGTGGTAGAGACGCCTTCTTCCAAGGTAGGGGGATCATCCTTCCGATCCTATTCTTCACTTGCGGAGGAGGGATTCCCAGTGGGAGAAGCTTACTCTAGGTCAGAAGAACTTGAAGAGGGACCTGGAACCAGCCTGCACAGTAGTGGACTACATATCAGGGGATTCACATGCTGCTGAGACCATAGGGATTATGGCAGTCGATCTGATCACATCTCTTCGTCGGCCCAAGGGGCCACACCTAATGATATCAAAGTAATAGTGGCACGTTGGCTTAATCCGGTTAATCCAAGACCGGAGAAACAGACACCTATGACGTATTGCCTTTGCCATGGGGTGGACATCCCGATAATGTACGGGGGTAGGAGGCTCTGGGATCACCTGATCCTAGTTTGTGTAGCAGTATGAGGTGCTTTTCCATCGTCGCTTGGACTTGGGAATATGGTTCCCTCTTTTACCAGAGACAAAAAAACATTACCCCATGTCGGGGGTTGTGGCCTCCAATCAATGGATCAAGAAGATGTAGGCATCATCTAGACCTACCCAGGGGTTAGTTGTGACTGTGGTGGGATCAACCTCATTTTCCATAATCTGCTTATCCTTGATCTTGTAATAGTCGGCATCCAGGTAGGAGGATTTACAAGAGGCGAATGGAGATACATCACCTTAGAGAATGCCTACTCGACAATAAAGGGAGTACATAAGTCACTGATGATACGATGAGGGGACTGTAGCGTGTAGGTGGAGCCATGGTCTTCCCATCAATGCATTGTATGTGGTGTCTTGGGATATGACCATAAATTTGGTGCTAAAAACTTGGCCATCGAACTGGGTCTTCAAATGGATTTTACTGACCAGGGTCTGCTCTGTCTTTTCATATCCATGGATCCTTAAATCGAAGGAGATGGGTTATCTTCATATAACCCCAGCTTTCGCAATGTAAGTGTCGGGATAAGGTTGATCCAGGAGCCAGTGTCAACAAGATAGCGGTGAACCACCACACCGTTAAATTGTCCAGTGATGTACAACGGGAAGATATGAAACTATATGGGAGAGCCATCATCTTTTCATGAGAACGAAATGATGTCCTGGCATTCAGCATCCTCGACTTCTTCAGCATGAAAGGATTATGCAGCTGCTACCTCTATCTCAAACTGGAAGGGGCTTCTTAAAGCCTCAGCGAGGGATTCACGCATATCTAAAGATAGGAAAAGGGATTCAAGGATGGAAATCTTAACAAGAATGACATAGAGGTGCTTGATAACATCATACTTCCATTCCAGGTGAAACATTCTGCTTACCGGAGGCCGCTCTGTGATTGGAGGCATGGCAGGAACTACCGGCTGGACCGGTAGCTTGCTGGTGCTGGGAATATACCGCTGCTCACTAGTTGAAGCCTGTAGAGTAGCTGTCAGATGAGGACTGGATGACTGTTATTGGCCTGTAGCTGGGTGAGGCTAGACATGGCCTGGAAGGGGTATCTCTGCCTAATCCAGTAGCACAAATGGTCGTGGAGGAAGTCCTGGCGACATTAGATGAAAAGTTTGTGCATGCTGAGTTCTGTGCTGGGCCTGCTGTCTAGTCTCGGTGGCATGAACAACCTAGCTATAGGTGCCAACTTATGTGCCTTGATGACCCGTATGGCCATAGATCCAACGACTTTGGCGTCAGCTGGGGATGTTGGGGAGGTTCGCCTGGAGCTCCCCCTCATCGGGAGTCATATTGGGATTTACCAACTCCATGGTATTAACTGAAGCATACCCATGACTATCACTTGTAGATTCATCCACTACTGGGGGGGATTCTGTGAGGGATCCCCATCTTAGGGGGCATGAAGTCGCCGAGAGTGTGGGATGATGATGGCATTGGCAGGGCGTGTTACTTCCTATTGCGCTGTCAATACTTGCTCTTCTGGGAATAGGTCGACTGAGATGATGATGCAGAACTGATGGCCGCACCTTCCGAAGGTTCCAGTTGATTCAAGAATGCCCGAATGATTCCATGGGCGCGAGGAACCATCTTTTGAGCCATCTAGTTGTCATACTTCTAGGAACTGTAGTTAGAAACCTGCTACCACCCTCCTTCACTATCGCCACTGCTGTCTGACCTTACAAAGACACCTGCCACTTATGTCGGGGTCAGGCCCAGCTAAACTATGTTGTTATCAACCTAGTATTGATGCCAATATTTGAACACATAGAACTGCTTGAGGTTGTTCCCCATAATCCGATGATATGGGCAGTAGTAGGGGAGATCAGTGAGATTCACCTCTTCCGGCCTTCTGCACTCAGGAAAGCGTACAATCCCCAGCCTTAAGACACTTCTGAAATAGCTAGAAACCTGATTCTCAATAAACGGGTAGGTCCAGTTTCTTATATCCTGAATGGGGCCCCTTGGGGCCTGGCCCTGACGAGGTGCTAGAGGGGCATGTTGAGGAGGAGAAGCCTGGTTGTCCTACCTGGGCGGTGGCAACGCGTTACGCGGAGGCGCTTGCCGATACTGAGGCGGACGATGCTGAGCTGGTGGCTATGCCTGAGGAGGAGGGCCTCTATGAGGTTGCAGGGCTTGTGCAAGAGGTAGTAACTCCAGCTGTCTGGGGGCATCTATTTGGGCCACTCTGGCGGGATCGGCTATAGAATCTCTCCTTGTTGGAATTACAGGGGCAACAGATGTGCCTGGCCTGCCTATTGCAGGGCCTCCTCAAGGCACTGGACCTTATCGGAGAAGTATCGGAATCCTCCAGGGTAGTTCTGGGAGATCAGAGAAGGAACTAGTTCCATCCTGACGTTCCATATTCACATCATCAGTAGTTTCTCTTGAGTCAGGGCCATGTCAAGGGAGTTTGTGAGCCCATTCCACCGGGAGATAAAGTCCGCAACTCACTCCTCAGGATTTTTCTTTCACTTGAAGAGGTCCGCGATGCTGATTTTCTGGGTGGTAGAGCTGATCTGGTAGAGGGATTTCCTGCGAAGGTCCTCCCAGCTGGTCACAGATCTGACGGTTAGCTGGTTGTTCCAGACAAATGGTGATCCCTCCAACGTTTGAACGAAATAGCGGAGCTTGGCAGCCTCCTCCTGCACTGGATTCCCCAACATTGGCCCACACCCTGAGTTGAAGTGGGCCAGGTGTTGCGGCGGGTCCCCCGTCCCATTAAAGGTAGAGAAGGTGGGATTCCTGAATCCTGGGGGCACCAGCATATCATCCACCCATGCCGAGAAATGATTTCCATCTGGTGGGATTTCCACTTGTTACATTTCCAATGCCTCAAGGTGGTCTATGAACACCGCCATAAGATCATCTAGGTGGGGTTCCCTATCTTGATGGTGATCCCTAACCACGATCACGTTGAAGGGATCTTCAACATGGTAGATAGGCTCATCGGCTCGTGGAGCAGCTCGTGGAGCGACCCTTGGGGCTGTTGGTGGAGCCCGAGCAGGTTTCCTTGGATTTATGCGCCATTTGGGACGGTTTGGTGAGACATACCATGCCCTCTTCCTGGGAGCTCCAGCTTCAGCCCTGTCCATAGGAGCGGTATGATCAGGGTTTCCTAGGGGCATCTCACCGAAGGGGTAGTTTTTCCTACCCCTACTACCCTGGCCTAGGATCACCGTAGTCGGGTTGTCGCTCTGTAGTGCATTCAGCTAGGAGTTCGTCAACAAACCTCTTCTGCTCATCATGTTTCTGGTGCAACGTGGACTTCTTGGGGTCCTCCTCAGTCTTCTACACTGAAGCGGATGGGTCAGAGTGCTTGACAACTCCAACGTGCTCTTTTCCCTTACTGGAATTCCTGCTGAGTACCAAAACCTCAGTGGGTGCAGGGAGACCTAGGAGGTTCCTCTACTGACGCGTAATCCTCCCTGATGGGTCCAATAGTGGTGGCATACCCCCAGGGGTAATTCTCCTTCATGGAGATCCATATTTTCCTCCTTGTACACTATGTCATCCATGTTGACGGTGACCCTTCTTGGGGAATGTCCCCAATATTGCATAGCGATTCGGGATGCCACCAGATAGGAATAAAGAGGAGGGCCGCATACTACCCCCTTCCAAGGATTTTCATGTGGGGGTATCCTGCTTTATAATTTTTCAGAGAATCTTGATACTCTGAATGCATTGCTGCTAGAGGGCCTCACGATGACCTGGTAATTCGGGGCACTGGGCCACAGGGAGCACAGCCAGATCAACCAGACGAAATTTCTCACTAATGGATTAAAAATATGTTTGGCTCCTTGGATAAACCATGCGCAGATAAATAATACTGAAATGTGTCGCCCATAGGGTGTAGCGGAAACACTGATCTTCTTCCGGAGTGAGGGATTCCGGTATGCAGAAATTCGACGCTGCCACGAGCCAGAACATCTCGGGGAAGTGGTCCACTATGAGGATGGTCCATAAGCTCCTCAGCGTAGATTTTGGGTCTAGCACTTGATTTACCCACTCATCCACTAGGGGTGGTTGAGGAACCAGTAGTGGTACTGAGGTAGACCACTGGGACGGTAGGCTGGCCGGTGGAGAATACAGAAAACGTGTTGTCTGACCGCTATATCTCGTGCCTTCTTCTGAAGAGGGTAGCGACCTGGCCACTACGTCGTGATAGGATGGGATGATGTCAGTAGCTCCCGGCATAGGGTCTAGGGCTACTGGTGATAGGTTTCAATGCTTCTTGCCTGCTGTTAGTCCCCAGAATAGCTCTCGGTGATGTCTTGTGGAGTTAGAGAGCGCTTCCAGCGACAATGGTGGTGATTGCATGACCATAACCTATGGGGTGGCCTGATTTTCATCCTCCCGGATATACCTGCAAAGGGAGGCAAGAATCATGTTGACCTCACATTCCAGTAGCACCAGGTGATGAACCTCATCCCTACCCCGACCCATGACTCAAATGAGTGAGGGGAGGGTTCCCCAGCTGAGTCATAGTCCACTTTGTAGTCTGAGAAGCAGACCAGTTTGATCTCCGTCCAGACCTTCTTTGAATTATTCTTATTGCGGTGGTGGACCACCTTCCTACCCCCAGGTGGCTCCTCAGGGCAGTACTGATTTCTGACACGGGGTCCTTCAGCTACACTGGTGCAGGGGTGGAGAGGGTTTCCACCCGAGAAATCTAGGGTGCGAGGAGCACTAGGACAAATGTCGAAGGGTACATGGGGAGGACCTCCATGGATAGAACTAGAGTGGGAAAAACCTCCGTTGAAACTGAAAAAGAAAATGGGGAGGACCTTCATGCTTATTTTCCTTGGCAACATCAATAAGAGGAGGGTCCGTGTACCGGTCTAGCTGAGTACGGGGAGAACCTCTTTGTTGGGTGCTAGTGAGGAGAGGCTGGCCTTCACCCCTCTATTGTCGGGGTGAGGATGACCTTCACCAGCTGTAGAGAAGATATAGGGAGGATCCCCATGTTGCAAAGAGACCTGATGGGAAATGTACCTACATCGACGGTCAGGGGAAGGAGGAATGACTCCACACCCAGGGTAATGGGCATGGGAGAGGTTGTCATTCCGAGTATCACTACCGTGGGGCAGACCCTCATTCACATTGAGGGTGGCATGGGGCAGACCTCCATGTCGATCCTCAAAGTGGTGAAGGCCGATTCTATCTATGGAAGTGGTATGGAGAGGACCTCTGTACGGGGTGGCATCGTTGTGGGTTGGTTCACAGTGATCACTGATCATGCTAGCAGCTAGGAGAGTCGACCCAGCCTGCCCATGGGGTGGTTGGGGCCTCGATCCCGGTTGTGCGTATATGCTCCCCTGCTTAGTGTATGTAGGGACCTGATGATATGAGTCGGTGGTGGCTCGGTCTATATTAGTCGTCGACGTTGATTCCCCTTGGTGGTCATCCTCCTCAGCTTGCGCCCGCCGCTGGAGTCGAGTCGGATGATTCGGGGCTGGTGGCGTTGGTATGTAACTTACCTGCTCCTCCTCCAGCAAGACCGGGCGACAGTGCGGACACGGCCGGGCGGGATCCCTTGCAGGGAGCCCCTTGATTGGGATTCAGGATAGGCTGGGCCGAACGTCACCTAACTCATTAGCATAAGGCAGGGAGTTGTCAAAGAGATCCGAGGACAGGCTCCCGAAGCGGTTGTATGTAAGGGTGTGGGGCAATGGATCCCTGCGTGGCCCTCAGGGGAGGCATTGACAGTGAGGCACGGACGCCTCTAGATCCAGGCGCACCATACCCCACGTAGGGATGATTCCCTTCTCCTTGTAACAATACACGAGGTCGTTAATTTCCCTTTATTGGATAACTTCCGTCAAGAAGATGGGGCGTGGGAACCACACGACCGTGGATACAGAGGCCATCATGGAAGTGGTGAATCCATGTGAAGCGGTTGTGCTAGCATTTCCCTTTCCCCTGTGTAGATAGGATGGTGGCGACCACGTTCCTGAGGAAGCAACCTGATACCTGAGAAGCAGGGAGATGAACTTGTCAGTGCTTAAATAAAGAGGAATCTACGACCAATGCCCCCTCGCCATCCTGTCTTCTGTGATCGGTTAGAGGGATCCATGCTAACAACGTCGCATAATAGGATGTCTAACGTTCTACTACCCCAACTTCTGGTGATTTTCACACCGGGCCTGCTATTTTCTTGGCGGGACCCAGCACTGGATATTCGGATCCAGTAACACATAAATCCATTGATGCCCTGAGTGCTACTGATCTCCATATTGAGGAGAAGAAATTCACATCGGGTTCAGCATTTCTGTTTTTCACACATTCTCCGGGACACGCGGGTCCGCCTTGTTCAGGGAAGAGGGGCGTGGTTTTTGTTTCCCCACATTCCCGCTTTCCAAAGGCGGGAGGCATCTGCTTCTTATTTAGGGAAGTCCTCTCCTTGATCAGAATGAGATGATGGGATGTCGGTTCTTCCTCTTGTGGATTATTTCATGTAACTCGTCACCTAGTCTGGGTCTCCCTCCTAGACTTAAGATGTTGTTCGTGAAACTCTTCCTGGTGCCATATCTTCATGGACACAAGTTAATTACACTACTTCTGTCTGGACATTCCAAGGGGTCTGGTCAGGGTAGCAACCTTCGGTTTGGGGAGTAGTCACGTTGGGCATCACTGGCATGTCTGGACACTGGGGGATTGGCGGGTCTATCTTTTGTCCCTTATTATAGGGCTTCTTGAGGGCACAGAAGCCCGAGTCATCCCACATCGAACGTGGGGAATCGTATGCCATGGGCATGTATCTGAGTTTTTCATCACCTTCCCATGTTTAACATGGGGTATGCCACAATTTTAACTTCTAACGGAGATGGAGTAGGCAGATCAGAACACTGACTAGAGTGGATCAGATGGAGGAACCCCCTGGAGGGAACAACGATATCGGGGCCATCGAGTGGGTGGCCACCCCAAAGCTATTTTTTGGAATGGGGAATGGGGTGGCATGATCCCACCAGGATGTGGCAGCCCACATAAGAATCAGGATGGATGATGGAAGCTTCTGTGAATTGGATGGTGAATGGGATGCAATCGTCATGAGGATGACGATGGTTTTGGGCTTGAGCCTCGAAGAGGCTTCCTAAAAATCCCCGTGGTAGGGAATCAAAGTCCATGTAGTTCATATGATGACGACTTACTGCCGATCGGGATTTTCAACAGATTACCACTGAATGAGATCACAACAGATTAATGTTGTATAAGGTGTCAACGACATACCATTGGATGGGGTATCAACAGCTTACTGCTGATTGAGGTCACAACAGTTTACCAAGGGATAGGTCTATCAGTGGCTTACCACTAATGAGGTCACAACAGCTTACTGATGCGTAGGGTCAAAACAACATACTGTTGATTAAGGTCACAACAACTTACCCCTAGATGGAATGAAAATGACTTAACACTGAATGAAGTGACAAAGAAATACCTCTAAATATAGTGACAACGACTTACCGCTGAATGGAGTGACAACAACATACTGCTGAAGGAGGTCCACAGTTTAACATCAGGCGGGATGGGGGTGAACTGATGTCAAGATGTTCAAAACTACTGGTTGTTGGACTTGTTCACCGATGTGAAGATGGTCAGGACCAATGGATGGTGGTGGGATTGAACCTCATGGAGGCTTCCTACATACCCTTCCTTGGCAAGGATCAAAGACCATGTAGTTCAGAATGGTGGATACTGTTTAACATCATGTGGGACGGGGGAGAACCGATGTGAAGGGGGTCAGAGTGACCGGATTGGTGGGATTGAACCTTGTGGAGGCTTCCTAAATACCATTCCATGGTAGGGATCAAATACCACATAGTTCAGAATGGTGGATATAGTTTAACGTCATGTGGGACGGGGGTGGACCGATGTGAAGGGGGTCGGAGCAACCGGAGTGGTGGGCTTGAACCTCGTGGAGGATTCTTACGTACCCTACCTTGGCAAGGATCAAAGTCTTCATAGTTCAGGATATGGGTGCATTTGGGGCATACGCTCTGAGGTAGACCAATGTGTTTGGTGAAATGATGTGGAGGAAGTTAGAACCAATGGGTAGTGGGCTTGAACCTCGGGGAGGATTCCTACGTACCTTACATTAGCAAGGAACAAATTCCACATTGTTCAGGTGAAAAAGGGGGCTATTGAACGAATGTGAAGGGGTTTCGGGACAACTGGGTGTTGGGCTTGAACGTTGGGGAGGCTTCCTACATACCTTACCTTAGCAAGGATCAAAGAACTCATAGTTCATGTGGTTGGCAACCGAAGTTAAGGTGGACTTGGTGTCCAATGGGTGGTGGTGGGCTTGAACGTCATGGAGGGTTCCTACATACCCTGTCTTGGAAAGGATCAAAGTCCTCATAGTTTGGAATGTTGTGGGGCTTACACTCTAGGTTTCCCAGGGATGGTGTGGTAAACCGATGTGAATTGGTCAGTGACCACTATGTGTTGCGATTGAACCGCGGAGAGGCTTCCTACGTACCTTACCTTGACAAGGATCAAAGTCCATGTAGTTCAGAATGGTGTCACTTGGGGATTACACTCTATGGCAGCCCAAGGAAGATGTCATGGTTGGTGCTCACTCTAAGACCACGTGAGTCTTGATCGGTGTGAGAAACAAGAGATAGAAGAGACTCGGTGATCATGTCATGAATGGTGTATCTGTGGGAAGTGAAGTGGGGCTTACACGTGGTTAGCAGTCCAAAGCGGATACATGGGATTATGTGTGGTTATAAGCCTAAAGAGGTTGGGACATACTCCAGGAGGGAGCCTTGATGGCAACAAAGCACAATGGGAGAGGGAATTGGGACTGAAGAAAAGATTAGCACAGTCCCCCAATCACGCCCTTCACTGGCCCTGGGGTCCAATGATAAAAGGAGGAGCATGGATGCTGCCTCCTACAAGAAAGCTAGGGGCTTACACCGAGATGGTCTCCCTCCCCCTGCAGACAAACGCCACTCCTCTAAGGAGGATATAATTCCCTATAGAGACTAGTGGGTGTAGAGAATGTCCAAGGTGGGATACCCCATGTGAGAGGCCAGGGGAGAGGTCATAGTTTACCGTCATTTGATTAGGACGAGGGTGTTTGGCAGTTTAACGTCCCGTAGCTCGGACGAGGTGGGTTTTCTCTACACCCCCAGGACATACATAACTGGTATCATATGCTCCTTGGTGTAGAGAGGGTACAAGAAAATACTTGGTGAGGGGGTGTGATGGAGTAAACCATCGAGGGGCCCACGTTAGCGTGGCTATGCGAAGAAGAAATATCCATTAGCGTGCCTATGAGAAGAAGCATGAGGAGAAGCAATGCAATGGGCGACATCATCTAGGGGACTTTGAAGATACTTTGTGTGAACCTAGAAGGTTTCACGGGAAATGATTATATAGAGAAGGCATTGTGGGCTCGGGAGGCACTCGAAAATGATGCCCAGAAGAGGGACATCACGGCCACACAAGGCGGGAGGCTTTGCGTGCAAAAGGGACCATTGTGGGAAAAATGGACCAGTCCTTCACACAAAAGAAAGTGTGTATGCGAAAAAGTCTGGGCCGGTGTGCAATTGAACACTGGGTGCAAAATAGAGCGGGCCAGTGCGCAAAAAGAATTGCACGCCGAAGACCTAATTGCACGAAATTGGAAGGAATTGCACACGGGGGAAGGGTTTTGAGGGGATTTGGACAAGGATCAATCCTGAGTAGTCGCGTGAAAAGGTAGACCCCCGGGTGACCTGGCGTGAAAAGTTTAGTATCTGAGAGCCATCTTCTTTTCGTGCACGAGAGAGGAATTTTGTGCGGGATAGGTGGTTCAGATTCTTCGGGCTGAAGTTAAAGGGGGTGTCCATATATTTATAGGCACTCAGGATTGCGGGTCTGCACGAAAAACACTTCAGCATGAAATATTTCATACCTTGATGTCGATAGTGTGAAGATCAACCGCGCGGAGTGGTGGTGCGAAATAGTTTCGCGCCCGTGTGGAAAACTCTTGTGAATCCAAAAAATTTTCACACAGGGCATATTTTTTCCGTGCAACTCACCATTTTTTCATGAAGCCACTCTGGGACCCCCAAAACGGATCTCCCATTCCAAATATGGCTTCACTCTGTCACGTTTGAAACTTCCTTAGCCCTGGAGTGCTTTTCAACGTCTCCAAATACAATTCAAAACTTCTTTTTGAATGCCAAGATTGGTAAGTCATGGTGCCCTTAAACTCAGTGTTGTGTGTAATGAAAGATATTTATATAATTTAATGAGATAATGTACTATGAAATCATGGTGTGTTACATTCTCCCCTCCTTCAATAAATTGTGTCCTCATAATTTGAAATTGTTCTTTAAAAATAAAAGGTTGCAAATAAAAAAAAACCTTTGTGGAAAACCCATATCGAAAATTGGGTTAATATAATTTATTCTTAATAAGAGGGAAAGGGAAATGAAAAAGTCTCCACCAAATTATGATTTCAAATAGAATAACATTGGTGGAAATTATAATTGGAGGAAAAATGTATATATTTATAGGGAGTGATTGAGGTCATCAATCAAAAACAAGTGAATGGAAAATTGAGGGCCTCGAAGCCATAAATCTTGGATGATTTAAGATATCGTTAGTTAAACAAAACATAAGGTATGAAAATATCACATTTTAGGATTTAAGATCCTTTCCCCAAATTTAATGAATTAATTTGATCATATAATATGAAAAAAAGAATACTTGACAATTAGAGTTATATCCTTTAACTAATTTCAACCACAAACTCATCTTTCACTCAAAACATAATAGAACTCAAAAAAATTCTATTTATCCTAATCTTATAGGGTTCCAATTATAAATATACACCATTTATATGAAGAATAATATTTTTTAATAACCAGGGACTTCATGTAGGCTATTGTTAGTTGATAAATCCTTATCGCACATTGGTTGTGGGTTCGATTCCTACAGCTTTGTCCGATGCGACGAGTTAGAACCCGACCTATATGTTGTCCTTTTTCTAAAACTATAGTATTATAATATTAAAAAATAATATTATGAAATTTTTTAACATTAAACAATACTATCCCATGTTCTACTTAATCCATTCCAACCTGTATAGTTATTGAAAATACTACTGTCCAAACTCTCTCTAAAAGGTCTTTAAATTCCAAAATCAATTGTAACATCAGTTTCCACAAACAACATAAAGTTTTTCCTATTGTCACATAATGAATATGTGATTACCTTCATCATATTAAAACCTTAATTAAAAAAAATTACTTCAGTACAATAATTATATATATCACATTCTTCTTATAACTAGAATATAATTCGTGAATCCAAAAACACATATACATTAATTATTACACTTCAATTATAGTAACTACATAAGCTTGGATTTTATCCTTTCTACTTTTCTGAGGTATGTTTTCTTGGTGCTTGGGAAATTCATTTTCATAATGCCCCATTTCTCTAAAATTATTGAATTCAACAATGATAGCCTCTTTTTTCCCCTTGCTATCACAATCCTTGTGAACTTTTTCTCTACATTTATAACACACTTTCATTCCTTTTAGGTAAGTACTAGGGTGTTTCTTCCCACAATTATCATATAAGGGAAAATAAATTTTTCCCATTTTACTTTTATCTTTCTTTTTCTCCATTGTTCTCTCCTTCTCTTGATTTACTTTAATGTCATAAGACTTAGAGAATTATTTTTTCATCTTAATAGCACATGCGACTATATCTTCATACATCAAGAAGGGTTATGAGAATAATGATTGATGGAGAAATGGTTTTATCCCTTGAAATAATCGATCAATATTACTCCTTGGGTTATGTATATAATCTACTGCATTCCTTGCTAACCATGTAATGTTATCCTCATACTTTGCAACATTCTCAACCTTCTTTTTCTGCAGACTCTGAAATTGCCTTTCCATATCCGCTTTATGGTCATGATGATAGTATTTTTCTAGGAAAAGATCTTTAAACTCACTCAATTCTATAATTGATGCCTTTTTATACTGCTTTGTGGTTTCAATTAAGTACCACCATTGATCTGCATCTCCCGTGAGGCGATAAACATCCATGACAACTTTTTCCCTTTCACTACTCCCCAAAGCATGAAATATTTTCTCTAAGTAACTTATCCATTTCTCATCTACAAGTGGATTTGTATTACCAAATAATTTTGTTGGTTTTTTCCTCATGAAGTGGTCTAACATAGATCCTCTACATTGTGGATCAGGTTTCTCCATACAGGTAAGGTTATTATTCATATCCGGAGTGATTTTTCCTAGTGTGGTTATAAGCTGATTAGAACTAGTTGCATCAGTAGCTCCACTATAATTATCCTGAGTAGGAGAGAAATACCTACATGGATTACATATGTTGATATATTTTCCATTCCTTTTACTAGGAACCATTTATAAATAACGGTATACACTAGGATACTTTATGAATCGCAATTCATAACTCCAAACATATTAAATACCAAACACAAATTGAAGAGTTTATGCATATAATCCAAAATCATAAAAATGTATTCTTTGAGTAAGTATTTACTCATAAATCCATCATAATGGTTTGTAAAAAAATTCTAATTAACCTAAGAATATCCCCCAGGAGTATCGTGACCAAGAGTATAACAAGGCATGTTGTCGTGTACCAAGATACCTCGGGTCAAGCCCAAAACACCTTATCGGAGTTTTAACTCCTAGGTACATCTGTACCAGAGCTGCCTCTACTAGCTCGTATCTAGATAGCGATGTATTTTTTGGAAAATACACAAAATCTCTATGATACCGAAATTCTAGGATGTTCTTATATACTAATCCCCAAAGTATATCTAAGGGTAATGTTCTCTGATCAGAGTTTTTCTAAATCTAGCTTCAAAGGTTAGTACTAAACTTCCTCTAATACCTACTATAACTCCCCGACCCTAGCTACCCAGATTCGGTGCATTATTATATAAAATTGGCATGAAAACAAGAGACCAAGTCCGGAAACACTAATTTGTTTAGTATCCTTGGTATTACTAGATATATACATATGTTTTACATTACTTTATGAAATGGAAAAACAACAACAAGAACATTTTGTCCCCTATGAACACACTCATATCTCTTACCCTATCCCAACAGGTCACCCCCAATATACTTCTTCACATCCTGGGAAAAATAAAACATAATAAAGGGGTGAGCTTAGATGCTCGGTAAGGATAACAATATAGTGAAAAATATCATAAATAAATGTAATCATTTATTGCAATTTATAATAATAAAACACAAGCCTTTTAAATAAAAACCTCCGAATAATATGGAAAGGATAAATCAAATAATTCCATTTAATTATTCACATGGATATTCTACTAGTCAAATAATCACATGTAATATCAATAACTGATTTCATAATGATTGAGTGAATAATATTGGACATCATAACCACATAGTTAAGGCCTCATTCCAAGACTACAAATAAGATGTTGTCTAGGCCTTATGCCAAGAAAATATTTTGCATCATGAGACTTACTGATACATCGAAGAGCTATAGCGGGCTCCACCCATCACTTACTAAGTCAAATTCATTCCTCGTATAAAAAGGTTGAGACCTAACATAAATATTCATATTAAAAATAGTATAAAAAAAGTAAATACTTTAACCACAAACCATGACTGTTATAAAAATAAAACATCCATAGTCAAACATCTCACAAAACCATTAATACAATATGGAAGATTTTATCATAATAAATCGACTTCAAAAAAGTGTAAAATCCATCAAAGGATGTTGACCTAGATGAAATAAAAACTATTTGAGAGAATTATCTCTTTCTATTTTGAAATAATTTAAAAGTAACATAATTATAAAAGAAAACATTTATTTTGAAAGTATTCTAATAATCTTTTAAGGTAATCTTTAAAGGTATTATAACGACATAAAATAGCCACACCAGCCATATAAGTTAAAAAAACATTCATACCTTAATTCATCGAAAGTGTGATAAAGTAAATTGTTCGGAAAATGAATGAAATATTCCTTTCAAAACATCTTACAAAAAGTATAAAAAATGGTATAAATGACTTTAACACATATGATAGGAAATAGTAAAAATGTTTTGAATTACATTTTAATAAACACAAATGTGGATGATAAATAATTCCTAGTAGTTACTTATATATAATCAATCTTGGATAAATAAAGAGATAATAAAATTAACCCTCACCTTGTATTATTCCCTAGTTGAGGGTACGTTAACCTACATTATGATGGTTAAATTTTTTTATTAAATTATTCAAGAATAAAAATAAATAAATATGATACCATATATGATCTTGTAATATTAATTTACTAATAATATTTCAGTAGTATCATTGTTTTGGGTGTTAACAGATTTATTTTCCTTTATATGTTTTGTTAAGTAAGCCAGATTTGTTATGGATAGAATGTATTTTATTCCTATCCAGATAGATATTATGTTCTTAATCATTATTTTTAATATAAAAATGAAAATTATTCTTGAAAGGTTGTGATGGGGAATGACATCTCATCGCGTTTTGGAGACGCTAAGTCATACGTATGAACGAGTGAGAATATCATTCTATTGATGGAAAGATAATATTTAATTGGATGGTATATCATATATAAAGAATAATTAACATGCTATATTTATTATTTACAAAAATTATACTCATTATTATACCCATCCAAATAATGAAGTGTTGAATAAAAAACAACACCACGATGTGTAGATGGTAAGTTGTACGTATACATGTTTAGTGACTTTGTCATTCATATGATGGATATAATAATTAATATGGTTGTAACATATTTATAATAACATCATTTTATGTATTAGGTAATGGAGTTATTATTTTGTAATGGTAACAATAAAGAAAGAGGAACTGGGAGAAGAAAAGAAATTTGAAATAGGTGGTGAAAATATTGCCTCTTCTTCAGGTGCTTACTTTTTATTTGATCAAAAGGGATCCTAAGGTTTACTTTCTGATCAAAATAAGGCCTCTAGGTTGATGTGAGGGTAGATGAGATTATATTTAAGCAGGGTTTGGATGAGCCAAATGGCTTGGAGGTGTGATTTTGAGAGAAGGGGAAGTACCCTTCTATAAAATTGGTGAAGGTCACTTTAGGAAAAGATTGAAATATTAATTTATTATACAATCATATTCACTTTATAATGGCATAAAATTTTTATTTTGAGGGTAATGTGGGGCTAGGTAGAAATACTCTCAACCAAATAGGTTTTATACAAGTTTATCTCATTATTTTAAACTTATCTTTTATATTTAACTCTTAGTTAAATAGTTTTAATTTTACAATGTGTTCTTGTATTTTTATATTACATGGTTAATACACTTACTATAAAATTCTAAGAGAACCCCAAGTTATTCATTAATGAAATATCTATAATTATATGAGTCCTTTGGCCGATCCTTAGATTTTTAGGAAGATTATATCATTTAATAATAAAGTATTTGTTTTAAAAACACATTTATGTCAATTATGACACTATTTAATATTCATTTTTTAAGTCAAAAAACATGATTACTTAGAATAAAAAAATTAAATCAAACCTAACATGTCATGTTAACCTAGAAAATTAGTTTAATGCATCAAAATTCTCAACATATATTTATTTGTATTTTTATAATATCAATTATTTTAAAATTTAATTAATAAGATAATTACTGCATCATCATTATGTCATAAATAAATTTATGATTTAATGTCTAAAAAATATAAATAATATACCATTATTTAGGAAATATTTTTTTCTTTTTAATTAATATTTATATTCAAATTTATCTTATGTATAACCCAATATTACTTTTTTTATTATTAGAATTTGAATTTAGCACTTTTAAATTTTTAAATAAAATGATAATAAATTTCCTAATCTAATCCATTTAAATAAAATAGGATCATATTTTATTCCCAAGGTTTATTTTGGTCGAAATACACTTATCTAATATAATTATAACATGTGTTAAAGTAATTATAATATAATTTTTACCTTTAATTTCCCTATTTATTTTTAACTATGGTAAATAAAATCCAAAAGTTAATATTCACCAAAAATTATTTTCATCTTATTAGAAAACATTTTACTTACTTATTTCAACCATTTCACTCAAATTTCTTAAATTCAATTCACAGAAGCGGTAAAATTACATTTTATGCAAATTTTCGAATGTTCTTAGAAAGTTTGTAAAAGACGTTAAAAGGATCAATAAAATTTTATACATCTAATCATATTTCAAAATGACTCCAATGAATTACATAGAACTAATATAGGTATTTTTTATCTATTTTTAATTAAATTAAATTAAAATAAAATAAGTAACTATTTAAAAAAAAGTCAGTTTTAAACAATAACATAGTGTTATTCACTATTCATCAAAAATTGAAAACTTTCAGAAAAATAAAAAAAAAATTAACCCTAATATAATTATGATATTAAAAATTAAAAAATGAACTCTATTTTACCAAATTCTAAAAATATAAGCTGCATTAATTAATTTAAAATTAATTCCCGTTGTAAAGACAAAAGCGCAAGTTTTTAAAAAGTCAAAACTATCAAATGTTTGACATGTGTTTATGTCCAATTTAAATGTGAAATTACATATAATGACTTAATTATATTAAATGATAAAAATATAATCAAATTATACTCTAAAATCACTAAAATGAAAAATTTAACACTATAAATTATTTCGATTAGAAAAGTTGTTTTCAATTAAAATTTAGTATTTTTCACTATTCATCAAAATATGAATGTTATTAGAAAAGCAGAAAAAATTTATCCAAACTAAATTTTTATATCCCTATTCTAAAGATGAATTTAATTTCACTAAATTGAATATATAAACGTGTTAAACAATTGATTTAAAAAGGGTTTTCCATTAAAAGGTGGAAAAACTAAATTTTTTGAGTAATACTTTTTATCTGAAAATTTATTTTGTCCTTATATTATGTCTAAGAAACAAAAACATTGAATGTTAAAATTATGCAGAATATATATTAAATTCAAAATTTGGTTATTACTATTCATAACTGATTTTTGAACGGCTAGTTTGGTAAGTCGTGGTGCACTCAAACCCGGTGTTGTGTGTAGTGCATGCTATTGAATTACATTAAAGAGATAATGTAATATCAAATAATGGTGTGTTAATGATCATTTATATAACCATAATTTAATGTCGGTTTAGTAAAATATATATGTTTAGGTTATAATTATCTTTACTTTAAATTAATTCTAATAAAATGTCATTTTCACATCCATGTGAATCCATGGGGTCCCAAAATTGATCCAAGGATGCCCATGGCCAGAAATATTTCATCCAATAGTATTAGGACATGTTTGAGGGTAGTATTATATAATTAAATTATTATTTTTACCCTTATTTACTAGATTTACCCTTTTACTATGGTAAATAAAATAATTACTAAAGTTATTATTCCTAATATCCAAAAAATAAAAGGTACTTATTCACACAATGTGGACCGTCTAATTCCAAATGTGGAATCCATTTTTCCAAATTCATAACTCAAATTTTGTAGTAATTGATTTGAAATTAATCATGTTGTTTAAATGAGAATAAGTGTTTCAAAAGTTAAAACATTGCAAAATATTGAAATGTAGTTACCTATGAATTCAAGGTAAAATTAATTCTAATGACATAAATTATATTAAATGGTCAACATATATTCTAGTTATACATAAAATATATTCAATATTATAACTTAATCATCTAAATAAACTCGATGAAAAAAATTTGTTTTTAATTAAAATTTAGAATATTTTTACTATTCTTCAAAGCATGAAAGTTATCTGAAAAATTTCATAAATTTATCCAAAGTAAATTTTTTTACCATGATTAAAAATAAAATGTATATTTTGTCATATATAAATTATTAATGTTTCAAAATCTTAATTTAAAATCGTTTCTCAATTCTAATTTTTAAGATTAATCTTCTAAAAAATAGGTTCTTATACCTAAAATGGGGTTTTATTCATACCCTATGACTAAAATATTAATTTGATGGATATCACAAACATATTTGATTAAGTAAATAACACATGTATCTCATTAATCTCATAACCAAATGTAATTAACTCAAAAAAAAATACAAGTATCTAATTGATTTTTATTTTTCATAAATAATTAATAGCCAATGAATTCATAATGCATTTTCAAAAGTTAGTTATAATTATTCCAGCTGACTTAATGGCTAGGATATAATGATAATTTTATATTAATTTCATCTCTCTGTTTGTTTAAATGAATGATTGTGTGCAAGGAATTCTACTGAAGAATAAAATTTATTTAGATAAAATATTTCATTAAAACATTCGGGTGTTACATATAGAGCTATGATAGTTGATAAATGTTTTAAAGAACATCAAGGAATTGACTATAATGAAACCTTTTTTCTACTTTCCATGTTTAAATCCATTAGAAAAATTGTTTCCATAGAAACATACCATGACTATAATATTTTGTATATGGATGTGAAAATTGTATTCCTTAATGGGAACCTTCAGAAAGATATCTATATGACACTACGAGAAGGGTTTGTGACAATAGGTGACACCAAAAGGGTTTGAAAGTTACATAGGTCCATTTATGGATTGATGAAAGCTTCCATGTCATGGAATATTCTATTCAATGAATCCATATGGGAATTTGGTTTCATTAAGAATGAATGTGATACATGTGTTTTTAGAAAGATTAACCAGAATACTGTTGGTATCCTAGTAGTATATTTTGATGACATATTACATATTGAAAATAATATAAAAGTCTTATAATCTATTAAGGACTAGTAAAACAGATAATTCCTTATAAAAGACTTAGGTGAAGAAGAATACATTCTAGGTATCAAGATCACTCATGATAGATCCAATAGGCTGCTCGGACTAAGTCTAAGTATATATATTAACCATAAGTTAAAGAGATTTAGTATGGAAAAATCCAAGAGGGGATGGGTTCTAGTGTTACATAGCTTACATAATTCTAAGAAAATGTGTCCCTAAACATACCAAAAAATTATATAATATGTATGATCTTATACGCTTCAGTGATAGGATCTATCAGGTATTCTATGTTATATACCAGACTTGATGTTTTCTATGCACTAAGCCTAGTTGGAAGATATCAAATAAATCAAGGAGAAAATCATTGAACTATTGTTAAGACTATCCTTAAGTATCTGATAAGAACTAAGGATATGTTCCTTATTTATGGAAGAGACAGGAAGCTTTCCATAAGAGGGTATTCTGATTCTGGTTTTTAGACATATCATAATGATCTAAATTCACAATCAGGATATATTTTCTATATCAATAGAGTAGTTGTGAGCTTGAAGACTTCAAAGCAGCTAGTTTTCACCAATTATATTGTGGAGTCTGAGTAAATAGCGGATTCTAATGCAGTTAATGATTCCATATAGATTCTAAAAATTTTCCAGGAACATTTTTTGGTACCTAAAAAGAAAGAACCTATCACATGCTATTATGAAAACACTATAGTGGTGGCTCTTGCAAAAGATCCAAGGTCACATCAGAGGAAAAAAATAGATACACTGAAAGAAACACCCCTTGAGGTATTTTTATAAAACGGGTGAAGATGTATTTAGAAGAGTATTAATGGAAGAAAATTTGGTATAACCCTTAAATAAAGGACTATATCAAAAGAATCATGAGTATCGTGTGATATATAGTATACTAAATTTCATTAGTAGTTTCCTCTAATAAAATTGGGTTTCTATTGGAGTTGGTTCCCTTGAACTAACCTCTGTTATACTTTATGATAAATATATATTCATTGTATGGATATTCATAAAATCCTTATCACATAATGTTTGTTCTTATGCACAGGATTGTATGTGATAATGTCTTAATATTTTATATCACACTAAAAGGTGGTAGTGGATCCCTACTATGATGAGAACCCAGAAGTATCTTGACTCTATTCTTGAACATATGTTCTATAGACAGATGATATCATTTGAAGGGATAAAAATGATATAGGCTCTCTGGGGTGGAGACTCATAGGACTTTGATAAACCTTCTTATGGTGTACCCCCTTGGTAAAGTTCATTAGACTATTATGAGAACGAGACCCGCTAGTAAGAATTCCATATTAGTATGTTTCACTGGATGTTCATATTTGCAGATGTGTGTATTGTTCATTAGATGTTCATAATATTATTAATGGATATTATTACTCGCTCAATTAGATGTATTGGTGAATACCATGATGACATATATTTCTAGTGTGGTAGGATATGTTTGGTGTATCAAGAGTAATTCCGCATTAATGAATTACGCGTTAAAGGATTCTTCCCTTTTATTCCATAATGGAAGTTGATATCTTAGGCCCTTTTATGCAAATGATATATCCTAAATAAATCCATGTCCATGGTGTGCTAAAATAATGTTCGGTTTTCGTGATGTCAAAGAATGAGAAATTTAGCACGTGGGTTAATGGAACTTTCATGTAACCCACTTGATTGGAGATATCGAGACAAATGGATTATATTACACAATGATCATTCATATGAGGTGACATGTTGTTGTGTCATTAAATTATTTCTCTATGGGTGCCATGGCTTGATCCTAGATGCTAATATTGGAATTTAGGCTACTCTACTTAATTCCCCTAAGAAATAAGCCTAGACGATCACAAAATAAGTTTATCAAGTATCTTAGTTGAATAATATAATATTTATTATTTAATATTTTGAATAATGATAATTCAAGGTTGTGTTTTAATTATTACTCATAGATTCCCAATTGAATTTATCTCTACACTAGTCGTTCGAGAGAATATAAAGTGGGTGGAATAATTAAAAACTATTTATTTTCTATTTATTGAATATAATATTTATATATTTACAGGTGAATAACTTCGTGATATTTATTTAATAAATAAATAGTCATTACTCAGGGTTCTATAAATATAGGGGAGGATTGGTAGATCAAGTTATGGTTCCGGTGAGAAATAATATTATTTAATATTATATTATTAAATAATATTTAATTATAACTCTCATGTTAAGCGAATGTTAGGAAATAATAATGTTTCTATTATTATTTTACATATGGGTTTTTCTAGGATTAAAAAAATAATTAAGGAACTTGTGGAAATTAATTATTATTACCCTAGTGAATTATATATTGGGTTATATTATTTTATTATTAGTCAAGCGCTAGCCAAATGATGATGGTTGTGAGCAAAAAATTGGGGAAAATCTCTCAATCCCATAGAGTTTATCAATCTCTAAGAATGCTCTAAAAAACAAGAGAGAACATCCTCCATAGGATCAAGGAGAACACTTTAGAAATGGTTCTCATGGAGATTGAAGGCAAACATCACAAGAACAAAGATCATCCATGCTAGCACCCAGAGAATCCTTATGCGATGTCTAGAGATACATGGAACACATTTGAATCACCACTAGTGTTGATCTACCCTTGATCAATACAACACAACTAAGGAACACTGTAGATTTGTGGTCAAACTCATCAATAAAGAAAGAATCACCTTTGAGGTAATTCGTTAATTAAATTAAATTACATATAAACCAAATATGTTGATCATATCTATTGTTTCTGAGTTTCTATTCCTTTTTCTAAATCCTTGATTCAATTATGTGGATACTGACATTCATCATCATATGGATCCTGGATTGTTAATTGAACATGAAAAAAATTAATGTTGGGTATCATCCCTCCTATGATTCTGCTACGCCCAAAACCTACAACAGGGATGTGATGTCATGATCTTTCTTGGAAAATGGTATGATTCACAAAAGAGTATCATCAAGGGTACCCGAATACACTTTAATAGTTGTGATATGGAATGTGTAATTCACAACTAATGAATATATGTGTCAATATGAGATGATGACTAGTGAGTATAGGTCATCCATTGGTAATGAATAAAGCCCATATTCCATATAGTATGGTCAATAGCTCCAATATTTAAGAGGGAACCTCCACTGGGACTAGAATTTCCACTAATTATAACCTCCAGGGAGCTGTGTTATTCCCAACTAATCCTTTGGGGCCATTTTGGATTATCCATTACATGTTAATAGTTTCCTATAATAAGGAACCAATAGTGTATGGGATCAATGTCCATTTGTTTTTAAGAGAAGTATATCAACTCAAGTATTTGGTTGGTATTAACTTATAGATCGAATATATTATGTTGTTTCGTGGGGAAAATAATTTTACAGAACGGATTGAATTCACTAAATTCTTTGCCAACGCGTATTGAACAAATATTCGGAGTGTATTTATAAAACATGAAATTGTTGAATATAAAGTCGTCATATGGATGATCTATTTGTCATGAAGACCTCTTGGAATGCAGTTTAACATCATGTGATAAGGATGTTTTCTTATTTTTTAATTTCACGCAATATGGACACTGTCATATAGTTTAACATCAAGAGACTATGATTTTTTTCCTATATTTAGATAAAATTCACCTCAATCACACTCTTGAGGGAAACTTTCCTGGTTCCCTAAGTGCATGTGATTCATGCTCATCATGAGAAACAAGAGATGACTGGAAAGTCAATAGAGATATGTGGGATTACATGATAGGGAATATGTGGTGGTGTTTATAGTGCAATGTGGACTGGAACCTTCACACGCATCTGATACCCATGAAAGGACTTGCTTAGGTGTTATGTAAACTCATGGTTAGTCCCATAATTGATGATCTGGGCATCACTACAAATCCTATGGTAATGGGAATCAACAACCACGAATTTATTGAGAAATCTACATGAACACGTCTGATCCATATAGGAGGAGGTCATTTCTTTCTCAATATTCCATTTATATTATTGTTAGAATATGTATTTGAGATTTATAAATCATAATATATCCTATAGTTATGGGAATCCTTCCACATGTATTTCATTCAAAGAAAATTCCCCCACACTTCTCGAGTTCCCAAGTGGGTGGAGGGAATTTTTAACATTTTGCAGTTGGGCCAAAGATTTGTTATTTGGGCATCACTATATATCTTGTGATAATAAGAATCAAGACACTCATAGTTCTTAAAAGTATAATTCCTTTCACAGCTCATTACCATATGTAGAGCTGGTTTTTTTAATTTATATTATGGATAGAACCCATATTGGAGATCTATGTGTCACTATGTTTCTCATTGTAACAAGAATCAATACACAAATAGTTCTTAAGAGTTATTTTTATATAGGTTTGTCTAATATGCCTAAATGGTTTCAATTTTATATATGTTATGTATGGAACCATGCTTTGGGATATAAGCATAACTACATATTTCATGGAAATATGAATTAGGCCATACACAAATCTTGAATGGAAAATTTTCTTCACAAGTCTACCCCATACAGATAGAGGGGAGATTTTAAAATTTATATTGTATTTGGACCTAATATCAAAGATTAGAGAATCACTAAGTATCACCTAGTAATAAGAATCAAGACACACATAATTATTGAATGGAATATTCCCTACACAAGCCTCACCCATACATAAGGATGAAGCATTTTTTCTATTTATAGTGTTTGAAATCGTTACTGGAGATCTGGGAATCACTATGTATCCCATGATAATATGAACCAACCCAAACATAGCGCTTTAATGGAATGTTTCCTATGTAGGTCTAACAAATATATCGGGAGGGGAAAGTTTCAATTTTATATTACAGTAGGACCCAAGATTGGATATATGTGCATCACTACACATGCCATGGTAATTTGTATCGTGCAACATGTAGTTTTTGAATGTAAAATTTTTTATGAAGTTATAAAACATTCATGGGGAGGGAGAATTTCCAATTTTATATTGTGGTTGGACCTGAGATTTAAGGTCTGGGTGCCACTATATATCCCAAGGTAAAAGTAATCAAGCTACATGTAGTAATTTAATTGAAAATTTTATCCACAGTTATGACCCACATGTTGAGAGGGGACATTTTTTCATTTATATTGTCGTTGGACACATGATTGGATATTGGGGTGTCACATTATATCTAATTGTAACAGAAATCAATCCACATGTTGTTCTTGAATGCATAATTTTCTTCATAGTCCTGACCCATATGTTGGGGGGAATTTTCCATTTTATATTGTAGTTGGAACCAGTATTAGAGATATGTGAATCACTACATATACCAAGAAAATTAAAAAATCATGACACATAAAGTTCATGAAAGAAACAAATTCTTGCACTGGTCTGACCCATGCAGAAGGAGGGGGATTTTTTTTATATTGTTGATATACCCAATATTAGAGATTTAGTCATCACTATTCATCACATGGTAATAGGATTCAAGACATACAAAGCACCTGAATGGAACATTTCCTATGTAGGGTAATCCAAATTCATTGAGGGTAATTTTCAACTTAATATTGTGGTTGGACCCAATATTGGAGATCTATGAGTCACTACATGTCCCATGGTAATAATAATCAATCCCAACACAGTTCTTTAATTGAATATTTCTTCCAATGTTCAAACACAAACACATATAGAGGGAATTTCCCATTTTATATTTTGGTTGGACCCAAGATTTAACATCTATGTGTCACAATATATCCCATGGTAACTGGTCTAATTCCACTCATAGTTCTTGAATGTCATCTTTCCATTTATGGATATTACACACACATAGGGATATGTGCATTTCATTCCTCTGCATATATATGGCTTGTACTGTTACTTCATGGTAAATACTAACCTTGGAAAATCATTCACAGGGCTTGTTACTCCTAAAACTCTAAATTTTTAACCCAAAATTCATGAAAGCCTTCAAAACCTCAAAAATATATAAACCATGGACAAAATAAACCATACATGTTGTTGAAATAGTGGGTTCCCTAGGCCCAACTATGAAATACATTTTTATTACCATATCATGTGTACAGTTAGCTATGCATGATGTTATCTTACCATTATAGTGAATAATTTTATCCGTCGACTATAATAATGGTAATGTCCAAAGGTTAATTGTCGTGTCGAGAGGTTATAGTAGATCCCAGGATATAATATGAACCTCGAGATACAATGAAATTGATCTTAAATATATATTCTATAGACTGGATACATCTTACTAACTGGACAAAGTAGATGTCTGACTATCAGGTGCAGGGGACTAATAAGCATTGAGACTACTTCTCATGAAGTTCACACTTGGTGATCTCTAGTAGTGAGATCATGAGGACAGACCTGTCAATAAGAACACCACATGTTTTGGGTGTCATTGGTCGTTCTTATCTACAGACATGTGTGTTGGTCTCCTGATTTGAGACCATTACCAATGTGTATCATTTTATTATTTACTTTGATTCAAGACGAAAACTGTGGTAGTGATGTCATGGCGAGGTAGTTTGTGTTGGGTGCATCATTGGTGGTATGACATTGGTTGAATGGTCAAGAAAGGATTTGTGGATTCCATGTTCCGGAAGTTGTATATCTTAGGCCTGGTTGATCAGGATGGTACCACCTTCATAAGTATTTTTCTAAAGCAGTAGAAAGGCAAATCCATCCATATAGATCATCAAATAATAAAGCAAGATAAGGATGATGACACAAGAGTGCATCCTGCTTTATGATATATTTAATGAAAAAGAGATTATAGTACACAGTCAGTGTTTGTAGGATGATAGTCTTTGCTATGACTATCCTAATATCTTTAGGGTCCATGATGGGTTTTTAGACTCCACTCTTGGTCTGTGGATTTTATTCACTACTATTGAGGTAAGGGCCTAGAGGGTCACACACAATAGCATATTCAAGAATCCTCCCTATTTAGTTGAATAGGTATATGGACATAGTGGTCCCTTCCATGGGGTTTAAGAATTGTCAAGTTTTCAATCACCAAACTAATTATATAAATTCATTAATATTCAAGTTACAAATATTTGGGATTGAATTTATTTAATGTATTTATAGGTTTAGTAAATATGGGAAAAATATTAATCGAACGAATATTATTTTAACATTCAAGGATCATTTAATATTAATTGGTACATCGAGTCATGTTAAATGGATCAGATTCTATCACGTAATATATATCATATATAATACATGTATGTGATAAAAATAATAAATTATATTGGCACATTTTAGTCTATCAAAATTATTTATTTAGTGAACATTGATATAAATGGGGGCTGGGGAACCCTACCGGGTATTTTTCAATGTCACTATAAATATAAGAGAAGGCTCTCTCTTATGTTCTAAAAAATCACTATTCATTCATTTATGGAATGAAAATTGAGAGCCTCCCTCTCCTCCCGCTTTCAAGAGAGAGAATATAATGATCCAAGAGTTCGGATCAAGTTATTCCTCAAGCATCGAAGAGATCTCAATGCGGTGATCATCAGGACATCAAAAGATTCATCGGATCGCCGTTCTAGCACCCAGAATTCGATGATCGACGTTCCAGTGAATTTTTGGAGCGTGTGTGGACGATCTTGAGGGATCCTACTTTGGATCCTTCAAGTGAAGGTCACCATCGACTAGTTTCAGTCGACTGTGGCTTTAGATTAGAAAATGGTACGTTTTACGTTTTGTTTTTTGATTTTAATAATTTATGTGAGATCGTCATACCTCTTCGGGGCTCGGTTCGTCGGCGCCGACAAGTTCCGTCATCCCACCGATGAATCTTTTTTTAAAATCCTTGGCCCACCAGCTTCCGTTGTGGGCCTCATAACCTAAAAATGGTATTATATGGATCAAGTATATTTTTTGAGCCTAGAAAATTAAAATTCCATTAACATTAAGTAGAGGGTTCAAAACTGATCTCATCAGTTCAAACTGTGCGTCGATCCGATCTCGAACGGTCAATTTATGGCCATTTTAAATTTTTTTTAATTGGATAGAATTTGCGTTTTTAACCACAGGTATTGAGTTTCATTTATTCTGAAGAACATATCAAGTTTAGATCGGTTGATCAAATATAATTAAAATTGTAAAAATTATAATTTACAAAATTTTAATTAATTTCCATAATATTTTATTATTATTATAATATATTAATAATAAATTATGATTTTAATATAATAAATTTATTGTTATTAATTTAAAATCCTAATTAGGCTATTAAATATTTGAGAAGACTTGAATCAAATTAAAAAAATGAGGAGACCTTGACTCATTTAAAATTAAAGGGGGTGTGGAATACTTTTTTAAAAAAAGTATTTCAATTAAAAAAAGGTGGGCTGGCATATGAAAAAAAGGAAGGAGGGATCCATGAGTGACCGAAACCGTCGTTGAAGCTGGTCAAAGTTTAATATTTATATTCCTACTAACTACAGAATATGTGGAAAGCAGGGTCGAACCCATAGGGAAGGTAAATTTGTCCACTATTAAACTAAAAACTTGGAAAACTCCACTATTGTCAACAGTAGAGTGGTTTTTCTAATTCTCAATTTTTAAATTTTTATATCTTTTAATTTTTCTTATGATTTTATGTACTGTGAAACTACACCTCTATAGTAAAATTGTTTGACCAATACTAAAACAGAGTACAGATGGGAGCAAGGTGCGACAATGGAGATAAAATGATGATAAAAGACAACAGTAAAGAATGATCGGGTTCATTCTAGTCTACTGGTTTGAATTGATTTTCCTTTTCATGTAAAAGTACTACTTCATTCCACTAGATTAAAGAGACGACTTACTTACCTCGGAAGGAGTTAAGTCGTGGATATTGTACAACTAGAGTTCACCTCTCCGAGAAGTACAATTCCAGAAATATGTCTTAATATGAACAACAGTGCAAACTCTCCGTAAGTACTGAAGTTTTCATTATGATTTGTTTAATAAAAAGATAACTGCATAACAAAACTCGCCGAATGATTATAGAGTTTTGAAATTGCAGTGTTTGTGGTCCGCAGCAAGAATATATAATTACAACTGATCTCGCCGATTAATTCTAATCACAATAAAATGATTAGTGAAAAGGATGAAAAAGATACCAGTAGAGCTAGAACTCTCCCCGAACTAAAAGACTTAGCGAACTATACTATTCATTATCACATCAGTAATAGGAAAAATTACAGAAACAGAGTACAAAAGTTTAAATCGTGAGGGAGAAGAAACTCCCTAAGGATGCTCTGCTTCTGATTTCCTGGACTACAATGCTCCGGATGATAGAGAAGCTTTCAAATCTTCTATTCGTCACACGTTGTTCGAATCATAATCCCCTAACAAAGAATGCTTCTTTCTCTGCTTAAATAACTTCTATCATCCTTTGCATGTCACCGCCACATCTTCCACCGACTTCAAGAGTTCTTCACCCACGCACTTCACACGTGCGCTTAACCCGCGACAGGCACGTTGCACTAGTTTTTCTCACGTAACTAACTCCTGTTGAGTAAGTTAAGTGAATCTGGACGTATACTCGACTCTTGAATGAACCTGCAAAGTAAATAACATCAAAACAATGTTAAAGTAGTTAAAATATAAAAATAAAACAGTTGATAAAAATAATCCACTTAACCGATATTAGCTGGGTATTTAATTTAGTTAATCTAAAACATAAATTATTAATTATTAAATAATGAAGTAATTAATTTAAGTAAAATTTTAGTTATAAATTAAGATGTTTATTATTTTATTAGTTAATTAAATTAAGTTATTTTTTAAAAATTTAGTTGTAAATATTATGTTTATTATTATTTAGAACATTAAATTATTCAATAGTAATTAGAACAGTTTGTACTAATTTAATTCAAATTAAAATTTATTTTATTGATAAATTTTATTATTAAATCACTATGTACATTAGATGTAAATTAATTTTAATTTAATTTAGGAGTTAATATAATATGGTTAAAAAAATAATTCAGGTTTATTACGTTAGCAATATTGTTTAATTTTTTACCTTATATGTCTTTTTTATAATTATTAATTATTATTTTAGTTTGTTTTTTTATAATTATGTTTTTATTTATTTATTTGTGTTTTATTTTAGTTCCCTTTTTTCGGATCTTCTTCCACCCCCATTTCCCACACTACGCAGCAGGAGGAGAGGGTTTCGGCACCGAAATCAAGCTGTAGCATCTACACCTTCGACCTCACCTTCCGCTGCATGTAACTGCATCTCCTGCACGGCGTCTCGACTCCGATGTTCCATCTCCACGATCCACCTGAGCCACAACGAGAATCTGATTTGAGGCGACTCCATCGATCCAGATCTGCGACTCCCTGTTCAGTCATCTTCTAGCAACAAGGCTCAGACTCCTGAGCGGCGGACGTCCCTACTTCAGCAAAGCGGCGCAGAACATAAACCTCCCCAACTTCGGGTGGTTTCAGGTTCTCACAGTGTGCATCAATTCTTTTTCAAGAGACTCAGTTCATCACGAACATCGATGAAGGGTTGATTTGTTTTAAAATTTATTTCTGAACTGTGAATGATTTTTTTTAGTGTTAGTCTGATTTTGAGCAAAGTTGTGACAAAAGATGGTTTGTTTGAAGACTTTCGGTGAGACAAAACATCGGTATCAGCATGAAGAAGAGATTACGTGGTTGGTGGATGAGTATTGAGTTTGGAATTTGAAATTGCAGGTGACGCGGAGGAACAGTGATGGAGAAGGATTTGGAGAAAAGAAGAATCAATGGGTGCGTGAAAGTAAGGGTGGAACTGATAGAGTAAATGGATCAGAGTGTGTTTTGATTGAGGTAGAAAGAAGAGACCAGGGATGGAGAAATAAATCGGCAAGACAGATAATGGAAAGAAAAACGCACTGCATCGGTGTGAGGTTTAGAGACCGATCAGAAAGAATGGATCGTTCTGGGGTGAGACCGAAAGTTGTATCGGTAGTAGGAAATGAAAAAGGAGATGAGATTGGTGTGTCGCAAGGGTGGAGGATCGGTGAGTCGAAGACTCACCGATAGTTAAAATAAACGGGAGACCACAAGATAAAATTATAAACTAATGGTGAGTGCGTGGGAAAAAAATGAGATACCGACGGGGAAAAATAAAGATTGTGAAACTGATAGTTAAAAAGAGATTCGGTAGTGGTGAAAGAAAATAAAATAAATAGAATGGTGATTGATGACTCACTGATAATTAAAATAAATGAGAAACCGATAGATAAAATTTCAATCGGTGAGTCCCGACTCACCAAAAATAAGACACCGATAATTACAAAATCGAAGTGCAAACGGCGTGACGAGAAACTGATGATGATGTAATGGATCGGTGAGTCGATGACTCTCTAATAGTTCAAAATAATTGAGACCGAAACCGATGGAAGGATCGGCGCGTCGTAACAACGGTGCGTCATGAGAGACTGATGGTTTTTCGAAGCAATCGGTGTGACACAACATCGGTGCGACACTCACCGACACTTAAAAATTAAAAACATTAATAATAAATATTAATTTACAACAAATTTTAGAATGAAAAACATTAAAAAGGTCAAATTAATTATATTGTAAAAGACTAATTAATTAACTAAGACTACAAATGCTAAGATTAATTCAATATATATCTAAATAAATGCAGAACTCTTAAAATTAATTAACTGCGAACATAAAATTACAATAATTAAAATTAACTAAAGATATTAAAAGAAAAAATTAATTAGTTAGATGATAAAATAAAACTTAGCATTAATAACACATTTTTTTTAATAAACACTAACTTAAAATTATGCACAACTTAAATTATTAATTAAATAACACTTAAATGAAAAACTAATTAAATAATAAGCTGCAATTATGAAAGACTTAAATTATAATTACTTAAAGAACAGTTACAAGGAAACTACAGCAAGTTAAAAGAGGAGTAACAGTAACTCTTTATTTCACCTAAAACTATTATCTACCTCACCGGTAGACTAAAATAAAATAAAAATGAATTAATAACCAATCTGCATACATAAAATAATATAATTAATGTTTAAAAAATATTAATTAATTAATTAATTAACTATTTGAACTAATAAAATTAAAAGTGAACGATTTAACTTAATGAAAAACACATATTATATACTTAAATGATTGGAAGAACACATTAATTAACATGTTAACCTATTCTATTGTAACTAAATTAAATGATAAAATATTAAAATAAGGTCTATGTTAATTAAATTGAATTTCATAGATTAAATAATTGTTTATAATAAATATTAACTATTATAATGTTAATCAGATTTAAATTAACCAAACAAAATAAGACATAATTAGACTTGAATATTTTAGTAAGACTAAAATTACTAATTTAAAGACTAAAAATGCATAATTAATTATAAAAAATGATTAATTAACATATTTAGTGATAAAATTACAAAAGTGCCAATATTAATTAAAAAAGTGTCAAAATAATTAATTAAATTGATAAAAATTAAATAAAAGATGTGGCAAAACTATGTTAAAATAGAGCTGCATCAAATTCCCCCACACTTAAACATTGTTTGTCCTCAAACGATCCCATGTTTTGTTGTCTTTCAAAAACAGTAAATTAAGTTTATGATTATGCTCAAAATGTAACATGTCCAGTACTCAAAACAGAGGACACTAAATAATAGTAGGCTTTAAGAAAATGAGTAACTAAAATAGATATTTCCCTAAAACAAATACTCAAGGGTAATTAAGAACTCAAAGACCATCCATCAAAGAAGATGTCATGCCTCATATGTGATACAAATTAGTAACTCACTTCAATCCACGCTTAGGTTCTAATTCTAAAAATGAAAAGAGAAAAAACATCAATGGAATTAAGACCTCAACCAAGGAACTTTGTACATTGAATTTTTCACCTAGGTTCCAAAAAAATAATTAATTAATTTTTTTGAATCACCTCAATGATACAACCTAAATGATTTCCATATAAACCCATTGATCCCTTCTTCATTTGGCGTTCATCATTCCCCTCACCATAATGAGCTCATTTTTGACCCTAGACACTTTATTTATTTATCCCAATCCTTGTATCATTGTGCTGAGCACTATGCAATGCACTTATTCAAAGTGTACAGAGGGATTATAGTTAACAGAAACGCACCCAGCATCTAGGGTCTCAGAGACTCACCGTGGGATCCCAGATGCCCAAACTACTCTAGTTTCAAAAGATTTATATAAAATTCATTTACATTGGATCATTAAAGAAATTACTTTTAATAAATTAAAGATGAATGTTGCCCCTAGAATCAAAATCAAATTTCCAGTTCCAAGGCTATGAACATTACTCCATAAAAATGTAACCCAAATCACTTCCAAAAGTAGACTCTAAACAAGATTTCCATCAATTCACTAAGCAAGATCACTCAGCAATCATCCAAACCCGTTAATTTCATATTAAATGCAAATCTTAACTTCCAACAAGATACTTCTCCTAAGGCAAGACCCAATTGAGACAAAATTGTAAAGCATAAAACTATGCAAGAATTTTGAAAAAAATAACCACATTTAACAAAAAGTTTGGATTTGTAGTGGGAATTGATGGGCTTTCAATTAAGCACAGTTTAGCACAGTCAAGAATTGACCCCCTCCCCCATACTTAAAACCCAGATTTGTCCCCAAAGTTGAATTCTAAATATGTAGAAGAACAGTTAATAAATTAAGGTTCAAAATAGATTTCCAATTAAGTAGATTAATGACATGTATAAAGGGTCCCAATGAAGTTCAAAAAGATTGTTTTTTGCCACAAAAGAAAAATAATCAGTAGGTTCATTGACAAGTACACCCATTAACATTCAGTCCAGTGACAAAGATTTTCAATTCAGCTTAAAAGAAGTATATAAGATGTGGGTGCACAATTAATTAGGTTTCTGCATTTTAACAAAGTATAATTCAAGTAGATATTAAATTAAGAAGTACTATGTATGCTAACACCCCTTATCAAAACCATTTAATGAAAATCACACTAACCAGTAAGCATGTACCCCCCCCCCACACTTAATTTCAAGTAGTGGAAAAGATTTTAATAATAATGCAATACAATTTTCAACAAGAGGCACATGCAGAATTTGTTTGCACAACATAGTGACATGTAGCCAGAGTTTCTAATACAAGCATAATTTCTTTAAGTAAGCAGAATTTTATTAACAAAATATAGGCGCAGAAAATAAATGCAGAAAATTAAAGTACATCCCTGAATATATGATGCCCTTACACCTCCAGCATGGGGATTCCACTCCTTTATTGACACAAGCAGCAGCATCCTGAAAAACAAAAAATGTAAGCCAATAACCAACTTCCAACAGATATAGAGCATAAGGAAGAAAATCAATGTAACACTTTATTCAACACTAAAGAGTATAAAAATGAAAACAAAGAAGAAGCATGGGTTGACTCCCATAAAGAACTGAATTTAAAGTCCTCAGTTAGAATTTATTTAATCAAAAATCGTTTATTTATTAAAAAGACAAAGACCATGGGTTGCCTCTCATGCAGCGCTAGGTTTACAGTCCCCATCCAGAATTCATTCAAGAACAGTGAAGGTAGCCAAGCCCTTTGGCTTCCCCTCAAAATAAAGTTTCAATATTTTCCCATTAACCAACATGGGTTTATTCCCTTCACCTACAATTTCCACAGCTCCATTCTTCTGCACTCTTACTATAGTAAACGATCCAGACCACTTGGACTTTAGCTTTCCAGGAAAGAGTTTAAGTCTAGAGTTAAAGAGAAGGACCTTCTGTCCAGGTTTGAATTCCTTGTTTTGAATGATAGAATCATGAAAGATTTTAGTCCTATATTTATAAATCCTTGAATTATCATAACTCTCTCTTCTAATCTCATCTAATTCACTCAGCTCAAGTAATCTCCACTCACCAGCACTCTTAAAGTTAAAGTTCAGAGCCTTAACTGCCCAATATGACTTATGGTGCAACTCCACAGGTAAATGACAGCACTTCCCAAACAACAGCCTGTAAGGAGACATAAATATTGGGGTCTTGAAAGCAGTTCTATAAGCCCATAAAGCTTCATCCAGTTTAAGAGACTAGTCTTTCCTAGAGTTTGACACAGTTTTTTCAAGAATTTGTTTTACTTCTCTTTTAGAAATTCCCACTTGTCCACTAGACTGTGGATGATAAGGAGTTCCCGTTTTGTGAACACAACCATATTTTTCCATTAAATATTTAAACTTATAGTTCTTAAAATTTGTTCTATTATCAGTAATAAAAGCTCTTGGGACTCCAATTCTTGTAAAGATATTTTTTTCACAAATTTTATCACACTATTTGCTTGATTGTTGGGCAGAGCTACTGCCTCAACCATCTTTGATACGTAATCCACAGCAAAAAGAATATACTAATTCCCATGAGATGATGGAAATGGACCCATGAAATCTAACCCCCAAACATCAAAAATTTCAACCTCCAAAATACCCTTTTGGGGTAACTCCTATTTCCTACCCACATTTCCTAGCCTCTGACACCTGTCACACCCAACCACAAAACTCCTTGCGTCCTTAAAGAGGGTAGGCCAATAGAAACCAGACTGTTGGACTTTTTGAGCAGTCCTCTCACCCCCATGGTGACCTCCCCAAGGTGAAGAGTGACAACTTTCAAGAATAGACATTATCTCTTCTTCAGGTACACATCTCCTAAGAATACCATCATCACACCACCTAAACAGCAAGAGATCATCCCACAAATAATATTTAAACTCAGAAATGAAATTCTTTCTTTGGTTATTAGGCAGATTTTTGTGAATGACACCTACTACAAGGAAGTTGGAAAAATCTGCAAACCAAGCAGATTGCCTGACTGAGACAGTGAGATGTTTTTCATCAGGAAAGGAAGAATTTATCTCCCTAGGATTTTCAGATTCAGATTGGGTAACAGGAATCCTAGATAGGTGATCAACAACTATATTTTCACCTCCCTGTTTATCCCTAATCTCTAATTCAAACTATTGTAACAACAGAATCCATCTAATCAGCCTGGGTTTAGTTTCTTTTTTTACACAGTAAGTATTTTAAAGCATAATGTTCAGTGAAAATTATGACTTTTGAGCCTAACAGGTACTGTCTAAACTTATCCAGAGAAAAAACAACAGCTAACAACTCTTTTTCAGTGGTGGTATAATTCTTTTGGGCATCATCTAGCAGTCTACTAGCATAGTATACCACCTGAAATTTTCTATCCCTCCTATGTCCAAGGACAGCACCTACATCCATGTCACTAGCATCACACATAAGCTGAAACGGAAGTTTCCAATCAGGTGCGATAATGATAGGTGATGTAGTGAGTTTCTCCTTAAGCAGATTAAATGATTTCAAGAAGTTTTCATCAAAATTGAAAGGTGCATCCTTGACAAGAAAAGAACACAAGGGCTTAGTTATTTTAGAAAAATCCGTTATGAATCTCCGGTAGAAACCGACATGCCCTAGAAAACTTCTAACACCTTTTACATTAACAGAAGGCGGAAGTTTTTGAATAACTTCTATCTTCGTAGTATCGACTTCTAAGCCTCTCTTTGACACTTTATGACCAAGGACAATACCTTCAGTAACCATGAACTGACATTTCTCCCAATTTAGCAGAAGGTTGGTTTCAATGCACCTCTCCAAAACTAGCTCAAGATTTCCTAAACAAGTATCAAAAGTACTCCCCACAATAGAAAATTCATCCATGAAAACTTCAATGATTCTCTCAATCATATCAGAAAGGATAGTCATCATACACCTTTGAAAGGTGGCTGGAGCTCCACACAACCCAAAGGGAATCTGCCGGTAAGCGAATGTCCCAAAGGGGCTTGTGAAAGTGGTCTTATCCTGATCCTCTGGATCAACAGGAATCTGGTTGTAACCAGAATACCCATCCAGAAAACAGAAAAATTCATTTCCAGCAAGCCTCTCAAGCATCAGATCAAGGAAGGGCATAGAAAAATGGTCCATCCTAGTGGCTGCATTAAGCTTCCTATAATCAATACAAACTCTCCATTTTGTGGCTTTCCTAACTTGGACTTCTTCATTCTTTTCATTTTTAACTACAGTGAAACCTCCCTTCTTGGGGAAAACCTGGACAGGGCTGACCCAAACACTATCAAAAATGGGATATATCATACCAGTGTCCAACAGCTTGATTACTTCCTCTCTCACAACTTCTTTCATATTTGGATTTAATCTTCTTTGACACTCTACCCTATGCTTATGATCAGGCTCCATAGGAATCTTGTGCATACATAATGAAGGACTCTCTCCTTTTATGTCAGTAATGGTCCAACCTATGGAAGATTTAAACTTTTTCAACACATCCAACAATTTTTCTTCTTGGTTTGCATTATGTTCAGCAGATATTATTACAGGAAAAGTAGAGTTCTCAACCAAGAATGAATATTTAAGATGGGCAGGGATGGGCTTCAGATCAAGAACAGGTGGTAATACACTCGAAGGAAGACTATTAGGCCTGGGAGGTCCAATATCTTCAACATATTTCTTGTAAGGAGTATTAAAAGATGAAATATTTTCAATTACAAGTTAAGATTCAGAGATAACTGTCCTACTGTCCAAGGTGGGCAGTATGCTTTCCAAACATTTTAGATCATAATTCAGTAGGTTTATCAAATAAGAATCATCAAGTTGTCTTAACAGTTATCCCTTAGTATCATCAAAGTGTTCAGAAATTTTGGTGTTAATAGAAACACCCTCAAATTCACTCAGAAAACTCCTAAGTTCAGAAACATGGGACTCTCCTTCAGCAAAAACTGGACAGTTGTCCAATTCTGGAAGATTTTCCAGATTGGTTGTTACAACAGAATTTTCAGTTTCCAAAACAGATTCACAAATATTTTCATCTTCAAAAATGATTTCTTCAACAGAGGAATGATTTTTAGATTTTTCAATAAGTTCAAGTTGATTCTTATAAGAACATTCAGCTTCAAGAGACTCAATTTTTGAACAGTTTTCAGAGTAAGTTGGTTCCTTAATATTTTTAAAAACATTGAACTCTTCTTATTTTTCACCAATTTTGAATATCAGCTGACCCATAGACACATCTATGACAGCTCCACCTATGGCCAAGAAGGGCCTACCCAAGATGATAGGTACCTCTTGATCACACTCCATATCTAGAACAAGAAAATCAGCAGGCAAGAATAACTTCCCAACTCCAACTTGTAAGTCATCTACTCTACCCACAGGATGAGTGAATGATCTATCAGCTAACTACAGTATGACCGTGGTGGGTTGAATGTCACCCAGCCTCAACTGCCTAAATAGTGAGTATGGGTGCAGGTTAATGCTAGCACCTAGATCACACAAACAGTTTAGCTGACCAGAATTACCTAGAGTACAAGGGATGACAAAGCTGCCTGGGTCATTCAATTTTAGTGGGATTTTCTTTTGGAGTATAGTACTACACTCTTCAGTGAGGCTGTATGTAGCAAATTCTTCAAGGGTCTTTTTATTTGAAACAATTTTCTTTAAAGATTTTATATAGGATGTGATTTTAATTAATGCTTGGATAAAAGGTATGTTCACTTGAAGCTTAAAAAGAAGACCAAGGAACTGAAGAAGTTCAGCCCTGGTATTACTTTGAGGATTCATTTTTTCAGAGAAAGGGATGGGTGGGGAAAAAATTTTCAGAACAATAGGCATATTCCCCACCTCTTCCACAAATTTTTCTTTTCCCTTATTCTTTTGATTTTTAGAACGATTTTCATCTTGATTTCTAGGAGACAGGTTAAGATTCTCATCATTTTCAACATCTTTCTAAGAATTTTCAGCTTGTGAATAAAGCAGATTTTCATTTGTAGATTCAAACAGTTTCTCATTTTGGGAATTTTTTATAGTTTTTGCAGCAACAATTTGAGTATTCAGCACACTCCAGGTTATAAAAACCATAACATTATCCCTAGGGTTAAGTTCAGTGGTACTAGGAAACATACCTTTTTCCCTAGAAGTCAAATCTCTAGCTAATTGTCCTAGTTGTGTTTCCATGTTCTGCATTCTCACATCAGTTTGCATTTTGTCTGACTCATATTGACTTTGATGCTTATTAAGTTGAGTCATGTACCTTTCCTCTTGTGAATTTATTTTATTCAAGATCTGGTCCAATTTAGAAGACATTTGATTATCATTACTTCCTTGAACATTTGAAGACTCCCCCCTTTGTTGATTTTGAAAGTTGGGTCTTGGTTGAATCTGATAATTAGGGGCAGTTTGTTGTTTAATGACTCCTTGATCTTTCCATGACATATTTGGATGGTTCCTATAGCCTTGATTGTAATTATTAGAAAATGGATCATCTTTTTGAGGCATCCTAGGACCGTAATTGACAAAGTTTAAATTTTCAGGTTGTTGGGAAGATAGATCAACATTAGGACAAAAACTTTCATAGTGCCCAAACGTACCACATTGAGTGCACTGTTGCCTAAGAGATTGATACTGATTCTGATTTTCAACTTGGTTAATAGTTTTTTTTGAATTCTGGTTCATTAATGTTTGAAATTGGTTGGTGATTTCAGCTAGTTGAGCTTGAGTTTCATTCATTGAACCAGTATTTGAATTGACAGTTCTATTAACTCTTTTTCTTATTGAATTTTCATGTTGAGAATTAAGGGACAGATTATTGAAAATTTGTCTCAAATCCTCATCAGTCATATCATTGTAGTTACCCCCAACAGCTTGATCCACTAAGTTCTGACCAGAGGAGGAAAGCCCTTCATAGAAGGTGTCCATGAGGAGATGTGATGGGAGTTGATGATGAGGACACTGCCTAAGCAGATCCCTGAATCTATCCCAAGCTTCATGAAAAGCTTCACCATCCTCTTGATAAAAACTATTGATTTTAGTTCTAAGTTCTCCTTTTAATATTTGGGGATAAAATTTCATAATGAATGAGTTATACACTTGATCCCAATTTTCAAAAATGTTTTCATCTAGAATTAAAAACTAGTTCCTAGCATTACCTTTAAATAAAAAGGGAAAGACTCTCATCCTTAGTTCATTTTCAGTGAGTCCTAAAAGTGGAAGTTGCTGCACAGTATTGTATAAGTCTCTAATGAACGACAGAGAGTCCTCATTAGAGAGCCCATTGAAAGCAGGCAGCAGTGAAATGTGTGACTGTTTTAGTTCATAGTTTATTGCTCTAGGACTTAACCTAATGGATGATGGGTTGCTTGAAACTTGAGGAGTTGGAACTCCCTCATCCTGGTCCGTTCATGTTCATATAAGAGTTCTTGATGGTTATTTTGGAAGTTATTATTAGGAACTCTATTTTCTGGATTTTCCATTTAGTTTTGTTTTTTCTTCTTAGAGCAGCTAAGTGTTTTTCTAATTCAGGGTTTAGAGGCTCTAATCTAACAGCAGATGTTCTTGTGCTCATACACACAGCAATAGACAGTTTCAGCAGTAAAAAATCGGAATGTAAAGTAAAAGTTTTTTTTTAAAAAAAAGTTTTCAAAAATATCAATATTTTTCTAAAGATTTTTTTATATATGTGTTTTTTTAAATGTTTTTATTTTGAGTAATGGCTCGTGCCTTCCCCAGAAACAGCTCCAAAAACTTGACCTAAACCGTCATTCAAGCTGGTCAAAGTTTAATATTTATATTCCTACTAACTACAGTAAATGTGGCAAGCAGGGTCGAACCCACAGGGAAGGTAAATTTGGCCACTACTAAACTAAAAACTTGGAAAACTCCACTGTTGTCAGCAGCGGAGTGGTTTTTCTAATTCTCACTTTTTAAATTTTTATATATTTTAATTTTCTTATGCTTTTATGTACTATGAAACTACACTTCTATAGTAATATTGTTTGACCAATACTAAAACCTAGTACAGCTGGGAGAAAGGTGCAACAACGGAGATACAATGATGATAAAAGACAACAGTAAATAATGCTCGGGTTCATTCTAGTCTACTGGTTTGAATTGATTTTCCTTTTCATGTAAAAGTACTACTACATACCACTGGATTAAAGAGAAACTTACTTCTATTTCCAGGAGTTAAGTCGTGGATATTGTACAACTAGAGTTCGCCACTCCGAGAAGTACAATTCCAGAAAGATGTCTTAAGATAAACAACAGTACAAACTCGCCGTAAGTACTGAATTTTTTATTATGATTTGTTTAATAAAAAGATAACTCCATAACCAAACTCGCCGAATGATTATAGAGTTTTTAAATTGCACTATTTTTGGTCCACAACAAGAATATATAATTAGAACTGATCTCACCGATCAATTCTAATCACATTAAAATGATAAGTGAAAAGGATGAAAAAGATACCAGAAGAGCTAGAACTCTCCCCAAACTAAAAGACTTAGCTAACTATACTATTCATTATCACAACAGTAATAGGAAACATTACAGAAACAGAGTACAAAATTTTAAATCCTGAGGGAGAAGAAACTCCCTAAGGATTCTCTGCTCCTGAGTTCTTAGACCACAATGCTCCGGATGAGAGAGAAGCTCTCAAATCTTCCATTCGTCACTCGTTGTTCGAATCAGAATCCCATACCAAAGAATGCTGATTGCTCTACCTAAATAACTTCTGGCATCCTTTACATGTCACCGCCACATCTTCCACCGACTTCAAGAGTTCTTCACCCACGTACTGCACACGTGCGCTTAACCCGCAACAGGCATGTTGCACTAGTTTTTCTCACGTAACTAACCCCCGTTGAGTAAGTTAAGTGAATCTGGACATATACTCGACTCTTGAATGAACCTTCAAAGTAAATAACATCAATACAATGTTAAAGTAGTTAAAATATGAAAATAAAACAGTTGATAAAAATAATCCACTTAACCGATATTAGTTGGGCATTTAATTTAGTTAATCTAACACTTAAATTATTAATTATTAAATAATGAATTAATTAATTTAAGTAAAATTTTAGTTATAAATTAATATGTTTATTATTTTATTAGTTAATTAAATTAAGTTATTTTTTAAAAATTTAGTTTTAAATATTATGTTTATTATTATTTAGAACATTAAATTATTAAATATTAATTAGAATAGTTTGTACTGATTTAATTCAAATTAAAATTTATTTTATTGATAAATTTTATTATTAAATCACTATGTACATTAAATGTAAATTAATTTTAATTTAATTTAGGAGTTAATCTAATTTGGTTAAAAAAATAATTCAGGTTTATTAAGTTAGCAATCTTGTTTAATTTTTTACCTTATATGTCTTTTTTATAATTATTAATTATTATTTTAGTTTGTTTTTTTATAATTATGTTTTTATGTTTTTATTTATGTTTTATTTTAGTTCCCTTTTATCGGATCTTCTTCCACCCCCATTTCCCACACTACGCAGTAGGAGGAGAGGGTTTCGGCACTGAAATCCAGCTGCAACATCTGCTCCTTCGACCTCACCTTCCGCTGCATGTAACTACATCTCCAGCATGGCGTCTAGACTCCGATGTTCCATATCCACGATCCACCTGAACCACAGCGAGACTCTGATTTGAGGTGACTCCATCGAACCAGATCTGCGACTCCCTGTTCAGACATCTTCTAGCGACAAGGCTCAGACTCCTGAGCGGCGGACGTCCCTGCTTCAGCAAAGAGGCGCGGAACAGAAACCTCCACAACTTCGGGTAGCTTTGGGTTCTCACCGTGTGCAGAAATTCTTCTTCATGAGACTCAGTTCATCACTAACATCGATGAAGGGTTGATTTGTTTGAAAATTTATTTTTGAACTGCGAATGATTTTTTTATTGTTAGTCTGATTTTGAGAAAAGTTGTGACAAAATATGGATGGTTTGAAGACATTTGGTGAGACAAAACGTCGGTATTAGCATGAAGAAGGGATTATCTGGTTGGTGGATGAGTATTGAGTCTGGAATTTGAAATTGCAGGTGACGCGAAGGAACAGTGATGGAGAAGGATTTTGAGAAAAGAAGAATCAATGGGTGTGTGAAAGTAAGGGTGGAACCGATAGAGTAAATGGATCAGAGTGTGTTTTGATTGAGGTTGAAAGAGGAGTCCAACGATGGAGAAATAAATCGGCGCGACAGATAATGGAATGAAAAACGCACTGCAGCGGTGTGAGGTTTAGAGACCGATCAGAAAGAATGGATCGGTTTGGGGTGAGACCGAAAGTTGTATCGGTAGCAGAAAATAAAAAATGAGATGGGATCGGTGTGTCGCAAGGGTGGAGGATCGGTGAGTCTTCGACTCACCGATAGTTAAAATAAACGGGAGACCACAAGATAAAATAATAAACTAACGGTGAGTGCGTGGGAAAAAAATGAGAGACCGACGGGGAAAAATAAAGATTGTGAAACCGATAGTTAAAAAGAGATTCGTTAGTAGCGAAACAAAATAAAATAAATAGAATGGTTATTGACGACTCACTGATAGTTAAAATAAATGAGAAACTGATAGATAACATTTCAATCGGTGAGTCCCGACTCACTGAAAATAAGACACCGATAATTACAAAATCGAAGTGAAAACGGCGTGACGAGAAACCGGTGATGATGTAATGGATCGGTGAGTCGATGAATCTCGGACAGTTCAAAATAAATGAGACTGAAACCGATGGAAGGATCAGCGTGTCGTAACAACAGTGCGTCATGAGAGACTGATGGTGTTTCGAAGAAATCGGTGAGTCACGACTCACCGATAGTTATAAAAAACTTCGGTGTGACACAACATCGGTGCAACACTCACCGAAAGTTAAAAATTAAAAACATTAACAATAAATATTAATTTACAACAAATTTTAGAATGAAAAACATTAAAAAGGGCAAATTAATTATATTGTAAAAGACTAATTAATTAAATAAGACTATAAATGCTAAGATTAATTCAATATATATCTAAATTAATTAAGAACTCTTAAAATTAATTAACTGCGAACATAAAATTACAATAATTAATATTAACTAAAGATATTAAAAGAAAAAGTTAATTAGTTAGATGATAAAATGAAACTTAGCATTAAGAACACATTGTTTTAATAAACTCTAACTTAAAATTAAGCACAACTTAAATTATTAATTAAATAACACTTAAATGAAAAACTAATTAAATAATAAGCTGCAATTATGAAAGACATAAATTATAATTACTTAAAGAACAGTTACAAGGCAACTACAGCGAGTGAAAAGAGGAGTAACAGTAACTCTTTATTTCACCTAAAACTATTATCTACCTCACCGGTAGACTAAAATAAAATAAAAATCAATTAATAACCAATCTTCATACATAAAATAATATAATTAATGTTTAAAAACTGTTAATTAATTAATTAATTAACTATTTGAACTAATAAAATTAAAATTGAATGATTTAACTTAATTAAAAACACATATTATATACTTAAATGATTAGTAGAACAAATTAATTAACATGTTAACCTATTCTATTGTAACTAAATTAAATGATAAAATATTAAAATAAGGTCTAAGTTAATTAAATTGAATTACATAGATTAAATAATTGTTTATAATAAATATTAACTATTATAAAGTTAAGCAGATTTAAATTAACCAAACTAAATAAGACATAATTAGAGTTGAATAGTTTAGTAAGATTAAAATTATAAATTTAAAGACTAAAAACGCATGATTACTTATAAAAAATGATTAATTAACATATTTACTGATACAATTACAAAAGCGCGAATATTAATTAAAAAGTATCAAAATAATTAATTAAATTGATAAAAATTAAATAAAATATGTGGCAAAACTATGTTAAAATAGAGCCACATCAAATTCCCCCACACTTAAACATTGTTTGTCCTCAAACAATCCCATGTTTTATTTTCTTTCAAAAACAGTAAATTGAGTTTATGATTTTTCTCAAAATGTAACATGTCCAGTACTCAAAACAGAGGACACAACATAATAGTAGGCTTTAAGAAAATGAGTAATCAAATAGATCTTGCCCTAAAACAAATACTCAAGGGTAATTAAGAACTCAAAGACCATCCATCAAAGAATATGTCATGACTCGTATGTGATACAACTTAGTGACTCACTTCAATCCAGGATCAGGTTCTAATTCTAAAAATGAAAAGAGATAAAATATCAATGGAAGTAAGACCTCAACCAAGGAACTTTGTACTTTGAATTTTTCACCTAGGTTCCAAAAAAATAATTAATTAATTTTTTTGAATCACCTCAATGATACATCCTAAATGATTTCCATATAAATCCATTGATCCCTTCTTCATTTGGAGTTCATCATTCCTCTCACCTTAAAGAGCTCATTTTGGACCCTAGACACTTTATTTATTTTTCCCAAGCCTTGTATCATTGTTCTGAGCACTGTGCAATGCACTTATTCAAAGTGTACAGAGGGATTATAGTTAACAGAAACGCACCCAACATCTAGGGTCTCAGAGACTCACCGTGGGATCCCAGATGGACAAACTACTCTAGTTTCAAAATATTTATATAAAATTCATTTACATTGGCTCATTAAAGAAATTACTTTTATTAAATTAAAGATGAATGAGGCCCCTAGAATCAAAATCAAATTTCCAGTTCCAAGGCTATGAACAAAACTCTATAAACATGTAACCCAAATCACTTCCAGAAGTAGACTATAAACAAGATTTCCATCAATTCACTAAGTAAGATCACTCAGAAATCATCCAAACTCGTTAATTTAAGATTCAATGAAAATCTTAACTTCCAACAAGATACTTTTCCTAAGGAAAGACCCAATTGAGAAAAAATTGTAAAGCCTAAAATTATGCATGAATTTTGAAAAAAAATAACCAGTTTTAACAAAAAGTTTGGATTTTTATTGGGAATTGATGGGGTTTCAATTAAGCACAGTTTAGCACAGTCATGAATCGCCACCCTCCCCCACACTTAAAACCCAGATTTGTCCCCAAAGTTGAATTCTAAATATGTAGAAGAACAATTAATAAGTTAAGGTTTAAAATAGATTTCCAATTAAGTAGATTAATGACATGTATAAAGGGTCCCAATGAAGTTCAAAAAGATTGTTTTTTGCCACAAAAGAAAAATAATCAGCAGGTTCATTGACAAGTACACCCATTAACATTCAGTCCAGTGACAAAGATTTTCAATTCAGCTTAAAAGAAGTATATAAGATGTGGGTGCACAATTAATTTGGTGTCTGCATTTTAACAAAGTATGATTCATGTAGATATTCAATTAAGCAGTAAGATGTATGCTAACACCCCTTTGCAAACCATTTTATGAAAAGCACACTAACCAGTAAGCATGTACCCCCCCCCCCCCCACACACTTAATTTCAAGCAGTGGAAAAGATTTTAATAATAATGCAATACAATTTTCAACAAGAGGCACATGCAGAATTTGTTTGCACAATATAGTGACATGTAGCAGGAGTTTCTAATACAAGAATAATTTCTTTAAGTAAGCAGAATTTTATTAACAAAATACAGGTGCATAAAATAAATGCAAAAAATTAAAGTACTTCCCTGAATATATGATTCCCTTACACCTCCAGCATGGGGATTCCACTCCTTTATTGACACAAGCAGCAACATCCTGAAAAACAGAGAATGTAAGCCAATAACCAACTTCCAATAGATATAGAGCATAAGGAAGACAATCAAAGTAGCACTTTATTCAACACTGAAGATTATAAAAATGAAAACAAAGAAGAAGCATGGGTTGACTCCCATAAAGAACTGAATTTAAAGTCCTCAGTTAGAATTTATTTAATCAAAAATTGTTTATTTATTAACAAGACAAAGACCATGGGTTGCCTCCCATGCAGCGCTAGGTTTACAATCCCCAGCCAGACTGCATTCAAGAACAATTTTCAAGAACAGTGAAGGCAGCCAAGCCCTTTGGCTGCCCCTCAAAATAAAGTTTCAATCTTTTCCCATTAACCAACATGGGTTTATTCTCTTCACCTACAATTTCCACAGCTCCATTCTTCAGCACTCTTACTACAGTAAACGGTCCAGACCACTTGGACTTCAGCTTTCCAGGAAAGAGTTTATGTCTAGAGTTAAAGAGAAGGACCTTCTGTCCAGGTTTGAATTCCTTGTTTTGAATGATATAATCATGAAATATTTTAGTCCTATCTTTATAAATCCTTGAATTATCATAACTCTCTCTTCTAATCTCATCTAATTCAATCAGCTCAAGTAATCTCCTCTCACCAGCACTCTTAAAGTCAATGTTCAGAGCCTTAACTGCCTAATATGACTTATGGTGCAACTCCATAGGTAAATAACAGCACTTCCCAAACAATAGCCTATAAGGAGACATACCTTTTGGGGTCTTGAAAGCAGTTCTGTAAGCCCATAAAGCTTCATCCATTTTTAGAGACCAGTCTTTCCTAGAGTTTGACACAGTTTTTTCAAGAATTTGTTTTAGTTCTCTATTAGAAATTTCCACTTGTCCACTGGACTGTGGATGATAAAGAGTTCCAATTTTGTGAAGACAACCATATTTTTCCATTAAATATTTAAACTTATAGTTCTTAAAATGTGTTCCATTATCAGTAATAAAAGCTCTTGGGACTCCAAATTTTGTAAAGATATTTTTTTTCACAAATTTTATCACACTATTTGCTTGGTTGTTGGGCAGAGCTACTGCCTCAACCCACTTTGATACATAATCCACAGCAAAAAGAATATACTCATTCCCATGAGATGATGGAAATGGACCCATGAAATCTAACCCCCAAACATCAAAAATTTCAACCTCCAAAATACTCTTTTGGGGTAAATTCTGTTTCCTACCCACATTTCCCAGCCTCTAACACCTGTCACACCCAACCAAAAAACTCCTAGCGTCCTTAAAGAGGGTAGTCCAATAGAAACCAGATTATATGACTTTTTGAGCAGTCCTCTCACACCCATGGTGACCTCCCCAAGGTGAAGAGTGACAACTTTCAAGAATAGACAACATCTCTTCCTCAGGTACACATCTCCTAAGAATAACATCAGCACACCACCTAAACAGAAAGGGATCATCCCACAAATAATATTTAAGCTCATAAATGAATTTCTTTCTTTGGTTATTAGACAGATTTTTGGGAATGACACCTACTGCAAGGAATTTGGCAAAATCTGCAAACCAAGAAGATTGCCTGACTGAGATAGTGATCAGTTTTTCATTAGGAAAGGAAGAATTGACCTCCCTAGGATTTTCAGATTCAGATTGGGTAACACGAAGCCTAGATAAGTGATCAAGAACTATGTTTTCAGCTCCCTTATTATCCCTAATCTCTAAGTCAAACTCTTGTAACAATAGAATCCATCTAATCAGCCTGGGTATAGTTTCCTTTTTACAGAGCAAGTATTTTAAAGTAGAATGTTCAGTTAAAATTATGACTTTTGAGCATAACAAGTACTGTCTAAACTTTTGCAGAGAAAAAACAACAGCTAACAACTCTTTTTCAGTGGTGGTATAATTGTTTTGGGCATCATCTAGCTGTCTACTAGCATAGTATACCACATGCAATTTTCTATCCCTCCTCTGTCCAAGGACAACACCTACAGCCTTGTCACTAGCATCACACATAAGCTCAAATGGTAGTTTCCAATCAGGTGCAATATTGATAGGTGTTGTAGTGAGTTTCTCCTTAAGCATATTAAATGATTGCAATATGTTTTCATCAAAATTGAAAGGTGCATCCTTGACCAACAAGGAACATAAGGGCTTAGTTATTTTAGAAAAATCAGTTATGAATCTCTGGTAGAAAACGACATGCCCAAGAAAACATCTAACACCTTTTACATTAACAGGAGGTGGATGTTTTTGAATAACTTCTATCTTCATAGTATCGACTTCTAAACCTATCTTTCACACTTTATGACCAAAGAAAATACCTTCAATAACCATGAACTGACATTTCTCCCAATTTAGCACAAGGTTGGTTTCAATGCACCTCTCCAAAATTAGCTCAAGATTTCCTAAACAAGTATCAAAAGTACTCCCCATAATAGAAAATTCATCCATGAAAACTTCAATGATTCTCTCAATCATATCATAAAAGATAGCCATCATACACCTTTGAAAGGTGGTTGGAGCTCCACACAACCCAAAGGGAATCCACCGGTAAGCGAATGTCCCAAAGGGGCATGTGAAAGTGGTCTTCTCCTGATCCTCTAGATCAACAGGAATCTAGTTGTAACCAGAATACCCATCCAAAAAACCAAAAAATTCATTTCCAGCAAGCCTCTCAAGCATCAGATCAAGGAAGGGCATAGGAAAATGGTCTTTCCTAGTGGCTGCATTAAGCTTCCTATAATCAATACAAACACTCCATTTTGTGGCTTTCTTAACTTTGACTTCTTCATTCTTTTCATTTTTAACTACAGCGAAACCTCCCTTCTTGGGGACAACCTGGACAGGGCTGACCCAAACACTATCATAAATGGGATATATCATACCAGTTTCCAACAGCTTGATTACTTCCTCTCTCACAACTTCTTTCCTATGGGGATTTAATCTTCTTTGACACTCTACCCTAGGCTTATGATCAGGCTCCATAGGAATCTTGTGCATACAGAATGAAGGACTAACTCCTTTTATGTCAGTAATGGTCCAGCCTATGGTAGATTTAAACTTTTTCAACACATCCAACAATTTTTCTTCTTGGTTTGCATGAAGTTCAGCAGAGATTATTACAGGCAAAGTAGAGTTCTCACCCAAGAATGAATATTTAAGATGGGCAGGGATGGGCTTCAGCTCAAGAATAGGTGGTACTACACTCGAAGGAAGACTATTAGGACTAGGAGGTCCACGATCTTCAACATATTTCTAGTAAGGAGTATTAAAAGATGAAATATTTTCAATTAAAAGTTCAGATTCAGAGATAACAGTCCTACTGTCCAAGGTGGGAAGTATGCTGTCCAAACATTCTAGATCAGAATTCAGCAGGTTTATCAAAGAAGAATCATCAAGTTGTCTTAACAGTTCTACCTAAGTATCATCAAAGTGTTATGAAATGTTGGTGTTAACAGAAACACCCTAAAATTCACTCAGAAAAATCCTATGTTCAGAAACATGGGACTCTCCTTCAGCAAAAACTGGACAGTTGTCCAATTCTAGAAGATTTTCCAGATTGGTTGTTACAGCAGAATTTTTAGTTTCCAAAATAGATTCGAAATGATTTTTATCTTCACAAATTCTTTCTTTAATAGAGGAATGATTTTCAGATTTTTCAATAAGTTCAAGTTGATTCTTATAAGAATATTCAGCTTCAAGAGACTCAATTTTTGAACAGTTTTCAGAGTAAGTTGGTTCCTTATTTATTTTAAAAACATTGAACTCTTCTTCTTGTTCACCATTTTTGAATATCAACTGACCCTTAGACACATCTATGATAGCTCCACCTGTGTCCAAGAAGGGCCTACCAAAGATGATAGGTACCTCTTGATCACACTCCATATCTAGAACAAGAAAATCAGCATGTAAGAATAACTTCCCAACTCCAACTAGTAAGTCATCTACTCTACCCACAGGATGAGTGAATGATCTATCGTCTAACTGCAGTATGAACGTGGTGGGTTGAATGTCACCCAGCCTCAACTGCCGAAACAGTGAGTATGGGAGCAGGTTAATGCTAGCACCTAGATCACACAAACAGTTCAGCTGACCAAAATTACCTAGAGTACATGGGATGACAAAGCTACATGGGTCTTTCAATTTTAGTGGGATTTTCTTTTGGAGTACAGCACTGCACTCTTCAGTGAGGCTGTATGTAGAAAATTCTTCAAGGGTATTTTAATTTGAAACAATTTTCTTTAAAGATTTCAGATAGGATGGGATTTTAATTAAGGCTTGGATAAAAGGGATGTTCACTTGAAGCTTAGAAAGAAGTCCAAGGAACTGAAGAAGTTCAGCCCTGGTATTACTTTGAGGTTTCATTTTTTCAGGGAAAGGGATGGGTGGGGCAAAAAATTTCAGAACAGTAGGTATATTCCTCACCTCTTCCACAACTTTTTCTTTTCCCTTATTCTTTTGATTTTTAGAACAATTTTAATCTTGATTTCCAGGAGACATGTTAAGATTCTCATCATTTTCAACATCTTTCTGTGAATTTTCAGCTTGTGAACAAAGCATATTTTCATTTCCAGATTCAATCAGTTTCTCATTTTGGGAATTTTTTACAGGTTTTTCAGCAACAATTTGAGTATTCAGCACACTCCTAGTTACAACAACCATAACATTCTCCCTAGGGTTTAGTTCAGTGGAACTAGGCAACCTACCTTTTTCCCTAGAAGTCAAATCTCTAGCTAATTGTCCTAGCTGTGTTTCCATGTTCTAAATTCTCACATCAGTTTGCATTTTGTCTGACTCATATTGACTTTGATGCTTATTAAGTTGAGTGATGTACCTTTCCTCTTGTGAATTTATTTTATTCAAGATCTGGTCCAATTTAGAAGACATTTTATTATCCTTAATTCCTTGAACATTTGAAGACTCCCCCCTTTGTTGATTTTGAAAGTTGGGTCTTGGTTGATTCTGATAATTAGGGGCAGTTTGTTGTTTAATGACTCCATGATCTTTCCATGACAAATTTGGATGGTTCCTATAGCCTTGATTGTAATTATTAGAAAATGGATCATCTTTTTGAGGCGTCCTAGGACCGTAATTGACAAAGTTTAAATTTTCAGGTTGTTTGGAAAATAGATCAACATTAGGACAAAAACTTTCAGAGTGCCCAAACATACCACATTGAGTGCACTCTTGCCTAAGAGATTGATACTGATTCCGATTTTCAACTTGGTTAATAGTTTTTTTTGAATTCTGGTTCATTAATGTTTGAAGTTGGTTGGTGACTTCAGGTAGTTGAGCTTGAGATTCATTCATTGACCTAGTATTTGAATTGAAAGTTCTATTAACTCTTTTTATTCTTGAATTTTTATGTTGAGAATTAAGGGCCAGATTATTGAAAATTTTTCCCAACTCCTCATCAGTCATATCATTGTAATTACCCCCAGCAGCTTGATCCACTAAGTTCTGACTAGAGGAGGAAATCCCTTCATAGAAGGTTCCCATGAGGAGATGTGATTGGAGTTGATGATGAGGACACTGCCTAAGCATATCCTTGAATCTATCCGAAGCTTCATGAAAAGCTTCACCATCCTCTTGATAAAAACTATTGATTTTAGTTCTAAGTTCTCCTTTTAATCTTTGGGGATAAAATTTCATAATGAATGAGTTATACACTTGATCCCAATTATCAAAAATGTTTTCATCTAGACTTAAAAACCATTTCCTAGCATTCCCTTTAAGGCAAAAGGGAAAGACTCTAATCCTTAGTTCATTTTTAGTTAGTCCTAAAAGTGCAAGTTGCTGCACAGTATTGTAGAAGTCTCTAATGAAGGCCAGAGAGTCCTCATTAGAGAGCCCATTGAAAGCAGGCAGCAGTGAAATGTTTGACTGTTTTAGTTCATAGTTTCTGGATCTAGGACTTAACCTAATGGATGATGGTTTGCTTGAAACTTGAGGTAGTTGGAACTCCCTCATCCTGGTCCGTTCATGTTCATCTAAGAGTTCTTAATCGTTATTTTGGAAGTTATTATTAGGAACTCTATTTTCTGGATTTTCCATTTCAGTTTTGTTCTTTCTTCTTAGAGCAGCTAAGTGTTTATCTAATTTAGGGTTTAGAGGCTCTAATCTAACAGCAGATGTTCTTGTGCTCATAGACATAAAAATAGACAGTTTCAGTAGTAAAAACATGGAATGTAATGTAACAGTTTTTTTTAAAAAAAAAGTTTTCAAAAATATCAATTTTTTTCTAAAGATTTTTTTATATATGTGTTTTTTTAAATGTTTTTCTTTTGAGTAATGGCTCGTGCCTTCCCCGGAAACGGCACCAAAAACTTGACCTAAACCATCGTTGAATCCGGTCAAAGTTTAATATTTATATTCCTACTCACTACAATATATGTGGCAAGCAGGGTCGAACCCACAGGGAAGGTAAATTTGGCCACTACTAAACTAAAAACTTTGAAAACTCCACTATTGTCAGCAGAGGAGTGGTTTTTCTAATTCACACTTTTTAAATTTTTATATCTTTTAATTTTCTTATTCATTTATGTACTGTGAAACTACACTTCTATAGTAATATTGTTTGACCAATACTAAAACAGAGTACAACTGGGAGGAAGGTGCAACAACAGAGATAAAATGATGATAAAAGACAACTAAAAAGAATTCTCAGGTTCATTCTAGTCTACTGGTTTGAATTTATTTTCCTTTTCATGTAAAAGTACTGCTTCATACCACTGGATTAAAGAGACGACTTACTTATCTAGCCAGGAGTTAAGTCGTGGATATTGTACAACTAGAGTTCGCCACTCCGAGAAGTACAATTCCAGAAAGATGTCTTAAGATGAACAACAGTACAAACTCTCCGTAAGTACTGATGTTTTCATTATGATTTGTTTAATAAAAAGATAACTCCATAAGCAAACTCTCCGAATGATTATAGAGTTTTGAAATTGCAGTGTTTGTGGTCCACAGCAAGAATATATAATTAGAACTGATCTCGGCGATCAATTCTAATCACATTAAAATGATATGTGAAAAGGATGAAAAAGATACCAGTAGAGCTAGAACTCTCCCCGAACTAAAAGATTTAGCAAACTATACTATTCATTATCACAACAATAATAGGAAACATTATAGAAACAGAGTACAAAAGTTTAAATCCTGAGGGAGAAGAAACTCCCTAAGGATTCTCTGCTCCTGAGTTCCTGGACTGCAATGCTCCGGATGAGAGAGAAGCTCTCAAATCATCCATTCGTCACACGTTGTTCGAATCAGAATCCCCTACCAAAGAATGCTGCTTGCTCTGCTTAAATAACTTCTGTCATCCTTTGCATGTCACCGCCACATCTTCCACCGACTTCAAGAGTTCTTCACCCACGCACTGCACACGTGCGCTTAACCCGCAACAGGCACGTTGCACTAGTTTTTCCCACGAAACTAACTCCTATTGAGTAAGTTAAGTTTATCTGTACGTATACTCGACTCTTGAATGAACCTGCAAAGTAAATAACATCAATACAATGTTAAAGTAGTTAAAATATGAAAATAAAACAGTTGATAAAAATAATCCACTTAACCGATATTAGCTAGGTATTTAATTTACTTAATCTAAAACGTAAATTATTAATTATTAAATAATGAAGTAATTAATTTAAGTAAATTTTCAGTTATAAATTAAGATGTTTATTATTTTATTAGTTAATTAAATTAAGTTATTTTTTTAAAAAAAATTTCTAAATATTATGTTTTTTATTATTTAGAACATTAAATTATTCAATAGTAATTAGAATAGTTTGTACTGATTTAATTCAAATTAAAATTTATTTTATTGATAAATTTTATTATTAAATCACTATGTACATTAGATTTAAATTAATTTTAATTTAATTTAGGAGATAATCTAATTTTGTTAAAAAAAATAATTCAGGTTTATTAAGTTAGCAATCTTGTATAATTTTTTACCTTATATGTCTTTTTTATAATTATTAATTATTATTTTAGTTTGTTTTTTTTATAATTCATTTTTTATTTTTTTATTTATGTTTTATTTTAGTTCCTTTTTTTTTGGATCTTCTTCCACCCCCATTTCCCGCACTACGCAGCAGGAGGAGAGGGTTTCGGCGCCGAAATCCTGCAGCAGCATCTGCTCCTTCGACCTCGCCTTCCGCTGCATGTAACTACATCTCCAGCACGGCGTCTCGACTCTGATGTTCCCTCTCCACGATCCACCTGAGCCACGGCGAGACTCTGATTTTAGGCAACTCCATCGATCCAGATCTGTGACTCCCTGTTCAGACATCTTCTAGCGACAAGGCTCAGACTCCTGAGAAGGGGACGTCCTTACTTCAGCAAAACGGCACGGAACAGAAACCTCCACAACTTCAGGTGGCTTCGGGTTCCCACCGTGTGCAGCAATTCTTCTTCAAGTGACTCAGTTCATCACGAACATCGATGAAGGGTTGATTTGTTTGAAAATTTATTTCTGAACTGCGAATGATTGTTTTTAGTGTTAGTCTGATTTTGAGCAAAGTTGTGACAAAAGATGGTTGGTTTTAAGACTTTCGGTGAGACAAAACATCGGTATCAGCATGGAAAAGAGATTATGTGGTTGGTGGATGAGTATTGAGTCTGGAATTTGAAATTGCAGGTGACGCGGAGGAACAGTGATGGAGAAGGATTTCGAGAAAAGAAGAGTCAATGGGTGCGTGAAAGTAAGGGTGGAACTGATAGAGTAAACGGATCAGAGTGTGTTTTGATTGAGGCAGAAAGAAGAGACCGATAATGGAGAAATAAATCGGCGAGACAGATAATGGAAAGAAAAATACACTGCATCGGTGTGAGTTTTAGAGGCCGATAAAAAAGAATGGATCGGTCTGGGGTGAGACCGAAAGTTGTATCGGTAGCAGGAAATGAAAAGGGAGATGGGATCTGTGTGTCGCAAGGGTGGAGGATGGGAGAGTCGAAGACTCACCGATATTTAAAATAAACGGGAGACCAGAAGATAAAATAATAAACTAACGGTGAGTGTGTGGGAAAAAATAATGAGAGACCGACGGGGAAAAATAAAGATTGTGAAACTGATTGTTAAAAAGAGATTCGGTAGTAGCGAATCAAAATAAAATAAATAGAATGGTGATTGAAGACTCACCGATAGTTAAAATAAATGAGAAACCGATAGATAAAATTTCAATCGGTGAGTCTCGACTCACCGAAAATAAGACACCAATAATTAAAAAATCGAAGTGCAAATGGTGTGATGATAAACCGATGATGATGTAATGGATCGGTGAGTCGATGACTCTCCAATAGTTAAAAAAAATTGAGACCAAAACCGATGGAAGTATCGGCGCGTCGTAACAACGGTGCGTCATGAGATACTGATGGTATTTCGAAGAAATCGGTGAGTCACGACTCACCGATAGTTATAAAAAACTTCGTTGTGACACAACATCGGTGCGACACTCACCGACAGTTAAAAATTAAAAACATTAACAATAAATATTATTTTACAACAAATTTTAGAATGAAAAACATTAAAAAGTTCAAATTAATTATATTGTAAAAGACTAATTAATTAACTAAGACTATAAATGCTACGATTAATTCAATATACATCTAAGTAAATGCAGAACTCTTAAAATTAATTAACTGCGAACATAAAATTACAATAATTACAATTAACTAAAGATATTAAAAGAAAAAGTTAATTAGTAAGATGATAAAATGAAACTTAGCATTAAGAACACATTGTTATAATAAAATCTACCTTAAAATTAAGCACAACTTAAATTATTAATTAAATAACACTTAAATGAAAAACTAATTAAATAATAAGCTGCAATTATGAAAGACTTAAATTATAATTACTTAAAGAACAGTTACAAGGCAACTACAACAAGTGAAAAGAGGAGTAACAGTAACTATTTATTTCACCTAAAACTATTATCTACCTCACCGGTAGACTAAAATAAAATAAAAATGAATTAATAACCAATCTGCATACATAAAATAATATAATTAATGTTTATAAAATATTAATTAATGAATTAATTAACTATTTTAACTAATAGAATTAAAAGCGAACGATTTAACTTAATTAAAAACACATATTATATACTTAAATGATTTCCAGAACACATTAATTAACATGTTAACCTATTATATTGTAACTTAATTAAATGATAAAATATTAAAATAAGGTCTATGTTAATTAAATTGAACTACATAGATTAAATAATTGTTTATAATAAATATTAAATATTATAAAGTTAAGAAGATTTAAATTAACCAAACTAAATAAGACATAATTAGAGTTGAATAGTTTAGTAAGATTAAAATTATTAATTTGAAGACTAAAAACGCATAATTAATTATAAAAAAGGATTAAGTAACATATTTAGTGATAAAATTACAAAAGTGCCAATATTATTTAAAAAGTGTCAAAATAATTAATTAAATTGATATAAATTAAATAAATGATGTGGAAAAACTATGTTAAAATAGAGCCACATCAATGAGTCAAGCCAGAAAAAAAAAGGAACCACTGGGGCCTGCTTGGACCCCCTCCTATCGCGCGATGCACAGCAGGCGCCGCCTGCTCCTCCCCCACACAAAGCACCTGGTCCTGGTTGCCACTTGCCACGTCACCCAACACACCGCCCCACGGTGCCTCAACCTGAACTCCTCCCTTCCATGATCCACCACCTCAAAGTTGGACTTCCTCCCACGCTGGCCGCCTAGCCCGCACCAGACCTACATCTGCCTCCTGCCTAGAATGGCCAAGCCATACCCAGGCTCCCCGCGCAGTAGCTCCCCAGGTTTCGGCCGTCGTCCAACCTCGTTGGGATCAACCCGGGATACTACCTCCCGCATCCAAGCACGGCAAGAATCCTGCAGAACCCCCCCCCCTGGCCGAGCTCCAGGTAGTCGCCGCCCCTGCCCAGGTCGGCCCACCTCCTGTAGCAGGCCGCGCACCAGACCCCGAATGCTATCCTGGCCTCACCACATTCCACCTTCCCAGAGCAGGCCTTCCTTGCTCTACAGCGGCTTGTCCGCAGCTGCCCGGATGCCATGTATTTGGTCGCCGATGTCGTGTAGCCCGCCATAGCAAACTGTTGTCATCGCCCGCTGCCAGCACGACTCTCCCCTACCCTTGCAACAATGGACCCGGGTGCAGGTAACCTCCGTCACCACTTGTAGATTCCTGTTTTACCTCAATACCAAACCATGCATATCTTCCCGACCAAGTTAGGTCCGAATGGACCTGCCTGACCCAGATAAGCCAAGCACAGGCTTCGCTTGACCCATTATGGGTCAACGCATGTTTAGAACGCCCCTTTATGGGTCATAGTGGGGTTTTGAGACCTGAATCATATTTTAATAATTTTATTTAATTAATTAAATTACCGAATTAAATTAAATTAATTAATATATTAATTGTCGTTGAAAATAAATAAATTTATGTACCCGGATAAAATTAATTCAATTTAATTATTAAATTGAATTAAGTTCAATTAATTTAATTTTTACATTAAAATTATATTAATTAGAGGACCGATGATTAATTAAATTATTTTGAATTTATTAATTCATTTAATTTAATTAAATAAACCCTCGTACTTAATTATTTCATTTTAATTTTTATCACGCTTTATTTTTTCTGCCTTCTGGTCTTGAGCATCGACCTTTTTTTCTGCATTTAGTTATTTATTTAATCAATTAATTAAATGCGTGCGATGATTGTAATTAATTAAATGCATGTTATGCACATCATCTTTATCTTTTGGTTAAAATGTATAAGGGCCTGTGCGCCCAATATTTATATGATGTACATTGATACCTGATTCCCCCTCAGCTGTGCGAGAGTATCTTTGTATTTCGGATGAAAACAGCGAGTGACATGGACCCTGCTAAGATGACGCGCTGCACGATGGTGCAAGATGACACGTGGATTCAACCAAGAAGAGGTGGTACTCCAAGACGTGATGTCGACCCTTCCAAGACGTGGAGACATTCTAGAAGAACATCGAACATAAATAACAGGGCAAGATGCATCAAGAGTCAAGCATTTGACTCAGGTACGATGCCCTTAGGTCATTTAGATTCTCATGACCAATAGGGTAGTAGTTTACCTTTATGCATTTATTTATTATTTTATTCATTTTAGAACAGCGGGAAAAATACATAAAATAATAGATAATAAAATGCATAAAGAATCGGTGCATGTTTTTCTATTAAAGGTCAGTTGTGTGTGCAACAACATAGATTAACAAGTTTAATAGAAATGGATCGCATTCTGTTGAGGGAGAACCAATAAAACCCTCAAAGAAACTATTAAGTTAGAAACAGCCCTCCATCATTCAAGTTTGAACAAAACTGGGTGTTTGGGGTTCTGGTTATGCATTAACTGAGGGTTCCTCTTACTATTGGGGAGTTCTTATTGGTGTGGTGGGTCAACTTAACTAAAATTACAGCAAATAAATAGGCATATCTATCTTGTTTTAATTTTAGAGGCAAGTATTGAGTAAATCAGTAAATGATTTTTGAAGCTGGGTCTTCACTCAATAGATCAAGGAACCGCATGTTGATGTGGTTGGCCAGCCAAAAGCCTACCTTGGACACTCCGAGTAGTGGCGTAGCAATATCTTGTAGAATATGAGGGAGGTACATGGATCCTTTACACTATAATACTCAAGAGTATTCTGATTCTAGTATAGAGGGTTCCTAGAATTTGAAAATTTAGATGGAGATATTTAATGATTAAATAATCAGTATTGTCAAATTAGGTAATCACATAAAAGTACAATTTTCTAAAGTATATTTGTAGATAATGGCATGAAATACCATAATAAAACAGTGATAATTATTAGACAAAGTTAATGTCTAAACAAGAACGAAATTCAAATTGTAGTATTGACGTTTTCACACTACACTACCATAATTGAAATTCAATGTGCTTGTGTCCCAACCTGTTAAGCTACCTCAAGAAGTGAGGGTGTAAAACTGCTTATAGGAGACTCATGAATCAAGAATACGATGGATCTATCATAATGATAACATCAACATCTGATTTTAGTTGCGGTCTCTACACCACTACATGGATGATGATCACATGTAGTCTCATATCCAAGATCCTTTCGAGGAGAAAGTGAAGCAAGATTTGAATGTGATGATTGCACTGGAATTGTGTAAAGTGAAAGACAGTTCACAATCTTTCATGTAATACCATTCTTATACCTTTTACACCCAATTACTCTAGTTTAGTTTAAAGGTACAAAATAATGGTATTGAGTAAGCGCTCGATTACCTTTAAGATAACATTATCCAAGTAATGAGAATATTGAAGATAACGCCATCTTTTATTCTTATAGTGAATACATTGATTGACAAGTTGAAAAGGCCTATGGAAAGTTATGTCAAAGTCACCTTCGTCATTGTTTCTGATGCTTTCATTGGGGCACACACGTCCATCATGTAGAGGACACGCAACTATTGCCCCACATTTCCACTTTACAAAGGCAGGCATCATCCGCTCCTTATTCAAGGAAATCTACTTCTTGATCGAAATGGGATGATGGGATGTCGGTTCTTCCTTCCGTGGATTCCTCCTCGGAGCTCGTCACATAGTCCCAATATCCATCATTGACTTAAGGCATTGTTCAAGAAACTCTTCTGGGTGCCATATCTTCATGGACACCAGTTAATTACATTGATTATTTTGAGATATTCCATGGGGTCTTGTCAGGGCAGCAATCTTCGGTTAGGGGAGTAGTCGCGTTGGCCATCACTGTCGTGTCATGATGATGGGGGGTTGACATGTTTGTCTTTTGTCCCTTATTATATGGCTTCTTTAGGTCATGGAAGCCCAAGGTATCCCACATCAAATATGGAGAATTGTATGCCATGGGCATGTATTTGAGGTTTTCCTCATCTTACCATGTTTAGCATAGGGTATGCCGCAAGTTTAACGTCCATCGGAGATGGATCGGACTGATCGAAACACTGATTAGAGTGGATCAGATGGAGGAACCCCCTGGAGGGAACACCGATATTGGGGCCAACGTGTTGGTGGATGAGCGAATGCTGTTAAACGGAACAGGGAATGGGGTGTCATGATTCCACCGGGATGTGGAGGCCCGAGTGAGGATTAGGATGAGTGATGGAAGGATCTGTGAATTGGATGGTGGATGGGATTGAACCGTCATTGGGTGATGATGGGTTTGGGCTTGAGACTCTATGAAACTTCATACGTATCCCCATGGCAGGGAATCAAAGTCCGCATAGTTCTGTGAGACGATGGGACACCTGGGGAGGAGACCCGTGAGAATGGACTCATGGATGGGACCCAGAAGAAGTGGAATCTCTAGGTTAGGGCATGAGCATCCCAAGACACATAAGCTTGAGTGAGAGATCAAGATGATGAGGGAGTGATGGGATCGAACCACATGGAGGCTTCCTACGTATCCCCGTGGAAGGCAATGAATGTCCACATAGTTCAGGTGGAATTTGGTGATTATGCCCTGAGGCGGCCCATGGGGTCAGTAAACCGACGTAAAGGTGGACCTGGGGTCCTTATGGATGGTGGGATTGAACCTCGTAGAGGCTTCCTATGTACCATGCCTTGGCATTGATCAAATTCATCATAGTTTGGGATGGTGGATACAGTTTATCGTCATGTGGGACGGGGGAGAACCTGACGTGAAGGTAGTCGGAATGACCGGGTGGTGGGCTTGAACCTTGTAGAGGCTTCTTACGTACCATGCCTTGACAAGGATAAAAGTCCTCGTAGTTCGGGATGGTATGAAGCATATACTCTGAGCTGGACCAGGTGGTGGTGAACCGATGCGAAGGTGGTCGGAACGACCGAGTGGTGGGCTTGAACCCTGTGGAGGCTTCCTACGTACCATGCCCTGACATGGATAAATGTCCCCGTTGTTCAGGATGGTTTGTGGCTTATACTCTAAGGCGGCCCAGGTGGTGGTGAACCGACGTAAAGCACTTGGAACGACTGAGTGTTGGGCTTAAACCTCATGGAGGCTTCCTACGTACCATTCGTTGACATGGATCAAAGTCTCCATAGTTCGGGATGGTATGGGGCTTACACTATGAGGCGGCCCAAGTGGTGGTGAACCGACATGAAGGCAGTCGGAATGACCAAGTGGTGGGATTCAACCTCATGGAGGCTTCCTACGTACTATGCATTGACATGGATCAAATTCCCCATAGTTCAGGATGGTATGAGGATTACACTCTGAGGCAGCCCAAGGTGTTGGTGAACCTACATTATGACGGTCGGAATGATCGGGTGGTGGGGTTAAAACTAATAGAGGCTTTATACGTACCATGCCTTGACATGGATCAAAGTCCTCGTAGTTTGGGATGGTGGATACAGTTTATCGTCATGCTGGATGGGGGAGAACCTAATGTGAAGGTAGTCAGAACGACTAGGTGGTGGGTTTGAATCTCGTGGCGGCTTCCTATGTACCATGCCTTGGCATGGATCAATGTCCCCATAGTTTGAGATGGTAAGGTGCATACACTCTAAGGTGTCTCAGGTGGTGTTCATGGTCGATGATTTCTCTAAGCTCACGTGAGTCATGCTCGGTGTGGGAAACAAGAGATATCAGAGACCTGACAATCATGTCGCGAAAGGTGCATCCGTGAGGAATGGGGTGGGGCTTACACTCTGAGGCATCCCAAGGAGAAAACAGGGGCTTATGCGTGGTTCTCAGCCCAAGAAGTCGGGGCTTACTCCAGGATAGAGGCCTGAGGGTGAAAAAGTGTAGTGGGATAAGGATTTGGTACCGAAGAAAGGAGAAGCACCGTTTCCCACCATTCCATTCACTGGCCCTGGGGACCAAAGAAAAAATGAGGAGCAGGGATGCTGCCTCCTGCAAGGAAAGCTAGGGGCTTACACCAAGGTGGCTTCCCTTTCTTGTGAACAAACTCCGCTCCAATAATGAGGATATCATCCCATGTCAGGGGTTATCCCATCCCTGTTGAGAAGAGTGGGCATGGAGAATGTCCATGGCCGGGGACCCTGCATGTGAAGAATGGGGTGAGGTCACAATTTACCATTATGTGATGAGGATGATGGTGCTTATAATTTTAACATCCTCCATCTCAGATGAAGTGGGTGCGCTCCGCACCCCTAGGTCTCACATAACCGATACCCACTTCTCCTTGATGCCGAGAGGGTACAGGAAACGTCATGGTGAGGGGGTGTCATGGAGCGAGCCATCGAGGGGTCCACGTTAGCGTGGCTATGCGAAGAATCAATAGCCGTTAGCATACCGATGCGAAGAAGAATAAGGCGAAGCAACACAATGGAAAGAATCATCCAAGGGACTACGAAGTTACTTCCTAAGAGCCTAGAATGTCATACAGAAAAATGGTGTATGATGTGGATGCCTGAAACATGAGAGTCACTCGTGAATGGAATTCATAAGAAGAGCATCGGACACTCGCGCAAAGGTACGCCCAAGGAGAACGGGGAATGCGAGTGAAGGGGTAATCGAGGAGCGCCGAGGTGAGGGGTCCCGGAGAGTTGCACACAACCTTTGAGGCTTGTGCAAGAAATAAAAAGTCCTGTGTGAAAAACACCGGGCTGGTGCAAAATCACTAAGGATCACACATAAAACTGGAGCCTAGGTTTTGCACCCAAATAGAAAGAATTGCGCGCAAGGAGTATGAATTGTGTGAAATTGGGAAAGGCTGCGTGCAATGACTAGGGTGTGTGCAATTAAAGGGAATTGTGCGCAATTTCCTAGGGTGCGTGCAATTGAAGGGGATTGCATGCAATTTCTTGGGGTGTGTGCAATTGAAGGGGATTGCACCCAATTGGTCGACCTATGTGCAAGTTAAAGGGATTGGGCGCATGGGGCGGACCCCAAAGGGAATGGAATTCAGTCTTAAACCAAGGGGATCTCACATGAAGCTAATCACCAAGGTGACTTAGTGTGAGAAGAATTAGTACATGAATGCCATCTTTGCACATGTGGAAGGAGAATTTAGTGCATGAGAGATGGTTTGAATTCTTCAGCCTGGAAGTCGAAGGGGTTAAATTCTATTTATAGGAATCCAGGGGCACGGAAAATAGCTCGACATGAAATAATAGTGTGTCGAGGGCAGTAGTGTGTAATTTCTACCGCACTGAGCGGGGGCGTGAAATATTTTTTTTCCACGCCGCGTAACTCTCGCAAATCTCGGAACATTATGTGCAGGGCATAATTTTTTTGCTCATTTGGAATTTTTTTCATGTGACCCCCCCCCCCCCCCCGCCCCCCCGGATTAGGTCCCCAGATTTGAATATGACTTCACTTTCTCATTTTGAAACCTTCTTCATCACTTGAGCGTTTTTTGGTGCCTACTAATTCCCCCCTCAGAATTGGATCAGTGAGGGGTCGCGATGGTCGGATTCCAGGGGAAACGCCGAAATGCAGAACTCCGCGGGGTCCATGCACGCAGAACACCTGGAGAGGTATGCAAAACCCAAGGGGGGCACAGAATCCGCTTATCGTGAAGGCACGTAAAGTAGGATTTGCCTATAAAAACTGTCACAGGTCCCATGACCCTTGCGAATTTCCTCTCATGACAAGCTCCGAGCTCTCAGGTGAAAATATTCCTCCGGCCCCGCGCGAAAAACCGCTCCGGCTGCGTGCAATTCTGCCAATATCTGGTGTTGTTTTACGCGCAATCCCAGGGTGTTTTGCGCCATCGTTTGATATTTCGCAACAGCCACTCAAATTTCACACCACCTTCTCATATTCTACGTCAGCTACTTGAGCACTTGCCTGAAGAAGATGGTCACAAACCAGGCTGATGAGAGATAAGTCACTGCTCGAAGGGCTAAAATGGTCTCCAACCTAGTGGTTTTGGGCGCAAAAAGGGTTGTCTCCAATATCCATACCATTTTCAATATGCTAACCCCTACCCAAAAGGTGTACGCCCTATCCAACAACCTACCTCTATGGGACTTCTGTATCTTAGAGGAGGTCCCTTTGCTGGGTTTCAAGGTGGATACACCACAGTCATGGGTGACCCGTGAGGACGATATCCCTCGATACCACATCACCAACAACGGTCATCCTACCAGAGTAACTAGGCACCTGGACATTTACATCCTGAATCCCAAGACTAGGACCATTGTTGGGGGTGACCCTATTATAGAGGTCTCTCTGACCCTCTATTCAAGCACCTTCCATCAGAGCATCACTTATGAGGCTAAAGGCTGGCTGTAGGACTGGGAGCAGCGGTTCAGAGGCAACTTCACCTGTGAATATGCCTGGGAATACTGGGCTTTCCATACATGTGACCAATTCGGGGTCGAGCTGTGGCATATCGTCTTATTCAAAGCGGTGTGGACATCTCAATTTCACTTCTACCACCAGCACGATCTCAGTCCAGAGTTGTTCACTCAGTGGTCCCCCGATACTAATACCTTCCATCTTCATCATGGGGAATTCGGTATCATCCTTTGGGACATTCATTGTATCAGGGGTATCCCTTTGGAGGGCCACCAATATGATTCATTCCTTCCACCAATGAGCACCTTGGGAGATGGTTCAAGAACCCCCATGCTGTAATGGAACTTACTGGAGTTGGAAAAGGAGAGGATGGGGGTCAAGGACTTCCTGAAGGACATTGCTTACAAGGACTGGTTTAGCCTGTTCCTAGAGAGGGAACCAGCAGTCAAGATGCCAGGGCGAGGGAGACAGTATCCAACCGTGGCATAGAGAAGCAAGATCAGATCATACTAGAGGATCCTAGAGGCATGGGCACTACTAGTCATGGGGATATAGCATAAATGAGATTCCGGACCCGAATGTTCAGTACGCCGGATTTCTCACCACATTCATATGTGGGTGGCTCTTCTCGATGAGGGACGTAAGGATTGAAGTCCGTCCAGAGACCCTGGTGATGGCTAGCATCATGGCCACCAACTAAAGTTTCAATCTGGGGGTCCCCATGCTGGCTCGTCTGTACGCCATTCTACGACGCATCTCAATAGGGGGGTCACCTAGGAGAATCTGTGGCCCCTTCCAGATCTTCTAAGGCTAGTTTTCGACTAACTGAGATGGATAAACCTTCTTGAATGCCATCCGTCCTCCAGAAAATGGCTCGTGACCTTCCCTGCTGAAACTTTCCAGGGTCATGCTACTGACGCTCAATGAGGAGGGAGTAAGGATCAGAATTGGTAACCACGCCAACTTTGCCTTCATCCCATTCCCCTCCCCAACAACCAGATGATATAAAATGGGCACGGTTCACTGGATCAGAAGGAGTACTTCCAGAGCATCAGAGGTTATGTGCAAGTGTCCCAGATTGATGGTAAGATCTTCTAGGAGCCTTATGTGCTATCCATTTTTTCCAGACAGTTTGGGTGCCTCCAGCAGATTCTGAAAAAGGAATACACATATGTTTGGGAAGAAAGGCATCCTTGTGTTCTTCGTCAACTATGGATGATGTTAACGACCTAAGGCTCTAGCGACATCACCACCTTTCCTCCCACCGGAGTTGAGGTTGGCCTGTCAACCGAGTATGCCAAACATTGGGCCATAGAATACCCCGAGGGGATTTTGCGGAAGCGAGTTCCGCAACTCAAGGTCACCAGTATAGAACCCAAGCAACAAGAGAGTAGGAAGATTTCTGCTAGAGGGGGATGATCAGAAGCACGTTGGACAATAGGGACCACACAGGCCGGGACCTCCGCAGTGGGGACATCGCATGGCATGGCCACACCCTATTCGCCTAGTGGAGGAGGGTCCCATGGAGAGAATAGAGAAATTCTCGAGAAGCATATAAGATAGCTGCTTCAACCTTCTCAAGACGCCATTTTCCCTATGCTATGGTCGGCCGGGCTAAACCTACGGTAGTCAGTGAGTACCGAAGCCCTCTGGAAGAAGATATTGTGAGATGGAATCCAGCTGCCAGATGTAGGGCTTGTTTGAGTTGTCGACAGAGTGAACTTCCATCGACGACATGCATATCTGACAAGCATGGATATGTACGCATGCCAACGGGGTCGCCGTGTGGAGACACCTTTCTTGGTTAATGTGATGCTCGACCAGGAGCATGATCCGGAAACGATGTCGTCGGGGGATGATAACAACAATGATGAGTCGAAGGGAAATGAGACAGAAGATGAGGAGGCATAAGGAGAAGGTGAAGGTGAAGGAGAAGAGGAGCCTGAAGGTGAAGAATCTTCGGGGGTGCCCCACCAAGGGAGTCTCCGGGAGAGCGGCGAGATCATTAACTCTGATATAGAAGTGACTGAGCTTCTTGAGGTATGCTTCAACCCTTATCTATTGTCCTCCTTTATCCAATATCTTATAAAATGATTAATCCACTCCTTATCTTACTCAGGAGCATATTGGTGCTGATCAAGAGTCACCAGTCGACGGAGGTGGGGAAGTGCAAATGGAACAAGGTGGGGCACTGATGCCCATTATCGAACTGACTAGAACTAAGGGATCCCCCTATATGACAGATCCAGCAGCGGCCATAACACTAGAGGTTTGCACCTTTGGTTCCTATAGGTTCCTTTATTTGATACCAGTATTTACCGTCATAGGAATAAATTAATCAGGGTGATCCTTTTCTGTACAATGATCACGGCCTTGGAGGATCGTCAGGCTGCTGAGCTCGGGCCATCCACGAGTGAGTCAATGGAAAACATACCGCCCTATCCAGGACATGCCTCTTAAACCGAATCGGCCCTGATAATTTGTCAGAAGAGAGCGGTGGACATCAGTGGCGCTGCTGTCGTGGCAGGCCTGGAAGTTGACGAAGGTACCACCAGGGTCGAGGCGAGAGATGAATGTCGCCCAAACACTGAAGATCCAAACCCCCTGGGGGGAATATCTGAGGAAGACCTTGCTGCTAGCATGCTGGCTGTTTTCCCTGTCTATCAGCCCGCTGATCATGAGGAAATTGATGATTCAGACTCGGAAGCGGCTGAGGAGAGCCGGGTGATGCGACACAATGGGTGGAAGTGAATCCGTAATTTTCTTAGTCAGCCTCAGATAGAATGGCTGATGCGGATGGGATCACTCCCACCTATCTACATTTTCTGTGTTCTGCAGGGGAAATGCTCAATGCCTTCACTTGACGGTCTGTGATTTCATGGCATTGAAGATGCATGAGAGTAGCCAGCACTTCGATGTCACCTAGTTTTAGGAGGATTCAGGGAGTAACCAAGCATTTATGATGGTTGAGAAGGAGGTCTGACACCTCGAAGAAAAGGCCAAAGAAAATGAGCTATTCTTCTCAAACTGTTCTAAGCTTGTGGAGTAGTTGAGGGCAGAGCTGGCAGATGCCCAAGAGCAACTAGTGGAAATGAGTCACTGGATGACTGAACTTCAAACTGAATAGGTGTGGGGATGGTCTAGGGTTAGAGAACTATGATTTGTGGCCACTGATGAAGAGAGGATCCTCAGGGGGCGGGAAGCAGTCGTGGATGCCACCAGCCAATAGGTAGAGGCGTTGGAACGATCCATCCAAAAAGGCGACCCCTAAAGGCCCTATTTTTTCCAAACCCATAAAATTATTTTGCCTTACTACTTATTATTTTTAACTGTAGGTATGAACAAATTTATTTAATTGTCCCCTTATTTTAACATGCTAAACCATAATCTCGAAATAAATAGCAATCCATTCCTAATCTCACGTGGGATGTACCCAATGTGAGAAACAAAGGATGCTCATACTGTCAATTCATTTGATCGTGGGAGAATCAACCAAGATTTGGGAATTTGAGATTCAAATATGAATTTCTGAGGAGAAGAGGGAGGCCCGATCAAAGGAAGAGAACCTCAGACTGATCGATGTATCATATTCTCAACATGCTCTAGGGAACGAGCGGGGCAATGCTAGTGGCATTAGAATCAATCCAAACATATGGGAATAAAAAATGTGAATCACTTTATCCAAAATTCGAAACACTATGGGAGGGGAAGGGAAATAAAGGAAAACTATTGACCATGTTCAAAACACAGCATCTCTATTGCGTTATCCTGAAATGGGGACAAAAAATGAGGGTCGACCACTGCCATGTTCGCAACGTGAGACCTAACTCAAAATATCGCCCATTAGTCTTCCTGAACATTGTCCCAGGACAGTAGGTGGACCATAAGCCAAGCATCCATACTGTTAGTGGGTCCCCTCAGATGTGGAAGAGGATGAGGGTCCGAATAAATGGAACACAAGGAATGGAAGGTGAAGTGGTGGTTTGTTCAAATAGAATGAAACACTCTTGAAATTTCACCACCGTGGTGGAAGAACATTAGGTGGGCGCATTAATCTGGTCATGAATCACTCTTACTTTTAGATAGGACATCTCTGGTGAGGGAGCTGCCACTCTCCAATGTCACTATGGGGAATCCCGAACTTGTTCCGGGAAAATGATGCAGTTACACAACTCCCCAAGGGATCAGACCAAGGGGACGATAGTGAGAAAGGGAGGGATTTGTGATTCCCAGGGCTGGACCTGAGATGAAATGTTTGGGCTTCCCTACGTATCCCATAAGGATGAGAATCAATACATATGTAGTTCTGGATAGGGTCTTAGTTGAAGGTCTTAGAACATAGACCATGGATCGGTAAGGAATGTAGGGGACACATGGTAAGGTGATTATGAAACCCGGCATGAATGAGGATATAGGTCCAGATTACCATGTGTTCCTTGGGGAAGTGTTTAGGTCAAGGGATCGAACACGATAGATAGGCTGGGCCCATGGGGTAGTTTTCGGGCGATCCTATGTATCTCATGAGAATGAGAATCAATCCATACGTAGTTTTGGGGGATGACACGGTAAGGTACCAATGCAAAGGAGGAAAGGAGCGTGTGGGTCTATACCTCACACCAAAAGAAGCGGTATTTAATGTATCTTGTTTGTCCTTTAAGGTGAAGGGTTTTTTTGTGAAGGGAAATGCCTAGGGTAGAAATTCATGAAATTTCCCCATGAATCAAGCTGTATACATGTGTCAACAAATGGTATGGTGGATGGCCGATACCCAACGTGATGTACCCTATGATGAGGTCATCACAATGCAGTGCTTTTTTTCGTCATACAGCCGGGACGATATCATTACAGTTTAGGGTTATGTGATAGGACCAGATAGCACAGTTTAAATTCATATTGCTTGGACATGATGGAATGTGCATTACGCTGAGGACGAGGTCCACATCATCACCGTGCACAACTCTGAGAAAGGATCCTCGGGCCAAAATGCCAGTAAGGGTCATAGAATAAGGGTTAGGAGAAACTAGCTTCCAATTGATCTGGACCTGGAAACGTGATGTTCGGGTGATCCCACATATCCCAGGAGGATGAGTATTATGCCGCACATAGTTCTTAGAGAATATCTCAGTTTACCGTCTTAGAGCATAGACCGTGGGAGCCCCTAAGGATGTCATATTGCATCTTTGTCCCCCTGACGTGCAGAGGTGCACTGAGGGATAGTGACAAGAGTGTCGAAATTCAACATGGAAATGATGGGGTGGAACATAATGTGAATCATGCAACCAACATTCACGGCCAGAAGGGGCTGGCGTGGCAACAGAGGATTACTGCTGACCATGTTCGCAACACAACATCCTGTCGCGTTAGCCTGAAACGGGGACAAAAAAATGTGCATCAACTGCTGACCATGTTCACAACGCGGGACTTGTATTGATTTGTTTTCTGAAACCCTCAGGGACGTTGGCCAATAATTATAGGGGATCCATTATGTATAACATCCATACCGTTATTGGGGTCCCTACGGGTGTGAAAGATAATGGAAGCCCAAATGAAGAGGAACACAAAGCCTGACATGTGAATGGAAACTTTCCCAATTTGAATTTGATAGTCCAGGTCCTAGACTACAGTACCCTTGGACACATCGGCGAACCACTGTAATGGGTCGTGGGGCTCAACCTGAGAGGGGATGGAGCTAAAATCTAAATTTTCGGGCGGTCCTACGTATCCCATAAGAATAGTAATCAAGACACATGTAGTTATTGAAGGTGTAGTTTAACGTCATGCGAGACGACATACAGTTTAATGTCATGCGAGACGACATACAGTTTAACATCATGCGAGATGACATATAGTTTAACGTCATGCTGGACGACATACAGTTTAATGTTGTAACACCCTGAGATTTTATGAGACATATTATTGTCTTTGATGTATTCTATTATACACTACACCAAGATTATCTTGTACTATACGCAACACCGTATTAGCTTGAAGTAAACACAACACTATTCTTGGCTCGTGTTACACACAATTTCAAGTTCTTTTTGTGTAAATTATTCTACGCAACATTAAGTATATATTTTGTTTAATGTATAAATGAAAGAAGTTCTAGTTATGTTATACGCAACACCAAATAGAGCTTTCACTACATGCAACCCTGACTTGGTTTGCATTACACGCAATCAAGACCTTCCTCGATAGCGTGTGTAGTACGCAATACCGAGTTTCACTAAATAAGATATTATTATAATATTATTATGAACTAGCCGTTATGAATATTAATACCCACTTATTAAAATTTTATAAATTTTTTCTTTGAAAATGGTCTTCATTATTGGATTTGGAATATCGAAATTATCCTAGGGTAAATTTTTTGTATTTTTCTGTAAACTTTCATTTTTTGATGAATAGTGAAAACACTGGGTTAATATTTAAAAACCGAATTTTTATTTAAATAATTATTATTTTTATTTAAATTTATTTTAGGTCAAAATCGATACATAATACCTATATAAGTTCAATGTAATTGATTGGAGTCATTTTATAATAATTTGAGATATATAAAAATTTTATTGATCTTTTCACCGTCTTTTACCTACCTCCTAGGAGAATTTGAAAATTTACATAAAACATAATTTTACCCCTTCTGTGAGTGGAATTTCAAAAATCTGAGAGACATAGTTAATATCAAGGAGTAAAATGTGGTTCAATAATATAAAAATAATTTTTGGTGAACAGTAATTTTTTACTTTTATTTACCATGGTAAAAACTATATTTGGTAATTAAGGGTAAAAATGATATTATTATTACATAAAACATGTCCTAATTCTATTATATAAGTATAATTCTACCCAAAAGAACCTTATAAATATAATATTATCATTTAGGTCCACCTGGATTAGATTAGGTCATTTATTATTATTTAATTCAAAGAAGAGTTAAAAGAGATAAAATCAATGTTTAATAACTAACATATTTTTAATAAAGGGTTATACATAAGATAAATTATACTATAAAAATTCATTAGAAAGCTAACACTATTTATTACATAATTGAATTTTATTTATAATTTTTATACATTAAATAATTTAATTTATTTATTAAACAATGATGATGTAGTAATTACCTTATTAATGAAATATTAACACAATTGATGTTATAAATACCCAAATAATTGTAATTTAATCCTTTTATAAATTCCAATAATTTTTTAGGTTAATATGACATGTTAGTATTGATTTAATTAATATTATTAGAACTAATCATGCTCTTATGATTTTCACACAAATCAATTACCAAATAGTGTCAAAATTGACATAAAATAGTTTTTAAAAAAATATTATATTATTAATTTCTATTCTATTCTTAAAAATATAGGGTTCGTCCAAATGACTTAGATAAGGTTATATATATTAATAATGAACCAATTTTTGTTCATTTGGCTTGTTATAGTATGTTTATAAACCATATAGTGTAATAAAACAAGAAGACACGGTAAACGCTAAATTATTTAACTTAGAGTTAAATATAAATGAAAGGTTAAAATAGTAAGCTAAACTTGTCTAAAACCTATTTGTTGAGAGGATTTAGACCCATTACCACTTTATCTTAGAAATAAGTACCTTTGGATCCATTATTAACCAAATAAGACTTTATTATAAAATAATATTTTAGGTTTTTTCTAAAGTGCCCCTCTCCTCCCTTATAAAAGGGAACCTCCTCCCTCTTCTCTTTACACAATTTTGAGCCTTCAAGCTCGGCCAAACCGTGACCATTTCCCTTATATACTTCCCTAGAAACATAATAGAGGTTCTTTTCTCCTCAAAATACCAACTCTAGTGCTGTAAGAGGAATCTTAAAAGAGGTTTGTCGAAGAAGAGGTAATCTCTTCTACCGATTCATTCAAGTTTTCTTTCTTCTTCAACTTCTTCTTCTTTAGTTGTTTCATTATAAAGTAATAACATCAGTATAAATAATATACTGATATGTTATTATAAATATTAATCAAACCCATTTCACCTTCTATCCATCCTACAGAAAATGAAATCACCGAGCGTGCGTATGTACGGAATACCGTCTCCACGCCATGGTGTAATCTGTTTTTCCACCACCACATTACTTGGATGGGTATAATGGTGTAAAGAATAACAATATATAGTTATTATAACATCATACAGATTCTGAGATATTATATCATCCACTCCAATTCAATTCAATAATTACGGGAATGATATCATCACTCGTGCGTATGTACGGATTACCATCTCCACCATGCGATGAGATTGATTCTCCATGTTAACCATTCAATAATGATTATAAAGTATATATAATGAATAATAATGAAATATATGACATTATAAAGCTACTTGATTAATGTATATATATATATATATGACATCTACTTACTTCCATTAAAGTCAATAATGAATGCAAAACAACATTCATGTGTATGTACGGCCTACCGTCTCCATGAACGGTGTATCTCATTTAATTTATCTAGATATTATATATATATACTGAATATATATGATATATAAATCATGATATATATTTTTTAAGTAATTAAATCATGATATAAGTAATACTAATATCAAGAACAACAAGTCCGAACACGTACAATAAATAAAACGATTTTACCAAAAACGCTGCTTTAACATGGAATTTACAAAAGAACTGGTAATATAAAGTCATAAGTGAACCACATATGATATCATAACAATGAATATGATTCTATAATAATTCATTGAAATTATTTAAATCATTAAACAGGAGGTTCAGATACATATGAATCATATCAGTCCTAAGGTATGGGATAACCTTTCCAATCTTGTTTTTATCCGAGATTGTTTAATCGTAAGTATTTACTGGGGTTATATTCATCATCCATGTCCCTATTTTCTAATAATGGTTTCATGTATGTTTAAAGTCCTTTTTAACCATTTTTTACTTTTACTACATGGTATGTAAGGAATCATTCTTTCGTTTACCATATGAGGTACTTATTGACTTTTTTGTCAAAAGTACGAGAAGAATGTTTTTTTAACTTATATGGCATGAACTGATTTTTATGGTTTCATAATGCCTAATTTTCATGAATATTCCTCTACAATATTTCATTATTATTTTCAAAAAAATAAATTTATTTTAAAATTGAATGGAATTTTGTGAAAAGAAATTGATTTTGAAAAAGAAAGGATATTTTCCTCAAAAATTCATTTGAAGTGTTTTGTCAAAACAATTTTCCATCTAAGAAGAAATTATTAAGTATGATTATGTTTCAAGTATAATGTACCATTATTTACATGGTTTAGTTATTCTTATGATGAAATGATATCCATTTTTTATATGGATTACATTTTTATGGGATGATGTTTATGAAACCCATTTTATTCTTCGGGTTATGATGAATGATTTATGTTTATTTTGTGGAAAAAGTAAGAATGATTTCATTATGAGATGAGTGGGACCTATATCTCCCTCCAATACATTGGGTAAATATTTAGATCTCATGAGATAGACATGGCTGGAATGGTAAGTTAATCTGATTCGGTGATACAGGACTGGAACGAGGAGTGAACTCGATTCAGAAAGGTACTTTGTCCACTAAGATGGTCTTGACAGCAATGCCTTGGCTACTATGGAAATCATATCATATGCTTAATGGTTTCCCACAATTACATTTTTTATTCCCATTCTATTTTATCATGATTTTTGTTATATTATGATCTAAGTCTTATGTACTTTATTCTTTATGTCATTGCTTAAGATTTTGATGTTTAAACATTATGTTCATGTTTTTAAGTTAAAATATATATGGTTTGTTTAATTTTCTCCATGATTACCCTTACTGGGCATTTGAGATCACCCTTTATATGTTTCATTTTTCCGAGGATATAAAGAAAGGTTTTAGGTAAGAAAACAAAGGGAAAAGATCATTATGGGAGATGTTGAAGATCTTTCACCATGATTAGAAGATTATTTTTTCCGAGTTTCCAAAGACACTAAACTATTACGGTCCTTGTGTGTTTGATTTTGTTATGTATTAAGTATTCCAAATAAGTAATGTAATGTCTATGTACGTCAGGCTATGGGTCACTAAAGTTGGTATCAGAGGAAAGTTTTAGTTAACCATTGGAAACTAGGATGAGAAAAATTTAGTGAGATCCCTAGAGATATTTCTAAGATATGTCTAGGGATGACCCTAAGGATAAGTATACGTATAGGTTATAATCCTAGAATTATGGTAAAAAAATTATTATTAAACCTAAGTTGTTATATATTTAAAGTAATCCCCCTTTATTATGACGTTTTCCTATCATGATTTTTCCTCTCAAAATATTCTTTTTGGGTTGTAGACGATGGCTGGAACCCGAAGGAACCATGTTGACCAATGTAATGGACGATGAATGATTTTCCTCCTAAACAAACCAGAATTATGGGAGATGGAGTGAAAAATCTTATTTCAATACTTACACAAGCTATGAATCATTCTGGAAATCCAAATGAGGAGATAATGGAACAATATTCTATTGAGTCTTTCATGAGGCAACATCCACCTATTTCAATGGGTCTTCCGATCCACTTGTTGTTGAAAAATTGATCAGTACCGTTGAAAATATATTTTCCATACTTCGCTGTTCATAACATGAAAAAGTCATTTTAGCTATTTACCGTTTAGAAGGTGACGTAGACCAGTGGTGGACTCTAATTAAGAATAAAAGGCCCCAAGATAAAATTGAATCCATATAATGGGATGAGTTCAAGAACTTGTTTTTCAATAAGTACTTACCTTGTATTCTTCAAACAAAAACGGAAAAGGACTTCCTTGAGCTTAAGTAGAAGGATGATGAATCTGTTGTTATATACGAAGTGAATTTTACAAGGCTTGCAAGGTATGCATCTGGCTTTATCATCCAACATGAAAGTAAAGTTGATCAATTCTTCAGTGGTTTAAAACCAAGTCTTCAAAGGGAATTAGCTATAGGAGACTTTATTAGCTATGAATAAATTGTGCATTGTGCTATCTAGGTATAACTGGAAGTTGGTGTCAGATATCCATCTCATGGTTTTGACAAAAAAACAAAAGATGGAGTTCAAGGAGAAATCTCAGAACAATGGTGAAAAGAATATGAATGTTTTTTTATGCTCAAAGTGTGGAAAGAATCATGGTGGATATTCCCTAAAAGGTACTAGAAAATGTTTTATGTGTGGAAAGGAAGGTTATTGAGATGTTGATTGTCGAAGTGATGGGAAAAATGTAACTAATGATGTGAATAGAGAAAATACCATATAGAATTCTCCACCAACACTTAAATGCTTTAAGTTAAAGAAATGGGGCATTATGCTAATAAATTCTCTAATCCAAGGGTTAATTATGACCGATGTGAGCAACCTCTTAAGGCAAAGGATAAAGGGAAGTAACATGTGATCACTATTTGTGATGTTGAATATGACAATGATGTTGTGGAATGATTGAGTTTTTATGTAATGGGATTTCAAAATAGTATCATTGAATCTCATTTATGGTATCATGGAATTTTGGAATATCTATGGATTGGTTTTAAATAATTATATGGTACCGGTAACCATGAAAAGTGATTGAAATATTTTTGGAAAGAATATGATATTCACATAATGAAGGGATAAAGAGAAAATGAAATAAACTCATGACTGGTATAAGGACAAAGTAATATCATGGTTTCAGTATATATAAATGTTGGGATTTTGGTATGTGGAAAGAGTTTTCTTTTGAAAGCATTCACATTTTCACTATGGTTCAATGGGTATTCATTTTTCAAGAGAATACATGATTAAGGTATTCACATGTTTGGAATTTGATCAACAAGATATATCGTATGATATATGGGGGATAAATGATGGTATTCACATGCTTGTTTTGTGACCTTTCAAGTAATCGTTTTCTTTATACTATGAGATTAGACATATGTATTTTTGATAGGCCTAAATATTTGAATGGATTATGTTGGAGATCAGATAGTATTGTTTAAGGATAGAACCTTTTTTTGATATTATTTCTGGAATGTTATAATAGTGTAGTTTTAGAAAAAGGGACAACATGCAGGACGGGCGACAACCCGTCGCTCCAGACAAGGCTGCAGGAATCGAACCCACAACCGAAGTGCTACAAGACATTATCGCCTACCACTGGCCTATAGGAAGTCCCTGGTTAGTATAAACTAGTTTTATTTTATTAATCAGGATGATAGATAATGTATAAGTTCATTTTGGAACCATATCCGATTAATCTCACCATAGATGGACTTATGTATATAAATTTTGCTAACTTATCTTTGAGACATATGTAATGACCTATCATTCTATTTCATGATCTGCTAAAAATTCGCAAAGGACAAATTCAACTTCATTTCTGTAAGAGATGAAGTGGAAATGTTTCGATGCACGAGAAACGTTGAGATTGTACCAAAATCAAGTAAGTATTTCTATTAATTCAAAATTTCTTCAACATTAGGGAAATTCTCTTGAAAACCAAAAATGTTGTCCTAGTGCCCTCATATATGATGAATCAGATTGTACCTTAGATCATCACAAATTTATGGTATTATGACTGTTGGCTATTTTCATAGCCATGTTCTCTACCACTCTTCATCTAAACATGATGGTTATATTTCTCTTCCATATCCATATTTACACCTATATTCTCCTATGTGGAAAGCCAGTGATGAGTTACTTTGGGTATCCATTATGTTTCTAACTCTCATTTTTAAAATGATGATTTAGTATTTCTTTTTACGATGTGGGTTTCTATGAATGAATCTTTAACGCCTCGACCCCAGTTACCAAGAGTCAGTGCATTATTTTAATAAATTGGAATGATTACAAGGAATCAAGTCCCGATGGACCGATCGGTTTAGTAGTCTTGGAAAATCAATTACATGCATGAATGTTACATTATACTTTATAACATACAAAATAACATAAATAATCCTTTATGAATGCCATTATTCCCTGGATTAACCCTACATATCAATCAAAATACACTTCTTAGAATCCTAGGGAAAATAAAACATAGAAAGGGGTGAGCTCAGATGCTCGGTAAGGATAATAATATAGCATAAACTTTCATAAATAAGAATAAACATTTAAGGTAATGTATAACTAAAACAAAATCTTTTTAAACTTGAACTTCAGCATAATATAGGAAAAAAATAAAATGAAATAATTCAATTTACTTATTCAAATGGATATTCTACTAGTCGAATAATCACATGCAATATTAATAACCAATTTCATAATGATGGAATGCATAATGGTGAACTTTAATTTTTGTGTCAAGGTCTCGTGCCAAGACCTCAGGGATAACTGTAATCGGAACCCAACCCGGAGTTCCTCTTATAACCGGACACCAACCCCGAGTGCCTCTACTAACCAGACACCAACCCCGAGTTCCTCTAATAACCGGACACCAACCCGGAGTGCCTCTAATAACAAGACACTAACCAGGAGGGTCTTCTGTAACCTAACCCCAACCCGAAGGGCCTACTTTTACCTGTCCACAACCCGGAACATACTAGTCCAACACATTCATCTTAAGAAGAGGATGAAATATAACATAAACATTCGTATTAAAACTAGCATAAAAAATGCCAAAACATTAATCATGAACCATTAGTGGCATAAAAATAACTAATCTATAGTCAAACATGTCATAAAACCTTAAATACAGTATGGTTGATTTTTATCAAAATAACACAACTTCAAATAATCTTAAAATCCGTCAAAGGATGTTGACATATTTGAAATCAAAACTATTTGAGAGAAATATCTTTTTTTAAATCATTTGAGAGTCACAAAATTATAAAAGAAAACATTTACTTTAAAAATATTCTTATAATGTAACAACCCAAGCTTCTACGGTACACTTCTCTTTGAATAATGTGATAGCATGTGTTGTACGCAACACCGAGTTCTAACACACCATAACTAATCAAACTAGCCGTTATGAATAGTAATACCTAATTTTTGAAATTATATATATTTTATATTTGAAAATGGACTTCATTTTGGGATTCGGAATATCGAATTTATCCTAAGGTGAAATTTTGGTACATTTCGGATAACTTTCATATTTTGATGAATAGTGAAAATTACTAAATTTTAATTAAAAACAACTTTTTTAATCAAAATAATTAATAGTGATAAATTATGAATTTGAGTAGTTTTAAATTATATTTAGAATAAATTTTCACCATTTAATATAATGTTGGTCATTGGACATAATTTTACAATTAAACCGAACATAAACAAGTGTCAATCTTTTGATAGTTATTATCTCTTAAAAACACGCTTTTTGTTTTGACAGTGGGAATTAATTTTAAATTAATTTCTGCCACTTCTGTGTTTTGAATTTAGGAAAATGGATTCCATATTTGGAATCAGGATGTTCAAATTGTGTAAATAGATAACTTTTATTTTTAGACATTTTGAATAATTACTGCGGTAAATATTTTATTTACCATGGTTAAGGGTAAATCCGGTAAATAAGGGTTAAAAAATAATATTATAATAATATTAAATTACCCTAAAACGTGTCTTAACCCTATTGGTTGATACATGGTCGACCATGGGCATCTTTGGGTCGATTTTGGGACCCCATGGATCCACTTGTAAGTGATAATGACACTTTATTTTAATTAAGTTAAAATGAATACAAAAATGACACAAGCATATATCTTTTAGCAAAGCAATTGTTACATAGGGTTATATATGTTCGATTTTAGATTATAAATATTCATTAGAAAGATAAAACTATTTCCTACATAATGATAGTTTATTTATAATTTTTAGACATTAAATAATTTATTTTATTTATGACACAATGATGATGCAGTAATTACTATAATAGTGAAAAATTAAAATAATTGATATTATAAATACCCAAATAAATATAATATGAAACTTTTAATGAATTAAAATAATTTTCTAGGATAATATGATATATTAGGATTTATATAATTGACGTTTTTCGAAGTAATCAATCTGTTATGAGTTTCACAAAAATCAACTATTGAATAGTGTCAAAATTGACATAAAAGAGTTCTTAAAACAAATATTATATTATTAATTGATATTAAATTCCTAAAAAACTAAGGTTCGGTCAAGAGACTTATATCATGATAGGTTCATCATTAATGGACCACTTGGGGGTCTCTTGGATGTATATAGTAAGTTTATTAACCATATTATATAAAAATACAAAGAGACATTGTAAAAGTGAAACTAATTAACATAGAGTTAATACTTAAATATAAGGTTAATATAAGTACCCAAACCTGTATAAATTCTATTGGTTGAGTTGTTTTGGACCCATACCTATCTTAACCTTTTAATAGTCAACTTTTGAGCCATTAGAAACCGAATATGAATTTATTATAAATTAATATTTCTTGCTTTTCCAAAGGTGCCCCTCACCCCTCTTATAAAAAGGCACTCCTCCTTCTCATTTATTCACACCTTTAAAGCCTTTTGGTTCGGACAAACTCTGCCCAAATACTCTCCCAACATCCCTCAATACAACCTAGAGGCCTTAGTTCGATCAGAAATCCAACCTATGGAGCCCTTTTGATCAAATCAAAAGGAAGAACCCGAAGAAGAGGTAATGTTTTCACCACCCCTTTTCCAAGTTCATTTCTTCTTCCACTTCTTCTTCCTTTGTTGTTACCATTCTAAAATAATAACTCCAGTATCTCACATATACTGTTATGTTATTATAAATATGGTACAACCATATTCAGTATTCTATCCACCCTTTGAATAACATGTCACCATACGTGCGTACGTACGGCTTACCGTCTCCACGCCGTGGTGTAATTGTTATTCAATATAATATTATTTGGATGGGTATAATAATGATGTGTAACTCATGTAAATAATAAATATAACATGTTAATGATTCTGTATATATGATATACCATCCATTTATATATTATTTTAATATCAAAAGAATGATATTGTCGCTCGTGCGTACGTACGGACTACCGTCTCCACGAACGCGATGAGATTCATTCTCCATCGTATCCATTCAAGTATAATTATCATTTGATAATTTAAAAATGATGTTTAAGGACTAGATATCATTCTGGATATGAATAAGATACAACAACCATGGCTTATGTAACAAAACATATAAAAGAAAATTAGTAAGTTAACACCCAAAACGACGATAATTCTAAGATATTATTAACAAATCAATGTTAAAAGATCATATATGATATCATATTAATATATATGATATTTGTATAATTTAATAACAATTATTTCACCATTATACAGGAGGTTAACCTACCCCAACCAAGGAAAAGTACAAGGTAAGGGTTATTTCACAATCTCTTCATTATCCGAGGTTGTTTATACGTAATAATCTATTGGGATTTCTTTATCATCCAGATCCATGTTTCTTCGAAATGTATTTCAAAACATATTTATTATTTACAAGAATATGGGTTAAAGTCATTTATACCCTTGTTTGACTTTTTATAAGAGGTTTATAAATGAATCTTTCCGTCGTTTTCATAACAAGGTCCTTTTTAACCTTTTCGACAGAATTAAGGTTAGAATGTTTTTTTAACTTATACGGCGGGTGCAGCTATTTTCCGCCGTTATAAAATCTTCAAAGCTTCCCTTACAAGCTTATAAGAATATTTTCAAAGAAAATGTTTTATTTTATATGGATCTTAAATGATTTCAAAATAAAAGGAGATATTTCTTTAAAAAGAAATTTTGATTTCATCTATGTCAACATCCTTTGATAGATTTTAAGATTATTTGAAGTTGATTTATTATGATACAAAACTTCTATATTGTATTGAAGGTTTTGTGATATGTTTGACTATGGATGTGCTATTTTTATACCATTCATAGTTTATGGTGAAATTATTGACATTTCGTATGCTAGTTTTAATACGAATGTTTATGTTATGTTTAAAACTTTTCATATGGGAATGCATTGGACTTAATATGTGACGGGTGGAGCCCGCTATAGCTCCTCGATGCATCGGTAGGTCTCATGAGACAAACTAGTGTCTTGGCACAAGGCCTTGACAAAATCTTATTTGTAGTCTTGGCACGAGGCCTTGGCTATGTGGTTATGATAGTCTGGCATTATGCATTCCAACATTATGAAAGTGGTTATTGATTTTTGCATGTGATTATTCGATTAGTAGAATATCCATGTGAATAAGTAAATGGAATTATTTCATTTTATTTATGCCATACTATGTTAAATGTTCAAGTTTAAAAGGCTTTTGTTTTAGTTATATATTACCTTAAATGTTTATTCTTATTTATGAAAGTTTCTGATATATTGTTATCCTTACTGGGCATTTGAGCTCACCCCTTTTCTATGTTTTATTTTTCCCAGGATGTGATGATGTAAGTTATGAATGACCTGTAGGGATATTATGAGGGGATTATAGTATGGATTGTGGAAACATTATGTTGTTGTAGTAGTTTTTCTTTTTATGATGTAATGTAAAACTTATGAATATATCTAGTGTTTCCAAGGCTACTAAACCAATCGGTCTTTCGAGATTTGATCTTTCTTGTGATCATGCCAATGTTATGTAATAATGCACCGACTCTGGGCAACTAGGGTTGGGGCGTTACAGTTGGTATCAAAGGAAGTTTAGTACAATCCTTGGAAGCTAGATTTAGATAAACTCTGATTAGAGCACGTAGACATAAGATGAACTTTGAGGATTAGTATAGAAGAACTTCCTAGAATTTTGGTATTGTATAGATTTTGTGAGTTTTCCGAGCAATACATCCCTGTCTGGATACGAGCAGGTAGAGGCGGCTCTGGCACAGATGTACCTAGGGGTAAAACCCGAAAACACCGCTTTGAGCTAGACTCGAATGGGAACTGGTGCACGACAACGGGCCTTGCTGCACTCTTGGTTACGACACTCCCGGGGGATATGCTTAGGATAACTCTCATTTTCTTTACAAATCATTATGAAGGGTTTATGAGTATATACTTCCTCAAAGAAAACTTTTTTATGATTATGGATTATATCCATAAATAGTTCAATTTATGTTAAGTGTTTTATAAGCATGGGATTATGTATTTTGATTCATAAACTGATCTAGTTTATGCCATTGTTTAGAAATGGCGCCTAGTGGAAGAAATGGAAACCGTATCAATGCACACACTCCATGTAGGGATTTACCTCCTGCTCAAGATAATTATAGTGGGGCTGGTGATGCAACTGGTGCCGATCAGCTAATCACCATACTGGGACAACTTACTCAGGTTATGAATAATAACCTTACCCGTATGGAGCACCCTGATCCGCAGTGTGGAGGATCAATGTTAGATCGATTCATGAGGCAACAACCACCAACGTTCAATGGGAATACAAATACCTTAGTAGCTGAGCAATAGATATTTTCCCTAGAGAAAATATTTCAGGCTTTGGGGAGCAGTGAAAGGGAAAAAGTTATCATGGCAGTTTACCGCCTCACTAGAGATGCTGATCAATGGTGGTCATTGATTCAAAACATGAAGGAAGATGATGAAGTATCAAATATAGAGTGGAGGGAGTTCGAAGATCTGTTTTTAGAAAAATACTTTCCTCGCGACCATCGAGCAGATATGGAAAGGCAATTTCTGAGTCTGAGACAAAAGGAGGATGAGAATGTCACAAAGTATGAGGCTAACTTTACAAGGCTAGCGAGGTATGCTGGAGATTATATTCGCAACCCAAGAAGTAATATCGATCGTTTCTTTGATGGGTTAAAACCATTTCTCCGTCGAGCATTAGTCTCACAATCCTTTTCATCGTACGAAGACATTGTCTCATGTGCTATAAAGACCGAAAAGGAATTCTCTAAGTCTTCTGACTTTAAAGAAAAGCAAGAGAAGAAGAGACCTGCTGATCAATCTGGGAATGGAAATAAGGGGAAGAAAGGAAAGGTTGAATATCCATCATGTGGTAAATGTGGGAAGAAACACCCCAGTACTTGCTTGAAGGGAATGGGAGTCTGTTACAAGTGTGGTGAAAAAGGCCACCAAGCTCATGATTGCAAGGGGAAGAAGGAAGCTACCAACGTTCAGTGCTACAATTGCAGGGAGATGGGGCATTATGCAAATGCATGTCCTAAGCGTCAGGAGAACTTACCTCAGAAAAGGCCAAGGGATCAAGGCCAGGCTTATGCTATCACTACTGCTGAGGTAGAAGCTCCGAAAGACGTGGTGGCAGGTAATTTAATGGTTTCCTCAAGTTTAGCAAATGCATTATTTGATTCTGGATCATCGCATTGTTTCATATCTTCCCAGTTTGCTAAAAAAATTAGATATTTCCAATTTGATTTAATAAGGGAGTTGTCAGTTAAAACTCCTAAGGGAAGTATCGTTGCAACAATGTTTTGTGAATCAGTCCCCATTAGAGCACATAAATTTTCTTTATCTGCTGATCTCATCGTCATACCTATGATTGAGTTTGATATAATCCTCGGTATGGACTGGCTTTCGGACTATGATGCGAAGATTAATTGTAAGAAGAAAGAGGTTACGATTCTTGATGATAATGATAAGGAACACTTTATTTTTAGATCAGAATCATCACCACCTAATTCTTATTTAGATCCACCCCCAGTAGCTCAACTTAATTCAATTATTGGGGAGGAAGAGAATGAAATAACTGTCGGTGAGGAAAGGAATGTTCAAATAGAAGATGTACCTATTGTGAAAGAATTTGTAGATGTATTTCCAGAAGATTTACCTGGACATCCTCCAGAACGAGAAGTTGAGTTTTCTATTGATTTGATTCCTGGATCAAGGCCTATATCGAAGACCCCTTATAGAATGGCCACTGTAGAGTTATTCGAACTAAAGAAACAACTAGAGGAATTGAGTAATAAGGGATTTATTCGCCCTAGTGTTTCTCCATGGGGAGCCCCTGTTCTTTTTGTTAAAAAGAAAGATGGATCTATGAGGTTATGTATCGACTACAGGGAGATCAATGCTATAACGATAAAGAACAAGTATCCCCTACCTCGTATTGATGATTTATTTGACCAACTGCATGGAGCTCAATACTTTTCAAAGATTGACCTTCGATCTGGATACCATCAGTTGTGTGTGAAGAAGGAAGACATTCCGAAAACAGCATTTCGAACTAGGTACATGCATTACGAGTTTACTGTAATGCCGTTTGGATTGACTAATGCACCCTCTGTATTCATGGATCTAATGAATAGAGTTTTCAAGGAGTATCTCGATGAATTTGTGGTGGTATTTATTGATGATATCTTGGTATACTCCAAGACCTATGAAGATCATGAAAATCACTTTCGCATTATCTTGAAGACTCTGAGGAGGCATGAATTATATGGGAAGTTTAGCAAGTGTGAATTCTGGCTTCAGGAGATTTCTTTTCATGGCCATATTGTCTCTAAAGATGTAATCTCTGTTGATCCTTCTAAGACCAAGGCAATCCAAGAATGGCCAGCACCTACGAGTATAACTGAGGTATGTAGTTTTATTGGTTTGGCAGGTTATTATCGACGTTTCGTCCAGAATTTTTCCCGATTGGCTAACCCATTAACGAAGCTCACACGTAAAGGGGTTAAATTTGTTTGGACAAAAGAGTGTGAAGAATGTTTCGAAGAACTGAAGAGAAGATTAGCCAATGCTCCTATATTGACTCTACCATCGGGGAATGATGGGTTCGTTATTTATAGTGATGCATCAAAGAAAGGACTTGGCTGTGTCCTTATGTAGAATGATAGAGTTATTTCCTATGCATCACGACAGTTGAAAATTCATGAACAAAACTATCTTACTCATGATCTCGAGTTAGCAGCTGTGATCTTTGCTTTGAAGATATGGAGGCACTACCTCTATGGTGAAAAATGTGAGATTTATACTGATCACAAGAGTTTGAAGTATATTTTCTCACAAAAAGAACTCAACATGAGGAAAAGGAGATGGCTTGAATTACTCAAGGATTATGATTGTACGATACACTACCACCCGGGGAAGGCAAACAAGGTGGCAGATGCTTTGAGTAGAAAATACCCTGGAGTTTTGAACAATATGAGAATTGATAGGGATCCAATTTTCATGGATCTAGTAAAGATGGACATGGGAATAACCAGGGAAGGAGAAACATCATTTCTTTTTCAAATGGTTGCCAAACCATCTTTACTAGAAAGGATTAAGAGTTCTCAGACCGATGATGAAGAATTCCAAAAAAAGATTAAAGCTGTGAATGATGGGAGATTGAGGGACTTTGTGTATGAAGATGGAATTTTGAAATTCGGGAAGAGACTTTGTGTTCCCAATATACCTGATCTAAAAAGGGAATTGCTGGATGATGCTCATAGTTCCAATTTCTCTATACACCCTGGGAGCACCAAAATGTATAGAGATTTGAAGGAACATTTTTGGGGGGACAACATGAAGAGGGAGATTGCTGATTTTGTTTCAAGATGTATGGTTTGTCAACAAGTGAAAGCTAGAAGGCAACAGCCTGGAGGAGTCATGCAACCTCTTCCCATACCGGAGAGGAAATGGGACAATATTACGATGGACTTTGTCATGGGGCTACCAAAGACTCCTAGAAGGAACGATGAAATATGGGTTATTGTTGATCGTCTTACCAAGTCAGCACATTTTCTTGCTATAAGAGATGATCTACCCCTGGAACGTCTAGCAAGACTATACATTAATGAAGTTGTGAGACTTCATGGAGTACCCCTATCGATTGTTTCTGATCGTGATCCCCGTTTTATTTCAAGATTTTGGAAAAGTCTTCAGAAATCCCTGGATACTGAACTTCATTTGAGCACTGCTTACCACCCTCAGACAGATGGACAATCAGAACGGACTATTCAGACCTTAGAAGACATGTTGAGATCTTGCTCACTTGACTTTCAAGGTATGTGGGATCAATATTTACCTCTGGTAGAATTTTCCTATAACAATAGCTTCCATTCGAGTATTCAGATGGCACCATATGAAGCGTTATACGGAAAGAGATGTCGTACACCAACCTGTTGGGATGACGTTGGTGAAAGAAAACTTGTAGGCCCAGAACTGGTGGAGGAAACGGTTGAAAAGGTGAAAGTAATCCAAAATCACATCAGAGCAGCTCAAAGTAGGCAGAAGGGCTATGTCGATAATCGAAGGAAGGATTTGGAATTTCAAGTCGGTGATCATGTTTTTCTGAAGGTATCTCCGTGGAAGGGAGTCATACGTTTTGGTAAGAAAGGTAAATTGAGTCCCAGGTACATCGGACCTTTCGAAATTCTAGAACGAATTGGGGTTGTAGCTTACCGATTGGCAATGCCGCCAAGTCTCTCCAAAGTTCACGATGTGTTCCACGTATCTCTGTTGAGAAAATACATGCCTGACCCAACGCATGTACTCACCTATGAGGAATTAGAACTGGAACCCGATCTGTCTTATTGTGAAGAGCCCGTCAGGATTCTTGATACGAGAGAACAAGTACTGAGAAACCGGACGACGCGTCTGGTAAAAGTTTTGTGGAGAAACCATAAGATGGAAGAGGCAACGTGGGAACCCGAGGAACTTATGATGAAGAACCACCCGAGTCTTTTCATGTGATAAGTATTCTAGAAATTTCGAGGATGAAATTATTTTAAGGAGGGGAGAATGTAACACCCCAAGCTTCAACGGTACGCTTCTCTTTGAATAATGTGATAGCGTGTGTTGTACGCAACACCGAGTTCTAACACACCATAACTAATCAAACTAGCGGTTATGAATAGTAATACCTTCTTTTTGAAATTATATATATTTTATATTTGAAAATGGACTTCATTTTTGGATTCGGAATATCGAATTTAGCCTAAGGTGAAATTTTGGTACATTTCGGATAACTTTCATATTTTGATGAATAGTGAAAATTACTAAATTTAAATTAAAAACAACTTTTTTAATCAAAATAATTAATAGTGATAAATTATGAATTTGATTGGTTTTAAAGTATATTTAGAATATATTTTTACCATTTAATATAATGTTGGTCATTGGACATAATTTTACAATTAAACCGAACATAAACAAGTGTCAATCTTTTGATAGTTATTATCTCTTAAAAACACGCTTTTTGTTTTGACAGCGGGAATTAATTTTAAATTAATTTCTGCCACTTCTGTGTTTTGAATTTAGGAAAATGGATTCCATATTTGGAATCATAATGTTCAAATTGTGTAAATAGGTAACTTTTATTTTTAGACATTTTGAATAATTACTGCGGTAAATATTTTATTTACCATGGTTAAGGGTAAATCCGGTAAATAAGGGTTAAAAAATAATATTATAATAATAATAAATTACCCTAAAACGTGTCTTAACCCTATTGGTTGATACATGGTCGACCATGGGCATCTTTGGGTAGATTTTGGGACCCCATGGATCCACTTGTAAGTGATAATGACACTTTATTTTAATTAAGTTAAAATGAATACAAAAATGACACAAGCATATATCTTTTCGAAAAACAATTGTTACATAGGGTTATATATGTTGGATTTTAGATTATAAATATTAATTAGAAAGATAAAAAGATTTCCTACATAATAACATTTTATTTATAATTTTTAGACATTAAATAATTTATTTTATTTATGACACAATGATGATGCAGTAATTACTATAATAGTGAAAAATTAAACTAATTGATATTATAAATACCCAAATAAATATAATATGAAACTTTTAATGAATTAAACTAATTTTCTAGGATAATATGATATATTAGGATTTTTTTAATTGATGTTTTTCGAAGTAATCAATCTGTTATGAGTTTCACAAAAATCAACTATTGAATAGTGTCAAAATTGACAAAAAAGAGTTCTTAAAACAAATATTATATTATTAATTGATATTAAATTCCTAAAAATCTAAGGTTCATCCAAGAGACTTATATCATGATAGGTTCATCATTAATGGACCACTTGGGGGTCTCTTGGATGTATATAGTAAGTTTATTAACCATATTATATAAAAATACAAAGAGACATTGTAAAAGTGAAACTAATTAACATAGAATTAATACTTAAAGATAAGGTTAATATAAGTACCCAAACCTGTCTAAATTCTATTGGTTGAGTTTTTTTCGACCCATACCCACCTTAAACTTTGAATAGTAAACTTTGGAGCCATTAGAAACCGAATATGAATTTATTATAAATTAATATTTCTAGCTTTTCCAAAGGTGCCCCTCACCCCTCTTATAAAAAGGCACTCCTCCTTCTCATTTCTTCACACCTTTAAAGCCTTTTTGTTCGGCCAAACTCTTCCCCAATACTCTCCCAACATCCCTCAATACAACCTAGAGGCCTTAGTTTGATCAGAATGCCAACCTATGGAGCCCTTTTGATCAAATCAAAAGGAAGAACCCGAAGAAGAGGTAATGTTTTCACCACCCCTTTTCCAAGTTCATTTCTTCTTCCACTTCTTCTTCCTTTGTTGTTACCATTCTAAAATAATAACTCCAGTATCTCACATATACTGTGATGTTATTATAAATATGGTACAACCATATTAATTATTCTATCCACCCTTTGAATAACATGTCACCATACGTGCGTACGTACGGCTTACCATCTCCACGTCGTGGTGTAATTGTTATTCAATATAATATTATTTGGATTGGTATAATAATGATGTGTAACTCATGTAAATAATAAATATAACATGTTAATGATTCTGTATATATGATATAACATCCATTTATATATTATTTTAATATCAAAAGAATGATATTGTCGCTCGTGCGTACATACGGACTACCGTCTCCACGAACGCGATGAGATTCATTCTCCATCGTATCCATTCAAGTATAATTATCATTTGATGATTTAAAAATGATGTTTAAGGACTAGATATCATTCTGGATATTAATAAGATACAACAACCATGGCTTATGTAACAAAACATATAAAAGAAAATGAGTAAGTTAACACCCGAAACGACGATAATTCTAAGATATTATTAACAAATCAATGTTAAAAGATCATATATGATATCATATTAATATATATGATTCTTGTATAATTTAATAACAATTATTTCACCATTATACAGGAGGTTAACCTACCCCAACCAAGGAAAAGTACAAGGTAAGGGTTATTTCACAATCTCTTCATTATCCGAGGTTGTTTATACGTAATAATCTACTGGGATTTCTTTATCATCCACATCCATGTTTCTTCGAAATGTATTTCAAAACATATTTATTATTTACAAGAATATGGGTTAAAGTCATTTATACCCTTTTTTGACTTTTTATAAGAGGTTTATAAAGGAATCTTTCCGTCGTTTTCAAAACAAGGTCCTTTTTAACCTTTTCGACAGAATTAAGGTAAGAATGTTTTTTTAACTTATACGGCGGGTGCGGCTATTTTCCGCCATTATAAAATCTTCAAAGCTTCCCTTACAAGCTTATAGGAATATTTTCAAAGAAAATGTTTTATTTTATATGGATCTTAAATTATTTCAAAATAAAAGGAGATATTTCTTTAAAAATAAATTTTGATTTCATCTATGTCAACATCCTTTGATAGATTTTAAGATTATTTGATGTTGATTTATTATGTTACAAAACTTCTATATTGTATTGAAGGTTTTGTGATATGTTTGACTGTGGATGTGCTATTTTTATACCATTCATAGTTTATGGTGAAAGTATTGACATTTCGTATGCTAGTTTTAATATGAATGTTTATGTTATGTTTAAACCTTTTCATATGGGAATGCATTGGACTTAATATGTGACGGGTGGAGCCCGCTATAGCTCCTCGATGCATCGGTAGGTCTCATGAGACAAACTAGTGTCTTGGCACAAGGCCTTGACAAAATCTTATTTGTAGTCTTGGCACGAGGCCTTGGATATATGGTTATGATAGTCTGGCATTATGCATTCCAACATTATGAAAGTGGTTATTGATTTTTGCATGTGATTATTCGATTAGTAGAATATCCATGTGAATAAGTAAATGACATTATTTCATTTTATTTATGCCATACTATGTTAAATGTTCAAGTTTAAAAGGCTTTTGTTTTAGTTATACATGGCCTTAAATGTTTATTCTTATTTATGAAGGTTTCCGATATATTGTTATCCTTACTGGGCATTTGAGCTCACCCCTTTTCTATGTTTTATTTTTCCCAGGATGTGAAGATGTAAGTTATGAATGACCTGCAGGGATATTATGAGGGGATTATAGTGTGGATTGTGGAAACATTATGTTGTTGTAGTAGTTTTTCATTTTATGATGTAATGTAAAACTTATGAATATATCTAGTGTTTCCATGGCTACTAAACCAATCGGTCTTTCGAGATTTGATCTTTCTTGTGATCATGCCAATGTTATGTAATAATGCATCAACTCTGGGCAACTAGGGTCGGGGCGTTACATATAAGCATGTAATGGAATATTTGAAGATTTTATAATGGGAGAAAATAGCCACACCCACAGTATAAGTTAAAAAAAATACATTCTTACCTTAATTCTTTTGAAAAGGTTAAAAAGGACATTGTTTTGAAAACGACGAAAATATTCCTTTAAAAAATTATTATAAAAAGTAAACAAGGGTAAAAATGACTTTAACCCATATTCTGTAAAATAATAAGAATGTTTTGAAATACATTTTTATGAAACATGGATGTAGATGATAAAGAGGTCCCAGTAGATAATTATGTATAAACAACCTCAGATAATGAAGAGATTGTGAAATAAACCCTTAAAAACATGGTAACATACGAAACATACAACCCATGAAAGAGGTATCATACAATTAATATGTAAATACACATAAATTGAAGTGTATTACACAAATAATACAATTATGGTCAGTACATACACCACACAAAAGGTAACAGTGGCAATATGGCATGAACCTCACGGGAATAAGGAGTGAGATGAAAACCCCTTACCTTGTAATTTTCCTTGGTTGAGGGTAGGATAACCTATTGTATAATAGTTAAATAATTAATATTAAATTATACAAGAATAATATATATAAATATTATATCATATATGATATTTTAATGTTGTTTTGTTAATAATATTTTAGTATTATCATCGTTTTGGGTGTTAACTGATTCGTTTTCCTTTATATGGTTTGTTATGTAAGTTGTGTTTGTTATGGATAGGTTGTATATTATTCATATCCATAATGATATCATGTCCTTAAAAATTACTTTTAATCATAAAATGAGAATTAGTCTTGAATGGATATTATGGGGAAATGAATCTCATCGCGTTCGTGGAGACGGTAATCCGTACGTACGCACGAACGCTACTTCCATTTCATTTTTCATTTTAAAAGGAATTAAAACCAAATAATAAATAGGTATATTATTATTAAATTATAATATATTATCTTATATATGTTACTTATGTTCATTAACACCATCCTTTATACGTTCCATGTATGGTATGAACGAGTCATATCACTTTGAGGGGGCGGTAGTCCGCACTTCTTCAAATGAAATTATCATATATATATATACAACATGAAATGAATAATGGTAAGATATAAAATGGAATTAAAGAAGATTATATATAAAATAAATATCATTAATATCATATTTAATTACAGTTCCATCATAATGGCCACCATGAGAGGTGGTAGAAGATAATTGAACAATCATCGTTTCGTGAGGCGTTTGGTTGTCATCCACAGAAACATTATGTTCTTCACCCCTTAGATGGAGGTGTGTGTAAGTGTAGTTCGAATAATTCTCATAACCAAACCCTAGTATCTTTAGGATACTGGTTTTGTTACAAAATAAAACAATAAGATGAGTTTAGGGGTTGGATAAGTAAAATAAAAGAAAAGAAGCTAAGAGAAATCGTTACCTGTAATTTGGGTAACTCCCTTGGGTTTGAACCAAAAGGGACTCTTGAAGTGACTTCTGCCTAAGATATGTTTTCTAGAAGGAGTAAAGGGAAATATGGAGATTAATTGGACAGAGTTTTGACGAGCCAAAAGGCTTCAGAGGTGTGTGGAATTGGTTAGAAGTGGTGTCCTTTTATAAGGGGGAGGAGGGGCTGTTTTGGAAAAACTTAAAGTATTATTTTATTATAAATTCATATTCGGTTTATAATGGCTCCAAACTGGATTATTTAAATTATATGGTAGTTATGGGTCGAAAAAATTTCAACCAAAATATTTTAGGAAGGTTTGGGTCATTATATTAACCTTATCTTTTAGTTTTAACATTTAGTTAATTAGTTTGACATTTACCATGTACTTTGAATTTTTATATTATATAGTTAATAAAGTTACTATATACATCTAATAGACCCCCAAGTGGTCCATTAATGATACACCAATCATTATACAGGTCCTTTGGGTGGACCTTAGATTTTTAGGAATTGAATATCAATTAATAATAAAATATTTGTTTTAAAAACTCTTTTATGTCAATTTTGACACTATTTGGAATTTGATTTTTGTGAAAATCATAACAGCATGATTACATCGAAAAAAGTTAATTAAATCAATACTAACATGGAAAAGTATCCTATAAAATTATTTTAATTTATATAAAGTATGAAATTACATTTATTTAGATATTTAAAATATCAATTATTTTAATATTTCATTAAGTAGTTAAATACTGCATCACCATTGTGTCATAAATAAATTGAATTATTTAATGTCGAAAAATTATAAATAGAATACCATTATGTAGGAAATTGTTTTATATTTTTAATTATTATTTACAATCGAATTTATCTTATGTATAACCTTATATTAAAAATGGGTTAGTAATTAAACTTTGATTTTAACTCTTCTTAACTCTTCTTTGAATTAAATAATAATAAATGTCCTAATCTAATTCAAGTGGAACAAAGAGGTTCATATTTTATTCCTAAGGGTTTTTTTGGTTGAATTATACTTAACCAATAGGGGTAAGAATAATTTAATTTTTACGCTTAATTTCCCTATTTACTTTTTGCCGTGGTAAATAAAAGTAAAAAGTTATTATTCACCAAAAATTATTTTTATCTTATTGAACCACATTTTACTATTTGATATTAACCATGTCTCTCGGGGTTTCTAAATTATACTCACAGAAGTGGTAAAATTATGTTTTATGTGAATTTGCAAATTCTCATAAGAGATGGGTAAAAGACGGTGAAAAGTTCAATAAAATTTTTATATGTCTAAAATTATTTTAAACTGACTCCAAGGAATTAAATTGAAATTATATAGGTATTACGTATCTATTTTGAGCTAAAATAAGTTAAAATAAAATAAATAATTATTTAAATAAAAATTCAGTTTTTAACTATAACCCAGTGTTTTTTCACTATTCATCAAAAATTGAATGTTTTTAGAAAAATACCAAAAATTCACCCTATGATAATTTCGATATTAAAAATCCAAAAATGAAGTAAATTTTGGAAGATAAAATTTTTAAAATTTCAAAAAGTGGGTATTACTAGTCATAACAGCTAGTTTGATTGGTCATAGAGTTTTAGAATCTCAAAATTGTGTACAATGCAAGCTATTGCTTTATTCAAAGGAAAACGTACCATGGAAGCTTGGGGTGTTACATTTTTCCATCCTTCAATAAATTGCATCCTCACAATTTATGCTCGGTATTGGAAACTTGGGGTTGACATTTCAAAATATCATAGTTGAAATCCCACATCGAAAAACGGATTAATGAGGCCTCTATTTAAAATAAAGAGTGGTAAGTATGACGGTTACCAAAAATAACACATAATAGGGTTCCATGTAGGAAAACATGTATATGGAAGAGAAATCAAACCATCAATATCTAATGGAGAGTGGTAAAGAACCTGGCTATGAAAAGACCAACAATCACAAAGCCATAAATTTGTGATGATCAAAGGTAAAATCTAGGATAACGTTTTTGTTCTAAGATTCTTTTCTTAATGTTGAGGAATTTATTTATGAGATTGGCTATGATCATAAGGAGATACACTTACTTTATAATTAGAGTTTTATCCATTAATAAATTTCTTCCACAAACTCATCTTTCACTACAAAATATAATACAACTCAAAAATACTCTATTTATCCTAATCGTATAGGGTCCCAAATATAATTAATTTATAATTCACATATCAGAATGTTTAGAAAAATAAACTACATTATACAATCCAGGGACTTCATGTAGTCCAGTGGTAGGAAATAAATCCAAATTGCACTATGGTTGTGGGTTCGATTCCCGCAGCTTTGTTCGACGCGACGGGTTGTCACATGGTCTATGTGTTGTTCTTTTATAAAAATCCAAAAATAACCTTTCAAACATAATCCATTCCAAACTTTAGAATTATCCATAATACTACTAACAAATCTCATAGTCCAAAATTTATAAGGAAGTTAAACATAATGAATATCCTTTTTCCATGTAATAACATGTGAACACATTCATCATGTATTATTTTAAAAAATGGTAAAATCCTAAATTACCATAAAACCTAATTGATTACATTCATTCTCCCTTATTATTTATAGAATACTGGATATAATCCTTCTATCCAAAAATGTTGTAAAATCCAATGATGAAAAATCAATAATCAGTTTCAAGGTAGTCAAGACTATCCAATGTAATTATTCAAATCAACCATCTCTTATTTCAAAATCACTACCTCAATATCGGGACCATATTAAGGATTACCTTTCCTTCAACCATGTATTTTCCAAAACGTGTATCTTACTATTTTGTCACTTTTCTTAGAACCATATAATCTCAAATCCTCAATAAAATAGTACCGCAGTATAATCCTTATTTATCTCCATAATTCATGTAACCAGTATACTTTTGATACAACACTCAAATGAAATAATTCTATAATAACAACATAATAACAATAGTCTTTCTTCTTCATCTCATTTAGTATCATAACATGATTATTATACAATAACATCATTTGTAGTATACTCTTATGAATGGGATATTGATTCGCGTAGTGTCTCAATGCCTTGTAGATGAGGAATTTTACATTTGATAACTTTTTCTAACCCTTGCAATCATGAACTTGGTGTCCTTTTTCTCCACACTTATAAAAACTTCCATTCACATAAATCATTTACCAAGGTGATTCATTCCACATTTATCACATATTGGAAAAACGTTCTTTCCCTTATTCCCTTTATCCATCTTTCTTTTTACCATCCTTTTCTTCTCTTTCTTCCCTTCAAAGCCATGGGATTCAGAGAATTCTTATGATACTATTTATTCATATGATGATAATATGTGGGAGCCTATTTACTTTCTAAATGTTGGCATAATACCATGAATGATATGACCCTTCTGACTCTTTGGATCATACGTATAGCTAGATTTCTCATTCATTCTACTGGGCACCATTTCTAAACAATGGCATACACAATGTTAGTTTATGAATCAAAATTCATAATTCCAAACATGTAAAATACCTAACGTAAATTGAAAAGTTTATTGATATAATCCATAATCACAAAAATGTTTTCTTTGAGGAGATATATACTCCTAAACCATTCATAGTGGTTTGTAAAGAAAATGAGAATTATCCTAAGCGTATCCCCTGGGAGTTTCATAACCAAGAGTGCAGTAAGGCCGGTTGTCGTTGTAGAGACCCGAAGCCTGACATACATGGAAATTACATTACTTTTGCGGAATACTTAGTACATAACAAAAACACACACTCAAGGACCATAATATTTTAGTGTCTTTGGAAACTCGAAACGTAATCTTCTAATCATGGTGAAATATCTTCAACATCTCCCATAAATATCTTCACTTTTTTTCTTACCTAAAACCTTTCTTTATATCCTGGGGAAAAGAAAACATAAAAGGGTGAGCTCAAATGCTCAGTAAGTGTAAACAAAAGAAACATCAATCACATCATATTCATAAGAACATAACATTTTGGAAATCTTAACCTGCAAAAGAGATCATAATATCATAACATGGGATAAATCATAGTAGTGAAATGTAATCCCAATAATCATAACTTAAAACATGAAACTTTTTGGCGTACACACATAAACATAGAGAATCATTTCTTATTAGTCAAGACTCATTTCCAAGACTATCTTAGTGGACAAAGACCATTTCTGAACCGAGTTCATTCCTCGTTTCAGTCCTGTTTCACTGAACCGGTTTAACCTTCCGTTCCAGCCATGTCTATCTCATGAGATATAAAATATTTACCCAATGCATTGGAGGGAGATATAGGTCCCACCCATCTCATAATGTTACCATTCTTATGTGTGCCACAAAATCATAAATCATACATCATTGCATAACTCATGTAATAATAATGGGATTCTTAAACAAAATGACATCATAAAACAATTCATATAAGATAAATGAATTCATAAAAATAATTTCATCACAACATAATCAAGTCAATGTAATAATAAGGATAGAAACAGAACCCTATATTATCATAGATGGAAAATAATTTTGATAAAACACTTGAACTCCATTCTTGAGGAAGATATCATTTCTACTTCAAAAACATTTTCCTTTCTTAACATGTCATACAACTTTAAACTAAAATAATTTGATTAAAAATAAACTTGAAAACTTGTAAATGAAGCTTCTGGGAAATAATGTTTTAAAAATCCATTCATTTCGTATAAGTTAAAAAAAAATCTTCTCGTACTTTTGTCAGAAAAGTCAAAAAGTACCTTGTACGAAAAACAACAAAAGATTATTTTCATATCTTTTACTAAAAACTCACCGAAGAGTAAAATTGGATATAAACTATTGTAGAAGGATATAAATATTACATATTGAGGAAACATGGATGTGGATGATAAATATTCCCCAGTAAATTCTAAAGTATAAACAATCTCAGATAAAAATTGAGATTGCGAGATTTTCCCTTACCTTAGGTCCGATTTGCTTCGTAAGTGTCTGAAACTCCTGTATAATGATTTAAATAATGTCATTGACTTATTCCAGAATCATAATCATTGTTATTATATCTTATATGGTTCACTTATGACTTTATATTACCCGTTATTTTGTAAATTCCATGTTAAAGAGCGTTTTGGGTAAAATTGTTTCATTTGTCGTCCGTGTTTTGACTTGTAATTATTCATATGATTACTTAGATCATGATTACTTAATTACAGAATATAATACAAGATTTATATTTAGTATTTATTCAGAATATACATATATATATTAAATTGGTAAATGGAAAGAAATACACCATTCATGGAGACGGTAGGCCGTACGTACGCATGAATGCATTTTTCGTCTCCTTATTGAGTTGAATGGAATTAAGTAGATGACATAAATATATATACACATAAATACAGTATCATTATTATGTCATATATTTCATGATTACTTATTATATATACTTTATAATCATTCATGAATGGTTAACGTGGAGAATGAATCTCATCGCGTCGTGGAGACAGTAGTCCGTACGTACGCACGAGCGATGATATCGTTCTCATGATCGTGGGACTATATTGGAGTGTATGTATAATATTGAAGAATCAATAAAAATTTCAAATAATCATATATAGTTATTATTTACACCATTATACCCATCCAAGTAAGGTGGTGGTGGAAAATAGATTACACCACGACGTGGAGACGGTATTCTGTACGTACGCACGCGCGGTGATTTCGTTTTCCGTAGGATGGTTAGATGGTGAAATATGGTTGTTTCATACTTATAATAACATATCTGTATATTAGGGATACTTATGTTATTACCTCATAATGAAACAACCATATAAGAAGAAGTGGAAGAAGAAATAAAGTTGAAAGAATCGGTAACGGGCATTACCTCTTCTTTGAAGCGCCTCTTTGAGTCCTCTTCATAGGGCACTAAAATTGGTCTTTGAAGAAGCCCATGACCTCTAGGATGTTTCTAGGGAAGTGTAGAAGAGAATTTGGCAGGGGTTGGCCGATCTTGAAGGCTCAAAGTTGTGTGAGGAAGAGGGGGAGGAGGTGCTTGTTTATAAGGGATGAGAGGGGCACCTTTGGAATAACTAAAACTATTATTTTATTATAAAGCCAAATTCGGTTTTAAATAGCTCCAAATTGATTTATTTAGAAGATAAGGTGAGGATGGGTCCCAATCCTCTCATCCAATAGAATTTAAACATGTTTAAGTTCAAATTTTAATCTTATCATTTAGATTTAACATTAAGTTAGATAATTTTACTTTTACCGTGTCTTTTTGTGTTCTTACACTATAAGGTTAATAAACTTAAAATAAGAAGCCAAAATAACCCCAAGTTTTTTATTATTAATTTATATAACCTTATCTATTACATTTGGCCGAACCATCGATTTTTAGGAAAAAAATAACAATTAATAATATAATATTTGTTTTAAAAACTATTTTATGTCAATTTTGACACTATTTAGTAATTGATTTTTGTGAAAATCATAACAGAATGATTAGTTCGAAAAAAGTTAATTAAATAAATACTAACATGTCATATTAACCTAGAAAATTAGTGTAATTTATAAAAAGTCTCAAATTACTTTTACTGTGGTATTTATAACATCAATTATATCAATATTTCATTAATAAGATAATTACTGCATCATCTTTGTGTCATAAATAAATTACATTATTTAATGTCTAAAAATTACAAATAAAATACCATTATGTAGGAAATATTTTTATCTTTCTAATGAATATTTATAGTCGAATTTATCTTATGTATAACCATATATTAAAAATGATATACTTATGAAACAATGATTTTAACTATTTTAACCCTTCTTTAAATAAATTAGTAATAAATGTCCTAATCTAATCCAAGTGGCCCTAAATGGTTATATGTTATTCCTAAGGTTGTTTTTGGTCGAATTAAACTTATCCAATAGAATTAGGACATATGTTAGGGTAATAATAATATCATTTTTACCCTTAATTACCCTATCTACTTTTAACCGTGGTAAAAAAAAGTAAAAAGTTACTATTCACCAAAAACTATTTTCATCTCATTGAACCACATTTTACTTAATGACATCAACTATGTCTCTCGGATTTTCGAAATTACACTCACAGAAGCGGTAAAATTAAGTTTTATGAAAAATTCATTTTTTTAACTACCACTTAATGGTTTCACTATTCATCAATAAATGAAAGTTTCCAGAAAAATACCAAAAATTAGGCCTAAGCTATATTTGATATTATGAACTGAAAAATTACGTCTATTTTACCAAATTCAAAACATATCAGTTGCATTACTTAAATTAATTCCCGTCGTCAAAACAAATAGCGTGTTCCTAAGAGATAATAACTATCAAAAGATTGACACTTGTTTATGTCTGGTTTAAATGTGAAATTACATCCAATGACCAACATTGTATTAAATTGTAAAAATATATTCTAAATATACTTTAAAACCGCTCAAATTAATAATTTATCACTATTAATTATTTTGATTAAAAAGGTTGTTTTTAATTAAAATTTAGTAATTTTCACTATTCATCAGAAAATGAAAGTTATCTGAAAAGTACCAAAATTTCACCCTAAGATAATTTCGATATTCCGAATCCAAAAATGAAGTCCATTTTGAAAAATAAAATTTACAAAATTTCAAAAAGTGGTTATTACTATTCATAATGGCTAGTTTTAATAATATTTTAATAGCATATTGTTGTTTAGTGAAACTTGTTATTGCATACTACACATGCTATCGAGGAAGGTCGTGATTGTGTGTAATGAAAGGCAAGTCAAGGATGGGTGTTGTGAAAGCTCCTTTTAGTGTAGTGTACAACACAAGACATTAATGAAATTAAAAAGAATATTTTTCATAAAATCTCGGGGTGTTACATTCTACCCGCCTTAAAATGAATTTCGCCGTCGAAATTCATTGGGGTTATAAATGGATTACTACTAAAAAGTTTCTTTAATAGAAACCCACATCGTAAAAAGGAATACCAAAACCAATCTTTAAACACAAAAGTATGAAACGTAACGGTTACCCAAATAAACTAATCACTGGGTTTCCACATAGGTGAAAATATGGATATGGAAGAGAAATCTAACCATCATGTTCTGATGGAGAGTGGTAGAGAACATGGATATGGAAAATCCAACAATCACAAAGCCATAAATTTGTGACGATATAAGGTACAATATGATTCATCAGATATAAGAGCACTAGGACAACATTTTTGGTTTTCAATATCATTTCCCTAAAGCTGAAAATTTTGAATTAGAATAAATACTTGCTTGATTTGGGTATAATCTCACCGTTGTTCATGCTTTGAAAAATTTCCACTTCATCTCTTAAAGAAATGAAGTTGAATTTGTTATTCGTTAAGTGTTAACAGATCATGTGATAGAATGATGGGTCATTCCATCTATTTCAAAAAAAAAAAGGTTAGCAAAAGTTATCAAATATACATAAGTCCATCTATGGTGAGATTAATCATATATGGTTCCTAAAATGGACTTATACTTCATATATCATACTTATTAATATAATAAAACTAGTTTCTACTAAACAAGGACTTTCTGTAGGCCAGTGGTAGGTGATAAAGGACAGTAGCACTTCGGTTGTGGGTTCGATTCCCACAGCCTTGTCTGACGCGATGGGTTTTCGCCCGTCCTGCAGGTTGTCCTTTTTCTAAAACTACATTACTATAACATCCCATCAATAATATCAAAAAATTTATATCCTTAAACAATACTTACTTATGTCCAACATAATCCATTCCAATCTTTATGCTTATCCAAAATAATGTTTTCTAATCTCATATTATAGTGAAAACGATTACCAAAGAGTTCATACAACTAGTATGTTAATACCATTTTTGATCCCCATATATCATGAGATATGTCTTGTTGGTCACATTCCAAACATTAAAAGGCCTTAATCATTTATTCTATTGAAAAAAATGAATACCCATTGAACCTTATTGAAAACATGAATGCTGTTAAAAGTTAACTCTTTCCACATACCAAAATCCCCAAAATTCTATATACTCAAACCATGATATCACTTAGTCCTTATATCAATCATGATCTCATGAATATTATCAAACATTTCATTTTTTCCTTATCCCTTCATTATGCGCATATCATCTTTTTTCCAAAAATATCTCAATCACTTTCCATGGTTACCGGTACCATAAAATTATTGAAAACCACAATAGACCAATACATAAATATTCCAATATTCCACGATACTATATACAACATTATTTTTGAATCCCATTACATAAACACTTAATCATTCCACCAAATCATTGTCATATTCAACATCTCCAATGGTGATCGCATGTGACTTCCCTTTGTCCTTTTCCTTAAGTGGTTGCTCATGTCAATCATCACTAACCCTTGGATTAGGGCATTTATTAGCATAATGCCCCATTTCCTTGTACTTGAAGCATTGAAGTGTAGTAGGTTCATTCTGTGTATCCCTTACTTTGTTTGCATCATTAGACATCTTATTCCCATCATTGTGGCATTCAAATGCCCGATGACCTTCCTTTCCACATTTGAAACATTTACTTGTCCCTTTAAGAAAATCTCCACCATGCTTCTTTCCACACTTTGAGCATAAGGAAACATGCATCTTCTTTTCACCATTATTCTGAGATTTCTCTTTGAACTCCATCTTTCGTTTCTTGTCAAAACTATGAGATGGATAAGTAACACCAACTTCCATTTCTACCTTGATAGCACAACGCACAATTTCTTCATATCTACTAAAGTATCTTATAGCTAATACCCTTAGAAGACTTGGTTTTAAGCCACTGAAGAATCGATCAACTTTACTTTCAGGTTGGATGATAAAGCCAGATGCATACCTTGCAAGCCTTGTAAAATTCACTTCGTATATACCAACAGATTCATAATCCTTTTGCTTTAGTTCAAGAAGCTCCTTCTCCATCTTTGTACGAAGAATAAGAGGGAATTACTTATTGAAAAATAAGTTCTTGAACTCGTCCCATTCCATGGACTCAATTTCATCTCTTGGCCTCGTATTCTTGATAAGATTCCACCATTGATCAGCATCAGCTTCCAAATGATACACTGCTAAGATGACTTTATCATGTTCAGAACACTGAAGAACTGAAAATATCTTTTCAGTAGTACTGATCCATTGTTCAGCAAAAAGTGGATCAGAAGACCCACTGAAAGAAGGTGGATGTTGCCTCATGAAGGACTCAATAGAATATTGTTCCCTTCTCTGCTCATTTGGAAGTCCAGAATGATTCATAACTTGTGTAAGTATAGCAATAAGATTTTTTACTCCATCTCCCATAACATTTTTTTTGTTCAGGAGGACAATTATTGCATTGTCCATTACATTGATCAACACGGTTCCTTCGGGTTCCAGCCATCGTCTAAAACCCAAAAAGAATAGTGTGAGAGGAAAAAATCATGCTAGGGAAAACAACACAATAAAGGAGGAGTACCTTCAATATCTAACTTCTTAGGTTTAATTCTAAGATCGTTACCATAATTATAGGACTATAACCTATACTTATACTTAACCTTAGGGACATCCCTAGACATACCTTAGAAATATCTCTAGGGATCTCACTAAAGTTCTCGCATCCATGTTTCTAAAGGTTGACTAAACCTTTCCTCTAATATCAACTGTAGAGACCCAAAGCCTGACGTACATGGACATTACATTACTTTTGCGGAATAATTAGTATATAACAAAAACACACACACAAGGACCATAATAGTTTAGTGTCTTTGGAAACTCAGAACGTAATCTTCTAATCATGGTGAAAGATATTCAACATATCCCATAAAGATCTTCCCCTTTTTTTCTTACCTAAAACCTTTCTTTATATCCTGGCGAAAAGAAAACATAAAAGGGTGAGCTTAAATGCTCAGTAAGGGTAAACAAAAGAAATATCAATCACATCATATTCATAAGAACATAACATTTTGGAAATCTTAACCTGCAAAAGAGATCATAATATCATAACATGGGATAAATCATAGTAGTGAAATGTAATCCCAATAATCATAACAGAAAACATGAAACTTTGTGGCGTACACACATAGTCATATAGAATCATTTCTTGTTAGTCAAGACTCATTTCCAAGACTATCTTAGTGGACAAAGTCCATTTCTGAACCGAGTTCATTCCTCGTTTTAGTCCTGTTTCACTGAACCGGTTTAACCCGCCGTTCCAGCCATGTCTATCTCATGACATATAAAATCTTTACCCAATGAATTGGAGGGAGATATAGATCCCACCCATCTCATAATGATACCATTCTTTTGTGTGCCACAAAATCATAAATCAGACATCATTGCATAACTCATGTAATAAAAATGGGATTCTTAAACAACATGACATCATAAAACAATTCATATAAGATAAAAGAATTCATAAAAATAATTCCATCACAACATAATCAAATCAATGTAATAATAGCGATAGAAACAGAACCCTATATTATCTTAGATGGAAAATAATTTTGATAAAACACTTGAACTCCATTCTTGAAGAAGATATCATTTCTAATTCAAAAACATTTTCCTTTCTTAACATGTCATACAACTTTAAACTAAAATAAGTTGATTAAAAATAAACTTGAAATTTGTAAGGGAAGCTTCATGGAAATAATGTTTTAAAAATCCATTCATTCCTTATAAGTTAAAAATACATTCTTCTCGTACTTTTGTCGGAAAAGTCAAAAAGTACCTCGTACGAAAAACGACAAAATAGTCCTTTCATATCTTTTACTAAAAACTCACCGAAGAGTAAAATTGGACATAAAATATTGTATAAGGATATAAATATTACATATTGAGGAAACATGGATGTGGATAATAAATATTCCCCAGTAAATTCTGAAGTATAAACAATCTCGGATAAAAATTGAGATTGCGAGATTTTCCCTTACCTTAGATCCGATTTGCTTCGTAAGTGTCCAAAACTCCTGTATAATGATTTAAATAATGTCATTGAATTATTCCAGAATCATAATAATTGTTATGATATCATATATGGTTCAATTATGACTTTATATTACCTGTTATTTTGTAAATTCCATGTTAAAGAGCGTTTTGGGTAAAATTGGTTCATTTGTCGTCTGTGTTTTGACTTGTAATTATTCATATGATTACTTAGATCATGATTACTTAATTACAGAATATTAAACATGATTTATATATAATATATATTCAGAATACAAATATATATAATAAATCAGTAAATGGAAAGAAATACAACATTCATGGAGACGGTAGGCCGTACGTACGCATGAACGTTGTTTTCGTCTCCTTATTGAGTTGAATGGAATTAAGTAGATGACATACATATATATAAACATAAATATAGTATCATTATTATGTCATATATTTCATGATTACTTATTATATATACTTTATAATCATTCATGAATGGGTAATGTGGAAAATGAATCTCATCGCGTCGTGGAGACGGTAGTCCGTACGTACGCACGAGCGATGATATCATTCTCATGATCGTGGGACTATATTGGAGTCTATGTATACTATTTCAGAATCAATATCACTTTAAAATAATCATATATTGTTATTATTTACACCATTATACCCATCCAAGTAAGGTGGTGGTGGAAAATTGATTACACCACGGCGTGGAGACGGTATTCCGTACGTACGCACGCGCGGTGATTTCATTTTCCGTTGGATGGATAGATGGTGAAATAGGGTTGTTTAATAATTATAATAACATATAAGTATATGAGTGATACTGATGTTATTAATTCATAATGAAACAACCTATGATGAAGAAGTGGAAGAAAAAATAAAGTTGAATGAATCAGTAACGGACATTACCTCTTCTTTGAAGCGCCTCTTTGAGTCCTCTTCTTAGGGCACTAAAATTGGTCTTTGAAGAATACCAGGACCACTAGAATGTTTCTAGGTAAGTGGAGAAGATAATTTGTCAGGGGTTGGCTGAGCTTGAAGGCTCAAAGTGGTGTGAGGAAGAGGGGGGGGGGAGGTGCCCTTTTATAAGGGAGGAGAGGGGCACCTTTGGAATAACTAAAAATATTATTTTATTATAATGACAAATTCGGTTTTAAATAGATCCAAATTGATTTATTTAGAATATAAGGTGGGGATGGGTCGAACCCCTCTCATCCAATATAATTTAGACAAGTTTAGGTTCCTATTTTAACCTAATCATTTAGATTTAACATTAAGTTAGATAATTTTTCTTTTACCGTGTCTTTTTGTATTCTTACACTATAAGGTTGATAAACATACTATAAGAAGCCAAACGAACCCCAATTTGTTTATTATTAATTTATATAACCTTATCTAAGTCATTTGGCCGAACCTTAGATTTTTAGGAATAAAATAAAAATTAATAATATAATATTTTTTTTAAAAACTATTTTATTTCAATTTTGACACTATTTAGTAATTGATTTTTGTGAAAATCATAAAAGAATGATTAGTTCGAAAAAAAGTTACTTAAATTAATAATAACATGTCATATTAACCTATAAAATTAGTTTAATTAATAAAAAGTCTCAAATTACATTTAGTTTGGTATTTATAACATCAATTATATCAATATTTCATTAATAAGATAATTACTGCATCATTTTTGTGTTATAAATAAATTACATTATTTAATGTCTAAAAATTACAAATAAAATACAATTATGTAGGAAATATTTTTATCTTTCTAATTAATATTTATAGTCGAATTAATCTTATGTATAACCCTATATTAAAAATGAAATACTTATTAAACTTTGATTTTAACTATTTTAACCCTTCTTTAAATAAATTAATAATATATATCCTAATCTAATCCAAGTGGGCCTAAATGGTAATATTTTATTCCTATGGTTGTTTTTGGTTGAATTAAACTTATCCAATAGAATTAGGACATGTGTTAGGGTAATAATAATATCATTTTTACCCTTAATTACCCTATTAACTTTTAACGGTGGTAAAAAAAAGTAAAAAGTTACTATTCACCAAAAATTATTTTCGTCTCATTGAACCACATTTTACTTACTGACATCAACCATGTCTCTCGGATTTTTGAAATTCCACTCACAGAAGCGGTAAAATTATGTTTTATGAAAAATTAATTTTTTTTTAACTACCACTTAGTGGTTTCACTATTCATCAAAAAATGAAAGTTTCCAGAAAAATACCAAAAATTAGGCCTGAGCTATATTTGATGTTATGAACTGAAAAATGATGTCTATTTTACCAAATTCAAAATATATTAGTTGCATTCCTTAAATTAATTCCCGTCATCAAAACAAATAGCGTGTTCTTAAGAGATAATAACTATCAAAAGATTGACACTTGTTTATGTCTAGTTTAGATGTGAAATTACATCCAATGACCAACATTGTATTAAATTGTAAAAATATATTCTAAATATACTTTAAAACCACTCAAATTAATAATTTATCACTATTAATTATTTCGATTAAAAAGGATGTTTTTAATTAAAATTTAGTAATTTTCACTACTCATCAGAAAATGAAAGTTATCCAAAAAGTACCAAAATTTCACCCTAAGCTAATTTTGATATTCCGAATCCAAAAATGAAGTCCATTTTGAAAAATAAAATTTCAAAAATTTCAAAAAGTTGTTATAACTATTCATAACGGATAGTTTTAATAATATTTTAATAGCATATTATTGTTTAGTGAAACTTGTTATTGCGTACTACAAACGTTATCGAGGAAGGTCGTGATTGCGTGTAATGAAAGGCAAGTCAAGGATGTTTGTTGTGAAATATCCTTTTAGTGTAGCATAAAACACAAGACATTAATGAAATTAAAAAGAATATTTTTCATAAAATCTCAGGGTGTTACAGTCGTGCACCAGGTCCCGTTCGAGTCTAACTCAAAGTGGTGTTTCTGGGTTTTACCCCTATGTACATCTATGCCAGAGCCACCTCTACCTACTCGTATCCAAACATGGATGTATTTTTTCGTAAAACTCAAAAAATCTCTACCTTACAAAAATTCTAGGAAGTTATTCTATACTAATCCTACAATTCTATCTTAGGGTAATGTGCTCTAATTAGAGTTTGTCTAAATCTAGTTTCCATGGTTATTGATAAACATCCTCTGATACCAATTGTAACGCCTCGACACTAGTTACCCAGAGTCGGTGCATTATTTTAATACATTGGTATGATTACAAGGAATCAAGTCCCGAAGGACCGATCATTTTAGCAGTCTTGGAAAATAGATTACATACATGAATGTTACATTACACTTTATAACCTAAAAAACAACATAAATAATCCATTATGAAAGCCATTATTCCCTTGGCTTAACCCTACATATCAATCACAATACACTTCTTGGAATCCTAGGAAAAATAAAACATAGAAAGGGGTGAGCTTAGATGCTCAGTAAGGATAACAATACAGCAAAAACTTTCATAAATAAGCATAATCATTTAATGCAATGTATAACTAAAGTAAAACCCTTTTAAACTTGAACTTCAGCATAATATGGAAAAAAATAAATTGAAATAATTCCATTTACTTATTCACGTGTATAATATACTAGTTGAATAATCAAACGCAATATCAATAACCACTTTCATAAATAGGGAATGCATAATGTCGAACATTAATTTCTGTGTCAAGGCCTCATGCCAAGACCTAAGGGATAACTATTACCGGAACCCAACCCGAAGTGCCTCTAATAACCAGACACCAACCCAGAGTTCCTCTAACAATCAGACACCAACACGGAGTGCCTCTAATAACCAGACACCAACCCGGAGTCCCTCTAATAACCAGACACCAACCCGGAGGGTTTGCTGTAACTGGACCCCAACCTGGAGGGCTTACTTTTATTGATCCCCAACCCGGAACATACTAGTCCAACACATTCATCTTTAGAAGAAGATGAAATATAACATAAACATTCATATTAAAACTAGCATACATAATGCTAAAACATTAATAATAAACCATTAATGGCATAAAAATAACTCATCCATAGTCAAACATATCACAAAACCATAAATACATAATGGATGATTCGTATCATAATAACTCAACTTCAAATAAGAATAAAATCCATCAAAGGATGTTTACATATATGAAATCAAAACTATTTGAGGGAACTATCTTTTTTTTGAAATTATTTAAAAGTCTCATAATTATAAAAGAAAACCTTTACTTTAAAAATATTCTTATAAGCATGTAAGGGATGCTTTGAAGATTTTATAACATTGGAAAATAGCTGCACCTTCCGTATAAGTTAAAAAAATCTAGTCTTACCTTAATTCTTTCAAAAAGGTCAAAAAGGACCTTGTTTGGAAAACGACAAAAATATTCCTTTATAAAATTTTTATAATAAGTCGGCAAGGGTAAAAATGTCTTTAACCCATATTCTGTAAAATAATAAAAATGTTTTGAAATACTTTTTTAAGAAACATGGTTGTGGATGATAAAGAGGTCCTAGTAGATAATTACGTATAAACAACCTCGGATAATGAAGAGATTGTGAAATAAACCCTTAACAACTTGGTAACATATGAAACATACAACCCATGAAATAGGTATCATACAATTAATATGTAAATAAACATAAATTAAAGTGTATTACACAAATAATACAATTATGGGCAGTACATACACCACACAAAAGTTAACAGTGGGAATATGGCATGAATCTCATGGGAATAATAAAGTGAGATGAAAACCCCCTACCATGTACTTTTCCATAGTTGAGGATAGGTTAACATCCTGTATTATAGTTAAATAATTCTTATTAAATTATACAAGAATCATATATATAAATATGATATCATATATGATTTTTAATATTGTTTTGTTAAAAATATTTTAGTATTATCGTCGTTTCGGGTGTTAACTAATTTGTTTTTCTTTATAAGCTTTGTTACGTAAGTCGTGTTTGTTAGGGATAGGTTGTATCTGATTCATATACATAATGATATCAAATACATAATCATTACTTTTAATCATCAAATTAGAATTAGTCTTGAATGGATATGATGGGGAAATGAATCTCATTGCGTTCGTGGAGATGGTAATCTGTACGTAAGCATGAACGCTACTTCCATTTAATTTTTAATTTTACAATGATTCAAAACCAAATGATAAATAGGTATATTATTATTCCAGTATAATATAGTATCTTATATATGTTACTTAAGGTCATTAACACCATCTTTTATACGTTCCATGTATGGTATGAATGAGTCATATCACATTGAGGGGGCGGTAGTCCGCACTCCCTCAAATGAAATTATCGCATATATATACAACATGATATGAATAATGGTATGATATAAAATGGAATTAAAGAAGATTATATATAAAATAAATATCACTAATATCATATTTAATTACAGTGACATCATAATGGCCACCATGAGAGGTGGTATGAGATAATTGAACAATCATCATTTTGTGGGGCATTTGGTTTCCATCCACAGAAACATTATGTTCTTCATCCATTAGATGGAAGTGTGTGTATGTGTAGTTCGAATAATTCTCATAAAAATATAATAGTATATTTAAGAAACTGGTTTTGTTACAAAAGAAAAGAATAAGAAGAGTTTAGGGGTTGGATAAGTAAAATAAAATAAAAGAAGTTAAGAGAAATCATTACCTTTAATTTGGGTAACTCCCTTTGGTTTGAACCAAAAGGGACTCTTGAAGTGACTTCTTCCTAAGGTAATGCTTCTCAGAGGAGGATAGGGATATAGGGAGATTAATTGGGTTGAGTGTGGAGGAGACAAAATGCTTGAGAGGTGTGATTTATTGGTTAGAAGTGGTGTCCTTTTATAATGGGGAGGAGGGGCTCTTTAGAAAAAACGTAAAGTATTATTTTATAATAAATTCATATTCGGTTTATAATGGCTCCAAAATGGATTATTTAAATTCTAAGGTTGATATGGGTCGAAATCCTTTCAAAAAATATATTTTAGATAGGTTTGGGTCATTATATTAACCTTATATTTTAGTTTTATCTCTTAGTTAATTAGTCTGACATTTACCATGTCACTTTGGATTTTTATATTATATAGTTAATAAACATACTATATACATCCAAGAGACCCCCAAGTGGTCCATTAATGATAAAACTATCATTATACAAGTCCTTTGGCAGAGTATTATATTTTTAGTAATTGAATATCTATTAATAATATAATATGTTTTTAAAAAACTCTTTTATGTCAATTTTGACACTATTTTGAATTTGATTTTTGTGAAAATCATAACAGCATGATTACTTCAAAAAATGTTAATTAAATATATACTAAAATGTCATATTATCCTATAGAATTATTGTAATTCATAAAAAGTCTCAAATTACATTTATTTGGATATTTAAAATATCAATTAGTTTAATAATTCATTAATTAGGTAATTACTGCATCACCATTGTGTCTTAAATAAATTAAATTATTTAATGTCAAAAAATTATAAATAAAATAAAATTATGTAGGAAATATTTTTATCTTTATAATTAATATTTACAATCAATTATTTCTTATGTATAACCCTATATTAAAAATGTTTTAGTAATTAAACATTGATTTTAACTCTTTTAACTCTTCTTTGAATTAAATAATAATAAATGTGCTAATCTAATCCAAGTGGACCAAAGAGGTTCATATTTTATTCCTAAGGTTTTTTTGGTTGAATTATACTTATCCAATAGAATTAATACATGTGTTAGGGTAATAATAATTTTATTTTTACCCTTAATTACACTATTTACTTTTTACCGTGGTAAATAAAAGTAAAAAGTTACTGTTCACCAAAAAATATTTTTATCTTTTTGAACCACATTTTACTCCTTGATATTAACCATGTCTCTCAAATTTTTTTAATTCCACTGACACAAGTGGTAAAATTATGTTTTATGTGAATTTTCAAATTCTCCTAGCAGATGGGTAAAAGACGGTGAAAAGTTCAACAAAATTTTTATATGTCTAAAATTATTTTAAACTGACTCCAATGAATTACATTGAACTTATATAGGTATTATGTATATATTTTGACCTAAAATAAATTTAAATAAAATAAATAATTATTTAAATAAAAATTTGGTTTTAAACTATAACTCAGTGTTTTTTCACTATTCATAAAAAATTGAATGCTTTTAGAAAAATACCAAAACTCCACCCTAGGCTAATTTCGATATTCAGAATCCAAAAATGAAGTCTATTTTGAAAGATAAAATTTGTAAAATTTCAAAAGTGGGTATTAATACTCATAACAACTAGTTTGATTGGTCACAATGTTTTAGAATCTCAAAATTGCGTACAATGCAAGCAATTTCATTATTCAAAGGGAAACGTATTGTTGAAGCTTAGTGTGTTACAGAAACATTCAAGTAGTAAAAGATTTATAACCCCGACGAATTTCGAGGGAGAAAATAATTTTAAGGGGGGTAGAATGTAACACCTCGAGATTTTATGAGATATATTATTTTCTTGGATATCTTCTATTATACACAACACCAAGTTTATCTGGTACTATTCACAACACCGTATTAGCTTGCAGTATACGCAACACTATTCTTGCCTCGTGTTATACACAATTTCAAGTTCTTTGGGTGGAAATTATTCTACGCAACATTAAGTATAGATTTTTTTAAATGTATAAATGAAATAAGTTTTTATTACATTATACGCAACACCAAACAGAGCTATCACTACACATAGCCCGAACTTGGCTTGCATTACATGCAATCAAGACCTTCCTCGATAGCGTGTGTAGTACGCAATACCGAGTTTCACTAAACGAGATATTATTATAATATCATTATGAACTAGCCGTTATGAATAGTAATACCCACTTTTTTGAAATTTTATAAATTTTATATTTCAAAATGGACTTCATTTTTGGATTCGGAATATCGAAATTAGCCTAGGGTGAATTTTTGGTATTTTTCTGAAAATTTTCATTTTTTGAGGAATAGTGAAAACACTGGGTTACTATATAAAAACCAACTTTTTATTTATATAATTATTTATTTTAATTAAATTTATTTTAGGTCAAAATTTATACATAATACCTATATAAGTTTTATGTAATTCATTGGAGTCATTCTATAATAATTTTAGATATATAAAAATTTTATTGAACTTTTCACTGTCTTTTACCCACCACCTAGGAGAATTTCAAAATTTACATAAATCATAATTTTACAACTTCTCTGAGTAGAATTTAAAAAATCAAAGAGACATGGTTAATATCAAGAAGTAAAATGTGGTTCAATAAGATAAAAATAATTTTTGGTGAATAGTAACTTTTAACTTTTATTAACAATAGTTAAAAGTAAATAGGGTGACAATGATATTATTATTACCCGAACACATGTCCTAATTCTATTAGATAAGTATAATTCGAACAAAAACAACTGTAGCAATATAATATTATCATTTAGGTCCACTTGTATTAGATTAGGAAATTTATTATTATTTAATTCAAAGAAGAGTTAAAAGAGTAAAAATCAAAGTTTAATAACTAAAACATGTTTAATAAAGGGTTATGCATAATATAAATTCGACTATAAATATTCATCATAAATATAAAAATATTTCCTACATAATTGTAGTATATTTATAATATTTAGACATTAAATATTTTAATTTATTTATTACCCAATGATGATGCAGTAATTACCTTATTAATGAAATGTTAACATAATTGATGTTATAAATACCTAAATAAGTGTAATTTGAGACTTTTTATAAATTACAATAATTTTTTAGGTTAATATGACATTTTAGTGTAGATTTAATTAACTTTTTTATAACTAATCATGCTGTTATGATTTTAAAAAAATCAATTACCAAATAGTGTCCAAATTGACATAAAATAGTTTTTTTTAAAATATTATTTTATTAATTGCTATTCTAATTCTAAAAATCTAAGGTTTGTCCAGAATTAGATAAGGTTATATATATTAATAATGAACCACTTGGGGTTCTTTTGGCTTGTTATAGTATGTTTATTAACCATATAGTGTAAGAAAACAAGAAGACACAATAAAAGTTAAATTAATTAACTTACAGTTTAATCTAAATGATAAGGTTAAAAAAGTAACCTAAAATTTTCTAAAACCTATTCGTTGAGAGGATTCCGACCCATCCCCACTATATCTTCTTAATAAGTCTCTTTAGAGCCATTATTAACTGGATATGACTTTATTATAAAATAGTATTTTATGTTTCTCCTTAAAATGCCCCTCTCCTCCCTTATAAAAGGGCACCTCCTCCCTCTACTCTTTACACAATTTTGAGCCTTCAAGCTCGAATAACCCTACCCATTTCCCTTCTAAACATCCCTAGAAACATTATAGAGGCTCTCTACTATTCAAAAGACCAACTCTATTTCCTTAAGACGAAGCTTAAAAGAGAGGCGTCAAAGAAGAGGTAATCTCTTCTGCTGATTCATTCAAGTTTTCTTTATTCTTCAACTTCTTCTTCTTTAGTAGTATCATTATAAAGTAATAACATCAGTATAACTAATATAATGTTATTTCATTATAAATATTAAACGACCCCATTTCACCTTCTATCCATCCTACGGAAAACGAAATCACCGCACGTGCGTACGTACGGAATACCGTCTCCACGCCGTGGTGTAATCTGTTTTTCCACCACCACCTTACTTGGATGGGTATAATGGTGTAAAGAATAACAATATTTAGTTATTATAACATCATACTGATTTTGAGAAATTATATCATCCACTCCAATTCAATTAAATAATTATGGGAATGATATCATCGCTCGTGCGTACGTACGGATTACCGTCTCCATGACATGATGAGATTGATTCTCCATGTTAACCATTCAAGACTGAGTATAAGGTTTATATAATAAATAATAATGAAATATATGACATGATAAAGCTACTGGATTTATGTATATATATATATATATGACATCTACTTACTTCCATTCAAGTAAATAAGGAAAGGATAACAGCGTTCATGCGTACGTACGACCTACTGTCTCCATGAACGGTGTATTTTATTTAATTTATCTATCTATTATATACATATATAATGAATATATATGATATATAAATCATGATTTAAATTCTAAAAGTAATTAAATCATGATATAAGTAATAATAACATCAATAACAACAATTCCAAACACGCACGATAAATAAAATGATTTTACCCCAAATGCTGCTTTAACATTGAAATTACAAAAGAACGGGTAATATAAAGTCATTATTGCACCATATATGATATAATAACAATGAATAAGATTATATAATAAGTCAATGAAATTATTTAAATCATTATACAGGAGGTTCGGATACGTACGAAGCATATCAGACCTAAGGTAAGGGATAACCTTTCCAATATCGTTTTTATCTGAGAATGTTTATTCGTAAGTATTTACTGGGGTTATATTTATCATCCATGTCCCTATTTTCTAAAAATGGTTTCATGTATGTTTAAATTAATTTTTACACATTTTTGAATTTTACTACATGGTATGTAAGGAATCTTTCTTTGTTTACCATACGGGGTACTTTTTGACTTTTCCGGCAAAAGTATGAGAAGAATGTATTTTTAACTTATATGGCATGAACAGATTTTTACAGTTTCACAATGCCTAATTTTCATGAAGATTACTCTACAATATTTCATGATTTTTTTCAACAAAATCTTTTTTTTAAAATGGAATTGAATTTTGTGAAAAGAAGATGATTTTGAAAAATAAAGGATATTTTCATCAAGAATTAATTTCAAGTGTTTTGTCAAAACTATTTTCCATCTAAGATGAAATTATTTGGTATGATTATGTTTCAAGCATAATGTATCTATTATTTACATGGTTTAATTATCCTTATGATGAAATGATTTCCATTTGTTTTATAGGGATTACGTTTTGAGGGGATTATGTTTATAAACCCCATTTTATTCTTTGGGTTATGAAGAATGATTTATGTTTATTTTTTGGCATAAGTAAGAATGATTTCATTATGAGATGTGTGGGACCTATATCTCCCTCCAATGCATTGGGTAAAGATTTATATATCATGAGATATACATGGCTGGAAAGGTATGTTAATCTAGTTTAGTGATACAGGACTGGAACGAGGAGTGAACTCGATTCATGAAGGGACTTTCTCCCCTAAGATGGTCTTGGAAGCAATGCCTTGGCTACTATGGAAATCATATCATGTGATTAATGTTTTTCGACAATTACATGTTTTATTACAATGATATTTTATCATTATTGATGTTCCATTATGATCTATGCCTTATATACTCCATGATTTATGTCACTACTCAAGATTTTGATGTTTAAACATTATGTTCATGTTTTTAAGTTCAAATGTATATGGTTTGTTTAATTTTTCCATGATTACCCTCACTGAGAATTTAAGTTCAACATTTATATGTTCTCTTTTCCCCAAGATATAAATAAAAGTTTTAGGTAAGAAAACTAAAGGGGAATATCATGATGGGAAATGTTGAAGATCTTTTACCATGATTAGAAGATTATTTTTTTCCGAGTTTCCAAAGACATTAAACTATTACAGTCCTTATGTGATTGTTTTTTGTTATGTATTAAGTATTCCGCAAATGTAATGTAATGTATATGTACGTCAGGCTATGGGTCTCTACAAACGTCATGTGGGACCACATATAGTTTAACGTCATGCAGGATGACATACAGTTTAAAGTCATGCAGGATGAACAGTTTAAGGTCGTGCTAGACCATGTGGCTCAAAAAAGTATTGCTTAAGGAACTTGTCATTGGTGGGAGGAGTTATACGCTCACCATCCATGGTCACCAGGGATTACATTCCATTGGGTTAAACCTTATGAACATTGAAAGGTCCTTCCCATTTGGGCCCCACCTTGGGCGATTTCCTACTAGGTATCATTGGCGTTCTCAGAGCCAGCCCAAAGTCTCCTTGTAGGAAAGAGTGGATGTGAACCTTTTTGTTGAAATCTCGACCATCCGACTCTGATGCCTTTCAACATTGTGCAGGGCATGAAGCCTATTATCGTTAAGTGCTTCCAATTCAACTATATGGATTTTAGCCACTCTATCTGGCGCTTTCTAGTCATAGAACGTTGTGCGTAATGAGGGCAGCTGAACCTAAATGGGGTGGACAGCCTTAGTTCCATACACTAGGGAATATGGGGTCACCTGGGTGGAATTACGAGTCATCGTATGATAGGCCCATAGGGCGTTGGGGAGCTTATCAGGCCAACTCTTCTTATTATGACCAACCATTTTCTGCAGGATGTTGGTGAGGGTTTTATTGAACAACTCAATCTGCCCATTTGCCTGCGCATGATAGTGGGAGGTATGGTTTGAGCAGATGTTGTACGTGGCGTACAAATTTTTCAACTTGACTGCTTGGATGTTGGTGTTGTTATCAGTGAGGATAGCATGAGGAACCTAAACCGATGTATGATATTGGAACTCAAGAAGCCAATGATAAAAAGGGCCCTGACTTCCTTGAGCGGAACTACCACTTCCCACTGGGAAAATAAATTTGTAGCGGTTAGGATGAACCGGTATTAGAGAGCCATTGCCGGTGGGTATCGTCCTATGACATCTAATCCCTAGACTGCAAGGGTCCAATAGTACATGGTAGTGTGGAGAGGCTCCAGTGACTGATTCCCAAAGTTAACATGAACTTGGAACGTATAGAACCTCTTGGAAAACATGATGTATTCTTGGAAAATGGAGGGAAAAAAATAACCTAATCTTCAGATCTGGTGAGACAGTTTTGGTCCTGCCTGATGGAAACCACAGAAATTGGCATGAACCTCTTGCATGACCTGTGGAATCTCAACCCCCTGAATGCATCAGAGGAGAACATCATCAAACCCGCACTTATAGATGATTGGCTCAATATTGGGACCACTCTGGAGAGTAAACTGTAGAGCGTGGTGTCAAATTCGCTCATTCTAAGCCCAGTCCGACAAGAAAATTACCATGTTGGAAGTATTCAACCAAGGATGACCTCTAATAAAAAATCATTTCGATCACTACATCTGGATGACCCAGGGGACCTGACACAGAGGTGATGATGTTATGATGGTTTACCGTTGGGCTGTCATCACCATCTGGGGTAACAAGAGCTTTGAATCTTTGATGTGCCACATGGATAATCAGATCATCCTTTTCGGGCTCTGCAAGTGATGCAGCTAAGCTGGCCAAATCATCCGATCGACGGTTCTGTGATAGAAGGACATGGGTAACCTCTGGTCAAGAAGGGAACTGGGACATTAGATTGAGGGTGCGCTCCAACAATGGTACGAGCTCTAGCTTCTTGACAACATAGCCACCATTGACCTGCATAATGATTAGCTTAGAGTCCCCTTTCACGTGTAAGTGGGGCATGTCGATATCGACGGCCAGCTTGACGCCAGTAAATGAGGGCATGATACTCTGCCTCGTTGTTGGTGCAGCCTTCTGATAATAGGAATGAGTACGACATAACGGCTTGCAGAGGGGTAATAAATACAATACCCAGGGCTACTATGTCGAGCCTATGATCATTGAGCCTCCTACCGATGGGACTCCGGGAGGCACCGTCAAAGTGAATATTCCAACATGGGATGGCACGATCCACTGATAGGATTGCCTCGTTGGGAAAATCCATGTCCAGGGACCGGTCAACAGGGGTCGGATGGGCAACTATAAAGTCTGCCAATGCATGTCCCTTGATAGCCTTCTCAGGGATGAAACTTATATCGAACTGTTGGGGGATTACCTCCCACCGTTCTAGACGACCGGTCAACACCGGTCAATTCATAATATACTTCAGCGGGTCTAATCGAGACACCAGTTATACCACGTAGTGCTCCAGGTAATTCCGCAATTTCTGTATGGAAAACATGAGCGCAAGGTATCTCTTCTCGAGGGGGGAGTATCTGGTATCTATATCGAGGAGCATGCAGCTGAGGTAGTAGAGGCCATTATCTATCCCCTCATTGTTCTTCTGGGAAATAAGGGCACCAAGGGACTGTTCTGGGGTGGTGACATAGAGGAACAGTGGATTCTTGGAGATGGGTGGTATCATGACCGGAGGATGGAGCAAGTACTGCTTTATTTCCTTAAATGCAGTCTAGCACTCTTCATTTCATTCATCGGTAGATCCTTTCTTCATGATCTGGAAAAAGGGCTTACACTTGTCGTCCAGATTCGCAATGAATCGGCGTATGTAGGCTAAGTGGCCCTAGAAACCTTGAAGCTCTCGAATATTACTCGGGGGAGGAATCTGGCTGATGGCCTTGATCTTCTTTGGGTTGATCTCGATGCCCCATTACTAGACAACAAATCCAAGACACTTTCCAGAGGTGACCCCAAAAGCACACTTCAATGGGTTCATCTTCAGGTGGCGGGAATGGAGGAAGCTGAACACTTTCTCAAGGTCCTTAAGATCATCCTGTTGCTGGTGAGATTTGAACACCAGATCATCCACATAGAATTCCACCAATTTCCTGAGGATTGGATTGAATATGATGTTCATGTCCTTCTGAAAGGCGGAACCTTCATTCTTTAGGCCAAAGGTCATAACCTAGTAACATAATGTACCATGGGCACCCTGAAAGCTATGAAATCCTCGTTCTTGGGGGACATTCAGATCTGAATATATCCAGAGTAACCATCTATGAAGAAGAGGTCTTGGAACCCAGCCGTGGCGTTGATCAACAATTCTGTCACTGGAAGGGGAAAATCATCCTTCAGACAATGGTGGTTGAGATCGCAGAAGTCGATACAAACTCCGATATGTCTGTTCTTCTTCATGACTGGTATAATGTTGGCCAACCGTTTGGGGTACTGGACCTTCTTCACAAAGATGTCCCTAATTAGGTGGTCAACTTCAGCCTCAACCATGGCACCGTGATAAGGGTGCATCTTTCTGGGAGGTTGTTTGAATCCCTGATGATTTGCCGGGAGACTGAGGCAGTGGATGGAAACATAAGGATCTAGTTCTAACATCTCATTGTAACTCCAGGAAAACACATCACAGTGCTATTTAAGGAAGTCTACGTACCTCTTTCGCTCCTCAGGGGGCATGGAGTCACTAATCAATGTGGGTCTCGGGTCTTCCTCGCTTATGAGGTTATCCAGTACAAACTCGTTGACTTTCACGAAGACTCCTTCCTCAAAGGCAGGAGGTTAATCCTCTTTATCTTCTTCTCCACTTATGGATGCATCTTCCTGGAGAAATTGACTCTGAGTTTCAAGACCCCGATGGGAGGCTGGTACCAGCTTGAGTGGCAGTGGTTTTTACATCGGGGATCTTCGGTGCTATTGAGACCATAACATTGAAGGGTTTCAACCCGATCCCATCTGGTCTCCATACCAAGGGGCAACACTTGATAATATCAAAGAAGTAGTGCCGCATCGGCTGGAGATGGCTTATTCCAGCTCGGAGAAACAGACAAGTATGACGTACTTCCGTTTCCATGAGCCGGACATCTCGATACCTGATGGGAGTGGGAGGATCCGGGATCATAGAAGCCTGCTCCGTATAAGAATAGGAAGTGATCTTTCGACGCTAACTGGATTTGGGAGCATAGTTCCCCCTTTTCCTAGAAATGAAATAACATTTCCCCATATCGGGGTTCGTGGAATCCAACCGATGGATCGGGATGACATGGGCATCATTTAAGCCTGCCCAAGGGTCCGTCGTAGCGGTGACGGGATTAACTTCTCTTTCCTGGACTTGTTTATCCTTGCTCTTGTAATAGTCAGTGTCCATGTAGTGAAATTCAAAAGAGGTTAATGGAGATTCATCACCTTGAATTATGCCCACTCGACCATTAAGGGAGTGCTGAGGCAATGGTGACATGATGAAGGGACCACCACGTGCAGGTGGATCCATGGACTTCCCACCAATGCATTATACGTGGTGTCCTAGGAGACAACCATGAACTCGATGTTGGAAACTCGGCCGCCAAATTGGGTATTCAAAAGGATCTTTCCGACCGGGGGTCTACTTGGTCCTGTCATATCCCTGGATTCTTAAATCAGAGGGATTCAGGTCATCTTCAGATAACCCTAGCTTCCGTAGTGTCCGTGTTGGGATAAGGTTAATCCTGGAGTCAGTGTCAACAATACAACGGAAAACATCCACACCATTAAATTGGTCAGTGATGTATAGTAGGTGGATGTGCCCCTATATGGGGGATCCTTCATCCTCTCCAGAGAATGAAATGATGGCCTGTCATTCGGCATTCTCAAACACTTCAGCATGGAAAGCCTCGGTAGCTGTTACCTCCGTCTCAAACTAGAGGGGGCTCCTTAAAGCCTCGACGAGGCTTTGCGCACATCTGGCGGTAGGATAAGGGATTCAGGGATGGATAGCCTCACTAGGATGCTGACAATGTGATTGATAACATCATACTTCTGTGCCAGGTGCGAATTTCTGCTTGCAGGGAGCCTCTCTATGATGGAAAGCATGGCAGGCCTTGCCAGCCGGACCAGCGGCTGACTGGTACTGGGTATATCCCATTGCTCACTACATGATGCCCGAACAGTGGCTGCCAGATGAAGATCAGAGAGCTAAGATTGGCCTATAGCGGGGCGAATCTGGTCGCGACATGGCTGAAGTGGTTCTGCCTGATCTAGTAGCACAAACGACGGTGGAGGTGGGCCTATCGACACCGGATGATGAGGTTGCACGTGCTGCTGAGTTCTGTGCCGAGCCTACTTCCTGTTCTTAGTGGCCGAATGAACAAGAAATATGTGCCAACTGATGTGCCCCAACGACCCATATAGTCGTTGCTCTGCTGACGTTGGCGTCGACTGGGCACATTGGGGAGGTCTGCCTAACGGTCCCCCTCATCGAGAGTCATATAGGAGTTTACCAACTCCACGGTATTAACTGAAGCGTACCCTTGACTGTCACATGAAAATTCAATCACTACTGGGTAGATTCTAGGAGGGATCCCCTTCTTAGGGGGAATGAATTCGCTGAGAGTGCAGGACGATGATGGCATTTGCGGGCCGTGTTTCATTTTCTTGCACCGACGATGCTTGCTCTTCTGGGAAGAGGCTGTCCGAGATGATGATACAAAAGTGGTGGTCGTAGCTTCTAAATGCGCCGTTTGATTTAGGAATGCATAGATAATTCCATGGACGTGGGCGACCATCTTTAGAGACATCCAATCATTATGCTTCTGGGAACCGCGGTTAGAAACCTGCTTCTACTTGCCTTCGTCGTCGCTACTGCTGTTTGGCCTTACAAAGACACCTACCACTTGTGGCAGGGCCGGGTCCAGCCTGACTATGTTGCTGTCAATCTGGTTTTGGATCCAGTCCATGAACACATATCATTACTTGAGGGTGTACCCCAGGATCCAGTGATAGGGGTAGTAGTTGGGGTGATCAGTGAGATTCGCTTCTTCTGGCTTTCCCAATTCAGGCAACTGTACAATTCCCTGCTCTAAGGTGTTACAGAAGTAACTGGGAACCTGAGCCTCATTGAACGAGTAGGTCTGATTTCTTCTATTCGGAAAGGGGGCTCTGGGAGCCTGGCCTTGACGAGGGGCCGGAGGAGCCTACCGAGTAGGCAGACCCTGATTATCTCGCCTAGGCGGTGGCAGCGCGTTATGCGGAGGTGTCTACCGATTCTGAGGTGGTCGCTGTTGGGATGGAAGTTGTGCTTGTGGTGGTGGACCTCTATGGGGCTGCAGATCTGGCTCTACTGGTTGCGATTATAGCTACCTGGGGGCCTCTATCTGGGCCACGGTGGTTGGCTTGGCTCTGGCATCCCTCCTTGATGGGATTGCAGGGGGAAGTGGACGTTCCTGGATGGCCTGTTGCAGGTCTTCTTCGAGGTGCTGGGCCTTATTTGAGAAGTCTTGGAACCCTCTGGGATAGTTTGAGTGACCAGGGAGGGAACCAATTCCTTCCTTACATTCCCTATGCACATCGTCAGTAATTACTCCTGAGTTAGTGGCATGTCAAGGGAGTATGTGAGCCCCTTTCACCGGGCAATAAAGTCTGCGACTCACTCATCAGGCCTTTTTTTGCACTTGAATAGGTCTGTGATGCTCATTTTCTGGGTGTTATAGATGAACTGGTCATGGAACTTCCTATGATGGTCCTCTTAACTAGTCACTGATCCGACAGGGAGCTGGCTGTACAAGACGAATGACGGCCTCTCTAGTGTCTGAACAAAACAGCAGTGCCTAGCGGCCTCCTGCTATGCTGGGGTCCAAAATACAGCCCACACCTTGAGTTGAAGTGGGCCACGTGTTGTTGCGGGTCCCCCTTCCCATTAAAGGAAGATAATATTGGATTCTTGTATCCTGGGGGTGCTGGCATATCATTTACCCCTGCTGGGTATGGATTGCCATCCGGTGGGATGGCCACCCATCATGTTTCCAATGCCTCTAGTTAATAAATAAGTGTTGTCATTGGATCATCTGGATGGGGGTCCCTCTCTTGACGGGGATCCCTAACCACTAGCGTGTTGTTGGACTCTTCAATGCGATAATCAAGTCCAACAACATGCGGAGAAGCTAGTGGAGCGACCCTTGTGGTGGCCGGGGGAGCCCGAGAGAGGTTCCTTGGATTGTCTCGCCATTTTTAGGAGGGTTTGGTGAGACATACCACACCCTCTTTCCGTGAGTTCTGGCTTTCGCACTATCCACGGGAGCGGCGTGATCAGGGTTGCCTGGGGGTAGCTCACCAAGGGGAAGCTGTTCCTGCCCTCGCTTCCCCAGCCTAGGATCACCGTAGTCGGGTCGTCGCTCTGAAATGTGTTCAACCAAGAGTTTTTCGACCAACATCCTCTTCTCAGCAAGATACAGGCGCAATATGACCTTCTCAGGTTCCTCCTTCATCTTTTACACTGAAGACGACGGGTCGGAGTGCTTGATAGCTCCGACGTGCTCTTTTCCCTTACAGGAATTCGGGCAGAGTACTAATGCCTCGATGGGATGAGGGAGACCTAGGAGGTTCCTCTACTGATGATTAATCCCCCCTAATGGGTCTAGTAGTGGTGGCATGTCCATAGGGAGGATGTTCCCATCAAGGTGTTCTAGCTTGTTTTCCCCTCTTGATAGATCAATCATGTTGACCGAAACTCTTCTCGGGGGCATGTCCTTAATGTTGCCTTGCAAGTCGGGCTGCCGAAAAATAGCACTGAAGGGGAGGGAAGCGTAATTACCCCATCCACAGACTAGAACATGGGGAGTATCCACCTTAGTAACCTTGCGGAGTACTCGAAAACTCTGAACACATTGCTGTTGGAGGGCCCTGTGGTGACCAGGTGACTCGGGATGCTGGACCACGGGGAGTGTGGCCACGTCAACCAGCCGTATTTGTTCGCCGATTTCATTAAGTTTCACTTGGATCCTGGGATAAGTCACTCACTAGTGGTAAAGACGGAAGTGAGTCGCCCAGAGGGTCTGGAGGAAACATTCAATCTCCTCTGGGGTGAGAGATTCCGGTGCACAAAAATTTAGTCCTACAATCGGCCAAAACTTCTCAGGGTAGTGGCCCACTTCAAGGATAGTCTTGAAGCTCCTCAACTCAGATTCAGGGTCTGGATCTTGATTTCCCGACTCATTAACTGGGGGTGGCTGAGGAACTAGCGACGACACTAGGGAAGACCGCTGGGACAGCGGGCGAGCTGGCAGAGAATATGGCGAGCGGGCTGACTGGCCACCGAATCTTGGGTTGTCCTCTGAGGATTGTAGCAACTTGGATGCTATATCATGAAATGATGGACCGACGACCAAAGCACCTAAAACAGCATCAGCGTCTGCCAAAGGTGGGAAATGTCATGACTCTTCTGCTATTGACCCCCAAAATAGCTCTATATAGTCTCTAGCTGAGGCAGAGGGCGCTTCTGTAGATTACAGTGGTGACTATGTGGTCGGTCCCTGGGGGCATGCCGGGTTCTATTCTACCTGAATACACCTTCAAAGGGAGACATGGATCCTATGGACCTCGCATTACGGGAGTATGGGGATAATGAGCCTCATTCCTACCCCATCCCTTGACTTAGAGGACTGAGGAGAGGGCTCCAGCGCTGAGTCATACTCTACCTTAGAGGCTGAGAAGCAGACAGGTCTGATCCCTATCCGGCCCTCCCCAGAATTTCTCTTGTGGCGGAAACCACCTTCTCTCCTTCCCCTGGGTGGATCTTTGGGGTAGGGCCCACTTTCGGCACGAGGATGTCCTTCGGCCATACTGGTGCTGAGGTGGAGAGAGCTCCCGCCAGGGTGGGGCGCGGTGCGAGGAGCACCAGGGAAGATGTCGAAAGGGATATGAGAAGAACCTCCATGCCGGGCATTGGTGATGTGAAGTTGGACTCTTCCTCTTCGATTTCTAGGGCGAGGAGGACCTTCGGCGACTATCCCGGGGACATGGGGAGTACCTCCATGTTGGCGATTGACTGGACATGCAATGTCTCCATACATGCGGTCAGCGGCAAGGGGAGTGACCTCGTACCCGGTGTAGTGAGTGCGGGAGAGACCCCCATCCGAAGTGTTGTTGTCATGGGGGAGACCCTCGCTTGGGTTTAAGGTGGCATGGGGCAAACTTCCAAGCCGAGGTCAGAAGTAGGGAGGGCCTGCACCTTCTATAGTAGCGGTAAAAAGTGGGCCTCCGCACTAGGTGGCATTGCTGTGGATTGGTTCACAGAGTCCATCGCTTGTGCCGGCGACCGGGAGAGTTGACCCAGCCTACCCATTAGGCATTTGGGGCCATGATCTAGGCCAGGCGTATAAATTCCCCTGCTCAACGTATGCAGGGAGTTGGGGATATGAGTCAGCAGTGGCTTGGGCCACAATAGTCGCTGATGTTGACGCCCCACGGCAGGCGTCCTCTTCCATTTGCGCCCGACACTGGCGTCGGGTCAGATGAACTAGAGCCGGTGGTACATGCGTGTGTCTTACATGCTCATTGGCTCATGGAACCAAATGGAATTGCTGACGCAACCTGGTGGGAGCCCTCACCGGGATCCCTTGGAGTGGGACTCTGATCGGGCTGACCCAATACCCAACCTCAGCGGCGTAGGGCAGGGAGTTGTCAAGGCGTTCCAGGGACAAGCTCCCGAAACGATTGAATGTTGGGGTTGGGAGCTACGGATTCCTATGTGGCCCTCGAGGGTGGCATTTTCGGCAAGGCGCGACTGCCTCTAGATCTAGCCGGGCCACATCCCCTGTGGGGATGATCCATTCTTCCTCGTACCTGCATACAAGGTCATTAATTAACCTTCGCTGGATAATTTACAAAGGGGAGAGGGGGAATAGGCCCCTAGTAGTCGTGGCGTTCGAGGCCATCATTGAAGAGGAAGAACCGCGTGGGGTGGTCACGCCGGTATTGCCCCTTCCACCGTGTCGGTGGGCAGGTGGTGATTGAGTTCCGGATGAAACAACTTCGTTCCTTAATGCATGGAGATGAACTAATTAATACTGATAGGAAAATAAATCGACAATTACTGTCCTAGAATCATTCCTTCTTTTGTGGCCAGTAAGAGGGATCCATGCTGACGACATCACAGAACGGAATGCTCAATGTCCTGAATGTAGCAACTTATAGTGGGTTTCATTTCAGGACTACTATTTGATTGGGGGGACCTGGTACCGGATGACAGGATCTGATGACATGCTAATCCACTGATGCCTCAAACACTACTAGTCTCTATATTGAAGAGAATAACTTCATGTTGGGTTCACCATTTCTATTTTCGACGCTTTCACCAGGGCATGCACATCCGTCATGCAGAGGATGTGCAGCTGTTGCCCTACATTCCCTCTTTCCAAAGGTGGGCGACATCTGCTCCTTATTTAGGGACGTCTACTCCATGATTGAAATAGGATGATGGGATGTCGGTTATTCCTTCCTTGGATTCCTCCTTGGAGATCATCACCTAGTCTGAGTCTCCCTCATAGACTTAATACATTGTTTGTGAAACTCTTCCGGGCGCCATATCTTCATGGAAACCAGTTAATTACACTGCTTCTTTTGGGAAATTCCAAGGGGTCCAGTCAGGGAAGCAACCTTCGATTGGGGGAGTAGTCACGTTGGGCATCATTGGAGTGTCTTAACACTGGGTGATTTGCGTGTCTGTCTTATGTCCCTTGTTATATGGATTCTTGAGAGCGCGGAAGCCCAAGGAATCCCACATCAAACGTAGTGAATTGTATGCCATGGGCATGTATCTGAAGTTTTGCTCAGCTTCCCATGTTTAGCACAGGGTGTTCCGCAAGTTTAATGTCCAATCGAGATGGATTGGACTGATCAGAACACTAATTAGACTGGATCAGATGGAAGAACCCCCTGGGGGGAATGCCGATATTGGGGCCAACACGTGGGTGGATTCTGGAATGCTATTAAATGGAAAAGGGAATGGGGTGGCATGATTCCATCGGGATGTGGCATCTTGGGTGAGGATCAGGATGAGGGATGGAAGGTTTTGTGAATTTGATGGTGAATGGGATGGAGCCGTCATGGGGTGACGATGGTTTTGGGCTTGAGCCTCAAAAATACTTCCTACGTATCCCCATGGTAGTGAATCAAAGTCTGCATAGTTCGGTGAGATGATGGGACACCGGGGGAGGCGACCAGTGAGAATGGACACATAGATGGGACTTAGAAGAAGTGAAACCCTTAGGTTGGGGCATGAGTTTCCTGAGACACAAAATCTCGAGGGAGAGATAATAATGAGACGAGAGTGATGGGATCGAACCTCATGGAGGATTCTTTCATATCCTCATGGCAGGGAATCAAAGTCCACGTAGTTCAGGTAGCATTTGGGGCTTACGCTCTTAGGCGTCCCATGGGGTCGGTAAACCGATGTGAAGGTGGACGAGGGGTCCTGATGGATAGTGGTATTGAACCTCATTGAGGCTTCCTACGTAATTTTCCTTCGAATGGATCAAAGTACTCATAGTTTGGGATGGTGGATATAGTTTATCATCATGCGGGATAGGGGAGAACCTGATATAAAGGTAGTCAAAACAACCGTTTGGTGGGCTTGAACCTCGTAGAGGCTTCCAACGTACCATGCATGGACATGGATCAAAGTCCTCGTAGTTCGGGATGGTATGGGGCTTACACTCTGAGGCAGAACAGGTGGTGGAGAACTGACACGAAGGCGGTCGGAATGACCAGGTGGTGGGTTTGAACCTCATGAAGGCTTCCTAGATACCATGCCTTGACATGGATCAAAGTCCCCATAGTTCGGGATGGTATGGGGCTTACACTCTGAGGCGGCCCAGGTGGTGGTGAACCGATGCGAAGGTGGTCGGAATGACCGAGTCGTGGGATTAAACCTCGTGGAGGCTTCTTACATACCATGCCTTGACATGGATCAAAGTCCCCGTTGTTCGGGATGGTATAGGGCTTACACTCTAATGCGGCCCAGGTGGTGGTGAACTGGTGTGAAGGCGGTCGGAACGACCGAGTGGTGGGCTTGAACCTCGTGGAGGCTTCCTACATACCATGCCCTGACATGGAAAGTACATGTAGTTCGGGATGGTATGGGGCTTACACTCTGAGGCGGCCCGTGGTGTTGGGGAACCAATGTGATGATGGTCCGAACGACCGGGTGGTAGGCTTGAACCTCGTGGAAGCTTCCTATGTGCCCTGCCTTGACATGGATCAAAGTCCTCATAGTTTGGGATGGTGGATGTAGTTTATCATCTTTCGGGACGAGGGCGGACCTGATGTGAAGGTAGTCGGAAAACTAGGTGGTGGGCTTGAACCATGTGGTGGCTTCCTATGTTCCATGCCTTTACATGGATCAAAGTCCCCGTAGTTCGGGATGGTATGGGGCATAAACTCTGAGGCATCCCAGGTGGTGTTCATGGTTGGTGCTTGCTCTAAGATCACATGAGTGATGCTCGGTGTGAGACACAAGTGATAGTAGAGACCTGATGATCATGCCACTAAAGGTGCATCCGTGAGTAATGGGGTGGGTCTTAAACCCTGAGGCGGCCCAAGGAGGAAACAGGGGCTTATGCGTTGTTCGCATCCCGAGAATTCGGGGCTTACTCTAGGATGGAGGCATGAGGGAGACAAATCACAACATGAGAGAGATTTGGTACCGAATAAAGGAGAAGCAACATTTCTTACCACGCCCTTCACTGGACTTGGGGACCAAAGATGAAAGGAGGAGTCGGGATGTTGCCTCCTGCAAGGAAAGCTAAGGGATTACACCAAGGTGGCTTCCCTTTCTCACAGACAAACGCCACTCCAATAAGGATGATATCATCCAATGTGAGGGTTCATCCTATCCCCATGGAGATGAGTGGGTGTGGAGAATGTACCAGGTGGGGGGGGGCTTCATGTGAATCAAGGGGCAAGGTCACAGTTTAACGTCATGTGCTGAGGACGATGGTTCTTGGTAGTTTAACGTCCTACAGCTCAGACGAAGTGGGTGCGCTTCGCACTCCTAGGGCTTACATAACTAGTACCCTCTTCTCCTTGGTGAAGATAGGGGATAGAAAACACCATGGTGAGGGGGATTCATGGAGAGAACCATCGAGGGGTCCACGTTAGCGTGGTTATGTGAAGATGCAATATCCATTAGCATTCCTATGCGAAGAAGCATACGATGAAGCAACACAATGGGAAGAATCATCCAAGGGACTTTGAAGTTACTTCTTAAAATCCTAAAAGGTCATACGGGAAAACAGTGTATGATGTGGATGCCTGGGGCGTGAGAGACACCCGTGAATGGAATCCATAAGAATAGAATCGAACACTCGCAGAAAGGTACACCCAAGGAACACAAGGAACACGGGTGAAGGTGTAACCGAGGAGCACCGAGGTGAGGGGTCCCGGAGAGTTGCACGCAACCTTTGAGGCTTGCGCACAAAATAAATAGTCATGTGCGAACACCGGCCTAGCGCAAAATTAGTGAGGATCGCACGTAAAATGGAGCCTAAGCTTTGTGTTCAAATAGAAAGGATTGCGTGCAAGGAGTACAAATTGCGCGTAATTGGGAGAGGCTACACACAATGACTGGGGTGCACGCAATTGCTTCAGGTGTGCACAATTGAAGTGGATTAAATGTAATTTCCTAGGGTGTGTGAAATTGGCCAGCCTACGCGCAAGTGTAAGGGATTGCGCGCAAGGGTAGGACCCCTAAGATATTCGATGAAAGCCATCTTTGCACACACGGAAGGCGAATTTCACGCACGAGAGCCGGTTCAGATTCGTCAGCCCAGAAGTCGAAGGGGTCAAATTCTATTTATAGGCATATGGGGGCGCATAAAATAGGTCGGCGCGAAATAATTGCTCGCCGAGGGTGGCGGCACAAAATTACTACCGCGCGAGGCAGGGGCACGAAATATTTCACACCCACACCACATAACTCTCATGAATCCCTGAACATTCTGCGTGGGGCATAATTTTTTCACACACTTAGGATTTTTTGTGCGCGACCCCTCCAGGCCCACCGTATTGGGCCCCCGAATCCGAATATGACTTCTCTATGTCATTTTGAAACGTTCTTCAACACTTGATCATTTTTTGCATCTACAGTCATTTCCTTCTATGAAAAGTGGTTGGTTATTTAACAGGAGGTTATTTTCATCACATATTGAAATAAATTCATGGATGTTTACAAACTAAAATTCAAGAAGCAAGTACCTGCTTCTCGTTCAGTTAATATTCATCAAATAAAAGCATTGTAATCTCACATACTTCTTGGGTATTAAAATACAATATTCTTTTCACATATATTAATTGAATCAAAATAACCACGTAAGTAGAGAAATATTACTATGAGTAAGGTGTCTTCTCCAAGAAGCTGAGAAAGGGTGATTCTTAAGTTAGTGGTGAGAAACAAAAAACTTCAAATTTCCATGTAATTGATTCAAACTGAACATGTTATTGATTATAACCAAAAACATTTATCTCATGTGCCCATTTGGACATGATGAGACATTATTCCATGTTTTGGAATTAATGTTGTTTTTGGTGTGACGTACTCAACAAATAGTTCAGATGTCCTTGAATCAAAGGCAATAGATGATGAATATAAAATGTAAGACCTACCGAGTAGTGGAAATTTAGTTCTTTGTTATATAAAACTAAAAGTGGATGTCATGAATTTACCCAGTATGGTATTTAGGCTCGGCACACCTGAACACCTTTGGTATTATTAACATCCTTAGTTTGGACAAAGAAACCTTTAGAAATAAAGGTATGCCACAAAGCATTCGGGATTAGTTCAACAAGAGAGTGTAAACTATTCCAAAGGAGAGCTAGAGGTAAATATACTTCATAAGATTCCTTTAATTCATTAAGGAATGTACCTGTGAAGTATAAGTTTGGTAAGAAGATATGAGTTGCTTCGGATCAACATGCTGAAGAATATCTTGACCAAACTATCATCGATCGTGATAATTTGGCATGGAGTAATTCCTAAACGCATGTTACCTTATCTACATAACTGTATTAATGTTCATAAGGAGAATTGATGAAGTGTCTTACATATTAACATTGATAAACAAAATTTAGTGTGGAGCAATTCCTAAATTCACATTTTATACATCAAAGTTATGATGTAAGTTGTATCAATGTTACAACCTGCAGAAACATCCATTATATTTCAAGATGTGCTTTGTAAATAATGGCTTAAACCCATAACCAATATGCCAACTTAAATGACAAATGGATGTCATATGAGTCATAGTATGATGGAAAATCCATTATGTCATAGGATGTGTTTAGATGCAAAGAGTTTGTTAGGATTTAAACAGACATGCATCAAGTTAAACATGTTGTGCTTCTAAGGTAATTATACTAATAGTTCCTTAGGATATTACATAAATCCCAATGATTTAAAAGATGTAGTGAAGTATTAGACTACATTTCTATAAAAGGGTGAACATATCTATTATAGATATTGGGAGCTGAATTGACTTGGACTTAGTCAATGCTCGAGATGCACAAATTGTTGGCATAGGGAACAGGTTCCACAAGTACATGTGGAATAGGCATGTTCCAGTGACACGTACTATGTAGGAAGAATGAAACCATGGGGATGGTTTTATATTCACCACGGCTTGTGATATATTATTAATTAAGGATAATAAATCCTACAAGTAAGAAGTATAAGGAAAAGAGCTAAGATAGACAAGATCAACTAAAAATTCAATAATGGATTCCATGTATCAAATTACAAAGGGGATTTTAAATTGAATACTGTGGTGGGTATTCAAATGAAATGATACATGGATGGTACAACCTCGGTACAAATAAGTCCCGATTGGTTATACCAAGTCAGTACACCTAAATCTATTAGAATTTTACTTGTCATAACTAACTTATAAGATCATTCTATTGGTTGTTCAATGTTAAGATCATATTTCATGGAAGGTTTCTATACGACACAACCAGAAAGAGATGATGAAATAATATGATACCAATGAAGGTTGAAAGTTACTGAATTAATCCAATTATGGATTAAAGTAAGCAACAAGATCTTAGATCATTCATTTCAAATGAATCTTTGCCTTGTGTCTCTAAAAGGTTAGTGGGAGCACCAATATTTTCCAAGTGAAATATGTTCAAAAACATATGGAAAACAAATCTTCATCTTACAGTTATATAACATTAGAATAAAAGAAATTCTACAGTGATTGACATAATGTAACAACTTGGGTAATAGGGAAATGGGTCTACTGAGGTAGATCCATAGGTTTCTTGGTCCCAGTCAATCGTATATATAGTGACATTGTGTTGGAAAATACTAGTTGGAACAATTCAAGAGATGAATTGTTGCCAATGTCACATGGCTTAAAATCTCCAGGTTAATTGTTCAGGGCATGGGTAGAGATTAATGTTGTGAATTGATACCATATTTTTCAGCGATGGATCAATCACATATGCCATATTATGTACAATAATCGATATTTCCAGGATATACTTTATTGTAGGCAGATATCATTTATTTCGAGGAGCACTGCAAGTGATGGAGTCAGAACTATCATCTTGTACTTTGTCCAGTACAAAAGATATGTACATGGATTGTGGAGAGGAAGGTATACTAGATTTTTTGGGACCCAAACTAGTAATACTTAGATCAATTTGATCTTCTATCGCAGTTAGGCAAAGGAGATGAGCGATTCAAGCTCATAAAATCTTGTCGTAGCTGTACCTATAAATACTGAGTACGTTATAGCTTCTATGGCAGTTAAGAAGAAGCTATAAATCGCAACAATTTGTTGCAGTTCTTGGATTCACACCTAGTGAGAAATGTATAATAATTATGTAAATTATGATATTCTTACTATCCAAGTTGTCAAGTTATGACAATAAACAAAAGTTATATACTCAAGGATACCCTATCTTGAGAAGTTTTACTCAACTAGATGAGGCCGCATATAACTGATATGCCACGCAGAAATTTTTTTGAAGGACCAGTAGTAAAATCCATTACTCAACAGAAAGCATGGAATTTATCATGTGAGTAGATAACATGTTTAGTAATCAAGTTTTCTCTAGTGCAAGTGGGAGTGTTTAAATAGTGGGTTCCCTAGACCCAACTACAAATTACCTTTTTATTACCATATCATGTATACAGTTAGATATGCATGATGTTATCTTACCATTATAGTTCCGACTTTTTTGTGTCCACTATAATAATGGTAATTTCCAATGGTAAATTGTCATGTTGAGAGGTTATAGAAGATCACAGGTTATAATGAGAACCTCGAGATACAATGACATTGATCTTAAATATATGTTTTTTAGTCTAGATACATCTTACTTACTAGACATAGTAGATGTCTGACTATCTGGTGTTGGGGGCTCATAAGCATTGAGACATCTTCTCATGGAATTCTCACTTGTTGATCTCTAGTAATGAGATCATGAGGACATACCCATCAATAGAAACGCCACATGTTTTGGGTTTCATTGGTCATTCCTATCTACAGACAAGTGTATTGGTCTCCTGAATTGATATCATTACCAATGTGTATAATTGGATTACGTACTTTGATGCAAGAAAAAAACCATGGCAGTGATGTCATGGCGGGGTATTTTTTGTTGGGTGCGTCATTAGTGGTATGATATTGGCTGAATGGTCAAGAAAGGATTTGTCGCTTCCATGTTCCGGAATTTGTATATCTCAGGATTGGTTAATTAGGATGGTTCCGCCTTCATAAGTCTTTGGCCAAAGTAGTACAAAGGAAAATACATCTAAATAGATCAACAAATAATAAATCAAGAAAAGGATGATGACACAAGAGTGCATCCTGCTTTATGAGATATTTAATGAAAAAGAGATTCTACTATATAGTCAGTGTTCATTGGATATTAGTCGTTACTATGACAATCCTTATCTCTTTAGGGGCCATGATGGGTTGCTATACTCCACTCTTGGTCTATGGATTTTATTCACTGCTATTAATGTAAGGTCCTAGATGGTCACACACAATAGTGTATTCAAGAATCCGCCTTATTCAGTTGAATAGGTATATGGACATAGTGGGCCCTGCCATGGGGTTTGACCGTTATCAAAGTTGTCGATCACCAAAAGAATTAAAGAAATTCATTAATATTCAAGTTATGAATATTTTGGATTTAATTTATTTAATGTATTTCCAGGTTTAGTAAATACGAGAAAAAAATTAATTGACCATGTATTATTTTAATATTCAATGTTCGTTTAATATTAAGCGGGACAGTGAGTCGAGTTAAATGGATCGGATTTTATCAATAAATATATTTCATATATATTACAAGTAATTGATAAAAATAATAAATTATATTGGTGCAGTTTAGTCCATCAAAATTATTTATTTAGTGAACGTTGGTATAAATGGGGTCGGGGAACCCTACTGAGTATTTGTCAACGTCACTATAAATATAAGAGGAGTCTCTCTCTTATGTTTGGAAAATCACTATTCATTCATTTATCGAATGAAAATTGAGATCCTATCTCTCCTCTTGCTTCCTAGAGAGGGAGGCTGATGATCCAAGAGTTCGGATCAAGTTCTTCCTCAAGCATCGAAGAGATCTTGATGTGGTGATCTTTGGGATGTTGAATGCTTCGTCGAATCGCCGCGATAGCACCTGGAATTCGACGATCAACATTCCAGTGGATTTTGGAGCGCGTGCGGATGATCTAGAGGGATCCTTCTTTGGATCCTTCAAGTGACGATCGCCATCAAATAGTTGCAGTCAAACGCGGATTCAAATTAGAAATGGTTACATTTTTGTATTAGTTTTTTTCTCTTAATAATTTCTGTGAGATCCTCGGACCTCTACAGGGATCAGTTCGTCGGTGATGACATGTTCTGTCCTCCCACCAACGAAAAAAGTTTAAAATCCCCGGCCCACTGGATTCCACTACGGGCCCCGGAACATAACACATGTGACCCAAAGGGCATCACATTTATACATATTGAACAAAATATATTATGATCAATAAAATAAATTCATCCAAAAAATAAATATTGTTGGGTATTGAATTATATTAAGAAAAAATAATCCATGGTTTAAAGAGATCATGTCTGTTAGATCTGAAGTGCTAGAAAAATTGAGATTCTTTGTGGGTGGCCCAATTTTAAAATGGATTACATGGTCAAGGTATGAAATTCATATATAAACATTTTATCTCCACGAAAAGGGTAATAGGAGTGTAATTCAAAATAACACTGTATTGATTTTTATTAAAAAATGATTTTTTGAGTACATTATACACAACCCTAATCTCTATACCATGTGAAAATTAATGTGTTTTTGAAGATATATGGAAGATTGATTACACTTAATTTTGAGTTTCCATGTTTAACAATAAATGGTTTTTTATTAACAATATTGTTAAACATGATTAATTGAAAATTACATGAGTATATCTGAATATATTGGGAAAAATAGATAACCCTATTATCAAGGAAACTCATGAAAAAATCAATAATCTAGATCAATCAAAATATTAGAAGTATATAATTTTTCATTGGAGAAATATACTTTTTTAAATAACAAATTTGATGATGATAGTGGTTTGGCAAGGTCCTTAATTCCATGGAAATATTTTATGAGTATATTTACAACCACGGGTAGACATGTTTGATTACATAAGGAATGATCATGAAGAGAAAATACAATAAAATAATCCATTAGTAATTACCTAATATTACAGGTATTATATTTTTATTTCTGGTTTATCATTTCAATTTTTAAAAAACGTGAGATATATTATTTATTTTTATTTTTATTTAAGCCATCTGGTTTAAAAGAAATGAAATTTTTTTAGTACTTGAAAACTAATTACTAATAAATTTAAATTTTTATCAAAAAAATTCTCATTTTAAATATTACATAATGTTTTTACATCTATCTATATCATTAATTAATCATAACTATTTTCAATATTTTTTAGAATTTTAGTTATACACATTAATAAATATGATACAAATTGTGTTTAATATTGTTTTTATGTCATTTTTCATTTATTATACAATTTTATATTTTAGATATTGGATTTGAACAATATTTGACAAATTGTTTGTTAATTTAAGGTGTAGAAAAATTTTATATCACAATTTTTAGTATTAATGATCTTCTAAGGAGCCCCCCCACCACATAATTATAATGAGAAGCCTCTTAATTTCTATATACAGAAGACACTAAGATCTATATAGAAATAGAAGTATTCCAGGGTTGGTAAATGTGGTATCAAACATTTACAAAAATTATCAATTTCTCACAGTAAGGAGTAGAGGAAATCTATCAACATTAATGGTAATGGTAAACTTTCAGGTCCCAATTTAAATTTATTTAGAAGTTTAATGCCTATGAAAACTTAATTCAAACAATTTTATTGGTTTGAAATTGTAGAATTTTTTACTAGATGAAACCATATCAGTTATGGGTGACCATATTTGTAATCTCATGTATTATTTTATATTTATCATTCCATTTTTTAGTAATATAGGTTAATATTGATTTCATACATTGAGATAACACAATATTTTCTGACAATAAATAATTTATGATGAGATTCTTATATATTTTTGTATTTAAATAGATGGGGGTTTTGTCAGCACTAAGCATATATTAAATCTTTGGTGAAAGAAAAAAAATTAAAATTTCTGTTAACTATAATTTTTTTATATGAATATACAAAGATATTTTTTATAAAATTTAATAGTGTGAATAATTTTTATTAAGTTCAATATAAATTATTTTAATTTATTTTTTACTCCCTAAAATAATAATATAATATATTTTTCCTAAATATACAAGAATTGAGGGTATCACATCAGGAGATCTAGGAGTAGAATGAATACCCTCATATTTCACCTCATATAATTTATAAATTATTTTAAAACCCAATAATGAATATGATTCATGAAAAATTAAATGTGTATTATTCAGGGTCTCTAGGAATCACCACTACCCAACATTAACAAGAAAAAATGGAAAAAATCTAGATGATGAAAGATGTAAAATATGTAATATAATTGTGAAAGGGTATAGGTGTGTTGTTTTTGAGAATAAGTTTTTGATATTTCAAAATCTTTATCTTTTTTAGGACAAGTAAATTTTCCAAATATTTTTTAGAGGAAGACCTTAAGGAGAAGAGTATATAGTGCACCTTCATATCTGATTATTGGGTGGATATTTTTTTATTGCATTAGGAAATGAATAACATCGGGGTCACATATGAGGATATGAGCTGGGTGTATCTATTAGAAACAATTTATTTGTTCCATATCATCTTTAAGGGAGGAATTATATTAGGGTAAAATAAACTCGTTGGAATATTATGTTTTGGATATGGTTGATATTATTAAGGATAAGACTATATAATTTGTACAATAAATGTTTGTAGATATGAAGAGATAGTTTTAGCCTGTATATCCCACTCCACCACCTCCAACACTATTTCCCTTCTACTATGAATTCTATTTTAAGGATATATATTATTATATTATAAAATATGAGATCATAAGTTATAAAAGGGATAACTTACAACATCAATAGATGAATAAGGATCACCTTAGGATAAAGGTACAACATGTTATAGATGCATCAGTTACAATAAAATTTTATACTGATGGGTTTTTTATTGTTAAATAAAGAGTTGTATAATTATTTAGTTTTGACTTTTATACATTTATAAAAACATAAAATTATCTTACTCATAGGTTATATGCTTTATTTAATATCTTTTAATTTATTTTAATATCTTAATATATATATATTTATATATGATTTTCAACACTACTTCCTCCCACACGTCATCAGAATGCAACTCAAATGGTCATGATCCTTCATCCTTACATTCCTTATTTCTAATAGAGGGTGTAATTTCACCACTACATAAATGATTTGAGCTCCTTTATTTGAATGGAATAATTTGACATTGGACCATCCTTATATTTATTCCTCTATGTATTTTACTTTCACGTCTAATTTTTCCTCATAGTAAAAATACATGCTATGTAATCTCATTCCCACTTCCACCTTTAAGTGAACAATGGTTATCTAAATAACTGGACACCTTAGTAGAGTGAAAAACTTATATTAGAGGGGATAAGTCTATATATTTTTTGAGAAATAATTTGGTATGTTGGGAATCTATAAATATATTCCTCAAGAAGGGAAATGAGGGAATCCTAGGTTTATCATATAAGGCATATTGGTCTTATGACCCAAGGAATATTGTGGTAACCAAACAATGAAATGTTGGCTCATTGTATAATTCTTATTAGGATCATTTCCTTGGAATCATTTGTACATCAGATAAGGAAACATAGTCTCTTCACCTAAAACATCCATGGATCATCACCAAAGGTATCATATACTTTCTTCATAAGGTAACAATATTAGGCTCATCACATAAGGATTGAACAAAGGGATTGTATGATCATCACATAGGGTTTTTATTCTCATCACATAAGTAATCCAGTTAACTTAACAATAGGAAAGAACTTGTGACTTTTATATAATGGATGGGATGAGAGATCCCATGCTAATCACATATAATTCTCATACACATCACATAAGGCAAAATAGGTTCATCACCTATGGCTCACTTGGCTCATTAACTAGGGCTAGGTTCAAATGCATTTTGTGGGGTCATCCTAAGCTCATCCCATGGGACCTCTTGGTTTCATCACACAAATGATGCTCAAAGTTAAAATTCCATTGGAGATAATTCCATATACCCTCACCACATATCGTGTGAAGACATGTTTTACATCCATTATGTAATTCCCTAAACTTCAAATTCCAAGGGAGAAATGGGTGATTTTTTGATGGATTTCTTATTCTATAGATCAAGGTATATATATATTACTTCCCTAGGGGGATATGGATTTATGATGATGTCATGATTGATCCTCAAAGATATTTCATTTGTACCATTTTATAAAATAGGAATCAAAACCCTTGTAGTTCGGGTGAATGATTCAAGGTAATATGAAATGACCACTCCATGGAGTTTAAAATCACACAGTAAATAGTATTTCATTATAAAGGGATAAAACATAAAAAATGTGGTGGTTCTTGTGTTCTAGGATTCCTAGAAGATGGGTTTCATCTCATGGTCATCACAAATGTAATCTCATTCTTATCACATTGGGTTTCCTAATATCATCACTAAAGGAATCATAGGATCATCGCATAAGGTAATCTATAGATTAACAACATGTGCTACAAATATTTATGTTATGAAAAGGAAAATAATTATTGGTATAGTGGGGAATACATGTTGATTTTTCCATGGGGAGAATTGATTACTGATTTGAATAGGGTGTTTTACCTTAATGAGTCTAGGATTAGGGATTAATCCTATTTGGAGGGCCATAATGTTTTTTAAGATTTGAGAGAGCATGAGGCGGGCTTACACATGTTCTTCCTAGAGAGTAAGGCCACAAAAAAAACCCATCATGTACTAAGGACTTATTAGAAGGACTATTACTCACTATATAGTTTTTTTTATGGACATTGGTATGAAATTTCATTATATCAATCATGTGTATGGATTTAAAAAAAATATTGTATTTAGTGTATGTGATTCATGTTATCTCAACTGTCATGAAATAATATTTGAAAAAAATGGTGTCAAAATGGTGGTATCCTATATAAGTTTCATGAAATGCATGAATTAAAAGATGGTTATAGTTTTGTAATACATGGGATCAAACCCAAGACTGTTTCACATATGAAATGCGTAGGGTTTTATGTGGTTTTAGTGTTGCATGAAAATTATAATTTTCCACATAATATTCCTCAAGATAGAACTATGTTTTTCATTGATTAATGTTTTTTAAAAGAATCTAAAAATTAATTAAGAAAAATTAAGGACCTATGTGAGGAAATTCAATCTTGTTTCTCACCTATGTGAATCTATTGGGGTCTTTGGTTGTGTGAATTCCCAAAATATTTATGTGATATAATAGAATTATCATTCCTCTTTCAGAGGTCAATCCCCAAAAATGGGTGCGATTCTATATTTATAGTCAATTTATATCACAATTGTTTTTTGTTTCGTGAATCTTCTACATGATTATGAAATATATAGTCCCCCGGTGCTCTAAATTTGGTTTTTAAAACTATGAGTTGTACATGCTTCTATAAATTTCCATTTTAAGGAGGTATTGAATGGGAAAAGAAGTATTTTTCTACATAGAACCTATAGTTATGGGATATTTAAACTAGTAGTTAAATGTAATTTTGCAATTGTTATTTTGAGGACATCTTTGGAATGTGTGGAAATTGATCTTTTCTTGCTGCCTTTGGTAATGGATTCTCACAAATCTAAGTTTTGAAAACATCTGGACCTTTACTAAAAAATTTCTCTATCTTATATTTTCAGAAAGAAACATTATTACAACTAGAAATTACGATATTTTTGACTATTTGGGCTCTATTACCAAATAAATTTATGCATTTGAAACATTATACACCCCTAACTATTGGATACTTCCATCATAGATGATTTATAAGGCCAATAATTTCCTAGAATACCATCAAAATTGGTTTTATTATTTAACTTCTTTTTTATGACTATCATATAAAAAACAAGAATTCAATGTTTAAAAGAATATCACAATGTTTTGGGTGCTAACCAATCCCCCCCACACTAGAAGTGGATCTGATAAGTGACTAGTGTCATTGTGTTATAGGGAAATCATTAATTTCTATCACTAGATCTTATTAATGAAATGACTAAATAAAAACTATAAGACCACATGATTCATTATCTATGTGAGAAAAGGGATAAAAATAAATTATCTATTAAATACATGAGTGTTAATTGGGGTCAAATGGGTTATGAATGGATTGTTATGTCAATGACCATTGGTTACTGATGAGGATAAGAAATAGAGTTGTTTTGATTCCAAGAGTCTGATTACTCTAATAATGACCAGGGTTCACGAGGGTGAAACCCCAAGTGTATCCTAATTACAATTGATTAAATGGAATGCAATGAGATGTAAATTAGTACTCCGAGAGACTAAATTGGTGAATTATGGAAGAATATGGGTTAAGTATGATATTTGAACACATTTAAAACATGATTTCCACTATGGTAGTAATATAAATATCTCCTCTAGGACATGTACACTATATGGGAGGTGGGCCCTTGGACTATTGTACTATCACCATAGGGGATACCATTTGGAAATAATTAGAGATGTCGATCCTAGTCAATGAATAAAAATATTATATGTGAAATAACATTTTTCTAAAGAATAGTTATAGTAATCATATGGTTATTCCATTGTGTGTTAAGAATATCTATGAGGTATACCAAATATATAGAAGGCATGTGGTCTAGTGGAAAAAATTTAAATTCTAACTGGGTGAGACATAAAAGAATTGTAACGACTTGAAATTTTATGAATGAAATCCCCCATTTTAATTTAATTAATTGTCTTGTGGTCATAGAAAACAAATAATAATATTTTGTTTTATTCAATTGGAATTAAATGAAAATTAATTATCTTTACTGTAGACAATATAGCTATTGAACAGTCATCACATGGCTAGTATAAATATGGGGTTTTAACAAATCCATTTTTCATAGACAAAGGAAGTGATGACCTCCAATAGTAGGATTGTGCACTATGAATCCCATTTATAGGAGCTTATGAGGGAAATAACATTTTAGGGATTTACCCTAGATGTATTCCAAGGTGAGATCCAATAACTTATGTAAGAGAAAAACTGTTTATAGGAGTTGTTCAAGATCATCGGGATCACACCCAGAACCATGTTCACCGAATGGCCCCATGAAAGTCCCACCATCACACACCTTACTCTTAGGTCATATTCTGGTGTAATAAAACGATATTTATCAATACCCTATAAATAGAAATAGTCTCATTATGTTTTTGTGTAAAATAATCAATATATTTTCAACCTATTATTGTTAGTTTGTAAATGATTTTTAAAGTGAAAATAATATTATTGTTAATATTCAAATTCAATTAAGAAATAAATTTTAATGAATTAATCTATTTTTGAAATAAATATTATTTTAATCATATATTAATATTAAATTAATTTTATTAAATATAAATTATCATATAATTTTTATGAAGTCATATGTAATTTTTATTAGGGTTCTGAAACTCTTATTGTCAAAACTCATCATTTCTAAATTAGCGTAGGTTATTATTTTACAAGTAAATATTCAAATATTTATAAAATAATTTATATAAAATTATTTCTATTTTAGGAGTGAGGATATCAAAATTATCAAGTAGTCGAGACAGTTGAATTTTTTTGTAAAAACTAAATACTGTATATATATAGTGTGTATTATGGCATCATAATGGTCCAATGGCGATGTAATAAATACAAAGAATGTATCCTCATCAAAATATATGTTTTTCCATTAAAATAATTTTGTTTTCAGTTTATTCAATTTATTTCATAATTTCTTAGTCAATCCTCAAAGATTTATAAGAAAATGTAACACATCAAACTCATTCATTTGAATGTGTGAACCACCTCAAAACTATCAAAGGAAATATTTTACTACCATCAACCCATGTTCTTATAAAATAATATAAACCACTCCCCTTTGGTAGAGATCATGGGAATCAACTGTGATATGGTTTTTGGTTTTGAATATTTTTTTATGAAGTGTCCAAATCATAAATAATAAAGAAACTACATCCTTTCCTTTATTAACCCACCCAATCATCCATTTATCTTCACTAAAATTACATTAATCACATAAAAAATCTATTCTATACTCCCTATAGTCCTCCCAAGGTTCCCTCAAGCTCTCAAGAGGCCTCTCCGAAGCATTTCGAGTCATACATCCAAGTAAGTGATTCTATCTCTCCTCTTTTTATCAATCATTTATTTTATGATATGCCTTTAAATTTCCATTTTAATAATTTGGGATACATTATAACCTATCCCATTTACAATCCATTTTATTTTTAAATTATGTTATCCCCTTTCACTATCATTTATCGCACTTATGAACCCTTTTTTACACCTGTTACTGTGCTAAAATTCTACAAGGAATCTTCCACCCTCCTCTTTTATCAAGCGTTCCATTTATGTTATGTATTATAATTTCCTTTTTTCATATGTTATAATATGTTCATAAATATCCCTCTTAATTTAAATTTCATTTCTAAATGATTAAATCCCATTTAACTCTCATCAACCCATTTTTATGAATTTCTATATGTTGTTATTATGTTGTCTAAATTTCACCACAATTTTCCATGCCAAAATAATTATGCAGTAAATTGAATACACATTTCTATATCAAGGGTATTCCTCTTTATATACAAATGATTATTTATTAGGTACTTACTTGTATTAATTTCACATTCATTGATCATGGAATAAATTATAAAGATTAATTAATCCATGTTATAAGATCTACGTGGGACACTTAAGAATGAGAATGAAATGATTATGAAGGGTGTATCCTTATAGTGCTCAATGAATTGTATAATAGTTGGTATCATGATATTTAATGTTGGGATGGGGGGTTTACTAGATTTCTATATGGGAGTTTTCCCACTATGATGTCTTGGTGGATTTATCCCTCAACTATGTTTAGGATGCAGGGGTTTATGTTGTTGTCACATTTCTAATGTTATGATTATCATGCTATATCATGCCTTATTGTTCATGTTCCTTTTATGATCCATTGATATGCCTATTATCTAAAATATATTGTCTTCCTCATGTTATTCCTTTTTTTATTCCCTTACTAGGCTTCATATCTCACCACTTTCATATTTATGTCCTCAGGTTATCCCATGCAGTGTTATGTATGAAGGAATGTTTTGGTAATGTTAAAGAAATTTTCAATAAATATGTTGTTATTTCTTGTTTTAAGTTTTCATATAATATACCTATTTTCCAAAATACACTATACGTGTCTAACTTATTAGTTCTATTAAGTTTAATTTTAAATAATAAATCATTTTTAAATTCTAAATTAAGAGAAGGGTTGTTATAAGACTGGGATTTGATCATTCTCTATGGAGTGGGATAATGATCTATAATAATTCATAGCATAATGTATTGAATATTTTACCAAATATGGTATAATGGTTTAAAGATATATGTATTGGACAATTCGGTTTTTTCTTTTATATTCATGAAACAAATAATAAAAAAATGACTAATGTGTAATTTCATATTAGTATAACAATGTTTTTTGGTAGTTATTTTTGGTAAGAGGGGTCTAGGAAAAACGTATCATGAATTGGAGCCTAGTGTGAAACATTTATCTTATAATTTAAATTCATATATTTAATTTATATTATACATATAATATGTTTTTTTGGATTTTAAGGTCATATATATTCAACCAAAAGGGACTAATAGTTTATGGTCATGTAGCGTGGACTGATGGAATGTTTTAGGGTGATGAAACTAGAATTAATGTTGTGTGATTTTAATGGGAAAAAATGAGGATAGAGGGGGTTAATATGGTTTACTCATTAACAATGAATGATATAACAAGATGTGAATAAGAATTCCTAATTCCATGATAGATAACATTAAAGATGAAATAATTTATTTGAACATCACGATGCATGAGACAATATATCTATATATATATTTGGATCATGAATCAGATATGTTATGTGATGTGAATAATTTATATAATGGAAAATAAAAAAAACCTGATGAGAATTTAGGGTAGGTATCATTACTAGAGTAAATAAAATAAATATCCCATGCCTAGATCTTACTCACACACAACGGAAGATAAATTTCCTTCTGTTAGGCTAGGGTGGGGGCTTGATATGAGTTTATTGAGAATAATTTTTTTGGGATTACATTGAGTTTTTGACTTGGTTGAGGGGGAGAATATTATATATAACAATGTATTTTTTTGGAAACAAGGAATCAATATTTATTGTTAGAGAGGATGTGGTGGGTCACTAACACCGATATTGGGACATGGTTGATGATTAATTCCACATAGGGTTTTCACCTTGGGTGAGGAACAATATATCATTATTTTTTTAATTAATTTTATGGGGATTAAACCTTTTAAGTTTAAATTCATATTTCATGTATTTTTTATATATAGTTTAAAATCATATTGATTAGAGACAAATGAGAAATATCAATACTTTTAGTGGGAAAATTTATCCAAAACCACTATGTTCATGTCAGTCATTCATAGAGTGATAAATAAATGGAAATGGATGGTTTATCATGTCACCTTATAGTACCATGTAAGAATGGATAGTTCTTGGAAGCAATAATGTTTTGAAAAATGAATGAACCCATTAAATAGGGATCCAAGTTGGGTAGGATTTCATAGGGCCAGTTCACCCTATGGAGATACCAAAAGGTATGAGAAGGTTACATCAAGGGTGGTAAAACTACCATTGATAAGAAAATCGTGGAATGAGGTAATTTATTAATTTTAGAATCAAAATTTTCAGATACATGACTCATGTGCTGATAATGACCATTGGAAACATTTGATACATAGATTAATATTCCATATTTTCAAGGATAATGGAAAATAATTTTTTTGAACCACTGATCGTTTCATTGAGATGTGGGGCCCATCATGTCTCTAGTAATAATCATTTAATAAATGTAGCGTAGAAGTGAGGTAGGACTTTGGGGTTTTCTACAATTACTTCATGAGAGTATTGGGTTATTCCATGATGATTTAGAGTATAAATTCATCTATCATGTACCATTAAATGATTCTAATTTTTGTCCATACAGCATGGCCTTGGGGTAAGATGGTCTATATATAATTGGGAAGAGATAAATCCTAAAGATTGTTGAAGAGACCAATGTCAGTATATAAGATAGTGAGGGGTAAAGGGATGTATTTTAAAGTCATTTTACTCTTAAAAAATTGGTACAATTATTTCCATTTTGAGTGAAACAAACCCCATATAAATTAGAAGTAATAAAGATAGAATAAATATTTTTTAGGGAATTGTATTCAATTTAAGGTCATTATTCTTAGGCTGAACATGATTATATCTATATGAAAATGGAGGGGTAAAACCCAATGTGAATTGGAGACCTTATTCTATTATAGAAAAACACTAGATATTGTGTATATCCTTTATGGTATGGAATATTTAACTCTATATTCCCTTTAATTTCAGACAATAAGGACTGATACCATGCAATTAATCTCCTTGTGTAGATGATGAGATACTATGTAGTTTGAATTCATATATCTAAAGATACTGGGGAAAGGGGGATGATGTATTTTCTATAACTTTTTTCTAGGACTAGTGGTTATATAGATAATTGCCTAGATTTTTTATAGGATTGATTATAATCCCCAGAATCTTTGTGCTTTTTCCACTTATGCCCTGAATTTTCCATATGTAATGAAATGGGATGAGTAATTGAGTAAATGATTAAATTTCTATCAGGACTCCTTATACATTTTATGGACCCTACAGGACTTAATACCACTTTCCCATTTACGGTAAAATTTATGCTAGTAAGACCATTAATGGATATTGTTTATAGTCGCACAACCTTGACCTATATTTTTTTGGGGTTTAATGGCATACAACTTTTATCATAGAATACCACTAGTTTAAGTTCTTTGATCTTGGAACAGAGATTTGGAATCCCCATATAAATTTATAAGAAACAAACCCAATTTATATTGGGAAATTCACATGATAATTTGAACTAACCCTAGGAAAAAAACCTAGTTTAAGGTCATGATGTGTTAACTAGGGTTTGAAGATATTTACAATAATGTATCATTGACTGGTAGAATTTCTAGTTTAACGTTTTAGAACTCAGACCGAGGGGCTATGATGGCTTGAATAATATTTTGGACCATGTGATCTAAAATTTATCTATCCTCCTAAGGCCAATTAAGATATATCTTTGTAGAGGATACAAATAATTTATGGTCATGATGCATGAACCACATTTGGTTTTCTATATAGTAGTAAGTGTACGGTAAACCTGATGTGAATAGGAAATCTCCCTTTTGACAAAAAAATTTCCGATGGATGCACATCGTTTATGGTCATGATTCTTAGACTGAGGGTGAGGTTTCCTACGCAACACTGAGTAGGATAAAAACATGAAACGAATTCAAAATCCTGGTGCAAAAATAGATTTACTCTTGGGGAAAAGTACACAGTTTATTTCTATTATTCTTATATAAATTATTGATAAAATTTTATTGTCACACAAATTAGACTGCTCCCATATAGATGTACACCACCATAATGTGTATTATGTAAATAAAACCCTATAAAAATATCATTTTTCAGGAATAGGATGAGGTGATGAGAGACTTGTGGACATACATGATATTAGAGATCCATGAATCACTATACCACCCATAGAGTTGGAATCAAGAAACATGAATTTCTAATTGGTGGCATGGTAGGAGATGAACACCCAAAGTTATATACTCATAAGTGAGTATTTATTGTATCATGGATTTTAAATTTGTGTGATTGGGACTACGTATTTCTTTTTAAATATATGTGACAAGGATTTTGGATTCATATTATCCTTTCATATTCTATGGTGGATTCTCTAGAGTTTATGTTAATATTTTTTGACTAAGAGGTAGGATGGTCTATACAGTATGAAAGTTAGAGAGAAACATGATGTGATGTGGGAGTTCAGTGTTAAAAACCAACGTTAGATAGGGTAAACATAGTTTAATGTTATATTTCATTGAGATAAGGGAGATTTATTATTCATGTTTCAAGTTGAAAAGAAACACCTAATAGAAATTGGAATACTCTCCACCACATAGGTACCCTCAAAATGTGCAGATCAAATTTTATGTTAATGGAACATAGAACTTTGGTGAGAAAATTTTTATGGAACTATCAAAAGGAATAAATCGACATGGATTAGATTATGTGATGATGGTATATATACTATTATAGTTAAGGAAATAAATTTTATGTTCATGGTTCAAGGAACAAGCATGCTAGAGTTCAGGGTCATATAGCTAAGATTGTATACATCTAGGGTGGCATCACCTCAACTACAATTGTGGTAAAGTAATCCCAAAAAAATAAGATTTGACAACCAATAAACTTGATGAGACAAGAATAAAACCATGAAAAAGACAAAAATATAAAATTCAATCATCACTACATATCTTATAAAATTGGAATCAATCGAAATTAAGTTCTTGGAATGTGGTGTACTCAGATAAGAACACCATAAGGGGGAATCCTCTTAAGTGAGTATCCGGAGTATCACTTAATTTAATTTCATTGAAGGGGTACTATGTCACATAGTTTAATGTAATGTTGTAAGGATGTAGAACATGCAGTTTGAAATATTACAGTAAGGGTGAATTACTAATATCTAAGGTAATATGGCTTTGACCATGAGGTGGTATATTCTTTTCAATATTAATAAAATGCTAAATAAAATTTGAATTGGAAGGACAAAATTATACAAAATCTTAGAAAGAGTTTTAACGGGATCATGTAGTTTAAATTAATTTCACCTGGTCTAAAAGGGGACTCCCTATCCATCAATACGATGTGCCTCAATCTGGTTTTTAAATTATCTTTCAAAACTCTTATGTGAATGTGATCCATCCTTCATGGGTAATATAAGAACAATACCAACCATGTTACATGATATTTAACAACATATTTGAAAGTTTTAGTATCAAAATAAAACATATATCATTGGAAGTAACTAGTTATACAGGGAATATTATTAGGAAAAGAACCTAAAAGAATTATTTTATTTACTAATATGTGGATATGTATAAGGGAGTAATGTTTAAGATGTTTCAATTCTATTAGTACAATTTAGGATTAATAAACTAAATCATTAATATCAACATATAAATTACAAAGGGGATGATAATATAGCTAAGTATGAGTGAGAAAAAAGTATAAAAAAATATAGGTTTCACTACCATACTTTCAAGGTTGTTCATAAATAAATATAGGGTCAACCACTTTCCAGGTCATTTAAAGATTATACCTTTCAATTTTCTACTAAAATTCAACGGTTACATGTTCCCATAATGGGTGGTGGTACTTTTGAGCATTTTTTTTTACCAAAGATTATTTATTTTGAACATGAAGAATTTAGGGGAATCTAAATAAAGATATATAGAGTGTATATGAATTGAAATGGTTGTATTTATAGAGTATTACACCCTATGTATTTTACCATGTTTATCTTGGAACATCATAAGTAATATCTTTCCACGTGAGGTCCAAACATGTATCTTGTGAGGAGCATCATCTCAATGTTAAGTGAGTACATGGAACCAGGTTCAAGGGTATTGAAAATCAATAAAATATGAGGATAATAATTTTTCAATTGGGCCAATGGTAGTTAGTACTAAAACTGAGAACATGTATACTCTACATATCAAAATTAATGGTAATTAATCCATACATAGTTCATGAGAATGGTGTAGTAGGATACCAACACCAAAGGTTCCTCTCATGTGAGGATGATGATATGATTATTTAGTTTAATCATCATAAAAAATAGATACTTAGTTTATGTTCAAGATCTTGGGAATGAAATTTGCGTGGTTTTATATCATACAATTAGTATGTTTATCATGTTGTTTAACATCAAACAATAAAAATATTGTGCCATGAATTTTTATGTTATAGAGTGAGGACCCATTCCAAGTAGTTTAATATTTTGAAGAATGGATATCTAATTTTTATTTTGAAGTCTATAATCATAGACTTATTGAAACACATTTTGAAATTATTCAATATACTTCTTGAGAAACATTTCATTGGTTGGAGGTGTGAGACCCTCCATATACATCATGATCATTGAGTATGAACCATTAGAGTGGATCTTGGGAATGATGAAGGGGAATTACTATTTAGGCTATATCTTTAGAGGTGGAATTTTGGGTATTATTATAATTATAAATCCCAATACCAATTTACTATGTTGGAGGAAATGAAGGTGTAACTTATTGGTGGACACTCAATCCACCATGATCTGATGAACCTTGAGGTCATATAGGTCTTAGAATCTGTTCACATTAAGATCCTCCAATTCATATAAATAAACGTTGGTATTTTTATCTAGAGTGAAATTATAATACATAATTTTCCATAGTTATGCTAGTTGGACCACAATGGGAAGAATTATTAATGTTTTGTATATCAGGGAATTGAGTCACCTGGGGAGAGGCCCATGTTTTTTTTCTTATATTCCCATAGAAAAATATAGATCTTTTCAGGCCATATTTTCTTCTTCTAATCCACCATATACAATAACATATTATACAGTTTTTTAAACAACACAATATGTCCATTTTCTGAATCATTACATTGTAAAGTATTGTTAGATGTGATATTGTATTTGGCATACATCTTCTTTAGTTTTAAGGGTTCGATGTTGGTTTTGTTGTCCTTGAGAATGGTGTGGGAGATACCTAATTTATCAATGATATATTATTTCATGAACATTAATATGGAAATGAGTTTTACATGACTTAGGGGGAACAAATTTATCCGAGTCACAATATGAATCATTTGATGTAAGGAAAAACCTACACTATCTGGCTATTGACAGTATATAAGGACCCCTAGGATCATTCCCCAATATATTGATAAATCAAGAATATTTTTTATTATAGAGTACCAATGGTGGTTGATTCATGAATTTAGAATTAATCTAGAATTAATGACACTTTTTAGTCAATTCAATGTAGTGATGAATAATGGTGAGCTATAAGTATGACAGTATTTGGATATTGTGGGAGAGGCTAAATCTTTATTAGTGATCCCTACATGTCTCATAATGGTCCTTCCATAAGATATATGGAATCCCATTTCCAATAATATAAAAAATAAGGATCTCATCAAATTATTATCTATAGGGGACGTGTTTTGAGTTATGGTCATCAAAGAGGACGATATTCATTAGACAGAGAGATATTTGCTCACACATGGCTCAATCTAATAGTAGAGTTCTATACTTAAGATACTCAGTAAAACAGGTTTTCAAATTTGATTATTTATCTATTATAAAATTATTTCTTGGACACTCATGGTATCATATTTAAGTGAGATTATTCACCTGGTGGATTTTCCCCCTAGGAGTGACAAGGGTGACCTCATTCTAAATGGCCACATGGATGACCAATTCATTTTAATCTAGATTTTCAAGGGTTGCATACAATATTTTCAAAGAATATAATCAATCATTATAGTATCATGGTATATGATACACTATATTATTAAATGGATATTGATCCATTTACTCATGTTTTTTTTTGAGAAAGGTAATGAGCTTGTGGTTTCTAATTGTGTAGTCATCGTTAATTTAATTGATGAATAGATCAATGTAGTCACCATTTATTTACCTGATGAACAACTCAGAATCCCAATTCACAAAAAAATATGTAATATCTATATTGAAGACTATCCTGAGACCAGTGATGAGATCATTGCAATCTATATCATTATTGGTCTCCCATATTATAGGAGGGTGAATAATAACAAGAAGTCCATTTAGGGTTTGATGAAGAAAACTCTAAATCTACCCTTATTACGATTATGTTTCTTGAGCCTTATTTCAATCACTATTTGGGAATCATTGTCAAAGTTAATTTTCCAATATAGCATTGCTTGGTCAAATAAAAATAGACTCCTATTGGAAGTCATCATACAAGGGAATCTTCTCTGAGGTTGGGTGTGCTACCAAGAAATCATACAATGCTTCTACATTGATGGCCAAAATGGGATAAAACAGATTTAAATTTGTTAAAGGATCATTTCACATTATGTGAACCATTATTTCATCATAAAATAGTTTTGGATTTACATCAGTGGATTGATGAGAGAGATCAAATTTATTCTGTTATGTTAATGATTATGACCCAACTTCTGGAAAATGAAAACTAAGACAAGGTATATCTTTTTAATAGGATAGTATCTAGACTTAGTTTAAAAAATCATAAAAATTATATAATATAGATTTCCATATTTTTATTCATTGTTCATCTGGGATAAGCAGGTTTCAAGGGATAATTATAGGTTGGTAACATAGAGAACAAAATAATTCACCTATATTAATGGAATCAAGACCAATGGATAGTTTAGATATATTATAATGTCTTAAAAACATTTTGGAATTCCTTATCCCATTAATTAGAGATATTCTTATTTATCATCATATAAATTGTCTTAAAATTTCTTAATTGATCAGTGAAAAAACAATGCATGTATTTCCATGGAATCATCACAAATCTCAAGGATTGTGTTAAGGTGTAATTTTACATATGGAATTTTTTTTCTCAGGGATGATCTCTATGACCATCTGCCTGAAAAATAAGTTAAATAACTTTATAGAGGTGACCATAAATTCACACTTTAAGGAGTTCATTTTCATGTGTTGGTAGGTGATCATTCTAAACACTCTTTGGAAATCTTTAAGGTAGCGTTATCTTTGAAAACATTTTTCCATCGCATCTTCCATATAACACTCCACCATATTTTGAGAATAGTATTGATGATATGATGTGTGGAACACTGGTAGATTGATATAAAATTCATGAAGACAAACGTAATCACTCAATTGAAATAGGTTCCCTGGGATGATCTGAATGTGGAGGATTTCTCATCCTTAGGGGCTATCCAGATTTAGTGGCATATGTAATACACATCCACAAAAGGAAATAGATTGAAATTTATAACTAGTTCAATTTTAATCTTTGCAACTAAAACAGAGAAATTTTATCTTCATGATATGGTAGTGTTGGTCCCATAAGATGATACGAACTCTGATCAATTCATTATTCTTCCATAATGGGATGATTTTTTCCTACCACTTGGGGTACTAAACTTCCCCGATGATGTTGGATTTGATTATATTATTGAATTCATCTTTTAAAGTGGAACCATAGGGGGGATGAATCTTCCTAGGCCCCTATCTGAATTAACGATGGATGGTGTGGATTCCATCTAGTTGGTGGTGGCTTGGGGATCATTCCAAGTCATCACCTTTTAGTTCCATTAAAATGCATCTCACTTTATTTTCATTAATGTGACATACAATTTTTTTCATCTAGATACATTATGGGATGGATCAATGTTGTCATCAAATCTTCTTAGATGTCAAGGATCACCTATATGAGCTCGTTAAAGGTGGTGGAGACACTATATTTAAAAAAGGATGGTCATCATCTAAAATGTTTACCTTGAAAGTGTGAGGAATGAAGGTATGAGATAAATACATGGTAATTGGTGATGTGTTCATGAGTTTACCTTTCTATAAAGGGGGAAAATATTTGAACACCAAATATTTTACTTCATGTTTCATAGAAAGTATGATGATAAAATTTGTGTCTCATATCTTATGAGGTATACACCAATGTATCCTTATATTAATTTAGAAACAATAAGGCTTGGTCATCCACCAGGGAGTAAATCATTCTCTCTCATAAACACAGTTGCAAAATTGATTGTTATCCATGGTTCAAACAATGAAATTTTTTATAGATAATTTTTTTTACATTTAGATTCACACGTCCTTCATAAGAGAAAATGGTGATCTAAGTATAATGTTTCTTTATCAGGATGAAATGTTTCATGATGTCAATAATTGAGTCTTTCAGATAGTGTATTAGCTGGTTGAAAAACTCTTAAAATATTTTTAAGGATACTATATGTTGGGTTTCAATTATTTTGAATCCTTGACGTGCTTATGCTCTTCCAATTGGGGTTGTTTACCTTCCCTTTAGTAATACCCAGTATCAAGGTAGAAGTATTCACATGAGTTAGAGGGATCAAAATCATCATAAAGCACACTAACTTGACCATTTATTATTATTTTTATTCGTTGGTGGCATATTGAAGGGACGACAACATACAAGTGCATTGAGGGCCTTCCAAGTAAGGTGTTGTAGGTGGGTTCTTTTTAAATAACCCTAAAAATTATGTTTTATACCAAATCATAAAACATGGTATTCAACAATATCTTATTTGAAAAAATTTCTACTCAATGTTTTAATATTATTGAATTATCACTTTGGAGGGGGGCTACATCCGTCACTATGTATCCAAGCATGTTAATTGTTTGATTCATGATGATTCCGATCATGGATATTTTTTCTTCCAAACAGTAATGGAATTCTACACACATGAGAATTACTATGTCAAAAAGTGGGTGGATGTTCCACTACATTATTATTCCTTCATTATAACCTAGAGAATGCTTTTATGGAATGATATCCCTCGTACTCATCTTCCACTTCATAATAGACTTTAGTAGAAACTACTTGAGTTTTAAATTATGGAGGGCTCTTTGAAATGTTGATGAGGTCTTAAGAAATATCAATTCACAGATAATGTGGTTTGAGGATTAAGGGTCCGGCTAGGATGTCATTGAGGTTCTTGAGAACATTATACATCCACGGAATTGGTATCTGCTTACCCTAAGTGATCACTCCTAAAAAGAATGAATGGATGGTCCATCTGGATTGTTATGGTGCCTAAATTGTTCATACCAATTTCTTCTATCAGTTGTTTGACTATGGTTGAGAACTGGATGATCATGGTTGTGAAAAATGTTCAAAATAATTAGATAGGTTATGGATTAACATTTTAGGATGTTTTCATGGAGTGTTTCACTTGTTTAGCCTTTATAAATTCTTTTTGTTTGGTCTTGGAAGCATAGATGAAATATTAATGGATATAAACTTGATAAATGTTCTTATAAGAGGGTGTTTTAACATTACATGATATTGAAAGCTATAGGTTCCAAAAAATTGGATTAGTATGCATCAAATTTTGGATATACATAGAATTCCACCAACCTAATAGATTTAATGGAGCAATGTTCATTATATCCATTTGAGGAGTCCTTGATTGTTGAACTGGTCAAGAAACATCCCCTCAATGTGGGGGCTATGAAGTCCATAAAGGTCCATATCAACATTACCACAGATAAGGTTTTTTTAATATCCCAATGTGGTCCCCATCAGATCATTCAATCCCCATTTGGATGTGAAGATTATGATACTACTAGAGAGGATGAGCTTACCAGAAATGGTGTCAGTTGATTCAACCATGAATAAATGATGTTGTGAGATTTTGTGATCTAGTTCTTAGCCAACTAATCATCGATCTTTAGTTATCCTCTATCAAATACTTTATTCCATTACCCAGTATCTCCATAATCATTTATGGTGGTGGAGATGCATGTAACATAGACATAAGGGTTAACCAATTCCAAAATTTCATTATCTATCATGTTTTGGACAAAGTATTTCAAGATGAATAATTCGTTGATGTTGATTGTAAGGAACCGAATGTAGGGACACTAATTATGAAAATTATTCAACTATATCACTTATGTATTATTAATTTTTTAATGTTTGAGAAGGTTCTTCTAAATGTTATAGATGATAAAACCCATGATTTACTCATCCATTAATTAGTAGAACTAAATTTTTTACTCTAAAAAGGGGATTCTAGGTGCCTATTCCAAATAGGGGCCCTAAGAAATATTCTCAATACGAGATTGTTCCTAGAAGGGCCTGTTTGGTGGGACTACCATGGGGAAAATTAGTTGAGGGGTCACAACCTATGTAATGGAAATTGTTTCCACTCTTCCAAGCATCTTGTGAAAAGTAATAGATTATAATTGAGAGTGTTTCTTATTATACTAAATGGATTCCATGAGTTTATTATATCTATAGATGAATTCCAAAAATCAACATGGATGCCTCATTATAAATAGTGTTGAAACCGGCTCATACAAAATATTTTTCATTTACATTTCCAAAAAATAATCATGTGGGTAACATGATGAAGTAATATATCATCCCTTTCATCAATGGATAATGTATATGAATCCTTTATTGTCACATTTTTTCACATTGATAGTTCAGTGAAATTCATTTAACACAAGTTAGAAATCAACACGTAATGGAACTATCAATTAATATCATCCTAGTCAGTTATAAATCTAGTAGTAGGATGATTGTACAAAACAAAGGTATGGATTTCTAGAGTTTGGATGAATCACTAGATATTATCATCCTCTTTCTACTCAACAGTTTTAGAAATTGGGCCACACTGAAAGGAAAAGTGGAAAATCCGTTCCCATGGGTTACTTATTTCATTGAAGTAAGTGAATCATTGGTTTTTAAAATCTAGTAGTGGTGGCGTATGATCCACCCATGCTGGGTTCAACTTCATTTTGAGATGTGTCGAGGCTTGCTGCACTAATACATCTTTGATGTGAATGGTGATAGAACTAATCACATCATCATGGGAGGAATCAAAATTTTTATATTCGTGATTGGTTAGCTAAATCATGTGGTGGAGGGACCCTAGATAGGTGGTGGAAATCATGTTGATGCATAAGAGAGGAAACCATTTGACATGCCATATTTTCACTTGTTTGAATAGAGATTAATAATTCAATGCTAGAATATTGAATATTAATGCATGATTGATTGCAAATTAATAAAATGGATAATAATCATTTTATGGAGTCTATATCTTAATAACCTAAAACCTTTTATAGCATGCAAACAGTGTAATATGAACTATCCCACAATGCATGCTTTAAAGATCCTAAATTCATGAGCATATTTAAAAATTTACTTATTGAATTTTTTTCATTTCATTTTAATAAAATAAACTTAATTTTTTAAATTCTTAATAAATATATCTTATTTGGATTAAATTTTGTGATTTTTTCTAAAATATTATTTTTCGGTGAATAATGAAAATACAATTTTTCAAAAAAACACATCTTTTAGCGAATTTCTAGGATATAAAAATAAGATGAAACTCCCAAAACCATTATATTAAATAAAAATACATTTTATAAGTATATTTATATATTTCAAAATATTATGTTTAATTTATAGAACAATATTTGATATTTTAAAACATAAGTCACAATTTTCACTAAAACAGTTTTAAGGCATTATACATTTACAATTTTATAATTAGCTTTTATCAATTATAATAATTTATTATTATTAAATGGATTTCAAATATAGAATTTATAATTCAATATTATGTAAATTGAACAATTATATATTTAGTAATAAAGGTTAAATTACTATGGTAAAAACTAGTTACCACTGTAAATGATATGATGGTAAAAGTGTAAAATCTAACGGAAAATAGTTGGTAACATGGTTAAAAAATGTGTGAAATTAAATGGTAGTGTATTTATAAAAAATATATCTTCCCTAATCTATTATTAATATATTTTGGATTGAAATTACATGAGAGTGAATTCCCATTATTAAAATATTTTGGACATTTAACAAAATTCCATTCCATTTCACTTATAATAGGGGACTCTCACCATCCCATCAATACCAATCCAAAAGTTATATTTCCTCATAAAACCATGTAAATTTTTATTCACCTTTAATACTCACTTTTTTACATTCAATTATGGTTACAATATTTTATCTTAATCTCTACATTTTTAGGGATCCCCTAATAAAATCTCAAATATCTCAATGTGAATAATCCGTTTTTACATTACTATTTCCTTTTTTTCTTACCATTAACATAATAATTTTTACCAAAATATATGGTCTGATTGGTATTTTTTATATAAATAATGTTACTATTTAATGTAATAATCATTATCATGATTTACCATTTTATATAAGAAAAATTAAAATGTGATTTTTTTTCAGATGTGTGGGAAACTACCTCTATGAAGCAAAATGTATTGTTTTCCTTCACCAGATAAAATTCATAGTACAAAAAAGGTAACATAGTAATAAATTATGATATATAAAACATATTTTGGTTTTTAATATAATAAACTGTGATACACATTTTTTCTATTATAATGAGAAAAAAATAATCATCCATGTAGACATGTGGGCTGCTGCCTCCATGGAATAGTGTATTCCAATTTTTTCATTACATCCCTTCATGGGTGGAATTAATAATGGATTTAATAGATAAATATGATGTTTCTATAACTATTTATATTTAGGGAATAAAAATACCTAATTAATGATATAAAAAATAAATAATTTTTATAAAATTAATCATCTTAAATAAACATACTAAGAGGAAAATATTTTTATTCATATTAAGTAATATTTTCATACGAATTACTTATTTCATTATACCTACATAAAATTAAAATATGAAAAACTAATAAAAGTTAAATAATACAATTCTTTTACATTATAATCATATTAAAACCCAACCACCTCATTATCATTTTTTAAATTAGGGTATGTTCATGTTTAGATCTATTTAACCACCTACTTTAAAAATACAACAAATTTGTACCAATGAAAATCATAAGAATTTAAGTTTTTTTAAAATAATACATATATAATTAAATTAATAATTTTTTTATTTTAAATTGGAATGTATATATATATAAATATATTAAGTTAATAAAACACATTTCATTCTCTAAAAATCAATAAACTGTGCCCATCACTAATTTAACATTTAGGAATCATAATAAATATCTAGTATGATGGAATTTTATATTTATAAATAATTATGATTAATTATTTATGGTACCTTTTATGACATAGTAATTATGAACATATGGAAAATTATATAAAGAAACATTTTCGTTACTAAATTACTACAAATTAACCAAACTATTGACAACTGATGTGGAAAATTGGTAGAATTAATATAGATAATAACAATGTATAAAGAGTAAACATTATAATATGTATGATTGTGATTCTAAATGAAGTTATCAATATATTTAGGTTAGTGATATAGGAGGTCAAAATATATTCAAGGAAATTAGAACAAGAGTTTAGGGATTTTCACCTCAAATTCTTCTCATTGAGACATCTTTTTAATTATGCACCTAATTTTATTATGTCAAGTATATTATACATATTTGTGGTATTATATCCTGAAATTATTTTTTCATTGTATTTTAAAAACTATTTGAATCCCAATCTTTCAAGTGGGTTTCATTGAATTTATATTCAATCCATAAGTTGTTTTTTCCATCTCAATTTTTATTCTTTGGGACTCAGGATGTATTCACTAATTATTTGTTTCTATGTGATCGATAAATTTACATGGAAGGATTTTTAACTTAGTTATCATGAATTTCAAGTTATTTTCAAATATATATTGTTATCCCACCCTGATATTATTTTGATTCAATAGTTACTAAAAACCTTTATAAAACTAAATCTCTTCTATAATAGAAGACCAATCCTATGTTTTAATAAGTTAAATGTGTGTGTTGTTTCGTATAATATATGTATATCCTTGTTTTTATTCATCCTCTAGTTCCTTAGGGAATCATATCAATTTTCTTGTTGACCTTTATGGTGAATGAATTAAATATAAACATGTTTTGGGTGAGGCCTAAAAGTTTATATTTCCATGACACATTGATAGGTCTCATAAGAAAAATAAACATGTATTTTAGTGTATAACTCTCCTCATATCAGTATCATATCTTGGTATAAGGCATTGAAAACATATTTTGAAATCTATAATTATGAATTCTATCATTATGAGATTAATTATGGTTGTTGTCTATGTTTTCATTTATTATTAAGGATATGACATGCCCTTATTTTCACTTGATTATGGTTTCATTTGGATTATTTATTCCTTCCATATAAATTGATCCAAGTTTATGTAATAATAATAAAATTTTATTTTATGTTAAATTTTACAAAGTATCTTAGTTCACCCATATTTTTTTTCTTTCCTCAGGAATCATAGAGGAGAACTATGTGTAATTTTTAATGATATGTTGGATAGGATAATAATGTTCTTGATAATTTTTCATATTGTATCATATGATTTAAAATGTAACATGTATATTTATCTAGTATTGAAATACCGATAAACTATTGGATACTATGAAAACTATTTAATTATGTATCAATAAAGTAATATAGCTATCAAATTTGAGTTTCTAGGGTCTGGTTCATTATAGTTGATATCATAGAAAGTTTAATAGGAACCCTGAGGACAATATTTATAGGATACATGTTAGATAGAAAAGGCATTTTGAAAACCCAAAATATTTATATGAAAAAATATAGAGTACTTAATATTAAATTTACATTACATTTCGGTAACATGATTTAATTATGTATATCCCACTACAAGATAGATGGTGAATAACATGTTGAATATGAACTATATTAGTACTTTTTGTCATTGTTGGGATATTCCCCCTAAGAATTATAATAATGATGGAGTTTAGGATAATTGAATCATTTCCATATTAGATCAATTGACCTAGGTTATGGTATCACCGACAGAGAGTGACTTGAAGACCTATAACATGGTGTAACTATGTTGTATTTCTTTATGAAACAGTAATCTCTGTCATTTAGTGTAACTATAAATCTATTATTAGTTGAACTATGGATCAAGTCCCTAAAAAAAACTTTATATCTTTGGGAATTAAATAAAGTAAAAAATTCATCCTAGAGGTCTATTTCATGAAGAGTGTTTGGACCAATGGTGTTTGATAATTTAAAACACATGAATTCAAGATCATGCATGTTCTATAAATACGGAATATATACTGATAAGAGAGGATGTGCCCTGGGTACAACAATTCATTGATGTTTTTACATAAGTATTTCCTAACCATAAACCTAAGAAAGAATAATAGTTCTTCATAAAACTAATTTCTAATGTAATGCCAATAACTAAAAATCCCTGTTGAATAGCACCACTAAAGACAAGAAAATTTATAAACTAGATTCACTATTTTTGAATAAATGAATTCCTTGTAATGTAATGAAATTTTGGAAAACACATGGACAAATTTTGTTATTTTGAAATTTTATATCATATTATATTTAAAATACTATTAAGAATCAAAACCATTGATTATATTTCTATTGAATTGTGACCTTATTAGTAGTATATATAAATGTTTCTGATAGATTCTTATTGACACGAACAAACAAAGTGATGGCATCAACCAATTGAATTATAACCTATTAAGAAAATTTATTAGAGATTATAAGGGAGATAGATTCACTAGAATTTTCCACTGATCAATCCCAATCCATGATTCAATAACTAAAGAATTAAAGAAACCATTTACGATGGAATTTCAAGCTCTTCAAGATCATGGCCCAAATCATATATATTGAACAACCCCTAAAAACTATCACCATTGAGCACCTTACCATTAGGTGTTTCAATGGTGTATTAAAGGGATATGTATGTACAACCTAATTTTATGAATTTTTATATTTTCTTCTAATTATCAAATGATTATATTCATCCTTTTTAATAATAATTTTTAAAGGAATAAATATTGTGTTCTATAAAAATATATTTTGATACGTTGAAACACAATGTTTATTTTTTGGGGAAAATTATAATTTTTTAACTAAATTAAATTTTTTAAAAATACTATTATTAACAAATAACCATAAAATATAAATTAAAATATAATTTTAATAAGTCAAATCCAGCTTTTATAAGGGTTAGAACGTTATTATTATAAAAGGGTATTTTTTTAATAAATGTGTGTTTTTATTTAAAAGTATAAATTATAATATTTAAATAAAAAGTTTTATAAAATAAATATTATTTTTTAAAAAAACATGTTGAAATTATCCAATTTTTACTTTTCATAATTTTCTAAGACAATCAAATTTTCATGTAAAAAATAAATATAATATAAATATATGGTATGTATTAGGAAATCATAATGACCCAAAGTGATGTAATATTTCCCATAAAAGGCATCTATGACCAAATAAATATTTTTCATTTGAAATAATTTGTTTTTAAAATTATTTTATTTAATCTATAAAACCTTAATGAATTATTTGAACCCAATATTATATTTTATGTACTAAAAATCTATTGTTTGTATACATGACTCACTTCTAAATCACCAAGGGTATTAATTTAATAACATTTCTTCTTAAAATTTTAAAATAATGAAAACCAGTTCAATTTGGAAGAATATATTATAGTAAACCATGGGAAGGTTTGTGTTTTTCATTGTATTATCGTATACATTCATAAACCTATGTTTAGACATTAATAAAGAAAACTCCACATTTTTTCTATATAAAACCACACAAACTACCATTCCATTTCACTAAAACCCATTGTATAATTAAATTAATATAACCTCCCCCCCACAGATTCCTCAGAAGGTTCTCCCAAACTCTTAAGAAGATCCTCCCAATATTTTTGAAGATATCTATTAAGGTAAGGTATCCACTCCTCCTCTTTATTCAAGCATCGTCTTCGTATTTTTTCTTTTCAGTCAAAAGTATTCATGTTGTATTACGTTCTTAAAAACCCATATTATTGTAATGATGATTTCAAAGTGTTGAGATACCCCTTTCAAACTCATTAACCCCTTCTATTAATCTTTATGTACCATTGTTATACTGCTGAAATTATCTCGTGATTTTTCATAAAAATCAATTTTGTAGTGAATACCAATGCCCATTTCCACTTAAGGGTATTCCGGTAGATATAATGATCCTTCATTTATGTGGGACTCCTATTTAGGTAATATAAATTAATTAATTAAATGTTATGAAATTTGATCCTATATTGAATTATCTATGTGGAACAGTTATGCATGTACATGATATGAAAATGACAGGTGCACCTAAAATTATATATCTTTCCAATGCATTGGGTAATGTTTTCATCTCATGATATTTAATGTTTGTTTTTATAGAGGTTATCATAATCACACCATGTAATATTGACATGGGGGATATCCTTGCCTTATGATTATGATGTCATGTTTTAATAAGTTTCCACAATCCTATGTTTCCTTTATTCTATCAAGTTATATCAAGCCTCATTGTTCATGATTATAATTCTCATCCCTATTATGAACATTGATATACCTCCTGGATAACATGTACTAGTATGACTAATTCTTTTTATTCCATTAATTGGCTTTATAGAACACCCCATTCGTATGTAAGCCCACAGGTTATCTTGTGCTGTTTTAAAAGAGAGATGGAACATTATGAGCTGGTTATAGTTGTTTTTAGTAATTTAATTATATCCCTATTTAAATTTTTTATTTTATGTACATAATTTCCAAATTTCACTAGACATCACAGTATTTTGGGATTTTATTATGTGTACCATTATGCAATAAATCATGAATTAATGTGTATTAAAATATGGGTTGTTTTATTTTGTATTAGCGAATAGTATAGTTAGTTTTTTGATTAGGGTTATAAAACTCTAGGGAAACCCTTATAGATAATAATAAATACAGGAAAACATCACTAAAATTTTCTAAAGTATATTCTAAGTGGTTTTTAAGAAAATAAATTATTCTATGGTTATAATAAGTGGATGAGGATTTGACACAAATGTGCCTAGGGGTAGAAACCATGAAAATGTTGCATTAATTTGGAATACATAATAAACTAGTACATGAAAATAGGCCTTGCTCCACACCTAGTTTGACAATCCAGGGAGACATGCTTTTTTAAAGTCTTAAGCTCATTAATAACAATTATTTTGGTTAAAAAATGACCATAAGAAGTTATATTATGAAATATATCAAGGATAACATAGATTTAAACCTATAAATTCATATATTAAAGAATATATTTCACTTATGAGTAATCCCTTTAATTTTCATCATTTCTAATTTATGTGTTTATTGGTTTAAAAAATCCAAATTTTAATAAAATTTTAGATGAAGTTAATGATTAGAATAAGAGTCATATAGTGAAAGGGGGACTTATCATCCATTAATGAACATAACCTATACAATATGAATTTGGATCTATGCATTATTTTAAATCATACATGTTTAGTAGAACTATTTAAACACCACCTCAAAGGATGGACATTGAGTTATTGCTGAAAACTAATAATCAGTCAATTGATTCATCCCAAGAATATAACTAACCCCTGATCCATATTTTTAGTTTCAAACTCGCATTTAACCTTTTGATATTCCTCTTAGTGTAATTTTATAAAATTAAGGGTATGTATTGGATTTTATTTTGTAGATCCAACTTAAATTTTCAAGAGATAGAAGTCCCCCTTTGTTTCATGATTCTTCCTCCGACTCTACACAAGTGTAAGGAAGAGGGTGAATCTCACGTAGTATTATCATATCAAGAATGTGTATTATTACCCAATGAGAAAGTGTGTCATGATAAAATGATTAATATTATGCATAAGGTCATCCATGAAGACATGTCCATTGTATGGGAAAATTCAATGGTATTTCCTGAATAATTTACTTGACTTCCTCCTAGTCAATGGGATGAGTTCACAATCGAGATTGTACCTAGATCCTTAACAAGATCTTGGAATATATATATATATTATGGAAATTTTTGAACATGAGGATATGAATAAAATATTATCATAGAATCTATATAAATAGTTTATACACCCATGTGATTCATCATAGGGTGAACTAGTCCTCTTCATCATGAAACATGAGGAGTTAATTAACCTATTCATAAATTATCATGAGATCAATAATATAATGATAAATAACAAGTATCCCCTACCATAGATTGATGACTTGTTCAATCATCTTCATAAATAATAATATTTATTTTTATTGGAACTATGAAAAGGATATTATCATGTAAAGGTGATGAATGATGATATCACCAAGACTACTTTTCGTATAAGGTACAATCACATTGCGTTTATTGTGATTCCATTTAAACACAATAATTCTCCATCTATCTTTATGAATTTGATGAATATATTATTTAAGTATTACCATGATAATTTTTTATGAATTATTTAATGATGATATTCATATCTAATCTAAAAAGAAATTAAGAACATGAGGATTATTTAAATGATATATTTAAGACATTAAAGAAGTAAAATTTTCATGAGTATTACATTAAACATTATTTTTGGATGGATAAAATAACTTCCTTTGGATATTTCATTACCAAAAAGGGGATTCATATTGATCTGTCAAAATAGAGGCAATCGAAGAATTGTTTAGACCAATATTTGTGATGGAAATTACAAGTTTCCTTGGATTGGTTGGGTACTTGCATCAATTTATTAGAAGCATCCCATGATTATCAATCACACAGACAAATCTTACATGAAATGGAGTCAAGTGTTTCCTGGAATAATGAATGAGAATAAAACATTAATGTTCTGAATAAGAGACTAATTATTGTGATGTTTCCACATTACCCACAAGTGGGGAAGGAATTGTGATCTAATGTGATTCATCCCTAAAGTGATTAGTTTGTGTACTCATGCAGGATGGAAAAGTGATAGCCTATGACTCTTTATAATTAAATATCCATGAGTATAACTACCTAAATTGAAATCTAAATTGGCTATAGTGATCTTCTCATTGAATATATGGAAAAATTACCTTTATGAAGAATAGTGTGATGTATTTAAGGATAATAAAATCCTCATGTATATATTCACAAAAAATGATCTTAATATGAACCAATAAAGATAGAAAGATCTATTCAGGTATTATAATTTCTCAATAGATTACCATCATGGAAAAGAAAACAAAGTGGAAGATGCTCTGAGTGGAAAGGATCATACAACTCTATCTATAATGAGGATTGTAAGGTATCTAATATTCATGAAAATGAAAATGATTGACATGGGAATAATAAGAGTATATCCATATTAACATTCCCGAATAGTTTCCCAACCATCCATTCATAAGAGGATCAAAGAGGCACATAAGGTTGATGAGCTGCTATATAAGAAGGTAGTGAATATTCCGTAGCTCAAATTTGTTGAAGATAGAGTTATGAGGTTTTTAAAATTGATATTGTTCCCATAAAAATAGTAAATGGAGAAGTAACGTATGGATTATTTTCATATCTCATACTTATATATTTATGTATGATTCACCATGATGTATATAGGTTTGAAGAAAACAATTGGTGGGAGAACATGAAGATGGCTGTTATAGAGTTTGTGTCATGAGTCTTGATATGAAAAAAAGTCAAGGTGGAATGACATAAGTCTAAGGATATAATGAAACCTTTTACCGTACCTTTTTAGAAATAGGAAATCTTAAAAATGGATTTCCTCATTGGACTCCAAAGGAATCCTAATAGAAATAATTCCATCTGGGTGGTATTCAAACTTTGTACATAGTCAGAACACAACATTTATATCAAGATATAATTATCTCTTGACCAAATTTCCTTGATATGTATAAGGAAATTGGAAATATTATATTGAGATCCACTCTCCATAGTATTTGATTCATATATGATGTATACATTGATGTTTTGGAGAAGTCTTTAGCAAGGGTTGGATATAGAACTCAGCTTCAATGCTACTTTTTACAATCAAATGGATGGTTAATAGGAATGAACCATTAAAAATATATAAGATATGTTGAGATCACATAAAATGGATTTCCAAGGTGGTTAAGAAGAGCGCATTCCCATTTTATATTTCTAATATAACAGTAGTTTCCATTTTCTCATTCTAACTGTAAGAACCCGGTTTTTTCTATAAAAGTCGTTGGAACATTTCTTGATGTTATTCCAGAGCCGCACCATCAGACGACGTGCCATTCCGAGGCCCTGTGTGCCCGGAATAAATTTTATAAAAATGTTAAGTGTTTTTATATTACGCACGCATGGTTAACTAAATAAAATTTGATATCTCTTAGAAGATTGATCGGATCAGAAATCTGAGACCATGGTTGGGTCTGGAATGCAGTTTTTACCCTAGGCGCGACATAAAATGAGTCGGCATGGGACGTTCGGACCCCTCGCTTGTTAGAGGTGTGTTAAATGGATAAATTAAATTAAATTATCCATTTAATAGCTCAAACCTGAGTAACTCCTAAACGATTGCTCGGATGGGAAAATTGAGGGCACTATTGAGTCCGTAGCATGCCGTTTACCCTAAGAGGGGTGTAAAAGTTGTAGGCGCAGGCCTGCTGTGAGAGATGTCACCCAGAGGCGAAGTGGTCATTTCGAAATGTCCACTTAGTGATTTTTATCACGGGCATTATTTTTGAATAACGTTCAAACGAAGTCTCAGAATTGAAATCTGAGACATCTGTTGAGTTCTTAATGGGGCATTTTTCTTAGGCGTGAGATAAAATAGGTGGGTGCGGAGGTTTCAGAATCCACGCCCGTTGGGAGAGTTTTAGTGAATTTTTATAAATTCACTAAGTGTTGAGGGAAGACCCATTTTACTTCACTCTCTCTCTCTATCCCCCCTCTCTCTATATCTCTAGTTGTTCTTCACCATTCTTCACCAAATCGAGGAGTGGTCTTTGTTGATACTTCGGCAGTTCGAAGGTGGAGCCTCGTAGACGCATCTCCTACGATGCGCATCAGAATCAAGGTAGGATCTCTTTTGTTTTTGAGCTCTGATTCAATTTCCACTTTGGTTATCGATTTTGTTATTTGTTTTACCTCTTTAATTTACAAAATCATTTATGGCTTCACAAAAAAACCATTGATCTATGTTTGGAACCCTGTTCTTCGATCCATTATTTGTGAATACCCGCCATAATTTTCAGATGCGTCAACCAGCCGTCGGATCATCGATCATAGGTAGGCGTTGCAAAGGCCTCACCACGAGGATCCCGAATCTTATTTAGGTTTTGGAATCGGGCCACCAGAGCGGTGGCGGAGGCAATTGGATGTTTCGGCTCCAGCAAGGATGGTGGCCAGAGTTCGGCATGGCGCGACGGAGGAGTCCAGCGGAGTAGTAAAGGGGCGCAACCGGTGTGGCATCGCAAGGGACCGTCAGGCAGCGGGTGCGGTCGAGCCAGAGGAGTCCGCCAGAGGAGCAGAGGCGGTTGCGGTGTCGGCACGGTGCGTCGTGTAGGCAGAGCTTGGAGGGAGTCTGAGCGGCCGGGACGAAGAGGCGGCGGTTGGGTGTGCGGCTCCGGGGGAAGGCGAGGCCAGGGAGGGGTCGGTTGGTCCAGGAAGCGAGCGCAGCGGGTGTCCAAGGGGAGAACCGGGGAAGAGCTGCGTCGGGCGGCGCAGGCCGCGGCGAGGCACGGCGGCGTGCCGATGGGGTGTGACGACCAGTCACCATCGAAGGAGGAGGCCCCCGATGAGCTGACCTCGGGGGAGGAAACCACGGACAAGGACCCGCGGTATGCGTGTCCTGCTGCGTGACGCAGAAGACCGGCTAGTTAGCCGTTCTGTGTGGAGAAAACCGGACCTGCTCGGGTCCAGTGCTGCTGGGCGGGCCACGGCCAGCGGGAAGTGGCGTTACGGGCCAGACACGTAGCTGGGTCGCGGGCCGACAGTTCGGACCGGGCCGACCAGGGTGAACCGGCCCGGTTAGGCCCCCTTGCAATCAGGGGGCCGTATCTCCTAAACGGCGCATCCATTTGACGCGCCGTCAGTGGCTATGGGATCGTGTCGGAAAGACGGACCTGTTTAAGAGTTTTTTGGGGTTTTTGGACTCTGCGATCAAAGACGGGTGACCCGAAGATCTTTAATTTAATGATTATAAATAATTATTAACTCGTGCGACGGACGTACATCATGAGTCGAACATCCGTTTGAAGTGACATTAGAGGCACTGTGGCCCTAGATTCGGTGCATTATTACATAACATTGGCATGATCACAAGAAAGATCAAATCTCGAAAGACCGATTGGTTTAGTAGCATTGGAAACACTAGATATATTCATAAGTCTTACATTACATCATAAAAATAAAAACTACAACAACATCTATTCAACATATTCCACACTCATATCCCCACATACTATCCCTGCAGGTCATTCATAATTTACTTCTTCATACCCTGGAAAAAATAAAACATAGAGAAGGGGTGAGCTCAAATGCCCAGTAAGGATAACAATATAACGGAAACATTCAGAAATAAGAATAAACATTTAAGGCAATGTATAACTAAAACAAAAGCCTTTTAAACTTGAACATCAACATAGTATGGAAAAAGTAAAATGAAATAATGCCATTTACTTATTCACATGGATATTCTACTAATCGAATAATCACATGAAATATCAATAACCACTTTCATAATGATGGAATGCATAATGCCAGACTATCATAACCACATAGCCAAGGCCTCGTGCCAAGACTACAAATAATATTTTGCCAACGCCTTGTGCCAAGACACTAGTTTGTCTCATGAGACCTACCGATGCATCGAAGAGCTATAGTAGGCTCCACCCATCACATATTAAGTCTAATGAATTCCCATATGAAAAGGTTTAAACATAACATAAACATTCGTATTAAAACTAGCATACGAAATGTCAATACTTTCACCATAAACTATGAATGGAATAAATATTTCACATCCACAGTCAAACATATCACAAAACCCTCAATACAATATAGAAGTTTGGTATCATAATAAATCAACTTCAAATAAGAGTAAAATTAATCGAAGGATGTTGACATAGATGAAATCAAAACTCTTTTTAGAGAAATATCTCTTTCTATTTTGAAATCATTTAAGAGTCATATATTTATAAAATAAAACATTTTCTTTGAAAATATTATTATAAGCTTGTATGGGAAGCTTTGACGATTTTATAACGGCAGAAAATAACTGCACCCGCCATATAAGTTAATAAAAACATTCTTACCTTAATTCTGTCAAAAGGTTAAAAAGCACCTTGTTTGGAAAACGACAGAAAAATTCCTTTATAAACCACTTATAAAAAGTCAAACAAGGGTATAAATGACTTTAACCCATATTCTTGTAAATAGTAAAAATGTTTTGAAATACATTTTTAATAAACATGGATGTGGATGATAAAGAGATCCCAGTAGATTATTACGTATAAACAACCTCGGATAATGAAGAGATTGTGAAATAAACCCTTACCTTGTACTTTTCATTGGTTGGGGTAGGTTAACATCCTGTATAATAGTGAAATAATTGTTATTAAATTATACAAGAATCATATACATTCATATGATATCATATATGATCTTTTAACATTGATTTGTTAATAATATCTTAGTATTATCGTCGTTTCGGGTGTTAACTTACTCGTTTTATTTTATATGTTTTGTTACATAAGCCATGTTTGTCATGGATGGGTTGTATATTATTCATATACAGAATGATATCAAGTCCTTAAAAATTATTTTTAAATCATCAAATGATAATTATACTTGAATGGATACGATGGAGAATGAATCACATCGCATTCGTGGAGACGGTAGTTCATACGTACGCACGAGCGACAATATCATTATTTTGATATTAAAATAATATATAAATGGATGTTATATCATATATACAGAATCATTATCATTTTATATTTATTATTTACATGAGTTACACATCATTATTATACCCATCCAAATAATAATATATTGAATAACAATTACACCACAACGTGGAGACGGTAAGCCGTACGTACGCACGTATGGTGACATGTTATTCAAAGGGTGGATAGAATACTGAATATGGTTGTACCATATTAATAATAACATCACAATATATATAAGATACTGGAGTTATCATTTTATAATGGTAATAACAAATAAAGAAGAAGTGGAAGAAGAAATGAATTTGAAAAAGGGTGGTGAAAACATTACCTCTTCTTCAGGTTCTTCCTTTTGATTTGATCGAAAGGGCTCCTTAGGTTGGCTTTCTGATCAAACTAAGGCCTCTAGGTTGTATTAAGGGAAGATTAGAGAGTATTTGGGCAGAGTTTGGCCGAACCGAAAGGCTTTGAATGTGTAAGTAATGAGAAGGGGGAGTTCCCTTTTATAAGAGGGGTGAGGGGAACCTTTGGAAAAGCTAGAAATATTAATTTATAATAAATTCATATTCGGTTTCTAATTTCTCAAAAGTTGATTATTCAAAGGTTAAGGTGGGGAAAGGTCGCAAAACATTCATCAAATAGAATTCAGACAGGTTTGGGTTACTATATTAACCTTATCTTTTAGTTTTAACTCTTAGTTAATTAGTTTGACATTTACCATGTCACTTTGTATTTTTATATTATATAGTTAATAAAATTACTATATACATCCAAGAGAATCACCAAGTGGTCCATTAATGATACACCTATCATTATATAAGTCTCTTGGACGAACCTTAGATTTTGAGGAATTTAATATCAATTAATAATACAATATTTGTTTTAAAAACTCTTTTATGTCAATTTTGACACTATTCAATAGTTGATTTTTGTGAAACTCGTAACAGAATTATTACTTCAAACAAAGTCAAATAAATAAATCCTAATATGTAATATTATCCTATAAAATTAGTGTAATTCATTAAAAGTGTCAAATTAAATTTATTTGGGTATTTATAATATCAATTATTTTAATTTTTCACTATTATGGTAATTACTGCATCATCATTGTGTCATAAATAAATTAAATTATTTAATGTCTAAAAATTATAAATAAAATATCATTATGTAGGAAATATTTTTAGCTTTCTAATTAATATTTATAGTCTAAAATCCAACATATATAACCCTAAGTAAAAATTGTTTTTCTAAAGGATATATGGGTGTGTCATTTTGTATTCATTTTAACTTAATTAAAATGAAGTGTCCCTATCACTTACAAGTGGCACCAGGGGGTCCAAAATTGACCCAAAGATTCCCATGGTAGAAAATGTATCAACAAATAAGGTTAGGACATATTTTAGGGTAATTTTGTATTATTATAATATTATTTTAAACCCTTATTTACCGGATTTACCCTTTAACCATGGTAAATAAAATATTTACCGAAGTAATTATTCAAAATGTCTAAAAATAAAAGTTACCTATTTACACAATTTGAACATCCTGATTCCAAATATGGAATCCATTTTTCCAAATTCAAAAAACAGAAGTGGCAGAAATTAATTTAAATTTAATTCCCGCTGTCAAAACAAAAAGCGTGTTTTTAAGATATAATAACTATCAAAAGATTGATACTTGTTTATGTTCGGTTTAATTGTAAAATTATGTCCAATGACCAAAATTGTATTAAATGATAAAAATATATTCTAAATATAATTTAAAACCACTAAAATTCATAATTTATCAATATAAATTATTTCGATTAAAAAAATTGTTTTTTATTAAAATTTGGTAATTATCACTATTCATCAAAATATTAAAGTTATCTGAAAAGTACCAAAATTTCACCTTAGGCTAAATTCGATATTCCAAATCCAAAAATGAAGTCCATTTTGAAATAAAAAATATATATAATTTCAAAAAGTAGGTATTACTATTCACAATGGCTAGTTTGATTAGTTGTGGTGTGTGTTAGAACTCAAAGTTGCGTACAACACACGCTAATGTATTATTCAAAGGAAAGCGTACCGTGGAAGCTTGGGATGTTTCATTTTAAATTTTTGATGTCCTAATTTAGTCAAAAAGTTTAAAATATTGTATTTAAAAAGGGTTCACTATTAAAAGTTGGTAAAAGTGCAATACTGAAAATGAATTTGTTCTTACATTTTGTCTAAGAGACTCATAATATGGATTCTAAAATTATAAGGATTATATAAAGTTTAAAATTTAGTTAATACTATTCATAAACTCTTTTGAATGGCTTTTTTGGTACGTCATGGTGCGCTTGAACTCGGTGTTGCGTGTAGTGCAAGTTATTGAATTATTTTGAAGAAATAACACACTATGAAATCTTGGGGTGTTACATTCTCCCCTCCTTCAATAAATTGTGTCCTCGCAATTTGAAATTGTTTTTCGAAAATAAAAGGTTGAAAGTAGAAAATATCTTTGTGGGAAAACCCATATAGAAAATTGGGTTACAAAAATTTAGTCTTAATGCGAGGAAAAGAGAAATGAAAGGGTCTCCACCAAATTATGATCTCAATTAGGAGAACATTAGTGGCAATTAGACACATATAATTGGAGGAAAACGTAAATATTTATAGGTAGTGATTGAGGTCATCAATCACAAACAAGTGTAAAATTGAGGTCCTTAAATTCATCAATCTATGATGATTTGAAATACCATCGGTTCAAGAAAACATAGGGTGTTAGGATAACAATTTTTTTTAGAATTCCTTAAATAAAGTATAAGAATTAATTTCTTTATAGAATAAGAGAAGAAGAAAAATATATTCTTGATAAGTAGAGTTCCATCCTTTAACTAATTTCTACCACAAAATCATCTTTCACTCTAAAAGATAATAGAACGAAAAAAATATTCTATTTATCCTATTCATATAGGGTTAAAAAAACGAATTTATAATTCATCTACCAGATATTTTAAAAAAAACTACATTATTTAATCTCGGACATCACGTGGGTCAATGGTAGGTGATACACCCTTGTCGCCCTTCGGTTGTGGGTTCAAGTCTCACGGCCTTGCCGGAGGCGATGGGTTTCCGCCCAACCTCCGGGTTGTCCTTTTATGGAAATCCAAAATAATATAAACTAGAACTATCCAAAATAATTCAGTCCAAATTTTATAAGGAAGGTAAACATAATAAAGATCCTTTTTTCCGCGTAATAACTTGTGAACATCTTCATCATGTATTCTTATAAAACACTGCAACATCCTGAATTACCATAAAACCTTATTGATTACATTCATGATCCCTTATTCCTTAAAGAATAATAGATATACTCCTTCAATCCAAAAATGTTTTAAACCCCAACAATGATGAAATATAAAAATCATTAATCAGTTTCAAGGTAGTCAAGAATATCCAATATAATTTATCCAAATCAATCATGTATTAATCCAAAATCACTACCTCCGTATCAGAACTATATTATGATTTATCATTCTCTCAACCATATATTTTCAAAAAATTTATCCTGTTATTGAGTCACTTTTCTTTGTTCCACACAATCTCAAGTCCTTAATGAAATAGTACTGCAGTACAATCCTTATATACTCCATAATTATTATAACAGGTACATTGTTGATACAACACTCAAATGACATAATCAACATAAGAACTCTAATAATTCCTTTTCATCTTTGGTAGTATCATAACTTGATTATTATCGAATAACATCATTTGCGACATAGTCTGATGACTGGGACATAGGTTCGCGTAGTGTCCAAACTCCTTGCAAATGAAGCATTGTACATTTGAAACCATTTTCTTACCCTTGCAGTCACATACTTTGTGCCTTTTTCCTCCACACTTATAACAAACTCCCATTCCTTTCAGGCAAGTTCCAGGGTGTTTCTTCCCACAATTATCACATATGGGAAAATTCTTCTTTTCCCTCTTCCCTTTGTCCATCTTTCTCTCTTTCATCCTTTTCTTCTCTTGCTTCCCTTAAAAGCCATAGGACTGAGTGAAATCTTTACTTATCTTATCGACACATGATATTATTTCTTCATATGATTATAATACATGGGAGACTACATATCTTATAAATTCTGTATTAAGACCATGAAAGATATGATCCTTCTTTCTCTTTGGATCATGTGCATTGCCGGAGTTCTCATTCCTTCTACTGGGCGCCATTTCTAAACAATGGCATACACTAGATTAGTTTATGAATAACAATACCTAATCCTAAACTTGTAAGAAACATAACATAAATTAAATAGTTTATAGATATAATCCATAATCATAAAAATTTCTCCTTTGAGGATGTATATACTCATAAACCCCTCATAATGGTCTGTAAAGAAAATGTGAATTATCCTAAGCATATCCCTCGGGAGTGTCGTAACCAATAGTGCAGCAAGGCCCGTTGTCGTGCACCAGTTCCCGTTTGAGTCTAGCTCAAAGCGGTGTTTTCGGGTTTTACCCCTAGGTACATCTATGCCAGAGCCGCCTCTACCTGCTCATATCCAGACAGGGATGTATTGCTCAGAAAACTCACAAAATCTCTACAATACAAAAATTCTAGGAAGTTCTTCTATACTAATCCTCAAAGTTCATCTTAGGTCTACCTGATCTAATTAGAGTTTATCTAAATCTAGCTTCCAAGGTTTATACTAAACCTCCCTATGATACCAACTATAATGCCCCGACCCCAGCTACCTAGAGTCGGTGCATTATTACATAACATTGGCATGATCACAAGAAAGATAAAATCTCGAAAGACCGATTGGTTTGGTAGCCTTGGAAACACTAGATATATTCATAAGTCTTACATTAAATCATAAAAATGAAAACTACAACAACATCTTTTCTTCATATTCCACACTCATATCCCCACATACTATCCCTGTAGGTTATTAATAATTTACTTCTTCATACCCTGGAAAAAATAAAACATAGAGAAGGGGTGAGCTCAAATTCCTAGTAAGGATAACAATATAGCAGAAACATTCATAAATAAGAATAAACATTTAAGGCAATGTATAACTAAAACAAAAGCCTTTTAATCTTGAACTTCAACATAGTATGGAAAAAGTAAAATGAAATAATTCTATTTAATTATTCACATGGATATTATACTAGTTGAATAATCACATGCAATATCAATAACCACTTTCATAATGATGGAATGCATAATACCATACTATCATAACCACATAGCCAAGGCCTCGGGCCAAGACTACAAATAATATTTTTCCAAGGCCTTCTTCCAAGACACTAGTTTGTCTCATGAGACCTATCGATGCATCGAGGAGCTATAGCGGGCTCCACCCGTCACACATTAAGTCCAATGTATTCCCATATGAAAATGTTTAACCATAACATAAAAATTCGTATTAAAACTAGCATACGAAATGTCAATACTTTCACCATAAACTATGAATGGTATAAAAATTGCACATCCACAGTCAAACATATCACAAAACCTTCAATACAATACAGAAGGTTTGTATCATAATTAATCAACTTCAAATAAGCGTAAAATCCATCAAAGTATGTTGACATAGATAAACTCAAAACTCTTTTTAGAGAAATATATCTTTCTACTTTGAAATCATTTAAGAGTCATATATTTATAAAATAAAACATTTTCTTTGAAAATATTATTATAAGATTGTAAGGGAAGCTTTGACAATTTTATAACGGCAGAAAATAACCGCACTCTCTGTATAAGTTAAAAAAACATTCTTACCTTAATTTTTCCGAATGGTTAAAAAGCACCTTGTTTGGAAAACGACGGAAAGATTAATTTTTAAACCACTTATAAAAAGTCAAACAAGGGTATAAATGACTTTAACCCATATTCTTGTAAATAGTAAAAATGTTTTGAAATACATTTTTAAGAAACATGGATGTGGATGATAAAGAGATCCCAGTAGATTATTACGTATAAACAACCTCTGATAATGAAGAGATTGTGAAATAAACCCTTACCTTGTACTTTTCCTTGGTTGGGGTAGGTTAACCTCCTGTATAATAGTGAAATAATTTTTATTAAATTATACAAGAATCATATACATTCATATGATATCATATATGATCTTTTAACATTGCTTTGTTAATAATATCTTAGTATTATCGTCATTTGGGGTGTTAACTTACTCGTTTTCTTTTATATGTTTTGTTACATAAGCCATGGTTTTCATGGATGGTTTGTATATTATTCATATACAGAATGATATCAATTCCTTAAACATTATTTTTAAATCATCAAATGATAATTATACTTGAATGGGTATGATGGAGAATGAATCTCATCGCGTTCGTGGAGACGGTAGTCCGTACGTACGCATGAGCGACAATATCATTATTTTGATATTAAAATAATATAAAAATGGATGGTATATCATATATAAAGAATAATTATCATGTTATATTTATTATTTACATGAGTTACACATCATTATTATACCCATCCAAATAATAATATATTGAATAACAATTACACCACAACGTGGAGACGGTAAGCCGTACGTACGCACGTATGGTGACATGTTATTCAAAGGGTGGATAGAATACTGAATATGGTTGTGCCATATTTATAATAACATCATAGTATATATAAGATACTGGAGTTATCATTTTAGAATGGTATTAACAAGGAAAGAAGAAGTGGAATAAGAAATGAATTTGAAAAAGGGTGGTGAAAACATTACCTCTTCTTCGGGTTCTTCCTTTTGATTTGATCAAAAGGGCTCCTTAGATTGGCTTTCTGATCACACTAAGGACTCTAGGTTGTAGTGAGGGAAGTTTAGAGAGTATTTGGGCAGAGTTTTGCCGAAATAAAAGGCTTTGAAGGTGTGAAGTAATGAGAATGGGGAGTGTCCTTTTATAAAAGGGGTGAGGGGCACCTTTGGAAAAGCTAGAAATATTAATTTATAATAAATTAATATTCGGTTTATAATGGCTCCAAATTTGATTATTCAATGGTTAAAGTGGGGATAGGTCGCAAAAAATTCAACCAATAGAATTTAGATAGGTTTGGGTTACTATATTAACCTTATCTTTTAGTTTTAACTCTTAGTTAATTAGTTTGACATTTACCATGTCACTTTGTATTTTTATATTATATAGTTAATAGACTTACTATATACATCCAAGAGACCCACAATTTGTCCATTAATGATACACCTATCATGATATAAGTCTCTTGGCCGAACCGTAGATTTTTAGGAATTTAATATCAATTAATAATATAATATTTGTTTTAAAAACTCTTTTTTGTCAATTTTGACACTATTCAATAGTTGATTTTTGTGAAACTCATAACAGAATGATTACTTCGAAAAAAGTCAATTAAATCAATCCTAATATGTAATATTATCCTATAATATTATTTTAATCCATTAAAAGTCACAAATTAAATTTATTTGGGTATTTATAATATCAATTATTTTAATTTGTCACTATTATGGTAATTACTGCATCATCATTGTGTCATAAATAAGTTAAATTATTTAATGTCTAAAAATTATAAATAACATATCATTATGTATGAAATCTTTTTATATTTCTAATGAATATTTATATTCGAATTTCCAACATATATAACCCTATTAAAAATTGTTTTTCTAAAGGATATATGCTTGTGTCATTTTGTATTCATTTTAACTTAATTAAAATAAAGTGTTCCTATCACTTACAAGTGGCACCATGGGGTCCCAAAATTGACCCAAAGAAGCCCATGGTCGAACATGTATCAACCAATAAGGTTTGGACACATTTTAGAGTAATTTTATACTATTATAATATTATTTCTTAACCCTTATTTACCGGATTTACCCTTTAACCATGGTAAATAAAATATTTACCGAAGTAATTATTCAAAATGTGTAAAAATAAAAGTTACTTATTTACACAATTTGAACATCCTGATTCCAAATATGGAATCCAGTTTTCCAAATTCAAAACATAGAAGTGGTAGAAATTAATTTAAAATTAATTCCCGTTGTCAAAACAAAAAAGCGTGTTTTTAAGATATAATAACTATCAAAAGATTGATACTTATTTATGTTCAGTTTAATTGTGAAATTATGTCCAATGACCAACATTCTATTAAATGGTAAAAATATATTCTAAATATACTTTACAACCACTAAAATTCATAATTTATCGATAAAAATTATTTCGATTAAAAAAGTTGTTTTTAATTAAAATTTAGTAATTTTCACTATTCATCAAAATATTAAAGTTATCTGAAAATTACCAAAATTTAACCTTAGGCTAAATTCGATATTCCAAATCCAAAAATGAAGTCCATTTTGAAATATAAAATATATATAATTTCAAAAAGTAGGTATTACTATTCATAACGGCTAGTTTGATTAGTTGTGGTGTGTGTTAGAACTCAAAGTTGCGTACAACACACGCTACTGTATTATTCAAAGGAAAGCATACCGTGGAAGCTTGGGATGTTTCATTTTAAATTTTTGATGTCCTCATTTAGTCAAAAAGTTTAAAATATTGTATTAAAAAAGGGTTCACTATTAAAAGTTGGTAAAAGTGCAATACTGAAAATGAATTTGTTCTTACATTATGTCTAAGAGACTCATAATATGGACTCTAAAATTATAAGGATTATATAAAGTTTAAAATTTAGTTAATACTATTCATAACCTCTTTTGAACGGCTTGTATGGTAAGTCATGGTGCGCTTGAACTTGGTGTTGCGTGTAGTGCAAGTTATTGAATTATTTTGAAGAAATAACACACTATTAAATCTTGGGGTGTTACAGCCAGCCCCTGGCCTATGGAGGTAGGCTTGGGGTAGTTGCGGCTCAAGCCCAGGTAGGGTCGGGTCGTGACACTAACGTAACATTGTGAGGCTATTTATGGGAATATTTTTTATACATTGAAATTTTGGGAAGAAGATGTATAGAAGAATCTGAATAGAAGTACTTTTATCGAAGAGATTATAGATTTGGTTTGAACTATTCAGTGTCATATGAAATCTGTTCAATGTTGATAGAGAAACTATGAAGATAATCATCAATGAGACCTAGAGTTTCAGGTTGAAGAAAAAATTTCCCATAATATATCATTGTGGAATAAATTCATGACATTTTGGAAGAAGGGAAAGCTTACTCCTACATACATCGGCTCCTTTGAGAGACTTGATCGAATATGAGTGGTGGCCTATTGACTAGAACATTCACCCAACCTATCTCAAATATATGATTTTTTCCATATATCTCTCTCAAGGAAGTACATACCACACACCTAACATGTAAAAAATCATGATGTGGTACTATTAGTGAATTATTTTTCAAATGAGTAGTAGCTGATTAAGATTTTAGGTCTTAGAGACACGGTTCTACAAAATAAGAAAACTGATATGAAAAAAGTCTTATAGAGGAGCCACAAGTTTGAGGAAGTGAAATGGGAACCAGAAGAGGCGATTACTCATAACTACTCCCATATATTTTAGTGTATATAATTAAAATCCTAAGGGATAATTTTCTAACAGAGGGAATAATGTAATGACCTGAAATTTTATAAATGAATTTCCCTCTTTTTTAATGAAAAAATTCATTACATATTAGTAATGTTATAGAAATATAAGAACTGCATTAGTTATTTTGGAATGACATATCCTATTAGATTTAAAATTATATTATTAATACTAACCATTTATAATATACACATTGAATAATAATTTTATTAGTATTATGTATAAACTCTTACGATAATGTCCAATTGACATTGAAAATAGTGATATAAACTTCTCATACATAAATAATACATCTTAATAGACAAATATACATTACAAAACATAAAAATCCATGCCAAGATCATATTATTCTACTGAATTTGGAAAAAGGGAAACATAAAAAACAAATCTGTAAGTGAACTATACCATCTCCTGTTATGTTATTCATAACTAGAACCCTTATTATAAATATCATACATAATATCTTTCATAATAACCTAGGGAATGTAAAAATAAGATATGATGAACTCAAATTCTCAGTAACGGTAAACAAGGGAGACATAGACATATCATGTGCATAAGGGTATGATAAAATGAGAATGAAACTTGAAAATGATATGCTTCTTATCATAGATTATAAACATGAATCGTGAAATAAATATTGGCATTTTATAAGACTTGAATAAAAAAGGAATGAAATAATATGATCTATGAAAACATAACATTGAAATACAACATAGAATTTTGGAATTCATATAAGAATAGAAAATATTATGTTAATGATACCCACCAAGAAATTCATAACATGTTATTCTTGAGGTAACTACACATATACCTGCTTTGGGCTTAGATAACCTCCCATTTACCCAATTTTGGGCTTGGGATAACCTCATGTGTACCCTCTTTTAGGCCTGGGATAACCTCCCATGTATCATATTTTGGGATTGGGATAAAATTTCATGTACCCTCTTTTAGTCTTGAGATAACCTCTTGTGCACCCATTGAGCTCATAATCCATTAATCATTATCCAATGCATTGGAGGGCTATATTGAGCCCACCCTTAAAAAATGAAATTAGTACATATGTTTTTCATAAGATCATAAAACATTAATCATATCAAACCCAATGAAATGAAAATGTATTAATTAATATTTCAACATAACATACTCTATTGAAAAGAAAAAAGTTTCATAATCATTTCCTTTTTCATCAAATAATAAACCATAGAAAAATAAGTGAGTTTTATAACAATTTTATCATGGTATAACTTGTGGAAGTGAAACAGGTTTCATAAACATACTGTCACTAAAAAGATAAACAATTGAGAGAAATAATAAGATGTTATCCATAGATCATATCCCTAATAAATTATATAAAACATTAAATGATGTCATCTTAGAGGGAATATGATTTTCAAATATCATTTAAAACATTTCTTAATGAAAATATTATTCACTTAGAAAACAAAATTTTTACAAAATAAAAAATTTAAAAATATTTTAATTGAAAATAATCTTGGGAATAGATAAAATAATCTTAAAGTAAAATATTTTTCAAGATGTTGGTAAATACTATTCATTACATACAATTTAAACAAATATTCATGCCACATTTTTGGTAATATCAAACAAGGACTTGTTTGGAAAAAAATGAAGATTCCATTTTAAAACAATTTTAAAAATTTTAGCATGGGTAAAAATGAATTTAAAAAATCATGGAGGAACATTAAAACATTTTTGATAACATTTTTAGAAAACATTGATATTAAAAAGAGTGGTTTTTTACCATATAAAGGAATAAATTTCGTTTTATTATAAAACATAACTTTAAATATTTAGTGTATAAAGAGTGGGAAATGAAGGGGAAATATGTATTGATAATAAATAAAAAAAATAGAATGAAATATATTATTTTCATGAGATATATATCATAATATTTCATCCTTAGAATCATAATCATTAACAATCATAATGAACAAGGAGATTGTATCATAAAAACCTTAGCACATTGGAATCATTGAATTGTTAGCTCCATGAAAGAATAAAATTAAATGAAACATAAAATATCAGGCTAATAAATAATTTAATGATATTGAATTACAATTTCATTGTATGCACAACTCATAAAAGATGATAGGTTCATAACACAACATATGTCTCAAAGAAGAAAAATTGATTGAAAAATTATTTAAAAATTTGGAACCTTTTGAAAGAGATATATTCAAAAGGATATTTAAATCCCCATAATTTTTTTGTTAATAATAATAAAATATATTAATTTGAATTATTTTCAGTACACAAAATAAATAAGGTGGTGAATATGATAGGTGTCTCACAAAACTAAAAAGTGAGACTAAAATCCCTTACCTTAAGTCATGAATTCCTTAATACAAATTATAACTTCTTGTATAATATATATAAGTTTATTATAATTATATTAAATAAATAGAATTATATTTATAATTCCATATATTATTCACTTATGAAATATTATTACCTTTTTATTAACAATTCCTTGTTAAAATTACAATATGGTTAATGAATTCATTGTTTTTCATGTAACTTTTGATTCGGTATTTTTAGTCCACCTAAATAGATCATGGTTTTATAATCTTAATAATTTCCTACTTGATATAACATAAATATATTTCTAGAATATTTTAATATATATTAATCTATAAAATATATATATTGAAAGTTAAATACATTGTTCATGGTGAAAGTAGGCCATACGTATGCAAGAACGTAGTTTCATATTTCAAGACGGATCAAATAAAGTAAAGATAAATATTTTATCACCATTACCGATTAATTTTTATTTCATATATATCACATATTATTATTTAAACCTATCCTTATTACCTTACATGGAAAACTTATGTGAATAATGAATCACAAAGATTTGTGTCGTAGTTTTCCACCTTATACACAAACAACGTTGTCATATTCTCACATAATGGAAAGTAAGAAGTTATAAGTAATGTAATGATTCCAAAATAATATTAATATAATAAATATAATTTTAATATATAAATAATATATCCATCATTATATCAATTCTTGAAAGGCTTCAATAGAAAATGAATAACATCGGTTCTCATGGCGGTAGTGCACCGTACACATGAATGATGATTTTATAACACATTTGATGGAAGAGGTGATAGATATTTGTAATTACCATAACATAAAAACATCTATCTTTTTTAAGATACTTATTTAATTATATCACAATTATTTAATAATAATTTAAGTTGGTGGAGGAATAGACAAAACAACTTCTGATTAGGGATGTTTCTTCTTTTTCAGATAGCTTCTTTTGGTTTGCACTAAAAGACAAACTCGTTTGGATTTATGAAAAAAAATATGCATATAATATGAGATTATGCAAGTAAATAATTGATTTGGCCTTGTATTTTTTGAAAAAAATGGTCTTTTATGTGTGAATATGAGAGGAGAGGTGGTGGCCTTTTATAAGTCAGGTGAGTGGCACACTTGAAAATAAAAAGGTGTACCAAACATTTTCTCATTAAAAAAGGAACAAAATTGACTGTTATCAATAATATATCTTATAATGACTAAGTATATTCATATTATGGTTTTTTTAAAAGTTTTGGGTCATTTTTAACCTTTATCGTTATAGTTTAACCTTTGGTAAACCGATTTTTACCTTACATGTGGTAAAACAAAATACAGTTTTTACTATTCTTTATGGTCCACAATTAACTTTAACTTATTAGATATTATAAATTATGATGATTAAAAATATATATTCTCTTTTTAACATTTTATTCACATAATTATAAAATTTTAATTTAAAATTAATCTCATATACGTGAAGAGAAATAAGGATTTCAAAGAGAAAATGTTTATAGGTATAAATAGTTTTTATATCAAAAATTAAATATGAAAATTATTCCAATGAAATAAATTGGATTAATAGATATATAATTTAATTAATATAACTTTTTAAAAAATATTAATATAATTTTTATGTTTTGTAATTCCTTAAAAAATTGAAAATATTTAATAAAACCCAATATTTTTTACTATTCATCGAGAAATTTATCTTCTCATAAAATTCTAAAAAATTTACCCTAAGATAATTTCAACATTTATATTTTGAAAATAAATTCTATTGTGTCAAATAAATATTCTAAAAATTTAAATTTTTTTATTATTTATATGACAAACTAGTAAAAACATTGTTTTTTAAAAATAGTATTTTCAAAACATATAATGATTTTTATAAAAATTAAGTACTTTATTATCAATATGTTTTTAATATATAAAACTAATATACATGAATTATAAACATTATTATTTATTATTCATATCAGTAAGTTTAATGTATATGTTATGATGGTTTTGTTTAAATAATAATAATAATATATCATATTTTGTTAAAACTATGTGTCATGTGTTACGCAAGATAAACTCTGGGTTGTGTGTAACACAAGCCTAACATACTGTTTCATTTATTTCAAAATATATAAAATATTAAATTTATTTGAAAAATATATATTTCACAAAATATGGAGGTGTTACATTCTACCCCCTATAAAATAAATTTAGTCATTGAAATAGATCACATTGGTAGCAAAAATGAGGATACTTATGGATTATTGTATCCTCAAGTTCCAATGTAACTTCTTCAAACTAGTGGATCCACACAAAAAAACATTTACTAGATGAGTGGTCCTTTTTTATAACATCCTACGTACAATCCATAATCTCGACTGATTTTTCTCATAAGAAAAGTCTTGCTTTAGTGGTATGAATTCAGAGCTCATTACATGTAAACGATCAAGTATATACTTCCCCATAAGAGATACATGAAAAATATCATGGAAATGATATGTTTCATTGAAGAAAAAAATGATATGATACTATCCTGGTATGATCAATAATTTCAATGGAACCGATATACCTAAGAAATTGTTTGTATTTCTTTATTCCATAGACAAATTCCAAGAAACACCTTCTCACCATCTTCAAATAGTAGATCATGTTGATGGTTATGATCATAACATTTTTGTCAACATTTTGTTTCCTATGCATGTCGTGGAATGGATCTAACCTTATATTTCATTTCATCAATTTTCCCAAGTCTCAAAAGCTTTCTTTCTTCAACTTCATTCAAGTACATTATAGTTTTATACCTCTTTCAACATAGGTGTTTATAAAAAGACTTATGAATTCTTAAGTGAAGTCCACTTTCATATGAAAGTCCATCAAAATGAATGGGCTAATCCCAACCTCCTTATAAATTCATATTATAGGATATTCGCATATCCTCTAGGTTTTGAGTTGTTGTTTCATATCAATCATTTTTATGAGGATGATACCATGTTAGGAAACTATACTCTAAATAAAGATCAAAATGAATACTTCTCCAAAACATCAAGGTAAACTTCAGAACTTGATTATATAAAGTTATAGGTGGTAATACATGTTACCTTACATCTATCTTAAAGTATATTATATATTTTAGTTCTTGAGAGAAATAGTATTTTATAGTCATAAATGTACTGACTTCATAAAGAGATTGCCTCCAACCCATAATTTCGTCAACATAAATGATAAGACAAAACCTAAAGGTTATTATAACAACCCATACATAACTAACGTACATACTACATCATTTTTATGAATATTAATCACATTACGCAAACACACACATAATGAATGTAATAGTTTGGTTCCTTTGGAAACATGGAAACACAAACATTATTACATAGGTGAGCTATGTCATCTACCAATATATTCATCATAACTAGAACCCTTGTTATACATATCATACATAATACATATATTCATAACATAGGAAAAGAAAACAAAATAAATGGTGATCTCAAATGATTAATAAGGGTACGTAAGGGGGATACCTAAGAATAATATAAATATGAGGGTATGGGAACATGAGAATAACATTATAAAACTACACCCGTCAAATCAAAGACCATATACATGAGTCATGGAATAAATATTGGCCCTTAACGAGACCTGCATTATAATATAACCATATAAAATGAGCCACAAGAGAATAAAATTTTCATAATACATGTATTTTTGGAATATAGATAAGCATATAAAATAATTTCCATATTAGTGAAGGATCACTTCCAAGGTTATCATATCAGAATGGGTTCCCTCCCCAATCCATCATAGTACTCAAGGTTCACTACCAAGTCAATCGTAGTGGTCAAAATTCCTTTATAAAAAATAGTTTTCACCACATTCTATTATTTTCTATCTCATGAGTTATAAATCATTACCTAATGCATTGGATGAAGAAATATGTTCTACCCATCACATAATGAAAACCATATCTATGAGTTCTATAAGATCAAAAACATTCATTATAGAATAACACATGCAATGAAATGAGAATCATAAACATTTCTTTATATAATAACTTATGAGAAATAGATAGGTTTCATAATAATTTCATCATTGAATAAACCATGAGAATTTTATGGTTTCATAATCATCATTCAATCAAAAAATAAACCATTTAGAAAAAGAATATAAATTGTATTTTTGTATCATATTCCCATTAAGTCATAGGTAACACCACAGATGTCATCATATATGGAAAATAATTATGAAACAATACATGGGAATTTTCTTAAAGAAAATATATTATATTTGAAAATATAATTTTAAAACATAAAACATTATGAAAATATTTTTATTTGAAAATAAACTTGTATACTTATAAAGGATTATTTTTATAAACAATTTAAACATTTCTTGTGGAAAATATAATTTTCACTATGAAAAATAATATTTCAAATATAAAATATTATTAAAAACATATTATTTGATTTTTTTTCGAATTATAAAGTAATCTTTAAAGAAATGGTTGGTCATGATGTTGGATAATTTTTCTATTTATTACATGTTAAAATAAAGATTCCTTTCACATTTTCATTAATATAACAACATAAATGGTTTAGAAAATTTCATAATGATTTTTTCAAAAATTGTATAAAATTAAACATGGGTAAACTGTCTTTTCAAAATCATATGATAGTAATAAAATTTTTCTGAAAATATTTATAGGACACATTAATTTGGATGGAACCAAATTTCTAATTAAAGAGATACATAAAGACATGTTCTCTTAAAAACATTTTGATAATTATCTTAATTGAAAAAGTGTATAAAATGGTACCATTGCATTAAGATATCATAAGTAACTAGATTTAATAAAATTCAAGAGAATTATTGGGTGGTAGATTATGATATAAAAATATTAGAGACTTAATCATAAATAATCCTGATAAATGATGAGATTGTAACATAAAATCATTACCACATTGGTAACGTTGATTTATAATCCCCATAAATAATAACAATATATGAAGCAAAAAATATCACTAGTATTAATAAATTTATGATATTTGTTGTTAACTGGCTGTATATACAACTCATAAAATAATATAGTTGTGTAACATAATGTACGTCTCAAAGATGCAAAATTGAGGAAAAATTATCATACCTTAAGTATTGGATTTTTTATCACATGTTCAACATAATGTATAATAAATATAAGTTTATTATAAAACTACTAAAAATCCATATTCATATTTATAATACCATATTTTTTCTTATGACCTTTTATTACCCGTTTATCAACAATTTCTTGTTAATGTCTCAATTTGGGTAATAACTTCTCAATTGTTCATATGTGTTTTGACTTTTTATTTTTTTTTCTCCTTAATTAGATAATGGGTTTTTAATATATATAATTTAAAAGATGATATAAATTTAATATATATTCCGTATATAATTATTTATAGTGACCCATAATGTTTTGTGGTGGGAAATGAATAAACTGTTCATTGATATGGTAAGTTATACATATGCATGAACATTGTTTTTCATTTTCATGTAAGGTTAAAAGCAAGAAAACTAAATTATATATACTATAATTCTAGAATAATTATTATGTAATATATATCACAGTTTTTTTATAAACTCATCCTTAGTACATTCATTGTAATGTGTGAATGAATCACATTGCTTCGTGAGGCGGTAGTCTGCTGTACACATGAGCGACGTTATCATATTCACCTAAATTGGAATGCATAAAGGTATGTGTGATATAAAAATTTAAAGAATTATAATAATATAATATATATCACATATATCATTTATGAACAATAAATCAATAATTATAACAAACAATTAATGTTTTTAATAGAAAAATGAATGACATTTGTGTGCAATGCGGTAGTCTGTCCTACATATGAACGATGATTTCGTAACCCATTTGATGGATGTGTGTGTGGTTTTAGGTCATAAACTTATCATAAATAAGGATACGTTTGTGGAATATACTATTATTATTATATCAACATATTATAAAAATAATAGAAGGATTTGGAGGAACAAATTAAAAAACACTTATTGATGAGCATTACCATTTTTACAGGTATCCTCCTCAGGTGTTCACTAATATCCTTACTTTGTAGAAATTATGTAAAAAATAAGGTTTTTAGGATAATATGGTGGAATTTTTTAATTTATTTATTCAGGTTTTTTCTAAATCAAATAGGTTTTAAGATGTGAATAATATTGCAGACGAGGTGGAATTTTATGAGTTAAGTGAGTGGAAAACTTATACCTTTTTAAAAGAAATAATTCCACCAACATTTTTAATATGTTACAAGGGTTAAACAAAGACAATTTTCAATCCTTGGATTTTTAATTTCATATATATTTCCATAAAATGGTTTTTATTCGAGATGATATGTTATTTTTACACTTATCATTTTCGTTTAACCCCTTTGATAAACACATTTTTTACCTTAACCGTGGTAATTAAACTTTACTGCATTAACATTTTGTTTTTGTCAAAAACAATGTTGGTTATATTATAAATTATAAATTATTATTATTAAAAATATGAAATAAATTTTACAAATAAAATTTATAGAAGTGTAAAAAAATAATTTAGTATTAATCACACAAACATGAAGGAAAAGCAATTTTTATGGTGAACTATTAAAAATTTCACAATGTTTATCCAATTTCATTGTGTAATTGATTCCAATGACCTAAATAGGATAAATATATATATAATTTAAGTAAATTAACTTTAAAAACAATTTATAATATAATTTGACTTTGTAAATAAATTATATGAAAATTTAGTTTTCAATTAAAATCTTAGAATTGTTCACTATCCATCAAAAAATAAAACATTTTCAAAAATAAAAAAATCACCCTAATTAAATTTTGATATTGTGAATTCAAAAATCAATTTCATTTTTTCAAATTTAATTTTTAAAAATTTCAAAAATTAATTTTATTATTCTTCAAAATAATTCATAAATATAGGGTTTTTGAGAAAACTGTACATTAAAAACATATAAGGTCATTATTGAAAATTTTGTATTTTATTATCAGAATTTATTTCTTATATAAAACTATTATATTTTATATTTAATTATTGGTTATTATTATTCATATCAATATGTTTTAAAACTATTTTATAATGGTCACATTTTAAAAAAATATTAATAGTAAGTCATTATTAAAACTTAGTATTTCGTGTAAAATAATCTATGATAGAGTCGTGTGTAGCATGAGAATGACTTGGGGTTACATATAACTCTAGTTGTCAAATAAATTAAATTTATTTTAAAAGATAATTCATAAAGAAAATTAGGGTGTTACATTCTACCCCCTTAAAAAGAAAATTTCCCTCTAAATTATTTACACTAATAAAAATAAATGAGGATATTTTTCCATATGATTTCATCATTTTCCCACATAGATTCCCCAAAATGGTAGTTTGAATAAAATAATTTGAATACGTGAGTGGTATTTTTTCATATAAATCTCTATTCATGAAAAAAAAATCTCTATCGGTCGTTCTTCAGGAGAAATATCTTTCTCTGGTGGTATGACCACTAAGAATAGTACATGTAAAGGTTCAGGTATGTACATCCTTATTAGAGATACATGGAACACATCATGAAATTTATATAGGGTTGGTAAAATTTCTATATGTAATACCACTTTTTTTTTACAAAATGGTTCGTTACATTATACAAACACAACATCTTTTTACGTTTAGTTTCTTGGAAAAAGGTACATAATACATGAAAGAGGAGGATCCCTCGATGCTCCCTCCCCTTCGGTGATGACGGTGGCCGTCAAGCCGTCCCATCCCCCTTTGGTGGGGGAGGGGGAACCATCGTTCCATGAAAGATCAAGGCCCTTCCAGCGATTTTCCATCCCGGATTTTCTCCCTCCCTTTCTGATAGTAGTGTTAAATCCTAAGGTTGCGGATCTAATTGACGGGGCTCCAAATTTGCAGCTTTCCACTTCTGAATTTTCTGATGCTTCGGGCTTGCTTAATCTCACTCTGGTTGCTCGCTTCAATCAAAAGAGGCCTTCAGTTGATGCCTTCGACCGTTTCGTCTTCGGGTCTTGGGATCATCAGGAACGAGCGGTGGTAGGCCTACTGGATAGAAAGCAAATCATGATTCGGTTCGAGACAGAGGTTGATCTGGTCCAACCATGGTCGAGAGCCCCTTGTGTCTTCAATGGATCTCGTTTCCTTCTGCTTAGGTGGTCCTTTGACCTTCACATGAATCGTGACTCACCTTCCATGGTGGTTTGGTAAGTTTTCATTAGCTTTCATTGTCGTTTCACAATCCCTCAGTAATTCATATGTTGGGGAATATGGTCGGTCGTTTCCTATGTTCTGATAGCCACACGGAGGCTGTTTTCCATCCAGTGAATCCTCGGGTATGTGTTGAGGTTGATGCCTCTCGCATCCCATTTGACTTTGTCTGGATCACGATTGGAGAGGAATATCATTGCAAGCAACAGGTTATCTACGAGAGCTGGACTAAATTTTGTGGCTCCTGCAAGAGGATGGGCCACTCGGTTGAGTTATGCCGAGGTGGTCCTCCATCACGGTTGAGGGGGGAGCACTGTAGGAAAGGTGCTCCTGCTATCCCGGGTGCTGATGTTAGAATCAAAACCGTGGGAGCTGATTTGGAGATGGACGAGGACAAGAACCTGGCAGGTCCTATTGTTAGAGGGAAGGTCTCATGTGAATCTGGTTTTGATGTGGAGAGTAATACTACAGGGCCTAGCAGGGATGCTTTGCAGGATGTTAGAAATTCTCTTAGTTTAATGGTTGAGCCGATTTCAGAGCAGGCTGGCGTTGAATTTGCTTCAAACACAGAAGAAGTGGTTACCATGACAAGTGATAGGAATTTAACAGGCTTGGATCTTTTGGCTACCCCTTTTATTTCATTTAGTAACAGGTTTAATTGATTGTCCGAGGATTTGTTGGCTGAAGAAATGGAGGTGGAGGATGCTGCAGAGAAGGGGGATGAGGTGGTGGCCATGGAGAATCAACAGACCGATGTCTTGGTAATTGAACAGGCTAGGAAAGGTAAGGAGTTGGAGGAGGTTCAACCAGGGGATGACTTGGGGCAGAATCCTGTTGTCCTGAACATCCCATGTATGGTCAGGAGAAACTCTCCAGTGGTAAGTGCAGACTAGATGGAAAGAAATTCACAGGCTGGTGGCTTAGGGACGGAAATACACTCCACGATTGTGGAGATTATCCCTGTGGAGGATGTTTGTCTTCCTTTGAGAGAGTATAGAATGCTAGATCAAAGGAGGGACTACAATTTTGAACAGCCCAGGGTGGGAAAGGAAAATTCTAAGGCTAAAGAGATCTTGAGTTCTCCGGTTTTCCGGTCCTTCAGTGAGATTGTTCAACAGGGGATGCAAAAAGAAACTACAGGGGAAGGACTGTTGACTTCAGCTGCAACTAGGAGATCAAGGAAGGATTATTCCTACCTCCCACGACCAATGTGGACCAGGTATGCTTCAAAAAAGAATAACCAGACGACTCTTGCTGTCAAGAAGGGCAGCAGGACTAAAAAGACTCCACCAGACATGGCCGCCCTGGAGAAACTAAGAAATCATGTTCAAAGTGTGAGTTTTTTGAGAAGCCCGGAGTGGGAATCCGCCACTGGGGAAGAGAAATCTAGTTTGGGTTGCAGTGAAGACTTAGGGTACTATGACTTTTAACTTTGTGGCTTGTATCTTACCTCTTTGTATTGGTTTACTGGACCTCTTTTGTTGGGCACCGGACAACCCCTAAGCCAGCTTTATAAAAAATGAAAAAAATGATTTGCAGCAACATGAAATGAATTATCATAGGTTAATCCAAAGTAAAATTATTTTATCTCATAACCTGGTGACATACATCAATGTAAAGGGTGATAATAGGGCCTAGTTAGGGAAAGAAAGGGAAATAGTTTACAAGTGATCCTGAGAATTTTCAATAAGAACATAAGAAATATCAAAAAGGCATGAGAATAAGGGATATAATAATAATAATAATAACATGATTCACAACTTGAAAATGTTGTGAAAAAAATTAATTGATTCATTCATAAGAATATCACCAATGTTTATCATTGATGTGTTATAAAAATTACCAAGGTTATTCACCAAGGTAGCGTAAAACATGTCATCTCTAGAGATTAAATTCTTTACCCAATTCTTAGAAGTGTAATAAAGATGAACCCTTCATATGTATTAAATTATTATAGGCACATATATAATAAAATAATAATAAATAACCTATGGAGAATAAAATATTTGGGTTTCATATAAAAATCACGTTGTTTTAGAAAGATGTTCTAAAAGATAACATCTTTAAGTCATTATTTACCAACTAAAAATGGATGTTGGTTTAATGTATGTAAATACCAGAATAGAAATATAAAATTTTTATATCTATATAAATACCCCTATAAAAGAAAGAGTTTTTTGTATTCTCAAAAGAAAATAAGATAAATTCTTGAGAAAAAGAGAGAAATTTTGAGAAGAAAATTTGGAAGCATAATGGGTATGAAACGTTGAATTTAAAAAAGAGGGGAAAAGTGTATATCATTAATAAAATAATCTTAATACATAAAAGGTATATAATAAAATGGAACGAATATGTATTATGTAAATTTTATGTACATACCACATAAAAAAGGGAACTTTAAAGTAAAAGAGAAGTTTAGATTTCCCTTAACATGAAGAGAACATCCTAAAAGTCAATGATTGGGACCTTTGGGGGATTAAAGACACCATGGGAGGAATATTGGGGGGGGGGGAGGGGTAAAAATATCATATATTCATGGAGGGGGGATTTTAAATGAAATATACTGGATAAATGGGTGGATATTTAAAGTAAAAGAGAGGGATTTTTATGTGTTTCCTTAGACACCTCGATTGTGGTATTTGAAAAGCCGTGGTATTGCCCATGGTAATTTACCATGGTATCGGCCACTTGAGAAACAAATTTTGTTATTTTATTCCAAATTTTTTTATGATAATTTTATATTACATATTACATCATTATGCTGTCATTAAACATACCAAAAACTCAATGTATATTTTTACAATTCACCAAAAAAATATTTTAGAAATTTATCAAAAATTCAACCTATACGTATTTGGATGCGGTGATTTCAAAAATGTTTTTTTATTTTATTATAATAATTATATAAGTATGATAAATTTTAATTTTAATTATAAAAATACTTATTTATTTAAAATAATAGTGGATAGAAATTGCATACTAAAATTCATACTAAAATTTCTGACACATGAAAAAAATTAAATTATTTTGTCATTTAAATTTAAATAAGAGTGTTTTAATTATAATATTTTATTAAAATAATCTTTATTCATAATACATTAGTTCATTATAATAATTATATCTATTCTTCAAAGTACAATTTCTTTATGAAAAATAAATTTATCAAATTCATCATATTTTTTAGAAAAACAACACTCAAAGCAGAATTGTTGGACCAAATATTTTATTTATACAATGGAATTACACATTACATAAATAATGTGTCCAAAAATAACCACTTATAATGCCGTCACACTCTCTATGGGTGAGTATTGTGATGGTGAAATAATCTTGGGGTCACTTAGATAACCTCACCCGAGTGGTAATTCCCACTAACTTCAACTTCTCCTATAGGATATTTCATTCAAGAATAACATGTTTAAGCTCCAATTTGAATTGGTCAAGAGTAAAGCATAGTGACACTATATCCCTCGCATGTTTTGATAAATGGACTTTATATCACATTACCCTACTAAATGAGGCCAATGAATCTTCTTTCTAGATTAAATTTTCTTTGTCATTTGTACATATAGACAATAATTATAATGTTTAAAAAAATTTATTGGGAGTAATGTTTCCAACAGTCATATAGAACAGTGGTCATAATTGACCTATAGTCATATATTAGTTGAAACCTGATTGTCACATTTCAAAAAATTCTCACATCATTATTAGAGGGATATTTTTTTGTTCAATATAATATAAAACACATTTTTAGGGAAAAAATATCATTAAAAAACTTCTATTCGTTACATTCCTCCTCCATTAAGAAATTTCATCCCACAAATTTCATCTATTTCCCTTGGTTGAGAAAATGTGAGGGTATTTCTGCCTCATTTTATCCTCAGGTTCCCTTGTGGCTTCTTCTTATTTATGGTTCCTCCACAACACATTAACAAGGTGGATAGTATTATTGTTTATAACCTTGTCTATATGTTCCAAGACCACCATACTCTTCTCATAAGGGCGGCTGGGTTCTAGTTATACTAAATTGGGATTCAGTACATGTGGAGGGTCATGTATGTAATTACTCAAGAGATATATGCGGAATACACTGGGAAATTGAGTTAGATTTATAGGAAGTAAAAGTCGATAGTCCACTAATCATGTGGGATCAATGATTTCATAGGGGCCAATGTTCATGGGGTTAAGATTCCATTTCTACCCAAACTACATGACTCTCTACCAAGGTGAAATTCAATGCAATAATTTGTTACCTATATCAAACTACACGTCCCTTCGACAGTTTCCAACAAAAATATTATATAGAATATAAGAAGCCTTTATGTGTTTTTGGATGAAATGAAGCTTTTATGTCATCTCTTGCCCAAGATCAGGCCTATGAATCTTTTTGAAAACTAGATCCATCCTAAAAAGTAGTATTGATACTCACTTACCATATAGAGCTTTATAGGGTTCCATTTGAATACTCAAATAGAAGATGTTGTTTTATAATATGTCAACTAATGTGAGATGTTGACACAATTCACCTTTAAATTCAATTGGGCATGTTCTCAGAATTTCCTCAAGTTTTTGAATAGTCCTTTCATATTGGCAATTAGTTCGGTTGTGATTGTCTTTATTGAAATTCAATTTGGTACTCAGGGCATGTTGAGCACTTCACCAAATATTTTATGTGAACCTTGGATCATGATCATATATGATAAAGTGTGGTACCCCATGAAGCCTTATCACTTTTTTACATAAATTTTCTAAAGTTGGTTGTGATAGAAATCTTTTCGAATAGGGATAAAATGGTCAGTCTTAGTGATATGGTCCACTATAACCAATATTACATTATTTCCTTTGGATATTTTTAGGAGACCAATAAAATTTCTATAGTGATATTTTTCCACATCCATGTTAGTATGGGTAGGGGTTGTAATAACCCTTTAAGAAGTGTTTCTCTTCCTCTAATTGTTGACAAATGAGGCACCTTATTGTGTAGTCAATAATCTCCCTTTTTATGTTATCCCACCAATAATGATCACATAGGTCCATATACATTTTTTTTCTTCCATAATGTATAGTGTAATAAGATCTATTATTTTCATCCATCAATTCCTTTTTATTATTTGGAATATATGGAACACATAGTTTTCATCAAATTTTAGAAACCCCTCTTGATCAATATTGAACTCAAGAAACATACCATTCTTCATAGCCTTTATCTTCATTCGTAACAAAGGATCATCTCTTAAAGTTTTCTTATTCTTTTCTAGTAATGATGGTTGATAAATCATTTGGTGATGGGTTCATGATGTCCCTTCCATTACAAATCCGATCTATATATATACTAGGCCATTGATCAATGGATCTCTTTGAATCATCATCATTCCCAGAACAACAGGGTATTTCCTACTTAAGGAATCAATGACTATGTTTTCTCATTTGGGGTGATAATGAATTAAATAATCATAATATTTAAGAAGTTCCAACCATATCCTCTATCTCATGTTCAATTCCCTATTCATTAAAATTTATATAAAACATATATGGTCTGTGTATATAACACATTTCTCCCAATAAAGATAGTGCCTCCATACCTTCAAAAAAAATAACAATTGCACGCTCCAGGTCACGTGTAGGATGATTATGTTCATGAGGCTTTAACTGTTGTGATTCATAATCAATTACCATGTTATCTTGCATGACGTCAAACCCAAAAATATTTATAGATTCAATAGTAATAATAAATAATACGTTTCCAATATAGGGTAGTGTTAACACAGGTGCAGTAACAATTCTCTTATTTAGCTCTTGGAAAAATTCATCAAACTCCTTAGTCCAGATGATATTAGCTCATTTTCGTGTTAACAGGGTTAGTGGATTATAATTTCATGAAAAGTTTTTCAAAAACCTCCTATAATATTCCTCAAGCCCATGAAAACTATGAATCTCAATTACTATTGTAGGATGAGGATACTCCTCCACAACCCTAATCATGGTTGGATCAATTGAGATTCTTTCATTGTTTACAATGTTCCCAACGAAAGCAACTTGTAGTAACCAAAATTCACATTATATAAACTTTCAAAATATCATGTACTTATTTATATTTTAAAATAAGTCCTTTATATTCTCCTTATTCTCCTCATGACTTTTTGAATATGGTAGAATATCATTAATGAAAACTGTCACAAAATAATCAAGGTAGTCTTTAATGACTATGTTAATCAAATCCATACATATAGGTGGCCCATTTTTCAAGCCAAAAGGAATAACAAAAAACTCATAATGATCATATCTTGAACCGATGGTAGTATTTCAGATATCATAATTATTCACTCTCAATTGTTGATAACTAGATCAATGATCAATATTAGAGAAGAATTGATCCCCGTGAAGAAGGTCAAATAAATCACCATTTCATGGAAGATGGTACTTGTTCTTCACTATGATCTCGTTAGGTTCTCTATAGTGAAAGCATAACCACATTGATCCATCCTTCTTATTCCGAAATAGAATAGGGGCTTCCTAAGAAGACACACTTGTCTGTATAATCCCCTTCTCCAAAAGATCTTGGTGTTGTTTCATTAATTCCTCCTTCTCCACATTTTCTATTCTACATGGGTTCTTTGATATCATCTTGAATCCAAGCATGAGTTCAAGGAATAACACTACCTCTATTTATGGGGGAGGACCAGGTATCTCCTTAGGAAATACATAAATACATTCCTAAATGATAGGGATATTCACTATTTATATACTTTCATTTCATTCTTCATATTCACCAACCATTTCCCTAAATAAATCTATGGGAGGTGGTTATAGACAAATCTCAGGTCATTATATCTCTAATTTTAAAACAAATATATGTTTTCCACTCAAGACTACTAATATTTACTTTATTATGTAGTTGATATTATCATTATAATTTGAGAGAAATTCCATCCTAACTATAATTTAAAATTCAAACATGGGAATGGCTTCTAGATTTGGGATGAGATTATGCTCACCAAAGTGAATACTAATGTTTGTATATGTTGTTATTACTTGGATGATTCCTTTATAATTTTTCACTGAAAAATATACTTCTAGATTTTCAAGAATTGATTCTATATTTTTTATAGACAGAGAGAAAATAAAGGAATTCATAGAACGAGTATCATAAAAAGTACTTTCTATCCCTGAGAGAAAAATGAGAGTATCTGCCACCACATCATTTAGAGGTTTAAATTCAGAATTTAGGATATAAAAATCACAACATTGATCCCTTTAAATATAATGAGGTTGATAGTTATTCCCCTAAATTAACTTTGGATTTAGATAGTGATTGGAAATATAACCAAGATATCCGCACATGAATCATTGAACATTAGGTTGGTCGTGCATCATCATCTATTTGTCTCTATTGATGAAAAGTTATTTATTCACGTAACTTGGATAGTTCTGAGGAATAGGACCTTCTCTATTACAATTGTATCATTTCCTACTTTGAAGCAAGTAGATCCTTTATTGCTTCTTCCCACGTGTTTTTATGTAAAAAGTGTCATTTTCTTTCCTCATCTTTCTTGAATGAAGCTCCTCTCTATTTTTTTCTCCAAAGATCTCTTCTTTTCATTAAATATATGGGACCACTAAATCTCTTTACACTATAGTTAACCCTTCATAATACTTCATACTATCTCATCATAACTTTCATAGTCCTGATTGGAAATATTATTTCATATATGGCATCTTGGTCAAACGAATTATCTATCAACCTTCACATTATGATCCATGAAAAAGCTAGATATGTAATCGGAACGTATTATAAAGTTCATCTCATCGATTCCCCTAGATTCATTTTACTTTTACTTCAGCTCTAGGAATTCCTTCTCCAATTTTGATCGCATTTATTAGGGGAAATATTTTTTGAAAACAATTTCCCAAGAACTCTGCCCACTCCGTAACTTCTATCTCCACTATTGGATTCATGTATTTAATTAGTTTCCACAACTGATTAGCTTCTCCCTCTAAGAGAAACATATCATGGGTGACTTTCTCTTTTTCCAAACAATAGAGTACATAAAATATTATTTATGTATACCTTATCCAGTTTCTAAAATCAATGGGTCGGTAGATCCACCTTATGAAGTTGGCTATTGAGGCATAAAGGACTTAATGTAAATTTGTTCCCTTCTAGGTGAATATAGTAAATCAACTTTATTCAATTTATTGCTCAAAACTAAAGCCTGTTGATTCGTCATTATCCTAAATTTTTATATTCTGATTTCTATATGAAGGCTGTTAGCACCTAGTCCATTGAACTCACCATTTATGTGGTTTCTCCTACTTCCCTCCATTTTCTAAAAGAAGAAAAAAATAATTGAGAAACATGTTTCATTTAATAATATTACAATTCTAAACACATTAATGTCTTAAAACATCATGATTAAATTTATTATTCTTTAACAAAAATTATGTTTTCTATAAATCATTTGTAATGGTTCATAAAAATATTGTAATTATCCAAACATGTACCCCAAGATTGTCAAACTAGGAGTGCAGCAAGGCCTGCTGTCATATACCAGTTTACACAATGTCAGTTCTAATGTACCTTATTAGAGTTGTCACCCCTAGTTATATCTATGTTCAAGCCATATACACTTGTTCATATCTAGATATGTATTCCTTGGCTTAGAAACCACATACATAATATTTCAAAAAAACCAAGATTTTTTTTTATATTTATAATGTTATATAGGTTTCTTCATAATGATTTCAAATCTTTATTTCCAAGATAAATAAAATATCATTTGATAATAACTATGGAATCCCTCCTTTTTATTAGATTTATTTTCATTACATTGTGCAAAGAAATAATAATTTAATGTATAGTTTCCTATAAAAAAGGTACACAAAACATGAAAACATAAAAAATTATTGTAATATAATAGAACGAAATTTTCATAGGTTCATAGTAAATACAATTACTACATATCATAACATGGAGACATAAATAAAAATCAATGGTGATCATAAGTCCTAGTAAGAGAAAAAAGTGAAATAATTTACAGGTGATCGTGAGAATTAACAATAAAAACATAAGGAATATCACAATGCCATGATAAAGAGGAATATCATTATAATAATCACATTAAAATTAACTTTGAGATATGGCTAAAAAATTTAGTTAATTCATTAATAAGCTTATCACCAAGGTTTATCACTGAGGTTTCATAAAAATTATAGACGTTATTCACCAATGTATCGTAAAAGATGTCATCTCTATAGATTAAATAGTTTCCCAACACATTAGAGTGATATCAAGGTGAGTCCTTGATATGTTTTAATTAATTTGATCCATATAGATCATAATAAAACATTTCATAAATAACTCATGTAGAATAAAAAAAACTTTTTCATATAAAATCATGGTGTTTTAAAAATAATTTCTTAAATAGAAGATATTTAAGTCATTAGTAACCCACTAAAAATGAAGTAGGGTTTCATTTATGTTAATAAAAGAATAAATATTTATTATTTTGAAATATATGTTAATAAAAATGGAAAATAAGGAGGTTTGGGTACTCACAAAATAAAATAATAGATTTTCTTGATAAAAAAGAGAGAAATTTTGACAAGAAAATTCAGCTGCATAATGGCTATGAAACATGGTTTTATAAAACATAAAATAAGTGTATGGAAAAAGTTTTAAAATTCATAAAATTCTTTTAATATAGAAAAGCTAAAAAATAAAATTGATATACGAACCAATAATGTAAATTTTATGTATATACTACATAAAAAAGGGAACTTAAAAGGAAAAGAGAAGTTGATATTTCCATTACCTTAAAGAGTAACTAAAAAAATTAGAATATTGGGACATTAAGGGCTAGAGGAAAACTTAAAAGGACTCATTGGGAGATTAAAAATCAAATATTTGGGTAGAAATAATTTTTTATGAAAGATGATGGAGAAAGTTTAGGTTACTTATAGAAAAAGAGAAGGATTTTTTTATTGATTTATTTGGACACCTTAGTAGTGGTATTTGAAAAACCATAGGCTTTCCAATGGTATTTATCAGTGGTATTGGCCACGTGGGACACCTATTATGTTATCATAATCAGAAATAATTTACCATAATTTTATATTATATATTAAATCATTATGATTTCCTTAAACATACCAAAAACTCAAACTCTATTTTTACTATTCACCTAAAAACATTTTTTTAGAAAATTATCATAAATTCACCCTGGAATAATTTCAACAAGCCGATTTGAAAATTTATTTTTCTCTTATCATAATAATTATATAATTATAATAAATTTATCTTTAAAATATAAAAATATTTATTTATTAAAAATAATAGCTGATTGAAAATGCATAGTAAAATGCATACTATAATTTACGACATTTGAAAAAAATAAAATCATTTTATCATTTAAATTTAAATAAGAGTGATTTAATCCTAATATTTCATTAAAATAAATATTATTATTAATACCATATTTTAATATAATAATTACATTTTTTCGAAAAGTACAATTTCTATCAGAAAAATCAATTTATCAAATTCGTCATATTTTTAACAAAAACCCACACTCAAAGAAAAATTGTTGGAATAAAAATTCTACTTATACAATGGTATTAAACATTACGTAACTAAGTCATCAACACATAACTCATATAATAACATCAAATGACCAATGGTTCATGAGTGAGATGGTCATAGCTTCTTCGGGCGACTTAGAAAACATCTTCCGAGTGTTAGTTTTCACTAACTTGAACTTATTCCATTGGTGATTCAGTTTAAGATTAACATGTTAATTCTCATATTAGAATATGTTAAGATTTAATCTTAGTGATTATACAACCCTCTCATGTTCTAATAAATGGGTTTCGTATGACATTAGTCTACTCGATGAGGCCATCCACTCTTCTTTCTGCATTAATTTTCCTTTTTCATTTATACTTATGAAAAATAATTATAACATTTTAAAGTAATTATTAATAGTATAGTTTCCAAAAGTCATATTTAATAACCATCATATAATGGTCAAAATATGAAGGTCACATTTCAAAATATAATAACATCATTATTATAGAGTTATAGTTTTATATTTATAATAAAATATAACACTCATATTTTGGGAACAAATATCAAAAAAGTTTAGGGTTCATACATACCAAGTGATAGGATACCACCCTGATGCAATAAATAATTTCAAAGGGATTGCTATACCTTGTTCTTAGTTTCTATTTATTCTTGATTCTCATACCCATATTACAAGGAGTAATTCTTAGAAGTACCTTATCACCAACTACAAAATCTAGATCACTTCAATGATTATAAACATAATGTTTATGCCGACTATGAGCTGTCTTGATGTGTTGTTGAGTTGATTTAATCTTTTATTCCATTTCTTCATCTGTCTTAGTTCCCAATATCTTTATTTATCCAACTTTATTCATGAAAATTGGATATTTTCATTTCATTCCATATAGGTATTTATAAGGATTCATTTTAATTATTGAGTGACATCAATTTTTGTAAGAAAACTGAACTATTCGAAGGTGTGGATCCAAACAACCTTTGAAATACAAATAACAAGATATTAACATATCATATAGGTTTTAAATTGTTATTTAATATTTACCATCTATCTATGGCTGATAAGTAGTATGAAATCTCAACTTTATATCAAGATCCTGGTATATACATCACATTCACTTTTAGGTAACCCACATATCACTATCGGATACAATGGAATGTGGTACTTCATGAAACATAGCTAATTTCTTAATATATATCACAAAAACTGATCTAGAGAGAATTATTCTATGATTGTGATGAAGTATTATTACTTAGTAATGTGATCTACTATACCCCTAAAGAAATATTCCCTTAACATGTTTTAAGGATTCCAATGACAAAATATATGGTTATTTTATCCCATTTCCATTCTGGTATGTATAATGGATGTAACACCCACTTAGACATTTTTCTTTCATCATTAACTTCCTAGAATACTAATAACTGAGATAAAATCCCAGCAGTGTCTCTCTTCAGGTCATCCTACTAGAAGTAATTCTTCAGATCACAATTCATATTCATAAATCCTTGATTAATAGAGAATGAATATGTATATGATTCCTTCAACAACTTCTTATTCACGTCTAGCATTGAAGTAATACGTACATGGTTCTTGAATCATTTCATTCCCACATGATCAAGGTTAATCTTAGGAACATTATTTACATTGTTCTGTAGTTCCATATCCTCATTTTATGCCTATTTTATCTTCCCTTAAAAATATGTTGGGACATTCAATAGAGTAATATAATATTTTTCCCTATTCATTAAGAGTTCATGATCCATCACTTAAAGTCCCATAAATATTTGAAATTTTTTAATCCATATCATGGATAATCTAGGATGATTATTTTGACTCAATGCCATGGCCACATTGTTCGTTTTCCCAAGATGGTATTTTATTGAGTAGTCATAATCTTCAACCAGCTCTAACAATATTCTTTTGCATATTTTTAATTATTTCTATGTGAATAATTTAATATTTTTTGATTGGTATATATATAACTCTTTTATCCATAAAGATGATTCTTCCATCTCTTTAATGAAAAAAAAATTATCGTAACTAACTCTAAATCATGTGTTGGGTAATTTTTCCCATGAATCTTCAGTTTTCATGAGGTATAAGAAATAACAATTTAATTTTTCTAGGATAACATCCCTATCCATTCATGGATGCATCACTATAGAATAAAAACCATTCTCCACTATAGTGTAATGTGAGAACCCGTGAGTTGACTAATCTTCTCTTGAGTTCCTTATATGTTTTCTCACATTCATTTACCCAGAGGAATTTGGATCCTTTACGAGTTACCTTGGTTAGAGGGTTAGATATCCATTATCAATTATCCATAAACCACTGATAATATCTAACTAATCTAAGAAAATTATGGATTCCATTCACTATGGTTAGTAAGGGATAACATTCATTTTACTTCTTCTTGGATGGATCTACTAATATACTGTATTGAGATTTTGTGACCCAAAAATAAATCCTTTTGTATCCAAGATTCACACATTGAATATTTTTCATATAGTCTCTCCTTCCTTGGGTTCTTTAATACGATTCTCAAGTGATCTTCATTCTATTCCATTCTCACTGAGTAGATAAGAATATCATCTATAAAGAGTATAGAAAATGGAAAAGTAACCTATTAAGACTCTATTCATTAAATCCATGAAGACAGTAGGGGAATTTGAAAGAAATAATGGATTCACTATATATTTATAGTGCCCATACCTTGTACATAATTACATCTTGGATATATCCTCTCTCTTAACCCTTAATTGATTGTATCCAAAATGAAGTTCAATATTATGGATGTATTGATCTCTATGTTTTTGATCAAACAAGACATCAATATGGATAAGATGATACTTTTTATGATCATGATATTGTTTATCTCTCGACAATCAATTCAGATTAAAATTGATCAATCTTTATTTTTGACAAAAAGAACAAGTCCACACCATGGTGACACATATGGATGAAAGAGTCCCCTTCCATGGTTTTCCTGGAGGTTCTTCTCTAATTCCTACAACTCAATCAAGGATATTATATAGGGAATCCTTAAAATTGTTGTGGTACCATGTACGAGTTCTATTGAGAACTAAACTACACATTTTAGTGGAAGACTAGGGGATTCTGGTAAAAAGAAATAAAATAACTTCCCAAACAATAAGAATATATTATATTTTAAGAGTATCCCCAACCATTTGAGATAAACACCCCTTCGTAATCTGAATTGAGTCAGATAGCTTGTGTGTAATCTCTATATAAAGTTTATAATTATAGTCACATTGATATAAAAACGTCAAATAGTTTGGGATATTAAACATAACTTCCCTTCCTAAAACATTGATGTGGGAATTGTTTAGAGAAATCAAATCCATTCATAATATGAAGTAAAATTCAACTAGTAAAAGAATGAAAATATTTATTGAAATAATGTTCTAACCAATGTCAAATGAATTGGTATGATAAACTTTATATGCGATCATCGTATCATTAAAGTTTTTCACTAGTAATTTGAAATCTAATAATTTTGGATGGATTTTATTATCATTAGGAATTTTTTTAGATATGAATGAATTGGGAGATCTAGAGTCAAATAAGATATCAGTAGTTCTAGAGTGGATTGCATGTGTACCATTAACCACATCATTATCACACCCCTCTCAGAAACATTGATCACATAAGTTTTCTAAATGTCCTGCAACATAACACATTTCTGAAATTGATCATAATCATTAACACTTAGGTTTGATCATAGGTTAGCATGATTCTCAGTATCCTCAATTGAATAATTAAAGTGTGGGAAGTTCATTCTATATAGAATTCCCTTTATTTTCATCGTTAACTATCTTAATACCATCAATTTAATAATAAATTTCTCGATGACCTTCCCTTACATACCTAAATCATTTATTGGTCTATTTTTGAAAATTTCACTCATGATTAATCTGACACATTAAGAAAAAAGGAAAGTTCATATTCTTCACTAAAGGGTTATTATATTTTCATTTGAACACTATCTTCCATTTCTTGTCCAAACCATTAGATAGATACATAACTGCAACCAAAATTTCCACCTTGATAGAAAAATTCACAATCTCTTAATAACTTCTTAATTCTCTTATAGATAACAGCCTTCAGAGACATGATATTATTCCACCAATGAATCCATAAACATTATGATCATGTGGGATGATAATTTTAGAGGCATATCATATATGTCTTGAAAAGTATTCCTCATAGGTACCAACATATTCATAAACATTTCTATTTAACTCAAGAGAATACTTATACATATTCTATGTAGGAAAGTGAGTAATTTACTTATTTAAAAATAATTTATTGAACATTTCTGAATACATTGATTCAATTTCATCATGTTTACATGTATTCTTGATAAGAGTCATCCATTTAACTAATTCACCTTCCAAATGGCAAATAGGTAAAATGTATTTTTCCAGAGCCAATCACTAGATAATGGAAAATAACATTTTGAGTTCTACCAATCCATTTTCAACAACTAATGGATCAGAAGACCCCCTAGAAGAAAATTGGTGTTTCCTCATGAAGTAATAAAGAGGATATTGTCTCCTAAATTTATTTTTTGTATTTTTAACATGATTCAAAGCTTGAGAAAGTTGTGAAAGCATTGAAATGAAGGTTTTCATTTTAGTTACAATAACCTTTGGATTATCTAGAGGAAAATAATTTCATTTTATATTGCATTAAGTATCAATGTGGTTCCTTTGGGTTCCATCTATTGACTAAAAAAACGTAGAGTAATAAAATTTAATCATAGTGGGGAACCACATCATATTGAAAAATCACTTATAATATGTCTAAATATTGAGACATTATTTATTCTATAACCCCTTAGGTTTATCTTTGGTCATTCAAATTCATATTATATTTTTTCCCTCTATAATGGTTTGTAATTTGTTTGGTAATTTCTAAAAAAAATACCTTGGGAGTGTCAAACTAAGCATGCATCAAGCCCAACTGTGGCACACATGATCCCAATCAAGTCACTCCCAATACGGGGATTTTTAGGGTTTTCCCCAAGGTAAAATAGTTCCATAGAAACATACACTTGTAGTATATTGAAAGTGATGTATTCTATTAAAACCACTCACTCTCTACTTTACTAAAATTCCAAGACATTTTTCTTTCCATTGACTCATCCCTAGGCTTATCCTTAGATGCGCCCTTTGGGATCTTAATACAGTTTTCTTATCCTAGTTTCTAAAGGTTAACTGAACCTATCATTTTATACTAACTTTACTGACCCATTCTCAACATATATATATATATTACATCATTTTTTATTAATATTAAATACATTACAAAAACATACGCCTAATGACTATAATAGTTTAGAGAGTTTAGAAACTAGGAAACATAACCACTAGTCTACATGTGATCTACATCATCTCTCATTAAATTCTTAATAACTAGAAAACTTATTAAAAATATCATACAGAATTCATATCTTCACAACCTAGGGAAAGGATATATAAGAAAAGGTGATCTCATTTTCTTAGTAAGGGTAAAAAATGGAGATATGTAAGAATAACAAGAACATAAGTGTATTGGAATATGAGCATAACATTTGAAAACCATACCATGCATATTAAAGATTATATACATGAGTCATGGAATAAATATTGGAAGTTCATAAGACATAAATGATATGATAATCAATGGAAATGAGTCATTAGAGAATAAAATAGGCATAATATACGGAATTTTGGCATACATAGAAGCATATAAAATCATTTCCATATTAGTCAATACACATTTCCAAGCCTATCATATTAGAATGGGTTCACTCCATAAAAAATCATAGTAGTCAAGGTTTAATCCCAATATCATAATAGTAGACCAAGTTAATAAGTAAATTAATTTAACTACACAATCTATTCTTGTATATCTCATGAGATAGAGATCCTTAAACAATGCATGATGGGAGTTATAAGTCCCGCCCATCATAAAATCTAAACTATATTTATATGTACCACAAGATATGAAGAATTCATCAAATCATAACCCATGAAATGAAATAGATATCATAAAAATTTCATCATGTCATAACATATGGAAAATAGAGTAGTTTCATTGTTATTTCACTGTAGAATAACCCATGAAAATAAGTGGGTTTCACAAACAACATTCCATCGAAATAATAACCATTCAAATAAATAATTTTAATGGCACATTTTTATCATATCCCTAGTAATGAATAGGTAACACCAATGGATTTCATCTTAGACGGAAATTTTTTGAAAGGCTACATAGTAAATTTCTTGAAGAAAAACTATTTTTTTTGACAATAAATTGTTAAAAAATAAATCATTATAAAGTTATATTCCTTTGAAAATAACCTTGAATATTTATAAATGAGTATTATCATTTAAAAAATTTGATTTGTAAAATATGCTCTAATATTTGAAAAATGATTTTTAAAACATAAAACATTTTGATACCCATTTTTATTTAAAAAAACATTGTAATTTTATAAATGAATCATTGAAGAAATGATTGTTCATGACGTCAGAAATATTTCATTATACCATACATGATAAAATGAATATTCCTGTCGCACTTTTGGTAGCATCCAAACAATATTTTTTTGCAAAAATACCTGAATATTACTTCAACAATTTTTAAAAATTCAAACATTAGAAAACATTTATTTTAAATATCATTCAATATTATGAAAATATTTTTGACAAAATTTTTATATTGAATGGTTTTAGAAGAAACTATATTTTAAACCAAAGAGATAGATAATTTCAGATTTTATTAAAAACATATTATTAATTATATTAACTACCAAAGTGTGGGATAAATATAATATTACATGAATATATCATGAATTATTAGAGGAGAACAAAATCCATGAGAATTCTTGAGATTTAGATCATGATATTTCATCATTTGAGACTTAATCCTAAATTATCCTGGAAAATGATGAGATTGTAACATAAATTATTTACAGTTATGATAAAATTGATTTATAATCCCTATGAAATTATATCATAAAATGAAACAAAAAATATCACAACGATGATTAAGTTTTTGAAATTATATTACATGGGGCTATATATACACCTCATGAAAGAATATAGGTGCATAAAATAATGTATGTATCAATGAATGAAAATTGAGACCAAAATCCATTACTTTAAGCCATGAATTTCAATTGAGACATTAAAAATCCATTATAATAAATATAATTTTATTATAAATATATTATAGAACCATATTCACATATATATATATATATAATACCATATATTATTTTCTTAGGACCTTCTATTACCCATTTATTAACAATTTCATGTTAAAGTCGCGTTTTAGGTAATAAATTCTTTCTTTTTCCCTTAAGTTTTGGATTATTATCCCTTATCCTCTTACTTAGATCCTCATTTCATTATAAAAAACATAAAACCCATTATAAAAAATATCTTATATATTCAGTTTATAAGTATTTTGAGTAACACATAAAATGTTGTGACAAGATAAAAAATAAAACATTTATGGAGACGGTAGACACTATATACACATGAATGCTGTTTTTTTATTTTCTTGTAGGATTGAATGAAAGAAAATTAAATGATATATACTATAATTATAGAATCATGGTTATTTCAGATATATAAAAAAATTACTAAACCCCCCTTAATACATTCCATGTAAACTATGAACGGATCACATCGCTTCATGATGCAATTGTTCGCCATACACATGAGTGACATTATCGTATTCCCACAATATGGATGGAATGAATTTATATGTAATATAAAAATTAAATAATCATGATAAAATCATAAATATAATATATATATTATAAAAATAATAAATCCACCATTATTCCCAACAACAAGAGGTGGTTATGGAAAAACAAACGACATCAGTTTGTGAGGTTGTAGTTGGTCATACACACAAATGATGATTTCATACCTCATTGGATGAAAGTGTCTATTATTTTAAGATTTAACCTTTTATAACAAAATATTACTATATGGATTTTATTTTGTTTATTATATCATAATGTTATAAAAATAATTGAATGATTTCGAGAAATAAATAAAACAAAAATGTTTGTTAATGAACATTACCTCTTCTTCCGGTACCCTCCATAGGTTTTCACTAAGTTTCTTCATTGTAATGATTTATATCCAAAATAATTATTATATTATGAGGGGAGAGATTTTGGAAGGTTATTTTTATAGGTGATGGATGAACCAATTATTTTTTTAACATTTCAGCAAGAGAGAAGAGAGGGTGGATTTTATAATTAAGGTGAGTGGAATACTTGTAAATTTTTTTAAGAGATAATTCCATATCCATTTTTCATACGTTAAAAGGGTCAAACAAAAGAAATTAGTGAAACATGGGGGTTTAAATTTATAAATATGTCCAAACAAGGTTTTTTAGACAAGTGGATAGGTTATTTTTACCATTATCATTTTAGTTAAACCCTCGGTAAACCCTTTTTATGTTAAGATTGGTAATTAATTTTTACTGCATTTTCTATTAATTTTGGTAAAAAAATTTAGGCCTTATTAAAAATTAGAAATTATACTATTTCTATGTATTGAATCATTTTTTACATATTATATTTCTATACATGTAGACCTTAATTAAATATTAACCCCACATACATGATGAGAAAGAAGATTTTAAAAGTGAAAATAATCAAAAGTTCACAATGTTTTTATATCCAATTTAAATATTAAATTTATTGAAATTACATAAATTGGTTTAATTAATGTATAATTGTCTTAATTTAAATTTAAAACCAAATTAAGATATAATTTAACATTGTAAATAAATTAAATTAAAAGGTAGTTTTCAATTAATAATAAGTATTTTTAGTATTTTTCAAAAAAATAAAACTATTCAGAAAAATCCCATAAAATTTCTGTAATAAAAATTTGACATTATTAATTAAAACCTAATATTTATTTTATAAAATTAAATTTCAAAAATTATCAAAAATTAATTTTATTTTTTTCACATAAATTCATAAAAAATAGTTTTTACGAAAATAGTGTTTTCGAAACATATAATTAATTTACCAACTTTTTTATTTTATCATAAATATGTCTTATTTATTTTAAAACCATTATATATGAATTTAAATATTATTTATTTCTATTCATATCATTAATTTTAATTTCTATGTTCTAACGGTAACTTTTATAAACTATTAATAATATGTCATTATTGAAATTCAACATTGCATGTAACGTAAGCGAAGCCAGAGTTTTTTGTAACTCAAGATTGACTCGGGGTGTGTATAATACAATCTATTAAAAAAATTTAATTTATTATAAAAAATAATTCATAAAAAACTCAACTTGTTATAGTTACAATTACTTTTAATCATATGATGACAAAGTGTAATGGTATTCTTTATCGAAAAACATTTTCACGAATACATATACAAATCCAAAGGGGTATATTTCTATAAATTCCTCTCAATATATCCCTAATCTTGATAAAAACTCATCACATAAAACCTAAAAAGTGGTTTCAATGAATTGAAAATTACGAACAACCATAAAATCATAAACTAATGACTGTATCAATAAATCATATGTTAATCTTACATGGATACATATACACTTCCAAAATATAACTCAAACTTTATTCCTTATATAGGAACTTATATTAGAAAACAATTACTAAAAGCATGGGTTCATCCTTATACCTATTAAATATCAAATGTGACTTCACTACTCCAAAATCTATGTAGATGGATATAATCATTGCTCAAATTCACAAGAAATTTCACAATAGGAAGAACAATAAGATTTTAAAATGGCTCATTCATTCCAAATGGAACATGGAATTACCGACTAATAATAGGAGGGTAATTTTCCCTAATCATCAGGAATTATTTAATTCATTATGATTTCATATGATTCCCATTTTTTCATTTTTATTCAGATATTATTTTTTCTTATCATCTACATTATCCCTTGGATTAAGGCATTGATTCTCATAATTCCCAAAATCCTTACACTTGAAACATTGGAATGTGGGGTGGTGTATTCTATTGATCTAATTATCCATTAATGCCATTGATTGGACTCTTCATATAACATCAACATTAATTTTTCTTGATGTTTATGCATCCTAAACATGTAACACCCTCCTTTTCCTCTCAAAAATTTACTTGAGTCTTTCTTTCAACATTTCTAGTATGCATGTGACTAAAATTTATTTCCACACTGAACTTTATTTCAGTTACCATGAGGCTCAGTATTCATTTCTATATAATGACCATTTTATTTTTCAGAATCTCAACTTTCAATTTATACATCTCGTGTACATAGATTGACTTCATTGTAGCTGTTAAAGTATCTTATAGAGAACAATTTTCTAAGACAAGGATGTAAAACAATAAATAATTAATCACTTTTTCTTTCAAGACCGATGATTAAACCAGAATAATACCATGAATATCTTGTAAAATTAGCTTCATGGGTACTAACATAGTCACCATCCTTATGTTCGAGATTTACAATTTCCTTCCCCATAATTGTTTATAGAATATGAGGATTGTTTTTACTAAAAAAATATTCTTCATTCATCTCATTACTTGACTTCAATTAACCCCTCTTGAATCATATTGTTAATAAGGAAAACCACTGATCATATTTAGCTTTTAAATTATAGAAATAAAAATTACTATTTCATGCTCCAAACACAGGATAATGGAAAATATATTTTCAGTTTACTGATCTATTTCTTAGTGACTAGTAGATTAGTGGAACCAATAAAATATGGTGTAAAATGACTTCTAAAGGACTCAACAGAACATATTTCTCTCTTTTTCTCATTTTAAAGTTCAATATGATTTGTGGTTTATGATATTTTTTAGATCATATCAATGAAATTTTTTATTCCATATCCCACAACAGTTGGCTACTTCTGAAGAGAATCATCACATTCTCCATTGCAAGGAGGATTAACATGGTTCCATTTGGTTCTATCCACTAACTATAACTATAAATATTTATTAGGGAAACACTAATCATGGTGGAAGGTCACATAATCATGAAAAAGAATTTACATGATATATAAATCATGAAAACTTTTATTCAATATGTGACAACTTATTCTTAAATTATGTCATTCATGGTCATTATTAAAATCCTTCATGCTATTTTAAAAATAGTTTTTGAATTTAAAAAAAATCCCTAAAGAGATTAAAATTAGGTGTGCATTAAGGCCCATTATTGTGAACGTGGTGACGATTGATTCTATCTCAATATTACCTTTTTGGATGTATTACCCTTATGTACCTCTGTGATAGAGCTACATCCCCTTCTTATATCCAGGAAGTGATGTAATAACTTAAAAACTACTCTATCTATCAATTACCAAAATTATAGTGCATTTTCCTGTTCTTTGACTCATCCATATTCATATCCTTATATATATCCTTAGGGATATCACAGAGGTTTTCTCATACTTGTTTCCAAAGGATAACAAAAACATTCTCTAAAAACAACTATAAGGACATAAACATCTCACAAATATAATACATCATAATTGATGAATATTATTTACATAACATAATGATACATTATAGAATCATTTAGTTATAGTGACTTTGGAATCTTGGACACAGAAGCCACTGGTCCATAAGTGAGATATGTCATCTCCTACAATGTTCTTCATAACTATCAACCTTATTAATTATATTATACATAATAACTTTCATCATAACCTGGGAAAACAAAACCTAATAAATATGATCTCAGATTCCCAATAAGTGTAAAAAAGGAAATATCAATATATTAAAATCATATGAGTAAGATAACATTAGAATAATGTTTGAAAACTTTTCACTACATATCATAGATCATACAATTGACTCCATGAATAAATATTGGAAATTCATAAGACATGAATCATAAAGAAATTAAATTACATCATTAATGATAACATAACATTAGGACAAGACATATATTTTTGGCATACACATAATAATAAGAAAATTATTCAAAGGATACAAACCAAGAAATTAATAACATGTTTTCTTGGTATAACCAACCATGTTCCAGCTTCTGGCATAGGATAACCCCTCGTGTACCCTATTTTTGGAATGGGGTAAACTCTTGGGTACCCTATTTTGATCTGGTTATAACTTCCCATGTAAACTATTTCTAGTTGGGGGTATCCTTTTATGTTCACACTTTTAGTCATGGGTTAACCTACCGTGTACCCTTTAAGATTATAAAACATTAATCATTACCTAATGCATTTGAGGGATATGTAAGTCCCACCAGTCAAAAAGCGAAAATCATACCTATGTGTGTTAAAAGAACATAAAATATTCATCATATTAGAACCCATGAAAATAAATAGGTTTTCAAAACATTTCATCTTAATATAACCTATGGAAAAGAAACAGGGTTCATAATTATTTAATAATTTCATCAAAGCATAATCCATCGAAAAATATTTGGGATTCATAAGCTTTTTTTCATGGTATAACCCATGGAAGAGAAATGGGTTTAAAAAATATCTTTTAATAATAAATATAAACCATCCATTGAATTAAAAAATAGTGGTATATTTTGATGATATCTCCAGTAAAGCATAAGTAACATCAAATTATATCATCTTAGATGGAAAATGATTTTGAAAGATCAATTACAGAATTTATTTAAAAATATATCATTATCACTTTGAAAAATAATTGTTCAAAACATAAAAAATGGTCAAAATTATATTCATTGAAAATAACCTTGAAAAATTAATTAACATTCAAATCGAATAATGTTCATGATGAAAGGAATTTCTATTCATGTTGTACATGTTAATGCAAACTATCCTTTCACTTTTTTTTATAAAATCCAAACAATCCTTGTTTAGAAAACGACCTAAATATTCTTTATTAAAATATTTTTAAAAATAAAAAAGTTTATAAATTGATTTAAATAGTCATATATAAAAATTAAAGAAAATTGAAATATTTTTAGAAATCATGGACTTGGAAGATAAAGGTTTTTTCTGACCTAAGAGAGAAATAAGGTTGGTTAACATTAAAAACTTTATTTTGAACTATTGAGTGTATAAAGTGATGAAAATGAATTTCAATCATGTATTACTCATAAATAATTAGAGTAGAAAAAATATATCAATTTATTGAGTGATATATCATAATATTTCATCATGGAAATTATAATCATGATTAATCTCAAATAATTATGAGATTATATCCTAAAATACACACCACTTTGGAATGTTTGAATTGTAAGCCCCGTGAAATAATATCATAGAATGAAATCTAAAATATCATTATAATAAATAATTTTATGATATTACATGTCAAAGTGGCTATATATAAACCAGATTAAAAAATATTGGTGTGTAACACAATATAAGTCTGAAAGATGGAAAGTTGAGACAAAAACCCCTTACCGATTTGGTAACATATAAACCAGAAAACCCATGAAAAAATATGTTAAAATGGATATGTAAATCCCAGAAATTTTAATTAAAACAATAATAAAATAAATTTATGGGAAATATATAAACCACGTATAATAAATTGGTGGTGAATATGATAGATGTTAAACATATGTAAAAAAGTGTGATGGAAATCCATTACCTTAAGTATCGACTGCATTTGTAAATGTTCAAACCACATAAATGATAAATATAATTTTATTACACATATATAAAATAATAATAATCTCATCTATATTTCCATATATGATTTACATGTGCCATTTTATTACCCATTTACTAACAATTCATTGTTAAAATTACATTTTAGGTGACAACTGCTTTGTTTTTCATTTAAATTTTGATTTGGTATTTTTTGTCCCATTACATTCATAACTTTTGATTCATATCCATAATTTTAAGAATAATAAAAATAATATATTTATATTTTATATATTTATTTATGGAAATCCATCAAACTTGGAGATAGAATGTGATAATCACAACTCATGGATATTGGAGACCATATGTATGTGTGATAATAGTTTACATTATCTTGAAGGATCGAAATAAATATAGCTAAATAATATATTATCATTATATAATTTTTGTTATATAATATATATCACATATTTTTTATAAAAATTCTCTCTTTTACATTCCATGTAAAATGTATGTGAAGAACGATTCACAATGATTGATGAGGTGGTAGTTCGACGTAAACACGAATGATGTTATCATATTCCCACAAAATGGAATGTAAGATGGAATATGTTATATCATGATTAAATAATAATATCTATTTCATAAATAATATATATAAATAATAAACTCATAATTATATCCAGTCATGTTGTGTGGTGATGGTAAACAAATAACATTGGTTCGAGAGGCGGTAGTCTTCCATACACACAAATGATGATTTTGTAAAATATATGTTGGAAGAGTTAATGGATATATGTAATAAACTTAACCTATAATCATATACACATATTTAATATAACTATGTGATTATATCGTGATTTTTTAATAATAATTGAATGGGTTGGATAATGAAATAATATAAAATGATCGGTTAGGGATGATACCTCTTCTTTGGACAACTTCTTTTTCTTTGCAACAAAATCATTCATATATTAAATTTGTAACTAGAATAAGGAATATAGAATGAGAGGAGGGAATCCATGAAATTATTTTGGACTTTATTGTCTAAAAAAATTGTTTTTGGAAGTTTAAAGAGGATAGGGGAAGGTGTGTCCTTTTATAATGGAGGTAAGTGGCACACTTCTAATTTTTAAAAAGAAAAATGTTTTTTCGATGTTTTTCACTCCCAAAAGCCTCCAAAATGGACCATTTTTTAAAATATTATCAGGTATAAATAACTCCATCTAAAATATTTTTTACAAGTGTTGGTTCATTTTTAACCTTATCTTTTTTAACCCCCCAGTAAACACTTTTTTATCTTAACAATGGAAAATAGTTTTTAATATTTTTACTATTAATTGTGATAAAAAATAAATTGTACATATTTAATAATATAAATTATGATTATGAAAAATATGTAATCTCTTTTACTAATCTCCCTTTATATAAGTGGAAAATTTTAATTCAAAATTAACTCAGCGAACGGGATGATAACATAGGTTTTTAAAGAGAAAATGATTAAAAGATTAGAATGTTTTTATATAAAAATTAAAAATCAAAATTATGAAACTAAGTTAAATTGGATTAATAGATATATTACTAGACTAATTTTACTTCTAAAACCATATATAACCATTTTTATATTCTCTATTCTTTTAATTTATTGAAAATTTATAAAACAATTTGTATTTTTCAATGATAATAAAAAAAATAATTTTAGAAAATTATAAAAAATAGAGACTTTGATTATTTTTACATGTAGATTTAAAAAATGAAAATTAATTTTTCATATAAATTTTATAAAATTTTAAAAAAGTAATTTTAATATTTTTTTCATTTAAAAAAAATACATTTCTTTAGAAACTATTATTTTTAAAACATATAATTTATTAAATTTAAGTACATTTTTATCAAAAAAATGACATAATATTAATATATTATACTTAATATATAAAAAGTAAATATTAATACTCTTATTTCTATGTTAAATAGATATATTATAAAAACTATGTCTAAGTAATAATATTAATAATATATCATGGTTTGATAAAAGTTAGTGTCACATGTGACGTAAGTTAAACTCAGTGTTTCGTATAACTTAAGATTAAATATTTTTTTATTTAATTAAAAATAATGAATAGGTAAAATTTAAAAAAACATATTTCATAAAATTATGAGGTGTTACAAAAACATAGGATGTGATGACCCCAACTAGTAGGATTGTACCCTATAATTCTCATTTATCAATGTTTCCGAGGGAGATAGCATCATTGATCATTACCCTTGAACAATTCCTAGCTAATATATATCAAATAAATAATGAATTAATACTTATTTTGAAGTATTTCAAGCTCATTAAGATCACATCACAAACTATTTGTTCCAAACAACCATAAGATAATATCACTATCTCACACCGTACCCTTAGGGAATTCGCTAGTGTAATAAATGGTTTTGTATATAGATCTTAACATTATGAATTTTTATATTTTATTTTAATTAAATAATTATTATATTTATCATGTTTTTAATTATACATTTTAAATTATTAAATATTGAGTTTGATAACGATTAGATTTTGATTTGACAAAACCAAAAGTGTATTTTTTGGAAATGTATCGCTTCAAACAAGACACCATTTTTGAGGAATTTCATATTTTTTTTAAATAAATGGTATTTTATTAAAAAATATTATTAAATAATTTTTATTAAATATAAGTTATAGTATAATTTATGAAGTCTAGTGTAATTTTTATAAGGGTTAGAAATTTATTTTTGTAAAAAAAATAATATTTAACTATAAATGACTGTTTTTTTAATTGTAAATTCTCTTATTCAAAGTATTATTTTGATAAAATAAATAATATTTTAAAAATAAAAATGTAAAAATTATCCAATAATGATATTTTCATAATTTTCTAAGATGGTCAAATTCTTGGGTAAAAATTAAATATGGGATAAATATAAGTTATGTATTATGACATCATAATGACCCAAAGGGATGAAATATATTAAATTAGATGGTAACCATAGACAAGTAAATATTTTCCTTTAAAATAATTTGTTTTTGAATTTATTTGATTAATTTTATAAACTCTTAATGAATCAGCCCAAAACAATATTATATTTTAAGGATTTAAAATCAATTCAATGTAGACATGACTCATGTTCACATCACAAAGGGTATTATTTTAATAATATAGGTTCTAAATCATGTAAAATAATGAAAACAACTTCACGTTGGATGAAAACATGGGAAAAACCATTTGATATTTTGTTTTTGTTTTATTAAATTATAATATATATTCCAAATCCTATGTTTGGAAATTAATAAATAACTATCTCCTCTTTTTTAATATAAACCCACCCAATCCCTTATTCATATTCACTAAAAACACATTGATCATGAAATTAATCTTCACTTCCCTCTCTAGAGTCCTCCAAATGTTCAGTCAATCACTTGTGATGTTTCTCATACGCTTTTAGGGTCTTCCCCTCATGGTAAAGGATCCTATCCTTCTCCACTTTATTCAAGAACCTTCTTTTTCTAATTTTTTTTAATTAAAAATTTTTCATATTATATTATTTTATTATATATCCCTTTTAATATCCTTATTATTTACAAGTTATTAGATACCCCATTCACTCTCATTAATCCCAACTATGAATCTTTTTTTACGGCCATTATGCTATCGAAATTATCATGCAATTTCTCATTCCAAACATTTGTGTAGTGAATATCCATCTCTATATAAAATTAATGTTATTAATATAGATATACATATCCTTAATTTTATTGAGAATACCATTTATTAATCCACTGTCATTAATTTAGTGATTAAATGTGATAAATATTATCCAATGTTGAATGATCTATGTGAACATTTATGCATGTACATGATATAAATTTGATGGATAGAACCATAATTATATAGCCCTCCAATATATTTGGTAATGTCTGAATCTTAAGAGATATCATGATTTATTATAGGAAGATTATATTCTTCACGCTATGTCATTTTTTCTTGGTGATTATCCTTGACTTATGTTTATGATTCCATGATTTAATTTGTTTCCAAATTCTAATATTTTTATTATGCTATCATGTTATATCATTTTTCATGGTTTAAGCTTATGATTCTCACCCATCTTCTGATACGTTGATATTCCAATTTACTCTAATGTACTACTTTACCTTATGCTATGCATTATTTATACCATTACTAGGATTTATATCTCAACCCTTTCATATATATGTACCCATGCTACCTCATGCAATATTAGAAAAATGATGGAATTTTAGGAGTATGTTAAGGAAGTTTTCAATAATTCAATTATATTTCTGTTGAATTTTTTTGCTATATACCTAATTTACTAAAGACTCTACTATTAACAATCTATTAGGATTTTATTATTTTTACTTTTATGTAATAAATTGTTAATTAATGTGTAATAAAATATATGATTTCATAAAGATAATTTAATTTAGATCAATAGAAACACTTAGTGTGTGGCCCTCTCAGATTATTTCTCACTAGCATTAGGCGGGCTTTCTTGAAGTCTAGTATTTTTATCTAGAACTATTTTAAGGAACCCTTGATAAGGAAATTAATTTCAAAACATCGGAAACCACCTACAACTTCTCATTGTATAATATATTCCCTTTATCACAATATCTCATCAAGATTATTGCACACTCATGCCACACACCTATATCCTTGATATGTGTTTCTTTAGATATCTAAAATAACCCCTTTAATACACCATTTCCATGGAAGTTGTTTTGATGGTAACACTTCAATAAATGTTCTATGATATCAACATCGATAAAGATGGAAGGTAAAAAATCCTTCTTCAACATATTTATTAATAAAATGTCATTCATGATACACCTATGATAGCATACATCCTGTGAACATAGGGAATCATGGTTTGGATTAATAACTAAATGATTATGTTTGGAGACATGAATTAATAATATTATTAAATTGTATGGAACATTTCACATGCTTATGGATGGGAATATCTGATGACACATAAACCTATTGAATTCTTACTAGCGGCCTCTTATCATAATCTCCCATCCTAGTGATTACAAAATGTGTACTTCATGGGAAGAAGTATCATCTACTTATGAGTACTCACAAATGATATCTAACCTACTATGTAACCCATCATATAATCTTATCCAACTTTTGAATTATGTTTAAGAATATCACTATGGAATTCCATGATTCTAATCATTACAAGGAACTGTTATAACCTTTTTAATGTGAAAAATACTCTAGGACATTATCACATTAATTTTATATATAATAAAAATGATTATGTGATGATGTATTTAAATTAATATTCAAATTCAATATTATAGATCATATATAAATTAAAAGGTAGTTAGTTCTAGGGAACCAACTCTAATAAAATCCCACTTTCAAAAGATCCAAATACTATTGACTAATAAGTTATCACATGTTAAACATGATTCTACACAGTATGGTTATATCTATTGGTCATACCATGTTTCTAGGGATATGGTTGATAAAGTCACATGTTTGTGTAGATAATCTAATAATTGTAACATTACAACCTTGAGAGAACCCATTAAGTAGTGATATAATTGAGTACCCACCTCTTATTACCAATTTAAAATCCTAACATCCTCACTAAGTCCATATTCATATGTAATCATGATAAGGATAAAACTATTTCTTTTGGTATATCCCAAAATCCAAACATACCAATGATAAACCACTCATGAAGCTATATCAAACATTTATACAAACATAGATATTGTAGATATGGTAACCAATTGATATAATAAGTTTTTATGTTATATTACCTTATCTATTTATGTGATACTATATCAAATTGAAATAATTTAATAGAAGTGTTAAATTCCCTTGATTAATATTATTCCCACATTTCCAAACTCCTTGAACTCAGCATTTATAACTTTTCAATGTTATATCAAATATTTTTAAGTGAAATTTGATGTTGTTATGTTGGATATATTTGATATTCACCTAATATGAATTATTCATTAGTAATATGAATCATAAGTACATATCATAGAATATGAGTTGAATTCATAGAACCTCAGCATGTGAAATTATTTTCACCTAAATAATATATTCTTATTTCCCGATATATTTTATTGGAAGGATCAGGTGCTAACAATAATTCAATCTTGAAATTTTTAAACATTTATTTTTCAGTAATTTGTTAATATATATACTATTACTAGATTTTGAAAACAAATGGACCTATTATGTTGATCTTGTTCCCTAGAACATGGTTTCTACTTCATGTTATATTTATGGAAATTTAATTCATTATTATTAATAAATATATAAGACACAACATTTTTTTCTATAGGTTATTAACTTATCTATCGTAAAATATAATACTCTCAATAACTAGTTAGAGACACATGTCCCTCATTATTTTCCAAAATAATATTATATGATCACTGTGTATAATTTATCCATAAATTAATTTATATAAACTATATATCTTATTTTTATTTATTTATTTTATCGATCCTTTAAAGCTATACCTTATAGAAATATACAACATGGTATCCTTTGGGTCATATCATATAGAAACCTTCTATAAGGAATCCTATAAATGAGGTGTTTTTCAAAATCAATAGTCTAATATGATGATATTTTATGTATGATTTAATAAGTGGAATCCAAAAGGATTTTATTCGTGATTATTAGAGTTTTTTTGTAAACTAGTCCTTTCAATAATGATTCATGTTTTATTAATATCATCTTGTAATATATATTACCAATTTATTTTGAATATTTATAGATAGTATGAAGTCTTGGAAAAATTCAAAAAAAAGTGTCCCTGCATCTTATTACATGGAGTGCATTACTTGAATTTATAAATACATGTCTACCTTAAAATATTTCCATTTAATACTTATTTTTAAGAATATTTATTCTCAAATAATAATATATATATCACCATCCCTGATGAAAATAAACTACCACTTTCATTTTGTCTTACTAAGAATTATTTTCCTGTAGAACTACTTCACCCACTAAGATCTATGGAATCCAATATTCATGTTGGACCCTAGTTATGTTTTAGTTTTATTTTTTGTAAATAGATCAATATGTTTCTAAATGAAGATCATTATGTTGATGAAATAATGTATGTTGAGATGGTTGTTTTGAGGAAGGTTCAAAATCATAATTTGTTTTCTAAAATAATTAGATACACTTTTCGGAGCATGTTTCTGAGAAAATCAGAACTTGTTTTCTACAAAAATCAAAACCTTCTTTCTAAGATAATAGGAACCTACTTTTTGAAAAAATCATAAACTATTTTCTGAAGAAATCAAAACCACTTTTCTATGAATGTTTCTGAGAAAATCTGAACCAAATTTCATTGTAAATCAGAACATGTTTTATGAAGAAATTGGAACCATTGTTGTGAGAATTTTTCTGGAAAAACCAAAACCATGTTTTTTAGAAAATTATAAATTTTTTTATTAGAAATTAAAAACATTTTTGTAGAGAAAATTAGATCCTTTTTCTGAAGAAATTGGATCCAATTTTATCAGTATGTTTCCAATAAAATTGGATCCACTTTTTGTGAATGTTTCTGATGAAATCAGAACCACTTTTCTGAGCATGTTATTGAGAAAATCAGAAGTTGTTTTCTGAGAAAATCGGATGTTTTTCTGAGAAAATCAGAACATGTTTCTCAAAAAATTGGATCCAAAACGCTAAGAAAATTAGAACCAACATTCTATTCATATCAGATCCTAAATTCTAATATAATCGGATCTATAATTAATCCTGGCGATGTTTTTCTGACCTTGGAGTTCACATAAATAATAAGTAAGTTGTGAAACCTATGATAAAAGTATTATAAAAGAAAAATAGAGGAAATAAAAGATGTTAATGAACTCGTTTTGGATCTTGAGGTAGTGAAATATCTTTCTAAGCCATATTTATCAAGGAAGGGATCATCCTAAATAAAAGATCTATCTTAAAAAAATATCTTACTAAAGAAAAAGATTTTATACTAGGAAATTTGTTTTAGAGAAATTGTTTTTCAAGAATGTTGGAAGATTTGAAGAAGTTAATGGAAGATCTAAAAATAAAGTAGATTTTGTGATTTGAAAAGTAATTGAAAGAGTCAAATATATCTCTAAGATTTAATGAGAATTAAATATTTTCTAAATTTTGTTTAGTGGGAAAGTTTTTCAGAATCCTTTCAAAACCATTTTTTAAGTCCCTATAAAAAGAGATATTAGTTAATGTTTATGTGTGACTCTTGACTATTCAAGTGCACGAGCTCCGAAATTTGTGGGACATGTATTGATTATCAAACTAAACATTGTGTTTTAGGTTGATGATCATAATTTTTTCGGACTAAGCATCTATAAAACTATTCAAGGCCAACATATTCATTAAGTAAATAGATTAATATCATGAAGAATGTACATAGGTGAAGTTTTATTTATATTACTTGTGGAGTAAGTGAAAAATTCTTGAAGTAGATCAGAAAATAATAAGGAAAGTGAAGCTTGTGATTGTGGATGCATACCCATTGCTGAAAAAGATTGTTTTGGGAGGTGGATACTGGAATTGATAGTTGGGGGTATAACCAAATATAGTAGGAAATTTTCTACTAGGATTTTATAATTGTTCTTTTCTTGTTCCATTGTATTTCAGAAAGATGATAGTGAAAGAATCCATGTTGGTGGGACTATCCAACATGGAAATCAGTATTTATTTGTATCAATTCATGTAATAATTGTTTGTTACTTTATCTTTATATTTTCATTATAAGAAAGATATGGTTATGAGTTATGCCTGAGTGGATCGTAAATATAACAATTTTTAGAGGTTAAGAAAAATTTTGTTAACAACATAAGAAATAATCTTATAAAAGAAAAAAAGGAACCACAGATTCACCCCCTCCCCTCTCTGTGGGCATGATCCGACTTATGAATATCAATTGGTATTAGAGGGAGGTTACCTCTGGAAGAACTATCACTGAGAATGGAGATCATCAATTTTTTAAACTATAAGGGGATTAATGTTTCCAATGGAATTATATATCATATTTGGAATGATATAATTCTTTCATATATTATTTCTCTAGGGTATGAAGTTTTGGATGTTACCATAGAAGGATTTTCCCCTCATCTGGAGAATACCCCTCTTATTTCTACTAATAAGGAAAATCTTTATAATGATGATAGAGTGAATAATGCTTTACTCTCATCACACACTGAAAGTGAGTTTCTTAGAGTAAAGGGGGTTGGAACCACCAAAGGTATTTTGGATAAGTTGAAAAACATTTATTAAGGAATTATAAAGTTAAAGAAGTAAAAGTTACAACTCTGGAGGCTGAAGTATGAAGATCTGAAAATGGCTGAGCAGGAATCTGTTGGTGACTTCTTTACAAGGGTAAATGATATTTTTAGCAATATATGATGTATTAGTGATAAATTTGAAGACTCAACTATTTTTTAAATGATCTTAAGAACTATTCCTAATACGATTGATTCCAAGGATTCATCTTAGGACGATATATATCCAAAAACTCTGTCTCTAGAGGATCTATATATTATTCTTGTTACATATTAAATTATAAGAGAGAGTATTGTGAGAGAAGTTGATAAATAGGTATCAACATAATATGGGTTGTTAATTCAGAAATGATATAAGATATTTGAGCAATAATAGCATTTTACTAAAAAAATTAAATATACCTCCAGAACAAGAATAATGGGATAAAAGGGCTTTTTCAAAATCATTAGAACAAAAAGGATACTAAAGAAAAAAAGAAGTTTACATACTTATCAGATTGGTCTATAGAAAAAACCCATTGCAAAATCTGAGAATGGTGATCAGAAATAAGAAAATACATCCAATGAAAAATCAAAGGAAATGAAAAAAGGTCAATATTGAGAGAAGAATATCAGAACATGTTTTCTGAGAAAATCAGAAACTATTTTCTGATAAAATAAAAAAAAAAATTGAGTAAATTAGAACCTTTTTTCTAAAGAAATAAGAATAAATTTTGTCACAATGATTATAAGAAAATTATAACCATGTTTTCAAGAGAACTAAAATCTATTTTCTGAGAAAATGAAAACCAATTTTATGAGAAAAGCAGAACCTCTTTTTTGAAGAAAATGGAACCACTTTTCTGATCATGATTATGAAGAAATCAGAACCACTTTTTTCGAGCATGTTTATAATGAAATTAGAACCAATTTTCAAAGTATGTTCCTTAGAAAATCAGAAGCTATTTTTTGGAAAAATCAGAAAATGTTTCTAATAAAATTGGATCCAAAACTCTAAGAAAATTGGAACCAACATTCTAAGCATATCAGATCCTGAATTCTGAGATAATATTATCTTTCATTAAATATAATGATTATTTTCTAATCATGGAGTTCTCATAAATCATAATTATTTTTTGAAACTTATCATAAAATATTTATGAAAGAATTAGTGAGGATAGAAAATATGTTAATGAAGATGTTGTTGAGTTTGAGGTAGTGAAATATTTTTCTCAAGAAAAAGATCATTCTCAAGAAAAAGATATTCCATAAGAAAATATCTTGCTCTTTAAAAAGATCTTACTCAAGAAAATTATCATTTTCAATGAAAGTATGCTAATAGAAAATGTTTTCCAATAAAGTTTAAAGAGTTTGAGAAGTCAATGGAAGATCCTAAAATCAAGGATATTTGAATATTTAAAAATGAATTGAATGATTCAAATATATATTTTTGATTTGAGGAGAATTGGAGATTCCTATAATTTTGTTAAGTGGGAAAGTTTTTCAGAATCACACCTAAAAACTTTTTTAAGTCCCTATAAAAGAAGATATGATTTCATTTGTATGTGGGACTCTTGACTATTATAGCACTAGAACGTTGAAATCTTTGGGATAGGTATTTAGTATCCAACTGAAATTTGTGTTCCAGGTTGATGAAGAAGATGTTTTTTAGACTAAAGATTTGGAAGAATATTCAAGAACAACATATTTCTTAATTGAATTGTTAATGTTATTGAATAAGGTATACATGTGAAGTTTAATTCAGCTTACTTGTAGATGAGGTGAAGACTTTAAGAAGTGGATCAGAAAAGAAGAGTGAAAGTGAAGCTTGTGATTATGGATTCCAACTAGTTTCTAAAAGGTCTTATTTGGGAAGTGGATCCAAGAAAGGATTGTTTGGGGTATAAATAACAACAATATGAATGTTTCTACTAGTATTGTTTAATTTTTCTTTTCTTGTTCCTTCGTATTTTGGAAAGAATAAAATGAAGGAATCCTTGTTGGTGGGATAATCGAACATAGAAAGGTGTGGGTCTTGGTACTGAACCTTTTAAATGTCGTGTTGTTCCTTCCATTTATGTTTATTTCATAAAAAAGGTGATATTTTCAGCTATACTTTTGTTTATTGTAACTATAAAAAGTTTCATAGGTTATGATAGTTCTTGTTAAGAAGTTAAGAAACATTCATATAAAATAAAAAGGAACCACTGATTCACCCCTCCAGCCTCTCAATGGTCTCAATCCTAATTATGAACTTCAATTCATATGCCAACCAGTGTTCATTTAGATACATAGGCCAAATAATTAAATACTTCTCCCACTATCCTTGATTATATTTCTTTTTTTTATATAAGTATAGTCTCTCTTGAATTTACATTAATGTTCTTAGTCTCATTTAGATCATTAACTTGAATCCATCATAGTGTTATATGTTTTTTACCTAAGGACATATCTAAACAAGTGATTTTAAACATATACTTATGGTATCTTCAAAATATATTCATATAATATCAATATTTATTTGATATATATTAGATAATATGGTTAGAATATTGTTATTGGTTTAACTTTTATTTGAAAAAAAAATGTATTGTTAGACATTATATAAGATTATATATATATATATATGACTCATCCTTGGTCTTAATTTTACAAAAAAAAACATTATATTGATGTATATAAGGAAATGTAAGATTGGGACTACCATTTCTACACATGTATGATCAATGATAATAAGGATAATATTTTCTCTGGAAATCCATATCAGGGTTTCCTTAATCATTAAAATTTATATTATTTACTTCACTGAGCATTTAAAAAATTTCATATAGGAGTCTCCAAATCTATATGATGTTACATTTTCTTTTAGAGTAGTTCTTATAGAAATGTCAAATTAATTCATAAAATATTTGAGTCATACATTTATTTATAATGTTTTAGTTATCTAAAACATGATATGTAGTTTCTTTATATATATAGTATCATAAATCAATTGAGACTTAATCACTCTTATAGGTATAAAAAAGTGTAATACTTTAAATTTTATATGAAAAAAATTATATTTCCATTATTATGTAACTGTACTATATTTTATATTCATCTTTTATTGTGATCATTGTCTCTAATTAAATATTTAAAGAACAATTATTTGTGTTTCTAAGTACCATAATAATATTTATTACAAATGTAAAAAAATGTTTCCTTTGTTTTATTTTGACACTGAGATAAATATTTTGGTTAAACTTACTATAAAATTGAATTAATCCATTTTCGCATTGAGAATTAGTGATATCCCCTTGGATGTAATAGGTATCTCCTATTCTATTATCCTTTTTAGTTCACTGTATAACTTCTTTATTCTTCCTATTTTCATATAATTAAATAAATGTATGTTTTATTCATATTTTATTTTAATACCCAGGTGGTTAATAGAGACTTTATGAAAATACATGAGGTGAATGCATCTTTTTTTACTTCAATTTATTACAGTTTCTTTTACTGTGTCCATTCATTCCACATAAGAATAAAATAGACACTTTATCCTTATTTTTCCTCTGAATCCTCTATATCTTTGATTGATATTGTAAAGGATCTTCTTGATTTATATTATCCATTGTATCTTGAGCCTTATATTTCAAAATTTTCTTTATAATGGGGTGGTTAAAAAATTTTCACCCAATACTTGTCCGCTTGGCTACGTTCGGTCAGAAAAATGTAGAGTGACTTATCTATTTTACACTTCTTGACTTAGATGACATTGGAAAACCTTGTTGGTTCATATGATTAATTCATATATTAATTTTTTATTCAATTAAACGTTTTTTTAAATTGATTGACTCTTGTTTTAATTATTTTTTATTTGTTTTAGCAAGAAATTAGAGATGATTAGGAAAAGAATGTTTTTTTAATGAAATATAGAAATTATAGAAAATTTACATTGTGAATTGATTATTTATGATGTAAAAATATCAAATACATGATCTCGTGAGCAACATACCTGAGATATATACCTAATTAAACTTGTAAAAGTCTCCAACTGAAGAAGACATAAACCAAAAAAGAGTACATACAACATAAACCCATAAAACCTATATTTGGTCAACCTTCATGAATACCCCATGAATTAATTAAGGCCATAAATTAGTGATATATATAGTTTCAAAAAATATAATGTTTTCATTCACAACATTTAAATAGAGGATTATAGAGTACACGTTCCAAGCGTAGAGAAAATCATGAAGAATTACAACATAAAAAGATGTTGATAACTTAAAGTTCATTGTATTTTATATATTCCTACTGTATCTCGACTTTAAAAACTCTCGAATTTTCATTTATTTTTTACAAATTTATTTACATACCCTATGTCTTTTTTTTCTATTGTTCTACATTCATATTGATTCTCTGATTATTTCCAACGTTGTTCTGAATTCCCAGTAATTATTCTGATCCCAAGTTTCTTTCTATTTAACTATTGTTCTATTATTTCATTTATATTCAAGTAAGACCAATGTTTTTTATTTTATTATTGTTCATTGATTTTTTTAAAATTTTATTTCAATTATATTTCCTCTATTCCCTATGTTAAAATCTATATTGAAAATTTTAGCAGATCTTCATAGGGATAGGGATAAATATTAAGATTTTAACTCATCAATGAATCTCTAACTCAATGCTTGGGTAAATTATTTGGTAATGAAATCCAGTTATTAATTAAATCATATCCCATTTGATTTCATGAACTAGTTCTAAGGGAATATATGGGAATAACACTAACGTAAATAGAATGATTGAGACTTGGACCAATAGTTTGATTTCTTTTTCTCCATTATAGGTGTGTTTAATTCATCTAGGTTGAATACCACATATGGAAAAAGTGTATTTGTTGGATTTGGTAGAAATATTTTTCCTAAATAAACCCAACTTAATGAATCTTAAATATACAGTTATTTTAATATGATAGGTCATCCCTTGTTAAATACATGGATATCCTCTGCCCAAGATCCCTGAAATTGATCCCAAACCGTTCTCCTATCAACATTAGTTTGATCAATTTTCATAGAGTAAAACCAAACCACATAGAATTATCATGAGTAATACATTATATGTTCTAATCCGTAGGTCAAAAACTATTTTCCTCACTTCCTTATGGTTTTGACCCGAGACTTACACTATTATTCAAACCATTGCAATCATGCTAGTTAGACTAAGTATAAATTTTATATTGATCATTCCTCTGAGGAACTAAAAATGTAGTATGGTCCAATAAAATTTTAGCATTATTTCTAGGGAGTCTCTTTAGCATGGATGCCTCCAGTAAGGACCTAGGATTAACTCACAACACTTCCAATTACCATTAATTTTTACAACTTCTGTATGTTGATTAATCGCTTCATCTATTCTAGACTTTTAGTTCATGGACCATGATCCCCAAAATCATTCAAATATCCTAGGACATCAAGAAACTCTTTATTTTTGTAACCAATATAGAGAAACAATTTTTGTCCTATAATATTTCAAAAAAATTGACTATAGTAATCTTACTTCTCCCAATAAGGATAATTCTAAATTTTTGGCTATCAACACACATAAATTGTGACAATTGATTTAGGATAACACCATTATTGAGTATCTCTTTCCATAAATTAGTGGGTTTTGGCCAATTTCATTTGTCCACCAATCTAGGTTCTCACCTTCAAAATAAAACATGGCCTCAATAAAATGATCTAGAACATAGGTCAATTTAGTGCACATCAGAATGAGGACCCATATGAGAATCTATAAAATTTCCCTAAAGTATGTGACACCTTCATGTAAAAGGTTTATCTTCTCATGCCATATATATTATGTTATTTCCCTTATCCTTTCACGAAAAACCAATGACTGTCATAAAGGTCAAGCTTTTGATTCTGCTACCATATGGGATAACCTAGAAAATAAATTCTTAGTTAAATATTTCCCACCTATAAATACCTAAAATCTTTGAAATGATATTAATAATTTCTATCAGGAAGATGGATAACCATCCTTGGGGAATGTGACTAGTTTAAGGAGATGACATGAATATTCCTTCACCATAGGATTAGTGTCTAGAAATAGATTAAAACTTTTTACCACGGATTAAAAGTAAATGCTTACAACATTTTTATACCTTTGTTAATGGTGATATTGTGTTGAAGACACCATAAGTTGGTATGTCACCCATTTATGTACTCTCACATAATGTTATCCCTTGAAAAGATGAGAAAAGTCATATAAGGCATGGGTTGCACCAAGTAGAAGAGAGCACCCACCTTGTAGCCCAGGTTGAATCTCTCACTAAAAATATAGAAAAATTCAAATTTACCCAACCCAATAACCATGACCTTCCCTTATTATTAATATTAATGCATGTGATATGTGTGGAGGCCCAAAACTATACTAGGACATTTGAGATGGAATGGAAGGGAATCAGATACAAGATTGTAATCATGTGACTTATAATCAGCAATTTAAACTCTACCATAAATCCTACTACCAATAGAGACTCATTCGAAAACAAACTAGTCAAGGTTATTATTTAAAGAGGGTTTATCCAAATCCATAATGAAATCAAATACCACCTGGGTTCCCTCGTCAGAAATAATCTCATTAAATATAAAAACTACACCCCATGGATATTAGCTCTTTTAGGCTTAACAACAATAGTTAAAAAAATAAATTATTTAGATAACTAGACACAACACTACCACAATATCCCATTTTGAAAATAATCTCTCTACGTTTTTCAGAACTTATGTCAATGAATGAGAATTTAATAGATAGAAATGAAAAATAAAAGGGATGTCATATGAAATATTTAATAAAAGGATGATATATTTTCAAAAACTCTCTTAGATCAACTACTGGTAAAAGTTCATAGAAAACCCATGTCTCATCCAAGAGAGGAGTATATGGTTTTGGTCCTTCAAAGTAGAAATGAGTTGTATTTTTAATATCCTTATAAAAGAAATAAATATAGTATAGAATATACATATCCAAACGTAATAATATATAAAAACTAAATTACTAATAAAGCTAAATAAAAACAAACACATTAAATATAAAATAAAGGAAATAATCAACAATCAGAGCATCCAATTGATGAATTTATTTAAGAGTAAATACTACCATAGAATCCACATGTTGGAAAACCAAATAATATGTTACAAGGGAAGATGGAGGATAAGTATAAAAATATCATTGACATGTTCAAACAACTACGCATCAATATTTAAATTGCTAAATTTATTTCATAGATAGCATATTATACAAAATTCATAACGTAGTTACTTTAAAATAAGAGAAAAAAGGAATAATTTGGTTTTTATTTATTTGAATGAAGAGTGATATGTGTTTTTTCAACAAAAAAATCAATATAATACGTGTGACCCTATGAGTTTCTCAATTCCATGCACTATCTACTCATGAAATTTTAGAAAAGATTTTATGTGTCTAGGTGTGAGAATAAATCTCATGTAGATGAGTGTTTTTAATATATTATGAGTTGAAGAACAAAATATGGCTAGGGTATTACAACAGATCACTGATAGATTTTCTATGTGACCTCATGAAATTATTGAGTAAGTTTTAGTCATTTATAGAACATTAACTTCACCAGCTAAAATTCTAATCTAATACTTTGAGAAATAGGGTGATGTCCCCATAATTATATAGTGACCTTTTTTATGACTTGTAAATATCTCGTTTTCATAAATCAAGGTAATCTAATCTTGTAAATATGTGAAGAACATGTATTCTTTGATGTTGTCAAAGAAGAAAGGAAAGGGATATATTTTCTTGAGTGTCAAGATATTTTTATGTATGAGGAAGAAATTGATCATATGGATCTTGAAAATTAGATGGATACCTTGTACCCTAATAAATAGGATAGTGATGATTATGCAGAGATTTAATACATTATGCCTCTAGAAAGTGACTCCATCCTATATTTCACATTTTTGATCATCAAGAAGCCATTGTGGGAACTTAAGACACTACCAATAATTCCAAAATACACATTAATAGATACTAATTCTGATATCCTAGTAATTATAAGAAAAGATCTATCTAAAAATAAATAAGAGAAACTAATGATAGTCCTTATGAGTCATAATATCTATTAGATTGGTGTTTTTATGATATAAAGGGGATTGTCCCCATGATCTTCACCCAAAAAATTATAGTAGAAAAAATCTCAATACCAAAAATCCAACCTCAAATGTGACTCACCCCATCTATAAAATAAGTGTTCAAAAATCCTATTAAGAAAAATTTGGATATTAGAATCATTTATTCTACATTATATACTAAATGGCTGAGCCTATTAGAAGTGGTTCCTCATAAGGGATTCCTTACCGTGATAATGAATACTGCAGATGAATTAATCCCTACTAAAACCATCAGTTGATAGTGATTCTATATAGTTTAAAAAATCTCAATACAGTGACTAGGAAGGAAAATATTCATACACCATTTATGGATCAGGAGTTTTAGTGGTCATCTAGGAATTAAATTTACTATTTATTTTAAAGATATTTAGTATGCAATCACAACCCTATTGACTTGATTGATTATTCAAAAATATCACTGATCTGTCTATTTGAAACCATCTTGTATCGATGAATTTCATTAAAAATGTATAATTCATATAAAACATTCTAGTGGTTCATGACATGTATCTTCCATGATATAGAGAATGAGTTTTTAGATATTTTTATGGATGAATTATTAGTTTATAGATGATCCTTAGATGTTTTTTGAGCAATTTAGAACTCATAATACTACAATATGAATCAAAATATCTTTTTCTAAATTGAGAGAAATTTCAATTCATGGTAAAAGGAGTAACATTCCTCGAGCATAAAATTTTAACACATGAAATAAATATTCCAAAGTAAAAAATAAATTCCATCAAAGAGTTTCTTAAAACCACAACTATAATGGGAATCAAGAGTTTTATAGGTTGTTTAGGATTGTATAATCAATTTTTGAACAACTTTTCTCAAATATCCTGACCACTAACACGTGTACTAGAAAAATAAATCACTTTTTAACATAGATAAGAGTGTCTGTGAAACTCAATAAATTAACATGGTGGAAACTCCTATTATCATATTTCCTATTAGGAGAAGTACCTATAGTTAATGTGTGACATGAGTGACTTATAAGTAGGTGTTTCCATATGACAGTAGGTTGGATGTATTTTCAGACATATCTACAACTCTATATAGAATCTCAATGATGTGATAAAAAAACCCCAACTTTATGGAAAGAGCTTCCTAAAGTGGTCATCACTTTCAAAATATTCATATCATACATCAATCTATTTAGATCTATTGTCTACCTAAACCTTCTATCATTGAAATACCTTCTGAGTAAAAAAGGATTCCAAAACATGGTTGATGTGGTGGATCATTCTACTAAAATAAGTTGACATTAATTTAAAATATATTAAAGGGAAGAAAATTTATATCATTGTACACCTATCTAGGAACAAAATACCCAATGTTTAGGATGATGATCTAGAAATCTTGGATGAATTACATCATGAAACCATATTTTACGTGATCTTTCAAGAATGACTATAGTTTTCAATCATAATAATCTATTTATCCACAAGTAACCTCTATCAACATTTTTTTATCAGAAATGAATGTATTTTTTATTTGATGTTATTCATTATTAATTGGATGATCTACTATTATTTAATAAATTTAGGGATGGTTCAATTTTAAATTGCATCATAGAAGATGAAATTTAGATTTTATTAGATATTTTACATGAATTTCCAATAGGATTCCTCCATGGGTTTGATTTTACCGTAGAAAAAAATACTTCAAATTGTATTTTATATCCCACTCTTCATCGGGATTCTCGGATCTTCATGTAGAGCTATGACAAGTTCCAAAAAATACGCACTATTGGAAAACATAATAAAATTCCACTAATTTCAGTTTTGGAAGTTTAAATCTTTGGTGTATGGGGGATAGAATTTATAGAAGCATTTTCCAATTCCTATAGAAATATATATATCTTAAAGTGTGTAAAAATCTATAAATTTTGGAAGAAAATAAATCTACCGCTCTTATCACACAAGAAAACTTATAATGATTTTTATAAAGAAATTTTTTTCCATTATTTGGAATTCCTAGATTACTCATTACTGAACTAGGAGAACACATCAGTATTCAATCAATAAAATATTTTTTTTTTTAGAAATATAGAGTTCGATATAAAACCTGAAAACCATTACACATCTAAAGTATAATAAAATTGGAATAATCTAATCATGAAATACTAAAATTCTCGATAGAATAGTCAATGCATGTCAGAAATATATAAGTATGAAATTGGATGATTCCCTTTTTTCTTTTTGAACTCCCTTCAAATTACCCATCTGTACAACTCCTTTCTAACTTTTATATGGAAAATCATGCAACATATTAGTTGAATTAAAACACCAATCATTCTAGGGAATAAAAAATAAATTTGGATTCTTGGAAATCTAGGAATCATAATAACTTATAATTAAATGTTCTTATGGAAATTATAAGGGATGCATATGAAAACACTAAAATCTATAGATATGAGAAAAACATGGGAAATACTAAAACATCAGATTAAGGGTATTCAATCTAGGGGCCAAGTTGATTTCTTCAATTAATGACTAAAATTATTCCCATAAAAATCAAATTAATAATAGTCAAGCTTGATTGAATTATCAAAGTCTTCCCCTATGGAACTATATAAATTTGAAAATCATATGCCCCATACATTAAGTTTAATTTATTGTGGTTGAATATTTACTTTGATAAATTTCAATAATATCATCTCTTATATTTAAATTTCACTTAATTTAATGGGATATATATCTCCAAACATTAAATGTAGCACATAAAATGGGGAAACCCAGGTTTTTTCCATTGGGAATATTAGTGTCATTGAATATTGTTAAGTTTACTTTCCCTAGCTGTGTGGTGAGAATACATTCAAATATATCTATATATCGATAGTTAATATACAATATAATATTATCTTTAACACCATAAATTTAATATTTATCAAAAGTATGTGTTGGGTCCATGTTTGATGAAGATGCATTTTTTGGGGCTGAGAGTTTTTTTGAATAAATTTGGCAAGATTATTTTTAAAACATGGTTTTTTTTGAAATAGTTGTTTTTTTATCTTACAAAAAGTCAATTCACATTGTAATGTTTTATTTGAAAATAAAATTAAATGGAGATGACATGAGATTAAAATATTGTACATAGTTTCCCTAATAAATTTTTTGAAAATATTGGAAGGAGTTTCCTTAATATGTTTTTGAAAAATAATTAGACTGATTTTCCTTCAGAAATTTGTTGAGAAATATCGAAAGAATTTTCCTTGTGAAATTTATGGAAAAGGATAATATGTGGTTTTCTTGATAAATTTGCATAAAAATATTGATAGGAGTTTGGTTATAAAATTTGGGGGAAAATATCAAATAGATTTTACTTAATAAATTTATGGAAAATGATCAAACTGAGTTTTCTTAATAATACTATGAGAAAAGATTTAACATATGTAGAAGGAAATGAAACACCAAATATCATGATGATTTTTTATAATGAATGTTTCATAAATCATGAGTTACAAAATCTCTTGATCAACACATTTGGAAGAAAGTGGAAGACAATTTGTTTCCTGTGTAAAGTCAAATATATTTTCAGATGAGGAAAGTGCTTAAAATGTTTAAAAGTTATTATTGTATTAAGTCAGTGATATATATTTTTGTATGACTTTAAGGTAATGGAATGTGTCCTAAGAATGAATCTATGATGAAAATTTTCAGATGGACCAAGTTAAACTTTCTAAGGAACATTTCTGACAAGAATTTTTTTGAAAAACAAAGTGAATTGTTTTGTGTATATTTTTAATGAACATTTCCAAAGAACATTTTTTTAAAATATTCCATACTAAAATATTATATTAACATTCAAGATAAAACAAATATATTTTTTTTTGGAGAAAAATTATTTATAAATTATTTATAACGATATAAAATGTGAAGGTGTTAATATGGTCTTTTATTATTCTAAAAATTAGGTGGTAACATTGTGATTATCACTAGGTTTTAAGAAAGTATTAATGGTGGTTATAAATGTCTCAAATTATGACTTTTTTAGTAGGAGTTTGAAATTTTAGTTTCCATCAATTCATGAAAATAAATTCTAGTTCCTTCCTTAATGATTTTTAAAACACCGATATAAAGGGTGAAAGTGGAAATATGGTTTTGACTAGTCTTGTATGAAAAAGGTGGGAAGTGCTAAATAATTAGTTTCAAAAAAAAATTATGGATGAAATTGTAAAATCTACTTTTGCGCAAGATGATTCCAACTAAAGAATATCTTGGTTGAGGAAAAAAATAAGTAGAATAGAAAATTTAAAAATAAAATAATTTTGGATTTAAAAATTTTGGACATAAAATTTTTGGATGGAAAATTTTTGAGCATAGAAATTTTTGACATACATATTCCAGGAAAGTAGATTCAAAATAGAAAAATTCAATATGGAAAGATTATTGACGGAAAAGTCTCAGAATTAGAAATAATAAGTACTTATTTTATACTAGGTATAAAATTTGAGAATATTTTTTACAAGAAGATAAAATTTAACGCTTTTACAAGATGAATATTGAAAACATTATGAGCCTATTGGTGAAGGTTTAAAAAGTTGTTATGAAATCCTTATTAAATTTTTCATTTCTATAAAAATTACATGAGGTATTTGTTTGATAAAATTTCAATGGAATATAAGTATATTAAATAATTATCGTAACCACATAAAAGGATTATATTCGTGTTGATTGTGTGGTATTTCATTATCTTCAAACCATTCCAAGGACTAACTGAACATTTTGAGTAGTGAACCTTATAAAATATTATTTTCATGTGGTTGTACTTGTGAGTCTATTTTCATCAAATTTTTAACTATTTAAAATGATAATAAGTTTTCGTCAAAATAAATAAAATATAAAATAAAAATAGAGCATTTATTCACCCCACCCCCTCTTATTGGCTAAATATATCGTTTTTTTATCATTAAAATGCGTATTATAGGTAAGGTTCCCTCATAAAATCTTTGTGAAATCGGAGGAATATATATGTTGTTGTGGATGTTTCGAATTCTAAAAAAAAGTTAGTGGATTCCCATTTTCAATGGAATGAAAAATCATATCTCAAAATATAAAACTTTTTATACCTTATGTCTCTCTATTATGAAGTTATTGAAGTTGCGATGAACGATTTGACTCTTCATACTGAGAATATTCTTCTAACAACTATGAATAGGAAAATTTTTGACAATGAAAGGCATGTAATAAATGTTATACTTTCCTCACTATATGAAAGTGAGTTTCTTAGAGTTATATAATTTGGTATGACTAAAGGTATCTTGGAAAATTGGATGAATATAAATGAAGAAAATAAAAAATATAAGAATGAGAAGTTATAAATCTGGAGGTTGATGCATGAAGATATCAAAATGGGTGACTATGAATCAGTTGGTTTATTATTTATAGGAGTTAATGACACTATAAGCACCCTAAGATTTCTTGGTGAGAATATTTAAGACTTAATTATAGTTGAAAAATCATACGAACTCATCCTGGAAAGTTTTATGCCAAAGATTAATTTTTGGAAGATAGAGATAATGAAACTCTCTCTCTATATGATTTACATAACACTATATTAATATATAAAATGTGAAGATACAATGTTATGAAATTTAAGGAAAAATTGATTGAGAAATATCCATCAAAGATGCCTATAACAAAATATGTAAGAAAGTTATTTAAAATGAATTATTTAGTCACTCTACCACTGAAGATGAGTTTTGTAAAAATTGTGATGAATTTTTGTCCATGTTTTTTAAACTTTTAAAAGTTTCACAAAAATGTACGAATGTAATTTACCACAAAAATTATTTAGATATATAGAAATTTACACATTCCTTGAAAATTTATCTTAGAATAAGGAAGATGAATAAAGTGATGGATATTATAGTAACACTATAGTATAATTTAATAATAACGTAGAAAAATCATAATCTTATATCAAGGGTAAAGATAAAACGATACCAAAATCTAAAATGGGAATTTTTTTTCTAAATATGATTTTGATTAAATAGTGATTATGAAGTTGAAAAATCAGTGATAAATATATTAAAAATACATTAATTTCAAAAGTTAGTCATGAATATTTCAAAAATAATTAAATTAGTAGTTCAAAATAAGAAGAAACTTAGTTAAAGATTATGGTGAAAAGAGAGTTGAAATATTGTCTTCAAATTATTGTAACACTTGAAATATTGATCAAAATATTGAAAAAGAAAATTTTCTACTAAAAAACCAAGAATATATTCTTGAATAGAAATCCAATTGCCTAAGATAGATTTATAATAGGCAAAACATGATTTATGGGAATAAATACCTTAATTTATAGCCTGAAGAAAAATAGAATGTAATGGAGGATGAGTTAAAACATAATCAATAAAAAATTTCTAAAGTTGATTAAGGAATATTATATTTACAAATATTGTGAAAGTGATTATATGTGTAAACTAATGGAGGTTTACCAAAAATTATCTTAAAAATATGATAACGATGGTGATGTTATTCAGAATAATACGAATGTTGAGAAAACTATGTATATAGCTAAAATAAAAATTATTGAAAAACAAAAAGTTTCTAATGTTAAAAATATTATCCAAAAGTTTCTACTCTTGGTTATTCTTTTATGATTGAGATGAAAATTTTAGTAAGGAACCAAAACATTGGTGTGCAATGAAATACCATAGTGTAAGGTAATAATGTTGAAGAATAGGAGATACAAAACTACAAAAACATGTAACATAAGGATGGATATGTGATTTCTATGGTTACTTCATGAATTTTGAAGGATTTGGGAATAAATCATATATGTGTTGGTTTATCCCCCAACATTACAGTGAAACTATTTGATGCTAAAGGTAAAGATTGAGGGGCCCTTAAACCACTCAAATAATGAAACTTGATAAATTTGGTGTGTAGAATGAAAATTGATTCCAACCATTGGGAACTATTTTTGAATGTTTTGAACAACATTTACATCCTATAAAATGATGTCTTCTCATTATTCCAGTACAACAAAAAAATTTATTAATAATCTCAGAATCTGGAGGTGGAGAAAGAAAAATCCAATGAAAAAAGTTCTTGTTGTTGAAACTTCTCTCAATGCCACAAAAATGAAAATGAATTTGGATGTTTGATAGTTGATTGTCTTTACATATTATAAGATATTTGAAGCTATTTTATAATGTGATTAATTTTTTTAGAAGTTATAGTGACTTTTTTAAATGATGATTTCCTCAAAATAAAATGTGTTGAGTATGTAATTATTGGAGAAGAAAATTTTAAATCCAAAATAGCCTTGTTTTTTAATGGGTTGAAATAGAACTGATTAAGAGTTTCAAAAATTTGAGATGATGGTAATAAATTTTTTTTAATAAAATATATATTTTTAGTTAAAATAATATAATATAGAAATATTTTGTATGAATAGACAATGAACCAAGGGAGATTTGTTTCAAGTTTGATGTGGTTAAATTTCATGTTTTCTTAGTATAATGGAATAAAATCAACTATAGAATAAAATAATAGGCTAAATGTGTCATATAAATATATGTACATTAATATATAGATATATTACTCAAGATATTCTTGACATGAAAAAAAAGACAATGGATTTGATTTATTTTTTAGAAAGAGAGGATTACAAACTCACTATACAAGAAAGGTGAGTTTCCAACAACTCAACCTGGGAGTTTATACATTCTAATATTACTATGTTAATGAGTAATCAATCAATACATGGTGATAAGATCTTTATTTATTTTATTTATGAAAATTCTTCTATTAAAATGATTCCATTTTTTAAACATAAATCACAGTCTCAAAAAAAATGTTTAATAATTTCAAGAGAAATGTAGATAAGGAATGTAGATATTATATGATGAAGTTATGAACTGATAATGGTTGTGAATATAAAAATAATGTGTTTAGATATTGATTTAGAAAACATGTAATTCATCGTGATCATAGTTCACTATACAAACCACAACAAAACTATTTTTCTGGAAGAAAACAGTAGAAGTCTTATTGAAATGGGGTAAAAAATATTGATCAATCATGATACTTCACATTATTTTTTTGAATAATTATATCAATATAATGGTTTATATTAATAATTATTGTTTTTACATAATAAAAACTAGTATGCCTCTTTTTTAAATGTTCCATAATGAATCCTCAAGTTTAAAACCTTGAAGGATGATGAGTTATCCCTGCATTATAAAATTCAATAGTGTAATACTCGGAAAGTTTTATTAGAGATGTGTTGATGGAATATTTCTTTGATATTATATTAATGGTATAGGATAAAAGTGTTTTAATAAATAAACTGGAATTATAGTTGATTATATATATTTAAAATTTCATTATAAATCTGATGAAATCAATTTAAAAACTAATATAGATTTGGAAAATGAGGGGGTTATAGTTGAAAAAAATAAAAAAGGTTTAAATGATAATAACATAGTTGAAGATGAACATGTGGGGGATTCATGGTTATTTATATCAATTGATGATGATCAAATTCATACATATCATCCTAGGCTAAGGAAATAGGTGGATGTTAAAAAATCATTGGAGATCAATGTAAATAGGTTCACACCAGAATAGCTTCAATGTCTATTTTACATACTTCTTTATATTTACAAGTTTTCCCAAAGGATATAGATGAAACATGAGAAGAATCAAGAGAGGATTTATTATATGAATGAATATTTGGATCAATTTTAGAAAAAAATATATTACGGAAATTTTACCCAAACCAAATTATAAAAATATTTTTTTACACAAGGGGTGTTCCTGAATAAGTTGAATGAAGAAGGTGAGGTGATAAGAAACAAAGAATGAATGGGTTGTGACGGTTACTCCCAAATTAGAGGCAATGATTTTAATAAGTATTTTTCGCTAGTGGAAAGATTATAAACTTCTAGAGTCACTCTTGATATCGTTGCATATTGACGTTAATTTTTTTTTCAAATGGATGTAAAGTCATATTTTCTTAATGGAGAACTTGATGTAGTCATTTATATTAAAAAACCATGTATATTTGTGATTAGGAAATATGAATTTTATGTTTTTAAGTTGAAAAAGGATTTGTATTTGTTAAATAAAGCACCAAGATGTTATTATTACAAATTCAAAACCTACTTAAGGAAACTGAACCTCATTAATGGAAAAATTGATAGTAATTTATACATGAATGAAAATAAATAAATATCTTTCATTTTTATTGTTTATGTTTGTGATATAATATTTTCTAGTATGGATGATGAAACTTTTGAGATGTATACTAAAGAGATGAAGAAGTTATTTGAGAATACCATGTTCGGAGAAATGAAATATTTTCTTCGCATGAAAATCTCATAAAAGAAGAAATATATTTTCTTATATCAAGGAAAGTATGATAAAACATACGTTTATTTAATTATAAAATAGAATATATCAAAACTAGATTCGACACCAACTTATGTGGGACCAATGTTGTCAAAATATGGTGAAGTATGGGATGTAGATATTAAGGAGTTTAGGAAGTTGGTTAGAAGTATTTTATATTTTATGGATTCAAGGCTAGATATTGGGTTTGTAATTACCATATGTTTATGTTTTCAAAGTGATCCAAAATATTCACATATCATGGAAGGAAAATTAATTCTATGATATATCAAATTTATAACTGGTTTTTGTATAAAATATGAAAGCTCCAAAAAATTCTTTGTTTGGTTACACATATGTTAATAGGTCTGGAAGTGTTGATGATAGATGATACCCATATAGTGTAGTTTTCCTTCTAGGGGGAAGGTTGTTTTATTTAGAAACTAATGAAAAAAATATATAACTCTAGACATGGAAAAAGCTTATTATAATTTTTCCACTCAATATACAAAACAACTTATGTGGAAGATGGGTCGGTTGAAATATTTTTTAGAAGAAGTGATGTTACCCTAACTCTTGGATTGTGATAATAAAAGTGGTATAAATCTCCCCGAAAATAAATTGTAGTTTTCCTATTAAAATCATATAGATATCATATATCACTTCATCAAAAGTCATGTAGAATATAATGAACTAAAGATATGGTATGTTCCTATAATAGAATATGTTCTTGATATATTCACTAAAACACTACTGAAGAAATTTTTTTATAAATAGATATTGAATATGGATGTACAACCTCCCTCTCTTAAGGATAAGGTGTGTGTTTTCTATCCACTATGCCATATTTCCTTTAGATAGTGTATTCAAGGTGGGTAATAAGTTACATAAACCTATTCACTGGTATGTGATTAACCATTTAAAGGATAGAATATATTTAGGGGGTTTCTAAAAGGGTAAGCTATGATTTCAGTATGTGTGGATTATTTTTACAATTTTTTGAAGTAGATGTAGGAAATTGTTTTATCACAGGAAACTTTTGTAAAATTTAGAGGTTCAAGGAAATGGGTAATGGGAATGTGTGGAAGAATATGTTTTGTAAGTCACTGTTTATAGAAAAGATGGTATTTCTATTAAATGATTGTGGTTGCATACATCAATTTTAATCACAAGTGATTATAATTACTTAATAAGAAATACAAATTATGAGTTACAAAGTATTAGATATTTATCATTCTTAGTTGAAAATACAATATAATGTAGAAATTTTTTGGGGCAATGTTGGATGAATTTGTTTTTTAGGTTATTGGAAGTATATTTAATGATGTTTTGGTGGATTATTTTTGGAAAATAATTTTTTATGGAAATGGATGTGATTTTATTTATTAATAAAAATCACTACAAATTGTAATGTTTTCTTAAAAATAAAATTGAATGGAGATGTCATTGAAGGAAAAATATTTTACATATTTTCCTAAAGAAAAAATCAAAAAATATTTGATAGAGTTTCCCTAAGAAATTTTTAAAAAATAAGAGGGTGTATATATAAGATTTTTTTTGGAAAACATCAAATAGTGTTTCCTTAAGAATTTTTTGGAAAATGATTTCACAGGCTTTCCATAAAAAAATTTTAGAAAAATATAAAACACAGTTTATATATTAAATTTTCATAAATATATCAGACAAAAGGAATTTCTATAATAAATTTTCAGAAAAATTATTAGATGGAATTAACATTAGAAATTTTTAGAAAAGGATCAGATAGAGTTTCTTTAAGAAGTCTCTAAGTAATGATTTACCATATGTGAAAGGTGGTGAAAATCCAAATCTAACTATGCTTTCATATTATTAAAATTTTCAACATCATGAGTTATAAAATTTGATGATCCATGAGTTTAGTAGAAAGGGATAGGTAAATTTTTGGGCGTACATATTTTTAAATATTCTTTGGTGAGGAAATTGTTTTAAAATGTTTTGATGTTGTGGTTTTATAATGTCTATGATGTATATTTTATGAAATCTAGAAAAAATTGGAACATTTCTGAAAAACTAAAACTGGAGGAACATTTTTGGATGGAAAAATTGAAAATTTTATATGGATATTTTAGATGAACATTTTCAGATAGACTGTGAAAATTTCTAATGAACATTTTGGATACAAATTTTGGTCAAAAATTTTAGATAAGTATTTCATATAAACATTTTAGAAAAACACTTTTGAACAACATTTTTCCATATAAAAGTTTTATGATATAAAATTTATTATGAAATATTTTTAATGATATAAAATGTAATGATTTTGGGATGGTATTTTATTATTCTATAATACATGTAGTAAAATCATGGTTCTCCCTAGGTTTTCATAATTTTTTAAGGAATATTATGTATTTCTAAACTTATAAATTATTTGAGAGACAGTTTTGAAATTTTATTTTTCATTGAAGCAGAAAAATAAATTGCAGTTATCAACTTTTATATTTAGAGTGCACCTATATAAAGTGAGCAAGTTAGAGTACTGTTGAGACTACTCTAGTTTGAAAAAAGGTGGAAGTTATAGACCACTATTTTAGGAAAAATTCTCAATGAAATTCTAAAATCCAGTTTTGATCATGTTTTTTTCAACTGTGGAACATCTTGGTTGAGGGAGAAGTTTTGATCATATAGAAAAATTATGGATTGAAAATTTTTTAATAAAAAATTTAGGGAAGAACAATTATAAATAGATAGATTTAGGACGGATAGATTCAAGTTAGAAAAATTCTATAAGAACATATTCTGTATAGACAAATTTTGGATAGGGAAATTCTGAATAGAATAATTTTGAGTGGTAAAATTCCATACAGAGAAAGAAAATAAAGTTATTATCTACTATGAGGTAAGAAAGTGATGATTTTTTTAATGAATATAAACATTAATGTTCGTTCAAGTAGTACTGTGATAACATTTTGAGATTAATGGTGAAGGTTTCTAAAGTTGATACAAAATATTTTTTAAATATTTTATCAGTGAAAAAATCACATGCATTATTGTTTTGATGAAAGTTAAATGAATGTGTAAGGATATTCCATTATTTTTTTAACCATAAAAAATGTTATTTTTTTTCTTTTTGATTTTATGGTATTGAATTATTTCTAAATCCTGACAAGGATTATCTATACTTATTGATTAGTGAACCAAATAAATTCTTTTGTTTGCATTGTATTTATTGAGATTTTGTTTTTAAAAAAATTATAACTCTTTAATAATATAATAATTTTGTTTCTTAAGAAATAAATCATTAAAATAAAATGAGATCATTTATCCATCCCCCCCCCAAATTAGTGATCACATAGATCTTCATTGGGCCTTTCGGACTCAACTCGCACTACTTATGTTATAATTTCAAAATTTATGTCACAAGATTCGGAACTAGTATATTTAACTAATAAATAGAGGGTTTATGGAAATAGCAACCAAACCATATCCTAGCCCATTGATCCCTAGGAAAACCTTCATCCAATGCTTCCTCCTTCCCCAACTACTTTATCCTCATCTCTCTTCACTTCTGATCCTTATCCTTCACATCCATATACACCACCTTTGACCCACTTAACTACCTATGGTGAAGATAATGGGAAGTAGATAGCATACACCCCCCAAGACTAGAGAAAGAGAACTCCTATAGCCAAAAATCCATCCTAGGATCCATTTCTTGTACCACCACCACTGTATTCCGCCAAACATTTATCCCCATAAGATTTTTCATTTCAGCCTACATCCTAGAATTCTCATTCCCTTGTCCAGCCTTCTTAGCTTCACTAATGGCTTCATTTTTTGGACCTTAAATAGGAATTCTACTTAGATAATTTTCAATATAAGCCTATGTAGACCAATAAAACATTATATTTGGAAACCCTAAAAAATATCCTTGTGGTCGGTAAAGACATATAATTCCTCTACATGATCCACCCACCATGAAGATCACCCAGCTAAGGGGTTCGACTATAAGAATAATTCATAGTTATCTAACAAATTATTGTATTGAATGAGGTGAATCATATAGGTCCATTGCTCATATTTTTTTGTTATTCATATAATATCCATGGGAACCGCTACCATGAACATGGCCTACCAGTTTTGACTTTTATTATGAGGTTCAGGATAAGAGAGAACATATAATCCCCAAGGGAGGATACTTCATCATACATATGACCCGTAATTTAGTTTTCTTGACTCATTATATCGACTCTCCACCGTTGGAACGATCTATTATATTAACAACATCCTACTCCATAATATGAGATACTCTGAATGGTTGGTGGTCATTATGATTTGGAATATGACTACACTGACTGAACCAAAGAGAAACCTCCTATTGATACCTCAACATCCCTTTTAGTCCATTATAATTAGACTATTCCAATGCTGATCATTACTTCCTCTACTTCTAGGTCATATTTTTTCATCATCGCCACTTTGGTATGGTTGAGATGTTGTGCGAGGGGGGTGGGCTCAATTGTTTTTTTGATAAGTAGAAAACAATGTTAAAACACTTGTAGATCTACTTTTGTAAGACCTAGGAGATTAATTTCCCTTTTCCACCCACTAATACTACACTACCTACCACAACTACACCCACCGACCCCCACCCTTCAACTGTCGGGCTAACATTCAGCTCCATTCACATTCCATCAACCTTATATCCTACGACAACACTAATCAATCTTCCCCTAGAGATAAATGGATCTACTACTATATGGGAATTATTAGTGGAGAAAACATCATAAAAAAGTTACCTTTTATCTAGGCTCTACATTAGGTTATATACCTCAATCCATATTCCACACAAATGACCTTCATCTAGATTAGCACCTACCCTCCTCCAATATCTAATTCAATACCACTAGTGGTGACTAAACTTGTTTCCAACAACATAGAACCACATACGTTGGTCAATCCACCCTCCCCCACCACCATTGTTGACATCAATATGTAAGGGTAGATCAATCCACCTAGAGCTAGGGAGGGGACCACTAATACTGATTGTGAAGATTCTGTATGTTCTTATAATTTTTGAACCATTGCACTCCCTCCCCTTATTTGTATTGGTTTATTTTAGATTCATTATATTAATATCCCCACTTTGTATCTTCTACTTTATATTATGTATGGTATGAAATTTTTTTCTCTTATTTCACTTATTAATCAATACTCATTCATCATGTATATGACTATGTGATATATCACTCTTTTTCATCCTCTATCACCTTTGATGTTCAATTAGGCTTCTAATTAGTCTACCCCATGAGGTATTCCCTCATTTAGTTTTACCCTAGAATATCCATCTAGGTTCTACCTATATGATTCATTAACCGTATTCCATCTTTGGTTCAACCATTTTTGAGGTGGTGAATCCTTTGAAGCATCCATTATAGCTGGAGGACACTACCTCTAGTTCCCACAAGGGGTCAAGGACCACTGATCCAATGGACTTCTATGATTTATCCTTATCTATTCATTATGAAAAAATCATTACAAGGTCTTTTTCAAAGAAAACCCATAGTTTGGTTTTTTATGTATTGGTTATATTTTATTTTGTTTTTTCTTTTCTTTTTTAAGGTCATGTCTGCTAAGATCTAATTTGGACACATATTTATACTCATTTACATGAATTTATATGATATGATTTTAATTTTCAATCTTTTTTTAATCTTCCCATGAATATAATTTATATTTCAAATATATCTTATGAAATAATCATTTCTCCTGTGTAGGGTTTTTCTCTCTCAAACATCTTTTGGGTAGTCCAGATTCAAATCCTCTTCCAACATTTTCCCCCAAGGAATGACATTCCATTCAAGTACATATTGATTACATACTATAATTTCTTTTTTTTCAATTACTTATTTATCTCGTGTTGTTATTATCACCCCCACATCAGTTCCACAATAGTACGAACACTTTCTCATTTTAAGTGCTGGGAGGGGGGAATTTTTATGTTTTATTATATTTTAACCTGGATTTTTTCTTATTATCAATAGTTTAGGTGAAACATTTCATTAGAGTAATTGATTAACCTAAATATCATTACACCATATAAATAAAATAAAAACTTTTGACAAAAATTGTTAAAATCAATTATTTATTTCTATTCATAATGTTAGCATGATTTTTAAGTCTAGTGTTTTAATTCTGACCCAAAATTTCTAGAATATTTTATTATTTTAATTACCAATTCTTACAATTCCCTGATTTATTTCCCCTTTTATATGTATTGTCATTACAGATATGATTGTGTTCCTCATGGTTCCAACTATTTTTTCATCATATTTCTTGAGAGATATATGGTAAATGTATACCTTTTATAATATGCATTCTTATCATTTCAAGACAATGACTAAACAAATAAACTGTTAAAATGATTGAGGAAGTTTGATTTTTTAGACCTATTTATTTATTCCCACCAATATATCAACCCTAATGTTGGTTTTTTACATGATTTTCATTTGAATAAGTGTGGGTGAGGTAGTCATTTCAGTTGGACACAAGATTCTTACATCTAGGGAGATATGTAGATATAGTTTTCTTGAATTCCAGGATGTGGCCCACTACTACTTATGATATATCAAGGTGACTATCGTGTTTCTAAAAAATGGTTCATGTACTTAGAAGGCCAAAAATCCCCATTACCAGTCCTATTAATCTTAGAAAATATCATATGTGGTTAGATGGTGTATATGAGATCTATCCTAAACATGACTTTAAGGGAGAAAAGAAAAGGAGAAAATAAAGAAACATTGTACCTTCATTATAATTCCATGGAATATTAAAAAACATTATTTATGCTTTTGGGAGTTTGTAGATACTAATTTCTACTGAATATTCTTCATTACACATTTCATTATTATCATAAAAAAGGCTTCAGAGTTTACACTCATTTTGATTTTTGTTTATTTATCTTCCCACCTTCCCTTAGCCTCAGATTCATTTAAACCTTACTCTTAATTTTATTATGATTATTCATGTTTTTTGTCTTTATAGAGTGTAGATTTAAGATCCAATGTCAATATTTGGTCAAGAACCTATATTAAGGCTATGATCATTACTCTAATTTAATTTTTTCTTAGGTGATGATAAAAAATTCACGGGGAAATAAATTAATATATAGGTATAGTTATTTAATGAATAGTTGAGAAATTAAAATTAAAGGTAAAAAGGATTTGAATAAATAAAATGACCATAGGGAATGCCTGATTTTCATTTCATGGATAATTTTAGATACAAGTATTTTCAGCTAACACTTAATTTTATTTTCATGGATTGAATACATATTTCTTGTTAAAAAAATTCCTTTCAGATTTTTATTGAGAATATTTTTTATTAAAGATAATAATTTCTTCTAGTATAGGGAATTTATATAATATTGATTTATATATACAATCTGGATTCAGTTCATTGCTCTATACACAATTTTTAAATAATTTTTTTGGTATTTTCTATTAGTATTTGTATGAAATTAGAGTTGATTAGGAATGGGAGGTGTTTTTGTTGAAATTTAGAAATTAAAGAAGATTTATATCATTAATATACGATTTAACATGTAAAATTCTAGCAGATATGATCTAGATAGATGCATACCCAATCCCTAAATACAACTCATGCTATAAAAGTATCAATATGAAGTAAACACATGTCTTAATAGGAATACTTATGCAATAAAACCCTTAGTACCTACTTTTGGATAACCCTCCTGATGACCCCGTGAATTAATGCAGTCCATAAATCACCAATAGAAATGTTGTGTATGACTAGGAAACATTCATTCAGGACATAAATTTGATGTGTATAGTGTAAAATTTATAATAATATATAAACTCATTAATAATTAAGATATGAAAATCCATTTATGTTATAAGGAGATATAACCTGTATATATTCTAGGTGTCTCCTGAATTTAAAAAATATTGTGTTTTCTTTTGGTCTTTATGATTTTCATTCCATTCCCTTTGAAATTTTTTTCTCATAATATATTTATATTTATTTTGTGATTTATTCTGAAGATGTTTTGAATTTCCATTCATTTCTATGAATAATTTCTACTTTTAAATTTGACTATTATGATGTTTCTTATTTTCTATTCAATTAAGACTTATATTATCAATTTTTCATGATAATTAAATTCTTTAGTAGATGTTCCATTTATTTTACCTCTATTTCATACATTAAAATTTTTTCGTGTCATGTGCTAGGGTCATGGATCAAGAGTAGGGGTAAAAAATCTTTAATTAATATATAAATAAAATTAGGGTTAGTTTATTGGAAAAGAAATTAAGTTAATAATAAAATCATATTTCATTCTATTTCATGAAAAATAATGGGGATTCTAGGGAAGGACCTGAAACTAATTGTAATTAACCAAACTATGAAAAATACTTTGATTTGTTTTCTTGTATTTATATATACCCCTAATGCATCATTCCTAACATCCACCTCTAGAAAAAATATTTTCTGTAGACTTAGGTAGATCCATTTTACGTATCTAAATCTAACTTGGTTGATCATTAATTATTATGTATTTCAAGACAATAGAACATCCTTTGTAAGATTTAGGGATATCCTCTGAAAAGGTTCCCCAAAATTGACCTCGTCCATTCTTCCATCAACTGAAGTATAATCAATTCTCATAAATTAAAACCAAACCACATAGATTTCTTATGATTAATCCATTATAAATTCTAATCCCTAGGTCAAAATCCATTTTCAATTCCCAGTTTTGGGGTTGACCCCATACTTCCACTATTTTTTATACCTTCCCCATAGTTCTAATTTTATTACGAAAAAATTTATAATCCTATCACACCTATGTGGAAATAATGATATTACATAGTCTATTCGATAATAAGGATCTTAAAATTATATTAATGTATAATTTCCTATCAAATTTTGTGTCCAGTTTCACTAATATATCAATATACCTCATCATTTTGAAATAATTATTTGTTGGTAGATTCTCTTATTCTAGTTTATATTGATATACTATATTCAAAATCATATTTATTTTAAGCCTTTATTTTTATTTCTCAAGGGAAAAAATATGAGATGTTATTGTATAATAATTCTTTTCCTTATATTTTATCTTCAACTATCTAGAAACAATTGATAATACAACGAACATAGGAAGAATCCTCAATATAACTATAGTAGTAGTCTATTTCACCATTACTTGCCTACTAGGGTGTTAGAATATTAATAGGGCATTCTAAAACATAATAAATAATTTCTAGTAATAATTCATCACAATAATGATTTTACTATATCTATAAATTTGTATTTTTAAGGTCTTGAATTGAGTTAAGAAATGATCATAGTGTTTTTAGGGTTTTGATTTACATTTTTTTTTGAAATAAGTAATGAAGATTATTAGTAATTTACATCATTAAAAATTATATGATACATAATAATTCTAATTTTATTAAGTCTATCTCAATTTTATTTAATCCTCCCATCCCCCAACATTGGACTGAGAAATTCTACATAAAAGTACATTCTAGTGATAAGGATCCATAATCCCCTTTTCATTACCTAATCAAGTGCATGGTCAATTTTTCAATGTTATTTTGGTAGTTGGGTATTTTACAACTATAGTCTTGTAGCTCCTTGATCAATTGAGTGGACTCCCTAATCAATAAACCCCTTGGTCTGGTTTCCCTAACACTTTCCTCCAAGTTACGTCAAGTCTAGAAATGGGAATTATTCTTAAAGAAAAATGGTTAAGTGAAAATAATTTAACAATAACTCCTCTAATAAAATTAAGTTTCCCGATAAGGGTTTCTCAAGCACTTTGTTCTGTTGGTTACATTCCTAATCAAATAATAAATGTCTTAGTCTTCCTTAATATTAATTTTTGGAATTTAATTTATAATGCATAATATTTTATTATGTTTTCCTTTACATTTCATGTTAATATTACATAGATTTTATATAAGTAATTAAAAATTTTCTTACAAAAAGATTTACACATAATCTATATGTTTTAATTATATATTTTTATATTAGTTATTTTATTTATGTGATCACGGTCTTGTATCTATAAACTGAATCACGCATAAGAAATATATAAAATAAATAAATAAACAATGTGATCATGAGATTATATAATGGTTGATTTATGAAGTAAAAAATAAATCATCCTATAATCCACAGAGAAAACTTCTTTTGTCAGTCTTGGAATGGGTTTTAGTATTCTACCTACTAAAAAATGTATCACTCAAGATGGTTTCATCTTGATTCCATCATAAACTGCCTCAATCCACCATGAGATACTTATATTTATTACATATATTTTAGAACTAAGATGTAGGAAAGTAGGAACAAGGGATTGGTTAATGGGGATTAAAAAACAATCATGGACATGTATGTCCTATATAATAATGGAGAGAGGGATGACTATCAAGACATCATATTTAATTTAATAATAATAATTGAAAACTCATGTAATAAAATTAAATTAAATTAAACCAACACATACATTGTTATGTTCAATGATCATGATCAGTCAGGCACATTTAATGAATATTTAAGACTACACTGATTCTCTTTCACTTGTACTCATTCTTTATTATATCATAAATAGGCTTATATTAATTCAATTAATTAATTGATCAGTTAATTATTTCACTTTATCTTAAACACCATCTAAAGTCTCTTAGATATAACCATCATAAATGAATTCATGGAAAATAAATGACATGTCGAATAAATATAGATAATTACATGGACTTAATTTAGCATTTATTAGTTCTTCTAACCTTTATTACATAGTAAACAAATCTGGTGTTATCATTGTAATTAGGCTTTAATATTAAAAATAACTATTTAATGTAAATTAATTTTTTAATTATTTAGATACTACACAACACATACTAATGATATTCATGTCTATGAAGTCTCGGACCAGGTTTCCTCTTAACCCATTTTCTAGGCTTAGTTTTCCACATGAGCTTGTCCAAATTTCCCTATATTCCAAAAGAAATTTACTAGCAACACTGGTGTAATGGTAGTAAAGTGGGGAGATTATACCCTCAGGTTAGAGTAACACATCAGATAAATTATATAATATATAGTATATTAATCATTTTAAAAAATCTAGATGCAATAAACAATAGTAGAATAGTAATTGACTAAGAAAATAATGAGAGAAATTAATAGATAAGTAAATAACATAACCAAATGCCTCAAAGGAAATGTCTAATACAATTATGTTTGGTATGATAATAATATATAAATGTATGTACAAATACAATCATGATACATAGTATCCCAAAAGAAAAAAAGTACAAAATAGATCCATGAGCATCTTGATCCTAATCCTGATCCTCTTCTCATAAGATATAGCTAAGTACACAGTTAATCAACCTGTAGAAGGGCCTTTACCCTTACCAGTACCAATAGTAATATAACATCCTCTAGTTCCAAGGGAAGCCAGAGTAGAGTATGAGAAAAAAATCCTTAGTAGGGAACCGCCAATGGTGTATATGTGTAAATCCCAGTAGGTTCTCATAAATAAATAGTGTTTAGGAAATAACAAGAATGTAAAATAGTACAGAATAAATAAATAACCTCCCACTCAGGTTCCTAAAGGACTCCTGGTGGGTATACCTAATTCATCCAATGGTTTCTACATCTGATCAAGTCAGTATATATATACATAATATAATTATGTATCTATATTTATATATATTGGGATGGATCAGGATGTAACTCTTAGACATCTAATACCATGGGAAGCTCTCATGGTCAAACCCTTGGACCAACATCAAGGGCTCTCATGGTCTCTTAGCATTCACATGCTGGCAGGATCAGGACATAACCCATTGTCATCCATCACCATTGAATATTTCACAGTAAATTCCATGTATCCATATACTGTAAAGACTAGGGTGTAACCGAGAGGCATCCATCACAGGGAGAGCTCTCACAGTCAATAACTTGGCTCTAGATGATGGAAGTACTAGGACATAACCCAAATGCATCATTCACTAGGGGAGCTCTCAATTTTAATCCCCTAGCTCCAGTTGGGAAGCTCACACAGTCACCCATACCAAAATATCACATAGCTCCATGGCTCCATAGCCTTTATGGTGTAATCATTGATAATATTTATATATATTACATGTACATCATAATTAAGATAAACATAACGCATTACCTCTTATGCAATGTTTTCAAGACACTCACAAGGAAACCAAGGCATGATCATATATACAACATGAAACATGTGGAAAATCCTCCCATGTTTTCTTTTAAAAATATTCAATTCATTCATGGTATCCCATTTAACATTTATCATTACAATGCATTAACAAAGTCTTGGGTTCACCAACAATTAATCAATTTAACATATAACAAAATAATTTTTTTTCATATGGTTCCTTTTTAGAAAACAAGAGAAAGGGAATGCACATGCCATCCCATGAAACCATTCCACTTAGAACCAATTCATTATAATAGAAGTGACCATCTTCCACATTCCATCCTATACAAACCAATCCATTCACTTAGAACCAATTAATTATAAATTAAGTTAACATATTACACTATCCATCCTATACAAACCAATCCATTCCAATTTCATAAACATGGAAAATTCTATTATAAGGCATAGGGGTCAAGTGTAAGTCTATTTAACAACTCAATTTCCCAATTATTAAATTCAAATTTTAATGGGACCAATAACCAATGAGGAACCTTGGAATAATTTTATTTCACATTTCTCAATGTTAATTTCATTTAATATTCAATTCAAAGGAAAAATTGGGTTCCAAGCATTTTAATCCATTTTTCCAAAATGACCAATTTTAATATGGTGCACCAATGGGTGTCCATATAACGTATTTGTGATGCCGAAACCCCTAAAAAAGAACTGATTCGCCTAAATGAAGCCTCTAGGGTAATTTAGACATAAAAAAACTAAACTAATTGAGATTCTTAGAGAAATATGTCATAATTCACAATGGAATAAATATGAAATGACCAAAACTCATATGAAAAACTAAGTGACCACATACCTTAGGGTAATAGATGAATAATTACTCAATATCGACATCAGATTTGAATTTTTTTGTCAAATATATATGCTTTATTCCAAATCACTAAAAATTCGGTGAATGGGCCTACATCAAAATAGTGCAATAGAGAGCGAGATTAACCAAGGAAATAAGGGTTCATGAGGTTAAACATTCCTTGGGATATGAAATTCCATTGACATATTGAGAAATGGATTTCTGAAAAAGGGTTTGTAGGTGATTGAATCATGATGAGGGTTTGAGCTCAAAGGAGAGGAAGAGATCCTAGTTTAGTCACTTGATCTGGGATAAAAGGAAAATTATACTTATGTTTTAAGTGGGGGGAATGGTAAAATTTTCCCAAAATCCCACTATCCATGGTTTTAGTGCATGATTTTCAAACCATACAAAAACATTATGTTAAACCTTTTCCCCAAGACTGTATCAAGATGCATGGCCATACACCTAGGCCCGAATAGTTGCAGACAAACCATGTGAACATGCAGACTTCCATGCTTTCACTTGCATGGTCGTGTGCCCTAGGTGCACGATTTAGACAAACCCTGGGTCCCAGTCACTTACCCCATTTTCAAGAACTCTAGTCTCTGAATGAGGCAAGAACTCTCCCATTTCCATTGTGACTTAATTATGACTCTTTAACATGTCCATTTAAGGTATTAAAACTGAAAAACCAATGATATATACCTTCTTTTAAAATTTGGGTCATTACAACCTCCCATCCTTGTAGCAACTCATCCTCGGGTTGGTCTAATAGGGGTAAAGAGGTACTGTAACAAAAAAATATTTCTCCATTGATATCGTATATCAGTTTCCTACTCCCATGCCTTATCCTATACCCAGCTGTGAGGCTATAGCACCCATACAAGAGGAACATACCTGCCTCAAAGTGCTTTCAAGATCCAGTCAAAAAAACATATTGGATACTCCTCAAATTAAGAATCAATATCCAATTTAATATATTCGGGCTGAAATACATGCAATGGGTATAGATATTACCAGCAAAGCATAGATACATGAAATACATCATGCATATATTGATATCTTTAAAGTAGTGTCAGCTAGTAAGCCACTGGTCTGATATGCTTCCCAACCATGAAGGGTCCAATGAACCTCAGTGATAGTTTTCCAAACTTTAAAATATGTCTATGCCCCAACCAAGGTTAGACTCAGAAGAAAACCTAGTATCTGACCTCGAACTCAATAGGTCACCGGTGTCTGTTTTTGTAAGGCCACTATCTAGAATGAGCTGTCTACATGCACATTCTAATCAATGGGACCTAATTTATAGTCTCCTATACAAGATGTGGTCGAATCATAGCTTATTCCCCTACATCTAGGTAGCATAGAGGTGAGCAGCAAGGTCTGCAATATAATGATTTTTTGGGATCCATCTCAATGGTATCATAAAAGTAGTTATTATAAGAAAATTACATATGTAGAATATGGTTCTCCCAAGAAACCCCATTATCAAGGAAAAATGCTCAAACCACATCCCATAAGACCTGAATTGTATGCTCTACATGTTCATCGGTCTGCTGGTGATAGTTTGTGCACAAAAGTACCTAAATACTCAAATCCTTCTGTCACCCTTCCAGAACATTGACATAAAATGTGTATCTCTATTATAAATGATGGAATGAGACACTCCAAAAAAGATATACCACCTCTTTGATATAAACTCTTCTTAGATAATCTACTGAAAAGGTATTTCTCATAGGTAGTAAGTGTCTAATATTTTTTAAATGATCAATTATAAACCACACTACATCGTTTCCCTGAGGTGATCTAGTTAGACTAGTCACAAAGTCCATTGAAACGTCATAAAATTTTCACTCTGGAATGGAAACGTGGATGAAGAAGTTCTACCTAATTATGATGTTCCACCTTATACTATTGATAGGTGAAACATTGAGTTATGAAATTAGATATCTCAGTTTTCATGTTGGGACACCAGTATAGGATTCATTGATCTTGATACAATTTGGTGACATTGGGGTGAACTATCCATTCTAAGGCATGGAAATCCCATATTAGCTTCACTTTGATGTCTACAGGGACCCATATATGCCCACAAAGTAGAAAATTATCATCCCTCTAAACTTTGAAACAAAAAGATGTATCATCATATGAGACACTTCTCCCTAGGACCTGAAATTCAGGATCAGAAAACTATCTCAACCTTACGTGTTCCAGGAGAGTATATGTCACTACTAAGGTTGGGAGAATTGTTTGACCTTTGTCCCCATGAAACTCAATATACTTATCTAGGATTAATTCAATAAGATTCCATTCATCACTAGATTCTTAAACCACTTGTACCTTAGCCATTCATCTTAGAGCATCGGCTACTAAATTCCCTTTTCCTAGAGTGTGTGCAAGATCAAAATCTTACTATTGTAGGTACTCGACCAACCTAAGCTGCGTGAGATTCAGATTAAACTATATGAAGATCTATGTTAGGATTTTAGGGTCTATGAATACTACATAATGTTCTCCTAGTAAATAGTGTCTCTAATAGCACAAATCTTTCTCAACTGTAGAGATCTCAAGTTTATGCGTTGGGTAATTCCACTCATGATGCCTCAATTGATGCGAACCATATGGAAAAACTCACTCATCTAGCACCATAATATCTCCAAGACCGATACATGATGCATCACAATATATAGTGTAGGGAATTCCTGGATCTTGTAGAATTAGTATCAGTGGTGAATTCAGTGTTCCGTGTAAATCCTACAAGTCTATTTCAAATGCTTTAGACCATTCAAATTTCACACCCTTCTTTTTCAACCCTGTATGTAGCACTATAAGGAGTGATAAATCCTTTATGAAGCATCTGTAGTAATTAGAAGGCCCCACGAAATTCTGAATCTCAAAGACATTATTTAGTTTCTCCCAAGAAACTAAAGCTCTCACTTTCTATGAATTAATTTAAACTCATTCCTTAGAGTTGATATGACTATAAAAGTGAACATTTTTTATCCCTAATTTTTATTTACTGAGCTTAGAATAGAGTTTATTATCTCTTATTGTATTCATCCCAATCTCAATATGGGTTTTTTGGTCCTTCCCAGAGCCTTAATACATCAGGATATCATCAAAAAAATACCACCACAAATTAATTTAGATACAGGTGGAAAATCCAGTCAATAAGAGACCTGAAGACATTAAGTGTATTCATGAGTCCAAGCAGCATAACTAGGTACTCATAGAGACCATAAATTCTATTGAATTTTGTCTAAGGTTTGTTTAAAGTCATTACATGCACCTGATGATAGTACAAACTTTGTTTTTTCTTTGAGTACACCTTCTATCCATGGAGTTGATCAATGAGGTCATCTGTTCTAGGTAGTGGATACCAATTCTTGATACACAGCTTATTAAACTGGTGGTAGTTCACACAAAGCCTATGGTAACTATTCACCTTTATAGAAAAGTGGACCTATGAACCCAATAGAGGAGTGTTGGGTCACATAAATCCTTTCACATTTAGGTCCTCTAACTGATTCTTGATCTATTGAAGCTCCTTAAGTTCCATCCTATAAGGACAGATTGTCATAGGTACTTCTCCTGACACAAGCTCAATGATAAAATCTTCCTCTCCTACTGGAGGTATAAAAGAGATGTTTTCAAGAAAAACGTCTTTGTAATGGTCCACTACTAGAAAAAAGATAGTGAGTTGTAACCCATTATTATAAAGGAAAAGACTAATGATCCATACTTTTACACTACCCAACCTCAGATCCTCATGTCCTAATCGTTTTTCACTAATATCTCATTCCCCCTATTTATGTGTATAACTCTTGTTGGTGATGTAAACATCACTCTCCAAAAATAGTAGTCAATATGGGCTCTATAGGAAACTAAATAGTTCGTCCTAATGACTACATCAAATCCTAACATGTCAAGAACGTATATATTCCATACAAATAGGTAACTACCTAACTCAAGGGGGGAATTATGACAATAGATAATGCCCTATGAATGGAATCCTAAACGTGTATCTATAATCATGATTCCATGATCGTAATCTATGTCATGAAATACACTCTTAGTGACTGTCTTAGATATAAATGAGTGACACACAATAGTATAAAATAGATTATAAACCGACTTAAAGTAACTAAGATTGTACCTCATACAGTAGATGGTTTGTCACATTTCCCCTATGGTGTAGGATGGACTACATGTAACTGGAATGTACCAGGACCTTGTGTCACTACATGGATATCCTATGTAGCCCCACACTACAGGTGATGGGAATTATACTTATGACTACCTCTACCTTGACTGAACCTCATCCTGATCGACATGTGGAATTCTAGTTGTCTGACTGTCATAATCCAATGAACATTGCTCCTGAACGAGGACTATGTGAAAATCACTACTCAATAGGCCTTATTAGAAATTTCCTATAGAAGGTTTGGAGATCTCCCATCCAACCATAGCCTTTTCACTGCAATAGATCCCATGGAAAATAAAACCTAGTGTGCTCTAGCTTTCCTCATAGGTGAAAAAGAAGATAATTATCAGCTTTTGAAGCTTCACTTCTAGTTCCTCTATGTAAAACCTCAAAACACCACTTTTTCCTAGATGAAGAACCACTAGAATCTAGAGGTACTAAAACTCCCTATATCTAAGGTTTATAATCTCTTAGATTATGCTCCCTAATTCTGTCATGGTTTTTGATTTTAGATGTGGTCATCATTCTGAACACATTGACCTATGATCAGATGGTGTAACACAACATATCCTCAAATCACCTAACATCAATCAAATCATCAAAATCTAGAGAGGCAGAAAATGATTGTATCTCAATGAAATGGGATGATTATTCTATAAATGACATGTTCCCCTACTGTAGGTTCATAAATTCTCTAGCTCTATCAACCCTCAGAGTCTAGGGAAAGAAGTAGTCATAGAAGACGGTCTAGAAATCAGACCAAACCATGAATCAGTTCATTTTTTCATGGGTGATGGCATACCACCACCTATTAGCTAAATCTCACAGTATATATATATCTAGTTTAGCCCTCATCTTTGTAGGTATTTTTATGTGCTCAAATATAGACAAGATAACCTTGATCCAAGACTTTGAAGCATGAGGCCCACCATCCCCAAAGTTAGTGGTAGGATGTTATTGCTGAAACTCATTAGTTATCTCATCCATACACAGGTCAAGTCACACTCCACCTTTCATACACAGAATCATTTGTAGAAATCAATATCAAAAATAGGTGTCAACACCCACATCTAGAATAGGAGGAGGATCCATGGGTGGCTTGATAAGAGGAGCGACTGGCTACACATGACCCACCACCTCAAGAACATGATCATCACCTCTTTCAGGATGTATGATAGGAGGACTTCATGGTGGCATGATTTTATAAGGACAAAAACATCTTATAAGAGATTCAGAAAATTCAGAATATGGCATTTAAGAAACTAGGATTGTTACTAAAGCCTTCCTTTATGATAAAACTCGCCTCTTTTCCTACTTATAAATCCAAATCTAAATGATAGAACAAAATATAACCGGACACAATAATAAATAAACACCCACTACCCACTACAAATGTCAGGTTTAGGTCATGATTCTATGTTATTCATGTGAAAGATGGTTGTTCTGAAGTTATAAGACATTTACCGTTTGAAAAATGTGTTCTAATTTAAACATTTAATTCATTTGAATTTTCTAGATTCAATGATATACTATTTTATGGTCTATAAGGGCCCATACACCTTATGAACCAAAATATGGCCCTCACTTGGATGTCATTCCCATTTAAATTATGCTTTTTCATGTAATTATACAAGTTTTTAATGGTTAAGCAAGATGAAATGCAAGTTTTCGGTCCATAAGGGCCCATACACCTTATCAATCCAAATTTGGAACCCACTACCTCACACCATCGAACATTACCAATATTTCACAATATTGTAGCACAATTTAATATAGATAAAAAATCATAATAAACATGAAACAAGAAAATTCTCATTGAAAATTAAAAATGGCTTGTCAAGATTCATGGCCTATAATTTATGTTGTGACTATAATGATTCATGATCTAGCGCATAACCCTAATTTTATCTGGTTGAAGATAAGAAATCATAATTAAAATAAAATCAATATCAATAATATCTAAAAACACATGAAACACCCAAATATTAAATGATATCAATAGTAAATAGTCATAAACAGAACAATAATGATAATTTAGAAAACTTGGCTTTTGCCCCATACATGGGTTTGGGATGCCCAAGAATGGCCTACGAACGTGTTACAAGAATTACCAATCTCCCTTCTATTGTCTCTAAATAGTAATTCAATAGATGAATCCCTCTAAAACAACTTTGTGATGTCCCAAACTCGGATGACACTTAACCCATGCCCCTGGATTAGTTGGCCACATTACCTCATGTGGGTCTCCCCGTATACGAGAAGTTGCTGATAAGTAGTGATAGTGTAAAGGTAGTAAATTGGATAGAAAATATACTCATGTTATATTAGTACAACCTATAAATCAGAAAATATATAGTATTAGAATCATATTACAACAGATAAATGCAGTAAACAATAGAGTCATAATAACTAGAAAAACAAGCATCCAAAAAAATAGATTACAGAACAACTGAATAACATAACTAAAATAATCAAGGGATATTTCTGATACAATGATTCAACAGATGATAATAATATAGAAATGGAATAATAGATACAATCGTGCAACACAATAGTCCAAAATAACAAAATAATAAACTGCTCCTCGAGTATCTCAAGCCTATGCCTGATCCACTACTCCTAAAAACCAGTTTTATACATAAGTCAAAAACCTTTAGAAGGGCCTTTACCCATACCAGTACCTACAAAAATATAATCTTCTTAGGTACCTTGGGTTTCCTGATTCGGGCTTGATATGAAAATCTCAGAAGGCCACCATCAATGGTGTCTATGTCTAAATTTGAGTAGGTTCCTACAAATAAATAGTGTGTAGGTAATAAAAGGAATGTAAAGAAATGAAAAATAAATAAATAACCTTCTAATCATGATTCTAAAGGACACTTGATGTATTTACCTACTTCATCCTATGGCTGGTATGTCTGATCAAGTCACTATTTATATACATAGTACAATTATATACATACATATATATTAGGAATGACCAATATGTAACTCTAAGACATCCAATACCCAAGGAATCTCTGACATTCAAACCTATTTCCCAACTCTAAGAGATCCCATGGTCTCTTGGCATGGATGTGCTGGTAGGATTGGGATGTAACCCACTATCATCCATCCCTAAGTGAGCTCTCACGGCCAATCCCCTAGCTCTAGCTAATAGTAGGATCAAGTCATAACCCTAAGGAATCTATCACTTGGGTATTTCCCATGGTAAATCCCTTTTATCTAGCTATTGGTCATAATATGATGTAACTCAAAGGAATTCATCACTATGGAAGTTATCATGGTCAATCCCATGGATTCAACTAAGAAGTTCACATAGTCTCCCCTCCCAAGGGTCCTCATAGTCCCTTGGCTCTATATCCAATATTTGGTAATCATTTATAATATATATATATATATATATATATATATATTAAATGTTCATTTTAATTAAGATGACCATAATTCATTACCTCTTATGTCATGTTGTCAAGTCATTCAAAAGGAAACCACGGTGTGATCAAATATACCACCTGACCCATGAGGAATAACGTCACATGTGTTCCTTCAACCATATTCAAGTCATTCGAGCCATCCCAATTAATAATTATCATTTTATAGAAGCATGAAAAAAGTAATGGTTTCACAATACACTATTTAGGTTCATTTAAAACTAAACTATTTATTTAATATGGTGCATTTTTAGAAAAAAAGTGTAGGGGAAAGGCAATGACATCCCTTAAAACAATCCCATTTAGAACCAATTAATTATAAAGGAAGTTACTATATTACACTATCCATCCTATAAAAACCAATCCTTTCAATTTTCCTAAACATGGAGACTTTAATTATAAGTCATAGATGTATATTATAAGGCCATGTAACAACTCAAGTGCACAATTGCTAAATTCTAATTATAAGTTGACCAAGCACCAATTAGGCACATTGGAATCCATTAATTACACATTAATCAATGGATAATTCATTTAAAAGTCAATCTAGAAGTTAAATTGGGTTCCAAACATTTTGATCCATTTGGCCAAAATGACCAATTTCAAGGTGGAATGCATATGGGTGTCGACATAAAATATGTGTGACCCCTAAACACCTAAATGAAAACCAATTCGCATATATCAAGGCTCTAGGGACATTTAGACATAAATAAACCAACAAAGATGAGATGTTTGTGAAAATATTCTATATCCAAAAATTGAATAAATAAAAAATGATCAAATCTCAAATGGAAAACAATTGGATCAACTACTTTAGGGCCATAGATGAATCATCACTCGATATTGAAGTCAAATATGATAGAAGTTGGAATATATCTGAGTATCATTCCAATTATCTAAAAATATGGTGAATGAGACTGCATTTAAATAGCACAATAGATGTAGAGATTAACATATTAAATAAGGGTGGTGAGGTTATCCTTACTTTGGGCTATCCAATTTCTTCAACGGATTGAGAAATAGTTATCAGACGTAGAAGTTATTGGTGATTGAAGTTTGAGGAGGGTTTGAGATCAAAGGAGAGGAAGAGATCCTAGTTTTGCAATTAGAGGTTGGATAAAATAAAAATTATACTTATGTTTTATTGGGGGGAAATACTAATTTTGACCCAAAATACTATTGCGCCCTGTTTAGAAGCAGAGTTTTTAAATCATGCACAAACTGTGCATTAAGCCTTTTCCCCAAGACTGAAGCAGACCACATGGCCTTGTGTATAAGCCCACAATGTTTCAGATAATCCCTAGTGACTTGTAGGTTCCCCCTTATGCAGTTGTACATGTGTGCATCCTGGGTTTCACAATTTAGAAAAACCATTGGGCCAAGTCACTTGGCCCACTTTTGAGAACTTCTAGCTCCAAAAGATCCTTGGATGCTCTTGTGACAACCACAACATTATTAATCCTCATAAATTAGTCCATTTATTATATTAAAAATGATAATCTAATGATCTATACCTTCATTGAAAAGGTGGATCATTACAATGTTTTATTCCTTGCTTTTTGTGTATCCAGGATAAACACTTAGTTACATAGATTGAATTTTATCCAAATGACACATGTACTAATGAGATACACGACATGTGATCTACACTTCATGTGTCTGCACAACCCATTGATTGACTCAGTGTGTTCTCTAGTTGTGATAATTTATGTTTTACATGATTTATATGTTAGTTAAATATTGTATGACTCATTAGTCATCCATGTAGTCAGTCTCATTAAATTATAAACTATGTATTTGACCAATTTTTTAGAAGAAATTTCACTTCAAAAATGTATAGACTACACACCATTTATGTCAACTACATGTTGTGTATTAAAACAACCCATGTGTCAGGCTAGGCTGCTCAACAAATGGTGTGAAATAAATGAAATGTGTGTTATTATTTCTTGGCACATTGTGTATCCTGAGACATGTCCAAGTGAAGTGAAATCAGGGATATAATGTGTATTATAGTCACACCTCATGTAACCCTTTCTATTAGTCAAATCCATCCACACTTCCCAGTGACATATTTGATCATTCTTCATTTTAGTATTTAGATCTTCCAAAAAATAATAAAATCTAATAAATAAATTTAAAATGTAAAATTCATGTCAATTAAACTCTGTATTAAAGAAAAAATAAAGTATAAGTGAAAACTAACAAAAATTTCATATTCCCAACAATCTAATAAATAATTATAAATTTAAATGTGACCACTATTATACCATAGTATAGTTCTAGGCAATGTGGAATTGCCTTCTGGTCATATGCCCTGGATGACTTTATTTTATATTTAATGGGCCATTAAAAATTGTACAACCCAAAAACATCTTAACCAACAAACGTTTTCCATAGGATGTTCATAAATATATTATCATAACCAAGGGAAGATATTTTCATATAAAAGTTATAATTAATTTAAATATATTTTAGGAAATAATATCCCAGTCTTTAGATTATCCTTAATTTTGATTTTGATCCTCTAAAACCCTTTTTTGTATATTATTGTTTAATTTGTAGGATCCAAGTGTATAATCCTTCTAGCAGTGATCCACATGCACTCCTTTGAAATCTGAACATGACTGATTGTTTTTCAAGTGATAGCATGGATGATTGATCCACTTTTTGTGTTTTTATTGATCACTATAAGGATTATTTTGAGCAATAAGTATTGTCCCTGAACTCTCATTCCTAATATGGTATAGGAGGGATAAGAATATCTTGATAATTCTTTGGTCTTGAGATGTTTTTCTATAATTTAGGGTGCACAACGATTCACAATCTTGATCTGTCTTAATCAACATCAAAAAAATATACATGATCCTAAACTTATAGATATTGGGTAATCGCTAAAATATTATTTATTTTCACAATGTCCTTTAAATAATATATTAATCTTCATTAGACCTCATTCCATGTAATAATATTTTAATTATTAATTTCTCTTGGAGTGAACATACTAACACAATAATAAATAATATTTTTCTGTACTGAAAATTAATATTTAACACTAGGCACAATCTTGTTCCTCTCATCCTCATAGACATTTATTAAATACCCAAATAATTTTAATATTTAATATTAACTTATCAATAAAATATATATTCTATTTAATGTCTATAGAATAAATATTTAATAAATATTTAATAAAAAAAATATTCTATACATAGACTTTAGAATAAATAGTTATTAAAAATTTAAATAATTAAATAGAAAAATTTATTAACATGTACATAATATTTTAATAACTTTGGAATAAAATGAAATAAATTAATAATATATATTCATGTAATTAAATAATTATCTTGTGAATAAATATTTAATTAATGTTTTCATTCGATAAATTATAAATAAAATTATTTCTCGAACTTGAGAATAATATTTTTTATAATAATAAATTCAAATATAATTTAATTTAGATTAATGAAAACACTTGTTTTTTAACCCTCTGCGAATCATTCTTACTCGAATAGGATAGTTTCCCTAAATTCCAATACTACTATCTAGAAATGGGTCAAGTCACCCAAGTGAAATAAGTAAATGTGATAATGTTGAAAACCACATATGAGCTCCAATATTATAATATAATACCTTAATATCAGTATCTCATCAAGAAGGTTGCACACTTGTGTCATCAACCTATATGCTTGATACATCTTTCTTTGATTATTTGAAATAAACTCATCATTACACCATGCACAATGAATTTAATATGATAGTTACACTTTAACCAAATGGTTGAGATATCAACATCTATAAAGATAGAATGAAAAAATCAGTCCACAATATATTACTCAATAGCATGTCATTGGTGATACACCCAATGTACCCTACTTCTTCATAACATATGTAATCAGTATTTTGGTTAGTCTATCAAAGTGTGTAATTCATTACATGCATTATTAATATTATTGATGTTTAAGGACGATTACACACACTCACATATTGGAATATTTGTTGAAACATAAATATGAGTATAACCCATTTGTGTGCCTATTCTCATAATCTACCATCTTAAATATTATAAAGTCGTAACATTAAGAGAATAAGTATCATATATTTATCAGTACTCCCTCTTGACTTTCAACATAATATATTTCCCATTATATAATTTTATCTCACCGTAATACTATGTTTAAGAATATCATCCTGGAATTTGAATGTTGTCATCATTGTGGGGAACTGCTATAACCTTTTCAATGTGAAAGATACTCTAGAGCATTATCATATTTATTTTTTACATAAGGAAAAGCTATATGTGATATGGTATTTAAATTAATATTTAAATTCATGAATAGATAGTAAATCTAATGTATAAAGTATTTGGTTCATAGAAACCAACACAATCAGTAATTAATTTATCATCAACTTTTTTATTTTCCATGTTCTTCTCTTTTTATAGAACCACTTCAATGAAGTGAAAATAACAAATAATGTTTACATGTTTATTGTTTTCATCCCATAAATAGTCGGCAATGTTCTCACCACTATAACCAATGAAAAAACAGAAGCTGGAGTAATACTAAAACATTTCCATGTCTTTAACATCAATAAACATATATTCTATGATTCTAAAGACTTCTAGGTGATGATTTTCTAGTCACTTTCTGAAACATAACTTCTATAGATGTTCATGACCTTCTTCTGATATTGGAATTCTACTAATAATTTATGTAATAGTCTTGAGTACATCTTCCTAAATTCCCTTGAATATTATTGAGTGTATCATAAAACTTCTATCCTTATCTATAAAATAATTATTCATTATATTTTTAATTACATTATTATATAGAGGTAACCATAATCTCATTCCTTAGTCCTTTTTTTAGATGTTTTGGAAGCTTTATCTAGTGTACTCACCACTATTGTTGAAATATATGTACATCAACTTCTTACTACTCTCCCATTCCACAATGGATTTCTATTTAATTAAATACTACAAAACATCAGTCTTATGATTTGGAATGTAAATCCAAATATTCTTCATAACAACATTAGTAAATGTTAGGAGGTAAAGTGAACCATTGGGGGACGGAATATGGGATGTTCCCAAAACATCAGTATGAACAAATTCTATCTTCAGGGTATAGGGATTTATTCAAACTAAATTATAGTACACACTCATTTTCTTCTATGGAATTTAGATCCCATACCTTTTGATATCCATATTATTAAACTTTAGTATGTCTTTCACCATTAGAACATTTATGTTCTTCTTGCTGAGATAACTAAGCCTAAAATTCCAAACATGTGATATTTTATAACTTCAATATAATGAAATTGTGTCAGTGATTATTCTTAAATATAGAATTTTATCATTTTATTCATTTTCTAATAAATATGGATCCTTAAGTTACTTTCAATACACAATTATAAATTATTTTTCATACCATTCTGTATCCAGTTATACCACTAAGATATGGTTCTCCCACATCCCAATGATATGTATAACTTCCTTAATCATCAAGAATCTCTTTTGATAAATCTAAATATTCATATTTGGTTTTAAAATGATTTATAAATCTTCATCTTCTATAATACTTACTTTTCCAAAAAATACAAATATATTAATTTCATCAAATATTTTTCCTCTCTTTAAATGGAATGATGTGATTGATTCAACAACCCATGACTCCCCTGGAATATTAATAATGATTAATATTTCCCTTTCTCTTTATATTATATGAATAAAATTTAAGAATCATAGATTTTATGGTCTTCCAAATCTATCCTTGTATCTCATGTAGATATTCTTGAACTTTCCTTTCCTTTCATGCTTCCAGTGTGTAGGACTAGGACAAGCTTATTATTCTTAAATCTTCACCCTATATTTTTTATCTATTGGTTTATTTTATTTCACCTGTTTCCATTAAGGTGACCATCCCCATCCATCGGTATTAAAATCATTATCATATGGTTCTTGGGCTTCCCTATGTGAAATTTATTCATATATATTCATGTTTCATATTTCATTGAATATTATCTCTGCTTTTCCACTAAATTTACTGATGGAAATCACCATCGTGTTTCAACTCTCTAAAAGCGATGATAGATGTAGAAATTCACACACATCATATTTGAATACCACCTTCACTGAATCGATCATCCCCTGAATCAAATTTATATGATTCACTTGATCTTCTACTAGTATTCCTTATAATAACCTTATCTTGAACACCCAACACATCATTAAATTATTTTTCAATTCCATTGTTTTCTCATACATATCTTCCAATTCCTTCGTCACTTCAATAAATACCTTTATTTAATGAAGTTTAAATACAACATTCATTGAAAAATATATCCTCACCAGTGCTAGTGATTTCATTTCCATCAATTCAAATTCATCATTTTCCACATTCTTTATACACACACAAATAAGTGGAGTATAAAGGTACTTGTCAATTAAAGATCATATATTTTAATTCTATAAAAGAAAAAATAAATTCCATCAAACCTATCTACAAAACCTTTTTATCATGTAATGTAAATTCATTTAATGAGAGTATAATTCTACTGAAATCAATATATAGTCAAGGAAATAATAAGTGAATAATAAAAATCTACCTAAAGTTGTGAATTTGATACCACTTGTGGGTATATCTTCAAACCTATGTGATTTCAATAAGACCACTTAAACAATGTATATAGATCTTCAAAGGTGTACACATAGAAGGATAGTAGAGAATATGAACCTTTAGAAATTATATCCAAATTGGTACACCAAAAGTAAGTAGATACAAAACTTGACTAACAAAAATATCATTATGTACAAGTATAAGAAAACACACATGCATTCAAAAAAATGTAGAATCATTCAATAGTAATAAGGAATGAAGTAAAATGAACATAAGATATTTAATGTGATTTAAATAATGAGACCTACATGCTTAAAAAAACTCAAATTCCATCATTTTTTTATCACTAGAACATAGAGTTGATAAAAACATATTACAAAAAATAGTATTCAACACAAACTTCACATATCCATAATTAATGATTTAGTTCCGATCTATTTTATCATGGAGGTTCCACAAACATAAAAATATATTCTAAAATTATAACATGTTATACATGCTACCTATAAACACTAATTAATGAATATTTACCACCTTAGATGGATTACAAACTGAAAACCCCCTGCTCATTGAACTTCCATACGTACAGTGCCTCATCATAGAAGAATTATAATATATTAACTTTTGTTAATTTACCTACCCTTAGAGAAGGATAGTTTATGTTGTTTTCACACTACACAAATTAAGTATCTAGGTACTAAAATTCAGATAACCAAGATCCATTGAATAAACATCTAGTGAATAGAAACATACTTTGCCTTCAATATTATTTAGTGGACTAGGGTGTTTCCCTTGGTGATTCCATGATTTTTATTACACCATATCATATTCCCATATTGATTCTCAAGATTCAGAGAGTGTGAGTTGGGATTACACAAGTTTTTTCTAGAGAGTAATATTTGTGGATTATACTTGTCCAATATGTAGGAGAAACTATAATATATTTTTATTATCTCAATATTATTGTAATGTTCTTGGGAATAAAATTATATGATTTGGGTCATTTTTATATTTATTTTGGAAGGATAAGTATCTTTCATTTGAGAAAAATTTCATTTGAAAAATTGAGTTCATCGGAATTATGGCCACTTGAAGTTGGAGTTATACAACCCCACTCTCTATTTCACAGTTAAACATGATTTATTATATAAAATTATACATAATATAACCTTAGAGATCAATATATATTTTTTATTTGGGAAATTAGGTACATTACATTAAAAAAACATGAACGACAAAAAAATTATTAAAAACTTCATAAAATGATCAAACTATTCCTTCTTACTTAACACTGCATGGGATAACCTGAAGAAAACATAAGAAAGGTTTGAGCTATAAAACATAGTTAGGTAATAGAAAATTAATAACATGAATAAAGAAATAAATTTCATAAAATATTCATATCAATGGAGCATAAAAGGAACATGAATAATAAGGCATGATATGGCATGATAATCATATCATGGGAAATATGAAAATAACATAAAACACTGCATCATAGACATAGGTCAAGGGTAAACCATCCAAGACATCATGGTTGAAAAATTCCAATAAAGGAATAATGTAAACCCCTTATTCCAACATGAAATATCATGATAATAACTATAACCCAATGCATTAGAGCAATATATAATTCTAGGCACACTCGTCACTTTCATTGCATTCTCATGCTTAACTATGCCATATAAATCAATCAACATGAATTAATTCATCATTATAATTTATTCCACAATCAAGGAGTGTGTAATAAATACTTTTATGTACAAAATAAAATAATTATATGTTTATAAATATTAATACCCATGATATAAAATTGGCATGGTATTTACAACAAGATTATTTTGGAATAGAAAATCGCAGTGCAATTTTGACAGCATAATGGTGTCACATAAAAATTCATAACATTTGATGATAAAAGTGGAAGACGTATCTCATATTTTTTTATTTAATTTGAATTAATATTTAAAATTAAATTCATATACCAATATAAGAAATTTGAAACATAATGCGTGAAAAAATAAAGAAACTTGAAGAAATGGGAGAAAGGAAAAAACTCTTACTTTAATGTGTGATTGGAAAGGAATGGGAGGGAATTATTGAAAGAATGGGTCACCTTGTGGGGACTATAAAGATTATAGGGGAAGAGTTTTAACATGATCCAATGAGTTTTAGTGAATGGAAATGGGGGAAGGGGTGGTTTTATATAGGAAATGAGGGGGATTTATTTATTATTTTACTTTTGGACTCTACATAATAAAATATCTAAAACCAAACACAATCCCAGTGTTTTTACATGGTTTCTTCTAAATTGGAGTTTTTTACATTATTTTATAATGAAAATCTCCTGAAATATTAAAATATTACCATTGGTGATATGCAGGTGAGTCACACTCTTAAAGAAATGATTTTAAAATCATAAAATATGTTATAAAATTTGGATGATTCATAATGGAATTACAAAATAAATAAAATAAACATAAAATCACATTATTTTAAATTTAATATATATATTTCATCTTGGGGCCTATTTATATTACTTATTACATCCCTTTTGGGTCATTTTGATGTTATAAAACACAAATTATATTTATACAGCATTTATGTTTTCCCCTAAAATACGACAATCTCAGAAAATTGTGAGAAAATAACTGTTGGATAATTTCAAAATCATGATTCCAAAATAATATTCATATTATCTAAATAATTCTCTAAAAAATTGAATTTTCACATGAAAAAACCAACATTTATTTAAAATGATGAGGTTTTTACAGAATTTGTTTTTGAACCCCTATAAAAAATTACATTTGACTTCATAAAGATTATACGATCATTTTTATTTGATAAAAATTATCTAATAATAAGATTTTGTTAAAATATTATTTTATTGAAAAATCCATTAATCAATAAATTCATTAAATGAATTTGAATATTAATAAAAAACACAATTTTTTCTTTAAAAATCTTTTACCAAGTAAGAATAATAAGAATAAAACATATTCATTATTATATAAAAAATAACGTACATATTCGTATTGTTAGGGTCATGATACATATCCCTTTAATACACTAGTATACACCCTAAGAGTGAGGTTCATGATAATGGGGATTTCATGGGGTCTTTCTGCAAACATGGTTTACGTTGTGATCTCGATGAGCTTGAACTTCTCCCATAAACAGTTTTTTCTCATGCTTAAGTTGTTGGATCTCATCTTGGTCTTGGTCAAGGGAAAAGACCAAATAATAAATCTCCCTAAGAAGCTCAAATAAATGGGCTTCATAGGGTATGATCCTACTGGTTGTGGTCATTATTTCCTTTGTTTGTGCTAAAAATATTTTTTAAAAACCTATATTTATACTAGTCACATTGTCACTGTTCAATGACTATATAATTAATGGTAATGATACATAATGGTTATCTAAATAAAATTGGATATAATAAAACAAAACAAGTGCATGTGTTTTCTATAACCATATAACATTTAATTAAATAAAACAGGGTAATTATATTCATAACAGTTTAGGTCATTAAAATATTCCCCCCTTTAGAAATTTATCTCTTGAAATTTTCTTTTCCCACACTAATAAAGATTAGGGTAACTCTTCATTATCACATCCTCTAATTCCCATTTTGCTTCTCCAAAATTATGGTTTCTCCACAACACTTTGATAGGGGTAATAGTCTTATTTCACAAGATTATTTCTCTAAGATCTATGATCATCATGGTCTTCTATTCCTAAGTAATATCATTCTCCAATGGTACCTCTTTTTGATTGGGTATGAGTGAGGAGTCGGGTATTCACTTTCTAAAGAGGGATACATCGAATACATCTTATACATGAGATATGTTTGGTGGAAGATCTAGTAAATAGGACACTAATCCAATGAGATCAAAGATCTTAAAAGGTATGATGTACCTGGGAATACACTTTCCCTTATTCCCAAATATCATCACATTATTCCAAAAGATATGCGGAAGAATACGAAATATCCAACATCAAACTCTATGTCTCATCGACAATTATTAGCATAACTCTTCTTTCGACTCTAAGAAGCCTTGATGTGTGGTTTAATAGTCTTAATATTTTCCTTTATTTACTCAACAATTTTAGGAACTAGAAGTTATTTTCTCCCAACTTCATCCCAACATGCCAGTGTTTTTCACCTTATCCCATTACAGGATTTATAGGGAGCCATTTGGATGCTCGAGTGTAAACTGTCATTATTATAGAACTCGACTAGAATAATATTTGGGTCTGACACTCCCTTGAATTCAATTTAGCATGATCTCAACATATCCATAATTTTTTGAATAGTCCAATTAAATTTTCCATCATTTTGGGGGTGATAAGTCATATAAAATTTTAGTTCAGTTTTTAGCGAATATTTGAGAATTTGAAAAAACTATTATGTGAATATTGGAACTCGATTAGAAACAATCGATAGTGGTACTCTATTTATCCTCACCATTTCATGGATTTATATCCATAAAATTCATTCCAGTGAGAAATTCCATCGAATCAAAATGATGTGTACGGTCTTTTTATGACTGTCCATAACAACCCAGATAACATTACTTCCTCTGGATATATTTAGATGTTTGATGACAAACACCACGGTGATGTTTTACCATTTATATGATGGTTTAGATAATGGTTGCATCATCCCCTTATACTTATTCCTTTCAACCTTCAATTTTTGTCAGACTAAGAACTTTTATGTATATTCAGTGATTTCCTCATTCATGTTGCCCCGCCAAAAGTTCACTAAGAGATATCAAGACATATTTGTGTTTCCTGGGTGAAGTGAGAAAGTAGAAACATGTGAATCATCTAGTTTTTCCTTATTTATATCATGATTCAATGGAGCACATATCCTTGACCCAAATCTCACATTTCCTTCTTCATTTACATTAAACTATGAGGATTTCCCTTTTCTTATAGTTTTCACATTCTTTTGAATTCTCAAATCAACTATTGAGAATTATTTAACCTTTCCAAAAGAGATTGTTGATATATAATTCGTGAACGTATTGATGATGCTTATTTATTTATGATTCACATTTCCATCACCTTCAAATCCAATAAGATCAGATCCTTATCAATTATCATTAATGCTAGAATTATTGGGACCATTCTACTTAAAGTACCAGCCACCATTTTTGATTTACCAAGATGGAAGATGATTGAACAGTTATAATCCTTGATGAGCTATAACTGTCTTCACTAGTTCATATTAATCTATTTCTATGTGAATATATATTTTATGCTCTTGCGATCTTTATATATCTCAAATTTCACCCCATATAGATAATGCTGCTAGATTATCAACGCATAGATCATAGATTCCAACTCTAGATCAAGCATGGGATAGTTTTTCTAATGAATTTTCAACTTCCTTGAGGTGTAGGCTGTGAATTATTCATTTTTCATCAACATATATCCCAATAACTTCTTCAAATAATTACTAAAAATGATGAAAAGGTTGCCACTTATGTGTATTGTCAGCATAGGGGAAGTGATAAGCCTTCTTTTCAACTCCATAATTCTTTCTTAACATTCATCATTCCAAAAAAAACTTGGCTCCCTTCTTAGTTATCTTGGTTAGAGGGTTGTAGAATCATGGGAAATCACTCAACAATTGTTACTAATATGTAGCTAACCTAAGGAAGCTATGTATATTTTTCAGAGATGTTGGTCTTAGTCATCCTTCAATTGCTTTTTTCTTTTAAGGATCCATATATATCCCATTTTTTATGATGATATTCCCTAGGAATGAGACTTACTTCTACCAGAACTGACACATTTTTTTACATTTCATAGATCTTACCCATTTAAAAGTTCTTTAGAACAATTCTCATATGCTCCTCATGGTCCTCCATAGATTTGAATCATATTAGAATATCATATATAAGGGATTCCACAAATTTTTGATGGTAATCTCTAAAGACAATTTTGATCAAGTCCATGAAGATTTAGGGATAATTAGTGAGTCTTAACGGTGTCAATATGAACTCATAGTTCTCGTACCTTGTACAAAAAAGCGTTATTTGGGATATCTTCCTTCTTTACCCTTACTTGATAATATCCCGATTGAAGATCCACCTTGTAGAAGTATCATGATCCATATTGCTGATCAAATATGTCATCAATATTAGGTAGAGGATAGTTGTTCTTTATCATGATCTTCTTTTGCCCACGATAATCAACGCAATGGTGCATTGACCCATCCTTATTTTTAATGAAGAGGGTCGGTGCACCCCATGGTGAATCACATGGGCATATAAACCCTTTATCCATATTCTATTGTAGTTGTTTCTTTATCTCCTCATGTTCCACAATAGTCATCCCATATAGATTCTTAGAAATTAGAAATTTCCCAGGTATAATCTATATTGAAAATTCAACCTCTCTATTAGGAGGAAGACTAGGAAATTTGTATGGAAAAATAGAAGTGTGTTCCCTCACAATAATCATGTTTTTGAGTATGATTATTTACTTAAACTCAATCATTTGAGAAATATGTTCTTGGGTATATGGTGGTAAAAACCAAGCCTAAGATGATGATACTAAAGAAGATTCATCCCCTTCCTTGAACATGTATAAAATCAAGGGTTGATTCACCATACAAAGACTGATATCCTTTTTTCAGTAATTTATGATGAATCTATATAGGTAAATACAATCCATGCCTAGAATTGAATCGAATTACACCAAAGGAAGCCTGATAAAGATTACAGGGAATTTCATCCCAAAAACATTGATAGGAGAGGATTTATATACTTGGGATGCAATAATTAACTCATTTTTTCATTTCTATTGGCATCTATACTTCCATATTTTGTTTTGGTGTTTGAATTGTCCTATTAAAAATTAATTATATGATAGAATTTGTATAACCAGAATAAAAAAGTATGTTTTCTATTATTTATTGAATAACTAGCATACCTATCAGCACTTCATTGTCAGGATTCACTTCAGCAGTCATGATAGCAAAATCTCTCCCATGATTCCTCCATGGTTTTTGGTTTCCTTCGACAACCCTTTTCTTAGTGCACTGGTTCACAAACTTCCCTGGTTATTTGTTGTAGAAGAAGTGAACAATGTGTTGAGGGTTGATAGTAAAATTCCTTTCCTCGGTCACATCGTTGTGTTTCTCTTGTTGAAAATCTTTTCTAGGTACCCTAATCTTCCTCACCTAAAGCATTTCATTTTTCTAATTAGAAAATTTTATAGGTGCTTCTTTCCGCACATTTTACAAGTAAGATGTTTAAATTTCCTATCACTATTATATTTATCAATTGAACCACCAGAATTAATCTCTACTTTATACTTTATATCCCTATATTGCCATTTGGATTCTCTGATCTCGATTTTGACTTTTAGGACACATCAGACAATTTCCTCATAGCTATCAAAGTCTTGGATTGCCATATATTTTTGTAAATTAGGATTTAGCCCACCAAAGAAGTGGTCAACCATATATTTGGGGGTAATGAAAAAGATAGAGTCATATCACACAAGTCTTGTGATGTTTTCCTTTTATACCATGATTGATTTTTCATATCTTTTCTTAATTGCATAAAATCTCTTTTCATTTTAAGATGGAGAGGTTGAGGAAAATATTTATCGAAAAAAAATTCCAAAATTCGTTTTAATACATTTTTTGATCTCATCCTCAAGATTTGTATTCTTGATCATTTTCCACCTCTGATCATCTTCTCCCTCCATATGATAAATATCCAGAAGATCATTCTCTTCTTCAGAAAATTGTATGATAGAGAATATATTCTCAATGGAGATGATCCATTGTTCCATGATTAAGGTATCATATGATCCATTGAAAGTTTGAGTCCTTTTTCACATTAAGCTCTTGATTGAAGCTTCTTTTATATTAAGGGGGTTTGGAGACTCCTCTTAATCTACATTTTTATTTAGAACTTGATTTAGATAAGAGAGTATCATGAAATGGTTTTTAATTCCCACTCACACCGGGTTGGGAATCTTTTTAGGGAAATAATCACATTTCCTTCACATCAGTTGTTAACATGATTCCTCCTATTAATTTATATTATCTAGAATAAAGGAAAATTTAGATATGATCATTTTAAAATATTAAACACATAAAGGGGAATCCAATGATATTAAAGGTAAAATTTATAAATTATATTTATCCCCTTAACTTATGATTTTATGGGCTTCAATATATGTTATCAATTATCTATTTCCAAACACATACACTTATGGGAATTTTTTTGCTTAATTATGATTCCAAATGAGCTTATGAATTTACCAAAGAATATCCCCTAGGACTGTCAAAAAAGGTGCACAATATGACCTTTTTTCATGTACCGGATTACCCTATGTCCAGCCCAGAACATCTTATCGGATTTTTTAACCCTAGGTACATCTTTTCCAAAACCATGATCACTTGTAGAATCCAAACAAGGATGTATCTTCTTAATAAACCAATAACTCTATACTAACAAAAATTTAAGGATGTTTTCTTATTCTTTTTCTTATACCTAAGGAATTCACTAATGTTTTCTAATCTTAATCCCAAAAAAACTAAACCTATCCCTTGATATAAACTATAACAACCCTACTCTTTATTTTTTATTTCAACACAGTTTATCACATACAATAACACTTAATACAGCCAAAAAGATTGATAGATATAGTGTATTTGGGAAATTAGGTACATTACATGACAACATAAAACATGAAAGATGATATCTTTATTTAATTCTTGTTTAACATGATCAAATAATTCCTTCATACCTAAGAATGCATGAGATAACCTAAAGATATATATAAAAAAGGGGATAGAATTAAATCCTAGTAAGGGAATAAACAAGGATTAACATAAAGAAAATAGTACATATTAGAGAATAGGCATATAAATTGAGCATAAAAGGAACATGAATAATAAAGAATGATATTGCATGATGATCCTAAAATGGGAAATGTAGAAACAAAATAAAACACTACATTATAAAAATAGGTCACGGCTAAATTCACTAACAAATCATTGTGGAAAGAGTACCACAAAGTTATCAGGTAAAACCACTATAATAATGCGATATATCCTGATACTAACCATTACCTAATGCATTGGAGATCTATATATTCTTGGGTGCACCAGTCACTTTCATTTCTTTCTCATGCTTCAGTGGGCCACATAGATCAATCAACATGGATTCATTCATCATCATAATTTATTCCATGAAAAAGGAGTGTGTAATAAATAAATGTTTGTCCCCAATAAAATAATTATATGTGTATAAATTTTAATACAAATTATAGAAAATGGGAATGATATTCACTACCCAATTATTTTGGAATAGAAAATTAGGGTGTAATTCTGGTAGCAAAACAGTGTCACATAAAAATTAGTAAAATGGGTTGATGAGAGAGAAAGGGGTATATAATTTATATATGAAGTGAAAAATAATTTAGACATGTAAATACATGTCCCAACATAAGGAATTTGAAAAATAATGCATTACATAATAAGGAAACTTGAAGAAAGAGGAGAAGGGAAATAACCCTTTAATGTGTGACTCTAAAGGCATGGTAGGGGATTCATGAAATCTTGGGTGACTTGAGAGGACTATAGGGAGTGAAGGGAAGAGTTTGGATGTGCTACATGGAGTTTTAGTGATGAGAAATGGGTTTCTGGGTGGGATTATATAAGAAAAAATATGGATTTATTTATTATTTAGTTTTTGGAATCTACATAATAAAATATCCAAAACCGTAAACCGTACCATGTTTTTCCCATGGTTTCTAAAAACTTGTAGTGGTTTATATTATTATATAAGTATAAGGGGAGAAGTTATTAAAATATTACCATTGGCGTTGTGAAGGTGAGTCACACTCTTAAAGAAATAATTTTAAAAACATAAAATGTATTGCAACTCTTGGAGGATTCATAATGGATTTAAAAATAAATAAAATAAACATAAAATGACATTATTTTATAGGGAAATCATATTTTTGGTCTTATATCCTATTTATATTAATTATTAAATCACTTCTGGGTCATTTTTATTCCATCAAACATGAATTATATTTATATCGTATTTAATATTAACTTAAAACGTTGACTATCTTGATAAATTATGAAAAACTGACCATTAGATTAGTTAGACATCCTGATTCAAAAAATATTATTAATTTTATCTAAATAAATTTATAATTATTTGAATTTTTTACTTTTATAATAAAAACAATCATTTATTAAAAATAATTGGTTTTTTACAACAATAGTTTTTTTGAACCCTTATAAAAAATTACATTTTACCTCATAAAAAGTATATTATAATTTATATTTGATAAAAATTATTTAATAATAATATTTTATTAAAATATTATTTATTTCAAAAATTAATTAATACATAAATTCATTAATTGAATTTGAATAATAACCAAAAGTAAAATTTGTGCTTTAAAAATAATTTCAAAAGTAACACTAATACGATTAAAATATATTCAATATTTTTCAAAAAAATGTACATATTGTTATTACTAGGGTCTTGATATATATCTATTTAATACAACATCATACACCCTAAGATTGAGGTTCACGATGGTGGGGCTTTTATGGAGTCATTAGACAAACATGGTTTGGGTCATGATCTCGATGAGCTTGAAATTCTCCCAAAAACTCTTTTTCTCATGCCTAAGTTGTTGGATATTAGCATGGTATTTTTCAATGTAAGACCATGTAAATTCTATCTCCCTTAGAATATTTGATAAATGGGCTTCATAGGGTATGATCCAACGTTTTGAGGAAACCAGTTCCTTTTTTTATGTCAAACGGATTTGTTAAAAAACCTTATATTTATACTATTCATGTGATCACTGTTCAACGACTATATTATAAATGTTAATGATACATAATGGTCATCTGAATAGCATTGTAAATAATAAAAAAAAGATAATGTGTTTTCTATAACCATAAGTCATTTAATTAAATCAACAATGGGAATTTTATTCATAATAGTTCAGGTTGTTAGATGAGTGGTGCGGTGTGTAGAAAGAAGAAATGAGTATTAATTGGGTGAATTATAATCATAATTATTTATTAACTTATGATGGTGTAATGATGAGGCACTAAAATTAGATACTTTTATAAATAAGGGTACTATTGTTTTGGTACTCTAACTAAGGTAGTTAAGCTTCATTAATTCATGTTTTAGGGGAGTAGTTTTAACTTGTTAACCTACTAAAACATAATATTTATATATGTGGGGACTAAATGATATATAAGATATTTTATATTGAGTGTGAATTGTAGAGAAAAAATTTCAGGGATGATTAATTTTTTAATTTTTTTTAATCAATTATATCTTCTAATTATAATAAAAAGATTGGAGCAGGGCTTCTCCTATGTATATTGAAATCATTATCTAAAGCCAACTAAATATATTCTATTCATGTTATTTATTTTATTATTTCTTTTAAACTTTATTACATTTTTTCATGATTCTATGTGTATTATCTTATCTGTTCGAAGGATGAATTTTTGTGGTGACTTTGGTGATGAATCTACCAACATTTAGTGAATCTAGTCTAAGGGAAGTTCGAAGGTTTGGTTTTCAACTGAGCTAAAATATGAAAATTTTCAAGGATTGGAGTTCATAGTTCATGTGGTCTTATCTAAAACATGGAGGTTTATAGATCTCCCATAAAGTGTTATTAGATCCATTATTTCACGAATCATATGATTCTCCACTTACTCTTTCCTTAATAATATCTCTATTTTAGTGAGAGTTAACTATCGTTGAATATATGGAATTATGTAATAGTAATTTTTGGTTAAATAGTTTTTATAGAATGAGTTTTTGATTATGGATAATGTTAATGAAGATATTATTATTTCAATGTACATAGAAGCTCCACTTGGTAGTTTTTTGTCTAAGTAATATGGAAATAGAATAATTAGAATGTATGTATAGAAATAATTTAACATGTGGGGAATATGTATATGTTGCGGAATGTTACCTTTTTCGTTAAATAAATAAATTCAAAAATGGTGGTAACAATGTAACTAAAATATATATAAGATAAACCTATAGTGTTTCATAAGGTATTCAAAATGTGGTGTTTTTTTAAGATTTGGTTAGTTAAAGAAGGACAATTAAATATCACGTGAGTTACATTAATATAATCAAACGGAAACTCAATTAGATGAAGGTGAAGTTGAAGGATGATGTGTCAGAAATCCAACTAATATAATCAATTCTAAATATTTCGTAATATATGGTGAATGTTGCTCGTATCTCCAACTGAAAATAGATATGGTTTCTAATAAAATCTAGATTATAATTCTTAAGGAATAATGTTATCATAGGGAAGTCCAATTACAATTCAGTGATGCAATTAATACAAAGGATGGGGATGGGTACCTCAATGAAAAAAGACCTACTAGAAGAATCAATTAGAAGAAAATACATTACTGAATAGTTGAGGAAAAAATTAATGTTCTATTTATACTTGTTGGAAATATAAGAAGAGAGAAAACTTCTAGAATCTCTTCGTGAGTCATAAGGAAGTATATGGGAGACAATAAACTTTTTGAATGTCATATTTTGTTGGTAAAATGGAAGGTACAGGTGAATTATTTCTCAACATTAACATTTTAGTAGAGTCAGGGGTAGTTGACTTTGGTACATCAGTCCATTTAATCAGAGAGAATATATGAATTTAATATATATATATATATATTGACAAAGTACGTTTGAAAGATAATGATGGTTTCTTATCACTGTAAAAATATATGTGAAAATACAAATATATAATTCATGGGTCTTACTATTGAAGGAAGTTAGACATATCCTCGTTTAGTGGGAGAACCTTATCTCAGTTTGGAAACCAGATGAGGAAGGTATGTAATACCCCAAGATTTTATTTTTAATTTCCAACTAAATAAATTATATTATCAATAACTTACTTCACATACAAAACCAAACCATGCTGAACCGTGATATATTTTATTAAGTTAAAATTTTCTATGAGTTAAATATGATCATTATAATATAACAGTTAAATTGGTGGGTATAAATATATGTAACTTCTTTCTAATTTTTTTTGTAAATAATTATAAATTGAATAATTTTTTAGAATTACCCCATATGAGGGCCATTCATTTAATAATATATAGGAATTCACATCCGAATGATTTTCCCTAGACCAATCCTAAACCGAACTCTATCAAGTGGAGTTCGAACAAAACCATTTATGGGTGAAGAACAAGCTCATGGAAATCACTATGAGACCCATTCTAGTTTAGTCACCACCCATGGAAACCACTACCACTTATCTTACCCTTATATATCATTTGAATGTTTTGAGGGGATATGTAAGTATAGTATATGAATATATAAACTTATAATGTAGTACATTTAATATTAATAAATTTATCTGATACATTTTTTATTTTCATATATTTAATTTTAAATAATAAATTAAACAAATTAATACATATTTTATTTAATACCAATATGTTAATTAAATTTAATTAAAAAACTTTTAATCAAATTTATCAATCTTAAGTAATTTTGTATAAAATTATAAAATATTACTTTTTCTGAATAATTTTATTGCCTAATATATTATGTATTTTTATTTAAATATACTAAATTAATCAACTTTAAAAGATTATAATAATTTTAATATTTTGAAAAAATTATTTTAACACTCTTTTTAATATAGTAATTAATATGAAAATATGTTAAAAACACAAATTATTTTTTAAATATCTCAATTTTATAAAAAAATTGTTTCTATATAATTTATATTTTGAATTAAAAGAAAAAAATTTCATACATAAAAAAAATTATAAAATTTTGGTCATTTTTTATACATTATATAAATAATATATTTGGCTGGATTTTTTATATTTTTCTAAGATGTTTTATTTTTAGGTCAATAGTCAAAAATAATGTTTTTACAAATAACTTGAACTTTATGACATGCTTATGATATAAAAATGAATTAAAAATTTGTGAAATTTTATTCCTAATAAAATAATTTTTTAATAATTTTTTTATAAATATAAATCTCTTAATTTTAAATTAAAAATATATGTTTGATATTTTAGAACCTAATTTATGTTTTCTCTAAAGCTACTTTTTAAATATTATAGATTGTATATTTTAAAATTAAATTTTAAAACTTTTGATAATCTATTAACATAAAATATTTTTCATATATTAAATCATAATATCCATGTTATATAATATTTTTATTTTTATTTTTATACATAAATATAAGAAACCAAGGTAAAACAACAAGTTATTTAAGTAAAGGTAAATTATGGTAAAAAAGTTATATAGAGGGGGAAAGACCAAAAATATCACAGTACTTATCCCTTATTAGTGTGTACGAGAAGTTTCTTCACCATGATGCATATTCTGTGCATTATCTTCCACTATTGGATCCAATTTCCATTTAAATTCACATGCCATTAATGTTGAGTTATATGTTTTTAAAAAAGTGAAACCCTTTTAACATGTAAAAAGAGTCTTGCTCCAACCTAGTTTCTCACGTGCCAATAGAAATTTTCCTCAAAAAACCACTTATAAAATACCTCAAAAAATATATATATCGTGTTCTACAGGTTCTAGTCTCACCAAATGACCATTCAAAAAAGGGTCTAGGAGTTTCCCAGATGAGGAATGAAAAAACCCATAATCACTCCCCTTACATTTCTATTTCGTTCTTTCTTCTTACATATATTGAAAAACTATTATAAATAAAGTAAAATAATTACATAATTAAAATAATAATACTAATAATTTATTTTTTTTTTGTAATAACCATTTTATACCTTCCTCTTATCAATTATAAAAATGAAAATGTCTCTCATGCGTACATGCAAACTACCACCATGAGGAGAGGTGAATTTCATTTTTCATCACAAAATAAAATTTATGGTTATAAGAATTAATTTGATGAATAAATATGTTATTTGTGACATAATAATTATTTTTTAAAGTTAACTCATTATCTATATTCCTCCCCTCACATTTATTAGAAAATTAAAATGTTGTTCCTGCTTACATGTGGACTACTGCCTCTATGGATAACAGGTTTCGTTTTCATCACCAACCAACATGTTTAGTTAAAAGAATTTATTTTATTCATATATAATAAATTTTGAGTAATATATTTCTATATTATCGTACTGTATTCATGAATAAAAATCAAATATCATTATAAATTAATCTGTTGATATTATTAAATTACCAAAAACAGGATCTTCATTAATTTCATCTTCACAAATCGTAACTAAAATTCACCTAGAATTTTATTAGGAATTTATAAATCACAATATGAGTTATATAATTATTTCCAGAATAATCTATTAGTGATTAAAGTTTTTTCAAATAACAAGGATCAATATAACCATTATGAAACTCGTGTGAAACAGAAAAATTATTATCATCTAATGAAAAAAATAAACTATAACTAAATAATATATGTGTAGTGAATGCTTATTAATAAATATTAAATAAGGTAATAGATAATAATATAGTTTTCAAAAAATTAATTAATGTTTTTATTTTTATTAAACCAGATGTTAAATCATGTTCGTCGAAGTTAAGTGTAATGTTAATGGTTTATCACATATCAATTTTCCTTCTTTGAGACAGATGGAATATTCACCACTTATTTTTTTGTGGGGTATATAATTCCCATGTATATATTTATATCATTATTATCATGAAATTCAAGTTATGGAAAGATCCTTAAAAATATCCCATTCAAAATCATTTTATTTAAAATCTACTAAAGTCATATGGGATTTTGGTTAACTAAGTCTCCATTCATTGAGCTATAATCATTCTTCTGGAATGTTAGTTATATAAGTTTGATATATTATATATTGTGATTGAACTATATTTTACTTACTTTATCTCATGGTTCTTCATACTTAAAAACCATTCTTACTAACTCCTTTTTGAAGGATTATTACAAAAATTCTTCTTATGAAATAGAATTATTACCCAATAAAAAAGTAACACTCTAAAGAAAAAATCTCATCCTATTTCATAGGAATCCACAAAATTTCAAAATTCTTTCATCCAAAAAAAGTTTTATGTTCTTATTTTGAAACCTAAATATATATTACCTTATGAGATATTCTTATTCCCATTTATTGATTTTTAAAATAAATTTTTATTATCTTTTTTGTGATGTCGGTTTCTTTAAAGGTATTTCAAAATATTAAAATGTCTATTTCTATTCATGGGGAGTATTATTTATCTTCCACTCTAAATTTCATATGGATAATATTTATATATTTTCAAGTCACTATTATTATGACCTATTTATAAATGAAATTTAAATGTGAGTCTCCTAAGAACTATCTAAAAATCATGTTTTGAAAATCCCAAATAACATTGTATTTTTACAAAAAGGATAATAATGTTTTATAACAAAGTTTTTATTTTTATTCCATTTTCAAATTTATCAAAAAAGGATCTATCTACTTGGGAGTTATGTTTCATGAATTATTCTATAAATTATATTAGAATCTTTTTTGGTGGGATTAAACTTGTTGTATTAAATTACCTCATTCTTGATCCCTTCTTTTTTATACCATTTGTTGTGTTCTAAAAAAGAGTTTCCATCAATGAAAGCACACTTAATTATCTATTTGTTACACTAAGGATAATTATTATTCCATCATCCACCATCATTATTCGGATGGATTATGATGTTTTATAGGTGTGTTTTTATGAAAATAATCTCTTTATTAAGAGTCAATTAAGTGGTGTTTGAAATATAAAAGATTTCATGGAACACAAATATATGGTTTCCATTATTTTATGGATGGGTCTAGAATTATATGTCCCTAAAATTAATTGGGTAATTTATTATATATCATGTGAGAATTAGGAGAGGAAGGGAAATTTTTCCTAATCCACTATGTAATGGGAGGAGGTTACATGATTCCTAATCTACAATGTAGTTTGAGGATGTGAAATGATTCCTAATTTACTGTGTGATGGGAGGAAAGAAAGTGATTCTAGATTCACTTTGTTATGGGAGGTACGAATGTGATTCCTTCCCCACTTTATTACCCTATTTTAATTTTCCTTTAACATTTTTATGTTATATTCTTATGTTATACTCTATGGTTCATGTTTATTATTTCATGTTTCTTCACTCTTATGAAATGGTATATGTTTGATAATTTGATATTATATTTCATTCTATTATTTATTATGGAAAAATCTTATTGTTCCACATTCCTTTTTTCAAGTATTTTCTCATATTTCTTTTTTCCCATATTCTTATTATATGACCCATAATTAATCATTGATGCATTTTTCCCTTACTGGGTGTTTGATCTCACCTCGTTCATATGATTTTTGTTCCCCTTTTTATTAAGAAGTTTATAAACTATGAGATATCTTGAAGGGGGTCTATTATGATGTGATTATGGATAAATTTTCATAGTAATATATTTATATAAATAATCTCTAAATACACTAATCCTTTGGTTTTTTGGATTATGTCCTCATTTTTGTGATGAAATATTTAACTTATGTAAATAAAGAAAAATGAAGATATGTTTATCTTGGGTTTCCTCATTCAGTATCAAATTCTATGTGTAAATATATATTTTTAAGATCCAAACCTACTATTGTGGTTCTGGGTGCTATAGTTGATATCAGAGTAGTGTTTAGATTTATATGTGGATTATTTTTGTTATTTTTTACGATTCAAACTAGAGAAAATTAGTTAAATACCAATGGGAAATTACTAAATATAAGAAAAAAATCCAAAAATATGTATTTATGTATAGATTATGGGATTTCTATAAATAAAATCTCTATTTGGACACAAACAAGTTGATGTAGGCTCTGAAAAAATTCCCTAAGGGGTAATAACACTGAAAATGGTTGGTTGATTATTAGCATTATATTTACCTGAGGCCTGAAAAGTGAGTCTAATGGAACACCTAGTTTAAAACTCTCAGCGTATATTATGTAGGATAATTAAAATTCCTTTTATTTTCAATTTTTATAGATTTAAATGGATGTTTATGGTATAAAATATAACTTTATAGTTTATAAATCCCAATATTTAATGACCATGGATAACCTATATTGATACATAGAGATTAAAAGGTTTGGTTATATACATGATCAATAATTTATTTATTCTAAATTAACAGTTTCCTTTTATAAATGTATTAATTTAATTATCCTTATCCCTAAATAATACATTATTTATGTATTGGTCGGAGTAAGGAGAAAGTGTTTAAAGGATATGATAGAAAATGCATTGATTATCCAAATATGCAACCAAATGGGATGGAAGATGGTCATGAAAATATTGTTCTTATGATCACCCATCTATTATGAGTTATGATTAACAACATGGATCTTAACAAATACCCAAAACCACCAAAAAATATAAGGATAGGGATTCATTGAAGTTTAGGTGAAAATTGCCCTAAATCAAAGAAGAATAAACTTATTATGTGTTGGGATCCTGTTGGAAGGAAGTTGGTTTTTCAAAGATATATTAATTTTCTATTTTTTGTTTGGTATGTTTTTTCATTACAAAAAAATAGATTTATTTATAAGTGTAAGTGATCAGTTGAAATGAGTATCATGCTAAATAGATCAGACACCTTCTTGATATGAAAATTCATTGGTTTCAGTTTTCTGTTCTGAAAATGTTTTCTATGTGAAGTTTCCTTTCACAATCACATTGTGCATAGAAGAAAGATATCGATTGGAGTAGGAAATTGTATCATATCCTGAATTTATTTCAATGTATTCAGTACCAAATCTGTTGATTTTTTGTTTTTTGTATGTTTTCAATTTCCAATGTTTTCTGAAAAATGTTTGATTCAAGCATTTTAAAAGAAAGGGGGAGATTTTTTTTTTATAATTTAGATACTGGTATGATAATATGATTGTTATTGAATCATTAAAATATCATGATAAAAAAATTGTGAAATATGAAATATTATGAAGTGAAATTATTCTGGTCATAGTTTATTGGTTTGAGAATCAATGGACATAGAATTTGTTTGAAGGCTGGGAAGTATGAAGTTTCTAATGTTAGTCGTTATGAAAAAGTACTTATAGACCAATCCATTAACCTGGATTATTCAATGGAATGCCTAATCCATTTTATAGGAATAATCATCATTTATAGATAATATAGAAGAAGGAAGTAACTGATGACATCGGTCTGTCAGACATGGTGTAACACCGATTCATCAAAGGAAAAATGACATTGATCTATCAGACACAATGTTTATTTCAAAATGGAATCATATAAAAATTTCAATAGAGGTATGATTATAATTCATTTATGTGAATAATCATATATGTTATTGACACTGTTTAGTATGTTGGAGTTTTTGGGACTGATGAAAAAGAAGAGATTTAGAGACCAATTAATCATATGAGATGAGAGACCCATCAATCTGATAGAGTTCAAACATTTATCCAACAATTTTTTTTGAACTAAATAATTTCCTTTCATAATTGTTTTATGAATCATCAAATGTTCATTGAAACAGATACATCAAATGGGAAATATATATTGATTCATCAGAGACATACTAACACTGATAAGTCATCAGATGTTCATCTTCATTGTAGGTTGTTTTATCAGTCTGATGTTTTTTTTTTAAAAAGAGATTGAAAATAAGAAATGTTTTAAATCCACTATTGAAGTGGTTTCATAGGGTTTAAAATTATTTATATGTTGCAATTATTTTTTTTGTTAAAATATAAGAACAAACTGATTGGGGTGAGAAATGAAATCGAACTTCCAATGTGATTGAGAAGAGTTATCAGTAAGAGAAATCCCAAGAAAATTAACATTAGTCTAATTAATTTTCAAAAATGTGTATGGTAGAATATGTTCAATTGGAATATTTGAATGGTATTCTTCAGTTTAATAAATGTTTCATCATAATGAAAAATTGTATCAGAAAGAAAATATCTATTAGACTAAAAAATGAGTGTTTGTTTGTATTTGAATGAAGTTGTGAGAAGATTAAATAATTATAGATAATAGTATAAATGAGTCGATAAGTTCGAAAATATTCAAATATGTAGTCACAATTGTTGTTAAATTTGAGTTTCTAGATATTTGGTTAATCAGGAAAATAAATTTTCTTCCATCATATTTCATTTCTAGCGCAAAAATAAATATAGTTCAAAGAAAAATGCACTATAACATTATTCTTGTGTGGGGGATACTGAGAGTACTAATGATTTTTTGGAAGAATTTTTGAAGGATTCTAAATGGTTTTTTCTTGAGGAACAATTTTCAGATAGAAGAAGTATTTGTGATCAGGTTTTCTATATTATATTGAATAGTTAGACTAACATTTCAGGGGAATGAAATAAGGGGTTCAGAATTATTTCTGAAGAATCCTTTCAGATCTATTTTCCAAACTGAAGATTAAAATTGGTGAATCATAGTGATCTATTAGGCAGGGTTTTCCTTAAAAATCCATAAAAGTAGTTTCTTCCTACTTCTATATGGGAATGTGAATAATTGTATTTGTTGAATACACTATTGAATAAGAAAATTGACATGTTTGGAACCAACTATTGAAACTTTATGAACTTGTTAAAAAATTTATTTTATATCATACATTCTAGAAGAATATGATGAACATTTTTCTTGCTAATGATTCTTTAAAATATAAGGTTACTTCCTACAAGTTGTATCAACACAAAAGAATTTTTTCTAGTTGATTTTGTAGTATTAGATTACATTCCAACCATTTTAATGATTAGCTAATATTATTGAGTAACGAACCACATAAATAAATTTTTTCCTGTGGACGTGGGAATCTGTTCTTCAAAAAAAGGATAATTCTATAACTATAGGCGAAGGATTCCATAGAAAAAAATATAACATAAAATAAAAATATATCAATGATTCACCCCACCCCCTCTCAGTGATATGTTGATCCAGGTTGATCCTTTTCAAGTGGTATTAAAGACAAGGTTCCTTTTTACGCTCTTTGCTAATTTTTTTGAAGAGAATTTGTTATAGAAAATTTTAATTTTGTGATCATTAAGGGGATTATAAGTTTTGATGGAAATAACTATTGTATATAGAAAGATAGAATGATAATTTATCTAATTTCTCTTGGGTATAATGTTTTGGAAGCTTCTATAGATGGATTTCCACCTCTTGTTGAAAATTTTCCTCTTACTTATATGGATAAAAAGAATATGTATTATGATGGAATATCCCATAATTCTTTAATTTCACCCCTTTATGAAAGTCAATTCCATTGATTGAAAGGAGTTTCTATTGCTAAAGCGATCTATGGAGAGATGAAAACTATTTATGAAGGAAATACAAAGTTAAATAGATCCATGTTACAAATATAGAGGATGAAGTATGAAGATCTCAAAATTGGTGAGTATAAATCTATTAGGGATTTTTTACAATAGTGAATGATATTCTTAGAAACATTAGATTCCATAACACAACTTGAAATGTTATTTTAAAATGGGTATTAAATGGACTTTAATAGTGCATATAAAGTGATGACTACCAAAGTGAGGATAAATGGTAGGATTTATCAATACTCGCAAAAACTGATGATAAAGGGGGAAATTTGGTTCAACCCACTCTAAGACCCCCTCCCCCATCATCAGTAATTCCCAAACCCATTTTTCAGCACATTGCAAAATCCCAACCTACTGCATGTGCCTAGATTTTAGCCCTATACATTTCATTTGGAACTTGAACACCTTTATAACTACAACAACATTTTTATTGTCTATTTTACGATATTTATGTTTCTATATATATATATTTATTCTATATTCATATATATATATAATTATTTTTAAATAAATCAATAAAATATATGTGTGTGTTGTGATATATATATATACATATATTTATTTAAATATTTTATATATTATATATTATATTCATTTACATATATGAAAATATAATATAAATATATATTTGTTAATTAGTAAACACATATATGTATATATAAACAATATATATATATATATATTTATTTATAAGTATATATATTCAAATATTTTTATAATTTAAAAATTGTTGGATTTTTTTTAAATACATTTTTAGAATATGTATTTATTTACATATATTAGAATATACATATACATATATTTTTTATATAAAAAAATAGGTTTATATATAAACATTGCATGTATTGGTATACATAAACATATTAGTGTATTTGTATAAGGTAAATAAAATGAATAATGTTTTAATTTAGATAAAATATAAAATATTTATTTATTTTATATATTTTAAAATACATTTTTATCCAAAAATGTAGATATATGTAATTATACAAGTGGATTATTATAAGTAAATATTAGAAAATATGTATATATTTAATTATAAATAAAATTAAATTATGAAAATTAATAAAATTTCAAAACCATAATATCAATATCAATGTAATCCCTTCGATTAAATTCATTTCCAATAGAAAATGGGAAAAATGAACCCCTTAAACAAGGGTGGTATTTCATCAAATGTAAAAAAATAGGGATACCAAGACTATAAATATTGTTTGGAGTCTTTGTCAACGTTTTTTGGCATAAAAAATGTGACTAGGTCATTACATAGTCATTAGTGTTTATATCTCCTCGCAAGATTAAATTTGATATGAGGTAGAGCTCAAATAGGGTCATGGACGAAAAGTTATGGTCGTTTGAACTTATATTAATGTTTTCAACTTTTCATAGACTTCCAATTACTTCATTTAATTTTTATGTCATCCATCTATTATTAAATGACTATTACACAATAATAATTAGAAAATTATTCATTAATTATATTTTTTAGTTATTTTATAAGATATTTTCAATAAATATCTTATATATTAATGGAGAATTCCTATTTATCCTTATATAAAACATATTTAAAATATATATATATTATATTTATATTAATTTAAATATATTATTATATAAATATATTGTTTTTAATAAAGTATACCCTATATCGGAACAAGAAAAAAAAAGATCTAAGAATGAGAGTCCTTCATCATTGCTTGTAAAAAGTCATTGATAAATTCCCCCTATTAGTTATTTTTTACTAGCACTAATGAATTTCCCCCCTTTATGAGTGTTTTTTATAGTGCTGATAAATCCTAACACTAGATAAACCTCATTTTGTATTAGTGTGGGAAAAACTGGAGGATTCAACTATTTTTGAAATGATCTTGAAAATTATTCCTGACAAGTTTGATGCCAAAAGATCATATTTGGAAGATATAGATCCTGAAACAATATCTTTGGATGAGATTTATATTACTCTCATTGCTTTTGAAATGATATGGGATGAATTTATAAAAATAAAATTAAAATTTGATTGATAAAATTCATTCAATGCTACAATGCAAGGAAAATATAAGAAGATTATTGATGATAAAGATGTTAGGGATTCTAAATCAAAAAATGAGTTTATTAACAATATTGATGAATTATTGTCCTTATTTTATAAAAATGTTAAAAGATGTGTAGGAAAGTATAAATGTAAGATAGGCAGGTTTTTTTGAATGTGTAGATATTGGAATTATACTTTGAATTTTCCTTGAAAAATTAATGAAAAAGATAGTGATGAAGACGACATAAGGTTGAGAATATCTTGGAATCAACATGGATATACATAAAAATATTTTTCTAAGGGAGAAGATAAAAATATCAATAAATCCAAAAGGAGATGTTTTTTTGAAGATGATGAAGTCGGAGACAAAGAAGTTTAAGATGAAAATTATATTGAAGTTTTTTTGTGAAAATAAATTTATAAAAATATTTAATGATGAAGAGTTTGAAAGAATTTGTTGTGAAAAATAATAGATTGAGTTAGAGTTTCACCTAAAGAGATAGTGGAAAAATTTCATAGAATTATTGTATGACTTGAATGAGAAATCTAGATGTTTACTAGGCAATATACTATAAAAAATAGTTATGAATTTCTCCCGAAAGATAAATATAAGTTGTTAGAAAAGGTTGATTGTCTGTTGAAGTCTCTAGAAAAAGAAGAGAATCAAAATGAACATCTTGGAATTAAGTTAAAACAAAAGTATTAATAAACAGAACTTGTTCAAAATATGATTTCTAATGTTGATAAGGGGGTTACAATTTTCAATATAACTATATCTAAAGTTAGTTAATTTTATAAAAAGGTTAAATGTAATAAGTATCTATAAAATTCACCTTTAAAAGATTTAAATAAAATTGAAAATGTTACTAAGAAGAATAAGTATGAGAAAATCACGTGTTTCTAAAAAACCAATCATGTTTAAAGTTCAAAAGTTCTTAAAATTTCACAGTTTGAAAAAAAAATCTACCACTTATGATTCTGATAAGATTATAGAGAAATATTAATTGAAGATGAAGATTTCAGTTGATAACAGGATGTTTTTTACTCAAAAAATTACTGATGATAAAGATAAGAAAGTTGTTGAAAAACATGTTCAAACCTCTAGGGAGTAATAAAGTAACATAGGTATATATTCCTTCTATGGTTATTGGTAGTATTTTTTAGGATTCAGTAATTTAAAAAATATGTGTTGGAATAATAAAAAACACTATAATTATACCATTAGTTATAGAAAGAAATGTTTATAGTGGATTCAATCCTCTCAAAGGAATAAATCTAAGGAAGTTGTCTTGAAAATTAAAAATAAGTTCCAACCTATATAAACATTTTTTTAAAGTGGTGAACAACCAAAAAATATTGAAAAAGGGTGTTTTTTTTGTGACAGGAACAAACACATGTTTTTAAAATTTCATAAAATCCAAAAGTAAAGTAAGATAAAGTGAATTAAAAATCTATTGTTGTGGAAACTTCCCTCAAATAAATAAAAGGACAATTAACCATGATTTTGGATAGTGGTTTTTATTCCCATATGAAAGGATATTTGAAATTTTTTAAGAATTTAAAACATTTAAATGATGTAACGGTGATATTTTTTAATGACGAATCCCTCAGAATCAAAGGTGTTAGATCATATATTGTTGGTGAGGAAAAGTTAAAATACAAGAAATCCTTATTTTTAGACTAGTTGGAACACAACATGATGATTTTTTATATCTCTAAGATAATGAAAATAATTATGTTTTTATAAAATATGGTTTTTTAAAAGAGTGGAAGATAGAAAAGTTATTACAAAAGGACAACATTCGAAATGAAACTTGTTTCAAGTTGGAAAAGTACATAATTCAAGTTATCCAAGAACGATGGATGAAAATAAATTTTGGAATAAAATTTTGGGACATATTTGTTGGAGAAAAATTATGAAATTATCAAAGAGAGGTAGTTTTCATAATATTTTGGATATGTCTATAAGAAGAGGTTTATGTTGTTCAATTTTCCAAAAAAATGAAGATTACAAACTTTGTGGATTAGAAAATTAACATTCATTCAACTCATCCCCCAAAACTAATTCATTATGATATTTATGGTCCACTAAGAAGGAAGTAAGCTTTTATAGAAAAGTACATCATTTAAATAATTGATGATTTTACTCGTATTACTTATGTTATGCTTTTGAAACATAAATCACAAGATATAAATATGTTTAAGAGTTTCTTGAGAAGATATGGGATGGAATGTGGGTATTCTATGATAAAGTTGATAACTTATAGTGGTGGGGAAAAAAAGAATTAAGAGTTCATAATTTATCTTGAAAAACATAGAATTTTGCATAACTTTATTACACCATAGATACCTCAACAAAATGGCACTTCTAAAAGGAAGAATGTAATTTTTTTGATATGGTTTGTTAAATGTTGATTGAGAATGGTCTTTTTCATTACTTATAATGGAAATATATGAGTACAATTGTTTATATTCAAAATCGATATATCTAGAGGCCATGTTCAGATATGAATCTATATTAAATGTGAAATTATAAAACTCCAATATTGAAAGACTTTATAATTATTAGGAGTCCATAACTTATAAATAGAAAAGGTGGAAATCTGGGATAGTGAGTAGTGAAGATGTAATCATTCTTATATATGGTTAGTATAGAAGGGGATACAGAAGTTTCAATAAATAAATAGGAATAATTGTTGATTATGTTGATGTAAAAGTTCTTTAAAAATATGAGGAAGATGTTTCACAAACACATGAAGATGAGGAAGATTAATAGGATGAAAGAATCATTGCTAAGAAAATGAACTGTATTCCATCACTTTTTATTCCATACAGATTGAAAAAAATTGTACTCTTCTATTTCCAGTAATGAGGATGAATTTCATTCATCTCATTTGGGATAGATGAAATAGATGGTAACTGAAAACATTATTGGTGATCAACATATAACACTTTAAAAAAGAATAAAATAAATAGGTGTCACACATAATTCTTTTTATATAAATGTTAATCCAAAATTGTTATTCAATTATTTGATTATAAAAAATGGATCTATTCTATGAATGAGGAGTTCGATCAAATTTAGAGAAATGATACTTGGGAAATCATACCTAAACCAAATTAACAAAAATCATACCAAGCGAATGTTTGAAAACCAATAAAATGAAAATAGTTAAGTGATAAGAAAAAAGTCATGTTTGGTTTCGAATGGTTATTAATAGATTTAAGTTATTTATTTTAATGAGGATTTTTCTTCAGTGGAAATATTAGAAACATTTATAATCTTTATAGAAATTGATGAAAAATTGCATTATAATGTTTTTCAAGTGGATGTGAAATAATTATTTATCAATAGAGAACAATATTAAGAATTTTATGTTGAAAAACATGGTGTTTTTTTATTTTAAATGACAAAAGTTATGTGTGCAAGTGAAATAAATATTTTAATTGGATAAAAAAAGCTCTAAGAACTTGGTATTCCAAATTGGATGTCTACATAAGGAAGTTGAATCATAATAAGGGAAGGGTGGATATTAATATATATATCAAATAAAATCAATATTGTTCCCTCATTTTTATTTTATATGTTGATGATATTATATTTTCCTGGAATGATGAAAAAACTATTGAATGGTTTTCTAAAGAGATGAAGATATTGTTTGAAATGTCCATTTTTGGTGAAATGCGATACATTAAAGGGTTAAAAATCTCATGAAATAAAAAATACATTTTTCTTTCCCAATAAATTTATGTTAAGGAATATCTTATGATTTTTATAATGGAAAATACTAAACCTATTTCCACATTAATTTAAATGGGAACCAAGTTGAATAAAGATAGAGTAGGTAAGAAAGTTCCCTCTATAGAGTTTCAAAATATGAATGGGAGTTTTTTGTATGTTACTAATTCAAGACTGGATATTGTTTATGATATTACCTTATTTAAATGGTTTTTAATTTCTCCAATTGAATCAAATAACTTGGATAAAAGCATATTCTTATAAAATATTATAGGCATAACAGATTTTTTGAATCAAATATGACTGTGTGGAATGAATTTATTTGTTTGGTTATAAAAATGTTTATTGGGAAGGATATTTATATGATTAAAGATCCACAATTGAAGCATTTTACATTCTGGGTAAATTTTTTGTAAGTTGGAATACAAAGAAACAAAATTCTGTAACTCTTAGCATGTCTGATGCTGAGTATGTTGTTTCTACACAAGTTATGATATAAATTATGCGGATAAAGAATCAATTGGAAGAGTTACTATTTGAAGTGAGGATACCTATAATATTTCTTTGAGATAATAATAGTTCTATTAACCTTATAATAAATTCAATATAATAGTCTCATTCAATAGAAATTAATATCAAATATCACTTAATCAAAGCGAATGTGGAGAAAAATTAACTCAATATGGATTATGTTTCAATATCAGAACAAGTTGCCAACATTTTAACAAACCTATTACCAATGGAATAATTTTTAAAATTGAGGTTGAATAAGGAAGTCTTACCAATATGTATATAATTTTTAGGTATGATGTTTTATCCCTTCTCTCATATGTTATTGGGATAGTGTTTTCAGGGGAAAGAAAAATGATGTCTCGCAAATCTATCCATTGATATGTCCTAACATTTTATAGAAACATATATATAGGGTGAGTTTTGGATAATCTTTGAACTCCACATGTATGTTTGTGAACTATTAAAATGTGTTTTAAAGTGGTTTTCAGATTTTTTTATTCTATAGGAATAAATAAAGTTGTCAATAAGAAGAATGTTGTTATGATTTAATTTTAATAAGAAGTTTTGTAAGTCACTAATTTTTGATAGCATGCGGTTTCAATAAATGATTATTTTTCCTATAGTGAGTGTTCTCAAATAGGATTAGAATTATTGATTAGTGATCCTTCTCCTAAGTTACATAGTTTCAATTATTTATGAACCTTGGTTGGCAAAAAACCCATAGGAGGAGATTATAGAGGCCAAGTTGGCCAGAAGTTGGATTTCGGATGATAGAAGATGTTTATGTTGTTTGTTTTGTATTTTTTTCATTAATAAAAATAAATTAACTTTTTATGTATTGTTAATTAATCTAAAGGATTATTGAACCCAAAATATATGATACATTCTTGATAATAAAAGTGATTGGTTTTGGTTTTCTATTATGGAGTTGTTTTCTGGGTGAAGTTTACATTCAAACTCAAATTGTTTACAGATTGAAGTTTTTGATTAGAGTGAGAAATTGTATCAGAGTTATAATATTTTTCAGATTATTTGATACAAAATATAGAGATTCATTTATATTTTTCATTTTTTCAAAATCATGATTTTTTTGAAAAACATCAATTCCATGTATTGTAAAATAAATATATAGAAAATATTTTTTAAATCAGATGATGTTATTCCAACCTGAATGTTAATATCATGAATATATAATGATACATGAGACCTTTTGGAACAATTGAGATTAAATGGTCAATGTCTTCCAGTCACATTCATCCTTATGATAATATCTAGACAGATAATTTCTATAAATTATGGGAAACATGAAGTTGCTAAAGTAAGAGGTTGTACAGAAGTACTAATGGAATAATCCATCAGACTGGCCAATTCTTCAAAATATCTGTTCCACTAAATGAACCATTTCATAGGATCAATCATCAGGTGATGAGAATCTGAAAGAAATATGTCTTTTATGACATCGGTCATTCAGACACAGTGTTACATCGATTCATCAGAGGAGTTATAAAATAGATCCGTCAAAAAAATTATTGACATAGATTGGGAATTGAATTTGGATTTCTATCAATGGTAGATCAGAATTTTTTATATGAATATGAAGAAAAATTATAAACACGGGTATGTAAGATGGAGTTGCTGGGATCAATGAATAATAAGAGCTTTAGATACCGATCCATCGGATTGGATCAGAAACCAATCTATTTGACAGAGTTAGACAATGTAGTCAACCATTTTCATTAAACTAGAGAATATTTTCCCTTCTAGTGGTTCAAGATACATCATAAATACATTGATAAAGATACATTGGATGGGTAGTACATAATGATTCATCATACACAAACTGAAATCAAAAAGTCATTGAATGGAGGTCTTCATCAGATGCAATATTTTGGATATGAGGTTTTCTTGTAAAAAAACATAAAAGGTGAATTTTATTTAATCAACTGTTGAAGTGTTTTCATGATATTTTGAGGTATTAATAATTTTCCATGAATTATGGGTAAAAATTAGTAAAAGAACTGATCGGTGTGAGAAATGAAATCAAATTTCAATCGTAATTAAGAAGAGTTATCGGTATGAGAATGGTAAGGTAACGTAATTGAATTCTAATTGTTTTCTAAAAATGATTATGTTAGGTTTAGTTGGATCATAGGAATGAGGGTCTCCAGTTTTACATATGTTTCATCACCATGAAAAATAGTATCAGAATGAAAATTTCTACCAGAGTGAAGAAATTTATGTAATATCGAAGCTGGTTGAAGTTGTGATAAGATTAAAGAAGATTTAGTAAGAACCAAAATGAGATTATAAACACATAAATACTAAGATATATAGTCGAAATGAATGTGAAATTCTAGTTTTTATAATTTTGGTTGAGAATGAAAATAAAATTGTTTTCCCACACATTTCATTTTAGGAACTCTTATAAATATGGGTCAAAATACAATGTTATCTAACACTTTTCACATGAGGGAGAGAGTTAGAGTACTAAAGCTGTTATGAAGTAATTTATGAAGGAAGGTTTTTCCATATATTTTTCTTGAACAAATTTTTCTGGAATAAAGAATAATATCAAGAAGTTGTGTTTCTGTTTCCATATTTAGACTGAGAAATCATACTGTCATTTCTAGGTAAATAGATAATCTATTAAGAATTGTTTTTGCAATATCTTTTTTGAAATTTTTTATATACTGAAGAATATTTTTGTGGAATCTAACTGAGAAATCATATAAATTTTTTGTACAATGTCTAGAAAATCTGAATCTAGTTTCTTTTTGGAAGGAAGGTGAGGAATTATTTATGTTGAAGAATTACAGAAGTTGAACTTTTGGAAGTGGCATAGTGACATGTATGTAAGAAACTTATGATGGTTTCTAAACACGTTAAAAACTTTTTTTATATCATTAATGATATAATAAAAACATGAATTTTTGTATTAGTATTATTTATACACAAGTTTAAGGGTATTTCTTACTTTTTGTATTAATGGAAATGGATTTTTTTCTAGTGTATTGGGATGTATTAGCTTATTTACAAACCATTATAAGGATTTGGTAATATTATTGTGTAGTAAACCTTGTAAATACTTTTCTTCATGTGGACATGTGAATGATTTTCTCCAGCAATGTGACAATTATTTAATAAGAGGTAAAGGTTTTTGTACAAGAAATATAACATTAAATAAAAATATATCACTAATTCACCCCTCCACCTCTCAATAATACATTGATCTTGGTTAGTAATTTATAATATGTGTCAGGAATGTGGTAATAATTTCCCAACAGAATATATAAAAGGAAAAAAGAAAAAATTTCATGAGTGGCAGGATTGATCCATGATATAATAATTGTAGAAGAAATATAAATACTTCTTACAATTCTATAGAAGTTGAAAAGTCCCAAATAATGTTCCACCCACACTTCAATTCCTAAAATGCTATATATTTGTACATTTTTAAAATCAATGACCAAACCAAGGCCCAATAGTAAAAATAACTATGTGTAACCTACAATGTATCAAGGAAGAACCTATGAAATTAATATCGAGGAAGTTTATTTTTATATTTAAGGGTAAATTATCCCCCACATTTGATTTTGGATGTCTTACTGGATTTCTATTATAGCCACATCTGTATATAAAAGATGTTTTCTAAGAGAATGAAATCACAACCCCCAATTATTTTACATTTAAATATTATAGAAAACTATAAGTTATGTGATTATTATGTCCAATGTTAATGTTTGTGGGAGTGTTTTTCATTATAATATCATTATTCGTAATTTAGATGAAATTTATAATATTTTGGAAATGGATTGTGTATCTCTACAAAAACATCATATTGAATACTCAAATAGGAAAATCACATTTCATATTTCAAATCAACCTATGAACATCCATTAGTGGAAGACCAACAGTGATATATCTTAGAAAAAATAATTCTGTTACATGATTCTTAATACATACTCAAGAGGGTTTCATACCTCAAAAAATTGAGGAGAAACTCAAATTTAGGGATAAGATAAATATGTTTCCTAATGATTTCCAAGATATTATGGTTTATATCTCATTACAAATTTTATCTTGAGTCATCTTATAGATACACATAGATATTTTCATTAGAGATTGATAACCAATATTTTCATGATGTAATTTATGTTTAGTGGAGAACATAAAACCTTTATATTTTAATATTGTTCTACCATTATATAAATATTATTTTTGAATAAACTATTTTATATGAAATATAGAACTAATTCAAATTATGATACATTTTATTAAGAAAAAATTTTGACTATTAAATATGAAATGTATAATATAGTCACTAAAAAGGTAGATATAAGTATAAGTAATTTTATTATTATTATATATATATAGATATAAGAAGAAAAAAAATCAAGAAGTAGAAGTCTACCTTACGTATCTCATTTATCTATGCTTGGAAGGGAGTTTTCATCACTAAGGTTTTCCTTATAATATGCCCAACCCAAACCCATCAAGTGTGTCAATAGAAAAATAATCTTGTTAGAGAAGTTTGAGCTTGTGGAAATCACTACAAGATATATTCGAGTCGAGTAATCACTAAAAGAAATCACCACAACATATTTTTCCCTTGTATATTATGCATAAGTTTTGAAGGGATTTGTAAGTAGATGTTAATAAGATATAAACAGGTAATAAATTTTATTATGACAAATTTATTTTTTAATTTTTTATTTTCATAATATTTAATTTTAAGGAATTAATATTACTAAATAATAAATTTATATATTATTAAAAATTTATTTAATAATTTTAATTAATAAATATTAAATAATTTGATTAGTCTTAAATAATTATGAGTAAAATCTTTTATGACATATTTTTCAAATACTTTTATTTTTATATATATTATTTATATCTATGTTAATTTACTAAATTGGATATTTTGAAAGGGTTATTCTAAATATTACATTTTTAAGTTATATAGTTTATAATATTAAGTTTAAAATTGAATTTTATGTTTGATATTTTGGAACCTATGTTGTTTTCTTTTCTAAAACTATTTTTATATGATATAAAATTATTATTCTAAAATTAATTTTTTATCACATTTATAAATTTAATATTATAAAGAATTTAAAATTTCACCAATCATACCCAAATAAAATAATATTTATGGTTTTATTTTTATGTATAAAAAGAAGTTACTAGGGTAAAAAATAAGTTATCATAGTAAAAGAATATTATTGTAAAAGTAATATTAGGTAGGAAACACATAAAATATCTTAATAATTATCGCCTGTTTTTTGTATGATATGGGGATAAACCTATAATTCTCTACTCTTTAATATTTTACACTATTTAATCCACTTTACAATGAATGTTTCAAGAATTTAATGTAATGTTATGTGTTTTTACAAAAGTCTGACCCATATCACTTATAAAAATATCCTCTCACCAACCCACATATTCACTCACAAAAATAAAATTTTCACAAGAATATTTTAATCAAATCCCTCCCCAAATATATTTCCCAATTATTATAGGTGTTTTTATCACAGAAATTCCTTTCTAAAAAGGATCAATAAGTTTTCTCAAAGAGTAAGGTAGAAACTCATAATCACTCCTTTTTCATTTATATTTTTTTCTTTCTTCTTACACCGCGCAAAAAAGTTTTATATAGATAGTAAAATAATTAAATTATTATCATAATAATACTGAAATATTATTATATAAATCAAATAACAATTTCCTACCTTCCACCCAATCATTCAAAAAATAAAAATAATCATTCATTCATATGTGCGCACTACAATCTCCAAAAACGATGTATTTTGTTTCTCATAACCCCCTAGCATGGATGGATGTGAAAAATTATTTAATTATTGAATATTAATTTAATTATATGAATATTATTCTGGAAATATAAATCAATTTCTACCTTCCTACCCTCCAATTCATTTAAAAGTGAAAAATGTCGATGATGCGTGTATACAAACCGCCGCCTTCCTAGATGTTGTGTTTCATTTTCATCACCACCTTCCATGGATGGATACAAAATTTATATGAGGAATATTTAAGATATTATTGTTTAATATATGTAATTTAAATTTTTTAAAATTAAGACAGAAAAAATAAATTATCATTATAAAATTATCCATTGATACTGGTAAATCACCTGAAATAAGGTCAATGTCAATTTCTTCTTCATGGTTCATAAATAAATCTCTCATGGAAACATATTTTAAAATCACAGTTCATTACAGAAATTTTATTATAGTACCATGAATAATCTATTAATGATAAAGTTTTTATATTTAATGATGATCAATATCATCATTATGAATCATGTATGAAACAAACACAATTATTAACATCTGATAATGAAAGTAAATATTAACGAACTGATATATGTGTATATAATTATTATAAATGATTTTTATAAATGGTAATGGACATTAATAAGGTTATAAAATGAGTGATTAAGATATTTATGTTTATTTTATTGTATTATAATGTGCATTTTTGGAACTCACCAGTAAACGTACGAATTTTTCTCTTCTCAATTTTCCTTCTTTGAGGCATATTCCATTCATCACTTATTTTATTTTTTGTGGTGAGTATATTTACCATGTATATATTTATATCATAATTATCATAAAATTAGAGGGATGTGAATATCTATATAATGTTTTATCATTTAATGTCATTTGATTCAAATGTAACCAAATTCATAACATATTTTTGGTAAATCAATAACCATTCATTAAGATATGATCATTATTCGAGAAATTTAATTTTTTTATATTAGGTAAATTCTACCTTATGATTTATTTATATTTTAATTCATATCATGATTATGGTCATTTAATTTTCATACTCATGAACTCATTTTAAAATCAGGGTTACAAGAATCATTCTTCTTTAATGGACTTCATTTCCCATAAAAATGAAATATTGTTATGGAAAATTATAATCCACATTAATGGTTTTCTTATTTAATTCCGATATTTTTTATTTCAGTCAATTTATTCAATTATAATTTTGAAACATAAATATGAAATATATCAGGAAATATTCTTATTACTATTTACCTCTTTTTAAAATAACGTTTTAATATCATTTTTATGTATTGGGTTTAAATAAGCGCATTTTAATATATTAAAATTTCTTCTACATTCAAATGTGTTTGTTTTATCTTATACTTCACATTTCATATAGATAAAATTTATTCCTTTTAAAGGATCCAATATTTGGATATATTTCAAAATGATTTTTCAAAAATAAGTGGTCAAATTTTTTAACTGTTCTTCAATGATAAATTTTAATGGGTTTAATACCCCGAATAGGTTTTTTAGACTTCGAATAATTTTTTTAAGGTGGATAGATGAGTCATAGGAATGAACTAGGGGTTTTGGGACATATATCTTGAGTTACAACATAATATTCCTAAACAAAAATTTAAGATGTCTTGGTCTATTGGATAGACATTGGACATAGATAGAATCCCATGTCTTTCCTAGGGCCATCGGCCAACCAGTGGCTTCCTGGGTAGTTTTTTTAAATACAGGAAATTATTCTGTTATACATTTTTCCATTAATTTTTTCACCTAGGATTTCATTAGTGTTTTTCAAGTATACCCCATCGCACTTACCTTCTCCTCCATTTTTCCCAAGGATGTGTCTCATTCAATCCATGTCTGTTTCACTTGTGGCCACTTGAAATCATGATCACATGGTTAGTATATGAGTCCCCTTCCCCTATTTATTCATTTATTAAACATCCTAGTTTTTTATATTACATTTTTTTCAACACACCCTATTTACAGGTCATTTGTTTAGATTCTCATTTTCATTATATTTAGGCCGAACTGGTAGTTGATACTCGATGTGTCAACAGATCTAAGGTTAGGGTAGGTGTTTGGTAATCTTAACACATATTAATTGTTAATATCAAGAGTACATATGTTGTATAGTCATGCTAGAAATTGGGAATTGACATAAAATTTATTTAACTCATTTTCCTTGATTGTACCTTAATTTGAATGCCAAATTTATATAGTTGGCCTCATATTGGCTTGTTAAATTAAAATTCTAATCTATATTATAATTATTCCAAAGAGGTAATTGTTTTTTCTAACCAATTATTGTAAAATAGAATTTGAAAACCATTGATTAAATAAGATATGGTAATTTTTCATTGGACTGCACCTTCTATAATGCTGAAGTGTCTTCAAAATGGTTGTTTAGGTTTTCCTTAGAACATTTTATAATATCAAAAAAATCCAAAATTTTAATTGAATTATAAGACATCTAGATTGGTTGTTAAATAATTGTGTTTTTTTATGAAAAATCATACATGAAATGAAAACACCCTTTGCAGGTTGGTCTTGTTTTTTATAATGGAAATTTGACATGACCTTTATTCCTCCTAAATATTTTATTTACATATGATGAGATGTGATTTATAAATTTTAAAAGTAAAATAATTTATTTGGTGGTGATGGATAAACCCAAGGTGAACGCAACCCTCTGGCTGGATGTTGGGATTTATGGTCAAACCAAGGGTAAATATTCCCCCTAGTGTTGATGATATTTATGGTTAAACATAGAGTGAACATGAACCTATGTTGATGTTGTGATTTGTGGTTAAACTTGATTTCAATACATATACTAGGTTAACATGGGACCTCAATGATTTTTATTTCCCCAGGTGTTGGTTGATTGGTTGGTAATGGGCATGTTACCCTTCATGGTAGATGATTGGCATGATTATCAAAAAATTATCAAAGAAACCTTCACACTGGATAATGTAGGTATGTTCTATTATTGGGGTGAATCCAGTCCTAAAACTTTTCTGTATTTTATGCACTTCGACTTAAATTTTTAAATTGTCATAATTGTAATTATTTACTTAGAGAACTTATTCATTCACTTGCATATCAGCCTGGTTATTTTAGGAATTACATTGGTTGGGGTCTTTAATGTTATAATCACACTCTGATCAATCCACCATTGATATTTTGTACCCAAGTATATGTCAATGTTTTCTCATAGGTTAAAAGATTAGGTAAATATACTGTTTCATGAGTTTTTTTAGGACATACATGAAGAGATTAGATGTGAAGGTACCATGAAGGACTTGGGACCAGTAGAGATGAGTTTTTAGATTCTATGTATTTTGGGGTATTTTTAGCTTTATATGATCCTTCCTTGGGGGTCTATTCAAACATGTATTTAATACCACCCATTATACCATGGGATGTGTTTTTTATTTATTGGAACTTTCTTATTGTGATGTTATCTCTATGTTACATGTTTATTTTATTTTATATTATTGTTATAATGAATGGAGGGTATAGTCTCCCCATAATGTACTCATAGACCCACGACTCTAGAAAAAAAACTAGTAATATGGATAATCATGTAATGCCCCAACCCAAGATTCCCAGATTTGGTGAATTATTTTAATACATTGGCATGATTACAAGGAATCAAGTCCTGAAAGACCGATCTGTTTATCAGTCTTGGAAAATTGATAACATACATGAACGTTACATTACACTTTCTATCATAAAACACAAAAAAATAATCCTTTGAGAATTCCATTGTTCCCTTATCTTAACCATGCATCTCAAACATAAAACACTTCTTGGGATCCTGGGAAAATAAAACATAAGAAAGGGGTGAGCTGAGATGCTTAGTAAGGGTAAATAATTTAGTGGAAGATGTAAACTTTTAAGGAAAGATGTGTAACAAAAACAAAAGTCTTTTAAACATAAACATGAATAGAATATGGAAAAAATAAATCAAACATTACCATATAAACATGCACATGGATATTCTATTAGTCGAATAATCACATGTAATAACTAATTTCATAATTAGGGAATGTATAGTACCAAAGTTTGATTTCTGTGTAAAGGCCACGTGCTAGGACCTATGGGAAAATTGTAACCAGACCCAAACACGAAGAGCCTCTATAACCAAACTCCATCCCGGAAAGCCTATGTAACCAGACTCCAACTCGGAGAGCCTCTGTAACCAGAATCCATCCCAGAGAGCCTCTGTAATTGGACTCCAACTCGGAGAGCCTCTATAACCAGACTCCAACCCGGAGGGTCTGCTATAATAGGACCCCAACCCGAAGGTCTTTCTTTTACCGGTCCCCAACCCCGAACATACTATTCAAATACATTCATCATAAGAAAAGGTAGAAATATAATATAAACATTCATATTAAACTAGCATATGAAATGTTAATAATTTATCAATAATCCATGAATGGTATAAAAATAACACATCAACAGTCAAAAATATCACAAAACATTCATTAGAATATGGAAGCTCTGTATCATAATAAATCAACTTCAGACTAGTTTAAAACCAATTAAAGGACTCTGGCATAGATGAAAATGATCAGTAAAATGATTTAAGAGAAATACCCCTTTTCCATGAAATCATTTAAAATTCACACAATTTATAAAGGTAGTCATTTAAAAGGAATTTTTGAATCAAAGTTTCTCATACCACTTTGAAACTTTTTAAAAGATTTATCATTTCAAAACATTCATGTCCATATAAATAAATCCTTAAAATCATTTTGAAAACATGTACATTAATTAAAAGGGTTTAGAAAGATAAATCCTTAAAACATTTAAAATGATGATCTAGATAAATTGAACATCCCATAAATCCTTAAAATATTCCTTTTGAAATCAGTTTTAAAAAATATGGGTATTTATGATAATTATGTCCCACAAAATACTTACACATGAACAATCTCATATAATAATGAGATTGAGGAAATAACCCTTATCTCATTTTAATCAATCCAGTCGAATGACCAAAAGTAAATAACCACCAAACCATTCATAGAATATGAATAATATAAATAAAATAATGATAATATATATCAAATGTCAGTACACAATATACCACATGCAATTAATAAGTGGCGAATAATGGAAATCTCACATAATTAAAAGTGAGATAAGAAACCCCTTACCTTGCACTTTCCTTTGGTCGAGGGTACGTTTAACCTCTTGTATAATGACCATTGTATGTTATTAGATTATACTAGGACCATATTCATAATTATTATATCATACATGATTAATTTATAACTTTATACTACCCATTTAACAATGATTTTCATGTTAAATTAACATTTCGGGTAATAATCACTTTCTTTATCGTATGTATTTTATCTTGTTATTCTTGACCATATCATTTAGGTCATGATTTAAATAAATCCAGAATATAAAACATGATTCAAATATAATATATATTTTCAATATAATTATTTATAATAGATAGATTTATGAAATGGAAAACACCATTTATGGAGACAGTAGGTCGTATATACGCATAAACGTTGTTTCTGTTTTCATATCGTATTGAATGGAAGTAGGTGAATAAGATATATGAAAGTAAACAAATACATATATTTGTAAATATATATATATCACAAGTAGCATTATTATGTAATATATTACATACTTATTAGTAATATATATTTTTACAATCATCGATAAATGGTGAATGTGGAAATTAATCTCATCGCGTCATGGAGACGGTAATCCGTACGTACGCACGTGCGACAATATCATTTCCTTAAAGGCATAGAATTGGATGGTATATTAATTTTACAGAGACATTATCATGTAATTTTGATTATTTATATACATATTACTCATCATTATATCCATCCAAACAACATAGTGTTTAATAACAAATTACGCCACGTCGTGGAGATGGTAAGTCATATGTACGCACGAATGGTGACATTATCATTCATAATATGGATAGAATAATGAATATAGTTGTTCCAAATTTATAATAACATCATATTATATATAAGTAATTGTAATTATTATTATTTTATGGTAATAACAAATAAAGAGTAAGTGGAAGAAGAAAAAAACTTGAAAGAGTGTGGTGAAATCGTTACCTCTTCTTCGGGTTCTTCCTTTTTATTTGTAAAAAAGGTCTCCCTAGGATATTTTTCTGACAAAAGGAAGTACTCTAGGATGATTTTAGGATAGTTGGAAGGATATTTGCACTGGTTTTGGGGGAGCCAAATGGATTTGGATGTGTTCATTTGATAGAAGGGGAAGTACCCTTTTATAAGAGGGTTGAGGGGCACCTTAGGAAAAACTTAAAATATTATTTTATAATAAATTCCTTTTCAGTTTATAATGTATAGAAAATGAATTGTTTAAATTATATTATCGGTATGGGTTGAAAACCACTCACCCAATAGGTTTTAGATAGTTTTGGGTCACTATATTAACCTTATATTTTAGATTTAACTCTTAGTTAAACAGTTTGACGTTTACCATGTCTCTTTGTGTTTTTATATTATATAGTTAATAAACATACTATAAACTTACAAGAGAACACAAAGTGGTTCATTAATGACATATATAATATTATTTAATCCCTATGGAAGAACCTTAGATTTTTAGGAATATAATATCAATTAATAATATAATATTTGTTTTAAAAACACTTTTATGTCAATTTCAACACTATTTGGTATTTTGTTTTCGCTAAATTCAAAAAAATATTTTTACTAAGAAAAAAATTCATCTATCCAACCCTAAAAGTTCATATTAACCTAGATAATTATTATAATTCATAAAATGTCTCAAATTACTTTTATTTAGGTATTTATAATATTAATTATTTTAATATTTCATTAATATGGTAATTACTACATCATTATTGGGTCATAAATAAATTTAGTTATTTAAGGTCTAAAATTTATAAATAAACTATAATTATGTAGGAAATTGTTTTATCTTTCTAATGAATATTTATAGTCGAATTTATCTTATGTGTAACCCTATATTAAAAATGGTTTAGTTATTAAACAATGAATTTGATACTTTTAACTCTTCTTTGAATTAAATAATAATAAATGTCCTAATCTAATCCAAGTGGACATAAAGGATCGTATTTTGTTCCTAAGGTTGTTTTTGGTCGAATTACACTCATACAATAGAATTAGTACATGTGTTAGGGTAATAATAATGACATTTTTACCATTAATTGCCCTATTTTCTTTTACTCGTGTTAAATAAAAGTCAAAAGTTACTATTCATAAAAAAATATTATTATATTATTGAACCAAATTTTACTTACTTATATCAAACATGCCTCTCATAGTTTTAAAATTTAATTCACAGAAGTGTCAAAATTAAGTCTTATGCAAATTTGAAAATGCTCCAAGGAGGTTGGTAAAAGACGGTAAAAGTTCGATATATTTTTTTTATATCTAAACTTATTATAAAATGAAACCAATGAATTACATTGAAATTGTATATGTATTATATATATATTTTTAACTAAAATAAATTTAAATAAAATAAATTATTATTTTAATAAAAAGTTGTTTTAACCAATAACACATTGTTTTTCACTATTCATCAAAAATTGAATGTTTTCATAAACACACCTAAAATTCACCATAAGATAATTTTGATATTAAAAATTAAAAAATGAATTCTATTTAACCAAATTAAAAACAAAGAAATTACATTTATTAATTTAAAATTAATTCCCGTTGTCATAACCCAAAAGCGTATTTTAAGAAACAATAACTACCAAAAGATTAACACTTGTTTATGTCTGATTTCAAAGTGAAATTACATTCAATGAAAAAAATTGGATTAAATGTTAAAAATATAATCTAATTATACTTCCAAACCATTCAAATTTATAGTTGAACACTATATATTATTTTGATTAAAAAAGTCATTTTCAATTAAAATTTAGTATTTTTCACTAGTCACCCAAATATGAAAGTTATCAGAAAAAACACTGAAAATTTATCAAAACTAAATTTTTATGTCTCTATTATAAATAAGAAGTTTATTTTTTCAAATTTAATATATAAAAGTTTCAAATATTTGATTTAAAAAGGGTTCTCCATTAAAAGGCTCTAAAATTTAATTTCAAAAAATACTTCTTTAATCTGAAAAATTGAATTTGTTTATATATTATGTCTAAGAAACTAATAATATGGAATTTAAAATTATAAGGATAATATAAAATTCAAAATTCAATTAATACTATTCATAACATCTTTTGAAAGGCTAGTTTGGTAAATCATGTTGTGCTTGAACTCAGTGTTGCGTGTAGTGGAAGTTATTGAATTATATTGAAAAAATAATGTACTATTAAATCATTGGGTTTTAAATCCTCCCTACCATCAATAAATTGAGTCCTTGCAATTTGAAATTGTTCTCCAAAAATAAAAGGTTGAAAATAGAAAAATACCTATATAGAGAACCCACATCGGAAATTGGGTAAATAAAATTTAGTCTTAATAAGAGGGAAAGGGAAATGAATGAGTCACCAACAAATTATGATCTCGATTAAGAGAACATTGGTGGTAATTAGAGACACATAATTGGACGAAAAATATAAATATTTATTGGGAGGGATTGAGGCCATCAATTACAAACAAGTGAAAAATTGAGGGCCTCAAAGCCATCAGTCGATGATGATTTAAAATATCATCGGTTCAACAAAACATAAGGTATTAGGATAACACATTTTTGGTTTTAAGATCCCTTAACTAAATATTAAGAATTAATTTATTCATTGAAAAAAATATACTTGACAATTAAAGTTCCATCCTTTAATTAATTTCTACCATAAACTCATCTTTCACAATAATAGATAATAGAACATAAAAATACTCTATTTATCCTAATCATATATGGTTCCAAAAAATGAATTTATAATTTATCTATCAGACCTAAAAAATAAATTATACAATCCAGGACATCACATAGGCCAGTGGTATGTGATGAACCTTTGTCGCCCTTCGGTTGCTGGTACAAGTCTCGTGGCCTTGCAGGATGCGACTGGTTGTCGCCCGACCTCTGGGATGTCATTTTTATAAAAATCCAAAAATAACCATAAGAATAGTTTAAAATTTCAAACCTAAGCCATTCCAACCTTTAGACTTATCCAAAATACTTCTATCCAAACTCATAGTTAAAAATTTATAAGTATTTTAAACACAATAAAGATCCTTTTGCCATGTAAAAACATGTGAACTCCTTCATCGTGTATTCTATTAAAACATGGAAACACCCTGAATTATCATAAATCCTTATTGATTACATTCATGGACCCTTATTATTTATAGAATACTGGATATCTTCCTTATATCCTAAAATTTTGAATATTCCAACAATGATGAAATAAACAAACAGTTAATTAGTTCCAAAAAAGTCAAGAATATCCAACATAATTTATCCAAATCAACCATCTCTTCTTCCAAAATTACTACCTCATTATCAGGAATATATTAAGGATTTACTTTCCTTCAACCATGTATTTTCAAAAAGGTGTATCTTAATATTAAGTCACATTTCTTAGAAGCATATAATCTCAAATCCTTAATAAAACAGTACTGCAGTACAATCCTTATTTATCTACATAATTCATATAACCAGTATATTGTTGATATAGCAATCAAATGAAATAATTATATAACAACAACATAAGAACACTAGTCATTCCTCTTCATCTGAGATAGTATCATAACTTTATTACTATCCAATAGATTCATTTCCGGTATACTCTGATGACTGGGACATTGATACACGTAGTGTCCCAACGCCTTGTAGATAAAGAATTTTACATTTTAAACCTTTTTCTTACCCTTGTTATCACATACTTGGTGTCCTTTTTCTCCACACTTATAACAAACTCCCATTCCCTTCAAGCATTTACCATGGTGATTATTTCTATATTTATCACATATGGTAAAATCCTTCTTTCCCCTCTTCCCTTTATCCAACTTTCTCTCTACCATCCTTTTATTCTCTTACTTTTCTTCAAAGCCACAGGAATCATATAATTATTTACATATCTTATTAAAACATGATATTATTTCTTCATATGTTGCTAATACATGGGATACTATTTCCCTTCTAAATGTAAGCTTAATACCATGAATGATATGATCCTTTTTACTCTTTTGATCATATGTATTGCGGGAGTTATCATTCCTTCTACTCGGCTCCATTTCTATACAATGGAATAAACTAGGTCAGTTTATGAATCACAATGAATAATTCCAAATTGGTAAAATACATAATGTAAATTGAACAATTTATGGATATAATCCATAATCATAAAAATATTTTCTTTGAGGAGATATATACTCGTAAATCCTTTATAATGATTTGTAAAGAAAATAAGAATTATCCTAAGCATATCACCTGGGAGTGTCATAACCAAGAGTGCAGAAAGGCCCGTTATCGTGCACCAGTTTCTTTTTGAGTCTATCTTAATGCGTTGTTTTCAGGTTTTACCCCTAGGTACATATGTTCCAGAGCCGCCTCTACCTGCCTGTATCCAGACAGGGATGTATTTGCTTGAAAAACTCACAAAATCTCAATATTACCAAAATTTTCAGAAATTATTCTATACTAATCCTCAAAGTCTATCTTAGTTTAATGTTCTCTAATCAGAGTTTATCTGAATCTAGTTTCCAATATTATTGCTAAACTTCCATTGATAGCAATTGTAACGCCCCGACCCTAGATTCCAAGAGTCGGTGCATTATTTTAATACGTCGGCATGATTACAAGGAATCAAGTCACGAAAAACCACTCAGTTTAGCAGTCTTGGAAAATAGATTATATACATAAATGTTACATTACACTTTCTAACATGCAACACAAAAAAAATTCTTTTGAGAATGCCATTTTTCCCTTAGCTTAACCTTTCTTCTCAAACATAAAACACTTCATGGGATCTTGGGAAAATAAAACATAAGAAAGGGGTGAGCTTAGATGCTTAGTAAGGGTAAAAATTTAGTGGAAGCTGTAAACTTTTAAGGAAATATGTGTAACAAAAACAATTGAATTTTAAACATAAACTTGAATAGAATATGGAAGAAATAAATCAAACATTACCATATAAACATGCACATGGATATTCTACTAGTCGAATAATCACATGTAATAACTAATTTCAAATTGATGGAATGTATAGTACTAGAGTTTAATTTCTGTGACATGGCCTAATGCCAGGAGCTATGGGCTAACTGTAACTGGATGCAAACCCGAAGAGCCTCTGTAACCGGACTCCATCCTAGAGAGCCTATGTAACCGAACTCCAACCCGGAGAGCCTCTGTACCTAGACTCCAACCCGGAGATCCTCTGTACCCAAACACCAACCCGGAGAGCCTCTGTAACCAGAATCCTACCTGGAGGGTCTGCTGTAACATGACCCAAACCCAGAGGTCTTACTTTTACCAGTCCCCAACACAGAACATACTAGTCCAACACATTCATCAAAAGAATATGATAAAATATAATATAAACATTCGTATTAAAACTAGCATATGAAATGTTAATACTTTATCCATAAACTACGAATGGTATAAAAATAACACATCCACAGTCAAACATATCAAAAAACATTCATTATAATATGGAATATTTTTATCATAATAAATCAACTTCAAACAAGTTTCAAATCCATTAATGGATTTTGACATAGATGAAAATGATATGTAAATTGCTTTGAGGGAAATAACCCTTTTTTCAGGAAATTATTTAAAATTCTCACAATTTATAAATGTAGTCATTTAAAAGGGTTTTTTCAATCAATGTTTCCCATACCACTTTGAAACTTTTTAAAAGAATTGTCATTTCAAAACATTCATATCCATATAAATAAATCCTTAAAATCATTTTGAAAACATGGACATTAATTAAAAGGTTTTAGAAAGATAAATCTTTAAAACATTTAAAATTATGATATAGTTAACTAGAACATCCAATTAAACCTTAAAATATTCCTTTTTTAATAATTTTTATAAAATATGGGTATTTATGATAAGTATGTCCTAGAAAATACTTACACATGAACAATCTCAGATAATAATGAGATTGAGGAAATAACCATTACCTCGTTGTAATCAATCGAGTCGTATGAACAAAAGTTAATATCCATAAAATCATTAATAGAATACCATGAATATAAAGAGAATAATTATAATATATATCAAATGTCAGTACACAATACACCGCATTCAATAAATAAGTGTTGAACAATAGATATCTCACAGAATTAAAAGTGAGATAAGAAACTCGTTACCTTGCACTTTCCTTTGGTCGATGGTACGTTTAACCATCTATATAATGACCATTGTATGTTATTAGATTATACCAGGACCATATTCATATTTATTATATCATACATGATTCATTTATGAATTTATACTACCCATTTAATAATGATTTTCATGTTAAATTAACATTTTGGGTAATAATCATTTTCTATATCGTATGTATTTTAACTAGATATTCTTTACCATATCATTTAGTTCATGATTTAAATATTGATTATATAAAACATGATTCATATATCCTATATATTTAGAATATAAATATTTTTAATAGATAAATATATGAAATGGCAGACAAGGTTTATGGAGACGGTATGTCGTACGTACGCATAAATGTTGTTTCTATTTTCTTATCTTATTGAACGGAAGTAACCGAATAAGATATATGTAAGTAAATAAATACATATATATATAAATATATATATCTCCAGTAGAATTATAATGTCATATATTACATACTTGTTAGTAATATATATTTTTATAATCATCGATTAATGGTGAACGTGGAAATGAACCTCATCGTGTCGTGGAGACGGTAATTTGTACGTATGCATGAGCGACAATATCATTTCCATAAAGGTGTGGAATTGGATGGTATATTAATTTCATAGAGTCATTATCATGTTATTTTCAATATTTATATACATATTACTCATCATTATATCCATCCAAATAACGTAGTGTTGAATAACAAATTACACCACGACCTGGAGACGGTAAGTCGTACGTATGAACGCATGGTGACATTATCATTCCTAAGATGGATAGAATAATTAATATAGTTGTGACATATTTATAATAAAATAAAATTATATATAAGGTAATGGAGTTATTATTTTGTTATGGTAATAACAAATAAAGAGTAAGTGGAAGAAGAAAAGAACATGAAAGAGGGTGGTGAAATCATTACCTCTTCTTCGGGTTCTTCTTTTTGATTTGATAAAAAAAGATCCTTAGGATGGCTTTTTGAAAAAATATGGCCTATAGGATGGAGGTAGGATAGTTTGGAGTATATTTGGGCAGGTTTTGGATGATCCAAATGGCTTTGGAGGTGTGAATTTGAGAGAAGGGGAAGTGCTCTTTTATAAGAGGGGTGAGGGGAACCTTAAAAAAAACTTAAGTAATTATTTTATAATAAATTCTTTTTCGGTTTATAATGGCTCAAAAATGAATTTTTTAAAGTATAAGGTGGGCATGGGTCAAAAAAACTCAACCAATAGGTTTTATATATGTTTGGGTCACTATATTAACCTTATCTTTTAGATTTAACTCTTAGTGAAATAGTTTGACATTTACCATGTCTCTCTGTATTTTTATATTATATGGTTAATAAACTTAATATAAACTTCCAAAATAACCCCAAGTGGTTAATTAATGACTTATATAATATTATTTAAGCCTTTTAGCCGTACCTAAGATTTTTATAAACATAATATCAATTAATAAAAAAATATTTGTTTTAAAAACTATTTTATGTCAATTTTGACACTATTTGGGATTTTGCTATTAATAAATTTATAACAACATTATTACTTATAATAAAATTCATCTAACCAACCATAACATGTCATATTAACCTAGAAAATTTGTACAATTCATAAAAAGTCTCAAATTACATTTATTTGTGTATTTATAATATCAATTATTTTAATATTTCATTAATAAGTTAATTACAGCATCATCAATGTGTCATTAATAAATTAATTTATTTAAAGTTTAAATATTATAAATAAAAAACGTATCTGTAGGAAAACTTTTTATATTTCTAATTAATACTTATAGTCAAATTTATCTTTTGTGTAACCATATATTAAAAATGGTTTTTTTATTAAACTTTAAATTTAACACTTTTAAGTCTTCTTTGAATTAAATAATAATAAATGTCCTAATCTAATCCAAGTGGACCTAAAGGATCATATTTTAGTCCTAAGGTTTTCTTTGGTCGAATTACACGTATCCAATAGAATTAGGACATGTGTTAGGGTAATAATAATAACATTTTTACCTTTAATTACCCTATTTACTTTTAACCGTGGTAAATAAAAGTTAAAAGTTACTATGCACCGAACATTTTTTTTATCTTATTGAACCAAATTTTACATAATAATATCAATCATTTCTCTCTGATTTTTTAAATTTAATTGACAGAAGTGGTAAAAAATTTTTTTATGCAAATTTTCAAATGCTCCTAGGAGATGGGTAGAAGACGGTAAAATTTCAATAAAATTTTTATATATATAAACTTATTATAAAATTAATCTAATGAATTAAATTGAACTCATATATGTATTATGTATCTATTTTTACCTAATATAAATTTAAATAAAATAAAAAAATATTTGAATGAAAAGTCGGTTTTAACCAATAACGCAGTGTTTTTCAGTATTCATCAAAAATTGAAATTTTTCAGAAACATACCAAAAATTCACCCTAAGATAATTTTGATATTATGAATTAAAAAATGATTTCTATTTTAACAAATTCAAAACATATAAATTTCATTTATTAATTTTAAATTAATTCCCATTGTCAAAACCAAAAAGTGTATTTTAAGAAATAATAACTACCAAAAGATTGACACTTTCTTATGTCCAATTTCAAAGTTAAATTACTTCCAATGACAAAAATTGGATTAAATGGGAAAAATATAATCTAATTATACTTCCAAACCATTCAAATGTATAGTTGAACACTATAAACTATTTTTATTAAAAAGGTTTTTTTAGTTAAAATTTAGTTTTTTCACTAATCACCCAAATATGAAAGTTATCATACAAACACCAAAAATTTATCAAAACTAAATTTTTATGTCTCGATTATAAAGAAGAAGTTTATTTTGTCAAATTTAAAATATAAAAGTTTCAAATATTGGATTTAAAAATGGTTCGCCATTAAAAGGCAGTAAAATTGCATTTAAAAATACATCTTTTATCTGAAAAATTGAATTTGTTCTTATATTATGTCTAAGAAACTCATAATATGGATTCTAAAATTATAAGGATAATATGAAATTAAAAATTCATTTAATACTATTCATAAAAGCTTCTGAACGGCTAGTTTGGTAAGTTGTGGTGCGCTTGAACTCGGTTTTGCGTGTAGTGAAAGTTATCGAATTATATTGAAGAAATAACGTACTATGAAGTCTTGTGTTGTTACCAATCATGTCTATAGAATGTATAATTCCTCTAGTATGGGTATCAGTTAGTGGTATGGAGTGGTGGGATATAACAAATTGGTATTAAAGATGTTTTACATTGACTTTATTTTTAGGAATTATTGATATGAGGGAGTAGATGTGATGGTACCAGGAAGGACTTGGGACTAGTAGGGATGAGTTTTTAGATTCGATGTATTTTTGGGTATTTTAAGAATTATATGGTCCTTCCCTAGGGGTCTATTAAAACATGTATTTAATACCACCCATTATATCATGGGATGGGTTTTTTATTTGTTGGATCTTTCTTGTTGTGATGTTATGTCTATGTTACATGTTTATTTTAGTTTATATTATTATAACAATGACTGGAGGGTATAGTCTCCCCAAAATGTACTCATAGACCCACGAATCTAGTCAAAAACACTAGTAATATGAGTAATCATGTAATTCCATGACCCTAGATTCCCGAAGTCGGTGCATTATTTTAATACATTGGCATGATTACAAGGAATAAAATCCCGAAATACCGATCTGTTTAACAGTCTTAGAAAATGGACAACATATATGAATGTTACAGTACACTTTCTAAAATACAACACACAAAAATTCCATTGATAATTCCATTTTTCACTTCGCCTAACCTTTCTTCTCAAACATAAAACACTTCTTAGGATCCTGGGAAAATAAAACATAGGAAAGGGGTGAGCTCAGATTCTCAGTAAGGGTAAATAATTTAGTGGAAGCTAAAAAATTTTAAGGAAAGATGTGTAACAAAAACAATAGCATTTTAAACATAAATTTGAACATAATATGGAAGAAATAAATCAAACATTACCATATAAACATGCACATGGATATTCTACTAGTGAAATAATCACATGTAAGAACAAATTTCAAAATGAGGGAATGTATAGTACCAGAGTTTAATTTCTCTGTCAAGGCCTCATGCCAGGACCTATGGGCTAACTGTAACCAGACCCAAACTTGGAGAGCCTCTGTAATTGGACTCCATCATAGAGAGACTCATTAACCGGACTCTAACCCAGAGATTCAATGTATCCAGACTCCAAACCGGAGAGCCTCTGTACCCGGACTCCAACCTGAAGTGCCTCTATAACTGGGCTCCAACCCGGAGGGTCTGCTGTAACCTGACCCCAACCTGGAGGGATTACATTTACTAGTCCCCAATCTGGAACATACTAGTCCAATATATTTGTTATAAGAAAATGTTGAAATATAACATAAACATTAGTATTAAAACTAGCATACAAAATATCAATAATTTATCCATAAACCGCGAATGGTATAAAAATAATACATCTACATTCAAACATATCACAAAACCTTCATTATAATAAGGAAGATTTATATCATAATAAATCAACTTCACACAAGTTTAAAATCCATAAAAGGATTTTGGCATAGATGAAAATGATAAGTTAAACGCTTTGAGGTAAATACCCCTTTTTCATGAAATTGATTTATATTATCACACTTTATAAAGGTAGTAATTTAAAACGGTTTTTTGAATCAAAGTTTCCCATACCACTTTGAATTTTTTTTAAATAATTAACATTTCAATACATTAATGTCCATATAAATAAATCCTTAAAATCATTTTTAAAACATGGACATTAAATAAAAGGGTTTAGTAAGATAAAACTTTTAAACATTTAAAATTATGATCTAGTTAAATAGACCATCCCATTAGACCATAAAATATTCCATTTTAAATCATTTTTATAAAATATGGGTATTTATGATAATAATGTCCCAGAAAATATTGACACATGAACAATCTTGGATAATAATGAGATTGATGAAATAACCCTTACCTCGTTGTAATCAATCGAGTCGTATGACCAATATTTAATAAACACAAAATAATTAATAGAATAATATGAATATAAATAGAATCATGATAATATATATCAAATGGCAGTACACAATACACCGCATGCAATAAATAAGTGGTGAACAACGGAAATCTCACGGAATTAAAAGTGAGATAAGAAACCCCTTACCTTGCACTTTCCTTTGGTCGAGGGTACGTTTATCCTCCTGTATAATGAAAATTGTATGTTATTATATTATACCAGGAACATATTCATATTTATTATATCATACTTGATTAATTTATGACTTTATTCTACCTATTAAATAATGATTTTCATGTTAAATTAACATTTCGGGTAATAATCGTTTTCTTTATCGTACGTATTTTAACTTATTATTCTTGACCGTATCATTTAAGCCATGATTTAAATACTTATATAATATAAAACTTTATTAATATATCATTTATATTAATAATATAAATATTAATAATAGATAGATATATGAAATGGAAAACACGGTTTATGGAGATGGTATCTCGTACGTACGCATAAACATTGTTTATGTTTTCATATCGTATTGAACGGAAGTAAGTGAATACGATATATGTAAGTACATAAATACATATATTTGTAAATATATATATCTCCAATAGAATTATTATTTCCTATATTACATACTTATTAGAAATATATATTTTTATAACCGTCGATGAATGGTGAATGTTGAAATGAATCCCATCACGTGATGGAGTCGGTAATCCATACGTATACACGAGCGACAATATCATTTCCTTAAATACAAAGAATTGGAAGGTATATTAATTTTACAGAGACATTATCATGTTATTTTTATTATTTATATACATATTACTCATCATTATATCCATCCAAACAACATAGTGTTGAATAACAAAGTACACCACGACGTGGAAACGGTAAGCAGTACATACGCATGCATGGTGACATTATCATTCATAAGATGGATTTAATAATGAATATAGTTGTTACATATTTATAATAACATCATATTATATATAAGGCACTGGATGTATTATTTTGTTAAGGTAATAACAAAGAAAGAGTAAGTGGAAGAAGAAAATAACATGAAAGAGGGTGGTGAAATCATTACCTCTTCTTCAGGTTCTTCCTTTTGATTTGATCAAAAGGGATCCCTAGGTTGGATTTATAACACAATAAGGCCTCTATGATGAATTTATGATTGTTGGGAGGATATTTGGTCCGGTTTTGGCCGAGCCAAATGGCTTTGGAGGTGTTCATTTGAGAGAAGGGGAAGTGCCCTTTTATAAGAGGGGTGAGGGGCACCTTAGAAAAAACATAAAATATTATTTTTTAATAAATTCCTTTTGCGTTTTATAATGTATAAAAATGAATTTATTAAATTATATGGTGGTTATTTTTTGAAAACCACTCATCTAATAGGTTTTATATAGGTTTGGGTCACTATATTAACCTTATCTTTTAGATTTAACTCTTTGTTAAATAGTTTGACATTTACCATGTCTCTGTGTGTTTTTATATTATATGGTTAATAAACTTATTAAAAACTTCCAAAAGAACCCAAAGTTGGTAATTAATGAAATATATAATAGTATTTAAGCTCTTTGTAAGATCCTAATATTTTTAGAAATAGAATATCAATTAATAATATAATATTTGTTTTAAAAACTCTTTTATGTCAATTTTGAAACTATTTGGTATTTTGTTTTTTCTAAACTCATAATAGCATTATTACTTAGAAAAAAATTCATCTAACCAACACTATAATTTCATATTAACCTATATAATTAGTGAAATTCGTAAAAAGTCTCAAATTACATTTTTTTGGTTATTTATAATATCAATTATTTGAATATTTCATTAATAAGGTATTTACTACATCATCATTCTGTCATAAATAAATTAAGTTATTTAAAGTCTAAAAATTATAAATAAAATACCATTATGTACGAAATCGTTTTATCTTTCTAATTAATATTTATAGTTGAATTTATCTTATGTGTAACCCCATATTAAAAATGGTTTAGTTACTATACATTGAATTTAACACTTTTAACTCTTCTTTGAATTAAAGAATAATAAATGTCCTAATCTAATCCAAGTATACATAAAGGATCATATTTTATTACTAATTTTGATCTTGGTCGAATTAAACTCATAAAATAGAATTAGGACATGTGTTAGCGTAATAATAATGACATTTTTACCTTTAATTAGCCTATTTACTTTTAATAGTGGTAAATAAAAGTAAAAAGTTACTACTCACCAAAAACATATTATTGTCTTATTGAAACACATTTTACTTAATGATATCAACCATGCCTCTCTTATTTTTAAAACTTAATTCATATAAGTGTCAAAATTACTTTTTATGCAAATTTGCAATTGCTCCTTGGAGTTGGTTAAAAGACGGTAAAATTTCAATAAAATTTTTATATATCTAAACTTATTATAAAATGACTCCAATGAATTAAATTGAACATATATAGGTTTTATGTATATATTTTTACCTAAAATAAATTTAATTAAAATAAATAATTATTTAAATTAAAAGTCGGTTTTAACCAATAACGTAGTGTTTTTCACTATTCATCAAAAATTGAAAGTTTTCAGAAACATACCTAAAATTCACCCTAAGATAATTTTGATATTCCAAATTCAAAATAAATTCTATTTTACCGAATTAAAAACATAGAAATTTCAGTTATTAATTGTAAATTAATTCACGATTTCAAAACCAAAAAGCGTATTTTATGAAATAATAACTAACAAAAGATTAACAATTGTTTATGTCCAATTTCTAAGTGAAATTACTTCAAATTACCAACATTGGATTAAATGGTAAAAATATAATCTAATTATAATTCTAAACTATTCAATTTTATATTTGAACACTATAAATTATTTTGACTAAAAAAGTTGTTTTCAGTTGAAATTTAGTTTTTTTTTCACTATTCACCCAAATATAAAAGTTATCAGAAAAACACCAAAAATTTATCAAAACTAAATTTTTATGCCTCGATTATAAATAAGAAGTTTATTTTGTCAAATTTAATATTTAAAAGTTTAAAATATTGGATTTTAAAATGGTTCACCATTAAAAGGTTGTAAAATTTCATTTAAAAAAATAATTCTTTTTTATGAAAAAATGAATTTGTTATTATATTATGTCTAAGAAACTCATAATATGGATTTTAAAATTATAAGGATAATATAAAATTGAAAATTAAATTAATACTATTCATATCTTTTTTTGAAAGGCTACTTTGGTAAGTCATGGTGCGCTTGAACTCAGTGTTGCGTGTAGTGAAAGTTATTGAATTATATTGAAGAAATAACGTACAATTAAATCATGGGGTGTTACATTCTCCCCTCCTTAAATAAATTGCATCCTCTCAATTTTAAATTTTTCTCCAAAAATAAAAGGTTAAAAATTGAAAAATACCATTGTGGAGAACCCACATCAGAAATTGGGTTAATAAAATTTAGTATTAATAAGAAGGAAAAGAAAATGAAAGAGTCACCACCAAATTATGATCATGATTAGGAGAACATTAGTGGAAATTAGAGACACATAATTAGTGGGAAAATGTAAATATTTATTGGGAGTGATTCAGGTAATCAATCACAAACAAGTGAAAAATTGAGGGCCTTAAGCCATCAGTCTATGATGATTTAAAATATCATTGGTTTAACAAACCATAAGTTATTAGGATAACGCATTTTTGGTTTTAATATCCCTTAACTAAATATTAAGAATTAATTTCTTCATAGAAAAAATATACTTGAAAAGTAGAGTTCCATCCTTAAATTAATTTCTACCCCAAACTCATCATTCACTATAAAAAGATAATAGAACATAAAAATACTCTACTTATCCTAATCGCATATGGTTCCAAAAAAATGAATTTATAATTTATCTATCAAACCATAAAAACTACATTATAAAATCCAGGACATCGCGTAGGTCCGTGGTAGGTGATGAACCCTTGTCACCCTTCGGTTCTGGGTACAAGTCTCGCGGCCTTGTCAGACACGACTGGTTGTCGCCTGACCTTTGGGATGTCATTTTTATAGAAATCCAAAAATAACCACAAGAATAATATCAAATTTCAAACTTAATCCATTACAACCTTTATAATTATCCAAAATAATTTTATCCAGACTCACAGTTCAAAATTTATAAGTAAGTTAAACACAATTAAGATCATTTTTTCCATGTAATAACATGTGAACACCATCATCATGTATTCTAATAAAACTTAGTAACACCCTGAATTACCATAAAACCTTATCGATTACATTCATGCTCCCTTATTCTTTATAGAATACTAGATATATTCCATATATCCAAAAAATTTTAATATTCCAACAATGATGAAATAAACAAACTGTTAATCAGTTCCAAATAAGTCAAGAATATCCAATATAATTTACCCAAATCAACCATCTCTTATTCCAAAAATCACTACCTCATTATCAGGACCATATTAAGGATTACCATACCATCAACCATGTATTTTTCAAAAATTTCATCTTACTATTAAGTCACTTTTCTTAGACCCATATAATCTCAAATCCTTTATAAAAAAGTATTACAGTACAATCATTATTTATCTCCATAATTCATATAACTAGTATATTGTTGATAGAACACTCAAATGAAATAATTATAAAACGACAACATAAGAACACTAGTCATTCCTCTTCATCTGAGATAGTATCATAACTTTATTATTATCCAATAGAATAAATTTTGGTATACTCTGATGACAGGGACATTGATTCACGTAGTGTCCTAACACCCTGCAGATAAAAAAATTTACATTTGAAACCTTTTTCTTACCCTTTCAATCACGTACTTGGCGTCATTTTTCTCCACACTTTTAACAAACTCCCATTCCCTTCCATCATTTTCCAAGGTGATTATTTCCACATTTATCAAATATGGTAAAATCCATCTTTCCCCTTTTCCCTTTATCCAACATTATCTCTACCATCCTTTTCTTCTATTTCTTTCCTTCAATTCCATAGGACTCATATAATTCATTACTTATCTTTTTAACACATGATATTATTTATTTATATGTTGATAATACATGGTAGGCTATTTCCCTTATAAGTGTAAGCTTAATACCATGAATGATATGATCCTTTTTACTAATTGGATAATATGTTTTTCTGGAGTTATTATTCCTTCTACTCGGCGCCATTTTTATACAATGGCATACACTAGGTCAGTTTATGAATCACAATGAATAATTCCAAACATGTAAAATACATAATGTAAATTGAACAGTTTATGGATATAATCTATAATCATAAAAATATTTTCTTTGAGGAGGTATATACTCATAAATCCTTTATAATGATTAATAAAGAAAATGAGATTTATCCTAAGCATATCCCCTTGGTGTGTCGTAACCAAGAGTGCAGAAAGGCCCGTTTTCATGCACCAGTTCTCGTTTGAGTCTATCTCAAAACATTGTTTTCAGGTTTTACCCCTAGGTACATCTGTGCCAGATCCGCCTCTACCTGGTCGTATCCAGACATGGATGTCTTTCCTTGGAAAACTCACAAAATCTCGACATTACCAAAATTATAGGAAATTATTCTATACTAATCATGAAAGTCTATCTTAGGGTAATGTAATCTAATTAAAGTTTATCTAAATATAATTTCCAAGATTATTTCTAAACTTCCTTTGATACCAATTGTAACGCCCTGACCTTAGATTCTTAGAGTCGGTGCATTATTTTAATACATTGGCATGATTACAATGAATCAAGTCCTGAAACACCAATCAGTTTTGCAGTCTTGGAAAATATATTACAAACATGAATGTTACATTACTCTTTCTAACATGAAACACAAACAAAAATTCAATTGATAATGTCATTTTTTCCTTAGCATAACATTTCTTCTCAAACATAAAACACTTCTTGGGATCCTGGGAAAATAAAATATAAGAAAGGGGTGAGCCCAGATGCTCAGTAAGGGTAAATAATTTAGTGGAAGCTATAAGATTTTAAGGAAAGATATGAAATAAAAAAATAGTATTTTAAACATAAACTTGACCAGAATATGGAAGAAATAAATCAAACATTACCATATAAACATGCACATGGATATTCTATTGTGGAATAATCATATGTAATAACTAATTTCATAATGAGGCAATGTATAGTACCAGAGATTAATTTCTGTGTCAAGGCCTCATGCCAGGACCTATGGGTTAACTGTAACTAGACCCAAACCCGGAGAGCCTCTGTAACCAGACTCCATCCCGGATAGCCTTTTTAACTGTACTCCAACCCGGAGATCCTCTGTAGCTGGACTCCAACTCGGAGAGCCTCTGTACCCAGACTTCAACCTGAAGAGCCTCTATAACCGCACTCCAACCCGGAGGGTTAGCTATAATTGGACCCCAACCTGGAGAGATTACTTTTACTAGTCCCCAATTTGGAACATACTAGTCCAATATATTCATTATAAGAAAAGTTTGAAATATAACAAAAACATTCGTATTAAAACTAGCATACGAAATGTCAATAATTTATCCATAAACCATGAATAGTATAAAAATAACACATCTACAGTCAAACATATCACAAAATATTCATTATAATATGTAATATTTATATCATAATAAATCAACTTCAAACAAGTTTAAAATCCATAAAAGTATTTTGATATAGATGAAAATGATAAGTAAAATTCTTTGAGGTAGATACCCCATTTTCATGAAATTGTTTAAAATTATCACAATTTATAAAGGTAGTCATTTAAAATAGTTTTTTGAATCAATGTTTCCCTTACCAATTTGAAAATTTTTAAAATAATTATCATTTCAAAACATTCATGTCCACATAAATAAATCCTTAAAATCATTTTTAAAACATGGAAATTAATTAAAAGGGTTTAGTAAGATAAATATTTACAAATTTTAAAATTATTATCTAGTTAAATATAACATCCCATTAAACCATAAAATATTCATTTTGAAATCATTTTTATAAAATATGGGTACTTATGATAAGTATGTCCCAGAAAATACTGACACATTAACAATGTCGGATAATAATGAGATTGATGAAATAACCCTTACCTTGTTGTAATCAATCGAGTCGTATGACCAAAACATAATAACCACAAAATCATTAATGGAATAAAATGAATATAAATAGAATCATGAAAATATATATCAAATGGAAGTACACAATACACCCCATGCAATAAATAAGTGGCGAACAATGGAAATCTCATGGAATTAAAAGTGAGATAAGAAACCCCTTACCTTGCACTTTCCTTTGGTCGAGGGTATGTTTATCCTTCTGTATAATGAAAATTTTATTTTATTGTATTATAATAGGACAATATTTATATTTATGATATAATACTTTATTCATTTATGACTTTATTCTACCTATTAAATAATGATTTTCATGTTAAATTAACATTTCTGGTAATAATTGTTTTCTTTATCGTATGTTTTTTAACTTATTATTCTTGACTATATCATTTAGGCCGTGATTTAAATACTCATATAATATAATCCTTGATTAATAGATCATATATATTTATAATATAAATATTTATAATAGATAGATATATGAAATGGAAAACAATGTTTATGGAGACGGTATCCCGTACGTACGCATAAATGTTGTTTCTATTTTCATATCGTATTGAATAGAAGTTAGTGAATAAGATATATGTAAGTACATAAATACATATATATATATATATATATTTATATCCAGTATCATTATTATTCCATATATTACTTACTTGTTAGTAATATATATTTTTATAATCGTCGACGAATGGTGAACGTGGAATTGAATCTCATCACGTCATGGAGATGGTAATCCATACGTATGCACGAGCGACAATATAATTTCCTTAAAGGTGTGGAATTTGATGGTATATTAATTTTACAGAGACATTATCATGTTATTTACATTATTTATATACATGGTACCTATCATTATATGCATCCAAATAACACAGTGTTGAATAACAAATTACACCACGGCGTGGAGACGGTAAGTCGTACGTATGCACGCATGGTGACATTATCATTCATAAGATGGATAGAATAATGAATATAGTTTTACCATATTTAAAATAACATCACATTATATATAAGTTGATGGATTTATTGTTTTGTTATGGTAATAAAAAAGAAATAGTAAGTGGAATAAGAAAATAACTTGAAAGAGGGTGCTGAAATCATTGCCTCTTCTTCGGGTTCTTCTTATTGATTTGATCAAAAGGGCTCTTTAAGTTGCCTTTAAGACCAATAGAAGGCCTCTAGGATAAAGTTAGGATAGTTGTGAGGATATTTTGGCAGGTTTTGGACGAGCCAAATGGATTTGGGGGAGTACCTTTGAGAGAAGGGGAAGTTCCCTTTTATAAGAGGGGTGAGGGGTACCATAGGAAAAACTTAAACAATTATTTTATTATAAATTCATTTTCAGTTTCTAATGAATAAAAAATGAATTTTTTAAAGTATAAGGTGGGTAGAGTTATAAAAACAATCAAACAAATAGGTTTTATATAGGTTTTGGTCACTATATTAACCTTATCTTTTAGATTTAACTCTTAGTTAAATAGTTTGACATTTACCATGTCTCTTTATATTTTTATATTATATGGTTAATAAACATAATATAAATTTCCAAGAGAAACCCAAGTGGTTCATTAATGACATATATAATATTATTTAAGCCTTTTATCTGAACATAATTTTTTTTAGGAATAGAATATCAATTAATAATAAAATATTTGTTTTAAACTCTTTTATGTCAATTTTGACACTATTTGGTATTTTGTTTTTGATAAATTTTTAACAGAATCATTACATCTAAAAAAATTCATCTAACAAACCATAACATGTCATATTGACCTAAAAATTATAGTAATTCATAAAAAGTCTCATATTACATTTATTTATGTATTTATAATATCAATTATTTTAATATTTCATTTATAAGCTAATTACCACATCATCATTGTATAATAGATTAATTTATTTATTTAATGTCTAAAAATTATAAATAAAATACCATTATGTAGGAAAAATATTTATCTTTATAATTAATATTTATAGTCGAATTTATCTTATGTGTAACCATATATTAAAAATGTTTTAGTTATTAAATATGGAATTTAACACTTTTAACTCTTCTTTGAATTAAATAATAATAAATATCCTAATCTAATTAAAGTGAAGCTAACGAATCATATTTTATTCCTAAGGTTTTTTTTGGATGAATTACACTTATTCAATAGAATTAGGACATGTGTTAGGGTAATAATAATGTCATTTTTACCTTTAATTACCCTATTTACTTTTAACCATGGTAAATAAAAGTCAAATGTTACTATTCACCAAAAAAAAATTTATCTTATTGAACCAAATTTTACTTATTGATATCAACCTTTTCTCTCTTATTTTCAAAATTTAATTCACAGAAGTGGTAAAATTATGTTTTATGAAAATTTGCAAATGCTCCTAGGAGATGGGTAAAAGACAGTAAAATTTCAATAAAATTTTTATATATCTAAATTTATTATATAATGACTCTAATGAATTACAATGAAAATATATAGGTAATATGTATCTATTTTTACTTAAAATAAATTTAAATAAAATTAATAATTATTTGAATGAAAAGTCTGTTTTAACCAATAACGCAGTGTTTTTCACTATTCATCAAAAATTGAATGTTTTCAGAAACATAAAAAAAATTCACCATAATGTAATTTTGATATTATGAATTCAAAAATGAATTCTATTTTTTCAAATTAAAAACATAGAAATTTCATTTATTAATTTAAAATTATTTCCCGTTGTCAAAACCAAAAAGCGTATTTTAAGAAATAATTACTAACAAAAGATTGACACTTGTTTATGTCCAATTTCAAAGTGAAATTACATCCAATGACCAAAATTGGATTAAATGGTAAAAATATAATCTAATTATACTTACAAACATTTCAAATGTATAGTTGAACACAATAAATTATTTTGATTAAAAAAGTATTTTTTAGTTAAAATTTAGTATTTTTCACTATTCACCCAAATATGAAAGTTATCATAAAAACACCAAGAAATTATCGAAACTAAATTTTTATATCTATATTATAAAGATGAAGTTTATTTTTTCCAATTTAATATATAAAAGTTTCAAATATTGGATTTAAAAAGGGTTCGCCATTAAAAGGCGGTAAAATTGTATTTAAAAAAATACTTCCTTTATATGAAAAAATTAATTTGTTCTAATATTATGTCTAAGAAACTCATAATATGGATTCTAAAATTATAAGGATAATATAAAATTCAAAATTCAGTTAATACTATTCATAACCACTTTTGAATGGCTAGTTTGGTAAGTCGGGGTGCGTTTGAACTCAGTGTTGTGTGTAGTACAAGTTATTTAATTATATTGAAGAAATGACGTACTATAAAGTCATGGGGTGTTACAAATCATGTCTATGGATTGTATAATTCCTCTAGTATGGGTATCAGTTAGTGGTATGTAGTGTTGGGATATTACAAATTGGTATCAATGATGTTTTACATTGACTTGTTTATTAGGAATTATAGATAGGATATTAGAAATGTGTTAGCTCTTGGTAATGAGATTGTTCATGGTAGTGATCCACCAACATATGATTTAAAATCCAACAAACCAGGGACGGTACTTTTTTCCCTTTATATTTCACTTTTTACATTTGTATTTATTTTCACCATGAGTGAGACACATGGTTTGTGTTGTTATTGGTTTATGGGATTTATAATTTTTCCTATTATATAAAGATGGTGTGGGTGTGTCCATGTATAATTTAGATCATGAATGGATTCATGTGACATGAATTATTTTTGGTATGTGGGTTTCTGATGTCGACTACATGCTTCTTATGGTTTATCTTAAGTTGTGATTATACCTTTTGGATTTATGTCAGCATTTTACTATGACTGTATATTAATAAAATGGGAGTCGGTCATTTAAACTATACATGGAATCATATATGGTGTTTTTATATATAGATATATGGTCGAATCCTACTTTTCAAATATCTTATGTGATCCTTTGATATAAAATTACGTTATAAATGTTTTCTTGAATGGAGGCATTAGTTAAATATTGTGTTGGTAAGAAGCCTATAAATTATTTTCCTTTATAGACTGTGACTAGAATTAAATTTAACCAAACCGTAGAGAATTTCATAATTTTGTAACATTAATTTTTGTGAAAATATGGATCCTATGATATTATTTGGATAATATATGAATACTATGAGTTTTTAAAAAAATGTTTTTTCTTATAAAGTGTTGGTTTTTAAGACCGTTTATAAAAAATGTTTTAAAGTGTGATTGTTTCATGAAAATTAGTATATATCTGATGAAAAGTTATGTATATGGGTTTCTTCGAAAGGATATATTCCATGAAATGGAATATTATATAAACCTCTAGTTATTGTGTTGTAACTCATTAAAATATTTCATAAACTTGTGAATAGGTTCATGGGGTTACTGGGAGCGCTATAGTTGTTGGGATCCCATGGTATATATCGATATAGACCCTATAAGGGTGTTGAACTTTTAGTATGTATAGTATTAAACTTGGAATCGGTGGTTTGGGGATATAGAGAGACTATGGTTTGTGAGACCTCTTTTGATCATCGGTGTATTTCATAGTACGCACTACACCTACTATGGCCTTTTAGGTGTGTGATAAGTAATTGCAAGTAATTGAGGACCGTCATGTCTTATGAATTGTGTCTAAACTTGGATTTTTTAGGGTTTTTAGACTTTTGATAATGTTTGAGGATCCTTGAGTGGTTTCTTAACATGTAGCATGCCATGTGAATTTGATATTGTAATGGGAATGTTACCCATGAGTTATGGTATGCTTATGGTGGGTTTTGTGAGATAGGTGAGAGAGGCTTGCAACCTCTGGGTGTGATTCCAGATTAGTCAAGAAATGCCTATAAACATAGTGGGTTCCCTTAAAGAGGGTTATCCCATTTTGTGGATTCCTTTAGAGATGTAACGTGCATGTAGGTTCTTCATTTTTTATGATCTGAGCTTGTTCGGTACTGCCTATCATTGAGAGGCTATGGTTGAGAAACCTTAGAGTTGGTGTCTAATGTATAGGAACGTTTCGAAGGGAATTATTATTCAGGTTCCTAAACATTTCTATTATGGACTCCCTTTTGGGGATTGGTGATGGTATATGTGAATACTTGGAGTTATTGATATGGTACACTGAATGGTGGGTGTTCATGCGTTGACACGATATGTGTGAGGTGTCAAGCCCATTATACGAAGGAATCTAAAATTACTCTATCCTGTCAAGGTGAATATAAAAGGATGGTCTATTCTTTCATTGGGAATGTGAGCCTATGATCCGTAATGTATAAATCATGACATGATGACTCGGGTTTTAAGAATTGGTTTCATGTGACAATAGAACCCTTATGTTTCAATGAGATTATATAATTCTTGGGAAAATTCCAATTCTAAAATGGAATTAGAGTGATTCTTGGGGATTGGATTCATTCCCATAATGTGAGAACAGTTGTATTAAATATGTGGTGTAATTACTTTTATGGTTTCCAACATGAAATAACATGTGGTTTGAGTGGATGTTATCAGGTTAGTGGTAGAGAGAAGGAGTGTTAAACTTCCTAGACCAATCGATTTTGGATACATTTTTGGTATCATGGCGCAAGTGGGTGTGGATGTTTGTAGTTTTGGAATAATTCAGGTTGTATGTCGGGCATGATTTAGGCCATGATTCATGTGAAGTGCCTAATTTTGATGATGAGTACCAAGGGTACTCGTAGATAGTTATGGTTTACTTGTGTGTGAGCACAGCCAAGGTTCATCCGTAAGAGCCTATTTTAGGTGTGACAAAACTCCACGGAGAATGAGTTTGGAAACATTATTGGTTGTTGTGAGAGTTTTCACCTATTTTTTAAAGTATCATAGCAATGAATTCCAGAAAATGATTTTACTACCGAAGTATGGATTAGTGAGAGTTCATGTACATGATGGGGATGATGACATTATGGAAGTTGTTATAGGAACCATTTCTTTATGTTGTTTGGGTTTATAAAAAAATAACCTTATTTGAGAGTGGTAGTGTTGGTTTGGACCAAAATGTTATGATATGATTAATGTAAGAGGTAAATCTTGGATAGGTTATGATCGAGTGGTGTGAACGGCTCTGGAAGAGTGTGCACATGTGATGAAGGTAAGCGATATTGGGGTTAGTTATAGGGGATAAATTTAAGTAAGGTAATATGGTGGAGATCCCACCATAGTCATTGGAGGGTTAAACCCTTATTTCAAGTGAATTTAGAAAATGTTGAGGATGGCGTTCTATGAGTCAGGTATGGATGATGTTTAAAATTACAAAGTTATACTCAGGTATAAGTTAATATGGCTTCATCTTACAATTATTTTTAGTTACAGATGGGATGTAGGTTGATAAGATTAGGATTTTTATTGAGTATAATTTTTACAAGTACAATATTATATTGGTGAGAATCATCTTTGTCATGTACATCTGACCATTGTGCGACAAGGGCTCTTGATGTACAGGATTGATCCTTGGATGGTTGTGATTACACTAGAAACTAGTGTACATGAAATATAAATGTAATCTAGATTACTCATGAAATTATAGAGTTATGTTCTTAAATGTTTCTTTTGAGAGTCTTACCAATTATTCACGATCCAGTGGAATTTTAGTAGTCAACTGTAGTTCAATTTGTTGGCTTGTTGGGGCTTGAGTGAGGGAATAACCAATAATTCATTTGATAGGCATTTCAACCATGGGATTATGCTAAATTTTCATGGTTATAAATTAGTGTGTCTATGTAAGATCATTTAATACCTAATGTTATGAATTCATCATTATTAAGTGGCTTATCAATCCATTGGTGGTGGAAGTCGAGCGTTCTTGTAAAGGGTTGGCTAAAGGTGGTCTAACTGGTTGTTTTGTGTGGAATTTACTATAGTGGATCAGGAACCACATATGGAATGTAAATTTATTTGAAAAATGTGTTCTTATGAATTAATCAAGTAATTTAAAGTAAATTTTGACTTTTTTGGGTTGTTCTTAGATGATTGTGGCTAGTTTTTTTAGATTCATAGATGTAAAATAGTAGTTGGTACCATCATTGGTTAGTTCCATCACACATGTGGAGATACATTTCACCTATAACCATGAATAGTTTGTAGGTTAACAGATTATAATGTGATTTAGATGAAATTTATAGTGGTGGGTGGTTTCTAGGTTTAAAATTGGTGTCTTAAGATATATCCTATAGTGGGATGCACCATTTGACATGAAATGAACTGAACAAAGATTATAGGGTTTTTCATGATATATATGATCAAATAAACACCATCAAAGTGGTTTAAAGTAATATTATAGTACTAAATCATATTTGGATATACTGAGTAGTTGTTCATTAAGAGATATATTTTGGGAGTGTGTGGTAATTTAGATATGGAACTAGATAATTGGTCATTGAACCTATAACCAATGTAGGTTGGGTGATATTTTTTAGTGTCTATATTCACTTATCTAAGATGAGAAGTGCTATGGTGGTTTTTTTTTAAATTCCATTTTCAATAAAAGAATTTATGTTTCCAAATTAGTTGTGGGGCAAAATTTTTTAAATGGTATTCGAGTAAAAATTTTTAGGGGTTAGACACCCCAAATATGAGTATTTTAACTTCAAAAAAATCATATAGATTGGTTAGATGAGTCATGGAAGTGAAACGGGGATTTGGAATTCAAAGTTGTGGATGCATAATATTTTTTTAGAACCACTAGCTAGCTGATATATGCTAAATTCCTGGATGTTGGATAGATAAATATCACAAGTTTATTCTTATTGAAACTATCCAATTGTTTCCTTCTTGTGTAGTTTTTCTAAGTAGAAGAAAATTTTCATTTAACCCATTTTCACTTAAATTCCCAACAAAGAATTTCATCCCCATTTTAGCCAATTGACCCCCACTACATTCCACTAATAATCCATTAATACTAAGGATGTATCTCAATTTATCCATTGCTACTTTTCTTTTCAACACTTAAAATAAATAGTGCATGGTTATTCTATGAGTCATATGCCCTTCCATGTTCATTTATATCAATGGATAGTTGTCTCTCCTACTTTTTTATAATATTCCTTATTTCAAGGGTGATTTTCCGATTCATCATTTTCTTCTAATTGTGTATGAACCTATTGCTAATACATGATGTGTGGGAATGTATCATGTTAAGGTAGGATGACCCTAATCCTAACCCATGATCTCTATTATTTTATAAATCGAATAGTTTTTGTGCTCACACCATCTAATTGGAATTGAATTATAATATAATTAATTAGTTTCCCTTTGATTTACGTTAATTAGAATTCCTAATTTATATAGTTATCCTATTCGTTTATAATTATATTGAAAAGTTAATACATATTACAATTGTGCCAATTTGGTAATTATTTTTTGAAATTGATTATTTTGAAATGGAATATTTCTACCAATGATTGATTGTGAAATAGGAATTTATCTTTGTATTAGGTATTTTTAAATCATAAATTGAATTAATAGTGGTGATTTTGGATTGTCTTAACACATTTTATAATGGAACTATGTTTTCTAAAGTCTGACATGGAATAGAAACTGTATGGATATTCTGATAAAGAATAATGTTTTGTAATTGGAAACATTTTTCTGAACTAAAAATAGTCCTTGGGTTTTGGTTTATTTTTTGAATATAAATGTTAAATGACTCTTATTCCTTGGGCGTGTTCTTTTTAAAAAATGATGACATCTGCATGATATTTTTAAAATTAATATAATTGGTTTGGTTTTCATGGTTAAACCCATAGAGAACACAGTCCCCATGTGGACTCTGGTAATTAAGGCTAATCGTGGGAAAAACACAACCCCATAGTGGGAATTGGTGCCCAGGGGATGGGTATTTCTCTTGGGTATCGATTGATTGTTCCTAGAAGGTTATATTAACCCCATTGGGAGATGGTTATAATGGTTATAAAAATGTTTTTAGATACACCCTATCATTGAATGAAGCTTGTGTGTACCATTCCCAAGGTTAATCCAACCCTCCTGTTCATAATTATTTGATATACATAGGTTTAATTGTTTTCATGGCCATATTAGTAACTGTTCATCTCGAGTTCTTTTTAATGAACTTGTATTTCATACTAGTTATTTTAGTTATGTCATTAGTATTGGCCAACTAAGTTATAATAACACCATACTTGGGATGCTAGGAAACATTGGTGCCTGAGTATATTCCCCAATTTGGGTAAAAGTTATAGGTTTATGAAAATATCTTGTTGCATAAGTTTTTTCATAGAATGTTGGGAGGGAGTACAGATTATGGTACCAAGTAAGAATTGGTACCATTGGCGTTGATGTTTTAGTTTCCATTTTTGGGGTATTTTTTCCTCTATATGAACATATATTATGGGGATCCATTGAGAAATGTATTTTATACCACCCCTTGTATCATGTGATGGATTGTATTTATTTATTAGAAATTTCCATGTTGTGATGTTCCCTAAATATTCGTATTTATTTTATTTTCAGATGATATTTGTACTCAAACCAAAGGATGTGTTCTACCCCACAATGTACCCATATACCCCCATCACTAGTTAGTATTCTCTAGTTTACGAGGAGTTTCACTAGTGGAATTCAATGTTCAACCAGTCTAGGAAATGCTCAGTGGTCCAGAGTGGATAGATGTTACAAAAATATTTATAATTTTTTTTATGTTTCTAACTTCCAACTCACTAAACCTTTTAGTTATGGGATTGTGTGATCAATTAGGAGATGTAATGTTTAACTTAAGTAAATTATGTAAAATAATGATATTTTTAGCTTTAGTCACCTGAGTTAGTCTGAAACCCTGAGTTTAAAGAATGTTTTTTATAAACAAACCCAATAGTAAGTGTTATTTGGTGCCTTAAGGTATGGAACTACCTTTTCTAATATATTATTGTAAGTAACTCATGGTTTAATGCCTATTGAAAATGTTTTAATTGATGAGGTGATTTATTTGACCAGAAGCACATATGAAATTTTATTAGCTAGATGTTTTGAGAATAGGTTTATCATTTTAGCCTTGGTCATCTTAGTGAAAATAAATTGAATCTTCTAATAAAAAAGGCATACTAAATATTGATCATATGGATATAAAAAATTAAAATTTGTGTATTGGGGAAACAAAATTTGGGTTCTTTTAATATAGATATAAGGAATACTTGGAAAAAGAAGTTATAATTATTTCATACTGATGTTCGGAGACCTTCCCTATTCATCCCTTTATAGGCTCACTACTTGGTAATGTTTATTGATTTCGGTACATGGATAGTTTGGTTTTTCTTTTTAAATAATAAGTTTTATGTGATTAAAGATTTAAAAAAATGTAAATGTGTGTTGTAAAGATATATTGTAAAGAATCCAAAGTTCCAACATTTAGAAAATAGTTGTGAGTTCATTGAATACCACATCAGAAATTTTTATAAAAAGAATGGAATTAGGAATGAGGTGATTGTTTTTAAAACACCATAATAAAATAAATTAGTTGGGTTAATTAATTATACTTTAATAGAGAAGTCTAGTAGCATGAATCTACACTCAATAATGGTTAATGAAATTTTTAAAAAATCACTCAAGACTACTACATATCTTGTATATTTAAGTCTAGAATTAGATGTTGGATAGGATCTTCTAGAGGAGTAATGTCTTATAAAATGTTCATAATTTCAACACCTCTAAGTCATTAGAAGCTTATAATACATAAAAATTTATGATAATGATAAATAAAATATTTATTTTATTCTATGTATTTTTTCTTTGGGTATAGTTATATGAATTTCATCTGCTATCTATTATTTTATAAAAAGCGAAAAGTCACCAAAATATGAGATATTTACATAAATAAAGGTGTTTATAAAAGGTCTAGAACATTTAAAGGAAATTTGTAACTAATAAATCAATATCTATGTTTAATTTGATGTTCTTTAGAGTATAAGAAATTTAGAAATTCTATTAAAATTACATAAAATAGCTAGAAATATGGAAGTGAGACCAGTGGGATATGTTCCAAAAAGTTCAAGGGTAGATAAATATTGGCTAGGAGAAGTATAAGTCAGGTCCCCAACAGTTAAATAAAATATGATCAATAGCATGTTTCCAACAGAGTTGACAAGATCATTCAAAATTATAAATCTAGTTCATATTTTTGGGTATAACATAAAGTTTCTAGTCTTAAGTGATGTAATAGAAACAAATTGCCTGAAATTTGTTTCCAAACATAGTGATACCAAATAGTGAAAGTCACAAATTAATTAAGATGTGACTTCATTATAGTTCACCAAAACATGGGAGCTTGTTTAATTACCATAAAGAAAGGATGTATTAGAAAATAAGTGGTTTTTTATATTAAAAGATTAATTTTATGGGAAGAAAATAAATAAAGTATAGTTTCTAGAAATTAGATTTCAATAGAAAGAAAGAGTTTTATTCTTGTAAATATTCTATATAATAGTTAAAAATACATTAACATTTATGGTTCTAATAATGGTATCATTAGAATATTTATATCCCTAAAAGATAGATATAAATACAGTATTTCTTCACATTGAGTTAGACGAATAAATTTAAATGAGGAAACTAGTAGGTTTAACAGAAGTTGAGAGCTAGTATTTGGTTTTCAAGATGAAGAAAATAATATATGGTCTAAATCATGCATCATGAAAATGGGATATGAAAATCAATTCATTTATCTCATAAAATGTATTCAATAGGTACCATGCATTCAATTTTGTATACCAAAATAAATCAGAAGATTGTACCTTTGTCATATTTATTGTATATGAGGATGAAATATTTCTACCTATATCAAATTTTTGACGAATATATAACAAAAAATGAGACTTATATAGAATATTTTAAATACATGATCTCATAAAAGACAAGAATTTTTTAGGGATTAATATTTAGAGATATAGTAAAGTTGAAATTTTGGTTCTATCTTAGAAGGAATATATCTAGATGTTGATCCGATGATTTTTATTAACTGGAAGTAGGTTAGATTCAACATCTTTGGTTGAATAGATAAATTATCCAAAAAAATACAAAAAATAGAATTTGGGGACCTGAACATAGAATAGAGAGATGGGTACTTTCTCCCAAGACAGAGCTCTCTCTCCCGAGCTCTAGGGTTTCCCCTTCTCTCCCCATGTCCGAGCCCTCTCCAACATGGTTTCCTGATTTCCTCTCCTCTCTGTCCATATTTCTCACTTTATGTGGCATCCCTGATCATTCCCACGGATTCCCCTTTCACCATCCCTCGCAGTGGCTGTTTTCTACATTTTTATCTCCACTCTCGCAGGGTTTCAATAAGTTTTAGTGTTATGTTTTCATTTTTTATTTGGGTTTCCTTTTCATTTTTGGTTCTGTGTCACTCGGATTCCCACTTTTGAGTTGTGTTCATTGATTGTTTCTCACATGCTCTTATCATCGGAACCTTAATGTCAAACCCCACATTGGTTTGCCTCGATAAAGATCTGGTGGTTTGGGATTAAGTTGGTATTTATGATCGATGATTCTTATGGTTGTCCCATTCATCCACCTCTGCCTTCGTGGACTATCCCTTTGTATTGTAATCCATCTCGGTCTGATATGAAGGTTTTTTTGGAGGTTTTGGAATGGTGTTAGGGGGATGTGTTTGGTGTCAATGGTGCGTCTTGGCGGTGTGGCTCTAGATGACTGGTGTTTATTGAGGTAGTGTATTCTTCCAAGTATGTGGTTATATTATGGTGTTGCATTTGGAGGTGATGTATTTGGTGAAGGATTTGGTCCAGCTTCCGAAGATGATGTGGTTTTCAGATGATGTGCGGTTGTAATGGTTGGATGCATGGTGCCGACGATGGTGCTCCAGTAGTTTGAGATGTGTTGGTGATAGTGGTCAATAATATTTTGGTTGGGTTTATGTCCCTTTTTATGTATTTTGTGTGGATGCAGTTGGATCTATTTTGATTTATGTTTAATCGATGACGGCATTTCTGATTTCATTCGATTGTCTTCTCTCTGTTGGTGCAATTATTGAGGCAATGTTGACACGAGGATGGTGCTAAGGCGATGACATGGTGGGTTTGTGACCAAAGGTTTCTCAGTAACCAATGACTTGACAGAAGGCACTTGGCTTGATGTTGGATCGTTCAATTTGCATTTTGAATTTTGAATTTAAAATTACATGTTGGAAAATTTCTATAGTTTTAATTTCATGGATGGTTTTGTTGTAGGGTTTCCATTCTTCACCTAAAAATGGATTATTTAAAAATAAAAAAATATTTGGAAGAGGGACATAAACATAGAGAAAATTTCATATGCATCAATGGTTATATGTTTAATGTATTAAATGTTTTACACTATGATGGATATTTCTTATATAATGGGATTCATAAGATGATCCGTGTTGAATATGAGAAAGGTAAATTGGGAGTCTGTCAAATGGACCAGTTAGTATTTGTAAGGAATGGATTATATGGACAGGTGCTATGTGACTAATGATCCTTTATATTGATACATTTATATTGACTTCACCAGTGATACAAACACCCAAAACCACACAATGGGATTTGTGTTTACCATTCGAGGAATAACAACCTGCTAGATGTGACAACTGTAGAAGCATGTTGGGTTACATACAATAGAATATGAGTATGTTTCTTCAATGGAATTTGGGAAATAAATTGTTTAATTTATATAATTTTTTAATAATCTCTTTTAGATTTATAAAGGAGTATTTCTTTTATTATAAAACCAAAATGTAATCAACATGGATAAAAAGAATATATTCAATGAAAAGGTAATGTTTTTTAACCCTGTGTATCATTCCATTAGATGTTTTACATGGGATAATGTTTTTAAGCTATGAACTATTATGTGATAAAATAATTCTGAATGAAGGTTAAAAATTAGAATTGTTCAAGATATTATAAAGAAATGTTATGCCACATTAGGACATGGGTGAATGGAAGGCGAAAATGTAGGAACAAAACTTGTTATAAAATTTTTTTTAAAAAAGGGTTGGACAGTTCTCAAGATTATATAAAAAATTAATCAAGTGGGATATTATTAGGAGGTGAAATATATTTCAATTCACTGAATTTTCATTCAATGTATTCATTTCATTGAAATGGAAGTCACTATAATTTGGAGTGGTGTAGTGTTCTAATAGTAAGAGGGGATCTTATTTAAGGTCATCCAGATCATTAAATGTTTTTACAATCCAATGGTGTATTGATGAGACTCTAAAATTCAAAACAATTTGTAAAAAATGGCTATAAGGTCGGTACTCAAGTTGTGTTAATCAAGTTTAATGGACCAAAATTTTATGGGAGCATGTTTAACTTATCAATTTACTAGAACATAATATTCATGTTTGTGTAACCATAGTGATAAATAAGAGAGTGTAAGATGATAATTAATTACAAAGCAGAGAAGATGAAAAGGTTAAATAATTTTTTTAATATTTCTGTAATCACCTGTATCTTCTGATTATAATATAAATATAGATTAAATTTTTCTACCATAAACATAGGACTCGTTTTCTAATGTGTATGAAATATCTTGTGTTTATTTTCTTGACTTTTGTATCTTAATTTAATGTTTTTCTTTTTTTTATTTAATATATATTGGTTTCTTTATGTGTTAAATGGATGACATTGTGTGGTGAGTAAAGTGTTGAGCCTATCTACTTCTAGTGTACTTAATCAGAGTGAAGTCCCAATTGTTCAATTTATCCTCTATGCTATTGTGTGTTTTATTCTTTGGATTAGTGTGTATATTTCAAATTATCTTATTAGAAACATCAAGGTATAAAGTTCACCTAATATATTTTTCACAAGGAAACTAATATTGATTGGATCTGTACCATGTTAACTAATCTTTCATGAAACTATTTTTATTTAATTGAAAAATTTAAATATAGGCACCTTGTATTAGTTTCATGAAACTTGGGAGTAACAATATATTTAGAGTTTCATGAGACATGGGCTCTAGAATAAGTGATTCACATGGATGGACAAGGTAGGGGTTTGATGCATGTCTAGTGTTGTGTGCAACTTAATGTTGCTCAAAGAATAAGCATATAGAAAAAACTATGTTATTCATGGATGAAACATGTGTGAAATCATCTCAAATGTAAGCCAATACATTAAGGGACTCATGTGAGACAATTCATAAAGGTTTCTCACCTAAGGAAATCTATGGGGTCTTTATTTGTATGATTTATACAAAAGAAGAGTTATGCAACCTGAGAGCACACAACTTTTACTTCTGTAGGTATGTACCTAAAAATGGGTTGGTATACTATATTTATATGATTTTTGGTTCATAGAGGATGTGTATCTCACACATCTATTACAAAATTTCACAAATAGGGCATCATATGACAATTTTTCTTTGGTCCATGAAACTCTATGTTCCATGAAATTATGACCTTTTATTTGGAATATGGCTTGATAAAACAAGGAAGTATGACCTTTCACACACCTCTAGTTATGAACCCTAGAAACATTGTGTTATACCAACATATGTAGTTTTCTATTTTGAACAAATCTCTTTAATGTATGGAACACTAGATTTACATAATGTCTGTCATTATAGGTTTTCACAACTTTTATTTTCATGAAATTCTCTAATTTTATACAAAAATTTGTATGTCTTCAATTTCTAAAAATCCCAACTTTGAATGTATAAACCTTTTTATCTATAAGTCTATGCTCCATGAATATTCAAATTGAATCCTTTGAAATGAACTAAATCTTTAACAGCTGGGCTCCCCTATAACATTTCATTTATGTGGCCAAAATGTTCCCAAAATACCCTCAAAATGGTTTTCGACTTTAGCACTCATTTTCACCAACAACAGATTAAACGCATGGCTTCCACAACAAATTGTGTTTAATGTGTTTTTGGAAACAACATTAATTTGTCCTAGATTTATCTTAAAGTTTAATTCATGTTTTAGAAGAGGAAATCACAAGTTAATTGAAGGAGACCTGAACTATAGAAATTATATATATACATATGTGTGTTTTTGTGATATACATATATGATATATATATATATAATTTATATCATATGATACGGTATAAATTTTCTTTACATAAAACTTTCATGAAAACCATGTTATGAATTCATTATGGAAATATCATTTTATACAATATAAATTACATCATAATACTTTAAATGTGTATTTTTTACCCTACCTATTGCATTTTTATGTTTTGATAGGATGATATCATAATATGGATGGATGGTAAGTCATATTGTATAACTAAACCATCACTTAAGGGATTGAATTTGTTAAAAATAAATAGTTTCTGATTAAAATTTTTTTCAAACATTTAGAGTAACATTAATTGATTCCACATCATCTATCGTAAATAAAGTGTTACATATGATGAAATTCTATTAAATTCACATATTCAAGGGTTTTATGTTTTGTTTGAGGCATTTACTAATGTTTTATAATGCATGAGAAAATAATTGAGGGGATAAGGATCATCCTCAGGGTCTCAATATAAATATAAAAACTCATTTGATGGATTTATGATTGAATATCACATATTCATGCTTGAATAAATCTAATACCAAAAGACCTATTTATCCTTTCAAATTTTACCTAGAGAGGTATTATCATAACATACATGAAATGTTGATCCTGATCATGTGAATAGAGATTATAATTAATCCCATTGATACATGATCATAGTATGATTCACTAATTTATACCTCCCTCGTACAATGGTTTAAAACTATATTTATATTATAAATTCCAAATATAAAAATCAGTTTCAATTCTATTTTGATTAAATAGTTCAAGTTTAAAAACTCAGAAAAGAAATATTTGTATTTTTTAATGTTTTCATGATAGGTGGACATGATTTGGAGATCCCGTGATTAAATTTATGTACAACAGGCCAAGTTAGGTGGAGGCCCAAGAAAACATGTAGACTAAAATCCAAATTTTTTTAATTTACAAATAAAATAGGGATTACAATTTTTGGTTGAATCCAAAAATATTTGAGATAGAATTCAATATAAGACAATGGATCTATATTCAATCATTCCAATGCCTAAAAAGCTTCAATATTGGATTGATTGTTCACCATTTAAAATCTCTTATCCACTTATGTAATTCACACATATCTCTAAATATAGGCCTTAAATTAAAAAAAATTCAATGTAAATATTCAATATGTGGTTCAAACAATTTTAAAATGGGTAAAAATCAATATAAGACTATCATCTTTCCCAGATATGTGAGGCATGTGGTTATCATAATTCAGGGGGCACAAAACCTCATTCCACAATGCATATAAATTGGCACATTTATCGAAAAAATTAGTAATTTCATCTAGGGAGAATGTATCTTCCAATTTAGATAGTCTAATAGTTATTCTATCCACATTAGAAGTTATATAGTTCCGTATAGTCATAGGGTTAGCATGGATGAAGTTGGTATTTCATGTTAGCTTCCTCCTTTTTATGGTAGTCTAAACGGTGGGTGATTATTTTGGGGGAATTAAAAATATAAATATAGTGTTTTAACACATAATTATATAATTTTTATGGTTATTGTTTGGTTTATAATTGTTCTTTTATACATATCTCTACATGTTTTGATTAATTTAATTAAAATATATTTTATTTCATAATCGACCAGTGTGTACTTTAAATTGTGTTAATTGTGTTTCTATGACTGGAGAACACAATTAATTCTCAAAAATATTAGATTTTGGTGTTATTCAACAAACCATAAAGTAATATTTTAGGATATGACTTGACTATATTGTTTTTTATATCAATTTTTAGTCATTTATGCATCATTTTACAGGATTTGTGGGTAATTAAGATAATGGTTAACCATCAAACAAATGATAACACGAAAAAATAATAACCAATTAAGAATAAAAATCTTTGGAAGTGGTCTAATAAATTAGCAATAATCACATACTTATCTTTTATTTTTTAAAATCCACCAATGTTATCAACTATTAAATTCATTAATTATGTTTTTTTTACTTATAACTATTTTCAAAACACCCCTCCAATTTTTGTTTATTTTATAAAAAAATTAAAATTCACACTCTAACATCATCAGATCACCTTGATAGATAGCCTTGGGTCTTACCAGGAATAAAATTAATCATCTAAACCCAATTCAATTTGATGTAATGTGGCAACACATTCAAATTTTGGCATCGTTTTTTGGTGATCTATTGTTTTTAGTGTACATTTTTCATAATGACTTAGTGTATTTTTTAAATATTTATTAATTTATCACTTTGAATTTTGTATATAAGTGGTGTTATAAAATATTTTTTCTTATAGGATTTTTAAGACATTTTCTTCTTTATGTGGACAACCACCACTCAAGACTGAACCCAAAATTATTATTCATCATCGACGCTAAGATGAAAAACCCACTTTGAATGTGGGAACATAACCCATTAAATACCCAACACACCCTTCTTCTTCTTTTTCTTATAAATTATATTTTAAATAAAAAATATAACTACTTTACATGGAAACAAATATTGATAAACTAAATAAAGTAACTTTTCATAATGTTGAAATCAAACCCACATATATTCAAACACAAGTCGAAGCTCCAAACGATGAAGTAAACTTTTGTATAATTCATTTGTTTCTCAAATTTCATGGAATTATTGGAGAATGACCAAAAAAATTAATATAATTTCACAACCTATTTTAAACATTAAAACCTAAAATTTTGGATAAAGAGTATGAAAGACTTATAGCTTATTTATTTTTTTTAAGGAAAATCAAAATAATGGTTTTATTATGCTAACTCCCCAATTAATGGCTAGGATGACATGAAATGATATTTTCTTGAAACATAATTCCCAAACACAAAAAGTGATACTCTAAGAAATGAAATTTATAGAATAAGAAAATTTCAAGTGTAAACACAATCAGAAATATTGTGAAATATTTAAAATTTTATTTTCAAGGTATCCACACTACCAAATAAGTGATCAATTCCTAATAAATAATTTTTATTAATATTTAATTCTTACTAACTGAAATATGATTGATGCAAAGACGCTCCCAAAAACACCGAATAAAATCTGAAAAATATTTGAATCCCAATCCAATTTACTCATTTGAGGTGTCCATGAGGTGAAATGTTCCTCATTTAAGAAAAAGGTTGTTATGAAGTTTGAAGATGTATGTACCCTTCTCCATTAGATACCCTTTCCCATAGGAAATCTCAATACCCTATTCCTATTAATTATTTTATTTTTCTATTAAAACCATTATTCTAACCAATTCCTTAAATTAAGATACCATTATGAGAGTTATAAGGAAATTTTATTGGGTCGTCCATTTATAAAACTCATAAGGAAAGAACCGTATTGTCTATATGACTCTATATAGAACGATAACTAATCCTATTAGAAGGGGTTATTATGAACATCTTCAACAATACTTTAACCATCCATGGTAGGGTATTAAAGCCCAACCACCACCCAAAAATCCACCATCACCATAATGTTCTTTCCAAAATACCCTCCGAAACATGAGCTTATCTAGAGGACATGATAAGAAAAGAACTATAAGTAATATATATTTCAAATAAACCACCCAAGTAGTCATATAAGATCTAAAAATCGAATTAGGAAAAAATTCCAATTTTATTGGTAAATCAAAAGTCAAGGGTTGGGAAAACTTCCCTCTTAACCTTTAATATACCCGGGGAATAAGCTAAATATTTGTTTCCTCAAACATTGGAGTGGTAAAAACATAAAAATCAAGTAAAATCTCTAGTAGACTTATCTCCTCTAGATTTAATCACCATTATTACCATCCTAAATGATCTAAATAATGAAAAACATATATTGATATAAGTTATGCCCATGGAAAGAGAGTTTTCTTTGATGATCAACCAAGAAAAACCATTCCTTTTCCATTTCCCGAAGGTTCACCAATCCATGTAAAACAAAATAGAGAAAATTAGAAAAATTAATCTTATAAACTCCTAAAAATTATTGTTTAATTTCCCATTTAATGATATCATGAAGAAAATTCTATGAAATAGAAAGCTTCTAAAGGATATCTGTACACACAGAAGGAAAATTTGAGGTGATGAAAAGTAGAACTTGGGAAGGAACATCTTAGTATTGATTGAGCTATAACATAACACTAAATAAAATGATCCTATAAATTTTTTTATTTTTACAATATAAGGGTAATTTATTTTTTGATGTTCTCATTGACTTGGGAGCTTTTATAAATGTGATTAGTTGTTTTATTGTCTATTTATTGTAGGTTAGGGAACTAAATCCCATAGGAATAGTCATTAATCTAGAAACCTGGAGGATCATTCTGCATCTCACTCTCTTAGGTGGTTATAATAATAAAAAACAACCAAATATTTTTTTAATGTTTCATTTCATTGTTTCTAGTGTATATTTTATAAATTTTTTCATGAAGTTATTGTACTAATAAACGGGGCTCAAATTGAGTGGAGAGAACTCTTTTAAAGTCCTCCACCAACAGGTACCAACGGCTACCAAGTTGGAAACCGATAGAGTTCTAGTGGTTCCTATCAAAAAAAAACTTCTATCCATGTTTAGTCATCTATCCAGTGATACCCACTTGCTTCTAAGTGGAATCTAGATACAGAAAAAAATAACAGTTGGAGAGGGTCCTACGAGCCTTAATTCAACTCCCAACAGCTCTCTAATCCCCCAACACTACCAGAATTCTTCCAAAACAATTCTAGGTTATATATTTACCCTCAAAGGGTGATTGTATATGTTTGGATACCATGAAGATCATATTTTGGATATTTTTGTTTCATTTTGATCATTTATAAGCTCCCTCTCATAATTGCCTCTCTTCCTCACATCTCCCCTTGTTATATTACCACTTGACGATTGAGATGATTCATCAAAGGGATTATGATATGAAATCCACTTCTTCTTAATTTTCTCTGGTGACCACTGTCATTGAGTTTCAGGGGGATAGTTTATTGATTCATTTAAAATGATGGATTGGGTTCTCACTGACATTGAGTATAAGGGGATAGATTATCATTTCCATTAATGTGGGGGGGGGGAGATTGGGTTTCTATCCACATACATTAATAATTTAGTAATGTATTTGGTTATATTTGTACCAGTTGGTTGAACCCAACTTTAACCTACTAGTATAATCAGTCATTGTAGTATATTTAGGGGTTAATGCCATAGGGATCTAAGAAGTAACCTTTAGAAACTCAAATATATTGGAGGTTTTTCTATGAAGTGGACAACTTTGGTGTTGATTTAAATTGTGAAACTAAAATACTAAATTTCATAAGATATTGGTTTTAAATTTATAAATTAAACACCTAATGATTTTAAAGTAAATAATTAAAGAATATGGGTTGATCAAAGTTTTTTAGGTATATAATGGATTTAATTATTTTTCTATATATTTTTCTTTCAATAGTTCAAGAGGTATCCAATCAATGAGATAACTCCCCAATATCATTCTATGATATAATAAATAAATAATACCAAGGTTAATCACCAATTAACTAATAATATCACTTTAATTATCACCCCTATGAATTAGATCACACTAGTACTCCAAAAGTGTAGTTGTTAAAGTCACCATAGACAAAGATGAAAATAAGTCAAAGAACAGAACTCTCAAACAATAAAACTAATTTAAGAATTTAATAACATCAAATAAAATCCACTATAGAGCCTAGAAACTCACTATAATCAAACCACAAAATTTTTATCCTTCCATTCTTGAAGGTCTTTCAATGGAAGGTGGAATTAAAATTATAAAGGTAGAATTGTCGAAATAAAAAACAAAGAAACAACAAAGACTCCCCCATTGTATGGGTAATTTTACAATTTTTGGTGTGAATAAAATTCACACATTGGTTAAAAAATATCAAAATTGTACGAAAATTTAAATTAGGAATTAAAAAAATATTAATAATAACTTTTATGAAGAAATAAAGTTTAATGAAAAACTTACTTGGGGAAAATTTAATATGAGATTGTAAATTGAAATCATGAAATTACAATTGAAATAATAAAACATGAATCCCCTAATTACATTAGAAACCCCACCATAAATAATAATATTAGGAGCCTATGTTTGATCCCCCATTAATAAATTACTTCCCCATTAATTAGGAGAGTAAAAGGTTGGTGGGAAATCAAAGGAAATTTCACCATTCAATGTTGAACACAAAAATAGGACTAGATTCATATCCCATTTAGACATGTGAATTTGAAAATATATATGGTTGAATCTAAAGGTTCAATTGTAGAGAAATATCGTATTTAAAATTTCCTATCATTGATGTATAAATTTTATCCCACTTGGAAATCCATCTGATTGTAATGATGAAATTGGTGGGCTAGTTTTATGGTCCTTCAAATCTGTCCTATAATTTAATACTCAACTTGGGATCCCTAGATCTACTCAAAATGTCACAATTAGTACTATCCATAGTTTATGACATTATAAAATATTTTTTCTATTTCTAAAGTTAATTTTTGAGCTTAGCCAATCGTAAATTGTGAGCTCCAATTTTATTTGATGGGCCTAAGGTCCATTATGATTTTCCATAAATTTTTAAATTCATTACCAGATATTTTTATTATCCCTTCTGATTCATCCAATGACCCTGAAAGAATAAATGTTACAAAGAAATGGATCAAACATATCCTAAAATATAAAAAATCAAATAATAAAAATAATGAATTCCACAAGTATATGATTAATTGGTCCCAATTTTACACACTCTAAACATAAATCACACATGTGATGAGAAATGAAGTGAAATTGGTGTTTATAGAAATTGATACGTATGAATATTAAAATATAATCAATTAATATTTCCCTCTTTCAGTGGCTAATCACAACCCCAATTTTCGTTTTTCTAGTCCTAGGTAAAATGTATCTCAAAAATGTGAAATTGCTTTCCCTTTTTCAAAAATATTTTACATACAATTCTCATAGAAATAAATCATTGAAAAAAATCATGAAACCTATCAAAATAATTTGACATAAGTTATGTTCCTAGGAATATCTCAATCAAGATACCATTCATTTTTCAAACTTATCTACACATTTCATCCATTTTCAATTAAACATGATAATAGTTTGTAAATATTAATAGATATAGGGTCTCTTTTCGTATTCAAGGTGAAAAAAGTGGAAGAACTATGTTGTAATCACATTAAACCATAATATGAGAATCCATCTTTTTTTATTTTTTTTGAACCATAATATATATTAAATGACTAACTCCAAGAAAGAAAACAATAGAGTAATGATCCCCATGTTTCAAACTCCACACATTTTATAAATTACATGATCTATGGTAGATATATAAAGCCTAACTCTCATAAAATAACTATTTATTCCTGATCCCCAAGTCTCAAACACCACACATTTGTACAAAACATTACTCTACATAGTCATTATTTCCTTCTTCTGTTGGATACTCAAATTAAACTAAAAGTGGCCCTAACCCTTTGGTATGATGAAAGGGAAAAAATAACTCAATCATATACTGAAAATATAATTTATAGACATTGTGGTTTTTGATTAAGATGATAAAAATGTAAACATTGAAAAATGAATTAGACAACTGCATTTTCTAAAAAATATACTCCCGATAATAAACATGAATTAAAATCATAATCATGGAATTAAAATTAATTTTACATTCATTTTCCATGTTTCAAAATGTACATTAATGCGCGAAACAATAATGAATTTAAATTTTTCATTGATTTGGATTTTTATCACAAAAGCCCATTTTTTTTCAATATCCCAAATTTTCACTCCCCCCCCCCCAACATAAAATGAAATTGCCTTTATTTTTGAAAGAGAAGAGAATATATAGATTGGAATTGGTATGAAATATATGCATATGATATTTGGAATGAATTCATGGAAAACAAAAAATCTTGTTTGATGTTGATGTCCCATTAAAAATAAATTAATCACTCTAGCATTTGGTCCCAAGTAGACTACTCGGGGATGATTGAGGGTTGGTTTTGAACATTAAAATTCATGCGATTAATTTTGAAATATTAAAATTATTTAACTATTAAATCTAAAACCCATGTTATATTAGATAACATTGGAAACCCAAAGGAGGTTCCCTTAACTAAAAAAATAAAAAAACACAAAAAAAAAATCAGAAACTGGGTTGCCTCCTGCAAAGTTATTATTTTAATGTCTTTATATTGACCCCAAACTTATCCAATACTAAATTTAAACATTTTAAATAACCAATTCTTCCACTTATACTAGATTGATATTGATTATTTTTTTAAATTTTTTCATGTACAGTCTTTTGTTCTAAAATGATTGGGAAAATCAATGTAATATCAGAAATGGTCGATCCAATTGTTCCTTTTTTCTTTCCTAACACATCAAGGATTATTCCTACATTATTGATTTAAAGAGAAGAATAAATGAATTCTTCAATATCTGGTTTATAACCTGTTAAGTCATACATTTTTGGGGATTTAAGGATAATAATTTTGAGTTTGGATTGATTGAAATATCCTTAAGTGTATTGGATACTTGAATCGATTTTAGTTTCTTCTCCAAATAAATTATAAAGAATTTATTCCCATTGAAAATATGATTCATCCAAAAAATAGTTCATTTGAATGCATGGGTTTAGTACAGACACAATGTTTTTATTTATCCTAATGAATCTATGGTCGATGGTACTAAAAAATTAATAATGGATCAATGTTTGGGATAATCAGTCCATGATGTCAAATTACCCTCTTGTGAATACATAAAATCAATTTCCTCCCAATTTAAAGACCCTTGAATAATTCATTCATGCTTTTTAGCTATCCAAAATACTAAGGTTGGTTATTTAGAAAATTAATGAGGGGTTTTTGTAGAATAATATTATTCTATAAATATTGAGTAAGGGATAGACTGAGTGGGAATGGAGACCATAAATATTTTGGTTCTTTTTAGTTATGATCTCAATTGTGAAACTTCTAAATTTATTTTTTCATTTGAAAACAAAATTGTTTAGGTAATTGTTAGGGATAAGTCTGGATATGATTTTTACATCATAGATAGCCCTATGATTTATCTCTTCAATAATCCTTGAGATGGATGGAAATTGATCCATTAAACAATTATCATCTAAGTATATCTACATCTCACCGGGTGTGCAGTAATCATTCATGGGATGATTAAAGAAATTCCCTAGGTTTGGGGCTTCCCAATATCGATTCTATATTATATTCTATATCAGTTTTATATTGTGTAATTATAGATGATATTCAATTATAGTAGATAGGGATTTGGATTTGAGATTTTTTGGACACACACAAATAGAAAGGGTAAGAGAGAAGAGAAATGGGGGAGAGAATAGTGAATTTGGTGTGGGAAAGGGATTCTAGTGTCTAAGATAACATACATAGGTCCCTGGAAATGGAACCAAAATTTTCTTGTCGCTAGATTTACCCAACTAAAAGACATGGTAGTTGTAGAACACATAGGGTTAGAATCCATAGGGACAAAGGAAGTAACCTTTAGACACTCAATGATGTTTGAGGTTTGGAAATGAAGTGCCCAACTTTTGTGTGGATTTGAATTGTAAAAATAAAATAATCAATATCATAATATAATATTTTTAAATTTATGAATGAAACACCAAATTATTTGAAAATAAATAATTAAAGAATATAGGTTTATCCAAGGTTTTTTTTAGGGATTGAATGGATGCAATTTTTTCTGTGAATTTTTCTTTCAATATTTCAAGACATATCGAATCAATGAGATATATACCAAATATAATTATAAAATTTAATACACACACAATACCAAGGTTAATCACCAATTCAGTTAGAGTATCAGTTTCATAATCGATATATGTAATTGGATCATACTAGCACTCAAAATGTGTAGTCATTAAAACCGGTGAAGACAGAAAAGAAAATAATTAAATGAATGGAAATCTCAAAACATAGAACTAATTTAAGAATTTGATTAAATAAAATAATATCCAATAAAAACCCAAGAAAATTCATTGAATCAAACCACAAAATGTTTATGCTTCAACATATTCAATTCTCTTAATGGAAGGTGGAGGTTGACTAATAAAGGAAGAATTAAAGAAATGAAAAACAAAGAAAAAACACTCCACTGTTGTTTGTGGAATTTCATATTTGTTATTGTGAATAAATTCAAAACATGATTAAATGGTATCATCATTAAAAAGAAAAGTAAACAAGGAAATAAAAATAATAAGAAGAATTTTTTTATGTAATGAATGGGAATGAGATAATTGCATGAGAAAAAAATTGAAATGCGATTAAAAAATAAAAGCTTGAAATTACAATTGAAAGAATAAAACAAGAAAATGATAATTACATAACCACCCCACCATAAATAGAAATATTAGGATCCTAGGGTTAATCCAAAATCAATCAATTCCTTCCCCAGTAATGAGTAGAGTAAAATGTTGGTGATAAATCAAAGGAAATTTGCATTTCAATGAGGACTACAAAAATAGGATCAGATTCATACACATTTTGGACATGTAAATTTGAAATGGAATATGAAAGAACCATAAATTAATGTATAAGATAAATATGATGTTACATATTTATTATAATTTATTTATAAATTTCACCCCAATTGGATATTTCATCTGTAAGTTATGATGAAATTGGTGAGGTGATTTTATGGGCCTTCAAGTCGCCCTATAATTTATTCCTCCACTTGGGCACGCTAGATCTCTTTAAAAACATTAGAATTATCTCTGAAAATAGTTGAATGAAATTATCTGCATAATATTATCATTATATAGTTAAAATTTAATCTTTATTGGTCTTGAATTATGGTTTTCACTTTTATTTGATGGGTATAAGGTCCATTATTCTTTGTTCAGAAATTTCTGCATTCATTGTAAAAATTACCCAAATTCCCTTATTATTCATCAATTGATCCTAAAAGAATACATGTTAAGCATGAAATGATAAATAATATAATATAATATAAAATTAAAATAATCAAATTAATTAATTACACAACCAGATGATTAGTTGGGCCCAATTTTACACTTTAAACTTGAATTGCACATGTGATGAGAATGGAATTTCAACTTATAAAATGAACTAAAATTGGGGTTTAGGGATATTAAAAAGATGAATATTAAAATAAAATAATTGAGTATTATCATATTTTAGTTTATAATCTCAAGACACTACAATCCAATCATTTTACATTTTTATGGGCTTCCTTGTTATAACTACTAAAAATCAATAATTACATATTATTACTATAGTCATTGAAAAGAATGTTTTGAACCAAAAAATCTAAATGTTACTTGATGGGATAAGACATAAGTATCCCTTATGTATTATATTTTATCTTCCTTAAAAATTTCTTGTTATTTTTCTTTAAATTATATATTTACACTATGCTAATGTCTCATATTTGTTAAATCACTTTTATTTTTATAATGCGATAAAATTTATTTTTAACATATAAAAAATTTTAAAAAGGTAATTCACCCCCCTCATTTCAGATTTAATCAGACCAAAAATTAATATCATAGACATCCTTGATTTCATAATATTAATTAATTATAAGGAATAATCGGTTAAGGATGTAATTTATTTCTAATTCTTAAGGTACTTCAGAATGAGTATGTATATAAAGATCCCCTTATTTTGATAAAACCATATACATATATTCGAAAACAAATAATTTCTACTTTTCTTATAATTATAGGTTATCTGGTTTAGATAATAGTTAGGCATGGATATACCCTAACTAATAATACAAAGGAAAAAAATCCTCTATAAGATATATATGCTTTCAAGATTATTGGAAAACCCATGAATGCTCTAAAATACATATTATGTAGATTGATTTTAATATAATTTCTTTGTGTATGAAATACCATGAGATTTATAAATTATTAGAAGTAACTATTTAAGGTACTAGTAATATAAACAATACTAGTCTTTATATATGCCACCGACGTTATTTAATTATTTACTATACATCCTAATGAGAAATCAATTGAAATATTTGCTAATTTAATTTATATTTTCATGGAAGGAAGTATTTAGGTGAATATACTTCAATACAAACTATTTTGTAAATGATTTAGTGGGTCTTTCCCTACTTTTGGGTACCTACAGTGATGGTGATTAAATAAGTGAAGGACATGAGGAATATACTTTTGGAAGAGACCATTAGGTCACTCTTGTCCAATGAGGTCATAATAAAAAGGTAGGATGTAATGGAAGTGGAAGATGTAATGGAGAAAAATAAGGGAATTTCCTTCAAGGTAATTGATAATGATTCATCTAGAAGCGATTCAGATCCTAAACACTTGTATTAGAAGTTATGAATTTTTATGAAATTTTAGAAATCCTATTATCTGTCAAAAAGGATAAGCACAATGTTTAATCAGAGGTATGGTGTCAAGGTTGTAAGAAAAAGGTCCATATCAATTTGGATTTCCCCATTTCCAAACATAAGGTATAGGAAAACAAGGAATGTATTCTGACATTTAGGGTGTCAAATTGGAGTGAAAGTTATAAATGACTCTTCTATTTTGACTCTAGTGATGAAATACACAAATTAATTATGACACATGAGGGAGTTCACTCTCCTACATGTTCTTATTTTTATTTAAAATTTTCTTGTTCCTTTAGTCATATTGATTATAGAGACCTCAAATATTCTAGAGGACAATTAAATGAATTATTTTGTGAACTCATCAAAAAATATCAAGGAGCCGAAAAATTAATACAATCTTATTTTAAGGGATAATGATCAATTGTACAAATAAAATTAGGAGTTATCCTCAAAATTAAAAGATTAACTGGTAGTTAAAAAATCAAAATCAATAGTTGAAGAATGTAAAATATATCATTCCAAGTTTATCCAAGGTGAAAAAAATTTAAATTTAATTTTAGGCTCAAAAGTATTATAAAAAATAATTGTTCTTTTTAATATAATTAAAACTCCACAAAAAAATTCCATGAATATTGTTTTTATAATAGGTACATATGAATAAAAAAATTTTAATTATTATAGAAATAATGTGAACATGATTTATGAGTTTAATTATAAACATGTATAATATGGTAGAAAAAAATAGGTTTGCATCTACTAAAATATCTTTTCTAGAAAATATCATATTCCTTGTGGAAACTCATATCCCATAAAAAGTTGTTCCAAAAACATTATCGATTAACAATTGTGGACCAAAATTTTGGGAACTAAAATATCTAGATTGTTGATTATTTTTTTAGAATCATGCCTCAATGAAATTTCATAATGATAAAATAAGAACATTAATAATGGGTGTTTAAGGCACCTATATTGGAACTTCTTACCTATTTTTTGTTTAAATTTTTTTGAATTCAATTTCATAATTATTTTCAATTTATTTTAGTCTATTCCTATAAATAATGTTTATTAAGTTCAAATATATTATGTTTTCAATGAAGTTTTCTAGTGGAAATTTATTTTTAAAATCAATTTAGAGCATGTTAAAAACTATTTATAGTTAAATATGTATTTGTTATCTTTATTGATAATTTTCACTAACTCAATATCATGATTAATTTTCATATTTAAATAATTATTTTTATCTTCAAATAAAATATTATGTCTTGTTTGAATTTTGGAAATTCTTTTTCAAATTATTTTACACATATCATTTTGAAATTAATTTTATAAACTCTTTTTCAAGATCTTTTATATCAAATTCTTGTTTCTTGATAATTACCTATTTTTATTAATGGGTAATTTAAAATAGGTTACACATATAGATTTCATTTAGTTTTGGAAATAATGAGGTTATATATAGTTTTAAAAAAACATTCAACTTGAGCATCATTTAATTAAATTCTCCATTTTTAATCTTAAACACATTGATATTTATATTATACTTTTAATTTTCATATAGAGTTAATAATTTCATTAACAATTCATTTATCTTAAATATTAAAATCAATTATTTATGAAATCTTTTTTATCTCTTCAATTAATTGATTTATGAAATTCCATTAGGTGTGTTTTGTATTCATCAATTATAATCATTTATCCCTTGATTTACATGATTTTATGGGCTTATCAATACCATTAAATATTTTATCAATTTAGAGGGAGCCTAACCTTATGAATCTATATTTATCCTTTTAAAATTGAATTTTCCAACCATATGGGAGTACTATTTTTTCTTTAAATCAATTTTTAAGATTATAAACTTTTTAGAGTTTTAAATTTGATTCTAAAATATACTTGTATGATAATCATTGTTTTTATTTTTAATTATATAATTAGGGGGATCCAAGTCTATTTACATCTAAATATACTTCTAGAGATACACACCAATTAAAAATGTTATGATTTAAAAGTTACCCATTTTTAAAACATGTTCATGAGTTCATTTTATCTGAAATATCAAAAATTATTTTTAAATTCTTAGACACATTCATGTTTAGTGATTTGAAATGTTTTCAAGAACATTATAGTCATTTTCAGTTTTGGAATCCCTTAATGAAACATTATTTGTTATAAAATATTTATTTTCATTTTTTATCTATTATATTGGGACTTCAACTTGTATAGAATGCACTAAATTCATTTCTCTAACCCTGGTCCATGAGCTTATTGATAATCTCTTAATGGAAGTGGACTTTGATAAATTAAGGGTATGATTCCAATCAAATAATTTTCATTTTTATGTTTAATATCTTTAATGGGGTTTTTTTTCAAATGTACTTTTTGGTTTTATGAGGAAAAGGGTAATAGTTTCAAAAACATATATATTTGTTTCAATTATTTTGAAAAAATAAATTATTTTGAAATTATATTGTGAATTTTTTGTGATTTTTGGAGTTTTTATAATCACAAATGTGGAAAATTATTGACATTGATATATTTTTTAAAAGAAATTATTATTATTTTTTTGAAGAGTTAAAAAATATTGGATTAATTTCATTAGGAAATATTGAAATTGTGTTAGTTTTATTCTATAGTAATGCATCAAGTATATCATTTTATTATAAATTGTTTAAGTATTTTTAATCAAGAACGTGGGGGAAAATGTTATATATATAACTCTATTAGGGGTTTTTAATGATCACAAACACCAAAATGTGTTTCTAATATTTTCATTTCATGGTTTTCTATATTTACAATTAAGAAAAAAATTTAAAAATGTCAAAAAATAAATGGAGGATTCCAAAGGAGTGTTGAGGATAATTTTAATGTCCTCCACCTATAATTATAATCAGATACCCAAGTGGGGTACCACCAAATGGTTTGCAATTCCTAGAAACAAAACCACTTTTTTTAGAGTGCCCCTGGCTATTTTATCGGTCACATCAATGATTTAGTGGGATCTGGATAGAATTATTGTTCAATCCACATACCAAAGACGGCTAGTGACACCAACTTGATACCTATTAGCATCTAGATAGATAAAAAATTAGTTGTTTAAGTGGGGGACCGCAAGACTTAATTCACCCCCAACGGCTCTCTAAGAAACTCCGAACTTTCAAAATGATCATAAATCATTTGGAGGCTATAAATACACAACTACAGGTGATTTTATATGAGTGGATAGCATAACAATCATTTTTGGGAACTTTGTACATAATTTTAATCAATCTTAAGCTATCTCTCAAAATTGTCTCTCTTCCTCCCATCACATCTTATTTCACTCTATTTAGAGGATTAAGAGTTTGATTAAAAGGGATTATTCTTATAAATTATCTTATTTTTTGGGGTTCTAAGTACCATTGGGTATTGGTGGTATGTGAGATAACTACATATAAAGTGGGGTATTGGTTTATCAATTAATTTGAGTCTAAGGGGATAGTTTATCCCTACCTTTAAAGTTAGGGAGATTGGGTTTCTAGAAAAAACCATTAATATTTAGGTGTTTAATTGGGTTTCATGGTACCAACCACTAAAAAAATGATTTTTTCTTCTTTTAATGGGTTCCCTTGCTAAAAACTAAAGAGAAAGAGGTTATTATTCATTGTACTTCCATTGAAAATAATGGCATAAAAAACCTGCCACGATTACACGATGGTAGAAGATATATGGGTCCCTTGTAAATTAGTGTTGAACTAGTTTACCAATTTTTTATAATTTTTATTTTTATTTTATGTTTCTATATTTCGTATCTATTATATAACTTTTAATAACTTTAATTATTTTAATACCATGAAATTTAGTTTTAATTCAAAAAAAATAAATGGAAATTCTCACCCCCACTCTCTTTCCATCTTTACATGGACCAATACCTCTCACCCAACTTATTATTAGAGGATGTTATTTTTAGGGTTAAAATTTAAATTTATCAAACATATTTTTCAATGATTAAAATATAAGAAGATAGGATGAATTGAAATTTCCCAATTATATTTTGGATACCTTTCCTAAAAACCTATAAAAACATAATTAATGTCTATAACGGTATGATATTTCGGTATTTCAGTGGTGGAATTTTACACTTCACCAACTTTTATTTTATGCAACACCCCTGAAAATATTATTCATATCCGTTAGTTAATTATATTGAGGTACCCTCTTTCCCAAGAGAAAATTCTCTTATTTACCTTGATCCCCCATCCGGGTTTTCATCATTAATATAAAATATATTTAATGAATCAAGTTGTGAATATTGTAGTTTTCTAGAATAATTTCATGTGTATTTATTAGTTGATGATTTCTTATGAACTAAGGACAAAATTAAAATCCATGACTCTACTTATCTTGTAAAGACTTAATCCCCATATAAGGAAGTTAATATTTAGTAGATATATGAGATCATAAACCTCCATATTTCACATTTACAACCATCAATACAAAATCCCCTAGAATTGGAACATAAACTACTACCTCAAAATTTAATATATTCGTAACTTGAGAATGGAAACAACCTTTCAATCATAATTTATAGTTTACTTCCTTATGATAATATATTATTATTACATAACCTTTTAAGGGGGTGTAAAAAAGTATTGTTACAAACACATTGTGAAATATCTGGTATTAACCCATTAATTTTAAGGATTGTTATATTGTTAATCAATAAGATTAAACTATTGAGGAAGGCACAATGAAGACTGAACCACGAACTCCATGATATTTTTAAAAGGTTGGTAACCAAATTATTGGATATTGAAATCATTTACCCCATTTATGGAATCCAATGGGTCAGTTAAATGTAAGTCATTCATAAAAAAGTTTAATGGTAATTAAAAAACAAAAAAAATGAATTGGTACCAACCTGTGTGAAGAATAGTTGATGTGTTTGTATAAACTGTCATTCACTAACCCAAAACACTAGAAAAGGCCATTTACCATTGTCATTAATTGACAAGATGTTATAGATTATAGGAGGAAGTTCTCATTATTTTTTCCTTGATGGGTATTATGGATACATTCTTATCTATATTCCCCCCATGGATTGGTAAAATTCATTAGTCACTTTCCAATTTTGATCATTTTCATATAAGACGATATGATTTTGTATATGAAATACTTCAGTTATTTTCCAATTATGTGTGGTTATTATTTATTTTGAATATCCGGAGAATTTCATGTAAGTATTCATGGATGGTTTCACTATTTATGGTTCAGCTTTCGATGAATGTTTGAGTAATCAAGTTGTTTTACTTCAATGTTATTTTCATATTAATATCATATTATATTATGATAAATTCTAATTCAAGGTATGGTAAATAGTTGTTCGTGGGAACTTTATTTCAAGGTATAGTTTAAAAGTAGATAAATCAAAATTTTATGTCATTTATTTGATACAATTTCATAAATATATGTGAGATATAAACTATTTGGCACGCCATGTGGGGTTTATCGTGTTTAATTTGGGAATTTATCATGATTTCACTCCCAATATTATGGTCACTCTAAAAAGAAAAAAATGATGTTGGGTAAAACTATGGTTATACTTTTGAAAAACTGAAATGGATTCTCACTTCACCCTAAGAGAATGCAGTGGCTGACCATATCAATATAATATTTAAATCCTCAAACATTGAATCATCCCCTAGTATTCCCATAGATGACATGTTTGTTTGTGATCAATTGTGTCAAGTAAAAGATGATATTCCTTAGTATACTAGAATGGTAAAATATTTTTAGCATCTTTTATTCCTATTGGTTTTGATAAGAATAATTCTAATAATATTAAACATGAGTCTCATTGATATATTTGAGATTTAGCTTTCTGTTGTGCACATTTAGTGATCAATTCATCATGATATTTGTTCCTGGCGTCATTTTTCATCCCATCCTATGGTTCTATCACACTCTTGCATGTTAGGGACACTTCAGTTCCCAATGGTATGCATGAATGTTCCTTCGTTATATGTTATTTTGGAAAACATTATTTTTGGATTCCCATGATTTTTTATAGTGCTTGACTTCATTATGATTGGATAAATAATGTCTCGAAAAGTATTGAAATGATATAATAACCCTTAATTTTCCTGGACATTTTTTATGTTTACGGAAGTGACTATATAGGGCCATTTCCTAATTAATTAAGAAAAATTAACATTCCTATAGCAGTAGATTATATATAAATATGGGTATTAGAAGGAGATAAAAGGATTGATGATTCAAATATAATTGTATAATTTGTATGAACGAAAATATTCTCAAGGTTTGAATTACAAAGTTTCATCATCAGTGACCAGGGTTCTCATTTCTAAAACTGAAAAATGAAATCACTTTTTCATCAGTATGGGGTCGAGCATCATGTTTTTACTACACATCACCCAAAAAACAATGGTTAATCTGAGGTGTCCAATAGATATGTAAAAAATATTCATGAAAAATAATTCAACCCAAAAGAAAATATTGTATTTTTAGACTCAATACTATATTTTATACTTACCATAATATTTTAAAAAATATTTTTGGCATGTCACCATATCAAATTATTTTTTGGGAATGAGTAATTACATCCCTATTAAGAATAAGCATCAGGCTTAATGGGCCATTAAAAAATGAAATTATAATATTTTTAGTGTGGTTGTCATATGATGTTGCAAATTTAGGAGTGGGAGGAAATATAAATAGATTCATATGACAACACCATGATTCATTAGGAGAGAACAAAAGCTACCCATGACTTCATCATCCTTCATCATGAGTTCCACATTCTGTATAAGGTCCTACATTATAATGAAACGATAAATTTACACCCATATATGCTTCGTTCCCACTATTGTGGACCCTTTACTATAACTAATGTCATTACTTGTGGGTTTGTGTGGGTGAAAACGAGAAAACCGAGAAAACATTCATCATCAATGGGAAACAACTAAATTACATACATGAAACACTTTTAGAGTCCCCAATTGATTAAGTCCACCTTCATGAAGTGAACTATCAGTGACAATCTCTAGGATTTTTCCTTCTCTCATACCTTTTTATTAATTACAATGAGGAAAATACACACATTTGGTTTAAGGGGGTGCATACATTACTAAGATACTTAATATTTTTTTTCATCCTTATTATTTTTTCACTTACTCATTAGTATTTTTAATTTCCCAATATTCATGTGTTCATTAGGAATTTTTGTCATATTTTTTATTTTTTATCCTTTTCACTTGTTTCATTGTATTATTTTACCCCCTCTCATGTTTCTTCAATTTTGGTCTAGAATACTCCTTTTAAATTCCAAAAATAATAATGTAATTTTTAGAAATTTATTTCAAATTTAACAATTTCATTTTTTTTACATTTAATGAAAATTTATTTCACTGTTCACATGTGAGCTTGAGAAATAATATAAATCTAATGGTTAATTTAAAACATATATGAAATGATTTTTCATATATTTATAAAATCATTGAGATGTTGAAACATTATTTGGGACTAGTTTTTGGGTTAATTATGTCATTCAACAACTCCACACATCATTTCACTCAACCATAAAGTCTGAAAATTTATTACTTAATTAAAGGTGAATATTAGTTAGGTTAATGTTATTATACTTTAAAAAATGATTTTTCTTTATGTTCATTCCTTATTCAATTTGATTTATTGTCGTATCATATTAAACTATGCATGTACACTGATTATTTGATCATTGTACAACCTCAAAATCCCAAAAAAGAAAAAATTTAAGCATAAATAAATATTGAGAGGAATGATGTTGTCAACAACATATGTGGATATACTGGTCGAGAGCATAAGGTTTTACTTCAAGAAATTTTTAGGTGAATGGGTAGTGAAATTTTATTTCAAAGGTTATAGGGCATGTTTGATATAAATAATTAGCTAAGAAGAATTTTTTTTAAAATAACCTTTATTTACTTGATATTAATTGGAAATAATTGCATGAAATGGTTTCCATGGACACATGTGGATATTTATTAGTCAGGTTTACTATTTAATTCTTTTCAAATATTAGTATCATTAATCTCCTTTAATTTTTTATGATATGATTTATAATACATATATTTCAATACATACTGTGATTAACTCTTTTGTGTGGTTCTTTTTGGGCCCACAATATTCTCATGAATTGAATTTTCTATAATTTTTAAATCATTATGAACTAGGGATTAAATTTGTGAATTATTTTTAGAAATTTTATTTTTCCTAGGAGTGAAAATCTCTAGATATGGGGTTGTGATTATAGCATGATTCACTATTTTTGACCCTCATACCATGGTTTTAAGCTGTATTTATATTATAAACTATAAATATATTAATTAATTGAAATTTCAGTTTGATTAAATTATTTAATGTTATAAACTATTAAAAGGGGAAATATTACTATTTAAATGTTTTCATGATAGGTAGATGTGATTTGAAGCTCATAGTGAAATTTAAAAAAAAAAATGAGCCAAACTGAACTAGGGCCTAGGAACACTTATTGAGTAAAGCCCATTTGGAGCATGCTCTATAAATATAATTGGGTAGAAAATAGTTGTTTGAATGCACTACTAAATGGGATAAATATAACTAGAAGATCATGGATCCAAATTTATCCATATCAAGGCCTAAAACATTCTAACATTAGATATAATCCTCATTTGTCATAGTATCGGGGTCACATCTACAATTTTGGCATATATCAACTTTTAGGCGACCAATTCATGACAAGATTTTGGTTGATATATTCAAGAGGTAGGGTAAAAATATTTTTTAAAATTTTCAAAAGTGAGATAAGACTATTATCTAGTCAAAATATGTGATCCAGGTGGTTTCCAAAATTTAGCGTGATAAAAACCACTATCTTCCTTGCATATAAATTTTCACCTTGGAAACCCCATTTGAGAGTTTTACATGGAGAATGGTTATACCAATTTGGATATTCTAAGGTTTCTTCTCACCCATTTGTAGGTTTTATAGTTCCCTCTTTACATAGGGAGATAAATAATAAATTAGGAGTTCTACATGAGGATCCCCCTACTCTCGATGGTGGGATAAACGATGGCTAATCATTGTGAGGAAGATACTCAAATGAAGAGGGAATTTCAGAACATAATTATATACTATTTGGTTTATTTATTGTTTAGGAATTTTTTTAGAGGTATCTTTACATGTTTCTATGACTTTATTTAAAACACTTTTTATTTCATAATCTATTGATGTATAATTTTAATCAGGTGGCTTTTTATATTCCAATTAGACAATACAAGAATCATTTTCATTCCGAAATAGTTGATATTTTGGTAATATTTTGAAATCCTTAAAACATGTATATATGCTGTAAATTGACTATATTGTTACCATGTCAAGGTTTCAGCTTATGTGCATTATTTTATAGATATTGTGCGTAACTGAGATCTTTTTTAACCCTCTACCAAATGACTAGACTAAAAAATAATAATAAATTAAGACCAAGAAACTTTTCATCTGTTATAGTAACTTATAAATGATCACATACATATCTTATATTATTAGAAAAAATTTATTTATCTACTATTAAACTATTTAATTATGTTGTTTTACTTAGAACACTTTTCACAGCATAATTATCTTTTTTTATAGAAATTATTTAATTATCACTCTAAACTCATCAACTCTCCTTGATATATGACCTAGGTTCTTCCCAATACTAAAATTAATCCTCTAAAACCTATTAAATTCAATGTTTCATGAAAAAACATTCAGTACATCATAGAGAGGGGAGTTTTTAAGTTTACCTATAGTGATATTTAACAAGAATAGATGAATAATGATGCAACAAATATCTTTGGTGTAAGGTAAATTTTGTTTTTATGTTTCTTCACTTCCATTAAATGTGAGATTTCATTTATTATTTCACGGTTATCTTGGATTCTGTTTTTTAATCACCTCTACACCAAATAATAAAAGTTATTAGATCCCTATGAAACTCAACAACCATAGTAGAGATTGTCATAAAATTATTTTGTAAAATCATACTAAGCAATGAATATTTTTCAATTGTTTTACATGTTGTATACTAATCATAAAACACAACATTGTTTTTTATTATAGATTTTTGAGTTGAAACATATGATATTGGGATGTCATAAGTGAAAAACTGGTATAAATCCCAAAGATTGGTAATAGTCAGGGTGTATGAATTCCCAACATCATATCATATGATAGATGCATCCTATTTTTAGTAAATAGCATGTCATATGTCTAATTGAATATCGAAAAATATCATTATATATGATATCATTATTAATAGTGGTGATATGTCTATCAGTTATAAAAAAAATAATAACGCTAAACTATTTAGAACCTCAATATTTCCTATCATAGATTAAAATTTCCTCTATATCATTATGTACGATTATTAATCATATCCTACCACCCAAGATAGATCATAAAATATGATTTTTATATAAAATATATTTTTCATAAAATTTAATTATGAATTATATTATGTTATGTAAAAATGATTATAAATAATGATAAAATGTGTTTTTAAGATGTGTTCTAAATTTATTAATTTTTGTAGATTAATAAGTTATACATAGTTTTTAATTAATTAATTAATGTTTTTAAAACATATATTATTAAGTATCCCTTGATATTAAATCTTAATATAAAATATATCATTAACCAAATTATATTTCATTCCTTATCACATATAAATAAATAATTTTTTTAAATCAACATTGTCACGACCCATACCCTGAGCCTCGTGCCATGACTACCCCAAGCCCACCTTCTATAGGTCAGGGGTTGGTGACTAGCACTGAAAGGCGTATTCCCTAAAACGGGAAGGCATTGCCTTTAAACCTGTACAAACATACGGTCTGAGAACACAACAAGAAGCAACTGTGAAGTAAACTACTGTAGTAAAAGTGTTATGAAAGTAAAGGGGATGGAATACAAGCCCAAATCGAAGAGTTCAAGTACAACTGAAATTTACAAAATAATTGAAAAGTTGAAAAGAACCTCTGGGATCGTCCACCATAGATCCTACCTAAAGGGTAGGTACGGCTCGTGATCAGTAGTCCCTGTGTCGTGTCACAACAAACATTCCACCCCAAATCCTATCTGAAGGGTAGGTATAGGTCGCCTCCTTAGCACACCACGTCTATCCGTCTCCTCTGCGTACCACCAGGTCCTAGCTCCCTCAAACCTCAGCACAGCTGCTCTTTTTCTAAAAAGGACCCAACAAGGTGCGGGAGAAGCCCATGTAGGGGTGAGTATAATGATACCGAGTAGGGACACCGAGACCCCAAAGGTCTCCTAGAATTCAAAAAATAATCACCACAGGTTATCACCATGAAGGTAAAGTACCACATAGGTAAAGTACCACATAGCATAACCTCTATATCAAGCACAATGTAAAGATATCTCACACCAGTATTTATTTTAGGGGGTAGTAACAAGTAACATCCCCAGTCACAATATAGAACACCTCGACTGCTGGAGAACTCCTCCTCTATCGAGTATAGTGGTTCTGTTGGATCAATCCAAGATGCTTCCCACCAACCTTGTTCTACTGAGGTACTCCAACCCATCATGTACTGTGGATCTTCCAGGTCATATAAAGCCACCCACATCTATCGTGGTATGCTAAGGTACTCCTCCCCATCACATACGGTAGCCACTCCCACCGTAGCCTGCCAGGTCACACAAAACCAGCCACCCCCATCATGGTCTTTGAAGGTACTTTTCCGAATCATGTATTGTGGCTGTCGAGTCACTCCAAGTCGAAAAGTCAGCTATCATCAGGTCTTAGCCAGTCGTAGGGTTCCGTACGTAGTACTCTTGGGAGAACCGCTCCCCAAACCATCAGTCATATCTCAACCAAAACTAAGTCTCACAAATAATTAACCTGATGATCTTCCATGGCCTAAGGGTTCCAATGCAACAGACGATGTGTTGATCAGATGCCCGGTCTTTGCGTTATTGGCATTTTAGTGCTGAGGGACCTATTGGATTCAGGTGCGATCCAATCTGGCCTAACTCCATGTTTCTATGAAACTCTAATGGAGTAGGTCAAAAGGACCATCTTTCTTCCAGGGTCCCAGCGCCATAGATGCTTCGTCAAAAGGACGCCTGGTTCTCAAGATTAGGTCATTTGAGTGTTTCTGGGTCCGGTTGGGCCCGAGTCCTGTCTGACCCGGTCGGACCAACCCAGCCTGACTAGGTCTGGGCTGGGCCGCGTTGGTCTCATCCTGTTGGCCTGATGTTCAGTCCATCCCCCAAGAGGGGAGGCCCACATGGGTGGCCCGCAATAGGGGATACCCACAAGGGCGGCCCGTAAGAGGGGCGTCCCGCAAGGGCGGCCTGGCAAGAATAGGGTGGCTTTCAAGGGGTGTCCCAGCCCGCGTAGTGCGGCAGCCTGTCCCGGGGTTGATGAACAGCTGGGGTAGTGGCCTAGTCCGAGGGCAGCGGCCCGGTCCGATGGCGACGACCTGCTCTGAGGTCGCTGGCACAGTCAGAGGGGGCGGCCCAGCTCAAGGGTGGTGGCCCGGCCCAAGGGTCACAGCCTGCTCCGAGGGTGGAGGCCTGGTTTGAGGGAGGTGGCCCGGATCGAGGGTTGTGGCCTGACTTGAGGGTGGCATCCTGCTCCGTGGGCGGTGACCCGGTCCGAGGGTGGCGGCCCGGCCCGGGGGGTGGCAGCCCACTGGGATGGCTGTCTGGTCTGAGGGAGACGGCCCGATCCAAGGGCAGCAGCCTACTCCGAGGGCGGTGGTCCTGTCCGAGGGTGGATACCCAACTCAAGGGTGGTGACCATTCTTGATGGCAGTAGCCAGCTCTGAGGTCGGCTTCCCAGTCCAGGTGCGGCGGCCCAGTCCCAAGGCGGTGGCCCGGCTCGAGGACGACGACCCAACGAGAGGGCAGAGGCCATCTCTGAAGGCGGCAGCCCAGTCCGAGGGTAGTGGCCCGACATGAGGGTGGCATCCTAGCTCGATTCAACACATGGGGTGTAACCCCTCGATTTCCTGGATTCCCGGACAGCCCGAAGGCCATTCGATTGGTGAGGTGGCGGCACCGCGTGGGTGCCGCTCAGTCACCGCGGAACCTAAGAGAGGTGGGTTCGGCCTCCCCCGTGGCTTCGACCTCGACATTCATTCACCAACAATGTGGCAGTCACACCCCCTCCCTTCCCGCGGCTAGCCATCATGTTGGTCACCTCCTCTGTTCACTGTGGATGATGAGCCACAACCTTCCTCTTGCGGCATGCATCGACTTGCACGCGGTCTTTCAATGTGGTGCAAGGATAGCAAGAAAGCAGAGGGTTTGGGATGGGTTCATTAGGCCCGCTCCCTCTACGTTAGGTCATATTATAAAGGATATTAAGGTTATTAATAATCAATTGAATTTAACAACAAGATAAACCCCACAATGATACCCCACAACAATCCTACTGCAAAGGAAAATGAATCGTGGGTCTACCTGTTAGTCGGTTGACCCTCATTCTTCATGTTATTCAGGAACTCAGAAGAGGAATTCATTAAAAAAGCATAAAAAAATTAACCCCTACCTTGAAACATAAGTGGAACTTCTGTGCTAAAAGTTTGATCATGTTCTTTCGTTCCCACAACCGATTCCCAAAGATTCATCTCACACGTTGCCCTTTGGTTCGGTGTAGATTGTAACCTCCTGCTAGGTCGGATTCATCTTCTAAGGGCCTAGCATCATGGTGTTCCATCAGCACATTGCTTCTTGGTGAAGCTCCCCGATACCCCTTCCCTAGCTCCATATATATATAAGAGAGGAGAGGGTAGGTAACAACATGGAGAAATAATGGGGCTCAATAATTAGGAATCTTCATAATTTCCCCAACGCCATTGTTACTTAATATTGGATGGTCAAGACATTTAATGACTTGACACACCATCGGCCTCACTCTTTAATTGTTCTGTTGGATGTTTATGAAATAAAATAACATCATTAATTTATTTAATTTTATTTAAAATGTAACAAAACATAAATTTTTCTTTGGACATACTGAGGTCAAAGTAAATCCCCCCTTAAGTGAATCTCGGCGTTGCGGATTCAACGGTGTCCATATATTTTTAATCTAAGTATCGGTTCAAATGTTAGAAAACCTTCTCACACTTTTACTGGATGTAACCGAAAAAAAATTCAGAAAATTATTAATAGTCACCCTTGACCCGCACTGGTCGAGGATAGGCTCTAAAAGTAACTTTCACTAGTGGCCCGTGCTGGCCAATGTTAGTATCTTCCTAAAGAAAGCATACTCCCACGAGTTCAACAGTGATCTTGGATTCTTAATCCAAGTTACCATTATTGAGTTATAAACATTTGAAAATTAAAATTATTTTATTTTATTATTTTATTTATGGTTATGCCATTTTTGGGTTTTCTCACAAGAGGCCCGCACCGACTAAACTTAAGCCACACCTTGCGTAAACCCACCATCTTGAGTGCAATGGTGCCCTCGAATTTCTTATACGGGAAACCATTTAAGAGTTATTCTTCTTTTTTAGGAAAATTGCTTACGTGTGATATTTAAAGTTTAACAAAACATTGATGGATCATTCTAGGCACTCCAGTCCATAGAATCATGCGTTGTCAGATTTTACGATCTCGAAATAATTCCATATAATTAAAAAATATATTTATATGGAAATTCTGAGACATTACATTCTCCCCACCTTAATGAATTTCATCCCTAAAATCCAAATTACAGACCGAGGAAACAAATGGGGGTACTAAGCACGAATCTGAGCCTCTCGCTCCCATATGCTCTCCTGGCAGTTCCCGTGATACCAGTGAATGTGCACCAGAGGTATCGAATTCCCATGAAGGACCCACTCCTATCGATCCTCAAACTCCACTGGGAACTCTATAAAAGTCACCCCATCATCAAAGTACAACTCGCCCAAGTTGATAACATGTTATGGATCATGCATGCATCTCCTCATTTGCGACACATATAAAATATTATTCACCTGGTGCATTTGTGGGGGAAGAGGTGGATTGCACACCACCTCGCCCACTCTATTGATAATCTAGAAAGGATTGATGAACCTTGGAGATAACTTTCCACCTTATCCAAATCTCTATTGAATACATGGTTTCCCACCTCGAACACCAAGGTTCTCTATCTCTTGAACGCCGATCAAGACAGCTTTATGCAGTCTTCACTTGCTGACAAGTGAGGTATCATGGTAAAAACTCTACCACTACTTACTTCATCCTTGGCCAATAGTACTGACACCAGAGGTCCTGATGCATCTTTGTCACTCCAGGATGTAATGTTAAAGGGGATGTATGTATCTCCTTCAACACCTCCTCTCAAAGCATCATTGGCACCATGGTGCATCCTCTGAAGAAGATGACATGCGCCCCACCTTCGGAAAACCCTTCAGAAGACTGTCCTGAGGATATATGAGCATGTCAGGCATCACAGTCAATATCTCAATCTATTCCCCCCCCCCAATTTTCTGAAGAATTTGGGGAGTGATAGTCATAGACTAGAGGTAATCTACTCCATCATTTTCCATGAATGATATCTGCACCGCGACTAGCTGATCTAATGTCTCACTCAACAGTTGTAGACCAGACCTCTTATTGAGTGGGTGCTACCATGTTCCCCTTCCAAGGTGTATAGACTATCTCAAAGTCATATTCCTAGATGATCTCAATCCATTGTTGATGTCTCAGGTTCAGGTCGTTCTATGAGAAGATACACCTAAGACTCTTGTGATCAGATTAAATAGTAAACCATTCACCCATCAGGTAGTTCCATCACATCTTTAGTGCAAGGACCACTTTTGCTAACTCCAGGCCATGGGTAGTGTAGTTCTGCTTTTCATTCCCTAACTCAAATCCAGAAATCTCTACTTACACTTCTCCATCCATAGGAAAGGATCCTCCTTCTTCATCAAAGCTGACAAGGGTACCTCCACCTTGATGATTTTTTGTTAAAAATTCTAGTAGTACCCAGCCAAAGCCTAAGTCCATCTTCCTTCAGGGAGGTAACCCTAGATAGACCCTTTGAAAATATGTACACACACTCTTCCACTCTTGTTGGGAATTGAAAACCGAAAACTCCTGCTGCCATGAGGGTAAGGCTGGCCGACTCAAGAGTGATTGGTTGCACACTATTATTCATGAGTTCATCCTATGCTACCTGGGTTTCCTTTTTCACCGACCAAGGAAAACCACATTCCAACATTGTAGATAAACCACAACCTTTTTTCCTAATAGAGTCAATCTGATTATGAACTGTGGATACACAGTCCATACCCAAAGTAACGTCATAATGCCTCAACACTACCACTAAGAGGTCCCAACTGAATCTCTCACCTCAAGGGTTTAGATCACACCATCGGCGTAAGTGTGATTATCAAGTATCCTCGCGAAGGTATCTCCAGACGTGAGGGTCAAGTCAACGGTTTAACCAGAAACTCTAGGTCTTGGAAAAGATTCATGGAAGGAAGGAAGGAATGGTACCTATGACTATTGATATGATAGCTCGTAGTAGACACAGACCGTACCTCTAATCATTCTCTAAGTCCTTGGGTCACACTCCTTGACTGCAAGCAGGTACTCTATTCCCCTTTCCTACAACTTCCTAAGACTAGTGGGGACCACATTGAGGTGTTCGTTGTAACATGTCGAAATGTATACCACCTCATATTGCTCTCCTAGCTCCACTTCCACGTCTACTACCCTACAAATTCATTTGTCCCTATGACTTCCTCTTCCCGAAATATTTTACATGCCCAAGTCTTCGAGACTGGCATCAGCTTCTTGCTTTCATAATGTAAACATTCACTAGCTGCATTCTCTCCACCAAAGAACATTCAACCAAAAAGGTTCTCTCTAAAATCCTAACAAAATTAGGAATTCATAGAGGAATAGTGTTGGCTCGGTTGTCCCTAAACACACCCCACTCTATGGTCCGATCTATGAAGCACTGATCATACTGTATTCATTAAGTACCTAGGATGGTCGGTACACCTTGATGAACACTCAGCTACCAGCATGTCATCCTGCCGAAGTTGTATAAGCTCTAGAGAACTCTCATCCCTGAGCTCTTTTTGGAAAGAGACGCCCTACTTTGAGGAAGGTTCTCAAGCATTTCCAAAGAAAAGTAACCTCTTTGCAAGATCAGGGTATCATAAACTCTGTCATCTTCCTGCTGAGCCTTATAAAAGACTTTCTACCAGGACCACTATCTGACCGAATGGTGCCCTGGAAAGATGGAATCTCGACCACCTTATCAAGACAGTCCTTAGCCGCCAATGAGTCGGGATCGCCTAGGAACCTGAGGGGTATTTCATCTGAAACATGTGTAAGTCACTAAGTCTTCATGTGTACTCTACCAGTATCGCCGGTTGTAACTACTGACCAACGGGTAGTGATATGGCTAACGCACTACCTGAAGGTACTATCTCAGGCAATAATCCATGTACTGAAGCCTCATCATTATTCAAACCATCCTCATAGTCACTCACTAGAAGGAACTAGAATCTAATATCACCATCTACTCTACTGAAGTCTCAAATAGGTGGAAAACCCAAGACACAACCTCCATCTAGTCCTCAGCCGCTTGTGGGTCTGTCTCACCTCAGAACCTCAGAGGCCTCTACCATTGGAACTCGTGCAACACATGCAGTCATCATGAACCCTCTTCTGGTGGGGCTAGTGCCAACAGTTTTCTAATGGGAAGTGGTTCTGTTGGTAAACCACCCGAATGTGCCAATGCCATCAGAGGGGGCCCTACATTGAGGCCTCATTCCTCGGTGGGCCGTCATCATGTGCTCTATTCGGAAACATGGGTGGATGTCTTCGTGGAGGTATCCTGATAAGGAACAGGTGTGTCACAGTCATTAAGTTATACCTAGTGAGATGACTCTAATGAAATCAAAAGAAAAAAATTTCAACAACACATGGAATCATTGTTTTCATGCGCTAAGTTGGAAATCAGAATTCAGGGTCCTGGTGTATGGATACGTCAGCCAACACACCAAAACTGGATTCCCCAAACTGAAAACCACACTCATAACACTCAACATTATTGCCACACAGAAAATATCATAGTCTTAGTTCTTCAGTAGAACTGTACTCCTCTGATACCACTTTATCACAACTCGTCCCCTGGAGCCCGTGCCGTGACTACCCCAATCCCACCATCCATATGACAGGGGTTCGTGACTAGCACCGAAAGGAGAATTCCCTAAAATGGGAAGGCATTTCCTTTAAACCTGTACAAACACACGGTCCGATAACACAAAAAAAAGTAACTGTGAAGTAAATTGCCTTAGAAAAAGTGTGCTGAAAGTAAAGGGGTCGAAATACAAGCCCAAATGGAAGAGTAAAAGTACAACTGAAAAGTAAAAAACAACTAAAAAGGTGAAACGGAGCTCATGTATCATCCACCACATATCCTACCAGAAGGGTAGGTACAGCTCACGATCAGTAGTCCCTGCATCGCATCACACCAAACGGTCCACCTCGAATCCTACCTGAAGGGTATGTACAGGTCACCTCCTCAGCCCTCCACATCCATCTATCTCCTCCACAAACCACAGGGTCCTGGCTTCCTCAAACCTTAGCACAGCTTCTTGTTGTCTACACAAGACACAACAAGTAGCGGGCAAATCCCGTGTACGTGTGAGTATAACGATACTCAGTAGGGACCCTGAGACCCTGAAGGTATCCTAGAATTCCACAATGAAAAACCACAGGGTAACACCACGAAGGTAAAGTACCACACAAGTAAAGTACCACATAGCATAACCTCAATCACAAGCACAAAGTAAAGACATATCACAACATGACTTATTCTAGTGGTAGTAATATGTAACATCCCCAGTCACAACGTCGAACACCTCGACTACTGGAGAACTCATCCTCTATCTAGTACAGTAGGCATGTCAGGTCACTCTGAGGTGCTTCCCACTAACCTTGAACTACTGAGGTACTTATCCCCATCCCATAATATGGGTCAACTGTGTCACACAGAGCCATCCACCCCCATCATGGTCTACTAAGGTACTCCTCCCCATCGCGTACCGCGACCGCTCCCCAACGTGGCCAACCAGGTCTCACAGGACCACCATCCCCCATTATGTTCTATGAATGTACTCATCCCCATCGCACACCACGTCCATTGAGTGACTATAAGTCAAAAAATCAGCAGTCATCAGGTCTCATCCAGTCGTAGGGTTCCGTACGTAGTGCATTTGGGAGAACCACTCCCCAAGGCATCGGCCATTTCTCAACCAACACAAAGTCTCACAAATAAGTAACTTGATGATCTAAAATTTAATAAGGGTTACAATTCAATAGATAGCGCATCAGTCGCATACCCGGTCTGTGCGTTATGGGCATTTCAGTACCGAGGGCCCGGTTGGATTCGGGTGCAATCCAACCTGGCCAAACTCCAAGTTTCTCTGAAACTCTAATCGAGTAGGTCAAAAGTACCATCTTAGTCCAAGGGTCCCAATATCTCATACGGTTCATCAAACATGCATCTTGTTCTCAGGATAAGTCCATTTGAGTGTTTCTGGGCTGGGTCGGGCCCGGGTCCGGTCAGACCCGACCCAACCCGGTCTGGGATGGGCCGAGGTGGTCTCGGCCCACTGGGCCAATGTTTGTTATAGACCACAAGCGAGGTGTCCTGCAAGGGTCGGCCTGACCCGCGTGGAACAGTGTTCCGACATGAGGGAGGTGGTCGGTCCGGGGGCGGCAGCCCGGTCCGAGGGCGGCTGCCTGCTCTGAGGGAAGCAGCCTAGTCCGAGGGAAGCGACCCGGCTCAAGGGTGGCGGATATACACAAGGGAGGTGGCCTGCTCTGAGGGTGGTGGCCCAGTCCAAGGTCAGCGTTCCATCTTGAGGGCGGCGGCCCAGCTCAAGGGAGGCAACCCAACTCTAGGGTGCCTGCCTACTCTGAGGGCAGCGGCCTGGTCCGAGGGAGGTAGTCGGGGCCGAGGGTGGCGGCCTGCTAGGAGGGAAGCGGCCTGGTCCGAGGGCGGCGGCCTGACTCGAGGGCGGCCGCCCGGCTCGATGGCAGCGACCAGCTCCGAGGGCGGCGGCCTAGTCCGGGGGAAGTGGCCCGCTGGGGTGGTGGCTCGGTCTGAGGGCAGCGGCCCAACTCAAGAGTGACAGTCTGGCGTGAGGGTAGTGTCCTACTCCGAGGGCATCGGCTCTGTCGGAGGGAGGCGACCCGACATGAGGGTAGCGGCCCGGCTCAATCTAAAGTGAGGGGTGTAACTCCCCGGTCTCCTAGATTTCTGAATAGCCCAAATCAATTCGTTTGGTGAGGAGGAGGCACTGCGGAACCCGCCAGAGGCAGGTTCGGCCTCCCCCCGAGCTTCGACCACAGCATCCCTTCGCCAACGGTGCAGTGATCACGCCTCCTCCCTTCTTGCGACCGACCATCGTGTCGGCTACCACCTCCTTTCATTGCGGCTAACGAGCTGTGACCTTACTCTTGCGGAATGCATTGACGTTCTTGCAGTATTCCCAGGAGGCGCAAAGATAGAAAGATAGAAGAGGGTTCGGGCCAAGTTTGTTAGGCCTATGCCCTTCGCATGAGCACATATTATAGAGGATATTAAGGGGTTGACAAATCGATTGAATTAAACAACAAGATAAACTCCAAAAAGTTTCCACCCAACAAACCTCCCACAAAGACGAATGAATCGCAGGTCAACCTGTTAGTCGGTAGACCCACGTTCTTCATGTTTTTCAATAATGTGGGAGAGGAATTCATTCAAAAAGCATAATGTAATTAACCCCTACTTTAAAATGTCATAGGAACGTCCATCCCTGAAGGTGGATAATGTTCTTCGTTCCCACGACCGGTTCCCAAAGATGTCTATCACACGTTGCCCTTTGGTTCAGTGTCGATCATCACCTCCCACTGGGTCGACTTTGTCTTCTAAGGGTCTGGAATCCCGGTGTTCCTTCAAAACTTTTCTTCTTGGTGAAGCTCCCTGATTCCCCTTCCCTAGCTCCATATATATAGGAGAGGGGGAGGGTAGGTAATAGTGTGGGGAAATAATGAGGCTCAATAATGAGGCAGCATCCTAATTTCCGGAATGTCATCATTACTTAAGGTTGGCAGGTCAATCCATTTAATGGCTTGAGACACCGCTGACCCCACCATTTAATTGGTTCGTTGGAGGTTTATGAAATAAAATAACACAATTATTTTATTTCATTTCATTTCATTTAAAGAGTTGCAAAACATAACTTTTTATCCAGACCTACTGTGGTCAAAGTAAAGCCTCCCTTAAGTAAATCCCAACACTACGGATTCAATGATGCACTCACGTTTTTAATCTAAGCAACAGTTCAAAAGTTATAAAATGCTGCTCACAAATTTACTAAATATACCTGAAAAAAAAGTTCATAAAATTATTAACAGTCACCCTCGACCCGCATCGGTAATTGTTAGGCTCTGCCTAAGTGAAACACACCCCAAGAAACCCAACAGTACTCTTAGATTTCCAATCCGACTTACCATTTAAATGTTGTGGATTTTACAATAAAATAATTTTCACTTAATTATTTTATTTATGGATAAAAAATAATATTCTCTGGTGTCCCGTACCGGCCAATGTTAGTATCTTCCTAAAGAAAGCATACCCTCACGAGTTCAGCAGTGGTCTGAGATTTTTAATCCAAGTTACCATTCATGAGTTATAAGCATTTGAAAATTTAAATAAATTTATTTAATTATTTTATTTACTGTTATGCAATTTTTAGTTTTTGTCACAGGTGGCCCGTACCGACTAAACATAAGTCGCGCCTAGGTTAAATCTGCCATCCTGATTGCAATGGTGCCCTAAGATTTCTAATCTAGGCAACTATTTAATAGTTATTCCGCTTTCTCGGGAAAACTACTTACTCATTCTATTTAAAGTTTAACAAAACTTCGACGGATCATTCCAGGCACTCCAGGCATCCGAATCACACGCCGTCTGATTTAACGATCTCTAAATAATTCTATATAATTAAAAAAATTATAATGAAATTCCAGGACATTACAAAAATTGTAATTTATAAATTTTTTATAATGTAAAAAATAATTCCAAAACATATAGTGTTTATATTTTAATTCTGTATTATTCAGGATTAATTAATTTGTAATTTTCAAATTAAGGGCCTCATTTGGAATATTATGTAAACCTCATAAAATATATTTGATAATTAATTTGATAAAGGAATAAATAATGTGAAGTATGTGATATTTTGGTGATATAAAATATTTATATATTAGAAATTAGATTATTAAAAGTTTATATTTCATAATAAAACATATATTTAAAATAAAATAAAAAGATAATGAATAATATGGAGTTTCTATTATGAAATTAGTATAATTTTTTTATATTAAAGATTTTTATTGGTCAATAATTAATAGAAAAAATTATAAAGTGTTTATAACTAGATTTAATTGATGAATTGTTCAAAATAATTTATCACTTATTTAAATATATTACTAATTCATTTATTTAAAAGTTACTCCTTTCTTATAATTCATGTATATAAATTTTTTACATTGTGAATAACTGAATTCTTTAGTTTAAGTTGTTAAACTAGTTTTTATAAAATATTCAAGCCTTGCATTACATGTTAGGTATAATTTCAGAGGAATTAGTTTCTATCTACCTTAAAATTAGTTTTTAATTGATTTTTTTATCTTTAATTTCATTATTGAATAGAGTTTTTACTTATGTGGTATTAAAGTTATGAGAAATTGGAATATATCTTTAGTGAATTATCAATATGTAAATGTACTTTGGGTTGGACATCCCACTAGACATGAGGTGTATACCTTGTTCTAGAATGATGGGGGTTTTCAATCTATGAATCAAGGATTAACAATAATAAATTTACTAGTTTCATATAATTTCAAAACTTATTATGAAAATTTAATATACCTTATACATAAGTTACTTTTGGATATGTGTAAATATGTTTAGAATAAATTTTTTGTTTAATAACACAAATTGTGGGTTTGTTAAGAGTTATACATCAACATGGTTTGAAAATATTTATTTGGAAGAAGGTATAAGATTAAAAAATAAATTAATAAAATCATGCATACATAGAGAAATAACATGAGAAAAGTTGGAACGGTTAAATCCTCTTTAAATAATAACTGTGTGATTCCTATAAAAACAGGAACTTATCAAGACCTCAGTCATCCAACTTGATAATTTAATTTCAAATCAGGGTTCCCAAGGATTATATTTTAAATAGAAAGTAATATATGAGGTAATGTTAAGGGTTAGGTTCCTCATTATTGGAATTTCCTTTAGATTAAACATATCTTGGAAAACCTAAGGATTAGGATTCTAGAGGAATACTGTTGGATTTATCCAAGTGATTGATTGGTAAAAGAGTTTTCCACTAAAATATACAATATTTATATTTGATATGATTGTGATAACATTCTACTTAAATAAATAATTGTGGATTTTCACAATAATGTGTTGTCATTTTCTTAGTGAAAATTTTATATTGGCCCACAAATCGATATGAATAATTTAAAATGGATTATAAATTTTGTAGGAGGAAATTTAATATTATCCCTTAGATAAAAAAATAAAACATTATAATTATTTTATAAGAGATTATTTAATAGTTTATAGAATCATCAACATCAAACATTGCTTTGAGATCAATCCTATAAGAAGGAAAATATTAATGTAAGAAAATCATGAGGCTAGTATCTTATGAAATTATATTAAGTATAAAGATAAATTATATGTGTTATAGGAATACTTTTTGAGTAAAAAGTTTTTAAGTTGTTCAATAGGTAAATCTACATGTTTATAAGGAGCATAGATTTATTCACTTGGACTTCTAAAGGCATTAGATGAAAAATAATCTAAGTAATTTTTATCACCATATAATCAATATGATTTAGTATATCAGTGACACTCAATATTATTATGTATACTAAATAAATTGTGGGATGAGAATTTCCCTTAGTATAATTGTAGTTTTGAAATTCATCCTAGTGTCATACATAGAAATCTTTTTAAAATATTAATAAATTAAAGAAATGTTTTTCCAATAATCTCATATTTTTTATAATAGATAAACTGGGCATATAATTTCTAGTTTATATTGTTGTATAGATATTACAAGTGTGTAAAATATCAATAGTCAAAAAGTTATTAGGAGAGTCTAACAATGTTTCCTTAACTAGACAATTAAGGTCATGGAAAATTAAGGTGTCATTAGAAATAGAAGACTAATGATTCCACAAGAATAAATTTTTCATGTACTAGATGTGGGCTTTGAAACACCATTTAATTTCCAGTTTAGGAATCAGTTTTATAGAAATCAATTTATTTTTTACGGGTATGTGATAAAAAAATGTATACTTTAAAACTATTTTAAATATACAAGAGTTCAAAATGAAGGGGAGAACCGGTAGATCTTATAATTCTCATTCAAATGAAGAATTAAAGAGTTATTACATCAAATATTATAATGTAAAGGAATTTATCAAGATCATCATGATTTAATTAAATTCTGGGTGTATTCATCTTATTTCACATATATGATAAGAGAATTTTTTCACTAAATATAGTAATTTTGAATAAAATGAGAGGAATTATTGTATGAATATAGTTTATGATTCATCAAAACATATAAAATATTTTGAAAAGGAGATAGGGGTATGAATATTTTGTATAAGATAAAAGTCTTTTATCCTAATTTTTGTTAAAATTTGAGGGAAGATGTTACTAAATCTCATTGGTGGAATATTTTAGTTAATAAAGTATTCTTTTTAAAGGATAATTTTATAAATACATAAAATACTATATATGACATGGAAATAAGGGTTTATTTATAAAATATTCCTACTAAGAGGAAATGATTATTTTTTCTAAAAACAAAGAATTTTTTATATCTTATTAAGATAATATAAACAAAATATAATGTCCAAGAAACTAGTGGGATTATGTTTGATCTTAGAAAAGTTTTAAGTTAATGAGTAAAATATTATAACAGTCTAAAGATAATGTTATTTCCAATTAAAATCTTAAAGAGTATATGATATGTGATAAAAAAGAAATATAAAGAGTTATATATAGTAACCATGAGAAATTGATTATCACTTTCACCTAAAGGATTATACTGGTCAGAATAAACAGATAATTTTACTTTTTTCTCTTAAAATATTTTTAGGGTATTTTTATAAAGATAAATGTAAAGTGATATATATAGTTATTGTAACATAGTTAATTTCACTTTATCCTAGAAGAGTTTAAGATGTTCTAGTAAGTAATAATTTATATAGTTACATTAATATCAAATAAAAATTTGATGAACAGGTTTTTATGGATGATGATGTTAAAAATATTATGGGTTCTAATAAGAGAGAATATATTATTAAAATTATTATATTTCATGTTGAGTACTTAATGAGTTTGAATATGTTCAAGGAGATAAACATTGTTTTTTTGATTCCTAAATATCACAATTATTGAAACATTATTTCTCCATTGATGTTACTCACTAAAGTGTTTACTGGGAGGATTTTATCAAGTGGTCACATAGATATCTATCACGAATTACATATAGATAAAATGAGATAAAAAACCTAGAAATTTCAGAAAACATATGTTTAATCCTAAATTATATCATATATGATATGACAAATTTGGCCTTATGTAGGGTTTAGATAATTATTTATATAAAATTTTAAGAATCTAAAATGTATCATATAAAAAAATTAATTCTCCAAATTTTTTATTCTTCTACATTGGATGAATATATTTATATATTTATATATTTATATAAATTTATTGAATTCGAATAATACTTAACCTCTAAAAGTACAACTTTGAATTATCTCTTACCAATGTTCTTCATAGAGTATTATAGTTTGTGATGTAATGTTAAGTTTCTTACTATGATTATTCTTGGATAAAGATATAAAATATTATAATAAGGAATTAATGGTGTTTTCTACACTAGATGACCAATCATGTATTCCATATAGAGTTTCATACACTATATATTTAGTATAATAGGGGTGTGTGGATCATATTTATTGTCATAACTACTAGAGGTTAGTGAAATACCTAGAATGACAATATTAAGATTTTGATACCTTTCATATACAAGTCTTGTAGCATAGTTAATATAGGGTTGGTTGGCATGTTTATAATCATCTTATAGATTAGATCTCAACCAATATGGGATTTTTCATCTCATATGATGAGAATGATATTTGGTCCCCTCATTAAGGGAGGTTGGTAGGGTGTTACTTCACATAGATTGTACATAAGATGTTCTTATCTATTCATTTGAGAGAATTTTGATGTTTTTATCTATAAATTTGAATGGTATATGATGCATTCATCAACCTGGTAAATCTATACCCATAGATTCAATATTTTGTGAGTTGGATAAATGTTATAATATACTCTATGTACAATGGTCACTCTAGGTCTTGGATAAATGGAACATTCAATAATGGAATATGTCATCTCATGTGATTGGTGGATATATAAGTATAATAATACATGTGTTTTATGGAGATCATGTCATATCGTTTTTTTATTGAGTAACATTGATACATTTTTAAAGGCTTCTTGTTGATTACATTTATGAATCTAGATATTTGTATTAGTTTTTAGTGATACAATGGCCTATAGAGATTCACCATCTGTTTGACTGAATGGGGGATAAGTTTGACTCATAGAGCTACTAAAAAAATTATTATAGAAAATTTGAAAGAGTATTAGGTGATTATTGACATGGTATTTCCTATTATGTAATATGTGGTGGAGTAGATGATATCTTTCCACAAATGATTTGTAATATATTATAAGGATAATTGGATATTTTTTCACAATTTATCATATAAAATATGATATGAAATGGAAGAAAGATAATTTGTCTTTAATGTGAATGGGAGATTGATGGATTTATTCCCTAACGACTATATATGTGTATATATATAAGCTATATCATATAGTTTGATATAATTTTTCATTAGATAATACTTTCATAAAAATATTGTTACACAAGAATTAAGGCATATATCATATTATATGATATAAAGTGTATTTAAAGTCTTGAAATGTGGATTTCATACCACCTACTGTTGCAATATTAATCTATAATCGCATAATATTGTAAGATGGTTGCATGGAATGTCATATTATATGACTATGTTATATTGTATTGAATGGTATTTCCTAAAATTCACTATCCTATGATATAAATAGTGATCAAACAGTATGATTTCCCATTAAAGTTAGTCTCCAACATTGACTGCCATAAATGATGAGTTACACATGATGAAACTCTCATTAGTTCATACATGTAAGGGTTTCAGGTGTTGGTCAAGGCATTTGAATATATGTTATAATGAATCAATAAATGGTTGAGAATCCAAGGAGTATATTCAAGGGATCTATATAAAGGTATAAAAAAACTTTGGATGGGTTTATGAGTTAATCTCATATATTAATGGTAAAATTTCTCAAATACCCAAAGATCTCTTCATCCTTTCTTCTTTTTTTATCTACAGAGGTACTAGCATACCACAGATGAAATGGTGATACCACTTATATGAAAAGTGTTTTATTTTCATCCAATGGATACATCATAGATAGGGGATTATATTGGTTTCCCTTCAGTTATATTCATCAATCATCGATAAATAATGAAGTTATGTCAACATTCTGGGTAAGGTACACACTATTTTTAGTTTTCTTCATTTTTAGGTAATGTGTGATTTCTTTTTTTCACGCATCATTAACCTAGATTTTTTCATTAATTTTATCCATTTCATCTTATAAGATTATTTGTATCCCTAAATAATCCATCATTAACGAACCATAAACATTACATATTAATATTTTTTAAGGAATTTCAAAATTATCATTATATGAAATTATGTTTTTGGTTGTTTTTGAGCTACCAATGACTACTGATGTTTGTAGGAATGATTTTATACTAATTATTTGAAATAAATATATCATGTTTCTTGTGACTATAGATAATATTACCTCACAGTGATACAAAAAATTTCTAGGTAAGTTAATTAGTTCATTTCTTTTAATTATATCATTTTTATGTAACTTAATACCTTTATTTTTTTATAATCATATTTCATTATACACATTATATTTAGTATAATAACACATTAGTGTATTGACTCATGGACCCATAATTTATTTTCCTAGTAGTGTATAAAATTCATGATAGAGAATTAATGTGATATTTTTCTTAAATATTTTAAAATAATGTAATTAAGTATTGTATTTTTTCTTATATTGATAGGTATGAATCATAATTTTCATTATAATGTATGAATTATATTAATTAAATAACCACTCACAATATATTTTTGTATATAAATGGACATTATATATTACTTGTTCTTTTTTATAAGAGAACATCACTTTTTAGCTAAGATCTGTACTTGGTGACATGGGATACACCGATATAGCAGTATTAGAGAAGTATGTTTGATAATTTTAGCTCTTATATATTTTAATACATTTTTTATTTCATACTTCTTATAATTTTTAAATAGGGAATGATACTGTTAGAGTTTGTTTCCTATAATCAACTAACTTTATAATTTGGATTACATGTATAGAAAAATATGTGAATATTATTAAAAATATCCCAAGATGAGTGTTTCTTTTAATAACATTAATCTTATAAAATCCTTTGATTATTTTTCGTATCGAATGAAAAAAATCCCCTCTATTCCAATAAACATCAAGTGTTATGATAGTATTTTAAAACATATATCTTGTACTATATGTGAAATCTTCTCATGGGACACATATGATATTTATATTATTATGTGTTGGATGTTGGAAAGTGGATGAGGATTTAACTTATTAATTTTTTCACTTATAAATCTCTATAATTGGAGGTTAAGTGGATAGAACTTCCAATAGTAAATCGACTTGTTATATATGTCATTGAAATTCCTAGTTATGGTCATGTGTATTGGTCCTTAAACATGATATTATTATTAATGTGTATCATCAGTCAAACACTTTGATGTATATTTTAGAACCACTATGTTATATATTCATTGTAATGTAATATATGTTGGGTGTATCCTGAGTAATATGAAAATACTATAATATGTGAAGAAACAATTTTTCCCTTCCTAGATCAGATAATGATATCTCAGGACATGTGGTCGAAATTGAACTATCTGATTAAGTCCATTGTCCTGAAAGTTTATCGATGAGTTTATTTCAAAATTTTAAACAAATATATTAAATGATATATCTTGATTACCCAATTATGAAACCTTTATTATAGGATAAATGGAAAATGTTATTATATTACAAAGTATGACTTTGTATGACTTTGTTTTCATTATAATAATAAATTTTTTTCATATATGGTGTCTTGGCATGTTGATATATTTTAATCATGGAATTTAGGGAAGACATCAAAATATCACAAAGAAATAATCCTAAAGGCTCACAAACTATGTATACCCAAAATATTATTTTAATTTTATATTATAATAAATATTATTCTCAAGACCAAAGAATAATAATATTTAGGTTATATTGATCATATAAATTCAATCACCTGTTATTTTAGTTTGGAATATATTTGTGAGTTAAATATTACTATATATTCATTTTTAAGTAGTGAATATCATATCCACTTATTTATTTAATGAATAATATAGAAATATTTATTTTTCAAATGAAATATTTATTATTCAAGGTTCAATAAATTTTGTGAAGGAAAGACATCCAAAGTTAAGGTTCAAAATATGAATGATATATTTTATTTAATATGATATAAAAATTGATTTATTTATTTAATAAATAATATTATAATATCCATGTGATTTATCACATAACAAATTTAAATAACAATATAATAATAATAATTATTTTTATTATTATTATTATTATTATTATTATACATTGTGTTTACATTGATTTAATTAATTAGTTATGGAGATTTTTGTAATAACATTTTTTATTACCCTAATTATATAGCCTAACTTATAGAGTTTCTAGGGTTAAGTTATTTTCATGTCTAAATTTAATCTCATGAGATATCTCTCAAAACTTAAAAGAATTTTCTTGATAATGCTCTTAAGAATAAGAGATTATCAATCTCATCCACCCTCTCCAAAATAATATAACTAGATTCATTATCAATGGTATATAGCTTCCTTATATATGATCATAATATGAATTTTATATGAACAATGACCCCTAACCTGTAATGATTTGGGTAATCCTTATTAGTTTTCCCATTACTTTTAAAAATATGTTATTCTATATATGATTAAAAACCTAGTTCATTTATTTTTTAGCTTCTTCTATAGAAAAAACAAGTTTCTTCCCCATCACTTCACACATGTGTCCCAAGGTTGATGTATCTAAGACACCATTGGAATCCATTTGTATTGAGATGGAAGATGATTTCAGGTGATATCAGGTGGTGCACTTTCATTCTTGTTTTGAATTCAATTTTTCATGAAATACATTGAGACACCGCATTCGAGCATGCTGATGAGGTGGTCAGAGGAAAATTTAATTGTATGATCCTAAAACAATTGATCCTGGTAATTATGGTGTTAATGGTAGTTTATTTCAAGGATTTTGATACCAGAAGAAATTTTCCTTCGTAAACCCCTATAGGTTGTCTCAACTTATACAAATTTATGGGTGTCGTTATTGGCTGATGAGTTGAGATATACCAACTTGGAATTGAGGGAACAATATAACGACCCGATTTTTTACAATGGAAATTCTATTCTTATAAATATGTCATAAAATCAAATGAAAACACAACATAATGATCTAATAAGTGCAATGTACTTCTGCTGATCTTTGTCATTAATGTTATATTCTTTTATCAAAAACAAAAAAAAAGCGCTATGTGACCGTTAAACATAATTTGGTCACTTCTATGTTTGGAATTTCAAAAATATGACATACACGGTTTCAATCAGTACGTTATTTGGAGTCTAATAAGAAAAACATATTTTTTGGTGAATAGTAACATACCCTTATGAATAGTAACATACCCTTATGAATATTGATATACCCTAATGAATAGTAACCTTACCTATGATAATATATAAATAATATTCATGTTGAATGTACGATATACATATATTTTAGAATAAGTAAATGAATATTTTAAAATTATTTTTTTAATAATAAATTATAAGTTTAATTATATATTAAATTAATCATACTTCATTTTTTTTTAAAATGGAATTCATTTTTGGATTCTACACGTTGAAAAATGGTTAGGGTGAAGTTTTGAGATTTTTCTGAAATACTTGAATTTTTAGTGAATAGTAAAATACATTAATTTACCTTATAAATACACTATAATGAAACTCCACTATTTATAACATCACAAGTGATGTTACCAACCAAATATAGAACTCACCAGCATTTATTACTATTCTTGGTCTTGTAATACTTAATATTCCTTGTCTTGTGAAGAAATAATAAATTAATGATTGTAATATTATTAAAACCCTCCCCCCCCCCCCACTATAAATACCACCCATTCTTAACTTTTCTCTTCACTCCTATCAAGCCTTATGCCTTGCTAATATTCTGCCCAAATATCTCCCCAAACTCCTCCCCACGTCCAAAATCCCCTAGCCTCTTCCAAATACTAAAACCTCTCCCCATAAGAGGTTCTCAATTTGTAAATTCCTTTTTCCAATTCCTCCATTTCTTTTAAGTCATTTTCTTTTTGTTTCTTTCCTCACCTCCCTTCAAACAAATAGTATGATAACTCTAGTAACATACATGTGTTGGATTTTTTTATGATAATGAGATATTTCATTATCTTCTATCCTTTAATGTCATTTTATATGAAAGAAATAAAAGCATCATTTGATATGTGCTAATTTAGCACATTCAAGGACAACGATTTATCAATTTCTATTATCTTCATTAATTTTGGTCTTGAAACCATTTTTTTTATGGTTGAACCACATTATTATATATGTAGTATATCCTATTTTTGGTTCTGTAATCATTTTGTACAAAATTTATTATGTTATAATGTCAAATACATGTTCTTTGTATTCAAACCCACCGATTAACAAAAACAGTTGCCACTATGGTTTTATAAATAATATTTCAACCTCACACTAAGTAAGCAAATTAAAATTGTGACCATGTAATCTATTTTATGTTCACTAATAACATACATCTCCAATTCTAGATAATCACTTTCATCATACATGTTTATCCAAATATGAAATGATCATTAAAGCCAAGAAAGAAAACGGACCAGAAAAATGAAATTGAACCTCATAACTAATCAAAATGGTTATAGATTAAAATAAAATGATTATACTAAACCAATTACATATATAATAGGTTTTGGATTTATTATTAACAAACCCTATTTTTTTATTCAGGTCTTTAATAACAAGTACAGAACACCAACAGATTTAATGTAATGGATCCTCTCCATTTCTCTCTTTATCAAGATGTCCTCTAGACTATTCCATTTTATGTGTAATATCTAATGATGGGGTATGTTTTTTTACCTCCCCCATAATACTATAATATTTTATAAGCGATGATAAAAACCATATCTCTCTCATAAATCCCTCTTAGGTACACCCAACACCTTGCCAATAAATTGTAATGAATTCTACCGGAACCTCCTTTGTTCTATCAGGTTGCCTTATTTTTCTTTATATCAAAATGGAGTTACCTTATTTGTTTATGTGAATCTTCTAAATTCTTATTAGTTGTACAAAATTCATTTATCAAGACCCTTTTATCACTTTCTTTTATGGATATATGTGTTTTTAAAATATCCCCTCCATAGAACTTTCCGATTAACAAACCTGTTTTAAGAGAACTTCCCAAAAAAATTACCCAATTTCAAGTGAACTCTATCCTCTATTTTAAGAAAACATTGTCTTTATAAAATCTGTATTTTTTTATGAAAACCTTTTTGGTTCAATTCTGGTTTTATATAAAATATTTTCCTCTTTTCTATTTTAAAGGCTCTATAATATTTTCCTTAAAACCACACAAAAATGATTTATTGAAAATGTTTCTCAAATACATTTCTTATAGGTTGTAACATCTGTTTGACATCACTAACCATGTTATATTCCTATTTTATCGTATGATCATCCATGTATGTGTTAATCCCTTTCTATCATGGACACTTTCATGATACACCCATTGTTTATGCTTTATGTTAGGATTGTGGTACGCAATTCATTCCAAAAGACCCTTAGGTTTATGAATGGTTTGTTATGTATGAATATTTATGTGGAAAGAATGCTGATGAAAATGATGAGATGGGTGCCCCCAGATAATTATCTAATTCACTGGGTAAAGTTATGTCTCATGAGATGTGATGTGAAATGGGATTGGTGATTAGCCTTCACCCGTACTAAAATGGGAAATAGGATTGGTGGTAATCCTTGACTCGTACTGAAGACATGCTTTATGATTCTTTCACATTTATATGATTCCATGTCTATATGATTCCAGGATTATATGAAATGATTTTATATGTTCCATTCTTTGGATATCATTAGGTCATTCCTTCTAACTCATGTGCTTAAGACGTATCCTTGTATTCATTCCCTTACTAGGATTTTTAGCTCATCCTGTTGTTCATTTGTTCTACAGGGTTCCTTATACAGATGTAAGGGCCCAAAATAATTTAGGATCTCTTTATGGATATTAAATAAAGAAGTGTGTTTTAGCCCCATGTTTTTTGTTTTATGTACCTTGTCTTACAAGACATTAGACATAATGATCCTTGGCTTGTACTTTGATGTATAATTATGCTTTAATCGTGTAATGTTATATGTAAAAGGATTGGGTTGCTATAGATGTTATCAGGGGAAGGTCTATTAATTTTTGGAGATTGTGAATAGAACACCTTAGTGAGAACCTTATGTATGAGACTAAGTATAACAAATCATTCCTAAATTTTTGTGAGTATTGAGTACGTTTTTTATCAATAAAATACACCCTTTCTAGATACAAGTAAGTAGAGGCAGCTCTAGAACAGATGTATCTAGGTGTAAAAACCAAAAACCCCGCTTTGAGCTATACTTGAGTGGTAACTGATGCACAACAATGGGCCTTCCTCCACTCTGGTTTATGACACTCCCAGGGGATATTCTTTAGTAGATTCATGGGCATAGTATAAACCATTATTAATGGAAAAAAATACCATAAGAATATAAGTTAAGAAATAGATTAGGGATAGCCTATATTTAAACCTAAAGAATCACAACTTAGGATATAATTCTCATTTATAAGTTTATCCTTTTATGTTCAAAGTTTCCTTTTTATGCTCAATAGTAAAGTATTCAAGACATAAAATTACAATTTCTTTTTCATAGTTAATGGTAGAAAATTGAATAACACATTACAACAACAAATGTGATAAGAAATGTCAATATTTCCCTAATGATATGCCTGATATGACGGGAGTGGGTGCTCAAAACATCATGACAGTACTTGCTCAACTGGCTCAAGTTATGAATAATAACTTGAATCTTGTGGAACTCCCTCCTCCTCCATGTAAAGAGAAAGCGTCTGCAGAATGTGTGATTTTGAAAAGGCCTCCCATGTTTAATGGATCTTCTGATCCCCTCTCTGTGGAATAATTGATTAACTCCATTGAAAATATATTCTCCATCCTCCAGTGCTTGGAAGAAGAGAATGTTGTACCTGTGGTCTATCATTTTGTTGGAGAAGCTGATCAATGGTTGACACTGATCTATAATAAAAAGTCCCAAGAGAAAATTGATTCTGTATATTGTGAGGAATTCAAGAGGATGATTTTCAACAAATATTTTCTTTCAAACCTCCATCTTAATATGGAAGGACAGTTCCTCGGACTCCAGAAAATGGAATATATATCCATTGGGGTGTATGAAGAAAACTTTACATGTCTTTCAAGGTACACATCTGGATTTGTCATGAACATCGAAAGCAAGGTCGATCGCTTCTTTAGAGGACTAAAGTCAAGTCTACGAAATGTGTTGGTGATTCGAGACTTCGACAGTTATAAAGATATTGTTCGTCGTTACCTCAAGATTGAAATGGATATTGGAGAATCTCAGGGGTCTCAAGGGTCCAGTGACAAGATGTGATAAATGGAGAACAACATGGGTGTTTCATCAAAAAAAATCCCATGATGGAAAGATTCCTAACTTTTCCCCTTGTAAAATTTGTGGGAAGAATCATCCTTGTAATTGACTGAAGGGAACCAAAAATTGATTCAAATGTGGAATGCTTGGTCATCTAGCCAAGAACTACGGAAGGGATTTGAAAAATCCTGCTAATGATGATGAAGAAAGGAAGGTTCATATCAACACTCAACCTGCAGTGCAGTGTTACAACTTCAAGGAGCATGGAAATTATGCAAGAAATTTCTCTAATCTGAGGGTTATCAAAATCAATCAGCAACAACCTCCAAGGCAACAAGGAAGGGATTATTCTATCACTACTACTAAGGTGGGTATGGAGAAAGATTTGGTTATAGGTATGCAAGTAATTCCTTCAAGAATAGTGAACATACAATTTGATTCTGGTTCAATGTATTCTTTCATATCTTGCAACTTTAGTAAAATTATTCAAACACAACATCAAAATTTGGAGGAAAAGTTATCTGTGAGAATAGAAAATGGGGAAATTATTGCGTACATGGTTTATAACTCCTCCCACGATAATGTTAGTGGACTGAACCTCCCATAAAATATCATCATACTTCCTTTAGTGGAGCTCGATGCTATCTTGGGCATGGATTGGTCGTCTTTATACAAAGACAACATCAACTTTAGAGAAAGATAGATCACTCTTCACATCCCAAAGCATCCTCTGATTCTTTACAAGTGTAAGGAGAAAGATGAATATCATTTAGAGTCTTCATATAATGTGTGGATATTGTTGCCTTGTGAGAAGGCATATCTAGCTCAAATGATTGAGAAAATGGAGAGAGTCATGCTTGAAGACATTCCCATACTGAGGGATTAGACTAATGTATTCCCTAAAGAGTTTCTGGGTCTTCCTCTTAACCGAGAGGATGAGTTCTCAATTGAACTTATCCCTTGATCTCTGCCTATCTCAAAGAAACCTTACATAATGGCCACCGTAGAGATGGAAGAGATGAAGAGGCAGTTATAGGAGAATATGTAGAAGGGTTTTATACTCCTGAGTGCTTCACCATGGGGTGAGCCAGTTCTCTTCGTCAAGAATAAATACGGATCAATGTGCCTCTGAATTGATTGTCGTGTGCTCAATAAAATCACAATAAAGAACAAGTATCCCCTTCCACGGATATATGACTTATTCGATCAGCTTCTTTGGGCCAGTTATTTCTCTAAGGTGGACCTACGTTTGGGATATCAACAATTAAAGGTTAGTAAAAAATATATTCCCAAGACAACCTTTCGAATGAGGTATGGATACTATGAGTTCATAGTGATTCTCTTCGGAATCACTAAATCTCTAGCAATTATCATGGATTTAATTAATAGTGTATTTAAAGATTACCTCAAAAAATTATTGGTAGTATTTATTGATGATATTATGATATACTCCAAGGGTAAGGAGGAACATAAAAATCATTTGAATATCATGTTAAAGACTTTTTGAAGGGATAAGTTGTATGTAAAGTATAGTAAATGTGAGTTCTGGATGTAGGAAGTATCATTCTTGGGGCATGTTATCACCATCAATGGGATATCTGTGGACCCTTCCAAGATAAAGGAAAATGATGAGTGGCCCAGGACAACTTCTGTAAGTGAGATCCACAACTTTTTGGGTCTAGGAGGGGTATTATCGATGATTTGTGAAAAACGTTTCACGATTGTCAAAACCAATGACCAAGATGACACAAAATGGAGTAAAGATTCTCTGGACATAGGAATGTGAAGACTGTTTCAAGGAGTTGAAAAATAGGCCTATCACTGTGCCAGTACTCACACTCCCTACAAGTGGAGAACTCTTTGTGGTCTATAGTGATTATTCTATGAATGTATTAGGTTGTGTTCTAATGAAAATTGATAAAGTAATAGCATATTCCTTAAGGTATCTGAAAATCCATGAGAAAAACTATCCTACGCATGATCTGGAGTTGGCGGCGGTGATCTTAATGTTGAAAATATGGTGGCATTATCTCTATGTAGAGAAGTGTGAGATATATATTGACCACAAGAGTCTCAAATATTTATTCACACAAAAAGATCTTATTGTGTTCCAGTGAAGATGGATGGATCTCCTCAAGTTTTATGACTCCTCAATCCACTAACATCCCATTAAGGCAAACAAGGTGGAAGATTCTCTAAGTAGAAAGGATCCTGCATCTTTATCAATGATGAGAATTGAAAAGGATCTGATATTTTTAGATTTTCAAAGGATAGACATGGGAATAATTAAGGGAGGAACATCATCAATCCTTTCTAAAATGATTTCTCAACCATCCCTCTTGGATAAAATAAAGGATGGTCAAAGAAAATATGTGGAAATTTAGAAAAGGGTGAAAGATTTCAGAAATGGGAAATCCTAATATTTCAAAATTGATGAAGAAGGAGTTGTAAGATTTGGGAAATGATTATGCATACCACCTGATCCAGAGATAAAGAATGAGTTGTTGAATGATTCACATAGCTCGACCTTATTTACCTACCCAAGGAGCACAAAGATGTATCGAGATCTCCGAGAAAGCTTTTGGTGGTACGATATGAAATGGGAGATTGCTGAATATACATCAATGTTCTAGGTATGTCATCAAGTGAAGGATGAGAGGAAAATTTCTAATGGGATGATAAAACCACTACCCATACTATCATGGAAGTGGGAGAACATTACCATGTACTTTGTCATTGGACTTCCAAGGAAATCCAGAGGAAAAAATGCTATATGGGTCATTGTGGATTGTCTTACAAAGATATATCACTTTATCATGATTCGATAGGACTTATCATTGGATCAGCATGCATGTATTTACCTTAAATAATTGCTAAGTATGCACGGAATGACACTATCTGTTTTATCTGGTCTTGATCCTAGAGTCACCTCGAAGTTATGGAAAAGTTTCCACCATGCTCTAAGCACTAAACTGATCTTTAGTACAGCTTATCATCCTCAAATTGATGGTCTAACTGAGAGATCTATTCAGATACTAGAAGAAATGGTGAGATCATGTTCTATGGAATTCAAAGGAGGATGGGACCAACATCTTCCATTGATTGAATTCTACTATAACAATAGTTTCCACTCGAGCATCTGAATGGCACCATATGAAGCTCGTTATGGGAAAAGGTGCAGAACACTAGTGTGTTGGGATGAAGTTAGTGAGTGTATTCCCCTAGGACCTAAAATGGTCTAAGAAATAGTGGAGAAGGGGAAAACCATTCAGCAGCATATCACGGCATCCCAAAGTTGATAGAAATGTTATGCAGACAATCGTCAAAGAGACCTTGAGTTTATAGTTGGAGACATGGTATTTCTACGCATATCTTCATGGAAGAAGGTCATGAGGTTTTGAAATAAATGGAAGTTATGTCCCAGGTACATCTTCCTCTTTGAGATGCTTGATCGATTCAGAGCTATTTCATATCGACTGGCACTTCCACCTACCATGTTGAAATTAAATGATGTCTTTCATGTATTCCTCTTAAAGAAGTACATACTAGACCCTTAACATACACTCTCTTCATAGGTGGTAAAGTTGGATGATGATCTTTCCTATGAGGAGCAGCCAGTGAAGATCTTGGATCGTAGAGACAATGTTCTACGCAACAAGACTACTCATCTCGTCAAAGTACTATGGTGAAACCATAAGTACGAAGAGGCAACATGGGAACTGGAGGAAGCAATGAAGGAAATGTACCCCCCTCCTTTTTTTGGCCTAGAATGTAAAATGAAATTTCGAGGGTGAAATTTCTTAAGGGGGAAGAATGTAACGACTCAATGTTTTTCAATGGAAATTCCCGTCTTATAAATTTTCCATAAAATCAAATGAAAATGAAACATAATCAACTAATATGTGCTAAGTGTCCTTTAAACATAAGTTTGTCACTTCTTTGTTTGGAATTTCGAAAATCTGACAAACATGGTTGCAATCAGTAAGTTATATGGAGTCCGATAATAAAAACTTATTTTTTTGTGAATAGTGACCTACCCTTATGAATAGTAACATAGCCTTATGAATAGTGAAATACCCTAATGAAATGTAACGTTTCCTATGATAATAAATAAATATTATTCAAGCTGAAATTATGATATACCTATATTTTAGAATAAGTAAATGAATGTTTTAAAACTGATTTTTTAATAATAAATTGTGAGTTTAATTAAATATTTAATTAATCATATTTATAAAATCATTTTTTAAAAATGGAATTCATTTTTAGATTCTACATATCAAAAAATGGTTAGGGTGAATTTTTGATATTTTTCTGAAATACTTGAATTTTTAGTGAATAGTAAAATACATTAATTTACCATATAAATACCTTATAGTGAAAATACACTATTACTGACATCACAAGTGATGTAAGAACCCAAATCTAAAATTCACATGCATTTATTACTATTATTGGTCAGAGAATACTTAATATTCCATGTCTTGTGAAGAAATAATAAATTAATGATTATAATATTATTAAAACCCTCCTCCCCTCCACTATAAATACCACTCATTATTAACTCTTCTCTTCACTCCTCTCATGCCTTGTTCCCTTCCAATATTCTGAAAAAATATATCCCATATATCCTCCCCCATGTCAAAAATCCATTAACCACTTCCAAAAACAAAAACCTCTCCCCTTTAGAGGTTTTCAAAGGAGGAAGTCTCAATAGGTAAATTCCTCTTTCCAATTCCTTCATTTCTTTTAAGTTCTTTTCTTTGTGTTTCTTTCATCACCTCGCTTCACCCAAATAGTATGATAACACCAGTAACATACCAGTACTATAATTTTTTTATGCTAATGGTATATTTAATTATCTTCTCTCATTTCCTATCCTTTTATTTGAAAGAAATGAAAGCACCGTTTGAGATGTGCTAATTTATCACATTCAAGGACAATAGTTTATCAATTTCTATTATCATCGTTAATTATGGTCATGATACCATTTGTGTTATGGTTGAACCAGATTTTTATATATTTAATATATCCTATTTTTTGTTCTGTAAAACATTTTTATAAATGGTATTATTTTATAAAGAAAAACATGTTCTTTGTAATCAAACCCACCAATTAACAAAAACGGTTGTCACTATGGTTTTATATATAATATTTCGACTTCACTATAAGAAATCAAAATAAAATTGTTACCATGTAATATCTTTTATGTTCACTAATAACATACATCTTCAATTCTGTATAATCACGTTCATCATACGTGTTAATCCGAACATGAAGCAATCATTAAAACCAAGTAAGCAAATAGACGTGAACAATGAAATTGAACCTCATAACCAATTGAAGCAGTTATAAATTAACATAAAATGATTATACTAAACCAATTACACATATAAGAGGTTATTTAATTATTAATTGATAAACCTATTTTTTATTCAGGTCTTTAATAACAAGTGAAAAACACCAACAGATTTAAGGTAAGGGATCCTCTTCATTTCACTCTTTATCAAGGTTTCCTCTATTATATGCCATTATATGTGTAATACATAATGATGGGGTATGTTTTCACACCTCCACATACTTACCTCATGTTTTATAAGTGTTGAGAAACCCCTTATCTCTCTCATCAATCCCTCTTAGATACACCTGACACCATGGTGATAAATTGCAACGAATTCTATCTAAACCTCCTTTGTTCTTTCAAGATGCCTTATTTTTATTTATATCAAAAGGTAGTTATCTTATATGTTTATGGGAATCTTCTAAATGTTTTTTATTTTTAAAATTTTCATTTATCAAGACCATTTCATCACTTTATTTCGGGGATATTCATGTTTTTAAAAGATACCCTCCTTATGACTTTTTGATAAGCCAGCCTTTTTTAAGAGAAAATCCCGAATTTATTTACCCAATTTCAAGTGCACTATATCCTTTGTTTTAAGACACCATTGTCTTTATAAATTCCGTATTTTTATTATGAAAACCTTCTTGGTTCAATTCTGGTTTTATATATAATATTTTCCTCTTTTCTATTTTAATTCCTTTATAGTATTTTCCTTAAAACTGCAGTAAATTGTTTGAATGATAATGTTTCTAAAATACAATTCTTATATGTTTTAACTTATATTTGACATCACTTACCAATTTATATTCAAATTTTACCTTATTAAAGTCCATATACATTCTAATCCCTTTCTTTCATGGACACTTTTATGATACGCCCATTGGTTATGCTTTATGTCATGATTGTGGTACCCACATCATTCCACGGGTACCCATAGGTTTATGTATGGTTGATTATGTATGATTATTTATGTGGAAAGAATATTCATGAAAATTTTGAGATTGGTGCACCCATATAGTGCTCCAATGCATTGGGTAAAGTTGAGTCTCATGAGAAGCGATGTGAAACGGGATTGGCGGTTAGCCTTGACCCGTACTAAAATGGGAAACGGGATTGGCAGTTAGCCTTGACCCTTACTAAAGACATGTTTTAAAATTCCACCAAATTTATATGATTCAATTTCTATATGATTCCATGATTATATGATACGATTTTATATGTTCCTTGCTTGGGATATCATTATGTCGTGCCTTCTCACTCATGTGCTTAAGATGCATCCTTATGTTCATTCCCTTACTAGGATTTTTAGCTCATCATGTTGTGCATGTGTTCCCAGGGTACCCTATATAAATGTAAGGGATCCAAGGAAGTTAGGTGCTCTTTGTGGAGATTCAATAAAGAAGTGTTTTTTAGCCCCATGTTTTATGTACTTAGTCTTCCAAGACACTAGACTAAATTATCCTTGGCTTGTACTTTGATGTATAATTATGCTTAAATCATGTATTTTTATATATAAAAGGCTTGGGTCGCTATAGTTGGTATCAGAGGATATTCTAGTTATTTTTGGAGATTAGAAATAGATCACCTTAGTGAGAACATTAAGGATGATACTAAGTATAAGAAAACATTACTAAATTTTGGTGAGTATTGAGTAAATGGTTTATCGATCAAATAAATCCCTATCTAGATACGAGTAGGTAGAGGCGGTTCTGGAACAGATGTATCTAGGGGTAAAACCCAAAAACACCTCTTTGAGTTTGACTCGAATGGGAACTAGTGCATGACCACAGGCCATTCTGCATTCTTGGTTATGAAACTCTGGCGGGATATTCTTGGTGGATTCATGATCATAGTACAAACCATTATTAAGGGACAAAAACCCCATAATAATATAAGTTAATAAATAGATCTAGGATAACCTAGATTTATACCTAAGGAATCCTAAGATATGATCTACTTCTTCTTCATAAGTTTATACTTTTATGTTTAGGGTTTCCTTTTTATATTAAATAGTTAATAATTCAAGTCCTATAATTATACGTTCCTTTTATTAGTTAATGGTGGGAAATAGAAGAACACGTTCCAACAACAAATGTGATAGGCAATGTGAAGATTACCCTAATGATATGCATGATATGACAGGGGAGGGTGCTCAAAAATTCATGACACTACTTTATCAGTTGGATCATGTTATGAATAATTACTTGAATTATGAAGAACACCCTCCTCCTCTAGTAAACATAAATTTTCCGTAGAATCCTTAATGCGGAAAAGGACTTCCATGTTTAGCATATCATATAATCCCCTCCTCGTGGAACAATGGATTAACTCCATTGAAAATATATTCTCCATCCATCAGTGCTTGGAAGAAGAGAATTTTTTTCCAGATATCTACCATTTTGATGGGGAAGATAATCAGTGGTGAACACTGATCATGAATACAAAGCCCTAAGAGGAAATTGATCCCATGGATTGGGAGGAATTCAGGAGGATGATTTTCAAAACTATTTTCCTCGAATCCACCATCTCATGATGGAAAGAGAGTTCCTCAGACTCAATTAGATGGAAGATGAGTCCATCAGGGTGTATGAATCAAATTTACAAGGCTTTCAAGGTACGCCTCTGGCTTTTTCATGAACACCGAAAGCAAGGTGGATTTCTTCTTTAGCAAACTAAAGCCAGATCATCAAAAAGCGATGGTGATTCGAGACTTCAAAAAATTCTGAGGATATTGTTAGTTGTGCCCTCAAGGGTAAAAGGAGATCAGAGGACTCTCAGTGGTCTCATGAGCCCAGTGACAGGAAGTGAAAAATGGAGAACAACATGGGTGGTTCCTCAAAAAAATACCATGATGGAAAGAATCCTAACTTTTCCCCTTGTAAAAGTTGTCGGAAGAGGCATCCTTCTAACTCTCTGAAGGGAACCAAGAATTGCTTCAAATGTGGAATGTTTGGTCATCTAGCAAAGAACTGCGAAAGGGATATGAAAAATACCACTGATTTTGAAGAAGAAAGGAATGTTTGGATCAACACTTAGCCTACAGTGCAGTGTTATCACTCCAAAGAGAATAGTCATTATGCGAGAAATTTCCCTAAGCCAAGGGTTTTCAGAGGCAATCAGCAGCAACCACCAAGGCAATATGGAAGGGCTTATGCTATCACTACTCCTCGGGTAGAGCCAGAAAATGATGTGGTAATAAGAACACTAGTTATTAATTCAGTAATAGAGAAAGTACTATTTGATTCTCACTACTGTAAATTATGTTTATACCAACAGTTACAAACCGATGGTAAAAGCCCCAAAATAATTGGGAAATTCTTTCTCAACAGTTCACTGAACCATTGGGTTATGAGGCATTGGGATAGCAATATCCCAATGGTTCAAGATAAACCATTGGGATAGGTCATCTGGATTTTCAAAATACCAATAGTTTAGTGTAAACCATTTGTAAATTTCTATCTCAATGGTTAATGATTGTGGGTTAATACAACTACAGAAACGGCTTTAACCATTGGTATACACCAATTTACAACGGTTCCAAGTGAACCGTTGCGTATGGATAACACAAATGGTTTAACAACCTTGGTATACCCTATATATCACACCTCTCCCAACACTTTCTATAAAATTGTTGGGATATAGGTATACCTATGGTTTGCAAACCATTGGTATAGACTACTTCATTTGTATACAATGGTTCTATGAACCGTTGGTATGTAGTCCAACTCCAAAAAAAATCATGGCCACCTCTTCCATCTAGCCACTCTTCCAGCCATCTAGAACCATCGTATAGTGGCCTCCCATCCTATGAAATTCCAATGGACTCCCCTATCCAATTACAGTACTATAATTCCAACAACCAACATGTAGCTGGATCCACTCTGTAATTATAGTACAATCTATAGAATAATGATGAATACAAAAAAACACTCATGAAAACAATATAGAACAATGATGCAACACCTGAAAATACATAATTTTAAAAACACTCATCCAGACAATACAATGTAAATAATTAAACCCCCCCCCCCCCACATCCCACCTCCCCAACACCCCCATGCCCCCCTGGATAGCCCCCTTGCACCCCCCTGCACCCCGATTCCCCCCTAGACATCCCCTTGCACCCCCTGAACATCCCCAGTGCACCCCCTTAAACACCCCATACACCCCCATTCCCCCTAGACACCCCCTTTCAGCACCCCGAATATCCCCTTACACCCCACTGGACACTCCCTCCCCCCCTAGACACTCCCCTTGGACACCCCATCCCCCTAGACCCCCCCCCCCCAACTCTCCTCCTAGACACCCCCCTGCACCCCCATACCCCATGGACAGCCCCAGTGCACCTTCATTGAACACCCCCCCTGCACCCCCATGCCCCTAGACAGCCCCCTAGAACCCCACCTAGACACCCCTCCCCCTAGACACCCCCTGAACACCCTCCCCCTAGAAACCCTCAAGACACCCTTCCTGGAAACCCCCTGTACACCCCCTGGACACCCATCCTGGACCCCCTCCCCTTGTACCCCCCTCCCCCCTGACCCCCTAGACCCCCCCCCCCCCCCCGACAGGCCTTGGACACCCCCTCCATGACACCCCACCTACACCATCCCCCTACACTGCAGACCCCCCGACCCCCCCCCCCCCACCAGATAGCCCTTGGACACCCCTCTTAGACACCCCACCTTCACCCCCCTACTCTGCAGACCCCCCCCCCCCCCCCCCGACACCCCCATGGATATCCCTTGGACACCCCCTAGACAGCCCCTCTTAGAAACCCCACCTGCACCCTTCCCCTACCTACAGACCCCCCCCCAGACAACCCTTATACACCCACCCTAGATATCCCCTCCTAGAAACCCCACCTGCACCCTCTCCCATGCCCCACATATCCCCCAGCATCCCCCAGGCTTCCAGCCACTACACAACAGCCTTCCCGATTTCCAGTACTTCTAAAATTTCATTTTGGATGGTTATAATATTAACCAATATAACAAAACATATATAAATCACCTCAATGGATTTATTATTCCAAATACTCCATCTGGTAGTCTAAATTGATTCATGTAACTCAATATATTCACATTTTTTAGAATTCATCTGGTAGTCTAAAAAAATACCTCTAATGATCCTAACAACAAAGTTTCTTATGTCTATCTTTTTGGCACTGATATAAAACCATTAATTTTATCCTAGAATAAACCGATGAGAAAATATATAGTTTTTAAACCACCACTTATAGGGTCTGACATAGCACTTAATTTTTCCCTTATTGGAGATTCCTTACCACACCTAGGAATAGATTAAACAGGATTAGAAGAAACAAGAAATACCTCTAGTGATCCTACTAATATTGTTTCAACATTGATATATTATCTCACAACCACTCTATTGAAGTGAATCCAAAGGAATAAGCATCTTGTGACAAGTCATCAAAGACTTTACTCAAACCACCATGCCATTAAAGAATCATCCATGTATAGATTAGGAATGTATGGAACCAACTGGATAAAATGATTTGTGTACTCGAACACTATTTCATCTCTTTACTGGAGCTTAGAAAATTCTATATACATCAGTACCTTCACTTCATTATGAAATAATTCTAAAGGAACCATGCCTTGAAAATTTTCCAAGAATAGTCTTTTTCTGGATTAGTCTGAATAATAGACTTCCACCACTTATAACTCAGACCCTCTAGCCATCAGTACCTTCACTTTATTATGAAATAATACTAAATGAACTATACCTTGAAACTTTTCCAAGAATAGTATTTGTATGGATTAGTCTGAATAATATACTTCCACTACTTATAACTCGGACCCTCTAGTAGGATGGTTACAAAAAAAACCTTAAGAGACTCATAAATATAAAGCTGGATAAAATTTTCCCCAACCATTAGTACGAAAACCAGTTCATCCTAAGAATCTTGTTACCCATGAATTATTTTGGGTATACCATCTTGATTCTAGGGTTCCTATGTGTGTCTTCAAGATCGATTTATCAAGGCTTTTGATTATGTCATGTGGTACTTCTAATGGGACTCTTTGGATATTCTCGGATTACTTGCTAGGTTCTCATCTTGGGTAAAAGATGCATCTCAACCCTAATGTTCTCAATGAACATTAATGTCAGTTTACATATCTACTTTCTAGGGAAAAGAGGGATTAAGAAAGGGGATCCGCTTTCGATTTTCCTTTTTGTGATTTTGCATGGAGGTTTTCTCGCAGATCTGGGACTCCTTATTTCATCTTTAGATTCTTACAAGTTTCATGGTGATGTGGTAAAACTGTTATTTCTCACCTTTGTTTTTCATATGATCTTATCTTGTTTTCTTATGGTGATTTGGATTTGGTTTTAGTCTTGAAGCATGCTTTGGATCTTTTTTATTCCCTGTCTGGAATGAATTTTGATTATTTCAAAGTCCCTAATCTTTGCAACAGATATCTCTCCTGATGTTTGTGATTCTATTGAGGATATTATGGGGGGTTAGGAAGGGGTATCTTCTTATTTTTTATCTAGGAGTTCCCCTCATCACTTCCAAGCTTAGAGCTTCTGATTTTGTGGTCTTGGAAGAGAAAATTGTTCGAATAGTTAAATTTTGTACTAATAACTCTCTCTCCTATGATGGGCGGTTACAGCTTGTTCAATTGGTTCTTTTTAGTATGAAAGATTATTGGTTTTATCAAAAACTTTTACCCAAGAGAGTGGTCAAATCCATTAAATCCATGCTTATGAATTTTATTTTGAAAGGTCCTTTGCTGGCTTCCTCTAGGGCTAAAGTTTCTTGGAATTTAGTGTCAAGCACCAAAGAGGAGGGGGGTTTTGGGGTGAAGCAGATTTAGGACTGGAATATGGAAGTTATTTCTAATCATGCTTGGGATCTTTGTAACCCCTCCTTTTCTTCAGTCTGGGTGGACTGGGCAAGGGTGTTTCGGCTTGGTCGTTCTCAATTTTGGGTGGTTAATGTGCCTTGGAATTGTTCTCAGACCTCGAGGAATGTGTTGGGTCTTTGGGACTTTCTTAGAGACCATGTGTCTCTTTTAGTGGGGGAGGGCTGAGGTATCTCTTTATGGTTTGATTCTTGCCTTCCGAGAGGCCCTATATGTTCCTCTAATGATGATCATATCATTTATGATTCTGGGATTTCAATGTTTTCTTGAGTGGTGGAATTCATTTCTGATGGCTCTTGGGGTCCCCCTCTTGCAATTTCAGCTAATTTGTGGGACTTGAATTAGGAGGTTATTTCCTTCTCTAGGCCAAGAGGTGGCCTTGATAGGATCCTTTCAAATGGACAGTCTAGGTTTCTCTCTGCTTGGCTTGGGATGATTTCAGAGTGATGTTTTCCCTGGTCTCTAAGAGCTCTCTGGTTTGGAGTCGGCCCATTCAATTAGGGGTTTCCTTTATTTTATGGTTAGTGGTTTTTAATAGATTGGAAACCCAATATAGGTTTCAATATAGGGGTATGGTGTTTCCAAATTGGTTAATTCTTTGTGAAAATTATTATGATAGTATTGATCACCTTTTTCATATGTGGTTTTTCAAAGAAGTTATGGTCTACCATCTTGGACCTTCTTAATGTTAATTGCACCGCTGATTCTTTCTCTACCATTGTGGGGTGGTGTTCTGGTCTGTTTAATAGTAAATCTTTGAGTAGTTTTTGGGGAAGATTGTGCATTTCTACCTTAGTGTATTTGATATGGAAGGAAAGGAACTCTTGGTTACATGGTCTATCCAGTCATAGTGTTTCTTATTTCTGACATAATTTTGATCTTACTCTCTGGTCTTGGTTATCATCTTGCAAGAATTTTTCCAACTGCAGCCCTAATCAGAATTTAATTCATCATTGTAATTTCCCAAGTACTTTCTTAAGAGTGGAGATTGATGTTGGGTTTTACTAGTTTGCTACATTGGGGTGCTGGTGTAGAGGCTATTTGGAGCTTGTGGTTTCTTTTTGGGGTGGATTGTTGCCTTTCGGTGCTGCAGGAATGATTTTGATGTGGGCTAGAGTACTGGTTTTGTAGGCTGGTTGTTTTGTTCATATGCAGTGGCAGTGGTTTTCTGGTGGATGGGGTGCTGGTTTGTTGTGGATCTGGGTAAAGGCTAGTGGTGTGCAAGGGCTTGGGTTTTTGGCTAATGTGGTTGGTGTGTATGGCTGGTGCTAGCTAGAGTGGCTGGTGTGGGTTGGAATGTAGGTGAAAAGGGCTATCAGGTGTCTAGTGTAGGCTGGAACAAGTGGTATGGGGTTGTTTTGTATGTGGCATGGGTTGGTGCGGGATGGAATGAAGGAGGATGGGGGCTGGTGCGGTGGTTGGTGCTGTAACGAACTAAAATTTTGAATAAATTTTGTTTCCTAACTTTGTGTGTTATTTTATTTTATACTCAAAAAACTATTTCATTTAATAAAATGAGTATAATTAAAATAATACCATTGGGTTTTGACTGTTATATGACCATTGGTCAATATGACTATAGGAAACTAAATGTTGTTATTATTGTCTATAAATACAAGTGATATTGATTAATTAATATAGAAAGAAGATTTGATGGCCCCATCTAGTAGTCTCGGGCCAATTGTAACCCATCTAATGGAACTCAGGAAGGAGGTAGAACCTTTGGGCTTTGCTCTGGACCAAACCCAAGTGGAACTTCATTGTGTGAAACTGGAACGGAATCTCCATCGCGAGAAGCTCAAGCTGATAGAAATCACTAATCGTGCAATGTTGTCTGAGCCACCCCAAGATTCTATCACCCCGTCACACCTTACTCTTAGGTCCTATGCTGGTGTTATAAGGGGTTATGTAACGATACCGTAACAAACTTTTGTAATCCTTTAATTTAAATAAAAATTTTGATGTTTTCTTATGGAGATGTTTGTGAATTTTCAAATATCTGGATAAATATAGTATGCATATTATTGATGAATTTTAAAAAAAGGGATATTTTAAAAATATTTATGTATTCCTTAAATATCTAATAATGTGTAATGATTTTTAAAAAATGGTCTTCTACAATTATGTTCAGTAAGAAATTTAGAGTCTAATAAGATCAACTTAATTTCTTATGAATAGTAAATTATGAATAGTGATTTTATGCTTATGATTAGTAATGTGATCAAATCGATCATGTAACCTCACTTAAGAAAGTACTAACATAATCTAGGCATCTTGATTAAGTAATGTGATTCAAAAAAATAGGTAAATAACCATTTAAGAAATTATTGCTTAAGTATTAGTTTTTTCGGGTGAATAGTGTTTTTTATTTAAAAATTAAATTAAAAATATTTAGAAAATTATTTTCATAAAATGGAGTTTATTTTTGAAATCAGAGCATCGATATTAGGTTCAGGTGATTTTTAGGTATTTTTATAAAAAAGTTGAATTTTCAGTGAATAGAGTTTTTATTTAAAAATTAAATATAAATTATTTATAAAACTATTTTCATAAAATGGAGTTCATTTTGGAAATCATAGGATTGATATTTGGTTAAGGTGAAATTTTGGGATTTTTCTGAGAAAGTTGAATTTTTAGTGAATAGTGAAAATACAATTATTGACTTTCGGGTGTTTAATTACATCATTAAGGATGTAATAATTATTAAATAATTCTGGTCGAGATATGAATGGTAAGATAAGGTATGATATGTCCCAAGTGTCCATTACCATGGGAAAATACCATGGGAAAGCCCATGGTATTTCCAAAACCACTGATGAGGTGTCCCTTGGCAATTAACGCTTTGTCCCCTCACTTATCCTATAAATACCTAGTATTTCCCTCATTCATTTCATTTCCAAATCCTCTCCAACGAAGTTCTTGTCTCTTTACCACCCAAGGTGTCCTCCCAAGGTTCCTCAAGCCTCCCATGGTCCTAACCTTCATCCTTTCGAAGTTACTCTTCAAGTTAAGGGATTCTTTCACCCTCCTCTTTTAAGTCATGACTTCCTTTATGTTGTGTCTTATATTTTCCATCTATTTTTGTTGAGGTTATGTTCTTATATGTTCTTATTACAGCCCATTTCATGTCCAAATGATGAGATACCCTATCTTCTCTCATCAATTTGTTTTCTGAATTTTTATGTGACACTGTTAGGCTGCCGAATTTCTCATAAAGGAAATCGCATCTTCTCTTCTCTTTCATGTATCCTTTTCATGTGGTATGTCATTCAAATATACATACCATGATCTTATTCAGTACCCATACTTTATTATGATTTATTTATGAGTGGGCGACCCTTGTCCCCTCTCTTTTCAATGTTTTCTAAAACCATGTTATATAGCTATTATGCTGCAGAAATTTCGTTTCAAAATTTCTATCTATTTCTTTCAAGAAATCCCCTTGTTTATTTATGTGAATAACCAGACCTATTTCATTTCAATGGGTGTTCATAAATATATAAAGATGATATATTTTATTCTGTAATTTACATACATATACCCCTCACTCCCTTTCCATGGGTTATAAATGATATAATGATCTTATTTTTAAGAGCTTTTAAAACGTCACGATTTTGAAGTGAAACCCATTACTTTTATTCTCTATGGTTTATTTATAAAATGTTTTATTATGATCTATGTGGATCACATGCTAGTAAATACATATTAAGGGTGCGCCCTAATAGTGCTCCAATGCATTGGGTAAACATTTAATCTTTAGAGATGACAAGTTTCACGATACCTTAGTGAATAACCTTGGTAATTTTTATGACACCTTGGGGATGGACCTTGGTGATATGTTCATGAATGTCTAAATGAAATGATGTATCCACATATTCAAGTTATGTTTCAAGTTCTTTTAATTATGATTTGCCTATACTTCCAATTCTCATAACATTATGTTGTTATTTAAGTTCTTATTGATATCACAAGTACATTGATTCCCTTTGTTTACGCTTACTTGGACTTCTACACAACCTTTCCTTTGATGTCTATCTCCAGGATATGAGATGCAATAAATGTACATATGATGAACCTTTGATGAAGCCTTACAAGTGGTTTAGAAGAATGTTTATGTTATTTTCATGTATTTTGATCTTGATTTCCAAGACACTAGACTTTAAAGATCCTCTATTTGTAAAATGTAATGAAAAGTTATGTATTAAAATGGAGGGATGTCATTGGTGCGGGCTGGAGTGTCTAGTATGTGCTGGAAGGTAGGCAGCAGGGGGATGGCAGGGGGATGGTGTGTGCTGGAATAGGTGGTAGGGGGTTGGTGTGGGCTGAATTGTAGGTTGCTGGGGCTTTTGGGAAAGTGGTAGGGGCTGGAGCTGGCTGGGATGTCGGAGGCTAGGGGATGGTGAGGGATGAAACTAGTGGGTGGGACTATTTTGTAGGTGGAAAACGGCTGTCATGAGTGTTTTTAGGAGGATGGGGGCTGGTGTTGTTGCTAGTGCGGGTTGGATTGTAGGTGTCTGGGGGTGGTGAGGTCTCGAATGCAGGTGGAAGGGGGATGGAATGCTGGTGGAAGGGGGCTGGTTGCAGGTGGTGGGGGGATGGTGTGGGCTGGTTTGAAGGTGGAAAGGGGGCTGATACGGGCTGGAATGCTGGTGGCAATGAGCTGAAATGAAGTTCGTAGGGGGGCTGGTGTGGGAAGGATGTGGCTGGTGTAGGATAGATTATGGTGGTTGTGGTGGCTGGTGGTTCCTAGGTGGACTGTGGCGGCTTGCTTCTGTTTGTGGTTGGGAGAATGTGTTCATATGGTTGGGTGTGGTTGGGAGTGTGTTCTCTCCATGGGGTGGGTGTGTGGGTTCATGTGGATGGGTGTGTGTGTTTTCCTCTTGGTTGTTGCTTGTGTGGAGTGGACCTTGGTGCTTTCATGACGATGGGGTGGTTTCGTGTGAATCTTGGGTCTCTAGTAGGATGTTCCTTTGAGGTTCGCGTGTCACTTCTGTGTCTCTTCATGTGGAGGCTGGTTCTTTGCTGCTGGTGGTGGGATGATGCCAGTTGTTGTGGTCTCTTCCTTTGGGCACTACTTTCTATGCTCGAGATTCTTATTGGATTTGTGCTCTTGATGGTGGTTTCTTACTCTCTTTGGGTTTCAGACACTGTGTAGCTTGAGATTTTGGGCGGTTGGCTAGCTTCTGCAGCCTTGGTTCTCCATGGGGGTTGGTTATTTTCGTGGTTGCTTAGCCTTGTTCATGGTGCTTGGTCCCCTTGTTCCACCCATTGGTTGACTAGTTTTATATATGTTCTATTTTTCCTCGAATATATATATATATATACTCTAAAACAAGAAACACAAACACCATCAAAATGGACTTCAAAACTCCAACCCCATGAGACATAAAATATATTAATAGGTAATCTCAAGACATCATTTAAATAAAAGTAAAATCCAATAATTTATAAATTCATAAAAAGCCAAAAATAAGAACATTCACTTCATTGAATAAGTCATCAAAATTATTCTATTTAACCCAACAAGGTTTTATCAAAACATATTTCAAAAATAACTTTCATTTATTAAATAATCATTTTTACCCATGAGGTTTTGAAAAACTCATCTAATAAAGAGAAATGTAAATTGTTTATGAAACCATTTAAATGCAATTGTAGATTTTGTTAAAACATTTATAACATTCTAATAGTTCAAAAGCACCAATTTTAAAAGTAAATTCGGCTTAAATCCTTAAAAAGATTCTAATTATGCTTTATTAATATCACTTTAAAACCTTGAAAATAATTAACACTATCCCTTTTTCTAACAGAATTGAGAAAATTTCCAAAATTAGGTTATCATTTTAAATCAATAAAATTTTAGAAACTTTTTCTTATAAAAATTTTGTTATAAATGTATTTTCAAGTCTTCTTATTTTCCAACATGTACTGTGATGTCCATGGAGCAGTTATATGGTCCTCGTAGAATACAATTAGCAAGCTTCACCCTCTTCTCCAATGTTGTCTATAGGTGACTAAATATTTTCAAGGGAGACTCAATCCAGAGATTTGATACCTGAGGGCCTCCCTCCCCATTAACTATGGGTGGGTAATGAATCTAATACTCTATCTAGGTATCATACATAAAAGGGAAATTGTGATTAGTCAATCTCAACATTGATCACAAGACTCATAGAGTACTATCACAAAGCTGATCATCCATTAGATTCCCCATTGTTGTAGAAATATCCTACAACACTATATGAGTTCTTTGTTGTTTACTGTTCTCACACTGAAAAAAAAAAGATAATGTAAAAGCATTTTCTCTACATGGGTCAAAACACTCATCAGATCATCGAGATCATAGAAATATCAAACTCTGAAGGACAAGTACAAAACAGAAAACCATACCGAAATGGTTTCATCAACTCTGTTGAGAAAGTTAATTAATCATATTTTAGTAGAAAAGCTTTTATTCTTATTTTTATCATTCATGTTATATAATTTCATAAGCAATTAATAAATCCCTAGAATGGAAAAATCAGGATAGGACTCCACTCTTATAGATAATGGAACCAAGTGGTCATGTCATGGAGTGGGGAGGACTAGTATCACATAGAGTTTTTAAGTATTATTGAAATTGTATTCTACTTACCAATGTCTATACTAGATATCAAAAAATTTATTACTCTTTATATAGGTTTCCAAATAAATCCTATGTAGTTTTCCTTCACATTATAGAAACTTATCTTATGGTTTAAAAAAATAGTCTTGATTCGGGATTGTGGTAAGATAAAGATATATATTTTATATACATTATTTTTAAAAGAGGTACTATATAGTTGATTGTACTGATTGAGAGTCAAATTATGCAGTTGTATTACTTATCAGTGGTCTATGCATTTCTTTGAACTCTAGTAATAACACTTCAGTTAACTTGATGACAATAGAATTTGAGTATGTTCCAACATCTCAGGATGCAACACAAATCTTATGAGAGAATTCATATATGTAAAAAATTAGATGTGCACTGAGGCCAAGAAAAGACCCCAAACGGTGTTAAGATGAATCTTATGGTGGGGATAACCATAAGCCTAACAGGTGTTAAACAATGATACCATCGGTGCTTTTAGATATATAGGATCGCGTAAACACCCAAAGGGGTGGATAAGAGGCCAGGAAAACTACCAAACGGGTTTCTTCATAAGATAAAGTCACAACAGACATGATAGAACAAATCAACTATTTAATATGTTATAACAAGGGATCATCATAAGGTTGTAGTGAGTAGAACAAAGAAGAAACATATAAAGGGAAACGAAATGACGTAAAAGAATCATACACTCTACACAAACCAATTACAAAATTCATTCTCTTCACCTAAATATGGAAATTTCATTTATAATATTCAAAGGGAGAAAAAGAAAGTGTCATGGTCAATAAATATTCCTACTCAAACAATGTCATTTGATCTCAACAAGTATGATAATCCAATTTATATTATTCAAAGAAAACAAAAACTAACTAGCCACAAAACAAACACCAACAAGAGACATATGGAAAACTGAAACCAAATCTAAACATGATACAAATAACCATCACTACTCTTTGGTTTAGAAGATAGAAGAACTTAGTTGGAGGGGTTTTATTAGAAAATATCGGTAGAGATTTATCACACAATTCATTTAATTATATTTAACATTTATTCCAAAACTCATTTAGCATAAATCAAATGCAATAAGTTAAGAAAGTAGATCAACATAACTATCATTGTGAGTTGTCGCAGACATTGCACCTCAGTTGGAGGGGATTTATTTTAAAAAAATGACATTATTTATCAAATGAAAAAAAAATTATTAAATAAAAATTATTCAAGATATGAAATTCAATATAATTAATCAGAATTAAGAAAGAAGATAAATTTAATTTAAAGCATTCTTGAATTAAATAGGCAAAGAGAGGGACCCTACCTCAAGGTGGAACCAAGCCATCCACTTTGGCTCTCGGAGCTTTCTAACTAAAAGTTTCTTCTCCCCCACTGGGTATATGCACCTTCACAGACATATAAGGACACATCGCCCATGTGCACACACTCGCATGGCCATGAGCATGTGCAAGGGGATCCTTGCACATATGCTTATATGCATATACCAGTCTCCACTCACTGGTGTATTAATTTACATATATATACATAGGTAAACCTAGCTCCATATGTGCATAATCACTGCCATGGATGACTATACACGTAACAAGGGAACCCACATACATATACTTACATACCTATGCACACGCAGGCGAATATCCCTTGACATGGTGACTTGAAACCAACGATCAGGGATCAACACACTACACAAAGGATATTAGGAACCATAAAACACATAAAAGATGCTAAATAACCAGTGAGAAACCAACCAATGACATTAAATCCTTACCTGAATTAGAAGCAGAGAACCAAATCCACCCAAACCAGCACAAAATGATATAACTCCCTACTAAAAACATAATATGGAGTCAAAAACACCAAAATCCCCAAATACATGAGGTGCGATACAAGTAGTAACCATAAAATCATACCTCAGATCAAATTCAGAGGACTGAATCAATCTGAACCCCTTTGAAGAATATAACAACTCTCTGTCCATAGAAAGCAGTAAAAGACCTAAGTGGACAATACGATAAAGAAAATAAAATAAAAACAAAACTAAAACATACTTGTCTCCTGTGACTATACACATCACCACCCAACATATAAGAACCACAACACCCCATGGGTCAAATCATGTTCCTGCAAGAAAGGGGGAAACAGATCCATGTTTCAAAATGATACTATCAAATATTATATTTCTATTAATTAACAATTACTCTTCTGGTTAATGGTATATAATCATTTTTCCTTATGTTAGAGCTTAGTTTGGTTTTGTTCGATACAATTTTGTTTGGGACATTTCGATTAGATTTATTTTTCCTTGTTTTTTGTTTATATTATCTTTGAAAATTTAATTCATTTGGGTTCTATTTGATCATAAAATTAATAATAATCAGCTAATCCATATTAATAATTATATCCATTTGTTCTTTATCTGGAGTGAAAAATACATAGAAATGAATGATATCATATAAGGAAAATCATAATAGGGGAAAGATGTAAAGTAGTCTTATTCTTGAAATTCATACCTAATATAGATTTTTCATGGACACATAAATCACCAAAATCCCCAAATTAAATTTTTCCAATCAAAGAGTGCAGAATAAACCAACCTCAAATGGTGGAAGATAAACTAGGATGATCCAAACTACTTTACCTTCAGCAGCGGATGCCAAATCACGTCTGGGGTGGAACCGAAAGAACCATGATATGCCCTAGAAACAAGTATCAAAGTTAGATAAGGGGAAATTATATAAATAAAGATCAACAATGTTTATGATAGAAAATTTGAATTTAAAATGGAAACCATCCTAGAAACAGATAGTATAATTGGATTAGTAGTTGAAATTTCTAATGAATATCCTAAAAGATTTACTAAGGAAAATCAAAAGTTGTTGAAGAAGTTTTTTGAAGTTATAATTATGTTGGTCATGGAGCTATCATATGTATGACTTTTATTCTAGTGTCAAATTAATTTGATTAGTGGTAATGGAAAAGAGACAATTTTATCATGTTTTATATCAGTTGCTACAAATGGATACACATCTATGAAGAAGTTTGAACACAATAAGAAAGAATGTTTGATCATATGATCTGATGAGTTATAGAAGGATAAACTAAAAAATGAAAAACATTGAGAGTTATGAAATTTTTCAAGTAAATATACAATTTTCAAACAATAATAAACATGTGAAAGAATAGAAAACCATGTTTCCTCAACAAAAACAAGTTTGGAATGTGAGAAATAATAAAGTTAAATGAAAAACAAACTCTTTTGATCTACAAAAAATAATGCTCCGGTGTAGAGAAAAAATCCTTAGTTAGTATTACAAATTAGAATTTAATAAACCCACCTTATTACCATACTTGTTGATATAAAAAAATAATCTAATGGAAATGTAACAAAACATGCACTTCACATATATATATATTTTGTAAAGTAAAATAATTGGGAAAAATAAATCCTTCATATAATGTTGTTATTCTTCTATGTCCCTCTCAATGCATCCATGAATCTCAACTACACAAATCCCTAATTGAAAATGCCTATTCAATAACTAATAAAATTGATTTCGTGAAAACCTCCATGGATGAATTTGAAAAATCAAATACCTCAATGGATCGGTGTGAAAAAATAGGAAGGGATGAATAACCCTTCTTAATTATAGAAAAATGGAGGAATTACCCTTCCTAATCCTAATTATAGAAAAAATAGAATATGAAACATTAAATAACCCAAAAAAAGAATATGAAACATTGATTCAGGGTTCCCCAATTCCTAATTATACAAAATCTCTATCATAAATGATTTATTTCACCTTACTTTAGTGAAATCGATGAATAACCCTAAAACATACACTTCTAAAATCAGATATGCTACATAGGTGCCCATTGAAGATTACACGCGGAGTGAAGAATTTGTGGGGATGGGAGAGTAACGGCCGCTAGGGCTCGAAATTGGATGGATAGGAGAGGCGGGAAACAACGAGTAGGGAGCGGGGAGCAGGGATTGGGGAGAGAGGAGCAGCGAGCAGGGAGCAGGGATTAGCGAGCGGCGAGTGGCGAGCAGCAAGGGGGAGTTGGAATGGGAGGAGGGGAGCCCGAGGGGAATGAAAGCAGCATCGGGGGGAGGATGAGATGGGAGTGATGGCGAGGGGAGGTCGGGCGGTGAGGTGAGGTCGAGCAGCGAGGGGAGGTCAAGAGAAGCGGTGTTGTACTGTAGGGATGGAGAAGTGAGGTGTGACCGGATGGGAGAAGGACCCCAATGTCTGGTAGTTTTTTGGTGTCTATATCCCAACAGTTTATATGAACCTTTGGTATTGAGGTGGTTTTTTCCAACAATTTACTATAACAATTGGGAAAATCCAACATAAATTAGTCTATACCAACGGTTTCATATAACCATTGGTATATGTTATTTTTTCCAACTATTTCTTCATCCCGTTGGGAAAAAAGTGTTGGTATAGGTGGGATTTCCACCAGTGTCTAGTTATATGAATTCTTTCATATCATGCATGTTTAGTAGAACTATTCAAATACAACCTCAAAATTCGGAGGAAAAGTTATCTGTGAGAACATAAAATGGGGAAATTATTGCATCCATGGTTTATAACTCCTCCCTGGTTAATGTAAATGGACAGAATCTCCTAGAAAATATCATCATACTTCCTTTAGTAGAGATTGATGCTATCTTGTTCATGGATTGGATATCTTTATACAAATCCAAAATCAACTGTCGGGAAAGGGAGATCACTCTTCACATCCCAAAGCATCCAATGATTCTTTACACGTGTAAGGAGGAAGATGAATATCATTTAGATTCTTCATCTCATGTGTGGATATTGTTTCCTTGTGATAAGGAATATATAGCTCAAATGATTGAGATAATGGAGATAATCATGCTTGAATACATTCCAATCACGTGGAATTACATTGATGTATTCCCTGAAAATTTTCCTGGTCTTCCTTCTGACCGAGAGGTTGAGCTCTCAATTGAACATATCCCTGGATCTCTACCTATCTCAAAGACACCTTATATAATGGCCACTGTAGAGCTAGAAGTGCTGAAGAAGTAGTTACAGGATAATATGGATAAGGTTTTTATACACCCGAGTGCTTCACTGTGGGGTGCACCAGTCCTCTTCATCAAGAAGAAGGACAGATCAATGCGCCTCTGCATTGATTGTCGTGAGCTCAATAAAATCATGATAAATAACAACTATACCCTGTTATGAATAGATGACTTGTTCAATCAGCTTCATGGTGCCAGTTATTTTCCAAGGTGGATCTTTGGTCAGGATATCACCAATTAAAGGTGAGGAAAGAAGATATTCCCAAGACTACCTTTCGAATGAGGTATGGAAAATATGAGCTCATAGTGATGCCCTTGAGACTCACTAATGCTCAGAAATTTTCTTGGATTTAATGAATAGCGTCTTTATATATTACCTAGAAAAAATTGTGGTAGTCTTTATTGATGATATTCTGACATAATCCAAGAGTAAGGAGGAACAGGAGGAGAATTTGAATACTGTGTTAAAGACTTTGTGAAGGGATAAGTTGTTTACAAAGTATAGTAAATGTGAGTTATGGATGGAGGAAGTATCATTCTTGGGGCATGTTATCACCATCAAAGGGATATATGTGGACCCTTCCAAGATGAAGGCAATTAAAGAGTGGCCCATGCTGACTTCTGTAATGGAGATCCACAGCATTTTGGGTCTATTTGGGTATTATCGACGAATTTAGAAAAAAAAATCATGATTATCAAACCCAATGACCAAGCTGACATAGAAGGAAGTAAAGTTTTTCTTGACACATGAATGTGAAGATTATTTCAAGGAGTTACAAAATAGGTTTATCACTACACTAGTACTCACAATCCCTAGAAGTTGAGAACTCTTTAAGGTGTATAGTGATAGTTTTAAGGGATTTGGTGGTGAGCTAATGGAAAATGATAAATTGAAAGCTTATTCCTCAAGTCAGCTGAAAATCCATGAGCAATACAATCCTACGCATGATATGGAGTTGGCAGCGGTGATCTTTATGTTGAAAATGTTTTGATATCATCACTATAGGGAGAAGTGTGAGATATATTCAGACCACAAGAGTCTCAAATATATATTCACACAAAAAGTGATTAATATGCGCCAGCAAAGATGGATAGATCTCCTCAATCTTTATGACTGATCAATCCACTACCATCCTTATAAGGAAAACAAGGTGGTAGATTCTTTAAGTAGAAAATATCCTACATATTTATTAGTGATGATAATTTAAAAGGATCTAATCATATTATATTTGCAAAGGATGGACATGGGGATCATTACTGTAGGAAAATAATTAATCCTTTCTCAAATTATTTCTCAACCATCCCTTTTGGAGAAAATAAAGGATGCTCAAAGAAAAGATGTGAAAATTCAGAAATGGGTGGAAACTATCAGAAATGGGAAATCCTACGATTTCAAAATTGATGAGGAAGGAGTGGTAAGATTTGTGACATGATTATGTGTACCATCCGATCTAGAGATAAAGAAGGATTTATTGAATTTTTCACATAGATTGACCTTCTCTATCCATCCAGGGAGCAAAACGATGTATCAAGATTTTTTAGAAAACTTTTGGGGGGACAATATGAAAAGGGAGATTACTAAATATAAATCATTGTTCCTAGTATGTCAGCAAGTGAAGGCTGAGAGGAAAAAGTCTAAGGGGGTCAGGAAACCACTACTCATACAAGAATGGAAGTGGGAGAAAATTACCATGGACTTTGTCACTGGACTTATAAGGTGATCCATAAGAAACAATGCTATATGGGTCATTGTGGATTGTCTTACAAAGACAGCTCACTTTAGCGTGATTTGAGAGGACTTCTCATTAGATCCACTTGCACGGATTTACACAAAAGAGGTATTAAGGCTACAGGGAATATAACTATCTATTGTATCTGATTGTGATCCTAGAATCACCTCGAAGTTCGGGAAAAGTCTCCAACATGCTCTATGCACTGTACTGAAATTTAGTACAGCGTATCATCCTCAAACTGATGTCCAATATGAGAGAACTATTCAGACACTGGAAGACATGTTGAGAGCCTATTATATGTAATTCAAAAGAGGATGTGACCAACATCTTCCACTGATTGAATTCTCCTACCATAATAGTTTCCACTCAAGCATCTGAATGGCACCATATGAAGCCCTTTACGGGAAAAGGTGAAGAACAACGACATGTTGGGATGAAGTCTGTGAGTTTAAGTGTTAGGACCTAAAATGGTCGATGAAATGTTAGAGAAGGTGAAAACCATTCAGCAGCATATCAAGGCATCCCAAAGACGACAGAAACTTTATGAAGAAAATCATCGATGATACCTTGAGTTTAAAGTTGGATACTTGGTATTTCTATACATATCACCATGGAAGAAGGTCATGAGGTTTTGAGATAAAGGGAAGCTAAGTCCCAGGTACATCGTCCCCTTTGAGATCCATGATCGAGTCAGAGCTATGGCCTATCAACCTTCACTTCCACCTACCATGTAGAAAGTACATGATGTCTATCATGTATGCCTCTTAAGGATGTGCATACCAGACCCTTCACATTTACTCTCTTTATAGGTTGTATATTTGGAGGTTGATCTTTCCTATGAGGATTATCCATTGAAGATCTTGGATCATAGAGACAAAGTTCTATTCAAAAATACTACTCATATGGTCAAGGTACAGAGACGAAACCATATGTATGAAGAGGCAACATGAAAACTGGAGGAAGCAATGAAGTAAAAGTAACCCTACCTGTTTTTGTCCTAGAAAGTAAAATGAACTTTTGGGGGAGAAATTTCAAAAGGGAGGAAGAATGTAACTACCCAATGTTTTCAAGGGAAATACCCTTCTTATAAATATGTCATAAAATAAAATGAAAACACAACATAATTAACTAAAAATTTCTAAGTGACATTTAAACTTAAGTTTTGTCACTTCTGTGTCTAGAATTTCGAAAATATGACATACATGGTTGTAATCAGTAAGTTATTTGGAGTCCGATAATAAATTTTTTATTTTTTTTGTGAATAGTAACCAACCCTTATGAAACGTAACATACCCGTATGAATGGTGATATACCCTAATGAATAGTAACCTACCTATGATAATATATAAATAATATTCAAGTTCAATGTATGATATGAATATATTTTAGAATAAGTAAATGAATGTTTTAAAACTAGTTTTTTAATAATAAATTATGATTTTAATTAAATATTAAATTAATCATATATAGAAAAGTATTTTTAAAAAATGGAGGGCATTTTTGGATTCTACATGTCGAAAAATGGTTAGGGTGATGTTTTGAGATTTTTTAGAAATACTTGAATTTTTAGTGAATAGAAAAATACATTATTTTACCATATAAATACATTATAGTGAAAATAAAATATTCCTGACATCACAAGTGATGTAAGCACCCTAATCTCAAACTCACATGAATTTATTACTATTCTCGGTCATGGAATACTTACTATTCCTTGTCTTGTGAAGAAATAATAAATTAATGACTATAATATTATTAAAATCTTCCTCCCCTCCACAATAAATACCACCCACTCTTACATGTTCTCTTCACTCCTCTCAAGACTTTTTCTTTGCCAATATTCTACCCAAATATCTCCTCAAGCTCCTCCCCGACTTCCAAAATCCCTTATCCTCTTCAAAATAAAAAAACAAACATCTCCCCTTAAGATGTTCTCAAAGGAGGAAGTATGAAGAGGTAAATTCTTCATTCCAATTCCTTTATTTATTTTATGTTCTTTTCTTTTTGTTTCTTTCCTCAGCTCCCTTCACCCAAATAGTATGATAACTCTAGTAAAATACATGTACTAGAATTTTTTATTCTAATGGGACATTTCATTAACTTCTCTCCTTTCCCAACCTTTTATTTGAAATAAATGAAAGCACCGTTTGAGATGTGCTAATTTAGCACATTCAAGGACAATGATTTATCAATTTCTATTATCATCTTTAATTCTTGTCATGAAACCATTTGAGTTATGGTTGAACCAGATTATTATATATTTAATATATCCTATATTTGGTTCTGTAATCCTTTTGTAAAAATGGTATTTTGTTATAATGAAAAATATGTTCTTTGTAATCAAGCCCACCGATTAAAAAAATGGTTGTAACTGTGGTTTATATATAATATTTTGACTACACCCTAAGAAACCAAATTATAATTTTAACCATGTAATTTACTATATGTTCACTAATAACATACAACTTAAATTCTGGACAATCACTTTGATCATACATGATTATCTAAACATGAACTGATCATTAAAGCCAAGTAAGTAAATATACCCGAACAATGAAATTGAACGTCATAACCAATCAAAACGGTTATAAATGAACTTAAAATTATTATACTAAACCAATTAAATATACAATAGGTTATGGAATTATTAATTAATAAACCTAATTTTTTTATTCAGGTCTTTAATAACAAGTGGTGAACACCAATGAATTTAAGGTAAGGGGTCCTCTCTATTTCACTCATTATCAAGATGCCCTCTATGTTATGCCATTTTATGTGTAATACATAATGATGGGGTCTATTTTTTAACCTCTCCCATACTGACATCATGTTTTATAAGTGATTGTAAACCCCTTATCTCTCTCATCAAGCCCTCTTAGGTATACCCGACACCATGCTGATAAACTGTAACGAATTCTACCCAAAATTATTTTGTTTTTTTGAGTTGCCTTATTTTTATTTATATCAAAATGGAGTTGTCTTATCTGTTTATATGAATCTTATAAATTCTGTATCCTTTTACAAAATTCATTTATCAAGGCCATTTAAGCACTTTTTTCAGGGATATACATGTTTATAAAAGATTCCCTCCTTAGAACATTCTGATAAGCTAACCTATTTTAAGAGAAATTCCTGAATTTCTTTTACCCAATTTCATGTTCATCCTATCATTTATTTTAAACAACCATTGTCTTTATGAAATCATTATTTCTTTATGAATACCTTCTTGGTTCAATTATGGTTTTATATAAAATATTTTTCTATTTTCTATTTTAATGTCTCTATAGTATTTTCCTTAAAACCGCACAAAAATGTTTTAATGCTAATGTTTCTCGAATACATTTCTTATATGTTGTAACTTATATATTACATCACTTACCATTTTATATTAATATTTTACCTTATGAAATTCCTTGTATGTTCTAATCCCTTTCTTTTCGGGACACTTTCTTGATATTCCCATTGGTTATGCTTTATGTCATGATTGTAGTTCCAAATTCTTTCCATGGGTACCCTTATATTTATGTATGGTTGATTATGTATGATTATATGTGGTAATAATATTCATGAAAATGTTGAGATGGGTGTTCCCCGATAGTGCTCCAACATATTTGGTAAAGTTACATCTCATGAGATGTGATGTGAAATGGGATCAGCGGTTAGCCTTGACCCGTACTAAAATGGGAAACGGGATTGGTTGTTAGCCTTGACCCATACTAAAATGGGAAATTGGATTGGAGGTTATCCTTGAACCCTAATAAAGACATGTTTTATGATTATTCCACATTTATATGATTCCATGTCTATATGATTCTATGTAATATGATATGAATTTATATGTTCCATGCTTTGGATATCGTTATGTTGTGACCTCTAACTCATGTGCTTAAGAAGTATCCTTATGTTAATTCCCATACTAGGATTTTTAGCTCATATAGTTGTTCTTGTGTTCCCCAGGGCACCCTATGAAGATATAAGGTATCAATGGAAGTTAGGATCTCTTTATGGAGATTAAATAATGAAGTTCTTTTAGCCCCATGTTTTATGATTTATGTACCTATTCTTCCAAGACACTAGACTTAAAAATCCTTGGCTTGTACCCTGATAAATAATTCTGCTTAAATCATATAATTTTATATGTAAAAGTCTTGGGTTTCTATAAGGAAGATTCCATGATACATTTTCCTTCCTTTTCTAGGTTCATGTCCCTCATAGGATTACTAGGGAAACTTTTTTTATTTTCATCCCTAGTGCCAAGACAATCCCAGAACATGGTGCCTTTAAAAATGATGGAAATGTGATTTCCAATATGTCACAAGTGGCTTGTATGGAAAGGGAATACTTATAAAAACATACCTTCAAAAAATATATCCTATTTGAAAGATATATCCATTCTTAATTATTTTATTCTTGGGTTAAATTCTACCTCAATTAGAAAAGGAAAAGAAAGGTTCTTGGAATGTAATGTCTCTTACGAGAATCATTAAGGAATAAAGCATATTATTTTACAACTAGTGATTGACAGATCACTTGGAGGATTGGAATATATATTCCCTAATAGAAAACAGGGTGAATGTAAGAAAGTGAAATATATAGAAAAAGGGGAAAGGTTAAGTTTTAGGCCCACCAACAAACTAATAGTGGGAGGAAACACATATAGCATAAGTGATTTCTTTATCCATTGATACCTTAGAATCTAACACAACCTCTTTGTTACCATCATAAAGTAAAAAATAAAGAGTATAGATATCTACTAATCAAATAAAATATTGAATAATGGAATCCTTGATGTGGTTGGACTCTTGGTGAATAAAAGTGAAAAATACAGATATCATAAAGTCTACTCATATTTATAAAAACCCATAGTGAATATGTCTATGAAGAACTATATAGATTTCAAAATTTTGTGGCACGAATCATGTGATTCATAGAAAAGGAAAGTAGCAAGGAATCCCATATCTAGAAATGGGTTAATTAGTGGTTTTCAAGGCTATATAAAAACAAGCTCAACTATGAAATTGAGTTGGCACCAAAAGGGGATATAAGGGAGATAATGATCAAGAACCCACAATAGACATATTGATGCATTCTAATGAGATAGTGGATGAACAATTTCATACAAATACCTGAAGGAGGAATATAGTAGGGTATATGATATAAACATTAAAATCAATCTCAATGATAACAAATTAGAATTGATAGTCATCCAAGATAAAATTCTACATTGCGACTTCAATAGAGGTAAGATAAATCATTAGTAGTACTTGAAAACATTGGACAATTTGGCTACTCACTTTAAGAAAATAATCATTAAAGAGCCTAAATGGATTAATTTTCACATCTATTGGTGACCTGGTATTATCTAGGATACTAATATATTAAAACATATTTGTAATGGGTTAGAATATATCATTATGATGCAATATCTGTTTCCTATATGAGTTCACAGTAAACCCTTAAAAGCATTTCTTATACATAACAAGAAAATGACTTTGGTTGTGAGGTAATTCCTATTGTGATCAAAAATATGTGAAACATGATGATAAATACCTCCATGATAACACCCAAAGTTCCATCAGTTATGTTCTCTGTTTTTTGGAATATATTTGGATATTTTTAGAAGGATTCTATTGTTTATTCTTCATCATAGTGAGGGTATGAAAAGGCGGTCAAGTGATTCATCAATGACTAAAAATTACATTTTTAATGATCATATATATGAATATTCCATGGTTTATATAATCTATTTTTAATGATTTATCCAATGAATTTGATGAATAAACCATTATTGGGCACTGGACTAATCGCTTCTACTATGTCATAGAATCTTTAAGTGGTATCAAAGAAGTCACATATTAAGTTATAATTATTTATTGTTTTTTAATTAATTATGAAATTGATTTTAGGTTGTCATTATTTAATATGAATGTTGTGATATTATGATTATTTTATTTCAAATGACCAAGATCTAGGTAATAATAGATATCAAACACTTAAAGATCTTATTCAGAGGTGTTGAGAATTATGGCAGAGAGATGCAGTTACTTAGTGTGTAATGAAAATATAAATTATGTGTACAAAGGGTCAACCACACCAAGATGACCATTTAAAATAATGGCATGTTTTATAAGGAGAGTAAATTATTTCATTATATTCTACATATTGACCACAACATGTAACCACTGCAAGAAAAATAACATTTTTTATGGGTCATTTTTTATGGGAAAGAATCTCATCGCAAAAAAAGTGTCTAAAAATGTTTTCTTTCAACATAAATTCCAATTCTTAGAAAATAATATTTTATTGAAATTTATTAGAGATGAAAGTGTTGAATTTTATGAATATTTTTGGTAGTATTGTACACACAATAGATAAATAGGCAATTTTTAATGTAATTAAGTCTTATATCTAAAATCATGTCATCAGTTAAAAACATATTATCATGGAACTGTTATTATCATAACAAAAAAATTATTAACTGAAGTCACTTTTTGAGATGGGAGAGAGATTCTTATTGAAAACAATGTCTTCATATTTATGTATTTATGATGAAAAACTCTAATTTATAGAAAAAACTGACATTGTTTAGTAATATTTAAGACGGAATAGTTTGTGAGTCATGAATAATCCCTCTAATGTAGCATTATTTGTGATGTAATTCAATGTACACCACAATTAATATATAGTACAATTTGTTATAATAGAGTGAGTCTGTATGTAACAACATAGAATTTACCGATGGAATTTCCATTCTGGATATGCTCGATCCCACTAAACAATCTCATTAAAAAACAATACTATAGAAATGAAGCATAATATTAGTAACAAGATATGCATTTTAAAAATGAAAATATATAATCTTGAGAGAAATATAAGTAAATAAATAATTAATGAAATATGAGGTATTTATAGGAAGTAGTAAATCCATATGACCATTACAAATCAGACTATGAGAAGAGTAATATGGTCATTAGAATAGTCACCTAACCATTCAAATACTAATCTGATTATATGGAACATTAAACTGAATATTAGAATATTATATCAACCAATAATAGGAAAAAATAATATTTTTGTATCTTATAAAAAGAGAATATGATATTTTTAAAGCATGGTATAGGTAAATGAATGTCTTAAAATTGGAAAATTAAGATTTTTTTTCTATAAATTAATTTTTTTTTTAATTAGACATTTATAATACTTATATTGCAATAGAAAAATTATTTTTTAAAAAATATATTTATAAATTAATATTAAGTGTTATTATAATGATTATATATTTTTATGATTCCATAAGTACTTTTTCAATGTGTCAGAAAATTTATCTTAATATTAAAATTGATATTTTTAAATAAATACTGGTTTTATTTAAAAATAATTTTTATTGTATTTAAAAGAATATTTTAAAAAATTTGATTTCATTTTTGAAGTCTACTTGTAAAAAAACTATGGGTTGATTTTTTTCGAAAATAGTTTAATTTTTTGTGAATAGTGAATGATGTTAAAATAAGGTATTTTACATTATAAGCTAAATAAAAAAATTATTGAGTCATGGATGGTGTAATAACCCACTATTTCAAACTAATGTTCACTATTTACTTTATATAGTAATAATAATCAGTAATCTTGGAATTCTTTATACGAAATAATAAACTAATTAATAGAATATTCAAAACACCCCTCTCCTTCCTTTATAAATACCTCACCTCACCACCACTTCCCCTCAAAACTTCTAAGAATTAGAGATTAAAAAAATTATGTCTATTTCCCTTAACAATCCTCTCCCCCATTTCATAGGGATTATTTTCTTATCCAAATATCATTCTAAGGTTCCTTAAGAAGTATTTCAGGGATCAAATATTTAAAAGATGATATTCTCTATTTACCTCTTTTAAATTCAATACTTTTTATACATTATACTCTCCTTTCTAATAAAAAATGAAATAATGAATCTAGTATCTTAAATATAATTGAATTTTATTTTTTTTCAATGCAATATCCATCTTCTACGCTCCCTTATTTAGTTTTCAAAATGAAAATATTATTTATGTATAGTTGGTTCACAGCCACCATGGACTACGCACTTTGTTTTTTTACACTACCTTAAAGGAAGGTCATAAAAATGTTATTGTGGTAAACTAATATGATAATAATTATAACATAACATAATTCATTTTCTATATAGTTTTAATGACAATTTAATTAAATAAAATGAATTTATTTTGTGATGGTCGATAAATCTGCCTAAATGAACTAATAGAATAATGTAAATTTTATTACTAAATAAATCATCCCTATATGCGAAAACAATATGATATTTGGGGCCATTTAAATTTATGTAATTATATTATTACCATTTACTCTCCATTCTAATTTTTTTTTTCATTTGAAAAGAACATTAATAGTTATTAACAAGTGATCTAACCTTCAAACCATGAAATGAATTCCCTTAGAACAACGAAATTAAATATCATATCTCATTGAAATGGTTACAAAGTAATGTAATGAAATTATAGAAAAAAATTGATAGAAAAGGTTATTAATTAGGTAATTTGTTTATTTATTTTGATAATCTATGATGTTAAGTGAAAGTGAATAATGATTCTATATCCCAATGAAAGGGATCTATCAAAACCACCCTTTTTCTTTAGGTTATGAAATTTATCACTCTAAATATTTTTTTCTCCCTATATTTATTAGTATGAAATGATTATAAAATATTGATATATTTCTCTCAAATATATAACTAGCTTATTCTACCTTCCTTTTATGGGGTAATATATTCCCTAAATTAATTTCTCAATTGCATTATATATGAAGTCTCTTTTTATTATGATATATGGCTAAATCATGAAACACATTTATTTCCATGGGTAATTCTTAATTTTATGACTTACAATTTATTTCCTTTTGTTATAAAAATAATTATTTTAATGTTATGATGGGTTCTCCTCGATAGTTCTACAATTCTTTGGGTAATTGTTTTCACTCGTGAGATGACATGTAAGGGACAATAGATTGAAACTAATCCACTATAGGACTGTGTACACCTTGTGAAATTGTCTTTTCCATTATCATTAGATTATGATTATGTAATTTTTTATATTTATAGAACATTACTATGTTTTTTTATCTTATGATACCATTTTCATTCTGTTGTTCTCTCGTGTGATTATTCATGAGTCTTCTCTTTATGATATCATGTTATGCCTTTTGATTGATATATTATTCTTCTCCATTATTTTTATTCCCATATTGGGCTTTGTAGCTCACCCATTTTTTATGTATTTACTAGATTATATAATCTAGTTTTATTAGATAAAATGTATTTATGAACTAATTATAGAGATTAAAATAAAAAAAATTACTTTAGTTCCATGTTTTTTTATTTTACGTAGTCTTCTAAAGATACTTTTCCTTTCAATCCTTTGTTTGTATTTATTATATATCTATGTTAAAATCCATGTAATAAAATGTGTAAAAGTCTTGGGTCACTATAGTTGGTATCAGATAATGGTTTAGTTATTTTTTGGGGTTATAACTAGAATACTTTAGTAGGAACCCTTGGGATAATTCTAAGTATAGGAAAATATAATAATGTTTAGTAAAGTATAGAGTAAGTGGTTTCTATGAAATTACATCCATGTCTAGATACAACTAGTGGATGTGGATTTGGAAACGTTGTACCTAGGGATAATAAACCTAAAAAGGGATATTTGGGTACTAACTCAGTCAGAATCTAGTGCATGGAAATGAGGCCTTACAACACATTTGGTTGGACACTCCTGGGAGATATGCTTTTTCAAACACATAAAAATTTATGAAATATTATGAAGGCCTTGAATGGATTGTTTGGTTAGAAATACAATAGAAAAATTACAATATATAACCTATATTGAAACACAGAAAATCGTTAGTTTGGATTTAAGTTTCATTTATAATGTATTCCTTCTATTTTCATAGTTTTCCTTTTTATGTATTTTTATGTATAACTATTCTCATCCATAAATTTTTTATTATTATAAATGACTAAAACCAAAATCAAATAGAGAAAGGTGGGAGAATTAACCATTCTTGGTTTCCAAATATACTATATGATTATAATTCAATTAGTTATTTTATATATTAAATGTTTAGTTGAACTATTCAAAAACATCTCAAAATAGAGGTTGAGTTATCTATGAGAATAAAAAACGGGGAAATTATTGCATCACAAGAATATAACTCCTCCTCAGTCAATGTTTATGGACTTGACCTCCTAGAAAATCATATCTTACTTCATTTAGTATAGTTTGATGTAATATCTGGAATGGGTTGGTTGTCCTTATATAAGTCCAACATCAACTATTGGGATAGGAAGATCACTATTAATATCACAATCCATCCTCATATTTAGTAAACGTATAAAGAGGGGGAAGAATTACCCTGAGAATATACTACTCATTTGTGGATATTATGACTTTATAAAAAAGAATATCTAGAAAAAATTATTGAAAACAATGAGAAATTATTTATTGAAGACATTCTCATTATGAGGTATTATATTAATGTATTTTTTGATGAGTTTATAGATCCTCCTCTTGACTGGGATGCAAATTTATAAATTTAACTTATACTTGGATATCTACCCATATCCAATAATCCTAATATAATGGGTACCATTGAGTAATAAAAACTAAAGAAGATGTTATAAGAGAATATAGAAAAGGGTATTATATGCCTGAATGTTTCACCATGGGGTGTTTTGGTCATCCTCATCAAGAATACGGATGGGTCAACGAGCCTCTGTAATGATTATAATGATATCAACAAAATAATGATAAAGAAAAATTATTCCATACAATATATCGAATAACTTTTCAATCAAATACATTGGGATTATTATTTATCTATGATGGAATAGTAGTTGGAATATCACCAATTAAAGGTGAAGAAGGATGATATTCCCAAAATTTTCTTTCAGATAAGATATGGACACTCTACGTTCATAGTGATTCCCTTCAAAATCTCTAGTTATCCTAATATTTTCATGGACATAATAAATTGATTTTTTTGATATAAACTCAAAAAATGTTTGGTAGTCTTTATATATGTTATTATGATATACTCGAAGAGAAAGTAGGCTCATGGGGATAATTAGAATACTATGGTAAAGACATGTTTAAATGATAATAAATATAAAAAGGATAATAAATATTAGGTTTGTATAGATGAAGTTTCATTCTTAGGGTATGTTATCACTAGAAAAGATATATATTTGGACCATTCTTGGACAAAGTAAATTAAATATTGACACAAAATAGTATCTATAATAATGATTTTTAGTTTCCATAAAATAGTAGGTTATTATCAACCATTTTTGATAAACTTATCATGATTTTATAACCTATTAAAAAAATATCTGGGAAGGGAGTAAAGTTTATCTAGACTAATAAATGTGAAGATAACATAAAATAATATTGAAAGAGGTTTATAATTATAATATTACTTACAATACCCACAAGTAGGGAACATTTATTGGTATATAATAATTCCTCAAAGAATATATCAGGTTGTGTGGATATGTAAAATGATAATGTGATAACCTAAACCTCAAGGTAGTTGAAAGTACATAAGAATAACTACATGATGCATGATATATATTTGGTTGTAGTAATATTAACATTGATAATCTAGAAGTATGGTCATTATATAGAGAAGTGTGAAACGTATATTAATCATAAGATCCTCATGTATATATTCACACAGAGGGTGATAAATATGATCCATTAAAGATGTTTAGAGATGATAAAGGGAAATGACTACTTAATACACTATAATCTTGGGAATGAAATTAAATTAGAAGAATCTATAAGTATAAATAAACTAAAAATATTATCATTGAGGATAATTTAGAAGTATCCAATCTTCTTATACTTGTAGAGGATGGAAATTGGAATTATAATGGAAGTAACATCATTATTCCTTTATCAGATAATTGTTTAACCATCCCTTATAGAGAAGATAAAGATTGATCAAATTGATGATTCATAAATATAGAAAAAGGTGTAAGATATAAGAAATGATAAATCCTCAGAGTTAAAAATTTATGAAAAAGGGGTTGTAATATTTGACTCCTAACTATTTCTAACATCAAATACTAAAATAAAAAAGGATTTATTGATTGATGCACATAGCTTGACCATCTCCAAACACCTAGAGAGGGTGATGATGTATCAATATATATAAGATAAGTATAGGTGGGATAATATGAAGTAATAGATTAAAAAAATATTTATTAAAATTACATTAATGTTAGTAGGTGAAGGATTAAATTTAAAATTACAAGGGGATGATAAAATTATTACCCATACCAACATGGAAGATGGAAACTATCACCCTAGACAATGTCACATGTCTTCCAAAAAAATACAAAAGAAATAATACTATATGGGTTGTGATGAACCATATTATAAATACTGTTCATTTGATCATTATTATAGAGGAATTATCACTTTATCATCTTGAATGGATATACATTAGAGAATATGTGAGGCTATATAGAACACTATTTTTGATTGTATCCTATCGGGATATGAGATTTACCAATGTATTTTATAAAACATTCAAATATACTCTAAACACTAAATTTAAATTCAATATAACTTATCACCCTAAAATAATGGCCAAATATGGGAATATTATCCTAAAACTATAAGACATGTTGATAGAATAATTAATGTAATTAAATGTTTAATGGGATCAACATCCTCCTCTTTTTGAGTTATCATACAATAACAGCTTCCAATCATGATTCTAAATGGATCCATAGGAATCCTTTTATGAGAAGAGATGTTTCAAACCAATGTGTTAGGATGAAGAGGGTGAACACAATCTGTAGTGATGTGAAATGGTTGTGGAAATGGTATAAAATTTTATGAACATTCAATAGAACAACTGGGATGCTCCGGGAGGAAAAAAGACCTATGCCGACAATAATCGATGAGACCGGGAGTTTGAGGTTGGATATAAAGTGTTATTCTACATATATCTATGGAATATATTGGTGATATTTTATAATAAGTGAATGTTAATCCCCATGTAAATCATCCCCTTTGATATTCTTAATTACATCGTAGATTTGGCTTATCAACTAGCACTCCTATAGGCCCTTTCTTAATTACATGACACATTCCATGAAACCTATTTATGATATACATACTATATCCCTCAAATATACTAAATTCATAGGTGGTACATCTTGAAAATGATATATTTTATAAGGAGAAACCATTGAAGATCTTTAATCCTAGAGAAAAGTTTATACGCAATAAGACAACTCACCTATTCAAAGTACAATGGTGAAACCATAAGTATAAGGAGGATTCATGGGAACTGAGGGAATCCATGAAGTAGAAGTACGCTCACTATTTTTTCACCTTAGTATGTAAAAATAAATTTCTAATGAAAATTTTGATGAGGGGGTATAATGGAATGACATAGAATTAACCAATTGTATTTCCCTTCTGAATATATATAGTTTCATCATACTCAGTAATGCAGTATTATATAAAGAAAATGTCCTACAAGATAGAACCAAAAAACATTAATGATAATAATTTTTGAATTAAATTAGTAGAATAATTATTCCCATAAAAAATGAATATATTATTGTAGGATAAAAAATAGAAAATAAGATAACTATAATATGAAATTTTGGATCAGTTCAATCACCTAGAATAATCAAACTCACGAACAACACTACATAAATGAAGTAGAATATTAGTAATTCAATATGAATTTTGAACATGAAAGAAAATAATCTTGAGAGAAATATAATTTAATTAAGTATGAATGAAATATTACGTAATTATAAGAAGTAGGGGACCCATATGATTGTTATAAATTTAACTATTAGAATGGTAACCTGAATGTTGGAATAGTAATTTGACTATTAGTAATAGTAAACTAAATTTAAGAATAGTATCCTCACATATGTATGTATAAAAAAATATTTAGGGATCATATAAATAGATAATATGATATATTTATACAATGGTTCATGTAAATGAATTTTTTTAAAAATGATAAATTAAGAGTTTCTATTTTTATAAAACAAAAAATGTTTTAATTACGCTTTTATAATACATATAATGATTTAAGAGAAATTATATTTTCATAAAATGGATTTTTAAAACAATATTATTTTCTGCTATAATGATAAGTCAATTTTATGGTATTATACATATTTTTTCAAAGGGTCAGAAAATTGATCATGATAATAAAATGGATATTTTTCAAATTAATAAGGATTTTAATTTAAATTTTATTTCTCATATTTAGAAAATTATTTATATAAAATGGATATAATTTTTTGAATCTAAAAATTTCTACATGTTTAGAATTAATTTTCAATATTTTTTTAAAATAGTTGAATTTTTGGTGAATAGTGAAATACAGTAAAATGTAGTATTTGACATTATAAGATAAATACATGATTTTTTTGAGTCCTAGAAGATGTAATACCTGATTAAAATGAACCAAAATGAATATTTTACTATATATACTAAAAAGAATCAATACTATTGTTATAAGTTTAGTAAAATAAAAAACTAATGAATATAATATTCTAAAACACCCATATATTCCCTTATAAATACCACCCCTTCTCCTCAAAATTTTTAGGACTAGTATAATGCCAAATTTAAACCCATTTACCATCCAAGTCCTCTCCCCCATGTACTATATATGATGGTATAATCATAAAACCATTCCAAGGTTCCTTAATGATTATTTCATGGATATGACATTTAATAGGTAATATTCTCAATTTACATCTTTTAAATTAGTTCCATCTTCTACCTTCACCAAAAATACATTATACTACATGAAATAATGACTCCATTATTATAAATATACTATAATGTTACTTTTTTACTAGAATATTTATCTTCAACCCTCCCTTATTTAGATTACAAGATGTAAATTTGTTTACAATATGGTTTTTTCACAACGTCCATGAACAACACACTTCGTTTTTATCCCCCACATTCAAGGTGGGTAATAAAAATATTTGTCTAGAAAAATAATATTATAATACGTATAATATAAATTAATTCAGTTTTTAATCGTTTAATGACCATTTAATTAAATAAAATGAATTTAGATCACGAAGTATAGTAAATCAGCCTAAATGGACTTACTGAATAGTGTTAACATTTTTACTAAAAGAATCGTCCATATGTCGTAATAAAAATATATATTTGGATAATTAACATTTATGTAAGTATATTAATTCTATTTAATTTCACTTTGAGAGTTGTAGTATCATTTGAAAGTAACTTCAATATTTATCCACCAGTGATCCAACCTTGAAACCATAAAACTAAGACCCTCTGGATCATGAAATTTAACTTTATATATCATTGAAATAGTTATAAATTATCATAATAAAAAAAAAAAAAAATGTGGAAGGTTATGAATTAATTAATTAATTAATTTCATTATCCAAGATATTTAGTGCAGGTGCATAACAATTCTAGAACCTAAGGTAATGGATCTCTCCAAACTACCCTTTTTATATGGGTTATAACATTTCTCTATCTGAATAACTTTATCTCCCTCTTTGTTGTTGTGGAATGATTAAAAATTTGATATATATGTATCTCACATATATACCAAGCTTATTTTACCTTCCTTTGATAGGGTAACATATTCCTTAAGTTCATTTCTCAAATTCCTTCTTTATGAAATCTCCTTTGATTATGATATGAGACAAGATCATGTAGCCCATTTCATTCCAAATCTAATAATTATATTTATACATTATGATTGATTTAATTTTTTGGAACACAAAATCATGTACATGTTATGATGGGTTAAACCAAATAGTTATACAATCCAATACGTAATGTTTTTATCTCATGAGATGATATGTATGTGATTAGGGAGTGGACCAAATCGATAATGGGACTTTGTCCACCATGTGATGTTGTCGTAGAGGTTATCTATGAATTATGATTTTTTCATGTTTTATGTGGAAACCAAATTACAATGTTTCCATGATCTTATGATACCATGTTCTTTATGTTGTGCTTCAATATGATAATTCATGTTCCTTCTCACTATAGTATCATGTTATATCTTTTGATTGATATGTTATGCTTCTCTGTCATGTTTATTACCTTAATAGGATTTTTAGCCTGCCCCTTTTGTTTATATATTCCCCAAGTTATTCTATATAGTTTTAGGGGATCAAAGGGATTTACGAGCTTGTTGTTGATATTAAAATAGAGTAGTTTTACTTAGGTTTTTGTTTTTGTTTTATGTACCTAGTGTTCAAAATATGCTAGTCTTATCGATCCTTTGGTTGTATTTATTTTATATTTGTGTTATAAATCATTTAATAATATCTGTAAAAGGATTGGGTCTCTATACCATTGAACTTATTTTTTTGGATAAGCTTGAAAGTATTTATTGTGGCTATATTTTTTTCCATGGAGGACTTATCTACTATAAATACCCATTGAAAATAAGATTTTCATCCCAAAAGGAATACTCTGTCACTCAATGATATGTAACAAAGAATAATCAAATATGATATAACACAAAACCTCTTCCCTACATTCTACATGACTAAATATTATCTTCTCTCATTTTTCCAAAATCTAGTCATTTTTTCATTTAATTTTTTTATTTATAATTCAGACATCAGTTTTAAAATTCTTTGATTATAAATATGGTCTTTGAGATTCGAATATCAGTTTTCAAGTTTTTGGGTTCCATATATGATGTTCATAATCAATAAAAAATTAAAGGTATACATTTAAACTCTTTTTAAATAGTTTATGATTTTTTAATCGTTATTTAATTAAATTGTTTCTTAGATTATTTAACTTATTTGGTTTTACTAATCTATGAATATTGATTTATTGATTATATTTAAAAAAATTATATAGTAAATAAAAATATTTTCTGTAAATTATAATGTTGAAATTTTTAAGATTATAATAAATAATAATTTATAATAAAGTACTAAAAATTTATTTTAGTGATAAAAAATTATCTAATATGACAAGAAACAATATAAAATAATGAATATATTATTTATTAAAATATAGTGAATAAATTAGTTTAGATTAATACAAAATATTAAATAATCAATTAATTATAAATTAATGTAAATTAATGTAAATCGAAATAAACATTAAAATTTTCATTAAAGTTTAAATAAATTTTTATAAATTGTTATAAATTAATAGAAAAAATGACAATAATTAATCAGGTAAATACAATGATTTTCATAAAAATTATATAATATATTATGATAAAATTTATTATAAATTAGTATATTTATGTAAATCAGTATATAAATTTGTATAAATTTGTATAATTTAATATAAATTATCTTAAATTAGTAAAAAAAATAATGAATATACTAGTATAAATGAATATAAATTAGTTTAAATTAGTGTACAATATTATAAATTATATTATGTACAAAATATTGTAAATTAAAATAAAATTTTCTAAATTAATATTAATATTAATAATTATTATTAATTATAAATAGTCATTATTAATTGTTATAAATTTGTACAAATAAATTTTTTACAATTAATAAATCAAATATTATTATATTTATAAATGATAAAAAAATAAATTATTATAAACTTATATAAATTAATAAATTAATTTTAATAAATTTTGAATAATTTAATTATTATTATTATAAATTAATATAAAATGATGAATATATTAGTATAAATTACTATATACTATTTTATATTAGTCCAATTAGATATAAATTATTACAAATTGTAATAGATTTTTAGCAATTAGACTAAGTTAGTCTAACATTGTTTAATTGGTATAAATTGTTACGAATTGTTATGAATTATTATGAATTATTATTAATTATTATTAATTATTATTTGTTATTATAAATTGGTAAAAATAAATTTATTATAATTAATAAAACATAAAATAAGTTTTAAAAAACATCTAAAAAATAAATTATCACAAATAATAATATAAATTTATGGAAATTTACATAAATTTCAATATGTTAGTTTAAATGAATTAAAAATATTTTAAATTTCTATAAATTAGTAAAAAAATGATTATATGAGTACAAATTATTATGAATTTATGTAAATTATTTTAATTCAGTATAAGAATCAATAAAAAAATTATAAATTGATATAAATTATTATAAATTTTTATAAACTATTATTAATTATTTTAAAGTTGTAAAAAAATAATTAATAATATAAATACTAAGATATTAATTAAATTTAGAATAATGAATATAAAAATTAGTATATGATTTGATATAAATTATTATAAAATAAAAGAATATATTAGTATAGATTGTTATAAAAAAAAGTTGTATAAATTTGTTTAAATTATTGTAAATCATTATCAATAACTATGAATTGGTATAAATTATTATAAATTATTTTAAATAATTATTGAGTAGTATAAATTAGAATAAATTAGTTTAAATTCATAAAAATATATACCCACTCAGTTATACAGTTACATCACACCGCATGCCAAGTTTTTAGGTGGCCTAATGGCCAAAAATGGATTCTAAACTACTAATTAAATGTTGTACGACCAATATCTAGACATAGTTTAGGAATATCCCCCTATTTATCATACATATCATACATCACACCCATATGCTACATCTTCCCCCAACCCATACATGATGTTATCCTCCCATGCTCAAATTAGTTAAAAATACACCACAAAAAAATGTTTTTTGTTTATCTATAAATTTATAATAATTTTTAAGAAACAATATTTTATATAATATTTTACAAATTAATTAGATGGTCATTCAATGAAAAAAAATTGAAATATTTTTTTATAGTTTTATATAATAAACTAATTTATATTGGTTTTTAATTAACATTGAACCCAATAAATAGACACCGAGTTTCATTATGAGATCATAATTGAATAAATCATTGAAAAAAATTATAATGGATCTAGTATGAATCTTTTCCAAATTGAATGTCTCAAATCATTTATATCATTTTCATCATCAAATACATAATTTCATTCAAGTTGATCAAAAAAGTTTCTATATAAAGATATATTATCTCTAGATATTTGAAATATTTGATAATTTTGGGATTCATCTATTGTGTTTTTTTCAAAAAGATTATATTTTTTTGTATCAATATGGTGAATGAAATTCAGAATAAGATGAAAATGTTTTAGTTTCATATTCATCACATTTTCAACGTTTAGTATATGAGGTTATTGGCCCATTATTTTATGAAATGGAAACTTGAAATGGTAATTAAAATCTCGAATTGGAACTATCTTAGTTTTATGAGTTAATAAAATCTATCGAGGTTGAATTATATTATAGTTAAATGATAAGTAAAATCAATTTTGTTATAAACATTATGGATATTAAATCAAATTTCGAAATTTCTAATAGTTGTTTCAATAAAATTCTTTCATTGGATATATATTTGTTTCCTGATGGAAATATCTTGCCTGTAAATATCTATGAAAGAAAACAAGTTGGTTCGTAATTTGGGTAATTGTTTTCAGAATATACATGCATGTTCAGATGATTTTATCTTTTATTATGGTTAAATGGGTCATTAATTTGTTGTCCAAGAAGTTAAAAATGATGGTAAAAAGAGGTTAAATAAGAAAATTCATGATTTTTCATATTAAATAGTTGTGGTATTTTCTGATTACACCTATATTGCAATGTCTATTTATGTCCCACAACACAACTCTATTCTTGACATGAAAAGGTCCCAATATTTTTATTAGTAAAATATTAAACCATAATTTTGATAGAGATTCCTAGAATCACTTTGATATCGTTCATCCATTTTTTCTTTAGGACCTCATGACCCATGATTAGTTATTTTTACTAATGTTTTATATCCATTATGTGCTTACAAAAGTCAATATTATTGATGGGTTGTTTTCATAACTCCATACAACTAATCTCCATTGATTCTTATGAAGAAAACATATATATAAATTGAGTGTTACTAATTACCAAACATCAGAATAATAATATTGATGTTTATTTGAAGCAAATAATTTCTAGGTTATTTTTATTATGGACTGACATTAATAATGCATTTGATGTGGATACAAAATAGATTTTTATAATGATACCCACATTAATGTGAACAATCATTAAATTCCCAAAAAATGTTTTATTATCTCAATGGTGTACACATGGTCCAAAATCTTGCCTAAACTACATGAGTGACAGAAAATCATTTATACTTTTAAATAGAATAAAACCTTTTCTATAATCATCAAATATTTATTTTTTAAAATAATCTTTTATAATGGAATACTAATAATTTGACAAGTTATATAATTGAAAGAGATAGACCTCCAAAAGTTCACTCAAGTATTCTATTAAAATATATCGTCAATTCATCACAACCAATTACATTTTTCCCAACTATAATCTAATAAAACTGGGTGTATTTGGGAGAGTGTATAAGACATAGTATTTGTTGGGGCATGCCATATTAGACTGATTTTTTCTTCGTCCACATGTTAATTGTATTATATATTAAGGAGAACTATTTTTGATAACATAATTCATACCATGTTAATATTACCGGTAAGTTTATATATAATATAAATTCATTTTTAGATCCTTCCCAAACATATAGTCTTCCTAAACATAAGTAATTTGAAAATGACATATCATATAATTTAATGAAGCCCAAATCATCATATTAAATATATAAATAAATACAATAATTATTCTATTAGTGGAATGTAGATTAGATATTATCAAATTCTTATGCCTCTAATTTTTATCACTGTATTATAAATAGTAATATTAACATAATAACAATTCATTATAGTCATTTCATAATGAGATATTATTGATGATTGTATTTATTGGGATATTGAATTATTATTTTTAGGATGTGTTGATGGAAATATATATATATATATATATATATATTATTTGTGTAGCCAGGATAGATTTTGATAAACTGAGTATACTGTAATAATTTATTGTTCAAATTTTATGTAAATAAGAAAAATAAATTACACTTCCTTTCTTTGATTCAAAGGAACTTTTAATATTGCATTTTACATATAAATAAAAATTTTATGAGACAATATATTTTTGATGAATAGACCGATATGAGAGATATATAGAAAAAATAATAAAGACGTTATGTATCAAAGAATCAGTTTAGGGGTAAATTACATAATCATATTTTTTGGAGGAAATTTAAAATTTTAAATCATGTTATATTCAATATAAATATACTTTAAAATATAATTTAATCTATCAAAAAGAGTGAAATATTGAATATTTCATAGACCATCGATTATCACTATTTAATCAACCAATTATTAGTTATGGTGGTGATCATGATCAATTAATTTTTTATGATGAGAAATATAGGGATCATATATATACACTGCTCAATTATGATGAAATGAAATGATTTATATAGTAATTGATACTTTTTCCTTTCTTAAAATATGTAATAAAATTAAATTTATATTAATTATTTTGTAGATTATAAGATGACCATATATGAAAAAATACAAACATTAAACTAATTTTTCTTGAATAATATCAAAAATTTATGTTTTCCTACTGGTTTCAAGTACTGCTAATTTTAAATTTATTGTGGTTGAACATATAGAATCAATTTTCAAATTCATGTAATTTTTTATTTTTTATTTTAGAAAGTAATGAAAAATGAAAATAAAATTGATATTTGATTATGTGCACTGTGTAACCGACCATCTAAATTGTTTTAATCATTTATTGGGTATGTTGTTAATGAATTTCAATTTCATAAATGCACATATAGTGACTAAAAAATCAATAAACTGTGGTATTTTTTTGAAATAATCTCACAAAAAGAAATTGAAGTCTAATTTTTTTGAATAATGGATCAAATAATCGAGTTAGGTTATTTGGGGTAAAATTACATAATAATGTTTAAATTTCATTGGTTTGATACTGTTTGAGGGTTATATGTTCATTCAGGACTTGAAATCATGGAACTTAGATATAAAAATTTACATATAGAAAATGAACCATTTATATTAGAATGTCAACTTTATTTTTCAATTTCTTGAGATACGTAGCGAGATTTAATTAACTAGTGGAGTGTGATAAAAAATATTTCTTGTGAAAATTAGTTTATAGAAAATGAATGTAGTTCTACTGAAGTGAAATATATTTAAAACATTTAATGGACATTTCCAAATATATCTTCTTCATGAAGATATATTGATGTCGATGATGAAACCCCATAATTAAGGTTTTATGTTGTTGATAATATCAAATATGCAATCAATGAATTTGAAATAACAATCGATGATAAATTGAATCATGTATAGAAATTTATAATTCTAAGGAGTAAGACAAAGACATAGAAATATTTGGATATGAAAATGATGATGAAGAAAGATGAATTAAATTCTAGTTATGTTATAATAAGTATATATTGTTTTATTCAATATAAATTTCTAATTTTATTAATTTATATATGTATTGAAAATTATTTTCAAATAACAATTTTTTTCTGGTGGATGGAGATGATATCGATGAGCTATTTTATTCCATCACTATTTTTTCTCTTCTCAATGATTAGTCTAATAATCCATCATCCAATCCATAGGATGCTACCACTGTAAAATTTACTAATATGGGTCACAATATTTCCAAATTAATGACTTTAGACCATATTTACAATTGGTTTTTATCTCTTTATTTTAATATATTCTTATGAAAGTATGTTCAATAGTTTATTAAAATTATTATTCATTAATTTTTTTATATACCAATTCCTTGATTAAATTTATTTTCTATCTATTATTTTACATTCAATTGTTGGGAATATTTGTGTGATTCTATGGAATAACTTTTCTTGGACATGGTGTATTGTGGGATCCGAATTCCATTGACGTTTGACATTCCAGGGTCAATCATTTTATGGTATGTAAATTTATAATATATTGTTTAAAAAATTAATTTAATTATTTACTTAACATTATTAATTATTTGTATGTTTTATTGTCTTTGGTCGATGATATCTTGAGATCCTCTATCATAGAAGCATGAGACATTTCTATATATGTGTTTTTTCATCAGTTTTTACACAGTCTTTGAAATAGATCCACAAAGAAAGATTATTATTATTTTTACCATAATTACTTCTATCATTGACCTAACTTCGTCCCATCCAAGTATTGGAATCAATTGTAACCCTATTAGATAAGATAGAACTATCATAAAATCTCATCATCGAGTCAAGAAACTGAGAGAGGTATACAACCACACCTTGAGTGGGGAGTCATGATTTTAGTATTCATCATTGAAATATGGAATTTATTTATTAATTTATTTATATGTACTATTAATGTAAAATTATTATGTTGTATTTATGTAGGATGTTATTATTCCTAGTGTTATAGAGTTTGATATTTATAAGTGGATGTACACTGATTCTACTACATGTGAGATTACCGATTACATATAGTGTCAGATTTTGGTAAGTGTTTTATTTTATTTTTAAAAAAATTAAATATTTTTAACTATTTAAATTTATAATTAAATTTGAAATATACATAGGAGGCTTAAAATTCTAATGCATGAGAGATTCAGGTATATACTGAGGGTGTTACCACCTATGAGTCATGTTTCGATGAGGCATCCAGTTAGTAGGAAACCATGCATGGTATCGTGAAAGGATAGGAGATCATAACTAGTTTGTGATCAAGTATTTCCATTTATTATGTTGTTTCAACTATTTACATAGTGGGTTCCCATGACCTGACTATGTGGTACTTTTGATTATCGCATCGTTTATACATGTTTTATATACATGATGTTTTATTACCATTATAGTGTAGATATTTCTACACCCACTAATTAATGGTAATTTCCATTGATTAATTTTCGTATCAATTGTTTATAGTAGATCTCAGGATATAATTAGAACCTCAAGATAAAATGACATTAATCTTAAACAATAGTATTATGGTCTAGATACATTTTACTAACTGGAAATAGTAAATTTTTGACTATTAGATGTTAGGGGATCATAATAATTGAGACATATTCTCAGGAAGTTTGCACTTGGTGATCTCTAGTAGTGAGATCATGAGGACAGACCCGCCAATATGAACACTACATGTTTTTGGTGTCATTGGTTGTTCGTATCTATGGACATGTGTATGGGTATACTAACATGGGATCATTCCCAATTTGTGCCATTTCAATGTGAAAAATGATGCAAGTAATAAACCATAATATTGAAATCGCGGAGAGGTATCTTGTGTTGGGTGCATCATTGGTGGAATGACATTGGTTGAATGGTTAATAAAGGATTTGTCACTATCGGGTTATGGAAGTTATATATCTCATACCTAGTTGATCTGGAAGGTGTTACCTTCATAAGTCTTTAAAAAAGAAATTGAAATGTAAATCCATCTGGTTAGATCAAAAAATAAAAAAATAATGAAAAGGAAAATGTCACAAGTGTGTTTCCAACTTTATGAGATATTTATAGACTAAGATATTATAGTACACAATAAGTATTCGTAGGATGGTTGTCATTTTTTTGACACTCCTATCTCTTTTGGGGTTATGATGGGTTGCTAGACTCCATTAATGGTTTGCGAATTTTATTCACTACTATTGAGATAAGGGCTTATAGGGTCATGCACAATAGCGTATTCAATAATCCATCCTATTTAGTTTAATAGGTATATTGGACATGGTGGGCCCCACAATGGGGTTTGATCATTTTCCAAGGTATCGATCCCCCAATGAAATAAATAAATTCATTATTATTAAAATTATGAATAATTGAAATTGAAATTATTTAAAATATTTACAAGTTAATTAAATATGAGAAAATAGTTTTTGAATTAATATTATATTTTAATATTCATGTTTCATTTAATATTAAGTGCGAATGGTGAGTCAAGTTAAATCTCTCAACATTATAACATAATATATATTTTATATATTACACATAAGTGGTAAAATAATAAATAACATTGACACATTTTAGTCCTCCATTATTATGTATTTAGTGTACATTAAATAAATGGGGTTTGGGGAACCCAATCAGGTATTTAGAAACTCTACTATAAATATAGAGAAAGGATCTCTCCACATGGACTATTCATTAATTTATGATTGAGAGCCTATCTCTACTCCCACTTTCTATAGGGAGAGTTTCTTCCTCTCGAGTGTCGATCAATGTTACGCCTTCATGTATCAAAGGTAGAGGATGACAGTGATCATTAGGACGTGGAAGATATCAGTAGATCACCATGCTAACACCCATATTTCAATGATCGACACTATTATGGAGTTTTTAAGTTTTTTTGGATGATCTAGATGTATCCTTCTATGAATCGTTCATGAAACGATCATCATCTACAATTTGTAGTCGATTTTAGCTTCATATATGAATAGGTATGTTCTCATTTGTAATTTATGTGCTCTTTGAATTTATGTGAGATCCTCGAACCATACTGGGGCTCGGCGATAAGTTTCAGCATCCCGATGATGAAAATTTTTAAATTCACAGGCCCATAGACTTTTGTTGTGATCCCTAGTACCTAGGTCAACCATCAAGGACCCTCTCTCCACCCGCATTTCCATGATCTCTGTACCACCATGCCTCTTTCTCGGTAGCATACTATTGTCCCGTCAGCATATCGGGCACCACTACAACCATCGCCTCAGTCAGCCACCATGTGCACCACTATAAACTTGTAGTGATCTTCCCCCTACGGTGAGTGACCTCTATCTGCCTCATTCCATTCAGATCTGACAAAGTTCATTTCCCCTTCGGCTAACCGAATCTGTTGTAATACTGCCCAAGAAGAATTCTCCCCAGATCCCGACACTTTCCTACTAGCATACCCCCAGTGTGATGCTCTTTCCAGCCACAAGTCTCCACCCACAGTGTTTCCCCAACCATCATGAGAGAAGACGATCGCCGCTAGGTCTTGATAAGACCCTTCCACTCGTGAAATCTTGTCCTTGTCGCTGCACCGGGTAGCCTCTTCAAGCCGGCACTGACCAGATCAATAATTGGCCCCAGCCTGGCTGTCGATTAGGCATGAGGCGATTTTCTGGACCCGAAATGCCCAATACAAAGGCCCAGACGGGTCTGGATAACCCAAAATGGCTTTGGGTGGACCTATATGGCCAATAAATTCCAAGAACAGGCTTTTCCCAGTCTATTATGGGTCTGCATGTTTCGGTGCAACTCGCAATGGCTCATAGCAGGTGTTTTTAGGCCTAGGTTAAATTAAATTGAATAATAATTTTAATTTGGGTTCAATTAAATTAATTAATATATTAGTTATGTTTTAAAATACTAATTTTAATACCCATATAAATTAATATAATTTTGGTTAAAAATTAAATTAATTATGGGACTGAAGAACAATTAAATTATTTGAAGTATTTAATTTATTAAATAACAGTTATATTTTATTTAATGAAATTTAATTTTATCACTCTTTATTTTTACCAACCTACTATTCTTAAGAACTGAAAAAAAAATATGTATGCATTTAATTATTTAATTATTTAATTATTTTAACTACGTGCATGCTTTCTAATTAATTAAATGGAGGTTTGCATATCATCTTTAGTTTTATTCAAAATGTATAAGGGCCAGCACACCTAAATCCATGTAATGTACTTTATACCCCAAGTCCCCAATGCCTGTGCATGAGTAATTTTTTATATTGGATGAAGACGGTGTATGACATGGACCCCACTAAGATGAGGTGGTGTACATAGACCAAGATAATTCAAGATGTGATATGGACCCTGTCAAGATGATGTGGTACTCTAATATGTGCCATGGGACCCACCAAGATGAGGTGGTACTCCAAGGCATGATGTGGACACCTCTAAAATGATGTGGTACTTCATATGAGAAGCAGACATACAGGACGGGGTGAGCTATATCAAGAGTCTAGCGACCACTCAAGTATGATGCCCCTGAGTCATTTAGATGCTCAAGACCAGTTGGGTAGTAGTTTACCCTTATTAATTTATTTATTGTTTTTTTCATGCTCTTACAGCAGGAAAAGTACATAAAATAACAAATAATGAAACGAATAAAGAAGTGATGTATCTTTTTCTATTAATGTTTAGTTGTGAACATGAAAAAAAGATGAACATGATTAATAGAAATGAATTAAATTCATCGATATAAATAACCAAAAAAACCATAAAATTAATATTATGTCTTAATCACCTTCAATCATTCAAATTTAAACAAAATCGGGTGTTTGGAGTGTCGTTCATGCCAAAGATGAGGGTGCCCCACACCACTGGGGAGTTCTTATAAGAGTAGTGGGTTGACTTAACTAAAATTGCAACAAAAAATATCCAAATATAGCTTTTTTAATTTTAGAGGCAATCTTTGAGTAAATAAATTATTGATTTTAAAAGGTGGGAGTTCACTCAATATATCAAGGAACCACAAGTTAATGCAGTTGGTCAGCCAAACGCCTACCTGGAACCCTCTATGTAGTGGAATAAATAAGGATTGTAGAGTATAAGAGGATTTTCATGGAACGTTTCCACTAAAATACTCAAGAACCAAAGTATTCTGATTCTTGTACAAAGGGTTCCTAAAATTCATTAAAAATAGTGGGCACATTTATTGATTAAATTAATCAGTACTGTCTAATTCAGTAATCAACATAAAATTACAAATCTTTTAAAGATTATTTTTATAGAAAAATGGCAAGTAGTACCATAAGATGAACTGAAATAAATATTGGATAAAGATTATGTCCAAACTAGCATTAATTTCCAAGTGTAGAACAGGCACTTGCACATAATACTACTTTATCAGAAATTCAAGGTGCTCATGTCCCTACCTATTAAGACACCTTAGAAGCATGGGTGTAAAATTTCTTACAAGGTACTCATGATTTTATCATATGATGGTTATGTTATATTGATATAATCAATGACTAATATTTGTTGTGGATACAATATCAGATCAAGGATGATATAACATTTAGTCTCATCTCCATGAATTTTACGAGGAGAAAGTGAAGCAAGAATTGAATGTGATTATTACACTAGATTTGTGTAAACATTAAATTAAGACTACGATATTTCATGGCATACCATTCTTAAAATTTTTCACCCAATAACTCTATTTTCATTTAAGGATACAAAAAAACATTATATAGTAAGTGATTCATTACCTTTTAGGTATGGTACTCCAAGAAATAAGAATATTAAAGTATCTTCTTTAATTATTATGGTAAATAAACTAGATGACAAGGCGAAAAGGACAATAAAAAGTTACATCAAAGGAACCTTCATATTATCCTTCAAAGAAATGAATTTGGTTATTTAGTAAGAGTTTATTTTCATCACATATTTTAAGTAATTATTGGAATTTTTAGAAAATGCAATAAACAGAATTGAATAAAAACAAACTCAATTTTCCTTCAGTGTATATTCATCAAATAGAAGTGTTGTTTCTGAAATACTTCTTGGGTATTAAATACAACATGCCTTTCATATGTATTGAAATACACTAACCAAGTAAGTATAGAAACATTACACAAAGTAAGGTGTCTTCTCTAAGAAACTAAGAATGGGTGATTCCTAAGTCAGTTATGAGAAGCACTAAACTTCTAATTGCTAAATGAATGATTATAGTTTAAAAAGATGTCAAATATAACAAAAAAAATTTATATCATGACCTTTGGACATAATGAGACATTATTCCAGGTTCATGAATGAATGATTTTTGTGGTAACATACTCAAGAAATAGATCAGTGGTACTTGAATCATTATTAATAACTTATTAATATATAAAATTTAAGATTTTCCCTTTTGTGATGAGATAGTTTTAATTCAGGAAAAAAAAAACTAAAGTTTGACATCAAGGATATACCCAGTCTGGTATTTAGTCTCAACACAACTAAACACATTTTGTATAATCAACATTTTTAGTTTGGACAAAAAAACCATTAGAAATAAGGGTATGTCACAAATATTATGGAATTAGTTCCGTTAGGGAGAATGAAATATTCAAAGGGAAAGCTAGTGGAAAAGGTACTTCATAAAATTCCTTTATGATATTAAGGAACTATAAAGTAAAGTATAAGCATCGTTAAAAGATATTAGTTGCTTCAGATCAGCATGCCAAAGAATATCATCCCCGACCATTCATCGGTCATGATAATGTGGCATGAAGAAATTCTTAAAAGAACTTTACTCTATCTACATCACATCATTGATGATCATAAGGAGGATAGATTATGAGTCTTATATATTAATATTTATCAAGAAACATGTATCATATAGAAATTCCCAAACTCATATGTTATAGAAAGTTATAATGTAAGTAGTATCCATGATACAACCTACAGTAACTTCTGTCATATTTTATGAGGTGTTTTGCAAATAATGGAAAAATCCCTTTACTAATAATCCAAATAAAATTACTAATATATATAATATTTGTTAATGTGTGATGGAAATACATTATGTCATATGACATGAGTTTAGATGCCAATATTTTGTTAGTACATAAACAAAATTGCATCAAGCTAAATACTTGGTTCATCTAAGTAATTATCATAACAGTTTATTAGGATATTACCCAAAACCCTAAAATAGAAAAGTGGTAGTCAAGTGATAGATTACATTTCTATATAAGGGTAAACATATCTATTAGAGATAGTGGGAGGTGGGTTGACATGGATCTAGTTGAGACTCGAGATGCACTAATGGTTGGCATCGGAACAAGTTCAAAAAGTACATGTGGAAGAGGAATGTTACATAGACAAATACTTAATAGAATGGTTAAAAACCATGGTGATGGTTTTGAGTACACCGCAGCTGGTGATACATTACTCATTAGGAATAAAAATTCCAACAAGTATGAAGTATATAGCCATTATCTAAGATTTACAATATTAATTAAAATTCAATAATGGATTATATATATCAAATTGAAAAGGGGATTGTTATTTTGAAAACTATGGTGGGTATTCAAGAGAGATGATACATTGGTGGTATAAGAGAAGTACCAATAAGGCTTGATCGGTTTTACTGAGTTAGTATTCCTAAATATATTAGAATTTTACATGTGATAGCTAACTTCTATGATCATTCTACTGGACATTTAATGTCAAGATCAACTTTCATTGAAGGTGTCAATATGACGCAACCAGAAAGGGATGATCACACCATTGAATGCCCATAAGGGTTTCAAGTTACTAAAATCTAGTTCCTGATTGAAGTAATGGACAAGATATTATAGCATTCATATGAAACTAATATTTTACTTGTGTCTACTAGATGTTAGTGGGAGAACAATAGTTTCCCAAGAGAAATATGTTTGGAAAAATATGGAAAACATATATTGGTATTAGAGATAGTTAAGACTAGGATAAAAGAAATTCTGTATTGATTGACATAATGTTGAAACCTATGTTCTAGGGAAATGGATCTACTGAGGTAGATTTAATGGTTTATTGGACCAATTTAATCATATATATAGTGACATGGTATTGAAAAATACAAGTTGGAAAAATTAAAGTAAAGAATTTTTTCCAATGTCACATGGGTTAATATTTACAGGTTGACATGTTCATAACATGGAAGGATATTAAAGTTGTGAGTTGAATTCCATACACTTTAATGATGAATAAATCACATATTCAATGAAATGTAAAATAATTGATATTTCCAGGGTGTACTTTATTATAGGAAGATATCAATTATATCTAGGATCACTGCAAGTGAAGTAGTCGTAACTATCATCTTATACTTTGGAAAGTACAAATGATATATACCTGGTATGTGAAGAATAAAGATACTAGTCATTGCGGGACACAAACTAGTCTTCCCCAGATCAACATGATCTAATATCATAGTTTGGATAAGGTGTTGAGAGAGATAAACTCATATAAACCTATGGTATCCATACATAAAAAATACCAAGTATGTTACAACTTCTAAGGTAGATAAGAAGAATCTATTAATTACAATGAATTATACCAGTTACTGGAATCACACCTATTAAGTAAATTATTTTAATAATGAAATTTATTATATTCTTAATAGATAAGATGTCAAATTATGATAGTGGAAAAAAAGTGAGATACTTGGGGGATACCATCTCTTGAGAGTTTTTACTCAAGGAGATTAGGTCTCAAATAGTAGAATAGCCACACAATGGAAATGTGGAAAACCTAGAATCTATATCCATTACTCAGTAGAAACATGATCTTTATCATGTTCATAGCTAACAAGTATTATTAGAAAGTTGGTTCTAGTGCAAGCGGGAGTGTTGAAATAGTTGGGTCCCTAGACCCAACTATGTGGAATTTTTATTACAACATATTGTATACCGGTTTGATATACATGTTGTTTTATTACCGTTATAGTGTAGATATTTATGCACCAACAATTTTATGGTAATGTCCATGGATTACCTTTTGTGTCAAAAGGTTACAGTGGCTCCCAGGATATAATGAGAACCTCGAGATACCATTAAATTAATCCTAAGCAAAGTTATTAGGGCCTACTTTCATCTTATTCAATTGACATAGTATATGTATGACTATTAGTTTTTGGGGATAATAAGCATTGATACTTCTTCTCATAAAGTTTTCACTTGGTGATATCTAGAAGTGAGATCATGAGGACAGACCCGCCAATGAGAACACAACATTTCTTTTGTGTCATTGGTTGTTCCTATCTATGGTCATGTGTATTGGTCTCTTGACTTGATATTATTACCAGTGTGTTCTATTTGATTGCGTGCTTTGATGAAAGGCTAAAACCATGATATTGAAATCATGGCTAGGTGTCATTTTTTGGGTTCGTAATTGGTGGTATGACATTTATTGAATGGTCAAGAAAGGATTTGTCTCTTCCGGGTTATTGAAGTTATATATCTCAGGCCTGTTAGATCAGGATGGTGCCAGATTCATAAGTCTTTGAAAAAATAATTAGAAAGATAAATCCATACAGTTAGATAAATAAATAATAAATCGTGAAAAGGATGATGAAACAAGTGTGGGTCCTAATATTTGAGATATTTAAAGACAATGAGATTATAGTACACAGTATGTGTTCGTAGGATGGTTTTCATTTCTATGACAATCCTTATATCTTTAGGGGCCTTAATGGGTTGATAGACTGAACTCTTGGTATGTAAATTTTTTCTACTGCTATCGAGATAAGGTCCTAGTGGGTCATACAAAATAGTGTATTCAAGAATCCACCCTATTTAGTTGAATAGGTATATTGGATAGGCTGGGCCCCACTACAGGGTCCGAGCGTTGTCCAAGGTATCAATCGCTGTTGAAATAAATAAATTCATTATTATTCAAGTTATGAATAATTGAAACAGAATTTATTTAAATTATTTACAAGATAAGTAAATACAATAAAATATTATTCAAATGAGTATTATATATTAATATACAAGTTTTGTTTTATATTAAGCGTGAATGGAGAGTCAAGTTAAATGGATCGAGTTTATCATGTAATATTTATTTTATATATTACAAGTATGGAATAAAATAATTAATAATATTGATGCAGTTTAGTTCATAATTATTATTTATTTAGTGGAAGTTAACTAAATGGGGGTTCGGGAACCCAACAGAGTATTTAGAAACTCCACTATAAATTGACAGAAACTCTCTCTACCGACAGACTATTCATTTGTTTATGAATGAGATCCTCTCTCTCCTCTTTCTTTATAGTGAGAGTCTCTCCCTCTCAAGTGTTGATCCATTTTTGGCCTTCAAGCATCGAAGTAAGTGGATCGTGGTGATCATCGGGACGTCGAATATATTGTTGAATCACCGTGCTATCACCTGGAGTTTGACGATCAGCAATCCCACAAACTTTTTAAGAATGTGTGTATGATCTAGAGGGATATTGCAATGGATCCTTCAAGAAACAATCGTCATTGATGAGTTGTAGTAGAATACGGCTTCATATCTAAATAGGTATGTTTTTTTTATTTACGAGCTATTTTAATTTACGTGAGATACTAAGACCATATCAGAGCTCAGATTGTCGGTGGCAACAAGTTATGTCATCACGATGATGAAACATTTTAAATTCCCTATCCCATTATCTTCCACTGGGGGCAATGATACCTACATCTATGATGACATAGGCTATCCCAAGGGGATCTCATATAATGTAATAATCAAATACATAGTATGAGGATAGGTTTTGAGAATACGATATGATTATATATATCTTTCTGAGAGATAGCAGTGTCAACAGTAGTAGCCGCATCAATGGAATGAGAAAATTCTAGAGTAAATGGAAATAGTTGATCATGAAACAACTAATTTTTTTAAAAAAATTATTTTTAAAATGATGATGTAGGTACAAAAAAATATCTTCATTTTATGAGGGATAGTTGGGAACAGAAAAATCTTGCTCCCTTCATTAGGTTTTTCTTTAGTAGGTTTTCCTGCTAAGGATTTTAATAACGTATCATGGCATGGAATTCAATTACATGGGATTATATTTTTTTTACATGGTTTTTTAAGGGAATATTTTATAAGATTATAATAAATTATGACATCCAATGATAAGTTCTATGAAGATATTATTTAATATGTGGATGCCATAATTATAAATATAATGATGAAAAAGAAACTTAATTTAAAAACAAACCCCTTGATATGGTCAACCATTCATTCTCTCTAACCATTGGTATTACAACCATTAGACTTGACATGAATGATAGAGATTGATATTGACCATTGATTTCATCCTCAATTTACCTTGTATATATGTCATTGTGCTAATGGAAGATTGAACTTTTCTCCATCTACATTTTCTCCCTAACTCTTATCTATCTTCTTTGGAATTACTATATTTCACCCCATGTCAACATTACAATGATTTGACTCGACGTTTCAGTAGAATTTTGCTTCGCATGTGATTAGTCACTTATTTATATTTTTTAAATTCCACACCATTTTAATTATTATTTGGTCAATTTGTCAACTTTTTCTCATATTAAATCAATTTAATGCCAAATTTTAACAATAATGATGTGTAGTAAGATTTTAATTTGGATGAATGAAATAAAAAATTGATTTTTCAGAAAAAAAAGTTTTTTTGTAATAAAATTCAAAAAACAAATGTTGGGTTATCAAATTTATAATCCTACTATGAATAATTGTTATTAATTCATATATTTATTTTTGGGTTTGTTTTAGGAATGCATATTTTCTTCAAATATATTTTTTATTATTATTTTGTAAATTTAATTATCGGAACTACATATTTTTTAAATTGATTATCCATGATCCTTTATAGTTAATAAATAATACATTTTAAAATTTTCACCTTGTTTTATTAAAAGATAATAAATAAATACATAAATATTGTAGGACTTATGTTGAAATTCAAGACTACTTCTCTTTATTTTTTGAGATACAAACTATCACTTTATCTATTTAAATAATATGTTTCTCCATTTATTATACATGAGAGAGAGATAGATAGAGTAATGGTTTCATGAGTATTAAGGGATTATGGCTAAAACTGGGTGTGAAAATTATTTTTTAGAGGTGAGAAATCAAAATTTTAATATATTAAAAAGCAATCCAACATTGTATTATGAAACTATTACGTTACTATGTAAGAAGTTTATTTTAAGTCTTTATATATATATATATATATTCATATATATACATATGAACACATATATGATTGCATTCATACATGATCACACACACGCACAAATATATACATACATGCATACATACATACTTACTTACTTACTTACTTACAAACTTACATAATTACATACTTACATACTTACATACATACATATATACGCATATACTAACATATATACATAAATACATATGTACATGTATACATGAATACTTTGATACATGAATACATGAATGCATTAATACATATATACATGCATATACACATTCATATCATTTTTCAAAGTTTATTTATACATATATTTCATTAATTCCATAATAATTGAATTGTTAAAATACCAGATTAATTTTATAGTAAAATTAATTAAAATTTTAAATAATTTAATTATTGAAATTCTATTTTTATTTATTATCATGATTTCAGGTTATTAATTTTATATTTTGGAACATTAATTATGATATTTTTTATTCACAAAATTGATCAAATTATATTGTTAATTTTTTTCTTTATTATTTGATAATAGATTATCAACTATTCGTCAATTTGATAGAACAATAATATTTAGGGGTAAATTTAAATTAATTAATATATGATATGTCGCAACCCACTCCCACCAAATTTTCCAAAATGAATGAAGATATATAATGACCCTCAAGTTCCACCTTCAGTAGGCCCAAGGATGGAAACTAGTTCTAAGGGTATTAAAATTTTACATTATGTGAGGAATTACCCTCTATTTTGAAATAGGGTTAGGATATAGGATAAATATCCACCAAAAAAACTCAAAAAAATAATATAAAAGTAAACCTAAAACCATCCCATAATGCATGAATATAAATAACCAAATAAAGAATAAAAGTCTCCAATGTATACAAAAACACAACTCTATGACAACAACTCAACAAAATCTCCTAACCCAAGATATAAATGTCCAGATTAGTCCCCAGATACCTCATATAACATAAAAAAATTTATATATAGGGTGATCGTACATTTATACTTATTAGGGACATAACCAAGCCTCAAGTGAACATATGCAAGTATCATGCTAAAGCACCAGTGAACAAACAACAGATCCAACAATCACCAAAATAGAAAAACTAACATAACCTGGCCTCACCATGGATCACTCACCAAATCATGCTTCCAATATAATAATATATTCTTAATATCATAAGAAAACATGGTGCCCTATTACCGCTTCCCCATTGATTTTTTTCTATCACTCCCCAATGTTGAATGTCATATGATCTCATACCCTCCATACATGTCACATCACAACCACATCACATCCAAAATATCACCTAAAGAGAATTATGTGAAATCTAATATGGGTTGGGATGAGTCACCGCATACCCCACCATCACAATGTCTAGAATCCTTTGTTACCATCAAGCATAAATACACTAGATCTCACCCGAAGACTCCTAGGTCCTCAAATATAATGTAATCACAGAACCATAGAAGTATTCTATCATGAACGTGAAGTTCAATAACCTTGTTCCCCCCTCCTACCATGCATGACCCCCACCACATATCACATCATATAACCACCTCCCCACATCACATCTCACCTAAAATAACATTGGAAAACAATAATGGGTAATCTCCAACATCAACCCATATCATCATGATTGTTCATGGAAGAGAAAAAAGTGGGGGTAGTTATCCATCTATTTCACCACCATCCTGGATGTTGGGGGAAACAATCAATACCCATAACCTCTAAGCATTAGTAAGTTTATCCAACTCCAATGGGCCACATATTGAAATAACAAAACAAAACACGATACATATACAACACACAATACCCAACCTATGGGTTACCATTAACTAAACTAGCACACACCATGTCACCACAACCATACCACACATCAACAATCGTAATTGTTGCCACCACCATATGAACCACACTACACCACCACCATACACAACCACACAACATTTTCAACTTTCATTTACATTTACACAACCCATTCATTCATTTATTTATTCAATTTTCTACAAATGTCAATTATAACTATTAATATTAATTTAATTTTCTATAATCATTTATTCTATGGCTAACTTGTAAGAAAACATGTGACATATTCGACCTGTTTCACTCCTGAATGACCAAGCTCGGTTGGACATATGTCCTATAGTGTATCTCCTTATGCGCTAGAGGAAACTAAATAACAATGAGGTCTTATGTAAATCCATGTTACCTTTCTGTTTGGTAAATTCTAATATTTTATTTTGGATTACATTTTTAATTGGGTTACTATTTTTAGACAAAAATTTAGAGGATATATATAATGGTTAATTGAGGGATTGTTTGGATTTTCAACTTTTCCCTCAGTTTTTTTGTTATTCGTTGGGCAGTTACACAACGTGTAATAGGGTTTCAATAGGAATACGTACTTCATCTCTCTGAGTAAGCCTTAATCTTTTTTTCTGACTCATTGGTGGTTGTGGAATTATTTTTTGTAGGAATTGATAGTCATATTTTATTTTCTATCAGTCCTTTTCAGTCCATGGTTGTTCCTCATCTTCCAAAGGAAGATCTTACAGTTTCAAATACCTATTGTCAAGGGAGGCTATATTATATATTCTATTTAGGTTGGTGGATCTTTTCGATTGTTCTAATTTATTTAATTTCTTGTTTTTCATATTGATTTATTGTTATTTGAAATATAATTTCATGTGATGAAATTGAAAAGGTAATATGTTTGGGTTTTAAGAGGTTTTTTTCCTTAAAAATAGAATTACATTTATTTTAAATAAAAATTGATTTTAAAACTCTAAAGAAAACTATATTAGCTTTGAAATTGTTTTATTAAAATGTAATCATGGTTTTTTAGACCAAAAATGATAAACATTTCACATCAGGATCCTTAGGTAAGTCAATATAGAGACATGATTAACCTTAGTGTGTTTGTGTGACACCACTTGGAGGTAACCCCTTATATGTTGATAGTCTATGGTTGGCCTCAACATTAGTTCAGATCCAAATTTATGCATTTTTTATCTTGTGAGTGTCTAGTATGTAATTGTCCAATAGGCCAGTGCCCTATTGGTATGAGTACTGTTATTTTTGGTTATTTATTATATGATACTTTATTTCATGGATTTTGAATCACATGTATATTTATATTGTGGTATCTTTACCTTATTGTTTATATCTTTATAAAATAAGGAATGAAATTTTTTAAACTCAATGATTGTTTGAAAAAGGATCTAAAAAAATTATAAAAATTCTTTTAAAACTGTTTTTTTTTACTTTTCCAGTCTTGTTATGTGAACGTGTATAAATATTTTTGTGGTTTGCTAATGGGATATTTTTCTCACACCCTACTTTATCCTATGGGAGACTTTATACCTTATTTTGTAGGATTCAGGTAATGGGAATACAATTTTGCATTATTCATTCTTTTCTTTATGCTATTGGTTAATTTTTTGATAGTTTGTAGGTGACTTTTGGTTACATGGAGACTATTTTTGTCTATAATTTCATTTATATTGGGTTTATTCTATTTTACATTATTGTAGCTCATGTTGTTTCCAATTTTTAATCTAGTTCTATATTTTTTTTCTAATATATGAGACTAGTTTTACTATCTTTGTTTTACCCCCACACCATAAAAGGATGACTTTGGTGACTGGTCTAGTTAGCTTGGGTTGGTCTGTTACAATTTGGTATCAGATCCTAAATCTTCCAAAAGTGTGTCAGAACTAACTATGTTGTTTCTAAGTCTTGTTTAAAAGAATTAGGATCATCCAAATATGTATAGTAGGTGTGGAAAACTGGTTGGTCTAGTTCAAACTGGTTACTGAATATGAGTTTCCATGTGTGGTCATAAAATCATTACTAAGACGAAGTCCAAGTATGTTGGTTCATTTAAATAAATTGTATGGGAAATATATTTAAATTTACATATCTATAATTTCTGAGGACTTGGTGTGTGTAAGTTCATTTGAATAAACTATGTGTGGAATTTATTTAGAAGGTCTTGTTCCTTTAAAAGGGTGTTTATTTTTTTGGTATAATTCAAAATTTCTTTAAATTCATAATATTTAAAAGTGTAGTTTTGGATTATGGTTTTTTGGTTTAATGGATTTTTAATAATCTCATGGATGATTGGTTATTTTATGGTGTTTAACTGAAAATACCTCATATAACAGCTCTTCTAAATACAAGAGGAGAAGCTATGAGGCATGTTACACACGTATATCCTCTTGTAGAACTTTCTGTAGTTGAAAGAGTGGTCTGTACCATTTAGAATCTAGGGTTAGTGGGAATAGTGAACCCAAGATAGTAAGTGGATCATGGTTCAGAATTTACCAAGTAGAATCCACCTATCTTCTATGCTGAGAAAGAACCACAATGGTTAGAGGAGTGGATGGAATGGATTAAAAGGGCATTAAATTTTTTTTTGAGAACTTTTGAGGATTATCATGTGGCATTTCTATATATATTCTTGAAGGACTAGGAGGAATATGGTCGGACTCGATAGTGAAAGGTAAGTTTCATGAAGATATTACCTACCTTTATTCCAAGAAGATATTTAATCAGTTGTTTTACCTTGATAATTTACATATAGTAAAGACCCAGGTGTTTCTGATGTTGGATCAAGGGGAGCGTACCATTCTAGTGTATTCTACCCATTTTGTTGAGTTAGTTCATCTAGCATTGTATCTTGTCACTAATGATTACCTGGAGTCTTTGACGTCTGAGATGAGAAAAGGGATCAATGTTTTGTCAATGATAGTTATTTTATGCATTATGAAATTTTTGAAGGTGGTGGATAAAACAGATTAGGCTGAGGTAGACATAGTTGGAATAAGAGGCTTGGTCGGAGCATCAGGGGGTGTAACAGTTAATCAGGGTTCTTTTTCTAGCTATAAAAGGAACTACAAGAGTGTTCAGTTTTCTAGAGGACCATTTTTAATCAGATTATATAGGAAAGAAATAGGTTATTTGTTACCAGTGTGGGAGGAATTTTCATACCATAAATTAGTGTATAGAGTCTCATAGAACATTTCATCATTGTGGGTGATATGGCCATCTGAATAAATCTTGTGATAAGATGTCCCCAAGAAGTAATAAAGGATTCACTTTCACTAAGGGGTTGCACGTTATTGTTGATTATTTCAAGGGTGGTGGGTCTAATTATTAGGATAAGGGGGATATACAAGTGGTTATGTTCGGATGGATTTTTTAATTTGAGTGTGCACTATCAGAATCTAATGGAGGACCAATGACTATTATAGGCATGGTGTTTATTTTGTCATTTATGGTGCTATTTTATTTGATACAGGTACTACTCATTATTTTATATCATCAATGTTGTTTGAAATGTTGGGTATGATTTTTGAGCTTAAGTCATTCCTGTTGGATAGTTCTACACCTTAAGGAAATAGGTCTAAATAAGGTTTCAAATGACCCATATGTTGGGTGGTGATAGGTGACTTTGAGGTGGTTTGGGTCTTATTATTGATTGATATTGACATATTTGACATGATCATTGGAAAGGATTGAATGATTATCATAAAGGCCAAGATACACTATTATCACATATAGATATAGTCTTTATCTACTGATGGGGTCACTCACATTTTCAAGGGTGAGCCAAAATCTATATCCGGAAGGGAAGGGCTGGTTTTTCTTTATGCATGTTTAATCCCATTCCAATTATCAGAATTGTTTCATGATGCAGTTTATATGTGGTTGAGCGATCAGATACCAGCTATTGTGTTTGTGTACCCTGAGGTCTTTTTGGATGATTTTTTGGTTTTCCACCCTAAAGAGAGGTTGAGTTTACAGTAGACCTATTACCTAGAACGAGACCCATTTCTATGACATCCTATCGAATAGAACCTAATGAGTTAGAGGAACATAAAGTCCATCTTGAGGACCTAGAGATGAATGGATCTACTCTTCCTACCATGTCACTATGGGATTCACATGTACTCTTTTATAAGAAGGAATTGGAAGTATTAGAATTTTTATTGACTATTGGAAGTTTAATCAGGTGATCGTCATGAACAATTATCCTTTACCCAGAATTTAAAATCCCTATGATCAAGTGAGGGGGGGTCATTGGTTTTATAATATTTACGTGTAGTCAGAGTACCAATAGTTAAGAGTCTAAGAAGAGGATATATCCAAGACATCATTTTGGTGTTAATATAGGAATTTCAAGTTTTTGGTTATGCTATTCCGACTCACTAACACTCTAGAAATATTCATGGTCTTGAGGAAATGATTTACTCATAGGTTCTTAGACTGTTATTTTTTGTGTTCATGGATGATATCTTGGTGTACTCCAAGATAGATGAGGAGTATAGAGACCATTTGAATATCATTCTTCAACCCTTGAGATAACATCACTGGTATGGTATGCTTTCCAAGTGTGAGTTTTGGATCCAAGAAGTGATGTTTCTGGGGAATGTGATATTTGAGAGGATCATCTCAATAGATCCTACAAATGTTCAGGAAGTTATGTCATGGGATTGGCCTATAAATATTTTTGAGATTCAAAGATTCAGGGGTTTGGAAGGTTACTATAGATAGTTTTTTTAGTACATCTCAATGATTGCATCTTATATGAATGATTTAACCCATAAGGGGTCTAAATTTTACATGAAATGACAGGTGTCAGAGATATTTTGAATAATTGAAGAGGTGGTTGACTTCAGTACGAGTTTTGATTCTTCCAGAACCTGCTTCAGGCTTTGATATTTACTATGATGCTTCTAGTATGGGTTTGGGATGTGTCTTAATGTTGGTTAAATAGGATGTGGTTTATGGATCACTCCAATTACACCCTCATGAGAAGAACTAACTAACCCATGATTTTAAGTTGGTATCTATTATGAATGTTCCCAAAATGCGCAATCACTATCTCTTAAGAGAGTGGCTTGTGGTATATTATAATTACAAAATCCTGAAGTATATTTTCTATGAAAATGATCTGAACATTAGACAAATATACGGGGATGAGTATCTTTAAACCTTTGATTTTTATATCGTATATACCCCTAATAAAGGGAATGTGGGGTCTGAAGTGTTGAATAAAACATTAATGACACAATTCATGAAGGAATCAGTTGAACAGTGGTCTCTGATGAGTTTGTTTGCTGAGATGATCTTGGGAGTAGAGGAGGCTGGAGGATAGGTTTTATTATGTTCGATAAAATTTAACACGTATTTTGATGAGTGAGTTCCACTTAAGTCGATAAAAGACATTGAAATCTGATGCTTGTGAGATATCTTAAGTGTTGGGGAGATCTTTTGTGATCTTCCTCAGTCTCCTATTATATCTTTGTGCATCTGTAGTCGGTTGGTTGTTCTATTTTCCATGAGACATTAGTTTCTAGATAGTAGACACTAATCATGTTGCTCTGTGGACTATGGGGATAAAAATTTGTAACATGATTTGAGACATCAGTATTGGGGTCATGAATGAGTCATTTTGTTGCATATTTTGTATCGTGGTGTCTCACTTGTCAAGATTTAAGGCGTAACACCATAGACCTATTGGTTTCTTGAAACTTTTACCCATTATTATATGTAAGTAGGATTATATTTCCATGGATTTCATCATTTCTTTACCATGGGATTTTTTTGGGATAGATGTGATATGTTTGATTTTTGAAAAACTCACTAAATCAATGCATTTATTTCTAAAAAAGGAAATGATGAATGTGGAATAACTTGGGAATTTTTTTGTCTAAGAGATAGTTAAGATTAATGGTGTTCTCTCCATAGTTGTTCATGATAGGGAATCAAAATTCACATCCAGATTCTAGAAAGGTTTGTATGAGGCAGTGGGTTCCTAGTTGAAATTGAGCATGACATATTATCCAAAGGATAATGGATAGATAGAGTGGACTATCCAAGTTCTTAAGGATATAATACAGGAATGTGTTCTTGATTTTCATGGATCGTAGGATAGAAATTTTCCTTAGGTTAGTTTTTCTGTAAAAATAGTTATCAGTCTTTGATCATCATGGAACACTTTGAGGCTCTTTATGGGAGTCCATGTCAATATACCTTATACTAGGTAGAGTTGGGAGAGCAGCCCTTAGTTGGGCCATGTTTTGTTCAGGAGATGAAAATAGTAATATAGATGATCTAGAGGTGTTTTATCAAGTCACAGATTAATCATAAATCTTATTCAAACCTTATATATCATCCATTGGTGTTTGAGGTTGGTGATCAGGTTTTCTCAGAGTTTTACCATGTTTGGGAAATTGTCGGTTGGGTATGTTGGGTAATTTGGTACTAATTTTTGTGGTCAATATTTAGTTCATTGAGTGATAGAGGAGGGTATATTATCATTTTTTAATATTTTTATTAACATATATACATGATGTGTTTCATTTTTCCTTGTTGAGGAGTTATATACCTAATCCTTCCCATGTTATTATATGGGAGGATATTTTTCTTGATCCTCATACCACATTGTTTGAGCACCCAGTTTATATTATGGATCACCAAGACAAGGTAATATTTGGTAAAACTATTCCCCTGTTTCAGGTATAGTGGCATTGTAGATAGTATCTCTACAAGATTTGGGAGCATGATTCTATAATGGGGCAACAATGGCCTAACCCATTTTCAAATAAAATATCTTCAACTCTTTTTTCGGCTGAAAACCTTTTACGGTGGGTAGATTATAATGCCATGTTACCTTTATATCAGGTATGTTCTTATCTTTGTGTTTGGTTCCCCTTTTCCTTTGGGTTATTATTTTCAGCCTTGAATTGGGATGATACCTACAGTGGTGAAGTCATAGTTTTATTGGATTTTTAGATTTCCCTTGGTTTTTTTTACTATTCACTAGGTAGTTACATTATATGTAATAGGGTTTCAGAATGGGTTACACAGGATGGACTCATCCATTGAGTTTAATTCACAACATCATAATTTACACATCATATAAGGGTTACATATCATGTAATGTGATAATCTATTTTTTAATTAAAAAAGAAACGTGCTTTTTTATGTAACATAAAATAAAAGGGATTCATTACTTGTAACAGTTAAAACTCTCTTTAATTCCATAAGTTCCAATTTTTAGGGTGTCGTATAGGTGGTTAAGGTTTCATTTTCATACATCCTTCTCCTCTTGTCCAGATCTCTTACCCTAGTAAATTTTGGTTATCTTACATTCATCTAGATTGATTTTTTTCCCAATAGATTAGTAGGGTTGGGCGCTTTGTCCCTTCATGTAAGCCTTCCTATTGGTTTCTCTCTCATTGGTGGTTGCAACACCATTTGTTGTAGGGATTCGAAATTGGATTGTGTTTTTTATCAATCCTTTTTAGTCTTAAATATTTACTTGTCTTCCTAAGGTAGATATTATAGTTTAAAATTCATACTATCAAGGTTGGCTAGGTTTTCGACACTCTTGAGGTAGGTAGATCATCCCAATTGTTCTAATTTCATGAATTTCTCATTGTTAATATTTATTTCATGAGATTTGAAATGGAATTTCATGTGTTGTAATTTAAAAGGTAATTGGTTTATGTTTAAAAGGTTATTTTTCCTTCGAACTAGAATTTATTTTATTTGAAATAGAAAAGTTATTTTCAAAACCTAAATAAGATTTTCTTCTTTGGAAATTGTTTTATGGAAATGTGATCATGGTTTTTAAAATAGAAATTGAAAAAACATCTCTCAGTGGTAACAATGTGTACATTGAGATAGAGACATAGGTATCCATATTATGTGTGACGCCACATGGAGTTAATATCTATATGTAAATAGTCTATGGAAGTCCTTGATGTTAGTTTGGATCCAAATTTATGCCTTATTTATCTTGTGAGTGACGAGTACGTATTTTTTCCTTTGGTAAGATCCTGGTTAGTATGTGTATTGATGTTTCTAGTTGTTTATTGAGTGATAGTTTATTTCATAGATGTTTTCTCACATGTATATTTATATTTAAGTATCTTTACCTTATTATTTATGGATTTGGAACATATATCATGAAATTTTTGAAACTCAAGAATTGTTTAAAAAAGTGTTTAAAATCGATTTGTTTATAAAAAATCTTGTAAAGTTGTTTTTTCAACATAGACTTTTGCATTATCGTCATTATAACATTTATAAATATTTTGGTGGTATCCTATTGGGATCTTTAGATACCACCCTACTTTTTCCTATGGGTGGATGTAGAACTTGTTTTTATGGATTTAGGTAAATGGAAGAGCATTCTATATCATTATTGTTGTTTTTTTAGGGTATTTAAGAGGTGATGTTGGGTTACATGGAGACATGTTTTTCCTAGACATGTCTTTATTTATCATTTATTCTTATTGGTATAGTTGTATATCATGTTGTTTTTTCATGGTACTCTAGTTTTGTGTATTGTATTTCTTAGATACGATACTAGTTCTGTTATCTTTTTTACCCCTCCCCATAATGGTATTACTTTGGTGTTTGGTCTGGTTAGTATGGGTTGGTCTTTTATAACATAGGTTGTGTTTTTGGGGGGACTATTCCCTTAGGTGTGAGTAGAGAACAATAGAAAAATATAGGAATAAATAAGTGGAATCATAATAATGAATAATACTAGTACCAGAAATGAATATAAGCATCCATGAAATATAAAATCAAATAAAATCTAAATCAGTATCATGTCCAAATGATGAAGTACTTTCATGTCTCTATAAATGGAAAAACATGCATAAATGGAATTAGGTAGAAAGTACAAGACATTATATAAAAATTTTCAAAAAGAAGAAAAACTATCCAAGAATCCCCAGTTTGTCTCAGTCATCTACTACATAGATTCAAACCTAAAGCATGAGTGTCATGTGTCGAAAGCATGATTCTTCCCCTTGTACACACCTATGATCTTATAATATTCTTGAGTAACAATGGAATCCTAGATAGGGTTTGAGATAAATCTTTGTAGGACAGCTCCAACTAAATCTATAAAAATATATTTTATGAATATAAACTATATAGTGCACTGGTATATACAAGTAAATCAATTAAAAAATAAAAAACCAGGCCTACATAAACCTCAAATAGAAATATCTCTGAATATGGGATCATTTAATGAATTATGATTAAATTCATAATATGTTTATCATGTATAAAAGGCATCAGCAGTAATGTAATAGGAAGAAACAATATTAATGGATCCAATGCGTAACCAAGGAATCCTTGACCATAGGGGTCAATCCAAATCATAGTGGTATCTCATTTAGTCTATCTATAAGTGGTCAGAGTGTAATACAAGTGGAACCCAAGTTATTCAATTTTAAATGACTCCAACCGATTCCATAGATCTCATCCATAGAAATCCAAGTCTAGGAATGACTAGGCCTAGTGGGGTAAATCTATGGTGCCGCATGTCCAAAAACATTAAGCAGAATTCAAGTAGCGTATCCAATATATTATAATATCTAAAGAATAGGTCAACTAAATTATTAATAAAACATCGAGGTATTTATTTAATAAGACAAAGACCATACTATGTGGTGGGTTTTTTCCATAAAAATTGGCTCATTGAATCAAAATGTCACCCTCTGAGTGTTTAAGGCATTCCCTAGTTAATCCATGGTGATCTTAATCCTGACCACTCATATAAAGATAAAAAGGTCCAAAATTAGTAGGCACCTTATTCTCATTATTTATATATCATATGATATTATTGGTCATTTAATATTCATTCTATTTAATCATTTTATAAAATTTTTAATTTAACTTTCATTAAACATTACAAGGTGAATAAAGGACATGAAAACAATATCAATTCAATTACATTATCAGTTAACATGTTCATTCCATTACCTATTATTTAACATTAAAAGGGGTATGAAGGAAATGAAACCAAAATCAATTTATTTAAATAATAATTTAACTAAGACAAGTTACATCTATAATTATATACTTTCCAACAAATTTATTTTACTAATTACTAATTATGAAAAAAACACTTACCTTAATAAGGTCAAGTCAGAGGCACCTAAACAGTATGTTAGGTAATTACAAACATGGGTCACTAAATGTATAAAAAGGTATTCACCATATATGGGGTAGTTAATATTGATGTCTCAACCTCTAGTTATATATAAAAGTATCATTATGGATAAAGAATACCATGTAGATAATTAAAATTAAAGCGTAATAATTTTATGGTAAATGCCCAGTGAAACCAATGTGCATAACAATGAAAACATTTTATAGATGGTGAGACTTTGATGGCTGATTCGTAGACTGCCTACCCTATGCCTATAATATATTCCATGTATATTATCATCAATTGTTTTTATTGTATTGGGAGAAATTGGAATATGGGACAAATGCCTTGAAAATAAAACATATGATCCTATATCAAAATAGCATCATTTAGAGAGATATGAATGATGAAAGGAGATTAAAGAGTGGAGCACATACTGAGATGAATCCAATTAGATGAAGGGATCTTGATTCCAAGTTCAAATGGCAGATTTATCAATAATCCTTGGTGGAATGGGATTTATAATTCTTCATAGAATGAAAGGGTGTTGTTGTCCATTGTAATGATTATATAAGAAGGGTGTGTTATGTTTTAAGATATTAAGGGAGAACATGTAATTTTACCCAACATATAGGGGTCACATTATTTGGCTAAACGTTTTTCCAAATTGTGTGACAACACTATTCAATTAACTAACTCAATACCCCACCCATATGGTCATGGCACACAGTCAGACAAATTGTGCCTCGACAATACATTTTCCCTCATTTAAAACTATAGCAAGATAGCACAGGCATATGGCCTCAGTCCCATGGTAAGGGAAAAATACGTTTCCCACTTATGTTCACTAAACCACCTCACATAGTTATGAGAAACTAGGAAGATTAGGTGTCTTGGTCTCTATTAACCATGAGGGTCGTCAATTTTGTCCACCATCAAATGTTCAAGGTGTTGAACCAGCCTTTGACACCCTCATTTCCTCTATATCCTCTCTAGGATATAATATTAGGTCAAAACTAATGAATTTAAATGAAAACAAAATTATTTTTACCTGATGGAAAAATTGGGTTCTTTTAGTCTTCCCCCTTTAAATAAACTCATCCCCAATTTTCCCTTCCAAGGGTCGTAGAATTATTTCTGAGAACAATTACGGCCCCTGAGCATGTACATTGGCCTCCAACTCCCAGGTATTTTCATATAAATTTTTTGATGTCATAGAACTCATACTAAAGGGATAGACTATCCATAGAGAGCCTCTATGATCTGCTCAACAATGCATATGGGATACTCCTCAAAATAACCATCAGTGTCCAATTCAAAATCTTCAGGATCAAAATTATGATATGGTTCAACATGGTGATGGTGAAGCTGTGAAACATGGAAGAAATCGTAAATGGAACGGTACCTATGATGTAAAAGAAACTGATATAATACCATATAGACTCTATACAAGATCTAAAAATGCTTTAAAACACAATTCTAACACCCCATTCCTCTATATCCATCTACTCCCAAGTTTGGGTGATACCAACAAGAAAACACAATTCCCAACCTCGAACTCTAGAGGTCATCAATAGTGGTCTACATAAAATTTATGTATAGAATGAGTTATATAAATTCACTTTAAAATCAAATGCACCTAATTTTATGTCTCATACCCAATACGAAGAAATATTAAAACTACCCCACCTACTTATAACTATAACATGGGTGAACAACATGTCTTACCATAAAAGACCTCATATGGAAACATCTAAATCATTGTTTGGAAGTTATTATTGATGGAAAACTCAATAAGATGGATTTTTTCTACCATGAGTTGTTGAAAAAAAGTTTGTGTGCCCATAATATCTCCTCCAACAACTATATACTCCATTCAGAGTGGCCATCCATCTGAGTGTGAAAAGTTATGTTCAGAAGTACCTATTTACCGAAAGATCTCTTTAACCCCTACCAGAACCTTGATGTGAAATGAGCATCCCAATATGAAAAAATAGTATGAGTGGCCCAGTGTAGCTATATAATCACAAGTATATATATTATTTTGAGAACATTAACTGAAAAAACCTCTTAGATAAGAAAGAAGTGGGATATATTAATCGATCCATCCATACTACCAAAACTGTGTTAGCACCTCGAAGCAACCTCAGTAATCCAACCATAAAATCCATTATACTGTATTCAAATTTCTATTCTAGTATTGGTAAAAGTTGAAATAATATAATGTACTATTATTTTTATGCCTTCAATTTCTCGTAGTAGGAAAACCTAGTCATAAAACTCATGATCAGATGTTTCTTCTCAAGCCACCAATACTGACGATGAATATCATGATACATCTTGGAGATACATGGATGCATTGTCGACTGCAAAATAAGGGATTCTCACATCATATCTACCCTCATATCTCTAGGAACCTATATACTCCATTTATAAGTAGTATTCCATCTCCATAAATATACCAATCAAGAGGTATGTTCTCACTAGGAATGCTTTTCCATAGGACCAAACCATTGGGGTATGAGAACTATCTTCTGTTCACCCTATCCTGGAGTAAAGAGGTAACTACCAAGGATATAATAAATTTCTGCTTGTAACTCTATTGAAATTATTGATTCATATCATAAATAAGTTCAATATATTTCTATTCATTGATGGATTCCTATATGGCTGGTACTTGAGTTTTTTGTCTTAGCGCATCAGCTACTTCATTACCCTATCTATGATTATAGGCAAGTTCAAAGAAAAATGGAAAAAGTTATTCGACCCATATTCACTGTCTAAGATTAAAGTCACATTGTGTAAATATATATTTTGGGATCTTTTAGTTTGTATACACCACAATGAAATATCCTACCAGGTAATGCCTCCAACAACCAAAAGCATGAATGAATGTTGCAAGCTTGAGGTCTTTTGTTGGGTAATTATGCTCATGGAATCTCAAATACCAAGACCTCTATGAAATAACGTGACATTCCTACATCAATATTGTGCTCATATTGATTTCAAATGCATCAAATAATGTTTTATATCCTCTTCCAATATCAGGAAAAATCAAAATTGGTATCGATGTAAGCCTTCTTTTTTCCTCATGAAAGGGATTTTAATATTCTTTAGACCAAAAGAACATCATACCATTCTAATTATGAATATTAATAGGTTTTCTAAGGCATGATAAGTCCTATATGAAATCCTTATAATATATTTCCATCACCAAGAAACTCCATATATGAAGCATGTTCTTGGTAATCTCCTAGGAAACAATAACACTGACCATCTTTAGGTCAATAGATACTCATGATTCTGATATAATATGTCCCAATAAGTGAACGTTTTTTATCCAAAAGTTTATCTTCATGAGCTTAACATATAAATCATTCTCTATCAATGTACTCAATATTATCTCAGTTTGTTTTTCAAAGCCTCTTTTTGTTTTATAATAAACCAAGTTTTCATCAACAAAAACCATGATAAATGAATCTATGTTGGGATAGAAAACCATACTCATCAAGGATATAAAAATAGAGGGCATATTAGTAAGACCAAAGATAATAACCAAGTACTAATATAGATTTTACCATCTTTCAAAAGTTTTATATGTATGTCTAAAGTACAAAATCTCACCTAATGATAGTATGATCTCAGGTCGATCTTTGAAAACACTCTAGCTCATTAGAGCTGGTTGAAGAGATCATTTATTTGATGTAAAGGATACCAGTTCTTAATCATAAACTACTTTAACCATCAATAATCCACACGTATCTGAAGGTCCCCATCCCCCTTCTTGGAAAAAATCATGGGTGAACGCCAAGATGATGTACTAGGATGGATAAAACCCTTAGATTATAAATCCTCCAAATAACTCTTAAGATCCTAGAGATCAGTAGGTTACATCCTGTATGAAGGAATATAAACTGGAAATACACGGGGAATGAGATTGATCATGAAATCTACCTATCTCTGAAGATATAGTCTGGAGCATTCATTTGGGAAAATATCCCTAAAATGATACACCCTTGATGGAAAATTTGTCATACGTATTCCCTACTTCTCCATATAAAGTCTAGAAGTTTAGGTTGTCGCTCCAACCATCCAACATTGCTTGGTTACATCTCTACTTTCTTATACATTCCACTCACCATTTTTTAATATAATTATTTCCCTCAGGTGATGTAAACAATGCCCTGTAGTGAACACAATCCACATATGCATGATTGGTAACCAAGAATTACATCCCAAGAATAATATTGAAGCATGTAATCTCAGGGATGAAGGGTTCCCTTAAGAAATGACAGCTACCTACCTTATGTGGAAAGTCATTCACTATCACATACCAACTAACCACACACCCAAAGGTGTTTATAGGGTCATCACCCGACAAAATTACTAAATTTCCAACTCGATACTCTCCACAATCGATAAATATATAAAGGAGTGAGAGGCACCTATATCGAACAAAGCAGATGTGATGGTACAAGATACTAGAATAGTACCTCATATAGTAGAGGCTCTTGCACGCTAACTCTTGGGTATTGGATATAATGTATGAAAATGACCTATTTCACAGCCCTGAGAAATAGATAGACTACCCAGAGCTAGTTCCTCTATTGGTGATGATAATCAAAATTCTAGTCATTGTAACACCCCGAGATTTTATGAAAAATATTCTTTTTCATTTCATTAATGTCTTGTGTTGTATGATACACTAAAAGGAGATTTCACAACACGCATCCTTGACTTTCCTTTCATTACACGCAATCGCGACCTTCCTCAATAGCGTGTGTAGTATGCAATAACGAGTTTCACTAAACAACAACATGCTATTAAAATATTATTAAAACTAGCCGTTATGAATAGTAATAACCACTTTTTGAAATTTTGTAAATTTTATTTTTCAAAATGAACTTCATTTTTGGATTCGGAATATCGAAATTAGCTTAGGGTCAAATTTTGGTACTTTTCGGATAACTTTCATTTTCTGATGAATAGTGAAAATTACTAAATTTTAATTAAAAACAAACTTTTTAATCGAAATAATTAATAGTGATAAATTATTAATTTGAGTGGTTTTAAATTATATTTAGAATATATTTTTACAATTTAATACAATGTTGGTCATTGGATGTAATTTCACATTTAAACCAGACATAAACAAGTGTCAATCTTTTGATAGTTATTATCTCTTAAGAACACGCTATTTGTTTTGACGACGGGAATTAATTTAAGTAATGCAACTGATATGTTTTGAATTTGGTAAAATAGACATCATTTTTCAGTTCATAATATCAAATATATCTTAGGCCTAATTTTTGGTATTTTTCTGGAAACTTTCATTTTTTGATGAATAGTGAAACCACTAAGTGGTAGTTAAAAAAAATCAATTTCTCATAAAACATAATTTTACCGCTTCTGTGAGTGGAATTTCAAAAATCCGAGATACACGGTTGATGTCACTAAGTAAAATGTGGTTCAATGAGATGAAAATAATTTTTTGTGAATAGTAACTTTTTTACTTTTTTTACCACGGTTAAAATTAAATAGGGTAATTAAGGGTAAAAATGATATTATTATTACCCTAACACATGTCCTAATTCTATTGGATAAGTGTAATTCGAACAAAAACAACCTTAGGAATAAAATATAACCATTTAGGCCCACTTAAATTAGATTAGGACATTTATTATTAATTTATTTAAAGAAGGGTTAAATAGTTAAAATCAATGTTTAATAAGTATATCACATTTAATATAGGGTTATACATAAGTTAAATTCGACTATAAATATTCATTAGAAATCTAAAAAGATTTCCTACATAATGGTAGTTTATTTGTAATTTTTATACATTAAATAATGTAATTTATTTATGACACAAAGATGATGCAGTAATTATCTTATTAATGAAATATTGACATAATTGATGTTATAAATACCATAATAAATGTAATTTGAGACTTTATATGAATTCCACTAATTTTCTAGGTCAATATGACATGTTAGTATTGATATAACTAACTTTTTTCTAACTAATCATTCTGCTATGATTTTCACAAAAATAAATTACTAAATAGTGTCAAAATTGACATAAAATAGTATTTGAAACAAATATTGTATTATTAATTGTTATTTTATTCCTAAAAATCTAAGGTTCAGCCAAATGACTTAGATAAGGTTATATATATTAATAATAAACAACTTGGGGTTCGTTTGGCTTCTTATAGTAAGTTTATTAACCTTATAGTGTAATAACACAAAAAGATACGGTAAAAGTAAAATTATCTAACTTAATGTTAAATCTAAACGATAAGGTTATAATAGGAACCTAAAATTGTCTAAATTCTATTGGATGAGAGTCTTTCGACCCATCCCCACCTTATCTTCGAAATAAATCAATTTGGAGCTATTTAAAACCGAATTTGGCTTTATAATAAAATAATATTTTTAGTTATTCCAAAGGTGCCCCTCTCCTCCCTTATAAAAGGGCACCTCCTCCCCCTCTTCCTCACACCACTTTGAGCCGTCAAGCTCGGCCAACCCCTATCAAATTATCTTTTCCACTTCCCTAGAAACATCATAGAGGTCCTGTTATTCTTCAGAGGCCAATTTTAGTGCCCTAAGAAGAGTACTCAAAGATGCGCTTCAAAGAAGAGGAGGTTCGGACACTTACGAAGCAAATCGGACCTAAGGCAAGGGAAAATCTCGCAATCTCAATTTTTATCTGAGATTGTTTATACTTCAGAATTTACTGGGGAATATCTATCATCCACATCCATGTTTCCTCAATATGTAATATTTATATACTTCTACAATAGTTTATATCCAATTTTACTCTTCGGTGAGTTTTTAGTAAAAGATATGAAAGGAATCTTTTGTCGTTTTTTCGTACGAGGTACTTTTTGACTAATCCAACAAAAGTACGAGAAGATTGTTTTTTAACTTATACGTCATGAATGGATTTTTTAAAAATTATTTCCAAGAAGCTTCCTTTAAACGTTTTCAAGTTTATTTTTAATCAACTTCTTTTAGTTTAAATTTCTATGACATGTTAAGAAAGGAAAATGTTTTTGAAGTAGAAATGATATCTTCCTCAAGAATGGAGTTAAAGTGTTTTATCAAAATTATTTTCCATCTAAGATAATATAGGGTTCTGTTTCTATCCCTATTATTACATTGATTTGATTATGTTGTGATGGAATTATTTTTATGAATTATTTTATCTTATATGAATTGTTTTATGATGTCATGTTGTTTAAGAATCCCATTTTTATTACATTAGTTATGCAATGATGTATGATTTATGATTTTGTGGCACACATAAGAACGGTATAATTATGAGATGGGTGGGACCTATATCTCTCTCCAATGCATTGGGTAAAGATTTTATATCTCATGAGATAGACATGGCTAGAACGGCAGGTTAAACCGGTTCAGTGAAACAGGACTGAAATGAGGAATGAACTCGGTTCAGAAATGGACTTTGTCCTCTAAGATAGTCTTGGAAATGAGTCTTGACTAATAAGAAATGATTCTCTATGATTATGTGTGTATGCCACAAAGTTTCATGTTTTAAGTTATGATTATTGGGATTACATTTCACTACTGTGATTTATCCCATGTTATGATATTATGATCTCTTTTACAGGTTAAGATTTCCAAAATGTTATGTTCTTATGAATATGATGTGATTGATATTTCTTTTGTTTACCCTTACTGAGACTTTGAGCTCACCCTTTTATGTTTTCTTTTCCCCAGGATATAAATAAAGGTTTTAGGTAAAAAAAAGGGGAAGATCTTTATGGGAGATGTTGAAGATCTTTCACCATGATTAGAAGATTATGTTCCCAGTTTCCAAAGACACTAAACTATTACGGTCCTTGTGTGTGTGTTTTTTTTATGTACTACGTATTCCGAAAATGTAATGTAATGTCTATGTAAGTCAGGCTTCGGGTCTCTACAGTTGGTATCAGAGGAAAGGTTTAGTCAACCTTTGGAAACTAGGATGCGAGAACTTTAGTGAGATCCCTAGAGATATTTCTAAGGTATGTCTAGGGATGTCCCTAAGGTTAAGTATAAGTATAGGTTATAGTCCTATAATTACGGTAAATATCTTAGAATTAAACCTAAGATGTTAGTTATTGAAGGTACTCCTCCTTTATTGTGTTGTTTTCCCTAGCATGATTTTTTCCTCTCACACTATTCTTTTTGGGTTTTAGACGATGGCTGGAACCCGAAGGAACCGTGTTGATCAATGTAATAGAAAATGTAATGATTTTCCTCCTGAACAAACAAATGTTATGGGAGATGGAGTGAAAAATCTTGTTGCTATACTTACACAAGCTATGAATCATTCTGGACTTCCAAATGAGCATAGAAGGGAACAATATTCTATTGAGTCCTTCATGAGGAAACGTCCACCTTCTTTCAGCGGGTCTTCTGATCCACTTATTGCTGAACAATGGATCAGTACTACTGAAAAGATATTTTCAGTTCTTCAGTGTTCTGAACATGATAAATTCATCTTAGCAGTGTATCATTTTGAAGCTGATGCTGATCAATGGTGGAATCTTATCAAGAATACGAGTCCAATAGATGAAATTGAGTCCATGGAATGGGACGAGTTCGTGAACTTATTTTTCAATAATTACTTCCCTCGTATTCTTCGTACAAAGATGGAGAAGGAGTTTCTTGAACTAAAGAAAAAGGATGATGAATCTGTTGGTATATACGAAGCGAATTTTACAAGGCTTGCAAGGTATGCATCTGGCTTTATCATCCAACCTGAAAGTAAAGTTGATCGATTCTTCAGTGGCTTAAAACCAAGTCTTCGAAGGGAATTAGCTATAAGAGACTTCAGTAGTTATGAATAAATTGTGCATTGTGCTATCAAGGTAGAAATGGAATTTGGTATTACTTATCCATCTCATAGTTTTTACAAGAAACGAAAGATGGAGTTCAAGGAGAAATCTCAGAATAATGGTGAAAAGAATAAGAATGTTTCCTTATGCTCAATGTGTGGAAAGAATCATGGTGGAGATTGTCTTAAAGGGACAAGTAAATGTTTCAAATGTGGAAAGGAAGGACATTGGGCATTTTAATGCCGCAATGATGGGAATAAGATGTCTAATGATGCAAACAAAGGAAGGGATACATAAGATGAACCTACTACACTTCAATGCTTCAAGTGCAAGGAAATGGGGCATTATGCTAATAAATGCCCTAATCCAAGGGTTAGTGATGATCGACATGAGCAACCACTTAAGGCAAAGGAAAAAAGGGAAGTCACATGCGATCACCATTGGCGATGTTGAATATGACAACGATGTGGTGGAATGATTAAGTGTCTATGTAATAGGATTCCAAAATAATGTTGTATATAGTATCGTGGAATATTGGAATATTTATGTATTGGTCTATTGTGGTTTTCAATAATTTTATGGTACCAGTAACCATGGAAATTGATTGAGATAATTTTGGAAAAAAGATGATATACCCATAATGAAGGGATAAGGAAAAAATGAAATGTTTGACAGTATTCAGGATCTCATGATTGATATAAGGACAAAGTGATATCATGGTTTGAGTATATAGAATTTTGAGGATTTTGGTATGTGGAAAGAGTTAACTTTTTACAGCATTCTTGTTTTCAATAAGGTTCAATGGGTATTCATTTTTTTCAAGATAATACATGATTAAGGCCTTTGAATGTTTGGAATGTGACCAACAAGACGTATCTCATGATATATGGGGATCAACAATGGTATTAACATGCTACTTATATGAACTCTTTGGTAATGGTTTTCACTATAATATGAGATTAGACAGCATTATTTTGGATAAGCCTAAAGATTGGAATGGATTACGTTGGACATAAGTTAGTATTGTTTAAGGATAGAACTTTTTTCGATATTATTGATGGGATGTTATAGTAATGTAGTTTTAGAAAAAGGACAACCTGCAGGACGGGCGACAACCCATCACGTCGGACAAGGCTGTGGGAATCGAAACCACAACCGAAGTGCTACTGGCCTTTATCACCTACCACTGGCCTACAGAAAGACCTTGTTTAGTAGAAACTAGTTTTATTATATTAAGAAGTATGATATATGATGTATAAGTCCATTTTAGGAACCATATATGATTAATCTCACCATACATAGACTTATGTATATTTGATAACTTTTGCTAACCTTTTGTTTGAAACAGATGGAATGACCCATCATTCTATCACATGATCTGTTAACACTTCACAAATAACAAATTCAACTTCATTTTTTTAAGAGATGATGTGTAAATTATTCAAAGCACGAACAACAGTGAGATTGTACCAAAATCAAGCAAGTATTTCTTCTAATTCAAAACTTTCATCTTTAGGGAAATGATATTGAAAACCAAAAATGTTGTCCTAGTGCTCTTATATCTGATGAATCATATGGTACCTTAGATCGTCACAAATTTATGGCTTTGTGATTGTTGGCTTTTCCATAGCCATGTTCTCTACCACTCTCCATCAGAACATGATTGGGAGATTTCTCTTCCATATCCATATTTTCACCTATGTGGAAACCCAATGAATAGTTTATTTGGGTAACCATTACATTTCATACTTTTGTTTTTAAAGATTGGTTTTGGTATTCCTTTTTATGATGTGGGTTTCTATTAAAGAAACGTTCGAGTAGAAAACCATTTATAACCCCGATGAATTTCGAGGGCGAAATTCATTTTAAGGGGGGTAGAATGTAACACCCCGAGATTTTATGGAAAAATATTCTTTTTAATTTCATTAATGTCTTGTGTTGTACGCTACACTAAAAGGATATTTCACAATACGCATCCTTGACTTGACTTTCATTACACTCAATCGCGACCTTCCTTGATAGCATGTGTAGTACGCAATAACGAGTTTCACTAAACAACAATATGCTATTAAAGTATTATTAAAACTAGCCGTTATGAATAGTAATAACCACTTTTTGAAATTTTGTAAATTTTATTTTTCAAAATGGACTTCATTTTTGGATTCGGAATATCGAAATTAGCTTAGGGTGAAATGTTGGTACTTTTCGGATAACTTTCATTTTCTGATGAATAGTGAAAATTACTAAATTTTAATTAAAAAAAACCTTTTTAATAGAAATAATTAATAGTGATAAATTATTAATTTGAGTGGTTTTAAAGTATATTTAGAATATATTTTTACAATTTAGTACAATGTTGGTCATTGGATGTAATTTCACATTTAAACCAGACATAAACAAGTGTCAATCTTTTGATAGTTATTATCTCTTAAGAACACGCTATTTGTTTTGAAGACATGAATTAATTTAAGTAATGAAACTTAAATGTTTTGAATTTGGTAAAATAGACATCATTTTTCAGTTCATAATATCAAATATAGCTTAGGCCTAATTTTTGGTATTTTTCTAGAAACTTTCATTTTTTGATGAATAGTGAAACCACTAAGTGGTAGTTAAAAAAATGAATTTTTCATAAAACTTAATTTTTCCTCTTCTGTGAGTGGAATTTCAAAAATCCGAGAGACACGGTTGATGTCAGTAAGTAAAATGTGGTTCAATGAGATGAAAATAATTTTTGGTGAATAGTAACATTTTACTTTTTTTTTCACGGTTAAAAGTAAATAGGGTAATTAAGGGTAAAATGATATTATTATTACCCTAAAACATGTCCTAATTCTATTGGATAAGTGTAATCCGACCCAAAACAACCTTAGGAATAAAATATAACCATTTAGGCCCACTTGGATTAGATTAGGACATTTATTATTAATTTATTTAAAGAATGGTTAAAATAGTTAAAATCAAAGTTTAATAAGTATATCATTTTTAATATAGGGTTATACATAAGATAAATTCGAATATAAATATTAATTAGAAAGCTAAAAATATTTCCTACATAATGGTATTTTATTTGTAATTTTTAGACATTATATAATGTAATTTATTTATGACACAAAGATGATGCAATAATTATCTTATTAATGAAATATTGACATAATTGATGTTATAAATACCAAAATAAATGTAATTTGAGACTTTTTTATGAATTACACTAATTTTCTAGGTTAATATGACATGTTAGTATTGATTTAATTAAATTTTTTGGAACTAATCATTCTGTTATGATTTTCAAAAAAACAATTACTAAATAGTGTCAAAATTGACATAAAATTGTTTTTAAAACAAATATTATATTATTAATTGTTATTTTATTCCTAAAAATCTAAGGTTTGGCCAAATTACTTAGATAAGGTTATATATATTAATAATAAACAACTTGAGGTTCGTTTGGCTTCTTATAGTATGTTTATTAACCTTATAGTGTAAGAACACAAAAAGACACGGTAAAACTAAAATTATCTAACTTAATGTTAAATCTAAATGATAAGGTTAAAATAGGAACCTAAACTTGTCTAAATTCTATTGGATGAGAAAATTTCGACCCATACCCACCTTATCTTTGAAATAAATCAATTTGTAGCTATTTAAAACCGAATTTGGCTTTTATAATAAAATAATATTTTTGTTATTCCAAAGGTGCCCCTCTCCTCCCTTATAAAAGGGTGCCTCCTCCCCATCTTCCTCACACCACTTTGAGCCTTCATGGTTGGCCAACCCCTGACAAATTCATTTCTCCACTTCCCTAGAAACATCCTAGAGATCCTGTTCTTATTAAAAGACCAATTTTAGTGCCCTAAGAAGAGGACTCAAAGAGGCGCTTCAAAGAAGAGGAGGTTCGGACACTTACGAAGTAAATCGGACCTAAGGTAAGGGAAAATCTCGCAATATCAATTTTTATCTGAGATTGTTTATACTTAAGAATTTACTGGTGAATATTTATCATCCACATCCATGTTTCCTCAATTTGTAATATTTATATCCTTCTACAATAGTTTATATCCAATTTTACTCTTCGGTGAGTTTTTAGTAAAAGATATGAAAGGAATCTTTTGTCGTTTTTCGTATGAGGTACTTTTTGACTTTTCCAACAAAAGTACTAGAAGAATGTTTTTTTTAACTTATACGGCATGAATGGATTTTTAAAACATTATTTCCAAGAATCTTACTTTACAAGTTTTCAAGTTTATTTTTAATCAACTTCTTTTAGTTTAAAGTTGTATGACATGTTAAGAAAGGAAAATGTTTTTGAAGTAGAAATGATATCTTCTTCAAGAATGGAGTTCAAGTGTTTTATCAAAATTATTTTCCATCTAAGATAATATAGGGTTATTTTTCTATCCATATTATTACATTTATTTGATTATGTTGTGATGGAATTATTTTTATGAATTCTTTTATCTTATATGAATTGTTTTATGATGTCATGTTGTTTAAGAATCCCATTTTTATTACATGAGTTATGCAATGATTTATGATTTATGATTTTGTGGCACACATAAGAATGGTATCATTATGAGATGGGTGGTACCTATATCTCCCTCCAATGCATTGGGTAAAGATTTTATATCTCATGAGATAGACATGGCTGGAACGGCAGGTTAAACCTGTTCAGTGAAACAGGACTGAAACGAGGAATGAACTCGGTTCAGAAATGGACTTTGTCCACTAATATAGTCTTGGAAATGAGTCTTGACTAATAAGAAATTATTCTCTATGATTATGTGTGTATTCCACAAAGTTTCATGTTTTAAGTTATGATTTTTGGGATTACATTTCACTACTATGATTTATCCCATGTTATGATATTATGATCTCTTTTGCAGGTTAAAATTTCCAAAATTTTATGTTCTTATGAATATGATGTGATTGATATTTCTTTTGTTTACCCTTAATTAGCATTAGAGCTCACCCTTATATGATTTCTTTTCCCCAGGATATAATGAAAGGTTTTAGGTACGAAAAAAAAGGGGAAGATCCTTATGGGAGATATTGAAGATATTTCACCATGATTAGAAGATTATGTTTCGAGTTTCAAAAGACACTAAACTATTACGGTCCTTGTGTGTGTGTTTTTGTTATGTACTAAGTATTCCGAAAAAGTAATGTAATGTCCATGTACGTCAGGCTTCGGGTCTCTACAGTCATCGTTCCCATGACCTCATCCTTGGCATGTATGGTATGTACTACTCTGTCTTACTTCTCTATGGGGCCTAATTTATCCTTCTCTTGAATGTAGAGATGGCATGATCCCTCTTCTACTATAAATAAGTAGAAAGGTCCAAGAAAACCCTTAAGGATGACCCATATGGCTGAAAATGGTACTCAAACATGTCTTTATCACACTGAGGCTTTTCATGCCCCTTATTTCCACATAGATGAAATATAAACGAGATTCTAGTGTGGATAATTTGTTCTCCACTAATCCGATAATAAACCCCAAGGACACTCTTACTACGACTAAAATAACTGCTTTCATGTATCAGCATTGAACCGTTTTTCCATTAATATCATCTTCCCTCCAATTTTTCTCAATGATAGGATCTGGATTAGCAATCTTATAAAACTTATACTGGTGAAATACATTCACCTGTAAGTGGATGGCATACTTGATCCCATCCTTGAAGGATCTCGTTAATCATAAATCATCACTATAAATAAGTGGTGAAAGCATTGAAACTCAGTGGAACACGATGAATAGTCTATAAAGGACATGACACCCTGCTCCACGTGAATGAACTATCTAGCTCAGTCAATTCTCAGCATCTAAGGGGAAAATAATAATGAAAGGCACTATGGAAGTCTTCCCAGACCATGCCCTGAGGACCAGCCTATGTAATCACATCCCACCAGTGCTTGGAGGAATCACATAGTATATAGGTGGAGATATTGACCCTCCTCTCTAGAGGCATCTCTAGATGCTCGATGATAGAAAAGATAGCCTCTATCCATGACTCAGTAGTTTGAGGAATGTCATCCCCCAATAATTTGGGAGAATTTTGTTATAGGAACTCAGAAGTCAGATTATACATTGTAGGTGCAGGTCATGGATGACCCTTCATAGACTACATCAGTTATAAGAAACTCCCATGAAGTTAACCTCCAGTTCCCAATTCAGGAATAGAAAGTGATGCCTCATGTGTCACTCCTAGTGGTAAGACTTGTGTATTAGGTCCCACCATCTAAGGATAATGGTCATCACCACCTTATTGGTGCATGACTCGAGGACTTAATGGCGAAATATGTCTTCAAATTCAAAGAAAAAAACCTATTTTTTTAAATCAAATTAAATCAATAATAAAATAAAAACATAATAAAAGGTATCACTACCAAACATACTACCCAACTTCCCACTTGGAATTACAAGGGATTAGTAAGTGTTCATGTTTTATTTATTGGGGTTCTAGTATATGGAGGTTCAATTTCAATTTAAGGAGGGAAAAATATTTAAATTACACTTGGAGTCTTCATTTACATTCAACCATTTCATTTATAAGTTAAGATTATCATTTTTGAGTTCATAATTTTTTTTATAGAAAATACAAGGTTAAATTAAATGGATTTTCTTTCCTAGATAATAAAGTTTTATACACTTTATAACTGTAATTGAAACCTATTTAATTTTAACCATCCTCCCTTATATTTAGTATCAGAATGTAATAAGTAAAATATGATGTATTAGTTTTGATGAATTACCCTTTCTAATTTATAAGGGCGCATACACCTTATAGATTTAAATTTTTTGTCTTGTTATTGCAGCCATATCCCATCTCATGTAAATAGGTCTACATGGATTACATTGGTAGAAATTAGCTATTTAAGATACAATTATCAGTAAATATAGGAAAAAACTATTTAGTGTAATGTTGAAATATTAATCATCCAATTTCATTTCCCTACAGAAGATGTTAGTGGCCTAGAAAAATATCAAAACCAAGGAACATTCCATAGTCACAGGAAACACTAGAAATGAAAGTAGTAAAATGCACCTATATGGAATGGAATATTCATAGCATGTGAATTATAGGTTTCTATAATGATTCATGTAACAATTCTCCTTTCCATATTGGGCCAAGGTAGAATCTCTAAAAAAATATCAAATACCAAAATTCACATGCATCACCCAATAGTGAAACTATATCAACTGTAATATGTGGAATTATAGAAAAATAGTTTCCCATTCCCGGGAATCTTGGTGTTCACCCAAACATGTGTTAGCTACTCACAATAATGGATTATAGCTAAGTTCCAAAACTTTCTAAGTATCCTATCTAAATTTTCCAAACACAAATACAAAATAAAAGAAAACTTTTTTATACCACTTTGTGACATCCGAGACCCAGTTCACTCCCAGGTGACCGAACTCAGTTAGCCACATCGCCTCAATCATGGCTCCCCATATGCCATAGGCTATCTACTAATAGTGAAGGCCTATGGTGTATCTGTGGAGGGAAAATGCCCTCATGTTAGAGTGGAGCATGGTGGAAAAATATATAAATAAATAAAAGGAATAATAATAATTAATAAGACTATAAGTGGAAATGACATCCAAGAAAAAAAATCAACCCAAAGCTAAATCTGAATTATATCCAAAATATGATGTAATTTCATATCCATACAAAATGTAAAAGATGAATATATTGTAGCGGGTAGACAGTAAAAGACATTATATAAAAAAATTTAAAAAAGATTAAAAAAGTATCATGTCATCCTGAGATATGGTTCAATAATCTATTACATAGATCCCATCATAAAGCATAAAAGTCGGGTGTCTAAAGTAATTCATGGCCCCTTTTCCACGCCTAGGATCATATAATCTGCCTTGGATCTAATGAAATCATGAATAGGGTTTGAGATAAATCTCATTATGCCACCACAAAAGGAATCTATACAAATCTAGTATGTGAACATAAACTAAACAGTGATCATGTATATAAATGTAAAGCATTTCTAAAATAAAAACACATACCTACTTTAGCATCAACATGAAAAATATTTGAACATGTGATCATTTAATTAATTAATATTCAATTTTCAATAAGGTGATCATGTATAAAAGGTATTTGAAGTAATGTAGTAGGAAGTAATAATATTAGAGGATCCATGGTGTAACAATTGAATCCTTGACCTCAGGTGTCGAGACAACTCATAGTGGTAACTTATATACTCTATCTATAAGGGGTATGAATATAATCCAAGTGTAACACCCAATGAATTCCCTTGTAAATGAGTCTAATCAAGTCTATGGAGCTCATCCATAGTAATCTAGGGCTAATCATGATTGTTACTAATTGGGTGAACCAATGAATCACATATTCAAAGACATCAAGTTGAATCTAAAAAGTGTATGCAATTAATTATAATATCTTGAGAAGATTTCAATTTAATAATTGGTACAACTCCCAGTCATTGATGTAATAAGAAACAGACCAAATTCTATGTTGGGTATCTCCCATGGAAATTGGATCAATCAATCAAAATGGAATCCTCCAATTGATTAAGTAATTCCCCCTGGAATCTACGGAGATCCCAAGTCCAACCACTCTAAAAAGATAAAAAGGTCCAAAAGTAGTAGTAACCTTATATGCATTCCTTTTATATCATATCTAATCATAGGCCATGTAATACTGATTCAGTTTAATGATTTGGTAGGTTTATTCCATTTCCTTTCATTAAACATGACAAGGTGACTCATGGACAATCAAGAAATATCAATTAAATTACATTATCATTTAATAGGTTCATTCCATTACCATTCATTTGACATGAAAAGGGGTGTTAAGGAGATGTAACCAAAATAAATTCAATTAAATAATCATTTAACTTGGACAAGTGATATCTATAATTATATACTTGATAAAATATATATTTAAGGACTTATTAATTTTTAAGTAACACTTACCTTAATAAGGTAAAGCCAGAGCCACCTAAATGGAATCTCTAGTAATTCCAAAAATGGGTCACCAAAGGTATAACAAGGTATGCACCCTAAATGGGGTAGTTTACATTGAGGTATCAACCTCCAATGATATCAATAAGTGTCATCCGGGATCTAGAATATGATGCCGAAAATTAAAATTAAAGCATCTAAAATTTAGGGGAAACACTTGGTAAAACCCATATGTGATAAAATGAAATAAAATTATAAATGGTGGAACTTTGAGGGATGATTCATATACCATTTAACTTATGCCTATATAGATTCATCATCTAGTATCAGCCCTTAGTTTTTCCATGATTAGGAGAAATTTTAAGAATAGAAAAATGAAATGAAAACATTGTTTCCTCCATAGACTCACTGCACTTTCATATTAGGTCAAAACTATGGAATTGAACCAAAAATTAATGTATTCATACCTCAAGGAAAATACCATTTCTTACATAATACAACCAAACCACCCAATTAATGTCCTAGCTAATATAAACCATCACCACAACACCACACATTCACCATTATTTACCTGAAAATTTACCCAAGCCATCTCACCACAATATCCATATTTCTCATCCACCATCCCCATAATAACCATGTGCCACATCAACTATACATAACACATCATTGTTGTTGTTCTACAATACCACCGCACGTCACATACATGTTTCAAAACACCACCAAACATCATCTCTACAATGCACCACACCTCTTCATAACTCAAGCACATCACACAATTTACCACATTGCATCCATGCTATTCATCCACCACATTAATTCCCCACACAATTAAAATCGTAGTCGGTCATCACCACCACTTAACAATACCCCATAACGCACAAGGAAACATAGCAAAGTAACTACACGCAACAAAACACATCCTGGATTCTATAAAATTTTCAATTTATTTCATTACATTACTTCTTTAATTTATCATGGGTGTTATAACACCACTAGATTAAATGGGAAACTAATTCATTATTAAAATATAAGTTCATAACCATTTATTTAGGGGGTGATCACACAACCACACAACATGGGTCATCACAGCATACCACATACAGTGAAGAAAAAGGATCCCAATAACCGTTATTTTAAGTAAGGAAACAACATGTAATAAACTCATCAACAACATATAAAAAGCATAAAAACATGAGATATCTCACCATACCCTGAAATTTTAATTATAATAAATTATTATCTCATTATGATGACCCTTACTATCAACCCAAAGGAAAACAATTCCATGTAAATCACATATATAACTTGTAAAAAGTGATAGTATGAGGATCCCCTACCTTGAAGAAGATTTTTAATCTTGCAGTGCACTATGGGGTGAAGATGAATTTCCCTCAAACCATAACCACCCAAGGAAACCATGGAAAATCCAAAACCACACCAAAGGGCTATCAAAAATTCAGCCCAACCTATCCCAAATAAATCCAAAAACAGTGTAGTGAATCCCTAAGATAATAATTAGGGAAAACAAGGGGATAAGAGAGGATAACTCACCATTGATTGTTGAGACCAACCAGCATAACCCAAATGTAAATGCACCAAGAAGAGGGCAAGAAGGCCTTCCAAAAGTGTATAATTGTTTTCTAGAAAATGAGAGATAGAGTGAGAGTGATGGAAAAATGATAAAATAATTATCCGAACATGAGATATAAATAGGATTTAATCCACCTAATTTAGGGAATAAAAGCAACATTTAATATTTAATATCCATGGATATAAAAAATTATATTATAAAACCAAATTTTAGGAAAAAAATTGAAAACTTCATCTTCTAATAAAATACATATAATCTAGGGATTAATTAACTTACAGTTTAAACACCCTTCTTAGAGTGTAACCCCATTTTACAATCTCCACATCAACCACACAAAAGCTATAAATGTTTTCCCACACAAGATATAAACCACTAGATTTCATCATAAACTCCTCTTTTATAGTGTAAATAGCTTGTTGCAGTTTATTTGTTCCTCAAACCTTCACTAAACCATATATAACCTCCTCTAAGAACTCTCTAACCACAAAACGAGTAAAGTGAAAACTCTATAAGGAAAGAACTATTACATTAGAAAACTACCAAATAATTTTTTCCCTAATGAATCAAAACCAAACCTAGTAATGAAAGGTGTTTGAACAACCTCTACATGAGATACATCTCACAGATCTCATTACTCCTCAAACAGCACCAAATAAACACACCAATCAAAACTCCTACAAAACACCTCACATGACCACATCATATCACAACCACAACATAACCTCTCATTGGTAACAACACCACACATCAGGTACTAGCCACATGCCAATAATTTCCATATAAACATATCAACCTCTACATAGACCAAGCCAACCATTTCCACAACCAACACATAACATTACCCAGAGAACACTAATCATAGAATTCCATTTTTCATGTTAGGATATTATATGATTCAGGTGTCACTAAATTACCCACATGATTTTAATCATTTTAAAGTATAACCAATTTTTATAAAAAATCAAGTACTCAAATATTCATATATCAAAAGATTTATCACACATCAGAATAACAATGAAACATCACATATCATACGACAACAAGCTCCAAACATCAGATCATAAAAACAAAAAAGGGAAATAAAAGACTCAAAATAACTCTAGGCACTGGGCACATATTGGTGTCTATCATTCCTAATTACTTTATTATAAGAAACCATGACTCCATAAAACATGATCTAGGGGAATGTTTCATCAATATATCACCTTCTCTTGATGATTCTAGATCTTTAGAGGCCATTCCATGTATGTTGCGTCATACTCAATATCTAAATGTCTAATAAAACTAATATTTTACACATTTTTTATATTTATTTTAGTTATTTGATCCAAACTAACTCACAAATATGAGATTATTACATAAAGTTTTTATTTATGGTGTGTTTTGGGCTAAAATGTGAAATTTTCTTAATTCTAGATTTTTGAATGATTTTTACATCAAGGGTATTTTGGAAATTTATTTTAAAATAAAATTCCAAAATGTGTGATTTTTTTAAATCCTTGATTTATTTACTTAAACATTTTATTCTGGCCCTAGAGCTGATTTGAACATCTAGTGGCCAGAAAAAATCATTGAAATTGGGAAATTTTCTAGGCTGACAGCATGGACCTTACCACCGTAACAATTACACAACTTTGTCTCTACACCTCCAATTGAGGTGATTACACATGAAATGGAATTAAGAATCATGGGATATTTTTTAATATAACATTCATATAGTTATAAGAACAAAAATGTGTTCCTTGAATGAAATACTTAGAAGTAAGATTCCTATAAATTTCACCCAAAAAAAGAAACTGTCAACAACAAATTTATAAATCTTATATTAGTTGTTCAATTCCACTATAATTTGGTGGGTGGTCGTAAAAGAAAATTTTTAAAAAAAATCATGAAGTATAAAACATGTGAATAAGTATTTTTCATGTTCATAAATGCATGATAGTTAAGAAGTTTGAAATATGGGGAAGCTGACATGTCAGAATAAATTCACAGAGTAAAACATCCATAACTCCCACGACACACATCCAAATACTCTGAAATGTTAAGGGTAGATAGAAAGGGAAATTTTGAATAACATTCATGAAGTACATAATTAAATATATGCTCATTAATTAAATATGAAACACGTCACATTTTAGAGGAAGATTCCTCCTACAAAAGGAGGGGAGCGCCTACCTCTCATTCCATTCCATCCTCAAACCCTCCACTCAACTAGCGAGGGAATCATTGGATGATGAAATTATATATATTTATTTATTTTATTTCTTTTTGTTTTTCTATAATATCTCCCTTATCTCACATCATCTAAAATTCCCTATCCATGGAGGGGTTGTTTCATTGATTGATAGAGAAGGGGGAGGCTGGACCAATGTACTTGCTTGAGTTCTTGTGCTTCAATTTAATAAGATACCTTCTTCTTTCTGCATGTGGTTTCAATCATTAATTTATTTTTAAATTATGAATTTGGATGTGCTGGATTTTAATTATGTTAATTTAAATTTATTTATTCATTGATCACATCTCCCTCTACCCAATTCTAATCTTTATATAATGGAATATATTAGGGTCAGGTGGTGAGTTCTTGACGGTAGTTATCACATGTGTATACTTTCATGTGGAATTTTTCTTTATTAGGGTACACCAATTCATAGTTAGGGATTTATATATTTAATCAAGAAAACAATCTACAATCCTACATACATTGGAAGGAGGATAGACCAATCTGTAGTTTTTGATAAGGAATATTCTCATCATAACATCTAGAAAAGGTAGAGATAAGACTTGGTAGAAGAATATCTCTCTTACTAATTAAGGGATGAAAAGGGGGGAAATTTGGAAATCATGATAGCACAACACTTGTTCTATACAAAACCACTTTGATCACCTTCATTCTCATCTGTTTGAAAAACAATCAATTCAAGTTGTCTATTTCTCTCACATCACTCAAGTAAATTAAAACCATTTTTTTTTAGAAAACCTACAAAAAAGAGACAACCTTGTATTGTATGAAATACTATTCATTAGAGTACCTAAGATCAACTTATATATTATAATTAGGTAATTAAAATATTGTTTTTTCATTCCCCATGATAGGCGTGCGCCAAACATGGCACCATTTCTAGGGAGGCAGTGCTTCAAAACCCTTAAAAAATCTCAATTTTACCTTTCGAATGGCACGTTGTTAAAATAACATTTTTATTGAATTTTATCCTAAAATATTATACACAATAACCAAATTGAGAAAGAAAAATTTACAAATGGATTTTTATGAAATACTCCCCATAGATTCAAGTGACACTTTTAGTGAACACTATAGACCTGTAATAATGTCTAGGAATCCTAAATGAACCTTGCACGACTTCTGCACACCCCAATTTTTTCAAAATAACCAACTCGCAATCCCTTCCATAGAAAATGAATTTGAAATGCATATTAACATGATCCAAGTGCCACCTAAATTTCATGGTCTTGTAGGTGAAGACCCAAATCGACACATCAAAGATTTCACCTATGTCTGCTCCAGCTTCAAACCTCGAGGAGTCGAAAAAGAACAATTGAAGTGAAGTGCATTCCCATTCTCATTAGATGGAATGGAGAAGGAATGGTTTTACAATCTACAACTGAGGGAGATCTGCGGTTGGAATTGTCTCAAAAGATTCATCTTACAGAGATTCTTCCCAATATCATGTAGAATTTCAATAAAAAAAGATATTTATTTCATAAATCAATCGATAGGAGAGAGTATCTACAAATATTGGGAATACTTCAAGAAGCTCTGTTAAAGCTTCCCTCACCAAGAAATGGAAGAGGACCAATTCTTTTTGTGCTTATACCAACTATTTCTTGATAATGATAGAAATGTACATGATTCCTTATATGGAGGATCCCTAATTGATAAGTTTCCTATAGATATCTGAGTTCTAATTGAAAATATTGCGCTAACTCATGCCAATTTACCACTAGAGGTACGAGCACCAAAGGCATCCCTGAGGTAGGAATTCCATATTATTCAACACCCTTACATAAAGAAACACTGAAGAAAATGGCATATTTGTTAAGAGAACTCGTTGGGAACCATGTAAAGGAACAACAAGTCCCTACCCTGGTATGTGGTCTATCCTTGATAAATTATCATTACAATGATCAATTTCCTGATGTGTAGGATATAGAAAGTTGTGTTGCAGCCTATAAGCAAAGAAAATTCCAACCGCGGACCCAACTAGGGCATGGATTTCAACAAAACCAAGCCAGGACACATTTTTAGCAGCAATATCAAAATCCATCACTATTACAACAATATTATAATAAGACCTTCCAGTAACAAGAAACCTTCCAACCACTAACTTTCCAATGGAAGAATTATGAACAACCATCCAAAAATGCACAAGCAACTGAAGATTAATGTTTCAGGAATGGAAGATAAAATTAACAAGGTAAATGATCAATTTTCAATCCTAATTGACATTATATCCATGAACCAAGGTAAACTCCTAGAATAGACAGTTCCAAATTCCAAGTGGAGTGTTAGTGCAATCACAACCTGAAGTGGGAGGGAACTCACACCACCTGAACAATGTGAGGATGATGTTTCTAAGAAACCTCCTAAAGATCAAACCTTCCATTCAGAAGAATTAAACCATAACAACAAAGGATAAAGAACATTTTTTTGGGAAGTAAATACCAGAAACATATTTTCAAAAAAAAAAGTGAGAAAAAGGATATCCCAACACCACTCTCATCTATATTATTTGAGTTGAAGAAGGGTGAAGAATAAGGGTTCAGAAGAACGTCTTCAATTGGAAATTTATAAAACCTTACAGAAAGTGGAGATTAACATCCCACTGCTTGAGTAAATCCAGAAATCCCTAAGTATGAAAGACTATTGAAGTATCTATGCAAAAAAATGAAGGGGATACATGGGAATGAAAGGATCATCTTGGGAAGAAGCGCCTTGATACTGATCAAACCGTCGATAATGGAAAAAAAATGTCAAGATCTAGAGACTTTATGTATTCCATGTACTATTGGTTATTTAAATTTTACTAATGCACTATGGGATCTTAGAGCTTCAATAGATGTTATTACTCACTCATTATTTTCATCCTTTCATATTTGAGAACTAAAACCAACTCGAGTGGTGGTACAATTAGACAATTGATATTCCATTTTTATAGTTGGAGTCCTAGAAGATATAATTATGGGTGTTAGAAGATTGAACTTTTGAGAGGACTTTGATGACCTCACAATTGAAGAAGACCGAGCACCATGCCAATATCCCCTCATCCTGGAGAGAACCTTCCTAAAAACAGCAAGGATATCATCAACATCCATGAAGGAATAGTCACAATGGATCTTGGAGATAGTATGGTACACTTCAACATTCTTGATATGATGGAACATCCTTCCATAAATCACTCAATCTTTGAAATCTCACGTGATATTGGTACTATGTTCATTTAAGAATCATATGTGCCATGAATTCTTAGAATTAAAAGATAATTTTTCCATTAATGAACATGTGAATGCCCAAAACACTAGAGATTCTAATTTCATATGGGAAGAAGAGGTAAAATATGATTTCTTTGATGATTTTTTAATTGAGTAAGATGATATGGTTTTTTATGTGAATGATCTCTAACCTTTGGAAGTAGATAATGTTAGTTTAATTTCATCCCTTGATCAACCACTGATCTGGAATTGGAACCACTCTCCACTGATTTGAAATGTGTGTACCTTAGAAAGATATAGAAATTACCAGTTATAATTGAAAATAATCAGTCGAAAAACCATGAAAAATCTTTTATTGAACTTTTGAGATAGAATTTACAAAACAAATATGGTGTATATTAGGTGATATCACAAGAATAAATCAAAAAATTTACTGACATTGAATTTTTAAAGAGGGAGACTCCAAACCAGTTAGACAGCCCCAATGGAGGCTAAATCCCACCTTGATGGAGGTCGTGAAAAGGGATAATGAGAAGCTCCTTGAGGCTGGGATCATCTATCAAATTTCATATTCCCAATGGGTTATCCCAATTCATGTAGTTCCAAAAAAATTATCCTAACCACAAAGAGGAATGAAAAGATTGAATCAATCCTAGTGAGAATTCAAAATATATGGAGAGTATGCATCGATTTTAGGAAGTCAAATCACATCACTTAGAAAGATAATTTCCCCATCCCCATCATTGATCATATATTAGAGATATTAGAAGGGAGAACCCATTATTGATTTTTGGATGGATGTTCAGGCCATTTTCATGTACCCATTGCTCATGAGGCTCAAGAGAAGACCACATTTACATGCCCCTTTGGTACTTTCTCATATAATTGGATTCCATTTGGATTATGTAATTCTCCCATTATATTTCATAGGTTCATGGTAAGTATATTTTCTAATCACATTGAATATTTCATGGAAATTTTCTTAGATGATTTCACAATTTTTTGGTGATTCCTTTTACCATTGCTTAAAAATCTACAAAAAGTTTTGAAAACCTACATTGAAAAAAAGTTTCTTTTAAATTTTTAAAAACGTAATTTCATGGTTGAGAGAGGTCCTTTACTTGGGAATTTCATTTCAAAAAAATAAATTGAGGTGGATAACGTAAAAACTGAAGTGATAAATTTATTTCCATACCCTACCTATATGGAACATGTTAGATCATTTTTAAGACATACATGATTCTATAGGAGGTTTATCGAAGATTTCAGTAATATTTTTCTCCCTCTCTCTAGATTACTTTTGAAAGATGATAATTTTTATTTCCATGGGGCATGTAGTGAATCCTTTGATGAGATAAATAGAATATTGATTTCACCACCTGTGATGCAGCTACTAAATTGGGAAGAACCATTTGAGCTTCTTTGGGATGCATCTTACCAAGTAGTTAAAGTAGTCTTGTCTTAGTGAATTTAGGGAAGGCCAAAAGTAATTTCATATTCGTCAATAACCTTATATGAATCCCAGTTCAATTAAACAACCAAATAAAAATAATTTTTACCTATTTTCTTTAATTTATAATTATTTAGATCATATATTCTTGGGACTAAAATCACTATGTTTTCTGATCATGCAGCTCTTAAGTACTTAATATAGAAAGATGATGCTAACTTGAGTGACAGAGAAAATTTATGTTCATATTTTCAATCAAATAATGGGTATTTTTTACTTTTATTAAATCATAAACCCTATGTATTTTCTTGTTTAATTACAATAATGGGTAATTTGAATTTTATGATAAAAATGATCAAAATTGAGAAAAGTGCATAATTCTGGAATTTGGACAGATTTTGACCAAAAGGGTATTTTTGTCATTTCATAAAAAATATAATTCCTAATTTAGTGATTATTTTTTGTTAGAATCTTGATTTTATTTATTTTATCTTTGGATTCTAGGCCAGGAGCTGATTCGGCCATCCAATGGGCTTAAAAATCAATGATGTTTATTATTTTTCCGGGCAAACAGTGTGGACCCCACCACTGTAACGAAACCACAACTCGGACTAAACACATACAATTGAGGCGCTTCTGCCTAGGATATCACTAGGACAGATAGGATCGGATCTTCAATAAATTTTAGGGAGTTTTGAAGTCTTTAATATAGTCGTTGAATGTTATATTTTTGGAGAAACCTTCCTGGATGCTTCGTCCAGAAAAAAAACTGCCAATGAAAAATTTCTAACTCATTCATCTGGTGTCCAAAGTAGTGGAAATTTTGTGGGTGAATGGAAAAAACATTTATGAACAAAATTGAAGAAGGGGTCCACGTGTGAATTGACCAATTAATGATCCAACACATGAAAACTTTAGGAGGACAGAATTCTGCCTATAAAAGGAGGCCCTCGCCTCCTTCTCAAACAATCCACTAGAAACCCAAAGCCAAGGAGGGTCCCACCAGGGAATGGGCCGCTACTAATCCTCTATTCCCCATTCATTTATTATTTTTATTTTATTTTTATTTTAGTTTTCTTTTATTTTCATTTTCAATTGTAATCCAAATTTTAGTTTTGTTAATTCATGCATTTCTGTTTCTCCATCCATCCCACAATTCATTTCCTCAATTATCTTATTTTAATAATCGATATTATTATAAATATTATTAGTATTAATATTTATAATATTATTATTATCATTATCATTATTATAATTATCACATTCTTTTTTTAAATCTATTTTATTTTCTCCCCCCCTTTCAAAAACTATTTTCTTAAATATAATAATAATAATAATATTAATTAATATTATTATTATTATTATTTTAACAATAATTATAAATTATGTATTCTCTGATCTCTCTCTCATTTCTCTCTCTCTCTCATCCATCCACCATTGTGATCTCCCACTCTCGAAAATGAGAGGCTAACCCCGAGACTTGGCTCGGGGGGAGGTCAAGGTGTTCTTGAATTTTCTTTAATGTCTATTTTAAGTTTGTAGAAGATTTGAGTTGCATGAATTGGTGAGATGAATGTCCCCTATTGGGTGACGGCCCCCAATGACATGTAACTTAAACTATTTCTATTCTGGAAGAGAGTATTGATTAAAATGTGAGATTTCATGTTTGGATTATCAAAATAAAATCAACATATAAAAGAGAATAATGATTGAACATAAGACTAAACCCCAAAACCATGTTCTTTATTCATCATATCATTTTGTTTTCATTTCATGATAGCTTGTATTTTTAAATAATCAAAAACAATAAAAAATTTTAATAAATTTCATTCAAATAGAAAAAAAAAGAAATATTTTAGGTGAATTATAATAAAGCAAGAAAACCAAACTGAAAGGATCCTCAAGAGAGATGACCTTGGTCAGCCACTATGCTACACTAGAAAAAATATAATTGTTTTTGTCCATGCCCCGCAACAGGCGTGCGTCAAAACTGTCATTGTTACCTGGGAGCCAATCATTAGTCCATTTACCTTTTCTATTTTCACATCGTAGTTAGATTTTATTTTTTTTAAATAAAACTAAAATATATTTCCATGATTAATTCAAATGATTATTATTCTACATGGATTGAAAATTTCTCACAGGTGTAAGAACAAGACTTCACTAAGGAGTCCCTCCAACGAAGATCTGATGCAATGATGATAATGGTCAAGTAGGTGCAAAGAGGAATATAAATATAGATCTCACTGAAAGATTTGTTGGCCATGGTCGATGAACTCCAAGCCGAATTAAAAAGTTTCAAGGCCAAGAAGGAAGTGCCACTGGTCTTCCCAGATTTCACTCATGTAACCCAGGAAGTTGAGGCCAAACTCGAAATGGAGGAGCCTGAATACCTAACTGCATAATGTTATGATCAACTCCAAAAGTAACTTTCCATCAAAGAAGAGATTCAAGATGAACCAACTCAGTGAGTGGATACATTCTTGAACTCAAATTCTTTTAATTTTATTCAAACTAATTTGATTATAACTCCAAATTGTTTTGAATTTTTAGAATCAGATGAATCCTGTATTTCCTTGGATGATGAAGAGACAAAAGAAGATGCACCTGTTGGGGAACATTTTGAGCACCCTAATGATAATGAATATTTATTAGAGGGAGCATAATAAGCGAAAGGGAATGTTTCACAAGTAGCACCAAAAGAGGAGGATGTTTCATACTTCATCATACCCCTACTATAAAAGGTGTACCACATTGTGAAGGGGGCTGATCTAGTGTACTCTATCCATGGATTCCTCCTCAACAATAAAAAATAAGTGGATGATAATAAAAAAAAGATGTGGTTGTTCATGTAAAAGATGCCCTAACCTCCATCCGACATTGGATAACACCCGGTATTACACTCTGAAGGCAGTAAAACTTCAGGGCCCACTTGGGGATCATACCAAGATTTATCTTTACTTTATTTCTTGGAACATGGATGTCAATTTAATTTATTACAATTACTGTAGCATGTTTCCCACTCCATATATATTTTTTGATCTTAAATAAAATAATCCATGTGATTCATTGAGTGATTTTATTTTGTAGGATCACGATGGTAGAAGGAAGCCCAAGACAGTGAAGGGGAAAGACTAAGTTTCATGGAAAGAGGGAGTTAAATTTTAGTCTTTTATATTTTAAACTCTACATTTTTTCCACTACATGTTTCGAGCTTTAATGATAAAACTGCATGCCCACACTTGAATTCATGTTTTACTCGACTTATCTATGAAACATGAGTTTCTTAAGAATCATGTGATGCCATGTTTTAGATTTCAATGTTGATATGATTAAATGATTGAAATAAATAATTGAATTTTCAAAATGAAGCATGGATATTGAAATAATGACTCATTATTTGAAGGAATTAATTGATTCATGTAAATGAAATTTTCCTACCATAATTCATACTATGAATTTGTGAAATTTATGTGAATTGATTTTTTATTATTTGTCATTCCATGAGTGATTGCCTAATGTTATATTTCTCATTCACAATAGGATTTCTAGGCCAAGTACTTACTATTTATTCTAGAGAATATTTCTTGAGTATTCTTTGTATATGTAATCGACTAGAACTTGTATTGAAACTTGTCAAAGTTTTGACTGTGCAAAAAGACATTTAAAATGATTGAGGAATCCTTTGAAAAGACACTTATCATTAAAATACAAGCTTTACATCAATACTTATCTTATCCCATAGAGACCTTGAATGACCTTTATAGGGATGATCCATGTTTCAATCCATTTTTATCCATTCATACCCCTACTCCTGGTATTTTCATGATATTTTAATTTTGAAGTGTGGGGGTAAAGAGAATCGTGGTGGACGGGATGATACACATTCTATGGAAGAAGTGTGGGGGTGTTATTTTTGGAATTGTAAAAGGTTATGGAATCATTCATTATACTCTATTTTTCCCCTCTTTAATTGAAGGAAAAAAGAAAAAAATGCCAAAAAGATTCAAAAAATAGAAAAATGTCTTGTGATTTGGAAGAACCAAAAATCATTATTTTCCATACCGATGATCTTATGATCCTATGTGGTTAGGTGATGGATGTGAGGTTTTATCTTATCATAACATTCAAAAAAAGGAAAAAATTACAAAATAAAAAAATTCAAGAGGGAGCACAAATCATTCATTATGCTAACTTGATCATAACATTTTATTTGAGTTTTGGGAAGTCAGTATTGCTACTTTGAAGGGGAGAAGTTAATTACACTTTTACTTTTGATATCATGAATTTTACATAAGAGATAAACCTCTTCAATGAGACTTAATTGTTAAAGAATAAAATCCAATCAACCTTAAGCACCAGATTCATTTGAACCTTTATTGCAAGTCCACATGATTTTATGTGTCTTTTGTCTTTACAAAGAGGAGAATGTAGTTCATTTACAAACCTATGGATAAGGATCATGTTCTCATGATATAAGCATAAATATAATAGAATTGTATCATGAGTAATGAGAGAATAAAATCAAAAGTGAGGTAAATCATGACTTTTCATTCTTAATAATAATGAATCAAGGAGCTTGAATGAATGAAAGGATAAGTTCAATCAATTTTCAATGGGGAAAGGTAAAATATGTGAATTATTTGTTTCTTTGAAAAATGGGAAATTAAATTGATATTTTTTGCAGATTTATGATTTTTTGATTTCACATTGAAAATTGTTTGATTATATTCCATTGAAATTTTAATATTGGTAACATTGGTGTCCTCTGATTTCCATGTTGAGATTTTATGCTTGAGGATAAGCATGGTTTATGTGTGGGGGCATTTGATAGAGAAAATTAATGTGCATATTTTCAATCAAATAATGAGTATTTTTTATTGTTTTCAATGATAAACTCGTGTATTTACTTTTTTTATTAAAATAATGGGTAATTTGAATTTTATGATGAAAATGAGAAAAATTGGGAAAATTGCATAATTCTGGATTTTGTACAGATTTTGACCATAATGGTATATTTGTCATATCTTAAACAATATAATTCCAAAATAAGTGATTCCTTTTTTGATAGAATCCTGATTTTATTTATTTCAACTTTGTCTGTGGGATTATGAGCTGATTCGGCCATCTAAAGTGCTTAAAAATCAATGAATTTTATGATTTTTTGGTGCAGACAACATGGACCACACCACAGTAACGAAACAACAACTCGAACTAAACACATCAAATTTCGGTGATTCCACCTGGGATAGCATGAGGACAGCTAGGTCTAGATCTCCAAAAAATGTTAGGGATTTTTGAAGTCATTAAGATTTTCTTTGAATATTATACATTTGGAGGAACCTTCGTGGAAGCTTTGTCTATAAAAAGAAACCACCAATGAAAAATTCATACCTCATTAATCTAGTGTCCAAAGGAGCTGAAAATTATAGTGAAGGGACAAAACATTTAGGAACAACATTGAAGAAGGGGTCCACATGTGAATCGACAAGTAATGGGCCAAAAAAGTGAAAAAATATGGAGGATAGAATTCTATCTATAAAAGGAGGCCCTCGCCTCCTCAAATTATCAGCTCGACACCCAAAGCCAAAAAGAGATCCCATCGAAGCATGGTCCGCTACTTCTCCTATCGTCCCTCCTCATATATTCTTTTTATTTTATTTTTATTTAAGTTTTCTTTTTTTCATTTTCAATTGTAATTCAAATTTTAGTTTTATTAACTCATGCATTTCTGTTTCTCCATCCATCCCACAATTCATTTTCTCAATTATCTTATTTTAATAATATCTATTATTATAAATATTGTTAGTATTAATATTATAAATAATAATAATAATATTATTATTATTATTATTATCATTATCATTGTTATAATTATCAAATTCTTATTTTAAATCTATGTTATGTTCTCACTCCCATGTTTTTAAAAACTATTTTCTTAATTATAATTATAATAATATTAATGTTTAGTATTATTATTAATATTTTAATAATAATTATAAATTATTAATTCTCCTCTCTCTCTCTCTATCATCTCTCTCTCTCATCTATTCACCATTGTGATCTCTTACTCTCGGAAATGAGAGGCTAACCCTAAGACTTAGCTCGCAGGGAGGTCAAGGTTTTCTTGAATTTTATTTAATGTTTCTTTAATGTTGGTGGTAGATTTGAGTAGCATGAATTGGTGAGGCAAATGTCCCTGATTAGGTGATGGACCCCAATGACGTGTAACTTAAACTATTTATATTCTGGAAAATATTAGTGATTCAAACATGAGATTTCATGTTTGGATTATCAAACTAAAAAAACATATAAAAGAGAATAATGATTGAACCTAAGGCTAAACCCCAAAACCATGATCTTTCTTCATCAAGTCATTATGTTTTCATTGCATAATAGTTTTGATTTTTAAATAATCATAAACACAGAAATATTTTCATTGATTTAATTTAAGTAGAAAAAAAAATATTTTAGGTGAATTAGAATAAAGTAAGTGAACCATACCGAACGGCTCCTCAAGAGAGAGGACCATGTTCAGCCACTATACTTCACTAAGAAAGATATAACTGTTTTTGTCCACACCCTGCGATAGTCATGTGTCAATGAGGCTAGTGAGATGGATGATACTACTGTAGGAGTTAAATATATAAATAGAAGACAATAAATGATCCCATAACCAAGTGGATGATTGCTTAAGTAGACTTCCAAACACTACTAAAACTAAAATTCTAGAAAATGACCCAATGAATGATCAAATTCTAGGATATTTGGTGTACTTGATTGAAGGATAATTACTATGGTATACCAACATCTTCAATTTTTTGGTTATATCTCAGGTACCCTCTCATCTAACTTCTCATCAATAACATAAGCTAAAATTTTAATCAAGATTTTATATTGGGGAAGACCCATTTCTGTGGAAAATTTGTAAGGGTAAAATCATAAATAAGATGCTTACTAGGAAGTGAAATTGAATCATTGTTTGATTTTTTTATAAATTATCTTGTGGAAGGAACTTTGGACCTCGGAGGATATCCCAAATAGTTTTAGAATCTAGACTCTGTTGGCCCAAATTATTTAATGATTTATATGAATTTTGTAAAAGATGTGAAAAATGAAAATTTTTGGGTCACATATCCAAATGATAGGAAATATCTCAAAAACAACAACATTTTGTGAAATTTTTGAAGTGTGGGGAATAGACTTGATGATACCATTCCCCATGTCATATAAAAATTCATATATTCTTTTAGTTGTGGATTATGTTTCAAAATGGGTAGAAGAAAAAGTAACCAGAACTGATGATGCCAAATTAGTTTGTGATTTTTTAGGGATAACATATTATGTAGGTTTAGAGTTCCACGAGAAATCATTAGTGACAAGGGAACACTTTTTTTGTAATAATAAAATGGATTCATTGCTGAGAAAGTATGGGGTGCATCATAAAACATCAACACCAACCATCCCTAGAAAAATGGCCAAGTAGAAGTCTCCAATAAATAAATAAAATACATTATGTAAAAGAATATTAAACCCAATAGAAAGGACTGGAGAAAAAGTTTTGATGATACCTTATGATCATTCATAATATCCTACAATACACCCATATAAATGATCCCATATAGATTGGTTTATGTAATGAGTAACCATCTTCCTATGAAATTTGAGCACAAAGCCTACTGGGCAGTCAGAGAGGTAAATTTGGACTTTGAGAAAGCTAGAAAATATAGAAGATTGTAGTTGCAAGAGCTAGAGGAAATCAGAAAAGAATCTTTCGAGAATTCAATGATATATAAAGAGATAACAATGATGGCCCATGAAAATATTATTAAACCAAGAACCTTCAACCCTGGAGATCTAGTGCTTCTATACAAATCTAGACTTAAATGAATGCCAAGTAAACTTCATTTCATATGGGAAGGTCCCTTTACTATTATTCATGTATATCCATTTGGTGTTGTGTAGATCAAAAAGGAAGGAGGAGAAAACTCATTCATTTTAAATTGGAAGAGGATAATGAAGTTCTATGGGACCATACCTCAAGAACCAGTAAAGGAGATCCCACTCCTTCACCCTAAATACCATTGAAGACCCACCGGGTTTCATCTTTCATTTACACTTTATGAAAAAAGTAATTTTTACATGAAAAATAAAATTCAATTTAAATGCATTGAGGACACTAAATCAATTAGGGTAGGAGAGGGAGTCTTGTCGTCTACGATTTTTCAGGAGGCAATCCACAATTTTTCTCCCTTAGTCTAGTCTTACTATTGGTCATATACTAGCATGATTGAACATCCCTACACTATAATTTTTTATTGTATTTCAGGTCCAGTAAGGAAGATGATGAAAGGATGAAAAATAGAGATTGTTAGCAAAACACACATCATTAAAAGGTTCATGCAGAACCTCCTAAATATCCCAAGTTTGAAGAATAAATTTGAAATGGGGGTAAGAGTTTCGATTTAATATTTTTCAACTATACCCCCACATTTGATTATTTATTTGATCTTAAAATGAAAATTTCATGCCCGCACTTGAATTCATGTTTAACTTGAATTATCTAGGAGACATGATTTTCTTAGGAATCCAATGATTATGTTTTTTTATTTCAATTTTAATGAAATTTAATGGGTAAAATAAAGAATTGGATTATTGAAATGAAGCATGGATATTGAAATATTGACTCATTATTTGAAGGAATTAATTGATTCATGTAAATGAAATTTACCTACCACTTTTTATGAATTGAATTTATGAAATTAAGTTGAATTGATTTTTTATTATTATTCATGACATGAGTGATTTTACAATATCATGTTTCCCATTCCTGATAATATTTCTAGACCAAGTAATTCCTATTTATCTTGATCAAATTTTTTTATGGATATTGGGACATTTCACCTACCATAACTTGTATTAAAACTTGTCAAAGCTATGAATCTTCAAAAACTCATTTAGAATGATTCAGGCATATATTGAGAAGCCCTTATACTTAAATACCACCTTTAAATTAATCCTTATTTATCCCATAGAGACCATGAATGACCTTTATCAGAATGAGCCACATTTCAAGCCTATTTTTATCCATTCCTACCCTACTGTTGGTATTTTCATGATATTTTATGTTGTATGTGTGAGGGAGTGATTGTTGAAAGGATGATTTAAATTGTAAGGAGTAAGTGTGGGGTGTTTATTTTGAGAATAAATAAAGGTTATTGAATCATTCATTATAGTATTTATTATTTTTTCACCTCTTGAATAAAAAAACAAAACTAAAAAAATGGTTGTGATTTGGGAAGACCAAAAATAACCATTTTCTAAATCTAAGAGATTATAATCATATGTGGTTAAGTGATGGATTTGAGGTTTTATATAATCTTAACTTTCAAAAAAATTAAAAAAAATTAAAAATGAAAATAAAAAATAAAAATAAAAATTTTCAATAGTGTGCACAAATCATTCATTATTCTTACTAGATCATAACTTTTACATTGAGTTTTGATGGAAGTAGGTATTTCTACATAGAAGGGGAGAATTAAATTACAATTTTAATTTTGATATCATGAATTTCACTTAAGAGATTAGCCTCCACCTTGAGCCTTAATTTTTAAAACATCTAACCCTACCAACCTTAAGCCTCAAAGTCATTTGAACCTTTATTTCAAGTCCTCGTGATTGTATGTTCTTTTTTTCTTTACAAAGTGGAGAAAGTAGTTCATTTATAAGCCTATGGATAAGGTGAATGATTTCATGATATGAGAATAACTCTACATTAATTGTATCATGAGAAATGATTGTAAAGATTCAAGTGAGGTAAATCATGACATGGCATGTTTAATAATAATGAATGAGGATCTTGAATGATTGAAAGGAGAAGTTCCATCATTTTTTCAAAGGGAAAAAATAAAATAAATTATTAAATTTCTCTGTGAAAAATGAAAAATTAAATTTATAATTCATTTTGTTTTTTGAGAATTTTATTTGAAATTTAATTTTTTTATTACTTTGGAATTTGAATATTGGTAACATTGGTGCCCTTTAAATTTAATATTTAGATTTTATTCTTGAGGGAAAGTATAGTTTATGTGTGGAGGAATTGATAGAACTGATATTTTAAAAAATTTATATCTTTATATCTTTTATTTAATTCAAAATTTTCATTAGTATGAGCTTATTGTGTCAATTTTTTTATGGTGTGTTTTGAGCTAAAATGAGAAAAGTGCTTAATTTTTGGATTTTTGATATATTTTTACATCAAGGGTATTTTAAAAATTTATTTAAAAATATAATTACTAATTTAGTGATTCATTTTTTTAAATCCTTTATTTATTTCCTTCAACTTTTTTTCAAGACCTAGAGCTGATTCAAACATATACTGGCCTGAAAAATTCATTGAAATAGGGAAATTTTCTAGTCAGATAGCATGGACCCCACCACCATAATGGATGCACAACTCGGTATCCACACCTAAAATTGAGGTTATTATACCTGGAATGGAATTAAGACTCATATAAATATTTTTAAAATAAATTTAATAAATTTATGAGATCACAAAGGTGGCCCTTGAATGAAATAATTTGAAGTAAGCTTCATAGATATTTCATCTAGAAAAATAAACAACCAGTAAAAAATTTATAACTCTTACATGAGCTGTCTAATTGCACATTAATTTTTTGGGTAGACTCAAAAGATGATTTGGAACAACATTTATGAAGGCTTCATGTAATGAATAGGTCTTTTTTGTGTTCATAAATTAATAATAATCAAGAAGTCTGAAATCTGGAGAAGAAGACAGGGCAGAATAAATTCTCAGAGTAAAATGACAATAAGTCCCACAACACCAGTCAAAATAATCTGAACCATTTAGGGTAGACGGCCAAGGAAATTATAAATAACTTTAATAAAGGACATAATGAGCGATTTTTTAATTAATTGGGGACAAAATGCATCAATATTCAGAGGAAAATTCTACCTATAAATGGAGGGGAGTGCCTACCTCTCATTCAATTCCATCCTCACACCCTCTAATCTTCTGGAGAGGGAAGCATTGGATGACACCTTCTATAAGTTTATTTATTTTATTTATTTTTATTTTATTTGAATGTATCCCTTCACCCATATCATCATGAATTCCCCATCCATGGAGGGGTAGTTTCGTTGAGTGATCAGGAAGGGGGGAGTCTAGACCAACGTGCTTGCTTGAGTTCTTATGCTTCAATTTAATATGATCCATTCTTCTTTCTGCATCTAGTTTCAATCATAAATTTAATTTTAAATTCCAAATGTGGTTATGTTAGGATTTAATTCTGTTAATTTAAATTTCTTTGTTCGATGATCACATCTCCCTCCACCCAATTCTAATATGTATACGGTGGAACAAATTAGGGTCAGGTGGTGAGTGCTGGACAGTAGTTAACACATGTGTATGATTTCATGTGGAATATTTTTTTTGTTAGGGAACACAAATTACTGGTTACGGATTCCTCTAATTAATCAAGAAACCCATCTATAATCCTACACTAATTGGAAGGATGATATACCAATCTAATGTTTTGGATAATGAATATTCTCATCATGGCATCCTGACAAGGGAGAGAGAAGACTCAGTAGAGGAATCTCTCTCTTACCAGTTAAGGGATGAAAAGGAGACAAATTTGGAAACCATGATAGCACAACACTAGGTCTAGCCAAACCGGTCTAGCCAAACCATCTTCGATCACCATATTTCTCATCAGTTTTGAAAAAAAATCAATTAAATCTATTTATTTCTATTACATCATTCAAATTAATTAAAACTAATTATTTTCAGAAAACCTAAAAAAAGTGACAAACTAGATTTGTGTGCACTCCTCTTCAAGATGCTACCTAGGATCAACTGATATATTATACTTAGGTAATTAAAATATTGTTTTTCCATGACCCATGATAGGCATACTTCACTCTCCCCAATCAATGATGTGGGATTAATCATTAAGATATTGATAAAGGTGATATATGTGAAAGATTTCATGGATACTCTCCATTTTAGGGGGAAATTCCAACTGAAATGCCACCTTAGAAATATAACCCAACACTATAATGGGCCCAAAAAACTAATGAGAAAGATTACTCCCTCATCTAAACCTACACTTCTATTGCTAAGGGGTGACTCTCATAAACATACAGTTTCTAACCTTTAATTATAGGGGCCTCCACCTAAGATTAGAAGAGGCCTTCTAGCAGTCCTATGCCACCCTTTTCCTCTATCAATCCAATTGGATATTCTTAATTATGATCTTTACAACATCAGTACCAAGAACTACTAACTCCCAATACTTCTTCTAGCATAAGGTAGAGTAATATAGATTCCTATACAAACCCTTAAACAAGTTCATGCAATTGTAAAAGAGATAGTTATTGTTGTATAAAAACTCATCTAATGTTAGGTTCCTTAAACATGATCCACCAATGTCTGGGATGAAAGACTAAAACATATCCTCAATCTTTTCGACTATCCTCTCTATCTTCTCATCTATATGGGGGTGTAAATCTCTACTAAGTTGAACCCAGGAGACAAAATCATAATTAAATACCCTCCAGAATCATGATTAAAAAAAGGATCTTAATTAGAGATAATGATCCTAAATTCCATATGAAACCTAACCAAATCTTGTATATAGTTCCTTGATAAAAAATACATGGTACTTGACTCTTGAATCACCATAAAATCAGCAAACTTCATCATTTAGTACATTATAACCCAAACTGTATCAAAAAAATCCCTATGATTAGGGTAACTTTATGATGAATTCCATCAATATATCCTACCATTTCCACTCATGTGAATCTACGGACTATAAAAAACCTCTAGGAAAATGGTGATTCGGTTTCACTAACTGAAAAACTAGAAACATCACCATAAACACTTCCACTGGATCTTTCATTATTGGACACCCGTGATGTCTACTTGAACCATGATATATATTTTTAACCATGAGATATACCATTAATGGTGATCTATGAAACTCATATATAACTTCATCACACATATCATATGAAATGAACAATCTCTCATGGAAAAACATTTTTTTCTGTCCATACTCTGACCATACCTCTGGAGAATCCCCATGGTCAACACGATCATGCATCAACTCTCCCTCTAGGTTACCCCATTGATTATCCTCACCCTAGAATATCAACGATGGATTCATGGTAATATGATAAATACAACCATGAACAATTATCTCTCTAATGTTAAAACACATAACTTCTAGATCCTGCATTCCATTCCAAAGATCTGTATACTCCCAATCCATGTCTTCACAAGACTTCTGATTTAACCAATCTTCTACAACATTCCCCTTACTGATGGTGTAATAGATCTAAAAATCATAATCTAGAAGAACTCTATCCACCTTCGATATAATATATTCAAACCTCACTAAGAAAAGACATATTTTAGGCCGTTGTGTTTTATAAAATCCACAAAGCGCACACGAATTAGGTATTGCCGCCTCAACATAAGAAAAATGAAATCACATATCTTTTCATGATGGTACAAATCATTTGTTTTTAAATTTAAAACTTTACTTTAATCACACAAAATGTGAACTACAGTCTTAGGAAAGTCCCAGGAACACCCATGGCATGTTCACATCACGAATTTCTAGAAAATGGTCAAAATTACTTGGTCACACGGTTTTTCTAAAACCATGAAACTCAAGGTGCATAACCGTGTGAAAATATATAGACATTTGACAGTGGGACTTCACATGGTGTGTTCATGGTTATATAAATTTTTCCCCATACCATGTTGGGTCTCTCTTATGGACAGTGGCTTGAGTACAGTTTGGGAAATAATTCTCCTTAACCATGTTCCCCCTATTTAGAGGGAAAATGACCTTTTCCCTCTAATTATTCTATTTACCCTATTTAATATTCTACATTATTTTCTAAAGTAGATGAAATACCTTCTTCTCCACCCATAGCTCACCTGCAACCAAAACCTAGGAATTCGGGTAATGCACACATCTAGACTACAAATCAAGATTCATCAGAATCATTGGATCCATCTGAGTAATATCTACTATCCTCTTCATTCCATTTTCAGTTTACCTTAGAATCCATTACACTCTTTAGGTGAAATATAATTTTCCTTATTTTCAGGTAATTGGACCATTTCCTCAATTTCTCTCATCTAACTTCAATTATGAGGCTACCATCAGATGGAGAGTCATCAACATCACTAAGGTATGTGGTGTTTTCCTTTTCCCCAAAAGTTCCAGTGTTTTTCTAGCTTTTTTCATGATGTCTCACACCTTCCCTTGTTGTGCATCAACATTTTATTTTTTTCTTCATATAAAATTGATCTATACACCCTAATATTTACTCTTTGGTCATTGTTTAATTGATTAGAGGTTGTTTACATCATTTATAGATACCCCATGTGTGTACCAAATTGAATATCTGTTAATAGCTAATTGTTTAATTTCCCAGAATTCCTTCAAAGTGTTTAGCTTGATTTAGAAATGAAATCACCCTTAGTTAGGTGAATTTTTAATGAAACCAAGGAACATCTTATGTTTTTGGACCAACTTAATGAAATTTCTCTTATTGGTAGTTTCCCAAATGTCAATGAAATCGTCTAAGGGTTCATTGAGCCTTATAATTGAATGATGACAAATCTAGACAAAGTGATCAGAAAGTGTATGATGATAGATTATTACAGATAGCAGTCTTATCCCAATAGACACAAATTACATATCATGTTTGAGGTTAGATACTGTGTTTTCTTGAAACTCTCACCCTGGTTGGTCCATAGATGTATTCATAATTAGGGTAAGTTATCCCCTAGGTTAGTTGTATCCTTCGAGGTTGTGAAATAGATTAGAACAGTGGCTTACCAATTAACACTTCATCAGAGATACCTATTTATGAATAATGCCTTTCATGTATCATAACATTACCAATATTATCAAGACCCATCACAAGTCTTTCAACATGATGAGGTTGAGTTATATGTGGATGAGTCCTTCAAGGAGTATCCCATTCATATTGTTGATTGAATCATGAAGACACTTTGAGGTAGGTCATTTCCTTTTGTATGGGTGATATGGAAGCACGACCAAGTCCAGGATGATGCCTGAGAATGGGAATGACATATAAGAGCTGAATGGACAGAGGTAATTATAGATGATACCACTTTACACTCATAAGTACAACTCTGGGACAAGTTTCTTTAAAGAGGTAAGGTTGTAATGACCCATCTTTTCATGAAGGTAAGGCTTGTTTTTTTAAAATTTAAATACTAATTTTAATATTGGTAAAAGTTAATTGTGGAATAAGGAAGTTCCTAGGAGTGTTTGGGGATTCTTTGAAGCCTATAGTTTCAAAAAAGGGGAAAATGATTGGGTCACATGGTTAGCAGACACCATTCATCCCATCCCACAAGGTCTCTACTAACCATGCGGGGGAAAAAAGTTATATCTATCGACACGGTTTTTCTGAAACTATACACCTCTATGTACAAAACTGTGTGAGAATATTTAGATATTTTATATTATTACTTCGCATTGTTTTTTCATGGTTAAGGAAATCATTCATTATAACTATACAGGGTCTCTCATATGGAAGGTGTCTTGAGAACGGTTTGCACATGGTTTCAGAAACCATGTGAATTAACTATGCACCCCCAATATTGTGAGGGAAATGATATCCCCCCCCCTCATTAATATATTTACCCTATTTATCCTTCTCCCTTGCTTTCTCTAGTGCATGAAACGACTTCTTCTCCTCTCATAGCTCACCCTCAAGCCAAACCTAAGAATTAAGGTAACTCACTTGTCCAAACACCGAATCATGATCTGTCAGAAGCATCGAATCCATCTCATTATGATATAAAATCCTAAACTTCGTTACTTTGGTTTACCTTTGGATTAATTGTTCTATTTAGGTAAAAGATCATTTTACCTTGTTTAGGGTGTTGGACCATTTCTTCAAGTTATTTCATCCTACTTCAAATATGTGGCCGAAATTGGATGAAAATCCATCAAAATCCCAAGGGTAGGTGGTCTCATCATTTTCCCCAAAATTTTCAGCATTTTCATAGCTTTGTTTTTGTTTCATATGCCGTCCCTTTCATTACATCACCATTTATTTGAGTTCCTCATATTAAATTGATATAAGTACCTTGATATGCACTTTTTGATCATTGTTTAATAGATTAGAGGTTGTTTACATCAGTTATGGATACCCCATTTATGTGCCAAGTTGAATTTCCCTAAATAGTTATTTTTTTAATTTCTAAGAATGCCTTCTAAGAATTTTTCTTGATTTAAAAATGGAATTTATCTCTATTAGATGAATCATTAATGAACCCAAGGCACATCCTATGTGATTTTCCCAACTTAATAATGAGTTTACCATTATTGTTAGTATCCTAATTTTCAATAATTGAGTCGTATAATTTAATAGTGTATCTTCATAGAATTTAATGGTTTTGATTATATGGATTGGGTTATTCAATATTATAGTATTTCATTAAATGAATTGAATGATTGAAATGGGTTGAATCATAAGAAAGTGGTAATTCTATGCCTTTTTCTTATGCTTTATTATACAGTTATTATGAATATTAATTTCAGGAATGTAATTAGACTTCACTATTAAAATAAATGAGAGGTAGTGCCTCTTTTATTATCATTGAATATGATTATTCCAAGTTATGGGCCTTAATATGATTGTAACGGTTCTATTGAGAATGATTATATCACACTCCCTTATATTGAGTGTTAATCATGATGGCTCACACCATTAACAATAGTTGGACAGTGGACTTGACGTGCCACATCCCTTGTTTGAGTGTTGACATGATGGATCACTCACTATCATGAGTTTTTAGCATAACGTCTCTCACACTTTATGTGATATAGATAATGTACCCTATTTCTTGAGCTTATAGGATCATTTGGACTGGTTATGTATTTCTGAGTTATGCCCCAGTCCATCCAATAACTATTTCTCCATGTATATGGCCACTTAAATTCTCACATACATGATTCATATAGGTGGATAAAGTATAAAGCTACAATATATATATGTTATTACTATTGATATATATATATATAGACTAGATTAGATATTCCTCCCAAGCATGAACCGAAGAAGGTAGAGCTTCCAGGTGTCCTTCAGGAACCTGGAAGACTATTATTTATTTATTTTTCACTATATATTATTTCATTTACACTTTCTCACTATTCCGTATTGAGCACTTCCAAGATTACTTCTAGAAAACATTAGTGGTTTCCTGCTGAGATTATATCTCACATCGTAATCAAGACGTCATTGGTACCTGAGAAGATTATTTGCATGTAGTTTCTGATTAGGCAAAAGTTTCATGCTATTGTAATTTGATTATCTTACTTATAATTGGACCTTTAGGGAAGTGGACCAAGAATATTCTCAAGATGCTAGTGGGTTAGCCATTTATTCTTTTTGTAATTTTTTACAGTACACTTGTAAGTATTTACCAATTTCTCTTTTTGTATATCAAAATAAAACAAATCCATGTTTAGGACACATCCTAGAGGATTTTGATATATTACTTGGTTATTCAGTTATTTATTCGTCCAATACTTTATTAATATATATATTTATATATAATTCTATTATTTTATGTTTACGGTTGTATATATTGTCCCTCTCTGATAAGAGAACATAGTCTTCCCTCCATACAACCCTTACACTCTCATTGTTAGTTGGTTGCCTTTGGCATACAGGGAGGCATGTTTGAGTCTATTTAAATCAATGGCTAGTGGCCCTAGTTAACAGGATTTGGGGACAGGACATTCTATAAAAGAATAATAGCTATAAAATCTAGAATGTGGGTGCCATAGTTATTCTTTTTGGTACATTGATGTATTGACCCATAATAGATCACTTCTCTCTATAGTATCAACATGCATCCCAATCTCGGTCGAGACGTGTCACAGAAAACCTATAAAAACACACCCTCATCATGAAACCAATGTACTGGAGAACAAATAAAATTCACTTTTAGATAACTGAATGCTACCAAACACTAATAAGTCTATAAAAAATCCTGGTCCTTCATGGTCAAAATGATTAGTGGGGATATGAATTGAGATAAATTAGGAAAAAACCTCCAATAACATCCTGTGAGACTAAGGAAACCACAAACCTCTACCACATCCTTAGGTGATACCCAAGAAACAACTACTTTGATCTATGATAGGCCCACTGATATAACCTATTACGACACCACATGTCTCAGAAAATGCACCTATTTCATCCAAAAATAATACCTAGATAACTTCCTATAGAGATGGTGTTGTTGAAGGACCATCCAAATAGCTCTAAGATGGTTTACATTCTCCTCCTATAACTTTAAGTAGATCAATATTTCTTTAATGAATACTATGATGAACCAATCCATAAATTTATGAAACATAGATCTCATGATCCCCATGAACATGGTTATTGTATTGATAACAATGAGCACTATGAATATAAACATGATGTTCACATACCTTCACCTGATGGAAGTCTTCATGATATCCTTATCCTTCAACCTCAATTGATGATATCAAAACCACATAATGATATTTGAAGACCAACTAAATCCTCTTAGTTGGTCAAAAATATCATTTTTCCTTAGAAGAGGCTAACGATTCTTGGTCGTCACTTGATTAAACCTATGTTTTCTATACACAACCTCAGAATACCATCCATATTTTGGACAAAAACACTAAATCACCCCATGGTGACACACTAGGTAAGATAAAACCCCTCTGCATTATATCATCAAACTGAAACCTCAACCCATGAAACTCAATAGGCATCATTCAATAGGGATTCATCGAAATCAGAGACACACTAACCAGAAACTCTATCCCAAACTCGACACCACGTCAAGGGGGTAGTGTCACAACCTCCTCTGAAAAAAAAACATATAAGAATTCCTCCATAACTCTAAGAACACCCTTTTTATAATATTATAATAATATATCCACCAACTAAGAAAAAAGAGGAACTTATTTCCAACCACTCATCTAACAACCTAACTCATCGACGAACACCACTTGTTGGCCTTCTACATTACAAAACAGAACACTCATCTCAAATAAGTTGATGAATGCATGCATAGAATATAGATAATAAATTATAATGATAACATGATATGGTGTTATCATCAATACTAGAAAATCTTACACTTACTGGTGTTTCCCAAACACTATTATAAATCCCCATAGGACATCAAAAAATAAAACCTAACCTCAAATCAGTATAGATAACATAAGGGGAAATAAAATTCTCTCTCTATATATTCCCAAATCAAATAAAAACATTTTTGTAAAAAATAATTTTGAGGTTCCTTAATCCAAAAAAGAACGAATTTGGGTGGATGATAAACTAATCATACCTCTATCAATTCCTAGATCTTCAGGAACTATTAATTTTGATGCATACATCTAACCATGACCATCCCTAAAATGTCCCTATTGTATGCCTCCCTGAACATTATCTTTCCTAGGTCCATATGGATTGGTAACATCATGAGGCTTCCCTATTCCAATACCACCTACCCTCAGCTATTGAACAAGCACCAGCCATCCCTTCTGTTAAAACTACCTTAGTAGAAATTGTTATTGTTGGTGAAAAGGGACTTTAACACCTACAAGATACTAGCCTCCCTAAGTGGTCATACACTGAGCCTAAAGGTTACCATGTCCTTTATAGAAGTAGTATGTAAATATTAATCCTCTAGTAGGTTATGAGGATCCACCTACCTGATTAGAATGAATAGAGATCCCCCTCTGTCGGTTCCCCATTGGACGAAACACTGACTGTCTGAACACCCATGACACACTATGTGAAGCTCTACTCCAATAAATAACCTTCTAGACACTCCCACAAGAATAAAATCTCTAGGAAATAATAACCTCTATAACCTCATCCTTTTTTACACCTTAATGTACATATAAAGTTTGAACTGGGTGACTGACTACTTGGTCACTACATGTAAATCCTCCTCCAGACATCATGCCCTAGACCCATCATCAGGAAAACAATCTACAGAAAAGTGTTGGAGTCCCTTGAAACATAATCCCTAGATACTACATGCTCAATCTCCCCATATAAAGGGATATAATATCCTACCTCTTTTCTTCCCTCATTGTGGATAATGGGAACTATAAGGACCCAGCCTTAAAAAATTAAATAATATTGAATTAAATGAATGATTCACATTGAGTATCTTTTCAATTTTTGAGCTTTAGATAATTAGGCCATAACTATTACATCTCAAAAATAACAAAGTATACACTTCTGTTTGGTTTCTATTTTTTTCCTAAAATAAAAACTCTTAAAAAACAAACTTTTCTAGTTCCATGTTTTATATATCATGAATTTTCCTTGATCCCATCCTTGACCTTATTCATCTTTAAGTCCTATAGAAAACATTTCAAAACATGGTATGAGCATAAAAAACTTAGTAAGGGTTATAAAACTAGGAAATAAAACATTAGCCCATCAATAAATACAAATCAATGAAACCATAATTTTCAATCATAACATACATTAAGAAATCATAAGATTTATGAATAACACACAAAAATCATAAATCATAAAGTAACTTGTGGAATTCATAACATACATATGTTGTATCTTTCATAGCATTGTAGGGAGTTACATTTGGGATACCCATCACAGTATATTCCCTAAATCTCTTAGGAGAAACATTCACGTTTACCTCTGTCACGTTACCCAATGCATTGGAGAGCTATCTCAGGATCACCCGCCCTAGGTTTATCACGTAACCACTCGTATGCATAAACAATTCCCAATAATCATAACATATTCATAACACATGAAACAAGCCTAAAGGAAAGATAACATTTCTATATTGCAATCATAATATATCATTTCAAGATATTGACATAATGGATGCTTTATCAAACCATTTTCAAAACGTTTTAAAACATATAATAAAGTTATTTTTGAATCAAAGTGTCCCATACCACTTTAAAGCTTTTAATTGAATTAAAATTTTAAAACATTAAGGTCTATATAAATAAATCCGTAAAACAATTTTTAAAACATGTACATTAATTATAAATATTTAGAAGAATAAATCATTAAAATAATATTTTAGTTAAGGAGTTATTTAACAAATGAGAGATGGCTGAATACAAATAATGGAGGAATAACATTTAATAAAACTTTATAATATCATGAGAATAAATTTATTCATGATATAATATGACAAAGTATAGTGTATACACCATATAAAAGTTAATTGGTTCAAAACAACAATGAAGTCTCAATGAAATATAAATTGAGACGAAATCCTTTATAAAGATGGTATCCTTAGATTAAGGATAAATCAATTAGATAATTATGTTTGATAAATATAAATACACTAAATATTATTGGATATTCAATGTATAAAAATAAGATGTCATTAACACATATTTATAGCATGACATAATCAACAAGTAGAAGTTTAACCCAAAGAATTGAAATTGGTTTAAGAAGTTCCCTAACAAAAATTCGACAGCCTAATGGCGTCACATAAAATTTCAGGAAAAGAGTCTATGAGAGAGAAAATAGTATCTAATCACTTGGACATAAAATTTAAAGAAATAAGTATATATAAGAACATATCCCAACATAAGATAATTTAAATTAAAATATATAACATAAAATAAGTTTTTGACTAAAAGATGATGGTGAAAGGTTCTCTTACCGATTTGATAACTTATGAAACACACACCCCATGAAAGTAGTATCACACAATTAAGATATAAAACCCCATATATTAATTTATATTACACAAATAATACAATAATGGGAAGTACATACACCACACAAAAGGAATTAGTGGCAAATATGGCATGAATCTCACGACAATAAAAAGTGAGATGAAAACCCCTTACCACGTGTCCGACTTGAACTGTTCGTTCATTAATCTCATGATTAATAAACTAAAGTTAATTTCTACCTACTTAATATTATTTTAAAGTTTATTATTCCTTTTATATCTCTTATTAACATGTTATAAACATTATTCAATCATTTAAGTTAATAATGGTCGTTCTGTCAATATTTGGTACTTGACTTTAAAATAAACTTTTTATAATTTCAAGTTATTCATGTGGTCAAAAGTACATTATATACCTAATGATATTAATGATTTATATATCATATATATTATATATATCCAGTATATATAAGTATTTATAATATTACATAACATTTGGAGGTAAGAAATGAAATGCAATGTTCATGGAGACGGTAAGCCGTACTTACGCATGAATGTTACTTTCATTTCTATTTCATATTTAATGGAATGAAAACTTAATGATACATAGGTATATTATAATTTCAGTATAATATCATATATAATTTCATTAATTCCATCCTTTATACATTCAATGTATGTCATGAACAAGTCATGTCACTTTGAGGTGTGGTAGTCTGCACTTCCTCTAATGAAATTATTGTATATACCCATTATGGAAACCATAAATCTATGATAGAAAGGAAAAATACAGAAGTATATAAAAAATATAAATAAAATATTTATCACATGTAAATACATTTCCATATAAATTTACACCATAAGATGTGGTAGGAGAGGATTGGACAATCATTGTTTCGTGAGGCAGTAGTTCATCGTCCACAAAAATAGTATGTTCTTTACCCATTAGACGGAGGTGTGTGTATGTTTAGTTCGAATATTTATCATTAAAACAACCTAGTATATTGATTATATTGTTTTTTTAAATAAATGAATAAAAATATTTTAGGGGGTTGAACAAGTAAAATAAAAGAAAAGAACTTAAGAGGAGACCTTTAAATCAGGTAACTCCCTTTAGTTTGAACCAAAAAGATTTCTTGAAGTGCCTTCTGCCTAAAGATAAGAATTAGATCTGGAAGAGAGGGATCATGAGAGCTTATTTGGGAAAATTTTGGATGATACAATGGGATTTAAAGGTATGAGTAATGGGTTAGAGGTGAGGTCTTTTTATAAGGGGGATGAGGGGTTCTTTAAAAAAATCTGTAAATATTATTTTATTATATAATGATTTTCGGTTTCTAAAGGACCAAAACTTATTAAAGTTGAAGATAAGATGACTATTATTCTAAATAAAATAATCCAATAATAATTGGACAAGTTTTGGATATTTTTTTAATTTTTATAATCTTATTTATTTAAATCTTTCATTAATGAGGTAAACACTGCATCATTATTGTGTCATAAATAATTTTATTTATTTGATGTCTAAAAATTATAAATAAAATACCATGATGTAGGAAATCTTTTTAGATTTATAATTGATATTTATATTCAAATATATCAATTACATAACTTCACATTAAAACTATTTTAGCAAAACAATACATGTTTACGATATTTTTATTTTTTCTTTAAATAAAAAGTTATTAATGTCATTATCTTACCCAAATGGATTTAGAAGGCAAAGAATCTCACCCAAGGATTATATTGGTCGTCCATGACTCATAAATTAATTTTAAGACAAGTTTTAAGGTAATTTCAGATTATTATAATATTATTTTTACCTTTAATTACCCTATTTATCTCTAACCGCCTTAAATAAAAGTCAAAAGATACTATTCACCAAAAAATATTTTTATCTTATTGAACAACATTTTACTTTTTGAAAAAAGCCATGTTTTTCATATTTTCTAAATTCAATTCATAGAAGCCGTAAAATTCTATTTAAAGGAAAAAGTCAATTTTTTAACAACTATTCATTGTTTTTACTATACATCAAAAATTGATGTTATTCAAAAAAAATACCAAATATTAGGCCTAAGATATATTTGATATTCTGAATTAAAAAATGATTTCTATTTTAATAAATTTAAATCATATAAGTTTCATTAATTAATTTAAAATTAATTTCCATATTCAAAATAAAAAGTGTGTTTTTAAGAAAAAATATCTATCAAAAGATTAACACTTGTTTATGCCCAATTTCAAAGTGAAATTACTTCAAAATACCTAAATTGGATTAAATGGTAAAAATATAATATAATTACACTTTAAAACCATTTAAAAATATAATCTAACCATATAAATAAATTATATTAAAGGCAAATTTGAATTAAAATATAGTATTTTCACTATTCATTAAAAAAAATTAATTTTATCAGAAAAATACCAAAAATTTACCCAAAGTAAATTTTGATGTCCAGATTATAAAGAAGAATTTTATTCTGTCGAATAGAATATATAAAAGTGAAAAAAACTATATTTAAAGAGTGTTCTCCATCAAAATGTGGAAAATCGGCCTTTTAAAGAATATTAGAGTTTTTATGCTTGAAAATAGATTCATTCTAATTTTAAACCGATAACTTTTATTGGATAAATGTAAAAACATTTAACAAAAATGTATAATAATATTTAAGTTGGTTCTGTTTATTCCCTCCATTACAATTTCTAGGCATTTACAACCATTTAAAATAATAATATATTATTAATTTTCAGAATGACTCAGCATTGTGTGAAACATAAGACTTCAGATAAACCCATTGTTGCGTGTCAGGTACTCCATTGAATATAGAATCCCCTCTAAAGTAAAATTAAAATTTAATTAAATTTTTTTAATAAATATGAAAATTTCATATTCATTATTTTCTTGGGATGTTACATCCTTCCCCCCTTTTGTAAATTTCATCCTTGCAATTTTAAAATTGAGCTTGGAAGCTTAATTGAAATTCACACATCAAAAAAGCTGTAAATAAAACAATCACATTAAAAGAAAGAAAGAGAAGTAAAAACACCACCTGAGATAACCCATACTTTGATTCCATAAAAACATGGATATATAGGAGAAACTAAGTGTCAAGTTCTGATGCAGAGCGAAAGAAAACATGATTAGTAGAAATTTAACAACAAGAAAACCACAAATTTGTGATGGGTTAAACAGTCATTGGTTTCCCAGTAGGTAAATAAAACAAAAAACATTTTTGTTTTAAGTTCCATTTCATAAAGATGAGGAATTTATTTATGATCTTGACTTAGAAGATAAGAACACATACTTACATTTCATGTAGACTTTCATCCTTTACTAAATTTCTACCACAAACTCTTCTGTCCTATAAAATATGAGTATTCAAGATGACTTGGACACATCAGAAGCACTAAAATAAACTTCTACAGAATAAAATAACCCAAATAATATGAACCATATATATCCCCTATTTTTATACATTAACCAAAAATAAAATTGGTTAGTATGAGATCAGATAATCCCCAAAAGGATAATCATTTATGAAAAGAAATACAACTCTTAATCTCCAAAATTCAACAAAAAGTACCCAAAGTTCAAGAAAACCCAATTAATATACAATTTACCTTAAAATTATTAAAAATAATCCAATCTAAGTTTGAAACCCAAAATTAAGAAGGATTTAATCACATATTCTTCCATAATAAATCTTAACATTTATCTCAAAAAACATCAACTACTCTTAATGTTTAATATTGAAGTGTAATAAACCTAATCACATATTCACTATGATTGGTTAATCATTTCCAAAAATAACCCAAATCAGCTTATGTTCACAATAAAAACATAGATTCATCCAAAATAATATTTCAACCATTACTCTGCAAATTAAATCCCATAGTATTCTATTTTCGTTAAGCATATAGTGTTCCCAAAAGAGCAATGTTGGATTGGGATGAAAATGAGAGGTATGAGATAAATATTTCTTGAATAACATTTTAACATATCAAACTACATGGTTACACATACTAGAAAAATTCATCCAAAGTAATCCCATTATCAATAGATCCTTAATACGTTTAAGCATTTCCTAATCCAAAATTGTACCATAAATCTTGAACCCTTTATATATGGAAATTTTACTCATTAAACATTCTTCATGGTCCGTTATCCATTGTTTTTCAACATATTTCAGAATACATCATTCCTAAAAACAAAATCATTAATCATATCTTATGATTCTATAATGTCTAAAAATCTGATAAGAAATAATTCATACCATTCATTGGTCATTTCCAATTTCTTCATCTTCAATTGGAATGGCATTAGGAATTGGAAAACATATATTTTTACAATATTTTTTATCCCATTCCCCAACTGTCTTCATAGGAAATCTATTATTATAATGACCATGAACACCACATTTAAAACATTCAATTGATCCTTTAGAAATAACTTCTTTCGCTTTCCTGGAGTCAACTGGATGCTTCCTTTTTCCATGATAGGTTCCTAATTTATGACCTTTATTACCACATCTATAGCATCTTCCAGTCCCTTTGAATAAATTTCCTAAGTGTTTCTTTCCACATACATGACACATCGGTTTTTGAATATACTTAATTTTATTTTTATTACATGAATGTATGTAGGGATTTGTTTCTTTCATATACGATGCCTTATAAAAATCTCCAAGGTTCATATGGTTCATCATGACTCCAGATAGTTTGTTGAGAATAACCACAAGATTTCTCATTGCATCTCTCATTTCATTTAGTTTCTTACTCATAAAACCATCATAGTTTTCTTCACATCCATTATTACTTTAGTGCCTGCTAGATCCATCCATTTACTAAAACCAAAAAGTTCAGTGTGATTATATCAATAAAACCATCATATATTATCTTATGAGGAGGGTAAACACTAAAACATACTTGTTTATGTTAACTTAAACTCATTCTATTTATCAAATGAGAGATTATTGAATACAAATAATTGAAGAATAAAATTTAATAAAAACATTATAATATCATGAGAATAAATTTATTCATGATATAATATGAAAAATTACATTCAATACACCATATAAAAGTGAATTGGTGCATAACAACAATGAAGTCTCAATGAAATGTAAATTGAGATGACATCCCTTATAAAGATGATATCCATAGATTAAGGATAAATCAATTACTTAATTTTGTGTGAGAAATATAAATACACTAAATATTATTGTATATTCAGTGTAAAACAATCATAGGTCATTCACACATATTTATAGCATGAAATAATCAAAAAGTAGATGTTTAACCCAAAGAATTGAAATTGGGTTAAGAAGTTCTCTAAAAACAATTCGGCAGCCAAACGATGACACATAAAATTTATAAAAAAGATTTGATGAGAGAGAATAGGGTATCACATCACTTGGACATAAAATTTAAATCAATAAGGATATATAATAACATATCCCAATATAAGATAATGGAAATTAAAAGGTAAAACATAAAAGAATTCTTTGACTAAAAGAGGTGGGTGAAAGGTTCCATTATCGATTTGGTAACTTATTAAACATACACCCCATGAAAGAAGGATCATACAATGAATATTTAAATACCCATAAATTAATTTTTATTACACAAATAATACAACAATGAGCAGTACATACATCACACAAAAGGAATTAGTGGCAAATATGGCATGAATCTCCCGAGAATAAAAAGTGAGATGAAAACCCCTTACATCGTGTCCAACTTGACCCGTTCATTCTTTAATATCATAAATAATAAATAAAATATAATTTATACATGATTAATAACATTTTTCAATTTTATTATTCCTTTTATATCACTAATTAACGTGTTATAAACATTATGCAATCATTTAAGTTAATAATGGTCATTTTGTCGATATTTGGTACTTGAGTCAAAAATGTACTTCTTATAATTACAAGTTGTTCATGTGGTCAAAAGTACATTATATCCAGAATTATATTCATTATTAAGATATCATATATATCATATATATATATATATATATATATACATATTTATAGTAGTACATAACATTTGGAGGTAAGAAATGAAATGCACGGTTCATTGAGATTGTAAGTCATACGTACGCATGAACGCTACTATTATTTATATTTCATGTTTAGTGGAATGAAAACTTAATGATACATAGGTATTTTATAATTATAGTATAATATCATAAATAATTTTATTACTTCCATCCTTTATACTTTCCACATATGGCATGAACGAGACATATAACTTTGAGAGGGTGGTAGACCGCACTTCCTCAAATGAAATTATAGCATTTATCCATTATGGAAACCATAAAGGTATGATATAAATGAAAAATAAAAAAGTATAGAGAAAATATAAATATAATATATACCAAATTTAATACATTTCCATCTTAATTTCCACTATAAGAAGTGGTAGGACAAGATTGAACTATCATCGTTTCGTGAGGTAGTAGTTCACTGTCCAGAGATACAGTATGGTCTTTACCCATTAGACAGAGGTGTGTGTAAGTGTAGTTCAAATAATTCTCATAAAAACAACCTAGTATATTGAGTATACTTTTGTTGTTATAAAATAAAGGAATAAAAATAGTTTAGGGGGCTGGAGAAGCAAAATAAAAGAAAAGAACTTAATAGAAGACGTTACCTTTAAATCGGGTAACTCCCTTTGGTTTGAACCAAAAGGATTTCTTGAAGTTCCTTCTGCATAAGGTAAGGCATCTCGGTGGAATAGAGAGATCTTGAGTGCTTATTTGGGTAGAGGTTGGATGAGCCAGGGGCTTTATAGGTGTGAGTAATGGGTTAGAGGTGAGGGATTTTTATAAGGGGGAGGAGGGGCTCTTTAGGAAAGTTTGAAAATATTATTTTATTATATAATGATTTTCAGTTTCTAAAGGTCCAAAACTTATAAAAGTAGAATATAAGATTTCTATTGTTCGAAATGAAATCATCCAATAATAATTGTACATGTTTTGGATATTGTTTTAATTTTTATAATTTTTTTTATTTAAATCATTCATTAATGAGGTAAACACTGCATCATTATTGTGTCATAAATATTTTTATTTATTAGACACCTAAAAAATATAAATAAAATACCATGATGGATGTTATATATTGGAATTGTCAGAGTATAGCTTACTCTGGCACTATTTCTGTCCTAAAAAGAGCTATCTTGACTCATAAACCAAAGCTTTTTTGTCTTGCTGAACCAAAAATCAACTTTTCTATGAATTTTATGCATCTTGCTTCTTTTAGTTAAAATTTTTTAGGTACTTGAAATAGTAGTAACATGGCTGAATCCCTCTATATCTTTTATCATTCCTCTTTGAATGATGTTAAAATTCACAATTCTTCTGATCAATCTCTTACATGTGATTATGTTTTTGATAATCTACATATGTACTGAACTTTTGTCTATGCTAAGAATTACTACCAGGATCGCAAACCCCTTTGGAATGGCATGTTACACCTTTCTAATTCTTTCTCTGACCCCGGGTTAGTGATTGGAGATTTTAATGTCATCCATTCCCCTAATGAAAAACGTGGCCCTTCTCATTCTCAAATTTCATCAAAAGAGTTTTGATCCTCTATTGACTACTGTAATCTGATTGAAGTAAACCTCACAGGTGCCAAGTTCACTTGGTATAGAAGGAATTATAATATAATGGTTGGTAGTAAACTGAATAGGGCCTTTTTGAACCTCCCGGCACTCTATGCCTGGGACAACATTTCCCGCATCACTCTATAAAGACTTTGCTCGGATCATCATCTTGTCTTGGCTAGATTTTACTCTAAATGTGACAATCCCAGTATTCTTTTTAAATTTAATAATGCTTGGTCAGGAGGCTTAGAGTGTACTAAGATTATTCAAAATTACTGTTATTGGATGATTCATCACTCGGATTCCTTTCCTTGTATTATAAAACTCAAACATCTCAAACTTCGTCTCAAAGGTCAGTGTAATACTAAAGCGAAACAAATTAATAAGGACATATACACTCTCGAGACTGAGCTCAACCAACTTCAAAATAATGACACCCATGCCGACTCCTCCTATGATCCAAAACATTTGGTCAACATCTCTATGAAGCTTATCTCCTTGTTAGCTCTTAATGATAACATCTGCAAACATGTTTTCAAAACCAAGTGGCTCTCTGATGGTGACTGTAACACTAAATTCTACAATACCCTTTAGAGGGTTAGGAAAGTCTCTCTCCTGCATTCCTTTTTAAAGGAAAATTACCTCCTCTTGGACTCTAAGGCCTCCATTTCTAAGCATGTGGTTTCTCACTTTGAGACAATATTCAATGGGGCTCGTATTAACAAGGATCTCCTCCCCAGGATCATCCCATCCCTGGTCCAGGAAGAAGAAAACAACTTTCTCTAGAGCACTCTCTTTGATCATGAGATTAAGGACACTGTCTTTAGCCTCAACCCTGACTGTGCTCCAGGACCTTACGGTTTCAATAATGGATTCTTCCAGCAACACTGGGATATTATTCACAAAGACGTTTGCAAACTTGTCAAGACTTTTTTCACTAATGGGTCCCTTCCTTATGGTATCAATGCTCAATTACTTATCTTATTACCTAAGGTTCCAAATGCCTCTGATGTTCACCTGTTTCATCCTATTGCTCTTATCAACACCATTTATAAAATTATTACCATGATCTTGGATAACAGGTTCTCCTCTTTTTGTAACAAAATTATATCTTGGAACCAAATTGGTTTCATCAAGGGGCGATCTATTCAGGACTGCATCTGCCTTGCGTCAGAAGCCACCAATGCTCTCAATAAAAATTCCAGAGGAGGAAATATTTCTATCAAGATTGAAATTAGGAAGGCTTTTGATACCATTGACTGGGGTTTCATTTTCAGAGTCCTCCAAAGTTTTGGTTTCAATGATTTTTTTATAAGATGTATAAAATCTCTTTTTAATTCGGCCACTATCTCTATCCTTATCAATGGTTCCCCTAATGGACATTTTAAGTGTTCAAAAGGAGCACTAAAAGGGGACCCCCTCTCTGCCATTATTTTTGCCATTAAAGAGGATTACCTAAGCTATCTACTCAACTCTCTTGTGAATCATAACAAAATTAAACCTATCCTAGATTCCTGACACCTGAATGTCCCGACTCATCTCCTTTATACAGATGACATTATTCTCTTCCTTAATGGTGGAAAACGCAACATCAAAAATCTCAAAGATTCCTTATCTCACTATGAAGAAATTTCGGGTCAATCCATCAGTTGGAACAAATCGTTTATCTTCTTCAGAAAAAGTTCCCCCGCTACTAGAAAAAGTTACATCATCGAGAGTCTTGGTATCAAAGAAGGTTCTTTTCCTTTTACATACCTGGGTGTTCCCATCTTTTGGGGTAGACCTAGAGCTTTTTACTTTAATGATCTTACTGACCAAATCATTAACCAGCTTTCTACTTGGAAAAAAATATCTTTCTATGGCTGGTAGAATCTGCCTGGTGAAGGCCTCTATCGTCTCAAAATTTTTTATTCTCTAATGATTTACAGATGTCCTGATAGCCTCTTTAAGAAAATCAATACTTATATTTAAAACATTATTTGGACGGGAAGCATCCTTAATAAGAATCTTGTCACTGTTCCCTGGTCTACCTATAACAAACCCCTCGATAAAGGAGGGCTTGGAATAAAAAAACCTCAAATATTTTAATGAATCCCTCCAGGCCAGACTCACATCGAACTTAATCAATAGCAACGCTGACTCTATTTATTTCCTTAAAAACCGTTTCAAATATAATCTCAAACTCCGTAATTTTAGTTATGTTAATTCTTCCCTCTGGCAATCCATTAGACACTCCTTTTACAATATCATGAACAACTCCAGATGGATGGTCAACTCTGATTCAACTTTGAAATTATAACTTGACAACTGGGCTGGTGTTCCCCTCGGTTCGATGATGTATACAAACGATGTGTCGGACTCCATAAACTGTACCATAAAGGATGTAACACATTCCCCTCATTTAAACCTCCCTGATCATATCAAACATGTCGTTGATGGCTACACCTTCTCGAATGATGAGGACAGTCTTATTTGGGAACATGCGTACAATGGGATCCTTGATTCCAAAGGTTACTACAAGCATTTGTTCTCTTCCTATGAATCTAACTTTTCTTTGTTGATGCCTTTTGATAAACCTTGAATCAAACCCTCCTGACTTAATCTTGTCTGGCATATTTCTCACATGCGCCTTCCCACAGAGGTTTTCCTTAAATCCTTTGGTGTCCAACTCAGTTCTAGATGTCACATATGTCATCAACATAGGGAGGACATAAATCACTTATTTCTATCTTGTTCCATGGCCACTACTCTTTGGACTGTTGTTACTAGCATTTTTTATGGCATATGGTTACATGCTGACACTCTTTGTTCTTTACTCAAATGTTGTGTAGAGATGGATCTTTCTCCTTAGATTAGAATCATCTTTCTATCCATCATTCATGAGCTTCTCCACATTATCTGGTATGATAGAAATGTTATTATCCAAAAAAGTGCTTCACTCAATCTTAATGCAGGTCGTGCAAAAATTCTTATTGCTATCAGGGACGCGTCCACCCTTCAAAAAGCCTCCGGCGCTAACTCGGTTGATGATTTTTTTCATCCTTCGGCGACTTCGAATCAACGGGATTTACAATCAACCAAAGTGCGACATTGAAGTTTTCTGGAAAACTTTGATTCCTGGCTAGAGAAAAATCAATATAGATGGTGCCTCTAAAGGAAATCCTAGTCTCGTGGGATGTGGGGCCATCTTCAGACACACTCTAGGTCACTTTCATGGCTGCTTCTTTGGTGGATGTGGATCTGCCTCCACCCTGGAAGCTGAGATGATGGCAGTGATCCACGCGGTCAACTTCGTTAAGCAAAAAGGTTGGAATAATATTTGGATTGAAAGTGATTCCACCACTATTATCCAAGCTATTTGGAATCGTTTTATTCACCTTGCTTGGTCTCTTACAGTGCAATGTAAGAATTGTCTCACCTCGCTCCAGGAGATCAGTTACATTGCCACCCATACCTATCAGGAAGCAAACATGGTGGCCAACGGTCTTGCCAAAAAGGGTATCAACCAGGACATTACGTGGTGTGATGATTTACTGGTTGAACTCCTTTTCTTATCATGAAAATGATTGTAATAAAATTTCCTCCATCAGAACCTTGTAATCTTTCCTCTTTTTAATATATTATTTTAGGTCTTAGTCTTTGACCAAGACATTGCCTTTAAAAAAACTAATGTCATTATCTTACCCAAATGGATTTCAAAGGCAAAAAATCTCACCATGGATTGTATTGGTTGGCCATGATGCATCAAGTAAGTTCAGGACAAGTGTTAAGGTAATTTTATATAATTATAATAGTATTTTTACCTTGAATTACACTATTTACCATTAACCGCGGTAAATAAAAGTCAAAAGTTACTATTCACCAAAAATTACATTTCTTATTATTGAACCAAATTTTACTTACTAATGACAACCATGTTTGTTATATTTTTGAAATTCAATTCACAGAAGTAGTAAAATTTCATTTAAATGAAAAAGTAGGTTTTTTAACGACTACTTAGTGTTTTCACTATTCATCAAAAATTGATGTTTCAGAAAAATTGAAAAAATTCAGCCTCAGTTATATTTGATATTATGAATTAAAAAATGATGTATTTTTTACCAAATTCAAAAAATAGAAGTTGCATTAATTAATTTAACATTAATTACTGTTGTCAAAACAAAAAGCATGTTTTTAAGAAATAATAACTATCAAAATATTGACACATGTTTATGCCCAATTTCAAAATTAAATTACTTCCAATTACCAACATTGGATTAAATGTTAAAAATATAATCTAATTAAACTTTAAAATCATTTAAAAGGATAATTTAAGCATATAAATAATTTATATTAAAAGGCAGTTTTGAAATAAAATACATTATTTTTCACTATTCATTAAAAAATGAATTATATCAGAAAAATTCCCAAAATTTACCCAAAGTAAATTTTGATTTCCTGATTCTGAAGAAGATTTTTATTTTGTAAAATAGAATATATAGAAGGGGCCAAAACTATATTTAAAGAAGGTTCACCTTCAAAAGGTGATAAATCGACATTTTATAGAATATCACAGTATTTATCCTCGAAAATAGATTCATTCAAATATTAAGGCTCTAAATTTTATTGGATAAATGTAAAAACATTTAACAAACATGTATAATCATATTGTAGTTAGTTCTGTTCATTACCTGTATTACAATGGATAGGTGTTAACTACCATTTTAAATAAAAATATATTATTATTTTTCGGTATGACTTAGCATTGTGTGCAACATAATACTTTGGAGAAACCCATTGTTGTGTGTCAGGTACACCATTGAATGTAGCATCCCCTCTAAAATAAAATTATTATTTAATTAAATTTTTTAAATAAATATGAAAATGAAATATTATTTATTTTCTTGGTATGTTCAGGAACTATGCCTGAAAATTCCTCTGAAAGTCTAGCCACAACACATCTTCCTCTTTACGATTAGTAATAAATAGCATCCCCCACTAACATGCAGCTACCCACATTAGAATTAATACCAAAAACTGAAAAATCAACTCATTCGTATATAAAACTAAAAGATATCTCAAGCTCTTCTAGACAGTTGTCTATCTCTAGATCTGAGACGCTCACCTCATACTTTCCCAAACTAAAACATTGAAAGGAACCTGAAACCCACTACCAAATTGTATCCTCTTATGCTTTGTCAAACCTATGATGATCAAATGGATCTTCCTACTAAGAATTAGCTGCCTAGACCATTTGTGGATGACAAACAAGATCCATTTCTGAAAGGCAAGGATATCATCTGAAGCTTGGTAGCATGGAATTTTTTCAATATTAATTAATTAATTGATTTTCTTTTCCCACAAAAACCCAATTTAGACATAGAAACCCAAAATCATGATGCATGTACCTCTCCTAGGTCTCTAACATACAAAAAGGTCAACCTCACTTAGTCATTCAATAATCATAAAGTCCATTCACTAGATGAGGGGGCCATAAAATCCCACGTCTAATCCAGTCTCCTAGGCCTATGTCACACATCAAGAGTAACATGAATAGTTTTCCTACCAACCCATGCAAACCTCACAATTCTTAACTCCAAAAATTTTCCTTTATCTCAACAAAAAACTAAGATACCACTATTCCATGACCCCTCCCACAAAATATATTGTAATAAAGGTAAGCAGATAACGAACTCTCAGGGTTGGTGAATAGTACTAATGTTATAAAAATCTCACAATACGGGATGTATTACCCTTTATAATGAAATAAGATCAAGAGTTTGGATAAACAACCACAAAAAAAATCTAGTGGATAATATAAAAATAAATCAAAAACCAACCCAAAATTAATTTATAGAAATAAACCAATACATGTAAATTTATCCAACATAAACTAGAAGACATGTGTATAGAAGTGACTCAACAGAAACTCCAAACCAAAGCTAGAAATATCCATATTTGTCCGCAAAGTCCTTTTGAAAACCAGAAAATAGTTTATATAAGTAGGTTGATCATACATGGATAATCAATAGGGACATAATCAAGGTCTTAAGTTCACATGTGTAAAGGTAATGAAAATATTCTAGTGAATAAACAACAGAACCAATAAGCACCTAAACAGGTCAACTACCCAAATAGAGCCTCACCATGGCTTACTCACCTAATCAAACATCTAATATAATAATATATCATTGAGATCATAAAAAAGGGAGGTTCCTAGTTGTCTCCTATACACAAATTTCTCTTCCTCACACCCTGACATTAAATATCCTATCCTTGCATCCCTTCAATACATGTCACATCACAACCACATCACATAGCATCTCACTCAAAGACAGATTGTCCATTTCTAATGTGGGTTGTAATGAATCACTATGTTTTCCACCCTCTTAAGGTCAAGAATCTTGTTATAGCATCAAGAATCACCACACCACATCTCACATAAAGACACCTAAGTAATCACATCTCATCTCATCACATAACCAAAGTAGTAGGGTACCATGAACATGAAGGACATCAACTAGAGGCCCTACTCCTACTATGCATGGCCCCTGCCACATATCACATCACATCGCCACGTCATCACATCACATATCACCCAAAAACACTTGGGAAAACACTACTGGGTAATATTCAACACCAACTTGTATCATTATAGAAACTAAAGGAATAGGGGTTACCCATCCATTTGTGTAACCACTATCCTAAATATTAGAGAAACACCCAGAACCTAGAATCTCTAGGAGTTGTTAAGGTTATCAAACTCGAGTGGGGTGTGTATAGAAATAACCTAAAATAAATTATATATATCACCCAATACCCAACCTATAGGTTTTCATCAACTATACTATCACACAACATGTCACCACCACTGTAGAACACATCAACTATCACAACCATTTCTACCACTATATACAATGCACCACACCACCACCACACATAGCCACACAATATTTTTCAATTTCATTTACATTTACACAACCAATTAATTTATTCCATTTACCACACACATAAATTCCACACATTAATAATCATTTCATTTGGAATCATAATTTATTCCATGCCTAATCCAGAATATAATGCAACCATGCTGCACAAATATAGGCCCAACTCACATCATCCATCACCACAACACCACACATCCACTGTCATCACCACACCACATCACCCAAGTCATCTCACCACAATAATCACATGTCTCATCTACCTCCATCACAAACACTGTATTCCACAACCACTACATTCCATACATCATCATTACTATCCATCTCAACCACTACATATCACATTCACTTTACACAACACCACCACACATTATCACCACCTTGCACCACACCTCTACATACCCAAACCACATCACAAAATTTCCCAAATTGCATCCATTCTAACCATCCACTACATCACAAACCCACACATTTAAAATCCTATAAGGTCATTACCACCACCACAAAACATCCAACAATACACACAGAAACACATCAAAGCAACTACATATAATAGAGTACATCTCCACATCCATAATTTATTCAAGGTATTTCTTTTAATTAATTATTTAATTTAGCATGGGTATTATCACATGACAAAATTACAAGGGTAACCAATTCAGTAGTCAAATATAAATTCTTAAACTTTTATTCAAGGTGTGATCACACAACAACAAAACAATGGTTATCACAAAGTGCTACATAAAAAACAAAAAATCCTCCCAACAGATGTTATTTTCATTAAGGAAACAACATGGAAAAAAATCATAGGTAACATATAAAAAAGAATCAAAACATGTGATATCTACCCATACCCATAAATTTCAATTATTCCAAATTATTATCATATTACACTGACCCTTATTATCCACCCAATGAAAAGAAAAACCATGTAAATCTCACACAAATAACGTGAAAAGGGAGAGAGTGGGGATCCCATAGCACAAAGAAGATTTCTGGTCTCAATGTGCACCACATGGGGAATAAGAAATAATCCACATACCATAACCACAAACAAAAAAATTGATATATCGGCCTAAACCTTGATAAAGGGTTCATAAAAACGTAGCCCAATATATCTAAAATAAAACTGGAAATGTCACAGTGAATCTTCGGGATATGAATAAGGGAAAAAGAAGGGATAAGAGAGGAGAAATCACCACTGATTGACAATGACCAACCACCATAACCCATAAATCGATTCATGGATAATATGTATGGAATACCACCCAAAAACAACTGAGGTTTATCTAGAAAATTAGATAGACGGAAGGATAGAAATGGAAAAATGAAAAAAAAAAGTCTAAACAAGAGATATAAACAGGTTATAGGTTATATAATTTACTACATAAAACCCACATTTACAATATCAAATCCATGGATTTGAAAACTTATGTTTTAAAACCAAACTTTATGTCATAAAAACTTTTAAACCTCAATTTATTCTTAAAAATCATGATTTCTAGGACTTAATTCACTTATATCGTTACCCCATTCTTACTATGTAAACCTATTTTTTTCTCTTCACCTCAACCAGACACAAGTCATAAACCAACAACCACACAAGATGTAAACCACAAACTAACACCATAAACCCCCATTTTACTATTTAAATAGCCTTATATATTTTTTTAACTCTGACCTCCACTAAATGTCCTCTTACCTCCTTCGACCACTCTACAACCTAAAAATCGGCAAAGTAATGATACAAGATGGCATAGACCATTACAATATATATATATATAGATAATATTAATAAATTTTGAAGATTCATATAATTTAGGAATATAATTGTTGGTTATGTACATGTACTATTATTTTTGTAACGCCCCGACCCTAGTTACCTAGAGTTGGTACATTATTACATAACATTGGCATGATCATGAGAAAGATCAAGTCTCGAAAGACCGATTAGTTTAGTAGCCTTGGAATAACTAGATACATCCATAATTTTTTTACATTAAATCATAAAAAAACATCTTGTCTTCATATCCCCTCATACTATCCCTACAGGTCATTCATAAATTACTTCTTTATAATCCTGGGAAAAATAAAACATTGAAAGGGGTGAGCTCAGATGCTCAGTAAGGATAACATTATAGCAGAAGCTTTCATAAATAAGCATAAACACTTAAGGCAATTTATAACTAAAACAAAAGCCTTTTAAACTTTAACATCAGCATAAAATGGAAAAGGTAAAATGAAATAATGCCATTTACTTACTCACATGGATATTCTACTAGTCTAATGATCACATGCAATATCAATATCCACTTTCATAATTTTGGAATGCATAATGCCAGACTATCATAACCACTTAGCCAAGGCCTCGTGCCAAGACTACAAATAAGATTTTGTCAAGGCCTTGTGCCAAGACACTAGTTTGTCTCATGAGACCTACCGATGCATCGAGGAGCTATAGAGGGCTCCACCCGTCACTTATTAAGTCCAATGCATTCCTCATATGAACATGTTTAAACATAACATAAACATTCGTATTAAAACTAGCATACGAAATGTCAATAATTTTACCACAAACCATGAATGGTATAAAAACAGCTCATCCACAGTCAAACATGACTCATTCGATACAATATGGAAGATTGTATTGTATCACATTAACCTCAATCAAGAATAATGAATGATGTTGACATAAATGAAAATAATCATCAAAACTATTTGAGAGAATTATCCCCCTTTTCTTGAAAACATTTAAAAGTCACACTATTTGTCAAGAAGCCATTTAAAAGTAGATTTTTGAATCAAAGTGTCCCATACCACTTTGAAACTTTTTAAAAGGAGTTTTAATTTCTAAAACTTTAATGTCCATATAAATAAATCCTTAAAACCATTTTTAAAACATGGACATTAATGAGCAAGATTTAGAAGAATAAGTCTTTAAAACATTTAAAAATGGTATTTTAGTTAGAGATTTTAACCAAAAGAGACACTTGAATACAAATAATTGAGGTAATCAAAACTTTGTAATATCATGAGAATAAAGGGATTCATGATATACTATGTAAAAGTACATTATATACACCACATAAAAGTGATTTGGTGTATATCAACAAAGAAGTCTCAATGGAATGTAAATTGAGATGAAATCTCTCATAAAGGTCGTATCCTTAGGTTAAGGATAAATCAACTACATAATTATGTGTGACAAATATAAATACACTAAATATGATTGGATATTCAGTGTAAAACAATCAAAGGATATTCACACATATTCTTGTAAAAACAACACCAACGAATTGGATGTTTAACTCAACAAATGGTGAATGAGTTAAAATTACTCTTATCAAATTCATATCAATGACTTGAGAATTACCAATGAGTGATTATGTGTATCAAACTTATATCCACAGGAAGGGGAGTGGAAATTATGACATAATCAAATGAATAGTGATTCCACACATAATCATGGAGTAATATAATCAATGAAATATGCGTAAAGCCAAATGAGTGGGAATTGAAATCTCAAATTCCCTTACCGATTAGGTAACATACGAAACATACACCCATGAAAGAAGTATCATACCATGATGATGTAAATACCCATAAATTAAAGTATATTACACAATGAATACAATCATGGGCAGTACACATACACCACATGCAATAATTAAGTGGTGATCAATGGAAATCTCACGAAATTAAAAGTGAGATAAGAAAATCCCTTACCACGTTAATCAACTGAGTCGTATGGCCAAAAGTTAATAACCACCAAATTATTTACAGAATAACATGAATATATATAGAATCATGAATATATATCAAATGGCAGTACACAATACACCACTTTCAATAATTTAGTGGCGAAAAATGGAAATCTCACGGAATTGAAAGTGAGATAAGAAAATCCCTTACTTTGTACTTTTTCCTTGGTCGATGGTAGGTTTACCTCCTGTATAATGGAGAAATAATTGTTATTTAATTATACAAGAATAATTTACTTTAATATGATATCATATATGATCTTTTAACATTGATTTGTCAATAATATCTTAGAATTATCGTCATTTCGGGTGTTAACGTGTTCATTTTACTTTATATTCTTTGTTATGTGATCCATATTCGTTATTAATGGGATGTATATTATTCATATCCATAATGATATCAAGTCCTTAGATACTATTTTTAAATCATAAAATTATAATTATACTTGAATGGATATGATGGACAATGAATCTCATCGCGTTCGTGGAGACGGTAGTCCGTACATACGCACGAGCGACAATATCATTCTTTTGATATTAAAATAATATATAATTGGATTTTATATCATATATAGAGAATAATTATCATGTTATATTTATTATTTACATGAGTTACACATCATTATTATACCCATCCAAATAATAATATATTGAATAACAATTACACCACGACGTGGAGACGGTAAGCCGTACGTACGCACGTATGCTGACATGTTATTAAAAGGATGGATAGAATACTGAATATGGTTGTACCATATTTATAATAACATCACAGTATATATATGATATTGGAGTTATTATTTTATAATGGAAATAACAAAGAAATAGAAAGTGGAAGAAGAAAGGAACTTGAAAAGGGGTGGTGAAAACATTACCTCTTCTTCGGGTTCTTCCTTTTGATTTGATCAAAAGGGCTCCTTAGGTTGGCTTTCTGATCAAAATAAGGCCTCTATGTTATAGTGAGGGAAGTTGAGATAGTATTTGGGCAGGGTTTGGCCGAACCAAAAGGCTTTGAAGGTGTGAAGAAATGAGAAGGAGGAGTGCCCTTTTATAAGAGGGGTGAGGGGCACCTTTGGAAAAGCTAGAGATATAAGTTTATAATAAATTCATATTCGGTTTCCAATGGCTCCAAATTTGACTATTCAAAGGTTAAGGGGGGGATGGGTCGAAAACAACTCAACCAATAGAATTTAGGCAGGTTTGGGTACTTATATTAACCTTATCTTTAATTATTAATTCTAAGTTAATTAGTTTCACTTTTAAAATGTCTCTTTGTATTTTTATATTATATTGTTAATAAACTTACCATATACATACAAGCGACCCCCAAGTGGTCCATTAATGATACACCTATCATGATATAAGTCTCTTGGCCGAGCCTTAGATTTTTAGGAATTTAATATCAATTAATAATATAATATTTGTTTTAAAAACTCTTTTATGTCAATTTTGACACTATTCAATAGTTGATTTTTGTGAAACTCATAATAGATTGATTACTTCAAACAAAGTCAATTAAATCAATACTAATATATCATATTATCCTAGAAAATTATTTTAATTCATTAAAAGTTTCATATTATATTTATTTGGGTATTTTTAATATCAATTATTTTGATTTTTCACTATTATAGTAATTACTGCATCATCATTGTGTCATAAATAAATTAAATTATTTATTGTCTAAAAATTATAAATAAAATATCATTATGTAGTAAATCTTTTTATATTTCTAAGGAATATTTATAATCTGAAATCCAACATATATAACCCTCTGTAACAATTGTTTTGTTAAAAGATATATGCTTGTGTCATTTTTGTATTTATTTTAACTTAATTAAAATAAAGTGTCATTATCACTTACAAGTGGATCCATGGGGTCCCAAAATAGACCCAAAGATGCCCATGGTCGACCATGTATCAACCAATAGGGTTAAGACACGTTTTAGGGTAATTTAGTATTATTATAATATTATTTTTTAACCCTTATTTACCGGATTTACCCTTAACCATGGTAAATAAAATATTTACCGCAGTAATTATTCAAAATGTATAAAAATAAAAGTTACCTATTTAAACAATTTGAACATCCTGATTCCAAATATGGAATCCATTTTTCTAAATTCAAAACACAGAAGTGGCAGAAATTAATTTAAAATTAATTCCCGCTGTCAAAACAAAAAGCGTGTTTTTAAGAGATAATAACTATCAAAAGATTGACACTTGTTTATGTTCGGTTTAATTGTAAAATTATGTCCAATGACCAAAATTATATTAAATGGTAAAAATATATTCTAAATATACTTTAAAACAACTCAAATTCATAATTTATCACTATTAATTATTTTGATTAAAAAATTTGTTTTTTTAAATTAAAATTTAGTAATTTTCACTATTCATCAAAATATGAAAGTTATCCAAAAAGTACCAAAATTTCACCCTAGGCTAATTTCGATATTACGAATCCAAAAATGAAGTCCATTTTGAGAGATAGAATTTATAAAATTTCAAAAAGTAGGTATTACTATTCATAACGGCTAGTTTGATTGGTTATGGTGTGTTAAAATCTCGAAGTTGTGTACAATGCACGCCATTGCATTATTCGAAAGGAAACATACCGAGGAAACTTGGGGTGTTACATTCTCCCCTCCTTCAATAAATTGCGTCCTCGCAATTTTTAAAATTTTGCATGGGAATATAATGGAAAGTCCCACATCGGAAAAAGAGCCAATAAAACTATCACTTTAAAAGAAAGAAAGAGAGGTATAAGGGTCATCCCAGATAACCCATACTAGGATTCCATGTAAGAAAACATGGATATGGATGATAAACTAAGTGTCAAGTTCTGATGGAGAGGGATAGAAATCATGATCAGGAGAAAGCTAACAATGAGAAAACAACAAACTTGTGTTGGGACAAACGACCATTAGTCTCCTAGTAGAAAAGTAAACGGACAACATTTTTTTTTAAAGTTACATTACATAAGGAAGAGGAATCCGTTTATGATATTGACTAAGAACGTTATGAGATATACTTACATTTTAAGTAAATTTTCATAAATTTCCACCACTAACTCAATTTTTTTTTAAACGATGAGTATTCAAGAAGACTTGGTCACACTGGAAGAGCTAGAATAAACTTCTATAGAATCACATGATCCATGAAGGATAAACCATATATTTACATTGTCTTTGAAGATTAATCAAAACCAAAATGGTTAGTGAATGATCTAATGATCCCCCAAAAGGATATTCACTGAGATAAATATGCACTAATCTTAATTTCTAAAATTAAACCAACAATACCCCAAAGTTAAATAGATACCATTCAATAACCAATTGTCCTTAAAATCCTTTAATATAATCCAAACTAATATTGAAACCCAAATCATAGAAGATTTTGATTATGTAGTCTCCCATGTTACATTGTATCTCCAAATGACATCAAATACTCTTAAAGTCACATACTTAAAAGTAATTAACATCATCACATATTCTCTGTTATAGGTTAATAATTTCCATAAATAACCCAAATCACTATAAATCAACAATAAAAATGTAGATAAAAATCCACCATTACTCTACAAATGAAACCCCATTGTAATCTATTTTCCTTGGGCATATAGTGTTTCCAACAAAGCGAACATCTTCCAAAATAACATTTATCACTTAATCACCAAATCATTTTCCTATACCAAGGGTATTAATTTGATAAGACATAAGAACCCAAATCATCTTATTATTGATCAATAAAATCATTTAACAAAAAAAATAGTCACATTAACCAGGGACTTCACGTAGTCCAGTGGTAGGCGATAAATCCCAATTGCACTTTGGTTGTGGGTTCGATTCCCACAGCTTTGTCCGACGCGACGGGTTGTCACACGGTCTACGTGTTGTCCTTTTTCAAAAACTATATTTTATAATATTACCAAAATGAGATAAATTCCCCAAAATAACATAATTTAATCACAAAAGTTATATCATACTTTGCATTTTTATCCCAAATTATAATAACTTATAATTTTCTCAAACCCCAATGATCATATAAAACCAAATGGTTATTTATACCTATATCCACAAGAGAAGAGATAATTCTTCTTCAAATATCATTCTCACATGGCAAACTGTGGGGTTACAAATACAAGAGAAAATTATTCCAAAGTACCCATCAACAAGGAGTGATAATACTTTTTAAGTTTTTCTCCAACCATTTATTTCCACATATCTTCTTCTTTGACCAAGAAAATATCCTATAGAATAGGAAATTTACTCGGGTAATGGCCAGGTCCCCTACATTTACGGAAAATGACTGTAAATGGACTCTTGGGACCATTTTTATCTTCTTCCATAGTAATCTTCATTTTTCTTCAGCAATTCTTCCCTTTATGTCCTTCCTTCCCGCACGTAAAACATTTCGTTGTCCCATTGAGACACTTTCATGGGTGTCTCTTTCCACATTTCCTGTATGATGAAAATTGAGGTTTCTTTTCTACATGGTCTCCATTGTTGGAGATCTTATCATTTATCACCTTTCTCTTCCTTGTTGAGTCTGGGAGTTGGTTAATATATATGTTGTTGATCATATTTTTGGAAAACTGATTTGGCATAAAGACGATATCTTTTACGCCTATCAACATTCCATTTTGTTACTCATTTCCACCATCGTTCCCACCTTGTACATCATTCTCAAAGTCACTATGACTTCCTTGGAATCCAGCCATTGACTAAAACCAGAAAGCATTGTGTGAGTAATAGTAGTCGTAAAATCATTTAGAGATTAAAATGTCACCATATTCTCAATTTGAAACATATTAGGATTAACCAAGGTCATTTACTCTCATCTTATGTATATATTACTTAAATCGGTTTGTAAAGAAAATGTAAATTATCCTAAGCATATCCCCCGGGAGTGTCGTAACCAAGAGTGCAGCAAGGCCCGTTGTCGTGCACCAGTTCCTGTTCGAGTCTAGCTCAAAGCGGTGTTTTCGGGTTTTACCCCTAGGTACATCTGTGCCAGAGCTGCATCTACCTGCTCGTATCCAGACAGGGATGTATTGCTCAGAAAACTCACAAAATCTCTACAATACCAAAATTCTCGGAAGTTCTTTTATACTAATCCTCAAAGTTCATCTTAGGTCTACATACTCTAATCAGAGTTTATCTAAATCTAGCTTCCAAGGTTTGTACTAGACTTCCTCTGATACCAACTGTAACGCCCCGACCCTAGTTACCTAGAGTCGGTGCATTATTACATAACATTGGCATGATCACGAGAAAGATCAAGTCTCGAAAGACCGATTAGTTTAGTAGCCTTGGAATAACTAGATACATCCATAATTTTTTTACATTACATCATAAAAAAACATCTTGTCTTCATATCCCCTCATACTATCCCTGCAGGTCATTCATAAATTACTTCTTTATAATCCTGGGAAAAATAAAACATTGAAAGGGGTGAGCTCAGATGCTTAGTAAGGATAACATTATAGCAAAAGCTTTCATAAATAAGCATAAACACTTAAGGCAATTTATAACTAAAACAAAAGCCTTTTAAACTTGAACATCAGCATAAAATGGCAAAGGTAAAATGAAATAATGCCATTTACTTACTCACATGGATATTCTACTAGTCGAATGATCACATGCAATATCAATATCCACTTTCATAATGTTGGAATGCATAATTCCAGACTATCATAACCACTTAGCCAAGGCCTCGTGCCAAGACTACAAATAAGATTTTGTCAAGGCCTTGTGCCAAGACACTAGTTTGTCTCATGAGACCTACCGATGCATCGAGGAGCTATAGCGGGCTCCACCCGTCACTTATTACGTCCAATGCATTCCTCATATGAACATGTTTTAACATAACATAAACATTCGTATTAAAACTAGCATACGAAATGTCAATACTTTTACCACAAACCATGAATGGTATAAAAACAGCTCATCCACAGTCAAACATGACTCATTCGATACAATATGGAAGATTGTATTGTATCACATTAACCTCAATCAAGAATAATGAATGATGTTGACATAAATGAAAATAATCATCAAAACTATTTGAGAGAATTATCCCCCTTTTCTTGAAAACATTTAAAAGTCACACTATTTGTCAAGAAGCCATTTAAAAGTAGATTTTTGAATCAAAGTGTCCCATACCACTTTGAAACTTTTTAAAAGGAGTTTTAATTTCTAAAACTTTAATGTCGATATAAATAAATCCTTAAAACCATTTTTAAAACATGGACATTAATGAGAAAGATTTAGAAGAATAAGTCTTTAAAACATTTAAAAATTGTATTTTAGTTAGAGATTTTAACCAAAAGAGACACTTGAATAAAAATAATTGAGGTAATCAAAACTTTGTAATATCATGAGAATAAAGGGATTCATGATATACTATGTCAAAGTACATTATATACACCACATAAAAGTGATTTGGTGTATATCAACAAAGAAGTCTCAATGGAATGTAAATTGAGATGAAATCTCTCATAAAGGTCGTATCCTTAGGTTAAGGATAAATCAACGACATAATTATGTGTGAAAAATATAAATACACTAAATATGATTGGATATTCAGTGTAAAACAATCAAAGGATATTCACACATATTCTTGTAAAAACAACACCAACGAATTGGATGTTTAACTCAACAAATGGTGAATGAGTTAAAATTACTCTTATCAAATTCATATCAATGACTTGAGAATTACCAATGAGTGATTATGTGTATCAAACTTATATCCAAAGGAAGGGGAGTGGAAATTATGACATAATCAAATGAATAGTGATTCCACACATAATCATGGAGTAATATAATCAATGAAATATGCGTAAAGCCAAATGAGTGGGAATTGAAATCTCAAATTCCCTTACCGATTAGGTAACATACGAAACATACACCCATGAAAGAAGTATCATACCATTATGATGTAAATACCCATAAATTAAAGTATATTACACAATGAATACAATCATGGGCAGTACACATACACCACATGCAATAATTAAGTGGTGATCAATGGAAATCTCACGAAATTAAAAGTGAGATAAGAAAATACCTTACCACGTTAATCAACTGAGTCGTATGGCCAAAAGTTAATAACCACCAAATTATTTACAGAATAACATGAATATAAATAGAATCATGAATATATATCAAATGGAACTACACAATACACCACTTTCAATAATTTAGTGGCGAAAAATGGAAATCTCACGGAATTGAAAGTGAGATAAGAAAATCCCTTACTTTGTACTTTTTCCTTGGTCGATGGTAGGTTTACCTCCTGTATAATGGTGAAATAATTGTTATTTAATTATACAAGAATCATTTACTTTAATATGATATCATATATGATCTTTTAACATTGATCTGTTAATAATATCTTAGAATTATCGTCATTTCGGGTGTTAACGTGTTCATTTTACTTTATATTCTTTGTTATGTTAGCCATATTCGTTATTAATGGGATGTATATTATTCATATCCATAATGATATCAAGTCCTTAGATACTATTTTTAAATCATCAAATTATAATTATACTTGAATGGATATGATGGACAATGAATCTCATCGCGTTCGTGGAGACGGTAGTCCGTACATACGCACGAGCGACAATATCATTGTTTTGATATTAAAATAATATATAATTGGATTTTATATCATATGTACAGATTCATTATCATGTTATATTTATTATTTACATGAGTTACACATCATTATTATACCCATACAAATAATAATATATTGAATAACAATTACACCACGACGTGGAGACGGCAAGCCGTACGTACGCACGTATGGTGACATGTTATTCAAAGGATGGATAGAATACTGAATATGGTTGTACCATATTTATAATAACATCACAGTATATATATGATACTGGAGTTATTATTTTATAATGGAAATAACAAAGAAAGAGGAAGTGGAAGAAGAAAGGAACTTGAAAAGGGGTGGTGAAAACATTACCTCTTCTTCGGGTTCTTCCTTTTAATTTGATCAAAAGGGCTCCTTAGGTTGGCTTTCTGATCAAAATAATGCCTCTAGGTTGTAGTGAGGGAATTTGATATAGTATTTGGGCAGGGTTTGGCCGAACCAAATGGCTTTGAAGGTGTGAAGAAATGAGAAGGAGGAGTGCCCTTTTATAAGAGGGGTGAGGGGCACCTTTGGAAAAGCTAGAGATATTAGTTTATAATAAATTCATATTTGGTTTCCAATGGCTCCAAAGTTGACTATTCAAAGGTTAAGGTGAGATGTGTCGAAAACAACTCAACCAATAGAATTTAGGCAGGTTTGGGTACTTATATTAACCTTATCTTTAAGTATTAATTCTAAGTTAATTAGTTTCACTTTTACAATGTCTCTTTGTATTTTTATATTATATTGTTAATAAACTTACCATATACATACAATCGACCCCCAAGTGGTCCATTAATGATACACCTATCATGATATAAGTCTCTTGGCCGAGCCTTAGATTTTTAGGAATTTAATATCAATTAATAATATAATATTTGTTTTAAAAACTCTTTTATGTCAATTTTGACACTATTCAATAGTTGATTTTTGTGAAACTCATAAAAGATTGATTACTTCAAAAAAAGTCAATTAAATCAATAATAATATATCATATTATCCTAGAAAATTATTTTAATTCATTAAAAGTTTCATATTATATTTATTTGGGTATTTTTAATATCAATTATTTTGATTTTTCTCTATTATAGTAATTACTGCATCATCATTGTTTCATAAATAAATTAAATTATTTAATGTCTAAAAATTATAAATAAAATATCATTATGTAGGAAATAGTTTTATCTTTCTAAGGAATATTTATAATCTAAAATCCAACATATATAACCCTCTGTAGCAATTGTTTTGTTAAAAGATATATGCTTGTGTCATTTTTGTATTTATTTTAACTTAATTAAAATAAAGTGTCATTATCACTTACAAGTGGATCCATGGGGTCCCAAAATAGACCCAAAGATTCCCATGGTCGACCATGTATCAACCAATAGGGTTAAGACACTTTTTAGGGTAATTTAGTATTATTAAAATATTATTTTTTAACCCTTATTTACCGGATTTACCCTTAACCATGGTAAATAAAATATTTACCGCAGTAATTATTCAAAATGTCTAAAAATAAAAGTTACCTATTTAAACAATTTGAACATCCTGATTCCAAATATGGAATCCATTTTTCTAAATTAAAAACACAGAAGTGGCAGAAATTAATTTAAAATTAATTCCCGCTGTCAAAACAAAAAGCGTGTTTTTAAGAGATAATAACTATCAAAAGATTGACACTTGTTTATGTTCGGTTTAATTGTAAAATTATGTCCAATGACCAAAATTATATTAAATGGTAAAAATATATTCTAAATATACTTTAAAACAACTCAAATTCATAATTTATCACTATTAATTATTTTGATTAAAAAATTTGTTTTTTTTAATTAAAATTTAGTAATTTTCACTATTCATAAAAATATGAAAGTTTAGGCTAATTTCGATATTACGAATCCAAAAATGAAGTCCATTTTGAGAGATAGAATTTATAAAATTTCAAAAAGTAGGTATTACTATTCATAACAGCTAGTTTGATTGGTTATGGTGTGTTAAAATCTCGAAGTTGTTTACAATTCACGCCATTGCATTATTCGAAAGGAAACATACCGAGGAAACTTGGGGTGATACAATTTTTATCTATATATTTAAAGATATTAAATGTTTATAAATATTTTGTGTATCATTAAAAACAAAATTTATCTTGATTAGTGTCAATTGTGATGATTTTTTATTATTTTATCTCCCAACGGGGAACACTAATGTATATTTTTTATTTAAAATAATAATTTTGTGTCATAATAAATTAATGTTTTCTCATGACTCTAAACATTGATATTAAGAATGTGTATATTAAATTTAGTGTTCCTTTATCATTCCAATCCCATGTATAAACTATTCTAATCTTCAATGACCAAATTTCTCAGATTGTATTGACCAAATCAAATTTCACCTTAGTAGGATATATATTGAATTTACACTTTGAGACAAATAAATTATAATATTATGGATTTAAGTATCAGTGATGAAAACTTTTATTATGAGGGATGATAATGATCAATCATGTCAAATTTAATGTTCATTATAATGATCGTAGAAAGTAATATCTAGTGAAATCTTCCAAAAACTGAAAAGTGCTAACAAAGTTGTGAAGTTAGTGATATAATTCACTTCAACTACTAACAATTATCTTGTTAGGAAACTAATTAGCATATTAACCACCATGGATTTTTATAGTTTTTATTTTATGCATGACGATATCATAGAAATAAAAAGTATTATTGCATGACTAAATTTATTAGGAATTAAAGTGGAAAAAATTTTCATTTTATGATATTCTCTAATGCCATTTATATCTATGTATAACTCGTCCCAATTAAATTATAATACATCAAAAAAATGGAATGTGCATAAATTTCAAAAAAAATTATATTAATAATAAGAAAGAATAAATAGTTAAGTTGTCCTCTCAATAAATTATCTACATAATCAATGAGATAATAAGTATGGTGTAAAGAAAAGTGGATACGTAAAAGGGTCACAATAAGTTAACGAGTCCTGGAAAAGATTGTGGAGAATATAAATGTTTAAAATTTTCTTATATGTAGGAAATTTAGGCACTTTCAGAAATATTATCTGAAAGAAAAGGCTTGGTTTAAAAATAATAGTAATGAAAATTCTTATATATGTTTTAAATCAAAACTATATGAAGATACACATAATAAATAGTGGATTTATTTTAATGGAATGACTCTTGTTTTTAACAATATAAAGATATTGTGTATAACCCAAGTCACAAAACCAACTGAAATTTTTATTTTTATTGGGAAAATAGTCTGAAAATTAACATTTTTATTGAAAAAATGATTGAGGAAAAACCATTCCTACAAGCAAGACATTAAGGGGGTTAGAAGTTGGGAAGACCAAGGGAAAATACATTGATAATGAGTTTATATTAATTTTTCAACAACCCAGTGAAAAGGTAAAGAATTTTACAGTCATTAGGGTCCCCTTTGTTCGTCAAAGAGTCTATAGTGAAATTTCATTCCCTCCATGTATGGATAAACTTAATTCCCCAGTCAACAAATGTTCTGCACTTCTTGATCAGATACACTAAATCCCATGATAAACTAGATTTACCTTTAATAAACTCAAACAGTAGTTTAGAATCAAATTCAACATCTGTGATATGGATATTAAAAAGAAGGCACATAGAAATTTCATTGTCCATGGCCCTTTATTCAACATCTAGGGAGTTTCCCATGATCTATAATGTGTTGGAACCAAAAATAAAATATTTTCTCTTATCCTGCACAAGGATGCCTCCTTTTATATCCCTATCCAAGAATAGGTTGTCAATATTTTGTTTCAAGACCATCAATGGAGGTCCCTATTTGACCCACATACCTGTGTTATCCCTACCACTCCCATTAGAATTCATCACAACCCTAGGGATGATAAAACACAAAGATAATGAGTTCCCCTCCTTAGGGATGAGATTCCCTGGTTCATCCACCAACAACATCCCTGAACCCTACATGAAATAGGAGGAAAATAGAATGCCTTCCCTTCTTTTGTTTCATACCTCCCAGATGTTCCAATATGCTATAGAAAATATCACACTCATGGCTTTTTTATCAGTGCTATTTTGATCGTATTCCTGGAACTAAGACTCCATGAAAATAGGAATATCATCCACACTACCAGAAATGCCTAATATTTTTTTTGAGAAGTATCCACATTCCACACACCCAATCCACTTTGACAAATAGATGTGGGGTTGTTTCAAGGATCAGATAGGAACAACACTAGGAATAGGACATGAGGGAAATACCATTATTCTTAAAATTAATGTTTGTTGGAAGGGCATGGTTTCTCAGATGCCAAACCAAGAAGTTCATTTTTTAAGTAATGGAATTTCTCCATAGAGTCGACACCAATCTATCCGGTTCATTATTGAAATGTATCTCCTCATGATAGAACTCTGTAGAGAATTTTACAGCTAAAGAAACTATAAACACAACCCAATTTTACTCATTAATCTAAGTAATATTCTAAAAATTATCCTTTTATAGTGGTTGGTAATTAAGTTGATGAAGGAAGGAAATAACGTCACATCTATAGAAGAAATTTATGGGACTGAATAGCCCAAAAAAAGAGGGTCACTTCATCATAATTGTCTTTTAGAATATCAATATCATCATGACCAACCACCCACCTGTTCAAGGCCTCTATATTTCTTAGGTGGAAAATATTATTTCTTTGAAGGCATATAGCTTTACCATTAATGTTATCACACTCTTTTTAGAAATCACTAAATATGTTCCTAATGAATTATTCCCATAAATATTTTCCTCTAATGACTTCATAGGCTAGTTTAGATTGCATGGCCAGCAGGGATTCCAGAACACTATGCAAGATAACAACTCCTTTAAAAAAGGGATTTTACATCCTCTTAAAACATTCCCAATGAAATATATCATTATGGTTCATATCCCAATTAAATTCGGTCATGGTTTTCTTAATGTGGTCGATAGTACCCTTTCTGCCTTGATTATGGATAGGATATGCATGGGGATAGATGGGAGAACACAATTCACTAGGGTGATGCGGCCTCCAAAGGAAAGTAATCGACGTTTCTGGTATATACTGCTCACAGTAATCCAGTTAATGATGCCTTGGAACAAATACTTCTAAATTATTCCATTTGAGATAGGATCTTCCTGGTATTCCATAGGGATTTTGAGTCTTTTTATCTGAATTTTATTCTAAATCACACTGCTGTACTGGTACAAGCATTTGTTTCATATATACACATTCCACTTTTATTGGTTCATCTTTTTTTCCTATTTTATTTCCATAAGACACTATAATTTTATTGAGTCCATTAATAGATGAGAGCCTACCATTCATTAAGAATATAATTTCATTAGAAAACATTAAATGGGAAATGATACTGTTACCAATTATTTTCTTGTATTGTAGGATAGATCCCTATTCCACTCTAGGTTTTATCTTACTATAAAGTACATATTGGGATTGGATAAATAAGTCTGGAGATATTGGATCCCCCTACCTTAAGCCACACATCATATTGAGAAAATTGAACCTCTTCCCCCTAATTGAAATGTATATCCATGATGAGAATAATCATCTAAAGAGAATATCACAAAACCATTCTTTGAACCTGAACTTCCTTAAAACTATAATAATAATGCACCATTCAAGTTTTTCATATGCTTCTTAATTATCAACATTGATAATAATATTGGATATAATGGTCTTTTTGTCCAGTTCAGTAACCATCTATTTTGAAATACCCAATACCCTGTGGATACCTCTCCTTGGAATGAATCCATGTTGTTCTACTAAAATAATCCTTGGAATGATATGACTTAATCTTCTATTCATCAGACCTGAAAATGTTTTATAAGATTAGTTACATAAATAGATGGGTTGGTAATGGTTAATCATGGTGGGATGATGAACCTTCTGAATAAGAACCATTTAAGAAGCATAAAATATTATAGGTAGTTCCCATCCCTAGAAAAAATTACATATAGCTTCATGGACTGGATCCTTGATAATATCCCATGTGTCCTTATAGAAGGATGCTAGAAATTTTGGACCGAACGTACTATATAACTTCAGACTAAAAACCACCTCTTTAATTTCCTCTTCACTCAGAATTGAATCTACCTCCTTGTTATTCCTTTCCTCAACCAGTATTGGAATTGAATGTAAGAACTCTTATACTTCATTGGTATCAAACCTTTGGCCACTTAAACCTCTTGATCCTTCTGGTAACTCCTCAAAATGATACAGGGCCAATTTACATAAACTTCAACTTCCTATGTATAGGACCTATATGATAGCTTTAGGTTGATCTTTCCATTGGACTTATCTTATTTGATACACACTTGGAATTACGATGTATTGTAGTCACCCTCCCAGAGCCAAAGGGTGTGGGACCTCTCCCTATAAGAACAATTAATCTCAAGATTTTTTCCAGAAAACTCACTTTTCTTCTCAACCACCTGATGAAAAAATCATCATCCTGGTTTTTCCAAAGGCTCTATTCAAGACCATATGTCTCCCTTTTAATAACTTCTAGACTATCATTAGGGTTTTGTATAATAGAAACCCATTCATTCATATCCTTTCTTAGTCACCTTTGATGAATAATCAACCCAACCCTTGTATTTCTCACAACTGGTTGATTCCAAGACCTATCAACCATATGTGAAAAGCCTTCTAATATCATCTCGATGCTTGAAAAAACAAAATGGTCTCTATTTCATTGATCCTTATTAAGATTCACTATAAGTGGTGTATGATCTGAGATATCTTGGAAGATGAGTAAAAAAATACTTGGTGAAAAAATCCAAACCTTATAAGTTGACTGATAATTAATCAAGTCTACACCAAACGTGCCCAACCCCTTTGATATTGTTAAACTAGTTTAACCTACTTTATCAAAATCCAAGATCCATAAATTTATTAGATTCCATGAAGTCCCTGAATTTCTACATTTCTTGGATGGAGTAAATATACCCTCTTCTTTTCTTTTATATATCCATAGTGGTATTTAAGTCTTTGATTACAGACAATGAGATATTACCTTGACGAAAATTATATAGGTTCTTCTACATTATTGACGAGGCACCAAAATAACATTTGACATAGAAAAATGTAAAGAAGGTGGACTAGCTCCCCCAAGGTCACTTTTTTAGTTATAAATTGATCAAGAGAGTCCAAATATTTTACCTAAACATTATGATTCCAAAAAAAAACCTAATATAGGAACTGTGAGAATATGCATTAATGAATTTCATAATCCCACATGTTTGGAAAAGGAATCCATAAGATACATATTTTTCTTTGGTTTGAGAATAGCCAAAAATAATATATACAGTCACCTATATTCATTGTTAATGAAATAAATATTATACCTTACACCCAAACCCATTTAATTTTAAATTTTAAAAGACATTAAACAATGGTAGAATCGTTGGACATGAAAACTAAGATAGATCATTCCTTTGTTCCCACACGTGAAAGAAGAGAATCCTTTATTATTTAATGGGTTATGCGAACAATGTTAGCTGGATTCAAGCATAGTTTTGTACCATAATTCTCTCTATTTTCGATGGATCATAGATTATATGCATCCTTAGGCCCTTCTGAAACCTGAACAAACTAGCATGGAGAACTAAAAGAATATTTTGAAGTGGTAGGGGGAGTAAAGGGGAAAGTTCCTATTAGAGGATTTTTTTTTTCAGGGATCCTTGGGGGTCACTAGGATTTACCTTCTCAAAAATATCTCTCAATTTATATTTTTTCATTTTAAATCAATTGATAGGTTTTAGTACACTTTCATAGTGAAGTGTTTTTACTAAAGAGTTCGGTAATTCATTTAGTTGGTGGATAAATTAGAGGTAAGAACCTTTTTTTTCTAAGGGATCTCAATAAATATCACTATAAATAATGTTTGAAATAATTTATTATATGATATTTTTTTATTTTTTTATCATATTGAATCCTTTATAATTCAATTTTGTTCCTTCATTTTTTGTTTTTATTCTCTATTAATGGGAATAATGGTGTCCCACCAAACCCACCATTTTTAAATTTCCGGAGCTTTAATTTATTTTATGTAAAGAATTGTTTCCCTTATTATCCTTCTTTTTTATTTGGGTTGACCTAGATAGAACCTTGGGATCTTTTATTTTATTTTTAATTCTTAAATTTGGGTTTTAAACATTTTTATGGGCCAAAACGAGAGACACTGTAAACATAGTGTGGGTCATGGTAGACACTAACTTGTATCAAGTAAGACAAGAAAGGAAATGGTCTATTGAGGATGTGGATGTGATAATACAGTAGGCTCATCTTGTCTCAATGCAAAACAACAAGGGTAATGTCTTGGCCAAGTCATGGAAAAACTATGGTGCTCGGTTAAGCTCCTATTAGCCATGGATTGGGTTGCCACACCATGCCTATTTTGAGGGGGTGGTGAGAGGAAAATGCTCTGGACCTTAGGGACCCATCGTATTGTATACTATTTTAGACTGTGTGATTATGTATGCCACATCCCAGGCTAGGTCATGGTGTATGGAATGGTGGTAGTCATGTTTCATTTTGAAATAGTTAAAACACTTGGCCTTTTTCTGGAATCTTAACCATGTCAAAATAGGAAGATGTGTGCATTTAATTTTGGGTCTTTGATATGTTTATTAATAATTTTCAACCACTATTAATGTAATTATACCCTGTATACTTGATGATTCCTTCAATCTCAAAAATTTATAAAGATAGTGAAGAACTAGGCATTGAAATTATGAAACATTCATTCAATAATAGAATCCCCCCATTTGATTCGATATTACTTTTCTTTTGATTGATATAGGGCATACATCTATCCTTCTTCACTACTGCTTCTATCTTTAGTTGATTCGATGAAAGTATTCACTGAGTCTTCTTCATTGGATGAATTTTCTATCTTATTTATTAATCAATCCTAGATTAATTTTGTTATGGATTATCAGATGATTTTTTGTGTCATCAAGTTAGGTAATACAAACATTGGATTATCAATAGGATTCTTGAGGTTTAGTGGTTCCCTGCAACATCTCAGTGGAATTCCCTTTGGGTCTTCTCCTCTTGTCACTATCCAAGAGTGATGTTTCTTAAACCTTCAAACTAGAATCAATTATTATAATTAATAATAGTTGAATCTTGGGTATATTTTTATTCTTCCCATAGAATTTTTTCTTCTCCACATTACTCAAGAACCCTTATCATGTCAGTTTGGAACTGGTACTTGGAGTCCTTGTCCCGAAAGCATGATATAATTTGTTTTAAAATGGGGTTATAGTGATTTCACTCTAGAAAAACATTGATGTTGACATCAAAAATATTGAGTTAAGAAGTTCCTAGCCAAATAAGACCATATATATTATGTTTTATTGATTGATGGTTATGTTTGATACCCTTTCATGACTTTGTCTCTTGTGGGTTCTTGAGTGGCCCTTGACACACATGCTTAATGTGTCATCATATGATTTGTGTGTAGCCTCTTAAGAACTATTCATGATATAACTTATTGTTCCTTGTTAAGATACGTATCTATTACGGTATTACAAAGTATGTGGAAGCTTGCAGAAGGTATTAGGATAAATGGGTTTTCTAACTTCAATTATATTCCCCCTTGGAGGGGTATCCTAGTAATGTGATCATGGAAAAGGCATATGGATTGTTTGATGGTATTCCTCAGATCATGAGAATGATTGTTGATGTGGGAGTAGACCATATAGGGTTGAGAATCCATCAACTAAAGGTTGAAGTTGGGTAATTCCATGCAGTGGTGATTTTTTACCCAATTATGTCAAACATACCAAATAGGACCTACCATCATCTGAGGATAACAACCTCCATATGAGTGGGGAATAAAGAGTTATAGATAAAAACCATTATTAGGTTTGGGTGTCTAGTGTTCCTGATAATGTCTATAATTAGGGTGTGTCATGAAGTACTCTTGATAAAAAAACACAATTAGGGTGGTGTGTGTGGTGTTTCCATTTAGGTGGTACTTTGTTAAAGACATTGATATCATAATATGCCTCCGGTCAAAGAAAGTGGGGTAAAGGTTCATGGGGGATTGTTAGCACAAGATAAATCAACAGTTCTATGGCCATATATTATGTGATAATTTACCTTATTCCATGCATAAACAATTATATTTTTTTCACTTATGTCAAGGATGCATTGGTGATTCCTTGTAGGGTTTATTACTCACACTATATGTGCTTCTATGTGAGCATGCATATTTCATGATAAGGGATCCATTAAAGGGAAATGATTATATGATAGGTATTTGAGGATATAGAGACTTAGTGTTGAAGATTATACCAAGACATACTCCAGTCTATTTATACTGCATTTATTTTTTCCAACCTTTATATACTTTCATTTTGATTTCCACATTGGGAGATTTATGCCATTTGATATTATTTTCTTTCTAATTTTTTAATCTAATTTTGATATTATTCATATATTATTGGTTCTAGGATATTATAATAAGGGTATACTATTCTCATTAATGGTTCTTGAACCCTCGCTTCTAGTTGGAAGCCTCTTGTGTGTGAGGAGGCGCACATGAGGTATTATTTCTCTCTATCATAGACCTGGTGGCTCATGTTGGGATATTGAAAAATCGTTTTAGTGCACAGTTTTCTTATTTTATTTTGGATAAAATGGGACATTATTGATGGGAGATATAATTTTTGGAACTTCGATTAGGGAGTTACCATCTTCATGACTATCTTATGTATAATGGACCTTTGTGTTACCATTGATGGGATTTCTATTACATTTTTCAGGGATCTTGGGTGTCTTTGTGTATCATGAATAGAAAAATTTGATCCAATTCAATTTATATAACTATTTTTTTTATAAAATAGTAGTTATTTAATTTAATGGGTTTATATTTTATATATGTTTTCTATAAACTTATATTCTCTATTGTGGTATATATCTATTTTCTCTATTATTGTGATATATTAGTTGTGGAATTAATTAGTTGAACTTGATCATGTTCTTATGATTTTTATATTTGTGATTGTGAATAAAGTGAAAGTATATAAGACATTGGTTAGTTCAAGGATGGTTATACATTGTGTTATAGGTGTACTCCTAGGATAAACCATGTGTTTTCTCTTAGAATGATTAAGATCTACCTTAATGAATTATATTTCCTCAAAATGTTTCTTCATTTTTCAGAAAAGGTTCTTTCATATACGTTGGATGGGACTATATGGTGAGGAATATTAGGACACTCTCATTTGGTTGGGAGTTCCTGTTACACCACCTATGGTGTAAGAGGATATACCCCAACATGATCATACACCGTCACTAGTGATTATTGGTATGGATCTCATTCAGCTGTGAATATTTCGAATTATGCCTATTTAGGGAAGAAAAATCTAGAAGTCCATGACCAATAATGCTCAGGACTTCTGGATCCTTCATCCTCTATAATTTTAGGGTAGTAGTGGACTATAGATATAGATAACTAGATATATATTTTAGAGATGATTTTTATGCTGGTTCAAACTCTTGAGGATGGATAAGTTATTCTGGAAAATTTAATGTTCCAAGAATCTTCCTAGATATGGTGGACTATATTGAATCAAGCTGAAATATGAGAGGGTCTTAATCAAGTTACCATAAAGGAACTGTTTCTTGAGTATAATTTTCCTAACATGATGAATCTATATCATTTCAAGGAATTTATCATGTTTTATCAAGGGTCTATGACTATATTTTCGTATTATTCTTTATTCATAGTTTTTCTTCATTTTTATCCTATTTAGGTTAATAATTAGAAATATAAGGCTCAAAAGTTATTTATAGACCTTCACCTAGTGCTCTAATTTTAGTTTATAGGGTTTTACCAAAAAATGTATGTGTAGGTGATTTTCATGTCCCTGTCTTTTAATAAGGGGATTAAGAAAGTTGGGGTAATTTGTTTACATTTAGTTTATAATGGACCAGTGGTTGAGATTACTCTTATTACTACAAGAGATTCTTTTAGTAGTAGGAAGAGGAAGGCTTATTAGAAACAATAGGGAAACACATAGATAGGCCAAAGTATGAATTCCTTCATTTCCTATATGGTAGATCATTCCCATAGGTGCTTCAATTATGGGAAAATTAGTATTTATATATATTCTTGTAGAAATATTTCTATTGAGTTCTTCCATTGTGGAAAGGAAGGTTGTCTTTGTCCATTTTTTCTAAAGGGATTCATGGGGGAGTACTAAGAGATCAAGGAAATTTGGAGTGGATGACCTTAATAAAGGATTTATACTTAGATAACTCGGGCATAGGGCCATAGAGTTGAGGGAGGTTAAGTTTATGTCATAGATAAAACCCCTATGAATGGTTGTGAGGTACTATATACTATTCAAAGTATTGTACTGGTTACATATATACTACCTTGTTTAATAATAGTTCTTGTCATTCATTTATATCTTCTCAAGTTGTTATTGGACATGACATAACTTTTAAGATATCATCTGAGTTACTTTTCATTGATACACCATTGTTCATGAAATTGGATGATATTTAGTGATTCATAGAATTTCCTATAATCATTTTCAGTTATCTAAATCTAGGGGAATTCATGATTCTAGAGATAATGAGCTTCAATATGATTCTTGGAATTGATTCCATGGAAAGTTTCTAATCTCACATTGATTGAAATCAAGGATTGATACCTTTTACTTTTATGAAGGTGGATAATTTCATGATGAACGATGGGTGGGAAATAGGAGAAGGAAGAGTTGGTCCAGACAGGATCCTTCTTTGGATGGTCACGATGTATATTTTATTCTTGGATCATTTAGCTAGATTACGGGAATCACCCTCATCTTTTCCTCTGGTTGGGTATCTTTGTTAGGACATATTTTCAGATGACTTCACTAGACATACCCCTCATAGAGGAGCTGAATTTGCGATAGAGCTTTTGTTAAGTGTTCAATCCATTTCGGTGCCACCTTATAAAATGGAATTGACTGAGTTGAAGAAGCACAAGGAATAGCTCGAGGACTTATAGGATGAGGGATTTATTAGGCTAAGTAAAGCCTAATGTAGTGAGCATTTTCAATTTTCTAAGAAGGTGAATGATATTATTCAACTATATATACATTAATAGAAGTTGAATCAAGTGATAGGAAAGAATTCATATTTTTTCACTTTATTGATGATATTTTTGTTCAGTTATTGTGAGATTTGTGGTTCTACAAGATTAATCTTCGATCAGGATATCACCGACTATGGGGAGAGAGGAGTACATCCAAAAGAGGGTTTTTTAGAGTTAGAAAGTGATATAATAGTACTGGATGATGTTTTATGGATATAATAATGAATCAGTGGTGCTAATGGATATCATGAAAAAGATATTCCACCTAGATCCCAACTTTTTTTGTGGTGTTCTTTGATGACAACCTCATATACTCACCAACCCCATAGCAGCATGCCAGACATATTGAGATTGTCTTGAGTATAATTCAAGATTGTAAAATTTAAATTGATATATTAAAGTGTAAATTTTGGATTCAAAAGGTGTAATTATTGGGGTTTTTGGTGTTTGGGATCAGTATATACACAAACTTATAGAAATTAGAGGCAGATATTTTTTAGGAATGTCCCTATAATATGTTCAAGATCAGAAACATTCTGGGATTATTGGGATATTACCAATGATTTATCCATGACTTGACTCATTTATCATCATATATTATGTTTTTAATGAAGAATATAGTGAAGTTTCAATGGTCAAAACTGTATGAAGATTTGTTACTTGAGATGAATAAGTGACTGAATATTGCTACAAGTTTTATACTTTCCAATCTAGGGATTGGTTATGTTGTCTGTTACAATAAATCAAGAATTAGTTTCAGAGAAGTACTGATGTAGGTGGAGTGGGAAGTATATTACGGGTCATGTCAATTATCACCCCATAACCAGAACTATCATAACCATAACATGAAACTAGCATTGGTGGCGCATTCGTTGAAGTGTTTTCAATACTGTCTCATCAATAAAGGTATTTTTTCTATACAAACCATAAGATCATTCACTATATCTTTACATATCATGAATAAACATGAGGCAGAGGCAATCTGTACAGTATCATCAGTTGTTTTAATTTGAGATGGCCTATACACCACGAAAAGGTAGCTTTACTGTAGCTTCTCTTAGCCAAAATACACAGGTAGCTTTGGATCGAAGTGAATGGAATTTAATGGAATAGTGGTTACAGATGATATAACTAGCTGATTAGAAGAAGGATGATTATGAGGATAATGGTTCGATCACATCTGTCCCCTTTTTTATCACAACGTATCTAGTAGAGTAGGTGAAGCATAGTAAGGAATCTGACCCTCAATGGATTTTGATGTGGGATTAGCTAGTTGATGGTTACCTAAAACCCAAACGGTCGATGGATAGTGAAGACATGATCATAGGATATGGAATAGTGGTAGTCTCTACATCCATCAGGGATGAGTTGATGAGATAGTTATATAAACAAGAATTTTAGGAGTTTGGTAGACCCAATACTAAAAAATATTATTAATTTAAATAATATTTATGAAATTACAATGGGGGTTTACAAAGTCGAGTATGAAGGAAATTTCATAAATATATCTAAAAAATATGACAAGAAATTTGGTTCCAAAAAGAAACATCTTGAGTTTGCCTCTACAATGGATCTCTTTGATAGTACATCAACAACTTGGTTGGCTTCCCTGTAAATAATTGTAACAGTATGTCTAATACAGTTGATGCGATGAAGGCATTAGATATAGGGTGGAATAATTCTCCATGGGATATTCCTGCGCTAGGTATTCAAGATATCAACTACAAAAATTGAATCAAACTCCCTCAAAATGATATTTTAGTGAAAATAAATAGTATGTTTATTGTCCTTGATCATAGCCCATAATTAAACATCAATAGAACATCATTTTCTTATGAATTTATAGTTTTATCCTTTAACAAATCCCCAATCGGTATGAAAGACACCTCCACAACCCAAAGGATATGGTGCTTCTAAAGTCATCACATCCACATTAACTTTCATATAATAGGGGATTGGAGGGATACATATGACCAACCTCATCACCAATGGTTTTTTGGTCCTTCCTGGAACACCAAATATTCTTAAGATAATAAAATCAAATACATCAATATTCACATGACATTTTTAGATCTTGGACAAAATACTGATAGGCCTATGAATGGGATTTTTTGTTGCATTAAGAATAGATGACTTGTTGTCAAATTATATCCCATTTAATGCTCATCAAATTTAATCAATGACATTAGTATACAGAACAAGCATCATACCTTGAACCATCTCATTGTTACAAACATCAATGATAGAAGCTAGTAGGCCCTTGAAGTTGTCCATATGCAACCTAAAACTGAAAATTTCATGAATGTATTCCCATAAACTACATGTAAAAGTGTAGTTAAAAAATATATGGTTTCTAGTTACCACATATTTTTAAAAAAAGTATAATCCTAAGCCAATATGTATCCCCATTTTTTTCAAAAAGATTCATATTGGAAGCCTCCTCTTCCATATCCTCTAGATTAGACACATTGTTGATGGGGGTTGTGGGATTTCCTGAAGTTCAAAATCCATCGAGTGACAAGTAAATTTCCATAGAAATTGTTCCTATACCAGTCCCTAGTATTGAGATAGACACTTGATTTTTTTTACTTTATGATAATCCCCCTATCAATAAATTCATACCTCTTAATTTCAAGCAAAGTATGAGGTGGAATGAAACCATGATTACCAGAATTATTCGATTGGTGATCAGTAATAGAAGTTTGACTCATTGGTTTTTGGATAGCCATATACTCATGCAGTGGCCTCACTAACCAAGGTGTACTCTAAACATTTAGGTTAGATATCTAAGAAACATTCCATTTCGAGGATTTCATAAGTTGAGTGTAATAATGTTTAATGTAATTCCATACAAAAGTGGATAAGTCTGAAGAGTATCTAGTATTCAATTTTTAAATAAATACCTTTGAGTGGAACTCCAAATAATTTTAATTATATGCAAGAATATTCTAAATGAATTTACTGAGTAGATCTTCATTGAAGAGTTTAAAATATTTAATACCCAATCCCCTAATGTACATTGTCCTGATACAATCATTCAATGCAATAATAATAAAATTCTTCTCATGAATAGACCCGGTCTATGTAAATTTTTTATCAAGGAATGGAGATATTTAATTAGGTCCTTGAGGAATTTATATAATGAGAAGTCATATAAAAACATGGTAGTATTTACAGAGTTGACTAAAAAATTATTCCCTCTTGAGACGTGGATTTTCCCTTCCGTGTTTCCATCTGAGAAATAATTTAGGATTGTTTATTTTTAGGTGAATCCTTTTAAAATTACCCCAAAATATTATCACATCAATTTAAATAAATGGTATAGGTCCTCTCTTCCCCCTATGATATTTGGAATTTATTTCTAGTTGATAGACACCCCACCCCCAAGGCCACAAAATATTTGTGCCAACAGATGACCTGGCCGACCACTTCTTCATAATTCCCAAAAATGACTTTGATAAAATATATGGTTTCCCTATCATCTTACCCAAAAATAAGAATATATTCATCATAAAATAGATGTTAAGGAGTATAAATCCCCATCCCAACCTTGATCTACTTATATAAACCAATATGGACAAGTTCATTGAGACATAAAGTCAAATAGTCTTCAACCATCACAAATAGAAGTCCATAAAAGGGTTGCCCTTGCCTAACTCAACAATAATATTGAAATAATACCTTAATAGATCTATTAATAGGGATGGATAACCTAGAACCCCTGGTAATGGTGTGGATCAAGTTGATAAAAGTTTGGGAGAATCCATGTATTCTGAGAATTGTGAGAATGATGATCTATTTTATTATTTCAAAGTCCATAGAGATGTCAATTTATAGAGTAATATTTCCATATATTACCTTCTTCATCATGATATTGATGCATTTAGATGCAATGAATATACAATTATGGATGTTATTTTAAGGAAAACCCCCATCTAATTTAGAGTAATGAGTTCCCTAGAAATATTCCCCATCCATGTAGCTATAATTTTACTAATGATTTTTTGTATAGTGTTCGCAATTGAAATTTTCCTAAAGTCCCTAATGTCCAGAACATTATCCTTGTTTGGATCATGTCAATGAGGTTATATTTTACTCTATAATCCATGGTAGAATGATTTAAAAAAAATTCACTGGATTGGTGATTTCATCTTGCACAATTTCCCAATTGAACAGGAAGAATTTATTGGTAAATTCACCCAGTCGTACCATACTATCAATATTTAGGGAGAATTGAGATTATTTGATCTCTTTCTCCCTAGGGGCCTTAGGTAATTTCATGTTTTCTTGTTCATAAATTTTGGGGGAAATGTTATCAATTATTATTTGAGTTTTGTAATCTCCATTCTCTGAATACATGTCCTCAAAATATCTGGTCATAGCATTAGAAATATCATTTTATGAAGTAAGAAGTCATCCATTAATGTTGAGGGAAGTGACCCCTCTCATGTCCTTATTTTCTCTATGATATAAATTAAAAAACTAAGATTTTATGTCCCTTTAATATAACCATCTTACATTGTATTTAGACATGGACTTTTTTTAGATTGAGAAATCCATCAATATTAGAGAGGGCTTGGATTTAATCCAGAGAGGGAATGTTTTTAAGTTGGTTAACATTTTGATAGTTCATCAAGTGTTTTTTTACCCTTGAAGTCATCATCAATCCTAGATAAAGATCCCCCGCTCTATCCCTTTATCATTATTTTTGTGTTCTTTATCTTAGAAGATAAAACCTAAAGAGGGATTCCAAGGGTCTCAATTTTCCATGCATAGAAGAAGACCTACCTACATCTAGGAATAACCAACCAACCATTATTGAATTTAAAAGAAGAGGTAATGATATTACTCCATTGTATATAATGCCAATCATCAATGTATTCTTGTTCAATTGGTTCTTTGGAATAATAAGACCAAAGTCATCGATAACATCATTCTTTCCATTAACTTGGACAAATCATCCATCTAATTTTCTAGCCCATATTCCATTTAGATTATATATTTTCTATGTAAAATGATCCCTAATTGTGGGGACTTCAACTAGGATTTTTTTAAAATACAATAATAAAATAAAATAGCTACTAACCTTCTAAATTGGGATCTTTATTTTTTTCAGGACAAAGAACAATGTTGAGATAACCCAAGATAACCTAACTTAGAGACATTTTATTAGATAAAAAACACAGTTCATTACACAACTCTCTTATTTTAATATAATATTTGGAGGCATATATAAAGGAAAAATAAATGGAAAATTACTGCATTTCAATAGAGACTAAAACAATATAGTGGCCTTTTTAAAAGAGATAAGATTAACAATATCATGCTTAAGCACTCAGATAGTCTTGGGAACATTCTCATGGAGATTATGTGTGACAAGGGAGTATTCAAGGGAGGACCATTTTAACTCCTTTTAATTTTTAAAGTTTATATTTGGATCAAAAACACCAATAACCATGTGTTTTTTGGTCACTATAATATGCCTAATGGTTTTGACCGTGGGAGAGTTCCCAATCCCTTGAAAATTATAGAAAAGGGTCTTCATTTTTTGAGGGTTTCTATACCCCTAGTTTTAGGCCCCTCCTATGTCATTCCCATTCTAACTTTTTTCCTTCTATTTCCCTTTCCTTTTTTCATTTTTCCCCCTAATCTTTCAAGATCAGTTTTTTTACCCATATTATCTGATTTACCAGAGAATTGAGAAGCCTCAGTGTCATAATCCTAGATATTTCCACCAAGGTAAGTAAACTTTTTATGGTAAATCTCAATATCCATGACATTATCATCAACCAAACTCCACTATCATATTTATTGGGTGTAATTGAGTGAATGGGGAATACCTATCATAATGAGAATCTAGGTCTCCAAGATGGAAGATTTATGGAGGGGATTCCTTCCCTTGAAGATAATTTTGTATGATCTACTCTAAATCCATCACCAAAGCCAGACCTAAAGAAGTGGGTGCAGAATCCTGGGAGCCTTCTAGTGGGGAACACTAGGCATAAATATTAAGTTGTGCAACATCCAGGGTATTCTGAATAATATTCAACCCCAAAGGATGGGATCTAGAATCCTATTTAGGATATTTTCACAGGGTTCCAAACATTTAGAGTCATTAGGGGTACTGCAGACTCCTGGTGGTACACCTATGGGTGCTCCTACTTACCTTGATCAGGTTCATGGATAAGAGATGTTTCAGTCAAATCATTTCAAGAATATCCTTTCAATCATAGAGGGCCATCCACTATCCCAAAATCCTCGAAGGGGAATCTTTCCCTTGAAAATGATGATGTGTGATGTCCTTTGAGTCCCGTATCAAAGCTAGACCCAAATAAAGGGGTGAAGCAGTCTGGGAGCCTTCTATGAGGGAACCTTTTTCCTTATTATTTTTTGTGCTTCCTCCAAATTAATGTGAACTATATTCTTCCACATAGGGTTTCTCACATGATTAAACTATATGGCATTATCCACCTCTTCTACCTCCATTACATCAACAAGAGAAATCAAATCATTTTCCAGGAAAATGTTCACATCCTAGATGGTTTATTCATCTTACTCGTTGAATTTTGGGTCTTTTGTGGATTTCATGGGCCTCTCATGTTCCATGGAATTCTTGGGATCCTACACCACATCATTAGGTGGGCTTGTGATTTCATTATAAGTGGAGGGAATAATCCTTTTCCCTTCGCCAATGACTTTTTTAGAGGGATTCTACATACCCCTTATCCATTCATAAGTTTCAAAATCTTGACTTCTTACAATCATCAGGAAGATTTATAAATAATTTTCACTCATTTTGTTACACTATCATTCTCTTATATGAAATATCTAGAGAGATTCTATCAACCTTAGTCATGAGAAAAAAATTCTTCTACCAATTTTCTTTTCATATCAACAGAAAATAAGACTCCACTAAAGTTACCAAACCTTATATTATTGGTTTTCCTATCCATTATTATTGAGTTTCTAATAAAGGATGTAATATCCCAAAGGATATGAGGATTATAGTATAACCAATTGAGATTATATATGTGAATCCATAACTGGGCATGAGTATATATTACATTAAATGGATTGATGTTTTGATCCCATTCTCAGATCCTAAGAATTCTAGGATTCATGGGAACATAACAAAATCTCCATTCCTTCCTCTTACACTCATCGTTTGGGTAGAATATATGGAAATATCCTCTTCCAAGTGTCATCATATTATAGTCTTCAAATCCCCCTTCCACAAAAATTCTTCTATTGATGTCTAAAAATTTCCACATCCTCTCCCCTTTTGTTGTTATAACACCTATAATATGGAGACCTTGCAAAGGTTGACCCTCTCTTTTTTTATATCTTTATTGGAAGAGATGTAAGAAAATATTAAATTATTGATAACCCTTCCAAGATTGGGAGAATAAAAATCATAGAAAGATATATTTTCTACAGATCTTACAGCCTATGTGAAATTTTTCTTCAATCTAGAGGGCTCCTATATCTACACATGATTTAGATAGATTTTATTTAATGTAGAATAGAAAAAAATGATTTATTTTCCCTACTAAATCATTATTATTCAAAGTTATATCTGACTCCTTATTAAATATATCATTCAAGAGATCACTCCTTGTTAATGTACGAATTTTTCCTCATTTTCCCCCTTACTCATCTATCCAACTCCTTCATAGACTTATATACCTCTAAGTGGGTGGTGCATCATCGAGTGTTAAAGATATACATTGATTGTTGGTGACATTTCTAATGTCCAAGGATTTTGAGAGAAATTTATTATTTCATTTCGTGGTGCCTTACCTTCCAGAGGATAAAGGTCGAGCACCAACAACCTTGTAGTATTTTCTAGTGAATTATTGTTCCTTATGGAATAAGGAAAACTTCATGATATAAGTTTTCAAAATTTTACCCAGGCCCCTTGGATACATGATGATGTTTGGGTGATTTTGGATTATCCAATGAAATATTATCATTTTTTATCGATCTTTGAGACTCACTCAGTAGAAGTGATGGTAAAGGTATATGTCTATGAGATATTATAATTACAGGTAGTTATCCTTAGTATCTATTATAATAGAGATTCATGTTTTATGTCACAGTATTGGAAATGATTTTAGGATTCCTTACTTACTCTTCTAAGTTTGAGTATAGCATGTCATCATAAAAAAGTTGGGAAGTCATAGTAGATGATTTAGATATTGAACGATATACTATGGTATTATGTTCTAGACATTGTTGGATCTTAGGCTAATCAATTATCCTTAATGGAGTTTTCTTAGAAAATTATTTTTAGGGATTCTATTCAGATGGCCCCATTTGAGAATCTTAATGGAAATTCATGTCTCTCACTTTTATATTGGTATGAGGTAGATGAGGCAATTATTATGGGCTTAGTATGGTATAGTTTACCTTAAAGATAGTGTATTTTATTAAGAAGTGCTTGGTCACTACTCGGATCATATGGAAAATGTCTGTATACCAACAGATATAGCCAGTGGGGGTCATTATAGGTGACCAGTTTTTTCAGAGAGTGACTCCTCGGTTAGGGAATCAATGTTTGTAGAATCAATGGAAGTATGTAACATGTTTTTTGGGACCTTTTTGGAAAACAAACCCTATTAGATCTATGGATTTATGATTGTAACTTAACCCATACTATCGAGGAATTTATGTTTTGTTCCACATTTCTTAGCTTCATAGGTATATTCCCAAACATTCACATGTTTTAGATGATGAAGATGTTGAGTTGGATCAAGATACATATTATGAGGATCACCTAGCATGGATATTGTAACGGAGGTAGAACAAGTTTCAGGGGAATATAATAGAGTGTTCCTAGATACTATTGAATCATTGATGGATATGTGAGGAGGTTTTGTATGGGGATTTAGAATTTCGAGTTTAGTGACATAATTTGATCATTTAGGAACTCTATAGACACTTCTCGGGTAATATAGTGCCTTTTTTGGGAAGAGGGTAAAGTCCTAGAAGTTTTTTTTCTTTTATTTAAAGCCTTATTTCCCTACCTATTTTTTATATTTTTAATAGATTTATTCTTGGTGTGACCATAGGAGATTTTAGTGTCTTCTAAAATCTTAAGTATGGATTTTAATTATTTTTTGGCCAAAATGAGAATCAATAAGGCCATAGGGATAGTCGTGGTTGACCTTGAAATGACTTGATGAAAAAAAAAGAAACAACTTGATGAGTACATGGTTGTTGGCACGGGGTGGGGCCATATTGTATTAGTGCAAAATGGAAAGTGAAATAGCTTGTCCAATCTGTAACCATGTTATGCTAATTAGGTAAAATCATATCATCCAATTCTTGGGAAGCCTCAGCATGCATATTTAGATCAAGTGGCGCTGTTAAAAAACACTTCACCCCCAAGTACATGCCATAGGCCATGAAATTTCATGTTGTGCGTTCAAGGAAAATGTAGAAATGTCCTATTTATGGTGTAGTTTATCACGACTATCATTCTTCATTTTGAAATATCCAAAACACCTAGCATGTTTCTCATATCTTGACCAAATCAAAAAGGCTAAATGTTTTGGTTTAATTAGGGGTCTTAAATGTGGATATTAATCTATTCCAACCTCTATTAATCGAATCGTATCCATTCTCCTTAGTGATTCCTTTAATATGAAGAATTTATAAACATATTGATGAATTATGTTTTGAACTTGTGTGGAATTAATATGAGCATAAATTTCTCATATTCTACTTGATCCTATTTCCATTTTATCGATCTAAGGACTCATTAAATCCATCATCATAGGTGGTTCTAGATTTTGGTGATTCGGTGAATATCTTTAGTGAGTCTTCTTTTTTGGATGAGCTTACTCTCTTCTTTATTATTCAATCATGGAATGATGTTTTTTGGAATTAGATGATTATTACTTATGTCATATAGAGAGGTAACTCTAGTGATGGTGTATCAACAACCTTATTTAGGATTAGTGAAATCCTGTGATGCCTCAGTGGAATTCTCCTAGTGACATCTCCTATTATTATTATCTAATAGATACATTTTAGTGTTCTATTAAACTAGACTTGGTGATTTCCAATAATAGTAATTTAATTATGGGTAAGTGTTGATTCCACCTTTGGCATGTATTTTTTCACCACTTTACTCCAAAACACTTATCATGTTAGTTTGGAATCAGTTCTTGGAGTCCTTGTTATTGATCATGTTCTGGTTGGTGTGAAAATGTGGTTTAAGTGTTTTCACTTTTAAAAAACCATGATGTTGATATTGGAAACCTTTACTTTAAAAGTTCATTACCATATAGTGCCTTGTATATGATGTTCTCATGATTAATTTTTTTACTTGATAGCCTTTTTTTTGTTGTTACTTTCATTTGAATGACTACCCCTTGAGACCTATTCTTGATGTGTGATCATATGCTTTGTGTGTGGTCACTTAAGATTTTTTCTTGATATTATTTATTGTCTCTTTCTATAATAAATATTTCTTATGCTATTGAATATCTAATAGAACCTTACTTTGGGTATCAAGATGAATAGTTTGTTCATTTTTTATTAAATAACCCCTTAGAAGGGGGTTTGATGATGTGATTAAGGCTATGGACTATCGCTCATTTATTAGTGTTGTTCAGATCAGATACATGCTTGTTAAGGAAAGAGTATACAATGAGTGGGTTGAGAATTCATCATCCACTTGAAAAAGTGGGGTAATTCCATATAGGGGTGATGTGTTATCCAATTATGTAAATCATGTTGAGTGGGACTTACCGTCATCCAGGGATAATGACCCCCATTAGGGTGGGGTGTGAAGAATTTTGGATAATGACCACCATCAGGGTGGGGCATGTAGTGTTCTTTATAATAACCATTTTCAGGGTGGGCATGCAGTTTTCTTGATAATGACCACTATAAGGTTATAGCATACCATGTTTCCTTGTAGGTGGTACTTGGTTATAAGATGTAGATATCCTTACTAAAATCATGCCAAAGTGGGTGGTCCAAGGGTTCATGGAGGCTTGGTTAGTGAACAAGAACCCAAAAATTGTGTGGTTGTATATTTATTTGATCATTTACCTTATGTCATGACATACACTTTTATATACTATGTTTACTTATGTTAACGATGCATCGATGGTGTAATAATAGTTTTATTACTCATTCCCTACATGGGAATCTCGATGTGTATTTAGATTTTATAACTAGGTATCTAGATAATGGAAAGGTCCCTATGATAGAGAGTTGAGGAGATAGAGGCGTAGAGTCAAAGTTGAAGCCAAGACATAATTCAAACTATTGATGCTGTATTTATTTTTCATACAACATTTATATATTTTGGTTTGGATTTCTATGTTGGGAGTCCATTAAATAATTTATTTCATGGAATGTATTCCATTTTATATTATTTACTTATGCATTTTTTTACTCAATGTTATTATACTTAATTTTTATTATTACTACAAGTATTTGATATTGAGGGTATAGTCTCCCCACTGGAGATGTTTGAACCCTTGATACTAGTCGGCAACCTCTTGCATACAAGGAGGCATGTATGAGGTCTTATGGATATAAAAATAGGATCAAGTGGTTTTCGTTGGGGCATTGCACCAATTTTATCAGGGATACGTCTAGTGATGAGTCAATTGGATAAAGATTGGAATTAAAAACATGAACTTCCTTTTTCCTAGTGTTATGGTATTATCACACCATTATGTTGTGTTCATTGTGGTTTTTCCAAAAAAACTAAATGATCGTATAATTTTCATGCCATATTCAATTAAATTTTCCTCATAAATAGTCATTTTAATGAAAAAATACATCTTTTGGTTTTAACCATAAAATACTTCATCATTTATGTTGTCAATATTTCACAGTTTTCCAACCTCTATGTTTCAATTTATGTCACCATGAGGACTAACAATAAAATAGTGGATATCAAAAATCCATTTTGATTCTTGAGGAGACCAATGAACTGAAATAACATGTTCCACTAAAATGGAATTATTATCCATGGTGAAAAACAAAATTCAAAACAATTCGGAAAATCTTTGGTACCCAATGAGACGAAGGGATGAGAATAGATTCTAAAATTTCATTAAATCATGGTTTGAGGAGATTCCTTCAAGGTATAAAATGACTTCGACAACTTCGTCACACTATGGTGGCAAACCTTAGTGAATAGGGATCCAAAAATATATATTTTTCATAAACACCATCATATAAATCATCCCTAATGACCAACACCTAATCCGTATAGATTTATAATATATTAATAGTATGTTTAATAAAAAAAATTACATATTTGTTATATATCATGTAAAATAATTGAATTGTGTATTCATTTATAAAATCACTATTTAATTATTCATGTATATAAAATTTTATATGATATTAATATTATTATTTTTTAGTTTAAATTATCTAAACTGATTCTTATAAACATTCATATCATACATATAACAGTTACATTATAGGGTTGAATACAAAATATTTAGTGTTCTTATATCCTAAATTTAGTTTTTATGGAGTTATGAGATAGAATTTATAGGTTGAGTATAGTTTATGTATATTAGAAGTTATAGTTATTATGTAATTTTGGTCCCTCTTGTATAAAATTTCATGGGTATGTGGACTTGGGGTCAAACTGCTCACTAGTCTAGAGGCGTATTCTTTGTCAAGAAAAGTTGTGGTTGGCTACTTATCACTCCATACCTACTCTTATGGGGTTTTATAATTTCATATAATTCTAAACATTTACATGATAGGGTTTCGTATACCTTATACATGGGATGAAAATGGATACATTTAAATGTATTTGTATTCTATTTTGGGTCAGTAACAAAAATTATGAGTTGGGTAAATAGTTAGACATTTATATAGTTTTAACATATTAATTTAGTGGATGGCATAGGGATTCCAAAACTAAATTACACATAGCATGCATATATATAGGGATTACATGTGATGTAAAGATTGAATATTATGGAAAAGTTGAAAATTATATCCATATAATGAATATATAAATGGTGATGCAAATAAAAACCATTGAATACTATGTTTTTGATTCATTAAAAAGTAATCACATGTTACGACCTTGATCATCCAGTAAGGAGGTCATGATATAGATGGGTCACCATGGATTATATTATATAATTCATTCTAGACGTGGGTAGATCTAATAATATTAGGTTCGAATATTCAATTATATTCATTGGGTTATACATGGATAGGAATCCATCATAGTATTAGGATACTTGAGGAATAGAGCTGAGTTTATCCATAAGATCGATTTGGGAAAATAATTTTCCTCTCAACTATCCAAGGATCATATGTTTGGGGTAATCATTTATTATAGTAAATAATTCAATAATAGTTCTTATTGAAATGATATAAAACATGATATACACCCATAGATGTGTATTTATGGTAGATGATGACATACATCATTATTATCATTTTTAATATATCTTATAGGTATGATATATAAAATAATTTGGCATCTAAAGTTGAGTAATGTTCTAAAAGAGAAGAATTTTGAGCATATGGATGTGAATTTTACAAAAATAAATTTATATAATTCTAATTCATGAGATTGGATTCTATATGTGAATCACACATTTGTTATGACAAACATAGACTCAAAAATATAAGATAATTTATGGAAGGTTAAGTGGATTTATCTATTATAAATCATGAAAGAGTTATTTCATTGGAGGTTAGAAATTATTATCTATGCCTACCTATTGGATAGGTTCTAGAATTATAAATATAATAATATGATTTGGCTAGAAATATAAATTTTACTTCTTATCATGTTTATATTGGAAATAATTTACATTTATTATTAAGAACAAGGGTTTTCCTATATATATGAATGAAAAATATTATGGAATGGGGAATATGGTAAATGGTTTATATATTTTTTACATGGATAATCCAATATATAACATACAAAATTAGAAGGTTAAGTTTTATTCAAACACCACTTATATTTGGAATTATCACCTTTGATATAAATGAGAAATGGATTCAAAGAATCAATGGAGATGGATTATTGTAATCATTTGATTATTAATTATTTGACACATAAGAAACTTTTTTATTAGAAAAAAAGTCTAAATAAAGTTTTAGTATAAAATTTGAGAGGGATAATGAACTATTTAATTTTATATATAGTTATTTCTGTGGGGTTATATGTACTTTTTAACATTTACTGATGACCATAATCGGTATGGTTGTGTGTTTATAATGTGACATGAGTTTAACATCTTTATAAAGATCATAGTGTTTAAAATTGAATTATATAATAAATTGATAAAGGGTATTATGATTATCTAATCAGAACTAGAATGTGAATACTTGATCTAGGAATTTTCATTCCATATTAGAGATTGTTGAATTTTTTCAATGATCACTCCACTTAAAACATTATAGTGAAATGGTGTGTCTATGATAAAGAATTGTACTGTATTGGACATGGGTTATTTGATGATAGGTCAGTTTGAACTATATTTATGATTTAGGGGATATTCCATAGACATTGATTCATTCCTAATTAACAAAATTCCATATAAAGAATTCAAAAATACATTATATGATATACGGACTAAGAGGAATCTAGATATGTATTTTATGAGAATTTGGGGTTCTGAAGAATATTTAAAACTTTTGGTTTCTAAAAAAATAACCCAGCATCATATAATTGTTTTTTTATCCAATGGATAAAAAGGATATTATTTATATAATCCTACTAAACACAAAGTTTGTGTGTCCCAAATTTGTATATTTATTAATAAGGAACATATAAATTGAGGTGTAAGTTGGAGAAAAGTTAAACTTAGTGAAATTAAAAACCAAAAAATTGGAATTATTATTCATAAGGAAGATGAGTTAATTATATAAAGATTTATAGAAGAATAACAAAACCATGTTTCATAAGAACCTTAAAGGTATAATAGGATTCACCAAGAGTCTAAGAGATGTGAATTTACTCTAGGAAATTATGATGAAGTAATGTTTATAAATAATGAAAATATTAATCACCAAGAGCTCATCAAGATTTTTTATTCTTAGAAATGGTTAGAGGTACTAAAATCTAATATAGACTCTTTATACTCTATCAAAATATGAAACTTGTGGATGCACCTAATGGGGTGATTCTTATAGGGTAAAATTGGGTTTTCTATATTAAAAATTACATGGATGGTAAATTATTTACCTATAAAGTGTATCTGGTGGAAAAAGTATATATAAATAATTCAGGGTGTTGAATATATGGAAACATTTTTTCTAATATAAATGATAAATTCCATATAGATATTGTTTTATATAGAAATACATTGTATTTATGAGATATATCAAATGGATTTTAAAACTACTTTCCTTAATAATAATTCATTTGAGGACATGTATATGATATATCAAAAATGTCTTGAAGTTCCAAATGATTATATGAAGGTATACAAGTATTAATACTCAATATAATTATTAAAAATATGTTCTCATAATTAAAATATCCCATTGCACCCCCAGACCTCGATTTCTATAATGACACATGAGTTAGTGTTCCATAGACCTCATGTTTTCCACCCAATTTTCCAGAAATTGTCAAATAGTGATGAGGGTATATATGTGATTTTAGGAATATTATACTCTCTAAATATAAATCTACAATTGTAGATGAAGTAGCATAAATAAAAAAAATCAGATAATATTATAAAATTTAATATAATGTCTAAGATATAACCATGGTAGATATATAACACATACATTACAAAATTATTATCTAAAATGTCATATAATTAAAAAGAAAAGGTAAACTAAATTTTTCATAGTCTTATCATATATTAGAAAGTCTAAAAACATAACAAAACTAAAATGACACCGAGGATGCACCGATTTAGAACCAAAATTCATCGATGCTTTACCTATATATTCATTGCACCTCTAGCTAGTTATACATTAGTTACAAGACCCCTTTCTTTTCCTATTTCATAAGATAGTAAGTCTACACATGTATCTATGGTCCTATTAATGGTGTCCATATAAACTTATTAGGCTACCACCAAAGGTGTCTCTAGATAATATCTACACATATATCAATTTATGAAAAGTGAAATGAATAAAAACCAATGAAATTAACACACCCCACCCCACCCTATGATCTCTAATCCATGAATGAGTTGTCAATCTTCTTTGTCCTTTTCTAGAATGGGATGATTCACCCATAGTTTTTACACATTGTAAGGGATAATGATGCATCATCCCTCATCAAATAAACCTAACAAACACATCAATGTTATTCCCATATCCACTCAGTGAATGGAAATCACCAAAATGATTAACTATACAAATATACACATTTTTTCACCTTAATGGATCCATTAGAACATATACAAACCATTGTGGATAACACTTTAGTACATCCCTTATCCTTGTTGATTACCATCATCATCACCCTAATTCTCTCATTTTTTGGTGATACCACTAATCATCCAATTTTTTACACTACCTTATAATTCATTATCTATGTCCCCACGAATCCACATACTTGTCCCCTAGAGTGAGAGGCATCACCAACATGTCATAGACACAACTCAGTGAACCTCCACCACCACATGACTGGTGAATAATCTTTTACCACGATAATATGTTAATGAGTCCCACCATTATCCAATAATAAGTTTCATGTCATATACACACCAAGAAAAGATAAATTCATTAATAATGATTTATTATATTGAACATAATTCCATAAATTTTTATATACCACAACTTGAAATCATAATTTACCACATCAGGTATCCCCTAGTATAACCCTTAGTACCTTGAAGGCTTCATCCATTCTGAATCTTGGTCGTTCACATGTCCCAACCAATCCATGTAAATAACATGATGAAAAAAACATATATTATAATTAAAAAATCTTGAAACATCCTTGTAGGTACTAGTAAGATTCTACGTGTCTTATTATATAGCCTGATTCATCCAAAGGAGGAAGAAACCAAGAATTTATAGAAAAATCCCTAAAATAATGTCTTTAGTTGAAACTCACCACAACAGTAATCAAACCAAAATAGATAATATAAGAATAATATCTTTACTCACAGTGAATCTCTATGATATATATCTCAAATAAATGATGAAAAAAGGTTAATTTTCCCTTTACGGAGAGTGGATAATGATGGGAGATGGGAGATAGGGTGTACAGCCTACCCCAGGAGAAATGTGGATCATCCTCATTTTAATAAAAATATATCTAAATTAACTTTTTTAAAGGACCCAACTACCTAACGGGTACCATATTTCTCTCCACCAAATACTTTGTACCTGCCATATACCCATCCCAGTTCTATTAGGTTTTCAGTGACTTCTATATTCAAGATAAATGTTCTGAAATGGAATCAATCTTCCAGAAACCAACCCTTGTCCCTTCTCCATACCCAAATAAAACTCAAAAATTCCCCCATTACACATGATATAGATGAAATCTATCTAAAATCACCTCATCTAAGTACCCAGTCCATTTTAACCTACCCAACATTGAATAACTCATCCCTAAGATTTATTCATCCATGATATGAACCAAACCAACCAAAAACCAAGCATCCCACACATCACATTACAAAAATATGGTGAAGTTGTAAAACTCGACCATCTACTCATAATTAATATGATTAATATACTAATATAATATGATTCCAACCATGGGTACTTACCACCATATAAATCACCTACCCTGTCACATTACAACCAATCCATTCAATACATTGATAGTACAATTCTTGACCATCACCCCAACCAACACCTGGATGATCCCATTTACACAAATGAACATGTTACACCATCACTTATCATGAAAAATAAAAATCAATATAATAATTAAATACCTATAACTATCAATTAATCCCCAAACATATCAAAAATAATTAAATCAATATTTGGTAACTACCCAGAGCTCCAACCACTAAGTGCTTGACTTCCCTATGGAGAAACACATTGTATTGGCCAATATAACCATTTCTTATAACCTTTTCTTCTACCATATTTTTAGTATTAATATACCTCCCAAAACTTCTCCTGGATCCACCTAAGGTTCTTGAATATTATGGAATAAATAGTTGTCGACTAGTTTCAAAATCACCTAGCCGAACTTATATATGTTCCCCATATGACCACAATCCAAATACTCATTGGTTTATCAATCACAATATGTCTTAATTTTTCATGTCAACCCACGCTATTAAAATTTAAATGATCACCCCCCCCCCTCGAGGTGGAAAGGATGTTCCCCTACTCCAACCACCTGATTGGTTCTCCTCATATCCTCTATTTTGACTTCTTATAGCCTCATTGTATCTATTATATTTGGCCACAAAAAATAATTAAAATTATTATTATTTATCATTTCATGGTTCACTACCTCAGATAACCCGTTCATCCAAAAAATATTCACTTATACCTTGAGGGTGTGTCTTAGACAATCCACAGATCATTACATGTTATTGATCTCATATCTCACTAATGTTCTTGTAAATCCTAGAAAATCTATAAAAAAATAATTATAATCTATAACAAACATATCCAATCACGTCAACTATATGAACTCAGGTTATTTGACTTACCTCTCTATCTAGGAAAATAATTTATCCAATAACCTAACCTCAAATTGTTTCCAAAAATTTTCCACATGCATACATTCTAGTATCTATACATCCCACCAAAAAAATTAGTCCTCTAAGCATGTATATTTCTATTTTAATTCTTCTATTTTAAGGAATAATCATTTCGTCAAATATGGTTTGAAATATCTCAATCCAAAACCCAGCTACCTTGGGCCAAATCCTTTTTTTTTATTTTCAAAATGACACTTTTATAGCCTAAGTGTGAACCCAAGCAATTTCATCCAAATAAAAACCATAAAAGAAGTCATCCCAACTCAAGACAACAAGAACTACCCCTTCCAAGCATTTAGATCGATATGTCAAGCCTCCACCATTACATGTCCGCTCAGCTAACTTTCCTGTGCATAGATGCATGAGCCAAATACTGATGACAATAGTAATACCCTATCAAAATTTCCAATCCGAATAGTTATGAGAAGGTCAATGCTTTCTTCCCTCAAAACTCTTCCACAATCAAAATCCAAAAAGACCACAATCCAGTGTAACGTGGCCAAATTTTTCAAAACCCGCTCAGAAAATCCATAAAGTCTAAATCACACAAAATTCTGTGAAACTTCCCAATTTCAAAATTCAAAATGAAATCCACCCATACACGTCTCCCTCGATTGTTGATGACAGAACCTTTGAGACTCGACCACAATAAGACGTCGCCATCACCCTAAACCCGACTCCATCATCCAAAAAACACATGCCAGAGAAGAAAAAACCATAAAAACACTAGGCCGAACCTCAAATCATGATGGAAGAACAGACTATCAAACAAAAAACCATCCTGAGCTTCAACCACTAAAATCCTTGACTTCACAAGACAGGATCTAGGGTTGCCTTACAGGACACCAAGTCCGAATGAACGCACTTACCAGAGCTTCCTAGAAACCAACACAGCTGACCAACTAGGAGAGTGGTGAAGGGAGAATGAATCCAGAGCAGTGAAGGGTTCAGAAAAGGCTTCAATGGAGAAGCGAATGCCAGACCCATCCCGAGCCAATGAAACCATAACCAGTGGAGAAGGGAGCATGCCAAACACCACACACAACAACCAATCAATGAAGACCGCATATCGGATTGTGCCCAGCAAAAGACGCACCTTCTGGAACATTTTCAACCAGACGACCTTCAAATCTCAATGCCTCTGAGCATCCACCATCGTGCACCAACTAAGAGAGCGACGCAAGATCCAGAGGCTAGAGCAGCGGATGTATCTGACCAGGGTTTCAACAGAGAGGCGCAACCACGACTGGACCACCAACTCCAACCTATGAAGCCGCTACCGAGCAAGAAAAACACCTGAAACATAAACATAGGAAAACCACCACCCAGACAAAATCACCATGTGAGGCCAAGACTAGAAGGAGGATGGGAAAAGGGGGAAGATGAGGCCAGACACGCCAGCTTCCCCCGCCAAGGAACCACCAGCGAACCCTAGCAGAGAGAATGCGAGGATAGGATGCTTCTCAGAGGCCCTCCTTCCCAGCTACCTTAGGTATTCCCTGTCCTTAAACTAAAAGAGGATGATGATACTAGAACTGTCAGTTCAAATATTCCATATACAACTAAACTCCCTAATCCCATCGATTATACGCTAAATGACCAATAATAGAAATACCCTCTATAAATCATCAAATGGATTCCCTAATATAATTCTATACTCTTGATACCTTAGAAAATATGCATATGTCTCTTACTCAAATCATCTTTATGAGTCTAAACTAGCTTGTTCCTTGTTGGCACGCATATGCATAACCCCTAAAACTCACATGGTGGATTTTGGGGTGTCATATCACTAGAAATCAAATACCATACTCAATGAACATATAAAAACAAATATGTCATGGATAGGGAATGATATAATAGGTAGTTCATCCCACCAGCACAAAAAATTCCTTATTTACACCTAGATCTTATATCATCTGGTCTTGTAGCTCCACATAACCCCTTCAGGATCATGCATCAAACACACATATGATCCAAAAAACTGGTGATACCAATAATCATGAACCTATTTTGGCTTAGTAGAATTTACCTTCTATATAGGGAAACAATATATATCTTATTGGTTACTCTTTAAACAACTAAACCCCATTCTAGAACATTAACAGAAATCACAAGAAGGCATTCATATTCCATGTGATCCCAATGTGTCATGTATGATTCATGGGTATCAACTCTTTCCTCTCATGGACGGGTTTCAAAAATCAAAAAATAAATAACATAAAACATCTTATCTATATACATCAAATAAATCAATTACACTCTCAAAACCCATGAATATAATTCTCAATTCCCTAGTATATTGGTCTTTGTCTTGTACTTGTGTTGTTATGAACACAACACGATATCCTTCCCAAGTCCTTCCACATCCCTAAATCTCTATCAACTATACCCTAAGTATGAAAAATAAAACCCTATATATAATACCACTTTGTATCACCCATCAACCAGATCACCCAAAATAACCCTATTTTTTGTTCCATAAACCTTAGGTTTCCCCCTATGTCTGCTATTGGCTAAAAACTAGTGTTTAAGGTCTATAGGTGATCATGGGGAGTCTATATACTCAAAATATAAATCCATACAAATAGATGAATTAGTATAAATAATATCCAATCATATAATGGTATAGACATGAAAATAATGTTTCGGAACTAACAATGGTATATATATAACACATGTTTTATAAAATGATCATTTAAAATTTCATACAAGTCATACAATATTAAATCATGTTTTCTATAATTTTATGGTATACTAACACGTCCAGAAAAAAAAACAACACTAGAATGACTTAAAGGGGCCACCATATCTATCCCAAAAACCCATTAACCCTCTTCTCATTCATCTTATACACCTTTATCCAGCTACACAACCATTGAAATCCCATTTAACTTACTTTTTTCATAATTCATGAATTCCACACATGTCTCGGAGGGACCATGTTGGGTATGTCTATGAACTCATTAGACTACCTCCCATGGTGTCTCTAGATAATATTCACACATATATTATTGTATGAAAAGTAAAACATACCACAATTGATGAAATAAACACACCATATTCTACTCTATTCTCACCAATCCATGGTTGTTATGTTTACCTATTTAATATAATGTAAGAATGATATGGCACACTCATAGTCTTTACGAATCTCGAGGAAGAACAATGCATCACCCCTTGTCATAAAACCTTAACAAACAAGACAACTCCATGCTCATGGACACCTGATGAATTAGCATCACAGAACCATAATCAACCAAAAAAATCTTCACATTTTTTCTAAATCAATTGTCCCATTTGAACCCATACAAAGTGAGATTTTCACTCTTAATTGGAAATATCAAACACTACACGAACATCTATGAATAACAATAGAATATCCCTCCCATGTCCCAATGATAATCATCATCACCACATGAATGTGTTTATCTCTGGAGGATACCAATATTCAACTAGTGGTTAACACCACCTTATAAGACTCTGTGTGTGCATATGACCCCAGAGGCTCAGGATGTATGGTTAAAATCATCACTATCATCTCATATGTATAACAAAAAAAACCTATGCCACAACATGAGTGATGAAAAATGTATCAACACCATACCACAATGATGAGTCACACTGATATCCAATCAAAAGTTCTAAATCACATATATTCCACCATAATATTAATTCATTTGTCATGTTCTAGTGTGTCACCCACCATGAATTATGCCAGAACCTACAACAATCGGAACCATAATTTTCCACTCTATACCACCCCAAGGACACCACAAAATTACCTCAGAGAATTTAGAGAAAAATAACCTATTATATACAACTAAGAGGGGTGAATTAGTGGTACTCTCTTTTTACATATTCTTCACCTTTTAAATCCAACATCTTCAATCGGTTAGAGTTCTAAATCCACTCAATTAATTCTCACATCCTCATCACATGTGTAGTCGATAAATGAAATATATCATTACAACATTTTTACAAGGTTTTTCCTAGAATCCTACTCCTTTCCATGTTAGTTATTCCCCCAAACATGGATTCTCCACCATCTTCAATATTTTTGTAACACATAGTCCATTGTTCTCTCTACACATCCACTACATCCTCTTGTTGGTTATAGCCCAATCCTTGATTGGTTATTTCCCCAAATTAAACATTCTAAAATTCAATGGTTTTAATCCATATTTAGAAATATCTACTTATTCTCTTTGGTTTCTTTTGTACTAATTGGAAGTATAATCTCGCTCCATAAGCCTATAAGATCAGGTTTTCTCAGGAATTCCCTTAATAAAATCAAAAGTAGCAATGGTCTCAAGATATGGATCATTCTCATATTTATGAATACTCAAGTTTATATAATATTTCATTCTTCTTCAGTGGAACTCATATTCATCTCATTCTCATTACACACTACTAATGTGCACCAGTATCTATGAACAATCTTTATAGTGTAAGAATTTTTTATCATTCTTCACTCAATATTCTTACCCTTTACCTGTATATTTATATATAGAGATATTTTTTATACCGAGTTTCCATTCATAATTGGAAACTCTTTGATCTTCAGAAATATGTGCAATATTTTATTATTGAAATCTTTCAACAGATTTCTCGATTAATTACTCATTTGAATTCTTGTAAGAAAATTCATTTAAAACTCTTGAAGGCTTGATTCTCATTCCTTAACATAACATATAAATATTTGTGCCTTTAGAAAATCCAAAACATTATCTTCAATAAAATTAATTGAGGTCTCCATAAACATGGATTCATTTATTTATTTCATGTGGATATTCTATTTTACATAATTTCAAATTCTAAAAAACTAACCCCATATATAAGGATATTAACCTGAATATCATTCTCAAATTCCGATGTTAATTCCATATTTGTAATTAATTTTAATATGTGGTTTACTCTGGATACATAACAGCATTCCCTTACATGGTTCAATTAGGCTATACAGTAGCAATTGTTTATACTATATCATACCCTTACATTATCCCAAACACTTGTGTGAGTTGTCAATTCACATACATAGTAATATTTTGTTATGTATATTCACCTAGGTTTCTATATTTGTATATGTGTATAATTATAAATTTTGTATATTTGGTTATGCAGTAGAATCGGATATGATGGAAATTCGGCTACACTATAGAATCGGCTAAATGTATTTTCATATGTGTTGGAAGTACCTTATATGGATCTTCTAAATTCCAAACTTTAATCAAACAGACTCAGCTTCTCAAAAATATTATATATTGTTATCCTTTATTTATAAACACTTTTCTTTCACTAATTCAAAGTCTAATTCAACAATTTTTATAATTACTTTACTACATTGTCTTGAACTTCTCCACTCGAGTTATTTATGTTCCTTCCTCATTATTCCATTACCATAAATCGTTAAAGTACCTTAACCATATTATGGACATAAATATATGATAATTAATGAATGAAAAACAATGATCTATTAAAAATCCATAATAATCCCCCAACCATCGTCATCACCTCACTAAAAACTTACAAAACCATTTGAAACAAACTAAATACTCACTTGGGCACAATAATCTCCCCTTTGAATTTTTTTTCAATGCCATAACTCATAAATTTCAATATGCATTAATGGATAAATGTTTCTCCCCCCAACCTTATTGATAATCAAAATCAAAGGTTCATATGAGGTTATTATTATCATTTTATCTGTATTTGAAGGAACAAAGATTCTATTATCCTCATTTTTCAATTTATAGAATCATGATACCACATGGTTCTCCATGAAAAGTTCATTTGATTACTATAATCTAATTCTATATGGGATAACCTAGTATAGAAAAAAAATTATTGATGCAATAAAGGATTTCCTTGTTTTCTATAAATTACAATGTATGTGATATCATGCTCACAATCTTCTCATTCCTCAAATAGGGACTGTTTAAAAAAGATTATTTTAAAAGAAACATGTAAAATTCCCACATCTCAACAAACCATACAAATGGTTCTTTTAAAACTCATGAGAATACAAATTTTTTCATTATTTAATAATTAAATATCTCCTTTAATAAGTGAGTTAAATAAAATCATAAATATGTGTCTCTAGTGTTATTCTCATAACACAACCTTTCGGTTTTCAAAGATATCTAGAAATTTCATATTTACTAAAAACAAAAAAAATGTGGCTTCCTTCTTATTTTTTATCCCTATAATGGGAATCACTCTTTTATTTCAGTGTGGACAATTATTTTATGTAGTAATCTATGAAAATATCACCTTTCTTGTTATAAAATGTTTTATCCCTCAAGACTACTTCTTCAATTCCTTATAAGTTATGATAATTAAACAACAAGAATAGGGAATGAGGAGGGACTTTCTTTGTGTCTCAAAGATAAAATTTTGGTAGAGATATTCTTGTTACCATGTTTCATCTCTTCATCCAATCTTGGCATGCAAATATTTATTTGGAAACTTCTTTTTATTTTGAATCTCATCTTTTTTATTATCTTATCTCTTCCCTTGAACTTATTATGTGTGTGGAATAGAATCTCCCACCTCAGTATTTTTAATCTTTGTGTTTCCAATTTTAGATAACTTCTACTCAATTTTCACCTCAACTCATATATCCACTTTCCTTCATTTATCCTAAGCGTCATTGTTTTTTCTATAATTTTTTATCTAATTTCAATTGATTGTTCCAAACAACTAGGCTCTCATTCTTGAAATTATCAGTCTTCTTAGAATCATAAAATAACTTACCCCTATTTTTTCATTAAATATATATTCCCATTAATACTATAGGGAACGTATCCTTCCAAAAACTCATGTATACCTCAACCTTGTGACCATCCAAACTACATCTACCACATGGTTCTTCTATAACCTTAAATATGTTTCATGTCAACAATGTTGGTGCATATTTGATCACTGATTTTCTCCTCTATGTATTTTCCCTCTAATTATTAGTGAAATTCCCCCATGGTTATTTCTTATTTTCTATTAAATACATATTTAATTATAAATAATAGGATTTGTGTCCATACGATCCATACCACTTTCAAAAACCTCTGAAATTGGATCTGTGATTTTGAAAAGAAATTTAACCCTAATTTCCATGATGTTTTTTTATAATTAAAAGATACACATTTTTAAATTGGTGTGTAGCCTCCATGGCATATTATTCCCTTCATTTGAAGTTTAAGGTTTCCTCATAGTTTTCTTGTCCAAAATAACCTTATATTTTGTTTTTACATATGTACTATTAGATAAAACAACCATGATCACATGAACACGGTTTTATAACAACCATGTTATAAAATTGATAAAGTATAGATTTACCTTGTTCACATGAACTCTTCTTATTATTAGTTTAATAGTATTCTTTTTTCATCACAGTTTCCTTAATCATGTATTTTCAACCGTTGTTCAACTCATTTAGTACTATGAGATATATGGATTGTGTCTCTGGTAGATTTCCTTCGTTTGTATTAGGTTCATCCTTAAAATCTATGATAATATTTTCTTATTCAACTTATCTAATCATGTGCTTCTTGATCTCATTAATGAATGTCACATACTTCTTTACATACTATTCATTCTTAGTAGCCACAATTTTTTTCTTTCTTAGGCCTTTTATTTTATTTCTTTAGTTATTGTATATATTCCATGAAAATTATAATTTTTATTTCATATCCTACTCAAGTTTTATCATTTATTCTCTATTATCATCATTTCTAGATGAATCATATCCATTCATAACTTGATAAAATTTAGCGGCTTCATTATTTTAGTCATTGTATTAGTCATATATCTATTTATTTCTTATAAGTATTGTTATTTTGCTTTTGAACCATTTTTTTCTTTTTTATGTCTTCTCATAATAGTCATATGATACATCTTATTCAACCAATTTCATTGGGAAATACCATATACTATGACGAAAATAATTATAATCATAACAAAAAGATATATTATTACATTTTTATTTCCATTTAATCTTCATAAATATATTTTATATAAGAAAAACAAGTTTATTGGAGTCTTTTTCATCCTCAATATTTATGTATTAAAATTTTAAACCCTCTTTTTCTTTGACTTTATCTTTTATCATGGATTAAAAACCAATTTCATATTTTTCCTTCTTTTTTATAGTAGGTGTATTTATCATCTCTTATGTTTTGATTATGTTGTGTAGATCATCGATTTTCAAGCCTTCTCTTTAGGGATAACATTTTTGAATCAAACCAATATAGAAAATTTCTAATTAGTTTCTTGACAATGATAGAGTCATTTAGCTTATCACCAAACCCTTACATCCTTCTCAAAATATCATTTATCGAGGTGAAATAGGTTTTAATATCTTTATCATTATCTATTTTAATGTCTTCAATTTTCATCCTACAAACTTGAAGATTGGATTCATTGAATTTTTCATTTCATTAAAATTTATTTCATAATTTTTCCTAAATATCCTTGGAAGTATGGACACCCATGACCATTTTGTAGACCTTATCTTATAGAGACATCAGGAAGGAATTCTGACCCTTTCTATCTAACTCCATATTCATCTTATTTGTTTGATTTAAATTTTCACCATCTGTAATGGGTTTAAGACCTAATATTTATGTATCTCTTATGTCTTGGATAAGTGATAGTAGTTAGGGTAGCATATTATTCTTCCAACAATGATAATTCTTTACATAGAAAGCAGTAACACCTCAAATATTGATATAGTTAAGACTCACCATATCTGATAATTATTCCTTTTATATTTAGAGGGAAATATATTTGATACCACTTGAATAGTATAAGAACTAGTTAGGTCCCCCTGATAGGGGGTAAATTATAAGTATGTTAATTTTATTAATTTTTCAACATTTAAATTCTTCCTCTTAAACCGGTTAGAGTTCTTGATCTACTCAAATAATTTTCACAACATCAACTTATGTGAAGTATATAAATGAAAGACATAATCACACAATTTTTACAAGGTTCATCCTAAAAGCATACTCTTTAAAACGTCTTTTATCCCCCACCCCCCATATATTCTTTGTTGTCTCCAATCATCTTACAAAATTGAATCCAATGTTATCTCTAAACATCAACTACAACCTTTAGTCGGTTATACCCCATAAAATTGATTGGATATTTCTCTAAATAACTCCTTAAAAACTTTAATGGTGTTGATTCATAGTTAGAAAGCTCTATTTATTCTACTTGGTTACTTCTTAGCACTTGGACATATGATTTCCCTCCATGAGGATATAGGATCTAGTTTTCTCATGTACTCCATCAATAAATTTAGTCATAATTCTGTTCTCAAGACTCCTAAATCAATAGTGATCTATATCATTCTTAGCTTCATGTATACTTAGGTTCACAATATATATCCTCATTTAATGGTACCTAAATTTGTCTCTTTCCCTCCCCATTTTATATATATGTATTAGGATATCAAAACTCTCAAACAAAGTGTATAAAAGTTTTCTCAATATTCACTCACTTCTAATCTTATTCTCTTACCTATATACTTATAAATAAAAATATTTCTCATATCTAGATTCCATTTTTCTTTATAAACTCCTTGATCCTTAATAATAGGTTCAATATTCGTTTATTTAAATTTTACATTAGATTAATTGATTTATTCATCATTTGAATTATTATTCAAACCTTCTATTAATCCTCATAAAGTCTTGGTATTTATACTTTCTTGAAATATATAAATATATGTATCTATAGTAACTCTTCAAATATAACTTATTCAAAGTCATCTAAGATCTCCATGTGCATGGCCTCATGAATCTCTACCACGTGAACCTTTTGTTTTACAACATGTCATATTCTGAAGAAGAAAAAAATCTCCCAATACATATGGATATAAACCATTATATCATTATCAACTTATTTTTTGAATCCCATTCATAACTTAGATTCATATATGTGGTTCACTATGGCTATGCATTAGAATTATCTTTTTAGTTCACTTTCTATATGTTGTAGTAATTTTTTATGTAACATAATTACCTTAAATTGACAAAGATACCTATATGAATTCTAAAATCTCATACACAGTCACATTTGGATATGCAGACTCACCTACGTCATTGGATTTTCATACATGAAAAATTTTCTAGGATAGAAATTTTTAAATGTTGTTGAATCAACTATGATGGAAAGTAAGTTATATAATACAATAATATATGCACATCTATATAAATTATATAATCCCATTATTTTAATATATAGAATTATATAGTTAACTCAAATTAACTCATATTCTCAAAATTGATATAGATGGTGATACTTTACCCATTTTCACTTGTTTTTGATGATTTTGAATATCAATTAATCCATCATTATAATTAAATTTCCACATTTACTTGAACATATCCATTCAGGTTCTTCAAGTTATAACCTTATGTTTCCTTTTAAATAAATCATAATAGTACCACAACCATCTTATGGACTTATATAGATTCTAAATCAATAAAGAAATCCAATTCCTTTTCATTAATATATAACAATCTATCAATTCTTATCATAACCTCACTAAATGCATATTGAATCATTTCCAAAAAATGAAAAAACAAACTAGGAATAATAGAGGCCTTTGTTTCTATAGATCCTAATCTCTCACAAGTACTTACACTTTTTTTCAAAGAAAATGATTAAAACATTATTATAACATAATAAATATTTGGGGACCACCCAACAAGTAATATTAATTTCTAATACATTGAATCACACATTATAATTCATCCAGAAGAGGCTGAAATAAATAATCTAGAGGGAAAACCCTAAAATGTACATTTTAGTTGAAACCTTATATAACAGTGATAAAATAATAAACAATTGTGAGAGGATGAATATACATACAAAAAATTAATACTTGTGATTTATGGATCTAAAAAGGGATAAAAACATGGTAATTTCCCCCTTAATAAGAGAGGATAACAAAGGGAGAGAGGATGAAGGGAAAGAAGACTTCCCTTAGAGAAATGAGGCTCATCATCATTTTAATAAAAATAAACAAACTTAATTAATTTAATAAAAAATATAAAATTTTTAACTACTCAATAGGTACCCATCCTAAGCCTACCGTGTGGATATCAAACCTCACAGACCACCCCCACCTCTATGGTCCCACTATATACCCAATATTAGTCCACTGGGTATCCTATCACCTCTGTTTTCAAGAAGTAAGTACCATAATTGGGACTATATCCCTGAAACAAGCCATTGATCCTTATATAACCCCTATGATAACTAAAACAAGCCAAATTGCACATTATTGTGATGAACTTAAGATCAAATTACCTAACTTTAATACTTAGTAAATTACACATTTAGTTTTATGGTGATATAAAAAAAGTTTGGTTTTGTCAAGAATGTGAATGATTCTTATATATATAAATGGGTTAGCATAGTTTTATGGTATATATGGTGTTTTATACATCATTTCTCTATAGGTAGTAGCTTCATATAGTTAAACTCGTGGTTTCGAGACCAAAAATACTAACCGTCCATAATGTTAATTGATATAATTTGACCTTAAAATCTCCCTAAAATATTATTTTTGGTCCTCTAACATAATACATGACTATGGTACGTTAAAAGATAATAATTCCACTTAAAAAATAATTATTATTGATTTGGGTGTATATTTGGGTTTCACATGTTTTGAAATTAAATCTAACAAAAATATCTCAGATATTCCCTAACAGGGGCAGCCTATAGACAGTTTTTTCGTAGATAAAATATATGAGGAAGGCCTTCAAAAATTAGTTTTAAGTGGGATTCAGAAAAAAAATCATGTTTTTTGGAAAAATTCAGGTATTAAAAAGGGTTCTATAGAATATTATTTATTGGTTCTTTTTATTTTTAACACAGGTTAACATTTTTTATGTAGAAATTATGATTTAATTGAATATTTTAAACGAGTAATATTTTATAAACAAGTTTATTTTACACAAGTTTATAGATATTTTTGGAAAAAATGTTTCTTAACCTGGTTATTGGAGGAGTATTTGATTAAAGGAAAATAATATTATGGGGTTATGAAATCGAATTAAAGGATTTATAGAAATCTATTTTGGTGAGGAATTATTGAGATGTTTAGTAAAATATACTTTATATTAAATCATGTATATTTTATAACTTATTTATGATTTTATATTTACTTATTTATTTTAAAAAATAATGAGTTTTGAATAAAAAAATTCAAATGGAATTTTCATTGGTGGAATGTGGTATGGTTAGGATAATTTTAATACCCCCACCTTTTCTCATTTTTGGTATATTTTATTATTTTTTAATTTAGTGAAATGAATTTAAATTTTTAAAAAATATAATAAATTTTATGATTAGATACATGGTCTTAGAGAACTATCATGGTGATTTTCATAAGAAAGAAGGATGGTGGGTTAGACACATAGTATTTATTCCATTCATATTAACCATGTCTCTTTCAAAAACTTTCAAAAACCACACAAAGACCAAAATATTTTTTTTATTTTTAAAATAAAAACACTTTAAGGTTAAGTGACAACCATATAATAAAAACACCAATATTTGGTTCAATGTGGACCCTAGTGGATCCTCCATTATAAGAACTATTCTCTCAAAACTCGAGACCACTAAACCCACTGATCAAAGATCCACTGTTTTCTCTCATCAATCCACGCATTGTGACATCACACTACATCCCTCATCATTACATGGGACTCAAAAAACAGCAACATTTTTTATGCACCAAAATAAATGACCTCATATGTTAGTGAGGAACCAAATACCACTGTGACTACCACTCATATTTCATTCCATCAATAAACACAACAAAAAAGATGCTTTAGAAACCTAGGAAACATATTCCGGAAACCAAAAACCATAAGGGGGATGTGAGCCAGGCCACTGACAAGGATTAAACCAGAATGCAGTGACCTTATAATGAGTATGGACGATGCTGAGGGTTTCATTGACAAATTTCTTAAATAAGGAACCATGGGGACACTAACCCACCGCGATCGATTCCACTAAGCCAAAAGAGAACCCCAATAGATATACCTTCATTGAAGCATCCAAAATGATCCAAAATGCTGTGAAATCCCTCACACACATCCAAACTAGGGTCATGTGTGAAGGATCATGATGAAATATCAGAGGAAACCAGGGAGAAGCAGGGAAACCCATGCACAACTAAAGAAAAAAAAAGGTACTATGAAAAAACTAGAATGGAATCAGGAAGTGAACTAGTGAGGAGAATAAATCATTGCCAACACTGAGCCTTCCTGTTCCCACCATATGCATCTCTATAGTGGCCTGGATGTGTTGATGATGACCCTATTGAGACCAATTTTTTTATTTTTAATATTCTTGAAAACATTTATAATTAAGTATAGGATATTTATAACATTATTTTTATGTTTTAAATATGGTAATATAAATTATGGATTGTGAATTGAATATTTAAGTTATATTTTAAAACAATATATGTGTAGATAGGTGTAATGTGTATTTTTGGTTATCAATGTTATTGAAAATATATTTATCTCAATTTTAATTGACATATAATGGTGGATCTATTGTTATTATTTAGTATGAGTATAAGTTAAGTAATTAATATTATTATTCCCATAATAAAATTTTTACTTTATTTTTTTATATCTAATATTATTAGGTAATGGAAGAGGATCCCCTCCATATCCCATCTATTCAGATACCTAAAGGAAAGGACAATTCCTCTTTTCTTATCAAAATATTAATGAGATATACACCATATATGTTCCTAGGTTTTTTCTCTATCTTGTTTTCCTCTTATTATTTTTCATCCTTTATTACTTCTCCCTCATGTGGTTCTTCAGCTATTATGGATTTTAGAGTTTGGGTTTCTCCAAATATTGGTGAAATTATCAACAATCATAGGAATTTTTCACAATAGTTAGAGTAGTCCATCATGGGTCTTTTAAAACCTATTTTAAGTTTTTCATTCATCCCATGGATTTTCAGTAAGGATTTTTACCTTCCAATCATTCTAATATTAAGTAATTTCATTTATTTAACTATTATAACTTTTTAATAATGAATTTAATTATATTATATAATTTTATTATGTGTATAATACTCACTAAATATCATTGAACACTCATAAAGGTAAGAATTTCTATGTAATCCATTTTTTTTACAAATACATAAGTTTTTTCTTATTTATAATGGTATTTTCCTTGGAAAATATTTAGTATAAAATATCTAAAATGAATGTATGATTTATTTCCAATATTTTTCTTAAAATTTTAATTGAAATATAAAGGGGTTTTACATGGAATGTAAAAATATTTTCTTATATAATTATCTAATACATGGTGTTAAATGAAATATTAAATAGGGTTTTAATTTAAACCAACATAAATCATTATTATTGAATGATTTATTAAGAATTATAAAATATAAATATCATGAATTCATGAATGATTTCAAATAACCAAAATCCAGTTTGGAGTGCAATAAATTGATTATTATATGGGTTTTCTACACCCTTGAAGTTCCTCCCCCACTATTGTTTTTTAATGTGTGGAATTATGTTATGATCATGGATTTATATTGTTATGAAATATGACATTTATTATAAAGTTAGTTTAGATGTGAGATTTGATTTTATGAAATGTATTTCTAAAATGATATTCTGACTTGTTTTCTCACATCCATTTAGAAACCTTCATGGTATGATTTGGGTAGCTAAATGGGAATTATAGGGATGTGTGATATATTATTTTATGAATATTAGCTATCTAGAATCCCTAAATTGATTAACCTACTTTTATTAGGTTTTTTCCCACCCGGTTAGGCTAGTTTAGGGAATGTTTGGTGTGAGTGTATATATGATCACATCATATATTGTCAAATAGATTAAACCATAATCATATCTTAGATTTTCTATTTAAGACCCATACTTTTATCCCATGATGATTGTAATTTAATTATTTATGGTATTTTTTGTCATTTATTTACTAATTGAACCACATTTTTAAAAAAAAAAATTATTTAGAAAATGGTTCTTGTTATAAAATTAATGAATATAAAATTTTAACATACATTTATGAGAGAAAGAAAATTTATTTATTTTATTTCTTTCATTCTATTTCAAACTATATATCATTATAAACATTTATATTTTTTCCTTTTATTATATATTAATTTGTTCGTGTATGAGTATCTCAAGGGATTTGAAGGAAAGTTAAAAAATAAAATTCTTCCTTGTTATTTGTTTTCATTTATAAAATGAAAATAATATTATCCTATATTTATTTTTAACAAAACATTCTTGGTTTGTTTTATAAAATTATTTTTATAGAATCCTAGAGGTATCCTATTGAAATTTGTAATCACTCTATAAATATATATATTTGGTTTGAAGGTAATTATTTTGTTTTTTCTAGTGTAGGATTATGACTCCATTATTAAGGTGTTAAACAGTGCCTATGGAGGTGTAAGAATTCAGAGTTGTTAATATTATATAGGGCGATCAAATTATATTTTGTTTCATTTCTTCTGGTTATATTATATCATCCATGTAGTCTTATAATTCTATTATTTATTTTTCCATTTAGAAGGAAAATAAATTATATATTTTATTTTATGATTTGATGTTGATTCTTACTGTTAATATTTCGTTTTCATACTATTAATGATTTGAAATTTTTTTAATATATCATGTAAGGTGAAAATTATATATATGTGTTGTTTGAAATCTGGATGAGTGAATTATTTTTTATTTTATTTTCTTAAGTGGTAAATTATTCTCATTCTATAAATTGATACCCTTTTAACTTAATCTAACCTACAGTGACAAAGAACATTGCATGGGTATTTAAAATACTATTCTAGGTATTCATTTAGATTATCCAAGCTAGTCTAAGACTCCTAACTTCAATCCATAGAAGAAATGATCAAAATACACCTATAATAAACAAATAATGGTGGAGAATCCCTCTCTAGGGTCACATAACTTGATAGAAGAAGAGGGGATAAGTAAATGAAAGAACCAAACCAAAAATATAATTTCAAAAAACTAGATCCAAGGAGTATGGTTAGTCTATATATTTTATTAACCATGCATTTTACACCTTGAGTTTTAATAAATCTAAACTTTTCACTTTTAAATAATTGTTTTCAAGTATAATTTTAATTAATTTCGTTTTATTTAGGATAAATATTAGTTTTAATAATAAGATAAGTAATATATATATATATATGTATGTTTTTTAAAATAATATCCCAGTGTGTGTATAAATATAAATAATTTCATATAGATAACATTTATTGAATTAAAATAAACCATGACTAATTTAGTAAACATATCAGTATTATATTTCATTCATGTTTTGAATTTACGATATATTGTTATTTCATTCCCAATTAATATAAATAAGAAAAATGATTTATATATGTATGTATGTATTTATTTACTTGATTATTATTGTTAATTAATATTTAAGTCAAATCTAAAGAACTATATTAATATCTAAAAGAGAAAATAATGTTTTTTCAAATATTTAAATTTGATGGTGTTTTAGTCACAAAAATTGTATTTTTATATTAATTTATTATTTTTTACATTCATTTTTTTAAATACTAAAAAATTTCATTTTTAATGCTACTTTTTGTTTCTATTGAAATTAGATTGTAAATATAATTTTACAAAAACCATTAGTCATGCTAACTTTAAAATTATTTTAAAAAATGTATATTTAAAATATTTGAGATTATGAATAACATTATTTTTTTAATATATATATATGTGTGTGTGTGTGTGTGTGTGTGTCTTTTCAAGTAGATACGTTTGAGTGTTGTTATTATTATGTTTTAAATTTACAAAACCAAATATTTTTTTAGTAAATCATCTAGTATGGGATAGTAATATCTTCAATAAATTAATTTTGTAAAAATTAACCAGTATATAGATGTCTATATATATATACTAATTATAAAAGAGTAATTATACAAAAAATATGAATATTTTATTTATAAAAATGATTGAATGTAGAAATATGATAAACATTAAAATTTGGTTAAAATTATTAAAAGAGTTTTTTATAATGGTCATATATATGCATATATCTATAAATATAATATCTGTATGTGAATTAATGATAATGGGTATAATAATACATAATAATAATAAAATATAAGAGATAAATACATATGTGATAAGATATAAATATAAGAAATATACATAATATATAAGATATAAATAATATATATTTATATATTAAGTATTTATGGGAATAATAAAAATAATATATAATAAAATATTATATTAATATTAATTGTAACATGACCAAATAAGATAAAAAAAGAAGAAAATGTGAGATTAAAAAAATATTAAATGGTTTTTTTAAAACATTATATGAATTGTTTTAAAAAACAATGAAACAAATAATAAACAAACAAAATAAAACAAAAAAGAAGGGAGAAAATTTGAAAGCTGTGAAACACTTAAACAAAAAAAAAGGTTAATGAAAAGGGGAGTCATGTGTGGTCTAAGCCGACCACCCTTATCTTCATATTATCCTTTCCCATAGATAGTTAGATGACTAGTAGCCCACAATCATGTCGGTGACCTATGATGTCTTCAAACATCATGATAGAAGTGAAATCATCCTTCCAAGAATCCCATGATGTAGAGGTGAGTCAGATCTCTGATATGTGGATGAATCCTAGAAGTATTTGGGTTTTTTTTTCTATTATGCACTTTTGGGTGTTATGTTTCTATGTATGCAGGTTCTATTCAGATTGGCATTTTGTTTTAAGGGAACGTATGGATTGCATGTTGATAGGAAAATCTATCCAGTCACACTAACACTTTTTGGATTAAAAATGTTTTTTTTGGTGTGGAATATATATATATAAGACTATATGATTGTGCCATTGAAATAGAAAAAAATTGGAGTGGATTTCTTGAGTCCTTATGTTGCGTTTTATTTTATTTCCCATCTTTGAAGTTCCTTTGATTAATTTTCCTCTATTTAGTTTGACTGATCTTGAGACTATTCCCTGATAGGAGTGAGTTTCAGTAGTGGTTTAAAAGTAAGGGATCTATTTTTCAAGCATTTTTTATTTTCAAACTTCTCACTACTAAGATGTTTTATTTATGTTAAAGGTAATTTTTTGAAAAAATTTCGTAAATAATTATAGTGTTTCATACATTTCAAATATTATATGTCAAATTTTTTTAGTAGATTAGTAATATTTATCTATTTATTGATTAAATAATTTGAAATTATATTTTTATGTTAGTAAGGAAATTTTACTAAAACTATTCTTAAATAATTGAAGAGGTTTCTGAATTTTATATTTTATACACAAAATTATTTTAGTCCATCATCATTGTATTTATAATTATATTTTTATCGTTTTTATGATGTAAAGGGAATCATTTTAATGTTCTACCTCAACAATTCAGGTTGGTTTTAAATTTAAATTTTTTTAAATAACATTTATTTAGTCCATGAGACCTAATGTATTGAAATTATTTTCAATTTTCAAAGAACCTTAATTAGGCTCCAATAAATGTAATATATGTTATTAAATATTCAAATTTATTTTTTTAATAAAAACGATGTATTTTCAAATTATGTATATATATATATATATATTCATATTAAAAAAATTATGCCTATGAATTTATATTTGTAAAATTATTTTTAAAGTTTAGAGAATCATAATTAGGTCTCTATAAATGAAAACAAAGTTATCAAATTTTCAAAATTAATTTTTAGGTTTAAATAATTTTATGTATATACATACATAAATATATCATCTCATATGAAACAAGTTTTCAAACACGTGTATATATATATATATACGTATCATTGTAGGTATAACTGATATTTAAATCTGACAACAATAGATACACATATATAAATGTATGTATATATATATATATATATCAATTTATATAAAACTATTTTATTTTATATATATATGTGTGTGTGTGTGTGTGTTTGTTTGTTTGTGTATATATATATATATGTATATATATATATTTCAATTTATGTAAAAATTTATATATATATATATATGTATGTATGTGAATGATCGTGTTTTATTTTAATAACAACATTTATGTAAACAAATGTATATATATATGTATGTATATTTTTCTTGTAAAATTGTTATATATATATGTATATAAATTTATATATGTGTATATCATTTCATGTGAAACCAATTTTGTCACAAAACATGTATAACCAAGTAATGTCTTTTTATGAAATGGATATTAAAGCTCATGGTTTTATAGAATCTTTATGGTCCTTATGATATAAAATAAAAGTTATCATGTTTTTAATACCAAATAATTGTGCATAGATATTATATAAATTAAGGCAAGGGATGGTGAGTGAACCCAAACCCTTATGGGAATTTTTTACAATCATTTGATAGGTGCGCTCAGAATTATATACTTCTCCAATGCATTGGGTAATGTTTTAATTTCATGAGATGTCATGTATGGTGTGTGGGAAGTGTATCCCAAACACACTATAGTATTATGGAGTGAACCAAATCCATCATGGAATTATCACCACCATGTTATTTTATCTCTGGAGTAAACTATGACTTCATGTTTTGATCCAAGGGGTATTTAAGAACAATTTATGAATTCTTATGATTTATCAAGAGAAATATTTACTATTTCATTAATAGATGAAATGGATTTTCCAAAGGTTTCATATGTTTAATTCTATGTAGTAAAATATGATTATTTTCAAAATTACTCATGATTTATAAATTCATAATTCTCAAGTCATATCTCATGTTTTACTTTTATGTAGAATTTTTCAAAATCCTAATTTGTTTCCACATGTTTTGAAACCGCTAACTAAGATTTTTTTCAATCACCCTATGTATTCAAAACTAATTTTCATAGGGAATACAGACACATATAAGCGATTGAGTGGTCGAGGTCCCATTATGATGTTTACCCACTTATAAATCATACGAATAGTTTTGTTGTCCTTTCTTTTATGATAGTAATAATTTGAATTATATGATGTATTTGGACTATCTAAAACTCTAAAAATTTATGATCTTGAGTTGTTAATTAATAAATAAATTGTATATAAAAAATTGAATAGATTTTGGGTCATCATATTTGGTATCAAAGCTGATGATTAGACAAATTTAGAGGTCAGGATACAGATAAACCCTTTGAACCATCAAAAGCCTTTAGTTAATTTTCAAAGGTTTTATAATAAAGGATATTGCACTCCAAGTTTTCAAAATTCTGAATAGTGAAATTAAGAATCTCTATAAGTGCAGTGAAGAAATTTTGAGGAAAAATTATTTTAAGGGGGAAGAATGTAACATACTATGTTTTAATAAATACAATATTTTATCAATTAAATAAATGTTTTCGAGTATAATTTTAATTAATTTATTTTGTTTTAGGATTAATATTTGTTTTAATTATAAGTTAAGTAACATATATATATATAACTATGTTTTATAAAATAATATATTGGTGTATGTAAATATATAAATAATATCATGTAGAAAACATTAAATAAATTAAAATAAACCCTGAATAATTTAGTAAATATAACATTTTTACATTTTATTCAAGTTTTAAATTTATGATATAAGTTTATTTCGTGCCTGATTAATATAAATAAGAAATATATATATATATATATATATATATATATATATATATATATAAACATGATTTGTGTTATTAATGAATATTTCACTTAAATCTAAAGAACTGTATAAATATTTAAAAGATTAAATAATATATTTCAAAATTTTAAATGCGATGGTGTTTCTGTCACATCAAATGTGTTTTTTATTAGTTTATTTTTTAACATACATATTTTTTAAGTACTAAAACTTTTAATTTTAAATGATAATTTTTGATTCTATATAAATTATATTATATATATAAGTTTATAGAAAACACCAGTCATGATAACCTTAATAGAATTTATTTTATAATAAAAATTTATTTCTAAAATATGTGAGATAATGAATAATATTATATGTGTGTGTTTGTGTGTTTTCAAGTAGATACTTTTTATTATTTTTATTATTATGCTTTTAATTTCCACAACCAGATATTTTTGGGTAAATCATCAAGTTGAGGATATTAATATTACTAATATATTAATTTTGTACAAATTAACTTGTATATCGATGTGTATATATATATATGATAATTGAAATAAAGGAATTATAAAAAATATTTAAAGTACATAAACTAATATTTTTTAGAAAATTGAGTGAATATATAAATAAGATAAATATTGAATTATGGTTAAAATTGTGAAAAAAAAATTATAGTGTTTATATATTTATGCATATATCTATTAATATAATATGTGTTTGTGAATTAATGATAATAGAAATATTTAAATACTATAATAAAAAAATATAAGATATAAATATGTGTGTGAAAACATATAAATATATGACAAAGAAATAATATATAGTATATAATATATAAATATATAATATAATATAATATATATATATATATATATCTCTGTGTGTGGGGGGGAATAATAATAATAAGATATAATAGTATGTTATATTAATAATAAAAGTAATGTGACCGAAAAAATAAGGAAGAAAGAAAAAGGGTGAAATTTAAAAAAAGAAAAAAAGTTTTTTTAAATGTGATATGATTTGTTTAAGAAAATGATAAAATAAAGAATAAAAAATAAAAAAATGAAACAAAACAATAAGGTAGAAAGCGTGAATGAAGTAAAATTATGGAACAAAAAAACAATATAAAGAAATAAAATAGGTTAATGAAACGGGGTGTTCTACATGTGGAAGAAGCCCACCACACCCCTATATTTATATTCTCTTTTTCTGTTGATGGTTGGAAGACAAGTATCCTACACCCAAGCTGGTGACCCGTGACAGATTCAAACATCGTGATGCTCTTGGAATCATCCTCCTGTGAATCCCATGATGCAGAGGTGATTCAGATCACTTGGATGTGTATGACTCCTACAGGTATTGGTGGGGGGGTTTTATTCTGTGGATTTGGTCATTACATTTCCACTTACAAATATTCCATTCTAATTATTGCTATATTTTAACGGAAATTAGGGATTTGATGTTATTAGGAAAATATGGTTGTTCACACTGATTTTTTATATTCTTACCGATGTTTTTTGTGTGTTTAATATATGTATATAAGTCCATGTAGTTTTATCATTGAAAGGAAAAAAAATGGGAGTCGATTTCTTAAGTCTTTATGCTGCATTTTAGTTTAGTTTGCATCTTTTAAGATCCTTTGAGTAATTTTTTCCATTGATAGGGACTAATCTGGAGACTAGTCCTTGATAGGAGCAGTCTACAATAGCGGTTTAAAAGTAAGGGAGCTATTTTTCTAGAATTTTTTTTCTTTTCAAACTTCTTACTACCATAATATTTTATTTATGTGCAAGGGAATTTTTGTTAAAAATATTCTTAAATGATTATAGTGGTTCCTAAATTTCATATATTATAGTTAAAATTGTTTTAGTGAATTAGTAATATTTATCTATTTATTGTTTAAATAATTTTAAATTCTATTTTTATGATAAGAAGGAAATTTTATTAAAATTATTCTTAAATATTTATAGAGCTTTCTAAATTTTATATTTTATATGAAAAATTGTTTTAGTATATTAGTAGTGTATTAATAATGCTATTTTGATTATTTATATTATGGAAAGGGAATCATTTTTATGTTATACCTCAATTATTCATGTTGGATTTACATTTATAATTTAATACATAACATTTTTTGTCCATGAGACTTAATGTCTTGAGATTATTTTGAATGTTCAATGAAATTTAATTAGGATTAAATAAATGAAACAGATGTTATTAAATATTCGAATTTATTGTTTCAATAAGAACATTTCATTTACAAATATATGAATATGTGTATATATATATATATATATCATTTCGTGTTAAAAAATATTTATCCATGTTAATTTATTTTTGTAAATTTATTCTGAATGTTTAGATCATCTTAATTTGGTCTCTATAAGTGCCATCAAATTTATCGAATTTTCAAAATTAATGTATAGGTTAAATAATTTAATGTATTTACATACATAAATATATCATGTCATATGAAACAAATTTTCAAACATATATGGGTGTGTGTGTCTGTGTTTATACGTATCATTTAGGTAAAACTGTTTTTTAAATCTAACTTCAATAGATTCATGTATATAAACATATGTATATTTGTATCAATTTATCTTATACTAATTTATTTTTCATATAAATACGTGTATGTATATATGTAAGTATTTATATATATATATATATATATATCCGTGTCATTTTATATAAAAAGTATTTTTGTTTTTTTATATCTATATATTTGTGTGTGATAATTTTTTAGTTTCATATCAACATTTATGTAAACAAATGTATATATTCATTTATGAAACTTTTTCAAGTAAAATAATTTTATATATATATATGTGTATATACATATTTCATTTCATGTGAACCCACATTTATCATGACATATGTATAACAAAGTAATTTCTTTGTATGAAGTGGATATCAAAGCACATGGTTTTAAAGAATATTCATGGTCCTTATTATGTAAAATAAAATTTATCATGTTTTTAATTCAAAATAACTTCCCTTTTAAATTATATAAATGAAGAATGGGATGTGGAGTGAACCCAAACCATTATGGTACTATTTTCCAAAAATGTGATGGGTGTGCCCAAAATTATATAGTGCTCCAATGCATAGGATAATGTTTTAATCTAATGAGATGTCATGTATGGTGTGTGGGAGTTGTATCCTAGATACACTATAGGATTTGGGAGTAAAAATAATCCATCATGGGGATACATACACCATGTTAAGCTATATTAAGAGTGAACAGTGACATCATGTTTTGATCTGAGGTGCCTTTGAGAACTATTTATGAATTTTTACGAGTTATCAAGAGAAATTTTTATTATTTAATAAATAGATATAATGGATTGTTAAAATGATTCATATGTTTAAATATATATATATATAAATATTATTATTTTCAAAATTACTCTTGATTTTAAAATTCTGAATTCTCAATTGATATCTCATTTTTTACTTTTATGTTGAATTTACAAAATTCTAATTAGTTCCCCATGTTTTGAAACCCCTTACTGAGCTTTTTATCACTCACTCTAAGTTTTTTAAACTTCTTTTCACATGGAATATAGATTCATATAATTAATTGAGTGTTCGAGTTCCCTTTATGATTTAGACTCCTTGTAAATAATAATAATATTTTTCCCTATCCTTTCTTTTGTAAGATTTGTAATTAGAATTCTCCAATGTATCGGGACTCTCTAAAACTCTTAAATTTTGTGATATTGGGTTTTAAATTAGTAAATGAATTATATATCAAAATTGAATAGGTTTTGGGTCATCATAATGCAACATATTATGTGTTAGAAACATCAACACCCATACTATTCTACATGATTTAGTTAATTATTTACCAATAGTAAGCTTCTCAAAAATCTCCCAATTAACCTCTTTTATCCTCCCAACTTCACATGATACATGCCAATTTCTAAAACTTATTTTTGAAAGTAATTTTAATAATATTTATATATGAAAATTAAACCAAATTTATATCCATATACCTTTATTCCCAATGTGAAAATATAATCTTCGGTTTGCCATCGAAAATTTTGTTTAATTAAATTCTAAAAACAAAGGGCTTTATAGTTTTATAATTATAAATAATTCTCCTCCATTAATAGTAATTAAAAAATTTAAAGACACTATCTCAAGAATAGAATAGTTTTTTTATAATTTATTAAATTTTTATAAGATACAAGGGATATCATCCTAAAAGTCTGATTAATTTAGTAGTCTTGAAGAACCATATACAAACATTCTTCTTATTTTATATTAGAAATAAAATATAAAACATAGTGAAATTAAGTGTTCTACTTCATTAAACTCATTCAAGGATTCCATATTCATATCATGGGGAAAGGAAACCAAAATAAGGTTTATCTTAAACTCTTAGTAAGGGTTATGTACACCAAACTCTATCAATATTAAATAAGGAAGAATCAATATAAAAAGTTAAATAACTAAAAAATACCATTAATTTAATGACATGACCAATAAATGCATCCATAGATAATATTAATACATTAATATCATAAATAATAATAACTAAATTATAAAAGGATGAAATAGTTAATGTTGTACATCATGATATTAGACATCAAGATATCGTTATAATCAATACATTGCACCAAGATAGTTTAATCAAAAGGTAAGTATACACTAAAAACCTATTTAATAAGTCCTTCTAGTTGGTTTGTATTCTAATACCTATCAATGAATCTTAGGGATATATATTTCTCATACCCACCCATCACTTTATTTTCAATACATTCCTCGTATATTTAATAATAAATTTATTTAATGAATAATATTCCTCATAAAAAAATATTCAAACTGAATAAAGAATATAAAATATCATTGATTCCTTAGTCAATAAAATAACTTATAAAGTAAAACATGATATGTAAAAATGGTATACAGTTTAGTAAATAATAACATCTATGAAAAAAGATAACAGATATTAATAAAAATATAATGTCCATTAATAAAAATAAATTTAATGTATTGAGAGAAAGTTAACCACAATAATATTAATAAGAGATAAAATATGACTATCAATTCATTAGAAAAAATTGATTTTGTAATAAAATAATTTATTTTATAGTTTATAATAAATTAGAATCATAAAATTTAAAATAATTTTTCATCAATATTTTTATTTATATAATAATTAAATTTTTCTAAATAAGATAATATTGTAAACCAAATATGGAAGTGAGAAAATCATTTAACATCATATACATTAAAAAAACATTCCTTCGGAACTTTTACAAAGAAATTAAAAAATGATCCTTTAAAAACAATAGAAATATTCCTTTAAATACTTGTAAAAATAAAGGATAAAATAAGATTTCCTCAATGAATCATTTTATTAAATAAATATTACTATTATAAACTAATTTTTTAAAATATAGACATGGAAGAAAAATATTATTGATCAAAATAAAAATAAGAGTGGTTTTTATTTTAAACATAATTTGTTAATTTAAGTTCCATAGAGAGTGAAATTTCAAATGAAATATTGAAAATCCCCAAATATCTATATTATAAAAAACTTATGGATTTCATGAAGGATATATTACAATATTCCTTCGATTAAAATAAGAAAAATCGCAAAAAATGTGATTTTAAAATAAATTCTTACATCCTTTGTAACTTTTAAACAATATCCCCTGAAAAGAATAAACATGAATTGAAAATTTAATATTCATTAATGAATATATATTCCAATTAAATACATCAAATGGTTAGTATATATATCATATAAAAATAAATAGGTTCATATTACAAAATATGTCTCAATGGAGTGGAAATTGAGATATAATCCCTTACAAATATCATATCACTGAAGTAATATTTATTCATGGAAGTGACCGTGTGAAAAAAAAATTAATTCCATACAAGATAATTTGAAATAAAATATAAAAAAATCAAATTTAATTCCATGTATAATCTTTACATAATAAAATCAATAAAGAAGTGGTATAACCAAATAAAAGGAACTAGAGCTAAGAAACTCCTTACCTAAAGTTCAACATGCCTTATAAGTTCAATTAACCTCTTTCATAATAAATTTACATTTATTATAAATTAATAACAGAACCATATATTTATCTATAATATCATATATGATCTATTTATGACATTTTATCACCCGTTTTTTAACAACCTTGTATTATTATCAATATTTTGGGTGTTAACTACTTAGTTTATCACGTATGTTTCCATTTGGTAGTTTCAATCCTTGCATATTGATCATGATTTTATCATATTCATAATTTTATTAAACATATATTATATATATATATATATTCATATTCATCTGTAAAAGATATATATGTAAAATTAATTATAATGTTCATAGAGACAGTATGTTGTACTCAAGCGTGAACATTGTTTTTTTACGTTTTAATGGATGGAACGAAAGAAAAATAAATAATATATCACCTTTATAGGATCATTTTTATATCATACATATCTAATATATTCATTAAATATACCATTATTACCATCTATGAAAATCATTATTGAAAATGAATCACATTGCTTCATGGAGGTGGTAGTCCACATGTACGCACAAGTGTCATTATCATTTTCCAATAGATTAGAATGTAAGAAGGTAGATATTATATCTTAATTAAAAAGAATAATAAATTCATAAATATCATATATATTTATAATCTCCAAAATTATAACCTTATAATTAAAGTAGTTTTTAAAAACAAATTATATCTCCACATGGAGACGATAAGTTGTACATACGCATGAGTGATTTTTTCTCTTTTAATATGACGTAAAGAAGATGGAATATGGTTTTAAAATAATAATTATATAATATAATCATATTTATGATACTATATTTATTATTTTATAATAGGTTTCATATATTTATATAAATTATAATAAGAAATAAAATTAAAAGAGTTCGTAAAGATGATTCCTTCTTCTTCGATATACTTCCATTAAATCCCATATTAAGGACCCTTTAAATAGAATTTTAAGAAGAATAAAACATTTAAATAATATATATGTAATTTTATGAAGTTATTGGGTAGGTTTTGGTGATATTGGTTTCTCAATGTTGTGTGAAGAAAAGAGAGAAGGGGTGTCCTTTATAAGTGAAGGGATGGGCCTACTTGGAATTTCTTAATGTATTAAATTAATAAAAATTACTTTTCAAATGAAAATAGATCTAAAACAAAATAATTCAAAGATAATAGTATTATTAACTGTAATATTCTCATTTAATTAAATTTGGGAAAAAAATATTTTTTCAGCCTTTTCTTTTAGTTTTAACCCTATGTGAATCATTTCAACAATTAGAGCAACATTAAAGTTTTATACCCTTTAAGGGTTGAGAATATTAATATAAAAGGTAAAACATGGAATGTGGTTGATTTGTTAAACCATATGCTATTCATTTTTAAGTACATAATATTTTTATTAATTTTAAATAATTTAATAAAATATTTTTTATTATAAAAAATCATTATTGTTATTTTTGGAACTATACATTTAATTTGACTTTGAAAATAATATGATAGAAAATAAATATGAATATTAACCTTTAACATATACATAATATTATATATATATATATCTATGTAATTCATGTAACACTATAAATCACTCAAAAAATGTAATTTTAGATTTTTTTTAAATCATTTACTTGGTTTTTTTACTACTTTCACGAGCAATGTGTCGGCATTGGATAAATATTTAATATAAATATTTCATCACTAAAAATTAAATAAAAATTACCAAGATAAAAAAATTAATTAATATTCGGAAATAACATCTAAAACTAAATATAATTTGTTATATCCTTATCACAATGTTATATATATATTAAAATAATGAAAGTGATATTTTTACTTTATGTTTAACTTAAATATTATAATGGTCAAAATCATATCTAAATGGAAACAAAAGGTCATATTTTTAAATTTATTATGATTATTTATGAAATAAAATCATACAAGTAAATTAAATAAAGATTTGGGATGATTTTTAATGTCTTGTCACGTTATTTTAAACCTTAGTTGTTGATTCACCTTTTACCAAGGAGATAAGTTTTACCACGGTAAATATTCATACCACTTAAAAATAAAAGGAACCTATTTACCAAATTTTAACATCCTGATTCCTAATATGATATATTTTTTACTTAATTTTATAAATGTTTAATATATTAATTCTAATGTAATTTTGTAATGTTTAAGTAAAATTGTTTTCAGATAAATTCATTTTTAAGTATAAAAATTAACATAAATAAAAATCATGACAATTATTGATTATATTTAGATTATTATAAAAAAATTGATCATATTTAACATTAATACCAAATCAAAAATAGAATGGGACTTTTAAATTACTTTATTTAACTATTATAAATGAGAGTATTTGAAATATTGATATTTTCACTATTCATTGGAAATCAATCATTTCATAAAAAACAAAAAGAAATTACCCTATAATAATTTTGATATGATGATTGAAAAAAAAAATTCATTTTATAATATAAAATGTATAAAAGTGTGAACAATAATTTTATTTTTTTCTCACAACAAGTAATAAAATTATTTTTAAAGAAAATGTATTTTTGAAATATAAAAATGGTTTTATAGATAATTGAGTACTTATTTAGTATTAATCAATACATTACATATTTTTTCTAATGTGTTTACCGGTACTATTTCCCACCAAACAGTAACTTGGTGAAAACTGTAACATTAAATAATAAGATTTTACTAGTATATTGTTGTTCTCTTAAAACTTGGTGTTGCGTGTTAAGAAAGCTATTGAGTATATTATTCTAAATTTTAATGGTGTTACATTCTACCCCAACCCCCTAAATAAATAAATCCCTTATAATTTTGTCTCAGTAATCAATGTTTTAATATTTCAAAATACCTCTATTTCAAACCCACATCATACAAGGGGATAATGAAATATCTTTTGAAAATAAAAAATGGGAAAAATAAATGTTAACTTAAATACCATATATTCATGTTCCCATATAAAGAGAAAATTCTGAGAAGTTAAAATATATACATGGAGGATAAAAATAACATCCAATGACTAATATATTTTTATAGGTAATGTGTTCATGAGAAAGTTAATGATCACAAAATAATAAATCATTATGGGGTAAAAAGACTATCGATTAATTAGAATTAAAAGTAAAAGGTTGGCATTTTTATTTCAAAGTTATTTTTTCTTTAATTTGAGGAATTTATTTATCATATTGAATAAATAAACATAATTTACAAGAAAAAGTTCATCATTTAATCAATTTACACTACAATATCATCTTTGTCTCCAAATGATGAGTATTCAAGATGAATTTTTCATGCCTGCAGAACTAATAGGTTCCATCTATATACTAGAATGAAAAATTTTTTATAATAAAACTATTCTAAAGAAATATATACATCCCAACTTCCCCAGTAGTCCATTGAACAAGATTGAGTCATATACTCCAATGTTTTAATTTTTCTCTTGTTATGTCCATAACATTAAGGATGAAAAGCAGTGTTGAAACTTAATTTTGTTCCCAATGACATTTGAAGGATTTTCCAAAAGTTATAAGTGAACATAGGATCATGGTTAGATACAATGGAAATAGAAAATCCATGTAACCTGACAATATATTTGAGGTATATTCAAGAAAGATGATCCAAAGACATAGTATCTCTAATATGAAGGAAATGTGAAGATTTAGTTAGTCAATCAACAATAACACAAATTACATTTTTACCTCAAGAAGTATTTGATAGTCCCACCACAAAGTCCATGGATATGTTTTCCCATTTCCACTCTATCACTAGAAAATGATGAAGCATCCCCTTTTGTATATATCACTCTTCTTTAACCTGTTGACATGTCAAACATTTCATATTAAAATCATTAATATCTCTTTCCATTACATCTCGCCAGTAATACTCCTGAAGGTCTATATAAATCTTAGTACATCTTGGATGAATTGAAAATAGATAAATATATGCTTTGCATGACAATTCATTCTTCATCTGGGGATCACATGGAAAACATAATATTTTTTCAAATCTCAAAACACAATCTTTATCAAGGATAAATTCTGGAATCTTACCCATTTTAACCTATTCAACCATTTTATGTTTCTTAGGGTATTTCTTTTGTGATTTATTAATTATATCTGATATAAATGACTGCACTAATACCTGAAACAAAATATGGGAATTTCATATACTAATTACTTCCAAGAAAAAATTCATCAAATCAGTAATCAGGGGGTCATGTTCCAAATGTAACATGGTTAATGATGCAAAATATTTTTGAATCAAGGAATCTAACATATTATTTGATTTTTTAGGATGGTAATTTATCATTAAATAATAATATGTTATCAATTGAAGACATATTCTCTACCTCGTGTTTAATTCTTTTAGAGTGAGCATATACTTCTGACTTTTATGGTCATTATATATTTCACATTTGGATTCGTATAAATGATGCCTCCAAATATTCAAAGAAAAAACCCCATCTTCTAATTCCATATCATGTGTGGGATTATTTAACTAATGAGGATTCATTTTTTTTAAAGAATAATAAATTATATGTCATTATACATCAGAACACAACCAAGTCCCTTCAATGAATCATCACTGTAGATGAACAAATCACCATTTCTAGAATATTGGGCCAAAATTGGAGCATTCACCAATCTTTTCTTCAGTTCTTGAAAATGAACATCACGTTATTCTTTCTGAATAAATTTAACCCATTTTTTGGTTACCTTAGTTAGTGGTCTAGAAAACTGTGAAAAACATTTAACAACCCGTCAGTAATAACCTTGTAATGCAATAAAATTACAAATCTCTATAATATTTGTAGGTATTGGACATTCATCAACCACTTTTTTTAGGATCAACTGTTATTCCATACTTATTTACAATTTGTACAAGAAAATAAATCTTTTTCAACCAAAAATCACAATTTTTAAATTTCCCTTATAACTTCTTTTATTCAATAGTTTGCAAAAAAATCATGAAATTTTTTTTATGATCCTCATAAATTTTTTAGCAGACCAAAATATCATCAATAAAAACAACAAAAAACTTATCTAAATATTCATGGAATATTATATTCATAATATCCATGGATAAAATATAATAATTTTTTAAACCAAAGGGCATAAAAACTTATAATACCCACATCTGGTATGAAATGTCATTTTCAGGATTTCATCCTCCTTCACCTTTAACTTATGGTACCCGGATCTCAAGTCAGTCTGGGAAAAATATTGTGCTCCATGGAGAGGATCAAAAAAGTCATATATATGAGGAAAATGATACTTATTATTAATAGTAAGGTTATTAAAAGATCTATAATCAATGAAAATCTCATGTATCCATCTTTATTTTTGATAAACAATACAGGATCTCCCCATGCTGAAGTTCTAGGACAAATTAATCCTTTATAAAGAAACTCCTACAATGGATTTTTAAATTCAAGAAGGTCTATAATATCCGTTCGATAAGGGGGTTTTGAAATTATCTTATAATCATGAACCGAGTCAATAGTAAATTCAACTTCTCAATAAAATATAACACTGGGAAACTTATCATAAAAAAACATCATGGTATTAATTTACCACTGGAACATCATTAATCTGAACAGTTCCCTTGTTTTTAACAATATGAGCAAGATAAATTTCATTCCCATGTCTTAACAGTTTCTCATCTTCCTAATATGTTACCAATTATATATGTTCATTCTTGTATAAAAAAATAGAATATTTCTGAAAAAAACTTCTTTAGATCTACAATCAATATTAGCATTATAAACATAAATCCAATCCATACCTATAATAACATCAAACTCTACTAAGGGAAATACAACAAGGTTTGCAAGTACTGTCTTTCCACAGATAAAAATAGGAAGATTCTTATAATTCCTTTTTCCTTTAATATATTCCCTAGTGTTTTAACCATAATTTATGGTCTCATTTCTTGAGGTGAAATTCCTAATTTAATTGAAAATTTATTAGAAATGAAGGAATTTGTATCCCCTATATCAAACAAGACATTAGAAAAATATAAGTGAAAAAACAAAGTACCTTGTACCACTTCATTGGATAGCCTGACATCTGCTGATAGTGTTACAAAGAATCCAACTTCACCTTTCTCCTTATAATCCAAATTCTTTCCTTCATTCAGATATTTATTTGGGTAGATATTTTCATATTGACCCATCTCGCCACATTCAAATCAATTTATAGTTTTCCTATCAAGATTAATCATAAGATCATTATCAATACAATCTCATGAAAAATTTGCAAACTTACCACATTGAAAACACTCCCCTATTTTTTTAAGTCATTCCCTAGGGTTCTTTTTAGCACACTTTTCACAAACTTGAAACTGAAATTTCTAACCTTCATATTTCTTTGATTGATTATTACTCATCACTTAGCATATAGACCTCTTCTTCTTCTTGTCATCAAAGTACACATGATCATCAGAAAACTCCATTTCTACCATCTCATCACATCAGACAATTTTATCATAACTTTTGAATTCAAGGGATGTCAATTCCCTTTGATATCTTGGCTTCAATCCTGAGTAAAAATGGTTGATTATGCTTTCAAGATCCCGAATAATATTTTTAGTGTACATTCCCAATCAGGTGAATTTTTCTTTATAATCATCCATCAAATCATCCTAATTTTTATTCAATTAAAGGATTTTAATTTTCATCCTAAGTCAAACTACATTAGTAAAATATTTTTCAAGGATTATTTTAAATTCATCCCAAGCCAATGCATAAATCTTCTTGTTATCCTTGATATTCTTGACTATTAACCACCACTGGTCAAATTCGCCTTCAAAATGATAAATTTAAAGAAAAAACATTTTATTATCTAAACATCCCATAATATTGAATAACTTTTCAAGGGGATTAATTCATCTTTCATACACCATTGGGTCATAAGATCCACTAAAATATGGAGGGTGTTACATCATAGAATGTTCCATTATCATCATGTTACTTTGTGGTAGTTCTAGTGGTTATATTTCATGGATTCCACCAATATTTATTTCCAGAATTAGCTGATGCATTACTATCACAAGATTCCCAGTTCCAATCTCTACCAATTCAGGTTGTGGGTTCAGAAAGATATCAACCACTAGCTTCCTTATAACGTCAACTTCCCTATTTCTTCTGTGGAAACCCATTATGAATAGACATATCTTATATTAAGAAACATGGTAATCATTAAATATTATTTAATGAAAATAAGGTAAAGACTTTTATGGTATTTTATTAACATCATCATAACCCCAAAAATTTTCTAAACTTTGTTATGATACCAACTATAAGGACTCGGACTTAGACATTACATAATCAAGTTAATTCAACAAGATTTCACTTATTTACATTCCAAAATATTTTTTCAATTTAGAGTTTTATAAATTTAATCCATAATTCATACATATCAACTCACGTGCATGAAAAGTGGGTACAACTAAAATAATATCCATTTTTTATAATAAAAAATCTTTTATTAAAAAGATGAAATGTTTTCATGAAAAGTCTTCACCACATTCTTCTTTGCTTGTACTTTTCTATTACCCATCCTTAAACCCTATGAAAAACATTATTAAACTTGGTAAGATCATAAAAAGATCATTAAGGGATATAAAAAGAAGGATAACAATTGTTAGTATATGAATACTTATAAACATATGAAATCATTTTCATAAATACATACTTCTCACCCATAAAGAATCATATAATCACTTTGTAAAAGATGATATTTCTATAAAACATAAATAAAACCATAAGGGTATATTGAGGTATTATTTACATAATATTTTAACCCTCATGGCTACCTTATGATTTCTAACCCTCACGAATACCTTACAATTTGACCCTCACTGCTACCTTATGGTGCCAGAAGCACAATTACACATGGAGTAACCATATAGCTGACCTCCATCTTACAATAATAAATACATTGGAGAGAGATATAGGTTTAACCGTTCATTATAAACAATTCAAAATAACCATAACATAATCATAAAAAAATAATACATACATTAAAACATTCATTTTGAATTTATTAAATCTATAAATTTAAAAGGGGATTTATAAAGAAAAGTTCATTACATATATCATATAATTAATATGAGAATTAATAGAACAAAATGAATATGTGTATACACTATAAAAACACATAATACAAAATAATATAAACAAAATTAATTACACAAATAATCTTAGTACAGAATAATCAATGAAGTATAAGGTTGACCCAAAGAATAGAAATTGGGTAAAGAATTCATCTACCTTGGGTTCGTCCTACTTCAAATGTGTTTAAACCTCTAGTATAATGGTTAAAATAGTGTTATTAATATTTTACAGAAACATATTAATGTTTTAACACCTTATATGATCATTTTAATTCATCATTCAACCCATTTATTAATAATATTATGTTCCTTCCATTGTTTCGGGTGCGTTCTTTACATGGTTTCCATGGTCAGTTCGTAATGGATTTTCTTGTCGAATGGAATATAAACTCTAAAAGTTGAATTAAATTGTATTAATATGTTTAAAAAATATTATGGTTCCATAAATCATTTTTTCATATATTATGATGAATCATTAGATAAAACATTAATGATATTCATTTAGATAATTTTGGTGGTTCTTCGATAATCACGAACTAGTTCCATTATATAACAAAATATTATGTATATATGTTAATTTCAGAACATAAAAGAGGTTATATAATAAAAATTAAAATATTTTACAAACATTAAAATGGTTTTATAATATGATTTTAAGTAAGTAAAGGAAATTGAAAACACATCGTCCATGATGTCGGTAAATTGACACATCACGGATGGTGTTTTTATTTTTAGGATGAGAGGGAGATGATAATAAGTATGGTGAGGAATTGGTTCATAAACATGATAAAATTAAAGTATATATAAGATAATGGATCTTTTCAGTAATCTTGTATAGGGGAGGTGAAGATAGTATAAGAAAAGAAAAAAATTGAAAATAAAATAAAATAGGATTATTACCTCTTGATTTCTTCTCCTTGAGATCCTCTTTAAGGCCTTTGGTTTTAGCCTTTGGGTGAGACCAACAGGTCATGCACATGGGAAATATTATTTTTAAGAGGATTGTGTAGAATTTTGGTAATGTTAAAAACTTTAGAGGTGTGATAGGAAGTGGGGTGAGGGGTGGTATTTATAGTGGAGGAGAGGAGGGTTTTCTCATTATTTTAATCATTATTTTATTATTTTTCTCAAGATTAGAAATATCATTGGTTCTTATGAATAAAAATATTATTTAAGGCATGTTAATTTAAACTAATTATCTTACCCCAGTATAACATCATCCATGACTCAATATTTCATGTATTTAACTTATTTTGTAAATTATTGTATTTCACTATTCACAAAAAAATTCAAGTATTTCTGAAAAAACCCAAAAATTACCCCCAACCATTTTTCGATGTGTAAAATTAAAAAATGACCTCAATTTTATCAAAATATTTTTTGAGATATGGGATATTTAATTTTTAAATAAAATCATAATTTATTTGAAAACTAACAATTTTAAGACTATAACTGATTTTATTACACCTTGAAAATTTAATCAAGGTCTCATAAAATTATCTTATAACCATAATAAAAAAATTAATAATTTAAGATTATGTTTTATGAAAATCTATTTTCCTTTAAATTATTAATGTAATAAAAAAATGAACTTAAATATTTATGACTTAAAAAAATACAAACACTTATACTATAATCATATTATCATTTAAAAGGTGCCTAAATTTTATTTATACATTCATGGGTGTGGTTACTATTAATTTTGATGATTTAATATTCATAAGGTTCATATTACTATTCAAAAGGGTGGCATTATTATTCATAATGGTATGTTTATATTCACCAAAAAAATTAAGTTGATCCTAACATAATCTAAATATTTTACTAGTTGCAACTGTGTAAGTCGGTTTTTCAAAATTCAAAACATAGAAGTGAAAAATTATGTATAATGGCTAGGTTATAAATATCTCATTAAAAAAGTTTCATTACGTAGAGACTCAGAGTTTCTTTAATTTCATTCTATATTAACTTTATTTTTAAATCCTTGCGGCGTTACATGGATAGTGGGAAAAAGTACATCCAAGAACTGGCAGAAAAAGAAGATGAAGTGATGGGACCTATAGTAAAAAAACTACACCGTCAACTCAAAATTTCACATTGTACTGTGGGAGGAGAAATAAAATAGGATTTCCAAGTGGTATCTCAGGACGAACAAGAAGTACAATATTCAAAATATATGTGCAGTTTTGATATAAACTTTAGTTGTTTTAAATTTATTTAATTTTAATTATTTATTGACTCTCCATTAGTTGAATATACCCTAGTATCATTATTTTATTAGAAAATAGGGGAATAATCCAAAAAAAATTGGTTGAGGAAACCCGCATACACCATCCCATCACCCCACCTTAAAAGTCACACCACACTGATTAGGGAGTGTGCATGAATAATTATAGAAAAGGGGACCTCTAAGTTGAATATAAGTTGACTATCCATGAGAGGAAGACGAATTGGGTGTTTTATCAAACTAACAACATATCATGGTAGGTTAGGTTCAACCATCGATATATCCAACTATGGAAAGTCAAAATAATATCCCCTCTTGGGAGGGAACCACCCAAGATTCTTCCCCATTATTCTTTCTTTTTTTATTTCTTTATTCTTAATAAAATTTAAAAGTTTTATTTTCTTTTCATTATTTTTTCCAAAGTGTATAACAACCTAAGATTCTACATCTTGTTTTCTATAAGGTAACCAGGGAAGAGCCTAACCCAACCCCACCGGATATATAAATATAATGTGGTTTTTATTCTTTCTAACAATTTTTAAAGTTTTAATTTGTGAAAGATCTTGAGCTTAAATGGGGTAGTGTTAAATAAGTGTGAGGTAGGGATTCAATCCTTTTTAAAAACAATTTAACTTATTTTTAGTATAGATATTTAGAATTAGCTAAATAATCTCTTCTCAATGTTTTCATTTTATAATTTTTTTTATTTTTTTACTTTATAGTTTTTTTTAGTTTAGGAAAATTTTGGTTAAACTATTTTTCTTCCTAGAGTAAATATTAATTCTAGTTTTAAAATTTTCATTAATTCTAAAATAAATAAATTTACAAGATTGTTGAATTATGTTTCATCTATTTTTATGGAAATTATATTTTATAATTGGGAAAGGGGTGAGGTTGGAAATATCATTATGGAATAGAAATTAGAACATGAGGAAACAATATTTTTTAACATGAACCAAGGTAAATTATCCTTTTTGTAATAAAATGAATCTAGGAACTAGATTATATGATATCCATATGATTCCTTTAAAATCAGATTAATGTGGTAAATTTTTATCACACATTGAATCTCTATGACATTCATAATTGGGTGTGTGAGAATATAAAATCCTTATGTGAATCTAATAATATCCTTATGCATACATAGATGAGAATAATTCAATAAAGTGACTAATTATAAAATATAAATTCATTAATATGAGAGGAATACAAAAACCAAATAAAGAAGGGGCTAATTTACTTATAAGAATGGTATTTCAGTTACATCAAAGAAGTAGAAAATGGATATATTCTATAAGGAACCTAGGGTAGAGTGGTTATTGAAACATTTTCTTGTTAAAATTTTAGTTCAACTTAAATAAAATCATTATACACATTTAGAGCTACAGATTTAATGTTAATTTAAGTGGTACAATAGTATGTATTTACCTATGAGGAATGAAATTTTTAATAATGCAAGGATCATTTATTTTTTTCCTTTATGGTCAGTGTTTTGAATTATGAAAGACCATAATTGTGTTATTATGATATCATTTTATTTACTAGGAGTGAAATAGTGTGTTTAGAAGTGATGAGAGGAAACATTTCCCAATTTTTAACTCCTATTCACTAATAATTAACCCCCCCGCCCAATTAATCTAAAACATTGGTAAATCAGACATATTTGTTAAATTTTTGAAATAAAGAATTAATTTTTTTTAATAATTCAAATATTGGTTTTTAATGATTAATTCTTACTGGGACATTATTAAATTACATTATCTGATTTTTAGAACAATAATTTGATTTTTCAAAGGATATTTAATCTGATTTTAATTATTTATTAAAATTTTGAAATAAAAATAAATATATCCTATGTTTCATAATGTTTTCACTATGTGTAGTTCCAAGCTAGAAAAAATGGTAAAGGAAACTCACCATGGCTTCTCATGTCACTATATCATCCAACTGAATCTTAGGTGGAAAATTGAGTCCAATAAGGGATCAGATTGAATATACATTAAAATTACACAAAGGATTTAAGTGACCACATATTGATCATGGACCAACCTTAAGTGAAAATCCAACTGAACATGGGTAAATATACCACAAGTGTTAAATCTAACATACAAGAGTGAAGTTGTCAAACATTGATCCTCAATTGACCATGCCCTTGAAGTGTCCACATCACCAACTATGCCGAAAATTTAGAAAAGGACTCAAGTAACCATAAGAATAAATCCAATAAAATATGATCATAGTTTGATGACATGTTCAAACTAATCAACTAGAATTTTTTTTAAAGTTATCAATCCTACATTTAGAAAAACTCCAAGGTGACTCCAGGGATAAAATCCAAATTTCCCAAAACTAAAAAAAATAAGACCTAAATTCAAAATAAAATAAAATTCCCATTCCTCATCCAAATCAAGGAGAAACTCTTTAGAATCCACATAGAACACATACAACTAATGAAGATAATTGATATCATGGGGAGAATTTGAGAAACATGGAAGAATCGTGAAGATTTATAGCCAAAGAATCATAACACTTGATCTAAACATGTGTCAATCATTTGTGGAATAAAGAGAATATAATAATCTAGAACTGAATAGTTTAAAGACAAGGAATAAGGGTGTGATTATTCTTATAAAATTCATTTCTAACCCCACTATTTTAGGATTCATATCCTTCTAATCATAGCTAGGGTATTCTATAATTCCTACATTTTTAATGTTAATTCATTTTTTCCACTATTAATCTATGATTTTCTTTTCTTTACTTTTTCTTCTAAACTATTATAATGTAGAGTAATGGTGATTCTTATGTTTCCATCCATGATGTAAGACTAACCTAAATATCACCCACTATATGAAAACTAGTGAATCAGAGTCTCTACACTTGGCTTGATTTATTATATTTTTTTAGGATACTAGCAGGGAGTGAGACTAAGGAGATGATAATACCACATATCTCTACACTTAATATTTCCTTTCACATTTCTGAAAATCATGTTCTCTCCCATTGTCTAAATTATTGTTTAATGATTAGAGAAGTACTTTGGGTAGTGGATAGGATCAAAATTTTGAGGTATTTAAGATAATGATGATTTAATCACTTAATGGATTCTTCTAAAGTGTGATGTCCATTCACACATTTTATATAGTGATAATACATCTTGATTATTGGAACATATATAGATAGAGATTGAGATATAAAAGAATGAGATAATTAAATATCACACTAGTTGAATTTGGGAGTGCCTCCCTTTATTAAATTACATTATTCTCTTCTTTATTTCATTTTATGTTCCACATTCATGAATTAATCCATTCTCCATTTATTTCCTTACTTTTAAAATTAATAAAAAACAAACATGAAGTGTTGGAATAGTGAATTATTTTAAGTGTAACTCTTTGAGAGATAACCCTATTAAATCACTAGTCTATATTTCATATTTAATAAATTTTATTTGAGGAGGATTTGCGATAGTCTTTCAATAAACATGACATAATTTTCAGGGTTTTAGGTTATGTATTCTCTATTTTTACACATTTATAATTAAATTATTTATGTTTTTAATTTTTTTTATTTCTTTTACTTTTTGAGCCCAATCCCAATAGTCGAGATGTATTCTGAAAATATGTATCCATAACAAGTAACTTCTTGGAAAAAATATCAAATAATTTTTCAAAATCAGACACTAATTTATGGCATTTGTGATTTATTTCCCCATGTATAAGAGGAAGGATGTGTGAATAGATAATAATTTTGAGACGAGTGACTCTTATAGAAACCCAAGAAAAAACCCTATATATAGGGAAAGATAATAATAAGAGATCATTAAGAGTGGAATACAAAATATTTTAGATGAGCTGGATCAGATCAACAAAGCCCTCCCACCACCTTCTGTAAAAATAAAATAATATATTGAAACTCAGAATGAATAAATTGAAGAACCTACTTGATAATGTCACATCCACATTTAAAAATAAAAGGATACAATGTGAATAATATGAATTGGTGTTTATGTTAACTTCTCATGAAAACATCCAAGATCTATAGGAACTTCTTTTAGACACTTCTCTCCCACACAATTTTAAGATGATACTATAGGCACTCAAAGAGAAACACAAGCAACCAACTAGAGCCATAAAATTGGATGATCAAACTCTAAACTCTCATGTCTTTAAATTTTCTCAAATTCAATTGAAAACTAAACCCATATTATTTAATGTAATAAATTCAGTACTTATGTAATATGTCCTGAACGATGAAAAAATAAGATCCATGGATTCTAAGAACAGCTAGTGGATCCACAATCCTTTTCTGATAGGAATAGTTTATAGGACTTTGTTAAAGATCAAGAACTCGTGGATGAGACACCCAAAGGAGTAGAACTGTCCATTGAACCAAATTTAATTATATTTTAAATAATTAAACCAAAATATAACTCTATTTATTATGAATTTTAAGGATTTTATAAGCATAATTTATCCATCAATGGTGATAAAGAAGTTTAAGAAGATATCATTGAAAAGGAGATAGATCTAGAAATGGAAGAAGTATCTTCCCAAGATATTAATGAAGAGCTTGAAGAGGAATAATTTAACAATATTCCAAAATATTTTATAGAATAATTTAAATAAGAGTACCTACTAGGGGTCGTATAAGATATAACAGCACTATAGAATCACCATTTTGAGGAGAAAGGTATACAATAAGCCCTAGACAATGAACACAAGTCCACCAAATAAGTTGTAATAGAAAAAGATGCTATAGAACCTATAGTGATGAAGATACCCCCTTAACATTAAAGTGTACACTTTATATAGAGTTTAAAAATAGAAGTGTTCCTAGTGGTAGGTCATGTGGAACCATAAACACAATCTACTAACTGTTTGGGGGAAATTTTGGTTTGAACTGTACTTGATTTAATTTTGTTCTATTTGATCTATTTATTGAATCTACCTTAGTTGTATATTTCTAAGTAGATTTGTTGGAGTAGCCAATAGAGGAATAATCCACAAGTTTTGTGTCTAAGGAGACATCATACATCATTGTACCACCCCCACTCTATAGGGTACACCACACTTATTAGGGATTGTACATGAATAATTCCATCAAAGGGAGCCTTCAATTAGAACAGAAGTTGTGCAGCTATAAGAGGAAGATTATATAGTGTTTTTTATCACACAAACCACATAATTAATTGGTTTGGGGTTAAACATGGGTTTTTCAATGTTTTTATAATCAAAACAATAACCCCTTTTGGGAGGGAACCATCCAAGATTCATCTCCCTTATTCTATTGTTTTTTCTTTCCTTGATCTTAATGAAATTATAATGTTTATTTTTCTATTTTATATTTTTCTATAAGTGGATAGAAACCTAATAAGATAGATTGTGGATTCTATAAATAAACCAAGGATGATACGAACTCAGCCCTATTATATAATGGGTAAATTGACTTACAAGAATATAATTTGATTTCTATCAAGGAATTGTAAAATGGATCACCGGTATAAGGATCCTAAGGGAAATGTATTTTTTAAAATGATTCTTTTTAATGTATTAATTTAATTAAAATATAATTTTTCTATACTCTTAGAACTATAAATTTGGTTCTAATTGAAGTGATATAGTATTATAGATTCACGTTAGAGGAATAAAATCTTAAATAATGGATTTATCTATTATTTCTTCATTTATAGTGGGTGGTTGAATCTAGGAAGGACCATGATTTATTTAGGATGTGTTCATTGTATTTCTTATGTATGAAATTTTATATTTTTGGGGTGTTATGAGAACCATAATTTATAAATTTTTAGCTTATTTTCAATGATAATTAACCCCGTAATTACTCTAAAACCTATGAAAATCATAACTTTTTATTACTTAAGTGATATATTGACTTAAATGTTTGATATATAAAATCATGATTTTTAATGATTTATTATTATTGGGACATAAATGATAATAAATTATTTTATATTGATAAATTTAATTTTTAAACTTGTATTTAATCTAGTATAAATTATTCATTTTGATTCCAGAAGAAAATAGAACATTAGTTACATTTATTTTTCCTCCCACTATGTATAGGTATAAGCTAGAAAAAATGAAAGAAGTAATAACCATTCCCTCTCAAGTGACCATTATATCCATCCAACTATAAGTAAAACCATAAAATATTAGAATAGAATAAATTATTTGTGTGTGAAAATTCTGTAAACGACTTCTTTCACCGTATGTTGATACTAGATCTACGAGAAGTGAAAATTGAACTCAGTATCAGTCCAAGTTATTACAAGAGATGAATCTAGAATAAGGGGTTAAGTTTTCACACATTTATTATCAATTGAGCAATCCCCATGATCATCCAAATGACTAAAAAAATAAAAAAAAATGAAATGTAATGAAGTTGTCGTAAAAACAAATCCAAGAAATTATGCCCTTGGATTGACCACAATTTTAAACCAACTAAAAGTCGCTTTCTATCATGAGGTCGATCCAATGCATAGACAAATTTCTAAGTGACTATAAAGATAAAATAAAAATTTCCATAAAATAAAAAATATTACCACAAATAAAATAAAACCAAATTCCCACTACTGGTCCAAAGCAGGAACAAACTCTTGAGCATCCATGTGGTGTGTATCTAGTTGAGGAAGATAATCAAGATCTTGGTGAGAATGTGATCAATATGGAAGAATCATGAAGATATCCAACTAAAGAATTGTGAACCTTGATCCAGACACATGTCAATCATTCAAGGAAGAAAGAGAATAAAATATCATAGAATATAATGTGGGGAATATGAGAAAGATGGTTTTGATGATACTTCAAAATAGTATTCCCCTCCCCGCTATTTAAGAATTTATCTCATGTAGATCAAAACTAGGTTTTTCTATAATTCCATATTTGTTAATGAAAATCCATTCTATATACTATTAATATATTATGTTCTTATCTTTCCCCTTTCTTTATGCTTCTTCATATGCTCAATAATAGTGATTATCAATATTTCATCTGTGATGGAAGACTAACCCCAGAATCACACACTATATTAAAACCAATGAACCAATGTCCACACACTTGGATTCATTTATTCTACTGTATTATAAGGATCTCAAGAGAGTGATAGGATAAGGAGATAATCATACCTCAAGTATCAGGACTTCCAATTTACTTTCACGTTGGTAAACATCCATTATTCTCCCACTATTCATATTTTTATTGTGTGACTGGATCTGTGATCTTGGAAAAGGATGAGATAATTATTTTTTCCAATTTTAGAGAGTTATGATATGATAACATGGATAATTATTCATTAGCATGATGTTAAATTACACATTTTAGGTAGTGAGGTCACATGCAGATGATTGGAATACATAGAGATTGTGGTAGAGAGTTAAATAAGAGAGATAGTGAAGGATCACAATGGTTGAACCTGGGGGTGTCTCCATTTATTAAACCTTATACTTGTATTGAATATTTCTTTTGGTCCTTGTTTATCAGATGAATCAATGAACCCCCCCCCCCCCCCACACCCACTAATTTTTTTCTTTCTTTCAAAATTAAGAAGAAAAAAAATATAAATCATTTCAATAGTGGATCCTCTTAGGCCTGAATCTTTTAGAGATAACCATGTCCAGTCACTAGGCTGAACTCTAGGTTTACTAAATTATATTCTATGATTTCTTTTAATAGTCTTTCCATAAAACATGTTTCATTTTTTAGTAGTTGGGTTAAGTAATCAATTTTTATCACATTTATAATTAATTTTTTTCTATTTTTATTTTCTTTTAATTTTTTATTTATTAATCACAGTCCCCATGGTCTAGTTGAATTATAAAAAATGTCTTAATAATAGCTACCATCTTGGGAAAAAGTAAAAACAATTAATTCAAATTATAACAATAATTTATAGAAATCATGATTTAGTTTCTCAAGTATGGGAGGAATAAAGTGATACTGAAGAATACTAAAAAGGGAACAATGATTTCAAAACCTTGTTCACAACCACTCTGTATGGGGATGAATCCAATGATAAGATATCTATAATAGGGAAATATAAGGAATATTAGAAAAATAACCCATATCAATAAATCCCCCCTCCCCATGAAAGAAGAAAATGATGGGAAGTTACTCGATCTAGATTAACTAATGAACCTATATAAAGAAGTCACATCCAAATTTCAAAGTTAATGCAGAAAGCTAGAATATGATGAATTGTTTCATGTGTTTATTTATTAATAAGACATATAAAATGTGTAGGAACTAATTGAATACCCATTACTCCCTCAAATTTCTGATATTATACCATAGGAACTGAAGGAGAAACACCAACAACCAGCTAGAACCATTAAGGTGATTGATCAAACTCAAAACTCTATTGGATTTACATTTTCTTAAATTTTATTGAAAATTAAACCCTTGATATTTAATAATATAGATTTATAAATTATGGAATCTACCTTATAGGAATAAAAAAAGGATATTCTTGAGTTTGAATAATTCCAGGAGGATCCACTACCCTCTTCTAGAGGGACCAGTCCAGCGACCTTTTATAAATATCAAGAACCCATGATTGTGCCACCCTATCTAGTAGAAATTTCCATTGAATTTAATTTCATTAATGTTTCACTAATTGAACAAAAATATAACTCCCTTTATTCTTAATTAATAGTATTTTATGAATATAATTTTGCCATAGATAGAGGCAAAGAAGCTGAGGTAGTTTCCATTGAAGGGAAGGCCGAGCTTAAAATAGAAGAAGAGGCTTCATAGGCTAATAATGAATAGATGGATAAGGAATAATTTTATTATCTTATCTGATAAAATCTATAAAAAATAAATAAAATAGCATATTAATTAATGTAAAATCTAAAATAGGGTTGAAAATTAAACATTTTGAGGAGAAAAGTACACAACCATCCCTAAAATGTGAAAACAAGCCTAACCAATAAGTGTAAAAATGAATAAGAATATATGGGTCCTATAGTGAATCATTTACTCTCTCAACTCAAAATTAGACACTATATGTAGTGATGAGAAATATAATAGGATTTCCTAGGGGGATTTCAAGAGGAATAAAAAGAAGAAGTAACTACCTATAAGGGGTAATTGTGATTTGAACTCCACTTTTGTTAATTTTATTCATTTTGAATTGTTTACTAACTCTTCATTTGTTAAATATACCCCATAATAATTATTGAAGAAATAATTAGAGTAAAAATATATATGTATTATGGCTAATGTGATATAATAAAACATCCAAATAGCCCCACCCTATATGACACACCTCACCAATGAAAGAGTGTACATGAATAATTCTAGAAAAGGGGGACTCAATGTAGAAGGAAAGTTAACCATCCAAGAGAGGAATAGGGTATAGTGGTTTCCATTACACAAACCATATATTCTAGTGTATCAGAGTTAACTATGGGACATTTTAACTATGTATAGTCAAAACAAGAAATCCACTTGGGAGTAAATCACCCATGATTCTGCCCCCTTACTCTATATTTTTTCTTTTCTAATTATTAATAAAATTATTGTGTTTAATTTGATTTTATATAGGTTTCTCAAAGTGGAAAGAAAACTAGGAAGATATATAATTTTCTCTATAATATAACCAGAGAAGATCCTAACTCAATTGAACTAAATTAATAAAAAAATGTGTGTTTTTTAATCTTTTAGAACCATTTTTCCACTATAATTTATGAAATACATTGAGGTTAAAAGGGGTAGTGTTTAATAAGTGTGGGGGATATATTAAAAACTATTTTTGAATGATTTAACTGATTTTTAGTATATATCCTTATAATTCTATGAATAATTAACTTTCACTATTTATTTTTTTAATTTTATTTTTTATTTTTAGTTTTCATGTGTTAGGAAAATTGATCTTAAAATATTTTCCTACCTAGACTAATGGTGCATTCTAGTTTTCAAAGATTCATTGATTCTAAAATTAATGAATTTTCCTAATTTCTTAATGATATTTTGGGAAATTTTATTTTCTAATTGATAAATGTAGTGTGATAGGAATTATATTTGTGGAATTAAAATTAAAACATGAGGAAACAAGATTTTTTAATTTGATCCAAAATAAATTAACCTTTGTAAAATAAAAACATATCTAGGTTCCAACATAAAATATTATCCTATAAATCATTTTTAAACTAGAGTAAAATTGGTAATTCTAATCCCATATTGAATCCCTAAAAAATAGGTACTATGTTTTTAAGTAAATAAAATTTGTATACTCCTCAAATACATTTTTTTGTAATTATTGATAAGCCACTTTAATGTTAAGTAGGAACCACGGTGTCAAGTTACACGGACCCTTAAAAAAATATCATGTTACAGAATACCAATTTCAACAAGTTAAAATTACCCATCATCACCATACCATGAATCATGTTCCCTGTTTCAAATTTCAATTGACAGACCATCATCACGGCCTCTATCCTACCTCCATGTGATGATCACTATACTCGTAGCCAGAGTCATATCGCTGCTAACCACAATCATTAGACACAATCATTGACATAAATTACGACCACCAGAGTTGATTAATGGTGAATTAAAACCCAAAATATCCCTTCAATATCAAAACTAGATGTGTTCTCAACCGAAAGCCAACCAAAACAAATCCCAACATCACCAACTCATCATCACCACATACAATGGCGATAGAGTCCAGAACAACCAAAAACAACAGAAAAAAAATGAAATCTCTCAAAAAAACTAATAACCTAATAATCACTCATATAAATAAAACTAGAAAACCTTCACTAGAGGCAATGATGAAGAAACTAGGTCAAATTCAACAAATCAAAATGAGTTCAAATTTCACACTGAATGTTTCCATCATTGAAGGGAACACACCAGAAATATTGGAGGCTACCAAAAAATGCACCCAAAACAACTATGTAACCACCGCACTAGATCTTACTTGTATAGGCATAGTGGGGTGAGGGTTTAAAGTAGTAAATGCGCAGATGAGGGATCTAAACCACAACATAATCGATGAGGTAGAAAATAAAAGCCACCAATACATGAATAATCTAAAACTAGAAGCACCCTGAAGGCCATCGACCACCAAACTACAAAACCCAAAACCTCTTAGTAACCTCCTAAAAAGATATGACTCAGAGAGGATTAGAGGAACGAGAGTTCGAAGCTGGGGATTAAGCAGCCAAAATCCAACAATGAAAATGAGAGGAGGACCAATCCAAATAGAGCACCATCAAGACAGTGAAACTAGAGGAGAGAGAGAATTAGGCATTATAGTGAGGTGAAGAATAAGGGTGAAGGAACTTGAGAGGAATAGATTCCCCTTCCAAATTTCCATCAAGGAAACCATAAGACAAGAGGAGAAGGAGGTCAACACTATTTAGAGTCCTTGATTGAAACCCAATACAAATTAAATCCCTATATAAATTTGATAAGTTTTTTTCACATACATGGCTAGGAAATTATCAGTAGAGTTCATAATTGAAAAAATAAAATTCATTAAGGTGAGGGGAAAATTGAACCCAAATAAAGGAGGAGAAAATTAACTTATAAGAATATCATTTGAGTTGTATCCAAAAGTATTAAATATATCTTTGCTATAATAATTCTAGGGGATAGAGATTTTTGAAGCTTCTTTTTATTAAAGTTATAATTCTACTTAAATCTAATTTTTTTTATACAATTTTAACTAGAAAGTTAATTTGAATTGATGTGGGATAGTAGGATAGATTCACATAAGAGGCATAAAATTTCAAATAATGTATGGATATTTTCTTTCTTCAATTAAAAATTACATTTGAATATTTTCAATATCATAATTTTGTTAGGAATAGTTCATTATATTACCCAATAGTTCAATATTGTAAGTTTGGGGAGTGATGAGAGCCAAAATGTTCTAATTTTTAACCACTTTTCATTGATAATTAACCACCAAATTAATCAAAAACCCATGTAAATCATTTTTTTTTCTTTTGTAAAATATGAGATTAATTTTTTTATGGATAAAATATTAGTTTTCAATGATTTATTCATATTAAGATATAGTTAAAAGACATAATTTTTTTATGAGAACAAGAATTTAATTTTTCAAAGGATTTTTGTTCTGATTTTAATTTTTTTTTATTTCCATTTATGAAGAAAATTGAACATATCCTACATTTAATTCTATGTTTACAATGTGTTAGTAAAATATTGAGAAAAATAGTAAAAGAAATAGACTATTCTGTATCATTTGACCATTTCATAAAACCAATTGTGAGGCATACAATCAACCATAAGAATGGGTCAGATCAACTGAGCATGAAAATTTTTTAAATGACTGAAGTGATCACACATCAATCCAAGATCCACGATAAGTAAAAAATATAGATAATAGTGGCTCCAAGATACCAAAAGAGTAAAATATATTGAAAATGGGTGATTTTGATACACTTTAACCTCAATTTATCATTCACTTTAAGTGACCACATGACCAACTATGTTAAAAATTCAGTAAAGATTTATAGTTACTATAAAAACAAATACAAGTGATTGTGATCATGGATCGACCACAAGTTAAAATAGGTTGACCTTGAATTTCCTTTATATGTCTGGTCCAATGGTTTTCAAATTTTGGGGAAACTACAGAAAAAAAATATGAATTTTTGGAGACTATAAAATATGACCTCAAATAAAAATAAAAAACAATTCTCACATCTCATCCAAATCTATGAGAAATTCTTGAGAATCCACATAGTGTGCATCTAGTGGATGAAGATAATAGAGATCTTGTATAGAATGTGAGAAAGATATAATAATCATGATGATTTGTAACTGAAGAATCATGAACCTTGATCTAGAAACATTTTTATCATCCAAGGAAGAAGGAGAATGTGATCTTTCAGCACTAAATTCAAGGAAGATGAAGAAGGGTGTGACGATGCATATAAATATGATTCCCCTCCACAATTTATATGATTCCACTCATTCCAATCATAGATATGATTTTATAAGTTTTTAATATTAACACTTTATGTTCTCTATTAATCTATTTTTTTCCTATCTTTATCCTTTCTACATGAATATTCCTTTTGCACAATAGTGGAAATTCTCAATATTTAATTCGTGATGGAAGGAAGCCCCAAGGATCATCTCGTGGGTGAAAAATAGTGAACCTAAGTTCAGCCACATGGATTAATTTATTCTATATTATTCTAATGATATCATGAGAGTGAGAGTATAAGGAGATAATTTAACATCATGTATCTTTCATTCCCAATTACTTCCAAACTATTGAATAGTCTTTTCTCTCCCATTATTCCTATTGCTATTTTACAAGGGGAGAAGTTGTTTGGGAAGTTGATGAGATAATGATTTTTACCTATTTTATAGAGTAATGAGTTGATTACTTAGGTGATTCATCCTAAGTGTGATTTTTATTCATGTAGTTTAGGTAGTGATTCTTTGTGCATTTGATTAGAAAACATAAAGAGTGATATTAGGATTCAAAGTAGTAATATAATGAAGGGTCAAAATGGTTCAATCGGGGGTGTATCCCTTTCATGAATTGAATTTTTTTCTAAATTATTTAATTTTCTTCAATTGAGTTATAAATTAATCCATCCACCAATTATTTTCATACTTTAAAAAATAAGAAAACAAAACAAACATAATGTTTTAAGATAGTGAATTTTGAAATGCCCAAATACTAGAGAGATGACCTTGGTCATCCACTAGGATGAATTCCATGTTTTATAAATTTTATATTATTAGTCCACATGATATGCATTCCATTTTTATAGAGAAAACAAATTTTTATTGATTTTATTGTGTGATTATAGAGGAAAATTATCTACATCCTATATGTTCTCTTTTATGAGAAGTTTCTATTAAAGGACTAAAACCTGGCTGATAAAATTTTTAGGGAAATGAATTGACTATTAAAGTCCTAATTGATCTGAGTAATTACATCAGGTGTGAAAATTTTTTTATAACTCATATATAATTTCTAAAAGTCTAGAGGTGAGTAAAATGAAAGATATGTTAGAGATTTCAAAGACTACCAGATCTTGGGTAGGATGACTAGTGCTTTTAGATTTTGAAAAAAAAATTCTAAAAATGAGATAATTTAAATGAGGAGATAAACCATATTTATAATAGTAATATATAGTTTTTGGGATGATATGGAAAATCTAATTTATTGGATGTAGAAGAAACAGAATTCTTAGAATAAGTAACGTCACTCAGTGACTCAAAATAATAAAATCCCACAATTGATGAAGATATTTTTTCATTGAAGTTCAAGAAAATATAGGAATTGATTTATTTATACAAAGGTAAATGAGAAATTAAGAATAAGTTATTTTACCAATTTAAGTAAGAGGTTTATAGAAATAAGTTTTTCAATCCATAGATGGTGGTTAGTGGATTTCAATTAAATGAAGAAGTCAATTTCTTAGTGATTTAATCTCTAGTGGTTTAACATGAAACTATCATTAAAGTTCTAAACATGGTCTCATTGTGAGTTATATACTTATAGAAGATGTATGTAAAGACATATTTCCTTACTTGAATGTTAGAGTAAGAAATTTACATGAAATAACTAGTAGGTTTCATATAACAAGGGAACAAAATTTGGTTTGTAAGCTGATGAAAATTATTTATACACTAAAGAAATTTCCATGAAAATATAATTAGATTTTTTATTATTTAATATTTTAATATGTATTAAAAAGGTGAAACATAGACTGCTGTTATTACTAGAAGTCATGGAATGATGGGAAATTCAATTTACTCCTCTTATATATAAATGAAATATTTCTAGTGGGTCTAGAGGTTTCATGAATTCCATAGATGAATATTAAGTTATTTGGATTATTCAAGATAACATATCTTAAATAATCCAAAATATTTTAGGGATGAGTATTGAAAAGGATAGAAAAGAGAGTAAAATTGTTTTATAATTGAAATACTAAATTTGGAAGATCCTTGAAAATTTTGGAATTACCTAATGTAAGCCTTTATCAACCCATATTTCCAGACACATCAAATTATCTAAGTCACAGGCATCATCAATTAAAGATAAGGATTCATAAATAGAGAAAATTTTATTCAAATCAGTAGTATAATGTTTGATGTTTTTAATGATTTATAATCATACAAATATATTTTTTGTGTAGGTTGTAAATTAATTTATATTTTACCCTAAAAAATAACACTAGAATTTCATCAATTGGAACATCAGATACTTGTAAGGATCTAATTAATTTTCTCTACGATTTGTGGAAGAATATATGTTACATGTATTTTTAGATGTGGACTTTACTGTAGACTTAGATACACAAAATAGTTTGACTATATTTTTATTCACCTATAGAGAAAACAATCTGTTGGATTCCATGGCTGTAAGAAGTTGTTATTATAAATATAATGGAAGTGGAATATATAACTACAATAGAATCATAGAATTAGTTATTTTGGTTGATTGTTTTTTTGAATAGGCATAGGAGAAGTCAGGAGCGTTGAGTTTTATGTTGTGATAATCATAATATAATACATTTTTCATAGAATACCTTATTATATGAATGAATTAAGTACATCAACCTAAAGTGACACTTAATCTAGAACATGATGGAGGAAAAAGTTTTATATGTATGAAAGGTATCTAGAAGACAAAATGTAGTGAAAATGATCACTAAATAATTAAATCAATAAAATCTAGGGTAACATCATGCCTAAATGGGACTTGGGTGGATGGAAGGAGGTTGTATAATACTATATAATGAAAAGATTAAGGATTTTTTTTTGTTTTTCCAAATTGTTGGAGACTTTATAAAATTTACCCTAAATATTATTCAAGTGGGAGATTGTGGGACTATGATTTTTGGTTTCAATTCATCGTATTCTCATTCACTAAATGATGCATCAGATTAGTGTATATACAGTGTTATTAGAACCTCTCTATGAGAAAGTGGTACCATAATAATTTTTATATTTAAATAGAACTATGGATGATGAAACATTTGTTGAAACCGAAGTCTATGACATATGTAAATGGGGAGAATAATTTTATCAAGGCACAGAACTTTGGTATTATATTGGAAAAAACTTCAATAACCATTATTTACATCTTAAATCGGTGCTTACTCTGACCAAATTTTGAAAATGTTCCATATAAGATGTATTTTGGTATGAAGTTGAAATTTAAAAGCTTAAAGGTATTTGATAGACACTTTTGCATAAATATCAAGGAAATTCACTTGTGTAAATTCAATGAAAGAGATGATGGGGGAATATTTCATAGATATAAACCAACTATAAAAAGTTATTTATGTTAGAATAAGAATCTATGGAATATCATTGATATATTTGATATAATTGTTTTATAAAAGAGAAATATATTAGAAAATTCAATAAATATTGATGATTAAGTGGGTGAATCTCTTAGATAGGGTTTTGGATGGAATGGGAATATTCCAAACACAAAATTATATTTTTAAAACTCTTATGATGATTTTAAAATATCTAGCGATGAATATAATCTAGTTTATAGTGGATATAATTTCATAAGTTTTGTGAAACATGTAGATACAGATAACATTATTGGATATAGTAACAAGGGTTTTCAAACCTAGAGGTTTTTTATAAATTCAAAATCACACAAACTTACTTTCTCATGCTGGACCAAAAATTATGAATGAAAATTTACAAAATGATAATTGGATAGAAATTATGGAAGAAGTGTTAATCAAATTATTTTAGAATTAAAATTGGGAATTTATATCACATCCTAAATGAGTCTTTAAAAATATGATCAATGAGGAATTTAAAGTAGCCTGGAACAAACCTTGTCCTTTTACAAAGAAAACACTCAAATTCAATGTACAAATTTTTCTGAGACTTTTTCTCCGGTAAAAAGGCTTAAAAAATATAGATTTTTCTTATAATATGTGGTCAAATAAATTATTTTTTTTCAAATGGACATTAAATAAATATTTCTAAATGATGTAATTGATAAATAGGTCAAAATTTATTAGTCAAAAGTGTTTTCCCTAGATGGAAATAGTTCTCAAGTTTATAAGATGAATAAGTCCTTGTATGAGCTTAAAAATAACCTTGAGGATATTATTTGAAGATAGAAAAAGCGTAAAGTTCATGAAATTCATGAAAGGAAAAGTGGATTCTAATATTTAATTCATGGGATATGACCCAAAATCACTCATTATGATTGTGTATATCAATAACATTATTTTTTTATATAATAAGGAACAGACTTGTAAGGAATTGTTTATATGAATAAAGAGAAAATTTTATATGTGGATGATTAGTGAAATAAAGGAGTTATTGTTATTTTAAGTCACTGAAAGAGTAGGATCAATTTTTCTATAACAATAAAAGTACACTCATGAGTTTTTAAATAAGTTTGGAAACAAATAATTGAGAGAGGACTCTACTCCTATAGCATTTGGGACCATTTTTTCCATTGATGAATAAGGAATGTGTGTGGATTAAATAGAGTTATAAAGTATAATTGGTAACCAATGATACTTGGAAGTGTATAGACAAGATATCGTATTTATGGTTACACTTTGTGCATGATTCCAAAGTAATCCCAATAATTCTCATATTATATTAGTGATATATATCTTATTCTATATCAATGGGAATATAATGTTATGTTTGAGCTATAAAAATAACACATTCTTTCATATTTATATATTTTTATATGTAAATTGGGCATGAAATGTTGTGATCAAAATTCTACTTCTAGAGGTGTATTTTTCGTTAGTGGAAGATCCATTTCATAGAAATCCAAGAAAAAAAATTTTGTCTCATTAAGAACAATGGATGTTTAATTTGTTATGGAATCTAAATCATCAACAAAAATGATATTGATTAAGTCAGATATTGATGAAATTAAGGTGTATAATTCATACCCATTTATGATAAGGGGTTATAATCAAAGTTCAATCAACATGTTAAAAAATATGGTATCATATTTGCGATCAAAGGGTATTGGTATCAAGTGACACTCTATCAATTAGAATGTGGAACATGGTGATATTTTATTCAATTATGATTTAAAAAAATAAAATTTTTTGGATATCTTGATGATACCTATAAAAACATATGCCTTCAAGAACTAAAGATTATTTTTAGGATTTTATTCTCTCATAAAATCCCTATATGTTTTTATTCTTCAATTTCCCTCTTTCTTTCCTTTTCATAAATTGAAAATCTAAAGAATACAAACTAATATATTCTTGAAAATGGGTAGATAGTAGAGATTCTTATTGTAGGTGATGATCATGGTGGATATGCATTGAAAAGAAGTAAAGTTTCACTTTTAGTTATAGAATTGATATATTGGTAGTTAATGCTTGGAGAAGTGCTATTTTTTTATCTCATGTTACCGAAAACATGAAAGGGGGAGATTTAAGATCCCTCATGAAGTGAATTGACAAACGGGGGTTGTGAGTTGTTTTCAATCAATACATGGTTGATAGAGAATTTATATTTCACTAACTGATAGAGTACTCTCAAAAATACCATTCTATACTATGGTATAGAGTTTATTTGACCTTCATATTGGAAGAATTATGTGACTTATTTTTTTACAAAATTCATTCATTATTTCTATATGTGTTCTTGTATTGTATTTAGTTATAAAATTTTCATGGATGAGTTGGATTATAATTAGAACGGACATATAATTCCAAGAAAAGGAGGTTTACATAGGAATATCAAGACATAATGTGAAGGGTGATGATCACACTGAAATAGGTTGAGTTTGAAAGAAACATTAATCATATGTAGATGCATAATGATCTAGTAATACATGTTGTGTATTTAAAGAGATAATTTATAGGATCCATATACTCTTATATAAAAGAGTAATTCTATGACATGAAGAGTTACATCGTGAATATTTTCTAAAGGAATTGTAGAGATGTAATTACTCTATGATATGGAGACTGTTAAAAACTAGTAAAACATGGATTTAGAGGCCGAATGGACTAACACCACAATCCAATGAATCATGATATAAAGGAAACAATCATGTTGTGGTGACATAGCTTGTGAATATTTGTTTCTTCATTGGATTTAACGAAATAATGAGACCATGTTATAATGCAAGTGGTCATGCAGTAATGGATGTGGGGATTCTATGGATCTAGTCAAAGATTTAGAAAGATTTATTTTTTATTCCTTTTATGAATTACCATCATTCTATAGTTAAATTTTTCATTATGAAATACATGAGAAATCTATAAATGTGAAGAGTATTCCCTGGACAAATTTATGATGAAAAGTATAAGAAACATTATGATAATTGGATACCCATTCTAGGGATATTTTATCTATAATTAAGGAGAATAAAAACTATGAGGAAATTGAAAAAAATTTAAGGAACTTAAGTCAAGAATAAATGAATGATAATGTTCTTAATCCTCATATTTCTCTCTCGTAATCATATTTCAAGACTATATTCCTTCTTAATGTAACACCCCAAGTTTCCTCGGTATGTTTCCTTTCGAATAATGCAATGGCATGCATTGTACGCAACTTCGAGATTTTAACACACCATAACCAATCAAACTAGCCGTTATGAATAGTAATACCTACTTTTTGAAATCATATATATTTTATATTTCAAAATGGACTTCATTTTTGGATTCGTAATATCTAATTTATCCTAAGGTGAAATTTTGGTACTTTTCGGATAACTTTCATATTTTGATGAATAGTGAAAATTACTAAATTTTAATTAAAAACAACTTTTTTAATCAAAATAATTAATAGTGATAAATTATTAATTTTAGTAGTTTTAAAGTATATTTAGAATATATTTTTACCATTTAATATAATGTTGGTCATTGGACATAATTTTACAATTAAACCGAACATAAACAAGTGTCAATCTTTTGATGGTTATTATCTCTTTAAAACACGCTTTTTGTTTTGACAGTGGGAATTAATTTTAAATTAATTTCTGCCACTTCTGTGTTTTGAATTTAGGAAAATGTATTACATATTTGGAATCAGGATGTTCAAATTGTGTAAATAGGTAACTTTTATTTTTAGACATTTTGAATAATTACTGCGGTAAATATTTTATTTACCATGGTTAAGGGTAAATCCGGTAAATAAGGGTTAAAAATAATATTATAATAATACTAAATTACCCTAAAACGTGTCTTAACCCTATTGGTTGATACATGGTCGACCATGGGCATCTTTGGGTCTATTTTGGGACCCCATGGATCCACTTGTAAGTGGTAATGACACTTTATTTTAATTAAGTTAAAATAAATACAAAAATGACACAAGCATATATCTTTTAAAAAAACAATTGTTACAGAGGGTTATATATGTTCGATTTTAGATTATAAATATTCCTTAGAAATATAAAAAGATTTCCTACATAATTATATTTTATTTATAATTTTTAGACATTAAATAATTTAATTTATTTATGACACAATGATGATGCAGTAATTACTATAATAGTGAAAAATCAAAATAATTGATATTACAAATACCCAAATAAATATAATATGAAACTTTTAATGAATTAAAATAATTTTCTAGGATAATAGTATATATTATTATTGATTTAATTTACCTTTTTAGAATTAATCAATCTGTTATGAGTTTCACAAAAATCAACTATTGAATAGTGTCAAAATTGACATAAAATAGTTTTTAAAATAAATATTATATTATTAATTGATATTAAATTCCTAAAAATATAATGTTCGGCCAAGAGACTTATATCATGATAGGTGTATCATTAATGGACCACTTGGGGGTCGCTTGGATGTATTTAGTAAGTTTATTAACCATATTATATAAAAATACAAAGAGACATTGTAAAAGTGAAACTAATTAACTTAGAGTTAATACTTAAAGATAAGGTTAATATAAGTACCCAAACCTGTCTAAATTCTATTGGTTGAGTTGTTTTCGACCCATCCCCACCTTAACCTTTTAATAGTAAACTTTGGAGCCATTGGAAACCGAATATGAATTTATTATAAACTAATATCTCTAGCTTTTCCAAAGGTGCCCCTCACCCCTCTTATAAAAGGGCACTCCTCCTTCTCATTTCTTCACACCATCAAAGCCCTTTTGTTCGGCCAAAACCTGCCAAAATACTATCTAAACTTACCTCACTACAACCTAGAGGCCTTAGTTTGATCAGAAATCCAACCTAAGGAGCCCTTTTGATCAAATCAAAAGGATGAACCCGAAGAAGAGGTAATGTTTTCACCACCCCTTTTCAAGTTCCTTTCTTCTTCCAATTCCTCTTTCTTTGTTATTTCCATTATAAAATAATAACTCCAGTATCATATATATACTGTGATTTTATTATAAATATGGTACAACCATATTCAGTATTCTATCCATCCTTTGAATAACATGTCACCATACGTGCGTACGTACGGCTTACCGTCTCCACGTCGTGGTGTAATTGTTATTCAATATATTATTATTTGGATGGGTATAATAATGATGTGTAACTCATGTAAATAATAAATATAACATGATAATGATTCTATATATATGATATAAAATCCAATTATATATTATTTTAATATCAAAAGAATGATATTGTCGCTCGTGCGTATGTACGGACTACAGTCTCCACGAACGCGATGAAATTCATTGTCCATCATATCCATTCAAGTATAATTATAATTTGATGATTTAAAAATAGTATCTAAGGACTTGATATCATTATTGATATGAATAATATACATCCCATTAATAACGAATATGGCTCACATAACAAAGAATATAAAGTAAAATGAACCCGTTAACACCCGAAATGACGATAATTCTAAGATATTATTAACAAATCAATGTTAAAAGATCATATATGATATCATATTAAAGTAAATGATTCTTGTATTATTCAATAACAATTATTTCACCATTATACAGGAGTTAAACCTACCATCAACCAAGGAAAAGTACAAGGTAAGGGATTTTCTTATCTCACTTTCAATTCCGTGAGATTTCCATTTTTCGCCACTAAATTATTGAAAGTGGTGTATTGTGTACTGCCATTTGATATATATTCATGATTCTATTTATATTCATGTTATTCTGTAAATCATTTGGTGGTTATTAACTTTTGTCCATACGACTCAGTTGATTAACGTGGTATGGGGTTTCTTATCTCACTTTTAATTTCGTGAGATTTCCATTGATCACCACTTAATTATTGCATGTGGTGTATGTGTACTGCCCATGATTGTATTCATTTTGTAATATACTTTAATTTATGGGTATTTACATCATCATGGTATGATACTTCTTTCATGGGTGTATGTTTCGTATGTTACCTAATCGGTAATGGAATTTGAGATTTCAATTCCCACTCATTTGGCTTTACGCATATTTCATTGATTATATTACTCCAATATTATGTGTGGAATCGCTATTCATTTGATTATGTCTTAATTTCCACTCCCATTTCTGTGGATATACTTATGATACACATAATCACTCCATTGATAAATTCTCAAGTGATCGGTATGAACTTGATAAGAGTAATTTTAACTCAATCTCCATTTGTTGAGTTAAATATCCAATTCATTGGTGTTGTTTTTACAAGAATATGTGTGAATTTCATCTGATTGATTTACACTAAATGTCCAGTCATATTGAGTGTATTTATATTTTTCACACATAATTATGTCGTTGATTTATCCTTAACCTATGTATACGACCTTTATGAGAGATTTCATCTCAATTTACATTCCATTGAGACTTCTTTGTTGATATACACCAAATCAGTTTTAGGTGGTGTATATAATGCACTTTGACATAGTATATCATGAATCCCTTTATTCTCATGATATTACAAAGTTTTGATTACCTCAATTATTTGTATTCAAGTCTCTCTCTTTTGGTTATAAACTCTAACTAAGATACCATTTTTAAATGTTTTAAAGACTTATTCTTCTAAATCTTTCTCATTAATGTCCATGTTTTAAAAAATGGTTTTAAGGATTTATTTATATGGACATTAAAGTTTTAAAATTAAAACTCCTTTTAAAAAGTTTCAAAGTGGTATGGGACACTTTGATTCAAAAATCTATTTTTAAATGGATTCTTGACAATTAGTGTGACTTTTAAATGTTTTCAAGAAAAGGGGGATATTTCTCTCAAATAGTTTTGATGATTATTTTCATCTATGTCAACATCCTTCATTATTCTTGATTGAGGTTAATGTGATACAATACAATCTTCCATATTGTATCGAATGAGTTATGTTTGACTGTGGATGTGCTGTTGTTATACCATTCATGGTTTGTGGTAAAAGTATTGAAATTTCGTATGCTATTTTTAATACGAATGTTTATGTTATGTTTAAACATGTTCATATGAGGAATGCATTGGACTTAATAAGTGACGGGTGGAGCCCGCTATAGCTCCTCGATGCATCGGTAGGTCTCATGAGACAAACTAGTGTCTTGGCACAAGGCCTTGGCAAAATCTTATTTGTAGTCTTGGCACGAGGCCTTGGCTATGTGGTTATGATAGTCTGGCATTATGCATTCCATCATTATGAAAGTGGTTATTGATATTGCATGTGATCATTCGACTAGTAGAATATCCATGTGAGTAAGTAAATGGAATTATTTCATTTTACCTTTGCCATTTTATGCTGAAGTTCAAGTTTAAAAGGCTTTTGTTTTAGTTATAAATTGCCTTAAGTGTTTATGCTTATTTATGAAAGCTTCTGCTATAATTTTATCCTTACTGAGCATCTGAGCTCACCCCTTTCAATGTTTTATTTTTCCCAGGATTATGAAGAAGTAATTTATGAATGACCTGCAGGGATAGTATGAGGGGATATGAAGACAAGATGTTTTTTTATGATGTAATGTAAAAAAATTATGGATGTATCTAGTTATTCCAAGGCTACTAAACTAATCGGTATTTCGAGACTTGATCTTTCTCGCGATCATGCCAATGTTATGTAATAATGCACCAACTCTAGGTAACTAGGGTCGGGGCGTTACAGTTGGTATCAGAGGAAGTTTAGTACAAACCTTGGAAGATAGATTTAGATAAACCCTGATTAGAGTACGTAGACCTAAGATGAACTTTGAGGATTAGTATAAAAGAACTTCCTAGAATTTTGGTATTGTAGAGATTTTGTGAGTTTTCTGAGAAATACATCCCTGTCTAGATACGAGCAGGTAGAGGCGGCTCTGGCATAGATGTACCTAGGGGTAAAACCCGAAAACACCGCTTTGAGCTAGACTTGAACGGGAACTGGTGCACGACAACGGGCCTTGCTGCACTCTTGGTTACGACACTCCCGGGGGATATGCTTTGGTAAATTCACAAGATTAGTATAAACCATTATTAAGGGAATACAAAAAAAATGCCCCTATGAATATATGTCGGCAAATAGATAGTGGATAACCTAGATTTTAACATAGGGTACCCCAAGTTAGGATATATTACTCAATTACAAGATTATCCTATTATGTCTATTTTTTTTACATTCTTATTAGATAAGTATTCAAAAACCCTAATTGTATTTTCCTTTGTTAGTTGAAACATGAAGGGAGCAAGATCACGAACAACTCTTCTCTCTCTTCCTGAAGAACTACTTACAATTATTATCCAGAAGTCATGCGCAGATGATGTTGAAACTTTTTCAAATGTCCAAGTTACATGCAAACAACTTTATGAGACATCCAATACCTCTATCATTGCACGATTCTTTCAAGGATCAAGTACCGACTATGGGATAATGTTGCGCTCTCAACTTTCTTACCACGCTAAGCGTGGGAAGTACCATCAGGGTCTTTTCAAATTATTCACTTTATCTCAAAATTACGATGCACTAAATTATTTTCTAGATGCTGCAGAGGAGGGAGACCTTCGAGCAGCCTATATGTATCAAATTATATATTTATGTCTTTTGGGATATACGAAAACTGATTTACCAAAACCTTATTTTGAAATATTTTGAAGATGAATCAGTGAGAATTTTTCTAAAAAAACATGTTAAAGACGATGTCTCAAAATTATACATAAGAAATACCTATTTTTTTATGATGCATCGATGCTTCCATCGATATAATCCAAAATGGATGAGGAGTTTTTGGGTAAAGGAAGTAGATGATTTTGAAAAATTCCTGAGGTACCATTGTGACACATGAACGCATTCTACCAAAAGGCAAATTCGCCTAGTCTCTCCAGAGTTCATGTTGTGATCCACATACCTCTAGTGACAAAATACATGCCTGACCCGATGCATGTACTCACCTATGAAGAATTATAACTGGAACTCGATCTATATTATTGTGGAGAGCCTATAAGAATTCTTCATACTAAAGATCAAGTGTTGAGAAACCGGATGACTTGTCTGGTAAAAGATCTATGGAGAAATCATAAGATGAAAGAGGCAATGTGGGAACCCGAGGAACATATGATGAAGAACCTATGTAGAAATAAATGGATGGTGAAATGTTTAAAAGTGTTAGTGCTCTTTATTGATGGGATTACTTTGGAATAATTTTCTCTTGTATGTGTAAACCTGCAATTTATCATGTGAAAATGATATCTGAGGAAGAATTATCTTTTCTGTTGCGGATATAGTTATAAATAACCATTTGGTCTTATATGATCATTGGGTTTGAGGAAATTATAAGTTATTATAATTTGGGATGAAAATTCAAGGTATGATATAACATTTGTGATTAAATTATGTTATTTTGAGGAATTTATCTCATTTTGGTAATATTATAAAATATAGTTTTTGAAAAAGGACAACACGTAGACCGTGTGACAACCCGTCGCGTCGGACAAAGCTGTTGGAATCGAACCCACAACCAAAGTGCGATTGGGATTTATCGCCTACCACTGGACTACGTGAAGTCCCTGGTTAATGTGACTATTTTTTTGTTAAATGATTTTATTGATCAATAATAAGATGATTTGGGTTCTTATGTCTTATCAAATGAATACCCTTGGTATAGGAAAATGATTTGGTGATTAAGTGATAAATGTTATTTTGGAAGATGTTCGCTTTGTTGGAAACACTATATGTCCAAGGAAAATAGAATACAATGGGGTTTTATTTGTAGAGTAATGGTGGATTTTTATCTACGTTTTTATTGTTGATTTATAGTGATTTGGGTTATTTATGGAAATTATTAACCTATAACAGAGAATATGTGATGATGTTAATTACTTTTAAGTATGTGACTTTAAGAGTATTTGATGTCATTTGGAGATACAATGTAACATGGGAGACTACATAATCAAATTCTTCTATGATTTGGGTTTCAATATTAGTTTGGATTATATTAAAGGATTTTAAGGACAATTGGTTATTGAATGGTATCTATTTAACTTTGGGGTATTGTTGGTTTAATTTTAGAAATTAAGATTAGTGCATATTTATCTCAATGAATATCCTTTTGGGGGATCATTATATCATTCACTAACCATTTTGGTTTTGATTAATCTTCAAAGACAATGTAAATATATGGTTTATCCTGCATGGATCATGTGATTCTATAGAAGTTTATTCTAACTCTTCCAGTGTGACCAAGTCTTCTTGAATACTCATCGTTTAAAAAAAATTGAGTTAGTGGTGGAAATTTATTAAAGAATGAAAATTTACTTAAAATGTAAGTATATCTCATAATTTTCTTAGTCAATATCATAAATGAATTACTCTTCCTTATGTAATGTAACTTTAAAAAAAATGTTGTTCGTTTACTTTCCTACTAGGAGACTAATGGTCGTTTGTCCCAACACAAGTTTGTGGTTTTCTCATTGTTAACTTTATCCTGATCATGATTCCTATCCCTCTCCATCAGAACTTGACACTTAGTTTATCATCCATATCCATGTTTTCTTACATGGAATCCTAGTATGGGTTATCTTGGATGACCCTTATACCTCTCTTTCTTTCTTTTAAAGTGATAGTTTTATTGACTCTTTTTCCGATGTGGGACTTTCCATTATATTCCCAAGAAAAATTTTAAAAATTGCAAGGATGCAATTTATTGAAGGAGGGGAGAATGTAACACCCCAAGTTTCCTCGGTATGTTTCCTTTCGAATAATGCAATGGCGTGCATTGTACGCAACTTCGAGATTTTAACACACCATAACCAATCAAACTAGCCGTTATGAATAGTAATACCTACTTTTTGAAATCATATATATTTTATATTTCAAAATGGACTTCATCTTTGGATTCGTAATATCTAATTTAGCCTAAGGTGAAATTTTTGTACTTTTCGGATAACTTTCATATTTTGATGAATAGTGAAAATTACTAAATTTTAATTAAAAACAACTTTTTTAATCAAAATAATTAATAGTGATAAATTATGAATTTTAATAGTTTTAAAGTATATTTAGAATATATTTTTACCATTTAATATAATGTTGGTCATTGGACATAATTTTACAATTAAACCGAACATAAACAAGTGTCAATCTTTTGATAGTTACTATCTCTTTAAAACACGCATTTTGTTTTGACAGCGGGAATTAATTTTAAATTAATTTCTGCTACTTCTGTGTTTTGAATTTAGGAAAATTGATTCCATATTTGGAATCAGGATGTTCAAATTGTGTAAATAGGTAACTTTTATTTTTAGACATTTTGAATAATTACTGCGGTAAATATTTTATTTACCATGGTTAAGAGTAAATCCGGTAAATAAGGGTTAAAAAATAATATTATAATAATACTAAATTACCCTAAAACGTGTCTTAACCCTATTGGTTGATACGTGGTCGACCATGGGCAACTTTGGGTCTATTTTGGGACCCCATGGATCCACTTGTAAGTGATAATGACACTTTATTTTAATTAAGTTAAAATAAATACAAAAATGACACAAGCATATATATTTTAACAAAACAATTGTTACAGAGGGTTATATATATTGGATTTTAGATTATAAATATTCCTTAGAAATATAAAAAGATTTCCTACATAATGGTATTTTATTTATAATTTTTAGACATTAAATAATTTAATTTATTTATAACACAATGATGATGCAGTAATTACTATAATAGTGAAAAATCAAAATAATTAATATTAAAAATACCCAAATAAATATAATATGAAACTTTTAAAGAATTAAAATAATAATCTATGATAATATGATATATTAGTATTGATTTAATTGACTTTGTTCGAAGTAATCAATCTGTTATGAGTTTCACAAAAATCAACTATTGAATAGTGTCAAAATTGACATAAAAGAGTTTTTAAAACAAATATTATATTATTAATTGATATTAAATTCCTAAAAATCTAATGTTCGGCCAAGAGACTTATATCATGATATGTGTATCATTAATATACCACTTGGGGGTCGCTTGGATGTATGTAGTAAGTTTATTAACCATATTATATAAAAATACAAAGAGACATTGTAAAAGTGAAACTAATTAACTTAGAGTTAATACTTAAAGATAAGATTAATATAAGTACCCAAACCTGTCTAAATTCTATTGGTTGAGTTGTTTTCGACCCATACCCACCTTAACCTTTGAATAGTCAACTTTGGAGCCATTTGAAACCGAATATGAATTTATTATAAACTAATATCTCTAGCTTTTCCAAAGGTGCCCCTCACCCCTCTTATAAAAGGGCACTCCTCCTTCTCATTTCTTCACACCTTCAAAGCCCTTTTTTTCGGCCAAACCCTGCCCAAATACTATCTCAACTTCCCTCACTACAACCTAGAGGCCTTAGTTTGATCCGAAAGCCAACCTAAGGAGCCCTTTTGATCAAATCAAAAGGAAGAACCCGAAGAAGAGGTAATGTTTTCACCACCCCTTTTCAAGTTCATTTATTCTTCCACTTCTTCTTTCTTTGTTATTTCCATTATAAAATAATAACTCCAGTATCATATATATACTGTGATGTTATTATAAATATGGTAAAACCATATTCAGTATTCTATCCATCCTTTGAATAACATGTCACCATACGTGCGTATGTACGGCTTACCGTCTCCACGTCGTGGTGTAATTGTTATTCAATATATTATTATTTGGATGGGTATAATAATGATGTGTAACTCATGTAAATAATAAATATAACATGATAATGATTCTGTATATATGATATAAAATCCAATTATATATTATTTTAATATCAAAAGAATGATATTGTCGCTCGTGCGTATGTACGGACTACCGTCTCCACGAACGCGATGAAATTCATTGTCCATCATATCCATTCAAGTATAATTATAATTTGATGATTTAAAAATAGTATCTAAGGACTTGATATCATTCTGGATATGAATAATATACATCCCATTAATAACAATATGTCTCACATAACAAAGAATATAAAGTAAAATGAACCCGTTAACACCCGAAATGACGATAATTCTAAGATATTATTAAAAAATCAATGTTAAAAGATCATATATGATATAATATTAAAGTAAATGATTCTTGTATTATTCAATAACAATTATTTCACCATTATACAGGAGGTAAACCTACCATCAACCAAGTAAAAGTACAAGGTAAGGGATTTTCTTATCTCACTTTCTATTCCGTGAGATTTCCATTTTCGCCACTAAATTATTGAAAGTGGTGTATTGTGTACTACCATTTGATATATATTCATGATTCTATTTATATTCATGTTATTCTGTAAATCATTTGGTGGTTATTAACTTTTGGCCATACGACTCAGTTGATTAACGTGGTAAGGGGTTTCTTATCTCACTTTTAATTTCGTGAGATTTCCATTGATCACCACTTAATTATTGCATGTGGTGTATGTGTACTGCCCATGATTGTATTAATTTTGTAATATACTTTAATTTATGGGTATTTACATCATCATGGTATGATACTTCTTTCATGGGTGTATGTTTCGTATGTTACCTAATCGGTAAGGGAATTTGAGATTTCATTTCCCACTCATTTGGCTTTACGCATATTTCATTGATTATATTACTCCAAGCTTATGTGTGGAATCTCTATTCATTTGATTATGTCTTAATTTCCACTCCCCTTTCTGTGGATATACTTTTGATACACATAATCACTCCATTGATAAATTCTCAAGTGATCGGTATGAACTTGATAAGAGTAATTTTAACTCAATCTCCATTTGTTGAGTTAAATATCCAATTCATTGGTGTTGTTTTTACAAGAATATGTGTGAATTTCATCTGATTGATTTACACTAAATATAAAGTCATATTGAGTGTATTTATATTTTTGACACATAATTATGTCGTTGATTTATCCTTAACCTATGGATACGACCTTTATGAGAGATTTCATCTCAATTTACATTCCATTGAGACTTCTTTGTTGATATACACCAAATCAGTTTTAGGTGGTGTATATAATGCACTTTGACATAGTATATCATGAATCCCTTTATTCTCATGATATTACAAAGTTTTGATTACCTCAATTTTTTGTATTCAAGTCTCTCTCTTTTGGTTAGAAACTCTAACTAAGATACCATTTTTAAATGTTTTAAAGACTTATTCTTCTAAATCTTGCTCATTAATGTCCATGTTTTAAAAAATGGTTTTAAGGATTTATTTATATGGAAATTAATGTTTTAAAATTAAAACTCCTTTTAAAAAGTTTCAAAGTGGTATGGGACACTTTGATTCAAAAATCTATTTTTAAATGGATTCTTGACAGTTAGTGTGACTTTTAAATGTTTTCAAGAAAAGGGGGATATTTCTCTCAAATAGTTTTGATGATTATTTTCATCTATGTCAACATCCTTCATTATTCTTTATTGAGGTTAATGTGATACAATACAATCTTCCATATTGTATCGAATGAGTTATGTTTGACTGTGGATGTGCTGTTTTTATACCATTCATGGTTTGTGGTAAAAGTATTGACATTTCGTATGTTTTTTTTAATACGAATGTTTATGTTATGTTTAAACATGTTCATATGAGGAATGCATTGGACTTAATAAGTGACGGGTGGAGCCCGCTATAGCTCCTCGATGCATCGGTAGGTCTCATGAGACAAACTAGTGTCTTGGCACAAGGCCTTGGCAAAATCTTATTTGTAGTCTTGGCACGAGGCCTTGGCTATGTGGTTATGATAGTCTGGAATTATGCATTCCATCATTATGAAAGTGGTTATTGATATTGCATGTGATCATTCGACTAGTAGAATATCCATGTGAGTAAGTAAATGGCATTATTTCATTTTACCTTTGCCATTTTATGCTGAAGTTCAAGTTTAAAAGGCTTTTGTTTTAGTTATAAATTGCCTTAAGTGTTTATGCTTATTTATGAAAGCTTCTGCTATAATGTTATCCTTACTGAGCATCTGAGCTCACCCCTTTCAATGTTTTATTTTTCCCAGGATTATGAAGAAGTAATTTATGAATGACCTGCAGGGATAGTATGAGGGGATATGAAGACAAGATGTTTTTTTATGATGTAATGTAAAAAAATGATGGATGTATCTAGTTATTCCAAGGCTACTAAACTAATCGGTCTTTCGAGACTTGATCTTTCTCGCGATCATGCCAATGTTATGTAATAATGCACCGACTCTAGGTAACTAGGGTCGGGGCGTTACACTTAATTCCTTTTTCTTTTTTATAATTAGATAAGAACTTGAATAGTGAGAGTGAAAATATTATTCAGTAAGGATTAAACAATAGATAATAAGGGTAAGATAACCTTATAAAATCTCATATGTCAAGTGTGTTCTTTATTTATCTCTCTTTATTCATCATATCATCACCATCGATATCCAATCACACTAACCGGTGATAGTAAGAAAATTGATTGAGTGTTTTCTTTTTATTAACCACTAATTCACCCCCTCTACCTCATAGTGATGTAATAATAACTCCTAATCATATCACTTATTTCCACTCAATTTTTTAAATCATTTTAAAAAAATTGGATAAAATTTGTTCTATTTGAAAAACCTCCAATTCAAATTCCTATTTTTGGATTTAAAAACAAATATTCATAAATAATTTCATATAAAATACCAAGATAAATTTTCAGAAATAGTTTTATTTTATAAAAATTATTTCTTAAATTAAAAATAATATTATATTAAACATCCCTCTCCAATTTTAGAAAAACATTTATAAAAAATATATATCCAAATCAATCACCTAATAATAGCACATTGTGAATCATATCAACAAACATAACAAGATTCAAATTCTTATTAGTTTATATTTATTTTATCTCTACTAAAAAATATTTCTGGAAATATTAAATAATTGTTAATGATCTATAGTTTTCTTTTTACCAATTTTATCAATGTAAAAATGTAATTTTTCAAAATCAATCACATATATTCATACATGTGTCATGAAGGATTCAGGAATACTGAGAATAGAGGGGTGTGATACCCTTTTAAATTTTCTCTATCTAAACATAATGAAGTTTTCTTGAATCCCTTAATAATATCATAAAAAATACTTTATAATTAATTATTTAAATAAAATAATGATGTATAATATTTTTTGAAATTATATTTTTACTCATTGTTAACATATCAATTCTAAGCATTGGTCTCCTTAATGTTTAATTTCTTCAAAAATCTAAATTAGAATTCCTAGAGAAATATCCACACATGTTTTATGAAGAAATAAATGACATTAATGATACATTATGTGATTCCAATATGGATTTAAGTGATTCATGTCATTTATTCTTGACTATTTATGAAATCTATAAATTTATCTCACTAGAAACTTTCAAGATGTGGGATGAGTCTCTCTAATTTTCTCTTTAGGTCTTAAGAAGAAAGATTAAAAAATGAAAACCTATATCACATATTATTCTATTGAAATTATGGTCAAATATAAAATAATTACACAAATATATTTACTTATAATTTAATCCAAATAAATATAACATGCCACTTCTTAAAATAATTATAAATAAAAACCTATTATTTTAAGCTACATGAGAATTTAACATCATTTATTAAATAAATTATTTATTTATTTATTTCAATTTATATTTGTTTATGTCTTTTATACCATTAACTTAGTCCATATTTTCCAATAATATTTTTTTGGACCTTAAACCATAAAAAACTATGTTTATTCAATAAAATAAAAATATTAAATTATATTATAAATAGAAAAAAATATATATATTCACTCATCTTAAGAATATATAAACACTACATTTTATTTATCCTTTTAAGAAAGAGTAGGTAAACTGAAAATAATATATTCTTTACTTGAACCACTTATGGTTGAATTTATAGACAATATGACTTTAATAAACATCATTCAATAATTATGCAACAAATTTTCTCTTAATCTTAGGTTTAAATAAATCTAATGAGATTCTAGATAAACTAAGAGTGCGTCCCTATATGATATTTTCTCATTTGAATTGGGTCTAACCCATATCCCAATATTTTTATCCAGAAACACTTAATAACCCTCAAAGGAAAAATGATAAGTCATGGTAATAATCACAAGGTTGAATGCATAAAATTTTATATTTATTTTAAATAGAATTATTGTAGTGTTGTAGTGACCCTAGATCATCTACAAAAAAAGTCTCAAATCATTATTTTATAAAGAACTAAAATTTTAAAATAAAAAAATATTAGAGTAATAAGCCTTTTAGTATAAATTATCAAAGAAAAATTATGAATTAAATAGGGAACTAAAAAATTTGATTTGTGAGAGTGTGATCTACCATGGGGAAGTCCCTTGATTCTCATCCTTCGTCACCTTAAGTGAAAGGGTAAAATATATTTTTTTTAAAAAAATTGAAACTATATTTTTAGGTGATTTTATACTAAGATACCACCTATGATTAAGTTGGAAACACAAATTTTTTTTTCAACTACCATTGATAATAATAGGATTTTTCTGATTTAATAACTTAAACTTATCAATGTAACACATTAGTAACTCAATGTTTTATCCATTTTTTTATTTATTTAATATTAAATAATTATAATAACATTCTTATTATTAAATTTTTAATTCAGAATTTATCATATGATTCTATCCACTGAAAAATCCATAAAATAGAAAAGAGGGGAAAGAGTTGAACATGTTCAAATAATAGCATGATATGATTTATGAATTAATTCATGAGGATCTATGTTCCAATTATTATTATGTGAGTTTAACAAAAAAAAATAAACCAAAAGTTAAAATTAAATAATAATTGAATCGAGACCTTGGATTAACGAGATATCTAAAAACACTACATGTTCAAGATTGGGATTACATTAAGGTTTTTCCCCATGGTGATCACAAAGAGTTTAGATCTCCATGAAATGAGAAGGAATAAAACCAAAGGTAAATATAAAATTAAATCACACTTATCTATATATATATTGAATAATAATTTATCAACGAGGTACGGTAGTACTTTTATAAAAAAAAGTTATATTTAAATTTCTCACAAAAGAAGTCAAGGGGATGAGGGATAGGGTGAGCTGTTCATGTTATAATTTTCTCTTAAACTTTAACCATATAGAATACTAATATATGTGTTGAATATTGACTTTAAAATTTGTTTTTTCTATGTAAATTCAAGTTATCTATCAAATTTAAGTGGAATCAACAAAATTAGAGGACCTTATCCTAAGATTTGGTCTGTTTAGAGTAGGTGGGTCCAATTTGTCTCACTCAAATTTACTTTTTTGTGTTGGCATCTATTAGGTATCTTATTATTAGATCCATCCCTTGGTCTAGTTAAATAAATTATATCCCAATGACCTTTTCATCTAATAAAAAATTTATTTTTTCAATTTTTATTAGTTTAAGCAATTTTATTACAATAATATCAAAATATTATCCTATCAAAGATAGTGAATACTCTATTTTTAAATGTGTTTTAAAATAATTAATATTAAATTAAGGTAGAATGAAAAAACATTAAATTATGGGATAATAAAACCCAAAAAAAATTAAATCATGATTGAAAGTATTAAAATATTCGATAAGTCATACTGTAATCAACTAACAACAATGAAAAATTCTAAAAATTTTAACTCCATAATATAATATATTTGTCAAATGATATCACATATAGTTATATATATGTGTGTGTTATATTCCTTTATACTTTATTTATATTCCTATCACATACTAATACAAATTTTTTTTAAACTATCATATACATTGAATTTATTTAGACACTTATATCTTAATAAAAGGGCCAGATATATCTTTTTCCATAACTTTGATTAGGAAAATTTAAACTTGACCATTTAATTAATGGAATACCAGTTATGACGCACTTGAAATGAGCTACTTCGCCATGACTAAAAACATCATAGTTTTATTCTTTCATTTAATTAGATAATACATGATACACATTGATAATGATCTCAAGTCAATGGACTAATAGACATTCTCATAAATTAGAACATCTATTAGCACATTAATTATATAGTATTCTTATTTGTGGTTCAAAACCTATAGACTTACATCTTAGAGACAATAAAGTATAAAAATAATTATAATAAGTAAAAAATATTATATTCCTCCAACATATAATATCAAACATCATCTGTGTTCCATCAAACTGATTTATCTAGACCATTAGTTATAGTTTTAAGCATATTTTTCTTGAATCTCTAGGTTTTCATTATAGTAGGGAACTATTATAACCAATTGTTATAAAAAATAATATAAGTAAATTATCACTTAAATAATATTTAAGTAAAATAAATATGGGATAAGAATATAACATATTTAAACATAATTCATGGTATGTTAATCAAAATTACAAGTTAAAGTTGTTTATATGGAACCAACTCCAACAAACTTCCACTTTCACTCCATCCAACTAGTAACATATCTTAAAAATTAATCTATCACATGATATTTAGGCTTCTGTTAAGGAATTTCTTTAGTCAATGAGACTCCAACATTTAACTTGGTGGATATAATTTTAATGGTGTCTCTGTATTTTTAAATAAAAAATATCAATATATGATATTTTGAAGATATATACATACTAATTCTTTATTTCCATTATAAGTTAATATATACATGGAATTTATAAAATTAAAAACCATAGGGAACTTGGATATTCTATTTATCATTGTATTTTAATTATCCGTATTGTGATATAAGAATAAATTTATCATTATAGAAAATAATGTATACAAGCCCTCTTATAACTAGTTCCTTATCTTCTCCATATATCAATAATATATCCTATTACTTATCTTTATTACCCTATGGTAGTTTTAAATTCTTTATGATGGTTCTCTTCTAAATTTAAAAGTACATATAATGACATATATGATATAACTAATCTTTGAAGAAAACGTATTATAATCATTCTTTATATGATGTGATATGGGAAACAATCCTCTCTTGATTTCTCCATCTTACATCCTTCAATTCCTTATAAATGTATATAATTTGACATAGTTTAAAAAAACACATATATTTATATGTTTAAATTTTGATCTTGATGATATAGATTTTTTTATCTAATAATTTCATAGAGAATATTTTTTTAACTATTTATTAATTGATTAAAATATTAATATCATATTCCCAATAAGAGTATGTATTTAACATATATTAATGGGAAAAATATAGCACACACACTAACATTCTATAAACACACAATCGGATTTTACATTAAATGATACTAAATTCTCTTATGGATTCATCCAAATGAAAATTATATGATCATTATGGTTTCTTTAATCCATAAATTAATCTTTTAAACCTATATTCCTTACTGATCTCATTTTTATTCACAAACTCTTCAATTTTTGTAATATATAAATTTTCCATAGGTCTCTCATTTAGGATATTATATTTGATATCCATATATTGAATCCCATAATCATGGTATGTTTTTATTTACTACCACAAGTAGTATGGGGGTTAATTATCTGTAATTAATAATATTTCACCTTTCTTGATGATAAGAAAATAATATACCTCTATTTTCCCTACTTCCCTATACCTACACAGTATTTTGTGTCTCTTAAATAACATAACCTATTAATTATTGTAGAATTTTTATTTTTTCACTAACTCTTGCTCATATTAAGATTCTACATTAAAGTATATCTTTCTACCACTATTTCTTTTAGAGATATGATCCATTTCTAGATATATGGACTATCTTTCTATAATTACTCTTTTATATGTGATATCATATAAAGATACATAACATGTATTGTGATACAATTTTGTTTATATAAATAGCATTAAAAAATACTCTTCACCTATATTCACATATATCTGATAACCTATGTTTTATTTAAAATTCATATATAATTTAATTTTAATTTTAAATTATTATTATCAAATAATTGATATTATTTTTCAATTACAGGTTGACAAAACAATTCATCAACTGCTCACACCTTCAAAACAATTAAAGAAATTCATTAAAATTTTATTTTATCTAAAATTGGGATTGAAAAACACATGATTCATAACAAATTCACCTGACCTACATGAACAGTGACTACTTCAGGCTATCACTGGCCTTTGGCACTCCTTCCCAAATACTAGATGCTACTAACTAGAAGTGAGGGTTTATGGATAAAATTGATTAAAATATACCCATGGTATCATAACCATCGATAACAAATAAATAACATGAACATATTAAATAATAAGATATCAATGTACCCATATGACATAACAGTAAAGAGAACCCTATAAAAATATATAACGAAAATTTTGAAATAAATGATACATGGTAATTTCATACATAGCATACATTAGAATAGATAACCCACTAAGTCGATCATATTTAAAATAAAAAAAATTACACTAGGATACCTAATACAACACCCTGATGTGAGGTCCTATGTATTTAAAATGGTAATTCAGGACATACATGTGAGTTTATACCATTTAGAGGAGTTTGGGGTGTCAGTATAGCTGGGGAATGAGTCTCGAGAGTCATCTTGAGATCAGGGATTAAATTTTTATGAAAATATATTATTTTGGTACTTTAAATAATTATATAGTTTTTTCTTTGTTATGTATGTTTTACAAAAATTATATAAATAGATGTATTTTTGGAGTTTTGGAAGCATTTTTGAGGTTTTAGTGGTTTTTTGAAAATTTGAGTAAGTCTTGAAAAACATATTACATCTTATATGTGAGGATAAATATATATTATGTGTAAATTTAAAAATATTATTCATAAATTTAAAGGTTAAGGCATGTCATTTGTAACATATTTGAGTCTAGAATCAGAAATTGGATAATTGTTTAACTCCCTAGTAAATGTTAGGTTTTTAGTGTGAATGTAAGGTTTTTATTATATGAGTTTTCAAAAGGGAAATTATATTTTGTAATAAAGAATTATATTATGTATTAAAAATATATTATGCATATCATTTTTTCCAATGAAAAAACCTTATGCATGGGTAGATGATATTACCCATGGGTTTGTGGAAATGGAAAAAACCATACATTTAGAGGGAAGAAATCATATATGAGATGCATAAGATATTTTCTGACTAGAAATTTGGTAGATTGTGGAACTACACTATGATACATAATATTTTTATAAATATATTGTGTACGGGTCTCTAGGGGTGATACATAAGGTTTTATACCATATTTTCTAAAATATGGAATTTTGTATATTTGATTGATTTTTCCTCAAATATTAAAATTAAATATTAATTAGGATTCTAAATATAAAATTAAAAAGAGGTTTTTTTTCAAAAATTATAAATGTAAATGCCCAAACTCCCACCAATTCTTCATTCTTCTCACTTTATGGGAGATATTATTTAATCCTTGTCTGTTTTTCATGCAGTAAAAAGCAAGGAGTATCCATGGGTAAGGTTTGTAGTCCATGTGTTCTTGTAATCTTATTTTCTCACAGTCATCTCATATTTGGCCTATAAATCATAGTTTTAGAGATTTTTTATTTTTTGTTATATTTTAATATTAAATTAAAATTAGATAGAGTTATTTTATGGGTATATTTATAAATTCTTTAGGTAGGTGGTACCAAACTATTTATTGTGGTATACATGTGTTAAGTGTGTGTCATAAATAAATGTGGGTAGTCTTTTCTATGTTTGAATAGGTTTGGAACCATGTGGGATTCTATTGTTCATAAGAACATGGTATTTATACTATTCATAAGAGATACCATGGGTAATCTCATGTATAAAATGGTGGATATGATCTGGTATGGCATACTTATTTAGTGTTGTGGGTTATGGTCATGATGGGCTTGATTTCGTATATTATAAATTGGTGATTGTTTAGATATGATGATTTATGTGGTTCCTTAGAAATGTGTTAGGTATAACCTATGTAACTATGGTTGATGTTGATCATCATATGTGAGGTCAAGAGTTTTTTTATATGATGTGGATGGTGTTTTCCATTTTTGTGGGTGGTGATAGAGGTTCTCCTGTAATGTGTATTAGGTTTTTAGTGATGACACCATGGGGGTATGAGGTCATTGGGGGGTTTTCACACAGTACAAGGACCATGAGGTGGTTTAGACCACTCAATGTGTATGGAACCCTCTATATTTTAAGCAGCATAGGGGATTTTGTTGACCATTGGTATGGTAGAGGGGTGCAGCATAGAGGGCCAAAATTGGTGTTATGTGTGACCATCAGACAATTTTTGTGGATCTCCAATCATGTTGGGGATTATGAGATGGATTTTGGGAAATGGAAATCATATTTGTGCCTTCAAATTTTTTGGATGGTTAAGTCAATGTATTGTAAAGGATTTGGAAGTCCATAGGATTTTTTATACTAATTATGAATGTTTTATCGGAGAATAATGGTTTCATTGGGATAGTGATGTTATGAAACATGGAATTGGTTAGAAGGATAAGTTGAATTCTGGTATGACTGACTATGGATATACTCTAGCATTGGCTGAGGCAAATAAAATCTCACTCAAGGTTAGTTAAGCACAAATAGAGAATGTTTCATAATATTTTTAGTTTTCATTTATTATGTTCTATGAACACTGGTATATGACATAGATTTTAATTAGGGAAAGTATTTTCAGAGCCCTAGTATGTTCATATTCACAACCTACATAGAATCTCTAAGACACTAATAGAATTTATGGTTCATGGTATAGTTAATGGTATTGTTTAAATATTGAGAACCTAGTGGATATGGAAGTGTAGGTAGTGAATGGGATGGAAAACATGGTTTTTAGAAAGTTCTGGATGTTCCTTAGTGTTGGGATGATTATTATTTTTATTATATTTATACTTATACTTGTGGGATTGTCCTAAGTAAATCAAATGGTTTTTTATGACCCTCATTACATGGTAGAGGTTCATTAAACTGTTCATATATATATTTTGGATTATTGTCACTAATTATTTAAAATAATATTTTTGTGTTGTATTGATACCATTTTTATCATGTCTAGAGGGTATAGTCTCCCCACTATCACCCCATATACCCTCACTACTAATTAGAAGCCCTCGAAAATTTTGTAGGCTCCCCCAAGGTCCAGTAACACCCAGATATGATTAATATGGAGTGAGTCCAGATGAGGTGTTACACGCAATACTTTCCTCTATCATATCTCCCAAAATCAATTAAATTACTCCAACATAATAACAAGAATTTAATGTATCTTATCATGTATATCATATATACAATCTACATGTTGACTGAGGTGTAAGTACATGATGTGAGCATAAAACTCAAGAAACTATTGATCGGTCCCCAAATATATGTCATGATGTATCAAATGTATGTACAATAAAGTAAATAAATAAATATCATATAATATGAAAATAATTACATTATTTTGTTATGTCCTAACTAAGAAACCACAACACCCAACCCTAACTACTTCAACCAATGTTGATGTATCACATCTTTTTATAGGGAAGAAGCATAGACAGTATCCTAAATTTAGTTAGTTTATCTACAGATGTAACTGAAATAAGAAAAATGGAATCTCAACCTCACTATTATTCTATTAATTGATGTTATAATAGGTCTATATATAGAATCCCAGTCTCATTATTATCCTATCATTTAATGATACCAAAGGATTCAAAATAGTTTTCTAGTCTCACGATTGGACTATCCATTGGTGATATAAAAGTATACTAGATGTAAACCTAGTCTCACTTTATTTTCATCAATTAGTAATACAAAATAATGTAGTATTTCATTCCAATATCACAACTAGGCTTACCATTAGAGATAAAAATAGATGTTATACGACATCCCAACATCACTAATAGTCTATTAATTAATAATGCACAAGGATCACCTAGAAAATGGGCAACAACATTCCTATTGATTACAGTATCCAATATATATTATAAAAGTAAAATATTTTTACATGAATGTTTCTTCACATCAAGGTTGGGAATATATGAAACCAATTAAATATCATATGCAACCCAAGTCATATCACTCCATTAGCATTTTCACATTTCTTACATATCATATCCTTGATCACTACCCCAGGATCTTATAATTCATAACATAATCCTCTATATCCAAAATGTAAGCCTTGAAGCTAAATTTATAGAATAATGTATTCATAAGATAACACACTTTGACTGGTAAGTTAATAAGTTAACTCAATCAACCATCACATGTCACTTAAAGGATAAAATTCCCCTTAATTTCCAATAACCTCTCCCAATTCCTTATTTATTAAAAGAAATTAATTTTTGTTCCATGTCTGGTGATTTCATATTCCATAGGATTCATCTAACCCTATATCAATTAAATTACCAAATTATCACTTCCAGATTTACCACTTCTATAATTATTACAATACCCTAGGGTCCATGTTCTAATCTGACCATAAACTAGGAAGGTTGGTAAGCCCATTTTCAAGCCAACCCCTTGACCTACCTCTAGGTAGAACACTCCTACAGAACCTTAATACAACCATATAAAGAATTTCAATAATATGCATGCTTTACGACCCATATAATATCCTTCTAAAGAGGATATAAAAACATGATTTTCATCCTCTTGATCATTTTCTAATGACACCCCTAAGCTGGGACTACCTTCAATCATAATCCTATAAAAACCATCTAGAGGACCTCCTCTTGGAGGTACACAATGCCTCAAATAAGTTTTCCAACATAATGCCATTAAAAACTCTAATAATCCATAGAAGGTTCCTAATATCTCACAATTCATTCCATTATCGTGTAAACTAACTAAAATGTATATGCCCACTAGACCATGTATACTAGACTAAATTAATTCTTCTTAGGATCCTAATAAGTTATTATAATATTGAAGAATCATTGGTATTCTATCACACATAATTAGATATTATAATCCATGGTGATATAGTATTTTGTAAAATCCATATTCATCAAACATAATGAAGAACACACCTAAAAACTTTATACCTCTATATTTCTCTTCATTCCCTCTCAACTCATTACTCCATCAGTCACCTTTCATTAAACCTAGTCCTACATACCTAACTAATTATTGATTCACTCCCATTATGTTCAATACACTCATCATTAGGAACTAATCATTTCTTAATTCCTAATATACCTAAGTAAATATGTATTCCTAAACCAACCACATGATCACACAATACTCTTGCACCTCTCAAAACAAAAAACAATCTTACCCATACTCTACTCACCCTGGGTTATTCTATCATTTATACCTCACATGATGTGTAACCTTCACTCACTTTCGTTTATAGAAAGTGAAAAATAACCTGCCCTCTTACTAAACAATCCATAAAAAACACCCTAATGGTGAATACTCAATTAAAACTTCTTAACCATAACCCCAAATCATACCAAGACTCATTCCTATATAACTCCATTCTTGCACACCAATACCACTATGTAAGGAAATTAACTATTTCACCCCTTATCCAAAAAATCACAGGCATTAATTTTTCTTTATAACCAAGAAAACCCAAGAAATTTCTTAAACCTTTGGCCTACCCTCTAAAGGGTTTCCAAACCCACTTTGTACCCCATGTCTCTATAGAACCATTACATGGGAAAATGTTTCCTAAACCTAACAGAACCTAAGAAATCTAATTAATTTACCCACCCACTATAGTTTTTATCATTCTACATGTGTATAATTACATCATCATAGTATCAATACTATAACATATAGAAAACCACTACCATCAATTTCAATTAATTAATGTTTTCCCAATTGGTTATTTAATAAAATAAAAAATAACTTATTTTCATATTTTAATAAACCAAAATCCTTTCAAAAACATTTTTGATGTCGTTCTATTATAAAATTATTTCCCAAACCATTTTATTTTCTCAAAATTATTTTTCGAATCATAGGTATCCATGAACATTTCAAATATACATACATGTTGAGTATGATTCGTATATACCTTCCTCTTATCAAATTTATACAAAATTAAAATCATTAATCATAACAACCCCACATTAATAAAATATCAACTGTAACAGTAGAAATCATAACCACAATCCCAATACCATAGTAACTTGGACCTTTAACTAGATAGGTATTTATAACAAATAATATTAATGTCCCTTATATGTTCTAACAATTTCTACATCCATATACCATATCCCAAAATCATGAGACAAAATAAAAAAAATTATATGATACCATTTGTAACACCTCATCCTAGACTATATGAAAATTGGATTAGTGGGGTCATTATTTACCTCAGGTGTACCTCCCATTACCCCCAGAGGTTTCCAGATCGTGGAGAGGGTCTATTAACGACATTATATAGTTATAACCTGATATAATATCCATAAATAATATATAGATAAATATATTACCTTAAATAATATAATATTAGTGTATACGTGAGGAATTACATCGAAGAGAAACCCATAAAAATAAATTACTTGAATTCTATAACATATGATACCCTTAAATTTCACTCATAGAATACATCATAATGGATAACTCATTAAGTTGATCATATATAAAATATAAAAAATTACATGAAGATACCTATTATAATACCAAGATTAATTTATTCATCCCATTTCCCAAAACTCGTCAATTTACTCTAGACAGATCACTTACGTAATCTATTTTATGTATTATATATCAGATATAAATTTTTCTCACCCACAAAGGCATAAATGTAGGTTTTGGGATAAAAATTGGTAGGAAACCGCTAATAGGGCCACTAATATATTCCATTATATACCTAATTTTTATAAGAAAGTAAACAAATAATAAAACACAACATATAAGTAATTATATTTGGCTGTTGTGTGTTAACTTAGCCACCACATCACCTGATCCCACCTTATTGATGTAATATAATTATATCTCATTTTTTAACCAACAATAAGTATATTTAGTGTCTTAGTTAGATGGTTTAGTCATTTATGATATGGAAAGATCTCAGTTGGAATCCTAACCTCAATATTGGTTAGTTCATTAATAGTACAATAGTATTCTAAATGCTATTCTATTCACACTATCACATTTTCCATCAACAATACAAGAGGAATCTATATGAAAATATAGTATCACTATCAATTTTTTCATCTGGGATATTAATAGATTTCATTTGGTATTTTAGTATCATTTTTAGTTAATACATCAGTGATACAAGAGGGTGTTAGAGGGAATCCAAGTCTCACTACTAGGATGTTCATGGGTGATAAAAGTGGATATCATATGTCATCCCAATCACACTACTTTCCTATCCATAATTAGTTGTTTAGGAACACCCAGGTGGTGGAACATGTCTCAACTATAAATTATAGTACCTAAAAACTATCACAAAAGTTATTGGTCTATTCTTAGAATACCCTTAATTACTTTATTTTATTTGATAATCATAATAAATGGTTATTTTTTTCTAACTATTCACCTATAATAATTAAAGATAAGATTGTATCAAAAAAATTATTTATATGAAGATTTTATTTTCCAGACCTTCATGCATTGGTAGAAATGATGGAAAATTAAGAATTAATTTATATAACATATTAACTATCAATACTCAATGAAACCAACGGTATATTATAAATATGAATAAAATATATCAACTAATAAAATAAGTCTTCCATAAAAATTGTGTAAAATATACCTTGAAATATATCAAATGTTATTTTATATTTCAATGATGATTAAATGATGACAAAATAAAATAAAAATAATAATGGGTATCAAACACTACTCTTAAAATATTATATATTATGATATATAACAACTTATAATATAAATATACAAGTATTAAGAATACTCTTTGAATCAATTCACTATTTTCTTCTATTTTTAATTTTACTCATGCTTTTAAAAAAAAATATTTTCAAATAGATTATAATTTCCCTTATTTTTTTAATGGAACTAATTGTGCTTAAAAGAAAGATATTATGAAATAATTATTTATATCTAAAAAACATCCTAATTTTATAATTGTTCTTAGACCCTACTAGATTCTTATTATGGAGATAAACACCTTTTATCTTGAGGAAATTTCTAATTATAATTTAAATATTTTTTTACTTGAAATTATGACCTCCAAAATGAGTAATGATGTTTAGATACTTGTTTCATTACATTGAAATGTGAATTAAATATTAAATTTACTTTATCTTACTTTTAACAAGGATTCATCCAAAAAAAATTTACATATAATACTAAACCTCCTCTGATGCAATCCACAAAATATTTAGATGATCAAATAAATTTTCATACATACTTTTAATAATCAATAATATAATATGAAGACTAGATAAAATATAAAAAAAATTCATATCAACTCTTCAATAAAAGTAAAATGTGAACTTGGACTTTCATACTCACCTTTTTTAATTTGAATATCCTTTTAAAATGTTATTCATGAATAATTATAAAGTAGAGGATCTAATAATCAATTCATGAAGCTTAGTGAAAAGGTCAACCTCTGAAAAAAAATGAGAATAACCTAATTATAAAAATGATATTGGGAGATCCATAGATTAAATAAATTCTAAATACATAATATAAAAGTCATATACTATAGACTCATCCCTCAAAAAAGCATATTCACACACCAAATCAAGGATATATGGACTGAATAGTCATGTGAATAAATTAGATTTAGAGCCCAAAATATTAAAGGAATATGATATAAAGATTATAAATAAATAATAATTAATATATTATAAATTAAAAATAATTTCTTCTAAATGATGATCCATTTTTCTATCATGATTTTACTCCTAAAAATGATAAAATAAAAAACAACATTTAGATATTTCTCCAAATACTTAAGTGAAGATAGCCTCGAGTCTAAAAATGAATAATGAATGATGAATATTGTTAAATTTTTAATGTAAAGTATAAAATATAATAAAAATATTATTCATTATAATTATCCAAAGTTACAATAAAAAATTTTATACACCCCATAAATTAGAAAAAAACTTTTCTAGAATTCCAATATCCTCAAAAATTAATAGAAGTTGAGAAGTATACTAAACAAAGAAATACAGAGAAAATAAATTTTGTAAAGGAATTGTATATTATGATATCTAGATCAAATAAATTATGGAATTTATAATCTATCATGACTAGTTCTCGTTGTAAAAATTTATTATACATAGAAAATATCTCTTTCTTAGTGGTTCATCATTGGAAATATCACTAGGTAATTTCAATTTAATTTTTTGGATAATTTAATCTAGATATAACATCAAGTCATCTATATTTAATAATTAATTATATTTTCAAGATTGGATTGTTTAATTTTACAAAAACCATAACTCATGAATGATTATTAATATTCTTTATTATATCATTGATTATTTAATTCAAATAGTCAGATATATTGTGGTGTTTTATTATCCCATGCATGAATTTATAATATTAAAACTATCATGATTCCTTTCCAAATCCTATAAATATATTATTACCGCTATAAATTACCCTTACACTTTTTGATATCTTCTTGTTACATCGCTTATCTAAATTTCATTCAGTAGTCTCTCTCTCTTATTAAAACTTCCCATCCATGATCAATTCAAAATAAGACTTCTTATTATTTACATTATAATATAATTTTTAACCCTTTTTCTTACATTTATATGTAATTTATGAATACTTATGTAATTATTGGATGTAGTAACTATTCTATTTTGACTTAGTTAGACAACTAGATAAATTATATAAAGAGGTAGGCTAGAATTACTTGTTAACCATCTGACTCTTAATATTTAATCATTGTTGTCCTAATATCATCCTAATAAGAGTTTTTTGTTATTATAAAAAAAATTATCTTGTTAAAGACCTTCAATATTGGGATGATAAAGTTTTTGATTATTATATTGAATTGTTTGTACAATATAAGGACCCTAACCTATTAAAGTTATTATTCCTCTTAAACTCTGGTTATTTCTATCCGTATTGAAATATTTTTTTTAGTTGAAAAGGAGTTAGAAGATTTTATAAGAGGTCGGAATTGAGTAATAAAATGGAATAAATGTTATAAATTGAACTAGCTACTCATGGGTATGGTATCATGTATTCAATATAAGAAAAAAAGTTTTCGTACCACTATCAGCACCACTGAGTACCTAGTCGTTCTGTACAGGGTATCCCATGGAACTAAAAATTATTATTTTTTATAAAATGGGAAGTTTGGTCAATTAACCCTGAAACCTTAACTCCTGAATGAATAAACCTCAACATTTTCTTATCATTTTTGAATTTAAACGTTCCTTGATAGTTCACCCTTGCATGCTTCTCATTCCAAGAGGATTCCTTCTCAAACTTCGCCCAGGTCACTTCATTTGAGTCATAGAAGATTGGATTATGAAATATAAGTCCATGTTCCTCTTCTGATATCTTCTTCATCACTCATATAAGTAGCTGTAATATTCTATTTACATAATCTAGGGCTTATAAAAATATTTGTTTATCTGTTTTTTCTTTCAATCTATACATTATAAGGACTTATCCAAACTGATTCAAAGGTAATATTGTAGTTTTAGTTTATAGATTCACCCTCTTTTTTTGAAAGTGATATAAAACCCTAAAACTCTTATATTAGGTTATTTAAAGTAATATTTTGGTTGAATATCATCTTACCTTGTACCAAAAACGATCTTTTGAAATTATTTTCATTAGGTAAACCCCTTACTTCTATCATGATCTTAAACAATTAGGCTAGAAATTACATAAGGATAATTGAATATAATTAAAAAAAAGTTTTTATATTATAATAAAGTCTTATTAAAAATACTTTTATGAGAATATGGTATATATTGATTGATTTTTCATTTATTTAAATGTTTTTTCCATAATTTATATTTACATTTAATGCTTCATATTGTAGAATTTTTTAAGAATGTCTTGTATATGGTTTGTTGTAAAATATTTCAATTATGAACATGATTATTTTATTGGATGTTGTCCAACATAAACGTAATAATATTGATTTATAAACATATTATTTTGTATTAATTCAATTATTTTGATCTGGATATTTTATTTGACATTTTCGGATGACACTTTAACTCTAAAGGGGGTATTTTATGCAAGTATAAAAGTGTACTTTAGTACACCCATCAACGATGGATAGGTTAATGGATTTAGACAAGATCCCAATACATTGAATAATTTTAAAACAAACTAATTTACCAAATATATGGGTATCAATACTTCCCTACTAATTATACATGATTCCCTTCCCTTTGATAGGTGGAAAGGTTACTCTAACTTATTTTTCACCATTGCATTTTTCCTTAGGATGGGCTTGTATACCCTAAATTATTATAATAATAAATCTAAAATACCAATCATGGTATTAAAGTGTTTATGTTATGTATAAATCCTCATGGTATAGGGTATTTGATAATATCATTGATATCTAAACGAAAATTATTTATAAATTTTTTTTAGATATACTTCTTATTCCTATATCCATGTATTATAATTTCATAAACCTTAACTTATTATAAGTGTTTAAGGGGAGAGTGGTGACTATATATTGGGTATAATATACTCACACCCTACATGGGCCTATTTGGTATGTGTTAAAATCCTTTTATATATGACCCAATTAAATTTAAAGTTCTAGATCATGGAGGCTAGTCCCATTTAGAGTAAGGAGTCTAGGTGGTGTCTTTGATCCTTTTGATAGGACAACGGTATGAGAGGTATTAAATAGTTGTATTCTTGTGAATTCCTAGATATAGATATCACCTCTTGGTTCCTTAGGACTCATTCAACTACCTGAATTTTTATATATAATTTCTTAGTCTCACACTTTTGATTTACTTTTAGATGTTTTAGATTATAGTGATATGTTTATGTGTGTATATTTTCTCTTATATACTTTGACATTCTTTGTTATCCATATATTTCTACATAGGTTAAATCAAAATATTTAAAGACATTAAGCTTGTATTTATACAGTATTGTAAAGCTCAACCATCCCCCAAACATTAGTCCATCGTCCTTTAGTGTTTATGCTTGTGATTATAAATTGAGAGGTTTGCTTGAGGTGTTGTTGTTACTTGGTCTGATGCCATTTGGGTGATATGGTCACAATCGTTATAAAATGATATCAAATACAACATTAATTACTTGGGATATAGATAATTAGAGTATAAAATATATAATACTATCATGACTCTTGAATTAATTTATAAATGGGACACCATAGGCCCGTATACTCAGATTTAATGCTAAGAACACACACTTTATAGACTGGTTTGGATTCTAAAAAAGTGACCCAATTTTTTCCATATATAATTAAAATATCCCTAACCAACCTTAATTCCCTTACATACCAAATTAATTTTTTTTTAAAGTTTTAAATAATTAAGAAAACCTAATACTTAACAAAAACCATGTCATTCTCATCCAATGGACACTTTTCCCATTACACCCAGATTTTCTTATTACATAATAAGTCTTCAGTATATCCCATAAAGGTATTCTCACTTAGTACTCTTATTAGAAAAATACTACTTAAAACCTTTATTCATAACCAGGGTAAAAAGGATAAATTAGAATTGGGATATCAGATATGATAACCCAGGTCTTTATTACCCATTAATTCATGATTTATTACAAAAGTTTACACAAAAAAATAACCTAGAAGATCGATAAGTCTATTGTATTTAGGAATTAGGTACATATAATAAAATATTGAACATGGTATAAAATATCATTATTTAAAACTTCCTTAACATGATTCTAAAATTACATAGCTTTTAAAAATTCATGGGTTAACCTTGGGACATACATATGAAAGGGGTGAGCTATAAACCCTAGTAAGGGAATAAACAATTCATAACTTGAAGTAACAATTTAATGTCAGAAAATATTCATTTTAATGGGGCATAAAAGTGGTTAGAATCATAAACATAAATAATGTGTCATGATATAGCATGGTAACATAAAGGAAATATGGTAAATGTGGCCACAACATTAAATATGGAATCAGAAACACATGTCAAGCCTAACTGATAAGAAATAATGGTGGAAAAAGTCCCATGATAGATTAGGTTCACTGCCTAATCCCTTTCAGGATATCTCATGAGACTAAAAAATTACCCAATGCATTATAGAACTATATAACTCTGATCACACTTGTCACTTCCATATCATGTACATGAATAAGTGTGCCACGTAGATCATTCAACATAGGATCTTATTTCATAACATTTATTTCAAGGATTAAGGAGTGTAGAATGAATACATGGAAGTACCCAATAAAATAAGTATAGGTATTTCTAGTTGAATAACTTTGAATTGAAATAGTGATGGTATTCACAATACAATGGTTTGACATGGAAATATCACAGTGAAATTTCGGAAGCATAACATCAGTACTTAAAGATTCATAAAATGGTTTGATGAGAGATAAAGGGGTTTATAATCATTTTGAAAAAAAATTAAAATAATAGTGATATGGAAAATAATAACCCAACATTATTAATTGTAAATAAAATTAATAAAATGAATAATATTCTTGAATAAATAGGTGAAAGAAAGGATTTCTTCATAGTAATAGCATAGGAAAACGCTATAACGAGAGGGGATAAATGATATCTCATTGTTAGAAAATAAATTGGTTAGTAAAGGGGTATTTATAAAGTCATTAAAACATAACCAATTGAGATTAAAAATAATGAATATAATGAATCTTCTTGAATATAAAATAAGATGGATAGGTCCCTTACTTTTGGTTTGGAAATCACGGGATGATTTCGGTAGCATAATAGGTATACATGAAGGTCCATGGGAGGGATTAATGAGAGTGAAAGAGGTATATAATCAAATTTAAACAAATATTTATGTAATAGTAATGTATAAAAAATTCAAAAACAAGAAAAAAAGTAAATTAAAAGTGATAACATAAAAGAGGTTCTTGAATAAAAAAGAGAGAGAGATCCCAAACCTTGAGAGGGTGATTCCAAAAGATTGGGAGGAGGTTCTTGAGAGATTAGAGGAACCTTGGGAGGAAAATAGAGAGGGTATATTATATTAAGTACTTTATCTATGTATTTTATTGAATCTTAATGGGAACCTTGGTGGGGTTATATAGTAAAAAAGAGGGGAGCTCTTTATTATTTCCTAAACATAGGTTTTGGACTCTATACAATAAAATAATCAAAACCATAAACATTACCACGGTCATTCCCATGTTTTCTTCCAAAGATAGGTGGTTTAAATTATTTTATAATTAAAAGGTCAGAAATTATTAAAATGTTAACCTTTCTAATATGGAAGTGAGTCATGTTTATAAATAAATAATTTTAAAAGTTAAAATATAATTTAGGTTTTGGAGAATTCATAAGGGCTTTATAAAATAAATAAAATAACATAAAAATTCCATTATTTTAAATTTTAAACATATATTTTGGTGTGGATACTCTATATAATATTTATTACATCACTATTTGGGTCATTATGATGTAATAATACGCACCGTATAGTTATATTATATTTAATTTTAACCTCAAAATTCAAATTTCCCAGAAAATTATGAGAAATCATCATTGGATAATTTTTATTTTTTGATTAAAAAAATATTATGTATTTTATAAAAAAACTATAAATATAATAAATTAAAATCCTAAAATAAAATTCCCATTTTTAAAAAAAATATTAGGTTTTTTATTAAAACAACTTTCTAGACCTTATAAAATATACATTTTCACATCATAAAATTATATTATAATTTAAATTTAATAAATAATATTTTATAATAATATTTTTTTAAATTTTGATATATTTAAAAAATTTATTAATTAATAAAAAAAATCTTCATTAAAACTATATTTTACTCCAAATACATTTTATATTTTAATGTATCAAAAAATTAATTTTTATCAACAAAATTTCTAATCATTTATAAAGAAAAAAAATATATTCATTGTTATATTTCAATGAATATATATATATATATATATATATATTAATTCAATTAGGGTTAATTTTTTTTAGTCCTTGTTAAATTATTTTTACCCATAATTAACCTATTTTCATTTTTTGTGCTAAAAAATATTTATTACTATTGTTATTCATATTGTTTAAAGATTAAGTTGAAAACATTACCAAATATTAATTAAGATGATTCAAAATATGGAATTAGTTTTATCAAAATAAATTCAAAAAGTTTTAACAATTTAATTTATTATAAAACTCACAAGCGTGATTGAAATCTATTTTCTAAAAAATGAATTTTTTGAGGAAAGGAAGACTTTACTTTAACTATATTACTAGTAATATTAATTATATGAATTTTAATTAATTATTATATATATATATATAATAAATAAATATAATTTAAATCATTCCCCATAAGTTTTTATTCTTAATTAATTAAAATGGAGAATCGTTATTCATTTTAAAATTGTTATTAGAAAAATGCATTTTTAAGCCTAAAAATAAACTTATACTTCAATTCGATATAAATATGATTTAAATGTAATTAATTAAATTAAATATAACTAAAAAATATTATTTTACCTTGAATTAAAATTAAGGAGTGATATGAAAACCCATTACCTTGTAATTTTCCTTGGTTGAGGGTAGGATAACCTCCTTTATAATGGTGAAATAATTTTTATTAAATTATACAAGAATCATATACATTAATATGATATCATATATGATCTTTTAACATTTATTTATTAATAATATCTTAGTATTATCGTCGTTTTGGGTGTTAACTGATTCGTTTTCCTTTATATTCTTTGTTATATAATCCATGTTTGTTTTGAATAGGTTGTATTTTATTCATATACATAATGATATCAAGTCCCTAAACATTAATTTTAATCATCAAATGATAATTAGTTATGAATGGATACGATGGGGAATGAATCTCATCGCGTTCGTGGAGACGGTAGTCCGTACGTACGCACGAGCGACAATATAATTCTTTTGATATTAAAATAATATATAATTGGATGGTATATAATATATAAAGAATCATTGTCATGTTATATTTATTATTTATATCAATTACACATCATTATTATACCCATCCAAATAATAATGTATTGAATAACAATTACACCCTGACGTGGAGACGGTAAGCCATATATACGCACGTATGGTGACATGTCATTCAAGGGATGGATATAATACTGAATATGGTTATACCATATTTATAATAACATTACAGTATATAATATATACTGGAGTTATTATTTTAGAATGTAAATAACAAATAAAGAAAAAGTTTAAGAAGAAAGGAACTTGAAAGAGGGTGGTGAAAACATTACCTATTCTTCAGGTTCTTCTTTTTGATTTGATCAAAAGGGCTCTTTAGGTTGGCTTTCTGATCAAACTAAAGACATTTGGTTGAATTGAGGGAATTTTAGAGAATAGTTGGGTAGGGTTTGGCTGATCCAAAAGTCTTTGAGGGTATGAATGTGAGAGAAGGGGGAGCGCCCTTTTATAAGAGGGGTGAGGGGCACCTTAGGAAATCTAGAAATATTATTTTATAATAAATTCATATTCGGTTTATAATGGCTCAAAAGTGGATTATTTAAATTTTAAGGTGGGTATAGGTCTAAAAACACTCAACCAATGGGTTTTAGACAGGTTTGGGTCACTATATTAACCTTATCGTTTAGTTTTAACTCTTATTTAATTAGTTTGACATTTACCATGTCACTTTGTATTTTTATATTATATAGTTAATAAACTTACTATATACATCCAAGAGACCCCCAAGTGGTCCATTTATGATACACCTATAATGACATAAGTCTTTTGGAATAACCTTAGATATTTAGGAATATAATATCAATTAATAATATAATATTTGTTTTAAAACATCATTTATGTCAATTTTGACACCATTCAATAATTGATTTTTGTAAAAGTCTTAACAACATTATTAATTCGAACCAAATTAATTTAAGAAATAATAACATGTCATATTAACCAATGAAATTAATGTATATCATCAAAATCTTCAAATTATATTTATTTTAACATTTATAATACTATTTATTTGATTCCTTCATTAATAAGGAAAATACTGCATCATTGTTGTGTCATAAATAAATTAAATAATTAAATGTCTAAAAATTATAAATAAAATAAAATTATGTAGGAAATCTTTTTAAAATTTCTAATTAATATTAATAGTCTAAGATATAATATATATAACCCTATGTGAAAATTTTTTTCTAAAAGATATATGCATATGTCATTTTTGTAATTACTTTAACTTAATTAATATAAAGTGTTGTTATCACTTAAAAGTGGATACATGGGGTCCCACAATCAACCCAAAGATGCCCATGGTTGGAAATGTATCAAACAATAGTGTTACGACACGTTTTAGGGTAAATTAAAATTATTATAATATTATTTTTTACCCTTATTTACTGGATTTACACTTTAACCATGGTAAATAAAATATTTACCGAAGTAATTATTGAAAATATCTCAAAAGAAGAATTTCCTATTTACACACTTTGGACATCCTGATTCCAAATATGGAATCCATTTTTCTAAATTCAAAACACATAAGTGGAATAAATTAATTTAAAATTAATTCCTATTGTCAAAATAAAAAGCGTGTTTTTAAAAAATAATAACTATCAAAAGATTGACACTTGTTTATGTCCAGTTTAAAAGTGAAATTACGTCCAATGACCAAAATTATATTAAATGGTAAAAATAAATTCTAAATATACTTTAAAACCACAAAAATTCATAATTTATTACTATTAATTATTTCTATTAAAAAAGTTGTTTTTAATTAAAATTTAGTAATATCACTATTCATCAAAATATGAAATTTTTCAGAAAATTACCAAAAATTCACCCTAGGATAATTTCAATATTCCGAATCCAAAAATAAAGTCCATTCTGAAAGATAAAATTTATAAAATTTCAAAAATTGGGTATTACTATTCATAACGGCTAGTTTGATTGGTTGTGGTGTGTGTTATAACTTGAAGTTGCGTAAAACACACACCATTGTATTATTCAAAGAGAAGTGTACCATGGAAGATTGGGGTGTTACATTCTCCCCTCCTTCAATAAATTTCATCCTAGCAATTTATGATCGGTATTGAAAACTTGGGTTTGACATTTTAAAATATCTTAGTTCAAATCCCACATCGAAAAATGGATTAATGAGGCCTCTGTTTAAAATAAAGAGTGGTAAGTATGAAGGTTACCCAAAATAACACATTATAGGGTTCCATGTAGAAAAACAAGGATATGGAATTGAAATCTTACCATCAATTTCTAATGGAGATTGGTGGAGAACATGTCTATGAAAAGGCCAACAATCACAAAGCCATAAATTTGTGATGATCTAAGGTACCATCTAGGACAATGTTTTTGTTCTAAGTTCCTTTTCATAATTTTGAGGAATTTATTTATGAGACTGGATAAGATCATAAGGAGATATACTTACTTTATAATTATAGTTTTATCTATTAATAAATTTCTAGCACAAACTCATCTTTTACTTTGAAACATAATACAACTCAAAAACACTATATTTCTCCTAATAGTATTAGGTTCCAAATATAATGAATTTATAATTCACATATCAAACCCTTTAAAAAAAAGAAACTACATTATACCATCCCGGAACTTTATGTAGTCCAGTGGTTGGCGATAAATCCCAATCACACTATGGTTGTGGGTTTGATTCCCACAACTTTTTCCGACACGACGGGTTGTCACGCGATCTGCATGTTGTCCTTTTATAAAAAAATCCAAAAATAACCTTTCAAACATAATCCATTTCATCCTTTAGACTTATCCAAAATACTTCTATCCAAACTCACAGTCCAAAATTTTTAAGGATGTTAAACACATTGAAGATCCTTTTTTCAATTTAATAACATGTGAATACCTTCATCATTATTATTTTAAAACATGGTAACATCCTGAATTACCATAAATCCTTATTGATTACATTCATGCTCCCTTATTCATTATAGAATACTAGATATACTCCTTCTATCCAAAAATGTTGTAAACTCCAACAATGAAAAATCATTAATCAGTTTCAAGGTAGTCAAGAATATCCAATATAATTTATTCAAATCAACTACCTCATTATCTAGACCATATTAAGGATTACCTTTCCTTCAACCATGTATTTTACCAAAAGTGTATCTCACTATTAAGTCTCTTTTCTTAGAACCATATAATCTCAAATCCTCAATAAAATTATACTACAGTACAATCCCTATTTATTTTCATAATTTATATAACCAGTATACTGTTGATACAACACTCAAATAAAATAATTCTATAATAACAACATAAGAACACTAGTCATTCCTATTCATATGATGTAGTATCATAACTTTATTATTATCCAATAGAATCATTTGGTGTATACTCTGATGATTTGGACATTAGTTTTTATAGTGTCCCAACTCCTTGAAGATGAATCATTTTACATTTGAAAACTTTTTCTTACCCTTGCAATCACGTACTTGGTGTCCTTTTTCTCGACACTTATAAAAAAGTCCCATTCCCTTCAAGCATTTACCAAGGTGATTCATTCCACATTTATCCCATATTGGAAAATCCTTCTTTCCCTTATTCCCTTTATCCATATTTCTTTCTACCATCCTTTTCTTCTCTGGCTTCCCTTCAAATCCATATGACTCAAAGAATTATTTACTTATCTTATTAACACATGATACTATTTCTTCATATGATGATAATATGTGGGAGACTATTTCCCTTCTAAATTCTGGCTTAAGACCATGAATGATATGATCCTTCTTACTATTTGGATCATGCATATTACTGGAGTTCTCATTCCTTCTACTGGGTGCCATTTCTCTACAATGGCATACACTATGTCAGTTTATGAATTGCAATGAATAATTCCAAACTTGTAAAATACCTAACGTAATTTGAATAGTTTATGGACATAATCCATAATCATAACAAAAAATTCTTTGAGGAATTATATACTCATAAACCCTTCATAATGGGTTGTAAAGAAAATGAGAATTATCCTAAGCATATCCCCCAGGAGTGTTGAAACCAAGAGTGCAACAAGGCCCATTGTAGTGCACCAGTTCTTATTCGAGTCTAGCTCAAAGCGGTGTTTTTGGGTTTTACCCCTAGGTACATCTGTTCCAGAGCCGCCTCTTCCTACTTGTATCCAGATAGGGATGTATTTCTCAAAAAACTCACAAAATCTCTATAATACCAAAATTCTAGGAAGTTCTTCTATACTAATCCTCAAATTCTATCTTAGGGCTATGTGCTCTAATCAGACTTTATCTAAATCTAGCTTCCAAGGTTATTGCTAAACTTCCTCTGATACCAACTGTAATGCCCCGACCCCAGTTACCCAGATTCAGTGCATTATTTTAATACATTGGAATGATTACAAGGAATCAAGTCCTGAAGGACCGATCGGTGTAGCAGTATTGGAAAATAGATTACATACATGAAAGCTACATTACACTTTATAACATAAAAAACAACATAAATAATCCTTTATGAATGCCATTATTCCCTTTTCTTAACCCTTCATATCAATCACAATACACTTCTTGGAATCCTAGGAAAATAAAACATAGAAAGGGGAGAGCTCAAACGCTCAATAAGGGTAAGAAATACAGCGGAAACTATCATAAATAAGCATAAACATTTAAGGTAATGTATAAAACTAAAACTAAAGCCTTTTTATCATAAACTTCATCATAATATGGAAAATATAAATCAAAATAATTCCATTTAATTACTCACATGGATATTCTACTGGTCGAATAATCACATGCAATAACAATAGCCACTTTCATAATGATGGAAATCATCATGCCAGACTATCATAACCACATAGTCAACGCCTTGTGCCAAGACTAAAAATAATATTTTGTCAAGTCCTTTTACCAAGACACTAGTTTGTCTCATGAGACCTATCGATGCATCGAGGAGCTATAGCGGGCTCCACCCGTCACTTACTAAGTCCAATGCATTTCTCATATGAATAGGTTTAAATATAACATAAACATTCGTATTGAAACTAGCATACAAAATGTCAATACTTTCTCCATCAAACATGAATGGTATAAAAATAACACATCCACAGTCAAACATATCACAAAACCTTCAATACAATATGGAAATTTAGTTTCATAATAAATCAACCTCAAATAAGCTTAAAATCTATCAAAGGATGTTGACATAGATGAAATCAAAACTATTTGAGAGAAATATCTCTTTTTTTGAAATCATTGAAAAGTCACACGTTTATAAAGGAAGTAATTTAAAAGATATTGTTGAATCAAAGTGTCCCATAGCACTTTGAAACTTTTGAAAAGAAATATCGTTTCAAAACATTCATGTCCATATAAATAAATCATTAAAATCATTTTGAAAACATGGACATTAATTAAAAAGATTTAGAAAGATAAATATTTAAAACATTTAAAATTCTGATCTTGATAAAGAGTACCTTTCACAAATTCTTAAATTATTCATTTTTAAATCATTTAAAAGTCACACAATTATAAAATAAAACATTTAATTTCAAAATATTCTTATAATCTTTTAAGGGAAGCTTCGACGATTTTATAACAGCAGAAAATAGCCGCACACGCCGTATAAGTTAAAAAAATACATTCTACCTTAATTCTTTCGAAAAGGTTAAAAAGGACCTTGTTTGGAAAATGACATAAATATTCCTTTATAAACTTCTTATAAAACGTCAAAAAAAGGGTATAAATGACTTTAACCCTTATTCTGTAAAATAGTAAGAATATTTTGAAATTCATTTTTAAGAAAAATGGATGTGGATGATAAAGAGGTCCCAGTAGATAATTACATATAAACAACCTTGGATAATGAAGAGATTGTGAAGCACATGAGCCTTATCCCAGTTGGTAAGGATTCCGTAAGTGCATCCAAGTGACCAAGGATCAAATCCAGGCGGAGGCAGAATTTCTGGGGGTACTGTAGCACTGATGTAGCAGTACTGTAGCAGGTACTGTAGCGGGAACTATGCAGTACTGTAGCAGGTACTATAGTGGGAACTATAGCAGGCACTGTTTGGCACTATAGAAGCTGGGAATATGCCCCTGTTTGGGTCTTCGGGCCACTGATTTGGTCCCTGAGTCCTTTAAGTCCTTCGGGCCATCCAGGCCTTCGGGTCAGTAAGGCCTTAGGGCCACCACAAGGCCTTCGGGCCACCTTAAGTGCAAATGCAAACCAGACAACCTACAAGGAACACGGTCTAAAAGGGGATGATAAAGGAGATTTCACTATGGCGGAAGCTAAACAGATTGCAATAATGAGTGGGTATGGCACCTTCCATTGGTACAAGCATGTGCATTCACGGGAATGCCTAGCCGAACAGCAATGCAAAGGTGGAGAGCTGATTTCACGATGAAAATGTTTGGGAGGAGTAGTTCCAAGTAGTTAGTCTGGGTTGTATGTAATGTTTGAAGCCTACAGGAAAGGAATTCCTCTAAGGCCTATAGGTCATGTAATACTTACGCCTATGGGCCTTGTAAGGGTTCCACCTCACCCCTTGAAAGGTGAATTATGAAAATCAATAAAAAATGAATGAAGAGATTGTGAAATAACCCTTACCAATTTGATAACTTACGAAACATACACCCCATGAAAGAGGTATCATACAATTAATATGTAAATACACATAAATTAAAGTGTATTACACAAAGAATACAATTATGGGCAGTACATACACCACACAAAAGGTAATAGTGGCAATATGGCATGAATCTCACGGGAATAAGGAGTGAGATAAAAATCCCTTACCTTGTAATTTTCCTTGGTTGAGGGTAGGTCAACCTCCTATATAATGGTGAAATAATTGTTATTAAATTATACAATAATAATATACATTAATATGATATCATATATGATCTTTTAACATTGCTTTGTCAATAATATATTAGTATTATCATTGTTTCGGGTGTTAACTGATTCATTTTCCTTTATATGCTTTGTTACGTAAGCCGTGTTTGTTATGGATAGGTTGTATCTTATTAATATCCAGAATGATATTAAGTCCTTAAAAATTACTTTTAATCATCAAATGAGAATTAGTCATGAATGGATACGATGGGGAAGGAATCTCATCGCATTCGTGGAGACAGCAGTCCGTACGTACGCACGAGCGACAATATCATTCTTTTGATATTAAAATAATATATAATTGGATGATATATCATATATACAGAATATTAATCATGTTATATTTATTATTTATATCAATTACACATCATTATTATACCCATCCAAATAATAATGTATTGAATAAAAATTACACCACGACGTGGAGACAGTAAGTCGTACGTACGCACGTATGGTGACATGTCATTCAAGGGGTGGATAGAATACTGAATATGGTTGTACCATATTTATAATAACATCATTTTATATAGCAGATACTGGAGTTATTATTTTATAATGTAAATAACAAATAAAGAAGAAGTTGAAGAAGAAAGGAACTTGAAAGAGGGTGGTGAAAACATTACCTCTTCTTCGGGTTCATCCTTTTGATTTGATCAAAATGGCTCCTTAGGTTGGCTTTTTGATTAAACTTAGGCCTCTATGTTGAAGTTAGGGAATTTGAGAGAATATTTGGTAAGGGTTTGGCCAATCCGAAAGGCTTTGAGGGAATGAATTTTAGAGAAGGGGGAGTGCCCTTTTATAAGAGGGGTGAGGGGCACCTTAGGAAAGCTAGATATATTATTTTATAATAAATTTATATTCAGTTTATAATTGCTAAAAAGTGGATTATTTAAATTTTAATGTGGGTATAGGTTTAAAACCACTCAACCAATAGGTTTTATACAGGTTTGGGTCACTATATTAACCTTATCTTTTAATTTTAACTCTTAGTTAATTAGTTTGTTATTTACCATGTCACTTTGTATTTTTATATTATATAGTTAATAAACTTATTATATACATCTAAGATACCCCCAAGTGGTCCATTAATAATACACCTATCATGATATAAGTCTTTTAGAATAACCTTATATTTTTAAGAATATAATATCAATTAATAATATAATATATTTTTTAAAAAACTCATTTATGTCAATTTTGACACCATGCAATAATTGATTTTTGTTAAAGTCTTAAAAACATTATTAATTCGAAAAAAATTAATTTAAGAAATCATAACATGTCATATTAACCAATAAATTTCGTGTATGTCATCAAAACATTCAAATTATATTTATTTTAACATTTATAATACTATTTATTTGATTCCTTCATTAATAAGGAAAATACTGCATCATTATTGTGTCATAAATAAATTTAATAATTAAATGTCTAAATATTATAAATAAAATACCATTATGTAGGATATATTATTATCTTTCTAATGAATATTCATAGTCTAAAATATAACATATATAACCCTATGTAAAAATTGTTTTTCTAAAAGATATATGCTTATGTCATTTTGTATTTACTTTAACTTAATTAATATAAAGTGTCATTATCACTTACAAGTGGATCCATGGGGTCCCAAAATTGACCCAAAGATGCCCATGTTCAGAAATGTATCAACCAATAGGGTTAGTAAACGTTTTAAGGTAAATTAATATTATTATAGTAATATTTTTTACCCTTATTTATCGGATTTACCCTTTAACCTTGGTAAATAAAATATTTACCGAAGTAATTATTCTAAATGTCTAAAAATAAAAGTTAACTATTTAAAAAATTTGGATATCCTGATTCCAAATATGGAATGAATTTTTAAAAATTCAAAACATATAAGTGGCAGAAATTAATTTAAAATTAATTCCTGCTGTGAAAACAAAAAGCGTGTTTTTAAGAAATAATAACTATCAAAAGATTGACACTTGTTTATGTCTGGTTTAAATGTGAAATTATGTCCAATGACCAAAATTGTATTAAATAGTAAAAATAAATTATAAATATACTTTAAAACCACTCAAATTCATAATTTATTACTATTAATTATTTCTATTAAAAAAGTTGTTTTTAATTAAAATTTAGTAATTTTCACTATTCATCAAACTATGAAAGTTATCGGAAAAGTACCAAAAATTCACCCTAAGATAATTTCGATATTTTGAATCCAAAAATGAAGTCAATTTTTAATGATAAAATTTATAAAATTTCAAAAAGTGGGTATTACTATTCATAACTGCTAGTTTGATTTGTTGTGGTGTGTGTTAGAACTCGAAGTTGTGTACAACACACACCATTGTATTATTTAAAGAGAAGTGTATCGTGAAATTTTGGGGTGTTACAATTTAACCCTTATATTAGGTCATTGACTCGGATAAATTCCATATTCCCCATACACAATACATTTAAAAATATTGGGTTCCATGGGATTTAATATATTTTCTTATATCATAATTTTCATTTTTTTATGGAAAATATCTACTTTACTCCCTATTTTTTTCACACATAAAACACATTCGAGTCCTTGTAGAATTTCCCTCGCTGCCTTTTTCCACATTTTTTAAATGAAAGAAATTTAATCTTCTTTCCTTTATCTTACTTATTAGTTAAACTTACCTAAGACTTCATCCTCTTATTTTTTGATGAATTTAGAAATTCAACTATGTGCTAATTATTAATTGCAATTTTTTATAGCTAGTTTAGCATAAACACAAGATGTATTATTTAAATTCCCACCATGTTAGGCATATCATTTGGGAATACGTCACATTTCCCATCACATTAGTTATTGAATTGGTTCTTCCAATTTCCAATCATTAACTAAAATAAAGATAAAATTAGGGATGGGTACTTTTAAACTATTAAACACAAAAATGATATGCCAATTAACATTAAAAGGATAAGTTATAAATTACATTTATTTCTGTAACTTGTTAATTTCTAGTCTTAAATATAATTTATCCACTATAAATTTCCTAACATAGACTCTTTTGAGAATTATTGTTTCATTAATAATAGTTCTTAATGAGATTGTGAATTTACCAAAGCATATCCTTCAAGAGTTTCAAAATAGTAATTTATCAAGAAATGTTGTCAAGCACCAGTTCCTAATGTATTCTAGCTTAATAAAAAAAAATCGAGGTTATTACCCCTATGTACATTTGTGTAAAATCCACATCCACTTGTAGTATCTATAAAGCGATGTATTTTCTATGAAAACACTTACTCTTTACTTTACCATATTTTTGGGGATATTTTCTATGTTTATTATTATCCCTATATTCTTTACTAGATTTTTCTAATCCTAATATTAAAAATAACTGAAATTTTCTTTTGATGCCAACTATGAAAACCCATGTAATTATTGTATATTAATTCATGAATTATTATACAATATTTTACATAATACCACCCTTAATATTGATAATCTAAGTGTCTTTGTGAATTAGGTACATAGAATAATATCTTGAACATGGGATACAACAACATTATTGAAAACTTATTTAACATGCTTTTAAAATTCCATAGATTTTAAAAGTGCACGGGATAACCTTGGGACATACATAAGAAATGGGTGATCTATAAATCCCACTAAGTTATTAAATAAATCATTTCATGAAGGAATCATTACATGTTAGAAAATAGTAATTTCAATGTTATATAAAAGAGGTAATAATCATAAACATGAACAATGAGGGATGATATCGCATGGTAACATAAAGGTAACATGGGAAATGTGGAAAAAACGTTAAACAAGTCATAATAAACATAGTTCAAGTCTAACCACCAGTAAATTATGGTGGAAAAGGTCACTTGATGGATTAGGCTCACTCCCTAATCCCTTTCATGACATCTCATGAGACTAAACAATTTCCCAATGAATTAGACCACTATATAATTCTGGGCACACCCATCTGTTTCATATCTTGAACATGCATAAGTGTGCCACATTGATAATTCGATATAGGATCATATTTTATCACATTTAATTCCACGATGAAGGATTGTGTAATAAATACATGGAATTCCCCAATCAAATAAGTATAGGTATGTCTAGGTGAATACCCTTGAGTTGAAATGGTGATGGTATTCACAATACAAAGGTTTGTCATGGAAAATCAAAGTGAAATTTTGGAAGCATAATAACAGCACTTAAAGATTCATAAAATGGTTTAATAAGAGATAAAGGGGTCTCTCATAATTTGGAAATAAAATTGAAAATAATAGGGATGTGGAAAAGCATATCCCAACATTATAAATTGGAAATAAAACGCTTAAAATGAATAGGGTGCTTGAATAAAGAGGAGAAGGAATGGATCTTGACATAGTAACTGCTACAACTTGTCCCAGAGGGGACCATGCCATGACTCCCAAGACCACCTCTAATAGGCCAGGGGATAGATACAAGAACTGAGTTGGTGTATCACTAGCATGAGAGTCCACAGACTAAGTACTTATACACATGCACACATCTCCAAGCCTATACAATGCTTAAATATAAAAACAACTGAACAACCATGCATGTATACATCTACATCCCACAACCAGAGTACGAAATGAAGTAAATGAAATTAAAGAGGTCCAAATACAATACCACCACAAAGAGTCTGAAAATAATTCCATCCTGAATTTAAAATGTGAATTTTTTACAAAATAATATAGGAACACACCTCGATCTGTTTGGTCTCTCTAAGCACCACGTAGTGCTAGTCCATCTAAGACTATCAAAAGTTTGATCATCTTCACAATACAAAACATGTGCAAGAAAATACTATGTAGGTGTGAGTATAACAATACCTAGTAGGACACCCCAAAACCAAAAATCATACAATAAAATAATATAGTCATCTCTACATAGGTATATTTCTTTAGCACATATATTAAGAATATCCATATATAATCAACAAAGACACAAAATCTAAAGCTAAGTCACAACTATAATACCAACCTAAGATTCTATATTGAAGGTTCTAAAAAGAACTCATTTGAGAGAAAACACTCCATGAGTCTGATAGCACTAATGAAATCCTTTTGAGAGGTAGTTCTTATCGGGTCTTTCGATAGGATATACATAGTGAAAGTTTGAAGATGTATGATACACAGATGAGGATCATTTCCAAGGCCATGGGGTATACCAACAACTCAATTTGGATTAACCTTCTAAGTCGGGGATTTTTTCCCATGTAGTGTTAGTCATGATGATGCCAATAATCCCACTTAGGGTGTGGAAATGAATAGAGGATCTCACTTTGGCCCTCACGGAAGGATTCCAACAACTCTATCTAAGAAGTGTTGCTAAAGGGATTATTGTCTTATGTGTAGGAGATTATTCCATACTAGCCCTTAGGAAATGGATATGGGAAACTCCCTCTAACAAAACTTTTCTAACATTAGAAGGAAGGGGCTCCAAGTCAACTATTAAGGAGTAGACGACATGTGGTGGGGTTACATGTCGTGTATCTTTAACCCCGAGTCTAGCCTGTATAAAATAGGCAGTGTCTATGTCTGCGTATAAGTACATGGTGTGTTTCTTCCCATATACTAATACCCACGTAATAGTACATGGATTAGCCCATGTTCATTTTTTCTGGGTTATGTCTTCGAAGGAGTATATGGTGTTTTTGTGCTTGTGTTCTCCATCATGTGTCCATGTACTATCCAAGGTATACGTTGAGCCACATGACATGTGACCTATTCACATATCAGGTGATACTTATCTTTCTCCCCAAACCCTATCCACCAATAAGTGGGTCCCACAAAGCATGTGGATCTGCATTACACTCCATGCAGTGTGGAAAATTCCAGGTTTTTATATCTAATTTCATGCATTTTTTCAACTCATTTGGCGCCCGAATCCACCACTATCACCACCTATAATGCCTATGGAACTTGGATCTAGGTTAACCAAGGATGATCTTCACTGAGTAGACAATTTATGGAATCATCCTTAATTTAGTAACCATACCAAACCTCTACCATCATCATGTGTCCAAGAACCACACCTATACATGCCAAACAAGTCCTGATTCGCTCACTACTATTGTCGTTGAATGATCATTGAACCATATTGAGTTCGGATCTATGACATCAAATCATTGTTCTTGGAAATGGGTTCAAAAAATTATATTCCTTAGTAATCCCCTATAAAATGAAAACTTTGTGGTGAATTCATGTAGAAAAATAGGATAAAATCATGAAACACACAAATATAGGAATGAACCCCGGTTGTCTCCAATTGGCCTTGATTCATTATCATTAGAATGATGAATGGAGAACCATGATAAATAAATAAAACTACAAATATAATTCCCATATAATTATCCCATCCTGTAATACAACAGATTTGTAGATCAATATATTGGTTGATTGAACCTTTTTTTAGAAATAGAAATGGGGAACAAAATCCAAAGAAACAAACATCCTACCTCAAGATAGATCAATCATTGATGAAGAACAGATCTGCATCGTGATCATTGGTGGGATCCTTTGATTTCATCCCATACTGGTCCTTGATCTTTGATTCAATCTTCATCCACCAATGGAATCTCATTTTAAGGATCTCCAATAGTCCTGTAGATCTCTAGGTTTTAGTGGATAAACCTAGAAATTCCCCACTAAACATTCATTTATAGAACATGTTAGGTCACTATGTCAATGAAATAAAATAAAATAATTTATTTAATTATTTTATTCATTTTCACACCCTCAAAGACTTTTCTACAATGCCTAAAGCCAAAAATGGTTACATCATGCTTAGGGTAAACTCGTGTTCAAAACTCAACTGTGCCCATTGATTTCTAATTTGGGTGCCAATTTAAAAGTTATTCCAGTTTTTTAGGAAAACTTTACACTCATGCTATTTAATGAATTTATTATATTTCAAACATTTATTTTGGTCACACCAGGTCTTATAATTTCACTTCATCTCAATTCCTATTCTCGAAAATTACATATAAAATATCCAAAAATAATACATGAAAACTCAGAGTTATTACATTCTCCTCATCCTTGAGCTTTACATCCTAAAATTATAAAATAAGGGTTACAGAAAGAGATTTGGGTACTAAGCATGAATCTAATCTCCCCACTCTCATGTGTTCTTTTTAAGATTCTTATACTGCCGTCGAACATGCACTAAAGGTATCGTTCTCCCTTGATGTATCCTCTCATGGTGATCTTTGATCTCTACTAGGTACTCAACAAAGGTAACTCCATCCTCAAGGTTTATCTCACCTTGTTAATAATGTGTGATGGTTCATGCACGTACCTCCTCAGTTGTGACATGTGTAATATGTCATGTACCTGGTATAAATATGGCAGTAGAGTTAAGTGGTATGCCACCTCACCAACTCTATGTATTATTTGGTAAGGGCCAATGAATTTTAGATATAGCTTGCAACCTCAGCTAAATATCTACAATAAATATCGAGGTGAAACATGTAGGAACTTATAGTCTCCCTCCTAAACCTATTAAGGACTTCATCATCTATCCATATAATATTTATAGTGAATCTATATAGTCTTCATCCACTTCTAAATGATCCGCACCTTCTCGGTAGTAGAACTCAACAAATTTGGGCTCATAAACTCTAAACCTCCTTGGTCAGTCCAAAAAATTGGTAACTTATAGGGTTTACCATAAAAATCCTTGAATGGTGCCACGCAGATAGTGTGATGATATTTGTTTTTGTTCACAAACTCCACTAGTGTTAGGTTATCCTCCCAACTACGGTCAAAGTCCAACATGAAATCTTGTAGCATGTCCTCCTAATCTTGAATGGTCCACTCTTTTTTTCCATCATTTTGGGGGTCAAATTCTATGCTCAAGAATAACTTAGTCCTAAAATCCTCTTGTAATCCCTTACATGATTGGGATGTGAAGAAAACATCATGGTGAGAAAAAAAATTTGATGGAACTACATAGAGTCGTACTATATCGTTTACATAGAGGTGTCTCAATATCTATATTCAACTCTAATCCAGAATAGCTAAGATACAGTCTAAATTCGTGAGTCTATCTATGATCACCTAGTTGGAATCATTGCCCATGGATATATGGGGTGATCCCATCACAAATTTCAAGGATATCTCATCCCACTTCCACTTTTCCACCTCATGGGGTTGAGATAAACCCACTAGAAATCGGTGATCATCCTTTAATTGCTGACAAGTAAGGCATTGAGAGATAGACTCTACAACTCCCTTATTTATCCTTGGCCACCAAAACTAACATCAATGGTCTTGTTACATCTTTTCCACACATGGATGTTCTTCCAAAGGAGATGTAACAAACTTTCTTTGAACCTCCTCCCCAACATCTCTCATGCCATCATGCATCCTCTAAAAATAATGAAATGCTCCCCACCTTAAACAAATCCATGAGCAGCACATCCATTAGATATATGAGTATGTAGGGTATCACAGTCTATATCCCCATGTTATGCCTCTCTAAGTAGCTTCAAGAGAGAGGGGATGACAACCATTGACTAGAGTTAACCTACTCCAACTACATTATCAAAGTATAACTATAGTGAGGCCAACAACTCTAATTCCTCATTAATCGACAATGAGTAAGATCTTCTACTACAAGAATCTATTACTATGTTTCCCTTCCGAGGATTATAGAAAATATTCAATTCATAGTCCTTCAGTAACTCTAGCCATCACTTCTATCTCAAGTTAAGTTCCTTATGAGATAGTATTTATTTGAGACTCTTGTGATCAGAATAGATGGTAAACCACTCGCCCATCAGCTAGTTCTTCCACATTTGTAGTGAGAAGGATATCATTGCAAAATTAATATCATGGGTCATGTATTTATTCTCATATTGTCTCAACTAAAATTAACCATAGGTAATTATTTCCTACCTTTTCATCAAAACACAACCAAGCCCAGCTCATAATTCATCGTAGAAAAATACATACTTGACACCCTCCTATGGAAATATTAATAAGGTATTTCTCATCAATTTATGCCTCAACTGATGAAATACTTGTTGAAACCTCTCTGTCAACATGAAAGGATACCCCTTTTGGGTCAAAGCTATCATGGGTGTTGTTATCCTAGAGAAATCAGGGATGAATCTCTGGAAATATCCCGCAAGACCAAGAAAGCTCTACCCCTATGTCACACTCTTGGGTGGATCCCAAGGTAACACTACCTCAACCTTGGCTGGGTCCACTGTCACTCCATCTGTTGAGGTAACATTTCCCTGAAAGTGGACTTATAGAATCTAGAACTGGCATTTAGAGAGCTTCCTGTAAAGATGGTTCTCTTGGAGCACATATAAAACCATTCTCAAGTGTCTTGCATGCTCCTCCTCAGACGTGAGTATATAAGGATATCTTCAATTTAGACTACCACAAACCATTCTAATAAAGGATTAAATATTTAGTTCATGATCCCCATGACCACTATTGGGGAATTCTTCATGCCAATGTTAGTCACCATGTACTCATAGTTACTATAGTTACATCTGAATGTTGTCTTCAGTATATCCTCAACCAATAATCACAACTAGGGATAGCCTAATCTGATTTCAACCTTAAAGAACCATCATTACCCTCTCAATTGATCAAAGAGGACATTTATCCTTAGTAGTGGATACTTTTTCTTCATGATCACTTGGTTCAAGAACTAATATTCCATACATAACCTTAAGCTCTTTTACGCCTTCCTAGCAAAGAAAACTTGGGTAGCCCATGGTGAAATAGTGGTTCTAACAAATCCCTTCCTTTGAAAATCCATCAACTACACCCTCATCTCGTGAAGCTCTATGGGATCCATCTGATATGTTGGCATAAATATCAGTGTCATCCCAGGATGTAAATCAATGGTGAAGTCTACCTCCTGACGAGGAGGTAATCCTAGAACATCTTTGGTAAAGACGTCCTCATACTTCACCACTACTATAGAAAACTAGGAACTCATAACATCCACTACGCCAAGGGTCATTCTATCCAACTAGTGAGTAATTGTCTGTACCCATATATGCATGATTCTATCATATATTGTATGGGTTTAATTTTCACCTAAAAAGGAAATCCCATTCCCATAACTACAGACACACCATATCCTCCACCTAAAATATTCAATCTAGGAATGAAGTGTGGATAAGCATTCTATATAGAAGATGATTTCATAAGACCTCATCACTGCTACAAAGTGATCCCAATAGAAACAATCACCTCCAAGATTTAGGTTACACTGTTGGCACAAGTGTGTGATTTTTGAGTCATCTTCAGTAGGAGTCTCTAATCACAGGGGTCCAGCCAATGGATCAACTCGATTCTCTAAGTCTCAAACAAGATATGTAGAAATAATTGAATGACTATCACCTATTTCTATCTTTAGAGAACCTAATATATAAAAGACTAAGATCGTACCTTGAATCAATCTTGTATCCTCTAGGTTATAAGCCTCAACTGCCTGCTACTATCCCTGTCCTTGTCCTCTAGATCCTTGAGCCTAGCATGGACCACCTGGGTATGGTAATGGTAACAAGTCGAAGCATCTACCACATCATGATGCTCTATAATCTCCTCTTCCACATCCTCATCCATGTGTAGATATCTATTCCTACCATTATCTCTATCTTGGTGGCCCATCCATGGTCTCTATATTAGTCATATGATGGGTCAGACAATCTCAGAAAAGATGTCCCCTACCATCACATGAGTAGCACCACCTCTCTCTAATCTAACTGGACCCATCCAATAAGCCTCGAAATAGATATAATATATCTTGGAACCTTCTCCTGAAACGTATCACACATATAGGTCCCTAAGACTGATATCATCTCACTACTGCTGAGGTCTCTACTCTGTCTTTCCCACTACCAGCAACCACTAGTTGTGTTTTCTCATCCATGAAACTCTTAACCCCCAAAGATCTCTCTAGGACCCCAGTATAGGTAGGAATGAAAATGGGAAAATACTATCTCAGATGTATTTACGCAGTCCTCACTCAAAAGTATGAGCCCTAAATAATTAATCAAGAACCATATCCATTGAGTACCAAGAGAGGTTGGTAAACCTCGATGAATACTCAAATATTGTTTTTCTATCTTTCTGTAGTTTAAAAAGATCCTATATATGTAGAACCCTCAACATATCTATAGATAACTATTCTATGGAGAGACACTCAAACTCTAATAATGGTAGATTCACCTCGCCATATGAATGGGTCACCAATCCCCCCCCCCCCACCCTCCACCACCACCACCACCATCTTCTTGTTGTTCCATAGAGAATTATCACTACCATTACCGCCATATGATATGTTGGAGTCATGTCTAGATGAAAATCCCACATCACTATATCAAGCTAGTCCTTAGTAATCTGTGTGTGGTGGCTCACCTCAGAACCTAAGGGGTCTATATCACTAAAACTTTTGAAGTGTGATCATCATGAACACGTCATCTTTGGGTAATACGTGTACCATTTTCTTCACTACAAGTGGTGGTATAGCTGGTTTACCACCTAGAGGTGGAACCTCTAGAACTGGTCCCTATATCAATGCCTTGTCACTAAGTGGATCATCCACATAATCATGATGTTAAAGCCTAGATGGTATAAATTGTTGAGGTAACCTAAAATAAACATGATATACCATGGTCAATGAGTATATTGAAATTTTTTCCAAGAAGTATATGGAAACCAAAACTCATTACTATCTGACACATGTACTATTTCTTTCCCTACAACCAGTGTTCTCATGTGCTAAATCGAAAATCAGGTAATCAGAGTCCGGGTATAAGAATATGTCAGTCGCCGCACCAATAATGGAGTCCCTATCCTGAAATCTAAACTGAAAACACCTAACACTATTACCCAAAACCAATATCAAATACCCCAGTCCTAAGGTAGAACCAACCCTCTGATACCACTTTGTCAGGACCTGTACCAAAGGGGCCCATGTCACGACTCCCCAAGCCTGCCTACAATAGGCCAGGGGATAGATACTATCACTGAGTAGGAATATTCAAAACATGGAAGGCCTTAGTATAAGTACCTATACACACCCCCACGTCTCTAATCCAATAAAATGTTTAAATTTAAAAACAAATGAACAACCAAGAATGCATACATCTAAATCCCGCAATCAGAGTAAGATAGGAAGTAAAGGAAAGTAAACAGATACAAATACAATCCCACCATAAAGAGTCTAAAAACAAGTCCAAACTGATAGTAAAATGGGGAATTCTATAAAGATACCATAGGAATACACCTTGGTATGTGTGGTCTCACTAGGATCTGCCTAGTCCTGGTCTATTCGAGACTCTTTCTAAGGGTTGATTGTCTTCACATGACATGACTCATGTGGGAAAATCCCGTGCAGGGGTGAGTATAATAATACCCAGTAGGACACCCCAAAACCACAAAGCATACAATAAAAGAATATAGTCATCTCTATAATGATATATTTCTACATTACGTATAATAATAATATCCATATATACTCAAAAAATACACAAAGTGTTATGGTAATTCACAATCGTAATACCAACCTAGGATTCCAACTTGAGGATTCCACAAAGTAATCATCTGGGAGAACACACTCCACAAGAATGATTGAACTAATGGAATTCATTCAAGAGATATTGATCATCAGGTCTCACCATATGAAGTTCATAATGAAAGTACAAAGAGATACAATACATGGATGAGGATCACTCCCAATGCCATGGGGTATACCAAAAACTCAATCTAGATATACCCTCTATGTACAGGATCAGATCCCGTATAGTGTTGTTCATGAAATTACCAAGAACTCCACCTAAGGAACAAATATGAATAGAGGATCTCGCTTCAAGCCTTACATAAGGATTCTAATAAATTTATCCAAGATGTCTAATTGAAGGGATTGTTGTCTTTTGTGTGGGATGTGATTATATACTAACCCCTAGGAAATGGAATTGGGGAATTAACCCTAATGAAATATTTCCAAGATACAAAGGATAAAGGATCCAATTCCTATTTGAAGGCGTACATAGCATGTAGTAGGGTTACACATCATGTCCCTTCGACCTTGGGTCCTTCTCATGTAATATGGCATGTGTCCATGTCTGTTTAGAAGTACACAGCGCGCAACTGCCAGTGTACTTTTTCCTATGTTCCAGTACAAGGATTATCCCATGTACATTTTCTCAGGTCGTGTCTGTGTAGGAGTACATGGTGTTCTCTTTCCCATGTACTCTAGCTCTTATCTATGTACCCTCCAAGGTACATGTTGAGCCATTGTGGATAGGTCACATGTTTTTTGACACATTCACACATCGTGTGATACTTATCTTTCTTCTAAAACCCTAGTCTCTACTAAGGGTGTCCCTCACTTCATGTGCCTCCACAATACATGCCATTTATTGGAAAAAAAATCAAATTTTCATATTTGGATTCATGTGTTGTCGTCCACTCATCTGATTCCCAAAACCTCCATTTTCGCCACCTATCATGCCTTTGGGACTCATATATGGGTAAACTGAGGCCAATCATCAGTAAAGAGAAAATTTCTAGTGAACTCATTTGTTTCGGAACTATATAGTACATCCACCATCATCATGTTTCTAGGAAATGCACCTTCACATGCTAAACCAGTTCGGATCTGCTCACCGCTATCGTTGTCACACAATCCATGTGCCATACTGAGTCCAGATCTAAGATATTGAATCATCGCACCAACAAGCTGGTGTTCAACATTCGATTCCTCGGTATTTGGGTCGAATCACTAGGAAAACAAAACCTTGATAATGAATTCATGTAGAACAATGAGAGAAAACCATGAAACACACAAAATCTGAATGAACCTCAGTTGTGTTCAGTTGGCCTCAACTCATTGTTGTTATAAATATTAATGAAGAACCATAATGAATAAATAAAACTCAGAATAGAATTATTTTAGAATTATCATATCCCCTAATATGACAGATCCACTACTAAAATATTTTTTTTTGATTTTCAAGACATCCACTTTTAAAGGGTGATCAGTATCCAAACACCAAGTGGGAATCCAAAAATAGAAAATCCAACTTCAAAATTCAAAGTTCAAAAATTAAATAGTAGACAAACATTGGACCTGAGGAGATATCAATCTTTATTATGTGTGTTAGCCAAGGAAACTTCACCAGCCTACCTCATCATGAGAACACCATCTATGTCTCCAGTGACGTCAAACCCCAGTAGATCCAGAGATGCAGCATGAACCACCATCACTAAAAAACAACTTCAATCATCATCATCAACACCGCAAACAACTGCCATCAAAGAATAGCCATCTTCCAAATAACATAACCAACATCGGTGTGTCACCGTCACAGACCGCTGATGGTCGCCGCCACAACCAGAAGAAAACATACCCAAAACCAAACATAAATTGATCACAGAAACTCACTAATGAAGAGTCGTTTCCAACCCAGAACATGAGGTCATACGAGGATGAGCGGAAGAGGACTCCAAGAAATGGAATTGATGATGAGGATAAAGACTAGGGCGACACATTGAAACCCATCGACTACTAACCCCAAATCCCAAAACCCTTTTGTTACCCCTGATTCGTGTCCGATATGGAGAGTCACCAAGGAATAAGGGGTCAGATCAGGGGAAAGAGCGGCCAAGGGCTTCAAAAGCACATGACCATTGTTGGAACCCAGGCATGGAGCGGCTACGATAGAAACATTGGGGCCAAACCCATGGAGACGTTATGAAAACAAAGCAAGAATAATCCAAGAGGAGGTGAAACTAAGAAAAATGAGGAAGGGAAGAAGGAGAACGACACTTAGGCGCACCACCGACCCCACATCAGAGGGTTTATAGAGGAAACCCTAGGCAGAGCCGAGAGTGAGAAGAGTGATCCATGAGAGAAAGGATCCATCCTATGAGAATTAATACTAATCCACTGATCAATATATTTTTTGATTGATCCATTTTCATCATTGAAATTGAATAAGGTAAATAAATCCAAATAAAAAAACTTCCTACCCCTAGATGTATGAATTGTTGATGAAGAATGGATTTGTTCCAAGATCATTGGTGAAATACATTTATTTTATCTCACATAGGTCCTCAATATTTTATTTGGTCTTCATCCGCTAATAGAATCATGTTCAAAAGCTATCTAATGTCCCTATAGATCTCTAGGTTTTAGCATCTGAGCCTAGGAATTCCCCATAACTGTTTTCTTATTGAATAGGTTAGGTCGCTGCATCAATGAAATAAAATAAAATAATTTATTTTATTATTTTATTCATGGTCATTTCAACAATGAATTTTCCACAAACTACTCACACTAAAAAAAATTATTTCAAGCCTAGGGTAAACCCCACATTCTAAACTCAATTATTCCATTTGATTTCAAATTTGGGCCACTATTTAGAAGTTATTACACTTTTTCCTGAAAAATGTTTGTGTTTGTTATTTTATATATTTAATATATTTAAAAATTTATTCCTAGAACATTAATCCTTGGAATTTCATTCCATATCTTTTTTGGGTCTCTAAAATATTATATAAAATATCAAAAAAATCATGTAAAATCCAATTGATTACAGTAATAGCTTAGGTAAACACTATAATGAGAGGGGATAAATGATCTCTCATTCTTAGGAAATCAATTGGAAAGTAGAGGGATCATTATAAAATCAAAAACAATAAACAAATAAGATTAATAAGGATAAATATAATGAAGGTTCTTGAATTTAAAAGAAGGGAGAGGGGTCCCTCACTTTTGGTGTGGAAAATTACAGGACAATTTCAGCAGCATAACGAGTATACATAAAAGATCATTAGAGGGAATAATGATAGAGAATGAGGCATATCATCACATGGACATGAAAAGGGTAGTAAGAGGTATTTATAAAACATAACCAAACAATAACATAAGTAAATTAATAGGTATAATGTAAAATTGGTTATTGATTAAAAAAGAGAGGGAGATCCCTTACAAAGAGAGGGTGAATCCAAAAGATTGGGAGGAGCTTCTTGAGAGCTTGGGGAACCATAGAAGGACTATATATAGGGTAGGTTATATTAAGGAAATTATATATGGTTATTTAGTGAATATTAATTGGATATTGAGTGGTTTTATATAGAAAAAGATAGGGGGTTTATTTATTATTTCACAAACTTAGGTTTTGGACCCAATATAATAAAATAATCAAAACCAAAAACCTTATCATGGTTTTTCCCATGGTTTATACCACATAGATGTGGTTTTAATTATTTTATAAGTAAAAGGGCAGAATTTATTAAAATATTACCCTTTATAATGTGGAAGTGAGTCATGTTTATAAAGAAATGATTTTAAAACCTTAAAATAAAATATAGGTTTTGTAGAATTGATAAATGATTTAAAAAATCAAAAAAAAACCCCATTATTTTAAGGGGTACACATATATTTGTTTTTGGGTAACCTTTATAGTACTTATTAAATCACTTTTGGGTCATTATGATGTACTAATATGCACTTTATACTTATACAGTATTTAATTTTTTCCAAAAAATCCGACTATCACAGAAGATTATGAAAAAACCACCGTTGAATAATTTTGAAATGATGATTAAAAAATTGTATTTATTTTATAAAAATATTTCTCTCAATATAATAATTTAATCTTTTAAATTAAAATCCCCATTTATGGAAAAAAATATTTGGTTTTTTACAGTAACTATTTTTTGACCCTTATAAAAATTATATTTGCACTTCATAAAATTATATTATCATTTATATTTAATATATACTATTTAATAATACTATTTATTAAATTATAATTTATTTAAAAAATTCTTTAATTAATAAAAAAAATTATTTCTTCTTTAAAAATATATTTTACCCCTAATATAATTTAGGTTTTAACATATCAAAAAAGTAATTTTTATCAAAATAAAAATTTAATAGTATATATATATATATATATATTATTTGTGTTTCTTTTTTCTAGTCCTTGTTAAATTATTTTTGTTGTTAATTAAATTATTTTCCTTTTACTGTGGTAATAAATATTTATTATGGTTACTATTCATATTGTGCAAACATTAAGTTGACCTTATTACCTAATATTAATTATCATGATTCAAAATATTAAATCCATTTTATCATAATAAATTCAAATATGTGTAATAAATAAATTTAATATAAAACTCACAAGCGCGATGAAAAGAGGATTTCTAGAAAATAAATTTTTTAAGGAAAATAATATTTTAGATTAACTCTTTAACTAATAATATTAATTATATGAATCTAAATTAATAATTATATATATATATAATATAAATTTAATTTAAATCATTACCTATTAGGGTTTATTTTGAATTAATTAAAATGAATAAACATTATTTTTTTAAAGTAGTTTTTAGAAAAAATGTGTTTTTAAGCCTAAAACTTAAAAAATACTAAAATCCGATATAATGATTATTTAAATTTAATTAAATGAATTAAATATAACTAAATAATACTTATGTTACCTTTAAATAAAATAGAAATAATAATTTTACTTTTAAATTAATTAATTTATCAAAATAAATGACAATTTTACACAAAAACGACATTTTTAACTATTCATTGAAAAAATCAATATTTTCCGAAAAATCCAAAATTTTCACCCTAATTTAATTATGATATGATCATACCAAAAATTCATTTAGTTTTATCAAATACATTTTGTAAATTTTATATAAAATAATTATAATATTTTTCATAAGAAGAAATAAAAAACTTTTTTGTAAAAAAGATATCTTGAATAACAAAAGGACATTATGAAAAATTGATTGATTATTTACTAATAATTTATAATTTTTTTTAGGAAATATATATATATATATATCATAAATATTATAATCCTATTCATATCCTAAAATTAAATAGAAATGTTAAAATTACCATATTAAAATAATCATTGTTTATTTGGGTTCAGTGTTGTGTATCGCATATGTTGTCGAAAATAGTTTTATATTTCTAAAAATAAGAGATTTATATCTTATGTTAAGTGAGGGTAAACATGGTAAATATCAATTTAATGTCATAAATGCATATAATATGGGTGTAAGGGGATGATAACATAATCAAGGTATATAATCATAGTACATGAAATTAAAACCCCTAATAGCCATAATTTGTAAATGATCATTTGTGGCGTAAGTCTTAGTCATAACATAAGACATGAATCAAGTGAGTCATTAATCATGATCCATGAAATAATAACATAGGCATAACAGTGTGGCATAAAATTTTGGCACAAACATACACATAGGAAATAATAACATAATGGAGTGGGCATCACAACCTGATTCACATAACATAGTGGAGAATGAATCCCTTCATGATTCCCATAAAATGGTGTACATATTACAATAATGGATTAGGTTTACTCTATAATCCATTTCATATCAACTCATGAGATATAATCCATTACCCAATACATGATAAGGTTGTGTAATTCTGGTCCCACCCACCACATAATGGATATAATCATTTATGGGTTTCAGTTCACTCCTCATTCCCTTTCATTTTATCTCATGAGAAATAAAGCTTTATCAAATGAATTATAGGGATATATAATTTTTGGACCACCCACCACTAAATTAAAACCATACATAAGTGTTTCATGTGATTATAAAAATATTCAGTATTTCATCATAACTTTATTAACCCATGAGAAAGAAATGAGTTTCAAGAAACATCATTAAAACATCATTATTATAATCCATCCAAAATAAGTAATTTTATGGTGCCATAAGATTATATCACTAGTGAAACAACGCAATATTTATATTATATTCGCATATATGAAAAATATTTTTATTAAAATAATTAAAAATTATTTCAAAGATAATAAAAATTATCCTTTTCTTTTTATAAATTTTAGAAAAACTAAAAAATTCCAAAACAATGGCAATAATATTTTATTTGTAAAAATATTGAATCTTGTAAATTAATATTTTTAATAAATAATTAACATGATGTTAGAAAAATATGTTCATTCAATAAGTGTTAAAAAAATTATTTTCACACTTTTGTAAGAAGTAATATATAACCTGTATAGAAAAAATTTGTAAATATTTCTTTCTAAAACATTGTAAATGAAGTAAAATATGGTTTAAAATTAATTTAAAAAACATTTTTTATAAAAAAAATAACATTCTTGAAATATTTTAAATAGTTTGGGTTTGGAATAAAAATATTTTTGATCAAAAAATATAAATTGAGTTGATTTATTCTAAAAACATTATTTTTCTATTTTTTAATATGAGAGGGAAAATAGAAATAATACTCAAAAAGACTATATATAACTAGAGTAGAATAAAATATATTTTTTTATAAGATAAATAATATATAATTTCCTGTAATATAAATTGAACCATAAACAATCTTGATTAGAAGTTGGATTGTAACATAAACCCATACAACTTTGATATATTTTAATAAAACCCTCATAAAATAAATATCCTTAGATTGTTTTTTAAATCCCCATACTTTTCAAGAATATAAATATAAAATATATTCTAGGGTAGTATATGCACTAAAAAAATTAAATGGTGGTGAATATAGAGCATATCTCAATGAAGGGAAATTGAGATGAAGAAATCCTTAAAACATTGGTATCTCTTGAATTAACACCCCATAAAGGATAGATTTTCAGATAGATTTTTAATTACATTTAATTTCATTAAAATATGATAAAAACCCATAGGGTAGTATATACACCGCATAATATAAAACAAGTTATGAATATAGAATCTATCTTATAGAAATAAAAGTGAGAATATAAACCCTTACATATTTTTAATCATTTTATTAAAAACCGATTTTAAAGATAAAAATAGAAATAAAACTTTAAATACCATGAATTGAGAGAAAATAATGATATAATTCTTCAAATAGGTTGTATATTCACCATTTAAACAAAAATAGGTTCTTAATACAAAAAATGTATCAAAGAAGGGAATTTGGGGTGAAACCCTTACCTTAATTCTTAGATTCCATGAAAGAAATTTAACCACATGTATAATAAGCATAAATATATTAACAAATTATTTAAAAACCCTATTCATATCTATTATTTTTTATACTCTTAAATTATAATCATTCATTATACATTCATTATCCAGTTAATGTTTATTTTCATCATGGGATGTTACTAATTTTGGTTATTTATCACATGTTTTGTAATGGTGATATCAGAACCCATTTTTTGATAAAAATTTCATCATTCCAATATTATTTATTTTTCTATAATATATTATCCATTATGATCAATTATTTTATAATTTCATACCATGAGTGTTTTAGTTATGATTATGGAAGATGAAATTAGGGATAATCATTTTTTAAGTAATTTACTAATATCAATAGATTAATTTATAATAATAATTAATTATTATTTCATCCTTAAATAGTCATATTCGTGAAATTAATTACTCTTTAATATAATATAAATTCATAAAATACATTTTTAGAACCATTAATGTAAAGTGGTGAAGAAAAATAAATTACATCACTTCGTGGAGGTGATAGTCCAAACGTACGCATTAGTGCTTGGGGTTATAGGACCATATATCACAATATTTTCTTCTTTGGGTCACTCCCTCATGGTTTTGTTCTTCAGTAGGGATCATTTCACACCAGGGTGGATCACTACCCATCCTCTTTTAAAAATTCCTTGTGATATTAAGGGTTGGATGGGGATTATATATCATTTCCAACACCCCTACAATATATGATGTGGTATAGGTAAATAGGTGTCATATCATGACATCTATATGTCATGTCATTACACCCCTACATCCAGTAAACATAACCAGCAGGGGACGCACTATCATTCATTTGGGACTCTAAATTTCTTCCCCTCAGTGCATTACCTATGAATTAGTGGATTCCTACCTCATCTGATGTCAATTATATGATATAAATTGGGGCTTCATGGCCCTCTATCGCAATATTATCCACTTTGGGTCACTACTTCAAGGTTTTCTTGTTCATCTGGGCTCACTGTCCGCCAGGGTGCCTCACTATCCATTCCCCTATGAAAGGAGAAAGAAATTGGTTATACCATTAATGTAGAAACATTTTAGTATAGTAAAGATACTAATTTAATTGTGATAATACGGTTATTCAATATTTTTAAGAGTTTTAAGTGGAAATAAACTTTAAAAATATCAGTAAGAACATATACCTCTTCCTTGTATAATCATTAATGGAAAACACTTAAGGGTTCTTGGATGGGATTTTGAGAAAACAAAAACCTCTAGGTCATTGAAAAGGGTTTGGGGGATTTATTTGGTTATATCTTTGTTGGTATAAGGTACTCATGTGTTATGGATAAGTGAAAAGAGGAGGTTCCCGTTTATAACTGAGGGGAGTGGCACTATTTTAAATACCCATAAATTTAAAATAATATAAAGTCATTTTCATATGAAAGTGGAAACAAATGGCCCAAGATTCAAATATAGGAAGATATAATGTATAAATCCACTAAAAATTTATTTAGGCAATGTTTTGTGATAATTATGGTCTTATCTATACGGTTAACTCCCCCCAAACCCTTTACCATGGTGACAAACTTTTTCATGGGAACTTATTTATATGCCCAAAAATTAATTTGAACTTATTATCTAATATTAATTATTTTGATTCAAAATATAGAATTAATTTTATAATATTATATTTATAGATATGGTATAGATGCCCAAACTTCTCTAGCAAGGATATTGCATCTCTTAATATGAATATTCATTGCATTACACAAACACATGCCTGATTATTTTAAAGGTATAGAGCATTTGGAAACATGGAAATATAAAAAACTGGTTCATAAGAGTTATATGTCATCTCCCACTTAGTTCCACAAAACCATCACCCCTATTATAAGTATAACACATAATACCTATCATCAAAACCTAGGGAAAAGAAATATAAGGAATGGTGAGCTCAAATTATTGGTTTGGGTAAACATGGGAAATACATAAACTTGACATGAGAATAAGGGTATGACAACATGAGCATAACATATTAAAATAATACCCTACATGTAACATCCTGTTTTTTTAGAGTAGGATAAAATCCTCAACCTCTTTGAGTTTTTCAATTTTGGTGAGAAAGAAAACTCTTTTATTTGTCTTCAAAACCTAATTTTTAGATTAACTTTGACCCAATTCCATATCTTAAGATGATTTTAGATTATTATAAAGTGACTTAGGGTTTGAAGTAGGTTTTAGGTCTGTCGATGGCTTAAAACAAAATTTTGGGAAAGCACAAGCTGGGGGGAACATTTTGGAAAAACAATGCTGCCTCCCAGGAGAAACTGTGCATCCCTCTAGGGGCCCTAGACACAGTTTTGAAAACTATATAATAGGATATTTATAGTTGTTCAAAAACTCTTCAACATTTAATATAGTTTATTTTCCTGGAATGTTCACGGTTTGGAAAATTGTATGACTTGATCGTGCGAGGATTGGTGCCTAAGTAGTGGGTACCGCACCATTTACGCACAGTTCTCCAAACCATATGGTAACCATGCGGCCTATTTGAAATTAAAAATTACCATTTTTTAATTATTTTATTTAATAGGGTTCTCCCTCATCTTCCTCCCTTGTGAGGATTCTTCTCTAGTGGTTGTGGGAGCTCACATCTTCCTCCTTCTAGGCTTTGAGCCGCACCATTCATCTACTCTCTAATCTGAGCTCTATTGGTCGTGTTGGAACTACATAAGTAAGGCCTTTGATCCTATTTCTTCTTTTATTATTTTCTCTTACCATACAGTGCAATATATCCATGTGATCCATTTTACCCAATTTTTAGGGTGTTCATCAAAAATGTTGATTTCTCCTAAATTGGATCAAGTTCTAGGTTGATATTGTATGAGTGAACATCTATTAGTACGAGGTTGGTGGTTCCTATATTTCTCTTTGATTTCACTCAAGTTTTGGGGGTGTGTTCTTGAGAGAGTCATTGGTTTTTCTGAGAATTCCCTAATGATTTAATTCTTGTATTTTAATTAATAAATAGACCATGTGATATGACTATGGGAATGATCCTCCATGAATAAAAATGGTTTAATACCGGTGAGAGGATTCAGACCTTCATAAGAGTGGGTCGGGTGTGTTTATTTATTAAATTTAATTGTTTATGTTCTTGAAATAGTTCCATGGGAACATGAGGGGAAATTCGCCATATCTATTGAGGTGATGATGATCACCTGGATAGAGGCAATGTGATTCAACGGGTTGGGTTTGGCCCAAGTAATTGAGGTGATATTGATCACCAGGTTGGGTGACTTGGTCATCTAATTGAGGTGATTAGGTCATCCTATTTGAGGGTATATATCGGGAATCTAAGATTTTTTTGACCATTAGGTTTAGAAACACAGTCTTTGGGGCACAAGGTTCCATGATAGTGTTGATTAGGTACTTTTCTGGTGATTTTTGTTCACCATGTTTGGAAAATACACTGTTGGAGTCATGTTCACATAGACATCACTCAGATGATGAGGTGGTGTTGACCAGAAGTGTGGGTAGAAGCCTCCATTAGATGCATCTTAGTATGTGTTTTATCATTAGTGAGGTTGTAGGTGCCCACTGTAGAAAGCCACATTGATGGTGAGGATCCATCGGTTGACATTTTTGAGATTTTTGGTTAGGGTATGAGGCTCATCGTATATTGATTCCATTGAGCATAGATTATTTGGGAGGATGCATATCACCATTACTTGGGACATCGGCTGCTGATCCGATGGTGTTATCATTTATAGGACAAACATTGTTGTGCCTTAGATGTCAGGATTTGAGCTGAAGGGGACTTTTCTGAGATGGGATATGAGTGGCCAGGAACCTATTTGGGCATGACTTCAGGATGTCAGTTATTTTTTATATGGTATGAGGAGATGAGTCGATCGTTTAGAGGACAAACCTGAGGGTTCACCTAGGATTATTTTCATCAAGGTATTCCTTGGTATTTGTGCTAAGGGTCATCTCCACTACCATTATACTGGCAATGGTTGAAGGAGGTAACTACTTCCATGTGGATGATATGCACAAGGGGAGAAGGTTATTTATTTGATGTTTATGTATTATTTTATTTCATTTATAATACCTTATTAATAATAGATTTAATATAGGAACATGTTGGTGGTGGCCTACTAAGATTATTCCCACACCCTACATGGGCACCTAGGGACATGTGTAGACTTTATGCTTTTTTAATCAGGTAATTGTTCGAGATTAGGAGATAGACCTTATTGGACATGTCATATTACTTATTATGGGATGGATATAAAGAAACTTTCATTCCTATATCACCTGGAGTTTACTTTTTTATTCTTCTTTATTTTTTATCATCATTCTTATTATATATATTTATTGGCATTTGGCCACAGGTGACCCTCTCATCTTATTGTAATGTATTACCTAACTTTTATGCATGCTTTTAAAAATAGTATAATTTTTTCTGAGCATCTAGATATGGTGTTTTATTCTACAAATGGTATTTTTGATATTGTTAATTATTGTTTTTAGTGGTGTATGTGCTTCTTCTATTTAGGGTTATTGGTCATGTCATTTATGGTATTTCCATTCTGGTGCTATATTTATCTATGCACACCTATTACTATCACTGCCACCTGGTATATTCTCCCCACTATCACACCTTGACATTGTCATTGTTAGTCAGAAACCTATTTTGTATGGGGAGGCATGCCTAAGGCCCAATGGTGCACCGGCCCTAAGCACTATTCAGGAGGAAAGATGGGTCGGGATGCTACAAATGGTATGAGAGTATTTCAGGACTATGAATTAGTACTATTATTCTTCTAGATACTAATGATATAAAATTATTTCTTTTTTCCTTTTTGGTATTACTATTTGGGATATGGTAGACTGAAGACTAGTAAGTACTCAGAAATTAGTATAGAGCTAGTGTTTAGGTGCCTACATCCCCATCCGTGTGGGACAAACCAAGTTCCTAGGGGTGTGAAATTTTTGTTCTACTTTTCTGTTTTCATAGTTTATTTTACTTCCACCTCGAGTGGTTAACTTAGGTATGATTTTTATTTGTTATGATATGTGACCCTTGTACTGGTATGGAAAGGTTGGAGATATAGACTCTTGGCCCAATATGGAAAGGGATAATTATTTATGATTTATTTATAAGAACATAAGATTTCATGTGTGAGTGCACTTGTGATTAAATTTATTTTCATTTTCATTGGAAACCTAGATTTCACTATGATTGTTTGGGTTGTTTAAAGTGTAAAAAAAGGATATTATATAGTGTTTTCCAAGATAGCCTCTTTTTGGTGGCATTCTACTCAGCTAGCTCAAGTATGTGCTTCCAATGAAATTTTTGTGTGATGATATGTGATATGTGATATATATATACATATGAGTTTATATCTATAATTGGAGTGGAAAAGTATGGATATAGGGGAGATTTATTTAAAATGTCAACCAAGAATCTATGTAGTGTTTTCCCCTTTAGCCTCTTTGGTGGAATTCTACTCAACTAACTCATATTTATTTATGATTCCTGATACTTTTCTAGGTAGGTGAGGGGCCTCGAGATTGGATTTATATGTGATACCTAGCTTTGATTGTATAGACCCGAAGCTTGATGTACATGGAAATTACATTACTTTTGTGGAATACATAATACATAACAAAAACAGACACACAAGGACCGTAATAGTTTAGTTTCTTTGGAAACTCGGTATCTAAACTTCTAATCATGTTGAAATATCTTCAACAACTCCCATAACGATCTTCCCCTTTTTGTTTCCTTACCTAAACCCTTTCTTTATTTCCTGGGGAAAATAAAACATAAAAAGGGTGAGCTCAAATGCTCAGTAAGGGAAAACATAGATAACATAAAACAATCCATAAACATTTGGAAGCAAAAACATGAACATGAAATTTAAACATCAAAATCATGAGCAAAGACATAAATTGTGGAAGTACGTAAGGAATATATCATAATGGAACATCAACCATGATAAAATATAATGGGAATAAAACATGTAATTGTGGAAACCATTCATCACATGTTATGATTTCTATAGTTTCCAAGGCATTACTGCCAAGACCATCTTAGTGGACAAAGTCCCTTTCTGAATCGAGTTCACTCCTCGTTTCAGTCCTGTAACACTGAATCGGATTAACTTACCATTCCAGACTTGTCTATATCATGAGATATAATTCTTTACCCAATTCATTGGAGGGAGATATAGGTCCCACCCATCTCATAATGAAATCATTCTTACTTGTGCCACAAAATAAACATACATCATTCATAATAACCCAATGAATAGAATGGGTTTCATAAACATCATCCCATCATCACATAATCCATATAAAAGAAATGGATATCATTTCATAATAAGAAAAGTGAAACCATGTAAATTATAGTGACATTATACTTGAAACATACACATATGAAATAATGTCATTCTAGATGGAAAATGGTTTTGATAGAACACTTGAAATGAATTCTTGAGGAAAATATCCTTTCTTCTTTAAAATCATTTTCTTTTCACAAAATGTCATGTATTTTTAAAAGAAAAATATTTTGTTGAAAATAGTCATGAAATCTTTTGGAGGAAGCTTCATGAAAATAAGGCTTTATAAAACCGTAAAAATCCTTTCATGCTGTATAAGTTTAAAAAAACATTCTTCTCGTACTTTTGCTGGAAAAGAAAAAAAAGTACCTCGTAACGTAAACAAAAGAAATATTTCTTACATACCATGTAGTAAAAGTAAAAAATGGGTAAAAAGGACTTTAAACATACATGAAACGATTTTTAAAAAATAGGTACATGGAAAATATAGCCCCAGTGAATACTTACGAATAAACAATCTCGGATAAAAATGAGATTGGAAAAGTTATCCCTTACCTTAGGTCCGATATGCTTTGTACGTATCTGAACCTCCTTTATAATGATTTAAATAATGTCAATGACTTATTACAGAATCATATTCATTGTTATGATATCATATATGGTTCACTTATGACTTTATATTACCCGTTCTTTTGTAAATTCCATGTTAAAGAGCATTTTGGGTAAAATCGTTTCATTTGTCGTTTGTGTTTTGACTTGTAATTATTCATATGATTACTTAGATCATGATTACTTAATTCCAGAATATAAAACATGATTTATATATAATATATATTCAGAGTATACATATATATAATAGATCTATAAATGGAAAGAAATACACCGTTCATGGAGACGGTAGGCCGTACGTATGCATGAACGTTGTTTTCGTTTCCTAATTGAATTGAATGGAATTAATTGGGTGAAATAAATATATATATACATAAATCCATTATAATTATTATTTCATATATTTCATTATTATTCATTATATAAACATTAAGATCATTCATTTATGGTTAACATGGAGAATGAATCTCATAGCGTCGTGGAGACGGTATTCTGTACGTACGCATGAGCGATTATATCGTTCCCATAATTATTGAATAGAATTGTAGTGGATGGTATAATATATCAGAATTAGTATGATGTTATAATAACCATATATAGTTATTCTTTACACCATTACACCCATCCATGTAAGGTGTTGGTGGAAAAACAGATTTCACCACGGCGTGGAGATGGTATTCCGTACGTATGCACGCGTGGTGATTTCATTTTCCATGGGATGGATAGATGGTGAAATAGGGTTGTTTAATAATTATAATAACATATAAGTATATTAGATATACTTATGTTATTACTTAATAATGAAACAACTAAAGAATAAGAAGTGGAAGAAGAAATAAAGTTGAAAGAATCAGTAACGGACATTACCTCTTCTTTGAAGCGCCTCTTTGAGACCTCCTCTTAGGGAACTAAAATTGGTCTTTGATGAAGATAAGAACCTCTAGTATGTTTCTATGGAAGTGTAGAAGATAATTTGTTAGGGGTTTTCCGACCTTGAAGGCTCAAAGTGGTGGGAGGAAGAGAGGGAGGAGGTTCCCTTTTATAAGGGAGGAGAGGGGCACCTTTGGAAAAACAAAAAATATTATTTTATTATAAAGTCATATTTGGTTTTTAATAGCTCAAAATTGATTTATTTCGAAGCTAATGTGGGGATGGATCGATATCATATCATCCAATATAATTTAGACAAGTTTAGGTTTCTATTTTAACCTTATCATTTAGATTTAACCTTAAGTTAAATAATTTTACTTTTACCGTGTCTTCTTTTTTTCTTACACTATAAGATTAATAAACTTACATTAACAATCCAAACGAACCAAAATTTGTTTATTATTAATATATATAACCTTATCTAAGTCATGTGGCCGAACCTTAGATTTTTAGGAATAAAATAACAATTAATAATATAATATTTGTTTTAAAAACTATTTTATGTCAATTTTGACACTATTTGGTAATTGATTTTTTTGAAAATTATAACAGAATGAGTAGTTAGAAAAAAGTTAATTAAATAAATAATAGCATGTCTAATTAACCTAAAAAATTAGTTGAATTCATAAAAAGCCTCAAATTACATTTATTTGGGTATTTATAAAATCAATTATGTCAATATTTTATTAATAAGATAATTACTGCATCATCTTTGTGTCATAAATAAATTAAATTATCTAATGTATAAAAATTATAAATAAAATACCATTATGTAGGAAATAGTTTTATCTTTCTATTGAATATTTATAGTCGAATTTATCTTATGTATAACCCTATTGTAAAAATGATTTACTTATTAAACTTTGATTTTAACTATTTTAACCCTTCTTTAAATAAATTAATATTAAATGTCCTAATCTAATCCAAGTGGGCCTAAATGGTCATATTTTATTCCTAAGGTTTTTTTTGGTCGAATTACACTTTTCTAATAGAATTATTACATGTGTTAGGGTAATAATAATATCATTTTTACCCTTAATTACCATCTTTACTTTTAACCGTGATAAATAAAAGTAAAAAGTTACTATTCACCAAAAAATATTTTCATCTCATTGAACCACATTTTAGTCCTTGATATTAACCGTGTCTTTTGAATTTTTGAAATTAAATTCACAGAAGTGGTAAAATTTCTTTTAAATGAAAAAGTCAGTTTTTTATCTACCACTAAGTGGTTTCACTATTCATCAAAAATTGATGTTTTTCAGAAAAATACCAAAAATTCAGCCTAAGAATTATTTGATATTATGAATTCAAAATTGATGTCTATTTTTCCAAATTCAAAACATAGAAGTGGAATTAAATAATTTTAAAATTAATTTTCGTTATCAAAACAAATAGCGTGTATTTAAGAAACCATAACTATCAAAAGATTGATACTTGTTTATATCCAATTTCAAAGTGAAATAAATTCCAATGAACGAAATTGGATTAAATTCTAAAAATGTATTATAATTACACTTTAAACCTAATTAAAAATACTATATAACCATATTAATTATTGCGATGAAAAAAGTTGTTTTTAATTAAAATATAGCGTGTTTTTACTATTCATTAAAATATGAAAGTTATCAGAATAATATGAAAATTTTATCCAAAGTAAATTTTTATATCCTGATTCCAAAAAAGAATTTTATTTTGTCAAATTGAAATTATAGACATATCAAAAACAAGATTTAAGGTGGGTGTGCCATCAAAAGGTGGAAAAACTACATTTTTTGAAAAATACTTATTTTACTCGAAAAATTGATTTTGTTCTCATACCATGTTCTAGAAAATGTGTAAGATGAATAATAATGTTATAAAATTCAAAATTTAGTAGATACTATTCATAACGTCTAGTTCATAATAATATTATAACCATATATCGTTGTTTAGTGAAACCTGGTATTGCGTACAACACACGCTATCGAGGAAAGTCGTGATTGCGTGTAATGCAAGCCAAGTCAGGGTTGCGTGTTGTGCAAGACTCCTCCGTTGTTTCGTATAATATAATCCAACCATATTTCATTTATACATTTAATATATATATATTTATATATATACACTCAATGTCTCATAGAATAACTACTATCAAAATTGTGTGTAACATGATCCAAAAATAGTGTTGTGTATACTGCAAGCTCATACGGTGTTGTGTATAATGCACGTTAATCTTGTTGTAGCATAGAACACAAGACATAAATGATATTAAAATAATATTTTTCATAAAATCTCGGGGTGTTACATTCTACCTCCCTTAAAATGAATTTCGACCTCGAAATTCATCGGGGTTATAAATCGTTTACATTTTATAGAAACCCACATCGTAAAAAGGAGTACTAAAACTTAATTTTAAAAACTATAGTATGAAATGTAATGATTACCCAAAGAAACTCCTCACTAGGTTTCCATATAGGATAACATAGGTTAAAATATGGATATGGAAGAAAAATATAACTATCAAGTTCTGATGGAGAGTGGTAGAGAAAATGGCTATGAAAAATCCATCAATCACAAAGCCATATATTTGTGATGATCTAAGGTACAATCTAATTAATCGGATATAAGGGCACTAGGACAACATTTTTGGTTTTCAAGATCATCTCCCTAAAGTTGATGAAATTTTAATTAGATGAAATACTTTCGTGATTTTGGTATAGTCTCACTGTTGGTCATTCTTTGGAAAATTTCCACTTCATCTCTTAAAGAAATGAGGTTGAATTTTTCATTCGTGAAGTGTTAGAAAATCATGTCATAGATTGATGGGTAATTCCATCTATCTCAAACAAAAGGTTATAAAAGTTATCAAAAATATATAAGTCCGTCTATAGTCAGATTAATCATATATGGTTCCTAAAATAAACTTATACTTCATATATCATACTAATTAATATAATAAAACTAGTTTCTACTAAACAGGGACTTCCTATAGGCCAGTGGTAGGCGATAAAGGCCAGTCACACTTCGGTTGTGGGTTCGATTCCAACAGCCTTGTCTGAGGCGATGGGTTGTCTCCCATCCTGCAGGTTTTCCTTTTTCTAAAACTACATTACTATAACATCCCATAAATAATATCGAAAAAACTTCTATCCTTAAACAATAATAACTTATGTCTAACATAATCCATTCCAATCTTTAGGCTTATCCATAATACTGCAGTCCACTCTCATATTATAGTGAAAATGATTACAAGAGATTTCATATAACAAGCATGTTAATACCATCGTTGATCCCCATCTATCATAAGATATGTCTTGTTGGTCACATTCCAAACATTCGAAGGCCTTAATCATGTATTCTCTTGAAAAATGAATACCCATTGAATATTAGTGAAAACATGAGTGCTGTCAAAAGATAACTCTTTCCACATACCAAAACCCCAAAATTATATATACTCAAACCATGATATAACTATTTCCTTATATCAGTCATGAGCTCATGAATATTGTCAAACATTTCATTTTCTCCTTATCCCTTCATTATGTGCATATCATCTTTTTTCCAAAAATATCTCAATCACTTTCCATGTTTACTGGTACCATAAAATTATTGAAAACCATAATATACAAATACATAAATATTCCAATATTCCATGATACTATATACAACATTATTTTGGAATCTCATTGCATAAACACTTAATCATTCCACCACATTGTTGTCATATTCAACATTGCCAATAGTGATCGCATGTGACTTCCTTGTGTCCTTTGCCTTAAGTGGTTGCTCATGTCGATCCTCACTAACCCTTGGATTAGGGCATTTATTACCATAATTCCCCATTTTCTTGCACTTGAATCATTGAAGTATTGGTGGTGTGTTATCTGTAGTCATTTCTTTATTCACATCATTAGCAACCCTTTTTCCATTACTTTGACACTCAACTACTCGATGACCTTCTTTTCCACACTTAAAACATTTTCTAGTCCCTTTAAGACAATCTCCACCATGCTTCTTTCCACACTTTGAGCATAAGGAAACATTCATCTTCTTTTCACCTTTATTATGAGATTTCTCCTTGAACTCCATATTTCATTTCTTGTAAAAACCATGAGATGGATACGTAATACCAACTTCTATTTCTACCTTGATAGCACAACTCACAATTTCTTCATAGCTACTGAAGTCTCTTATAGCTAAAGCCCTTTGAATATTTGGTTTTAATCCACTGAAGAATCGATCAACTTTAATTTCAGTTTGCATGATAAATCCAAATGCATACCTTGTAAGCCTTGTAAAATTCACTTCTTATACACCAACAGATTCATCATCATTTTGCTTTAGTTTAAGAAACTCCTTCTCCATATTTGTTCGAAGAATACGAGGGAAGTAATTATTGAAAAATAAGTTCTTGAACTCATCCCATTCCATGGACTCAATTTCATCACTTGGCCTCGTATTCTTGATAAGATTCCACCATTTATCAGCTTCACCTTCCAAACGATATACTGCTAAGATGACTTTATCATGTTCAGAACATTGAAGAACTGAAAATATCTTTTCAGTGGTACTGATCCATTGTTCAGCAGCAAGTGGATTCGAAGACTCACTGAAAGAAGGTGGACGTTTCCTCATAAAGGACTCAATAAAATATTGTTCCCTTCTCTTCTCATTCGAAAGTCCAGAATGATTCATAGCTTGTGTAAGTATAGAAATAAGATTTTGCAATCCATCTCCCATAACATTTGTTTGTTCAGGAGGACAATCATTGCATTTTCCATTGCATTGATCAACACGGTTCCTTCAGGTTCCATCCCTCGTCTAAAACCCAAAAAGAATAGTGTGAGAGGTAAAAATCATGCTAGGGAAAACAACATAATAAAGGGGGAGTACCTTCAATATCTAACATCTTAGGTTTAATTCTAAGATTGTTACCGTAATTCTAGGACTATAACCTATACTTATACTTAACCTTAGGGACATCCCTAGACATACCTTATAAATATCTCTAGGGATCTCACTAAAGTTATCGCATCCTAGTTTCCAAAGGTTGACTAAAACTTTCCTATGATACCAACTGTAGAGACCCAAAGCTTGACATACATGGACATTACATTACTTTTGTGTAATACTTAATACATAACAAAAACAGACACACAAGGACCATAATAGTTTAGTGTCTTTGGAAACTCAGAATATAAACTTCTAATCATGTTGATATATCTTCAACAACTCCCATAACGATCTTCCCCTTTTTTGTTTCCTTACCTAAAACCTTTCCTTATTTCCTAGGTAAAATAAAACATAAAAAGGGTGAACTCAAATTCTCATTAAGGGAAAACATAGATAACATAAAACAATCCATAAACATTTGGAAGCAAAAACATGAACATCAAATTTAAACATCAAAATCTTCAGCAAAGACATAAATCGTGGAAGTAGGTAAGGCATATATCATAATGGAATATCAACCATGATATAATATAATGGGAATAAAACATGTAATTGTGGTAACCATTCAGCACATGTTATGATTTCCATAGTAGCCAAGTCATTACTTCCAAGACCATCTTAGTGGACAAAGTCCCTTTCTGAATTGAGTTCACTCCTCGTTTCAGTCCTGTAACACTGAACCGGATTAACTTACCGTTCTAGCCATGTCTATCTCATGAGATATAAATCTTTACCCAATGAATTGGAGGGATATATAGGTCCCACCCATCTCATAATGAAATCATTCTTACTTGTGCCACAAAATAAACATACATCATTCATAATAACCCAACAAATAGAATGGGTTTCATAAACATCATCCCATAATCACATAATCCATATAAAAGAAATGGATATCATTTCATAATAAGAAAATTGAAACCATGTAAATCATAGTGACATTATACTTGAAACATACACATATGAAATAATGTCATTTTAGATGGAAAATAGTTTTGATAAAACACTTGAAATGAATTCTTGAGGAAAATATCCTTTCTTCTTTAAAATCATTTTCTTTTCAAAAAATGTCATGAATTTTTAAAAGAAAAGTATTTTGTTGAAAATAGTCATGAAATATTTTGGAGGAAGCTTCATGAAAATAAGGCTTTATAAAACCGTAAAAATCCTTTCATGCCGTATAAGTTTAAAAAAACATTCTTCTCGTACTTTTGCCGGAAAAGTCAAAAAAGTACCTCGTAACGTAAACAAAAGAAAGATTCATTACATACCATGTAGTAAAAGTAAAAGGATGGGTAAAAAGGACTTTAAACGTACATTAAATGATTTTTAGAAAACAGGGACATGGAAAATATAACCTCAGTGAATACTTACGAATAAACAATCTCGGATAAAAACGAGATTGGAAAAGTTATCCCTTACCTTAGGTCCGATATGCTTCGTACGTATCCGAACCTTCTGTATAATGATTTAAATAATGTCATTTACTTATTACAGAATCATATTCATTGTTATGATATCATATATGGTTCACTTATGACTTTATATTACCCGTTCTTTTGTAAATTCCATGTTAAAGAGCGTTTTGGGTAAAATCGTTTCATTTGTCATTTGTGTTTTGACTTTTAATTATTCATATGATTACTTAGATCATGATTACTTAATTCCATAATATAAAAGATGATTTATATATAATATATATTCAGAATATACATATATATAATAGATTGATAAATGGAAAGAAATACACCATTCATGGATACGGTAGGTCATACGTACGCATGAACATTGTTTTCATTTCCTAATTGAATTGAATGGAATTAATTGGATAAAATACATATATATATATATATACATAAATCCAGTAGCATTATTATTTCATATATTTCATTATTATTCATTATATAAACTTTATGATCATTCATGTATGGTTAACATGGAGAATGAATCTCATCGCGTCGTGGAGACGGTCGTCCGTACGTACGCACGAGCGATGATATCATTCCCATAATTATTGAATAGAATTGAAGTGGATTGTATAATATATCAGAATAATTATGATTTTATAATAACCATATATAGTTATTTTGTACACCATTATACTCATCCATGTAAGGTGTTGGTGGAAAAACAGATTTCACCATGGCGTGGAGAAGGTATTTTGTACGTACGCACGCTTGGTGATTTCGTTTTTCATAGGATGGATAGATGGTGAAATAGGGTTGTTTCATACTTATAATAACATATCAGTATATGAGATATAATTATTTTATTACTTCATAATGAAACAACTAAAGAAGAATAAGTGGAAGAAGAAATAAATTTGAAAGAATCGGTAACAGACATTACCTCTTCTTTGAAGCACCTCTTTGTGACCTCCTCTTAGGGCACTGAAATTTGTCTTTGAAGAAGACCAGAACCTCTATTATGTGTCCATGGAAGTGGAGAAGAGAATTTTTCAGGGTTTTTCCGAGAATGAAGGCTCAAAGTGGTGTGAGGAGAGAGGGAGGAGGTTCCCTTTTATAAAGGAGGAGAGGGGCACCTTTGGAAAAACTAAAAATCTTTTTTTATTATAAAGTCATATTTGGTTTTTAATAGCTACAAATTGATTTATTTCGAAGCTAATGTGGGGATGGGTTGAAATCATCTAATCAAATAGAATTTATACAGGTTTAGGTTTATATTTTAACCTTATCATTTAGATTTAACCTTAAGTTAAATAATTTTACTTTTACCGTGTCTTCTTGTTTTATTACACTATAAGGTTAATAAACAAACTATAACAATCCAAATGAACCCCAAGTGGTTTATTATTAATATATATAACCTTATATAAGTCATTTTTCCGAACCTTAGATTTTTAGGAATAAAATAACAATTAATAATATAATATTTGTTTTAAAAACTATTTTATGTCAATTTTGACACTATTTGGTAATTGATTTTTTTGAAAATTATAAAAGAATGATTAGTTCAAAAAAAGTTAATTAAATCGATAATAACATGTCATATTAACCTATAAAATTAGTGGAATTCATAAAAATCCTAAAATTACATTTATTTGGGTATTTATAACATCAATTATGTCAATATTTCATTAATAAGATAATTACTGCATCATTTTTGTGTCATACATAAATTTAATTATTTAATGTCTAAAAATAATAAATAAAATACCATTATTTATGAAATCTTTGTATCTTTCTAGGTAATATTTATAGTCGAATTTATCTTATGTATAACCCTATATTAAAAATTATTTACTTATTAAACTTTGATTTTAACTATTTTAACCCATCTCTAAATAAATTAATATTAAATGTCCTAATCTAATCCAAGTGGGCCTAAATGGTCATATTTTATTCCTAAGGTTGTATTTGGTCGATTTAACCTTGTCCAATAGAATTACGACATGCGTTATGGTAATAATAATATCATTTTTACCCTTAATTACCCTATTTACTTTTAACCGTGGTAAATAAATGTAAAAAGTTACTATTCACCAAAAAAAAATTCATCTCATTGAACCACATTTTAGTCCTTGATATTAACTATGTCTCTCATATTTTCAAAATTCAATTCACAAAAGTGGTAAATTTTCATTTAAATGAAAAAATCAGTTTTTTATCTACCACAAAGTGGTTTCACTATTCATCGAAAATTGAAGTTTTTCAGAAAAATACCAAAAATTCAGCCTAAGCATTATTTGATATTCCGAATTTAAAATTTATGTCTATTTTTTTCAAATTCAAAACATAGAAGTGGCATTAATTAATTTCAAAATTAATTCCCGTTATCAAAACAAATAGCGTGTTTTTAAGAAATAATAACTATCAAAAGATTGATACTTGTTTATATCCAATTTCAAAGTGAAATTAATTCCAATGACAAACATAGGATTAAATGGTAAAAATATATTCTAATTACACTTTAAAACCAATTAAAAAGATAATTTATCCATATAAATTATTGCGATGAAAAAAGTTGTTTTTAATTAAAATATAGCGTGTTTTTACTATTCATTAAAATATGAAAGCTATCAGAATAATATGAAAATTTTATTCAAAGTAAATTTTTATATCCTGATTCCAAAGAAGAATTTTATTTTGTAAAATTGAACTTATAGACATGTCGAAAACAAGATTTAAGGTGGGTGCACCATCAAAAGGCGGCAAAACTACATTTTTTGAAAAATACTTATTTTACTCGAAAAATTGATTTTGTCCTCATACCATGTTCTATAAAATGTGTAAGATGAATAATGATGTTATAAAATTCAAAATATAGTTGATACTATTCATAACAGCTAGTTAATAATAATATTATAACCATATATCGTTGTTTAGTGAAACCTGGTATTGCGTACAACACACGCTATCGAGGAAAGTCATGATTGCGTGTAATGCAACCAAGTCAGGGTTGCATGTTGTGCAAGACTCATTCGTTGTTTCTTATAATAGAATCCAACCATATTTCATTTATACAGTGAATATATATATATATATATATATATATACTCAATGTTTCGTAGAGTAACTACTATCAAAATTGTGTTTAACATGATCCAAGAATAGTGTTGTGTATACTGCAAGCTCATACGGTGTTGCGTATAGCGCAAGGTAATCTTTTTGTAGCATAAAACACAAGACATCAATGATATTAAAAGAATATTTTTCATAAAATCTCCGGGTGTTACATTGATATGGGTGGGTAAGGGGCCATGAGGCTGGATGTCGTGTGACATGGTTTCGATGGGGGAGTTTAAGGGTGATGTGATTTTTCCTCTTGTTACAAATTTCCTTAGATGCGTTATATATATATATATATATATTAATTGGGTTTTTTAACCACTGTATTTGAATTTAGTGGGTTTACTCCTAGGTGGATTCGGATGGAGTGTCAGGAAGGCCATGATTTGGTGTCATAAGAGAGTGCATAGATTGAGGCCCTTGAGGTTCATAATAAGTCCCTAGTAGGTTGGGAAAATATTGAGCCATAGGTACAGGATTCAGTATAGGTGGGAAAACCATTGGAAATGGTAGCTTTTTGTTCGTGTCTTGAAGATCATCTTAGGGTGAGATTGGTTCATGTCATCCATTAGATTGATAGGGGAGACCAGGGAATGAATCATTTCATAAAATACCTAACTCGAGACACCCCTGGGCCAGAAGGTGAATCTAGTGATATACATGCTCATAGGACCGGCTAAACATTGTTGGGATGTACAGGTTCAGGTAGGAAGATGGGAGGGATTGTCCTGGAAATATTTTGAGGTCAGATTATTTTATTACTTCTTCTAATAGATGCGTATGTAGGGAAGAGATCATGATTTCTTGATACTACACCATGGAGACATGTATTTTAGGAACTATGAATATACTTTCATTGACTTGTCACCTTTAAAACTCGGTATGGTGGGCACTGACATTGTGAGGGTGAGGTGTTTCAAGGATGTTTTATAGCATGCTATCAGGGTATAGGTAAACATCTTCATATTATCATCATTATCAGAGGTGGTGAGCCATGCACTAATAGATGAGCGAAATCTGAGATATCGGTCATATTTAAACCTGTTGACTGCTTCAAGTTATTTCATCTTCAGTACTTCAGATAGCAGAAAGTGAGGTTAGGAGGAGTCTTATTCGGGAGTTCAGGATAGACACTCTAGTATACCACTAAGGAGTGGGTGTTTGATGGTGTGATTCAAGTATAGGGATCCATAATATGTACATATACAATGTGTTTGGGAACTAATGGAGTACTGAGCATGAATCCAGGCTAGGCATTAGGAGAGGTTCTATAGGCATCCTTCTCAGGCAATAGATAGTTAGGGAATAGGGAAGACTTGGGGATATGAATTCAGTCCGAAAGTGGTGCCCGAAACTGGTATCTATGACTCAGCTTCAGGCAGAGTTCATGTAAAAGAAAGTGGAACCTAGTAGTGGGGTTAGTGGTTGGTAGCTGGTGCAACTCCATAGGGAGGCCAGGCCTTAGGTAGTTCGGTTTTAGGCTTGGTACACATAGTGGATCTTCCATATGCAGATAAGTTCAGGGATCTAACTATAGTTAGAGGAACCCCATGGGAATGACCTGGGTTATTTTTATTTCAGTATGTCCCTTTGTGTAGGCATATCTATTTTTTGGTGTATGAGGTGAACAGGTTATTTAAGGACTAACCAGACACCATATAAGGTGTGTGGAACCATGATATATTATGGAAATTGATGGATTCATGTCTTATATGAGGTGTGTAGGCATCTACGGATCGATGCGATGTTAAATTTATGTGAGGTGTGAGGTACCAGGAATAATTTTGAGCATATTTTGATATGTTGGGCCTCATAAGTGTCATGTGATACATGGTCATGAGGTGAGAGTCTAAAGAGATGTGGGACTTTATGGGTGTCAGGTATGAAATGGGCATGATTTGATCACCTGAGGAGGTACATGGGTGAAGATTCAACACAGGAAGACGTTTAAGTCCCGGTATGTTTGATGGACCATTGGTTTATTTTGATTTTTTTGGGTTGGAAAGTGACTATGGTAGGTAACTCCTAAGGTAGGGAGCACTTTGAGGGAGTTGACCTCTGACTTTGTGACCAATATAGATCGTGTTTATTTTAAAAATATGGGTTTTTAGGTACCATATATGGGTAATTTTTTATATCTCTAGGATATGCAATGTTATGGTGGGGAGATAGTAAAGTCTTGGGTTTTTTGAGTGGATTGAAATCCTCAACCCATTTTATTTTTTAGAGTTTGGTCAGTGGTTCAACTCTTTTATTGATCTATGGAAACTAATTTTGATATTTCCTTTTACCCAAGGACTTTTTTAATTTTTTTTAGATGATTAGAAATTTCCTCACTGTTTTGAGTGGGTTTTGAGTGTGTTGGGGTTCAAAAACCCAATTTCAGGAATGTGTAGGCTGGGGTTCATGGTTTGGAAAAATCATGCAAACTATTAGGATAAAACATGTGGCCCTCCGAGTGAATTTTAAATGGTTCGGAAAATCATATTGGAGTACGTGCAGAGCCATGTGGAAACTCTATTACTTTTAACATAGGGGATTTTCATGGATAGTGCATAGTTTGGGATATATGCCTTGAATTTTTGAGGAGTGGTGCCTATAAAGTGGGTACCCCATATTTTTCACATGGTTTTCCAAACTTTATGGTAACTATGTGGCCTCTTTAAAAGGGAAAATTTTCCATTTTTCCATTATTTTCATTAAGAGCGTTTCCCCTATTCTTCCTCCCTTGGGTGGGATTCTTCTCCAGTGGTCATGGGAGCCCACCTATCCCTCCTTCTAGTATTTTAGCCACACCCTTCATCTGAGATCCTATCTCAGCTTCATTGGTCATGATGGAACCACATTAGTAAGTTATTTGATAATATTGATTCTTTTCTTCATTTATCTTTCCATACAGTTTGCTAAATTCATGCAATCCATTTTACCATATTTTCATTACATTATTTTATGAAACCAATTTCTCCAAAATTGTCTTGAGTTGGAGGATGATATCAGATGAGAAAATGTATACCAGTATGAGGTAAGTGGTTCCTGGATTTATATATTTAAATCGCATATGTTTTGGGGGTGTGTTCTTGAGTGTGTCATTGGGTTGTCTAATAGAGACCCTAATAATTTAATTCCTATATTTTAATTAATATATAGACCATGTGATATTCCTATGTGAATTCTCCTCCATGACTACAAATGGTTTAATCCTAGTGAGAGGCTCCAGAACTTTGGAAGAGTAAGCTACGAGTGTTTATTTGTTAAATTGAGTTATTTTGGATTCTTGTGATGGTTCCATGGGAATGTGAGGGGAGAGGCCTGATATGTATTGAGGTGATGATGATCACCTAGACTGAGGTGATGTGATTTTCTAGATTGGGCTTATCCTGGATACTTAAGGTGGTATTGATCGCCAGGTTGGGAGAATTGGTCATTAGATTGAGGCGATGAGGTTTCCATTTTTGAGGGCATGGCCTAGGACTCTGAGATGGTGTTAACCATCAAGTTGATAGATATGGTCGAAGGGGAACAAGGTGTTGGGATGATGTATTTTAGGTAATTTTTTTTTGATTTATGCTCACCATATTTTGTTGACACATCATTCAATTTTTGTGCACTCATATAGGTCTCAAATGACGATGTGGTATTAACAACTCATGTAGGAAGAATCCTCCTTTAGATACAACTTAGGATGGTGATGAAAATCAACGAGGTTTGATGTACTTGTCGTAGAAATCCATGTGGAAGGTGAGAATATTTTAGTTGATGGTGTTGAGACCATTAGTTGGGGGATAAGTCTTACCATATATTGAGGTCGTTGGGTAAAGATTATTTGGGAAGAAAGATATCCCCATTCTGTGACATGTAGTCTAATGTTCCAACAGTGTTATCATTTGGAGGAAAAACATCATTATGCCTCAGACATCGGGATTCAATCCAATGAGGAATTTTTTGAGCTAAGGTATAAGGGAAAAGGTACCTATTTGGGCATACCATTAATACATCCGTTATTTGATTAATGGAATGATGTTCTGGTTGACTCATTTTTAGGTGGGACATGAGGGTTCACCTAGAATGATTTCTATTAAGGGATGCCTTGGGATTTATGATAAGGACCCTCTCCACTACTGTCACTGCTGAAAATTTCACCTATATCAATAGTTTAAAACTATTGGGATAGACCCTAAAATAATTGGGATAGGCTATCCCAACGGTTCCAAGAACCATTGGCATGTTAGTCGTCCTAATACCTCAATACCAACAGTTTCTATAAAACTGTTGGTATAGGTTATCTCAAGTAACTTTATTACAATAGCTATAACGAAATCATTGGGATATATGTATAACAATGGTTCAAGAACCATTAGGATATAAGTTTTATCAAGTTACTCTATTTGAGCAGTATCAATGAAACTATTGAAATATATGTATACAAACGGTTGAAGAACTGTGGTATAGATACTATCCAGCATACCTATATACCAATGATATACAAAACTATTGGTATATTCTATTCTCCAAAGAACTACCTAACTGTATTAAAATGGTTTTGTAAACCATTGGCATGCCCTCTTCTCCCCAAAAAATAACACAGGTCCATCGTGAACCACTTCTAGTCTTCCAGAACCTGTAAACATGAAATAACATATAAACATGAAATATTTGAATCTTAGTGCCTATCAGAATTGGATTCAGTTTTTCGAAAAACATTTCTAGCATGACATTTAAGGGATAAAAGAAGTGTTTTGTGAATAAAACCAACTATTTAAAGGAAATCCTGTACATTACAGGGAGAAATCATGTTATGCATGTCAATTAAATAAGGTATAAATGTTTCAATATGAATATTCAAAGGAGGAGGCACTAAATCATATGAATTGGTGGTGGTAAGATAAAGCTTATGGTGAGGAAAACCATAATACTGATAGGTGTTGAACAATGACACCATCGGTGTCTTTAGATATATGGGATTAGGTAAGCAACATCTTGGTGTTTCAATTATGAAAACATGCATTGGATCTATTTTTTAGTCAGAGAACCTTAAATTAATGGTTATTCCTTGGATGTGTTTTGAGCGTTTGGAAGTGGAAATCAGAATGGGGCTTGATATGTATCTCAAGAGCTCATGGGAGCATCAAGGAGGGGTGGAGGTAGATGTGGAAAAACTATAATATACCACTAGATGATTGATAGTCTTTTCAGTGGAAAAGTTACCACATTTCCCCACTTGGGTTTTTGAAGTGGGATGTCCCCTTTTCCTTGTCCATTTATGAAAAACAAGGGAATCAATCCCCCTCCTCCCCCTTTGGGACCCTTTGATCTTGGGATGGTTTGTGACTTTTCATTGGAAAGTAGAGTTTAGTTCCTCCCTATGATATCCTTTTTCAATATAATGACCATACTTGTGTCATCAGTATTCTCGCTTATATGTATTTTGGATGTTCTATTTATATATGGTAATCGAGTTTGTATTATATTATATTATGAACTATTGTAATAATCATATCGACTATAACATAGTAATTAAACAACCCTCTATCTCACTCCTTATGGATCTGATTTGACCATTGGTTCTGACCCCCACAAAATATTATTCCTTTCATGAATCTATCTTCTTTACCATTTTCCCCCCATCATCAGTGTACCTGATGGTATTTAACCTTTTCAAGGGTCCTCCCGATCTTTTCCATAATAATTCCATGTTATCAGAAACATCATCCCTCCATCTCTTCTCTCTGTTAGATTGTTTTGGCCACCACCACCCCTTGATCAAGACTTTTAACAAGGCCATCAATGGATTTAGGGGGATTCAGATTTCACACAATTGTGGCACTAATTGACTCTTGTAAAATTCTCATAAATTTCCTTAATGATGAAAACATGATTACTTTAATGTCTTCCACCCATAATTTTTTCAATTATATGAATTTATACTATAATATATAGCCATTTGACTATATTTTGATGTGTGATTATGCCTATCAATGGTTTATGTATGTATTCTTATCCCAACCCTCAATTTTAAAAATGTTTCCATCCATAGAGTGATTGGAAACATGATTGGGTATTATCTATATTTAGACCATAGAACTCAATATTTATGTCCTTATATCACCATGTGTATTTTAATGGAGGTTTATATATTAAAACCCCCTTTGAATTATACCTCATATAAAATTTAAGGCTAGTACATGTATAAACAAGATTTTCACTTCTAGTATTCATCATAGTTTTTCCAACTCTGTAATAAACAAGGTAATTTGGCTAAAATGTGCCAATGGAACTAGAAATTCCTTTCATCTGGAATCGATGAGGAAAATTGAAATGATCATATGGTATACTAGATTAAGGTCTCTAACTATAATGTGTAATAATCTGGTCTATCCTATTCGAGTATTGTTTGAATCAAGATAGATTTTTCTTCCAAAACCCCATCCAAAAATGTTCCATCTCAAGTTTTTTAGAGAGTTAATCCCATAGATATTGAGTGTTGACCAATGTGGTGAACTTATTCCTTTCTATAAAATTGAGGAAGAAAATATTCCAATACTTTAATAGGAGTTCAATTATGATGTAGTTTTGATATGTTTGTATCCAAAAGTTTACAAGCATGATGTCCTGGATGCTAAGGGTACCAAATAAAAGTCATAGAAGATTTTTATTCATCTATATAATTTTCTCATGAAATTTGAAGCATCATAAATGGGTAATGGAGATATAAATGAATGGTAGAAAATAATTCCTAAATGTAAAAGGAATATAGGAAGAGGAATTCACATAATTGTCAGTTGTTCAGAGGTATTATCCAAAGGACTAGAAGGTCCTGGTGAGGAAACTAAAAGGACGGTTGTTTGTTCCCTATCTCCCTTTGATTTTGAGGTGGATAGGTCGTATGTGTATGATATTCATCCAAGTAAGAAAATTGAAGGAACGTATATTTTTACATAAGGGGATACCTGATAAATAAAGGAAAAAATCCAGGAATTAAAAAGACTATTCAAATTTACCAAGGCCAGTGATTACTATATCAGAAGGTGAGTCTACCAGTAATGGGATCCCTGCCAAGACAACTTGATAAAGGTATTCAGGAATAATAGGTTATTTTGATCCTCATAAATATGTTGTGAAATAAAAGTAAAAGGGATTTTATGTAGATTTGATAGCTATGAAGCTCAAAATAACATCACTAATGAGGGGCCCTGGGAAGCTTATGAGGATGTTTCTAAACATATGGAAAACAACCTAAGAATAAAAAAAGAACATGACTTCTTATCTGTAGTGAAAAATTCTTTGATGATAAAATAACATCTAGTTGTTATTACATAATATAGTCATTATGTATTAATTTAGCTTCTGGTTTGGATATACTAAAGCATTCATAGGATTAAATGTCTTGAGGTTCATTATAAATACAATTGATTTTTTTTCATTATTTTCTTAGATAAAATGGTCGATATATATAATAAATTTTTTATTTTATCCTATAGGTAACTTGAAGAGGTTAAGAAATGTATTTCAGAATGGTCTCTAGAAGAGAAGGTAATGATTAAATTGATAAGGATCCTTAGTACGAGGATAATGCCAATATCCTTTTTTTGTCCCCATAATTTTATTGTAATATTATGGAAGTGAAATTTTCTTCTTTTTTTCCAATAATGATATGTCTAATATCATGAAATATATTTTCATAATCTTGGAATATGAGCTTCATCTCTATCAAAACCAGGATATGAAATACATTTCCTATAAATTCCAGTGGGTTCAAAGAATAATTTTCTGTGATGGAATATGATTTTTTCCTAGTTTGATACTTTTTTGGATCATGTTACATGTATATTCATATTCCCAATTGTTCTTTGTTTTTGTGACAATTTATAATAAATAAATAAAAATTCATGATCCTGATTAATAAAAAATTTATTTTAGTAGCAACATTATTGATCTATTTTTGTATATGAATATGTTATATTGACCAATTTATAATTAAATTATATTATAGTATAGGGTGTTGAATGATAATATGGGAAAGGTTATGTATAGATGTAATGTCTCCCATAATTTTATTGGGTACCTCAACACTTATTTATATCCCTTGGAATATTAAAGATGAACTTACTGAGTTTTCTTACTTTAAATTTAGGATGTCGCAAAAAAAATCAATTTATTAGGACAATGTTTGGAGTTAGGAACATTTGAGTATATTTTAGGATAGTTATAATCAATTTCATTATTCATGTATAGTGTATAAATTCAAAATAAATAATCATGAATTGATTATTGGTGGAATAAGTATTCTTTAGAAAATATATAGTTGAGCCTCTTGACTGGGAATACTTAGCATATGAATCATTCAATATAAAATAGGAGAGTAGGAGTTAAATATATTTAGGTAATTATTATATGATCTTAGTATGGTGTATTTTGTTTGATTTGTGAGAGATTATATGTGAATCGGACTAATGGAGGTGTATAATTATGAAGATATTTCCAATCCCTCCCTAGATATTCCATGTTTCCTAGGCCCTACCATGGTTTAGAAAAAGTAATGACCTAGTTAGAATCTAATATAAGAATTAGTTGGTTGGAGTAAGGTGGATGGGTTACACACATCATCTGGCACAAGTGTCTGGGCATCAAGGAATCACCACTGGGAACAATAATGTGCAAAAAAAATTATTTAAAATAGCAACAAGAAATAAATAAAATTTTGTCAGGAAACATCCATACATCATATGTTCATGTTGGAGGAAAAGAAAATAAATAAAAGCAACATTGTATAAAGGCACAAAAAATGAAACACACTAATTAATTCCTCCACTACCCCAATCTCTCACCCCTACAATGAAAACCGCATAATTGCCTCCAGTTCCCTTCTAGCCCCCTTTGCAGAACATAACTAACATTTGCCCCTAGAAATTAGTAAAAGGACTAAGTGGAAAATGCGATAAATAAAATAAAATAAAAACTAAACTACAACATACCTATCTCCAATGACTACACAATTCACTACCCAATAAATAAAAACCACAATTCCCCATGGGTAAAATCATGATTCTGAAAGCAAGGGTGAAACAAATCCATGTTTTAAAATGATACTATCAAATAGTACATTCCTATTAATTAATAATTAATCTTCCTATTAATGGTATATAATCACATTGGATCTAGTTTAAACTTAGTTTGGCTTTGTTTGATATAAGTTTTTTTGATACATTTTCATTAGATTTAGTTTTTCTTATTTTGTTTACATTATCTTTGACAATTTCATTCATTTGGGTTATAATCGATTCAATTTGATTACATTTACTTCATATCAGTTTGTTTTGGTTTAGTTCATTTTTTTGTGGTAATATAGGTTTGAATTCATTATATTTGGTCCAATTTCATTCATAATTTGTAATATCATATTTGTTCATGTTAGATTATTTTAACTTAGTCTAATTTAGTTTCATTCAATTTTTTCTATTTGAATTATATTTTCATGATTTTGATCATTCTATATCTATTTTGGTTGATCAGATTTACATTTATACCATTAATGTTTAGTTAGTTTGTGAATGTTTTTTTAAATGTTTCATTCTATTTTTTATTTGGTTTTATTCTATATATTGTGGGTTTATATGGTGCCACTTTATTTAGTTCAAATCATTTTGGGTTTACTCTTTATAATCTTATTTGGTTTGGTTTCCTGTGGTTCATCTTGGTTCATTATGTTGGATGCAATCCTAATTGAGGTAGGTTATGAGAGGTCTAACTAGATTATAATGATTATGTATGATTCCCTTTGGTAAAACATGATATTATTTGTTTTAGATCTGGTTAGTTTTAATTTATTTGGTTGGTGTAGGCTAATTTAATTTATTGTAGATTCATTTAGGAATATTCATTTTTACTCTTTATAGGTTAATAAAATTCAGATTATTTTGTTTTTCCCTACTTATATTATGTCTTATTTCATTCAATTCAGTTTGAATGAGTTCATGTTGGATTCATTTAATTTGGTTTGTTTTGATTTGAATCAGGTTAGGTTGACTCGATTTTTTTCAATTTTATTCAATTTGGAAATCACATCATTTCATATAAAATAATTATTCTAATAAATCTATATCATTATTTACTGCAAAAATATGGTGTGAAATACAAGAAATCAATGATTCTTTTAATTTAAAGGAAAATGCATAGGGGAACCTACCTCAAACTCAAGGTGCTCTACTTATGAAGACAACAACTCAAATATTCCATTTACGAATTCAATGCATATGAACTTTCACATATATATAATGAAACCAAGCCCCTTTATACATATTTTCATGGCCAAATATATAAAAGGGGATCCATACATATATTCTTATACATGAATATACCCATTTACCTTACACACATATTCATTTTTCATATATATAAAGAAGCATACCTAGCCCCAATATATATATTTATACCACCATGAGTGAATATATATGTGTGTGGGGGGGACTCATATATTTATATTCTTACCTATTCATACATGTCAAATTCACCTTTGACAATGGAAACCCAAAACCACTACAGAGAGGTCCAAAATACTCTACAAAAAACATATAAGACACAAAACCCCAAAATACCTAAATTAAAAAAAGACAATGAATTGAAATGGAACAAAATATACCTGAAACCCATGAGGAATTTTCAAATTTTCCAAAAAAAACTGATTCTGGGATAGGGCCAAAAAATTTGATAAAAAATTGTGAATTTGTATAAAAACATAAAGGAATTAAGTTTCTTTACAATAAATAGAAAATCCAAAAAATGATTAGGAAAAATAAAATAAATTGGTTTAGCACAAAAGGATGATTGGAACTTTTTAATGGATGTGGAATTGAATACTTTAAGAAGTTCTGATTATATACATTCAATTTCAGTGATCAAAAATGAAATGAACAGTGGAGAGGAAACAAAAAATATCACATAAGTTGTTTATGATCACTACTGGCAAGAAAATACTACCAAATCATCACAAAACATCACCTTATGAATATTGTCATCCTCAAGACTGTGTTAAAGACATTGAATTAGTTATTGAGAATCTAAAATGGGTCACCCATAATTTGAAAATCTATGAAACATAAATAAACCGAAGTAAAAAAAAAGATAAATAACCTAAATGAGATTAACATAATTAACATCAAATAAAAATTAAAAAATGATTCACAAAAAAAAGATTCAATGAAAATAGAATAAAACATACATGAGGCCAAGTTAATAAATATAATAGCACATACCAAAACAGAATCAAAAATCTATTATACCCATATATCCATTGAATAATATCATGTTTCTCACCATATTCCCACTCACCCATTGATAAAAAAATATGAGATGATTATACCAAAGGATGAATTTTGAACATATACATATAAGATGATCTATAAACACACACAAATAGATATGTAGGATGTAAGCTAATAGGTCCTATAGGATGTCACCAAGGAATCCATGCAATTTCATTCATGTGGAAATTCATGAATGCTGATTTGAAATACAATTATAAAATAGTTTTATTTCAAATATACACATAAGAAATCCATTATCAAGTCCATGAAAATTTTAAAAAAACATTCATTTTTCATTAAATAAAAAAATCACGTTTAATCAAATTCCATGGGCTTAGAAATTTTTAGTCAAAACAACCATTCCAAAACCAAATATGAAAACACAAAACGTGTACCTATAATTTAAAATAGTTTCCACAAGCATATTTAAAAACCATTTAAAATGAATCAAGACTCACGCAAGTGAAATGCATTCCACTCGAAAGGAACCACCCATCATGAGGTAAATAATGAATGAAAATGAGATAATTCTACAATAATAATATAATTAAGTGGAAAATACAATCAACCATGAGATAATAATCCCTTATTCAATCCATAATTCAAGGAGAATGTTTCATGGGATCTAACCTTGATCCTGATTTTAGATGATCTAGAATTTACCAAACTAATGTTGGACTAATTATTGTCCAATGTTTTTTCTACCAAATACATGCCACTCACATATCCCACACCAACATCATTGAGATAACCCCCCCCCCCCCCCACCATGTCCAATATCACGCTTTAGGTTACACTATAGGCATCCATAACAACTAGTGTATCATAAATATAGAAATCTTACCAAGTTATTCATGTTCCCATGACCAAAAAAGTGGTTGTGATTGAACATGAAAGGGAATATTGAGGAACAAAGCACAAAAATTAACTCACCCTCTCCTATAATACCCTATCATAGAAAAAAAAACCCTTCCAACATCACATATCAATAACATATAAATAATATATACACCACCATGCTAAACTATTAAAGGAAATCAATGAGGTCCCCCATGAGATCAACCATCTAACCCACGAAATGCCAATTAGGCCTTTAGGATTTGACACGCTATTTACATTTCAATACACCTCTTTAAAACATTTATATCCCTATTTAAAAACTAAACAAGGACAAAATACTTTGATTTATATCAAAAATACCTCTTAAATTATTATATGAATTTTTTAAAGGATTTATGAATGGGTAGATATTTATTTCAAAGAGACATTTGATATTCATAAATGAACTTCTCTATGTCATGACATAAATTTCAATGATCAATTTAGATTCACCACACACTATCACATAGAGAAATAATTTCAGAAATAATGAATTTATAAAACTCAACTGATCTTTGAATACTAGTGTGAAGCAATTTCAATGCAACATAGACCTCAAAAAAATGAATATTGTATTGCGAAATCCAAAACATTTCACTTTTATTAGTGAGAACCTAAAGGTGGAAGAAGGTTCTATCCATGGTATCTAAACATCAAAATCCCCAATATTTGGTCTACTATGTACACTATAATATCCAAAAAAGCCTATAGATTTAGGAAAAGTCAGAACCAAGAGAAAGAAGTGATAGATATAGAGAATAATTTATTAAAATAGATTATCTTTTGGAACCAAGATAAAAAAATAAGAGATTACCTTTCAGTGGTAATGGGGATTATGGAAGCCAAAGATGTTGTAGATAGAATGGATAAATCAGATGGAACAAAAGCATCAAGGAAGGGTTTTGTCTTTCAGTGGGATGAGTGCGATGGATGATAGGAGAATCGGGGGAGAAGAGGGTTGGCAGGGGAGATGAGAGGGTTAACGCTGGGGATGAGAATGATAGACAATCGGGGAGAAGGTTTGTGGGGGAGAAGGTTTTTGAGTGAGATAAGGGTTTATGGTGCAGAATAGAATTTGTGGGGGAGAGGACAGTTTATGAGGGAGGGGGAAATAGGGATAAGCCCGTCGGAAATAAAATTGAGGATAAATATACCTTTAGTTTTTTTAAAACTATAGGGATAACCTTCCCTAAACAATATATCCCAATAGTTTTTTTAAATTTTTGGTATAGGTGCATGGGTATAGACCCATTTTCCAGTAGTGCGTTATATCGGTAATGGTTGAAGCAGGTAACAGCTTCCTTGTGGTTGTTGAGCACAAGGAAATTATGATATCTATTTGATTTTCATGTATTATTTTATTTATTTTAGAACACTTTTTTTATTAGAGATCTATTACAGGAACACGTTGGTGGTGGCCAATTGAGATTATTATCACACCCTACACAGGCCCTCAGGATGTGTGTATATTTTATTCTTTTATGACAGGTAAGGGTTTAGGATCAAGATATAGACCTTATTAGAAATTTTGTATTGCTTAGCATCGTATGGATACAAAGGGTATTGGGATCCTACATCAGCTAGAATTTACTTTTTAAGTCTCCTTTATTTTTTATCAATGTTATTATTATATGTATATATTGGTGGTTGACCATGGGTGACCCTTTATACTTATTTTCATGTATGACCTGATTTTTATGCATGATTTTACAAATGGTATAATGTTTTCTTAGTAGTTACATGATGTGTTTATTCTAAAAATGGTATTTTTGAGATTTTTGGTTATTATTTATGTTGTTGTATGTGTGTTCACTAGTGTGGTTATTTGGTTCTATTGTTTATGATCTTTCCCTTCCACTGCTATATTTATTTATAGACCACTATTACTATCACCACCTGAGGGTATAGTCTCCCCACTATCACCCATTTACACCCTAACTTCTATTCTGCAACCTTTGGTGTACAGGATAGTGTGCCTAAGGCCTAGTGGTACACCAACCCTTATCATTGTTCGGTTATCAAGACAGGTGAGTGAACTAAACTAATTATTGAAGAAATAAAATCTCAAGTCATGTCATAAATCTTGGTAATTCATAATATATTAATCATAATACAAATTAAACAACATGATCCATGAGATCATAACTTTGACAAAAGACATAGAATTGGGGTATACACATAAGAATAGGAAACCATATTCCAAGTATACCCACTAAGACATTCATAACATGTTAGTCTTGGGATAACCACCCATGTACCTTCTTTGGGATTTGGATAACCTTTTGCGTAATTTTTTTTCAGGATTGGTATAACCTCCTATGCACCCTCTCAGCTCATAGAACAGTAATCATTATTGTAATGACCTGATCATATATGAATAAAACTCCCTTTATTTTAATGTATTATGGATATAGATAAAACATGAAATCTTTTTTTATTGGGTTTAAATGATCGTTAAGTATCATTACCGTTGATAATATAGTCACTGAACAGTGATCACGTAACTAATATAAATATAAGTTTTTTTTTTAAATCCTTTTGACATAGAAAAAGGAGAGGATGGCCTCATCCCGTAGACTTGTCATGTATGAAGCTAATTTTTTAGATCTCATAAAGGAGGTAGTTTCACTAGGATTCTCTATTGACTAAGATCAAGTTGAGCTTTAAAACATTAAGCTTAAATGGAATCGCCTATGGGAGAAGTTCAAGTTAATAGAGATTACCACCCGGGAGATGTTATCTGAGCACCCCAAGAGTCTGTCATCATCGCACACCAAACCCTTAGGTCTTATGTGGGTGTTATAATTGGTTATGTAATAAGGTATTAGTTACTTATTGTGTCATCACTTTTTATAAATAAAATTTTTATTCCATAAATTCCTTTATGAGAATTGTCTTTCTTAAAAAAATGAGGAATTTGATAAATTGATTGTTCGGGTAAAAATTGTACTTTTGATAAATATATAAATTATTATATTAATATAGGGATTTTTTTAATAATATTATTAAAAAAATTACTATAAATGATTATTATATTAGTTCCTTATCTGTAAATGATTAGGTAATCAATTTGATAAGAGTTATATTTTTTATAAGATAAAATAGAAAGTGTATTTTTAAAAAATTATTTTAAGGAATTAATGAATTTTTGATATAATTAATATTTTAATAAAATATTATTATCAAATTAATTTTATGAATAATAAATTAGTATATAATTTTGATGAATTCAAATGTAATTTTTATTAAGGTATGAAAACTGTTTTTGTCAAAACCCATGAATTTTCAATAAATGTCAATTTTCATTTTAAAAGAGAAAATTCACATATTTTGAAAATTATCCAGAAAAAATGAATAATATTTTTAGAATCAAGAATTTGAAATTATCCAATGGTAATTTTTTATCATTTTTTGAGACAGTCGAATTTTTGGTTAAAAATTAAATAATATATAAATATATAGTGTATTTTATGACATCATAATGACCCAATAGTGATTTAAAAAATACCATGAAAGGTATTTTAGAAAAAATATATGTTTTAAAATTAAAATTATGTGATTTTATATTTATTTTAATTATTTTATAATGCCTTAGTAAATCCTCCAAACTGTATAATATATTTTATGATTTTAAATTCATTTCCTTGAGGGTGTGACTCACCTCCACATAAGAAAGGATAAAATTTACATGTCTTCGGCCCTTTTCCTTGTAAATAAATTTTTTTCACTCCCCTTGGCTATAAAACATGGGAAAAAATCATAGTATGGATTGTGTTTTTGAATTTTTTAGTGTGTAGTGTCCAAAACCTAAATAATAAATAATTCTCTTTTTTCCTATATAAACCCACCCAAGCACCCATTCCTCTTCATTAAAACTCATTTAATATATTACTTACTATTCTATAAATTCCCAATAATCCTCACAAGTTTCTAACAAGCTCTCAAGAAGAATCTCCCAAGCCTTTGGAATCATACATCCAAGTAAGGGATCCTCACTTTCCTTCCTTTCTCATTTTTGTCCAAGTTTCCTTATATTATTTTACCCTTTTATTTTTCAATTAAAAATGTTGGGTTATGTTTTTAAAACCACACTAATACTTCACTTATTATGTTTTAATTATGAGATACCCCTTTTACTCCCATTAATCCCTCCCATATACACCTGTTATCGTGTCAAAATTTCCTAAGGGATTTCTCTCTCCTTGTTTCCATTCAAGCATTTCTCTTGTATTATGCATCTAAAATTCCATTTCATATGTTGTTATATTATGATACATGACCCCATTACTTCCCATTTACTTTATAAATTATTATAGACACATTTTTCTCTCATCAATCCATTTTATGAATCCTTATGTGATGTAGTTATGCTACTGAAATTGCACCGCGATTTTCCATGCCAAAATCATCATGTAGTGAATACCATGCCTATTTCTCTATAAAAGGTATTCACCTTTATAAACATGTACTTTTTTATTATATACTTTCATATATTTTTTCCACATTCCTTTATTCTGTAATAAATTATGATGTTGAATTAATCCATGTTATATGATCTATGTGGCACACTTAAGCATGATATTGAAATGTTAAAGAAGGGTGCGCCCTGATAGCACTCTAATTCATTGGGTAATGTTTAGTATCATGATACGCCATGTTTGGATAGGGTTTTTCCTGACTCCTTTTATTACATTTTTCCACCATGGTTTTACAAGGGTTTACCTGATTCCTTTATGTTAATGATACAGTGTTTTATGTTGTTACCACATTTCCATGTTATGATAATCATGTTATACCATGCCTTTATATTCATGTTTCTCTTATAATCCGTTGATATTACTATTTCCTAACATGTATTTTATTCTTCATGTTATTACTTATTTACTCCCTTATTGGTATTTATATTTCACCATTTTCTTAGTATATCCTCAGGTTATCCCATGAAATAGTAAGTAAGAAGGAATGTTGTCGCCATGTAAAATAAGTTTTCAATAAATATGTGTATTTAATGTTTTAAGTTGTTGTTTAATGTTCCTAATCCCCAAATACACTATACCTATTGATCTTATGAGTTTTGTTAGGTTTAATTTTATGCAATAAATCTTGTTTAAATGGGTAAAAATGACCAGGTTTGTTATATTTTGTATCATAAGATAGGTTTAGTTATTTTTGGGATTAGGATTAGAAAACCCTAGTGAAAGACTTTGGGATTAGACTAAGTGCAAGAAAACTATACCTAATTTTTCTTTAGTGTAAAGTAAGTGGTTTATCAAGAAAATACATCAAAAAAACAAGTAGATATGGCTCTGGCATAGAAGTATCTAGGGGTAAAACACAAAGACACCGCTTTCAGCTAGACTCGAACGAGAACTAGTACACGACAATTGGAGTTGTTTCACTATTAATTAATCACTCCCAAGGATATGATTTGTTAAATTCATAATTTTATTATGATCCATTATTAAGGGAGAAAAAAAAGAATCCCATAGTAATATATGTTAGGAAATAGATCATGGATAACTTAGATTGAATCCTAGAAATTCATAAGTTAAGGAAATAAATGTAATTTATAAGTTATGCTTTTTGTCATTGGATTCCCCTTTATGTATTTAATATCTTAAAATAATTACCCATAATTTTCCTTTTATTCTAGAAAATGTCCAGTAATAGGAGGAATCAGGATAAAAACCAATGTGAAGGGAAATGTGATGAATGTCCCAATGAGATTCCCAATCAAATGGGAGCTCAAGTAGGACATATCATGATTATACCAAACCAGCTATAAAAAATCACGATTAAAAATTGGTACTTTTTTTAATTCCCAAGGATATCAAGGAGTAGGAAGATGAAAAATCATCAAATTATATTTGATAAAGGTGATAAGGGAAATAAGACCTAATTTTCTTCATGAAACAAGTGTGGAAAGAGTCACCAATGGAAATATCACAAAGGGACTAGGAGATGTTTTAAGTGTGGAAAGGAAGGGCACAAAGTATCAAATTTCCATGAAATAATGGATAATGTGATGGATGGAAACAAATTTCCATCTAATTCATCTTACATGGTTCTATGTTGTAAATGTGGAGAAGTCGAGCATTATCCAAGAAAATGCTCTATTGCAAGGGCTGAGAAGCGTGATGAGCATCAAAAATCTCCATGATCAAGGGAGCACAAAGAGTCTTATGCTTAGATGGAAAAAATTAATGAATTACATGTAACTACTAATTTAGAGTAGTTTATGTCATAATTTATTTCAATTAATGTTCTATTAGTATATATTTTATGTTTTCTAAGAACATTATGTCCCCACCCCGAAATGATATTAAAACATTAGGGAAAACTTCTATAAGTGTTGTGTCACATGTTGAAGTTTTTGGAAATGTTCTTATTGAATATATTGTAAGTATCCCTTTGGTGTAATTTGAGGTTAAAATGAAAAATTCATTACCTATGCCTCAAGGATGTTGAAAATTTATGAGAAAAACTATCCCATGCATGATCTGGAGTTATTATCTGTGATCTTTGCATTAAAAAAATGGCAACATTATCTCTTTGGGGGAAACTGTGAAATATATACGGATCACAAAAGTCTCAAATATATATTCACATAGAAAACTTTGAACATGCACCAAAAAAATGGTTAGAGCTCGTCAAGGATTATGACTGCGCAATCCATTACCACCCTCAGAAAGTGAACAAGGTGGAAAATTATCTATGTAGAAAGGACCCATCGATTTTATCATTGATGAGAATTGAGAAGGATCTAATATTCTTAGACTTTATGAAGATGGACATGGGAATAATAAATAAGGGAACATCATCAATCCTTTAACAAATTATTTCTCAATCATCTCTTTTGGAAAGTTTAAAGTATGCTCAAAATGATGGTGTGGGAATTTAGAAGAAAGTGGAAACTATCAAAAAAGGTAAATCCATAGAGTTAAATGTTAATGAATAAGGAATTATGATATTTGGGATAATAATATATATTCCATAAAATCTAGAGATAAAGAAATAACTTTTTGATGATACACATAGTTAGAATTTCTCCATTCACCCAAGAAAAACAAAGATGTGTGGAGATCTCTGAGAGAATTATTGGTGGAATAACATAAAGAATGAGATCTCTAAGTATACATCAAAGTATCTGGTGTGTCAGAAAGTGAAGGCTGAGAGGCAGAAGTCTAAGGGGATGATGCAGAAATTACCCATAACAACATAGAAATGGGAAAACATCACCATGGAATTTGTCACCATACATCTGGAGACATCCAAAGGAAATAATGCTACATGGGTTTTTGTGGATCATCTTACAAAGACTACACACTTCATTGCAATTAAAGAGGATTTCTCATTGGATAAATAAGCATAGATATACATTAGAGAAGTATTAAGGCTTCATGGAGTACCACTATCGATTGTGTCCAATCGATATTCAATATCCACCTCTATGTTTTGGAAGAGTCTCCAACATTCTATGAATACTGAGCTGAACTTCAGTAAAACTTATCATCCTCAAACTAATTTCCAATCTGAGAGTACTATCCCAAAACTTGAGGACATGTTGAGATCATGCTCAATGGACTTCAAAGGAGTATGGGATCAACATCTTCCTCTTGTTGAGTTCTCTTACCAAAACAGTTTTCAATCACGTATCCAAATGGATCCTTATGAAGCCATTTATGGGAAGAGGTGTATAATTCCAGAATGTTGGGATGAAGTTGGTGAACAAAAACTTATAGGTCTTGAAATGGTCAAAAAATGGTGGATAAGGTTAAGACCATCCAAAATCACATTAAAGCCACTCAAATTCGATAAAAGAGTTATACTGACAATCATCAACAAGGCCTAGATTTTGATGTTAGAGACATGTTATTCCTATGTATATCATTATGGAATAGATTTATGAGATTTGGGAAGAATGGAAAGCTTATTCCAAGGTACATCATCTCTTTTTAGATCCTTTATCACATTGGAGCAGTGGATTATCGACTAACACTCCCACTGAATATTTCCCAAGTTCATGTTGTATTCCATTATCACTCTTGAGGAAGTACATACATAACCTGTAATGCCCAGACCCCAGTTACCTAGAGTCGGTGCATTATTACATAACATTGGGATGATTACAAGGAATAAAGTCCCAAAGGACCGATCAGTTTAGCAGTCTTGGAAAATAGATTATATACATTAAGTTCAACATTACAACTTGAAAAGAAAAACAGAAAATAATTTATTCCATTAGAAACATCCAAGCCTCCTAGATTATGCCTGGAAGTCACTCATAACTAACTTCTTCATATCCTGGGAAAATAAAACATAATAAATGGATGATCTCAGATTCTCGTTAAGGGTAAATAATTTAGTGGAAGCTATAACTTTTAAGGCAAGATGTGTAGTAAAACAACATCTTTTTAAACAAAAACTTGAACATAATACGGCTAAAATAAATCAAACATTACCATATAAACATGCACATGGATATTATACTAGTCAAATAATCACATGTAATAACTAATTTCATAATGATGGAATGTATAGTACCAGACTTTAATTTCTGTGTTAAGACATTGTGCCAGGACCTATGGGCTAACTGTAACCGGACCCAAACCTGGAGAGCCTCTGTAACCATATTCCATCCCGGAGAGCCTCTGTAACTGGACTCCAACCCGGAGAGCCTTTGTAATCGGACTCCAACTCAGAGAGCCTCTGTAACTGAATTCAAACCGAGAGGGTCTGCTATAACCGAACCCCAACCCTGGGGGGGCTTACTTTTACCAGTCCCCAACTTGGAACATACTAGTCCAATACATGCATCATAAGAAAAGGTTGAAATAAAACATAAACATTTGTATTAAAACTAGTATATGAAATGTCAATAGTTTATCCATAAACCATGAATGGTATAAAAATAACTCATCTACAGTCAAACATATCACAAAATATTCAATACAATATGGAAGATTTGTATCATAATAATTCAACTTCAAACAAGTTTAAAATCCATTAAAGGATATTGACATAGATGAAAATGATTAGTAAAATTCTTTAAGAGAAATACCAATTTTTCATGTAATCGTTTAAAATTCTCACAATTTATAAAGGTATTCATTTAAAAGGGATTTTTGAATCAAATTGTCCCATACCACTTTAAAACTTTTTAAAAGAGTTATCATTTCAAATCATTCATGTCCATATAAATAAATCCTTAAAATCATTTTGAAAACATGGACATTAATTAAAAGGGTTTATAAAGATAAATCTTTAAAACCTTTAAATATCTAGTTAAATATAACCTCCCATAAAACCTTAAAAGATTCCTTTTAAAATAAATTTTATAAAATATGGGTATCTATGATAAGTATGTCCCAGAAAATACTTACACATGAACAATATCGGATGATAATGAGATTGAGGAAATAACCCTTACCTCATTGTAATCAATCGAGTAGTATGAAAAATAGTCAATAACCACCAAATTAATCATAGAATATCATGAATATAAAGATAATAATGATAATATATATCAAATGTCAGTACACAAAACACCACATGCAATTAATAAGTGGTGAACAATGGAAATCTCATGGAATTAAAAGTGAGATAAGAAACCCCTTACTTTGTACTTTACTTTAGTCGAGGGTACGTTTAACCTCCTTTATAAATATTGTAGTATGTTATTAAATTATTCTATAACCATATCAATTTTTATGATATCATACATGATTCATTTATGACTTTATACTGCCCTATTAATAATAATTGTTAAATTAACATTTCGGGTAATAATCGCTTTCTTTGTCGTACGTGTTTTAACTTGTTTTTCTTGATTGTATCACTTAGATCATGATTTAAATAATTCCAGTATATAAAACATCATATATATTTAGAATATAAATATGTATAATAGACATATATATGAAATATAAAACATCATTTATGGAGACGGTAGACCATACGTACGCGTAAACGATGTTTCTGTTTTCATATCGTATTGAACGGAACTAAGTGAATAAGATATATGTAAGTACATATATATATATATATATATCCATTAGAATTATTATTACATATATTACATACTTATTAATGATATATATATTTTTTATAATCATCGTTAAATGGTGAACGTGGAAATGAATCTCATCGCGTCGTGGTGACGTTAATCCGTACATACACACGAGCGACAATATCATTATATTGATGGATAAATCATATGTAATTGGATGGTATATCATATATATATAATCATTAACATGTTATATTTATTATTTACATCAGTTATACCCATTATTATACCCATCCAAATAATGAAGTGTTTGAATAACAAACTACACCACGACGTGGAGACGGTAATCTGTACGTATGCATGTATGGTGACTTTGTCATTTATAGGATGGATAGAATAATTAATATGATTGTACCATTTTTATAATAAAATCATAGTATATATAAGATATTGGAGTTATTATTTTAGAATGGAAACAACAAAGAAAGAGGAAGTGGAAGAAGAAAAGAACTTAAAAGAGGTGATGAAATATATACCTCTTCTTCGGGTTCTTCCTTTTGATTTGATCAAAAGGGCTCCATAGGTTCGATTTATGACCAAAGTAAGGACTCTATAATGATGGGAGGAAAGTTGGGAGGATATTTGGGCAGGGGTTGGCCAATCCAAATGGCTTTGGAGGTGTGAAATTAAGATAAGGGGAAGTTTCTTTTTATAAGAGAGGTGAGAGTTACTTTAGGAAAAGCTTGAAATATTATTTTATAATAAACTTATTTTCGGTTTCTAATGGCTCCAAAATGATTTATTTATAGGATAAGGTGGGTATGGGTCGAAAACATATCAACAAATAGGTTTTAGACAGTTTTTGGTCACCATATTAACCTTAACGTTTAGATTTAACTCTTAGTTAAATAGTTTCACATTTACTATGTCTCTTTGTATTTTTATATTATATGGTTAATAAACTTACTATAAAATGACAATCTAACCCAAATTGGTTCATTAATGTAACATATATATTATTATATAAGTATTTTGGACAAACCGTATATTTTTATGACTGTTATATCAATTAATAATATAATATTTTTTTTAAAAACTATTTTATGTCAATTTTGACACTATTTGGTATTTGTTTTTTGTTAAACTCATAACGACATGATTACTTTGAAAAAAATTGATTGAATCAACCCTAAAATGTCATATTAACCTATAAAATTAGTTTAATTCATCATAATTCTCAAATTACATTTATTTGGGTATTTATAATATCAATTATTTTAATCTTTTATTAATAAGGTAATTACTACATCATCATTGTGTCAGAAATAAATTTAATTATTTAATGTCTAAAAATTATAAATAAAATACCATTACGTATGAAATCTTTTTATATTTATAATGAATATTTATAGTTGAATTTATCTTATATATAACCCTATATTAAAAATGTTTTAGTTATGAAAACTTGATTTTAACACTTTTAACTCTTCTTTAAATTAAATAATAATAAATGTCCTAATCTAATCCAAGTGGACCTAAAGGATCATATTTTATTCCTAAGGTTGTTTTTGGTAGAATTACACTTATCCAATATAATTAGGACATGTGTTAGGGAAATAATAATATCATTTTTATCTTTAATTATCCTATTTACTTTTAACTGTGGTAAATAAAAGTCAAAAGTTACTATTCACCAAAAATTATTTTTATCTTATTGAACCACATTTTACTTACTGATATCAATAGTTTTTCTCATATTTTTGAAATTCAATTCATAGAAGTGGTAAAATTAAGTTTTATACAAATTTGTAAATGCTCCTAGGAGGTGGGTAAAAGATGGTAAAAGTTCAAAAAATATATATATATATCTAAACATATTATAAAATGACTCCAATGAATTACATTGAACTTATATAGGTATTATGTATCCATTTTGACCTAAAATAAATTTAAATAAAATAAATAATTATTTAAATAAAAAGTCAGTTTTAAACAATAACTCAGTGTTTTTCACTATTCATCAAAAATTGAAAGTTTTTAGAAAAATACAAAAATTTTACCCTAAGCTAATTTTGATATTATTAATTCAAAAATGAAGTCTATTTTACCAAATTCAAATCATATAAGTTTCATTTATTAATTTAAAATTAATTCTCCTTATCAAAACCAAAAGGCGTATTTTTAAGAAATAATAACTATCAAAAGATTGACACTTGTTTATGTACAATTTCAAAATGAAATTACTTAAAATGACCAGAATTGGATTAAATGGTAAAAATATAATCTATTTATACTTCCAAACCATTAAAATGTATAATTTAACACTATAAATTATTTTTATAAAAAAAAATTTGGGTTAAAATATTGCATTTTTCACTATTCACCCAAAAATGAAAGTTATCAGAAAAATACCAAAAAAAATTTGAAACTAAATTATTATGTCCAGATTCTAAAGAAGATGTGTTTTTGTCATATTAAATATATAAAAGTTTCAAATATTGTATTTAAAAAGGGTTCACCATTAAAAGGTGGTAAAAGTGCATTTTTTTGAAAAATACTTCTTTTATCTGAAAAAAATGAATTTGTTCTTACATTATGTCTAAAAAACTCATAATATGGATTCTAAAATTATAAGGATTATATAAAGTTCAAATTTTAGTTAATACTATTCATAACCTCTTTTGAATGGCTAGTTTGGTAATTCATGGTGCACTTGAACTCAGTGTTGCGTGTAGTGCGAGTTATTGAATTACTTTGAAGAAATAACGTACTATGAAATCTTGGGGTGTTACATGACCCATCGAATATACTCAATCCAAAGGTGGTACCATTGGAGAATGACCTATCCTATGAAGATTAGCTGGTGAAGATCATAGATTGTAGAGAAAAAGTTCTATGAAATAAGATGATGCCCCTCATCAAGGTGTTGTGGTGAAACCAAAAGTTTGAAGAAGAAACGTGGGAATCTGAGGAAGTGATGAGGCAGAGTTACCCTCATCTATTTTAGTGAGGTAAAAGGAAATTTCAAGGAAAAAATTTCTTAAGGGGGGAATTTTTTAATGACCCAATCATTTATGAATAAAATCCCCTTTCTTTTAATGTATTATGGATATAGAAGATGCATTCACTCTTTTTTATTATTAGGTTTAATTTACCATTAAGTATCATTATCGTTGATAATATAGACATTAAACAACGATCACACGACTGATATAAATATAATTTTAAAAAAACCATTCAACATAGATAAAGGATAGGATGGACTCATCCAATAGACTTGGGCCATATGAAGCTCATTTGTTGGAGATCATAATGGAGGCATCTTCACTGGGCTTCGCTCTTGACCAATCCCAAGCTAATCTTCAACACATTAAGCTTGAATGGAATCACCTACAAGAGAATTTCAAGTTAATAGAGATTACCACCTGGGCGATGTTATCTAAGGTGCCCCAAGAGTTTGTCACCATCGCACACCTTACCCTTAGTTCTTATGCAGGAGTTATAAGAGGTTATGTAATAAGGTATTACTTGCTTATTATGTAATCCCTTTTTAAAAATAAAAGTCACATTCCATCAATTCCTTTATGAGAATAGTCTTTCTTAAAAAATGACAAATTTGATAAATTGATTATTCGGGTAAAAATGGTACTTTTGAAAAATATATACATTATTATATTAAACCAAGGTTTTTATTAATAATATTATAAAAACAGTTCTTATAAATGATTATTATATTAGTTCCTTATCTGTAAATGATTAAGTAGTCAGTTTGATAAGAGTTATAATTTTTATACGATAAAATAGAAAGTCTATTTTAAAAGAATTTATTTTAAGTAATTAGTGAATTTTAAAAATAATTAATATTTTAATAAAATATTATTATCAAAAAACTTTTATGAATAATAAATGAGTATATAATTTTTATGAAGTCAAATTTAATTTTTATTATGGTTTGAAAACTCTTTTTTCTCAAAACCTGTGAATTTCAATAAAAATCGGTTTTCATTTTAAAAGTGTAAATTCACATATTTATAAAATTATATAAATAAAATGAATATTATTTTTGGAATCAGGATGTTTAAATTATCCAACAGTGAATTTTTCATAATTTTATGAGACAGTAGAATTTTTAGGTAAAAATTAAATAATATATAAAAATATAATGTGTTTTATGATATAATAATGACCTAATAGTGATGTAATAACTACCATAAAAGTGGTATTTGACTAAATATATGTTTCAAAATTAAAATAATGTGATCTTATATTTATTTTACTTATTTTATAATGCCTTAGTGAATCCTTTAAAATGTATAATATATTTTATGATTTTAAATTCATTTCCTTGAGGGAGTGAATCACCTCCAAATAAGAAAGGATAATATTTTAATTTCTTAGACTCTTGGCCTTATAAAATAATTCTTTCCAATACCCTTTTCCTAAAACCATGGGCAAAAACTATGGTATGGTTTGTGGTTTTGAATATTTTAGTGTGTAGTGTCCAAAACCTAAATAATAAAGAATTCCCTTCCTTTCCTATATAAACCAACCCAATCACCCATTACACTTCACTAAAACTCTTTTAAGCTCGTCCTCACTCTTCTATACACTCCCTAGAGTCATACCATGGTGCCCCCAAGCTCCTAAGAGGCCTTTCCCAAGCCTTTGGGATCACACATCCAAGTAATGGATCCTCATTTTCCTTCCTTTCTCATTTTTGTCCAAGTTTCCTTATATTCTTATACCCTTTTATTTTTCAATTAAAAATGTTGGGGTATGTTTTCTCACCTCCACCCTACATCTCTTATTATTTTTAATTATTAGATACCCCTTTAACTCTCATTAATCCATTTCATGTACACCCATTACCGTGCTGAAATTCCATAATGGGATTTCTCTCTCTACATTTCCATTCAAGCATTTATCTTATATTATGAATCTCAAATTCCATTTCATATTTTGGGATATTATGATCCATGACCTCATTAATTACCATTTAATGTCTAAATTATGATATACCCCTTTCTTTCTCATCAACCAAATTTATTAAATCCCATGTGATTTCATTATGGTATCAAAATTGCTCCACGATTTTCCATGCCAAATTCATCATGTAGTGAATACCTTTCTCATTTCTTTATCAAGGGTATTCACCTTTATTCCCATATAATTATTGATTATAGATTTTAATATATTTATTCCACATTCCTTTATTGTTTAATAAATTATGATGTTGAATGAATCATTGTTATATGATCTATGTGGCACACTTAAGCATGAGATTCAAATGTTCATAAAGGGTGCGCCCTGATAGCACTCTAATGCATTGGGTAATGTTTAGTATCATGATACGTCATGTTGGTACATGGGTTTACCTAATTCCTTTTAGGGAATTTTTTCACCATGTTGTGACAGGGGTTTACCTGATTTCATTATATTAATGATGTTATGTTTTATGTTGTTTCCATATTTCCTTGTTAAGATAATCATGCTATATCATGCCTTTATGTTAATGTTTCTCTTATGATCCATTGATATGATTATTCCCTCACATATATTTTATTATTCATGTTATGACTTTTTTACTCTTTTACAGGTCTTTATATCTCACCCTATTCTTATGTATGTCCTCGGGTTATCTCATGCAATGCTATGTACGAAAGAATATTGTCTTCATGTAAAAGAAGTTTTCAATAAAGATGTGTATTTCAAGTTTTAAGTTCTTATGTAATGTTCCCAAGCCCCAAATACACTAGACCAATCAATATTCTGAGTTGTATTAGATGTAATTTTATGTAATAAATCATGTTTAAATTTTTAACAAATACCATGTTTGTTATAATTTTCCACTGAATTGGAGGAGAAATAGGTCCCACCCATCTTTGGTTACAACGTAGCCACAAAAAATGGATATAATGTAACTATTATCACATAATGAAAATCATACATACATGTGCCACATGATCATAAACAATTCATCATATCAGAACCCATGAAAAGAAATGGGTCTCAGAAACATTTCATCATAGCATAACCTGTAGATACGAAATAAGTTTCCTAATGATTTCATCAATTCATCATATCATAACTTGTGGAAAAAGAAATGGGTTTCATAATCATTTTAACCTGGTATAACCCAAATAATAGAAACAGTTTTCATAAAAATCTTGTAATCATAAGAATATACCATTCTTAAAAAAAGAATAAGAATGGTGTCCTTGGATTATATCCCCATTAAATAATATGTAACTTGAAAGTATGTCATATATGATAGAAAATGATTATGAAAATGAATTTACATGGAACATTTCTTGAGGAAAATAACCTTTCAACTTTGAAAATGCTTTTAAGTATAAAACAGTTTAAAAATACTTTTTATTTAAAAATAAACATTTAAAATTATAAAGAAATCTTTAAAAAACATTTAAAATTTTATTAAGGAAAATATTATTTACACTTTTAAAAGACTCTTTTTAAAACATAAAACATTTTCAAAATCCCATTTCTTAAAATAAACTTGGAAACTTATAAAAGAATATTTTAAAAACATTAAAAATTTTCCTTGAAGAATATATCCTTTTAAATTTAACGATACATTTACATCATAAAACATTTTCAAAATCCTTTTTCATTGAAAATAAATTTCTAAACTTATATAGGAAGATATAAAAATCATTTAAAACATTTCTTGAGGAAAATATACTTTCCAATTTAAAATAATTTCTTAAAAAATAAATAAAAATCTTAATCCTTTTCATAAAATATATCCTTTAAAACTTATAAATTAATCTTTAAGTCATTTTTTGGTCATCACTTCAGGAAATTTTATTCATATTGTACATATTAAAACAAAGATTACTTTTTTATTTTTGGTAAAATCCAAACAGGCCTAGTTTGGAAAACAACATGATGATTTATTTTAAATCATTTGATTAAAAATTAAAACATGGGTAAAAATTAATTTAAAAATTTTTTTATAATATTAAAAAATTTATTTAAAATATTTTTAGAAAACAGGGATATTGAACAAAAAGGTTTTTCGACCGAAGAGAGAAATAACGAGGATTTTTCTTAAAAACATTCTTTTGGAATATTGGGTGCGTAGAGAGAGGAAAGTGAAGGGAAAAAAATGCATTCTCATGAAATAACTAGAGGATAATAAAATTCTTGATTTTAGTGATAAATATATTGTTATATTTTATTATTAAAAGCATAATCACAAATAATCTTTTTAAATAATGAGATTGTAACATCAAACCCTTACCACTTTGGTAACTTTTGAATCATAATCCCCAAAAAATAAAAACAACAAATGAAGCATTAATTATTATTAATAGAAAAATATTGATGATATTTTATGTCAAAGGTGAATTATATAAACCTCATAAAATAAGATAGGTTCATAACATAACATATGTCTCTAAGAAGGATAATTGAGACAAAAAATCTCTTACCACTTTGGAAACATTGGAATCAAAATCCCAATTAAAGGATAATATTAAATGAAACTTTAAATTTAATTAAAATAATTACATTCATGATACAACATTTAAAATTTGAAGTATATACACCCGCCTGAATGGACATAAGGTCTTCTTTTTTATTGATTTTTGATAACCCCCATTTTCAAGGGATGAGGGGGAACCCTTACAAGGCTCATAGGATTATAGATTACACGACCCATAGATCTTAATAAATATACATACTATACTTGGAACTCCTCCTCCCAGCTTCTTCGTCATGATATCATCTCTCCACCTTCGCATTGCTATCCAGCTAGGCATCTTGTGCAAGCACAGGCTGTTCTCGATAAAAATTTCATTCCTTCTCTTTCTGAAAAATCCTTTTAGCCTCTACTCTAGTGAATGTGCCTTCTTTGAATCCCCACCTAGATTCTTCTCCTTGTAGAGCCTGTCTGAATAAGTCATATGTCTCCCATAAATAAAAGTGAGACTAGAAATACCTTAACTTAAATATCAACTTCCTTTATACATGTTAAAACCTCTTGTATAGTAAATATAAGTTTATTATAAATTTATTAAATTTCACAACCTATCTCGGAGGGGTCCATGCCTTGACTCCCCAAACCCGCATCCAATAGGCCAGGGGCTAGTGACTAGCACCAAGTAGGCATATCACTAACAAGGGATACATTTATTATGTACCTATACGCATTCACATAATGCTGAAAGTAAAAAAAACTAAGTATACCATGCTTGAAAATAATTAAGGATAACACAACAATAGTTTAATAGAAAGTAAAGTACAAAAGGGTGACCAGATCCACAATGCAAGCCCACCAAAAAGGAAAAGTCTATAACGGAAACACAGAATCTCAACTACAGAAAACCTTACCTGAAGGGTAGGTTAAGGGCAGTTGCCTGAAGCTATAATATTATGTCATGTCTGTTTGATCTCACTGGGTGCCATCCAATCCTAGAACCCTAGGTCTCTGTCAAAATGTATTTCATCTGCACAAGACACAACACGTGCAAGAAAATCCCATATAGGGGTGAGTAAAATTGTACTAATTAGGGCACCCTGAAACCAAAATGGAAAGGCCACAAAAGAAAGAACACTAGAAGTATAGACAGCTAACATAAGTGTATGTCTAAAGCATGAAAATCAATATTATGAAATGTAATCACAAAACACTCTGTATTGATGAAGCACCTAGTCTCACTGAGACTCTCAGCCCTGATGAGTCACCTAGACTTGATGAGTCACTTAGATCCAATGAGTCACATTGACATGATGAGTCACTTAGACACAGAGAGACTTAGTCTTAAAGTCACATATACATCAAGTCACATAGTATATACGTCACAGCTAGCCATATGATTCTGCTTATAGCATGATTGTTCTAGTAGAACCTACTCCTCAAGCCAAATTTCTTATGTCCACTTCCAAGAAAACCCAATTAGAGTATCTCAAAAGGACCACCTTAGTGAGAGTGTCCCAACGCCACAAACGCCTCGTCAAATAGACACACAGTTCGAAATTTATGGCCAATTTAGTGAAAAGGGGACTGTTCGGTCTGGGTCCTATAAAATAGACCCCCTACACCAGCCCACCTGCCTGGTCTAGCCAGCTAGAGAGGTCCGGTTCACTCCACCCAGGACACAGTAGCCAACGCGTCCTTATCCAGTCAACTCGGGGTCCTACCATCGTAGTCCATCGAGACCGTGGCCCCCCTATTGTATCCATCGAAGCCCGTTATCGACAACATTTCATTGGCCCCTGTCAAATACCCCATGGTGGTTTCTTTAGGGATCTCTTTCACTAGTTGTCGAGCCGACAGCCCTCCTTCCCCGAGTTTCCAACAACACCGTGGTGTCCCGTTTTCCGAACCGTGAGCACATTTGTGATCTATGGGTCATTGTCTCCATTTTCATGTGCTCCAAAATGTCTCAACATTAATCTGGTGGTCCGATCTTATTTTGAACCTCCTGGAAATAATTTGACGCAACCATGGGGGTTCGTTGGTGAAAAACACAAGAGAGAGAGAGAGAGAGAAAAGTATGAACACCCAAGTAACAAATGTCGGCCTTATTTGTTCGGACTTCATTCATCCCGTTAGAAAAATGGGACATAAATAATATTGGTAACCACTATGGTGAACCCCCTTTAAATCCCATAGCATCAATATCCATCCCACATGAAAGATCGATCCATGGATCATACTGTTAGTGGGTTGATATATGTTTTTCATTTAGAAAGAAAGAATAGGGTAATGAAATCAAATAGAAATAAACCCTTACCTAGTATTGGTTCATTCACTTCCATGGATTCATTATCATTGATGATTTGCTAAAGAGTGGTCTTGATCTATGCCTCCATCATTGTTGGTGAGATCCTTCGAAGAGGAGGGGATGTTCATTGTCATTGGAGATTCATTGTTCATCAACGTTATTCCTCTAGAGCCTCATGGAATTCTACCAGGATCGTTCCCCTAATCTTGTATCCATTTCTAGATAATAATTTAAGAAACACATTTTAGTGTTGTTATGCTGAGTTGCATTTTTGTCATGCTATTTCATTTAAGAATTGAAAAAGATGACTCGTCGTTGTGTTGCAGCATCGCTGCGAGACATTTAAAAAAAATAAAATAAAATAACTTCATAAGTTTTATTTTATTTTCTTCTTTTAAAACATCAACAATTAACTTTTTACCTTGGTCAAGGTTAGACCCCACCTAAGGTAAAGTCATTGTTCTGGGCACAATAGTGCCCTCATATTTTTTATCTGGGCATCGGTTTAGAAGTTACTAAAACTGCATGCAAATGCTTAAAAAAAGTTTAAACATTTATTCTTGTAACCTCATGCCTCGGAATCATGTTTTTTCTCAGTTCCTGATTTCAAAAAAATCCATATAATTTTAAAAAAATAATATGGAAATTTTTGGTCATTACATTCTCCACACCTTAGGGCTTTAAGTCCCCAAAATCCAAAACAAGGGCTAAGAAAGAAAATGAGGGTATTGAGAAAAAAATATAAGCCTCCCACTCCCATGTGATCTTCTAGAGATTCTCGTGCTACCACTTAATGTGCACCATAGTAATCGACCATATACGAAGGACCCACTCTTATTCATCCCCTATCTCCATTGGGAACTCCACAAATGTCTCCCCATCATCAATGTCTATCCCACCCCAATCAATGACGTGTGATAGATCATGTACGTACCTATTTAGATGTGACACTTGAAAGAAATAATTCACTTGATGCATCTGTGGGGATAGATCTAGGTTGTACGCCACCTCTCCAACTCTACACAGAATCTGAAAAGGGCTGATGAATCTTAGAGACAAATTATCGCCCCCTCCAAATCTCTACAATCCCCATCAACGTGAGACTCAAAGAAACACATGGTCTCCATCCTCAAAATACAAGGGTCGTCATCTATAGTCATCATATGATTTATTTCTACTCTATGTAGTCCTCATCCATTCCTGGATGACATGAACTATCTCGGTGGTAGCTCATACCAACTCTAGACCCATGAGTGCTGATTCCTCTGGGTCTATACAGCATAGCGGCGACCATCATGGTCACCCATATAGGGCCTCAAACAGTGGCATACCAATGGTGGAGTAGTAGCTTTTATTTTATGAAAACTCCACCAGAGTTAGGTTATCCTCCCTACTGTGACCAAAGTCCAGAATTTAAGCACATAGCATGTCCTCTAGAACACAGATGGTCCTCTAGGTATGGCCATCCTTCAGGGGATGAAATGTCATTCTCAAGTGCATCTGAGTCCTGAATTCCTCTTGCAATCCCCTTCATTTCTAAGACGTTAAGCGAGCATCACAGTTTGAAACAATCATCAAAGGCACCTCATAAATCCAAACTATCTCCTGAATATATATGTGTCTTAAGCCCTCTACCGAACCCTACTCCTGGATGGGTAGGAAGTGGGTCGACTTGGTAATTTGGTCAATGATCACCTAGATGGTATCATGTCCCCTGGATGTATGTGGTAAACCCTTCATGAAGTACATTGATATTCCATCCCACTTCCACTCCATCACCTCAAGTGGTTGATCCAAGCCAACCAGAACCTGATGCTCTTACTTTACTTGCTGACAATTGAGGTAGTGAGAAACAAACTCAGCCACTGCCTTCTTCATCCCTGGCCACCAGAACTAACATCGGTTGTCCTAGTCCATTGTTTCCACACCTCGTTGTACCACCAAAGGGGATGTGTGAAAATCCCTCAAAAACTCATCTCACAACATTGCCGGTACAATGATGGGACCTCAAAAAAGGAATATGTTCTCCCCACCTATTGAATATCCATCAGGGGCTTGCCCTATGGTTAACTGAGCACGTTGGGTCTCGTAATCGACATCCCCAAGTTGTGCCTCCAAAACTCATTATAAGAGTGGATGAATGAAAACCATCAACTGGAGGTAAGCTTCTCTATCACCATCCACAAAGGATATCTGCATTGAAGATAACTACTCTGACACCTCACTCAGCAACTAAAATCTGGATCTCCTACTGAGTACGTCTTCCACCATGTTCCCCTTCCCAGGAGTATAAAAATCTCAAATTCATAATCTTGGATAAACTCTAGCCACCACCTCTATCTCAAGTTTAGTTCCTTCTAGGAGAAGATATAATTGAGACTTTTTTTTAAAGTAGATAATAAACTGCTCAAACATCAAGTAGTTTCACAACATTTTCAATGTGAAGACCACTACTTCTAGTTCAAGATCATTGGTCGTGTAGTTTTGCTCATGCTACCTCAACTACCATGAATCATAGGCAATCACTACGTTCCCATGTATGAATACACAACCCATTTTGGTCCTTGATTCATCTCAGAACACTACCTACACAATTCCTTCCTTTGGCAGTCTCAAGATAGGGGAGCTCTTCAACCTCATCTTTAGCACTTAGAAGCACTTATGGCATTTTTCTGTCCACGCGAAGGGTTGTCCCATCCATGTAAAAGCTGATAAGGGTGATTACACCCTGGAAAATTTAGGCATGAACCTCCGATAGTACCCAGCCAAACCCAAGAAGATCATTACCTCAATCATGCTCCTGGGTGCTTCCTAAGAAAGAACTGCCTCTATCTTCACCGGATCTACTGCAAGTCCAACCTATGAAATGACGTATCCCATAAAGTGGACCTCTTGAATCCAAAACTGACACTTCAAGAGCTTCCCATAAATCCGGTGATCTCAGAGTGTATCCAAGACCATCCTTAGGTGTGTCATTTGTTACCCCTCATAAGTTGATTACACCAGGATATCATCAATGAAGACCACGAAGAACTGGTCTAAGTAAGGATGAAAGATCTTGTTCATGAATCCCATAAACACTACACTACTACAAATATGACTTTTAACAGCGCTAAAAATCACTATTAATGCCGACGAAGATTGTAACACCCTGACCCCAGCTACCCAGAGTCGGTGCATTACTTCGTAACATTGGAATGATCACAAAAGATCAAGTCTTGAAAGACCGATTAGTTTAGTAGCCTTGGAAACACTAGATACATTCGTAAACGTTGCATTACATCATAAAGTAAAAAACTAAAATAACAAAGTCTCCATAGTCCACACTCATATCCTCTTCTCACAACCCCTGTAGGTCATTCATAAAATACTTCTTCACATCCTGGAAAATATTAAAACATTGAAAGGGGTGAGCTCAGATGCTCAGTAAGGATAACAATATTGCGGAAGCTTTCATAAATAAACTTAAAAATTTAAGGCAATGTATAACTAAAACAAAAGCCTTTTAAACTTGAACATCAACATAATATGGAAAAAGTAAAATGAGATAATGCCATTCACTTCTTCACATGGATATTCTACTGGTCGAATAATCACATGAAATATCAATAACCACTTTTATAACGAGGGAATGTATAATGCCGGACATTCTGAAACATTTTGTCAAGGCCTCGGCCAAGACGTCTAAAATGATTAAGGCCTCGGCCAAAACCATAAATAAAATTGGGAAAGGGCCTCGGCCAATTCCACATCTAGTTGTCTCATGAGACCTACCGATGCATCGAGGAGATATAGCGGGCTCCACCCGTCACTTATTAAGTCCAATACATTCCTCATATGAATAGGTTTAAACATATCATAAACCATAACATAATTGTATCACATAAAACATGCATAAAGGAAACATAACATTTCCACATTTAAATCACAAGATATCAATACATCATATTGATATATTAAAAACGCTTTCAAAACCATATTCAATACCAAAATAAAAGAAAGTTAAAACTTTGTATTTATTTTTCATTAAAAAAAATGATGGCTTGTAGAGGAAGCCAAAACTCAAATAATGGTCACGGCGGCGGAGAAGTCGTTGTCGCCGCATAAGTACGGAAAGAAAAATATTCCATTTTTTCATTTAGCAAAACGCTTCGTATAAAAAAGATTCCTTTTGAATAAACGTAAAAGTTAAATGGGTTTATACACCGTATAAAAGAAAATTGTGTATAAAACAAAATATGCCTCAATGAATGGAGATTGAGACGAAATACCTTAAAAAGATCATTTTTAAATAAAATATATCTATTATGTGTATTCACTATATGTACACATAAATAATGTAAAAATACAAGATAGGACATAATAATATCATGACATAATTTGAAAGTAGGAGATTAACCCAAAGAATAGAAATTGGGTTAAGAAGTTCCCTTACCTCGTGTCTGACTTGACTCAACCGTTCTTTAACCTCCTAAATAATAAACTAGAGTTAATATATACCTTATTAAGAACAATTTTCAATTTCATTATCCTTATTATATCACTTATTACAATGATATGAACATTATGTAATTATTTAAGTTAATAACGGTCGTTTTGTCGATCTTTGGTACTTGAGTCAACAATAAACTTCTTATAATTACAAGTTGTTTATGTGGTAGAATATCCATTATCTCCATAATTATATTCATGATTTAGATGTCATATATATCTTATATATCCAGTATATACATTCATTTATAATATTACGTAACATTTAGATGTAAGAAATGAAATGCACCGTTTATGGAGACGGTAAGCCGTACGTACGCATGAACGCTACTTTCATTTCAATTTCATATTTAATGGAAAGAAATAATAATGATATAAATGTATAATATAATTCCAGTATAATATATTGTATAATACCATTTACTCCATCCTTTATACATCCCACATATGGCATTAACGATTCAAATCACTTTGAGGGGGCGGTAGTCCGCACTTCCTAAAATGAAATTATCGTGTTTTACCAATAATGGAAATCATAAAGTATGCCATAAATGAGAAATACAGAATCATAAGTAAAACATAAACATATTATATATCATATATAAAAATAGTGACATCTTAATGGCCACCTTTGAAGGTGTTATATGAGTGTTGAACAATCATCGTTTCGTGAGGCAGAAATTCGCCATCCACAGAAACTGTATGTTCTTTAACCATTAGATGTAGGTGTGTGTAATTGTAGCTCAAATACTTCTTATAAAAACATCCTATTATATTGAGGATACTGGTGTTGTTACAAAAGAAATGAGTAAAAAGATTTTAGGGGGTTGGAGAAGAAAAATAAAACAAAACAACATTAGAGAAGACATTACCTCAAAATCGGGTAACTCTTTTTGATTTGAGCAAAAGGCTTCCTTGGGAAGAGTTATTCACAAAGTGAGGCTTCTAGGAGTAAGAGGGGAATGTTGGGAGAGTATTTGGGCAGATTTTGGCCGAGAAAAATGGCTTGAAAGTGTAAATGAGGTTGGAGAGGTGGGGGCCTTTTATAAGTGGAGAGGAGGGCCACTCTTGGAAAGTAAAGAAAAGTCACTTTATTATAAAATGAGTTTCGGATTTTAGAGGTCCCACACTTATATAATTCGAGGATAAGATGATAAGGGTTCTAAATCTACTCATCCAATAGGTTTTTGACAAGTGTACGCTTTGGATTTTACATTATCTTTCCATTTTATTTAAATCGTTAAATAATGAGGTCATCGATGCATCATCATGATGTCATAATTAATTTAATTTATTTAATGTCTAAAAATTATAAAAAAAACTACTATGATGTAGGAAATCTTTTTATATTTCTAATTAATATTTATAATCAAAATTTGGACTTATTTAACCCCACTTAAAAACTGTTTTAGTAAAACAACTCATGTTTGTGTCAATTTAATTTTAACATTAAATATATATATATTAATGTCATTTTCCAACCAAAGTGGCTCCATGGGGTCCCCAAGTTGACCCATGGGTTGTCTTGGTCGGCCATGACTCATCCAATAGGAGTAGGAAAATTTTCAATCTCATCTCATATTATTAAAACATTATTTTTATCTTAAACTACACTAATTACCTCTAATCGCGATTAAGAACTTAAAAGCTACTATTCACCAAAAAAATTATTTTGATCTCATTGAACCACATTTTACTTCCTAATGATAACCATGTATGTCGGAATTTTGAAAATCTAATCACAGAAGTGGTAATATTTCATTTAAATGAAAAATCAGTTATTTAACTACCACTTAGTGGTTTCACTATTCATCAAAAATTGAAGTTTTTCAGAACAATGCCAAAATTTCACCCTAAGCTATAATTGATATTCCGAATTCAAAAATTATGTCTATTTTACAAAATTCCAAACATATATGTTGCATTAATTAATTTTATAATTATTTCTCGTTGTTACAACAAATAGCGTGTTTTTAAGAAACAATTTATATCAAAAGATTGGCAATTGTTTATGTCTAATTTCATTGTTAAATTAATTATAATGACCACCTTTGGATAAAATGTTAAAAATATATTCTAATTATACTTTAAAACAACTAAATAGTATAATTTATCACTATAAATTATTTTGATTTAAAAAGTTGTTTTTAATTATTTTTCACTATTCATAAAAAATAGAAGTTCTCAGAAAAATACCAAAAATTCAACATAGGCTAATTTCGATATTCTGAATCCAAAAATGAAGTCCATTTTGATAAATAAAATTTATAAAATTTCAAAAAGTAGGTATTACTATTCACAACGGCTAGTTTAATTCGTTGTGGTGTGTGTTAGAGCTCGAGGTTGCGTACAACACACGCTATTGAATTATTCGAAGTGAAACGTACCGTGGAAGCTTGGGTTGTTACATTCTCCCCTCCTTCAATAAATTGCGTCGTCGCAATTTGAAATTTTTCTTTGAAAATAAAAGGTTGAAAAGAGAAAATACCTTTGAGGAAAACCCACATCGGAAATAAGGTTAATAAATATATAACATTAAAAGAAAGCAAGATAAGTATAAAGGTCACCCGATATAGCCCATTCTAGGATTCTATGAAAATATGGATATGGAGGAAAAACAAACCATCAAGGTCTGATGGAGAGTTATAGAAAACAGAATTAGGAGAAAGTTTAACTACAAGAAAATCACAAACTTGTGATTGGTTAAACGGTCATTGAATCCCCAGTTGGAAAAGTTAACCGACAACATTTTTGTTTTAAGTTACCTTTTATAATGTTGAGGAATTTATTTAGGAGATTTACTAAGAACGTAAGGGAATATACATACTTGTTATGTATACTTTCATTCGTTAATAAATTTTTACCACAAACCCAACTTTTACTCCAAATGGTAACGGAACTCAAAAATATTCTATTTATCCTAATTGTATAAGGTTCCAAATGTTAACACATACCATTTAGATTAGTAAAATTATTTTGTAATAACCAGGGACTTCCTGTAGGCTAGTGGTAGGAAATAAGGGCTTGTCGCACTATGATTGTGGGTTCGATTCCTCCAGCTTTGTCCGACGCGACGGGTTATGCCCCACCCTGCAGGTTGTCCTTTTCCTAAAACTATAGTATCATAATATTCCAAAAATAATCTTCATAAATTTTTTAACCTTAAACAATACTATCCAAAGATCAACTTAATCCACTCCAACCTTTATAGTTATCCAAAATACCTCTGTCCAGAGTTTCTCTAAAAGGTCTCTTAATTCCAAAATCAATTTATCAGATTCCCTAAACAAAGTAAGGTTTCTCTTATTGTCACATACTAAAAATATAATTACCTTCATCATATTAAAACCTTACTGAAATCAACAAGTACTGCAGTACAATCCTTATATATATATCACATTATTCTAATAACCAGAATATAATCCATGAGTCCAAAAGCACCAATACATTAGTTATTCTTCTTCAACTGTAGTAACAGCATAAGATTGTCCTTGATCCCTTGGCCTTTTCTGAGGTAAGTTTCCCTGACGCTTAGAACATTCATTTTCATAATGACCCATTTCTCTACAATTGTAGCATTCAACATTGATAGCCTCTTTCTTTCCCTTGCAATCACGCGCCTGGTGACCTTTTTCCCCACATTTATAACAAACTCCCATTCCTTTTAGGCAAGTACTAGGGTGATTCTTCCCACAATTATCACATAATGGAAAATCCTTCTTTCCCTTTTTCCATTTATCTGTCTCTTGTTCCACCGTTCTCTTCTTCTCTTGCTTTACTTTGTTGTCATAAGACTTAGAGAATTCCTTTTCTGTCTTGATAGCACATGAGACAATATCTTCGTATGTTGAGAACGATTGTGATACTAAAGCTTGACGGAGAAATGGTTTTAACCCATCAAAGAAACGATCAGTCTTACTTCTTGGGTTACGTATGTAATCTGCAGCATACCTCGCTAACCTTGTAAAGTTAGCCTCATACTTTGCGACATTCTCATCCTCCTTCTGCCTCAGACTCAGAAATTGCCTTTCCATATCTGCTCGATGGGCTCGAGGAAAGTATTTTTCTAAGAACAGCTCTTTGAACTCCTGCCATTCCATGTTTTTTAATTCATCATCTTCCTTTGTGTTTTGAATTAGTGACCACCATTGATCGGCATCTCCAGTGAGGCGGTAAACTGCCATGACAACTTTTGCCCTTTCACTACCCCCCAAGGCATGGAATATTTTCTCTAAGGAATTTATCCATTGCTCAGCTACTATAGGATTTGTACTCCCATTGAAGGTTGGTAGTTGTTGCCTCATGAAACGGTCTAGCATTGATCCTCCACATTGCGGATCAGGGTGCTCCATATGAGTAAGGTTATTATTCATAACCTGCGTGAGTTGTCCGAGTACGGTGAGAAGTTGATCAGCACCAGTTGTATCACTAGCTCCACCATAATTATCTTTAGCAGGAGGGAAATCCCTACACGGAGTGCGTGCATTGATACGGTTTCCATTCCTTCCACTAGGTGCCATTTCTAAACAATGGCATAAACTAGATTAGTTTATGAAATAAAATACATAATTCCATATTTGTAAAATACTTTACATAAATTGAACTATTTATGGATATAATCCATAATCATAAAAAGAAATGTTTCCTTTGAAGAAGTATATATGATTTTATTAATATTTTCATGACTTATTATATTCCCCCTTTACTTATTTTATATGAAATGTGCATAATTTGTGTGAAATATTAATGTTTTAATATTAAGTATAATATTTGAGCATTTTTAGAAGTAGTCAAATTGAGTCAGTTTAATGTTTTAATTATAACTATCACTATACTGATCCAAATTGTGTGGTTCTTGTTTTTTAGGATTCTCCTTTAAATATACAACATTTCATTAGAAGGAACCATGATCCAATTCTTCCATTTGAAGGGCCATATGGTCCTCACAAACAAGACCAAAGAATCTGTGAAGAAACTGGACTATTCATGAATATTGATTTACTGGGTTCAATCCAGAAGTCCAAAAACCGTAACTCTCCACCCTAATTCGGGGAACACTACATTTAATCTGGGATAAAACTTTCAAGGCCCAAATCCAAGTACAAGGGGCCCAAATAAATCTTTGAATTCCAGCTCACCATTCTGGACGAGATTAAAATCAGTATAGTATTCATGACATATCTCCTGATGTAAGCATCCAAGAGAGCTGAGATTTTGCAGTGTGAAAGAGGAGATATAGGCGGCCGACGTTGTTGAAGAAACCATTCGGATTTGAAGGCATATTAATATTCAAAAACCCTTTCACATTATGGACTTCAAAAAGACTCGATTGCAATGGACAGTTTAAGTTTGTTTATTCAACCGGCAATAACTTTTTATCCTTATGTCCAAATGACTCAAAATTTTGAGAGTAGTCGGCCAACAGTATTGTCTACAACTTTGAGGAAGGAGATATTTGAAGATTAGGCTTTCGGAATTGCCAAATTGGCGATGAAATTGGAGGGACAGATTGGGAATGCAAAGAGTCCACTCCTTGGGCTATAAATACTCTCTCCTTCTCTCCTTGAGAGGGGTTGGCATTTCAGAAGAGAGGAGATCATATTGGCACGACCAAAGCTTTGCCAAAGGCTTGGGAGGACCTTCCATACTCATGTTTACACTTGAGAGACCTTTCCTCCTCTCTTTCTTTTCACTTACTTTTGTGTTCTTCATTTTTGTAATCTTGTAATTCTCTTTCTTTGTAATTCTGTTTTAATGCAAGTTACTTATTCAATATATCTTATTCTCATCCACCTTCTGTAGTTTAATATTTATGTTCCTAAAATAGTTTAAATTCAGTTGAATCCCCTTCCCTTATTTTGCTTCCTCATTCAATCGAAAATCCGTTTTTAATTATCATCATCGTTCGTGTGTGTGTGTGTCAACGTACCACTCTTTTCTAATCCCTTTCTTTTTCTTCTATTCTTAATTTATCATCATAATTATTTTAACCAGAATATTAAACATCCAAATGGCTGAGTAAATCTCTCATTGGGGTGAGTTATAATTCGGGGATGTTAAGTGATTGAGAGTTTTTCTCGATGAGTATTCATTAAATTAATATTGTGTATGTTAAACTTAATATGTCATGGATTAATGATATGTTTTGTTTAACGAGTGGTTTCCATGGATTATTGGAACCATAAATACACTACCATAAATAAGTTTTGATTGAGATTAGAACTCTAAGTTAAGTTAAGGCTTGGATTAAAGCCTTCACACTTAGGAATTCCAATCAACGTCAACTTATGACATGGGTGTTAATTTAATGCAATACAAAGTAAGGCTCAAAGATATCACATGCTTAACTCCCCAATGATGAACTCACCCCAATTTTTATCAACTTGTTAAATTAAAAATCATTCATTAAACATTTCAATTAAGCTCTGCAAACAAACCCCCCCAATCAAAATACAATCAACTAAAAACAATCGACTATTACGAAGTACCATCACCGAGGATTCGACCCGAGTGCTGCTATACACATTAGCAGAGCACCGGAACTTTGACCAGTCGATAGGCAACAATCGGCCGTGCGTTTCAAATGGAGCCGTTGCCGGGGATGGTGCTTTAAGTAGTCATTATTTTCTGGTTATTGTAAAAAAACCCAAAAAAAATACAAAAGTTTAAAAAAAATGAAAAAAAAAACACAAAGAAAAACCCGTCTTCCTCTTAAAATTCATAAACTAAAAAAATACAAAGAAAAACCCATATTACTCTTAAAATTCATAAACTGAGAAAATACAAAGAAAAACTCGTCTTCCTCTTTCTTCCAAAATCTCCCTGAATGCCCCGTAGCCTTCCAAACAATCCCTCAGATTTGTTTGACCCTGAAATTGAGCGAACACTTCGCCAACTTAGGAGGAACATAAGAGATACTCAAATAATTCAAGAACCAGTCCTCATCCTACCAATTGAATTAGATATGGCCAATCCTAGGGAAAAAACATTGAAAGAACTCGCTGCCCCTGATATGAATTACCAACCTCTTGGTATTCAATATCCAAACATTGAAGCTGACTTCGAACTCAAATCGGGTTTGATTCATCTTCTCCCTCATTTTCACGGGCTAGCCGGTGAGGATCCACATCTTCACCTTAAAGAGTTCCAAGTAGTATGCTCTACCATGAAGCCTCAAGGGGTTTCTGAAGAACAAATCAAGATTAGAGATTTTACCATTTCCCTAGCGGATTCTGCCAAGTCTTGGCTCTACTACCTCCCACCTGGTTCCATAAACTCATGGGTTGACATGAAGAGACTTTTCCTTGAGAAGTTCTTTCCCGCTTCCCGAACAGCTTCTATCCGAAAGGAAATAAGCGGCATCCGTCAATTCCCTAATGAATCACTCCATGAGTATTGGGAGAGGTTCAAAAAGCTTTTGGAAACTTGTCCACGCCATCAAATCCCTGACCAACTCCTGATCCAATACTTCTATGAGGGGTTATTGGCTATGGAGAGAACTCTCATTGATGCCGCAAGTGGCGGTGCTCTTGTTGACAAAACTCCTGCAGCTGCAAGAGATCTCATAAGTAACATGGCTGCAAACACACTGCAATTACATACTCGAGCACATGCTCAAGTGAAACAAGCCCAAGATAATCAATCCATAGAGCCCAACAAGATGACTGAGTGGATGAGTGAACTTACAGGTCTTGTGCGTCAACTAGCGGTGGCTACCAAAGCCCCAACCTCATCTTCTCCACAGTCACTATTCCCTGGACCTATCAATAATTGTGGAATCTGCAACTCTCCATCTCATCCTACTGACACATTTCCACAACTTCAAGATGATCCATCTGATTCATCTAGTCCAATGGAGCTCAATGCGGCATATGCTCAGCGAAACTTCAACCCTCAACAATCAGGTCAGTTTGTTAGAAACTACAACCAACCCCACTCTAAGCCCTTCTCTTCTACCTTTAACCCACCTCTGAGGTATGGTAATCCCATTTCTCATCCTCCTCAGTTCCCTCATCAAAATCCAATCCAGTTCCAATATGGTCAAAGTGGTGGTAACATCCATCAACCTTATCCTTTTGTTCCTCAACCCCAAAGGAATAATCCTCCTCCTGGATTCCACTATCCTAACGAGCCTTCCCAATTCCCCACCCAATACAATCGCTTTCCCAAGAACCAAAATCAAGGCCAACCCAATTTGGGACAAGCCTCTTCTTCTAAACAACCATGGGAAAGTGCTGTAGAGGATCTTGCTTCCTTCACCCGTTCTAGCCTCAAGAACATTGAAACCCAAATAGGTCAACTTGCATCCCACCTTAGCCAGCAACAACCATCCAATTCATCCCAACTCCCAGCTCAACCATTACCCAACCCTAAGGGTAATGTAAGTGCAATTGCACTTAGATCGGGAAAGCAAATTGCTATGCCCCATGCTGATTGCTCTACCTCCCCTTTCGATGTTGATCTAGAAAATGAAAAGAACAAAAAGCTGGAAAAGGAACTTGAATCCACTCCTTCACCTCCTTCCATTCCTCTAAGGAACCCAATTCCTTTTCCTCAAGCCATCTCCAAGCCTAAGAAGTCCTTTGAACCTGATCCTGAAATGCTTGACATGTTTAGACGTGTTGAAGTGAACATCCCCCTCTTAGATGCAATCAAACAAATCCCTAAGTATGCCAAGTTTCTTAAGGAATTGTGCACCCATAAGAGGCAACTTAGGAACATTGAAAATGTTTCAACTCAACAGTCCATTCCCATGAAGTGCAAAGATCCAGGGACCTTCACAGTTCCATGTCAAATAGGGAGTTCCAACTTTGATGATTCACTCATAGACCTTGGAGCCTCAATAAATGTCATGCCCAAATCCATTTTCTCCAACCTTGGTCTAGGTCCCTTGCACCCAACGGGTGTTGTCATTCAATTAGCCAATCGAAGCACTACCAGTCCTGAGGGGATAATTGAGGATGTTCTTGTTCGGGTCAATGATCTTATCTTCCCAGCTGATTTCTATGTCCTTGACATGGAAGGTGAGACGACCTCTTCTCGATCTCCCCTAATTCTAGGAAGACCATTCCTCATGACTGCGAGAACCAAGATTGATGTCCATTCAGGCATCTTATTCATGGAATTCGGTGACCAACTGGTCAAGTTCAACATTTTCCAAGCCATGCGATACCCATCTGAGGATCACTCTGCATTCTCAATCCATGATTTTGAGGACACTTCTAAGATTCAATCGAACCCCAATCCACCATGTTCTTCATGTTCTAATGATAAAGGATCTTGTGAAATCTGCACCATGATTAACAAAGTCATAAATGGTGAAGTTGATGTGGACCTCTCATTCATAGACTCTATCAATCTAGAGGAACTTGTAAACTCTCTTGAATCCCACATCAACTCTGATCTCTACTGCTCCACCTTGGACAGTGTTGAGGAAAATGATCCAAACCCATCTGGAATCCCTTCTCCTGCTCCTAACTTGTCTATCTCTCAAATCAAGGCTGAAACTGATCTAAAACCACTTCCTTCACACCTCAAGTATGCATTCCTTTTCCATGATCCCTCCTACCCTGTCATTATCTCTGCTTCACTTTCTGAAACCGAGGAGTCCCAACTTGTTCAAGTGTTAGAGGAAAACAAAAATGCCTTAGGTTGGAACCTAGATGATATTCCAGGAATCAACCCTGCCCTTTGCATGCATCACATCCATCTAGAGGAATCATCCAAACCAATTAGGCAACCTCAAAGAAGACTCAATACACTCATACTTGAGGTAGTTAGGGAAGAGATTACCAAGCTTCTTCAAGCTGGTATTATCTACCCAATTTCTGATAGTGAATGGGTTAGTCCAATTCAAGTCATTCCTAAGAAGGGCGGGATAATAGTTGTCACAAATGAACATGGAGAAGTGGTCACAACTCGAGTGAAAAACAAATGGCATGTGTGCATCGATTATCGCAAATTGAATGCTGAAACACGAAAAGATCACTACCCACTTCCTTTCCTTGACCAAATGCTTGAGAGATTGGCCAGAAAGTCAGACTATTGCTTTCTTGATGGTTACACCGGATACTTCCAAATTCCAATCGCACCTCAAGACCAAGAAAAGACCACATTCACTTGCCCCTTTGGAACCTATGCCTATAGGCGAATGCCTTTTGGCCTTTGTAATGCTCCTGCAACATTCCAGCGGTGTATGATGAGTATCTTTTCTGAATTCATTGAGAATTGCATGGAGGTCTTCATGGATGACTTTACCATTTATGGAGAGTCATTTGAATCTTTCTTACATTCACTCTCTTTGGTCCTTCAAAAGTGTGTCAAGTGCAACCTTGTGCTGAATTTTGAAAAATGTCACTTCATGGTTTCAAATGGGATTGTTCTAGGTCACATAATTTCTCAAGAGGGTATCCAACTTGATCCAGCCAAAATTGAGGTGATCCAATCACTTCCTGAACCCAAATCAGTTCGAGACATTCGGTCCTTCCTTGGTCATGCCGGTTTCTATCGGCGATTCATTCAGAACTTCAGCAAGATTTCCCTCCCACTTACTCATTTACTTCAAAATGATGTCACATTAAATTTTGATGAGGCTTGCAAGAGAGCCTTCATTGAACTCAAATCTGCTCTCACATCTGCTCCAATAATCCAACCCCCAGATTGGTCCTTACCATTTGAATTGATGTGTGATGCTTCTGATAGGGCCATTGGGGCTGTTCTTGGTCAAAGAAGAGAAAACATTCCTCATGTCATCTTTTATGCCTCAAAAACATTGGATGAAACTCAATCACACTACACTGTGACTGAAAAAGAACTTTTAGCTGTGGTTTTTGCCTTGGATAAATTCCAGCCCTATCTCTTAGGTGCCAAAATCATCATCTTCACGGACCACTCAGCATTAAAGTTCTTACTTAAGAAAAGTGATTCCAAACCAAGGCTAATAAGATGGATTTTAATGCTCCAAGAGTTTGACCTTGTGATAAAAGATAAACCTGGAAAAGAAAACCCTGTGGCTGACCACCTGAGTAGAATTTCTAATTCTTCTCATTCTGAAATAATTGATCCTGAATTTCCAACTGAACACCTCTCATCTCTCACTCGAAAGTTACCATGGTATGCCCCAATTGTCAATTACTTGGTTTCTGGTGTTTTCCCTGAATATTTTTCAAAAGAACAAAAAGAAAAGATGAGAAGTGATTCAAAGCATTATTTTTGGGATGATAATAAACTTTGGAAAACTGGGGATGACATGGTAATTAGGAGATGTGTTGATGAAACTGAACAATCCTCCATCTTGGAATTCTGCCACTCAATGCCTGGAGGTGGCCACTTTGGACCACAAAGGACTTCTCGAAAGGTCCTAGATTCTGGATTCTTTTGGCCTTCACTCTTCAAGGACTCACACGAGTTCTGTCAATCATGTCCCACTTGCCAAAAGTTTGGCACAATTTCCAAAAGAAACGAAATGCCTCAAAAGCCATTAATCTTCTGTGATCGTTTCGATGTTTGGGGCATCGATTTCATGGGACCTTTTCCCCCTTCCAATGGATTATCCTACATTCTCCTTGCTGTTGACTATGTTTCTAAGTGGGTCGAGGACAAACCCACTAGGAAAGATGATGCTCAAACTGTGAGGGAGTTCCTCAAAACCCATATCTTCCATCGATTCGGAACACCATGTGTGTAATGCCCCAAGATTTTATGAAAAATATTCTTTTTAATTTCATTAATGTCTTGTGTTGTACGCTACAACAAAAGAAGCTTTCACAATACGCATCCTTGACTTTCCTTCCGTTACACGCAATCGCGACCTTCCTCGATAGCGTATGTAGTACGCAATACTGAGTTTCACGAAACAACGATATGCTATTAAAATATTATTAAAACTAGCCGTTATGAATAGTAATAACCACTTTTTGGAAATTTTGTAAATTTTATTTTTCAAAATGGAATTCATTTTTGGATTCGGAGTATCGAATTTAGCCTAAGGTGAAATTTTGGTACTTTTCGGATAACTTTCATATTCTAATGAATAGTGAAAATTACTAAATTATAATTAAAAACAACTTTTTTAATCGAAATAATTAATAGTGATAAATTATTAATTTGAGTGGTTTTAAAGTATATTTAGAATATATTTTTACAAATTAATACAATGTTGGTCATTGTTTGTAATTTCACATTTAAACCAGACATAATCAAGTGTCAATCTTTTGATAGATTTTGTTTCTTAAAAAAAAAACACGCTATTTGTTTTAACAGCGGGATTTAATTATAAAATTAATTAATGCAACTTCTATGTTATGAATTTGGTAAAATAGACTTCATTTTTGAATTCGGAATATGAAATATAGCTTAGGATGAAATTTTGGCATTTTTCTGAAAACTTTCAATTTTTGATGAATAGTGAAACCACTAAGTGGTAGGTTAAAAACGGAATTTTGCATAAAACTTAATTTTACCGCTTCTGTGAATGGAATTTCGAAAATCCGAGAGACACGGTTAATATCAAGGACTAAAATGTGGTTCAATGAGATGAAAATAATTTTTTGGTGAATAGTAACTTTTTACTTTTTTTACCACGGTTAATAGTAAATAGGGTAACTAAGGGTAAATATGATATTAATATTACCCTAACACATGTCCTAATTCTATTGGACAAGTGTAATTCGACCAAAAACAAACTTAGGAATAAAATATGACCATTTAGGCCCACTTGGATTAGATTAGGACATTTATTATTAATTTATTTAAAGAAGGGTTAAAATAGTTAAAATCAAAGTTTAATAAGTAAATCATTTTTAATATGGGGTTATACATACGATAAATTCGACTATAAATATTCATTAGAAAGCTAAAAAGATTTCCTACATGATGGTATTTTATTTGTAATTTTTAGACAGCATATAATATAATTTATTTATGACACAAAGATGATGCAGTAATTATCTTATTAATGAAATATTGACATAATTGATAATATAAATACCAAAATAAATGTAATTTAAGACTTTTTATGAATTCCACTAATTTTCTAGGCTACTATGATATATTAGTGTTGATTTAATCAACTTGGTTCGAATATATAATTCTTTTATGACTTTCAAAAAAAATCATATATCAAATAGTGTCAAAATTGACACAAAATAGTTTTTAAATCAAATATTATATTATTAATTGTTATTTTATTCCTAAAAATCTAAGGTTCGGCCAAATGACTTAGATAAGGATATATGTATTAATAATATACAATTTGGGGTTCGTTTGGCATGTTATAGTAAGTGTATTAACCATATAGTGAAAGAAAACAAAAAGACACGGTAAAAGTTAAATTATTTAACTTAGAGTTAAATCTAATTGATAAGGTTTAAAATAAGATCCAAACATGTATAAATTTGATTGGTTGATGATATTACAACCCTATCTCATCTAAGCTTCGAATATGAGTCATTTTTGGAGGTTTTTAAGTGGGGTTATATTTATTATAAATTAATATTTTTAAGAATTCCTAAGGTGCCCCTCTCCTCCCTTATAAAAGGACACCTCCTCCCCCTCCTCCTCACACCAATTTGAGCACTCAAGCTCGGCCAAACCCTGCCAAAATCCCTTCTCCACTTCCCTAGCAACATCCTAGAGGTTCTGGTCTTCCTCAAAGACCAATTCTAGTGCCCTAAGAGGAGGTCTCAAAGAGGCACTTCAAAGAAGAGGTAATTACCGTTACCAATTCTTTCATCTTTATTTCTTCTTCCACTTCTTCTTCTTAGGTTGTTTCATTATGAAGTAATAACATCAGTATCACTTATATACTGATATGTTATTATAAGTATGAAACAACCCTATTTCACCATCTATCCATCCTACGGAAAAAGAAATCACCGCGCGTGCGTACGTACGGAATACCGTCTCCACGCCGTGGTGTAATCTATTTTCCACCACCACCTTACATGGATGGGTATAATGGTGTAAAGAATAACTATACATAGTTATTACAACATCATAATGATTCTGATATATTTTATAATCCACTCCAATTCAATTCAATATTTATAGAAATGATATCATCGCTCGTGCGTACGTACGGAATACCGTCTCCACGACGCGATGAGATTCATTCTCCATGTTAACCATTTAAGAATGATTATAATGTATATATAAGAAATAATAATGAAATACATGACATTATAAAGCTACTGGATTTATGTATATATATATACATATGTATGTCATCTACTTACTTCCATTTCAAGACAATAAGGAAAGAAAAACAGCGTTCATGCGTACGTACGGACTACCGTCTCCATGAACGGTGTTTTTCATTTTATTTATCTATCTATTATATATATATATATACTGAATATATATGATATATAAATCATATTTTATATTCTGGAAGTAAGTAAATCATGATATAAGTAATAATGATGTCAAGAACAATAAGTCAAAACACCTACGATAAATGAAACGATTTTACCCAAAACGCTTCTTTAACATGGAATTTACAAAAGAACGGGTAATATAATGTCATAAGTGAACCATATATGATATCATAACAATGAATATGATTCTGTAATAAGTCAATGACATTATTTAAATCATTATACAGGAGGTTCGGACACATACGAAGCAAATTGGACCTAAGGTAAGGGAAATATCACAATCTCATTTTTATCCGAGATTGTTTATTTGTAAGTATTTACTGGGGTGTATTTTATCATCCACATCCATGTTCCCTCAATATGTAATATTGTTTCCATCCACTTGAAATAGTTTAAATCCAATTTTACCCTTAGGTGAGTTTTTAGTAAAGAATATGAAAGGAATCTTTTGTCGTTTTTCCGTACGAGGTACTTTTTGACTTTTCCGACAAAAGTACGAAGAATGTTTTTTTTAACTTATACGGCATGAATGGATTTTTAAAACATTGTTTCCAAGAAGCTTCCTTTACAAGTTTTCAAGTTTATTTTTAATCAACTTCTTTTATTTTAAAGTTGTATGACATGTTATGAAAGGAAAAATGTTTTTGAAGAAGAAAGGATATTTTCCTCAAGAATTCAATTCAAGTGTTTTATCAAAATTATTTTCCATCTAAGATAATAAAGGGTTCTGTTTCTATCCATATTTTTACATTGGTTTGACTATGTTGTGATGGAATTATGTTTATGAATTACTTTATCTTATATGAATTGATTTATGATGTTTCAAGAATCCCATTTTTGTTATATGTGTTATGCGATGATGTATGTTTTATGATTATGTGGCACACATAAGAAAGGATTCATTATAAGATGGGTGGGACCTATATCTCCCTCCAATGCATTGGGTAATGATTTTATATCTCATGAGATAGACATGGCTGGAACGGAAGGTTATTTCGGTTCAGTGATACAGGACTGAAACGAGGAGTGAACTCGGTTCAGAAAGGGACTTTGTCCACTAAGATAGTCTTGGCAATGAGTCATGACTAACAAGAAATGATTTTCCATGATTATGTGTGCATGCCACAAAGTTTCAAGTTTTATGTTATGATTATGGGGATCTCATTTTCACTTCTATGATTTATCCCATGTTATGATATTATGAGCTCTTTTGCAGGTTAAGATTTCCAAAGGCTATGTTCTTATGTATATGATGTGATTGATATTTCTTTTGTTTACCCTTACTGAGCATTTGAGCTCACCCTTTTATGTTTTCTTTTCCCCAGGATATAAAGAAAGGTTTTAGGTAAAAAAAAAGGAAGATCTTTATGGGAGATTTTGAAGATCTTTCACCACGATTAGAAGATTATAGTCCGAGTTTCCAAAGACACTAAACTATTACGGTCCTTGTGTGTGTGTTTTTTGTAATGTACTAAGTATTCCGCAAAAGTAATGTAATGTCCATGTACGATAAGCTACGGGTCTCTACAGTTGGTATCAGAGGAAGGGTTTAGTCAACCTTTGGAAACTAGGATGCGAAAACGTTAGTGAGATCCCTAGAGATATTTCTAAGGTATGTCTAGGTATGTCTCTAAGGTTAAGTATACGTATAGGTTATAGTCCTAGAATTGCACTAACGATCTTCAAATTTAACCTAAGATGTTAGATATTGAGGGTACTAACCCTTTATTATATTGTTTTCCCTAGCATGATTTTTTTTCCTCTCACACAATTCTTTTTGGGTTTTAGACGATGGCTGGAACCCGAAGGAACCGTGTTAATGCGGAATGCGATGGGCAATGCAATGATTGTCCCCATGAGCAACCAAACGATATGGGAGCTGGAATGCAAAATCTTGTAGCCATGCTCACACAACTTTCTCAAGCTATGAATCATGCAGGATTTCCAAACGAACAAAGGAGGGAGCAACATTCTGTTGAATCCTTCATGAGGCAGCGTCCACCATCTTTCAGCGGGTCTACTGATCCATTAGTTGCTGAACAATGGATTAGTACTACTGAAAAGATATTTTCAGTTCTTCAATGTTCTGAGCATGATAAAGTCATCCTAGCAGTGTATCGTTTGGAAGGAGATGCTGATCAATGGTGGAATCTTGTTAAGAATACAAGGCAAAGGGATGAAATTGAGTCTATGGAATGGGACGAGTTCAAGAACTTATTTTTCAATAAGTACTTCCCTCGTATTCTTCGAACAAAGATGGAGAAAGAGTTTCTTGAACTGAAGCAAAGGGACGATGAATCTGTTGGTACCTATGAAGCAAATTTTACAAGACTTGCAAGGTATGCTTCTGGAATTATCATCCAACCTGAAAGTAAAGTTGATCGATTTTTCAGTGGCTTAAAACCAAGTTTTCGAAGGGCATTAGCTATAAGAGACTTCAGTAGCTATGAAGAAATTGTGCGTTGTGCTATCAAGGTAGAAATGGAAGTTGGTGTTACATATCCATCTCATGGTTTTGACAAGAAACGAAAGATGGAGTTCAATGAGAAATCTCAGAATAATGGTGAAAAGAAGATGAATGTTTCCTTATGCACAAAGTGTGGAAAGAAGCATGGTGGAGATTGTCTAAAAGGGACTAGAAAATGTTTTAAGTGTGGAAAAGAAGGTCATCGAGCAGCTGAGTGTCGAAGTAATGGAAAAAGGGTTTCTAATGATAAAGCAAAAACTGCAGAGAACGCACCGCCAACACTTCAATGCTTCAAGTGCAAGGAAATGGGGCATTATGCTAATAATTGCCCTAATCCAAGGGTTAGTGATGATCAACATGAGCAACCACTGAAGGCAAAGGACAAAGGGAAATCACATGCGATCACTATTGGCAATGTTGAATATGACAACGATGTGGTGGAATGATTAAGTGTTTATGTAATGGGATTCCAAAATAATGTTGTATCATTGAGTATTGCAATATTTATTGATGTGGTATTCAAAGTGATTGAGATATTTTTTGGAAATAACATGATATGCGCATAATGAAGATGAGAAAATGAAATGTTTAATAGTATTCATGAGCTCATGATTGATATAAGGACTAAGTGATATCATGGTTTGAGTATATAGAATTTTGAGGATTTTGGTATGTGGAAAGTGTTAACTTTTAACTGCACTCATGTTTTCACTAAGGTATTCAAGAGAATACACGATTAAGGACTTTGAATGTTTGGATATCTTATGATATGTGGGGATCAACGACAGTATTAAATCTCCGGTAATCGTTGTCACTATATTATGAGAGTGGACTGCAGTATTATGTATAAGCCTAAATATTAGACTGGATTATGTTGGACATAAGTTAGTATTGTTTAAGGATATAAGATTTTCGATATTATTGATGGGATGTTATAGTAACGTAGTTTTAGAAAAAAGGACAACCTGCAGGACGGGCGACAGCCCATCGCTTCGGACAAGGCTGTAGGAATCGAACCCACAACCGAAGTGCGACTGGCCTTTATCGCCTACCACTGACCTACAGGAAGTCCCTGTTTAGTAGAAACTAGTTTTATTATATTAAGCAGTATGATATATGAAGTATAAGTCCATTTTAGGAACCATATATGATTAATCTCACTATAGATCGACTTATGTATATAAGTTTTGCTAACCTTTTGTTTGAGACAGATGGAATGACCTGTCATTCTATCACATGATCTGCTAACACATCACGAATAACAAATTCAACTTCATTTATTTAAGAGATGAAGTAGAAATTGTTCAAGGCACGAACAAAAGTGATATTTTACCAAAATAAAGTAAGTATTTATTCTAAGCAAATTTTCAACTTTAGGGAAATGATCTTGAAAACCAAAAATGTTGTCCTAGTGATCTTATACCTGATGAATCAGATGGTACCTTATATCATCACAAATCTATGGATTTGTGATTACTGGCTTTTCCATAGCCATGTTCTCTACCACTCTCCATCAGAACATGATGGTTAGATTTTTCTTCCATATCCATATTTTCACCTATGTGGAAACCCAGTGATTAGTATATTTGGGTAATCGTTACATTTCATACTTTAGTTTTTAAAGCCATGTTTTGGTATTCCTTTTTACGATGTGGGTTTCTATCAAAGAAAATTTTGAATAGTAAACCATTTATAACCCCGACGAATTTCGAGGGCGAAATTCATTTTAAGGGGGGTAGAATGTAACGCCCCAAGATTTTATGAAAAATATTCTTTTTAATTTTATTAATGTCTTGTGTTGTACGCTACAACAAAAGAAGCTTTCACAATACGCATCCTTGACTTTCCTTCCGTTACACGCAATCGCGACCTTCCTCGATAGCGTATGTAGTACGCAATACTGAGTTTCACGAAACAACGATATGCTATTAAAATATTATTAAAACTAGCCGTTATGAATAGTAATAACCACTTTTTGGAAATTTTGTAAATTTTATTTTTCAAAATGGAATTCATTTTTGGATTCGGAGTATCGAATTTAGCCTAAGGTGAAATTTTGGTACTTTTCGGATAACTTTCATATTCTAATGAATAGTGAAAATTACTAAATTATAATTAAAAACAACTTTTTTAATCGAAATAATTAATAGTGATAAATTATTAATTTGAGTGGTTTTAAAGTATATTTAGAATATATTTTTACAAATTAATACAATGTTGGTCATTGTTTGTAATTTCACATTTAAACCAGACATAATCAAGTGTCAATCTTTTGATAGATTTTGTTTCTTAAAAAAAAAACACGCTATTTGTTTTAACAGCGGGATTTAATTATAAAATTAATTAATGCAACTTCTATGTTATGAATTTGGTAAAATAGACTTCATTTTTGAATTCGGAATATGAAATATAGCTTAGGATGAAATTTTGGCATTTTTCTGAAAACTTTCAATTTTTGATGAATAGTGAAACCACTAAGTGGTAGGTTAAAAACGGAATTTTGCATAAAACTTAATTTTACCGCTTCTGTGAATGGAATTTCGAAAATCCGAGAGACACGGTTAATATCAAGGACTAAAATGTGGTTCAATGAGATGAAAATAATTTTTTGGTGAATAGTAACTTTTTACTTTTTTTACCACGGTTAATAGTAAATAGGGTAACTAAGGGTAAATATGATATTAATATTACCCTAACACATGTCCTAATTCTATTGGACAAGTGTAATTCGACCAAAAACAAACTTAGGAATAAAATATGACCATTTAGGCCCACTTGGATTAGATTAGGACATTTATTATTAATTTATTTAAAGAAGGGTTAAAATAGTTAAAATCAAAGTTTAATAAGTAAATCATTTTTAATATGGGGTTATACATACGATAAATTCGACTATAAATATTCATTAGAAAGCTAAAAAGATTTCCTACATGATGGTATTTTATTTGTAATTTTTAGACAGCATATAATATAATTTATTTATGACACAAAGATGATGCAGTAATTATCTTATTAATGAAATATTGACATAATTGATAATATAAATACCAAAATAAATGTAATTTAAGACTTTTTATGAATTCCACTAATTTTCTAGGCTACTATGATATATTAGTGTTGATTTAATCAACTTGGTTCGAATATATAATTCTTTTATGACTTTCAAAAAAAATCATATATCAAATAGTGTCAAAATTGACACAAAATAGTTTTTAAATCAAATATTATATTATTAATTGTTATTTTATTCCTAAAAATCTAAGGTTCGGCCAAATGACTTAGATAAGGATATATGTATTAATAATATACAATTTGGGGTTCGTTTGGCATGTTATAGTAAGTGTATTAACCATATAGTGAAAGAAAACAAAAAGACACGGTAAAAGTTAAATTATTTAACTTAGAGTTAAATCTAATTGATAAGGTTTAAAATAAGATCCAAACATGTATAAATTTGATTGGTTGATGATATTACAACCCTATCTCATCTAAGCTTCGAATATGAGTCATTTTTGGAGGTTTTTAAGTGGGGTTATATTTATTATAAATTAATATTTTTAAGAATTCCTAAGGTGCCCCTCTCCTCCCTTATAAAAGGACACCTCCTCCCCCTCCTCCTCACACCAATTTGAGCACTCAAGCTCGGCCAAACCCTGCCAAAATCCCTTCTCCACTTCCCTAGCAACATCCTAGAGGTTCTGGTCTTCCTCAAAGACCAATTCTAGTGCCCTAAGAGGAGGTCTCAAAGAGGCACTTCAAAGAAGAGGTAATTACCGTTACCAATTCTTTCATCTTTATTTCTTCTTCCACTTCTTCTTCTTAGGTTGTTTCATTATGAAGTAATAACATCAGTATCACTTATATACTGATATGTTATTATAAGTATGAAACAACCCTATTTCACCATCTATCCATCCTACGGAAAAAGAAATCACCGCGCGTGCGTACGTACGGAATACCGTCTCCACGCCGTGGTGTAATCTATTTTCCACCACCACCTTACATGGATGGGTATAATGGTGTAAAGAATAACTATACATAGTTATTACAACATCATAATGATTCTGATATATTTTATAATCCACTCCAATTCAATTCAATATTTATAGAAATGATATCATCGCTCGTGCGTACGTACGGAATACCGTCTCCACGACGCGATGAGATTCATTCTCCATGTTAACCATTTAAGAATGATTATAATGTATATATAAGAAATAATAATGAAATACATGACATTATAAAGCTACTGGATTTATGTATATATATATACATATGTATGTCATCTACTTACTTCCATTTCAAGACAATAAGGAAAGAAAAACAGCGTTCATGCGTACGTACGGACTACCGTCTCCATGAACGGTGTTTTTCATTTTATTTATCTATCTATTATATATATATATATACTGAATATATATGATATATAAATCATATTTTATATTCTTGAAGTAAGTAAATCATGATATAAGTAATAATGATGTCAAGAACAACAAGTCAAACCACCTACGATAAATGAAACGATTTTACCCAAAACGCTTCTTTAACATGGAATTTACAAACGAACGGGTAATATAATGTCATAAGTGAACCATATATGATATCATAACAATGAATATGATTCTGTAATAAGTCAATGACATTATTTAAATCATTATACAGGAGGTTCGGACACATACGAAGCAAATTGGACCTAAGGTAAGGGAAATATCACAATCTCATTTTTATCCGAGATTGTTTATTCGTAAGTATTTACTGGGGTGTATTTTATCATCCACATCCATGTTCCCTCAATATGTAATATTGTTTCCATCCACTTGAAATAGTTTAAATCCAATTTTACCCTTAGGTGAGTTTTTAGTAAAGAATATGAAAGGAATCTTTTGTCGTTTTTCCGTACGAGGTACTTTTTGACTTTTCCGACAAAAGTACGAAGAATGTTTTTTTTTAACTTATACGGCATGAATGGATTTTTAAAACATTGTTTCCAAGAAGCTTCCTTTACAAGTTTTCAAGTTTATTTTTAATCAACTTCTTTTATTTTAAAGTTGTATGACATGTTATGAAAGGAAAAATGTTTTTGAAGAAGAAAGGATATTTTCCTCAAGAATTCAATTCAAGTGTTTTATCAAAATTATTTTCCATCTAAGATAATAAAGGGTTCTGTTTCTATCCATATTTTTACATTGGTTTGACTATGTTGTGATGGAATTATGTTTATGAATTCCTTTATCTTATATGAATTGATTTATGATGTTTCAAGAATCCCATTTTTGTTATATGTGTTATGCGATGATGTATGTTTTATGATTATGTGGCACACATAAGAAAGGATTCATTATAAGATGGGTGGGACCTATATCTCCCTCCAATGCATTGGGTAATGATTTTATATCTCATGAGATAGACATGGCTGGAACGGAAGGTTATTTCGGTTCAGTGATACAGGACTGAAACGAGGAGTGAACTCGGTTCAGAAAGGGACTTTGTCCACTAAGATAGTCTTGGCAATGAGTCATGACTAACAAGAAATGATTTTCCATGATTATGTGTGCATGCCACAAAGTTTCAAGTTTTATGTTATGATTATGGGGATCTCATTTTCACTTCTATGATTTATCCCATGTTATGATATTATGAGCTCTTTTGCAGGTTAAGATTTCCAAAGGCTATGTTCTTATGTATATGATGTGATTGATATTTCTTTTGTTTACCCTTACTGAGCATTTGAGCTCACCCTTTTATGTTTTCTTTTCCCCAGGATATAAAGAAAGGTTTTAGGTAAAAAAAAAGGAAGATCTTTATGGGAGATTTTGAAGATCTTTCACCACGATTAGAAGATTATAGTCCGAGTTTCCAAAGACACTAAACTATTACGGTCCTTGTGTGTGTGTTTTTTGTAATGTACTAAGTATTCCGCAAAAGTAATGTAATGTCCATGTACGATAAGCTACGGGTCTCTACAATGTGCTTTGATAAGTGACTTAGGAACTCATTTCTGTAATAGAACCATGGAGTCACTTTTGAAAAAGAATGGGGTTGTACATAAAACATCCACTGCATATCACCCTCAAACAAATGGAATGGATGAACTTTATAATAGATAAGTGAAAAGAGTGCTTGAAAGAATTGTTAAGCCCACAAGAAAAGACTGGCCCGATAGACTTGGTGAAGCACTTTGGGCCTATCGAACAGCCTATAAGACACCCATTGGGATGTCTCCATTTAGGATAGTTTTTGGTAAAGCCTGTCATTTACCAGTTGAAATCCAACATAAGTCATTTTGGGCTGTCAAAACTTGTAATTTTGATTGTGAAAAATCTGGTGAAGAAAGATTGTTGCAGTTGACTGAATTGGAGGAGCTTTGTCTCGATTCGTATGAGAACTCCATTCTCTACAAAGAAAAGTCAAAGTCACTCCATGACAAGCACATTCTTCGAAAGGTATTTCATGAAGGTGAAAAGGTAATGCTCTTCAATTCTCGATTTCGACTTCACCCAGGTAAGCTCAATTCTCGTTGGGATGGACCTTTTATTATTACTAATGTTTACCCATTTGGTGCAGTGCAAGTCCAAGACCCTTCTTCAAAAAGAACATTCACGGTTAACGTACATCGGTTAAAGCATCACCATGAGAGGTCTCACAATCCAGGAACCACGTCGACTTCCATCGAAACCCCATCCACTTCAATAGAACCACCACTGGATGGAGACCCGCCAAATCCAAATCAGGGGGCACCTCTTTCCCTTTAACTCTCTCTCTCCTCAATCTCTCTTCCCTCTCTTCTCTCTATTTCTTCTTCTTACTCTCTCCCTCTCATTTTTTTTACAACATTCTTCCACAACCTTTTTTCTATTTTCTCTTTTGTGTGGATGTGTCATTAAAAATAAAAAAAAATTAAAAAAAAATTAATTAAAAAAATCAAAATTAACAAAAAAAAAGGGGTGTCATAATTACTCATCATCCAATATTGAAATTCTGTCCAACCATTTTGGGGAGTCAAAAGGCTTGTTTTAAACTCAAATATATTGAATTTTTATCTCAAACTTGGGTAAACAATTTTGTGTCAATAACAAACATTTTGAATGAACAATTTTTGGTAGAAAATGATTCTCCCCTACCGTGAGGATTAACATTAGCCTTCATGGCAAGGTCATATATGGCCATCTTTTTCATTATGTGTCTTCACCACTGATTGTGAGTCTTGAGTTTGTGGACCTTCGAGCTGAATTTCCATCTTTTGTGTGCATTAATATGATAGAGGCATTTTCTAAGCCACATGAGAATCAGAATATCCAAATTGCCTCCCGTTACCCTTACATTGATCCTACTTTTGAAAGCCCCTTTGAGCCTATGAAAACCTTTCTTTTGATAGCCACATTATAAGCCTAATACCTTTTCCCACCCAACATCTTCATGGATTTTCATTGTACAATTTATTGAAATTTAAGTGTGGGAGAATGGACTTCATTTTTGGGCGTACTTTCATTGATTTCCAATGTGTCATAATATGCTTGAGGGCAAGCATCCATTCAAGTGTGGGGGAGAGGTTGTAATTCTGTAAGCTTTGGGGTGTATATGTGTAATTGTCATTTGTACAAAAGTCATTGAAAAGTGTTCAAAAAAAATGAAAAAAAATTATATTAAAAAAATGAAAAAAAAGGAATGGGTTGTGTCTTGGGTGGGTCAAAAATCAGTCATCATCAACCTTTGATCGTGTTATAACTACTAAAATTAGTTCCATGAGAAGATCAAACATGGGTTGGGAGATGACTGTGAGACTTGTTTCAAGCACAACTTTCGAAAAAAAAGAGAAAAAAAAAGAAAAAAAAAGAACACTTGAATCATCTTGTATTGTGTCATTATTGGAAGTTTTCCATGTTGTACATATTCTATCATCTCACCCTATTCCATTTTCTATCTCCCTCTGTCACGAACCAACCCGGGTCGACCCTAAACCGGTCACCCGAGCTGATCCGCGGCAAGTCCCGAGGGGCGTTCCCGATCCCCCCGTGGTGGCAACTAGTTTCGGGCATCAAAACAAACCAGTTGGGAACGGTTTGGCCCATGAAAAAGATAAGCAAACATAAACTGAACAATAATATAAATGAAGGAAAACAAACTGAACGACGTGGCAGCAGAAAAGGGAATAAATAAAGAAACGCAACATACCTCAGGTGACCCCGTGGATCACCACGGTACGACAACCACTCACTTCCAAAAGTGATCCAAGACTGAAACCTGAAACTGAAAAGTAAAGTAGGCGTGAGCACCGAGATGCTCAGTAGGAAAGCCAAAAAAACCACGTCCTATGCCTCCGCCTTTATTAAGAAATCCACAATGCCAGTTTGGAAATAAGATATAATAAAATAGTATTTCTCCTTTTCAAATTTAAGTAACGAGTTTGCCTTTTCAGGTAAAGCCTTTTACTTCCACTACATTTTCAAAATAGGTTTCAAGCATGCATTTAACATTTCAAAATGAAAAGAAACCAGTTTGGATTAAAATATGGTTTTCACAAACAAGGCATCAAGTATGAAACAACTGAAAAGAAGGTTACATCGTTAGCAGCATGACAGAGATGAGCACCATGGGTAATCCCTAGAGGTAGCTAAAACAAGTGGGAAACTAAAGACCTCGTACCTCAGTGAAACGTGGATTAGAAGGCCATGACCCTCAGAAAACGTGGCTTAGAAGGCCACGACCCTCAGAAAACATGGCTTAGAAGGCCACGACCCTCAGAAATTCATATTTTTAGTTAGTGTTGTTGCGTCAATCCTGCTAGACAAACCGGGATGAACCCCTGCCGTGTCATCTAGCGTACTAGTCCTGGTCACCCACTTAGATACCCGGGTTTACCATTGTGCTCAATTCCAAAAAGGTGGGGAGCTTTTATCAAAAGGAAAGAAATGAACGTCACACTTTCTTTATCCGAAAAACTCGCTAAACCTCTCACCACCGTTCTCCCTCCTTAAGCGCATTCCCCTCTTTCACATCACATAAAGAATAAGCTCCAAATTTTAGGCACATACTCGTACACTCAACATACAAGTCAGTTTCTAAAACCAAGGGGTTTGCCTTAGGAGGGGTTTTTTCCAATTTTACAAACCATTTCAAAAGGGCCAAACAGGCTTTATGGTTTCAAAAATAATAGTTTTCATTTTTAAACATATAATCATCTAAACTCTTTGCAAAATCTTTTAAAAATCTCAATTTAACAATCTACATGTTACATAAAAAAAACAAGTTTGAACTCTTTCTTAAAATGATGCAATTAATTTATGAAAGTCCAAATGGCATTTGTAATACATTACATTTTTCCAAAACAAATGCATAACCATTATTAGCGAATGCACCCAGATTTCATAACCTGTAAATATAACATATATATACATATAAAATATTTTTAAAGAAAGCAAGCAATTATGAAATTCAAACTAAAGGCATAGGCATAGGAAACCTACCTCAAACATGTCGCTATTTGCCGATGGCCACTCGGACCGACACTTGGCGCGCACACGCACATGCATTTATACATATATATATATACACCCCTAGCTGCATTGCACATATTCCTTGCGCCATGAGGGAATATGTACAATGAGGGCATATATATATATATGCCTTACCCTATGCATGTACCTGTAGGCGTTCCGGACACCCGCAACTTGAAACCATCGTAGCGAGGTCCAACGCACTACAAAAATAATTTAATAAGACAAATAAACACATAAGCAATCTATAAAACTTTTCAGAAAAACACATCACATTAACGCACCCAGATAAAACAAGATACGATGTACCAAAAGAGCCCCAAAACACAATCTGCACCCCCTTTACCACTTAACAAATCATTAAAACATTTTATGAACCAATTATAAATAACAAAATGAAACTTTTTATCAAGAACGCACCCAAAGCCAGCTTCTACAACCAAGCGTACATTGAAACCACACCCAAAACACTAACTGCATCCTTTACACAGTTTGATAAACCAGCAATACATTTTATAATATAGTGAGAAGAAGCTTGACCCGGGTTTTCAAATAAAACACATCGTATTTCATATTAAGATACCACTTTAAAATCAATGTAAAATAAATTGTCTTAAAAATATTTTTTTTTCACATAAACAATTTAAATAAATTAAAGAAACACTTATTAAAACATTTTCAAGGTGCGTTTCAAAGTTTTACCACAAAACTATACCAAAATAATTCTGTTTGAAAACCAACGCACACGACGCTATATAAAAAAAATACTTTGCACCGCCTGCATATATTAATAAACTAACTGCACAACTTACAAAACACTAACAATTGACCAGATACAAGGTTCTCAACAGAAACACACCCATACCATAATAACACACCGCCAACAAAACAAATGCAAACTAAATTATTTTAAAAACTAGTTTCGCACCAAACAGATAAAACCTAGAACACCAGATTTATTTAAGCAAGTAAACATAATTCTCCACATAATCACAATTCGCACTCAACAAGTTAATTAAAGAACATCTTAAATTAATTAAACAAGCAAAATAACGTAGACACAAGAAGACGTAAACCAGAAACCGACTCTGGACCAGATAAAGACCCCAAGGGTCCGCAGACTCAAATTCATATTTTTAATGTGGCGTAAAAAATATATATATATAAATGCATAAATATATTCTTACCCAGAAATCGGCGAGCAGACCGAAATTATCCGACTCGTTTTTCCTTCGGCGGCAGTGGACGGGATGCAGTCCGGCATGACCCGGGAAACCCATCGCAAACCCACGAGGGGACTATTGGGCACACCGGAGCAACGCGGAGGCACCGAAAAAATGTCGTGTTCGCCGGAAACGCGCCGGAAAGGGGGCTGGACTCGCCGGAATCGCGCCGCAAAGGGGGTCGGGTTCGGACAGCGGATGCTAGGTGAGGGTAGGGCAGCGTGATGACGCCGGAATATGGGAGATCCGACTATGGAGGGGGTTTCGGGCGGCGGTGAGCAGTCGGGGAAGAAGGAGCATGGGAGGAGCTGGCCGGGAGGGTGCGGCCGACGGCGGTTGGGTGCCGGCTGGGAGGAGGGGGAGTCGGAAGGGAGGTCGGCGGTGCGGAGGGGTGTCGGCGGTCTCGTCTGCACCGGATCCGGGAGGAAGCGGGTAGGGGCGGCGTCCGGAGAGGGAGGAGGTGCGGCAAGGGCGGAAGCCGGAGAGGGAGGAGACGCGGCGATGCGGAGGGGTGCCGGCGGGGAGCGGCTAGCGGAGGGGCGCCGGCGGGGCTGCTGCGCCGAAGAGGGGGTTAGGGTTTCAGCGCTGGGGGGGGAGGGCAGCACGAAGAGGGAATAGGGGAGAGGAAGAGAGAGGGAAAGAAAGAAAAGGAGAGAAAAAAAAAGAAAAGGAAAAATGAATAAAAATAAATAAGTAAAATGAAATAGAAGTATAAATAAATAAATAAAATGAAATAAAAATAAAAATGAATAAATAAAATGAATAAAATGAAATGAAATAAATAAATAAAATGAAATAAAAATAAATAAATAGAGTGAATAAAATGAAATAAAATAAATAAATAAAATATGAAATAATAACAGATCTCTAATTAAAATATTAACTAAAATAATAATAATAAAATTATCACCTGAGAGCGGACACCGCGCACGGTCTCACGCGTGCATAGTTGCGTGTCTCAAAAACAACACATTCAATAACAAACAATCCCAAAACAAAAAATTAGGGGCTGTGCAGGGCGCGCATACGCTCGCGCATTCGTATAAAAACGATATTTTCTTTTAATTTAAAACCAGTTCAAAACACAAATTCAAAAACGAGACCCAAAATAATTAAGTTAAAATAATGCATTGGTCAGGGTGTGACAATTCTCCCCACCACAAAAACTTTCTGCCCCCAGAAAGTCACCAAGCCAAACGAGGAAACAAAGTTGAGTTCGAAACTGAACGGGGGCAACAAAATCACGAACTTGGTATGAATTTTCACTCCATTAGTCACACCCGACCATCTCTGAGGGAAACTGAGAAGAGAAGGACCATCAGGAAAAGAGGAGGGTTCTCCCCACCACAAGAACCCGACTAGCACAACCGACATGAGAACTTCCAATCCTAAACCAGAAACCACTGCGACATGAGAAAACCCACAGAAGAATTCAACCAAATAACGAACTTAACCATGACTCATCACTTCCACAAGAGATGAGAAACTCCAAAACGAGCATACACTAAAACAAAACGGGTAACACTTGAGGAGACGCAACTACCGGAATTAAAAAAAGACGAGATCACCATGCCTTCTTACAACCACAGCGGGGTGATCAAAGAACAAAGACTACAACGAGGAAAAGAGACATTTACGCCTCTTACAGCAATATAGAACCTTCAAAGATGGGAGATATGCAACAGGGAAATTCAGACCGTCCCCATTTAATCATTGGAGACAAAAATTAGACCAAGGTTCCCCACACCTGACGATTCCTGAATGCGTGAAAAGCTTCACTCCGAGACCTGTGGCTGGAGCTCTGATGTCTTGAAACATCTACTGCCCCGCAGTCAGGATCTGACATTCTCCTGTCGAGACTCCTCCTGACGAAGCCGCTAGCAGAACCTCTCTAGGTTTCCCAAACAGCCACACTGACGACAAGTCTTAAATGGATGATAATAAGGAGACCTAAAGTACCCAAACCGGCCACACAAGAAGCGAACACGAGAGTGGCCTGACTAATAGAAGGTGGAATTGATAAGAAAACTTGTCTGAGGTGGGTTCTTCCGGTTCGTTCTCACAGAATGGGGAACCATCCCAAACACCAAAGGGGACCGGTCCTTGAACAATAGACGAAGACCCCACACAAGAGAAACATTAACTGATTCTGAGACATTATCTTTGGAGAAAAGGGAACCAACTTCTTGAGATGCCCAACGTAGGCCTTCACTATTCGTTGGCATTGTTGCACACTCACGAGCCTTGTCGCTTCCATCACCTTCGCTTCCACAAATATAAACCAACTAATGAGAGTGGTCCTAAACACCTTCCAAGTCATACCATCATGCAATGACACTAGGGTTATCTCCTCCACCAATCCCAAGTTGTACCTTCAAATGGACCTGAACCAACACAGACTCTCTTAGCTTTAGGAGTTCCCAATAACCTGAAAACACCAACGACTTCACCAATCTAGTTCGCTACCTTCAACAAATCACGATCGCCACAGGAGTTAGACAATGACTGAAGAGAATTCAATTCCACCGCCCCGCTAAGGGTCTAGGTAGAACCAACAACCAGAAGAGGCTCACTAGGAACTTCTGGGACTTTTCTGGACAACATACTCAAAAACAAGAAGCACAAATCCGAATCGATACCCATCATGAATCAAAATTCCACACCTCAATCACAAACGAAAGCTCAAACTCAAATCACTATTTCAACCACAATTCAATATGTCAAAACCAAGAACCCACGAAAAAGAATACCCAATACGAAAAGAGAACGCTAAACAATTTCTCACTCACTTTTCTAAACGTTTGAAAAACCCTTTTTGAAAACCATCTTTCAGCAAACAAAACAACTTAAATATCCACCATTGAAATCCCATGAAGTCTCACACATACATATCCCCGTGCTAGCTCAAGCACCCATCCACTCACTTCACCAATTTTCCCCACTTACCACATGCGCACCTCAATGTATGTGATCACTCATAGGAATACCAAGGGTCAATTCAAGAAACTTATCATTTCCAAAACATACCATTAAGCACACATCACAAATTCCCAACCAATTTGAAAAAGTAACTTATCATCAAGGCAATACATTTCCAATTTCCAAAAACATTTCCAATTCACATTCCAAAAAGTGTTACTGATATTTCAAAACAACTTCCAAAACACCTCTCATTTCCCCTTTTGAAACCACACATTTGTTAAAAGAAAACAATTTCCATTTCAAAACCACTTTTCCACTCTAACACCACATTCCCAATTCAAACCACCTTCACAAAAATCCATTTTCATTTTTAAGATCTTCTCACACCAACCAAAATGAAGGTCAAACATAACTCACATCAAAATTTCCAAAAATAAGGGACTAGTGGCGATGCCAACCCGGTAACATGGCTTAGCAGACCATGCTCCGAGCGGGTATCCACCGCAGGAAGTATCTCGAACCGTGCACTAGGGCTGTACATGGGTCGCTACTCCATGCAAGTCTGCCGCGTAACACTGGCTCTCTTCCTTGGTCATCCCTCATCCACACATACCAATCCAAAGAAGAAAATTCAAATCCTGGACTACCCCTGGAAACTCGAGTCTCGGGACGGGCAAGGGTTCATGACGTCCTCCCCGCACCTACCTCTCGAGTCCCGACACACCTAATCACCAAGCAACTTGACACCCCAAATAACAAAGGCACCTACCTTTGATACCATTTTGTCATGAACCAACCCGGGTCGACCCTAAACCGGTCACCCGAGCTGATCCGCGGCAAGTCCCGAGGGGCGTTCCCGATCCCCCCGGGGTGGCAACTAGTGTCGGGCATCAAAACAAACCAGTTGGGAACGGTTTGGCCCATGAAAAAGATAAGCAAACATAAACTGAACAAGCATATAAATGAAGGAAAACAAACTGAACGACGTGGCAGCAGAAAAGGGAATAAATAAAGAAACGCGACATACCTCAGGTGACCCCGTGGATCACCACGGTACGAAAACCACTCACTTCCAAAAGTGATCCAAGACTGAAACCTGCAACTGAAAAGTAAAGTAGGCGTGAGCACCGAGATGCTCAGTAGGAAAGCCAAAAACAACCACGTCCTATGCCTCCGCCTTTATTAAGAAATCCACAATGCCAGTTTGGAAATAAGATATAATAAAATAGTGTTTCTCCTTTTCAAATTTAAGTAACGAGTTTGCCTTTTCGGGTAAAGCCTTTTACTTCCACTACATTTTCAAAATAGGTTTCAAGCATGCATTTAACATTTCAAAATGAAAAGAAACCAGTTTGGATTAAAATATGGTTTTCACAAACAAGGCATCAAGTATGAAACAACTGAAAAGAAGGTTACATCGTTAGCAGCATGACAGAGATGAGCACCATGGGTAATCCCTAGAGGTAGCTAAAACAAGTGGGAAACTAAAGACCTCTTACCTCAGTGAAACGTGGCTTAGAAGGCCACGACCCTCAGAAATTCATATGTTTAGTTAGTGTTGTTGCGTCAATCCTGCTAGACAAACCGGGACGAACCCCTGCCGTGTCATCTAGCGTACTAGTCCTGGTCACCCACTTAGATACCCGGGTTTACCATTGTGCTCAATTCCAAAAAGGTGGTGAGCTTTTATCAAAAGGAAAGAAATGAACGTCACACTTTCTTTATCCGAAAAACTCGCTAAACCTCTCACCACCATTCTCCCTCCTTAAGCGCATTCCCCTCTTTCACATCACATAAAGAATAAGCTCCAAATTTTAGGCACATACTCGTACACTCAACATACAAGTCAGTTTCTAAAACCAAGGGGTTTGCCTTAGGAGGGGTTTTTCTAATTTTACAAACCATTTCAAAAGGGCCAAACAGGCTTTATGGTTTCAAAAATAATAGTTTTCATTTTTAAACATATAATCATCTAAACTCTTTGCAAAACCTTTTAAAAATCTCAATTTAACAATCTACATGTTACATAAAAAAACAAGTTCGAACTCTTTCTTAAAATGATGCAATTAATTTATGAAAGTCCAAATGGCATTTGTAATACATTACATTTTTCCAAAACAAATGCATAACCATTATTAGCGATGCACCCAGATTTCATAACCTGTAAATATAACATATACATACATATAACATATTTTTAAAGAAAGCAAACAATTATGAAATTCAAACTAAAGGCATAGGCATAGGAAACCTACCTCAAACATGTCGCTATTTGCCGATGGCCACTTGGACCGACACTTGGTGCGCACACGCACATGCATTTATACATATATATATATACACCCCAAGCTGCATTGCACATATTCCTTGCGCCATGAGGGAATATGTACAATGAGGGCATATATATATATATTCCTTACCCTATACATGTACCTGTAGGCGTTCCGGACACCCGCAACATGAAACCATCGTAGCGAGGTCCAACGCACTACAAAAATAATTTAATAAGAAAAATAAACACATAAGCAATCTATAAAACATTTCAGAAAAACACATCACATTAACACACCCAGATAAAACAAGATACGATGTACCAAAAGAGCCCCAAAACACAATCTGCACCCCCTTTACCACTTAACAAATCATTAAAACATTTTATGAACCAATTATAAATAACAAAATGAAACTTTTTATCAAGAACGCACCCAAAGCCAGCTTCTACAACCAAGCGCACATTGAAACCACACCCAAAACACTAACTGCATCCTTTACACAGTTTGATAAACTAGCAATACATTTTATAATATAGTGAGAAGAAGCTTGACCCGGGTTTTCAAATAAAACACATCGTATTTCATATTAAGATACCACTTTAAAATCAATGTAAAATAAATTGTCTTAAAAATATATTTTTTTTCACATAAAAAATTTAAATAAATTAAAGAAACACTTACTAAAACATTTTCAAGGGGCGTTTCAAAGTTTTACCACAAAACTATACCAAAATAATTCTGTTTGAAAACCAACGCACACGACGCTATATAAAAAAAATACTTTGCACCGCCTGCATATATTAATAAACTAACTGCACAACTTACAAAACACTAACAATTGACCAGATACAAGGTTCTCAACAGAAACACACTCATACCATAATAACACATCGCCAACAAAACAAATGCAAACTAAATTATTTTAAAAACTATTTTCGCACCAAACAGATAAAACAAAGAACACCAGATTTATTTAAGCAAGTAAACATGATTCTCCACATAATCACAATTCTCACTCAAAAAGTTAATTAAAGAACATCTTAAATTAATTAAACAAGCAAAACATCGTAGACGCAAGAAGACGTAAACCAGAAACCGACTCTAGACCAGATAAAGACCCCAAGGGTCCGCAGACTCAAATTCATATTTTTAGCGTGGCGTAAAAAAAATATATATATAAATGCATAAATATATTCTTACCAAGAAATCGGCGAGCAGACCGAAATGATCCGACTCGTTTTTCCTTCGGCGGCAGTGGACGGGATGCAGTCCGGCATGACCCGAGAAACCCATCGCAAACCCACGAGGGGACTATTGGGCACACCGGAGCAATGCGGAGGCACCGAAAAAATGTCGTGTTCACCGGAAACGCGCCGGAAAGGGGGCTAGACTCGCCGGAATCGCGCCGCAAAGGGGGTCGGGTTCGGACAGCGGATGCTAGGTGAGGGTAGGGCAGCGGGACGGCGCCAGAATATGGGAGATCCGACTATGGAGGGGGTTTCGGGCGGCGGTGAGCAGTCGGGGAAGAAGGAGCATGGGCGGAGCTGGCCGGGAGGGTGCGGCCAACGGCGGTCGGGTGCCGGCTGGGAGGAGGGGGAGTCGGAAGGGAGGTCGGCAGTGCGGAGGGGTGTCGGCGGTCTCGTCTGCGCCGGAGCTGGGAGGAAGCGGGTAGGGGCGGCGGCCGGAGAGGAAGGAGGTGCGGCAAGGGCGGAAGCCGGAGAGGGAGGAGGCGCGGCGATGCGGAGGGGTGCCGGCGGGGAGCGGCGAGCGGAGGGGCGCCGGCGGGGCTGCTGCGCCGAACAGGGGGTTAGGGTTTCGGCACTGGGGGGGAGGGTAGCACGAAGAGGGAATAGGGGAGAGGAAGAGAGAGGGAAAGAAAGAAAAGGAGAGAAAAAAAAGAAAAGGAAAAATGAATAAAAATAAATAAGTAAAATGAAATAGAAATATAAATAAATAAATAAAATGAAATAGAAATAAAAAAGAATAAATAAAATGAATAAAATGAAATGAAATAAATAAATAAAATGAAATAAAAATAAATAAATAGAGTGAATAAAATGAAATAAAATAAATAAATAAAATCTGAAAGAATAACAAATCCCTAATTAAAATATTAACTAAAATAATAATAATAAAATTATCACCTGAGAGAGGACACCACGCACGGTCTCACGCACGCATGGTTGCGTGTCTCAAAAACAACACATTCAATAACAAACAATCCCTTAACAAAAAATTAGGGGTTGTGCAGGGCGCGCATACGCTCGCGCGTTCGTATAAAAACGAGATTTTCTTTTAATTTAAAACCGGTTCAAAACACAAATTCAAAAACGAGACCCAAAATAATTAAGTTAACATAATGCATTGGTCAGGGTGTGACACCCTCACTTTTCATTCATCACACATTCATGCCCTTGTAAATATGTGTTTCTATTTCCTTTCAAATCAAATTTCAAAAAAAATGTGCATTGATTTTTCCATGTTGGTGTTTTTAACCCCTCTTTTCCTTTGGACATTATATACCTACCGTCCAATAGCCACTGAAAAACCCCTTAAAAGACCTCTTGATTCTTGTACACATTAGATTTGGGAATGGAAGCTGAGAGCTCTTACAAACTCTTGATTTTCACTTTTTGTTGGTGAATGAGTGAACCTCCTAAAATACATTTTTATCATCTTGAGAGGAGTAAGTTTTGAGTGCCTACATTTTCTAATTCAAACCTTGAACATGAAAAAATGAATTGTTTCTGATGCATTATTGTGAACCAAATTTGTGATGGAATTCAATATGGATGAGTGAAATAGTCTAAACCTCCCCTGATTGGAGAAAACAAAATTTTAATATTTGTTGGTGAGTGAAAATGATTTTGTCATGTTTTAATTATATTTGTTTCACATGAGGACACACACAAATCTAAGTGTGGGGGAGTTGATGTTATTAATATTTTCATGACTTATTATATTCCCCCTTTACTTATTTTATATGAAATGTGCATAATTTGTGTGAAATATTAATGTTTTAATATTAAGTATAATATTTGAGCATTTTTAGAAGTAGTCAAATTGAGTCAGTTTAATGTTTTAATTATAACTATCACTATACTGATCCAATTTGTGTGGTTCTTGTTTTTTAGGATTCTCCTTTCAATATAAAACATTTCATTAGAAGGAACCATGATCCAATTCTTCCATTTGAAGGGTCATATGGTCCTCACAAACAAGACCAAAGAATCTGTGAAGAAACTGGACTATTCCTGAAGATTGATTTACTGGGTTCAATCCAGAATTCCAAAAACCTTAACTCTCCACCATAATTCGGGGGACACTACATGTAATCTGGGATAAAAAGTTCAAGGCCCAAATCCAAGTACAAGGGGCCCAAATAAATCTTTTAAGTCCAGCCCACCATTCTGGCCGAGAATTAAAATCAGTATAGTATTCATGACATATCTCCTGATGTAAGCATCCAAGCGAGCTGAGATTTTTCAGTGTGAAAGAGGAGATATAGTTGGCCGACTTTGTTGAATAAACCATTCGGATTTGAAGGCATCTTAATATTCAAAAACCCTTTCACATTATGGACTTCAAAAATACTGGATTGAAATGGACAGTTTAAGTTTGTTTATTCAACTGGCAATAACTTTTTATCCTTACGTCCAAATGACTCCACATTTTGAGAGTAGTCGGAAAACATTATTTTCTACAACTATGAATAAGGAGATATTAGAAGATTTGGCTTTCGGAATTGCCAAATTGGCGATGCAAGTGGAGGGACAGATTGGGAATGCAAACAATCCACTCCTTGGGCTATAAATACTCTCTCCTTCTCTCCTTGAGAGGGGTTGGCATTTCAGAAGAGAGGAGATCATATTGGCACGACCAAAGCTTTTCCAAAGGCTTGGGAGGACCTTCCATACTCATGTTTACACTTGAGAGACATTTCCTCCTCTCTTTCTTTTCACTTACTTTTGTGTTCTTCATTTTTGTAATCTTGTAATTCTCTTTCTTTGTAATTCTGTTTTAATGCAAGTTACTCCTTCAATATCTCTTATTCTCATCCACCTTCTGTAGTTTAATATTTATGTTCCTAAAATAGTTTAAATTCAGTTGAATCCCCTTCCCTTATTTTTCTTCCTCATTCAATCAAAAATCCGTTTTTAATTATCATCACCGTTCGTGTGTGTGTGTCAACGTACCACTCTTTTCTAATCCCTTTCTTTTTCTTCTATTCTTAATTTATCATCATAATTATTTTAACCAGAATATTAAACATCCAAATGGCTGAGTAAATCTCTCATTGGGGTGAGTTATAATTCGGGGATGTTAAGTGATTGAGAGTTTTGCTCGATGAGTATTCTTTAAATTAATATTGTGTATGTTAAACTTAATATGTCATGGATTAATGATATGTTTTGTTTAATGAGTGGTTTCCATGGATTATTGGAACCATAAATACACTACCATAAATAAGTTTTGATTGATATTAGAACCCTAAGTTAAGTTAAGGCTTGGATTAAAGCCTTCACACTTAGGAATTCCAATCAACGTCAACTTATGACATGGGTGTTAATTTAATGCAATAAAAAGTAAGGCTCAAAGATATCACATGCTTAACTCCCCAATGATGAACTCACCCCAATTTTTATCAACTTGTTAAATTAAACATCATTCATTAAACATTTCAATTAAGCTCTGCAAACAAACCCCCCCAATCAAAATACAATCAACTAAAAACAATCGACTATTACGAAGTACCATCGCCGAGGATTCGACCCGAGTGCTGCTATACACATTAGCAGAGCACCGGAACTTTGACCGGTCGATAGGCGACAATCGTCCATGCGTTTCAATATACTCATAACCCTTCATAGTGGTTTGTAAAGAAAATGAGAATTATCCTAAGCATATCCCCGAGAGTGTCGTAACCAAGAGTGCACCAAGGCCTGTTGTCGTGCACCAGTTCCCGTTCGAGTCTAGCTCAAAGCGGTGTTTTCGGATTTTACCCCTAGGTACATCTGTGCCAGAGCTGCCTCTACCTGCTCGTATCCAGACAGGGATGTATTGCTCGGAAAACTCATAACATCTCTATAATACCAAAATTCTAGGAAGTTCTTCTATACTAATCCTCAAAGTCTATCTTTGGGCTATGTGCTCTAATCAGAGTTTATCTACATCTAGCTTCCAAGGTTAGTACTAAACTGCCTCTGATACCAACTGTAATGCCCCGACCCCAGCTACCCAGAGTCGGTGCATTACTTCGTAACATTGGCATGATCACAAAAGATCAAGTCTCGAAAGACCGATTAGTTTAGTAGCCTTGGAAACACTAGATACATTCGTAAACGTTACATTACATCATAAAGTGAAAAACTATAATAACAAAGTCTTCATAGTCCACACTCATATCCTCTTCTCACAATCCCTGTAGGTCATTCATAAAATACTTCTTCACATCCTGGAAAATATTAAAACATTGAAAGGGGTGAGCTCAGATGCTCAGTAAGGATAACAATATTGCGGAAGCTTTCATAAATAAACATAAAAATTTAAGGCAATGTATAACTAAAACAAAAGCCTTTTAAACTTGAACATCAACATAATATGGAAAAAGTAAAATGAGATAATGTCATTCACTTCTTCACATGGATATTCTATTGGTCGAATAATCACATGAAATATCAATAACCACTTTCATAACGAGGGAATGTATAATGCCGGACATTCTGAAACATTTTGTCAAGGCCTCGGCCAAGACGTCTAAAATGATTAAGGCCTCGGCCAAAACCATAAATCAAATTGGGAAAGGGCCTCGGCCAATTCCACGTCTAGTTGTCTCATGAGACCTACCGATGCATCGAGGAGCTATAGCGGGCTCCACCCGTCACTTATTAAGTCCAATACATTCTTCATATGAATAGGTTTAAACATATCATAAACCATAACATAATTGTATCACATAAAACATGCATAAAGGAAACATAACATTTCCACATTTAAATCACAAGATATCAATACATCATATTGATATAATAAAAATTCTTTCAAAACCATATTCAATACCAAAATAAAATAAAGTTAAAACTTTGTATTTATTTTTCATTAAAAAAAATGATGGCTTGTAGAGGAAGCCGAAACTCAAATAATGGTCACGACAGCGGAGAAGTCGTTGTCGCCGCATAAGTACGGAAAGAAAAACATTCCCTTTTTTCATTTAGCAAAACACTTCGTATAAAAAAGATTCCTTTTGAATAAACGTAAAAGTCAAAGGGGTTTATACATCGTATAAAAGAAAATTGTGTATAAAACAAAATATGCCTCAATGAATGGAGATTGAGACGAAGTCCCTTAAAAAGATCATTTTTAAATAAAATATATCTATTATGTGTATTCACTATATGTACACATAAATAATGTAAAAATACAAGATAGGACATAATAATATCATGACATAATTTGAAAGTAGGAGATTAACCCAAAGAATAGAAATTGGGTTAAGAAGTTCCCTTACCTCGTGTCTGACTTGACTCAACCGTTCTTTAACCTCCTGAATAATAAACTAGAGTTAATATATACCTTATTAAGAACCATTTTAAATTTCATTATCCTTATTATATCAATTATTACAATGATATGAACATTATGTAATTATTTAAGTTAATAACGGTCGTTTTGTCGATCTTTGGTACTTGAGTCAACAATAAACTTCTTATAATTACAAGTTGTTTATGTGGTAGAATATCTATTATCTCCAGAATTATATTCATGATTTAGATGTCATATATATCTTATATATCCAGTATATACTTTCATTTATAATATTACGTAACATTTATATGTAAGAAATGAAATGCACCGTTCATGGAGACGGTAAGCCGTACGTACGCATGAACGCTACTTTCATTTCAATTTCATATTTAATGGAACGAAATAATAATGATATAAATGTATAATATAATTCCAGTATAATATAGTTTATAATACCATTTACTCCATCCTTTATACATCCCACATATGGCATTAACGATTCAAATCACTTTGAGGTGGCGGTAGTCCGCACTTCCTAAAATGAAATTATCGCGTTTTACCCATAATGGAAATCATAAAGTATGCCATAAATGAGAAATACAGAAGCATAAGTAAAACATAAACATATTATATATCATATATAAAAATAGTGACATCTTAATATCCACCTTTTAAGGTGTTATATGAGTGTTGAACAATCATCGTTTCGTGAGGCAGAAATTCGCCATCCACAGAAACCGTATGTTCTTTAACCATTAGATGTAGGTGTGTGTAATTGTAGCTAGAATACTTCTTATAAAAACATCCTAGTATATTGAGGATACTGGTTTCGTTACAAAAGAAATGAATAAAAAGAGTTTAGGGGGTTGGAAAAGAAAAATAAAACAAAACAACATTAGAGAAGACATTACCTCAAAATTGGGTAACTCTTTTTGATTTGAGCCAAAGGCTTCCTTGGGAAGAGTTCTGCCCAAAGTGAGGCTTCTAGGAGTAATAGGGGAATGTTGGGAGAGTATTTGGGCAGAGGTTGGCCGAGCCAAATGGCTTGAAAGTGTAAATGAGGTGGGAGAGGTGGGGGCCTTTTATAAGTGGAGAGGAGGGGCACTCTTGGAAAGTAAAGAAAAGTCACTTTATTATAAAATGAGTTTCGGATTTTAGAGGTCCCACACTTATATAATTCTAGGATAAGATGATAAAGGTTAGAAATCTACTCATCCAATAGGTTTTTGACAAGTGTGCGCTTTGTATTTTACATTATCTTTCCATTTTATTTAAATCGTTAAATAATGAGGTCATCGCTGCATCATCATGATGTCATAATTAATTTAATTTATTTAATGTCTAAAAATTATGAAAAAAATACTATGATTTAGGAAATCTTTTTAGCTTTCTAATGAATATTTATAATCAAAATTTGTACTTGTGTAACCCCACTTAAAAACTGTTTTAGTAAGACAACTCTTGTTTGTGTCAATTTAATTTTAACATTAAATATATATATATTAATGTCATTATCCAACCAAAGTGGCTCCATGGGGTCCCCAAGTTGACCCATGTGATGTCTTGGTCGTCCATGACTCATCCAATAGGAGTAGGAAAAGTGTCAAGCTCATCTCATATTATTAAAACATTATTTTTACCTTAAACTACACTAATTACCTCTAATCGCGATTAAGAACTTAAAAGTTACTATTCACCAAAAAATTATTTTGATCTCATTGAACCACATTTTACTTCCTAATGACAACCATGTATTTCGGATTTTTGAAAATCAAATCACAGAAGTGGTAATATTTCATTTAAACGAAAAATCAGTTATTTAACTACCACTTAGTGGTTTCACTATTCATCAAAAATTGAAGTTTTTCAGAACAATGCCAAAATTTCACCCTAAGCTATAATTGATATTCTGAATTCAAAAATGATTTCTATTTTACAAAATTCCAAACATATAAGTTGCATTAATTAATTTTATAATTATTTCCCGCTGTTACAACAAATAGCGTGTTTTTAAGAAACAATTTATATCAAAAGATTGGCAATTGTTTATGTCCAATTTCAATGTTAAATTAATTCTAATGACCACCTTTGGATAAAATGGTAAAAATATATTCTAATTATACTTTAAAACCACTAAATAGTATAATTTATCACTATAAATTATTTTGATTAAAAAAGTTGTTTTTAAGTATTTTTCACTATTCATAAAAAATAGAAGTTCTCAGAAAAATACCAAAAATTCAACATAGGCTAATTTCGATATTCCGAATCCAAAAATGAAGTCCATTTTGATAAATAAAATTTATAAAATTTCAAAAAGTAGGTATTACTATTCACAACGGCTAGTTTAATTCGTTGTGGTGTGTGTTAGAGCTCGAGGTTGCGTACAACACACGCTATTGCATTATTCGAAGTGAAACGTACCATGGAAGCTTGGGGTGTTACAAAGATAAAGGGGGGGGGGTCCCCTTTATCAGCGCTCCAAAAAGCACTAATAAAGAACCCTTTTATCAGCGCTTTCGTTTTAGCGCTGATAAAAGACCCCTTTTATCAGCGCTTTTTTTAGTACTGATAAAAAGAAAAAAAAAATTAAAAAAATACTGCCAATCTAAGGGGGGTTCATTTTACAGCACTTGACCCCCCCCCCCCCCCTTATCAGTGCTTTCCTGCACCTACAGTGCCCGTACGCACCACCTACACCTTTTATCAGCGCTAGCCCCTCTAAATAAACCTTGTGCGTGCGCCCCTGCCTCCACCCGGATTTGATCTTGAGACCCCCCCCCCTGCGCACCTAAAGCCTTTTCCACTCCATTATATTGATTTGTTCTCTTATTTATGATATATCTATTTATTTATATATATATTTAGTTATATTTATTTGTATAGTAATATATATTTATATTAATATGTATAGTTATATTAATATATATATTTATAGCTATATTAATATATATATATATATAGTTATATTAATATATATATAGTTATATTAATATATATATATAGTTATATTAATATATAGTTATATAAATATTCATACATTGGTATTTTAAATAAAATGGATATTAGTTATTATTTAGATAAAGCAAATATATTTTATATGTAAATATGTTTAATTATTTATTTAAAAAATTTAATTTTTAGGTGTGAATATATAAAAAATATTTACATATAGTTATATATTTGATTATAAATAGCAGTGCATTATAAAAAATGATAAAATTTCAAAGAAATAATATCAATATAAATGTAATACCTTGTAATAAATTCAGTCCTCACCAAAAACATCCAATAATACCCCCTTAAACGAGGCTGGATGTAACTCCCCAGGTAAATAAAGAATATGACATTTTTATATTTTTCCCTATTTGTGAAAAAATATTAATATTACTTTAAAGGGAACTCTATGCTCGATGGCGTACCCAATACGCAACAACGAGTTCCTTTGAAATCTTACGTTACACTATAATAGTATTATTTTAAATGGTAGTTAATGCCTCGCTGTTGTAATGGAGGGAATGAAAAGAAATAACTACAAAATGATTATATATGTTTGTCAAATATTTTTACTTTTTACAATAAATGTTAGAGGATTAAAAATGTGAATGAATTCAATTTTAAGCGTAAACATTCTAATATTCTTTAGAAGGTCGATTAACTGCCTTTTGATGGAGAACTTCTTTTAAATCCACTTTTTGACAATTTTATGTGTTATATATGAAAAAATAAAATTCTTCTTTAGAATTGAGACATCAAAATTTACTTTTTTGTAAATTTTTGGTATCATTCCGATAAAGTTCATTTTTTAATGAATAGTGAAAAATGTTGTATTTTAATTCAAAACCTCTTTTTAATATAATTTATTTATATTATTAGATTATCTTTTTAATTGTTTTTAAAGTAAAATTAGAATATATTTTTACCATTTAATACAATAGTGGTCATTGGAATTAATTTCACTTTGAAATCGGACTTAAACTAGTGTCAATCTTTTGATACTTATTGTTTCATAAAAACACGCTATTTGCTCTGACAGCGGGAATTAATTATTAAATTAATTAATACAACTTATATGTTTTGAATTTTGTAAAATAGACTTCATTTTTGAATTCAGAATATCAAATATAGCTTAGGGTGAAGTTTTGGTATTTTTCTGAAAAATTTCAATTTTGATGAATAGTGAAACCACTAAGTTGTACTTATAAAAACTGATTTTCCGTTTAAATGAAATTTTACCACCTTTGTGTTTTGAATTTCAAAAATCTGACATACATGGTTGTCATTAAGAAGTAAAATGTGATTCAATGGAATTAAAATAATTTTTTGGTGAATAGTAACTTTTAAGTTTTTAATCGCAATTAGAGGTAATTAATGTAGTTTAAGGTAAAAATAATGTTTTAATAATATGAAATGACCTAGACACATGTCCTAACCTTATTTTATGTGTCATGGCCGACCAAGACAATCCATGGGTCAACTTGGGAACCCCATGGAGCCACTTGGTAGGAAAATGACATAAATAACTTTATATTTAAAGTTAAAATAAAAATGTCCCAAACATGAGTTGTTTTACTAAAACAATTTTTACATGGGGTTATAAAAGTCATGTTTTTTACTATAAATAGTAATTTTAAATCTAAAAAGATTTAATACATCATAGTATTTTTTTTATAATTTTTAGACATTAAATAAATTAAATTATTTATGACATCATGATGATGAATCGATTACCTCATTAATGAACGATTTAAATAAAGTGAAAAGATAATGTAAAATCTAAGACTTAAACTTGTCAAAAACCTATTGGATGAGTATATTTCGAACTCTTATCACCTTATCCTCGAATTATATCAATGTGGGACCTTTAAAATTTGAAAATCATTTTATAATAAAGTAAACATTTATAACTTTCCAAGAGTACCCCTCCTCTCCTCTTATAAAAGGCCCCCACCTCTACCACCTTACGCACACCTCTCAAGCCTTTGGCTCGGCCAACCCCTGCCCATTTCATCTCTCCACATCCCTCTCTTCATCATTGAAGCCTCACTTTGGGCAGAATCCTTTCCAAGGAAGCCTTTGAGCTCAAATCAAAGAGAGTTACCTGATTTAAAGGTAGTGTCCTCTCTTGTGTTCTTATGTTTTATTTTGCTTCTCCAACCCTCTAAACTCTTTTTATTCATTTATTTTGTAACAACTCCAGTATCTTCAATATACTAGTATGTTTTTATAATAATCATTCGAGCTACACTTACACACACCTACATCTAATGGTTAAAGAACATACTGTTTCTGTGGATGGCGAATTTCTGCCTCACGAAACGATGATTGTTCAACACCCATATAACACCATCAAAGGTGGCCATTGAGATGTCACTATATTTATATATGATATATGATATATAATATTTTTATGTTTTACTTAAGATTCTGTATTTTTCTTTTGTGGCATACCTTTATGGTTTCCATTGTGGGTAAACACGATAATTTCATTTTAGGAAGTGCGGACTACCGCCCCCACAAAGTGATTTGATTCGTTAATTCCATATGTGGGATGTATAAAGGATGGATTTAAAGTTATTATATATGATGTATGTTACATATAAATGATGAATATAATTCTGGAATTAAAATATATATACCTCTAATTTTTTTTAATTCCATTAATATGACATAGAAATGAAAGTAGCATTCATGCGTACGTACGGCTTACCGTCTCCATGAACGGTTCATTTCATTTCTTACCTCTAAATGATTATGTAATATTATAAATACATGTATATTCTGGATATATATGATATATATGATATCCAAATCATTAATATCATTCTGGATATAATGAACCTTTGACCACATGAACAACATATAATTGTAAGAATTCCACTTTCGACTTAAGAACCAAATATCGACAAAACAAACATTATTAACTTAAATGATTACATAATTTTTATAACATGGAAATAAGTGATATAAAAGTAATAATGAACTTGAAAAATGTTCTTAATCAAGTATAAATTAAATCAAGTTTATTATTCAGGACGTTAAAGAATGATCGAGTCAAGTCGGACCCGAGGTAAGGGATCCTACCCCTCTCTTTCTTTTTAAGTACACTCTTTTATGTCATTCCTTTTAAGCTCATATTTCTTATGATTGGGATGTTATTTTATATTACTCCTACTGTAATTTTTATGTTCATATGATGAGAGACCCTATTTTCTCTCACCAATCCATTTTGGAAGTTTTGAGTGGCGCCGTTAGGCTGCTGAATTTTTGTAAGAGATCTAACCTCTCTCTTTCTTTTTAAGTACTCTCCTTTATGTCACTTCTTTTAAGCTCCTATTTGTTATGATGGGGGATGTTAATTTATATTCCTCTTTCTGTACATTTTATTTTAATATTATGTGATACCCTATTTGATCTCATCAATCCATTTTTTTGAAGTTTTAAGTGGCGTCGTTAGGCTGCCGAGTTTTTGTAAGGGATTTTTCATCTCACTTTTATTCCCGTGACATTTATGCTACGTTTGCCACTATTTTCTTTTGAGTGGTGTATGTATTTCCCATTATTATACAATTTTTGTAGTATAATATCATTTATGGGTATTTACATCTTCATTTTATGACCCTTCTTCTATGGGGTGTATGTCTTGAAAGTTACCCAACTCGGTAAGGGGACCTTTCACCCTCCTCTTTTTAAAAGACTTCTTTTGTTATGTCTTTTAATTTACATATTATTATGTTGGGATATGTTCTTCTATATCCTTATTGATGTAAATTTTATGTCCATGTTATGAGATACCATTCACTCTCTCATCGACTAATTTTCTGAATTTTGAAGTGACGCAATAAGGCTGTCGAATTTTTACAAGGAAACATCTTAACCCAATTTCAATTTCTTTCGGTTCAACTTGTACTTATTGAACATGTCATCCTATGAATATGTGTTAATGACCTCTGATTGTTTAACACTTAATATCCACTTATATTGGGTGTATTTTTATTTCTCACACATAATTATGTGATAGATTTATCCTTAATTTAAGGATACCATCTTTATAATGGATTCCATCTCAATTTACATTTCCATTGAGACTTCATTGTTGTTATGCACAAGTTCACTCTTATATGGTGTGTGTACTGACCTTTGACATATTATATCATGAGTCCCTTTATTCTCATGATATTATAAAGTACATATTAAATGTTATTCCGCAATTATTTGTATTCACGAGTCTCCCATTTTGTTAAAAAATCTTTAACAGAAAATATCTTTTTAAATGTTTTAAAGATTTATTATTCTAAATATTTATCTCTAATGTCCATGTTTTCAAAATGGTTTTCAGAATTTATTTATATGGACATTAATGTTTCAAAATTATAATTCCATTAAAATCTTCAAAGTGGTATAGGACACTTTGATTCAAAAATCTCTTTTAAATGGTTTTTGAAAATGGATTGATTAATTCAATATCTTGGAATTACTTATTGTGATTTCAAATGAAATGTTGTTATTGAAATTTTTATATTTTCAATATTTTATGTGTAATTATGGTACTTGGACATTTTACGGGTGGTTACGTGATAAACCATATGACGGGTGGTGCTGTGAATACCAGGACGGGTGGTTACGTTATAACCTCCAATGCATTGGGTATGGAAGTCGGTCGTATGGCTATTCCATTAAGTATGTGTGGAAGTAGACCGTATGGTTATTCCATTTAAGTATGTTTATGTCCCAAGTTACCTTTATATGTTATGTTTTCATTATATGGGTTTTATGGTAATCTTTTGGTTACAAAAGGGTAAGTAATGATATATTGTTCAGTGAAGAGTTTTTATTACTTCCTAAAGGTGAAAGGTATTAATTTGATAAAGTATACATGGTTTACTTGTTGCTTTGAAAAAACTAACAGTTTTCATTCTTTGTGTATCTCTTGATGAGCTTTTTATGCTCACCCCAAGTTTTTTTGAAATGTTTTTCACAGGACTTAATGTGGAATTGGGTCAAGGATGGGATCAAGGGAAAGTCATGCTATCTAATACATGGAAATAGACATGTTTCTTTTTAAGAGTTTTTATTCTTTGGAAATTTGGTAGAAGTGACTACTTTGTAATCTTTTGAGATGTAATAGTTATGTCCTAATTCTCTAAAACTCTAAACCTAAAAATATCCTCAATGTGAATTATTCATTTAATTCAATATTAAGTAAGGTTTAAGGCCGGGGCCTTATAGTTGGTATCAAAGGTCGGTTTAGATAACTTTAGAGGTTAGGGTATTCTCTAAGTATAAGTAACATTACCATAATGGTTAGGATTTCATAAAGAGTCCTAGTTTTAGATAAAGTGAATGAGTAAGTATATCTTAGTGTTTACCTTCCTCATTAGTACATGATGGTTTTGTTGATAGAATCACAATGACATTTCTGTTTTTAGTGAATGGATGGATCTAGAAGGCACCAAAGAGACAACATGTTTGAAGGAAACTATGGTGGTTCTCTAATTAAGATACTAGATAAAATGGGGGATTCAATGAGGAAACTCGTGGTTGTTCTAAACCAACTACAAAGGAGTCATGATCAACCACTTGAACCTTGGTATGATCTGTAATGCATCATGTAAAAGATGACCAATCGATGTGGAAGTTCAGGTAATAATTATAAAGGTAACCATTAGAGTTTATATGATCCTTACTTTTGAGGTAATTATGGGTTATTATATGTTATGATGGAAAATTAAAGGCATGAGATAAACTTGAGGTTAAAATATGTTATGTTATTTTTGAAGATTTTATCTCGTTTTGGGGAATTTTTTAAGAATTATATAGTTTTGGAAAAAGGACAACACGTAGACCATGTGACAACCCATCGCGTCGGATAAAGCTACAGGAATCGAACCAACAACCAAAGTGAGACTGGTATTTATCACCTACCACTGGATTACGTGAAGTCCCTGGTTATTTTGACTAATTATTTTTAGTTAGATGATTTTAGGAATCAAGAGTAATTTTATTTTGTGTTATCTATGGAAATGATTAACCTATCATCGAGGATATGTGATTAGGTTAATTACTTTTCAATATGAGAATTTAAGAGTAACTGATGTTATTTGGAGATAAGTTTTAATTTGTACCTGGGAAGACTATGTGACTAAATCCTTCAAATATTTGGGTTTCAATATTAGTTTGGTTTACATTGAAGTATTTTATGGACAATTTTTTTATTGAATGGCCTTTGTTGAACTTTGGGTTTTGTTTGATAAATTTTGGAGATTAAGAATAGATTTGTTTTTTTAAGGATTTTCCTTTTTGGGTATTATCTGATCTTGTACTAACCTTTTTGGTTTTGGTTTTGGTTAAGGTATAAAGATATAGTAAGTATATAGTTCTATTTTTTGGATTAGGTGATTCTCGAGAAGTTTATTATAGTACTCTTAATTTGAACAAGTCTTCCTAAATACTCATCATTTGGAGAAAGTATAAGTCTGTGTAAGAAATCTAGTAAAAGTTGAAAGTCAACATGACAAGTAAGTATGTTTTCCTATGATTTAGTTAATCTCAAAAATAAATTCCTCAATGAAAAGTAACTTAAACAAAAATGTTGTCTATTAACTTTTCCTACTGGGGAATCGAATACCGTTTAACCCATCACAAGTTTGTGATTTTCTTATGGTTAACTTTCTCCTAGACATGTTTATTGTCACTCTCCATCAGAACATGACCCTTTGTTTTTTCCTCCATGTCCATATTTTCGTACATGGAATCCTAGTATGGGTTAACTTGGGTGACCTTTTTACTTCCCTTTCTTTCTTTTAAAGTGATAGTTTAATTTAGTCCTTTTCCGATGTGGGACATTCAATGGAGTTTTCAAGACCAATTTTGAAATTGTGAGGACGCAATTCCCAAAAGGGGGGAAGGATGTAACTCCCCAGGTAAATAAAGAATATGACATTTTTATATTTATCCCTATTTGTGAGAAAATATTAATATTACTTTAAAGGGAACTCTATGCTCGATGGCGTACCCAATACGCGACAACGAGTTCCTTTGAAATCTTACGTTGCACTATAATAATATTATTTTAAATGGTAGTTAACGCCTAGCCGTTGTAATGGAGTGAATGAACAGAAATAACTACAAAATGATTGTATATGTTTGTCAAATAGTTTTACTTTTTACAATAAATGTTAGAGGATTAAAAATGTGAATGAATTCAATTTTAAGCGTAAACATTCTAATATTCTTTAGAAGGTCGATTAACCGCCTTTTGATGGCGAACCTCTTTTAAATACACTTTTTTGACAATTTTATGTGTTATATATGACAAAATAAAATTATTCTTTAGAATCGAGACATCAAAATTTACTTTGTGTAAATTTTTGGTATCATTCTGATAAAGTTCATTTTTTAATGAATAGTGAAAAATGTTGTATTTTAATTCAAAACATCTTTTTAATATAATTTATTTATATTATTAGATTATCTTTTGAATTGTTTTTAAAGTAAAATTAGAATATATTTTTACCATTTAATCTAATAGTGGTTATTAGAATTAATTTCACTTTGAAATCAGACTTAAACTAGTGTCAATCTTTTGATACTTATTGTTTCATAAAAACACGCTATTTGCTCTGACAGTGGGAATTAATTATTAAATTAATTAATGAAACATATATGTTTTGAATTTTGTAAAATATACATCATTTTTGAATTCGGAATATCAAATATAGCTTAGGGTGAAGTTTTGGTATTTTTCTGAAAAACTTCAATTTTTGGTGAATAGTGAAACCACTAAGTGGTACTTATAAAAACTAATTTTCCGTTTAAATAAAATTTTACCACCTATGTGTTTTGAATTTCAAAAATCTGACATACATGGCTGTCATTAAGAAGTAAAATGTGGTTCAATTTAATTAAAATAATTTTTTGGTGAATAGTAACTTTTAAGTTTTTAATCGCGATTAGAGGTAATTAATGTAGTTTAAGGTAAAAATAATGTTTTAATAATATGAAATGACCTAGACACATGTCCTAACATTATTGGATGTGTCATGGCCAACAAAGACAATCCATGGGTCAACTTGGGGACCCCATGGAGCCACTTTGGTAGGAAAATGACATAAATAACTTTATATTTAAACTTAAAATAAATATGTCACAAACTTGAGTTGTTTTACTAAAAAAATATTTATATGGGGTTATAAAAGTCATATTTCTGACTATAAATAGTTATTTGAAATATAAAAAGATTTACTACATCATAGTATTTTTTTAGAATTTTTAGACATTAAATAAATTAAATTATTTATGACATCATGATGATGAATCGATTACCTCATTAATGAACGATTTAAATAAAGTGAAAAGATAATGTAAAATATAAGACTTACACTTGTCAAAGACCTATTGGATGAGTATATTTCGAACCCTTATCACCTTATCCTTGAATTATATCAATCTGGGACCTTTAAAATCCTAAAATCATTTTATAATAAAGTAAACATTTATAACTTTCCAAGAGTGCCCCTCCTCTCCTCTTATAAAAGGCCCCCACCTCTACCACCTTACACACACCTCTCAAGCCTTTGGCTCAGCCAACCCCTACCCATTTCATCTCTCCAAATACCTCTATTCATCATTGAAGCCTCACTTTTGGAATAATCCTTTCCAAGTAAGCCTTTGAACTCAAATCAAAGAGAGTTACCCGATTTAAAGGTAGTGTCCTCTCTTGTGTTCTTATGTTTTATTTTGCTTCTCCAACCCTCTAAACTCTTTTTATTCATTTATTTTGTAACAAATACAGTATCTTAAATATATTAGTATGTTGTTATAAGAATCATTCGAGCTACACTTACACACACATACATCTAATGGTTAAAGAAAATATTGTTTCTGTGGATGGTGAATTTCTGCCTCACGAAACGATGATTGTTCAACACTCATATAAAACCTTCAAAGGCGGCCATTAAGATGTCACTATATTTATATATGATATATAATATTTTTATGTTTTACTTAAGATTCTGTATTTTTCTTTTCTGGCATACCATTCTGGTTTCCATTGTGGGTAAACACGATAATTTCATTTTAGGAAGTGCGGACTACCGCCCCCTTAAAGTGATTTGATTCGTTAATTCCATATGTGGGATGTATAAAAGATGGATTTAAAGCTATTATATATGATTTATGTTACATATAAATTATGAATATAATTATCGAATTAAAATATACATACCTCTCATTTAGTTTTAATTCCATTAATATGACATAAAAATGAAAGTAGCGTTCATGCGTACGTACGGCTTACCGTCTCCATGAACGGTGCATTTCATTTCTTACCTCTAAATGATTATGTAATATTATAAATACATGTATATTCTGGATATATATGATATATATTATATCCAAATCATTACTATCATTCTGGATATAATGAACCTTTGACCACACAAACAACATATAATTGTAAGAATTCCACTTTCGACTTAAGAACCAAATATCGACAAAACTAACATCATTAACTTAAATGATTACATAATGTTTATAACATGGAAATAAGTGATATAAAAGGAATAATAAACATGAAAAAGGTTCTTAATAAAGTATAAATTAACTCAAGTTTATTATTCAGGATGTTAAAGAACGATCGAGTCAAGTCGGAACTGAGGTAAGGGATCCTACCCCTCTCTTTCTTTTTAAGTACGCTCTTTTATGTCATTCTATTTAAGCTCATATTTCTTATGATTGGGATTTTATTTTATATTAATCCTACTTTACTTTTTATGTTCATATGATTAGAGACCCTATTTTCTCTCACCAATCCATTTTGGAAGTTTTGAGTGGCGTCGTTAGGCTGCCGAATTTTCGTAAGAGATCTAACCTCTCTCTTTCTTTTTAAGTACTCTCCTTTATGTCACTTCTTTTAAGCTCCTCTTTGTTATGATAGGGGATGTTAATTTATATTCCTCTTTCTGTATATTTTATTTTAATATGATGTGAGACCCTATTTTATCTCATCAATCCATTTTTTTGAAGTTTTAAGTGGCGACGTTAGGCTGCCGAGTTTTCGTAAGGGATTTCTCATCTCACTTTTATTCCCGTGACATTTATGCTACGTTTTCCACTATTTTTTCTGAGTGGTGTATGTACTGACCATTATTATACACTTTTTTTAGTATATTATTATTTATGGGTATTTACATCTTCATTGTATGACCCTTCTTCCATGGGGTGTATGTCTCGAAAATTACCCAACTCGGTAAGGGGACCTTTCACCCTCCTCTTTTTAAAAGACTTCTTTTGTTATGTCTTTTAATTTACATCTTATTATGTTGGGATATGTTCTTATATATCCTTATTGATGTAAAGTTTATGTCCATGTGATGAGATACCATTCACTCTCTCATCGACTAATTTTCTTGAATTTTGAATTAACGCCATAAGGCTGTCGAATTTTTACAAGGGAACATCTTAACCCAATTTCAATTTCTTTGGGTTCAACTTGTACTTCTTGAACATGTCATCCTATGAATATGTGTGAATGACCTCTGATTGTTTCACACTTAATATCCACTTATATTAGGTGTATTTGTATTTCTCACACATAATTATGTGATAGATTTATCCTTAATTTAAGGATACCATCTTTATAATGGATTCCATCTCAATTTACATTTCCATTGAGACTTCATTGTTGTTATGCACCAATTCACTCTTATATGGTGTGTATACTGACCTTTGACATATTATATCATGAGTCCCTTTATTCTCATGATATTATAAAGTTCGGATTAAATGTTATTCCGCAATTATTTGTATTCAAGAGTCTCTCATTTTGTTAAAAAATCTTTAACAAAAAATATCATTTTAAATGTTTTAAAGATTTATTATTCTAAATATTTATCTCTAATGTCCATGTTTTCAAAATGGTTGTCAGTATTTATTTATATAGACATTAATGTTTTAAAATTATTATTCCATTAAAAGTTTGAAAGTGGTATGGGACACTTTGATTCAAAAATCACTTTTAAATGGTTTTTGAAAATGGATTGATTAATTCAATATCATGGAATTACTTATTCCGATTGAAAATGAAATGTTGTTATTGAAAAGTTTATATTTTCAATATTTTATGTGTAATTATGGTACTTGGACATTTTACGGGTGGTTACATGATAAACCATATGACGGGTGGTGCCGTGAATACCAGGATGGGTGGTTACGTTATAACCTCCAATGCATTGGGTATGAAAGTCGGCCGTATGGCTATTCCATTAAGTATGTGTAGAAGTCGACCATATGGTTATTCAATTTAAGTATGTGTATGTCCCAAGTTACATTTATATGTTATGTTTTCATTATATGGGTTTTATGGTAATCTTTTGGTTACAAAAGCGTAAGTACTGATATTTTATTCAGTGAAGAGTTTTTACTACTTCTTAAAGGTGAAAGGTATTACTTTGATAAAGTATACATGGTTTACTTGTTGCTTTGAAAAAACTAACAGTTTTCATTCTTTGTGTATCCCTTGCTGAGATTTTTATGCTCACCCCAAGTTTTTTTGAAATGTTTTTCACAGGACATAATGTGGAACGGGGTCAAGGATGGGATCAAGGGAAAGTCATGCTATCTAATACATTGAACTAGACATATTTCTTTTTAAGAGTTTTTATTCTATGGAAATTTAGTAGAAGTGACTACTTTGTAATCTTTTGAGATGTAATAGTTATGTCCTAATTCTCTAAAACTCTAAACCTAAAAAGATCCTCAATGTGAATTATTCATTTAATTCAATATTAAGTAAGGTTTAAGGTCGGGGCCTTATACTGTAAATCCACAAAATGTTAAAATATCGGAGTACCCCGACTAAAAACTCAGTTTTAGAGGCCTTCTAGGAAACTTTTGGCCTTTAAAAAACCTTGAACGGGGTCCCTCGGGGTCACAACGACGTAGATCTCATCTCAGGCTTCGATTTGATATGTGGTATAGCTCAAACGGACACCCAGATCAAAAGTTATGCTCGTTTGAATTTTGAGTGGCGTTTTCAACATATTTTGGATCTTTTTTTTATTTTTTTAATTTTTTTAGTCTTCAAGTTGTTATTAAATTACTATTACTAAATAATTATTATAAAATTATTAATTAAAAATATTTTTCAAATTTTTTTATTAGCCATTTTCACTAAATATCTTATATGTTAAGTATAATAAGTATAATGTATATTTATACTTATCTAAAATATATTTAAAAATTATATATTATATTTATATCAATATAACTATATTGATATATTTCTATATTAATATATTATTTTTAATTAATTTTTTTTGAAGTCGAACCCTTTATCATCTCTTTTAAAAAAAGCGCTGATAAAGCCCCCACCCCTTTATCAGCGCCACTAAAACAAGCACTGATAATGGAGGTCCCTTTATCGGCGCTAGAAAAAGCGCTAATAAAGGGGTGGCACTGGCCTTGCCTAGTTTCGTGGTAGTGCTAATGGGGAATTGGTCACACCAAACAGCACCACCAAGAACTCATATTGGCTATACCGACATCTAAAGGCTTTTTTCAGTACATCCTCATCTCATACACAAATATGATGATAGTCAGACCTAAGGTCTATCTTTAAAAAGCGCATTGCTCCCTTTAGTTGATTGAAGAGGTCATCGATTCTCAGCAGTAGATATTTGTTCTTCATAGTCAACTAGTTCAGGTTCTAGTAGTCCACATACAGTCTCAATATCCTCTATTACTTCTTGGAAAACAATATTGGGGATTCCCATGGTGAAACACTGGGCCTCACGAAGCCCCTCTTCTATAGGTCCTCTAGCTAACCCTCAGTTCATGCAGCTCTGTGGGAGCCATCTAATATGTTGGTGTGTAAATAGGTGTTGTCCCTGGGTATAGGTCAATATAGAATTATACCTCCCTGTGAAGAGATAATCCTAGAACATATTCCAGAAATATTTCCTTGTACTCATCCCCCACTACAGTAAACTAAGGATTTGCCTCATCCACTACACCGACTGTTATGTCAGCCAACTAATTTGTGATCGGCTGCACCCTCCTAAGTGTGAGTCCATCCTACATTTCTTGTGTCTCCCTTTCTCTAACAAAGGAAAAAATCAGTCCCATCTCCATGGACACACTTCACTTTGTACCTAAAACAGTCAATCTAAGAAAGGAATGTGGATAACCAGTCCATACCCAGAATAACGTTGTAAGGCCTTGACACCACTACTAAGAGATCACAGCCAAATATCTCGCCTCCAAGAATAATATCACACTGCTGGAACTAGTGTGTGATCATTTAATCTCCTCCTGTAGGAGTCTATAATCATAAGGATCAATCCAATGGATCCACCGGTATCTTCGAGCTCCGAACAAGGTCTGTGGAAAGGAAAGAGTGACTAGAACTTGTGTCTATAACAACTGTAGCTAGGGTGGAGAAGACACAGATGGTACCTCTAATAATCATTGGAGTATCGGGATAATAAGACTCTATCACCTAAAGTTGGGTTCATCCCTATCCACCGGCTCCTGATGCATGTGGTGGACCACTTTAGGGCATTGGTGGTAGTACCTCGAAGCTCCACCCACCGCCTTCTACTCTTCCTGCTCCCCTGCCACATCCTCCACCCTGCGGACCACCCTTCTCAAACCTTTTCATCTGCCTCGATGGTCCCTCAATAGCCCGCTGATCGTTTTTTTGAAGAGTTTGGAAATCACGAGCAATGTGCCTCCGAATGCATCATAATTAGAACAACCTTTTTTTATGACTCCCTCTATCCTAGGAGCCTCGTACCATAGACCATGTGTCCTGGGTTCTCCCTCTAGAAGGCTTTACTTATTTGTTTCCCTACATATAATTCTTGCTAACCACTACTGAAGGCTCTGTTATGTGGTGTCTACTGGTAGCTCCTACTGCTGTCGCCCACTCTACCATAAATCTATCCACGAGCAGAGCTCACTCCAGTACCTCATTCTGAGTAGGTATGCTAAGGGATATAATTGATTCAATGATATATTGGTGTAGTCTCTAATCGAAGGTATGGTCCCTAAATAACATTTCTTTCACCATGTCGGTGGAGTAGCGAGAAATATCTCTGAATCTCATCAACTGCTCTGCTACGGACTGGTTACCCTACTGTAGGTGCAGTAGCTCCTGTATATGCAAAGAGCATAACATATCTAGAAATAAATCCCTGAATATGCACTCAAAGTTATCCAAAGAAATATTCATCTCGTTATTTTTCTAAATCACTAAGCTCCACCATCATCCCACTAATCCCTGTAGAAGGCTCATGACTAGAACTTACATCTGATCGGTCGGTGTCCTCATAAGGTGGAAGACACATGTGACCACCTCTAGACAATTTTCAGCTACCTAGGGGTCAGTCTCACCCCTGAACCTGTGAGGTCTCTACCTCTGGAACTCATGCAAAACACTGAGCCTGCGTGCATCCTCTATGGGTAGCGTTGGTAGAAACTGCTGATCGACAGGAGGTTGTATCATTGGTACACCAATCGGTGGGGATATCTCCAGTACTGGCCCATGCATTTATGCCTAATCACTAGGAATATCATCCTCATGGTAATGCAATGGAATTATAGATGGATGGCTGTGTGGACACATCCGGAAGATCAATATGAACCATGGTAAATAGAGTATACTTGGTGAGTTGACTCAAGAAGGACAATAGGACACACTCAAAATCTTATATGATGCATGTACTATTTATTTCCCTGAACTAGTGTTTCCATGTACCGAGTCAGAAAGTAGTTGTCCAGAGTCCTGGTGTATGGATACATGATCCACTGCACCAATACTGGAGTCCCTGTCCTGAAATCTGAACTCAAACATTTATCATTGTTTCCCCAAACCAACCTCACAGACTCCCATTCCCAAGGTGTAACTAATCATATTCCTTTGATACCACTCTATCATGACCCATCCAAGAGGGGTATTTTCCATGACTCTCCAAGCCCGCCTCTAATAGGCTAGGGGTTGGTGACTGGAACCAAGTATGCATATCACTAACATGGGAGACATTACCTATGTACCTGTACACACACACACAATACAAAAATTAAAACACTAAGTATACCAAGCATGAAAACCACTAAGGATAACACAAACAAAGTGAAACTGAAAGTAAAGTAGAAAAGGGATACCAAGGTGAGAATGCAAGCCCATAAAAAAGGAAAAGTCTATAACATAAAAACTAAATCTCGTCCTCAGAAAACACTACTTGAATGGTATGTGAAGGGAATTTTTTTGAAGTCGTGGGAGTATGTCGCATCTATCTAATCTCACTGGGCACCACCCAATATTGGACCACCTAGGTCTGTCAATAAGTTTTCCATATTTACAATTCATGACATGTGTAGGAAAATCCTATGTAGGGGTGAGTAGAATAGTACTCAGTAAGAAGACATGTAACTAAAAAGAAAACACCACAAAGGAAAGCATGAGAGAATAATATTCAGCTAACACAGGTATAATTCTAAAGCATGAAAATAAATATTACCATATGAAATCATATAACACTCGATATTGATGAGGCACCTAGTCTTGTTGAGACTCTTTTTCTGAATTAGTCACTTAGACCTGAGGAGTCACTTAGACCTGATTAGTCAATTAGACATGATGAGTCACTTAGACCTGATGATTCACTTATACCCAAATAGAATTAGACTTGAAGTCATGTATCCAACCTAGCTTGGTGGAGTCGGCCGGTTCGCTCCACCTAGGATGCGGCAGGTACTGCATCCCTGTCTGATCAATATTTGGTGGCCACCGCATTTGATGTGGTGGTCCGTCGCGTGACCACACCGCCACGGTTTTTATGGTGTCCTGTCATCACGGTCCAGTTAGACCGCAACCCCCTATCACATCTACCGAAGCCTGTCGGCGACCCTTGTCTGCCGCCCGCTACAGTTGCAATGGGGATCTCTGTAATCGGTCGTTGATCTGATGTGCCTCCTTCCCCAAGTATTCACTATCACCATGGTGTCCAGTTTTACAAACCATGATAACCCTTGCGATCCATGAGTCGTCTTCTCCACTATCATGTGCTCCAAATTGTATCATCATCGATCTAGGGGTTTTCCACGTTTAAAACCTCCTAGAAAGATTCTGACACAAACACAATGGTCCATCGGTTAAGAATTCAAGATAGAGAGAGATCACCATGAACACCCAAGGAATGAACATTAGCCTTATTTGTTTGACCTTCGTTCATCATATTAGAAAAGGGGAAAGAAATCATACTAATAACCACTAATGTTCACCCCTTTCAAATCTTGAAGCAACAATATCTATCCCACATGAAAGATCAATCTGTGGATTATCCTATTAGTGGGTTGATCTAAATTTTTTATTTATAAATAAAGAACAGGGTAAATGAAATCACATAAAAATAAACCACTACATTGGATTGGATCATCTATTGTCGTGGATTTGTTGTTATTGGTAATCTACTGAAGATAAATCTTGATCCACACCTCCATCGTCATTGGAGAGATCCTTTGAAGAAGTGGGGTGTTTATTGTCATTTTTTATTCATTTTTCGTCAATGTTATTCCTCTATATCCACATGGAATTCCACCAGGATCATGCACTTGATCCTGTTTGCATGTCAAGCTAATAATTAAAGAAACGCATTTCAATTTTTCTGTTATGCTCAGTTGCAGCGTCGCCATGCTATTTCATTTAAGAAGTGAAATATCTAACTTGTAAATGCGTTTCAACGTCACTGTGGTATGTTTAAAAAAAATAAAATAAAATAAATTCATAAGTTTTATTTTATTTTCTTCATTTAAAATGTCAAAAATTAACTTTTTCCCTCGACCCATGTCGGTCGAGGTAAGATACCTCCTAAGGTAAAGTTGGAATTATGGACGCAATAGTGCCCTCATATTTTTTATCTGGTCACTGGTTTAGAAGTTACTAAAACTACACACATGGGCTTAAAAAGTTAAGGCATTTATTCTGGGCACCCTGGGCCTCGGAATCATGTTTCATCTCAGCACCCGGTTTCGAAATAATCCATATAATTTTTTAAAAAAATAATGGAAATTATAGAAAATTACATTATAGAATAATAATTATATATATCATATAATATATGATGGTCTTACGGCGTTTTATTACCTATTTATTAACAATTTCGTGTTTATATCGTGTTTTGGGCAATAACTACTTTGTTTTTTGTGTATGTTTTGATTTTTTATTTTTGGTATTGTTACATTAATGAAGGTTCTATATTCTCAAAAAAAATTATCCATGATATAAATATAATATATGTTCATTATATATGTATTTTTAGTAATCCAGGAAAGTTATATATAAAAAATGGAATACATTTTTCATAAAAATGGTAGGTTATAGATACGCATGAATGATATTTTCATTTTTTTAACGGATGGAACAAAAGAATGGTAAATAATAATTCATATTTATAGTATAATTATGATTTAATGTACATACTATATATTTATTAACTTAAACGTTATTACATTCCATGAAAATCATTAGTGAAAAATGAATCGCATCGCTTCACAAGGCGGTGGTTCACCGTACACTACACTGACGTTATCATATCCCTTATATAATGAAAAGTATAAAGGTATATGTGATATCATAATTATATAAGTATAATTATTTTATAAATATAATATATATTTATTTAATATATCCTTATTACTATCCAATTAAAATAGAAATGAAAAACACATCACATCAGTTCGTCTTGCGGTAGTATGTCGTATACACAATTCATGTTATTATTTTCTGAAGTGTTATAAGGTTAGATGGTGGGTGTTATATTATAATTATAGCAGTAAAATAATATAATACATATATATATATATATATTCTTAACATTAAATCCATCATTATATCTATCTATTATAGGTGGTGATAGAAAATGAATAATATCAGTTAGTGAGGTAGTAGTCCTCCATACACATGATTGACAGTTTCATTAATCATTTAATGGAAGTAGAGATAGATATAGGTTATTACAATAACATAATCACATATAAGTATATAGTATATATTTGAGTTATTATATCATTATAGTTTAATAAGTTTAAATGTGGTGGAATAAGAAATAAAGCAAAAGCACATGTTTAATACTTTTACCTCTTCTTAGAAGAGCCGCTTTAGGTTTACACTTAAAGATTTATTAGGAGGGTTTTCTAATCAACATAATGCCTCTGGGGTGACTATAGGGAATTAAGAAATTTATTTTTCATATCTTTCCTAAACAATTGGGTTTTGGAAGTGTAAAGAGGGAAGGAGATGGGGTGGCCTTTTATAAGTGGGGGAGATGACATGCTTGGAATTTCTGAAATGAAAAAGGTTTTACCATGTTTTTCATATGATAAATTAATCCAAAATGTTTCATTATAAAAATTTATTGGTGAAAAGGTCTAAAAATTTCTATTAAATGGGTGTTAGACAAGTGTCTAGGTTATTTTACCCCTTATATTTTTTGTTTAACCCCCAATAAATCAGTTTTAACCTTAACCACAATAATTAATTTTTTACTATTTTCACAAATAATTATGGTAAAAAATTCAGTTTAACTTATTAGATAATATTAATTATACTAATTAAAAATATGGAATCCATTTTTATAAATTCTATTCACAAAATTGGAAAATTTTAACTTAAAATTAAACCCACAGAGTTGATGAAAATGCAGTTTTCCAATGAAAAAAATTCAAATGTTTAAAAAATTATATAAAAATTCAATATTAGATTAATTAAAATGAATTAAATTGGATTTATAATTATATAATTTAATTAATATTACTTTTAAAACTATATTAAAATAATTTTTATGTTTTTAAATTCCTAAAAAAAATAAAAATTCTTAATAAAAACCAGTATTTTTCTTTATTCATTGAAAACTATATCTTTTTAGAAAATTCTAAAAAATTAACCCGAAAATAATTTTGAAATTATGATTTTAAAAATTAATATAATTTTTTAAAATCAATTTTCTAAAATTTGGGGGGAAATTATTTTAAAATAATTGTGCAAAATAATACAAAACTGCTTTTTAGATAAATACATTTTTTAAGAAACAAATTGGGTTTATTCTAATATTAGGTTTAGAAAACACATGAGATGAATGTAAAAAATTAGATTGAATATATAATATATAAATTTCATTAAAATAATTCATAAAAAGTTATTTTTTTAATTTATTAATGTAAAACACATTTATACACAGAAAAATAGTTTTTGAAAAAAATTAATTTATTTTCTAATAGTTCTTATTTTCATTTATAATTATTTGGTAACAAAAGAATTAATTTATGTACATGTGTAAAACATATATTTTCATAAATTAGTTAATCCTATTCTTATACACCATTCCAATGTCTAGGTAATAACTATCAAATTAAATAATATTATTTTAATAGAATCTCGTGTTTCGTTAAAACTTGGTGTTTCGTGTAGTGAAAGATATCAAATAAATTAAATTTATTTAAAAAAAATTATTTCATAAAATTTTGGGGTGTTACATTATACCCTCTTAAAATGAATTTCTCCCTTGAAAACTTTTAATATGATAAAAATAAATGAGGATACTTCTACCTCATTATATCCTCAAGTTCCCATATAGCTACTTCAAGCATGTGGTTTTGCAACAAAACTTTGACCAGGTGAGTGGTATTTCATCATATCACATTCTCTATATGGTCTATAATCTCTAAATATTATTACTTATAAGATGTATAATTATCTAGTGGTATGACCTCTGAGTTCAGTACATGTGAAGGATCAGGTATGTACTAACTCAGGAGGGATACATGGAACACATCATGGACTTAAGAAGGGTTTGATGGAAGCACTGTTTTATGGGATGCCATCCTAATAAGATAAATAATTTTAAATGTATTGATATACCTTATTATTATATTTTATTTTTGTTATAATAAAAATGTAATCCTTTGGTTGTGCTTTGATCAATTTCCACTTCATTTCTTACTCCATGAAATGAAGGTGATTTTTTTATGATAGAAGCACTAACATATCACAAGATTCATAATATAATGATAAGTCATTACTTTAATCTCCAGTTATCTTTATAAAAACAATTGGTGAATAAATAATCATATCATTAAGTAATACATTAATCTCCAAAACCTCATCTAAATTTCAAATTAAACATTTCTATAAATGGTAAACCTTTTGATCCTTCCAAAATTCAAAATTTATAACTAAGGTCACTAAATTTCCCAAAATAAACTTAACATTAATCTCCCAAATATCAATAAGTAACACTTAATGGTCACATACCAAATATGTAAATACTATAGTCATATATTCTATTGAATCATGGTAATAAGCAAAATAACCATAATACCTCAATGAAAACATACAAGATTCCTCATTGCTAAAATAAAACCACATGTTATTGAATATATTCCATAAATATAAGAAATTTATAAAATCAATCAATTATAACATATACCACATTGTTAAAAAATCATTAATCAGTTTTGGGTTCATCAATATTATCATATTTACTTTATCTATATTGATCATCTCTTCATCCAAACTAAACACCATTTTATCGATATTAGGAATATATTAAGGGTTGTCTTCCATTAATCATGTGTTTTCCCTAAAATATCACATTATAATTAAATAACTTTTCTAGGTCATTAGTACTATTCAATATATTATTAAAAAAACATAATTCAAAACTTATACAAAAATAATCCTTATATATTTCATTATTCATATAACATAATTCTTGAATTCCCATACACAAAAAAATTCAATCATTCCGCTTCATTCTTAAACCATTAACTAGGATTCATCATCTTATTCCTTTATATCACTTTCCTATAATATGAAATATGAATTGTGTATTAACATTAACCTCAATTTAATAATACTTCTCATATTAAACATAAACAATACTATTAGATAATCTCATACCTTTCATATTTCATTCATGGTCTCTTGATCGTCTTTAGTATAACAATTTCTCATACCATCTTGTTAATTGTATTCATGATCTTTCCCCTATGACATTGATTCATATAATTCTCATACTTTCCACATTTATAACATTAAACCATTGATGATTCCTTAAGTAAACTATCATTCTCATCCATTGTGCTAACAAAACTTTTCATTTTTCCTTAGTAATTGTTTTCTTTGTCTCCTTATTTTCCATACTCAAAACATCTTCTTGTCCCTTTGATGTATCCCCTTATGTGTTTCTTCCCACATTATCAACATATAGGGAACTAAGTCTTCTTTTATACATGGTATAAACCACACAAGATCTCGGAAAACTCTATCCTTCTCTTCTTTGGTGAGTCCGAGAATTGGTTGAGGTGTAATTTTTTAATCATATGTCATGAAATATTATTAAGAATAATCACAATATCATTTACTCCAATGATCACCCCATTTTGTTTCTCATAAACAAATTTTCTATCACTTTCAAATTTAACCCAGTTCTATCTAGTTCCCACCATTAACTAAAACCAAAATTCATAGTTTGAGAAACAATAATCATATTGGGAAACTTCATAATCATGAAAAATAATTTATAGTATTTATAAATCATGAAACCTTTTCAATATATGACATTTTATATTTAACCTAGGTTATTATCCAAATCCTTCATAATGGTTCATAAGGAGTTTGTGAATTCCTAAAGTATGTCCCCTGGGAGTGTCAAACTATCTATAGATGAAGGCTCCTTGTCTTGCACTAGGTGGCTATCAAGTCCAAATCAATGCACATTTTCAGAGTTATTAACCCTAGGTACCTTTGTGTTAGAGCCACATCCACTTGTAGTATCTATAAAGATATATAATTTCCCAAAAAACACTCTCTTTATCCTTCACAAATATTCTATGATATTTTCTTGTACTTATACTTATCCTTAGGGATCTCACAAAAACAATTACATCCTATTTTGCAAAGGTTTAACTAAACCTTTCCTCTGATACCAACTATAGAGTCCCAAACATCTCATACATGGGTATTATGTATTTTTAGAAGAATATTCATTAAACTAAATAAACACATGCTAGAGTATTGAAAAGGTATGGTGCCTTTGGAAACTTGGAATATTAAAAAATGGTTTTATAAGATTTCTACATCTTCTCCCACTTAGTTCCTCATAACTAGAACCCTTATTATACACAACACACATAACACTTATCATCATAACCAAGGAAAAATAAACATAATAAAAGGTGAGATAAAATTCTCAGTATGGATAAATAAGGGAAATATGTAAACATAACGTATGAATAGAGGTATAAGAACATCATCATAACATATGAAAACCATACCCTAAATATCAAAGATCAAAATGAGTCATGGCATAAATTTTGGTAGTTTATAGTACATAAATCATAAAAAAATCAAAGAACATGATCCATGAGATCATAACATAGATATAAGACAAGGGATTGTGGAGTACACATAAGCATAGAAAACCTTTTTTAAGGCTACCCACCAAGACATTAAAAACATGTTATGATTGGGATAACTGCCCATGTTCTAGATTCGGGCTTGAGATAACCTCCTATACCCTTTTTCAATCTTGGGATAACCTCTTGTGTATCCTATGATATCATTGAACATTAATCATTACCAAATGAATTGGAGGGAGATATTGGTCTCAACCTTCATTTGTTATAATATACCCACCATCCTTGGTTATAATGTAAAAATGATCACACAATAAAAATCATTCATACATTTTCCAAAAGAACATAAAACATTTATCATATCAGAACTCATGAAAAGAAATTGGTCACATAAAAATTTCACCATATAATAACCTCTAAATAATAATAAAAATTCATAATCATTTCATCATTTCATCATATCATAACCCATGGAAAAACAAGTGGTTTTCATAATCATTTTATCATGGCATAACTCATGCAAGATAAACATGTTTTATAAACATATTATAATCGTAATAATAAATCATTAAATATAATAATAATAATTGTATACTTGGATCATATCCCCAGTAAAGCATATGTAACATCGAAGGATGTCATATTTCATGGAAATTGATTTTAAAAATGAAATTAGTTAGAACATTACTTGAGAAAAATAATATTTCAACTTAGGAAAACATTTTTTAAAACATAAAACATTTTAAAAAATATTTTTCATTCAAAATAACCTTGGAAACTTATAAATACTGAAGATTAAAATTTTATTATTCAAACACTTTTAAGTAAAAATTGAGAAACCATTGGTTCAACCAGAAAAATAAATAACAGTCATTTAAGGATAATTTAAGTATTCCATATTTAATCTCCCTAAATAAATTCAAAGAGATATTGTTTACCTAAGTGTCTAGTTCATACATTGGAATATCATCAAACTAAAAAGGCCAAATTTTTCCAAGACTGGATGTACTCCCCAAGGATGATCTTCCTGTTATTTAATCCCCAAACTAAGATCAGGTCATTCTTGTTGATCCAGGCGTACTGCTTATCATTGAGAGTCACCATTAATGCTCTTCCCATCATTCTGGTGGATTCTTCATTAGTAGCATTGACTGACAGAACCTATTCGACTAATTATTCTTCTTAGCTCAAAAGAAATTACAAGTATTGATCAAGTATATCACCTGACTTCCACTACTGATAAGTGGCCTTGTGGGAAGGACGTGTATCAGTTTCCATATTCTTGGATTTCATCTTATTTACTGATCATATCTTCATTGGTAATGGAAAAAAATGAGTAATCCTTCCTCTATTTATAGATTCCCTTCCATCTTTAATTTCTTCTCAGGCTTGAAATCCTACCACATAGAACCTCCTCCTCTGTTTCTCCTACTAAAAAACTATAACGGTCCTCACTGGAATCATTCCTGGGGACTTTCTTCCCATCCATGGAGGTCATAACCGGGTCTTTTTCAAACTCCAAAACTATATAATCAATCCCTTTATGACAGTTAGCATGTTGAACATCAGTTCTCAGGACACCATCTTGTGGAACTAGTCCAAACATTTTAGAATCCCTCGGGTGCACTAAACCCATATTATTGGCCTCACCAGTAGTATGATTAGGGTGAACCTCGTTCACCTCAACTCCATAAAGGTGATCAGGGGAAGTTGTATTCATGTCTAAACCATCTAAGGAGGCCTCTTTAATAGTAGAATCCTAAGACATTCCCCCCACTAATTCATGTCTCAACCCTTAAACCTCAAGAAACTGAAAACGGTTGCTGACTCTAACATTTTGACTAGTTCTTCCCAGTCTCACCCCACTGGTTGTCTTCATCGAGCCCGTATTTCCTTCACTATATGTAGGTTGACTTGAATTTTTGTCACTTATAACCCAACACTTATCATTATATTCCTTTCCATTTACCACTCCCATTTTAGCCTCATTAGAAGTCTCTAAAATTTCACTCCTTGGGCTCACAGTATTAGAAACACACTACCCTCCAAGATCATGCTCTAGTTTATTAAATATATCAGCAACATTTGGTTTAGGGGGATTTGATTATGTCTCCTTATCTAAATGGTTTTCTTTAATTGGTAGGCTAGTAGTGGTATTATCAGACCCCCACCCTCCTATGAGTCCAAAAGGATGACCTCTGATTGTCTACCTCTTTTGGAAAAAACACCACCTTGAGTAGGTTCCTCTAGATGTGCATCTAGACCATACCCAGCTTCTCTTCCATGGGTCTTAACTTTGGTTTCCAATCATGCATCCATATTCTATGAAATATCCATGTTTTCATGCCAACACACTACATTGATATGACATAATACTTTGCACCGGGATAAAAAATCCACCAAAGACTCAAAAATCACCAGTTGTCTATATCAAAATTCCTCTATAATTATGATCCAAACAAACTCAGTTGGAAATCATGAAATATAAAACCCCACAAAAATTCTTGGAGAAATCGGATGATATACAGATCTGATTCTTCTATCATATCAGAGGTACTGACCAACAAGATTTCCTAGCATACAAATAATAGAGGGATTTTGGAAAGGAAGCAGAACCTTAGGGAAACTAACCCAAATCACGGTGGTGGGAGTATCTCGCTTCATATGAAAATAAAAATTACACTTAAATAAGATGAATGAAAATCCATTTCAAATGTGAGGAGCACCATACTAAGCATGGATCAAATCAACTTTCGAAGTGAACTGGACCATCGTTGTTTTATTATCAATGAGATCCAACTTAATGCGGTCCTAAAATCCCTAGGATCCAAAGACAAACTATTAAAAAGCATCCATCGATGGATGAATTTTTTTGAAATGATCTATCAGTGTCAAATTTAGCAAGGATGAAGCTTCAGTGAACTCCGGTTGCGAGAGAGGGATCTATGGTAATCCATTGAATAGATCGGGGACTTTAGGTCTAAGAAAAATCTTTGGAAAGGGGGGAAGGTATTCCGGATTGGAAACTGGGGATAAGGGTTGTGGTCGAGTGCCCTAGAAGGATGGCAGAGGCCCCTCCCCCGCCATGGGGGGAGATACTACCTCATTATCCATCACCATCTAGGATAGGAAGATAGAGTACCATGCCATGGAAACCCTCAACCTTTTTGGAAACTTATAAAGGAATATTTAAAAATAATTTAAAACATTTATTGAGTAAAATATACTTTTCACATTGAAATAATATTTTTAGAACACATAACTTTTACAAAATAATTTTTCTTTCAAAATAATCTTGGAAACTTATAAACAAATCTTTAAAATTCATTTAATTTCTTTAGGAAAATATCATTTCCAAATTAAAAAACATTTTTTAAAACATAAAACATTTTCAAAATCCAATTTATTTGAAAATAACCATATAAAATTGTAAATTATTCTTTAAAAATAATTTAAAACATTTGTTATAGAAAATATCATTTTTAATTTTAATAAAAACTTTTAAAACATAAAACATTTTCAAAATCCTTTTCTTTGAAAATAACCTTTAAAACATATAAAGGAAGCTATAAAAAAATTTGTAATCATGAATTAAAGAAATTTAATTCATGTCATACACATTAAATTTAACACCCTAAAATTATAAAATAATAAAATTGTATTCAATAGCATATATGACATGCAACACTGAGCTTAAAACCCCATAAAATATATTTCTTTATATTTAATCTCTTTGATAGCTTACAGAACACGAAACCATGTGTCTAAATGAACCGTAATATAGTATACCATTATAAAGTATCCATTAAATTGGTGGTTATGAATATTACTAACTAAATTATGAAAATTATGGCTATATATTTATTATAAATATAATAGTAATCAATTAAAATAAAAATAATTTTTTTCTAAAAAACTGTCTTTTTCTAAAAGATGGTATAGTTGTGCTTTTCCCACATAATTTAAAATTATTTTTTAAAACTTTTATAGAATTTATATGAAAAACTAAACTTAATTTTTGATATCATAATATCAAAAATATATTATGGGTATTTTTTGTATTTTTTTGAAAAGTTTCATTTTTTGATGAATAGTGAAAAATACAGAATTTTCATTGAAAACAGCCTTTTCATTTAAATTATTTATAATGATAAATTATATTTTAAATTATTTTTAAATTATAATTTGTTAAATTATATGTAATTAATATGATTTATTTTATATGAATCTTTTTCATATTGGATTTTAATATAAAAACATTATAAACTTTAAAAAATTTCTTCTTTGAAAACCAGTTTTATCATCGCATCTGTGGGATTAATTTTAAATTGAAATTTAGAACTTATATGAATGAGATTTAGAAAAAATGGATTCCATATTTATAATTATATAAAAAATATATTTTTTGAAATTTTAAAATTAATTTTTTACCAAAATGAATAGTGAAAATAGTAAAAATTAATTATCATGGTTAAGGTAAAAACTGATTTTCCTAGGGGTTAAACTAAGAAGATAAGGGTTAAAAATGACCTTAAAATATTTAAAACACTGATTTTATTGTCTTAATTCGAATTTATCTCTTCTAGGATTTATAATATATCATTTTGGAGGATTTAAAAATGGTAAAAATGTGGGTATGATTGATTTTTTTTTAAAAATTACAAGTGTGCCACTCACCACACTTCTAAAAGGCCACCCCCTCTCCTCTCCACTTTAAAACATAAAACCATTTTAGTTCATCCAATACCTGAAAATACCTTCAAAAAATCTATACCCTCATACTATATGCCTTATTTTGGGCATAAATCAAACCTAGGAAGGATTTTGTTACAAAACTATAAATAATACCTGAAGAAGTGGAAATATTCAATAATGAGGGTTTTTATTTTATTTCTTCCTCCACCTCATTAAATTATTTTTAAACAATGATTATATAATAACCTTAGTATATTAAATATGATTATATGTTGTTATTTTAAGTTCATGAACTAAAAAAACCTCCACTTCCATCAAATGGGTTAAGAAATCATCATTTGTGTGTATGACAGACTACTACCTCGTGAACCAATGTCATTCGTTTTTTCCATTACCAAATTTCATGAGTGGGTAAGTTGATGGATGTAAATTATATATATGATATTTATAACATAATTACACCTATTTAGTAATAATATCCTATATACCTTATTACTTTCCATTCCTTTGGGATACGATAATGTCGATCATGTGTACGGCGGACAATCGCCTCATGAAGCAATGTGCTTGATCATTCACTAACACTTAACATGGAAGATGATAAGGATAAAGCTTCTTATTATATGTGATATGAATTAAATAATTATAATATTCATTACATATTTATATTTTTAAAATATAATATATATAATTTTCTTTCTTACCCTGAAAAATGATAACATCATTTGTGTATGTGTTGACTACCGCCTCTATGAAGTGATGTGACTCTCTTCTCATCACCACACCACATGGATGATATATATAAGTATATTTAAATAAATAATATGGTATTTATGATATTATTATCATTATTTAATGATAAAATATTACTTATATTCTTTCCATATTAATCATTGAAAAATGGAAATATTACTCATGCGTACATACGACATGCCATCTCTATGATCGTAACATACTTAATTTCTCAATACCATCATTAATGATTGGTATTAAATGTATATTTTATGTATAAATATTATAATTATTTCATAATTATTATTCTATAGATTATTAAACTGGGTAATATGTGAAATAACAGGGTCATTAATGGAAAAATATGCATGAGAAAATAAGGAAACTAACACCCTAAACAAAGAAAATAATGAAATATTATTAATGAATGGGTGATAAAATGTTATAGAATTATAATTTATGAAATTATAAATATTAATATTCTGTAATTTAATAACATTTTTAAAACCAATATACAATCATTTAAATCATGTTCAACTAAATAAAAGTGTGATGTAAGGTATTTCGTCTCAATTTACATTCCATTGAGACTTCTTTGTTATTATACACCAATAAACTTTTATGTGGTGTATAGACTAACCATTTAACATGTAAAATAATGATTCATTCATACTTCATGGTATTTTATGTTTCAATTTTAATTATTTTATCCAATGGGATTTGACATGAAAATTACCAGTGGTAAAAGTTATTGTACAATCTCACTTTGTTTTGTGATTGTTAACTTTCTATTGAAACAATCACTTTCATGTAATCATTTTTAATTGTACATTAAATTTATCTTAAATATACATATTATTTTATAATGGATATGATTTTTTCCTAATCCTTATACAATTTTTACATATTGTGTTTACTTTGGAATTTATTTTCTTAACTAGGGAAATATTGATAAATTAGTATCTTTTACTCAATATGGATATTTAATGATAAGGAATATTTTTCATGAATTAAATATATTATTTTTTATGTGAATAATGATTTTTACCTGAAGTGATGGGTGGTTCCTATTATAATATATCCCATCTATGAATTATTATTTACCATGAGGCAAATAATTTGGCCAAATTAATTGGGTTTTTACCTATAGTTTAAACTATCTTGTGAAAGGTATTGACAGTAGATTTATCATGATTACTAAGATCATAGTGTCTAATAATTAATAATTTAATTCATTAAGAATTCAATTATTATTTTACATGATATTTTCACAATGATATTATCTCTGGATTCATTTAATTCTCAGTTTATAGATTAAATGGCATGAGTATTTGATTATTTAACTTTCCATGTTGATTATGCCCTATCTATTCATATAAAAAAGTTAGTTTAATGAAATGTGTATTCATTTATTTATCTTTCCATGTTGTTTATGATTATTATTCATGATATCCTCTTCTATACTTAACCCCTAAATATAATTTGGGATCACTCTTATTTTGTTTCATTCCCCCAGGATATGAAGAAGAGATCATTGAATGTGTTTTCAAGGATGAGGTTCATTTTATTTTGTTATTTATTATGTTTTATTTCATATTAACAATGTAAAAGGGTCGTCATGTATGTATATATTTCTCTAAAACTACTAAATTGGTCAGTCTTTCAGGATTGGATTCATTGTATCTATGCCAATGTAATAAAGTAATTCACCATCTCTAAGCTACTGGGGTCAGGTTGTTATAATTGGTATCATAGGATATTTAGTATAAAACTTGGTAAATAGATTTATGAAAACATGGATTTGGTAATATAACCCTATGATAAATATTGAAGATTATTATTGAAGAATATCCTAAAGTTTTTGTAAGGTAAATATTATTTGTTTTTTCCTTACAATACATCCATGTCTGGATACTACAAGTGGATGTGGTTTTGTTACAGAGGTACATAGGGATAATAACTCTTAAAAGGACACATTTGGATTAAACCAATCACTACCTAGTGAAAAAAATAGGCCTTACTATGCACCTATTTTGACACTCTTGAGTTATTTTCTTAGGATGATTCACATTTTATATACAAACCATTTTGAAGGATTTGAAAATAAAGATATCCCAAAAATAAACAAATTTTATAATTATGAGATTAAAAATGCATAAATTTTAGTTTATGATAAGTGTTATACCATATTTCAAATTATACATTATGAGTTAGAATTCATAATTTTTTAATCTAATATTGTATAATCCATTTTTTAAAAATGGATCCAAGAAGGAAGAAGGGTATCAATACTCATGACCAATGTAGATATTTCCCTATTGAGGAAGCCAATATATATTGTATTGGAAATGAAAAATTATAGCTACATTATAGCATCTTAATGAAGTTATGAAAAATAACCTTTCCTAGATAGAAGAACTAATTCCACCGAGATATTCTCTTATGTTGGATCACTTTATGCAACAAAAAACCCTATCATTTGGATGGACAACTAATCCAATGGTATCCAAACAATGGATTAAGTCTCTAGAAAAGATATTTATGGTATTAGGATGCAGTGAAAAGGAAAATGTTATACTTGAAATGTCGTTTCTCAAAGGATATATTGATCAATGGTGGTTGTTTATCTAAAATACTAGAGAGGAAGAGGAGATAAAACTCATGGTATTAAAATATTTTAGGGATACATTCTTTGAAAAATATTTACCTCATGGGAAATAAATTAAGATGAAGAGAAAGTTACTTAACTTAATGAAAAATTAAGAATAAATTATTATGTAGTATGAATCTACATTTATAATGTTATCTAGGTATGTTATGGATTGCATATACAACATGGAGTGCAAGATTGTCCATTTCTTTGAAGGGGTTAAGAAAAATATCTAGAGGGTGTTAGTCTCTCAAAAATTTTCTTCATATGATGAAATATTTTTATATGATATCAATAAAGATAATTAATTATCAAAGTATTATATATTTTAATGGAAGAAATAGGATAAGAGGGTGGTAGAGGAAAATAGATAAAGGGAAGAAGGGAAAGAAGTATTTTCCCAAATGTGATAATTGTGGAAAGAAACATCACGGTACCTGTTGAAGGGAATGGGAGTTTTCTACAAGTTTATAGAGAAAGGATATAATGATCATTATTGTAAGGGAATGAAATAAATTTCTATTGTGTAATGATTCCATTGTAATGATATGGGTCACTATGAAAATAAATGCCCTAAGAGTCATGGTAATATACCTAAGAAGAAGCTAAGGGATCAAGGTCAATTTTATGTTATTGATATAGCTGAAGTGGAATAATTAATGTTCATGTGCTTGGATTCAAGAATTATTTCATTATAGTATTTTACCAATGATATCATGTGCATAAGAATTATGAAATGTATAAGGATTGTATTGCAATACCTTTTCATTAAGGATTTTAAAGTCTATGTTGAACGGTACCGATGACCAAGAAAAATGAATTGTTAGAAAGTTTAACTTCTTGGAAAACACATTATTGAAGGAAATATAACCCTTAATATGTTTTGGATATTAAGTTAATTATTTTTGGATATAGGGATGTTTGATATGGATAAACTAAATTAGATAGTGCTGACTATATTGTAACTTATTAATAATTTGTTGGAAAAGCCATTTATACTATCATTGATGGAGATAACAGTATCTTTCGTTTTAAGGAATATATCTAATAACTTGTGTTTTATTTAAGTAATAATTAATCCAAAATGTTTTCAATAAGGTTTTATGGTAATTAAAATTATTACCATGTTTCAAGAGAATACATGATCAAGATATTCACTTATATGTAATGTGACATTAAGATCCACTTTATTTTTTATTGGGAATATAATGTTAATTTAGTGACCTTCCTTCAAAAAATTTGGACTTTGAATTTGGACAGACATGTTTTATTAGAGACCTGAGGTTAATTATATATGGAATGGATTAAGTTGTACTTTGGGTGTTATTGGATAACTTTTTATAACCATTTTTGTTTTATTAAACATTTATTTAATATATTGTTACTATTTTATGGATATTATGATCCATTAAATGTTAATTTAATTTAGTCGAGCATAAAATATTCATTTTGGGATATTCATTTCTTGTAGTAATAGATGAAGTAAAAATTGATCGAAGCACTGCCAAAGGGAGATAAAAATATATCACGTAAGTATATTTCTTTAAAATATTAGAGAGTGAAATAATTTTTCAACTCTAGGAAAATGATATTTAAACAAAAAATATTCCTAAAATCATAATTTTTTTTATATCAATGACCTTATTCACACCTCTTTTTTTTATGGGTTTTTGGTTATTAATTTCTTCCTGGCCATATTCTCAATCACTCTTCATCAGTATTTGGGTGTTAGATTTCTCTTATATGTCCATGTTTTCACTTCCCACTAATGTTATTATATATATAAATTAGTATTTTTTATCACATAATACCTTTTTTACTTCCATTTATCTCTTATTAAGAGGATATTTTATTAACCCTATCTATGATGTGGGTTTTCAACAAAAGAATTTTCAAATATCAAGCCCTTGATTATCGAGACCAGTTTTAATTTGTAAGGAAAAATTTTATTTAAGTTGGGGAGAATGTAAGACCCTAAAATTATAAAACAAAAACATTTATTCAATATTGTATTTGATACAACACCAACCTTCAACAAAACATTAAATATATTTCTTTAAATTTAATATCCTTGATAGCTTGTGGAACACGCATCCCAAAGTCTAAATGAACCATAATAAACTATATCATTATAAACAAGCCATTAAATTGGTGTTTATGAATAGTAATAACTAAATAATGAAAATTATGGTTATATATTGATTATAAATAAAATAAGAATAAATTAAAAGAAAAAAGAATTGTTTTCTGAAAAAAAAAATTGTTTTTTCTAAAAGGCGATTTCGTCACGCTTTGCACACATAATTTAAAATTAATTTGTAACACTTTTTGAAAAATTATTTGGAAAAAAAATTATTATTTTAAATCATCGTATCCAAATTATCTTAATATAAATTTTTTGAATTTTTATGAAAAGTTTCATTTTTTGATAAATAGTGAAAAAAACTCAATTTAAATTGAAAACTGGATTTTCCATAAAATTATATATAAGGTTAAATTGTATTTAATTTTTTTAAAGTATAATTATTTTAATTATATATAAATTATTATAGTTTAGTTCATTGGAATTATTTTCATATTGAATATTTATATAAAAAATTTGTGAACTTTTAAACACTTTCTCATTGAAAACTCACTTTCTCATCAAGTCTGTGGGGTTAATTTTAAATTAAAATTTTCCAATTATATGATTAAAATATAGAAAAATGAATTCAATATTTTTAATAATAATAATTTATATAGTCAAATAAGTTCAAATTAATTTTTTACCAAAATTAATAGTGAAAATAGTAAAAATTAATTATTGTAATTAATGTTAAAGTTGATTTACAGGGGGTTAAACTAAGAAGATAAGGGTTAAAAATAACCTAAAAACTTTTACAACACCCATTTTATGGAAATATTTAGAAATTATATCTTTTATTTCAGATAATGGCCCATTATTTTGGATTTTTAATGATAAAAAGGTTAGTATGATTTAATCTTTTCTAAAAAATACAATTGTGACACTCACGTTACTTAAAAAGGGTCACCCACTATAATATCCACTTCAGACATTCAAACACTTTTTTATAAGAAAAAATCTGACCAAATCACTTAAAAAATTCCCTCCCCTAATAATAAATTCTTTATTTTTTCATAAATCTAACCTAGTAAAGCTTTTGGTGAAAACCTAAGGAGGATAACTAAAGAAGAGGTAACATTCTTCAGTGAGTGTTTTTGTTTTATTTCTTCCTCCACCTCCATCAATTATTTTAAAAAATTATGATATAATAAACTCATTATATTAAATATAATATGAATTTTTTATGTTAATTTAATTACCTAGAACCACCTCCACTTCGATCAAATGGGTTACAAAATTAACATTCATGTGTATGGCGTATTACCGCATCACAAACTAATGTCATTAATTTTTTCATTGCCACATTTTACGATTGTGTATGATGATGGATATAAAGTATATATATTCTATTTCTAACATAATTATACCTTTAGAGACATTATATCAAATATAATTTTTTTCTTTCCATTCCTTAGGGGATACAATATTTTCGATCATGTATATAGTGAACTACCATCTCGTGAAGCGATGTGATTCATCTTTCACTAATTCTTAATATGGAGGGTGATAAGGATAAATTTAATGATTATGTGTGATATATATGACATAATTATGATATTAATGACATATTTATCATTATTAACATATAATATATACAATTTTCTTTCTTGTACTAAAAAATGATGACATTGTTCATGTATATTTGGATTACCACCTTCATAAAATGATGTGACTCTTTTCATTTTTTAAAAATATTTTAAAGAAAATTTTTAATATTATAAAAATATTTTTTAAATTCATTTTTAACCATATTTTATTTTTTTATAAAATTTTTTAAAATTAATTTTCATGTTTTCCAAAAATGTATGTTTGGATTTTACCAAAAACATGAAAGGAATATTTGTTTTAATTTAACAATCATTCCCCTAGTAGCTATGAGCCGATTTCATACATTATTGCATTAAAATTGATACAAATAATAAAATCCTAAAGAATAGATTGGTTTAGAAGTTTTGGAGAACTATATACAAACATGATACCCAGTTTACATTGAGGATAGACTATAAAACATAATACAGAAAAATGAACTGCATCCTTGAAAACTCATTCAATGATTTCTTCTTCATATGTAGGGGAAAGTAAAAAAAATAAGTGTGAGATAAAATTCTTATTAATGGTTAGGTAAAACAAAATCTATCATGAATTAATAATCACAATAAACAAGGAAATGTAAATAAAATAACACACATTCCATTCAAATAACATGATTGCATGAAGAGATAAGGCATAATCAATATAGAAAATTAAATAATTGAAAACTCGTGATATTTAATCAATAAACTGAGAATGTAATACATCTAGATATAATATCATTGTTAAAACCGCATGGATAATAATAATTAAATTATTAATGAAGTAAATAATTAATTATTTTACACTGTGATCTCAGGGATCATGATACACATATCATCAATACCTTTCAAAATATATTTTAAACTATAGAGGTAGAAACCCATTTAATTTTCCCAACATATTTGACTCATGATACCTACTGATGCATCAAGAGGATATATTATATCAGGACCCATATGTCACTGTAGGTCCAAATCAATGCTCACATATAAAATAATTAATTTAATTCAGGAAAAATGTTCTTTATCATAAAATATCTATATTGAGTAAAGGATATTGAGTTATTAATCTTTCCCCAATTAATCAAATAACTGTAAAAGTAAACACCCTATGTAAAAATGATATATGTTATAGTCAATAATGATATTTATTATAAAATAATATGAGTATTTAATATAAATGTAATGTTAAATGAAAAATTATTACTAAAAAAGTGATTGTTTCAAGAGAAAGTTAACAATCAGAAAAGAAAGTGATATTATACAATAACTTTTACAACTTCATAATTTTAAAGTTAAATTCTCTTAGATTAAATAATTCAAAATGAAACACAAAATACCATGAATTATATCATAAATAATATATTATTTCCTTAAATATACTTATATATATTATCCAAGTAGTGTAGAGATGAAAAGAGAGTCACATCACTTCGTGAAGGTGGTAGTCCACACATTACATGAACAAAGTTATCATCCTTTGGTGAGTGAAAAAGGTAAGAAATAAAATGATATATATCCTTTAATAATGATAAATATGTTATTAATATCATAATAATAACATTTATATCACATATATTCATTAAATTTGTTATTATTTTCTTCCATGTAAAGATTTAGTGAAAAAGAATCACATCGCTTCATGAGACGGTAGTCCGCCGTGCGTGTGAATAAAGTTATCGTGTACCATACAGAATGAAAAGTAAAAAAGGTATATAAACTATAATTAATATGAAAATATAATTATGTTACAAATAGTATATATATACTTTAGATCCAACATCAAAACCAATTGTGGTAGGTGGTAATGGAAAAATGAATGACATTGGTTCGCGAGGTGGTAATCTACCATGCACATGAATGATGATATCCTAAACCATTTGATGGAAGTGGAGATGGTCGTAGGTAGTGAATGTAACATAAAAACATATTAGTATATGTAATATACTTATATTATTATATCAAATGGTTTAATAATAATTAAAGGAGGTGGAGAAATAAATAAAATAAAAACTCTCATTGATGAACGTTACCTCTTATTAGGGTAAACTCTATAGGTTTGCACCAAAAGCCTTACAAATTTGAATTTATACCAAAAATAAGGCTTATAGGATTAGAGTATAGAACTTATAAAGTCATTTGGGTATGTTTTTTCTAAAGTAAAATGGTTTTAAGGTGTAAAGAAGAGAGGAAAGGGGGTGGCTTTTATAAGTGAGGTGAGTAGCACACTTGTAGTTTTTCAAAAGGAAAAAGATTTAATCACATTTTACTCATGAAAAAAGGATTAAAATGGACTATTATATATAATTAGACATTATAGGGTCTAAATAGGGACATAAATTATATTTTAGATAAGTTTTCAAGTTATTCTAACCCTTATGTTTTTTGTAACACCCTGGTAATCCCATTTTTACTTTAAAAGTGGTAATTATGTTTTATTATTTTCACTACTAATTCTAGTGAAAAATTTAAGTTGACCATATTAGAAAATATAAATTATTCTGATTAAAAATATGGAATCCATTTTTTCAATTTAAATTCACATAAGTGAAAAAATGTAATTAAAAAGTAATCTCACATACGTGAGGAGAACCCTTGTTTTAAAAGATAAAATGTTCAATGTTTACAAAGATTTTATATCCAATTTAAATATGAAATTGATTAAAATGAACTAAATTATATTAATAGATATAAAATTGACTTCATTTTACTTTAAGACAATTTTAAATAAAATTATAAATTATAAATAATTTAAACAAAAAGGCAGTTTTTAATTAAAATTTAGTATTTTTCAATATTAATCAAAAAACTAATCTTTTATAAAAATATAAAAAGTTAAAAATATGATAATTTTTATATTTTAATTTAAAAAAATGAATTTTATTTTACAAAATAATTTTATACAAGTGAAAAAAAATATTATTTTTCAAATAAAGAATTAGAGAAAACATTTTTCGAGAAAATAGTATTTTTGAAACATATAAAGAATTTATCAAAAAAATAGTACTTTTTTATCAAGATGTTTTATTTATATTAAACCATTATACTTAATATTTAAAAAAATATTGTTATTCATATTTATAAGTTTAATGGACATGTTATAATGTTTTCTTTTAGATAATATATCATTGTTCTGTTAAAATTTAATGTAGTGTAACGGAAGCTAAACCCAGTATTGTTTGTGACATAAGCTTAAATCAATGTTGCATGTAACACATGCTATCAAAGAAATTTAATTTGTTTGAAAATTAATAATTCAGAAAAACTCAATGTGTTACATTCTACCCCACATAAAATTAATTTCACCCCTAAAATTTATAACACTAATGCAAACAAATGATGATACATCTGCCTTATTATTTCATCAGGTTCCCATATAACTTCTTCAAACTGGTGGTTTCACTAAAAAACATTGAATAGTTGAGTGGTCTTGATTATTTTAAATTTATTTTTTGGATCAATAATATCCATCAGTTTTTTATCATAAGAAATATCATGATCCAGCAATACAACCTCTGATTTTAGTACATGTGATGGATCAAGTATATACTTCATCAGGAGAGATACATGGAACATATCATAAACATGATATAGGTTCTGTGGAATCATAATAAAATAATATATGGTCCTAATATGATCAATAATTTCGAAGATACCAATATACCTTGGTCTTAGTTTTCCCTTCTTTCTTCTTTGGAGAAACTCAAAGAAACACCTTCTCACCAGCTTTAAATTATAAATCACATAGATGATTATTAGCATAACATTTATATCGACTTTTTTTTTCCCTAACATGATGCTGACTGGATCTGACCTTCTTAATCATTTTATTAGATATCTTTGGTTCTAATAGCTTTCTTTCTGCAAATTCATTCTAGCGTGTTGTAGTTATATACTTATTTTCATATAGGTCTTTATAAGAAGTCATATAAATGCTCGATTGAAAGATGTTGTTGTAAGAAAACTCAACTAAAGGAATTTTTGGATCCCAACCACCTTTTAAATCCATAGAACAAGATATTAGAATATCCTATTAGTTTTTAATTGTTCTCTCAAAACTGACTATCTATCTAAGGATGTTATACAGAGATGAAACTCAACCTTGTATCAAGAGATTAATAAAGACTTCACCAAAAACTCATGGTAAACTTCACATCTCGATTAGATACAATTGAATATGGTACTCTAGGAATCCTTATCACTTAATTAATGTATATTCTATAAAGGGGATGTAGATGGAAATCTTCTTTTATAGAAATGAAATGTTCTAACTTTGTAAGGTTATCGATTACAACCCATAATTGTCTCAACATCAAAGATAAGATAAACCTTAAAGGTTACTAGTATCTCTAATAATGTTTCCTCAAAGTTTAAATTCATTCCTCCTAAAATAAATTTTTGACTAAAACATATAAAAACCAAAGGGTTGTATTTCTATAAATATCTCCTAAAATATCATTAATCTTGATAAAATTCCATCACATAAAACCTCAAAAATGGTTTTAATGACTTTGAACTTATGATCAATCATAAACTCGTAAACTTGTGATGGTATCTATAACTCTTAATTAAATATTACATGGATACATTTACACTTTCAAATGTTAACTCACCCTTTATTCCTTATATAGGATCTTATAAAAAACATTTTTATTAGAATATTGGGTTCATCCTTATACCGATAGAATGTAAAATGTGATTTCATTATTCCAGAATCCATGTAGGGGAAGAAAATAACATGAAATTTCACTAAAATATAAACAATAATTATTTCATAGGGCTCATTCATATAAAATCAAAAATTAAATTACCAACTAATAATGGGAGGATAAGTGTAACTGAATTATCATGATTCACTTAATCCATTGTGGTTTCATAATATTTCCATTTATCCTTTGTCTTCAATGTTGTTATGGCTTTTATTCCACATTAGACCTTGGATTGGGGCATTGATTCTCATAATTCCTAAACTCCATGCACATGAAACATTAGAGTGTGGGTGGTGCATTCTATTGAGCTCTCTCTCCATTCATTTTATTAACTGAACTCTTCACTCTACTTCTATATTCTTTTTGTTGATGTTCAGGCTTCCAACACTTGAAACACCTCCTAGTTCCTTTTATACACACACCTAAGTTCTCCTTCCCACAATTTTGGCAAGTAGGAGTTTGAAAATTTGTATTCCCCCTATGTGACATGTCATTGGAATTTACATGGAACCCTATATTCTTTTTCTTATCACCAAAAACAATAGGGTTTCCAACTTCCATTTACACTTTTAGTGAACATAGAATGATTTGTTTATATCATCCAAAGTCCCTTATGTTTAACACCCTTCGTATATTTCGTTTCAATCCACTGATGAATAAGTTAACCTTACATTCAATATTAATGATAATACCTAAAGCATACCTAACAAGTATTTTAAAATTCTCTTCACAGGCACCAATAGATTCATCATCCTTCTACTTTAGCTCAAGGAATTTTTTCTCAATTTTTTGTATTAATAATATTAAAAATGTACTTATTAAAAAATAATATTTTAAACTTATCCCACTTTATGGAGTCAATTTATTCTCATTACCTCATATTATTAATAGGATTCCGCAATTAATACACCTCACATTACAAATGGTAGAATTCCACAATGAATTTTACATTCTATGAACATTAGAGAATAGAAAATTTATTTTCAGTGGTAATGATCCATTTCTAAGAAACTATCGGATCACCCAAACCACTGAAATAAGGTTGTAATTTCTTCATTAAGGACTCAATAGAAAAATTTTCCCTCTTATTACTATTTGGATGTCCAATAGGATTCATATATTTAGAAATTTCTATGATCATATCTATAATATTTTCATTCTAGCTCCCATAATCTATGGTTTATTAGGAGAAAAATTATTTCATTTTCTATCACATTTAGCATTAACATGATTCTTTTTTGTTACATCCATTGACTAAAACTATAACTCATATCGTGAGAAACACTAATCATATTAGAAAACCACATAATCATGAAAAATCATTCATAGGATGTCTAAATCATGATACCTTATTTTCAATCTATGACACCTTATATTTAACCTAGGTCATCCATGGTCATCATCTATTAAAATTATTCATAATGGTTTGTAAATAAAATTTGTATTAACCAAATCATATCTTATGGTAGTTTCAAACAATGTGTATAGTAAGTCTCATTATTGTGCACAAGGTGACGATCAAGTTCATCTAAATACATTATTTTTGGAGTTACTTCCCCAATATCCCTCTATGCCAGAGCCACATCTACTTGAAGTTTCCATACATTGATGTATTGTTAAAGAAACTACAAAATATATTTCTTACCAAAACTTTAGGAAGTTATCCAATACTTTGACTTATTCTTATACTAATCCTTATAGACATCCCAAGCCATATCCTTTGAAATATCCCTTAGGGATCTCACTAAAGTTTTCTCATCCTAGTTTCCAAAGATTAACTAAAAATTTACTATGATACCAACTATAGAAACCTGGACTTTTCATACATGAGTATTTCATATTTTTAGTTTAATATTCATTATAATATACAAACATGCACATAAGGATTTTAATAGTTTATATCCTTTGGAAACTTGTAACACAATATTTTTAATTCAGGAAATATATTTAATGACTCTCATAAAGATATTCCTATTTAGTATTATTTATAAACATACCCTACTTAAAACCATTATTCATAACTTGAGGAAATATATATAAGAAATGGTGAGATCATATTTTTATTAAGGATAAACATGGGAGATATATAAGCATAACATAAGAAAAAGGGTATAAGAAAATGAGAATAACATTTTAAAACCATACCCTATAAATCAAAGATCACAATCTTGAGACATGGTATAAAGATTGGTATTTCATAATACATGACTCATAATATAATCAAATAACATTATCCATAATAGAATAACATTGTCATAAGACTTGGATTTGTGGCGTACACTTAAGCATAGAAAATCTTATGTCACGGATACCCACCAATACAATCATAACATGCTAGGATTGGGATAAACACCTATGTACTTACTTGAAGCTTGGGATGACCTCCCATGTACCCTCTTTCAAGATTGGGATAACCTAATTTGTACCCTTTGAGCTCATATAAAAATAATCATTACACAATGCATTGGAGGGAGATATAGGTCCCACCCATCTCATAATGAAAACCATATTTATGTGTTCTACAAGATCATAAACCATTAATCATATCATAACCCATGAAATTAAATGGGTCTCATAAACATCACATCATGTCATAACATATAGAAAACACATGGTTTTCATAATCATTCATCATTTCATCATAGCATAACTCATGAAAAGAAGTGGTTTTTATAAGAATATTATCATGGTATAACAAATGGAATAGAAATAGGTTTCATAAACATCATTTCATAATAAACATAAACCATTTATAGAAATAATAATAATGTTATCCATGGATCATATCTCCAATAAGGAATAGGTAACATTAATGTATTTCAACTTAGATGGGAAATTATTTTGAAAGGAAAATCACTTGGAAAGTTTCATGAGGAATATAACTTTTCATTGAAAATAACTTTTTAAAACTAATAATTTATAAAATAATATGGAAACAATTTTCTTTGAAAATAGACTTGAAAATTTATAAAGGAATCTTCAAAGAAAATAATGGTTATAATAGAAGGAAATTTTATTCATGCCGTACATGTTAAAACCAATAATCCTTTTATATATTTGGAAAAATCCAAATGTGTATTTTTTGGAAAACAACATGAAGATTAATTTAAACAAAATTATAAAAATTTCAAAAAAGGGTAAAAATAAATTTAATAAATAATTTTAATAATTTTAAAATCATTTTTTTATAATATTTTCTAAAAATATGGTTTTGGAAGAAAAATGGTTTTTGATAAAAAAGTGATTTTTCTTAAAAAAATATTTTGAACTCTTAGGTACATAGAGAGAGGAAAATGAAGGGAAAATATGTATCCACATGAAATAAATATAATAGAAGAAAATAAATTAGTTTCTTGAGATATGGATCATAATATTTCTTCATTAGAAACATAATCATAAAAAATCCTGATAAATAATGAGATTGTAACATAAAATCTTTACCACTTTGCTAGATTTGAATTTTAAGCCCCATAAAAGAGATATCCTAAAATATAAATGTAAGTTCACATATTCTTTAGGTTAATAATCATAAAATACATTCTTGGTTAGTATATACACTGTATAAAAGAAACACATGATGAATACAACTTGTGCCTCATAGAAAATAAAAGTGAGATGGAAATCACTTACTGCATTAATAATCTTTTGAATCATATGAACCATTAAATAATTGCATAAAATTTAAATTTAAATATCATTAAAATAAGGATATTCATGATATAACATGTTATAGGGGAATAATATACACCACACAAAATTAATGAGTGGTGAATTTTCATATGTCTCTGAGAAATAAAAGAGAGACTAGAAATACCTTATTGTAAGTCTTGACCTCCTTAATACTCATTTGAGCCTCATGTATAATAAATATAATTTTATAATACATATATTATAGAACCATACTTTCATATATCATACAATATATGATTTATTGATTTTATTTTATTACCCGTATATTAACAATTCCAAATTCACATTTCAGGTAATTGCCACTTTTCTTTCACATATGTTTTCATTTTTTATTTTATTCATCTTACTTTTATCATGGTTCCATAATGGAATAATTATCATATTTATTTATAAATTATAATTTTATTACCAATCATGAAATGTGGTTTTGATAAATGAAGTATGTTGTGGTCTTGGAGATGGTAGGTCATATGTACGCATGAGTAACATTTCCATTTTTCAACAATCATTATGAAATGAAGGTTAGTAATATATTATCTGTATAGAATTATAATAATATCATAAATAAAATATAATTTCTTTAAATATACTTATACATATCATTCATGTGGTTTGGTGATTAAAATAGAGTTTCATCACTTCGTGAAGGCGATAGTCTACACATTACATGAGCGACGTTATCATTTTTTAGTGAATGAAAAGGTAAGAAAGAAAATGATATATTATTATTTAAAAATGATAAATATGTCATTAATATCATTATTATTTCATTTATATCACATATATTCAATAAATTTATCCTTATTATCTTCCATGTAAATCATTACTGAAAACAAATTGCATTACTTCGTGAGGCGGTAGTCTATAGTACATCGAAACGACGTTATTGTATCCCCTATAGGATGGAAAATAAAAAATGTATATATGATATAATTACTCCATATTTATAATTATGTTATTTATTTCATATATATACTTTCTCATTATACCAAACCATGAGATTCAGTAATAGAAAAATGAATGACATTCGTTTGTGTGGTTGTTGTCCTGCGTACACACAAATGATGATTTCATAACCCATTCGATGTAATTGGAGATTTTTTTAGGTCATGCCATTAAAATAAAAATATATAATTTTATTTAATATAATTATTTTATTATATAATCATTATTTAATAAAAATTTAAGTAGTTGGAGGAATAAATAAAATAAAATTCTCATTGAGGAGCATTACCTCTTTTTCGGGTAACCTACTTATGTTTGCACCCAAATCCATCCTAGGCTACCTTTATGCCTGAAATAAGGCTTCTATGATGATATTAGGGAATGTGGTATTTTATTTGGGTGGCTATTTTCCAAAAAAAACTTTTTATTGTGTGAAGAAGAGAGGATAGGGGGTGTCCTTTTATAAGTTAGGTGAGTGACACACTTGTAATTTTTCAAAAAAAGAGGGTGTACCCATGTTTATCTCATAAAAAAAGATAAAAAATTGAATTTTCAAGACTTATATAATATATGGTATAAATATGGATATAAATTATATTTTAGACAAGTTTTTAGGTTATTTTAAACCCTGTATGTTTAGTTTAACACCTAGTAATCTCATTTTTACCTTAATCGTGGTAATTAATTTTTTCTATTTTCAAAATTCATTTTGGTAAAAAATAAGTTTAAATTATTATAAAATATAAATTAATTTGATTCCTAATAAATAATCCATTTTTAAAAATTCAATTCACATAATTGGTGGATTTTAATTTAAAATTAATCTCACAAACATGATCAGATAGCAGGTTTTCAAAAAGAAAATGTTCACGAATTTGCAAAATTATTATGTCCAATTTAAATATGAAATTTATTCCAATGAGCTAAATTGTATTAATAGATATATAATTTCATTAATTTTATTTTTAAACCAATTGAAAATAAAATTTGAATTTATAAATAATTTAATCAAAATGGAGGTTTTCAATTAAAATTCAGTATTTTTCACTATTCATCAAAAAAACTTAATATTTTTATAAAATTATAAAAAAATAACCCTAATATAAATTTTATATTCTGATTTTAAAAATTAATTTTCTTTTATAAAATTTATTTTATAAAATTTTTAAAAAGTTATTTTATTATAGTTTACAAAAAAATATAAAAACATTTTTTTAAAAGATAGTATTTTTGAAACAAATAAAAAAATTATCAAAATAATTATTATTTTTTATCAATATGTTTTTTTATATAAAACCATTATAATTAATATTTAAAAATCAATTATTACTATTAATATTTCTATGTTTAACTACTAGGTTATAACAGTCGTGTTTAAATAATATATCACGGTTTTATTAAAACTCAATGTCGTGTAACACAAGAAAAATATAGTGTTACATGTAACAAAATATTAAATCAGTGTTGTGTATAACAAAATCTGTCAAATAAATTTAATTTATTATAAATAATAATAATTAATTAAAACTAATGTTTTTAGAATGGGCTTGGTGGATATATACAAGAAACCAATAATGCTAAACATGACATGAAATCTATTTTGCATGAGGTTATCAAAAGGGCGACCATCAATAGATCATGTGAATGATTTCAATATGGTTAAGTGTTATCTTAAATAAGTGAAAGTTACTTTCATAGATAATTTCTGGTAAATCATTATACTTTCATCTTTACTGGAATCATGAAATTAGAAGGTTATTGTGGTTAGTAATACTTATGAAAAGATAAATGTGGTGTTCAAGGATGTCTTGAATTTGATCCTTAATGAGGAAATCCAAATAATGAAGCTCTAAGAAACTTATCTTAATACACTAAATTATAATATAAGGGGATTATCAACTCGTATAATAAATCATCGGCAATAAAAAGATAAATTAAGAGAGATAAATTGAGGAAATTTTAATAGTAAAAGACTTACCTGATGAAATTATGGGAAGAATGGACATCTCTAGAGGAATTATATAAATCAAAATGAATTCACTGATAGAAATATTGTGGGAAGTTAAAATTCCATTAACATTATGGAGTGAGGCAACAACCTGCTACTCAATTTCAATGTTTTGGTAAAGTTTTGGGTGGTTTAATCGATTGCATCTTTCCACTCAAAATATGATCATAGGTGAATGATTGTAATATCCTGAATTTATAAATTTAATAAAAACTATCTTTTTTGATAATTTATAATTTTTTTTATATGAAAAATATAATTTTCAACAAATATAACTTAACAAATTTTTTAAAGGATTTCCATAAGGGTAAAACACCAGTTAACACATTTGAATATTCTATCAAATATTTTCAAAGTCAAACACTGAGTTGGTGCAAGATTCTAAGTCCCGTAAAGGCTCAATGTGGATGGAATAAAAATATTAAATACATTATATTACGTGCATGTGATTTATAAAAAATAATTAAATATCTCTCAAGCGGGGTGTTGTATGACAAATTTGAGACCACCATTAGGTTTAAGATGTGGTTTTTATCCTTGGTGAGGTATAAAATTTTTGAACACCAAATGTCTGCTCTGGTTTCTCGTGAGGATAAGTTATTTAATATTTCAATTGTACTATTTTTTCAATAATTAATTAATATCTCTCAAACGGTGTGTTGTATGAGAAATCATAGGCTACTGTTAGGTCTGAAACATGAGGTTTACCCTATGTAGGGTATAGCTTTAATTCACTTCGGATGTTTGGAAACATCACACATGATAAAATCGCTTTTTATATTTAATTATTTATTTTTTCCAATAGTTAATTAATAAATAAACAATATCTCCCAAAAGTTTTGATGTTTGAGAAATCTGTGACCCCTGTTAGATTTGAGACACAAGTTTTACCCTAGGCGAGATCTAACTTTTATGTAAAATGGGTGTTTGGTGTTATTTAGTACTTAAATTTTATTGATTTAATTTAATAAAAAAATGGGATTTACTATTAATCATCTCCCACATAACGCATAGCCCTCCATTTTTGCACACCTAACAATTTTAATCCTTTATAATTCACTCGTTTTTTGACCGAATATTGATGGAAATGCATTAATGGACTGAATCTACTAACTCCACATTTATATTTGGTTGAAATGGTGGATTATTATTGCGTATTAATTTACTTGGCTTCAAAATGAAAAAAATGGACGTGGTGTGGGTATTGAAATACCCAACCGATTCAGCCTTCATTTTTTGTTGGCCCATTGAATCTGAGGGGTCCTGAATCTCTTCTACTATTGAAGCCCCCTCCATCTCCTCACATTTAGATCTCTATCTCAATAACGATGGTGACCACCATGTGCATGACACTCCTCTAAAGGTGAGTTCATAGTTTTTATTTATTTTTATTATTTAATTTATTTAAGTATTTCCATAATTCTCTAAACTATGGAAAATAAAATTGTTGAATAAGTAAATAATAAACCATAGTTTTTAGCAAGGGATGATCCATAAGATTATAAAATTATAATTTGAAAAAAAAATATCAGATAATAATTATGTGAAATTATCAAATAATAATTATGAATAATTATTAAATGATGATTTTATAAAATTATTGAAAGTATAATTGTATATAATTATTAGGTGATTATTATAAAAAAATATCATAATATAATTGAAATATGATAATTTGTAGGGAAAAATTATTAGCATATAATTATACAAATTATTAAATAATAATTGCACTAGATTATTAAAAGGTGATTTTTTGAAAACAAATTATAATAATTTAATTTAGAAATGATAATTTGAAAGGAATAATTATTAGAATACCATTATTTAATTTTTTTACAAGATAATTTTAAGGTAATTATCACATGGAAATATTATAAAGATTATCATAGGATAATTACATGTATTTTCAAAGGATAAGTATAATAATTTTCAAATGATAACTGTGAGAATATCAAAGGATAATTATTAGAATTATTAATCGATTGCCACTATATTTTTAAAGGATAATTTATAAAATTATCATAGGATAATAATTTATCAGAGAAAATTATCTAATATAATTATAAAAGGATAATTTGTAATTAAATTATCAAATATAATTGTAAAGTATAATTTATAATAAATTATAGAAAGATCATTATAAATGATAATTTAGGATAAAATTATCAAATATAATTACAAGTAGATAATTTTTAATAAACTTATAAAAAGATAATTATAAGGGATAATTTATAATAAATTATCAAAAGATAATTATAAAAGTTTGATTTTTATTAAATTTTAAAAACATATTTATAAAGGATAATTTTTAATAAATTATCGAAAGATAATTACAAAGGATAATTTTGGATAAAAATATCAAATATAATTATAAAAAGATAATTTATAATGAAATTGTCAAAAGATAATTATAAGGGATAATTTATAATAAATTTTCAAAATATAATCACAAAAGGATAATTTTTATTAAGTAATCAAAAGATAATTATAAAAGAAATTTTATAATAAATTATTAAAAGAAATTTATAATGGATAATTTATGATAAAATTATAAAATATAATTATAAAAGAATAATTTGTATGAAAATTATCAAAAGATAATTATAAGGGATAATTTATAATAAATTATCAATAGATAATTATAAAAGGATAATTTGTATTAAATTATCGAAACATAATTATAAAGGATAATTTATAATAAATTATCAAAAGATAATTATAAAAGGATAATTTATAAAAAATATCAAAAGTTAATTATTCTTGGGGAGAATATTGCAAGAACATTCTTTGACCTAAATGATAATTTCGAGATTATTTAGGAGAGATAAAATATTACCGCGTTAGATATTTTAATGATATTTCAAGAATTATCCTGGAGATAGAAAGTATCATCACATGTGATATTTTATTTCTTTTATAAATAAAATAGCTGGTTTTAGTTCTAGAAACCCCTGGAAAACCTTGAGCATCGACGTGTTAAAGTTTTTGATAATAAGGTTGTGAAGAAGGATATTCACCATTTTATTCCCTCCTTTTTACATTGATGACTTTTGAGGTTGGACTTTCCTTACCTTTTTTGAATCATTTACTCATGTTTCATTAATATGATTATGCGTAGACATATTTTAATGGTTGTTCTAGATTATGATTTCATGTGGGTGTATGTGTAGCATTGAAAACCTTATGTTACACTTATTTCCCTGAGTACTTTATATTTTATTTATTCATGTTCGATGTTGATCACAGGTATTGTGTGTGCTAACTTACTTATAATGAAATATTATGCTTTCTCATGTATCCTACTATGTTATGTGTGTTTTTGTGGTATTGTTCTTGTAACCCAATGTAGGTGGATCACCTTTACATATTTATCCCTTGGAGGGGGGTATGTATTACTTTTGATAATGACGATGAGGGACTTATGCACTGGGTAAGGATATGATGATTCTTTAGGGATGTCGTATGATGCACTCGAGGACTAGAGAATTCCAAGGGGTATGTTATTCAATGATCAATGGATGATGAGTAGCTCCTTATGCTTAGGGGATGCCGAGAACATAACCTTCTTGATGAGAATTAATGTCGAGTTGCACGATCACACAATGTCGAGTGGCAGGATTCATTAGCCTTGTGGCTAATCCTTGATTCTTATGATACATTGATTGTATGCACTTGTTTAATTGAAAATTCCAATGGTTATGTTACTCATTGACTAGGATATGTCAACTAGCTCTCGATGCCTGGGGATGTCTAGAACATAACTTTCTTGATGAGTAGTGATGTTGAGTTAAATGACCACATGATACTGAGTAGTAAGGTTAATTTGACTCATGGATAATCCTTTATTCTTATGAAACCTTTATTATTCATCTGAAATAGAGCTGAATTAGTTATGTATGGGGGTTTATGGTATCTTGGTTAGAGCATGAGCACTCCATTTTGGATTTTATGTTTATACTTATTACAAATTGATCATTATTATGAAATAAATTATTATACTTGAGAACATCTTGTTAAAGAAACATCGGCGGTTTCCTACTAAGTCATTTATACACACCCTACTTGGGAATTTTTATGTTCTTGTAGATTGAATGGGGGATGTAACACCACAAGCTTCCACGGTATGCTTCTTTTTAAATAATTCAAATAGCTTTTACTACACGCAACACAGAGTTCAAGCGTACCACGACTAGCCATTTAAAGAGTTGTTATGAATAGTATTAACCATGTTTTGAATTTTATATATTCCATAAAATTTTTATATTCATGTGTTTATTATATATGATATAATAACAAATTCAATTTTTTGAAAAAAGAAGTATTTTTCAAAAAATGTAGTTTTACCGCCTTTTAATGGAGAACCCTTTCTAAATACTATATTTGACACTTCTATATATTAAATTTCAAAAAATAAACTTCTTATTTATAAGAAGTAAATAAAAAAATTTGAACAATTTTTTGGTGTTTTTATGAGAACTTTCATATTTTAATGAATAGTGAAAAATACTGCATTTGAATTCAAAACTGATTTTTCATCTAATTTATTTATATTATTATATTATAATTATAATTAGTTTTAAAGTATAATTAGATTCTTTTTTTATAATTTAACATTATTTAGGTCATTATATTAATTTTTACATTAAAATTGTACATAAACCCATGGCAATCTTTTGATAATTTTTAGTTTTAAAAAACCTGTTTTCTCATTTTCTCAATGGGAAATAATTTTAAATTAATTACTACAACTTTGATGTATTAAATATTGAAATATGGATTCCATATTTTAAATTAGTTAGACCAAATTATGTTAATATTCTACTTTTATTTTTGGGTGTTATGAATAGTAACTTTAGTAATTATATTTATTACCATGGTTAAAGGTAAATCAGGTAATTAAAGGTAAAACTATTATTATAAAATTAACTTAACTATAACACCCTGAGAATTAATAAGATTTATTATCTTTAATTTCTTAAATATGTTGTGTTTTATGCAACACCATTATTATCTTGTGTTATACACAACATTGTATTAGCTTGCAGTATATGCAACACTATTCTTTGCTTGTGTTATACACGATTTTAAGATCGTTTTATAGATTTTATTTTATGCAACATTGAGGATAGAATTTTTTTAAAGTATAAAAGAACTATATTTGGATTCTATTATACGCAAGAACAAAGGAATCTTTCACTACACGCAACACTAACTTGGCTTGTGTTACACACAAGAGTGACATTTCTCGATAGCTTACGTGGTACGCAATATCAAGTTTCACTAAACAATGATATATTATTATAATATTATTATGAACTATCCATTAAGAATATTATTAACTAAATTTTGAAATTTATAACATTATCATTCATCTTACACATTTTCTAGAACATGGTTTGAGAATAAAATCAATTTTTTGGATAAAAGAAGTATTTTTCAAAAAATGTAGTTTTTCCACCTTTTGATGGAACATTTATTTTAAATCTAATTTTGGACAAGTTTATAAGTTTAATTTGACAAAAAAAATAATTCTTTTGAATAAGGTTATAAAAATTTACTTTGGATAAATTTTTTATATTTTTCTGATAACTTTCATATTTTGATGAATAGTAAAAATACGCTAAATTTTACTTAAAACAAATTTTTTAATCAGATTATTTTTATGGTTAAATTATAATAGTGAATGGTTTTAAAGTATAAATAGAATATATTTTTACAATTAAATAAAATTTATGTCATTATCATTAATTTTACATTGAATTCATAGGTAAAAACATTTCAATCATTTGCAATGTTTTAAACAAAAACCCATTTTTTGACAATGGGATTAATTTTAAATTAATTACAGCAACTTCCTTGTCTTTAATTTGGAAAAATAGATTCCATATTTGGAATAAATAGGCCCAAATTATTTTAATATGCTACTTTTATTTTCGGGCATTATGAATAGTAAGCACGGTTAATTTTATTTACCACAGTTAAAGGTAAATCAGGTAATTGAGGGTAAAAATAATATTATAAAATTACTCTAACACTTTTCTTAATATAATTGGATGATTATATTTCTCCCTAAAACATAATTTGGTCGAAATTAAATCTATTGGAACCCACTTCGATGAGATTAAGATATTTAATTTATTTTCTTTAAAGAAAAGTGAAATATGTCTCACTCAAACTTTAATAATTAAATTATTTTTAATATAAGGTTATACAGAATATAAATTCAATTATAAATACTCATTTGAAAGATAATTTTTTTTTTCTTATCATGGTAATTTATTTGTAATTTTTAAGACATATATAATTACATTAATAGCTTATACATTAATAATGAAGAAATTATTTATTTAGTGAAAAATAAATAATATAGTTTTTATTAAAATAATAATACCCATAAAAAGGACCCAATACTTGACCAAACCTTATTGGTAGAGTATATTTAAACAATAAGCATGTAAGTGTCTACGTTTTGACCATTTAGAGCCTTATAAAATATATTATGACACTTATATTATTTTATTTTAAATGATGTCAAAGTTGTCACCTTCATAATAAAATAAATATAACATTTAAAACATTGGCTTTTTTTAGAAGATAAATTCAACTAAAAGTATTATTATAAAATATATTATATTTATCTTAATAAAATTATTTTATTTTTAATTTATATGAAACAATTAATTATATTAAATAATTATACAAAAATTTTGTAGTAATTATTTTATTAAGATAAATATCAAATAAATGGTTTTAAAAATATTAAATTAAATATTATATGAACTAATTAATGTCCTCCACGAATTTTCTATATGAATATGACATGTTAGGAATCTATTAAATATTTGTTTTCGAATATATCATCTTTTTTGGATTTTTTTTTAAATTAAAATAAATGAATAGTGTCAAAATTGACACTATTGGTATTTTATAAAAATAACATATTATTAAATTGTTCAAAAATCAAAAAATATTTAAAAATTACAAATTGATGATTATAAGGTCTAAAATTTCATAAATTATCTAATTAAAGACAATTCACACCCCAAAAGTAAGTATTTATATCAAATTAAAATTTAGAATATTATTACCACAAATAAAATTAAATAGATTGAATAAGGATAAATCAAACTTATAAGGTTTAAAATAAATTAAAAACATGTATAAATTTTATTTTTTGATAATATTACAACCCTATATCATCTCATATTCTAATTTGAGTCATGTTTTAGATTTTTAAGTGGGTTTTTATTTTATTATAAATTAATATTTTTTAGGTTTCCAAAAGTGACCCTCTTCTCTCTTATAAAAGGGAACCTCCTCCCTCTCCTCTTCACTCCATTTTGAGCCTTAAAACTTATAAAAACCTAGTAAATTTTCCTTTAAACTTCTATAGAAACATACTAGAGGTATTGGTATTCTTCAAACATCAACTTTAGCGCCCTAAGAGGAGGTTTAGAAGAGGCACGTCGAAGAAGAGGTAATATCCTTTACCGATTCTTTATAACTTATTTCTTCTTATACTTCCTCTATATGAGTTGTTTCATTATTAAGAAATAAGTCCAGTATAATTTGTGTAATTATAATTTATTATGAATATGAAACAACCATATTCTATCTTTTATCCATCCTATTAAAAATGAAATCACCACACGTGCGTACATACGGCCTACCGTCTCCACGCCGTGGTGTAATCTATTTTTCATCACCAACATACTTGGATGGGTATAATGATGGAATAATTAACTATATATGATTATTTTAAAATTATATTGATTCTGAAATATTATACACTTCAATACAATTCCACAATCATGGGAATGATATCATCGCTTGTGTGTATGTACGGTCTACCGTCACCATGATGTGATGTGATTCGTTCTACATGATCTTCATTGAAGAATGATTATATAAATGAATTTAATGAATAAATTTTATATATATTCTAATAATAACATTTTGTAAATGATATAACTATAACATAAATATATTTATAAGGATTTATTCGACAAAACATGCATAAGAACATAAAGCTGTTAACACTAGAATAATGAGTAACAATGAAATGTTACTAATAAAAAGATAAGAATATGACCATATATGATATCATAAAAATGACTATGATTATTGAATAAGTCAATGACATTATTTAAATCATTATACATGAGGTTTGGATACGTATAAAGCATCTCAGACCTAAGGTTAGGGATAATATTGCAATCTCGTTTTTTTCCGAGATTGTTTATATGTAAGTATTTCCTGGGGATATATTCAACATATAAGTCCATGTTTTATAAAATTGTTTTCATAAAATGTTTACTATTATTATATGTATGTTTAAATTAATTTTTAACCCTTTTTAACTTTTATTTCATGGTATTGAAGGAACTTTATTTTGTTTAAAATATGAGGTACTTTTTGACTTTTTAGGTAAAAGTATGAGGGGAATGTTTATATTAACTTATACAGGATGAATGGATTTTTACAGTTTCATAATGCCTTATTTCCATAAAGCTTAATCTACAAGATTTTATTATTATTTTCAACAAAATTCTTTTATTTTAAAATTGCATGGAATTTTTAGAAAATGAAATTATTTTGAAGAAAGTATATTTTCCTCAAGAATTCGTTTCAAGTGTTTTATCAAAACTATTTTCCATATAATATGACATTCTTTAATATGGTTATGTTTCAAGTATAATGTCTCTATTATTTACATGGTTTTATTTTGTTCATGATTAAATGATATCCATTTGTTTTATATGGATTATATTATGATGGGATGATGTTTATGAAACCCATTTTATTCATTGGGTTATGATGAATGATTTATGTTTATTTTATGGCACACATAATAATGATTTCATTATGAGATGGGTGGGACCTATATCTCCCTAAAATGCATTGGGTAAAGATTTATTTCTCAGGAGATAGACATGGATGTAATAGAAAGTAAATCCAGTTTGGTAATACATGGCTGTAACTATAAGTAAACCCAGTTTAGTAATGGACTTCATCTACTATGATGGTCTTGGAAGCAATGCCTTGGCTACTATAGAAATAAAATTATGTTCTTAATGGTTTTCCACAATTCCATGTTTTATTACCATGCTATTTCTTTCATGATTAATTTTATTTTATGATCCATGCATTACGCACTGCCAAGATTTATGTCATTGATATAGATTTTGACGTTTAAATTTTATTCTCATGTTTTTACATTCAAATGTTTATGGTTTGTTTTATTTTATCCATGTTTACCCTAGCTGAGCATTTGAGCTCACCCTTTCTATGTTTTCTTTTCCCTGTGATATAAATAAATCTTTTAGGTAAAAAAATAAAAGGGGAAGATCTTTATGGGAGATGTTGAAGATCATTCACCATGATTATAATATTATGTTCTGAGTTTCCAAAGACACTAAACTAATACGGTCTTTGGTCATCTGTTTTTGTTATGTATTAAGTATTCTGAAAAAGTAATGTAATTTTCGTGTACGTCAAGATTGGGTCCCTATATTAACACCTATCAAAATCCTATTGGATAAATAAATTATACCCTTATCATATATGTTTCGAAATGGAATAAATTAATATCCACTTTCCCATAAATATGACATGAATATAACAAAAATTAATGAAAGTGAAAAAATGTCACACTCTCATTTTATATAAGTATATTAATTTTAATATATTGATAACCAGAAGATAACATCAACAATAGGTATTATATGAAAAGATAAAAGAATTACCTAAATCATAGAAATATATTTATAATTTTTAGATACTAAATAATTACTATTAATGATGACATAACAGTAATGTAGAAATTATTTTATTAATATAGATATCAAATAAATGGTTTTAAAACTATTAAAATAATTTTAATTTTAATTAATTAAGGTAATCCATTAATTTTATAGGTGAATATGAAATTTTATTAGTATATTAAGTGTATTTTTTGGAATTTATTTTCTGTGTATTTTTTATTTGAAGTCAAATAAATGAATAGTGTCAAAATTGACACTATAGATATTTTATAAAAATAACATTTTATTAAATTATTTAAAAATCATAAAAATATTTAAAATTTACAAAGTTAAAATTATAAGGTATAAATTTTTATAAAGTTTCCAATTATGGAAAATTTACACCGGATAAGTAAATATTTAAAACTATTTAATATTTAGAATATTATTAACATAATTAAAATTAAATAGATTAAATAAGGATAAATAAAAATGATATGGTTTAAAATAAATTCAAAACATATCTAAATTATATTGGTTGAGATTATTTCGACCCATTCTCATCTTATATTTGAGATAATCTACTTTTTATTGATTTTTATTTATAAATTAATTTATATTAATTTAATAGTTTTAGTGTTTCCAAGGGTGCCCCTCCCCTCTCCTATAAAAGGGAACTTATCCTTGTCTTTAATTCACTACTCTAAAGCCTTTTGGTTTGGAAAAAACTAGACCATTTCCTCTCCCAACATACCTCACTTCATCCTAGAGGCCACACATTGGATATAAATCCATCCTAAGGAGTCCTTTTGTGCAAACCAAAATGTGGTACCCGAAAAGAAGGTAATTGTTTTATCACCTCTTTCAAAGTTATTTTCTTATTATACTTCCTCTTTCTTTTTTGTTTCCATATAAAAGTAATAACTCCCATATAATCCATATAATGATATTTTATTATAATCATGGTACAACCATATTCCTCATTTTATCTATCATATAAATAACAATATCACCATGCATGCCTATGTATGGCTTACCGTCTCCACACCATGGTGTAATTTGTTATTCAAGAGTAATTTAATTGGATGGATATAATGATGAGAAAAATGGATATAAATAATTAATATAACATGATAATGATACTGTATAATTAATATACCATCCAATTCCATACCATTTATCCATCAATGTAATGATATTGTCGCTCATGCGTGCGTACGACTTATCGTCTCCACGACGAGGTGAGATTCATTCTCCCCGTTAACAATTAAAGATTGATTAAAAAAATTATATGATGAGTAAAAATAATAATTATGAAATTAATTTCATTCTAGATATGAAAGAAATACATCCTATTCATAACAAACTTGACTTACATGACAAAACAGGAATGGGAAAACGAAGCAGTTAACACCAAAAATAATGGAAATATTGAAACACTGTTAACAAAATTATATAATATGATTATATATGATATCACAAATTTTTATATGGTTCTGGTATAATTTAAAAACATACTATAATCTTTATATAGGAGTTTAACAAACTCTCGACTAGTGAAAAGTACAAGGTAAGGGTTAATTTTACAATATCTTTATTATCCGAGATTGCTTATATGTAAGTATTTACTGGGACATCCTTATCATCAATGTCCATGTTTATTAAAATGTAATTTAAAATATTATCGAAAAAAATTTCAAGTAATTTTTACCCATGTTTGACTTTTTACAAAACTTTTTTTAAGGAATCTTTCCATCATTTTCCTAACAAGGTACTTTATAACATTTTCGAAAAATTAAGGAAATACTATTTTTTAACTTATATGGTGCAAGAGGCTATTTTCTGTTGTTATAACGCCTTAATATTTTGAATATTTTTTACAATATTAAAAGGTTATATTCTAAAGAAATTTTTTCTTTTATAAATTTGTGGCTTCTAAATGATTTCAAAGTAAAGAAAATGGATATTTCTGTTAAAGAGTTTTAATGAATTTATTAGATTATTTTCATCTATGTCAATATCCTTTGTTGGATTCTATGCTTGATTGATATTAATTTATTATGAAAAAATCTTTCATATTGTATTGATGGATTTATGATATGTTTGACTATGGATTTACTATTTTAGTCCATTCATGGTTTAAGGTATTAATATTTTGTATGCTAGTATTAATATGAATTTTTATGTTATGTTTCACCCTTTTCATAAGAGGAATACATTGGACATAGTAAGTGATGGGTGGGGCCCTCTATAGCCCATCAATTCATCAGTAGGTCTCATTAGAAAAACTAGTTTCTTGGAATAAGGCCTTGATGGTATGGTAATGGTCTTGTCATGGGGCCTTGATGGTATGGTTATGATGTCTGGCATTATACATTTCTTCATTATAAGATTAATTATTGATATTACATATAATTATTCGATGAGTAGAATATCCATGTGAATGTTTAAATGGAATTATTTGATTTATTCTTTCCATATTTTACTGAAGATAATGTTTTAAAATGATTTTTTCAGTTTTATACCTTACATTAAGAGTTTATTCTTATTTATGATATCTTCTTCTATATCATTTATCCTTACTAAGCATCTAAGCTCTCCCCTTTATTATGTTTTATTTTTCTAGTATTACAAGAAGTGTATTATGATTTATATGTAGGGTTAATCTAGGAGAATAATGGTTCTATCAAATAATTATCTATGATTAATTTTATGTTTTGAATTGTAATGTAATGTTCATGTATGTAATCTATTTTCCAAGACTGCTAACCTGATCGGTGCTTCAGGATTTGATCCCTTATAATCATGACAATGTATTAAAATAATGTACCAGATCTAGGAAACTGGGGTCGGGGTTTTACAGTTAGTATCAGAGGAATTTTAGTACAAACCTTGGAAACTAGATTTATAAAAACCTTAATTAGGGAACATTACCCTAAGATAGATTTTGAGGATAAGTATAGAAGAATATCCTAGAATTTTTATAATGTATAGATTAAGTGGATATTCCTAGAAAATACATCCCTGTCTAGATACTATAAGTAGAAATGGTTCTAGAACATATGTACCTATCAGTAATAACTCTGACAAGGTGTTCTAGGTTATACTTGGGGTAACCTGGTACACGAGAATAGGCCTTAATACACACCTATTTTGACACTCCTAGGGGATATGCTTAGGATAATTAATATTTTATTTACAAACCATTATGAAGGATTTGTGATTAACTATTTACTCAAAGAATCCATTTTTATTATTATGGATTAGATATGCATAATTTTTTCAAATTATGTTAAGTATTTTACTAGTTTATAATTATACATTATGATGCATAACCTAATCTAGTGTATGGAATTATTTAGAAATGGAACCTAGTGGAAGGAATGGAAAACATATCAATACATATTATTCATGTAGTTATTTTCCTCCTATGAAAGATAATGATAGTGGAGCAGGTGATAAAACTATCGCTAGACATTTTATAACCATACTAGGAAAAATTATTTAGGTTATGAATAATAACCTTACCCGTATGGAGCAGCCTGATTCAAAATGTGAAGGATCAATGTTAGACCACTTCATTAGGAAACATCCCCTAACATTCAATTGGACTAAAAATCCTTTTGTAGCTCATTAGTGGATAATTTTCTTAGAGAAAATATTTCTTTCTTTGGGGAGTAACAAAATGGAAAAGGTTGTTATGACAGTCTATCACCTATTAGGAGATGCAGATCAATGGAAGTTTTTAATTCAAAACATTAATGAGGATGAAGAGATATAAAATATGGAATAAAGGGAGTTTAAAGAATTATTCCTAGAAAAATAATTTCCCCATGATCTACGAGTGGATATGGAGAGGCAATTTCTAAGAATAAGGTGAAAGGAGGATGAGAATGTTGCAAAGTATGAAGCTAACTTCACAAGGTTATCAAGGAATTATTTGGACTACATAATTAACCCAATAAGTAATATTGATCAATTATTTGATGGGTTAAAACCATTCCTCTGATGATCAGTAGTCTCACAATATTTCTCATCATATGAAGATATAGTCTCGTGTGATATCATGACTGAAAAGGAATTCTCTAAATCTTATGACATTAAATTAAATTAAGAAAAGAAGAGAATTTTGGATCTAGATATGGATAAAAGTAACAAGGGAAAGAAATATTTTATCTTATGTGATAATTGGGGGAAGAAACACCCTGGTACTTGTCTGAAAGGAATGGGATTTTGTTACCAGTGTAGAGAAAAAGGTCACCAGGCTCATGATTGAAAGGGAAATAAAGAAGCTATAAAATTGAAAAGTTATAATTATAAATATATGGGACATTATGAAAATTCTTTTCCAAAGCATCAAATAAATATAGCTCAAAAGAATCAAATGGATCAAGGTAAATCTTATATTGTTACTATAGTTGAAGTGGAATAATTAATGTATTTATGTTTTTGGATTAAAGAATTATATTACTATATTTTGGATTATACTATAGTTCTTCTTCTTTAAGGATTTGTAATCATGAATTATTGCATTAAGTATTTTGAGATTATAAAGTTATTTGTCAATAATAGATACATTACATTGTTTGGGGAATATGATGTTATAATTAAGATCTTTTTAGACTGCTAATTAGGATAGAAGTATTTTGGAAAAGTCTTAAGATTGGAATGGATTAAGTTATACATTGGATAATATTTTTTGAGTTTAAAACATTTCTTAAGGTTATTTCTAGAATGTTATAATAATATAGTTTGAGAAAAAGGAAAACCCGCTGGTCGGGCGACAACCCATCATGTCGGACAAGGATGTGGGAATCAAACCCAAAACCAAAGTGAGAAAATGATTTATTTCCTACCATTATTCTATAGTAAGTCCATGGTTAATAGTACATAGTTTTCATTATTTAAATGGTATAAGTGTATATTTAAAACCTCTTAAGATTAGGATAAATATAATATCTTTTATTTTTATTATCTTTTGAAGAGAAAGATGAGTTTGTTGGAGGAATTAGTTAAAGGATGAAACTCTACATTCCAATTAAGTATGATTCCTTATGTTCTTAATCTATGAAGTAAATTAATTCTATAACACTAGGTAAAGGATCACAAAACCAAAAATGTTTTTCTAGTACTTTCTTTTGCAATGAATCAAATGGTCTCTTAGATCATCATAGATTTATAGCTTTCTGGTTGTTAACTTTCTCCTAATAATTTTTCTATCACTCTACATCAAAACTTAATGGTTACATTTTCTTTCATGTCTATATTTTCCTACATGGAACCCTAGTATGTGTTATTTCTGGTAACCTTCATACATCCATTTCTTTATTTTAAAATAGAGGTCTCATTGATCCATTTTTTAATGTGGGATTTCAACAAAGATATTTTGAAATGTCAAACCCCTAGTTTTCAATCTTGAGTTTAAATTTAGAGGACACAATTTATTTAAGGGTTGAAGAATTTAACACCCCAAGTTCTATTAAACGCTTCTTTTTAAATAATTCAAATAGCTTTCACTATATGCAACACAGAGTTCGAGAACACCATGACTATCTGTTTAAAGAGCAGTTATGAATAGTATAAAACACAATTTTAATTTTATATATTAAATATAAATTTAATCTTCATCTCATGTTTTTATTATACATGATATTATAAAAAAATCAATATTTCGAATAAAAGAATAAGTTTTCAAAAAAATGCAGTTTTACCACCATTTAATGGTGAACCCTTTTTTAAATCCAATATTTGACACTTTTATATATATAATTTGACAAAACATATTTTTTATTTTGAATAGGGATATAAAAATTTAGTTTTTAAATTTTTTTGGTGTTTTTCTGATAACTATCATATTTTAATGAATAGTGAAAATACTGCATTTTAATTCAAAACTGTTTTTTCATCTAACTTATTTATATTTCTAGATTATACTTTTAATATGTTTTTAATTATAATTAGATTATGTTTTTATAATTTAATATAATTTTGGTCATTGAAATTATTTTCACATTAAAAGTGGATATAAACACATGTCAATGTTTTAATGATTTTTACTTTTAAAAACTTGTTTTCTCATTTTCTCAACAGGAATAAATTTTGAATTAATTACTAAAACTTATATGTTTTAAATATTAAAAAAATGGACTCAATATTTAGAATAATTGGGTTTAAATTATTTCAATAACCTACTTATTTTTGGGCATTATGAATAATAACTTTAGTGATTATATTTATTACCATGGTTAAAGTTAAATAAGGTAATTAAAGGTGAAAATAATATTATAAAATTATCTTAACACCTATAATAATCATATTGTATGAATAAATCCTACCGTTATAATCTATGGATCGAAATTCAATCACTTAATAGACACTTTACCATGAATATGACATGAATATAATAAAAATTAATGAATGTGAAAAAATGTCATAATCTCATTTTATATAAGCATATTATTTTTAGTATGTAGATAACCAGTATATATCATCAACTATAGGTATTTTATGTAAATATAGAAGAATTACCTAAATCATATAAATTTATTTATAATTTTTAGAGATTAAATAATTTCCATTAATGATGACACAATTGTGATGCAGAAATTATTTTATTAAAATAAGTATCAAATAAATGGTTTTTAAAATATTAAAATAATTATAATTTAAATTAATTAAGGTTATACAATAATTTTCTAGGTGACTATGATATTTTATTAGTATATTCAATGTTATTTTTTGAAGTTATCTTTTGTGTGGTTTTTATTTAAAGTCAAATAAATGAATAGTGTCAAAATTGACACTATTGATATTTTATAAAAATAACATTTTATTAAATTATTTATAAATCATAAAAAAATTTAAAAAATAAAAATTAAAAATTATAAGGTATAAAAGATCATAAAGTTTCTAATTATGGACAATTTACACCACATAAGTAAATATTTATAATAATTTAATATTTATAATATTATTACCAAAATTAAAATTAAATAGATTAAATAATGATAAATCAAAATGATAAGGTTTAAAATAAAATAAAAATATGTCTAAATTTTATTGGTTGAGAGGACATCGAATCATCCTCATATTATCTTATAAATAATCCAATTTGGGGCCATTTTAAATTATAAATTAATTTATATTAATTTAATAGTTTTAGTGTTTCCAAGGGTGTCCCTCCCCTCTATTATAAAGGGGGACTTCCCCTTATCTTTAATTCACTCCTCTAAATCCTTTCGAATTGGCCAAAACCTACCTATTTCCACTCCCAACATCCCTCACTTCATCCTAGAGGCCACACTTTGGGTAGAAATCCATCCTAAGGATTCATTTTGTGAAAACCAAAAGAAGATACCTGAAAAGGAGTTAATTGTTTTATCACCTATTTCAAAGTTCTTTTCTTCTTATAATTCATATTTCTATATTGTTTCTATATTAAATTAATAACTAAAGTATCATCCATAGATTGATATGTTATTATAATCATGGGATAATGATATTTCTCATTTTATCCATCATACGAATAACAATATCACCATGTGTGCGTATGTACGGCTTACCGTCTCCACGTTGTGGTGTAATTTTTTATTCAACACTACATCAATTGGATGGATATAATTATGAGTATAATGGATATAAATAATGAATATAACATTATAATTATTCTGTATAATTAATATACCATACAATTCTATACCATTTAATTATCAAGGGAATGATATTGTCCCTCATGCGTACGTACGGCTTACCTTCTCCACGATGAAGTGAGATTCATTATCCAAGTTAACAATTCAATAATGATTATAAAATTTAAATTATGAGTAAAAATAATAATTATGATCTTAATATAATTATAGAAATGAATAAAATACATCATATTCATAACAAACATGAATTACATGACAAAATAGGAATGGGAAAACAAAGCAGTTAACACCCAAAATAAAGGTAATATTGAAACACTATTAACAAAATTATATAATAGGATCATATATGATATCATAAATGTATATAAAGTTCTCTTATAATTTTATAACATACTTTAACCATTATACCAGAGGTTTAAACACTCTCAACTAATGGAAAGTACAAGGTAAAGGTTAATTTCACAATCTCTTTATTATCTGAGATTGCTTATACATATCTAATGGGACATCCTTATCATAATTTTCCATGTTTATTAAAATGTAATTTGAAATATTATCAACAATTTTTTAAAGTAATTTTTCCCCATGTTTTACTTTTTTTTAACTTTATGAAGGGGGTCATTCCATTATTTTCCAAACGAGGTACTTTATAACCTTTTCAATAAATTAAGGAAAGAATGTTTTTTAACTTATACGGCACAAGCGGATATATTCCACTGTTATGATGCCTTAATATTTTGAATATTTCCTTACAATATTATATGTTTGTTTTCAAAATAAATTTTTTCTTTCATAAATTTGCATCTTATAAATGATTTCAAGAAAAAAATGATATTTCTCTCAAAGAGTTTTAATGAATTTATTAGATTATTTTCATCTATGTCAACATCATTTGTTGGATTAAATGCTTGATTGAGGTTGATTTATTATGATAAAATATTCGATATTTTATTGATGGATTTATGATATGTTTGACTATGGATGTTCTATTTTAATACCATTTGTGGTTTATTGTATTAACATTTCGTATGATAGTTTTATTAAAAATGTCTATTTTATGTTTAACCATTTTCATAAGAGGAATGCATATGACTTAATAAGTGACAGGTGGGGCCCGCTATAGCTCCTTGATGAATCGGTAGGTCTCATGAGAAAAAATTGTGTCTTGAAACAAGGCCTTGATGGTATGGTAATGGTCTTGTCACAAGGCCTTGATGGTATGGTTATGATGTTTGGAATTATGCATTTCCTCATTATGGGATTAGTTGTTGATATTACATGTGATTATTCGACTAGTAGAATATCCCTGTGAATGTTTAAATGAAATTATTTGATTTATTCTTTCCATAATAGGCTGAAAATAATGTTTTAAAATGCTTGTGATTTAGTTTTTTTACCTTGCATTAATATTTTATTCTTATTTATGATAGATTTCGCTATATCATTTATCCTTAATGAGCATCTGAGCTCACCCCTTTCTTATGTTTTGTTTTTTCAGGATTCCAAGGAGTGTATTGTGATTTATATGTAGGGTAAATCTAGGATATTAATGGTGTTCTCAAATAATTATCTATGTTGAATTTTTATGTTTTTAATTGTAATGTAATGTTCATATATGTAATCTATTTTCCAAGACTGTTAAAGCAATCAGTCCTTTGGGATTTGATTCATTGTAATCATGAAAATGTATTAAAATAATTCACTGGATCTGGACTACTGGGGTTGGGGTGTTATAATGGATCTGGGGAAGGGAAAGGTCCTTGTGGTGGACACTGAGTAGAGGATCGTGGAACTAGTAGCAGACTAGGATGGACACTGGATGACCTACTATTTATTTATATTTTTATCATCTTATTTCTTTTAGAGTTTTTTTCACTTACGGGGGATGATTTATTTGTATTAAATGTATTCCATATTTAGTTTTCTACATGATTACTCTGATTATTTATTATATTGTTTATTGTTGATTATTGGCCCTATGACATGATATTGAGGGTATAGTCTCCCCACTGATGGACTGAGACCCTCACTGGTCGAAAACCTTTTGCATATGGGGATACACACATGAGTTTATGTGGAATTGTAGCTCAAACCTGATGATTTAGGTAAGGATGTTATAAAATGGTACCAGAACATCAATACTCGCTAACTTTTTTCTTCTCTTTGACTTGGGATGGGACAGGATAGACAGTATATAAGAAAGTTGGTACTCGGGTAGGGGAGTTATCACAATTTCTAGCCATAACTGTATAGTGGACCTCCTAGTTTCCATAAAATGGGTAATTATGTTTTGATATTACCATTTATTAAATTCTCCCTGGGTTATTCACATGATGTTGATATATGATTTATCAGACTTCAGTTGCATTCATGTATCATGACTAGGAAGGTAGGTTTAAAATCCATATATATACCTATTATTGTGCTATATCATAGTTCATTATTTAAATTAATTAATTTATGCTATCTATTTGAGATAGTTTCTCATTGTGTGATAAATGTTTTCTATTTTTTAGTGATATATTTTTATTTCCATTAATTAGTTGAACTAAGCTTGCAGTTTTATTAGTATATATATGATGATTATGACTAATGTGTAGGGATGGAAACAAGGATTAGTGATTGCTAGGGTATATCTTGAGTTAAGTGTATACACCTAGGAAAACATTGTTTTATCCCATAGAATAGTTAAGAGAAACATTTTGTGATCTCATAGACTAATTAGGGTTTATCATAATGACTCTTTTTCTTTTTTGAAGTGTGTTTCCTTCGCATTACAAAAGATATCACCTTAATGTAGTTTATGGAACTACGTGGGATACATGATGAAATACTTCCACATGGGAGGTGGTTTTATAATTACCAATGGATGTGTTAGAGAATGAAGATGAGCTTTCTCCCACACTTTTTTTGTGGTTTAGGTAGTCGGGAAACTTCAATCGGAATAATTTCTCTTAGTGTATGACCTAGGAATAGAATTTCAGAAATATGGTCAAATATTCTATAATTTTTAACTCCAATATTTGTTATCCTTATAAATAACTAAAGTCCCTCATGATTCTAAATAAAGGGTTGAAATATTTTTGTGAATATTTGACCTATTAGAGACTATGAATGAACGACAAGTAAAGCATGAACTGATCTTATTCCAAAAGTTTAGGAATTTTCATACCTCATATCGTATGGTGCCAACTGAGATAAAGCAGATCAAATTTCTCCTGGATGACTTGGATAATAAAATATTTATTAGACTTAGTACTTCACCATGGGTTTTGACTATTTTTTTCCAGGAATGTGGATGATAATATTCGTTCATGCGTTGATTACTAGAAGATAAACCAGGTGATGGTGAAGAACTGATAATTTTTTCCTAGGACAGATGATCTTTTAGATTAGCTACTAAGATCTTATAGGTTCTCCAATATTTATTTTAGATTGGGCCATTACCAATTGCGAGTTAGAGAGGAAGACATTCTAAAGATGGTTTTTTAGAGAAGATATGGAGTGTATGAGTACATGGTATGTCATTTGGGCCGACAAACTCAACAGCAGTGTTCATGGCCCTCAGGAAAAATTTCTTTCATCCATACACAGACTCCTTTTTCATAGTGTTTGTTGATGATATCCTCATATACTCACTAACACTAGAGAAACATGTTCGGAACCTAGATATAGTCTAAAGTACACTTTAAGCACATGGTCATTATGCTAAGGTGTCGAGGTGTGACTTCTAGATTCGAGAGATTAAATTCCTATGAATTAGACCAATATATATATATAACCAAATAAAATCGAGGAAATCATGTCCTGGAAACATCCCTAGAATGTGTTTGAGATTATGATATTTTTTTAGTTAGATATTACTAATGGTTTCTCTTGGAATTCTCCTATGTATTAGCACCCATGATGGCACTGAAAAAAGAGGGTGTGAATTTTTGATGGTTAGACCAGTGTGAAGAGGCTTTCCTTGAGCTAAATATAGTATTAATGACAACTCTAGTGATAATACTCCATGATACTTTTATTGGTTATGCAATGTACTATGATGTGTTAGGAGTTGATATGGGAGTGGTGTTAATACAAAGTGAGCATGTAGTATCCTATGGGTCTCTTTAGCTACGTACCCATGAGAGAAACTACCTTATATGTTACTTGAAGGTATAATATGTGGTCTACACACTAAATGTTGGAGACACTATCTCTTTGGTGAGAGGTTTGTTCTTTACATGGACCATAACTGTTTTCCTAAATCTCCACACAAGGGAACCTAAACCTGAGACAAAGGGACTGGGTTGAGTACCTACTAACATTTGAATTTGATATAGAATATTAACCAATGAAGTTTAATGTTTTTATGATGCTCTTAGCAATAATAAATAGGCTAAGAAGGATATGGGTAAGATGCATTCAGAGGAATAGTGATGCTTGGTGAGCTTATTGGATGAATAGAGGATGGATTCCTCAAAGTACTAGGGTTCTATAAATTTTTCTCTATTGATAGTCACATCCTCACTTTTTTATTAGGTGATAACTGAATATAAGTTGGACTCATAGTGTGTTTTGATGAGGTAACAAATTGTTGGAAGAGACCTGATACCCTAATTATTGATGAACAACGATGATGTGATCATGGTACATGGGAGAGTGGTAGTCCCTACTTTTATCAGAGAGGAGTTGATGAGGGATCACTATACCTATAGATAGGTAGTACATCATGGTGTGACCAATATGTATCACTACTTAAGGAGACAGTCCTAGTGTCCAGTGATAAAGAGAGACATTTATGGTTTTGTCTCCCAATTCTTTACCTGTTAGAGGGTGAAGGTCGAGCACTAGTGTCCTAGTGGGTTGTTACATCCACTCTTGATACCTATATGGAAGTGGGAGGATGTCATGATGGACTTTTTGATGGGATTACCTAGGACCTTGAGGCGTCATGATGCAATCTAGGTGATTACTGATCGGTTAACAAAGGTTACTCACTTATTATTGATTAGGGATACTCACACAGTGGAGGAGCTAATAAAAATTTATGTCTGTGAGATTGTACGCCTTCCTAGAGTTCCCTTTTGTAATATTTTGAATATAGATGCATGTTTTGAATCACACATTTTTCAGGGATTACTAAAATCCATAGGGACTAATATGATATTGAGCATGGAATACCATACTCAAACTGAAGGATAGGCTGAGTGGACTATATGAATATTGTAGGATATACTTCTAGATTGTGTTCTATACTTTTTTGGATCATGGGATGGTCACCTAGCCTTTATTGAGTTCACATTTAATAATAGTTAACATGCTTTGATTTAGATAAAACCTTATGAGTCTCTTTAAAAGAGACCATGTAAATCATCTCTTTTTGGTATGTGGTGGGTGAGGTAGTGGTTGTGGGCCCGGTTTGGTTCAGGAGGCCTCTGAGAGAGTTCATATGATTGTGAAGAGGTTGATCATCGCACAAAACAGACAAAGAAAATTTTCCCACCATAGGAGGAGACCCTATGAGTTCATTGGGGGAGATCATATTTTCTTGTGGGTGACTCTTTGGTTGGGTTACAAATGTCTAGGGAATCAGGTAAAGATATCACTAAGTTTTTTTTGACTATTTAAGATCACTGAGTGGATAGGGGAAGTGGCATATCATCTAGACCTCCCTTATTGCTATCGAGGTATGCACAATATGTTCCATGTGTCATAGCTTCATAGGTATATACTTTACCCTGTGCATGTTATAGATTGAGAGGGAATTAATCTGGATACTAATTCATATTATGAGAAGCATCTAGTATGGATTATAGATTGAAGTGAGAAGGTGTTTCAAGTAAATGTGGTACCACTAGTCCAGATTTGGTGGCAGCATAGACGGATCCCGGAAGAGATGTGGGAGCATGAGTCTGATGTTCAATCTTAGTGGTCTGAGTTTTTTGAGCAACATGGCTAGAGATACTTCTCGAGGATGAGAAGTTTATAGAGGGGATGAATTGTGATATCCTTAACTTCTAAATATTATAAAAACACTCTTTGTTGATAATTTATAAGTGTTTTAATGTGTAAATATACTTTTCAACAAAAATATCTTAATAAATGTTTTATAGGATATGCATAAGAAAAAAATCCCAATAAACACATTGGAATATTCTATTGAATATTTTTAGAGTTAGGCACTGAGTTAGTGTAAGATTTTGAGGCCTGTAAAGGCTCAGAGAGGATGGGATAAAAATGTTAAATATATTATATTACTTGTGAGAGATTTATCCAAAATAATTTATTATACATAGACCTATTTTTATGACTATGCTAGATTATGATCGCATGTGGGTGTGGGTGGGTGTGTAGCACTAGGAACCTTATGTTACACTTGTTTCCATGAGTAATTTTTAGCTTATCTATTCATGTTCGATGTTGATCACATGTATTCTGTGTGCTGCCTTATGATGATATTTTATGATTTATCATGTATCCTATCATGTTATGTGTGATTTTGTGGTATTTTTCTTGAAACCGAAGGTGGGTGGATCATCGTGACGTGTTCATCCATTGTAGGGGGGTATTCATGACTTGAGAAGATGATTATGAGGGACCTATACATAGGGTAGGGATACGATGATTCCTTGGGGGTTTCGTGTGATGCACTTGGTGTCTAGATAATTCTAAGTGGTATGTTACTTAATGACTAGGGGATAAAGAGTGCCTCTCTAAGCCTAGATAATGCCAAGAACATAACCTTATTGATGAGAAGTGATACCGAGTTTCACAATCACATGTTGTTGAGTATCATGATTCATTAGCCTTGTGGATGATCCTTGATTTTTATGAAACCTTGATTATATGCACCCAATGACTAGATAATGCTAATGGGTATATTAATTGATGACTAGAAGATTCTGAGTAGATCTCAATTCCTAAGGGTTTCCATGAATATAACCTTATAGGTGATAAGTTATACTGAGTTTCATGATCATAAAATACCGAGTAGTATGATTCATTAGCCTCGTGGATAATCCTTGATTCTTCTAAAACATTGATTATCCATCTATCATATAACTGAATTAGGTACGGACAGGGGCTTGTGACGGCTTGTTTAACGCATGACCACTCAGTTTTGGATTGTATTTTTATGATTGTTATGCATTGATCATTATTATGTAAGATACAGTTATACTTGAACACACTAGGTTAAGGATGCATTAGTGGTAATCTACTTTTTCATATACTCACACCCTACTTGTGCATTTATATGCGCTTGTATATTGAATGAGGGATCCAATGAAAGGAAAGGGCCCTGTGGTGGATAGATGAGAAGAAGTTCATGGAGCTTGTAGAAGACAAGGACAAATATTGGAGGACCTACTATTTATTTATTTGTTTATCTTCTTATTTCCTCTAGACATGCTTTCCACTTACATAAGTTTCTTTATTTGTATTACATGTATTCCATATTTATTTTTATGTATGTTTACTATGATTATTTATTATATTTTTTATTTTTTATTAATGGTCTTATGACATGATATTGAGGGTATAGTCTCCCCACAGACAAATTTAGAACCTCACTTATAGTCAGAAACTTCTTGTGTATGGTGAAACATGCATGAGGTCACATATAATTTAGGATCGGACCGGTGATTTGGGTCAGGATGTTACAATGGTCCAGTGTTTAACTATAAGTTTTAGAAAATTTTATATGGAGGATGATGAATCATTGTAAGTATTCAGAAATTGATTTTTAAAAATCTATATGTATAATTATTGTTTCATATAATTGAAGGAAGTCAGACATATTCCAAATCTCTAAAAGAATCTCATTTTTGTGGGATAGTTGGATGATATTGGTTGTATCACTTCATTTTCCAATAGAGTCTATAAAGTGAGTCATGGGTCCATGGTTGTGGCTTGAGAAGTAAAGTATAGAATTATTCATCTTAATAAAAATTCTTATATAAGTGAAATGTTTAGAACTTAGACCTTTGAAGATTCAGATATTTGGAAGTCCATGATTGATTGCTTGAGTGAGTATAACATGAAAGTTTTAATATTTAAAGGAATACTCAAACTTAATCACATAATCCTTGGAAGTTATAATATTTGTGTGTTAGGGAAACAAAATTAGGTTTCAATCAATTTGAAAGGTTAGAATCCCAGATTTTTTAAGAGATAATTAGTTCACTTGGATGTATGGGGGTATCCCCAGTCTAGTCTCTTAGAGGATCACTTTAATTTTTCACATTCATCGATGATGAAATGAGGAATGTATGGGTGTATTTCCTTAGAATAATTCTAATTTCTTCATTGCCTTTGTGTAGTGGAAATCCTTAGTGGAAAGGGGAAGTGGTTAGAATTTGAATTTCCACATATTAGATAATAGTGGAGAGTATAGCTATGGAAACTTCCAAATGTTTTGTTAGATGTAAGGGATCGGGGTAGAAAGAATAGTACCTAGAACACCATAACCAAATGTTGTGGTAGATAGAATGGACTGGAATTTTATTGAGAATAAAATATGCATGCATGTGCACTGTAGGATTATCAATGTCAAATGGGATAAATCAATCAAAACTATTTTATAGTTAGATAACTGAATAACATTATCTTCTATGGGAAAGAATCTACACGAATATTTATGTTCTAGTAAGATACCCGAATATGGGTAGCTTAAAGTTTTTGAATGTTTGGAATATGTTCACATCAATGTCAAAAATAGATAAAAACTTGAATCCAAATCCAAAATGTGTTTATTTTTGGAATATGGAAATGAATACTTTTCTTTTAGACTATGGGATGATGAAAAAATCCAATTCATCAGAATTTGAAACATTCTATTCAATGAGAAGTTCCTATGGAAGTGAATGAATTTGTATTAATCAAAAATTGTGGAAAAGAAGTAAAAAAATTGATTTTAGATTTTATATTAATGAATTAAACTAAAGATTGAAAGTTGTGGTGATAATAGATGTCAATACAGATTCACAAAAAGTTTAACCAGTGATAGATGTGTTAGAATGATCAAGGAATATTGAATCCCAGGGGAAAGCACTAGAAGTTGAGAAATCAGCAGTCGATGAATTAGAATATAGGGAACCAGAAATAGTATCTCCAAAAAGAGTTAAACCAAAATATGAGTTTAGACTATCTACTATAGTCAATAGTCTAGTCCAGATATATTGATCTAATTTTAATTTATTACTTCTAATGTATCCCAGGGAACCCAAATTCTCAGGATAGGTGGAAAAATTCAATAACATGAAATATTGGGATTCAAAATTAAAGAAAGAAATTAATTCCTTAAAATTCAATAAAACTTGGTAGCTGATTGAATTGTTGGAGGTAAAGAAAGAATATCAGAACAAATGGGTTTTGTGTTTGAAAGAATAATCTAATAGAAGTAAAAGATACAAGGCATGACTGGTGGTGAAAGGATTCTAACAAAAGGAAGGAGTTGATTTCTTAAAAAAAAAAATAGTGGTTAAGAATACTACCATCTAGACATTGCTGAGTTTAGTTGATTCAGATGATCTACACATAGAGAAAATGGATTTCATGTCTTCATTTTTTCATGGTGACTTAGAAGAAGAGATCTACATGAAGAAACCAAAGGATTTTGAAGATAATATGAATTAGGTCCTTGTTTGTAAGTTGAAACAATGCCTATAGGGATTGAAATAGGAACCATGACATGGGAACTTGAAGTTTAAAACATTCATGAATAGAGAATGTTTTAGGTAGTTTCACCCAGATCATTTATATTATTGGAAGTTTTCAGAATAATGGGACTTACATCAAACTAATTTTATATGTGGATGGCATATTTCTATAGGGCACATAGGGTTCATGGATTCATGATCTAATGTGTGAGTTTTCTAAAATATTTTAAATGAAGGATCTTTCACAAGATAAGAAAATCATAGGTATGAGAATATAGAGGGATATAAAAGCTAATACATTAATAATATCCTTTGAATACTAAATTTGGAAGCTCATTGAAAATTTTATAATGAATGGATATAAGCCGATCTTTACCCCTATTATTGTAAACTTCAAGTTATCAAAGTAATTAACCCTAGAAAACAAATATGAGTCCTAATTCATTGAGAAAGTACTATTTTCATTAAATGATAGAAGCTTGATTTAAATGATGATTTGTATATAGCCAAATATTTCCTTTGTAGTGGGAATTGTAAGAATGTTTATATCAAACCATGGAAGGGAGCACTGTGAAGTCATGAATTACATCATTTGATACTTGAAGGGGTTGGAATATGGTACACTATACTTTGGATAAGGTGATACTTTATAAGGATTCAATGAAATGGATTTTTCTATTGATTTAGACACCTAGAAAAGTATGATAGGATTTGTGTTTACATTTGAAAAAAGATGGTCAATTGGATGTATCAAATGAATCATGTGGTTAATTTTTCTATAATATAATTAGAATATGTAGTATATATGGTAGAAAAAAAAGAGTTAGTTTGGATAATTTTATTGCTAAAGGAGATCAAAAAAAGGTCCAAAAGGATGAATTTTATTCTGTTATAGTTAGAGTGCAATTCACATTTCCTAAAATTTGGTTTTTTATACATGAAATAAAATCATTGACCTAAAATTAAATTTAATATATAATTTTATTCATGATATGGTTTTATAGATACAAAACATAAACGAGATAAAAAATATAGTGACATGTTCAAAAAGTTATAAGTATAATAAATTATAAGGTAGCATTGTGCTTAAGTTTGACTTAGGTGAATAAAATTCTAATCATGGACATTATTTCATGGGTAAGAAGGGTGAGTTTTAAATTAGTATTGTAGGATGATGAATAGATCATTTAAGTAGTCTTCAATTAGGATATTGTTGGTATTTTTAAACCATTCTTCAGGTTTTAAAATTCAGTTTTCCTAAAATATGAACTCTAGTAGACTATGTGGTCTTATCAAAGAAATGGTAGTTTGTGACTTCAGTATAAGGGTAGGTTTTCCAAAATATGGTGAACTTGTGAAGGGTTATTTAGGTGAGTTTATATCCACTATAATTTAGATTATACCAAAATTAATTGACCAGATGGGAAGATATGAATAGTATATCAGTAGTAGCAGTTGGGGAAGTGCTAGCTATAAGAGAATATAGGATCTAATGGGGTGTTGACCGTGAATCTTGTATGGTAGTTCTGCTTGCTCGACTGAATGAGGACCTTTATAAAATAGAGGTGTTACTAGTTACTAAGAATTTATTTGAGTGTAAATTCAACGATCACTAATTGTGACAATGTGAAATTATTGGATATTTTTCTATATTTATTTTAATACATGTATTTCTAGTGAAATAAATATTTGGAAATGTTCTCTCATGGATATAGATGAAATTAAAAACCATATAATCTTTGTGTATCCACTTTACTTTCTTTTTATTTACTTTCTTGAATTTTATTATTTTGGTTTCTCAGAGAAGTGTGTGAAAGGTGATACTTAATGGTGGAGATTAGGGTGCTAGAGAATTCATAATTCTAGTTCTTTAAGAAATGGTAAGTTTTGATGGTTTTATTTTCATGGAATTGGATAACTGGTGTGTATTACCATTCAATAAGTTCATGTTCTATCATCCATTGATTATAAGGAAGGCCTCTTCTCCTAAAAAAGTCTTTCATGATCTAAAGATGAAGTTAACCATGGCTTATGTTCTCATCCTACCTCAACTACGGTAATGTTATATGATGTATTATGATTAACATTAGTCAGTATTGGTCACATACTCATAAAAAGAACTACCATAACCATGATATTAAATTATACATTATGGTTCACACTCTAGAGTGTTAGAGATTATACTTTCTTGGAGAAAGTTTCAAAGTGTTCGAAGACCAAAAAATACGTAGATAAATCCTTATTTAAGGAATATTCATTGATTAGAGTATCTTAAATCTTTTTATTTCAATATATAGTATACTCCTATTAAAGGAAACATAGTTAATGATGCTCTTAGTAGAAATTTTTAATTTCAAAGGGTGAAAGAGTAAAAAAATAATAGAGGATAATTTCATTGATTAGTGAACTCCAATTGGATATGATCGAGGATCTCTATGGATTACATCTACACCATATTGTTCTTATTTAATTTTTGGTGCATCATATTAAGGAAACCCAAATATATGATTCTAATTGTTTCTTAATTTGATAGAAATGTAATGGTGGGGAGATTCTCAATGAATATTTTCAAGATTCTTCCTCTTTTAGATATGTTTATTGAAGACCTCTTATTCTATATAATGTGAAAAAAAGAATTCATGAAGGAGTATTATCCATTATGATGCATTGTAAATCATGATATCATGAAAATTATATCATGATATACATCACCAATTTTAGTATCCTACCATAAATAATGATGTTGTAATGTTCATTTCTAGAGGCTTCACTTGTCAACATGTGAAATTATAGAAACAAAAATATATGGGTGTTCTTTAACCTATTCTCCCATGGATATGAAAATGGGATAAGCTCGTGATGGACTCTGTGACTAGTATACCAAGATCTTCTAAAGGCTGAGATATATCTTGGGTGATCATTGATCATATTACTAGGATAGATCACTTATTTCCACTTAAAAAGTTCATATATCGATTATCTTGGGAATTTTTATTTCAAAGGGATTTTCAAGCTGCATGGTGTACCATTCAACATCTTCTTAGAGGTTCCAGGTCATAGTGAAAGTGGTCATACCATTAGAAAATAATGGTTCTCATCATTTTATATAGATAAATCCTCAACATTGGATAATAAAAAACCTATAATATTCAAAGAGATGATTTTTTCACATATAAATTTATAATTAATTTAATACCGTAATTATTTAATCTTGATAATTATTTCTTTGTTGATGAATTTGGTTGAATTTATTATCATACCATCATTGAGATGAAGAGTAAAAATTAGTATTCCTATAATGGTATCCACACATTCTCCGTGAATCTCATAACATCACCAATAGAAATATAAATTCTAATATAGATGTACTGATTATCTTGTGTCGTTATCCATTAATCACAAAAAAAATTTCTTCAGTTTTGAAGAATTGTATCTCTGGTTATCTTAGTATAGAGATAGAGGAGGAGGATCACCTCTTGTTCTTAAGAACTTTATTGGGAGGTTCTCTCGGTCCGGGGAGAATTCTCTTGAGAGAGTTGTTGTGAAAAAATATTCACATCTTTCTAGAAATGATATAAGTTAGGTTATATACATAGGGTAGACAATAAATAATTGTACATATAACGTTTACTTAATTTCATATCCTATATAAACCCCACATCAATTATTATTATTATTATTATTATTATTATTATTATATGCTTAATTTACATTTCTTCGACTACATAAAAAACTCTTTGATGAATTACCATTTCTATGGATTTGATCAGACAATTTCATTTTAATCAAAGGGGCATAGATATCAACTTCCATTAACAAAAACATCATATGAATGCTTATTGTGTAATATTATCCCTTTGTTTCAATATTCCATCAAGAAAGTTTCATACTTGTTTCATCAACCTATATGCATGATTTATATTTCTTTGAATACCTGAAACAAGCTCATCAATGAATCACCATGGCCATAGATTTTGTTATATAGTTTCATTAAAATCAATGTTCCAAATATATCAACTTCTATTATTGGAAGGGATAAATAATTTCTTGAATTGTTCATTATGTATAAAACTTATGACTCACTCAATGTATCATACCTTTTTGCGAGCATATTTGTTTAGAGTTCTCATCAATACATCAAGGTAAGTGATTCATGATACACATTAACAATAATATAAATTCTAAAGTCCAATACACATATCCATGGATAGGAAAATCTAATGACACATAACATGTAGAATTATTATTTGTAGGTCTATTCTCATAACCATGTCTGTTGGAGATTGCCGAATTTGAAATTCATGAGAAGAAATATTAATGTATTATGAGCCACAAATGCATGATATTCTAATATCATATGTGTCCTTTTAGATATATATCATCCAACCATATAACATATATTTAATAATATTTTCATTTATAGTTCTAGACATAGAAAAAGAAACTTTTTGGGCATAAATCCATTGCAGCTTTAGTTAGATTTGATGGATCATTCACAAATTTTTCAAGACATAAATGTCATATTCAACAAATTTTTTTCATCGAATATTAACATAGAAATATTGGAACCAAGTGAAGGTTTATTTCATGTTAAGTATTTAATTAATTTTAATAGATCATAAGAAAGGATACCTAGTCTTATGATCTTTCTTTAATGAAGATTTTTATCATTTGAAACACTTTTTGGATTACCATTATTGTATAAGGAAGTCCCAAAATAGTTATCTTCAAGTGATGATCCACACATGATTTTTGATCTCCAAACAATACTGATGGATTATTGTGTGCTAGTATGGTAGATGGATTACCTTGTATTGTTCGTCTTGATTACTTCATGTTCATTTGGGCTTGAAGGAATATTTCATATTCTTCTCATTCTTGAGAGTATGAGAGAAAGAGAAATCTAGAGAGAGATCTATTGAAAAAAACAATTCTCAATTGTAAATTAACCCTACCGAGTAGATGTATCCATCTATTTATAGATTTAGGTTTAAGGTTAAAATATTATTTAATTACACAACATCCCTTAAATAATATAATAAACCTTATTTGATCTCATTCCCAATAATAATATTATTATTATTTTATGAAATGTGATAACTGGAACAATGTAAATATTATTTTATAGTCTTATAAATTAATAATTATCATCGAACGCAATCTTGGCTCGTTCATCCTCCCTGACATTTATCGAATACCCAAATAAATTTTTATTATTTATTTATTCATAAATAAATATTCTATTCATAATTTGGTGCATAAATATTTATTCAATATTCAATAAATAAAATAAATATTCTATTCATATTATGGTGATTATATATTTATTAAATATTTATGAAATTAAATAAATTATTTATTAACGAATAAATAATTATTTTTTATTTATGAATAATAAGAAATAAATAAATATTATATATTCATGTAATTAAATAATTACTCTATGAATAAATATTTATTTAATATTTGTGATCAATAAATCCTAAATAATTATACCTCGGTCTTGAGAATAATTTTTATTCCAATAATTAAATTCAAATATAATTTAATTGGGATCGATGGAAAAACTTAGTGTGTGAACCTTTAGGATTATTTATCATTGATATTAGGTAGTCTTGCTTAAATTCCAAGATTATTTTCTAGAAATTGGTAAAGGAACCTAAGAGAAAGAGGTTAAATTCATAACATTTAAAACCACACAAAAATTCTTACTATGTAAGATAATCTCTTTGTTGTGATTCCACGTCAATTAGGTTTCACACACATGTCACCAAACTATGTGGTTGATATGCCTTTCTTTGAATTTATAGAATAAACTCTTCATTATACCATGTTTGTGGAATTTAATGTGATGGTTCCATTTTAATCAATGGTTTTAGCTTTCAACTTCTATAAATATGGAAGGAAAAAATCCTTCTTTAACTTATTAATTAGTAACACATCATTCTTGACGCACCCGATGTATCCAACTTATCCATGAACTATATCATCATGGTTTATGAAATACATCAAAGTGAACAAGTCATTTAATGCATTAATAATAATATTAAAGTCTAAGGACCATTAAAAATTCTCACAAATAGGAATATTCAATGACACATAAACATAAAGAATTCCTATAGGTTGGTTTGTTCTGATAATCTCCCATATTGGAAATTACCAAATTTGAACTTCATGAGAAGAAGTCCCATCTTCTTATGAATACTCATACCTGACAGTCAACATTCTATGTGTCCCTTAATAGAATGTTATCTGACCATATAACTATATTTAATAATATCATCATGTCATTTCATGTTTTTCATTATAGTGGGGAACTCCTATTAACTTATTAATGTGATTGATACTCTAGGTTATTTTTAAATTAAATTCAGATAGAAAAATGAGAAATATGTTATAATATGTTTTTTTAATATTAAAATCATTGAATATTCAAATAATCCCAATAAAAATAGTGGGTTCTAAAATACTAGCTCCAATATACTCCTACTTGGACTAGAGCCAAGTGCTTATGACTTTTAGTCCACTAGACCTCACATGATGAACATGTTTCTATTGAGTTAGGCTTTAGTCAAAGGGACTACCATATTTTCTTCCATATATACTCTACTCACTGTGATGTCACCTTTTTTAGAAAAATATCTAAAGTGATGATGCTTCCAAATTATGTTCTTCATTTTCTAATGTGACCTTGGCTCCTTTGAAAGATTCATTACTGCGGTATTATCATAATAAAGTGTGATAGGGTCATTACTACTAGGCACCAATTAAATATATTAGAAGAATATGTTTATCCAAATTGATTCTTTATCTTCCTCCTAAGATACAATATACTCATACTCTAGGATATAATCTACAACTGCAACTTACTTTGATCTTTTTAAGATCACAGAACCTCTATTTAGAGTGAATATGTATCCAGACGCCAGTTTTAGATCATCTTGATCTATTTGGAAACTATAATCCATATATCCTCTAATGAATGGTTCCTTATCTCCTCTATAGACTAGGAATATATCCATAGTATTCCTTAGATACTTAAGGATAGTTTTAACTTACATCCAATGGTGGTCACCTAGTTCATCTTGATATCTTCTTACCTCACATAAGGTGTAGGGTCCATCTAGACTTGTAAATAGAATAGAATACATGAATAAACCATTCATTTACATGTTTTAAGTCCTTTCCATACTCTATCTTTCCTCATGAATTTGAGGACACATTTTCCTGGAAGGAAGAATTCCATGTGACACTCGGAACAATAACCTCTTAGATTATTCCATACTGAATCTCTTCAGAATCTTGTCAACATATTTTCTATGACTTAGTTCAACTAACCTCTTGGATCTATCATTATGGATATTGATCTGAAGAATATATGTTTCTTTTCTTAATCGCTTCATGGAGAATCATGTGTTTAACCAGGTTTCAATGGATTATAAGACTGATATTTCATTTCAAATAACTAGTATGTCATTGAAAAAACTATTAAGAAAACAAATGCACTCCCATTAAACCACTTATAGAAACAAAGAACACCTCTGTTCTTGATGAAATAAAATTCCATTATGGATTCATCAAACCAAATATTCTATGACATGGATACTTTCTTTAATCCATTAATGGATCTTTGCAACTTTCATAACTTGTTGGAATCATTTAGAATCACAAACCCTTCAGGTTGTGTCATATAGATATCTTTCTAAAGGCTCCCATTATGGGAGGATATTTTAACATCAATCTAAAAAATCTCATATTCATGTTATTCCACTATGGAAAGTAGAATTCTAATGTATTTCAGAATATAAAATGGTGAAAATGTTTCATTTTAGTCTATACCTTGATGATATTTGAACCATTTTTCTACCAATCATTCCTTATAAGTATTGAATTGTCCATAAATGTCTATTTTCTTCTTGAATACCCATTTATAACCTACATGGTTTACATCCAATAGAGTATCTACTAAAATCTAGAATTGGTTTTGATATATGTGATCCATTTCAGAATTCATCTCTTCTTTCCACTAGAAAACATATATGCCACTTACTGCTTCATTGTATTTTATGTGATCATTATTATTAACTAATAATGAGTCACTATCCTCAATTATAAGAAAACTATATCTTTTAGGTTCTCTAATATCTCTTTTATTTATACATAGTACTTGTTTCTCTGTAACTTCTCTTCTATGGGGATTTATGGAATTTTTTCTTGTGTAAACTCTTGTGTATATTAATCCTATAATTTATCAAATTCTTTCACATTCCCAATATATCTTTTAGATATGTTATACCATTAAATAAATGAGGGACATTTATTAACCTTTTTTTTTGTAGGGCCATAAAGTTAATGTCATTTAGTTTCCTTAGGATTCCCAATAAAGATACACTTAGTACCTCTGTGTGTGATTTTATTTTCAAAAATTTCCTTAAAAAATTATTCACAACCCCACACTCATATATACAACCATATTGGTTTATTTTCATACCAAATATGATATAAAATGTTAGTTTATACTTTAGTTAGAACTCGGTTTATTATTTATGCTACTGTTTATAATGAAAATCCCCAGAAGGATAATAGAATAATCACATGACTCATAATTTATCTCAATATATCTAAAAAGGTGTGGCACCTCCTTTTTTCAGGACCCATACCAGAGGGGCCCATGTTGTGAATACCCCAAGCCTTCCTTTGATAGTCCAGGGGCTGGTGACTAGCACTGAGTAAGTATTTCCCACAAATGGGAGGCATTGGCCTAAAGTACCTGTACACATGCACACATATCCAAGAAACAAAATACTGAAATGTAAACAACTCAAAGAATGAATGAATACCAATAAGATCCCATAGTCATAGTATAATAAGAAGTAAAGGAAAAGTAAACATGGTCGAATACAATCCCACCACAAAGAGAGTCTGTTCACAAGTCCAGCTAAAACTGTAAGAAGTATAACCTGCTCCAAGGGTAAGGACTAAGTCAATGTATGCTCCCAGTAAAAACCTCAGTCTATCCAGATCCAGATATCCTCCACCCACTCCTTGTGCTCCTAGGACACTGTCAAAAGGGTCATCGTCAGCATAACACACAACACATATGGGAAAAGCCCATGCAGGGGTGAGTATAATAATACTCGGTAGGACACCCCAAAAAAACTAAACACAAAGCACCAAGTATAGTCATATCAATACAAGATGTAAAAATTTATAACAAATACTAGATGAAGAACCCATATATACTTAAAAGAGACACCATTCCATCAAGTGGTCATAACCAACTGCCAACCAGAGGAATTTTTTTGAAGAAATGCTTGTTCTAGGAGATCCCACTTCACGAGCCATGCTATCATCGGAGACACTCTATGAAGAGGTATAACTAATTTGGGCCCCACCCAAAGATAATGTGTTGGTATAAGAATTATATAATTCATAGATATGGGGTCATGCCCAAGACCACTATGGGACACCACAATTCCGATCTAGATCAATCTTGATAGACAGATAGTGGTCACACCTAGAACTGATGGGGGAAACCACCAACACAATCTAGATCAACCTTAATACATAGATAGGGGTCACACCCAGAACTATTGGGGGACACCATGAACCCAATATGGATCAACCCTCTACATAGGGTATCATATGATAATAATTTCACAAACCCTACTGATGTGACCCACTAGATATAGGATCAACATCTAACTCAGGGAGGTCATGATGATTCAATAAACTCTACTAGGGATGATAGAGGATCACACTCTAGTATCACGAAGGGACACCACAACTCTATCTGATAATCTGCCTCTATATAGGATTACAATCAAGTGATGTGGATGTAATGTCGCACTATACCCTTTAGGAAAGGATCAAGGGAATACGCTCAACCTATACTAGTCAAAACTAGGGAAAAGGAGCCTCAAGCACTCTTGATGGGAGAAAATGGCGTGTCCCAGGGGGTACACAGCATGTTCTTATATCCCAAGTCTTCCTCGTTTGGGAATCCTCACATAGAATGTAGTCTTAAAAAACATGACATGTAGGATGGGTACAGGATGTGTAGAGACACACAGTTTCCTACCCGTGTTTCCTGGCTGTGTGTGAGTATCAAAGCCATGTACATGTATCGATCTGTGTATTCCATGTTGTGTCTATGTCTAAGTACACAGTGTTCCATCTGATTGTGTACTATTACCCATGTCTGTTTACTCTTTATAGTACACGCTGAGTCATCTGTGTAATAGGGGTCACACACTGTATGATCCTTAACTCCAATCAAAACCTAGAACCACATCCAGGGGGACCACATGTCGTATAACCCTGGATTACATGTTGTGTTCTATGGGATTTTCCAGAATCTAAGAATTTGCTCGACGTTCCCTATCTGGTGCTCCGCCTTCGATCTGGCAGTTGATTTTCCAGGAAATTGAATATCCAAGGTCATCCATGCCTCGCTATCATTGAACAATGTGTTCTGTATCTGGATCTTCTTGGAAATTGGATCAAATTATTTTTCTTCATTTCACACTGAAGAACATCAAATAACATAAAATATGGAATCATCCATCATCTAATTCACTATGTCTCCATCTTCACACCTCCATCATGTCGTTCCAATCCCAAATCTATGATATCGGATCATTGTGCTAAGAAATGGGTGTTCAACGGTTGATTGACTAGGAAAAGTGGAGTTGTGGACCAAATAACAAACACATATGACAAACGATGAATCATGGGAGAAAATAAAAAATTAAAATGAGAGGAATGAACCTCGATCGATGTTTGTATCAATCTTGATTCATTCCATAAGATAAAAAATGAATATATTCAAATAGATTCTCCCAAATAAACCCCACAATAAACCCAAACCCCAAGGTGATCAATCTGCAAACCAATCCATTCATCAACTGATTTGTGATCATCTCATAAATTAAGAACATTCAATTAAACAATTGAAAAACATTCCCTACCTTGATTTGGATCTATCACTGCTGAAGAAAGAAGCTTTTTTGCATTCATTGGAAAGATCCTTCAAAATTTATGTGCATTGATCATTGATTATTGACCTATCATCCTTATTTGGAAAGGATTTTCAGAGAAATCCCTCCATGATCCTCCAAAATTTACAAGGTTATGTGGATAAACCTATAATTATGACATAAGGATACATTTAAATAATGAATTCATTGTGTCACTGCGTAAATAAAATAATTTAATTATTTTATTCATTTTATTCATTTTATGTTCGCGATAGTTTTTCACAAACGACCCATGCTGACCAATGTTTGGTCACACCTAAGGTAAATCCATTATTATGGATTCAATGGTGCCATCATATATCTGATTTGGGCACTCTTTTAGGAGTTATTCCACTTTTTTAGGAAAACCAAGTACACGTTCAATTAATATTTCAATATTTTTAAAACATTTTTTCGAGCATACTGGGTCTTAGAATAACACACCATCTCAGTTCCTAGTCTCTAAAATAATCTTTATAATGCCTAAAAATAATATATGAAAAATCTGATATTTTACATTCTCCCCACCTTGGGGACTTATGTCCCCAAAAATCCAAAACAAATACTTCTCAAAAGATGATGGTACTAAGCCCAAATTTGAGCCTCCTACTCCCATGTGTCTCCTAGAGATTCCCATATTTCCACTAGATATGCAATAAAGTAATTGATTGTCCAAAAAGGATTATCTCATGTTGATTATTGATCTCTATTGGGTACTTAAAAAAATTCACTCCATCCATGATGTCCAGCTCACCCCAGTCGATGATGTGTGATGATTCATGCACTTACCTCCTCACCTATAACACATGGAAGACGTCATGTACCCAGTCTGAAAAGGTCTGATGAACCTCATAGATAGATTACTATCCTAGCCAAATCTTTATAATCCACATTGCGGTAAAACCCGAAGGAACACATAGTATCATTATTTAAAGTCCAAAGTCCTTTTTCTCCTATTAGTATAAGACTTCATAGGGATCTAGGAAATCTTAATCCACTCCTAGATGATTTATACCTTCTATGTATTAGTTCGTACCAACTTCGGTCCCATAAATGTTGACTCTCCCAGGTTAGTCCAGTAAAGTGGTGATTTATAGGGTTTCTCGTAAAAATCCTTGAATGGTTCAATACAAATGGTGGAATGGTAGCTATTTTTGTATGCAAACTCCACCAGTGATAAGTGATCCTCCCAACTAAAACCAAAGTCTAACATGAAAGACCACATCATGTTCTCTAGAACTTGAATGGTCTGCTCCATCTGGTCATCCATTTGTGGGTGAAATGTTGTGCTCAACTACAACTGGGTCCCAAAAAGCCTCCTACAATCCCTTCCATAACCAAGATGTAAATTGAGCATCACAATATGAAACAACTTTCAATGGAATTTCATGGAGTCAAAATATCTTCTGAACATAGAGGTGTCCCAAAATCTCAACTGAAATCTTCTTTTGGATGGAGAGGAAGTGGGCTGACTGGGTGAGTTGGTCAACAATCTCCCAGATGGTATTTTGTCCCCGGGACATACGTGGTAAGCCTATCATGAATTCCATAGATATACCATCTCACTTCTATTCTGTCACCTCAAAGGATTTAGTTAAACCCGCTGGAACCTGGTTCTTAGCCTTTACTTGCTGAGAAGTAAGGCATCTAGTAACAAACTATGTAAGTCCTTTCTTCATTCCTATCCACCATAACTAACATTGGAGGTCCTCATACATCTTATACATGCCTGGATGTACCACCAAAGGGGGTGTATGAAACTTCCTTAGAACCTCCTCTTGCAACATCACTGTTACCATCATGCATCCTCTGAAAAGAATGACATGATCCCCACCTTTTGAATATCCATCAGGAGCATGACTTGTGGATATCTGAGCAGGTAGGGTCTCATAGTCGGCATACCCAAGTTGTGCCTCCCTAAATCATTGTAGGGGTATAGGGGTAACAACCATCGACTGGAAGTAAGTTACTCTATCTCCATCTACAAAGGATAAATGAAATGGGACTAACTACTCTGATGCCTCATTCAGAAACTCTGAACTAGATATTCTATTGGGAGAATCATCTACCACATTCCCCTTCCCAAGAGTATAGACAATCACAAAGTCATAGTCCTAAAGGAACTATAGCCATCACCTTTGTCTCAAGTTAAGACCTTTCTGAGAGAAGATATACTTCAGATGTTTATGATCATATTAGATGATAAATGGATCTCCCATTGGGTAGTATCATAACAACTTCTATGAGAAGACTATCACTACTAACTTAAGATCATGGGTTGTGTAATTTTTCTCATGTTCCCTTAAATGGAGTGAACCATATTCAATCATCTCTTTCCTGTACATCAGGACACAACCAAGCCCAGTTTCTGATGCATCATATAATACCACGTACTTGACACCTTCCTCGATAACCTCAAGATGGGAGCGTATGACAACCCTACTTTTTAATACAAACTTAAACATGATTTATTACATAAAACTTAACTTGATACAACAAAGAATATCGAGAGGTTTAGTGTCATTGTGGCTTAGGATCATTAAATAAAAACTTAAAACATGAAATAGAACATATTTATTGAAAACTTCCTTTACATGACCACTACATTCCCTCGTACTTAACATTGCATGGGATAACCTGTGGACATGCATAAGAAAAGGGTGAGCTATAAAGCCCAATAAGGGAGTACACATGGAATAACATGAGGAGTACAATACATGTTAGAAAATAGGCATATCAATAGAGCATAATAGAAACATTAATATAAAGGAGTGATAAATCATGATAATCATAACATGGAAATGTCGCAACAACACTTAACATGGAATTAGCATGATCCAAGGCTCATTGCACATGGAGCATGAGTAAATCCTCATTGCACATAAAGCACGAGTAAAACCTCGTTGTAATTGAATTATCATGATTCAACACTCATTGCACATGATGTATCATGATACTATACTTTACCCAATGCATTGGAGAGCTATAAGGGCACACCCTTCTTAAACATTTCATTTCATGCATAAGTTTACCACATGGATCATAAAATGTGGATTCATAAAACATAATCATTTATTCCATGATAAAGGAATGTGGAATTAATACATGAAACTTTATAATAAATAAGTAAATGTGAATAAAGTTGAATACCCTTGATGGAGAAATGGGCATGGTATTCACTACACGATGGCATTGGCTTAGAAAATCGGTGCGATTTCAGCAGCGTAACGGCGTGACGTAAGAATTCATAAAAAATTGTTGATGACAGAGAAAGGGGTTCCTCGTAATATTTAAATTTAATGGAAAGTAAGGATGTCATATAGATACATGTCCCAACAATTGTAATGTAATTTAGATACATGATACAAAATTATTGCTTGAATGTAAATGAGGAGAGAGAAGTTCCTTTTGGAATTTCGGCATAGTAACGGGTGTACATGGGAGGAATTTAATGCGAGAGAAAAGGTCTCCCATCATTCAAACATAAAGAGGGAAGTATGAGGGAGGTACGAAACCATAACCCAACATTCATAATTTAAATTAAAATGGAAAAACAACTTAAATAAAATTGGACAAAAAATGATAAAGGAAGAAAAAACCCTTACTTGGAAGTGAGCTTCCAAAGGCTATAGAGAGGCTTGTGAGAGGCTTCTTGGGAGCTTGGGGCACCTTGGGAGGATTATAGAGAGAGTAGTTCATAGGTTGGACGAACTCAAAAGGCTTTTAGTGAGGAGGATGTGCGATCTTGGGTGGGTTTATATAGGAAAGTTGAGGGAATTCTTTATTATTTAGGTTTGGGACCCCTTATAATAAATTAATTCAAACCACAAACCATCCCATGGTTTTTGCCCATTGTTTTTGGAAAATGGAAGAGGAAAGAAATATTTTATAATTCCAAAGTCATAACTTCTTAAAATAATAGGGTTTCTTATGTGGAAGTGAGTCACACTCCCATGGAAAACAATTTAAAAAGACAAGGTGTTTAATAAGTCTTGACGGGGTCCATTAATGCTTTGAAAAGTAAGTCAAACAAACCCAAAATCACATTATTTTAATGGTAAAATATATATTTTCCAAAAATAAATCTTATAGAATTTTATTACATCACTATTGGGTCATTATGATGTCATAAAACACATTATATATTTAAACGGTATTTAATTTTTACCCAAAAAATTGACTGTCTTAGAAAATTATGAAAAATACACTATTGGATAATTTCGTTGTCCTGATTCCAGAAATAACATTTATTTTATCTAAATAATTTTCTAAATATGTTAATTTTCACTTTTAAAATAAAAACCGACATTTATCGAAAATTCACGGGTTTTGACAAAAATGGCTTTCAAACCTTAATAAAAATTATAGTTGCATTCATAAAATTATAAGATCATTTATATTTCATAAAAATTAATTTAATAATAATAATAATATTTTATTAAAATATTATTTAATTCAAAAACCCCTTATTTTAAAAAAATATAATTCTTAATTAAATAATAACTAAAAACACTATTTGTACATTAAAAACTATTTACAATGTATCAAAAATGACAAGGAGGTATATTCAATATTATATAATAAATTAATATACATGAACATAGTACTAGTGATTCATTACATAACCCCTTAAAGCAGTCGCATAAGGCCTAAGGTTAAGGTGTGTGATGGTGACAGACTCTTGGGGTGGCTCGGATAACATCGCTCGAGTGGTGATTTCTATCAACTTCCACTTTTCCCATAGACGGTCTCATTCGTGCTTGACATGATGAAGATCATATTGGGCTTGGTCAAGAGAGAATCCCAAAGACGCCACCTCTTTTCCGAGCTCTGAAAAATGGGCTTCGTATGGATCAATTCTACTGGATGAGGTCATATCTTCTTTTATCTGAGTAAATTGGATTTGTTAAAGCCCTATATTTATACTAATCATGTGATCACTATTCAACGGATATATTAGCAGCAGTCAAAATTCTTAACATAAAACCAAAGAAGTTGATATTTTATATAAACATAAAGAGACATTTAATTAGATCAAGAGGGATTTACATTAATAAAACTTTGGGTCATTATAATATTCCCCCCTTAATAAATTTCTCCATTGAAATTTCCTTTTTCCCACACTAAAACAGATGTCGGTAACTCAGCTTCATCATTTCCTCCGATTCCCAAGTCGCTTCTTCAAACTTGTAGTTTCTCCACAACACCTTGATGAGGGGCATTATCGTATTTCGTAGAAATTTTTCTCTACAATCTAATATCATCACTGGATGCTCCTCATAAGAAAGATCATCTTCCAATTGCACCACCTCAGAAGAGAGTACATGTGAAGGTTCTGGTATGTACTTCCTTAAGAGGGATACATGAAAGACATCATGTACTTTGGCCATGGTAGGTGGAAGTGATAGTCGATAGGCCAAAGCCCCGACACAATCAAGAATCTCGAAGGGGCCAATGTACCTTGGACTTAACTTACATTTATTTCCAAACCTCATGAACTTCTTCCACGGAGATATGCGTAGAAAAACCATGTCTCCAACTTTGAACTCAAGGTCTCGTCGACGGTTATCTTCATAACTCTTCTATCAACTCTGGGCTGCCTTGATATGTTGCTGAATGGTTTTTACCTTCTCCACCATTTCTTCGACCATTTCTGGTCCAATCATCTTATGTTCACTGACCTCATCCCAACATGATGGTGTTCTTCACCTTTTCCCATATAGGGCTTCATATGGTGCCATTTGGATGCTTGAGTGGAAACTGTTGTTGTAGGAGAATTCAACCAGAGGAAGATGTTGATCGCATCTTCCTTTAAAGTCCATTGAGCATGGTCTCAACATGTCCTTAAGTGTTAGGATAGTCCACTCAGATTGGCCATCAGTTTGAGGATGATAGGTCGTACTGAAGTCCAGTTCAGTATTCATAGTATGTTGAAGACTCTTCCAAAACATAGAGGTGAATCTTGGATCTCGGTCAGACACAATATATAGTGGTACTCCATGAAACCTTACCACTTCCATGATATATATCCATGACAGTTGATCCAATGAGAAATCCTCCCGAATAGATATGAAGTGTTCATTCATTATAAGACGATCCACAACAACCCAGATTTCATTGATGCCTTTGGATGACCTTGGAAGTTCAGTGACAAAGTCCATGGTGATGTTCTCCCATTTCCATTCTAGTATGGGCAATGGTTGCATCATCCCCTTAGACTTCTTCCTCTCTACCTTCACTTGCTAACACACCAGGCACTTTGATATATATTCAGTGATCTCCTTCTTTATATTATCCCACCAAAAGTTTTCTCGGAGATCTCGATACATCTTTGTGCTCCCTGGGTGAATAGAGAAATTTGAACTATGTGCATTATCCAAAAGTTCCTTCTTCAGCTCCGGACTTGATGGAACACATAGTCTTTTCCCAAACCACACAATTCCTTCTTCATTAACATTAAACACCGAGGATTTCCCTTTTTAGATAGCTTCCACTTTTTTCTGAATTCCCACATCATCGTTTTGATTATCCTTTAACCTTTACAAAAGAGATGGTTGTGCAATCATTTGTGAAAGTATTGATGATGTTCTCTTCTTTATGATTCCCATGTCCATCTTTATTAAGTCTAAGAAGATTGGATCCTTCTGAATTCTCATCATTGATAGAATCACTGGGTCCTCTCTACTTATGGCATCTGCCACCTTGTTTGCTTTCCCAGGGTGGTAATGGATTGAACAGTCATAATCCTTGATGAGCTCTATCCATCTTCGTTGGTGCATATTAAGCTCTTTCTGTGTGAATATATATTTAAGACTCTTGTGGTCAGTATATATTTCACATTTCTCTCCATAGAGATAATGCCGCCAGATTTTCAAGGCAAAGATCACAACCACCAACTCTAGATCATGCATTGGATAGTTTCGCTCATGGATTTTCAACTGCCTTGAGGAATAGGATATCACTTTATCATTCTGCATCAGTACACAGCCTAAGCCCTTTTTGAAGCATCACTGAATACCACAAAAGGTTCCCCATTTATGGGTAAAGTGTGCACAGGTGTAGTGATAAGCCTCTTTTTCAACTCCTTGAAGCTTTCTTCGCATTCATCACTCCAATAAAACTTTACTCCCTTTTGAGTTATCTTGGTAAGAGGGTTGGACAATCGTGAAAAATTTCTCACAAATCATCGATAATATCTAGCTAACCCCAAGAAGCTACGGATATCTGTTACCGATGTTGGCCTTGGCCATCCCTCAATTGCATCTGTTTTGGAGGGATCCATAGATATCTCATTGCTTGTGATGATATGGCCCAAGAATGAGACATCCTTCAACTAGAACTCACACTTGTTTTACTTTTCATAGAGATTCTCCTTGCACAAAGTCTCTAGTACAGTTCTTAAATTATCCTCATGATCCTCCTTGGTTTTGGAGTATATTAGAATATAATCTATAAAGACTACCACAAATTTGTCAAGGTAATCTCTAAAGACTCTATTCATTATGTCCATGAAGATTTTTGGATCATTAGTGAGTCCGAAAGGCATTATTATGAATTCATAGTGCCTGTATCTTATGTGAAAAGCAGTCTTGGGGATATCTTCCTTCTTCACCCTTACTTGATAATATCCCAACCGCAATTCCACCTTGGAGAAGTATTGTGCTTCATGCAGCTGATCAAACAAGTCATCAATTCGTGGGAGCGGATACTAGTTCTTTATCGTGATTTTGTTAAGTTCACGATAATCGAAGCAAAGCCGCATTGACCCATCCTTCTTCTTGATGAAGAGGACTGGTTCGCCCCATGGTGAAGCACTTGGGAGTATAAACCCTTTATACAAATTCTCCTGTAGTGGTTTCTTCAGAACTTCAAGCTCAACAATATCCATTCTATATGGAGTCTTGGATATTGGTAATTCCCCGAGTATAAGTTCAATTGAGAATTCAACATCTCTTCCAGGAGGAAGACCAGGTAGTTCCTCGGGAAACACTTCTGTAAATTCCCTCACAATAGGCATTTCTTCAAGGATGGTTTCTTCCTTGTACTCAATCATCTGAGCCAGATACTCATGCTTATAGGGTAGTAATATCCATGCTTGAGATGATGGAGCTAAAGGAGATTCATCTTCCTCCTGACACTTGTAAATAATCGGGGGTCGATTCTCCATATGGAGTGTGATTTCCCTCTCCCGACAATTTATGTTGGCTCTATATAAGGAAAGTCAATCCATGCCAAGAATTGCGTCAAATTCCACTAGAGGGAGTATGATGAGGCTAGCCTGGAAATTAAATCCACACATTAAAACAGGGGAGGACTTATATTCATGGTATGCAATGATTTCCCCATTTTCTGTACTCATCGATATCTTCACTTCCATGATTTGTGGTGGTGCTGGGATTGTTCTACTAAACTTTTGAGATATAAAAGAATGCGTAGAACCTAAATCCAAAAGTGCATTTTCTATTCTTAAATGAATAACTAGCGTACCTATCACCACTTCGTTGTTGGGGTTCACTTCGGTAGAAGTTATGGAAAAAGCTCTTCCTTGCTACCTTGGAGGTTGTTGGATTCCTCTGAAAACCCTTGGATTAGGGAACTGATTTGAAAAATGCTCCGATTCTTTTCATTTTTAGCATTGAACAACACGTTTAGGTTCGAACGGAGCGTTCCTCTCCTCTGTCGCAGCCACGGGTCTTTCTTACTGACAGTTAACAGCTAGGTGTCCTTCTCTTCCACACCTAAATCATTTCCTCACCCCCTTGAGGCAATTTCTAGGGTGCTTCTTTCCGCACTTTTGGCAAGTGGGGTGCTGGATCTTCTTAGCACCATTGGATTTATCCATCGGACCGCCAGAATTGAAGTCCACCTTATGCTTCTTGTCCCCATGATACCCCTGTAAATCCCTGATCTCCATTTCGACCTTGAGGGCTCATCGAACAATTTCCTCATATCTGTCGAAGTCACAGATCACCAATGCTTTCCACAGACTAGGCTTCAGCACATCAAAGAAGCGGTCAACTTTACATTCGGGGGTAAAGACAAAGCCAGAAGTGTATCGTGAAATCCTTTTAAAGTTTTCCTCGTACGCTCCAACAAATTATTTGTCTTTTTTATTGTCTCTTTCCATCTTAAGTCGGAGGGTGCGCGGAAAATATTTATCGAAAAACATCTTATGGAAATCCTTTCATTCCAACGCTTCGATCTCCTCCTCAGGCTTCGTATTTTTGATCAACGTCCACCATTGATCAGCTTCACCCACCATACGATAAGCCTCCAGTAGAACCTTCTCTTGTTCATAACATTGAAGGAAGGAGAATATCTTTTCAATGGAGTTGATCCATTTTTCAGTGATCATGGGATCAGATTATCTACTAAAAGTAAGAGGCCTTTGTCTCATGAAGCTCTTGATAGCGACTTGTTCTTTCTTAGGGGGGTTTGGACATTCCTCTTGACCCGTTTTTCTATTCAAAACTTGAGTTAGCTGAGAGAGAAGCATGAAAAAGTTCACAATTCCCGCTTTCATTGGATTGGGCATCTCATTAGTACAGTCATCACACTGATCTTCACAACGGTTGTTAGCCCAAGTCCTCATATTACCGGCCATTGGCTGGAATAAAAGGAAAGTTAGGGGTAACACATAAAGGGTAATCCAAAGACAAAAGTTTATGACTTATAAGTAAACTTTTATTTCCTTAACTCATGAGTCTATAGGCTTCAATCTAGGATTTTCATGATCTACTTTCTAACATATATTCTTAGGGGAATTTTTTTTAATTCCCTTAATAAGGGTTCATACTAAGCTTGTGAATTTATCAAAACATATCCCCCAGGAGTGTCATAACCAAGAGTACAACAAGGCTCGTTGTCGTACACCAGTTCTCGTTCGAGTCTAGCTCAAAGTGGTTTTTTCGGGTTTTACCCTTAGGATACATCTGTTCCAGAGCCGCCTCTACCTGCTCGTATCTAGACAGGGATGTATTTGTTTGATAAACCACTTAATCAGTACTTACCAAAACTTAGGGATGTTTTTATTATACTTAGTCTTGTCTCTAATGCTTTACTAAGGTTTTCTAATCCTAATCCCAAAAATAACTAAACCTATCCTTTGATACCAACTATGATAGCCCTGCTTTTTAATACAAACATAAACATGATTTATTACATAAAACTTCACTTGATACAACAAAGAAGATCGAGAGGTTTAGTGTCTATGGGGCTTAGGATCATTACATAAAAACTTAAAACATGAAATATAACATCTTTATTGAAAACTTCCTTTACATGACCAATACATTCCCTCGTACTTAGCATTGTATGGGATAACCTGTGGACATGCATAAGAAAAAGGTGAGCTATAAAGCCCAGTAAGGGAGTACACATGGAATAACATGAGGAGTAAAATACATGTCAGACAATAGGAATATCAATATATCATAAGAGAAACATGAACATAAAGTCATGATAAAGCATGATAATCATAACATGGAAATGTGGCAACAACACTTAACATGGAATTAGCATGAGCCAAGGCTCATTGCACATGGAGCATGAGTAAATCCTCATTGCACATAAAGCACGAGTAAACCCTAGTTTCACTTGAATTATCATGAGTCAACACTCATTTCACATGATGTATCATGATACTATACTTTACCCAATGCATTGGAGCGCTATAAGGGCTCACCCTTCTTAAACGTTTCATTTCATGCATAAGTGTGCCACATGGATCATAAAACATGGATTCATAAAACATAATAATTTATTCCATGATAAAGGAATGTGTAATTCATACATGAAACTTTATAATCAATATGTAAATGTGCATAAAGTTGAATACCCTTTATGGAGAAATGGGCATGGTATTCACTACACAATGGCATTGGCTTAAAAAATCGGTGCGATTTCGGCAGCGTGACGGCGTGACGTAAGAATTCATAAAAAATAGTTGATGAGAGAGAAAGGGGTTCCTCATAATATTTACATGTAATGGAAAGTAAGGAGTTAATATAGATACATGTCCCAATAGTTTTAATGGAATTTAGATTCATGATACAAAAGTATTGCTTGAATGTAAATGAGGAGAGAGAAGTTCCTTTCGGAATTTCAGCATAGTAACGGGTGTACATTGGAGGCATTTAATGAGTGAGAAAAGGTATCCCATAATTCAAACATAAAGAGGGAAGTATGAGGGAGGTGAGAAACCATACCCCAACATTCATAATTGAAATTAAAAGGGGAAAACAACTTAAAGAAAATTGGACAAAAAATGAGAAAGGAAGAAAAAACCCTTACTTGGAAGTGTGCTTCCAAAGGCTAGAGAGAGGCTTGTGAGAGTCTTATTGGGAGCTTGGGGCACCTTGGGGGGATACTAGAGATAGTAGGGCATAGGTTGGACGAACTCCAAATCCTTTTAGTGAGGTGGATGTGGGATCTTGGGTGGGTTTATATAGGAAAGGTGAGGGAATTCTTTATTATTTAGGTTTGGGACCCCTTATATTAAATTAATCCAAACCACAAACCATCCCATGGTTTTTCCACATGGTTTTTGGAAAAGGGAAGAGGAAAACAATATTTTATTATTTAAAAGTCCAAACTTCTTAAAATAATAGGGTTTCTTATGTGGAGGTGAGTCACACTCCCATGGAAAACAATTTAAAAAGACGATGTGTTTAATAAGTCTTGAGGGGGTCCATTAATGCTTTGAAAATTAAGTCAAACAAAACCAAAATCACATTATTTTAATGGTAAAACATATATTGGATTAACATAAAGCTTATAGTATTTTATTACATCACTATTGGGTCATTATGATGTCATAAAACACATTATATATTTAAACAGTATTTAATTTTTACCCAAAAAATTGACTGTCTCAGAAAATTATGAAAAATACACCGTTGGATAATTTCGACATCCTGATTCCAGAAATAACATTTATTTTACCTAAATAATTTTCTAAATATGCTAATTTTCACTTTTAAAATAAAAACCGCCATTTATCGAAAATTCACGGGTTTTGACAGAAATGGCTTTCAAACCTTAATAAAAATTATAATTGCATTTATAAAATTATAAGATCATTTATATTTAATAGAAATTAATTTAATAATAATAATAATAATTTATTAAAATATTATTTAATTCAAAAACCCCTTAATTTAATAAAATAGAATTCTTAATTAAATAATAACTAAAAACACTATTTGTGCTTTAAAAACTATTTACAATGTATCAAAAATGACAAGGAGGTATATTCATTATTATATACAAAATTAATATACATGAACATAGTACTAGAAATTCGTTACATAAACCCTTAAAACTGTCACATAAGACCTATGGGTAAGGTGTCCGATGGTGACATACTCTTGGGGTGGCTCGGATAACATCGCTCGAGTGGTGATTTCTATCAACTTCCACTTTTCCCGTAGAAGGTCTCATTCGAGCTTGACATGATGAAGCTCAGATTGGGATTGGTCAAGAGTTAAGCCCAAAGACTCCACCTCTTTTCCGAGCTCTGACAAATGGGCTTCGTATGAAGCAATTCTACTGGATGAGGCCATCGCTTCTTTTGCCTGAGTAAATTGGATTTGTTAAAGCCCTATATTTATACTAATCATGTGATCACTGTTCAATGGCTATATTAGCAATAGTAAAAATTATTAACATAAAACCAAAGAAGTTGAAATTTTATATAAACATAAAGAGACATTTAATTAGATCAAGAGGGATTTCCATTAATGAAACTTTGGCTCGTTACAGAGCACTCATCAACATTTGTCTTAGTTCCTAAAAGAACTTATGGGACTTTTCCATCCACATGAAAGGATTAACCTTTCATTTCAAATCTATAAAGGGTGATTCCACTCTAGATAATTCTAGTAAAAACATATAATAGTACCCTAACAATACAAGGAAACTCTACACCTCAGTAACACTCTTGGGTGGATCCCAATAAAGCATTGCCTAAACCTTCACCAGATCCACTACAACTCTTGAATTTGAGATGACATGTCCTAGAAAATGGACCTCTCATATCCAAAACTGGAACTTTGAGAGATTACTGTAAAGTTAGTGCTCTTGAAGTGTGTCCAGGACTATCCTTAAGTGTCTTGTGTGCTCCTCCTAAGATGCTGAATACACTAGGATGTCATCGATGAAGACTACCATGATCCAGTCTAATAAAGGTTTAAAGATATGGTTCATGAGTCCCATGAACACTTATGGGGAATTCATCATGACAAATGGCATCACTAATTACTCATAGTGATTGTAGCAACATTTTAATTTCATATTTGGTGTATCCTTATCCTGTACTCGCAACTGGTGATATCCTGATTTGAGGTCAACCTTTAAGCACCACTACACCCCCTTAAATTGATCAAAGAGTTCATGGATTCTCTATAGTGGATACTTATTATTTATAGTCACATGGTTCAAGTTTCGATAATCAACACATAACCTCAAGTTCCCATGTTCCTTCTTGGAAAAGAAAACTAGGACCAACTAGGGTGAAACATTGGGTCTTATGAAACCCTTTCTGTACTTCTTGGATTTCCTTTTCACTAACAAAGGAAAACTTAGTTACATCACTATGGTCATACCACACTCTTCACCTAAAATAGTTAATCTAAGAATGAAATATAGATAACCAATCTATGCTAATAATGACGTTGTAAAGCCTCAACATTGCTACCAAGATATCCCAACCAAAACTCTCTCCTCCAAGAGTTAGGTCATTATTGGAACTAGTGTGTGATCATTGAGTCTCCGCCAATAGAAGTCTCAAAGTGTAAGGGTTGACTCAATGATTCAAATAGAATCTCTGAGTATCGATAAAGATTGGTGGTAAAAAAATAATGACTAGATTCTATGTCCATCAATACTAGATCTAAGGTAGAAAAGATAGAGATCGTACCTTGAATCATTCCTGGAGCCCCTAGGTCACAAGCCTCAACCACTTGTAGTTTTCCCAAACCTTTTCCTCCATCTCCCTAAGACTAGAGTGAACCACATATGGGTTGTGGTTGTAATATGTTAAAACTTATACCACCTCCAGCTGATCTCTCAACTCCATTTCCACATCCTCCACCTTTAAGATCAATCTTCTTTCTCCATTGTACCTACCTTGGTGGTCTATCCACCATATCTCTATCAGCTATATGGTGGGTCAAACAATATTAGGTGAGATGTCCCCAACCATCACATGAGTATCGCTACCTCTCTAGAGGATGACTGGACCCACTCTGTGATCCCTAGACAATAGATCCCCTATCTTAGGCCCTCCTATTGAAATGTCTCATATGTCCCAATCTCTGATAGTGGTGTTAGCCCCCTGATTTTGAGGTCTCTATTCTTACCAGTCCACTGCTGACAACAACTATTTGTATCTTCCCATCCAAGGAACTCTCAACTACCAATGCCTGCTCTAGCACCCCAGTATAGGTAGGAATGCATAGATGGATAACACTGGGTTGGATGTCCCTACACAGACCTCACTCGAATGTCCAATCCCTAAAGCACCAATCGTGTACCATATCCATCATGTACCTGGAGAGGTTGGTATCCCTTAGTGAATAATTATATAACAACATGTCATTCTTCTAGAGTTGTAGAAGCTCTTGTATAGGCATAACCCTTAGCTTATAAGGTGAAAACTCCTCTATGAAAAGGTACTCAAAAATTTTCCACATAAGAGTCACCGTGTCAAAAGATCGGGTAAGTAAACCCCACCATCACTTTGTTGGTCCGTGTAGAAGGATTGTAATGAGTACCACCATCTGATCAGTTGGTGTCCTAACTAGATGGAAAACTCGGTTCACCTCCTCAATTCATCCCTCATTCACCAGTGGTTTGGGCTCACCTCAGAACTTGGTGGGTTTCTACCACTAAAACTCATGAAGTGTGCTCCACATGCGTACCTCATACGCTGGTATTATGGGTACCATATACTGCTCTACAGGTGGTGGTATGGATGGTTCACCACCTAGAGGTGTTGTCTCTGGTAAAAATATTTGTATTGATGTATCTTCACCTAGAGGATCATCCTCATGATCATGTAGTGGAATCCTGGCTAGCTGGATATGTGGATATAACCTAAAAAACAAGAGGCATGATGGTAAAAAGAGTATATATGTGTATCTGACTCAGTAAGGACATTGGAAACACACAAATTTCAATATGATGCATGTACCATTTTTCCCTATAACCAGTGTTCTCGTGTACCGAGTCTAAAGGTAGGTGATCAGATTCCTGTTGTATGGATATGTCGATCGTCGCACCAACACTGGAGTCTCTGGCCTAAAATATGAACTCAAAACACTTAACACTATTACCCCAAACCAATTCCACAAAATATCGGTCCTAAAGTATAACTGAACACCTCTAAAACCACTCTATCATGACATGTCCTAGAAATTCCCTTGTCATGACTACCCCAATCCCACCTTCAATAGCCCAGGTGCTGGTTACTAGCATCGAGTACGCATTTCCCACAAATGGGGGGAATTAGCCTAAAGTACATAAACACACACACACACACACATATATCCAAGACACAAAATTCTAAAATGTAAACAACTGAAAGAATGCATGCATACCACTAAGATCCCACAACTAGAGTACAATAGGAAGTAAAGGAAAATTAAATAGGGACAAATATAATCCCACCACAAAGAGAGTCTATAAACAAGTCCAACTGAAACTGCAAGAATTCCAATAATCTCCAACAGTGAGGACTAAGTCAATGTATGCTCCTGGTAAACACAATGGTCTGTCTAGCTCCAGCTATGCTCCACCTTCTCCTGGTCCTCCTAGGACACCGTCAAAAGGGTTGTTGTCAGCACAAGACATGACACGTGTAGGAAACACCTGTGTAGGGGTGAGTATAACAATACTCAGTAGGATACCCCAAAAACACTAAACCCAAATTATCAAGTATATTCATCTCAATAAAAAATGTAGAAATGTATAATTGATACTGGAAGAAGAACCCAAATATACTCAGAAGAGACACCATTCCATCAGGCGGTCATAACCAATTGCTAGACATAGGATTTTGTTTGAAGCAATGCTTGTTCCGGGTCATCCCACTACACAATCCATGGTATCATAGAAGACACTCTAAGAATAGTACTAACTCATTTAGGCCCCACCCAAAGATAACATGTTGGTCTAAGAATACTATGATACATAGATACAAGGTCACTCCCAAGACAACTAGGGGACACCACGAACCCGGTCTGGATTAACCTTAATACACAGATAGGGGGTCGCACCTAGAACCATTGGGTGACACCATGAACCCAATCTGGATCAACCTTGATACACAGATAAGGGGCATTCCCAGAACCACTAAGAAACACCAAGAACCCAATATAGATCAACCTGCTACATAGGGGATCATATGATAATGATTCCACCAACACTACAGATGAGGTCCTCTAGATAATGGATCAACATCCTACTCATGGAGGTCAAATTGGTTCCACAAACTCCACTAGGGATGATAATGTATCACAATCCAGTATCATGGAGGGACACTGTAACTCTATTTAAGACTCTGACTATAGAGGAGATTACAATCTAGTGATGTGGAGGTAATTCCACACTGTACTCTCAAGGAAAGGACCAAGGGAACACACTGAACCTATACTGGTCTAAACTAGGAAAATAAAGATCCTAAATAACTCTTTATGGGAGTACACGTTGTGTCCAAGGGGGTACATGGTGTTTTTTTCTATCCCAATTCTTTCCTGTGTGGAAAAACTCACATGGCATGTAGTCTCAAAATACACGTTGTATAGGATGGGTACATGATGTGTAGAGACATAGGGTTTCCTGTCCATGTCACCAGGTTGTGTTCATGTACCAAAAATGTGTTCGTGTACTGGTTTTTGTACGCCAAGTAGTGCCCATGTTTAAGTACATGGCGTACCATCTATCCATGTACTATTACCCATGTCTATGTACTCTCTGGAGTCCACGTAGTGCTGTTTGGGAAGGGTAACATGCCTTTTGGTAGGGTTCACATGTTGTGTGATCCTTAACTCTGGCCAAACCCTAACACCGTATCCAGGGGGACCAAATTCAATATAATTTGGGATTACAGGTTGTGTTCTACAAGATTTTTTAGAATCCTAGAATCCACTCCATGCATCCTGTTCGGTGATCCACCTTCGATTTGGTGGTCTATTTTCCATTATATCAGAGATCTAAGGTCACCCACACCACGTCATCATCGAACAACGTGTTCTATCTCCGGGTCTGTTTGGAATTCAGATCAAACCACCATTATTTATTTTACATCGAAGGATGATGAGGAATGAAAAATTAGTAATCATTCTTTATCTTATTTTCTATGTCTCCATCGTTGCACCTACATCATGTCGTGTTGATCCCAAATCTATGATATCGTATCATTGTTCCAAGCAATAGGTTCACACCGATCGATTGATGGAGAAAAGTCGAGTCATGGGACAAATGAATAACACCCATGATGAATGATGAATCAAGGGAGAAAAGAAAAAAACAATAGGAATAAACCTCAATCTATTTTTGTGTTGATCTATATTTGTTCCATAAGACAAACAATAAATATATTCAAATATATTCTCCCAAATAAACCCTACAATAAAACCATCCCACAAGGTGATCGATCTGTAAACCAATTCATTCATAGATTTATTTGTGATCATCACAAAAATTAATAAGGAGGAATTAATAAATTGAAACAGACACCCTACATCAATTTGGATCAATCAATGTGGAGGAATGAAGCTATGTTGCATTCGTTGGAAAGATCCTTCAAAATTGATGTGCGTCCATCATCGATCCTTCATTCGTTATCATTTATCTGAAAGGATTCCCAAAGATCTCTCTCCATGATCCTCTAGAAGTTCTAGAGTAATCTAGCTAATCCTGGAATTCTGATATAAGGATACATTTAAATAAATAGGTCACTGCGTTGCTGCGTAAATAAAATAATTAAATTATTTTATTCATTTTAGGCCCGTGATGTATTTTTCACAAATGAATCACTTCGACCAATGTTAGGTTACTACTAAGGTAAAGACATTATTCTAGATTCAACGGTGACCTTGTATTTTTGGTCTGGGAACCCATTTAGGATTTATTCCACTTTTTTAGAAAAACCACATGCACATACTATTAATATTTTAATATTTTCCAAACATTTTTTTAGGGCACACTGGGCCTTGGAACCGCACGTCATATTAAAATATGGTCTTGAAAATAATCTATATAATATCTAAAAATAATACATAAAAAATATGAGATTTTATATTTTTCTCACACCATTTCAATGAGATTTATAAATAGGATTTATTTAGGATAGAATCCAAAACTCTCATAAATAATCAATGGAGTCTTGATTAAGATATTCATCACCACGATTTTGAGTGAAGGTTCTTAAACTTCATACCATTCTAGTTCTCAACTTCCTTAAAATATTCCTTTAATATATCAAAGGAAACTGACTTATACCTCATTAAGTAGAGAAATCAATATCTACATAAATCATCAGTAAAAGTTATGAAGTATGAGTATCCACCCCTTTATTTAACTAGAAATGGTTGACACACATAGGTATGAACTAATTCAATAAGTTCATTATCCCTTTCACTTATTCCATTAAATGGGGATTTGGTCATTTTTTCTTTATAAACATGCATGACACACACTAAGTTGTTTTAGTTTAAAAGAATCCTAATATCCATCTTGGTGTAATTTAGTCAAATGATTTTCATTTATATGACCAAGTTGGTGATTCCATAGTTGGGTGTGGTATGATTCATGTGAACTATTTTCATTATCAATTTCCATTACTTGGTTTTTTTAATATAAAACATAAAGACTATTATTTAAATGTGTATTACCATAAAAAATAATATCTTTATAAAAGAAGAAAAATTTATTCCCAAATTTGAAAACAAATCCCTATTTGTCTAGTCTCGATACATAAATAATGTTTTGGGTAACATATGGAACTTAATTACAATATTTTAATACCAAGATCATTCTTATTAGAAACATGAGGTGGTAGTCCCCAATAGCCATAGAATCAAGTCTGCCTCTATTAAATACTCTTAATTCTACCTCACCTTGGGAAATATTCTGGAATCTACTTGGTTTCTATATTTGAATACATATGTGAGAACAACATGTTGTATCTAATACCCAATTTTTAGTACTAGAAAAGTTTCACTCGATAACAAACACACCTAAATCTTCCCCTTTCTTATTTTCTTGGGTGATTTTTCCTTCCAGTGACCCTTCATGCCACATGAAAAATAGATATCATCCTATTCATTTGTTTTTTCCTTGATCCTTATCTTCTTGGATGGGAATTTCAAAGAAGATTTAGAATAAGATCTCTTCACCTAGACTTTCCTTTTGTTCACCATAGGTATTAAAGGATTTTTATGATTTTTCTCCTAATTAACACAGTGAAGAAGTGTGGTAATGTTTGGAAGAGACTTCTCTATATTTTAAATATTGAAATTAATAAAACAATTTAGAGAAGATCTAGAGAAGTGATGTAAGAATGAGATTGGTGCATAGTTTTTTTGGAAATTTTAACCCTAGAAGTTCTAGGTGATCAATATAGCTAATGGTTTTGACTATATGAGGACTAATTCATGCGCCTTCTCAAAGTTTTCTATAAATGATCACCATGGATATCTCAAATTGTTCATGTATTGTTCTCTCCTAATGAAGAATATAAAGATTCTAAAGCATGTTGTATGCATCAATGTATTCATGTGACTTCATGAGTTCATTAGACATGGATGAAAATATTAAAAAATAAACATCAACTACATCACTCAATTGTTTATCATAGATAGAAAAATCTTCATTACTCACCTCCTTTATAGGAGGATCAGGCAGTGAATATTATAGTATATGATATTTATGTTCATGGTGAAACACAGCCAATAGGCATATGAACTATTCTCAAAAGTTATTGACAATTGGGAGATTGTATTTATATATAACTTATTGCAAGGGTAATGTGGATGATTAAATTTATATTATTATATAATATTAATATATCATATTATTAGTACTTGATTATAAATTATGTGATATATAACAATATTTATAATTTTATTAAGTATTATACTATTTTATCAAGTCTCAAAAACCCTCACCATTAAACTTAGAATGTCTCATCACTCATGAAATTATTGTAGAAATGATGAATATTTCCCTTCTTTATGATCCAAACTATATCCATTAAAACCATAATAAGGTATTTTGATATGTGGTTTTGCCAACTATAAACTGGAATCTCATTAAACCATTGAGTGAACTCCCCAATCCAGAAATCCTAACTTGGATTTCTTAAACACTTTCCTCAAAATTTGTATTTAATAGACTTTAGATGTTAAATTCAATACAAGTTTGGTTAATTCAAACCATCATCTTAGTTAATAATCCTTGATAATTAAAATTTCCCCCAACTATTTATTGAACTAAAACTTTATCTATGTTTTCATATTAATTTAGACGATGGAAGGTGTGATTAATTAATATTAACTTGAGGGGTTTTTTTATTACACATAAAATTTTCCTTTTTTATCCTTTATATGTCCTATTAATATTAAGTGGAATTTACTTAAGGGATTAAACATGCCCTGATAAAACACTTACGTGTAATCCATTTATTTAAATTTCTTCTTTGAATATTATTCCATTTATTTATATGATAATGGTCTTTCATCCATAAAATAAATCATGGATAAGATAGAAATAAATGAATGAATGAATAAACCAGTCATGAGATTATCTAACGGTTGATTTATTGAATGGATAATAAATCAACATATGGCCCTAGTGGGAACCTCCTTCAGGTAGTATTGGCATGAGCTACATCATTCCACTGATCTACCTATGTATCACACATATCAGTTTCATCAAAATTAAATATTGAACAACTTTCATGAACCTTGGGGTAATCTTTTTATTATATATGTTTATAACTCACATGAAACTGAGGTGAACCAAAGGATTGGTTAAGGGAAATTACATAAGAAACCTTGGACACATAGGTTCAACATAATAAAAGAGGGAGGGATGGCATGCAGTACATCGTATTTAATTTAATAATAAATAATTTCAATCCCATGAAATAAAATGTAATTAAATTAAACCAACTCTTACACAGGTCTAATCAAAGATCTTGATTGGTCATACACATGAAAAAAATATGAAAAACTGCACTTCTTAGTATTAAATTCAATTTTTTCTTTATTATTAAGATTAGAACACTTTAATTAATTAATTAATTAATCGATCAATTAATTATATTTATCATAATGACCATTCAAATTATCATGGAGATACCCATTATAAATGAATTCATGGAAACTAAATGACATGACTAATAATCATATATAATTATAGAGAATTAATTGAGAATTTATTAATTATTAAAAACTTTTATTACATAGTCTACATATCTTTTTCCAAAATCATAATAAGGTTTTTAATACTAAAATTAATTATTAACTTAATTTAATTTAATTTTTTTTCTTTATCATGAGACAAAATGGTGTGTACTAATGAGTTATGCATCATGTTCCTTGTTTTTTTTGTATACATGATAATTTCCTAGGACTTTGGTGTGTACCTCGGTTGTATTACATAGCTTATAACAACTAGATACATGTTGTGTGATTCACTTGTCATGTGTCATTGTAACCCAGTGATTGACTCGATATGTTCTCTAGAGGTGCGAATTAATTACTCACATGATGTTTACATCAATTATATGTTGTGTCTTTCATTAATGTTCTAGGTTTTTAGTCTATCACAGTATAAATCATGCATTTTACCTCATAATTAGAATTGATTTCTCTACTAAACCATATAGACTACATGATGTGTACACTAGCTACATAGTGTATAATATGAAAAATCATGCGCTAGACTATCCCAGTCAATATGTGGTATAAAATAAATGCATTTTGTTTAATAACTGCTTGGCGAATCGTGTATCCCATGACATGTCTAGGTGTAGTGAACTTGGGTACATGGTGTTTACCCAAGGAATAAGCTCTAGAAGTGGATTCAGAGCTAGCGCATTCACCAGAGTTAAGCTATTGGATTTGTAAGAGGGGGAGGGTATATAAATTTTCATCAGTACTAGGCTTGTGCATATATACATAGGAAAACTAGCTGAATAGACAACAAAATGTGGAGAGTTGATCACGATGCAGATGCTAGGGAGGGGAGGTTTCAAGTATTCATAGTCTGGGAGGAATTCCTCTAAGACCTTCAGGTCATGTAATGGAATTAAGCCTTTGGGCCATGTAAGGGTTCCCCTTAAACCCTTAAAAGGGGGATTATCGAAAAATGAATAAAAAATTAAGGCCTTCGATCCATTCATACTTTAGTCAAATTTGATGGATTTTTCCCAAATTATGCAAGACATAAACATCATGACCAATGAAATTTTTCTATCAAATATTGATATAGAAATCCTAGAACCAAGGGATGATTTTTTCACATTAAATTTATAATGAATTTAGATAGATCAAAATAAAAAATACATAGTATTAAGTTATTTATTTGATGAATATTTTTTTCATCCAAAACCCTTTTCAGATTATCATCATTATATAGGGAGGGCCCAAAATATATCCCCTCTATTAGTGATCCATATGTTCTCATTTGATCTCTGAACAACACTGATGGATTATCATATGATAGAATTGTGGATTGATCTTGTTGTGGTGTTCATCTTGATCACTTAAAGTTATTTTATAATTAAAGGAATATCTCTTGTTCTTCTCGTTCATGAGAGGATGAGAGGAGGAATATAGAGATAAATTTGTTATGAAAAAAATTCCCAATTAGATATTAATCCTATATAATAGATGTACCCATCTATTTATAAAGTTAGGGTTAATGTTAAAATATTATTTAATTTCACAATGGATCTTAAATAATATAATAAACCTTATCTGACCCCATGCCATATAATAATATTATTATTATTTTATGGTGTGTGCTAACTGGCGCAATGAAAAATATTATTTTACCATCTTTTAGATTAATATTTATCATTAAACATAATATTGGTCTGATTTTTGTCCTAGGAATTTATCAAATACCTGAATAAATATTTATTAAATATTAATTCAGAAATGGATATTCTATTCATGGTCTAGAAAATAAATATTTATTAAATATTCAATGAATAAAATAAATATTTTTTTATAATCTAGTGAATAAATATATATTAAATATTCACATAACTAAATAAATTGTTTATTAATGAATAAATAATTGTTGGTTACCTTTCAAATAACAAAAAAAATAAAAAATATATATTCACATAATTAAACAATTACCCAATGAATAGATAATTATTTAATATTTGAGATCAATAAATCTTAAAAAATTATTCCTCATTATTTATAATAATATTTATTCCAAAAATTAAATTCAAATATAATTTAATTGAGATAAATGTTACACTCATTGTGTGAACCTCTAGGATTATTTCTCATTGGTATTAGGTGGGCTAGCCTGTTGTCCAATATTACTAGCAATGGTTCAAGGAACCCAAGTGTAAAAATTTAATGCCACAGAATCAACAACCACACATGAATGCTTACTGTGTAATATAATCTCTATATCATAATATCTCATCAATAAGCTTTCACACACATGTCACCAACCTATGTGCTTGAAAATTCTTTCTTTTACAATGTAAAATAAACTTTTTGTTTCCACATGTTAATGAAATTTAATGCAATAGTTACATTTCAATCAAAGGGTCGAGATATCAAGTTCCACAAAAATGGATGGGACAAATCCTTCCTTGAATAATTAATTAATAACACATCACTCATGACACATCCAATATATCCAACTTATCCATAAACTATATCATCATGGATTACAAAATACATTAAAGTGTGTGAGTCCCTGTATGCATTAATAATGATCTTAAAGTATAAGGACCATTATCCACACTCAAATATAGGAATATAGATGACATATAAACATTAATAATTCTTATAGGTGGGTCTATTATCATAATCTTCCATCTTGTAAAGTCCCAAATGAGAACTTCATGGGAAGAAGTCTCATCTACCTATAAGTAATAAATCCTAATGGTCAAAATTATATGTGTCCCATCATATAATGTAACCCAATTGTATAACTATATTTAAAAATATCGTCATGGAATTTCAAGGTTCTCATAATAGTAGAGAATTACTATGACCTTATCAATGCAAAAAAAATCTATGGTACATTATTACATTAAACTCATGTAGAACAATGAACAATATGTAATAAATTGTTTTATCTTTGAATATACATATAATCTAAAGTATACACATTTGGTTCTAGAACATCAACTCAAAATGTCAAAGCACCTCAAGATTATCATTATAGCTGATAAATATTATAGCCTTTCAATGCAATAAATACTTTAAAAATGTTATCACAATAATTTTATAAATAATAACATTAATCATGAGATAATATATTTATTAAATATTTAGGTCTATGGATATTTTTTTTAATAGAAAATAAAAACTCATTTGGTTATAGGGAACCAACTCCAACATTTCCCTGACCAAGATACAGGGTTTACGTCACTGTTATAGAAATGAATTTAGTGATCTTTAGGTTCTCAAGTAAAGTTTATTACTTCTTGTTATCCTTAAACCAATGTCCCATTCGAGAGAACCATTAAAATCTTTGAGAATGTGATTTGGGATTCTATACATAATTTTGGTGGCTCTTAGGAGGATCACATCCCTCTGGTGGAATTATTTTATAATAACATCTACTGAACATCAATTCAAATGGCCCCATTTGAATCTATTTATATAAGACAGTGTTGTTTAACACTCTTCTATACCAAAAAAGTTGAACCCTCTATGATTCGAACTAATGTCATCTAGGAAAAAATGAAACATGAAAAATTTAAAGTGGTTAAACATGTCTTTATTTGGGTCTAACTGATATTTTATCATGGATAAATGAGTAAGAAAGGGAATCTAATTCTGAAATTTTACTGGACTTTTAATATTTTGAAAAGAATTGGGGAAAATACTTATCAATTAGCTATACCTTTAAAATTTAGTTCCCTAAAAAACACCATATATGTATCCCTATTGAAAATATATATTCTAGAAATAAATCATGTGATAAATATGATAATATTAAGCTATAGTAAAATCCGTCTTATTAGGGATATCTGATTGGTATCAATAATCGAGGTGATAGGGTGTTATGTGAGAAGATGATACCTTTGGTTCAGGTCAGGTGGAAACATGGGAAGTTCTAATATGAAACATGGAAGGAAAAAAATATGAAATAAAGAGTCAATGGTTATTCTTTTTTTTGTTAGAAGCTGACTGAAACTTCTCGGGGATGAGAATCCACATGGGGGGCATAAAGACCCTAACCTTGAGTTAGTATTCTTCTTAAATTCTATAATTTGAATCTATTTTGAGGTATATTTTTAATTAATTAATAGTTATAGAATTTTGGGAGAGAAAAAAATGAAATATAATAAGGGACCCAAGGTGTTGGACAGCATCAGGTACCCTGGGGATTGGTACTAGGTACCCAATGGTAGAATCAAAGCTATAGCACCACTGGGTACCTAATGGCACTACAATTTTTTTCTAAAAATAGGGGCATGTTGATCAATTAACACTAAAAATTTACCCCTAAATGTCCAAACCTTAATATTTCCTTCTTATTTGGGTGATATGATGTTCTATGGGAACTCTCCCTCACATTATTTTCATTCAAAGATAAATCCTTCTCCACCATGGTTTGGATCGCTTTCTTGGAGTCATAGAAGCTTGAGTTAAGTAATGAAATGACATAATCCTCCTCTAATCTCTCCTTTAACCTCTTTTTCTAATGAAAATGAGTATAATATCCTCTTTACCTAATCTTGGTATTATAAAATCCTTATATCTTCTGATTCCCCTTCAATCTAGTGGTTATGGGGGCTAAACCTAAGTGAGTTAAAGGTAATCTTATTGTATTTATTTATAAATTCACACTCTATATATATTAATGATTTAAACCCCTAAAATACTATCTTAGCCTAGTAAAAGTAATTTAGTGGGGCGTATTTTCTTCCCTTGGACCTCAGATGAGATTATCAAATTATTTTCAGTGGGTGTACCCCTTCTTTCTCTCATATTCTTAAAGGGTTGGGCTAGAAACAACATAGGGAAAATTGAATATCATTAAAACAAAGTGGTTATCTTATGATAGATATTTATTAAAATTTATTTTATGAAAATATGATATGCATTGATTGATTTTTCATGTATTTAAATTCTATAATTACTTGATTTATATATTCTTATAATTATTTATGTTGTCTAGTTTTTAAATTATGTCTTGTACTTGGTTTGTAGTAAAATATTTAAATTATGACCATTATTATAGCATTGGATGTTGTACAACATGAAATGATTTTATAATCTAGTTTGAAAAATATGTTATGTTGCAATATTTAATTTTTTATTTATATATTTCACATGACATCTAAGGATGGTACTCTATCTCTGAATAGAGGATTTTATGCTAGTGTAAACGGGTTATTAGGTACACTCATCATCAAAATATAGTTTGATGGCTTGGGATGGGCTCACAATGCCTCGGTTTATTATACACATTAACCATTTCCCTAATATATTGGTATTATAATGTCTTATTTATTATACATGGTTATTTTTCACTTGGATAGGTAAAAATGATACATTGACTTACTATACATCTTTTTCTTTGGATAATAATTTATGCTCTGGATTATGAGACCCATTCATCTCAAATCTAGAGCATAGGCTCAAATAACTTATATTAGGTATAAATACTCTTAATATATGGAGTTTCTTAATATCAATGATATATAAATAAAATTGATTTTTTAAATAATTTTTTTAGCTATATTTTTTATTCCTATAGCCTTTTATTATTATTTCATACACTTTATCTTATGATAGTTGGTTAAGGGGTGGGTGGTGACCACATACTGGGTATGATATACCCACACCCTATAAGGGTCCCTTTGGGGTGTGTGAAGATAATTTTGTATATGAACTAGGTAAAGGTAAATTTATTGAGTATAGAAGTTACTCCTACTTAGAGTTTAGAGTTCGGGTGATGTCTTTTTATCATTTTTGTGTGAGAGTGGTGTGTACATATAGGGATTGTCTATAGATATCTCTTCAAAAATTATTATCTATGGTTCTCACCTTTTAGTGCATTAAGGCCCATTTGGTTGTAAAACATTGAATATATTGTATTTTTTACCCATTCACCTCATTTGGTTATCCAACTTTGAATATATCACATTTTTTACCTAATCTCACACTTTGTATTGACTTTTGAAATGTTTTGTATTGTAGTGATTTGTTGATTCTTGTACAATATTTTTGTATCTAGTCTCATCCATTATTATCTATCTATTTCAATGTAGATATACCTAAAATTTGGTATGAACATTAAACATTTATTTACATAGTATTGTGATGAAAAACCATCTCCTACACATCATTCATTCATCCATATGTGTTTATGTCATCCTCTGGTGACCGGGAGGGGAACCTGATATGTTATGGTGGTCTACTATTTGGGTAATCAGGTCATGGTCATTATAGAAAACCCCTATCCTCTTTAAATAGTGTTAATATTAATTTTATAAATAATAATAGTGTAACACCCTATTATTTTTTAATATATTTCTCCTTAAATAAATAGTAAGTGTTTGACAGCTTTCTTGGCACGCAAATTTGAGGTTTAAACGAACTGTGAAATATTATAAAATATTTATTAAATTAATAAGTATGGATATTATTAAGCACAATATTAAATAAATAATAAAATATTTTACTTAATTAAAATATATTTATTAATTCATAATATATAAGTACTCAATTTTTAGTAGTTATTTTATGTTTCAATAATATATTTTCCTCAAAAAACATTTTTATTACATTTTGTGCATGAATATTATAATTAATTTCTACCATTTTAGAAATTTTATTTTAGGAAATTAATATATATTTTAAACTAGTATGTCAATATTAAATTATCATGTATTTTTGGGATTTTTCTAAAAATATTTATTTTTCAGTGAATAATGAAAATTACTGATTTTTGTAAAACTGACATTTCTTTTCATTAAATAAAGTAATTTAAAAGTAAAATTATGTTTTAAATTAGGTATTAAAATAAAATAATTCTTATTTATATAAATATAATTTAATTAATTACATAGTAATTATCATTATACTTTTTTTGGTATAAGATTTTTTGGTCTTAAAAAAACATTTTTCTAAAAAACTGTTTTTATGTTCGTAGTGTTTTTTATCTTAATTAATTAAATAAATTTCTATTTATTAATTATTTTAATTAAATTTCTAGTTTATTTATTCAATAAAATTATTTTATATTTTTTTAATGTTTTTACTAGTCTTGAAATAAGAATAAATCCATTTTTATGTTTAAAATTTCATTTTTCTAAATATGGTTTTCATTGTGTTTTGCGAACTTATTTTAAAATTATTTTATACCACTTATAGAAATTGAATATTGAAAAATATATTCCATATTTTTAATCATAATAATTATTATTATTTAATTAGGTAAACATAATTTTTAGACATTCTTAATAGCAACCATGGTAAAGATTTTACTCCTAGATAAAATAGGTAAAACTATGATAAAACTATGAAGTAATGATTTAAAGTATCTTTATCACTTGTATTTAACCTATTGGATGAATTTTGTTAAAAATATAAATATTTTTAAGGAGTTAAATAATTTATTTTAAAACATTATTTTGAATTTGGGAACCCAATCTTGATGTTTATGAAGATAAGTTATATTTTATTAAAATTAAAAACTATTTTTGGGTCTTTGCATTTAATAGAATGGTTGGAATATTTCGTTCAGTTTTTTATTTCTAAAAAATTATAAAATTTTAATTTATTTATTATTTAATCAAAAAAATTGTGGAAAACAACTTATTAAATGATTTCAATGTGAATTTGTTTTTAATCTTAAATAGGGTATTTTTCTAAAGATTGTTTTTCTTTCATTTTGTGTTTTTATATTAAATATAATTTCAGAAACCTATAAAAACTTAATATGATAAAATTAATTCAAAATTCGGAATCAAATTTTCCATAAAAATTAAAAATTATCCTTTAATTTTTTATCATATAATTATGTTATCATGATAAAAAATTAAGTTATCATGGTTAAGGGTAAATGGGTTTAAAGTTGTTTAACTAGAAGGTAAGAAATAAACTATATCTAAAACTTGTCTAAATGTAATTTGTTGAGTTTATTTCGACCCTATAACATCTTATCTTCTAATTTTGTGTGGCTTGGTTCCAATTTACATTATTATGATATATATATATATATATATTATTTAATCTCATAAGTAATTCCAATTATTCCTTTTCCCTTGCTTATAAAAGGGAACCTCCTCTCATCCCTTATTCAAAAAGTTTCAACCATTTATATCAGAAAAAACATGACTTAATAATATAATATATTACTTACCCACATCATATATCTTCTTTTATTTCCAAATTACAATCCTTTTTAGGCTTAAGGTGTTAGCGAAAATAGGTTTCTCAATGAAGAGGTGTAACTCATAACTGAGTACATTAAATTTTATTTTTTCTTCTACCACCTATAAATATATGGTATCCATTATAAAATAATGACTTAAATATCATAAATATACTTAATTGTTATTATGATGATGTAATAACCATTATCCACCTCTTTTCCATCCTATTTCATAAGCAAACACCACTCGTTCATACGTGTGGACTACCAACTCCACAAAGTGATGCGTTTTGTTTTTCATCACCAAGTAACAGTAGTGGTTATAATGATAGATTTAATTAATATTTATTATATTTATGATATTATTATATTTTTTTAAAAATGTTTTTTATTATTTACTTTTCTTTTGTTCATCCATGGAAAAGTGGAAGCACTGCTCGTGCAAACATAGAGACTACCATCTCCACGAAATGATGTAATTTATTTTTCTTCACCATTTTATATGAATATTTATAGAAGTTTATATAATTATTACATATGATATGAATTACATGATTAAAATTATTTATATTATGTAACAACGATCAACTTATAATGATTGGGACTTTTGAACCAAAACATGCATGAAAAAATGTAGTTATCACCCAGAACAGTGATTTTAATAAATAATTATTAATAAATGGGTGATAAGATGTTATAAGAAGGTAATATATGGTATGATATATATTATTATTGTTTTATAATATATTTATAATAAATATATATTTATTATATAGGAGGTTTGAATACATACAAATAAAAACGAAACTTAGGGTAAGGCTTTCTCATCTCATTTTTATTTCTGTGATTCATATGTCATATTCACCACTTGTTTCATTTTTGTGGTGTATATAATGAATATTAATGTATTTTATAATTATTTTCATGAAAATTATGGTGATTTATAATTCCATATAATTTTATATATTTCATTATTTTTGGATTCAGATATTACCAAAGTTGTAAGGGTTTATCGTCTCAAATTTTCTTCTTTGGGACATATGTTATATTATGCACCTATATTATTTTATGTGGTTTATATAAAGCCCCATTGAGATGTTATATCATTAATATTCTTATATTAAATATATTTAAGGTTTCATTTGAAGTTATTATTTCATGGGTATTATGATTCAAAAGATACCAAAGTGGTAATAGATTTATGTTTCAATCTTATTTTTTTCGAGATTGTCTATACTAAATTTTCATTGAGTAAAATTTTATAGATATTATCCTATAAACCCTACATATTTTATTCTAATATGTTAATTCATTAAATTTTCAAGTATTAGTACCATTTTTATCTCTTTTTACTTAACATTATTTAGAAATTTTTTTTTAAATAAAATCCGACCTTATTTCTTCTATCGTAGACAAATATTTTATTCCATGTTCAAGGTCTTCAAAATTGTTTTATAAAAGTTAATAACTATACATGAAATATTTCGAAAAAATTATTTTCACTACCTTTTAATTTATTTATAAATTTTAAAAAATTAATCTTTTTAAAGAAATGTTTTTCTGAACAAGTCGTTTTTTATTTTTTACAAAGGTGTGAAAGTAATGTTTTCTTTTAACTTATATGACATGAATGGGTTTTCCAACCATCATGATTGTTATTTTATTTGAAGGTTCCTTTTAAAATTTACATGGTTATTTTAAAATAAAATTATTTTATCAATATTTTAGGAGTTTTAATTTTAAATGTTATCAAAATAAAATGATATTGTTTTCATGTTTTCAAAGAATGGATCAAATGTTCTTTTAAAGGTATTTTTCATCTATATCATCCTATTTTAAGGATTGTTATGTTTCATTAGGGATATGATATTATGATTCATTCTACTTTTTGAATGAATTATGATGATGATGATTCTATGAATCTCATTTTTTCTGTGGGTTAATTAAATTGTGATGATATATTTTTGAAACGCATTTATTTTTCATGGGTTATGATATATTGAAATGATGAATGGTTTATGATCTAGTGAGACTCATATATATGGTTTTCATTATATTTCCAGTGGATCCATCATATCCCTCCAATGAATTGGTTTAATACTTATATCTCATGAGATAAATATGGGAAACAAGTTTATATGCTCGATCCACTATGGGAAACATTTCATAATGCCTTATCCACTATGATATAGGAAATAGGTGGTGATTTCCAGTTTGTAATGATATAGGAAATAAGTGTTAAAGTATGTCCAACTATTATAATATGGTATCTATATTTAACCTTTACATATGATATAGACTCTATTCATATGTTGGTTCTACACTCTTTGACATGTTTTTATGCATATTATTTAAACTCGTGGAACATGATTGATTTATGATGATTCCTCACTCTTATGATTCATGTATTTTGAAATGATAAATTTTTATTCCATCAATCATATTTATAATCATTTATATACTAGTTATGAAATTTATAAGTTATTATCATGATTTCATACCCGTATTATTATCTTATGCTTTCATATGATCATCGATTAATATCTCTCATACTTACCCTTATTGAGAATCTGAGCTAACCCTTTCTTATGTTTCCTTTCCCCAGGTCATGAAGAAAGGTTTTAAATATGGAATGTAAAAGAAGATTATGACTTGAGAAGATATTTATAGAATATATTTAATATCTTTCATGAAATAAGTTATTTGTTTATTTATTTTACAAGTGCACTAAACCTTTTATGGTTCTGGGGTCTGTATTGTTATTAGATGTATTAAATATTCAGCTAAAAGGATATAATATTTATGTAGGGTGTGATTGGGTCACTTTAATTAGTATTAGATCAGGGTTTAGTTAATTTTAAATATTAAGATTATATAACTATGGTGAAAACCCTAGAGATAGTCTAAGAATAGAATAACACCCTAAGTTATAGTAAAGAAAGGACTTTAGTTTTCCTAGAAAATACATCAATGTCTGGATACTAGAAAGTGTATACAGTTATGGAATAAATGATCCTAGGGATAATAACTCTTAAAGTGGTGGATTGGGTATTAACTTTTTCATCGCCAATTCCCGATGAGTGGGATTAATATTTCACACTAGGATAGACAATGTCATGGGATATGTTTGGGTTAATTCATATTTTCTTTATAAACCATTATGAAGGATTTGAATAGATAATGACCATGTATGATCTAGGTTAAACCTAAGGTGTCATGAAGTGAAAAGAAGGTGTCATGATTTAGATATCCTGTAAATTATTTTTCAGGATTATATGATTTCTTACTCTGATTATTGTATCTTGTTGCTTACATTAAATTTTTTTTTACTCAATGGTTAGAACCAGGAGGAATCATGTTCACTCTGAATGTGATGGATAATCGAACAATTGTACTCATTAGAAATGAAATGAAACAGGAGCTAGAATATAGAACCTGGTGACTATGCCTAATCATCTATCTTATTGTATAATTAAAACCCTCAACTTGGGTGATTTTCCTAACATATATAATAAGAGAAAAATGAAGTTTCATGGTTATTTATTTGATGAAGACCATAGAGGGAATTATATTTAACTTCCTACATGTTAGGTACATGGGAATAAACACCTATGGAAATGTATCAAAGGAATGAGAAGATGTTTTATGTGTATAAAATAGGGGTATAAAGAAAGTAATTTATAAGGAAAAAAGTATATTTCAATGGAGGAAACTGAATTTCATCCTAAGGTACCATTTATAGTTAAATGTGTTATATGTGGGGAACTTGTGAACTATATGAGTCAATTACATAATCCAAGAGCTAACTCATAGACCAAGGAAGAGTCTATGTTATTCCAATCATTGAAGTAAAATGATTGAAGTGTTTATGTATTGGTATTCAAGAATTCTAGTATAGAAGTGATTTATCAATGATATTATATTTATAAGAATTATAATATATCTAATTATTTTTCTATAGTATTTTTACGTAAGGATTTTCAATAATGTGTTGAATGGTACCAATAAACTGGAAAATTAATTTAATGGTAACGTGAAATTTTTAAAAAACACATGATTAAGGGATAGATAACCCTTAATATGTCCCTAATGTTCAGATACTAATATTTATTTAGGATAAAGAGTTGATTGATATTGATAAATTAAATTGGATAGTTTATTTAGAGTTAATTTTTAGAATAATGTATGCTTTCACTGAGGTTTTATGGTGATTTAGGGGAAGTATTAGCATGTTTTAGAAGAATATATGATCATGGTATTGATATGTTAGGTGTGTGAAATTGTGATCTAATTCATGTTTTCTAGGTATAAATATTAAATTTGATCTTATAAAAAAATAAGTGATCAAATATTTTTTATTTTTGGGTTTTGAATTTTTTTAGACATATTTTAGAGGATCCTTAAGATTAAATATTTAGGGAATGGATTAAGTTGAACTTTGGGTTTTATTGTTGAGTTTTTAAATATTAATGTATTATATTTATCCATATTTGATAATTTTTGCTAAATATTTTGGATTGGGTAAATATTTAGAGATATAAAGAATAAATTATGTATATTTTGATACATAAAAAGTTAATTTTATTGATTCATGTGTAAAAAATCATCTTTAATATTCATTTCTTAGATTAATTGATGAGATATAAGTAGAAACTCATCAAAGTAAAACCAAAAGATAGAATTGTTGTTTTGAAATAGAAATAAATCAAGTAATTATATTTTATCATGCACTCTTTCTTGATAGTAAAATAATCCATCAACTTTGGGAAAAGGATCTTAAAATAAAAAAAAATTATTCTTTTACCTTCATTTCTGATTAATTGATGACCTTTTAACCCCTCAATGATTTATGGTTTTGTGGACATTAAAATCATCATGACCATATTATATCTCATGATCTATTATTCCTTGAACATTATTTTTCTCCTACATGTATATATTTTAACTTCTCATAATTTTCCTCAGGTAATCATTATGTTTCTCACTTCCCCTTTTTAAAGGAAGTTTGATTATCCCTTTGTATGATGTGGTTTTTCAGAAAAGGTATTTTCAAATATTAAACCTTTGATTACTAAGATAAAAATTGTGAGGGTGAAATTTATATAAGGGGTAGAATTAAATACCTTGAGATTTTATAATATATTTCTCTTTAAATAAATTTAAGTGTTTGATAGCTTGCTTGACATACAACACCGAGCTTAAAACGAATCCCAATATATTACAACATAATTGTTAAATTGAATGATATGAATAATATTGACCACATTATAATATATATATATATATATTTTACTTAATTAAAATGTATTAATTAATTAATAATATATGTGTACTCAATTATTAGTAGTCATTTTAGGTTTCAAGAATATGTTTTCTTAAAAAATGGTTTTCATTTCATTTTGTGCATGAATATTATAATTAGATTATACCACTTTTAGACATTTTATTTGATTAAATTAATATAATTTTTTAAAATTATCATTTAAGTATTATAATAGTGTTATTTTTTTGGTATTTTTCTAAAAATATATATTTTTTAGTGAATAATGAAAAATACTTATTTTTGTAAAACAGTCATTTATTTTCATTAAATCAAGTAATTTAAAATTATCTTTATTTTTTTAATTTTATCTTAAATTAATAAAATCATAATTTAATTATATTTAATCTAATTAATTACATATTAATCAACATTACACGTGATTTTGGTATAAGTTCATTTTTGGGCTTAAAACACATTTTTACTAAAAACTATTTTATTTGCATAATATGTTTTTGTCTTAATTAATTAAATAAATAACTATTATTTAATTATTTTAATGAATATTATAGGTTATATATTCAATAAAATTAATTTAAATTCATTTTATTGTTTTTACTTTTCATGTAATAAGAATAAATCCATTTTTATTCTTAAAAATGTATTTTTCTAAAAACAACTTTCATTGTGTTTTGCATGATTATTTTAAAATGAATTTCTAACACTTATAGAAATTGAAAATTTTAAAATTTATTCCATGATTTTAATCATAATAATTATTAAAATTTAATTGGTTTAACTTTGTTTTTCTCATTATGAATAGTAAAATTGTTAAAGATTTGATACCTCAGAAAAACAAGTAAAACTAGGTAAAAACTATGGGGTAATTATTTAAAATATATTTAAATCATTAAATTATTATATTTTATGAGTTTTTTTTCAAAATATATGTTTAAAGAGTTAAATAATTTATTTTAAAACATTATTTTAAATTTGGGAACCCAAGCCTACCTTTTCTCAAGAAAAGTTATATTTTATTCAATTTAAAAACTTTTTTTGGGTATTTTCATTTAATGTCATGGTTGGAATATTCCATTCATATTTGGATTGATAAAAAAGTATAAAAACCTTAATTTTTTTATTGTTTAACCAAAATTTAATTAAAACCAACTTATTGCATAATTTCAAGTCACATAATTTTTTCTTTTAAATTGATTAATTTCTAAAAAACTATTATCATGATTTATGTGTTCTTATATTAAATTTAATTTACAAAACCTATATAAATTTAATTTCATAAAAAGGATTCTAAATTTTGAATCATATTTTCCAAAAAAATATAATTCAAATTTTATTTTTGATCATATAATTTTGTAATCACGGTAAAAGTTAAGTTATTACAGTTGATGTTAAAATGGGTTTAAATAGTTTAACTTCGAGATAAGTCTTAAAATTTATCCAAAAAATATTTAAATTTGTTTTTTTGAGTTTATCTTGACCTATAACATCTTATATTTTAATTTGGTGGGACTTGGTTCCACTTTTCATGATTATGATATATATATATATATATATATATTAAGTAATTTCAAGTATTTATTTTACTTCACTTATAAAAGGTCACCTCCTATCCTCCCTTATTAAAAAAATATTTAGCCTTATATCTCATCCAAGACCTATAGTACTAGAAATTTGGGCTATAACCATGTCCCTATCCCAATGGATTGGCCAAACTATTGGGATAGGTTGTTTTACTAAAGGTTATCCCAACGGTTTTTTAAAAACTATTGGGACAGCTTACCTATGCCAACGGTTTCTTACACCTGTTGGCATAGGTTTTCTATAAATTCACACTCAATATCTCCTAACTTCCTCCCATACATATCATATCCCAAGAACTCCCTCCCCCATCCTGAGCCCTTACAGCACTCCCATCCTGAGCCCTAGCAACACTTCCCTCCTCTCATCCCAAGCAACACTCCCCTCCTCTCATCCTGAGTGCTCCCCCTCATAGTGATGTGCACCCATCCCCTCCAATTTCTCCCAAAATTGATACCTATGAGGGCTTCCATATTCTTCCCTAGTCATAACAACCCATACTCAAGCTTATATTTTAATATTATTTTTCTTCAACATCAAATTGGTGAGTTCTAGTTCCATCATTTACTATTCTCCTTCTATAGTTTCAACAGATTTGTCTATGGTTTCTATAAAAAAAATAGGTCTCTATGTGTATATTAGTGATGAAAAAATATTTTTCCAAGTTTCATGTGAAAGGGTCTAATGTATGTTTTGTTAGTGAGATTTTATGAGTAGACTTTGGATCCCCTGATTCATCTATTTTAGGAACTTCATATCCATGGGTGTCTCATCATATACTAAGAGCACCCACTATTCTTATACCATACATATTTCTTCAGACCTAAAAGGAATTATTTATAATAACATAAATTAATAAAAATATTTTTTACCCATTCCACATTGATTCTAATACTATTTTTGAATCTATAGTTTGTAACCCTTAGATATTTTTAACAATTACTAATCAAAATTATTGAAGATAATGATATAAAAATATAAACTTTTGTGTGTCACAACTATTTTTGAAATATAAGTGAGAACTTAAAAATATTGTGTCCTTAAATTATATTTTTGAGACACATAGTAGTTGATATAAAACCTATAAACCCTTTAACTATGATATTTCAATACATTTTTTATAGTTTCTCATTGTAACAAAAAACTTTTTTATTTCATTAAATTTTTTTATAGGCATAATCTTGACAAAAAATTATCAAAAAAAATTAGAAAATATTTTCATAAAAATTTCTACTTCACTCCGGAGGTTTTCATTCAGAATCTAAAAATACTCCATGTATTTACATTCATTTTCATTAAATATATACATATTGTTCTTTAGTTTCTCATTATAATGATAAATATCCATGTTTTCCTCCTAATTTTTCTTATTTATTCCTTTGAGTTACTTATTTAACCCATAAATTATAATTATATTATTGTAATTGTTCATTTTATTCCTTAATTTCAATGGTAATATGTCAATAAAAAACATATTAAATATTAATATCAAATTCAGAATCAAAACCAAATTATCCAGCCTCATTTTTAATATCCATGAAGCACAAGTTAGTTAATTCCTACATTATTTTAGATTCATCATTAGAATTGGATTCATTAGTAAAGTTCCATTATACGGCTAATTCCATTTTATTTTTAATTTTTATCATTGTCTAATTTCTTTCATTATTTAGTATTTAGAGGTCCAACTAGATATGGCCTTTATTTCATAACTCAAAACATTTAATATATGTTGTATTAAAATTATGATGATGATTACTATTCTAATTTTATGTATGATCATCACTTTGATAGTTACTTACAAATTGGTTTTTGAAACCATTCATCATTTAATTTTTTAGAAAATAACATCTAAACCTAACTCACAATGAATAATAACTAGAATAGGTCTCCAAATTTTCTTAGGTGTGCCTTTGTATATAATAATGGATTTCAATTAGTAGCAGGGTCTAGGGTAATATCATGGGGAGACTATACTAACTTATAAAAGTGTGTAATAATTGTTAAATAAACCAAATTTCAACAAACATAATTACCATTTGAGTACAAAAATAAAATATACCATAATAATGATATAAAATGATAATGCATAAATATATCATATAGTTATACAAATATGATCACCCACCAGGACAATCACATATAAAAAATAGAGAATTAATAAAAATATGGGTGGCTCTAATTCATTCATATAGCCTCACCTCATACATATATTTATTCCCATTTTAGCTATACTAATCAATTATGTAGTGTTAGCCTCATTCCAACCTGAACCTACAATAAGTGGGGAAACACAAATACCTATCTTTTGGGCCACCCAATCAGTGTTTTAGTAGGAATCAATTAGGAACTACCAATGGTGTCCTATGAATGTCCAGAAAATTTAGTGTTTGTGCATGTAACATTCTCAAATAAATAAATAAACCACTAAAAATATATATAATAAATCAATACCAGAACTCATTTCCAATGGTGACACCCAATATCGATCACACATTATTTTTCCAATTCTCGAGTATCTCTGAGCATATCACATGATTATTCCAACCATGTTATCCCCCTTTCAATAGGTATAAAATTTTAATCACTATGGAACCTTGTGACGCATCCCTACCAGACCAAACCTTCTATAGGTTGTGCTATGTTTTCCCATAGTATGTTATAGTTATTACTCTAAATAGTATAAAATCATAGGGTTTGATCAACCTCAGTATACATTGATAATGAAATAGGGGCTAAATAAATCCCTATATACCTTATTGTCCATAAAATGCTGGGTAGTATTCCCCTGGAGAATAAAAAACCATGACCCCCCCCCCCCCCACCATAATACTCCCAATAGTTGGATCAATCTTATTTCCACTCATCCTTAAATGTTTATCCATGTGTCCCACTCAGTTAAAGTGGTCAAAACATACCACTCAAAGTTGATTAAATACCATGGATCTTGAGAAAAATATTATCCTTTTTTAATATAAACCAAATTTTAAAGTTATTATAAAAATAGCTAGATCACGGAATTATATGTATCATTGTGGAATGATCATCCTCTACTTCACCCTGATTGAGGTGTGATTTCCTTCTTCACTGCAATAAAGCCTTCCTCTTCCTAGTGAAATATACATCATTATGGTGTGATACTCAATCATTTACTCTTATATTCATTAATTTTATTATTAAAAATTAAATTTTTCACTGAGGTTCACTCTTACATAGAATTTGTATACTCTTATGAAATAATAGTTATAGAAATTTCTCTTCCTTCATGGTGTATCAAATCATCAAGCACTCTATATTATTCTTATAATTAATCCTTGACCCTTGATGGATTTGGCACATTATTACTCATTGATATAATGGAATTCAATATAATGGTATTAGATTTATAGTATTTTTTTATATATCTAGTATTTTTTGTCTTTTATATTATGATTCTCATATAAACTAGTGTGTCAGTTATGGTTTCATATAAATTTAACAATTCTCGTTTCCTTAAATATATTTTTTATTAAAATTCAATATTATTTAATTTCTTTTATGAAATAAAATATAATTTTTTTTAAATAATGTATAGAAGTTGGATGTATGAAACCGATTAGATCTCAAGATATTTTCAAAACAACTTGGATATATTTTTAGATTTTTCATTTGACAATGCTTCGGATATTGGTAACATACACTACCCATGTTATAATTGTGTTGTAAAACCTTAGTTAATCTATGAAGAAGTTATCTACCATATAACCAAATATGGTTTTAAAAAAACTTATATTTGTAGTATCATAATGGGGAGAAAATGAAATCTCAAAATTCTCATGATCCAAATGAGAGGACTAGATTAAAGAATTTGTTAGATGGCCAATTTCCATTAATTTGTCATCATGAGAAGGAATGGATTGCAACACAAGAAGACTTTGATACAAGCACACATGATGCATCTAATGAAAATTATGATATTAATAGGGTGAAAAAAATTAATGATGTTTCTATGACTCCAGTATATCGACAAAGTAGTAAAATAAAGAAGCTAGAATTTTTAATCTGGTTGTTTCATGGGAAAACAATATATGGGATTTCTGATACTTCCATTGATTAAATTCTTAAATTTTTGAAGGACTTTATTCTAGATGATGTAGATATTCTCTAAAACCACTATATGGCATGGAAGTTATTTGAGGAACTTCGATTTTACAAAAAAAACATGCTTTTCTGAAATATTACAGCTTATTCTGGGAGGAAACTGCTAAACAGAATGACTGTATAAAATGTGGGACATCCTGATGGAAGAAAAATATAATGGAATACCATCCTGTGTACCATAGAAAGTAATGTGGAACTTTCTATTGATTCCTAGACTCTAGAATTTTTTCATATCAGTTGAAATATTAATAAAAATGAGATAGAATTATATCAAGGGAAAGAAGAATAACTATGAGTTGGTTCTCCCTACAGATGGATTTTCATGGTAGATATTTCATGCTTGATATCCTGATTTCAAAGCTGACATGTGTAATGTGAGGATTGATGTTTCATGTGACAGTTTTAATTGTTTTGGGGGGATTCTTACTTCTCACAACACATGGATAGTTTTCATACGCATTTATAAGCTTCCTTCATGGATTTTTATGAAAAAACATTTTAATTTCATGAGTATGCTCATATTTGGACCTTCTAATCTTGGAAATGATATAGATTTATACATGAACCCTTTAATAGAATAGTTGAAACAACTTTGGAATGTGGTTGTACGCATATACGATGCATGTTTGATATGCATATTTCATATGAATGTTGTGATTATGTGGACAATAAATGATTTTTCTACTTATGTAATGATTTCAGGATGGATCATGAAGGGAAAACTATTGTGTCTTATTTTTATAAAGAATACACAATCCATAAGACTGAAATATCAGTATAGAACCTTTTGGGATAGATATATCCCAACAATTCAGAACCATTGGGATACCTTTATACTAATGGTTCACTATGAACTATTGGTTAATATGAAATTCAGACCACCTTATACCAATGGTTTACTGAGAACTATTGGTATAGGCCTTTCCCAACGACACTATATCCAATGGTTTGGAAAATTATTGGTATAGGCTATACCAATGGTTCTACAGCCTATACCAATGGTTATGAACCATTAGTATAGACTTCCATTCTATAAGTTCTACCCTAATACCATCCTAGATTCCCTCCCCATTTCATATATCCTCTATTATTTCCAAAATAGCATCCTTTCAAGGCTTAAGGTGTAATCTAAAAGTGTTTTCTCAATGAATACGTATAAATCTTAACCAAGTAATTTCAATTTTATTTTTTCTTATACCTCCTGAAAATATAAGGTATCCATTATAAAATAATTAATTAAGTATCCTAAATATACTTAATTTTTATTATGATAATGGAACAACAATTTCCCCCTCATTTGCATCATATAGGAAAATAAAACATTGCTTGTGAATCCGTATGGAATACCATATCCACGAAGCGATGCATTTCTTTTTTTATCACCGATTCAAATTAATTGTTATAATGATGTATTTAATGAATATATATGATCTTTATGTTATTATTATAATTATAGAAAGTTAAATTGTTATTTAATTTCCTTTCATTCCATCCATCAAAAAGTTGAAACATCACTAGTGTGTATATATGAAATATCATCTTCATGAAGTGATGTAATTAATTTTTCATCACCAATTTACTTGAATATTTATTAAAGAGTTTATAATGATTACATATGATACTCATTACATGATTAATATTCTGAATTTGATTGAACCATGATCAATAGAAGGTATTATCTTTTTATGGTATGTCTCTCTTTAAATTTTTGGTTAACTCTCTTTGAGTTAGGTTGTATTTCTCTTAAACATGGTTTTTCGAGCCTAGGTTCGAGATGGGTTAAGTGTTTTAGGGGTGAAGTAGTAATAAGAGGTGATTTCTAGCTATAGAACAAATTCATTTCATGAACCCAATTCATAATGTTAATTATTTTGGGAAAACCCCATGAATTTAATTCATGTCCAGAATTTATTCACATCCTATAAATATTTTCACACCTTGTTTATTTTACACACCCTATAAATATTGTCACACCCTGTAAACATGTCACAAAAAACTTACACACCCTATAATCATGCCATGAAATTTTATAGACCCTGTAAACATGTCATGAAAAGTATCGCATGTCATAAAAACATATTACACCATGTGTAATATTTATTTAATGTTTTTTATTTATGTTGGAAATAAGAGTTTGGGGAAAATATAAAAAAAAGAATGGACACTTACAATATATGAAAGAAATTTACATCATGAAATATTAACACCCACCCTATTTAATATTTCCAATGTTGTGCATTCTTCAAATGTTAACCCCCCCCCCCCTCCCCTCTTGACTGTAGACTCTCCACGAACATCTATCTTTACTAAACCCATTCTATGGATAATTTCTAGGAGTTATCTTCAATAAAGAAGTGAGTTTATGTTTAATCTTAGACCTTTAGACCTATATTTTTAAGTTACACCTTCATGTTCTTGTTCTGCTTCTTGATCCATTATTGATGGAATTTTTTGTTATTATTAAAAGGAAGGAAAAAAGTCAATCACTACCGCGAACATGAGGGTTTATCATCACCTTCTCATCTTTCAAGTTGGGTGGTCTAAATCTAATCCCTATTTTTATAATTTAATTATCCATATTATATAAATTATGTGTGATCAAGCTAGAACACCGTGCACGCAACAAAATTAATTGGAAAATATTTTTTAAATTATAGTTGTTCATTTTAGACCGTCCATTGGATCCCATTGGGTCCATAGGTATGGAGACTGAGACCAATGAATACCCAATAGGTGTTAATTCCTTGGAACTTATTGTGAATAGGCCTACTTTACATTAGAGCCTTATGATAAATAAGAAAAAAATTATTAATTATTGGATTAATATTATAAATTAGAATAACATATAAATTGTGTTATTTATTATGTTAGAATCACCCTGATTAATTTTGATTAAATGATATATTAAATGAACTCGAGTTAATTGATAAATAAAATAGGTTTTATATAATTATGATTATAATTAGGAAATAAAATTAATGAAATATATTCAGTTAGGAAAATGATAATTTGATTAATTGATCATTTTGTCTTATGATGATATATCTAGTATTTTATTTTAACCTTGTTATTTGATTTCATATCTTTTTTGTTTATTTTAAACTAATGGTATTAATGCCTGATAGTGTGATTTATGATATGATTGAGGGGGAGATTTATGATATACTTGTGAGTGAGATTATGATATGCCTGAGGGTGAGACTTTTAATATTCCTAAGGGTGATATTTTGATATGTATGAGGGTGAAATTTCTGATATTTAAAAGGGAGAGATTCTGATATGCCTAAGGGTGAGAATTATGATATGAATGAGGGTGAGATTCTAATGTGCCTGAGGATGAAATTTTTTATATGTCTAAGGGTGATATTTATGATATTCCTTAGGGTGAGATTTTTTATATGCCTAAGGGTGATATTCCATTTTTCCTGATGGAAGAGGCCATTTGTTTATGATATGTTAGGATTGATTCATCCCCAGTAGTAGAATCTTCCACCAGGTTGGGAGATCCATCCTGATATAGGAGGATATACCCTTAGATAGAGATATCGGTAAGGCACTGAAGCAAGTTTGGTTGAACCTAAGTGTCAATTCGGATCTTGGGGGATAAGCGGGTTTATTTTATATAGAGTATTAATTTATTAAATTAATACTATGGTTATCACTATATTTCAGTCACTGTGTTTCTCAAAAATGGATTTTTTTTATACATAGTGGTGTCAAACTACTGAGTTTTACTCACACCCTATTTGGGACACTATTTTGTACCTAAGTAGATTATATGGATGCGGGTTTGGACAAGGGAAAAGGACCTTGCAGTTGATTGATTGCTTACTGGATGGGATAGATCTTATAGATGGGACCGACATGGGGTTAGGGACCGGGTTCATTTAAGACTTTATTTAAGTCTTATATTATTTTATTTTTATGACCTTCAGCATGTCATTTAGTTTCATTCATCCTGTCATTCCATTATTATTTTATTATTCATATTTATTCAGTTGTACATTTCTCAAGATTGGTTTCTTAATTGTTTATTCATATTTTTCCTCTATTTTTCTATTTTGATTTTATTTTATGATTTTATTGAAACTATTTACCAGAAGTTATAATCTACCCACAAAATAAACTTGACCCTCCCTACTACTGGGAAGCCTCTAGCATACAAGGAGGTGCGCTTGAGGTCACCTAGCCAACAGGATTGATCGCATGAGGTAGTACAAAGTTGGTGATGTTTCAAAGTGGTATCAGAGCAAGTTTTATTTTATATTTACTTACTACTTAGGAAATTTAAAAAGAATACTATGTGTCTAGGATTGTTAATAAGTTTGTTCAAGGGAGTATTTAACCCCTATATAGGGGGTAATATGAGTTCCCTGGTATGTGATTGTAGTTCATGATGTTCAATTGTTACTGTTTGATGTTATTTCACCTTGGATGATTCACATGTTGTGTGATGTTATTATTTCTTGAGATTTATACTTATGGCCTAGTATGGTGTGAGATGAGTATTAATGCATCATGATAGGCACATAGGTATATATATATACTGACATTCATTATTCATGATAGGGACATATTTATTGCATGTGATGTATTTTCCTATATGAACTATGAAATGAGATACCTGTTATATTTGATAAAAAAAGAATTAATGAACTATTATGTTATGATAATTCAATTATTAATCCATTTTAGAGAGTATATGATCCAGTGGTTCTCTATTATTTCCACCTATTTAGGTTGAAATTTTTTTAAATTGTGTTCTAATGAATGTGTTTGTCTTATAGATAAAATTATTCATCATCATCTTTGGATTGAACATTAGGAGAGTGGTAATAATCACGCTTTTATCATAGATTATATAGATATTCTATACCTACTAAGGATCATGTGGATGTTTATATTTTCAACATATTTTTAAGGGTCATATGATCCATGAAAAGGGATATTGTTTACACCATTCCTTTTATGTTTTAGCTAGTGGGAGAGTTTTATCTCCAGCATCCGCCTAGATTCACTGGGGAGGGAGGCCCCTAGGCAGCCAAATTCTAGATTGAGTTAGTGTAGATGATCTTCAAACACATTGAGACACCCAAATATAGAAGGGTGAAGCTTTTTAAATACATTCTTTTTGGACCTTCCAAGAACTTGTAGGACATTTTGGAGTAATTTGGGCTGTAAGAGAAGTTTTCTTGGATGGACTTCAAGGAATAGTTTTTGAGCCACTTCTAACCTCAATCTTTAAGGGATGAGAAGGATCATGATTTCATGCATATGACATGAGATTACATGTCAATGATGGACTATACAGGATGAATCACCAACCTACAGTTATTTTCTCCATCTTTAGAAGCTAATGAGATCACCAGGGTGAGATGTTTTCAGGATGGTCTTCGCTATGAGATCAGGTCACTGTAGAATTTATTTCTCTTGAGTAGATTTTCAAACATGATGAATAAATCTCTCATAATAGAGGGGAATATTATATAGGCACTAAGTTGTGGAAATACTATTTCAATACAGTGAAATAGGAGCTCCTCTTATATTGAAATAAGAACTGATATGATCGTTATCACCAAGGTAGCAGTAGGAAGAGCAGCCAAGGTAGTGGATGCCATCTCAAGACCATATTATTTTGTATTGATATCAGTGTCGAAATTCAAGACACAAGTGGAATTATTGTTTATACCCTACTTTAGAGTACTTTAATTGTAGCATATTAGGTCATATTTATAAATTTTGTGGAAACTTTCCACAACAAAGCAGAGGCAGGGGATTAGGAAAGACACCTGAGTTTGGAAGGGGCTCAGCTACCCCTTAGAAGATAGGTAGCTATAGTTCCACTAGATGATCAGGTTGAGGTAGGGGACATGGTACCTCAGTAAAAGAATATTAGTACCACTCAAATGGAACAACACAAGGGATTCATACTAGAACATAGGTAAGAGGGGAAATCCATCTGAATATTATACAGTCTACTCCGATCAGTTTGGATGTAGGTACTTCCATTTCTAGAGGTTCAATTATTGTATGATCTACATTATATTTCTTTTTTATACAGGATAATCACGTTCCATTATATCTTCTTTTTTAGAAAATGGTTTGGGTTTTTTTGTGGAGAGCATAGATGGGTTCATGACCATTGACACGTCATTGTTAGTGCATTCGAAGGGTATTAGGCATTGTAAAGAGTGTTCTCTTGAAATTGGTGGCTATTATTTCCTTTGGAAACATTTTGTGTTGGAAATGACATGATTTAATTTTATTATTAGTATGGATTGTATAGTTCTATACAAGTCTCATATTGTCTATTATCAAAGAATAATTACCTTTTTATCTCTGGATTAGGGTGTTTATACTCACTAGGGTGAGTGGGATCTTTAGGCTAGTCATATAGTACCAATTCAGCACGTATTATATTATCTAAAGTTTCATATAGAAATACTTATTATATATGATGGTGGATTACAAAAGGATACTTTTCCTACATTGGTAGACTATTTTCAGTATGTATTTCTTGAAGATTTCTATGTCTTACCACCCAATTGAGAGATTAATTTCATGATCAATTTGGTTTCTAGATTTGAGCCAATTTTAATACCACCTTATAGGATGGATCCAAATGAGATTAATGGGTTGAAAGTTCATTTGGAAGATCTAGAAGTCAGGGGTTTCATACAGACTAGTACATCTTTGTGGGGTTCTCTAATTCTTTTCAGCAAGAAGGATTATGGGACATTGTGCTTATGTTTGGATTATTATAGACTGAACCAAATAAAAGTTAAGAACCAATATCCCCTTCCTTGCATTAATGGTCTCTTCAATAATTTGAGAGGTTCCATTATTTTCTCTAAGGTTGAATTGAGGTCATGTTACCACCAGTTGAGGTTTAGACCATCGTAAAAACCCTAAACTAATTTTAGGAGCATGTATGGATTATATGAGTTTGTAGTGATGTCATTCGGTTTGACGAACTCACCGATGGTATTCATGGACTTGATGAATCATATCTTTCTACCTTTAATGGACCAGTATTTGGTGGTTTTCATCAATTACACATTAGTGCACTCCCAATCTAAAGACGATCATTCCTATAACATCCTGACCCTAGAAGGATAGAGTTCGTACATTATTTTAATACATTGGCATGATTACAAGGAATAAAATCTCAAAGTACCAATCATTTTAGAATTCTTGGAAAATAGATTACATACATGAACCTTACATTAAATTTAAAAACATAAAAAATACTTTGAAAATTACATTATTATCCTATATTAACCCTTCATATCAAATATAAAACACTTCTTGGAATCCTGGAAAATAAAAAATAATAAAGGGGTGAGCTTAGATGCTCAGTAAGGGTAAATAATATAGTGTAAGATATCATAAATAAGCATAAACTTTTAAGGCGGGGTGTAAAAATAAAACAAAATCCTTTTAAACATAATATTTAGCATAATATGGAAAGAATAAATCAAATAATTCCATTTAAACATTCACATGGATATCCTATTAGTTGAATAATCACATGTAATATAAATAACTAATCTCATAATGAGGGAATTTATAATTTCATGCATCATAACCATGGCATCGAGGCCTCATTCCAAGACCATACATAAACAGGTAAAAACCCAAACTAGTTTGTCTCATGATACCTACTAATGCATCGAGTGGATATAGTGGGGCCCATCTGTCACTTACTAAGTATAATAAATTCCTCATATGAGAATGGTGAAACATAAACAACATAATCATTCATATTAAAAACTAGTATATGAAATATGAATACTTTAACCATAAACCAAGAATGGTATCTAAATAAAACAACCACAATCAAACTGATCATAAACCATTTAATAAAATATAGAAAATTATTTCATAAGAGATCAACCTAAATTAAGCATAATATTCAAAAAATTATATTCAAATAGATGAAAATTCTTTATTAAAATCATTAAAAATATCTTGAGATAGATACCTCTTTTTCGTCGAAATCATTAATTCAAAATTTGTGCACTTATGAAAGAAGAAATTTAAAAATATGTTTTTGAATCAAAGTGTCCCATACCACTTTTATGCTTTTTAAATGAATTAAAATTTTAAAACATTCATTTACATTTCAATAAATCCTTAAAACCATTTTTAAAACATGGACATTAATGATAATGATCTAGAAAAATAAATTTTTAAAACATTTAAAATGATGTTTTAGTTAAAGATTCCCTTACATAAAACATTAAAAATATTCCTTTTGAAAAAATTTGAATGAAATGAAAAATATAAATAAAATGTTCTATATAATACTTTATATACATATAGATAAATATGTATTATAATATCAAGAATATTGAAATGGAGAAATAATTAATTCTCTAAACATTCAAAGTGTCACATACCACTTTAAACATTTAAATAATAAACCTAATATCTTAAAATTAATATTTAAATACTATGAAGATAAATGTATTCATGATATCAAATATAAAAGGTTCAGTACATACACCAAGCACAAGAAATAGGTACTGAACATGACTTATATCTCATGAAAATTAAAAGTGAGACGAAATTCCCTTACAAAGATCATATCATTAGAGTGAGGATAAATCAGTGACCTAATTATGTGTGAAAAATATAAATACACACAATATAGTTGGGTATTCATTATAAAACAATCATAGGTCATTCACACATATTCTTGGAATAATATAACTAATTAAAATGATGTTTAACTCAATGAATGGAAATTGAGTTAAGATTTCCCTTATTTTAGGTTCGATACCCTCCGTACGTATCAGAAACTATTTTATAATGGTTTTAAACATATTATTAACATTTAAGAGAATCATAATTATATTTATGATATCTTATATGATTCATTTATGTCTTTATATTACCTTTTTATTAATAACTTCCAAGTTAAAGTAACATTTCGGGTAATAATTGCTTTGTTTATCATACGTGTTTTGACTTTTTATTCTTGGTATTATTACTTAGATAATGATTTAATTATTTATAAAATGTAAAAAATGATTTATATATAATATATATTAATTATATAAATATATATATAACAGATAGATAAATGAAATGGAACACATTGTTCATAGAGATAGTAGGTCGTACGTACGCATGAACGTTGTTTTTATTTTCTTATCGTATTGAATGGAAGAAAGTAAATGAAATATATATATATATATTATTACTATAGAATTATTATTTCACAAATTTAATATTTATTTATTATAAACATTTTTATAATCATTCTGAAATGGTAGTAATGGAGGATTAATCTCATCGTGTCGTGGAGATGATAGGTCGTACGTACACACGAGCAACGGTATCATTCCTTTAATGGTTAAATGGTATGGAATTGGATGGTATATTAATTATACATAATAATTATACTATCATATTCATTATTTATACCCATTATATTCATCATTATACCCATATAAATAAAGTATAAATGAAAAATAGTTTACACCATTGCATGAACATGGTATGCCATACTTATGCACACATGGTGATATTATTATTCATAGGATGGGTAAAATGGGGAATATGGTTGTTCCATAATCATATAAACATCTTATAATACATTATGTTATGTATTTATTATTTTATTATGGAAAACACTTAGGAAAATTAAGTATAAGAAGAAAAAACTTTGAAAGAGTTGGTAAAATAATTACCTCTTCTTCAAGTGTCTCCTTTTGATTTGCACAAAAGGACTCTTTAGGTTGGCTTTTTACCCAAAGTATAGCCTCTAGGATAAATTTTGGGAATTTATGAGGATAAATTTATAGGTTTTGGATTAACTAAATAGATTTATATGTGTGAATAAAAGAGAATGAGAGGTTCTCTTTTATAATATAGGGGAGGGGCACTTTAGGAAACTCCAAAACTATTAATTTATTGTAAATTTATTTTTGATTTGAATAGCTCTAAATTGAGTTATTTATGGGATAAGGTGATTATAGGTCTAAATCCTCTCAACCAATTAATTTTAGACATTTTTAGATCACAAAAGTAACCTTATCTTTTGTCTTTAACCCTTAGTTAAACAATGTAACTCTTACCGTGACAACTTGTCTTTTTACACTATAGGGTTAATATAGTTACTATAAAATGACAAACTAACACCAACTGAATCATTTATGACATATTTGACATTATAATAGTCATTTGGATGAATTATATATTTTTATGAATTTTATAACATTTAATAAAATATCATTTATTTTAAATCATCATTTATGTCAATTTTGATACTATTTATTATTTGTATATTTAAAAATATCATAAAAACATGATAAATTCGAAAAAATAATTCCAATATGTAGATAACATGTCTAAGTTATCTATAAAATTATTTTTTGTCATTAATTATGTCAAATTATATTTATTTTATTATTTTTGATATCATTTATTTGATATCTAAATTAATTAAACAATTATTGCATCATTATTATACAAGCATTTAATTATGTCATTTATTTTCTAAAAATTAAAAATAAATTATCATGATGAATTAAAATTTATTATATTTAAAATTAAAAATTATAATAGAATTTATCTTATTTAGAACCATAAATTAAAAATTATTTAGTTATTAAAATTTTAATATGACATTTTCAACTCTTCTTTAAATAAAATATAATAAATGTCCTAATCTAACAAAGGTAGCTTAAAAAGGATCATATTTTTGACCTAAGGTATATTTGGGTCAAAAAAATTATCCAATGAAATTATCACAAGTTTTAGGGTAATTTTGTATTATTATAATATTTTTTACCTTTAATTGTCCTATTTACTTTTAACCGTGGTAAATAAAATTTAAAAGTTACTATTCACAAAAAAAATTATTTTGATCTTATTAGACTGAATTTTTTATACTGATTACAACCATGTATATCCATTTTTTGAAATTCAATTCATAGAAATTGTAAAATTATGTTTAATGTTAATCATGCAGATGTGGCTAGAAGGCGGATAAAAGAGACGTTCAAAAGTTCAATAAATTTTTATATCTAATTCAATTATAAAAATGATTCTAATGACATAAATTTGATTTATATATGTATTATTTATCTATTTATAATTTAAAATCAATTTAAAGTAAAATAATTATTTAAATGAAAAAGTCAGTTTTTAACAACAATGTAGTATTTTTCATTATTCAATAAAAATTAAAACATTTCAAAAAAATACCAAAAATTCACCCTATGATAATTTTGAAATTAAAAATTAAAAAATAAAGTTTATTTTGAAAACTAAAATTTATAAATTTTATAATGTGGTTAATATTATTCATAACCTCTTTTTAAATAGCTAGTTTGATAGATCATGGTGCACTCGAACTCGGTGTTGTGTACAATGAAAGCTATTAAATTATTTAAAAAGAAATGTAGCGTGGAATCTTGGGGTGTTACATTCTCTCCAAATTAATTAAATTTCATCCTCACAATTTAAACTTGATTTCATTAATCAATAGTTTGATATTTGAAAATACTATTGTTGAAGAACCCACATTATAAATAGGGTTAATAAAATGTCTAATTTAAAATAAAGAAAGGGAAGTAAGAAAGTTACTAGAGATAACACACACAAGGGTTTTATATAGGAAAACATGGACATTAAATAAAAATCTAACCATCAGGTTCTCATTAAGAGTTATAGAGAACATGATTTAGAGAAATTTAACAATCACAAATCTCTAAATAAGTGATGATCTAAGGGACCATTTGATTCATTGGAAAAAAGTACTAGGATAGAATTTTTGGTTTCAAGATCCTTTATCTATAGTTGATGAATTAATTTAATTCATAGACTAATAACACAAGAAATCATACTTATATGACAAGTAGAGTTCTATCCTTTAACTAATGTCTACCACAAACTCATATTTCTCTCCAAAAGATAATAAAATTGAAAAATATTCTATTTATCTTAATCGTATAGGGTTCCAAAAATGAAATTATACTTCATCTATCATATGGTTTAAATAAATAAAACTATGATATACTAACCAGTACATCACATAGGCCATTGTTAGGTGATTCACCCTTATCACCCTTTAGTTTTAGGTTCAAGTCTCGCAGCCTTTCCGGATGTGATGGGTTGTCACCCGACTTGCGGGTTGTCCTTTTTCTAAAACTATATTATTATAACATTACAAAATAACCTTAAGAAATTTTTCAACCTTAAAAAATAATATCCAGTGTTCAATTTAATCCAATCCAACCTTTAAACTTATTCAAAATACTTTTTTCCAAATTAACAGTTCAAAAAGGTCTCTAAATTTCCAAAATCAATCTTAACATCAGATTTTCCTCAAACAAAATAATTTTGCTCTTATTATCACATACCAAACATATAAATACTTTGATCATTTTAAATTCATAATGAAAATTTTCATTCTTAAAAATACTTGAAGAATAAGTATTGTAGTAAAATCCTTCTATATCACATAATTCTTATAACCAATAAATCGATGATAAAATTCTCGAATTACATAACACTTGAATCCAAACATAATCACATTAATCATTATTCTTCATCTATGGTAATAAAATAATCTTTATCATGATCCGTTAGCCTCTTTTGGGAAATATTTCCTTGATGCTTTGGATAATCATCTTTATAATGTCTTATTTCTTTAAAATTATAGCATTACACAGTTATAGCTTTTTTCTTTCCCTTACAATCACGATCCAGATGACATTTCTATCCACACTATTAGAAAACTCCCATTCCTTTTAGGCATGAACTAGGGTATTTCTTTCCACAATTATTACCTATGGGAAATCCTTCTTTATCTTATTTCCTTTATCAATATTTTTCCCAGTTGTCCTCTTATTCTCAATCTTCCCTATAAATCCATAATAAATAGAGTAATATTTTCATGTCCTGTTATCACTTGATATTATGCACTCATATGATGATAATTTTTGGGAGATTATTTCCCTAAGAAATATTGGATTAATACCATGAAATATATTATACTTCTTACTCTTTGTATCAGGAACATTGGTGAGGTTCACACTACTAGAAACTTAGGCTATACTAACAGTTTCAAACTGTTGGTATAGGTTGTAAAAATGTTGGTATAATATATACCAATGGTTTTACAAACCATTGGGTGTTTAGGTGTGGGGATAGCGCTATGAAAATGGTTATTCATAAACCGTTGGGGTAGGCTATTAAAATTTATAGTATACCAACATTTTATTAATAACTGTTGGAATATATTTCTCCCAACGGTTTGAAAACTATTAGTCTCCGGGTATATATTATGTATACCAATGGTTCCTAAACTGTTGGTAGTTTTACCAATGATTTATCTATAACCGTTGGCATATCTAGTATGTCTAAACTATACCAACGATTTGTAAACAGTTGGTATAGATTTTTTCCAATGGTTTATAAATCATTGGTCTCTTGTAATGTAGTTTTTCAACACTATACCAATGGTTTATAAACCTTTGGTATTTAGCAGACCCCTAGGAAGTAGGCACCAGACCCCCTGGATTTGGTCTATATCATTTCATACAGAAGGTTCCCCTCTCCTCTATGAAATACCATATAAAAAATTTAAAAAACGAATACATCACCTAAAAATACACTACAATACAATATACATAATTCAAAAAATTAGGATTCCAATAACTAATGGATGAACATTTTTGAATTATAGTGTTCTTATGTTTGGATTGAGTGAGTTTGATTAACCCAACTAGATATAATTTGGGAATGTATTATTGGTGAAGTATTGGAGAATAGATGAGTTGTATTTGTTTCCAAATTATCACTATATCTGAAGATTCCTATGTGATTATTTGGAATAATCTATGTATAAGGTTATGTAATTAGTGATTAATTTAGTGAAAAAATATATTATGACAATAGTTTTTTATATTCTAGTACTAGTAGAGGGAGTATATCCACTATTTTATATAAATTAGTATATTTTCAACAAGTTTCAAAAGGAGAGGATGTTAAAATATGGTTTAGTTAACTGGGTGTTTATGCAGTGACATCAAAGATAATGTATCGTGGTTATGAAGATTATGCATCACTCTAGTTTAGGTGGTTGATTAACCCGGAAATTTCGTTAATTTTGAGAAATCATGATTGGGATAATTAATCTAGCACTATATTGAAAAGGCCATGAAAGTTTTCTAGGAGTCAATTATGGTTTGACTAACACATTTCATGTGTCAATGAGAGAAATGAGATTTAATTGGGTTGTTATTCATGTTATTAAAAAAATGATTGTTTTTAAGGATTAGAGAAGTATTTTTTAGGGAAATCCAATTTGTTAGGATTGGTGACTTGATAACATGATGGTATCAAGTTTCAAATTGGGAAAATGTTGGGGCATTGGATTCTAGTGGAAGGAATATAGGTTAGTTGATATCTATAGGTAGTTATTAGGAATTATGATATTTATGTTAATGAGTTTTTAAGGATTTGCATCATCATGGCATGATGATTAAGGGTGTTTTCCTATTTAAAGTTGTATGGATTCCTCGATATTTTTTCATTATAACATTAATTAAATTTAGGATGTCATTAGAAGGTGAAGTCTAGATAAAATCACTATTCATTTAATATATGGAGAGGAATAACTATGAATATGGGATGTGCATATGATAGTAGTTCCCTAGTCTAGGTGGATAAATATGGGGATTTTCCTCCCCTAGTCTCTATATGAAAGGATTCTGAAAGGCTCCCACCACCTTCTAAGGATCTATTATTTCTAGAAAAATGTGTTTTTGGAGAAGGAAATCACATTATGGTTGATGTCACTTTTAGATCATGTTATGCCTTACTCATTAAGATGACTAGACAATAACCAAAACCAAAGAGGCCTCAAACCTATCCAAATCTCTAGAAGTGATGACTTTCCAGTGCTTATTAGTGAACTATGGAAGATGGACAATTTGATGACTGGGGTTGGGTGGCTATCATTAATATAGAAAGGTCTACTAATTTGGTATCCTTCTAAGAGATGTACCTAAATAGATATATCTAACCTATAAGGGTCTCATTTATCAAACTCTGGGTAAAGGCCTTTATGATGGATGTCTATCTAATAAGTCATAAATGAATTAGTTTAGTAGTGGAAGTGTTAGTGAATTATATCGGTAACTTCAAGATTTAATATATGGAAATATTTATTATGGATCATTAGAACATTCCAGGTAGAATAAGGCTAGATAGTTTCTCATGTTGATGGGTATGAATTTATCAAACACTATGTGATTCTCAGTTCCTTGTTCAAACCATATGTTCAGAATATGAGTGTGGTTGGGTAACTTTCTCTAAATTATAGAGGGTTGAAGATAAAGAGATACAAATAAAACCTCTCTGTATATACACCATCTGAAACCCCAAATATAATTATACTAATATTGTGACTAAGAGTCTCATAGGTAATGCTTATTTTATATCCCAACAGGGGTATTTCTTGTATCTTGAATAGATGAAGAAGTTACGTATGATAGGTATATTCCCTAATGGTTTGGGAGGAAATTTAGTTATGTCAAAAAGAAGTTCCACACTACTCCATCCAGTGTTCAAACTGAAAAAATGTCAATTTTAGTGAAAAAAATAATATTAGATGATTTTTTGAGTTGAAATGGGTACACAAGTGATGCTTCCCTCAATTTTTCTCACCATTGGGGTCATAGTGGACTATGCCAATACCTTGATCTGATCATCCTAATGGGAAATTTAGAACATTAGTGTCCAGGTTTAATAACCTGTCAATGGATGAAAGTGGTGAAGAACCATAGAAAGCATTAAAATAAAAAGAATCCTAGGAAAAGGATTTCTTAGTAAACAAAGAAGGTATAAAGGCCTATGAAGAGGGTCTTTTGAGGGGGTCATTTTCATGCTAGCTGCTGAGGAAACATGTAATGTATATTGACATTCAACCTTTATAGAGTGGATCAACCATTATCATTTTATGTCTATGATGGGGTATGTGGTCCCTTATATATAAATATATACATGATGTGGTATGTGTAATAAGAATAGTAATAAGACCACAAAAATCATGCATGTTCTTGACAATGAGAGAATCCTTGTACAAAATATCTCAAATAAAGAGATATACAATATTGGGAAGGTAGGCACAACATGTTCATGCAGATCGTATGTGTCTAGTGAGTCTTTTATTTCACAAGGACACCCATTGCATAATTCCACAACACTTATGTGAAACTACATGATCTCATTTCTTTATGTGAAGGTGAAACCCCTAATTCATTTCTTTTTGTACAACCCATCCAATAATGTTATCTCATTCTCTTTATGTGATACACTTAAATGGCTTCAATAGCATAAACTACACCACAGGCTATAACATCATTATATGGTACGGTTGTGAGACAGCTTGGATGATGATGTCATCAAGTATGCCTATTGAAAACTGGGATCCAATCATTGAGTTATGTGATGAATACTCAAGATGTCAATATTTAACCTCAGTTCTATATAGTATACCCAATATTCAATTAGTCCCTAGTATTCATATCCTATCTAGGATCTAGAAATTTACTATTGGGGATTATTTTATTGTGTTTATTATAATGATAATGAGATACATAGCTCGGCCCTATGATTTGGATGGCCAATATTGATGGTATACATGTTCTTGGATAGAATTACATAGATTTCTGGGATTTCTTTTTTTGTCTTGGTGGCTTGGGGTTTGTTTTGATTTAGTTATTACCAAGGAAGAAGAGGGAAGCAAAATTTGAGTGCATGTCCCTATGTGCTAGAAGGGAATTGTGGGAGTATGAGAATATGTTCTTTGTTTTTGTGGTGTTAGTTTGTGTATAATAATTTGGATGATATTGGAATAACATAGTGTAAAAAAGAAATTCATACAATTTAACAATAACAATGTGTGGTGGGTGATCATGAGATAGATCATGGCACATGTAAATTGCATGATATTTTAGAGGATTTCCAAGGCTACTCTTGGATGGAATGATGGAATGTCATAGAGAACGGTCACTTTAATTTAGTGACATATGAATTTGGGAGCATGAGTTGGATGATATATTGGGTGGAACGGGATTTTAGACCTACTACATAAGATAATATGGTAATGGAAAGCAATTTTTTCATGTGGTACCCGTTTTAATTGTAATTCAGTGATAGTCATGAGAGGGCCAATTTTTGAGTTATTATTTAATCATGTATTTATTAATACAAAGTTTCTATCCTCCACACTGATTTAATTTAGACCCCCCCCCCACCCACCTACATAGCCCCCCATCCCAACCTCACACCCAACAGACTCCCCCTGCATAGCCCCCCCCCCCTACACACCCCCCTCCCCACCTACACTGCACATCCCCCCTACACACACCTACACACCCCCTCACCCCTCCCCCCACCCACTTGCACATCCCCCCCACCACCTACACACCCTCTCCCCACCTGCACCGCCCCCCACCTATACCCCCTACCAACTTCACCCCTAGCAGACTCCCCCTGCACACCCCCCTCCCCCCTACACACCCCCCTCCCCACCTACACACTACACATCCCCCCACCTACACACACCCCATCCACTTATGCACCCCCCACTTGCACACCCATGTCCCCACCTTCACACCCCCCCCCCCCACCTATACATCTCCCCTCCCCCACCTGCATAGCCCCCCTCACCCCCCCCCCCCACTTTCATAGCCCATCGTCCCCCACCTTCACACCCCCCCCCCCTCTCCACCTGCATATCCCCCCACCCCCCCCCCCCCCCCACCTGTACCCCCCCCACACACACACACACACCTCCTGAGTAAGATCGAGAATTGGTGTAAGGATTTAACCCGATTGAGAGGGTGGAGGTTGAGACTATGATGCAAGAACCTTACCTAAGTGGTAGGGTATGGGTTTGGGATTGTATTTTGATATGAATTCTATTTCAAAATTCTCCAAACCAAGTGAGGTCGGGTGTTGGGTCTCCCTGGGTAGCACCCATAGACCATTCATAATTGTTTCATATTATATATTGGTACTTGTTTTATTTTCCCATACATGTATATAATGATGTATATTGGGAGAAATTGGTGATACTTTACCAAGTTATATCATGGTTATGTTATCTTTTATTACTGGTTGTCTCTTAGCTGTAATTTAAAATGCCTAATCTAATGTTTTATTTTTATTATGTTATTTATATATTTTTATTTAGGATGTTATAGAGAGTATAATATCCCCACAATACTTATACTCTCACCATTAGTCTAAAGCATCTGGTATAAGAACGTTTGACATATTTTTATGTTATACATGCCCCATTATATAGGAATATATAAAATAGTATTATTAAAAATGTATTTTCCATTAATCTCTTAAAAACCAAACCATTACATAAAAATTTCAAAAATGTAATTGTTGGAACTCCCTTTTCTAAGAAATCAATTAGTTTCCAAGGTAAAATTCCTGAAAATATGAATGTGAACATGACTGATGGGGGAAAATATAGCACCCCTACAACACTAATAGTGTGTAACATGCCAAGAAAAATTAGTGATGGTGGAAGTGGTTCAAGAAGGGAAATTCATTGTCTATGTGTAGGCTAAAGTATTTGGAACATTCTAATTTCACATTAAAGAACAATCAAAAATCCTAAATGATGAGATATTGTAGCGGATGAGGAAATAAACTAGACGTTTTATATATAAATTCAAAATAAATTTAGGAAGAATATATAACTCCAACTCACCAATTTGAAGTGGAAACAACTAGGATGGATCGTTGGAAGAGGAGTGTGTGCCTACTAGTAAGATAGCACCTCTCTGGTAGGGCAAAATAAATTGAATATGGAAAAGGGGAGTGGGGGATTGGGAATATTTGGAGAAACAATATCCCAATGGGTTTAAAAAATAATTGGCAAACATCACCTTTACAAATGGTTTACAAAAAATATTGGGAAGCATCACTATACCCCCACTGTATCCCAACATTTTACTAAAACTGTTGGTAAAAATCCCTATACCTCGATCATTTACACAAACCATTGGGAAAGACTACACTAAAGCACTAGATCCCAACAGTTTTCAAAAAACGCTGGGAAAAACTCTCTATCCCAACGGTTTAGAAAAACTATTGGGATAAGGGCATTGGTATATGTATGATTTCCAATAGTGTAACATTCCTTATTCTATGTGCCAATTCTAAATTATGAAATACAGTAAATTAAGTTATGAATCATAGTGTATAATTTATAACTAGTAAAACACTTATCATAAATTGAAAAAATTTATGCAGATCTAATCTAGTAATATTAATCATGGTTTCGTTAGGACATATTTACTTTTAAATCCTTCATAATGGTTTATAAATATATTTTGAATTATCCTAAGCATTACCCCAAGGAGTGTCAAACCAGGTGTGCAGTAAGGCTCATTGTCATATACCAGGTTACCCTGATTTAAGCCCGAAACACCTTGTCAGAGTTATTACTCATAGGTACATCTGTTCTAGAACCATATTTTCTTGTATTATCCAGAAGGAATTTATTTTCTAGTAATACCCACATAATCCCTACATTACCAAAATTATAGGATGTTCTTATTTACTTATCCTCAAAGTTTTTCCTAGGCTTATGTTCCCTAATATATGTTTTATAAATATAGAATCCAAGTTTTCTACTAAACTTCTTCTAAAACCAATAGTAATTCCCCGACCCTAGAAGGCTAGAGCTGGTGCATTATTTTAATACATTTTCATGATTACAAGGAATCAATTTCTAAAGGACTGATCAGTTTAGTAGTCTTGGAAAATAGATTACATACATGAACTATACGTTGCAATTCAAAACATAGAAAATCATTTGATAATTCAATTATTATCCTATCTTAGCCCTGCATATCAAACATAAAACACTTCTTAGCAACCTAGAAAATAAACCATAAAAAAAAGGGTGAGCTTAGATGCTCAGTAAGGGTAAAAAATATAGTAGAAGCAATCATAAATAAGCATCAACTTTTAAGGAAAGTTATAAAATTGAAACACAATCCTTTTAAACATAATATTCAACATAATGTGGAAATAAAAATCAGATAATTTCATTTAAACATTCACATGAACATTATACTAGTTGAATAATCACATGTAATATCAAAAACTAATCTCATAATGAGGGAATGCATAATTTCGGACTTCATAACCATGTCGTTAAGTCCTCGTGCCAATACCACGCATAAATGGGTAAAAACTCAAACTAGTTTGTCTCATAAGACCTACTGATGCATCGAGGGGCTATAGCGGGCCCCAACCATCACTTACTAAATCCAATATATTCCTCATATAAAAATGGTGAAACATAAACAACATAACCATTCATATTAAAAACTATTATATGAAATATGAATACTTCAACCATAAACTAAGAATGGTATCTAAATAGCATATCCACAATCAAACTGATCATAAACCATTCAATAAAATATGAGAAATGATTTCATAAGTGATAAAACTTAATTAAGCATAGGATCCAACAAATAATGTTGACATATATGAAAATACTCAATTAAAATCATTAAAAATATCTTGATACAAATACCCCTATTTCTTTAAAATGATTTATTCAAAAGCTACGCACTTATAAAAGAATATATTTAAAAAGAGATTTTTGAATCAAAGTGTCTCATACCACTTTTATAGTTTTGAAATTAATTAACATTTTAAAACAGTCTTTTCAATTTAAATAAATCCTTAAAAACATTTTGAAAATAGGGACATTAATGAGAAATATTTATAAGAATAAATCTTTAAAACATTTAAAACTATGTTTTGGTTAAAGAGTCCCTTACATAAAAAATTAAAAATATTCATTTGAAAACATTTTAATGAAATTAAAAATAGAAATAAAATGTTATTTATAATCCTTTATATACATATAAATAAATATTTATGATAATATCAAGAATATTTAAATGGGGAAAGGATTAATTCTTTAAACATTCAAATCATCCCATACCACTTTGGACATTTAAATAATAAACCCAATATCTTCAAATGAATATTTAAATACCATGAAGATATATTTATTCATGATATAAAATATAATAGGGTCAGTATATATACCACACATATTAAATAGGTATTGAACATGGCTTATATCTCACAAAAATTAAAAGTGAGATGGAATTCCCTAACAAAGATCATATCATTAGAGTGAGGATAAATAAATGACATAATTATGGGTGAAAAATATAAATAAACCCAATATAAGTGGATATTAATTATAAAACAATCAGAGTTAATTCACACATATTCTTGGAATAATATGACCAATGACAATGATGTTCAACTCAATGAATGGAAATTGAGTTAATATTTCTCTTACCTTAGGTTCGATACTCTTCGTATGTATCTAAAACTCTATTATAATGGTTTTAAACATATTATTAAATTATACCATAATAATAATAGTATTTATTATATCATATATGATTAATTTATGACTTTATATTACCCTTTTATTAATAACTTCCAAGTTAAAGCAACATTTCGGGTAATAATTTCTTTGTTTATCGTACATGTTTTGACTTTTTATTCTTGATATTATTACTTAGATTATGATTTAATTACTTCCATAATGTAAAACATGATTTATATATCATATATATTCAGTATATACATATATAATAGATAGATAAATGTAATGGAACACACCGTTCATGGAGGCAGTAGGTTGTACGTACGCATGAATATTGTTTTTGTTTTCTTATCGTATTGAATAGAAGAAAGTAAAAGACATATATATATATATATATATATTATTCCCATATCATTATTATGTCACATATTTCATATTTATTCATTATATACATTTTTATAATCATTCTGAAATTTTCATAATGGAGGATGAATCTCATCACATCGTGGAGACGGTAGACCGTACATACGCATGGGCGACGGTATTATTCCTGTAATGGTTAAATGGTATGGAAATGGATGGTATATTAATTATACATAATAATTATCATTTCATATTCATTATTTATACCCATTATATTTATCATTATACTCATCAAAATAAAGTATATATGAAAAACACTTTAAACCATGGTATGGAGACGGTAAGTCGTATTTACGCACACATGGTGATATTATTTTTCATATGATGGGTAAAATGAGGAATATGGTTGTCCCATAATCATAAAAATATCTCAGAATATATTATATTTTAGATTTGTTACTTTAGTATGGAAAAAACTTAGGAAAAGGAAGTATAAGAAGAAAACATCTTTGAAAGAGTTGGTAAAACAATTACCTCTTATTCGAGTGTCTACTTTTGATTTGCACAAAAGGACTCCTTAGGTTGGATTTCTACCCAAATTATGGCCTATGAGATTAATTGAGGGAATTTGGGAGGATAAATGGGAAGGTTTTTTCTGAAATAAATGGCTTTAGATGTGTGAATAAAAGATAAGGTGAGGTTCACTTTTATAAGAGAGGGTATGGGAACTTTAGGAAACTCCCAAACTATTAATTTATTATAAATTTATTTTCTATTTAAAATAGCCCCAAAGTAATTTATTTAGAGTTTAATGTTTTTATGGGTCTAAATCCTTTAAACCAATGAATTTTATACATTTTTAGGTCACAAAAGTAACATTATATTTTGGATTTAACCCTTAGTTAAATAATTTAACTCTTACCATGAAAACTTGTCTTTTTACACTATAGTGTTAATATAGTTAGTTTTAATGCCAAACTTATCCCAATTGAATCATTTATAGAATATTTGACATTATCATATTTATTTTTCTAAATTATATATTTTTATGAATTTTATAATATTTAATAAAATATTATTTATTTTAAAGTATCATTTATGTCAATTTTGAGCCTATTCATTATTTTTATTTTTAAAAATATTATACCAATAAGATAACTTTTAAAAATACTTAAAATATGTAGATAACATTTCTAAATTATCTATAAAATTATTGTATGTAATTAATTGTATCAAATTATTTTTATTTTAATATTTTTAATATCATTTATTTGATATCTCAATTAATTAAACAATTAATGCATCATTATTATACAAGAATTTAATTAATTCATTTATTCTCTAAAAATTAAAAATAAATTATCATTGTGAACATAAATTTATTATATTTACAATGAATAATTATAGTTGAATTTATCTTATATATAACTCTATATTAAAAATGATTATTTATTAAAATTTGAATATGATGTTTTTAACTCTTCTTTAAATAAAATATAATAAATGCCTTGATCTAACACAAGTGTCTTAAAAAATATCATATTTACTACCTAAGGTTTATTTGGCTCTAAAAAACTTATCCAATAAAATTAGGACAAGTGTTTGGGTAATTTTATATTATTATAATATTATTTTTACATTTAATTACCATATTTACCTTTAACCGTGGTAAATAAAATTTAAGTTACTATTCACCAAAAATTATTTTGATCCTATTAGACCACATTTTTTATACTGATTACAACCATGTATGTACGTTTTTCTAAATTCAATTCACATAAATAGTAAATTTCTGTTTAATGTTAATCTCGTAGATGTGGCTAGAAGGCAGGTAAAAGAGATGTTCAAAAGTTCAATAAATTTTTATATCTAATTCTATTATAAAAATTATTTCAATGACCTACATTGGATTGATAAATCTATTATTTATCTATAGTTACTTTAAAATCGATTTAAAGAGAAATAATTATTTAAATGAAAAGTTCGGTTTTTAACAACAATACATTATCTTTCACTATTCATCAAAAATTAAAACATTTTAGAAAAATACCAAAAATTCACCCTAATCTGATTTTTATATTTGAAATTAAAAAATAAAGTTTATTTTTAAAAATAAAATTTATAAATTTCATAATGTGGTTAATATTATTCAAAACCTCTTTTTAAATGGATAGTTTAATAGATTATGGTGCACTCGAACTCAGTGTTGTGTACGATTTAAGCTGTTAAATTGTTTTAAAAGAAATGTACTATGGAATCTTTTGGTGTTACAATGCCCGAAATCTTGAAATTTCTTGAGTACATTGGTATAGAATCTAATTTACACCAAGCTATCCAAATGTTGTTTCTAGATTGATAGCGTACACTTATTGGGACATGTCATCTCATAGGATGGGGCATTAGTGGGCCCAAAAAAGGTTACATCCATGGTATCTTGGGAGTGACATAAGAATTTCTTTTATATTTATAGTTATTCTGGTCTGGAAAGTTATTACCAGTGTTTCATCTAGGACTTCTCCTATCTGACAACATCAATGTCCAAGCTAACCAAGAAAGGGGTGAAATTTGTCTGGTCAGATTCTTTTGAGAGAGATCCCCAAGAGTTGAAGAGTTTATTGACCTCAACACCGATCCTCACCTTACATAAGTCTAGTAAAGAGTATATTTTGTACTAAGATGCATCCAAAGTTAAATTTAAAGTAGTTCTGATGTAGGAGGACTGTGTGGTTGCTTATGGATCCAGATAATTGAATCCACATGAGAGGAATTATCCTACTCATGATCTAGAGTTAGAATCATTGGTACACACCCTAAGATTATTGAGACACTATCTTTTGGGTGAGAGTTTTGTGGTGTACAAAGACCACAAGATCCTCAAGAACATATTTTCCCAATGAGACCTGAACCTTTGGCAGAGGATGTGGGTTTAGTATCTGTAGTATTTTGACTTCAAGTTATCTTAGACACCCAGAAAGGGAAATGTCATTGTCGAAGCCTTGGGTCGGAATATGAAGACATAGTAAGTATGAGAATATTTTGATGAGTGGTGTCTGATGACACTATGAAGATATTCATCTTGATGTTCAGGGGTCCTAGGGATGAGTATCTCTAACTTCAACATCTGTTATACTAGTACTTCTTGATCAGATCAAGATGGATATGTTATCTTGTTTGGAGGTCTTAACTATGAGAGACATAATATATGGTGCGGAGCCACCAGTATAATAGTCTCTTGGTGTAAGTGATGTCCTTAACTTTCATGATCGATTATGGGTTTTTATAGGTTTTAGATAGGAGATGATGAGAGAGTTTCATAATTCTAGATAGACAGCACATCCTGGTTTGAAAAAGATGTATTGTTATCTATGTAGACAGTACTGGTGGTCATGGATAAATAAGGAGATAGTAGACTTTGTGGAGATATTTTTCACCTATTAGTAGGTGAAGGCTGAGCATCAGAGGCCTGCTAGGTTTTTACAGCCTCTTCCCATTCCGATGTGGAAATGGGATGATGCCACTATGGATTTTATGATAGGATTACCCATAACACATTACAAGAATGATTTTTTAGGGTTGATTATGGATCAATTGATGAAGGTATACCACTTATTACATATCACGAAGACCTTTACTGTTGATTATTTGGATATTATTTATGTGTGATAGATAGTTCGGTTGCATGGTGTTACAAGGAACATTGATTCTAATCAAGATTTTCATTTCACATCTTAGTTCTAGTAGGGTTTTTAGAAGGTTCTAGGATCACAGGTAATTATGAGTATAACCTACCACCCTCAGACTGACAGCTAATCTGAGCAAACTATTCAGATTCTGTAGGATATGTTATGATCATGTGTATTGGATTTTTGTGGTTAATAGGAGAAGAATTTGGAACTCGTGAAGTTTTCATATAATAATAGATTCTAGGAATCCATCTGAATGGATCCTTTTGAGGGTCTGTATGGTAGGTCATGTCACTCTCTTCTTTGTTGATTAGAGGTAGGAGAGTTAGTGATTGTTGGACCTAGGCTCATGTAGGAGATGACTGAAGAGGTCTAGTTGATCAAAAAGTGGTTGGTGACTGTACAGATCGGAAAAAATCATACACTGACCATCAGAGATGACCTATAGAGTTTGAGGTTGTCCATTAAGTTTTTATTCATGTCCTACCTAGTTTGGGGAAATGTTGTATCATAAAATAAGAGAAACTAGTGCCCAAGTTTGTTGGACCATTCGAGATAGTGGAAAGGGTCAGTCCAGTGGTGTACCATTTGGATCTTACACAGCACTACGACACCATGAATGATGTTTTTCACGTTTCACAGCTTCAAAGATATCATTATAACCCTTATCAAATCAAATATGATAATGATGTTGAGATGGATGGTGATGCATCTTTTGAGGATCATATGATCCGTATTGTGGACCATAGGGAGAATAATTTTATGGGGAAGACTATTCCTTTATTACGAGTGTAGTGGCGTCATAGGAATTTGTAAGAAGAGACCTGGGAGAGGGAACCTATTTTTTTGAACACAGTGTCCAAACTTTTTCACTGAAACCCCACAGTGATTCATAGAGCAGATCTGGGATGAGTTGTTATATAGTTGGGAGGTTGTAAGATCCTATCTTTTTCAAGGTATGTATCTCTTTAAATTTTTTATTCAATGTATTTGATTTGGATTTTATTTCATTCAAAACTTATTTTTTGAGACTAGGTTTGGGGTGGGTTAAGTGTTGTATGGGTGCATCAGGAATAAGAGGTGAGTTCTGGATATAGAACAAATTCACATCTTGAACCCAATTCATGACGTGAATTATTTTAGAAAAACCCAATGAATTTAATTCACAACATGAATTAATTCACACCCTATAAATATTAACACACCCTATATTTTTAAACACCTTGTAAATATTTTCACACCCTGTAAACATGCTATGAAAGTTTACACACCCTAAAAATTTTACACACCCTGTAAACATGTCACAAAAATTTACACACCATGTAAACATCTCATGAAAAGTATCACATGTCATGAAAACTTATTAAACCACATGTAATGTTTATTTGAAGTTTTTTTTAATTCTAGAAATGATATTTAAATAAAAAAATAAAAAAATTGACACTTACACAACGAGAAAGAAATTCACATCGTGAAATATTAATACCTAGCCTATTTAATATTTCCAATGTCATTCATTTTTCAAATTTTGACCCCGTCATCTTGACTAAAAACTCTCCGTGAATGTCCCACTTCACTACATCCCTGCCATGGTGGATTTATGGGAGTTATATTTGATCTAGAATCACGAACATGTTTTATATTGGACCTCAAAAACTTTATTTTTAAGGTACATCATTTTGTTCTTCTTCCACTTCTTGATCCATTGTCGACAGAATTTCTAGTTCTTGTTAAAAAGAAGTAATAATTCAATCAATACCATGGATGTGATTATTTTTCATTACCTTCTCTAATTTTGATGTGGATGGTCTAAATCTAATCCTTATTTGTTTGATTTAGTTATCCATAGCATATGAAATAGTTGTGATCATGTCAACACGCCGCACGCATAACAAAATTAATTTTATAATCCATGTTAAATTATAATTTTTCATTTTATACCATCCATTGGATCTCATTGGGTCCATATACATGGATACTGGGAACTTTAACCACCTGATAGGTGTTCCAGTCGAGGAACATGTTGTGACTTGGCCTACTTGACATTAGATCCCTATGATAAATTATAAAAAATTTATTAATTATTGGATTAATATTGTATATTTGAATAACATATAAATTGTGTGATTTATTATAGTAGAATCACCTTGGTTAATTTTGGTTAAATGATATGTTAAATGATGTTGGTGTTAATTGATAAATGAAATAAGTTTGATAAAATTATGATTATAATTAGGAACCTAAATTAATTAAATATAGTCAGTTAGATAAATGATAATTTGATTAATTGATCATTTTATCTTATGATGGTATATCTAGTATGTGTGTCTTAGACTTGTGATTTTATTGCATATCCTTTGTGTTTATTTTTCATTAATGTGATTAATGGATGTGGGTGAGATTTCTGATATGGTTGAGGGAGAGAAATATGATATGCCTGAGGGTAAGATTCTGATATACCTGAGGGAGAGATTTTTTATATTCCTGAGGGTGAGATTCTGATATTCCTGAGGGTGAGATTCTGATATTCCTGAGGGAGATATTTATGATATGCCTGAGGGTGAGATTCTGATATGTGTGAGGGTGAGATTTCTAATATTCCTAAGGGAAAGATTGTTATATACATGAGGGTGAGATTCTAATATTTTTTAGGGTGATATTTTTTATATGCCTAAGGGTGAGATTTCTAATATTCTTGAGGGTGATATTTATAATATGCCTAATGGGGAGATTTTGGTTGGCCTAATGTAAGAGGACACTTTTTATGATATGTTAGGAGCAATTCATCCTCAATAGGAGAATATTCTACCTACTCGAGTGATCCATACTAATGTAGGTGGCTATTTCCTTAGATAAAGATACCACCAGGGTGCCGAAGTAGGTTTGGCTGACCCTCATTGTTAACCCAAATCTTGGGGGATCAATGGGTATATATTATATGCACTATTAATTTATTAAATTAATACTCAGTTTATCACTATATTTCATGCACTATGTTACTCTCATTAGATTTATTTATACACGATGGTGTCAATATTATAAGTTTTACTCACACCCTATTCGAGTTGTAATTTGGTTCCCAAGAAGATTACATGGATGCAAGTTTTTACAAGGGAAAAGGACCTTGGAGTTGATTTTTTTGTTACTGTATGGGTTGGATCTTGGAGACCAGACCAGTATGGGGTTTAGGACTAGGGTCATTGGATTATTTATTTATTTCTAATAATATTTTAATTGTATTACTTCATCATGTCATTTAGTTTCATTCATTTTTTCATTCCATTATTCTTTTATTATTTGGATTTATTCAGTTATTCCTTTCTCAGCTTTGGTTTTCTAATTGTTTATTCATATTTTCTTCTATTTTTTATACTCTAATATTATTTTCCTCATTCATTACAACTCTTTACGAGAGGATATATTCTCCCCACTATATTCTTAATACCCTTGATGGTAGTCGATATCCTCTAGTGTATGGAGAGGTGTGTTTAAGGTCAGGTATCTAACCATCTTGGTCACATGAGGGAGTACCATGTCAGAGACATTACAATCAACGTAAAAGGAAAGGGACTTATGAACCAAAACAAGCTTGAAAAAATGAATAAGTTATCACATAGAATAATGATTTTAATAAAGAATTATTAATAAACGGGTGATAAGATGTTATAAAAAATATATGGTATGATATATATGAGTACGGTTCTAAAATATATTTATAATAAATATATATTTATTATATAAGACGTTAGAACATGTATGAAGTATGATGATACTTGAGGTAAGGGTTTCTCGTCTTAACTTTATTTTCGTGACACATATGTCATATTCAACAATGTTTTACTTTTTCTGATGTATATACTTCCCATGAATTTATTTTATGATACTTTTTAGAAAAATTATTGGGATTTACATATCTTTATAAGGTTCTATCTTTCATTAGGTTTATATTCAAATATTATAAAAGTTATAAGGGTTTATCGCCTAAAATTGTCTTCTTTGGGACATATGATATGTTATGTGCCTATATTATTTTATGAGGTGTATATAAAGTCCATTTTTTATTTTATATCAGGAATATTATTATGATAATGACATTTAATTTTTTTTTATTTGAATTTATTATTTCACGGGGATTATGATTCAAAATTTACCAAATCGGTAAGGGATTTACGTTTCAATCTCATTTATTTTTAGGATTGTCTATACTAAATTTTTATTCAGAAAAAAATTATGGATATTATCAAATAAACATAATAAATTTTATTCTCCTCTAGTTATTCCTAAAATTTTCATGTATTAGTACTGTTTTTATCTCTTCGCTACTTAAAATTATTGAGAAAATGTTTTAAAGAAAAGTTGAACTTATTTCCTCTTTGGTCAAAAAACTTTTTTTACATGTCCAAGCTCTTTATAATTGTTTTATAAAAGTCCATAACTATAATTGAAATATTTTTAATTTTTAATTTTCTCTATCTTTAAATTTTTTTACAAATGTTTAAAAATTAATCTATTTAAAGAAACATTTTGTAAACAAGTTGTTTTTGAGTTTTTATAAAGGTATAAAAAGAATGTTTTCATTTAATGTATATGACATGAATGTATTTTCCCATTATCATAACAATTATTTTATTTTATACTTAACTTATATTTTTTCGTAATTATTTTCAGTAAAAATGGTCTTATCAATATTCTGGGAATTTTTAGTTTAAATGTTATCAAAAGAAAATAGTATTTTTCTCAAGTTTTGAAATAATGGTATGAATATTCTTTAAAAGTTATTTTTTATCTATGTCAACATCATTTAAAGATTTTTATATTTCATTGGAGATATGATATTATTATTCCATCCACTTTTATGGATGAACTATGATAATTATTTTTCTATGAAACTCATTTCTTTCCCATGGGTAAATTAAGTTATGATGAGATCTTTATGAAATCCATTTCTTTTCCATGGGTTATAAAACATTAAAATGATGAATTGTTTATGATATTATGGTACACGTATGTATGGTTTTATTATGTGATGGATGGGTTTGTTATATACCTCTAATGAATTGGGTAAAGCCTTGTATCACATGATATATAAATATATGGGAAATGAGTTGATGTGCTCGATCCACTATAGGAGACGGGTGGTGATTCCTAATCCATTATGATATGGGAAATAGGTGTTGATTCCTAATCCATTATGATATAGTAAATACATATTGATACCCAATCTACTATGATATTATGGTTTCAATAGTTAACATTGACATATGATATGGAATCTATGCCTATGTTAGTGCCACACTCTTATGACATATTTTTATGCTTATGATTTCACCACATGGATCATGATTTATTTATGATGATTCATCACACTTATGTTTTATGTCTTTTGAAATGATAAACTTTTATGCCAGGAATCATTTTTATGATCTATGATAGATTGTACAAGACATTTGTATGTTATATATGATCATGATCACATACCCTTATGGTTATATTATTCTTAAATATGATCATCAATTGATATCTCCCATGATTACCCTTACTAAACATCTGATCTCACTATTTCTTATGTTTACTTTACCCATGTTATGAAGAAATATTTTAAGTAGGTTATGTCAAAAACGGGTATAATGTAAGAAGAAATTTATGGTAGATTATAAATATCCTTCGTGAAATATGTTTTTTATATATCTAGTCTTCAATTATACTAAATCTTTTATGGTTCTAGGGTGTGTGATGTTATTATATTTATTTAATATTCATATAAAAGAATGTAATATTTATGTATTTCATGTTTTGGTGGATTAAAATAGGGGTGAAGTATACATATGATTAGGGAATTTGGTGACTCGATATAAGTTTCCCTAAGGATTCTAGTATATGGATGAGAAGATCAGTAGAAAAATTATTTCAAGTTTATTTAATTTTTAATATATGTATTTATTTTCATGCATATTTTATATAATCTACCATCAACTTGTATAACTTTAATTGAAATACATTTTTCTTTAAATGTGATTTTTTACATTTTATTAAATCTTTTTCACTAATCATAAAGGTTGTATAAGTTAGAGGACCAAATAATCTCAAAATTTCATGAATTATAAAATTTTAATGCATAATTGAACAAAATGTGAAATTGGACATTAAAAATAGTCTAAACATTATTTATCTAAATAAGTAAAATTCAAATAAAAGAAAAGATCAAAACTCAAATCCATATTTTTTGAATATTTTATTTTCAAAAAGAAATAAATTTATCTCGAATCTAGTCAATCCGAACATAGGATAAAATACTACTCATAACCCTCAGTTCTTAATATATTTCACAAAAGTGGAAATTTATCTTCTTCCAAATAGATAGAACCACTTTTTGTCATGGTTTGAATACTCATCTTTATCATTAACAAAGAGGTAGTATAGATGAAATTACTAAAACATATATAGGGAGAATAATTCAAATAAGGAGATTAAAAATTGTATATCAATCCTTTATTTTTGATTATCACAAAGAGATGTGGTTTAGTTATAACCATACTTTGTGCATAATTATAGGATCTAACATGTTTATCTTTTTTCTTTCAAACAGTACATAATTTCTCTAAACAAACTAAATGAAACTTTTTTTTATACTTAAGTGTAATATGACTTCTGATCATCATAAAGGGGGATAATGTTATTTTATCCTCAAGAATACTACCATTACACATCCTATATATTTACAAGTTCTAAGGATTATAATATATTGTACTAATTACTAATTTTATTCCTTAATTTATCATGCTATTAATCATTAAAAATCAGAGATTATTAAGTTATCCTTTGGATATTATGATTATCATCCTCTGAAATGATGTGTTATGATTAGGAACTCATTTTTATTTAGTGAATCTACCTGAGTGTTTCTATGTGAGAAATGATAAATATCCAATATATGGAATAAAATAACATGATAGTATAAGTGGACAAGATCAAAGTACATAGGCACCTAAAGAAATGGAAAAAAGAGAAGGTATAAAGAAAAATAGATGATATGCTTAAAATAGATAACATAAGAGCTGGGTAAAAATCTCTATATAGACAACCTTATCATTTGAAAAACTCTTACTAGGATAGAAACCCAAGTCTAAAGCTAAATATAGAGAATCTCAGAGAATCTAATTCATAAATACATGAACAAAAAACCTCAGATAATTACATTTTTTACAAAAAAACACTTCAATACTTACATACCCAATACCTTTGGGTTTAGAGTTTTTTAGAATTAGAAAATACATTACATAAAAAGACCTACATTTTTCCAAACAAATGGAAATTTTTACACTAAATCATAAACTTTAAAGATACACTTGATTTAATCAATTCTAATCATCATAACTTGAATTTTAATTTTTTAATCATTCCAACTCACCCTTAAGCTAGTAAAAATAATTAAAAAACATGGAATGAGAATTTAAATCTTGGTAAAGGGTAAGAATAAAGACAAGAAACCATTAGGCCAAAAATATATTAATGATCATGATATGGTAAATATATAGATACATTGAACCCATATAAGAATATAAACATATATTTAATCATAGATTTAATATAATAAAAAAATTACTCAAAAAAATGGAATTCAAGAAGGATCATATAACTCATATGAAAACATAAGGATTATAGAATAATCATGATGGTTTATTGGAACACTATATTCATATCACCCTTATAATCTCCCATAATGAAATAACTTAAACTAGCTAATTTTAACATCATTTTTTTAGTGAATAAATAATTACCTAATGTATTATAGGGGTATATAATTCTGGTCCCACTTATCATCATGTATAATTTTTAAGAACCATAACATGAATAAAACATTTAGAACCTTCAATTTTAATTTATAAGCATAAACATCAAAGTTAACCACAATCAATCCAATGAAATGAGTTAACCAATAACATACTAAGAGTAAATTGAAATAGAATAACATCTCAAAAATTCAATTAAATCTATATTGAGAGGTATTTTGAACTTTAAAAGTATCTGGTAAAAAAATCTAAGGAGGACAGATAAATTATGGAGTATAACATGATTGATCTGTGATTAAATGAATATAGATTACTTAAAAATTTCATAAATAAATGATTAAATAAATAATGGAAATATAAGTATAAATATATGATTATAAAATAATATTAAAATAATTATAAATAATATATTAAAATACAACATGAGAAAGGTAACCCTGAAAATATCAAAACACATTAAATAAAAATAAATCAATAGGTGTTTTATGAGAGGAAAATGTAAATCCACTAAATATAAGAGGAAATAAAATATATAAAGAAATAAAAGGATATAATATTAATTATATTACAAGAATATAGTCAAATTAGAAATACAATAACTCAAAAAATGTAAATTTAGTCAAGAAACCCCTTACAACTTTGGTAATGTAAGAGTCAAAGACAATATGAGGGAGAATATAAAAATGTATTGTAAAAACCAACAATTAAATGAATACTATTGTAAAATAAATTCATGGTATAGTGTGTTTACCATATAAAATATAATAATATTGAACATGTTTCGAATAAGTAAAATTAAATGAGAATCCCCTTACCTCTCACTCGAAATCCATTGAAGAAATGAAATTTCTCTTGAATATTTTCTTTATAATGAAACCTTTGGGTCTCCATATAATAAAGGTTATATAAAGTGTCTAAGGGTTATTTTAAAAGTAATATAGTTAGAATATAGTGAGAAAAAACATATTTTATATATTCTTTTTAAAGGTTATAATGAGTTCCCTTTTATAGGAAAAACTCAATATCATTTTCATAAGTATTCAATATTTAAGGGTTTAAAATGTGTTTTTTATGTGTAAATTAGATCAAAAATGGAAATTAAAAGATATTTTTAACTATAAATAATATAAATATGTTTAAATGTTATTTTTTATGATTTCTTATTTATTTATAAATAATTTTTAAAATTAAATAGCATTTGAAGTCATTTTAAGGGTTGATCTTGTAATTTAGATTTAAAAATATCTAGATAACAAATGAATTAAACTTTAAATATTTAAATAATTACATAAATATCATATTTATCCTATAAAACCATTAAATACTCTAATAAATCTAAACCTTATCAGTTTAAATATTTTAATACCTCCATTTTTTAACTTTTCTTATACTTGAATAAGTGTTATATCGACACTACGTAAGAATTTTGGATTATCATCAGGATGATGTGACGGTGTAGATCCATGGTGGTCGATGAGGTTGATGGTGTAGTGATATGGTGGTCTAAAGAGGCTGAAATCCTTCACTGAAGTGTGTTCGATCACGTGCAGGCTGTAATTGATAATGGGGGTAGCCTACAGGCTACCCAGATATATATATATATATATAATACTTAGGTTTTAAAATTGACTATACCTATAAAGGGGATATAGACTGGGTTATGAATTTAGGTTGTGTGTGTGTGTGTGTGTTTTTTAAATTAATTTTACCCCCAATCACCTTATATATATATATATATATATATATATATATTAATAGGAAATAAATTTACATTTGGACTCAAACTCTTATTTAAAAAGGAGTTAAAATTTTTTACTTAATATACTGGGTTATGACTTTAGGTTGTGTGTGTGTGTGTCTTTTTTCAATTAATTGTACCCCTAATCACCTTATATATATATATATATATATATATATTAATAGGAAATAAATTTACATTTGAACTAAAACTCTTATTTAAAAAGGAGTTCAAATGTTTGACTTAATATTTAACAAATTCAAATTCGCCTTTTGAATTTGAAATATTAATATTTTATATATCATAAGTATTTTAGAACATTCCATGTGAAAATAAAATGTTCTATATAATTCTAGATAAAAATATAAAAATATGTATAATTCCACTTGAACACAAATTCTTATTTTAAAAGTAATTTATGTGTGTTACTAAAACTCTATACAATTTGGATTCACCCATTTACCTTATAAATTTATTTTTTAAGTATTTAAATTATTTTTAAATTTTTCATAGATTTATTGAATTTTCCAAAAAACATTAGACACATATTTAAGTATCAAATAGATGATATTTGATAGGGTGGAATTTGAACTTGATAGAAACACTGATTTTAATTTTTCTCAACTTACTTGGGAATAGTAGTACTTGGAGAGAATGAATTGGTTATTTCCATTTTGGTCCCCAGTACTTCTCTCCCATCTTGGATCATTATAGGGAAGTGGATCCCTAGATGTGGTTTGGATTTTTTTTCTTGAGATGTTGATGTCATGCTCTTTTCATCTCTCTTCGGTATGCTGAAAGTTTTGTTTTTGACCATAATTTTGGGAGATTAAAATTTTTTTTAATGTATTTTAATGAATTAAAAATGGTGATCCAAAGTGATGTGCTAGTCTATAGTGTTCTCATGACTGCAATGAAGGTTTTTTTGGCTCCCATTGAGTTTTTAAATTTTTTAGTTCATGAAAGAGGTTATGTATTTAAGGAAGGAGATGAATGGGGTGGTATAAAATTTTTTGTCACATACCATACTTTATTAGTACTTTTTCATGTCCTTTTTTTTGAAATTTATATAATTACATTTATAACTTCTACATGATAAAAACATGCTTTCAATCACTTGAAATTAAGTTGGATGAAGGGAGGATCTCCTGCACTTTTTTATCAACCAGTTACTGGCTCAATTTTATTAGGAAAAATATCTGAATAAGATCGGTATTGTGGATTTTTGGATGATTATAAGGCTATTGTATATTCACTAGCTATAGGAGACTAGTAGGACTGGCCTAGTTCAGAGCAGCCAACTGATTACCAATAACTCCAAAAGCTGTTTATTGAGCAGCAAATTTCATGCATGAATTCCTATGGTAATAGTAGAATTAGTAACAAAATTGGGGTAATAATAGTTTTTTAATGACTCTATTTTGATGACCTAGAATAATTTATTACCTCTATGGATCTATAAATGTATATTGGGAAAAAGGTTTCCCATGGATATAATGTTAGAAGATGTTGAGCACAACCAAAATGGATGGTAGGTGAAAATACATTTTAGTATCACTTCCTTGCATTATGAAATGGATGCCTTATATTTTATGAATCACATTTTGTAATATCTTGATTCCCAGTTAGTGAAAATACATTTCACCTCATGTATTCTTCTTTTATTTTAATAAATTTATGGGGTATGGGTTCGGAAACCAACTCATGCTTGAATCATTTTGGTATTATTTATAATGTTCTTAACAAAATACCATCAACCTAATTTTGATATGAATATTAAAAATATATTATTAATTTTTGTAAAATAATTATATATTTATTAAATAATAACTTTTAAAATAAAAACTCATTATATATTAAAATAACATATTTTTTTTAACAACAAATATTTCTTTTCTCGGGTGAAAAACCATATTCTTATTTCATAACTTGATAAAATTATTTCTAATATTATAATAATAATAATTACTGATATAAATCCATGAAATGAATATAAATATTTATTTTATTATATATTTAATAATTAAGTAATTCATTAAGAAGATAAAAATAAGAAATCATGTTAAGAAGATATATTTAACCATTCAAAAAAATGTATTTTATGTCATGAAGTAAACATTATAATTTTAAATGTGTAATGAGTATATAATTGATATTAATAAAAAAATAAATTATATACTTTTTTAAAAAAATATTTCTTAAATAAATAATAATTTATGACATGGATATTGGTAAAACATAAATTTGATGTTTTGTTAAAATTAAATGAGTTTTCACATCTCCCCTTAAAGAAATTATAGCCTCTTAGTTTCCACTCATTTATAGATAAGTGAAAATAAAAATTATTTGATACCATAAATATAAATAATCATTGTTTTCCTTTATATTTTTGATATTTAATTTATCTTCATGAATTAATATCGTAATAGAAATAAAAAATTGGTTATGTATTTGGTGATATTTTCCTTGATGAATGATATGGAAGAATTGAGTTTTTTTAAATCAAAAAAAACATTCCATGATCCATGGAAATTTTGAAGAAATAAAGAGGTATTAGATGGGTCAAATTGTTACTTGTATGTGAGTTGAATATTTATAAAAGTTTCAAAGTTATTTGAACTATATTTTTAATAATAATAATAATAATAAAATGCATCGCTGGGTGGGTGGCTCGAAATAGATATGGGTGTGTTGGCACCTATCATATGACTCTCTACCCATATGGTTTTGTGGTTAAAGTGGTTCCCTAATATGGTATTTTAGAGGGGAACCTGATGCATTTATTCTTAGTAAGGTTGATACAGATCTCAGACTAGTGATATGGTTGGATGGCTACTAGCAGGGGGTGATAAGACATTCGATTGGTGTCATGACATGATGTAGGCTACACCATTAGACCTTCGGCCTACATGTTGGGCCTTCGAGAATTGGGCCTTCATTACAAGTAATATCCAATGGGTATTGGGCCATCATTTGTAATAAAATATGTTTTTTTGGTTCTTGAAATTCCTTGTGGAGAGGGATGAGGATTTACCCACTAGGGTTCCTAGGTGTTTATATTGTTTAGTATCGTATAATCCCCTTTACCTATAATAAATAAATATATAAATAGAAAATTATTAAATTGTATGGAGGAAATAATAAGTCATGTGAGATTTTATTCCTTCCATCTGGATAAATAATATTTAATTTGATGAAAATATATATATTATAACATGATAAATTAATCTTAAGACCACATATTTTTTCCACCTAGTTTTAATAAATAAAGTCATAAAACAAAAAATTTAATTAAACCATTCCTAACTACACTCACTTAGCTTTTTTTGTTTCTAGTTATCAACTAATACCAAAGTGATTAGCATAATTAAAGATAATACCCAATATAAAATGAATAATATAGCATATGAAAATTTAATCACATGATATCTTGACCTTTGAAACCTTTAATTCAAACAATGACACCATTAGTTCAACCTATGTTACATTATTTTTTATCCATTAAATTTTATTTTTTTAATGCCCATATATAACTAAACCCTAAAAATTAAATAAATATTTCCTTAAAAAATTTCAAACCCAAAAAATAAAGAAAAACCCAATCATATATTCTCACACAATCAACTTAACCTTTATCCTTAAACAACATTAATTTATTTATATAAAATCATAATAAGTTTATCTATACCTCAACTATGTATGCCCCCAAAATCCATGAACCATATCCTCAAATAACCTTAATCACTTTTTCACTAACTCACATTTCTACCCCAAAGGTTATCTATGTCTTTTAACTTATGTTCCAAAAATCCAATAACCTTTTTCAAAAATGACCACAATTACTTTGACATCATATCACATACTAACCTTAAAGTTTATCTATACTTCAATCATGTACTCTTCCAAAAATTCTATTAGAATTATCCAAATTAATATTAATTACCTTAAAACCCAATCATGAAAGAATATCAAAGGGTATCTATTCCTTTTAATTTAAGCTCACCCAACAATATATTAATCCAAAAATTTATCAAATTTTTTTTAAATTTACCTCATTGAACAACATAATGACCTATAAAGTTATCTAAACCCTACTATGATACCATATATAAAGACCCAAACATAACCATCCCATAATTATATATTTTACAATAAATATTAAAACACTTAAATACTCAAGACTTTTAGGTGGAGTTTTATATAATTAATAAATCCATTAAAAATAAGAACTACACTTTTCCCACCAAATGTGATTTTTTCACTAAATCATTATCTTTAATGATACACTTTCATTACTCAATTCCAATCACCATAACTTGAATTTTTTACTTTATAATCATTCGTAGTCATCCTTAAGCCATATAAAAATCATTAAAAATGTGAAATGAGAATATAATTCTCATTAAGGTGTAAGAACATAGATAAAAATTCAATAAGGATAAAAATACATGAATCATCTTAATCTAGTAAATAGAAAGACACATTGAACTCATATAATGCAAGATATCGACCCTTTAAAGAGGTACATTTTTTTAATTTTGATTTCAATATTTTTAAAAGGGTTAATGGAATGTTTTTCAAGGATATGAGGGGACTCAAGGATGTACTGGGGGTTTGGGACATGAAAAGGTTAGAGAAGAGGCCATGCAGTGTAGGACACATGATTGGTGCATGGTTAGTACCTGTTGTGTGCCTTAACTATGCAACCCATAGGGGGGGTTTACAGTTGAAAAACCATGCAAGTAGTTCCATAAACCATTTATATTTGGATAGATCCAAATTCACAACCCCTTATGTTTTGTAAAACAGTGTGGAACCCTAGGATACCGTACAACCCAGGCCCCCTCTTGGACAGAGGGCAGCACACGGTTGGCGCATGGTTTGGCCAACTGTGTATTTAAACCATCCACCTCATTAAAGTGGGATAATTTACCATTTATCCCCTTGGGATTTAAGGGTTTTTACCATATTTTACTCCCCTTTACACCTATAATATCTTGAGTGGTGAACCATGAGCTCTCCCCTCTTCCAAGGATCATTTTCCCTTAGTTTAGAGCTATTTTAAGAACCATTGGTTGTGAATCAAAGCTCTGAGTGAGTCTATCATTACTATTCCTTATATTTTTTAGAATAAACATAGTGTGTTTTTTATTATCCTTTAGAATCCTTTAAACCCTTCTTTTATAGAATATTCTATGTCTGGTCTATAACGTCATGGCCCAGAAACCACTTAGAATAGTACCCCAAACCAGTCATTCATTGGGCATCAAGAGCACCTCCCCATATTCCAGAGGCTTCTGACTAGAAGGGAGGGTGTAAATAAGGTATAGTGGGGAGACTATAACCTATGGGTGAGTAATAAATACATAATAATAAATAATAAACTAAGGAATTAAAATATAGTGACAACCGACAATAAATAACAAATGAATAATGATCATGCATGAACATGCTTAGAATAAAATACAGGAAGATATACATAGTACATATCAAGACTAATAAAGGAAATAAATAAATAAAAGACACTAAAACTATATCCCAATAGAATCTAAAGAACTTTATCGGTCCTCTTCTCCTGTACTCCATCCTGTCCTAGAAGGATATTAAGAACCAATCATAATCCATGAACCTGGTCCTATAATCATGAGGTATGTTTGGGTACCCCAGTGCAATGGCGGCCCAAAAAGGGTGAGATATATACTCAATAGGCCACCTCAAATGGTATCTAATGTAAAATATAGTCTATGAATATAAAATAAATCAGTGTTCATGTATATAAAAATTAAAGTTGTGTTGTGATAATAAATCTAAACAAGTCGATCTTAGGTTCCTCAAAGACACATGTCCAGCTATACCTGCTTCAGCCTAAGCTGATATATCTCTGAACATGTCACCCTATATATTTATATATATATATATATATGTATATATATATATATATGTAAGTGTGCATTTATATATATGTACTTTATATATATAAATGTATATATGCATTTATATAAATTCATCATACTAGTCAGGACCTGAGGAATAACTCAGGCATTCTTATATAATCATAACTGTGTCATGTTGGAGTTGGTGGCCTAGAACCAAATACTTTGTACTTTATTCATTAATAAATTCCTTATCACATCTTGATTTTTATTCTGTGTGACAATTCATGTGATAATTTCCTAAGGATAGTTGTTGCATTAATGGGTCATAGCGGATCCCTGCTATGATGAGAACCCGGAAGTGTCATAACACTATTCTTGAATATATGTTCTATGGCCGGATGATATTATTTGAGGGACACAAATAATACAGGTCATTAGGGGTGAGGACTCATAAAACTTTGAGGCATCTTCTCATGGTGTGCTCCCTTGGTAATATCCAGGAGGATATTATGAGAACGAGACCCGCCAGTAGGAAATCCACATTTCATAGTGTCATTGGATGTTCCTATCTACGGATGTGTGTATTGGTCCTTAGACTTTAAGATTATTATTAATGGGTATTACAACTTGCGCACTTAGATGTATTGACAAAGACTATGACGACACACTGTTCGCAGTGAGGTAGGATACGTTGGGTGCGTCACGAGTAATACCGCATTAATAGACAATGCGAGAAAGGATTTGTACCTTCCGTTCCATAACGGAAGTAGATATCTCAGGCCATTTGATGGAATTGATATAGTATAAATAAATCCATGTCCATGGTAAGGTATGGGAAAGTTCAATTCTGGGAATTCAAAGAAAGAATAATCAAGCACATGAGTTGATGGCACTAGCATGCAACCCGCTTGGTTGGAGATATCAATACAAAGGGATTATATTACACGGTAAGCGTTCATAAGAGGTGACATGTCATTGCGGCATTAACTTCTTTCTCTATGGGTGCCTTGGCGTGTTGCTAGACGCTAACCTTGGACTTTAGGCAGGATCAGCCTAATTCCACAGAGAAAGAGGCCTAGAGGGTCTCACACTAAGTGTGTCCATGAATCTCAGTTAAATATTAATTTAACAAGTTAAATAAATATTATTCCTGACTATGGTTTAATAATTATTTAAGGATGTCTGATCGCATTTATTTTGACACTAGTTATTTGAGAGAATATATTGTAGACGAAATAATATATTTATTAGCGAGTAATGCAGTTACATTTATTTAAGAAATAAACAGTCATTACTCAAGGTCTAATAAATGTGGTGGAGAAAAATGGAAAATAAAAGTACACGCTGTGTATATTAAATATACACGCCGTGTAGTTTTATGGAAAACAAGTACACGCTGTGTATTTTTTCTAGTTGGGATTTTGAGGATTTAATATTGTTTTAATAAATGATATTTATTATAATCAGCATGGGCGCATATCAAGGAATTAATAATTCGACATGGGGGTTTTCAATAAGAGTTAATGAAATAAATAAAACACGTAACGCGTTTATTTATTGTCATAACTCTATTAACCTCAAACCTAGTTATAAATATCCTTGAAACCCCAACATTTTGAAGAGCCATTTTTGTGCACAACGGATTTGGAAACACTCTCAAGCCAAGAGAGAATTAACCTTCCACCAAGAACGCCCTCAAGTTACGAGAGCAAGATCTTCCACTGGATCAAGGCGGTCGAAGGCGGACATCGCAAGCAAAGGTTCTTCCGCGCTAGCACCTGGAGATCCCTTCAGCGACGTCCGGAGATACGTGACACACATGTGGATCACTGCTAAAGGAATACTACTATGGATTCTATGACACAACGATGGATCACTGAATCGTGACCAGACACATCAACGAAGAAAGAATTCCAACGAGGTAATTCTTATGCATTAATTAAATTAATTATAATCAACATATGATGATCCTCCTCAAGGGTTCTGGGACTCTTATTTTCTTTTCGTTCTTCGTTATATTCCAAAGATTCAGCATTTTATATTGTGACGGATCTCGGATTGAACATTGTTTAACGTTAAAATTAAAGTTGGGCAAACCCACCAACGCACTTTCGCTGCGCCCGGAACCTACATGTCATACTCTGTAAGGGAAATCATGCCTGTAATACCTCAATAAAATAATAAGTACATCCCACCTAAAAGTATCATTGGAAAAATTAATAATAAATAAATAGGATATTATAATATATGGGGATTAATTCCAATATCTGAAAATGGGATGCATAATTCATGTCTTTCATCCTGCTTATGGATGTTATCATCATGCTCAACATCCTAATCAAGGGGGTATGAGACGCCATTCACAATAAACCAAGCGATGTGAGATGCCATTCCCATTATCATCAACCTAGGGGTGTAAAATGTTATTATCAATGACCCTAACCAAGTTCCCTCTAATAAATAAAAATGTAAGGTAATCCCACTTCCCTATGAGGCATTATCCTGAAATTCCATAAATAAGAAATCATTATCACCCAAGGAAAAATGGATCCTTTTAAATATAACCCACCTTAAAATTTTGAAATATAGTTTATATGACCATATATTCTATAATCAATTCAATTTATATCACTAGGATATTTTATTTATAAGACGCAAGAGGTCCATTCCATTTAATAATAATTGATAAGTCCATGGGAAGCACCCATGACAATGATACAAATCACTATTCACATCATCAATAAGTTTACCTTTTGTTCTATAAGATAGCACACCTCAAAAGGTGGTTTTATTAGAAAACATGACTTTAACATCAAAAAATTAATTTTATTAAATTTAATCATCATTAAGTGAATAAAATTAATACACCAAAATAGGGGAATTAGCAATACAAGCCAGACATATATTATTACTATAAGCACACCCATTTTAATTAACATCCCCCAAGGGTGTTTTAGTTATAAGTTGAAGCATGATTATTATGTGATTTATCAAACCCATCCTAAGGGGTAGTTTGGGTTGAGTTTATAACCTCCAACCATACCAATGGGGGTATAAAACAAAATACAAGGTGTTCTAGGCATTTAATTTAAGTCATTTAATAATCTAGAGGCAACAGTAAGAAATTTTTTCTCATGCAACAATTACTATATCATATAAAAAACAATAATTTAAGTTAACATCATATAGACCACATACCACAAGATTATGTTAGTCCAATTTTCCAATATTGATATTTGATTTGAGCTGGATTAGAAGAAAATAGAAGAATCATCAAACACCTTGAAATTAGGGTAACAGAGCTTAAATGGATTTTTTATTCTGTATGGAGAGATAAATGAAGAAGAGAAGAATGAGGAGTCAAGAGCTTATTGATATAGTTCCAACACACCTGGAAACGTATGATTAAGAGGCTGTATGAGTAAGATCTCCCAAATCCTAGGAGGGGATAAATGGAGCTTGAGCGGATACCCCAAATTTTCATGGATGAGAAAGAAAGGAGGGAGAGGAAAAGAAATAAGTTATAGGAAAAATGGTATTTTAAATCCAATTAATGAGTTACATGGTTTGACCACATGGTTTGACTAAACATGCACAAAATGTGTGGGATTCACTACCCAAAGTCACACCCTTTATGGTTTAGCTACACAGTTTAATCTAACCATGTTCCAACCATGCATAGCTACTAGTTAAGTGGAGAAAAGGGTGAGGGCTTGGCATATAGTTTGGAAAACCATACACAACCCATGTACCACCTCTGAAATAAACTACATACCATTAAAATGTCCATTCACCTCATCACACATGGTTTAACAAACTGTGAACACCCTTTTATAGGTACACATAGTTTCTCCTAAAGGGACTGCACGGTTTGAACTAATTGTGTTCCCTTCCTGTTCCTCCCCAAAAGTGGGATTTCATATCCTGTTGTTATCGAAACTCTCCCAAAATTTCCCAAAACTTATTGGGCCTTGAAACACATATAAAACAATAAATTTAAGTGCTTCAACACTCAAATTTACAATCTTAATCCTGGTTTAAGATTCAACATGTCCACCAAACAAAAAACTCAAAAACTCTTGAAATTTTCAACCCGGTTCAAAATGTGGGATGTTAAAATCTCCCCACATTAGAAATTATCACCCTAAGAATCCTTGGGGAATAGTGTAAAAAAACAACCTACAAAGGTTGATAATTTTTACCCAAATGTATATGTTGTGTCTCATACTCCCAACACACCTTCAAGAGTCACTTAAAGAATAAGCTGTGTAAAACCATTGAAACTCTATCCCAAGCCCAAAACCAAAGTCAAACAACTAGAAAGAGTTTACCTGATCCCATATAACCAAATACATGATCACATATTCATCTCTATTACCAAGTATCCTTAGGTGCTTCCTATCTTAGGTCTTAACCTTTGTGTGGCCAATTTTGAGTCACGACACAAAAACTCATTGGAATTACCTACTAAAGAATGTATGTAGTGTTCTAATGATGCTCCCAGCATGTTTTCTAAAAATGATACTCCTGGTTATAGGAAAGTACGCTGATCTTGGCCCCCATTCTGTTCTTAGTGGTCAATTTTTATTGGCCCAGTAGAAACTATCCGCCCTAAATTTCGTTAAAATACTCAGACAAAAATTTCATGTCACCTTCTAAACACACAACATGCATAAAATGGTTCCAAAACGACTGTATAACTCATTTCAAAATAACTCTAGTTAGACCACTTTCAGAAGACTATTCTAAAAAATTCTCTACTTAGATTTCTAGCACCTTTCAAATGATAGATCCCAATTCCTTTAAGTAGAGGCATCTCAAGTTTGTACTGAGAATGTTCATCGAAGCCTATAATTGAATTCAGGTTTAGTCTCCTAAACAAACCATCTCGGGTTCTTTTTACCAAATAGCATATGAGTTACAAGACAATCATTCAATGACCGGTCTGAAATTTTCATAACCCTTCCCACAAGAGATTCATCTTCCAACTTCCTATGGTGGGATCCACACCATAAGGATTCCTTTAAACCACTCCTTGATCGCACTCTAGAGGAGTCCATCTATCAAAAAATAAAAGGTAATTAAATTTATTTAAGCTCAACGTAAAACTGAAACTCTCTTAGTGTAATCAAGATGAAGTAAAGGTAGGGGTCATGCCCATCACTATACTGTGAGTACACAAACATGTCACTAAAGGAGTTTATTTCTCCTTTTGATCCATTCTCACATTTAAAATAGGCTATAATAGCCTTGGCCAACACCTAAAACCACATCTCCTGATGATGACTATTCGGGTTCAAAAATGGGTCAATCGGATCATAGTTCCCAAATTGATCTTAGGATATCCATCACCCAGGAAATATCTTTAACTCACCTAAGCTCCAGGTTTTCATTCCAGAAATCATTAGAACTAAAACCATTGATCCTTAGCTCACACTCAACCACTCACTGACTAGTTATCCAAATGGTACCCTACGTAACTAGAATGTACCCAAATTTCCCTATGTAGTGGGTGTACATTCTTGTACCACCCAATTCCATACTTTTCTCACACTTTCACAGATCTTACATTATCAAGAACAAGATAACCATGCTTATTGGCATGTCAGTCTCATTAAATTAGGATCTCCCTTGGAACTTAACATAAAAATAGGTATCCACAAGTTCAATTAAGTAGTTAATCCCATTCTAAACACTTTTGAATGGTCCCTTTTGATTGTGATCCTTCTACTCGGAATGACATGTTTTTCATGACTGATGTAACAGTCCCCAACTTTGGAGTCCCTTATTCATTATCTTACTGGGAATAGAAAAACATCTAATATTTCACATTCTATCACCACTAAAATGGGTTCCTAGACATAGTAGAAACACTTTTAGTAAGCAGTTTATAAGAATAGAGGAAAACTAGTCACTCATATGTGCGCTATATCAGATTCACTTTTATACATACATGTAGAACTCTTTCGAGTCAAGTCCACATGTGTCGTCAACATCAGGCATAGAATCAAAAACTAATTAGTACATAGCACATGATCCTTTTTATAATCTCATCCCTAAATACCAAGACAAATGAACTTATGACTTCCCACTCAAGGTATAACACTCATACTAAGCTCACAATGTCTAGGTCACTCTACTCCAGAGATAACCCATAAACGTATCCTTCAAGGACCCATGCCCCTTCATCCAAGTGAATGGGTAACTATAAAGTTTAGGGAATCATTCCACCTTGTCTCTCAAACAAAAAAATATTTAATGAATCACTTTTAACTTTAAAGGCACTCTGTGTAACAATACAAGCCACTATGATAGAAAAACAATACATCATGTGTTACGCATTCCAGGAATGTGATATCCCACTAAATAAAAGGATCGTCACATGACCTACTAAGAATAAAATCATGCTTGAGGAATTTTTAACCTACTAAACTATAGCATTACATGATTCTCACACCTTTAATAAGGCTTAACCTTCCAAATGATCGCCCATTTACTTGGGGTTTCACTTTATTACAAGGATTCCTACTCATGAAAAATGGAACCTGAATGAAACCTCTCATATAAAAAATAAAAGGAATCATTCATCAATGCTTTAAGATCAGAAGGATCTACCATAACCAGGACAGCTTCTTACATACACAAGGCATCGATCCTAAAACAAGTTCTTGCTTGAATAGATCACAAATTCTTACTTCCTAACCTCTAGTTCCAACATATTCGAGGAATAATTCAACTAGGGTCTACAAGAAACATCTACATTCCCAACTCCAAGGCAACATAAAAAAGCTAACCCTTACATGAGGTTCTCTGTTATAAATAGCCATACCAGGTTTCACTTTTATAGCATTTAAACAGTGCTCATTTATTAAACATCTTATACAGTTTATACATCAAGGATATTAAGTATTGGTTATTAGAGAAACTATGTCATTCACTTTATTTAAATGAAATCTTCTAGCATTTTGAAAATTATCTCATAATTCTTATTTAACCATTTAGTTGATTCAATAGTTTCCACAACTAGCTTGGTTAAAGAAAATGCCAATTTCTAATATACAGAGGAAAACTCTCTTTAGTTTCTAATTAGAATTTCAATTAACTAATTCCTCATAATAAAAATCTCACAGGTAGATAATAGGGATTTTATTAATTAAAGGGGATGGTCAAGTAATATGCCACCATACATTTATTTGTAACACCATATAAGAGGTTGTGTACACTTTAAATAACCATAAAATTAACATGAACATACACCCATGGGGTTAAGTATCAAATTAGAAGAAGGGATAAGGTGACCTACAAGGGTCCCATTATTTTATTAAATGTTTTTAGAGCACCATTAATATGTATAATATATAAGCATATCATCTCAATGCTAATCTACTCGGTTCAAGTCCAAATTATCTCATAAGAAACATACCCCAAATAACCTACATTGGTCCAATTAGGCATTTTTAAATTTATTCATACAGGTATTCATTAAAAAAATATTGAGGTGTAATCATTTTTAATTTTCAATTTATCGCACATTTAACTAGCATTAATAAGTATTGGTTTAAATTTTTCAAAATTAATATAACTTCTTTAAAATTTATGGTCACAATCAGGTTAATTCATTAACCATTCATTATAATTTAAGATTAAAAATTTTTTATTCCACACAATGGTCCAATTAGATGGATCATAATTCCCAAATTTTAGAGGTTAATGACTTTATAATTTTCAATTTGAATTCTTGTAACTACAACTAGGTTTTTTTTGTGGTTTCATATTAGAACAATCCATATATAGTGGTTCAATTACATGGGTCTCACTTCTCCAATTTATAAAGTCCCATACACTTTATAAATTGGACCGTTGGTTCCAATTTAATTGAAACCAGATTACCACATTTGATTTCAATATATAGAAATTATATACAATATGGTTCGATTATATGGTCCACCATTCTACAATTTATAAATCTCTTATACACTTTATAAATTGCAAGTCCATCACCCATTTAATTGAATACATATAAGTTTCATCACAAGAAACTAATTTTCATGGACCAAATATATCCCAATTGGTTGGTTAAGTAGAATTCCATCATTAAACTATATGGTATTATACAGTTTAGGTTGAAACAGACATTTATTTAATCAACCTTATATCACAATTATCACTATACATACTATCAAAAGTAATAAATATAGGAAAGCATGGAATAAATAACCCAAACATGGTGTATGAATAAAAATGCATGTAATCACATAATCATAGAATACAAACAATCATGTTGTATAACAACAAATTGGAAATCTACAATGCAACCTACATGGAATGGAATATACATGGAATGTGAATCTCTAAGTACCTAGAATGATGCATGTAGTAATAATTCCTTATCATATATAGACAGTGGTATAATCCATCAAATCTAAAAATCAATAACTTATAAAATTTCAATAGCCTCCCAAGGTTAAATAATAATCAACTGAAATCCATAAAAAAGGAATTAGTAATTCCTACCCTAGAAACTTGATATTTACCTCATGTGTGGGTTGGAAAAATCCAAATAAAAGATATTTATCAAGAATTGATTCATTCCTATTATCATTTATACCATCCTAAATAGTAATAAAAAATTAAAATAAACACCTCGGATACCCTTTGTAACATCCCAACTCAGATTCCACTTTGAACAGTTCCCCAAGCCAGTAGGTCACTAGGCCTCAAGAATGCCTCCTCGTACACTAGTGGCAGCTAACTAGTAGTGAGGATGTAAAGGAGGTATGGTGGGGATACTATACCCTCTATATCATTAGGAAATATTTTAGAAGAAATAATAAATAAATCTAGTGTAATATAGTGATCACTGACAATCAATAACGAATGAATAATTATCATGCATGAATAAGCTCTGACATAAAATATAGGTAGATATACACAGTGAATAGAAAGAATGACAAAGAAGATAAATAAATAAAATACATTGTATCTATCTCTAAGTATCATCATTAGAACTAGTGGTCCTCTACTCCTGTACTTCATCCTAGCCTAAAATAATATCAGCAAGCAATCATAATCCATGAACCTAGTTCGGTAATCATGAGGTTTGTTCAGGTACTCTAGTGTAATGGCAGCCTAAATAGGGTGTGAGATATACCCAGTAGTCCACCACCAATGTTGTATAATTAATAATCTAGTATGTGAGTATAAAATAAGTTAGTGTGTATTTATATCAAAAGTAAATTAGTGTTGTAATAATGAATGTAAACAAGTCAGGCTCAGGTTCCTCAAGGACACTTGGCCGACTATACCTATTTCAGCCTAAGTTGGGATATCTCTAAACATGTCACCCTTTATATATATATTCTACATGCACAAGATTATATATTCATATATATAAATACATCATACTAGTCAGGTCCTCTAAGGTCTAACTTATGCATCCTTATATAATCATAAGAGTGTCAAACTCTGTAAGGGATGTCATGCCCATAATATCTCAATGAAATAATAAGGAAAAACCATCCTATAGTATTATAAAAAATAATAATTAAATAGGTTTTTATAATAAATGATTCCTAATCCCAATATCTAAAAACTGGATACAAAAGTCACATCTATCATCTTTCTCATGGATGTGACTGTCATATTTAACATCCTAATTGGGGAGGTGAAAAACACCATTCACAACAACCCAAGTGATGTGATATTACATTCCCATTATCTTTGATATGGGGTTATGAGACTTCATGCTCAATGACCCTAACCAAGGTCCCTACAGTTAAATAAAAAGGTAAGGTATTCCCACTTTACCTATGATCCCTTAGACTGATGTTCCATAAAGAGGCAACTGGCATCACTCAAGGTGTAGTAGATCTTCTTTGATATAATCCATTTTAACATTTAAAAATATAGTTCATAATACCATCCATTGCATAATAAATTCAATTTATATCACTAGGTAATTTTATTTATAAGTCACAAGAGGTCCATTCCATTTAACAATAACTAATAATTCTATGGGAAGCACCCATGCCAACAATACAAATCAAAATGAACATGATCAATAAATTTACCTTTTGATCTATAATAAAGCACACCTATAAATGTGGTTTTATTGGAAAACATGAAATTACTATAAAACAATTCATTTAATTCAACTTAAGAGTCTCATTTAAGTGGAATAATTTAATACACCAAAATAGGGGAAGTTGGAATGCAATCCAAACATAGGAAGTTACTATAAGCACAACCATTTTAATTAACACACCCCAAGGGTGGTTTAGTCTTAAGTAAAACCATGATTATTATGTTATTTAGAAAACCCAACCCAAGGGGTGGTATGGTTTGATTTCATAACCCCCATCCATACAAAGGGTGTCTAAAACACAATACAAGGTGGTCTAGGCATTTAATTTAAGGTATTTTATAATCTATAAGCAACACCCAGAAATTATTTCTCATGGAAAACATATATATCATATAAAAACAAAAATTTAAGGTAAAATCATATATACTAAATACCTCATTCTTAGGATGGTCCACTCATCCAATATCGATCTTTGATTTGATCCATAACAAAAAAAATGGAAGAATCATCAAATTCCCTAAAAATAGGGAAAAAGATCTCACATAGATTTAGTGTTCCATATGGTGAGATAAACAAATAAGAAAATCATGAGGATTATAGATCCTATCGATATTGTTCTAACACACCCATAGACACTTGATTTGGAGTTCGAATGAGGAAGATCTCCCAAAGCATATGAGGGGAGAAACAGAAATCAAATGGATACCCCTACTATGTGTGAATGAGGAATAAAGGAGGGAGATGAAAAGGAATAAGTTTGAGGGGTAGTATGGTATTTTCTAGACCATTAATGAGCCACACATTTTGTTCAACTATGCACCAACCATGTAAGATTTACTACCCAAAGAAACACCCTGGATGGTTTGGATTCACAGTTTAATCTAACCATGCACCAATCGTGTGGAACAACTGGTAAAGTGGAATTAAGGGTATAATCTAGGGGAAAAGTTTTGAAAAAATTTCATATCCCATAAGTTAACTATTTAATAAACTATAGACCATTCGCATGGCCATGTGCCTCCTCTCGCAAGGTTTAACAAACCATGCACACCCTTTTATAGGTCCACATGGTTTCTCTTAAAGGGGTGCATGGTTTAAATTAACCATGTGCCCTTCTTATTCCTTCCTAAAAGTAGGATTTCAAAGTGTGGAACTCCCAAAAAAACACATTTAAGTGCTTCAATGCTCTAATTTTCATTTCAAAACTTGGTTTAATATTCAGCACATCCACCAAATGAAATCTCAAAAACTTTTGAAATTTTCAAGCTAGTCCAAAATGCAGGATGTTACATTAGATTTGAAGATTTTTTTATCTCAAATCAAGGGTTGTGGATGATCAAGTTATTATATATGAACTTAAGGTATGTGGTCTACAAGTTATATCCCATAGTGTTATTGTTTATCCATGTTTATGTGGTTGTGTACTCTTGTTATTGTGTTATGCATTTAAATACTTGGAAGTAAATGATAGATTGAGTGTCTAAATGATGTGTTAGACCTTTCACAGACCTTGTGGGATCTTTTTTTGAAGATTAGACATGGGTTATGTCCACCCAAAGGGTGAGCCACTCTATTAAACATGGGAATAGAGTTATTAAATGATGAATTGAAGGGTTTATGAGATTAAACCAACTGTAATTGTATTTGGAATGTTAACAAGGAATAAAGGGGAATTATATTAACTTGAATAAGTTAAATGGGTTATGTATTATAAGTGGTTAAATGTGATAAATGGTTTGGGGGGATTGTTCATGTTATAAAATAGTTAGGAATTATTTTTAATGGTTCTAATTGTGACTAAATGGTAAAATGGGATAGTTATGGATTGAGGTTAATTATAATAAAATATATATACCATGGGAATTGTGATAAATGAAAGAGGTTCATCCTTTTATTATAATATGGTAAAAAAAAGTTCCAATTATATTAAACCACTGATAAGTGTTTGTTAATGAAATGGATATGGGTGATGTTCATGGTGGTCCACACTATGGTAAGGATATTGGTCATGGAGGTCCGCATTAGGAATTTGGATAGGCCATGGAATTTCACCCCATAGTAATGGTTTTTCTCATGGAATTCCACATCATAGAAATGATGTTTTTCATAGCGGTCCATATTGAGAATAGGTGTCGGTCATGGAAGTTCACACCATAGTTTGGGTACCTAAACTGATTCTCCAAGGTACAATGAATTTTGAATTATAATGAATTACTTTTTGATATAAAGTGGTTAAATTTTCATGGTATTATTATGGAACCTAGAATCCCTTGGGGCTAATTAGAAACTACTTAAAACAAAACCTAAATTATTTATCCTATTTTTCATTATTTTTTTATACTTATTCATGAACTATTATAAACTGTATATTATTTTAGGAACCACTGGTGGAGGCCTACTAAGTTTTACTCACACCTTGTTCAGACCGTCGTTGGGTACCCAACAAGACTTTATGGTTGTAGGTTAGGATAAGGTAAAAGGACCTATGTTAAAAGGATGATGTGGGACTTTTAATGGAGGAGGGTTGAGGGTATCGAGATGATGTTGGTACCCATTTTGGGAAGTATATTTAGTGTATTATTTTGGTTTTATTTTGGAACTTTAGACTATCATGATATGTTATACTTTATTGTATGGGTTTGTTGGTACTTCCTTAGTGGGAAATGTGGTATGTGATGTTTTAGTATTATTATTATTACAAGTCACTTTTCATCTTGATTTACACTATTGGTTTACTCTGGTAAAGAGGGTATAGTATCCCCTCTTTTTCTATTAGACCCTCGCTGCTAGTCGGAATACTCAAGCATATGGGGAGGTTCACTTGAGTTCATATGGTGAATAGGATCGGGGAACTAGTTATAGTGACACCTAGGATGGGACATCACAAAGTGGTATCAGAGAAGTTTTTTTTCTATTACAATACTATTTGATAATGTAGATAGGATATTAGTATTTTTAGGGCCTTGGTAATGAGATATTTCATGGGAGTAGAAAACCCATGTGTGGGGGAAAACCTAAGTACCTAGGGTTAGATTATTGTTCTTAATGTTTTCTATAACCATTGGATGATATTTCACCTTGGATGATTCACTTGTTGTGTGATGTTATTGTTTTCTAAGGTTTTATTTATGGATTGGAATGGTATAATGTTTTTATATTCATGCACCATTTTAGGCACTCGGGATTTATTTGGAATGCAATATCTTAGGAATTCACAGAAAATAATGTTATAGTAGGTTATGAGAAATGAAATCAATTTTTTGGTTTACTTGTGGATTTAATAAAATAGTTCCTAATAAGGAAGTTAAAAAATCTATTAGTTGAAAAGTTTTAAACTATAAGGGGTAAAATTGTTCCTAAATGATAAATATTTAATTTGTTTGAATTCCAAATGTTTGAAAGGGTATCAAAAGAAATAACTGTGATTATGTAAGTTTAGTATACCTTGTGTTAGCCATGTCCCATGATAAGGATGGTTGAGGGTGGTGATTATGTATGGTTATGGCAGTTGAGATATTGTATGTAGAGTGTCTTATTTATGACCTGTTTTGGGCCTTCCTTTTTGTAACTTAAAGAAATTTTATGTTATGTGTTTTGAGATGTGCATTTGGCATTATAGAGATATTCCACCATGATGAAGTTTACTGGTTGGGAAAAAAGAGGAAATCATTTTAAATTATCCTTTAGTTGTGTGATAGGAACCCCCTTTGATTATGGGTAATAGAGGGGAAGATAATTTCCATGAGAACTTTACTTGTTTTATATAGTTTATGGATAGAGACCCAGGGCGGGTTGTGCTGAGTATGATTGAATTGACGAGAGATTTTCAGCTCAGTACCCTCCAAACTTTTCTAGAGAGGGTGGGCTTGAGGTATCAGAGTTATGGATAGAGTCCATCTAAAAAATATCGAACCACTTAGAGACTCATCCTAAGAAAATATTTAATCTAGAATATTACATGTTATAAGGATCAATAAAGTGTTGATGGGATATTTAGGCTTGGGATGAGTAGTCAGAGGGAATTATATAGAATGAATTCTAGTATAAATTCCTAGATCACTTTTACCCTGATACTTTAGCCAGGGGAAAGATGAAGAGTTTATGTGATTAACCTAAGGGAGTATTTTTATAATGAATTATGATGGATTTTTCACTTACTTGACACATTTTTAACTAATATTAATGGGATATTAGGTGACTATGGATATTAATTTTCAGGATGGTATTATAATTGAGATCAAGTCCTATGTAAATATATTTCATTTAAAGAGGTTTTCTAAGGTAGTGAATAAGGATATCATTTATGAGGGGAACCTAAAGAAGGCTTCTAGTGGTGAGTATATAGTTTCAGTTGTGTGATCTATTGGAACATATTCTGATTATAGGAAGAATCATAATGAGAACCTCCACTAGGGTGGTGGCGGACAAAGTAGTAAGGGGAGAGGATATTCTATTCAGGGAGATAGTCAAATTATCTACTATTGGTGTGACATACATGGTCATGTGCATGGTTAGTAAATTTAACCATTAGTGGAGTGTCAAGCTTGTGGAAGGATGGTTCATATAGAAAGGTTATACAGGAACACTCAATAGGTGGGAAATGATGGGGGATCTAGATTCATACAGATCACTGGTAGGGGATCAGCTACCCCATATCAGTTAAGTATTCAGAGTTCCACCATCCATACCAGTTGGGGTGGCAGGTGTGGTACTTCAGGATGAGAGCACCCATATCAGTAGGGCAGTGCAGCATAGGGAACTCAAACAGGATCCCATAATAGGGTAATAGGATATTTACATTCTATTCATCCAGCTCAGGTTAGTAGTGAGGCCAAACCATCAACTATTTGAGCTACAATTATTATAGCTTCTATAATTAGTAGTGCTTTATTTGGTATAGAAGCATCACAATATTTTTTATCTACCCAGTTTTTAAGTGGGTTGGGTCTATTAGTGGAGTATATGTTTGGAGTGATGTTGATTAGAACACTGTTGGGGGTGCGGTTAGAGGGTATTCATCAATGTAAGGAATGTGCCCTCAAGTTTGGTGGGTATCATCTCCTTTGGGATTTGTATTTATATGAGATGAAATTTTTTTACTTGATATTGGGGATGGAATAGTTGGTTATATACTAGGATCACATTGACTGTTACCAAAAGTGAGTGAGTTTCACATATCTTGAAGGTGACACTTATGTCCATTGTGGGGAGTGGAGTATCTTGGAAGGATGTGTAGGTAGAGATCTTATGTAACTGGGTGAGATCATATCCCAAGTTTTGATCCTTTTTTTAGATGATTAGGGAGTATATCATAATGTCTTCCCTCCAGTGGTGGATTGATTCCAGGATGTGTTTCCTGAGGATTTATCTGGGCTTACACTGGAGAGAGTGGTTGATTTCATGATTTAGTTGATGCTTGTGGATGAGCTAGTTGCTTTTTTCCTTATATAATGGAACCATAAGAGCTTCAAGAGCTTAAAAATTATCTATAGGAATTGTAGAATAATGGATTTATCTATTCGAGTATACCTCCATGGGGTTCTACATTTTTTCTAAGAAGGTTGTTGGAAGGTTATGGTTATGTGTTAATTACTAGAATCTGAATAAAATGAAGATTAAGAACTGGTGTCCTCTTCTGCAAATCAATGATCTTTTTGAATAGCTGAAGGGTGCTTGTGAGTTTTCCAAGATTGATTTGAGGTCGAGGTATCATCAGTTGAGGGTGAGACCTTCTAATATACCATAGACTACTTTCAGAATCAGGTATAGTTCATATGTTTTCTTTGTAATATTGTTTGGGTTGATGAATTCTCCTGATGTGTTCATGGATTTAATGAACCAAATATTTGACCCATACCTAGATCAATTCATAGTTTTTTTGTGAATGGAATTTTGGTGTACTCCCAGACTCATGAAAATCATTCCCAACATCTTGACATCATCTTGAGGGTAATGGAAGACTATCAGCTATACTCTAAGCAATAAAAGTTTCATTTCTGGATTAACAAGGTACATTTCTTGGGTCACATCATCTCAAAGGAAGGTGTTTTAGTATACCTATAAAAGGTTCAATCAGTGTTATATTTGGAGAATACTAGGAATATTTTTGATATTTAAAGATTTTTGGGCTTAACGGGTTATTATCAAAGGTTTATCAAAGACTTTTCATGCTTGTTATAACCACTCTCGAGCTTGAACAAGAAGGGTATAATGTTTGAGTGGTATGAAAAATTTTAAGTTCTTTTTAGGAACTGAAGAAACGTTTTACCACTACACTGATATTGATCTTACATAATTTAGGTAAGGGTTGTGCCTTTTTTGTGACACATCTGGGATTAGACTTGGGGTATTACTAATATAGGGAGATTGATTTGCAGCATATAAATCATGATAGTTGAGTCCACATGAATGAAATTATCATACACATGACCTTGAGTTGGCCATAGTGGATTATGCCTTGAAATGTTATTGGAATTATCTCTTGGGTGAGAACTTTTTTTCTTATATTGACCATAAGATCCTTAATTACACCTTTTACCAATGTGATTTAAATCTTCAATAGTGGATATGGGTTTAGTACATGCAGTCTTTCAGTTTCAAGTTATCTTTCACACTAGGGAAGGGAAATGGTGTTGTAGATGCATTGAGTCAGAAGACATAGACTCAGATGTATCATGAGTCTACTTCTAAGAGGGAAATGATGGATTTGTTTGTCGAGATACATATAGGTGTTTTGGAGGAGCATCATATGATGAAACTCATGTCCTTGTGTGTTGATCCATCTATTATGAACCATGTTAAGAGAATAAAATATGAGGATTCTTAATTTATAGCTTCGAGAGGTGGTTTTGAAGGTGGCTATTTTCCTTCTAATTAGACTACTAATGAGGATGAGATTATTCATGGTCATGGTTATGTGATTATGCCTACTTGTATGTGGTAATATATAATGTGTGAGTTTCATGATTTGAAGTGGGTGGTATAACCTAGTTTAACCAAGATGTACTTAGACCTTTAGATATAGTATTGGTGGCTGGGAATGAAAATGAGATTATAGGTTTCATGACATGATGTTTCACCTATCAGTAGGTGAAGGTAGAGCATCAGTGACTTGGTGGTTTTTTACAGTTATTTCCCATTCAAAAATAGAAGTGTAAGTATGTTACCATATATTTTATGTTAGGTATCCTAATGATTCCTTAGAATAATAAAGCAATTTGGGGGATTGTGGATCAGTTGAATAAGGTGTCTCATTTATTTTCGATTTGGGATACTTTCACAGTTGACTAGTTGGGTGACCGATACATCAAGGAGATAATACAGTTACATGGGGTACCTCGAAGTATTGTTTTAGATCATGACTCATATTCTACTTTGTACTTCTAGAAAGATTTATATAAGTTACTAGGTACTCAGGTATTTCTAATTAAGGATTTTCATTTGTAGACAGATGGGAAATCAAAATGTATTATTTAGGTGCCAGAGGACATGTTGATGGCTTGTTTCCTAGAATTTATTGGATCTTGGAAGAAATGATTAGAACTTATTGAGTTCACATATAATAATAGTTATTAGGAGACTATTCATATGGAACCATATGAGGCACTCTATGGTAGACCATTTATATCTCCCTTATATTGGATTGAAGATGGGGAATTATAGTTATTGGGATTGAGTATCATGTAGGATATATTAAAGAAGGTTCAGTTTATTCAGAATCATATGGATATAGCATAGATTAGATAGAATTCATACATTGACTAATGTCATAAACCTCTTGATTTTTGTGGTGGGTGATTGTATGTTCCTTTAGGTGTCGTCAAGATTAGGTCACCATCATATTCAAAAATAGGGTAATTTGGTGCCTAGGTATATGGGTCTGTTTGATATTGTGGATAGGATCAGACCAGTGGCATACCGATTGGATATTCCACAATGGTATCGTGGTATGAATTTTGATTTTCATGTGTCATGGATTTGGTAGTATCACCATAATCCTTCTCATATGATAGATTTTTATAATGTTGAGATTAAGGATGATGCATCCTTTGAGGAGTATCTTGTTCATATTGTAGATTGTAGTGAGAAAGTTTTGCGGGGTAAGACTATGTTTTTGGTCTAAGTGTTTTGGTAACATGGGAATTTTAAAGAGGAAACTTTGAATTGGGAGCTGGATATACAGTCCTAGAAGCCTTAAATTTTTACCTTTGAGGCTTATCATTTCTTGGGAGTGCATCTCAATGATGAGATGTTATAAAGTGGGGTGGTTTTAAGATCATGTCCCTTTAAGGAGGTTTTTTATTGTTTAAATTTTGATTTCAATCCCTTTAAAATGTTTAATTAAATGTTTCTAAATAATATGTGGGGAATCAAGGGTGTATCAGGGGTTTAGGACGTGAAAAAAGAAGAGAATAGTATATATGGTGCAGGGCACATGGTTATCACACAGTTATTACTAACCATGTTCCTTGACAGTTTAACCTATAGAGAAGGGTGTATAGTTGAAAAAATATGAAAGGGGATACAAAAAACCATGTAACATTTGAAATATCCAAACACATAGCCTCCTCGTGATTTATAAAACTATGCAGGCTCTCTAGGAAACTATGTAACCTAGGGCCCCTCTTGGAAAAAGGGTATCACATAGTTGGTGTATGGTTTATCCAACTGTGTATCCAAATCATGTGCCACATTAAAGTTGGATAGTATCCCATTCCTCCCCCCCCCCCTCAAAATTAAGGGTTATTACCCAATTTTTTTACACTTTACACCTCCATTATCTTGAGTGATGAACCAAGGTCTATCCCCTCTTCCAAGGATCATTCTCCCTCAATTTTGATCCATTTGAAGAATCATTGGTTGTGAATCGAAGCTTTCGATGATTCTATCACTCCTCTTCATTTTATTTTCTAGAAGAACCATGGTTTGATGTTTCTCATCATTTTGAATCCTCTAAAACCATATTTTCCCAAAAATTATAAGTTTTATATTTGAAGGTTGTTTGAGTTCAAATCAAGGAATAAGGTTGAGTGAACGCTTCTCTATAGACTTGAGGTAAGTAGTCTACAAGTTATATCCCGTAGTCATATTTTTTATCCATGTTTATGTGGTGGTGTACTTGAGTTTTTGTGTTTTACCTTTAGATCCTTGGTAGGAAATTATAAATTGAGTGTCTAAATGATGTGTTAGAAATTTCACAGACCTTGTAGGATCCTTTATTGAAGAGTAGACTGGGTTTTTTGCCACCTAAGGGGTGATCCACTCTCTTAAACATGTGAATTGATTTTTTAAATGATGAATTGAAGGTTTTATGAGATTAAACCAATTTTAATTTTGTTTGGAATGCTAAAATGGAATAAAGTGGTGTTGTCTTAACTTGAATAAGTTATATGAGTTATGGTTTATAAGCAAGTGAATGTGATAAATGGTTCAATGGGGTATGTTTATGTTATAAAATGGTTAGGAAGTATGTTTAATTGTTGTGGTTATGACTAAATGGTAAAATTATCTGGTTATGGATTGGGGTTAATTATAATGAAAGAGATGAACCATGGTAATTATAATAAATGGAAGAGGTGCTTCCTTTGATTATAATATATTAAAAGTTCCAAGTGTGTTAAACCCTTGAGAACTGTTTGTTAATGAAATGAATATGGGTGATGGTCATGGTGTTCTAAACCATGGTAAGGATGTTGGTCATGGTGGTCCACATCGGGAATGCCGGTTGTTCATGGTGTTCTACACCATAGAAATGATGTTGGTTATGGCAGTCCACATTTGGAATAGGTGTTGGTCATGGTGGTCCACACCATGGTTTTGGTACGTGGACTAATGCTCCATGGTACAATGAATTATACGGTATAATGAGTTCCCTTGTGATATAAAGTGGTTGACTTTTCATGGTATTATTGTGGAACTTGGGTTCCATTGGGGATAGTTTAAAACTGCTTATAGATGAAACTGGTCTTATTTTTCTTGATTTAAATTATTTATTTATAATTATTCATACACTATTATAGACTAGATATTTTTTTAAACAACATTGGTGGAGGTATATTAAGTTGTACTCGCACCCTTCTTAGGATTTTGTTGGGTATCTGAGCATGCTTCATGGTTGTAGATTTGGATAAGGGAAAAGGCCCTATATTAGAAGGATGATATGGGACTTGGGATGGAGGATGGTTGAGGGGACCGGGCTGATACTGATACCCATTTTTGGGAGTTTCTTTCATGTCTTATTTATGGTTTTCTTTTATCACTTTATACCATCATGACATGTCATACTTTACTGTATTGGTTTATTGGTTCTTTCTCAATTGGAAATGTGGTATGTGATGTTTTGGTATTATTATTATTTAATATCGATGTTTATCTTGATTTTTTCTATTGGTTCACTTTGTTAAAGAGGATATAGTCTCCCCCTTGTTCCATTATACCCTCACTACTAGCCGATAGCTTCTGGTGTACAGGGATGTGCATGATTAAGGTCATTTGGTGAGCTAGATTGGGTCACAGTTTATAGTGACACCTGAGTTGGGATGTTACATATAAGATCATAAACATATATTAAATAATAAATTAAATATAATGATAAATTTTAATCATAATAATAGAATCCAAGAAGGATTATAAATACTCATATGAAATCATAAGGATAATAATATAATCATGAATGTTTCTTTGAATATCATATCCATATCACCCTTACAGTCACTCATAATCAAATAAATTAAACAAGCTAATTCTGAAATCATTTATCTAAAGAATAAATAATTACCCTATACTTTATAGTTATATATAATTCTAATCCTACCCATCATCATATACAATTTATAAGAAATATAACATGAATCAAATATTTAGAATCTTGTATTTTAATTTATAAGCATAAGCATCAAAGTTAATTATAATTAATCAAATTAAATGGGATAATCGATAACTAGTTGAAAGAAAAAAAAATATAATAACATTTAAAATGATTGATTAAATCTATATTAATAGGGATTTTAACTTTAAAAATATATGGTAAAAAATATTTCTAAATAGGGTAGATAAATGGAGGAGTATAACATGATTAATCTATGATGAAATGAATATGGATTACTTGACAATTTACTAGGTAATATTTATTTATTAAATAGATAAGGGATAGATAAATATAAATATATAATTATCCAATAATAGTAAGATAATTATAAATAATATAATAAAAGTAAATGTGGGTAAAATACCCATGCAAAGATCAAAACATGTGAAATTAGAATCAATCAAGAGAGTGCTTATGAGATGAAAATTTAAATCCCTATAAAATGAGAGGAAATAAAATATAATGTAATAAAAGGATATAATATGCATGATATTACAATAATATAGTAAAATATAAATTTCATAGTACAATGAAAGGAAATTGAGTCAAGAAACCCCTTAAGAATTTGGCAATGTAAGAATCAAAACCAATGAAAGAGAGAATATAAAATGGTATTTCAATTCCCATGAATTAAATGAAAATAATGATAAAATATATAAATGGGATATTTTATCAACAATATAAATTATAAAAAATATTAAACAAGCCTCGAGGAAATAAAATATAGATGAGAATCCCCTTACCTAGAACTCAAAACCTATTGAGGAGACAAAATTTCTCTTGAATATCTTCTTTGTAATAAAACTTTGGGGAATATTTATTATGATAAAGGATCTAAAAATTGTATAAGAATTATTGGAGAAAAAAATTTGCTACACTATTATGATAAAATATAACTTTATATATGTTTTAAAAAGTGTATAATGTGTCCCCTTTTATAGGTGAAATTCAATGATAGTTTCACAATTATTCAATATTTAAGAGTTTAAAATGCAATTTTTATGTGTAAACTGGCTCATAAATGGATAGTAGATTATATTTTAGATTATAATTCATACTAATATATTTAAATATTATTTTTTATGATTTTTTATTAATTTTAAATCATTTTTAACATTAAATATCCTTCAATGTCATTTTTAGGATTAATCTTCTAATTTGACTTTAAAAATATCTAGATAAATATGGAATTAAACTTTAAAATTTTAAATAATTAAATAACTATATTATTTATCCTAAAAAACCTTGAAATTATATAAATCATTTAAAACTTATCACTTTAAATACTTTAAAACTACCATTTTTTACTTTTCTTTTACTTGCGCAATCGTTGCGTCGATACTGCATAAGAATTTTGGATAATTATTCTATTATTTAATTTTAAAAATGAATTATTAAAATATAAATAATTTATTATTCATAATTATTATAATTTAAAACCATTAATAACATTATTTATTTCCATTTATGCCATGATATCATTTTTAAGATGAGAATTTTTGACTTTTCTCACCTCATGCAAGCAGTGGGTAAGCATTTTGATAATTAAATTACTATTTAATTTTAAAATTCATGAGTATATATCAATATAATTGTTTGGTTATCATGTTCACCTTATAAATTATAGAATAACCTCATCACTTCTCCTACTTATCACTTAATCCATCAATTTTACTTTTCCTATATTGCGCAAGAACTGCATCAAAACCAATAAATGGTTTCATACTTATCTTGATATAAAAATTCATTTATATAATTGGATAATATTTATATTATATTTTGAGTATATTATAATGTAATAAACATTTAATAGGATTATATAATGTTCTACATCATTTTATAAAATAATATATTAATAAGAAGTAAAATTCCCTTTGAACTCAAACTCATATTTAAAATGGAGTTCAAATGTCTTACTCAATATTTAACTAATTAAAATTAACCTTATGAATTTTAAATATTATTTTTTTATGTATCATTTTTTTTAATACATTAAAAATGTTTCATATAATTCTAGATAAAAATATAATAATAAGTATAATTCCATTAGAACTCAAATTCTTATTTTAAAAGGAGTTTTTCTGTGTTACTCGAACTCTATCCAATTTGAAATCATCTATTAATATTAGAAATTTAATTTTTTTGAATTTAAAGTATGATTGACATTACATATTTTTCTTAAGTTTATCATAAGTTTCTCAACATATATTTAATAATATATTGTAAAGTTTAATTTAAACTTTACCACTTTTTTAAAAAGGAATTTACATTTATTACTCAATCTATAACACCAAATAAAAATTTAATATTTAACCTTAAAATAATAATGTTTTATATCCTGAATATTCTAAAATATTCTACATGTTCTAAAATATTATAAAATATTTCAGATATTTATAAATTAATAAGTAATAAATTAAATTTAAATTTGAACTTTTTTTTTTTAAAAGAATTCAAATTCAAATGTATCACTCAACTTATAACCAAATTGAATTAGAATATTTAATTTAAAAATAAATCCTTTAAAATTTGAAAAAATATAAATTGAAATAAAATTATAACTTATAATCTTTTACAATATTTTTTAGCAGAAGCAATGAATATACATCATATTTACTATTTATTATTGCATCTTATTATTCATAACAATTTTAACAAAATACCTTCCACCTAATTTTGACATGAATATTAAAAATATATTATTAATTTTTATAAAATAATTTAGTAATTATTAAATAATATATTTTAAAATAAAAAAACATTATATACTAAAATATATATATTATTCTGAACAACAAATATTTCTTTTTCAAATGAAAACCCATATTATTTTTTCATACCATGAAAATATTATTTCTTGGAATATCATAATAATAAATATCAATATAAATCCTTGAAATGGATATAAATCTTAATTTTATGAAATAATTAATAATTAAATAATTCTTTAAATAGATTAAAATAATAAATCATGTTAATAAAATATATTTAACCATTAAATAAAGAATATTTTATTTCATGAAGTGAGCATGATAATTTTAAATGTGTAATGAGTATGTAATAATCATTTATCATTAATTGTGACATAAGATAAATACCTATACATTTTAAAAGAAATATTTATAAAATAAATAAAACTTCATGAAAAGAATATTAATAAAACATAACACTTATATTTTATTAAAAATACATAGGTTTCCATAAAATCAGATAATAATTTCCATATACAACTTTTATTCGGCATACCACTTCTACTGAGACTTTAGAGATTGGTTAAAGATTATGAAAATTGGATTAGATAGTACAATTGATTTATTTTTTCCAACTCAAAATCTCTCTTATAGTAGGTGTAAATACCCAAACTTCTCATATATAGATATTACATTTTTTTAGATGAATATTCATTACATTATACAAACACATGCCTAAGGATCATAAAGGTACAGTGCCTTTGGAAACTTAGACACATAAACAACTAGTCCATAGGTGATCTGCATCATCCTGGACTATTTTCTTCATAACTATAACCCTTATTAGACATATCATACATAATACCTTTCATTATAACCTGGTGAAATGAAACATAAGAAAGGGTGAGCTCAAATGCTCAGTAAGGGTAATCAAGGGAGATATCAACATATCATGAGCATAGAGATATTAGAACATGAGAATAACATTTGAAAACCATACCCAACATATCATAGATCATAAAATTGAGTCATGGAATAAATATTTTCATTTCATAAGACACGAATCATAATGTAATAAAATAACATGAACTATGAGAGAATAACATTGGAATAAGATATAGATTTATGGCATACACTTAAACATAGAAAATCATTTCCTCGGTAGTTTAAGGCTCGTTTCCAATACTATCATAGTGTATTAGGTTAACTCCCCAAACCATCATAGTAGTCAAGGTTCATTCATAAGACTATCATAGTGGATAGAGTCCCTTACTGAACTAGTTTCACTCCCCATTTCAATCTTGTTTATCTCATGAGATATCAATATTTACCTAATGCATTGAAGGGAGATATAGTTCCCACCCATCACATAATTAAAATCATACATATGTGTTCTATAAGATCATAAAACATTAATCATATCAAAACTCATGATATGAAATGGTTTTCATAAACATTTCATCATCATATAACATGTGTAAAATAAATAGGATTTATAATCATTTCATCATTTCATCAAATTATAACCCATGGAAAAATAAGTGGGTTTCATAATAATTTTATCATGGTATAATGCATGTAAGAGTAACATGTTTCATAAACATATTTTCATAAAAAAAATTGAACCATTTAGAGAAATAATAAAAAAGGAATCCTTATATCATATACTTGATAAATAATAAGTATCATTAAAGGATTTCATTTTAGATGGAAAGTGATTTTAAAATAAAAATCACTTGGAGTGTTTATTAAGGATAATATCCTTTCTTTGAAAATCACCTTTTTTAAAAATTAAAAATTCATGAAATATTGTGGAAATACTTTAATTTTAAAATAAACTTGAAAATTTATAAAGTAAAAAAAATTTCATGATTTCAGGAAATTTTCATTCAAGTCGTACGCATTAAAAAAAATATTCCTTTCAAATTTTCAATAAAATACAAACAGGACTTGTTTAAAAAATGACATGAACGTTCCTATTTAAAAAATTTGTAAAAATTTAAAAATGGGTGAAAATTTATTTTAATAAATAATTTGATGAATTTCAAAACATTTATGAAAACATTTTTTAAAAATACAGATATGGAAGAAAATGGTCTTTTGACTGGATAGAGAAATAAAGAGGACTTTTTTCTTAAAAAATATTTTGAATTATTGAGTACATAAATAGAGGAAATGAAGAAAAATATACGTATTCTTCATAAATAACCATATTATAAGAAAATAAATGAGTTTATTGAGAGATATATCATATGATTTCATCGTTGGAAGAAGAATTATAAACAATCTTGATAAATGATGAGATTGTATCATAAAAATCTTACCACTTTGGTAACTTTGAATCGTAATCCCCATGAAAGGATAAAATTAAATGAAACTTATAATATAACTATAATAAATAAATTACTAATATTACATATCAAAGGGTCTGTATATACACCTCTTAAAATAAGATAGGTGTATAACATAACATATGTCTCAAAGAAGAAAAATTGAGACAAAAATACCTTACCACTTTGGTAAATTTTGAACCATAAACCCAAATATAAGAGTGATCATAAAATAGATATTTAAAACCACATAATTTTATGGATAATAATAATAAAATATATCCATGTTCAGTGTACACACCATATAAAATAAATAGCTAGTGAATATGGCATGTGTCTCACATAAGTAAAAAGTGAGATGGAAATTCATTACCTTAAGTCTCAAATTCCTTAATACACATTAAAATATCATGTATAATAATAATTATTTAATTATAAATATTTTAAATAACCATAAATATATATATCATAACATATATGATTTACATATGACCTTTTCTTACCCGTTTATTAAAAATTCCATGTTAAAGTCATGTTTTGCGCATAACTACTTGTTTTTCATGTATGTTTTGATTTGTTATTTTTTTGTTACTATTAATTTAATTTAGGTTGATTCATATCCATAATATTAAAAATGATAAAAATATAAAATATATTCAGTATATATGTATTTATAGTAATCTATAAAAGTTAGTGATATAAAATTAAATATATCGTTCATGGAGATGGTAGGTCATACGTACACATGAACGTTGTTTACATTTTCTTTAAGGATTGAAAGAAAGAAAGTTACATATTATATTACCATTAAAGAATAATTTTATTTTATATATATCACATATGTTCATTAAAAATTTCCTTATTAAATTTCATGTAAATCATGAATGAAACACATCACTTCGCGAGGCGGTAGTCCGTCGTACACATGAGCGACGTTATCGTATTCCCACAGAATGGAAATTAAGAAGGTATATGTGATATAATAATTATATAAGTATAATAATATCATAAATATTATATATAAACTTTTAATTCATTTTTATATCTATCTGTGAGAGGTGGTGATGGAAAACAAATATCATTGGTTCGCGAGGAGGTAGTCTGTCATACACAAGAATAATGAATTTTTCTCCCATTTTATAGAAGCAGAGATAGTTTTAGGTCATTACCTTAGAATAATAGAATATAATTATATGGAAGATACTGAGTTTATTATATCATCCTGGTTTAATAAGAATTTAATGTTGTGGAGTAAGAAATAAAATAAAAACACTTGTTGAAGAACGTTACCTCTTCTTCAGTCAGGCTCCATAGATTTGCACCAAAAACCTTCCTAGTTTATATTTATAATAAAAATAAGGATTCTATGATGATAGGATGGAATTATGTAATATATTTGGGTAGGTATTGGCCAAACCTAAGGATTTTTGGAAGTATGAAGATGAGAGGAGAAGGTGTGGCCTTCTACAAGTGATGTGAGTGGCACACTTGTAATTTTTGGAAAGAAAAAGGTTTACTTAATTTTTTTACTTGTCATAAGGCTCTAAAATGAACCATTATAGATATTTAGACATGATAAGGTATAAATATGGCCATATAATGGGTTTTAGAAAAAAATTCGGTCATTTTCATCCCATAACTTTTTAATTTAACCCCCAAGTAAACTCATTTTTACCTTAACCGTGGTAAATAATTTTTATTCTTTTTATTATTTATTATGGTCAAAAATTAAGTTTATAATTCCTTGAAATTATAAAGTCAGAACATTGTATTTTATATCATGTATGACATGAAACACTGATCACGTAAGGGAATATAATATCCCAATATATTATAATATATTTATTATTTTAAATAAAATAAATCTATGATATAGCTTGAAATGAACGTGATACTAAGCTATCATGTTCCATACACAACAACGAGCTTCTTCAATGGATTGAATTTCACATAAGACCAAGTTTTAATGAGAAGCAATATATTATTAAAATATTATTATAATATATAACCTAGCTGTTAAATTAGTGGTTGTGAATATAATTAACTAACTTATGAAAATATATGGTTTACACAAATATAAAATAAATTCATTGGTTACAAATTAATTAGAAATGAATATAAAAAATAATTGAATATAAAATAATTTTTTGTATGCTCACAAAGTTGTTTTATTATAATAAATTAAATTTATTAAAATTATTGATCGATGTTAATTTAATATACATATATATATATATATATTATTCAATCAAACATTTTTTACATTCATCCAATAGATTCTATATTCATAATATAAGAACAAACCCAATATTTCACATAAAATCAATATTTTTCTAAAGAAAATTTTACCACTTTTTAAAGGCACTTTTAATTTATAATTAATTTAAAAGTAAATAAAGAATTATTTCAACTTATAACTACACTTTAGTTGATGATCTGATGGAATGGATTTTGTCGCACCATCATTGTACTGTAGGATTCAAGTGAATAATACCTCTATAGATGATCCACAATGCACCACCATCTTTGATCACTGATGTCAAATATTCAGTTACTAGCATAGTCAATCTTTATCTCTTTCTTTGTTCGTGTTTGACCATAGAAATTTTATTCTTGAAGAGGGATAAATCTTGGTTCTCTCTTGAAGACATGAGAGAGTAGTAAGAGAGAGGTATTTATAGAACTCTATATATTTTCCTAGATATATCTATCTAGATATTTATCTAGATATTTATCTATATATATATTTATATATATATTTATATATATATATATATATCTAGATATATCTCTAGATATATTTATATATATGATCTAGAGATATGTATCTAGATATATCCCTTATTCATTTCACACACTCAAAAAGTCACTTTAGGAAAGTGATATATTTATATATAATTATATATAATTAGATATTTATTATGGCGGGTTTAAGGTTGGAAAATTGCACACAATCCTTAACCATTTATAATATTCTTAATTGACCCCACGTCCATTAATAATAATATTATTATTATTAATCTCTTAACATGTGAAGAGCATTAATAATATAAATTAATATCAATTATTTATAATGGACCATTAAAATCAGTCTATTTTCCCTCATCAAAATTTATTGATTCTTGAATAATGAATATTTAATTAAATAAATTTTATTGTATTATTTATATGATAAATATAATAAATATTATGTTATCTAAACTTTAAAAACCATATTTATTATGTATTATTTAATTCACTTTATTCTTTCTAATAACTCTTGATTAAATTGTGGGGATTAACCAAACATAAATAAATATTATTTACTCTAACTTATTAAATTTATTACTTGAATTTAACTAATATTTTATATACACTTAGTGTGTGACCCTTTAGGCATGCTTCTCAATGGAATTAGGTATAACCACTTAAAGTATATGGTCAATGTCTAGAAACACACCAAGGCATCCATAGAGAAATAAGTTAACATCACAATGACATCCAACCTCCTATAAATGTTTACCATGTAATATAATCATTTTATCATAATATATCTAATCAAGCAGGTTGTATACCGGTGCCCTCAACCTATATACTTGATTTATCTTTCTTTGAATTTTTGGGAATGAACTCACCCACAGAACACCATGGCCATGGATTTATGCAAGTAGTTCTATTCCATTAAAGGGCCTGAGATATCAACTTCCATAATATGAAAGAAGGTATAAATCATTTATCGCATTATCCATTAATTCTATATTGCTCGTGATGCACCCAACATATCCTACTTCACCATGAACATGTGTCACCATGGTTTTTTTCAACACATCAATGTACATGAGTCGTGATATCTATTAATGATAATCTTAAAATATAAGGATCAATACACATGTCTTAAAATAGGAACATCTAATGACACAAGGAAATATCGATTTCCTATTGATGGCCCTATACTCATAACCTCTTATCTTGAAGATTACCAAGGTAGAACACCATGAGAAGGTGTCTCGATGTCTTATGAGCCTCCTACCCCTAATAGAATGTATCATATGTGTCCCATCAAACAATATCATCTAGACATAGAACAAGATTCAAGAATAATTTTGTGTCACCTCCTACCCCTATGAAATCCCTCTATCCATGTTCAATTCATCACATACTACCCTATAACACCAAATAATATTTCACTATAAAACTCCAAGAACTAAACTTGAATACACTAGATTTCCTCTAAAATCTATGGTATGTTCCTCAAACCATCTCAATAGTATCTCGAATGAAACTCAAAAAATAGTTTCCACATCACCATGCCCAAACACATGAAAAATAACCAATCAAACATCCTTTAATTGACTTTACCAAAAAAACACTTGGCCACACCCGCCCATGCATTCTCAAAATAAACACCAACCTCTAACTTGGTATTTTCACAAACAACCCCCACACATAGGGTCTCACTCATACCCTACCAACTTCTGATTCATCCCCAAATATTCTTATCACAAAATACACTGTCACTATGATTATCCATATGATTCACCCCCTGAATCATAACCTAAATCATGGTTTACCTCTGAACCATCTCAAGAATCGTGGTTCAACCCCCTTAACCATGTCGTGAATCATGATTCACTTCTAAAACATGTAATGAATCATGATTCACCTCAAAAAAACATGTAAAGAATCACAGTTCACACCATGAATCACCCTCAGATTACACCAAAATCACCCTGATCCTGATGCCAATTCACCGACTCTAACCAACACTATATTCAAATTTTTGAATCTAGGATTTACATAGGACCAAATCTCACTAATTCTTACCAAAAACTAGTATCCTAGTTTTATCTTGAATGTACAATGAATATTCCTATCACTATCATGGCCTTACCAATACAAGGTCATATTTCCATGGCTCAAGAATCATCCATTACTACATGTAATGACTGGTTATATCTATTTCTCTCATACCCAAGCACCAATCATAAAATAATAATTATTACTTATTTCCACATCACAATAATGTTATCCATGACATCTAATGAATTCATCTGAAATGAGGGTTTCACCCTCAAATTTCCTATGGTTCACTCCCCACCATAGGTATTTCCTTATACCTCTCCTCAAGCACAACCTCAATTAGTTGCATCGCCATAGGCATGTTGCTCCTACTAATACATGATCATCAAATCCTAGTAAAAACCTTTCTATAATCAATCTCAGATCAACAGTGCCACCAAAATCTGATCCAATTCAAATTAAATCCCTCCCCATAAGGGAATTTCTAATTTAATTAGACCTCATACACTCCATGTCCACAAGAACCTCACTAATTCTATCATTTCTCAACTCATACATGTCAAATCACCAATTCAAAATTTAGTAATACCACATGTAAATAGTGTGTATCAGCTCAATCTCATTCAAACCTAATGGGTATACACTCCAGTACCACTCAAGCATATAGTCCAACTCATGTTACTATGATTTATACATCATTGAATCATAGGCTCACATGACTAAACCACTAACCATTCTTGTGGAATATAAATCTCATAAAAATGATATCACCCTTATGATATTTTAAAATAATCCTAAAATTCCACAAATTTAAAGGCCAGTCACATGACCACTTTCCACTCCATCCATCATCTCCAAAATCATAAGTACCTATTATGTTCTCACCCCACTACATAAGGCACCTCAAAAAATTAGTAAGTTTGGGTGTCCATAATTCTACCCTCAAGGTCCATCATCAGTACCTAAAGCACCATAACTCTAGGTTCTCCTCATCTAAGAAAAACCCTAAGAATATTTATGCTAATATTGTATACCTATAAATATATGTGCACTAACCTCAAAATCGTTAGCACCAACCTGTTCTTCCCATCCCTAAGTCAATCATAAACTCAGGCTAACCCCTCTCTAGGTTACCCTCATATATATCATCTTGCTTCATTAATATCACCCATCTCACTAATATCTTAATCCCTATCTCAAAGGCACTAAGTTATCCCTCCTAACCAATAGGTCATATCTCATGTAAATAAAAGTTAACAGGTAAAAATCCTTATAAACATCTTAATATGTCATAGAAATTCATAAGTTAAACTACCCACTCTAGGGTCTCAAATATATCTCATGCATCAAATGCCAAATCATAATATTACTAGGAAACTGATTCTCATCGAGCATCCACATATGGGACTACCCCCTAGAGAATCATAATCTCAAGATGATCCTCGGTGGGCCTCCACATATAGGATTCACCCTCTCAAGGATCACATTCTCATTTATCAGTATTTATACACATAAAATGGAATCATCCTACCATAATCTATGTCTAATATACCATGTAATATGGTTTTGATATTTTTAATTCCACCAAGAAGTTATATGGAACACCACCATATAGATTATTTTTGAAATTTTAAAACACAAAAACTATGTTCCATTTATCCCAAAAAAATTACCATAATTACCCATAATGGGTCCATTTATAAGACATATAATGTCCTTACCAACCTATTATGGTCACTATATATCTCATATATTGAGGGACTACATATTCATCATCATCGAGCATCTCTCTATAGATCCACATTATTTTTCATCAGAACAAAACATATTGTGTCCCATTTGAGTAAAATTACATTCTAGGTTATATGGGGAAACAAAATATAAGTTATTACTATCATTTTAAATATTTAAACCCTCATCATCAATGATATAAATCTCACACATACATTTGAATTTCATGTAAATTCTTTGTGATAAATGTAATGAATGAACACTAGACTCTCACTTATGAGCCAAGAACCAAAACCAAAATAAATAATAAATCATAAATTCCAAACCACATGTGCATCAATCTAAGTGAAAATAATAAAAATATAATATATAAATATAAAATAGCAATCCCATACACCTAATAATCTAGAATTCCTATCACAAAAGTTATTCTCGATGCACTAGTATGATATCCATCACAATCTCCAACATGTTCATTTATCACCTATCTACCATCTCCCAAAATAGTAATAAAAAACAAAAATATAATAATTTCTATGATATCAGTCACATAAATTATATAATACCACTTTGTAACATTACTGACCCAGCTCACTCAGAACAGTAACCATACTAGGTCATTACGAGACCTCAGGCGCACTGACCAATACTATAGAGGTTTCCAACTAGTAGTGGGGGTCTTGGGTAGTACCTTGGGGAGACTATAACTCCATATAAAAGTGTGTGATAATAGGAAAATAATACAAGAATAATCCATAACAATAAAACATCCATCATAGTACAGTAAATTAATAAAAAAAATACATGGATGTTGAAGCATAAAGTCGTACAAACAACGATCCCCCACCAAAATGATCACATGTACAAATAGGCTCTACTATAGCCCTCAAACCTCACCTTATCTCAGTCCTCAAGTAATATATGATCAATCCTACTTGGTCAAACTAATTCATGCCTCAACCCAACCTGAACCTATAAACAGTGAGTTTTTCTCAGTTACCCAAGTTTCACAGTCGCCCGAGTAGGGTGTGATTACAATTCAGTATGTAATTAACAACATGGTCTCATATATAACTAGTAAATTAAGGTTTTAAAATTTTGATATTATTAGAATATATAAATAAATTTTATACGCATAAATAAATATCCATCATTGATCCTTTGGTTCTCATAAGACACTCGGGGTTAATGGTACAAACTCAAAACAGTGCTGGAGTGTCTCCAAGAATATTATGAAATTATGACAACTCATATCAGTCCCAATGGACATATAACATCAAGAATAAATTTAAAATCCAAGGAGAATATCCAAGGCATCCAATGGTGGTAGGATTAATTACCAATTCTTAGGGGGATGACCCTAGGTAATCCAGTAGTATCAAGATCCACAAATGATTTTTAGGAATCTTAGGAAATCATGTGTTTGTGAGTATCAAGAACTATGGATGATTCTACATAATTTGTGGAAATAAAATATTAGTATTCATGGCCAATTCATGGGTATCCCAAGAAATCAAGTACTAGGAACCATAGTTGATTCATGTTCATCCCATGCAATCAAGTATTAGGTATCCAGCCAATTCCCAAGTATATTGGGAAATCAAATGTAACTAAGTATTAAGATTAACATCTAATTCCCTAGATTCCAAGTCAATCCATTATATGAGCATGTCAGGCTCAACAGATGATTCTTGTAATCCCAGGCAATACAGAATCTCTGGCTCCAAGGTTGATTCCCAGGCATCCTGGGCAATCATGTGTGTGTGTGTGTGTCAGGATTAACAGCTGATTCTCTAGCATCCAGGGAAATCCTATTATAGATATTCTAGGAGTCATAGTGAAAAAAAATTTTGTATATGAATAAAATAAAGAACAAAATAAAAATAAAAATATCATAGGATATATCAATTTATATGGTTCTAGAAATGATCCTTATATCCATGGAGACGAAGAAATATCACTATGATTGGGAGTAGAATTACAGTGAAATTTTAGAGTTTTAGACACACAAAAACCCTAGATACAATAAGATTATAAAGAATATGATGCAACTATTCCACCAACCACACAATAAGTATAGTATGCTACAATGATCGATGGCTAGAAGTCTGTAGAGCTACAAGACCATTGTCTCCAAAGTTCGAGATGCTAAAATAATAATGTCAAAGTATACTCTGCTACCATGCCCTATTGATATCACCTATTCATATATACTATAGTTTGGTTAGAGTTACAGTCTGGTGTTCAGTATGGGCTACTAGAATTCAGCCCAACTTCATCCATAGGATTGAGCTACACCATTCTAATAAATCTAACATATCAGACTCTACAGTCGACTCTCATGAATCCTATGAAATCATGTGCATATATATCAAGCTCACATGTCATGACCTAACCCACCGGGGTCTACCTAGATGATGATAGTCCAAGTTTAAAAACCCCAATCCCACCTCTAATAAGATAGGGTCTATTGAAAAGTGTCGAGTATGAATAATACTGAAATGGGTGGCCTTAGACTAAAGTATATATACACACACACACAACCAACTCTATGCAATGGTGTAGAGTTATAACAAAATAATAAACATATTGAGTGTAAAAAATGAATTCAATAACCACTAGGAAATACATATCAGAGTACAATAGCATAATACAAATGGAATAAATACATGCCCAACTAGAAATACTAGAGGGATCCAAAATGGTAATAATTGTAAACAGTATAGAGGGGGAGAGCCTAACTCCAAATCTCAAAGTATGTCCACCAAACATGGTTAGCATAACCATGTACTACTATTATCCACTGAACCAAGTCCACCATAGTAGATTTTAATCTTTCTTTAGACTAAATAAGACACAAAACATGTAGGAAAATCTAATTCATGGTTGAGTATAAACATACCCATTAGAACACCCTAAAATCACCAAGAACAAGGAATCAAGAGAGAGTAGTCAGCTCATCACCACCAAGGATTTTCTATCAGAATATGAGATAACAACCATAATCATAATAACCCATATATAATCAATAATAATCCCAAATGAAGGTAGAAATGGATCTCCATCTCTATGGTCCAACTAAGAATGATGTGTCAGCCTGCAACTTCAAAGATCCATCTTTAATGCCCATCATCATGTTCAATCGCATAAGAACATATGTGGAGTAATAGAACCTATCCATTGTGATCCAAAACCAAGGGGTAAAACTCTCTAACCATGAATTATATGTATCCTTTCTAGAATCTATGTGGAGGGGAACACACATTTCCACTATGCTCCACAATTGAGGGAGCCACAACTCTAGTGGAGGACCTTCTCCCCATCGGAGTTCAAATATGAGGGAGTAACACTCTGTAGATATAGTACCCATTACCAATTTATTATATGGGGGTATCAAATCTACCTATGTAAAGTGTATGGGGGCTTACACACTAGCATGATAGGGTACTATCGACTCTGACATCTCTCTGATGATCACACCTAATCACTTATATCAGGTCAAGCATCATTGAAATAAGAATAGCACTCATAACACCTCACATCATATATTTTATGCTAAAAATAGAAAGAACTATTTCATTATATATGGAAAACTACTCAGGATAGGATAATCATAACCCAAAATCCAAGTCTGCAAAAATCTTGATGAATGCACGAGGCTCATCATCAGTCTAATAGGCTAAAACATAAATCCACTACTATGTCACCAAAAATGAACAAGAATGGAAAATGGGTCATGTTGTTGTGATCCTCATAATAAAACACTTAGTATAGTCTATTTTCTTTCCCAAAATGAACTCCCAGTGAATGATCGCACCATGATTCACTATTTCATTTTCAACCTTACAACACTATGCTAAACTGGTTTTGTATTGAAAATTATAAAAAAAATCACTTAATATTTTATTTAATTATTTTTTTATCACTTTTAAAAAGGTAAATGTTACTTGTTTTGATAATTTTATTGTAGGTGGAGGTGATTTGGAGGACCCATGGTGAAGTTCAAGAAAAATGGGTCAAACTACGTAGGATCCAAACACACTAGTGGACTCAACCACACACTTCTACTGAACCATGCATCCAAATGGGATGATATTTTGTGTAATTATTCAAAATTCAGTGGTATACAACTTTTATGAATTAAACCAAGCCAAATTAGTCCATCTGGTGTCCCATCCGAACTGATTTGTCCAAGACACTGAATCTGCATGAAGTCAAAAGTGGTGTACTGTGTTCTATCAATATATCAAGATGTAGGTGTCCAAATGAATCCAAAATTTAAATGGAGATATTAAATAGGTTGGGAAACAGATTTTTAGTTTTTCAAAAAGATATATAATATTTTATGGATGTACAAAACCATGTTCCAAGTGGTTTTAAGAAATTTGTGTTCCCAAAACCACCTTCCACTTTTCTTATAAAATGGAACTGTACGCTACTTATTTGAAAGGTAGGACAAGAGGAAAATATTTGGTATTTTGGAGACCCAAAGGATTTATATCCTAATATAATAAGTTATAGAGTCCCATATCCTCATAATGGGGTCAAGGATGAAAACAAAGTTCCACCCGAGCCTCCTCCTCCTCTATATGGCGAGCTAAACGGTGGACGATCATTTCAAAGGAGCTACACATACTTAGAGAGAGTTCCAAAACTTGTTATTATGCAGGTTTTGTGTAATATTTGTGTTAAATGTTTCACTTATTTTTAATTTGGATTTTCTTATCCTATGAATATTTTTTTTTATAATTAAGTGAAACACTTTTTATTTCAACATCGATTGGGTTGAGATTTTGAGTGGGAATCTTGGGATGTTCTGATTGGACAAGATAGGAACCCTATTTATCTCACACATACATAAGATTTCAGTATTCTTTGCTCACCCTTTTTATATGTTTTAGAATAAAACCTTGACAACATGATTATTGTTTCAAGGGGTGATTCTTTGAGCATCATTTTAAGAGCAAAGAGGGAAGTTGAGATCTTAACAACCCTCAACCAAAGGATTACATTAAACTATATAAAATTTTCAGAAAAATGAACTATAAAAGATGTGTAGTGAACTTGAAATGATATAATTATCTCATAATTCTAAAACACCGCCTTTATTTATCAATTATTAATCTCTTTAAATCAAGTCTTTTTCTTAAAAAAAAAATTAAAACCACCCCCCTATTTTGTTCCTTTTTATTAAAAATTCACACTATAAACCACCAATGCTCCTTAAGAGATGACCTAGGGTCTAACCTATACTATAAATCAACCTTAAAATCATAATAAATTGGAAAGTTTACAACAACATGGCCAGATTTTGGTGCTCTTTCCAGGGAGCACTTTTGTTTTTAGTGTGTATTTTTTATAAAAGTATTGTGTATTTTGTAATTATTTGTTCATTTTTATTCCTTCATTTTTTTAAGTTGATTTATAAAATAATAATTTTTTAGGACTTTTGAATGACATGATATTCATTAGAGGAAATAATTCCATTCAAACATGAACCGGGGAGGATCTTATGTTAGTGACATCAAGGCACACAAGAGAAACTTTTGAAGGATGACACACAAAACATCGACACAATTCTTGATCCTTATTCTTATTTTGAAAACCAAATTAAAACTAAATTAAACTTGTATAACATGGATGAAAATAACTAAAAATTAAAATAAATAACCTCACCTGATGTTTATATCCAACCCACTTATATTCAAATTCAAGGTGAGGTATCCAATTTTGAACTTAATCCAATTTAATTCATTTATTACCAAGATTTCATGGACTTTCAGGAGAAGATCCATATAAGAACTTAAAATAATTTCATATTGTGTGTTCTAAATTAAAACCTACTAATGTGGATGAAGAATAAGTAAAGCTTAGAGAATTTTTATTTTCATTAGAATACACTGTGAAATATTGGTTTTATTATGTTAATTCGCTAATTAGAGGTTGGGCGGACATGAAAAGTATTTTTCTTGAAAAATATTTCACAGCCTCTCGAATTGCAAAAAAAAGGAAAGAAATGTGTGGGATAAGACAATATCAAGAGTAAATGCTTTATGAATACTGGAAAATATTTAAAAATATTTGTTCAAGTTTCCCACACCACCAAATAAGTGATCAAATTTTAATTTAGTGTTTTTATGAAGGTTTAATTCCTATTTAATGACGTATTATTGATGCTGTTGCAAGTGGTTCACTAGTTGATAAGACCCCAATTTATGAAAGAACCCAAATTTAGAACATGTTATAGAACACTCAACAATTTGGTTCAAGATCTAATGTACCCATTCGAGGTGTCCATGAGGTAAAAAGTACTGAATTTGAGAAGAAGGTGGGCACGAAGTTCTAAGAGGTAAGTACCCTTATTAAACAACTTGATCTTTCCTAAGGGAAATCCCAATCTCCTCCTCCCATTCACTATGCAATATGTTCTTATGACACCCATTATTATGACCAATGCCCCCAACTAATAAAAACTTCTAAGACTGTGAGGAAATATTTCTAGGTCGCCCCTCTAACCAACCCTTTAGTCAAGAACCATATTATCCATCTAACCCTAGGTGGAAAGAAAACCAAGGTTATTGTCAAGGGGGTATTAAAACCAACCGAGGCAGAGTATTCATCCACCACCACTACCCAGAAATATCCAACAACCACAAAGGCCTTTCCAACCACCCCCTCAAAAACCAGATTTTGGCCTAGAAGATATGATGAAACAAATGGCTTCCAATAATCTTTGATTCTAAAAAACCACCCAAGCAACCATAAAATACCAAAAAACCCAATTAGACCAACTTGATAACTTTGTGGGGAAAATTCAAAGTCATGAGTTGGGTAAAATACCCTCTCAACTAGTAGTTAACCCTATGGATAAGGTAAATGTTAGTTTCATCGCCCTTAAGAGTGGGAAACAACTTAAAAACCAAATGAACCCTCAATTATAGTCATCCCCTCATAAGGAAACCACCATCCCAACTACTAAAAATGGCCCAAAAGAAAATCCTTATCCTAAGAGAATCCCTTCTAAAGGAAAGAGTGTGTATGTTGATGAGCAACTTATCCCAACCATTCATCTTAAATTTCCCCAAAGGTCTACCCAACCAAGAAAAAAAAATGAACTCGGTAAATAAATATTGGAAACTTTCAAAAAAGTGCAGGTTAATATCCCCTTGATTGATATTATGAAGCAAATTCCACAATACGCAAATTTCTCAAGTAGATGTGTACACATCGAAAGAGACTCTAAGGTGATGAGAAGGTGATCTTGGGGATTAACATATTATCATTGATAGATACATCACTTTCCACCAAATTAAATGATCCATAAACATTCTCAATTCTATACACCATAGGGGATTCTTCCTTTTCCAATGTTATGCTTGATTTGGGTGTTTTTATAAATATGATACCTCACTCTATTTATTATTCATTATAGGTCGGGGAATTGAAGCCCACTGGAATTGTTGCTCAATTAGAAAATTGGAGTACAACACACCCTTCTAGTGTGTTAGAGGATGTTCTTTTGGGGGTGCAAATTTTAATTTTTCCTACTTATTTTTATGTGATAAAAATGGAATATAGTAGAATGAATGGACATGCCCCGATTATATTGGGAAGAATCTTCTTGAAAACCACAAAAACAATAATTAATGTCCATAATGGTACATTATATATGGAGTTTTGTGGTGATATTTTCCACTTTAATATCCTTGATTCCATGAATAACCCCTCAAAGGAACATTCCTCTCTCTATTAATTAAATTGATGTACTCCCTTCCCTTAAAAAATTCATTTCATTCCATTGATCCCATTTATGATTTTTATTAATTGATTGAAATTCTAGGAAATTAATCATGCATATAATGTTTTACCAGTCTATAAAAATTTCATGCATGCTTATTAATTGATGATTTCTTGAACATTGAGGATCACATGACCATTAATGATACTGGTAAGCTTTTAAAATCTCATTACTCATCTAAGAATGATACCATCGACCAGTTAGATGAGATTTGTGACCTATCAATTTCACACATACTCCCATAAATCCAAAATCCCCCTAAATTGGAACTAAAACAACAACCTCAAGATTTAAAATATTCTTATCTTGAGAATGGAAACTAGTTGTCTGTCATCATTTCTAGTTCACTGCCTCCTGAGCCTGAATTATGACTGCTTGAACTTTTGAGGGAGTATAAACAAGCTTTGGGATGGACACTTGATGAAATTCCAAGAATTATCCCATAAATTTTTACACATCATATATTGTTAAATGATGAGACAAAACCAGTGATGCAGTCACAACGTTGACTAAACCCAAACCTCCTAGATGTTTTTAAAAAGGAGGTAACAAAATTATTGGTTATTGGAATCATTTACCTCATATCTGACATCCAAGGGGTCAGTCTAGTACAATTGGTTCCTAAAAAATTAGTCTTACAGTAATAAAAAATGAAAACAATGAATTGGTTCCAACTCATGTGCAGAATAGTTGGTGTGTTTTCATAGACTATCACTGATTAAACCAACACACTAGGAAAGAACATTCCCTATTTCCATTCATTGACCAAATTCTAGAGAGGATAATAGGGAAGTCCAATTAATATTTCCTTGATGGGTATTCTAGATACTTTCAAATCCATATTGACCTTGAGGATTAGGAAAAGTCAACCTTCACTTGCCCCTTTGGAACATTTTCATATAGAAGGATGTCATTTGGTCTGTGCAATTCTCTGGGTACTTTCCAGCGATGCATGGTTAGTATTTTTTTAGATTACCTAGATAGTTGCATGGAAGTATTCATGGATGATTTCTCTATTTATGGATCCTCTTTTGATGAATGTTTGGGTATTATTGGTTCAATATGACATCTTTGTATTGAAAATAATATCGTATTAAATTATGATAAATTTCATTTCATGGTGTGACAAGGTATAGTTTTGGGACATGTAATTTTTGGGGATGGTATCCAAGTAGATAAATCAAAAGTGGATGTCATTTATTCCCTACCATTCCCCAAAAATGTATGGTATGTTTGGTACTTCCTAGTTCATGATAGATTCTACCAACGTTTCATTTGTGACTTTAGTAATATTTCACTTCCCCTCTCCTGATTGCTCCAAAAAGAAAATGAATTTTTTGATAAGAATGTGAGAAAGATTTTAACAAATTAAAACAAAGTCTCATATAACCCACAGTAATCCAACCTCCTCTGTGGGATTTACCATTTGAACTCATGTGTGACACCTCTAACTATACAGTTGGGGTCATCTTATCACAACAGGTTGATTGAGCTCTACATGTCATTGTCTATGCCTCACATACTTTAGACCATTCCCAAGAAAACTACACCACAACTGAAAAATAATTCCTTGACATTGTGTTTTCCTTGGATAAATTCTCATCATACCTTTTAGGGTCCAAATTAATTATAATCTCAAACCATGAAGATCTCTGGTATCTCTGTAAGAAACTGGAAGCCAAACCATGTCTCATTCACTGGATGTTCCTCCTTCAGGAATTCAATTTAAAAATTAGAGATAAAAAATGATCAGAGAATTTGGTGGCTGACCATATCAGTAGGATCCACCCATCCTCATACATTGACTCATCCCCCTATATGTCCATAAATGACATGTTTTTAGATGATCAGTTGTACCAATTTAAAGATTATATTCTTTGGTATGCTGAAATTGTAAATTATTTGGTAGCATCTTGCATTCCTACTAATTTCAATAATAACTAGGACGACCGTCTAAAACATGAGTCTCATTGGTACATTTGGGATAACCCCTACTTTTGGAACACATGTAGTGATCAAGTACTTAGGCATTGTGTTCCTAATAGTGAGTTTTAGTCTGTCCTTAGGTTCTGTCACACTCTTGATTATAGGGGCCACTTTGGTCCCCAACAGACTACTCGTAAGGTCCTTGATTCTAGTATCTTTTGGTCAGCACTTTTTCAGGATGCCCATGATTCCTATAAATCTTTTCCCCGCTATAAAAGAATGGGGAATGTATCTAAAGGAAATTAAATTCCACAACAACCCTTTCTATTCCATGACATTTTTGATATTTGGGGAATTGACTTTATGGGACCATTCCCCAATTAATTTGGGAACCTTTACATTCTTCAAGAATTGGATTATGTTTCAAAATCAGTAGAGGCATGAGATACAAGTACTGATGATTCTAAGGAAGTTGTGGAATTTTTGAGAACCTAAATATTCTATAGGTTTGGATTACCTAGGTTCATCATCAATGACTATGGTTCTCATTTCTACAACTGAACAATTCAATATCTTTTGCATCGGTATGGGGTCAAGCATAGAGTGTCTACTTCATATCACCCACAAACTAATGTTCAATATGAGGTGTTAAATAGGGAGGTGGATTCTTGAAAAAATGTTTTAACCTAATAGAAAATATTGGAGTCTTAGACTCGATGATTCATTATGGGCTTACTATAATACCTTTAAAACTCCCATTGGAATGTCACCCAATCAGATTGTGTTTGGAAAGATTCATCACCTCCCTGTTGAGATTGAGAATTAGGCCTACTAGGCCATCAAAAAATTAAATTATAATCTTTATAGTATAGTCTCTCAAATGAAGTTAAAAATTCAGGAGTTGGAAAAATTAGAATAGATTTATATGAGCGAACTAAGGCTTCCCACGACCATCTCATTATTCATCGTCAGTTCCACATTGGGTAGAAGATCCTCCTTTAAAATGAAAGGATAAATTTTCATCCAGGTAAGCTTAATTCCTTCTCATTTTTACCATATATTGTTACTAATGTCTCTCCATTTGGTGTTTTTCAGGTTCAAAATGAAGAAACCAAAAAAACATTCACTCTCAATGGGAATCAATTGAATCACTTCCAAAAATCCATTCTGGAGTACCCAATGGAGGAACTCAAAGTTCAAGAAGCATTTTGTGAATGATAACCACTAGGATTTATCCTTCCTTCCCACATTATATTTTATTATAGTGAGGAAACTTCACAATTTAGGTGTGTTAGGATGGGTATATTCCTGGTTTAGTTAGGAATCTTCATCATCTTTATTTCTTTTTCTATTTTTTTCTTTTTGTATAGTATTTTCACTTGCCCCCTGTTTCCCCACTCACTTTTATTCCAAAATTTTAATTTTTTATTCCCACTTTATCATGTAAAATGATTCCTTCTTAGTCATGGAAGTTATTAAAAATGCATGATGAATTTCGGTATTTCATATTATTTTAACATTCAAAAATAAATTTGATGAATTGTGCATTTCAGCAAGAATTCAATACTGTGGTGTGAATTTATTTTGAAATTTGGTTCTTTATTGATGATATAAATAGTTTTATAATTTTAAAACCTTTAATAAGAATGGTACCCTTTATTTGAGTAGTTTAAGGGGAAATTGTGTCACTTAATTTCTCTAAACACCTTTTCACCCAACCATGAAGTGTAAAAATATCTTAATTAATATAAGGTAAATATAATTTAGGTTAGTTTTTCTCTACTTTACAGAATAATTTTTCCATTTGTTCATTCCTTATCTGATATATTTCATTACTATACCAGATTGACCAATGCTTGTGTACCTGTTATCTGACTATTGTATGCTATCAAAAAAAGGGTTAAATATTGGGAAATTCAAAACCACCCTTCCTTAACTTTTGATCTTATCATAACTATTACAATTAGTGTCATGAGGAGATCAAACAAGGGTTGAGAGAAGAGTGTGAGACTTGTTCCAAGTTCAACTTTTTAAAAAATGAGGGGAGTGATGAAATGTACAATATATAGGGATATCTAGGTTAGGAGCTTATGGTTTGAATTCTAGGAATGATTAAGTGAGTGGGTCTTGAAATTTTATTATAAAGGATGTAGGTCAGGTTCGGTGGAAATGATCATGTAAGTAAAAAAATTTAAAATAAATTATATTTTCTCGATAGAAAGTGGAAAGAAAAGAAATAAATGGTTTTCACACGCATGTGTGGAGAATTAATGACACGATTAAATTTTGAATTATTTTCTTCAATTGCTATTATGAATCTCTTGGAATATTATTCTAATACAATTTTTGAGATGTCTTTTTCCATGATCACTTAGAATAACTCCTCGGTGTGATTTTTTCTTTGATCACATTTCTATTTGGAATTAAATTTTCATTGAATGTTAAATATTTATGAAGTTGGAAATACATACATGCATAATTTTTGGAAATATTACTTTTCCTGAGAGTGAAAATGATTAGGTGTGGGGGTGTGATTCCACCACGATTCACTATTTCATTTTCACCCTTACACCGTTTGCTAAACTAGTTTTGTATTGAAAATTATAAAAATAATAATAAATTTCACTTAATATTCTATTCAATTACTTTTTTTATCATTTTTAAAAATGTAAATGTTACTTATTTTGATAATTATATTTTCAGGTGGAGGTGATTTGGAGGACCCGTGAAGAAGTCCAAGAAAAATGAGCCAAACTGCGCAGGATCCAAACACACCAGTGGACTCAACCACACACTGATACTAAACCGTGCATATAAAATGGATTATATTTTTTTATGGTATAAAATTCAGTGGGACACAACTTTTATGAAGGAACCCAAGACCAATTCAGATATCTGGTGGCCCATCTAAACTGATCTTTCCAATACATTGAATCTGTAGAAAGTCAAAAGTGGTGTGTTGTGTTCTGTCAATATCTCAAGATGTAGGTGTCCAAATGAATCCAAACTTTCATTGGAGATATTAAATATGTGGGGAAACAACTTTTTAGTTTTTTTTTTCAAAGTGAGATAAGACTGTCTAGATGTATAAAACCATGGGTTAAGTGGTTTTAAAAAATTTGTGTTCCCTAAACCACCATCTACTTTGCCTATAAAATGGAACCTTGGGATCCTCATTTGCAAGTTCATCTATGTTTCTTCTAAAAATGGGTATGACCTTGTTTGTTTAAGGTTCAAAATTTCCAATCGGTTTCTAATGGGTTTATTCGTAGAATCGGAAACAACCAATGATTCTATATCCATTTGGACCTACTTTCCAAAGGTAGGTGCTCATTAGTTGTGGACCGATGAGGCTTAAGAATTTGTATTGGTTGAGAGGATGGGAGGTCAGGCTCATCACACCTTTTTGAGGGGAATTGTTTCCTACTGTGGGACTCTCTTATAGATTTAAGTTATGTTCACGAATCCTTTTTAATTCACCAAGCATGAAAATGAGTTTTCCTTTAGATTTTGCAATCAATGGTTGATATTTATGGGATTTAGAGAATCTTTTATATATATTTGAGGTTCTTCGTCGATAGAGAATCATCCATATGTATTGGAGATTCTTAGTCAATGGTATCATTAAATATATTATATAGAAATCTCTTGGTCATTATGATGACCATACTGGTTTTAAAGCCACTCAGTAGGGCACTTGAAGTTTATTGTCATTCAGAAAGATAGGGATTATTTCAGAGTTGGGATTGTACCCGCAGATGGGCTAACTACGTATCCTCATTAAAAAGGAATCAGAACCCATGTAATTCGATAATAAGGATGGGGTTTATAAATGGTTAATGGCCCAAAAGAGATGTCATGATTACTTATACACTCTAAGCTCACGTGAGTCATGCTCAGTGAGAGAAACAAGAGGTATCAGTAAACTTGACGATGATGCCATGAAAGATGCAGTCAAGAGAAATGATGTGGGGCTTACGTATGTATGACTTCCCAAGTAGATGAAGACCAGGACTTACTTCAGGAAATAATCCCAGGAGTAGGGTCCATAAAGGTATTTGTACTTTATGGAGATTTGGAGTTTTAACATGGGGCTTACTCCTAAAGAGGATGCCCTAAATTAAAAGGGTCTTAAGATTGGGGTTTATTGCTGATAAGGAAGCCCAGATCAAAATAATTTAAGATTGGGGCTTACTCCTGAGAAGGATTCCCAATATTAAAGGAAACTATGAGTGGGGTTTATTCCTGATAAGGAGGCCTAGATCAAAATAATTTAAGATTAAGGCTTACTCCTAAGAAGGATGCCTAATGTTAAAGGAAACTATGACTGGGGATTACTCCTGAAAAGGAGGCCCAGGTTAAGGGGGCTTGTAACTTGGGGATTACTCCTAAGAATGAGGCTCAAACCAAGGGAAATTATGATTGGGGATTACTCCTGAGAAGGAGGCCCAAACTAAGGTAACTTGGGGCTTACTCGTGAGGATGATGCCCTAAATCAAAAGATCTTATCATCTTAAAGGATGAGGTGATATTGGGGAAACCTCTAACAGTGGTGAAATAAAGCTTGTAAGTCACGAGTTTTTAGGAGAGGTTCTCATATAATTCCTTTCAAATAAGGAATCCAAAAAAGGAACCATGCCATAAATGGCTTTGAAAAAGGGGTTTGAGGGCTAATATCTTGAATAGGAGAGGTGAATGGGAGAGAGGCACACAAATTAAGTTGGCGCACAAGTGTTTTCCATGCAAGTCATTTGGTGTGAAAGTCTTGTCCGCGCAAGTGTACTTGCATGGCATGGGTTCACCTGGGTGATGAAGAATCTGTAGGGTAATACTTGGGTGAGACTTAACTCAAGCCTTTAGTAATATCCTAAGATGCTTCCAAAAGGGCGGCACGCAAGTTTTATTGAAAGGGTAGGGTGGCATGCAAGTTTTTTCACTTTTAAGGAGGTCTAGATACTTTGGCATGCAAGTATTTATGAATTCTAAGCACTCAAACATTATCCTAATCCTTCAAGTCTTCTATTCTAGGTAAAAAGTTACCTTAGAAGTTTTCGGAATAGTTGAGTTGAAGACTTGGGTGACCAGATCTTGAATCTGAGTTTTGGAAAATTCGTCCCTCAAATGGGGGGCCCACAGGAGCTATTTATAGGCCACTGTGAACCTTGGGAGAAAAATCAGATAGGGCACACAAGTGACTTGTGTGACCAATAGGCGGCGTGTAAGTGACTTGCGCGGCGCAATCCAAAATGAGCTCCTGGTCCATGTTTTTGTCAATTTTTTTTCTTCAAAGGGTGACCCTCTTTATGGTTAAGGTATTCCCCATTTCCATTCGTTAGACTCTATGATGGAAAGGGGCATCAACAAAAGTCCCCCCTCAGAGTTGGATCTGAAAATGAAAGAGGATCTGACTCTGAGGTAAATCTGGAGAAATCAAGGGTCTGTGGCGCACAAGTTCGACACGTAGCTGCTAGGGCACGCGAGTATGGCGTGTAGGTGGTCTGGATTGCCTATATATACAGGTTCAATCCCGCGTGAACTCACTCAGATTCTAGAAAATTGAGCTCTCGTCGCGAAGGTGCTTCGGTCTTCAACGAATCGCTTTTCTGGATTTTTGTTTCACTTCTGCAGAAGTTATTTGACTTGCGTGCCATGACTAGGGAGACAATACTTGCACGACCTGGATGACTTGCACGACAAGTTTGGGACTTGCACGCCTTAATTCCTATTCCATTTTTTTATTTCCTTCATCAAAATTTCAAAAAACAAACTTACTTTGATTGCTTGATCTTTGTACATATTCAATGGATCCCAGAAAAATTGGATCAGCTAATGAGTTAGAAAACAAGAGAATAGATGACATGATGAATGTCGTCGGCCATGACTATTATGTTATCTGCGATAGCACTCTCCCAAATTTGGCTAAGTACTTGAAGAAATATCATGCCAATTTTCCACAGATCATCTACTTGCCTTTTTATGGACATGGTCATCTTTAAGGAGTCCATGTTCCAGAGGAAAAGAATTACATCCCTCATCCCTGGTTTCAAACCTACACCAACTTCTCTTCAGCAAATGTCTCAGTTGTAGGATCATTTTTCAATGCTGGGATAGTGGATAAGGCATACATAATGCATCATAGCCCATGTTCTTCAGATCTGAAGCCTTACATGCCTGAGCTGCAGCCGCATTGCTATCCCTCTATTTTCTGAAATTTTCAAATGGACCAATATAAGGGATGGAAGAAGAGTTGGGATTTTCATCTTAGAGGAGGTGTGAAGCTAACTTGGATGTGGGCATATTGGGTGTGACAAAACTATACAGATTTTGTCAATGGTATGAAGGGAGATGCAATATACGAAGTTGTCTGGGCTAGGTAGACATATGTCTATAGGAATGATAATTTCGTGTCGGAGTTAATCATCCGTTGGAGCCCAGAAATGAATTCTTTACATCTGACTCATGGAGAAGTAGGAATCAGTTTGTGGGACATCTACAAGATTTTAGGAGCTCCAATTTTAGGAGATATGTATGATGAATTCATCCCCCCCAAGGTGACCTGGAATGATTCAGAGAAGACTCTGGATTTAGATCAAGAGTTAATGAAAATTTTCTACAAACTTAAGAATAACACCACCATGAAAACCCATTCCAGAAAAGATATCCATCCAGAGGAGTGGATGGACAAGAATGAGGAGGGACCTTCCTATGCCCGTCCTACTAGTTGACCTAGAGAAATAAAGAGGGGTTCTCCGGGCACATTTTTGGCCAATTCTGGAATCAAGAGAGTTTAATAGGTGGGGATATGAAGTGAACTATAAAATTCAAGTGAAGACCCATCTGGAAGGCTTTTTGGCCTTGTGGCTTAGTGTTTACCTTTTACCAGTTCAGGATTCGAAAGGAGGTGTGAGGTCGGGGACCTTTGTCGTTGCAGCCAAGCTGGCTGAAAGGAATATGGTTGGGTTGGCCACCCCAGTTTTGGCAAAGATTCATAGGAGATTACTTCATGTTTATATGGGTAAGTATCCTATAAGAATAGTGGGACCATTCCAAGTTTTATGAGGATGGATCTCCACCCACTTCAGGACATATGTTGTACATAGTGGGGTACAGGTTCCTGGAAGTTCTTTTTGGCCATCTGTTCAAGCCTTTTCTGGAATTTCTCCCTTATCCCTCAATGCTTATGACATCAAAATAAGGCTGAGCATGTTAAAGGAGTTTCACTTTTTTCCTTATGGAAATCCACCAATAGGGAGATTTGTTGATGATGGAACAGCCAGCCTGGAGTTAAGGGAATATATGCTAGCCTGTAGGGATGGTACACCAGCCACGAGGATTGAAGGATAAATTATATGTGATGCCTATACTCCATACAGATTCACACATCAATTCAAATGTCTGCAGAAAATTACAGTATCCCCTCTGGTGCATGTCAGGTTAGAGAATCATCCAATGGTTGCTCGTTAACTATGGTTGCTAACATCTATGGAGAAGACTGGGGCAGTATTTGATCTATCAGTTGTTGGAGCAGCAAGTCGATTGACTACATGGTATGCCAAGAGATGGGTAGCATCATACCCTGAAGGGGTACAGAATTAGCTGGTCCCTTGGGTGGGAATAAAGAAGAGAACCATTAGGAAAGAATCTCTTCTTTTGGAAGGTGATTCTTCCTCACCCGAAGCTAATTCACTATGTTCCTCACCCAGATCTGATTCACCAGATTCCCAGGATGGGGATTATGAGGCACGAAATGCGTCAAAGTGTCCTCGTTCCAGATATAATCCACCTACCAGAGTCAAGAGACCTACTCCATCGACTCCTGGTGAGTTATATCATTGAGGAAATTTATTCTCCATTATTTTAAAGAGAAAAAATTTCAATTTTCTCATCCTTTATCTATGATTGAAAGAGTTGGGAAGAAGTTAAAGTCCCAGATTGTAGGACCCTCCTCACAGCCTTCTGGTGCACATTCTGAATATTTACGACCAGAGGCTGTCCAGACATGGAGAAGTTTATATTGTGATGTTGAAACCGCCTATATGGACTTATGTGAAGGGCTGCATATCCCTGGAGTGGGGAATCTTCGGGATTCCTCTGACATCCATTTTTAGGAAAACCCTAATGAAGTGAGGGATTACATAAAAGAGCTAGAAATTATCATATATTCCATTGATGAGTCAGTTCCTATCACCAAGATGATGAAGGAAATGATGGATCATGGTACCACTGAGGAGATTGATCCTTCATTAGATGAAGAGTGGCATGATTACATGGCTCCTGAAGATGTAAGTTTTCCTTTTTTCTCATTTTTCTATTTTCATTGCAATATGAATTTAGTCAAAGCTTTGTTATTCAAGGAAATAATCTTTTTTATATTGCATCTTGTAAAGGAAAGAACTACTGAAATCTCTTTTCCATGGTATAGCCCTGGTGGCACCGCTCTTGGAGCCACTGAATCTCCTCGTGAGACGGGAAAAGTATCTTCAGGACAGTAAGTCATGGATGAAGAGTTAGAAAGGGTGTTATTATCTCTGATGCCTGTTTTTAGAGATGATGATGTTAATCCACCCAAAAAGGCCAAGAAGCAAAATCATTGAAGAAATAAGACCACAGTCAAACACTTTATCAGTAGTGGTAAGTCTTTATGGTAGTCATGAATCTTAACTTATGAAAAAGTTCTCAAACTTCTCTAGATTGCAGGGGCTTCTTCAATTTCCCCTTTAAGGGAAAGGACTGACCATCCTCAAAGTACAACAGAGGGTGTTGGAGGACGGCCGCAAGTTCCTTCTCAAACGGTGGTTCCTGAAGAAATTCTGAGAGCAGATGAGCCGGCGTCTGTTCCCAACACCACTCACGTTTCTGATACTATGAAAGAAAAGGCTTCTGGTAAATTAACAATACTTCATAGAACCTCAAATGAGACAACAACTGACTTCCATTCTATGATGTTTTAGGTTCAACACATGCACCAGAACATTTGGAAACTGCTGAAGCTGACCCCACAACTGTCTCTGAAGAATCTATCTGGGGTCAGAGATTGCTAGATGAAAGTCACGAAGAAGACATTCCTAGTGCTCCCACTGGTAAGACTAACCTGGGATCTGGGAAATAATTGGATAAAATGACGAATCTTGTAATTTCCTTTAAATAAATTTTAGAACATGTTAAATTACCATGTGATTTATAAGATTTTGGAGATCTAGTTATAGAATCAACTGGACATGAGTTTCATCATTTGTCCTGTTAATCTTCTCATGATTACACTTATAACCATGTTTGGTTAAAAAATATACAATTCCATCTAAAGAAATTGTTGAACCAACAATGCTTGAAAGGGATGTAGACATTGATGTCAACCCTATTATTGTAGAAACATTGGCTCAGGTGGAACTTAACACGGCATACCCTCCTGAAACTCATCCTAAAAATCATGTTGAAGCTAGGAAAGATGGGGAGGAGTCTTCACAAGTTTTTGATCTACTGTTAGGTAAAAGATGATGATATTTTTGTATTACATAACCTGTAAGAAAATCAATAAACTTTTACTATCCTTTGAAACTTACCATACTTTCAATTGACCAAACAAGACTGTCAACTTCAATGGCTAGATCTGGAGGTGAAGCCTCAGCCTCAGCCCAAACAGTAGCAGAAGGTGAAGCAACCAGGGTCAGGGAAGAACCATAATAGGGCATTTCCTTAAGTGCATTAATCCCTGACTATGTTTCTCCCTACGATAGAGATGTTGAATCAGACCTAGAGGTGCAAAAGGTGCTCCAATTCTCACATCGCAAGGCATGGAAAAATATGTGGAAGATAATATATGAGGTTCCTCTTGAATATATTCCTTCAAAAGTTTCAAGACTTTCATCCTTGTTCATCATGCTGGGACTTGGCGGTTTTGGATATCAAGAAATCCATGTTGCAGTGAAACAAGTCATTCAAAGGAGGGAGCAAGAGAAAAGGTGTCATCAATACCTGATCAGAGCTAGATTGTTGATCAATATTAGTAAATTTTAGGCTGAAGTGTCCCGAGCTGAGGCTGATCATACTACAGAGATGAAGGAACTGAAGCAAAAGATGAAGGAGAAGATTTTCCAGCAGTTTTACCTTTAGCAAGAGCTAGATGCTGTTATTGGGGAGCTTGACCAGCTTCATAATTCATTGGAAAAAGTTCAAGCGGATGGTATAAAAGCCATCAAAGATGCCAAATAATCACTTTGTTGAGTTGAAGAGAGTGAAACTAGTCGGGTAAATGAACTTCAAGTGGCTTCTAATGAAGCTCGGGGTGATGTGAAACAAATAATAAATCATGTTGAAAGTCTTTTGTAATTTCTTGAAAAAAAAGATAAGAGACTCCAGTCTATGGATGTTCTTCTAATCTTGGTCATCAATGAAAAATAGTTCATATTCAATCATATGTACCTTCATTTTCTTGATAATTTCTCTTATTTTTACCTAATCCAATAGTCTTAGTAAACATAGTTTGATTTTTACTAGGGTTATATAAACAACCCCACAAAATTTGCATCTTTTAATTGATCAATATTGCTTAAATCATACAAAATATATGTCTAGAGAGCTGGGACTCGACTTTTGTTCAGAGTACCCTTTATAGGTTCCCAATTTAATGAGTACCATGTCTTTTGTTATTGGCAGTTTAAATTCATGAATGTTGGACTATAAAAAGGCTAATATTTAAGGTCAAATATCTTTGATCGAATGGATGATATTGACTCAATTCTTGATAATTTGTTTGAAAACATATTACCATATTAAATTATCGAGGGGAAAAATTGTAAACTGTGACTTGAGAAATTTTGAATCTGAGGAATGACATGGGAAAAGATCTAAAAGGCATTAGAGGAAGTCTTTTCTAAGAATGAAGTTACTACTACTTGACAAACTAGTTATGGGGGATAAATTATCCAGGGCCAACTGGGGCATAAGATGCATAGTCAAATAGTATCATCTTTTGGATGACAGGTCTATTATGTAGACAACTTATGTAAGGCCACCTAAGGGCACGTGCTGCATAGTCGGGCAAAAGAACTCTTAGGAATTTTACTTTATATTGCTAAAAGATTAAGAAAGTTTTATGGGGATTCAAATTTTCCAAAGCATAGAGTCTACTTTATGGAGAAAGGTACTTGAATATGGAGAGGATTTTTCCAATCAGAATTGTCAAAGAATTGGAAGGAATGTGACTTATATGAAGTTCTGACCCAAACGCAGGGAAAAAAGGTATATGTGGTTTTAAATCATATGACTAAAACTAGAGATAGAAACATTATATGACATAATATTTTCAGATCATGGAAAAGAGTATGGAAAAAATGTGTTAAGGATGGCAGTTTTTTTTTGCAGATCCCTACATATCGTCGTTAAGACCAATAGGGACAAAAGAGGCTTCTCCTAAGAATGAAGTTACCACTACTTGACAAACCCGTTATGGGGGATAAATTATGAAGGGCCAATTGGGGCATAAGCTGCATAGTCAAATAGTAGCATCTTTTGGGCTGACAGGTCCATTATGTAGAAAACTTATGAAAGGCCACCTAAGGGCACGTGTTGCATAGTCAAGCAAAAGAACTATCACGTATCAGACATTTTGCGACCAGAAGTCAAGAAAAGGGTTATGTAAATCATGAATATTATTTGTATAATTTTGCGGATGGGTCCTAAATTGAGATTATGAATGTCACTACTTATCTCATTAGGATAAGAATCAAGCCACATGTAGTTCTTGAAATACAGTTTAATGTCATGCAGGATGAGATCATGGAAGATCTTAGTTTAGGGTCATAGATCCCGGACCATAGTGAGGGAGACACATTGTGCATTTGTTATAAATCTGATGCGAATAAAGACCAGGGTGTTCCATATCACACTATGTGCTCCCAAGGGGACTTTTCAGCCAAAGGACCGAAATTAGAGTTTGGGGTTAGGCCCAAAGGCTCGGGGTTGGACTCGATGAATGCTCGAGCATTCCTACGTATCCCATGAGGATGGGAATCAAGATGCACGTAGTTCTTTAAATACCCTTTGTACAGATTTGGTTCGTACATATAAGGGGTAAAGAGGAATTTATTGCAATTATGTCTGGACCCAAGATTAAAGACTTGGGTGTCACTATGTATCTCATAAGGATGAGAATCAAGCCACACATAGTTATTGAAGCATGACATGGTTGGAGACCATGTTAATGATGATTCCTCTCAAGTGAGGGTATCAGGGATTGTTGCAGTTTATTTTCATACAGGAAAAAAGTGCAAATAGTTTAAGGTCATATGCATGGACCAGTGCTATGCAGTTTAATGTCATGCAGTAAGGACAATGGGGGACTGTATAGTTTAACATCATATAGCTAGGATGATGGGACGTAGATAGTTTAACATCATGTAGGATGAAAGTGAACTGATATGAATAAGACGGTTGACAGGGGATTCACGGATCAACATCATATGGGATGGAGGTGAATCGATGTGAAGAAAGTGGTTTCGGGCTTGAACCTCAGGAGGTTGCCTACATACCCATACTAGGAGGCAAGGATCAAAGTCCACGTAGTTCAATTGAAAGGGATTTGGCAACTAGGGTGTACTTGAGGACAGCAACCCGAAGATGATGTTGGGACTTAAGCGTGGTTAACAGCCCAGAGAAGATGTCATGGTCGAAGCTTACTCTAAGCTCACTTGAGTCATGCTCGGTGTGAGAAACAAGAAGCAGCAACAGACCTGACAATCATGTCATGAAAGATGCGACCATGAAGGATTGTGTGGGGCTTATGCTTGATTAGCTACCCAGGGCAGGCGTGGAAACAGAGTTTAAAAGAAAATTGTGCATGTGGAGATCATATTTTAATGTCATGTGTCATAGACTTGGGGTGCTTGGCAGTTTAATGTCTTGCAGCTCGGACGATGCATAGTTTAATGTCATGTTGAATGATAGAGGTGACTATGCAGTTTAATGTCCTGCAGTAAGTAAAATAGGTGTATTTTTGTTACACAAAATACTTCTTCAAAAATCTTTCATTGGTTGGAGTTGTAATGAGTTCTTCATCCATTGAGATTAAAGAATAAGCTTCATTGGAGTAGACCCTATGTATTTAGTAAGGTCCTTGCCACTTTGGCTCAAGCTTTGGAGGATTCTTTCCCATTATCATTGGGGTTCTAAGGATCAATACCAATTATCCTTGAATGAATGAATAAAAATGAACTTTTTTATTGAAAGCTCGTGCTATTCGATTCTGATAGACTTCTAAATGGTGCAGTGTGCACAATCTTTTTTCATCTAGTCATTCCAATTCATCTAATCACTTTTGAGATTGTTCATCTGTAGATAAATGATCACAAATGGTGACTCTAAGAGAAGGTAATTGGACTTCAATATGAAAGACTTCTTTCGTTCCATATACCAATGAATATGGAGTTGATCGTGTAGTAGTGCGGGTGGTAGTCCGATAAGCCCATAGATCATGAAAAAGTTTATCAGGCCATGACTTCATATCTTTATCCACCATCTTTTGAAGTATGTTTGAAAGAGTCTTATTGAAAGCCTCTACTTGACCATTGGCCATTGCATGATACTGAGATGAATGGTTGGATCTGATATTGTATTCTTGATACAATTTTCTTACCTCAGATGAACAAAAGTTGGTGCCATTATCTGTCAATATAGTATGAGGAACACCAAATCTGGTAATGATGTTGGACTTGAAAAAGCTAACAATGCTTTTAGCGCTAACTTCTTTGAGAGTTATTGTCTCTTCCCATTTGGAAAAGAAGTCAGTATCAGTAAGAATATACTTAATCTACTTGGCTGTAGTGGGAGGATAAGGTCCTACTACATCAATTCCCTATGTAGAAAATTTCCAGGAGTATTTAGCCGTATGAAGCAACTCTAGGGGTTGATGAATGAAGTTGACACATACTTGGAAAGAATGAAACTTCTTAGTGAAATCAACACAATCTTGTATCATTGAAGGCTAGAATTATCCAAGCCTCCAAATTTGACCAGAAATTCTATGTCCAGACTGGTGGGCACCACAAACTTCTACATGTACTTCATTCATGAAAGCGATTGTATCTTAACCATCAATACATCTGAAGATAATTCCATCAAAACCTCACTTGTAGATAATTTTTTGGTGATCTGAGCTATCATAAAGAGTAAAATTGACCACATGTCACCGGACTTGTTCTTTCCCAGCTCTATCAGGTGGGAGTGTTCCATTTTGAAGGTATTCTCTAATAGGTGTCATACATCCTATAGAATGACCATATGGTTCAGAAATGGAACTGATTTCATTGATTTCCTCTATTCTGATTTCAACATAAGGTGAAACTAAACAACGGTGGGCAATACTGATGATTGTTTCATCCCAATTTGGATCTTCCATGGCTGTGGCTACATTATCTAGTGCATCAGCTTGGTCATTTTGTGATCGCAGGACATAATAAAATGTCGGTTCTGATGGAAATTCTTCCATTAACTCTCTGAAATAATCACACAAAGGTATTAATTCTTCCTTTTTAATGGCATAATCCTCATTGATTTGTTTGATTACCAAATCTGAATCACCTTTTACCTTCAAGTGATTCACAAGTTCCTGAAGTGCCAATTCCAAGCTTGTGATGAGAGCTTGATATTCTACTTCATCTTTTGTACCACCTTCCAAAAATAAGAAGGAATAGGGTGGTACTGCCTTTTCTAGGGAAATAAGCACGATTCCTAACCCAACTTTGTTGAATTTAGGATCTTCCATTTTCTTCCTTGTTGGACTTCTGGAGGCACCATCAAAGTACATTTCCCATGTTTGAGAATTATCTTGAATATAGAATAATTCCTCATCAAGAAGTTCAATATTTAAAGATGTATCTTCTACAGATGGGTGTTCAGCAAGGAAATCAGCCAAAGCTTGGACCTTTATTGCCTTTTGAGACACATACTAGATATCAAACTGTTGCAAAATAATTGAACACCTTGCCAAACGTCTTGTAAGCATTGGAAGACTAAGGATAAATTTGAGTGGGTAATTGTGAGATCTCAATTAGACCTCATGATGTTGCAGGTAGTGTCTCAATTTCTGAACTGCAAAGATTAATTCTAGGCAGCACTTTTTAATACTTGAATATCGAGTTTCTGCCTCAAGCATTGTCCAAATGAGATAGTGAAGGCTTTTTTCATTCCCAGCATCATTCTTTTGGGCAAGGAAGGCACCCAATGATTACTCTAAAGTTGTCACATAAAGAATAAGTGGTCTTCCTTCAACAGGTGGCATTAATACTAGTGGACTCAAGAGATATTTCTTGAGGATATCAAATTCTTCTTAACATTCTTCAGTCCACTGGTAGGTGACTCCCTTATTCATTAATCTGGTGAAGGGTAAACACTTGACTGCCAAATTGTAAATGAAACACCGAATATAAGCCAATTTTCCTTGAATTCCTATTAATTCCTTCAAATTTCAAGGAGGTGACATGTCAAGGATTGATTCTATCTTCTTAGGATCAACTTCAATACCACGATGACATACAACAAAGCTGAGAAATCTTCCTGAGGTTACCCCGAAAGCACATTTCAAGGGGTTCATCTTCAAATTGTATTGTTGAAGTTTGTTGAATATGATTTCTAGATCGGTCAAGTGATCAGAACGTTGTTTGGATTTAAACACCAAGTCATCAACATAACATTCAACAAATTTCCCTAAAAAGGGTTTGAAGATATGGTGCATGGAACATTTATACGTTGCACCTGAATTCTTCAAGCCAAAGGGCATTACCTGATAGCAAAACACATCTTGAGGAGCTATGAAGGCTTTAGACTCCTCATCTTTTGGAACCATTCATATTTGATTGTACCCAGAGTAACCATCCATGAAGGAAAGATCTGTGTAGCCAGATGTTGCATCAATTAAGAGTTTTGTGATCGGAACTGGAAAATCATCCTTGGGACAATGCCGATTAAGATCTCTAAATTCAATGCAAACTCTAATTTGTCCATTATTCTTTTTCACAGGGACAATATTAGACATCCATTTGGGATATTGAACTTCTCTTAAGAAGTTAGCCTTGATAGGCTTATCAACTTTAGCTTCAATTTTGGAGGCATAAGTTGGGTGTGTTCTTCTTGCTACTTGCTTGAATCCTCGATGTTCTTCTGGAAAACCCAAATGATGAGTGGAAACATCGGGATCAAGACCTGAAATTTCTGTATAATTCCAATCAAATACATCTCGGTTTTGATTTATAAATGAAGTATACATTTCTTTCTCTTCAAGAGTCATGGCTGCACTAATTAAAGTGGGGCATGGATCTTCTTTTGTACCCAGATTTATTTCTCTGAGTTCATCCATAGTGGTAGAGATACCCTCTTCAAATGATGGAGGAGCATCCTTGAGATCTTCCTCTTCTTCTTCGATATGTATTACTTCTTCTTTTTCTACTTTCATAGTAAATGACGAAGAAAAATTTCCATGGTCAGAGGAGAAGTTAAAGTTTGAACATCTTGAATAAGAGGCTCTCATTTCTAACCCTATTGATGATGAAGGGTCTTCCTGGGGTGATAAAGAGGAGATGATGGATTGAGAATCAACATCATTGTTTTCCTCTAGTATTGATATAACTTCTTCTGGCCTAGTTGATGAATTATAGAATTGTTGGATTTTAGTGGATGAAATGAAGACATCTCCATTTAAGCTTTCATCACTACTTGGAGAATCAACAATTTATCCCATGTTGTCTGGCTTGGTTGTCGTAATTGACATTATGGAAGTTTCCATAAGAGTATTTGGATTTAGGTCTATCCTGTCAATTTGACTGATAGAGAACACATAATCTATACTCACATGTATGAATGTGTTTATTGGAATCTTCTCCAAACCATTTGGATCATTAATTTTGGTGACCTTCTTTACTGTGGATTTTTCCTTTCCCTCCATGTTATAAAATTATGCCTCAATGTATTGAGATTCACATGTTTTGAATGGGGCCTTGTCACCATGAAATGTCCCAATTTGACCATTGAAACAATATTTAAGACATTGATGATATGATGAAGGTACGGACGCATGTTGATGTAGCCAAGGTCTTCCAAGCAAAATATTAAAGGTTGTGTCCTGAAAAACAACCATGAAATATGAATTAGAAACAAGGTCTCCAAACTGAATTCTGAGTTTAATCTCGCCCATAGGTTCTTTTTCATTATTATCATATCCTTGCAACATCAAAGTAGAAGGAGATAAATCAGATTCGGTGAGGTCCAATCAACGAAGTGTATGAATAGGAATGAGATTGAATCCTGAGACATTATCAATGAAAGCTCATTGGATGTCTATGTCATTGACTTTTCCAGATAGATACAAAGGTCGGATATTTCCATGTACAACATCATCTTCATCTTCATATGTAAAAGATGTCACTGCATGGCATTCTGTATAATCATTCTTTATATGGTAGACCTCAACTGCAGCAATTTCAGTTTTGAATTCTTGAGGACTTGACAAAGCCTCAATAAGTGCCTCCTGAAGATATTTTGATAGATTCAAGGCATCCAGAATTGATAAATTGGCCGGTACTTGGGAAAAAAAATTCAAGACATCATACTTTTAGTCCAAAGTTCTGTGTTTCCCATCATGAAAATGTGGTTTTGCAGGTACCTTGGAAGTTGATGCTTTGGCAGTAGATGCATCCCATATCGGGGTAGGAATTGGAAACGCTCCTAGCTTCGGTAGATTAGACCGACTAGGTCTATCTATTTGCTGAGAGGAAGAAGGTGTAACCTCTAACCGGTCCTCCAAAATAACTATGTCAGGACCGAATCTTCCATGTATGGAAGAACTTTCTTGTTCCTGTTCATCTCACTGAAGGGATTTTCCATGAGTTTCTACCGCATATACAGTTTTAGTAGGGGTAGGATTGAAATAGTGGCTTCTGGAATATCCACATTTTCCCCTATATCCTAGACCTCCTTCTATTCCTCTAATTCCTCTGTTAGATACAGGGAACTCAGGCTCATCATGATCGAAACTCTCATTGGAATAGGGATCTGTTAAATGAATCATGTTAACAGAAACAAAGATCAATTCTTCATCTGATGAAGATTCTGCTTGACGAACCAGTTCAGGCTGTGCTGTTTGGTGGGGTGGTGCCCGTGCTTTTGAAGCATATGCCATAAAATCTACCAGAGTCAAAGACAACTTAGGCTTTGACACGAGCTCGTCTTCTTCTGACTGCTATTATTTCTTCAAATTACGCCACTTCTTTGAGGATTTTCCTTCTAATGAAGGGGGTTTTGCTGTGGCAGAAATAGAAGAAGAAACAATTGGTTGATTCAATTGTGGTCATAAAATGGCATGAGTTCAGTTGATCGTTTTCCTGACCATCCAATCATCATATTTCTGTGCATTTTTACTTTTGAATTCAGGTCGCTCACCCTCTTCCTCTGGATCAGTAGCAGTAACACATGCTACCTGGGCTGAAGAACATTTCAGTTTTACTTGTCCAGAGTCCACCATCATTTGCAGGAGGTCTTTGAAGACAAAACAATCCTGAATAGTATGCCCCAACATCTGATAAAACGGGAAATAGTTGGGGAGGTCTTCATCTCCTTCCTTGTTCAGCCTTTTGGGCCTCGACAACTGAACCAGAATGTTTTCCAGAGCCGAGATGAAGTAACCAAGAACTTGTTCATTTCGGAAAGAATAAATTTTGTTCTTTAAATCCTCAAACTATTTCCACCTTTTATCTTTTTTATCATATTAATGAGTTATCCATTGTTTTTGACGCTCAAGAGGTGGAGCCCTTCGATATGATGAAGGTTTTTAAGTGGAAGTAGGTACAAGTGCTTGTTTAAGTGTAACTATAGAAGTCTCTACTTTCCCTATTATCCTTCCCGTAACTGATGGAATTACACGAGTTTTAGCCTTAGTCTTTATAGGAGAGTCTTTTATCTACTGAGCGATTGAAGTAAGGTCTCAAAACCCTCCTATGTATTTCACAGGGATCAACGATGTGCGTAATTCATCACACAAATTTGCCACACATATTGGAATAAAATCTTCTTGAGGGAGTGCTAAACTTACAGAATATGTTAATCCCTTCCAGCAAGCAATGAAATCTGAAACTCTTTCATTTTCCCTTTTTTTACAATTGGTAAGATCAAAAAATGTCTTCTTTGGTAATGTTGAGATAAATTGAAGAAGGAACCTTTGACAGAGATCTTCCCACCCAGTAATTGACCAAGATTGCAAACTTGTATACCAGACAAAAAAAGTTCCTTGTAATGACTGCACAAAACACCTGAGATTAACTTCTTCTTGTTGTTGAGGAGTTCCCATAATAGGATCACAGCGAGAAACAAAATCTGTTAAGTGTTGTTCTGGATCTCCTGAACCATTAAAAATTGGGAATGTGGTATTCGCAAAATTTGATGGGGGAGTAATTGCATCCACCCATTCAGGATAATCTCTCTTTTCTAATTTAACTTTTTCATGTTTTCCTTCCATAGCTTCCAACTGATTTGTTAATGACTCAACAGTAGTCATTAATTTTTGAGAAACATCTGGTTGAGCTTGTACCTAAGAAGGTGCAATAACTAGAGTTTGAATGGGCATGGTGACTGGTACTACCACTGATGGTAGTATTGTCAGTTGTTGTCGTGCATGACTCATAGGATTGGACCTGTGATGGTGTACTTTTAAAGGGGGTATTCTTGATCCATTCCAATATCTGCAACAAATTACCTTGATTGATTAACTCCATCGTGCTTAGAAGGAAGACTACCTTGAAGTAGTTCTGTATTTAACCACCTTAACTGCTTCATTTCTTCTTCTTGCTATGTGAAACTTTCCTCTAATGAGAGTGATTGGCCTTATCTAGAGGTAGGGTGGGATGTAACCTGACTTTTACCCTTTTCCTTGGCATGTGCCTTTCTGGAGTATGGAAGGGCATTACCTGAAGGAATGTCTTACCTCTGGGAAACCCTCTGGCTTCTGGTACACACACCTACTTCATTTTTTTCTGTGTGTATAGCCACTTGAACAGGAACTTCTTTATCTAATTCCTCTGAATGAGCCTCATATTCTGGGGGATCAGTGACAATGGAATTGATGACATTTATTGATGCATAACGCATTGCAGACCTTCTGTCTGTATTTTTGTGATACTATATTCTTCCATTTCCTTTATGAGACATTTCCTTTTGTTTGGTTGATCCCTCGGGAACTTCTTGATGAACCGTAATTTGGAGGTAATTTCTTGATAATTCGGCTCTATGTTCCTCTTGTGGCTTCTTCCCTAATCGAGAGAAGACTGACTTTCATTGAGGAAGAGATTGAGAATTTGAAAAAGTCCCAAATCCGGTGGACTGGGACTATTTCTGTTTTTCCTGATCAACTCCTTGAATCCTGTCTGTTGATCCCAAGGGTTGGATTAAAAGAGTCCCCATCCTGGAAAGATGAGGTGGCTCTTGAGCTACTATATCTAAAACTTTCTTAAAATCTCTCTTGATTTTTAGGATTTTAGTCTGGAAATTGGACGGATGCATCATCCTACATCTACTCAAATCACCTGGCTCAGATGACCATTGAATTATTTCTGACACCTCTGTCAACTAATGATGTGCATGCTCTAAACGAAAATCCTATTTGATATTCTCATTTTCTTAATGCAAGATTAATTTTACAACTTTTTCTTTATATGCCTAACTTTGGGAAGAATTAGTTGGGGCTTGTTCTTGAGAAATCCTTTGATTACACACAAAACCAGTTAGATGTGGTCAACAATGGGAAATAACATTGCATGAGACCACTTTTGGTGGGCTTTGTTGACTGGAGAGAATAGTGAAATGAAATGCTCCATGAACACCCCATCCCCTGATATGAATACCAGATGGGGCATTGGTAATTAACTGGTGCAACATTGTTAATGTGCCAAGGCATGTACACTAAAGGGATCTCTACTGCTTTTCAACCTTTGGATATCGGGAAACTAAGAGAGATGTCAAGTCAATTTGGAGTTGCATCCCTTCTATTACCTTAACATGATTTTTATATTAATCATAAGGTAATATTTTCTCTTTCAAGTGACAAAGAGTCTTCCATATGTTGATATGGATATCATGAATACAATCTTCTGTCAATGTTTCTGTAATATCATACTGAGAGTCATCCAAAGGCCAAAACATGACTAGTATTTCACCTTTCGCTAATTGTTTTCTCATATTCAGCACTTCCTCTTTGTCATTTGATGAAGATTCTTCTACCTGATTGGACCAAAGATGGTGCTTCTTTGTTGCTTCATCAGATTCAACAAGATTGTTAGAGAATTAATTTATCAAATTAGAAGATGAATGACCCAGGTGTGGTTTGGATAATGACCTACACCCCGGGCTATCTTTTGATTGAGAAAGCATTTCACCTGCCAACGGTAAGGCATCAGACATAACTGGCTTTGCATTTTCAAGTGCCTCGAGATAAGAGGGATTTCTCGTTACTGTATTTTCCATTGAAAAACTTTCTAGGCAATGCGAATTACTACTACAAAGAGGAATTTCATAGCTAAATTCATCATCACGAGGTGGACCACCATGGTGGGTTACAGCAAAAGATGAAACCTTTTTCTCCTTGGTCTTCTGACTACGCAGAGGGTTATCATGGATCTCATCTGAAGATGATACTTCGAGATTGACTGAATTTTCATGAATCAAGCCTTCATGAGGAAGTTTCTGATGAAGACCTTTGGGATTATTGTTGTTACTTCCAAAATCAAGAAATTAGAGAGTGGAATCTTGAGTTGCAACAGATAATTGTCTGAGGGATTCAAGAACTCCAGCATTGAGCAAGGCCTTATTGCAGATTGGCTCTTGATTTTTTAACTGTGCTAGGTGGGTATTTTTCTTAGATACCTTCTTACTCACTTTGGAAACCACTTGTTGACGAAAGTGGTTATTATGGGCAGGTGTATGTGCCTTCTCAGAAGAAATGGTCAGGTTAGGCTGACTATCTCCATTTAAATTGGGTGTATGTACCCGACTTGATTGTCCGTATGACATGGGGGAGTATGCCCCATGACCCTCTTGGAATAGAAAAGAGGTGTGTATCTACTCCTGGGTGACATGTTGATGAGTCAATCCACTGATAGGGATAGATTTGTGTTTCTTTCCTTGTGATGTCTCTGAAGTTGTTATAATATTCTGATAGGTATCCAGAATATGGGCAGGGATTGTCTTCTGCTCTTTCACCATTGTCAGAATGTGCTTGGTGACTTCAGCTGCCGGAACGGGAACATATGTCTATTCCATGTTTGGAGTAGGTGTGTGTTCCTGATCCTGTCCTCCTTTTCCTGGAATTGAATTCTGACAGTACTCATGTGGGGGGAAGAAAGTTGTGTTTGACTCTTGTTTTTCATTGGAGATTTCCAATTGACATCTCTAGGTGCTACCAAATGATATTGTTGGTTAGTTTGATGAATTTCAGGTGTATGTGTCTGCTGATTGTTCTCCATCGAATATGATTGATGAACTTTCTTCAATACTAGTAGACGAGACTGCTGACATAATTGATGAGTGTAAGCAGGTGTATGTGCCTGTTTATAGGTGGTCACCACATTTGGTTGGTGGGCTTCTTTGGATGCAGTCAGACGAGCTTACTGATTGGATGATGAATTATAAATAGGTGTATGTGCCTGCATATATTACTCTACTGGAATTTCTTGGCGGGATTGGTGTGTTACTACCAGACGAGTCTGCTGGGTAGTGAAATCAGGACGGACGGGTGTATATGCCCTCTCGTTGTTTTCCATCAATTTAGGTTTATGGACTTCTCTGGAGGGGTAAAAGGTAAGAACATACTCCCTATTGGCTGAATTTCACCTCTGACAGTTTGTCTTGCATGCTTGGGTCTGAGGAACCTAAGACAAACACCTAGAAGTGATACCCTCATCATGTTGAGGTTGCACTACCGCACGAGTCTGGTGGCAATTGTTGGTGGGATTCCTTGGGAAGGGATCCTGTATTCTTGAACTGAGGCCTTGAGTGACCTCTTCATTCACCTACCTATAATATGGGAGGGACTGGTTATTGTGTTTTGGGGATAACGACCCGAAATGGTTGGAGACGGTGGTTGGAACCACCTGTTTCTTGACCACTGGTTGTCGCTGTCTGGACAACCAGGGTGAGTTGTTAACTTGGAAGGCTTTTTGAGCAGCCTCTAGAGTCAGGATGGTACCATGTTGATGGTATTCCCTCACCAATGCATTTGAGACCTAGTGTTGAAGATGCTAAGTAGGTGATGTCATCCTTATAGCGGATGAGGATCCAGCAAGAGTAGTGGCCCAGGCATTCATAGGTGTGAACTTTAAAGAATCCATTCTGTGTTGTAGAGATATCATGGAAAAGAGTGCCTGTTTGATATAGCAGACATAATCAATATAGTTTTGTCCAGAATACATCTTTTGGATGATCACAAATGTCATTTATTTCTTTGTTGGCCCTCATATTGTGTTTAATATGGGCCTAACAAATAAGTAAAACATCATTTAACTTGGTTAAGGATTCACATCGGGTTCACCATTTTTTGTTTCTTCTGGAAATGGGGATAAATTTGTTTGTTTAAGGTTCAAACATTCCAATCGGTTTCTAATGGGTTTATTTTTAAAACCAGAAACACCCAGTGATTCTATATCCATTTTGACCTACTTTCCAAAGGTGGGTGCTCATAAGTTGTGGACCGATGAGGCTTAAGAATTTTCATTGGTCGAGAGGATGGAAGTTCAGGCTCATCACACCTTTTTGGGGGGAATTATTGCCTACTCCGGGACTCCCTTATAGATTTAAGTTATGTTCACGAATCCTTATTAATTCACTAAGCATGTAAATGAGTTTTCCTTTATATTTTGCAATAAATGATTGGTATTAATGGGATTTAGAGAATCTTTTATATGTATTTTAGGTTCTTCATCGATAGAGAATCATCCGTATGTATTAGAGATTCTTAGTCAATGGTATCCTTCAATATATTATATAGAAATATCTTGGTCATTATGATGAACATACTAGTTTTAAAGCCACTCAGTATGGCACTTGAAGTTTATTGTCATTCAAAAAGACAGGGATTATTTCAGAGTTGGAATCGTACCCGTAGATGGGCTACCTACGTATCCTCATTAAAAAGGAATCAGAACCCACGTAGTTTGATAAGCAGGATGGGGTTTATTCATGTTTAATGGCCCAAAATAGATGTCATGATTACTTCTAAACTCTAAGCTCGCGTGAGTCATGCTCGGTGTGAGAAACAAGAGGTATCAGTAGACTTTACAATGATGCCACGAAATATGCAGTCACAAGAAATGATGTAGGGCTTACGTATGTATGACTACCCAAGTAGATGAAGACCAGGACTTACTTCAGAAAAGAAGCCCAGGAGCAGGTTCCATAAAGGTATTTGTAATTTATAGAGATTTAGAGTTTTAACCTGGGGCTTACTCCTAAGGAGGATTCCCCAAATTAAAAGGTACTTAAGATTGGGTTTTATTTCTGAGAAGGATGCCCTGATCAAAAGAATTTAAGATTGGGGCTTACTCCTGAGAAGGATGCCCAATTTTAAAGGACACTATGGCTGAGGTTTATTCCTGAGAAGGAGGCCCAGATCAAAAGAATTTAAGATTGGGGCTTACTCCTAATAAGGATGCCCAATGTTAAAGGAAACTATGACTGGGGCTTACTCCTAAAAAGGAGGCTCGGGTTAAGGGGACTTGTAACTTGGGGCTTACTCCTGAGGAGGTGCAAACCAAGGGAAATTATGATTGGGGCTTACTCCTGAGAAGGAGGCCCAAACTAAGGGAACTTGGGGCTTACTCCTGAGGAGGATTCCCTAAATCAAAAGATCTTATCATCTTAAAGGATGAGGTGATATGGAGGAAACCTCTAACTGTGGTGAAATAAAGCTTGTAAGTAATGAGGTTTTAGGAGAGGTTCTCATAGAATTCCTTTCAGATAAGGAAGACAACAAAAGAACCATGCCATAAATGGATTTGAAAAGGGGTTTTAGGGATAATATCTTGAATAGGAGAGGTGAACGGGAGAGAGGCACAAAAATGAAGTTGGCATGCAAGTGTTGGCCATGCAAGTCATTTGGCGCACAAGTCTTGGCTGCGCAAGTGTACTTGTGTGGCATGGGTTCACCTGGGTGACGAAGAATTTGTAGGGTAGTCCGTAGAACCCACATATTTTTACAATATTTTCATATCAAATATTTTACATTCTTTGTCATCCGTATGCTTATTTTGTTTAAACATTTTCTTACTACAAAATTTATTTGTGAGGTTGAAGAATATATAGGGTAATACTTGGGCGAGACTTAACTGAAGCCTTTAGTAATATCCTAAGATGTTTCCAAAAGGGTGGCGTGCAAGTTTCATTGAAAGGGTAGGGAGGCACGCAAGTGTTTCCACTTTTAAGGAGATTTGGATACTTAGGCGTGCAAGTGTTGATGAATTCTAAACACTTAGACCTTATCCTACACCTTCAAGTCTTCCATTCTAGGTAAAAAGTTACCTTATAAGTTTTCAGAAGAGTTGAGTTGAAGACTTGGGCGACCAGATCTTGAATCTGATTTTTGGAAAATTCATCCCTCAAATGGGGGGCCCATAGGGGTTATTTATAGGCCACCGTGCACCTTGGGTGAAAATCAGATAGGGCGTGCAAGTGAATTGTGTAGCACAATCCAAAATGAGCTCCTGGTCCATTCCTTGGTCATTTTTTTTTTGATTTTCTTCAAAAGGTGACCCTCTTTGTGCTTAAGGTATTCCCCGTTGCCATTCGTTGGACTCTGTGACGAAAATGAGTGTCAATAATCTAGGAGGAAATGATTTGGTATTTTGGAGACCCAAAGGATTCCTCTCATCATCCAAGAAGTTATAGAGGTCCCTATCCTCATAAGGGGGTCAATGATGAAGGAAAAGTTCTACCCAAGACTCCTCCTCCCCTCAACGGCAAGCTAAATGATGGACGATCATTTCAAGGGAGCTACAAATACTTTGGAGGGAGTTCTAGAACTTGTTATTTTGTTGGTTTTGTGTAATTTGTATATTAAATATTTCACTTATGTTTAATTTGTATTTTATTCTCCTCTGAATATATTTATTTTGTTATAATTAAGTGAAACACTTTTTATTTCAACATTTATTAGATTGATATTTCAAGTGGTAATCTTGGGATGTTCCGATTGTAAAAGACAAGAATCTTATTTCTCTCACACATACATAAGATTTCAGTATGCTTTGGTAGCCATTTTTTATATGTTTTAGAACCAAACCTTGATAACACTATTTTTGTATCAAGGTGTGATTCTTTGAGCATCGTTTTAAGGGGAAAGAGGGAAGTCCAGATCTTGACAACCCTCAACCAAAGGATTACATTAAACCATATAAATTTTTTAGAAAAATTAACTATCCAATATTTGTAGTGAACTTGAAATGATCTCCTTATCTCATAATTTTAAAACACCACCTTTATTTATCAACTATTAAATTCTTTAAATTGATTCATTTTCTTAAAATGGTTTTCAACCCCCCCCCCCCCTCTTTTGTTCCTTTTTATTAAAAAATCACACTATAAACCATCAAATATCCTTGAGATATGACCTAGGGTCTTCCCTATACTATAAATCAACCTTAAAATCATAATCAATTTTATGTGTCATGATAATGCGGTCAGTGAAAAAAAAAGAATTTTATCATATCATGTATGAATGGTGCTTCATGGGATTGAGCCATGAGTCAGAATTAGGAACCCAATATTGGTCTTGAATCATTTTCCTCAATATTCAAGTCACGATTCCATAGATGGCTCATTATTCTAATTCCAAATGAAGGAGTTATGTCCAAAACTAGATCTGATAATATTATTATTATTAATTTCATTATTATTATTATTATTATTATTATCTCCCCTCCCCATCCCTCTCTCTCCATTGAACATAGTGGGGGAGAGTTTCATATAGCCAATTGTGCATAGGTTTCTTCCACCAATCACCTCTCACAATCTCCTTAGGAGAGGAGATCACCACCATTGTTGTCGCCCTAAACTACCACTACTACCTACGCCACCTCCATCATGGGATTACTCCATGGAACTATCACCATAAATACCTCAACTATTACTAGATTCATCTCTCTCTTTCATCACCTCAACTGCAACTGGTTCCATTTCCCTGCACCCCACCGTCCATCACCGATCGATTTGTCATCAGCGGCCAAATTCTGGCCACTCGACCTGATCAGGAAACGTCACCCATTATATTGAACCTCCTCCTTTCCAAAGAGTGTTCAGAAACACTCAATATGAAATCCAATACATTTACAATCTCCCATCACACTATATCACACCTCAATCATGCTCTCAACCCTAAATCTAGGCCCTATAAAATGATCTAATGTGCCAATGATTGATTTCACAATGATTGGTTTTTGGGTATTCATCAAACCACAATCCAAAGAAATACCAGTGATGAATCCCTAAATAATTATGCGATAAAAACACAAAAGAAAAAAGTGAGAGAAAATTTAACCATTGTTCAGGTTAGCTTCCAATTATTGATGAGGGAGCTAGTGATCGTAATGGGTAAATCAAGAAACCACAATTAAATAATTAATTGGGTTCATATGAATAATGGAATTCATAAAAAATAAAAGAAGATAAATTATAATACATGCTTAACAATAAAATAAATGATGAAAATCCATAAAATAATGATCTTACCTCGATATTGGGTCATTTATTAGTGAAGATCATGTCTTCTGGAAAATAATAAAATGATCTCATTGTGTTTGTCATCTATCTCAAGATCCCCCTAGACCGTTCATCATCATTGATCCATGTTCTCAATCCCCCAATAGATCTCTCCTCCTCCTCCTCTCTAATATCTAATAGTTATGTGGATAACCCTAGAGATTCATAATAATAACATATTTATAGGTATTATTTAGTGTTAGAATTATTAAATAAATAAATTTATTAATTTATTCAATGCACCCTCCAACGAACGCCTTCCATAGAATATATAACACTAACAAACCATATATTGTTCATAGGGTAAATACCACATTAAAAAATCAATTGTGGTCTCATATTTCCAATATGTGACTCCATTTAGGAGATATTACATTATTTCTAGAAAAATTTCCTATGAATGATAAAATATATATGATATTTTTATTATAAATATACTAAGGCTAACCAAGACTCAGAAGCTCATCCCATCTCAGCACTTGGATATAAAAATATTATTTAGAATACTCCAAAGTCTTACATGGAAAAAATAGAGTCTTCAAACTCTCCCCACCTTCAAGTATTTTCATCCTGAGAAGAAAAAACCTACTCAGACAGGTGAGTATGTTGAGCTTGTGACTAGGTTTCTCACTCTCATGATCTCTCTTAAAGGTTCTCATGTTGTTAACAAACATGCACCCAAGGAAAACACTTTCCCATGAAGTTATTATCATATTGGTTCTCAAAATCCACCATGATACTCAAACACCTTGAAGAGTTAAATATACCCCCAACATCCATCTTATCCAGATCAACATCATACAATGAGTTTTTCAAGATCCACCTCAGCTACAATGCATGGAAAACATGAAGAACCCATTCTAACTATGATCACTAGGTTAAAAAATATTCCACCTCACTAACCTATTGTAGTAATTGGAAAAGTGTCTATGATCCTTAGAGATAGCATGTCATCCTGACCAAATCCTCATAATCTTCAACAATGTGAGATCTCTTGGAATACATGATCTCCTTGTTGAACTCCAACGGCCATGATCATCGATCCAAATAGGACCGTGATGTCTCTAAGAATTCCTCATTATCCCATGGATGAACAAAACATTTCACAACCATTGTTAGAACCAACACTAGGACCACAAGTGCTATCTCCCACTGGATCCAACCAGTATAGTGGTGGACCACAAGTTCTACCATACATGACCATAAACAATTCCACACTAATGTTGGAGTGGTAATTACTATAATACTCAAAATCCACTGATGGTAGATGACCCTCCCATCCATGTCCTAGAACCAACATGAAAACCTAAATTATGTACACCAAAACCTAAATGGTCTGTTTTACCTAGCCATCTATCTGGGGTAGAAACATTTTACTCAACCACAACTAATTCCAAAAGGCCTCTAGCATCCTCTCCATAATCATGATGTGAAGTGAGTATCATGGTATGAAATTATCATCAAGGGAATTCCATGAAGCTAGACTACCTCTTGTATGAATAGGAATCACAAACTCTCTACTAAGATATACTCTTGGATGGTTGGGTAGTGGGACAAATTAGAAATTTAGTCTATGATCACTCAGATAGATTCATGGCCTCTTGTTGCTCATGGAATCCCCCATCATGAAAACCAAAAAGATACCATCCCATTTCCACTTACATCCAGTCACCTCATCCTCCACCTATAGGTATGTGATACATCATGTGATAAACTAAGAAACAAGTTACAACATCCCTAGACACCAAACTTGATTCCAAAGGATCCCCAATACATCCTCACCTCCACTTAGATGAGCTGATAAGGGAAAATTACATCCTCGTCACCTCCACTCATTGCATGATTGGTGTCATCATTCATCCTCTAACAAAGATTATGTGCTCCCCACCTTCATAAATTCCATCAAGGACATGCCCAGTGGATATCCGGTCATGAAAGATCTCACAATCGATATCTCAAAGTTGTGCCTCCCTAAATCACATAATATGAATTATAAAAATCATTTACTGGAGATACATGACACTATCCTCACCCACAAGGGTCGACTGCAAAGAGGTCAACTTCTCTATCACCTCACTCTAAAATATCAGATGGAAAATTTTTCTATTATCATGTCCAAAACTATTCTCAAGTGTATCATGTATTCCTACTTGGAAAATAATAACACTAGGATGTCATGAAGAATACTACCCCAAACTAATCCAAGAAATGTTAAGGATCTGATCCAAAAGTGTCACCAACATTATTGGGGAATCCAGCATGCCAAAGGGTATTACCAAGCACTCAAATAAACCATAGTGGGTTAAAGAATCCACCCTCGTTACACTGTCTTCTCTAACATAAAGATGGTGATAAATCATCCTGATGTAAAAACTCCAAGAATCACTTTTCTTCAATCCAATGTTCAATGAATTCATTGATTCTTGGGGTGGATACTCCTCTTTAACAGTCAACTTGTTCAGGTGACATTAATCCAAACCTAAACTAAAACTATAATCCACCTCCTAGGAGAACAACACAAGACTTTCCATGAGAACAAACTAATTATTATGAATCCATATCCCTAAAAATAATCCAACAATACCTTTATCACTCACAGCTCTATGGGGTCTTCAGATATGCTGGCGCAAATATTGGGTTATCACTAGGTGAAAGTCTATACAGAAAAAAATCTTATAGAGTTAATCCTATCACATCCTAAAGTAATATTCCCTATCACCTCTCCAAAATCATAGTAAACTAAAATTTTACATCATTTACTACCCCAAGGGTCATACTATCCAATTGATAATAAATCGGTTTCATCCTCCTGCACATAAGCTCATCCTTCTCTTCCTAAGATTACTCCTTACCAAAAGAGGAAAACTTCATCCCATAACTCAGAAGCACTGAAACCCTCAATGGTAAAATTTATATGATTTTATATGGTAAGAAAACAATCCATACTGAGGTAAACATTGTAGGTTCACACAACCACTATGATAAAACTCCACATGAGGATCTCTCTCCTCCTGGAGTTAGGTCATGCTATCAGAAGTGTGCAATCACTGATCCTCTCTGTAGGAGCCTCTAAACACAAGGGTTGAGATAAATGGATCTATTGGAATTTATATTCCTTTAACATGGTATATTTACATGGAAAAGTGGCATATTAAAATGTACCAAAATTGAAACTAGAGTAGAGAAGACACAATTCATGCCTCTAACACACTCGGAGTCTTTAGGTAACAATCCTTTTATGCTTGAATACATCTTTCCCTTACCACTTGTTCACCAAAACTATGGATCACTCTAACACCTTCACATAAAAACTTCCTCAAACACACAAGTAAAGGGAACTCATCCATCAAACCTTGACACTATTCATTTTGGGCGGCACTAACTCATCTGCACGGTTTAAATATCATTATAAGAACACATCTTGGTGGGAGAAATTTCCCTCTTTATTATGTTCCAAGATCCAAATCAAGAATCAATAACATCAAGATCTACCAATTCCCCATGTCAACTTGGATAATTATTTCTTCTAGGACCACTGTTGAGAGGGGTCCTAACAGAGTGGGATATTCGCACCATAGGTTCGTGCCAATCCTCTACCACCTGAGAAGGGGGTATAGCTCACCATGAAATCTAGGTGGTATATACCTTCAGAACCTAAAATGTGAAAGTAAAATAGGTTTTTAATCTATTGGTACCTTAAAAAACTGATTCTCCATGAATAAGACTGGTTGTATGTACAACCATCCAGTCATTCAGGTTCCACACAAGCTGGAAAACTCAGAACACCACCTCGAGTTAATCCTCCACTACCAGAGGGATTAGATCACCATGAAACCTTAGAGATCTCAATCACTAGAACTTATGTAATGAACTAAACCTATGTTTTCCATCATATTTTCCTTATTGATTCATTGACTACTCAACATGTGAAAAATCATTCACCCAGAGTACTAGAGGTGGGTCCATATGCTGCTCAATAGGTGGTAGAACTGCTCAGTGCCTGCCTAGAAGAAACACCTCATAAAAGGGTCCTTGAACCATAGAATCATCACTCAACTGGTCATCTTCATGACACAATCTCTAAATCATGGTTATCTTTCATCATAGAGACAACTTTAAAGTTTTCAAGATGTACCACAGTCAAATAGAATATCTAGGGAGATGACTCAAAAAGTACATTCACCAATAGTTTGAAACCATTGGTATAGGTCCCCAAACCATTGGTATATCCTATACTAATGGTTTGGGAAGCCTTTGGGTGATTTGGAATGGGGAAATACCTATCCCGATAGTTTGGAGAAAACCGTTGGGAAAGACCAATCCCAAAGGTTTGAAAACCATTGGTATAGGTCTTTCCCAACGGTTTTCCAAACCGTTGGGATAGGTCTTTCCCTATGGTTTTTTCAAACCATTGGGGTAGCTATATATATATATATAAAGTTTTAGTGGAGGTTTGAACCCACAACATCTACGTTATATATCAATGACTTTACCACTATCCTATAGTTTCATTTGTGAATATATTTGGACAAATATATATGTGTGTGTGTGTGTGTGTGTGTGTCTAATTTATATATTGATTTATTTGAAGATATTTGATAAATGTTCTCATAAAAAATAAGGTTAACTATACCAATGGTTCTCAAAATCGTTGGGATAGTCCTTTCCTAACGGTTTTGAGAACCGTTGGGATAGGTACCCACCCTTTCCGAACGATTTTCCAAAAATTTTGGGAAATTGGTCTCAAAGTACCCTTTCTCAATGGTTTTCCAAAACCATTGAGAAAAGTGGACCCTTTTCCAATGGTTTGGGAAAATTGGTCTCAAATTACCCTTTTGGGCCACCCAGTTCTTTGGGTTAGTAGAGCTTTTGGGCCACCTTTAAGGCCCTCGAGCCACCTTAAGGCCTTCGGGCCTCATGCAGTTTCCCCAGAAATACTACAAAAAAGGAGCAGCCCCAGATGAGGATTCAGAGCAGGTGAACTCACCAGAGCAGAACCAAATAGATTGTCAGAATGAGAGGGTATGGGTATGCCATCGGTACCAGCCTGTGCTTGCACAGGAAGCCTATCCAGACGGTCATGCAAAGGTGGAGAGCAACTATCATGATGCAGATGCTGGGGAGGGGCAGTTCCTTGTAGATAGTCAGGTTGAATTCCCTAAGACCTTCGGGTCATGTAATCTCCTAAGCCTACGGGCCTTGTTATCTCTGAGCCTATGGGCCTTGTAAGGGTTCCCCCTCATCCCTTGAAAGGGGGGTTATCAAAATCAATAAAAATGAAGGCCTTCGGGCCATTCAGGCAATAGTTGTGGAAAAACCATTGGGAAAAGTGGACCCTTTCCCAATAGTTTGGGAAAACTGTTGGGAAAAGTTTCCTCAATGTACCCTTTCCCAATGGTTTGCCTAAACCATTGGGAAAATTGGCCTCAATATACCATTTTCCAATGGTTTTGGAAAAATTGTTGGGAAAAGTGGACCCTTTCCCAACGATTTAGGCAAACCGTTGGGAAAACCGTTGAGAAAAGTGGCCTCAAAGTACTCTTTCCCAATGGTTTTGGAAAAAACCGTTGGGAAAAGTGGTGTCAAATTACCCTTTCCCAACGGTTTGTATAAACCATTGGTATAGATGCATTGGTATAGGTAGTATTTCTAGTATTTTATATTGCATATACCATTTTTTCCCTACAATAAATGTATCAGTATTCCAAATTAACAAGTGGGTAGTCAAATTCCTGGTGTATGGATACATCAGCCACCACACCAACACCGGGTTCCCTATACTAAAATTCAAATTCAAGACACTCCGACATTATTTCCCTAAGTTCCCAACCAATCATCATCATGGGTCTATATCTACACCAACCTAAGGATGAACCACCTTTGATACCACTCTACCGTGACTTGACCCACTGGGGCCCACCTGGACGGCAATAAGCTGAGTGTGAAAACCCCAAGTCCAACTCCAATAAGTCAAGGGCTAGAGACAAGAACCAAGTATGCATTATACTAAAATGGGATGTCTTAGACTGAAGTACTTGTATGCACACACACAACCAACTCCATGAAACAGTGTGGAGGTATAATAAAATATTAAACATCTAAAGTGTAGACATTGTATACAATAACCTATAAGAAATACATATCAGAGTACAGTAGCATAATAAAAATGGTATAAAGGGTAAAATACATGTCTAACTATAAATATAGGGGGAATCCAAAATGATAAAAATTGTAAAGAGTATAGTGGGGGAGATCTTGGCTTCAAATCCTAGAGTTTGACCACCGAACAGAGTTAGTTTCACCATGTACTTATATGCTCCACTAAACTGTGTCCACCATAATAAATGATAATATATTTTTAGACTTTATAAGATATAAAAAAGTGTGGTAAAATCTATTATAGGGGTGATTATATACATATCCAGTAGGACACCCTAAAATCACCAAGCACAGAGCATCAAGAGAGACTAGTCATCTCATTACCAACAAGTCATATCAATCAAAATATGAGACAATAACCATAATCATAATAACCCAAATATGCTCAACAAGAATCCAAAACGAAGAGAGAAAGGGGATTTCCATCTCCACAACCCAACTAAGAATGATGAGTCGACCTGTAGCCCCAAATATCCATCTCATATGCCCAGTATCGTGGGAAACAACATATGAATCTATGTAGAGGATCCAAACCTCACCATTATTCTCCATAGTCAAGGGGTCACACTCTCTAGCCATGAATACCATGTAACATCACCAGAATTTATGTAGAGGGGCCCACACTTCTCCACTATGCTCCATAGTCGAGGGATCCACAACTCTAGTAAAGGAATCACTCCCTTATATAGCTTGAAGAGAGAAAATTTTCACTCTATAGGTAGGGGAATCATTCCCAATGTAGTATAGGGAGTACCAGATCTACCTATGTAAAGAGTATGGGGGCCCACTCTCAAGCATGATAGGGAAGTACCGACCCTAGAATCTCTCTAATGATCACACCCGGTCACTATAATCTATCAAGAATCACTAAAATAATCTTCATTCTCAAAACACCTCACATCATTTCTTTGATGCCAAAAATAGAGGCCACCATCAAATTCTACATGAAAAACTACTCAGGATATGCCACTTGAAATCCAAAGTGAGAGTCTAGAAAAGGCCTAAAAATTCATGAGACTCACCATCGGTCTAACAGGATAGAATTTAAATCCTTTTATATGTCACCAAAAATGTACATTAATAGAAAAACAGATCATTCCATTGTGATCCTTGTGAGAAATCACTCAGGATAGGCTATTTACTTTCCCAAAACGAACACCAGGTGAAAAAATGCAATGTATCACATATAAAGGGAACATTTTAGGCTTGATCCAATCTAAATTAGGTACCAAACATTGGTCTTGAATCAGACGGCCCAATGTCAGGGTCACAATACCATAGATGGCTCATTAATTTGATGTCAAACAAATGATTTAGATCAGAAACTAGATCTGATAGCAGTAGTAGTAATAATAATAATAGTAGTAGTAATAGTAATATTACTATTATTATTATTATTAATTATTACTATCTCCTCCCCCCATACCTATCTCCCTATCATGCACAGGGGGGAGGGTTTAATTCACTCGATCATGGGTAGGCCGCCACCGCCAATCACCGCTCTCCGTCACCATAGGGGAGGAGCTCGTTGCCACCGCCCTACACTACCTCTGTCATGGGATACCACTATGGACCACTCACCATCGCCACCTCAACCGTGATTAGAAATATTACTAGTTTTCACTACCTCAACCACAATCGGTCCCATCACCTTTCACCCTACTATAAATTGCTTCTTAATCCATCATCGGTGGCCAGATTCTATCAACCTGGTCTGCTCAGTAAATTCCACTCATCACGTCGCACCTCCTCCTTGCTAAACTGTGGTTAGAAACCCTAAATCTGACCTCTAATCCATTTTTGATCTCCCATCACACTGTATATCACCCTGATCATTCTCTGGATCTCAAATATAGACCCATGGAAATTATCTATTGAACCAATGATTGATTGTGAAATGATCAGTTTTTGGGTATTCAATGAACCACCAGCCAAATAAATACTAATGATAAACACATGAAGAATGATGTGATAAAATAAATAAAATAAAAAAGTGAGGGAAAGTGTGACTATTTTTCAGGTTGGATTCTATTTTTTGATGAGGGAATTATTGGTATCAAGGGGTAAATAAATAATCCATAATTAAATAATTAATTAAGTTCATAAGAATAATGGAATTCACCAAAAATAAAAGTATATGAATTATAATTTGTGCTCAATATTCAAATTAAGGGAGAAAATCCATAAAATAATGTGTCCTACCTCAATATTGGATCATTATTGTTAAAGATCACATTCAATAGAGAATAAGAAGATGATCCTATTGTGTTTTTCATCCATCTCATGATCATCCTTGAGTGTTCATCATCATTGATCCATATTCATGATCCGCCAATAGATCTCTCCTTATCCTCCTCTCTAATCTCTCAGGGTTATGAGGATAACCCTATAGATTTTTCAAAATTATGTATTTATAGGGATTATTTAGGGTTAGGGTTATTAAATAAATTAATTAAATAATTTATTCGACACACCCACCAATGGATATCTTCCGTAGAACATCCAACATCGACCAACCTTATGTTGTGAATAGGTTAAAACTTGTATTCTAGAATCAACGGTGGTCTCATATTTCCAATTTAAGACTCTGTTCATGAGATATTACATTATTTTTTATAAAATTTCACATGTGTGATAAAATATATTTAATTTTTTTATTATAATCATATCGTGGATCACCGGGTATCATAATCTCATGCCATCTCAGTGTATAGATCTGAAAATATTACTTGTAATATTCTAAATATTTACAATGAAAAAAAAAATTCATTACATTAGAGTCCAATTATCTAGAATCCAGGGAAATATGAGAGTATAAGTAGAAATATTTCTATCCATATCCTAGGGGAATAACCTAGGAATATAATGTATCTCAATACATCTCAAAGTTTAAGGTTTCCTTCCCAAATAATCTCATGTAACACATTGGACATCAGTCAAACTCATCCCCCAATCCGAGTTCAACCACTCAAATTCACATATTTTCATTATCGTGGCTATAACAAGCTCAAATCATTGATTTAGGTTCTAAGTAACACCCATAATCATCACTAATAATTTTCCAAATTCCCTTATAGGGTCAGCATGCCACTAGGGATCCCACTAGAGTCCCTTAAATCTCATAAAATATGGGTACCCACCCTAGGAAACCTAATATGACACATTTCTTGGGTCTACACCCATCACTTGAAGGGAATAGTCTCCCTCGAAATTATAAAAAAATCCTTGATGCCTCAATCCCATCTCATTTCCATGTCACTCTATGTTGGACCAAATACCCAACCTATCTTTTAAACTTCCGAGGGTCTACCCACCAAAGTAATCAAATTTCATTGGGGGAGGAATTCTTGGCCCATGGTTATCTTAATTATCCCTAAAGAATATAAAGCCCCTCAAGGAACCCACATGGACAATCCCTAGGTTTTCTATTTATACTCATCACTCACCATAACCTAGAGTTCTCTGAGGAATCCTATGCTAGGGAAACTACATCATGTTCATTTAATTTAATCAATACCTCTTAGGGTCTAAGTGACTCAATACATACTGATATAATCAAATACTTTACCATCAATGATCAAAGTGGTCAATCCATTTCTCAAGGTCCCTCGTGGCCTTGGAAATTTTTCAATTCATATATAGGTATTTAATTTTAAATTACAAAAAAAATCATTTATCAATAGGAGTCAGCCTCCCTCAACGATGAGACCACATATCACACACATGAATAAAAAACCATAATAATAATGGGGTATGTATGTGATAACACCTACATTAATTGAGAATCCATTTACTTTTAAATTCACCACCTGGAATCTCTTATTTTTCTCTTCCAAGACCATTTGACCATCATCAATTACCCAAGGCTTGGGTGCTCCCAATGCTCCAAAACTAAAACAAAATGCATGAAAGAATACCAAAAATCACTCCTTGTATTCTCCAAAGAAAAATCCCTCATCAAAAAAGTATGCATAGGCATATGAACATTGTACTGGGACATCCTGTAACTAGGTTGCATAAAATCCCTATAAAAAATTGGTTGATTCCATTATGCTATAGTGGAATTAGTTCCAAAATTTTAAATCCCCAAAAAAATACACCCAAAAACATCCCCATATATAGATATTCAAATGGAGGAAGAGGGTAGGAGTGGCTAGATTAAAATATTACTTCCCAAGTCCTCTTATTTCCCTAAAATGAAGGGGGAATTCCCCTATAAAAAGATGGGTTTTCCCTCATTTTAAAAAATCCACCTGGTGAAATTTCACAGTGTGAATGTATTTTTTACATTGTAAATTTTTGGGTAGTGGACCTTACCTTTAGGTTATCCCTATTTCAAACCCTGAACACACCTCATAAAAATCATTCATAGCATGGATCCTCTTTCACATCGTGAAGGGGTTACTAGTGCTATTTTCAGTAGCCTCATCCACCCTTCCCTTCTCCATCTTCCTCTCAAACACCTCAGACATCCACCAAACCTAAAGACCCATCCAAAAACCTCTTTTATGGATTTTAAAATTCTCATAACACTAGTCTGAGTTCTGGTTATCAAAAAACCAATCCCCTAAATCAAAAAATTAATCTCCCCTAAAATTTCACAACTCATCTTGATATGGGGTATTACGGCAGGATAATTGATATAGTTTTCATTTACCTTGAATTTGAAATATGTTGGTTTATGATCTTGAATTAAGTAGTTAATTATGATTTATAAATATTATGTGTTAGAATTATAATGTAATTGAGGTCTCTCTTGAGTAAAGTATCCATGGGTAGAGGGACTTTGGGTCTGATTTCTCATTGGTCTAGAGGCTTATTCCTTGTCTATAAAAGTATAGGTTGTAAATATATCACTCTAAGCTTACTATTTTACTATGGGTATTATTTATTTCATATGATTTTAATCTTTTACATGAGATTATTTCATGTACCATATGCATGGGATGCATTTTTATGTGTACAAATATAGTTGGGTTTTAATTTGAGTTAGTAACACAAGTTATGGATTGTGTAAAGGGTTATACATCAATATGGTTTGAATATATTGTTTTATAGGAAGGAATAAAATTACAAACTAAATATTTATAATCTTGTATACATGTTAAGGGGATAAAATGATATAATTTGGTGAGATTAAATCCCTATTAAAATACTATATTCTAGATTACTTCTAAAAGTGAACACCCATTAAGAACTCAATCATCCAACCAGGTAGTTTCATGTTAAATTTGAGTTTCCTTGGATTATCTTTTATAGGTAGAGAAATTAATGAGGTGAGACTAAGAGTTATGTGCCTCATTTTTAGTGTTTTATTAAGGTTACACTTAGCTGGGAAACCCTTAGGAGGGATACTAGAGAAATGGTTTTGATTTTATCCATATTATGGATTGGATAAAGATTTTTTCACTAAAATTTACTAGATTCATATATGATATGATTAGCATGATAGACTGCCTAAATAACTAAGTTTTTAGATGAACACTAAATTGTAATCATTAATTGGTGAAATATGTATCTTGGACCACTAATAGATATAATGTATTTTAAAAGGGGGTCATCATTTTAGGGAGTACACTTTTAATAAAATTCTTTATTAAATTTATGTAAAACATGATACTAATATAATAAAAAAATTCTATTTTAGATCAATAATATCATATAACTTAACCTCAAGATGAATAAAATAAGATTCTTGATGTAAGTATCTTCCTAAGACTATAAAATTAAGAAAATTATTAAGTAAGAAAAATTATTTGTGTTAGAGAAACCCCTTCATGAGTAACCAACTATTGATTTTTTTCAAAAAAAAATGCATCTAGATGATTATAATAAGCATATAATTATTCACTTAATGTTTTATAATAGTTATTAATTTATTAAAATGAATCTATTCACTAATCATATATTCAATATGATTGGATATTCTAGTGACTTGGAGAGACTAAAGATATCCTTTAAAGATTTTTCTGGATATGAAATTAATTATGTATTCGTTATTTGAAATTTCCTAATAATATGAATGATTTAAAGAAAATTTTACCCCATTTTCTCAAATTATTGAGGATGGATAAATTGGGAATGTGATTTCCAAGTTTTGGTGTTGTGTTGATAGTAAAAGTTGGTAATATCTAAAATTAAAACAAGAAAAGTTTGTTGAAAAGTAAGAAAAATGTTTCTTCATGTATCCAATCAATGTCATTGAAACCTAAAGGAGGTATCAAGAGAGAGTGAAAATGCTTCCATATGATGGAATTTTCTGAGATACATAAATGGTTTTAAGAAACTCTATGGAGAGTTTATGTCACATTTCAGAGTTATAGAAATCAATTCTTCAATTTTAGAGGGTATATGATAAAAAAATTCTAATTTACAAATGTTGTGAGTGTATAGAAGTACAATGTCAATGAATAATTTATGGAACATGTAGTTTTTATTAAAATGATGAAGCAAAGGGTTATTAAATCATGACATTTAATTTAAAGTAATATATCAAGATCATATGGATCAGAATAATGGATGTGTATTTCCATATTATTTTTGTTATACGATAACTGAAGTTGTTTATTAACAAAGTAGTTTCTATGAACAATATAATATTATGGATTCAATACAAATGGTTTATGATTTATTGGATTATATAACATGTTTTGAGATGAATATAAGGATAAAAAATTATCTAGAATAAATTTTTTATCTATATGTTTATTAAAAATGATGGATTTTTTTCCATTAGTGGAATATTTTAAAATTAGTCTTATTTTTAAAAAAAATATCCAACACATTGAATACCATATATGATATAGATATAATGGATTATTTTTTAAATATTTTCACTTGAGGAAATAAGTGTTATTTCCTAACATAAATTAAGTTTTTGTATCTTAGCATGATATTATGAAGAAGAAAAAATGTATATAGTTTCTAAGAGGGTAGTGGGAGTATGTTTGGACTTAGTGAAGTTCAAAATTTAATAGATAAAGGATTATACCAATCAAAATATAAAGTGAATATCACTTAATATCCTAAACTTTTTAGGGTTTTTTTGTAAAAGATTAATGTAAATAGTTACATTAATTTCCAATATATTTCAAGGAAAAATATTTATGGAAAAGTTATAAGCATGATGGTGATGATGTACTTAGAATGAGTTATAAGTAGGAAATGGAAGTTATTAAAATCGTAAAATATTATGGTGTTAAGTAAAGGAGTTTTAATACTTGTTCAAAGAGTTGAAAATTAGGAATATGAATCCTAAGTCTCGCTATTTATAAAATCAGCTTACATCATAGATGTTACTCACTAAAGAGTTTAGTGGGAGAGTTTGATTAGATGGTCACATGGAGATATGCAAATAATTGCATAAAGATGTAATGAGTTTGATAAAACCCTAAAATTATAGAAAACATAAGGTCTATCTGGTAGTTTATTATATGTGATATGTTTAGAAAAGTTTGTATGTATTGTTTTTTTAGTATTCTTAAAATTTTTCATGAATATAAAAATGTATCATGTTATAAAAAAGGAAATCTCCACTTTATTATTCTTTCATTTTGGATACATATACACATGAAGTTAAATGATAATTGACCTCTCAAAGTAAAACTTTAAGTTATCCCAAACCCTATGTTTGTCATAAAGTATTATAGGTTGTGTTGAAATATTAAGTTTGTCATTAATATGATTCTTGTATTAGGATACAAAATATGCTTATGAGGTATAAAATGGGTTTTTTGCATTGGATAACCCATGAAGTATACCACATAAAGTATTATACACTATGTATTTGGTATACTAGGGGTTCATGGTTCATATTTGGATTTACCCATACCTAATGTTGGTGATATACCTATCATGAGAACCTTCATACTTTGTAACCTTTATTATGCAAGCCTTGAGAATTAGGTGATCAGGGGGTGGTTAGGTATGTTGTTGATCATGTCATCAGTTATAGCTTAATCAAGATGGTATTTTTTCCTCTTATATAATGAGTATGAAATCTAATCAATTGATTTAGATTAACTAAGGAATTATAAATTCTAACCTAGATAATAAATATAATGTATTTATATGTTGGGTGATGGGCATGTGATATCACGACCCGTCCCCCGGGGCTCGTGCTGTGACTACCCCAAGCCCGCCTTCTATAGGCCAGCGGTTGATGAATAGCACTGAAAAGGCATATCCCTAAAATGGGAAGGCATTGCATTTAAAACTATACAAACACACAGTCCAAGAACAAAACAAGATGCAACCACGAAGTAAAGCTGTAGTACTAAATTTTTTTACAGAAATTAAAGGGGGCAGAATACAAACCTAACTGAAATATACAACTACAATTGGAAATATAAAATAGCTCCTGGAATTTCCCACTAAGGATCCTACCTAAAGGGTAGGTACATCTCGCCTCCACAACTCTCCACGTCAACCAGTCACCTTCATGTACCGCCTGGTCCTGGCTCCTACAGACTCAGCCGTGATGCTCATCGTATGCACAAGACACAACAAGGTGCGGGTGATGCCCATGCAGGGGTGAGTATAACAATACTCAGTAGGGACCCTGAGGCCCCTGAAGGACTCTCAAAATTCCACAAAGGAAAACAAAAAATCATGATCTCAATCACAAATCACAAAGCAATAGGCTCATCTCAAACTAGGTATAACTTAAGTATAGAAGTACATATGATTATTCGTAAGGCTATATCATCTTATTATATTAAGAGACTTTGCTGCTGAACCACATGGGATCGATAGGTACTAACCCCTACAAGACCCACATAGGACCAGAAGGTATTAACCCCCACAAGACCCACACAGTATCGGTAGGTACAAACCCTTGCAAGACCCACACAATATCGGTAGGTACTAAGCCCCACAAGACCCACACAGGGTCAGTAGAATTCTCATCTACACATGGTCACTATAATGTTGATCCACACAGGGTCGCTATAATGTTGACCCACGATGGGTTCTTCTAAGGTTGGTCCTAGTTGGGTCTCAGTTATGCTAATACACACAGGGTAAATATGATTTTAATCCACACATGGATGCTATGATGCTGACCCACACAGGGTCACTATGATGCTGATCCACACAGGGTCGCTATGATGTTGATCCACACATGGTCGCTATGATGCTGATCCACACAAGGTCGCTATGAATGCTGATCCACACAGTGTCACTATTAGTGAAATATTGCCACAGTATTTCAAAAATGAGTAACCCCAAGGATCTCCATGTCTCAAGGGTTCCAACGTATCAGATGGTGCGTCGATCGGATGCCCGGTCTGAGAGTTATATGCATTTCAGTGATGATGGTCGGGTTGGATTTGAGGTTGATCCAACCAGGACGTACTCAAAATTTCTCCAAACCTCAATTTAATTATCCCAAAAATACCTTCTTTCTCTAAGGATTCCATCACCACAGATGGTTCATCAAACAAACATCCAGTTTGTAAGATACGGCCTTTTAAGTGTAATTGGGCCCGTAATGAGGTTCGGGTCTGATCAGACCCGGTCAGACTGACCCGGCCTAGTTGGGATGGGCTGCGGACATGCCCGTACCGTTCTGGATATGCTGGGACATGGCGGGCTTGGCCCATTGGGCCGCGGAGGATCAACCCGCCGGCTGGCACGACCCATGCGAGGGTCGCACGGTCCACCTCCCAAACAGCTCAAAGAGCCATTCGGCTCATAATTGGTGGCATCTGGTGGCGTCATATGGATATCTGTGGGACCCACTGGGAGCGGGTCACCTCCCTTTTTCACAGCTTTGAAGTCACGACCTACCTCACCGTGGCGTGTGATGGCACACCGCCTCTGTGGCTGGTCGAGAGTCTGTTACCTGTGAGTCCACTACAGCGCCGAGCGGCACCGCCCCCCTTCCGCGGTCGATGATCATCGGCCACTGACTTCTCTGCTGGTGCCGATTGCCAATTCTGTACCAATGGATCTTCCACGGGCCACAGGGTAAGCTCCAGTGGTCTGTTTTACCTTCCGTTTTCACCTATGGGCCTCCCGGTATGTTTTCGTCACTGTGCGGCTCTCAGATTCAAGGTTCTGTCGAATTTTTAAATTCATCCCCCGAAGGACGCAACAAGAACGAAGAGGTGGAGGGTTTGGGCCTTGTTCGTTTGGCCCATTCCCTCTGCGTTAACATCATAACAAGTGGAAATCAATTTAATTCATCAAAGATAAACTTTAATAATAACCCCCCTACCTCAAGAATCATTGGCGACCGCTACAGATGGTGGTGCTTCCACGTTTGAGGGTATTGCGGATGAAGGAGAAGGTTTGTGTGCATTGTCATTCTTCGACCGTCGACCTCCAAATCGATTCCACAATGGACGTCTTCAAATTCTATATTCTTCATTGGAAGAAGGTTCTTCGGCGCTTCGTCGAAGCTCACCACCAAATTCCTCCCAAATCTCCCTTTGCCCACGTTTTAATAAAACAAAGGAAGAGTTAGGGAATTAATTCATCATTCAATTAAGGGCCCATTAATTGGTGAAATTAATGAGTCACGTTAGTTGAACGTGGTGTGGTTACACAAAAAATGAGTCAATTCATTAAATGGCTTGACAACCCAGCGGTCCCACCACCACCGCTCAATTGTTGGAGAAAAATAAAATAACAATTTAATGTTATTTTATTATTCTTTAAAAAGTCATAAAACTAAATTTTTATCCCAACCTACTACAGTCGAATTGAAGCCTCCCTTAATTGAATCCCAGCGATGCAGATTCAACGGTGTCCTTGGATTTCAATTTCAAGTATCAGTCCAAAAGTTATAAAATTCCACCCATACGTTTAATGAACGTACCTTAAAAAAAGTTCAAAAAATCATTTCGGGCACACCGGGCCTTGGAATCATGCGCCGTCAAATTTTTCAAACAAGTAATAATCACAAATAATTTTAAAAAAAAATATATGGAATTTCTAGGTCTTTACATTCTCCCCACCTTAGGAATTTTGATCCCCAAAAGCTACAACAAAAACTAGGGAAACAAATGGGGGTACTAAGCACGTATCTGAGCCTCCCTATCCCATGTTCTCTCCTAGATATTTCTATGCTTCCAATGAACTCACACTAGAGGAATTGACCACCCACTAAGGACCCTCTCATGTCGATCCTCTATCTCTATTAGGAACACCACAAATGTCACCCCATCGTCGATGTCCAGCTCGCCCCATTCAATAACATGTTCTGGATCATGCACGTATCTCCTCAATTGTGATGTGTGCAATACATTATGCACCTGGTGCATCTGTGGGGGAAGAGATAGATGGTAAGACACCTCTCCTACTCTTCTAAGGATCTGGAAGGGTTCGATAAACCTCAGAGATAGCTTGCTACCATGGCCAAACCTCAGTAATCCTTATCAGGGTGAGACTCGTAGGGAGACATGGTTTCCCTCCTCAAACTCCAAGGGTCTTTGTCTTCTATAAGCATAAGACTTATGCCAGCTCTGTGCAGTCTTCATCCACTCCTGGATGATCTGCACCTTCTCTGTGGTAGCCTGTACTAACTCTGGACCCACAAGTGCTGACTCTCCTAGGTCTGTCTAGTAAAGAGGTGATCTGCATGGTCACCCATAAAAGTCCTCAAATGGAGACATGCCGATGGGGGAGTGATAACTTTTATTGTATGGGAACTCCTCCAGGGGAAGGTGGTTCTCCCAACTGTAGCCAAAATCGAGGACACAAGTATGAAGCATGTCCTCGAGTTTTTGTATGGTCCGCTCCGTCTGACCATCTGTCTGAGGATGGAGGGCGATGCTCAAGTGTAGTTGACTCCCGAATGCCTCATGCAATCCCTTCCACAAGAAGAATGTAAAATGTGTGTCATGATATGAGACAATCATCGACGGAACTCAGTGAATTTTCACAATCCCCTTCACGTAGATGCGTCTCATTCCCTCTACTGATCCCTACTCTCTGATGGGTAGGAAGTGGGCCGACTTGGTGAGTAGTTCAATGATCACCCAGATGGAATCGTGGACCATGGACATACATGGTAGCCCTGTCACGAAGTCCATGGAGATACCATTCCACTTACACTATGGTACCGTAAGTGGATGAGCTAAGTCTACTGGTACCTGGTGCTCTGTCTTCACTTTCTGACAAGTGAGGCATCGAGATACAAACTTTGTCACTACTTTCTTCATTCCTGGCCACCAAAACTGACACCAGAGGTCCTGGTACATCTTCTTCACTCCAGGATGTAATTATAAAGGGGATTTATGTAACTCCCTTAACACCTCCTCTCATAGTGTCACTGGTACCATGGTGCGTCCTTTTACGAGAACGATGTGCTCCCCACCTTTAGAAAATCTTGTAGGAGCTTGTCCTGAGGATATCTGAGCAAGTCGGGCCTCACAGTCCCCATCCCCAATCTATGCCCCCCCCCCCCGAACTCACGGAAGGAGTAGGGGAATGACAGTCATAGACTGAAGGTAAGATACTCCATCTCTATCCACAAGGGATATCTTCAATGCGGCTAGCTGTTCTGTTGCCTCACTCAGCAACTATAGACCAGACCTCCTACTGAGTGTGTATGCTACTACATTCCCCTTACCAAGAGTGTAGACTATCTCAAAGTCATAGTTTTAGAGGAACTATATTCATCATTGTTGTCTAAGGTTCAGGTCCTTCTGTGAGAAGATATACCTAAGACTTTTGTGATCAGAGTAAATAGTAAAGTGTTCACCCATCAAGTAGTTCCGCCACATCTTCAGCACAAAGACCACTACTTCTAACTCCAGATCATGGGTAGTGTAGTTCTGCTCATGTTTTCTCAACTACCATGATCCATAGGCTATCACGACTCATTCCTACATCAAGACACAACCTAGTCTGGTCCCTGATGTGTCATAGTAGACTACATACCCAATGCCTTCTTCTGGTAGCCTCGAGATGGGAGCACTCATCAATCTCCACCTTAGCTCCTAGAAACTCTATTGGCACTTCTCCTTCCACAATAAAGAATGTCCCTTCTTAATCAAAGATGACAAGGGTGCCATTACCCTAGAGAAGTTAGGTACAAATCTCTAGTAGTACCCAGCCAATCATAGAAAACTCCACACCTCGATCACACTCCTAGGTGGCTCCCAAGTAAGCACTACCTATATCTTTGTCGGATCCACAACAGATCCATCCTTTGAGATAACGTGCCCCAAGAAGTGGACTTCCCGTATCCAGAACTGGCACTTCAAGATATTTCTATAAATATGGTTCTCTCGGAGTGTATCCAGAACTATATGTAGGTGTGTGGAATGCTCCTCCTCCGACACCAAGAATATCAAGATATAATCAATGAAGACCACCACAAATTGATCGAGCTAAGGTTGGAAGATCCTTTTCATGAGCCCCATGAACACTTCCAGAGCATTGTTCACACCGAAGGGCATCTCCAAGAACTTGTAATATCCATACCAACATCTGAAGGTCATCTTCGGTACATCCTCATCCCATACCCTAAGCTGGTGATAGCCTAATCTGAGGTCTATATTCGAATACCATTGAGATCCCTTTAGTTGGTCGAAGAGATCATCGATCCTCAGTAGAGGATACTTGTTCTTCACAGTCACCTGGTTCAAGTGTCAATAGTCCACATAAATCCTCAAGCTCCCATCTGCCTTCTTGGAGAAAAAAATTGGGGATGCCCATAGAGAAACATTGGGCCTTATGAACCCCTTCCTCTGTAAGTCCTCCAACTGTACCCTCAACTAAAAAAGCTCCATGGGATCCATCCGATATGATGGTGTAGATATTGGTTTTGTCCCAGGGTATAGGTTGATATAAAAGTCTACCTATCTATGAGGAAATAGTCCAAAAACATCATCAGGAAAGACATCAACATACTGGTCCACCACTACAGGATAACTTGGACTCATCATGTCAACTGCTCTAAGGGTGAGGCTAGCCAACTGATGAGTGATCGGTTGCACCCACCTCTGAGAAATTCCATCCTGTGCTATAAAGGTTTCCTTCTCACTGGTAAAGGAAAAATTGATCCCATAATCATGGACACACCACACTTTTCACCTAAAATAGTCGATCTGAGCATGGACTATGGATATCCAGTCCATACCCAAGATGACATTATAAGGCCTCGACGTTGCTACTAGAAGATTACAGCCGAAGCTATCGCCTCCTAGAGTGATATCACACTACCTGCACTAGTGTGTAATCATCAAATCTTATCTTTTAGGAGTCTCTAATCGTAAGGATTGAGTCAATGGTTCCATCAGAATCTCCGAGCTATGAACGAGTTTCGTGGAAATGAAAGAGTGACTGGAACCTGTGTCTATAAGTATTTCATATAGGGTGTAATAGACATAGATCGTACCTCTAATAATCTCTAGAGCACCATGGTCATAGAACTATGCTGCATGTATTTGTGATCTCCCTTGTCCACCTACTCCCTATATTCGGGGTGGACCACCTAGTGGTGGTGGCGGTAGAACCTCAAACTTTCATCCACCACCTGTTGCACGACCTGCTCCCTGGCCACGTACGCCTCCCTACGGACCTCTTTGATTAAACCTCATCCACTATCTCGGTGGTCCCTCAACTGTCTACTGATCATCGGTATGGAGGGTTGAGCAGTCATGAGCCATGTGTCCCTACCCGTCGTACGTGTAGAATAATCTGATTCCCTACTGACCCCCTCTACCTTGTGAGTTCCACACCTCCGACCCTACTTCCTATGGTTTCCCTCTAGAAGGTCTAGTCTGCTTGGACCTCTACGTCATCTTCCTAATGCCTCCTACAGACGACTCGGCTACTTGTCATCCAGTGGTGGCTCTAACCATTGGTGCCTGCTCAGCTAAGAAGGTCTCCATAAATAATGACCGCTTGAGTACTCCAGCCTACATCAGGATATTCAGCGATATCATCGACGCTCTGATTTTTCACTAGTGACCCTGCTCAAAGGTCTGGGCCGTGAAGAATAGGTCTTGTACCATGTCATTGGAGTAACTCAAGAGGTCAATTAATATCATCGAGTACTGGGCTACTGAAAGGATACCCTATTGTAAGTGCAGAAGCTCCTGAATACGCATAGAGTATAGTGTCGTTGGAACAAACTCTGCCCTAAAGAGGCTCTCAACGTTTGTCTAGGTGAGGGTCGCCTCGTCATGTAACTAGAGCGTCAGGCTCCACCATCTTCTGTATGTTCCTAGAAAAAGACTATCAGTTAGGATCACCATTTACTCTTTTGGCATCTCAACTAAGCGAAACACTTGTGCCATAGCCTCCAGCCATTCCTCAGCTGCCTGGGGATCTGTATCGCCTCGAAACCTTAGAGGCCTCTACTGCTGGAACTCATGAAATGTGCTCAGTCGGTGTGAACCATCCACTAGTGGGGCTGGTGGAAACTGCTACCCAATGGGTGGTGGTGGTGCCGGTACACCACCTGAAGGTGCCAACATAGTAAGAGGGCCCTACACCGAAGCCTCATCGCTCGGTGGGACATCATTGTGTACTCTCTCAGGAATCCTGGTTGGCTGTCTATGTGGTGGAATCCTAAAAAGAAAAAGGTGTTCCACAGTCAATAATTTATACCCAGTGAGCTAACTCTTAAGAGATTAAAAGTAAAACATTTCCAAACACACGCAATTAGTGTTTTTGTAAACCTAGTCATAAATTAGAATCCAGGGTCTTGGTGTATGGATACGTCGGCCACCGCACCAACAATGGACTCCCCAAACTAAAAACGATGCTCAAAACACTTAACATTATTTCTCCTTTGGAAAGATCAGAGTCCTAGTTCTTTGGTAGAACTGAATCCTATGATACCACTTTTTCACAAACTGTCCCCCGGGGCCCGTTCTGTGACTACCCCCAAGCCTGCCTTCCATAGACCATGGGTTGGTGACTAGCACTGGAAAGGAATATCCCTAAAATGGGAAGGCATTGCCTTTAAACCTGTACAAACACACAGTCCAAGAATGCAATAAGATACAACCACAAAGTAAAACTGCAGTAGTAAAAGTGTGTACAGAAAGTAAAGGGGCTGGAATACAAGCCCAACTGAAAGATACAACTAAAAATGGAAAGAAAAAATATCTCCTAGAATCTCCCACCAAGGATCCTACCTGAAGGGTGGGTACAACTCATCTTCATAGATCTCCACATCGACAAGTCACCTTTGTGTAATGCCTAGTCCTAGATCCTACACACTCATTCGTGATGCTCGTCGTCTGCACAAGACACAAAAAGGTGCGGGTGAAGCCCGTGTAGGGGTGAGTATAACAATACTCAATAGGGACTCCGAGACCCCCGAAGGTCTCTCAGAATTCCACAAAGGAAAACCAAAAATCATGATCTCAATCACAAAGAACAAATAAATAGACTCATCTAAAACCAGGTATAACTTAAGTACATAAGTACAGATGATTAGTTGTAAGTCTAGATCATCTTATTCTATTAAGAGGCTCTGTTATTGACCCACACAAGATCGATAGGTACTAACTCCCGCAAGACCCACATAGGATCGGTTGGTACTAACCCCCGCAAGACCCAGATAGGATCAGTAGGTACTAACCCCCACAAGACCCACACAGGATCAGTAGGTAATAACCCTTGAAAGACCCACATAGGGTCGGTAGAATGTTGATTCACACAGGTTCACTATAATGTTGATCCACACAATGTTGTTATAATGATGATCCACGATGGGATTCTCTAAGGCTGGTCCTTGTCGGGTCATTGTGATACTGATCCACATAGGGTCACTATGATATTGATCCACATGGGGTCACTGTGATGTTGATCCACATAGGGTCACAATGATGTTGATCCACACAGGGTTTCTATGAATGTTGATCCACACAGGGTCTCTATGATCTTGATCCACACAGGGTCGCTATGAATTTTGATCAAAATAGGGTCTCTATGATATTTTATCTAGCCAAAAGATTCCAAAAAGTAGTAACCCCAAGGACCACTATGTCTTAAGGGTTATAACGCATCAGATGGATCGTCGATCGGATGCCTGGTTTGAGAGTTATAGGTATTTTAGTACCGAGGGCCTGGTTGGATTCGGGGTCGATCCAACCTAGCCATACTCTAAATTTCTCCAAACCTCAATTGTAGTATCTCAAAAGTACCATCTCTCTCTAAGTATTATAGTGCTATAGACGGTTCTTCAAACAGACATCTGGTTTGTAAGATACGGGCTTTTAAGTTTAACTAGGCCCGAAAGGGGGCCTGAGTCCGGTCCGACCCGATCGGACCGACCTGGCCCGGTTGGGCTAGGCTGAGGCGGTATCGGTCCACTGGTTCATGGACTAGACCGGCCCACCCTTCCTGGGTTGGACCGCGGTAGGCTCGTCCCGCTGGGTCGCAGCGGTTCGGCCCGCCGGCTGGCACGACTCGCGTGAGGGTCGCGCGGTCCGACTGCCGAATGGCTCAAATAACCATTCAGCTCTTAATTGGTGATGACAAGTGGTGCCTCCTGGATGTCTGTGATACCCGCAGGAAGCAGTTCCCCTCCCTTCATTGCGGCTTCGAAGTCGCGGCCTGCCTCACTGTGGCACGCGACGGTGCACCGTCTCCCGCCTTTACGGTCGACCGAGAGTCAGTTGCATGTCCGTCCACCACGGCGTTGAATGGCGCCGCCCACCTTCCGTGACTAGAGGACACCGGTTTTCACCTTCACCATTACGTTAGTTCTGCACCAGTGGATCTTCCGCGGGCCACCAGGTGAGCTCTAGTGGTCCGTTTTCCCTTTCTCTCATGCCTACAGGCCTCCCAGGATGTCGTTGTTGCTGCACGGCTCCCAGATTCAAGGTTCTGTCAAATTTGTAAATTTGTCCCCTGAATGATGAGACAAGAACGAAGCAGCGGAGGGTCTGAACTTTGTTTGTTTTACCCAAAACTTCCATGTTAACATCATAACAAGTGGAAATCAATTTAATTCATTAATGATAAACTTTAATAATAACCCCCATACCTCAAGAATCGTTGGTGACCACTGCTGACAGTGGTGCTTCCATGTTTGAGGGTATTGCGGACGAAGGAGAAGGTTCGAGTGCATTATTGTTCGTTGACCGTCGACCTCTAGATAGATTCCACAATGGGCTTCATCAGATCCTCCATTCTTCATTGGAAGAAGGTTCATCGGCACTCGTCAGAGCTCACCACCAAATTCCTCCCAAATCTCCCTTTGCCCACATTTTAATAAAACATAGGAATATTTAAGGAATTAATTCATCATTAAATTAAGGTCCCATTAATTGGTGAAATTAATGAGTTACATTATTTGAACATGGTGTGGTTACACAACATATGAGTCAATCCATTAAATGGCTTGACAACCCAGCGGTCCTACCACCGCCGCTCAACTGTTGGAGAAAAATAAAATAACAATTTCATGTTAATTTATTATTCTTTAAAAAGTTTGAAAACTAACTTTTTCTCCTGACCTACTGTGGTCAAAGTTAATCCTCCCTTAAGTGAATATTGTCATTGTGGATTCAACAGTGTCCTTATATTTCAATTCTAAGCATCTGTCCAAAAGTTAGAAAATGTTTCTCGTACGTTTACTTAACGTACCTTAAAAAAGGTTCAAAAATTTGTTCTGGGAACATCAGGCCTCAGAATCACGTGTTTTCAGACTCGTAATAATCCCAAATAATTTTAAAAAAATTATATGGATTTTTTGGGTCTTTACATGTGATGTTTGCATATATGTATTCATCAACTTGGTTAGTCTATACTTGGACAAGTTATAATGTATAAATAACTATATGATATTGGAATAATCTTTTTATCATGGTTAATCTATGACTTGAAAAAAGGGATCATATAAAAATGCATACTTGTATAAGATCCTACTGGTGTACATGGTTATAGAGATGCATATGTTTTTTAGAGATCACACCATATCCCATTGTAGTTGGAGTAGAACTGATGATTTTCTATAAGGAACTATTTTCTTAGATTTTAAAATTTAGGAACTCATATATATTATCAATGCTAAAAATTACCATGGGATCACACTTTTTGGTTGACTAGATGGGGATTGAATTTTACTCAAATAGGTTCTCTAAAAGTGTTTTAGAGTTTATCCAAAATAAGTTTTGGATAGATATTCATAAGATATTTCATATTATGTGATAAAATGTGGAGTTGATGATATATTTTCATAAGTATTTTGTAAAATATCTGAATGTATTTTTTGATATGGTTTCAAAAGTTATTGTATATGAAATAATATAAGTTGAAATTTCATAAAAATTCAATGACAATTTAGTGAAAGTAAGATATTGAATGAGATATTCCATAAATACCTTATGTATGTGATGTATATAGGCTATGTAATATGGTACTATATAGGTATATTCTAAGTAAGGTTATGAAACTACCTTTACAAAATCATAGTGTATGATTAGTTATATCATAATACAATGTATGTAGTGTATGATTCAATTTTCATCCTATAATCAATTTATAATTTTAATAAAAAGAATTATCACTCATAAATATTCCATGAAAGGATACTATTGGTGGCTAAATATTTCATATGATGAAACATTTGGGATAATTAATTATCCATGGGTTAAAAATGTTGTTACCATATGAAATTTACTTATATGTTATGTAACATATGAGTAAATTCATTAAATTCCCAAGGATCGTCCTTGAGATCTATATAAGGAGGAAATATCCATTGAGATAGTTGTATGATCCTAGAGAAATATCTATCTAATTTTATTTCTTCCAGGAATATCTCTCTTCTTCACCCTTTTCTTTGAGAGGCACTAGCATTCCATGGTTCTTTAGAATAATATCACCCAAACAATTAGTGATTCATATCAACCCATGGATACACCATGAAGAAGGGAGCCCTTAATCTACCTCTGAGATAACTCCATTAAGAATATTAAGGAATATAGTGGAATTAGTGATCAACAGTGTAAGTTAAACATATTTTTCATTTATATTTATGCATCTATTTAGGTTTTCAAGCACGATAGAACTTGTGAATGAGGTGTATTGTTACTTTCATAATGTTAATTAAGTGTTAATTGATCCTTTTAGACCCATAAATTCTAGTTCACAAGTTTGGGCACTAGTCATCTCTGACATGGACCTATTTATCCATGGCATAACCCTAAATATCACTACGCCACATAGGATATTCTTGCTATAACACACTCCAACTGAAGTGTCATGACTCGTCCCCCAGGACCCATGTTGTGACTACCCCAAGCTCGCCTTCCATAGGCCAGGGGATAGAGACTATCACTGAGTTGGCATAACCCAAAAAAGGGAATTCATTTCCTTTAAACCTATACACATGCACAAATCTCAAACTACGGAAAGCAAACACAAAGTAAACCACAACTGTCACTAAGAAAACTACTGAGAGTATAGTATAAAATTAAAGTAAAAAAGGGGCCATAATACAAGCCCAAAACCAAAAATGAAAGTAAAATTGTCATGGGTCATCCTCTCAAGACCCTACCTGAAGGTTAGGTGAAGGGTAGCTTCCTATAGACATAGAAGTACGCCCATCTGTCCCGTCTCACTAAGCACTACCTAGTCCCGAACCACCAAGGTCTCAGTTGAAGCGTTTATCACATGCATGAGACATGACACATGTGGGAAAAGCCCATGAAGGGGTGAGTAACACAATACTCAGTAGGGACCACAAACCACAAAGCAAGACCACAAAGAAAAGATAGCTCACACTAGGTATAACTCAAATTATAGAAAGTAAGATTATCAGTTGAAAAGTTTAATCATCTTGTACTGTTGAGGGAATCATCCTTAATGATTCACTAAGGTTCGGTCAGCTACTAGACCACTGAGTTCATCTCTACTACTGGACCACTAAGGTCCACTAGGATATTGGGCCACTAAGGTCCACTCAGTTAATGGAACAATGAGGTCGTATTGGCTACTAGACCACTAAGGTCCACTCCACTGTTAGACCATTGAGGTCTAATGAGCTACTAGACCACTGAGGTCTGCTTGGCTACTGGACCACTGAGGTCTGATCGACTACTAGACCACTAAGGTCCTCTTAACTATTATACCACTGATTTTTTATCTGCTACTGGGCCACTAAGGTCTTGCTCGTCATATCCTTTGTGTCATATCCAGTTGTAGGATTCCCGCTCTCCAGTGCACTTGATTCCTAGAGAATATACTCCTTAATACATCGTTCATATCTCAACTGTAATGAAAACTCACTTTAATGGTACCCAAAGGACTGTCTCATAGCAAGGGTCCCAACGCTATAGACAGTGCATCAATCAGACACCTCATCTGAAAGATATTAATGTTTTAATAAATAGGGGTCAGTTACATCTGGCCCTGGTCTGACTTGGTTAGACCGACCCGAACCAACCCGGCTTGGGGTCATGCATGACCTACCCTGATTCGGCCGAACCAACCCAAAACAGTTGGGTCTAGACCAACCTAGTCTGGCCTAAATCATTGGGTCTTGCTGGACCCAACTCGGTTCGGCCGTGAGTCTAGCCCATTGGGTCACCTAGCAACCCGGTCTTCATTCTCAGGACTGGTCTAACTTGGTCGGACTGGTTTCTTTTCAGCCAGGCTACACAGTAGCCTAGTTTCCTATTCGTACTAGCCTGCATGGTGGGCCAGTTCTCCTCCATCCCAGGCAGTCCATCGGTCCAGTTCACTCCATCGGGCCAACCCGCAATGGTGGACCGGCTTGGGTCCAGCTTGGACGTCGCGCTAGCATCCGGTCCGTGCAGCCACGTGGCCAGATGAGTCTGGTCGCCTCCCCATCACATGTAGTCTAGTGTAGACCACAGGCTGCTCGAACCTATGGGGCACCTGATCGGCGCCACCCCCCTACATCGTCGCGGCCCCTGCTGGCTGCAGCCTCCACTGCCTCGATGCACCGCCTCCCACCCGTAGCTACCATCATGGGCCACCGGACTCTCTCTAGTGGTTCGTTTTCTTATCCATCTACACTTCCAGGTTTCTTGGGGTGCCACTATCACTATTATGTACTCCTATCTATTTTTCCATCTCTCTGGGGGTCCAACCTCATTTGGAATCCCCCCAGAAAAAATTTGACGCGACCTCATGGGTTTTTCGAAGAATAACAAGAAGAGAGAGGGGGTCACAGAGAACACCCAATAAACAAACCAACATTTGTTCATATCAGCCCAAATTTTTTCTTATTTGTAGTATCACAAAGTATAATTAAAATCACCAAGATTTAATTCTTGATATCAAACCCATAATAATATTTCCCAATTCTCGTAAGAATAATTCATCTGCAGATCAACTAGTTAGTGAGTTGATCCATGTTATTTGATTAGAAGGGAAGAATAGGGGGAAAAATCACTTAGATTTAAACTCCTACCTAGGAAAAAGGAGATTGGTTGAGGATGATTTTACATCATTTTCCTTCAATCTCTGGTCCTGAATCCTCTATCCAAGGGTTCCATCGCCACTTTCTGATTCGTTGGCGTTCGTCGTTGGAGAGGTTTCCTTCATCATTCATTAGAGGAATTTCAGGGTTGTTCATCAACCCTAAATCCTTGTTTAATTAAATAAAGAATATGCATTTTGTGTTGTAGCTTTGTCACACTGATTCATTAATGAGGTTAATTAATGTATTCAGTGTTGCCTTGCCATTTTACTATAGTGCTGACAATTCGCTACGTAACGATGAAGAGAAAAAAATAAAATAACTTTTTTTAAGTTATTTTATTTTTCTTCTCAAAGTCTTGAAAACTATATTTTTTGGACGACCTGCATAGATTGATGTTAGGCCCTTCCTAGGAGAATCCCAACACTCTGAGTTCAATGTTTCCCTCGAATTGTTTATCTAGGAACCTGTTTAAAATTTAGAAAAACCTTCTCGCATGATTATTTAATGAACTTTAAAAATAGTTCAAAAATAAACTCCAACCACTTCAGGCCTCAGAATAACATTTCGTCTCAGAGCCTAGTATTAAAATAATACCATTTAATTTTCAAAAAAAATACATGAAAATATAGGGTATTACATTCTCCCCACCTTAGGGATTTACGTCTCTAAAATCCAAACAAATGCTAATCAAGAAAATAAGGATACTGAGCATGAATCTGAGCCTCCCGCTCCCACATGCTCTCATAGAGATTCCATTTCTTTTAATGAACACGCACCAGAGGAATTGACCATCTATGAAGTATTCTCTTCTATCGATAATCTATCTCCACCGAGTAATCTTTGAATGTCGCCCCGTCATCAATCTCTATCTCGTTGTGGTTGATGACATGATAAGTTTCATGCACATATCTCCTCAGTTGGGATACGTGGAAGACATCGTGCACCCTCTCTAACTACGGTGGTAGATACAAGTGGTATGCCACCTTTCCCACTCTATGAAGTATTAGGAAAGGTATAATAAACCTCAGAGATAACTTGCCACCCTGACCAAATCTCGGTATCCCTCATCAAGGAGAGATCTATAAGAATATGTGGTCCCCATTCTCAAACTCCAAGGGTCTCCATAAACTATCAGTATATGAATTTTGTTGGATCTATGCAGTCTTCATCTTCTCTTGGATGACATGCACCTTCTTGGTGGTAGCTTGTACCATCTCTAGACCCATGAGTGCTGACTCCCCTGGGTTTGTTCAGCATAACGGTGACCTGCATGGTCATCCGTACAATGCCTCAAATAGTGTCGTACCAATGGTGGAGTGGTAGTTGTTGTTGTATGAAAACTCCACCAGTGGTAGGTGGTCCTCCCAAATGAAACCAAAATCAAGAACACAAGCACAAAGCATGTCCTTCAAAGTCTATATGGTCTGCTCCATATGACCATCTGTCTATGGGTGAAAGGATATACTCAAGCGTATCTAAGTCCAAAATGCCTCTTTTAATCCCTTCTACAACCGAGATGTAAATTATGCATCATGATCTGAGACTATCATAGATGAGACTCCATGGAGTCAAACTATCTCCTGTTTATAAAGGCATCTCAAGATCTCTACTAAACCCTGCTCTAGAATAGGTAGGAAGTGGTCTGACTTGGTGAGTTGTTCTATGATCACCCATATGGTATCATGCCCCCTAGACATATTTGGTAAGACCATCACGAATTCCATCGATATCCCATCCCACTTCCATTTCAGTGCCTCAAGGGGTTGTGTCAAACCTACTGGAACCTGGTGCTCAGCCTTCACTTACTAACAGGTGAGGCATCTTGAGACAAACTATTTCACTACCTTCTTCATCCCCAGCCACCAGTACTAACATTGGATTTCCTAGTACATCTTCTACACACCTGGATGTACTGCCAAAGGGGATGTATGGAACTCTCTCAACACCACCTCCCACAAAGCCACTAGTACTATGGTGTTTTCTCTAAAAAGGATGACGTTCTCCCCACCTTCCAAATATCCATCAGGGGCACGCCCTATGGACATCTGGGAACATGTAGTCTCATAGTTGGCATCTCCGAGTTGCGCCTCCTTGACTTGTTGTAAGAGTGGGGGGGAAACTACCATCGACGGAATAAAAGTTGTCTCCTCTCTATCCACAAAGGATATCTGAATTGAGGCTAACTACTCTGAGGCCTTGTTTAGTAGTTGTGAACTTGATCTCCTACTGAGAGAATCTACCACCACGTTCCCTTTCCCATGAGTGTAAACTATATCGAAGTCATAGTCCTAGAGTAACTCTATCCAAAGTCACTATCTTAGATTCAGATCCTTCTAAGAAAAGATATACTTGAGACTCTTGTGGTCATAGTAGATGATGAATCGTTAGTCCACAAGGTAGTGTCACCACATATTCAGTGCGAAGACTACCTCTACCAACTTAAGGTAATGAGTTGCATAGTTCTTCTCATAAGGTATCAATTTTTTTTATCAATAAGCAATCACTACTTTACCCTAAATCAGGACAAAACCAAACTCAGTTCCTGATGTGTCACAAAACACCACGTAGTCGGTGCCCTCCTCTGGCAGTCTCAAGATAGGATCACTCGTCAAGATTTTCCTTAGCTGCTAATTGCTCTAATGGAATCTTTATATCCACATGAAGGGTATTCCTTTATTTGTCAATGCCTTCATGGGTGTTGACACTCTGGAGAAGTTAGGTACAAACCTCAGATAGAACCCAGCCAACCCAAGGAAACTTCTCACCTCGATAATTATCTTGGGTGGCTCCCAAGTAGCACCACCTCAATCTTCGCTGGATCCAATGAAACTCCAACATATGATATGACATGCCCTAGGAAGTGGACCTTTCATATCCATAATTCACACTTTATGAGCTTTCTGTAAATTTGGTGCTCTCAGAGTGTGTCCAGAACCATCCTCAGGTGTATCACATGCTCCTCCTTAGATGTTAAATACACTAAGATTTCATCAATGAAGACCAATACAAACTGGTATAATTACGGTTGGAAGATCCTATTCATGATTCCCATGAACACTTATGGGGATTTCTTCATGCCAAACGGCATAACTAAGTACTCATAGTGGCCATAGAGACATCTAAAATCCGTCTTTGAGATGTCCTCATATCATACTTGAAGCTGATGATATCCTGATCTGAGGACTATCTTTGAGAACCATCTTTCTCCCTTCAGTAGATCAAAGAGTTCATCAATCCTTAATAGAGGATACTTGTTATTCACGGTCACTTGGTTTAGGGACTAGAAGTGCATGCATAACCTCAAGCTTTTGTTTTCCTTCTTGGAAAACAACACTGGGGCTGCCCATGGTGAATCATTGGGTCTTATAAACCCCTTCCTCTACAAGACCTCTAACTATACCCTCAAATATTAGAGCTCTATATGAGACATCTGATATGTAGGTGTAGATATTGGTGTCATCCTAGGGTATAGATAAATGAAAAATTCTACCTCTCTACGAGGAGGTATTCCTAGAACATCCTCTAGAAATACATCCTTGTACTCATCCACCACTATATAAAACTGTGGACTCGTCTCATTCACTACACTGAGGTTCATGCTAGCCAATTGATGAGTAATCAGTTTCACCCTCCTATGTATGAGTCAATCCCTCACTGCTCCATTTTCCTTCTCACTGATAAAGGAAAATTGGTTCCCATCTCTGCGAACACACCGCACTGTGCATCTAAAATAGTCGATCTAAGCATGAACTACTAATAGAAATTCCATACCCATAATGACATCGTAAGGACTCAATGCTAATACTAGGAGATCCTAGCCAAATATCACTCCTTTAATAGTAATCTCACACTGTCGGCACCAGTGTGTGATCGTCGAATCCCCTCCTGTAGGAGTCTCTAATAATGAGGATCAAGAAAATATCTCAATCGGAATCTATAAGCTCTAAACAAGGTTCGTGGTAAGGAAAGAGTGAATAGGACCTGTGTCTATAAGAACTTCCACTAAAGTGGAGAAGAAACATATCTCACCTCATATCATCTATGGGGTGTTGAGACCGTAGGCCTCGATTTCCTGAAGTTGAGCCCACCCCTGCCCACCTGCTCCTGGAGCCCGTGGTGGACCACCTGGGGGTGGGGGTGGTAGTACCTCATACCTACGCCCACCTCCTACCACTCTTCCCTCTCCTCTGCAATGTCTTCCTCCTAGAATAACAACTTGTTCTTGTCTTTGTCGCTGCCTCGGCAGTCCCCCAACCATCTATCGGTCCTATCCGCAGTGATTCAAGTAATCCCAAGCCATGTGCCCCTTCACGCCACACACGTAGAATACTCTTCTCCTCTGATGACACCCTCTCCCCTAAGAGACTCATACCACTGACCCTGAGTCCTAGGGTCATCCTCTGAATGGTCTAGCCCATTTGGGCCTCTGCCTCATCTATCAGCTACCTGCCACGGATGACTCGACCACCTGTCGCCCGATGGTAGCTCCCACCATCGGTGCCTACTCTATGAGGAATATCTCCACTAGTAGATATTTCTATAGCACCCCATCCTATGTAGGTATGCTGAGGTAAATCATATATTCCATGATCTCCCATTGGATTCCATGATCTCCCATTGGATTCCATGATCAAAGGTTTGGTCCCTGAGGAAAGGGTCTCATACCATATCTGTAGAGTAACGGGAGAGGTCTATGAACCTCGCAGAGTAATCATCCACTATCAGGATTCCCTGTTGTAGGTGAACTAGCTCCTACATGCACACTGAGCACAAAGTCATAGGGAAGAAATCCTCCCTAAAGGTTGCTTGAAGTCAGACCAGGTGAGGGTCGCCTTCTCATGCATCTGGATCATAAAACTCCACTATCTCCCCGTTGAGCCCTGTAAAAGGCTCACAGATAAAACTTCCATCTAGTCAAGCGGTATCCTCACTAAGCAGAAGACTCATGTCACTGCCTCCATCCAATCCTTAGTGACCTAAGGATATGTCACTCTCCTGAACCTAGGAGGTATCTATTTTTGGAACTCATGTAAGTCACTGATCCTACAAGCATCCTCTACCAGTAGCATCGGTAGTAACTGTTAACCAAAGAGTGTTGGTATCGCTGGTATATCACCTGAAGGTACCATCTTGGGAAATAGTCCTTGTAACAAAGCCACATCACTCTATGGACTATCCTCATGGTCACGCACTGGAATCCTTTCTGGCTATCTACATGGAGTAATCATGAAACAGATCAAGATGAATCACGATTAGTAGGTTATACCTGGTAAGCTAACTCTAACTCAGAAAGATCCTAAGAAAACATTCAAAGATGCATGAAACCAGTGTTTTCATGTATGGAGTTGGAAAGAAGAATTCAGGGTCCTGGTGTATGGATACGTCGGCCACTACACCAACACTGGACTCATTATCCTAAAAGCTAAACTTGAAACACTTAACATTGTTTCCACATAAATATTTATAGACTCTTAGTTATTCTGGTAGAACTGAACGTCCATTGATACCACTTTGTCATGACCCATCCCCCAGGGCCCATGCTATGACTAACCCAAGCCTACCTTTCATAGTCCAGGGGCTGAAGACTAGCACCGAGTTGGCATATCCAAAAAAAGGGAAGGCATTGCCTTTAAACCTTTACACACACAAAAATCTCAGACTATGGAAAGTAAACAAAAATTAAACCACAACTATCACTAAGACAAATACTAAGAGTATAGTACAAACTGAAAGTACAAAGGGGATATAATACAAGTCTAAAACCAAAAATGAAAGTACAAATTCCATGGTCTGGCTGCTTGAGACCCTACCTGAAGGGTAGGTGAAGGGTAGCCGCTTATAGCCATAGAAGTATGCTCATTCATCATGTCTCACTGATCACCACCAGGTCCCGGACCACCAAGGTCTCCATCAAAGAATCGATCACCTGCACTAGACACGACACGTATGGGCGAAGCCGATTCAAGGGTGAGTAACACAATACTAAGTAAGGACCCCAAACCACAAAGGAAGGACCACAAAGCAAGACCAAAAATCAAAGACATCTTACACTAGGTATAACTCAATGTATAGAAAGTAATATTATCAGTCGTATAGTTGAATCATCTTGTAATACTAAGGGACTCATCCTTGATGAGTCCCTGAGGTTTGCTCGGCTATTAGACCACTGAGGTCCGCTCAGCTATTGGACCACTTAAGTCTACTAGGATATTGGACCATTGAGGTCTTCTCAGCTACTAGACCACTGAGGTATGCTTCGCTACTGGACTATTGAGGTATGCTTCTCTACTGGACCACTGAGGTCTACTGAGCTACTGGAACACTAAGGTCCTCTTAGCTATTGGACCACTGAGGTTTGATCAACTATTGGACCATTGAGTTCTACTCAGCTACTAGACCACCAAGGTCCACTCTGCTACTAGGCCACCGAGGTCCCGCTCATTATATCTTTTGTTTCACAGCCATCCATAGGATTCCCGATCTCCAGTGTGCTTGATTCCAGGAGAATATACTCCTCAATGCATCAGTCATATCTCAACTACCACGAAAATTCACTTAAAGTATACTCAAAGGACCGCTTCGTCACAAGGGTCCCAATTCCATAGACAACGCATCAATTAGAAATATGGTCTGAAATATATTGACATTTTAGTAAATAGGGGTCGGTTGCATCTAGGCCTGGTCCGACTTGGTTGGACCGACCAGAACCAACCGGGCCCAGGGTCCCACATAACCCACCCAGATTCAGCTGACCTGACACAACCCAACCCGGTTGGGTCTCGGCTAACTCAGTCCATCCTGGCCTAGTGGTCAGGCCCATTGGGCATTGTTGGACCCATCCCGGTTCAGTTGTGGGTCCAACCCGCCGAGTTTCCCAGAAATCCGGTCTGCATTCTCAAGCCCGATCCGACTTGGTCGAACCGGTTTCTTTCCAACCAGGCTGCACAACATCCTGGTTTCTTATTCAGCCTGTCTTGTATCGGCGGGCTAGCTTGGTTCAAGCCCAGATGTCACGATGGCATCTGGTTCATGTAGCCACACAGCCGGCTAAGCCCAGATACCTCCCCTCTGCATGCGGTCCAACGTGGACTGCATGCCAACACACGTTGTGGCCCGCTCCACGGGCCGCTCAAACCGACGATGCCCCCTACACCGTCGCAACCCCTTCTGGTCGCGGCCTCCACTTCCTCAACGCACCGGATCCTGCCAGCAGCCGCAGGCCACTGCTGATCTCCTCCATGGGCCACCAGACTCGCTTTAGTGGTCTGTTTTCTGATTTTTCTGCGCTTCCTAGTTTCATAGGGTGCCACTATCACTACCACGTACTCCTCACTATTTTTTCCTTTCTTCATAGGTCCAAACTCATTTGGAATCCCCCAAAAAAATATCTAACATGAACTCATGGGTCCTTTGGTGAAGAACAGGGAGAGAGAGAGATAGGGGATCACAAATAACACCCAATGAACAAACCAGCGTTTGTTCATGTCGGCCCAGAATTGTTATTGTCAGCAGGATCATGAAGAATAATTCAAATCACCAAGATTTAATTCCCAATATCAAACCCACAATAATATTTCCCAATCCTATAAGAATAATTCATCCACAGATCAAATAGTTAGTGATTTGATCCACGTTCTTCTATTATAAGGGAAGAACTGGGTAAAAACAATCATTCAGATTTAAACTCCTACCTGGGAAAAAGTAGATAGGTTGTGGATGATCTTCCATCATTGTGCATCGATATCCGGTCCTGAATCTTCTCCCAAAGGGTGTCATTCCTACTTTCTGATTCATCAGTGTTCATTGTTAGAGAGGCTTCCTTCGTCATTCATCAGAGGAATTACAGGGTTGTTCGTCAACCCTGAATCCTTGTTTAATTAAAGAAGGAAGACGTATTGCGCATTACAGCATCCCCACACTGATTCATTAATGAGTTTCATTAATGGATTCAGCGTCTCCTCTTCACTGTACCGCAGTTCTGATGAGTCATTTCATAACGATGAATATAAAATAATAAAATAACTTTTTTTAAGTTATTTTATTTTTCTTCTCGAAGTCCCGAAAACTATCTTTTTCAGTCAACCCGCACCAGTCGATGTTAGGCCCTTCCTAGGAAAATCATGATGCTTTGAGTTCAACGGTTCCCTCATATTTTTTATCCAGGAACCGGTTTAAAAGTTAGAAAAAAATGATCGCATGATTATTTAATGAACTTTAAAAATAGTTTAAAAATACATTCTGGACACTTCAGTCCTCAGAATCACGTGTCGTCTCAGATCTTGGTCTCAAAATAATCCCATTTAATTTTCAAAAAATTTACATGGAAATATGTGGTATCACACAAAGAGTTTTTAAGCTATCCTGATCAACTATCACATCTCCCTCAAGGTAAATTATGACCTTTGGTTTCCTAATACCTACCCTGGGTATTTATTTATTGATTCTAACCCATGTTCATCACCTCCATAATGATTATATAGCCCATAGGTTTTACCCTATTTGGTCTCAAGAGACTTACCCACTTCTCACTTCAAAATTCACCACTTCCATAATAGTCAAAATACACCAGGGACCATTTCTCAATCCAACCATGCACTAGGTAGGTTGGTGGACCCATTTTCAATCCAACCCCTCAACCAACCAATGGAAATAATACTCCTCCATTCTCATTAGTTATATAAGTCATTTATTTAATGTAATTGTTAGGACCATTACTCCATAGCCTAGACCTTCCAAACACAACACATAATCCTTTATAGGGTTTCATAATAAAATCAATTGATGATAGGTGAGGTATCCTATACAAGATTATATTTCATCCACTATTCCTTATATAAAACAATGTGGTAATTGGTTTTTCACCCAAAAATGATCCCCTATGACCAAAGACTGCACAATTTGGCCTCCCTTTCAATGATAATCCACCAAATACAAACATCTTGAATCGCCATTTTTTAACACTATAGCATGCTTCTTGATCATTGCTATTAGGAAGACTTTCAGCACAAGAAACCACCATTGATCTATATACTCCAAAAGATCCACCATTATCATTATTAAACCATATCGGGGCTTCCCATAATGTACTCTGGCTATTTCATAGCTCTAATACCACTTATTAGGGTCATTCCTTCAAATCCAAAACCTTTTAGGCCCAACACATAAGCCCTTATAGGGTTATATATTAAATCCAATTGGTGATAGGAGGAATATACCATCTAATCTTAAATTTTATCCATTGTTCCTTATAGAAAATGATGTGGGATTTGAATTTGAATCCAACAAATCATGCTTTAAGGCTCATAAAATATCTTTTGAAAGGGAAATTAAAACCTAATAATCATATCCACTTGTTCATCAACCAATTATTCCCCTAAGGTAATACCATATTCAATAATAAACCTAAAAAACACTCTATAAAACCTCCTCCATAATATACACTAAACTATAGAGGAGGTATCTCACCTGAATCCACAAAAATACTTCAATTATCCCTTAGAGGGAGGTTCCCAATTACTCTATTGTAAGTCCATCACTTAGCATACTAACTGAAAAGTATAATATCACTAGACTACTTTTACTAGACTAAGGGAATCCATAATAGGATACTTATAAGTTATCCCAAGTTTGAAGGCCCATCACACAAGTTTGCCTCCCATGGCCTCGAGCGACATAGTCATTGGGAGATCCTACAATCACCAAAACTTGGGTAGAACACCCATTTTGACTAAAGGAAACTCAAACATGTCCCTCTCATAACATTAAAACCCTTTAGGTTCCAATTTTAGTTACCCAAATCTTGAATCCCTTGCATGAACACAGCATCTCACATAAAAACATGATATATGGATCTATATATACGGTAAATCTTACCTCATTCCTTGGATTTATCCCCTTGAGCTATGATTTTCCAACCCATCCAAGAAACATCCATCATCCCCTAATCACGTGATCCCCAATCACATACCTTAATCATTAAATAATTAATTATGAACAATTATAATTAATTAATATAATAAACCATAATCAATTCAATTGGTCTAATACAAAAAAAACTCCCCAAATAGTGCTAACCAATCAAAACCTTAAGCAATGTTATTCCAAACACTCATGGAATGCCTCTGGTACCACTACAAAAAAATCATCATACCTTGAAACTCAATTGATCACGAAGTTAAATTAAGAACCATTGAAATCCATAGGGAAAACTCATCAGGTAATATACCTTCATTAAAATGGATAGTGATAATGTATATTCTTTCTCCTTCAGTATCTCTTATCCACTGCATGTAGCATCCCCTTGATATCAGTTGGATTTCACCATGCCCAAGTGAAATTTAATATAAATCACTAAAAAATTATTCAAAATAAAATGGAAGGTAAAAAAAGGAAAGATTATATAGAAGATAAAATGACCAAAATTGGTGTACACAAGCCTCTAGAACAACCTTGGATCATCAACAGGGAAGTGAGGAGAAAGGGGAGACATGGGAGATCCCCTAACCCTCATCCAAACAAGACCATTCTAAACCCCTAAATAGAGTTTAAATAAAACCCCTAAAAATACAAAAAAAAACTTAACATAAGGAAGTTAGGGTCCTTAATAATACTTTTTGTAGATCCTCATAGGAATTTGTATGGGTCACTAGGTTCTCAATGGTAGGTTCAAGGGCACTGCACCCCTTCCTATCCCACCAAACTCCCAGTGGGCCACCACCAGAAATATGGTGGGGTTTGTTAATGACCACCAAGGCCTGACTCCTTACTTGATTCTCATAAACTCTCTCAGGGTATTTTCTACCCACACTTCCACCTCTAAAACCCCTATTTTAGTTTCTAAAATATGAACAAAATATTATACCACTCAATTAAATTTAAAAAATTCATAATTTCTTAAATTTTAATTCTTTGATACCTAGATTTCATCTCGTTATACTAATATGTAGCAACATAGGTCATTACATGATCCACCCCACTATAAGAATAAATTTTGTTAGTGGTGGTTTATTAGAAATGATTTTTTAAACCACCTCTAAATAGAAAATAAAAAATTCTTCAATTAGTGATGGTATTGTTAAACCAGTACTAAAATTTAAAAATAATATTTTATTTTATTTATTAATGGTCATTTTTAAAAAAAACTATTTAAAAAAATACCATGGAACCCATGTCATCTTTCCTTGATCACACACAACCTTGACTTTCCCCTTGTCCCCTCACACCCTATGGTTGTATTGTCATCCCACTCCCCCCTCATAACTAATGACCACCCTCACCTATTATCATCAACCTAATCATTGTTATCTATCCTTATCGGCCTCCTTTATTATTATTCCTCTCACTGTTGGCTTGGTCGATCATATTCCCCTGTGTATTTTTTCTTTCAATAATCATTTCCCAATAATAAACCAGTCATTGCTTTTATTTCTATTTTTATATTTACCCTTGTATGAATAATTTTGATTTAAATGTGTAGGGTTTTGTAATAAAACTATATGGTTTTATTTGTTTTACTTTACATGTATTTTCAAATTTATGTGCTAGAAATATATGTATAATTCTTGTGAGATTTTATTTCTCTTATAGGTTTTAAAATATTTTAATAATTATTTTTTTAGTTTATATGTATCCTATTAAACTTCATGTTTGTCATTAAAAATATTTTTAAACTGTTGTTTTAAAATTCAAAAATTCTTTTTAGAAATTATTCATTAAATTTTTTTAAATAAATGATATATATTGTTATAGAGATAGGTTTAATGTAACATGGGTAAAAAAAATTAATGTAATATTAACAAGGGAATAAAATATTTTTTTTAAATAAAACCATATTTGATGATATTTAGAGTTTATTTTTATGAAAATGGTATTTATATTTTTCAATAATGGATTGAAACATATTTGAATTTAGTTTGAACTAAATTAAAAATGAAACTAGTTCAAAAAAATGTTTGATTTAGTAATGATATTTTGATTTCAAAAAACAATTGAAAATAAATATATCTCTTAGAAATATATGTGTTTGGATCTATTTTTGATATTTTTTATTATTTATATGGATGAGTGGATGTTTTAAAAAGGGTGTTTCCATGGGGTTACAAAATTTAAACTTTTTTGTTTAATTTCAATTTAGATTTGGGGATTTTTTGGTTAAACTAAAATAATTTTGGGAATAATTAAAATTTATGTGAAATTGGTTAATTTTATGGTAAAAACCATTATTTTGTATTTTATTTTATAAAAATAATTTTTTTATTGTGAAATGATTATAATTTTTTTGATTCATTTAGGAATATTTCTTTATATTTACTGTAGTTAACAACTTGTATATTTTTCAATGAGAATATCTTTATTATATGATTTAAGATAGTTTATCTTGAAAGTATATAGTATTTTAAGTGAATTTTTTTATATGTTTGAGTTGAAATGATATAGATTTTAAATTAATTTCAAATATCAAATTGTTTTTAAAGAAACCATTTAAAATGAATTTTTCTTTTGGAATAAATTTTTTTTACTAAAAACTATTTATAAATATTTTTTATAATTTAAAAAATTAGGATTATCTTAATTTTTTAACTAAAATGTATTCTTTTATTCTTAAATATTTATATATAAATTTATTTTTTATCTTAAAGTATAGGAAATAAATCATGTATAGATAAAATTTGGATTACATTACCCCGGAACACACCTTGTTATATTAAGGGTTTGAATATATTTTTGGATTTTTCAACTATAAATAAATATATAGATGAAATAATAAAATTCCCACATATAAATTGAAATGATAGATGATGGTTTAGAGACATGAATTATTTATGTGCTTGATATTAAAATAGTTTTCTACAAATATGTGCGGTGGGTTTAGCATGGGGAATCAAAGTTTATAGAAAGTTTGAGTAACTATATCCATCAATAAAATGAACAAGATACTCCCTCAATAATATAAAATATAAAACAAAATTAGTTAAATAATGATTTTATTATTGTACGGATACATCATCAACATCAAAATAAATCAATAAATATTATTATTGATATTGTAGATACTAACTTGGTATATGATGTTTTTAGAACTCTAGGATAGCCTGATAAAGATGGTATCATATTAGTGGATGATTTTTTAGAGATAAATCTAAGGGAAAATTATCTGAAAAAATAAATGTATTTTTTGAATTAGCTAAAAATTAAAATAGATAATTATATATTGGATATTATAAGTGTTAAAAGTTGTCTTTTTTGCTGAAGTTATACCATATCAAGGGTCTATGTGGAATTATAAATAATGAAATGTCAAGGATATTGGCATTTTTTCATGATTTTTTATTGAATCCAGGATCATTGAAACATTTTATGAGATTAATAAAGTTATTAATAATCATGGACTAAGTTATATAAATATACATGCATGTATCAATTATTTTTTTACATATTGGGGAGGAGGTTCAAATAGATAAGAGTGAAAAATATTTTTTTCTTCTAGATAAAAGTCAAAAAATTATTTTGAAAATCCAAATCAATGTTCTATAACTAAGAATCAAAAAACAATCATGTGAATATTTTGGGTTACTTTAATTTAAACCCTCATTTTAAAATATTATTTATATCATCTAAAACCACTTAGCATATGCGGTGGAATGCATTGGATAATAAAACAATGGGTTCATGAAAAAATGAGTTGTTCTATTACTTTAAAAGTAAGGAAATGGTGGACAGTTTGGAGGTTGGAACAGACTTGACATGGGAATAAGAAAAATATATAAGGTGAAGTGTGGAGGAGAATGGTTTACTAGTTTGAATCTTTTATGTATAATTGGTGTTGAAAAGTAAATCATACTAAAGTCAATGATTCTATAAGAACTTATGGATTTAAATAAAAGGGAGAAACTCAAAATAAATTTGAAAGTATAGAAGTTTATTAAAGGAAATTCAAGGTTTATTTTGATGAAAAGTAAAATGTTTCACAGTAGTCAATGCACTTTACACCATTCAAGAAAGTTTTGTGCTAATTAGGTTTCACACTAGTTAGGTATCATTATATATAGAGTTGAACTAGTCTAAAGACTCATGCTAGTATGAAATCATGCTAGTTGAGATATTCGTTCTATTTAGGCACTATACAGGTAGAGTTGTTTGAATGATGCACCATGAAAATTAGAAGTGTTGAGGGTTGAGCATAGGTTGTGGATTTCCTATAAATATCAGCTTATCCCCTCATTTAAATATTGATCAAAGATCCTAACAAGGGAACATTTTTATCCTTCAAGTAAGACTTGTGTGAAGCACAATTATGTGAAGGATTTGTGTGAACAGGGTCGAGTAAAGCGAGTAGTGAAAACATAGTTTCATGAATGAATTAGAGAAAAGGAAGCAGTATGAAGAGTTTTGTTAACAGATATGGGAGAATTTTTTGAAGTCAATAGAGTTTATCAAACTCTACTTGAGTGAAGTTATATATGTAAATGTATCTATGAAAAGTAAGTTAAAAAATAGGGATTACTGAAAGAGTTACATTAATATAGTTACACAAATGGAATTTGAGAAAAGGAGAAGTATTTATAAAGTTCCAAAGACTGTCAGAGTCAAGGTACTTGAGTGATTATTCATACATAAGTAAAGACACTTGGGTGAATCATACTTGAGTAAAGGTAATCGGGAGAATGAATGGGAGTATATCTAGATTTCAAGATTGATATATTTGATTTAGTAGAAGAAGTGGAGATCCACATAGGATCCATTGACTTATCTAGTTCAGTTCAAGCAGAGAAATCATGAAGTAAGGATAGGTATTTCCATCTATATACTTTGTTGTGGAATAGAATAGAGTGAAATAGGATAATTATAGTATATAATTATACTCATATATATAATAAGTGTTATTATTTTAATATTATAAAATAAAAATACTTAACTCTCATATTAAGGAGTTGACATCATCCAGTATTGAAGGAGGAGAGCTACAAACACAGAGCTTAGAATACAATATATCTATAGGTAAGGATGCATGGTGTATCAATAATATATATTTATCTATAAAATAATTTTATGTCTATAAACTTATAAATATTTCCTCAAGTATATAAAATAATTATAGCCTTTCTAAAACTAGTGAGTGGAGGGAAGAAGAAGGAGTCTCCCTAGGATTAGTAGTGTTACTTTTCTAAACAATTTGAATAAATATAATAAGTAGTATTACCTCTCTAGTACATCAACACACTGTTTATGTACACTCCTTAAATCATCCCTTTGTATCGAACTAATTAAAATCCATGTCCCTATATATGTTTTATATCTATGTTTATATGCTCTAGATTTAGTGAGGAAGAGTGCTAGAAGAATTAAGTGATAGGTTAAACACGTTTATTACTAATGAAAGAACAAGATCCTAAAGAAATATAAATGAGTATAATAAAAATTTAAATTTTGGAATCATCCTCATTCACCCCCTAGGGTATCTCAAGTTCCAACACTTTATTTATTTTATTTTTTTGTTATAATTATTTTATTTTAGATATTTTGTATATAATTTAATTTATTTTTTACTATAGGGATGACTAAGGAAAATATTTATAGAGATGTTTGGGGTACTCATTGAGGATATTGCAGGCTTTTACGGGCAGTTTTTAGGGCACCTAGATTGTGAGGAAATATCCCTTCCCATACATTATTCAGATTGAAGTCATATTCTATTATCATGGAATAATGAATTGTTTAATAACCATAAAAAGGTATTGTATAAATTATTTTATGAAATATGATAAATATAATTTTATTAATTATTATATTAAAATTCTAATGAATTTAATATATGTTATATATATAAGTTATTCTATTTTGATGTTCTTGATGCAATTTCATAACCATGGACATCTCTGATGCGATATTTAGCACCGGTAAGTTTCATTATATGCCTATGTCTTACAACCTCATTTAAATGTATTTTATTTATTATTTGTATGTTTATATCTAATTAAATTGAATCAACAAAATTAACCACCAAACTAATTTTCTCATAATGACATGAAATTTTCCCTTTATGTGAATTCTATATTTTATAATCAATGAAGTTGTAATTTTTTCAGATGTAATGTCATTTACTAAATCAATGTAAATTATTTTATAATGGTTTGAAAAATTAAATGAATGGCCTTGAAATATATCAACCTCCCAAAAAGGATTTAAATGGGTTAAAGTGATCCTTGTAAGAATAGTATTACAATTTTGACACTTTTCTGAGGAGCATATAATTCATATTATTTCTTTATTTTCTTATGTTAAAATAAGAAATTTATATCTCCATTTATGTATTTGGTGTTTTTTATATCAAAATATGAAATTCATTAATTAAATTATTGAAAAAAAGTATCTTCAATAATGAAATTATCAATTATTCTAATTTTTTAATCTTTGAATATTATTATAAAAAATATTAAATTATATGGGATTTAAAATACTAAATGACCTATACGGGTAGAAGAGGTTGGTAGTAGTCAATGAGGTGAAGACCACTCATCTAAAGGTAGTAAAGGTGATATATAGTAGTTGATAACCTGATAGGTTTTCTTGATCCTTCTAGTTTTTATTGTATGTGAGACAAAAACTATTATGATGGATAAAATATGACTTTGTAATACTGCATTATTTTAATTATAAGTTTGTATTTTTTAATAATAAGGATTGAAATTTACTTGAATGAAATGATTTGTCCTATTTTATATTTGTATTTTATATGTATTAATTAGATGATGTTTAAGTGTATCGTTTTTTGGATAGCTATAAAATTTTATGAATTCTTCATTTTCAACTAAAATCATTTAATAATGGTTTAAACTTAAATTAAACTAGATAGTACCTATATTAGTTGTGGTATAAACCACTAAAAATTATCAACTATTTTTATTTGAAACATATTTAACCATTTATAATAATATTATTTTTTTGGTTGAACAAAAAATACTATGAATAACAAAAAACCGCCTCTAATTCCCAAATTTTTATAACTCAAAAGAGTCCACCAATAAATAATCAAAACCATTTTGATTCTATCACTGACATAGATATTCATGATGGTTTTAAAAAAACCATTTCAAATTAACTAAAAGTGGTTTGAACCACCATGTATACAAAAAAACACCTCTAAAGACCCTTTCCCTATAATTACAAAACATTTTTTTCCAAATAAACCTCTATATATAAATCCTTGAAAGTCCAAAAAAGTTAACGTAAGGTAAAAACTCCAAAATTTGTATCAAAGGGTGAAATTGAGCAATAAAGAGTGGCATGAAGGCTAAAAATGGATTATAACCCTTGCGAGGAAATTTTACTCCTATTAAATCCAAGTAATCACTTAAAACTCATTTTGGTGTGTTGGAAAGGAAAAAAACCTACACCGTGATCTTACATGATCTAATATAGAAGTGGAGTACCACCAGGGAGGCAGGGTCATTCCTCATGCCCCTCATTCCAAAAAATTAAGCAACTGCATTTCAAAACAAGTTCCAACAATTATAATTTTAATTTCATGTCACTATCCCATCATTTCATAAAAAATCATAAAAATAAAAGTAGTTTATTCCTTTAAAACACATTTACTTGTTAATTAAAAAATTTAATACTCACAACTAAACACAATATTAGAAATTTATTTAACACTTCTAATTTCCTTTAAAGTCAAACACCCTATAATAAACACATGTTATAGTATAAAATACTCTTTTATAATTTAGGAACAAATAACATTTAATAAATCAAATTATAATCATTTAAACATTTACTTAAAAATATCTCTATAAAACAAAATGAATTTACGACAGAGGTATGAAAAAAAATGAACTCACATACCTTATACAATGATTATAATTCCAAATTCACACATAACAACCACTGTAAAAATTATACAACATTTTCTTTAACCAAATAATAGTTTCCAAAAATCCCTCTTAAGGTTATTTGGGTTGTGTTTGATGACAAGGATGGTGAAGGATGCAATCTAAAAATTCAAATGAAGGAGGTTCCCAAGAAGGGCTTCGCCATGGCTAGGACCACACCCTGATCAGTGGGAATGGTGATGGTGGATGATTTTCTAGGAGGACCATGCCAATTACCTTGGGTGTGTTTTGAAGAAAATTGATGAAAATAGAAAAATAAATAGGCTCCATGATTTTGGTCATCCACATGGTGTCATCTTAGTGCTTTTATATAAAATGGGTTATACAGGTGACTACACTCATTTTAGAGGTGACTGTGGTCATCAGTTTGACCTGTAGTGAAAAATAGAAAACATATATACACTAATACATAGAGAAGAATCCAAGGTTGAGTTATTTAATTGAAGTAGGTGTACACGGGTAAGACCACACCATTTCACATGGAATGGTGGAGATTGGTTTATTCTTTGTTCCATAGTAAGTCATGTTATGGTTGTTTTAGAGAATGTGGCTTGGAGCATGGATATATATGAGAAAAAAAATTTGTGGGAGTTGATGCCCATAGTGTTGGGTATGTTAAGGAAAAATATCTAGATATTGTGCACCATAGTGTGTTGTAATACATTTCAATATTCAAATTTCCATATTAGAACAATGCACCTCATGAACTATGGGATTTAATGGAAATTGTAACCAATACTTTGTGGATGGTTTCAAGTTGGTTTTTGAAATACCTTAATCTATGAATTTAAGACATTAAGTCTACACAAATTAGAGATATTTTTTGATAGAAAAAGTATAACCAAGGGAAAGGAAGTTAGATCCGATGCATGATTTTAAAGACTCAAAAGTGTACAAGAATGTGGGATTTTCTAGATCTCATTTGGAATATTTAAGGTCAAATAAGGTTCTTTTTAAGAGTTTCATAATCTCCCTAAAATTTGACATTGTATTTTCTAAATTGAAACATTATTATTGGTGAATTTTTTCATAATATTTGTGTGGATAGGAAGAACATAAACAAGTAGGGCATTTAGTTCCTTATTGAAGTAGGGTAGTGAGTTCTCTAATTATTTTTGGTAGTGAACTAGGAGGATCGGTGAGACTGCTCCAAATCATACTTGTAAAGTAGTGATCTTCAAGTGAATTTGGTTTACATACATATTGTCATGCATGATCCTTTGACTATCCCAGTGCATGTGAACCAAGTAAAATCCCTCATATCATTTACTACTTTCATCACTCATTGAGAAGAAATATGGATAGAAATTGAAGTATTCCTAAAGGTGATAAAATAAGATCCTTATTCAAATAATGATTTTTTGAAACTTTTATACCCTGATTCACCCCCTATTTCTGGGTGTAATACTCTATAATAATCCAACAAATACCCAATTTCAATAAATACTCTAATAAAGAGAACCATCCAAAATAGATAAATCTAATGAAAAACTCACCAATAAAAAATCATCAAAATATATATAATGTCATGTGGAATCCTCACCTAAGAATAAATTTATCTCTATGAAAGAAATTCTCATGATTTAGAAGGGTTTATATATGCCTTAGTGAAACCTTCAAACTAAATCCTAGAAGATCATACCTCAATTAGATAATAAAATAAATAGAATAAAAATTTGAATAAGAGAAGAGGAACAACTATGATCTGACAAAGAAACAAGATCAATCAACCTCTAATCGTAGTAGTGCATAGGATAATCCTTTAATATGGTTGCACACCTTGATAGAGTAAGAGGGGATAAGGAAATAAGATAATTGAACCAAAAATAAAAAAAATTAAAAAACCTAACTGAGGATTATGGTTAGTCTTCATGGTTTACAAACCTTGTGAAAACCATGAATTATCAACTACCTTACCCAAAGTGCGTTTTTTGGTTTATGGAATGATTTAAAAAAATTAACTTCTATAAAACTTTCAATTGATCTATTTTTTCCTCTTTAATTCACTTGAAAACTCTTGAATTCTAAAAAATATTTCCCAATTCCATTTTAATCAAGTTTATTCTCTAATTTGACCGAATAATATTCTATACACTTTCAATTTCTAAAGAAAAAAATATTCACCCTAATTCATTATCTCAAAATTATACTTAATTAAATTCTAAAAATCAAGGGATTTGTATTGAGAAATTCATATTTACCCATATCATTTTAAATGTATGATTTTAAAATGTCCATGTATTTATTAAACTTGGTTCTAATAAAATCCATTCAAAAATATGTTTTAAACTTTAGAAAAGTAGGAAAAATAGTTTAAGACACTTTCATTCATGGGGTTGTAGGAAAAAAAAATAAGATTTAATAATCCATATAAAATAAAATGAAATGAAAAAACAAAAAAAGTGAATATTTAATTGGTTATCCATAAAAATAAAATAGGAATAGACTATATTTACTTAATCATGGTATGTGAATTTTTATAACTAAAAAAATCTAGATTCATTATACTTCAACTTCACATATTTTCATTCCTTAGTTTAATGCATCATAAAATAATCATAGAGGATAATCTCAAAATGCTTCACAAATTTACATTGAATTTATAGTATAAGAACCTCGATAAATAGTGTTGAGTAAATACCAAAGGGGAAATAGTAAATTATTTTTGATGATTATTCAGTGTATCTATATCAACTAGAAAATGGTATTATAATTTAAAATGATCAAATTTCATATTCATGATCCATAAATTAGTATAGTTCTGAGAAATTTTTGTATTTCATAAAATGTGTGTTAAATTCTATGTAAAAAAATAAAGTATGATACATTGTTGAATTACCATAAATGTGTAAGAGTTTTTTATGTTAATAGGTTTTTCAAAGTCAAGGTCATTTCTTATGAAAACATTGAATGTTATAAGCACATGCCTCTTTATAATGATTTTACTCATAATGGTGACATGAACTATAAGGAATCCTTCACACCGGTTTAAATGAAAAAATATTTCATAAATACTTATGAAACTAGTAGCACAATATAATATAGAGTTATAAAAAATAGATGTAAACACATACTTTATAAATAAGAATTTTTATGAGGATGTATATATGAATCAATAAATTGATTATTACATTGAAGTAAAATAATACATGACATTTAAATTAAATAAGTTGATATATTTAATTAAATAAGTTTCATGAAGAAGGTATCCCAAGCTTAATGATATTGTTTTTTTCTTTGGATTTGAGTAAAATGTTGTTGATTAATGTATATATCATAAGGATTGTGGAGTAATCTTATATTCTTGATTTTTTATATCAATGATATGTTGTTTGTAACAAATTATTTTAGTTTATTAAGTGATACAAATAAATGTTGCTATATTAATTTATAAAATTAGGATATAAGTGAAGTTTAATATGTGATTTAAATACAGATATTTCATGATAGATCATAAGTTTTATTAGGATTATCTCATAAAACATAGATTAAAAAATAAAAAATAGATATAAAAATGTTCAATATCACTGGTTCTAATTAATAAAAAAAGATAAATTTATTCTAAATCAATGTCCTAAAAATGATTTAGAACAAAAACATGTGGAAAGAATTATTAAGTCCCAGATAGAAGATGGAAAGAGACTATAGGGGGTTGAATTATTTATATTAAAATAATAAAATTAATTAAAATGATAATTTAGAATTCTATGGATAGTAAGAATAAAAAATTCTATCATAAATTACAATACAGTGGATGTGTGAAGAGTATATAAAGATTAAAGTAAACAATAGATCATAATATATTTATAGTAATTAAGATCCAAATGATTTTTTTCCTACACTACACTATTAAACCAAGAATATATATATCCACTAGATATAGTCTATTACACGAGTGAAGAAAAAAATCATCCTTTTACAAGGGTGTTAACCAAACCGAAACATTCTAAGTAGTATCCCTAACTTATACCTATGCCTTTTAATAGGTTCAAGAAAAACCTATGAAACTAACTTTTGGTCAGGTAGCACAACCAAGGTGGTAAATTTTAATAATGGTATAATAATTGTGTGAGTAGAGTGATTAAAACTTGATAAAACTTTATAATATAGACATGATACAATAAAATATAAAACAAATAAAATAACCAATGAAATTTTGTAAAAGAGGTGCTAGTGTAGAAATTGTGATCTTCGACCATATATAAAGTAGTGGAATGATTTATCTTTGAGCGAAATGAAAATTAAAAAATCATAATAGTTATGCATAAATAATTGAATCTTTTGAAATTAGTATCACTTCAGTATTTCCACAATGTAGTCAAATAATAATGTCACTACCCCACTACCTATAGCTTCAAATTTTATAAAGAAACAATGACAGTTATAATATGCATGATCTTATTTTCTATAACATAATTATTAGAATAATTTAAATAAGGAAATAAAATAGTTTACCATAATTTCCACAATAATCTCATAAATATTTCTAAAATAATAGTTTTTTACTATGAATAATAAATAATTGGGTTTAATCACTTTGAATAATTCTATATGATCGCATGAAAACAACTCCTTCAAAATATCCTCTAACTTGAAATTTGAATATCGATGTTTTCTAATTTTTTATTCATAGGATATAATTTATAATCCAACCATGGAAGGTGATAAATAATTTCTCCAATGGTGGATTCATACATAATATTTTCAGATACATGTATTTTTTTACTTCTAAATCTCTATGAAATCATAACTTTTGAACAATCTTTGAACATAACTTTCAAGTACTTTAACTTTAGAAACATTAACTAAACTAATATTTTGAATCACTAATTGTTAAATCATTATAAATTAACTTCTAAAACATTAACTTTTGAAATATTAAATTCTAAATCACTTTCACTATGAATACGTAAGAGTAAATACTTCAACACTACATGAGTAAGTTTTTGTACTTAGGAAAAGTTTTACCATACATCATACGTAATATTTTCTTCTAACTTCTAAAATATATATAAAATATTATACTTAATAAAAATTCCTTCAATTTAAAATATGAGAAATCAGAATAATAATAATAATAATAAATAGTAAATAAATAAAATATTCTAGATTTATATAATTATCAAAAAATAATAAATAAAGTAGAAAGAAGACACTCAAAATTATCTCCCATTTTGATAATTAAAAAAATCTGAAAATCTCAAACTAGAACATTTCTCCCATTTTATAAGGATCAAAAAGATAATAAAAATATCAACCATATCATGTAAAAACAAAAATAAATAGTAAATAACAAAATAACAAGCATCAAGGGCATGAAATGTAATAAAAATCATATCCCCCTAAGTTAAAAAATAAAGACAGTAAACAATAAAAGTCCCCCCCCCTGAATCCAATCTTCCTTCTCAAAATAATATGATAGTGTATACTAATCATGAAAACTACTCCTGTATAAAAATAAATACTAAAAGGGATCTGCGAAATATTTAATGTTATTCAATTAATTAAAAAAAATATTTTGAATGAATTAAATAGTAAACAATAACTATGTAAATTCTAGAAAACAAAATAAAAAATAGTAAATATATGATCCTTGGATATAAATATTGATACAAAATGAATCTCATGCCAATATACCAAATAATAAATCTATAAATGGTATGATTGTTTTTTATTAGAACCATTATTACCTGGGTATATAAACTAGATTAGGTCCAATATGATTCAAATAATACCCTTTAGGATATAGAAGGGTTAAAAAGTTTAATATTGAAATAAGATTTAGACAAAAAAAAACCTTCTTATGTAAAAGACATTTTAGAAACTGTAAAGATAAATTATATTCATAATGGAAAAAATATCTCCTATTAAAATAGTTAACTGTAGAAATACCTTCACTTTTACCTTTAATAAAGTAATTTATGTGCAGATTTTATTCTTGCCCCCTATATTTAACGCAATTCCTTTTCTTTATTTTTATATTCATCCTTTTAAATCTGATTAACTCATATATATTTTCTCTTCCAACAATGAACTTAGATAATTCTTCTTTAAAAAATTTTACTTTAACCTTAAGCTTTCTATTTTCCTTTTGTATAACTATCATATCATCATACATTTTCACCTTAGTGCTTGAAGTAGTATTTTTAATTTTTTTATTATCCCTTTTAAGCTTAATTATTTAATCCATAATGAATTTTAATTTATTATTCTCCCATTCATCATTATTAGAAGAATTATTTCTTAACTTTTCATTTTCCAAAATAATATTTTTTTCCTTTAACAGCCTTCTTGTGTTCCTTACTCAACTTCTAGTATAATATTGTAACCTTTTTAATCTCTTAATGATACTTAAAATAAATCTTAATTAAATTTTAAAAATTAGGCTTATCACAACTATAATTATTAGAATAATTAGAATCAAAACCATTACCACTAACCTCACTTATTCCAACTATGAAACAAATATTTGTGGTTCCCTTTTTGGTTTCAGATTCTTTGACAGAATAAAAATGTTTTGTGCAGCTCCATCCTAAAGACAAAGATTTATTCTCCTTTTTCTTATTCCTTTTTTCTTCTCTTTAGTTTTTTTAGTATTGGGCATTCATATTTATCATGTTTCGTTTTATTACATTTATAAAATCTAATATCAAAATTAGGCATACCTTTCCATCCTTTCATTTTAAAATCATTCTTTTTATTCTTTTTTTATTTTTTAACATCATGTCTTTTCTTTTTAAAATCATAAATACAACTTCTAAATTAAATTAAATCATCACCTCTCTCACTAATTGAATAATCTATAATATCACTAAAATAATTATTTACATATCTTTAGTTGATTTAAAATTAGTTAACTTCCTCCTATCATTAGCTTCATTTTCAATATTCTTCAATTCAAGAACATACTATAATAATGATCTAATAAGTTAATTTGTGGTATAATAAACCAAGTCCTTTCTTTCTTCAATAATAATCTTCTTGGAATTTAACTTCTTATGTGGTGCTCAGAGAATTATTTCAATCAACACTTCATTCTTCATGGTCTCACTAAGAGTGGTCATATTGTTTATAATATTAGTAAACTTGTTATACATCTCATTAACAATTTCATACTCAAACATTATAAATTCTTGAAATTATTAAATTTGCATATAAATCTTAGTTTTATATAATTTTACAATGCTTTGATGAGTTTATTTTAAATTCATCCAAATATTAAAAGAAGTTTTACAAGAATAAATATGACTATAAACACTTATACTAATATAATAATAAATATAATTAATAACTTTATAATTCATAACATATCTAGTAGTATCATTACTGACCAATATATGAAGCATAACTACTATAGGTTTATAAGGTTTATCCATGATGGTATATTACTCAATACTTATATTCTTCAAAATTCCTCCATTTTTTCCTTCCAATTACCATAGTCATTGCTATTGAAATGTGGTGGTCTTAGAGAATTTTAATTATCAATCATATCTTAACTATTTATAAATGAAAATAGATTTTTATCTTGGTCTTGTTAAGTACTTGGATACAGATTAGATCAAAACATACAATATTCACCAAAAGGTCAATAATATGAGAAAATTTTATTTAAAAAAAGGAGCCTTCTCTAATACTAATTGTTGGGTATCAGGTGGAACAACAAGTCACAAATATCCTTACAAGAATAGGATCTAATTCCAATTTTTGAGTCCCATACAAGATATGGAAAGAGAAAAGATTGGTTGAATTGTATATCTTAAAATAATTAGAGTAATTATAATGATAATTCATAATTTGATGGATAATATGATTTTCCACAGACCAACCGGATTCATCTATCCATCAGATGCTTGAGCTGGCCAGTAACATTATTAAGGCATGTTTTTTATCACCATGGGGAGAAAATGACTGATAGAGGAATCAAATATGAGCTTGTGTAAATGATTTCATCCAAATAAATGTATTAAACAAGCAATAGAAAAATAATAGTGATAACTAAATATGTTAAAGGTCCATGTGATCACAGAAACAAAAAAAATATAATATAGAAATTAATAAATTAAATTAAATAAAAAAACCTTCCACTCAGCCCCTAATTCCCTCACATATAGAAATAGTTACCACCAATATCCTAGATATTTAAATATATAATTTAATCCACCAACAACCATAATTGAAATTAGTAAAAGTCCAATTTGGTCGATGCAATAAAAGAAATTAAATAAAAACAAGCGACTCACATACCTAATCAACTATCCCCTATGACCCATGGCCACACTACATAAAAAACTATAACAAAACACTCTAATAGTTATCATAAATAAACCAAAACTAGAAATTGAAAAGTTATATATAGGTGTGCACAAAAAAATTCCCAGTAGGCTACCACCCACCTTTTCACATGCTTACCATTTAATTAAAGATCTATTTTCAAACTAGATTTAATATATAAATAGAAAATAGGTTTTCAATTTTATAAGAAAATATAGTATCACATAGAATTTATAAAATTCTATTTATTTTTCTTTTAAATAAAAACAATCACTTATAAAACATGTAACTAGCTTATACCACTACTATTGAAAAACCTAATTTGAAAATAATTTTCCAAACCATTTTAGAAATAAAACTTTTCAAATATTTTAAATATTTAAAGAACTAAAAATATTAACAACTTACTTTCACATGCTAGATAAAACAATTTCTAAAGAAAACATTCTTTTTATAATTTAAATAGATAAATAAATAATCAAAAGTAAGCAAGTCAAAACCAAGCACCATGGGTAACCCTAGGGAAACTAATGTTAGGGTCTGTCATTCTAGGATCCTCATACTATTGATGATTGAACTATATATTATTATTCCCATGCATGATCCACTAGGATGACCATTCCAAAAACCTATAAGTAATAAAATTCGTTTCACATAATGTTTAGTTAGTGTTGTAGCATTGTTCACATTCTAGGGAATATAAGTCTTCCTAACATACTTGTCCTAGTCATCCCACTTAGGTACTCGATCACACCCCAACCTTGGAAATTACTTTATTTTACTCTTTTCTTGATCTTGGATACTTTGGTAGAGGTTCAGGTTGAGTCACGGTTTTAATTTTTGAGTTTTTTTTTAGAAATGAAGTTTTTGGGATTGGAAGCATCGGGAATATGGGTTGAATATGGTTCAATGAAACCATAAAATTGCACCCAGGTAGTTGTATAGCTTAATTTTGGTGTCTAGTAGGTGAGTCACATGAGTTGTGCATGGTTTTGGAAACTATGCGGAAACTGTGTGGTTTGGTTTTGAAACTGAACAGAGGTGTTCAACACAGTTGGTGCATGTTTTAGTAACCATATGGCCAGCCCGTGTGGGGTGCCCCTTTTATCCAATAGAGGGAACATGTTTGGTATATGATTTACCAAATCATGTGAGATACTTATATTTTTAAAATCTTGAAATTACAATATTACCCTCCCCTCTTTTTATCCCCTTTTGGGATTTCCTCTCCTTGGGTCAATTTTGGTGCTCTAAGGGATCCCTCTCCCTTTGATCCTCCTCCTCCATGGATGCTCCTCCTTAAAATCTAAGGTGAGTTTCTAGAGTTTTGGCCATTTTTCTCTTCCTTCTCTTCTCCTCTCTTGGTTTCTTTATGTTTCCTCGGTGGGTTATTATTTGGAAGAACCCTATAAGCTAGGGTTGATATGTTGGGATATTTTTCTTTGGATATAGGGTGTTCATATTTTCTATTGGGCTTGGTTCTCCCTTCCCTTGAAGTTTCATCGCATTTCCACTATGTTGAGGTAGGTTTTTATATATGTTTCCTTTTTTATGCATTCCATTTGATGCTTTGGTTATTTTTAAATAATAAATAAATGTGTTTTGTATGCTTGTGGTGTGTTTTCTTTGCTTAGTATAGTGTTTTTTTATAAAAAATTAGTGTAAGTGGTTTTAAAGGGGTTTTTTCTAAACATGTTATATAGTTATACACATAAGGTTATTGATAAAATGTCTATTAGTTTCTTAAAATGAAATTGAACACTTGTGGTGATGTTTGACCTCATTTACACTTTGTAACATGGTTTTAATTATAAATTTGGCATAGTGTGTGGTTTTAATGCCTCTTATGTCTTGGTATGTTGTAGATAATTTTTTGGAAAGGTTTAATGGATTTTAAATACTTATTAGTGATATTTTTATTATTTGAATTATTGTTTTGGTTTAAAGGTAAGTGGTGTTTTTTTAAAATGGTTTTTGAATCATACCATAGACACTTGAATTATGTTATTGGATGTTGTCACATCCATCAGTGCACAGGGTGAAAACATGTATGGGATTTCAAATGATGATGGTATTGATAAAATGATTATTTCCTTGATCTTTATATTTTTAAAAGGTTTTTCCCTTATTTATTATTCCCTTATTCCTAAAATGGTTACTTGATTTATAAATGGTGTGTTGGTGCTTCACGTAACTCAAAAATTTTCTCTCAAATGTGTTCCTTGAAACTTGGCCTTTTTTGAATCTTAAGTTATGATTTGGTGAATGGTTGGTTTAAATTCATCTTTGGAATTTCGTGATGTATCATGATTTATAATGTTTTTAAAGGCCCATCTAGAATTGTGCATGTTTTTGGGGAAAATTATTTATAAAGCTATGTGATTTGAGGCTCGTTTGGAACTTTAGATATATTTGGAGTTTTGTTTTAAAACTCAAATGATGTGAAGGCCTAGTTGGAACTTTTGAAAGGATTGTGGTGATATGGGTACCCCTATGAAGGATTTTACAACCCATTTTATTGTGTGGGTGGTGTCGGTGTTTGGGGTAGGAAAGTGCAGTGGTGGTAGGTAAGGTGAGTAATGCTTGCAAGGGACTCCTCTTTTAACCATTTACTATTACAATGGGTTTCCTAGGAATCATTAAAAGGTTGAATGGTGGTTTATTTTAAACCTTGATTATATGGTTTGATACCCCCCTTGACTTTATAGGGCTTGGTGGGATGTACCACTGGATTAGCAGTTAAAACAGACAGTTGGTTATTGACTATAGAGCTACACTATATGTCGGTAGGTGAGTCTGAACTGAGTATGTTTGGGGATATCTCTAGGGATGTTTAGAAAATTCCCATGGTTAATATCTATATGTGCTTATTTATTTTTCCATTTTCACTCATATTATTATTCGGTAACATTTTATTTCATTTTCATCTTATCCTTGTATTAGTTTCTCCGGATTTATGTGTGGAACTTGGTTTTTAAAATAGAAATCTGAATTGAAAGTGGGAATGTGTTGTGTTTATTTTGAAAAATGGAAATCTATATTGATCTATTAAAATGAGAAAAACCTATTTTCATATGTGTATTTCAAACTAGTGTTTGTGGAATATTTCGAGAAAGGAAATGTATGGATTCTGTGGTGGTTGTCTACTAATCTGTTATATTCTCGCACCCTACTTGTGTCATTCAGTGTCGATAAACCCAAGTTTTTTTGGATCTGTAGGTTTATAGTTCAAATGTGTCTCATAGTAGGTTGTATTGTTGATGGTGGTGACCATGAGTTCACATGGAGATCTCAATGGTAATAGTTTGGTTTGTCTTTGTTTTAGTTTCAGTTTTGTTCATTTTTATTTGTATCAGGATCAATTTGTGGGTTTATTTATGATCAGTTGTTGGTTATTACTACATGCTCAGTTGGTTTAGTTTATGTTTTTATCCTGGTTTATTGTGAAAAAATCATTCTCGTAGTGATTACTTTGATGCCCGACACTAGTTGTCAGCCCATGGGGATTGAGAATGACCTTTGGGTCTTGTCTCAAACTAGATTGGATGTTAGGTTGGATGGAATCCCATCTTGGTTCTGAAGTTTCCAGGCACAGTGGAAGCATGGTTAGGACGGCACCCAACATTGATTTTTACCATGATCAATGATTATTATAGGATCAATACAATGATGAACGCTAGTCTCCACATAATATAATCAAAGATTTAGATAAAGAAGAAAGAGGCATGAAACCTTAGAGAGGATATGGCACATCATGTTTATAATTAATTTAATTAATTTCATAAAGAAAAATAATACATGTGTCTTTGGTATTTTTCTTCATTGATGATGTTGATCGTCCGGATTTACCCTTCCATATTATCTCGTTGCGCTTGTAAGGATCTAAACTAGAATCCCTCTAGCAGTGATCCTCACATGCTCTGATGGCCTCTGATCAACATCGCTCGTTCTTCGGGTGCTAGCCTAGTGAAGCGAGTGTCTTATGCCAGTCGTTCTTGATCGCTTGTTCTTCATCCTTAAAGAATGTCACTTGTTCTTGAGAGGGGATAGAAAAGGATTCGAGAGAGAAATTGTTTGGATCAACAGTTCTCAATTCACCAGGCGTGTAGTGTGTTGTATGGAACAATAGGCATACTTGTCTATTTATATACATGGAATTTCAGTTACAATATTTAATTTCATAGCAACAATTAAATACATTCATGAACTTAGATAAAACACATGCATTTAATAATAATATTGCATCATTATTCATGGTGTTCCAACTTACGCAAAACAGAATTATAAATTCCACATCACAAAATAATAGCAGCGTTATTTTAATTTGTGCCAACTAGTTAAAAAATTATTTAACATCTTGCAAATAATTATTTTACTATCGGACCTACCTTGGTCTGCTTGAACTTTACTTCCATTTATTGAACACTCGAATAAATAAATAAATAAATTATTCTCTTAAATAAATATTTTATTTACAAACTAGTAAATAAATATTTATTAAATATTCAATAAAATAAATAAATATATTTTATTTAATTTATGAGATCATTTTAAATTGAATAAAATTATTCCATGGTCTTGAGAATAATATTTATTTCATTAATTAAATTCAAATAGAATTTAACCGAGACCACCAAAAACACTTAGTGTGTGACCCTCTAGGATTCTTTCTCGTTGGCATTAGGTGGGCTTTCCTAAAGTCTAAGAGTACTATCTAGCAACGGGTCAAGGCACCCAAGAGAAAGAACATAAAGTCACAACAACAACATCCACATATAAATTCTCACTATGTAATATAATCCCTTTGTCACAATATCTCATCAAGAAGGTTTCATGATAGTGTCATAAACTTTTATGCTTGATACGTCATTCTTTGACTAGCTGAAATAAACTCGTCGTTACACCATGGCCATAGAATTTCGCGCGACGGTTCTATTTCAATCAAAGGGCCAAGATATCAAATTCCATAAATGGAAGGGATAAATCCTTCCTTAACTTATCCATTAATAACATGCCACTCATGACGCACCCAATGTACCCTACTCCTCGTCAACTTTCTGCATGACGGTTTTCGTCAGTAAATCAAATTGTGTGAGTCGTAACACATATTAATGATAATCTTAAAGTCTAAGGATCATTACACATGCTCGCAGATAGAAATATCCGATGAAACCAAAATATTTCGAATTCTTGCTAGCGGGTTTGTTCTCATAATCTCTTATCTTGGAGATTACTAAGTGTGAACTTCATGAGAGGAAGTCGCATCTGCTCATGAGTACTCACACCTAATGGTTTGCATGCTATGTTTCCCATCATAGAATTCCATCCAACCGTAGAACTATATTTAAGCATATTGTTATAGCATTTCAAGGTTCTCATCATAGTAGGGAACTTCCATGACCTTATCAATGCAATAAATACTCTATGACATTATTACATCATAGTCATGCGAAACAATGAACAATATGTAACAACCTGAAGGGTTTGTGACTCAAAAGGATGCCAATAAGGTATGAAAGTTTTAGAAATAAATTTATGTATTAAATCAAGCATCAAGTTGCAGAAATAAATATATGTATATGTTGATGAAATTATCTTTATTTCCTTATGTGTTTGAGGACACATTTACTGTAAGACTGGTATCTCATTTCCAATAAGTAATATTTCATCAACATATACTATTAGGAAAACAATTACACTCCCACTAAAACATTTGTAGACACAAGGCTCACATTCATTCTTGATAAAACCAAATTCTTTTATGGATTCATCAAAATTAATATTCCATGACCTAGATGCTTGCTTTAATACATAAATTTATTTCTGCAACTTGCATACCTTATTGGCATCCTTTTGAGTCACAAACCCTTCAGGTTGTGTCATGTAGACATCTTCCTTAAGGTTCCCATTAAGGAATGTTTTTTTGAAATCCATTTTCCAAATCTCGTAGTTATGGTAAGCCGCAATGGAAAGTAGAATTCTGATGGATTTCAGCATTTCAATTGGTGAGAAGGGTTCATCGTAGTCAATTCCTTGACATTGTTTAAAACCTTTTGCAACCAGTCGTGCCTTATAGGTACTGGATTGTCCTTCCATGTCCAGTTTCTTCTTGAATACCCATTTGCAACCAACAGGCTTTATATCAACTGGAGGATCTACCAAAATCCAGACTTGGTTTTGGTACATGGAATCCATTTCAGAATTCATAGCTTCTTGCCACTTGGCAACATCTATGCCACTTAATGCTTCCTTATAGGTTAGAGGATCATTATCATCAACTAATAATGATTCACCATCCTCGGTAACTAGAAAATCATACTATTCCAGTTCTCTAACATCCCTTGTACACCTACGCAGTACTTGTGTCTCTGGAATAGATTATTCTTCCACGAGGCTTTGTGGAATCTATTCCTATACCAACTCTTGTGTACCTTTAGCCTCAACTTCATCAAATTCTATCTCGCTCCCACTACACTACTAGAATTTTTACTTTTGGAGGCGGGAGACCTATAGCGGCCGCCATTTAGCGACCGTTAATGCTATCAACAGTGACCTCCAAATGGCAGTCGCTGCACATAATACCTAATTTTACCCCATTTCCCGACCCCCCCCCCCAATTACACTCCCCGACCCCGCACCCCGACCCTCCCCGACCCCGCACCCCGACCCCGTGACCCCGACCCCGGCCCCGACGAACCCTCCCTGACCACGTGACCCCGACCCCGGAGACCATCCCCGACCCCGGCGAGCCCGCCCCCCCGCGACCCCGCCCCCGTCCACCCCGACCCTCGGTGACCCCTGCGACCCTGACTCCTAGCGAGCCCCTACGAGCCCCGGTGACCCCTGGCTACCCCGGCGACCTGACCCCCAGCGACCCCAACCCCCAGCGACCCCCGACAACCCCAACCCCACGTTGCGCCACCCGCAACCCCGGCGACTCCCTGCGCCACCCGCAACCCCACACTGCGCCACCCACAACCCCGCGCTGCGCCACCCGCGACCCCGACAGCCTGCACTACACCTTCGGACAGTCCTTCCCCAACCCCGCGCTGTGCCACCCACGACCCCGACAGCCTGCGCTGCACCTTCGGACAGTCCTGCCCCCTTCGTCCCCTCTCAACCCCGCTGCATCCCTCAGGCGAGTCCTCACGTCCTACCTCTGTTGGACCCTTCCGATTCGTCGTGCCCCACCGTGTAGAACCCTCCCACGCTTCATCCAGCGGTTCCACCGCTTTCGATTCCGTCCGTCGAACCCCTGTTGTCAAGTCGTTGCGCCGTCATGAATCCGCAATCGAGTCGCACCCCGTTACCCGCGGTCGAGTCCTCTGCAGGTAATGTTTTTTATCCTTCAAATTTAGCTTTGAAGTCATTGGTTTTTAAATTTAATGATGTGTGTTTATTTAGAATTTAAATAAGATATTTCACTTTTGATTTCTATTATAAATACAAATATGGATAAGAGCTGGATTGATATGCAAGATAGGTTTTCGGCTGAATATTTTGAGGGGATTAAGCAATTTATGGATTTCACCAACAGATTTCCAAGAGATATGATTAGTTGTCCATGCAAAAAATGTGAAAATAGATATCTCTTCAAATGAGATAGTGTTAGAGAAAAAAGTTTTTTGAATGGGTTTTTGAAAAACTATAAGACATGGACACGTCATGGAGAAGATTCTGTTTCATGTCATCACTCAAAAAGTATTCATATGAATGTTGATTCGAGAATAGTTGATCTGATGAACATAATGCTCAATGATATGATGCGCCAGTTTCAACCTGAAGACAATAATGTCGTAAATGACGACGTTGGATCGAGTAATCCCCGTTCTTCTGCATATAGAGAAGCATTGAAATTCTTTGAAATTCTTGACGATGTGCATACTGAATTATATCCTGGATACACTAAATTTAGTAAACTGTCATTCATCGTTGAATTGTTACACCTGAAGGCTTTGAACCAGTGGTTAGACACCTCATTTGACATGTTGTTGGCATTGTTGAAGAAAGTACTCCCTGCTAGAGTGAAGATTCTGGAGTCATTCTATCAAGCTCGGAAGTTGACCAGTGATCTTGGTTTTACATATGATACAATTGATGTGTGTCACAATAATTGTATGTTGTTCAGAAAAGATAATGCACAATTAAATAATTGTACTGTTTGCTATACATCCAGGTGGAAGACCAATGAGATTAATCAAGGTAGTCAGATTCTTCCTGGGAGAGTCTTGAATCAAGGGAAACAAGTTTCCGATAAATAGATGTGTTATTTCCCACTAAAACCGAGACTGAAGAGATTCTTCATGTAAACTAAAATTGCTAAATTGATGACTTGGCATTCAGAGAGAAAGAAAGAGGTTGATAAATTAACTCACCCAGCAGATTCTTTGGCATGGAAAGAGTTTGATCAAAGACACCCAGACTTTTCCCGAGATGATCGTAATATTCGACTGGGTTTGGCAGCAGATGGTTTTAACCCATTTAGGTCCATGGTTGGTGCGAAACATAGTACGTGTCCAGTGGTTTTGGTTCCATACAACATTCCCCCATGGGTATGTATGAAGCAACCATTTTTGTTACTGTCAATTATAATTGATGGACTGAGAGGACCTGGCGATAAAATCGATGTTTACATGCAACCTTTGATTGATGAGCTGTAAGAATTTTGGGCCGATGGTGTAATGACTTTTGACTCGGTAGCTAATGAAATGTTTAGACTTCGGGCCGCTTTGTTATGGACAATTAATGATTTCCCAGCATATACTAACTTATCAGGTTGGAGTACAAAAGGAGAATTTTCTTGCCCTTGTTGTAATAAGAGTAAGAAATCCATATGTCTTAAGAACTGTATAAAGTGGGCATATCTTGGTCACAGGCGATTTCTTCCTCCATTGCACAGGTTCAGAAAAGACCGTGTATCGTTTGATGGGAATAAAGAGTATGAACCATCACCACAAATACTGTCTGGGGTTCAAATTTGTGCACAACTTAATCAATAAAACATCCGTACAATGTATGATTTTCAAGATTTATTGGCTCCTGCATTGCCTTCTATTCCTGCTACAAATAGACAGCACAGTCATAATTGGAAGAAACGGGGTATTTTTTTTGAATTGACTTATTGGAAATATAATATTTTAAGACATAATTTGGATGTGATGCACATTGAAAAAAATGTATGTGATAATATATTGTGCACCATTTTAGGCTTCAAGGGGAAATCAAAGGATAGTGCTAATGCTCGACGTGATTTGCAAGAAATGGGATTGAGAAAACCTTTACATTTACAATCAGGTGAAGGAAATCATGCATACATGCCGGTTGCACAGTACACAATGAGTAAAAAAGTGAAACAAACATTTCTATCAATTTTGAAGACTTTTAAGGTGCTAGATGGTTATTACTCTAATATTTCCAAGCGTGTGAATATGATGAGCATGACATTACAGGGGTTGAAAAGTCACGCTAATCATATTCTGCTTCAACAGTTAATTCCTATAGCAATTTGTGATTTCTTACCTACCCAGGTTGTTGAGACGTTAATTGAAGTTTATAATTTTTTCAGACAGCTCTGTTCAAGGAATCATCACATGAGTGATTTGGAAAAGATGTAGGATAAGATTGTACTTGCACTATGTCACCTAGAAAAACTATTTCCACCGTATTTTTTTGATGTCATGGTTCACTTGACCATTCATTTAACTGGTGAAGTCACTGCTGGCGGTCCCGTACAATTCAGGTGGATGTATCTAATAGGGCGATACTTAAATACATTGAAACGATATGTGCACAAAAAAGCTCGTCCGGAAGCCTCAGTTTCCAAGGGATATTTAATGGATGAGTGTACTAATTTTTGTGATTCATATATTGATGAGGTTGAAACAAATATAGATAAACACTCCCAGAATGATGAGGGTCCAATTAGAGAAGGAATAACGTTTGATATGCGGAATGATGAGTGGGTTCAAGCTCATCGATATGTGTTGTTCAACAATCCATCAGTTTTTCCATTGATACAATAAGTTTCATAGTTGATGTGTATTTTGTTTCTATATTTATTTTATTGCTTACCTTATATTGTGTTGTGATTTAGGATGCATATCACTGAGTTGAAACGTGAAAGACCCTGTGCAACTGACTATCAAATCCAAAAACATCATTTCAACAAATTTCATGAGTGGTTCAAGACTCATGTACGTATAATTGATTTAATATTTTTATAGTGAAACTTAGTTGTATTTTCACAATCCTTTATCCATTAAACTATATATGTGAAATTTTCAGATTCAAAAGTTACATGATTTAACCCATCCTGTGAGCGAAGAACTCAACCAACTAGCTGATGGTCCATTTATTACAGCTTGACGCTACAAGTCTTTGGATGCTAACGGATTCTGATTTTGTATTAGCGATGTTGAAATGAACCGAGCCACACAAAATAGTGGTGTTGGTTGTTCTTTTGTTGATGCGGGTTATTATTATGGATTGCTGAGAGATATTAGTGAGGTTGTTTATGGTCGTGGTTTAAAACACATATTGTTAAGATGTGATTGGGTCGATCCTGTTCGAGGAACGAAAGTTGATAACTTCCAATTTACATTAGTAAACTTTAACAATATGCTATATAAAGATGACCGAGTAAGCAGTGATCCCTTCATACTGACATCGTAGGCAGAACAAGTTTACTTTGTCGGCATTGATTCTGATTGGAAAGTTGTGGTGAAAATGTCTAGAAGAGGGGTTTTTCTGATTGACCAAGAAGAACCTGACATTGTCACATTTCTTGATCAAACACTTGACCAAACAACAGTAGATGTACGAGATGAAGATATATCATGGGCCAGAGAGATAGTTGAAGGAGATATGATAGACTTTCATGATTAGTGAATATTGTAATTATATCCCCAGTTATTGTTTGTAAAAATATTTATAAGTTGTATATGTATAAAAATTGATTGATTTAACTATAATTTCTTTTAATGTAGGTATGTCACAGGGTGGTCACAGTGGTTCACCTGATGTTGTTGGTATGTATGTTTTTATTTTTCTAAATTAATTGATTGTAATTTTCTGTGTATATTTCCCTAACTGTTTCTAATCATTAATTTATATTATAATTGAATTATGAATTTTTGTTTATCAGGATCTAGTGCTTCTTCCAGCAGACGTAGGGGTCCTGGTAGAGGGGTTTGATCCTGGAACTCTGGAGCCCGATTGGATGTGTTATTTGATGACACATTTCATCCAGTTGGAGATAGTGCTACCGCATTGAGTCGTCAGTTTGGGCATATGATACGAGACTCACACAGATTCCCTCTGATGACTCGTGACTGGAGTTATTTCCCCCAGGATACGATGGACAGATTATGGAGGGAGGTTCAGGTAAATTCAATGTTTAATTTTTCATGATATATTGTTATTATTATTGTCCCATCTACCAACAATTTTTTTTAATAGGATAATTTGACATCCTGTCCAGATGAGTTTCGGGCTATATGTATGTCCAAATGCCGAAAATTATGGAAGGATTACAAGTCAAGGGTGAAGAGAGATCACTGGACACCATTTGCGGGTGTGCTAGACATTCTACAGCGAGTCCCTCCGGGCATTCTTCCTGCGAAGTGGTAGGATTTGGTTGCGTTTTGGTTGAGTGAGGCAGCGATGGTAAGATTTATTACTTTTAATCTATAAATGACTAATTTTTCAAATGTCTACTAAGTAAATACATTGAATTTAGACTGAGTCTGCTCGTCATTCACATAATCGGGCGATGTAGGGAACGCCTTCCAGACTTGGCACTCAACATGTGTCACAGCTCAGACATGATGTAAGTTTAGAATTCACTATTTCATTCATATTTTAAAAATATTGTAGTATAACATGGTGAACCCCTTTATTATAGTTATACCAACGCAGCGATCCAATCGATCGAATGTCCATATGGATGAGGACTCTTAGGGCGGGTGATCCCGATGTTTCCGGTGTTATAGTAAGAAAATTATTTACTAATAAATGTATTTTTATTTTATATAAATTATTAATATTTGTTCATTGATTCATTATATGCTACAGGCTCAGTTTGACGCTCAGTTAGTAGAGTTTCCAGAGGAGCAACGGCATAGTACTGTGCGTAGAGATGAAATATTTCACCATGTCGTGGGGTGTGATGGTCATGGTTATTCTTTGACTTATGGTGGTGGTGTCCCATGACGTGCAGTTGTTAGAGCAAATGTGACGGGTTCATGCAGAGAGTCAGGGATGCGCACATAGGCTGAGATAGATGCTTCCATGTAGGATATGCAGCGCAATTTTGATGCACAGTTTCAGCAGTTACGTGCAGAGTATAAGGATAGGTTTTCACATATGTCATCACGTATCGATGATATGACGATGCAACAAGTGGCACCACAGGTAAAAAATAAAACAAACCATACTCAGATTGACTTTTATTGATATGTTTAAGATACATAATATTGATATATATTGTAGGGTCCAAATACAGCTGGTGGACATCGCAATGATATTGGTGATCCAGATGAGAATGAACCCCATGCATGAGGTAATTTCATTTGTGTTGATGAATTCTCTAGAAGTTTTTATATCCTTGGTGAATATAATTTTCCTTTTTTACCTAGATTATTTTGTTTTATTATTTCTGACCTAAAACCACCGTGAAACATTCTAATTATTATTCGTAACGTGTACGCGCAGACGGCACGTCAATCGGACATGCGGTTTGCGCGGTACGGCTCAATATGCGTGTTTTAAGTGATGTGCGCGCTTCATAAACACGTGTGGGGGGGTCCAAACGGGCCAAACGAAGTTGGAATGGCCTGAAATCAGATGAAAAATACGGGTGAGTGATTTTTGAAGTGTTCGAGCAGACATCACGTCAATCGGACGTGTCGTGTGCCCGCGGTGACCGAGAACGCAGTTCTGGTGTCATAAACGGCCAAAACGGGTGTCAAACGGTCAAATTCATAGCATACAACCTCATATTGACTTGAAACCACCGTGCAACATTCTAATTATTATTCTTGATGTGTACGTGCATATGGCACGTCAATCGGACGTGCGGTTTGCATGGTACGGCTCAATATGCGTGTTTTAAGTGATGTGTGCACTTCATAAACGCGCGTGAGGGGGGTCCAAAAGGTCCGAACGAAGTCAGAATGGCCTGAAATCAGACGAAAAATATGGGTGAGTGATTTTTGAAGTGTTCGAGCAGATGACACGTCAATCGGAAGTGTCGTGTGCCCGCGGTGACCGAGAACGCGGTTCTGGTGTCATAAACGGCCAAAGCGGGCGTCAAACGGTCAAATTCATAGTGGACAACCTCATATTGACCTGAAACCACCGTGGAACATTCTAATTATTATTCATGACATGTACACGGAGACGTCACATCAATCGGACGTTCGGTTTGCGCAGTACAGCTCAATATGCGTGTTTTAAGTGATGTGCGCGCTTCATAAACGCACGTGAGGGGGTCCAAATGGGCCGAACAAAGTCGTAATGGCCTTAAATCAAACAAAAAATATGGGTGAGTGATTTGGGAAGTTTTCGAGCAGACGGAACGTCAATCGGATGTGTCGTGTGCCCACGGTGACCGAGAACGCAGTTCTGGTGTCATAAACGGCCAAAACGGGCGTCAAACAGTCAAATTTATAGAGAACGACCTCATATTGACCTGAAACCACCGTGCAACATTCTAATTATTATTCGTGATGTGTACGCACAGACGGAACATCAATCGGACGTGCGGTTTTCATGGTACGGCTCAATATGCGTGTTTTAAGTGATTTGCGCGCTTCATAAACGCGCGTGAGGGGGGTCCAAATGGGCCGAATGAAGTCGGAATGGCCTGAAATAAGACAAAAAATATGGGTGAGTGATTTGTGAAGTGGTCAAGTAGACGGCACGTCAATCGGACGTGCCGTGTGCCTGCGGTGACCGAGAACGCAGTTCTGGTGTCATAAACGGCCAAAACAGGCGTCAAACGGTCAAATTAATAGCGGACGACCTCATATTGACCTAAAACCACCGTGAAACATTCTAATTATTATTCGTGACATGTACGCGTAGACAGAACGTCAATCGGACGTGCGGTTTGCACGGTACGGCTTAATATGCGTGTTTTAAGTGATGCGTGCGCTTCATAAACACGCGTGAGGGGGGTCCAAACGGGCCGAATGAATTCGGAATGGCCTGAAATCAGACGAAAAATACGGGTGAGTGATTTTTGAAGTGGTCGAGTGGACGGCACATCAATCGGACGTGTTGTGTGCCCGCGGTGACCGAGAACGCAGTTCTGGTGTCACAAACGTCCAAAACGGGCGTCAAATGGTCAAATTCATAGCGGACGACCTCGGATTGACCTGAAACCACCATCCAACATTCTAATTATTATTCATGACGTGTACGCAAAGACAACACATCAATCGGATGTGCAATATGCGTGTTTTAAGTGATGTGCGCGCTTCATAAACACGCGTGGGGGGTCTAAATGGGCCGAACGAAGTCGGAATGGCCTGAAATAAGACAAAAAATACGGGTGAGTGATTTTTGAAGTGTTAGAGTAGACGGCACGTCAATCGGATATGCCGTGTGCCCGCGGTGACCGAGAACGCAGTTCTGGTGTCACAAACGGCCAAAACAGGTGTCAAACGGTCAAATTCATAGCATAAGACCTCAGATTGACCTGAAACCACCGTGAAACATTCTAATTATTATTCGTGATGTGTACGCGTAGACGGAACGTTAATCGGATGTGCGGTTTGCGCGGTACGGCTCAATATACGTGTTTTAAGTGATGCGCGCGCTTCAAAAACACGCGTGAGGGGGGTCCAAACGGGCCGAACGAAGTCGGAATGGCCTAAAATCAGACGAAAAATATGGGTGAGTGATTTTTGAAGTGGTCGAGTAGACGTCACATCAATCGGACGTGCCATGTGCCCGCGGTGACCGAGAACGCAGTTCTGGTGTCATAAACGGCCAAAACGGGCGTCAAACGGTCAAATTCATAGCGGACGACCTCAGATTGACCTAAAACCACCGTGTAACATTCTAATTATTATTCGTGACGTGTACGTGCATACGGAACATCAATCGGATGTGCGGTTTGCGCGGTACGACTCAATATGCGTGTTTTAAGTGATGTGTGCGCTTCATAAACGCGCGTGAGGGGGGTCCAAACGGGCCAAACGAAGTCGTAATGGCCTGAAATCAGATGAAAAATATGGGTGAGTGATTTTTGAAGTGGTCGAGCAGACGGCACGTCAATCGGAGGTGTCGTATGCCCGCGGTGACCGAGAACGCAGTTCTGGTGTCATAAACGGCCAAAACGGGCGTCAAATGGTCAAATTCATAGTGGACAACCTCAGATTGACCTGAAACCACCGTGAAACATTATAATTATTATTCATGATGTGTACACGTAGAGGTAACGTCAATTGGACGTGCGGTTTGCGCGGTACGTCTCAATATGAGTGTTTTAAGTGATGCGCGCTCTTCATAAACGCGTGTGGGGGGGTCCAAACGGGCCTAACGAAGTCGTAATGGCCTGAAATCAGACGACAGAAACGGGTGAGTGATTTTTGAAGTGGTCGAGCAGACGGCACGTCAATCAAATGTGTCGTGTGCCCACGGTGACCAAGAACGCAGTTCTAGTGTCATAAACGGCCAAAACGGGCGTCAAATGGTCAAATTCATAGCAGATGACCTCAGATTGACCTGAAACCACCGTTCAACATTCTAATAATTATTCTTGACATGTACGCATAGATGGAACGTCAATAGGATGTGCGGTTTGCGCAGTACGGCTCAATATACGTGTTTTAAGTGATGCGCGCGCTTCATAAACGCGCGTGAGGGGGGTCCAAACGGGCCGAACGAAGTCAGAATGGCCTGAAATCAGACGAGAAATACGAGGGAGTGATTTTTAAAGTGGTCGAGCATATGGCACATCAATCGGACGTGTCATGTGCCCGCGGTGACCGAGAACGCAGTTCTGGTGTCACAAACGGCCAAAACGGGCGTCAAACGGTCAAATTCATAGCGGACGACCTCAAATTGACCTAAAACCACCGTGAAACATTATAATTATTATTGGTGACATGTACGCACAGACGGAACATCAATCGGACGTGCGGTTTGTGCGGTACGGCTCAATATGCGTGTTTTAAGGGATGCGCGCGCTTCATAAACGCGCGTGAGGCGGTCCAAATGGGCCGAACGAAGTTGGAATGGCCTTAAATCAGACGAAAAATATGGTTGAGTGAATTTTGAAGTGTTCTAGTAGACATCACATCAATCGGACGTGTCGTGTGCCTGCGGTGACCGAGAACGCAGTTCTGGTGTCATAAACGGCCAAAACGAACGTCAAACGGTCAAATTCATAGTGGACGGCCTCAGATTGACCTGAAACCACCGAGAAACATTATAATTATTATTTTTGACGTGTACGCGTAGACGGCATGTCAATCGGACATGCGGTTTGCGCGGTACGGCTCAATATGCGTGTTTTAAGTGATGTGTGCGCTTCATAAACGCGTGTGAGGGGGGTCCAAACGGGCTGAACGAAGTCGGAATGGCCTGAAATCAGACAAAAAATATGGGTGAGTGATTTGTGAAGTGGTCGATCAGGCGACACGTCAATCAGACGTGTCGTGTGCCTGCGGTGACCGAGAACGCAGTTCTGGTGTCATAAACGGCCAAAACGGGCGTCAAACGGTCAAATTCATAGCGGAAGACCTCGGATTAACCTGAAACCACCGTGCAACATTATAATTATTATTCGTGATGTGTACGCGTAGATGGCATGTCAATCGGATGTGCGGTTTGCACGGTACGGCTCAATATGCGTGAGCGCGCTTCATAAACGCGTGTGGGGGGTCCAAATGGGCCGAACGAAGTCGGAATGGCCTGAAATTAGACGAAAAATACAGGTGAGTGATTTTTGAAGTGGTCGAGCAGACGACACATCAATCGGATGTGTCGTGTGCCTGTGGTGACCGAGAACGCAGTTCTGGTGTCATAAACGGCCAAAACGGGCGTCAAACGGTCAAATTCATAGCGGACGACCTCGGATTGACCTGAAACCACCATGAAACATTCTAATTATTATTCGAGATGTGTACGCATAGACGGAACGTCAATCGGGCGTGCGGTTTGCGCAGTACGGCTCAATATGCGTGTTTTAAGTGATGTGTGCGCTTCGTAACCGCACGTGGGGGGTCTAAACGGGCCGAACGAAGTCAGAATGGCCTGAAATCAGACAAAAAATACGGGTGAGTGAATTGCGAAGTGGTCTAGCAGAGGGCACATCAATCGGACGTGCCGTGTGCCCGCGGTGACTGAGAACGCAGTTCTGGTGTCATAAACGGCCAAAACGGGCGTCAAACGGTCAAATTCATAGCGGACGACCTCAGATTGACCTGAAACCACCGTGCAACATTCTAATTATTATTCGTGACGTGTACGCATAGACGGAACGTCAATCGGACGTGCGGTGTGCGCGCAACGGCTCAATATGCGCTTTTTAAGTGTTGGGGGCGCTTCCTAAAGGCGCGTGGGGTGGTCCAAACCGGCCAAACAATGTCATATTGGCCTGAAATCGGACGAAAACAACGGGTGAGTGAATTGTGAATTGGTCGGGCAGACGGCACGCCAATCGGAGGGGTCATGTGCCCGCGGTGACCGAGAACGCACTTCTGGTGCCATAAACGGCCAAAACGGGCCTCAAACTGTCAAATTCAAAGCGTAAGACATCGGATTGACTTGAAATAATATGGGAGACACTGTAATTATTATTCTTGATGTGTACAAGGAGACGGAACGTCAATCAGACGTGCGGTTTGCGCGCAACGGCTCAATATGCGCTTTTTAAGTGTTGAGCGCGCTTCCGAAACACGCATGGGGTGGTCCAAACCGGCCGAACGACGTCATATTGGCCTGAAATCAGATGAAAACAACGGTTGAGTGAATTTTGAAGTGTTCGGGCAGACGGCATGCCAATCGTAGGTGCCGTGTGCCTGCGGTGACCGAGAACGCACTTCTGGTGCCATAAACGGCCAAAACAGGCCTCAAACTATCAAATTCAGAGCGTACGACATCGGATTGACCTGAAATCAGAGGGGGAACACTTTAATTATTATTCTTGATGTTTAAAATGAGACGGAATGTCAATCGGATGTGTGGTTTGCGCGCAACGGCTCAATATGCGCTTTTTAAGTGTTGGGCGCGCTTCCGAAACGAACGTGGGGTGGTCCAAAACGGCCGAACGACGTCGGATTGGCCTGAAATCAGACGACAACAATGTGTGAGTGAATTGTGAAGTGTTCGGGTAGACGGCACGCCAATTGGTGGTGTCGTGTGCCCGTGGTGACTGAGAACGCATTTCTGGTGCCATAAACGGCCAAAACGGGCCTCAAACTGTCAAATTCAGAGCGTATGACATCATATTGACCTGAAATCAAAAGGGAAACACTGTATTTATTATTCTTGATTTGTAAGAGGAGACGGCACATCAATCGAACATGCGGTTTTCACGCAACGGCTCAATATGCGCTTTTTAAGTGTTGGGCGCGCTTCCGAAACACGCGTGGGGTGGTCCAAACCGGCCGAACAACGTCGTATTGTCCTGAAATCAGCCGACAACAATGGGTGAGTGAATTTTGAAGTGGTCGGGCAGACGGCACACCAATTGGAGGTGTCGTGTGCCCGCCCTGACCGAAAACGCACTTCTGGTGCCATAAACGGCCAAAACGGGCCTCAAACTGTCAAATTCAGAGCGTACGACATCTGATTGACTTGAAATCAGAGGGGAACACTATAATTATTATTCTTGACATGTACGAGGAGACGGAACGTCAATCGGACGTACGTTTTTCACGCAACGGCTCAATATGCGCTTTTAAAGTGTTGGACGCGCTTCTGAAAGGCACATAGGGTGGTCCAAACCGGCCGAACGACGTCTGATTGGCCTGAAATCAGACGAAAACAACAGGTGAGTGAATTGTGAAGTGGTTGGGCAGACAACACTCCAATTGGAGGTGCTTTGTGCCCGTGGTGACCAAGAACGCACTTCTGGTGCCATAAGCGGCCAAAACGGGCCTCAAACTGTCAAATTCATAGCGTACGACATCGGATTAACCTGAAATCAGAGGGAGAACACTGTAATTAGAACCATAGAATTAATGATTTTATATTTTTAAAATGATAATCGAAATTATGAATATATTTTGAAAATCGTATACTTTTGATCTGTTATAGTAAGTTTGAATTGAAATATATTAATTTTTTTCAATTATATGTTTATAGGCTTTATTTGGTACTAATTTTATTATTAAATTTTGATATATAGTTATATTTTATGAGGGTTATGGAGCATGGAAGATGATGATGATATTTATGTGGTATTCATAGTATTTTTTATATTTTTTTTAAAAAAAATTAAAAGCTATAGCGGCCGCCATTTGGCGGCCGCTGTAGCCTGTGTTCGGATTAGCTATAGCGGTCTCCAAATGGCAGCCGCTGTTGTTCAGCCCTACATTGGCCGCCAAATGGCGGCCGCTGTTGGTCATACCGGCTGGCCTTCAGCGGCCGCCAAATAGTGGTCACTAATAGCAACAGCGACGGACCAAAAGCGGCCGCCGTTTGGCGGATGCTAGGCGGCTGTCGTTTGGCGGACGCTAGGCGGCCGCTATAGACCTTTAGCGATGGCTTTTGGCGGCCGCTAAAAGTCATATTTTTACTAGTGCTATATCTTTTGGATATGTGCTCCCTCTCAAGAAATATGGAATGTCTTTCCACTATAACCTTTTTTCTGAGGTTTTGTATAGGTAATATCCCCTTGTTTCCTTAGGGTATCTTATAAAGGTAAACTTTGTGCCTTGGGGTGTGAGTTTGTTACCTGAAGAGGAATTAACAAACTCTTCACTACCCCACACATGTAAATTCGATAACATGGATTTTCTTTCACTCCATAACTCATATGGAATACTATTTATCGATTTAGTTGGTACTTGGTTTAGTATGTGTGTCATTGTTTGTAACGCATACCCCCAAAAGGATAATGGAATACTTACACGACTCATCATTGATCTCACCATGTCCAACAAGGTGTGGTTCCTCCTTTCGTTTACACCATTCCATTGAGGTTTGTAAAGAGGATTGAGTTGGGATAGGATCCCAAACTCTCGTAAGTAATCAATGAAGTCCTGATTAAGATATTCCCCACCTCGGTCTGAGCGGAGTTTCTTATCTTCATACCAAGCTGGTTCTCAACTTCATTCTTGTATTCCTTGAACTTATCAAAGGAATCTGACTTATACCTCATTAAGTATATATATCCATATCTACTAAAATAATTAGTAAAAGTTATGAAGTATGAGTACTCACCCCTTGCTTCAATTAGAAATGGTCCACACACATCGGTATGAACCAATTCAAGAAGCTCTTTAGCCCTTTCACCTTTCCCACCAAATGGAAATTTGGTCATTTTTCCTTGTAAACATGCATGAAATGCGCCAAGTGGTTTTAGTTCAAAAGAATCTAAATATCCATCTTGATGTAACTTTGTCAAGCGTTTCTCATTTACATAACCTAGTCAGTGATGCCAAATTTGGGTGTGATATGAGTCATGTAAAGTATCTTTGTCATCGATTGCCATTACTTGGTTTGTGTAATCCAACACATAAAGATTGTTGTATAAATGTGCCCTAGCAAAAAATGCTATCTTTATAAAAGAAGCAAATTCATTTCCAAACTTTAAAACAAAATCCATCTATATCAAGTTTGGATACATAAATTATGTTTTTGGTTACATAAGGCACATAAAAACAACCCTTTAATACCAAGATCATCCCAGTTGGCAACGTGAGGTGGTAGTCTCCGACAGCTATAGCAGTAAGTCTGGCTCCATTGGTTGCCCGTAGATCTACCTCCCCTCGATCAATCTTCCTAAATCTACTTGTTTCATGTATTTGGATACATATGTGAGCACCACAAGCTGTATCTAATACCCAATTTGTAGAAACATATAGATTCAATTCGATAACAAACGCACCTGAAGCTTCCCCTTGCTTCTTAGGTTGGGTGCAATTATTCTTCCAGTAGCCCTTCTTGCCACATGAGAAACAAACAGCCTCCTGTTCCCTTGCCTCCCCTTTGATCTTCCTTTTCTTGGAAGGCTGTGAAAAAGCTTTGGGCTTAAATCTCTTCGCCTTCTATTTCCTCTTATTCACCATAAGGACAGAAGGATTTTCGCACTTCATATATTTTTCCACTTGGAGAATGAGGATAATAAGATCAGATAGAGACTTCTCAATGTTTTTCATATTGAAATTGACAACAAAGTTAGAGAATCTCTGAGGGAGTGATGTGAGAATCAGATCGGTGCCCAGTTCTTGGGGAGTTTAAACCCCAAAACCTCCAAGTGCTCAATGTAGCCAATGAGCTTGACTATATGAGGCCCAACTAGGACACCTTCTCCAAGATTACTTTGAAAGAGTGCCTTAGAGATCTCAAACCTTTCCTGTCTTTCTCTCTCATAGTAAATACCATGTAGGTGATCAAGTATTCTATAAGCATCTATGTTTTCATGAGACTTCATGAGATCATTAGACATTGATGATAACATCAAACATTGAACATCGACTATGTCATTCATATGTTTCTCATAGACCATTAAATCCTCATCACTCGCCTCCTTGGCATGCAGATTAGTTAATGCTGACTCCATCACGTAAGACTTCCATTCATGGAATAGGATAACCCGAAGGCGTCTAAACCATTCCTAGAAGTTACTACTGGTGAGGATGTTGTATTTATCCAAAATTGATCGTAGGGATAGTGTGGTTGAAGAGATTGTCATTTTTTATTATACAATAAAAAGAGCATATCATTATCACATTCTTGATTACATTTTATGAGAAATAATAAATTTTATTAAGTCTCCCACTATTTTATCAAGTCCCAATAGCCCTCACCGTTGAACTCATAATGTCTAGTTTCCATGACATTCTAGTGTCAAGGATCTATATTCCCCTTATAATAACCCCAAAAAGGGTTGGTCAAGCTATTAGAATGTATTTAGGTAGGCAGGTCTTTGATAACTGCGGGCTTGCAGCTCCCTGATATGTTGAGTGGACTCCCCAATCCAGAAATCATGACGTTGGATTTCCTCAACTCTTGCCTCCAATATTACACCAAGTCTAAAAAGGGCTAATCCTATTGATGTAATATGGTTAAGTCAACCTGAAACCTTTCATAAAGGTTTTCTGTATAAAAGTGTCCCAACAAGGGTTGGTAAAACACATAGTTTTATTGAGTTTTTCCCTTAATCAAGTAATGAAAGGATTGGTCTAACTTAATATTGTATTTGAGGGATTTTTATCTCTTATGTGTGAATTTCTTATTATCACATGCTTGTTAATATTAAGTGAAACTTACTTAAGTGATCAACCATGTCTTGATAATATTTACGCATAAGTCTGGTTTATTTTAGTGCAATCTTGCATGCTTGTTTAATTCATTAATTATGTGATCATAACAACACATCCATAATGATAAAACATGGAAATGACATAAATAAAATAAAGTAAATGGCATGATCATGAGATTTTATAATGGTTATTTTATCTATTAGTTGATAAACTAACCCTGTCCTAGGGGTAAAACACCTTGAACCTTTGGGTTCGTGTTTATAGCTTCCACATGTCCACCTCTGTATCTCATGGGATTGGTTTCATCTCGACTCCAGCTTGAACCACCTCCACTATCTTGGGAGTTACATACATTACATATGCATTTTTTAACTCACATGTAGGTGAGGGGTAAAAATTGGTTTTACATAAAATAAACCTTGGGAACGTGGGCCCTACGTATTAACGAGGAGAAGGCTCGCAGGCCAACAAAATTAATTCAAATTAGTAAATTAAAAGAAACCATCCACATACAAAGGTCTTGGTCTAGCTCATGATCATCCATACATGCAATGATATTTATGCATAAATAAAACTAGAATTCAATTCTTTAATCGTTCTCATTTAAGATAAATCACACTCAAATCAATTAATTATCATCTTTAATTAATCAATCCTTTTATCTTAAATCCTTTTCTAAATTTCCTTGAGATTCTCATCCATCATAATTTTAAACAAATAAATTCATTTCAAATTATCTTTGTACATAACTTGTACCTTGGAGGCAACCCGGTGAATTCCTATTCATAACTACCCAATGAGTAGAAATGAACATTACGCAGATGTTAAATTAAATACATATATATAAAACACATATCACGTGTTATGCCTCAGTTTTATGCCCACACGATGGTATACATATCAAGGGTTTGTATAATAATAAATTTTAATAAATCTGCGTAATTTGGATGAGTACACAACGGGTAGTTCCAACTACACGGTGTGTGCTATTTTTCACCGTCTATCTAAAGTACATGCTCGGGAAAATGACATGTGAGTGTACTTTAGAAATATTCAGAGTACACGGCATGTCTAGTGAGACACACGCCATGTAGTTCCTCATTATACAGTCTCTAGTCGGGCAATCCATGTACGGGGTACATGGTCTAACCCTAACCCGAAGAGACTACACATTGTGTCCATTGGGTCACACGGTGTGTAATCCAGAAACTGCATGCCATCTATTCCTGGTCAACACACAGATTCATTTAAGACTTAGAAAGACTCCAATACATATCTTGGTTTGGCGTACCAGTCCGATGCATTGAATCTTGACTACACGGTGTGTACTGGAGAATACACACCGTGTGTTCTGGTGTTGTACGGCCAGGATGCTTTGGCACCTCCAGATGAGATCCTCTATCTTATTTTAATCAAAATTAAAAGAAAAGATCATTTTTGTAAGGTGAATGAGAAACGAAAGAGGGGGAATAGATATCAAGATTCATATTTGTAGAACGATTAACTTGAATTGAAACAACTAAATTATTAAATGCGTAAATCATCAATGAAATATTTAAATAATTATAAACTTTGATGTAACTCCTATGATACCACTTGAAGGTTCTAGGAACAGTGGAAGCATGGTTAGGACGGCACCCAACTTTTATTTTTACCATGATCAATGATTATTCTGGGATCAATACGATGATGAATGCCAGTCTCCACAAAATATAATCAAAGATTTAGATAAAGATGAAAGAGGCCCAAAACCTTAGAGAGGATTTTGCACATCATTTTTATAAGTAATTTAATTAATTTAATTAATTTCATAAAGAAAAATAATACATGTGTCATTGGTATTTTCCTTCATTGATGATGTTGATCATCCGTATTAACCCTTCCAGATTATCTCATTGCGCTTGTAAGGATCCAAACTAGAATCCATCTAGCGGTGATTCACACGTGCTCTGATGGCCTCTGATCGACACCGCTCATTCTCTAGGTGCTATCACGGTGAAGCGAGTGTCTTGTGTCGGTCGTTCTTGATCTCTTGTTCTTCAGCCTTGAAGGACGTCTCTCGTTCTTGAGAGGGGAGAGAAGAGGATTCAAGAGAGAAATTGTTTGGCTCAACAATTCTCAATTCACCAAGCATGTGGTGTGTTGTATGGAACAATAGGCGTACTTATCAATTTATATACATGGAATTTCAGTTATAATATTTAATTGCATAGCAACAATTAAATACATTCATGAACTTAGAGAAAACCCATGCATTTAATAATAATACTGCATCATTATTCATGGTTCACCAACTTTCACAAAACGGAATTATAAATTCCACGTCACAAAATAATAGCAGCATTACTTTAATTTGTTCCAACTAGTTAAATAATTATTTACCATCTTGCAAATAATTATTTTACTACCAGACCTAACTTGGTCCGCTCGAACTCTACTTCCATTTAATGAACACTCAAATAAATAAATAAATAAATTATTCTCTTAAATAAATATTTTATTTACAAACTAGTAAATAAATATTTATTAAATATTCAATAAAATAAATAAATATATTTTATTTAATTTATGTGATAATTTTAACTTGAATAAAATTATTCCACGGTCTTGAGAACAATATTTATCTCATTAATTAAATTCAAATAACTAAGACCACCAAAAACACTTAGTGTATAACCCTCTAGGATTCTTTCTTGTTGGCATTAGGCAAGCTTGCCTAAAGTCCAAGAGTATTGTCTAGAAATGGGTCAAGGCACCCAAGATAAAGAACATAAAGTCGCAACAACAACATCCACATACGAATGATCACTGTGTAATATAGTCCCTTTATCGCAATATCTCATCAAGCAGGTTTCGTGATAGTGTCATAAACTTTTATGTTTGATATGCCGTTCTTTGACTACCTGAAATAAACTCATCATTACACCATGGCTAAGGAATTTTGGACAATGGTTCTATTTCAATCAAAGGGTCGAGATATCAAATTCCATAAATGGAAGGGAAAAATCCTTCCTCGACTTATCCATTAATAACATGCCACTCATGACGCACCCAACGTACCCTACTTCCCGTTAATTGTCTGCATGATGGTTTTAGTCAGTAAATCAAAGTACACGAGTCGTGACACGTATTAATGATAATCTTAAATTCTAAGGATCATTACACATGCTCATAGATAGAAATATCCTATGACACCAAAACATGCGGAATTCCTACTAGCAGATCTGTTCTCATAATCTCATATCATGGAGATTACGGTCTGCATGCTATGTGTTCCATCATAGCATGTCATCCAACCACAGAACTATATTTAAGAATATTTTCATAGCATTTCAAGGTTCTAATCAAAGCGAGGAACTGCCATGACCTTATCAATGCAACAAATACTTTAAGACATTATTACATCATAGTCATGCGGAACAATGAACAATGTGTAATAATACATTATATATCCATGTAATCAAAGTAAAACTAGTTGGTTCTAGGACACCATATCTTATAGGTTCATAATAAAATGGTATCAAATGAGGACCTTTTTATATTTGGGGTGTTAGGTAGTTAGAGATTAGGATTGTCAGTACTTGAGAGGTAGGTGTGGGAAGGACATCATGAACCCTTGCTCGTTCTGATCCTTAAGTTGTCAGGGGTAGTCTGAGATTTGAGTTTTTTATCTTTGTTTTGGATTGAGGAATGACAATGAAGGTGATTCGGTTTCATGTTGTAATATCACATGGAGTAGTGGGCCAAGCAAGGTCTTCTTGGTTGTTAATTTATGCTTGGGGCATGGCCCACTAATCATGTCACCGATTTAGGTATGGACACTAGTTCCTCATTTTGGATGTTTGATGTGATTTTTTCATTTGGGTTAGTCTTTGTTGGTGTGAGACGTGTTCTGTTTTGGTTTTGGTTGGTGAAAGTGAGCTTTTGATATGAAAAAAGTTTTTGAAATGGAAATGATCTCTTTCAAGTGGTTGGAATTGGAAAAATGGGTTTTAAAAGAAAATTTTTTGGATTGAAAATTTGGTAAACTCTTGGGTTTTGATAATGAAGTGGCATGGGTAACCCTTAGTATTCCTTATGGACGTTTGCATATGTGAGGGTATGTGTAGAAATTTCATGTTGACACTTGTGCATGGATGATCTAAGTAGAAGTGGAAATAACTCATATGTGACGGTTCATAAGATACTATGGGTGAGTATTCAAAATCAATAGTTTGAACTTGTTTTTTCAAAAGTGATTTTGAAAGGGGAAAATTATTTTGGAAATTTGTTCTACTTTGAGAAGTGGGTTTTTTTTTTGAAGATAAGTTATTTACTTTGGAAAGTGTCCTTGTAAGAGGGTGGTTTTGAAAAGAGGATTCTGGTAGTGTTTGTATGTGTTTGGATTGTGAGCCTTTAATTTTGGCTTGAGATATTTTTTTTGACTGTGTTTTGGATTGATGTTGATTTTGGTTTTGTGATTCATGTGTTATTCAGAATATTCCACCCAAAAGGTCCCCAAATATTCTAATGGTCCATGCCCTGTTTCAAGTTCTTCTCAAGTGTTGCATGTCAATCATGGTGATTGATGTCTATTAGAGGTAGTAGGGTGGCTTGAGAAGGTTGAGAGTATCTTAAAATTTTTAGGAAATACTGAGGGTATGAGTATTCATGAAATTATAGATTTATTTGAGAGTCCAATTTTAGACCAGTAGAAGGTGATTGATCCGTCAACAATGTAGGTTGGTATGATGTGGGATGTATTTAAGTCTATATTTTCCTAAAGGTTTGTACCAGAGGAGGTGAAGACGAGGAAGGTGGAAGAGTTGTGGGATGTTTGGTAGGGTCAACGGTAAGTAAAAGATAATGTTGATCACTTCAAAGATTTGGTTTCCTTCTCTCTAGAGGCATTGTTAGAGGGTTAGTTGAAAGATCCTATTTTAGTTTGGGGTCTTCATCTAGAGATTGCATAAAAATTACTCTCATATGGTGAAGTTTATTTTGAGAAGTTAGTAGATGAATCATTCTTAGCTAAGATAGTTAATGGAGTGTAGTTAGCAGTGGATGGTACTCATGAAGGTTCCCCATCTGGAGAGAGGTGTGTTCCAGAGGAACCTGTTTCTAAAAATACTCTTCCATTAGCTCTATATTCTAGTTATTTAGACTTTTATCTTATGTGCCACCAATGTGGCTGGTTTGGGTATTCAAAGATGTCTTGTCACGGTCCTCTGAAGTCTTGTCATTGTTGTGGTTGTTTGGGTCATCTGGAGAAGTTTTGTAGGAATCGTTGCCTAAAGAAGAAGTTTTGATCATAGGATATTGGCTTCTATATATGAGGAAATAGATGCTTCAACCATCAGGGCTCCATCCATAGGCCTCGGAGTGAAGCTAGCACACATTCATGAATTTTTGGGGGTGTGAGGAAAACCTTGGCCTAGATTTTGTGTCCCATATTGTGGTTGAGACATTTTAAGTTTCCTTGTGTTAGTTTTGTTGTTATTTTAAGTTCTTTTTTTAATTATAAAAGTGTTATGAACTTGTTATTTCATGATCCAGGTGGTTTTTTTATCTGAATGTGGCTATTTAGATCATTTGTTCTTCTTTGAGTGTGCGTATCCTTTGTATGGGTTGGTCTCAGTTTTAGTTGTGCTCATTTGGAGATGCTTTAGTTTTGTGGAATTGATGGATTGTGGTTCTGGTTCGTTGTTTTTCTCGAGTTCCTTTTGTGTGTTTTCCCATTATATTGGCGGTTTTAGGTGCTGTGGAGAATTTTCAGTTCTGGTGGTGTTGTTGTTCATCTTGTTTGGAGAAGTTATGGGGTTTGGGATTGAGTTGGGAGTTCCTGTTTAGGTTTCATTGTGTTTGGGGTTTAAATTTTGATCATGTTACTTGGGTTCTTATGGTGGGGATAACCCTCTCATGTTCTCTCATTGTTCCCCATGATGTTTTTTTCTCTAGAATCAGTCGGGTGTGACTTTTGAAGTGAGATTTCACCTCAAGGTTCATAGTTTCTTTTGATTTTGATAGGGTATGAAATCAAGTTTTTGTTAACTTTCATCTAGATAACTTTTTGAAGGTAGAAATTGTTTGTGGTGGAGAGAATTTCCATACCCCAACCTTGGAAATTCCTTTATTTTATTCATTTTTTGATCTTGGATCCTTTGGTCAAGGTTTGGGTTGATTCCCAGTTTGAATTTTTGAGTTTTGGTTGAGAAATGAAGTTTTTGGGCTTGGTGGCAAGGGGTGCACGGGCTACGCATGGTTAAGTAAAATTGTTCAGCTTCACCCAGGTAACTGTGTAGCTTGATTTTTGTGTCCAATAAGTGAAACGCATAGGTTTCACACGGTTTTGGTAAACTGTATTGTTTGTTTCTGGAACCGTATAAAGGTGTTCAACATGGTTGGTGCATGGTTTGGTAACCGTGGGGTCAGCCCGTACAGGGTGCCCCTCTTGTCCAGTAGAGGATGCACAGTTGGCGCATGGTTTACCAAACCATGCAAGCTACCTATATTTTTAAAATCTTGAAATTATTATCTTTTCCTCACCTATTTTTAGACCCTTTCATGATTTTTTCCCCTTGGTTCATTTTTTGTGCATGAAGGGATCCCCAAAGACCTCTCCCTTTGATTCTGCTCCTCCATGGATGATCCTCCTTCGAATCTAAGGCTCTATTGGTTTATTTGGGTTTCCTTAGTGGGTTCTTGTTTGTCCTAACCCTAGAAACTAGGTTTGATATATTGGGTTGTTTTTTTATCTAGGGAGTGTGGATTGTTCGTTGGGATCGGTTATCCCTTTCCTTGAAGTTTTGTCGCATTCACACTCCATTGAGGTAGATGTTTCTATCTGTTTCCTTTCTGATGCATTCAATTTTATGCTTGGGTATTATTAAATAATACATAAATGTGTTTTTCATGCTTTTGGTGTGTTTTCCTGGCTTAGTATAGTGTTTTGTGTTGGAAGAAATTAGTGGAATTGGTTTTAAAGGGGGTTTTTCTAAACATGTTATATAGTTATGCACATATGGTGATTGATAAAATGTTTATTAGTTTCTTATGGTGATCTTTTCATTGTTAACTTATTATGTTGGTTTAAAGGAAAGTGGTGTTTCTTGAAAATGGTTCTTGAATGATTTCATGGACACTTGATGTATGTCATTGTATGTTAGAACATCCATGGGTGAATGGGGTGCACACATGGATGGGATTTCAAATGATAATGGTATTTATGAAATGATGATTTCCTTGAGCCTCGGTTTTTCAACAGGTATCTCCCTTATTTCTTATTCCATTATTCCTAAAATGGTTACTTGATTTCTAAATGGTGTGTCGGTGTTTCACGTAACTCAAAAATGTGGTCTCAAATGTATTCCTTGAAACTTATCCCATTTGGAATCTTAAGTTATGCTTTTTTTGAATGGTTGGTATAGAGGACCATTTAGAATTTCATGATGTGGATTGATTTATAAAGTGTTTAAAGGATTGTTTGGAATTATGCATGTTTTTAGGGAAAATGATTTGTAAATCTATGTGATGTGAGGCCCGTTTAGCACTTCAGATATATTGGGAGTTTTGTTTTAAAACTAAAATGATGTGAAGGCTTGGTTGGGACTTGTGAAAAGATTGTGGTGATATGGGGCACCCCTATAGAGGATTTCCTGATGCGGGTTATCATGTGGGTGGTGTTAGTGTTTGGGGTAGGCAAGTGAGCTGGCGGCAGGTAAGGTGAGTCATGCGTGTGAAGGCCTCATCCTTTCACCATGTACTATTACCATGGGTTTCCTGGGCATCTTTAGAGGGTTGAGTGATGGTTTCTTGTCAACCTTTATTGGAGGGGTAGATACCCCCTTGACTTTATAGGGCTTGGTGGGATTTACCCCTGGATTGGCAGTTAGAACGTCCAATTGGTTATTGATTATGGAGTTGCACCATATGTCGGAAGGTGAGTTTGGCCTGAGTACATCCAGGGATCACTCTAGGAATTTTTAGAAAATTCCCATGGTTATTACCTGTATGTGCTTTTTATTTTTCCTATTGTAGTCGGTTTCCTATTTGGTATCGTTTTATTTCATTTTCAGCTTATCCTTGTATTACATACTCTCGATTTATGTGTGGAACTTGGTTTTTAAAATGGAAATCTAAATTGAAAGTGGGAATTTAGAGTGTTTGTTTCAAAAAAGGGAAAGTTATCACTACTGGAAAATGAGGAATTTGTGGCGGGATCCCATCACAAATACCCTTTTGTGACGGGGCCCCGTCACAAATACCCTTTTGCGATGAAGACCCATCGCAAATGACCTGTTGTAGAAAAGGATGTCACAAATATAGTTTTTTGCGATGGTCCATCGTAAAAAGAAACCATTTGTGACGGGATGAGGATCCATCACAAATAGCTTCCTCATGGTTTTTTAAATACCTTATTACGATGGGTCATCGTAAATAGTATTTGTGATGGGACCCACTACAAAAAAATCTTATCGGGTTTTTTAAAGCATTTATTGTGACGAGACGTCGCAAATAGTATAAAAAATATAAAAAATTGAATAAAGTAATAATAATAATAATAATAAAATTAATGAAATAATAATATTAATATTAGTAAAATAAAATAAATTAAAAAATAATAAAATAATATTCATATAATAATAATAATAATAATAATGATAATATAATAATATTATTATTATTATTATTATTGAAATAATAATATTAATATTACTAATATAATAAAAAATTATAAAATAATGATAACCTCAATATTTTAAAAAAATATAAAAAATAATCAAAATAAAATAATCAAAAATAATAATTAATAAAATAATAAAAAAATTAAATAAAGTAATAAAATAATAAAAAATTAAATAAAAAATAAAAAAATTAATATTCGTAATAATATAAAAATGTACTATATAGAAATATAGATAGTTAATATTATAAACAAAATTTACATTCAAATGTTTTATTAAAAGAAAAAATAGATCACTGGGGGGGAGGATCGTCTGGAGAAGCTTGGGGACCTGGAGGAGATGATAGAGGGAACTCCATACCTAAATCACAAGTCAAACGCTGCATGTACTCCAACTATTCCTACTCCTACTACTACCATCATTGATGCATCTCCTCCTACATCTCATGTTGTTCTTACTGTTGTCGTATGAACTCTTCCTACTACTATTGTTTCCATTGACACATCTTCTCTTGTTCCCTACGCATACTCTCTATAAGCCCACTCTGAGCTTACAGCTGCTCCTAATACTGTGCAGCAGATGATGATGACTCTCCAAAAACTCCTATCGAGTTGGATGTCAACATCGCAACAGTGCCATAATAATCCACAGGCATCAATCGAGAGTTGATACCAACAACTCGACCTTTCTCAAAGTCATATTGTGTCACCTACATCCATGATGTCTCATAAAATCAGTGGGCACTGATCAAAGTATCAGTCTCAGCCTAACTCTCAGCCTGTGTTTGAGATATCATGGCCTCATATGACTACTTCAATTGCAATTTAAAATTAAAATAGTTAAAATATTATTTGCAGTTAAATTTTAAACTCAAAAGGAAAATATACTAACCACAATCTGACACTAGTGAGAACCTCTAATCTCTCCAATGGTTGGATCATTGTACATCCTCCTATAAACGTCGAAATCTGTAATATTGGACTGTTCAACTACCTATATAAATATAAAATAAACCATTTACATTTAAAGTTATATAAAATATTTAAAAAAATTACTTACCATATGCTCCCTATGTGTACTGAATGTACGACTATTGGCTCAATGTTTCACCTCCTGTATCCCTCAGTTTTGTCGACCTACTGATGATCTCCTCTGAAAACGACCACCCAATCAGTGTGAACATAATCCATCCCAAACCTGAGATGAAATATAATCAGATCGGTGGGCACGACAAGACTCATCAAACTCTGTCACTCCTATTTTCTCCATTTCTTTTCTTCTCAAGTTGTGCAAAAACTAACTACAATGTTGATGAAAATTCTCCTACCATGCCTTCAAGATAGCATCACACATGCTCTCATCAATGGGATACCATAAACCCTGCAAATAATTTATAATATCAAGTTATTAATTAAATTAATTTCAAAATAAAAATTATTTATTTACGTACCATCCAATGATCGAACATGTGGTGTTGCACATCAATGGGAATTTGATCCCATGATACCCATGCTTCAGAAAAAATAATTGGGAAATATATTTCTCCCCTATATGGTAACTATATATATAATGTTGTGAAAAAAAAATAATCAAACAATCAGTATATAAATAAATTATCGGAAACTAAATAAAATGCATAGGTAAACATACATCTATATGCTTGGATTGAAGCCAAGACGTGGACATAACTCGGGGATAGGGTCAGGAATCATCAATCATACAAGACCATGTCCCCTCTGAGTCCCCCCTAAACTACCAGTAGTCTGAGAGTTAGATGATCCAACATCCTACTTGTCCAAAGGTAAACCAGCTTCCTGCAACAGATGATATAGATCCTCATCCATCTGAAAAATGAAATAATTGTTGTTAGCAAACAATTGAAAATAACTATTATATATAGATATATATTATATATGATTATAACCAGAATTTAATGGTGTCAATGTTCATCTTCATCATCATCCTCATATCTGATGATGTCAATGTCTTTATATTCCTCCTCAGCATCATTAATTTCCATATGAGTTTCAGTTTCATTATCTCTTGCATATCAAATTCATTTGTAACATCATTAACATCATCATCACTATCGACCCTTAATTGTGGGGTGTCATCATCGATACTCGTGTTTCTTCATAAAAAATATAGATTTGGAGCAGTCTCTTAAAAAATTTCAATTCCTTCCTCTTCAATGGAACCACATTCACTTTGAGTAAATTGATTTTCCTGAGATTTAATTTTTATTATTCTCCACCAATCACTCAACTCACTTGAATTAGCATAATATTTTGAATAATAAATTTTATATTCCTGATGAGCCAATAAAAATGGTTCATTTACCGTAAGAATAATTTTATATTTAATATCAATGATTCCATGGGTCGGACAAACACACAATCCTCTCTCAGTATCCAACCACTAACATTTAAATATCATTATGTAATGTTGTACTAGATAACATAGTTCAATAATTTCTTCCAGTATGCCGTAAAAGTCAACTCTAATTTCTCTATGATGAGATCCTCTCAAACAAACACCATTATTCATTGTTTTTATTTTATTCCCCATATGCATGTGTATTAAATAGAAAACCATTCACCACATATGCATTATAAGATTTAACCATTTTTTATGGTGGGTTACTCAATACACATAGTCGATTATTAATTTTATCATCATGTTGAGATACTTGAAAATTTGTAAAACAATTATCAATATAACAGATAATAAATTTATTTTATATGTTAAACCAAAAATAATTTATGTTACCAATTTTTGAAACCAGTAGGAAAAGTTTTTTTGCTGATGTTCTACAAAAGAAGCTGCTGTAATTTGTGAAAGTTGTTTCTTGATATGATTATAATATAACCTACAAATAAAATAATATTAATTTACTATAAAAAATTATAGAATAAGTGATAGGAACACTCACTGTACAAATGATTTCATTTCTTCACAGTTGAGCAGAACATATGTATGAGCTATTTGATGTTCATCATCTAAAATCCATCATTCATAAACTCCACCAATGCCAAGTTTGGGATAATTGAAAACTGATAATTGATCATCCATTTCATCATCAACATTTCCCTCGTTATGGCCCATTCAGTTGTGTTTTGAGGGATATTCAGATTGAAAGTAATGAGAGTAGAAAAAAGAAATTTTTTCTTGTAAATATAAAATAATTAGTTTTTTTGTATAATTTGATATAAGAAAAACACTATCCAAAAAAGATAAGACAATTAAATTCCCTTTTATATCAAATTATAATAATTTTTATTATTCTATACATATTTATAGTGTTTTTTAAACTTTTATTCTAATCTACATTAACTTATAATAATTTATACTAATTACTACTAATTATTATTAATTATAGCTAATTTGTACTAATAATTACTAATTACCAACAACAATATTTCCAGCGGATTGGGAGTAGCTCTTTTATTCAATGATTCATCTCCTCACAACTTTTTATGACTGAAATTAGTATGAAAAATCTTCTCTGATGTATGTATATCCATTTTCGTATACATGAGAATGGAGAGCAAGAAGTCCTCACTATGCTGCTCTCCATTCTCATGCATACGAAAATGGATATCTGTATGTGAGGATAGATTTTTTATAGTGATTTTAGTGGAAGAAAATTGCAAGAAATAAGACATCGAGCAAAAGGGAGCCATCAATCCATATGAAATTGTACCGATTTATTAAAATTTGTTACAATTTATTACAATTTCTTGCTAATTAGTAATTATTTCTAATTATTAGTAATTATTGGTAATTATTAGTAATTATTAGAATTTATTACTAATTATTATGATTTATTACTAATTATTAGAATTTATTACTAATTATTAGAATTTATTACTAATTATTATAATTTATTAAAATTAATACAATTTATTAATAATTATTACAATTTATTACTAATTATTACAATTTATTACTAATTATTGCAATTTATTACTAATTATTGCAATTTATTACTAATTATTACTAATTATTATTGATTATTAGAATTTATTACTAATTATAGCTAATTATTAGAAATTGTTTCTGATTATAACTAATTATAAATAATTATTACTAATTATAACTAATTGTTACTAATTATTAGAATTTATTACTAATTATTAGAATTTATTACTAATTATTAGAATTTATTACTAATTATTATTAATTATTAGAATTTATTACTAATTATTACAATTTATTAATAATTGTTGCAATTTATTACTAATTATTAGAATTTATTACTAATTAATACAATTTATTACTAATTATTACAATTTATCACTAATTATTACAAATTATTAGAATTTATTACAAATTATAACTAATTATTAGAATTTATTACTAACTATAACTAATTATTACTAATTGTAACTAATTATTAGAATTTATTACTAATTGTTCCAATTTATTACTAATTATTAGAATTTATTACTAATTATTACAATTTATTATTAATTATTACAATTAATTACTAATTATTACAATTTATTACTAATTATTACAATTTAAGACTAATTATTACAACGTATTACTAATTATTACAATTTATTGCTAATTATTAAAAAAAATTATTAATTATAACTAATTATTAGAATTTATTACTAATTATTAGAATTTATTACTAATTATTAGAAATTATTACTAATTACTATAATTTATTACTAATTATAACTAATTATTATAATTTATTACTAATTATTAGAATTTATTATTAATTATAACTAATTATTAGAATTTACTACTAATTATTAGAATTTATTACTAATTATTAGAATTTATTACTAATTATAACTAATTATTAGAATTTATTACTAATTATTACTAATTATTAGAATTTATTAATGATTATAACTAATTATTAGAATTTATTACTAATTATTAGAATTTATTACTAATTATTACTAATTATTAATAATTATTTGAATTTATTACTAAATATTACTAATTGTTGCAATTTATTACTAATTATTCCAATTTATTACTAATTCTTAGAATTTATTACTAATTATTAGAATTTATTACTAATTATTATAAATTATTTCTAATTATTACAATTTATTACTAATTATTACAATTTATTACTAATTATTACAATTTATTACTAATTATTACAGTTTATTACTAATTATTACTGATTATTAAAATTTATTTCTAATTATTATAATTTATTACTAATTATTACAATTTATTACTAATTAATACAATTTATTACTAATTATTTCAATTTATTACTAATTGTTACAATTTATTACTAATTATTACAAACTATTAAAATTTATTTTTAATTATAGTAATTTATTACTAATTGTTGAAATTTATTACTAATTGTTGCAATTTATTACTAATTATTACAATTTATTACTAAATATTAAAATTTATTGCTAATTATTACTAATTGTAGCAATTTATTACTAATTTTTACAATTTATTACTAATTATTAGAATTTATTACTAATTATTACTAATTATTAAAATTTATTACTAATTGTTGCAATTTATTACTACTTTTTATAATTTATTGCTAATTATTATAATTTATTACTAATTATTACAATTTATTACTAATTATTACAATTTATTACCAATTATTGCATTTTATTACCAATTATTACAATTTATTACCAATCATTACAATTTATTACCAATTATTACAATTTGTTACCAATTATTACAATTTATTACTGATTATTACTAATTGTTGCAATTTATTCCTAATTATTACTAATTGTTGCAATTTATTACTAATTATTGCAATTTATTACTAATTATTATAATTTATTACTAATTATTACAATTTATTACTAATTATTACAATTTATTACTAATTATTACAATTTATTACAATTTATTACTAATTATTACAATTTATTACTAAATATTACAATTTATTACTATTTATTACAATTTATTACTAATTGTTCCTAATTGTTACTAATTGTTGCAATTTATTACTAATTATTACAATTTATTATTAATTATTAGAATTTATTACTAATTATTACTGATTATTAGAATTTATTACTAATTGTTGCAATTTATTACTAATTATTACAATTTATTTCTAATTATTAAAATTTATTACTAATTATTAGAATTTAATACTAATTATTAGAATTTATTACTAATTATTACAATTTATTATTAATTATTACAATTTATTATGAATTATTACAATTTATTACCAATTATTACAATTTATTACCAATTATTACAATTTATTGCCAATTATTACAATTTATTATTGATTATTACTAATTATTATTAAGTGTTGCAGTTTATTCCGAATTATTACTAATTGTTACAATTTATTACTAATTATTACTAATTGTTGCAATGTGTTCCTAATTATTACTGATTGTTGCAATTTATTACTAATTATTGCAATTTATTACTAATTATTACAATTTATTACTAATTGTTACAATATATTACTAATTATTGGAATTTTTTACAATTTATTACTAATTATTACAATTTATTACTAATTATTACAATTTCAAACTAATTATTATAATTTAATACTATTTATTATAATTTAATACCAATTATTATAATTTATTACTAATTATTACTAATTAATAATAATTAATATAATAACTATTAATTAATATTAATTCATACTAATCACGCGTAATTATTTGTAAAAATAAACATAAACAATGATAAATAAAACTATCTAATTCTAATTTAATTTAACTGCAGCTAATTAACAATAATTATAACTAAAATAAAATAAAATGAATTAACTAAAAAATAAAAGAAAAATAAATAAATACCTTAAAACTGTAGCTTTCGAAGGATATAATCTACGAATAATGCCTCGAATTAAAATTTTAAACCATGAAATTTTTTGAGAGAAAATTTTCCACTAGAGAGAGGGGGGAGTAGAGAATTGAGTTAAATAAGAAAAAAATGGGTGGCAGTATATATAGGTTAGATTAGTTGCGACGGGATTATTTGCAACGGGTCCCATCACAAATGTTTTAATTAGAGGCGGTGGTTAAAAAGTATTTTGCAACGGGGCCTGTTGCAAAAGACAATTCGCCGACATAGTATTTGCGACAGAATTTATATATCATTGCAAATACTAAAAACGTCGTCGCAAAAACCTTATTATTTGCGACGGACTAGTGCTCCCATCGCAAAAGCCCACTTTTCTCGTAGTGTATGTTGGTTTATTAAAATGAGAAAACCCTGTTTTCATATGTATATTTCAAACTAGTGTTTGTGGACTGTTTCAAGAAAGGAAATGTATGTATTATATGGTGGTTGCCTACTGAGTTGTTATATGCTCGCACCCTACTTGTGTCATTCGGTGTCGGTAAACCTGGGTTGTTTTGCAGGTGCAGGTTTTTGGTTCAAACGTGTCTCGTAGCAGGTCGGTTTGTGGACGGTGGTGACCATGAGGTCACATGGAGATTGTGTTGGTAGTAGTTTGGTTTGGTTTTGTTTTAGTTTTAGTTTTAGTTTCGTTTAGTTGTATTTGTATCTCGATCATTTTTTGTACTTATTTATGATCTATTGTTGGTTATTGTTGTGTGCTCAGTTGGTTTAGTTTATTTGTTTGATCTTGGTTTATTGGGATAAATCATTCCTATAGTGATTACTTTGATACCTGACACTAGTTGTCAGCCCGTGGGGATCAGAAACGCCATTCGGATCTAGTCTCAGACTAGGTCGGATGTCAGGTTGGATGACATCCCGACTTGGTTCATGACATACTTAGGGTTCTCGTTTGCTAACCTCTTTTCAATCAACCCATTGGAAACCATTCTATTTTTCAAATACCACATGCCTCTTTAGACCATAACATTCTTAAAATTAAGGGGGGCATTTAAAAAACTCAAGAGGTATAAAACTAACCATCAATTTCATCATAATATATCTTTAATCAATTAAAACACTCTTTATAAAATCATAGTGATAAAGTAAAACATGTAAATCAGGCCATTGTAATCCATTTTAGAAATCCTCTTAAACACTTGTTTTAAAACCAAGTTTAAATATCAACTTTATGTTCCCAATGTTTTCCTCCATCGTTAAGCCCAAATACATTTAAATATATATTTATATGTCTCTCAATGAAAAAATTCACATATTCTCATGTGAATTTTTATATATACCCTTGTATATGTGTATAACCACCAAATACTTCAAAAGGCGTTTTACAAAACCTAAATTTTTATTCAAAACCAAATCTTGAAATATTTTATAAATACTTGGAATTTCAAGTATTACATGAAATGTCAAGTAAAACTTAAGGACCAATTGAGAATTCCCTTGGAAATATCAAACCCCCTTTTTAAATTACTTGATTCATTTATATAGGTCATTCGGGAAATTTATTAAACACACGGTGTGCAAGGTAGTTGATAAACATTTCAAAACCATATATTTTTAATAGAAAATTCTTTTGCATTCATTGAAAAATGAATGAAAACTAAGATTTCATCCTAGTAATCACATCAATTTAATTAATACTATTTTTTAGAAATCTAAAACACGTATTAAAAGGGAAATCAATCAAATGTCCTAAAATTAAATAGTCAAACATGGGGAAAACCTAATTGGAACAAACATAGATGATGAGAACCCTTCAAAAACAAGGAGAAGAATGCCCCAATAGGAAGATTTATTCCCTAAGAACAAAAACCATAATAAATCATAAGTTGAACCCACCTACGGTTCTTCCTAGTGGAATGCACAGTGAGGGTGAGGGAGGAAACCTAGAATAAAAAAGGAGGAGTAAGAAACCTAAACTGAGGAGATCACACCTGAAATAGAAGGAGAAAATGGAGTCCATCGGGATAAGGAGGAGGAGGTTGCGCATGAGAGGGAGGGATTGGTCATGTTCAATATAAGAGATGGTGTAATTTTAGGGGAAACAAGAGTGTTAAAAAGGGGGAAATATAGTTTTTAACATTATGGGAATATCACACGGTTTTACTGCATGGTTGTCCAAACCATGCACCCCTTACTAGTTGTTTAGGGTAGCCTCATGGGTTGGTCTCATGGTTGGGAATACCATGTTCCCACCATTAAAAATGGTTTTATCAATAGCAAACCCAAATCACAAGGCTTTCGCATGGTTAATATAAACCATATAGAGACTCGACCTAAAACTCAAGGAGAAAAGCGTAGACTAATGAATAAATAAATAAATAAAATTTAAGGTGTGACAATTCTCCCCACCATAAAACTTTCAACCCCCAAAAATATAAAAAACTCAAGGAAGACTCAAAGTGGACCTAAATCAAAAAAGGGTAAAGAGAGAAAAATCATTCAACTAAAGAGTGAGAGACACTCCTTACTGAAACACTTCCTCCAAATGGAAAACCCCCACACTTGATGACCCGATAACAAAACAAGAGAAAGCACTAACTATACAATGATCCCTAAACACAAGAATCAACCATTCTGGATTTAAAAAAAGACACATCCAAGATTCCTCAAAAACAGGTTCTTTCCAAATGAACATAGGGTGTTAAGAATCCCAAAAGAGCATGACCTTAGGAACACTCTACATGGAAAATCCAAAACAAGGACTACCAAGCCACTCACTGACACCCTTCTAACCAAGGATGAAAAAGGAAGGGACATCAATCATGATCATGCCCCATAAAGACACATGGGCTTTAACCTTGGGTTAAAGAATAAGGGTATCCTAGGACCGAATACCTAGGACACCACTCATGGTGATTCCATAAATTCAAATTGACCCCAGTTAGTGTGGAAACTCGATTGGTCCAACATCCATCCTAGTCACTCAAGAAACTCACCCAAGGTTATCCCATTCTCAATAAACCCGGAAGAGATCTCACTACAACTATCACCACACAAAACCCTCATAATACCCATATACATAAACAAGACACGAGATAAAACCTAAAAGTACCACAAACCACAAGAAGAAACTAAGAAGAGATCTAAAAAAACACACCCAACTAGAAACACACCAAGACTCAACTAACTAAAAACCCACAAGAGACGATCTCATAGACTTGACAATTCTTGATACCTGTAAGATACTGGATTCCTATGTAAGGTATTTTCTTGTTTTTGTTTCAATTTTAGTCCAATTTTGTGGTTAATTAAGTGTTTTATCAAGTCCTTGTGAAGGATCAGGGGTGTTTCAGGGGTTTGAGACATAAAAAGGGGGAAAAGGGTCTTTCTGGGAAGTATGCATGGTTTACGCATAGTTTGGAAAAATGTGCAAGGGGATACCATGCGGGCAGTGGTAAACTGCATGGTTTTCACACAATCTAGAAAACCGTGTGAGAGAAAGAGCGTGTGGGTTGTGGCCTTTTCATGGTTTGCGCACGTTTTGACAAACCGTGCGGGTAAACCGTGCGGTCTGGAAACTTTTAAAAAATTACAAAATTTCCATGACAATATTTTTATTCCCAACTTGATATTTATACCATTTATTCCTACTTCAACCCTAGGGATGATCCGAGCTTCCAAGATCTTCCAATAGGTCGATCTCCTTCGTTCCTAAGCCGTTTGGAGTGTCGTCAGTTTCGGATTGAAGATATGGGTAAGGCTAATCTCCCTTTTACTTCTCTTTTTGGTTTAGGGTTTCTATTCTTCTTATATATCCATCTGAAGCTCTCAAACCCTACTTTTTCATTGAGATTTAGGGTAAAGCTTCAAGGGTTGGTTGAATCGGGATCTAAGGATTCGGATGAGAGTGTGTTTACCAATATATTCAAGGTAGGTGGTATACAAGTTATATCCCTTGGATTTTATATAGATTTGTGCATGTAGGGTTTTTATTATTGCCCTCTTTTGATGAGTTCTTGTATCCTTTGACATGATGTGATGCATTGGATGTCTAAACAACCTAATGAAACCCTCATGATCTCCAAGGGATGCATGGAGGACGATGTGACCTATTTTGGGGCCACCCATGGGGTGTGCTGATAATCCCCAGACTTAGAGTTAGCTAAGTAAGTGTAAGGTCGTTGTGAGAGAACATAGGTCCCATGATGAATATGCTAATATTCTTGAAGGATGTATAATTGGTGTTTAGTAATACACTTAGGTTGGGTAATGACCTAATAATTCATTTGGTTGGCATGAAAAGGGGTTAAATGGATTAATGGAAAAATGCTAGGGTATTAGCATTATACTTGAATATACTTAGCAAGATAGGCATGGGAATGGGAAATGGGGCTAAAGGGTTAAGTAAAATGAATAACGAATGTGTTAATGGATTGACGCAAAATGATAATTTCCCATTTATTGATATTTTTGTGATGTTTAAATGATGTTGTCTATGGTTGATTTTGGTGAATGATAAATAAGAATGTGCACATGGCTTGGTTGAGTTGGGCATTGACTTGAGGTTCTATTTCCACGGGTTGATTTAGAGTGAGGTTTTAGTTCCTCCCTTAAATTCATGGGTTAGGGAAGGGGATGGAGTTCTATTCTCTTAATAGTTTCATTCCACCCGGATTGAGGCTTCGAGGTGAGGATTATGAGATTGTTATAATGTGATACCTAGTGAGATAGGGATTGATTTTATTCCCATATGCTTGAGAATATTGAACATGCCTAATCCATTGAACACATGAAATAGGTAGATTAAATCATGAAATGCCTAAGTAGTGAACCCGGACTCAATGGTAGTATAGTTAAAAGGAACATAGTCTAGAATAGCTCAATGAACTATTTATATTTACTTGTAATTATTTATCACTTGAATATGCTATCTTCTTTTAATGGATATTTTTTAGACACCATTGGTGGTGTCCTAATGAGTTATAATCATACCCTACTCGGGTTGTCATTGGGTACCCAAGCAGATTTCATGCTTGCAGGTCAGGACAAGGGAAAGGTCCCTATGATAGGAAGTTGAGTTGGACATTGGAAATGTTCGGGTGAGGTTCCAAACTTGGATTTTGGACCACTTTGGGAATTCTGTTGTTTTATTTCCTTGGGTTTTGTTCACTTGGAACTATAGCATGGCATGGAAGATTTACTATTGTATGTGATTGTACCTCGTTTATGGGAATGGGTCATTTATGCATGTTATTGATTGTTTCCTATTGTTTCTATTATTTTAATTATTATCCATTGTGTCTTACTCTGGTAATGAGGATATAGTCTCCCCATGTGACCTATTAGACCCTCACTACTAGTTAGAAACCTCTGGCGTACAAGGAGGTGCACTTGAGGTCATGTAACTACCCGGATCAGGGCACCGGTCTAGTGGCTCCCAGGTTGGGGACGTTACAAAGTGGTATTAGAGTAGTTCTTTTCTCTTTATTACTATTTGGGGATGGTAGACATGAGATTAGGAATATGTTGGGCCTTAGTAATGAGCTCGTTCTTGGGAGTAGATAACCCATGTACGGGGGAAACCCAAGTCACCCTGGGAGGGTATTGTTGTTCTTGTTGTGTGTTGTTAAATTTGATGATATTTCACTATTGAGTGATGCACTTGTCATGTGATTTGATGGTTTTGTGATGTTTCTATCATGGAAGGAAAGGTATGAGGTTGTGCATTCATGGATAATTCTAGGCACATATATGGGAAAGTAACATGCATCATGATAGGCACGCACATGGGATGGGTGTGCAGGGTGTAAAGGTTAAGATGCATATGTTCTCTTAAAGGTAATGAAAGTGTGCCTAATGGGATGGTATGAATGGTTAAAAGGAAAGTAAAAAAAGGGTAATTAGTAATTATAAAATTGTGATTAACAAAGAATAAAAAGTGGATTAACATGTGGTAAGAGTAAATTGGAATAGGGAAACCATTTATAATCGGGTAAAAGATAAGGCTTGTGACCATGTGAATTAAATACCATGTTAGCCATGGCCTTAGGAGAGATGGCCAAGGGTAGTGATTCGTTTGTGAGTGGGATTGTTTGGGTAGTGTATGAGAACTGGTTTGGTGGAAAGTGGTGAGCCGACCTATATCATTTTTCCTTTCGTAAAAGTGTTATAGATGTGTTCTAAATATCATGTTTGGAATTGTAGAGAAATGTCACCTCAAAGACGTGAGCCGATTGGGAGACATGAGGACGTTGCCAAGAACACTCCTCTAGTAGTGGAGCAAGAGGATGTGGTGATCTAAGGAGATAGGGAAGATAATTTTTATGAGAAATTTTCGTATTTTATGCAGATGATGGAATGAGACCCAGGGCAAGTTGCACTGAGTATGTTTGAGCTGACCAGAGAGTTTCAACTGCAACACCCTCCAACCTTTACTAGAGAGGGTGGGCTAGAAGCAGCAGAGTTCTGTATAGAGTCCGTCCAAACTATTTTTTACAATCTAGAGACTCATCTTGAGAAGCGAGTCGAGTTAGCGGCTTATATGCTGAGAGGTCAAGAAAAGTGTTTGTGGGATATCATGGTTCAGATAGAGAAGGATGATGAAATTATGTGGAAGGATTTTCAAGAGAAGTTCCTTGAGAACTTCTACCCAGAAACCTTGATGCAGTATAAGGATATAGATTTCATGAGGTTGACTCGGGGGGATAATGTAGGTAATGGATTATGCTAGTCATTTCACCATTTTGAAATGCTTTGTTCCGATGTTGACAGGAGATGAGGCAGTTGTGGCGAAATGATTCCAGGATGGGTTGAGACACAAGATCATATCTCAGGTGAATATCTTTCGTTTGAAAGGATTTTTTGAAGTGGTGGAACAATCCCTTATCCCATAGTGGAACCTAAAGGGAGATTCAGGTAGTGAACTTGTGTCACCAGCTGGGCGAGCAAGTGTTGCGGCTTCTGGTAGTAGGAAGAACCTCTTTGGAACCTTCCAGAAAGGTGGAAGTACACATAGTAGTCAGAAGAGGGAGTCATCTTCTCAGGGTGCTGACTAGGTCTTATGTTATCAGTGTGGAAGGATGGGGCACAAGCGTGACCAGTGTCCCCACCCACCGGTTGAGTACTGAGTGTGTGGCAGGTTAGGCCATGTGCAGAGGTTCTGCAGAAACCCTCAATAGTCATGCAATGATGGAGGTCAAAGGCAGATGCCAAGTGTAGGGAAAGGGGTCAGTTACCCCATATCAGGTAGGCAATTGGAGTTCCACATGTCTTACTAGTAGGGGCGGTGGATGTGGAACTCCAGGGTGAGATCACCCTTACCAATAGAGAAGTGCAGTGCAGGGTACTCAGGAAGGAGCCCAGGGTAAAGGGTCAGGTCATCTCCATGCAGTTCAGGCTGCATCTGAGGGTGGTGAGGTAGGACCATCTACTGTTTGAGGTACAATTCTTGTAGCATCCACATTTTCTAGTGTTTTATTTAATACAGGTTCTATGTATTCATTTATTTATGCTCAGTTGGTATTTGTGTTGGGATTAACCATAGAAACTACGTGTGGGATAAATGTTGCTTGATACTCCACTAGGGTTGCGAGTTGAGGACATCGAGAAATGTAAGAGTTGTGCTCTGGAGTTTTGTGGGTATTGTTTTCTGTGGGATCTTTTTTCCCTAGAGATGATGGGTTTTGACCTAATCTTGGGGATGGATTGGAAGGTGTTATATCAGGCTCATATTGATTGTTTTCGATATCGGGTAACATTCACATCTCTTGATGGAAGAACTTATGTCCATCGTGGTGAGTGGGATGCTCAAGCAGTCCACACAAGGCCACTACCCCAGCAGTTGGGGGAACTCACAACCCAAGTGAAATGCATTATATTAGATTATGGGGAGAAAGAACCGCCAGTATTCCCTTTTTTGTGGACCAATTTCAAGATGCGTTTCCTAAGGACTTCTCGGGGTTACCACCTGAGAGAGATGTTGAGTTCATGATTGAATTGATTATAAGAGAGGATCTAGTTTCCATTCCACCCTATTGAATGGCTCCAGAAGAGCTCCAAGAACTGAAGGTTTGGTTAGAGTGATTGGAACGTAAGGGGTTTATACATCCTAGTACATCACCTTGGGGATCACTAGTGTTGTTTTATAAGAAGGATGATGGATAACTGAGGCTATGTGTCGATTATAGGAAGTTGAACCAGATGACGGTTAAGAATAGATACCCTCTTCTTATAATTGATGACCTGTTTGATCATCTCAAAGGTTCCTAGGTGTTTTCTAATATCAATTTGAGATTGGGATACCATCATTTGAGGGTGAGACCTTATGACATACCATGGACAGCTTTTCGAAGCAGATACGGGCTGCATGAATTTCTGGTAATGCCTTTTGGTTTGACCAATGCACCAGTTGTATTCATGGCCTTCACTACTGTAAAGTATACTTTTCCCAACACTTGTATACCAACGGTTCTGGAGAAACATTGGTATAAGTGTTTTTTACCAATGGTTTTTACAAGCTGTTGGTAAATCTTGGTTTTGTGGACCTTTACCAATGGTTTGATACAAACCATTGGTAAAGGCCATTTTTTCTCAAAATTTTTTACAAACCATTGGGAAAGATCTCCTCAAATGTTCATATTTCCAGTAGCCCCACTGCAGCACAGCAGAAATCGATTCCCCCAATTTCCAGAAGCCCCGGTGCGGAGGTGAACCCTAACCCACCCCGAGTTCTTCCATCTGATCGGCTGCAACTCCCCCATCCAGGTTAGACTCTTTAAAATTCTTCCCAAATACAAACATAAAATCCCTCTTCCTCCAATTTCTACATTTATTTCAATATCTACCAATATCACGTCATTTTTTCCTATTTTAGGGATTTTGGAAAATTTTATGATTCACACTATTCGATATTGAATCAATGACTAATACATGATTGGTAGATGTATGTGACTAGGGTTGAGTTTGGTTTCATATAACATTTGTAACTAAACATACGACATACGACCACTAATATGGTGATTTCACCTAAGAATGGTGGAATTTTTCAAGGATCATGGGGCTTCCTCTTCTTTTGTTCTATAGAGTTTGTAGTGTTGGTTTTTAATGTATTTTATTTTCTTATGGATTTATAGTGATTATGTATTGGGTTCCTTTGGTCATGAATTTCGGGTGAGTTATTCTTAAGTTCTTCTTAGATATCATTGTATTCATAAAGTGTGCCTAATTTTTTTGTAGGTGGTGTCGACTCACTGAGTGACTATTTGGTTATGTTTTTATGATGCCAACATTCGATTTTTTTTAATAATGAAACCTATATATATTTTAATGATATAAATGAGTGGTTTTTAAATATATGTTTATAAAATAGGTAAAATGTTTTCTAAGTGGTTTATTTGGAACTATACAAAGACAGATCCCATTTTTATTATATTCTAAAATCTCATTAAACATATTTATACTTAGTGAATCCTTTATAAGTTTGGATCTATGTTTGAGCATTACCACTAATATCCCATAGCTTAATACCATTTTTAGATTGTGTACATCTCATTAGATTTTTTAATGAGTTCACTTCTTCCTTCATTAATGTCTTCCAAGGATGTCTTAGAAATCTAATAGCCACTTGAATGTTTTTCCTTGCTTAAATAATGTAATGTATTCCTAGAATAGTCAATTAATTTTTAAATTCTAGTAAACCATGTTGATAACCTTCATTATTATATTATCTCATAGGTGGGTGTGGTGAATATGGATATAATTTTAAACATATGTATTGAATTTTGTTTTTATCTTTCAGGGTTTCAAATTCTGCAGTTGGGTTTTTTTAAAGCGATATATAGCAACATTTTAAACCCCTGCTATATATGCCTAATGGTTGTTTAGTAGTGGTTTAAACAACCACTATTTAAGGTCAATATTTGTTTATCGTTTTTTGTTTCAGCAGTTGTTTTTCATGAAAAAAAATGGTGAGGATATAATGGCGGTTCAAACCACTAATATATCCTTTCCATTTTTTGGCAGGTGAAACCATCTCTAAAACAAAAAACGCCACTAAAAAACATTCTGTGATGATTCCCCAAAGTTGACGCTAAATTTATAGAACTAACATGAGTTGGAAGCTGATGCCAATTTTAGCAGTGATTTTTGGAAACCGTCGTAGAACCATGTAGAAGCGATTTAAACTACTGCAAACTCAAAAAGAAAAAGTAGCTGTTATCAGTCAATTTTTTTGTATTGTCCAATGCATGATTTGGAACTAGTTATAGTACCCCCCCTGGACAGCCCCGCCCACCCCCTGGACACCCCCTCCCCCCGTGGACTACCCCCCACCCCTAGGGATAGCCCAACCACCCCCTAGACACCCTGTACCACCCTGGATATCCCCGCTACCCCTGCCACCCCCCTAGACACCTCGCCCACCCCCTAGACACCCCAACCCCCGGACAGCCCCGCCACCCCCGTGGACATCCCGCCCACCCCCCTGGACAGCTCGTGCCCCTTGGACAGCCCCCCCCCCCCACCCTTGTTGACAGCCCGCCCACCCCACCCCCGGACACCCGCCCACCACCCCCCGGACACCCCCCATCCCCCTGTACGCCCCCACCCCCTTGACACCCCCGACCCCACTGGACAACACCGCCACCCCCGTGGACAGCCTGACCACCCCCCCGTGGACAGCCCACCCACCCCCTGGACACCCCAGACCCCCTGGACAGCCCCTCCACCCTCATGGGCAGCCTGCCCACCCCCCTGGACACCCCGTACCCCCCCCCCCCCGAACAGCCCCACCCACCCCCTGGACACCCCGCTCACCTCCTTGGACAGCCCACCCACCCCCCCCCCCAGACTCCCCCTACCCCCCTAGACAGCCTGACCACCCCCATGGATAGCCCGCCCACCTGGACACCCTGACCCCCCTAGACAGCCCCCCACCCCGTGGACACCTCGTACTCTTGCCACCTATGAACCATATGTATTGGCATCAATGGTGAAACAAGTTTTTTATGTCAAAGATCATCGTCATCCTAAATTCGTTGTAATTAATGAAGTAAATCCCAGACATGTTTTTGATTATGGTGATGATGAAGTTAACAGTATCCCTACTGCAATTGGAATCAATCCATTTATTACTTATGATGACTCCAATAGCTCAATTGTCAGAGTTGATTGTGAACCCGAAGTTGTGGTGGGAAATATATATAATCATACAGTCGTGTTCTCACCTACATGTTTCACCTACATCATTTAGAGTGTGTATCCTAATACTTACCTTCAAACCACCATAAATATTCTGTTTCTTTATGTTTTTTTTTCAGAATGGTTTTTCTATATTTTGTTTTTTGGGTTACACATTAGTTATCTATTTCTAATTACTTCCATATTTGTTTTCATTGCAGGAAATGACACCCATTGAAGAGAGGCAGTGGAAAAAGATGATAGAAAATAATCGTCGCATGACACAGATGGGCATTCCTCCACTCATCCCTATTGTGAGTATTTTTTTTCAAATATATATATTTCAATAACTTATAATATCATGTGTTTACTTTTTTGTTAAATTTTTTTCAGGATCCACCCCCTAAACGAGAGATATTCAACGAGGTGCCTGATATTGCTCCTAGTACAGAAGCTGGTGGTATGAGGGGGGTGGTGTCAGAGTTAGACGACCATCTGGTGGTCCCGATACTGAGGTTGGTGGTATGAGGGCTCGTGGTGAGAGAGTTAGACGATCCACTGGTCATACCTGATTGGATTATTCCCCTACCACAGGCGTATCTTCTATGCCCCATTTTGATCTTGGTGTGTCTTTAGGGACACACGGGATATTTTGGCCTCTGATGTTTACACTACCAGTTGGCCAGATGTTTGTGCCATCATCTTTTGCTTCTGGTTCATTATCTCTGGGCTATTATATTCCACCTTCTTTGACTCCTGCTCTGACACAGTATGTGGCTGAGGAGCGTACACTGAGGTACACTCCACCTATATAGGATATTCCTTCGGCTTATGCACATCCAGTGATGCCCATTGATCCGACTACCACAGGTATATTTATATAACTCTAACAAATTTTTATACCAAAATTTATTTTTATTATAACTTGTACTGATATTTTTTTCTTTAATAACAGATTCATCTACTGATAGGAGGTAGGGGAGGGGGCGTACTCGCTTGCGTGCGGTATGGAACCACCAGACACAGTTTATGGTTGAATACAATGATGATGGACAGATGATTGATAAATCTGGGCAGGAATGTCGGGGTTTTTTGGTGACGCTAGCCAAATACTCCGACATCATTCCGATCAGCCCTCTATCTTGGAGACATCTACCACACGAAGTCAAGGATAATGTTTGGGCACAAATATGGTTAAAAAATCTATTGGATTTAATTTAGTATTTTTTTTGTATTTATATGAATTAATCTATTGGGTGTCAGCTTCGGTATAACTTCCCTAATGGCGAAGGTGCACGACCGGCGCGTTTAAAGGAGCTATGAGAGCTTTGGAGAGCTTATAAGAATGAGTTGTATGTTGGCTGGTGTGATAGAGTGGGAACGGAGTTGGAGACATTACCTATCATGGATGACTGCCCGATAGAGCAATATCTCCAAATGATTATCCATTGGGTGACTGCCAAATTTAAGGTATTAATCCCATTTGAGGTATTTAAATGACAGTTTTCATATTTTGAATTAATATTATCTAATTTATTATTAAAAATTATTTAGGAATCTTCTAAAAAAACAAAAAAAACATTGATTCAAAACAATACCTCCACACTTTGGGGCGCATGACTATGTCAGATCATGAGAGGCAGCTGGTACGATATAGTTGTTTATAATTTTTCCTTAGGACTTGCCCTTTTTATTGTTTCCTACTTAAATTATGTGATTTATTAAATATTGAATATATGATTATACTTGAACTTTACATTGTTTCAATGTCATTACAGAATCACAAATTGAATATTGAAGGACGTATCCCTCAAGCAAAATTGTTTTGCTCGAGTAGAAGGAAAAAAGATGGAACTGCGATTAATGAACTGACACAAGAAAAGATTGTAAGTTTTAATTTGTTTATTTCAAAGTTTAATATATATTTTGAAATTTAATAATCTATTAATATTTTTAACAGGATGCTTTAGAGGTCCTTGATGCCCAGAATCCTGACAATTTAGGTCCACACGATCATTTATATCAGGTTTTGGGAGAGGATCACTCTGGTCGAGTACGCTGCCGACCTGGTAAGAATATAGTCCCAACGAGGTATTGGTCCTATCCAGGTATCCATTCTAGTACCACCGAGTTGGAACAGGTCAAGGATCATGCAAGACATTCTGATAAAAGGGTCACAGATTTGGACGTACAAGTTCAAACGAGGGACAAAGAATTTATGAAACTAATGAAAGCTTTATCTTCATCACTTCCACCAGAGGCCAGCATGGCTTGTCAAACATTTATGTCATTGATGGTTTCATTATCCAATGCACCAGGTGGCAGTTCTAGTGGAGGTCGAGATGATGACATTCCTGGTGATGACGAGGATGTTGAAGAGGACGAGGGCAAGGATGGGGATGAGGATGAGGGTGAGGATGGAGCCGAGGGCGAGGATGGGGCCGAGGGAGAGGATGGGGACGACGATGAGCATGGGGATGATGATGAGGACGAATACAAGGACAGAGATGGCGGTGAGGATGAGGACGATGATGACAGTGGTGATGGTGATGGTGATCAGGGGCAGATTTATCCATTACATTTTTGAATTCTGTATAACTCTTTATTTTTTAACCTGGTTTTCCACTCTAGTGTGGATATTTTTGAATTCAGTATAACTCTTTATTTTCGACCAAATATGGAAGCCTCTTTAATTTAAGAATGATTTAAATTGAATTTAGATTCTTTATTAATTCTGCTTAATTATATTGAATTGCATATGTTGAATAAGTTTTCATTAATATAATTGTTTCATTTGATAAATAAAGTCATGTTTTTATAAAAAAAAACCCTCCAACGGAGGTGCGCTATCTGCGGAAACTCACAGTGATAGTTTAGGGTGTGATAATTTGACTCTCAATTAGTAGTTTCAACTACCTAGTACCACTTTTAAAAACAACGAATATAAAATACATATCTTTATCATACCACAATCCTGAATCAAGAATCTGTTTTTATAACATAAGATCAGTTTCTATAATATGAAGGACAAATACATAGGATTTATTCAGAATCATGGCCGGAAGATGCTGCCCCGCGGATGTCGTTGGACCGGACCATCACGCTGCGGTCACGCCGTGGTCACGTCACGGTCACACCGCAGTAATTCTGTGATTTGGCCCTGATCCAGGACGACACCCCACGGCAGTTCGCAGTCCTATCAGACTTCGATGTACGATACCTACATAGAGTTTTAGATAAATTACACACCCTCTTTTCCAGACAGCCCCCCCCACCCACCTCAATCTGAGGCACGGTGTGGTCGGTACCACTCAAAGTGTCTTTCTTTTGTTTAAAATGGATACTCTTTTAAGTAAAAACAATTGGCATACGGAAAACTGAACAAACGCATTCGGATTGTGTTGATACTTTAGGAAAATGATCCATGGGTCATTTGTGACGTGTATGAGTCAACGCCACCTCAATCTGAGGCACGGCGTTGCTGGCACCACTCAAAGTGTCTCACTTTTATTTGAAATGGACAACATTTTAAGTGAAAACAATAACTGGCATACGGAAAACTGACCAAATGCATTCGGATTTTGTTGATACTTCAATACAACTATCCATAGGTGAATTGTGAAATGGTCGGCTAGACGACACATCAATCAGAGGTGTCGTATGAATGCACTGGCCGAAAAAGCACTTCACATGTCGTAAATGGCCAAAACATGGGTTTTATGGTCAAATGCATGCCGAATGACATCGTAATGACTTTAAATCACATGAAAACACCCTAATTATTATTTGTGAGGTGTAAGAGGAGACGACACATCATTCAGACGTGCGGTTTGAGCGGCACGGCTGAATATGTGCTTTTTAGGTGTTTGGCGCACTTGAAAAGCATGCGTAGGGTGGTTGAAACTGGCCGAATGACCTCGGAATGCCATGAAATCAGATGACAACAAAGGGTGGGTGAATTGTGAAATGGTCGACTATATGTTACATCAATTGGAGGTGTCGTGTGATCGCACTGGCTGAAAACGCACTCTGCGTGTCGTAAATGGCCAAAACATGCATTTAACGGTCAAATACATGCCGAACAACATCAGAATGATTTTAAATCACACGAAAACACCCTAATTATTATTCTTGAGGTGTATGAGGATACGGCACATCATTCGGACATGCGGTTTGCGCGGCACGGATGAATACCTGTTTTTTAGGTGTTTGGTGCGCTTGAAAAGCACGCATGGGGTGGTCGAAAATGGCCGAATGACCCTGGAATTCCATGAAATCAGACAAAAACAAAGGGTGGGTTAATTTTGAAATGGTCGGCCAGATAACATGTCAATCGGAGGTGTCGTGTGACCGCGCTGGCCGAAAACGCACTCCGCGTGTCGTAAATGGCCAAAACATGTGTTTAATAGTCAAATGCATGTCTAACGACATCAGAATGACTTTAAATCACACGAAAACACCCTAATTATTATTCTTGAGTGTTACAAGGAGACGACATGTCATTCGGACGCACGGTTTGTGCGGCACAGCTGAATATGTGTTTTTTAGGTGTTTGGCGCGCTTGAAAAGCGCGCGTGGGGTGGTCGAAACCGACCGAACGACCTCGGAATTCCATGAAATCAGATGAAAACAAAGTTTGGGTGAATTTTGAAATGTTCGGCCAGACAAAATGTCAATTAGAGGTTTCGTGTGACCGCGCTGGACAAAAACGCACTATGCATGTCGTAAATGGCCAAAACATGCGTTTAATGGTCAAATGCATGCCGAACGACATCGGAATGACTTGAAATCACATGAAAACACCCTAATTATTATTCGTAAGGTGTACGAGGAGACTCTATGTCATTCGGACATGCGGTTTGTGCAGCACGGCTGAATATGTGTTTTTTAGTTGTTTGGTGCGCTTGAAAAGCGTGCCTAGGGTGGTCGAAACCGGACGAACGACCTCATAATGACATGAAATCAGACAACAACAAAGTGTGGGTGAATTGTGAAATGGTTAGCTAGATGGAACGTCAATCGGAGGTGTCGTGTGACCGCGTTGGCCGAAAACATACTCCGCGTGTCTTAAATGGCCAAAACATGCGTTTAACGGTCAAATGCATGCCGAACAACATCATAATGACTTGAAATCACATGAAGACACCCTAATTATTATTCGTGAGGTGTAAGAGGAGATGACACATCATTCAGATGCGCGGTTTGTGCGGCATGACTGAATATGTGTTTTTTAGGTATTTGGCGCGCTTGAAAAGCACGCGTGGGTTGGTTGAAACCGGTCAAACAACTTCATAATTCCATGAAATCGGACAAAAACAAAGGGTGGGTGAATTATGAAATGGTCGGCCATACAGCACGTCAATCGGAGGTGTCGTGTGACCGTGCTGGCCGAAAACGCACTCCACGTGTCGTAAATGGCCAAAACATGCATTTAACGGTCAAATGCATGCCGAATGACATCGTAATGACTTGAAATCACACGAAAACACCATAATTATTATCCATGAGGTGTACGAGGAGACATCACATCATTTGGACGCGCGGTTTGCACGGCACGACTGAATATGTGTTTTTTAGGTGTTTGGCGCGCTTGAAAAGCGCGCCTGGGTGGTCGAAACCGGCCAAACGAGCTCGGAATGCCATGAAATCAGATGACAACAAAGGGTGGGTGAATTTTGAAATGTTCGGTCAGACGGCACATCAATCGGAGGTGTCGTGTGACCGTGCTGGCCGAAAACGCACTTCGCGTGTCGTAAATGGCCAAAACATGCGTTTAACGGTCAAATGCATTACGAATGTCATCGTAATGACTTGAAATCACACGAAAACACCCTAATTATTATTTGTGAGGTGTAAGAGGATACGGCACATCATTTGGATGTGCGTTTTACGTGTCATGGTTGAATATGTGTTTTTTAGGTGTTTGGCGCGCTTGAAAAGCACGTGTGGGGTGGTCGAAACCGGCCGAATGACCTTGTAATGCCATGAAATCAGAAAAAAACAAAGGGTGGGTGAATTGTGAAATGTTCAACCAGACGACATGTCAATCGGAGGTGTCGTGTGACCGTGCTGGCCAAAAACGCACTCTGCATGTCATAAATGGCCAAAACATGCGTTTAACGGTCAAATGCATGCCAAACAACATCAAAATGACTTGAAATCACATGAAAACATCCTAATTATTATTCTTGAGGTGTACAAGGAGAAGAAACGTCATTCGGATGCGCATTTTGCGCGGCACGGATGAATATGTGTTTCTAAGGTGTTTGGCACGCGTGGGGTGGTCGAAACCGGCCGAACAAACTCGGAATGCCATGAAATCGGACAAAAACAAAGGATGGGTGAATTTTGAAATGGTCAGCTAGACGGAACATCAATCGGAGGTGTCATGTCACCACGCTGGCCGAAAACGCACTCTGCGTGTCGTAAATGGACAAAACATGCGTTTAACGGTCAAATGCATGCCGAACGACATTGGAATGACTTGAAATCACACAAAAACACCCTAATTATTATTCATGAGCTGTACGAGGATACGACACATCATTCGGACGTGCGGTTTGTGCGGTTTGTGCGGCATGATTGAATATGTATTTTTTAGGTGTTTGTCGTGCTTGAAAAGCGTGCATGAGGTGGTCGAAACCGGCCGAACGTCCTCAAAATTCCATGAAATCATACGACAACAAAGGGTGGGTGAATTGTGAAATGGTCGGCCAGACAGCACATTAATCGGAGGTGTCGTGTGACCGCGCTAGCTGAAAACGCACTCCGCATGTCGTAAATGGCCAAAACATGCGTTTAATGGTCAAATGCATTCCAAACGACATCAGAATGACTTGAAATCACATGAAAACACCTTAATTATTATTTTTGAGGTGTATGAGGAGACGACACATCATTCGGATGAGCAGTTTGCGCGGCACGGCTGAATATGTGTTTTTAGGTGTTTGGCGCGCTTGAAAAGCACGCGTGAGGTGGTCAAAACTGGCCGAACGACCTCAGAATTCCATGAAATGGGACGAAAACAAAGGGTGGGTGAATTGAAAAATGGTCGGCTAAAAATCACGTCAATCGGAGGTGTCGTGTGACCGCGCTGGCCGAAAACGCACTTCGCGTGTCATAAATGGCCAAAACATGCGTTTAACGGTCAAATTCATTCCGAACGATATCATAATGACTTAAAATCACACGAAAACACACTAATTATTATTCTTGAGGTGTAAGAGGAGACGACATGTCATTCGGACATGTGGTTTGCGCAGTACGGCTAAATATGTGTTTTTTAGGTGTTTGGCGCGCTTGAAAAGTGTGCGTGGGGTGGTCGAAACTAGCCGAACGACCTTGGAATGCCATGAAATTGGACGACAACAAAGGGTTGGTGAATTGTGAAATGGTCAGCTAGACGGTATGTCAATCAGAGGTGTCGTGTGACTGCGCTGGCCGAAAACGCACTCCACCTATCATAAATGGCCAAAACATGCATTTAACAGTCAAATGCATGCTGAAAGGCATCTAAATAACTTGAAATCACACGAAAACACCCTAATTATTATTCATGAGGTTTAAGAGGAGACATCATGTCATTCGGACGCACATTTTGCGCGGCACGACTGAATATGTGTTTTTTAGGTGTTTGGCGCGCTTGAAAAGCGCGCGTGGGGTGGTCGAAACTGGCCGAACGACCTCAGAATTCCATGAAATCGGACGGCAACAAAGGTTGGGTGAATTGTGAAATATTCAGCCAGACGGAATGTCAATCAAAGGTGTCGTGTGACCGTGCTGGCCGAAAACACACTCCGTTTGTCTTAAATGGCCAAAACATGCGTTTAACGGTCAAATACATGCCGAACGACATCGAAATGACTTTAAATCATACGAAACCACCCTAATTATTATTCTTGAGGTGTACGATGAGATGACACATCATTCAGACATGTGGTTTACATGGAACGACTGAATAAGTGTTTTTTAGGTGTTTGGCGTGCTTGAAAAGCGTGCGTGGGGTGGTCGAAACCGGCTAAACGCATTAGTATTGTGTTGATACTCTATTAAAACGATCCATGGGTCATTTGTGACATGTATGAGTCAACCCCGCCTCAATACGAGGCGTTGTGTGGCCGGAACCACTCAAATTTTCTCTCTTTTGTTTCAAAAGGACATCATTTTAAGTGAATACAACAACTGACATACGGAAAACCAACCAAATGCATTCATATTTTCTTGAAACTTTATTCAAATGATCCATGGGTCATATGTGATGTGTACGAGTCAACCTCGCCTCAATACGAGGTCCAGTTTGGCTGACACAACTCAAAGTGTTTCTCTTTTGTTTTAAATGGACAAGATTTTAAGTGAAAACAACAATTGGCATACTTAAAATGGACCAAACACATTCAGATTGTGTTTATATTTTAGGAAAAAGATCCATGGGTCATTTTTGATGTGTACAAGTTAACCCCACCTCAATCCGAGGCGCAGTGTGGCCGCCACCACTCAAAATGTATCTCTTTTGTTTAAAATGGACATGATTTTATGTGAAAACAACATCTGACATACGGAAAACCAACCAAATGCATTCGGATTATATTGAAACTTTAGGAAAACAATCCATGGGTCATTTTTGATGTTTACGAGTCAACCCCATCTCAATATGAGGTACGGTGTGTCTGGCACCACTCAAAGTGTCCCATATTTCTTTGAAATGGACAACATTTTAAGTGAAAACAACAACTGACATACGGAAAACAGACCAAACGCATTATGATTCTGTTTATACTTTAAGAAAATGATCCATGGGTCATTTGTGATGTGTATGAGTCAACCCCACCTCAATCTGAGGCACGGTGTGGCCGGTACCACTCAAAGTGTCTTTCTTTTGTTTAAAATGGATACGCTTTTAATTAAAAACAACCGGCATACGGAAAACTGACCAAACACATTCGGATTGTGTTGAGACTTTAGGAAAACGATCCATGGGTCATTTTTTATGTGTAAGAGTCAACCCCGCCTCAATCTGAGGTGTGGTGTGGTTGGCACCGCTCAAAGTGTCTCTCTTTTGTTTCAAAAGGACATCATTTTAAGTGAATACAACAACTGAAATTTACACTCATCAATGATAGTAGCAAACTCTTTTTCATGAGTTGGGTAGTTTCACTCATGGGGTCATAAGTGACGAGACTCCTAAGAAAATACATTTTCACCATATATTATAAAAAATACAAGTTCAATGCAAAATGCATCACAAATCATTACATACCCAAATCTAGGATCAGAAAAAAAAAAATTGGGATTTGAGCCAATTTAAAACTCTTATTAAACTCTAATAAGTATTTCTCAGACTATTCTGCCTATTAGAATTTGATGGGGACGTGGGGGGCTGTGCTGGTTGGGGGGGTTGTGCAGGGGTGAGGTGAATTACTACTAGAAGAGTGGTTGTCATTTGAAGATAGAAATGGGTGTAAATAATGTTTGAGTTATTGAAACTATTATTAACTCTACTGGATGATTATTTTCATATTAATATTTAAATAGGGAATTGTAGTAAATGACATGGTTGGAAGAGTTTGATGGTTTTATGTGTTTTTTTTTGTGTGCTATTTTAGGTGTTTTTTATGCTGTTTTAAGTCTGTATGTGGTTTTTGTGATATTTTTTATGTAGGTGTATACTGGAGGGGCTACTGGAAGGCTGTTGTGCAACGATTCTGGAAAAACACATTACCAACGGTTTTAAACCATTGGTATAATAGTTCTGTAAAAACATATTTCCAACGGTTTAAAACCGTTGGTATAATAGTTCTGGAAAAAGAAATTTAAAAACTATACCAACGGTTTAGAACCATTGGTATAGTGTTTAGTATACAATATATACCAACAGTTTCTGGAAACCGTTGGTAAAAACATTTACACTTCCAGTATTTCCAATGGTTTTTAAAACCGTTGGCAATACTCCAATTACACTGCCTTACCCAATGGTTATACAAAAACCGTTGGTAATGGGCTACTGCCACGCCTTACTTGCCAATGGTTTTCCAAATCGTTGGTAAAGGCTTATTTTCCAGTAGTGACTTGATGTATTGGATATTTCACCTATATCTGGATTAGTTTGTAGTTGTCTTCATTGATGAAATCTTGGTGTACTTCATAACTCATTATGATCATGACAAACATCTTTACATCATCTTGAGTACACTAAGAAAGCATAGGCTTTATGGTAAGCTATAAAAATGTTAATTTTGGATCGATGAGGTGTACTTTCTAGGACACATCATTTCTGATTCCAGTGTGTTGGTGGATTCGAAAAAGGTACAGGTTGTGGTATCTTGGGAGCAGCCCAAGAACATCTCTGGTATTTGGAGTTTTTTGGGTTTGGCTGGTTATTACTGAAGGTTTATTAGATGTTTCTCTCATTTTGCAATGCCACTCAGAGACCTAACCAAGAAGGCGTTAAGTTTGTTTGGTCAGAGGCTTGTGATAATGATTTTTAGGAGATAAAAAGCAGTTGACTACCACACCAATTTTGATCTTACCTAAACCAATTAATAAGTACACCTCGTTCGGTGATGCGTCCAGTGTTGGACTTGAATTAGTGTTGATGTAGGATTGTATGGTTGTAGCTTATGGGTCGAGATAGTTAAGGCCACATAAAAGGAATTATCCTACTCATGACCTTGAGCTAGCTGTTGTGGTACATGCCATAAATTGTTGGAGGAATTACTTGTAGGGAGAGACCTTTATAGTATTTATCGACCATAAAAGTCTCAAATACATATTCTCTTAGTGGGATTTGAATCTCCAACAGTGAAGGTGGGTTGAGTACCTACAGTCTTTTGATTTCGAGTTAATGCACACACTAGGGAAAGGGAATAGTCTCACTGATGCTCTGAGCTGAAAGACTCAGAATCAGGTAGTTCAGGAATCTATTTCAAAGTGGGTGATGATGGCCTTGTTTGCGAAGATGAATTTGGAGGTATAGGAGGAGCACGAGCAGATGACCCTTGCATCTATAGTAGTTGAGTCCGTGATTTTGATCCAAGTTAAAGAGATTCATCTGGTAAATCTGGAGTGTTTGGCTACGAAGTAAACTTGTAAAGATTGGGAGTCACTTTTTGGTTGGAATTTTAGTGTTTATGGAGTTTCTTATATTTATGGTCGTGTTGTGGTACCGGCAGATGTACGAGAGGAGTTGATGCGTGAGTTACACGCGTAAAAGTGGAAAGTGTATCTGAGCTTGACTAATATGTACTGTGATCTTCATAGGTAGTTTTGGTGGTCGATAATGAAGAAATAAGTTGCGAGTTTTGTGGAATGTTGTCTTACCTATCAATAGGTGAAGGCTGAACATCAGCATCCAGGTGGGTTGTTGTATTCATTGCATATTCCAGAAATTAAGTGTAATGACGTTACAATGGACTTCGTAGTGGGTCTTTTGAGGATGCCTCAGAAGAATGATGCAAATTGGATGGTGGTAGATCGGTTGAACAAAGTGGCCCATTTCTTGCCAATCCCAGAGACCTATACAGTCAACTAGTTGGGGGAGTTGTATGTTCAAGAAATATTTAGGTTTCATGGTGTGTTGAGGACCATAGTTTCATATTGTGATGTGCGTTTCACCTCATGCTTATGGAGGGGACTACAGAAGGCACTTGGTTCTCATGTGTTTTTTATCATGGCTTACCACCCACAGACTGATGGGCAGTCAGAGTGTACTATTCAGGTATTAGAATACATGTTGAGAGCATGTGTTTTGGATTTTGATGGTTTGTAGGAGAATCACTTTTCACTTGTTGAGTTTTCTTAAAACAACATCTTTCAGGCTATAGTTCATATGGAACCTTTTGAGGCACTTTATGGGAGACTGTGTAGATCTTTGTTGTGTTGGTTAGAGTTTGGAGAGTCTAATCTATTAGGACCAAGTCTTGTGCAAGATACATCGGAGATGGTTAGTTTGATTCAAAAGCATATGGAAATGACTCAGAGTAGGTAGAATTCATATGCAGATTAGCGTCGTAGACCTCTTGAGTTTATGGTTGGTGATAGTGTGTTTCTTCAAGTGTCTCCAACGTTGATTCATCATCAAATTTGGAAGCAGGAAAAGTTTGTGCCTAGATATATGGGGTCATTTGATATTGTGGAGAGGATCAGACCGGTGGATTACTGATTGGATATTCCACAACAATATAGTGTGATTCATGATGTTTTCCATGTTTCATAACTCTAACAGTATCATCCTAATCCATCTCATGTGATAAATTTTGAGGATGTCGAACTTGAGGTTGATGCTTCCTTTGAGGAGCACCCGGTTCATATTATGGATCATAGTGAAAAAAATTTGCGAGGAAAGGTTGTTCCCTTGGTTTGTGTTCTATGGTAGCATGGAAATGTTCATGAAGAAACTTGGGGGAGAGAGTCTGATATGTGGGCCTAGTGGCCCGACCTTTTTGTTTCGGAAACCCAACGATGCTCAGGAAGAGAGGCTTAGGGAAGAGTCATTATTAGGTGGGGAGGTTGTAAGATCCTAGATTCCTTAATAAAGTATTTTTTTTGTTTTTGTTTCAGTTTTAGTCCCCTTTTTTGGTTAATTAAGTGTTTTTTCAAGTCCTTGTGAAGTCTTGGGGGTGTTCTAGGGGTTCAAGACATGAAAAGGGGGGGAAAGGGGGATTTCTGGGTAGTTCACACGGTTTGTGCACGGTTTGGAAAATTGTGTGAGGGGAGACCGTGTGGGTAGTAGAAAACTACACATTTTTTGTACAATCTGGAAAATTGTGTGAGATAAAGTGCATGTGGGTAGTGGCCTCCGCATAGTTTTTTCATGGTTTGGAAAACCGTACGGTCTGGAAACTTTTAAAAAATTACAAAATTCCCATGATGGGATTTTTATTCCAAACTTGGGATTTCTCCCCCTTCTTCCTCCTTCAACCCTAGGGATAATACAAGCTTCAAATATCTTACAATAGGTTGATCTCCTTCATTCCTAAGCCGTTTGGAGTGCCATTAGTTGCGGATTGAAGATCCGGGTAAGGCTAATCTCCCTTTTTCTTCTCTTTTTGGTTTAGGGTTTCCATTCTTCTTATATCTCCATATGAAGCTCTCAACCCCTACTTTTTTGGTGAGATTTAGCGTAAATCTTCAAGGGTTGTTTGAATCTAGATCTAAGGATTCGTTTGAGAGTGTGTTCGCCAAAGGATTCAAGGTAGGTGGTCTACAAGTTGTATCCCTTGGGTTTTATGTAGATTTGTGCATGTAGGGTTTTTATTCTTGCCCTCTTTTGATGATTTCTTGGTTCCTTTGACATGATGTGATGTATTGGGTGTCTAAACAACCTAATGAAACCCTCATGATCCCTGCAGGATGAATGGAGGATGATGCAACCTATTTTGGGGCCACCCATGGGGTGTACCGATAATCCCCAAACTTAGAGTTAGCTAAGTAAGTGTAAGAACTTTGTGTGAGAACATAGGTCCCATGATGAATATGCTAATATGATTGAAGAATGTGTAATTGGTGTTTAGTAATACACTTAGGTTGGGTAATGGCCTAAGAAGTCATTTGGTTGGCATGAAAAAAGGTTAAATGGATTAATGGGAAAATGCAAGGGGGTTAACTTTGTACTTGAATATGCTTAGCAAGATAGGCATGGGAAATGGGAAATGGGGCTAAAGGGTTAAGTAAAATGAATAGTGAATGTATTAATGGATTGAGGCAAAATGTTAATTTCCTATTTATTGATATTGTTTTGATGTTTTAAATGATGTTGGTTATGGTTGATTTTGGTGAATGATAAATAATCATGTGCACACGGCTTGGTTGAGTGGGGTATTGACTTGAGGTTCTATTCCCATGGTTTGAGTTAGACTGGCATTCTATCTACTCCCCTAAATTCATGGGTTAGGGAAGGGGAAAAATTTATATTCCCCAAACAGTTTCATTCCACCCGGATTGAGGCTTCAAGGTGAGGATTATGATATTGTTATAATATGATTCCTAGTGAGATAGGGATTTATTTTATTCGCATATGATTGAGAATATTTAAGATGCCTCATCAATTAAATACATGAAAAGTGTAGATTAAATCATGAAATGCCTAAGTAGTGAACCCGGACTAAATGGTAGTATAGTTAAAAGGAATATAGTCTAGAATGGGTCAATGAAATTTTTATCTTTACTTTTCATTGTTTATCACTTACATGCACTATCTACTTTTGATGGATATTTTATAGAAACCTTTGGTGGTGGCCTACTGAGTTATACTCACACCCTATTTGGGCCGTCGTTGGGTACCTGAGAAGATTTCATGCTTCCAGGTCAGGAAAAAAGCAAGGGCCCTATGCTAAAAAGTTGAGTTGTACATAGGACATGGTCGGGTGAGGTTCCAGACTTGGAGTCCAGACCACTTTGGGGATTCTTCTATTTTCTTTCTTAGGGTTTTGTTCACTTAACACTGTAGCATATCATAGAATATTTACTATTGTATGTGATTGTACCCTGTTTATGGGAATGGTTCATTTATGCATGTTATTGATTATTACCTATTATTTCCATTATTTAAATTATTATCTTTTGTGAATTACTCTAGTAATGAAGGTATAGTCTCCCCACATGACCTATTAGACCCTCGCCACTAGTCAGCAACCTCTGGAGTACTGGGAGGCGTGCTTGAGGTCATGTAACTACCCGGTTCGGGGCACCGGTCTAGTGGATCCTAGGTCGGGGGTGTTACAATACCTTTCTGGGAGGTTCACTATAATTAATAGAGGATAACATAAGACTCGGTCAATCACATTCAAAGAAAATATTATCTTTACTCAAAATCACTTCCCAAAGAAAAAAACAACTCAAAATAAATAAATCACAATTACCACTCTAGAAAAATAAAAATATGGTACAAATAAAAAATATCCTCTTTAGTCATTTCGAAATCACAATTTTAAATTTTTAAATCTTAAATCTTCACTTAAAAACACATTTTGAACCATGAATTATCTTTATTAAAACTTTATAAGGAATTTACCAATTAATAAACCCTGAAAAATAATTTTAAAAGTGACTTTCACCATTTAAAAGTATTTAAAAATGTACATTCTCATTTTAGAATTTTAAAACCTTAATTGAAATTAATTTTTAAAATTCGACCTATCTCTTAAAAAGAAATCATTTATTCACTTTTAAATATTAACCTCATTTTAAATTTCCACATTTTAATTTCAAAACAAAAAATTTTATTTTAAACCCACTTTTAGAATTCTAAATACCCTTTTTAAATCCAAAAATCCCATTTTTCTTCTAAAATCAAATTTCCATTTTAAAGCCCCTTTTATAAATTTTTAAATCCGAATCATTTTTATTACAAAACCATCTCATACCAACAAAAACTCAATCCAGAACATTACATAGCAATAGAAAATATTCAAGATGGACTAGTGGTTATGCATAGCTTGGCCACATAGTTTAGCAGACAATGTGTTAATCATGAAACCGCCATTGGAATTCCTATCTTACCAGGAACTCAGGCTCCACGTGGTTTTCTAGGTTATGTGAGCTCATCAGGTGACACCATTTTAACTCCCATTTTCATCCCTTAAAATCATATAAATCGATAAGAAATAATCAAAATTCAAATCCCAACATCTCATGGAAACCTAGGTTTCATCATGAGTGGTGGTGATCAATCACCAACCCCTAACCTACCTCATAAGCCCCGATTATCCTACTCCAATCTACCTAACATCATAAATAAAAAAGGGCACTCTAAAACCAATGCCCTCTTAAGAACCTAGGATCTGATACCATTTTTCTTAGACCAGCATGATCCACTCGTCCATTAGATGTCAGATCCAACATGCAACATCCCCAAGACACATTTTTGATCGCCTTGAGGTGGTGAAGAGCACTAAGGGAATCAAATAATATCTTGTGGGAATGATTTAAACTAGATAAATAAATTAAATAAGTAGCAGAAAAATTGGAAAGACCTATTTTTATATTAGAGGTCCATGTGCCAACAGAAATAAACAATATAATATAAAAGCAATAAAATAAATTAAACAAACAATCTCTCTACTCATTTCCAACTCCCTCGCCTAAAGAAATAGCTACCACCAATATCTTTGGTCTTAAAAAATATAATTTGATACACTAATAACTATAATTTATAGTAATAAAAGGTCTATTTGGATGATTAAATAAATGAACTAGCATACCTAACCAACTATCCATGTGACCCATGGTCACACTCTATCCAAACTCAGAACTATAATACTCTAAGACTCGTCACAATTGATAAAAAAGATGAAACTAAAATGATATATATAGTGATGGGAATAAAAATTATCATTAGGCCACCACCCACCTTACCACATGCTTACCCAATAATTAAAGATCCATTTCCTTGCTAATTTGAAAATATAAATAGAAAATGGGTTTTTAATTTGATAAGAAAATCCAAGATTATATAAAATTTATGTAATTACTTTTATTTTTCTTTTAAATTAAAATAATCACTTAGAAAACATTTAATCTACCAATTCCACTACTATTGAAAACCTCATTTGAAACCCATTTTAAAAACAACCCTTTTGAAGATTTTAAACATTTAAAGAAGCGATAAGAGTAACAACTTACTTTAACAGTACAAATAAAATAATTTTTAAATGAAACATGCTTTTGATAATTTAAATAGATGTGCATCTGGGGTTTGGCTTAGTGTTAAGAACCCCATAATCCTACATGAAAAACTCGGGTTCAAATTTGGCAGGGGTGAATTCTTGAGTTACTGTAGAAGCATTGTAGCAGTTACTATAGTGTTACTATAGAAGTGGAACTATTCAACCAAAATGGGCCTTTGGGCTACTGGGCCTTCAGACCATAGGGCCTATGGGTCAAAATTATTTAGTCCTTTGGGATATAAGTCCTTTGGTCCATGAAGTAGATAAGTATCATCTTACTGGAGAAACTCTGAGATGATGAATCAGAGTAGAATCATCCACTGGGTAGAGAGAACCAAGCCTAAGAATTAAATATGGATCTATCACTATCCATTGGCCCATGAAACTCAGCACTAGGGAACTATAATCTATTAGCAATGTCATGTGGTGAGCAATATGCAGACTTGAAGAATTGTTGGGGATGTTTTTTCCTAATGTAGTTGGTTCATTAAATATTTATTGGGATTTTACCCCTGGGCCTATGGTCTATGTAATTTAGGATTTGTGCCTTTGGAACTCTGGGTCATGTAAGGGTTCCCTCTCAATCCATTTAAAAATAGGATTATATAGAAATAAAAAAATCTAAGTACTTAGGGAAATTTCTTGCATTATTTAAATATATAAATAAAAAAAATCAAAATTAAGAAAGTAAAAAACCAATAACTATGGGCCACCTTAGGGAAACTAAGGTTAGGTCCTGTCATCTTAGGATTCTCATATTCTCAATGGTCAAACCATATAATATTGTTCACATGCATGAGCCATTGGGGGGTCATGCCAAAACCAAGCGGTAATAAAATCCATGTCACATAATGTTTAGTTAGTGTTGTAGAGTTTTTAATAGGATAGGGAGTATAGGTATTCCTAGCATACTTTTCTTAGTTATCCTACCTAGGTACTTGGGGTTCCTATGAACTGACCTATTTTTAATCAAATCATTCCATTTTTTAAATACCACATGCCTCTTTAAACCATAAAATTTATTAAATCAAGGGAAAACATTTAATCAACCCAATAGGAATAAAACCAATAAATTTCATCATAAAAAAGATTTAATCAATTAAAAAATATTTATAAAATCATAGAAATCAAGTAAAACGTGTCAATCTAGCCATTGTAATTCATTTTATAAATCCAATTAAACACTTGTTTTAAAACCAAGTTTAAGTATCAACTTTAAGTTTCTAAAATTTTCCTCCATCATTATTCCCATATATATTTATATAAATATATTCCTATCTACACAAAAATTAACATATTATCATATTAATTTATATATATATACATGTATACCCATGCATATGTGTATAACCAACAAATACTTCAAAATGAATTTTAAAACCCTTAAAGTTTTACTCAAAACCAAATCTCAAAATATTTTATAAATACTTTACATTTCAAGTATTACATGAAATGTTGAGTAAAACTTAAGAACCAATTAAGAATTCACTTAGAATAACTAAACCCCATTTTTAAATTACATGATTCAATTATAAAGTTCATTTGATAAATTAATCAAATACATGATGTGCAAGGCAATTGATAAACAATTCAAAACCATACATTTTTAATATAATTTTTTTTTTCATTCATTAAAAACTAAATTAAAACCATGATTTATTCTTAGTAATTATATAAATATAATTAATAATATTTTTATAAGTCCAAAATACATATTAAAAGATCAATCAATCAAAGGTTCTAAAAATTAAAAATCCAAGCATGGGGAAAACCTACCTGGAATAAGTGAAGATGATGAAAACCCTTCAAAAATAAGGAGAGGAACATTTCGATTGGAATTTTTACACCCTAAAAATTAAAATTGCAACAAATCAAAATTCAAAACTACCTAGGGTTATACCTAGTGGTGTGTACAACATGAGTGGGGGATAAAAATAAGAAAAAATAAGAAGAAGGGGGGGAGAGGAAGAAGAGAGGAATAGGAGACCTAACCTGAGAAGATCACACCCAATATCAGAGAAGAAAATGGAGTATTGAGGGATATAGAGGAGGATATCATTCATGAGAGGGTGGGTTGGTCATGTATAGTGTGATAGAAGGATAGGAATAGGAGGGGGTCTAATTTTAGTGGAAAATAAGAGGGGTAAAAGGGTAAAAATAAATTTTTCAATAGTCTCGGTGTATCACAAAGTTTGGCTACATGGTTGGTCAAACTATGAACCAACCTTACACCCCTTACTTGATGTTTAGGGTATCCACATGGATTGGATACATGGTTGGTTAAACCATTATACAACTGTTCAAAATGATTCTTTCAACTAAAAACCTAAATCACACAAATTCCACAAAATTAGTGCTAATTGTTAGGGCTAACCATGCACCCTACACAACATTTCCAAAAGTTTGTGTTTTTTTACAAAGACTAAACATGAAACTCAAAGAGAAAATAATATACTCATAAATAAATAATTAATTAATTAAAATAAAAGTTAGGGTGTGACAAGATTAAAAAATTATATTATAAAAAAATTCTAGGGTCGAGATATCTCCCTTGATAGCACTCAGTCAGGATCCTCCTTACTTATCCAACATTGTTCTCCCATGCCTTGTATACAACCTTGTCATCTTGTTCATACCACCTTCATCATCTGTCTCTTATTCCACATCTTTATTCTATCATTATGGTCCCTTATGGATTCATCGCCTTTATCGCAGTCCAAATATTCTGATCTAGCCTCCTGCAACCCCTATGAAATGTCCCAATGTTATGGCCTTCCTCAGAACCTTATCATTTATCATTTGATTTTTATATCTAGTATCATCTGTTCTGGTTTCTTAATCATCATTAGTTGATTTTTTTTATACTAAATATGGTTCAAGAGGTGGCTGGTTTGATTTATTAGAGTTCATTGTGGCTCATTGTGGTTCTTGTGTCATCTCTATTTGATAGTGTTGGTGAAAGGAGTCATGGTGGTCGATTTTTTTTCAGGTTGGAATCTACAACTCTTATTGTAGATGATCGGATGGCTAGAACCTTGGAATTTTGAGCATGCTGGTTCACTACTAACCATGCTGATCACTGGTGTTTGGGGATGGGTTTGATGTCATCTATGAGGGTTTCCAAGTGGTGGTGGAAGTGATCGATGGTGGTCATAGGGGATCAATGGTCATTTGGTCCCTAGTTTCATCCCTTATCCTTCGATCATCTAGACTATGAGACAAAATTTGGACTGATATTGGACCTTTGGGTCATGGGCCTTCATACCTCATTGTATTGTGATTTTTTACCATGTTGGGATGTCAGACCATTTTTTGGGCCTTCGGTCCACCTAATGCCTTCGAGCCACAGGGCCTTTGGGCCACCATAGGCCTTTGGGCCAAGGGATTTAAGGTCATATAGGCCTTCGATCCCACAAATGGTAGACTATGACTTCATCCTAGAGTAGTTCCTAAGTGGTAAACAATCATAAAGGAAAATTCAAGACTTGATGAACATTTGGATGTAGAGGTTCCATCATGAAGAAGCTAGTACATGCCAATTAAAGACCCTGGGTAGGGGAGAAGGTGATGACTAACCATGGACATAAAGTTATAACTACAATTTAGAGTGAAAAAATCAAAAGATATAGAAAATGGGATAATTTAGTGTGGGGTCTTGGGATTGGGCCTTTGGGTCATGTATTGGCATTGTGGCACTAGGCCTATGGGAAATGTAATGGACTTGTGCCACTAGGATTTTGGGCCATGTGATGTTTCCCCTAAACCCAATTAAAAAGTGGATTATCCAGAAATAAAATAAAAAATTAAGGCCTTTGGGAAATTAGAAATAGTAGATGTATGAAGAGTATAAGCAGAATAAATTTTAGAATATAGCACAAGAAATTTATAATAGTTCAGATACAAATTATAATCCATATACTCTTCACACTATCAACCCAAGAGTATGTATATCCACTAAATATAGCCTTTTACATGAGTTTAGACAAAATCCAACCTTTTATAAGGGTGTATTCCAAACTTAAACTTTCTAAGGAGTAACCCTAACCTATACTTGTGCTTTTTTATAGGTTCAAGTACAACCTATGAAATTGCCTTTTTGTTCAGGGGTGTAGGCAAGATGGTACCTTTTAATGGTGATATAACTAGTGTATGATTTTAATGATTAAAAATCAATAAAACTTTATAATATAGACACAATATAGAATAATGTAGAATAAAACAATTAAATCAATGAAATATTATAGATGATTTGTTGGTTTAAAAATAGTGATCTTTCACCCTTGATGAAGTAGTGGGACAATTCATCTCTAAGTGAGCTAGTAAGACTCATTAAATTAGAATAGTTGTGTGTGAACAATTGAATCTTTCAAACTTAGAATGACTTTATTATTTTCCCAATGTAGTCAAATAATCATTTAATTACCCCACTACTAGTATATTTGGATTTTATAAAGAAATAAAAACAATTATAATCTTCACAATCTTCCTTCATGTGATACAATGGTTAAAATAATTCAAATAAGAAAATAAAATAGTTCACTGTAGTTTTTGTAATGATCTCAGCATTCTTTATAAAATAATAGTTATTTATTGTGAATAATAATATCAACTTTATTCTATAAAATAATTAGGTTTTAATCACTTTGAATAATTCTATGTAATCATGTGAAAACAGATCCTTTTTAATATCTCTTAACTTTAATTTTGAATATCAGTGTTTCCCAATTTATCAATCATAGGATACAATTAATAATTAAATCATAGAAGGTGGTATATAATATCTCTATTGGGAACTTCATATATAATATTTTTATGATATGTAGGGTTTTTTACTTATAAATCTCTAACTTTTGAATCATCCTTGAACATAACTTCTGAATACTTTAACTTCAAAAATACTAACTAAACTAATCATAAAAATCACTAACTTCTCAATCATTCAAACTTAACTTTTGAAACATTAACTTATGAATCACCTTAATTGTGAATATTTAATAGTGAATACTTCAACACTTCATGTGTAAGTTTTTATACTTAGTAAAATTTCTAACAAATAGCATGTGTAATATTTTCTTCTAGATTATACAGAATACATAATATCCTATACTTAACAAAAATTCCTTCAATAGAAAATATGAGAAATCATAATAATAAATTATTTAGAAAAAATAATTATAGAATAAAAATAAATAATAAATAAACAAAATATGAGAGAGATATGTAATTATCAGAATATAATAAATAAAGTGGCAAGGATCTGTCTAACAATAATTCCTTATGCATTTTTTGTTAGAATCTTAATGTATTCCCAAACATGTATAAGGAAGGATGTTAAATTTTCAATTTTTATATTGGGATGATACCAATTCAATCTCAAATTGGATAATTGGAGTGTTATAAATAAAGTTTTATGATATCTATAAGGAAAAAAACACTAAAATATTTCTAATAATAAATTATATCATCTTGACATGGTTTAATTTTTTATTTTATACTTTAATCATTGTTTTTATATAGTAAGCAGTTGTTCCCATGCCCAAAAATGGTTTTCCATTAGTTTCTTTAGATAAAATCCTGATAATTGGATGAATAAACCCTATATTCTTCATAGAGAGGATCTTTTCACATTTAATTTATAATTTATTTATAATAATAATTGCCCCAACTTGACAATTATTTCATCATTGATGGTCAATTCGGTATTCATTCTTGCATCATCATTGCTGTGAATAATCCAAAGTAGAATTCCTTTGGTAGTATCAACACATGCTCTACGAATCTCAAAAAGTCTTCATTGGAACTAAAAAAGCTAGAATGGAAGAACCCAATGCCTTGCATCATTTTTCATTGATCACAATAAGAATTAATTCATTCTTGAAATAATTATTCTCTTATTCTCTCAATCTTGAGAGGGATGAGGAGGATTTACATTCTTGAGAAATTTCTTGAGAAAGTAAAGTTCTCATTGGTCTTGATAGAATTATCTGGGGAGAATATTTTATGCACAACAATTCACTTAACCTTTGGAAAAATGTTATAAATCAGATTATATACTTAGGGTTAAACAATTAGTAATTGCACAATGACCCTTTACTGAATTTTTTATTCTAATTAATCGCATGCCAAATAATAATAATACTATTATTATTATTATATTCCATGACATTTGTTAACTCATAAATATTTAAATATCATTTCTATCATACCCTTAACTCATCTCATCAATCTTCCTCAACATTTATCAAACCTTGAATAATAAATATTTATTTAAATAAATAACTATCTTTATATTATTCATTCAAAAAAATATTATATTCACCAATCTTGTGAATGAATATTTATTTTAATATTTTTTTAAATAAAAAATATTTTTTTAATAAATAAATATTTATTTATTATCTTATGAATAATAAAAAAGTGATAAATAAATATTATATATTTTCTAGATGAAAAATAATATTTATTTAATATTAAAATCATATATATTCTAGTATGAATAACTAGTGATTGAATTTATATAATCAAAATAACTTGAATAATTATTATTCCTCAGTCTTGAGAATAATATTTATTTGAATATTAAATTCAAATAGAATTTAACTGAGATCCTAGATACACTTAGTGTGTCACCTGTTAGGCCTCTTTCTTAGTGGAATTAGGTGAGATTTCCTAATGTCTGAGATTATCATCTAGTAATATATTAATTCACTCATATAAAAATAAGTTAATATCATAATGATAATAATTTCATAAAAATACTTACTATGTAATATAATCTATTTTCCTTGATATCTCATCAAGAAGGTTGCATAATTGTGTCATAAAACTATGTGATTGATTATCTTTCTTTGACTATCTAAAATGAACTCATCGATGAATTACCATGACCATGGATTTAATCATACAGCTCTATTTCAATCAAAGGTCCATAGATATCATCTTTCATAACTCATAAGGGATAAATCCTTTCTTGACTTATCTATTAATGTCATATCATTTATGACACACCCAACATATACCACTTCATCATGAGCATATGTTATCATGGTTTTTGATAATAAATCAAAGCACATGATCCATGATATACATTAATAATAATCTCAAGTATAAGGACCAATGAACATATTCACATATAAGAATGTTTGATTATACATGACATTTAGAATTCCTATTGGTGATTCTATTTTTATAACCTCCTCTATTGGAGACTACCAAATGAAAACTTTATGAGAATAAGACTCAATGTCTTGTGATCCCCAATACCTGATATCCAAACATCATCTATGTCCTATTAGACAGATTTCATCCAGACCATATGACATATGTTTAAGAATATTGTCAGATCATTTCAAGGTTCTCATTATAGTATAGAATTTTTATAACCTTTAAATGCGATGGATAATATAAGGACATTATCACATTAATTTTATGTAGATTAAGGCTCGACATATGATAAGATATTTATTAATATTCAAGTCTTTGAATATTTTGGTAATCAAAAGTAAAAAAGTTGGTTTGTTCTAGGGAACCAACTCCAACAGACACCCACTTTCACTAGAGATAATTACTAATATAATGTTTATCTCTCACATGATAAACATGCTTATGATGAGGTATGTTTATAACTATTTAAATTTCCATGGTCTTGTAACTATTATGTTTACTATGACTTTAATCCTTTGAGAAAATCTTTCAAGAAGTAATATAAGTGAGTGTTGACCTTTTTTCCTATATCATAATCTCTACATCTTGGCTAATACCATAGTCTAAATTTTATCATAATATTATTAAACTTTACTATATTGTTACAAATTAAAAATCTATAAAAAATCACTTCTTAATCTGTATTAGAATTCGCAACATACTCGATCTATGTAGACATGGAAACCATTGGTTGTAATAAGTTTTTCTTGATTATTACCTTATCCTCACTATGATAATAAATCAAACTGATCTAAAATAAAACTAATTTTATATCCCCTTGATAATAAGTATTCTCACATCTCCAAATACCATACACTCAACCATTGTACTTTCTCAAGTACTCTTGGATAGTCCTGACTGCAAGCTTGTACATTTATCTTGGTTTTTTCAATAATTTCCCTCTATGATTTACACATGTGTAATATAAAACCTCATTACATATCATGACATATGATAATGATTCCAAACTACTCTTAGTCGTATGGAATTATATTTATAATAATATCCTACCTTCTTAGAGATATTTCATACCATGTGATATATGCAACAATCCAATATTGAATTGTCACATATTTTACTTTTTTAAATACCTTTTCAATGTATATGAATTGATTTAAGAAACCCCATAGATCTATCTTTGTAGATCCTGTTCCCTAGAAACTAGGTTATTAATTTGAGTAATTATTTGATAAATATCCTTTCCTCAGTCTTAACAAACTATAAGACTTAATATCTGTTTTTTATGTTATTAACATATATGACATGGAAAAATATAGCACTCCTACTGAACTCTTGTAGACACATGACACACATTTATTTAGAATAAAACTAAACTCCCTTACAAATTCATTAAACTAATATTTTATGACAACTATTCTTATTTAAATCTATAAATGGATTTTTGAAACTTGTATACCTTATTGGATTTCTTTGGTGTCACCAACCCTAATGGTTGTGTCATATAGAAATCTTTCATAAGGTTTCCATAAATGATGGTGGTATTGAAATCCAATTCCCAATATAATGATCATATAAGGTTACTATGACAAGTATAATTCTAATGAATTTTAGTATGATGTTTGGTAACATGTTTCATAATAGACTATTTATAGATGTTCTTAATACCTTCAATAACTAATCAATCCTTATTGGTACCATCTTGTACCATCCATTCCTAGTTTCATATTGAATACCCATAAACTAGAGAAAGTATGAAAATGAGGAACTGTATTTTGGTGCATGGAATATATTACTAAATTCATATGATCTTTTCAACCTTAGATTTTTTCCATTTACTACTTTCTATAGGATTAATTATTCTTTATCAAAAAATATATCACATAAATTTGTGAATATAAAACCACCTCTTTGTTTTTAAATTTCCTATAAATTATAAATCTCTAGAAAAATAACTCCCACTGAGTCTTTAGGATTTTAGTTTTCTTATTCCAAATCATGTGCATCTAGATCCTTGCCCTCATAGAATTAAATTCTACTCCCACTATATCAAAAGAGAAAATATTATATCTTATATAATTATAGTCAATATTAACCAATACCTTTCTATCTTAGGGATGTTAATTTTTGAGTAGCTTTAGGAAAATTAACTGAGTTTCACTTAGTGTTTTCTTTGATGTACATCGGTAGATAAATCTAGCATTAACATATAGTTCTCATCAAAAACATAAATCTAATAAATAATGTATTCCCATCATATTGTAACTTATATGTTATCCATTAGTCAATGTAGTTGGAATATGGTTAATTGTTATGTTGTTATTTGTGAAACATGTTTTGAAAAAAAATAGAAGACTTTTGATGCATATAAGAATCCTAATCAATCCTTATTGTATTGTTGTCTAGTATTTAATGTGTATATGGTAATGTGAGATCATAAATAGAATTTCTCAACATTTAAATGATCTATGAATAATTGGTTAAGATATTCTTTAACAGGACCATCTAGAGAATATTATAACTTTTACTGATTGTATTCATTTATTTAATAAGAATATATAAAATATCTTAAAAGTAATATAATTAAGTATATAAACTTAATTCAAGATTATCCTTAGAATAATTCATGTGTTATTTATAAACTAACTCTAGAAGATTTTTGGTATACCTTTATATCTTAAGTCTTCCTTATTTGAAACTTAATAAGGAAGTGTGCCAAATACCTAAGGTTGATCTCCAAGAGTCTAAACATCCTTTTGGGTATATACTTGATAATTACCTTTAGTTTTACTTGAAAAAGAACAATCTTTCCACAATTGGGTATTATCTGAGTCTTACATTTTATTTTGATCATTCTATGTGGATATAGAATATCTTTTATTCAAGTACTATTAAACCTTTTGTTAAGTATGAAATACTATAACATTCATTATAAACATGAAATAGTGTCTCATTTTATTTAAAAATGGATACTGGGATAAATGTTTTGGTAATACTCAATACAAAATAATAGATTGACTATAATCAATTCACTTGAAAATCTAAAGTCGTGTGATTATCTCTACTAACTTATTAATCATCCTTATTCAGATACTTAAAGAATTCAACTTACTTCTTATAAGGTTTCTAATCTTCCTTGGTTTCTATTTTTGAATACAAATATGCGAATTGTATATTGTATTTAATACCCAATAAGTAAGATATAAATAATACATATAGTTATGAATATAACTAAATTAAAATATTTTTCTTATTTGTTCTTTAATTCATTGAATTCAATCATCTAATGAACTTCCTTACCATATGAGAATTATATAGCCTCATGTTTACCACTCTGCTTTTGAATATTTTGTCTCATTGAAGGTAATTTAAAAGGATTCGTCTACTTTAAACTAGCCATGGGATTTTCAACCTTGTCTTTCACTTCATTCACTATAAGAGGTGAGGAACCATGTTCCCACTAATCCTTATCTTCTTAGAAAATCATACTTATAATATTGTTCAACGACTTCTCTATATTATTCATCCTATAATTCTTGATGAATATATAAAATCTTGGTGGTAAGTATGATAATATAAAATTAATGGATAATGTATTATCCACATAAAATCCTACATTTACTAAATTATCAATGTATATAAACATCTTGAATTAAATATAACTATCTAGGTACTCATTTTCTAGTTTACACTGGTATAGTGTGGCAATAATACCATTTATTTTAAGCCTCCATTTCTCTTTTTCATGTTCTAGGAGGTGATTTATCATTGTGTATTCATCCATGTATTTGTTTTTCATATTTATCTCTCTAGACATAGATGATAGCATGATGTAATAAACATTTGAAGAATCCTTCATGTACCTCTTGTAGACATCCTTTTCACCTTTTCTCACTCACTAAGATATTTGAATCGGAATAGGGGACTCTAACGCATAATATAGATTTTCCTATAGTATTGTAGTGTATAAACAACTATACTACTCTTGGAAATTTGTGCTATTGAGGACATGGTATTTGTATAGGAATGATCACAATGTTCTTATATATTATATTTCCATTTTATAGAATAAATAAAAGAAAATTTTAGTACTATATCTTTATTATTGAGTGTGACATAATAAATTTTATTTTATTAATCACCCACTATTTTATCAAATCCCAATAACACTCACCATTGGATTAAAAATATCTTATCACATGGATATTCTAGTGGTGAGGATCTATATCCCCCTTTAAATAATCCAGACCTGGGCCTAGAAAATTACTTGAAGGTATTTCAGTTGGTGGTCTTTCCAATTGAATTAACTCGTAGTTCCTTGATCTATTGAGTGGAATCCCCAATCCTAAAATCCTAACTCATATTTCCTCAACACTTTCCTTCAATTTACACTAATAATTTTTTGGTAAATTAACCCTTGATACTAACTAGGTTAATTCAATTCAAAAAAATTTGTTAGAATCCTGGATAATTAAAATCACCCAAACTTGGTCCAAACAAGTACTTCATGATGGGTTTTGTAAGATCATATTATGACCATTTATAGTAGGAGATAACCCAAACACAAGCCGATATATCATAAATAATTAATGAATAAATAATATTATTAACAAATAAATAATATTATTAACAAATTACTTGAAAATAGAAGGTTGTAGCAGCCATTATCTTCTCCTCTAAAGAGAATTCTTGAGGGTGATCATGAGGAGTAGTGAACGAACGCACCCTGCCTCTGAGGTGATACACCATCCAATGGATCCACGAATTCTTTGTGAGGATATTTGAATTCCAAAGGGGTTATGACACCTTCTCAAATAGATAAATGGTGTTTCAAGAAGAATAAGGTTTCAACAGAGGCTTACATGTAGTGCACACTCTACACCACAATAGAATAGGATCGCATCCTCTTATATAGTTGAAGCTCGAGGCTCCTTGAATCCATAACGCATCATTTCATTTCTATCTATTGGGTATAATTCATTAAATAGTTTTAATGAGTTAATACAAAACCTTTAATAGATTGTAACTGATGAAAATCATCGGGAAAAAATAAATAATATATATATTATTTCATACATCACAATTATGAATAATAAATGCATCAAATGCATATATAAAATGTACACTATATATAATATCGAATATAATATATATATATATATATCCCATGCATCATATGAATCTATACATGTATCTTATGCATTTACATTTTAGTGCACATCCAACAATCTCCCACTTTCACTAAAATACCATAAATACTTTATTCAAAACTTCATAACTCTTTTTGAATACATTCAAACTCTTTTGGATAAAATTTTTCATCAAAATCTCTTCATTTTGAACAAATAATTTGTTTAAAACTTTATCCTTATCTATTGGCCTAATTTTGCAACTTTATAGGCCTTAACAGTGTTGAAAACAACTATGAAATTTCTATTTCATAAATGTAAGCAAAGAGCAGCTTCTGTCAAGATTCCAATGCTACTCAAGCTACTAAGGGGTTTGGTGTAATCTTCATAAAACATACTCATATATATATATATGAACATTTCGACCACATGATGTATTATATAAATCATATATATCCTATATAATCCATTTTTCCTTGACATTGAGTGACCATTAGAAATGGAACATGTCAATCTTGTATAGGACTCTCCCCATTTCTTGATTCTATGAAAAAGACTAACCAATTCAATGAATACATCACATGTAATTCATTTATCTAATAAGAAAATCACATGTCACTTATCTAAGTAGTTAAACTCATTATATGTGAAACAAATTTTCATGGTTATGGATTTCCTCGATCTAATTCAATCAAGTTTCAGATGTTTTCTCTTGTTATACAAGTGGGAAAATATAATCTTGGTTACACTCCAACTGATGACATGATCATCAACATAAAAAACCAGACCCTAATTATCTAAGTTCATATGTTGACCTGCATAAATAGGGTATCAAAGCATTAAGGTTCTCATTATAGGTTTTTCACCAACCTCAGGTAAGAAGTATTTATAATAAGTATATACCCCTAAGTATATTTATGGCCATATGACATTCCATGAGATATACTTAAGCAGATTAATCTAAGTAATAAGTCTCTACTTATTACCTCATGAATCCATTCTTTGTATATAATATCAAACTCTTTGTAAGGAATATAAGATTCTATTTATGCTAACCATTTCATATCATTACAACCCATAATACTCTATAATGATCATTAGTTAGGGATAACTCAAATTCTTACTTTGAGAGGATATTATCATTCGACTATTCATGTAAAATAAAATTACAACACACATTAATGAATGATAATTTGAGATTACTTTTATTATAATAACATAATACATTTATAATCATTATAAATAATCTTTCATGTGTTTAACGCCTAGAGATTCTATATGACCCTCATATTTTTGTTGTGATAATGGTTTTATAAACACTAATCCATATGTAATTCTTGTCACATCATAATGTGACCATATAATAAGATACTTCCACTAACTTATTAGTGAGTAACATTAACGATGATAGCTATTTTGAATAATTTTGAGACTTAGGAATCATATTCCTTAAGTTAAACTTTTTGAATTTATATTTAGACTCTTTAAATTTATAACATCCAATGTTATAATGTTTTATTATATTGTCAACTTATAACTCTTTCTAAGTGCATCATCATCATCTTTGGAACCATATTCCATCAAACTTTTTCCTTGAAATAATTTTACTACTTACATTATCATTAATTTTTCCTCCAAAACTCTTTTAGGATAAAGTGTCAATAACATTAATACGATAAATAAATATAACTCTTACATTTCTCTTTACCACCACATCCTAAACTCTTATAGGATAAAGTGATTACACTTTTTCATGGTAAATAATTTAGATCTTTAAATTTTTCTTTACCGCCACATCCTAAATTCTTTTAGGATATCAAGTGTAATTTAATTTTTATTTTTACTAGAACAATCCTTAAAGAAATGGTGTCTTTCATTTTTCATGATAACTAAATTTAACTCTTTACATTTTTCTTTATAATCACTTATCCTAAACTCTTTTAAGATATTAAGTGAAAGACACTTCCATCTTAAATCTAGTGAAATATTTTATTTTTTAACTTTGAACTTATATAAGTTCAAAAATACTCCCACTAGCCTCTTAGAAATTATATTCGCTCATAATATCTTGCTAATATTCAACACAAAATTCTTTGTGTCGGGAAATAATATTGATTTCCTTACAGTATGAATATTAAATAAATAAAATATCATTTCCATATCATATGTGGTATTATATGTGTTTAGAATGATTTAATTTATAAAGAATACTTTATTAAAATATACCATCAATGGGTGTTAGGAACACATTCCCATATATTTTTAACAAATAGCTAGATAAACACTTTTATCCTGGATAAATACTTTTATCCATATCTTCTTCTGAAAACATGTTATAGAAATTAACGTATCATAAACCATGTGTATTCAATTAATCATCTCATACTTGTTCTTAACAACTCTTTATTATCGAATGTATTCTCTTATTACATAATAGAGATGAGATGAATATAGGCATATTTTAATTAGATACATATGATCTTGATATTATCCTTTATATTCAAATATAGCAACTTGTTTCTCTATAAATGTAAACTATAAGCTCAAACAATTCTTCCATTGTTTCTGAACTCCTGTATATTTATAAAACTTGTAAAATATACATTCAGTATTACATACCCTTCAAAATAGAAGAATTAATTTCTATAACTTTCATATCTAATATGGACATTCTATGGAGTTTCACAAACTCCTCCATGTATTCTGGATAATCCCATCATATGGAATTATTACTCTTCCTTCCTGACAACCCTAAGTTTCAATGACCTTGATTAGATTCTTGAAGAAACATTGTTGAACTTTTCAACCAACTTTTCTTCTTTTAGTTTTAACTTTTACCTGCTTGTACTTTCCACACAATACCAGAATCCAGACAACATATGCCCAATTCAACTATTTTTAACACTTTGAGAATATCAGGTAAACATTTTTTGAATTCAATAACTTTTTCAGAAAATTTCTATTAATGATAATAGTATGAATTATCTAACCAGAGTATGACTCTTTTTATATAAAGGTATCCCCTTAAAGAATGTTATAGAAATGAATAAATCATAACTATGTGTATTAAAATTCATCATATTTAAATCAAACGACCATTTTTTGTATACTCTTCTTAAGGGAAAAATGAAAAATACACATCTCGTCAAATTTTCATCCAATATTGAAGTATCCAAGTCTCCAATACATCAACACCTTTTCTCTATCACTTGGAAATAAACTTCAAGTTTGATCATTCATTTATTCCTTTTTCTTCCTTTTTTGGTGTAATATATATTTGTAGCACTTGTAAAGTATACAATTGGTATCACATACCATAAAAGAAATGAATTACATAACATTCATACCTGAAGTGGATGATCCACATGGATTCTTACATCCCTCTGGGTAATCTAGAAAATTTCTTATCTAATATCCAACTTTTACACAATGAAAACATTTTCATTTCTTTTTCTTTATCATTTTGATAGGTGGTGTGGACTTTCCATGACCTCTTTTCTTTCCACTTTGACCAAAAATTTTATCCATCTCGTTTTATACCATCAACATGATACATGATCCTAGACCATCAATGTCTTATTCAATAATCCTCAACATATTTAAGTAATCAGTTAAAGGTTTATAGAGTTCATTCATATTTTAATTCACAACAAACTGTTGGAACCTTTCTGATAGTGGCTATAGAATGAAATCTATTGCCAATTCAAGCTTTAGAGGTAAATTTAGCCTCTCTAATTCATTAAAATATCCAGTCATTTTGAGTACATTGGTGGATACTAAGGTTCCTTATGTCGTCTTTATATGAAAAAGAGCTTTAGAAGCTTTATGTCATTCATGCATTTCCTACTCTTAATAGATCCTTTTCTAGTTATATATCATTTTAAATGCATTAAGAGTATCATGTTTCTTTTTTCAATTTTGACTCCATTGAAACCAACATGAGTGTAGATATTTATTGTGCACCCTTTTGATGTTTTTCATGGTTATTCAAATCATTTTGTTGAATAGATTCACTAGTTGTTTTATCAGGAGGAGTTTGTTCTAGCACATGTAGTTTTCCTTCTTATTTAAGAACAATTCTCAAATTGTTATACCAATCGATAAAGTTTCTACCATTAAGTTTTTCCTTTTCAGGGATTGATCTTAAGGCTAAGATTAATGATGATTCCATTTATCTATAATGGAATCTCTTATCATAATAGTATCATGTATTATATATTTTCATTAAGGTATTTAAATGAAAATTATACCACTAAAAATAATGACCCTAGACATCATATACATTCGGTGAGACAAGATCTATATTTCACTTACTTCTGGGTCGCTTTATCATTTCTCCCATTACTTATTGATTTATATAGGGAACCATCCCAATTATAATAATTATTATTCTTGTATATTTTAGTGGATAAAAATATATGAAAATTCATTATATGGATTTACTAAACTATATTCCTCTAGTAACCTAATTCTATTAGGGTATCTCAGCTAGTTTAAACCAAAGAAAATGCCAAAAACAAGCTAACAAAGGATAGTCTAGGGGAAACCAACTTTAGCATGAACCACCCAATAAAATAATCCAGAGTCATTCATTACTTTCTTTAATTACACAAGATAATATAAGGGCACATAAATTTAGAATGAACTATCTTATTGGGTGATTAAGGTCTTGACAAGTGCTTCTTTGGAAGGAATCTCACACTTAATATTTGTGGGGTTTTCTTTAAGTTATCACGAATTTTAATATACATCATATGCATATTAATTTAATGACTATTAAATCCTATGTAATCATTATATTTTTATGTTTTATTTCATTTTTTGTGTAAATGATTCTAATTTAGTTTTGGAAATCCATATTCCAACCACTAAATTAATGTGTTCACACCACATTAATGAACTCTTTACACAACCCACAACTTTATGTTAATCACCCAAAATAGAAGCCAAGTATATTTATATATATTGATTATCCACTTAAAGAGGCTAATATAAATTGATTATATTTTAATATTCATGTTTTTTAATTTCCATAAACACCAATTTTAGTTCATTTCTTAAATTGAACTCCATTTCTCATCACATGTGAAATTCACATTTAGTGTGTCAATTTGGGCCCAATTAATCGTATGCTTATGGATTAAATTATTTTCATTATTTTAATTTTATATTCTTGAATATTATTGATCACTTTGTGTTGAAAATCTTGTAATTTAGGATCAATTGATGATTCATAAGGTAAGATGGACATTTTTGGCCATGGATGCAGAAATTTATAGAAAGAGCATAATGGGCCTTAGGACCATCAAATAAAGGTGAAACCCACAAATTAAGCCTAATGAAGCTCAAATTTTAACTTTAGATCAATAAAATTATGTGGATAATTTAATTAAATTATGTACAGAGATAATTTTGAAGACTTTAAGGAGATCCAAGGAGACCAATTTGAGGACTAAATTATGGGGCAGATTTGAAGGCCCATAAATTCATCCCACCAATTTCATTATAACTTCTGAATGGAATATTCAATTGATATGAAATTTTTAAATAAATTATAGGAAATATGTAATATAATATTTCTCTTATAATACCTCTTAATATTCTTCCATATTCAATGTCATATTTTCATGCCAAAAATAAGGATGAATTTGATCCAAATTTCCTGGTCAACTTTGAAAAGTTCAATTTCCTTTGATTTATCACCCACCTTTTGAAATACTAATTAATTAGTAATGAATTTATTGATGGTGGGTGAACCTAGGATCCTAATATGACTATTTAAGGTGTTTGTGGTGAATTAATTTTGGGATATGTTTTATTCTTTGAATTGCAATGTTACGCTCTCATTTTGTAATCACATGTTTGTTTTTTATCATGTAAGTTTTTTCAAACACATTAGTTATCATGACGCGACCCGATGGGGCCTAGGATACAACTCCCCAATACCACCTCCAATAGGCTAGGGTCTGGTGACTATCACTAAGTATACATATCATTGACATGGGAGCCATTGTCTATGTACATGTACGCACGCACACATCTCCAAGCTCACAAAATGCTGAAATGTAAAAACTAAAAGCAACCAATGCATGAATACATCTATATCCCACAACCAGAGTACAAAAAAATTACTAAAATTGAAATAAGGTCAAAACAACACCCACCAAAGAAAACTATAAAAGCATCCAACCTTCTTAGAAGGAGGGGATCGTTTTTAACTACAATTGTCGGAAAGCTCCTCAACCCAGCTCTGGTAAACACCTCGGTTGGTCTGGCTCACTAATATCTACCTACCTTAGGTCCTATATAAACTCTATCAAAAGTCATGTGATCTACACAAGACACAAAACATGTGCGGGAAAAGCTCGTGAATGGGTGAGTATAAAAATACTTAGTAGGAACCCCAAAAACTCTAAAAGAAAGAGGGAGAAACTGAAAGGAAATAGTCTACTCAACCTAGCTAGAGGGAACCCCAATCAAAAGGGAAAATCAATCTCAAACCATCCTTAGTTTTAAATTAAAAGTAAGGTCAGTCTACAAGGGGTTTCAACCCCAACATGTGACATTAATGTAAGGTCTCCCAGAAATCACCTAGATATACTCATCTCAAGCACTAAGTCTCATGAGGTTACAACCTCATAGCCAGAAATAGGATTATCTTTATAAGATATAACTGTAACATGAAACTAGTAGAACACACTCTATGTGCTCATCCATCCCAGATATCACCTTTCTGAAAGATACACTCTATCAGGAACAACCCTACCATTTCTAATGGTACGTCCAAGAGAACATGATCCATCGAGAACATCTTACTTGGTCCAACTCTAGTACCCAGCACCAGAGGTCTTATCGTCATTACCTTAAACCCAGTGCAAACTAAATAAAACCAAGTGAAGAGGCCCACCCCTCACCATTGCACACAACTGAGGGAGCACTACTCCAGACTATGCACTACATGCATCCTCTATAATGAGAGAGGATGGAGGGAACCATGCCTCGCCACTGCCCTACAGTCGATGGAGTATTTCTCCTAACTAACCTGTGAAACCATTTTCTCTCCTATATAGAGTGACCCACACCTCATTCCATCAAGGGAGCACTAAATACTATCTAGGCATTATTCATATCAAGTGGAGGGGCCTACTCCTCACAACTGTATCCCATAGTTGAGGGATCTCCAACTCCAATGGAGGATTCACTCCCTACTGCTACTTGGAGATGGGGGAGTACTACTCCATAAGTGATGACATGCACCCTGATCTAATAGGGGAGTGCTACTCAGAGGATGGAGGACCCACACCCTGATACGATAGGGGAGTACCACTCCATGGATCTAGGACCCACACCCTAACCCAGTAAGGGAGTACCGCTCAGTGGCTAGAAAACTTGCACCCTTGTATGACAGGGTAATACCAACTCTTCCAACTCATTCACTATGGGGGACCCACACCCTGATATGATAGGGGAGTACCAACTCCAGTCTTGAGAACCCACTCCCTGACATAGTAGGGGAGTACCGACTATGGAGGAACAACACGTATGGAGGACCCACACCCTGGAATGAAATAGGAGTGTCGAGTCCTAGAATAGAGGACCCACACACTAACATGGTAGGGGGAGTACCCACTTTATCTTTACATCATATATGGAGAACCCATGCCCAGTTCCAATAGGGGAGTATTGTCCATCTTCATGAACATCACGGGGAAACCTGCACCCTAGTCCATCAGGGGAGTAACACCCCCAGAGGAAACTGCCCAAAGGTAACAAACCCACACCCACAATGTGTGGAGTCTCGTCTCTATCTAAGTAGAGAGGTAAGGGAAACATGCACCCTAGTCCATTAGGGGAATACCAGTCCCATCATCTCTCTACACATACCACACTTATCTATAACATTGGCTCAATACATATTCACAAGAATCTTGGTCTATTTACACCACCTCATATCTCATAAGCTGTAACGGATGCCACCATCGTGTTCTATGTGGAAAAACACTCATGATAGGCTACTCATAAGCCTAAATCTGAATCCCAGAGATGAAGATACAGAAGGTGGAAAATCCCAGGAGGATCTCCTAGGAGTACACCGTGGCGTGCACTGGGGAACACATAGCGTGTGAGCCCACCCATGCACCTGGTTGTGTAACCTATCTACATAAATTGTCATCCCATTTAGGGGTACAAATTGTATAGTGGAGGTACACACCATGTCCCTCATCACTCATCCCCTGGCTTTGTTCCCTTCTACATGGATCATCCAACCGCGTCCCTTACACGTTGTGTATCCCATACTACACAGCATGTTCAGAATAAATAGCCATCTTCCCATTTATTTTTCCCATTTCCATGTACAAAACCTTATTTCCATGTACCTTGTCCATTTTTTGGTACATGGCGATGTGTTTTCACATGGCTAACCCAAGACATGTCCCATCGTCACACGGTTTAGGGCACTACACGGCGTGTAACCACTATACACGGCGTGTAGTCCCAAAAGTTCATCTTCCCCAAATAAGAAGAGCTACATGGCATGTTTCACTGAACTACGTGTCATGTATATGGTAATTCTAGTCAATAATTGCCTATAAAACACCCTAATTCATCTCGTTCTTCCTCAAAACTCACAGATCTACCTAGTAGGGATCAATAACAATTGTATTTGGGCTCTAGAACCTTAAAACAGTGCATAATAAAAGGGATCAGGACCAAAACTAAAATACACATATCTCGAGGTAAAAATGATGAAGTTTTGGATGAAGAAAAATGCCCATGTAATTTTGGTTCTTGATCTGGTGATGATCTACTTCATAAACATAGATTGATGGCACCTCACTTTGATGATTAGGCTCATTTTCATCTGTCGTCCAAAGAGAGGAGGAGAGGGGAGAATGAGAGGTGAGGACTTATTTGGGTTTGGAACACCAATGAGATAGGGGATAGGTAATTAGGTTGGTTTTTTAATTAATTAATTAAATTCTCATTTAATTAATTAAACCACCATTTAACGCTCTGTCATCTCACCTTCGTCCAAAACTCCCAACATGGACAATTTTATGTCACTCCTGGGGTAAAAACAATGTTTTGGACTCAATCATGGTCTCATAAATATAATCTGAGACTAAAAACAATATTTATTTATGTTTTAAGTGAAACTATGTATCCGGGACAAAATATATTTAATATTTTTAATACTGCCGCATCGAGACTCCCCGACCCCCGAATTTCTGCACCGACTCAGCGCTCGGCTCCATAAATATTCTTTAAAATATTCCGAAGTATTTTGGGTCAAAACTTGAGTCATTACATTCTCCCCACATTAGATATTTTTTCCTTTAAAAATTAAAATCCTAATCACAGAGAAAGAAACTAAACTTCCCACTAGACTCCCACGCCAGCTAGCTTTCCAAGGGTTCTCATGCTGCTTACAAGCACGCACACAAAGAAACCACCAAGATCAAACCACTCTTATGTCTAGATTCTACCAGGACAACATTGTGAAAAAAATGGGCACATGTCTCATTGGCTATGAAAGGTGGGAAAACACCAAGCACCACGGTCCATCTATAGTCATGGGGTCTAGTGGTGCACCGCCTCACTAACCTGATGCAGACACTGATGAAACCCCACAGTTCTCATCCACCCCTGGATGGATTGTACAATAGAATCCTCAAGAATTTTGAGTTCAAGGTTGATACTGAAAATGTGAGGGTATTCATGACCAAAATAGGGTTTCCTAAGAGTAAATATTGGGTCTTACCAGGCCCTTTTTCTACAAACCTCTATCTATAACATAGCTCGCCCAAACAAAAACACTACCACACCCACTAGTGGAATACCAGCTGAGTATGGATGGTAGGAAACCAATCCACACTGTGGAAATATCATAGGGTCTATATTCACCACTACAAAACAATTATAAGCAAGGCTCTCCCTCTCCTAGGGCTTCCAAGTTAAAGAATTCGAGCAGAGAAACTCCACTGGAAAGGCCAGGCCCTACTCTGACACTTCATTGCACAACCTCCACCTGAACATGCAAGTCTAAGGAACTCTTCCACCACACCTAGATACTATCATATTTGGGTGGCACTGACTCACCCACGTGCTTTTGGTTGCATCACAAAAACACATCTCAGTGCGGAAAGTGTCCCTCTTCCTCGTGAGTTCAAAGCTACGTCAAACTACACCACATCCTCCTCAAGCGTGTTGCATAAAAAGATGAAACCAATCACCCGAGGGTAATAGTGGAAAACAAAGGGCTTCCCAAACACACACTAGGTCTTACTGGGCCCTCTATCACAACTACCAACATGGGGTTCTACCAATGCCCCGCGTCACCCTGGTTAAACCTCAAGCATGAAGTGGAAAGAAAACGTGTACCTCACTAAAGTGTATAACAATTGATACTGAATAGAGTAGAAAGGACACAAGGAATACCTATATTCATCCTCATAGATTCTGATTCAAAGACCTCTATGGCCTACAGCTGTCCTCACCCATGCCCTCCAGCTCCCTGAGCCTGGTGCGGACCACCTGAGGGTGGTGGTGGCAACACCTCTAACTGCCTACCACCTCTCGCCTCTCTTCCATATCCTCTGCATCATCCTCCACCTCGTGGAACTCCATGCTCCAAGCATTGTCTCTACCAAGGAGTCTCATCAACCTACTCCTTCTTAGTAACATGATGGGTCAGACAATAACTAGTGAGATGTCCCTGGTCATCACAATCATAACATCACCTCTCATGTGATTGACCAAATCCTTGATGATTCTCCTACACTATAGACCCACACATCTATGTCTAATCATGGGTATGCCTCTTGCGTCATGATCCCGTTACCTGTCATCTTTCAGGTCCTACAAAAGCCTCGGCCTCATGACCACTACTGCAGGTCACAACCACCTATTCCTTAACCAGGAAACTTTCCACCACCAGAGCTCACTCCATCACTCTAGCATATGTGGGAATGCACAGTGGAATCACATACTCCCTGATCTCCCGATGAAAGCCCTGCTCAAAGGTCTTTAGTCTAAATAATGGATCCCAAACCATATCCAATGAGTATCATGAAAATTTTGTGAACCTCACCAAAAACTCTACCACTGTTATGTTATCATGTCGAAGATGCAGAAGCACTTGGATACACAGTGATCTCAACATTGTTGGGTAAAACTATTTCATGAAGAGTCGCTCAAAATCCTTCTAAGAGAGTGTTGCCTCATCATGAGACTGTATCACCAAACCCCACCATCATCTGGCTAAACCTTATAGAAGGCTCGCTATTAGGACCACCATCTAATTGGGAGGTGTCCTCACTAAGTGGAAAATTCGTGTGACTGCCTCAAGCTAGTCATATGATTTCTGGGGGTTTGGATCACCCCAATACATTATAGGTATCTGCCTCTAGAACCCGCGTAGCATACTTATCCTACACACATCCTAAACCTAAACTTTTGGTAAAACCTCCTACTCAACATGCATTGGAACTACCTGTAGACTACTTGAAGGTAACGCTTCAGAAAAAATTCCTTGTACTGAATCCTTATTATGGGGTGGATTGTCAGCAAAATCATACTATAGAATTCTATCTAGCTTTTTTCATAGAGGCATACTAAAATAGAATCAATATTCACCATGGTCAAAGAGTATATATGGGGAGATAACTCAAGAAGAACAGGAAAAACCAAAAACCCAATCCTATATGATGCATGTACCATTTATTTCTCGGTGACCAGTGTCCTAATGTACCGAGTCAAAAATCAGGTTATCAAAGTTCTGGTGAATAGATACGTCGGTCGCCGCACCAATACTAGAACCTCTAGCCTGAGAGATGAAATTGAAACATCCTTAACACTATCTCTATGAAACCCAAACTAAGATCATGACACTATAATACCAATGTAGAACTGATCACATTTGATACCACTCTGTCATGACCCAAACCAACGGGGCCCAAGCCCACCTCCAATAGGCCAGGGGCTAGTGACTAAAACCGAGTAGGCATATCACTAACATGGGAGGCATTGTCGATATACCTGTACACACGCACACATATCCAAGCTCACAAAATGTTGAAATATAAAAACCAAAAGAAACCAACGCATGCATACATCTATATCCTAAAACCATAGTACAATAGAAGTGATGAAAGAAAAAGAAGGGAAAAACAACACCCACCAAATAAAACTGTAAAAGTGTCCAACCTTCTCAGAATGAGGGGACCGCTATCAACTATAACTGCTAAAAATCTCATTGGCCCATCTCCAGTAAACACCTCGATTGGTCTAGCTCATTAAGATCCGCCTAACTTGGGTCCTCTGTGGACTCCATCGAAAGGCATGTGGTCTGCACAAGACACAAAACATGTGTGGGAAAATCCCATGCAAGGGTGAGTATAAAAATACTCAGTAGGAGCCTCAAAAACCCCAAAAGGAAAAGGGAACAATTGAAAGGTAATAGTATACTTGAAATATCTAGAGGGAACCCAAATAAAGAGAGAAACTCTATTTCAAACCATCCTTGGTCGTACATGAAAAGTTATCTTGGTCTACAAGGGGTGTCAACCCCAACATGTGACAACATTGCAAGGACTCCCAGAAATCACCCAGATATACTCATCTCAGACACTAAGTCTTATGAGGTTCCAACCTCATATCCAGTACTAGGATTCTCTTCATAGTCTCTAATCGTAACATGAAACCAGGAGAACACACTCCATGATCTCATCCATACCAAATAGAACTATTCTAAGAGATACACTCCATTAGTAAAAAACCTACCATTCCTAATGGTACATCCAGGGGAATGTGTTCCATTGGGAACATCTTACTAGGTCCATCTATAGTACCCAGCACCATAGGTCCTATCATTGTTACCTTGTGCCCAGTGCAAACTAAACAAACCCAATTAAAGAGGCCCGCCCCTCACCACTACATGTAGTTGAGGGAGAACTACTTCAGACCATGCACTATGTGAATCATCTCTAATGAGATAGGACAGAGGTACCCATGCCTCACCACTGCCTCACAGTCAAGGGAGTACTACACTTAACTAACCCAAAAAACTTTTTTTGCTCTTGTATGGAGTGTCTCACACCTTGTTAAATTGAGGGAGCACTAAATCCTATCTATGAATCATTCATATCAAGTGGATAGGCTCTCTCCTCGCAACTATATCCCACAGTTGAGGGAGATCCAACTCCAATGGAGCACCTGCTCCTCATTGCTACTTGGAGATGGGGGAGTACTACCCTGTAAGTGAGGACCCGCACCCTAATCCAATAGGAGAGTACTACTCAAAGTATAGAGTACATGCACCCTAATACGATAGGGGGTACCACTCCATGGACCGAGGACCCGCACCCTAACCCAGTAGGGGAGTACCACTCAGGGGCTAGAAGACTCGCACCTTAGTAGGACAGGGGAGTACTAACTCTAACAGCTCATTCAATATGGGAGACCCACACCCTGATACGACAAGGGAGTACCAACCCCGAGCTTGAGGACCCACTCCCAGACATGGTAGGGAAGTATCGACTCTGCGAGAACAACACGTATGGAGGACCCGCACCCTGGGACGACAGGGGATTACTAACTCCTAGAATAGAGGACTTGTGCCCTAACATGGTAGGGGAGTACCCACTCTATCTATACATCATATATGGAGGACCCGTGCCCTAGTCTAATAGGGGAGTAATATCCATCTTCATGAACATCAAGGGGAAACACGCACCTTATTCCATCAGGGGAGTAACACCCCCAGAGGAAATTACCCAAAGGTAAAAAACCCTCACCCACAACATGGAAAGTACCGTATATACCTAAGTAGAGAGGTAATAGAAAATTGTTCCCTAGTCCATAGGGGGAGTACGAGTCCCAGTTTCTCTCTACACATACCACTCCAATCTCCAACATTCACTCAGTACAACTTCACAAGAGTCTTTCTTGATTTATGACACCCTGGATCTAGTAATCCATAAAGGAGGCCATAATCATGTTATGTGTGGAAAAAAACTTAGTATAGGATACTCACAAGCATGAATCTAAATCCTAGAGAAGAAGATACGAAATCTGGAAGATCCTAGGAGGATCTCCTAGGAGTACACGACGTGCACTGAAGCACGCACGGCGTGTGAACCTACCTGAGTACCTGTATGTGTATCTTGTCTACATAGATTAGCAACCCATGTAGGGGTACATGGAGTGTAGTGTAGGTATGATTTTTTTCCCTCATCACTTGGACCCTGACCGTGTTCCCCTTCTACACGGACCAACCAACTATGTCCCTTACATGTCGTGTATCCCATACTACACGGCGTGTTTAGGCTAAATGGTCACCTGCCCATGTATTTTTTCTATGTCCGTGTACTAGAACCCATGTACATGTACCTTGGTCATGTGTTAGTACATGACCATGTGTTTTCACATGGCTAACCCAAGCCATGTCCCATGGTCACACGGTTTAGGGCACTACACGGTGTGTAACCCCTATACACGGTGTGTAGTCCCAAAAGTTCATCTTCCCTGAATAGGAAGAGATACACGGTGTGTGTCACTAAAATACACACCATGTAAATGGTAATTATAGTCGGTAACTACCTAGAAAACACCTTGATTTTTCATGTTCTTCCCCAAAACTCACAAATCTATATAGCATAGATCAATAACAATTGTATTTGGGCTCTAGAACCTTAAAATAATGCATACTGAAAGGGATCAGAACCAAAACTCAAATCCACCTACCTCTAGGTAGAAATGTCAAATATTTTGATGAATAATGACACCTTATTTGTTCTAGTTCTCGATCTGTTTACGATCTTCTTCATAAATAGATATCGATGGCCTCTCACTTCGATGATTCTGCTCGTTTTTGTCTATCGGCCAGAGAGGGGGGGAGAGGGGAGAATGAGAGGTACAACCTTCTTTGGGTTTGGTGCACCAAAGAGAGGGGGGAGAGGTAATTAGGTTAGGTTTTAAATTAATTAATTAAATTATAATTTAATTAATTAAACCGCCATTTAACACTCTGTCATCTCACCTCCATCCAAAACTCCCGGCGTGGACAATTTTATGTCGCGCCTAGGGTAAACATGATATTTTAGACTCAACCGTAGTCTCAAAATCAGATATGAGACTCTAAATGGGAGTTATTTATATTTCAAGTGAAACTGTGTGTGTCAAACAAAATATATTTAATATTTTTAATACCACCGCACTAAGGCTCCCTGACCCTCGGTTTCCCATGTTGACTCAGCATCCAGCTCCAGAAATATTTTAAAATTTTTTGGGTCAAAACCTGAGTCATTACATTAGTTTCTTAATAAAAGTTATCCTTATTATTATTATTCGATTTTTATATCAATTCTCTAATCATATTGATATCATTGAATCAAGGTGTGAATTTATTCACACCAAAAATTGTGAAAATCTTTACATAATGGTAGAGTGGTCATTTTTTATTTGTTTTTCATTTCTTCAATTCCACATTTATAAGTCAAATTACACCTTCCATTTAGATCCTTGTATCAGTGGAAGGGTAACCCTTTTATGGTTTGATTCTAGGGAGTTTATTGGGGATATATTTGATGTCATTAAATTCTTAAATTAGTTATATGGTTTGAGAGTTCCTTTCATTGACTTATTTCCATCTCCGTCTTCACCGACCTTAACAACTAAACATTTTGAGTTCTAGTAAGATCTAATTCCTTGGAGTGATCATGAAAGTGATTATTTAATTTGATTTGTGATTATCCTTGTAATTGTGTATGGATTAAATCAGTTAATGATGTTGCGCTCTTATCTTATTGATTGGATAATTCTTAAACTAGTGAGTTGTGATTTCATATGAAATCAATTACATCCATTCTCACCCTAAAAACAACCTAGGACCAACCCATCTATATTAATTGTTTCCATTAAAATAATTAGGTGTTTCATTCTTAAATTCAACCCATTCTCTTAGGTACTTTAGTATTCTTCTATCCCAATTTCAATCAACACCAAATTTGTCCACTTTATTGCCAATCCTCCCATCAAATATGAGTGTATGAAGGTTTCTTCTTCGGTATCTATAGATTAGATCTCTACTTGTACTACAACAACTAATTCTACCTATTGGGTAAATTTGGTAATAAAAAAAATTTGGTGTCGTTTCCGGGGACCCAAGTAATTCATCTTAGACACTCACCCTATTTTCTCACCCCCATTTCTCTTATCTTTCCCCCATTCTATTTTTGTGTGTCTTGAGAACCTAGAATCCAAAATTTCAATATACTCCAATGAATTATATTCTACATTACCCCATCATAATCCCATGATGGAATCAAATGACCAATAAAAATTGGGAAGCACCTAACTTAGGAAATTTCTTTGATCAACCCTTGAATGATTACCCCACACTCAATGATATTTTCAATCACTTGGATGGTGATTGTTTAAAGGATCAATTTACAACCCTCTCAAGGATGATTGAAGAGATAAATATTGGGGAATTACATGATGTCCAAACTTCTATCCAGCCTAATCCCCATCAATTACTTGAATAATTTTGTGAAAAATGGAGAAAATGAATTCAGAAGTTTCATAATTGAGATCAGAAATAAAAGGAATTGAAATGGTTATGGACCACATTCCCACTCAGACTATCCCTTTCTCAATATTGATAGAAGAATATTGTTACACACAAACCCCTCATGAATTTACTTAAGAACCAAAATTAGGATTTGGGATGGCTGAAGAGGATCGAGGAATTGTTGAAGGATATTTAAAACATGAGAAAATTGATTTTTTGGATATGAAATAGGAGAATTTGTCTTCATGGATTGAATATTCTGAATATAGCTCAATTGATGATTTTTTAGGACTACCAATCACTTAACCATTGGGATAAATCACAAAAATTGAGTCCATACCCACTCCTAACATTTATTTGGACAATTTGGGGGATGAATCGTAATTTTATAAGGAACTAATTCTTTCTAAAAAAATTGGAGAAGAAACTGATTTTGATTCAAATTGCCAATCTGCTTTAAGAAATTTCAGTCTATCCAAACTCAAAAAAAAATTGTCCTTCCTTCCCTGGTTAAGTATCCATTAATAGGTGATATCTAATACATTTAGGTTGTCATTAATTCATCTATTGAAACCAATAATGTAGGAATGATCCTTGATCTCTTAGGAAAGACTAAAGAAGTAATTAGATCAACCATTTCTGATATTCCTTGGATTTTCCCACTCATTGGATCACATATGTTTCTATTGAAACAAATTATAAAAAAAAGTATCAATATAAATCTTATAGAAGTGGAGAAAAATTAAATCCATAAAATATTGAAGGTTGGTATTGGATAAGTTAGGGGTACATGTAAAGATAATGACTTTAAACTAAGCGTTTCTCAGGAGGAAACCCAGATTCTGCATTGTTTTTATTTTATTTTGTGTTTTTTTGTGTGTTTTTGTGTTAAGGGAACCCCGTTCAGGTTTCCAATATAATATAATGTTTCTTGTTTGTGAGACTTAATAAGTGAAGTAGTTTATTATTTTCAAATGAAACACATGCCTTCTAGAGTTCAAATCCAACCTTCAATTACCCCCAAGGAGTCTACTTGTGACATGAAGCCAAATTGATCGATTTATTATTAATGGGTCATCAACTTCAAACTAAGTGATTTTTTTCCATGAATTCATTTCTAATCACATCCCTCCCCCCCTCTTTATTCCCATTTTTGAAATATCTCTTCTCTTCTATTTGAACATCGAGGGTAGTGTTATTCTAAGTTGGGGGGAGTGAAAATCAGATATTAAAAAAAATGGGCTTTTTTGGAAAATTCAATTCATTATCCTTTCATGCATTAATGTACATTTTGAAACATGAAAAATGAATATAAAATTATTTTTAATGCCTTTATTATGATTTTAATGCATGTTTATGTTCATGAGTATATTTTTTGTAAATTGTAGTTATCCAAGGTGATTTTTAAACATTTATATTTTCATCCTTTTAATCAAAATTCCATAATGTACATCCATTGGATTTTGGGCGTAATTTTGAGTTCTTGGGTCCCTTTCATCGTAGCATAGGTTTTGGGTAAAATTTTAGTTTAATTTGAGTATCCAACAAAAAAATGAAAATAAAGACCGCGTAGAGGAATGTTTTGTCCAAATACATGGCATTCATCACTTGGGGATCGTGACTCCATAATTTTATTTATTGGAGTTAGGATTTACATATCTATTTTAGAGAATTAAATTGATAATATTTGTGGCATTTGGTACTTGGGGATCATGACTCCATAGTTTTCTTTCCCAGAGTTAGTTTTTTTATCTCTATTATGGTTTAAAATCAAAAAAAAATCAAAAAAAATACAAAAATAAAGAAAGAAAAAAATGAATACTCATCTTAAGTTTTAATGTGATTGTCACCTAGAACTTCCATTTTTTCCCTTGAACAAGAAAATATGTCCCATGTTTTTTGTGATGTGCACCACATCATCATGCTTAATTGAAATTATATGAAAAGTGGTGATGGATTTTAACAAATTAATGGGCTTGGTATTGAGATATTATTGTGAAAATATCTTGTGTTAAATGATTTTGATAGGTTTCATGATTGTTTGGCATGGTTTCTTTTGGTGAGAATTGTATGTTGTTTTTTTTTAAAAAAATAAATTCAATTTGATATTTTTGAGATACTTTTTTGCTTGAGACTAGAAAAACTAAATTTGGGTGTGATTATCCACTAAAAGAGTATAATATTCATTGATTATATTTTAATATTCATGTATTTTAATTTCCATAAACACAAATTTTAGTTCATTTCATAAATTGAATTTCATTTCTCATCACATGTACAATTCACATTTAGTGTGTAAATTTGGGCCCAATCAATCGTCTTCTTGTGGATTAAATTATTTTTATTATTTTAATTTTATATTTTGGGATATTATTTATAACTTTTTGTGGATTTTATTTTATTTTAGGATCAATTGATGATTCATAAGGGAATATGGATATTTTTTCCATGGATGCATAAATTTCTGGACAAAGCATAATGGGACTTAGGCCCGTCAAATAAAAGTGTATCCCATAATTAAAGCACAATGAAGCTCAAATTTTAACTATAGATATAGAAAATTATGGGTATCATTTCATTAAGCTATGGATAGATCTAATTTTTAACTCTTCAAGGAGATCCAGAGAGACCAAGTTGGGGATTAAATTTTGGGCCAGATTTGAAGGCCCATAAAATCAGTCTAATAATTTCATCATAACTTTTTAATGGAATATTAAATTGGGATAAAATTTCTAAATAAATTATAGTAAATTTTTATGATCATATTTTTATTCTACTACCCCTTCATATTTTTTCATATTTAATTTCATATTTTCACACCAAAAAGGGGGATGAATTTGGTCTAAATTTTCTGGTCAACTTTGAAATTCCAATTTCCTTTGATTTCTCATCCACATTTTGACTCTCATAATTAATTAGGAAGTAATTTATTGATGGTGGGTATACTATAGGATCATAATATTCGTATTTAAGGTGGTTTTGGTGAAGGAATTTTGGGAGATGTTTTATTCTTTGAATTGTAATATTACACTCTCATTTTGTAATCACATGTTCGTTTTTTATCATGTAAATTTTTTCAATCAAATTAGTTTCCTAATAAAAGTTCTTATTATTATTATTATTCAATTTTTATACCAATTTTCTTATCACATTTATATATTTGAATTAATTTGTGAATTTATTCACACTAACAATTGTGGAATTCTTCACACAATAGTAGAGTGTTCATTTTTTCTTTTTTTTCATTTCTTCAATTATGCCTTTATAAGTCGACTTACACCTTACATTGAGAGACTTGCATCAATGGAAGGGTAACTATTTTTTGGTTTTATTATATGGAGTTTCTTGGGGATGGATTATATGTTATTTTATGTTATTAAATTCTTAAATTAGTTCTGTGGTTTGAGAGTTCCTTTCATTGACTTATTTTATTCTTCCTCTTCACTGACTTTAACAACTACACATTTTGAGTGCTAGTACAATCCAATTCCTTGGAGTGATCATTAAAGTGATCATCTAATTGAATTGGTGATTATAATTTGAATTTTGTATGGATTAAATTATTGAATTATTTTGTGCACTTATCTCATTGATTAGATACTTCTTAAACTAGTGAGTTGTGATTTCATATGAAAACAATTACATCTATTATAGCCCTAACAACAACCTAGGATCAACCCATCTCCATTAATTTTTTACATTAAAATAATTAGGTGTTTCATTCTTAAATTCAATCCATTTTCTTAGTTACTTTAGTATTTTTCAATCCCAATTTCAATCAACACAAAAGTTGGCCACTTCATAGCCTATCCCCCCATCAAACCCAAGTGTATCAAGGTTTCTTCTTCGGTCTCTATGGATTTGATCCCTACCTATACTAAAACAACTACTTCTACATATAGGGTAAATTTGGTCATCACCGCATATATAAATTCATCATATGACTAAGGTGCATTAACGCTTCATGTAAAGGTATAGAGTTATATGAGATTGAAAAACTCCACACGAGTAAGCCTGAAGTGACAGATATCCAAACTCATTCACTTTTCTAACCAAGGAAAGCCTCTAAGAAATTAGGTTATCTGAACCCAAGTCCCTCTATTTGGGGAGACTTTACTCAAGTGATTATTCAATCTATGAAACCTCTAAAACCTAATATGCATAAACTTTTCCCAAAAAATATTTGTAAGCTCATAACTAAAATTAAAAACTCGGTTCAAGGTAGATGAAAACTTAATTTTATAACATAAAACCTTGAATTATATGAAAGTCTCTATCCTAGAATAAATTTATCATATAAATGGGCATACATGATATTCATATTTCATAAACAATTTACTGAACGTGAATATCAAGGAAATTTTAAAAATAAGTAAATGATTTATTTATCTTACAAAACATGATACATTTATGAACTATTAATAAATAAATACTAATTATAAACATTTAATAATTTAGTAAGAATATAAAAAAATTATTTTCATTTCAATAATAACCCCTTCATATTTTATATTAAATATAATTTATATGATATTTCATGGGTTATAAACATTTTATAATTCAATTTATATTATGTAAACATTTTATATAATCTAAATATCATATATATTGAAATTTATAAATACTTAATAAATCTCCTCTTATGATATATAAATAAACCATTTATTTCTAGATCATAAGGCATGTCATTTAAGTTATCAAAAGGTATTTTAAAATATTAACCTTTAATATTTAGGAAAATCATTTCATAAACGTTTATTTAATTAGTTATAAACAACTTGTAATTAATTACTTAATTTATAAAATCCTTATAAATTAAATATTCCTAAAATACCTTTTAATATGATTTATAAACAATTAATAAACCATAGAAACATTTAATATGTTAAAAAATAATTTTTAACAGCATACTGATTACCCATATACAACACCCATATTCTATGTAAGGGTATCCTATTTTTACCCTCACATAAGTCACCTTGCATAAGTATATAAACTATTTTATTAAGCCTTCAAAAAGGTAGTTTAATGTTTACCTTTATGCAACTCAATTTGAAAATTGTTGTATAAAGGTAATATGTGGATTACCTTTAGGTAGTTCCCTCACATAAAGGTATTACCCTTACAAAACTCCTTTGTGTAAGGGTACTTCCAATATTCATACACTGTGTAAGGGTACCGCATAAGGGTACCACATAAGGGTAAATTATATTTTCTTTTACATAACATTGTTGCATAAAGGTATTACCTTTACACAACTCATTTGCATAAAAATAATACTAAGGTTACCCTTAAACAGATCTTTTGCATAAGGGTACTACCTTTATGTATCCTTTAATACCTTTATGTTTAAGGGTGATTGGCCAATGACCCTTACATAAAACCCTTTTTCATAAGATTACAGTGCCAAAGGCCCATATGTAAACCCCTTTGTATAAGGGTACAATGAGGTTACTCTTGTGTAAACCTTCTGCATGAGGGTATAGCATAATGGTAAAAAAATTACCTTTATGAAATAGATTATGTAAGGGTAAAACCTTTAAACAACCTACCTATGTAAGGGTATCGCATAAGGGTAAAACTCTTTTACCTTTATGCATGGAGTCTATTTTACAAAATGTCGTTCTTCGTTTCCAGTTCTGATTTTCTAAAAAAATGATCAAAACATATATAATCCTTGAAGAAACTCCCTCTAATACCACAAATGGGTTTCATAAGATCATATTATGACCATTTTCAATTGAAGAAAACCCAAACATAGGAAAATATATCTTCAAGAATTAACACATAAATAATATTGTAAATAGGGTACCTAGAAATCAAAGGTTGCAGTAGTCGTTATCTTCTCTTCAGAAGAGAATGGTTGAGGGGGATCATGAGGAGCAGTAAAAAAATGCACCCTATCTCTAAGGTGATACATTTTACAATGGATCCATGAACACTTTGTGAGGATATTTTAATACCAAAGGGTTACTTGCACCTTCTCATAGAGATAGGCAATGTTTTGGGAAGAAGGGTGGATTCAATAGAGGCTTAAAAGTAGTGCACACAACACACCACAATAGAAGGGGATCTCATCCTCTTATATAGCCGAAGCCTAAGGCTCCTTTAATTCATATGGTGTCAATGAATTTTTGGTCTATTGGGTATAATTCATTGGAAAATTTCAATTAATTAATGAAAACCCTTAAATAGATTTTAACTAATGAAAACCATATGGAAAAAATAAATAATAGATATGTCATATATATATATATATATTATTTCATGCATCACGTTCATGAATAATACATTCATAGAATTCATATATTAAATTTACACCATATATAATATCCAATATATTATATATAAATATATCTCATTTATCATATGTATGTGTACATGCATGTTATGCGTATACATTTTAGTGTACATCCAAAACGTCAAACTATGGTTGATTTATAACTCAAGTGATGGAATACTACTATGACCAAATATTTTCTTAAGGTATTTTTGTTTATCTTTATGCATAAATATTCTTTATTTTATCTTTTACATGCTTGTTAATATCATAATAATTTTACATAATTTATTAATCATGTCTAATAAAATAATTTACTCATAATAAATTTATTTTATTTCATCTTGAATACTTGTTATTTATTTAACTTAATGTGATCATGTTTAATCATCAAATAATTAAGCATCATATAAATAAATAACCATGCACTTGAAAAAAAAATAAACATGTGGAATAATCATGAGCTTTAACTACTATTTAGTATATCAAGTGGATGATGAACCAACCCTTAACCCTAGGGGAATAACTCCTTGAGTCAAGCTTAGAGTGAGTTGAATTATTCCACATTTAACTTATTTATATCCTTGGTTGGTTTCACCTCATCTCAATCTTAAATCTTCTCCTCTAGTATAGAGCTTCTTTATTTACATATGACTACTCAGTCACAGGTGAAATAAACCAGGAGTTTGGGGTTACATAAATAAACCATAGACACATATTCACATACATAATAAAAGGAAAGGATGATACATTGATCTTCATGTTTAATTTAATAATAATTTATCACAAAAACTCATGAAATAAATAATTAAATTAAATAGAAATTAGACACATATATAGGTCTGTCAAACTCATGATACTACTAACATTTATCTCAATCCAATATTTGATAAGATAAACTTCTAAAATTAATAAATTAATAACCTTATTAATTAATTAACTCTTTTATATTAATTAAAAATCTAAACGGTTCTTAAGATTCACATCCTATGTAATTTTAAATAAATTAAATTAATTAATTTTGATTAAAAAATATATATCCACACGTCGAGTACTAACAAGGTCACATAGTGCTTACCCTTCTTGTTAAATTAAATTTAGTATGTAATTTAATATACATAACATGCACTATAGGCAAAGCAATATATACCCTTATACATTTCATAGTGTGTACTATCACTCACATGGTGTGTGTGACTTATGCTATATATAGTTCTTGTCGTTTTCTATATACTTGCACATCATGTATGACTAAACCACGTGTCATGATATTACACGGCATATTGACCTATGGGGAAGCCATGTGGTCTATATAGAAAGTATAACCACGTGACATGCCTTGAATATACATGGTGTGTACCTCTAGCGATGCTTATGAAATACTTGTGTGCATATAAAAATCATATACATTGTATATTAATTATAATAATGTGAAAAAATAATAATTAAATAATTTAGTTTTGAAAAACCTACCAAAAATTACTTAGTATGTTCTCTGGGTGTAAAAACCAAGTTACATGATATATACACCAGCTACATGTCATGTGGTTCAGTTTTTCTTTAATTGACTTTTAATTCTACATATTTGACTCACATGATGTGCATGTCTCGGCATGTACCTTTCATGAGTAGGTATGAGTTACGCAACATGTATATCCAGCTACATATTGCATACTCCTTTTCTAGCCACCCACATAACATGCCTAGGGACTCGGTGTATTATCTACATGAGTAATTACATGTTACATGATGTATATACCCGGTTACATGCGATGTAATCACTTCTTTCCCATGTCGCTTGGCTGGAAGTCATTGTCTTATGTGTATTAATAATATGTCATGTAATTTGACCACACAACTTCTACAATTTATGCAGGGACAAACTATGTTGGGTTACATGGCATGTACATTGGATATACACTATGTAACCTTATCAAGCCATGTGTCAGTTGTAAATCAATACATGATATTTAATTAAACGCATTGTATACCGACACCCACACAACATGTTGTGATTATTGTGACTCGTCCTTATGTGGTTGATCATGGGTACACAACATGCACTTTTCTATTGCACATTGTGTAACCATATCTCTTGATCAGAATCCTCAGTGCCTCTGGATGGGGTCTTTGAATGTTCTTTATCTTTTCTTGATCTGTAATTGGTCATATGAAACTGAATGATCATGTTATCTTGGCTTTCGAATTAAAGAAAGAAAAACTAAAAATAAAATCTTGCTAACAATATCAGAATTCGATCAACAAATAATAAATAATTGTAAATTATAGTGTGAACACTCTGGTACCACTTGAAGGTTTTAGGGAGTAATGAAAGCAGTTGGACCTACACCCAATAATGTTTTTTCATCAGTTTATTTATATAAAATCCTCAAAACTACATGAAGAAACACTTTATTCATCATGGATAGGATCTCATCACATTTAATTTATTATAAGAATTACCTTGGATTAATAATTATTTTAACATTGATGATCAATTTGGTAGACACTCTTGTATCATTATTGCGGTGAAGAATCTAATGTAAAATTACTCTAGTGGTATCCACATGTGCTCCATAAATCTCGAAACATCGTTGTTGGAACTTCATGTGCTATCATAGAGGAACCAAATACCTTGCGTCGTTTGTCATTGATCGAAACAATATTTCATTTGATCTTGAAATAATTATTCTCTTGTTCTCTTGGTTTTGAGATAGAGGAGGAGGAATGAATCTCTGTATTCTTAAGAGATTTCTTGAGAAATATCTCTTTAGTCTTGAGAGAATTCTCTTGGGATGATCTGTTGTGTGCAATGATTTGCTTAACCCTAGGAAAATGATATATATCAGATTAAATACATAAGGTTAAACAATTAGTAATTGAATAGAGGCCCTTTACCTAATTGTGTAAACCTAAGTATATTGTAACAACCTCAACTCAATCACTTTGGATTTGATGGTTATTTTATTGCATTGGTACATAGATCACAGTACAGAGGATCCAATAGTTTAGTAACCTTAGGAAACCAGATATATAAATGAGTTTTACATTACATTAAAAATAAGAATACATCATCTAAAAACATGAAAATATTATAATTATTCTTGAGACTCTTTTATCATACGTAGTACTTGTCTTTGTTCCCTATGAAAATGGGAAGAAATATAAAGGGTGATCTCAAAGGCTTAGTAAGAGGGTTGCGTACAGTGAAATAAATTATAAATAAAAATTTTTGTCATGAATAAATAAACCAAGTTATGTCATATCAAATGAAACTGGGAGCATAAATAAATCCATGGTCAACTTTAAAATGAATATATTCCAAAATATCAATAACTGAGAGCATAAATAAATCCATGGCCAACATAACAATGAATAAATGTCAAGATATCAATAACTGAACATGTAGAGAATAGAGGCATGAATAAATAAACTGAGTTATACCATATCAAATGAAACTGGGAGAATTAATAAATCCATGGCCAACTTAACAAGGAATAGATTCCAGAATATCAAAAACCAGTCATGTAGTGAAGGGAGGCATGAATAAATAAAATGGGTTATACCATATCAAATGAAACTGAGAGCATAAATAAATCCATCACCAACATAACAATTAATAGATATTATGATATCAATAAATGAATATATAGTGAAGGGAGGCATGAATAAATAAAATGTGTTATGCTATATCAAATGAAACTAAGAGCATAAATAAATCCATAAGCAACATAACAATGAATAGATTCAAGGATATCAATAATTGGTCATATAGTGAATGAAAATGCATAATTTCAGAAATCTTAAACATACCGTCAAATATTTATACCAAGAAATCTTAAACATATCGTCAAAGATTTGTGCTAAGACATCATACATAAAGGGTAAGGACGCTCCTGTTACCCCATATTAGGTATCTCATGAGTTTACCAATGTACTGAGGGGTTGTATAATTACAGGCCCCACCCATCACATAAGTTCAATGAAATCCATTGCAAATTGAATAATTTTATAGAATAATGTTCAGTGAATGAACAACATAAGTACTTAACATAATTTCTCAATGAGGCATATCTTATAAGATTTTTCTATATCAAATAATGAATTATATGGTAAAAAATATTTTCCCTAATAAATAAAAAATAATGATATCTGGGTGAAATCCTTTAAAGAATAACTAGGGATTTCCCAATGTATATATAAACACCCTTAACAAGTGAAGGATATGATATTGTGGTCATTGGGTGTTCACAAGAACTAAGTTTTCAAGGTATCTAGGTAGTTGGATACATGTATTTTCAAAGGTAGGAAACCAATTCAATGATAAATAAATCCTTCATAATGGTTTTGTAAAGAAAATATAAATTATTTAAAGTATATCCCCTAAGAGTGTCAAACCAGGTGTGTTTCAAGGTCTGTTGTCATGCACTAGGTGACAATTGAGTCAAATCCCAATGTACCCTTTTCGGGTTTATTACCCCTAGGAACAACTGTGTTAGAGCCACATCTACTTGTAGTATCTAGACATGTATTTTATTTCTTGGAAAACCACACACTTTTTACATTGCTAAAATTTTAGGATGGTTTTATAGTTACATGATAGTTTGAGCATTATAAAATGTCACAGCTCGTCCCCCGGGGCCCGTGTCATGACTACCCCAAGCCCACCTTTCATAGGCCAGGGGCTGGTGACTAGCACTGGGAAGGCATATCCCAAAAAGGGAAGTCATTTCCTTTAAACCTGTACACACACAAACATGGCATACTACACAAAGAAACCCGTAAAGGAAAGAAAGTAATACAACCACCAAAAAGTACCACCACTGAGAGTAAAAGGTATAAACTAAAAGTAAAGGGTCCAGAATATAAGACATATCAAAAGAAGTACAATCTCCGGAGTTCATCCTCTAAGTACCCTACCTGAAGGGTAGGTACAACTCACTGTCAGATGTCACTACAGCACACCATGTTTATCGATCCACCTATGAGCATCGTCTAGCCCTAACTCCCCAAAGTCCTAATCAAAGTTGTCTGTCATCTGCACAAGACACAATAGGTGTGGGTGAAGCCTGTGTAGGGGTGAGTATAACAATACTTAGTAGGGACCCTGAGACCCCCAAAGGTATCTCAGAAATCCACAAAGGAAAACACCATAAAGGAAATACCACAGAGGTAATACCACCAAGAAAGATCTCAAACGCATAGAAAAAAGTAAAAGACACATCTCACACTAGGTATAACTTAAATACAGAAGTAAAGATGATTATTCTTAAATCTATATCATCTTATTCTATTGAGAAGCTCTGTTGTTGATCCATGAAGGGTCACTCTGTTGTTGATCCACAAAGGTTAACTCTACTGTTGATCCACAAAGGGTCGCTCTTATGATGATCCATGAAGAGTCACTCTTATACTGATCCATGAAGGGTCTCTTTGTTGTTGATCTATGACAGGTCGCTCTCATGTTGATCCATGAAGGGGCACTCTGTTGTTGATCCATGACGAGTTGCTCTTCATTCTTCATGTTACATCCAGCCATTGGATTCCCAAACTTAGCATGATTGATTTCGAGAGGATCTAATCCTCAATCCATTATTCATAACTCAACCTCCACTAATTCCCACATAGAGTAACCCAAAGGACCATCTCTTCGTAAGGGTCCCAATGCAACAGACGGCGCATCGAACGGACGCCTGGTCTGTAAGATATGCGCATTTTTTGTAAAAAAAGGATCAGTTGGATTAGAGTTTGATCCAACCCAGCCATATGCCAACCTCCACCAAAACTCTCGTAGAGTATCTCAGAAGAACAACCTCATTGCGAGGGTCCTCATGTCACAGATGGCGCGTCAATCGGATGCTCGGTCTTCAAGTTATTGATGTTTTTTTCAAAAAGGGGTTGGTTGGGTCCTGGTCCGATCCAACTGAGATTTTTGCTCACAGTCTTCGACTGCATGCCGCCAACTCACCCGAGCGGCCCGGACATGGGCTGTCCCTCTATGCGGCGTGTCGTCTCCCTCCGCCTGCAGCTACTTCCAATGGTTTCTTCTACGGGCCACTGGAGTTGCTCCGGTGGTCCATTTCTCGAATCGTCTACACCTATAGGACCGTAGGGCTACCACCTTCCCTACGATGAACTTGATCTCATATTTCCACCATTTAAATAATTTCATCCATGAAGAATGCATAGGAACACGCAAGACGGAGGGACTCAAGCCTTGTTCATGTCGGCATGTGCCCTCTGCGTTAGAGGTGTATAATAAAAGGGAGGTTTTTTGGGATTTCAACACATGAATCTACGCCTCCATTCAAGTCCCTGAAATTTAACAACCCTCCTACAATAACACACAATCCCCGGATCAACCTATTCGTGGTTTGATCTGTGTTCATTGTTTTAGAATGAATAACGGGGAAAGAACAACAATCACAAGGAAAGTATAAGCACTACCTCGTTTGATGTTTGTTGCCTTAGCATTCCATCCTCGAGGGTTCAAGAGGTCGACGTCGTCCACCAATTCCCAGTTTCTTTCATTAAGGTATGTCAAAGTCAATGATGTTCTGCCAGCGTTCATCGTTCTTTGTTGGAGAGGAAACTTGTCGGAGGTTCATCAGAGAATTGCCCGCAATTTAATTCCCCACTCTCCATCGTGTTAGCTAATTAAAAAGGGAACATGTCGCAATGTTTCTATTATGTTGTGACGTTGCGTCATTACATTGCATCATAATGATCCATTAAGGGGATTCCTTTAATGCACCTCATCGTTGGCTTGTCGCCTCACTAAAGTGGTGCCATCCACCGCTCAACAGTTGAGAAAAGAAATAAAATAACTTTTTAAAGTTATTTTATTATTTTCCAAAAAATACAAAAAATAACTTTTATGTCCGACCCTTTCCAGTCAAAGTTAAGTCCTTTCTAGGTGAATCCTGACATTTTGAGTTCAACGGTGCCCTCATATTTTCGATCTGAGCACTAGTTCAAAATTTAAAAAAAAAACCTGCTCACACGTTTACTTAAGTGAACTCAAAAAAAAATTCAGAATTTCGCTCCAGGCTAGCCGGGCCTTGGAATCACATGTCATCAAAGTGTGTGGTCTCATAATAATTCCATGTAATTTTTAAAAAAATTACATAGAAATTTTGGGACATTACATAAAAGATTAGACAAAGGATAACATGAGAGGGAATAAATAAAATCTCATATACAACATATCAAATAGAATTTAATACCATGGAATGATAATCATGGAGATATAAGAAAATAAATTTAATAAGACAATAAAACAAAGGTAATGAACTTGAAAAGAAAATAGGAGGATTGGAGACCCTTACTTTGGTATATTAATGGGTTAGGGTAATTTTATAATGAGAGAGAATAAATAAACTCTCAATTATAAAATATAAAATGTAATATAATACTATGTAATAACAAACATGAAAGTATAGGAAAAATAAATTTAAAAATACAATATAAAAAAGGTAATGAACTTGAAAAGGAAAGAGGGGTATTGAGGACCCTTGCCTTGGGAGGATACTTCTTAAATATAGAGAGGGAATTATTAGAACCTTGGAACCACCTTGGATAGACTCTTGAGAGGAACATTAAGAGATAATTCTTGCTCAAAGTATTTGGTGTGTAAATTGAGGAGGAAGTAGGGGTATTTATACTTGAGGAGGGGTGGTTTAAAAGGATTAAATATTGGTTATTTTATTATATAAGTCAGTCACTTGTGGATGCAATGAATTACAACCAATTTACTAGCTTATTAATGAGTTAAATAGGTTGGTTGGGTGTTCAAAGGCTTCCCAAATTGAAACTTACCTTCCAACCAACCCATTTAATACACACAAACCAAAAATAATTTTTATCTCAAGAATCCAATTTTTTATTCCAAAATGTGAAGTATAAATTTCTAAATTAAAATTAATTTTTTTAAATTAATTTTTATAATTATTAAATGAAATTTTGATTGAATAAATTTTTTTATAAATGTTCCAATCATTTTTACATAATAATTATGTCATAAAATCATAGTGTTCATAAAACAACAATTTTCACCTTTTCACCAAAAAAATAACTTTGTCAGAAAATTTCCAAAAATTCACCCTAGGATGATTTTGATTTGATTAGTCCAAAAATAAAATTTATTTTATAAAAATAATTCTCTATTTATGGTAATTTTAACTTTTAAATAAAAAACCTTTTTTATTGAAAATTAACAATTTTTATAGCGTGGTAAACATTCTGACTGTTATAAAAATTACTTAGGGCTTTGTTAGAATAAACAATCATTTAAAAAGTGTTTTATAGGATTATTTCATAAAATAATTTTTATTTAAAACTTATACATTTATCAAAAAATATATTTTTAATATAATATATTTATAGTCTTCAAAAATAATACAATTGTGATTATATTATAAAATAATCCTAACAATCATTTAATTATATCTATATAACTAACAATAATAATGGACAAATATATTATTGACTAATGGTCACAATTTAGTTGGTATTCATAACACTTATTGATCATATTTCCTTATAAATACACCACTATTCTCGCACTTCATCATTAACTTCAATTTCATCAAGGTTTAATGCCATTTCCAAAATGAATGTTGTACTACTAACTCTATGTATATCTGTTATAGTGTTGTTTATAGGCACGATAGTTATAGGGGATCAAATTGATCCAAATGTTTATATTTTGATTTATTTATCCTCTATTTGTTTTCCCATTCTGATATTTGGTATTTTATTAGGTATTGTTGTAGACTAAATGTAACATTCATAAATAATAAAATAAAGTTTTGTTGGTTTCTAATATGTATTTTCTATTATACTATATTTCTTACTACTTCTATTTAAATGGTTCTTATATATAATTTTATAATTTATATCATTTTCTTAACACTCATCTTTAATTTTATAGTCATTATGGCAAGAAAAATCTTCATTGGGAAATTCAATCTTATGGAGCTTCTTTTAGTGAATTTATTATTCCTTTATATGTATATCCCTTGTAGTTGTCCATATAAACACGTAATGTGTAATATTATTATGAAATTAAATAGTCTTTATATGCTATCATAAAAATAATCATTATAAAATAATAGTTCTTTTTTTTATAACATAAAGGAATTTTTGGTCTGTTACATATATAATATGATTTACATCAATTTTCCTAGAGTTAAGTGAATTGTTGTGTGCAACAGATTCTGTCTAGATAATTCTCTCAAGACTGAAGAAAACTTTCTCAATAACTCTCTTGGGAATGTAGAGATTCAATCATCCTCCACCCTTTCAAAACTAAGAGAACAAGAGAATGATTTTCAAGACTGAAGGGATTCTTATGTGATCAACGGTGAATGACACAAGGCATTTGGTTCCTCTATGCTAGAACCCGGAGTTCCAATGGTGACATTATATGATTTGTAAAACACATGTGGATTCCATTAGATGAATTATTCTTTGGATTCTTCACTGTAACAATGATATGAGAGTGATTTCTGAATTGATCATCGACGATGAAGGAATTATCAAGCCAAGGTAATTCTTATTATAAATTAAATGTGAAAAGATATTACCTATGAAAAAGTTGGGGTTTCTTCATCCAGTTTTAAGGATTTTATTTGAATAAACCAATGAAAAACCATTATTGGGAATGGGCATGCCCGCTTCCTCTATTCCCCAGAACCTTCTAGTGGTATCAGAGCGGTCACATTATAATTTTGTGTATATTTTGAGACTATAGTTCAAGGTACATGATTGTAAAGTTTTATTTCAAAGCATGGAATTGTTGATGGTATCACCAAACCACTGAACAATTATTATAACAATATCACAACTATATTCTTTTCAAATAATGAAAAATATTCCAAATATGCTAAACATATGAAATTATAATATTTTCCCATTAAGTGGGAAGTTTAGAGATACAGTTTCAATTGAACATATCAAATATGTAATGTTGATTTATGTTAGTAACAAATGAAATTATAAACACATTGATGGTTTTTTATTTAATTTAACTATTTTCAACATGCATACATTACTGAATTAAATGATGATAACATGTATAGTCTTAAATAAATGCACTATCATTAAACCAACGATACATATTCACTTTTGAACAATGAGAAGAAAATTGTAATATTTTAGTACATTGAATGGAATATGTTAGATTATGATACACCATGACCCATGTTAGTTTTATCCTTAATTATAATACACGTTATTAAATAAATGTAAATGTGCACCATATCTAATCATTTTTTTAAATATGATGTGGTAACACTACAGGAAAATTGTAATTTTGCGGCGGTTATTTTTGGATATGGCAGCAGTTTAGACCGCAGCTATATGCTTCTGCGGCGGTTTCCGAAAACCACTGCTAAATTGTGTGTCAGGAAACTATGGGCAGTAGTTAAAGTAGTTTAGTGATGGTTTATGGGAACCATTGTAGTTGGTGCATTTTCACGGCGGTTATAATGTTTTTAGCAGTGGTTTTTCTGGGCAGGGGATTACTTTTTTTAGCGGCGGTTAAAACTGCCGCTAAAAAAATAATGGCCTGCCCAGAAAAAGCACCGTGAAAAACATTATAAACACCATGAAAAAAGCACAGAATATGGAACACTGTAGTGGCAGTTAGAACTGTCGCTAAATTTAAGACCGTAGCGGCGGTTAAAACCGCCGCTAATAGAAAAATACCGACATTTAGCGGCGGTTAAAACCCCCGCTAAAAAACATATTTACAAAAAAAAAAGAACCTGTTTCTACAGACCCTGTACCAGTTCCCTAAAAAACATTCTAAAATGACCAAAAAAATACATACTACAGTCAATATGAAAATAGATGCTTAACTAAGAAAAACCAAATGCATCGTTCAGTGGGTAAAGGAATGCAGATAAACATATCACATTGCCATTAGACCTTTAAACAAAATTATAAACAAGCATGTATGTCATATTTCATGAAAACAATGTCAAGCCTAGGTTCAACTTATTCTATCTATACCAGTTCCAACCCTGACATAACCATTCATATCAACATAGTAGTAAAAAATCCAGATTTTATTATTTTGAAAACTAATTATAACCAAAATTACATTACACAATGATTTTCATCATATTATATATTAGGGTAACTTGGGTTGATATCCAATCCTTGGTTAAGTTGACATACAAATAAAACCAGAATTCAATTCAAATGACACATTTCAATGCTCTTTATGGTTGGATGTTTCATTCACTAATATGTTAGCATTAGGATGGGAGGTAGTAATTGTGGGTCATTTGTGATTTTATAGGCATTTGTGAGATTGTACTAGATCAAGAATCATTTAATCACTTCTCATTTAAAATAGTGATCATATGACAATGGTAGGAGGCAACACATGGAATTCATTGTGGGTGTTTGAGTTTTATTATGGGAGACTCCTCAATTAGGGAATCAATGATTGCAGAAGCAAAGGATGTCGGCACCGAAGTTTATGGGGTTGTTCAGGATTATCAAGAGTGTCATGATAGTGGAATTATATTTGTAATTTCCTCCATAATATCAAGGAATGAGTGATGTTTTACATGTATCTTATTTTTAGTTGTACATTCTCGATCAAAATTATGTGATCAACTATGAAGAATTTCAGTTGGAGCCTTACCCAACATTTGTGGAGCACTTAGTGTGAATCATGGATTGTAGTGAGAAAATGCTTTAAAGAAAGCTGATGTCACTTGTTAGAGTCATATGGGAGCAAGGACGTGTGCATTAAGAGTCTTACAAGTGATAATATGATGTGTGAGCTCAATAGCCCTAGTTTTTTGGGTGTGAAATATAGAGGCACTACTCAAGGATGATAAATCCTCATAGGGGGAGATTATAATGACTTGAAGTTTTCCAGGGGCCTTAAGCCTTACATTCTACCCTTATTTAATTGTTTTTGAGATATTATTTTATTGGGTGAATTATTAGGTTGTTTGTTTTTGGGTTTTAAGCTTTATAGAGGCCTCTAAATGGTTTCATGATAGGAACATGATCATGGGAAACCATGTGGTTCTCCCCAGAAAACCATGTGGCTTGGTTGAAGAAGGATACTAGGTGGGGAATGGTTAGAACATAGTTAGAAATGATCATGAATCATTTACCTTGAAATATATGTGTCTCATAATAGAGGAAAAAATAATTGTTAGCACACAATTTACCAAATGAGAATATTCATTCATTGACGGTGTGCTAGAATCTCATATTCAAATAAGTAAGAATGGAGAGAAATGAGTCTCAGGGAAAGTAAAAAAGACCAATAGTATCATGAATACCATGGAAAGTAGAAAATTTTGATGTTCAATATTTTTAAATGTTATAAATGGAAATGTAGTGGTAAATGCATTGGGCTATAAAATGTAGGATAAGCTATTATAATGAAAAAATGAATTTAGGAAAAATGAATTATCACACTAAAGAGCCGACATATATGGTGCATACCACACTAGAGAAATCAAGACATAAAAGGAAACATTAGAAATCAATAAAATACATAAAAGGAAACATGAGAAATTAAGAAAATGTTAGGTCATGAAAATGTTTGGTAGAAACTATGTGCCACACATGATACATATAAAAACCTACGATTACAATATTTGTCCAGCATATCAACAATACTATTAATCACTATCCGATGATGAACACATATCGTCACCCTCTCTACCTCCATCTCCACTTCCTGCTACCACCTGTAAGAATATTATATTGAAAATTAAATAGTGTTGCATATTTATATTTAAACTTAAAACAAATAAAAGTTTCCAAACTAAATGATTTTGAACTTTTGTGATTTACCTGTTCACCACCAGTCGATGCAATACCACAGGGGGCATATCTTATCATCTGTTGACGTATATCAGTCAACGCTTTCTGCAAAGCGGATATCTGAGCCCCCTGGTCTTGAACTATGTTTCGTAGAGAAATAATCTCTCTTTGAGCATATCTAGGTATGGACTAACTACAACCAAGAGTAGATGTAGCTACAATCCCTGGTGGCTTGCCAAAGACGTCAGATGGTATGGGTCCCAAACCCATCCCGCGCACTCTACCAGGATGCTTCTTCCCAAGGACTTTAGCAACCAGGTCATCCTGGGAGACTGAGTATGACTGCCTAGGATTGGCATCCCATGTTTCTTTAATTTTTACCTATAAATAAAATATCAATATATATTAACATATTAAAAACTGATAATAAGTTATTATAATGAAAAAATGAGTTTATACCCCAACTTCTTTGGCAGGCTCATTAACAAAACTTCCATTAGATTTTTTGTGAACATCCAACCACACTTCAGTTCAGGATGCTTCATTCCCTAAACTCTATGACTGCATTAAACAAATATAAATCAACAATTTAATATATTAAATAGATAATATTTTCTTATAAATATTTAAACTAATGAAAAGATTACCATAGTCAATCAGCTTTTAGAAAAGCTTTTTGACCCCGTAGTGTGAGGGATGACTTGCTTAGCCTGGCTTGATGCATTCTTTCTTGAGAGATCCTGAAATAAATAAAATAAAATTTAATAGTAATGTATTCAATGTTATCTCCTCTTCATATACATGTATAAATGTAAAATGAGGTTAATATAATAATATATATTTAAATACCATCTGTTTCTCATCACGATGTCTGTCAACAAAAACTTTTCACTGTTCTTTGGGTACCCCATTGGGTAGCTTCTCATACATTTGTTGGACGTTCAATGAAGTATCGTTGAAATCTCTCCATAATATCCATTTTAAGTCTTTCCATTTCTTATCAAGATTTTTCAACGTCCACTTTCGTGCTATCACATCAGCAACTGTAAAGTGGAAAAACATCTGTATATAGAAATTCATTTTGAACATATTAATAATATGACATTCAATTACACCATAATGTATTAAAATTACCTTTATTTTGGAATCAAAAACTTTATTTTTCCAAATTGGAGGAATATGTATCTAATAATTATAAGAAATAGGAAGGGAAATGGGCTCCGCTGCCAGCTATCCTAGAATTTGGCCAAGTAATCTCGTGGTTTCATCCGTAGGGACCCCATATGAATCAAATGGGACAACTATCTTCTCTCCATTCATATTCCACACATCTGAAATTTTTATATTTTTCTCCATAGTTGCATTTTTTCATCTTTAATGAACAAACAATTAGTATAAAAAAGTGAAATAAGTTTATTTATATTAAAATTTGTATCTATAACAGTGACCCTCCAGTATGCCCGTGATGAACTAGAAGTGGCGCGCCACTGCCCCGTTGCTGAGGTTGCTGAAGGGGGATTCGAAGACTCAGCTTCTAAAAGGATGCTCACAGAGGGTGTGAGAGATGGTGTAGGGGGAGATGGTGCAGAGGGGCAGGCAACTGGTGGCTCAGATGCCGTAGGGAGGGAGACAGATGGATCGTCATCTGTCGAAGTAGTGGATGAAACAGTGTATCGCTTCCTCCTTGTAATTCCTATCATTTAATCAAATAAAATTAAGTTCAGAATATATATTTCAAAAAAAAATATGTAGAAAAAAATTAAAAATGATAATAGATTCCCAGTACTAACAAAAAAAATATACATAACAATGATAATGAATGACTACACAAATGAATCAAATGTATTCCACGACTATGAATCTCGTGGATATCTCATTAACCCATCATTGTTATTATCTAAAGAATTCCACTTCATATGTTCAGTGGTTTTCGATGACATGAATAATCTTTTCAATCGAGGCTTTAAAGTAAAGTAACACAAAAACCTTTGCAGGTGTGTTCATTTTCTTCTTCTTCATGGAAGTATGTTGATTCAGACTTCCAACATCACCCATTGATTGCCATCTAGAAAAAGAACATTTTTTTTCAATTCTGTCTACTTGAATCCTCTCGCCAATAAAGCATACAATCATTGGGACATGCATATATTTTTGTAATTCAGACCAAGCCTGTTAACAACGTTTTTCATATCATAAAAAGACTCAGGGATTTTTGCTTCAGGAAATGCATCACGCAAAAATTCCAATATCATGGACATTTTCTTATTTGTAATTCCACATAGACATTTGATATGGTACAACTTCAACCGAAAATAAAGTTTTGAATATTTCAAACATCCACTATACAACTCTTGATTTCCATCGTCAACTAAATCATGAAACGTATTTTCCTTAGTGAAGTTTTATCTTACATTTATCTCCACGGAATCAAGAGGAGGATCCAATGATATGTTACAATTTTGATCTGGTTGTGTTATAGTTTCAAAAATATCACTTGTCACGTTGCAATTTTTATCACCCTCATCTAGTTGTTCTGTTATGTTTTGATGTTGATAGTGGTGTCTTGTAGTTCCGAATGCATCATTTATGAGGTTTTGCATTTCATTTTCCATTGTCGATAAAGTTGGGAGCTCATTCTGTGGATTAACATCAGTGCTCAGCCTTTCTATAACGTTTGATTCTCTATGCCAAATCCAACACGAATATTGACCAGGGAATTGATTCAGTATTAAATGTTCATAAACTTTATCTCTCTTCAACTATATTCTAAATTTACATTTAGGACATGGACATCTTATTCTCCCTTCAACAGATCGATTGGAAATTGCAAAATCTAAAAACTCCTTCAAACCCTTAACATATTGAGGTGTGTTCCTCAGTAATATGATCCAGCTTTTATCCATGTATATCACAATGTGCCGACACAATATTAAAAAAAAATTAAAACACATAGTTACTACTAAATAGGGAAAGAGATTAATATATAATAGTTGAAAAAATATATAAATATGTTACATAAGGTTTTCCTATATAAATACATATGGTAAATCACCCACTAGAAAACCAAAGCATGCAAATTAAAAAGATCCATAAAAGAAGACGAGAACAATGATCCCATCCCTGTAGTTTTTTGTATGTCATGCTCCACCAAAACAGATGGACAAACTAATGATGCCATTAATTTGATATCACTAAGGTAAGGGCTTGATAAATCATATAATAATTGAATAGAAGTTAGGAATATGAAATGGAAACAAAATCTTACCTTAAATTAGTGGCCTCGAATTATGATTCAAAGAGTTGGGTATGGTCTGGGGTTGAGAATTTTAGAACACATGGGGTATCATGGTGAAGTGTTATGGGTAGCAACATGTTGTGACCCTATGTGTGATTAAATTTTTTAGATCTGGGGTAGATCATGGAACATCAATGGGGGTTGAAACATAATGTGGACCTCTGTCAGAAAGAAATTATAGTTGGCCCTGTGATGTTTTCCTTTTAGTATCTAAGTAGATAGGTAAGTATACAATGTATTATTTGACCCATTGGTGGGTAGTGGAATAACAAGGATATGAAAAATCCATGTCTTCTTTGATATATAGAGGTTGGGTTGTCTTCTTTGCTTCTCTTGGTCCTAGTGTGGACTGTCTTGGCATGGTAGTGAAGTCTTACTATGACAATGGAAATTGATTAGAATACATGGTTTGAATTGGATGTTATTGTGAAATGTATAAAGGGAAAGTTGAAGCATCCATTTGTAAACTCTTTTTAGGGTGTTACTAGTAAGAGATCATGTGGCCCATGTGAGTTAGAAATTGACCTTGATGGATTCACGAGACTTGATCACATGTCATGATAGAAGTACATGTAATCTAAAATGACCAAACATATACAATAGTGTAAGATTACGAAAACATAATATAGTGAGTCTTGAACATCTCAACTACCACAGCTCATGAAAGAGTAACTAAAAGATCACCCATTTAACACATAAAACCAAATCCAACTCAATTACATAATTTACATAAACCAATTGATCCCAAATTCCCCCAAAAATACCATCACCACAAAATCCAAAAAGATCATACCTTGTCAATTCACCAAACCAACCAAGTTATATGGGGAAATATACCAAAAAAACAAACATGTAAAAACATAATACAACATTTAAAGGAAAAAAATAATGATTTACACTCCATTTAGAGTTTGGTAAATATCCAAGAATAATAGAAGGAAATCCAAGGAGATTAATACACATCCTTTACATGGGACCATTAGATGTGGCATACATTAAATAACTCAAAACCAGAACCCAGCATGGTCTTGTATAAAAAATCAATAGTACCCAAGTAAATTGAGGAGAAAATCAATACACACCCCATCAAACTAGATTTCTTTTGAAAACCTTCCTTTAAAAATTCAATACACCCATAGAGAGGTGTCCTAAATCATTCTAAAGGAAAGATACCTTTTAATAACAGTACAAAAATTTAAGTTCCTAAAATAATTTTGAAAATTAAAAAACATTCAATTTTACCTACAGCTATAAATTCAACTTCTTGCATCTACTATTAGAAATTGAAAAAAACCTCTATCATTTAAACTCCCATAAAGGATAAAAAAATAAAATAATCCATAAATATTTTTTAGAACTACTAACTTTATTGATGTGAACAACAAAATTTATCTTTTTAATAGAATTCATTTATTTCAAACATCACCCCTTTTAAAATACAAACGACACTTTTTTCACTTCTAAATTGACCATTTTTAGATGTACAGTTTAAAAGGGTCAAATATACTTTTATAAATAAATCACCGACCATTTTTAAAACTAATATATATTTTATATTTCATAATGAAATCATCTAATTCCAAATAGAATTCACAATAAACAAATATATATTATAAAAAATTCTGGATTTATCATTTCAATCTAAATACATCTTTCATTATATACTCCTTTTTGAAAAAACTGTAATATCCAAAAAAAAATAACACATAAAAAAGGCATGCGATAAATCCAATAAAAATCCAATCCCTCTCAAAAATCACAAGGACCACATCAGATCATTTCCCTTTTCTATGAAATGATTTCAATGACCCTATAATGAAGGGGTCTAAGTAAAAAATACAAATGGGATACAAATTTATGCTAGAACTGGCCACATGGTTTGATGGGATGGAAGTTATTCATGCATTAATTTTTAAAACATATCTAAGATCTTGAGTTAAGTCACTGCCCCATTTATTAGGTTGTGTATACAAAACTGATTCCATTGATCCCATTTCCATTTTCACCATAAATCCAAGGAAACCCCTATGAAACCCAATAAAATTAAAATTGGGATCTATACACCATAACTAGTAATCAATATGAATTTTCAAATTCAATATTCAAATCTCAACAACCCATAGTGGCTGAAGTTCCATCATAATGGGTGGTGATCAAGAACTCGCTAATAAACTACTTCTAGAGTTCCAACAATAAAACTAACTCAATCAAACCCTAATGCACCCATATAAAAATATATTTCATTTATAACTTGGGTCCCTTTTGGGAAACCAATGTTCTGATACCATTTTTAATGAACCTACCCTGGATGAGTTGATATGTTACCCAAACCAATTTTCCATAAGGGATAAAGGGCATTCTTGATACCTATAGGATATAAACAAACTCAGGGGTATCAAGACCATGAACCTGAGAATGGTATAACCCTTATATGGTAATAATAAACAAAAGATGAATATATTAAAAAATAATAATTACAATTCCAAGAATTGGAATTCCATACAAATGAAAAAATCTTAAATGAAATAGATGAATGTTAAAATAGATAATTATTAAACAAAAATTCTTCTAAAAAAATAAAAATGAATTAAATATAATAGAAGTAGAACTTACACCTGGGAAAAATGGCCAACACAACATACCAAGGGAAAAAATAAATGGAACCTGAACAGATCTTGCATCACCACTAATGAACTGTATCCACTAAATATATACCACTCATCCATAAATGGTCCAAACTAAGAATCAATGAATAAAAAAATAACTATGAACCTAAAAGAGAAACCTAAGATCTACATACACCTAGATGTGTATGTATGGTGTGAACTAAACATGCCATGTGGGATCTCCCTATGGAATCTTGGAAATTACTTTTATAAAACATTTAATATGTTCTAGTTTGAACTAAAATATTAATATAGATCTTTGACCTCCGTGTAAAAATTAAACCATGTCATAATTCATTTCATGATTATAAAACACTCATCATTTCTAATTTAAAACATGGGTTGGAAAACTCACTTTCATTATACACTATGAAACATGAGAAAGAGTTCCTTTAAAATTATGGTTAAAAATCCAAGTCTTCTAATCACCCCACTTTTGATAACGCATTAAAAAAAGACCATTGATACAAAAACCAATGGGATTTTAATTTAATACCTCAATTTCCAAACCATTATATAATTTATTTTGAAAATAAACCAAAGGTGAACTCGATGGAAAATACAATCAATATCTTGCACCATGGTATCTGGAACAGAACATAAAATAATATCAGATACTCATTGGTTTCTCAAAATTGTCAACAAGGGGATAAAAACAATGCACAAAATTAGATACCCTAAAATGTACTAAAAATAAACATAGCATCTTGGGGAACTCAGTAGGTATCAATTACCATGATCTGAACTGACTCTGTGAACCCTAGTTCGTCACTAAAGAACATAACATTCTCAATATCCCCAATTAAATAGTCTTGACTTATAACCATCCTAGGAATTAAAATCTATTATGGCAACATAATTCAGCATGTAAGTTCTATGTTTCTATAGGGAGTGACCCTCTAGAAATTTCAAAATCCATAGTAGGATTTCAAATATATATATATAATACATAGTCTCATTGGACGCCCATGACTTATCAAATTGAGGTGAGAAAAATAGTAAACAATTACATGGATCAATTATGAATAATTTAAAATAAATTTCATCATGTCTCCGATGCACTTTCATGGAGAAACATAGAACTTATTTGAAACCATACCTGGGAGCTGAGCTAGGGCTTCGGGGGGTCGGCGGCAATGGGCAGCGAGGCGCGCTGATGGGCGGCGGGGCGCACTTATGGGCGGCGGGGCGCGCTTAGGGGCGGTGAGGTCACCAGCGGCACGGGTGGGGAGCCGATCTAGGGTTCGGGGCTCGCCGGGGTCGGGGGGAGAAGGCGACGTCGCGGGGGTCGGGGGGAGAAGGGGGGTCAGGGTCAGGTGGTGGGGGGAAGTGCTGACACTGTAAAAAAAGGGGGTTTAGCGGCGGTTTTTAATAAACCGCCGCTAAATGTGATTTATGTTGTAGTGTAATATCACACGAGTGAAGCTGGATAATGCTGTGTTGAATCACATGATATTAGTTTAATAAATAAATAAATAAATAATGAGATAATAATAAATAATATCATCAAATTAAGAGTTTTGACGTCTAATTGAAAAATCATAATCGTTTCATACCCGTTAAAGATTTATATCCTTCATTGTTTTAGTTTATCTAGAGAATTATGATACATTCTATCAATTGTTACTAAACAGAAAAAGGTTAAAAAATAAAAATACTTTTATAATATAAAATTCAGTCATCATGATAGCTCCATGTATGTTCAGCGTATCAAATAGTATTTAATAATACAAAATCATATGCAAATAGTTTGTTAGTGCCATATTGGCATATTATTTAGAAATCAAATATTCCTCTATAGGTGAAAGGTTTTCAGTGGCATGTTTTTCAAAATTGTCTTTCTTCAGTAGAGGTGCTTTGTAGCCAACACATTACTGATTCCAACATATGTCATTTATGTCACAGAGGGGAGGAGTCAAACACTCGTGCAATTCTATAAGGCGATAATACGACTTGTATTTGATAAAGAACTTGTCAAATCTCTCAGCCTCTTCTGTATGGGTATTCCTCTCTCTTTTTTTGTGGATTGAAATAGATTTTTAATTGAATATAATTTTCAGCTAGCTTATGTTCTCACATGGAACATTTGAAAAAAAAAGAGATGAGTTAATTGTGGATGAGTGTATTTCTAGCTTTTTGTGGATTCAACGCGCTTGATGAGCTTTGAAGGCGTGAAAGATAATGAATAATTGCATAGGAGGGAGGAATTTTGGGGATCATCCAATGAAATGGACAAGATCGGTGGCTTAAGATTAACGTTGATGCAATAATCTTGACTGGTTCGAGTGTCGCAATTGGTTTGTTTTTCTAGGGTTCTAACAATGATTTTATTTTTGGTGGCATTAAAGTGTCACGAGCTATTTTGAGTATCTCATTTTGCACAGGGTAAGACTGTTCTTCATGGGATCCGTACAATGAAGACTCTTGAGTTGGAACTCTTGTATTTTTTAATTTGACTGTCTCTAAGTGGTTTTAGCGATCTTCAATGGCTCAAATTTTCAAAATTCTCAATGACTCGTGATTGACCATATTTGCTTTGAGAGTTGAGGTATTCCATTCCACAAGTTTTTTTGGGGGGGCAGGGTTAAAAAGAGGGCAATAAGGTGGCATGCTTTATTACTCACTCTTTGTTGTTTGAGTGATCTGGTTTGGTGACCTCCTCTTGTCTCAATGTTTTGGTTTCATTTCGTAATTTTGTATATGAGCATAGTTCAAATCATAACATCTGGGGGTTAGGCCATTTATAGCTTACAACGCATGTAATGATGCAGAGAGGGGTGCAACCCAGATATATGGTGATGCAACGCAGGATGTAGGCAGAGTTTTCGGGCTTGGACGAAGGGGTTTTCGAAAAATGGAATGATGAGTCTTCGAGCTATTAAAATTGTAACGGATTGACTTTGGAGTGAATTAACCCTTACATATAGGTGTGATCTGACTTTATGGTCTGTGTTGTTTTCTTGATAATGGGTCTTGATCCTAGATTGTTTGGATTTGATGACATAATATATTATTATTTTCTTTGATAAAAAAGCTAAACCATATTAAATTATCTAATCATAGAATAAAGTTAAATTCATTTATATAATGCAATGAAATGGTTTTACGCATTAAACAAAATTGCGGGTTGATCACCTATAGTCCGCTGTTCTTTGAGCGCCTGGTTCGTCGAGACGTTGCATGCCTCTCATTCGTAGACACATAAAGCTCAAACCCTAATCCCTGGACTCGCACTTGCTATCAATCGTACAGTGTTGAGGGATCGTTGTCGATCACTCAATGGCCAGCGCCTCTGAGGTGAACCTTACAGTGGAGGCAAAGGTCGCGGAAGATTCGCTTTCGTCGTCGGGCAAGGACTTGGCTCGGCAGACCGCGGAGGAACTGGTTGCTAAAGCTATAGCTCCGGTTAAGCATGAGTTCCTTCGTCCTCCACCGATCAGACCTAGCACCGCAGGCAAGGATGCCAATTCCGGTACCAAGATTGCTTCGTCGAACTCGATCATGGAGAAGAAGTCCAAGCGTCAGCTCAAAAGGGAACGTCTCCAGGTAGATATATGATGCCCTTCCCTGATTCAGAGCGGGTCCGTGTTTAGGCATTTTTCATGCACTGTAATGCGCTTGATTCGTTAATAAGGTTTTACTGCTTCGGTGTTGGGTTCTACCTTTGATGGGCTTACATCCAAGAGTAACAAGCAATTATCTGTTATTTTGAATGTAACTCACGGGTAGTCAAATTTGAACTCCACTGGATGCTGGTGACTCTAATCCTGCCAAGCATTTGAAGCAGCCCGGGAGATTTGCTTTGGAATTTCAGGGGAATCATAATCTGCGGTTGTAGGATACTAAAACGTTGCGAAGCTAATTCGTTTAATAACATATGCAGTTGAGATTTTTTAGAGTTTGGAGTTTTCCAAGCCCGTGATGATTGTGAGTAGGAATGGCTATTAGTTTATCATGTATCATGCACTTCCTTCTGTAGAATTCACCCTTGCATGTGTGTACGGACAGATTTTGAGGACCTAGTCTTCTTAATTGTTTTAAGCCCGATCTTCCTGATAGGAACTTTCTACTTCCATCCCATGGTCATCAAAATTTTATATTTTAATGTTTCAGGAACAAAAATCAGTGCTACATTTATGTCCTGTGATAGCAAAGACAGGAAATGTTAGTTCCTGCCTTTACAGCAGTAAGTGCCGCTTCAGCCATGACTTGGATGGTTTCAAAGCTCAGGTAGTTCAATGTACATTGCTTCTTTCAAGTTGGTTAGTATTTTAATCATTAGAACTGTTTGATTGGTTACATCTTCTGAAATTTAGAAACCTGCTGATTTGGAGGGTAACTGCCCTTTCATGAGCGCAGAAGTACCATGTCCCCATGGGCTTGCCTGTAGATTCGCATGCACACACAGGGATTATATTTGTGGTGAAGCCTCAAATTTTCGGAACAATGAAATGAATGGATTGAGCAAAGATGTTCAAAGGATCCTGTGGAAAAATAAAATGAAATTCTCCAAGGCAGACTTCAAACTTAAACTTCTTGGGCTGACGGTATGATTAATTTCGATAACTATCCTTGAAAATTCGTTTGGTCCTTTATTATATCACCCACAGTTTTCTTCAAGTTACCTGGGTCTTATGATCATTCAGTACTCTGGAAACTAAATTAGCTGTTTGCTTTCCCACTAGCTTTTGGTTAGGCAATATATTCATTTTTAAACATCAATATGAAGAGATTTGAACCATGGAGGTGGGGGTGATGGGGAGTCTACCTGTGTGGGAATGGTTAGCTGAAGAAAATCCTTGTCAAAGGCCATGTAATTTATTGTTTTACTTCCACCTAGCTCACCTTGAACTAACCGTTTGAAGATTTTCCTGATTGAAATTTAGGCGAACTTTTCATAAGCTTCTAACATGATATTAAAATGCATGCCTTGACAGCATTCTAGTGTATTTCAAAAGCCACCATGAATAAAATGTAATATTTTATAATTATATGGCAAACAACATGGACTGTTTTTTCTCTTAAAGAGCAATAAATTTCTATCTGCATCTTAGCAACATGATCTGATCATCTTCTTCCCCCTTCTAGTCATTCTAATTTAAAATTTTCATGTCAAGTCTTGCTTTAAATGAGTAAGATCTGCTTTATCGGTTGATTTCTTCTTGTTCTGCCTTTAGCACAAGGGCAAGGCCAATTCAAAATCAGTAGAAGAGCAAGGAGAAGCTGAAGCTGCCCACCTGGTTAAATATTCGGAGTCATCTATTATGAAGTCTTCTGTTGATGAAGACCATTCCTCTGAAGCTGCTAATGATGTGTTGTCATCTTCCAAAGGGCCTACTGATGAAATCAAGCCTGGCGAACCTGCTAACTTAGTTAATCATGTGGAATCATCACCAAATATGATCGAAGAAGATAATGGGAATGGTGCATTTCTTTCCGATGAACGTGGTCCCCCTAAAAGAGCAAGATCTACAGTTGACAAAGAGTGCTGCTCTGATGGATTAAGCAGCCATCCTGTTTCGGTGGGGTGTGGAGACACTAATTCCCAGGAAAGAATGGAGGAGGAAGGCTGCAGAACAATTGAAGCAGAAACAAAAGCAGACAATGTTCTCTCAGAAACCGATTTAAGCCTAAAACAACACCCTCGTGAAAAAAAGCTTATTGATTTTAGGGGAAGGTTGTATCTTGCTCCCTTGACAACTGTTGGAAACCTCCCTTTTCGTCGGGTTTGCAAGCTGCTGGGAGCAGATGTGACATGCGGAGAAATGGCTATGTGCACAAATCTCTTACAGGTTTGTCCATGTAATCGCATTTAAATTATTGTCACAACTAGTATATGCACCCAATAGATGATGTAGACATGTGATAACATTGTGAAACGCACGGCTGATTGTCGCCTATCGACCGGTCAAGGTTCCGGTGCTCTGCTAATGTGTATAGCAACACTCGGGTCGAATCCTCGACGATGATACTTTGTAATAGTCGTTTGTTTTTAGTTAATTGTATTATGATTGGGGGTTTGTTTGCAGAGCTTATGAAATAATTTATGGATGATGTTTGATTTAACAAATTGATAAAGATTATGGTGAGTTCATCATTAGGTAGTTAAGCTTGTGATATCCTTGAGTTTTGCTTTATATTGCATTAAATTAACACCTATGTCACAAGATGATTTTGATCGGAATTCCCAAGTGTTAAAGCTTTAATCCAAGCCGTAACTTAACTTAGGTTTCTAATCATTACCATTACTTGTTTATGGTAGTGTATTTGTGGTTCCAATAATCCATGGAATCCACATATTAAACAAAACATGTCATTAATCCATGACATATAAAGTTCAACATACACAATATTAATTTAAAGAACATTCGTCGAGCAAAAGCTCTCAATCACTTAACATACCTAAATTATAACTCACCCCAATTAAAGATTTACCCAGCCATTAAAATGATTACTAATCTGGTTATAATGATTATGATGATAAATTAAGAAGATAAGATAAAGAAAGGGATAAGAAAAGATTTTTGCGTCGAACACACACACACACGAACGATGATGATAATTAAAAACGGATTTTCGATTGAATGAGGAAACAAAAGAAGGGAAGGGGATTCAACTGAATTTAAACTATTTTAAGAACATAAATATTAAACTACAGAAGGTGGATGAGAATAAGAGATATTGAAGAAGAAACTTGCATTAAAACAGAATTACAAAAGAAAGGACTTCCAAAATTACAAAAACGAAGAATACGAAAGTAAGTGAAAACAAAGAGAGAAGGAAAGGTCTCAAGTGAAAACTTGAGTATGACAGATCCTCCCAAGCTTTTGGCAAGGCTTTGGTCGTGCCAATATGTTCTCCTCTCTTCTGAAATGCCAACCCCTCTCAATGAGAGAAAGTGAGAGTATTTATAGCCCAAGGAGTGGACTGTTTGCATTCCCAATCTGTCCCTCCACTTGCATCGCCAAGTTGGCTATTCAGACAGCCGAATCTCGAGCAATCTCCTTCTTCAAAGTTGTAGATAATAAAGTTGGCCGACTACTCTCAAAATTTGGAGTCATTTGGACTTAAGGATCAAAAGTTATGTTCGGTTGATTAAACAAAGTTAAACTGTCCATTTCAATCCAGTCTTTTTAAAATCCAAAATGTGAAAGTTTTTGAATAGGAAGATGCCTTCAAATCCGAATGATTTTTTTAACAAAGTCGGCCGCCTATATCTCCTCTTTCACACTGCAAAATCTCAGCTCGATTGGATGTTTACATCATAAGATAGGTCATGCATACTATACTGATTTTAATTCTTGGTCAGAATGGTGGGCTGGATTTTAAAGCTTCATTTGGGCCCTTGTTCTTAGATTTGGGCCCTGAAATTTTTATACAAGACTCCTTGCATTGTCCCCCGAACTATGGTGGAGAATAATAGAATTTGGACTTCTGCATGTAGCCCAGTAAATCAATCTTCATGAATAGTCCAGTTTCTTCACAGATTCTTTGGTCTTGTTTGTGAGGACCATATGACCCTTCAAATGGCAGAATTGGCTCATGGTACCTTCTAATGAAATGTTGTATATTTAAAGGAGAATCCTACAAAACAAGAACCACACAATTTGGATCAGTATAGTGATAGTTATTATTAAAACAGTAAACTGACTCAATTGGACTACTTCTAAAAATGCTCAAAAATTATACTTAATATTAAAACATTAATATTTCACACAAATTATGCACATTTCATATAAAATCAGTAAAGAGAGTATATAATAAGTCATGAAAATATTAATAACATCACATTGGTTATGTGGATTGAAAAGCATTTAAGATTTATGTGGTGTTTCATATTAAACGTTTTATTTAATTAGCGGTTCAACATGTTTTTTACAATTTAGCTTCCTGGCTGGTATTTTGGGTAGACTGGCTGCACTTTTCAAGAAGAGACAAACTCGGCTTCTTTTTAGTTCTGTGCTTATGATTTATCTTTTTTGTGTTGCATGCTTAATAAGGTCTATTTTAAACTTGGGTGCAGTCAATAAGGTTTTTCACATTTTTGCATGATATACAGTAGCTGATTGCCATTTCCTCAATGCATGTGATAATGAAATTTTATTTCCTTTACTTACCTACTCATGAATTCTGGATGGCGTTAATTTACTTTTCATCAAATATTTTCTTCATCATAACATCTCCCCCTTCTCCTCCTCTTCCTCAATATTAGGGTCAAGCTTCAGAATGGGCACTTTTAAGACGCCATTCGTTGGAGGATCTGTTTGGCGTTCAAATATGTGGTTCATATCCAGACACTGTGGCTCGCACTGTTGAACTTATTGAGCAAGAATGTACCGTTGATTTTATTGATATAAATATGGGATGCCCTATAGATATCATCATTAACAAGGGTGCTGGCTCGGCTCTTCTTTCAAAGCCCATGCGAATGGGAAACATTATAAGAGCAGCTTCGGGCACTGTGGACACTCCCATCACAGTTAAGGTAATTAGTACTTGCTATATGTTTGAAGGTTGGCCTCAAACTGAATTGCTTGCTACTATTGTGTTGTACTTTTGTATTTTCTGAAATTATGGATTCTTGATTCTAATCTATCAAGGGCCTGTTTGGGATATTATTTTTGGGCTTATAGGGTAAGTTATTTTTTACTAACAAAAGTTAGGCAATTTCTTTGAAGAGCTAGGACATAGCTTCACAAAAAGTTTATTTGGAGTTTAGGAAAGCTGAAAAAGGAAATTCCTGAAACGGTCTGGGCACCGGTTCACAGATTGAACCTGGAGTTCCAGTCACTTTGCAATGCCATCTTTTCGAAAACCCATGCCACACATATTTTTGGAATCTTTTTTCTTGCATCTGCTTCCTGAATCAGTAGAAGATGACACATTATATCAGTAGTTCTTGGTTGTTTTAGGTGCGAACAGGCTTTTATGAAGGGAGAAACCGCATTGATTCATTAATCACAGACATTGGTCACTGGGGAGCTACTGCAGTGACCATACATGGTCGAACACGGCAGCAGCGCTACAGCAAGCTTGCTGATTGGGATTACATATACGACTGTTCCAGAAAAGCTCCCGATGATTTGCAAGTACTTGGAAATGGGGATGTTTTCTCTTATTTTGACTGGAACAGGCACCGGTCCGGTTGCCCCAAGCTTTCTTCTTGCATGATTGCTCGAGGGGCCTTAATAAAGGTATTAATGTAGCTGAACTTCAGCTTTGTTTTCATGGTTTACTGTTACGGTTTTGATTCCTTGCAGCCTTGGATATTCACTGAGATAAAAGAACAGAGGGACTGGGACATCAGCTCGGGAGAAAGGTTAAATATATTGAAGGATTATGTGCGTTTTGGCCTTCAGCACTGGGGTTCAGACACAAAAGGTTATCCACTGCAAAACCTTTTTAATATATCTTTGGAAAATGCAAGTGGGAAGTTTTTTTCGCCTTAGTTTTCTCTTATTGCCATGTGCAGGAGTGGAGACCACCAGGCATTTCCTGTTGGAATGGCTTAGCTATACGCACAGATACGTTCCTGTAGGGCTTTTAGATGTTATCCCACAGCGACTGAACTGGCGGCCGCCCTCATACTTCGGCCGGGATGAACTGGAGACCATGATGGCATCTGACTCTGCTGCTGACTGGGTATGTATTCACAGGGCTTGTTTGGTATATTGATTTAATTTAGATGGGAATCATTCAAAATATCTGTGATGCTGGTTGTCAGGTTCGGATATCAGAGATGTTGCTGGGCAAGGTTCCTGGTGGTTTTACCTTTTTCCCCAAGCACAAATCCAACGCTTATGATCGACCTGAAAATGGTTAATTTTGCGGCCTGTACTATGATCTGCAATTCTGTTATTTGAGTGAAGCATCAAAACAACGGCACATTATATAGCATTGCTCGTAGTAACCAAAATCTTACTGCTACAGAAACATATTTTGACATTAAGAGGTATCGTGGGAAGCACGAACAGCCCTGAGCTACGAAGCCTGTGAATCATACTACTCCGGCCGGGAGACGCAGCACGAGCTGCCCTCCAACAAGGCTCTTGACATAATAGTAGCAGAAATCAGCAAGTATGAAGGTTTGCACAATTTCGGAGATGAGGACCATGGAAGGCCACAGCCCGTGGCCCAGCGCCACCAGCAGACGCCCTCTAGTATCCAGCACCTGTTGTTGGGAGGGAATGTTTGAGAATTCATCTTGCAAGGAAATGGACGGCCCAAATGATATAAGAACAAACCTGAAGAACCCAATGAGCACAGCTCAAGAACCTTGCAACGCCCAATGCAAATACATAATGGGCTGTGAATGGTTCAACAATCTGAACAGGCCCAAAAAATCAAATGAAATTAGTCGTATTAAGCGAGATATATGAATATGTACAACCATGGTATACCTTGGTGTTCTGCATGACCTGCAATTGGGGTAACACCGAAACAGCTTCCAGATACACACAAAATGCCCAGAAAAACCTGTGGAGAATATGATGCGATGTTGAAGGATGAATAACCAAAGCCAAGACAGCACAGGGGGCCACCTGCAAGAGTAGATTAAATATGCAAAATCAGATGGAATCCCAGTGGCAAGAAATTCAAAATATAGAACAGAATTACTTTCAAACAGAAAACAAAAGAGCAACAAAAACGTTCATGAACTTCGAAAAACGACACAGCCAAAAGAAGAAAACAAGCAAAAAAACTCACCACAAAATATATAGAAAAATTGTCTTTCTCCACCATGTAAGAAGCCCTCAATTTAAAACGAATCATGTAAATGACCCAGAGAGTTGTTGCCAAGGTAGCTGAATCCAGTAAAGTGTGGATGTCAAATTCCATCACAAAACTGCAGTATAGCCTAACAGCTAGAAAAATAGCCGTCAGCTCCTGGGATTTGAGTGAGAGTCCTGCAAAAAATCCACCGTCAAGTAATGGATGCATGCATGGCTATTGAACAAACTAACAACATTCCAGAACGGAAAAACGATAAATGTTTAGAATAAAGAGAACACAGTGAAAACATTTTTCCCATGTTCGTTTTTCACCAAAAAGATTGCAGCAGTTCCATTTTTAATGAACATAATGACACACAAATATTGCATTGACAGTTACCATTCTCAAATAAAAATACATTACTAATAAAGTCTACAATATAGTGGCGACAAGGGGCCCAAGCACAAAGGCGCATTACGCAACGCACGGTGCATGACAATATTGATTAAATGCGCGTAAATGAAATATAAGCATAATATTAATACCAAATAATAACAGACAATACATAAGACATAAATATAAAATATCATGTCAACAGACCATATACATAAAAAACAAATAAAGTCAGCAGTATAACCTCATAAAATACTAATGCAAACAAAGATAAAAAACATGAGACATTTATTCTCTCATTATCACTCTTAGAATCACCAGACATCATCATCATAATCATTATTATCAAAACAAACATAAAAACATAAGACATCTAACAGTTGACCATAAATCTCAAAAAAAGAATAAAAAACACAATCAATTGGATAATTAAACACAACAACAGCCACCCGACATCCCAAAAAATAGAAAAATATATTAACAAATGAAATAGAAACAAAAAGTTGCGTGTAAGTAATTAAAATCTGAATCTACAATCAAAGAAAAAATAAAGCAGGAGGGTCAATAAAAAAATCAGGAAAAAATGAGAAAAAGGTCTGCTAGGGGCGTTGAAATTGCTCAGTCAATTCTCAGTCCAAGAAGAAAATAAACTAGGTTGGCTCACACGAAAGCACTAGAGGACACACAAAATACCAGTCCACGAAGAACAACATGGCTGAGAAGCGGGAAATTTGCACCTGCAAGGTGTTGGAAAGAGGTCACAGGGCACACATGCCTGGAGCATGTGGGTCTCACATTGGGAAGGAGGTTGTTGTTTGCTCGTTGGGTTCACAGGTTGGGTATAGGTTTTGGTAAAAAAAAGGGTAAATGTTGTTTGGGTTGGGCTATTTAAAAAGCCTGCCAGTTGGGAAAAGAGGAACTTTTAGATGGCGTTGTGACGCACGCAACACAAAACTGCCATGCTAAGCAATCTCAACAGGGTTATTGTGCATCCATGTGTAGGACGATGGAGGCTGGTGCTATGACACGCGCAATAGCACACCATTAATAACTATGTAGAAGGATGAATGGCTACAATTAACCAACAAAATCTAATCTCCAGAATGAGAGGGAGGAGTTTTCGCACAAATGAGGTCTCTATGAGGCGGGTCTTCAGTCATTGTGACTTGCCCATTTTAGCTTAATTTTGAAGCACACTGTATATTATTATTGGCCTACAAGAAATGCACATAACTCATGATCCATCGCATAAATCAGCATCGTTTTGGACAAATTTTATCACCTTTATGGGAAACAAAAAAATCCAAATCATTAAACCAGTGAAAAAAAAATCAGCCACCTCCAGGATCTTTTATGAAACTAGCAATAAAACAGAAAATTCATGGTAATCCCAAGCAGAAGAAGGAGACGAGACCATGGAATTATCAAGCAAAAGCAGGGGCAATCGAAATAAAATCAACAGAGACAAAATAATACAAAATCAGGAAAGAGGTGGTTTTAGATAAACTGTACCAAAATATATATATTTTCAAGTAAACTCGGGGAAAATCCTCCACAGGCCCTATACAATGCAGGTACAACCCGGCCTACAAAGGAGCAACACGCACAAACACCATGCTAACACCTTGGATTGGGGAAGTTCAAATCTTTCTGTGATATAATTATCATCCTTTAGGACCACCAGCTAGGAATGCGAGCTTTTACATTGTGTTTGGTGATATTTTAGTAAAAGAAAAAAAATGATTTGATAGTCTATAAAAGAAAAAAAGGAAAAAAAAAATGATTGTGATTTCTATTCTTGTGTTTGGATCAATAATTCAGTAAAAAAAGAGAAATGATTTGGATTTCTCTTCATCTTGTTTGGTGAATCTTTTTAAAATAAAAGAAAAAAAAATTCTTTTATGATATATGTAGAAGGATAAAATGAGAGAAACCCGAACCCCCCAAGGTGTACTCTCTAAAGGAGCCCTTGGGGTTATTTTATAATAAATAATTAAAACCACACCGGACCTCAAGTCCGATGTGAGATGCAGACTCCAACACTCCCCCTCAAGCTAGGTGAACTTAGCTTGAACACAAAGAAAAAAAACAAACCAAACCAATGAAGACAAAGCAATCAACAGACTGCAAACACTCCCCTTCAAGCTGTACATACCTAGCTTGACGACAAAACAAGACAAAACAGAATAAAAGATAAAGCTGCAAGGTTGTTGTTCCCCCTCATGATCGAAGCTCCCCCAGAGATAAAATTGAAAATTTAAAATATTAATAACCCTCCATAATAGCAAGATATAAATCCATTTCTCTCCATTTCTCTCCTCTTAACATTAACATTGTGTTTGGTGAGATTTTAGTAAAAGAAAAAAATGATTTGATATTCTATAAAAGAAAAGAAAGGAAAAGAAATGATTGTGATTTATCTCTTTGTGTTTGGATCAATAACTTAGTAAAAGAAAAGAAATGATTATCATTTCTTTCCATCTTGTTTGGTGACAATTTTTAAAAGAAAAGAAAAGAAACTGTTTTGGTACAAATGACACAAATAAACTTTGTTAAAAAATAACACATACGCACAAGATTAAAGAACATACTTACCCGAGATAAAAAAAAACATAGATTAGATCCCTATAGACACCACACCTACCACCATGTGCGTCAAACATCAACAATTTATGTCAAATGACACAAATATTTTTTTTAAAAAAAATGTATATTTGTTATCATTTTTATAACAAATCAAGAAACAATAATTTTGTTTTCAATCAATCATTATCTTTCAGATCACCAAAATTAGGTAAACATTAAACTACGAACATATATTAATACAAATTTTCAAATTTTAAATAAATTAAATAAAGATAATCAAAATTATTTATAAATTATTTATATTATTTATTAATTCAAAATTATTAATTCAAGATAATCAAAAATATTAATTCAAAATAATTATTAATCCAAGATAATCATAATTATTTATAATCAAAATTATCTATAACCAAAAGTATTTATAAATTATTTATGATTATTTATATACACATAATTATTTAAATCAAAATTATTTATATACAAATTATCGAAATTATTTATATCTAATTGTTATTATTATTTATAAATTATGTTGAACTTATTACTTATATTTGATTGTTATTATTTATATACAAATTATCGAAATTATTTATATCTGATTGTTATTATTATTTTGAAATAGAATGTCATAAATTATTTATATATGAATGTTATGATTATTTATAAATTATTTATCTGATTGTTATCATTATTTATAAATTATGATGAAAATCATGAAGTGGAACAACGTCACAACTTGAAATAATACCAGAGGACTGCTGCACTGACGGAGGAACTGTCAGCTTGAAGGGGAATGGTGCGGCAGTGTGGAAATAAAAAGCATGGACCTCACTCTTTATATAAACAAAAAAGTATAATATGGTAAATTTAAAAAATAAGTCAAGAAGGCGGAACATTTCTGTTCGAATCATCCCGATTTTGGGATGATTTGTAATCAAGGGAAATCTCAGGTGGGGGAGAAATCGGGTTCTCCCTTTTCCACGCTTCATATTTCTCTCCCTCCAATTGACCTCACGTTGCAATCGCCCCGATTCTTTTCTTTTCCGCCCGATTCAGTGGTGGCAAACGAGGGCCGACTCACCAAATGTCACAAATCTATTTCTCCATTCAATATCATTTATTTTCATCCATACCACTCATGCCAAACTAGCTCTTATTTTGCAACTATCACTATAACTTCTACTACTATAATTATCATTCAATTTCCTTCTCTTACCAGGATTGGGAGCTACCACACGAATAGGAGAGCGGAAACGCGATAGAGAGGAGATTTTAAATTAGGGTGAAAAACAAGGGTGCCCTAAAATTTGGAAGGTAGAATTGGGCGATTTCTTACCGGCGCAGGTTCGCTCCTTCATCAGCTTGTAAATGAGGACGCAGATTCCGATGGCGTGAACCATCTCGGCCGCTACGAAGAGGTTGTCGTGATCATGGACAATGAGGCGAAGCAAGACCAGGGTGGCCATGCCCGACACCACGGCGAGGAAGGCCTTCACCTTGGGAGGCTGTCTCTTCACCCATGACGACACCGCGTATACCGGCCTCCTGGGAGCCCTCATGGCAGTTCCTCTCCCTCGTCTTCCACGCAGAGGTTCTCTCGATGGATGAGGGTTCTGGGAGAGCAGTGCGAAATTGTGGAGGTGACGGTTGTATCGTCGGGGAATTTCTGGGTTTTCTTTTGTCCTGCCGCTGTAATTGCGGCCATCCGCCGGCCTTGCCTGAAGATGTCGGTTCAAGCGTCTCCCTCGCCATTATTTACAATGTAATAATGTCAATAAAAAAGGATGCAATATCAACTGAGGATCAAAATATAAGGACCTCCCACATTTAAAAATTCATAATCGTTTTGGTCCTTTGTTGATATTTTTCTATGTTTTTTGTCCTAAACTAATATTAACTGCATGTTTTAGTTCTAAATCGTCATTTTATCATAAAAAAATAACAGTTAATCTCAATTATCCATAAGGGGTGCGCTTCGCTAGGGTCCCCCCTGTCGCTGCCTCTCTTTCCTCTGCCTTGGGTCGACTTCGGCTTCTCCTCAACGCTTCTTCGTGGCGATCTCGGTGCGGTTCCTCCTTCAGTGGCGGCATCAGTCTTCGTGGGCTCGGGCGTCGCGGCTATCCTCACCGTTTGCTGACCTGTTTCACATCCTCTGCCTTCTTCGCTGGCTAGGGCTTCTTTGGCTGCACAGTGAGATCCAACGGTCGAGTTTCAGCTATGATGTTTGAGGTTTGTCGTCTCGGGTGTCGGTTGGGAGTGCGTGAGGTGGCTCACAGTGGTCTCTGCGGCTGCTGTGAAGGCGGCGATGGGTTGCGGTTCTAGCTTGCGGCGGGGCTTCTTCCGACGTGGTCTGGCGTTCGAATGATTTGTGGTGATGGTTTCTGTTTTTGTTTTTCTGTCTGTGTGATTTGGATCTGGATGTGATTGTGCCTACTGTGTGATTTCACAGAGGAACTTGCGGTGTGGGTGGTTCTGTGATTTGATTTTTGTTTCACATGTGATCTCTTCTTGGTGGTTTGAATTTCTTGGTGGTATGAATTTCTTGATGTTGTGTTGCTGTTTGGCCTATAGTATGCGGTTCAAGGGTTCATGATTCCAGATTATCTTCAAAGACTGCTCCAGATGAGGTTTAGAGCTGCAAGTTTTCATCAGACTTATGCGATTCGGTTTTGGATGTTTGAGAGGGTATGACCTTGGCCATCGGTACCAATCCGTCTTTGTACGGGACAGCTTGCCATGCAGCGTTGAAAAGGTGGAAACTGGACTTAATGTTGTTTATGCTGGGGAGAGGCCTTCCTTTGTTGTTTGATTTGGTTTTTTGGCTTTTGGACTGTTGGGACTTAGTTTGATGTCTTAAGTCGTTGAAGTCGTATTTGGTTCCCCCTCGGCCCTTAAAAGGGGACTTATGATAATAAAAAGAAATTAATTTTCAGTTAGCATAAAAATGTAATAAAGTGGGGTCCTGCCATAATCATCGGGTGAGGTTCGTAGAAATTTCATGTTTGTGATGGCCATATCAATATATCATATGGTGCAAGGGAAAATAGTAATGGGAAGTGGTTTCATAACAGTCACATCATAATTTTTTTTGAAAAAATATAGAAAATATATGTCATCTATGTGATAAGAAATGACACTTGTTGCACATAGGTTGTATACCCAAACATCATGTTCACCACTGTCACTAATCATTGAATGGAGAAAGGGAAAAAATTGGGTATCACTATGTTGTTCAATCCATTAACCATGATAATAGTATAAGAAACTTCAATATCTCCAATCTTTTTTGTACATCTTTGAAGTTCTCTTAGGATCAATATACAAGATCATTGAGAGGGGGAGGAGGTGAATCAATGATCACGTTTTCTTCAGAAAAAAATTTCTTAATCTCTTAAGGAAACTTTCTTAACCTTTGAAAATTTATTAGAGTTACGATTCACTCAAATATAAATCTCAACCTCACCTTTGATATGCAACAAATATAAAGAGAGAACATAACACGATATTTACAAGATTCGATACAAAAACACACTCCTTGCCATGTTGGATATCCCCACCAACATGGATTATTTTACTATCTTTCTTTCAGGAATACAAAGACACAAGCATCAAACGGTTCTACACCCCATTAGTCAATTTTCCTACTGTAGTTGGTTATACCCCCAACTATTCTTTTCGTATCCTCTTCCTTCATAGCTAGTTATACACCCTAACAAACAAGCCTTTTCAACAACTGATTATACCCCCAGTTACAAGCCCTTTCCTTCTTCTTTTCTGGTCCACTTCATAAAGTTCTTCACTTCCTTTGCAAGCTAGTTGAATAAACTTTACCTATGTATAAACTTCAAGATCTTCAATCTGTTGGTCTTAAAACTTCCTCTTGGTCTTTGGTAGACCTGGATATGCTCAATTACATATTTTCCCAAACTTTGTTAGGAAAGCTTCCCCAAAAAATGTTCTTCCGTTCAACCTCTATTCAGCAACCTGTGTTCAATGGTCTCCGTCTGATTCTCCTCAGTGTGCTTCAACCAACATTGCTATGTTCAGAGAAACTCAGACCGATGAATTTGTCTGATAGAGATTCGTTTGATGGAAGTCTATCCGATGAAGCAAATTTGACCCTATGCACTTTCCTGCTTCAACTGAGTAGGAACTCAACCGACAACTCATAACTTCTCCTTCGTCCGATGGATCTATGTCTAGTACTCTTCTTCAACCTGACAACAAACTCAGTTGGAAACTCAACCTGTCACAAAAACATCAGAGTGTCAGCCTTTTCTTATGCGTTAACAATGTCTGAAGTACGTGTGTACTTTCACCTCTTTATTTAGGCGCTCCCAGAATAGAATTGGCAGGAACTCAATTTTACTTTCCCACTCACTGAAATTCCAATTCTGAATTTATCACTCATTCAAATTTCATTCAGTGCTTCTAAAACTCTTCTAGAACATTATCAAATACTCCTGAAGCTTCTTGAATTCTCCAACATCTTCAACCTTCTTTGAACTTCCTTAAACATGGTGTTAAGAAACTCTTTCAAAATTCCTTAAACTTAGAAAGATATCAAAATTTGAATGAAAAACTTCATCATCAACAAATTTAAGGACCTTAAAAATTTTATGCAAAGCTCCTTAGAATTTCTATGTCCAGTGTTTTTCTATCCGTACATATTTTTCCAATGGTACATTCTCAACTTTCTTCATCTGATGAACTCAAAAACATTCATTGTCTGATGCACCTTCATTCAATTTCCCTTTATTAGGAAACCTATGACTATTAAGCTCAACAAACCTCTGTCTGGTGGATCTTCATACACTACCTCTGTCTGATGATAGTTTGTCTGATCCCTCTGATATCTATGTTAAACTTCATACACCCTTTTTATGATTGGAGCGTCTTCACAAACCTACATTTGATGTCTATGGAAAATCTTAGTCCAATAGAAGTTTGTTTGATCACCAAACTTCACTTCTACACTTTACTTCAGCTCAATCTTCATACACTACTTGAATTATTCTTCTCAGAATGTTCATCCAGTTACATCATGAAATTCTGTACAATGTATGTCCGTTTGATGGATCTTCATCTTATAGACCTGATCCATTGACTTTCCTTCAACACTGGTTTTTATAACTTCTCAACTTCATACAACTATAATGGACTTCTTAGAATTTTCCCATCTGATCTTCCTTTGGATCTTCAGTTGGAACTTTGTACCACCATTTAAATTACAACTTCTCCACCTTGGTACTTTTATCACAGTCTTCTCCCCATTTTTTATTCTTTTGTTACTTTTTATTTCTTTCTCATTTATCGCAACCATAAAAACTCAACAACGAAAACTTTGACCGGTTATGTTGGTCCGATGATCACTGTAAAAAATTCCTTAAAGAAAGTTTTTCTGAATTTGCTTGTCCAATTAGTAACTTTGTATTTTTCTCCCCCTATGCTTTCAAGTACACAAATTCAGCACTTTTTTACAGTGCCAGTTTTCTTACGAATTCTCTGTATAATGAGTTGCAGCTTTGTACATCTGGTAAAAGTTCATTTGGAAATGTGTGTTTGAACTTTAGTTTCTATTCTCTTTTAAAAACTCTGCAATTCTAGATCTACAAAATTCTTACATAATGTTTGTTCGATTTTGTTGTTTCGGAAAATCAACTCTTCTAACAAAATGTTTTTCTAGAAAACTAAAATTTGTATGATCGAAAAATTGGAATTCTCTTTCCTTCTAAAAACTCAGATTATATCATAACCGCCTTTATGATGTTGGAAACTTTGATCGAACAATAAAGCATTGTCTAATTTTTTAAGGAAATTTCTTACTTTCCTCTATAAGCAAAGTTACTATAACTTCTTTGTTTGGAAAGTGTGTTTGGAAATCTGTCTTCCTTAAGAAACTATCTTATGCCACTTTTTAAAGAAATTTTATCTTCTCACAAACTTTACCAACTTTCTCCATCAACTTTAACATCCAAAACATATTGATATACCAAGAAAAAATGCAACCAAACCCACTTTGGGCCTAACAATCCCCCCCTTTACGTTTGTTGTCAATACCATAAAAAACTTGAAACATATTCAACATCAATATGTGTACTCAACTTTTTTTCTCCATATGATGTTTACATATTCCTACCCCTATTTTATTCTCCCCCTTATTGACAATCAAATTTAAAGGGGCTATTTCAACTTATCTTTCTTTATCTCAGAATCTTGAAAAATTTATTCAAGAGGAAAGTAGCATCACATGATTTTCTTAACAAAGATCCTTTAACTAAACAACTCTAAGTCTACGTAGGCGAACCTAATGTAGAAATCAAGATTGAATAATTAAGGCAGTCAATGTTGTCCATAACACAACTTTTATGTTATACTTTACTTAATCTTATTGTAACATCTTTATATATGGGGAAATATGAGAATTTTTTTTAAGGTAAATCCTACACCCATATGAAAAAACATATCAAAATAGTTCAAGTGTCTAAACACCAATTCAAAAACATCTCATATTTCTTAACATTTTTTAAGAAAATTCTGATGCTTATACCTCAACTTCTTCATCTTTATGCCCCCTAAAGGGTAGCACATCATCTTTCATCATGGTTGGAAAAGTTCCATGATGGATATTTTTCTTTGTTGTAAAACTTCTGTAGCACTCACCCAACTTCCTTACTCATTCTCCTTCAATTACATACAAGTTAGTAAAAATAAAAAAGTACATTGGGAATCAGGAGGAAGATCAATAGTTACTTAAAAAAAATTTTTAGACTGAGAATATTCTCTCAATCTTGACTTCTTCTTCTTCTTCTTGGATTTATAATTGTATATACTTTCTTCCTTCTATTAAACCTTCTAAGGTTTTGAAATGATTTTTTTCTCATTTGTAGAATCTTTAGATGAAGATGTCAACTTTTCTTCAGTATTAGTAACATTTTTGTTACCTTTAGTTTGTAACATCCTTATCAATATTTATTCTTGGGGTTATAGGATAATCATACAAGTTTTAGTAACATTACCATCTTGATAACATCTCTTTCATTTATTTTGAATTTTCAAATCTCTATATGTTGATAAATTTTTATCAATTTTTTTCTCATTTTCAGAAACTTTTTTCTTCCCTTTTTCTTTAGTAGAATTTTGTGCTTCCTCCAACTTTCTATCTAGGTCCATTTTCTCTAGACAAATAACTAAGCGCTCTTTCTTTCCCTGCTCAAATTTCATAACCTACCCAACTTTATTAAATTGATTCCCTTGCTCAACCTTCTTCAACTTTTTATTTTTCATTGTTGAGGTTTTAACATTATTTATTTTATAAACTTTCTTTTTTTCCTAAACTTTCCTTTTTGGAAAGTTTATTATTCTATGATCAATATATCTCACACTTTATTCATACTTATTTCCTAACCGAGAGATGTTGTACCAACATGAATAATCTATGTGTTCAAAAACTCCATAACACCAGTAGTGACCTCTGAATCTTGATCTTTCAGACTAATAATAAAACTTCTTTGAACTTTATTGTTGTTTTTTATTTACAAACCATGTGAAACTTTTCTCTGAGAGATACTTCCTTGAATAATTACACTCTTTCTTAGTGGAAGATGATTTCTCACAAATCTTGACTTTTGAACTTGCAGTGTTAGTAAAAACATATGTACATTTTTATTGTTCATGAATAAAAACAACCTGCTTATGTGATTTTTTTCACTATCTTTAGAATTTTCACCCTTTACCTCAATTTATTTAGTGATGTATTCTCTCATCTTTCTTAACTCACTTTTTTTGTAAGAAACACTGATTGTGTTTCTAACAAATCTTCTTTCTTTTCAACCAAAATTTCTTTAAGAACATTTAGCATTTTTTCAAATTCATCCAACTTCAACCTATTGTGATCACTTTCTTCAACAAGTATAGTTTATTACATGTTGGGATTATCATGCCCAAATAAAGTTTCATCATAAATTTTTAGTTTTTTCTCAATATTACCAATTTTAATTTTATAGGCGCTAATAAGATTGAGGTTTATCTCCTTCTTTGTTTTCGATCACCATTCTCAAAAGTTATTTCATGAACTTATTTCTTCAACTTGTTTTCTTATTTATTGAGTTTTGAATTTTGATCAAGTGCTGTTTCTAAGATCTCTTTTAGAAAAATATCAATTTATGTTACTTATTCACCATCATCATCACTTCTTGATGAATCATCTTCTTTTCTAACTCGATCAAAGAAGTTGTGATGACAAACAAATTCACCACTAGATAAATAATCATATTGCTTTCTTATGCTTAAATGACTCTTATTTTTTTATTACAAGGAAATTTTTCCTTATGTTTCTTCCACTTATTTTTCTGATAATTTTTATCATCTACCTCTAACTCAGTATCTTTATGCTTCTTCCTAGGAAAATTTTGTGAAAAATGACCTTTCTCATTACAATTATAACATTTGATAGAAAACTTACACTTTACTTTCCATCTTCCCTTGTTATATTTATTGGAAAAAGAGGAATGATAGTGTTGAGATCCTATGCTTCTTACTCTGCCTCTGAATCACCTGATTCTTCTTTAATTTCCTTATTTTTTTTTCTTTCGATAAATCTTTGAAGTTTATTTCATCCTCAATATTTTTCTTGAAAACACTTGTTTTCCTCATCTCACATTCCATGGAATAATTCGAATTTTATTTAGAGATAAATATTCATGATATTCTAAAGATGATACTTTGACATAAAATCTATCGAAAGTTTTTCATCCTTTTGTTAACAATAGTAGAATCTTATAGCTTCTCACCAAAATCTCTGATGTTGTTGAATATCTCATTAAATTTTGTAACGTATGTATCAATAATTTCTTCATTATCCATATTAACATATTTAAACTTGGTTCTCCATATTCAAAACTTCACTTACTTAAATTTATCATTTCCTTCATAGCTACTTCTCAACTTATACTACATTTTATTAGCCATTGGAAACCCTATAATCTTTGTATAAACATTTTCTGTAAGATCCATCAACATGGAATTCTAAGATTTTCCATCATTCTCAACATTTTTATTATTGATAGCTATAATAACACATTCAATGGGAGGAAATCCCATGGTTTCAACATCTCTAACTTCAAGGCCAAGAGATAGAAGATAGGGTAACATCATATTCTTCCAACTATGATAATTTCTTTCACCATAAATAGGAACATGCCTTCTATTCATTGAATTGAAATTCTCTATTCTCAGAGTTGGATCTTTGAAAGGAGAACTACGATCTGATACCAATTAAAGTTCCCTTAGGATCAATGTATGAGATCACTGACAGGGGGAGATGTGAATCAGTGATCACTTTTTCTTTTATAAAAAAGTTTCTTAACCTTTTAAAGAAACTTTCTTAACCCTTGAAAACCTATTAGAGTTACGATTCACTTAAATATAAAACTAAAGCTCACCTTTCATATAAAACAAATATAAATAGAGAGCATCACAAAATATTTACAAGGTTTGATACAAAGACATACTTCTTTCTATGTTGTATATCCCCACTAACATGGATTATTTTACTAAATTTCTTCTAGGGATACAAAGACACAAGAAAAAAAATAGTTCTACACCCCAAAAATCAACTTTCCTATTATAGTTGGTTATACCCCCAACCATTATTTTCAAATCCTTCTCCTTCAATACTCATTATACACCCCAACAAATAGTCCTTTTTAGAAACTAGTTATACCCCTAGCTATAAGCTCTTTCCATATTATTATTTTTTGATCCAATTCAGAAATTTCTTCACTTCCTCCACAATCTAGATGGATCAACTTTACTTGTGTGAAAACTTAAATATGTTCAACAACCCTATTAATATTTTTTTGGTATCAAAACTTCCTCATGATATTTGGTAGACCAAGATATGCTTAATTACAACTTTTCCCAAACATTTTTAGAAAATTTTCCTCAAAAAACAACCGTTTGTTCAACCTTAGTTTGGTAACCTCTGTTAAATGGTATCCATATAATTTTCCTCCATCTAATTATCCTCAATTGTGGTTCATCTATCCTTTCTATGTTCAGAGAAACTTAGTCTGATGACTTTATCCTATAGAGCTTTGTCTGGTGTAACTCTGTCTGATGAAGCAAATATGACCCTATGCACTTTCCTACTTCAAATGAGTAGGAAATCAATCATCAAGTTACAAATTATCCTCTATCTAATGAAACTCCATATGATAGAACTTTGATTGAAGTTACTTTATCCAATGGATCTTTGTACGATACTATTATTCAACCTAAAATCAAACTCAGTTGGAAATTCAGACTATCATAAAAACATCAGAGTTTCAGTATTTTCATACATGTGAATAGTGTATCAAGTATGTGTGTACTTTCACCCCTTTATACAGGTGATCCCAGAAGAAATTTTTTTGAAAATAAATTTTACTTTATTACTCACTGAAATTCCTATTCCAAATTTCTCACTTATTTGAATTTCATTCAGTTATTCTAAAACTCTCTTAAAACATTTTCGAATGCTCCTGAAGCTTCCTGAATTCCCCAGAATCTTCAACCTTCTTCAAACTTTCTTAAACATGGTGTTAAGGAACTCTTACAAAAATTCCTTAACCTCAAAATTATATCAAAATTTTAACGATCAAATTCAACATCAAAAAAATTTAAGTACTTTACAAAGTTTGTGTAAAGATTCTTAGAATTTCTCTATCTGGTGTTTGTCTATCCGAAAAACTTTTTCTAATGGTACATTCTCAACTTCCTTCATATGATGAACTCACAAACATTAATTTTCCAATGAACCTTAATCTGGTTTCCCTTTGTTAGAAAACCCCCAAATATTAAACTCAACATACCTATTTCTGGTGGATCTTCATACACTACCTCTTTCTAATGATAATTTATCTGATCCCTTTGATCTCTATGTAAAACTTAATACACCTTTTTTTTGGTTGGAGAATCTTCAAAAATCTACATTCGATGTCTGTGAAAATATCCATCTGGCAGAAGTTCATCTGGTGACTTTTTTCGATCAGTAAAATTCACTTCTCCACTTTTATTCAACTCAATCTTTATACAATACTTGAATTATTCTTCTCAGAATGTTCATATAGCTATATCATGAAAGTTTATCTGATATATGTCTATCTGGTGGATCTTCATATGATGGACTCGATCCTTTGAATTTCCTTCAAAACTACTTTTCATAACTTCTCAAATTCATGAATCCAACATAAACTTTTTATCTTTTTCCCATCCAATCATGTATGTCTAGAATTATATGTCCGATCATCCTACAGGTATTTAGTTAGCACTTTGTACCCCCATTTAAATTACAACTTCTCCACCATGTTACTTTTATCAAAAACTTCTCCCCATTTGTTCTTATTTTGTTACTTATTATTTCTTTCTCATTACTCACAACCACAAAACTTAGCAACAAAAACTTTAACCAATTATGTTGGTTCAATGATCAATGTAAAAAATTACTTAAATAAAGTTTGTCTAACTTGTTCTGTCTAATTAGTAACTTTTTACTTTTCTTCCCCCTACGTTTTTTAGTGAAAAAATTCATCACTTTTTCACATTGCTAGTTTTTTATGAATTATCTATCCAGTGATCTTTATCTTTTCTTTTTCAGTAAAATTTCATCCAAAAATGTGTGTCAAGACTTTAATCTCTCTTCTCTTATACAAACTCTATACTTTCAGATCCAAAGACTTATTACATAATTTTTTCATGTTTTTTTCTCCCAAAAACTCAACTCTTTTGAAAAAATGTTTTTCCAGAAAAATGAACTTTGTATGAAAAAAAATATTGACTTCTCTTTACTTCTAAAAACTCATATTGTATCATTAATTTCTTCATGATGTTGGAAGTTTTGACCGAACAACAAAGCATCATCTGATTTTGTTAAGAAACTTTCTTACGTTCCTCCATAAGCAAAGTCCCCACAACTTATTTGTTTGAAAAGTGTGTTCATAAATCTATCTTCCTTAAGAAACTATGTTATGCCACTTTCTTAAGGAAATTTATCTTCTCAAAAATTTTACCAAATTTCTCCATCGACTTTCATATCCAACACATATTGATATATTGACAACAAATACATCCAAACTCACTTTGTTCCTAATAATCTTAAAAGTGATGAGCATATTAAAAAAATAAAATTTTTAGTGACCTATGATACCATGTACATATATGTCGATGGGAGATTGAGTTGAGTTAGAACCATGGGTGTTTTTTGTTTTAAGGTTCAAACTTGAAATTCAAGGTAGAAGGATAGAATTGGGTAAATCTTTATTGATGATTAGAGGGTTATATTGGAATTTAGAGGCCCGAGTGAGGGCCGAGAGTAGGTGTCATATGCAATAAATTGTTGTAGGTGGATTACTAGGCACCATATCGAGGGTCATCGAGTACCCAATAACCCCATTTTTTAATTTTAATTAAAAATTTGATAAATATTTTAAAATTAAAATTTATCACTCTTTTTCATTCGACTGACCCAACATCATATAGGGAGATCCCTTATCCCTTCTTCCCTATTTCCACCAGTTGAAATTGGATCCCTAGAACAAAATACTATGTACATTCAATTACCATTATATTCATAGTGTTGAATATTAATTAATATCTTATCACATATTGATCGTTCTTTTGTGTGATAATGAATATGATAACGTTCTTATACTTATCACACTAAAAAAGTCACGACAGTTCCCCACTATGATGAGAACATAGAAGTTCTATGATAGTATTCCTAAATATATATTCTATGTTTAGATGATATCATTTGACGAGACACAAATGATACAGGCTATCGGGTGTGAAGACTCATAGGAATTTACTACATTTTCTAATGGTGCAAGACTTTAGTAATCTCAAGAGAAAAGATTATGAGAACATGACCTTAAAGATTCTAGGCACATCAAAAGTTCCTTTTATGAGTGATAAATCAAAATTATTTCAACTTAGAATTTTACAAAACCCAAACAGAGGATCTTTCATGTTAAATCTATAATTAATTTATTTAAGATCGAAAGAAATGGTCACCTCATCTTAGAAACTTTCTTCAATGAAGATATTGTTGATTCTCTAAAGCCCCCATTTTCAAATTACCTTTATTGTGATTTAAGGATCCAAGTGTAGAATCCCTCTAACAGTGATCCACACATACTCATTTGATCTTCGAACAATGTCAATTGATTTTTGGGTGCTAGCATAGTGAATCAATTATCGTGCATTGTTTGTGTTAATCGCTTGTAGTTCCTTTGAGATTGAAGTAATCTCTCTGGCACTTCTTATTCTTGTGAGGAATAAAGGAGGAGTAATGGAGAGATAATTCCATTATACACAATGATTCTCAAATCTTTATCAACCATACACAATAGATATAACTATCTATTTATAGATATAGATTTTAAGTTAAAATATTATTTAGTTATGAATCGACCCTTAAATAATATATTAATCATTATTAAACACCATGTCATATAATAATAATAATAATAATAATAATAATAATATTTTATGGCATGCACTAACTCGTGTAATGATAAATATTATTTATCAGCTTGAAAATAAATATTCATCACCAAACATGATCTTAGATCGCTCCAATTCCTCAACATTTATTGAATACCCAAATACATACTTAATTAAATATTTCATTCATCAATAAATAAAAAAATATTTTGTTTAAAATCCTATGAATAAATATCTATCAAATATTCATGTAATAAAATAAATCATTTATCAATTAATAAATAATTATTTATTACCTTGTGAATATTACCAATCAATAAAACTTGAATAATATTATTCATCGGTCTTAAGAATAATATTTATTCTAATAATTAAATTAATATAGAATTTAACAGAGATCAATAGAAACACTTAGTGTATGACCCTATAGGATACTTTGAAAAAGAATCTTTCTATTTGGAATCAATCTAAAAAATGATTATTAAACAAAAGAATGTATCTAGGATAATTTAAATTATCCTAGATACATTTATTTTTTATTATTTTTATTTTATTTAATTCGATGAATCCATTTTTTTTAAAAAATACCTAAAGTTAGGGATTTTTCAATAGGTAATGTGACTCCAATACCCAACCAAAGGGCAATTACTGTACCAATTAAAAATATAGTTGTTTCTACTATACGGTGATATGGATTTTGGAATTTATTAACATTCTCTAAAAAAGGTACTGTGAATAATCCCATAGGTACTAAAACAATTAAGAGAACACCCAAAAATTTATTGGGTACTGTACAAAGTATTTGAAATACGGGAAAAAAATACCATTCTGGTAATATTTCCAAAGGAGTTGAAAATGGATATGCTGGTTTACCTATCATGGATGGTTCTAGAACTGCTAAGCCCACATTATAGGAAATTGTTCCTAGAATGAATACTGGAAAAATATATAAAAGATCATTAGGCCATGCGGGTTCTCCGTAATAATTATGTCCCATCCCTTTAGCCAATTTGGATCTTAATACAGGATCATTCAAGTCAGGTTTTTTTGTTATTAGGATAGGTTAATTTTTTTTATAGATCCATCCCCCCTCGATGGAATTGGACATGAAAATTTTTCATCATCCGGCTCGAGAAATAATTAAAAGAACATAAATGGAACCATAGTCTAACATCTAACAAAATAGATTCAATTAATGTAATATAGATTTCATAGTTCTATAAAATGGTTCTATAAAAGTTTGACCGGATTATCCTTTTTTTCCATAGTTACCAAAAAATATGGAATTAAGTTCTTATAGATAAATACTCAATACCCCAATGGGCTTACCAAAATGAATCACATGATCAAGCGCTTTCTGGGTCGTCTCAAACCTTGCATGATGTTTATCCTCAAAATTTGTAATTTTACATACAAAGGATTTACTTGTTACTAATAGTATATCTCATTGAGCCCATTTTCTTCTTTTCCTTAGATACCTTGTATCACTCTGATCATTTAATAGATCGAGTCAATGCAGAAGAAATCAATGCATTTCCATACGATACTAAAGTGAATATATAACATCATCTGTAGATTATGTCACCACATCACTGATTGTACTAGATATTACGAAGCCTTTTCATACACAACATGATGTTTTAGATTTTCTCATAGAAAATATTCTCTTCAAGTGAACCGGTCTCAGGCTTTTCGCGGTGGGTGAAAAAGAACATGTTTTTTTAAATGAAAATGCCACCCCGACCTGATAATCTTATTTGGCCCGGTTGTGGGAGAGGGGGGATTCGAACCCCCGAAACCGTGGTTCGTAGCCACGTGCTCTAATCCTATGAGCTACAGGCCCCATCTCCACTGGGTCTATTCCCAGTAGTACCCTCCCTCAACTCACCCTGATTTCCAAGATTACTGTCTAGCAATGGGTCAAAGAACCCAAGAGAAAGAACATAATGTCACAACAATGAAAACCACATAAAAACACTCACTGTGTAATACAATAACTTTATCATAATATCCCATTAAGAAGATTGAAAATACATTTCATTTACCTATATGATTTATACATATTTCTCTGAATATCTGAAATAAAAACTTCATTACACCATGACCATAGAATTTAATGTGACGATTCTATTCCAATCAAAGGGCTGGGATATCAACTTCCATAAAGATGAAAGAGACAAATCCTTCCTCAAATTATTCATTAATAACACATCACTCATGACACACCCAACATATCCAACTTCTCTATGAACTATATCGCAATGGTTTAAAAAATAAATATAAGTGTGTGAGTTTTAATATGCATTAATAATGATCTTAAATTCAAAGGACCATCCCACACATTCGCAAATAAGAATATCTGATGACACCAAAACATGTAAAATTCCTACTAGCAGGTTTGTTTTTATAATCTCCCATCTTAGAGATTACTAAGTGAGAATTTAATGAGAATAATCCTTATCCACTTACGAGTACTAACACTCGACAATCACATTCTATGAATCCCATCATAGAATGTTATTTGACCATAAAACTATATTTAAGAATATCATCATAGCATTTCATGATTCTCATCATAGTGGGGAACTGATACAACCTTATTAATGAGATATATGCTCTAGGACGTTATTACATTAAATAAATGCATAACAATGAATGATATGTAACAATATATTTTATTAATATTTAAATCACAAAATATACATGTAATCACAGTATAAACAGGTGGTCCTAGGAGACCAACTCCAAAAAAACCCCACTTGGACTCAATCCAACAACCTACAACTTTTAGTCCATTAGAACTCACATAATAATAATGTTTCTATTGAGTCAAGGCTTTAGTCAAGGGGTTCTACATGTTCTATTCTTTGGAAATACTACTCACTAAAACCTCACCACTCTGAGAAAAATCCCTCAAGAGATGATACTTCTGAATTATGTTCTTTTTCACTTGATGTGACCTTTTATCTTTTGTTATATCCACCAATTAAGTGTTATCAAAATAGAGTGTGATAAGATCTTTACTTCTAGGTACCACATAGAGCTCTTGGATGAAGTTATGTATCCATAATGCTTCTTTAACTGCCTCAAAATCCACAATATACTCAGAATCTACTGTAGAATCTTCGACCATAGCCCATTTTAAGCTCTTCCAGCTCACAATACCTCTATTCCAAGTGAATATATATCCCATTTATGATTTTATATCATCTTGATCTATTTTGAAACTAGAATATTAAGGTTTTGGGTGTAGTAGAAGCACCATATGGGGCATGCCCAACTCAAATTTTTTTATCATAATTGATGATTAATCTGAGATGTACATTAATGATAAATGTTGTGACCAATATAATTGAATCAAAGATTAATTGATGAGTGAATCCCCAAAACCAATGTGTAGGTGCATCAAATATTATTTATAATTAATTTAAATAATTAAATAATTACCTTGGAATGAATTCTTTCTTAATTAATGAATCTAACAACCTCTATATATTGCACCATCATTGATTTGTAGGAATCAAGAGTAGATTCCCTCTAGTGGTGATCCACGCATGCTCTAGGAACCTCTGAATGTCGCTATAGGAATCTTCGGGTGCTGGCATTGTAGATCCTAACACTTACACCATTCATCTTTAATCATCCCAAGAATCTCTTCAAGGAAGAGTTTTATTTGATCTCTCTAGACCTGAGAGTGGTGGTGGAGGAGGATCTCTATTTATTCTTGAGACTGTTCTTGGAGAGGGAGATTTATAGGGATTTAAGAGAATTATCTCTATATGTCATTGTGCACAACCAATGAAATGAAAACCCCTTAAGAAAATAATATAATTGGTTTTATATACCATTGGGGTTAGAAAATAATAATTTCACATATTCCCTTATTATTTTTCTTAATTCTTATATAACCCAATGTCTATAATAAAAATAATAATAATACTATTATCTATTGACATGTGAAAAACTTGTGAATTAAATTAAATATTATTTTATTCAAATAAAATTCAATATATATTATTTATCATTGGACCATTAAACTAGGTCATCCATTACTCCACAATATTTTTAAGCTCTTGAATAATGATAATTTATTTAATAAATAAATATCACTGCATTATTCACTAATAAATAAATAAATATAATATTCACTAAATAAAAAATAAATATTTATTGAATATTCTGGTCACAAAATATTCTATAAAATAACCAGTGAAAAATATATACAGTCAAGAAAACATGAATAATTATTATACGATGTGATGGAATAGTAATTACTCAACATGTTAAATAATAAAAAATATTATTATTTAACTGAGGTTTTGGATACACTTAGTATGTGACTCTCTGGGCCTCTTTCATAGTGGAATTAGGAGAAGTAGCCCAAAGTATAAGGTTAGTGTCTAGAAACACTCCAAGGAACCCATAAATAAAGAAGTTAATGTCACAACAACATAAATCTTCATACAGACAATTATCGTGTAATATAATCCCTCTATCACAATATCTCTAATCAAGCATGTTGTATGACAGTGCCATCAACCTATGTGACTGATATCTCTTTCTTTTACTTTTTTGGAATTTGAACTTGGCTACAGAACACCATGGACATGGATTTATTTAGTCTATTTCATTTCTATCAAAGGGCCTAAGATATCAACTTCAATTAAAGAAAAAAGGGAAAAATAATTTTTCACATTATTTAGTAATGAAATATTACTCATGGCGCACCCAATATGTCCTAATACACTGCCAACATATGTCATCATGGTTTTCATTAATACATAAAACTACATGAATCATAATGTCCATAAATAATAATATTAAATTCTAAGGTCCAATACACATGTCCAAATATAGGAACATCCAATGACATATATAAATATGGATTTCCTATTGGTGTGTCTCATCCTCACAATCTCCTACACTGGAAATTACTAAGGGCGTACACCATGAGAAGGTTCCTCAAAGTCCTATGAGTCTCCACCCCTGATAGCCTATATCATTTGTGTCCCTAAAATGATTTCATCTAGATATAGAATATATATTTAAGAATACTGTTATGTCACTTCTGGGTTCTCATCATAGCGGGAAACTATTATGACCATTCAGTGTGATAGTTACTCTTATGACATTATCAAATTCTACATCACGTATAAGAATAATCATGATATGATAAGAAGTTTATTAATATTAAAAACTATGAATATAGGTAATCATAAAGTATACAAAAGTTGGTTCTAGGGAACCAACTCTAACAGACTCCCACTTTAACTAGATCCAACTGCTAACAACCTTCAGTCCACTAGCTATCATATAATACCCATGCTTATAATGAGATAATTATTTAGTCAAGGTATTTCCATGTTTTCTTCCATATAAAATCTTCTTACTGTAAATTCACCGCTCTAATAAAAATCTCTCAAGAGGTGATACTTATGGAGTATGTTCTTTGTCCAATGGTGTAACGTTGAATCTTTTGTAAGATCCATCACTACAATATTATCATAATATAATATGATAGGGTATTTAATTATAGGCACCACATTAAGATCCTAGAAAAATTTTCATATCCAAATGGATTATTTGGATGTATCAGAAGATAATATATACTCAAACTCCTTTATAGAATTGACAAAAACTGGCTGCTTTGAACTCTTCCAAATCACAAATCCTCTACTGAGACTAAAAATATATCATGAATACAACTTTAGATCATTATTATATTATTGAAAAGTATCATCAGCATAACCCCTAATGATTATCTCCTTGTATCCTCCATATACTAGGAGCATATCCTTAGTTCTTCTCAGATACTTAAGGATAACCTTAATAACAGACTAATGCTGTTCTCCTGGATCATCTTGATATTTTCATAAAATGTCCAATTCATATAAAAAATCAAGTTTAATACATAACATGACATACATGATTGATCCTATCACTGAAGCGTATTATATCTTACTCATCATCTCTTTCTACTATTGCGTCCTAGGACACATTTTCTTAGAAATATGTATACTATGTGACACTGGAACTAATATACTCTTGGATTATTCCATAATAAATCTATTTAGTATCTAGTCAATGTATGCACCTTGAATTTGTCCAAGAATACTTTTGGATCTATCAAGAATGATCTTAATCCCTAGAATGTAGGTTGCTTCACCTAAGTCCTTAATGTAGAAACACTTGTTTAACTAGTCATTAACACACTGTAAGATTGGTATTCCATTTCCAATAAGTAATATGTCATCAATAAATACTAAATGAATTATGACACTACCACAAAATAGGTAAAGGGAAGCATTTCCCTTTATCAGAGCTAAGCAGAAAGTGATGATAAAGGGGTGGTCCTTTATCAGCGCTAGCTAAAAGCGCTGATAAATGTAGACTTTATCAGTGCTAAAACAAGCGCTGATAGCCTTTATCAGTACTTTTTTAGTGTTGATAAAGTGTATATTTATTAGCGCTATTATTAACACTGATAAAAGTTTTTATTATTAATTTATATAAAATTATTATATTTATATTAAAAAATAATGTTTATTAGAGATTTATTAGATTTATTAGATTAATTCTTTGTATTTATTATATTTATTATATTTAATATATTTATTATATTCATTTTATTTATAAATATATAATACCTTTTAATATATATATATATATATAATTAAAAAGGATTGCTGAAATAAGTATTTATCAGTGCTATAATTTTAGCGCTAATAAATATTGTTTTATCAGCACTTTTTTAGTGCTGATAAAGATATGACTTTATCAGCTCTTTTTTAGCATTGATAAAGGCATATCTTTATCAGTGCTCAAAAAACACTGATAAAGGTATATTTTATCATCACTTTTATTTTAGCGCTGATAAAACATACATTTATCAGTGCTTTTAACTAGCATTGATAAATGTTCCAGTGTTTTTTATAAAATAACCCTAACAAGCCCCTCCTACGTCACATGCGTTCAAGCCTTCATGGAAGCTGAACCCTGTGCCACGACTCCTCCTCCTCCTCCTCCTCTACCACCGCCGCCGCTGCCTTGTCCTCCTCCTCTGCCACGACCGTCCTCCTCCTCCTCTGCCGCCACTGCCTTCTCCTCCTCCTTTACCGCAATCCCTCCTCCGTCGTGACCCTGCTTCTCCTTGTCCTCCATCGCCGCTGCATCCTCCTCCTCCTCTGGCCACTGAATCATCCTCCTCCACTTTGAGTTTGGTGGTTTCAAACCATTACCAATGTTTTATGTATTGTTACATGCATTGTGATATGTAGTTTTATGGTAAGAGGATTATACTTATGGTTGATTTGGGTGGGGTGATTCAGGATGCTTCAATTTACTGTATAAGGGTGATCCCTAAGTAGGATAACTCTAAGAGTAATTCATTTTGTGAGTTTCAACATTAGTTCTTATTTAATTACGAGGGAAATATCCCTAATTAGAAGATAGAGATATGGTTAGAGGATTTTTAGATTTTTTTATTTTGATTCTTTATATAAAGGAACATTGGATTCCATTGTTTATTATCTTGTTTCTGGTAGCTATTCATTAGGGATAAATCTTATTTCTTGGTGATTATGAGGATCTAGAGATATCATGGGAGATGTTTTGTAGCCAATCATTGGACAATTTCATTTATTTGGAATTGAAGGAGAAATAATGACAAGTGTTGTTTTCTATCTAACAGGGGAGATCCAATATATGATAGTTTGGAATTTATTTTAAGAATATTATTTTACATACTTATAACATTATTCATTAAAAGGATTCTAGGGTGTGTTATTTTTATTAGGCGACACAACTAGAGATAAAACATCGACTCACCCCATTTACTTTGCCAATGTATTGTTTATTCTATAAAAGTATAAGGTAATAGATATTATTCTAGTGTAAAATGATTCATCTCAAGAGTGAATCCATCAAAAATTATTAAAGGGAAATTATATGGATGAATTTAATTAGTTTTTAGAGTAGTTCATGTGTTGGCTAGTAGGGAGTTGGTCTCAACCCCCTTTTTCTAATTTCCCAAGAGATAAAAGTTCCCGAGCCTCAACCTATACCTCTATAATTGTTTTTCCCTTATGAACATCATGTTCATTATCTCTTCCAATGAAAACCTTTCAAATTGGTCATCAGAGATATTCCCACCCAATTCATGTTAAATAATTGAAATAGTTTAATCTAATGAATTATGATTTTTAACAAGGTGATCAATTTTTTTGGGAGGTAGAAAGAATATTGAGTTGGTGGGGGATATTCAACCTTAGGTAAATTAGGCTATGTGTATCCATGTAAAAAATATTCAAAATAGTGAGAAATCATCAATAATCAGTCATGATCTATGAGAGAAAATCATATCCTTAGTAATGTAGAAAAAACATAAGTTTATAATCCCTTTGCGCTACAACAACCTCCCCCTCCTCTCCTCTTGTGTGGTTCTCCCTCACCCGGTGTATGTTTCATATTTCATCAATTGTATTGGAGAGCCTAGGATAATTTTTACCTCTCTTATTCATTATATATATTAGTGTATAACCCCCCCAAATCCTATATTAAATGGACATGGGTCAATTACAATTGGAAATGTAATGATACGGCCCATACTGGTATCATAACCAACAACTGACCTGACTTTCCACTAACCTAAGAGGCGTTCATGATCCCTATGGGATAGCAATGATCCCCTGAAAAAAAAAATACAATTAATGTGGAATATTTTACCCCTAAATTATAGTAAATTAAAAATGATCTTTCTCCTAAAAAGCAGACATGTTCCATTCATAAGTTGAACATCTAGGAAAATAGTAGATACAAAAAAAATAAATAAACAGGAAGAAGATATCATAGATGGAAAATAAAATCCCACTATTTACCGATAAAATTGTTTAACATGTGAGTTCTCATTTTATGTTTGCTTTTCAGTTGGAGATCACCTCTGTCGCATACCTATCCTATGCCACAAATGCACCTCTACTGCGCGCTGAATGACACCTTCATGGTGAGTTTTCTCCTTTTACTCATTGGTTTCCTCTTATTGGAATGTTATTATTGTTTTATATTTATGGTTATGTTGTGAAATGTATGGGCTAAACACCCTACTGAAAATTGCGGCCATTGGTGGTCCTTGTTTGTGCACTAAATGAATTGCATGTTGGTTGGTTCCTATTTAACATTTGAATATAAAAATTGTGATAACCCCTGAATTAACAAACATAATTGAATAAGGGGTACTTTGTAAAATCTGAAATTGTGATTGTTTGGTTTGTATGATGTTGCGATTGTAAGCATGATTGTGTGTTTGTATGGTGTTTCAGTTGTTGGAATGATTGATATTCCATTTGTTTTCCATGTTGTAGTTCTTCTACCATTGAATATCAATCCAAACTTTACCCATTTCAATGTCACCACCACTTTGTTACTAGTGAAATTCCATTGAATCTTAGAAAATCACTTCACTAGACGACTCTATGAGACACTTTATGGACACCCTAGTCAAATAACCATAACAAAACATGTAATGAATCCTTACACCCACAATCACTCTATTGAAAATAATACCATCTATTAGTTTAGTACCATAGTTCTTGACTAGATACATTATGTTTCTAGAGAAACACTAAAAAACTGGTTTAACATAATGTATATAGATCACATGTGGGATACTAAAACATTCTAGTGAAAGGGCTTCTCATATATAGTTCCATTGATCATGTGGTTAGGATGATGGGTGTGATCTACTTTGGTCCTGAGTAATGCCTGTAGAGGTAAGGGTATTGTTTTCCATAGCTAGTTCCATTGATTATAGTTGGATGATGACCCTAGTTGAACATATTTTGTGTAATTATTTTGTTAAATATTAATATTACTGTATCAAATAGGATGAATATAAATAAATAATGGATGAATGCCAATCGGTTGACAAAAGAGTATGCAGATGGCATGAAAGAGTTTATCAAGTTTGAAAAAGATCATGCATATGACCCTTCTCAAATCCTTTTTCCATGTTTACGCTGTTGTTATTAAGGACAAATTAGTCCTGAGGAGTTGGTAGAACACCTGATCTGTCACAGAATAGATCGAAGTTATACATGTTGGAATAAACACGGGGAAAAAGCGAATGCAGGTAGTAGCTAGGATAACACTATGTTTTATGGATCATATGATATGATTACAAGCATTAATAATGAAGATGATCGTATGAAGGATGTGATTATAGATGTGAATGATGATGAAGATCATATTGAAAAAAATGACAAGGACAATTGAAGATGAACTTCATGATTGCCCAAAATTGTTTGAGAAGTTAAAGAGTTGTGCAAAGATGCCATTGTATGCTGGTTGTACTAAATATACAGCATTGTCAGCCATACTGAAGTTGTATAATTTGAAAGTAGGCAACAGGTGGAGTGATGCCAGTTTTACGGAACTACTTGATCTCCTGAATGACATGCTCCAAGAAGACATTGAGCTCTCGAGCCAAACATACGATGCCAAATGAATGCTACACTCGATGGGTATGATATTTGAAAGAATACAAGCTTGCTCAAATGATTGTATATTGTTTTTCATGAACAACCAATCACTTAAAGAATGCCCAAAATGTGGTGCTTCTTGATACAAGAAAGATGAATCCAGTCCTAAAAAATTTGTATGGTACTTTCCAATCATTCCAAGGTTTAGGTGCCTATATGGAAGTGAGGAGACTGCAAGACAATTGACATGGAATGTAGATACACGAATTAAAGATGGGAAACTACGTCACTTGGAAAACTCTCCTCAGTGGAAGAGAATTGATCATGAGTATCCTGAATTTGGAAACAAGCCGAGAAACCTTCATCTTGCGTTATCTATAGATGGAGTGAATCCTTTTGGTTTTCAAATCAGCAGTCACAGTACATGGCCGATTATGTTGGTAAATTATAACCTACCACCGTGGTTATGCATGAAACAAAAATACATCATGTTATCTATGCTTATATCAAGACCAAAATATCCGGGTAATTATATTGATGTTTATTTGGCTCTATTGATCAAGGATTTGAAATTATCGTGGGATTCAGATATTACGTTGTATGATGCTTAAAAAATGAATATTTCAATTTAAGATCCATGTTGTATGGGATAATAAATGAATTTCCTACTTATGGAAATTTTTTAGGATATAGAATTAAAGGAACTCAAGGGTGTCCCATTTGCGAATAAGGTACACAGTCAATTAGGTTGAAACTTTCATTGAAAAATGTGTTTCTAGGACATCATAGATTTCTACCCCGACGATATAAGTACCGATCTTGGATGACATCATTTGATGGAATTTTAGAAGAACGTACAACACCATATCCACTAATAGGTGATCAATTGTTTGCAAAAGTAAAATATGTGAACACTACTTTTGGTAAACCGTTTTCAAAAAACCTTACAAAAAATGGTTGAAAAAAGAGATCATTTTTTTTAAATTACCATACTGGAATTGTCTGTATGTTATACATTTTCTCGATGTTATGCATGTTGAAAAAAATGTATGTGATAGTGTCATCAACACATTGATAAATGCACCTGATAAAACAAAGGATGTAATTAAGGCTAGATTGGACATGGTTAAGATGAGAATACGAGAAGAGTTGGTACCAGTGAAGGGTGAAAAATGAACATTTCTTCCTTCTGCTACTTATACTCTTTCCAGGAAGGAGAGATATCAGTTTTTCAACTTCTCTAATAACATAAAAATTCCATAGGGGTATTTATAAAATATCAAGAACATCGTGTCAATGAGTGATTTAAAGTTAAAGAGTCTAAAATCACATGATTGTCATGTTTTAATGCAAGATATAATTCCTATAGATTTACATTGAATTTTGCCCAAGAATGTTTTCTATACATTAATGAAGCTCTGTTTCTTCTTCAAATCTATATTCAGCAAAGTTATAGACCTGAAGAAATTTCCAACTTTGGAAAGAGAAATTTCCGTCATATTATGTGAATTGGAAATGTTCTTCCCCCGACATTCTTTGATATTATGGTTCATTCAGTGAGAGATATTTGACTATGTGGTCCTATACATTATATATGGATGTACCCCATTGAATGGTATATGAATATTTTGAAAGGGTATGTCAAAAATCGAAGTCGGCCAGAGGGTTGTATTGCAGAGTAATATATTGTTGAGGAAGCCGTTGAATTATATACCGAATACCTATCTGGTGTGGAAATCATTGGCCTCTCTAAATCTTGTCACACTGGGAGGCTTGAGGGTGAAAAAATTTATATAATAGAGGTTGTCACAATCAATATTACAGATTAGAAGCATGCCCACCTTTAAGTTTTGCATAACAGTTTTGACTTTGACTCATATGTTCAAACCCACAGAGAAATTATTAGGAATTTGAATCTATCTAGGGATGAAAAATGGATATCAGATACACATAATTTATAGTTTATAGGATGGTTTTAGGACTATATTTTTAAGAAGTTAGATGAAAATCCAAACTCAATTTCAGAACGACTTCGATGGCTAGCCGGAGGAGTAAGTGTGTATGTATTATCTTATAATGCTTATGTAGTTAATGGTTATACATTCTATACTAATGAAGATGATGAAGAAAATACCATGTAGAATAGTGGGGTTACAATTGTGGATGAAGAAATGCATGTTTCTGGTGCTAAGGATAGAAATCCAATTTATGCGAATATGTCATACTTTGGCATCATCAAAAAAATATGAGAGTTGGATTATATGAAATTCCAAGTGCCGATTTTTCAATGCAAGTGGGTTGATAATAGGATTGCTGTTAAAATAGATGAATTAGGATCTGTGAAAGTTGATTTCAGTAAGGAAGGGGAGAAATATAGACCATTTATAATGGAATCACAGGTAGTGAAAGTATTTTATATTCCATATCCTGCAAACTGAAACTGGTCAATTGTTCTATTATTGACCAAAACAATTGAAGGGTCATATGAAAGTTCAATGAAGGATGAACCTTTAATTGGGACTTCACAATCATTTCGTAGCGATACCAATATAGATGAAGTTTTTTATTTTAGAGGAGACCAAAATGAAGGTATTTATATAGTTGATAGAGGGGTTAAATATCTTCATCCTTTAAAAGAAGAGTTCAATAATCAGGTGATTTGTTTATTGTAATATAATTGTGTTACGTTATGTTATTATCTATTCACTGCTAATTTTATGTAATCTAAATTAAATGTTAAACCATTTATGAAGATAATGAATTCTACACCTACTGATGCGCCCAATCCCGAGAAAAAATAGGTCTCTCAACCTACTGTTGTTGGTCCTAGTGCAGAGCAACAACAAGTTTCTCAACCTGTTGTTGCTGGTCCCATTGCTGAGGTACAAAAGGTTTCTCAACTTGTTACTGCTGGTCCCAGTGTCAATGCTAGCACTCCAAAGGAACATAATGATGATGATTTTGAGGAAATGGTAGGAAATGAAACCCTGACGGTGCAAAAAAAACAAGATCACCATAGTTTGATAGTGTTAGCCAAAATCCTCAAGGCAAAAGAAAAAGGCATAAAATTTGAGGTGGGATGGAATAAGTGAGGCCAACATGTTAACCCCAACAAATCCATATTTAGTAGCTAAATTGGAATCATCACTCAGCAACGCGTTCCGATTTATGTACAGTCGTGGCACCATGTTGTCATTGGGCTTAAGACCCTAATCTAGGAAGAGATTATGGTAACATTATGATATCATTTCTTTAATTTACTAAAATAAAATAAAATACTAAAACATTGACTTACTCTCCATCATCCATTGTAGAGTGCATTTATAGTAGATGCCTCACACAAGCAATATGTATTAAGAGTTGTAGGAAGGATTCATAGAGACTTCCACACAATTTTAACAAAATATCACCTTAAAGATACTGAAGGAAAATCAAGCCACACCCACCTCCTCTTTACGCACACTTGACATCCCAAGGAGGGTGGGATGCATTTAGAAACTGTCGTGGGGAGAAGAATTTTTAGGTAAATTGTGTCTGGTAATACGTTGTTCGACGTTGCTTGTATTCATCACTTTGATTGACAGTTTTTTATTTATGAAACAATAACTGAGTGCTGAAAAAAAGAACGGGCAACAAAACCAGTGTACCCCTACCGTAAAGTAAGGATGGGGTATGCTTCACTTAAGAAAAAATTGGTACATATTTCAAATCTACTATAATACCTTTATGTGAGATAAAAAACACCATAACCATGTTCATATGTTTATATACAGATTGATGAATCAAAATTGAAAGCCACTTTCATCCCACACCATGTTCTATGGAAGGAGGCTCGTGTAAATAAAGAGGGGATACTAATAGATGAAAACAAACAAAAAGTGTGGGAAACATGTGTAAGTATGACATAATATAAATTTGATTTTCTTTAAATCACTATTACATAACAATGAATACTTATTTTCCTATATTTTCTATCTGACATAGTCACATGAATAAAAAATACCCGCACCAGATGCAAACATACTTTCAATGAACTTGAAGCATCCAGAACAGTATGACCGCATCAGAGGTGCGGGTTTTGGGGTGAAACCCTGAACATATTTTCAGAAAGAAAAACAAGCGGAGGATCAAAATGAGGAAATGATAAATATGAGAGAAACAATAGCTATGTTTCAAGAATAATTACAATAAAAAAGAGACACGATAACAAATTTGATGGGGGGAGGCAAATAGAAGAAACAACTCAACAATAACCCATGTGTGAAGATCCTGCACCACCCCCCAGCTTTGAGGTGAGCCATTACCCTCAAAAATCCGACTTAGCTAAGGTAATCAATGTTATAATAATTGTTTCTGTAAAATGTGAATCACATAGACACTGATACCTTTCCTGTACTAATATTCTACAGGGTAAAAATGACTGTGATTTATATCTATAAACTCCCACCTATCGCCTTCTAGTGAGGGCTATAGTATTCAATATGAAGAACGATATGCTAAACAATAGAAAACTTCCAAAAGATCATGTCAGAGTGTCGATTAATATAGCTAATGAGCTGAGTGCTGAGCTACCTGTTCCAAATGATGATGATGACATTCATACAGTCAAACAAGCTGTTGGAACATTCATCGCATGGCCGTCAATTCTTGTAAAAAAACATGTCAACAAGGAGGTATCCATTTCCAATTTATTTTTCAGCTGAACCTTTAACATTTAATGAAAAAAGGTCTAAACCGATGAATATTATTATAGAACAACAAAGAGAAGGGGTGAAATGAAATGTTATCTCAAAACTATCTCAAGGATCAACCTACTGATTGAAATGGTCTATCGAGAGCACCTTCACCCCGCTCGTTCTATATCCACAGTTAATATCATTGCAGACTCATGTGGATACAAATTTTATAGATGAAAATTCTCACATAGTTGATTTTGAAAAAAATATGTATGTAGAGGAATAATCAGATTTCATTAGTGCTAAAAATGTAAATGAAATCCTCAAGTATGAATGGATAGGTGTTTTAGTTGTAAATGTATAAATGAGGTATGTTTTCATGATTTTATTTTACAAAAGATGGTATACTATGATAATTATAACTAAATACATTTCATATTTTTTGCAGGCGAATATATGAATTTTTTTTAAGGGATTTCCCCATGAACAAAAAATTGGACTCATTAATCCTCACATCACCTCTTCAAAAGAAAAAATAGATTCTGATAAAGAGGCTGTAATAATGTCATCCCTGCTCAAATTGTTTGAAAACAAAATTACGGACGACATACTCTTTTTAATACCAATGATGTAGGGGTAAAAATCTAAAATTTAATCATATCAACTATATTTTCATTTATTTCATTACTTATTCCTTTTTGTGTTTTTAGTCAGCATTAGATGCTAATTTCAGTCAATTTGGATACTCCAAAGATTTATTTTCTGGATTCAATGCATGGATATGCAACAAAACGACCACACATGATGGCGTTTGTTAATTTTTAATATACTAGATCCAATATTTTAGAACTAAACATCTAGTTATATAATTTATATTATCTTTTAATGAGGATTCTGTTATGATAGAGTGGTGTATCAATATCATCTACTTCATGGAATGAATCCAGGGCCTAAGGAAAAGAACACCTACAAGATCTACAACTGGAAAAGTATCCTAGTATATATAATAACATTTCACTATTCAAACACATATCAAAACAAATTACTTATTTTTCTCGATGTTTCTGCAGTATCCAAAACAAACAAACAGAAAGGACTGTGGTTATTATGTTCGTAAATTTATGAAAAAGTCTACATTTCATCAACAAACTAATATCCTTGAAGAGGCATTTTCAAAAATAATTACGATTTCATTTAAAATATTTATTAATCCTTTGTGTATTTATATTTTTTCAGTACTACCATGACTGTCGCAAAAACTCATATTCACAAGATGATATAGATGTGTTTAGAAACGAATGGGAAACATACCTGTTAGAAGATTGTACACAAATAGAATGAAGGTGAATTACTACTACTTATGTTATCTTTATATGATCATTGATATCTCTCTTGTTTACACTTATTGAGCATATATGATCACCCTTTATTATGTTTTATATCCTATGGTTATGAAGAATGGGTTTAGAAATGAATTGTCTTTCTAATAAAGCATAACTTAATGAGAGACTCTTATGAACTAGTTCTTTATGTTTCCATGTTTCCAAAAGCACTAGACCTAAACTATTATGACATGGATCATTTATATTCTTCATTTTGGTCATTTATGTAGGTTTTTCTACTGATGCATTGTGTTGGAAGAATATTGGTTGTATGCCACTCATAAATTTAATAACAAAACTAAGGATTATTCACTACTGTTGGTTAACTACCGCTTAACATAACATCTCATCTGAAATTCTGATCCAACGTCCCCATGATGCTCTCATCCGACACCATCTCTATGATATCATAATTCTGCCTTCACTTTTCCTTCTCTTCCTACACCCATTTACTAGATAAATGAGTGTAGGAAGAGAAGGAAAAGTGAATTCCGAATGATGATATCATAGAGATTCTGTTGGATGAGAGCATCATGGGGATGCTTAATCAGAAGTCCAGATCAGATTCTATACTAAGTGGTAGTTAACCAATAGTAGTAAAGTGTACAAAGAATCATTAGTTCTATTATTATCTTATATTTGGACCAAAGAAACCATTTAGAAAGATGTAAAGGTAGTGTTACAATATTATATGTCTATTTTAACGAAAAATTATATAATGAAATGTTGATTTGATTTTCATTATTCATTGCAGGGTTAGTTTATTTTAGAAGACTTCTATCCACATGACATGCCTTTTTAGGAAGAGCAACAACACTGTGTCTGCTCAATCATAGAGGTAATATTGATGTTTTCACAGTAAAATCATTGTCCATAGATCTTGCATCTCAAAATTTTCACAAATAAACCCACATCATATATACATATGCATGCCCATCAAAATCTGGGTGCCTATGCACCTCATATAGAACCTTCATCACATCAATGCCCAAATGCATACACACCTCACATACAAATTCCAGAATAAGAAAAAAAGACTTTGTTATAAGGAAGTGAATACCTGACTGATTCCCTAGGCCTTCTATTTTTCTTTTAGTATTCTAAGATACTCTTGGTATTCCATGAAATTTTCTATAGATAGGAGAGTAATGGGAAATCTATTTCACTAATGACTCAATATTTCATAGCTCTACGAGAACTCTTAGGTTTTTTCTCTACTTCACATAAGCCTCTTCATGTGATCGTGTCACATAAGCTCCTTTTTATGAATGCTTCATGTGAACTGATCGTGTGATCTCATCACATGATCAAATCACATAAAAAATAACATAATCAAAGTAATTCACTTGAACCATGATTCATGTATTCTTGTATTATTTACATGATCGCATAAAGATTCAAGGGTTGTGTAATCATATAAATCTCCCAAGTTTATTTGATCACGTGATCCTATTATGGTCATGTGATCACATGACTTTGAACAAGTCATGCATCTAATTTTGAAGCCTATTTGGATTTATTTTAAAGGGTTATAACATGATTTTGAGATTAAAACCCATATTTACAGATAAAAAATGTATAATTCTATATCAAATTAGAAGTTTGGGTGGTTATTTTGCTGGGTTATTCGATCATGTGGAAGCTTTGGGATGAACCGGGGTTGTCCCTTATTGGTTCAATGTACTGCCACAAAGTTTGTGGTTGAGCTGAAAAAGATAGGATTTTATGAATCTATTTAGTCTTACCAAACCTTTAATTATTGCAAAAAAATTCTAATGGTAGAATTGTTTAGTTTAAAGATTCAATACATGAACACATTTCATTTTATGTATGGTGAGTTCGACATTAGTATATGGGACATTAAGATGATCTATGGTGCGATGATTTTAGGAGACAAGTATGATGAGTAAATTCAGCCCCTTCCAACTGCAGTGGGGTTGGATGGGGTCCCACATTGGTGAATATGAGTTACTTAATACTCACAACATTCCAAGTTACCAGTTTAGGAAATTTCTATAAAGTATCAGTGGGGTCTGGATAATCACACTAAAGAACTAGGAGATCAAGAGAAAAGTGAACCGATATGATCAATTTTTTTATACCATACGGAGCACCAACCTGTGAAATTACCAATAATGTAAAGGATGATCCTGTAGCCTAAGCCTATATTTTATCCATATGTGAGGGTGTTTTATCCACTTGTATTAACTAACAAGTGGTATACATCATACCACTTTGGGAGATAGTTCAGTTCATTCATATGAAATTCTCCACTCCTCCCCTACACAGGGGATTTGGCATCATCAAAAAGTTAGATTCCAGACAAAAAAACATCTTCCAGAAGACCCACAGATCTTTATATGTATTAGAAGAAAATGAGGCACTTAGATTTAACACCATAAATAATGAGGGTGCCAACGGATTTGGTAAAAAAGTATGGGGTTACTGTGAAAGAAGTTCCAGTCAGTGGGGGATCTGATCTAATTATGGTGGTGTTTTCCATCGCATTCCAATACTGGGAAAACTATAGGAGTAATACATTGACCATAGAGGTCTAGAGAGTGTTTTGTTAAGTGGAAATAGAGCTAGAGGGATTTGGGAGTGTGATCACTCCCAAAGGAATCTTTGAAACAGTCCCAATTGTCCACTGAGAGTTGGCTATAATTGCCATCACCTAAATCCTCCTCCTCATGAGACACAACTTGATCTTGAACAACCAGACTATCAAAATGGTTCCTCAACTCAACCCTCAGGCTTTATGTGGGGGGCCTTGGCCCAAAACAGTTTCCCAGGTCACTGGGGATCTGCCTGTTCTTCCCCATACACATAACATTTAGATAGGATGTGGGTTTTGAACAGAAAATGTTTGGGTCCAAGGGGCCCAAGACACTCCCCTCATCCTGAATCTCTTTTCCAAGTTGAGACACTATTGCAGATAACCGGTGCACCTCCTTCATTCCAAGAGGCTCAACTACACTCCCCTCCTCAAGCCTCCCTTTGTTATGTGGAGGCACTGCAACAGTCAGCAAGGCCACCTCCTGCAATATGTTCCTCAGAGGTTCAACCTCCTCACTGTGCAACATCATTATAGAATCCATGTGGACCTCCTTCTCTGAGAAACCAAAGCTGGCTTTGGAACCATGACTTCTTCACATGGAGGCTCAAAAATAATAGAGACAATGCATTCCACAACTGAATTAAGATTTATATCTAGTTGTACATCCCCACCTTGAGAGGGAGACTGAGAGTCCGAGCTCTCCACACCTACATTAAGGTCAGAACCACAGGCAGAGCCATCCCCTGAAGCCCCTACAACACACTGAAATGCCTCAGTGCCGATAGGGCTCCCCACTCCTTTCTTGGACACCCCTACCTTCCTCCTACAAACCTATACTCCTGGTACCCTGAAAGTGAGATTTATCAGGAGTATCCAATTTATCCTCTACATTTTGGCGACTGCAATAGACCCTCTAGGGGATATCATGAACAACAACCTCACCTGGGACCATATTCTGCTTAGTAGAAATCTGATGTCCAGACCCACATCTACATGTCACCGACGAGTGTCCCAAATGATTGCAACCAGAATAGAAGTCATCCAATGACTCATACATGACCTTCTGTCTACACCTATATTCTTCTCCTATGGTAATCCAAATAAACTTACGAGGCTTCCTTGAGGCATCCACTTCCACGCACACATGGGGATTAATAGGATGGAACAAAACAATGGTTTGGTGATCAGAGGATAAATATCTCCCTATGAGGTTCCCAAGCATCCTAATGATCGAAGGATTTTGAAAAGGAAGGGGGAGATTAGAGAAAATCACCCAGATCTCCACCGAAGGGGAGTCCTACTTCATATGGAAGTCATAAGACCATATTTGAAGGAAGAAGGGGTACTTGTTGCAGCTGCGAGTTTCACTAGACCAAGCTTTGATTAGGTTGTCCTCTGACACGAAACAGATCAAAATGATTTTTTTGTCGAGCAGACCCACCGTCTCCCTCTCTTGTAGATCCCAAGAACCAAAAATAAACCTATCAAAGGAGTCCACCGATGGTCTTCTATGTGGGAAACGTGCTATACCAGGGTCTGATTGAGGAGCGCTGAGGTATCTTTGAACTCTGTGATAGTTAAAGGAAAATTAGGGCTCCCTGCATAGAGCTTGGGAACCTTAGGGTACGAGAAACTTTGTAGGAAAGGTGGAAGGAGCTAAAGTTTGGAGAATGGGGAGAAAGAGGCCATAACTCTCTTAGAGGACGACAGAGGTCCCTCCCCTTCTGGTGGGGGAGGGACCAGATCGGCAGTCACTATCATCATGGGGGGAGAAGCCTTTAGCCCTTTTCTCTTAGATATTTCAAGAGGCTGGTAAAATTTGGTCACCTCCCACCTCTCCAGTTTACTTTCCCAAGGACACATTGGCCAAATTTGGTTCAAAAAGTGACTGAGAGGCTGATGATCAGGTCTATCCAAGTTAAATGGAGCTCATGGATGTGGTTGTTTTTGATCCAAAGGAAACACCATTTATGCCTCCATCAGCACCACCTTTGGCACCTCAAGTTATCTTTTGAAGTTCCTTCCTCTAAGAGGACTAAGAAAAGAAAGTGGGCAAGTCCATACACTAAGAAACCTCTGAAAATAATTAATTATTGTACTTTGTGGAATTTTTTCCTTTTCATTACTCTAGTACCTTATCATGGCTGCTAACCTATCCATATCAAGGTCAGGTATCAAGTATCATCTAGTCTTATGGCCCCTACCTACCCAAATGTGTATTTTTTTATTAAAAATTGACATTTTATTAATGTATTATTTCATATTAATGTTCAATTTATTTAATTATTGTATTACTAACATAATATTTGTTTTCTTATATAGGTGGAATTTTTTTCCTAAGTTCAGATGCTTTGTTCGATAACTAATACCATGGACAACAATTTTTGAGAGGGGATCACAGATGCAAGAAGGATGAAACATTAATGTTTTTAATTGTTTGTTGGATAATTGTAATTTTAACCATATAAAACATTGTTTGAAATGTATATATAAATGTTTTTTTGTATTTATGATTTCAAGTAAATGTATATAGCATTTTTTTCAAAACTCTTGTGTGCACTGTTTTGTTTTTCTATGATTTGTTTGTGTGTATGTGTTGTTTTGTGTAGCTATTTTGTGTGCAGGTGTTGTTTGGTGCTGTGTGTGTAGGTGCTATCTCAGGTGTGCAGGTTCTATGCTGGTTCTGGGTTTTCTCAGGAAACTTGGCCTTTATCAGTGCTCAAAATAGTGCTGATAATGGGCTCCTTTATTAGTGCTCAAAATAGAGCTGATAATGGTGTCCTTTATCAGTGCTGATAAAGGACCCCTTTATCAGTGCTAACAATGCGCTGATAAAGGGGGACCTTTATCAGTGTTTTTTTAGCATGGATAAAGGGAACCCTTTATGAGCACTTTTTAGCCCTGTTAAAGGGGACCCCCCTTTATCTTTTCCGCCATTAACAGCGCTTTTCTAGCACTGATAAAGGCGGGTTTTAGTGCTTTTAAAAGCCCTATTTGTATTAGTGTGACCACATTACCATTAAAAAACTTATAAACACATGGATTAAATTTGTTATTAATGAAACCAAATTATTTTATAGCTTCATCAAACTAAATGTTCCATGACCTAGATGATTTATTCAATCCATAAATGGATCTCTATAACTTGAATATCTTTTTGGTATCCCTTGGTGTCACAAAACCTTATGGTTGTGTCATATGGACATCTTACCAAAGGTTACCATTAAGGAAATATGTTTTTATTTATATATAATAAATTTCATATTCATGGTAAGCCACTATAGAAAGTATAATTTTGATGGATTTAAACATGAAAACTGATGAAAAGGTTTCATCATAGTCAATTCCTTGATGCTATTTTAATTCTTTAGCCACTATCATTTCTTTATGGGTATTTAATTTACCTTCCATGTCCATTTTTATCTTGAATAACCATTTTGAACCAATAGTATTTACATAAATTTGAGGATTGACTAAAACCTAAACTTTTGATACATGGAATCCATTTCAAAATTCATGGATTCTTGCCATCTTGCATCTTTTGATCTCTCTATTTCTTCTTTGTATGAGTTAGGTTCATTATTTTCAACCAATAACAAGTCACCATATTAGGTGACTATAAAACTACATCTCTCTATTTATCTTAACTCTATGGTGATGCTACATAATACTTGTGTTTCAAGAATTTATTCTTCCATGGGGACCTTTAGAATCTATTCCTGCACCAACTCTTGTGTATCTTGAGCATAAACTTCATAAAAGTAAATATTTCTCTCATAATACTTATTAAGGATGCGATCACTCTTAAGAAAGACTAATTTTATAATGATAATAACTTTCTTATCTGAGAGGCTGTATAGGCATTATCCATTTGTTTCCCTAGGATAACCTATAAAGATACACTTTGTGTCCCATGACACTAGCTTGTTGCCTGATAAGGCCTTAACAAACGCCTCACAACCCCATAAATGTGTATGCAACAAAATAGGTTTATTTCCAATCCATAACTTAAAATAGAATTCTATTTCCCACATTAGTTGGTACTCAATTTAGTTTTTATGTTATAGTTCGCAATTTATATCCCCAAAAGGATAATGGAAGATCTGTATGACTCACCATTGACCATACCATGTCTATCAAGGTACAATTAATCCTTTTACTAACACCATTACACTATGGTGTGTAAGGTGGAGTGAGTTTAGAAAGAATCACAAAATCCCATAAAAGTCAATAAACTCTTGGTTAATATATTCACCACCTCATTCTAATTTAAGATTCTTTACCTTCTTTCCAAGTTTATTATCTAATTAATTATTGAATTATTTGAATTTCTTAAAGGACTCAGACTTATACCTCATCAAGTATACATAACCATATCCACTCAAGTCATCATTAAAAGTTATGAAGTAAGAATACCCATTTCTATATTCTACTAGAAATGGTCCACACACACTAGTGTATACCAATCCTAGAATCACTATGACCCTTTAACCTTATCCATTGAATGTTGGTTTGATCATTTTCCCTTGTAAAAAAGCATGATATATTTCAATTGGTTTTAGCTCAAAAGAGTATAAATAACCATCTTGATAGATCTTTTCCAAATGCTTATCATTTACATGACCAAGATAGTGATTCTAAAACTAGGTGTTATATGATCCTTGTAAAAAATATTCTTTATTGATTTAAAATATCAAGTTTTCATAATTTAATACATAAATAATATTATTTAAATGTGACATACTATAACATATGATATCTTTATAAAAGAAACTACTTTTATTTCCAAACTTGAAAAAAAAACCATCTGTATCTAGGAAGGATACAAAAATTATATTTTTGGTAGCAGTTGGTACATAATAAAAATATATTAAAACCAATATCATTCATGTTAGAAATGAAAGGTGGTAGTCTCTAATGGATAGGTCATCTAGCCTCGCACCATTGACAACCCACAAATCCACATCTCATATAGGAATATTTCAAAATATACTCAGTTACTATATTTGGATACAGATGTGAGGACCATAAGTTGTATCTAATTACCAATGTGTAGATATTGAAATATTACACTTGATAAAAAATTCACTTATAGCTTCTCATTTCTTTTGGGTGCAGTTCCTCTTCCAACAACCTTTCTTTCCACATGAAAAACATACTGCTTCATTTTCCTTTCTTTTACTTTGAATATTCTTCTTATTGTAAGGATGGTTCTCAGGAGAGTTAGACTTTTTATGTGTCTTGCACCCCTTTTACCTGTTCTTCCTTTTTTATTCACCATAAGTACCATAGGTTTGTTACACTCCATGTCCCTGTCCACTTAGATAATTAGAGTAAGAAGTTATGAAAGACTCTTCTCATTATTTCTCATGTTATAATTAATAATAAAACTTGAGAAGGACTTGGGTAGTGAGGAAAGTATGATATTTTTGTGTAACTCATCTGATAATTTGATCTCAAATATTTCTAAGTATTCAATATAACCAATAAGAATGATTACATGAGGCCCAACTGACACCGACTCTTTAATATTGGTTATAAATAGAGAATTGGAGATCCCATATCTCTCTTTTCTCACCTTCTCTTGATAGAGATCCCAAAGGTGAGACATCATACTATACACATCCATGTACTCATATTTATTTAGAATCTCATTGTTCATGGATGATATCATGAAACATTGGACCTTTGTGGCATCGTCCAAATGTTTCTCATAGAAAGAAAAATCTTCCTCACTATCCGTTTTTCCTAGTGCTTCAAGAATAGGTTATTCCAGCACATATAATTTATTTTCATGGTGTAAGATAATGTGTAAGAATATTTTAAATTATTGGAAGTTAGTTACAATGAGAATGTTATCATTCTCAGGTATGGATCATGGTAAATTTTTTGAATTCATATTGTTAGAGAAGAATTTTAGTACTTTATCTAATAAAAGTAGATAATAAATAAATATTATATTTATTAACCTCTTTCCATTTTATCAAAACCCCAAATCCATCACTATTGGATTTGGAATATACTATTTCTTGGACATTCTTGTGGAAATGATCTATATTCCCCTTCTCATCACCCTGACTTTGGCCGATCAAGAAATTTGAATGGTTTTAGGTAGACATTAAATTGATGACTGCATTAACTCACAGTTCATTGATCTTTTGAGTGGACTCCCCAATATAGAAATCCTTAAATTGGATTTACTTAACCTTTTCCTCTTAGTTGCACCAAGTAGTATTTTTACAATTAACCCTTTATCTAAACTAAGTTAATTCAACCCAAAACTTCATGTTTGAATTCCCCAATAATTGAAAGCACCCCAAATTTGACTGGTCAAGCATTTTGAACTATGGTTTGATTTAAAATTAAGCAGTGGAAGACTATACCGACTTAATATATATAATTAAGCTATTTTTTTCTTTATACAAAAGTTTCCAATTTTATCATTATTATATGATTTTTAATATTAAGTGGTTTTAATTATGTGATTAACTATTTCTTAGATAAAATTTACACATAATCCAATTTATTCTAGTTCTATATTGCATGCTTGTTAATTCATTAATTCACGTGATCATAATAAAACATCCATAATGAAATAACCATGAATCTTGACCAATATACAACAATAAAGTGGTATGATCATGATATTTTACTAATGGTTAGTTTATCTAGTAGATGATAAACTAACCATCGACCTAGGGGAAAACACCTTGAAACATTTTATGGTTTGTATCGCAACTTTCCACCTGCACACCTACGTATCTCTCTTAGATTGGTTTCACCTCGTCTTTAAACTTGAACCACCTACACTATCTTGGTAACTCCATCCATTATATTTTTTTTACTCACTCATAGTTGAGGGGAACCAAAGGATTGGTGAAGGGGTTTACATATAAGAAACTATAGACTTACAGGATCTTACATAATGAGAGGAGGGATGATGCTCAAGACATAATTTAATAATAAATGAAAAGGAAACCAATCGCATACAACATTATAGTCTATGCTCATGATCATCCACATACATGCAAAAAATTACACATTTAATAAAAATAACATTCAATTTTAATCATTCATATTTAATATAAATCATGTTCAAATCATTTAATTATATTCTTTAATTAAACTATTAATTTATCTTAATTCTCATAAAAACATTCTTAAGATTCTAATCCATCATAATTTTAAACAAATTAAATAATTTTATTTAATATTAACTATGTAAAAAACTTATACCTTGTAGGCAACACAATGATTACCCATCCAAACTACTCAGTTTGTATTATATTCATACACTATTTACTAATGTGGAATGTGATATACATGAATTTTCATGTAATTTAATGGTATATAAATATTCAAATAAATGGAACATAGAACACATGATGTTTAGGTTGTGTGTTATGTTTCAATTCCCATAGAGTAATAATTATATTAAGACTTATACATGATATGCAGTTCTGAATATTAAAAATAAATTAATTAAACATTTAATATATATAAAACCCATCACATGAAACATACATAGTCAAATAAATGACACACAAAACACATGTTGATAAGGTTTATAAGTGTAAAAAATTATTTTTTAATTTTTTATAATTTGGTAATATACATGGCGTGTACTATCCAACTACACAACATGTATATTTCTCATCGTATATCCATGGAACATGCCTAGGAACCCAACATGTAATCATGGAACAAAAGAAAATGGAGCACATAGAGTGTGGTCTCTAAGTTACATAGTCATCGGTCATGTAGGCCGTGTAATAGAATACATGACTTGTCTTTTACTAATGGAATACACATCGTGTACAGATGTTACACACCATGTAGTTCGAATGACCGTGTACTAGCTTGACCTAGTTAACATGAGGTGTATTAAATACACATTATTTATAATAAATTCACATGATGTGAATTATTTTTGAATTAATTCTTGTTGCATTGAACATGAGTACATGACATTTAAAAAAGGGATACATGGTACATACTCTTGTGCTAAACTTCTAGAATCCTCAACACCTCCATAAGATTTATTTTAATGTTATTTATTCATAAAATTAATTGATTTGATTATATTTACAAGAAAAAAGATGAAAAAGAGTAGATCTCATGATTCACATTAAAGAATGATTAAATCAGAATTGAAAACTAATGATAAATGCATAAATCAATAAATGATATTTAAATAATTATAAATAATTATGTGACCACTCTAATACCACTTGAAGGTTCTGGGTGTAGTAGAAGCACTGGATGGGGCATGCCCAACTTAGTTTTTTTAATCATAATTGATGATTAATCTGATAAGTACATCGAAAATAAATATTTGACTAATGAAATTTAATCAAAGATTAATTGATGAGTGAACACCAAACCCAAAGTATAGGATCATCACATATTATTTATAATTAATTTAAATAATTAAAGAATTACCTTGCAATGAATTCTTTCTTATTTAATGAATCTAAAAATGTATCTACATCATACCATCTTTGTGTTATAGGATTCAAGATTATATTCCCTCTAGTGGTAATCCACACATGCTCCAAAAACCTCTGAACATAACCATAGGTATATTCAATTACTACCACAGTATATCCCAAAGCTTGCATTATTCATCTTTGATAAAACTAAGAATCTCTTCAAGGGAGGGTTCTCTTCGATCTCTTTAGACTTGAGAGTGGTGGTGGTGGAGGATCTCTCTCCATTATCGAGAGTGATCTTAGAGATAGAGCTCTCTAGGGATTCAAGAGAATTATCTTAGGATGTCATTGCACACAACAAATGAAAGTAAACCCCCTTAATTGGGTTTATATACTGCTAGGGTTAGAAAATAATAATTTCACATGAACCCATATTATTTTTCTTAATTCTCACGGAACCTCATGTATATAATAATAATAATAATAATAATAATAATAATAATAACAACATTATTTCTTGACATGCACAAAACTAGTGAATTAAATTAAATATTATTTTATTCAAATAATATTAAATATATATTATTTCTCACAAGACCATTAAATTAGGTCCTCCATTCCTCTACAATATTTATCATGCCTTTAATAATGAATATTTATTTAATAAATACATGTCATTTCATTATTCATAAATAAAAAATAATATTATATTCAATAAAAAATAAATATTTATTTATTAAATATTATGCTCACAAAAGATTATCTCGAATAACCAGTGATAGAATATATGTGATAAAGAAAACATGAATCATTATTAAACCATGTGCAGGAATAGTATTTACTCAATGTGTTAAATAATAAATAATAATATTATTTAACTAAGGATCTAGATAAAATTTATGTGTGGCCCTCTAGGTATATTTCTTAGTGGCATTAGGTGAAGAAACCCAAAGTCCTAGGTTAGCATCTAATAACATGCAAAGAAACCCATAGATAAAGAAGTTCACGTTCCAATGACATAAATCCTCATATATATTCTTACAATGTAATATAATCCCTCCATCTTTATATCTCTAATCAAGTAGGTTGCATGCCAATTCCATCAACCGATGTGCTCTATGTCTCTTTATTTGAATTTTCAAAAATTGAACTTTCCTATAGAACACCATAACCATGGATTTATTTAGGCTATATCATTTCCATTAAAGGGTTTGTGATATCAACTTCTATTAAATAATATAAGGGATAAATCCTTTCTCACATTATTCATCAATGAAATATTAATCGTGATGCACCCAACGTCTCCTAGTTCACCGCAAACATATGACATCACGATTTTCATCAATACATAAAAATAAGTGACTCATAAAATACATTAATAAAAATCTTAAAGTCTAAGGACCAATACACACATCCGTGGATAAGAACATCCAATGAAACAGATAACTATTTATTTTCTACTAGCGGGTTTCGTTCTCATAATCTTTTACACTGGAAATTACCAAGGGCATACACCATGAGAAAGTACCTCAATGGCTTATGAGTCTCCAACTATGATATAATATATCATTTTTATCCCTAAAATTATTTCATCTGGATAAATAAAATATATTTAAGAATATTATCATGACACTTTTGGGTTCTCATCATAGTGGGGAGATGCTATGACCTTTTTGTGTGATAGTTACTTTTAGGACATTATCACATACTATGTCACATAAAATAACAATCATGATGTGATAAGTAGTTTATTAATATTCAAAACTATGAATATAGGTAATCATAAAGTATAAAAAATTTGGTTCTAGGGAACCAAATCCAACAAAATCTACATATCCTATGATAACTAGTTCCTCATCTCCTCCATAGACCAGGAACATATCCTAAGTATGCCTCAAATACTTAAGGATAATATTGACTACTATCCAATGGTGATCATCAGGGTTAGATTGATATCTTCCTACCATGATCAAGGAATATGAAAGATCTTGCCTAGTACATAACATAACATACATGACTGACCTAATCACTATCACGTATAGAATCCTTTCCATCCTTTGTCTTTCCTACTGTGTGTGAGGAAACATTTTCTTAGAAATATGAATTCCATGTGACACTAAAAAAACCCCCTCTTGGATTATTCTATACTAAATATCTTTAGTATCTTTTCAATATATGTACCTTGACTTAGTTCATGCAACCTCTTGGATTTATCATGATGGATCTATCATGATGGATCTTGATCCCAAGAATATATGATCCTTCAACTAAGTCTTTCATGGTGAAACATTTATTCAATTAGGACTTAATAGACTATAATATTGGTATTTAATTTCTAATAAGAAATATTCCATCGACATATAATATTAAGAAAATGAATACACTCCCACTAAAACATTTATAAAAACAAGGCTCACATTCATTCTTTAGGAAAAAAATTCCATTATGGCCTCATAAAACCAAATTTTCTATGAAACGAATGCTTTAATTAATCCATAAATAGATATTTTCAATTTTCAAACTTTATTTGAATCATTTAGAGTCATAGAACCTTTAGTTTGTATCATACTGACATCTTCCTGAAGGTTCCTATTAAGTAAGGTTGTTTTGACATTCATTTTCAAAATTTCATAGTCATGTAAGGTCTCAATGGAAAGTATAATTTTGATGTATTTTTATATTTCAACTGGTGAAAATGATCCATAATAGTCATTGCCTTGGTTTTTTTTAACCCCCTTTTAACTAGCCATTCCTTATAGGTACTTACTTTCCCATACATGTTCAATTTTTTCTTGAATACCCATTTAAAACCAATGGGATTTACATCCATTGGAAGATCTACTAAAATATAGACTTGGTTTTGGTGCATGGAATATATTTCAGAATTCATGTCTTCTTCACACTTGGAAATATATGTTCCACTCACTACTTTCTTATAGGTCATAGGATTTTTATTATAAACTAATAACATGTCACCATCCTTAAAGACTCGAAAACCACACTGTTTTGGTTCTCTAGCCTTCTTGTACTCCTACATAGTATTTTTTTATCTGGAACAATTTTTTCCATGGGAATTTATGGAATTTTTTCATGTTATAACTATTTTGTATCATGATCCTGGACTTCATCGAAGTCTATATCAATCTCACTATCTCTTTTAGATATATGATCCTTCTCAAGGAATATGGGATGCCTGTAAACCAAAACCTTTTTATCTGAAGTATTATATAGGTAATATCCTATCATTTCCTTGGGATATACTATAAAATACACTTTGTGCCTCAGGGTGTAAGTTTGTTACCAGAAGATGCCTTAACAAATGATTCACATCCCCACACATGTAAGTACAATAACACAAGTTTCTTTCCATTCCACAATTGGTATAAAATACCATCTTCTACTTTAGTTGGAACTCAATTTAGTATATATGATTTTGTTTGTAATGTGTATACCCAAAAGTATAATGGAAGACTTGCATGACTCATTATTGATCTCACCATGTCCAACAAGGCGTGTCTCCTCCTTTCACTTACACCATTCTGCTAAGGTGTATAAGGAGGAGTGAGTTGGGATAGGATCCAAAAATCCTATAAATAATCAATGAATTTTTGATTAAGATATTCACCACCATGGTATGAGAAGAGTTTCTTAATCTTCTTACCAATCTATTTCTCAACTTTATTCTTGTGTTCCTTGAATTTTCAAAGCAATCTGACTTATACCTCATTAATGAGTAATATCCATATCTACTTAAATCATCATTAAATGTTATAAAGTATGAGTACCTAGACTATTCTTCAACTATAAATATTCCAAAAACATCGGTATAAACTAATTCAAAAATATCTTTGTCCCTTTAATATTTTCCACTAAAATGGGATTCATTAATTTTACTTTGTAAACATGCATGACATACACCAAGTGGTTTTACTTCAAAAGAACCTAAACATTCATCTTTGTGTAATTTAGTCAAAAGATTTTTGTTTACATGACCTAGTTGGTTATGCCATAGTTGGGTGTGGTATGATTCATGTGAATAAGTTTTGTTATCGATTTCCACTACTTGATTCATGTAATCTAACACATAATGACCATTATTTAGGTGTTCCTTACCATAACAAATTCTATATTTATAAAAGAATAAAAATTTATTCCCGAAACTGAAAATAAACCCATCTATATAAAGTATGGATACATATATAATGTTTTTGGTAATGTATGGAATATAATAAAAACATTTCAAAACTATGATCATTCTTGCTGGAAACATGAGGTGGTAGTTGTCGATAAATACAAAAGCAATTTTAGATTTTTTGGATGTTCATAGATCAACCTCTCCTTGATCATTTTTTTGAATCTACTTAGTTCCTATATTTTAATACATATGTATGAACTGCAAGTTATATCTACAAATAATTTTAAGAAATAGATAAATTTCAATTGATAATAAATACACATGAAGCTTCCCCTTTATTCTTTATATGGGTGTAGTTTTTCTTCCAGTGGCCCTTCTTACTATATGTGAAACTAACAACATCCCATTCCCTTGATTTACCCTTGATCATTCTCTTCTTGGAAGGGAATTTCAAAGAATCTTTGGGATTAGATCTATTTTCTTGGCCTTCCCATTTGTTCACCATAAGGACAATGATTTGTCTCCTTATCTACTTGGAAAAGAAGAGTAAGAAAAACTAGTAGAGACTTATCAATTTTGTTCATATTAAAATTAATAAAAAATCTGGAGAATATCTAAGGGAGTTATGCAAGACTGAGATCAGTGCATAGTTCATTAGGGAGTTTAAACCCTAGAACCTATAGCCTCTCAATGTATCTAATGAGATTGACTACGTGAGGCCTATCTAGTGCACCATCTTTAATATTTCTATGAAAAATAACCTTATAGATCTCAAACCTTTCTTTTCTTTCTCACTCCAAGTAAATACCATGGAGATTATTGAGAATTCTATAAGAATCCATGTTTTCATTAGACTTCTTGAGTTCACTAGACATAGATAATAACACCCAACATTGAATTTTAATTACATCATTCAAAATTTATTCATAGAAAAGGAACTCTTAATCACCCACTTCTTTCATAGGTGGATCAGGTAATGAGGATTCTAGCATAAAATATTTCCATTCATGGTGAAACACAACCTAAAGGCTTCTGAACCATTCTTGGAAGTTACTACCATTTAGGATATGGTCTTTCTCCAATATAGATCTTATGGATAAAGTGGATGAATGAATTTAAATTATCCTAAAATTATAAAATATAATATTATTAGTATTTTTTTCATTAAAAATTATGTGTGAAATAATAATAATTAATTTTATTAAGTATCTTAGTATTTTATCAAGTCTCAATAGCCCTCAAAATTAAACTTGAAATGTCCAATTTCTTTGAAATTTTAGTGGAAAGGATCCATATTTAATTTCTTATAATCTACACACCTTAGGATAAAAGTACCCCATTCAGAAAATAATAAGAAGTTCCTTTTAAACCATTTTATATAAATCAAAACATTGGTAAAAATTAATTTAATCAATCATTAGAGAATATTAAAAAAATTCTTGATTTTTTTAAAGAAGATATGGACATGAAAGAAAAATATTTTTGAAAAAAAAATTTGGTTTTCCTTAAAAACATTCTTTTTTTTACTTTTGAGTACTTAGAGAGAATAAAATGAAAGGAAAACTTATAATTTCCAAAAATAATGATAGGAGAAGAAAATACATAATAATTGTTTGAGATAAATCATATAATTTCATCACTATAAATTTAAGAATAAATGATCCTAGTAGAAATTGATATCATAACATAAAACCCTTACATATTTTTTAACTTTGGAATCATAACTTCCATGAAAGAAATAACTTATGTACCCTTTTATAAGTGAGGGGAGGGATACAAATGCTCAATGTGTAATATAATTCCTTTGTTATAATATCTCATCAAGTAGATTTCACATCCATGTCATCAACCTATATGCTTGATACATATTTCTTTGATTATCTAAAATAAATACATCGTTACACCATAAACATTCAATTTAATATTATAATTATATTCCAATCAAAGGGAAGAGACATCAACTTTTATAAATATATAAGGTAAAAATCCTTCCTCAATTTATTCATTAATAACACATCAATCATGACACACCCAACACATCCAACTTTACCATGAACAATATCATCATGGTTTATGAAATACATCTAATTTCATGAGTTGTAATATGCATTAAAAATAATCCTAATGTCTAAGTACTATCACACACATTTTCAGATAGGAATATCTGATGACACCAAAACATGTATAATTTCCACTGGAAGGTCAATTTATATAATCTCATGTCTTGTAGATTACCAAGTGAAAAATTTATGATAATAAGACTCATCTTCTTACAAGTACTCTCACCTAAAAGTCACATTCTATGTGTCCTATCATAGAATGTTATCCTACTATATAACTATATTTAAGAATATCATCATATCATTTCAAGGTTCTAATAATAAAGGGGAACTACTATGAACTTATCAATATAGAAGATACTATAGGATATTATTACATTAAATTTATAAAAAAATGGAAAATATATAAAAATATATTTTATAAATATTCAAATCATCTAATATACATTTAATTAAAGTATAAAAAAATTGGTCCTAGGATACCAACTCCGACATGACCACCAGTAGAAAGTCTACATTTATATGTGTCATTGAATGTTCTTATACGCAGGTGTGTTTAATGGTATTTAGACTTTAATATCATTATTAATTCATATTATGAGTCACATACTTTAATGTATTGACTAAAACCACAATGACATATATTCATACAAAGTAGGGTATGTTGGGTACATCATGAGAAATATGTATTAATGAATAAGGATAAAGAGGATTTTTTCCTTATGTTCTTTAGCACAAGTTGATATATCAATCCATTTTAATGAAATGAAAATGTCTAGTTAAATCCATGGCCATGGTGTTCTATTGGCAAGTTAATTTTAGGAAAATCAAAGAAATATACATTGATCACATAGGTTGTGGACACCAGTATTCAACCTACTTGGTTGGAGATACTAAGGTGACCCAAATATCATATACATAAATATTACATCATTTTAGATAAATATTAAATATATATCATAAAAATTCAAACCATGTAACTATAACTGTTTAGTTTATTCAACTACTAGATACATGATTATCTTATTTCATGAGAGATCTTCAATATATCCCACAAAGTTTTTCTCACATTTTATACTTCTTAGTCACACCCAACTTAAAAATTTTCTTCATAACTAGTGGGAAATTAAATATAAGAAAAAGTAAGCTCCAATTTTTAGTAATATTAGACATTTAAGATATTAGTCAATGGTCATATGTAATAATAACATGAAAATAATGGCATGAGAATATGATATTAACATTTTAAAATCATACCCATCAATTCATAGATCATAATAAGGCTTTGGTTGTTCTTAGGACACAAATAAAAGAATAATTAAATATCATGAACCATGAGATCATATCATAAGCATAATTAAATTACATAGAGATTGGAATAATAAGCATGAAATAATAATAATCACAAAAATCATTTATCAAGGCTATCTACCAAGACATTCATCACATGTTGGGATTAGTATAACCACCTATGTACCTTATTTGGTATTAGGATAACCTCCCATGTACCCTCTTTTAGGCTTGGTATAACCTCCCATATACCCTATTTTGGGCTTTAAATAACCTTCTATATAACCTTTTAGCTTATAAACATTAAACATTACCCAATGCATTTGAAGGTTATAATGAAATCACTTGTCACATAATCATAATCCATTTATATGTATGCCACAATATTTTAATGATTTTGTTTTTACCTTGTAAAACTTTGGAATATTTAAAGGAATATTTTAAAGTCAGGGGATGAGTCATCATGAGAATCTGAGGCCCAAGAATTCTCGGTTTTTATATAATAAAAATATTAAATATATTATATCACATGCACATAGTTTTTTTATAATAATGGAATAACTCCAAAATGGAGTCTCATATGGGAAATTCAAGACCTCCATTAAATTTGGAATATAGGTTTTACCCTAGGCACAACATAATCTTTGTGTGTGTCAAGTGTTTGGATTAAGTGTGGTCATGGGAAGATTAGTAATTTAATAAATAAATAAATAAATAAATAAATAGATGTCTTATTTATTATATCACCAGACCTAATCTCCTCTATTTAATTACAATTATAGAAAATCACTAGGGTTAGCTGTATAAACCTAGGGATTCATAGAGGATACATTAGAGGAGAATTATTTTATGATCAACAACAGATCATTCTTTGGAGATCGGTGTGCCAAATGAGTTTTTGGATCTCACCAATGACATTGACATGTGACCGTTCTTCATCAGTGATTGATCCAAACTAGAGGCAGATAATTATTATTTTTGGATTTAATCCCCATATTATTTATCAATTGATTGAATGTGAATCAATCCTTTTAACAAATTGATTCATGGGTTTACCGTTGATTTATAGGTATTTCATTATCTTCCAAGAATTAGAAATGGATATTGTTTTGATTATTCCTGATTATTTGTTCTTCATTAAACATTCTAACGATAATAGATTGAGGCCAACCTGAATAATGGATGAGTTTCATCCCCAAGTTTTTGTTTTTTCATTTCTTCCCCTGTTATTTACACATTCATAATTGGTATTTTCTTTGTCTAGAGGTTTGACAAATACTCAGTTATTGATCGTTTCACAAGCGTTATTTGTCACAACGGATCGATACCACATCTTCATGTTCAAAATTGAGAGTGTGAATGAGGTGCGATGTTGATGAAGGAGGATCAGGAATAGACCAGGATCAGTGGTTCATGGTTTTTCATTGTGGTAGTGGTGAAGAGAAATGAATAATGATTTCTAATTAGATTGTATGGCCAGAATCTGATCATCAGTGATGAATGGAGTTCGGTCAAAATAGATCTGTGATTCATGGAGAGATTCATAGTTGGAGTGGAGTCAATGATGGAGAAAGTGGGATACATGTGAAGACCAACTGTTTATAAAAAATATTGATATACATGGCTTGTAGTTTTAAGAACTCACACCATGTAGGACCCTGGATATAACAACTAGGGTTTTGGAGAAAATAAAATATCACATGCTGTGTGGTACGCACCACATGACATGTGACCCATGATTGATGACCTGGAGTGTACCCATGGGGTACTTGGTAAGATACACTATCAGGTACACAATCACATCTAAATTACATGGGAACATCCTGGTACTCTAACATGGCCTGGTATATGGGAACATCCAGAGTACATGGGCACAAACTGCTACTTGGACATGACCAGGTACCCAGACATGGCCAGGTACATGGGCATGTCTAGAGTACACGAGAATGACCCAAAGTACATAGTCCTCGACTAGAGTAAATGGGAAAAAATAGGGTAGAGAATACATTCCTTGTATACCCTATACACATTGTGTAATTTTTCCAGGGCAGGTTGAGGCCCTTTTTCTCTTCAGTGTAGACCAGTCTTTTTAGGGTATGTTTCCTTGGTCCGTACCCATGAGGGTACAATGAGGCATCACATCCTAAAAATAGGATGTAATCCCCTTTATGGGATTAGTCTTAGATAGAGTTATTGAATACCTCCATATGACTGAGATTGTGATCCTATATTATAATCTTCTTCCCTAGGTTGGGGTTTTTGGAATCCTCATGGACAACATACCCAAGCATTTGATCCACTAATTAGTGGGTTATCCTAGATAGGGTTTAGTCCATAGGCCCTGGGATAAATCCCCTATATATGTATCAATATCTTATGAGTTATAGCATGTAATTATTTATTGTAAGTCCTTGTGATAATGACCTCTCAGGTGAGTGCCATAAGTGTTATCAGATTCTTGGATTGAGTTCTACTGGGAGAGTGTTACCTTGAAACCTTAAGTAGGAATCCTAGGTTGGTAGTGCTGTTGTGACCTTAATTTGAGACTTGAGTATATCTATGTTATTCTTACTATGAGAAGTAGCCTCATCTACTTACAAGTACTATCACCTGATAGTCACATTCTATGTGTCCCATCATAGAATGTTATCTGATTATAGAACTATATTTAATAATATCATCATAGCATTTCAAGGTTTTAATCATAACGGGGAACTGCTATGAACTTATCAATATAGATGATACTCTAGGATATTATTACATTAAATTTATATAAAAAATGGAAAAAATGGAAAATATATATTTTATAAATATTCAAATAATTGAATATAAATGTAATTAAAGTACAAACAATTGGTCCTAAGACACCAACTCCAACAAGACCACCAACAGAAAGTCCATATTTATATGTGTCATTTAATATTTTTATATGCGGGTGTGTGTAATGGTATTTAGACTTTAAGATCATTATTAATTCATATTATGAGTCACATACTTTAATTTATTGACCAAAACCAAAATTACATATGTTCACAGGAAGCATGGTATTTTTGGTGCATCACAAGCGATATGTATTAATGAATAAGGAGAGCTGATATTTTTTCATTATGTTCTTTAGCATAAGTTGATATATCAGTCCATTTTAATAGAATAAAACCGCATAGTTAAATCCATGGCCACGGTGTTTTGTTGGCAAGTTATTTTTTTGTAAAATCAAAGAAAGAGATATTGATCACATGGTGGCGGTGCTCTGTAACCCTTCGACGACGATGACCTAGTTCCATGGTGGCGGCGACGGCCCCTCCCCTTCGGGGGGAGGGGCAGGATATTCCTTCTTGGGAAGTTGTACCCAAGATAAGCCCTCTTTTTCCCAGCATTGACGTCTCTCCAAGGGTTCCTGGAATCTGTAACGGACATCCAGTTTTCACGGTTTCGGCCAAAGAATTTTCTGAAGCATCGTCACTCCTTTCTACGGCCCTGGTTGCAAAGTTCACTCGGCGTAGACCACCGGTCGAGATGTTCGAGAGGTATGTGAACCAGAAATGGGGTCTAGGGCACCGTGCAGTTGTCGGACTCCTTGGACCGTGCCAAATTCTTGTTTGTATTGCGGATGAAGATGACCTGGCACGGGCCTGGTCTCGTACAAGCAGATCCGTGAGAGGTTTTCCTTTCTTTTTACATCGATGGACGTTCGATTTGAACATGAATCGCGACTCTTCATCGTCGGCAATCTGGATTCAACTCTCGGGGTTACCGCTTCCCTTTCAGAATCCAGCGCTCCTCCGATCAATAGGTAATTCTATTGGTCGTTTCCTCTGTGCGGATTGGAAGACCGATTCCTTGGTGCACCCAATTGTTGCGCGAATTTGTATTGAAATGGAATTATCCCGTCCTCCACCCGACAAGGTATGGGTTGTGATCGAAGGCCAATACAGGTACGTGCAAAGCATCTACTATGAATCCTGGTCTTTGTTCTGCGACTTCTGCCATCGACAGGGCCACCGCGTTGAGGAATGCCGCAAAAGGACTTCGGCGGTTGTGGCTGGCACTTCCTCTGTGATCAAGGGTGACTCAGGTCAGGCCGAGGGCAAGGGAGCCGGTCCTGGCAATGGCAATGAACCTGTTGCGCACACACTGAGGTCACAAGAGGTGCCCTCGGATACCAGTGAACATTTTGAGGCCCTTCGGGGTGTCCAGGTCTAGGGATCTCCTGGTCAATATGGGGTGGGGTTTCCCAGTTCTGGTAATGTGTCGGTAGTGGTTCATACTGGCTCGGGGCGAGTGGGTTCTGCAGGTACAGTGGTGAAGGAGAGATTGAAAGTTTTGGAACCTCAGGTGGTGGCGGTTGTAGAAGGCCCCAAGAAGGACTTGGGTGTTTCCCAGGCATTTAGCAGCATGGGGAATGAGGTGCGGGGGCTAGCGGTTGGGGATTTGGAGCGACCCTCCCTACCTAAAGGCGAGACTACCAGAAGGGAGGCCATAGGTGTTCTGACCAGGGGCTTGGAGGTTCAGAATCTCCAGCTCCAATACATGGGCAGGGGTTTTGACCAACCTGGTTTTCTGGAGAGATCAGAAGTTGGGGAAGAGTATGTCTTGGGGAAGGAAGGGACCAGTGGGGGGGGGGGGTGATCTGGGTACCGCCCCAGGGAATGGTTTGGAGGTGCAGGACCAGACCAGCCTTGGAGATGCAGGGGGGTCGGGGCCTGCCTTACTGCTAGAGGCTGTTTCGCCTGTCCGAAATCCTGTATTTTTGAGTAACAGGTATGAGAGGCTGGCCGAGGAGGATCTCAAAACTGATTCAGCTGCCATGGATGTGGAAGAGGGAGAAGATGGTGGAAGGGAATCTGAACAGGGTGTGGTCTGTAGAAGTTTCTCAGAAGCAGAAGTCAGTTCGAGGGGTATTAGGAGGAAGAGGGGGAGGAGGGGTAGGAAGGATTACTCCTCCTTACCTCCTCCTATGAAGACCCGGTCTACAAAGAATATCTTGGTTGAGAAGCTGAACAAGGAGATCAGTCTAAAGTCATCTGGACAACTTGGCCCTTACCCGGATTTGGTCTTAAGTTCGGGTGATGTGGTGATAGAGCAGGTGTTATTCCTCAACGCCTCAGAAGAGGATGCAGCCAAGATGATGGGTAGGAATCTTGAAGTGGAGCTTAATGAGGAACAATATAGTTGGGTGGATAAACAGGACACGATCCTGGTTGGAGGCTTCAATAAGGGGTTGATCGGACTTGAGGAGTATATGCAGGTCTGGAACAAACTGACTTCTGCCTTTGAAGACACGATAAGGGGGGATCCTCTTCTGCTGGTGTCTAATTTATCCTGGAGGCTGGTTAGAGACTCTGACTCTGGTAGGATTCAACTGGTTTTCAATGACACTATTTTACTTATTTTCTAGCTTATGATTTGTTGAGTCACCAATCTTGTTGTGTGAGGAACTTGGAAGGGTCAGTTCGGCTCAGATGGGCTAGAGTGTGTTGCTTCTTCCTCTGCAGGCCATTTGGGATGTGGTGGATACGGAGGGATGGCTTGCCATCGGGAGGGACCATGCTTGCATGGGATCTTCGAGTGGTCCTTCTTTGGAGTTAGCGATCGCTGCTTTGGCTTGGATGAGGTTGTTTCTGATCTTTGTTTGTCGTTGTTGGGTGCTTGTTGGAACTTACGGTTTCTCACTTTGACCTCAAAAGTGTCTTTATTTATAATAAAAAATAATAATTTTCAGTCAGATATTGATCACATAGGTTGAGGACACCGTATTCAACCTAATTGATTGGAGATATTAAGGCAACCCAAATATTACGTATAAAAATATTAAATCATTTTAGATAAATATTCAATACATATTATAATAATGAAAACCCTATAACTATAAAGGTTTAGTGTTTTCCAGTACTAGATACATAATCATCTTATTTCATGAAAGATCCTCAACATATCCTACAAATTGTTTCTCACATTGTACACTTCTTAGTCATACCCTACTTAAAAATTTTCTTCATAACCAGTGGGAAAGTAAATATAAGAAAAAGTGAGATCCAATTCTTAGTAAGAGTAAGCATTTTAGATATCAGTCAATGATCATATGTAATCATAACACGAAAATAAGGGCATGAGAATATGATATTAACATTTAAAAATCATGCCCATAAATTCATAGATCATAATAAGGATTTGGTAGTTCTTAGGACATGAATCAAAGAAGAATTAAAGATTATGAACCCTGAGATCATATCATAAGCAAAATAAAATGACCTAGATATTGTAATAACAAGTGTGGCGTAATCATAATCATAAAAATCATTTATCAAGGCTATCTACCAAGACATTCATCACATGTTGGGATTAGGCTAACCACCTGTCTACCCTCTTTGGGCTTGGGGAAAACCCTCATGTACCCTATTTTAGGCTTAATATAACCTCCCGTATACCCTATTTTGGGCTTGAAATAATCTCCCATATACCCTTTTATCTCATAAACATTAAACATTACCCAATGCATTGGAGGGTTATAACAAACTCACCAATAACATAATCATAATCTATAAATATGTATTCCATGAGATTGTAATGATTTTGTTTTTCCCTTGTAAAAATTTGGAATATTTAAAGGAATATTTTTGAAGTTAGGGGATGAGTTAGTGTGAGAATCCGAGGTCCGGGAAGGCTCAGTTTTGATATAATAAAAATATTATATAAATTATATCACATGCACATAGTTTTTCTAGAATAATGAAATAACTCCAAAATAGAGTCTTAGATGGGAAATACAAGACCTCCATTAAATCTGGAATATAGATTTTACCCTAGGCACAACGTAATATTTGTGTACGTCAAGTGTTTGGATTAGGTGCGGTCATGGGAAGATTAGTAATTTAATAAATAAATAAATAAATTCATTATTTATTATATCGCCAAACCTAATCTTCTCTATTTAAACCCACTTATAAAAAATCCCTCAGGTTATCCATATAACCCTAAGTATTGAGAGCGGATACATTGGAGGATAATTCTTGGATGATCAATAGTATATCGTGCTTTGGATATCAGTGTGCCAAAGGAATTTGTGGATCTCACCAATGACATCGACATGTGACTGTTCTTCATCAGTGATTGATCCAAACTAGTGGTAGGGAATTGTTTTTTTGGATTTAATCCCCATATTGTTTATCCATTTATTGAATGTGAATAAATACTTCTAAAAAATTGATTCATGGGTTGACCACTGATTTACAGTTATTTCTTTATCTTATAAGAATTAGAAATGGATATTGTTTTGATTATTCCAGATTATTTGTTCTTTTTTTGAGGCCAACCTAAATAATGGATGAGGTTCATCCCTAAGTTTTTGTCTTGTGAATTTATTCTCCCATTCTTTAAAAATTCATCATTGGTATTTTCTTTTTCTGGATGTTTCACAAATACTGAGTGATTGATCATTTCATAACTGTTCTTTGGTACAATATATCAATACTGCATGTTCATGTTCAGAATTGATGACATGAATGAGGTGAAATGTTAATGATAGAGGATTAGTAATGGATCAAGATCAATGGTTCATGGTTTGGCGTTATAGTAGTGGTGTAAAGCGACAAATGATGATTCCTGAGTAGATTGGGTGGCCAGAATCCAACCATAACGGAGTTTGGTCAAACTAGACCTATGATTCATGGAAATATTTATAGTTGGAGCAGAGTCAACGATGGTGCAAGTGGGATACATTTTAATACTATAAGTTTATAAAAAATATTGATATACACGATGTTTAGTTTTAAGAACACACACCATGTATGACCTTGGATATAGAATCTAGTGTTTTAGAGAAAATAAAATGTCACATGACATGTGGTACCCACCACATGATGTGTGACCCATGATTGATGACCTGGAGTGTACCCTTGGGGTATATAGGAACAAAAATTATCAGGTGCAAGATCATATATAGAGTACACGAGTACGACCTGGTATTCAAACATGACCTGGTATATGGGCATGACTCTCTACTCGGACACGACCAAGTACCTGGACATGGCCAGGTACATGGTCATGTTCAGAGTGCATGAGAATGACCCAAAGAACACAATACTAGGACATAGTAAATGGAAAAAACTAGGGTAGAGAATACATGCTGTGTATACCCTATACACATTGTGCACTTTTTCTAGGGTAGGCTGAGGCCCTTTTTCTCTTCAGTGTAGACCAGTATCCCTAGGGTATGTTCCCTTGGTCCATACCCATGAGGGTACAATGAGACATCACATCCTAAGCATAGAATGTAATCCCCTCTATGTTATTAGTATTAGATAGAGTTATGGAATCCCTCCATGTGATCTAGAGTGTGATCCTCTATTATTCTCTTCTTCCCTAGGTGGGGGGTTTTTGGAATCTTCATGGAAAACATACCCAGGAATTCGATCCACTAATTAGAAGGTTATCACAGATAGGGTTCGGTACATAGGCCCTATGAGAGATCCACTATCTATGTATCAATATATTATGAGTTCTATCATGTACTTCTTCATGGTAAGTCCTGGTGAGCATGACATCTCAGATGAGTTCCATAAGTGTTATTAGATTCTTAGAGTGAGTTATATTAGGAGAGTGTTACCTTGAAACCTTAAACAGGAATCCTAGGATGGTTGTGTTGTTGTGACCTTAATTTTAGACTTGTTTATATATGGGTTATTCTTATTATGTTTCACATTCTTATTGACATAAAATTTTGATGATGAGTTGAATAATATCTTGATGCTTTATGTTTGGTGATTTTGGGGTGTCCTACTAGGTATTATTATACTCACCCCTACATGAGATCTACCTACACATGTCATGTCTTATGAAGATGATAGATCACTTGATGAAGTCCTAGGTGGACTGGGAGCAGATTAAGTATAGTTGATCTAGACATACCATGTTTCATTCTAAGTGTTATATTTGAAATTAGTCTCCTCATTTCTTAGTAGGTTGGACTCTTTTATAGTTCTGATGGGATTATATTTGGCCCTTTATGCTTTCCAGTAATTCTATCATACTTTGATTTTGGGATATATATGTATGCATGGATTTGGGTTTCAATTTTATTTTTAAGTTTTATCATGGTGTTTTTAGATTTTTTATGTGTGTATGAATACATGTACATTAGGATAAAACCTCCAATGTGTGTGTTATGCCTAATTGAAACTTTTTTCTAGACCTTGGACTATTATAGGCAGGCTTGGGCTGTCAATCTTAGCATATCATTGGCCAAGCAGGCCCTGGTGGGTTAGTTCATGAAAGGGTGGTATCATAGGAGGTCATCTTATGACTGGAGTTTGGAGATTTTCTAGTTTTGAGGTTTTGTTTGGGAACTAGGGGAATAATTTTAAAGTGTTTTGAGTTTGAATATTAGGATATGAAATCTAGTGTTGGTGTGGTGTCCAATGTATACATTCACCAGGACACTAATAAACTACTTTTTTACTCAATACATTCATGTAATAGCTGCTAGTAAAACATTGGTACATGAATCATATAGGATTGGGTTGTGGTTTATATGTCCTTCTTGAGTTAACCCCTAGATATACTTCTGACCTTGGTATATATTGTCTATTTCAGGATGCATCAACAATTATTTTTAGCTAGTATTCCATAATAGGATCATGAGGATGATCCACCTATTGATGAGGCTTCAATATAGGGACCTATTTAGGAGGTGATACCTCAAGGAGGTTTTCCAGTCTTTCCACCATCCGTCATGTAATAGGTTTCACTGATAGTACTAGTAGATGAGGTATAGAGGATGAGAACACTTCATGAGTTTTCGTGATAGTGATCCCTTAAGTTTCAAGTAAATACAGACCCCCAGGTAGTTGAGGTCTGGATTGAGGTAGTTATGCAATTTTTCCACCTTGTTCAGATACCTCCAAATTAGATGGTGGTCCCAACAGCGATCCTTCTTCATGGATCTATAGGGTGATGGTGGAGTTTGGTGAATCTAGAGTATAACGAGGTGAATATTTAATAGAAATAGTTTTAGATTCTTTTTGGAGAGGATTTATATCCAAATATGTTACAAGAAGTGAACATCTAAGAGACTCTACAGCTTCAACAGGGCATCATTCCTGCGGAAGAGTATTTATCGAGGTTCACTAACCTCTCATGATACTCCATAGATATATTTCAAGATTCATTCTTCTAAGTATGAAATTTTTAGCATGGTATCCATAGATATATCTAGGATGGTTTAATATCTCTTTGAATTCCCCCTTATGTTAGAGTGCTTGAGTGAGGTTTGGTGGTGGAGAGCTTCTTGTAATAGCATTCACCAATAGTTAGTGCTGGTAGTAGGAACCCTGGAGATGATACATCAATAGCTGATAGCTGATATTAGACATAGGGATTCAGGTGAGCTAGGAATTTTTGGAGACAATCACATGATAGAGGGTCTGAAATTTAGGTCTCTCAGGATGGTTCTAGTCATACTAGAGAGAGGAGGTTCTAGTATTACAAAATTTAGGGATATCTCATGTAGGATTGTTCAAAACACTTTAAAAATAAAAAATAGACAATTGATGGACCACCCAGATAGAAGAAGTAGATATATAATGAAGGTACTTAGGGATATAAATGTGAAAGAGGAGTAGAAAGAGAAATATAAGGTGTTTGGAGGTTTGATCTATTTCCACCACCACCCTCAGGTGTTCTATGCTAGGCTTAGGGAGATGGTGGTTAGGGATGAGTATAGATTTAAGTATTTAAGTCCTATAACTCTGAGTCTATAAGGATAATTATAGGCATGATCTATGTATTCTCTACTTTAGTTGTAGTTCTTATAGACATAGGCATGAGTCAATCTTTTCTTTCCACTTCCCTTATTCAAGATCTAGAGATTTTGGCAAAGCCATTGGATTGACCTTTATAGTTGGATAATCTTATCAGAGGGGATTCAATGATCACACACTTCCACTGATAGTGTAACCTAACTCTTGGAAAAGATATATTCCTATGGGATCTCTTTATAAAAGCAACAAGTCCTTATGACATTGTCTTAGGTATGGAATAACTATCCATAGTTCATGCACATATTGACTATTTTGGGATGAGGATGTAGTGTGTCCATATAGATGGGATAAGGTTTTCCTTCATTGATAGGAAGGAAACCCAGGAAGAGAAGTATGAGATCATATATAGAAGGATATAGTTGATTACTCACCAATTGGCTAGTATGATCTATGTAATAAAATATCATATAGTCTTTTAGCTTCTTGCAGTGGTGGCGGAGTATGGGGATGTCTTCCCTGAAGGTAACATGGACTTAACTCCCCACCAAGAGATTGAATTATTCATAGAATTACACCTAGGGAATATCCCTATATATGAACTAGTATACCAGATAACTCCCAAATATATTCATGATCTTAAGGTACATTTGGAAGAGTTTAAGACAAAGGGCTTTGTCAGACCTAGTGTGCCGCCCTGGGGATCCCTAATTTTGTTCGCAAAGAAGACATACGAGATCTTGAGGATGTGTGTGGACTATAATCCCTTGAATTAGGTAAATTTTAAGAATAAGTATCCACTGATAAGGATTTCTGACATATTCAACTATCTTAATGGGGTGATATGGTTCTCGAAGATTGAACTCAGGCCAGGCTATCACTAGATCCAATTTTGAGACGAGGATATACCAAAGATGACATTTTGATGTCACTATGATCCATATGTGTACTTGGTGATTCCTTTCATATTGATGAAAATACCAAAAAATTTTATGGTAATCATGACCCAGATATTTTATCCATTTTTATATTGGTTCATGGTAGTTTTCATTGATGACATCCTGGTGTACTCGACAGCAGAGGATGAGAATGCGAGACACTTGTGGATGGTCCTTGACATACTCTGAGAGCACCAACCTTATGGGAATATCTCAAAGTTTTAGTTCTAGATTTGATAGGTCAACTTTATGAAATATGACATATCCAAATAGGGAGTATCAGTGAACCTAATAAAGGTTTAGGAATTACTAACTTGGGATCCACCCAAGAGTGTGACTGAGGTACTGAGCTTGTAGGACCCTAGAACATCCTTAGAGGGGAGGGGTGAATCATGGTGTCAAATTTTTCTTTTAAAGTGACAGATCTTATTCTCACATTGGTAGGAACTTGTTGAACCTTTTTGATGTAATTGAGTAGTAATCAAACATTCACATGTAAAGATACAACAAAAAAGTTTTACTTGGTTCACCTCTAAGGTCTAATACAAGGAGAATATATTGACAGTGTGTTAGTCATACCTAAATCCACTAATTTTCACTAGTTATGGAATATAGAAGTTTATAAATAGACACTATATTCTAGGAACAATGACTTTACCAGATTTTAAGGATAAAATACTACCTCCCTCATAACACTTCTGTCGAATCCCCCTAGCTCATTACTTTGGGTGAAGTCTTACTCTGTTTAACAACTTGAAGGTAGCTTTAGTAGATTTGAATTTAAGTATTTTTCCCTGATTATCATGAGAATCTTCTTGAACCATATTCCTAAGATGATGCAATTGAAATTATAGTTCACTTAAACCAGATGTTCAACACCATTGTTCACGAATCTCCTTCGCTAATCTCACCACCTTCATAAAGAAAACCACCTTTTTAGAACACTAAGTCATTGTGGAAAAACCAATCATCACAAAAATCCTTTTTCCAAGATACATAAGCATTGGTCAAGACTAATATAGTCTTTTCACGATTCTCGGGCTCATAATGAATACCCGATTCATGAAGATTTCAGGCTTCATGAATTTATACCAATTTAACCTTTTCTCCCAAAATTTTCATGTCAAATAAAGTGGAGGTAGATTCTTATTTATAGGATAATCTCTTTATGAAAATCCCATGCCTTCAGCTGATTTTTCATGAACCTAAAAATTCATGTTCATGAATATCCTTCATTTTCGAATATCTAGTATAAGGCCTCACATGTTGTCCTGGTGGTTATAGAGACAAAGGCAACTGTTCTTGAAAAAGGAACCTCCACGCTCACTACCTAGGCTGCCTCCCACGGTATGACTCCCTCTGAAGTTTCAGAATGAAACTCTCTTGATAAATGCTCCGAACTTCGAAAATCATCCTTGTACATTAGATTTACTACTCAAAATGATAAGGAGTATTCTTTACAATTGACAAGGACAGTGGACATGCAGGACACTTCTATTTTGTCTTCTGTTCCTCTGTCTCGAATCCCACCTCTCGAGATTGTTGGCCTTTACAGGCCCACTGATAAAGATACTAATTATCCTGCTAAAATTAATGAAAGTGTTTTCTCATATTCTACTAACCTTTTGTCTGATTAATTAATGAGAAAACATGTTTTAAAAACTACTCCACCCTCTTCTTCAAAACTTAGGAGATCGAAGAGGAACAAAGGATTGAGTGGCTATAAGAAGAAAAAATTAGAGCCAAGTCTCCAAACACAGGTTTTAATGGATGTTATCTTTTGGAATTTTCAGGGTATAACTAACTCTGACACTATTTCTGTTCTTAAAAGAGCTATCTTGACTCATAAACCAAAACTTTTTTCTCTTTCTGAACCAAAAGTTAACTTCTTTTTGAAATTTATGCACTTTTATTCCTCTGGTTATAAATTTTTAGGTGCTTGTAATAATAATATTATGGTTTATTCTCTCTGGATATTTTACCACTCTTCTCTGAAGGATGTTAAAATTCATAACTTAACTGATCAAATGATCACTTGTGATTTTATTCTTGATAATATTCATATGTATTACACTCTTTTTTATGCTAAGAATCACTACCAGGATCGTAGGACCCTTTGGAATGAACTGTTACTCTTAGCTAATTCTATATCCGCCCCCTGGTTAGTGATTGGAGACTTTAATGCTATCCTTTACCCTTGTGAAAAACTTGGTCCTTATCATACTCAAATTTCTTCCAGGTAGTTTATATCCTCAATTGAAGACTGTAATCCGGTTGAAGTCAATATCACTAGTGCCAAGTTTACTTGGTATAGAAGGAACTATAATAGGATGGTTGCTAGCAAACTCGATATAGCCCTTGTGAATGTCCCGGCTCTTGATGCCTGGGATACCATTTCTAGTATCACCTTACATATACTTTTCTCGGACCATCATCCTATCTTGGTTAGCTTTCACTCTAAATGTGACAAGCCCAGTATTCCGTTCAAATTTAACAATGCTTGGTTAGGTGACTTAGATTGTTCTAAGATTATTCAAAATTGCTGGAATTCGATGAGTCATCACTCAGATGCCTTCACTTGTATTATAAAGATCAAACATCTCAAAATTTGTCTCAAGGGTTGGTGTAGTGATAAATCGAAGCAAATTGATAAGGACATATCCTCTCTTGATATTGATCTCAACCAAATTTAAAATAATTCCACCCATTCTGATTTCTCCTCTGACCCTCAATATGAGGTCAACATTTCTATAAAGCTCAATTCCTTGTTAGTTCTTAAGGATAACATCCGCAAAAAAGTTTTCAAAACTAAATGGATCTCTGATGGTGATCATAACACTAAATTCTACAATGCTCTGCAGAGGGTTAGGAAGGTCTGTCATCTGCTTTCCTTTTTGAAAGACAATGACATACTCTATGACTTTGAGGCCTCCATTGAAAATCATGTGGTATCTTATTTTGAGAATATATTCAATGGGGATTGCATTAACAAGGACTTCCTCCCCAGGATCATCCCGTCCCTAGTCCAGGAGGAAGACAAAAATTTTCTCCTGAACACTCCCCTTGACCATGAGATTAAGGACACTATCTTTAGCCTCAACCCTGACAGTGCTCCAGGACCTGATGGTTTCAACAATGGTTTCTTTCAGCATCACTGGGATGTTATTCATAAGGATGTTTGTAAGCTTGTCAAGAGTTTTTTTTCTAATGGTTTCCTACCTCATGGTATCAACGCTTAGTTCCTTAACTTAATACCTAAGGTCTCCAATACCTCTAAAATCCTCCTGTTTAAGCCTTTTTCTCTCATCAACTCTCTCTATAAAATTATTACCAAGCTCTTGGCCAATCGGCTCTCCCCTCTATGTAACAAAATTATATCTTGGAACCAATTTGGATTCATCAAGGGGAGGTCCATTCAGGACTAAATCTGCCTTGCTTCCGAATCCACCAATGCTCTCAATAAAACCTCCAGAGGAGGAAACATTGCTATTAAGATTTACATTAGGAAAGATTTTGATACTATCGACTGGGGTTTCATTTTCAAGGTCCTCCGGGGTTTTGGCTTCAATGATGAGTTTATTAGCAGGATCAACTCTCTTTTCAACTCAACATCTATTTCCATCCTTATCAATGGCTCTCCTAAGGGATATTTTAAATGTTTGAAGGGAGTCCAACAAGGTGATCCCCTCTCCTCTATTATTTTTTCCATTGCGGAGGATTAACTTAGTTGTCTCCTCAACTCTCTTATTCATCAAAATAAAATTAATCCCATCCAAGCTGCCCGAAACCTTAATGTCTCGACCCACCTCCTTTATGTGGATGGCATTATTCTTTTCCTTAATGGTGGAAAATGAAACATCACTAATCTCAAAGCTGCCTTATCTCACTATGAAGAGATCTCAGGACAATCCATTAGTTGGAAAAAATCATTCATCTTCTTTGGAAAAAGTTTCCCCATTTCTAGAAAAAGTTACATCATTGAGAGTTTTGGTATAAAAGAAGGGTCCCTTCCTTTTACTTACTTGGGTGTTCCTATCTTTTGGGGTAGGCCTAGATCTTTGTATTTTAATGATATCTTTGATCAAATCATTAATAAACTTTCTTACTGTAAAGGAAAATCTCTTTCTATGGATGGTAGGATCTTCCTGGTGAAAGATTTTATTGTCTCCAAAATGGTTTATTCGCTGATGATTTACAGATGGCCTTTCAGTATCCTTAAGAAAATCAATACTTACATTAAGAAATTTGTGTGAACTGGGAGTATCCTTGATTGGAAGCTTGTCAGTGTCCCCTGGTCTACCTACTACAAACCTCTCGATAAAGGAGGTCTTGGAATAAAAAACCTCAAGCTTTTTAATGACTCCCTCCAAGACAGAATCACTTGGAATTTAATAAACAACAAAGCTGACTCTATTTCTTTTCTTAAAAATCATTTCCTGGAAAAGCTCAAAACCCGTAATTTGAGTTATGTTAATTATTCCCTCTGGCCATCCATTAGAAAATACTTTGTCAATATCATCCACAACTCTATATGGATGGTTAAATATGATTCTACCCTGAAATTATATCTTGACAAATGGGTTGGCGTTCCCCTAAATTCAATGCTTCCTTCAAACGACGTTTCAGATTATATAAACTGTGCCATAAAGGAAGTCATGCATTCTCCTTACTTAGACCTCCCTGATCATATCAAACATGTTGTTGAAGACTACACCTTTTTGAATGATGAAGACTGTCTTATTTGGGAACCATCCCAAAATGGGATCCTTGATTCAAAAACTTATTACAGACATTTTTTCTCTTCTTCTGAATCTAATTTTGCTTGGTTGAAGCCTTTTGATAAACCTTGGATCAAACCTAACAGAATTAATCTTGTCTGGCGTATTGCTCAAAAGTGTTTAACTATGGAGGTTTGTTTATAATCCTTTAGTGTCCAACTTAGATCAAGATGTCACTTATTTCATCAACATAGGGAGGACATCAATCACCTATTTTTCTCTTGTGGCACAGCCACTGCTCTTTGGAATTTTGTTACTGACATTTTTTACTATAGATGGTTACTTGCTGACTCTATATGCTCTTTGCTCAAATGTTGTGTGGAGATGGATTTCTCACCTCAAATCAGAAATCTCTTTCTTTCCACAGTCGCAGGGATCCTTCACATTATCTGGTATGATAGAAATGCAATTATCCACAATAATTACTCTCTCAATCTTAATGCAGGTCGGGAGAGAATTCTTATGGAAATTAGGGATACGTCCACAATTCAGAAAGATTCCTGCACCAACTCAGTTGGTGACTTTGTCATCCTTCGCTGGCTTAGAATCAATGGGATCTACAATCAACCGAAGTGCTTCCTTGAAGTGTTCTGGCAAGCTCCGATTCCTGGATGGACAAAAATCAACGTTGATGGAGCCTCTAAAGGAAATCTAGGTCCCACGGGCTATGGGGCCATCTTCAGGGATTCTCTTGGGCATTTTCATGGCTGCTTTTTTGGTGGATGTGGATCTGCCTCTGCCCTAGAGGCTGAGATGATGGCGGTGATTCATGTGGTCAACTTCGTTAAGCTAAAAGGATGGAATAATATTTGGATTGAAAGTGATTCCACCTCCATTATTCAAGCTCTTTGGAATGGAGTGGTTCACCTTGCTTGGTCTCTTACTGCGTGTTGGAAGAACTATCTTAGCTCGCTCTAGGAAATCAGATACATCGCCACACATACCAACCGGGAAGCAAACATGGTGGCTGATGGTATTTCCAACAAAGGTATCAACCAGGATATTATGTATAGTGATGACTTACCAGTTGATCTCTTCTCGTATTATGAGAAATATTGTAATAAAATTTCCTCCTTCAGACTCTTGTAATTTTTCTTTCCTTTTTTAATAATAATTTATGTCTTGGTCTTTGACCTATACATTGCCTTAAAAAAACAAAAAACACAAACTAGTCTCTTTTTCTAGCTATGAAAGTCCTTACTTCCAACACCCCACTTTGGTTTTGTTATCAATTTTTATATAATTTCAGTAAATCACCATATTCAAACAGAAACCTAAAAGGTGAGAAACAACTCATCTAACACTCTTAGTCCATGTGAGAAAATCATGGTACAAAAAACAAGAATGGCAAAAGAGAAGTTCATGCCGTCATAGACCACTGACCAATCCTACAAACCAAACACTAATTGAATTCCAATTATCTCCCCATTTGGAAATAAACCCAAAGAACATATATTTATACTCTTAGATCTCAAAAAAACCCCATTGATTGTATCTCATCCATAAACCTCCATTAATTTCAAAAGAAGATTAAAACAATTAACAAAAATGGGGAGAGGGGACGAACCATAGCCTCCTCATGCACTAGGAAGTGGCTTAACACTAAGGTTCAACCAATGTTTCTTGAACATAGGGAATTCAAAAATCTTAGTTAGAATGTCATCCACTTGGTCATCAATTACAGAATTCTCTATTTTAATCTCACATTGTTCAAATTTCCCATTAATAAAGTGATATTTGATCGCACTATGTTTTTTACAAGAGTGCTGAATTGGATCCTTTGTAATATTGATTTCTCTATTGTTGTTATAGTGAATCACCATTAGGTGTTTCACCTCATCACCGATATCAGTTAGTTGTTTCTTCATCCACAATAGCTGAGTGTAAAATTTTGTAGTAGATATATACTCTACTTCAGCCATACTAGGAGAAGTGATTTCTTGTTTCTTGATCAACCATCTCACACATTTATTTACAATTAATAATGATCCACCACTTGTGGATATTCTATCCACCACATCTCTAGCTCAGTCAGCATCAAAGAATGCTGATAATTCATTGTATCTTCCTAAAAAAATTATAAAAAAATTGAGAGTACCTTGAATACATCTCACGACTCATTTAACAGCTTCCAAATGCTCTTCCTTTAGATTACTTTGGAAGCAAGCCACTAAGCATGTTGCAAAGATGATATCTAGAAATGGTATAGTCAAGTATAATAAGCTTCTAATGATTCTATTGTATAGGGTGGGATTCATAGAAGTACCATCCTCATGCTTTCCAAAGTCTTTTTTCAAACCATCATTATTAGAAATTTAGGCTATAACCATGGTTTATAACTATGGATATAAGTCAAGAAACCATGGGTATAGGTCATAGCCATAGTTTAGTAGATTGTGGCTTCTATTGGAATTTCAATAGGTGTCATGGCTATAAACACATATAGAATCATGCCTATAGGGCTATAACCAGGATTTGAACCACAACATAAAACCTATAGCCAAGGTTTCCTACTGTGAATATAGCTTCTACCATGAAAACCTATAGCCACGGTGATAAAACCTGGCTATAGATATAATTCCATGGTCAAAACCATGGCTATATCCTACAGATACTATAAAAAAATAACCCAACACACCCCCAACACACCCTGCACACCCCCCTGCACACCCCATGCACACCCCCTGAACCCTCCTCCTATCCCTTGCAACAGAACCTGGAACACCCCCTCCCCCTACCCCCAACACCCCCTTCCCCCTTCCCACTACACACCCCATGTACCCCCTACACCCCCTACACACCCCATGCACACCCCTCACCCTTGCAATAGAACCTTGCACACCCCTACCACCTACACACCCCATGCATCCCTACACACCCCCTGAACCCTCCCCCACCGTTACAAAAAAACCCATCACATCCCTCCCCCTACCCAAAGAACACCCCTACCCCTACCCCTTCCCCCTCCCCTACACACCCCTGAAACCTCCCCCTCCCCCTTGAAATAAAATCCAACAGACCCTCTCCCTCCCCCATCACACCCCTTTCCCCTTCCCCCCATTCACCCCCACACCCCTACCCACCCCATGAACTTTACCACCCCATGCACCCCCTAAACACCCCCCCGCACACCCCCTGCACACCCCCTGCACCCTCCTCCGACCCCTTGTAACAGAACCCAACACACCACCCTGCCCCCTCCCCTGCACACTCCCTGCCCCCTATACAACCCATGCACCCCCTGCACACCCCATGCCCCCTTGCACACCCACCTTGCACACCCCCTACACCCCCCTGCACCCCTTTCACCCCCACACCCTCCCCATACACCTTGTAATAAAACCCATCACACCCCTCCCCCTGCCCCCAACACACCCCTACCCCCTTCCCCATCCACTACACATCCCATGCACCCCCTTAATCCCCCCATGTACACCCCTTTCACCCCCTGCACCCCCTACCCCTTGAAACAGAACCCATCACACCCCATCCCCCTGCCCCCAGCACACCACCTGCCCCCTGTCCCCTCCCCTACACACCCCCAACACGCCCCCTACCCCATGCACCTTGGATATCTTACTAGATGACCATGAACTATGATATGTTAGGGTTACTTATTAGAATAATGAGTATCTTCAGGGACTAACTCAACAATATGTTGATAGATCAAGCTTTAATGGTTACTGTTGGTGTTGTGGAGCCTTTAGACACAAAGCCAAAAATTTCAGGTTTAATATGTCACTACCATAGAATTATGTTAAAGTAATGGGGGATCTTATAAATAAAAGAAGAATTAAGTATATGAGAGATAAAAATAATATCAAGTTAAAAAAATAGAAACTATGAAATTAGAAAAGAAGACTCCATGGATTACTAAATATGAGTAAGATCAAAGAAGAAAATTGAAATCTAGACAAAAAAATTTCATGGAGATCCCAATTTTTTCTTATTCATTGAGTGTGAAACACCTTAAAATTAAACTCATTTAATGTCATATATTAGAGGCTCATGTTTTTTAATATTAGAAAATTTCATGGAATATAATTTTTTACTTCCAATAAATGACCCAAACATAAAATTAGATTTATTCAGAATGAATGGAATATGATGTTAACATAATATAAACCAATTTTTTTATATTAATTGATTATTAATTTAGGTTCTTGAGGTTATGTAATTAATAGTATGTTTTACCGATAGGTGGATCTTACTTCATGGATTATGGATACCAAGATGATAATATTAGATCAACGTGTTTATTTTACAAAGAGGAATAATAAACTCAATGTTTTTATCACCAAATGATGAATCATGACTCCATGTGATGATATCACTAAGAGGAATAGTAAACATAAGGCTTTTTGTTTTTCCAAGAATAATTTACGACTAAAGTCTTTTGACATCATAACATTGGGCTAATAGGGGAGAACCCATCCTTAAGTGTTAGGCCTAAATTCTTAGATGGTATTGGGAATGTAATAAATGTTGTATTAATAGTAGGATTAGAGAATGTGAATCTAGATATAATTTTATATCCTATTAGAATATGAATCAATCTATGTGTTGTCCTTATATTAGTGTCCTTTCTAAAAATTAGGCTACATAGGAGAAAATATAATTTTTTTCCTAGTTTAAGACTATAGGAGAAGATATTACATAAAATAGTAATCCCATACACTTGGAACTCATAAATAGACATTTATTTTATGTAAATTAATTAGGTAACATATAATATACCACACTATGTACTTTAATTCCTTGTAGAATATACCATTGAATTGGATAATAAGGTTAAGAAATAAGTACCAAATACCAAATGAGAATTTTCTTGGTGGAGATTCTCAAATCAAGGTTTTATGATTTTTAAAATAATTATCTTAGTTTATAGAATTTAGGATTCCAAAAGGAATATCCCAACATAATGCATTTTGGACTTCCTCAAAGTATACATTGACCTAATGAATTTTAGACTACCAAGAGGAGTATCATGACTCTAGGAATTCTGATTTTCCAAGGGGAATATCCCAACAATTTTCATTTAGGTCACTAAGAGGAGCATCTAGACTCATGTCATTTTTATATTTTTATAAGAATAATCACTTCATGTTTTCTCAAAATGAGGATACTATCATCTCTAAAGTGAAAGAAATTTCATTTCCTACTATTGAGTTAGATAAAATAATCTACTGACCACATGAAGGGAGATTCATGTTTATTCCTAAGACAGAGAATGAAGAGTTGTTTATTCCATTGTATTATATATTTAATCCATTTTAATCCCATAAAATCATGAAGATTATTGTAAGGGACCTAGAACTAGAACAGAAGGTCCTAGTTTTGTTAATTTTGGAAGGAATTTCTCAAAGGGTAGGGTATTTTTAAAAAGTTTTGTTTCATGACATGTATTTTCTTTATTTTATAATGAAAGAGGAGAAAGTAATTTGAACAAGATATATATTGATATACATGTATCATTTCTCACATAGATCAGTAAAAATCAATTTATATACTTATGGTCAGGTGACAATCCTTCTGTTTTACAAGGTACATGAAGCTTTCTCTTTCCTCCTATTTTTGAGCCCAAAAATCTGGAAAATACTGGGAAATGAAACTACTTTAAACACTGTATCCATATTGTACTGTAAGATCACTTACCTTGCAAAATACCTAATCATCCCAGTGTGGATTGACAAAAAACACAAACAAGTCTCTTTTTATAGCTATGAAAGGCCTTAGTTACAACACCCCTTTGGTTGTGTTATCAATTTTTATATAATTTCAATAATTCACCAGCTTAGGATAGAAACCTAAAAGGTGAGAAACAAATCATCTAACACTCTTAGTCCATGTGAGAAAATCTTGGTACAGAAAACAAGAATGGAAAAAGAGAAGTTCATGCCATCATAGACCACTCACTAATCCTGCAAACCAAACACTAATTGAGTTACAATTATTTCCCCATTTGGAAATAAACCCAAATAACCTATATTTGTACCCTTAGAGCTCAAAAAACCCCATTGATTGTATCTCATTCATAAACCTCCATTAATTCCAAAAACAGATTAAAAAAGTTAACACAAATGGGGAGAGGGGACCAACCATAGCCTCCTCATGCACTAGAAAGTGGCTTAACACTGAGGTTCAACCAATGTTTCTCAAATATAGGGGATTCCAAAATCTTAGTTAGAATGTCATCCACTTGGTCATCAATTACAAAATTCTCTATTTTAATCTCACATTGTTAAAATTTCTCCTTGATAAAGTGATATTTAATCTCAATATGATTTTTAAAAGAGTGCTGAATTGGATCCTTCGTAAGATTGATTGCTCTATTTTTTTCATAGTGAACCAAAATTGGGTGTTTCACCTCATCACCAATATCAGTTAGTTGTTTCTTCATCCACAATAGCGGAGTGTAATCTTTTGTAGTAGATATATACTCTAATTTATCCATACTAGGAGAAGTGATTTCTTGTTTCTTGATCAACCATATCACACATTTATTTACAGTGAATAATGATCCACCACTTGTGGACTTTCTATCCACCACATCTCTAGCTTAGTTAGCATCAAAGAATGGTGATAATTCATTATCTCTTCCAAAAAAATTATAAAAAAAATTGAGAGTACCTTGAATACATCTCATGATTCATTTAACTGCTTCCAAATGATCTTCCTTTAGATTAATTTGGAAGAAATCCACTAATAATGTTGCAAAGATGAAATATAGAAATGTTATAGACAAGTATAATAAGCTTCCAATGATTCTATTGTATAGGGCATGATTCATAGAAGTACCATCCTCATGCTTTCCAAAGTTTTATTTTCAAACCATCATTACTGGAAATTTAGGCTATAACCACGGTTTATAACCATGGCTATAAGTCAAGAAACCATGGCTATAGGTAATAGCCACTATTTAGTGGATTGTGTCTTCTATTATCATTTCAATAGGTGTCATGGCTATAAACACATTTGGAATCATGGATATAGGGCTATAAACATGATTTAAACCGCAACATAAAACCTATAGTCATGGTTTCCAACCGTGAATATAGCTTCTACCATGTAAACCTATATCCACGGTTATAAACCATGGCTATAGATATAATTCCATGGTCAAAACCATGGCTATATTCTACAGATACTATAAAAAAAGAACCCAACACCCCCCCCAATACAACCCCAACAGAACCTGCACACCCTCCTGCACACCCCATGCACACCCCCTGAACCCTCCCCCTGTCCCTTGCAAAAGAACCCACCACACCCCTCCCCCTACCCCCAACACCCCCTGCCCCCTTCCAACTACACACCCCATGTACCCCCTACACCCCTACACACCCCATACACAACCCTCCCCCTTGAAACAGAACCCAGCACACCCCCTACCACCTACACACCCCATGCACCCCTACACACACCTTGAAACCTCCCCTCCCTTACAAAAAAACCCATCACATCCCCCCTACCTAAATAAAACACCTACCCCCTCCCCCCTTACCCCTCCCCCACACACCCCTGCAACCTCCCCCTACCCCATTCAAATAAAAACCAACAGACCCTTCCCCTCCCCCATCACACCCCTGCCCCTTTCCCCCCATTCACCCCCACACCCCTACCCACCCCATGCACTTTACCACCCCATGAACCCCATAAACACCCCCTGCACACCCCCTGCACACCCCCTGCACCCTCCTCCCACCCCTTGTAACAGAACCCAACACACCACCCTCCCCCTCCCCTGCACACCCCTACCCCCTATAGACCCCATGCACCCCCTGCACCCCCTGCACACCCCATGCACCCTTACACACCCACCTTGCACACCCCCTGCACACCCCCTTCCCCCCTTTCACCCCCACACCCTCCCCATACCCCTTGCAACAGAACCCATCACACCCCTCCCCCTTCCCCCAGCACACCCCTACCCCCTTCTCCCTCCACTAAACATACCATGCACCCCCTTCACACCCCCTATACACCCCTTTCACCCCATGCACCCTCCCCCTACCCCTTGAAATAGAACCCATCACACCCCATTCCCCTGCCTCCACGCACCACCTGCCCCCTGCCCCCTCCCCTGCACACCCCTGCACGCCCCCTACCCTATGTACCTTGGATATCTTACTAGATGGACATGAACTATGATATGTTATGGTTACTTATTAGAAGAATGATTATCTTCATGGAATAACTCAACAATATATTGATAGATCAAGCTTTAATGGTTACTGTTGGTGTTGTTGAGCCCTTGGACACAAAGCCAAAAATATCAGGTTTAATATGTCACTACCATGGAATTATGTTAAAGTAATGGGGGATATTATAAATAAAAGAATAATTAAGTATATGAGAGATAACAATAATCTCAAGTTAAAAAAATAGAAACTATTAAATTATCAAAGAAGACTTCATGGATTACTAAATATGAGTAAGATCAAAGAAGAAGATTTAAATCTAGACAAAAAAATTTCATGGAGATCCCAATTTTTTCTTATTAATTGAGTGTGAAACACCTTAAAATTAAACTCATTTCATGTAATCTATGAGAGTCTCATGTTTTGTTAATATTAGAAAATTTCATGGCATATAATTTTTTACTGCCAATAAATGCCCCAAACATAAAATTAGATTCATTCAGAATGAATGGAATATGATGTTAACGTAATGTAAACCAATTTTTTTATATTACTTGATTATTAATTTAGGTTATTGAGGTTATGTAATTAATAGGATGTTTCACTGATAGGTGGATCTCAATTCATGGATTATGGATACCAAGATGATAATATTAGATCAAGGTGTTTATATTACAAAGAGGAATAAAAAACTCAATGTTTTTATCAACAAATGATGAATCATGACTCCATGTGATGATATAACTAAGACGAATAGTAGACATAAGGCCTTTTGTTTTTCCAAGAATAATTTATGACTAAAGTCTTTTGACATCATAGCATTGGGCTAATAGGGGTGAACCCATCCTTACGTGTTAGGTCTAAATTCTTAGATGCTATTGGGAATGTAATAAATGTTGTATTCCTAGTAGGATTAGAGAATGTAGATCTAGATATAATTTTTTATCCTATTAGAATATGAATCAATCTATGTGTTGTCCTTATATTAGTGTCCTTTCTACAAATTAGGCTACATAGGAGAAAATATAATTGTTTTTTCCTAGTTTATGACTATAGGAGAAGATATTACATAAACTAGTAATACCATACACTTGGAACTCATAAATAGACATTTATTTTATGTAGAGTAATTAGATAACATATAATAGACTACAATATGTACTTTAAGTCCTTGTAGAATATACCATTGAATTGGATAATAAGGTTAAGAAACAAGTACCAAATAACCAATGAGAATTTTCTTTGTGGATATTATCAAATCAAGGTTTTATGGTTTTTAAAAGAATTATATTAGCTTATGGAATTTAGGATTCCAGGAGGAATATCTCAACTTAATTCATTTTGGACTTCCACAAAGTATACATTGACCTAATGAATTTTAGGCTACCAATAGGAGTATCATGACTCTAGGAATTCTGATTTTCTAAGGGGAATATCCCAACAATTTTCATTTAGGTCACTAAGAGGAGGATCTAGACTCATGTCATTTTTAGATTTTTATAAGAATTATCAATTCATGTTTTCTCAAAATGAGGATACTATCATCTCTAAAGTGAAGGAAATTTCATTTCCTACTATTGAGTTGGATAAAATTTTCTACTGACCACATGAAGGGAGATTCATGTTTATTCCTATGACAGAGAATGGCAATTTGTTTATTCTATTAGATTCTATATTCAATCCATTTGAATCCCATAAAATCATAAAGATTATTGTAAAGGACCTAGAACTAGAATAGAAGGTCCTAGTTATATTAATTTTGGAAGGGATTTCTCAAAGGGTAGGGTATTTTTAAAAAGTTATATTTCATGACATGTATTTTCTCTATTTTCTAATGAAAGAGGAGAAAGTAATATGAACAAGGTATATATTGATATATGTGTATCATTTCTCACATAGATCAGTAAAAATCAATTTCTATCCTTATGGTATGGTGCTAATCCTTCTTTTTTACAAGGTACATGAAGCTTTATCTTTACTACTATTTTTGAGCCCAAAAGTTTGGAAAATACTGGGAAATGAAACTACCTTAAACACTGTATCCATATTGTACTGTAAGATCACTTACCTTTCAAAATACCTGATCATCCCAGTGTGGATTGACAAAAAACACAAACTAGTCTCTTTTTCTAGCTTTGAAAGGCCTTAGTTACAACACACCCCTTTGGTTTTGTTATCAATTTTTATATAATTTCAATAAATCACCAGCTTCGAACATAAACCTAAAAGCTGAGAAACAACTCATCTAACACTCTTTGTCCATGTGAGAAAATCCTGGAACAAAATACAAGAATGGAAAAAGAGAAGTTCATGTCGTCATATACCACTGACCTCCAATGGCCCGTAGGACTAAGATTTTTTTTATTATATGATAATCCCCCATTTAAGGGAATAAGGGGGAAAACCAAATAGATTTCAAGGACATAAAACAAACCCGACTCAAATATCAAGAAAATAAAACCCAGACTTACACCTTTGATCAGCCTCTCCCCAGCATTTAAAACATGATAAGGCTCTCCACCATTGCAAGACTGTACGACGAGCAAGTGTCCTGTGACAAAGATCAGGCTCGATCCGATGGCTGACGCCATACCCTCTCAAAAATTCAATTCAATGCAGCCTGCAAAAGTGAACTGCCTGCTCTGAATCCACCTCTGAGGCTTGTTCCTTAAGGTCAAGTTCGGCTGAATCTTCATAATCTGAGCCTCGAAAACCAACCCAACAAAAGTCTGAAAAGATCCAAGCATACGAGATTCCAAACATCACCATCAAATGCCATCCTGGAAAAACCCCGCCGCACTTCACAGGTCACCCCAACCACCACAGCAGAAGAGGCCCGAAAGACAATCCAAAGGATGCAAATCCAATCCATCATCACCTAGGACTGTATGGACCAAACCTGCGCCAAGGGAAAGCCACCGATGAGGGAATCCTGATCATCTTGCAATAGAAACATCACTCTGGACTTGGATCTACTCCAATCGGAACCAAGACCGCACCCCAATCGGGTTCTGAAGCAAGCCACTGGTGGCTGGAGAATCGGGAAGGGGAAGGGGTAAACCAGCCGCAACAAACAAGAATAAAAAGCACCAAATTCACAACATAAAGACAAATCCACAGGAAACCGAACCAAATAGCTAGTAGAAACTGAAAACCGCAACCAGAACAAGATCCTCCCCCCTACAAGGCACTGCAGATCAAGCACGATGCCACACCGGGAACCCGCCGAGGACAACACCTGGCCATGCCGGACAAACAAAACTGGAACCATACTGTTGATGCTGAAAGAACCAATTGGCACCGAAGTCTGGAGGTTGAGCTGCGATGATGCTGAAGACTAGGCCAAGACGACTGGAAGAAGCCACATCTTCGCCTGAGCCGAACACCGTGCTTCGCCGAGTTGTGATGCCACTGAATACACAGAGACTACAAAACTCCACCCGATCCTGCAAACCAAACACTAATTGAATTACAATTATCTTTCCATTTGGAAATAAACCCAAAGAACCTATATTTTTACTCTTAGAGCTCAAAAAAACCCCATTGATTGTATCTCATCCATAAAACTCCATTAATTCCAAAAACAAATTAAAATAGTTAACACAAATGGGGAGAGGGGACCAACCATAGCCTCCTCATGTACTAGGAAGTGGCTTAACACTGAGGTTCAACCAATGTTTCTCGAACATAGGGGATTCCAAAATCTTAGTTAAAATGTCATCCAATTGGTCATCAATTAAAAAATTCTCTATTTTAATCTCAGATTGTTCAAATTTTACCATGATAAAGTGATATTTGATCTCAATATGTTTTTTACAAGAGTGCTAAATTGGATCCTTTGTAAGATTTATTGCTCTATTGTTGTCATAGTGAATCACCATTGGGTGTTTCACCTGATCACCAATATCAGTTAGTTGTTTCATTATCCACAATAGCCGAGTGTAATCTTTGGTAGTAGATATATATTCTACTTCATCCATACTAGGAGAAGTGATTTCTTATTTCTTGATCAACCATCTCACACATTTATTTACAATGAATAATGATCCACCACTTTTGGAATTTCTATCCACCACATCTCCAGCTCAGTCAGCATCAGAGAATGCTAATAATTCATTATCTCTTCCTAAAAAAAATTATAAAAAAAATTGAGAGTACCTTGAATACAACTCATGATTCATTTAACTGCTTCCAAATGCTCTTCCTTTAGATTAATTTGGAAGAAAGACACTAAGAATGTTGCAAAGTTGATATCTAGAAATGGTATAGTCAAGTATAATAAGCTTCCAATGATTCTATTGTATAGGGTGGGATTCATAGAAGTACCATCCTCATGATTTCCAAAGTTTTTTTTCAAACCATCATTACTAGAAATTTAGGCTATAACCATAGTTTATAACCATGGCTATAAGTCAAGAAACCATGGATATAGGTAATAGACACATTTTAGTGGATTGTGGCTTCTATTGGAATTTCAATAGGTGTTGTGGCTATAAACACATTTGGAATCATGGCTATAGGGATATAATCATGATTTGAACCGCAACATAAAACCTATAGCCCTGGTTTCCAACCGTGAATATAGCTTCTACCATGTAAACCTATAGCCATGGTTATAAACCATGGCAATAGATATAATTAAATGGTTAAAACCATGGCTATATTCTATATATACTATAAAAAAATAACCCAACACACCCCCCAACACACCCCCAACACACCCTGCACACCCCCCTGCACACCCCATGCACACCCCCTGAACCCTCCCCCTGTCCATTGCAACAGAACCCATCACACCCCCTCCCTCTGCCCCCAACACCCCCTACCCCATTACCACTACACAACCCATGTACCCCCCTACACCCCCTACACACCCCATGCACACCCCACCCCCTTGCAACAGAACCCATCACACCCCCTACCACCTACACACCCCATGCACCCCTGCAAACACCTTGAACCCTCCCCCACCCTTACAACAAAACCCATCACACCCCTCCCCCTACCCAAAGTACACCCCTGCCCCTGCCCCCTTCCCCCCCTAGACACCCCTACAACAACCCCCTACCCCTTGAAATAAAACCCAACAGACCCTCCCCCTCCCCCATAACACCCCTCCCCCTTCCCCCCATTCACCCCCACACCCCCTACCCACCCCATGCACCCCCTAAAACCCCCTTCACACCCCCTGCACACCCCCCATGCACCCTCATCCCACCCATTGTAACAGAACCCAACACACCACCTTTCCCCCTCCCCTGAACACCCCCTTCCCCCTATACACCCCATGCACCCCCTGCATCCCCTGCACACCACATGCACCCTTGAAAACCCACCTTTCACACCCCCTGCACACCCCTTACACCCCTTTCACCCCCACACCCTCCCCATTCCCCTTGAAACAGAACCCATCACACCCCTACCCCATTACCCTTCCACTACACATCCCATGCACCCCCTTCACACCCCCTGTACACCCCTTTCACCCCCTTCACCCTCCCCTACCCCTCGAACCCCATCCCCCTACCCCCAGCACACCACCTTCCCCCTACCCACTCCCCTGCATACCCCCTACACGTCCCCTACCCCATACACATTGGATATCTTACTAGATGACCATGAACTATGATATGTTAGGGTTACTTATTAGAAGAATGATTATCTTCATGGACTAACTCAACAATATGTTGATAGATCAATCTTTAATGGTTTTCGTTGGTGTTGTGGAGCCTTTGGACACAAATCCAAAAATTTCAGGTTTAATATATCACTACCATGGAATTTTGTTAAAGTAATGGGGGATCTTATAAATAAAAGAAGAATAAAGTATATGGGAGATAAAAATAATCTCAAGTAAAAAAAATAGTAACTATAAAATTAGAAAAGAAGACTCCATGGATTACTAAATATGAGTAAGATCAAAGAAGAAGATTGAAATCTGGACAAACAAATTTCACAGAGATCCCAATTTTTTCTTATTAATTGAGTGTGAAAAACCTTAAAATTAAACTCATTTCATGTCATCTATGAGAGGCTCATGTTTTGTTAATATTAGAAAATTTCATGGCATATAATTTTTTACTGTCAATAAATGCCCCAAACATAAAATTAGATTCATTCAGAATGAATGGAATATGATGTTAACATAATATAAATAATGTTTTTTATATTTATTGATTATTAATTTAGGTTCTTGAGGTTATGTCATTAATAAGATGTTTCAACGATAGGTGGATCTCAATTCAGGGATTATGCATACCAAGATGATAATATTAGATCAAGTTGTTAATATTACAAAGAGGAATAATAAACTCAATGTTTTTATCACCAAATGATGAATCATGACTCCATGTGATGATATCACTAAGAGGAATAATCGACATAAGGCTTTTTGTTTTTCCAAGAATAATTTATGACTAAAGTCTTTTGACATCATATTATTGGGCTAATAGGGGAGAACCCATCCTCAAGTGTTAGGATTAAATTATTAGATGGTATTGGGAATGCAATAAATGTTGTATTAATAGTAGTATTAGAGAATGTGGATCTAGATATAATTTTTTATCCTATTAGAATATGAATAAATCTATGTGTTGTCCTTATATTAGTGTCCTTTCTACAAATTAGGCTACATAGGAGAAAATATAATTGTTTTTTCCTAGTTTAAGACTATAGGAGAAGATATTACATAAACTAGTAATCCCATACACTTGGAACTCATAAATAGAAAATTATTTTATGTAGAGTAATTAGGTAACATATAATAAACCACACTATGTACTTTACGTCCTTTTAGAATATACTGTTGAATTGGATAATAAGTTTAAGAAACAAGTACCAAATACCCAATGGGAATTTTCTTGGTGGAGATTCTCAAATCAAGGTTTTATGGTTTTTAAAAGAATTATCTTAGCATATGGAATTTAGTATTACAAGAGGAATATTCCAACTTAATGCATTTTGGACTTCCACAGAGTATACATTGACCTAATGAATTTTAGGCTACCAAGAGGAGTATCATGACTCTAGGAATTCTGATTTTCCAAGGGGAATATCCCAACAATTTTCATTTAGGTCACTAAGAGGAGCATCTAGACTCATGTAATTTTTAGATTCTTATAATAATCAGTACTTCATGTTTTCAAAAAATGAGGATACTATCACCTCTAAAGTGAAGGAAATTTCATTTCCTACTATTGAGTTGGATAAAATTTTCTACTGACCACATTAAGGGAGATTGATGTTTATTTCTAAGACAGAGAATTACGAGTTGTTTATTCCATTGGATTCTATATTAAATCCATTTTAATCCCATACAATCATGAAGATTATTTTAAAGGACCTAGAACAAGAACAGAAGGTCCTAGTTATGTTAATTTTGGAAGGGATTTCTCAAAGGGTAGGGTATTTTTAAAAAGTTTTGTTTCATGAAATGTATTTTCTTTATTTTCTAATGAAATAGGAGAAATTAATCTGAACAAGATATATATTGATATACATGTATCATTTCTCACATAGATCAATAAAAATCAATTTCTATCCTTATGGTCAGGTGCTAATCCTTCTATTTTACAAGGTACATGAAGCTTTCTCTTTCCTCCTATTTTTGAGCCCAAAAATTTGGAAAATACTGGGAAATGAAACTACCTTAAACACTGTATCCATATTGTACTGTAAGATCACTTACCTTGAAAAATACCTGATCATCCGAGTGTGGATTGACAAAAAACACAAAGCAGTCTCTTTTTCAAGCTATGAAAGGCCTTAATTCTGACAACCCCCTTTGGTTTTGTTATAAATTTTTATATAATTTCAATAAATCACCAGCTTCAAACAGAAACCTAAAAGGTGAGAAACAACTCTTCTAAAACTCTTAGTCTATGTGAGAAAATCTTGGTACAGAAAACAAGAATGAAAAAAGAAAAGTTCATGCCATCATAGACCACTGACCAATCTTGCAAACCAAACACTAATTGAATTCCAATTATCTCCCAAATTTGGAAATAAACCCAAAGAACTTATATTTGTACTCTCAGAGCTCAAAAAACCCCATTGATTGTATCTCATCCATAAACCTCCATTAATTCCAAAAAAAGATTAAAAAAGTTAACACAAATGGGGAGAGGGGACCAACCATAGCCTCCTCATGCACTAGGAAGTGGCTTAACACTGAGGTTCAACCAATGTTTCTTGAACATAGGGGATTCCAAAATCTTAGTTAGAATGTTATCCAATTGGTCATCAATTAAAAAATTCTCTATTTTAATCTCACATTGTTCAAATTTCTCCTTGATAAAGAGATATTTGATCTCAATATGTTTTTTAGAAGAGTGATGAATTGGATCCGTCGTAAGATAGATTGCTCTATTATTGTAATAGTGAATCACCATTGGGTGTTTCACCTCTTCACCAATATCAGTTAGTTTTTTCTTCATCCACAATAGCGGAGTGTAATATTTTGTAGTAGATATATACTCTACTTCATCCATACTAGGAGAAGTGATTTCTTATTTCTTGATCAACCATTTCACACATTTATTTACAATGAATAATGATCCACCACTTTTGGAATTTCTATCCACCACATCTCCAGCTCAATTAGCATCAGAGAATACTAATAATTCATCATATCTTCCTAAAAAAAATTATACAAAAATTGAGAGTACATTGAATACATCTCATGATTCATTTAACTGCTTCTGAATTCTCTTCCTTTAGATTACTTTAGAAGAAATCCACTAAGCATGTTGAAAATATGATATCTAGAAATGGTATAGTCAAGTATAATAATCTTCCAATGATTCTACTGTATAGGGTGGGATTCATAGAAGTAACATCCTCATTCTTTCCAAAGTTTTTTTTTCAAACCATCATTACTGGAAATTTAGGCTATAACCAGGGTTTATAACCATGGCTATAAGTCAAAAAACCATGGCTATAGGTAATAGCCACAGTTTTGTGGATTGTGGATTCTATTGGCATTTCAATAGGTTTCGTGGCTATAAACACATTTGGAATCATGGATATAGGTCTATAACCATGATTTGAACCATAAAATAAAACCTATAGCCCTAGTTTCCAACCGTGAATATAGCTTCTACCATGTAAACCTATAGCCATGGTTATAAACCATGGAAATAGATATAATTACATGGTCAAAAACATGGCTATATCCTATAGATACTATAAAAAAGAACCCAACACACCCCCCAACAAACCCCCAACACACCCTACACCCCCCCTGCACACCCCATGCACACCCCCTGAACCCTCCCCCTGTCCCTTGCTACAGAACCCAGCACACCCCCTCCCCCTACCCCCATCACCCCTTCCCCCTTCCCACTACACACCCCATGTACCCCCTACACCCCCTACACACCCCATGCACACCCCTCCCCTTGCAACAGTACCCATCACACCCCTACCACCTACACACCCCATTCACACCTGCACACCCCTTGAACCCTCCCCCACCCTTACAAAAAAACCCATACCATCCCTCCCCCTACCGAAAGCACACCCCTGCCCCCCTGCCCCATTCCCCCTCCCCTACACACCCCTACAACCTCCCCCTACCCCTTGAAATAAAACCCAATAGACCCCCACCCTCCCCCATCACACCCCTTCCCCTTCCCCCCCCATTCACCCCCCACCCCCCACCCACCCAAGGAACTTTCCCACCCCATGATCCCCCTAAACACCCTCCTAAACACCCCCTGCACACCCCCTGCACCCTCCTCCCACCCCTTGTAATAGAACCCAACACACCACCCTGCCCCCTCCCTTGCACACCCCTGCCCCCTATACACCCCATGCACCCCCTACACCCCCTGAACACCCCATGCACCCTTGCACACCCACCTTGAACACTCCCCACACACCCATTACACCCCTTTCACCCCCACACCCTCCCCATGCCCCTTACAATAGAACCCATCACACCCCTCCCCTTTCCCCCATCACACTCCTACCCCCTTACCCCTCCACTACACTTCCCATTCACCCCCTTCACACCCCCCTGTACACCCCTTTCGCCCCATGTACCCTCCCCCTACCCCTTGAAACATAACCCATCACACCCCATCCCCCTGCCCTCAATACACCACCTGCCCCCTGCCCCCTCCCCTACACACCCCATGCATGCCCCCTACCCCATGCGCCTTGGATATCTTACTAGATGACCATGAAATATGATATGTTAGGGTTACTTATTAGAAGAATGATTATATTCATGGAATAACTCAACAATGTGTTGATAGATCAAGCTTTAATGGTTACCGTTGGTGTTGTGGAGCCTTTGGACACAAAGCCAAAAATTTCAGGTTTAATATGTCACTACTATGAAATTATATTAAAGTAATTGAGGGTCTTATAAAAAAAGAAAAATTAAGTATATGAGAGATAAAAATAATCTCAAGTTAAAAAAAATAGAAACTATGAAATTAGCAAAGAAGACTCCATGGATTACTAAATATGAGTAAGATCAAAGAAGAATATTGAAATCTAGACAAAAAATTTCATGGAGATCCAAATTTTTTATTATTAATTGAGTGTGAAAAACCTTAAAATTAAACTCATTTCATGTCATCTATGAGAGGCTCATGTTTTGTTAATCTTAGAAAATTTCATGGCATATAATTTTTTACTTCCAATAAATGCCCCAAACATAAAATTAGATTCATTCAGAATGAATGGAATATGATATTAACATAATATAAACCAATTTTTTTATATTACTTGATTATTAATTTAGGTTCTTGAGGTTATGTAATTAATAGGATGTTTCACCGATAGGTGGATCTCAATTCATGGATTATAGATACCAGGATGATAATATTAGATCAAGGTGTTTATATTACAAAGAGGAATAATAAACTCAATGTTTTTATCACCAAATGATGAATAATGACTCCATGTGAAGATATCACTAAGAGTAATAGTCTACATAAGGCTTTTTGTTTTTCCAAGAATAATTTATGACTAAAGTCTTTTGACATCATAACATTGGGCTAATAAGGGAGAACCCATCCTTAAGTGTTAGGACTAAATTCTTAGATGGTATTGGGAATGTAATAAATGTTGTATTCATAGTAGGATTAGAGAATGTAGATCTAGATATAATTTTTTATCCTATTAGAATATGAATAAATCTATGTGTTGTCCTTATATTAGTGTCCTTTCTACAAATTAGGCTACATAGGAGAAAATATAATTGTTTTTTCCTAGTTTATGACTATAGGATAAGATATTACATAAACTAGTAATCCCACAAACTTGGAACTCATAAATAGACATTTATTTTATGTAGAGTAATTAGATAACATATAATAGACCACACTACATACTTTAAGTCCTTGTAGAATATACCGTTGAATTGGATAATAAGGTTAAGAAACAAGTACCAAATACCCAATAAGAATTTTCTTGGTGGAGATTATCAAATCAAGGTTTTATGGTTTTTAAAAGATTTATATTAGCTTATGGAATTTAGGATTCCAAGAGGAATATCCCAACTTAATGAATTTTGGACTTCCAAAAAGTATACATTGACCTAATGAATTTTAGGCTACCAAGAGGAGTATCATGAATCTAGGAATTATGATTTTCAAAGTGGAATATCCCAACAATTTTCATTTAGGTCACTAAGAGGAGCATCTAGACTCATTCCATTTTTATATTTTTATAAGAATTTTCACTTCATGTTTTCTCAAAATGAATATACTATCATCTCTAAAGTGAAGGAAATTTTATTTCCTACTATTGAGTTCGATAAAACTTTCTACTGACCACATGAAGGGAGATTCATGTTTATTCCTAAGACAGAGAATTAAGTGTTGTTTATTCCATTGGATTATATATTAAATCCATTTGAATCCCATACAATCATGAATATTATTGTAAAGAACCTAGAACTAGAACAGAAGGTCCTAGTTATGTTAATTTTGGAAGGGATTTATCAACGGGTAGGGTATTTTTAAAAAGTTTTGTTTCATGACATGTATTTTCTTTATTTTCTAATGAAAGATGAGAAAGTAATCTGAACAAGATATATATTGATATACATGTATCATTTCTCACATAGATTAGTAAAAATAAATTTCTATCCTTATGGTTGGGTGCTAATCCATCTGTTTTATAAGGTACATGAAGATTTCTATTTCCTCCTATTTTTGAGCCCAAAAATTTGGAAAATACTAGGAAATGAAACTAACTTAAACACCGTATCCATATTGTACTGTAAGATCAATTACCTTGCAAAATACTTGATCATCCCAGTGTGGATTGACAAAAAACAAAAACTAGTCTCTTTCTTTAGCTATGAAAGGCCTTAGTTCCAACACCCCCTTTGGTTTTGTTATCAATTTTTATATAATTTCAATAAATCACCAGCTTCAAACAGAAACCTAAAAGGTGAGAAACAACTCATCTAACACTCTTAGTCCATGTGATAAAATCTTGGTACAGAAAACAAGAATGGAAAAATAGAAGTTCATACTGTCATAGACCACTGATCAATCCTGCAAACCAAACACTAATTGAATTCCAATTATCTCCCCATTTGGAAATAAACCCAAAGAACCTATATTTGTACTATTAGAGCTCAAAAAAACCCCATTGATTTCATATCATCCATAAACCTCCATTAATTCCAAAAACAAATTAAAACAGTTAACACAAATGGGGATAGGGGACCAACCATAGCCTCCTCATGCACTAGGAAGTGGCTTAACACTGACGTTAAACCAATGTTTCTCAAACATAGGGGATTCCGAAATCTTAGTTATAATGTCATCCACTTGGTCATCAATTACAAAATTCTCTATTTTAATCTCACATTGTTCCAATTTCTCCTTGATAAAGTGATATTTGATCTCAATATGTTTTTTACAAGAGTGCTGAATTGGATCCTTCGTAAGATTGACTGCTCTATTGTTGTCATAGTGAATCACCACTGGGTGTTTCACCTCATCCCCAATATCAGTTAGTTGTTTCTTTATCCACAATAGCTGAGTGTAATATTTTGTAGTAGATATATAATCTACTTCATCCATACTAGGAGAAGTGATTTCTTGTTTCTTCATAAACCATCTCACACATTTATTTACATTGAATAATTATCCACCACTTGTGGAAATTCTATCCACCACATCTCCAGATCAATCAACATCAGAGAATGCTGATAATTCATTATCTCTTCCGAAAAAGAATTATAAAAAAATTGAGAGTACCTTGAATACATCTCATGATTCATTTAACTGCTTCCAAATGCTCTTCCTTTAGATTTATTTGGAAGCATGCCACTAAGCATGTTGCAAAGATGATATATAGAAATGGTATAGTCAAGTACAATAAGCTTCCAATGATTCTATTGTATAGGGTGAGATTCATAAAAGTACCATCCTCATGCTTTCCAAAGTTTCCTTTCAAACCATAATTACTATAAATTTAGGCTATAACCACGGTTTATAACCATGGATATAGTCAAGAAACCATGGATATAGGTAATAGACACAGTTTAGTGGATTGTGGATCCTATTGGCATTTCAATAGGTGTTGTGGCTATAAACACATTTGGAATCATGGCTATAGGGATATAACCATGATTTGAACCGCAAAATAAAACCTATAGCCATGGTTTCCAACCATGAATATAGATTCTACCATGTAAACCTATTGCCACAGTTATAAACCATGGATATAGATATAATTCCATGGTCAAAACCATGGATATATTCTATAGATACTATAAAAAAAGAACCCAACACACCCCCCAACACACCCCCAACACACCCCCAACACACCCTGCACACCCCCCTGCACACCCCCCTGCATACCCCATGCACACCCTCAGAACCCTCCCCCTGTCCCTTGCAACAAAACCAAACACACCCCTCCCCCAGCCCCCAACACCCCCTGATCCCTTCCCACTACACACCCCATGTACCCCCTACACCCCCTACACACCCCATGCACACCCATCCCCCTTGCAACAGAACCCAACACACCCCCTACCACCTACACACCCCATGCACCCCTGCACACCCCTTTAACCCTCCCCCACCCTTACAAAAAAACCCATCACACCCCTTCCCCTACCCAAAGCACACCCCTACCCACTTCCCCCTTCCCCCTCCCCTACACACCCCTACAACCTCCCCTACCTCTTGAAATAAAACCCAACAGACCCTCCCCCTCCCCCATCACACCCATAACCCTTCCCCCCATTCACCACACACCCCTACCCATCCCATGCACTTTCCCACCCCATGAACCCCCTAAACACCCCCTACACACCCCCTGCACACCCCCACTGCACCCTCCTCCCACCCCATGTAACAGAACCCAACACACCACCCTACCCCCTCCCCTGCACACCCCCTGCCCCTATACACCCCCTGCACCCCCTACACCCCCTGCACACCCCATGCACCCTTACACACCAACCTTGCAGACCCCCTGCACACCCCTTTTACCCCTTTCACCCCCACACCATCCCCATGCCCCTTGAAACAGAACCCATCACACCCTCCCCCTGCCCTCAACACACCCCTACCAATTTCCCCCTCTACTACACATCCCATGAACCCCCTTCACACCCCCTTTACACCCCTTTCACCCCCAAACCCTCCCCCACCCCCTTTTTTACATCCAAATTTAAATTTTTATTATGAGACATTTTAAGGAAAAACAGAACCCATCACACCCCATCCCCCTACCCCTAGCACACCACCTACCCCTGCCCCCTCCCCTGCATAGCCCCTGCACGCCCCCTACCCCATGCACCTTGAATATCTTACTAGATGACCATTAAGTATGATATGTTAGGGAAATTTATTAGAAGAATGATTATCTTCATGGACTAACTCTAAAATATGTTGATAGATCAAACTTTAATGGTTTTGTTGCTGTTGTGGAGCCTTTGGACACAAAGCCAAAAAATTCAGGTTTAATATGTCACTACCATGGAATTATGTTAAAGTAACGGGGGATATTATAAATAAAATAATAATTAAGTATATGAGAGATAACAATAATATCAATTTAAAAAAAATAGAAACTATGAAATTATAAAAGAAGACTCCATGGATTACTAAATATGAGTAAGATCAAAGAAGAAGATTGAAATCTAGACAAAAAAATTTCATGGAGATCCCAATTTTTTCTTATTAATTAAGTGTGAAACACATTAAAATTAAACTCATTTCATTTCATCTATGATAGGCTCATGTTTTTTTAATCTTAGAAAATTTCATGGCATATAATTTTTTACTGCCAATAAATGCCCCAAACATAAAATTAGATTCATTCAGAATGAATGGAATATGATGTTAACGTAATATAAACCAATTTTTTTTATATTACTTGATTATTAATTTAGGTTCTTGAGGTTATGTCATTAATAGGATGTTTCACCGATAGGTGGATCTCACTTCATGGATTATGGATACCAAGATGATAATATTAGATCAAGGTGTTTATATTAGAAAGAGGAATAATATACTCAATGTTTTTATCACCAAATGATGAATCATGACTCCATGTGATGATATCACTAAGAGGAATAGTCGAAATAAGGCTTTTTGTTTTTCCAAGAATAATGTATGACTAAAGTCTTTTGACATCATAGCATTAGGCTAATAGGGGAGAACCCATCCTTAAGTGTTAGGCATAAATTCTTAGATGGTATTGGGAATGTAATAAATGTTGTATTCATAGTTGGATTAGAGAATGTGGATCTAGATACAATTTTTTATCCTATTAGAATATGAATCTATCTATATGTTGTCCTTATATTAGTGTCCTTTCTACAAATTAGGCTACATAGGAGAAAATATAATTGTTTTTTTCCTAGTTTAAGACTATAGGAGAAGATATTACATAAACTAGTAATCCCATACACTTGGAACTCATAAATATACATTTATTTTATGTATAGTAATTAGGTAACATACAATAGACCACACTATGTACTTTAAGTCGTTGTTGAATATACTGTTGAATTGGATAATAAGGTTAAGAAACAAGTACCAAATACCCATTGAGAATTTTCTTAGTGGAGATTCTCAAATAAAGGTTTTATGATTTTTAAAAGAATTATCTTAGCTTATGGAATTTTGGATTCCAAGAAAAATATCCCAACTTAATGCATTTTGGACTTCCACAAATTATACATTGACCTAATGAATTTTAGGCTACCAAGAGGAGTATCATGAATCTAGGAATTCTGATTTTCCAAGGGGAATATCCCAACAATTTTCATTTAGGTCACTAAGAGGAGCATCTAAACTCATGTCATTTTTAGATTTTTATAAGATTGATCACTTCATGTTTTCTCAAAATGAGGATACTATCATCTCTAAAGTGAAGAAAATTTCCTTTCCTACTATTGAGTTGGATAAAATTTTCTAATGACCACATGAATGGAGATTCATGTTTATCCCTTAGACAGAGAATGATGAGTTGTTTATTCCATTGGATTCTGTATTCAATCCATTTGAATCTCATAAAATCATGAAGATTATTTTAAAGTACCTAGAAATAGAACAGAAGGTCCTAGTTATGTTAATTTTGGAAGGGATTTCTCAAAGGGTAGGGTATTTTTAAAAAGTTTTGTTTCATGATATGTATTTTTTTATTTTATAATGAAAGAGGAGAAAGTAATATGAAAAATATATATATTGATATACTTGTATCATTTCTCACATAGATCAGTAAAAATCAATTTCTATCCTTATGGTTGGGTGCTAATACTTTTGTTTTACAAGGTACATATAGATTCAAATCATCTAATAAAATGTCATCATAGTTTTTAAAACAATAATGTTATTACTTGTTGCTATGATTATATTATTAAGGTGGTAATAATATCTTTATGTTGATAATGATACATCTTAATATGAAATTTAGATATTTTTCAATGGGTAATAAATACCTTCTCAATGTAGATACCTTCCTATAATTCATTGTAAACTGGAGGTATCCTATACAATGTACTTTTCAAAGGATAATAAAACTACTGACAAATAGTTCTTAGTTAGGGATTAAACCTTCCCACTATGTATGAAAAACTATTGGTTATTAGAAAACTAGTTTTTTAAAATAATCAAGAAATTATGGAAACAAGTTTTTAAAACAATCAAGTAATTATAGAATTATAATTAAAGGTTTAGGCAGAGGGAACCTACCTAAACCTCAAGGCATTCTGTTTTTTATGATGAAAACTTGAATTTTCCTTTTTTTCCCGCTTGCACTCATATGAAACTTCACATATATATAAGGACACCAATCCCCTATGTACATATTTTCATGGAAAATATGCACAAGGGAGTCCTTAGATATATGTTTATACTTGCATATACCCCTTTACACTTACACATGTATTCATTTTTCATATCTATATATAAGAACACCTAGCCCCAATATATATATATTCATACTTCCATAAGTGAATATATATAAAGGGGGAACTTATATATGTATATTACTACCTATTTATACATATGTAATCCTTCATCAATAATGACTCAAATCCACCTCAACGAGATCCAAAATTCATTACAAAAATATAAGGAACACAAAAATCACAAAATCCATAATTAAAACTAGTCCAAAGAATAAAAATAGAATAAAACTTACCCAAATCTGATGTTGAAATCACTGTCTTTAATGGTGGTGGATAGAACTGGCCTCATCATAAGAAACCACCTAGAAGGAAATAGTGGGAAAAGAAATGATATATAATGAATTCTTATATATATGTGATCAATTTGTCAAATATACATAATAAATGATACATGAATCCATAACCAACAAAGAACAAATAATATTCAGATTGATATGTACATTCCAATACTAAATAACATGATCATTAATAAAGGATTTTTATTCAAATTCCCTCACCATATGAGTTGAAAAATCATTCTTTAATTTAGAATGTAATGAAAATTCATTTTTTCAATTTCCCTCATCATCTTGGTAATTTCTATTCAGGGCACCCAAATTGTTATGAATTCCATTTTTAGATACCCAACCTTCCTCTTTTATGGGTATTCCTTCATAACAATACATTTTTCACATCAATTCATTGGTTATTCCCCATCAAAGGAAGTAACTATTGTTGTTTAATATTTTAAGGGTTAAACAAGGAAGAAGAATTCAATGTGTAGAATAGTATTATATTTTTGTATTTATCATTCTGAATAAGAAAATCATAAACTTATGTTGAATCTATAATGGGTGTTCATATTGAGTATGTTCTAGAGTTCTTTTTCAAGTTATTACTTGTTGCTATGATTATATTATTAAGGTGGGAATGATATCTTTATGTCGATGATGATACATCTTAATATGAAATGTAGATACATTTAAATAGGGAATAAATACCTTCTCAATATAGATACCTTCCCATAATTCATTATAAACTAGAGGGATCCTATACAATGTACTTCTAAAAGGATAATAAAACTACTGAAAAATAGTTATTCGTCAGGGATTAAACCTTCCCACTGTTTATGAAAATAAGGATATTAGTGAAGAACTTAAATGATATTACCAAACATAATAAGGACATAGTAACTCAAATGGGTGGGGGGTGAACCTTGTAATAATATTATGTGTTGTTGTCTATTTTATATTTTTATCATGCATGGGGTATGAATGTGTTTATTGATAAAAATAAGATCCTTTTATATGAACTAGTGTAGAGGTTCAAATAATAAGAAAATATTTTGTAAAAATCATTAAATATTGATTCACCCCCTCTCGATGAGGTTGTACCAATTAACATAGATCTATAATTTCAATCAGAGTTGAGGCATACATATAATTTCATTTTTTTGATTCCATTTTTTTATTTAATATATATTTATTTAAGATTTGAGGAAGTTTTTTAAGAACCATAGGAGGTTGAAATGATGAGTTTTATATGGTTCCCCACCCTCAAATATGAACATAAGGAGATAGATTCAGGTTCAAATAATTTAATAGTGGTTTGTCCTAATGGTAATCTTGATGAAGAGTGTTTTATGCAGATTAAAAGAAGAGGGTTTGTTCATAATGGCCAACAACCATACTCATCCTCAATAGTTTCTATATTACATAAAAAAACCATGCTGCACTACAGCCTCATACCCAGCAACTGGCTACAACCTACGTTGTAGCCTCATGCCCATCAGCTGCCTAGAACCTCATACCCAGCAGTTTCCTATTGCTTCATACCCATGATATACCCTTTTCTTCATACCTTATAGCTTCATAACCATGTTGTATGCTGCTCAAACCCCTCCCCCACCCCCATGCACAACCCCCTGCACAACCACCCCCACTCCCCCTATAGTAGCCCCCCTCCCCCACCCCCTACATAGCCCCCCTACAGTAGCACAACCCCCATTCCCTTGCAGTATCCCCACTAGCACACAATCCCCCTACCCCTACAGTAACCCCCACCCCTCCCCCTACAGTAGCCCAACCTACCCACTGCCCCCACCCTTCACCCCTACCGCCCCTACACCCCCACCTCCCACCACCTACCCAACCCCCTGCATATCCCCCCCCCTTGCAGTAGCCCCACTTGCACACAACCCCCCTTGCATTAACCCCCCTCTCCTCCCCCTATAGTAGCCCCACCTACCCACTGCCCCATCACCCCCTGTAACCCCCCACCTGCACCCCCACTTCCCCCAGCAACCCCCACCCTTCACTCCTACACCCCCCAACTGCCCCCACCGCCCCTGCACCCCCACCCCCACCCCCGCCCCCTACATCCCCTTCCGATGAAACCTTTTAGATCTTATATATGGAGAATGTACCAGACTCAACATCTAATATTCATAACCTATTTTCATCTAGGTATGTCCCATTCATGTTTTCCATCATCATATAGTCATTGGTCAATTATGAAATCAAAACATTTCATTCCACTAGATCTAAATATTTGGATGGAAAATTGTTTCCCCACCCAAAATCCAACAAGAGTAACCCTGAGTACACATTGAGGTATATAATAATAACTTGGAACACACATAACAGTAACTCCAAGTTAACACTAAGTTACTTAAGATTAACTCAAAGCACACAATATATAATAATAACCTGGAACACATATAACAGTAACTCCAAGTTAACACTAAGTTACTTAAGATTAACTCAAAGCACACACAATAGTAACCTTCAATTAAATAAGTCATGCAATAGTAACTGAGATCATATGTAAGAATAATACAACAATACATAATATTAACTTTGAATATTCAAAATTTACATAGTATTAAATTTAATGATACATAAAAGGAACCTATGGTTTTTAGTGGGAATGAAAGATCCTTCAAGTGGTCATGTAATATTAAAATGTGTGTTCCAAAGTGAAACATAATATTAAAGTTATTTTATCATGATATGTAGGTTTACACCATAATTGTTCTATGTATGAGAACATGTAAAAAATATGTGACATGATTTTTATAATCTATAATAAAAGAATATGCTAAAATTTATAGAGATAAAAATATAATATCTTGAATGATATTAAATAAAGATATCATTAAACTGTTTGAATAATAATTCAAGATTTAAGGTCATATAGTTTTTTGAGGATCATTACATGATAATTATAGAGTTTCAAACATTGAATATCACACAAATATTTTTATAAAATTTCTAAATTTGAATTAGTAAATATTATTCCTCATGATTTGGATGAGTTTAGAAGGATAATTCAAGGTAAAAGGAGTGATAGTGAGAGGATAAATATTAATATACTAACATATTGGTTTTGAATGTCTAGTTTTTCAAAGGAAAATAATTATAGAGAAGTGATTTATGCTATTTCTATTAAATATCTTGAGTTTTTATGTCCTTGAAAATGAATAAGTGAGGCATCCATGAGATTTTGTTTTTCAAATGAGTAAGATTATCATATCTATTTAGTCTAGTGGAGACTTTATGAACTTTTTTGATTGTTCTTTAAGAAAAAAATGCGATAATACAGAACAAATAAACTCTATTAAATAAAAATCTAACAATTAAAAAGGCAAGAAATCGAAAAAAATAAATCTTACCCAATGCAAGGATTTGAAATTAGAGAAACCCTTCCCGGTGGCATAAATCAGAGGGAATGTGAGGAAATAGAACCATCTTGGTTCATATGTTTCTATCTTCAACATGATTATACATCCATGTAATGGATAAAATCAGAGTTAATCAGAACCTTATGGAAAAAATCAAACTGAGACGTGAATAAATAAAACAATTGTCATTCAAACAAACCCTAAGGCAGAACCAGTGCGATGTGGAGGAGCACATAAAATGTGGGTAGACAACATAGAAATTATACCATGAGTTGAAGAGGAGGGTAGCCCAAAGTTAGAGGTGGAGATGGAGTTTAAGACACGTCAGAGCTGTATTGGAGGAGGAGGAATGCGAGGAGGCAGATTGGCCGTGTAGGAGTCGTGCTAAAGGAGGAGGTGGTGAGGCCTCCTCAGGGTAACATCAGTGGGGAGGTGGGGTGATTGCATCATTGAAGGAGGATTTTCCCATGGTGGGTGGCCACATTAGAGGAGTATAATGGATAGAGGTTGGGTGGAAACACTGGGCAAGGAGGTTCACGGGGAGTAGGGTAGAAAGGGAGGGAGGGGGGATCATGAGCAAGTAGGGAAGAAAGGGGGTGGGGATCCCGAGCGAGTAGGGTAGAAAGAGGGTAGGGATTACGAGAAAAATGGGGTAATTCCACAAGTATTTTATGACCTGTGGCCATATATTAACCTATTTCCACCATTTTTTTAAACAGTGGCTATATAAGTGTGGATATACCCTCAATTTCTAGTAGTGTCATAAGGGAGGTGTAATCCAAACATGAAAACCTCTAGAGATTAATTACTCTGATGTGTGTGTTCTTATGAATATGAATTAAATAAGTGGAGAATGATATTTAAACACATTATAATATTATTTCACATGAATTAAATGAATAATATTGATGACATGAAAGCTATAAGACTTGGAAATATTTAAAAGATTCAGAAGACTGGTTGGGAAGAAAAATGTTGAAATTAAAGAAACAGAGTTCCTATAATGGAAGTAAACATGATAAAATTTTGTTCATTGAATATATAAAGAAGAATAAAGTTACACATGAATTCAATGTTCCACACACTCCTTAGTAAAATAGAGTGGATTAGAGTAAGAATATGATACTATTTGATATGGCCAGTGACATGTTGATAGAGCATGATTCCATAAGATACTATTGGTTGTACGCCATCACAATGGATGGAATAATTTAGAATCAATGCCTCATATAATAAAACTCATATCTAAATCCTTATGAAATTTTGTTCAAGAAGAAGTTGAATGTTAAAAATGGAAGTGGCAAGAAAGTGATAAGACATGAATATTGAGATTGTTTTTAAAGGTTAAAACAGAATCAAATCCATTTATATCCTAATAAGTAATAGTGATTTGAATATTGAGATAGTTTTAAAGGGTAAAATTTTATTTATAAAAGAATTTGGTAAAATAGTTCATCCCCATTCACCCCCCCTTTTTAGGTGTCTATACATAAACCTAGGTACCATAATTATTATTTGAGAAAACCAAGTTACTACTAGATGGATATATCTTTTCCTAGTTTTTTTATCATCTTTATTTGAAGTTTATATTTTTAGGGATTTTAGAAGTGCCTTAGCTGTAATTTCATTTTCCATACCTATCAAAGAAAAAACTGAGGTTTTGGCCAAAAAATTGAAAAAAAGAGAAAAAAGAGGAAAATAATCTATTTTTTTTATGTGAAAGAGGATACACCACTAAATTAAGTCAATCAAATTAGTAGTTCATCTGTTAAATATATTAAAAATAATCCTCTTGAAAAATCAAAATCAATTGAATTCCTATTCTCTAAAGTAATTGATTATTTAAAGAAAGTTACTATTGACGTTTTCACCTAAATATTTTGGAATATAAATGTATTATATAATGAACAAGAACTACTATAATTAGAATCTAAAGAAAAGGATAAATATTTGGATAAAAAGTTGTAAATGTAAAAACTCTCACACAAGTTGTTGAAATCGAGGAATAATATTTATCTATTTGTGAAGAAAATTATTCCTTGGATAAAGAATCATTATATAAAAAAAGTGCTATGAAAGATGAGATAAATAGGATCTCAATAAATAATATCCATTAATTTTAAGAATGATGTAAAACCACTATAAATTCCAAAGATGTCCGGTTGGAAATAAAAGAAAATAAAACTAAGGATATTGATAATTTTAAACAAGATGAAAGTAGTATTTATGGGGATTAGATACAGATTATTGAAAATAATTTGGAATGATGTTTTAAATTGGTTTATAATGATAAAAATATTCTCAACTTGATAGTTATTGAATAGGATGTCATATTGATAAATTTAGAATAAACACGAATTGAAGTAATAAATCTTAAATCAATAAGAATTGAATCAATTCAAGAATGAAATAGAAGAATTGGTTTTATAGAAGGAATCTTAGATAAAGATTCTAAATTTCATAGGAGGTTACCTAAAAGGGGTAACACATATTCTGTTGAAATGTTGGGTGAAAGGTGAAAAAAAATTTGTACACATTCCCAACATATGGATTGCATTGCATACCAGACAAGAGTTATTGAGATACAAAGAGAAATCACCAGTTAATTCATGTTCCAAGACACCTGCTACAAAAATAGAGCCTCTAAACAAGAAGAATCATAATAATGTCCCAAATTAATTCTTGACAATATGGATAACTTAGTTGGAAATTTCTAAGAAAATTGATCTAGCACAATATATATAATTTTAACTTCTTACTAAAGTTAAGAGCCTAATTGAAAGTAAAAATAAAGCTAAAGAAAGTAAGAAATATGCACCTTTAATGGTTACCAAAGATTATAAATCCAAAAAGGGAACTAGTCTGAAGGTGGGGTGGCCATGTTTGAGTCATGTCAGAGACACATCAAAGAATGAGGATTATAGTGAAGTGGGTTGGCTGCATCAGAGGAATGTTAGAGGAGGAGGTGGTGAGTTTACATCAGAGTAGTGTTGAATCCATGATGGAGGAGGAGGTGGGGAGCCTTCATTAGAGTAGTTTCAGTGGAGAGGGTGGGGTGGCTGCATCAAAGGAGGGTCATGAGGGGGAGAAGGTGAATGAGGAGGGGAAGGGGGTGAGGAGGAGAAGTGTCTCAGCAATGTTGTGGGAGGAGGGTGGCAAGGATGAGAAGGGAAATAATGAGGAGGATCGCGACAATGACGGATGAGGAGGGTCGTGAGGAGGGGTGTGAGGGTTAGGATGAATTGGAGAGTTGGGGTGGGCTATGACCACATCCAGTGAAATGGACGTGGTAATAAATTACCTATAGTTGTGGTCCTTATTTTCTGTGGCTATAGGTACGTGGAAATAGACTCAAATTATAGTAGAACATGATCAGAGTCGAAATTGGTTTGGATTCTTGCATATTTAATTTATTAAAAAGTGCTCTTGTATATTTTTCCTAATAAATTAAGCTATAATCATTCTTTTTAACCACTTGCAGCCTTAATAAGTATGTGAGTTCACCAATCACGATCATTTTAAATTCGGATTTCATGTGATTAGAAAATTATTGCACTTATCCCTACCTGATTCTACCAAAAATAATATCATCCACATATGCAAGCACTATAAATTGATCTTTTTGAGAATTTTACACATAGATATTATGGTTGAAACTTTATCTTTTAAATTAGAGATTCTTTAAATAAGCATCGAGTCAAGAATACCATGCTCATGGTTCCTACTTCAGACCATAGAGATCCTTCTTTAATATGTAAACCTTAGTCTCATTATTTCCAATAAAAAATCCCACTGGTTGTTCAATGTAGACTTCTTCTTCAAGAACTCCATTTAAGAATTTTGTTTTTATATCCATATGATAAACTTTGTACTCTCTCTGAATTTCCATGGCATTGAAAAGCTTAATCAACTCTAGTCTAGCTACTGGAGAAAATGTTTCTTCAACATTAATGCCTTTAATCTATGCATAGCCTTTACACACTAATCATTCCTTATTTCTATTCACATTTCCATGCTCATCGAATTTATTTTTAAAGATCCAATTTTTTGCAATCAAATTTTGATTTTAAAGTCACTTAATAAGATTCCATGTCTAGTTCTTGTCAATCTAATCAAGTTATTCATTAATGGACTTAACCCATTATTCATCATTCACAACTTCTTCAAATGAGGTTTGTTCCATAATTGATAAGAATGAAAAATGTGATTTGTTCCTCATTATCCTTTTCTATTAGGGTGCGGTCTAATCCCCAATGTTGTTGGATTGATCAATTTATACTCTTCTATTTTTATTTTGAGGTTCTGATGATTTTTCTTCAGCCATGGTTTCCTCTTCTAATTTTTCTTTTGAATCGTCATAGTTTTGTGAGAACTGAATGTTTTTCAAGATTTCCACTATTTATTAATTTTAATCTATCCCTTTTCCACTTTCTTCTTCATCTTCTATCATATCAGCATATGATCTCCTAGAGGTATTTATGGTTTTATCTTCAATGATATTAACATCACTACTTTCCATAATTATTTTAAGATTGTTATTTTAACATTTTTGGCTTTAATCTTCATTGAATATCCAAGGAATATTTTCTTATCTACAATATCACCATACTTTCCTTGATTTCCTTCTTTGTTTTAGATGAAACATTTACTTATAAAAACATGAAAATACTTCAAAGAGGGATTCCTTCCATACCCAAACTCATATGATGTCTTGGTTTCTCCCATAAAAATCCCTATTTTTTTTGAGTGTACACTGCTACTTGAATAGCCTATTTTTATTAATGAAAAGGAATACAAATCTCAATCAGCATAGTTATAGCCATATTTTTCACCTGTCAATTTTTGCATTCAACAACTCCATTTTTATATGGGTTTCTCACTGAATCCACCTCATGATTTATTCCATGTTTTTCTAGGTAATTTTTAAATTCAATCGATGTGTATTATCCTCAATTGTCAGATCGTAGAATCTTTATTATGCATAAAGTTTCATTCTTTACAATTCAATGATAACTCTTCATGAAATCAAGAACTTTCTACTTCCTATGCATAATCATTACAGATTTCATTCTACTATAATAATCAATAAAAATAATGAAGTAACTCTCTCCATATGTTCCATCCACATTTATTGGACCATATACATCTGGGTGGATAAGATGAAGAAGATTCGATACCCTTATGTTCTTTGGATGATATGAACTCCTAACCATCTTTCCTCACATGAAATAATCACATGTATTTTCTCATTCTCAATTTAGATTGGGAATATCAATGACCATATTCATCTTAGATAACTTTTACATGATTTATTTATTAATGTGGCCCAACCTCCAGTGCCACAAGTTGTTTTCTTTTTCAACTGTTAAGTAAAAAATGTTCTCTTTAATATCAACCTAGTATAAATTTCCATCTGTTCCACATCCTTTCATGAGATAATTACATGTATTTAATTTGATAGTGCACCCATTTTGATTAAATGTCACTATCAGTCCTGAGTCTTAGAGTTGACTCACACTTAGAAGATTGTAATGCAAACCATACACATAGAGAAATTCATTTTTCCTAAGCTTATTATTTTCTAGTCCTATAATTCCAATACCTTTTATTTTTAAAGTACCATAGTTTTCAAACCTCACTCTTCAATTAACCCTTTTCTTAACATTATTCAATAAATCTTCATTTCTTGTCATATGGGATGAGCATCTACTATTAGGAATCTAGGTGCAACTGTTCTTTATAGATTTAAGATCTATTTATGCAAGGTTGGATTTATCAATTTTCTTCCTTTACTTATATGAGATACTTGATTGAGTGGAGGATAAATATGGACTTTCCAATCTATTTTCCATATGAATGGGTTCAACATACTCATATTTTTCTTCTAGAGGAGAATACCTATTCACAAGAGAAACTCCTCCTGGTTGGTGGGTATTGACTTTTCTATGAGTTCTATAGGTAATGTTCCCACCTTTCCTCTACCTGCAATGAATAAATTTATAGCCATAGTTGGAATAGTGAAAACAATATCCCTAGAAACTATTTATTCTATATGATGAAGGATATGTTCTCATTCTCTTTTGTTAACTTCCATGAACTTCCTCATTAAGAAAAATCCTTGACTCTTTACAATATAACATGGTATGGCCCAAAAATCCACATAATTTACATTTCATAAGAGTAAATGTCTTCTCACTTCCATTCTTCCTCATATCCCCTTCTTTAGTAAAATTATTTGACTATAGACCACCTCTAGATACTTGAGGATAATTTTCATCTCTCCTTTTTGTTTGATTTGAGGCTTTCTTTATTAGGATAAAAAGTAAATTTATGATATGTACAACTTTTTGCTTCCCTTAATTTTTTCTCATCTCATTTATAGCCTTTGATGTTTCAGAATCATATATAATTAAACTTTTTCCCATACTTATGGATCTCTAATCATTAAAATAATTATATACTCTTTCAGAACCATGTTTATCTCTTTCAGACAAATATGTATATGAAAATATTCCAAACTTTCATTTCTTATTTGTTTCCATTGATTTTGATTAAATTTCCATTTTAATCCTAAGATTAACAACTTCTTATTCAAGTTCCTGAACTATCTTAGCCTTATCCTCTAGTCTGGATGTAAGGTCATTGATGACTTCTTTCTTCTCTTTATTCCTTAGCTTAAATTCTAAAACTTATTTTGAGATTTCAAGAGTTGTTAAATGTTATTATTTCCCTAATTATAGTCAATAAATTTCTACTTCAAGTTGATCAACATACTATGATAATGCTTCCAGAATGACTCTTATCTTTATGTTTCTCTTTCTTTGAATGTCAAGATTATCATGAGAATACTCAACTTACACCTTAATATCAATGACACCAATCAACTAATTAACCTTATCTTTTGAAGGTTCTACCTTTTCAATAGTATCCATCATGGATGATTGGGTTTTAGATTTAAACTATGGTTCTTTATCATATATAAATTCATTATCATCTTGTTATTATTTATAGACGAAACTCTTTCTTTTTAATTTATTTCCTAATTTGAAGTATCCCTTTTAGGGAAACCATTTCTGAGGATTATGAATGATTCTTGCTTCATTTTATTTATCATATAACTTCCTTGATCATTGAGAGACAATGTTCCCAACTCTACCACATCGAAAATAGGCTAGAGGAAGCTTTCCTTCAAATATGCCTTTTCCTCTCTTGAATTTCTTAGAAAAAAGAGAAATTTGTTTGTATTTCTCATTATCTTAATCAATAATATCTATAGAAACCTCAATTTTTTCCATGGATTTGAATTACATTTAATTTCTTACTTGAGTTATTAGATCTTATGGTTTGACTCTCATTTCATAAGCCACCAAACTACTTAGAAGATCATTAAGTGAAAGTTTAGACAGATCCCTTTCCTCAAGGGATAACACTTTTGGATTTTATAGAGGTGGAAGACTTCTCAATATTTTATTCACAATTTCAATATATTTAATTTCTTAAACAATCCCTTGAGTTAAACTAAAAAATTTATTAATTTTATTAAAAAATGTATCATCATTCTCATCAGGATGTATTTTTAAATCATTGAACCTATTGTGAAATAACTTGAAGTTTGGACTCCTTCACTTTGTTATTACATTCATATATATTTTCTAGTTCTCCCCACATAGAATTTTATGAAGTTGAACTCACCACCTTCAAATAAATTTGATCATATAGAGCTACATTAAGTGCATTTTTTTTGCTTTGGCATCTACATCAAGCATTTTCTTGTTTGTTTAGGTCATAGACAGACATGTCGTATCAGTGACCTGAATCCCTTGAGTAGTGACAAAAAGAAATTACATCCCAAGGTATCTCATATGAGATATCATCATATTCTTCAAAATAAGGAATTTTCTTCCATCAAATAGGGGTAATCCCCTAACATACACTAAATTATTCATGAAAAACATAGAGGAAAATTTTAACTTCAGCAATCTGTACCCTTTGATACCACTTGTAGGACCCCAGAACACCCTGAGAGGTAAGGGGTGAATTAGGGTGTAAAATTTTTCTTTTAAAGTGATATATATTTTTCCCACATTGGTAGGAACTTGTTAAACCTATTTTATAGAATCGAGCAATAATTAAACATTCACATGAAAAGAGACAACACATCAGTTTTACTTGGTTCACCACTAAGGGAATGTCTAAGGAGAATACGCTGATAGTGTATTGGTCATATCTAAATAAAATAATCTTTAGTAGTTGTGGAATACTAAAGTTAATACATAGTCACTATGTTCCAGGAACACTACCTTTACAAGATTTTATAGATATCACACTACCTCCCCCAAAATACTTTCATTGAATCCCCCTAGCTCACTAATTTGAGTGAAGTCATACTTAGTTTAATGACTTGAAGGTTGCTTCGATAGATTGGAATTTAAGTCTTTATCCTTAACTTTCTCAAGACTCTACTTGCACCATAGTCCCGAGTTGATTCACTTGAAAGCATAGTTCTATTAAACCAAATGTTCAACACTGATGCTCATGAAGCTCCTTCACAAATCTCCTTTACAAAGCTCACAACCTTCAAAACTAAAACTGCCTTCATGGAATAATAATTCATCACATAAAAACCAATCCTCATGAAACTCCTTTATCCGAGATACCTAAGAATTGTTCATGATAAAGATAGTATTTTAGCAATGCTTAGGATCACAATGAATACCTGATTTTCAAAGCTTCTAGACTTCTTAAATTCATACCAATTTAGTATTTTCTCTAAAACTTTTCATGTAAAATGAAGTGGGGGTAGCCACTTATTTATAGGATCAAACCTTCATGATGGTCCCATACCTCCATCATATTTTTTTGTGAACCTCAAAATTCATGTTCATGAAGATTCTTCACTCACAAAGATCTAGTGTAATTTCACCTATTTTCAAACATTCTCATAGTTGTAAACAATCACCGTCAACTCATCGAACACTCATGATGATTTTTTATAGTCATGAAGAATGACCATCTTTCCATCATGCATTCGTGAAGATTTTTCATGATGCTCTATATCTTCATGAAGCTCAACATTTTCAAAAAACCAATATTCATGAAACTCATGCCTTTTACATATTTGAGAAGTTTCATTCCTAGAAAACCACATTTTTCAAATCTTGATCCTTACTCCTATTTTTGATCCCAAAAATTTGGAAAATACTGGGAAATTATGCCACCTTGAACACTGTATCTATCTATTACTGTAAGATGGATTGACTTGTAAACTCCTTGATCATCGTAGTATGGATTGACAATACAAAAAAACTAGACTTCATTTCTAGCTGTGAAAGGACTTAGTTCTAATTGATCTTACTTGGGTTAACAAGATAAAATCATAGATTCATAACTGATTTTTCTAGGATTGCAGCACCCTTGAATTATTTGACCAAAAAGGGAAAACCTTTTTTATTTATGGAGAAGTATCAGTAGGTGTTTCAGGAGTTATGTTTGAGGTTTATGAGAACACCCATCTTAATACTTCCAGAGGAGGGTTTTGAGGGTGTAGTGTTTTTTGATTCCTATAGAACTGAGCTTGGATATGTTATGATGTAGTGGAAGTTAATGATTACTTATGGGTCTTAGAAGCTGAGACCCCATGAGTAGAACTATGAGAACCATGATCTAGATCTGGTAGTGGTGATCTTCATCCTAAAGATGTGGTGACATTATTTTATGGGTGAGAGGTTTATTATCTATTCCAACTATAAGAGTCTCAAGTATATTTTTTTTTCAAAAGTATATTAAATTGATATAGAGGTAATGGATAGAGTTACTCCAGGATTATGAATTAAAGATACTCTATAATCTTGGTAAGGGGAACATGGTAGAATATTCTCTTAGCATAAGATCTTGTTAATAGCTACTCTGGGATCCATTGGAGCAATTGGCTGCTTTACAATTTTCCTTAGTAGACAAGGATGATGAATCTCCAATTGATGGTTATTACCCCCCCACTTTTATATTATGTTAGATAATATCATCTTGGATATACTTACCATGTGACCTTTCATGATTATATATCCACTAAAAGTGATCCTTTTGGTTTTTCTGAAGATGGAGAGCACACCACCCTTTTATGAGGATGGACTATGGTACCAGTGACATTTCGAGGGGAGGTTTTGATGAGTTTCATACATCCCCCTTAGCGATACATCCAAGTGTGGAAAATATGTACTAGGTCCTTTGATGTCAATTTTTGTGGCCAAGAATGAAGAAGTGTATAACAATGTTTTTCTCTCTATAGATCACTTGTTTATAGTCGAAGGCTGAGCATGAGGTTCCAGCGGGTTTGGCTCAATCCCTTGAGGTGTTTTAGTGGAAGTTGGATGGTATCTATATGGAATTAATGATAAGTATCCCAAAATTATCTAGATGATATGATTCTATCTAGGTGATCATAAAAAAACTCACTAAGTTAACCCACTTCCTAGATATCTGAGAACAGAGTTCAATGGAGAGATTGAGATGTATTTACATATAAGATATAGTTCAGCTTCACAGAGTTCCTTCAATGATCATTTCAGACCATGATTCCCACTTCACATCATGATTATGTAGAGGATTTCATGAGGCCTTTGGGACTCATTTTCATTTGAGCATGACATTCCACCCCTAGAATGATGTCTAAACTAAGTGAACTATTTAGATTCTGGTGGACATGCTTTAGGCTTGCATGTTGGAATTTGGCTATATTTGGGAGGAAAACCTATCCATGGTGGAATTTTGGTATAATTAAAAATAAAATTCTACCATTAATATGAAACCATTAGAGGCCTTGTATAGGAGACCCTATAGGTCACCACTATGCTGGACTGATCTAGGGGAGTTAGCACTCATGGGACCAAAGTTGGTGTGAGAGACAATAGATAAGGTGAAATTTTTTCATAATTGGATGACGAATGCTCATAGCCATCATAAGTATTATGCATATTGATGATGGAGGCCTTTTTAGTTTGATGAAGGAGACCATGCATTCTTGAGGGTATCGCCTTAATGAGGATTGTAGATATTTGGTTGGGGTGGTAAGTTATCTATGAGGTTAATCAACACTTTTCAAATAATGTGTAGGGTCAGTGAGGTGGTGTACTGATTAGACCTACTATCATAGTTAGATTTGGTACATGATGTCATCCACATGTCATAGCCGAGGAGGTATGTTCATGAACCATCACATCTTATTGACTAGGGTGAGTTGGAAATCAATGATGAATCTACCGTTATAGAGTACCTGGTAGATATCAAGGTTTAGTAGGATAAGATCCTATATAGGTGAGTGATTCCCTTGGTACATGTTCAGTGACAACATGAGAATCTTTAGAAGAGCACCTAGGAGTGGGAAAACTAGATGTTCTCTTATTATCCTCATCTTTTTGGGTAGAATTTAACAAATATATATTTTTTTCTTATTAAACTTTAGAATATTTAAAGGAATATTTTAAAATCTAGGTGTTATGTTAGGGTGAGATTCTAGGGTTCAGAGAGGCTCAGTTTTGATATAATAAAAATATTAAATATATTCTATCACGTAAGTATAGTTTTTATAAAATAATTTAATAACTCTAAAATAAAGTCTTATATGGGAAATCCAAGACCACCATTAAATCCGAAATGCAGGTTTTACCCTAGGTGTAACATAATCATTGTGTGTGTTGGGTGTTTGGAATAAGTGTGGTCATGGGAGGATTAGTAATTTAATAAATAAATAAATAAATTTATTATTTATTATATCAACAGAACTAATATCCTCCATTTAGACCCGATTATGGAAAATCTCTAGGGTTAGATGCATAAACCTAAGGATTTAGAGAGGAGTTGTTGGAGGAGAATTCTTGGATGATAAACAATTGATTGTGATTTGGAGATCAATGTTCCTAAGGAGTTTGTAGATTTGACAAAAAACATATAAATGTGACCTTTCTTTGTCAATGATTAATCCAAACTCGAGTTAGGAAATTTTTTTGTTGGATTTAATCCCTACATTGTTTATCCCTTGATCGAATGCAAATCAATACTTCTAAAAAATTGATCCATGGTTAGATCATTGATTTATGGGTATTTCTTTATCTTCCTAGAATTGAGAATAGATATTTATTTGATTAATAATGATTATTTTATCCTTGTTCATCATTATAATGTAAAAATTTTGGGGATAACTCAAAAAATGACTGACGTTCATCCCTCAGGTTACTATTTTGTGTATTTATTCCCCTCATTCTTCACATGTTCATCACCACCATTTTCTTTGGTTGACGATTTGAAAAATACCTAGTGATAAAATGCTACGCAATGATTCTTGGTGAAATAGATTGACACCATGGGTTCAAGTTCAGAATCAACATCATAACTGAGGTGTGGTTCTGATGATGGAGGATTGGGATTAGTGGTTCATGGTTTGGTGTTGATGTAGTGGTGCAGAGAAACTGTGGATGATTCCTAAGTGGATTGGGTGGTTGCAATCTGACCACCAGTAATGAATGGAGTTTTTTCAACCTAGATCTACGATTCTTGGAAAGATTCATAGCTAGAGTAGATCAAATAGAGGTATGAGTGGGATATGTGTAAAGACAAATAGTTTATAGAAAATACTGATATACACAACATGTAGCCCAAAGAACAGACACCATGTGGGACCTTGGCTCCAACTGATAGGTTTTTAGAGAAAATAAAATATCACACACTCTGTGGTACCCACCACACACTTTGTGACCCATGACTAATGACTCCGCATGTACCCCTGGGGTACATGAGAATAGACATGACCAGGCACACCGACATGTCTAGAGTATGTGGGAACAAACTGGTACTCAGACACAGATAGGTACATAGGCACATCCAAAGTACATGGGCATAAACTATTACTCGAATACAGCTAGGTACCCAGACATGGCCAGGTACATGGGCATGACCAAAGCACACATGCATGACCCTAAGTACACTAGTTTGGGTTGGAGTACATAGGTAGACCCAGGGTAGAGAAGATACACCGTGTATACCCTATACACACTGTGTAATTTTTCTAGGGTAGTTTGAGGCCCTTGTTCTCTTTAGTTTAGACTAGTTTCCTTAGGGTAAGTTACCATAGTCCATACCTATGAGGGTACAGTGAGGAATCACATCCTAGTATTAATATATGATCCCCTATATGGGATTAGTCTTGGATAGAGTTACAGAATCCCTTAGTTTTTCTTTTAGTATGTGTTGGAGTTGCTGGTCTAGAACCAACTACTTTGTACTTTATTCATTAAATAAAAGCCTTATCACATCTTGATTGTTATTCTGCGTGACATGTCATGTGATAATGTCCTAAGGACAGCTGTTGCATTAAAGGGTCGTAGCAGATCCCTGCTATGATGAGAACCCGAAAGTGCCATAACACTGTTCTTGAATGTATGTTCTATGGCCGGATGATATTATTTGAGGGACACAAATAATACAGGTCATTAGGGGTGAGGACTCATAAAAATTTGAGGCACCTTCTCATGGTGTACGCCCTTGGTAATATCTAGAAGGATATTATGAGAACGAGACCCGCCAGTAGGAAATCCACATTTCATAGTGTCATTGGATGTTCCTATCTACGGACGTGTGTATTGATCCTTAGACTTTAAGATTATTATTAATGGGTATTACAACTCGCTCACTTAGATGTATTGACGAAAACTGTGATGACACACTGTTCGCAGCGAGGTAGGATACGTTGGGTGTGTCACGAGTAATATCGCATTAATAGATAATGCGAGAAAGGATTTGTCCCTTCCGTTCCATAATGGAAGTAGATATCTCAGGTCCTTTAATGGAATTGATATAGCCTAAATAAATCCATGGCCATGGTAAGGTATGGGCAAGTTCAATTCCAGGAATTAAAAGAAAGAATATTCAAGAACACGGGTTGATGGCATTAGCATGCAACCCGCTTGATTGGAGATATCGAGACAAAGGGATTATATTACATGGTAAGCATTCGTAGGAGGTGACACGTCATTGCGGCGTTAACTTCTTTCTCTATGGATGCCTTGGCGTGTTTCTAGACGCTAACCTTGGACTTTAGGCAGGCTCGGCCTAATGCCACTGAGAAAGAGGCCTAGAGGGTCACACACCAAGTGTGTCCATGTATCTCAGTTAAATATTAATTTAACAAGTTAAATAAATATTATTCTCGACCGTGGTTTAATAATTATTTAAGGATGTCTGATCGCATTTATTTTGACACTAGTTATTCGAGAGAATATACTGTGGATAAAATAATATATTTATTAGCGAGTAATGCAGTTACATTTATTTAAGAAATAAATAGTCATTACTAAAGGTCTAATAAATGTGGTGGAGAAAAATGGAAAATAAAAGTACACGCCGTGTATATTAAATATACACGCTGTGTAGTTTTATGGAAAACAAGTACACGCCGTGTATTAATTATTATACGTCGTGTAGTTTTTCCAATTGGGATTTTGAGGATTTAATATTGTTTTATTAAATGATATTTATTATAATCAGCGTGGGCGCATTTCAAGGAATTAATAATTCGACATGGGGGTTTTCAATAAGAGTTAATGAAATAAATAAAACGCGTAACGCGTTTATTTATTGTCATAACTCTATTAACCTCAAACATGATTATAAATATCCTCAAAACCCCAACATTTTGGAGAGCCATTTTTGTGTACAACGGATTTGGAAATACTCTCAAGCCAAGAGAGAATTCCCTTTCCACCAAGAACGCCCTCAAGTTACGAGAGCAAGATCCTCCACCGGATCAAGGCGGTCGAAGGTGGACATCGCAAGTGAAGGTTCTTCCGCGTTAGCACCCGAAGATCTCTTCAGCGACGTCCGGAGATACGTGACACACGTGTGGATCACCGCTAGAGGAATCCTACACTTGGATTCTACGACGCAACAACGGATCACCGAATCGTGACCGGACACATCAACGAAGAAAGAATTCCAACGAGGTAATTCTTATGCATTAATTAAATTAATTATAATCAACATATGATGATCCTCCTCAAGGGTTCTGGGACTCTTCTTTTATTTTCGTTCTTCGTTCTATTCCGAAGATTCGGCATTTTATATCGTGACGAATCTCAGATTGAATGTTGTTTAACGTTAAAATTAAAGTTGGGAAAACCCACCGACGCGCTTCCACTGCGCCCGAAACCTACAAGTGGTATCAGAGGGGTCATATCGTTGGTTATAATTATTTAGTTTTTTGTTGGTGATTTACGTATTTAATAATTTAGTTATTTCAATTCATGTTTAATCGTTCTGGAAATATGAATATCGAGATCTGTTCCTCCTCTCTTGTTTCTCATTCACCTCACAGAAACAGATTTTTCTTTTAATTTTGATTAAAATAAAATAGAGGAACTCATCCGGAGGAGCCAAATGTTTCTGGCCGTATAACACCAGAATACACGGCGTGTATTCGGAAGTACACACCATGTAGTCTAGGTTCAATGCATTGACTGATCCGCCAAATCAGGCCGTGTATTGGATTCTTTCTAAGAATTTAAGACACCGTGTGTTGAACAGAAACAGGTGGCACACGGTTTTCGGAATACACGTCGTGTGGTCCAATGAACACGGCGTGTAGTCCCTTCGGTTTAGGGTTGGGTCGTGTACTCCGTACATAGCCTACCCGGCTAGAAACCGTGTAACGCGGAAACTACACGGCGTGTGTCCCACTGTACACGCCGTGTACTCCGAAAATTTCCGAAGTACATTAACACGCCCTATCCTCGGGCGTGTACTTCGGATGGACGGTGAAGAAAAAGTACACGCCGTGTAGTCAGAACTACACGCCGTGTACTCACCCAAATTACGCAGATTTATTAAAATTTATTACTATATTATACAAACCCTTGAGACGTGTACCATGGTGCAGGCGTAAAGCTGAGGCACAACACGTGATATGTGTTTTATATATATGTGTTTAATTTAACATCTGCGAAATAAATGGGAATTCGCCGGGTTGCCTCCAAGGTACAAGTTGTGTACAAGGATAATTTTAAATGAATTTATTTGTTTAAAATTATGATGGATGAGAATCTCAAGGAAATTCAGAAAAGGGATTTAAGATAAAAGGATTGATTAATTAAAGATAATTAATTGATTCGAGCGTGATTTATCTTAAACAAGAACTATTAAAGAATTGAATGCTAGTTTTATTTATGCGTAAATATCGTTGCATGTATGGATGATCATGAGCTAGACCGAGACCTTTGTATGTGAATGGTTTCTTTTAATTTATTTATTTAAATTAAATTTGTTGGCCTGCGAGCCATATCCTCATTAATATGTAGGGCCTGCGCGCCCAAGTATTCTTTTATGTAAAAACCCCTTTTTCCCCCTCACCTGCGTGTGAGATAAATGCATATGTAATTGATGGAGCTCCCAAGCTAGTGGAGGCGGCTCAAGTTAGGATCCAAGATGAAACCAATCCAAGGAGATACAAAGGTGGACAGGTGGAAAGCTGTAAACACGAACCCGAAAGGTTCAAGGTGTTTCTCCCCTAGGTCTTGGGTTAGTTTATCAACTGCTAGATAAACTAACCAATAGAAAATCTCATGATCATACCATTTATTTTATTTCTGTCAGTTTCATGGTATATTTATTGTGGGTGTGTTGTCACGATCACACAATTAATGAATTAAATGAGCATGCAAGATGGAACTAAAATAAAATTGGATTATACGTAAATATTATCTTAGACATGGTTAATCACTTAAGTATATCCCACTTAATATTAACAAGCATGTAATCAAAGATAATAAAATGGAAATTTACGTATAAGGATAAAATCCCTCAAAATAAATATTAAGTCGGCATAGCCTTCCATAATCTTGGTTAGAATCGAACCATAGTTCAAAGTGCTTGACCAACCCTAGTTGGGGTGCTTTCAATTATCGGGGAATTCTAATTCAAGGTTTTGGGTTGACTTGACCTGGTTTGCATCAAGGGTTGACTGCCACAGTAGGACTTGGTGTGACCAAGAGGCAAAGGTTGAGGAAATCCAAAAAGGGATTTCAGGATTGGGGAGTCCACTCAGCGGATCAAGGAACTGCGAGTTAATGTAGTTGGCATTTGGAATGCCTACCTAAAACCCTTCAAGTTTCTTGACCAACCCTAGTTGGGGTAATGCGAAGGGCAATATGAATCCTTGCCACTAGAATATTCACGCAATAGAATATTCCGAAGTCAATGGTGAGGGCTATTGGATTTCGATAAAATAGTGGGAGACTAATAAGTATTAATTAATTTATTTGTCTCAATTTTTATAATAAAGTACTAAACCTTTGGTCATCTTAAATTGTAGAAATGGCAAGAAAATGACTTCAAACATATCATTGCGCACCATACTCGAAAAAGAAAACCTTCTCACCAGTACCAATTTCCAAGAGTGGCAGAGGCGTTTATGCGTCGTCCTTCGCCACGAAAGGAAATTATATGTGCTGGAAGAGCCTATTCCAGTTGCACCTGGGAAAGAGGATAGTGATGAGGAATTATCTCTCTACATGAAACACATGGATGATGCCACACATGTCCAGTGTTTCATGCTATTGGCCATGTCTAATGAGCTCTTGAAGCAACATGAAAACATGGATGCGTATAGCATGATGTCTCACCTTAAAGATCTCTACCAAGAGAAGGCGAGACAGGAGAGGTATGAGATCTCCAATGCTTTGTTTACCACGAAGCTTGGAGAGTCTGTGCCAGCTGGGCCTCATGTGGTCAAGCTTATTGGATACATTGAACGCTTGGACATCTTAGGGATTAAATTCCCAGATGAGTTGCGTATAGATCTCATCCTATCATCATTGCCCAAGACCTTCTCTAGCTTCATTGTCAACTATAACATGAGCGGAAATGAGAAGAGTCTATCAGAGCTTCTGACCTTGATTCTCCAGGTAGATAAGGACATGGGGCGTGACAAACCCGCGGTCCTTATGGTGAACAAGAAAAGGAAGGACAAGGAAAAGGGGCCAAAGACTTATAAACGGTCTGAAGCCCCCGAGCACCGTCCCTCCAAGAAGGGGAAGATCCATAGGCAGGGCAAGGAACGGGAAGCAGTGTGTTTTTCATGTGGAAAGTAGGGCCACTGGAAGAGGAACTGCACCCAGAAACGTGGGGACGCTAAAGGTGCGTTCGTTATCGAGTGGAATCTTTCTATTTCTACACATTGGGTATTAGATACAGCTTGTGGGGCTCACATATGTATTCAAATGCAGGAACCAAGTAGATTTAGAAAGATCACCAGAGGAGAGGTGGATCTTCGAGCTGCCAATGGCGCAAGGCTGGCTGCGTTGGCTATTGGCGACTATCACCTCTCATTGCCAACTGGCATGATTTTGGTTTTACAAAACTGTTATTTTGTGCCTAGTGTTACCAAGAACATAATTTCTGTATCTTGTTTGGATATGGATGGATTTATTTTCAAGTTTGGAAATAAGGGTTTTCTCTTTTATAAGAACAACGTATGTTATGGTATGACACATTTGAATAATGGTTTGTATGTATTAAATTACGAAAACCAAGTGTTGGAAATCGATAACGAAACAAACTCACATGACTCATACATCACCCAGTTATGGCATCACCACCTTGGTCATGTGGACGAGAAGCGCTTGACAAAGATCTGCCAAGATGTCTATTTAGACTGTACTGAGCTAAAACCACTTGATAGATGTCACGCTTGTTTACAAGGAAAAATGACCAAGCCGCCTTTTAGTGGACAAGGTGAAAGGGCCACAGAGCTTCTAGGATTGGTACACACAGATGTGTGTGGACCATTTCCAGTAGAAGATATAGGTGGATATTCTTACTTTATTACTTTTACTGATGATTTGAGTAGATATGGCTATGTCTACTTAATGAGGTATAAGTCAGAGTCCTTAGAGAAATTTAAGGAATTCAAGAATGAAGTAGAGAATCAACTTGGTAAGAAGATAAAGAAGCTTCGATCGGATCGAGGTGGAGAATATCTGAACCAAGAGTTCATCGATCTTCTACGGGAGTCTGGGATTCTATCTCAGCTCACTCCTCCTTATACACCACAGTGGAATGGTGTTAGTTAAAGGAGGAACCGCACCTTGTTGGACATGGTGAGGTCGATGATGAGTCATGCGGATCTTCCATTATCCTTTTGGGGATATGCATTACAAACCGCGGCATACACATTAAACCGAGTACCAACTAAGGCGGAAAATGGAATTCCATCCGAGTTATGGAATGGAAGGAAACCCACTTTGTCGCACACACGTGTATGGGGATGCGAGGCGTTTGTTAAGGCCTTCTCAGGCAACAAACTAGCACCCCGGGGCATGAAGTGTATCTTTATAGGATATCCCAAGGAAACAAAAGGATATTACCTATATAACCCCAAAGACAAGAAAGTGACTGTCGCCAGACAAACCGTCTTTCTTGAGAGGGAGCAAATCCTCAAGAAGGATAGTGGGAGCAAGATTGACTTCGACGAAGTTGATGCTCAAGATACACATGAGTTGGTATAGGAACAAGTTCCATAGGTCCCCGTGGAAGAGGTTCCAGAAACACAAGTACAGCGTAGGAGCTCAAGAGAGGTAAGGGAACCAGAGAGATTTGGTTTCCTAGTCACCGAGGATGGTAAATCATTATTGTTGGAAAATGATGAACCTCTCTCCTACAAGGAAGCAGTAGAAATCTCAGAAGCTGCAAGATGGCTAGAAGCTATGAATTCTGAGATGGATTCCATGTATCAGAACCAAGTTTGGGTTCTGGTCGATGTGCCAGTTGATGTAAAGCCTGTTGGATGCAAATGTGTATTCAAAAGAAAGATGGACATGGAAGGTCAAGTTAGCACCTATAAAGCAAGGCTAGTGGCTAAAGGATTCAGACAACTTCAAGGAATTGACTATGATGAAACCTTCTCGCCAGTTGCCATGTTTAAATCCATAAGAATCATACTTGCCATAACAGCTTACCATGACTATGAGATTTGGCAGATGGATGTCAAAACAACATTCCTTAACGGGAACCTTCAGGAAGATGTCTATATGACACAACCAGAAGGGTTTGTGACACTAGGTGAAGCCAAACGGTTTTGCAAGTTACAGAAATCCATTTATGGATTAAAGCAAGAATCCAGGTCATGGAACATTCGATTTGATGAAGCCATAAAGGAATTTGGTTTCATTAAGAATGAATGTGAGCCATGTGTTTATAAGCGGTTTAATGGGAATGCAGTCGTCATCCTAGTGGTATATGTTGATGACATATTACTTATTGGAAACGACGTACCAGCCTTACAGTCAGTTAAGGACTGGTTGAACAAGTGTTTCTCCATGAAGGACTTAGGAGAAGCAGCCTACATTCTAGGGATCAAGATCATTCATGATAGATCCAAGAGGCTGCTTGGACTAAGTCAGGGTACATACATTGACCAGATACTAAAGAGATTTAGTATGAAAAAATCCAAGAGGGGATTGGTTCCAGTGTCACATGGCTTACATCTTTCTAAGAAAATGTGTCCCCAGACACAACAGGAGAAAGATAGGATGAGCAATATCCCATACGCTTCGGCTATAGGATCCATCATGTATGCCATGTTATGTACCAGGCTTGATGTTGCCTATGCACTGAGCATGGTAGGCAGATATCAAGCAGATCCAGGAGAACAACATTGGACTACTGTTAAGACTATCCTTAAGTATCTGAGAAGAACTAAGGATATGTTCCTGGTTTATGGAGGAGACGAGGAGCTTGTCATCAGAGGGTATGCTGATGCTTGTTTTCAAACAGATCAGAATGATCTGAAGTCGCAATCTGGATATGTTTTCTGTCTCAATGGAGGAGCTGTGAGCTGGAAGAGTTCAAAGCAGCCAGTTGTCGCCGATTCTACAGCGGAGTCTGAGTATATAGCGGCTTCTGATGCAGCCAAATAATCCGTTTGGATTCGAAACTTTGTCCTGGAGCTTGATGTGGTTCCTAGCAGTAAAGATCCCATTACATTGTATTGCGATAATACTACAGCGGTGGCTCTTGCAAAAGAACCAAGGTCACATCAACGGACAAAGCACATACTCCGGAAGTAACACCTCTTGAGGGATTTCTATCAAAGGGGTGAAGTTGCAGTGAGCAGAGTGTCCACGGAAGAGAACGTGGAGGACCCCATGACTAAAGTCCTATCTCAGCAGAAGCATGAATATCATGTGAGAGCTAGCGGGTTAAAGGTTGTTAGCAGTTGGCTCTAGTCCAAGTGGGAGTCTGTTGGAGTTGGTGGTCTAGAACCAACTACTTTGTACTTTATTCATTAAATAAAAGCCTTATCACATCTTGATTGTTCTTCTGCATGACATGTCATGTGATAATGTCCTAAGGACAGCTGTTGCATTAAAGGCTCGTAGCGGATCCCTGCTATGATGAGAACCCGAAAGTGCCATAACACTATTCTTGAATGTATGTTCTATGGCCGGATGATATTATTTTAGGGACACAAATAATAAAGGTCATTAGGGGTGAGGACTCATAAAAATTTGAGGCACCTTCTCATGGTGTGCTCCCTTGGTAATATCCGGGAGGATATTATGAGAACGAGACCCGCCAGTAGGAAATCCACATTTCATAGTGTCATTGGATGTTCCTATCTACGGACGTGTGTATTAACCCTTAGACTTTAAGATTATTATTAATGGGTATTTCAACTTGCGCACTTAGATGTATTGATGAAAACTGTGACGACACACTATTCGCAGCGAGGTAGGATACGTTGGGTGCGTCACGAGTAATACCGCATTAATAGATAATGCGATAAAGGATTTGTCCCTTCCGTTCCATAACGAAAGTAGATATCTTAGGCCCTTTGATGGAATTGATATAGCCTAAATAAATCCCTGGCCATGGTAAGGTATGGGCAAGTTCAATTCCGGGAAGTCAAAGAAATAATAATCAAGCACATGGGTTGATGACATTAGCATGCAACCCGCTTTATTGGAGATATCGAGACAAAGGGATTATATTACACGGTAAGCATTCTTAGGAGGTGACACGTCATTGCGGTGTTAACTTCTTTCTCTATGGGTGCCTTGGCGTGTTTCTAGACGCTAACCTTGGACTTTAGGCAGGCTCAGCCTAATGCCACTGAGAAAGATGCCTAGAGGGTCACACACTAAGTGTGTCCATGTATCTCAGTTAAATATTAATTTAACAAGTTAAATAAATATTATTCCCGATTGTGGTTTAATAATTATTTAAGGATGTCTGATAGCATTTATTTTGACACTAATTATTCGAGAGAATATACTGTGGATAAAATAATATATTTATTAGCGAGTAATGCAGTTACATTTATTTAAGAAATAAATAGTCATTACTCAAGGTATAATAAATGTGGTGGAGAAAAATGGAAAATAAAAGTACACGCCGTGTATATTAAATATACACGCTGTGTAGTTTTATGGAAAGCAAGTACACGCCGTGTATTAATTATTACACGCCGTGTAGTTTTTCCAATTGGGATTTTGAGGATTTAATATTGTTTTATTAAATGATATTTATTATAATCAGCGTGGGCGCATGTCAAGGAATTAATAATTCGACATGGGGGTTTTCAATAAGAGTTAATGAAATAAATAAAACGCGTAACGCATTTATTTATTGTCATAACTCTATTAACCTCAAACATGATTATAAATATCCTCACAACCCCAACAGTTTGGAGAGCCATTATTGTGCACAATGGATTTGGAAATACTCTCAAGCCAAGAGAGAATTCCCTTTCCACCAAGAACGCCCTCAAGTTACGAGAGCAAGATCCTCCACCGGATCAAGGCGGTCAAAGGTGGACATCGCAAGCGAAGGTTCTTCCGCGCTAGCACCCGTAGATCTCTTCGGCGACGTCCGGAGATACATGACACACGTGTGGACCACCTCTAGAGGAATCCTACACTTGGATTCTACGACGCAACGACGGATCACCGAATCGTGACCGGACACATAAATGAAGAAATAATTCCAATGAGGTAATTCTTATGCATTAATTAAATTAATTATAATCAACATATGATGATCCTCCTCAAGGGTTCCAGGACTCTTCTTTTCTTTTCGTTCTTAGTTCTATTCCGAAGATTCGGCGTTTTATATCGTGACGAATCTCAGATTGAACGTTGTTTAACGTTAAAATTAAAGTTGGGCAAACCCACCAACGCGCTTCCGCTACGCCCGGAACCTACAATATGATCCTCTATCATTCTATTATTTATTATGTGCGGTTTTAGGAATATTCATGACCAACATACCCGTGTGATCGATTCACTAATCAAAAGGTTATTACAGATAGGGTATGATATACCCCACAGGCCCTAGGATAGATCCCATATATGTGTATTGATATATTTTTAGTTATAGTGCATAATTATTCATGGAAAGTCCCAACAAAAATGACCTATCAGATAAGTGCCATCAGTTTTATCAGTCACATGGAGTGAGTTCTTCAAGGAGGGAATTGACTTAAAACCTCGAGTAAGAATCATAGGATGGCAGTGCAGTTGTGACCTTACTTTGAGAATTGAGTATATCTAGGTTATTATTTTTATATATTATATTTTGATTGAAATGCCTTTATGATGATGAGACTATTCTCTTGATGCTTTATGTGTGGTGATTTCAGGGTGTCCTACTAGGTATCATTACACTCACCCTTTTAAGGAATCTACCTATACATGTCATGTCTTATGAGGAAAACATACTATTTGATGAAGTCTTAGGTGGACCAATAGTAGAAAAATCATAGTTGATATAGATAGATTGAGGTTTATACCAGGTGTTGAATTTGACATCAGTACCCTCCTTTATTAGTAGTATGAAATCTTTTACAATTTTGGTGGGATTGTGTTTTCCCCATTATTATTTTCAGTACTTTTTTCATACTATTATTGTGGGATATAGATGTATCCGTGAATTTTGGTTTTGGTTTTATTTTTATCTTTCATTATGGTGTTGGTGGATTAGATATATGTGCATGCATACAAGAACCTTAGGCTAAGGCCTCCCATGTGTGTGTCATGCCTAATTGACACTTGTCTCTATCCCCTGGCCTATTTGAGATGGGATTGGGGTGTCACTCTTTAATTGTCACCATCTAGAAGGGCCCTAGTGATCCATTTCATGACATAGATCATGAATTTTATCATTTCATCATATATTTACCCATAAAAAAGAAAATGAGTTTCATTAAGACTTCATCATCTAATCTATAACCATTCAGTGAAAGAATAAGGATGGTATCATTGGATCATATCCCTAGTGATTCGTAAGTAACATAAAAGGATGTTTTCATGGATAAAAATACCATTAAAAGATAATAGGAACATTTATTGTGGAAAATACCATTTTTATTTTGAAATCACTTATTTTAAATCTAAAAGTTTCTAGAATTTTAGGAAAAAATTTCTTTGAAAACAACCATGAAACTTTTAAAGGAAGCTTTAAAGAAAAGATTATTCATGATGACATGAAACACCATTCATGTGGGATACGTTAAAACAAATATTTTTCTCACACCTTAGGATAAAATTACCTCATTCAAAAAATAACAATAATTTCCTTTTAAACCATTTTATATAAATCCAAACATGGTTAAAAATGACTTTAATCAATCATTGGATAATAGCAAAAACATTATTGAATTTTTTTAAAGAAAATATGGACATGAAAGAAAAATATTCTTGATCAAATAAAAAAAAATTCGGTTTGATTTAAAAATATTCTTTTTACTTTTGAGTACTTAGGTATAGGAAAATGAAAGAAAAACTTGTAATTTCCAAAAATAACCAAAGGAGAAGAAAAGACATATGATTTATTTGAGATAAATCATATAATTTCATCAATACAAATTTAAGAATACACGATCCTAGTATAAATTGAGATTATAACATAAAACCCTTAATTATTTTGTAACTTTAGAATCATAACCTCCATGAAAGAAATAACTTAGGTACCCTTTTATAAGTGAGGGGAGGGATACACATGGAATTACTTAAAATATTTCAATAATATAATATTAATTTCAGGTGAAAGTGAAAAAAAATGTCTATGAATTCAAATAAAAGATAAGATAAGGTCTAAATATCTTCAACCAATAAGATTTTGACAAGTTTAAGTGCAAATTTTATGCTTATCTCTTAGTTTACCCCTAGTAAACCCATTTTAACCCTAACTGTGGGAACTATTTTTTTATTGTTTTTACTACTCATTATGACAAAAAATGAAATTAGAATCATTAAAAAATTTAGATATTACTATTCAAAACATGGAATCCATTTTATCAAATTAAATTTCTATAAGTGAAAAAAATTAATTTTAAATAATCACACAAAACGCAATGAAAAACCATTTAAAAAAAATATATTTCTAAGCATAAAATAAAATTCAATTTCATTTCATTTATTTCCAAGTAAAAACTATTAGAAGGGTGTACAAATATTTTATTGAATATATATTCTATAAATTTCATTAACATAATTGATCAATAATGATTTACTTAATTTATTAAGATAAAAACACATTGCACACATAAAAACCGATTGTAAAAAATAACTCCTTTTTACCTTAAAATGATTTTATCTTCATTACTAACCATTAGAAAAATAATTTATGAATGGTTATTAGTAAATTATCAATAAATTTCATTAAAATTTCTTTTTTATAGTGATCACTATATTTTTTATATATAAATTCATAACACTTAGAAAATACATTTCTTCCTAAAAATAGGTCTTTTAATCATGAAATGATTTTATTAAAAATTTAATGATTATTTATTAGGAATTAATCAATAAATTTGAATTAAAGAAAAAATTTATATATATTTTTCATAATTTGGTTAATCCCATTAATACTGGCCAATCCAATAACTAAGTTATAAATAATATAATATACCATTTTTCATTTAGACTCATGGTTAGGTGTAAATAAATATATAAAATACTTCAAATTTATTTCAATGGAATACATATAAAATCATAGGGTGTTACCTTATACCCACTTAAAATGAGTTTCTCCTTCAAAATTCCATCACTCTAATACAAACCACTAAGGATAATTTTTCCTCATAACATCTTCAGGTTCCCAAGTATATTCCTCAAATTTATGGTTTCACCAAAAAACTTTGACTGGGTTAGTGGTCCTGTTTCACAACACTTTCTCTCTAAAATATAGAATCTTCACTAGTTTTTACTCATAAGAAATATCATTCTCCACTGGTATAACATCTAAGTTCAGTAAATGTGAAGGATCAGGTTTGTACTTCCTCAAAAGTGAAACATGAAATACACCATGAACTTGAGAGAGGTTCGATGGAAATGCCAAGTGATAAGATACAATCACAACTAGATCAAGAACATCGAAGGGAAAATTATACCTAGGGATTATATTTCTCTTATTTATAAATTTCATAACCTTATTCTATTGAGAAATTTACAAAAATAACTCTTCACCAACTTTGAATTCTAGATCCCACCGAAGATTGTCAACATAACTCTTCTATTGACTTTGAGATTCTTTGATATGACACTGAATAAATCTAACATTATCTTATATTTCCTCAGATAGATTAGGTCATAATATATTTCATTTTCCAATATCATCCCAACACATCATAGTTCTAAACTTATTTCACTACTAAAAAATGCACCTTTAACAATGTAAAAATTTATCAGTGCTAGAAAAATGCGCTGAGAAAGTCCATCTTTATCAGCGCTCAAATAAGCACTGATAAAGTGGGACCTTTATCAGTGCTAAATAAAAGCACTGATAAAATTAACCTTTATCAGTGATTTATTTTTAGTATTGATAAAAAGTACCCTTTATGAGTGCTAAAATTAAAGCGCTGATAAATTTTATCATTTATCAATAAAATGAAATAATTAAACAAATAAAATTAATTTTTTAACAATTTAATTAATTAAATAATTATTGTAAAAAATGAATAAATTGAATATACATATATATAAATTTTAATAATTAATAAATATTAAATATTAAATATATATATATATATATATGTAAAATGAATAAAATGAAATAATTAAACAAATAAAAATTTAAAATGAGTAAATTAAGAAAAATATTAAACATTTTATTAATTAAATAATTATTTATAAAAATAAATAAATTTAATATACATATATATAGATTATAAATATCGATAAATAGTATATATTAAATGTAGATATATAAATAAATATATAATTAAACAAAAAAAAATTAAAAATGAATAAATTACAAAATTATTTTAAAATTTATTAATGACATAGTTATTAATAAAAAAGGAATAAGTATAATATATATATATATTAATTATAAATAGTAATAAATAATATATATTAAATATAAATATATATAAAAATAATAAAATGTTAATTAAAAATATATTAATGACTTATTCATTTTTAATGTTGTTTGATTTTTCAATCTAACACATATCAAATGTCTTGTGTTACATTGATTTCATGTACACACACACAAAAATATATATATATATATATAATTAATGCAGTTTTACATACAAACTCACACACAAATATATTTATGCAATATATAGAAACACATACACCTAATATTTATGTAATTTATTCAAATTTTAGTATATTTTAGAATTTCATTATAACATGATGCATTTAATATATTATGTTTTTAATATGTCAATTTTATTTATTTATTTTTAATACTATTACAGTCAAGGCATTTATATTTAATATTTTTTTATTTTTTATTTTTTATTTTATTTTTAAATTTGATCGTTTTCCATTATTTATTTATATATATTTTTATTTACTATGTTTTAGTATTTTGAATATGTATTCATCTTAATTAAATATATATATATCAATATTTTTTTTAATAATTTATATTTAATTAATAAAACTTATCCATTTTTTCAATATTTTTAAAGTGTACTCGTTTTGAATTATTCAATTTCACTTCTTTTTAAAATGCATGTATTTAAGATTATATATACACTAATAATGTTAAAAATATATTTTTAAATAAATATATTTATAAATGTATATTCACTATATTTATAAATTCATAAATTTATAATTATTATAAATAAATAATAATTTTTTTTAAATAAGTATTTATATAATTATAAATAAATAATTATATATATTTAATAGTTATAAAATTATAAAAAATTTATTTAAATAAATATTTTATTAGCTCTGATAAAGATTGATATTTATCAGTGCTAAAATATTAGCATTGATAAAGATGTTTTTTATCAATGCCCTTTTTACTGATAAATATCGAGATTTATCAGTGCTTTTTTAGCACTGATAAATATCCATTTTATTAGCGCTTATCAATTTAACACTGATAAAAGGTATATTTATCAACACTTTTCTGGAATTTCTGTTAAAAGTGTTCTCGATCTATTTAAAAGAACCCTAATTGGTACTTAGTCGGTTATGATTCTCAAGCTCTCTCAGAACTCCTTTGCTTCTGGTAAAACTCCTCTACGTTCCCTCAGACAAATCAAGGCTAAAATCTAATGTATGTTATTTACTACTTTTCCTCTATCATTGTTTGATCTTTGGGGTTCCGCATTTTGTGTTTTGCACTGTTCTTAATCATGATGAACCCTATATCTCATCTCCTTAGCACTTTCAGCATAACTCCTCTACGTTTTCTCAGACGAATCAAGGCTAGAATCCAATGTATGTTATTTTCTACTTTTCCTATATCATTGTTTGATCTTTTGGGTTCTACGTTTTTTGTTTTTCATTTTGTGCTGTTCTTAACCATGATGAACCCTACATCTAATCTCGTCACCACTATCGGCGCGACTCCTCTAGGTTCATGTAAGGATCATAAATATGTACCGTGATATTAGTTACCATTTTTTTGGCTTGTAATGATGAAATAAATTATAGTATTCCTCACTAAATTGTTTACCTATAATCCAGTGAAGAAAAAATATAAAAATTCCAATAAGTACTCTTTCAAAACTTTCTTTTCCTATTAGAAAATGGTATGAAATCATGATGGATTTCTTGAGCAGTTTTTCAAGATCAACTAAATAGAAAGATGTAGTGTGGGTTATAGTGGATCCCCTAACTAAGATAAACAAATTATTACTTATTAAAGAGGCTTCCTCAGTTGATGAACTCAATTAATTGTATTTCAAAGAGATAATAATGCTTCCAGGTGTCCCATCTAGTGCTATATCAGATAGGGATATGATGTTTTTATCTTGGTTATAGCAAGGAAATTAAATTTTAATGAGGTTATAGATGAAATTTTATACTTTAATTATTCCAAAGACTAATGATCATTCTAATCAGACCATCTTGATATTGGAAAATATTATTTGAGCCTTAATTCTTGACTTCAGTTTCTCCTAGAAGTATTAACTTTCCTTGGTGGAATTCTCTTATAAAAATAGTTATCAATCACTTATCTAGATGAACCCATATAAAGAATTATATTAAATAGATTTTCAATCTTCTTTATGTTGGATAAATATTGAATAATCTCTTTTGAAAATACATAGTCTTGTATAAGAAATAATGGACCGAGTGATGTTAATTCAAAAACATTTTGAAACTACTAAAATTCAACCAATGCCCTACAATAACCATTAGAATGCGACCCTTGTAATTTAATATTAATGATCATGTTTTTATTTATGCTTTCTTAATATTGGTTCACTAATGGATTAGAAATAAGAGGAAATTAACCTCAAAATACATAAAACCTTTTAAAATTCTTGGAAAAGTATAGGAAATTTCTTAACAACTATACTTACACATATAAAAACCCAATGGTTGAATCTATTCCCTCAAGAATCTGGTTGAATCTTATTGAGTATGAAATGCTTGAGGTTGTGGAGGTTTTAAATTCCCCATCTGATCTAACCATGTAATCCCCTTTAATGTTAGTATCTTAGTCTCATTTTGGGTGTATTTTGTAGTGAAGGGGAGTTAAAAGAGGGGTTAGAGGATTTGATAGGAGAGAGTGGTGAAGAGATATAGGTACCCTTGTGTGATAGGCACTAAGTACATGATGGAATAAAACCAGGTACGTATTGATATTCTAGTGTAAGTAGGGCCACTGTTAACACAACCAAGAACCTAGTGGCCTAGTATTATGTATATGATGGTACTTTTGATATTTGATTAGTGTTGGGGTTTTTTTGATCTTTTTAATCATAGTAAACTCGTATAGTAAGTAAACTATGGTCTACTACCATGTTGCTAGTTTAATCATGAATACTAGTTCCTCATTTTGGTGGGTTAGTGAGAATTTTGTCTTGTTTTGGTCTCAGTTTTTGTGAGTATTCTTTTAAAATATTTTTTTTTGAAAATTAAAATGATTTATTTCAAATGGTATCATATTGGAAAAATTAGTTTTAAAGGAAAATTTTTTGGATTGCAAATTTGGTAAATTATTGGATTTTATGATAAAGTGGTAAGTGTGACCCTTGTTATTCCTTATGAGTGTTTTCATTTTTGTGGGTATGTGTGGAATTTATTTTGAACCTGATTTTATGATTTTTGTGTTATTCAGAATATGCCTCCCAGAAAGGTCCCTGAAGTTTCTAGTGGGTCTCGCCTTGTTTCTAGTTGTCCTTAATTGCTATCCATATTCTTTGGAAATCGAGGTTTGTTAGATGAAGTAAAGTGGCTTGAATAAGTTGAGCATGTCTTCAAAGTGTTGGGAACTCCCAAATCCATTAGAGTTCATACTGTTCTGGGTCTTTTTGGGGGTCCAAATTTGGAAGAATGGGAGTTGTTTTCCCCACCAACAATGCAAGTTGGGATGACGTTGGAAGTTTTTAAGTCTATATTTTTCCGATGGTTTATACCTAAGGGGGTGAAGTGGATGAAAAGGGAAGAGCTCATGAGTGTCTAGCAATGTTAGCGGATGATGAAGGATTACGTTGAACACTTCAAAGAGATGGTTTCCTTTTCTCTGGAGGTGGTGTCCCATGATCTATTGAAATTTTCTCTTTTCATTGGGGGTCTTCATCCAGGGATCAAGAAGCATGTCCTATTCTCCAAGGATCTTTATTTTGAGAAGTTGGTGGAGGAATCATTTTTGTCTGATTTGTTGTGAAAGAAGCATACAACACATTATCTTAGTTGTTTTCTCCTGTATTGGGGTGAAAACATCTAATGTTTACTCATTTTTTGTGTGGCTGTTGTAAGTTCATCTTTCATTATAAAAGTCTGATGAAATCATAATTTCATAGTTCAAATGGTTATTTTTTTTTCTTAATTTGAACCTTTAAACGATTATCCTTTATTGAATTAGTTCCCCTATTTATATCTTTCCTATTTGGAGATGTTTATTTTTATGGAAATCACTCTTTTTGCATTGTGTGAGGGTTTGTTGTTCAGTTTGAGACCTTTTGTTTGTTTATTAAAAAAATGATGGGGTTTTATATGATTAAAAAAAAGGTCGATGGATGTGTATACTTCAATCAAACTTATGGTAATGATCTATAAGTCATCTAAGATGTGTATAAATCATTCACACCTTAATTCGAAACATTATGTGACCGCTATGACTCAATGTGTCATGCCTTTTCAAGAATCAGCTGCATCTCAAAACTGAACAAACACATTCAGATTGTTTTGATACTTCAGTTGAAAAAGTGTCACTCATTTAAAACCAATGAAACATGATTGTATTTTCTTGATAATTTAGAATAATGATTCATAAGTCATTTGTGACATGTAGGAATACATTTCATGTCCAACCGATACACAATGTGATCAGAATGAGTCAAAAGTGTGTGTTTCCAGTTCAAAATGACATTTTAGTAAAAAAGTCAACTGATATACTCAAAACCAAAAAAACACATTCAGATTGTTTTGATACTTTAGGAAAACAATACATAAGTAATTTGAGATGTGTTGGAATTATCCACACCTCAATCTGATGCACAGTATGACTGGTATAACTCCAAGTGTGTCTTTTTATTTAAAATTGACATCAATTTTAGTAAAATTAACACTTTCAGTTAATTTATTTCTTTATATTATTACTAACATAAGATTTTTTTTCTTATATATGTGTGTTCTTTTTCTTTATTAGGGGTGGTTTGTTCAGAAATATCATGAGTCAGTTCAGAATTAAAAGATAAAGGAACATTGATGTTTTTTAATGTATGTAATAATTTGAATTTATATAATTGTATAAACCAATGTTTTAAATGTCTATAATACAGTTTTTTTCTTGTGTTTGTGTTGTAAATTTCATTTAATTTAAATACTGTATTGTGACTTTTTTTTTGTTGATATCTGGTGTGTTTTTGGTGTTGTGGTGTGTTGTTACAACACACTCCAAAATGAACTTTCATCAGTGTTTTTATAAGTGCTGATAAATGTTTTCTTTAGAAATGATAAATTAAAGCACCAATAAAGGGATCCTTTATCAGTGATTTTTCAACACTGATAAAAGTCCAGGTCTTTTAACCTCACTCATGTATTCAGTGCTTTTCTAGCACTGATAAAGGTCATTTCTAGCACTGTTAAAGGCCTATTTTGTAGTAGTGTTTCCATAGAGAGATTCATAAGGAGCCATCTGAATACTTGAGTGAATGATATTATTATAAAAATTTCAACAAGAGGAAGTTGTTGATCCAAACCACCTTTGAAATATAGATAATAAGATCTTAGCATACACTTTAGGGTTTAAATGATCCTTTAAAACTAACCATATTTCTTAGGATGATAATCAATACTAAAATACAACTATGTATCCAGATCTTTCCAAATACTTCTCTAGAACATTTACATAAACCTTAGATCACAATCAGATATAATAGAATGGCACCCCATGAAACCTTACCACTTTTTAAAGGTATATCCAGTAAATGTGATAAAGAGATAAATATTCTCTGATAATAGTGAAATATTCTAACTTTGTAAGGTCATCAAATAGAAACCAAATAAAATTATTTCCTTTATATGTCTTGGGGAGTCCTATGAAGAAATACATGACTATATTTTCCCATTTCCATTCTAGTACATGTAATGGTTGTAACATCCCCTTAGACTTCTATCACTCAACCTTAACTTTTTGGCATACCAAGAATTGTGATATATACTTAAAAATTATCTCTCTTCATGTTATCCCACAAAAAATTCTTCTTAAGATATTTATAAATCTTCTTACTTCCATGATGAATAGAGAATGATGAGCTATGAGCTTAATCCAATATTTCCTTACTCAATTCTGGTATAAAAGGTACACATAATCTATTCCCAAACCTTATCATTCCATTAAAATAATGATTGAAATAAGAAAAATTCCTCACTTTATTTTATAGTGCCATGTCATCCTCCTATGCCTCTTTAATATTCACATAGATAGATGATTGAACACTCATTTTAGAAATATAATATTTTCCCCCTTCTTCAATATTTCAATGTCCATCCTTTTTTAATCTATAAATATTGTATCTTTTGTGATCATCATCATAGATAATCTAACATGATTCTTTTAACTTAAAGCATCATCAACCTTATTCACCTTCCTAGGGTGGTAATGTATTGAGTAGTCACAGTAATTAATCAATTCTAAACACCTCCTTTAGCATATATTCAAAAATTTCTGGGTGAAAAAATAATTTAAAATTTTATAATCAATATATATGTCACACCTTTCTCTATAAAGATAATTTATCCACATATTCATTGAATAAATTACCGCTATTAAAACCAAGTCATGGGTTGGGTAATTACTCTCACTAACCTTTAATTAACAAGATGAATATAATATCACCATATCATTTAACATAAGAACACATCCAATTCCATTCTTAGATGCATCACTATATATCAAAAACCCTTTTCCACTATAAGGTAGTGTGAGTAGAGGTGCACTAACCAAACTTCTCTCCAGCTTCTTGAAATTTTATTCACATTAATTAGTCCAAAGGAACTCAACTCCTTTCCGTGTTAAATTGGTGAGTGGATAGAAAATCATGAGAAATTTTCTAGAAAGCATTAATAATTTCTAGAAAATCTAAGAAAACTATGGATTCATGTTATAGTGGTTGGTATGGCATAATGTTCAATGACTTACATCTTATAAGGATCTACTAATATACCCTCTCTTGATATTATATGACCAAAACATGAAAATTTCTATATACAAAATTCAAACTTTCTAAATTTTGAGTACACATTATTCCTACTTAGGGCATTTAGTACAATCCTTAGATGATCTTTATGCTCTTACTTTATCTTGGAGTATATAATGATATCATATATAAAGAATACAAATTTTTTATTAGAGTATGATCTAAATACTATATTCATGAGATCCATGAATATAGAGGGGGAATTAGTAAGTCTAAATAGAATCACTATAAATTCATAATATCTATTCCTAAAATGGAAGGATGTCTTAGGTATGCATTCACTTTTAACCATCAATTAATAGGATCTAGAATGAATTTCAATATTGAAAAAGTACTGTGATCCTCATAGTTGATCAACTAAATCATCAATATAGGGTAAATGATACTTATTATTGATTGTGATCTTATGAATTTCCTAATAATAAATACTTAGTCTCATTGATCCATCTTTATTATAAAAAATAGGTGCACCCCATGATGATGCACTTGGCTGAATGAATCCATTATATAGATTCCCTTGGAGTTACTTCTTTAATTCTTTTAAACAATTTGGCCCATCCTATATAGATAATTTGAAATATGGTTAGCATTATGTATGAATTTTATTGATAAATCAACTTCAAAATTTAGAGAAATAATAGAAAACTCTTCTAGAAAGACATTAAAAAACTCCCATACAATAGGAATATCTTTGATGTTTAGTCTCTACCTAACCTTCTGAGATAAATAACCCTTATGAAAAGAAATAAAGACCCATAAAATAGAAGTAATTTCCATTGGAAGCTTATATTAATCCTCACATAAAAAATGATCATAAGTTAATTTGAAATATGATATGTGACTTCCCTTTTTTTTGAAATTGATATGGTATCTATATATAGTGATCCAATCCATTCCCAAAATCATATAAAATTCAACTAGAGGGAGTATAAAAATATTTCTAGGAAGAAAATTCCCACAAACTTCAATCTAAGAAGAATCATAAACTTATGATGTGATCCTCAAATCAGTAAAAGTTTTCACTACTAATTCAACATTTAATCACCGAGGTAGTAATGTGATACCTTTAGAAAATTCTTTAGATATAAAAGAGTGATTAAAATAAGAATTGAATAAGACATTACCAATTCTATAGTGGATAATAAGTATACCTTTCACTGATTCATTCTCATAAACCACATTATAAATACCGATCAAATGAGATTTACCTTTGTCTCTAGGCTTAAGAGGTTATTGAAAATCATATTAATTAACCATTGGATTTGAGAACTAGTTAGTAGAATTCCCATAATCCTTTCATTAGAAACATTGGAGTGTGGTTGGTGAATTCTATGGAGATTTCTATCCATTCACATCATTACCTAACTTCTTCCCATTACTTTGATATTCAATTGAATGATAAACTCATTTTACACACATAACACATTTTTTATTCCCTTTAATACAATTTTATCTATGTTTATTTCCACACTTATGGCATAAAGTAAGACTCATCTTCTTCCCTACATGATTTTTATTATAATTTATTTTTAATTACATATTTCTTTTCTTATCAAAACCACAAGATTGATAGGTGACTATGATCCCCATTTCTACCTTGAAATCACATCAAGTGATTTATTTATAGCCATTGAAGTATCTTATGGATAATTCCCTTCAAATACTTGGTTTTAAGTCATTGTATAATTGATCAATATTAATTTTAGGTTCAATGAAAATACCATAAGCATAACCCATAAGTCTTTTAAAATTTTCCTCATAGGTACTAATGGATTCATCATCCTTATACTTTAGATAAATGGATTCCATATCCATTTTATTATGATGGTTATGAGGAAAGTACTTATTAAAAAATAGCCTCCTAAACTTATCCAACTCCATGGAGTCAATTTATTCCTATTTCCTCATGTTATAGATAAAATTACACCATTAATCCGCTTCTCCTTACAAATGATAAACAGCAAAAATAACTTTTTCATGATCTGATAACTTAAGAATAAAAAATATATTTTTAGTTGTTCTATTATATTGCTAAAAAATTACTAGATCAACAAACACATAAAAATAATGTGTATGTTGCATCATGAAGGACTTAACATTACATTGTTACCTCATTTTCTCATTTGGAATCTTATAATGATTCATAGCTTGAGAAAGTTTCATAATAATAGAAACAATATTTTGAATTCCATCTCCCATAACATTTAGTTTCTCATAAGGAAAATCATTTCATTATCTATCACATTTAGCATCAACACAATTTATCCTGGTTCCAACCAATTACTAAAACCAAAAAAGCACAATATGAACAACAATAATCATAGTGATAAATCATCTAATCATGAAAAATCATTCATAGTATGTCTAAATCATGACACCTTATCTTCAATCTATGATACCTTAGGTTTAACCTAGGTCATCCATGGTCACTATCTACTCAAATCCTTTATAATGATTCATAAATAAAATATGAATTGACCTAATAATATAATCTTGGAGTGTCTAGATAGGTGTGTAGTTTTAGGACCAATCATCATGCATCAGTGGTGATCAAGCTAATAACCAATCTTCCCCTTTCAGAATCACCCCTTGGTGCATTTGTGCCATTGTCGCATCCAATTTTCAATATCTATATAGGGATGTATTTGTTAGGAAAACCACACAATATCTAAATTACCAAAGGTTTAGGATGTTATCCTTTACTTAGACTCATAATAATGGTTTTTAATAAAGTTATCTACTCCTAATATCTAAAAATAACAAAACCCTTCTCTGATACCAACTGAGTTAACCTAAACATTACATACATAAATATTACATCATTTTAGATGAATATTCAATACATCTCATAAAAATACATACCATAGAATAATAAAGTATTATTATATTTGGATACTAGATACATAATCATATTTTTTTTGGAAATATATTAAATATCTCCCACAAATTACTTCTCACATTGTACACTTCTTAGTTATACCCTACTTAAAACCTTTCTTCAAAGCCTGTGGGAAAAGAAACATAAGAAAGGGTGAGCTCAAATACCCAATAAGGGTAAATATGAGAGATACCAATCAATGATCATATATAATAATAACATGAGTATAAGTTTTTGATAATATGAGCTTAAAATTTCAAAATCATACCCATCAATTCATAGATCATAATAGTGAAATAAGGCTTTGACAGTTTATAAGACATAAATCATAAAAGAATCAAATATCACAGGCTGTGGGATCATTTTATATGCATAATAATATGACATATATATTGGTATAACAAGTGTGACATAATCATAATCATATAAATCATTTTTAAAGGCTATCTATCAAGACATTATTCACATGTTGGTCTTAGGATAACTACCCATGAACCCTATTTAGTCTTGGTATAACCTCCCGTTTAACCTCTTTCTAGCTCAGGATAACCTCCCATGTACCCTATTTAGGGATTGGGATAACCTCTCATGCAACTTTTGAGCTCATAATTATTAAACATTACCCATCATATTGGAGTAATATAATGAAATCTCTCATCATATAATCATAATCCATTCATATGTATGCCTCAATATCATGAAAGCATTTATCGTTTAATCATTGCTTAATTTGTAGAAAAGAAAATAGATTTCATCAAGATTTAATTATCATAATAAATACCCATCTAGTGAAATTATAAGGATGGTATCATTATATAATATCCTCAGTTAATCATAAGTAACATCAATGTATGTTTTCAAATGAAAATACCATTAAAATATCTCTATAACATTTCATGAGGAAAATAAATTTTTTATTTTGAAATCAATTTAAAATTTAAAAATTTCTAGAATATTAGCAAAAAACATTTCTTTGAAAATAAACAAAATTTTTTTAAATTAATATTTAAATACAATATTATTCATTAATGTGATAAAATTCATTCATATGTTATATGTTAAAACAAAATTTTGTTCACACCTTTGGTAAAAAGTACCTCATCTGAAAAATGATAAGATGATTACTTTTAAAACATTTTATAGAAATTAAAACATGGGTAAAAAATTACTCTAATAAATCATTGGATAATAGTAAAAACATTCTTTATTTTTTAAAGAAAATATTGTTATAGAATAAAAATATCCCCGATCGAATATAAAAACAAAGTCAGTTTTCCTTAAAAACGTTCTTTCAAACTTTTGAGTACTTAGAGAGAGGAAAATGAAAGTAAAAATTTTAATTTATTGAAATTACCATAAGAGAATAAAAAATATATCTTTATGATATATATCATATAATTTCATCCTAAAAATTTAATCATAAACAATCCCTATAGAAAATGAGATTGTAACATAAAACCCTTATTGCTTTGGTAACTTTTGAATCATAACTATCATGGAAGAAATATATGAAAATGAAACTTAAAATATAATAAATATAAATATATTAATGATATAAAATATATAATGTGTATTATATACACCACATAAAATAAAAAAGTGATGAATATGGCATATGTATCAAATAAAAAAAAAGTGAGATAAGAAACCCTTACCTCAGTTATGACTTTCTTCGTAAGTGTTTTTAACATCCTCTTCTTTGAGTGACCTCCCTTGGATTAAACCTTAACCCTTCTTAGGATACTCTTATGGTAAAAACAATATCTAAATAATTAATATAATAAATCTAGGATTATTTTTGTTCAGGGATTGGATGATCTAGAAGGCTCAAATTGTGTGAATGAAGGACAAGAAGAGGTGACCTTTTATAAGTGAGGCGATGGACACACATGGAATTACTTAAAATATTTCAATAATATTAGGTCAATTTCATGTGAAAGTGAAAAAATGGACAATAATTCAAATATAATATAAGATAAGGTTTAGATATCTTCAACCATTAATATTTACATAAGCTTAAGTGGAAATTTTACCCTTATCTCTTAGTTTAACCCCCAGTAAACCTGTCTTAACCCTAACCGTTGTAATTTTTTTTTACTATTTTTACTAATAATTATGAAAAAATGAAATTGTAATAATTAATAAATTTGGAAATTATAATTCCAAATATTTAATACATTTTATCAAATTCAATTTTTCTAAGTGGAAAAATTAATTTTAAAATAATCACAAAAAACGCAATGAAAAAATGTTTAAAAAATTATTTTTTAAGTATAAAAATGAATTTAATTTCATTAATATCCAAGTAAAAACAATTATATTAATGTCAAAATATTTTATTTAATATATATTCTATAAATTTCATTAACATTATTAGTCAGTAGTGATTTATTTAATTCATTAAGATAAAAACACATTTTGTATATAATTTTTTTTATAAAAAATAAATATTTTTACTTTTAAATTAATTTATATTCATTAATAACCATTAGATTACAAATATATTAATTATCAATAATAAATTAATAATAAATTTAAATAAAATTTCTTTTTAACATTGATCACTATATTTGTTTATATAAAAATTCACAACACCAAGAAAATAAATTTATTCAAAAAATAGGTATTTTATCCATGAAATGATTTTATTAAAAAATTAATTATTATTTATTAGGAATTAGTGAATAAATTTTAATTAAGAGGAAACAGGTTTATATAGTTTTAATAATGTGGTTAATCCTATTCATACCCACTAATCAAACGACTAGTTTATAATGATGATAATATATCATGGTTCATTTAGACTTAGGGTTGCATGTAATATCATGTTTTCTCTTTTTAGGTAATTCTAGAACCTAATTTTGATCATTATTTAGTTGTGTTTTGATTTAGGTGGTTTCATAAAAAAGTTTGAAAATTTTGTAAAACTCTGGGTTGTGCACGGTTGGCGTATGGTTTGCCCAAACCGTGTGTCCACCTAGTGTAAACCATGAAAACCCAAAACAGTGGGGGTTTTTATGGATGGAACAAGGTTTGAAAAAATATTATCCCACTAAGTAGAAACCATGCACCCCATTATAGGGGCACACGATTAGGGCACACGATTTTTCTAACTGTGCATCTCTACCTAGCTAACTGTGCACGCGAGTTTTTATTATTCAAAAAAATTATTAAAAGTTTTACGAACCCCCTTTTTACCTACCACTCAACCCTAAATCAAGTCATTATGAAATAATAGGTTTTGGGGTCTCTCAAGAACCCATTTTGGATCCTCTAAAATCCTTCCTAGGTAGATCAAAGCTTAAAGAACCTCATTTTATTCCTCTCTAGTAAGTGATATTCCCTCGTTATTTTTCTACTAATCTCTCATTCTTTACTCAATAGGGTTTATTAGATAATCATGAATTTTATGGATCTAAAGTACATTGTTTTGGATCTTGAATCTAGGTTTTATTCCTTAATCTCTGTTGTTTTCGTCCTTCATTGGAAAATCTTGTTGTGGGTGTTGTGTTACATGATTCCGTGAAAAAGGTAGGTGGTTTTTTAAAAGATTATAAAATTGTGTAACCCTTTAATTTATTGATTGATGAAATTTATTTCAATTAAATTGTGATTTTTTTTACAAATTAGAAATTGATTTGACTTGGTATTGAATTTTGGGGAAAATCCCCAATTCCAATGGAATTAAAAATTAGGGTGTGATTTTAAATTGGTTGAATTTGTGAAATTGGTTTGTGAAATTAATATTTGAGAAAAAAGCCTTAAATTTATTTGATAAGAACCTATTATTAGTTTTATGTTGGAAAATGTATGATTTTATTAAAAACCCGTGTTTTAGTTTTGGAATGAAATTGAAATATTGAAATATTGAAACAAGAAATGTGGAAATTGTTTTTCAAACTAATTTGAAATGATTCTGCCTTTATTGATTGATTGAATGAGAACATAAAATCCTGGTAGTTATTAGGTTATTTGGGATAAGGAATCTAGGATGGTAATTCTATATAAATTGATTGATGATGAAAACTAAAAAAAACATAGTTCAGAAGATCGTATCCCTAATTGGATTTTGATGATGTCCTATTCAGTGTGTTCCTAAGGGATGTGTATACACATATTAGCCATGATTACTGATATGAGATATGTGAGGATCCTATAACTTATAACTATCATATAATAGGATATATGACCATGTTGCTTATTGTGATTAATTTTATTATATATTCCATTTAATGTGAAACTATTTTACTCATGCCTAGTGATTTGTATAATTGGTTTTATATAAATTGTTTACTTAAGCCACTGTTTGAAATGTTTCCACCATTTGAAATAAAAATCATGTTTTGATTTAAATACAAAATTATACTACCATTTCTTTTTTGATAAAATTTGAATGCATGGTTGGGTTTATTTTTACGGAATATTATTATGGAATACTTTGTGAGACCCTACTAGTATTTTATATCATACCCTACCTTTTACTTTGGGAATTTTTAGATTCTATACTACCGGGTTCGAGTAAAGAGAAAGTGCCTTTATTGATTAATTGACTGAGCACAATGGTTCCAAACCGTTGGTATAAGTAATATGAAAATCTATACCAACGGTTCCATAAAACCGTTGGTATATGTATTTCCAAAAAAAAAATTCGCTGAGATTTGATCCAAGGACCTCTAGTTTATCATTGAACGACCTAACCACTAACCTAACATGAATTTTGTGAACATAATTTCATAAATATATATATGTATTATCATAATTATTTTAAATTTTGATTTATAGAATGTTCTGATTAAGAGGATTCGATAAAAAATCAAAGGACCTATACCAACGGTTTTGACAACTGTTGGTATAGGTCCCTAGAATTTTGGGGGTGATGTTGATATATTGGGGACTTTTCCCAACGGTTTGGCCAAACCGTTGGGAAAGCCTACCCTTTCCCAACAGTTTTGGAAAACCCTTTGGAAAAGTGGCCATAAATTGGACCTTTCCCAATGGTTTGTCCAAACCGTTGGGAAAGCCTACCCTTTCCCAACGGTTTTGGCAAACCATTGGTAAAAGTGGCCACTAAGTGGGCTTTCCCAATGGTTTGGCCAAACCGTTGGGAAAGGGGGTATAGAAGTGTTGGGAAAGGTCACATTTCCAGTAGTGGAGGTGGATATTCATGAACATTTGGGTTTGGAGTGTTGATACCTTTAGGATTTTTGAGTTTTATCTCAATTGTTTTAAGTACTTGATGATGTACCATTTGGGTTTTGTTATAATTTTTTACTTTTGTTATTGTCTCCTTTAGGATTTTTCTTTGAGTATACTAATATGTATCTATTTCTTCCACTATTTTGTGGAAAAACCATTACCACTTTTATCTTGTATGATTCCAGGTGATAGTCACCAACATATGGGGATAGGAAACACCCTTTGGTATATGTCAATTCTAGCACAAGTATTAGAGTACCGGGGTATCTAGGCGGGTTTGTGATAAAGTGGTATCAAAGGTGAAGTTTGTGCATATTTTCTTGATGTCATTACGAAGTTTGAAATATTTTCATGACTTAGGAGGTAGTTGTGAGTGAGTGCCTGACCAGATCTCATTTCATTGAGCCTTAAGTTACAATGATTTGTTTGGGAAAGGCATATTGAGGATTATTTCTAATCTTTTACATACTTTTGATTCAGATAGGGTGAAATCCATATCTTATTTATCTATCTATTAAGATTAATTTCCCCTATTTCTATTGTTTGAGTGTTGATCTGAGTAATCTTCTAACATATTCAATATTTATTATTGATGTTTTGTAGCATTATTCCTTTGAGAAGACATGTGAATAGGATCTAGGAGGAAGCTGCTGATGAACTATAGTGAGAAAATCCTCCCATGGACCAGAATCTGGTTGAGGTTATTGTGAGTGATGTCCAAGCTCTAGGTTAGGTACCTTCACCCATTCCCGTTCAGGCTCTAGCTGCAGAACCTTAGAGAGATAAATTTCAGAGTCTTTCTCAGGAGTTCCTTCTCTATAAATCTCCAGCATTCTAAGTCTCTAATAATCCTCAAGAGGTTGAGGATTGGGTGAGAATAATTGAGATTTTTTTTAAGTTCTTGGAGACACCTGATGAGATCAAGGTGAAATGTGCCACCTTCAAGCTGGAAGGACCTAGCAGGAGAGGGCGGGAGATGATGGTGATGGTAAAAAATCATTAGGGATTAGAGTGGAATGAATTTAAAGTTATTTTCACCAACTAGTTCTATCCAGAGTCTATGGTGTTAGATAAGGATATTGAGTTTTTCAAACTCGAGTATGCCAATATAATCATGACTGAGTATGAAAATAACTTCACTGAGATTATATAGTTTTCACATGAGATTGTATAAAATAAGAAGATTAATACTCAACGGCTCAATATGGGACTTTGATCTGATATTCATTTTTAAGTTTTCATGTTTAATCTCTCTTATTATACTAATGTGATGGATAGAGCGCTAATGGTTAAGCTTGACATGGCTGGTAAGTCAGGGTTGACAGGAGTTCCCTTTTATCCTAGTGGTAGTTCGGTGAGTTCTCATAAAGGGAATAGAAAGTACGATGTGTCTCATGGTGGTTATTGATAGTAGGGTTATTCTATAACTCCTATAGTTCTGGGCATAGGCCCTTTGACTTTGTTCCAATATGGAAAGCCTGGTCACTCAAAATGGGTTTTCACTAAGGTACCCAAGATATAAAGCTCCTTGTGGATGTTCAAAAAACTTGTAGAAGTTATATAATATCTATTATGATTCACATAGTGTCATGGTATCATTAGTTTATAAAATTACTATGGTTCAATCAGATTATTTAATATATAAGGGGTTATAGCCACAAGAAGTTGGAATAAATCTTCTTCACACAGTGGAAGAGTCTACAGAGAAAGCAGACACAAGTCCATCGACTGTGAGAGGCACCATCACTATTTCTTCATCTCTAGTGACTACTTTATTTGATACTGGTGCATATCATTTGTTTATTTTGACTTGTATTGTGAATTTTCTAAATCTTTCTATAGATCTTTTATCTTATGTGATATATATTAATACACCCCTCAGAATAAAGAAAGAGCAAGGTTTCCATTGTCCTTGTGTTTTATCATTATCATATGTTAATATTACTTGTGATTTTATGGTTATCAATATGAAACCTCTTGATTTCATATTCGGGATGGATTGGATCAATGGTAATAAAGCCTAAATTGATTATTATCTTCGACAGTTCTCCTTTACTGCACCCAAAGGGGTGTTTTGTATCTTTTAAGGAGAATAGAACCCGAGGTATAGAAGCTCCAAACCTTATTATCTAGAGTTGGGGAAAGTAATACAAGTGTTTTCTTTTAATATTGAGTGAGAATCATTGAGTGATGATCTCCCTCCATTTTTCTTTGTGTTTATCGATGTTTTTTCTTTCGATTTCTTTGGTTTTCCACCAGTAATGGAGGTAGAGTTTTCTATTGATTTAGTGCCTAGTACTCAACCAAAATATATTACCTCTTATCATATAGAACTATCTAAAATAAAAGGTTTTATGACTCAGTTGGATGATATTTTAGAGAAAGGATTTATACACTCAAGTGTGTCACCTTAGTTGGTGCTAGTTATCTTTTCTAAGAAAGCTAATAGGTCACTTCACCTTTGTGTTTATTACCAAAAAATAAATAAAGGCACAGTAAAGGAAAAGTATCCATTTCTATAGATTGATGATCTTTTTGAACAGTTGAAATGGGTGAAGTATTTCTTGAAGACTGATCTTTGATCTGGTTATCACCAATTGAGAATAAAAGAATCTGACATTTAGAAAACCACCTTCTCGAGCAGGTATGACCATTATAACTACCATGTAATTACATTTATTCAAAAAAAAATACTCCAGTAGTCTTTATAGAATTGATGAACATGATCTTAAAAGAGTATCTTTATACTTTCATGGCGGTATTTGTGGATGACATCCTTATTTAATCTAAATCCAAGGAGGATCATGTGTGTTATCTGAGAGAAGTTCTAGAATTGTTGAGAAATCAACGACTCTATGACAAGCTATCAAAATATAATTTATGGATTCAGGAAGTGAAGTTCTTGGGACACATGGTCTCAAAACATGGTATTTTAGTTGATCCTGATAAGGTGAAAGTTGTTATGACATGGGAGAAACCACATAATGTTTTTTAGATTTAGAGGTTCTTAGGTTTAGCTGGGTATTATCATTGGTTCATAAAGTATTTCTCAAATTTGGATTCTCCGATGAATACTCTTACTCAAAAGGGAGTGAAGTTCACTTCAGATGAGAAATAATAGGATTCTTTTGCTAAGTTGAAATGTATTTTAACTATTGAACCGGTGTTTAATATTCTAGAGGTTGTTCATGGCTATTCAGTCTTCTATGACACATTAGGTTTGGGTTTGAGCTATGTTCTTATGAAAGGTGATCACGTCGTTACTTATGGATCTCAAAATCTTATTAAATGATAGAATAATTACCCAACCCATGACCTTGAACTCACATCCTTGATGCATGTACTTAAGAGTTTGCAACATTACCTTTTTAGAGAAAGGTTTACTTTATATTACGTCCATAAGAGATTGAGTTATATATTTTCTCAAAAATATTTGAATCTCCACTAGAGGTGTTGAGTGGAGTACCTACAATATTTTGAATTTGACATTACCTATTCCCCGAGGAAAGGGATTGTCCTCATAGATTCTTTGAGTAGGAAACTTCCAGACCAGGATGTGAAAGAATCATCAGAAGAGTGGAAATTGATGGATATTTTTGTACAGTTTCATATTGGAGTTCTGGAAATAGGGGATGAGGTTATATTTTCCAATGTTCAATTGAAATCCACTCTTATCAAAATGATTCTTCAATAATAGAAACTTGATGATGAATTCTGTGGAGTTAAAAACTCTCTTTATGGTGGGGAGACCATCACTGGGTGTTCATTCTCCATAGAGGGTATTCCATGCTTTCAAAATTGGTTTTTTGTGTCATTAACCATGATGAAAGATATTATGGTGTATATTCATAATTCCCAATGGGAAGTTTACCCTAGAACCAAAAATATGTTCTATGACATGTGGTATCAATTCTCATGGCCAGGTATGAGATGGGGTATTGCTGATTTTTTCTATCATTATTATACCTAGAAACAGGTCAAGGCCAAGCACCAAATACCTTTGGGTTTTCTTCATCCACTTATAGTGCTGACTTGGAAGTGGGATAAGATCTCTATAAATTTTTTGATTGTTTTACCACATACCCATACCCAGAGAAAGAATAATTTGATATGGGTTGTGATAGATAGGTTAATTAAATCAGATCACTTATTACCCATACGCGATACAAATAAAGTTAAGGAACTAGGAAATCTCTATATGATATAGTTTTTTCATTTTCACAAAGTTCCATTTTCTATATTATTTGATAGAGATATCTATTTTAGTTCTCAATTTTGGATAGACCTTCAGGAGGCATTGTGATCTTAGGTTAGTTTGAGTATGACATATCATCCACAGTTGGATGGCCATATAGAGAGAGATATATAAATTCTTAAAGATATTATTTATGCCCATATCCTTAATTTTTGTTAAAATTAGGATTACTATTTGGTATGTTTTGAGTTTGTCTATAATAATAGTTACCAATACATGATCAAAATGGATCCTTTTGAGGAATTTTATGTTTGAAATTGTAATTTTTTTTGTGTTGGACATATATTGGTGAAAGTTCCTTGTTTATACCAAGCTTGGTTCAAGTGATTTCAAAAAAAATTAGTTAATTGATCAGAGAATGTTGATGTCATAGATCCAGTATAAATCTTATGATGATCTTAACCAAAGGCAATTGAAATTTTTAGTTGGTGAGAAAGTTTTCTTGAAAGTTTCACGTAGTTTGGTTCATTAATAGATTGTGGGGAAATGGAAACTTTATCCAAATTTTGTGGAACCTTTTTAGTTTTTTTATTAGGTGGGAAAATAGTGTTACCATTTATCACTTCTTCTATAGTTGACGTTGATACATAATGTGTCCCATGTATCACAACTATGAAAGTATATTTTTGACCCATATCATGTTTTGAGATGGAGTGATATTGATGTTGGGCCTGATTTATCCATGATTGATCAACTAGTCAGGATATTTGATTCTAAAACCAAGAAAATTTGTGGAATGAATATACATTTGGTTTGAGTTCTATGGCAACAAAATTTTGATACTCATGAGACATGGGAGAGAGAGACACTAATGAGAGAGAAACATCCTCATATTCTTGATATGTAATATTCTTAATAGGATTTATTGGGACATAAAGTTTCTATGGTGGGGAGGTTATAAAATCCTATTACTTTTTTTTAGGTACTCCTCAACCCTCTTTTGGACTATTCTTTGGTTGGGATTTGACTTCGGTAGTTTCAGGAGGGAATTTTAAAATGTTGGAAAATTATGGGCTCTGTATAGTTGACATACAATTTTCCCAAACCATGCACAAACCTAGTGTAAACCATGAAAACCCAAAAAGTGGAGGTTTTCATGGTTATTTCATGGTTTGGAAAACTGTGTTCCCACTAAGTAGAAACTGTGCACCCCATTAGAGGGGAACATGGTTATGGAACACAATTTGTCTAACCTTTCTACCCTACCTAGCTAACCATGTGGATGAGTTTTTATTATTTTGAAAATTTATTAAAAAATTTTGAAACCCCCTTCTAACCTCCCACTCAACCTTAACTCAAGGTATTATGAAATACTAGGATTTTGGGCTCTTAAGTACCCATTTTTTCTCCTCCAAACCCCTTCCTAGGAGGATCTAAGCTTTGTGAAACTCATTCAATTCTTCTATGGTAATTGATATTCTCTCATTCCTTCTACCCTACTCTCTCCTTATTTCCTCCACTGGGTTTGTTAGATCATTATGTGTTTGATGAATCTAAAATCCATTGTTTTGGATCTTAAATCTAGGTTTGATTCCTTGATCTCTATTTTTATTATTCTTCATTGACAAACCCCATTGCGAGTGTTGTGTTACGCGATTCCTTGAAGAGGGTAGGTATTTTTGTCTAAGATTGGAAAATTTTATAACCCTTGAATTGATTTATTGATTAAATTACTTTCAATTAAATTGTGAAAATCCAATTTTTTGAAAATTTGAAATTGATTTTACTTGGTATGGAATTTTTAGAGAAAACCCCAATTCCAATGGAATTAGAAATTGGGGTGTGATTTGAAATTGGTGGAATTTTTTAAATTGGGTTGTGAAATTAATATTTGAGAAAAATTGATTGAATTGATTTTATAAGAACCTATGATTGGTTTTATTTGAAAATTCATTATTTGATGGAAAAAATGTGTTTTGGTTTTGGAATGAAATTGGTATATTGAAACTTAAAATGGGGAAAAAAATTCAAACTGATTTGAATTGATTTTCCCATTATTGATTGATTGATTGAGAACATGCAAGCCCGGGTAGTTAGTGGGTTATTTGGGACAAGTATGCTAGGATGATAATTCATTATCAATATATTGACGATGAAAACTCTAACAAAAACATAGTTTGGATGATATTATCCTTGTTGAGATTTTGATGATGTCCTATTAGGCGTGATCCTAGTGCATGTGTGTACACATATTAGTTGTGATCACTAATATGAGATGCGTGAGGATCCTATTACTTGGAACTATCATACCATAGGGAATATGATCATGTTTCTTATTGTGATTACTTTGATTATATATTCCATTGAATGTGAAACTATTTTACTCAAACCTTGTTATTTTTATAAACTGTTTTATATAAAATGTTAAATTAATCTATTTTTTGAAATATTTACACTATTTGAAATGAAAATAATGTTTTTATTTAAATATAAAATTGTACCTCCATGACTATTTTGATAAAATTTGAAGGCATGATTGGGTTTATTTTTATGGAATCTTATTGTTGAACACTTGATGAGACCCTGCTAGGATTTTAGCTCACACCCCACATTTGACTTCAGGCATTTGTAGATTTTTTTCTTCTAGGTTTGAATAAAGGGAAAGATCCTATTGAATTTGGTGGATGTTCTTAACCCTTTGGTCTCGGAGTGTTGATACATTTGGGATGTTTGAGTTTTATCTCAGTTGTTTTTAATACTTGATGATATACTATTTGGGTTTTGTTATACTAGTTTGATTTCTGTTACTTCTCCTTTGGGAGTTTCTTTGATCATACTGATGTGTATCTATTTCTTCCACTGTTTTATTGAAAAAACATTCCCACTTTTATCTTGTATGATGCTAGGATATAATCACCAACCCATGGCTATCAGGAACACCCTTCAGGCTATATCAGTGCCAACTCAGGTATTAGAGTACCAGGGTATCTGGGCTAGTTTATGACACTGCTTGTAAAGTAAGCTATCAAATACTTTAAATTTATTTTACATAAATACATATAAAATTTCAAGGTGTTATAAATATTGATACAAAGATATTATATTACACAATGTGAGTTTGTATATGTTTATTATCATTGAAACATTTTACTTATTTCGTTATGGGTTCCTTGGTGTGTTTCTAGACACCAACCTTGGAATTTTCGCCGTATTGCCTAATGCCACTAAGATAGAGGCCTAAAGGGACACATAATAAAAGTATTCAGATCCTTTGTTAAATTATTTATAAATTTAACATATTGAATAAATATTATTCCTATATACGGTTTAATAATTATTCATGTATAGTTGATCGTAAATATTTAGTCACCAGTTATTCAGGGGAATATATATGTGAGTTGAATATTTAATAAATACTTATTTTTTATTTTAATGAATATAATATTTATTTATTTATTAATCAGTGAATAATATAGTAATATTTATTTATTTCAATAAATATACATTATTAGATTTTTGATAACTACCGAGGTGGTAAGACGGACCAAGTCAATGGTTTAGTGAAAATGATATTTTAAATATTATTAATAATATTATTAATAATATTATTATTTATACAAAGGGAATTATGGGGATTAAGATTACAATAAGGGTCTATGTAAAATTATTATTCTATAACCCTTGCTCTATATAAACCTGATTATATCATTCTTAACCTAATGGTGGATGTGCACAATGATTTCTAGATATAGCCCTCTCAAGACCTAGAGAGACCTTATCCTAGTTCAATCACAAGAAAAAAGATCGATCCTTCTCCCTATCCTCCTGAGTCTATAGAGAATAAAAGAATCCACCTTGAATAAATTCTTGTGACAATAATAATGAATGACTCTAGCACTAGATTATTACATTCTAGAACTTGTGTATTTATATGATGATGTTTGGAGGATTGTGGAGCATGTGTGGATTACTAATAAAGGGATTCCACCTATGAATAATATCACTGCAATAATAATATACCAATAAGTGGTCAACTGATTCATCAATGAAGAAAGAATTCCAACATGAGGTAATTCTTAATCTATATAAATTTATTATAAATTATATGCAATGATATCATGACATTTATTCTATGGTTTCTATTTCACTTAGTTCTGAGGAGAAATCCAAATAACTTGATGAAAATTCATTATTGGGCATGAGTCTGACCACTTCCACTACACCCCAAAACTATTAATTGGTATCAGATAAGTCACATAATAATTTATAATAATTATTTTTCCATATATTGATATTCATTTTTTAGTATTTAATTTTTTAATTCATTATATTAATTTAAAATCCAATTATATGAGATCATTCACCTTCATGTAAAAAAGAATAGGTTAAAGATCGATAAAGAATGAGTCAATAGAACCCATTGGTAGGTGATAAATATTTTGGTTAGATGATATGGATACAAAACATGTAAGTGAAAATTTCATGCCATATACCTAAGTTTATCGAATATAGATATTCCATGGGGTACACATATCATCACATAGAGTCAAAATGTGTTGATCGACTAAACTGAGAGTGGTTTGATGAATTACACGATGTGTAGCTAGTTTACACATCATGTAGTCCATGAAAATTTGTAGTGTGAATTATGAAATATCAAATGTCAAATATGGTTTATATATTTATCTCATGACATGGGAGACTAAAAACTAAGAAACATGGTAATTAATTCACATTCTAGAGTGTTCAAGAAATTAATAAACATGTGGTTTATTTAATAAATATAATGTGGTGGTCATTCAATTAATAGACATGCAGTTTATTTAATATAAATGATATAGTGGTCATTTAATTAATTTACATGTGGTGTAAAGCATGAAATGTGTAATTAATTCACATGTGGTGTATAACTAATTCATGCATGATGTGTAATTAACTCACATGTGATGTAATCAATTATTTCATATGTGGTGTATTTAATTTACACACGTTGTAATTAATTAATTCTCACACTGTGTAATTAATTCACACACAGTTTAATTAATTCATATTCGGTGCAATTGGTTTGTTTATGTGATGTAAACATTGTTCTAGGTTATACATGTGTAAATTAATTTACACAGAAATAAAATTAATTACAGAATTAAAGAAGGATATACATCATATAGAAATGGTATAAATAATATTAAATTCACAATTAATTCCGTGCTAAATTTCTAATTAATATCTGTGTTGCTTATAAGTATACACTATGTATTTAATTAATTTAAATAAAATTGATTTATTAAATATTATGGATGATGAAATTTCTAGGACTTTTCGAATAAGATAAAATGAAGGAATGAATGATTGAGATAATTAATAAGATTAATTAATTGTGATTTTATATTAATAACATATTTTATTGAAGTTAATTCTAGATAGTGTTCAAATATGTATTCGTTGCATTCATAGATGATCATGATATTAAATTGAACAATTTATGTACTTGGTTTATTTTAATTTAATTACCAATTCATGAGTTTTTTAATAATTATTTTATTAAATTAAAATATTGGTTTGTGTGTCATCCCATCCTCTATTATGTAAAGGCTTGCATGATTGTATTTTTTTATGTAAAACCCATAAAAAATCCTTTGGTTCCTCTCACATACATGTGAGTAAAATTTTATGTAATGGATGGAGCTCCTAGGAGAGTGGAAATGGTTCAACATTCAGATCTGAGGTGAAACTAACTCAAGAGTCACATTGGAGTACAAGAGTAATGTTTTAACTCAAAAAAAGTTACGATTTAAGGAGTTTTCCCTAGGTCAAGGGTTAGTTTATCATCCAATAGATAAACTAACCATTAGATAAAGTCATGATTACACCACATTTATTATTTTATTTTTGTTAGTTTCATAGTTGCGTATTTATGGATGCTTTATCACTATAAGATAATAAATGAATTAATAATCATTCAAGATGGAATTAAAATTAATTTTATTATGCATAAATTTTATCTAGATATGTTAATCACTCAAATAAAATCCACTTAATATTAAAAATCATGTAATAATATAAAATGATCAATTTATGCATAAAAATAAAAATAAAAATAAAAATCCATTAAATTAAAATATTACATCAATATAGACTCTCATTATTTGATTTATAATGGAACCACTTTATTTTAGTGTTTGATTTGGCCCTCATTGGGACACTACCATTTAGTAGGGAGTTCTAAAGAAGGTTTTGATTTGATTTAACTAAGTTAACATCAATATAATTAATACTCGCTTTAATTGGTGGAAATTTTGAGGAAACTACTGATAAAATCCAAGTCCAGGATTTTAGGATTGGGAAGCTCACTCAATAAATCAAGTACCTATGAGTTAATGCAGTTGGAATAAGACATCCTACCAAAATAAAGTCAAGTAATTGATCAATCCCTAACATGGGTAATGAGAAGAAGAATATGGATCCTTTTCACTAGAATATCCACATGACAAGATATTCCAAAACCAATTATGAGGGCTATTGGGTTTTTATAAAATAATGGGAGACTAATAAATAAAATTTATTATTTCATATATTTTGGAAATCAAGATAAAACTAAAATCTTCTTTTAATCAATGTATAACATATAAAGAAAAATAATTATAACATGAAGATCATTTTCATACAAAGAAAATTTTCTATCTATAACCAACATAAAATATTTTTACAATCATTTATAAGTTGTTTTTCTACCATAAAATTTGGATTACGTGCTGTAATCCCTTATCCCTGATCTGTTACGTCATCGAGTGAGTGAAGGTGAGAAGGATTACTACAGGAGGTACATGAGTATTCTATTATTGTTTGTTGCATAAAATATTAGTTATTTCTAGAGAAATGATAATGAAACATAATAACTTGAATTCTTATACCATGCTGTCTCATTTCCAATCCCTTAATAAGAATAAAGAGTCTTTAGATAAATGATATTGTCACTGAATAATTTTAGTGTAAACTAGAAGAATAAATTTACCTAATGATATTTTATTAAATATACTAAATAACATTTATCAATTGGAAAAGTTTCACTTCTATATAGATAAGATATGATCCATTAATATCATACTATTATTATTAACTTATGGGTTCTTCAAATACATATAGTATTATGAAATGAATAGTATGACTAAATGACTTGGGAACCTTTTTACTAAGATTTACCAGGAAGATAAGGGTTATAGGGAACTCATTTCCACAACCCCTATGGTGCACAAAATGAAAGTAAAGGTTGAAAATCCCATGACTATTTTATAGTAAATGGTGGATTTGAAACATATTTTAATGAGTAAAAAATTTAGAGGCAGCACATTAAACAAGAGGCTATTTTCTTCTCATGTGGATAAAAAAGACATTTTGAAAAAAATTGAAATTGAATAAGTTTCAAGAAATTACATATAATTTAAATATATTCATCATGGATTATAGTTTTTCCATTTCACTTCTTGGGTATTAAATACTAACTTGTATTCAAATGATAAAACCAAGAAGGAAACATTACAAGAAGTATGATGTGTTCTCCTAGGTACTATGGAAGGGTGATTATTATGTTATACATGAGAAGAACATAAATTCAATAAGTAATGTTGAATTCTACTAGATATTTAAAAGATTGATTCTTATGTCTGTAGTGACAATTTCACAACTTCTCATTTCTAAGTGGATTAATTCAGTTGAAACTCTTATTTTGAATTAATTATTACCTATCCATTTATCTCAATATTCTATTGAACACAACGACACATTATTTATTTTAAAATTAATGAACTTATGGTATCATATAATTAATTAATAGTTTAGTAATACTTGAATAAATGACATCAACTATTAGGAATAAATTATAAAATATGAAATATAAGAATCATAATCAGATATGAAAAGATAATTTTTTGTCAAGTTAAACCAAAGGTTATTTTCAAAGATATAAACAAGAGAGTATTTAGTCTATTTTTAGCTAAATACCCTTTAGGTATTATCAAAATTCTTACCTTTTTAGTTTTATACAAATAAATATTTAAAAATAAAGGTATTCCATAAATCTTCTAGAGTTAGTTCAACTACATAGAGTGAACTATTATAAGGTGAAATTAAATGTAAATTATTATGCTTCATTAAATTACTTAATTTTTTTAGGATGATAGATAAAAGTAATTAATGCACTTGGTAAAAGATATAGGATCCTTCAGACTGGTATATTAGAGAATATCTTAACCAAGTATTCATCAATTATTAAATATAGTGTGACGATTTTTCCTAAACTCAAATTAATTTATTCACATTATATATATGGTGATAATACAAGGTATATTGATGAAGAGACTTATATATATTATATTGAAATTATTCCATGATAACTTTCCACACATGTCTCACAAGATAAAAATATAACAACTAACCATTTTCAACTAAATTGACTAATGGATATCATATAAGTTATGATATAATGAGAGTCTATAATTTCATAAACTAAGGTGTTTTGATAAGAATCATTTGCTAAGTTGGATATTTCTTGAATTGAACAAAAAAATAAACACAAAGTGAATCTCAATTAATTATCCTATAGCTACTAAGGATATTAAAATCTCCAATCTAGAAAGGAATTAATCATAACAACAAAATTTATACAATATAAGTACATATCTTTTGAGATAGTGAGAGTAATAAAGGATTCAATTGAACCTTGTTTCCAAATGAACATATCGGTATAAGAACACTTAACTCCAAAATTTTTATTGGGTGGAATTTTTCCACAGATATATACAATGTAGAAACATTAAACAAACCATAGTAGTGCTTTTATATTCACTTTAGTGGGTGATATATATTATTCGGTAGGAATAATGATTCCTATAGGATGTAGTATGTGGAAAAATATCTATGATCAACAAGTTTATTTGAAATCAATGATGGATTTCATGTATCAAAATCCAGTTCCATATTTTAGTAGTTTCTCTAGTTGATGTAAATATATTGGTAGGTATTCAAGAGAAAACATACATGGATGGTCAAGTTCAGACCAATAAAGTATAAATGATTAATGAAAGGTTCACAATACATAAACATAGTCTATGATAATACCTTCTCACTAATAATCATGTGAAATTCCATTAGAATTTTAATTATCATAGATTTTATATGATCATTTGGTTGGGAATTATATGTTAATACCATACTCATTAAATGAAACTTTATGTGAGATGTCTATATGAAATGACCATAAAGGTTGGTGACATCAAGAAATAATAATATGATATATCAGTTTTAAGGATACATTTAAGGATTGAAATAAGTACAATGATAATATAACATTAATTTGAAATAAATGTGTGCCCAAGTATCTATAATAGGTTATTGAGAGTTCTATAGTTTTCAAGATAGATATGTTTGACAACATATAAAAAATAAGTTAATATTTTTATGGTTAATTAAGACTAAAGTTAATTTCTACATGATAAATTAAGCAATGAACCGAGTTATAAGGAATGATATCTACTTGTATAAATCAAGGGGTTTCTTAATCTAAGTCATTATACATATTTGACATGGTATTAAAATACAATATGGAACAATACACATGAATTATTCCAGTTTCACATGGTATTATTATGATGTATAGACTACATATTACTGAGAATACTCCGGAAATCTATTCCACATGCCATGATATATACACATGTTTGATATTTATTATGAATATAGAATAGAATGAAAATATCAAATTATATTAAGATAATTATATTGGTTGTAAGTCATAACTATCTAACAATGCTTGATGAAGAAAAATTGGATCAGTTCTTGGAAATTAGAGAGATAGAAATACAATTTTTTAAGGGATATAAAACTAGCCTTATTTAGATCTGTTCAATTTGGAATCATAGTAAATATAATAAAATGTGTAAGGTAAAATAATATTACATCCAATAGTTTCCACATATACATTATATCAAGTATGTTACAACTTATGACGCATCTTAAGAAGTAAGTTTAACAATGATTTGTTCTTGATCTTAGAGTTTTACCCAGATTGAAAAATTCAATCATATTATGATGAATTCCAACTGTGGTATTGTATAATATGTTAGGAATAATAAAGTATATAAAACTTATATACTGAGTGATATCATATCATGAGGTATTTTCTTAGATATATGAGGTAGCATTAAGCAGAACAACAATAGATAACATGGTGGGTTCAATAGCCATAATTATATCTCAAAAGAAGCTTGTTTATTATTTTATGCTAACTAGTTGAGTTATTATATGTTAGATCTAGTGAAAGTGGTACTTTTTTAGATCTGGTTCCCTATAACCAACTACCATGTACATTATATTACCAGAATATTCACAGTGTTGAATGTTAATTAATATATTATCACATCATGATCATTCTTCTGTGTGATAATGAATGTGATAATGTTCTTAGAGTACATGTCACACTAAAAGGTAATGATAGTTCCCCATTATGATGAGAACCTAGAAATTCCATGATTGTATTCTTTAATATATATTATATAGTCATATGATATTTTTTATGAGACACAAATGATATAGGATATCAGGGGTGGAGACTAATAAGGATTTGAAACACTTTCTCATGGTGCTTGGCCTTAGTAATCTCAAGAGAGAAGATTATGAAAACATAACCCACAAGAAGTAAATCCAAATTTATACATTTCATTGGATTTTAATATCTTCCGACATGTGTAATGGTCCTTATATTTTAATATCATCATTAATTCATATTACTAGTCATGTACTTCTATGTACTCACCAAAACTGCAATGACTTATGTCTACAAGGAGTAGGGTATGTTGGGTGCATCATGAGTGATATATATTAATGAATAATGTGAGGAAGTATTTATCCCTTATATATATTAATGTAATTTTATATCTCAATCCCTTTGATGGGAATAGAACTGACTGGTTAAATCTATGTCCATGGTGTTTTGTCAAAAAATCATTTTTGGGAATTCAAAGATAGTTACATTAAGTACATAAATTGATGATAAAACTATGCAACCTACTTGATTGGAGATATTGAGATAAAGATATTATATTACATAGTGTGTGATTGTATGTGGTTATTTACATTATAACATTTAACTTCTTTATCTATGTGTACCTTAGCATGTTGCAAGATACTATCCTTCGAATTTAGGTAATATTGCCTAATTCCATAGAGAAAGAGGCCTATAGGGTCACCCACTAAGTGTATTCAAAACCTTAGTTAAATTTTATTAAATATGAAATTTTGAATAAATATTATTCTCATATGTGGTTTAATACTTATTCATGTTGAGTTGATTATAAATATTTAATCACCAGTTATTTGAGAAAATATATATACGAGTTGAATATATAATAAATATTTATTCACTATTTTAGTGAATATAATATCTATTTATTTATCAGTGAATTATGAAATGATATTAATTTATCAAAATAAATTTTCATTATTAAAGGTTTGATAAATACTTAGGTGGTAAGAAGGGCCATATCATTGGATCCAATTTCATATTTTTTTATTACTCAATAAGCCTTATTTTAATTGGGTTGAGAGGGAACCCTTACATGGCTTAGAGGCTTAGTGGAACAAATGTCAAAATTACATGGTTCAAAGGCACATAGGAAAAAAGTCCTTGAATATTTATTTGAATTAACTATACTAGAATTACTCTACCCCATCACCACTTAAAGTCTATACCTAGCTCCCCACTTGACATTTTCAATGACTTATAGTGCCATGAGTATTACTACACGGGTCAATGGGATGTCCTCTGTATCCCTACTTTAATCTTGGGTTTGGTTTGCCTAACCTAATGACTGATACTGCTATGATTCATATGACCATGGTTTCTACAGTAAGGCATACCTGATATGCTCCATGACCTAGAGGTCAATGATTTAATGAAAATGTTATATTAAATATCATTTGAATAATTATTAATTTATTTTTTCAAGAAATGATATTTATTTATCCATGAGTTTAGTTCATGTTTATAAAATAATAATAATATTATTATTTAGAAATTGGGTATGAAGGGGATTAAGAGAATAATAAGGGCCCATGTGCACTTATTTATTCTTAAATCCTAGATTTATATTAACCATATTATATCATTATCAATCTAATGGTGGTTATAGACAACTATTTCTAGAGATAACTCTCTCAATCCCTAGATATATCTTCTCCTAGAACTCTCTCAATAATGGAGATCAATCCTTCATATCCACCCTCTATATTCTAGGGAAAACAAAATAATCCTTCTACCTCAAAGCGATTTTTGTGACGATCAATGGTGAATAACGCAATCATTAAAGTCTTCCATGCTAGAACTAATGAATTTTTATGGTGATGTTTGGAGGCTTTTGAATAATATGTGGATCAATAATAGAGGGATTATATCCTTGAATCCTCTCACTATAATGATGGTACACCAATATGTGGTCAATTGATTCATCGATTAAGAAATAATTCCAACATGAGTTAATTATTAATCTATATAAATTAATTATAAATTATATGTGATAATCCTATCTTGGGGATTCTTGGGTTTCTATTTTACCTAGTTATAAAGAGAAATCCAATGAAATTGATGAAAAACCATTGTTGGGCATGGGCCTGACCACTTCTGTTGTGCCCTAGAACCATCACCCTCCTTCTATCTTATTCTTTAATATCCTCCACCTCTCATCACTTCATAATTTCATTTGAAGCAATAATCTCTTAGTGGTGAGTCTAAGTATCTAATCCCCTTCTCTCACTATTTATCTACTTGTTATTCACTACTTTATCCATATCCTTAGAAGTTGAGGTTTTTTATAACTTTTTTGATTTTAGATGATCAAGGGTAAATCTACCCATAATTATGGTTGAGTTTTCCCTAGATAAACTATCGTAGATGGTCCCATGAATTTTACCTCAATTTATACGTGTTTGTATGGATTCTATGATGATAACATTGGGTAAGAGGGTCCATGTGACATGATAATAGGTTGATAGGGAAAGGGGTGTTTGAGTGAGGATGGGTATGGGCCTTTATAACCTAGGAGTATGTGTCACATGTGGTGAATCATGGTCTGGGTTTCCCGTCCTTTTAGAAAATTTGTTTTCTCAGGTGAGGGGGATCAATGGGTACCTGGTGAGTGGTCCAGGGAGAGGATAGTCCCAAGTGGATTACTATGTAATTGATATAGGTCCATTGAATACCAAGTTACCATGTATTTTTTTAAATTTTAATTAATTTTTTAAAATGTTTTAAAATTAAAATGTAACACTCCCTTCCTCTCATTCGATTAGACCAATATCATGCAAGGAGCATCCATTTCCCCTCTTCCTTCTTTCCCTCCTTCCATATTATTATTTAATATCATACATATCTCACTTGTTCATCATTTCATTTTAATCAATGGTCTATTTGTGGTGATTCTAAGAAATTGATCCCTTTCTCTCATCATTTATCTTGTTGTTCTTCATTGCTTTGTTTATAACCCTAGAATTTAGGGGGTTTTGCTAACTTTTTTGATTTTAGGTGATCAAGGTCGAAGAAACCTATGATTATGGTTATTAATTCCATAGATAAACTATGGTAGGTGGTCTCTTGAATTTTCCCTCAATTTATATGTGTTTTCATGGATTATATGATGACCATCTTGGGTAAGAGGGTTCATGGGACTTAAGAATGGGACGATAGGGAAATGGGTGTTAGATTGAGGATTAAGAGGGTCCTTTAGAACCTAGGTGGACATGTCACATGTGGTGTATCATAGTTTGGGATACCTATCCATTAAGCTAACGTGTTTTCATTGATTCTTAAAACATGGATTATAAACACACACACACACATCACATTTTTAGAATTAAAATAATAATATGAAATACTATTAAATTTATTCTAATATATCCATATATATATATATATAATATAATAATATTACATAATATTAAATATATGTGTGTTTTTAATAAATATAAATTTATAATTAAAATTTAAAAATATAATACATTTTATTAGATAATAAAATTTAATATTTATTATCTATAATACAAATTGCATGTAAATTTATTATAAATATAGATATATAAACACACACACACAAAGATATATATATATATATATTACAATAAAAGTGTATTAATATTAAAAATAATATATATTAATTATATGTATGAATACGCACACCCACATATATATTTTTTTTCTAAATTTATATTTTGAAATTTATATTTTAATATATATATATATGTGTGTGTGTGTGTGAGTGTGTGTGTGTTTATTATATAATAATATTACATATATTATCCATGAATCTCATTGAGGGATCATAAAATAAAGGCAATTAGTTAATAAATGTTCATTCATAAAACAACCATTAAAACATGATATAACCAAAAATCATGAAAATATGGTTAGGATTGGTTGTGAAAACTATTTTCTAGAAAATTTACATAACTTATGGAAGGAAGGGGTGGGAAAATATTGTTTTGGTTTGATTTTTACTAAAAACCAAACCAAACCAAACCACACTTGCAGTTTAGTTCAGATTAGAAAATTTATAAACCATTAACATGTAGTTTAGTTCTATTCAGATTATAGATTGACCTATTTTTTATGATAACATCCTAAATATGGATTGATGATGTTTTTTAATAATTAACTGATAATTTAGAATAATTTTATACAAAACCATCAAAATTTAATTACAAAACAATCAACCATATGGAAATAACATGAACTAAGAAAAATTTCTACAAAATAAAAGAAAATACAAAAGAACGACATAAAATATGAACATAAAAAATGAATAAATATTTAAGTAAAGAAGGAACGAAGGCATCATAAGACCACTACCTCAAAATTAAAACACAACATATAGTGCCATTAGGCCAAGTTACATATGGTTATAACTACAAGAAATCACTCCATCATGTGGCTCACACCAAATGAACCCCAAATAAATCAGCAAATGGAACTATCCTAGTAGTCCATACTAAATCATTGGACATGAAACAGATTCATGAAAAATTAAATATTAAAAAAAATCAAAAAAATATTCCTCAAATAAAATAATAAAAAAATGAAATTTCATAGTGACCAAAATAGCACCATATTGGTCTGGTAAAACAATGAGTTGTCAATGTATAATTAAATTTAGGAGATAATTCACTCACTAGTGTGGTAGTCTTCTAAGCTGAGGAATTTTTTTGGATCATTCTATACATTATTAAATTTAAAAAAACTTGAAATGAAACTTGATTGTTCTGACTTGATATTAAATAAAAAAAATATTGGTTTCAATGGTAAATAATTCACCAACCATGTGGAACCACACTCCCTACCCCTAATACAAGAGACTTCGCAAGAAAAACAACCCAATTGTAGTCTCCAATTAGATATATTGTCAAACTAAAAAATAAAATAAAAATTAAAATGAATTAATATCAACCAATATTAATAAAATTAAAATATCATATTAAAATTGAAATAAAACCCCCAAAAAATTATATTACCTCAATTATCAATACTAAGTGCGTCAACTGATGAATCCATTATAGTACTTGTAGTTGTATTAGAAAACAAATCTTCTAAAAATAATCAAGAATAAAACTATTAATATCCACTATAAAATCATTATTAGGAAATATAATTTACTCTATAGGATACACATTCACATTCATGAAACACACAATTTCAATAAGCATAATTTTTCTAAAAAATTAAATACCTTTCTCCATATCATCAAGTTTTATTTAAAATTTAATTATAATTTTTCAAAATAGTACATTATTTTAGCCAATATTTCCCAAAAACAAGAGCCTCCACCATGGTTAGATTCAAAGAATTTAATTCCCTGGTTCATAGGACACTTCATGGTTCCTCGACTTGGTGTTCTATGTGACCTCAGACATGAGTCCCCATAAGCTCAATATTTCCGACTAGTGACGATAGACTAAATAAAACATTGGGGTGATTATGAACTTGAATTAAAGTAAAAAATAGTGTAAAATATCCAAACATCATCCATAGTAAACATAAAAGTATGCAGAATCAATAAACAAAAATTCTATAATAAATGTCATGTGGAATTCATACAAGAACACATCAATAATCACCCACTAGGATGATAACATATAAAAAATAAACCAACATGAAATAAAAAAAGGCTTTACTGCCACCCCAACCCTCACCTCATCCCTATATACAAATACCCATCAAGCTATCCTAGCCTAATCTACTACACAACTTGTGCTCAACCTGAAAGAAGACATAAGGTTTTCACATGCACTAGAGTTGTAATGCCCCAACCCGAGAAGCTTGAAGTTGGTGCATTAGTTTATTACATTGGAATTATTACAAGGAATCAAATCCTGAAGGACCAAATAGTTTAGTAGTTTTGGAAAACAAGATACATATATAAGTTCAACATTAAAACTTGAAATTAAATACATTATATGATTTCCACTAGAAACATCCACAAATCTTATATTATACCTACAATTCATTCATAATATACTTCCTCGCATCCTGGGAAAAAATAAAACATAATAAAGGGGTGATCTCAGATTCTTAGTAAGGGTAATAAATACATTAGAAGATATCATAAACATAAACATTAGGCATGGTGAATAAATAAAAACACATGCCATAAAAAAATAATCTTGAGTATAACATGGCAAGTTTAAGAGATGAATAAATAATTCCATAATAAAAAATAACTATGAGTATTATAATAGTTGAATAACCACATGGAATATCAATTACTAGTTTCATAATGAGTTAATGCATAATTTGGGACATCATAACCATTCTATCAAGGCTTTGTTCCAAGTCCATACATAAACGGGTAAAAACCCAAACTAGTTTGTCTCATGAGACCTTCTAATGAATCGAGGGGATATAGCAGACTCCACCCATCACTTACTAAGTCTAATCCATTCCTCATATGAAAGGGGAGAACATAATAAATATATAAATTCATATTTAAACTAACATATGACATGTAAATAACCTTCCCCAATCATTAAATATAAACACTAACCATTTAGAGTAATGTGGTGAATGGTATCAAGATAATACATCCATAGTAAAACTAATAAGAAAACCTTCAATAAAATATTATAGATGATATAATAATAGATAAACCTCAATGAAGTACAATATTTAACAAAGGATGTTGACATATATGAAGATATTTTTAAATGATACAATTGAAAAATTCTTGAGGAAATAATCCTTAAACATTCCAAAGTGTCCCATACCACCTTAAAAAATTCAAATCACAACAAATTAGAATATCATGAGAATAAAAAGACTCTTTATATGATATAAAAATAGAATTACATACACCACATGCATGGAATAAGTGGTTAACAAGGCATATATCTCATAAAAGTTAAAGTGAGACGAGAAAAATCCATTTTTACTTTGGAAAGAAGAATTCTTTTGGAAAATAATTTGTATTTGTCATGAAATAATATTTTAAACATGTATATCCAAGAAAAGAAAAGGTAAGGACATTGAAATTATATTTTAGGCATAAATGTTGTCCCATTGAATTTAAATCTTGTAAAAATAGTTTTTAAATAAGCTTTAGAAATATTTTAGTGTGGTTTAAGGAAAAAATTAAAGAGATTTTAAAGTGGAAGGGAATGTTTGTTTTCATAAAACCAGAAATGAAACAATATAGTTTTTCATGATAATTTTTTTATTTTTAAAAAAATAATTATGGATTAAAATAGATTATATAGTGCACTTTTAAATGGGTAAGAATTTGAGAAGTTACCTTGAATCAGGCTTGTTTATCAGAAATAATTGAGAAGAGAACCATTTTAAAACATTTATATCCCCATCAAAGAAGGATGATATGATATGGATATATGATTTTTATACATATAAAAACAATTTAGGATAAATATAAAAATAAATAAATAAATAATCATTACATTTGAGTAATGAGAGAGAAAGAGTAACCCGAAGGAAAAACAAGGGTTTGGGTAGAATCCCTTACCACTTTATAGTCAATCGAATCATATGACCCAAAATTAATAACTATAAAATGATACATTTAATACGATGAAAATAAAAATATTCATGATATGATACAAAAATTTAAAGTATACATAAACCATACACAATAAATAGTGGTGAATAAGTAATATCTCACAAAAATGGAATTGAGATGAGAAAACCTTTACTGTATGTCCGAATGTGTTCTGCACTTGACCTTAACTTACTAGATAATAAAATTAAATAAATAAATCAATTAATTAATAAAATTTTCTAAATTTATTTTATTCATTATAGTTTTATTAAGTAAATTTATGGCCTTATTGATAAGTTATATGATTGAATTCTATCATTCTGGAGTGTTCGTTTCCTTGATTTCATGATCGGTTCACTTGATTATAAGTAATGGAGTTCATTTAGAATTGGTATAATTATACAAAATTAGAATTTCCTGTTGTTTAATGAGAATAAAAAAGTTTAAATGGTGATATATATATCATTTGGTTATATATAATAAGGATTATTCATTATATAATACATTTAGTGATAATCGTTTAGATTATTACGACAATTATTGATCATAATGAACTCCTTTTGTATTATCGCTTGGTATTATGTAAATATGTTATACCCAGAACATAAAAAAGGTTTTAATATTAATTTTAAAATATTTTTCAACCATTAAAATGGTTTAATGAACAACCTTGAAGAATAAATTGAAGAACAAAACTTCGTTGTCCATGAAGGTTGTAAATCAGTACTTCTCGGACGATGATTTCATTTTGAAAATAAAAAGAGGGAGAGCAAGGATATTGATGATGGTTATTACATTAACATGATATAATCATATTATATAAATGATAATGGAGTTATCATGATAATTTGGATAGAGGAGGTGAAGATATAATAATAAAATAAAATAAAAGAATTTGAAATGAAATTAAAAGGAAAAGGAAGAGGCTTTTACCTCTTGAAATATCCTCCTTGAGAACTTCCTTAAGGGAAAGAGTTTTGGTATTTTGGTGAGATAAAGAGCTCATGGACGTGGGGAGAGACTAGGGAAGAGTTTTTTGGCATAAATTTGAGAATCTTCAAGGCTTATAGGAGTAAAGAGAAGATGAAGTGATGGGTGGTTTTTATAGTGGAGGAGAGAAGTGATTTTCAAATATCTTATTCATTATTTTATTATTTTGTTCAATACAAGAAATAATGTTTAATTATTGTGACCAAAAACAGTAATAGGTACATGTGATTTCAAACTAATGGTTTTTTACATCATACATGATGCAAGGAATAGTGTATTTAACATGTAATGTATATATATGGTAAATTGTTGTATTTCACTATTCACTAAAAATTCAATTTTTTCAAAAAAATACCAAAAATTCACCATAACCATTTTTTGACATGTAGAATCTAATATGGACTCCATTTTATCAAAAAAATTTATAAGTATGAGAAATTTAATTTTTAATTAAAATCATCATTTACTTGAAAATATAGTCTTCAAAATTAAAATTGATTTTATAACACCCTAAAAATTAACTAAGGTCTCATTAAATTACCCTAAAATAAAAGGAAAACAAAATATTGATTTAGGTATATATTTTATGGAAACAAATTTTCTTTTAAATAAATTTATTAATTATAAAATTGTAATTAAATATTTATTATTCACAAGAAAAATACCAACACTTAATTATTAATTCTATTTCATTTACAAGGTGCCTAAATTTTATTTATACTTTCATGGGTGAGGTTACTATTCACAAGAGTTATATTATTATTCCTAGGATAACATTAATATTCATAAGGTTACATTACTATTCATAAGGTTCAAGTTACTATTCACCAAAAAAGTGGGTTGACCCTATCAGACTCAAAATATCTTACTGAACGCAACTATGTATGTCAGTTTTTCAAAATTCAAATCATAGAAGTAGATAAATTATGTTTTTTTGGATATTTAATAACAAAGTGTTGCTTCGTAGAGACTTAGTTTTTCATGCATTCTATATTAAATTTATTTATAAATCCTTGGGGTGATACTAGAGTGCCCATGCTGGGTGTGATAAATACATCTCAGTAGGGTCTCATGAATAATACCTACTATATGTTTTCATATTCATGTGTATGCACAAATAAAGTAAATACATAAAATAAAAATGATCACTCAGTCATCATGTGTTAACCAGGCCACCATGACACTCGATGAGATACACACACCTGTCAGGTCATTGTGTGCTAACCAGTCCACCATGACATTTGACCATACCTATTTTGAAACTATGTTGGAATCTTGTTGTATCCTCATATAATCAAACCTATAACCCACCCCATACTCGAGGACTCTGGTTAGGCCATCTCTAAATCTTAACCACTACTCAAATGTGTTGGGTGGATCCCTATATTAAAGTCATAAACTCAAATTATCAATTAAGGCGGTTCTCTACCAACACATTTGTAAGATCCCAGCCTTTTCTGAAGTTATATCGGGCCTGATTTTAGGTGCTATTTTTCCTTATTTTGAGTTCTTTTCATTTGGGTTGTACCTTGGGGTGTGTTTGGGTGAATGTTTTTGAAAAATGGAAAAAAGGGTCCATGCACGGTTGGCACATGATTAGAGAAAACTATGTACCCTGACCCAGGAAACCGTACAACCCTGAACAGTGGGGGTTCGCACGGCTGGCGCACAGTTTATCAAACCATGTGCCTTGAAAAGACAAACCGTGCACCCCTAAAATAATAGGTGCACTGTTGGTTCATGGTTAGGGAAAAACGTGTTCCCCCACCCTGGAAACCATGCACAATAATTTTAATTGCCTGGAAATTGGTTTTAAATTCTCCCAAACCCCCGAACATCCCCCATTCGACCCAAACTTGGGCTAAATCATTTTTGGATGATTTCAGATCTTTATTGAGGGATTCCAAGGCTCTATACCCTCTGTTATTATTGATTCAAAGCCTGGATCGAATATCTTCTCCTCTCCCAATAAGTGGATCCTATTACGTTTCTTTCTCATTCATCCTCCTTCCTTCTATTGTTCTTCCAGTGGATGTAATATTCTATTTTTCTAGATCTTTGTCTAGATTTGATGAATCTAGATCTAGACTTGTGGATCCAAAACTACTACAAAATATGCCTTTAACAATGTTTGAAAATCACTGAATACATGAGCGAGGTTAAAAGATTTGGAATTTTATCATCACTGATAAAGGTGACCTTTATCATTGCTCAAAAAAGCGATGATAAATAGGACCTTTATCAGCACTTTTAGAAGCGCTGATAAAGGAACCATTTATAAGCACTTTAATTTAGCGCCCCTAAAGAAACCATTTATCAGCACTTATAAAAGTGTTGATAAAGGGCCATTCTATAGTGTGCTATAATAACACACCAAAGCACCAAAAACACACCAGATATAAAAAAAACAAGTCCTAATACATGATTTAAATGAAATTAAATTTAAAACACAAACACAAGAAAAAAAATATATTATAGAAATTTCAAACACTGGTTTATACAATTACATAAATAAAAATTATTACATACATTCAAAAACATCAATATTCCTTTATCATTTAATCCTGATCTGAATCATGCATTTGCTGAAAAAAACACCCATGATCGAGCAAAAGAACGCACCTATATAAGAAAAAAATTCTTATGTTAGTAATAACATATAGAAATAAATTAACATAAAGTGTTAATTTTACTAAAATTCATGTCAATTTTAAATAAAAAGACGCACTTGGAGTCATACTGGTCACAACGTGCATCAGATTTAGGTTCATATGATTCCAACACATCTCAAATGACTTGTGGATCATTGTCCTAAAGTATCAAAACAGTTTAAATGTGTTTACTCAGTTTTGAGTGTGTTAGTTTTATTTTTTAAAAAAAATTTCATTTTAAACTGGAAACACACACTTTTGACTCATTCCGATCACATAGTTTATGGGTTTGATGTGAAACAGATTCCTACACATCACAAATGACTTTTGAATCATTGTTCTAAATTATCAAGAAAATATGAGTGTGTTTGATCGATTTTCAGCGAGTGAAACTTTTTGAAAAAAAGTATCAAAATAATCTGAATGCGTTTTTTTGGTTTTGAGGTGCAACTAAATTTTTCAAAGGCATGACACATTGAGTCATAGTGGTCACACCGTGCATCAAATTAAGGTGAGACTGATTTCCACACATCTCAAATGACTTATGGATCGTTTCCCTAATTTTGAACAAAGTACACACCTCCATCCACCTCTTTTTCCCATTCACATAAAACCCTATCATTTTTTAATAAAAAAACAAAATATCTTGAACCGAACAACAAAACTACACACAAGGGACAAAGAGTGATTTCCACAAAAATAGACATCTCCAAATAGGCACTATAGAAAGAGGGGAACTAATTAGAGAAATGATAACCATTTAAAGGTTCAAATTCTAAAAAAAAACCATTTGAGCTACAAAAGGATGATTTCATCAGAATTTTATAATGAAAGATGAACTTACAACAACCACAAAACAAAAACAAGGAAACTCCGAATGCCTTCAACCTAACACAAAAGACAACAACTGAGCCAATGTGTTGTATGATTCTCTCACAAAAACTCACCCAAAAATTCTTCCTATGCTAATTTCTAAAAAAGGAGATCCTTGGAGAAGAGGACACACTCCTTGATCCCTAGATGAATAAACCCTAATGAAAATATAAGATTTCAACAGATCCTGCGACACCACCCCTAGAGAAAAGGAAACCAACTCTTTGAAGTGTTAAACATAATCCTTCACTGTCCGCTGACCTTCCTGGGCACTCATGATATCTTCCCTTTTATTTATCTTCACCTCCTCAGGTATAAACCATCAAAAAAATATGGACTTAAAAACTTCCTAGGTCATCCCAACTTTCATCGTTGGCCGGGAAAACAACTCACATTATTCCAAAGTTGGACCCCCAAGAAGATCCAGAACAACATGAAATCTAATATATTTTTTAGTTCGCAACACTCTAAAGACACGATCAACTTACTCAAGACAATTTACTACCACTAATGAACCATGATTGCCACAGAATATGGGCAACAACTGAGGAGAATTATAAATAGGGAAATACCCACTAGAAACTTCAGGGACCTTTCTAGGTGACATATTCTAAATAACAGAAAAATCATAAAATCAGGTTCAAAATCAATTCCTCACATACCCAAACATATAAAAATTCTCATAAAGAAAAATTAGGGTTACACTTACCACTTTATCACCAAACCTAATAGTTTACCAAATTTTTAATCCAAAACATTTTCCTTTAAAACTCATTTTTTCCAATCCGAGACCATTTGAAAGAAATAATTTTAATTTTCAAAATCAGTTTCATTTTAAAACCTTACTCACAACAACTGAGACCAAAACAATACATAATTCATGCTAAACCACCGGAATGAGGAACTAGTAGTCATGATTAACCCGACGACATGGTAGGAGTCCATAGTTTACTTAGTATACGAGTTTACTATGATTAAAAAGAACAACAACCCCAAACACTAATAAAATATCAAAAGTACCACCATATACATAATACTAGGCCACTGGGTTATTGGTTGTGTTAACAGTGGTCGTACTTACACTAGCCTATCAATAGGTACATGGTTCCATTCCATCAGGTACTTAGTGTCTACCGCACAAGGGTACCTCTATCTCTTCACCACTCTCTCCTATCAAATACTATAACCCCTCTTTTAACTCCCCTTAAACAAAAAATACACCCAAAATGAGACTAAGATACTAAAATTAAATGATATTACTTGGTTAAATCATATGGGGCATTTAAAACCTCCAAAAACTCAATTATTTTATACTCAATAAGATTCAACCAGATTCTTGAGGGAATAGATTCAACCATTGGGGTTTCATATGTGTAAGGCTAGCTATTAAGAAATTTCCTAGAAATTTCCAAGAATTTTAAAAGGTTTGATGTATTTTGAGGTTAATTTTCTCTTCTTTCTAATCTATTAGTAAACCAATATCAAGGAAACATAAATAAACACATGAATATTAACATTAAATTACAAGGGTCACCTATAATGGTTATTATAGGACATTGGTTGACTTTGAGTAGTTTCAAAATGTTTTTGAATTAACATCACTCTATATATTATGTCTTAAACAAGACTAGGGAAATTCATAGGAGATTATTATATCTTTATCCAACATAAAGGAGTGTGAAAATTTATTTAATATAATTATTCATATGGGTCCATCTGGATAAGTGATTGATAACTGTTTTTATAAGAGAATTCTACCAAGGAAATTTAATTCCTCCACGAGCCACTAAAGTCAAGAATTAAGACTTAAAGAATATCTTCCAGTATCAAGATAGTCTGATTAGAATGACCGTTAGTCTGTGGAATAATGAAAGTATAAAATTTCACCCCTAACCTCATTGAAAATTAATGTTCTTACTATAACCAAGATAAAAACATTATATCCCTATCAGATACAACACTACATGGGACACATGGAAGAATTATTATCTATTTGACATAAAATTAATTGAGTTCATCAACCAAGGAATCCTCTTCAATATGTAATAAGTTGTTTATCTTTATTAGATAATCCACTATAACCCACACTACATCTTTCTATCTAGTTGATCTTGAAAAATTGGTCAAGAAATCCATCATGATTTCATCCTATTTTCTAATAGGAAAAGTAAGTATTGAAAGAGTAATTATTGGATTTTTTTATTTTTACTTCACTGGATTATAGGTAAAAAATTTAGCAAGGAATACTATGATTAATTTAATCATTACAGGACATAAAAACTGGTGACTAATATCATGGAACACCTTGATGATCCTTACATGAACCTAGAGGAGTCACACCAGCAATGGTGAAGAGATGAGATTTAGGGTTCGTAATGGTTAAGAACAATGAAAATTGAAAAACATGAAACATGGAACCAAAAAGATCAAACAACAATAGAGGAAAAGTAGAAAATAACATACATTGGATTCTCGCCTTGATTCGTCTGAGGGAATATATAAGAGTTGCGCCGACAGTGGAGAGGAGATGAAATGTAGGGGTTTTCATGGTTAAAAATAGCCCAAAATGAAAAACAAAAAACGTGGAACCCAAAAGGAAAAACAACGTTAGAGGAAAATTAGTAAATAACATACATTGGATTCTACCCTTGATTTTTCTGAGGGAATATAGAGGAGTCGCGCTGGTAGTAGAGGAGTTCCGTGAGAGATTGAGAATCATGACCGACTGAGTACCAGTTATGTTTTTTTAAATATATTAGGAACAATTTTAACAATGATTTCAGAAAATCACTGATAAATATACCTTTTATCCTCATTAAATTGATAAGTGATGATAAAAGAGATATTTATCAGTGCTAAAAAAGCGTTGATAAATCTCAATATTTATCAGTGCTAAAAAACCATTAATAAAAAACATCTTTATCAACGCTAATAATTTAGTGCTGATAAAGGATTTATTCAAATATATTTATTATAATTATTAAATATATATAATTAATTATTTATAATTATATAAATAATTATTTAAAAAATAAAAATTATTTATTTATAATAATTATAAATATATAAATTTATAAATATTGTAAATATACATTTATAAATATATTTATTTACAAATATATTTTTAAAATTATTAGTGGATATATAATCTTAAATACATACATTTTAAAAATGAGTGAAATTGAATAATTCAAAATGAGTACACTTTAAAAATATTGAAAAAAAAGATAAGTTTTATTAATTAAATATAAATTATTAAAAAATATTGATATATATATATATATATATTGAGGTAATAAGAATACATATTGAAAATACTAAAACACAGTAAATAAATATATATAAATAAATAATAGAAAATGATCAAATTCAAAAATAAAATAAAAAACAAAAAAAATATTAAAAATGAATTCCCTAACTCTAATAGTATTAAAAATAAATAAATAAAATTGATCAATTAAAAACATAATATATTAAATGTATCATATTATAATGAAATTCTAAAATATACTGAAATTTGAATAAATTACATAAATATTAGGTGTATGTGTTTCAATATATTTCGTAAATATATTTGTGTGTGCATTTGTATGTAAAACTACATTAATTAAATATATATATGTACATAAAATCAATGTAACACACAACATTTGATATATGTCTAATAAAAAAATCAAACAATATTAAAAATGAATAAGACATTAATATGTTTTTAATTAAGATTTTATTCATTTTATATATATATATATTTAATATATATTATTTATTACTATTTATAATTAATATATATATATATATATATATTGTACTTATTCATTTTTATTAATAATTTTTTAATCAATAAATTTTTAAATAATTTTATTATTTATTCATTTTTAATTTTTTTGTTTAATTATATATTCATTTATATATCTATATTTAATATATACTATTTATCAATATTTACAATCTATATATATGTATATTAAATTTATTCATTTTTATCAATAATTATTTAATTAATAAAATGTTTAATATTTTTATTAATTTAATCATTTTAAATTTTATTTTTTTAATTATTTTATTTTATTCATTTTACATATCTATATATTTAATATATAATATTTATTAATTTTTAAAATTTATATATATGTATTTTTAATGTATTCATTTTTAACAATAATTATTTAATTAATGAAGTTGTTATTTTTTTTAATTTTATTTGTTTAATTATTTAATTTTATTATGGACCTTTATCAGAGCACTGATAAAGGTTAAAATTTATCAGCACTTTAATTTTAGCACTCATAAAGTGTACTTTTTATCAGTGATGAAAATAAAGTGATGATAAAGGTCTCACCTTATTAGTGCTTATTTTAGCAATGATAAAGATAGACTTTGTCAGCGCATTTTTCTAGAATTGATAAATTCCGGCGCTGTTAAAGGCACATTTTGTAGTAGTGTAGATCTAGGATTACGATATCTTGAATTTTTTAATCTCGATTTAGGGTATTAGATCTGAATCCCAATCTACATCCTTGTGCCTCTCAATTTTGAAGAATTTTGTTGGGTGATCGATCATCAACCTTTGAGGTTGGTGGTCTACAATTCAAATCCCATAGTCTTGAATTTGTTTATGTGTATGAAATTTTAAGTTTGATAGGGCTGCTTAGAAATTGTAATTCCTAGGTTAAATTAATTAATGTGGTTAATTAATTAATTGGGAATTTGGGGGATTTGATTAAATAATGAATTGTGGGAATTAGTGATAATTAATTGTAAAATTAATTTTTATATTTGAGGATTGTGATTTTTATAATTAATTGTAGAATTAATTATAATATTTTAATGTCATAAATAGAGATAATTAATTAAAGAGTTAATTATGAGATATTGGGGTTATTACTTGATATAATTAATTATAGAATTAATTATGCAATATTGAAATGGTTGACTTGAGATAATTAATTGATGAATTAATTATTTAATTAATGACCTGATGTACTTAATTAATTGGAGAATTAATTAAGGGTATTTATGTGACAAAAATATTGTCTAATTAGTAATGAGATTAATGTTGAATACTTAATTGATGAATTAATTATGTGTAAAATAATGGGAACATGATCATTCTAAATTGAAAGTATAAATGGTAACATGGTCATTATAATTATGAGTAAAGGAATGGGAACATGGTTATTCAATTGAGAAGTATAAATGGTAACATGGTCATTGCACTTATGAATAAAGGGATGGGGACATGGTCATTCAATTGAGAAGTATAAATGGAAACATGGTCATTATACTCATGAGTAAATAAATGGTAACATGGTAAATTTATTGAGAAGTAAGTATTAATATTGGTAAAGTGGGAAATCAAGTATGAAACTAAATAATGGTAATAAGAGTAATCCGAGATTTTCCCTCACTTGAGAATACTTCGGGCTCCAGCATGATCCGAAGTGGGTATTGAGATATGATATCACCTTTGAATAATTTGAGCTCCGGCATGATTCGAAGTAGGTATTAAGATAGGACATTACCTAGGGACACTTCGGGCTCCAGCATGAGCTGAAGTTGGAATTAAGGTACGAGTGTCCTTGGGAACCCTGGAGTGTATGTGATTAAATGAAGATTAATTGTATAATGTGATAAATATTTAATTATGTATTCTAATTATTTATTTATACAACTTGATATACTGTTTGTTGACTATTTTTGTTTTAGACACCATTGGTGGTGGCGTACTAAGTTGCACTCACACCCTACTCGGGCTGCCTAATCGCTACTCAAAAAGACTTTGTGTTTTATGTATAGGTTAAGGGAAAAGGCCCTAAGTTAGATGGATGAGTTGGGATAGAGCTTGGTTGAGGGAACAAGACATGGTTCAGGACCCACTTGGGAGTCATCGATGTATTTACTTTTGAGTTTCATTTTAGACACTTAACATGTACATTAGCATGAAATGTTTTCTATTTAGTTGGATATTGTATTTCCTATTTTGATTATCAAGAGTTGCTGGTATTATTTGTGATAATATATGATCCTCTATTGTTATTTATTTCCACTGGTGTTTTACTCTAATAAAATAGGGTATAGTCTCCCCATGATTGACTTATAATACCCCCACTACTAGTTGGTAGCCTCTAGTGTATGGGGAGGCATGCTTGAGGTCATGTGACTGGCCGGCTCAGGGCATTGGTGTGTGGTACCTGGGTTCAAACGTTACAAAATAGTATTAGATCTCTGGTTTTCTTTTCTTCTTCTTTTGTCTTACTATTTAGTAAAGGTATACAAGAGACTAGGAAGAGTCGGGGCTTGGTAATGAGCTCATGCATGAGAGTTTAAGACCCATGTATGGGGGAAAACCCAAGTACTCAGGGTGGGATTATTGTTATTTATGTTTGCTATTACGGTTGGATATTATTTCACCTTGGGTAACACACTTATTGTGTGGTGTGATTATTGTTTCTAAAAATTATTGAGAATTGAATCATGGACTGGTGTGGCATGAGATTTGAGTATGCATGAATCATTCTAGGTACTTAAGATTATTTTTGTGACATGCATCATTTTAGGCACGCATAAGAAAAAAGTTTATGGGTAAGTTATTGAACTTTAAATGTTTTCTTTTCTTATGAAATTGAATTGAAAATTGTGCCTCATATGAAATTGAACATTGTAAAATAATTCAATACGAGAATAAATGGTTGTCTAATGTAAAAAAAATTGAACAATGAGAATAATAATACCCTTTGATAACCAATACCTAGGTGTAGTATAGTTAAGGATAGTGTTAGCACCTTGGTTTTGACCACCTGGAAAGATTTGGGGAAATAATTATTGTGACTTGCTATGATTTTACTCTAATTAAATTATGTTAAAGATGTGTTATGATTCATAAGACATGCGTTTAGAATTATATATGTTATTCCTCCAGGAAAAAACTTGTTGAGAGGATGACTGGGGGGTATGGCTATGAATGATCCTCTAGTAATAGAATGTAAGGCACCAATCGTGCCGGGTGAGTTAAAAGGGGATCAGTTCTGAGAGAACTTTTCTTGCTTCTGGAAATTTATGGGAAGAGACCTGAGGTAGGTTGAGAAGAGAATGTCTGAACTGATAAGGGAGTTTCTGTTGAAGCACCCTCTAACTTTCACTAGAGAGGGTGTAATTGAGGGAGTTGGGTTCTTGGTTGAATCCATTGAGATGATACTTGACCATATAGAGACTCCATCAAATAGGAGGGTCAAGTTGGATACTTATATGCTATGAGGATCAGCGAAGCGCTGGTGTGACATTCAATCATGTATTGGAAATATGGATGGCATGTTGTAGAAGGATTCTTGGATAAGTTCTTGGAGAACTTATACCCAGAGACACTGAGGTAGGAGAAACAATAGAGTTCATGTAGCTGACTCAAGGGAGCATGTTCATGATGGAATATTCTGAACACTTTATAGATTTTTAGTGTTTTTATCCATTTTTGAAAAGAGATGAGACAACTATGATGAGGTGTTTTCAAGATGGACTTAAGTGCAAGATTAAGTCCCAAGTCAACCTATTTAAGTTAAACAAGTTTTCTGAGGTGGTGGATGAGGCTCTCACATATGAGGGGAACATGAAGAAGGCTTCTAGTGATAGATATATGGTTGCTACTAGATGATCAGAAGGTGTGACTTCCGAGATCAAGAAGTGTCGTTATAAGAACTTTAGCCAGGGCAGTAGAAATAAGAGTACCCAAATAGTGGGATCAGTTACAAAAGACATTGCTGGAGTGATCTGTCATCAGTGTGGTAGGATATTCCATTACTGTAAAGACTATCCCCAACCTCTAGTAGAGTTCTGGTCTTGATAGAATATGGTACACCTATGAAATTTCTACAGGTCACAGTGATACACAATTAGTGAGGGTGCAGCTAGACAAAGTCAGAGTGTGGGAAGGGGATCTTCTACACCTCATCATACTGGTAGTTGGAGTTCTACTGGACAAGGTGGAATAGGCAGTGGATGTTTTAAAGACCTGTAAAATTCAAGGGAATTTTTTTCTTAATTTTATTTGTAATTTTACAAGAACGTGGTTTCTGACGGCACCTGATTCCGAGGCCCGGAGTGCCCAGAATCAATTTTCCAAAGTTTGGCTCGGGTACGTTCAGTGAACGAACGAGCGGGAATTTCTAACTTTTGAACCGGTGCCCGGAATCAAATTCCGAGGGCACCGATGAACTCGCAGCGCCGATATTCTCTTAAGGATACCTTTTCTGAGGTTGCGTTTATTGCAGGTTGAGAGTTAGTTTTTGGGAGTTTAGAATAAGTTAAATAAAAATTGTGGAATACAATTTTTTTAACTTGTTGGTTAACTTCTCCAAAAGGGAGTTAGAGGTGGGACCCACATCCACATAACCTCCCTTGGGAGGATTAAGTGTGGTGGGGCCCACACGAAGCATAACTCTTCATCTTCTCTTTTTAAACTCCCAATAACCCCTCTTTAATTAACTTGACAAGTTGGGTTATTAAATGGGTGGAGTTGTTTATTTTCAAACCTTTGAATTTCAAAATGGTTTGGTTGGGTAAATAAAATAAGACCTTAGATTATTTTTATTTGGGTTAGAATTCTCTAGACAATCTTGAGAGAATTTGGAGCCTTCTTTTTCTTCTTCAAGCTTTGACGAAGAACGCGAAGAACCTTCAAACATCGATGAAGAACGCCACGTTCTCGGGAATCGTCTTCCGCGACGCCATACCCGCGACACCAACGACGTATTCTTATGCGTCATATCTTCCGCGACGATTTCCCGCGATGAAATCGTCATCAAAGAACTTTGAATCCTCGCTTCACGACATCGACGTCCTTCTTCCGTGACGCCGACCACCGCGACGCGTCTTCCGCGGGTCGTTGACGATCATCGTTCTTGAAACCGAGGTAGGGGTTTGTTGTTGATTATTTATTTATTCTCGTTCTTGGTTCTGGCATGACAAACTTGAGGAAAAATGTTTATGTGATATCGTCTAACGAGAGGGGGGGGGGACCGCACAAACACGGCCGAATCCCCCCTCCTTTGTTCTTGATTATTATTATTTTCTTGTGGATGAACGAGATGGCGTGGTGCCGTCGCACCACGCGGGAATCACACGGAAAATATTGCACGGCGTCGTCGCACCGCGCCGTGGAAGATTATCATGAACGCGACGCCGTCACGCCGCGTCGAAGGAAACCAAAGGCGCCGCGGCCGGAGCGGGGCCGCGGCGGAGGGGCGCGGTGTCGTCGCACCGCGCCGGACGACGAAGGCCGCGGCCGGTTCCGGGCCGCGGAGGAACGAGAAGACCGGCGGCTAGCCGTGCCGCCGGTGTCGGAAGCCGGAAAGGGCACCGGCCGGCTAGGTCGGGCCGGCCGGAAGGGAGAAGAACCGGGGGAATTAATTCCCCCGGCTGGCCAAAACCGGCCCCCCATAATGGGGGGGGGGGGGGCGCGGTTACACCAAGGGGGGGCAGCCCCCCCCCGTTTTTCTCAAAGGCAGGCCCCCACGAGGGGGGCCATTTGATCCAAGGCGCGGCTTTCAGCCGCGCCGCCAGCAGAGGAGGCGGGGGCTTTGCCCCCCGCGCGTGGCACCCGAGCGGCGCCCCGGTCGCGCCGCCGCGCCGGACCGCACCACCGTGCCGGGCCGCACCGCCGCGCCGGACCGCGCCGCCCGCCGGTCCGGGTCGGACCTGGGTCGGTTCGACCCGGTTCGGGCCGACCCAGGGGGGGGGGGGGGGGTCGGGCCGGGTCGGCCCGGACCCGGACCCCCCGTTTTCGAATCGACTTCGGTCTTTTGCCCATAACTTGAGCTACGGACCTCCGTTTGACGAACCGTCAGCGGAGATGTGATCCTTGGATCGAGATGGTCGATTCGGTATATCGCACTCAAAGTTTTGGAATACTTTGAGTTCGGCCGGGTTGGTTCGTACACAAAACCAACCGGGCCTTCGGAGCGGAAACGCTCATATCTTGAACTACGGACGTCCGATTGATGTACCATCAGCTTTGTTTTGTTCCTCTTAGTGAGAAAAATCTTTTGGCATACTCCGCCCGAGGTTTGGACGCAGGTGGAGTACGGTCGGGTTGGTTTTGCCTTAAAAACCAACCGGGCCCCTGGGACGAAAAAGCCAATAACTCTCAGACCGGGCGTCCGATTGACGCGCCGTCTGTTGCGTTGAGTTCCTATTGACGATACGGAACTTTTGGAAACATCAACTCTGGACTGTGTGATGGTTGATGTATCAGCCTCTCGGCTCGTGGAGTAGACCCTCCCGAACGAGCTTGCTATGTGTGGGAACCCTAGTGCTGGCTGTGACTGTGACTGCTACTGCTACTGCTACTACTACTGTGACTGCGACGACGACAGTACATAGATCCTTGGTGGATTCGACGACGACTACATCACTCAGCGATCCTACGTGGATCAGTGCTACAGAACCTGTGTGGGCCCGATCCTGTGTGGGTCCGATCCTGTGTGGGTCCGATCCTGTGCGGGTCATTGCGCTCAGCGGTCCTGTGTGAACCAGCGCCTACAGGTCCTGTGTGGGCCCGATCCTGTGTGGGTCTTTGCGGGGGTTAGTTACCTATCGATCCTTCGTGGGTCCGAGGACTTAGATGGATCAGAGATCATCTTTATCGTCCTTTGAAGAAGTATACCTCTGTGAGTTGAATCTTGTTGCTTTCCTGTGTGGATTGTGTTGTGCTATCCTATGTGGATTTCGTTTTGCTTTCCTGTGTGGAATACGTATACTTTCCTGTGTGGACTGAGTTGTACTTGGGCTCGGAGGTTGGAGCGTATTGGAATTGACGACTTAGGTATATGTATGGGCATATACCTAAGCAGTGTCGGTTGTTACTTCGTGTTTGTATCTCACCTTTGTGGTTTATCCTTTGTGGATTTTGGGAGACCTTTAGGGGTCTCGGGGTCCCTACTGAGTAGCTTATACTCACCCCTGCATGGGCTATGCCCGCACTACGTTGTGTTGGTTGCAAATGACGGACAACGTTGATCATGGTTGAGGCTTGCAGAGCAGGACGGTACCTGGAGGTGGACCACTGGGCAGGACGTACTCGGAGCGGACGGTGGGACCCGTGGAGCAGTGGAGCTATCTATACCCACCCTTCAGGTGGGATTTCCAGTGGACAGCTCGGTGTAGCGGATTTTACTTTATAGTTGCTGTTTTCCCTTTCGAGTTGTACTTTACTTACAGTTTGTGTTTGTATACTGGCCCATTTACTTTTCCGCACTTTCAGTTGTACTATGTTTTTACTTAGTGTTTACTTTTCCGCTTGCTTACTCTGTGGTGTTTGTTTACTTTTCAAAGGCAATGCCTTCCCTTTTTACTGGGAATTACGCCTTGGTGCTAGTCGCCAGCCCCTGGCCTATGGAAGGCGGGCTTGGGGTAGTCACAACATGGGCCCCGAGGGCGGGTCGTGACAAATTGGTATCAAAGGAGTTCGGTTCTACCACAAACTCTGATCTTTTCTATGTGAAGCAATAATGTTTAGCGTATTGAGTGTGGTTATCAGTCCAGGGAATCCAGTGTTGGTGTGGCGGCCGACGTATCCGTACACCAGGACCCTGACTTCTGATTTTCAACTTAATGCACGAAAAAATTGATTGTGTGTGTGTTTCAAAGTTTTCTTTGTGATTAATTTATATCAGCTCACCAGGTATACTGTTCTGACCGTGGTGCACCTGTTTCATTTTCAGGATGGCCCCACAACGGCAGCCATCTAGGGTTCCGAGAGTCGAGCGTGACGACAGCCCACCGAGCGACGAGGCCTTGGTGCAGGGCCCTTTGTCAGCAGTGGCACCGGCGGTAGCACTACCCGCCGAGCCACCGATGCTTCCAGCACCAGCCGCTGACGATGCACGTCGCCTTGGAGCTCTGCACGAGTTCCATCACCAGCGACCGCCTAGGTTCCATGGGGAGACGGACCCCCAGGCATCAGAGGACTGGCTGGAGGCAGTGGTATGAGTTTTTAGGCCAGTGAGGACACCTGCAGACCTCATGGTGATCCTCGCTGCGAGCCTACTGCACAAAGCAGCGGGCCGATGGTGGAGCTTGATGCTCCAGGTGCATGATGAGGCATCTCTACTATGGACGGACTTTGAGAGCCTCTTCCGCTCAGAGTTCGTCCCAGCCACCCTTCGTGCGGTGCGTATCCAATAGCTTCTTCAGCTGCGGCAGGGCAGCATGACGGTCGCTCAGTACTCGGTGAGATTTACTGATCTCTCGCGCTACTCGACCGACATGGTACGAGACCCATTCTTCCGGGACCGGACCTTCGAGCAGGGTTTGAGACACGAGATCAGGGCATCGCTGATCTCCCTCAGCATACTGACTCAGACAGGAGTACTGGAGCGGGCCCTTTTGATCGAGAGTTTCCTTGCTGAGTCTACACCAGCGCCGAGACCAACCGCAGGGCGGTACGTGGCAGAGTCATCTGCAGCAGGCAGACCAGACCTTCAGGCAGACGACCTCAGGACACTGGCTCAGCACTGTGGGGCACACAGCGAGGAGCCAGTCTTTCGAGAGGTAGGCAGTGCTACTCGTGCAGCGGGCAGGGCCACATGGCTCGTGACTACCCGACCCGCCGTGCCGAGGAGCAGCAGACGGTTGAGGGACCACCGAGGCAGAGGTAGAGGGTCTACCGTGGCGGTCCGCAGGGAGGAGGCGGACGAGACAGAGGAGCTGGCCGAGCAGCAGGTGGTGGGCGACGCTTTGAGGCTCTTCCACCACCACCACCAGGAGGTCCACCCCGACCACAGGGAGTAGGCGGGCAGAGACAGGCACAGCTCCAGGCAGCAGAGGCCTACGACCACGGTGCACCCGAGATGATTCGAGGTACTATCTGTGTCTATTCCACCCTTGCTGCAGTACTTATAGACACATGAGCAAGTCACTCTTTCATAGCCGCTTCCCTTGTTCGGAGCTCAGAGATTCCGACAGAGCCGTTGGCTCGATCCTTACGGCTAGAGACTCCTACGGGAGCAGAATTGACGATTACGCACTGGTGCCGACAGTGTGAGATTACTATAGGAGGCAAGAGCTTCGGCTGGGATCTTCTTGTAGCAGCGTCGAGGCCTTACGACGTCATCTTGGGCATGGATTGGTTATCTACGGTCTATGCGCAGATTGACTGTTTTAGGCGCAAGGTGCGATGTGTACGCACCGACGGGAGCAGGTTCACCTTCACCGGTGAGAAGGGAGCCTTTACAGCACAGGATGGACTTCCGTGGAGGAGAGGACAGCCCATCACTCATCAGTTGGCTAGCCTCATCCTTGGAGCAGTTGACGTGCGGAGTCCTGGTTTTCCTGCAGTGGTGGATCAGTTTGCGGACGTTTTTCCCGATGACGTTCCAGGGCTACCTCCTTGCAGAGAGGTAGACTTTTATATTGACCTGTACCTCGGGACAGCCCCGATATCCACTCCAACATATCGGATGGCCCCCTCCGAGCTTTGAGAGCTACGGGTACAGTTGGAGGACTTGCAGGGAAAGGGGTTCATCCGACCCAGTGTTTCACCCTGGGCTTCCCCGATATTGTTCGCCAAGAAGGCGGACGGAAGCTTGCGACTTTGTGTTGACTATCGTCACCTGAACCAGGTGACAGTGAGGAACAAGTATCCGCTACCAAGGATTGATGGCCTCTTTTATCAGCTCAAGGGAGCACGGTGGTTCTCGAAGATAGACCTCAGGTTAGGCTATCATCAGCTCAGAGTCAGAGATGAGGACGTGAAGAAGACGACCTTCAGATGTCGGTATGACCACTATGAGTTCTTGGTTATGCCTTTCGGCGTAACCAATGCTCCAGCAGTGTTCATGGCCCTCATGAACATGATCTTTCATCCATACCTTGATCGGTTTGTTGTGGTCTTTATCGACGACATTCTGATTTACTCTACGACTGAGGAGGAGCACGCCTATCACTTGCGTGTTGTACTAGACACACTCCGAGAGCACCATCTTTATGGTAAGCTCTCGAAGTGCCAGTTCTGGATACATGAGGTCCACTTCTTGGGACATGTTATCTTTGAGGCGGGAGTTGCAGTAGATCCTGTGAAGATCGAGGCTGTGTTATCATGGGAGCCACCCAGGAGCGTGACTGAGGTTCGGAGTTTCTTGGGACTAGCTGGATACTATCAAAGATTCGTGCCAGACTTCTCTAGAGTTGCGGCACCACTCACAGCTTTGACGAAGAAGGGTAAACCCTTCGTGTGGTCAGACAGATGTCAGCAGATCTTCTAGGAGCTGAGACAGAGATTGACCAGCGCACCTATCTTGAGGTTTCCTGAGGAGGGAGTAGGGTACGTAGTCTACTGCGATGCATCAGGGACCGGACTCGGATGTGTTCTGATGCAGGAGCGGGCAGTGATCGCCTATGGATCACGTCAGTTGAGGCCTCATGAGCAGAACTACGCTACCCATGACCTGGAGTTAGCAGCAGTGGTCTTCGCTCTGAAGACATGGTGACATTACCTGATGGGCGAGTGCTTTACAGTCTTTTCTGATCATCAGAGTCTCAGGTATATCTTCTCGCAGAAGGACCTGAACCTGAGACAACGACGATGGCTCGAGTTCCTCCAGGACTATGACTTTGAGATATTCTATACTCCTAGGAAGGGGAACGTAGTAGCCGATGCCCTCAGCAGGAGGACGGTCATTCAGCTACTTGAGGAGGCGACGGAGCAGCTAGCCTCTTTGCAGATATCCTTCGTGGATAGAGATGGAGAAGCCTTCCTCCAGTCTCTCACAGTCACCCCTCCACTACTGCAGCGGTTCAGAGAGGTACAACGTGAGGACGCTGACTGTGAGACACGGCGTGCACAGATATCCTTGGGACAGGCACCTGATGGTTTCTCCCTTGTAGCAGAGCACGACATCCTTTTCAGAGGACGTACCATGATACCCGTCGCTTTGCGAGAGGAGGTGCTGAGAGAGTTTCACACTTCTCCTTTGGCGGTACATCTTGGAGTGGCGAAGATGTACCAGGATCTCAGGCGACAAAACTGGTGGCCGGGCATGAAGAAGGCTGTAACAGAGTTCGTTTCTCGATGCCTCACCTGCCATCAGGTGAACGCAGAGCATCAGGTACCAGCAGGCTTGGTACAGCCCTTGGAGGTCCCGGAGTGGAAGTGGGATGGGATATCTATGGACTTCATGACTGGACTTCCATGCACTTCCAGAGGTCACGACTCTATCTGGGTGATTGTTGACCGACTCACCATGTCGGCACACTTCTTACCCATCAGAGAGCAGGGCTCAGTGGAGAGCTTGGGACATCTCTACATTCAGGAGATTGTGCGGATCCACGACGTTCCATCATCTATCGTCTCCGATCGAGATGCTCGTTTTACTTCCCGGCTTTGGAAGGGGTTACAGGAGGCGTTCGGGACGCAGCTACGTCTGAGCACAGCCTTTCACCCTCAGACGGATGGTCAGACGGAGAGGACCATCCAGACTCTCAAGGACATGCTCCGCGCATGTGTCCTTGACTTTGGTCGTAGCTGGGAGGAACACCTACCCTTGTTGGAGTTTGCATACAACAACAGCTACCACTCCACCATCGGGATGGCACCGTACGAGGCGTTGTACGACCGACCTTGTAGATCTCCTTTGTGCTGGACAGACCCTGGGGCGTCAGCACTTGTGGGACCGGAGATGGTCCAGGCCACGAAAGAGAAGGTCCAGGTCATCCAGGAGCGGATGAGGATAGCTCAGAGCCGACAGAAGTCATGCGCTGACAGGAGGCGGAGGCCACTAGAGTTCGAGGATGGCGACCACGTCTTCTTGCAGGTCTCACCTCGACGTGGTATACGGAGATTTGGCCGAGGTGGAAAGTTATCTCCGCGCTTCATCGGACCCTTCCAGGTCCTCAGCAGGATTGGAGAGGTGGCTTATCGCCTGGATCTACCACCTCAGTTGCACCGGGTGCACGACATCTTCCACGTATCTCAGCTGAGGAGATACGTGCACGACCCGACGCACATCATTGACCATGGTGAACTTGACGTTGACGATGGGGCGACTTTTACGGAGGTCCCGGTGGAGATAGAGGATCGACAGGAGAGGTTCCTACGTGGGCGATCGACTCCTCTTGTACGCATCAGATGGCAGCACGGGAACCTCCAGGAGAGCACATGGGAGCGGGAGGCTCAGATGCGTGCTCAGTACCCTCATTTGTTTCCCTAGTTTTTGATGTATCTTTACGGGGACGTAAATCCCTGAGGTGGGAGTAATGTAAAGACCCATAAAATTAAAGGGAAATTTTTTCTTAATTTTCTTTGGAATTTTACAAGAACTTGGTTTCTGACGGCACCTGATTCCGAGGCCCGGAGTGCCCGGAATCAATTTTCCGAAGTTTGGCTCGGGTACATTTAGTGAACGAACGAGCGGGAATTTCTAACTTCTGAACCGGTGCCGGAAATCAAATTCTGAGGGCACCGATGAACTCGCAGTGCCGATATTCGCTTAAGGATACATTTTCCGAGGTTGTGTTTATTGCAGGTTGAGAGTTAGTTTTTGGGAGTTTAGAATAAGTTAAATAAAAATTGTGGAATACAATTTTTTTTTTAACTTGTTGGTTAACTTCTCCCAAAGGGAGTTAGAGGTGGGACCCACATCCACTTAACCTCCCTTGGGAGGATTAAGTGTGGTGGGGCCCACACGAAGCATAACTCTTCATCTTCTCTTTTTAAACTCCCAATAACCCCTCTTTAATTAACTTGACAAGTTGGGTTATTAAATGGGTGGAGTTGTTTATTTTCAAACCTTTGAATTTCAAAATGGTTTGGTTGGGTAAATAAAATAAGACCTTAGCTTATTTTTATTTGGGTTATAATTCTCTAGACAATCTTGAGAGAATTTGGAGCCTTCTTCTTCTTCTTCTTCTTCAAGCTTTGACGAAGAACGCGAAGAACCTTCGAACATCGATGAAGAACGCCACGTTCTAGGGAATCGTCTTCCGCGACGCCATACCCGCAACACCGACGACGTCTTCTTCCACGTCATCTCTTCCGCGACGATTTCCCGCAACGAAATCGTCGTCAAAGAACTTCGAATCCTCGCTTCACGACATCGACGTCCTTCTTCCGTGACGCCGACCACCGCGACGCGTCTTCCGCGGGTCGTTGATGATCATCGTTCTTGAAACCGAGGTAGGGGTTTGTTGTTGATTATTTATTTATTCTCGTTCTTGGTTCTGGCATGACAAACTTGAGGAAAAATGTTTATGTGATATCATCTAACGAGAGGGGGGGGGGGACCGCACAAACCCGGCCGAATCCCCCCTCCTTTGTTCTTGATTATTATTATTTTCTTGTGGATGAACGAGATGGCGTGGTGTCGTCACACCACATGGGAATCACACAGAAAATATTGCGCGGCGCCGTCGCGTCGCGCCGTGGAAGATTATCATGAACGCGACGCCGTCGCGCCGCGTCGAAGGAAACCAAAGACGCCGCGGCCGGAGCGGGGCCGCGGCGGAGGGGCGCGGTGCCGTCGCACCGCGCCGGACGACGAAGGCCGCGACCGGTTCCGGTCCGCAGTGGAACGAGAAGACCGGCGGCTAGCCGCGCCGCCGGTGTCGGAAGCTGGAAAGGGGACCGGCCTTGCCGGTCCCATTGAGGAAGGACCGGCCGGCCAGGTCGGGCCGGCCGGAAGGGAGAAGAACAGGGGGAATTAATTCCCCCGGCTGGCCAAAACCGGCCCCCCATAATGGGGTGGGGGGGGGGGGTTACACCAAGGGGGGGGGGGCAGCGCCCCCCCGTTTTTCTCAAAGGCAAGCCCCCACGAGGGGGGCCGTTTGATCCAAGGCGCGACTTTCAGTCGCGCCGCCAGCAGAGGAGGCGGGGGCTTTGCCCCCCGCGCGTGGCACCCGAGCGGCGCCCCGGCCGCGCCGCCGCGCCGGACCGCGCCGCCGTGCCAGGCCGCGCCGCCGCACCGCACTGCCGGCCGGGCCGGGTCGGACCCGGGTCGACCCGGTTCGGGCCGACCCAGGGGGGGGTCGGGCAGGGTCGGCCCGGACCCGGACCCCCCGTTTTCGAATCGACTTCAGTCTTTTGCCCATAACTTGAGCTACGGACCTCCGTTTGATGAACCGTCAGTGGAGATGCGATCCTTGGATCAAGACGGTCGATTCGGTATATCGCACTCAAAGTTTCAGAATACTTTGAGTTCGGCCGGGTTGGTTTGTACACAAAACCAACCGGGCCTTCGGAGCCGAAACACTCATATCTTGAACTACGGACGTCCGATTGACGTACCGTCAGCTTTGTTGTGTTCCTCTTAGTGAGACGGATCTTTTGGAATAATCCGCCCGAGGTTTGGACGCAGGTGGAGTACGGTCAGGTTGGTTTTGCCTTAAAAACCAACCGGGCCCCTGGGATGAAAAAGCCAATAACTCTCAGACCGGGCGTCCGATTGACACGCCGTCTGTTGCGTTGAGTTACTGTTGACGATACGGAACTTTTGGAAACATAAACTCTGGACTATGTGACAGTTGTTGTATCAGCCTCTCGGCTCGTGGAGCAGACCCTCTCGAACGAGCTTGCTGTGTGCGGGAACCCTAGTGCTGGCTGTGACTGTGACTGCTACTGCTACTGCTACTACTACTGTGACTGCGACGACGACAGTACAGAGATCTTTGGTGGATTCGACGACGACTACAGCACTCAGCGATCCTACGTGGATCAGTGCTACAGGTCCTGTGTGGGCCCAATCCTGTGTGGGTCCAATCCTATGTGGGTCATTGCGCTCAGCAGTCCTGTGTGAACCAGCACCTACAGGTCCTGTGTGGGCCCGATCCTGTGTGGGTCTTTGCGGGGGTTAGTTACCTATCGATCCTTCGTGGGTCCGACGACTTAGATGGATCAGAGATCATCTTTATCATCCTTCGAAGAAGTATACCTGTGTGAGCTGAATCCTGTTGCTTTCCTGTGTGGATTGTGTTGTGCTATCCTGTGTGGATTTCGTTTTTCTTTCATGTGTGGAATACGTATACTTTCCTGTGTGGACTGAGTTGTACTTGGGCTCGGAGGTTGGAGCGTATTGGAATTGACGACTTAGGTATATGTATGGGCATATACCTAAGCAGTGTCGGTTGTTACTTCGTGTTTGTATCTCACCTTTGTGGTTTATCCTTTGTGGATTTTGGGATACCTTCAGGGGTCTCGGGGTCCCTACTAAGTAGCTTATACTCACCCCTGCACGGGCTATGCCTGCACTACGTTGTGTTGGTTGCAGACGACGGACAGCGTTGATCGTGGTTGAGGCTTGCAGAGCAGGACGGTACCTGGAGGTGGACCACTGGGCGGGACGTACTCGGAGCGGACGGTGGGACCCGTGGAGTAGTGGAGCTATCTGTACCCACCCTTCAGGTGGGATTTCCAGTGGACAACTCGGTGTAGCGGATTTTACTTTACAGTTGCTGTTTTCCCTTTCGAGTTGTACTTTACTTACAGTTTGAGATTGTATACTGGCCCATTTACTTTTCTGCACTTTCAGTTGTACTATGTTTTTACTTAGTGTTTACTTTTCCGCTTGCTTACTCTGTGGTGTTTGTTTACTTTTCAAAGGCAATGCCTTCCCTTTTTACTGGGAATTACGCCTTGGTGCTAGTCGCCAGCCCCTGGCCTATGGAAGGTGGGCTTGGGGTAGTCATGGCACGGGCCCTAAGGGCGGGTCGTGACAGATGTGGTGCTTTTGGGAAAGAGCATCCATATCAGAAGAGTGCTACAACTCAGAGGAGTCAGATGGCATCATAAGGGAGAGGGGCAAGACAATTGCACGCGGTGCAGCCTAAACTTATGGATAGCAAGGATGAACCTTTGATAGTGAGAGGTACTATTCTTGTATCTTCTACATCATCTATTTCCTTATTCTATAATTGTGCCTCTCATACCTTTATATCTATAAAACTTGTTAATGGTTTGATCCTAACAGTAGAGTTTGTGAGCAGTGTAATAATGATAGATACACAGTTGGGAGTGTGGTCTAGAGACATATGTATATTCAAGGAATGTTCTCTTGATGTTGGGAGTATCATTTTCTATGGGATCTCTATATCCTTGATATGTTAGGCTTCTACCTAATTATGGTTATAGACTGGCTAGTCGCATATCAATCCCACATTGATTGTTACCATAGGAGGGTGACATTTACATATCCTAACAGTGACCATTACATTCACTTTAGGGAGTGGGATATCTATGAAGGCTGATTAGGGATAATTAATTAGCAAATGGGAGAGCTTACAGCCTGGGTTTTTAGTCTTTTGGTTGATGACGAAGGTGTGAAACCAGATATTTTTACAATAGTAGTGGAACTATTTCAGGATGTGTTTCTTGAATAATTCTTTGGGCTTCCACTTGAGAGAGATGTAGAATTCACTATTGATCTCATTTCGGGGATTGAGCCAGTATCTATTCCACTATACAAAATGGAATCGATATAGCTTAAAGATCTCAATACTCAACTAGAGTAGTTGGAGGATAGGGGATTTATTCAACCGAGTATGCTACCTTGGGGGTCACCTATGTTGTTTGCAAAGAAGGCTGACGGGAGTTTGCGTCTATGTGTTGATTACTGTAAGTTGAAAAAGATGATTGTAAGAAGAGATATCCTCTTCTGGATATTGACGATATGTTTGAACAGTTGAGAGGATCTTGTGTTTTATCAAATATTGACTTGAGATTGGGGTATCATCAACTGAGGGTTCAGACTTATGATATACCAAGGATTGCTTCCAAAAGTTGGTATGGACTTTATGAGTTCATGATAATTCCTTTTGGGTAGACTAATGCACCAACAATTTTTATGGACTTGATGAACATGATCTTTCACCCGTGCCTAGATCAGTTCATGGTAATGTTCATAGATGACAACTTGGTGTACTCCAATACTCATGACGATCATTCCCAATATCTTGAAATAATCCTGAGTACACTGAGATAGCATTGTATATACGCCAAGATAAGTGTCAGTTTCAGATGGATTATGTACACTTCTTGGGACACATCATCTCAGAGGAAGGCGTTTCAGTAGATCTGGGGAAATTTTAGGCAATGGTTTCTTGGGAGCATCCCAATAACATATTCGATATCTGTATCTTTATCGGGTTAGATGGATATTACTAAAGATTCATCCAGGAATTTTTTTGTTTGGCAGTGCTGCTTTCAGGCTTGACCAAGAAAGGAATAAAGTTTGAATGGTCAGAATCTTGTGAGGAGGCCTTCCAGGAGTTTAATAAGTGTTTGAAATCGACACCAATATTGATCCTACCCATGCCAGGTGAGGATTACATGGTGTATTATGACGTTTATAGGATTGTACTCAAAGCTATGTTGATGTAGGAAGATCGAGTTGTAGTGTATGAGTCTCAGAAGTTGAGGCCACATGAAAGGAACTACCCTACACATGAACTCAAGATAGAATATGTGGTTTATTCTCTGAAGTATTGGCGACATTACCTATTGGGAGAGAAGTTTATAGTTTATATAGATCATAAGATATTAAGGTATATATTCTCATACTGAGACTTTTTTTTCCTCCAAATATTTGTTTTTTTATTTTTTCAAAACCGCTTTATGGCCAAGTGGGAACCACACAATTTCAAATAACTAATTCAAAAATCACAAAAACACTAGACAGAATTCAAAAAATTCATAAGCAGGCTGGGATAAACCAAATTCAAAATTCAAACGAAAAGAGGCATGCCAAAGACTCGGGCCCTGTGAGATGTCAGAATCAACATGCCATCGTCTCGGGCCTTAGACCCTAATACACCTAACCACCCATCATCATCTACTGTGCCATCGGGAACTTTCCGTCGAAGACTATCCACCTCATTGCCAGAACCGCTACATCTATTCCCGCAAAAACAACATCTTCACAGACACTAAAATCAACTTCAACCATCACAAAATGAATCAAATAAACCGTCGTCGCTTCACCCTTGTCATCACCATTGATGTAGACTCCAACGTCGCACTAAAAATTAAAATACACCAACCATAACAACTTCACCACTCGAGAAAAAAACAAGCACTCACAAAATGCCACAAATACCTTCACCGATAGCTTAGAAGAAGAAAAAACGAGCAGATCTGACATACCAGTAACTAACTTCACAAGGATATACCAGCTTAGGTCGCATCAGTAACCTTGATGGCCACTGCACCACAAATCCCAAAACTTTATATATTCCACTGCACTTAATCCGACTAGGATAGGCGCTGAGGAACGAGAGGCCAGATAAGGGATTTGAATGTAGGGCTCCAAACACCACCATCGCCAACGAAGAAAAAATCCATAAGAGAACCGACTCCAGTAGTGCTTGGAAACCCGTCGTCTACCGAACTGCATACCCAAATCCGCTTGGTAACCACCACACCAGTTTTGACTCGGAGAGGCGTAGAGGAACCTATGCACAAACCAGGGTTAGGGCAGTCGAGGGATTCCAAAGCACACAACCTTCAACAGGAAGACCGAAAGAACCATGGGAGTATAACCACAGTAGAGAGAATCAGAGAGGAGAAGAAGAAAAAAGGGGTAACAAAGATGAAGCTAGAGAAGAGAGGAGAGATACTGAGAAGAGGCTCTGAAACCCTAGGTAGAGTATATGCAGTCATTTGATTTTGAGCTAGCATATACACCTAGGAAGTGGAATAATGTTTCTGATGATTTGAGTAGGAAAACTCAGACTTAGATGGTTCAGAAGTCTAGTAATGAGTGGAATAAGATGACTTTACTAGATGTGAGCATGTTGTGGTTCAAAAGGTTCATGATTAGATGACTCTCAAATCAATTGTAGTGGAGTCTATGCTTTTGAGATGGATCATGGACCATCAACATGAGGATGAAGAGTGTTTATCATTTGGGAAATACTTGAAGGTGGGTAGACACCTTTTGACTAGTTGATAGATGAGGATGAGATCATCCACATTAGGACTCAGTTTTTATGTTTCGAACGATTTCTTATTCGGGATGGTGATCGACGTGCCCAATGATCAATCTCTCGGAGGGATGTGCCCCGCTCTATTTCTAGGGTCGAGTACACCGGTATTCTCTTCGAAATGCCCAACGGTTCCATATCCAATGATACATGGACCTGCTTTCCAAAGGCAGGCGCTCACTGGGTGGTTTGGCCAGTGATGCTTAAGAACTCACATTGGTCGAAAGGACGGGAAGTCGGGCTCATCACACCCTTTTTTGGGGGAATTATTTCCTGTTCCGGGACTCTCTTACAGATTTAAGACGTATTCATATGTTCGCGAATCTTTGGTTTATACCCAAGCATAGTATCCACGGATTTCTCCTGGTGATCAATGGTCAGCTGGACGCAGGGGTTCAGAATCATTTATGCCCAAGGTTTACCATCCCTCGTTGGATTAATGACCCCAAGGAGTCTGGACTCATTGAGGCAGCACTAGGAGTGGTGCGGTGAACTGACGTGAAGATAGTCGGATCGACCGGTTGTTGGAATTTAACCTCAGGAAGGCTTCCTATGTACCTTGCCTAGGAGACAGGGATCAAAGTCCACGTAGTTCAAATAGGAGTGTCGGAGAGCTGGCGTGGATGTGTACCCAGAGGTCCGATGGTGATCGGGCTTGAACCTCATGGAGGCTTCCTACATATCCCTGTGTTAGGGAATCAAAGTCCTCATAGTTCGAATAGGAGTGTCGGAGAGCCGACGTGGATGTGGACCCAGAGGTCCGATGGTGATCAGGCTTGAACCTCATCGAGGCTTCCTACGTATCCCTATAGTAGGGAATCAAAGTCCTCGTAGTTCGCATAGGAGTGGACCTAGAGGTTCAATGGTGATTGGGCTTGAATCTCATGGAGGATTCCTACGTTTCTCTGTGGTAAGGAATCAAAGTCCTCGTAGTTCGAATTAGCTTGGGGCTTACACTATGAGGAGGCCCAGAGTAATGGATTGGGTCTTACACTCTGAGGAGGACCATAAGAGAATGTCATGGTCGATGCTTACTCTAAGCCCACGTGAGTCATGCTCGGTGTGAGAAACAAGATGCAGCAGGGACCAGACGATCAAGTCACGAAAGGTGCGTCTGTGGGAAGTGGAGTGGGGCTTACGTAGAGAGGTGGCCCATAAGGTCGGGGCTTACTCCGAGGTGGACGCCCAGGGCGACAAAGCGCAGAGGAAGAGGGACTTGGCCCCAAAGAAGGACGGAGCAAAACCCTTTCCAACTACTCCCTTCCTTAGCCATGATCGTGGGGAAGTACGGAGGTGAATGGGGGATTCCTTCTGATGGGTAGTACACCACACTTCGGGGAGGGGAGAAGTGACCCATTCCTAACAAGTAGAGGGGCAGAAAGGGGGCTCCCAGGCTCGGACTCTGCATTACCGTGGGAATGTGAACCCATGAATGATTTGGGAATCCGCCCAAGGGTCGAAGAAACCCTTTCACCCCTACTTACCGTGGGTATGTGAACTCAAAACGGCACACTAATTCACCTGAATGTTGCATCACACGGGTCCAGTGGCTCTAGTGGAGGCCTCAGCTCGGGGCCGATGAATGGGCCAATGAGGGAACTGCGGAGGATCAGGCCGGACTAGGAGGATTTTATCTAGCTCGTGGAATAGGAACTACCAAGTATCTCGGGGGACACACACATGTATCAGTGGTGGCTCCCTTTATGTAGGGAGGTGCTGCGTGGCTCGAGAGGCCATCTGCGAACCAGGGTGATCCACAGACTGATGGGAATCTCGCAAACCAGGGTGGTTCACGGACTGGAGAGCATCCCACGAACCAGGGTGGTTCACGGCTTCAGGTTCGGCCCGTGTACCAGGGTGGTACGCGGAGGGATCCATGCGAGAAATGGTGGTCGAGGGTGGTGTCGGTTGGGGGTTTTTCGGTCGGGGATTCTCCCGCATAGGAGGGTGCTACGCGGTGCGACAGATCAGAAAAAGGGCATAAACTCCCTGGTCCGTGGGGAGTGCATCCGTGAAGGGTCCATGGTTCGCGGTCTTCTTTTATTTGTTATTTTAAGTTCGTGGTTCACCAAGTTATTATGCTTTTTTGGTTCCTTATTAACTTGCTTCCAACTTCATACCTGTTCTGGTTCGTGGACTGGAACTTCGAAGTTTGCGAAATCCTAAGCTCCTTCCTTCGAAATCCTTCCACCCGAATCTGGTTGATCTCTCCAAATCCTCCTACTCTTCCCCCTCTATCTCCTTTTATAGAGTGGGGAAAGAGATGCATCTGTGGTCATGTATCACCTTTTGCAGAGGCCCATAAGAAAAAACTCGGTTTATAGATGACTTGTTCAATATGCAACTCACGGTGGCATTGAATGCATCTCCCCCGTGAACCAAACGAGATCGGGGAGTGCTTCCCGGCTGTACAGGGTTCTGCCTCCATTCCACGAACGACAGCAGATGCGACTTCGTCCGGTCGACGCGGTCCGCGGTTGGGATGGTTCGTGATGGTGGACCAGGTCAGCGCCTGTTCTACTTCATGCCCGCAGAGGATCTCCACCTCCATTCTGCGAATGACAGCGGTCCGTGGAGGGGGTGCTTTGCAGAACTGGCAGCGTAGCATTTTCATGGGTCCAGTCCGCAGACCGGTTCATCTTGGGCCATCCTTTGAGTTTTCTCCCCACCTTTACCCAATTCTTTGGGGGGGGGGGAATTGGGTATAATCTCCCTTGGATTAAAGGGGATTCTCATTCTTCTTTGAAGATTTTTCAGGACCCTACAAATCCCCCCCATCAGAATGGGGTCTGATCGGAATGAAGAGGAGGCCATTCCGATGCAGATTGGTCCTGAAACATGGATGGTTTGCAGTAGAGGAGTGGACCTGGTAGGGGAGCACACCTATAAATACGGGGGCCCTTCCTTTGTCTTTTATCAGATTCTTCGCGAAACCAGAGCCCTCTCGCTTTTTGTCTCATCGTGCTCCTTCCTTCACAAAACGCTTCATCCGCGAACCAGCTGCCACTTTCGTGAACCATTCCTCGTTCATGGTCGCATTCACCCACGGACCAATCTCCAGCTGCGAACTAACACTTTTAATTAATAAAAAGGTAAGTCACGTTGGGCCACGTAGGAACTTGCTCCGCGGATTTGATGGTCCATGGACTGAAATCTTCCAAATTTTGAAAATTTATTAAGTTTTTTGAATCTTAATTATTTAAATCCGGGATTAGGATTCCATGCAGGAACTTGGTTCGCTTTTTTCTGGCCAACGTTCCATGGGCCAGAGTACTGCGGACCTCTTCCGCGTAGGGTTGGTTCGCGGGATACAATCATCACAAAACACCTTTTGAGGCCTGCTTGGGGAATCATCATGAAGGCTTCTTGACTCCTTTGATTAACCATTTTCTTGGTTTTTATAATTTAGGGAGAAAACATGGTTCCCCCTTGTCCTGCACCCATGCCTGCTGCAGAGCCTCTCTCGACTGGTTCAGGGAGACGTCTAGCTATGATTAGTAGAGCAGAGAGCATCGAAGAGGACCCTAGTCGGTCCATCATTCCCGACGATGGTGTCTTGAAGGACTTTCTCTCTCCTGAGATCTTGGGTTATCCACTATAAAATAGACTTTTGAATTATGGTTTCGGTCTTCAAGATTATGTTTCTATCCCTCCTACATTCTCAGGTCTTCCATCTCTTTACTTGGAAGCATTTCCAAAATGCATTCAGGCGAACCTTACCCCATTGGGGGAGATGAACTCTGATTCTGATCCGAAAGACACTTTCATTTTGAGAGGCTCTTTTTGGACCCAAAGTGATCAGTACACTCAAGACTTATCTCAAGAATATTTTTTTAAGAATTATTCATCTATTGTTAACCTTTCTCGAGTGGATCCTGACACGGGGTGGATTCCTAGGTGGGATCTTCTGTCTGGTGGGATTTTCTCAAATGATTGGACTTGGGCCTTCTGAGTCCATCATCATTGCTAGGAATCTCTGGAGTCACTAGAAGCAGTCAATATGCACTCCATAGTGTGGGCCTCCCAGTTCGCTATTTACCCCCATCTTTGATCCTGCCTGACCTGCTCAGTCGTTGGTGTTCACGCACTAATACTTTCCACCTATCCCATGGTCAAGTTGGCATTAGCTTGTGGGACATCTACCAATTAGGAGGGCTTATGATCATCGGTGAGATGTATGACAGTTTTTTGCCCACTCCTGACATGTGGGACGATGTTGAACAAGTGCCTTCATTGGCGAGGGATCTGTTGGTCTTGGCAGAGCGGTCACTGGGTCAGGCCTTGCACGCCCGCTCTCTTATTCCCTATAGCACCTGGATAAGGTTATTTCTGAACACCACAGGTCCTATGCCGAAGATCAAGTACCCCAGGACTCATCCTTCTCAAAAGTCACGAACCATCTCAGGTTCCTACTGGGCTGTTCTGGAAGTGGGGGACTACCTTTCATGGAAATACGAGGTGCACCCCAGTGTGCCACCTATACTCAGGCTAGTAGGTCTGTTTGCTATGTTCTTGAGTGGGTGGCTATTCCCTTCTTGAGATATTAACTCAGGCATCAGGGATTTCACTTTGATGATGTAATTTGAGTTGGCAGAGGGTCGCCCGGTGAATTTGGTCGTGCCCACTTTGGATCATATTTATGAACTGCTGAGCCACATGAAGGAGGGAGGGTCACCCTACCATCTGAGTAGGCCATTTAAATTCTTATACAGCTGGATAGCAAATCATTGTCGTTGTTATGAGTATTTTCATAACACAGTCATCCTGCTTCCTACCTTTCGTCCTACCGTGCTTAATATAGCCATGGTTCGTTTGAAGTTCCTTAGTTCTGATGAAGTTATCGAGCTTCTAAGTGACTTCTCCCAGTTTTCCTTCACTCCCTACTCTGCCCCTTCTGGCGCCGTGGTTGAAAACCACCAGGGGATCCTAGAGGATCACTCTTAAGTGATTTCACTGAGGGACGGGTTTTTATCCGCACGAATGGAAGGGGTTTGTTTGTGCGAGTGGTATGTCCCATATCATTTTTCTCGCCAATTTGGATGTGTGAAAATCCATGTTTCCCTTCCCCCTCCTCAGGCTCGAGGGCTGCACCCAGCCACTCTCCGTCAATGGTGGTTGATGCTGATGCGGGAGGGATCCGACACAAGCATTCCCTTGCCTGGCATAGAAGCGGATGTCAGCCTCTCCTTGGAGTATGTAAGAATTTGGATAAAATATTATCCTAATGGGATCCTAGGGAAGGATGTATGGAAGATTCCCAAATCAGGAGTCATCGCGGCAGCTATTCCTACCGCACCCTCCTCATCGGCTCTGAGGGAGGACCGATTGATGGCTCGTCGGTCAAAGCGACTCAGGGGATTTCCCTCTCCCAGCCCTTTTGCAGCCAAAGTCCAGATGGACCCAACCTTCTTGGACGTGGATGAGGGTGCCCCTATGGCTTCGGGTCCTAACGAGACAATTCCTGAAGTTTTACTGGCTGATACCGGACTCAACAACTTGATTCCCAAGCCCGAACCGGGGTTAGAAGCTTCAGACCTTCCAGCTTTGGAATCATATTCTAGCATGCACATGTCTGTGCTGATTGTAATGCCAGAATTTGTTCTCATGCTATCCAGTGAGGATACCAAAGATCCTCGTGTCATGGTGGACCACCGAGTAGTGCGCAGGTGGGTCTGGCCCCAGATTTGTGAGATTGTTACCGAAACTCCTCTATTTGAGATGGCAACTAAAACCGAAGCTCTCGGAAAACTCTTCCTGGGTTTGGGGTCAGGTGGCTTTAACTATCGGTAGTTCCATTATCTCGCTTGCCAGGTTGTCATTTCTCGTGAGGAAGTTTCCACTAATGAATGAAAACTTTCTCACCTCGCTGCCTCTCATTGTGGGACCCGATCCTTAGAGGAAGCCATGATAAAGCTCCATCAGCTGATAGCGCAGGAGGCGATCTCTCGAGATCATGCGGACATCCTATCCTCTGAGTTGCATGAATGTGAAGTATGGGAAGCGATGCTGAGGGATAAATTGTCGACTATGACTAGTTGCCTTGAAGTCACCAGGAAAGGGATCAACGATCTCCAAACAACAGTGGAGCATACTCGTATGGTGGCCAAGGTTGAGGCCAGGGAGAAGGCCGTGTTGGAGAAGACTTGCAAGAACCTTCGCCGCACAGTTGTCGATCTGATGGAGAGAGCGAGCCAGGATCCTTTATGACTGTCAGAGCCATTCTTGTACACTCTGTTTTTCTTACCCCTATTCTTCTTTTTTGTGAGGGAGAGACCCCAGCTTGTGGACGTCCTCCCTTTTTGTTCAAACAGAATACAATCTCTATCAATCTTTTTTTGCTGTAAAATTTGATTATTACTAGAAAAATTGTTGTGTAAATAACAACTCACTAAATTAGAATTAATCATAACTCAGGAAAAAAAACTCTAACTTTTTCCCATACCATGGGATCTAGTGAGCATAGTTTGACTATTTCTAGGGTTTTGTAGAAAATCCCCACAAATTTTTTGTCTTTTCTTTTAATACCCTAATTTTTCCTGGGCCCATTTAGTGTGGACCCAGTGGGTATGGCCCGACTTTTTCTTAGGTCGCCCTTTTCGGGTTTTCGGCCAAACAGGCTTTGTGCCTCTTTTTGTGAGCGGTTTAAAGTCCCGCCATCAAGACTATCATTACTGATGTTTTAGGTAGAACAACTTTGACCAGATATGGTGGGGTGAGATCCCCAATGAGGTTTGGTTGATCAAAAGATGTCTTGATACCATTCAGATGCATGTGGGGGGAGTACGTTTAGATTTGAACGACATGCAGAGCATGTTTTAAGGCATGGGAGCCGTATCAGCGTACAAAGGTAAGAGGAGCATCGCCTAAGGAAATCTTGCCTTTGGTAGACGGGCCAGGGGCGATCAATATGCAGAGCCGCTGAGGACATGGTATGCATAGTCATGCAAAGGTGTCCTTATGTCAATGACTCCCTATTTCTGATGGCCTGAGGACTTCATGGAAGTCTGGCTTATGGAAACCACCATGGGTGGATTGGGGAATTACGAAAACCACCAGGGGTGGCTAGGAAAGGGTGTGTGACGTCTGAAAGGGTTTGAGAACATCTGTATTAGTCAGGAGTGTTGACTCGAGGTCTCTATGGAATCAAGGTCTCTGTCCTATGAATTTATCTAGCGTAAAAGAGGGTTGGAGCTTGGTGTAGTTTAAAGTCGTGCAGTTGGGACATCATCTGGAATGGAACGACTTCTCTTGGTTCTCAGTAATCTTTTTAGAGACGTTCCTCCATATTCAGACAGGGTTATGAAAGAGGCTAGTAAACTGTATCTCATAGGGTTTCTGAATCCCAGGATGGACATGAGGGCTTAGGGGACAAGAGGCGTACAGAGAGAAGCATTTCCTAAGTAAATATTTCCTTTGGTAGACAGGTTAGGGGCGATCAATATGCAGAGCCGCTGAGGGCATGGTTTGCATAGTCATGCAAAGGATTCCTTGGGTCAATGATTTCATTCTCCCGATAGACGAGAAACTTCAGGGAAGTTGAAATTCAGGACCACCAGGGGTGGTTTATGAGAGTTAGGCTTTTTTCTGAGTACAGAGTTTGGTTCATGAGGAGAGGGTTCTTGGATATGGGAGAAACATATATGCTAAATTTCTTGAGAATGGGTGAAGTCATCCCTTATCACGATGGTGTGAGATGGTGGTTTGTGCAGGTCTGACCCATGCACTGAGGGATAGAGAAAAGCCTCCGTTCCTTATTGAAGCCATGATAGGTTTGGCCATGCAGTTTAACGTCATGTGGTAAGGACGACTTCCGTGCAGTTTAACGTCATGCGGTAAAGACGAGGAGCATTATTAAAGGATGTTGTGCAGTTTAACGTCATGCAGCGAGGATGGGGGAATTTTTAAACCAGTGAAAATGGTTGTAGTTGAGAGAATTTCCTTGAATGTTTAATTCTTGGTCTTTGGAGCTTTATTCCAGGCATCCAAGATGTTCCGTGAAGTTTAACATCATACGATAAGGATGTAGTTGAAAAGGCCACTCTTGATCAGAATGTAACTGGGCTTGAACATCTCGGCATTCCCAAGACGTGGAGAGGGTTTGATTGGTGTAAATTGTGGTTCCGGGGATTCTTGAATCAGGAGAAATTATATGGGGGCTCTAAGGCCGATAGGCATATGGAGCTAGGAAGAGTACCTCTCGAGGAAATCTTGCCTTTGGTAGACTGGTCAGGGGCTATCAATATGCAGAGCCGCTGAGGGCATGGTATGCATAGTCATGCAAAGGTGTCTATGGGTTGATAACTTTCCACTTCCGATGGCCATGAATGGTTATGAGGATCCACAATTGTCCGGGCCATGAATTCTGTTATCTGGTAAGAAAATATCTGGACATGTCGGGCATATTCGGCCCTGGTTGCTGTTAAATCTTAGAGATCTCCCCGCACTGATTTATCTTACGTGCGGGGGTATACCTTTTCTCTATGCAGTTTAACGTCGTACGGTAAAGATGAAGTACTCCTAGTTTAGCGGTCATAGAGCTCGGACCATTGGGTGACTATTGCTACAGTCACTCGAAGGATAACTGAGTTACCATGCTCTGATATAATCTGAACAGGGTGGGGGATGAAGGTTGTAAACTAAAACTATGAGGTTTCCTGAATCAGGAGATGTGATGTGGGGACTCTGAGGCCGGTAAGCGTACGGAGCTAGGAAGAGTACCACCCGAGGAAATCTTGCCTTTGGTAGACGAGCCAGGGGCTATCAATATGCAGAGCCGCTGAGGGCATGGTATGCATAGTCATGCAAAGGTGTCCCCAGGTCTATGACTTTCCACTTTTGATGGCCATGAATGATTATGAAAACCTGAGATTGCTTATAGTACAGAGTTTGGCATTTGGGGATAATGGTGTCCGAGCATACAAGAAACATCTTCACTGCAATTGTCCGTTGAGTCAAAGTAGCCTAGACTTGGATCGATGTTCGTTGATGCAAGTCGTCATGTGAACCATGGGCGGATACGTAGGCTAACCGGGTAGGGATACCCTGGAAACGTTTGGATGTGAAAAGGGGGACGAACTTGTAAACCACTATGCCATAAATTTCTGGATCGGTAATATGATATGGGGGCTCTGAGGCTGGTAAGCGTACATAGATAGGAAGAGTATCGCCTGAGGAAATCTTGACTTTGGTAGATGGGCCAGGGGATATCAATATGCCGATCCGCTGAGGGCATGGTATGCATAGTCATGAAAAGGTGTCCACGAGTCAATAACTTCCACTTCTGATGGCCATGAATGGTTATGAAGATCCATAATTATCCGGGTCGTGGAGTCTGATGTATGAAGGGGATGCATCCAAATGCACGAAGAGTATTTCCATCTTGTTTCGCCATATATCTTGGGTGAGATGTGATGAAGTCTGTGTAGTTTAATGTCGTGCAGTGTGGACTCGATCCGTGCATTTTAACGTCATGAGGCAAGGATGAAGAATACACCCCGTGTGGGTCTGGTCTGTACACAGGGGAAAAGGGCATTTTTATCTCCTTATCCGTGTAGTTTAATGTCGTACGGTGAGGACGAGGAGTACACCCCGTGCAGTTCTGGTCCATACATGGGGGGGGGAGAGCATTTTTTTTTGAATGGTCGGGCTAGGATACAGAGTCCAGGCGTCACTACGTATCCTGTGAGGGCAAGATTCAAGCCTCACGTAGTTCTTTTAAAGGTGTACACCCCGTGTAGGTCTGGTCCATACACGGGGGAAAGGGTCATTTTTGAAAACTCCTATTTGAGGGGTGGCTAGGCCAAGATGGGGAACCCTGGTGTCACTACGTATCCTGAAAGGACAGGAATCAAGCTATACATAGTTCTCTAGTAAATACACCACGTGCAGGTCTGGTCCGTACACGAGGGGAAGGGGAAATTTTTAAGTTTTATTTGAGCGTGGCTGGGCCAGGGTGGGGAACCCTGGTGTCGCTACGTATCCTACGAGGGCAGGAATCAAGCCTTACATAGTTCTCTAAAATGATTACACCCCGTGCAGGGCTGGTCCATACACGGGGAAAGGGGACATTGTTTTTTAATTTATTCCATTTGGGAGTGGATGGGATAGGGTAGGGGATCCCGACATCGCTACATATCCTATAAAGGTAGGAATAAATCTGTACGTAGTTCTCTTAAATACAATACACCCCGTGTAGGTCTGGTCCATACACGGGGGGAGGGGGAATTTTTAAAACTTCTTTTCTGTGCAGTTTAACATCGTGCGGTGAGGAAAAAATACTCATAGTTTAAGTTCATAGAGTTTGGACCGTTGGGTGCTTGGCAGTTTAACGTCCTGCAACTCGGACGATAACTGCTTTTAGTTATGCCAGTGAGGATGGGATACTCTTAGTTTAGGGTCATAGAGTTTGGATCATTAGGTTCTTGGCAGTTTAACATCCTACAGCTCGGACGAATAACTACTTTTAGTTATCTATGCAAAATACTTCTTTAAGAATCTCGCATTTGTAGGAGCAATGGTGAACTGCCCGTCTATGGAGATCAGGGCATATGATCCGTTGGATTAGACCTTGTGTATAACATATGGACCCTCCCAATTGGGCTCCAACTTCGGAGGTTTCTTTCTGGGTATCATCGGGGTCTGAAGGACCAACACCAATTCTCCCTCTAAGAAGGACCGAAGACAGACCTTTTTATTGAAGGCTCGTGCAATCCGGTTCTGGTATACTTCCAGATGGTGAAAAGTTTGCAACCGCTTCTCGTCCAACTACTCCAATTCACTTAGATACTTTTATAATCGCTCGTCTTTGGATATTTGATCACAAATGGAAACACGGAGCGAGGGTAATTGGAGATCAATGGGCAGGTCCGCTTCCATTCTGTATACTAATGAGTACGGAGTAGCTCAAGTAGCGGTGCAGATTGTGGTTCGATAAGCCCACAATGCATGGAGGATTTTATCTAGCCATGACTTCTTGTATTTTTCCACCATTTTCTGGAGAATGTTGGACAGGGGCTTGTTGAAAGCCTCTATCTGTCTGTTTTCCACTGCGTGGTAGCGGGATGAGTGGTTAGCCTTGATACCGTACTCTTGGTATAATTTCTCCAATTCAGAAGAGTAGAAGTTGGTGTTGTTATCCATCAGTATGGTATGAGGGACACCAAATATGGTGATGATATTGGTTTTCACAAAGCTGACAATGCTTCTTGCCCCGAATTCCTTAAGGGGTATAGCTTCTGCCCATTTGGAAAAGAAGTCGGTTTCTGTGAGGATATACTTCAGCTGTTTGGCTGTGGCGGGAGGATATGGTCCCAATACATCCATTCCCCCAACAACAAATGGTCAGGAGTACTTGTCCTGATGAAGTAACTCTGGGGGTTGGTGTATGAAGTTGGCATGAATTTGGCATGAGTGGCATTTTCTGGTAAAGCGCTCGTAATCTCGTGCCACTGTGGGCCAATAGTACCCAAGCCTTTGGACCTAATGGGAAATCTTGGACCCCGGATGATGTGCTCCACATACTATGGCATGCACTTCAGTCATGATAGTATCGGTTTCTTCCCCATCAATGAATCTGATGAGGATTCTGTTGAGTCCTCGTTTGTAGAGGACCTCTTGCTGACCTGTGCCGCCATATAGGACAAAGTTGATTGCCCTTCTCCGTATTTTCTCTCGTTCAGCCCTGTCTGATAAAAGTTCTCCCCGTTGAAGGTAGTTTTCAATGGGGGTCATCCAACCGGTGGCAGGAGCATATGGCTCAGGGATAGGACTGAATTCATTGATTTCTTCCATCTTGGTCTGAACAAATGGAAATACCATTCGACGATGGGAAATGCTGATTAATGTTTCATCCCGTTCTGGGTCGGCTAGGGCTATGGCCACATTAGCTAATGCATCATCCTGGGCATTCTGAGACCAATGGATATAGGTCAATGTCAGTTCTGTGGAGAATTCTGCCATTAACCCTCAGACATGGTCAAACAGGGGAATCATCTCCTCCTTTTTAATATCATAGTCACCATTGAATTGCTTAATGACCAGTTCTGAGTCACCTTTTACCTTAAGGTGCTATACTTTTGCCTGGAATGAGAGCTCCAGGACTGCAATGAGGGATTGATACTCCGCTTCATTGTTTGTACATCCTTCTAACAGGAGGAAGGAATATGGAAAGACTGCCTTTTACAGGGACATGAGTATTATCCCCAATCCCACCTTGTAAAATTTGGGGTCTTCCATCCTCTTCTCGGTTGGGCATCGGGATGCACCATCGAAGTACATTTCCCATGTTGGTAGCTCCTCTTGAACCACAAAGATGTCTTCATTGGGTAGCTCAATGTCCAGTGCGGCGTTCACTGTTGAAGGGTTCTTTGCCAGAAAATATGCTAACGCCAGGTCTTTGATGGCCTTCTAAGGCACAAAACGGATGTCAAACTATTGCAGGATGACTGCCCATTGGGATAGGCATCTGGTTAGCATCGGGTGGATGAGGATGTACTTTAGCAGGTTATTACACGAGACCAAATGGAATTCATGATGCTGCAGATAATGTCGAAACTTTTTAACTACAAAGACCAAGGTCAAACAACTCTTCTCGATGTTTGAGTATTGACTCTCAACATCAATCATGGTTCAGATGAGGTAATAGAGAATGTTTTCACTACCGGCGTCATTCTTTTGCGTGAGGAAGGTTTCCAGTGACCGCTCTAGGGCCGTCACGTATAGGATGAGAGGTCTTCCTTCAACTGGAGGCATGAGCACCGAAAGGCTTAAGAGTTACCTCTTTAGGCTGTTGAACGCCTCTTGGAAGTCATCTGTCCATTGGTACGTGACTCCCTTCTTCATTAACCTAGTAAAGGGAAAACATTTTCCTGCCAGGTTGGCTATGAACCTCCTGATATAGGCCAGGTGTCCTTGGAATCCCCTCAATTCGGTGAGATTGCGGGGATGTGGTAGGCCGAGGATAGCCTTTGTATTTTTAGGGTCGACTTTGATGCCACGATGGCATACGAAGAAGCCAAGTAATTTCACTGAGGTAACCCCGAAGCTGCACTTCAAGGGGTTTATCTTCAGACTATGTTGTCAAAGTTTGTTGAAGATGGTCTCAAGGTCTGACAGGTGATCTGAGCTCTGTCTAGAATTAACCACCAAATCATCTACGTAACATTCGACGAATCTCCCCAAGAATGGTTTTAAGATATGATGCATGTCACGCTGATATGTGGCGCCAGCGTTCTTGAGACCAAAGGGCATGAACCTGTAGCAGAATAATCCTTGAGGGGATCTGAAGGCAGTGGCCTCTTCATCTTCTCGGTCCATCCTGATTTGATTATTCCAAGAATATCTATCCATGAAGGATAAAGACTCATACCCGACCGTCGCATCGATTAACAACTCGGTTACCGGGACCGGGAAATCGTCTTTCAGAAAATGCTAATTGAGATCTCTGAAATCAATGCAGATGCGAATTTTTCCATTCTTTTTCTTGACGAGGAAAATGTTGGCCAACCATATGGGGTACTGGACCTCCTGAATGAATCCTGCTTTAATGAGCTTATCGACTTCAGCCTCTATTTTGGCAGCATGTGAGGGGTGTGTCCTTATGGAGGCCTATTTATATCCCCAGTGGTCTTCTGGCAGACCTAAGCGGTGCGTTGCCACTTCGGGATCAAGTCCCAGCATTTCCGTGTAATTCCAGGTAAAGACATCCTGGTGTTTCCTTAGGAAGGAAGTATATACCTCATGCTCCTCAGGGGACATGGCTACACTAACAAGAGTGGGCCTCAAGTCTTCCTCGGTACCTAGGTTTATTTACCTGAGATCGTCCACCGTGGTGGAGATACATTACTCAAATGTGGGAGGTGAATCCCTGAGATCTTCCTCCTCTTCTTCTCCCAAATCCTCATCTTCTTGATCCAACGAGGGGAGAGTTTCCAGCTCGGGCTCCTAATAGTTTGAGGGTGAGGCATCGTGGGAATCCCCACTCTAGTATTCGTCCCCAGATTGTAGGTTGGTGGACATTCCCACATTGTCACGCTCGACCTTTATGGCTGAAGTCATGAGGACGACTAAGTTTATGTCCGACCTTGAACCCCTTCTCTCAACATGATTAATGGGCAGTACGTAGTCTCTGCCAAGATGTTTGAGGGGGTCATTAGGAACCATTTACAAACTATTTAGAGTGGGGATCCAGTCGACACCATCGGCCAAAGGCTTCTTCTTCTTTTTCTCATAAAATCTTGCGTCAATGTAGTATGACTCGGAGAGCTTGAAAGGGGCCTTGTCGGCGTACAATGTCCCAATTTTCCCATTGACACCGTACTTAATACACTGGTGGTAGGATGAAGGAATGACCATGTGTTTATGGAGCCATGACCTTCCCAGTAGGGCATTGAATGCTGTGTTCTGCCGGACCACCAGGAATTCTGAGTAGGCCACGAGGTCGCCAAAATGGGTCTTTAGCTTAATTTTTCCCATTGGATTTTGCTCGCTCTTGTCGTAACCCAAAAGAGTTTTGGCTGAGGGTATTAAATCATCCTCACTGTGGCCCAACTTATTGAGTGTCCATAGGGGAAGGAGGTTAACTCCAGAGCCATTGTCAATAAGGAATTTACGGATCTCAACATCATTTAGAATGTTGTACACATATAGTGGTTTGATATGCCCATGCATGATGGCATCTTCATCCTGATCGGTGAAGGAAATCACCGCATTGCATTCAGCCGAGCCAGTCTTTGTCCGGTAAATCTCAGCGGGAGATACCTCATCTTGAAACTCCTAGGGGTTGAGCAGGGCTTCTATAAGTGCCTCCCTAAGGTCTGCTGACAAACTCAAGGCATCTAGGATCGACAGTTTGGCTGGTACCGATGCCAGATGCTTAAGGATATCATATTTCTGCTCCAATGATTGATGCTTCTCCATTGGTGTGAGAGTTTTAGCAGACATCTTAGGATTTGGAATACGTGATGAGGAGGGACCGAATATGGGGTTAGATGCCGATGATGTCCCCAGGTTCTGGGGACTTGGACCGACTGGTCTGTTTGTGTGCACCAGGCGGCTAGACACTTGTTCCTCCTCTGATGGGTACCGTAGAATGATGGGGGTAGAGTGGCTTCTTGTGGAGGTGGAGGGATGTTCTTTCTCCTGCTGAGTCCGTTGAAGGGCTCTCCCATGGGTTTCTGTGATATTGACAGTTTGGGATGAGGTCCAACCGTAGGGTTGGTTTCGGCCACGACTGCACCTCCCTTGGTATCCCCTTCCTCTGTGATTCTTCATCCCGAATCCTCATGTCGGGAACTCAGGTTCATAACCATACCATTCGTCAGGGAATGAATCCATAAAATGGATGACATTGATTGAACCAAATACTGGCTCCTCATCCTCTGACAGGTTAACCTGGTCACTCGTCCCTGATGGTTCCATTTGGTGGGTCAGTGCCAGTGGCGCCAAATTCGAGGGCATGAAATATGACAACGTCAGGGATAACTTTGGCCTCGTCGCAGACTGCTCCTCTTGAACTTGTCTCCTCCCTATTCAATTATGCCTGGATGACCGGGACGTAGAGGGTTGTGAGCCTAATATTGTCGGCTGTGCGGCATCAGCGGATGTTGGTGGCAACACTGGCTGTTGTAGTTGAGCTCAGAGTATGCCCTGGGCTCGATTAATAGTCTTCCAAGTCATCCAGTTATCAAACTTCTGCCCCTTCTTACTGGTGACTTCCTGCCACCCCTCCCCTTTTTCAGAGTCGGTGGTAGAAATATATGTCACATATGTTGGGGGTGGTCTTAGCTTGAACTTCCCAGATTTTACCATCCTTTGTAGGAGGTCTTTGAAAATGAATCATTCCCAAATATTGTGCCCCAACATTCGATGGTAGGGACAATAATCTGGCCTGTCATCGTGACCGACTTCTTCGGGTTTCCTCAGCTCCGGGAGGCAGAGCAAGTTGTAATTCATGGCGGCGATGATGTAGCCACAGACTTGGTCCTCTCGGAACGAGTATACTTTATGTCTTCGCTCCTCAAACTGGTTCCGCTTCGACTCTTTCTGATTGTTTGGCCTGGGCGGAGGTGGCCAATGATATACAGGGGGCCCTTGACGATTTGTTGGAGGCTTGAGCGGTGGAGCATGCACAGGGGATGGATTGAGTGTGACAGAGGATGCTTCAGCTCTAACTGTTCGCTTTGTAGGAGCCTGCGAGGCTATTCGGGACTTTGAATTGGTCCGCTGCAGCTCGATTCTTTGGGCAATGGCCGAGAGATGGCGGAAGCCAGTGGTGCACTCCATCGGTATGAGGGGAGTTCACAGCTCATCTCGAAGATTGTCGATGCATATGGAGAGCAACTCATCTTGAGGCATTGACCTGTTCAGAGAGTTGGTCAAACCTTTACATCTAGCGATGAAATTTGAGACCCTCTCGTTCTCCCTCTGCTTGCAGTTCATGAGGTCGATGATCGTTGTTTTAGGCAACGTTGGGCTGAAGTGGAAGAGGAACTACTGCCGAAGTTCTTCCCAACTTTTTATTGACTGAGCTGGCAGACTCGTATACCAGACTAAGGAGGATCCTTGCAAGGTCCGTACGAAGTATTTGAGTTTCACTTCTTCTTGTTGTTCTGGAGTTCCCATCATAGGGTTTCAATAAGATGCATAGTGCATCAAATTCTATTCTGGATCGCCTGATCCATTGAATATAAGGAATACAGGGCACCCAAAATTGGGTGGAGGTGGTGTATTGCTTACCCAATCTGGGTAGGGATTCCGCTCTGGCTGTATCGGAGTGCGCCGACCTTCCATTACTTCCAATCGATCCATTAGTGCCTCGATGGTGTTGGTGAAACCCTGGTTTACATCCTGTTGGGACCGGTCCTAGGTAGGTGTGGCCCAATGAATTGCTTGAGGATCCAGCTTGTTTGTAACTAGGGGTGCATGTGCCGTTTGTGAACCCTTTGGAGGGTTTAGACGTACGTTCTCCAGTTGCTTCTTGAGTGGAGGGAAGTCTTGATATTTATCCAGTTCTACATTTAGGTAGTTGGACGGGCCAGGCTCCTCGTTGGACGGGAGCCCTGACCGTGCTTCGTTTGTTAGGGAAAACCTTGGTCTTTGAGGTGCACTTACTGGGAGTGCATGATGTGGCTCCTCTCGGGATGCGCTTTTAATAAGACGGTTCCTCTGGAGTAGCTTGAAGTTAAGACACCTCAATTCTTTCATCTCCTCTTCCTGTTGAGCGAACCTCTCTTCGAGCGTAAGTGGCTCGTCTTTATCGAGATAAGGAGGCATGTTAAGGGTGACCGGTCCTTTGTTCTTATCCTTTTTGGAAGCTCACAGGGTGAGTATAGGAAGGTTATCTGAAGGGGAGGCCATGTTTAGAGTGGCCCTCTTATTCCGGGTGTGCACACTTGGTGGTTCTTTGTGGGTTGCAGCCTGATCGAAACCATCGTCTCTCGATCCATCCGGATTTGCATCATTTTCGGTGTCACCCATGGGGTTAGCCTCTATGGCGTTGAAGGATGCATATCGCGGGGCAGAGAATATGTCATCTTCCAAATAGGAAGAGGATCTCTCTCTTCTCTTAATGGTCTTCTTCTTCATGTCTTAGGATGGACTTTGGACCCCTTGACGAAGGGTGACATGGAGATTTCTTTGATACTCCCTTACGGTACGCCTCCCTCTTGGAGGGGATGATGATTCAAATGACATGATAGGGTAGGAACCTCCTCTTCTGACTGTCCTCCCTAGACGAGAGAATACTGATTCTCGTGGGGGAGGTTGTTGTTGAGGAGGTAATAATTCCCCAAACCCTGAGGGCTGGGGTTGTCTCCATTCTTTGGATGTTGAGTCTCTTCCCGTTTTTATTGGTCTTACGGAGGCATTTGTTGTTAAAAATGCCTACAGCCCTGCAGGCTAGGGTTGACCCTGGATTGTGGTGGTGAATGCTGGTATCGTGACCTACCTGATCTCACGTGCCCCCATTTGGGGGTGAACTGGGTTTGGTGCTGAGTTCTTTTGTGAATCAATACCTTCTGGGGAGGTAGGCAATGATTGCTGATTAGACTCTCTTAGACGAGAGGCCTGTTGTATGCTCTCGGTGGCCTGATTTAGGAGTTCCTGAATGGATCGTTCCCATCAGGCCTGACACTTCTGGGACTTACTCAAGGCCTGACTCTGTTGGGTGTGTTGCCTTTCATAAAGAGGGAGACCACTCGATTTCCGTCTTGACGTGATGACGTTGCAAGACACCATGAAGAACAGGTTCTTCTGGGAGGGGAGCAGAGTAAAATGCAAAGCTCCATGTTCCCCCATCCTCTGATATGGACTCCCATCAGATCATCATCAATGAGGCGACGCAAATGGTGCAGCGCATGGAGGCATGCTATCTCCATGTTTCCTTTACGCCTCTCGGGTTGCTTTTGCCGTGCCGACGGAAGTGCTTCCAGGTCAATGTGACGTAGGAGGTCTCCTATTGTCTTGACATGGTCTACATACCCGTCATAGGGAAAAAAGATTGATTTCAGTCTCTGGAGGGTTTTCCATATATTGTGGAAGATTTCATGCACACATTCTTTCGACAACTCTCTGGATATGTCGAATTGAGAGGTGGTCATGGGCCAAAACATAAATGGTATATCATCCCTGGACAGTCGTTTCCTTAGGTGCAACATGTCAGCATACTCCTCCGCTAGTGATTACTCTACCTGGTCAGCCCAACTGAGACGCTCGCCGATAGTGTGGTCGGTGGCAGTGGGAACAGTAGGTGTTGAATTGTCACGTGGGAGATTCCGTGGTGGTTTGGGTAATGAACGTGGCCCCGGAACGTCTCCTGATTAAATAAGGGTGTCTTCAGCGATTGATTGGGAATATGACATGCTTGATCCCATCCTTCTGAGTGCCTCAACATACGAGGGATTTTCTGTGCTTGATTCAATAGAGGGAGGACCTTCCTGTTGATATGATATGTCATTGCGGGGAGGGCCTTCACAATGATGACCGTAATGGAGAGGAATACCATTACTGCTTGACACCTCACTGCATAGAGGAATTTTTGCAGTGTATACCCTAGAGAGGACCTCCAAGGCGTGTCGCAGCAAGGGGAGGCCCTTCGCAAAAAACTGCCATCATGGTGAGGACGACCATAATGGCTTGACATTCGATGTGCATCTTGGGAAGGACCTTCAAGACACACCGCGACAAGGGGATGACCTTCTTTTTTCTTGGAGCCACTGCGGGGAGAACCTTCACAATAGAGGCTGTGGTGGTGAGGACTACCATCACAACTACTGAAATGGAGAGGACTACCATTACAACTTCTGCAGGGAGAATATCTGCGGGGTACACCCTGGGGAGGGCCTTCAGAATGTACCGCAATGAGGGGAAGGCCTTCTCGTTGCTTGACGTCTCTACGGGGAGGACCTTCGTTACCAGGGTGGCGAGGACTACCATTGTGATCTGATGCCCGTCTACGTGAAGTGTCGTTGCAACATAACCCCTGGTGAGGACCTTCAGGGCAAGCTACGACAAGGGGAGGGCCTTCTTGTCGTGATGATACGTCACTATGGGGAGGGCCTCCGTAGTTGCGAATATGATAGATATGACTACTATCATAATTTGTGGTCCCACTGCATGGAGAGTGTTTGAAGCGTATACCATGGGGAGGACATTTAGGGTGGACCAAAGTAAGTGAAGGACCTTATTGCTGCTCGATATTCTGGTCACGTGGAGGGTTTACGTGACTCGCATCAAAAGAGGAGTTATCGTGATCGATCGTTATATGCCCACGGGGGAGACCTCCGCGGGTGCTTTGGGGAGGACCTTCAGAGCTGCTAGTAGCAACATTGTGGGGAGGACCTTCGCAACTGCTACTACCGCTACCATAATATGGTAATGGGTGGGCAGGGTTTTGAGACCTCAATATGAATTTAGCGGCATTGGGAACCCCAGCTTCCAGCAGAGCAGAGTCATGAACCCGCTCTTTATTTTCAGGGTGCCTTCGGCGTGTTCATGGAACTTTCTTGCGGGCAGTGGGGATCGTCTGCTGTTGACAACGGCCTTCACCTTTGGGTCCCTGTCTAATTGGGTCTCGTGATGTTGCCGAGGTACGCCGACGAACATCTTGACTTTTAGCAGGGATATATGCCTGCTCTGGAGCATCCACCATGATGGATGGGTGTCCCCCAGTTGGAACGAGTGAAGCTGCTCGATCCGGTTGCCCTTGCGTCACAGAATATAGCCAGTGAACCTCCTGGGCAGAATCAGGGATGTAGATCCGCTCTGAGGCAGCTATCTCATCTCTTATATGAGTCGTCTCAATTGGGGAGACGGGCTCACGGGCCCGAGTCCTTACTGTTTCTGCTGATGAAATTACACTATGGAAAGTATGCAAGACATGATCTAGGATCGATACCTGCTCCTCCATCATTTCTAGGATATGCAGAGAGACATCTTTGGCTGGAACGGGTATGAAGTCCCATTCTGGTATCAGAGTAGGAATATCCTGCTCTGATCCTACGGTGATCAGTGGGTACTGACAATTCTCTTATGTCAGGGAAGGTGAACGAATCTGCCCCTGGGCCATGATATGCTAGTTTATCTCTCCGTTTCCTGCCACATCGGGATGATGGACTTTACTTGCATCTGCAGGGAACTGGCCCTGCATATGTTGTTTTCCTGCCGTATCAATTCGGTGGACTTTGTTGGCAGGGAGACGTGCCTGCCTATGAGTTGCCGCCACATCTGGATGGTGGACTTTGTTGATTGACACCACATTGGGATGGTAGAATTCAAGAGGATCTGCTAGGAGCTGGTCCTGCAGATGTTGGGTCACCACCACGTCAGGTTGGTGGGCTTCACGACCCTGGGCAGGGAGAGGTGACTGCCAGGTAAGTTCCGTCTTGTGTGAGATACGGGCTTGACGGAGCTCGGCAGGGATGCGCTCTAGCTCATATGATGCTGCCATGTCTGGATGGTGGGATTTAGAGGGGTGAATAGGTGTATGTGCCTCTTCATGATGCGTCTCCGTGACTGGGCAGCAGAGCTCCTCCTCAGGGACAAGGGTGATGACCAGTCCCTGGTTGTAAGTTTTCCGCCCTCGTCGGGCGGTCCGAGGGGCCAGAGCTTAGGGAGTGTGGGCTTGGATCCTCGGGGCTACATCCTCCTGAGCGTGAGGATGTTGATTACCGGTGTGACCGCGATGACGTCTTTTGGCGGGGGACTTGGAGCGGAACCCCCGTTCAGTGAGGATGAAGTCCTCAGCGTCAACCTCATCCGCATCCCTAAGATAAGGGATGCACGCATTGTCCTATTTCGGGGATAGACTCCCAAAACGGTTAGAGACAGCAATATGGGCCATCTGGATCTGCCTTTGCGGCCACTGCTGGGTAGGCGATCGGCGAGTCCTGGTGGATTGGAGGGCGTGCATGGCCGCCTCCACCGTTGAGAGAGTACCGTTCACATGGTACTCTCGGATCAACGCATCCGAGACCCAGCGTTGAAGAAGCTGGGTAGGTGACAGGGTCCTCTGTTGGTGAGGAAGTCTGGTCATTATGTAGTTGGATGCACACACCTATGAGTTCCTTCGTGACGCCATTGGATTGAAGGGAGTTCTGAGTGGTACCTATAAAATATTTTAACAAATACAAACAGAAAACCCATCAAAGCAGTATCTCATGACCCCATGCGTAATTAATGACCTTACCTAGCCCTCCTTGTGAGTATAAAGGGGGCATAGGGTAGGATTAGGTTAAATATGTCATGCTTGGTTAAAGATTCATTTCGGGTTCACCATTTTTTGTTTCGAACCGTTTCTTATTCGGGATGGTGACCGATGCACCCAACGATCGATCTCTCGGAGGGCTGTGCCCCGCTCGATTTCTAAGTTCGAGTACACCGGTATTCACTTTGAAACGCCCAACAGTTCCATATCCAATGATACGTGGACCTGATTTCAAAAGGCAGGCGCTCGCTGGGTGGTTTGGCCAGCGATGCTTAAGAAATCACATTGGTCGAGAGGACGGGAAGTCGGGATCATCACACCCTTTTTGGGGGGAATTATTGCCTGTTCTGGGACTCTTTAATAGATTTAAGATGTATTCATATGTTTGAAAATATTTGGTTTATAGCCAAGCATAGTATCCATAGATTTATCCTGGTGAGCAATGGTCAGCTGGACGTAGGGGTTTAGAATCATTTATGCCCGAGGTTTACCATCCCTCATTAGATTAATGACCATGAGGAGTCTGGAATCATTGAGGGGGCACTAGGAGTGGTGCGGTGAACCACCGTGAAGATAGTCGGATCGACCGGTTGTTGGGATTGAACTGTCACGACCCACATTCACCAAAAGGAGGGAAGGGTCAGCAGATTTTCAGGCCCTTCCTTCTTTAAGTTGAAGGAGAGATAATGACCCCCAATACCCACCTTCAATAGGTCCCGGAGTGGCGACTAGCACCAAGGGTATAGAAATTTCTCACAAATGGAAGGCATTACCCCTTTTTGTTTTATAAGATCGAGAGATGAGATGATGAAACTCAAAAACACCAAGGTAAAAGAAAAGTAAAGAAAAAAATAAACCATTCCCACATGAATGTTCCAAAAGTAAAGCCACAAGTACAAAGGGCGACTACAAAGGTAAGTGCCAAAGAAGAAAAAAACAGCAACTGCAACTACCCCAAAGGTCCGAGCTAGTACGGTCCTGCTCGATCCCCAAAGTCCTCCTGGAAACCTGAAAGCAGTTTTATATACGTAGGGTGAGCATACAAGTACACTCAGTAGGGAAAACCAAAGACTCTCGTTCACAGGTGGGGGAACGTACTAAAGTCCCGTGAGAAAAGAAGTAAACCAAACACCTAACAAGGTAAACTATACACCCAAGCCCAACAAAGGTACACTCCCCAAATAACGAAAGTCAAGTAATATATATAATAAGAGGACATCGATGTTTGGGTACCCCGTGCCACCTTCCCACTGGTTATTGAGACATCCTACGCATCGGACCAATCCCGCCATTCTCACCACAGTCCCACTACCACACCCACCCGCACACACCTGGGCTACAACCACACGCAGTCCCACTACTGAAATCCCGCCCGCACACACTTGGGCCACAACTGTCACACGTAACCACGCCTGCAAACACCTAGGCCATAACCACCACCACCACGCCCGAAGACACCTGGGCCAGAAGATCCGCTGCCACGCCCGAAGACACCTGGGCCTCATCCCGAAGACGCTTGGGAAACCACCTGCCGCACACACCTGGCCAACCCCTACACTACCCCGCCCGAAGGTTCTTGGTCTAATAATGGACCTCAGGCCATCACAGCCTACCCGAAGATACTTGGGCTATCTGGGAAAGGGAGCAGAAAAGGAGCTAAAAACCAGCCACCAAGAATAGTGTTGGGAAAAAACACCCTCCCCCATGAAATGGGGGTGTTCGGCACTAAGTTCTCAACTTGGGTGGGGTGAGAATAAGAAACACAAAGCTACAAGTATATATATATAGATAACAAGCACTCACCCAAAGCTAGGTTTTTCTTCAGACAGCCTACAGATCACAACATCACTCAAGTCCGAGTCACGACTCACGCTAACAACCCATTTGTCCCCTTTCTTATTTCACGTTCAATAATAATGTTTATGTTTAAGCACTACTGGGAAACTAGTAGGAATAGTCATAAGTCTAGGAAAGTAAACAGCCAAACATCAACCAAAACGCCCACACCCGGTTCTCAACAACAGAGAATTCCACCCCAATTCGTGATATAAACAAGCATCCACCTGGTCTTAAAACTCACAACCACCGAATCCATACCAAAAGGGGATCCCATCCCCAATTTCACACAACCACCGAGGGTATAAAAGAACAGGGGATCCCATCCCCTCCCACATCTCCAGCAATCAGCCCGAAAGGAAAACAACCAACTACCACCACTAACACAAGTCAAGGATTTTCAGATTTAAACGACTTAACACACTCCATGATTTCAAATTCCGTGTGTTCTGACCGGGAGTTATCACAGAAGGTTTGACCCTGGTGCTTTCAATTTGTTCAGCCAGATATACGTGATTAACCCATTTCACAGTAGGAGTTCACATTTACAAACAAGCCATTTAAAACATCAACAGGGTTCATTAGTGCACAAACAACGACCACCAACGACCTCGATTTTTAAGAGGCATAAGTCATTACAACTCAACAAGATGGTCATAGAAGAAAAAACATCAAAATATAAGATAGCATCAACAAACATAGCCCCCCTATTTATTTATAGAATTCATTCATTATCTTTAATTAGCTCTGGTTTATCCAATTCTACAGAATCAAAAGCACGCCCACCCCGCATGATACACAAAAGAGATAGGCAAAGGAGAAATTCCCTACTTGTTGATAGATGATCGACGCTTAGGCCAGGCATGGAACTTTACGAATAATGATGCGCTCGATGCACCACAAGCAGTTTTTGAAAATCCGTGATTGAGGAAAGGAGAAACCATGGGTAACCCTTAGTTTATAAGAGCCGCGGACGGTTGAGGTGAGAACGTGTAACTGCGTAAGGCGCAGGGGTCATGGGTTGACCACGCGGCTGGGCAGTTACACACGGAGGTCCCTCGGGATTTTTAGGAATTAATTATGGGCTTTAAATGGTATTAAAAGGAGTAAAAGAATTAATTTATGTCGAAACTTACGTTGCGGGAGCGGAAAAGTTAGGTACTAGAATAAGAACGAAAGGCTCTGCGAGGGGACACGGTGTCACCCTCACGGTGCCACCATCACGGTGCCACCGTCACAGTGTCACCCTCACGGTGCCACCCTCACGGTGCCACTGTCACGGTGCCACTGTCACGGTGTCACCCTCACGGTGCCACCGTCACGGTGCCACCGTCACGGTGTCACCTTCACGGTGCCACTTTTTTGGTGGAACCTCACTTTGGCAAAGTAATGGGCCAGGAGGGTCCGAGCCATTACATTAACCTCAGGGAGGCTTCCTATGTACCCTGCCTAGGAGATAGGGATCAAATTCCACATAGTTCAAATAGGAGTATCGAAGAGCCGACATGGATGTGGACCCAGAGGTCTGATGGTGATCGGGCTTGAACCTCATGGAGGCTTCCTACATATCCCTGTGGTAGGGAATCAAAGTTCTCGTAGTTCGAATAGGAGTGTCGGAGAGCCGACGTGGATGTGGAACCAGAGTTCCAATGGTGATCGGTCTTGAACCTCATGGAGGCTTCCTAAGTATCCTTGTGGTAGGGAATCAAAGTCCTTGTATTTCTCATAGGAGTGTTGGAGAGCCGACATGGATGTGGACCTAGGGGTCCGATGGTGATCAGGCTTGAACCTCATGGAGGCTTCCTATGTATCCCTGTGGTAGGGAATCAAAGTCCTCGTAGTTTTCATTAGCTTGGGGCTTACAGTTTGAGGATACCCAATGTAATGGATTAGGGCTTACACTCTGAGGAGGCCTATAAGATAATGTCATGGTCAATGCTTACTCTAAGCCCACGTGAGTCATGCTCGATGTGAGAAATAAGAGGTAGCATGGACCAGATGATCACGTCGCGAAAGGTGCGTCCGTGGGAAGTGGAGTAGGGCTTACGCAGAGAGGCGGCCCATAAGGTCGGGGCTTACTCCGTGGTGGATGCCCAGGGAGACAAAGCGCAGAGGAAGAGGGACTTGGCCCCAAAGAAGGATGGAGCAACACTCTTTCCCACTACTCCCTTCCTTGGCCATGGCTGTGGGTAAGTACGGAGGTTCATGGGGGATTCCTTATGATGGGTAGTCCTCTACGCCTCGAGGAGGGGATAAGTGCGCTAGTCCTGACAAGTGGAGGGGCAGAAAGGGGGCTCCTGGGCTCGAACTCCGCATTACCGTGAGAATGTGAACCTAGGAATGATTCGGGAATCCGCCCAAGGGTCAGAGAAACCCCTTCTCCCCTGCTTACCATGGTTTTGTGAACTGAAAACGGTGCGCTGATGCACCTGAATGTTACATCACATGGGTCCAGTGACTTTGGTGGAGGCCTCATCTCGGGGCCGATGAATGGACCAATGAGGGAACTACGGAGGATCAGGTCGGACTGGGAGGATTTTATCTGGCTCGGGGAATGGAAACTCCGAAGGATCTCAGGGGCCACACACGTGTATGAGTGGTGGCTCCCTTCGTGTAGGGAGGTGCTATGCGGCTGGAGAGGCTGTCCGCGAACCAGGGTGGTCTGCGGACTCATGGGTATCCCACAAACCAGGGTGGTTTGCGGACTGGCGGGCATCCCGCAAACCAGGGTGGTTCGTATCTTCGGGTTCGGCCCGCGTACCAGGGTGGTACGCAGAGGGATCCATGCGAGCAGTAGCGGTCGAGGGCGGCGCCGGTCTGGGGTTCGTCGGTCGGGGCTTCGCCCACGTAAGAGGGTGCTACGCGGTGCGACAGATCGGAAAAGGGTCATAAACTCCCTGGTCTGTGGGGAGTGCATCCGTGGAGGGGATATGGTTTGCGGTCTTCTTTTCTTTGTTATTTTAAGTTCGTGGTTCACCAAGTTATTATGAATTTTTGGTTCCTTATTAACTCGCATCCATCTTCATACTTGTTCTGGTTTGCGGACTGGAACTTCGTGGTTTGCGAAATCCTAAGCTCTTTCCTTCAAAATCATTCCACCCGAATCTGTTCGATCTCTCCGAATCCTCCTACTCTCACCCCTCCATCTCCTTTTATAGAGTGGTGAAAGAGATGCATCTGTGGTCATGTGACACATTTTGTAGAGGCCCATAAGCGAAAACCCGGTTACGTATGACTTGTTCAATCCGCAACTCATGGGGGCATTGAACACATCTCCCCCGCGAACCAAATGAGCTCAGGGAGTGCTTCGTAGCCGCGCAGGGTTCCACCTCCATTCTGCGAATGACAGCAGAGACGACTTGGGCCGGTCGATGCGGTCTACGACTGGGGCGGTTCGTGATGGTGGACCGGGTCAGCGCCTGTCCTGCTTCGCGCCCGCAGAGGATCTCTGCCTCCATTCCGTGAACGACAGCGGTCCGGGGAGGGGGTGCTTCACAGAACCGGCTGCGTAGTGTTTTCATGGGACCAGTCCACAAACCGGTTCATCATGGGACATCCTTTGAGTTTTCTCCCCACCTTTCCCTAATTCTTTGGGGGGGGGGGAATTGGGTAGAATCTCCCTTTGATTAAATGGGATTCTCATTCCCCTTTGAGGATTTTTCAGGACCCTACATTGTTGTGCCTATGAGCATGTGAGAGAAACTCATGTGTGAATTTAATGCCTTGAAGTAGGAAGTATATCTAGGTGTGACCAAAATGTACCATGTCCTATGATGATAGTTTTGGTGGTTATGAATGAAAAAGGAAATATAAGGTTTCATAACATGATGCTTCACCAATTAGCAGGTGAAGGTAGAGTATCAATGACCTGGAGGTTTGTTGTAGTTGTTGCCCATTATGGAATGGAAGTGGGATGAAGTGACAATATATTTTATAGTGGGTATCCTAACACTACAACAAATGCCGGTCCTAGCGGCGGTTTTTTTCCGGTTTAGCGGCGGTTTAAACCGCCGCTATATTGTGTGGCGGCGGTTTACAAAAACCGCTGCTAAGTTTGGCGTCGGCAATCTATTAGCGGCAGTTTTTTCGATTCCGCGGCGGTTTTAACCGCTGCGAAATTCAGGCATTTGATGCGCCTATTCTGCGGCGGTGAATACCGCCGCTAAATGATTCCCGGTTATTTAGCGGCGGTTAAAACCGCCGCTAAATGCTCACAGGTATGGAATTAGCGGCGGTTTTAACCGCCGCTAAATGTTGAACTGGAAAAAAAAATATGTTGGATCTGCTCCACCACTGCCCTAAATTTTCCAAAACCACAGCCACATCTCACCCATCAGCCCCACATAATATCACATCCACACATATTTGTAATGTAAAACAGCTTACAACATTATTACATCATTACCATTTCATATTTCATCACTAAAAGAATACTACCACAAACCACTACACACAAAAACCAACATCCTCATAATAGTGACCATAACATCTCTTACCATAATAAAAACCAACATTAAAAATGGACACAGGTCACACATGAGTGGTAGTGGTCACACCATGCCTCGGATTGAGGCGGGGTTGACTCGTACACGTCACCAAGGACCCGTGGATCCTTCTCCTAAAGGATGAAGGCAATCCGGATGCATCTGGTCAGATTTACGTAGGTCAGTTGTTGTTTCCAATTAAAGTGGTGTCCATTTTAAACAAGAGAGAGACGCTTTGGGTGGTAGCGGTCACACCGTGCCTCAGATTGAGGCAGGGTTGACTCGTACATGTCACCAAGGACCTGTGGATCGTTCTCCTAAAGAATGAAGGCAATCCGGATGCGTCCGGTCGGATTTCCGTAGGTCAGTTGTTGTTTCCAATTAAAGTGGTGTCCATTTTAAACAAGAGAGCGACCCTTTGGGTGGTAGCAGTCACATCATGCCTCGGATTGAGGCGGAGTTGACTCGTACATGTCACCAACATCCTCATAATAGTGACCATAACATCTCGTATGTCAGTTGTTGATTTCACTTAAAATTAAGTCCATTTTTAACAAAACAGTGACACTGTGAGTGGTGTCGGCCACACCGGGCCTCAGATTGATGCGGTGTTGAATCTTACACGTCACACATGAGTCATTGATTGTTGTGAAAAAGTATCAACGCAATCAGAAGCCATTAGATCGGTTTGGCGTATGTACGTAAAATATTGTCCATTCTAAACTAAATACATACACTTGGAGTGATACCGGTCACACCGCGCCTCTGATTGAGGCGGGGTTGAATCTTACACGTCACATTTTACCCATGGATAGTTGTCCTTAAGTTTCAATAGAATCCCAATGTGTTTGGTCGGTTTTCCGTATGTCAGTTGTTGATTTCACTTAAAATTAAGTCCATTTTTAACAAAATAGTGACACTGTGAGTGGTGTCGGCCACACCGGGCCTCGGATTGATGCGGTGTTGAATCTTACACGTCAAATATAACCCATTAATCGTTGTACTAAAGTTTCAACACAATCTGAAGGCGTTTGGTCGGTTTCCCGTACGTCAGTTGTTGATTTCTCACTTAAAAATAAGTCCATTTTGAACAAAACAGAGGCACTTGGAGTTGTGTCAGCCACAACAGGCCTCAGATTGAGGCGGGGTTGACTCGTACACGTCACATTTGAAGGTGAGTATGCATACACGATATGTCGAAGGGTGATTTTGTGTGTGAATATGTTGGAGAAATGTTAACTCCCGCAATTCTGAAAAGAGTCACTATTTAAAAGAAAGTCACAAGTTTAGATACATCTCAAGATGGTCAGTTTAAAGACATTTTGAGGGACACTACTAAATACATGCTCATATATGCACACATCCCCCACTTTTAGATCGTTTTCTACTACAATGATCTTCCAAACAAGATATGCATTAGAACGCTCATGATACATAGAGAAATTCACTGGCCACCTTCGAGAATGATCTGAAGCACAAACCATGACAACATTATGTTTTTAACTTCATCACCTCAATTGAGAATGTGACACCTTTCAGGACTTGGCGCCATTGTATGTCGTTTCGTCCACTGAATGGGTCTATCCTTTTATTTAATTTTTTTAACTTCAGTCAAATATTCTAGAAAGATGTCGCGGCAGATCCTTCACCATTTTGTTTTGCTGAACATATCATTACATTGTTAAAAAAGAGCAGGGTGTCTTGCATGGGCAATACGTTCCTGTATTGAAGATGATGCACTCCCATTTATTCGAACCCACAAAACCACCCCGCATGAGAAAGCAGGGACTCATATTTTTCTGGAAGGCGGGGAGGAACCCATGCACCTGCCGATGACCGCCGCGCCGTGGGGTGGTTTTGTGGGTTCGAATAAATGGGAGTGCATCATCTTCAATACAGGAACATATTTCCCATGCAAGACACCCTGCTTTTTTTTAACAATGTAATGAGATGTTCAGAAAAACAAAATGGTGAAGGATCTGCCGTGACATCTTTCTAGAATATTTGACTGAAGTTAAAAAAATTAAATAAAAGGATAGACCCATTCAGTGGACGAAACGACATACAATGGAGCCAAGTCCTGAAAGGTGTCACATTCTCAATTGAGGTGCTGAAGTTAAAAACATAATGCTGTCATGGTTTGTGCTTCAGATCATTCTCGATGGTGGCCATTGAATTGCTCTATGTATCATGAGCGTTCTAATGCATATCTTGTTTGGAAGATCATTGTAGTAGACAACGATCTAAAAGTGGGGGATGTGTGCATATCTGAGCATGTATTTAGTAGTGTCCCTCAAAATGTCTTTAAACTGACCATCTCGAGATGTATCTAAATTTGTGACTTTCTTTTAAATAGTGACTCTTTTCAGAACTGTGTGATATGAAGGTATTTTGGAGATTTTACTGGTTCATGCATGATATGAAGGTATTTTGGAGATTTTACTGGTTTTTTTGTCCAAAGGACAAAGAAATGTGGTCCATCATTCTTGCATGTTACCCGTACATGTCACCAAGGACCCGTGGATCCTTCTCCTAAAGGATGAAGGCAATCCGGATGCGTCTGGTCAGATTTACGTAGGTCAGTTTTTGTTTCCAATTAAAGTGGTGTCCATTTTAAACAAGAGAGCGACTCTTTGGGTGGTAGCGGTCACACCGTGCCTCGGATTGAGGCAGGGTTGACTCGTACACGTCACTAAGGACCTGTGGATCGTTCTACTAAAGAATGAAGGCAATCCGGATGCGTCCGGTCAGATTTCCGTAGGTCAGTTGTTGTTTCCAATTAAAGTGGTGTCCATTTTAAACAAGAGAGCGACCCTTTGGGTGGTAGCGGTCACACCGTGCCTCGGATTGAGGCGGAGTTGACTCGTACATGTCACCAAGGACCTGTGGATCGTTCTCCTAAAGGATGAAGGCAATCCGGATGCGTCTGGTTGGAATCTATGTATCCCTTCAGCGACAATGAGTTTGTGTCACCATTGTAATTTTGGTAACTAGGTGAGGTGGTGCTAAGAATTTTGGGCCATGAGTTGTGGAGAGGATTGGAACAAAGGTGTTCCGATTGGCTCTCCACAGGGTAGTATAGTGCCTTATCGATATCCTCTTGTGCGGTGGTATAGTAACATTACCTAAACCTTTAATTTTCATTTGATGTTGATAATAAATAGTTGAGAGATGAACTTTAGTCATTTTTATTAAAAATACACACTATAAACCTATCAATTATCCTTGAGAGATGAACTAGGGTATTAACTAGACCATAAACCAACATTAAAGATATAATCAATTTGACGTGTCATGACAATGTGGTCAGTTCCTATTGGCGAAACCAAGGGGATCGACACTACAATGTAGATTAGGAAACCCTAAGAGTGGGAGAATCCACAATGGGAGATTTCGGAACCATCCTCACAATAAAATACACAAATCAATCACCATTTTCCATGATTAAAATTTCATTTATTCACTTAAAATAGGGAGTTAAATTACCTATATGTTGTTGTCGATGCTTCCCATCATTAAATATCTTAATCACTATTCGATGATAGAAAGTTGACTCAATTTATTTACTTTATTCTATTTTTAGATTAATTATTTGGGAAATACACCTCACCCTATTCATTTGAATGGTCATGGAATAAAATCCCAACCATGAAAACTATAAAAAATACCCCATTAAATCATCATATAATCATTCTATAATCACTGATTAATCATAACACCACTTGTTCACACCAGGCTTCCCCACACTACTAAAATTCTATCACATCAATGTCTGTACTTGTACCCACCAAAATGAAGTGTGAGCTGATCACTAGATGAATTTACCCCCACCCTCTTACATGTTTCTCCATAATTTCTAGATCTCCCACAATATCTCACCCTAGTGGATTTTTATAGACCACTTTACATGGTCAAGATGAAATTTCCCTTGATTTCAACCCCAGATGAACACTCTTACCACATTGATATTTTATTATTATCCCATTATATTATGATATACATATGAATTAAGATCCAAATCAACCAACCTTATCACCTATTTACAAAATCACCACCTTAAATCATTAGTACGAGTGTATCCATTTCCTAGAATTCTTTCCTTACACCCCATCTGTGAATCACCTTGAAAAGGTTTCCTTTTCCCAAAACCCCATTAATATTGAATGTATTTATATTTTTTACTCATATCTTAGTGTATAATTTAGTTATCAAGACTTCCATGCATTCCAACCATGCTTCTAAAAACTTACAATCATCCTAATTTCCTTATGAGTAAAATAATTATGCTAACATGAAATCCCTATCTCAAATGAATGATAAGTATCTTATCAAATGTCACTTTTTCCTAGATTAACTAACCTTTATAAGGATTATTATTGATAACTATCCAATTATTATTTCACCTGGATGAATCATTTTTCCACATTATCCAAATCATCCCAATACTAGGCTGAATATGATATTACCTTGCAACCCCAAATCAATATCCCTATTTTTCAACATCTGAGAATAAATACATATTGAATCAAACCCAAGTCAAGTACCAAATCCCTTAAAAATCCTGTAAAAATAAAAAACACAAATCATCCTAGACATATCATAAGTCCTCACCCCTATCATAGAACTAACCTTCAGTGATAATAACACCCTCACCATAGGTTTCACCAGATGGCCGGGTCTATGGGTACGATTCATGGATCATAAAATTGGTCATTATATCTAGTAAAACCTATAATACAACTTGAAATACATTTAACTTTTATATAAAAATCACAATCAGTCACCCCCATCAATATAAAATAATACCATAAGGATAATCACACTTATATACATCGCATATCTAGTATATTATGAAGTAAAACTCTTAGATCTTGGCCAACTAAGATATCAATGATCAACCTCTTAATTCATTATCAAGTGATCATTGGTGATGTTTAATCCAACTAACATAACCCTAATCTATAATTTACCCTAGTCTATTAATTATCTTTACACCAATTAATCATTTAATTCCAAATTAATTACTAACCAATAACTTTTAATTAATCCAAGACTGTTCTCATTTTCATTTAAAAACACTATCGTATCATCATAAAAATAATGCATCAACATTGTATCCACACAAATAATTTTCTCATTATGAAATTTTATATGGTTCATGAATAATCACGAGTATGTCAAGCAGTAGACATAGAGAAAACTCACTTTGGGGCCGAGGTCGAAGCGAGAAAGGTCGTCGGGAGAAGGGGGTCGCGGGTTGCCGGTCGCAGGCACCGCCGGAGGAGGTCGCGGGGTCGCCGGAGGAGGTCGCGGGGTCGCCGGAGGAGGTCGCGGGGTCGCCGGAGGAGGTCGCGGGATCGCTGGGGGGTCGCGGGGGGCTGCGGTCGAGAGTTGCAGGGAAGGGTCACGGAGGGCTGCGGGCGAGGGTTGCAGGGAAAGGGGTCGGGGTAGGGAAGGGTCGGGGTTTTTTAAAAAAAACAAAGGTTTAGCGGCGGTTTATTAAAAACTGCCGCGAAACGTATTTCAGAAAACGTTTAGCGGCGGTTTTGTAAACCGCTTCCAAAAAACCGCCGCTAAACACTGTTTATTTTGTAGTGTAAATATTTCAAGGAATAATGAAACTATATGGGTTTTTATGGATCGACTGATGAAAGTAGAACATTTATTACCGATATGGTAAATCTTCATAGTAGAGCAGTTAGGAGAACTGTATGTTCAAAAGATAGTCCTTCTACATGTGCTACCATAGAATATAGTTTCAGATCATGACTCATGATTCACTTCATGCTTCTGGAAGGTCTTACAGAATGTAATTTGTACATAGGTATTATTGAGTATGACTTTACACCCATATAAAAATGGGCAGTCAGAGCGTACTATACAAGTGCTTGAGGATATGATCTGAGCTTGTGTTCTTGACTTTGGGGGGTCTTGGTAGAATCACTTGGATTTAGTGGAGATTGACTATAACAATAGTTTTTAGGAAAATATACATATGGACCCATATAAGGCTCTTTATGGTAGTCCATGCAGATCACCTTTATGCTGGATGGAGGTAGGTGAGTCAGATTTGATGGGGCTAAGTCTCATGCAGGAGACATTAGAGCATGTGCAGTTGATTCAAAAGTGTATGACTACAACTCAGAGTAGGAATAAGTCATATGCTAACAAATGAATATGACCCCTATAGTTTATAGAGGGTAATCATGTATTCATTTAGTGTTTCCTAGGTTGGGTCACCATAGGATACAAATCCATGGAAAGTTGACACCCGGGTTCGTTGGACCATTTGAGGTGGTGTAGAGAATCAGGCCGGTGGAATACTGATTGGGTCTTCCATAGAAATACAATGTGATTTATGATATTTTCCATGTATCAAAACTATGATAGTATCACCCCAACCCTTCTCATATGATTTATGTGGATGAGGATGACCTCGAGATAGATGCATCCTTTGAAGAGCATTTGATACATGTGTTGGATTACAACGAGAAAGTGTTGTGGGGAAAGATAGTACTGATAGTTCATGTAATATGGAAACATGGGCATGTTTAGGAGGAAACATAGGGAAGGGAAGCATATATGTGGACTCAATGACCTGATATTTTTGGATCAAAATCTTAGAGAAGCCTAGGAGTGCAGCTTGAGGATGAGCTATTATAAGATGGGGAGATTTTAAGATCCCTAAATTTTCTATATTTATCTTGATCTTGATTTTAGGTACTATTTTTCTTTATTTTGAGTTGTTTTCATTTGGGTTTTACCTTGGGGTGAGTTTGGGTTATTTTTTTTTTGAAAAATGGAAGAAAAAGGGGTTGTGAATAGTTGGTGCATGGTTAGAGAAAACAGCGCACCCTAGCCCAGGAAACCATGTAATCCTGGATAGTGGGGGTTCACAAGGCTGACACACAGTTTTTTAAACCATGAAATCTTAATAGACAAACCATGTACCCCTAAAATAATAGGAACACAGTTGGCACACGATTAGGGAAAATAGTGCACCCCTACCCAGGAAACCATAATTAGTAATTTTAGTTGCCTGAAAATTGATTTTAAATTCTCCCAAACCCCCAAAACTTCCCCCATTTGACCCAAATTCAGTCCAACTATTTTTTGAATGATTTTAGAGATTTTTGGAGAGATTCCAAGGCCGATTGACCTCCGTTCTTCATGATTAAAATCCCAGATCGAAGATCTTATCCTCTCTCAATAAGTGGATCCTATTTCATTACTTTCCCATTCATCCTCTTTTATTCTCTTATTCTTTTGATGGATGTTATCTTCTATTTTTTTAGATATAGATCTTCATTTTATGAATTAAGATCTAGGATTGTGGATCTAGATACATGATTAAGATATCTTGAATTTTTTAATCTTGATTTAGTGTTTTGGATCCAAATCCCAATCTACATCGTTGTGCCGCTCAATTTTATGTAATTATAGATCGATCATCAATGTTTGAGGTATGTGGTCTATAATTCAAATACCATAGTTGTGAATTTGTTTAAATGTATGAAATTTTAGGTTTTCCTGGGTTTCTTAGTAATTATAATTCTTAATTTTAATTAATTAACGTGGTCAATTAATTAATTGGGGATTTAGGGGATTTGATTAAATAATGAATTGTGGGATTTGGGGATAATTAATTGTAGAATTAATTATGAAATTAGAGGATTTTTATTTTGATAATTAATTATATAATTAATTATGAGCTTTTGATGTCATAAATTGTGATAATTAATTATAGAGTTAATTATGTGATATTAGGGTTATTGCTTGATATAATTAATCATAGAATTAATTATGTGATATTGAAATGGTTTCCTTGAGATATTTAATTGTAGAATTAATTATGTGATATTGAAATGGTTTCCTTGATATAATTAATTGTAGAATTAATTATGTGATAGTGAAATGGTTGAATTGAGATAATTAATTGATGAATTAATTTTTTAATTAATGACTTGACATAATTAATTAATTAGAGAATTAATTAAGGGTATTTATGTGATAAAATAATTGTCATATTAGTAATGGGATTGATGTTGAATAATTAATTGATGAATTAACTATTTGGAAATGATTGGGAACATGGTCATTCTAAATTGAGAAGTATAAATGGTAACATGGTTACTATACTCATGAGTAAAGAAATGGGAACATGGTTATTCAATTGAGAAGTATAAATGGTAACATGGTAATTGTATTTATGAGTAAAGGAATAAGAACATGGTCATTAAATTGATAATTATAAGTGGAAACATGGTCATTATATTTGTGAGTAAAGTAATGGTAAAATGGTCATTCTATTTAGAAGTAAGTATGGTAACATGGTCATCTTACTTATGAATTTAATATTGGTAATGTGGTCAATCAAGTATGAAACTAAAGAATGGTAACAAGAGTACTTCGAGATTTGGCCTCACTTGAGAATACATTAGGCTCTAGCATGAGCCGAAGAAGGTATTGAGATATGATATCACCTTTGAATAATTCAATCTCTGGAATGAGTCAAAGAAGGTATTAAGATATGATTTTACCTAGGAACACTTTGGGATCCGGCATGAGCCGAAGCTGACATTGAGGTATGGGTATCCTTGGGAACCCTGGAGTTTATGTGGTTAAATGAATATTAATTTTATAATATGATAAATATTTAATTATTCATTGTAATTATTTCTTTATAAAACTTCATACACTATTTATTAACTGTATTTGTTTTAGACACTATTGGTGGTGACCTACTGATTTGTACACACACCCTACTTAGGGGCTACCTGATCGGTACCTAAATAGAATTTGTGTTTTCTAGATAGGTTAAGGGAAAAGTCCCTGAGTTAGATGGCTAAGTTGGGATGAAGCTTATATAAGTGAACCATATGTGGTTTGGGACCCTCTTGGGAGTAATCATTGTCTTTACTTTTGAGTTTCATTTTAGACACTTGTCATGTACATTATCATGACATGTTTTTTGTTTAGTTGGATATTGTATTTCCTACTTTGATTATCATGAGTTCTTGGTATTGTTTATGGTAATATATTATTAATCTATTTTTATTTATTTCTTATGGTGTGTTACTTTGATAAAAGGGGGTATAGTCTCCCCATGATTGACTTATTAGACCCTCGATACTAGTCGCTAGTCTCGGGTGTACAGGGAGGCATGATTGTGGTCATGTGACCTATTGGCTCAGGGCACCAGTGTGTGGAACTCAATCCAGGACATTACAACCTTCTCACTTAAGGAAATTTCATCAATCCAATATCACATTACATCTAGACCCAACCTTTTTACTCAAGGTGGTCCCATTGTCTGATCTCACATCACATCACAACCTGGATCCCTTCTCCCTCAATGTGTTCTGAACAATACCTTCTCACTCAAGGTAAGGACCTTCATCACATTTAATTCCTAACCACTACCTCCTAACTTAAGGAAAGATCCATGAAAAAACCATATCACTCAAGGTGAAGAAAAACTGATCTTAAGACATACCATATCACTCATTTTTATCCCAGACTTTATACACAATGAGGGATCCATCTCACTTATGGAAGTATAGATAGTTCCATCTCACTCATGGAGGGGATAATACTTAGTATCCACATATCCCACACAAAAATCCATCACCTATCACACACACATTAGAAAGTATATGCATTAAAAAATAACCAGGGAACACAAACCATCACACAACTCACCAGATTATTCCAAGGTGCTAGTCTCTTGAGACCAATCCCCTCATCTCTAAACACTGACACTATCCTATCTGTCACCCCACAATGAACTCATAGCCTATAGGATCATCCCAACCCTATCCTCAAAAGGCAATGTCAAATTTCTCATCCAAGTTCCCCTTGTTATCCCAATGACAAGTCCCTAAGTAATTCCCATGATTTATACATGGTCCTTGTCTCACATATCTTAAGGGAGATATATTAACCTATCACCTGGAGGAATACCATTATTATTACACATTTCAAGTCTCAATGGATTCATCCCTCTCATCACACATACCAATTATTTCCTCCAACCTCAATCACATGTTCCTAATCACTTGTGAGGCATATGACCATCTCTCCTGTCAACACATGACCCCACGCCCTTCCTTACTACCCACTAGACCTAATAAACCTTCCTAGGATATCTTGAATCACTATTCATTCCCCAATACATACCCAATGCCTTACATTAACCCAACCAACACCTTTACACCCTTGGAGACATAGTTGTCGAATGATCCCAATTTACCTAAGTGCTAAAGAGAACTTATTCTAAGAAAAATAGGCTTAACACCATCCTATCTATTCTATATAAAGTTATCTCTATAGATAACCATCTAACTAAAACACCATTTAGTATATAGACACATGCATAAAAAAATATATGAAATTTTTCTATAGGGTCCAACTACCTCAAACATAGAGTTAACCCTTACTGAGCTTTATTGTGCCTCATTCAAACTCATACACGCTCATGAGAACCTGTATCACATCATATGACATGAATAATTAATCATAAACATTTATAATAAATTATTAAAATTAATTCTAAAATAAAATTCTCCTAAAAACTCAATGCACATCCTCACCCCATTGAAAATACACACAAAAATGTATGTTTAACCTTTTAGGAAATCCTCTCACCATGCCTCATGAAATCCCCATTGTCCTCACTTTATTACACCATGTTCTAGTGGAATCAACACTAAAAACTTGCCCAAAATTAGATAAAATCATAGGGCTATAATAAAAACCAAAATAGAAGGAAGGATGCGGATAAATTAAAGGCACTGTCATGAGCGCTCTCAAATGAATTGTGGTTTCTTGGGTACTTGGGTGCAGTAGAGTGGCTGACCAAGGTCGTCTCTCAAAGGAGGAAGTAAATTAAAACAACTTCTTAAAGGTATTCTAAAAATAAAATAAAAGAGAATAAAAATACTACTTTAAAGTATGGGGGGGGGGGCTATCATTTATAAAACTAGAATAAGTTTTTTTTGGAAGAAGATTGCATTTTTTTGTTTTTAAATTTTAAATGAATTTCGACTAAAAATACGCAACAGGAAGGTGTTTTTCTTAGAAAATATTTTAAAAGGCATAATAGATCTAACTACACCTCTTCATTTACTTATTAATAACTATCATTTAAATTAAAATCCACTTAATTATGATCCCCTAACTTGTTAACACCTAAACCCTACGAGAATTAACCTTACTACAAAGATGAAGTGAATTAAACCCTAGGCTATCTTTGGAACATGTAATCACAACACCCTGATTTGATTGAAGTTATAAGGATAGATTATGGATAGTGGTAAATAAAATCACATATCCATTATTTAAATTAGTACTAATTGAGTTTAGGGATTATTCTTGAACTCTACAAATTAATCCCGTGTGGTTTTGAATTACCGATTAAGGTTGGGAACTCACAGTTCACACAATTACCGACCTCGTGTGTTTTGTGTTAACTGTTAAATTTATTAATTAGTTTAATTTAAATTAAAAACTCAATTAATAGATCATAATATGTAAATTATAGTATCTCATTGATTCAAAATAAATAAATTAAGAAGGATATATGTTGATCGATTACTAAAAGGAACCACTCTTATATGGGTGGCGTAGTCATCGTAGAAACATTTTGCATGTGCAAAGGTTTAGAAAGGGTAAAACCCAATCTCATTTCTAATCTTGATTCCAAACCAAGTAACAAGATTAAGGAAGAATAAAACATAGTAAAATAGGGGAATACAGAAGAAAATATAATAAATAGAAGAGTAATAAAGAAGTTTATTATGCAAACATAAATATTACAAAGAAAGAAAGAGAGGAAGGATTCGATGAAGGGATCATTTCTTCAAGAGCTCCCCCTGTGAGTATAAGGAGTTCCAGAACCTCTAAGGTGGTAGGAATACTTCTATATAAATCTAAAATTTCAGCACTTCACTCCTTGTCTGAACTTCTAAATGAGGTACCCAAGGTGTTCTTTTATAGGCAAATTGGAAGGTGGTTTTGAGCATGCAGATTGTGTAAAACCACTTGGATCATAGTTTTCGACCACTAGATAGTCGAATATCCATTTTTACAAAACTAGAAAGTTGTATCCCCACATCATTAATATCTCCACCAAAATTTTGGCTCCATTTGAACAATCACATTCGGATATATTGATAAAATACATAACACTACTTTTGACTTGTGCAAATTTGATTCCCTTGACAGATCATTTCAGATGGGCATTTTAGAGGTCGAATGAGGCTTGAGTTCCTTTATATGAAATGTATCCCATTAATTTTTGGAGCGGGACAAAAAATTTCAGCCTATTTTAAGGGACTAATTTTTAGAAATGTGCAAAACAGTGGACATATGTATTTGGGATTCCATGCAGTTTGACCCATTTCCCTTATGGATCATCTCCGACCCTCTAAACCACCTCCTCCTACAAAGAAATCATCAAAACAAGAATAGTTTACCTTTTTAACAGTGATAAAAATTTAATAATTGAATCAAATGGGATGTGAAATTTGAGATAATATTTGTAATTTTAAATACAAAACTAGTTTAAAATAGTGATGTAGGGGTGAAATAATGTAGTGAATTGTGATGCGATCAATGAACATACCCAAAATCACCCTAAAAAATACACCAAGAGTCTCCCCAAACCATGAGGGTTTGGAGGAAGGAATAAAGGGGGAGTATCTGATTTAATATAAATCCTCATGAACAATTATAGACCTATAATTAAGGGGATAACACTAAAAATATATTCTCCCCCCCTTAAAAACACCTAAGAATTGGTTGTCAAACAAGCAGGGGGGTTGTGATGTGACATGCCCCATCACTCGACATGGTTGCAGTGCAACCAAAGGGGTCATGGTATAGCCAAATAATAAAAAGGGAGATCCCTCATCCTACCTCCATTACAATACAATCCACCTGGGTTGTGAAATGGTGACTCCCTCTAGTTTAAGGTCCCATACTACCTCCCTTATCATAGGGAAACCTCCCTATCTTGTATGAAATAAATACCCATGCCTCCTTTCCTGGAGTGACACCCCATGCCATGCACATTAATACCCTTACAACATAGCCCTATAGTAGGACATTAGGCTGTGACCTAAGGGTCACAGTGTGACCTACTATAGCTGAAACATTCTAGAAAGGCCTTTGGGCCTTTCTCCAATACCAATTTGAGTATCTAAAAAATATCTCGGTCCCCAAACCTTATCTAAAAACGTATTCATGAGATTTCTAAACACTCAAATTCCTAATCTAATCCCCGATTCAAAAAAAGTTCCCTTATCTAGGATCAATATTCAATTTTACTCTAAAAAAAGTAATGACCCTAAAATCCACAAGTTATTAAAAACTCATCATTATAACATTCTCAACCCCGAGAAGCCTCATTAGTCCCACAACCATCACTCTCGACCTACATCTGTCATGAATTTTCCACTAACTAGCCTAGTTCCATCCCTAAATAATGAATGATCTCCCACTATGAAACTCCAAGTAACAAAGTGAATTATTCACCAAAATAAAAGCCACCCACTTTCCACCAATTCCAAGACTGAGATGAAACTCTCCCACACCAATCTCTTATAAGGTATTGAAATGTCAACCACCGATTTATCCCATGGATTATGGTGCTCCCCACAATAAAGCTTCACTTAAAAAGAGGCTGATTCTGTGCCATGGTGCTCACCAACATTATAATTTCCTACAAAAAATTCACTTCTATCAGTCTATTAAAATGTTTGATGTAGCTTTCACCTCACCACATCTGATCTTTCAGTAAAATGCTGATCGATTATCCTATAGAGGAACTCTCCCAAAATCACCCATTCTCACCCATCGGCGTGCTATCACCTCACCGCCTGATCATGATGCCTTAACTCCCAAATAAATTGAATAATAATCCAAACACATACACTAAAGTAAAAATATGATACTTGTTGTAATTACCTGGCTGGATCAACAACCAATCACACCATCCATCATGCTATCGCCCTAAGAAATGATGCACCTCTGATCTAACTAACTCTTGGATCACACCAAATCCAAATCGAGCCTAATTCCAACAAACAGACTCTATATAAAATCACATATAAATCCAAAATTCGGTATTTCCCAAGGAACTAGATATCAATGTATCTTTCCACGCAAGTATCCTAGTGCCACATCATCTTTCTACTTACTAATATTACTACAACTACAACCCTTCCGATATGAGGGTCATACATCCATGATCGATTAGATACTCTCCACCAAGGGGTATCTTCATAATAACCTTGAAGAACTAAAAAACCTATTCTTTATGGCCCACATCTAGTCTATTATTGAAAGTAACGACTAAAGGTGGCATACCACTCATACCCTAACACCAATATGAAAACACCAAACGATACCTGTTCCTAACTGACCAGAAACATCACCCTCAACATACTTTAAAAATTAATAAAAAACAAGGTAACAATCTCTAATAAATAATGGTACAATCCATAAAATGTGGTTTACTTTACAATACTCCTCAAGTGCAACACTCAAAAAATACCAACATCATACGTGTGTCGCTCCTCCCAAGCCAAGCTCACCCATCATGTCAAACCCTAACACGACTTGCTCTCTCTAAGACCCTGGGACTCCATGCCAAAAGGTATCTCATTGAACCTATTAGTCCTTATTTGGAACATTATTTCTCACTGGTCCACAAACCAAATGGTCATTACAGACAACCAATGCACATCTACTCTCACACATCGAGGCTTTTCCCAAAAAGCCTCACCAACTACACTCACCTATTCTCGAGGCAGAGTGAACCTCCAAAACCCCCCCTCAATAGATATTACCTTATATATACATCAATATCTTCTAAAACCACTAGGTGTACACTCTTATACAAAATAGTTTCACAATTCAACCCATACTCCCATGAGTCGTATCCTATCAAACCTTGGATCATGTGCCTAACCCAATGACCATGATCCTAAAACCATCCAATAAAATTTAATATATTTTCATCTCACTCATTCAAGTAAAACCATATGATCACCCACCACCCATGAATCATTCCAAAATCATGAAGAATCAATCCATGTTTCCATTGCACTACCTGAAAGAGTATGAAAAATTAATTGGTCCATGCATCCACCCGATCTTAACCTCTAAAACCAACCATGATACCAAAAGAACAAGGAATCAAACATTCCTTTACTCAACCATAAAAAAGGTATCCACATCCTTAGGGAAACCTATTCCCATCCTTGGATAACATATACTAATAATTAAATTCCTGCACTGATCCACTAAGTATCCTTATACATCCCTTATAAAATGAACTGTATAGCCTTTATCAGAGAATGTCCTACACTAGGATCCACATGAACTAAAATCATAAGGAAAATAATGTGGTTTAACTAAGAATAATGACTCCAATAAGTTACATGGTAAAATTCCATATAAGTTGTTTTAAAATATTAAATATATGAACCTCAATCATCAACAAAACCTGATCATAGACCGACATACATATGTCATGTGAATCCTATATACCAAATATGATGCATGTACATGGGAAAATTTCCAATGGGATAAGATACAAAAACAAAAATCAAAATATCCATAAGTGAATCATATTTGATAAACATCTCAATCATAATAATGAATACTAAGAACAAAAATCCCATAACCCAAATAACTAGACCTTCTTATAAAAAAGGTGTTCACAAAACACTGGTTTTAATTCCATAAAAATATCCAACACATCCCTATTATATGTATACCACATCCCTAAATAGTAAGATATGAAAAAGATGCTATAATACCACTTTATAATGCCACGATTCATAGGACACTTCACAGTTCCCTGAACCAGTGTGCTACATGACCTCAGGCGCACCTCCTTGTACACCAGAGACTGTTGACTAGTAGTAAGGGATTAAATCATATGTTTGGGATAATATGATCTTGAATCAGAGTAAATAAAACATTATAAAATATACAACTAGTATCCATAACAAATATCCGAGTATGCTAAATCAATAAACAATAATTCTATAATAAATGCCATACAAACACACGTCATCGATCACCCACTAAGATGATCATACATACAAAATAAACAAAAATTAAATACAAAAGGATCTAATACCATACCCTTACCCCACATCATACTTGCCTCTAAATACCTATCAAGCTATTCCATCCTAATTCACTACACAAAATTTTCTCAACCTAAAACCAGAAATAAGGTCCTTAGGTGAACCTGAGTGCCTATATAGTGTGTGAGAAATAAATATTAGTAGGTTATAGCCAAGAAATCATAATATACACTATCATATACCTGTGTATGCATGAGGAAATGAAAAATATAAAATAAACATGATCATCAAGTCATTGTGTGCTAACCAGGACACCACAACACTCAATGATACACACCTTCCTGTTGGGTCATTATATGCTAACCAAGACACCATGACACCTGACCATACCTAATTTGAAACCATAAAAAATCCCACAATATCCTTCTAAATTTGAACCCATAAACTATTTCATAATTGAGGAATCATGATGGGAATTATAAAAATTCTGACCACGACTTGAAAGTACAGGGTAAGACCCTACGTTCAAGTCTCTGAATCATATTTTCACTCAAGTTGGTCCTTTTCATGAACCTTCTCACTCAATGTGAGGCCATCCATCCAACATGGTATCAAATTCGAACCTAGAATTATCACTTAAGTCATTCCCATCATCAGATCCCAAATCACATCACAAAATGGACCCCTTATCTCTCAAGGAAATACAACCAATACTATCTCACTCAAGTTAGGGTCCTTAGTCACATGTCATTCCCAACCACTATCCCCTCACTTAAGGAAAGGACCATGATAACATTTTCTCAATCAAGGTTAAGCAAAATATATCTCAATACACACCATATCACTCATGGTTAATACATAATTCATACACAATTAGGACTCCATCTCACTTATGGAAGACCAGCTAGCACCATCTCACTCATAGAGGAGACACGCCTCAGAATCCACATCAATAACACCATGATCTATCACCTATCAAAACCAATTCAATAAAAACACATATGCAACAATAATTGGGGAATAAAACCCGTAACAAAACTCACCATATCATCTCTAGGGTGCTAGTCACTTGTGACCTAGCCCCTCATCTCCTACACTGACACCAACCCACATTCGTCACCCCATAATGAGCTCACAACCTGTAGGCTCATAACAACCCTAACCTCAAAATAAGGGGCCTAATTCCTTATCCAACCCCTTGTAATTACAATTCCAAGTACCTAAGTAATTTCCATGAACTATACCTGAAAATCATCACACATATCCTAAGGGAGATCTCTCAACCCATCATCCATAGGAAGAACCTCTTTATCACACATGTCAAATCCTGAAAGAAACATCTCACTTGTCACAGTCACTAAGAATTTACTCTAACCTTCAGAGGGAGTTCCTAATCACTCATGGGGTGTGTGATTGTAACACCCCAAGATTCTATGGTACACTTCTCTTTTAATAATACAATAGTTTGCGTTGTACGCAACTCTGAGTTCTAGCACACCACGACCAATCAAACTAGTCATTTAAAAAGAAATTATGAATAGTAATACCCACTATTTGAAATTTTATAAATTTTATTTTTCAAAATGGACTTCATTTTTGGATTTATAATATTAAAATTATATTAGGGTGAATTTTTGGTATTTTTCTGAAAACTTTCAATTTTTGATGAATAGTGAAAAACACTGCGTTATTGTTTAAAACCGACTTTTTATTTAAATAATTATTCTTAATTTAAATTTATTTTAAAAAGTCAAAATAGATACATAATACCTATATTAGTCCAATGTAATTCATTGGAGTCATTTTATAATAAGATTAGATATATAAAATTTTATTAAATTTTTTAACGTCTTTTACCCACCTTCTAGGCACATTTGTAAATTTGCATAAAACATAATTTTACTGCTTCTATGAATTGAATTTAAAAAACTCCGACAGACACAGTTGTCATCAGTAATTAAAATATGGTTCAATAGGACAAAAATAATTTTTGGTGAATAGTAACTTTTGAATTTTATTTACCACAGTTAAAAGTAAATAGGGTAATTAAAGGTAAAAATAATATTATAATAATATAAAATTACCCCAAAACATGTCCTAATTCTATTGGATAAGTTTTTTTAGACCAAAATAAAACTTATGAAAAAAAATATGATCCTTTTTGATCCACTTGGATTAGATTAGGACATTTATTATATTTTATTTAAGGAAGAGTTAAAAGTGTTAAATTCAAATTTTAATAACTAAACCATTTTTAATATAGGGTTATATATAAGATAAATTTGACTATAAATAATAAATATAAAGATAAAAATATTTACTACATCATGGTATTTTATTTATAATTTTTAGACATTAAATAATTAAATTTATTTATGACACAATGATGATGCAATAATTACCCAATTAATGAAAGATTAAAATAAATGATATTAATAATATTAAAGTAAATATAATTTGAATTAATTAATGGCATGAAATAATTTTATAGATAACTTAGACATGTTAGTGACACATTGGAAGTATTGGTTCTAAGTTAACATGTTGGTTTGATATTTTTAAAAATGAAAATATTGAATAGTAACAAAATTGACATAAATGATATTTTAAAATAAATACTATTTTATTAAATGATATAAAAATCATAAATATCTAAAGTTTGGAAAAATAAAATTTATAGTGATACAAATTTCATAAATTATCCACTTTAAGTTCGTTTGGAAATTTATAGTAACTATATTAACCATGTAGTTTAAAAATACAAGAAGACATGGTAAGAGTTAAACTATTTAACTATGGGTTAAATCTATAAGATAAGGTTAATTTTATGACCTAAACATATCTAAAACCTATTGGTTGAGAGGATTTAGAACCATAAAAATATTATACTCTAAATAAATTAATTTGGATCTATTATATATCGAAAAGCATTTTATAATAAATTAATATTTCAACCTTTTCCTAAAGTACCCCTCACCTCTCTTATAAAAGGCCACCTCCATTTATTTTTAATTCACACCTACAAAGCCTTTTGAATCAGCCAAAACCTGAAAAAATATCCTAAAAACTACCCCTACTTCAAGCTAGAGGCCCTAATTTGATCAAAAATCCAACCTAAGGAGCCCTTTTGTTCAAATCAAAAGGAAGCGCCCGAAGAAGAGGTAATTATTTTATCACCTCCTTCAAAGTTATTTTCTTCTTATACTTCATATTTCTTTGTTTTTTCCATAATAAAATAATAAGTCCATTACCTTCTACATACTTATATGTTATTATAAATATTGTACAACCATATTCATTATTCTATCCATCCTATGAATGACAAAGTCACCATGCGTGCGTACGGACGACTTATCGTCTCCACGTCATTGTATAGTTTTTATTCAACACTAAATTATTTGGATGGGTATAATAATTAGTATAATTTATGTAAATAATAAATATAACATGATAATTATTATATATATAATATAAAATCCAATTACATATGATTTCTCCATCAATAGAATGAATTTTCGCTCGTGCGTATGTATGATTTACCATCTCCACAATGCGATGAGATTCGTTCTCCATCATAACCATTAAAGAATAATTTTTATTAGATGATTAAAAATAATTTTTAAGAACTTAATATATATGAATCAAATAAATACTATCCATAACAAACATGACTTATGTAACAAAACATATAAAGTAAAACGAATCAGTTAACACCTGAAACAATGATAATACTAAAATATTATTAACAAAACAATATTATAGGATCATATATGATATAATATTTATGTATGTGGTTCTTGTATAATTTAATAACAATTATTTAACCATTATAAAGGAGTTTAATGTACCCTCGACTAATGAAAAGTACAAGTTAAGAGTTAATTTTACAATCTTTTTATTATCTGAGGTTGTTTTTACGTAAGTATCTACTGGGACTTCTTTATCATCAACATCCATGTTTCTTAAAATTGTATTTCAATTTTTTACTATTTCCTAGAATATGGGTTAAATTAATCTAAACCCTTTTTTGACTTTTTAAAATATTTTTAAAGGAATCTTTTCTTCATTTTCCAAATAAGGCACTTTATAACCTTTTTGACAAATTAAGGAAATAATGTTTTTTTAACTTATACGGTAGGTGCAGCTATCTTCCTCTATTATAACACCTTTGAAGATTCCTTTACAAGATTATAAGAATATTATCAAAATAAATATTTTCTTTTATAATTATGAGAATTTTAAATGATTTCAAAGTAAAAAGAGATATTTTTATCAAATAGTTTTTGGATTGACTTCATATGTGTCAACATCTATTGTTGGACTTTATGTTTAATTGAAGTTGATTTATTATGATACAACATTCAATATTTTATTGATAGTTTTATGATATGTTTGAATGCAGATGTGCTATTTTTATGTCATTCATGGTTTATGGTTAAAGTATTAACATTTCATATGCTAGTTTAATACAAATGTTTATGTCATGTTTCACCCTTTTCATACGTGGAATGAATTGGACGTAGTAAGTGATGGGTGGGGCTTTCTATAGCCCCTCGATGCATCGACAGGTCTCATGAGACAAACTAGTGTCTTAGAACAAGGCCTTGAATTTTTTTAGTTATAGTCTTGGCATGAGGCCTTGACTATATGGTTATGATGTACGACATTATGCATTCCATCATTATGAGATTAGCTATTGATATTACATGTGATTATTCATCAAGTAGAATGTCCATGTGAATAAGTAAATGGAATTATTTGATTTATCTTTTCCATATTATACTGAAGTTTATGTTTAAAAGTCTTGTGTTTTATTCTTATACATTAGCTTAAATGTTTAAGCTTATTTATATTAGTTTCCATTATATTTTTATCCTTACCAAGAATCTGAGTTCACTCATTTCTTATGTTTTATTTTTCCCAGGATGAGAAGAAGTATATTATGACTAACATACAAGGATAGGCTAAGGGATATGAGTGTGTTCAATGGATACACAATTTTTGTTTTTTTTTCATTTCATAATGTATTGTAAAATTTATGTATGTATCTAGTACTTCTAAGGCTACTAAACTGATCAGTATTTTGGGACTTGATCTCTTATGATCATGCCAATGTTATGTAATAATGCACCGAATCTGGGTAACCGGGGTTGGGGCATTATAGTTGGTTTCAGAGGAAGTTTAGTACAAACCTTGGAAACTATATTTAGAAAAACTCTGATTAGAGAACATTACCCTAAGATAGAATTTGATGATTAGTATAGAAGAACATCCAAGAATTTTGGTAATGTAGATATTATGTAGGTTTTCCAAGAAATACATCCATGTCTAGATACTATAAGTGGATGTGGTTCTGGAACATATGTACCTAGTAGTGAAAACTCTGACAAGGAGTTTCGGGTTTGACCTAGGGTATCCTGGTACATGAAAACAGGCCTTACTGTGCACCTGGTTTGACACTCCCGGGAGATATGCTTAGGATAATTTACATTTTCTTTACAAACCATTATGAAGGATTTATGAGTAAATACTTTCCCAACGATTTTTTTATAATTATGGATTATATGCATAAACTCTTCAATTTATATTAAGTATTTTACAAGTTTAGAATTATGAATTGTGATTCATAAACTAATCTAGTGTATGTTATTGTTTAGAAATAGTGCCTAACAGAAGGAATGAAAACCATATCAATTCATGTAATCCATATAGAGATTTCCCTCTTATTCAAGATAATTATAGTGGAGATGGTGATGCAACTAGTGTTGAACAACTTATAACCATACTGGGAAAAATCACTTAGGTTATGAATAATAACCTTACCCGTATGGATCACCCTGACACACAATGAGAAGGATCAATGTTAGACCAGTTCACAAGGAAACAACAAAAAATATTCAATGGGACTACAAATCTATTTGTAGATGAGAAATGGATAAGTTCATTAGAGAAAATATTTCATACTTTAGGGAGTAGCGAAAGGGAAAAAGTTGTCATGACAGTTTATCACCTCTCAGGAGATGCAGATCAATGGTGGTCATTAATTCAAAACACAAAGAATGATGAATAAGTATCAAATATGGTATGGAGGGAGTTTAAAGATATTTTCTTAGAAACATACTTTCCTTGTGAACATCGAGAAGATATGGAAAGAAAATTTTTGAGTCTGAGGAAAAAGGAGGATGATAATGTCACAAAGTATGAGGCTAACTTTACAAGGTTAGAAAGGCATGCTGCAGATTATATACGTAACCCAAGAAGTAATATTGATATATTATTTGATGGGTTAAAACCATTTCTATAATAAACTTTAGTCTCACAATCCTTCTCATTGTACGAAGATATAGTTTCATGTGCTATCAAGACAGAAAATTAATTCCCTAAGTATTATGAATTTAAAGTGAAGAAAGAGAAGAAGAGATCTATTGAACACTCTGGAAAAGGAAATAAGGGGAATAAGGAAAAATTTTACTTTCCATCTTGTAGTAATTGTGGGAAGAAACACCCTGGTACATGCCTAAAGAGGACGTGAGTTTGTTACAAGTGTGGAGAAAAAGGCCACCAAACTCGTGATTGCAAGGGGAAGAGAGAGGATATCAATGTTCAATGCTATAATTGTAAATAGATGGGGAATTATGCAAATGAATTTACTAAGTGTCAAAGAAACTTACCTCAGAAAAGGCCAAGGGAGAAAGACCAAGCTTATGAAATCACCACTACTAAGGTTGAAGTTCCGAATGACATGGTGGCAGGTACTTTAATCATTTTCTCAAAATTATCCAATGCTTTATTTAATTTTGAATCATCTAATTATTTCATATCTTCCCAGTTTTCCAAGAAAATTAAATATTTCCAATTTGACTTAATAAGGGAGTTGTCAGTCAAAAATCCTAAGGGAAGTATCACTGAAACAAAGTTTTGTCAAGAAGTTACCATTATAGAATATAAACGTGATTTATATGATGATTTTATTGTCATACGCCTGATTGAATTTGATATAATCCACGTTATGGATTGGCTTTTAGAACATGATGCAAAAATTTATTGTAAGAAGAAGGAGGTTACGATTTTTTATGATGATAAGAAATCTCTTATCTTTAGAATAGAAACATCACCATCTGATTCTTATCTCGATCCACCCCTAGTAGCTCTACTAAATTCAATTATTAGGGAGATAGGGAGTGAAATAACTATGGGTGGGGAATGAAATGTTCAAATAGAGTATGTAACCATTGTTCAAGAATATTTTGATGTGTTTCTAGAGGATTTACCTAGACATCCTTCATAATGGGAAATTGAGTTTTCTATTGACTTAATTCCTAGTTCAAGGCCCATATCAAAGACCCCTTATAGAATAGCCATTGTGGAATTAGTGAAACTAAAGAAAAAACTAGATTAATTGAGTAATAAAGAATTTATTATCCCTAGTGTTTCTCCATGGGGATACCCTTTTATTTTTTTAAGAAGAAAGATGGATCTATGAGGTTGTGCAGTGACTACTGGGAGATCAACACTATAACAATAAAGAAAAAGTATCCCATACATCTCATTGATGATTTATTTGATCAAATTCATGGAGCTCAATATTTTTCAAAGATTGACCTTCAATATGGATATCATCAGTTGTACGTGAGGAAGGAAGACATTCCAAAGATAGAATTTTGTACCAGGTATGGTCACTACATGTTTATAGTAATGCTTTTTGCACTGACTAATGCACCCTCTGTTTTCATGGATCTAATGAACAGAGTTTTCAAGGAATATCTTGATGAATTTTTAGTGGTATTTATTAATGATATCTTGGTATACTCCAAAATATATGAAGATCATGAATATCACTTTCACACTATTTTGAAAACTCTTATAAGAAATGAATTATATGGGAAGTTTAGCAAGTGTGAATTTTGGATTCATGAAATTTCTTTTCTTGGATATATTTTCTCTAAAGATGGAATCTCTATTGATCCTTAAAAGATAAGGGAAATCCAAGAATGGCCAACACTGCCGAGTATAACTGAGGTACGTAGTTTTATTGGTTTAGCAGGTTACTATCAGTGTTTTGTCCAAAATTTTGCCCGATTGGCTAACCCATTAACCAATATCACACGTAAAGGGGTTAAATTTGTTTGGAAAAAATAGTGTGATGAATGTTTTAAATAATTGAAGTGGATATTAGTCAATGCTCCTATCTTGACTCTACCATCGGGGAATGATGGGTTTTTTATTTATAGTGATGCATCAAAGAAAGGACTTGGTTGTGTCCTTATGTAGAATGATAGAGTTATTGCCTATGCACCACAGAAGCTAAAAATTCTTGAATAAAACTATCCCACTCATGATATTGAGTTATCAGCTGTAATATTTGCTCTGAAGATATGAAGACACTATCTCTATTGTGAAAAATGTGAGATATATACTGATCACAAGAGTTTTATGTATATTTTATCACAAAAATAACTCAACATGAGACAAAGGTGATGGATGGAACTACTCAAGGATTATGATTTCACAATACACTACCACATGGGGAAGGAAAATAAGGTGGAATATTCTTTGAGCATAAAGGATCATGGTGTTCTAAACAATATAAGAGTTGAAAGGGGTCCTATGTTCATGGATCTAGTAAAGATGGATATGTGAATAATCATGGAAGGTGAACCATCAATACTTTTTCAAATGGTTTCTAAACCATATTTACTAGAAAGGTTAAAATGTTCTATGACCGATGATGAGGAGTCTAAAAAGAAAATTAATGCTATGAATGATGGGAGATTGATTGAATTCATATATGGAGATGTAATTTTGAAATTTTGGAACAGGCTTTGTGTTCCCGATTTACCTGATCTAAAAAGGGAATTTTTGGATGATTCTCATAGCTCCAATTTCTCTATACTCCCTAGTATCACTAAGATGTATATATATTTGAAGGAACATTTTTGGTGGGACAACATGAAGAGGAAGATTTATGATTATGTGTCAAGATGTATGGTTTGTCAATAAGTGAAGGCTGGAAGAAAACATCCTAGAGGAGTCATGCAACCTCTTCCCATACTTGAGTGGAAATGGGATGATATTATGATGGAATTTGTTATGGGGATACCAAAGACTCCTAGAAGGAATGATGCAATATGGGTCATTGTTGATCATATTACCAAGTCAACATATTTTCTTTCTATAAGAGAAGATTTACCACTTGAACATTTAACAAGATTATATATTAATGATGTTATAAGACTTCATGGTGTACCCCTATCGATTGTTTCTGATCGTGATCCCCATTTTACATCAAGATTATAGAAAAGTATTCCGAAATCCCTAGATACTGAACTTCATTTGAGCACTGCCTACCAACCTCAAACTGATGGACAATCAGAAGGGACTATACAAACCTTATAAGACATGTTGAGATCTTTCTCACTTCAATTTCAAGGTATGTGGGATCAGTATTTACCTTTGGTATAATTTTCCTATAACAATAGCTTCCATTAAAGTATTCAGATGGAACCATATGAAGCATTATATGGAAATAGATGTCTCACACCAACTTGTTGGGATGATGTTGGTGAAAGAAAACTCATAGTCCCATAACTTGTTGAGTAAACAATAGAAAAGGTAATGATTATTCAAACCCACATCAAAGCAGTTCAAAGTTGGCAAAAGAGCTATGTCAATAACCAAAGGAAGGATTTGGAATTTTGAGTAGGAGATCACGTTTTCTTGAAGTTATATATATGGAAAGGTGTTATACGATTCGGTAAGAAGGGTAAATTAAGTCCCAGGTACATTATAACTTTCAAAATTCTAGAACAAATTGGATTTGTAGCTTACTGTTAGGCAATGCCGCCAAGTCTCTCCAATGTTCATGCTGTGTTCCACGTATCACTGTTAAGAAAATACATGACAGACCCAACACATATAATCACCTATAAAGAAATATAACTGGAATCCGATTTTTCTTATTCTGAAGAGCCTATTACGATTCTTGATACCAAAGAACAAGTGTTGAGAAACTAGATGACTCATCTGGTGAAAGTTCTTTGGAGAAACCATAAAATGGAAGAGGCAATGTGGGAACCTGAGGAACTTATGATGAAGAACCACCCAAATATTTTTATGCAGTAATATTCTAGAAATTTTGAGGATGAAATTATTTGAAGGAGGGAATAATGTAACACCCCAAGCTTCCACAATATGCTTCTCTTTGAATAATACAATAGCTTGCGTTGTATGTAACTCTGAGTTCTAGCACACTACGACCAATCAAACCAGCTGTTTAAAAAGATGTTATGAATAGTAATACCCACTTCTTGAAATTTTATAAATTTTATTTTTCAAAATGGAATTATATTTCGGATTCAAAATATCAAAATTGTCTTAGGGTGATTTTTTTTTATTTTTTTGAAAACATTCAATTTTTGATGAATAGTGAAAAACACTGCGTTATTGTTTAAAACTGAATTTTTATTTAAATAATTTTTTTTAATTTAAATTTATTTTAAAAAGTAAAAAATAGATACATAATACCTATATTAGTCCAATTAAATCCATTATAGTCATTTTATAATAAGATTAGATCTACAAAATTTTATTGAACCTTTTAACTTCTTTTACCCACTTTTTAGGCACATTTGCAAATTTGCATAAAACATAATTTTACCACTTCTATGAATTGAATTTAAAAAATTTGACAGACACGGTTGTCATCATTAAGTAAAATTTATTTTAATAGGATGAAAATAATTTTCAGTGAATAGTAACTTTTGAATTTTATTTACCACTATTAAAAGTAAATAGGGTAATTAAAGGTAAAAATAATATTATAATAATATAAAATTACCCCAACACATGTCCTAATTATATTGTATAAGTTTTTTTTCAACCAAAATGAACATTAGGACAAAAATATGATCATTTTTGATCCACTTGGATTAGATTAAGACATTTATTATATTTTATTTAAAGAAGAGTTAAAATTGTTAAATTCAAATTTTAATAACTAAACCATTTTTAATATAGGGTTATACATAAGATAAATTCGACTATAAATATTTAGTAGAAATCTAAAAATATTTATTACATCATGGTATTTTATTTATAATTTTTATACATCAAATAATTAAATTTATATATGACATAATGATGATGCAGTAATTACCTTATTAATGAAAGATTAAAATAAATGATATTAATAATATTAAAGTAAATATAATTTGAATTAATTAATGAAATACACTAATTTTATAGATAACATAGAAATTTTAGCGACACATTGGAAGTATTGGTTCAAAGTTATAATGTTGGTCTTCTATTTTTAAAAATAAAAATATTGAATAGTAACAAAATTGACATAAATGATATTTTAAAATAAATACTATTTTATTAAATGATATAAAAGTCATAAAAATATAAAGTTAGGCCAAATAACATTAATATTGATAAAAATATCACAAATTATTAACTTTAAGTTATTTTGGTATTTTATAGTAACTATATTAACAATGTAGTTTAAAAATACAAGAAGACATGACAAGAGTTAAACTATTTTACTAAGGATTAAATCTAAAGGATAAGGTTAATTTTATGATCTAAAATTGTCTAAAACATATTGGTTGATATTATTTGGACCCATATCCATCTTATCATCAAAATAAATCAATTTGGATCTATTAGAAACCAAAAATAATTTTATAATAAATTAACATTTCAAGATTTTCCTAAAGTGCCCCTCACCTCTCTTATAAAAGGCCACCTCCCTTTCTTTTTAATTCACACCTCTGAAGCCTTTTGTATCAGCCAAAACCTGACCAAATATCCTCAAAACTACCCTCAATTAAACCTGGAGGCCCTACTTTGATCATAAAGCCAACCTAAGGAGCCCTTTTGTTCAAATCAAAAGGAAGCACCTGAAGAAGAGGTAATTATTTTATCACCTCTTTCAAAGTTCTTTTCCTTTTCTGCTTCCTGTTTCTTGATTGTTTCCATACTAAAATAATAACTCCAGTACCTTATACATACTGAGATGTTATTATAAATATTCTATAATCATATTTTTTATTCTATCCATCCTATGAATGATAAAATCACCATGTGTGCGTATGTACGACTTATCGTCTCCACGTCATGGTGTAGTTTGTTATTCAACACTAAATTATTTATATGGGTATAATAATGGGTATAATTTATGTAAATAATAGATATAACATGTTACATATTCTGTATATATAATATACCATCCAATTACATACAATTTCACTATCAATAGAATAATATTGTCGCTCGTGCGTACGTATGACATATCGTCTCCACGACGCGATGAGATTCGTTCCCCATCGCAACCATTCTAGAATAATTTTAATTTTATGATTTAAAATAATGTTTAAGAACTTAATATCATTTTGGATATGTATTAAATAAATCCTATCTATAACAAACATGACATACATAACAAAACATATAAAGGAAAACGAATCAGTTAACACCTGAAACAATGATAATACTGAAATATTATTAACAAAACAATATTAGAGGATCATATATGATATCATATTTATTTATGCAGTTCTTTTATAATTTAATAAAAATTATTTAACCATTATAAAGGAGGTTAATGTACTCTCAACTAAGAAAAATTACATGGTAAGGGTTAATTTTACAATCTCTTTATTATCCGAGGTTGTTTTTACATAAGTATCTACTGGGACTTATTTGTCATCCACATCCATGTTTCTTAAAAATATATTTGAAAACATTTTTACTATTTCCTAGAATATGGGTTAAAATCATTTACACCCCTGTTTTACTTTTTAAAATATTTTTAAAGGAATCTTTCCGTCGTTTTCCAAACAAGGTACTTTATGACTTGTTCAACAGATTAAGGAAAGAATGTTTTTTTAACTTATATGGTGGGTACACCTATCTTCCACTGTTATAACACCTTAGAAGCTTCCCTTACAATATTATAATAATATTTTCAAAATAAATTTTTTTATTTTATAATTATGCGACTTTTAAATGATTTTAAAGTAGAAAGAGATATTTCTCTCAAATAGTTTTTCAATTGATTTCATCTATGTCAACATCTATTGTTGGATTTTATGTTTAATTGAAGATGATTTATTATGATACAATATTCCATATTGTATTGATAGTTTTATGATATGTTTGATTGTGGATGTGTTATTTTTATGTTATTCACAGTTTATGGTTAAAGTATTAATATTTCATATGATAGTTTAATACAAATGTTTATGTTATTTTTCACCCTTTTCATATGAGGAATTCATTGGATGTAGTAATTGATGGGTGGGTCCCACTATAGGCCCTCGATGCATCGGTAGGCATTATGAAACAAACTAGTGTCTTGGAATAAGGCCTTTAAAATATTTTAATTTATAGACTTGGCATGAGGCCTTGAATATGTGGTTTTTATGTCTAGCATTATGCATTCTATCATTATAAGATTAGATATTGATATTACATGTGATTATTCATCTAGTAGAATATCCATGTGAATAAGTAAATGGAATTATTTGATTTATCTTTTCCATATTATGCAGAAGATTATGTTTAAAAGGATTGTGTTTTAGTCTTATACATTGGATTAAATTTTTATGCTTATTTATGTTAGTTTCCTCTATATTTTTATCCTTACTGAGCACCTAAGATCACCTATTTCTTATGTTTTATTTTTTCTGGGATGCGAAGAAGTATATTATGACTGACCTGTAGGGATAGGCTAAGGGATATGAGTATTTTCAAAGGAGACACAATGTTTTTTTTTCATTTAATAACATAATGTAAAACTTATATATGTATCTATTACTTACAAGGATACTAAAATAATCATTCTTTTGGGACTTTATCTCTTTTGATCATGTCAATGTTATGTAATAATGCACTAACTATGGGTAACTGGGGTCAGGGCATTACAATGATCATCTCGCCTGTTGAAACTTGACCCCAAGTTCTTCATGCATACTCACCAATCCTAGTAACCATGCCTAATATATCCCACATTATCAATAATACCCTAATACCCACCAAAGTCCTCATATAAACCTAATTATCACCTTTTCCCCATTGGATACATAATCTCCAAGCGATCCCAATTTACCTAAGTGTTAAAGAGAACTTATTACAAGAATAAGAGGCCCAACTCCACCTTAATACTTCTACCAAAGGTGATATCAACCCCTAATCATCTAACTCAAACTAAATATAGTATGAAGGAATTCACAATCACTCATAAGAAAACATATCCAATTTTATAATTGACCCCACCTATCTCAAACATGAAGTTAACCCATCTCTAAGATCCATTGAGCCACATCTAAGACCATCCTTGCTTTTGAGAACTTATATATCACTATAAAAAACATATAATTAATCATAAAAACTTATAATTGTTTATTAAAATGTATTCCAAAGGAATATTTTCCTAAAAACCTACTACACCCCCTCAACTCACCAAAACCTCACCCAAAAACATGTGTTCAACCTTTTGAAACATTCTACTTCCATGACATAATAAATCCCCATCATCCTCACCCAATACACTATAATTTGGTGGAATTGAAACTAAAACCTATCTTGAAATCACCACAAATCATAGGGATACAATGAAAAATTAAAATTAAATGAAGGGGGTGAGCATACCCAAAATCTCCATTGAAATTCACTTAGAATCACCCCAAACCATGAGGGATCAAATTAAGAATGGGGAAGGGGGGATCAAGATGAAGCGTTATAGTTTGGGAACTCTTTAAAAAACCACCTAGGTATTATTCAAAACATAGATAGGGGGTCTTTTTGTGACACTCCACATCACCCAACAAGGTTTCACCATGACCAAAGGGGTCACAACGCAATCGCTTTGGAAGATAGACCATTGCTTGACCTACCTTTGTTATGGCTTAGCCCAGCTGGGTCACATTGTAATGAAACCCTATAGGGATAGGCCTTGAACTACCTCACCTATTACAACAAAACCTCCCTTTCATCCATAGAAATATTCCCTACACCTCCTTTCATGGTTAATATTAAACACCCTGTGCCACAATGCCTTCGAGGCATAGTCTTGAACCAGGTCATCATGGAACAACCTAAGGGCCACAACATGACCTGCTACAACTACAAAATTTAAAAAAGGCCTCTAGTATTTTCCTCAACATCCATTAAAGAACTCAAGCCATATCAAGATCCTCAAGCCTCATCCAAAAACATCTCTTTTATAAGTAAGGACACTCAAATTATAGATTAGGTTCCCAATTCATAAATGACTTCTTCTCTATGATCAAAATTCAAATTTCTTCTAAAAATAAATGACCATAAAATACATGGATAATTACAAATAACTTATAAAAACATCATGTCCCCACCCTACTGTACTAAAGGAACTCTATGATGCTATAGTATATATTGAAATGGGAAAAAATTATTTTTCCATCAAATCCAAAATAATACACCTAGAATAATTTTTCTTCCACCATTCCAATACATTAAATTGCTCACCATCCAAAAAAAGTTCACACTCTTCTCTAAGATAGTTTTTAAATTCACTCTTATCTATCAAGGAATCATCACTAACTTTTTAGGTAAAAATAGCCATGTGTGAAGTATAATTTACTTTTTTACCTTTCTTTGAAGTAACTTTTTAAATATTTTGGTTGTACTTTATCTTCCTTGTCTTAGTAACTGACTCATAATGAGTAAAAAAACTATAACTTTCATATTGAATTTTTCCCCTTTAATTAGTTTCCAATCTCACCATCATAAACATTATCAATAACCCATTCAAGAAAATATAATTTCTAACATGGACCTAATAAAGTAGAAAAAAAATAAAGTATTTAAATTATTAAGATTAGATTAATATTTATCATGGATTTTATCCATCCTCCCAACCACCATACAGAGAGGAATATCATTACTTTTACATATTTTCTTGATTTCATATTTGACTCCCAAAATCCAATCGATAAATTTATTATAAGTTACATAATTTAACCCATATATATTCAGTGAAATTTCATAAAAAAACTTCAAAAAATGGAAAAAATGTTATGTGTAATATTCCAATTGTCTTCAGTAGAAACCCCCTTCATTTTATCCTTCCCATGTTACTGTAATTTTTTTCATCTTAGATGTCTAAAAAATTAAATTCCTTTTGAAGTTTAATTATAGTATCCAAAATAAAATAAATATAGTTCTATGTTGTATCAAAAATTAAAAAAATAATTATTTTTGCTTCAATCCCTTCTCCCTCAATATAACCCTTAAATATTTCCACTCATATAGGGTAAAATATCACATATATAAATGAAACTTAAATTATAAATATAGAAACATCTACATATTTTAAGTACTCTTTTAAAATTAAGTTCAATATGTGAGAAAAACATCTCATATAAAGATATTCACCCTTCATAACAATTATATTCCATGATTATAATCTTTTTCCCAAATATTGAATGCCTAAATAATTTAAATAGGAATTATCTATTATGATGGTGAGAATCTTAGTGAGTCCCCAACTAATAATAAAGTTCTCCATAATTTTACCAATAGTATCACTAGTATTCCTTGTAACATGATAAAAAATAATAACCCTTTTATGAAAATTCCATTCCTAATCAATAAAGTGACATGTTAGACACATATAGCTTAGATTTCAATTTGAATTTCATGTGTTTGTAGTTTGAAAAAAACTATAAGAAAATGATGAAAAATATCTTTTTAATTAACCCCTTTACTCTTTAAAAAAGTATAAATAGTTTTAGGTCAATATTATATGAGAAGGAAGAATAAATTTTGGTTTAAATGATTATAAAAATTAATGAGACTCTTCTTGTTCAAAAAACTTAAATAGAATTTCACCGATAAAAAATTCTAGAAATCCTCATTCTATATAGATCTTGATCAAGGTGAGTTATCAAACTTCCAATAGTCCCTTTACTTTCAATAATACATGTATTATTCTTTTGTTTCAATCCATATTCATATTTAATCTTATACTGGGAACACCTACCCAAATGGGCATGCAAAGTGCTCATTCCTCATCTATTTTTGAATGAAAAAATTTTAAACAATAATTATTAAATTCCCTTAATTTACGCCATGCCTCCATCTTTTTAAAATGACCCCAAACCTTAGAACTTTCTATCTTATTAGTTAATATATAAATATGGGTTTCAAATGACTTACTAGAAGATATCATATTTTCTTTAATAACTCTTCAATATTTTCAAGTTTATACATCGGTACCAAAACAATGTCATGGATGCTTTGTATCATGTTATTATGTGTATAAATATATAAAAAATAAGATAATTATGTTGTAGAACAAATAATAATTTTAGGTCCTTAATCATCCAAAAGACTATCTGCATCATGAAAAAATAACAAACTCAAGTAAATAATAATACATTAACACCATTTTAGTTCCATAAATGATTAATAAATCATACAAAAAAATAGATAACTTAACTTTAAAGAACTATATGATATCCTAAATAAACTAAAATTTCCTAGAAAAGTAACTATAAATCCTAATAAGTAATAGTAAAACCAGAATCTATGAAAATTATTAAATAGTCATAGAAAACTTATATGCAGAAAATAAGAACACAAATCTATAACTTCTCACTACAATTTAGAGTTAAAAAAAGACCATAAAACAACTCTAGATGCAGATGTTATTCTATAATTAGAAATAAGATCAAGTCATTAAGATACTAAATAATATTTTTTATTACTATATTATTTATTTAATAGATAGGTAAATAATAAAATTGTATAAAAATTAAAAAAAAGAGATTAAAAGAATAAGAAACATTATTAATTTATTGAAATAGAAATAATAAAATTTGAGTCTACCAACCAAGTACCATTATTAAAATAAATAAATAAATAAACTAGATTCTATTCGGGTTTTAACTCTTCATGTGAAAAAATAAAAGAAATCACTAATACATAAAATAATTTAAGTTTAGGTAATAAAATCATCTCCAACTTCCTCCATAACTAACTGAATGAAAAAAGATATATTAAATTTATAGATTTTGTACTCTAAAAGAAATTTCAACATTGATGCTAACCTAAACATGAAGTGCGCCATAATTAGAATATTTGTTGGGGATGTCAGCATTGGAGGGTAGGTGATGCTATGGTGTTGGAGTAGAAAGGTTAATCATATGGATAATAGGAGACATATGAGAATAAAATTGTAACATCTGACCCAAGTTACTCTACATTAACCAAATCAGAGAACCACTAGACTTTAGGTGTGCCTCTCTGTATGATAAAGGATTACAACTAATATCAGGGGTTTATGGTATTATTGTGGTGATACTATATTCCATTAAAATAATTATTAAACATAACACATCAACAATAGAAGAAAATTTAAATAATAGAAAACAAAAATCTAAAATAATCATAAAAAAAATAAAAGTACCATTTCAGTAATACAGGAGTCAATAGAATTACCCATAGTCTGATCACATATGTGCATGCATTAAGTGACCAAAATAACTCACCAGACTGACACTGAGGAATCATTCGACCCATATATAAAACCATAAAAAACATCCCATGCCCCATAAATACCTTTATGTCTACTATAATCCTAAAAAATATCTATTACCCTTACCTTTATCATGAGTCATAAAGTCTGTACATGTCCTAGAGGGCCTATACAAGGTGTGTGTATGAACTCAGTGGGCCACTTCCAATGGTATCCCTAGAAAGTATCCATATGTATTCAATGGTATGAAATGAGAAATAAAAAAAATAAACTCACCACACATCCCGTTAAATTCATGTTAAATCATCATTGAGCTTGACTTTACCTGCCTTGTCTAGTGTCAGAGTGGAATGATACATCTACAGTTTTTCATACTAGAGGATCCCTTAGACTTCCCATCAATTTTGTGCCACTTGGAATCAGACACAAACCTGTAACTTATATCTATTATAATTCAACCACAATGCCCCAACAACATATCCTAAAATCATATCTCAAGTCCAAAAGACATCTAACACTTTAAATCTTGGTTCAATATCCCCGTTGGTGCCTAATTCTACTTCAATCCAAAAATAATAGCTTTGGACAAACCAAAGACATCGTTCGACTCAACTGATCATCCCAAAAACAACAAGAACGACACATGAAAGTTTCAAGGTGTGCATATAAGACTGGAATCCATGCACAAGACCCCTGCATTCCCAATGCGAAATCAATCCACCCCCTTCCATGTAGTCCACTCAAACAACTAAGTCAGGCACACATAAGCATGAAAAAACTGAAAACTCACGTAATACTCTTCTGCACAAAATATGATATTAACCGGTCCCTTGCACACTCGATCACCACAGCTAAGGACTGAGCTACGTATAAAACCTGTTACATGGCCAAAATATTCCGCACCATCACCAAATATTTCGGCTTTAAGAAAAATGCCACCCCCTTATTTGGGGTTATCCTCTGGAAGTCAAACCGTCATTATACTCCACATAAGACTGATATTCCATGACATCAAGAAAGAATGGAACCCTCAAGGTAGATATCTTGTGCGACAAGTTCCCTATGGGTCCTCCCTTGAGTGGGCCCAAAATTGTGCAATCCTCTCTCAGACTCTTTTAACCGAAGTTAGGTTTATACAAAGACTCCTCTTGCATGCACCCCTGACCTTGCATGCAAATCCAAATCTTACGCACAACATTGAACCTTGCACGCAGGTCTACAATCTTACACTCACCCTCTATTTGAAGCTCCATATTTTGAATTCATACCGAAGCATCATGTCTGAAACCCCTTTGTGTGTAAGCCCCATTCCTTACATGCACATCTTTCACTCAACCCTCTAAACTTTCACACAACAATTTTATAGTCCCTCAGTAGATGTCCCCTATACCCCTAGTGCATGACTTACCATACCTTTTGATTCTCAGTATAGGCAAGATAATGACTTTTGTTTCTTAGCACATGCATGAAAACGTGGAATTTGTTCTAAAACACTCCTCCACACTATTACACCTTTCCATTTCTAAAGCTATGCCTATCCCATGGGTTCATGAGCGGCGGTTATGTAAGCCCGAGGGGTAAGGAGTGAGTCCCCCTTGTTCGCACTGCATGACGTTAAAATTCCTAGTTCCAATTTCCTTAGAACATGATGTTAAACTATAGTAATACTCCATAAAATGAAAATGGGATGCCCCATATAGGATCATCATGGGATGCCGCCCTCTCCCACCACCGAGTACAAGCCACCCCCTGAGGGAAGCTTCCATGGGTAACCCCCCCCACACCCTTCACATGATGATCCATGGATGAATCACAGGTAATGAGATCCTCCTCACTTGGAATTAGATCCTCATTGTATGAAATGAAATCACCCAAGGTAGATTTCATGCATAAGCCTCACATCATCTCTCATTGGAACATCTTCCGTGACACGGCCGTTAGGTCTACTGCTTCCTCTTATTTCTCACACCGAGCATGACTCATGTAGGATGAGAGTTTAGTAGTGACCATGAAACCCATATCCCTCTAAAAGATAGGAATCCTCCTATGTGTAAGCCCCAAAAACCATACACACTCCACCTATGAGCCTCTCCTATGCGTAAGCCCCAACCATGTCCCCCGGATGGGCCTCCTCCTCTAATGTAATCCCCAACGCCCCTTTTCCGAACTATGTGGGATTTGATTCCCAACTAACTAGGATACATAGAAATACTACCTAAGGTCTAAAATCAGAATCCACACCCATCCACCCCATCTACTCCATCCACTCCGTCCACATCCATTTCGATCTTTACCTGAACCGCCACATCCTGGTGAGATCATGTCTCTACACGGAGATCACACCTCTTTCACGTCCCCCCCTGGGCATCTTCCATGTGTAATCCCCATCCACCTTCTTTTCTCACCTAGAATCACTAGAGAAGATCCCATGCGTAATCTTCACACACTCCAGCCAAGATAAATCCTCTTACAAAGGAAAGCATTCATGAATAATCCCCACACCATCCCTTGACGATGCTCATTTTGTGATGCGAGCATCCTTACAGCTTGATGTTAAACTACATGGACCAATCATGTCACATGAACTTAAACTATGACATAGAATTATTTTAGTTTTGATCCCTATATTCTAAATAGGGTATGTTGGATGCATCCTTGAGTTTGAATCCTGAACAATGGTAAACCTTGGTTCCCCCCTCTTAGGGGTTAACCTCCCTGGTATACTCTCATAGAGTGTTCAGATAAACCTCCATAGTGTGATATCTTCCATTTATGGGACACACATCCTGGGTCCACCTCCATTTTCGTTTTGACCCATCCATCGGTAAACCTTTCGGTTGCTCCCTCTTAGGAATGTACCTCCTTGATCCACCTTCGTGAGGTGTTCTGATCATCCTCATCCCATCTCTATAAGACGTTAAACTCACAAACTGTCTCATAATTCTACCTCATGTTAAACATGGGATGCTTGAGGTGAAATCCTTGGAAGATGTGCACCTATGGAATCAACTACCTCATTCTAAACATGGGATTTTAGGGGTGAAAGACTTAGAAGATATGCCTTTGGAATTAGATACCTCATGATTAACATAGGATGACTCAAGTTATAAACCTGAGATGCCTCCATGAGATTCCCTCCTATGAGGAAGAATATAGGTGACCAGTGTTCCTAGGATCCAGAAATTCAAGCAATTCCCAACGTGTCTACTATCCTGATTGAAGGTTTCTGCCCTATCAATACCCTTTGTAATTTCTAGAAAGAAGCAGTGTAATGAACCGACATCCACAAAGTGATGGCACTAGTAATGAGTTCTATGAAAATGAATTAACTATATGAGATAGACTCAGAGTAGGTGATGAGTTCCAAGGAGTAATCCATGGAAGTAGGAACTGATATCCCCTCATTCCGTTTCGATCAAGGAGAAAACATCTCCATTAAAAGTGATGAAATCCACCCACCTTTGGAAAGTGGGAATGTGGGGAAATAATTGCTACAAAGTGCATGAATTCAAATACATTATATGGGCACACCCCAACAAAAACATCAGAAATAAAAATGGTGAACCCAATGTGAAACTTTTCTCCTTCAACCATGAGGATTAGTCATGTTGGTCATCAGATTAGGGAATTATGTATGACATGAAACTCTTCTCCTCAACATGGGGACTAGTAGTGTTCGAGACATCATTATATTAACATGTTACCAAATCTAGATATTCGGCACCAAGGTCCACTAATCAAATAGTGGTCCTGACATGGAACACATCAAAAATTAGGGTAGTAAAATGTTGGGAATTCTAGTCTTCAACATCATCAGCGTGGATCTCTCTCTCCAACCATAGAAGATTGGACAATTCTAGGGAATTGGGAAATTATTTCCTTGTACCCATAGTAATATCCAAATCTTTCTGATTTGTAGGAACCAAGCTATGGGAAACTAGCCACCCAATGCCCGAAGACATAGGGGCGAGAGAAATGTCAATGCGACAATCCCTCATGACTCCACCCCCACCATGAATTCAACCATGATCACAACTACTAGTGCCCACACCCCGTATCACCCTTCAAGGTTATTCAGAGGAGGGTGTTGGAATCCCTCATATGATGATATGAGCATGATGGGGTTATAACATCGAGGGATATGGCATTTCTAGGACCTAGAGGCTTCTACACCTCACCAACACCACTACCCCTAAGGGTCGCACTGGGAGATACTATTCCCCACTCCAATAGTGAACTACTTTGGGATCCTCTCCCCAGAGAAATTATATGACTATATACCCTACACTGAGGTAGCAGGGGATACCTGAGTCACCTCGGATGAGAATAAAACCTGGGATCCATCAAGGAGGGATCTAACCAGGCCTCGTTAGTGCCAATAATGACCGATACTATAGGACAAAGAACTGGTGGACTATACACCCAATCTACTAGCCCTGGTCCACACCACCTGATATCAACATCGGTTCCCTTCTTAGGATAATTACTTACATGGGGTATCATCTTATATAGCTCCAGTGGCTACTTCCACAACCATAATATTTTCTAGATCCTTGCCACTACTGAGTAGGGACCCATCAAGGCCCGATTGGGATTGAGACCTCATACTCCATACAGGTAGGTTGGGTTGACTTTTTCAACCACTGATTTCACCAACATCCACTATAGACCAATACAAAATGATGAGATTCAATACATAACCCCTCCCTGTACTATCACCAATCGAATCAAAGGCTCTCCCCACTCTCATAGTCAACATAGAGGTCCTACCCATATTCCCAACATCAGTACAAGTGGAGGTCCTATCTGTTTCATGGACATCTAGTATGGAATTCCTCCCCATAACTATGATTCCCAATATGGAGATCCTCCCCATGTCATAGAAAATTAGTGTGAAGGTCCTCCTCATTCCATTCCCAGATCAAGCCGAGGTCCTCCCTGATTTATCGACCATCAGTACAGAGGTCCTCCCCGTGTTATCACTATCAGCCAACATAGTAGTCCTCCCCATGCCACGACCAAAAAGAGTGGAGTTCCAACACACTCCTTCAATATCCAACATGGAGGCCTACCACATGTTTTCACCAGCTTAAGCATAGGTCCTCCCTATACTCATACTTTCCAACATCGAGTTCCTCCCAATGTCTAGTTTGATCAATGTGAAGGCCCTTCTCTCACCTCAAACCCACAGATATAAGGTCCTTTAGAATTTCTAAATCAATATAGAGGTTATAAACATTTCCCTACGATTAGAGTAGAGGTCCTCCCCATTCCAGAACTCACTAAAGAGTATTTCCTCCCTACACCATCACACACCAACATGAAGTTCCTACCCGTTCCGAGCTTCCATGCCCCAAAGAACTATCCTGGTGTAGAAGGAAAAACCACCACCACTGAAGGAAAAATTCCAAGAAGTGCCAAGTCATTTTCAATCCCATTAACTTCTCAAACTCAAAATCAGAATGTGATTAAATGATGGAACCTTCAACCCGTTCATATTTATTAGATTCTATGGAAAATCTCAGCATGTGAGGTTCATCATCCCAGAAGGAGAGATCCAAAAAATTCCTAAATCCCTTCACAGGTACATGTAGGTGGAGGAAGATTTGGATCCCTTCTCAGGTCTCATAGTGCATTCATCCCTGTTATCACTAGTTTCATTCTCTACCTATACTTGAGATCATAGAGAGGTATTATAGAGCTTGATAGACACTAATCATATGGTATACCCATAAATGATAACTCCTTCCCTCACACATGAGGTAGCGGTAAGAACCCAATCCTAAAACGATGTAATGATGTAGCTGACACTGCCCTTGAGAGATAACCCAATGTATAGAGACCAATCATGTTGTGCAGTGGCTCCTCCACCGAAAAATCCACCGTTTGATTGATCCAAATCAGTATCACCATCAATTTCTCAGCCAACACTGATCAAAGCTTGGGATAATGAAGAGCCAATCCCCATTTCTGAATAAGGAATCTAATGGGATACTCTGTCCGCTGATCAGTTATTAGTGGTATTCTGGCCGAATGAAACTCCCAACTTCGACATCATAGAGTCTCTCACTGAGGACCAGGTCGCATGTTTCTACCAAACTATCTCGATGATGCCTTTTCACCTTTGTGATTATTAGTTGATCTATCTTGGATTCCATGAGCATTTAAACGATATTGATTAGTAGTGTTGCATGGTTGATTTGGTAGCACTCCTAGTGGCTCAGTACCCTACGTCACCTGGCTACCATTGGAACCTTCAATAGAGATGCATTAAGAGATTCACAGTGCTCCATAGAATCATTGAGGAGGTGTCTCTACATGTAAAGATCTGGGGCTAGGTATAGTATTATTCTCTCTATTTTATCCCTATCCTAAGACATCCTAACTTACATGGTGATATTGAAGATATTCCCCTGGGTATTATTATGGTAAACATGTTTATCCCTAAGAAAATCAATGACAGGGACACCAACATATGGCCTGATAGAGATAAACCACCACATAGGGTAATGAAGTACCAAGTGGACCCTCATTAAGGTGTCCACACTCACCTGAAAAGGAAAACACTTGGACTTTGGGATCCCTCCACATCATTACCATCCAATCAAAACACCAACACGAGAAATAAAAAACTCGAGCCCTCTAATCCATTTAATGTTACACATAAGATGGAGGTCGATCCCATAGTTATGTCCATGATTTAGGAGGCTATTGATCAGAAGTGGATTATCAATGAGATCCTTGCTGAGTAGTTCCCGGACTATGGTGCTCCTTGAAAGGATCATGTCCCTCCTCCACTAGGGAAGTAGGGGAAACCAAAATTTCTTCTCAACTAGTTTTTACCCATCGAGCTTGGAAATCCGTTGCATCTAGATATGGTAGAGATCATGGTTTATAGAAAATGACTATGGTATGCATTTAAAAATCTTCCCGAGCATTGTGATAACCTTTCTCAGGACCCAAATCAAGCCTCTCTATAAGTATCTCCATGATCTATTGATCCTACTTATTAGGTTGATGATCTTGTCAATGAACTATTAGTTAGGGGTCCTCACCAAGATAGGAACCCCTGCCAATATGATTTAATATCCACTCTCACTAATCACCTTGAAGCCCTAGAGACACAACAGGTGGGAATACCATATGATGGTAAGATGTATCCAACATGGGTGGATGACATGTGAGTGCCCCTAGACTTCGGGAATCCTAGTTTAACCCCCTTCAATAGGATGGGAAACACACTGCATCATTCGACCCATTTAATCTCAGGGTGCGGGCCCATGTTGGGAACCCCAGAGTAGTTAGGTCTATCATTGGTTGGGAAGACCTTTATAGTTTTTGTCTCTACCAGTTCAGCTCCACCACGCACAAGAAAATTATTTATGACCTCTTAAAGTGTAAGGAACTTTTAGATGAGTGTGTTGTAGACTTCATATCTTGGTGGAAGGGCATCATGTATTTACTCTATATGCCGTTGAACCAAGAAAAATTGCTAACGATGCATGTGGGGAATGTCAAAACCAAGCTTAGCCTCACCCAATGAAAAATCGGTAGGAACTGCCTCATCAAGCACAACCACCTCAATAAGAAAATGTGGCTCCAATACCCCATTAGTCTCCATCCCCTCATCAAGGACATGCTCCTAGATATCCCTTCCTAGATATGAGAAACCGAATCTGATCCTTTAGATAAGCACAATTTCCTATTTATTTTCATAGTGCTTTGGAGTAGGGGATTATAAAGCTACTAGAGTCTAAGAAGCCCCATGAAGCTAAGGTCACTAATCCTCCCAAAAACTTCCCTTACCACATGATCCTTTGAAATACTATTAAACAAAACAAGAGCCTCAACCCAGTTGGTGAGGACTCTCTAGGTGCATCCAAGAGTCCCGAGATCAAATCTGGGTGGAGGCATATTTCTGGGTTACTACAACAGTACTGTAGCAGGAACTATTCGGTACTATAGCAGCTGGAACTATTCATCCATCTGGGCCTTCAGGCCACCGATTTTGTCCTCGGGTCCTACAAGGCTTTCGGGCAACCCAAGGCATTTAGGCCAGTTGATTCTCAAGGCCTTTGGGCCACCTTAAGGCCTTCAGGCCACCCTAAGGCTTTCGGGCCACATGAATGTAGGCCCAGACACACTACAACAAAGGAGCAGCCCCAGAAGAGGATTCGGAGCAGGTGAAATCACCAGAGTAGAGCCAAATGGATTGTCAGAATGAGAGGGTATGGCTATGCCATCGGTACCAGCCTGTGGTTGCACGGGAAGCCTACCTAGACGATCATGCAAAGGTGGAGAGCTACTATCAAGATGCAGATGCTGGGGAGGGGCAGTTCCTTGTAGAGATTCTGGTTGAATTCCCTAAGACCTTTGGGTCATGTAATCTCCTAAGCCTATGGGCCATGTAATCTCTGAGCCTACATTCCTTGTAAGGGTTCCCCCTCATCCCATAAAAGGGGGGTTATCAAAAATTAATAAAAATGAAGGCCTTAGGGCCATTCAGGTAGACCATTAAACAATGTTATGTGTTCAAGGATTGACTTTAAGACCAAGTGGAAAACAGTGTGATCAAGTTGGTACATGTTCCAATGTAGGTGGAACACATCTCTGCTAAGCTTGATAGCAATAGTGAAGGTGAATAGAAGTAGGTTTCTAACCATGGGACTCAGAAGTACGATGAATGGTTAGCCCGTACAATAGTTTCTCACTCCCATGACATCATCTGTGCTCATTTAGGCTGGACCGAACCTCTTAAAGTCGCCATGCATTCTCCAGATATAGCTTATGAATCTCTATTTCAACCTTCTACACCCCAAAAGAGTAGGAACCAATAACACAAGGGAAATCAGAGTCCCTCGGTGGTGCCAAAGCAGTATCATACCCTCAAAAGTATCATGCCTCTAGAGATGGGAATCACACCCAAGGTCCTCCCATTATTGGAAGATTCCTTCAATTATGATTATTAGTATGCCTCCATGTATATCATTGAGTTGTTGGATAATTTTATGGTCCTTGATGATGATGAATATCAGACAATCCCTCGAATTTCCCTAGTCCAACATCATTAAAGAAGAACTCAAGGTAATAAAAACTGACAGAATGCTCAGGATAATGCTCAAAGCCAAGCCGTTCATGCTCCTGAAACTAGATAGTAGGTGTATTACAAAGATCAACAAGTATAGTAATCCCATTCTATTCTATCATACATGCTTCCATGGATAACCATGCTAATTGACCAGGAAGAATAGCCACAATTGCATCATTATTGGTTGTGTCTAGCTAAAGTCAGACCTCAAATAGCCAATGCTCAACCAGTAGTAGTTATAGATTATTTTTCTAGTGAGCAGTAGGACATTTCTATCTCCATCTAGAATCTTGTGTTTCAATAAGTAGCACCCGTCATGCCTCCTACCAAAAAGAATCCCCCTATAGGCAGAAATGTGTGTCTGAAATAAAATTATGATGTGCTAAAACATATCTCTAGAATCCCTGTAAATATATCAATACTTGAGGCCCTCCTCCTATAAAAAGAGATGTGTGAGGCTCTCATAGAGTCCTTAAAGAGCCCCCTCTAGTTTGAGACCAAGGTAGTGGACTCATATACCTAATATGCTGAGGAGGTTGAGAAAGCAGAATTCCAAGCCATCATTTCTTTCATTAGAGAAGATGATGACTCCCTTATAAAGGGGAACATTCACCTACTATACATCACAGTCCAATTCAACAACATAGAGACCCATCTTTGTCTACTCAACATAAGTTTTAGGATCAATATTATCTTGACTCGGACACTCCATATACTAGGGATAACTGAAGTAGATCCGAGTCCCACTGACCTAAAATTTTAGGGTCATGATAGGACCGAGCAGAGGCCATGTGGAAGAATCTAGTTGAAGATCCGGTTTGGTGGTTTGATAGAAAACATTGAATTCATGGTCTACTTGTAGGATACTGCCTGCAAAATTTTAATGGTTAGGCCCTGAATTCATCTTCATGCAATAGTTTCCTCCTTGTATTGTCAATGCTCAAGTACTCCCTTAATGGTCGAGTATGCATGGTCCAGGGTGATGTATCACCCTTCAACTCCTATGAAGCTTAAATCTGGATGGAAGATATTACAAGAGAAAGTAAAATCAAGTTCATACCAATGAGGTCAAGAACACTACCATTGCAGCCAACCCGTGGATAGATTTGAATGATGCTTTCATCCTCCTGAGTCATAGGTTGGAGGCTACAATGATGGACTTGGGAAATTGATTTTTTATTTCTATGAGGAAAGGGTGTCATATACCTAAGTACAAGGAACATTGAAATATTACATCATAAACCTACATAGGTCTGGATGGAGTGATAAAAAAACCCCTACACCTATAAGGTACCAAGATGTTCGTCCCATGGTTACCACTATATGTCATACCCGCCTATTCTATCGAGCTAGGTTGAACTGCCAAAAACCTATCCAACAACATTACTTTGAAATCATGCATGGACCCCATGGTTGAAGTCCTAATGGAATCATTTCAATGGCCTCTATCCCCATGGTTACAATAGAGAAAGAGTCTCCCAGTGAGGATTCCACTTCCACCCAATCCAACACAAGTGTTCCTCTAGATTCATCCAACCTAGGTGAACCATATCCTCACACTGATCCCAATGTATCAGATGATGAAAAAAATTTGGAGGACATGCCTCCTTCATTTGAAGAGGAAATCCCCACCTCCGTTGATGAGATGGTTCATGTGAACCTTGGTACTGAGGCAGACCAGAGGCCAATGCTGATCTGTGCCACCATGACTCTAGAGGAACAACCAAAATATGTGGATTTTCTGAAACAAAATCATGATGTGTTTTTCTAGAGTTACGAAGATATTGTAGCACTAGAAACTTAGGTCATCATCCACCATCTTAGTCTCTTAGTAAATCATCCTGGGTTCAAGCATCCTCCCAAGAAAATACACCCTTCTCATGGTGCCATGGTCGAGGAAAAATTTGATATGATTATCAAAGACAAATTCCTCAAGGAAGATTAGTAACCCAAGTGGATAGAAAACATCATTCCAGTCATGAAGAAGAACGAGCAGATCAAAGTTTTTATCAACTTCTGTGACCTCAACTGTCATTTCCCGAAGGATGATTTTCCCCTTCTGGTGACAAAACTATTGATTGATTCCATAACAAGTTTATATGATCTATTCTTCATGGATTAATACTCCAAATATAATTATATTTGGATGCCATCCCGAAGATGAAGAGTCTATCACCTTTAGATAATCGCAAAGGACCTTCTACCATCGGGTAATTCTCTTCAGTATAAATAATTTAGGAGCTACTTATCAGTAGGTCATGCACCACATCTTCAAACCGATCCTTGAGACACTAGTGGAATTATATATAGATGATTGGGCTATCAAATAAAAATATTGTTAGGACTATCTCAGAGATATTTAGAAAGTTTTTAACTTCCTATGCTCCTGAAATTTGAATATGAACCCCTTGAAGTGTGCATTTGGGGTTACCTCATGAAATTTTCTCATCTTTATTATCAGATACATAGGCATCGAAATTGACCCAGATAAGATGAAGTTCATTATCCAGATTCCCCATTCGAGCAACCTCTGGGATCTACTAAGACTTTAAGTTCACTTAGCCTACATAGTTTGATTCATTAATGACATGGATGGTAAGTATAAGACCTTATACAAGATTATGAAGAAAGGTACCATCTACCAAAGATATGAAGAGTTCCAAACTGCATTTGAGGAAAACAAGAAGTATTTGCTATAACCTCTGATTCTAATGAAACCCATCTCAAGGAAACCTCTGGTTCTCTATGTGACTACCTTGGAATGATCCATCGATTCCCTTCTCCCTCAGATGAAAAAAAGGGATAAAGAATAGATTATACTATCTCATTTTCATGCTCCTCGACATGGAGTCTAGATACTATCTTACCGGGAAGAGATACCGCACACTGGTTTTCATAGTAAAGAAGTTGCAACATTGTCTATAGTATCATAATATATAGTTAGTGTATTATGTTAACCTACTAAATTATATCCTAAATCTCCCAAATTTGATAGGATGACTAGCATGATGAACAATGATCCTTTAGTAGTTCAACATCAGGTTTTTTATATAGAAGTTCTTCAAAGGTTAGGTGCTAGTAGAATTTTTGTCCACCCATCAGAAACCCTAAAAAGCCACATCTGGATGTTAATTCCCTAGATGAGGCTATCCTCTTAGTGTATCAGGATGTTCCATGGTGGGAAATTAATTTTAATGTGCCTCCCAGAGACCAACTAGTAAAAGTATCAATAATCCTAAGCTCAACAGAGTTGGTATGAGGATCATCTTCATTACTCCCATGCAAGCCTTCTTGCCTTACTCGTTCCTACTATCAGAAGGATGCAAAAATAATGAGGAAGAGTATCAAGAAATCATTACTAGTATCTAGTAGTCTATTGAGATTGAAGTTCCCTAATTTCATGTGAAGGGAGACTCCAAGTTAGTCATCAAATAAATCAAAAATGATTACATCACCTGGAATCCCAAGATCATGCCCTTGCAAGAGTGAACACATTAGATGATGGACCGGTTCCCATTTCAACCAAAGGTGACTCATGTTCCCTGGTCACAGAATTTTCAAGTCAATGACATGGATAGTTTAGCCGCTTCTCTTACATAGCCTGATCAGGATGACCTATTCATTCATGTGGCACATCGAAGGGTCATCTCTCTCATCATTTAAGATGATGATGACAACCAGTAGGTAAACCACATGACTACTGGTGCTTCCACATAAATACCTACAAATACCCCTATGGTAGATGAAACCTTCAATTAGAAAACTCCTTTTTTTGAGTATCTACATAACGGTATTATCCAATAAAACAGAGCCAAATGAGAGTGAATCTATTGTCGTGCAATGTAGTTCACCCTTTAGAGTAGGCCCAATATTGAGAATACTCTGTATAGATGCAGATTTTATAGAATTTTTCTCCATTATATTTAGGTATATGAGATTCATAAGGTTATATAGGAAGTTCATGTTGGGTCCTATAATGCTCAACAGGTAGGGTTGACGCTCTGTCACCAGTTTCTAAGGTTGGGATACTTTTGGCCCACCACAGTCCATGACTACATCAAGTTCTCCAAGAGTCACTATACATTTCAAATCCATGACAACTTTTTACATCGACCAGAAGAGTCCCTTCATATGACCAAGTATTCTTGTCCCTTTATAGTTTGGGGATTCAATGTTGTGGGACCATACCCGCCAACAAAAACTCTCCAATGTAGGTTCATTCTGACCACAAGGGATTTCTTCTCCAAGTGGGATGAACTGATTTCTATCAAGGAAGTCAAGTCAATTTTTTTTAGAATTCATGATCTCCAATAAAATTAATTGATTCATAGTACCTCAATCCATTCTCATGGACAATGACACCAACTTCCGGGCTGCTGAGCTGATGATGTTGTACACCAAGTATAACATCCTATACAACCATACTTCTCACTATCACAAATAATAAAATGGGAAGATTGAGGCATTAAAAAAAACACTCTCCAAAATTATGTAGAATGTGGTTGGATAGAATAATAAAAGTTGGTCATACAAGCTTCCCAATGCTCACTGGGCTTATCATATGACAAATCACAATTCCACCCAGGCAACTCCATATTCCCTGGTATACGGAATAGTGGTAGTTCTTCCCATAAATATTTAGTTTCCATCACTCTGAATATCTATCTATCACCAAAATATGATAGGAATAATGGAAAAAGTCTATCTAGATAAGCTAGAATACCTCAAAGATAATAGGCTCCAGGCCTTGCACAATTAAGAGAGGCACCAGAACAAGATATCCAAAGCATTGAAAAAACAATTTCACCTCTGCTCCTTCCTCTAGGGTGACATGATACTGGCTCTCAGAACACCAATGATACTTAACATAAATCCACCAAAGTTGGAGCTTAAGTGGTAAGGAAATTGCATCATTCATAAGTTCTATCCAAATGGTGTGTACTCTTTGTTCACCATGGATGGAGAGCACATCACTCCTACCAATTCCAATTTTCTCAAGTAGTACTTTTCAAAAGACAGAGTATCAAGTTCGAGCTCCATGACCTTAAACTAAGAGTCTCGGTCCAATAATCACAACTCTAAATTGTGTGGAATCATTCTTGGAAATTTTTGGTGAATCATTGGCCCCCTTTGGAACTCATTTGTGTCAGGTTATTCACTCTTCCATGCCACCTTACCTATTTTAAGAGGCCCTTCCCCTATGTTCCAAACTATACGACCTTAAACTAAGAGCCCATAGTCCAAGATACACAACCTTAAACCATTTACATTGGGTCCAAGTATTATTACCATAAACTATTTGAATCCCCTATAGTCCAAGATGTATGACTTTTAACTGCATAACATCAACATTCTAGGAACACAATGTTAAACTAGACACTTGGTCCAATATTTAAGACCTTAAAATAGTATCCATATTATGCTCCAATCTCTATGACCTTAAACTAAAATTTTATGTTCAGGAATCATGACTTTAAACTATGTGCATGTTTTCCTTGGGCATGTGTGGTGTGGTGTTAGGACTCCTCAACCCCCATTCATTCCATGTTATTGCTACCGTGCCTTGTACATCCCCCTTGGGAATGATTTATCCCCATAATCCCTGCAAGAAGACATTAAACTATTCTTCCATCATCCAACCGCATGACGATAAACCTCATAGAACCAATATTCTAGTTGCATGACATTAAACTACATAACAATAATTGTCATAACTGCACAAAGATAAATTACACAGCACCAAAATGTAATCACCTGAGAGGGAATCAACCCCAAAATTTTTCATATACCATGAAATGTTATAGAACTACATATGTCTTGATTCCCATACTTATGAGATATAGAGAAAATATTTGATTTTTTACATCCCAGTATAGCCACTCGAAAACAAAAAATTCCCCCTCCCTACATATGGGTCAGACCTATGCAGGGAAACTTCCATTAAGGACTACCCGTGGCTTGATTTCCATCCTAATGGGATAGATAGTGATGCCCAAACTTCTCATCTATAGGACTAGATGAAAATTTATCAACCCTTCAGCCCTTTGGCCTTAGCATATTCTAAGCATCATGACTTTAAACTGTATGCAAGACTCCTCAAGAATGCGTATGAGGTGTATGGGCCTCTTTGGTCCTTGTTCATGATAGGGTTGTTATGCCACCAAATTATGTATATCCCTTATATAATGATCAAATCATGGTCTAACTCTATGAAATTAAACTAAGAGATGAAGGTCCAAGCCTTATGACCTTAAACTAGAATCCCTAATACAAGAATAAAAAATTTAAACTATATACGGGTTTCCTCTGGGGTGTGTTGTGTGGTGTTGGGCCTCCTAGGTCCTCATTAATGTCAGTTTTTTAGGATTTTTTGCAATTCATACCCATTTGAGACATCCCTCCATTATGGTCCTAGCTCTATGACCTTAATCTAGGGGTTAAAATCCTCAGCTCATGACATTAAACCACAGATCCACACTGAGCGAGCCCGTAATACCTCATGGTAGTCATGGGATGATTTAGTTCCCTCATCAGAGAAGATCTCCCTCATCGGTGTTGGTCTTCCACCACATCATGTTTAAAAACTACATGTGTCTTGATTCTCATCCTCATGGGATATGTAGTGATGCCCAGACTTCTCATCTCTAGGCCCAGCTACAAATTCATCAATATTTCAGCCCCTTAGCCCCAGCTATAGTCTACACAATACAAACTTAAATAGTACGTATTCTATATAAAGGTGTATATGTGGTCATGATCCCCTAGTCCCTCATTCACATCAGCATAAACTTTTCTCAACCCACACAAATGCCTTGGAAATTGATTTATCTCAGTCTAGGGTCACTACTTTGAACTGATTGAATCTATAATCTAGATCATATGAATTTAAACTATAAACAACTAGTGTCAGTATCATATCACAAGTTGCAGAGCCTCCTTATCTCATTCATCTCAGGTGTTATCTCTCACATTGCATAAACATCCCTGAATTCCCCTTTCTCCCATGGTAGGAACTCTATAACCTTAAAATAAGAACCCATGGTCCATACCATATGACCCTAAACTATGTGTGTTATATCCAAGATGGTATATAAAATATAACCTTAAAATATTAACAAAACCCAGGTTCAAATACAACTTTTTATTATTCCCCATTTCACACTTTGAGCCTTTCTAAGTTTGGGTTTCCACCACCTTTCAAATCCAATTGGACCCCCTAATAGTGTTGGTTTCGTGCTAGTTTCAGATCACCTCCCATGTTGGGATAATGACTTAATGGATATATGGTAGAAAATAGAAGATACTGTGTTTGAAACTTGTTCAACAGTTGATCCTATATTTTCTCGCCCCATTCTAAACTAGTACGATTGTATTACCTATATTTTTAACATGGTTAACAGTTGATCTTTACTCACCAATTTCCCCTTTATCCTGGTCTTGAAATTCTCGAATTACATCCTTTCTACTCTCCTATATCATAGTGGGATTCTAAACCCTAGTGTCACACCTAATTTTCTCTTCCACATGTCAAGAAGACCCCCTATACTATTCCTTATTTCCATCACTGAGCATGGATCATATAGGATTAGGAGTTTTGGTATGGTGTGTACCAATGTGCTCAAGGAACACAGGAGCCCTAGTCCAAACTCTATAACCTTAAACTAAGATCCATAGTCTCAAACTCATGACTCTACACTATGTGTGAACCTTCTTGGGAAAGTGTGGTGTGGAATTGACCTCCCTTGGCCTTTGTTCACATCGTTTTTGTCACTTAACCATGCCACATACACCCGTTTTGGGAATCCTCCTTCCCTTGGTACAAACCTAAACTATAAGTCTATGTCTAAGAATGACTTTAAACTGTGTGTGAATCCTCTTAGGGATGTGTGATGTGGTGTAGGATTTCTTGAACCTCATTTACGTTGACATCTGTATGTTTCCAAACACTTTAGTGGTACTAAAGCCTCTTTTGGATCATGTACATTAGGTTTATTTCCTTAGTACTGCAAAAATGTACTTGGAATGGACATTACTTATGAAACATGAATTTAAACTATTGGTTTGGGTCCATACAGTATGACCTTAAACTATGTGAAATGTCCCGTTCACATGAAGTTATACTGTGAGATGTGTTCTGGTTACAAAATGGTAAAATGTAAAATCCTTCATCCTTACTATATGTTGTTAAACTATGTGTTCAGTTTCCTCACCATATGATGCAAAACTACATGTTTATCACCCTTAGTTTCACAATGTAAAACCTCAAAATGTTCCAGGCCCTTTCCTGAGAGTTACTCTTCCCCAGTGATGGTCACCTACCACATCATTCGTGTTATCAACTGTTTCTCGACATCCGAGATAGCACTTACCTGGAAGATGGGATTGATATTTTTTCAGACCAATACACTTACACCAATGTGTTCTGATCCATGGTGTTATATTTCTAAGAGTTTTTGAATCCAATTGAACATTCCATTACTCCATTTCCATGCTTTTCATTCCCCTAATTTGGATTCTCATCCTATTCCACATTTTATGGGACCCCCTAACAGAATGGTATCATTCCATTTTGGCTCACGTACCATCCTGGGCCAACGTCGCAGAATAATTCAGAAAAAAATTTGTGATGGGTTCTATTTTTCGAACATGGTCATCGGTCATCACTCATTTGTTTGTCCCCATTCCAGGATAATAGTCCGAATGATGTGTTTTTAACATAGTCATAAGTTATCTTATGTCACTATGAAACTCTCTCTATGTTTTGAATTTTTGGCATTATGATTACCACTTCTCATTCCCCTTTGTTTGGATAGATTCCAATGCCCCTAAAATTATCCTTTTCACGCATTAGTGCACATTGGAAAAGAAAGTTGGATGTTCTAATCACCCCATTCTCTAGAAATAACCTCTCTCAACATAAAAACTCTAAGTGGCCAGTCAACAATAGTATCCCATGGTTGTTTGATAATTATCTGACACTCTTATACAAATGAGCAATCAGGTGGTCATCCTTTATTTCTCACACCAGGCATGACCCACATGATCTTAATGATGGATTATTGGTTGTCTCTAAAATACGATCAAAATGTGATAATTAAATCAATGAAAGGAAATGTTTCCATGCATGCAGGAAAGTTTAAAAAAGAAAGCAAGTAGGTGTTGGAAGTAGAAAGGGTTATCCATATATCAGAGCCTCTCACGGGTCTTGGAAAAATTTCCCCTATATCTATACTCTAGTGATCGATCACTGTATCTACGCTAGCCTTATAAATATATCCTCTAAGGTCTGCTACCAATTCCTGAGCTCCCTTTCCTCCACCTAATCTACTGGGAAAAGATCATTGGCTCTTATATGTGCCTGATCCCTTTCATCTTAGAGATCGGATAATTTCCATTACTCCTGACTTATATGCTCCTTGGACATCTCCAGCTAAGACTTAAGTTGGATGAAGAGATCCAATTGAGTATCGATAAAGGAAGAATGCCGGTATGTTTTTCTTTTAGGCATTGGATCTCCTGATTGACTTACTAAAGATTCTAGATATTGTCAGACTTCTCCTGAATCTAGGCGATGTCTAGATGTTGGATTCTTTCCTACATTCATTTGACAAGATAGTCTCTAAATAGTGTGTGAATACCATGAGAATCATCCTCTATGGCACATAGGTTGCGCAACCAGTGGTGAAGTGACCCCATCCATCCCACTAGATATGGATTTGAAGTTTCTTTGATAAATAATTTAATACATTTCCATTCCCTACGCCAGATAAATGACTCTATTTAGCTGTAATAGGGTTAGAATCCTATAGTTCTTCAAGTGGTGTAGGATCATATTCATGAAAGATTGCAAGAATATTGGAGTTAGAATCCTCCTCTAGCATCCTCTCAGAAGTGCTGGGTTCCAAATTGCAAGTTCGATCTTCTTCGATTTAACCTACCTCAACAGCATCATCTCCTCTAGGCTCAAGTTCCACCCCACTAGTGGAATCACTTGAAAATGTAGCTGACTACCCGCTTGGAACCAAGACCAGATCGACTTAAATGATCAAATCCGTATGAACCAGCACAACCATCAAAAGAGGCCCCCAGATGTTCCAACCTTGCCTACTTGTTGAGCAAAAAACATCTCAAGCACTGTTTAAGAAAGAAACACATCAGTCAATCTGATCAACAAGCAGTGGGTATGAATCTGTGAAGGTAAGGGACTTAGAAGAGTTGATCATTGATAAATTGAGCTCCTGGGTTATAGTAGGGACTTCCACTGTAGGGGAACCTTCAGAACTGTGTATCTCAATGACTGGTACCATCTCCTCTTGTGTCATTCAAGAAGGAGCTGCATGAAACAAGAAGACACATTCAATACTACAAATATAGGTTTATCCAGTGCCAGGGATTTAACACTGCTAGCTAAAAATGCAGTTAAAGACCCCCTTTGTCAATTCTAAAAAAGTACTCTTAGAGGGGGTCTTAAATAGTTATTTTTTAGTGATTTTAAAGGGGGTCATTAACAACACAAAAAAATCATTGTTAAAGGGGGACTGTTATTAGTGCTTTTTTACAAGTGCTGATAAGATGTGTGTGTGTGTGTGTGGGGGGGGTTATCAATATTTTTTTAGAAGTGCTGATAAATACTCCCCTTTATTAATGTTTTTTACAAGCTCTAATAAAATTATACTTCAAAATAATTATATTTCATTAAAAATAATATATTAATATATAAATATATTTATATTTATATAAAGATAATATATATTTTTTGGAATATGTTTTGGATAAGGTAAATAGTCATTTACACTTAATATATAAGATATTTGGTGAAAATGGATTGTAAAATAATTTAAAAAATATTTTTAAAAAATATTTTTTTTATTATTACTGAGTAATAGTCAATTAATATCAATTTTAAGATAATAAAAATCTAAAAATTAATAAAATATCTAAAATAAGTTGAAAATGTAACTCGAACTTCAAATGACCATAGATTTTGATATGGGTGTTCGTTTGGGCTCTACCACATATCAAATTGAAGATTGTAATGATATCTATACCTTTAGTGACATAGGTAAAACTTTTTCACATTTTTAGAGTCCAAAATGGTCTATAAGGCCTCCAAAAATGAGTTTTTAGTTAGGGTACCTTGATTTTTTAACATTCGATGGATTTCAACCTCATTTAAGGGGGTATTATTGTTTTTTTTATGGAGACTGAATTTATTCATAGGTATTAAATTCATATTGATATCATGGTTTTTAAATTTTATCATTTTTCATAATTTAATTTTGTTTATAATTAAATATATGCATATTTTCTTATATTTAATTATAATAAATCACTCATATAAATACATATATAAACATATTTATGTAAAAATGTATATTATAATATATGTAAATTAATACATATTCTAAAAATGTATTTAAAATAATACCTAACCATTTTTTACATTATACAAATATATTTATAATGTTTATATATACATATATGTGCATATTAATAGACAAATATATATTTATATTATATTCTAGTATATGTAATTGAATATAACATATAATATATTTAAATAAATATAATTATATATATATATATCACACAGTACACATATATTGTATAAATGTATTTAAAAATAATTATATAAATATATGTAAATATATATATAAATATAAATAAACAAAAATATCATTAAACAGACAACAAAAAAACATGGTGTAGTGGTAAAGGTGTTCCATATTTAGAGGAGAGGTACATGGTTCGAATCCAGGTGGGTGCGCATGAGGTTGTAAAATTTCAAAGTGTTGATAAATGGGGTGGTGGGGAGAAAAGCACTGATAAAGTGGGGAGGGGATGGATCACTATTAAAGGGATCCTAGAAGTGTTGATAAAGGGGTCTGTCTCATATCTATCATAAAAAAATATAATTTTACCCCTTTAACAGTGCTAAAAAAGTGTTGTTAAAAGGACCCTTTAACAGTGCTAAAAAAACAATGTTAAAGGACCCATTTAACAATGCTTTTTTAGCACTATTAAAGGGGGCCTTTAATTTTTCTTTTTTAGAATTGATAAAAGTTTTGGGATTTTAACCATGCTATGATTATTAACACATTTTTAGCACTGATAAAGGAATATTCTAGAATTATTAAAGAAATTTTTTTAGTAGTGATTGACGTAAAGGCTCTATGAAATCTAGTTACGAAAAAATGATTCAAGATTTTCTCTTACCTTGAGGTGGAGAAATTTCAATGATGAGACATCTTGGGAATGATGCCTCTCTAACAGTGGGTTTTTTCATATAAATTCCTGGGTGTGTCCCCCCATAGATAATAGGGAGGAACTGAAGCTCTAGAGAAGTCACCATGACTTCCTCAACCTCATCCAGACTTCTAGATACTTTAGTCCCTGGTGTAAGCCACAGAACGCACTCCTCTGCATCTATTGGCACACCTTTATCCCCACCAATAGAAGCCCCTTGAATGTTATCAGGATTCTACTATGCAGGATAGGTTTCAGTTATAGAATCCATATCATGAGAAAAGGGAAATGTGTAGGAAGAGTTGGTGAGCTATGACTTACCTCAAGGAATTAATCTAGTTCTTCTGTGGAGGCTATGATTTCACCACTTTCCTGAGGAATCCCTTTTTGAGAAACCATCCTATAGGATTATTCATTATCATACTTCTGTGATCATTCGTCGATTGGTGCATCCACACTTTAATCATCTACCGATGGTGTCTCCATAGGATCCAACTCATCACCAAACATCACCCGCACTGAGGTGGAAGGTAGGATGGATTCCCCTCTTTGGAAAGTGAATTCATCCATGGAGGTCAGATATGTATGTATCTAGTGAAAGTTCACCTTGGTCATGACCTACACAAGAACAACCTCTGGTAGCTCAACCCCACCTCGGGTTAGCTTCCTCCATAAGTCCTCCAGTGTCAAAAAAATCCACAACGTCATTTAGGTAGACCAAAGAGAGGTATGGATGGAATTAGTGGCTAGTTGTAGAAATTACCTTATCTTCTTTTAAGTATCCTCCATTGTTGGCTCCAAAAACCACTTCTAAGACCCTTCTCCTCTAGGAGGTAGGGGTGAAACCACGCCTTGCGATGTCCCCACCACTGTAATTCTTGCTTGAGCCACCCCATATGCTTGACTTATCTCTCAGGGAGAAGTATTGCTGCTTCCTCACTACCCTGGATCCATGCTTTCCGGCTTGATCACCCAAATATTCTTCCATATGATTTCCTCTAGATATACTTCCACCCAGTTTCTTGCATATTCTGTTGACATACTATCATCAACATTGGTTAGCAGAAACACAATGGTTTCACTAAAGCCTATGGTCCCTAGCATGCATCATAATTGGAAAAGGATACAAGTGTTCCACTCTTCATGAACCCTCATGTAGAATCTCTTATACACTCACTGAAAGAACCCAAAATACCAAATGAAATGGGATAGAGTTTATGTCTCACTAAAAACCTTTAAATAAATAGTATCCATCAACACTCCACCCCTAAAACATTGCAGGTACTCCCAATGCTCCCATGAGGCTTGCATATTGTCCACCATAGACCAACCAGATTTGAAATGGGTTGGAATTTTATGTTTTCATGGTTTTTGATTAGAACCACAGTCTAGTCCTCATCAAGTGTCATTGGATGGACTGTAGAGATGTTCAGTAGATATAGTCATGGAACAATATTCAGAGGGCTGATGGCATTCAAGAATTCATAACCCCCAAGGTGCATTGTAATCCAGCCTTGAAGGAATTAGAATGATCTATAGATTCTTATTGGAATCTTTCCCCTTGTGATGCGACCTAGTATACTATAAATCTTTTACAACACCCTTACCCCTAGGTTGACCTTTTTACTATCCACTAGGATCACCGCCATTAAAAACATCCCTATATGTATCCATATCCATGTATCTATCACTAGAAGTAGCTAACCACTAAGAAAAGTGGAAATAAAATCAGTATAGAAAACTAGAGGGTCCCAACCTCTAATTATTTTGTACCCCATGTATGATATTTTAATTATTTTAGGATTAACTTGTATAGACCTACCTCCTCCATCTGCGATGCAACAATAAACTGTATCCCTCGACTCAACATCCTCACCCTTAGGTCTTTCTTGAGGAATAGGTTGAACCATGCCTTGAACAAGATGTACATCTGAAAAAAGGCATAAATTTCAGATTCTCCTTCACCACCTCCAAGAGATAATGTGCCAGGATAGGAGTTCACTCATTGTACCTCTAGTTATTCTCTAGTGGGAGGAACTCATTATACTTGAATACCTCAAGTAGAATGCAACCAATGTAGTGTATTTACCATAAGCTGAATATGAATTCCCCATGGTGGATATAGAATGTGTTCATATCTGAGGACCAATGGTTGAGGAGATCTAGAACTATCTCCCATTGGTGGTAAAAATGGAATTGTGACATCCATACTACTTCATACAACCTAATTTTGTGAACCTCTATACCTTAATCCTGAAACATGTAGCAATCCAAATACCCCATGACCACTCACTAGTAAAGTTTCCCCCATACCTTATGTCCCAATCCATCTTCTTGCCTAAGCACATGTTCCTTATTCTACTCTAGAACGTAGTGGCGTAGTGGACAGAGAACTCTTTTGCCTCTAGATGATCCCCTATGATCATCCTGGCCTTCTCGTTCACCATTTAGATAGAAATTTACCTATGATCTCTAGAAGAATAACCGTGGAAAGTGATATTCCATTGTTGGATATCATCTTCATGTGTGAACCAAAATCACGGTGTATCAACCTTGAAGTCTGGGAAGGTAACTTCATCTAAAAGCCCAAAATTCCATAAGGGGAGATAGTCACTCAGAGGATAGTCTTTATGATATTGTGTCAACATTCCCAAAATCACTTGATTATCTGATAAAACCCTCATGTACTGAATAATTTGAGGGTCTCAATTCATTTTAGCTCCTTGAGAATTTGTGATGACTTCAATATGAGTAGCATTTTGTTGATCAACCATCTTGAATGAGTCTAAAACAATGAAGGGTAGAGAACATAATATTTAAGAATATACATGAAAATAAGTTATGTTGTTCCCAAATTAGTCTAGCGGATGTGAAAAATTCTAAGATTATTGAAAATTCAAATTCACATAAGAAAAAATAGTTGTAAAAAAGAAGTAGATGAAGTTTAGTTTTTCTTGAAGAAGTATTGAACTTATGTACATGAGAGTGAAGGTATTATCACATAGAAATTCAAGGTTCCATACATAGGACCACCTCCACTTATTTATAACCATGGAATTGGCCTTACACAAGAGCGTAAGTTTCTTACATGCCCATCAATGATTTTTGCATGAACCGATAGGAATAAACCTCTCTCTTTGGCATTTCCCTCAGAACCTGACCTTCTGATCCCCTTTTATCTTAGATTCCTAGGTGGGGGGAATTTTTTGGAACCTAATTCCACTTGAATTCACAAATAACTACATTTTGATAAACCAATTCCATCGTTTGACTCAATAGAGCATCCCATAAACACCAAGGAAGGAACATGAATGTTTTGAGGTGCACATTCAAGACTAGAATCCATGTGTAAGACCACTTCATGGCGAATGAATCAAAAAATACATCCCCTTTTTCACTATCCACTCGATCAACTAATTTAGGCACACATAATATGTCTAAGCCATGTGAAAAAACCGCAGATGCATGTAATAATCTTCCATGACAAATACAAAATCAACCAACTCCTTTCACACTCACTTATTGTGGCTAATAATAGAGCTATGCAGAAGATCTCTTCCATGACCAAAATCTTCTATGCCATTTTTGAAGATTTTGGCTATAAGAAGAAAGACACCCCTTATTCATGGTGATCCTTTGGAAGTCAAATTTCCACTCTACTATGCGTAAGATTGATAGTTCACAACATCGTGAAAGAATGAAACCCTCAAGGTATAGATCTTGTAAGAAAAATTACCTATGGGTCCTCCATTGAGTGGGCCCATAGTTGTGTAATCCTCAATCAACCTCTTTTAAACCAAGTTGGGTGCGCACAAGGAATCTTATTATGCACACCCCTAACCTTTATTGCAAATCCCAATCTTGCGCTTAACCCTAACCTTTGCACGCATGCCTCCAATCTTGTGGACACCCCATTTTTGAAGCTTCATGGTTTTCCTTCATACCAAATCACCATGTATGAGCCCCCTTTGCACACAATCCCCATTAATTTCATGCATCTCTTGCGTGTAACCCTACAATCTTGCACGCAAAAATTTTATGCTCCCTCATGAGACGTCCCCTATGCCCATAGCGCATGCTTTCCCATACCTTTTTTTCTCACCATAGGTACACTAATAACTTTTTCTTCTTATCATATGAACACTAACATGTACCTCATGATCAACCAACCCTCGACACCATTACACCTTGGCATTTCTAAATCCATTCCCCTCCCAGTGGTGCATGAGTGGTGATTATGTAAGACCAATGGGTAAGACATGAGCCCCCCATGTCCGCACTGTATGAAGTTAAACTGCCTAGTAACAATGTCCTCAGAACATGATGTTAAAATATAGTCTTACCCCATGAAACACAAATGAGATACCCCATGTAGAATCATCATGGGATTCCACCTTCTCCCACCACCAAGTACAAGCCACCCCCCGAGGGCAGCTTCCATGCATAATTCCCACACACCCTTCACAAGATGATCCATGTATGACTCAAAAGGAATGAGATACTCCCAACATGGAACAAGATCATCCTCACATGGAATTACATCATCCTAGATAAGCTTTCATGGGTACTCCCCACATCATCTCTCGTTGGCACATATTTTGTGACCTGACTATCAGGTCTATTACTTCCTCTTATTTGTCACACCAAACATGACTCACATGGACTTAGAGGTTATTAGTGACCATAAAACCCATAACCCCCCATCATATGGGAATCCTTCTCTTTTAAGCCCCCAAAACTATCCATACTCCACCCATGGGATGCACCTATGTGTAAGCCCCGTACATGTCCCCTAGATGGGCCTCCTCCTTTGGTGTAAGCCCCAGAGTCCCTTTTCCAAACTATGTGGGCTTTGATTTACAACTAACTGGGATACTTAGGAAGCCTCCCTAAGGTCCAAACCCAACATCCACACCCATAAACCCAATCCACTCCATCCACTCCATCTACATTCATCCCGATCTTTATCTGGTCCACCACATATCGATGAGATGATGCCCCAACCCGGAGGTCACACCTCCTTCGGGTCCCCCCTTGAGAAGATTCTATGAATAATCCCCATCCACTTCATTTTCACACCTAACAACACTAGGGAATCTCCAATGTGAAATCCCACACACTTCATCCAAGAGAAATTATCTTTCAAAGGGAATCTTCCATGTGTAATCCCCACACTATCACTTGCCAAAGCTCCTTTTGTGACACGAGTGTCCTTATCACATGATGTTAAACTACATGGACCGATCCTATCACACAAACTTAATCTATGGAATCAAAATACATAGGTTTTGACCCTTGTATTCTAAATAGGGTATGCATGATGCCTCCCTGAGATTTAATCAAGACTAATGGTAAACATTGGTTCCCCCCTCCCAGGGGTGCACCTCCCTGGTTCACTCTCATAAAGAATTTAGATAAACCCTCAAAATGTGACATATTCCCTTTATGGGACACACCCCTAAGGCCTGCCTCCATTGGTGTTTTGACCCATCCAACAGTAAATATTTCAGGTGATCCCTCCTAGGGATGTACCTCCTTGATCCACCTCCATGGGGGTGTTATGATCAACCACATTCCATCTCTGTAAGATGTTAAACTCACAATCTATCTCATACTACTACCTCATGTTAAACGTAGGATGCTTGAGGTGAAATACTTGGAATACATGAGCCTATAGCATCAGATACCTCATACTGAACATGGGATGCCTAGGGTAAAATCCTTTGAAGATATTCCTTTTTCATCATATACCTTGTGATTGACATAGGATGCCTCAGGTTCCATGCATGAGATTCCTCCATGAGATTCCCTCCTATGAGGAAGAATATAGGTGACCAATGTTCCTAGAATCCAGACATGCTAGAGATTCCCAACACGACTACTCTCCTAACTAAAGGTTACTACCATATCAATAACCTTTTGAATTTCCAAACTTACGTAGTGTAATTAATCGGCATTCGTAAAGAGATTTCCCAAGGAATTAGTTCCACAAAAATGACTTAACTCTATGAGGGAGACTCAGACGAGGCGACATGTTCCAAGGAGGAATCCATGGAAGGAGGAACCGACATCCCATCATCCTATTTTGATCAAGGAGTATACATCACCATAGAAAGTGATGAAATTTTTCCACCTTTGGAAAGAGGGAATACATGGAAACAGTTGAGATGACGATTGCATGTTAAAACACATGAGGCATGCATTCACTGACGAAAGTGTCAGAAAAAAGCCTGAAAAAACCTAAGTAATGACCTCACCAATACTTTCCCAAGTACGAACCACCATCCCCAACATTTTCAATGAGTATCCCACTCTCATATGGTGATCTCCACCACCTTTCATGGAAAACTACTACATATACATCCTTTATATCGATGGTCAACACCATCACCTTAAGCTATTAAAACTAAAGTGTTTACTGACCACAATGAGTGGTAAAAACCACCACATATTCCCTATCCCATGTGCACATAAAACAAAAAAACAATCCCCATGATGAGATAATATCACCAATCTCTAGGCCACATCTCGGTGGACCTCTGTTTCCATCATGGAAATGGTTAACACGATCCGCATCACTCTGGAAAAACTATACTTCCACAATCCAAGTGCTAAATATTTTCACGACCCATCCTCGGGGCCTGTTCCATGACTACCCCAAGCCCGCCTTCCATAGGCCAGGGGTTGGAGACTAGCACCAAAGGCGTAATCCCGATAAAAAGGGAAGGCATTTCCTTTTAACCTGTAACACACACATAGTCTGAACACAAGCAGTAGAGGCAACGAGTACTAAAATAGAAAATTAAGGTGTGCTAAAAGTAAGTGGGCTAGTATACAAACCCAACTGAACAATAAGTACAAGTAAAAAGGGAAAATAGCTCCTGGATCATCCGTTGGGGAATCCTACCTAAAGGGTATGTACAGAACTCAAACAACTCAACCCTGTGGTACGTCCCGTCTAGTCCAGCTCTAAGCAGCCTTCCGTCTGTCACCCTCAGCCTCGATCACTGTTTTCCGTCGTCTGCATAGAACACAACAAGGTGCGGGCGAATCCCGTGCATGGGTGAGTATAACAATACTTAGTAGGAGACCCCGAGACCCCCGAAGGTCTCCCAGAATCCACAAAGGATAAACCATAGAAGAAAGATACAATCACGAAGTTTCAACCAACCCTACTTAGGTATATGCCCATACATATACCTAAGTTACCAGTCACAGTCCGACTCCAACTCTCGAGCCCAAGCACAACCCAGTCCACACAGGAAGCAAAGTTAATCACCTAAAAGATAAATGATTGAAAGCCAAGACTCAGCTCACACAGGTATACATCTTTTGTAGGGTGATAGAGATGATCAGATGTAGTCACTAATTTATCTAAGCTGTCGGAACCACACAATATACAGGACCGGCTAAGCTGTCGGACCCACACAGGATATAGGACCAGCTATTCTGTCAGACCCACACAGGATATAGGAACAAAAGTCAGAACTATCAGACCCACAGAGGAACCTGGTACAATACTCATCGCTGTCAAACCCACGTAGGATTCTGGTTCAGTAGTCATCGCTATCGAACCCACGGAGGATTCTGGTATAGTAGTCATCGCAGTCGCAGCCAACCCTAGGGTTCCCTCACACAACACGCTCGATTCCAGGAGGTTCTGCTCCTCGATCCAAGTGTTGATACATAAACTATGAAAAAGTCCTGAGTTGATGTATCTCGTAGTTCCATCTCATCAAAAGGAACCCAACGCGACAGACAACACGTCAATCAGACGCCAGGTCTGAGAGTTATTGGCATTTCCGTTCCAGGGGCCTGGTTGGATTTATGCTCGATCCAAACCTAGTCATTTTCCAAATTTGAACAAAACTCACTTAGAGTATCCCAAAAGTACCACCTCGTCACAAGGGTCCCAGTGCCTCAGACGACACGTCGATCGGACACGCGATCTAGGTGTTATTCACATTTAAGAGAAGACGGTCTCGGCCCATCAAGCCCAGTGGGATGGTGGGTTAGCCCGACCCGACTCGGCATGTTTGACCTCGCTAAGGGTCAGCCTGCCCCGGTGGGGCGTGACCCACCTATGGACCCGACATGCGTTGTGGGCCGGTCCGGTTCGCCCAGCGACGCCAAGCGGCGCCGCCTCCTCCTCTGCTCGGCCGGCCGTAGCTGGATGGTTCGGTTCAGTGCATGCGGCTGGCACTGCAGGCCGCGGTTCTTCCCCCGCGACACATATGGGTGCCGCGGTTCTCCATCCCGACCGTCATGCGGCCTTTCAGTTCGCCTAGCCGAGCAGCTCATGGACACGGGCCACGTCCTCCTCCACGCGGCGCTTGTGGGCGCCGCAGTTCTCCACTCCATCTGGCAAGCAGCCAGCCGGTTCTTCCAGCCGAGCTTCCTGCGGATGTCGGCCATGGTCTCCCTCCACACGGTGCCTTCGTGCACCGAGACACCTACATGAAGGATGACTGGATCGACTGGCCGGTTTTCCCGTGGACCGGGCGACCCGAGCGACCGCCGGTCCCTCCATGCGGCCGGCGCGCGGCCGCCGCCAACGCCGCCGCCTCCTTTTTCCGCCGCCGCCGCCTCTTTTTTCCGCCGTAGCCAGCATGGCCGTGGCCCCCTTTTGTTCACCGCGGTTCTTCTTCGTCGTGGTGCGATGGCACCACGCCCCTTTCGACTCCGCCTATGATGTCAAGACAATGAGAACAACAAAAAAAGGGGGGGAGGGTCAGACTGTGTTCGTGCGGTCCTAACCCTCATCGCTACGTTGCTAACATTCGACATCAAGAGCAAAACACACGATAAGGAAAGAAGAGTATAAATCATACTTAAAAACAATCCAATTTCCCCCAACCTTGATTTGATGTTTGTTCGTTGATGACGACGTCGTTTCGTTGACGTCGAGGTGCGTCCGAGGAAGAAGCATCATCGTTGGCAACATTCTTCGCAGGCGGTGTCTACTCCTTTAACACGAATGGAGGTCGTTTGAGATGTTCTTCGTGTTCTTTGGGGGAAGAATGCTCTCTCTCTAATTCTCCAAAGTTCCACCAAGGTAATATGTGCCAACCAACATAAAAATAAAATAACACAACTTATTAAAATAATGGCTTAATGAATTCAAAAATATTCAAATTCATTAAGTTACATCCATTAATTAAAAAGGTGGGTTGGCTCATTAAATTGGAGGGAGGTGAAGAGGCTCCAAAATAATTAAAGGGAGAGTTCCATCCTCATTAATTGGGGATTCATGGAGTTAAAGGAAAGTTCAAGGGGATTTGAGGAGTTTGATGCCCATGTGGGCCCCACCACATAATATCCTTCCCTGAGAGGTTATGTGGGGGTGGGACCCACCTCCAACTTTCTCTTGGAGGATTAAACCACAACTTAAATAAAATTATGTCACACATAATTTTTATTTAATTTATTAAGAATCCCCAAAATTAACTTCCAGTCTCGAGAAAACCCAACTACGATAAAGGTCTCCTTAAGTGAATACCTGCGCTGCGAGTTCATCAGGGTCCTCAGATTTCAATTCCGAGCACCGATTCAAAAGATATAAAATCCCGTATGTACATTTACTGAGCGTACCCAAACAAAATTTCAGAAATTGATTTCGGGCACACCGAGACTCGGAATCACGCGCCGTCAGAAACTGCACACTAGTAAAATTCCCATGTATTTAAGAAAAAAATTTCCACAGGATTTCTGGGTCTTTACATTCTCCCCACCTCAGAGCTTTATGTCCCCATAAGCTACCACACATACTAAGGGAACAAATGGGGGTGGTGAGCCTGCATCTGAGCCTCCTACTCCCATGTTCTCTCCTGGAGGTTCCCGTGCTACCAGCGAACGAACACTAGAGGAATTGACCGCCCACGCAGGACCCACTCCTGTCGATCCTCAATCTCCACTGGAACCTCCATGAAAGTCTCCCTGTCATCGATGTATATATTATTGTGGTCGATAATGTGGGACGGGTCGTGCACGTATCTTCTCTGCTGAGATACGTGGAAGACGTCGTGCACCCGGTGAAACTGAGGTGGAAGGGCCTGGAGTTAAGCCACCTCACCTACCCTGCTAAGGACCTAAAAAGGTCCAATGAATCGCAGATATAACTTGCTGCCTCGGCCAAATCTCCATAGACCTCATCGAGGTGAGATCCGTAGAAAGATGTGGTCGCCATCCTAAAACTCCAGTGGTCTCCATCTCCTATCAGCATAGGACTTCTGTCTACTCTGTGCAGTCTTCATCTGCTCCTGGATGATCTTCACCTTCTCCGTCATAGCCTGCACCATCTCTGGTCCTAAAAACGCTGACTCTACTAGGTCAGTCCAGCACATATGCAATCTGCAAGGTCAGCCGTAAAGTTCCTTGTAAGGTGCCATCCCGATGGTAGAGTGGTATCTTTTGTTATACGCAAACTCTAACAAGGGTAAGTGATCCTTCCAGCTACGACCAAAGTTGAGGATGCATGCACAGAGCATGTCCTCGAGAGTCTTAATGGTCCTCTCAGTCTGTCCTTCCATCAGAGGATGGAAGGAAGTGCTCAAGTGAAGCTATGTCCCAAAAGCCTCATGCAACCCCTTCCATAGCCGGGAAGTGAAACGAGCATCTCGATCGGAGAAAATCGTTGATGGAACACCATGAAGCCGTACGATCTTCTGAATGTAGAGGTTTCCCAAGCTCTCTACTGAGCTCTATTCTCTGATCGGTAGGAAGTGGGCCGACTTGGTGAGTCGGTTGACAATCACCCAGATAGATTCATGTCCTCTGGATGTACGTGGAAGTCCCGTCATGAAATCCATGGATATCCCGTCCCACTTCCACTCTGGGACCTCTAAGGGCTGAACTAAGCCTGCTGGAACCTAGTGCTCCGCCTTCACTTGCTGACAAGTGAGACATCATGAGACAAACTCTGGTACCACCTTCTTCATACCCAGCCACCAGTGCTATCGTCTGAGGTCCTGATACATCTTTGCAACTCCGGTATGTACCGCTAGAGGGGAAGTGTGGAACTCCCTCAACACCTCCTACTATAGTGCAACTGGTACCATGGTAAGTCCTCTGAAGAGGATGACGTGCTCCCCACCTTCAGAAAACCCATCAGGTGCCTTCCCTGAGGATATTTGAGCATGTCATGTCTCAAAGTCAACATCCCCACGCTGTGACTCTCTCACTCGCTGAAGAAGTAGAGGAGTGACTGTGAGAGACTGTAGAAAGGGTGATCCATATTTACCCACAAAGGATATCTACAACATGGCCAGCTTCTCCGTCACCTCTCCTCGCAGCTGAATGCCTGATCTCCTACTAAGAGCATCTGCTACAACGTTCCCCTTCCCAGGAGTATAGACTATCTCAAAGTCATAGTATAGGAGGAACTCAAGCCATCACCGCTGTCTCAGGTTCAGGTCCTTCTGTGAGAAGATGTACCTGAGACTCTGGTGGTAATATTAGACTGTAAAAGGTTCTCCCATAAGATTGTGACACCACATCTTCAAGGCTAAGACCACTCCTGCTAAATCTAGGTCAGGGGTAGCATAGTTCTGCTCGTGCTATCTCAACTACCATGAACCATACGCGATCACTACTCACTCCTGCATCAGGACACACCCGAGTATGGTCCCTGATGCATCGCAGTAAACTATATACCCTATGCCCTCCTCTGGTATCCTCAATATGGGCGCACTAGTCAACCTTTGCCTCAGCTTCTGAAAGCTCTACTGGCATCTATCTGACCACACGAAGGGTTTCCCCTTCTTCGACAATGCTGAAAGCAGTGCTGTAACTCTGGATAAGTCTGGCACAAATCTCCGATAGTACCTAGATAGTCCCAGGAAACTCCACACCTCCGTCACACTCCTGGGTGGATCCCAAGAAATTACTGCCTCGATCTTCGCTGGATCCACCACAACTCCATCCTCCGAGATGACGTGTCCCAGAAAGTGAACCTCTCAAATCTAGAACTGGAACTTCAAGAGCTTACCATAGAGCTGGTGCTCTCAGAGTGTGTCTAGTACTACCCGTAAGTGGTAAGCATTCTCATCCTCAGTAGTCGAGTAGATCAGTATGTCTTTGATGAAGACTACGACAAAGCGATCGAGGTAAGTCTAGATGATCCTGTTCATGAGACTCATGAACACTACTAGAGTGTTGGTTACGCCGAAGGGAATAACCAAGAACTCATAGCGGCCATAACGACACCTGAAGGTCATCTTCTGCACATCCTTGTCTCAAAATCAGAGCTGGTGATAGCCTGACCTGAGGTCTATCTTCGAGAACCATCATTATCCCTTGAGCTGATCAAAGAGGCCGTCAATCCTCAGTAGTGGGTACTTTTTCTTCACGATCACCTGATTCAGGCGATGGTAGTCGACACTCAGTCGCAAGCTCCCATCTGCCTTATTGGAAAACAAAATTGGAGATTCCTAGGGTGAAACACTGGGTCAGATAAATTCCTTCCCCTGCAAGTCCTCCATCTATACCTGAAGCTCATGAGACTCAGCGAGAGCCATACGATACGATGGAGTAGATATCGGTGCCATCCCGGGGTACAGGTCAATGTAGAAGTCTACCTCTCTGTGAGGAGGTAGTCTTGGAACGTCGTCAGGGAAAACATCCACATACTGATCCACCACAACAGGAAAACTCAGACTTCGCACATCAAACACTCCGAGGATGAGACTAGCCAAATGATGTGTGATTCATTTCCCCCTCCTCTGTGTAAGTCCATCCTGCATTGTAAAGTCTCCCTTCTTGCCGGTGAAGGTGAACCTATTCCCATCCATGCGGATACACCACACTTTGTGCCTAATATAGTCAATCTGAGCATGAACTGTGGATAACCAGTCCATACCCAAGATGACGTCATAAGGCCTCGACGCCACAACAAGAAGATCCTAGATGAATATCTCGCCTCCTAGAGTAATCTCACACTGCTGGCACCAATGCGTAATCATCGAGTATTCTCCCGTATGAGTCTCTAGCTGTAAGGATTGAGCCAACGGCTCCGTCGGAATATCTGAGCTCCGAACGAGGGCAGTGAAAATAAAATAATTACTCGAACCTATGTCTATAAGTACTGCAGCAAGGGTGGAGTAGACACAGATAATACCTAAAATCATCTCAGGTGCTCCGTGGTTGTAGGCCTCGACTTCCTGAAGCTGAGCCCGCCTCTGTCCACCAGATCCCTGTGGTCGGGGTGGACCTCTTGGTGGTGGTGGTGGTAGAGCCTCAAAACATCATGCACCACCCACTGCTCGACCAGCTCCTCTGCCACGTCCGCCTACTCTTGATGGACCACCACTGTCGAACCTTTGCCTCTACCTGGGAGGTCCCTCTACTGTCTATTGCTCATCTGTATGGTGGGTTGGGCAGTCACGATCCATGTGGCCCTGCCCGCTGCATGCATAGCACTACCTGCTTCTCATATAGCTGGCTCTATCTCGTATGCCCCACACAACCAATACTGTATCTTGGGGTCGCCCACCTGATGGACTGGTCCGCTTGGACCTTTACTTCATCGGTGTACTGCCGGATGCAGAAGACTCCACTATGTGTCGCCCTGAGGTGGGTCTCACTACTGGTGTCTGCTCAGCGAGAAAACTCTCCACTAGAAGGGATTGCTCCAGCACCCCCACCTGCGTCGAGATGCTGAGGGGAATCATCGAAGCCCTGATCTCATGCCTAAGCCCCTGCTCGAAGGTTCAGGCCATGAAGAATGGGTCTCGTACCATATCCATGGAGTAGCGCGAGAGGTCGGTGAACCTCACTGAGTACTGAGCTACTGTCATGTTGCCCTGCTGCAAATGAAGTAACTCCTAAATCCGCACCGCACGAAGGGTGGCTAGAAAAAATTATGATCGAAAGAGACTCTTGAAGTCTATCCAAAGTAATGATGCCTCATCATGCACCTGGAGAATCAGGCTCTACCATCTGCCTGCTGCTGCATGTAGGAGACTCATGGCAAGGATCACCATGTGGTCGGATGGTGTCCCTACCAATCTGAAAACTCTCACGACAGCCTCCAGCCAATCCTCAGCTACATGTGGGTCCGTCTCTCCCCAAAACCTGGGAAGCCTCTACCTCTAGAACTCGTGAAATTCACTTAGGTGGCATGCACTCTCGGCTGCTGGAGCTGGTGGTATCGGTGGCCAATCAGGTAGTGGTACTGCTGGTACCTCCGCTGTGATGGGGCCCTACACCGAGGGCTCATCACTCGGTGGGATACCATCTCGTATGAAACTTGGAACCCTAGATGGCTGCCTTCGTGGGGCCATCCTGAAAAGAAACAGGTGCGCCATGGTTAAAACAGTATACCTGGTGAGCTGGCACAAAGTAATCATGAAGAAAATTTTTTCAAAGGAAACACACATGCAATCAGTGTTTTCGTGCACCGAGTCGGAGATCAGAAGTCAGATTCCTAGTGTATAGATATGTCGGCCACCACACCAACACCAGTTTCCCTAAACTGATAACCACACCCAAAACACTTAACACTATTGCTGTTAAAAGAATTAGAGTCCAAGTTCTACAGTAGAACTGACTCCTCTGATACTAATTTGTCACGACCCATCCACGAGGCCCGTGCCGTGACTACCCCAAGCCCGCCTTCCATAGGCCAGGGGATGGCGACTAGAATCAAAGGCGTAATCCCGATAAAAAGGGAAAGCATTTCCTTTTAACCTATAACACACACATAGTCTGAACACAAGCAGTAGAGGCAACAAGTACTAAAATAGAAACGTAAGGTGTGTTGAAAGTAAATGAGCCAGTATACAAACCCAACTGAACAATAAGTACAAGTAAAAAGGGAAAACAACTCTTGGATCATCTTCCAGGGAATCCTACCTGAAGGGTATATACAGAACTCTAAAAACTCATCCCTATAATACATCCCGTCTAGTCCGGCTCTGAGCAGCCTCCCGTCCGTCACCCTCATCCTCGATCACTATTGTCCGTCGTCTGCACAGAACACAACAAGGTCTGGGCGAAGCCCGTGCAGGGGTGACTATAACAATACTCAGTAGGGGACCCCGAGACCCTCGAAGGTCTCCCAGAATCCACAAAGGATAAACCACAGAAGAAATATACAATCATAAAGTTTCAACAAACCCTACTTAGGTATATTCCCATACATATACCTAAGTTATCAGTCACAGTCCGACTCCAACTCTCAAGCTTAAGCACAACACATTCCACAGAGGAAGTAAAGTCAATCACCTCGAAGATAAATGATTGAAAGTCAAGACTCAGCTCACATAGGTATACATCTGTCGTAGAGTGATAGAGATGATCAGATGTAGTCACTGATTCATCTAAGCTGTCATACCCACACAGGATATAGGACCAGCTAAGCTATCGGACCCACACAGCATACGGGACCAACTATTCTGTCGGACCCACACAGGATATAGGAACAGAAGTCAGAACTGTCGGACCCATGGATGATCCCGGTACAGTAGTCATCGCTGTCAAAACCACATAGGATTTTGGTTTAGTAGTCATCACTATCAAACCCACATAGGATTCCGGTACAGTAGTCATCGTAGTCGCAGCCAGCCCTAGGGTTCCTGCACATAACACACTCGATTCCGGGAGGGTCCGCTCCTACAGACAAGTTTACATACATAAACTATCACAAAGCCTTGATTTTATGTATCTTTTAGTTCCATGTCATCAAAAGGAACCCAATGCAATAGACGACGCATCAATCGGACACCCGGTCTGAGAGTTATTGGCATTTCCATTCCAGGGGCATGGTTGGATTTACGATCGATCCAAACCCGGCCGTTTTCCAAATTTGACCAAAACTCACTTAGAGTATACCAAAAGGACTGCATCGTCATGAGGGTACCAGTGCCACAGACGGTGCATCGATCAGACACACGGTCTAGGCGTTATTCACATTTAAGCGAAGACGGGCCCGACCCGTCAAGCCCAGTGGGCTGGCGGGTCGGCCTGACCCGGCTCGGCGGGTCCGACCCGGCCTTGTGGTGTACGACCCACCTGCGGACCCATCCCGCACTATGGACCGGTACAGTTTTCCTGGTGGCTCCAAGAGGCGCCGCCTCCTCCTCTGCCCGACCGGCCGTAGCCGGCCGGTTCGGTCCGACGCATGCAGCCCGCGCTGCGGGCCGTGGTTCTTTCCACGCAGTGCCTGCGGGCGCCGCGGTTCTCCAGCCTGGCCGAAACGCCACCGGCTGGTTCTCCTAGACAAGCGGCCCACGGACGCGGGCCGCGTCCTCCTCCATGGGGCGCCTGCAAGCACCGCGGTTCTCCAGCCTGACCGACAAGCGCCCGGTTGGTTCTTCCAGCCAAACAGCCCGCGGATGCGGTCCGCGGTCTCCCTCCACGTGGCACCTTTGTGTGCCGCGATTCCTACACGCGGACCATCTGGATCGGCCGACCGATTGTCCCGCAGACAGGGTGGCCCGAGCGGCCACCAGTCCCTCCACGCGGCCGATGTGCGGCCACTACTGCTGCCGCCTCCGGTTGCCGACGCCGCCACCTCTTCCGTCCGCCGCGACCCGCATGGCCGTGACCCCCTTTCATCCGCCACGGTGCGAAGTCACCACGAACCTTTCGACGCCACCTCCAATGTCAAGACAATGAGAACAACAAAAAAAGGGGGGGGGGGTCAGACCGTGTTCGTGCGGTCCGAACCCTCCTCGTTACGTTGCTAACATTCGACATCAAGAGCACAACACACGATGAGGAAAGAAGAGGATAACTCATACGTAAAAAAAATTCAATTTCCACCTACCTTGATTAGATGTTTGTTCATTGATGATGACATTGTTTCGTTGACATTGGGGTGCGTCTGAGGAAGAAGCGTCGTCATTGGCAACATTCTTCACGGGTGACGTCTACTCCTTTAACACGGATGGAGGTCGTTGGAGATGTTCTTCGTGTTCTTCGGGGGAAGAACGCTCTCTCTATAATTCTCCAAAGTTCCACCAAGGTAATATGTAACAACCAACATAAAAATAAAATAACACAACTTATTAAAAGAATGGATTAATGAATTCAAAACATTCAAATTCCTTAAGTTACATCCATTAATTAAAAAGGTGGGTTGGCTCATTAAATTGGAGGGAGGAGGTGAAGAGGCTCCCAAATAATTAAAGAGAGAGTTTCATCCTCCTTAATTGGGGGTTCAAGGGGAGTTGAGGATTTTGATGCTCGTGTGGGCCCCACCACATAATATCGTCCCATGGGAGGTTATTTAGGGGTGGGACCCACCTCTAACTTCCACTTGGTGGATTAAACCACCACTTAATTAAAATTATGTCACACATAGTTTTTATTTAATTTATTAAGAATCCCCAAAATTAACTTCCTCTCTCGACAAAACGCAACTACGGTAAAGGTATCCTTAAGAGAATACCAGTGCTGCAAGTTCATCAGTGTCCTCAGATTTCAATTCTGAGCACTGGTTCAAAAGATATAAAACCCCACATGTACATTTACTGAATGTACCAGAATAAAACTTTAGAAATTGATTCCGGGCACACTGGGCCTCAGAATCAGGCGCTGTCAGAAACTGCGGACTTGTAAAATTCCCATATATTTATGAAAAAAATTTCCACAGGATTTCCAGGTCTTTACAAACATCGCCCATGTCCATATAAATTTCATCCATAACATCTAATTGATTTCCTATTTATAATATAAAAAACCAATCTTGAGTTTACCATGAACATAACATTTCCATTAAATCACTTTTTGAATTATTTATCACCATTAGAAATATTTTTTCAAACCTTAATGAAAAACTTATACTAAAAAAACTTATATATTTCATGATTTTTATAACATAATATTTGAATTCCAAAACATCTACACTTTAATCATCCAAATATATTCTTCAAACCATTACTCGGGCTTCATCATCTTATTCATTCCTAGAATATGAAATACAAATCATGTCTTAATGTTCCCAAACCCCATTATAATCATGCTTCTTATGATTAATGTAAAAAATACTGTTAGATCATACCATACCTTTCACATGTCATTTTTAGTCTCTTTATCCTCATAATTGTAACCAATACTCATACCTCTTTCCTGATTCTCTTCATGAGATTTCCTCTTAGGACATCAATTTATATAAGGCCCATAATTTTCACATATGAAAAATTCAATGTTAACCATATTCATTATAATTTCCTCTATTGAATAAGACCATAAAAAATATTGTGAGAAACAATTATCATAGTAGAAAAAACATAATCATGGTAAATAGATTATTAAATTTCAATCTATAACAAAATTGGTTTAATTCTAGGTTATTCACGATTGTTACAAATATTCAAGGATTTTAACCTAAAGTTAAACTCATCCTTAGGGATCTTACTAAGGTTTTACCAACATATTTTCCAAAGGTTGACTAAACCATTTCTATGATACCAAATATAATGACCCAAGTTTTTCAAACATGGATATTGAATCTTTTTAGATGAATATTCATTATATTACAAAAATGAATGCCTAAATACCATAATATTTTAGTGCATTTAGAATCTTGGAACACATTATTATCATTTAGAGAAAGATATTCAACATATCCCACAAATATCTTCCCCTTTAGTACTCTTACATAAAACCTTTATTTATAATCTGATGAATGAAAACGTAAGAAAGGGTGAGCTCATATTATCAGTAAGGGTAAACATGGAAGATACGTAATCATAAACTAAGAATATGGGTATGAAATCATTATCATAACATTTTAAGATCATACCCTTCATATCAAATTTCACACACATGAGTTATGACATAAATATTGGTAGTTCATAATACATGAATCAGAAGATAATGAAATCACATGAGATATGAGTGTATAATAATGGAATAAGACATGAAATTTGTGGCATACACATAATCTTAGAATATATTTTTTCTATGATACCCACAAAATATTCATATAATGTTAGTATTGGCCTAATATCCCATGTACCTACTTCAGGCTTGGGATGACCTCCCATGTACCTTATAGTTTCAGACTTAGAATAACCTCCCATGTACCCTATTTTTGCAGGATTAGGATGACCTCTTGTGTACCCTCTTGTTATGGGATTAGGATGACCTCCCATGTGCCCTATTATTGTGGGTTTAGGATGACCTCCCACGTACCATTTGAGCACATATAAAATTTTACATTACCCAATGCAATGGAGGGAGATATAGGTCACACCCATCACATAATGAAATCGTTCATATATGTACCACAAGATCATAAATCATTCATCATAAACATAAACTAACCATTTAAATAATAAATATATAATAATTGAATAATAACCCTAATTAATCACATTTAACATCAATAGAAGTAACCATAGATGGAAAATAATTATGAATTATATTTTTAAAACATTTCCTGAGGATAATACCCTTTCCACTATGAAAAATTCTTTTTAAAAACTAAAATTTTTTAAAAAAATTAAATAAAAATAACCTTGAAAACAAGTAAAGGAATATTTGAAAACAATTTTAAAAATATCTTAAATCCTTTTCCTTGAAAAATCTAAAAATTTCATTTAAAAACATTTTTGAAAACATAATTTGAAAATATGGGTTTTAAATAAGAAAAATTTATGAATGAAGAGGGAATAAAATTACATTAAACTTTTAATATCACGAAAAGAATTATATTCATGATACAAAATGTCAATGTTCAATATATACACATTGAATAATAATGTAGGTGCATAACATAATATGTGTCTCAAAGAAGTCAAATTGAGACAAATTTACCTTACCAATTTCATAACTTTTGAAACATAAACCCCATAAAAGAGAGATCATATAATGGATATGTCAATACCCATAAATTTAAGTATAAATATAATATATTACATTTAGGGGTATTATATAAACCACACAAAATAAACAAGTGGTTAATATGGCATAAGTCTCGTAGAAATAAAAATGAGACTACAAATCCCCTTACCTTATGTCTTAACTTCCTTCATATACGTTCAAAGATCCTATATAATAAATATAAGTTTATTATAAATCTGAAATAGAACCATATTCATATATATAATACCATATATGGTTTACTTATGACTTTATATTATTCTCTTATTAACAATTCCATGTTAAAGTAATGTTTCGGGTAATAACCACTTTGTTTTTCGTACATATTTTGACTTGTTATTCTTGGTAATATTATTTAGATAATTATTTAATCATATATAGAATTATAAACAATGAATAAATATCATATATATTCAGAATATATTTATTTATGTTGATTCATAAAATTTAGAGTTAGCAAATAAAATACACTCTTCATGGAGACTGTAGGCCGTACGAACACATGCACATTGTTCTCATTTTTATATCATATTAAAAGAAACAAAAGAAACAAAAGTATATTATATATTATAATTAAAAATAATTTTTATGCCATATATACAATTTTTTTATTATATCCATACTCAATAAATTCTATGTAAGACATGAACGAATTACATCGCTTCGTGAGACGGTAGTCCACCATACACACAAATGACGTTATCATATTCTCATGAAATGGAAAGAATGAAGGAATATTTGATATAAAAATTAAATAATCATAATAAAATTATAAACACAATATATATCATATATAAAATATAAATCCATCATTATTCCCAACCTTGAAAGTTGGTAATTAAAGAACGAACATCAGTTCGCGAGGTAGTAGTCTGCCATACAAATGAACAATGATTGCGTATCCCATTTGATGGATGTGTGTGAATTTTTAGGCAATAAACCTCACATAAAAAAATATATGTATATTTAAGATACATATTTTTTTATATTTACATGAAATAAAAATACTCTAATGGGTTTAATGAAGAAATAAAACAAAAACGTTCGTTGACGAATGCTGCCTCTTTTTTGGGCATATTTTTTTGATTTGTATAAAAGGAATTCATTGGTTGGATTTAATCCCAAATACGGGATTATAGGATGAAGGGATAGAATTTGGGAGTATATTTGGAAATATTTTGGCAAAAACAAATAGGTTTTTATGTGTGAGTAAAAGAGAAGAATATGAATTCTTTTATAGGAGAGGGGAGGGGCACTCTTTTAATTTCTCAAATGATTAATTTATAATAAATTTAATATCAATAAAAATAAATCCGAATGGAAATTTGTTAGAATATAAGATATTATATTTTTTTAATATCATCAACCAATATATTTTAGACAAGTTTTAGTGTTATTTTAAACCTTATCATTTTAATTAACCCTTAATTAACCCATTGTAATTTTAATTATGGTAATAAATATTACTATATTAAGAGGATGTAATTTTTACTTATAAAGTGTGAATTGGACAATAAATGGATTTTTTTATATTTTAGACCATATATCATCCCATTTTTCCTTATTTAATATTTTTATTGCTTCAAATTAATTTAATAAAATATTATTTTCATAAAATCTCATAAGTGTCAATTTTCCACTATTTATTACTTTGACTTTAAGAAAATCAAATATATATATATATATATATATATATATTCGAAAAAATCCTTTAATACATCCCTAATATGTTATAGTCATCTAAAAAATTCATTTATCACATTAATTAAGTCAAATTATATTTCTTGTAATATTTATTATTTCATTTAATTGATTGTTTCATTAATTGAATAATTACCACATAGTCATTATATAATTATTTATGATAATTATTTCTTCACTAAAATAAAAAAATAGATGATCTAGATAAAAATTTTATATTTAATAATAATATAAATATTTGAGCATATCATCTATTTAAACTTATATTAAAAATATTATACTTATTAAAAAAAGAGTGTGACATTTTGTCACTCTCTTTGATTTTAATAATATCAAGTCATTTTCAAGGACAATTTTCCATTAAATAATTAAATTTCCAAAATTTGGTGTTAAAGTTTTATTTAATTTTATAAAATAACAATTTTTCAAGTTTTAGGATTTTTGTATAACATCTATAATATTATTTTTACCCTTAATTAAGCGATTTACAATTAATCGTGGTAAAAAAAATTTCTTAAGTTACTATTCATATTGTCCAAAAATAAAAAAGACCTATTTAATTATTTTAAACCTTATGATTAAAAATACGGAATCCATTTTTTTCATAATAAAAAACACATAATTGGATAAAATTATTTTAAAATTAATCCTGTCGATGGAATGATAAAATCAGTTTTTTAAGTGAAAATGTCCAAAGGATTGAAATGTTTTTATATCAAATTTCGAAGTGAAATTGGTTCCAATGAACTACATTGGATTAATTGATTTAAAATTTTACTAAATCACTTTAAAAACAATTCAAAACATAATATAACTATATAAATAAGTTGGATGACAAATTAGTTTCCAATTTACTATTCGTCAAAACATAAAGCTTCTCAGAAAAATACAAAAAGGTCACCCAAAGTAAATTTTTATATTATTATTTAAAATATTAATTTTATATTTTCATATAAAAATTATAAATTTTTTAAAAATTATATTTAAAATGTGTTCTCCATTAAAATAAAGTAAAATAACCCTTTTGAAAAATACATATTTTTATTCATAAAATTGGGTTTATTCTTATATTATTCTTATAAAATCTATTGCATGAGTGTCAAAAAATTTGGTCCAATATGTAATACATAAATTTTATTAAAAAAATTCATCAATAGTGGTTTTTTAATTTATTTAGATAAAATGGTGTTTGTAAATAAAAAAATAGTTTTCTTAGAAAAGGAATTTTTTTTATTTTCAAGTAGTTCTTACTTTCATTTCTAGCTAATTGATGACTCAGGGATTAATTTTATTTTAAATTTTAAATGGTATTTTCATAATTTAGTTAATATTAATTTTAATTTCCATTCCAAAACTATGTGGTAACTATAATAAAATTTTAAAAATAATAATAATAGTGTATTATAGTTCATTAGAACTCGATCTTGCATGTAAAGTAAGCTATCAAAAGAACTTGGTATTGTTTTTAACACAAGCCAAAAATAGTGTTATGTGTAGAATAAGCTAATATAAGTGTTTTATGTAGTTAAATCATAACATAGTGGTGTGTAAAATACAAGAATAACTTGGTGCTTTCATATAACACAAGCTATATTTAGTGTTGTGTGAAATGAAAAATATCAAAAAGATTAAATTAATTCAAAAAAACTTTCCCAAAATATTAGGGTGTTACAAAAAATATATTTACCTTTTATTTATTCATAAGATATATTAATAATTCTCACCATAATGTGTTATAGTGTTCATAACCATAAAAATAATGAAATCTCCTTATTTTTTTTCCTTTTCATCCATTTTAGCTCTAAATAACTCCTTACTCATCCATGAGTATGTTAATAAATACAAATGAAAAAATATTAAATCCTCACAAATAAATTATTTTTTTCCAAGATAATGACTAACTGAATAACTCAAGAGGGAGGGGGGGGGGTGAATTTAGTTCTTAAAAGATTATTTTAAATATATATCACCCTCTTAAAAGTATGCTTATCCAATTTTCCTTCTTAAGAGTATATGCAGCGGAAATATAAAAAATGAAGAAATAAAATTGAACACAAAAATTTATAGTGGTTTAGAGAAAATAAATCCCCTAGTCAACTCCACCAATGATATACTCCTCTTTCTTAGTGATTTTTATTAAACATCCCTTTTACCGGGGGATCCCAGCTGAGTAGAAGCAGTTGTCCCTTAATAAAAAGGTCCAAGGGATTTCAACTAGGTTCTAACTTTTAAAGACTTATCCATGTTATTACATACTCTTAAACCAAGTTAAAAAAAAGTATAATGAGATATAATATTTGAGAAACTATTACAGTGCACAGTTGCAAGTAGCAACTAAAAGTAAATGAAGATTCATCCGGAGAAAAGATAAGATTCAATCGTAGCTCATGATGATCTTCAATACAAATGATGAAATAGATAATATTAACACTTGATGTATGAATTTTCAATATGTATAAATCTTCGATGTTATACAGGGGAAACCTTATTTTGTTATCTTCACATTCTTTGCTCCACACACTTATATGTTCTTTTCTAGGTTGTTTTAAACTATTCCTTATATATGTTTTTTTGAACATAAGTATAGGATAATCCTAATGGTTGAATGATTTATGTAGTGATCCTGATAAGACATCCTAATAAGATTAAGATTATGTTCCTTCCAAATATGGAATTGCTTTTGCGACTGCAATTCCAGATATATTTTCATTCTCTGAAATTTCCTATTCATGGCAAGTCTTATGCAGTCCAATATTTCATTAAAAAGATAATCCTATTTTGATGTACTCAAAAGGTATGAAATGACTTCTCACGATCTAGGTAAAGATAATCATGACATTATGTACTATTAGATCCTTGTAGGATATTATCTAAACACACCATTCATCATTGGATATATTTTCCGTAAGGTAAAGAAACATGTATTTGTAAGATAATATATCTTCAATGTATCTTAAGATAATTCACCAGTGTAAGATAAAGTGATACTGATGTAGCATTAAAATTTATTCAATTTCTTATGTCTATAAATATTATTCAAAATAATAAGTCCTTTCATATTTTCATTCCGGACTAGAAGTCTCTATTGAGTGACTTACTTCAAACATCATAAGATAAAGTATTCAATAATTATATGTTTTTATGAGTAATTAAAGATGTTTTTTGAACTTCATAAGACATAATTATTGGGTAAGATAAATTCTTGAATACATAGTATTATATGAATAAAATATTAAACACCAAACAAACCTTTTAGAATAAAATTATGGATTTTTTGAATCATCAAAACACATAAAGTAGAGATGTATTGGAACAATATACTTTAAAATAATATCCCCCTTTTTTATGATCAAAAAACTTGTTTGATGGAAAAAAATATTTACAAAATTTGATTTAAATTTATTTTTTTAGAAAGTAATATCCTTTTCTTTTCTTTTGGAGAATTTTTTTACCCTTTTGAAATAAGAAAAATTTTGTAATACAAGTGAAACATTTTATTTTAATTTTCTTCTCCCCATTTTTGTGATATCAAAAAGAAGTGAAAGAAGGAAAACATTTCATATTTCACACATATATCAGTTTGTAAACATAGTTTTGGCAGAAATACTTATTCATAATGAAACATTGAAATATTAGAATAAGAGAAATAATAAAGATCTAAAGAGTGAAAATAGATTATTATTCAAAAACATAAACATTCTAAATGTAAAGACTTAAAAACAATAATCATCGCATAAAAGGTATAATAAAGTAAAAGTAGTAAAAGAATAAAGTAATTTATCATAAAAAATTGAAAGGAAATGTTAGAGTAAACTGATACCGATGTTTAAATTCCATAAAAATGTTGGAATAATTAAAATGTTAACCATTAGGCAACAAACTTCACAAAATTCACAAACTTCATGAGAGATAAGTATTAACTATTCTACTGAAAATGGATTTTTGGAGGTGGTTTCTTGAACAAGATGGGTTGGTCATGAGCTAACAAAGATAAAGGAATATGAACATCATCTATTGTACTAACAACATCACCTAACATTAGTGAGGATTCTCTAAGACTGGAATGATATTCATGAGAAAACACGACTAGTGTTGATTAAATATTGTAGGAAGCTTTTTATTACTTTACCATATCAAAGTTATCCAAATGAGTAAATTGTAGTTTAAATAATGGTTTAGGGAATAATTAATATGTATCTATTGAAATTTTTTTATGTTCACTAGGTCGATCTACTGAGGGACCAAAAATTTCTTTAAGACACTGAGAAACATATAGATACTAATAAGAAATTTTGGTTCCAGGTAGCTTCATACCACATATTTGAAAAAGTGCATCCCCACAAGAATCAATTAATCTAACAAATTCATTATTTTAGTGGTCTATAATTCATTTGAAACTATTCCACATCTATTGAGAAAAATTTCAAATAAAATTTTGGAGTTATCCTATATTTTTACAAATGGAGATCAAATTCTTCAAAACATACACCTGATTATCTATAATCCCCATGAAATGTATAATTTCCTTTTTCTTATAGGTAATATATTTGTTGGATTATTATTTTAAATCTTCAATTTCTATTTCACCATCATCTAAGAAACTTTGCTTGAGGTTTTTCATGACTTCTTGATGAATATCATCAATTTTCATCTCAATTTCAGCATAGTTATTAATAAAGGATCAAGATAACCTTACAAGAAGGGTAAATATGAATATTATTTCTTTAATAACTTAAAAGGAGTGTTCTTGAGATTCTATAATCTTTTGGGTGAGCATAGAGCTTAACTCTAGTGTTGATTTATCAATAGCTCTAACTGTTTCCTTCATCACAACTGGAAGTCTTTTGACTTAGTTAACAATTATTCTCTGAATTTTTTTACATACATATCTTATTAAAACTTCACACTAAAGTGAATCGACAGTCACAATGATAAATTCAAAAATTTAATATAGTTCAAAAAGTTTCGACTGAACATTTGTACTGAGTATGATTGTAATAGTAGGTCATTATGAATATTTTTCTAAAAAAGACTATATCAACAGGCTAATTTTTTAAATTTCATATTTATAGGCCATATGTTTACATAGGGTTCTTTCTTGATGATTTGATTCATAAAATTGAGCTTTTAGGATCTCAATATTAGAGGATAAGTTTGAAATGGTCCTTTCATTTATTGGTACTTCTTCATTTTGAGTACCTTGAGGAATAAGGGAATCCCTTTCATGGTGAACTTATGTACTCTCTTTTTAAAAAGGCTAATTTTTAGTAAAATTTGGTATTGCATCCACATGGTTTGATTCTTATGAATATTTTTTTCTGGATCTTTCTTTATCCATCATTTCCATTGATTGAGAGTGAAACTTAACTAGAAGTGAAGATAGTCTCGACCTTATAGAGATAGTCTTGCATTGACTAATAGAGAACATACGAGTGATAGTTTTTTCTATACTTTCATTTGAATCTTGGATTGGTGAAGAGGAAGGAACATGAAGTGTGATTTCATAACCAATAGCTTAAGAGATTTTAGGAATACCAATCCTAAATATGCTTCTCAAAATAAGATCTTATTATTCTTCATCAATACTCTTTATGGTCTCAGTATAATGAGATGATTCTTCTACAACTATTGGTGTTTTATCCAAATTAGAATCCTCTCCTTAAATCTGAGCTAGGTACATTTAGAACATCAAACTATAAGGAATAATGTTTTAAAAGATAAATATAAATGTAATACACACTTCCCTAAAACACTTGGATTTATAGTTCTTAGACAATGACACTAAGTTGTATCATTTTCATCCAAGACAACTCCATAATTTAGAAAGATTAGGGTATGAATTTATCCATAAGGATATAAGTTTAGGGACTTATTTTAAAGATGGAAAATATATCACTAGATATATCATGCTAAGTTGGCAGGTTTTTCAAGGATAAACAGATAAAGTAAAGAAACATATTGAAAAATAATTTTCTCAAACTCACCATTTCTTTGAGAGATTACAAACTGAATAAATTTGACCTGGATCTTCCTTTATAGTTCTAGGATCTTTACTTTCTTCTTCTCAATAACAACAATTCCAAATAGAAAACTTCATGATTTATGTATGAGTAACACCATCTATGTAATATATAGAGGTGTAAAAGAATATATATCCTTCATGAGGAAATTTTAAATCTTCAGCCAGTTTAATTGATGTTAGGGAAAACTCTTTCTTGTTGAATGTTTAAGTGACTATGTCTTCATATTCACCAAAGTGGAAATAAGAAGACTCATAAAACTCATGATATTGTTTCTTAGAAAATATAGGGGTTCGTAATGATTTAAAAAAATATTCCAATCCCTCATGATTTATAACCTTCTTCAAAAATATATCAGTTATGTGAAACCATTTGAAATTGATGGCTCTTCCACTCAAAAATTTCCTTTGTATCCTATGATTTTTCATTATTCTAGATGAATAACCCTCACCTCCTTTGGTTTTGGCTATTTGAAAAGGTATGAGAAATTGGAAGTTTAGGAGGGAAAGGGTAACAAGTGTTCGATCAAAGAGAAAGAAGGGTTCAAATATTTCATAGTCATTTAACATATAGGGTTGATACTCAATATTTTTTTGTTCATGATAAACAAGGGCTCACATAGTAATTTTAGAGTAATTATTACTATATGTAGGTGACACAACCTATGGGATGTGACCATCACTCAAAACAGCGAAATAAAGAGATATGTAAATAAATTAAATAACGCTATCACTATATATATGAGATATATAAAATAAAATATTACTTTGTATAATTAAAAATACCTAATTCAAATTTAATAAAATCAAATATTTCAGTAGACAGGGGTTTAGTAAAGATATTTGCTAATTGTTTTTCTGTGAAAACAAATTCTAAAGATATATCACCTTTTTGTGCATGACCTCTTGTGAAATGATTTCTTAAGTCAATGTGATTTGTTCTTTAATGGTTTACTGGATTCTTTGAGATGTTGATAGCACTAGTGTTATCACATCTGATTGTAACATGATTAAAATTAAATAAGAAACCCATTAAGGTGTGTTTTATCCACAACAGCTATGCATAACAACTTCTTAAGACAATATATTCAACTTCAGTAATTGATATTTCTAAAAAATGTTTCTATTTTACTTTACCAAGACATGTGAGATTTACCAAGAAAATGAAAGGTTCTTGAGGTGTTTTTCCTATATAATCTACACCTAGAAAAATCAGCATCTGAATATGAAATTAAATTAAAATTATAGGTTTTTTAAAAAACAAGAGGAGTTATAGTTCCTTTTAAATATCTTAAAATTCTTTTTGTAGAATTTAAATGTGATTATTTTGGATTATATTGAAATATTTCATAGAGATACACTAAAAAAATAATGTATGGTCTACTTGTAGTAAGTTATAACAAACTTCCAATGATTACTCTATAAAAATTGTTTTCAACTGGTTTTCCAATTTTCTTTGAGTTAAGTTTGATATTATAACTCATAAGAGTTAAGTGAGTATTATTATTTTCAATTACAACAATTTTAAGTAAGTCAAGTATGAATTTTATTTGATTTAAAAAATTTCTAAAATCCTTTTGAAAAACTTGAAATCTTATAAAATAGTTTAGTTCACCCAATATACATATTTCAAATTCATTTTTCATAAGTTTTGAAAAATGATTGAAAAGATTTTGATTTGTTGATTCAAAATAACATCATCTACATATATGTGTACTATTAAAATATTAGAAAAAAAAGGTTTCTTAAATTGGGTAGGATATTTCATTCTTACTATAAATCCATTTGATAGAATAAAAGAACTTAATCTTTCATATCATTCCCTTAGATCTTGTTTATGTCCATCTAGTGCTTTGGTAAGTTTAAACATAGAATCGTGCAAATGTGGATCTTCAAAACCAAGAGGTTGTTCTACATAAACTTCTTTCATTAAATAACCATTTTAAAAGAGAAATTTTACATCCATTTGATATAATTTAAAATTCATATAGGATGCTTATGATATAATAATTAAAATACCTTCTAATCTAGCTACATGAGAAAAGGTTTCCTTATAATCTATTACTTATTCTTGATTATATTATTTGGAAGCTAATATATCTTTACCTATGGTTATTACACCATGGTCATCTTGGTTATTTCTAAAAACCAATTTTGTTCCAATTACAAGATGGATTAAGGGTCTTTCAACTAATTCCCACAATTTATTTCTTTTAAATTGATTTATATCTTATTGCATTTCTAAAATCCATATTTCATTTTATAAGTATTATTATATGGATTTAGGTTCTAATTGCGATATAAGGAAGAGAATTCAACTAAATTTTCTAGATTTATTCTGGTTTTTACTCCTTCTAGGTTTCCTATAACAGTTTCTAAAGGATGGTATTTAAGGTTTCTAGGTGCTCTAAGCAACATAATTTCTGGTTATTGAGTGTGTTTCATCATTGGATATGGTTTAAAGTAATAAAGTTCCAAATAATTATCCTTGTTGTTAAGAAATAAAGGTTTAGGTTTCATATCTTTCACTAAATCATTTTGATCATCAATTTAAATCATTTTGTGACCGAACATATCACTTTAATCAAATTACTAATGATTTGATTCTTTAACAATCATTGAAAGTTTGTTGAAAACTCTATAATATTTGTAAGTATTAGAGAAACCTAAGATGATACCTTCATAATCCTTTGGATCAAACCTTCCAAGATTATCCTTGGTGTTCAAGATGCAAACCTTATATCCAAATACTTTGAAGTATCCTACTTTGGGTTTTATATTATTCCAAAACTCATAGGATTTTTTCTTTAAAAAAGGCCTTATTCATACTATATTAATGATATAACATGTTGTGTTAACATATTCAGCCCAAAAATAAGTTGTCATGTTATATTCACATAACATAGTCTGTGAAATATCTTAAAAATTCATATTTCTTCTTTCGATAACACCATTCTGTTGTGGTGTCCTGGGGGTAGAGAATGTATGTTTAATTGTTTTCTTAGAGAAGTAATAATTAAATTCATGATTCTCAAACTCTTCTCCATGATCACTTCTTAAAGACATGATTTTGACATCCTTTTACTTTTTCAAAACTTTGTAAAAATTAATAGAAATAGAATAGGCTTCACTTTTATGTCTTAAAAAGTAAACCCATGTAATTATTGAGAAATATTTAAAAAAAACATAAAAAACAACTTACCAGTAGGTCTATTAGTTCTATTTGGTTTGAAAAAATCCATGTGGATATGTTCAAGAGGTCTATAAGTAAAAACTTCTTTAGCTGATTTAAAAGATGACTTATGTTTCTTTCTCATTTGGCATGAATCACATAGATTCTATCTGTTTAATCTAAGCCCAGGCAAGTCAGAAATAAAATACTTTTTAGTCATTTTTATCAAATAATGAAAATTGTAATGTCCAAACCTTCTCTGAAAAATCTATGATTCATAAACTCCACCATTTAAACAATTTAAATTATATCTAAAAAATGAGTCAAGGTATAATGTGTAAACATTGTCTATTATGGGTGATTTAAACATAATATATTTATCTTTAGAAACAAATAAGATATTATTTGAATAATTAATATAATAACCATCATCACAAAGTTTAAAAATACTTATCAGGTTGTGAATCAAACCTTTAACATCATGTACTTTGTTGATAATGATAGACTGTGGATTACCAAATAATCTAATGCTAACTATTTTTCCTTTTTCATTATCTCCAAACATGACATATCCTCCATCTAATTTGGATAAATACTGAAAACTAGAGTAGTATCTACTCACATGATTTGAACAACCATTGTCAATGAACCATTTTTCATTGTTGTTCATATGGCTAGTTTCCTACAATGAAAAATTAAACAACAAAGTTATTTGGTACCCAAATTCTTTTGGGTATGGAAATTTCAGCTAAAAAAGATCTAGGTACCCATACTTGATTATGTTTTCTAGAAAACTTTATTTTCTGTTTTGAAAAATATTTTGAGAGAAAAATATTTTTAATTCCACCAATTTGAGGATTTTTTAAATAAAAAATATTTTCAAAATTTCCTATTTCACAGCAATGAAAAAAATTAACCTTAGGAAGATATTTATTTTTTGAACAGGTTGGAATAGATTTCCTATAAATATTGGATTTTTCATTTACTTCCAATTCAAAATATTTCTTTTCTATATTGATTTTTCCCAAGAATTTTGTTTGAATATTCTTCTCATTTTGTAAAAACACCTATAGAATCTTTAAAATATTGAACTTCTTTCTATATATTTTTTATTTATTTGACTTATTCAGCATTCAAAATAGTATATTTTTCCAGCTGATCACTCAATTCTACAATATGATTATTCAGGTATTCTTCTTCAAAAACAATTTTATTATAATAATTTCGAAGAGATTTATTTTTCTTTTTTCAGGTTTTCATACTTTATTTACAAAATTGTGATGTATTAATTTAGTTATTTATATGACAAATATTCATTTTATGAAATAAGTTCATGATAAAAATAGAATTAAGAATGTACCTCATTCAATTCTATCATAAAGAATATGTTGGCCTTTTGATTTGTTGTTTCAGCTTTTGATTCTGATGATTTGTATTTTTTAGAGTCTTCAGAAGCACTCCAGGTGGCCTTCATGGATTTCATAGAGTTCTTATAATTAGTCTTCTTGAAATATTTATTTCCTTTATTCTTTTAATCATTGATTCTTATAATTTCATACTTTATGTGTCCCATCTCTATTCATTCATAGCATCTAAACTCTTTAGAGTTTTCACCAGGATTTCTATGATTATTGAAAGGTATTCTGAATCCTAATTAATTTTTATATAATTTTTTTTAACTTTCATTAAAATTGAGAAAGATAATCATTTGATTCATATTTTCTTGATAATTCTTCTTCCTCAGATGCTTCAGATATTTGTTCACTTTTACATTTTTTTCATCTTTGTAAGTAGAGTATTTCAAGGTGAAATTTTCATTTTTGATTATTCTGGGATCCTCATTTTCATATTTCATATTGAATTCATACATCATAAGAGTTCCAATGAGATCTTTTATCTTGAAATATTTTATGACCTTATATTTTCTGATAGCATTAGAGATTCCACTCCATTTAGGTGGTAATACTACGAGAACTTTTAATGCTTATTTACGTTCGGTGATAGGTGTTCCTAGAGAAGAAATGTTATTCAAGATCTCAGTGTGTAATTAATTCAGTTGAGTAATACTCTCTCCTTCAACCAGTTTTAAAGTATCTAATTTAAGATTGGTTGTATCATATCTATGATCATTCTCATTGTCAATACCTTTATAGGATACTGCTATAGTCGTCCACATTTCATGTGCTGTTTAACATTGAGAGATTCAGTTAAACTCATATAGTCCTAACCCATAGATAATAACATTCATATATTTTGAATTTATATTATAGTTTGATTGAACTATAGCATCACATGTTTTAGGTTATGTCTTAGGAATTTCAAAGGGATTAACTACTTTGAGATAGACTCTCATACCAAGATTATTTAGATAGACAATCATACGATCTTTCTAGTAATTGTAGTTTTCACCATTGAAGTACTGATATATGACCATTGACATACCTTCTCTATTATCAGCCATAATAACCATTTAAAGATAGATATTTGGACTTCAACTATTGATATTTGCAAACTTGAATGTCAATTTCTCTAATATGAATTGTTTTTCCAGATAATGACTGACTGAGTAATTAAAGAGGGGGGATTGAGTTATTAAAATATTATTTGAAATATATACCACCGTATATGAAGTATAATCATCCAATTAAGTTTCTTAAGAGTATATACAACATAAATGTAAAACATGTAGAAATAAAATTGAACACGGAGGTTTATAGTGGTTCTGGGAACAAAAATCCCCTAGTCCACTCCACCAATGCTCTACATATTGAGTTTGGTGATTTTCATTAAACATCAATTTTACTAGGGGATCCAAGATGAGTACAAGAAGCTTTCAATTAATAAAAAGGACCAATATATTTCAACCAGGCTCTACCTTGAAAATAGCTATCCATGGTCTTACACACTCTTACATTGAGTGAAAAAAAAGTAGAATGAGATACAATATTTGATAAATGATTGCAGTACACAGTTGCAAGAATCAACTGACAGTTGATGATGATTCATACTAGGAAAAGATAAGGTTCAAATGTAGCTCAGAATTATCATAAATAAAACCGATGAAACAAATAATCTTAGCACTTGACATATCAATTTTCAATATATACAGATATCTAGAGTTAGATAGGGGAAACCTTATTTCTTTCTCTTCATATTCTTTTCTCCACACACGTACATGTTCTTTTCTATGTTGTTACCAACCGTTCCTTATATATTATGTTTTGAGCTTAAGCATAGGATAATACTAATGTATGTATGATATATGTAGTGATCTAGATAAGATAAGCTAATAATATTAAGTATACGTTCCTTCCAAATATGGAATTTCTTTTGCAACCACAATGTAGGATATTTTCTCATTCTTTAAAATTTTCTATTTGTGGTAAGTCTTGTGTAGTCCAATATTTCCTTAAAAATAAAATATTATTTTTATGTTCTCAAAATTAATTAAATGAATTATTGTAATCTTAGTAGAGATAATCATGACATTTTTCACTATCATATCTTCATAGGATATTGGCTGAACAAACTGTTCATCATCAGATAGCTTTTCCATGAGATAAAGAAGCTTGTCTTCATAATATAATCAATACTCAGTGTATCGTAAGATAATTTATCTGCTTAAGATAAAATGACACTGGTGTAGCATTCGATTTTCTTTAGATTCTCATGGATATAAATATTTTTCAAAATAACAAGTCTATTCATATTTTCATTCCTGACTAGAAGTCTCCCTTTATTGACTTAGTTCTAACATCATAAGATAAAGTCTTACATTTTCATTTCTGTTTCTCAGTAACTAAAGATTTTCCTTGAACTTAATAAGATAAAATTCCTATATAAGATAAATACTTGAAAGAGTGCTTTCGTGGGCACCCTCAAATGATTAATGTGATTTTTGGGTACTTAGGTGCAGTAGAGTGGCTGACCAAGGTCGTCTCTCAAAGGAGGAAGTGAATTTAACAACTTATTAAAGGTATTCTAAAAATAAAATAAAAGAGAATAAAATAAAAACACTACTTTAAAGGATTGGAGATTTTTTTTATAGTTTATGAATCTAGAAGAAGTTTGCTGGAAGAAGATCATATATTTTTTTTGTTTTTAGTTTTGAAATGAATTTCGATTAAAATGACAAAACAAGAAGATGTTTTTTAGAAATCTATTTTAAAAGGCGTAATCGATCTAACTCTAACTCTTCATTCACTTATTAATCATTATCATTTAAATAAATATCCACTTAATTATGATCCCCTAATTTTTTATCCCTCTAACCCTACGAGAGTTAACTTAACCACAAAGATGAAATTACTTAAACCCTAGGCTAGCTTCGGAACACGCAATCGCATCACCCTGCTTTGAATGTTGTTCTAAGGATAGCTTATGGTCAGTGGTTAATTAGAGCACATATCCATTCTGTAAATGAGGATTAATTGTGTTTAGGGATTATATTTTAACTCTACAAATTTATCCCATGTGATCTTATATTACCGATTAAGATTATGCTCTCACAATTTACACAAAATCCCGACCTCACGTGTTTTGTGTAAATTGTTCAATTGATTGCATAGTTTCTTGTAATTTAAAAACAAAATTCATGGATCATATTATTTGAATTACAGTATCTCATTGATTCAAAATAATTAAATGAAGAGGGTAGAAGATAGATCGATTACTAAAAGACTACTCTTCCATGGGTGGCATAATCATCGTAGAAGCGTTTTGCATTGCAATGGTTTATAATGGGTATAACCCAATAACGCTTCTACTCAATAATTCCATCCCAAATAGGAAGATTAATAGAAGAATAAATTTAAACAAAACATAAGAAAAGAGAAGAAATAAAAGAATAACAAAGAAGTTTATTACACAAACAAAATCATTACAACATGAAGGAGAAGAAGAAGGCTTCGTCGAAGGGATCCTTGCTTCAAGAGATACTCTTATTTAAATGGTTGGATAATTAGATTGGATTAACTTATCCTCTTCCCTAAACTTACCAAAGCACTTCCCAACCCCAAAAAATGAGAAAAACACCAATTTATAGAGTGGTGGGGAGGCTAGGTTCAAAGTGGTTTCAAGTGTGAATGGGGAATCTAGGCCAAATATTTTATGCCAACTAGCACCGCCCATTTGACCACCCAAATCATGAATTGGCCGGCCTTCCAGAAGGATAACATGTGAGTATATGGGTCATATATCTCATCTTCAAATTTGGGCTTAATCCAGGCCCATATGAAGGAGTTATGACCGAACTGCAGAAGCTTCTCCATTCTGGCGAGTCCTGCCCAACTTTGACTTCATGACCCATTTTAAACAACCAAATGCACTCTTTAGCTCTGATGTCCTGAATAAAGGTTGTAGATAATTAAGTTAGGAACACTTTTGAAAAATTTAAAATTCAAATAATAAATATAAAAATATTTATCTTTGAAATACTACAGCGAACTATAAAGGGTAAAACTGGAATTTTCAACAAATATTCAAATGAATGATCTAATCCCAACTAATTTATAATTAAACATATTTAACACAATGTGAGGAAATTATATCATTTATTATAAATAAAATATTCAATAAAATAGTGTTTTATCAACTCCCCCACACTTACCCTTTTGCACTCCTGAGAAAAACCTCATATCAAGTAAACATTAATATCAAATCAAAACCAATTTTAAAACACATATCCTTGAGATCAAAAAACTACACACCAAGAATCAAAAGATATCATGCCTCATAAAAAACCATTATTTGAAGTTCTTCATTTATATCATTCAATATATTTCCACTTTATTTATCCTCCCATGCACAAAAAACGTACCTCGCTTGAATTTTCTCTCATCACTCAAATATCAATTTTTTTTTGCAATGTCTTTCTCATCCAAACTCATACAAGGGTCACCATAGGCTTGATAAATTCCTAAATCTCTACCCGATGTGATTCAAGGACATATGTTTATCATGAGTACTTTTCAGGGTTGTTCTGTGGCTTTCAGTTGGTAGGATTAATATGTGAAATACTCTGAGGCTGAATGAGGAGGGTTTGACTCTTTTTTTGAAGCAAAATTGCATTAATCTAATTTTCACTTAAATATGGTCTTCTCCTCAATCCACATAGTATCAATTCAGCTCCGTCATCATGAAAAGTCATGAAAAGTTTACACCATTCATCATTTCCGCATAAAAAATGTCAATCTTCTCAAACATTATTTTCTTGAAAGCTCCAGATGGGCACAACATTCCACCTCAATTAGAAGCTCCAAAAAAGGCACAACTTCACTTATCATGAAAGCTCCAGAAAAGGCACAAAATTCAATATAATGACTTTATTCAGTAGCAAACACATCTCTTAAGAATTTAATTTTCGACCCAAATTATCACAGAATGTGGTGGCACAACACAAGATAGATTCCCCCACACTTAAGCTCAACTAGATTATGCAATTTCACTTCAAGAGTTGGTTGGATAGGGAAAATTGGCTTGCAATGTGGCTAACCTAATAGGCTGTGCATGGATTATAAGGGCTACAAGGATTAAATATTAAAGGTAGGACATTATAAAAAAGGATACTTTGAAATAGTGGCTTTAATACCAAACAAATGTCTCAATCATTTAAACATAAGTACCTAAAACCCTCATGTTTTGACAGGAATAGTTCAAATTCTGGTTAAATCAAGCATGGTTTGGTTCTCTCAAGAATTGAGTTGAATGAAAAGAATATGAAAATAATGGTTCAGAAGCCTCACAGGAAAGTGATTTCAAATATAAAGACAGTGAGATGTGGCATGGGATTCAAAATTCAGTGTACTTTTCATGAAATTACTAAATATTTGAACTTGAAACAAAGTCATTTTCAGCATTCATTTAAGCTCAGTTTCATGGGATAAATTGTTTAACTCATTGATATGTATTTCAAAATTGTTATGAGAATAATTTTAGCTCAAAAATTTCAAAAACACAAAGAAAATTGAAAGAAAATAAACACACAAAATTTGAAAAAAAAACACACAATTTTTTTGTTTATTTTTTTTAAACAGGAAAAAAATTGAAATTAATAAACTAAAAGGTTCCCTCCCCCAAACTTAAAATATTGCATTGTCCTAAATGTGAACCTATGAGATGATATATGCACATGAAATGCAGAATTTTTAAATAGGACAAATAATATAAAAGTGAAAGGGTTAGGAATAGCCTGATGTGATCAAGTGATGATGGGGTCATGCAGTGTGATAAAATCCACTGCATCAGTAGGAAGTCCCTCAATGTATCTCTTCAAACGTATTCCATTGACTGTAAAGCTCCTTCTAGTGTCCTCTTGTGTGATCTCCACGACACCATAAGGAAAAACATTAGTCGCAATATAAGAACCCAACCATATGGAACACAACTTACCAGGAATCAGATTGAGTCGTGAACTATAGAGAAGGACTTTCTCTCCAACATGAAACTCACTTTGTTAGATCATTTTGTCATGAGATGCTTTTGATCTTTCCTTGTAGAGCCTTGAGTTCTCATATGATGACAGTCGAATCTCCTAAAGCTCTTGAATTTGCAACTTCCTTTGAATTCCATCTTGGGCCAAATCCATGTTGCATTTCTTTATAGCCCAATATGCCTGATGCTCGACTTCCACTGGGAGATGACATGCTTTCCCAAAAACAATCATAAATGGGGACATACCAATGGGTGTCTTGTATGCTGTCCTATAAGCCCACAATGCATCATCCAAGCGCTTTCTCCAATCCTTCCTATTTGGCTGCACGATTTTCTCTAATATTTGTTTCAGCTCACGATTTGAAACCTCATCCGGGCCATTTGTTTGAGGGTGGTATGGTGTTGATGTTTTTTGTGTCACCCCATACTTCCGAAAAAGGGAAGCAAAATTCCTATTGCAAAAGTGTGTCCCTTGGTCACTGATGATGACCTTTGGTACTCCAAACCTACAAAAAATCTATGCTTTGACAAAGTCCACAACAACATGAGAATCGTCAATCCTGGTGGCCTTGGCCTCCACCCATTTACTCACATAATCAAAAACAACCAAAATATACAAAAATCTAAATGAACTAGGAAAAGGACCCATAAAATCAATTCCCCATACATCAAAAATATCACAGAATAGTATGGGTGTTGGGGCATCTCATGTCTCCTAGAAATATTCCCAGTATGTTGGCAGTGAGAGCATGACTTAAAAAACACATGGGCATCATGGAACAAGATAGGAAAATATAATCCAGAGTCCGAAACCTTCCTAGCTGTCCGTTGGGGTCCAAATGTCCACCACAAGCAAGTGTATGACAGAAATGAAAAACAGACTCAAACTCATGATCGGGAACACACCTCCTAATGACTTGGTCAATACACATGCGCCATAGGTAAGGATCATCCCACACATAATACCTAGACTCACTTTTTAATTTTTGGACTTGATGCTTCTTCAAAATTGCTGGGATTTCAGAGGAAACAATGTAATTAACTAAATAAGCATACCAAGGATGCATACCTGAGATGGTATAGAGATGCTCATTGGGGAAAGTGTCCCGAAGTGGTACCTGGTCCAAGGTGTCATCCTCTAGTGTGTGAGTAAGCCTACTCATGTGGTATGCCACCAAATTCTCTAATCCGTTCTTTTAATTTACCTTAATATCAAATTCTCGAAGAAGGAGCATCCAACGGATAAGTCGTGGCTTTGCATCTGGCTTCTTTAGAAGGTACCTCAAAGATGCATGGTCAGAAAAAAAAACTACTTTAGAGCCCAATAAATATGAATAGAATTTATCTAAAGCAAATATGATAGCAAGAAACTCCTTTTCTATGGTTGTGTAATTTGATTGGGCTGAATCCAGTGTCCTCGATGCATATGCGATCACATGTGAACGTCCCTCCACCCTCTGAGATAAGACCGCTCCAACCGCGATGTTGGAGGCATCACACATAAGCTCAAAAGGAATATCCCACTGTGGGGGCTGTATGATAGGTGGAGTGGTCAGACACTTCTTTAGCTCATCAAAGGTAGTCCTACAAGAATTTTCAAACACAAAATCAGAATCTTTTTGAAGTAATCGTGACATAGGAAGAGCGATCTTACTAAAATCTTTGATGAAGCACCGATAAAATCCTGCATACCCTAGGAAAGATCTAACATCACGCACACATTAAGGATAGGGTAAGGATGAAATAATGTCTACCTTAGATCTATCAACCTCTATCCCATGTTTTGACACTACATGACCTAAGACAATGCCATGCTCTACCATAAAATGAAACTTTTCAAAGTTCAGGACCAGATTCTTCTCAATACAACGATTCAACACCTTTCCCAAACTACTTAGACATTCATCAAATGAATACCCATACACTGTAAAATCATCCACAAATACCTCCATGAAAGTCTCAATAAAATCAGAAAAAATACTCACCATGCATCTCTGGAAGGTACCTGGGGCATTGCAAAGTCCAAATGGCATCCTTCGGTAAGCAAAGGTACCGAATGGGCAGGTGAATTTCATCTTCTCCTGGTCCTCCAGAGCTATAGTAACATGAAAATATCCAAAAAATCCATCCAAGAAACAATAATGTGTCTTCCATGCTAGTCTCTCAAGAATCTGATCAATAAACGGGATGGGAAAATAGTCCTTGCAAGTGGAATGATTTATTTTCCTATAATCAATACACACACGCCAACTATTTTGTACCCTCACTGGAACTAACTCATCTTTCTCATTTTTAACAAAAATAAAACCACTTTTCTTAGGCACAACCTAAATTGGACTTACCCACTGAGAATCTGAAATGGGATAGATCATACCTGCCTCGAGCAATTTTTCAACTTCTTTTTTAACAACCTCCAGAAGGATTGGGTTGAGTCTCCTTTGTGGCTATCTCATTAGTTTATCCCCATCCTCAAAGATAATCCTATTCATGAAAATGGAGGGGCTAATACCTGATATGTTAGCCAAGGTCCACCCGATTGCCCTGATGTTCTCCCTCAAAAGATTCAAAATCTTTTCTTCATGTTCAAAAGGGAGATTGTTAGCAATGATAATGGGTAATCTCTCACCACTCAAGAAGTATGAGTATTTCAGATTTGGTGGTATTGGATTGAGTTCTAATGAAGGAGGGTGTAGTATGGATAGAGACATTGAAGGAACTGAAATATGTGCACAAAGAGCATCTTTATCAAAATAGACATCATCAAAATCAGAGAATAAAGCATAAAATCCATCAACATACTCAACAACCATGTCATAATTAGAGTGAACATGATCAAAATCAGAATATGAATCTGCATCAAAATCAAATACAAGAGAGGATTGTGTATTAGAAACATGTGTGGAAGTGCTCTTAGACATCAAACTTGAACCAATACTCATAATCTCCCTAAGCATAGGACAATAAAATTCCATGCAGTTTTTACTTGGTGGTTCAAAATGGGAGATAAAAAATGCAGAATGATCCTCTGAGGGGTACTTAATCGAATCCATAACATTAAATATTACAACTTCATCCCCAAATTCCATGGAAAGTGTACCCTCATTGACATTTATGATAGTTTTTTCTGTTTTGAGGAAGGGTCTACCTAAGATTATGGGAGTATGATAACTTACCTGATCGTCCTCCATGTTAAGCACGTAGAAATATGCTGGGAAGATCATGCCTCTTACTCGGACAAGTACATCCTCAAGGACTCTCACTGGATATGCTGTAGCTCTATTTTCCAACTGCACCACTACTCTTGTTGGCTTCAACTCACCAACCTGTAAAGAAGAGAATACAGAGTGAGGCATCACATTTATTGAAGCTCCTAAATCACAAAGAGCATCAGATAAGTGCAACTCCCCTATGGTACATGGGAGGTGAATGTGCTGGGATCCTTGCACTTTGTTGGCATTGCTAGAGTTGGTGTAATGAGTGCTGAGACATTCCTTCCAAGGTTGATCCTCTCATTTCCCTTGATTCCTCTTCGATTGGTACAAAGTTCTTTTAAGAATTTTGCATACCTTGGAATTTTCTTAATGGCTTCAAGTAGAGGAATGTTGATCTCCACACACTAGAATGCTTCCAAAACCTCCTTTTGCATTGCTTCTTTATCCATATTCTTTGTTTGAACAACCCTTTTGGGAAAAGGAAAGGGTTTAAGAGGAACATCATCAATCTTTTTCTTACATTTATCTTTCTCCTTGAATTGCTCATCAGTTGGTTTGGAATACGGCTACTCTAGAGTTGAGGTGAATACCGGTGGAATGTTAGGTACAAATGTATCGTTCATTTTCTTCCCACTTCTCAATGTGATGGCACTGACATTCCCCTTTGGATATGGAGTGGGTTGGGAAGGTAGATTTCCATAATTCTTACTCACAAGTTCATGGAGGGCGGTGGAAATCTGGCTCATTTGAGTCTTCAACTCCCTCAACTCTGAACCAAGACTCTTCAGTTCATTCTGTTGATTAAGAACAATTTGCTTCAAAAGATCATCAGTGTTAGAATCTACCTTAGGTGGGGGATTCCCTTGTTGTTGGCTTGTTGATGTTTGAGCTTCAAATCTCCTTTGGGGTTGTTGGAAACCCTGATGGTAAGGCGGAGGCTGCTGGAAGTTTTGTCGAAAAGGGGGTCTTTGTTGTTGTCCAGATCCATAACTCATGTCTGATTGATCCTTCCACCCTTGGTTGTATTTTAGAGCAAATGAATCAAATTTATTTTGGGGATATGGTTGTTGCTACTGCTGAAATGGTCTCCTAGTGAATACTGCTGCACAATCCTCTGTCTCTTGTCGTTGTGGGCAACAGTAAGTTGGATGGCTTGTCTTAGTGCAAATGCCACAAGGCCTTGAAGGAATGGGTTGGGATGTCTTTTGAGCCAAAGCAATCTGCCTCACCATAGTGGTCAATTCTTCCAACTTGGTATCAATCAAATGACTTTCAAGAGAAGAAGGACTTACCTGATGTACTCCCCTGACATGTGGTGTACCTCTATCACCAAATTGTTGGGAGTTTTGGGCCATTTTGTCGATCAATGCTCGTGCATCTACTGGTGTCTTGTCCACCAATGCTCCTCCAGCCGCGACATCCACCATGCTCCTCTCCATGGGTGTAAGTCCTTCGTAGACGTATTGGATGAGTAATTTCTCACTGATTTGGTGATGTGGGCAGCTTGCACACAACTTCTTGAATCGCTCCCAGTACTCATACATTGACTCCCCTTGGGCTTTCTTGATCCCTGATATCTCCTTTCGAATGGATGTGGTCCTTGATGCTGGAAAAAATCTTTGCAAGAAAAGACGTTTCAAATCATTCCAACATGTTACATCTTCAGGTTGCAAATAATACATCCAATCTTTCGCAGCTCCATCAAGTGAGAATGGGAATGCTCTTAATTTGATTTGGTCTTCAGATACATTTCTTGGTTTCAAGGTTGAGCAAACCACATTAAATTATTTCAAATGTTTATTGGGATCCTCACCAGAGAGGCCATGAAACTTTGGAAGTAAGTGAATTAACCCAGATTTTAGTTAAAAGTCCGATTCGAGATTTGGGTATGCAATACAATTTGGTTGATAGTTAATATCTGGTGCGGCCAATTCTCGAATGGTTTTATTAAGTTCATTTTCATTATTTCCAGCCATTGCTTCCTCTTTTATGTTTGAATTTGAATTGCTTCCAAATTCAATGTTTCCAGAAGAGAGGAATTCACCAACTGGTTGAATATTGAAACTTCCCGTAGACTGAGAATGTTTGATTCGAGCCCTAAGACTACGTTCAATCTCAGGGTCAAGATCTAAGAGATCTTCAGGATTAGTTCATGTCATAAATCAAATAAAAATGAAAAGAAAGAAAGTGGGTGGACCATAGTAAAATAAAAATGTGAAGTTGAGTTGATGGTCCAAAAAGAAAATAAGAGGATGAAAAAAAGGAAAACTTGATAAAGGGGAAAGAAGAAAGAGAGAGGTGAAGAAAATAATAAAATGAAAAATAAAAGAAATACCACTAAATGGTTGAATAAATTACTTGCCTCCCCGGAAATGGTTCCAATTTGAAAGAGAACTGTTGTGGGCGCCTTCAAATGATTAATGTGATTTTGGGGTACTTAGGTGCAGCAGAGTGGCTGACCAAGGTCGTCTCTCAAAGGAGGAAGTGAATTTAACAACTTATTAAAGGTATTCTAAAAATAAAATAAAATAGAATAAAATAAAAACACTAATTTAAAGGATTGGGTTTTTTTTATAGTTTATGAATCTAGAATAAGTTTGTTGGAAGAAGATCGTATATTTTTTTGTTTTTAGTTTTGAAATGAATTTCGATTAAAATGACACAACAAGAAGATGTTTTTTTAGAAATACATTTTAAAATGCGTAATCGATCTAACTCTACATCTTCATTAACTTATTAATCATTATCATTTAAATCAATATCCATTTAGTTATGATCCCTTAATTTTTATCCCTCTAACCCTACGAGAGTTAACATAACCACAAAGATGAAATTACTTAAACCCTAGGCTAGCTTCGGAACACGCAATCACAGCACCCTGCTTTGATTGTTGTTATAAGGATAGCTTATGTTCAGTGGTTAATTAGAGAAAATATCCATTCTATAAATGAGGATGAATTGTGTTTAGGGATTATATTTGAACTCTACAAATTCATCCTGTGTGGTCTTATATTACGGATTATGATTATGCTCTCACAATTTACACAAAATCCCGACCTCGCGTGTTTTTGTGTAAATTGTTCAATTGATTGCTTAGTTTCTTGTAATTTAAAAATAAAATTCATGGATCATATTATTTGAATTACAGTAGCTCATTGTTTCAAAATAATGAGGGTATAAGATAGATCGATTACTAAAAGACTACTCTTCCTTGGGTGGCGTAATCATCATAGAAGCGTTTCGCATGTGAAAAGGTTTATAATGGGTATAACCCAATAACGCTTCTACTAAATAATTACAACCCAAAGAGGAATATTAAGAGAAGAAGAAATTTAAACAAAACAGAAGAAAAAATAAGAAATAAAAGAAGAACAAAGAAGTTTATTACACAAACAAAATCATTACAACATTAAGGAGAAGAAGAAGGCTTCGTCGAAGGGATCCTTGCTTCAAGAGCTACCCTTATTGAAATGGTTGGATAATTGGAGTGGATCCACTTCTCTTCTTCCCTCAACTTCCCAAAGCACGTCCCAACCCCACAAAATGAGAAAAAACCAATTTATAGAGTGGTGGGGAGGCTAGGTTCAAAGTGGTTTCAAGTTTGAATGGGGAATCTCGGCCAAATATTTTATTCCAAATTGCACCGCCCATTTGACCATGAAAACGCAAGAATTTTCCGGCCTTCCAGACAGATAAAATGTGAGAATATGGGTCTTCTATCTCCTCTCCAAATTTGGGATTAATCCAGTCCCATATGAAGGAGTTATGACCGAACTACAGAAGCTTCTCCATTCTAGAGAGTCCAGCCCAACTTTGACTTCATGACCCATTTTCAACAACCAAATGCACTCTTTAGCTCTAGTGTCCTGAATAAAGGTTGTATATAATTACGTTAGGAACACTTTAACAAAATTTAAAATTAAAATAAAAAATATACAAATATGTATTTTCGAAATACTACAGTGAACTATAAAGGGTAAAACTGGAATTTTCATCAAATATTCAAATGAAGGATCTAATCCCAACTACTTTATAATTAAACATATTTAACACAATGTGAGGAAATTTTATCAGTTATTATAAATAAAATATTAAATAAAATAGTGTTTTATCAACTCCCCCACACTTACCCTTTTGCACTCCTGAGCAAAACCTCATATCAAGTAAACATTAATATCAAATCAAAACCAATTTTAAAACACGTATCCTTGAGGTCAAAAAATTACACACCAAGAAACAAAAGATATCATGACTCATAAAAAACCATTATTTCAAGTTCTTCATTTATATCATTCAATATATTTCCACTTTATTTATCCTCCCATGCACAAAACACTTACCTCGCTTGAATTTTCTCTCATCACTCAAATATCAATTTTTTTGAAATGTCTTTCTCATCCAAACTCATACAAGGGTAACCATAGGCTTGATAAATTCCTACATCGCTACCTGATGTGAGTCAAGGACATATGTTTATAATGAGGACTTTTCAGCGTTGTTCTGTGGCTTTCGGTTGGTAGGATTAAGATGTAAAAAACTCTGAGGCTGAATGAGGAGGGCTTGACTCTTTTTTTGAAGAAAAATTGCATTAATCTATTTTTCACTTAAATATGGTCTTCTCCTCAATCCCCATAGTATCAATTCAGCTCCATCATCATGAAAAGTCATGAAAATTTTACACCATTCATCATTTAAGTATAAAAAATGTCAATCTTCTCAAACATGATTTTCTTGAAAGCTCCAGATGGGCACAACTTTCCACCTCAATTAGAAGCTCCAGAAAAGGGAAAACTTCACTTGTCATGAAAGCTCCAGAAAAGGAACAAATTTCAATATAATGACTTTCTTCGGCAGAAAAAACATCTCTTAAGAATTTAATTTTCCACCCAAAGTATCACAGAATGTGGTGGCACAACACAAGATAGATTCCCCCACACTTAATCTCAACTAGATTATGCAATTTCACTTCAAGAGTTGGTTGGATAGGGAAAATTGGATTGTAATGTGGCTAACCTAACAGGCTGTGCTGGGCTTCTAAGGGCTACAAGGATTAAATATTCAAGGTAGTCCATTATAAAAAAGGATTTTTGGAAATATGGGCTTTAATACCAAACAAATGCCTCAATAATTTAAACATAAGTACCTAAACCCTTATGTTTTGACAGGAATAGATCAAATTCTGGTTAAATCAAGCATGGTTTGGTTCTCTCAAGAATTGAGGTGAATGTAAAGAATATGAAAATAATGGTTCAGAAGCCTCACAGGAAAGTGATTTCAAATATAAAGATAGTGAGATGTGCAATGAGTTTCAAAATTCAGTGTACTTTTCATGAAATTACTAAATATTTGAACTTGAAACAAAGTCATTTTCAGCATTCATTTAAGCTCAGTTTTATGGGATAAATTGTTTCACTCATTGATATGCATTTCAAAATTTTGATGAGAATCATTTTAGCTCAAAAATTTAAAAAAGACAAAGAAAATTGAAAAAAATAAACACACAAAATTTGAAAAAAAAACACACAATTTTTATGTTTGTTTTTTTTAAACAGGAAAAAAATTGAAATTACTAAACTAAAAGGTTACCTCCCCCAAAATTAAAATATTGCATTTTCCTAAATATGAACCTCTGAGATGATATATGCACATGAAATGCAGAATTTTTAAATAGGAAAAATAATATAAAAGTGAAAGTGTTAGGAACATCCTGATGTGATCAAGTGATGATGGGGTCAAGCAGTGTGATAAAATCCACTGCATCAGTAGGAAGTCTCTCAATGTATCTCTTCAAACGTTGCCCATTGACTGTAATGCTCCTTCCAGTATCCTCTTGTGTGATCTCCACTACACCATAAGGAAAAACATTAGTCACAATATAATGACCTAACCATATGGAAGGCAACTTACCAGGCATCAGCTTGAGTCGTGAACTATAGAGAAGGACTTTCTCTCCGACATGAAACTCCCTTTGTTGGATCATTTTGTCATGATCTGATTTTGATCTTTCCTTGTAGAGCCTTGAATTCTCATATGATGACAGTCGAATCTCCTCAAGCTCTTGAATTTGCAACTTCCTTTGAATTCCAGCTTGGGCCAAATCCATGTTGCATTTCTTTATAGCCCAATATGCCCGATGCTCGACTTCCACTGGGAGATGACATGCTTTCCCAAAAACAATCCTAAATGGGGAAATAATAATGGGTGTCTTGTATGCTGTCCTATAATCTCACAATGCATCATCCAAGCGCTTGCTCCAATCCTTCCTATTTGGCTGCACGGTTTTCTCTAATATTTGTTTCAGCTCACGATTTGAAACCTCATCCTGGAAATTTGTTTGAGGGTGGTATGGTGTTGATGTTTTTTGTTTCACCCCATACTTATGAAGGAGGGAAGAAAAATTCCTATTGAAAAAGTGTGTCCCTTGGTCACTAATGATGGCCTTTGGTACTCCAAACCTGCAAAAAATCTGTGCTTTGACAAAGTCCACAACAACATGAGAATCGTCAGTCCTGGTGGCCTTGGCCTCCACCCATTTACTCACATAATCAACAACAACAAAAATATACAGAAATCTAAATGAACTAGGAAAAGGACCCATAAAATCAATGCCACATACATCAAAAATCTCACAGAAAAGTATGGGTTTTTGGGGCATCTCATGTCTCCTAGAAATATTCCCAGTGTGTTGGCAACGAGAGAATGACTTACAAAACACAAGGGCATCATGGAACAAGCTAGGACAATATAATACAGAGTCCAAAACCTTCCTAGCTATTCGTTGGGGTCCAAAGTGTCCACCACAAGAAAGTATACGACAAAAATGCAAAACAGACTCAAAATCATGATCGGGAACACACTTCCTAATGACTTGGTCACTACACATGCACCAGAGGTAAGGATCATCCCACACATAATACCTAGACTCACTTTTTAATTTTTGGAATTGATGCTTCTTCAAATTTGATGGGATTTCAGTGGAAACAATGTAATTAACTAAATCAACATACCAAGGATGCGTACCTGAGATGGTATAGAGATACTCATCGGGGAAAGTATCCCGAAGTGGTACCTAGTCTAAGGTGTCATCCTCTAGTGTGTGAGTAAGCCTACTCATGTGGTCTACAACCAAATTCTCTGATCCCTTCTTGTCCTTTATCTCAATATCAAATTCCTGAATAAGGAACATCCAATGGATAAGTCATGGCTTTGCATCTGGCTTCTTTAGGAGGTACCTCAAAGCTGCGTGGTCAGAAAAAACAACTACTTTAGAGCCCAATAAATATGAACGGAATTTATCTAAAGCAAATATGACAACAAGAAACTCCTTTTCTGTGGTTGTGTAATTTGATTGGGCTGAATCCAATGTCCTCGATGCATAGGCGATCTCATGTGAACGTCCCTCCACCCTCTAAGATAAGACCACTCCAACCACAAAGTTGGAGGTGTCACGCATAAGCTCAAAAGGAATCTCCCACTGTGGGGGCTGTATGATAGGTGGAGTGGTCAGACACTTCTTTATCTCATCAAAGTCCTACAAGAATCATCAAATACAAAATCAGAATCTTTTTGAAGTAATCGTGACATAGGAAGAGCGATCTTACTAAAATCTTTGATGAAGCACCGATAAAATCCTGCATGCCCTAGGAAAGATCTAACATCACGCACACATGAAGGATAGGGTAAGGATGAAATAATGTCTACCTTAGTTATATCAACCTCTATCCCATGTTTTTACACTACATGACCTAAGACAATGCCTTTCTCTACCATAAAATGACACTTTTCAAAGTTCAGGACCAGATTCTTCTCAATACAATGATTCAACACCTTTCCCAAACTACTTAGACATTCATCAAATGAATACCCATACACTGTAAAATCATCCATAAATACCTCCATGAAAGTCTCAATAAAATCAGAAAAAATACTCACCATGCATCTCTGGAAGGTACCTGGGGAATTACAAAGTCCAAATGGCATCCTTTGGTAAGCAAAGGTAACGAATGGGCAGGTGAATTTCGTCTTCTCCTGGTCCTCTAGAGCTATAGTAACCTGAAAATATCCAGAAAATCCATCCAAGAAACAATAGTGTGTCTTCCCAGCTAGTATCTCAAGCATCTGATCAATAAACGGGAGGGGGAAATGGTCCTTGCGAGTGGAATGATTTACTTTTCTATAATCAATACACACACACCAACTATTTTGTACCCTCATTGGAACTAACTCAGCTTTATCATTTTTAACAACAGTAACACCACTTTTCTTAGGCACAACCTGAATTGGACTTACCCACTGAGAATCTGAAATGGGATATATTATACCTGCCTCGAGCAATTTTTCAACTTCTTTTTTAACAACCTCCAGAAGGGTTGGATTGAGTCTCCTTTGTGGTTGTCTCACTAGTTTAGCCCCATCCTCCAAGAGAATCCTATTCATGAAAATGGAAAGGCTAATACCTGATATGTCAGCCAAGGTCCACCCGATTGCCCTGATGTTCTCCCTCAAAAGATTCAAAATATTTTCTTCATGTTCAAAAGGGAGATTGTTAACAATGATAACGAGTAATCTCTCACCACTCAACAAGTATGAGTATTTCAGATTTGGTGGAAATGGATTGAGTTCTAATGAAGGAGGGTGTAGTATGGATGGAGAAATTTAAGGAACTAAAATATGTGCACAAATAGCATCATTATCAGAATAGAAATCATCGAAATCAGAGAATAAAGCATCAAATCCATCAGTATACTCAACAACCATTTCATAATTAGAGTGAACATGATCAAAATCAGAATATGAATCCGCATCAAAATCAAATCCAAGAGAGGATTGTGTATCAGCAACATGTGTGGAAGTGCTCTTAGACATCAAACTCGAACCAATACTCATAATCTCCCTAAGCATAGGACAATCAAATTCCATGGAGTTTTTACTTGGTGGTTCAAAATGGGAGATAACAAATGCAGAATGGTCCTCTAAGGGGTACTTCATGGAATCCATAACATTAAATATCACAACTTCATCCCCAAATTCCATGGAAAGTGTACCCTCATTGACATTTATGAAAGTTTTTGCAGTTTTGAGGAAGGGTCTACCTAAGATTATGGGAGCATGAGAACTTACCTGATCATCCTCTATGTTAAGCACGTAGAAATATGCTGGGAAGATCATGTCTCTTACCTAGACAAGTACATCCTGAAGGACTCCCGCTGGATAGCTCTATTTGCCAACTGCACCACTATTCTTGTTGGATTCAACTCACCAACCTGTAAATAAGAAAATACAGAGTGAGGCATCACATTTATTGAAGCTCCTAAATCACAAAGAGCATAAGAGAAGTGCAACTCCCCTATGGTACATGGGATGGTGAATGTCCCGAGATCCTTGTACTTTGTTGGCATTTCTAGAGTTGGTGTAATGAGTTCTGAGACATTCCTTCCAAGGTTGATCCTATCATTTCCCTTGAGCCCTCTTCTATTGGTGCAAAGTTCTTTTAAGAATTTTTCATACCTTGGAATTTTCTTAATGGCTTCAAGTAGAGGAATGTTGATCTCCACACGCTTGAATGTGTCCAAAACCTCCTTTTGCATTGCTTCTTCAGCCATCTTCTTGGTTTGAACAACCCTTTTGGGAAAAGGAAGGGGTTTAGGAGGAACATCATCAATCTTTTTCTTACCTATATCTTTCTCCTTGGATTTCTCATCAGTTGGTTTGGAATGCGGCTGCTCCGGAGTTGAGGTGAATCCCGATGGAATGGTAGGTACAAATGTATCGTTCATTTGCTTCCCACTTCTCAATGTGATGGCACTGACATTCCCCTTTGAATTTAGAGTGGGTTGGGAAGGTAGATTTCTAGAATTCTTACTCACAAATTCATGGAGGGCGATGGAAATCTGGCTCATTTAGGTCTTCAACTCCCTCAACTCCGAACCTTGACTCTTCAGTTCATTCTTTTGATTAAGAACAATTTGCTTCATAAGATCATAAATGTTAGAATCTACCTTAGGTGGGGGATTCCCTTGTTGTTGGCTTGTTGATGTTTGAGCTTCAAATCTCCTTTGGGGTTGTTGGAAACCCTGCTGGTAAGGCGGAGGCTACTGGAAGTTTTGTTGAAAAGGGGGCCTTTGTTGTTGTCCAGATCCATACCTCATGTCAGATTGATCCTTCCACCCTTGGTTGTATGTTGGAGAAAATGAATCAAACTTATTTTGGGGATATGGTTGTTGCTGCTGCTAAAATGGTCTCCCAGGGAATACTGCTGCACAATCCTCTCTCTCTTGTAGTTGTGGGAAACAATCAGTTGGATGGCTTGTCTCAGTGCAAATGCCACAAGGACTTAAAGGAATGGGTTGGGATGTCTTTTGAGCCAAATAAATCCGCCTCACCATAGTGTTCAATTCTTCAAAATTGGTATCAATCAAATGACTTTCAAGAGAAGAAGGACTTACCTGATGTACTCCCCTGACATGTGGTGTACCTCTATCACCAAATTGTTGGGATTTTTGGGCCATTTTGTTGATCAATGATCATGCAGCTACTGGTGTCTTTTCCACCAATTCTCCTTGAGCCACGACATCCACCATGCTCCTCTCCATGGGTGTAAGTCCTTCGTAGAAGTATTGGATGAGTAATTGTTCACTGATTTGGTGATGTGGGCAGCTTTCACACAACTTCTTGAATCGCTCCCAGTACTCATATATTGACTCCCCATGGGCTTTCTTGATCCCCGATATCTCCTTTCGAATGGATGTGGTCCTTGATGATGGAAAAAATCTTTTCAATAAAAGACGTTTCAAATCATTCCAACATGTTACATCTTCAGGTTTCAAATAATACATCCAATCTTTCGCAGCTCCATCAAGTGAGAATAGGAATGCTCTTAATTTGATTTGGTCTTCAGATACATTTCTTAGTTTCAAGGTTGAGCAAACCACATTAAATTCTTTTAAATGTTTATTGGGATCCTCACCAGATAGGCAATGAAACTTTGGAAGTAAGTGAATTAACCTAGATTTCAGTTCAAAGTCCGATTCGAGATTTGGGTATGCAATACAATTTGGTTGATAGTTACTATCTGGTGGAGCCAATTCTCGAATGGTTTTATTAAGTAAATTTCCATTATTTTCAGCCATTGGTTCCTCTTTTATGTTTGAATTTGAATTTCTTCCAATTTCAATGTTTCCAGAAGAGAGGAATTCACCAACTGGTTGAATATTGAAACTTCCCATAGACTGAGAATGTCTGATTCGATCCCTAAGACTACATTCAATCTCAGGGTCAAGATCTAAGAGATCTTCAAGATTAGTTCGTGTCATAAATAAAATAAAAATAAAAAGAAACAAAGTGGGTGGACCATAGTAAAATAAAAATGTGAAGTTGAGTTGATGGTCCAAAAAGAAAAGAAGCGGATGAAAAAAAGGAAAACTTGAGAAAGGGGAAAGATGAAAGAGAGAGGTGAAGAAAATAATAAAATGAAAAATAAAAGAAATACATCTAAATGGTTGAATAAATTACTTGCCTCCCCGGAAATGACGCCAATTTGAAAGAGCGCTCTCATGGGCGCCCTCAAATGATTAATGTGATTTTGGGGTACTTAGGTGCAGAAGAGTGGCTGACCAATGTCGTCTCTCAAAGGAGGAAGTGAATTTAACAACTTATTAAAGGTATTCTAAAAATAAAATAAAAGAGAATAAAATAAAAACAATACTTTAAAGGATTGGGTTTTTTTATAGTTTATGAATCTAGATGAAGTTTTCTGGAAGAAGATCGTATATTTGTTTTTAGTTTTGAAATGAATTTCGATTAAAATGACACAACAAGAAGATGTTTTTTTTGAAATCTATTTTAAAAGGCGTAATCGATCTAACTCTACCTATTCATTAAATTATTAATCATTATCATTTAAATAAATATCTACTTAATTATGATCCCCTAATTTGTTATCCCTCAAACCCTACGAGAGTTAACTTAAACACAAAGATGAAATTACTTAAACCCTAGGCTAGCTTCGGAACACGCAATCGCAACACCCTGCTTTGATTGTTATTCTAAGGATAGATTATGGTCAGTGGTTAATTAGATCACATATCCATTCTGGAAATGAGGATTAATTGTGTTTAGGGATTATATTTGAACTCTACAAATTTATCCCGCGTGGTCTTATATTACCGATTAAGATTACGCTATCACAATTTACACAAAATCCCGACCTCGCGTGTTTTTGTGTAAATTGTTCAATTGATTTCTTAGTTTATTGTAATTTAAAAACACAATTCATGGATCATATTATTTGAATTACAGTAGCTCATTTATTCAAAATAATTAAATGAAGAGGGTAGAATATAGATCGATTACTAAAAGACTACTCTTCCATGGGTGGCGTAATCATCGTAGAAGTGTTTTGCATGTGCAAAGGTTTATAATGGGTATAACCCAATAACGATTCTACTAAATAATTCCTACCCAAAGAGGAAGATTAAGAGAATAAGAAATTTAAACAAAACAGAAGAAAAGAGAAGAAATAAAAGAATAACAAATAAGTTTATTACACAAACAAAATCATTACAACATGAAGGAGAAGAAGAAGGCTTCGTCGAAGGGATCCTTGCTTCAAGAGATAAACTTATTGAAATGGTTTTAGAATTAGAGTGGATCCACTTATACTCTTCCCTCAACTTCCCAAAGCATGTACCAACCCTACCAAATGAGAAAAAAACCAATTTATAGAGTGGTGGGGAGGCTAGGTTCAAAGTGGTTTCAAGTGTGAATGGGGAATCTCGGCCAAATATTTTATTCCCAATTTCACCACCCATTTGACCTCCACAACGCGTGCATTGGCCGGCCTTCCAGAAGGGTAAAATGTGCAGATATGGGTATTATATCTCCTCTCCAAATTTGGGCTTAATAAAGGCTCATATGATGGAGTTATGGCCGAAATACAGAAGCTTCTCCATTCTGGAAAGTCCAGACCAACTTTGACTTCATGGACCATTTTCAACAACCAAATACACTCTTTAGCTCTCGTGTCCTGAATAAAGGTTGTATATAATTAAGTTAGTAACACTTTTAAAAAATTTCAAATTCAAATAATAAATATACTAATATGTATCTTTGAAATACTACAGTAAACTATAAAGGGTAAAACTGGAATTTTCATCAAATATTCAAATGAATGATATAATCCCAAATACTTTCTAATTAAACATATTTAACACAATGTGAGGAAATTATATCATTTATTATCAATAAAATATTCAATAAAATAGTGTTTTATCAATACTTGAATACACAGTGTAAGATGAATATAATCTGAAACACTTAAGAAACTTTTTAGAATAAAAGTAGGGATTTTCTGATTCATCAAAACACATAAAGTAGAGATGTGTTGGAAAAATACAATTTAAAAAAATTATCTAAATAAATAGGCCATATATATCTTTCATTATGTATGTTATATGAACACTGCATCATAGGATAAAATGATGTCTTTGAGAGTTATAAAACTCTTGGTTTGAAGATAAATACTATATTGACCATGTATCAATTGAAATAAACTCGCATCACTTATTTTATTAATTCACATCATGAGGGGTCATAATATCTATGACTTAATAACCACAATAATAACCAAATAATTTTCAATATCCCCCTTTGTATTTTTTGAAACCATATGAAGAAAATATGAGATATTCTTTAATATTTAACCACTGACTCCTCATGTCACCACCTACAAAGAAAACTCCTTTTCTCTTCTTTCCCATGATTATCACCTATAAAAATAGTGTCTCTCACCCTTTACATAAAGAGATCATTTTATATTCATCACTTTTTTTCAAAAAATAAAAATGAATAAAACATGGAAAATAAAACTACTAACTTTTGGTGATTTTGAGAAATAATTCACTCAAAACAACACTCCTAAGAGTTGGATCCTTCAAAAATGTATTTATCAAGACATATGTAACTAAATCCATTATTCGAAACATATTCCAAATAAATATATCTATTTTCTTCCTTTACTATGATGAGGAGATAATTGATTTCAAAATACAACATCCTTTAATATTGTATCAAATTTATGATTAGTCGATTCAACATTGATTATCATACCCAATCAACATTGGCTTAGATATATTCATCCAAACGACTTGAAGTTGTGACTCCATCCACATAATTGGTATTATGTCCCATGAAGACACAAAAAACTCATCTTGTTTTATTCTTAAGGTGACTGAATTTTTATTCTTAGAGTGCTTAGAAACACATATTTCTTAATTAAGAATTTTCCATCAACATGCACAATCATAATGAGTGATTTTTTGTCATCTCACTTGACATATATATTTCAATAAAATTTTAATTTTTTGAAATTAATGCTCTTTATTCTATTATCCATATTTTAATACCATACCTGGGATGCTTGTTTAAGTACATAATGTCCTTATTTATTTTAGAAACTCAAGAACCATCATTATCAAGTACAACACCCTCAAAATTTTCAAAATAATCATCTTCATCAAGTTCCCCATTAAAAATTTCTCATTTCATATCCATTTGAACACATTATAATTTCATTAAGCACATATCACAAGAATTATTTGAGTTATCTCAATACCTATACTAGAGAAAAAGTCTCAGAAAAATCTAAGACCTCAATTTTAAGGTAACCCTTGCACACAAGATGAGATTTATTCCATGTGACCTCTCAATTCATATTAATTTTATTTCAAAATAAACACTATTTTCAGATAATATTCTTATCTTTGGGAAATGACACAAACTCTCAAACGTCTTTCTTCTTAATTTTTTTAGTTTCTCTTCCACCCTGCTATTCAATCCACATATTTTAATGTCACATCAACACTCTTTGTTTCCCTTAATAACACAATATGGTATGATTTAAATTTCAAAAAAGTGTCTAGGTAAATTCATTGATATTAAAGCCTATAAAGATTTTTTTAACTCAACACATTTTCTAATTTTATGGTGGTTATATCCTCCTTAATTTATAATTTCCTCATCAATATAAGTTTTAGAATCAACATAATATTCAAAAAAATATAATACTTCATTGTATTATTTCCATGTTATTCATTAATTTATCCATGAGATTTTTAAGTCTCATTATCAAATAATCCATGGTACTTATAATTATTTTATATTTTATAAAATAATAATATCATAACTATAAATAATTTTCTTTAGATTATTATCATAAGACTAGTAACTTATTCCACCATGTGTATGCCTATGAAATATCCACTCATCTTCTCTCTCATAAAACATGAAAAAATATTTTCCTTTTATATTTACATAACATGGAATATTAAATAACATCAATATTTTCAAGATGTTATTCTTCTTAAACCAAATAATATATGTATATTCCCTGATTTTTGTTAGAGTGATAATTAATTCCAAATATTGACATATTCTTGTGTGGTTTGTCTTAAAAAGAATTTTAATTTTCCATACTCTGATAACATGGTCCGTACCATGTCCAAAAAACTATGATTAATTATTTAAGTTAATCTATTTTTTTAGGTGTGTATGGAGAACTATATTCATTCCTTATCTCACAGTCTAAAGACATGCATCAAAATCTTTATTATTGAATTTGAATTCATTTTTAAGCAACAATATTTTGATAATACATCCAATTTGACTTTAAGAACACCTTTTTAAGTTCATAAACTTATAATGAGCATGATATTTACTTGATATAATATAAAAATAAGTCATATGCATGAAATCAATATTGATAGTAATGAAATACTCATATCAATTAGTGATTTAAAACTCATTGGACCTCATACATCAGAGTATATCAGCTCAAGAGGGATTTAGGTTTTGATCGACCAATTATTATGAATCTTGTTCACTATATTTCTTTTATGAAACACATCAAAAGTATTTAGTCTTAAATGGTTCAAAATTAATTTATATATTACAACATCATATTTAAAAATATTATCCATGGTCTTCTGTCCCAAATAGCTAAGTATTATATACAAAATCTTATTAAACTTATTCAAACTCATTTAAAAAATATTTTTGTTAATTATAATTTTAAAATATATTTCCAATAGTTCATTATACATTTTTAATGATTATTATATAATTTAACCTCCTTATAAAACATATAATCTTACAAAATATCACTTTGTTCCCTTTTTCACTATGTTGAAATACACTCAATAGATTTTTCCTCCACCCAATAATAAAGAAATAATCATTAGATTCAAACTTAAATTCATTAATATTCCAACTTATAACTCCTTTTACATTTAGTTATACATAATTTCATAAAGTAACATATCATTTATCACACCATGTGATATTTATAAATTATTTCTTATTGTCATCCAAGTGTGATAAGGGACCACTGTTAAGTATCTGATTATTTTCACATTTTTCTTAATTTTAATGCTCCTCAATAAGAAATGATTTCTTTTATTATGAATCCTATTAATATATTTATAGTTAACGTTACACTTTAGTTTATTTGATCATATTTTTAGAAACTTTTTGGTGGTGTGTCTGGGTTGATCATTCCTCCCACAAGTCTCCTTAAGAGAATAGAATGTATTATGATATTTTAACTTCTCATTTAGATATTATCATATATATTTTATAGTAACTTAAAATTAAATCCCCTTAAATTTATATCCTATCTTCAAATAAGGGAGAAAAAAATTAAACTAGTATATATAGGGTTTGTGGATATATACTACAAAATACAGATATATTCCTTTAAAATATAATCTCCCTGATTAAAAATTTGGTTCATTAAAATATGCTCTTTAATGGTCCTTATAAATTTAAATCCGTCACTTTATTTGAACTTCCTTAGTTATAAAAGCATCCTATCTTATCTTTCAATTTCTATAATACTTAGTATAAAAATATTTCTTCTTCCAGACCTCATTTTTTTCTAATTTTTAGAACATTACTTAGATTTTTTAAGGGTGTGTCCTATTTACTTTTTGAAGTAATCACCTATTTCCCCTTCACTCCGCTCCTTCAACCATGTTGAGTTAAAGTGCGAGTGTTATTTTCAATAGTTATATGGACCATAGAAAAATCAACAAGGTTATTAGTAACACCAAAAAATTTATTAAATAATTTAGAACTCTAACCCACATATTGTATCTAATTATTGAACACTATTTGTTTGAATTATTTTTGGTAAATTTCAACATCAACAAAAAATTTCACAATATCCTTCACCTCCTCATTATTAGAAATTTATTTTTCAATAGAAATTGAGGCGAACCAAATATTTATTACTTAGATATTAAATTTTATTAAATAAATATTTATCACATATCATTATGATCCATTCAATAACAATAATGTTTTAGTGTATATAGATACATTAATGCATTATAAATTTGTAAATAAATGATCTACATAATCTAACACTAATATCCTCAAAACTATCACCCTTATAACACATGCCACACTTGAAACCTTTCTTTGTATCCTAGTGAAAAGTAAACACAATAAAGGGTGATATCAGATATTCAGTAATGGTAAACAAGACAAATATCAATAAATGATCACTTATAAGAATAACATGATCATAAGGGTTTTAAAATATAAAATTAACATTTAAAAATTTATTTATCAATTGAAACATCATAATCATGAGTCATGGAATAATGTTTTATAATTCATAATAAAATAATTATAATGAAATAAAATAACATGTTCTATGAGGCCATAAATTTAGAATAAGATCATGTTATAAAAGAGTGGCATAAAGTTTTTCATAATCATAATCATATAAATCTTATGTCAAGGCTACCTACCAAGACACTCATCTCCTATTTTTCTTGGGTTAACCACCAGTGTACCTACTTTAGGTAAGGAATAACTTCTTGTATACACTTATTAGGCTTGTTCTAACCACCAATGAACCATTTGAGCTTATGAATTCTTACTCTTTACCTAATTAATTGTAGGTGTAGAAAGTAACCAACCACCATATATCATAATCTATTCATATTTATGCCACAAGTTCATGAAAAAATTTATCATTTCATTATAGCTTATCCAATAGAAAATAAAATGGGTTTCATCAAGATTTCATATCCAACTCAATAACCATATAATGAATAAATAAGGATGGTATCATGGGATTATATCCCCCTTGAATGTTAAGTAACATAAATAGATGTTATCATATTTGAAAATACCTTTAAAATATATCTAGAATATTTCTTGGTAAAAATACCATTTTATTTTTAAGAATTTATATTTAAAATATAAAAATTTACAAAATTTTAGGAAAATTTTTTATTCAAACAAACCATGGTAAATTGTAACATAATCTTAATAGAAATGAGTAGTCAAGATGGTTGGACAATCCATTTTTCTAGTATATGTTAAAATAAGGATCTGGTTTAAACATTTACTAAAAATTACATCATTTAGAAAAATGATAATAAGATTCCTTTTAAACAATTTTATAGAAATTAAAAAATGGTAAAAATTAATTTAAAAAATAATATTGGAATAGTAAAAACATTCTTGGAATATTTTATAGAAAAAATGTGTATGGAAGATATTATTCTCGACTAAATAGAAAAAAAGTTAGTTTTCTTTAAAAACATTTTTTAGACCTTTGCAAACTTAGAGAGAGGAAAATTAAAAGTAAACATGTAATATAAATAAATAATAATAGTGTAATAAAAATCATGGTATTTTTGATATATTGGTCATATAATTTTATCATTGTAAATTTAATCATAAATAATCTTAGTAAAAATGAGATTGTGACATAAAACTATTAACTCTAGTATGACTTACTTTTGAAGTGCTATAACCACCTCTTTAATAAAATAAAATTTATTATAATTATATATGATAACTATACATAAAATTATAATATCATATATTATTAAATTATAACATTTCAACACCCACTTATTAATAATTCTTTATTAAAATCCTTATTTTCTAGTGTTAACTATATTATTTTTTATTTATATTTCAGTTCAGATGTTCTGGTCTTTGCATTATGATCATGGTTACATCATATATAGACAATTTATAACTTCATTTATATCATATATATTAAATATATAAATATTTAAGACCATCAATAAATAGTAGAGATAGAAAAATGAATGACATCATTCATGGATACAGTACTCTGTACACGCACATGAATGTTGTTTTCATTTTCTAATGAAAAGAAAGAAAGAATGATAAATATTATTTTATCATATATTAATAATAATTTTATAATAAATAATATATATATATATATATATTCATTAAATTCATATTCATAAAAATCCATTTGATATAGTGATGTAAAGTGAGTCTTATCGCTATGTGGAGTCGGTAGTCTACACGTACGAAAGAGTGATACTTTAATTTCCAATTGTATTGAAAGGATGTAGGAAATGGATGTTACAAAATCATAAAAACATATAATTATATTTATGAAACTTTATTTATTGTGTTATTATGGATACAATGTGTTTATATAAGGTGGAATAAAAAATAAAATTGAAAGAGCTCAGATAATACTTATACCTCTTCTTTGAGATACCTCCATTGGCTTACATCTTAATCCTTGAATGAATGGTCATAATAGAAAAATGGGGGATATAGGATGAATATGTGGAATATAGGATGGATTTTTATAAGGTATTGGTTCAGATATATATATCAAAAAGCATGAATAATGTTGGGTAGAAGATCCCCTTTTATAAGTGAGGGAGAGGACACACATGGAATTACATAAAATATTTAAATAATAAAAAGTCATTTTATTATGAAGTTTTCACCAAATGTACCATTATTATAAGGTAAGATAATATATTGTATAAATATATTCAAAAAATAATAATTATACAATTTTATTTGGGAATATTACACCTTTATCTTAATTGAATCCCTCATTAAACCTGTTTTAACCCTAACCATGATAACACATTTTTTCTATTTTTACTATTAATTATGAAAAATAAAACCAAATTTTGACATTATGATTAAAAATATGTAATCTATTTTATGAAATTAATTTTCTATAAGTGGAAAAAAATTTATTTTAAAGTAAATGTGAAAAAATCAATTTACACTCGTTTTTAAAAAAATGCATCATTTAGCATAAAACTGAATTTAACTTCATTTAATTCCTTGTAAATACTATAAAGATAATTTCAAAATGTTTCATTGAATATATAATATATAAATTTAGTTAAATCCATTACTCAAAAAATGATTTTTTAAATTTACTAAGATAAAAAACTGTACTCATATAAAAAAAATTCAGAAAAATAACACTTTTTAACTTAAAATGATTTTATCTTAATTTATAACCTTTAAATGAAAAATGAATAGATGAATATTCATTTACATTATCAAAATATTTCATTAAAATATTTTTTGAATTGTTATAAATATACTTTTTTATATTAAAATACATAACATGTATAAAATCATTTTTCTTTAAAAAAGTGGTCAATTAATCATTAAATGATTTTATTAAAAATGAGTTATTATCATTAAATTTTTAACATTACACATATATTTTGTAATTTTTAATCCTATTTGTATTTTCCTATCCAATATCTATGTTATTTATATATATTATATCTTGGGTTTACGTAGACTCAGGATTTTGTGGAAATCAAGTTATCGAATACCTTATATATATATTTTAAATGGAAATACATATAAAACCTTGAGGTGTTAAATTTTACCACCATAAAAATTAAATTCACCATTGAAATTATATCACTCTAATATAAAAAATTTATATATCTCTACTTCATTACATCCTCCAGTTCCTATGTGACTTCCTAAAATTTCTGATTCCTCTAAAAAACATTAACCATGTCAGTAGTCTTATTATATAGAACTATATATCTTTGGTATATTATTTGTAAACGTTTTTATTCCTATTATAGAACATTATCTAGTAGTAAATTCTCAAATTTTAGTACATGTGAATGATCAGGTTTTTACTTCATCAAAAGTAATAGATGGAACACATCATGAACATTAGAGAGGTTCAATGAAAGAGATGAGAAAATATATTGATCTGATCAAGAATTGTTAATGAGACAACATATCAAGGGATAAAATTTACCCTATTTTCAAATCTCGTAACCTTCTTCCGTAGATAAATTTTCAGGAATAATTTCTCATTAACTTCAAATTTCACATCTCGCTAATAATTTCCAGCATAACTCTTCTATCTAATCTGAGATGCCTTGATGTATTGTTGGATAACTCTAAAATTCTATTCAATTTCCTCATGTAACTCATGTACCAATAGATTTATTTTTGGAACTTTATCCCAAAAAATTGGAGTTATAAACTTCTTTCTATAAGGGGTTTCATAAGGATCCATCTGAATTCTGAAGAGATTTTTTTTATTAAAATAGAACTCAAAAAGAAGAAGGCTTTGACCCCAAATACCTTTAAAATATATAAATAATGATCTTAGTATTCAGTTAGTGTATTAATTGATTATATCAAACTATTAATCTGTCTAAGGATGATAGGAAGTACTAAAACACAATAATGTATACATATCTTACTAAATACTTTACTAGAACTTCAAGGTAAACCTCAGATCTTAATGAGATATAATAGAATGTATTATTCAATGAAACCTTTCCACACCCTTAATTTATATCGATAAAATACTATCAAGATAGAAATTTTCACTTATAGTAATAAAAATCACTGACTTCGTAGGGCGATCAACAACAACCCAAATAGCATTATGGACTTAAGATGTTTTGGGGAGTTCGAATATGAAACCCTTGGAGGTGTTTTCCCATTTCCATTATAGTATAGTTAATTTTTTTTAATATCCCATTATACTTCATTATCTTATACTTAACTCGAAATCATACCATGCATCAAGATACATACCCTACAATATCTCTCTTCAAGTTTTCTCACCAAAAATTCTATTTTAGATCTCTATAAATCTTCATACTTTTAGGATCAATAGAGAATGATGGGTCATGAGCTTATTATAGTATCTTATTCTTCATATCTGGTATTTCTAGGACACATACTCAGTTCCTGAACCTTATCATTCTATAATAATTAAGGTTTAACTCAAGAACATTTCTCACATTTTTTAGTTATACATCTTCCTTCTATTCCTCTTTAATCATCACATTGATAAATAGATGAACACTCATTTAACCACGATAATATTTATCACCTTCCTTCAATATTTCAAGGTTTGTCCTTTGTAAATTCATAAATATAGGATCTTCTATAATCATAATCATAGATAAGATATCATTATCCTTTCAACTCCAAGAATTAGATACCTTGATCTGTTTCTTAGGTAGGTAATGTATTGATGAGTCATAATCTTTATTCAACTCCAAACATCTTCTATGGTTCATATTCGAATCCTTTTAGGTGAATATATATTTTAAAATTTTAAGATTATTATATATGTTAGTTCATTATCCATAAATATAATACATTCATATCATTGATGAAATAATTACTACAATAAACTCTCATTTCTGGTTCGGGTAATTATGATCATGAACCATTAAATAATGTGATTCATAATCTTTTATCATGCCAGTCTTATAAGAACACACCCCATCCTCTTCTTTAATGAATTACTAATATCAAAATCCCTTATCAACTACAGGGTAGTGTGAGAACAAGGGTACTGACCAACATTATCTTTAGTTCCTTGAAATTTTATTCACATTCATTAGTCCAAAAGAACATGTCTCCCCTCTAAGTTAGCTTATTGAGTAGATTATATAGTGAAAAGACATTATTATCAAAGCATCAATAATAAATTTCCAATCTAAGAAAATTATGTATCTCAGTTATAGTGGTTGGTCTAGAAAAATTATTAAATAACTTCTATATTTGATAGATCGACTGATATACCCTATTCTGAGATTATATTACACAAAATACAAATTTTAGATAAAATTAAAATGGTATAATTTTTTCATACAACTTCTCCATCATTAGGGAATTTAGTTTAATCCTTAACTGATATTAATTATCTTAATTTATCTTAGAATATATAAGAATATAATACATAAATACTACTGAAAACTGATAAAGTTAATCTCTAAAGACTCTATTCATTAAATCCATGAAGATAGTAGGGGAATTAGTAAGAAAAAATGGAATCACTATAAATTCATAGTGTGTATAACTCATGTTGAAGGTTTTCTCAGGTATTTATTCATTTTCTCCTTAATTAATAGTATATAAATAAATGATAAATCTTGGAAAAATATTTATATCCTAATAATTGATCTAAAAATCATTAATTTAGGGTAGATTATATTTATTCTTGATTGCGATCTTATTAAGATATATATATTAATTGTAGATCCACATTGATATATATTCCAAATGGTGATATACTTTGATGAATGAATAAATAATCAAGATTCTCATAGAGTTTATTAATTAATTATTTAAACTCTATTAGGTCCATTCAATATGGAATCTTGGAAATAAGTATATCTCCAGGTATGAGTTATATTGAAAACTCAACTTCACGATTCTAAGGAAGACAAGGAAACTCATCTAGAATGACATCAAAAAACTCCCATACAATAGGAATATCATTATTATTGTGTTTCCCCATAACCATATGATATAATTATCAGTTATTAATAGGAATCAAGACCCATAAAATATAATTAATTTACAATGGAAGCTGATATTCATCCTCATGTCGATAAAAAATCATAGATTGATTTGGAATGTCATAAGTTACATATCTTCATTAGAAATTGATATGGAATCTATATAAAGAAACTCATTCCATTCCCAAAATAAAATTATATTCAACTAGTGGGAGAATAATGATATTTGAAAGAATCACATTCCCAAAAACATCAATCATAGAAGAATCATAGACATGATATGCAATCATTGTACCATTAAGAGTTTTCATTACTAATTCAATGTCAAATTATTTATATAGTAATGTGATATCATTAGTAAATTATTCTGATATAAAATAGGGGGTAGTTCATGAATCAAATATGACATTATAATTTCTATAATGGATTCTAGGTGTACCTTTCACCACATAATTATCGTACCCCATATTAGTATTAGAGATCTCATGAGATATCCCTTTGCCTCTAGGGTTAATTGGTTGTTGAAAATGATTATCATCATTAACCCTAAAATTTTATCACAAGTTATATAATTATCATAGTCATTCTATTTAAAACACCAAAGTTTTGGTGGTGCATTATTTAGTGATTTCTCTCCATTAGAATCATTATCTAACTTTTATCCATCATTCCAGCCTTTGATTTCTAGTAACCTTTCTTGTATACACTTAAATCATTTACTAATACCCTTGAGAAAATTTCTTCAATGTTTATTTCCAAAATTATATCATAATGTATGAATCATTTTCTTCCCTCAATGTTTTTTTATTTTTATAATTTACTTTAAATTATATCTTTCTTTTCTTATACAAACCATGAGATCTATGGATTAACACAGTGTATATTTATACCATGATAGTACATCGAGTGATTTATTATTAGCTATTGAAGTATAAAATAAATAATTCCGATTAAATAAATAGTTTAAATTCTATGGAGAATCAGTCAATATTTATTTTATGTTGGATGATAAAATAGGAATCCTACATTATAAGTATTATAAAATTTCCCTCATAGGTACTAATGGATTCATCACCCTTCTTATTTATCTCAAGTAATTCCATCACCACTTTCATAAAAATAATACAAGAAAGTAATTATTGAAAAATAACCTTATAAACTCATCTCACTCTATATTATCAATTTATTCATGCTTTGTTGTGTCATTGAAAAGATCCTACCATTTATCTATATTGTATCCCAAATGTTAAACTGTAAAAAAATTCATTCTCTAAGAACTGGAGAATGAAAAATATATTTTTAGTTTTTATGACCAACATACCTTGTCCATGAAACTATTCATCAAACCCCATGGGTCACATATAATACTAGGATTTCCTTTCTAGCACACAACATGATATTTCCCATTAGAGTCACTTATCAGACTAATGGATATCCCCATATGCGAACACATGTTCTATCATTTTGTTTTTTCCTCACTCACAAACAATGAGGGAAACTTCCTATGAGGTCTCCCATACTAAGCACTACTACATTCCAAGCATGCTTAACTATGGTGTTCTAACTATGAAATCTCTTAAAATAGAAGGTACACCATTTTCACATGGTTTGTAATATTCGGAATTTAAATCCTTTCATTTTTAGAGGTGTTACATCTCCACCTCTTTAATGCACAACTCCCTTTTCATGTAACCCATACCTTAAGCCCAAACAATGCCTCTACACTTCTATCTGGGTACTGGATCTGATACCATTGGTTATGACCTAAACTCCTAGATCCATGAAACTAATCATTTGACCTCATGGGACTCCTATAATACATTTATTTTTTCCCTAGCACACCATTGTTTTTTACCTTTTTGGTTCACTTAAACGATTAATGATTTTCCCTTCAAGCCAACACAAGTTTTTTTAGTTTTCCTTTTCCTCACACACACACACACATTAGTAAACTTCCCAGGTGGTCACCCATCTCTATCACTAATCTAGTAAAATATTTATTAACTTTGGAGTTATTATTACAAAATATCCTGAAAATAATGGTTCATCTTATTGAAACTAGTAGTAATATCTAGTCTTTTTAAGACTCACTTTTGCAGAGGTGTTACCTACGTGGTACTCATAATTTTTTTAGAAATTAATAGATTAATGGACCCACTAAAATAAGACTGATATTTCCTTACTAAATTCTCTAAATATCATTTTTCCTCATTTTCTCTTTTGGATGACCATCAAGATTTATATATTGAGAAATTTTTGTAAGAATATCAATGATATTTTTAATTCCATTTATCATAATTTTTTTATATAGAGGAAAAACATTTAATTATAAATAATATTAAAAGTTAAAATCATTCCTTAGGGTTTCATCCATGGAATACAACCAAAAATAATTTTTTAAGAACAATAATCAGTGGGAAAACATATAATCATAAAAATAATTTATACGATATCTAAATGTTGGCACCTTATTTTCAATCTATGACACCTTAGACTTTATCTTGGTCATCCATGATCATTATATATTCAAATATTTTATAATGGTTCAAAAGGAAAATTTGAATGGACCCAACCATATCCCTTGGGATTTTCTAAAAGTGTGGGTAGTCTTAGGCCCACACATCATACACCTATGATGATCGAGTTAATACAAAATATTCCCCTTTCAGAGTTGTTACCCATAGGTTCATATATTTCATAGTCATATCAACTTGATATTATCTAGACATGGATTTATTTTCATGGGAAACAACAAAACTTTCTTTACCGTAACATAGAATGGTCACCTATACTTAGGATAATCCTAAGGATTCTCACTAATTTTTCTTAATCTTTTTTTAAAAACCTAACCTTTCATTGATTCAGACTGAGGTGAACGAAGCATTTCATACATAAATATTACATATTATTAGATAGAAATTCATTATATATAATTACAATCCATTATAAAACTACAATGGTTTGGTTTCTTTAGAAACTTTGATACATAATCAATTAGTACAGAAAATAGAGACATCATCTCCTAGTAAGTTCTTCAAAACTAACCCCCTTTTTAGACATATCATACATTAAAACTTTATTCACATCCTAGGGAAAAGGAAACATAATAATGGGTGAGTTTGGATGCTAAATAATGTTAAATAAGGGACATATTAATCAATGGTCTTTTTTAAGAATAAAGTAACTATAACGGTATAAGAATATGAGATTAACATTTCAAAATCATACATGGAAACTCATAGATTATAATAATGAGTCATGGAAAAAATCTTTTTAGTTTATAAGATAATAAGCATAAAGGAATCAAATAATATGAGTAAGGAGAGTATAACATTGGTTGAATATCAATTCATAAAATACTGGAAAAAAGTGTGGCATAATCCTTATTATAGAAATATTATTTCAAAGCTACCCACTAAGACATGAATCACATGTTATGATTGGGATAACCACCAATGTACCTAATTTAAGCTTGTAATAAACTATCATGTACCATTTTTGGACATCTTATAACCACTTCTAATCATTTGATCTCATAAAACATTAATCTTTACCCAATGCATTGGAGGAAAATAATAGACCCACCCATCACATAATCATAAATCAATTATATTTATGACATATGATCTTGAAAAAATTTATTATTTTGTCATTGATTAACCCATGGAAAGGATAACAAGTTTCATCAAGATTTCATCATTATAATTAGTAACCATATAAATAAAGAATAATGATCCTATCATTGTATCATATTTCCAATGAAGCATAAGTAACATTAATGGATGTTGTCACAGTTGGAAATGCCTTTAAAATACCATTAGAACATTTCAAGAGGAAAATATATTTTTCATTTTGAAAACACTTAATTAAAATCTAAAAATTTACAGAACATTAGGAAAAACATTTTATTTTAAAATAACTAGGGAAAATTGTAAAAAATTATTCAATGGAAAGAGTGGAATTGATGGTGTGAAAATTCATTCTTGTAGTATACTTTAAAACAAATATTCTGTTCACACCTTTGGTTAAAAATACCATATTCAGAAAAAGAAAAGAAGATTATTTTTAAACCTTTATATAGAATGTAAAATAAGGTGAAAAATGAATTTTAAAAAATATTGATGAATTTTTAAAATATTAAAAAAAATTTTTAATTCAAATATGTACAGTTAAGAAAATATTCCTAACTAAATAAAAAACAAAGATGATTTCCATCAAAACATTTTTTCAGACTTTTGAGTACATAAGAAGGGAAAAATTAAATGAAAAAAATTTAAAATTAAAAAATTAATATAGGATAATAAAATTAATGATATTTTAGAGAGATAGATCATACAATATCATTATATTAAATTTAAGAGAAAATAATCCCAATAAAAATGGGATTGTAAAATGAAACCCTTACGTCAAGTCTGACATGCTTAATATGTGATCTAACCTCATCTAAAATAAATTTAAATTTATTATAATTATATAAAAAACTATATTCATACTTATAACATCATATATGATCCACTTATAACATTTAAATACCAATTTATTAATAATTGTTTACTAAAATCATCAATTTCTGGTGTTAATTGTTTCTTTTTTCATAAAAGTTTCAGTTCGTTAGTTCATGTACTTGTTCTTTAATCATAGTTCCACCAACAAAAAAATATTTATAATGTCATTTATATCATATATATCCATCATATATATATATATATATATATTTATAACTACCCATAACAGGTATAAAAAGAAAATTAATTACATTTTCATAGAGATAACAGTTCTTAAGTATGCATGAATGTTATTTTCATTTTCGAACGAAAAGAATGAATTAAAGATAAATAATATGTTATAATTATAAAATAATAATTATATCAAAAATATCATATATATTCATTAAATCAATAAATATAAATATCCATGTGATGTGGTGATGGAAAATAAATCATATCTCTATAGGGAGGAAGTAGTCCACATATACACACATGCAATACTTTCATTTCACATTTGAGGGAAAGGAGGTAGAAAATGGTTGTTAAATAATAAAAATATAATTTATGTATATTTATGTTACTTTATTAATCATTTTTATAGATTAAATATGTTTATATAAGGTTTAGGAAGAAATAAAATTGATAGAGCTCAGTTAACATTTATACCTCTTCATTGAGAGACCTCCTTTGACATACAACTTAAGACTTGAAATATTACTATTAGGAGAAGCCCATGGGATCTGAGGAAAAAAATTAAACTAGGATGTTTTTTTTTGGTATTTATTGACTGATCTATATGGATCAATGTTCTTGAATAAGGTAGGAGATTAGATTCCCTTTAATAAGTGATTGAGATGACACACATAGAATTACTTAAATGATTTAAATAATATAAAGTATTTTTATTTTAAATGTGGAACCAAATGGAAAAGGATTAAAAGTTATGTAAATATAGTTTCTAAATATATTCAACCAAAAATAACTATTCATTCTTATTTTTTAATATTACCCTTACTTCTTTGTTCCCCCCCACAATAAACTCGTTTGAACCCCAACTGTAAAAACAAAGTTTTACTATTTTTACTATTAATTATAGTCAAAATTAAAGTGTCCTCATTAATTTTTTTTGAAATTCTAATTATAAATGTGGAATTATTTTTTTCAAATACAATTTTTATAAGTTTATGAAATTAATTCTAAAATAAACATGAAAAATGCAACAAAAAATTGTTTTTTAAAAACTGCATTTTTAAGCATTAAATTGAAGTTATATTCATCCCTTGCATAGTAAATACTATGAAATGAATGTTAAAATATTTTATTGAATGTATATTCCATATATTTTATGAAAAAAATTAATATAAAATATTTTATTTATTTTATTAAGACAAAATCAATTTACGTATATAAAAATAATTCTAAAAAATAATTATTTTTACCATTAAATCATTTTATCTTCATTACTAAAAATTGAATAACTATTTTATGGATTATTATTCATTTATTAATAAAAATTATTAATATATTTAAATAAAATTTTCAATACTTATCAATATACTTTAATTAGATAAAAAACATAACATGTAGAAAGATACATTTCTTCGAAAAATTTGTTATTTAATCAATAAATGATTTTGTTAAAATTGATTCTTTATCAATGACTTTTTAACATTATAAATATATTTCTCAATGTTTTTTAATTTTATTTATACACTATAATCCAATGGATAGGTTATAATTATATACTATATCATGGGTTCATTTCGACTTAGAGTTATGTGAAAAGTGTGTTATAGAATAGCTAAAATTTATTTCAACTGAAATAAATATAAAATCATGGAGTGTTATAGTAATATTAAGAATATCATCTCTTGATTAAATTATTTCATTGAGATCTCCCATCTATAGAGTTAATACTTCTTCCATCTCCACAATATCCTTACCATTTGATTCATTGAGGTATTTCTTTAATAAATCATGATCAATCTTCAATAATTTCTTTTATATCTCAAGACTCATATTTTCATTATTTAAAACCAAGAGACATATACTCAATTGAAACTCTTTTGGTTTTACATATTCACCCCTATTCTCTTCACTACTACCATTGTATTTTCTGGAGGGATCATTGGACTATTTTTATTTAACCATAAAAGTTATAGGTCCTTCATTCTCCAAGTACCCTTATTCTCTTTCACTCTCCTTATCAAAATATATAGCATCATGTTTTTTTTGATAAATTTCTTATTTTTTATTTTTTTATTTTTATTACCATTGAAGGAATTATCTCTATTAATACCAATTCCTAGATTGTTTTTCCTCGATTATCATTTAGGTTGATTATACTCATCCTCCTCTAAATCCATCTTGGGGAAACTAGCTAAAAATATAAAATATCTCTATAATTAAAACACTGTAAGGGATTTTACATTATATTTACCTTTATTTAATTACATTACTTTTGAGATTAATGTAATAAACTCATTCAAATTAAGGGAATAATCCTTAAAATTAGTATTATTTTTATGAGATATCATAGATTAAAAAAGTTTGAAAAAGTTTAGATCCTTGGATGTAGTTTCCTTATTTGATTTTTATTTCTTTTTAAAGGTTTTACCCTTCCTAATATTATATGATATCAAAAAATTATTGATATTATAAATTGTACACTCAACTATGTATTTATCCTGAAGTGGATCAATCACATAATGGGAAAATTTTCAAAAATTTATTTACCAAAGTAGAATCCCCAAGAAGCTCTTTATATCTTTGATTTTTGCTAAAAAAAATTTCTGAATGAAAAATTATTCACTGAATAATATCCTCTCATTTGAATTTCATAAAATTTGTCACAACATGTCTGTAAACATAGATCCTTATCTTTATTATATTTATTAGGGAAATCATGGAGTTTTCTCAAAATTATATTTTTTTATATTTACACCAATAACTAGGTTCAATTATTTATTCAAGAATTATAAGATCAACACATAGGGTTCACTTACATAGACTATAATATCATACTAATCATGAAAATTATAGGATTTTATATCTTTTTGAATATGTACACCATTCTCAATGATATCAATAATATACAAGCCAAGTGATATAAGATATAAAACCATAAAAATCTTCCATAGATGAAATAAATTTCTATTATACATGGAGAATTGTTTTTTGTTATCTTAATCCATACTTTGTGTAGATATATTTGATCAAAAGATGTTATAAATAAATAAATAACTTACATCCTAAAGAATACCTAGAATCACTATTGTTTATGGAAGCCTATATATAATACTAATTGATAAAAAATTAAATAAGATCATCAAGAATAACCATTATCTGATTCTAAAAGAGATTCTTTGGTAAGAGAACAACACCACTAGGGGGGGTGAATCAATGGTTACTAAAAAATAACTCTTTAAAAATTATTCACTTCATTTGTTAGTATATAGTATCAATATAAAAACAAATTGATGATGAGAAATATAAAGATAAAATGTACATGACACAATGAATTTTACAATACTATCACAAAAATTTTATCAAGTAGTTATTCCTTGGATTCTAATGGTTATGATCCCACAATCAATGTTCTTATCTTATTATCAACAATAATAAGTAATGTAGAATGAATATGGATCTAAACTCTATGTATAAAACTATTTATATGAGCATCAATAATTTGATCAATATTTTTCTTCCCAAATCATGTTCCCTCAGATTTTTTATGATGTGTGTGCACATTTGTTTCTCCTCAATCATATGAAAATCATCTCAAGAATTTACTCTGTAATTTATTTTCTACTATATCATTATTTTTTCAAACTTTGATAGGTGGAGCATGTTATTTATTTAACTATTACTCCACTAGGAAATGTGTATATTTCCCATGATTTGGTCCTTCTTACATCATATATATATACAATATTTGTGTCTAGATATATCTTCTTATATTTGAATCCTCATAAGATATTTAAAACGTTTATATGTATCTTATGTTTTATACAACATAGTGTATTTTACCATGTTTTAGTGCTCAATTATTTCAATGAAAAATGACTAGTGTTGTGTGAAAATCCTCTATTAGTATAATATACATTGATATTTATTCATCCAATGAGATTAATCATTCCTATTGTCACTTTTAATCCCTATAGTGTAACTTTGGTATCTTCCATCAATTTTTATAGAACAATAGCTTACCTCACAATCAGTATTTCCTCCTCCAATAATTACATAAGGATGATCCACCACACCCATTATAGGCCTCACAATGGCCTAAATCTTGGAATATATGATACCATGACTACTAAAACTGATGTTTCACCATTATTTCTTCACAATTTTTTTCATTATCTTAATAATATGTTTTGGTTTTCACCACTACATACACAATAAAAACACATAATTTCCTCATTCCATTACTTCTTTTTCAACTCAAAATAACATATCACTCATCCATGAGATGTTTTTCAATAAATTCAAGATGAAATGATAATTAATACTCAATAATATATTCTCCTAATAAATATGTCTTATTTTATTCTAATTTGTAAGTATATAAACTCAAAATCAAAGGATATAATTTTTTTTCAATAGTTATCCAACTCTTAGTGTGGATATCAACACTATATTCACAAAGTTTCAATTGATATAAATTAATAGATCCCCCTTTTCCAACTCATTTAATGAGAGATCTTAAACTCGAATAATAATCAAACTCCCAAAAAACTAAGGGATATTCAATCCCTTCATTAATTATTCACTTAATTTTGTCTCAAGGTTCACTATACTTCATTTATAACATGAAAATAGTTTTTACGCAGTTTTCATTTTTAGGGTTTTTTAAGGATTTTGGAATTTCTAGGATACAATGAAACATTAGATTTGAAAATTTTAGTAATATTATTTACATGATTTTATTATCTCATTATACTTTTATTGATCTTATGGAATGTGTTCATACTTTATATAAAATTTTATGAAATAAAATGATGTTTACTTTATAACATGGTACACATGATAATATAATCTAGTTTTTTTTGAAAAAATAATATTACTATTAAAATATAATTTTATGGATAAAACTTTAATATAAAAATAGGGTTTTATATTCTTCACTCAATCATAAATTTCATTCTTAAAATTTTAATTCAATCGTTAAGATGAAAATATATGAGGTTATTTTTTTCATTATATCCTTTGGGACCTATATTACTTCCCCATGATTTTTATTTCACCATACAAAATTAATAATTTGAGTTATCTTATTTCAAAAAACATTATCCCTATAATAAAATATTACCATCAAATACTCTCTATAAGAGAGATTATATTCCAATAATATAATCCATAGATTCAATACATGAGAGGGATATAGAATATAATTTCTCAATAGGTATACATATAAGACATTATGTACTTGAGATAAATTTTATGGAAGTTACAATCAATATGTAAAAACTCTAAAGTGATCCAGAATATAGAAGGGGAACTGTACATAGGTATTGGATTTTCAATATTCCTAAACCTCATGACTCTCTTCCAAGTTTATATTTAGAAGAATACTTTATCCCATGCATTAAATTCTAGGACTTATTGATGACTCTCAGTATGTATCTTATATTGACTATGTGATACTTTCATGTTTTTGAAATGGATTAGACCTTATTTATTATTTAATCAACTAGTTATGATCCCAATATCTTTTTCCACAACGTCATGCTGACATATTGGAGTTATACATTTATTCTCATAGAAGGATACATATAGGTTCATATGAATTCTTGAGAAAAAGATATTTTTTTCATGATAACTCAATTAGTAAAATATATTTTTCCCAACCTGATATTATGTAGAGACCTTATTTTCCCTATAAGACTTTGAAATATATCTATAAATATTTCTAGATCCATGTGCTAATATGGTGCATGATTATGTGGATCGGTGTTCCTAGGATTAATTTTATAAAAATATTAAATATATTTTATATCACACATGCATAATATTTTAGAAATAATTAGATAACTATTAAATAAAGTCTCAGGTCAAAATATAAGACCACTGTTGAATATGTAATGTGGGTTTTACCATTTTCGTGACATAAAGTTGGTCATTGTGGGGTATTTAGATATATTGACCTTTGGTTGGTGCATTTAAATTAAATTAAATGATTAATTTAATTATTTTGTTTAAATGAACTAATCCTAACTCTATATATATTATTCTATGGTGGATCTCCAGGGTTAGCCGCATAACCTAGGGATCATTGATATAAGGATCCACCATTAATCATTTGTAGATTGAGATAGGGTGATGATCAATAATTGAATCAAGGAAAGTTGAGTTGCAATGAACACAATAGATCTTTGTTATTTATTATCAAGCAGTGTTCATCATCATCAAATGATCCAATCTTGAGGTAAGAATCATAATATTTGGATTTTATCCCTTAAGATTAAATTATCGAGTGTGATCATTCCTATTTATTTTATTTATGTCAAATTTGAGACTTTTCATGTGCCCATATATCAGATTTAATTTATTTATTCAATTAATCATCATTGTTCCATGTTTCTCATCTGAGATATCCCAATTTGGATTCATTGACCAAGAATTATTGGCTAATGAATTTTTTACCCTTGTTTATGTGATTTTACCCCACCGTTCATTGCATTCTTCATCATTAGACCATGGGTCATTATATGAATATTTTTAGGATGGACCTAGCATGATCAGACCTCAAAATCATCACAGATTAGAGTGTGACGTATAGATCAGTGATTAGAGTAAAAATTGGTATGATTTGAGGGATACACATGATTATTTACATGGATCTAGTATTATTAATTGATCTCCATGACATGAGAGGAGCGATGACAGTTCACGAGCTTCATGCATGTGGAACAAGATCCGTTTTCGAGCCAAATGATGATTGGAAACGAAGATCCGAGATGGATTCCACTAATTTGGGTGGTCAAAAGTTAGTGGTTAGAGCGGAGAGAAAGGATATTTAACATGAGGAAAAAATCTAGATTTATAAAAAACCTTACCACACATTGTGTAGTTTGAAGAACACACGGCGTGTAGCCCCTAACAAGGAAAACTAGGGTTTCTGGGTGAGAAAAACATCACACACTCTGTGGGCCCCCCATAAACCATGTGACCTAATTCTGGTGACCTGGTTTATACTCTAGGATTACACAAACATGGGAAAATATAGGAACATTTCGTGTACTAACGCACAACTAGGGTATAAGGACATGACCTGAAGGACATGGAAATGACCCTATGAGAGTGGACATGCCTTGTATCAGAGTACATGAGCACAATCAGGATTACATAGAAATGGCCAAGAGCATGGAAAGAACCTATAATGGATGAGACATACCATGTATTACCTTTACATGTCATGGAGGGATACATGGGTAGTGTGATATATACTAGTAGGGATACAGATAGGAATAAGGGTGGAAAAAAAACTATGTGGGTTCTCTTATACGCCTTATACACAAGTTTTTTGAGTAAAATTATACATATCGTATCTCCTTTATTTTGAATTTAACATTGGCCCGTAAGTATCAAACCATAAGTTTTTTTCACATTGAATGTGATGGTGGCCTTAATATAAGATTTTGAGGTATGATTATAGATTTACCATGTGTGACGCTTCTCTAGGAAATGCTGACAAGGATAGTGATTAGGAAGGATCAGCAAAGATATTTGAGTGGAACCCACCTACTGATCATGGAATGGGTCCTATATTGACCCTCAGAGTGGAACCCTCCTGGTGGATATGTCATGGGTCCTTTATCGACCATTATAGTGGAACTCACCTACTGGAAAGGTCATGGGTCCTCTATCCACCATCATAGAGACACCCTCATAGTAGACAGGGCATGGGTCCTCTATTAACCATTAGAGGGGAACCCTCTTACAGGACTAGGCATGGTTCCTCTATATAACATTAGAGTGGAACCCACCTAAGAATATAGGGCATGGTTCATCAAACATTAGAGTGTAACCCTCCTTCAGTGACATGGCATGGGTCATCATCCATTAGAGTGTCACCCTCCTACTAGACATGGCATGTGTTCTCTATCGATTATTATGGTGGAACCCTCATGTGGAGTCAATGCATGATTCATATACCCTTTGTGTAGAATCCACCAATAATATCCAAAAATCGGTACTCTACCTATATTTTGTTCCCCTTAATTGTGCGGTAGAGTAGCGAGGTGTGGCTTGATATGGATGTTTCTTCAGACAGACACATGAGATGCTGGTCATCAGTGATATACCCTTTAGAACTGATATAAGACTCTTTTTTATGGGTTGGGTTGTGAGATGAAGATCCTTTCTCTCTCTCATTTTGGGTTTATCTTATGATCATATATATCTGAATCATAGTTGTCGAATTTTGTTTCTATCTTACTATGGGTTGAGATGTTTATTCCTACCATGTCTCTTCTTTCTCCCCTTCTTATTTTGGGGAGTCCTACTAGAAGTTTATATAGTCACTCTTATATGGGATACTCACTCATGTTTTGTGTCTTATGAATACAATAAACAGATCAGTCATGATTATAGAGGGCAATAGGGATACCCTGAAGCATTTGACCGCATACGGTGGTAGGGTCTTAGAGATTCACAGTCATGATCTCTAAATATTTACATTCTTGTTATTTTTATGATGGGAAATATTTATAGTGGTGATGTATGTCCCCCTTATTCCTTTCCAAATTATGTTTTCATAATTCTGTACTTCCTAGAGGATTTACACGAATGGTTATTCTCTATATGTTCCATCTTTTAATATTATTCCTATAAAATTATGCATGGAGGTGGTTGGGTGTGTTCATACAGGTACATTAAGAAAATACCTCCCATGTTTTTTATTCTTTTCGGTACTCATCAATATTCCATGGCCTATGGAGGCTAGCTCAGGGTAGTTGTGTTATGATCCTCATTGGTTTGGGTCCGGAAAAATTTGCATCAAAGGTGGTTCATTCCTTGGGAAGGTGTTTGGAGTTTTCCCCATACATGGATTTTGTTGGGACTAAGGAAAAAATGTTTTAGTATTTTGAGTGAAAATTTCTAGTCAGGGAACCCAGTATTGGGGTGGAAGCTGATGTATCCATTCACCAGGACTCTAACTACCTGCTTTTTAATGTGGAATACCGAGACATCTATTGTAGAGATTAATGGTACATGAATAAAATAGGATCAATTATTTTGAATATACTTATTAATTAATTTCCCCACATATATATTCTCATATAATATTGGTATATCTGGATTAAATTTTTTGGATTCCTATATGAAGAAAACCAGACAGGTTACCAATTTAGGATCATGATGACAATATGATTAGTGATGAGGCCTAATTTTAGGGGCCCTCACATGAGATTCCTCCTCTAAGTGGATTGGTAGTAGCACCCCATCCTTTTGAGTAGCAGATTAGACTAGAAGATCAGGATAAATATGTGAATAGTCTTAGTCCACTATGTAAATTCTAAAATGAGTGGATGTTAAGGTTATGTGGTGATATAGAACCATAGGTAGTATAATATTGGCTAGAGTTAGTGATCTAAGTTTTCAATATTATCCAGACACTGAATTATTAGGTGGTTTTTCTATCATACATCCTTTTCCATGGAGCAGTTGGGCGTTAGTGGAGTTTATTTACGTTGATGCATGATGAGTCAAAACTCTAATAAACAGAGTTATAACAACTATTTAATGAGGAGTACTACCCCTCAGGATTATGATTATCTTATATTAAGGAGATTTTAGAGCTGCAACAGGGAGTTTTGATAGTTGATGAGTATGTTGTGAGGTTCATTGACCTTATGTAATTCTCCCTTGATATGATTCAAGATGGATACTTATGGGAACAAAAGTTTGATATTGGTCTCCACAGAGACATCCATGTTAGTGTGGTACTCCAATGAATTCCCACTTATGAAAGAGTGTTGGAGTTGGATCTAATGAAGGAGAGATTCTTTTCAGAGGGATGATAGGAAGTTAGAGGTGTTAGTGGGAATTATATGGTTGATTAATCTACAACAGCTAGTAGGAACCAGTCTATAGGATCTCATTATAAGAGATTTTATCCGAATTAGACTTGGGCACATGGTCATGTGGAATATAGACCGTACAAAAGACTAGGGAATTCTGATGAGGGGGTATTCTATGAATTTTAGGGGCAAGGTCACATGGCATGTGATTTCCAAACTAGAAATGATAAGGATGGATGGAGGATATCATATGGACCACCATGAAAGATGCAACATCATGATCACATATATCCTATGCGAGGGAAGGGAGGCCCCTAGGGAGGAAGAGCTACTAGAGAAGGAGGTGGGGCTCCAGGGATCCAAGATAAGGGTTCTGGATGAAATTATAAGCTCCTTACACCACCACCACCACCACCACCACCAGACAGCCCATGCTAGGCTTAGGTAGCTAGAAATTAGGGTCGTGGGTAGTTGTCGGCTATGGATGAATATGACCTAGTGGCACATGAGATGATTAAAGGTATGATCTATGTTTATTATACTATTTCCTAAGTACTATTAAACAAATATTAAGTCATTCCTTCATCTCTTTACTTTTGGTGTGAGAGTTAGGACACCTGGTTGTGGCTTTATCCCAAAAAATTTCCCTTGAGGTTCTAATGGGGAATACTTCTTCAATATGTTTTATCTTACATTAGTGAGAGATATATCTTGGTGGAGAGAGTTTCTAATGGGACCTTTTTGTCATCACAATGATAACTTATAATTTCATCATGAATATGGATTGGATTTCCATTGTATGAGAATAGATTGACTATCACTACAGATGAGTCAGATGCCTTCACACTAATGGGATGAGATTCTTATTTATGGGAAAGGGAGATCATATAAAAGGAAAAATAGGTTTTGTGAGAAATAGGCTGTATCCCATTACCCATGAGTAGGCTAGTGTACCCCTTAGAATAGTATGATCATTAAGAATTTAGATTCCTTAAGACATGGAGGAGCATATGGATGGATTACCCAAGGATGTTTTAGGACTACCTCTAAGACAGAATATAAAGTTTTAAATTTACTTACATCCCTATATTTCTTTGATATCTTATTTGGAATATTGGATGGCCCATACCTAGCTCTAGGATATTCAGTTGTTATTGGAGGACATTCGAGAGAAGGGTTTTATCACAACCAGTGTGTACCCCTGGGAAGCCCTAGTGTTGTTTGTCACAAAGGTGGAATGGAGATTATAACTTTATCCTCACATGAACTAATCCATGATAAAGAACATGTATAACTTTTATAGTATTGATAACTTCTTCGATTAGTTGTGTGGCATGAGATGGTACACAAAGATCATTATTAGGTCCATCTACCACTTGTTGGGAGTTCACAATGCTGAAATTCTGAAGTTAGAATTCTAATGTCACTATAGACACTATGAGTTCCTAGTGATGTATTTCAGTGTGACTAATTACCACACCACCTTTATTAATTTTATGATCTAGATCTTCCATCCTTTCTTGGACTGATTTTTTATTATTTTTAATTGATGATATATTCATATACTCTTCATCAGAGGAGGAGCATACAAAGCACTTGAGTATGGTCCTAGAATTTCCTTGGGAGCACCAACTTTACGATAAGCACTTGAAGTGTTAGTTTTGGATCCATGAGGTTCACTTTCTAGGAATGTAATTTTTTATCATGGAATACATGTGGACCTAGTGAATAATGATGTAGTTCTTTCTTGGGAGACACCCAAGAGAGTGTTAGAGGTTCAGATTTTTCTTGTCTTGGTAGGGCACTAAAGGAGGTTTGTGGTAGACTTCTATAGTATTGCATCCACTTTGATAGCTCAAATATGGGAAGGGAATTAATTTACCTAGATTGAGTACTTACATAGATACTTCAAGGAGTTGAGGCTAAGGCTGATGAGTGATCCTGTATTGAGACTACTTAAGGAGGGAGTAGAGTACATAATATATTGACATGCCTCTAGATATGGGATTAATTACATATTGATGTAGATATAGGTTGTTATTGCATATGGGTCAAGGAATATGAGACCCCATGATAAGAACTATGTGACTCATGACCTGGATATGGAAGTGGAAATCTTCGCTTTGAGGAAGTGGAGGTATTATCTTTTAGGAGAGATCTTTTTTGTTTACTGATACTAAAGTCTCAGGCATTCCTTCTTGTATAGATGCTTAATAATGAGATAGAAGTGATGTTTAGATTTCCTAAAAGACTATTAAATTGAGATAGTCTATACTCATTTGAATGGATATGTGGTGGAATATTCCCTTAGCATGAATTCCCAATATAATTTGGTTCAAGAGGTGTTGTAATAGTTGTCTTCCTTACAATAGACCCTAGTTGAGGAGGATGGTGTAGCTTTTTCTCAGTCAATGGTGTTGACAACTTTTCTCCTCCAGTGTGTGAGAGGGTCCCAATTAGGAAACATAGACTGTGAGGTCTTATGTGAACATATACCCTCAATATATCCACCAGATATATTTTATAAGGGATGGATTCACATCATCCGATTCTAATAATGGATGATGGTCCTAGTCATGATGTGGGAGGAGGTGGATGGTGGTTCTAGTTTCAAACATCTATTTTGGTTGTACATCCCAGTTTCAGAAAAATGTATAGATATCTTTATTGATAGTTTTTTTGGGCTAGCATGAGGCATATCCTGGATGAGATTCTATCTCATTGCCTCACATTTTATTAGGTAAAATCCAAGCACAAATTTCTAACTGGTTTGTTGCTGCCTCCTAAGATCCCAGAGTGGGAATGGGATGACATATCCATTGACTTTGTGACAGTGCTTTTTTAGAAAGTGTGAATATGTAACACCATCTGGGTGACAGTTGACCAACTTACAATGTTTCTTAAATTTCTTACTATAACTAAGTTGAGTTTTGTGGAGAGTTTTGGATAGTTTTATGTGCATGGGATCGTTCACCTTTACAGGATCCCTTGACAATTGTCTCCGACCGTGATGTGAGGTTCACATGACAGTTGTGGAGAGGCCTACATGAGGAATTCAGGACCCAAATGAGGATGAGTATAACCTTTTACACCTAGAAATATGGGTAGACTCAGTTCACTATCTAGGTACTGAAGGATATGATGAGGGATTATGTGTTACACTTCAGCTGGAACTGGGAGGATAAATTGTCATTGGAATATTTTTCATAAAATAATTGAAACCACTCTACTATTAGTATAACACCTTTCAAGGACATATAAGAGAGATCGTATAGGCCAAATTTATACTAGATTAAGAATATAAATACATCTCTTGTTGGGATTGAGATGGTTTAGGCAACAACAGAGAGGTTCAGGTGATTCATGAGATGATGAGGACAACATATAATAGGTATAATTCATATACATATCACTGTTGTAGGCCCTTAAAGACCAATAAGGGAGGATGCATTTTTCTGAGATTCACACCATGATGGGGATTACATACATTCAGACAGGGAGACAAGTTATCCTAAAGGTTCATCGGGCTATTTGAGATTTTGAAGAGGGTTGGTGAGTTTTCATTCCACCACACCCTAACCCCATTGTTAGATCGGGTACACAATATATTCCATGTTTCGCAGCTGATAAGATACATTTAAGATCTCATATATATTATTTACTGGGATGAGATGGACATCGAGGATTGATCCACATTTTTGGAGCACCTAGTGGTGATCGTAGATCAGTAAAAGAGGACCTTGAGTGGATGGACCATCCCCTCGGATTGTGTGTTGTGGAAACATGAGAGTATACAGGAGTGATCCTAGGAGTGCGAGACCCAGATGTGGGATTAATATCCCAATTTTTTTTTATTTTTTTATAGGGATGAAAATATTTAAGGAGGTAATAATGTAGAGACACAATTTTTTTCTTTTAATAATTTGAAATATATAAAAAATATTTCTTGATCCATGCATTGAGACAACGTGAGATTCTGAGTCCTAATGTGCAAATAATTTATTTTATAAAAATATAAAAATATTTTATATCATTTGTAGATGATCATTCAAAAATAATGGGATAAATCATAAATAGTGACTTAGATAAAAAAATACGAGATCAAAATTAAATCTAAAATGTGAGGTTTACCCTAGAAAGGAGTTAGTATTGGTCGGCTTGGGGAGTTCGGATATAATGACCAATAGTGGGTGAATTTAAAATAATTAATTTAATTAATTTAATTATTCAATTTAAATGAAATATTCCTAAAACCAATATAAATATGATGTTATATCATATCATCAAGATTAAATGCATAATCCTGGGATCATTGAGAAGAGGAGACACCATTCATCTTTGGTGGATTGAGATCGGGAATGATCAACAATCAGATCAATGCGAATTGAGGTAAAGAGAATGCAATAGATCTTTCTCCTTCATTGTTTTGTAGCGTTCTTTTTCATAAAATTATCCAATCATGAGGTAGGACTCTCCATACAAGAATTTACACCCTTATTATTCAATAAATGAGCATGATCATTACTATTTGTTTTATCTACGTTAAAGTTTTGACTTTTCATGTTCCCAGATATCAAATTTAATTTATTTATTAGATTAATCCACGTTGTTCCATGTTTCACACCCCAAATATCCCAATTTATATTTTTTTCCAAGAAAAATTTTCTAAATATTTTTTCACCTTGGTTTATTTGATTTTCCCCTATATTTATTTGTGTTCTTCATCATTGGACCACAAGTTTGTGATTCAACTATAGCCAGGTGTGATCGAGTGCGATCAGACACCCAGATTCATTGAAAATTTTTATGTGATGAATAGATTTGTGATTAGAGGATGGGTTAGGATTATTTTTGGGATATGGGTGATGGTTTTTATGGATCCAATACCCAGGAATGATTGCCATGGAACAGGAGGAGGGACAGTGGCATGAGAGACTTGTGTGGGTGGAACGAGATCTATTTTTTCCGCTAACGGGCTACCAAAAATGGAATCCAAAGACAGATTCCACTAATTTCAGGTGGTCAGTAGCTAGGAATCATAGTGGAAAGTGCAGATTTGGAACATGTAGAACATATCTAGATTAATTATATAAACTTGACTACACATCATATAGTCTAAAGGACACAAGGCATGTATCCCCCTGGCTATGATGGCTAAGGTTTCTAGGTGAGGAAAATATCATACGCCATGTAGGACCCCCAAATGTCGTGTGACCCTGTGTTGGCCTTATAAAATGTAATCCAAGAGTACAAAGATATGGGAAAAACCAGGAACATTCCTTTTACTCGAACACGACCAAAGTACATTGACACAGCCTGAAGGAAACATGTAGAACCCTGTGCGAGTAGACATGCCATGTACCAGAGTACACAAGAAAAGGTAGGATTACATGGACATAAAATGGAGCATGAAAAGGATCCTAGGTGGATGTGACACACCATATTGGTATATATGGTAGTGATACATTTACTGATAGGGACACAAACAGGTAGCAGGGTGGGACCATACTTCATGTGGGTCCCCTTACATGCTATGTACCCTCTTTTTTTAGAAAACTTCTACCTATCATATCTCCTTTGTTTGGACTCATATTTTGTCTTGTGAGTAACCTATCTTGAGTTTTTTTCTATGAGGACCACAATGGAGGCCTTTGTGGTCTATTTTGAGATATCATGTGATATGTTTTTAGTGTGATGCTTCTCTAAGTGATGCTCGATGACAATAGTGATAGGTATGGATCATCAAAGAGATCAAAGTGGTACTCTCCTGTTGATAAGGGAATATTTCCTCTATTGACCATGAAACTGGAACCCTTTTACTAAAAAGGGAATGGGTCCTCTGTCGAAAATCAGAGTGGCACCCTCTTGCTGGGCAAGGCATGGGTCCTCTATCGACTATCAGTGTAGAACCCTCCTGATAGTGGGGGCATGGGTCCTCTATCAACTATCAGAGTGAAACTCTCCTACAAATACATGTCAAGGGTATTCTATCAACCATCATATCGGTGCCCTCTTGTGTATATAAGGAATATATACTCGAAAATTAGAGTGGCACCCTCCCGTGATGATACGTAATTGGTCCTCAACCATCAAAGTGGCACCCTCATATTGGTCAGGGCATGGATCTTCTATCAATTATCATGATGGATCCCTCATATATATTCAGGGCTTGAGTCTTATAACCTTTGAGTGGAACTCTCTAGTTGTATCAAGGCATGGGTCCTTTACCTAGAGTTTTCACCCCTCAATAGTATGGCGTAGTAGTAAGGTGTGCCTTGGAATGGATGTTTCTTCAAAAAGACATGGGAGATGCTGGGCATCATTGATGGACCCTTTGGAACCAATGAAATAATATTTTCCTGGGCTGGGCTCTAAGATAGAGATCCCCTTTCTCTATCATTTAGGTTTATTTTATGATCATATATAGTTGTATCATTGTTTTTGGATTTCTCTTCTCTTTTATTTTGGATTGAGCTGTATATTACTATCATGTCTTTTCCAGATCCACCTTCATCTTTTAGAGAATCTAACTAGGTATGTATATACTCAACCCTGTGTGGAATTTTCTTGCATATTTCTTGTATTATACAGATGATAGATAGTTTGACAAATATTATAGAGGATCATAGAAATACCCTAGTTTATTTGACTGTTTACGGTGGTTGGAGCTTGAATATTAGAATATATGATCTCTTAGAATTCACTTTCTAGTTATATTATAATTGGGAAATATTTCTAGTTGGGTGTGTTTTTTTCTCCTTTTCCTTTCAATATTATGATTTTATACTCTTTTACTTCTTATAGGTTTGAAATTCATGGTTATTATCCTGATATTACATATTTTATTATTATTCCTTCTAACTTTTTTATGGATATTGTTGGGTGCATTCGTAAAGGTAAATTATAAAAGGACTCCCATATTTGTTATGTCTTTAGGTTCTTGTCTTCATCCCCTAACCTATAAAGGCAGGCTTTGGGAAGATGTGGCTCGAGCCCCATTGGGTTGGTTCATTAAGTTTTAATTATATAGAGTATGATCTGATCATTTTCTCTAGAGTTTAATTTTGAATTTTAGATTTACCATCTATCTATTGTTAATATGACATACTAATGTTTATCTTCATGTTCAATTCCTTTTAGATACTCCACTTGAACATTGAGGTGAGCCTAAAATCCTAATCATATTGATTTAATAGTGGAATTACATGCCCCCTCACCACTTATTTGATATATATCCTATATAGTTGGTCAAGTGATAAGTCATCTTGAATGGTTAAGAAGTAAGATTTAGTCATAATACAACCCACCATAACCCATATGGAACTATTTTAATTAGATATATTTGGAACACTATTTAATCCCTCTTTGTGTGAGTTTTATTTTTTTATCAATGTTTGTCAATGAAGAAGGATTCTATTGATGTTAATATGCTAGATATGTTGAAATGATGAAGGATCATAGATGTTTAGTTAAATAATACAATATTGATAAGGATAAGAAAATGTTCCTAATAAGGAGTCTACATATCTCCATGTTTTTCATGATTGGATGACACATCCTAGAATATTGGTTTGGAAGTTGGTTAAATTAATTAGAAATTAGTTATTGAGTGATCATATTATTATTGCAGTAAAAGTGATTTGATGATTTAATTTACATAAATAGTTTAATAATGAGAAATTTTTATCCCTATAATGAAAGGTAGTTAACGTTTCTCTCCACATATATTAGACAAAGTAGGAATCTTGAAAAATTTGGAAGTTGATCTTGAGTTTCATACTTCAACCAAGGAAATTAATATGTTAGAAATTATTCATGATGTCCATCATTTTATCACAGGCCTAATTTTTTCTAGTGTTTAACATATTTTTTTATAAAATAATATTAGAATAATTGGATGAATAAGTGGATGTGATTCATTGGTTGATTTTTTTTTCAATTCAAAAATCACGTTCAAACACACATTTAAGGTGATATGAAGATCTTTATAGATTTTATTTCAGATTGTACTTAAGATAGTTTTTAGTGATTAGATATCATGAAAAGAGTTCATGCTGAAAGATGATTGAAGGAATTATGGAAAGCACCACAAACCACAAATCTTTCTAATACACCATATAAGTTTTTTGAGTAAGAATAATTTCACTGTAAGATGGTTGCTACGCCGCAAATCCACAAAGGATGTTGGGTTTTTCTTTGATATCCTTATTGTTTTGAGTACCTCCATGTTGAATGTTTTTACTATTCCATAGAGGAGGTTGGGTTAATTTTTTGAATCCTTATAAAGTTGAGGACATCCATGTCATAATATATTTCTACACTATAAATATGGATGGGTCATGTTTTAGTTGCCCTAGGAATTTGAGTACCTTCAAACCATAAGATGTTCCTACATTGTAACTAGTTGAGATTATGTTTTCCTACACCACCTGAGTTGTGTCTTAGTTGAGATCCTCAATTTGTCTATAATTTAGTAATCTTGGAAAATTAGAGACCTGTATGCCTCAAAAATTTATTACACCAAAATATATTCATGTAGTTAAAAAATAATTGTTATGAACCACTATGTAATGCCTTAAAGGGGTATTTTTTCCATGAAATGGTTATTTTGGGTAGTTTAAGAAACTTTTATGATTTAGATTCATATAAGTTATTTTTTGGTTATTTCATCCAATATTAAATCCTAATTTGAATTGGGTGATGAGTATCTATCGGGATATAGATCCAAAGTATGAGTTTGAAAATGAAGTTGAATGAATTTAAATGTTTAAATTTTAATTTTAAATTAAAACCAGATAAATTGTATGGTTTTTTTGAAAAAAATATACTTATAATAAATAGAATAAAAAGATGATTTTATGGGAAGAAAAGAAGTTGATGATCCAATATGAAAAAATTAGAGAAATCCTTTGAGTATCAAAGTGAATAGGGACCCAAAATTAATCTTTCAAAAAGTATTTATATGTATTGAAGCAAGGTAATAGAATAATATATGATCCATTGTATTCATATCTTTACACTAATGTATTTGATAGATAAGGAATAAATATAGTGTAGTATTTATATGAACTGAAGTTGATAAAGAAAAAAAGAATAGTGAATAATAAGGATATGTATTTTTCAGAAGTTTTTATACAGTGAAGAAAATATCTTGAAACCTAGGTAAGAAATTAAAACATCACTTTCTATTTTGAAGAGAAAGAAGAAATTTTGTGAAAAACTATTTATATACAAAAATAATATGAAGTCCTTGAATGCTATTATGTATGTGAAAGAAGAACAAGAGGATATTGTAATTATATATACAAATTAAAGAGTTCTAAATTGGTGAAAAGACTCTTAGGTTGTTATCCTTATTATAAAAATTTAAGGTATGGGAAGTACTGGAGTGTGAGATACACAAAACTAAGTGTGTAAGAGGTACACTCTATACTTTGGGGAGACTATAGTGTGAGACCAAAATGATGATTCAAATGTGTTCTGTGATCTTGGGGGAATATAGATCACACTAAGGACTAGCCTCCTCATATTGAGAGGTGAACCTTGTAAATTGGTGTGCCTCTTATTTGTGTTTATTAGGTTGTGATGTGAGAAAGAAATAAAATGAGAAGAGAGAACAAGAATGATATTTTCACCTTAATAATAGATAGAGTTAAAATAAAAGGTATAATAAGTTATCATTATAAATTGGATATAAGATCACCAACATTGAATCACCCCTTAGTATGCTTCATATGTCAACTGTTCCACTAAAAGATATAGGTAAATTCCCATGTTGATGTCATTCCATTTCTATATTGGTATGATTAATGTTTGTATTATTCCATTAGACATATACTATTTTAACTTAACTTACTACCATACAAAGAACTTTGATTTATATTCAATAATACCCTTCTCTATATTATCCCATTATATGTATTATCAGATATCTTTAAATATCATTATGCTTCATGGGTGGATAGATAAGGATCAGTTATATATATTATCTACTAAATCATTATTTTTCTTTGGGTGTAATGGTATACTTAATCATGACCCAATAATTTGAAATTTATTTTTATTAATATTGAACATAGAAACTTTCTCATTACTTATTTCATTCACCTTATTTTATATCTCCACATGTGATACCTTAAAATTTTATGGGATAAATGGTTGAGCAATCATTTGACCAAGGTAATATTTTTTCCTTATTTTATGGTTCCATGTCCATCCATTTCATATTTATAAAAGTTGGATCTCATTAAATCCTTATAATTTATAAGGTTCTAAGAACTTTTCTACTTAGAGAATCGACCACTTTGTTTACCATTCTAATATAGTAAGGGATTAAACATATAACTTTTTATAATGATAAATGTTGATCTCTTTCTATTTGAATATATAAATTAAGAATTTATAATTATTATATATTCCACACATCCCACTATTGATATAATGCCTCCAAATATTCAAGGAAAATATTATTTATCACAACCCTACATCATTCATCGGGTAAATTCTCTCATTATTATTTAAATCTATTGAGTAATAGTTTATCACATTATCGTTTTGTGTGAGATTATAACCCAATCCATTCAATAAAGAATCATTATATTTAATAAAACCTTCCACACTTAAGGGTGATGTGATTACAAGTATATTGAATAATAGTTTTTTCAACTTATTGAATATCTCTCCATATTCATCAATATGGAAAAAAATTACTTTTTTCTAAGTTAACATAGTTAGTGGGTTTGATCATCAGGAGAAATTCCTCAAAAATCACCTTTCATATTTAACAGAGTACTCAAATAATCCTAAGGTTCTTCCATATTTTTGAATATATGAGTATTTTATCTATAAATACCACAAAATATTTGTCAAGGTTATATCTAAATACATTGAACATTAGGTCCATAAATATTATTAGATTATTTGTGAGTCTGAATAGAATTACTATAAACACATATGGTTCATATATTTTATGAAATATAATATTCAAAATATACTCCATTTTCTACATTAAATCATGATATCCTGATCAAATATCAACCATTAATAAGTAATGGGACTCATGTATTTTATCTAATAAGTCATAAATCCATGGAAAATGACACATTTTCTTTTTTATGATCTTTTTAATCTCATGATAATCAAGAAATAGTCACATTGGCCCATCCTTCTTATTAACAAATACGACTACTGCACCCCATAGTGAAGTACTATGACATATATAAATGATTTCCATATTATCTTATAGTTTCTTATTAAAATTTTATAGTTTAATAGGGAATTTTTTTAATAATATATTATATTATAAAAGAACTAGGTATAAGTTTAATTGAGAAATCAACCACTTGATTAAAATAATACTCGAAAACTGTTTTAGAAATGTATCAATATATTCATTCATAATGGGATTGTTTTCAAGAAGGATATATTCCTTTATATTAATCATTTGATCCCAATATCATTGATCATATGGATATAAAATTCATATTTTAGAAAGAAGTTAAAAATTAAATTTATAATTATCCTTTAATTATTATAGATTTAGAGGATGGATTCAGATATGAAATGTGATTTCCCCATCTTGGTAGTTGATATTGTGTATATATATATATAAGGATATATAATCCATGTAGTACAAATTAAAATTCTACTAAAGGTAGAATAACTAGATTTTATAGAAAATTATTTCCAAAAATATTTATTGCGAAATAGTTATATAATTGAGATATAGTAATTTCACTAGTTTATGTTCTGATTAATAAATAAACCTCTATGCATTAAGGTCTTAATCAATTTCCATAACTGATCCTATTTTCATTATAGAAAAATGTACTTTATTATTAATTTTTTTATATATAACATTAAAAAAAATATAATATCATGGAATTTATTAATTATTCTATGATTCATAAATTATAAGATCCTCCAAAATAGGGTGGTTATTGTTTTTAAAAATGAATCAACCATAACTTGTTATATATTTGGGGGATATGGGTGTTACACATGCTTCAAGTTATTATTAATACATTTATTTGATTGATAAAGTAACTCCATGATGTTTTCGACTCCCACTCTTGTTATATTAGGTATCATATTCAATAAATCATTATATTTTCATTTTTAATGGCTGTTTACACAGTTCCACTTATTCTCATCCATTTAATTAAAAATAATATTTAGTATTGAGAATAATGTAATAAATAAGAATATAAAAGGAATATTATGAACTTATAAAGAATAAGTCAGGAATAACTAATTTACTATAGCTTATGTCTTCCTATGTTTAAAACTTGGTTAAAGAGTATTTACTATTAGGTTTAATGTAATATCCTAGCTTTCAATTCCAAAAATTACTTAGTTAATAATAAAATATTTACATAGGATAAGGACTAACTAGTTTTCATTCCTAGAATAAATAGGGTGCTATCATTAACAAATCTTCATATTTTTAATAAAAAACAAAAGAATAAGGTTAATTGGGGTTATTTTCTTCATTAAATGATGTATTCACATGAAAATTAGTTTCTTTATGTGGTATATTAAGAAGAATTCTCACCACACTAATGTAGCTCTCAATATAACATGAGTCATGTTAGCTTCTAAATTTTCATGTTTCATGTTTCATGTGGAGAAGTACATAGTCTATCTCTTTATTATGATATCATAGGCTTCATGTTGTTGTATAAATTTTAGTGACATTATAAATAAAAATATTATAATTGAATCATTTTAAACTCTTATTAACTAATGGTATTGGAAATATTTTTAGAACTATACTGGTTATAACCTTCTATACATGAATATGGACATTTTTTGAATTATCTAGTGAATTTATAATGATGGAAATTTTTTCTTAGAACCTTATAAAATTTTAAGGTTTATTTATTAGATGAACATACTTATAGATGAATTAGATATAGGTCTTAATGGGTTAGTGCTGATCGGTTTTATCCACAGTCTCTATAGGTGTGATTTACAATTATGTAATAGGGATTTCCTGCACATGAGCCTTAGCCCAGTTGGTGAGGACTCGCTAGGTGCATCCAAGAGACCCGAGATCAAATCCGGGTGGAGGTATATTTCTGGGTACTGTAGTAGTATTGTAGAAGTACTACAGCAGGCACTGTTTGGTACTGTAGCAGCTGGAACTATTCATCCATCTGAGCCTTCGGGCCACTAGTTTGGTCGTTGGGTCTTGCAAGGAGTTTATTCCACCCAAGGCCTTCAGGATAGTTAATTATCAAGGCCTTTGGGCCAACTTAAGGCCTTTGGGCCACCAGAAGGCCTTCAGGCCACATGAATACAGGCCCTAGACACACTAAAAAAAAGGAGCAGCCCCAGAAGAGAATTCAGAGCAGGTGCACTCACCAAATCAGAGCCAAATGGATTTTCTGAATGAGAGGGTATGGCTATGCCATAGGTACCAGCCTGTTCTTGCACGAGAATCCTATCCAGATGGTCATGCAAAGGTGGAGAGCTACTATCAGGATTCAGATACTGGGGAGGGGCAGTTCCTTGTAGATAGTCTGGTTGAATTCCCTAAGACCTTCGGCTAATGTAATCTCCTAAGCCTACAGGCCATGTAATATCTGAGCCTACGGGCCTTTTAAGGGTTCCCCCTTATCCCTTGAAAGGGGGGTTATAAAAAATCAATAAAAAGGAAGGCCTTTGGGTCATTCAGGCAGGTAATATGGATTACCTCATGCTCAAAGGAAGTTTAGATTAATGGGTGCATCATATAATAGGTCTTAAGATGAATATATATGGTTCTATAATCCAAAGACACATGGATAGTGGAGGATTTTTCTATGAAATATAAATTTTAGTGGTAGTAAGGTTTTAAACTAAATTTAGATCCATAACTTATCTCATGATGGATGTGAATTCATTATTGCTTAGTGTCATGTTATACTATAATAGGGGTATTATATTATCACACATTGATCTTGATATAATGTAGGCAGTGAAATTTTTGGCTTATCTAAAAAAATCACAATTTTAAAGACATAGTTAATCTAGGACTATATCAATAATATTGAAGATAACCTCATTATTTATCACACATGGGTGGAACGAAAAATGTTGGATAACACTCTTGAAAATTATGGTTTGATAATTAATGATATTGTGGTTTTATATAATCTGGGTATTTTTCACATTTAGTGTAAGAGTATTATTTATGTTTATACCATTTTCATTAATTTTTATTATTTTCCTTTATATACTATTTACCTTTTATATTTAGGTTGTGATAATAAATAACAATGGATGGTTCTATTTTAAAAAAGTCTAGTAATGGGGAAACTATAATAAACATGAGGGTGAGGTATCATAAGAGTAAATAATATTAACATGGAATCAGAAAAAGTGGGATCATTAATAATCACATAAAAACATGGAATAATAGAAATGATATCATAATAACATGGAAATCATTATAATGTGAAAAAATAATAAAACATGTCATCATAAACCCAAGTAAATGATTGTTACCATGACATCATAAAACTACATGTCTGGATAATTACCAATACACCATACATTCTATCTCAAGATATGTAATAATTAAGAAATAAATTGAGGGAAATTATAATTATAGTTCCACCTGACACATAAAAACATATCATGAATATGTGTTCCATATAGAAAAGTAACCTTACAATAAGAATAATCATGTAAACCCCATGAAAATAAAATGGATTTTTTAGTAAAAAAATAAAGCGCATAATCATGAATAAACATTTAGAAACCCTAAAGAATATGGAGATTAAAAATATTATAATTTTAAGGATTATGATGATTAAATAATACAAGATTTTAAGTCATGAGTAGAATATTAAAATTAAAAAAAATATTAGAAGAATCAAGGATAGGTTACAAAATAATGTTTTATAAAAATATTTATAAGTGGGTAAGGAATCATATAGAGGAAAATAAAAACAATTTATTACCCTTAAATTTTAGTAAAAATAAATATATTATGTTTAACAAGAGTGGGGTTTATAAATAATATTTTTTTAATGAGAAAATAAATACACAAATGAAATGGATTTGGAATGATTTTAAATACATATTTCATAGAGTTGTACATAAAAGAAATTATTAGAGGAAAACTAGAAAGAAATGTATATCCCCATAGAAAGAATATGAAATGAGATAAAATTCATAAATAAGGTATTTATACAAAAAATAAGAAATGTACATGTGGAAGATAGAGAGAGAGAGATAGAGATAAATTGAGTATAAACAAAAAGAAAAAAGAAAAGAAAAAAAGGTGAGAGTCCCCATGTCTTGAGTCCTAAATCACTTTAAATGCTTCTCTAACCTATCGAATGAATAAATTATATATTTTAATTTCATATAATATCACTTTATTAATTTTATTCCATATATTATAATCCATTTTTTTATATTTTTTATTAATTATATTAATGTTTCGAATACTGATCGTTTGAGGTTATTTGGTATATTTTTCCAACGTTTCATCAGTATAATAGTAATATTAAATTTTCTTTGTAAAATGGTTCCATAAGGTCCATAAGGGTCATTATATTGGAAAGAAATTGTTTTAATTTTATAATAGTTTAATTATTTAGTAGATTCTTTAAAATAGTTATAAATCATAAACCATTTCTCTATAAGATCATTTTAGGATATTAAAATGACTATGATTGATTATTTTAAAATTCATTATTAAACTGCCTGTTTCAAAATCATAAACATGAAAATAATTGATTGTTAATGTCATATTGGTACATGAAATCCATTTTTTAATAATATTCATGAAGGATAAAGTGAATGTATAACATTATTGTCCATATAGGTGGTATAATCATAACATATGAGAATGTTGTTTTAAGGGAGATTAAAGGGAATAAAAACTAATGAATATTTCATTTTATAATTAAATTAATGTGTAATGATAATTATTATTTCATGTTATTATTAGGTAATTTTTTTATATAGGGATAAGAGGAAAATCTAAAGGAAAATACTTTAGATTTGTAACCCTTACCTTGCTCATTGAGATGACTCATTTAGAATGAAAATTAATCCCCCAGAAGAGGTCCTTCTAGGTAGACTATGGCTCAAAAATGTGTATATAAGAGTTTAGGGTAAGAATTTAATAAATATATAGAAAATGGACAAGCTTTTCAATCTTGGAGAAGTGAGTATTAGAGAGTAATATTTATAGGCAATGGAGATTATTGTTTTTTGAATAATTTATAATTTTTTCATATGAGTATGAAATTTATTAAATCTTGAGAAAATATAACATAATTTATTAAAAAACATATATTTTCATAACATTTATACCCATCTAAAATAAAATGGAACCGATAGAATAATTTATTCAATTTAAAGAATCAAAAATAAATTTTTATTAAAATAAAATATATTGTAGACCGTGGAAATATATTTCTTGGTTTGGAAATTCAATTTAGTATTTTTATATTACTTATTTTTTCTAATTAAATTCATGTAAAGTTATGTAAAATTTTTTATAAATCATTGGGTAATTTTTACATCATAATGATGTCATAAAACATATCATATATGAAAAAATATAAATTAATATTTACCCTAAAATTTAATTTCTTAGAAAAATACCAAAAAGTCAGTTTTTTCTAATTTTGATATTTTGATCATAAAAATAAGATTCATTTTATCAAAATAAATTTACAAATTAAGAAATTACTATATTTCAATTTTAATATAAAAATTAATTATTTACTAAATAAGTTTAAACATATCTTATTAAAAATATTCACTTATACATTCTTTATGATATAAGAATTGAATATTAATTTTATTATATTATAATATTTATATTGATTTAATTTATTTCTTTTAAATATCACCTATCAATCATTTTACTATTCTAATAGTAAAGATATTATTCTAATAATCACATCACTATTCTAATGGTGAGGTCAATATTATAACGATCTTGTTTCAAAAATACATATAATGTTTACAATTCCTATAAATATATTTTATTTACATCAATAGACATTCACTTAGTTTTTTCAAGGTTATCTATAGTTCATTTATAAAACTTCACTATTATTTATAATATATATTTTTTATTTTTAATATGATGTTTTTTATTTTGGTATTTCTAAAAGATCACGACCCATTATATTTACAAACCATAGTCATGTTATTTACATTTTTTTTATTATCCCACTATACTTTTATTTATATTATAGAATGAATTTATCCTTGAATTTTAATATATTGTTATGAAATAAAATTATGTTTACTTTATTACATGGTTCACATGATAATATACCCTCATATTTAATGTAAATAATGTAATTATAAAACATTAAATTTTATAGATGAAAAATTCCTCTCACAATCGTCTATGCAAGATTTTTTTTGGATTTTACAGATGGAAAGTGATGGATTTGGATGAAGATGGTGGTCGACTGGGCTTTGACGACGACGACGACTGTTTTCCTGCACGATTTGCGATTCGCTTTGGTCTGGTGTCGGCTTGGTTGTTCTTGGTCATGGAGGGTTGTTTGTTTTGGTTCTGAATTGTTGAAGGTGGTGATGACGGACGTTGGTGTTTCTCATTTGCGTTCCGATTGATGCGGTTTTCCTATGATTCGAGGAAGGCTGTGGATGTTTCTACTGTAGACGTGATGACGGTGGTGGTCGCCTGGGTTTCGGTGACGACGACGACTATGTTCCGCCGCCGTCATGTTGGATGGGTTTTTACCGGCGAAGATTGTCAAAGGCTTGATGGTGTCGATTCAGGGTTCAAGAGACCCGAGGGTAGGGCTCCCTGGTTGTGCTTCACCGGCGAACTGTCCCGGTGGGTTATAAGGATCGAGGTGTAGGTACGTCCGAGGTGCGTGGTACGATGTGCAACGTCTGTCAGAGATTTGGTATGATGGTGTTGGGATTTTTTTTGGATTTTAATTTTGAATGTGATCTTTGCATGTTATGGGAACCGGACACCCAAAAACCAGCTTTTTGGAAATGATAAAAAATGGTTTGCAGTATGTATAGAACAAATGAGTGATGACAATAGTTCACATGTAGTGAATTGTTACCCACCCAAAAAATTCTATATAGGACTTTTTCTTATGGATATGGATATTTTAAAACTTGAAACAAGTTTATTTATAATAATACAATTCATGATACTCATTCCTTTAAAACAACTCACAAATAAAAAAATTTCTTTATAAAATGAATTCCTATGAAAAAAATTACGATAATCAATATATCTAAATTTATAAACCAATTTAGTATAAATCACTATATTATCAAAAATAAATTCTCATTACTTTGAAACCCCTAATATTGATGATTTTCAATTTAAACCCCATTTAACCTTTACCACTAATCTAGATAAATGTCCAGCTGATCAAATAGATTTAATATAATTATTTAATGAAATAATACGTTAAATCATGTAATTGAAGAGCACATAAATCACAAGACATGAAATCATAATCAATCGAGGAAGGAATAGGTGTCACCAACCTTAGATTATTTCCATTAAATTATCAATAAGTTCTCAAACTAGTGTCTTTAACACTGTAAACCACATATAATTTTTTAAAAAATTTCAACGAACCATAGTTCTTAATCACAAATTATTAAATTTCCAATTTTAATGGGATTGATATAAATCATGAATATTTGAAAAAATGATGTCATAAATTTTTATGAAGCCATGAAAAATATCATAAATCCTACTCCCTCTCTTTTTAGAAAATGATAATGATTATAAGGGTTAAAAGGAATATGGATGGATTATCTTAAAATTTAACCTTGTTCTGAATAATTCAACATCATTTAAAAACATAACTTCATAATCCATTTATAATTAATATAACCTACCATTATATGATTATCCCTCTCTAAGATTCCACCCCCACTAATGGAGAATAAGTGATAGATAGAGAGCGAGTGAGAAAGAGAGAGAGAGAGAGATCAAAGATGAGAATACAACAAGTTAATCATCAATTTATAGTCTATATTTCTATATTATATGATACAAATATTCCATAACTTCAAGGTCAATACTTTATTATTCATTTATTTTATCTATAATAATCTCATAAGGTCAACTTTTTAAAATTCTAAAAATTCTAAAAATAATATTCATATTGAAAAGATATCTGTCATGTTCTTTGACGTAATAAAATTGAGAGTAATAATTTCATGTCATACATAATAATATATAATATTCTTCCAATAACCACATTTAAATTCTTTTAATTTTCCACCATTAAAACCCAAGTCAATCATGAAAAATCATAATCACTCACTTAATTATCCATGTCACATAAATGGAACAAATTCCGTCTCATAAAATAATTCCTATCATATTCCGCATGTAAATCATTCTTCATGAATCATATATGAAAAAATGTCTATATTAAATAATTAAATAATTATAAGGATAAATTTAATTTTTCCATGATTTTATAATAAATAAACTCAAAATTATTTCCACATTTATTAATTAAACATTAAAATAATATATGTTTTAATTTTCCCTACTATGGGACATTTTTCCCAATGAAGTCAATAGGTTATCTTTCACTAAAACAGATATTACCACTGTTATCACATGTGAGATTATCTCTCACATGTTTCTCAATAAACATGACCTTATTTTCACAAAACATAACGCCATGGAATAAATTTTACTCTCAAAACCTTTTGTTTTCTATAATTAATCCATATTTTTTTTAAAAAAAGGTTTTATCAGTTTCCATTTTTATAGATTCATGCCTAAGAAAATTATATGGGTCATGTTGATACTTCCATAACTGTGAAACATGAATAACATAATGTTCTATAATATAATTAAATACAAGTTTTATCCAATAATACATATTCCCAATTCTATTAGTGATTTCAAATGGTACCACATACCAGGAACCAAACTTCCTTTCTTCCCAAGTTATTAATGTACCAATCCCAGAGACACTTGAGAAAAGCCTCAATAACTGACCATAAACTCAAATGGTCATATTTTATGGTGTAAATAAAACTTATTATAATTATGAGATTCTGTAAATTACATTGTGATCAGATAAATATGATATATCATCTCTTACACAAGACCCAGTCCTAAGATATACCTCTCTCTTACCTCAGAACAACATTTAGTTGATCTACATGATATTTTATACAATACATTGAAAGGACCCATATATATATAAGCACGATAGATATTTTTATATAAATAATCTACCAAAGTATATTTATCTTTAATGATCTCATAAAATATAATTCAAAATATCAAAGAATTGGATCTAAAGTTTATATGGTCCATTTTAATTCTACATTAATTTAAGGATGATGTGATATACTCATCTTTTACTAAATACCTATCCACTTCTTCAATAATCTCAAAAAGTTAAAGTAAATTTGTAATCCCTATCTAAAAAATGGATAAATGAATTAAATGAAACCCATTTACTTACTTCTTGTACATATTACCGAATTTTTCCAATATAAAGGTATCTTGAATGGGTATGAAGTGATATGATTATGTAATTCAATCTATAATAACCCCTATAGTGTTGTGCTTCCATAGTGACATCGATAATATAACTAAAAAAATCCCTTTAAATATTCTTCCATGTATATGAAAACATAAATTTAGGTTCACAAAATATTATATGCTCTCAGTTAATAGCCTCCACATATTAATAAGTAAAACATCAAGATATACAACTTTTGATCTCATTATCCATTCCTTCACTTTATAACTATCATACCTTTCTACTAGAACTATAATATGATTTTATGATATATCATTTTTATACAAGGATAAGGTACCCAACTATAGTTATAAAATTATTTAATAACTTATTCACTCTAACTTAAGGGAAACACTATCAAATCCTTGAAATAGAGCATCAAATCCATTACTAGAGACCACTTATAAATGATCTACCCACCATTTAGGAAATCCAAAATCATTTTAAAAATTGGTATCAGTTTTTTTCTTCCCTTCACTTGATATGAAAGCTTAGATTTTATGTAAAATTTATTAAACAGATTATAATCTCCCACTTTCATGATCATTTAGATAAAGATTAAATATTGAGATCATCTGTTTGCAATGATTTTCTGATTTCTTTTCCACTTGAGTCTTTATAATCAAGGAATCCACTACAAATTTACCCTTTTTATATTAATAATATGACTCAAAGTAAAATATTATAAATATAATCAACCAATTTCATTTAACTAGTGTTTAAATGTATAAAAGTTAAAATATACTACAAACACTTATAAATGGAATACACCATAAATCTATCACCAAACTATTAATGTCCCCATCTCACAGAAACAAAATAAAATTTAAAAATCTAATTCACTTATTATATTACTTTTCTCACATTTTTATAATTTTCTTGATTTTTATTCCCGTACATTTTCCCCTTGTATGGGTATGAATTCTAAACTAACTCCCAATGAAACAAAATAAATTGAATACCATTTCTCAATTTCATGTAAATTAACACTAAATAAGAAGTTTAACTTTTCTACAGTTAATCAAAATCTTCCTAGGACTTCTCATTCTATTTTAACCTCACATTATTTTAAATAAATATTATACTTGGTTATTTAATTTTTAGAAATTTAAAGTTCCTGTAATACGCTACCTGTTTGAAAAAATTTTCCTTCTCAAAAACATTCTTGGGAATCTCCAAAATATTACCACATCATTTATATTCAGGTTAATGAAAATTACCTTATTAGAGATAGATGGCCCCAAAAATTACCTCCTAAATATAAAATTGACATTTGTAAAACTTTTATATGGTCAGTGTTTTTGAACATCTTAAAAAAAATCCTAAAATGTCTTTAATTATTTTTCTTTGAGTCAAAGTAAATAAAGATACCATAAAAATACCACTATAAGTTCATGTTACTCGTGAAATATATGATTCATCATGGATATAAAAATAATTATATAATCAGATAATGAAAATAAAATTAATAGAAACTGATAATGCATGTAACTGGCCCTGAAAGTTGTCTTTGGAGTGTTATCACTCTTTTCCCTCAATGGGTGATACCCCTACCTTAATTAGATTTTAGAAATCCATTTAAACCATTTTAATTAAAATAGAACATCATCAATGTGAGTTAATGAATACATATTTTTCATTATCTCCTGGTTCAACTTCCAGTAGTCAATTATTAACCATAATATTTCATTATCCTTAGTAAAAAATTGAAACTTCCCAAGGTGATATACATTATTAGATAAATAATTTTCCTTCTAAATTATCTAATTGAGTTGTTAATTCTTATATCACTGTGGGAACCAGGTGATATAAAATCAAGGATATTGAACTAGTTCAATGTAACAATTTGATAAAAAAACTCTATGTATTTTTCTCATGGAAGGTTAAAAATATCCAATAAACAGTTCCAAGAAATCTTCTATTACCACTAGAAAAGAATTATCCTTTACCTCTACTATTCCAATAATAATTCTTGTTAGTTGGAATTATAATGATCCAAATTACTTATTGAAGTATCACTATTGACTAACATGAATATCCCACTCTTCCCGAAAATAGTTCACACACCCATCGAGAGAGGTCAAGTATTTTATAGGACTATAACATTCAATATTAGATATGAAACTTTCCATATATTCCATCCCAATGACAATATCATCTCTTATCATCTCTAGAAATAAAAATGTATTATAATATTTATATATCACCAAAAATAACAATATAATAATTATATTTAAAACTTTTCCCTATACTCACTTTAATAAGTGACTCACTATTCATAGTATAAGGCACTGACTCCATATATAAATTCAACTACTATACTAAAAATGAAGATATAAATTAATTAGATGTATTATTGTAAAACATATTAGAGATCATTATGAATGAAATAAGTATGGTACCATGTATAGTCATATGTCTTTCTTTTCATTCTAATGGTACATGTTCTACTGTGAACAACTTATAATAATTATTTTGTCTCTACCCATATCTAGGGTAACCACATATCATTACATGGGACCCAATTGTGCCTTAATTTAGTCTCTTAGTAGGGATCCTCAATCCTTGTATTTGATTTGAAACTCCAATATTATATTCCTTATAAAACCACTTCATGAAACATAAATTATCACACTGATGTTACATATTAGGCTCATTAGGATAATCTCACTCAGATGAATCATACAACTAAACTAATGACAAAAAATCTATCTTTTCCCCTAAGATGAATCAAATATCTCAAATTTCTTTTGACTACTTCCAATTGAAAATTCATTATTATTTTTCTTTTATACAACATAGAAGTTATTTCCCACATTAGTGCGGGGGGGGGGGGGTGGAATCATTTTCCACTATCATTTAGTATATCTACCTCTTCTGTCACCTATATATTTTCCACTACTACATAAGTTGTTATGTCCAATAGGATAATCTTGGATCTAGTATGAGGTCGATTATATATCTCTAATCCTATAAAATTGAGGTTATTATCCAAAAATAAACAATGGTGAAAAGAAAACCAGTTCCACAAAATAATCTATATATTACACCGTAATCAAGTTCTATTTTTCTGAAACTAGAAACTAATGATATTTCCTCAATTCTAAGGACTATATTTAAAATTATTTACTAAACAACTTATATAACCATAATCATGTCATATATTTTGTAATTTTTAATCCAAAATAATCTCTTGCAACTTTATATAATCTCTATTCAGCGTGTAAGAATGGAATTCAACCTTATAAGCATCCATGATATAGAGGAACTAGAATATTTAGCTAATACTCCCTAACTAGTCTTCAAATTCCTATACTCAACCATATTCTATAAATAAGGGATGATTTTTCTATTGAATCAATGAATCGTGACTAAATTCATTTGGATGATTTTGAATCATTCCTCCTCTAAGTTCATGAATAACTTGGACTAAGGAATTCATGAATTTAGGAACTCTTTCATTATTAAAATCATCTTTATCATTAATGGGATAAAAACCTTTATTAGTTATTTTTCAAAAATGTGATCTCTATGTAAAGGAATTTTTAAAATTCCACCAAAAAAATATCGAATTATTTAATAAGAAAATATAAAATATTTAATCATTATAAAAAAATTTAAATATATGTAAAATATTCTCTATTAAAATTTATATGAGTTATTACCTTAAAGTTTACTACAATAATTCATAGTGAAATTAAACTAAATTATTTTTCAAAGTCAGATATATTTTAAAAACCATTTCAAATATCGATTCCAGGTAATGAAATAATTTTAGAGTATAATATGAGTATTTTGTTTTCATCAATTTTTATTAGGATACAATATTACACTTCCCATATATACCCATCAAGGTTACTAACACCTATAATAAAAAATATCTTATAGGAGAACCATATATCACTTATTATACTCAGATTCCTTGGAAACACATTTTTTTCTATAAATATGTTAACTATATCTTGTTAGGGGTTCTATAAGGACTCTAGACATTATAATATCCTTAAAATAAGAATCACTAAGGATCAATATTAAAATTTTCATTGATACTATTTCATAATTACCCAACCCTAATACCTTATACCCGAGCTCAATTCAGACTACCATATGGCCGCAACAAGTTCCTTGATCACTAGAGGTGGGAAACTAGTGTTATGAGAGGCTATATTACTATCTAGGAATTATTTTCCATCAATTAAATTAAAATAATTATTATATATAATTAACACATTATTTTAAAACCAAAAAACATTCCTTAAGAAATATACTTTAATGAAAATAAATATAAACAATTCAATGAAAAAAGTAAAGAAACTAAGACATGAAAAATAATGCTAACTAACTAACACTTATCTATATAGGATAAAAAATCCACTAACAATACTTAATCAAACACCATATCATATCACTATAAACATGAATTATATAATACATCATCATTTAACATAATAGGTTTTCATTTTATTTTATCATAGAGAAGAAAATCCATATGCCCACTGAGATGTGTGGGTTGGGTTGAGGTATATATTATTCAATAGAATTTCCCCTAATTACTCCAATGAATTCCCCTTTGTTATTATTTAGAAACCATAAAACTAATTCCAATGGGAAAAAATGAACATTTTATAGTTCAATAGTTTATTAATCCATTTTACAAAGAATACTAAATGAAATTATTCTTAAAATTGAATTTATATTTCCAAACATATCAAAACCCTATATCATTTACAAAATAATCTGTAGTTTTAAAACATAATGCATAATGTGAAATATAATAAGTAATCAATTTGTAACCATAAATAAACCAAACCAACTATGATCATAGTTCATGTACTATAGATATTCACCTTTATGGATAAAACCATATATCACTTTTTACCTTATCTATGGATAGCTCCATCTATTCCATGTAGTTATTTATAACAATGGAGTTCTCTATGCTCATTCCTTTAAAACATTTTCTAAAGAAAATAATTTTCTTTCCCAAATGTTTTTTATACCTAATATTACCATAATAAAAATTTATAAAATTGAAAAAAAAATTAATATAATAATATCAAATGTCATGACCCGTCCCCTAGGGCCCATGTCGTGACTACCCAAGCCTGCCTTCATTAGGCCAGGGATGGTGACTAGCACCGGAAAGACATATCCCAAAAAGGTAGGACATTTCTCTTAATTTTGAACACACACACATGCCCAACCACATCCCAACACACTGGAATGGGGAAAAAAGTATACCACTAAATCAAAGCTGAGTGCAAGTACAAGTGAAGGTAAGTGGTCCAGAATAATAACCCAACAAGAACCTGAAAATAGTTAAGTACAAAAAAATATGATGGCTATCTGCAGAAAACCCCACCTGATCATAAAGAGTAGTGAAGCTACTGGAAGACGAAGTAGTATGTTCTTCCTGCCTGGTTTTACTAGGCCCCACTTGGTCTTGGGCCACCATGTCCACCGTTGTAGCGTCCGTCAGTCCCATCCCCCTGAGCACCTATATTGAAACGTTGATTGTCTGCACCAGACACAACACGTATGAGAAAAGATTATTCAATGGTGAGTATAACAATATTCTTTAGGGAACCTAATACCCCTGAAGGTCTCTCAGTAATCCGTGAAGGAAAACATCACAAAGGAAAATACACCACAGAGGTAATACCACAAAGCAAGAACTCAACCATATAGCGTAAAGTGAAATATGCAACTCACACTAGGTACAACTTAAGTAAAGAAGTAAAGATGATTAGTCATAAATATAGATCATATTATTCTATAGATAGTCTCTACTGCTAATATTCACAGGGTCACTAGGTGCAAACCCATAGAGGATCACTAGGTGCCGACCCACAGAGGATCACTAGGTGCTGACCCATAGAGGATTGCTAGGTGCTGACCCATGGAGGATCGCTAGGTGCTGACCCACAAAGGATTGTTAGGTGATTAACCACATAGGATCTTTAGGTGTTGACCCACAAAGGATCTCTAGGTGTTTACCCATAGAGGATCACTAGGTGATGACCCACGAAAGATCGCTATGTGCTGACCCACTGAAGATTGTTAGGTGCTGACCCACACAAGATCACTATTCTTTCTTCACATCAAAACCAGCCACTAGATTCCCGCACTAAGAACGCGTGATTCCGGTTGGATACACTACTGAAACCATTAGTATTACCTCAACCACTGCAAAGTCCAACATAGAGTAACCCTAAAGGACCGTCTCGACGTAAGGGTCCCAATGCAATAGACGGCTCGTCATTCAGATGCCTGGTTTGAAAGTTATAAACCTTTTTTTGTAAAAAGGGACTAGTTGGATTCGAGTCCAATCCAACCTAGAGATACGACATTTCCACCGAAACTCACATAGATTATATCAGAAGGACCTCTACATTGCAAGGGTCCCAACACCACTAACAAAAAGTCAATCAGACGCCCAGTTTGAGAGATACATGTGTTTTAGTAAACAGGGGCTGGTTGCATCTGGGCCTGGTCTGACTCCATTAGAAAAAATTGGACAACTTGGCCCAGGGGTCCCACACTACCCGAATTAAATTTAATGGAATAGACCTGACCCTAATTGGTTCTAGGTTGGTCTAGTTTGGCCTGGATAGTGGGCCAAGCCCAATGGGCCTCGCTAGTCCCGATCCAGATTGATTGAGGGTACAACCCGCCGGTGCACCGACCGTACCTCTGATGGGTCATCGAAGTCACTCTGGTGGTTTGTTTCTTGAGCTTCTTTTATCTACAGAAATGCTATTATATCACCTTCATTGTGGAGACCTAAAACTTTCATTACCACCATCTTGAGAAATCATCTATGAAGAACACACAATAAACAACCACGACAGAGGGTCCAATACTTGTTTGTGTCGGCCCACACCCTCTGCATTTGAGTTTAATCATGGGGATAACATGGGATAATCACAAAGTTTGAAAAACCCCAAATCAAAACACCACATAATATCCACTTGCAAGAATGTGTGATTCATGGATAAACTCGTTAGTTTGTTGGTCTGTTTTCATCATTAATTTCCAAGAATGAGGGAAAAAATCATCAAATACATAGAATGCATAAACCCCTACACCATTGATGTTAGATACCGAAGTGTTCGTCCTCAAGGTTTCAAGATGTTGAAATCACTTCCGGCTCCATTATTTGAGGAACATCGAAGAAGATGATGATTTTCTCATGTGTCGTTCTTAGTTCTTCGTTGGAGAGGGAAAACTACAGGAGGTTCATCCGAGAATCCCCACAATTTTAATTCCCTAATTCTCCCATGTGTTGGATTAAAAAAAATAATCACGTTACAACGTTTCTCTTACGCTGCGACGTTGTGTTTTTACGCTGTTTCATTTATGAAACAATATCGCTGTTACACTTACTTTATTTCATCGTTACATTGTGTGATATGGGCCATTAATGAGATTAATTAATGCGCTATGTTTCTGCCTAATCACTTCACCATAGCGTCACCATCCTCCACCCAATGACGAGAAAAGAAATAAAATAATTCTTTTTAGTTATTTTATTATTTTTCTCAAAAAGTCGGAAAAATAATTTTTCCGATTGACCCTTGCGGGCCGAAGTTAAGTCATTTCTAGGAGAATATTGGCATTCTAAGTTCAATGGTGCCCTTATATTTTCTATCCTAGGACCGGTTCAAAAGTTCGAAAAACCCACTCGCATGTTCATTTAAATGAACCTTAAATAATGGTTCAAAAATTAACTCTCACCCTCGACCCGTGCCAGTTGAGTTTAGGCTCCGCCTAAGTGGAACACACCCTCACGAGCTCAATGGTACTCTCAGATTTCTAGTCTGAGTTACCTTTTAGAAGTTATAAGTATTTGGCAATAAAATAATTGTTACTTAATTATTTTATTTACAGCCAAAAACCAACTTCCACTATTGGCCCACACCGAACAATGTTAGGATCTTCTTAAGGAAAGAATACCCTCACGATCTCAGTGATGGACTTGGATTTTTAATTTGAGTCACCATTCCTAAGTTATAAGCATTTGAAAAATAAAATAATTTTATTTACGGTTATGCCATTTTTGGGTTTTCTCACTAGAGGCCTGCACCGACTAAACTTAAGTCACACTTAGGGTAAACCAGCAATCCTGAATGCAATGGTGCCCTACATTTTTTGATCCGAGAACCATTTAATAGTTATTAAACATTTTTAGGAAAGCCTCTCATACACTATATTTAAAGCCTAACATTTTTCGAAGGATCATTATAGCCACTCCAGGCCTCAAAATCGCACATCGTTTTAACACCTGCTCTTGAAATAATTCCATATAATTAAAAAATACATAAATTCTAGGACATTACATTCTCCCCACCATAGGTATTTACATCCCTAAAAGAAAAAAAAGGTAATAAAACAAGTGGTTTCACTGAGCATGAATCTGAGCCTCCCTCTCCCGTGTTATATCCTAGAGATTCCCGTACTGCAACTGAATGCATACCAGAGGAATCGACCACCCATGAAGGACCCAATCCTGTCAATCATCTATCTCTACCTGGAACTCTGCAAACGTCACCCCATCATCAAATTACAGCTCTCCCCAGTTGATGATGTGCGATGGATCTTTCACGTACCTCCTCAGCTACAACATGCGAAAAATATCGTGCACCTGGTGCATCTGTGGGAAAAGAGATAGGTGGTACGCCACCCTACCAAATCCACTCAGAAAAAGAAAAGGTCTGATGAACCTCATAGATAGCTTGCCGCCCCTACCAAATTTCTACAATCCTCATTGGGGTGAGACATGAAGGAATACACAATTTCCCCCCTCAAACACCAAGGGTATCCATATCCAATCGACATAATATTTCTGTCTACTATGTGCAATTATCATCCACTCCTGGATTATTTTCACCTTCTCATTGGTATCCCGTACTAACTTCAGACCCATGAGTGATGACTCCCATGGGTCTGTCCAGTATAGAGGTGATCTGCATGGATGGTCGTACAAGGCCTCAAATGGTTCCATGCCAATGATGGAGTGATAGCTATTGTTGTATGAAAAATCAGCCAGTGGAAAGTGGTCCGCCCAACTACGACCAAAATCTTGGACACAAGCATGAAGCATGTACTCCAAGGTCTATATGGTCCACTCCATCTGACCATCCGTTTGCGGTTGAAAAGTTGTGCTCAAGCATAGCTACATCCTAGTTCTTAGATTTCACTTGCAAACAAGTAAGGTGTCATGAAACGAACTATGCCACCGCTTTCTTCATCCCTGGAAACCAGTACTGACATTGAAGGTCCTGGTACATCTTTTTCACCCTAGGATGTACCACTAAAGGGGATGTATGGAACTCCCTCAACAACTCCTCCCGCAATTCCACTGGAACTATGGTTCACCCTCTGAAAAGGATGACATGATCCCCACCTATTAAAAATATATCAAGAGCATTTAATGAGGATAAATGAGCATGTCGGGCCTCACAGTCAACATCTACCAGTTGTGCCTCCCTGAATCACTGTAAGAGTGGGGGAGTAATAGTCATCGACTGAAGGTAGGATGCTCCATCATCATCCACGAAGGATATATGTATCATGGATAGCTGCTTTGTTCCCTCATTCAGCATCTATAAACCATACCACCTGCTCAGTGCATCTGCCATCACATTCCCCTTCCCAGGAGTATAAACTATCTCAAAGTCATAGTCCTAGAGGAACTCCAGCCATCACTACTGTCTCAACTACTGAAAAACCTACGAGAACCTTTCCATCCATGAGAAAGTCTAACACTTTTTACTGATTGATGTACCCATTAACCCTTTGGTAGTGGTTAATCATTCTCCACAACCACTTGGTTAAAGTGATGGTAATCCACACATAACCTCAAACACAAGGTCTTACTAAGCCTTTCCTCTGCAAGTCCCCCACCTATGCCCCCTACTTAAAAATCTCTATAAAAGCCCTCTGATATACTAATACTGATATTGGTGCCATCTCGGTGTGTAGAATTTTACAGAAGTCCCTCCCCCTACGGGGATGTAATCTGTGAAAAATATTTTGAAAGGATGTTTCCGCACTTCACTACTACTATTGGGAACTGAAAACTCAAAACAACTGCTGCCACGAGGGTAAGGCTACCCGACTCAAGAGTGATCGACTGTACCCTCCCATGAATGAGTTTATCCCGAGCTTCCTGGGTTTACTTTTTCACTGAACAAGGAAACCCCCATTCCAATGTTGCAGATATACCATATCCTTTTACCTAAAATAGTTAATCTGAGCATGAAATGTGGATGACCAGTCTATACCCAGACTAACGTTGTAATGCCTCGATACTGCCACTTAGAGGTTCTATCCTAAACTCTCATATCAAGGTTCATATCACACCATCAGTGTAAGTGTGATTATCGAGTCTCCCCCCATAGGTATCTCTAGACATAAGGATCAAGTCAATGATTTAACTAAAAAATCTAGGTCTTGAACAAGGTTAATGACAAGAAGGTATGATTAGTACATATGTATATTAATATGGTAGTTAGTAGTTGACATAGACCGTACCTTGAATCATTCCTAGATCCCTTTGGTCATACTCCTTGACCGCATGCAGCTACTCACTTTCCCTTTCCTCCAGCTCCCTAATCCTGGTGGGGAACACATTGGGGTACTGGTTGTAACATGTTGAAATGTATACCACCTCTTGATGATCTCCTAGATCCTATTCCACATCTATTTCCTTGAAGATTCATATGTACCTATCACTTCCTCTTCCCAAAAATTTTTACACATCCAAGTCTTTGAGACTGATGTCGGTTTCCTACTTTCTCACTGTTGACATTCACTGGATGTATCTGATCATCCAAAAAAATTCAACCACAAAGGTTCTCTCTAGCACCCTAACATAAGTAGGAATGAATAAAGTAATAGTGCTAACTCAGATGTCCCTAAAAATATCTCACTTGGAGGTCCGAGCCCTGAAGCATTGGTTGTATCATACTCATCGAGTACTTGGAATCGTCGGTATGCCTAGATGAATACTCAGCTACCGACATGTCGTCCTACTGAAGCTATAGAATATCTTGGGAACACATACCCGTTATATTTTTTTGGGAAAGATACCCCTTATCTAAGGAAGGTTCTCAAGCTCTATCCATGGAGGAGTCACATCATCATAAGATTAGGGTAATCTAGTTGTTGTCATCGCCCTATTGAGCCATGTAGAAGGATCACTGCCAAGACTACCATCTGATCTAATGGTGCCCTAGCTAGATGGAAAGTAGGTCACTACCTCAAGCCAGTTCTTAGATGCCTATGAGTCAGGCTCACCATAGAACCTAAGGGGTATCCGTCATTGAAACTCGTGTAAGGCATTGATCTTACATGTTTCCTTTGCCGGCAGTGTTACTAGTAACTACTGACCAACGGGCAGTGGTATTGCTGGGACACCGCCCAATGGTAACATCTCGGGTAATGATACATATACCAAAGCCTCATCACTCGATAAACCATCCTCAAGGTAATGCACTGGAATCCTAGCTGGCTATCTGCATGGAGGTATCTTGAAAGAGAATCAAGATGAACCACAGTCAAAAGATCATACCGGGTGAGCTGACTCAAAATAGATCAACATAAAAACATTTTCAAAACACATGCAACTAGTTTTTTATGTACCAAGTAGGAAAACAAAATTCAAGGTCCTGTTATATGGATACGTTGGCCACTGCACCAACATTGAACTCCCTAGACTAAAATCTGAACTCAAGACACTTAACACTATTGATCCCATTAAAAACACAGACTCTTAGTTCTTCTAGAAGAACCAACCTCCCTTTGATACCAATTTTTCACAACCCGTCCTTCGAGGCCCATGCCATGACTACCCCAAGCCTACCTTCCATAGGGCAGGGGCTAGTGACTAGCACTGGAAAGGCATATCCCAAAAAGGGAAGGCATTTACTTTAATCTTGTACACACACAAACGCCAAACCACATCCCAACACACTGAAAGGGATATAAAAATAAACCACTAAAACAAAGCTGAGTGAAAGTATAAGTGAAAGTAAGTGGGCCAAATTACTAACCCAATAAGAAGTTGAAAATAGTAAAGTACAAAAAAGAAACTATAATGTCCATCCATGGAAAACCCCATTTGACAGTGAAGAGTAGTGAATCTACTAGAAGACGAAGTAGTATGTCTTGTATGTCTTGTCCTACTAGGCCTTACTTGGACCTAGGCCACCAAGTCTACCATTTTAGAGTCTGTCAGTACCATACCCCTGAGCACCTCTGTCGAAATATCGATCGTCTGCACTAGACACAACACGTGCAGGCAAATCCCATGCATGGATGAGTATAACAATTCTCATTAGAGACCCCGAGACCCCCGAAGGTCTCTTATTAATACAAAAAGGAAAATTCCACAATATAAAATACACCATATAGGTAATACCACCAAGAAATATCTCAACCACATATCATAAAGTAAAAGATGAATCTCACACCATATATAACTTAAGTACTGAAGTAAAGATGATTAGTCATAAAGATAGATCATCTTATTCTGTCGAGAGGCTCTGATGATGATCTTCACAGGGTCACTAGGTGCTGATCCACAGAGGATTTCTAGGTACGGACCCAGAGAGTATATTTAGGTTCCGAACCATAGAGGATCGCTAGGTTCTCACCCATAGAGGATCGCTAGGTGCTAACTGAGAGAGGATCGCTAGGTTCTGACCCACAAAGGATCTCTAGGTGATGACCCATAGAGGATCCCTAGGTGCTGACCCACACATGATCTCTAGATGCTCACCCATGGAGGATATCTTGGGGATGAACCATGGAGGATCTCTAGGTGATGATCCATAGGGGATCACTAGGTGCTGACCCACATTGGATCAGTATTCTTTCTTCACGTGACAACCAACCACTGGATTCCCACACTAAGCACGCTTCATTCTGGAAGGATCCACTCCTGAAGCTATCAGTCATACCTCAACCACCAAAAATTCCCACATAGAGTAACCCCAAAGTACCGTATTGTCATAAGGGTCCCAACATAATAGATGACACATTGTTCGAACACCCATTTTGTAAGTTATAGGCCTTTTTGTAAAAAGGGCATGGTTGGATTCGAGTCTGATCCAACCTGGATGTATGCCAGCTTCTGCCAAAACTCATGTAGAGTATATCAGAAGGAACTCTCCATTGAAAGGGTCCCAAGTCCATTTACGAAGCATCAATCAGACGCCTGCTTTGAGAGATACAAGTGTTTTATTAAACAGGGGTCAGTTGTAACTAGGCCCTGTCCGACCCGGTAAGACCAACCCAACCAACTTGGCCTGGGGGTCCCATGATACCAAATTTCAATTAGATAGACTCGACCTGATCCGGTTTGGGTTGAGGTCGGTCTGGTACGGCCTTGCCAGAGGGCCAGGCCCAATGGGCCTTGCTGGACTCAGCCCGGCTTGGCTGAGGGTACAGTCTGTCAGTGTGCCGATGGTACCTTTAACGAGCCACTAAAGTCGCTCTGATGGTTCATTTCTTGAGATGCATACATCTACGGAAATGGTAGGCCATCACCTTTTCTATGACAACCTCAAACGTTATTTTCTGATTTCTTGAGAAGTCATCTATGAAGAACGTACAATAAACAACCATGGAAGAGGGTCCAAACCATGTTCATGTCGGCCCGTGCCCTCTACGTTAGAGTTTAATCATGGAAATAACATGGGATAATCACATAGTTTGAAAAACCCCAAATCAAAACCCTGTATAATATCCACCTGAAAGAATGATCAATTCTCAGATCAACCCATTAGTCGGTTGGTCCACGTTTGTCATTAATTTTCAAGAACGAGGGCGAAATCATCAAATACTAAGAATGCATAAACCCCTACATTGTTGACGTTTTATACTGAAGTGTTATTACTCTAGGCTTCAATATGTCTATGTTGTTTCTAGATATGTTCTTAGAGGCATGTTTAATATGATGATGATCAACCTATGCGTCGTTATTCCTTCTTCGTTGGAGAGGGAAAATTGTCGGCGGTTTATTAGAGAATCCCCGCAGTTTTAGTTCCCCATTCTCCCACATGTTGGTTTAAAAAAAATAATCATGTCGCAACGTTTCTGTTACGCTACAACATTACGCTGTTACTCTATTACACTTAATTTATTTCATCATTACACTACAAGGTACGTGCCATTAATGAGCTTAATTAATGCGCTATGTGACCTCCATGTCATTGCACTGCAGTGTCGCTATCCACCACCCAACGGTGAGAAAAGAAATAAAATAATTCTTTTAAGTTATTTTATTATTTTTCTTGAAAATTCTGAAAAATAAATTTTTTTCTCAGCCCTTACCAACCAAAGTTAAGTCATTTCTAGGTGAATCCAAACATTCCAAGTTCAACAGTGCCCTCAGATTTCCGATCCGAGAACCAGTTCAAAAGTTAGAAAAATCCGCTCACACATTCATTTAATTGAACCTTAAAAAAAGTTCAAAAATTAACTTTCACCCTCGACCCGCACTAGTCAAGGTTAGGCTCCACCTAAGGGGAAAACGACATCACAAGATCAACAGTACTCTTGGATTTCTAATCCAAGTTACCATTTAGGAGTTATAAGGATTTGACAAAAAAATAATTGTTGTTTAATTATTTTATTTATGGTCAAAAACCAACTTCCACTATTGGCCCACGCTGGCTAATGCTAAGATCTTCCTAAGGAAAGAATACCCTAATGAGATCAGCGGTGGTATCATATTTTTAATTCAATTCATCGTTCATGGGTTATAATCATTTGAAAAATAAAATAATTTTATTTACGATTATGCCATTTTTGGGTTTTCTCATTAAAGGTCTGCGCCGACTAAACTTAAGTCGCGCATAGGATAAACTCTCTATCTTGAATGTAATGGTGCCCTCAGATTTCTGATATGGGCACCCATTTAAGAGTTATTCAACTTTTTCAGGAAAACCGCAAACACTTGCTATATAAAGCTTAACATTTTTTGACTGATCATTCCAGGAACTCCGGGTCTTGGAATCGCATGTCGTCTCAGCGCCTGGTCTCAAAATAATTCCATATAATTAAAAAAAAATTACAGAAATTTTGGGACATTACATCATTTTTTAGAAATTAAAATCCCATGACTTTAAAACCCCCAACATTCATTTTTTTCAATAAAATTATCCTTTTCTAATATATCATAAAGTTGAATAAATCCCCATTCTATTAAATCAATTTAAAATAATATTTTGATTAGATATTAATTTAAATCAAGTAATTGAAAATTAAATTAGTAATAATCCATTTAATCATAATCAACTAATAATAGAATATGACCCACTTACCTTAAATTATTTCATTTTAATTCTCCACAAGTTCCCAAGACAAATAAATTAATAAGTCTAAGAACCTATCATTGCTATCTAAATTCCCAATGAACCATAGTTTTTAATACCAATGAACTAAAAATAATATTTAATAGAGTATTTAAGGGATAATGAACATTTATCATATCCTTATTCTAAATTTTCATGGTCCATATAAGAATTGCACAACCTCTATGGCCTCTAGTGAGTGAAATTTCCATTATTCATTCTCATACAAACTTGTTTATCTCACTTATATTGAGGTATATAATAAAAATGGTTATATCATAACATCCAAAATATTCTAAAAACCCATTTAATTTGGAATGACCTCATTCCCAATATTATAAATCCCCACATCCATACTTTTAGAGAGATATAGGATAAAAAAAGCAATTTAAGGAATATAGATGAATTATCTTACAATTTAAAAATGTTTATAAAAATATGACATCATTTATGAATGTAACATTATATTTAATCAATAATAAATCCAACTCACCATCCTATAATTTAGTCATTTTAATATTCCACTACTTCCAATGGAGAGATAAAGAAATACATAACAAAGATAATATTCTAAGTAACCCCTCTATTTATAGACTATATTTATTTATTCTTTAACAAAATCCACCATGAATTCAATACCAAGGGTTTTTTATTCCATTCACTTTATAAAAATTTTATAGATTCAAAAAATTCAAATCCTCTAAATGAACTATACATTTATCGTTTCAATATATTAATAAATTCTTTTGACTTGATAAAATCAATATGAGTAATTTCATATCATCTTTACCCATATTTTATACCTCTACAATAAAACTATTTACATTCCTATTAAAGTAACCAAATGGATTTGGATGGTGATAGTTGTATTTTTGGTCAATTAATGTTGTGAAATGATTAAATTCAATATTTAAAAAGACTATATAATGAAATATATATCAACCCAAGGAAGTGATTTAAGTTTACATGATTGTTTATGAAAATATAGTATGATATATATTCATGGTGTTATACCCCAAAATCAGATGACTAAGGTGTTTATCATCATTATAAATAATGATAAGTGTGGATAGAAGTGTTCCAGTGTAGTTTATAAAAGTTTAGAGTAGTGAGAGTGAATATGGATACTTAGGGAGATTAAATACATGTATTTAAATTAATAAAATCTGGTTTTTATGTGTAAGAATCCATCCTAGTGTGATACTAATAATAACTATTTTTTTTTTGTATTAAAAACCCCTTAGATTAAGGTTTTATAAAGGAAAAATTAAAAATGGAGGTGTGAAGGTTGTGACAGATCATTAAGAAACTCATCAATACTCATTTATGTAGTTCATATGACTTTGGGAATTAGTGTGTATGACTTATGGGTGTATGAATTCTACAGATCCAGTGTAAAAATTTAGTTTTTTCTGAAATTAATGAGTTTCTAAGACTTTCAGGGTGTGCATATGACTTTATAGTGGTGGTATAAGACTTTGAAATTCACATAAGACTTTGATTAATCATTTCAAGACTTTGAAGTTGGCATGAAACTTTTCTCAAGATACATAATATTTTATTAAGAGTGTACGAATTTTATTTTTTCAGATTTCAAAGAACCCGTATAACTTCATAAAGCTTTCACATATAGATTTATAAATGTTTCGTACGACTTTGAAAGGTGTGTATGATTTTAACTATTCCCATGTGACTTTTTTACTACATATGAATTTAGGCATAGTTATTTTTTTAGGTTTATACATTATGAAAAATAATTTTTCTAAATTAAATATCTAAATAATGAAATAAATTTGGATGATTCTTTGAATATTTTTCATGGATCAAAGTATCTAAAATTAAATAAGATCATAGTGTTGAATTATTAATGAACTGATCTTCAAGTTGAGAAATTATAAAATCATTAAAAGAAGGAATTATTGAATTTATATTTTATTCATATGAAGAAATTAAAAAATTAGGAAAAAATATAATGATGCATAAACTGATCTTCACATTCATAAACATTGAAAAATAATTGTGATTTATATTGATTTTAAGAGTAAGAGAAGATCAAATTGAGATGAATTTCTAAGAAAATAAAGAGGTTTAAAATGAGATTATTATAGATTATAAATTCTATAAATGAAGATAAATATTTATTATCCTTGAGCTATGCTAAATGATTTAAATGTCACAAACACTTAGTGATATGGGTTCAATATAATTGGATCAATCTATGGAGTTCTCTGATATTCAATCTGAATATTGCTGGTTTTACTGGATGTTTAGAGACCCTCACTACTATAATGAGATAAGTCAATTATCAGTGATACATGTTAGAATATTTTTATATTCAAAGATGAGAAATAATGGTAGAGTCTTAAGGTATACTATAAAAACTTATAAGAATCAAGAATATCTATTGGTAAAGGAAATTGAGGAAGAAAATAAAAAAGGAAGGTAACTCCAATAATTTTATAGGATATATTCATTAAGGAGTAAAAAAATAATAAATGACTCTGGGAGACACCCATGTGAAGAAAACATTTGACAAAGAAAAAGAAGATATTATGGTCACCAAATTACTTAGATATTTTCTATATTCTATATATAGAAATTTTTTTCTAGAAACCTATGTATATAAAGAAAAGAAATAGAAGGAGAAAGTAGTTCAAAATTAAGTTAGATACAAGAGAATTGTAATAGATCTCAAAGGGATTAGAAGAAGCTTTATTTTTTTATGTGAATATCAATTTTCTATCTATCAATGAAGAAGATGAAGTAGAAGAATCCAATCATTATTATGATATTAGATCAAGTGAGATGAATCTGTGAGAAAAAGAAGAAAGAAAAAGTAGATTAGTGAACGATTGTATAACTAAATTTCTGATCTATGTGTTGATCCAATAAATGACTGATGATATGATAGATTTATTATGATCATGGTATCTTAAGTAAGAGTAGAGAAAGTTGAGTGATAATTTCTGTATAATATCTGTGAAGATGAGCTAGAATATATAGATTGATTTACACGATGTTTGGTTTCATATATATTAGAATTCAATGCATTTTTATGATGAATAAGGATATCTATTCCATGTATGTTGTGACATATATGTTTTTACTAGAAATCAACATAAAAAAAGGAAGAAATATAACCCTTGTATATACACAGTGGGAAATTATAGAACTTGTGAATATATATATTTTTTCTAGAATACAGAGTGTAAAACATTGATTCTTGTGAAAATATGATTGTGAATAAGTCTAGTGAGATGTTGAAAATTTTATACACATTATTAATCTTTGTTGGATTGAGAAACACCGAACCATTGTAGTCAGATATTGATTATATTAGATAATACATGATTGGAGTGGATGACATATCATGGAATGAAGTGGGTTTCCTATGAATGGGAATAACCTTGTAAACATACAATATTCCATATTTAGTTCTGTACTTTTATTTCATGTGTTGAATTTTGATTAAGAGTTAAGAGAGATTCATTCATACCCTAACAGGAAACAAAATTTAAAGTAATAGGGGTAAAAGTGTAAAGTATAAATTAGTATAAGGTAAAAAAATAAGAAAAACATGATTCACCCCCTCTCAGGTGTCTGAAGATAATCCAATAGAAATTTCAATTGGTATTAGAGTGAATTATCCCTATGGTTAGATCTATTTTACTTTCAATTTTATTTATTATCATAGTTTTATGAATAATTTTTTTAAGTTGTTTGAATTATAACCTCAAATTGAAGAACAAGTTTTTATTCCTATTAATAAAAAATATGAATTTCCATCCAATACATTACAAAACAGAATAAACAAATATGTAAATAAGTAGAGAAAATTAGCAAAGAGTAAATAGGAACCACCATTATCTAGAGGCAATTATATTGGTATTTATCTTATTGAAATTTTTTGTTATTATTCCATTAATAAAGAATGTTTAAGGTGTGATGAAGATGAGTTTAGTGATAAGTAACTTCATGGATTTTATTATGAAGTCAAATATTATCTGAAGAAGGTTTTTGATTATTTATTCCCTTATATATTATCTCATATTAAGTGACTACAAAACAAGAAAAACACAACTGGAAAATTTAGGTGATATTATGGAATATGCATTAGCTAGAAAGTTTTTCATATGTAATACACTAAAAAATCTAGTTACATCTAAGGATGAAACTTTCAAAAATTAAAAAAATATTTTATTAGTATGATGGAGAATCATAAAGAGATAATTGTGAGAATGAAATTTCTGAATATGTTTTATATGAATTAAAGAAGCTATATAAATTCTCAATGAATGTCAAGGATGTATAACTATATGTAGAAGAAAAAAGAGTAAAAGAGATTGAATATTAAATATAAAATATTAGAAATATACGTGATGAAAAAAATTAAAATGTATAAAAATAACTGGTAATTAATTATTAAATAAAGAATGGATGAAAAAAATCCCCTCAATAATAATTTTTTATATCTAGAGATAAATTTTAATAATTTGGAAGTGTCACAACCTTGAATATCCCAAGAAGAACAAAGAAATTTGTCTTCAAATTAGGTTTCAAATATGTATTTCACCCAAAAATGGACTCATACTAGCGGTAAATATATATTGAGACCATGCAGAGAAGCATCCACCTCATGATCATTGACAAAGGTACACCAAATTTCTTATGAATCTACTTGAAAGAATGTATCTGGATGATCAGCTCAAGATTAACACCAAAATCTAGACATTTTTAAAGGATATATATATTTATAATCCCAAAAAATCATCAATGATCTATATGATTATGTTTTAAAAAAATACCCTAAAATTTATCCAAACAATTCTAGTTTTCCATTCAAAAATAGAAAGTAGATAAATCTAGACAGATTACACCTACATTAAAAAGAAAGACATTTGTGGGATATTGTTGCTGCTACTGGATTTTTGAGACAATTATATTGATTTTTTTCATTATGTTTCAACTAAAAAAGTTTTAGAAGTCTAGAATAAATATAGGATAATCTAGATACATGAGTAAAACTAATGTTCAAAATAAATCTTCAAAGAATAAAAAAAATCTACTAAATATAAAATGATTTGATTTCATAGAATATTTCTATGATTATTGTAAAACAATTTGTCCACACTATGATAAATGTGGAATTTTATAACCAAGAACATCTATTATATTTGTTTTTAGAGGATGAAATAATAGAAGATAAAAAGAAAAAATATATATTATTGTAATCATGGCATGAGGAGTAAAAAATAGAATAATGATGCTGAGAATGTTACTCTAAAGAAGTTAGTAATAAAGGTTTATAAAGATGCTATGCATGATTAGGGAATATGATTCTATTTTGGAGGGAAATACCACATCATAGACCATTATAAAATGGCCATGAAGATCAATGTTCAAGTAAAAACTATTGAAATAAAAAGTTATCCAATCAAATAAAGGCATAAAAAGTTTATCATGGTGGAAGATATCATAAATGATGATTTTGAGAGGCTTCCTAAGAAAAAAAATCAAAGTCTTTTAAATAAGTTTTTGAGTGGTTTAATAACTTTGGCCACATAGTTATAAAATTCATTACATGTTTTCCTATTAAAAAAAACTAAAAAGTTATTAAGGTATAGAACCAATGACTCATAATTCTAAAAATTCTACTGTAATGGTGGATTCTGCACACAAAATGAAGAAATATAATATCGATTGATAGTGTTTGATCATATATCTTGATTAGTTGGGAAATGATAAATGAAAAAAGAAAACTAAAAATAATGAGAGTTATCAAATTTCTCAAGTGAAGATAACATTTCTTACTAAGAAGAAACGTATAAAAGAATATAAACAAATGTTTCCTCAAGGTGAATATATTTTGAGAATAAAAAAGTAAGTGATCATGAAGAATACAAGACACATTGTATCTTTAAAGAAAGTTGTTTCTTGGTTTATGAAGAAGACTCAACTATGCTTCTATAACTAAATTTCTATTGATGACCCACCTTATTCCCAAACATTATTGGTTGAGTTTCATGAAAATGGAGCTAAAGGTAAATCACAAAATTGGGAAGTAGTTGATGGTTTTGATTCCTATATGACAAAAAATAATCTATCACGGTGTACTGATATTTTAATTTGTATAAAACACAAACTAATATCAAGACTAAATATAGCATGTTTATCAATGTCATGACGAATATTTATATAAATAATTCCTTGAGGGGGAGATTTAAAAAGGAGAAATCCTCTAAATATTTATTATTTTCACATAAATCTAAAGTCATGACATCCCTAATAAAATCTGAAGTTTGAGGCATGTTTTTCACTATCCCTACATTGTTATTATTTTTTTATAAATCTAATTACCAAATATGTGACTATATTAAAATGGGGGAAGAAGAAAACATGAACTTGAATGACTTTATGTGTGTTGTGGATTTGAGTTTAGGTTCTTCGAACATATTAAAAATCATTTTGTATAATCCCCAAATAAGTGAATTTAGAGTTAGTACCATAATGATAAAGGTATATGGATATCTATGATTCTATGGTAAAATCATTCTTTTTTTATAAATCAGGATAACTCATATAGACATAGAGTTAAATTACTTAAGACTCATTGATAATACTCATATGGTTATATCATTCTCTCAAGAAAGAAATACAATATAAAGGGGAAAAGATCTTGTTTACATTATGAAATTTGAATGGAGGAAATGAACTTCTCTTAAATTTATGTTTTTAAAAAGGGGATGTCAATCCTTTTCTCTTTTCATTTATTTTCATTTAAGAAGATAAGAGTAGCATTGACTTTGGAGAAAATTGGGTATTGAAAAAAATAAAAGGGGGGTTTTGAAGTACAAAAATGGATTTAGAAGTTGATTGTTGTATTTTTTAATAAATTTTGTGAAAATATTAAAGAAAATATGTGTGAACAAATGGATATAGAACCAAATAATTGATTTAATCATCCAATTAATGTTTGGGTAAAAGGATTATGATATGTATACTTTCTACGCAGCCTAAAAGTCAGTCAATTATGGTGTTAATATTTATGATAAATAACGACACGTACTGATAGAAGGTTCCCAGTGTTGACTACAATAGTTTGGATTGGTGATAGTGAATTTAGAAAAATAGATAGATTGAATACCTATATTTGAAGTAATACAAACTTTTTTTAATGTAGAATAAACCATCCTAGTGTGATACTATAGATAAATACTTTTCTTGTGTGTAAAAAACTCTTTGATTAAGGTTTTTTAATGAATGAATTCAAACTATGGGTGTATAGGTAGAAATGGTTCATGAATAAACTCATCTTCAAGTTTAGATATTTAAAGGGACTTCGATATTGATTTGAAACACTTTAGAATTATTTTGATAATTTATAAATTCATTTGAATTCATTTGGATGTGGTTGGAATGTTTTATAATTCTTGGAGACGATTTGAAATGATTTTGAATTAATTTCAATTAATCTGAAATTTTGGAGATCAATATGAAAACATTCCAAAGTATAGAGTTTTTATGACTTTGGGAATATTTTTATAGGACTTTTAGGAATATGACTTCTATAGATTTGTTTTACGACATCATATGAATGTATGACTATAGTTCTGGCCAAAATGTTTGAGCTCGTAAGACTTTCAACGTGTGTTTATGACATCGTAGTGTTGGTGAATGAATTTGATATGCAAGTAATAATTTTGATGATGTATCATTAGACTTTGAGTTAATAGTTTGAATTTGTTTGAGCTATTTAAGACTTGTAAATGGGATTTTTACTTTTGAACTTACATCATATTGGAAAAGGATGAGCCCAATAGTGCACTCACTTCAATCCAAATGCATGTGTTATCAGTTATTAAAGTTCCAAATGGGACGATTGATATAATCGAGAAGATTATGACAAATTTCATCTTGGATGTGAATCAGAATGGACGGTACCATTGGTATTCTTGTAAGAGACTGGTGATGCCCATAGAGGAGGGAGGGATCAACCATCAGAATGTTACTGAAACCATGCATGCCATGCAAGCCAAACTGGCATGGGAGATCATTGAATTTAATACTCTTTGGGCTACTATCATGTTAAATAGGCATGGTAAGAAGTGGATGTAGTGGGATAATAATTCAACAAAAAAATTCCTGGGATGGAAAAAATCATGGTGGATCACTTGGAGACTCTCGAAGAGAAAGAAAGATTGGTGGTAGGTCGGGGTCAGTTAAATGTCTGGAAAATCAACTGGTGTGGTGAGTTGATTTATTTTTTGGGTTTTCCAGTACCTAATATGTCATTCAAGGAAGTGGTATTATTTCCAAATTTTACCAAGGCAATCCTAAATGAACAAAAACAGGCAGTTTTCAATAGTATATGCATTAACGAGAAAACTGATATGTGTGTTTTCATTGAATCTACATCGGTTCAATTCAGTAACAGGGCTTTCTGGGACATGGTACATACTAGTAGTGGTTTGGATGCATGGGCTGCTAAATTGTGGTGTAAAGAGATACCATCAAATCATAATTTTTTTGGTATGGGGGCTGAGGAATAATGAAATTCCCACTAACGAAAATATTTAGAATAAGGGAGTTAATCTGGTTTCATGGTGTTGGTTCTATAATACACCAGGCAGTGAGACAAGTTTTTTTATGGGTTTTAATTTTTTTATAGAAAAGGGATAGGGGTCTATTTTCTTTAAAATGGGTCTAAAGATGCATGAAACCCATTCACACATATTTGGTCTGGAGAGAATCGTGAACGGGGCTCACACATCCTTCATCCCGCCTTCGAAGGATGCGTGAACCCCGTTCATGCATCACTCTGTGCCAAAGATGCGTGAACAGGGTTCACACATCCTTCAAAGATGGGATGAAGGATTTGTGAACCCCATTCACACATCCGGCTAAGAAAATCTATAAAATGGGGTCTCCCCCTAAAATTCATTCTTCTCCTCTGGATTTTGCTGCAAATCCTTGTAGAATTTCTTTCTCAACAAATTTTTGCTGCTTTTAAGAAGGTAAAATTTATATTTATATTTTAAATTGTTTAATTGTGTTTATTTATTTCATTTTTATGATTTATTTATTTGATTTGTGATATGTAGGAATTAGTGTTTGTGTGTATGGTTTATTTATTTCATATTTATTGATGTGTAAATTAGTGTCTTTTGTATGATTTAATTTTTGAATGATGTGCTTTCTGTATGAATTCGTATTGAATGTTTAGGAAAATTAATTATGTCATGTATAAAATGTTGTATGAATTCATATTGAATGTTTATGAAAACTAAATATGTTATAAAAAATGTTATTTTGAAATTAATATTAATTTAAATTATAATATTTTATATACTAGAAATATAATTTATGAATAATATATTACTTATATGTATCATATTTAAATTTTTTAAAAAATATATAGAATTTTTTTGTTGATGGTATAAAAACAGTTTTGTATAAATAATAATTTTAAATTATATTATTTATAATTAAAATTATTAAACATAAAAGAGATGTAGATATTTAATAAGTATTTTATCTAGTAATAGTTATAATAAGTATACCAAAAAATGTGGTAAGTTGTGTGATGACTGATCTTGAGATGACTGAACAATGCATAATTGAAATTGCATATCTTTTTTTGCAAATGTGTTTATTTAATTTGTAATAATTGCTTTTATTTTTCTATATTTATGACATGTGAGTCATCTCTGACTAAGTATGTAAGGACCATCATGTAACTATTAAGAAAAGTTAGGTATTTGATACCTATAGACCCGCTCACATGCATATGAGTAAATTTATAATTAAAAGTCAATCAACAAGAGGCATCCCTGAAGAGGCATCCCTAGAGAGGTGTCCCCGAAGAGGAATTCTAGAACAAGTGTTCGATAGGAGGTGTTGCTGTTTGAAAATAGACTGATGGTTGCTAAAATATTTTATAATAGAGACTCCATGAGTCTACCCATAGGTTTTGGTAAGTTTATCAAATAATGATAAACTAATTGTAAGTCTAAAGATTAAGTCAAAATTATTTATTCATAACTAATTAAAATATATAACGTTATATTTAAGTTCCTTTTGTAATAATTCCATTATTACTATACCTCAATAGTGAAAAATCAAAACATAAAAAGTCTCTATATAAAGTCAATTATTGAAAAACAATTTAAATAATGGAAAATATTTATGTACTATATTATATTTTATTAATTATTTTTTTATAGGTAATAATGTATGCACAAATATATTTCAATGTTGAGATCATTTATATTGAGAAGGGATTTAGCTATAGTGTCCCACCTATCAGAGTGGTAAATATTCATGGTTGTATGACAATGGATGCAGTTCGTAATAAGATTCATAATTGGTTAAAATTGAGGTTCAATCAATCCATTTCTTCAATCACATATCTACATCTAAAACATCCTGAACATTTCTGGCACACCGAGTACCCTTCGGTCGATGATGATGATTAGATGGATGCATCTTCCTTATTTAGATAGTAGTGTGCAGATGGTTTGATGGAGTTCTATGTGGTGATTTTTGATATAGATGTGGTGCAACTGACTACTACAGAACAATGTTTTGTGAGTTCTCTAGAAGTTGGTCCTTCACATCATTCTTTTTCATTACCTCCTTCTCATATGACTCCTGTAATAGAAGAAAATTATGAAGGAGATGATCAAAATTTGGAAGGAAATGTAGATGACATCCCTTTGTGTACTGATATAGTGAATGAAAGTTTATCTGAGTAAGAAGAATCTGGGTATCCATCAGGAGATGATGTGGGTGAGGGTGATGTGGGGAATTAACCTTTTGAGGTTTCTTTGAGAGATATGGGTGAGGGTGATATGGGAAATGATCCTTATGAGGCTTCTTTATGAGACAAGCATCCATGGAATCCACAAGTTAGTGGTTATCATCCTTCAGTATTGAGTTCCTTAGTTAAAGTAATTTATCGTAAACAACATTTTTATTGGGATGTCATTACACTAGCTTCTAAATTCCCTGTAATTATAGGGAATATGTATTCATCAAATGATAACACCATCTATGTCGGGAAAGAGTTTGAAAGTAAACTGGTAATGGAAATGTGATAAAGAAATACCACATTGAGTGACATTTCACATTTTTGGTTGATGAGTCAAAGAAAACAAAATATATCATTCGTTGTGAAAAATATGAGCCAGAATTTAAATTTTGATTAAGGGAAATATTTTAATTTTATTTGCATCTTGGAGGATAACCAAATTAGAAGGTCCACACACTTGTGTTCATCAAAGCTTGTAGTGGGATCACTCTTCCCTTAATTCTGATTTTATATCAAATGTTATTTGTGAGATGATACGAACCTGAAAGGTTGTTCCCATTTCCCTTATTCAGGAAATAATGCAACAATTGTATAACTATAAGATATCATATACCAAAGCATGGAATGCAAAACAGAAGGCAATTATAAAAGTTTATGGTGATTGGGATGAATCTTATGCTATGTTTCCATAACTTATGGAATTGTTTTCTCTCAACAATAATATTTTTTATTAGCTGTACATTGTTGAGTATGTATCCCCCAATCACCGATTAGATCAAACAAAGGTGAAGTTCAATAGGATTTGTTGGTCATTCAGGCCATGCATTTCTGCCTTTCGCTACTGTAAACAATTTATTCAGGTTGATGGAACTTTCCTGTATAGAAATTATACAAGTGTTCTACTCATTGCTTCCACACAGGATGGTAATCGTTCTCATCTGCCACTTTCTTTTTCAATTGTTGAAAAGGAGAATTTTGAATGCTGGAGCTGGTTTTTGGCATGTGTACGTGTTCATGTCACACAAAACCTTGGTGTGTGTCTGAAATCTGATTTCCATCGAGCGATTATAGAGGCCATGGATAGTCATGGGGTTTCATGGACTAAGCTGAATACATATCATCGTTATTGAATTAGACATATTTCAAGTAATGTGCATAATTATTTCAGAGATGATTCCATAAAGAAGGAGATCCTCAAGTTGTGTATGTTTTTCTAAACTTACATTTTTTAAACAAAATTTATTCTCCATTTTAATACATTATTATCTTATGGTTTCAACATATGATCCCCAACAATAAAGGTTTGATTGATATCTTAATGAGATCCTAACTGATAATGAATTTTTGTATGAATATATGATACATATTTCGAAGGAAAAAATGGTCATTAGCATATGGTGGTGGAAGAAGATATGGCCATATGACGACTAATATAGTGAAGTGCATAAGTGGGGTCCTCAAGGGTGTGCGCAAAATTCATATCATAGGGTTAGTGAAAGAGAAATTTTATAGACATGTTCACTACTTAGTTGACCAGTCCCAAAAGGCCTATCAGAGGATGGAAAATGGAATGCGTTCTACACAGCAATTCCAAAGTGATATTGATCAGATACTGAATAAGGCTTCAAGATAGACTGTTCTAGCCTTTGACAGGGAAAATATGAGCTTTTAGGTAAGATTGTGCTACGAACGGGCTACATGCACTAGTGATCGAGTGTTTGTAGTGATGTTAGATAATAGATACTATGATTTTAGCAACTTTTAGGTATTTAGATATCCATGTTCCCATATTATCACAGCTTGTGCTTTAGTAAAAATATCATGAGAGCCATATGTTAACCTTGTGTATCACATGAGCACTTTGTTTAACTATTATAGTGTAGCTTGGATTCCATTTGGTGAATTTCATTATATCTCATTGCCTGCTGATCAGTCGACCCTCATCCCAGATATTTCTAGGTTTCCTAAATTGGTTTTGATTTTGTTTTTTATTTTTTCAATGTCTGTCATTTTTTAAATTATTGGCTTCATACTTCTAGATTATGACCCTGAGGAAGACCAAAATCAAGTCGAATCAGAAATATAATTGATTTTCCTTGACAATGAGGAGGGAGAATACAATGAAGTATTTTTCACACAGAAGGACATACTCATAAGAGATGTCCCCAAGTGGTAGGAAATAGATCCATATCTCGTTATCCATGTTCGAGTTTATGTATTGTATCATGAATATGTATATTTTGTTTTGTATGTGGAAGTTTTAGTATTAAATCCTTTTAATTCTATCCTTCTCTATTTCTAACATGTTTCAATTTTGGTTTGTCTTGTTTTTTGGTTCTCTAATAAAGAATTTTGTGATACTCAATCTATTCAAAAAAACAACATAGAATGAAAATGAATATATCATTACTCCACATGTAACAAAGACACTAATACACACACAACAAATCAAGTATAAATCAACAATATTAACACAATCATTTTTCATTTGATTGTTCTAGATTTATTTAAATAAAAGTTTCAAATTTTTATTGAACCTATCATACCACACACACCAATGCATACTACCTTGAGATTAAATGAGAAAAACGACATATCACTGATACTATCCATAGGATTATCATCCATATGCATTCAAGTATCTTATGGTCCAAAAAAAAGTACTTTATTTATCCAAATCCATAAGGAAACATAGGAAAGTTATATTAAAATTCATTTTTAAACATTAATAGGGTCCTTTATTTATTGAGGGGATTTTTCAAGTAATAAAAACACTAATCCACCCACAACAAATAAAGTATAAATTGAAAATATTAACACAATCATTTTTCATTTGATTTTTCTAGATTTTTTAAATAACAGTTGATTATTTTATTGAATTCACTATAATAAAGTAACGATGATATCATTTCTGTAGATGGTAGGTTTTCCATTTCTCACATCTCAAGATACTTATGTATCACATATGATTTTAGAGTGACGTCCAGTGCCTCCATTGAGTGTACGTATATCTCACCATTTCCATCATACTGAACCACCTCCTGCTATCGTTCCCCATCTTCGTCGCATTGGATTCTATGACGTAGCGATATGCGACTTCACCTTTATCGATCATCATCTCATTGCTGCGCTTGTAGAGAGATGGAGTCCAGATTCACATAAATTCCATTTTAGAGTGGGGAGATGACTATTACCTACAGGATATGGCCATTAGTTGGGCCTCCCCATCAATGGTGTGGCTCTGACAGGCCGAGTTGGAGCAAATTTACTGAAACTTTTTCATAGAATACTGGGCATAGAGGTCCCTGATGATGGAATGACCATCGTTGGTGGTAGATTAATCATGCCTTGGTTAGAATATCACTTTACACAGTTATAAGAGGACGTCAATGAGATTACCATGCTGTAATTTTCATGTGCATATATTTTGAGGTTGATCGGTGGAATGCCTTTTGTTGATCACTCCACTACTTTTGTACATTTGTTGTATTTATCTTTTTTGGAGGATTTGGACGAGGTAGGCTGGTATAGCTGGGGGTATGCTTGTCTAACATATACATATAGGGAGATATACAGTGCATGTCACATCGATAAGATACAGATCACGGGATGCATGGTTCTTCTACAGATGTGGGTATGGGAGCACATCCCTCATTTAGCTCTACATTATCGTGTTCCATTGCTTGTAGATATTGTAGTAGAGGATCCGAGTGAACATTGTTATGTTATTACTCCCTTATAATCTCTAACTCAATTGTATAACTTTATATTATGAAATGTCAATATAATAATATTATGTACAGGTGGAGTTAGGCACATAGACATTCAGATTCTCCTAGACACGACGTCCATGCCTATAGACTTATGTTGGACATCATTAGACCACATGATGTAAGTTATTATTATTTATATTGTTAAATATTTATTCTTTACTGTATGTGTATTCATTTATTAATTGATTATTTATTTTTTCTTTCAGATTTTATGGATGCCATGTATAGATGATATTATCCAAAGTCTCACACCGTACTGTACGAAAATGCTTGCTATCGAATCCTGCAAGGTTCAATTAATTCATTTTCATATAGTTGATTGGCATCAGACTGATAGAGTTATGAAGCAGTTCGGATTCTTTCAGCCAGTTGCAGACCCGTCAAGTCAGTTAGATTCACTGCATTCCATGAAGATTCCAGGGAAGATAGATTTTGATTGGAGGAGATACCATGCCAGATATATTGATTTATGGGACAGATGACATGAGTTCTAGTTTCTAGGATCAGGGAATATGCATTTTCATTTGGATGATCAGATGGATTACGCATCTAGGTACTACTGGTCCCCATTTAGATTTCTAACACAACACAGATGAGGCTTTCATGAGCTGGTATACATAGTTCCTTCCACAATTTATTAGAATTTTTATTCATATTACATAACAATGGAATTTTTTTAGGATGCTCGTTTCTGTCGTATACTTCACTTGTATGATCCAGTAGAGCACACCGTATTTGACCTAGCATATTTTCACACCCTTGTATCACAGTTGCTTCCTTTGATGGACAAGATTTATCATGGCATTTTCTTTGATCCACCACATGCTGAAGAGGCTGCAGAGCTTTCTAAGCCTACTGAGGCTCATATAGATGTACCAAGGGGTGACGAACCTGTTATGGATCTTGTTTTTCCATAGAAGGAGGATGTTTAGCTCGATCAGTCAGCTGATAGTCTTCCATAGGAGGAGGGTGTTCGGCATTATCAGTCATATGCTCCTCCAACTTCTCAGGCTCAACCACAGGTAGATACAGATATTGACTTGGTTGATCTGGATTCTTTAATACAGACATCCACTGCACAAAAACCATCTTCTTTACATATTGGTGAGAGTTCCATCTAGCCTCCACTATCCTTAGATGCAGGACAAGGTAGATATGGTGAAACTGTACATCCACCACCTGTCACACATGAGGATGTGGAGGTGGCTGCTGAGGATGATGTGAAGCATACGCCAAAGTGCATACAGAGATGGAAATGACATGAAAACATCTAATATACAGATGGCTATGGGAAAGAGGATAATCCATGTCAAAGGAATAGATTAAGTTGATTTTTGATTTACGATACATTATGAATGTTCATTATAATTATCATTTATAGAGTTATACTTTTTTTAATAAGTGTCTTACTGTCATCAAATTATCTTTTAAAATTAATAATTTATATTTCGTATTCATTAATAAATATTAATACTCTGGATGAAAAGATCCATCAAAATCAAGAAATATTTAAAAATATTATTGATCTCAATGATTTGTATCCAAAAATCATGGAACACGATTCTTTGTTTAAAAAAATTAAATTGCATGTAGAAGAAGTTCAATGAATAATGAATAATTGTGAAGAGTAGATGATTATGACTGAAAACCAGAAAAACCACAATATGAGATGTATGGAATTAGAAGTTAATTTGTCCAATTTTGAGAAAATACATATTCAAAATTTATAAAAGTACACATGTTCTACTGGTACACAATCTTCACCAGAGGATTTTACTATTAAAATACCTCCATCATGTGATAAAATTATGGACATTATGAAAAAGCTGATATCATATTCTTATAAAATAAGAAACAATACATAAGAGGTTTAGAAATATGTTAGAATATATAAGAATAAGTATTGAAGAATATCATACTTTGTAAAGTTATATAAGATTTCAAAACTGATGTTTATGAGTGTTTCTCTTTAGGGGGAGGTAAATAAAGAAATATTAAATTATTGAAAGAATTAGTATATCTATTAGAATCAAATATAATTACTATAGAACATTAAATAAGATCATGTTATTGAAATATGAATGATTTTCTAAATCTATCTTTCTTTGTTAACAAAAAATACTGAATAGAAAGGGGTTGTAATTGAATTAATCAAATACATAAGAAATTTTTGCCTCTAGACAATTGATTATTATTTTTACCTTTCTATAGAATGCATGAATGGGGTTCACGCATCCTTTATAAAATTCATAAAGGATTAATGAACCTCATTCATGCATCCTAGCAATGGAAGATGCATGCATGGGGTTCACACATCCTTTATCGAATCTGTGCAGGATGCGTATACCCCGTTCACACATCTTCAGTATGGAGAGATGCGTGAATTGGGTTCACACATCTTGAGACCCATTTTTAAAAATATTTTCAACCCAATCCATTTTATAAAAAATTAAACCAATAAATAAAAAACCCCCAGTGAGATGGTTTGGAATCTATTCTTTTTAGGTGGTTGGGCCACTTACTTTTGGAACTCTATTGAGCGGGAAATGGGTATTGCAGTGCAGAGTGAGTCGGTAATAGAAGTTGTGGAATTCTATTTTTGGGGAGTGTAACTCATATTTGTGGAATAGAAGACACATACCATGATCTTTTCTATGGTATGTTTGGTCATCTGGGAGGCCCATAACAAAGAAAGGTAAGGGAAAATTATCTCGTAATGACTTATGCATATCCAGTTTAAATAATTAGTGAATGAGCTGGGAGGTCTGATTTCCAACCGAAGCGCATCAGTGTCCCTGAGATGCCTCTCTCTAAGAGATATACCAGAAAATGGAAGAGCTATAATGAACCATGGGATGCAGGTCATTTGGAATCTACCAAGGGTTAAATTCAAGTTAAATGTTGATAGATCCATTTGCTCAGGTGTTATGATAAGATGGGTCGTGGTGGGAGATGAAAGAGGATATGTCATTATCAGTTTTAGCTATTGTTATGGTATCAACAACACCATGGAAGCTGAAGAAAGGGCCATGTTAAGTGGATTACAGTGGTTCAGGTTGTTTAATATTGATATTTAACAAGTAGAATCTGATTGCATTGTCCGGGTTAGTCTAATACAAGGGAAGTCTAGCCCACCTTGGAACTTGGATTATCTGATTCAGAAAGTCAGAACTATCATGAATCAACGTACCTATGTGAATCACATATGGAGAGAAGGAAACTTCATAGATGACACTTTGGAAATATTGGGAGATCCCAATGCTCTTAGTATTGTTTATTTTTTATTTGGATCCCTCCCAAAGACTGAATATTGATTATAAAAGGGGACACAATTATTATTCATCATTTTGATCCCCATGAGGTTTGTTTACTCCATTTCCTTTTTTCCTAATAAAAAGACAATGTTCTAGTCTAGTTTATATAGAACAAAAAACAAGTTTAAAATATTTAGTTTCTAATAAAGGGATTCAATGAGGATAATGCTTGGAATATTTTTCATAGATCAAAACATCATAAATTAAATGTTATAAAAGCATTGAATTATAACGGAATTTATCTTCTAGTTGAGAAAATAGATGATAAAACTTGTATGAATTATAAAATTTATAAATAGTTTAAATGAATAAATTCCAAAATTATAAGAAATAAAATCTGATGATGTGGAAACTTAGATTGAGAGTTTTAAACATCACAAAAATATATTGATTCATAAATATTGTATGATAAAGATAAGATAAATATGAAATGAGTTTTTTAAGAAAAGAAATAGTCTAAAATTGTATTATTTTAAATTATAAAATCTGTAAATTAATAAAAAAACCTTATGATTCTTGAGCTATGATAAATGTTGGAATATCAAAAAAATATTAAGACACCTAATGAGAATGAGTGGATCGAGCTATGGAGTTCTCTAATATTCAATATGGAAGATGGCAATTTTACTATGAGTTCGTAGACTCTCTCCACTACAATGAGAGGAGCCAATATACAAATGTAAGTGTTTTATATTTTTAATACAACAATGATAAATTTTCATTTACATATTTATATGTGAAGATGAGAAATAATGGAAGAGTTTTTTTCCCAAAGGTGTATTTCATTCCAATTTGGATTCTCAATGTAACAATGAGAAAGATTTGTATCAGGTGATGGATTGATATTTCCATCCTATGAAGGAAGTGAATATGATTCCCATAGATACATGTGTAATGGAGTTTGGAGTTAGATACCTTTGAATAAATAACTAAAAAAAATCAAGTGGGTATCCCATTAAATCATACTATTGAATAAGCTAGTTTCTATGTATATAACATAATTTAAGTTTAAGAATCATTTACTTTAATAGTTTTAATGAAGGAGATAAATAAAGAGGAACTTTTTGTGGAACCTATGATTGAAAAAATTGTAACATTATGAATAATACATGGATAAGAGGTTTGAAGTTCATGGTAAAGCTAGCTAAAGAGAGAGCATTGATCCTTGAGTGATTGTGTATAAAAAATTACTATTTTTCTTGTTTTATATCTCTTGGATGATGATTTATAAAAATTGAAGTTTATTTAGTTAATCTATGAAGTTTTCTCATGAATTCTTTCATTTTCGGTACAAGAACATAAAAATGTAAAAGTCATAAATGTAAGCCTTTATCTATTATGGTTATAAGACATATGGTTCTACACTTATGAATTTTCCTATTGAGAATTATACTTCATCATATGTCTTCAATGAATCATATTACTTCAACATAACCTAGGTCTAATCATAATAAATCACTTTAAGTATTTGAGGCTATCATATGACTTCACCGGAATATATGACTTTGAGTTGAGTTATAAAATTTGGGAATGGGTAGAACATAATTCACTAAAATGTTGAGCATAATCTTTTGGAAGAGTATGTATTTATCACATGAACCAGAGATAATAATACTTATAAACTCCATTTTTTATGACTTTAACACTTATAAAATTTTTAAAATGTAGCTGGATGAATGAGAAGCTATGTAAAGATATCCAAGACCAATATAATGGTGACTCATAAACTATTATGGCTATGAAAATGTTTTTTGGACCTTTATATAGGAAATAAACATCTATGTAATGTTCATCCCAAATTGTGTAAAGGTATTTCATGGTTTCTACAAGATACATAAAGATCATATAGACCTATATTAGGGTAATAAATGTCTAAAGATGGGTTGAATTTCTAGATTTCAAATATAAAGAATATGATAAGTAAAAAGATTATGTTGATGTTGTTATTTTATGATAAAAACATCATAGAACTTTAAAATTTTATGACTTAATCCAAAAAAATATGAAATACTGATATTTGAGCTAAAGGAGAAAAATATCAATGTGTTGTAGAATTTCTATATCATTAAATTTGTTTAAATGATTTTATATTGTTTTCAAGAATAATACAGATAATGTTTAGATGAATCTTGTGCATTATTTAGTTCCAAAATTAATTTATGAAAATATGGTTGATAAATATGTGGATGTGTGATGAGTGGATATTTTTGTTTTTATAGACTCAAAATAAGTTCTATGTTATTTATATTAGAAGATCTCACAATACAAGAGAGAGTTATACACTATACATATGAGTGTATTATATTTTTATATAGCTATATAAATTGAATTGTGGATCTTACAATAGTGGTTTCTGAGAATAAGCAGTTGATCCTATAGAAGAATAAAAGAATATTTATTTGTCCATGTTTAAAAAATGAGGATAATTAAATTAGGATATATTTGTAATATTCTTTGAGTTGAAAAATCATATCATGGAGAAAAATTGGGAATTCTATAATACTAATTTTTGGTTATAAAATAAAATTTATACTTGCATACCATTTATTGTTATTGTAAATGAAAGGTGGAGTTAATTCATCCATGTATACATATGATAATGTGATAAAACTAACGAGGAGGAAAAAAATAGGCAATAACCACTGCTACTTTGTGTTCAAGGACAATGAGCTAGATCTATGACCAATTATCTAATAACTATTGAAGAAGAAGAATAACAAGAAGTCACTACAACATGTAATAAAGAAAAATAAGATAATAAAACATTCGTAACTTTTTTGTATTTTTAATAAGGCAACCACATATAGGTGGAGAGATGAATCATTTTAGAACTTCAGGATAAGGTTTCTTGCATTTGATTATTCTATTCAATTGATCTTTTGAGAATAAGATTTGAGTTTACTCTAGCAATAGACTATGAAGGTGAAATGCAAGATAAGAAAGTACGTATACCGAGTTCTATATATTGATCTAATGATATTCATAGGTAATTCAAAACATTTATAATATTAAGAAAGTAGATCAATATTGAGGGTGAAGCTACATCACTAGTCAGACTGTATTGATCTACTTCAGAAGAAGAATATAAAAATAAAGTCAAACTTGTGGGATTCCAGTTTGAAGAGGTATTGTAAGATACAGTAAAAGTTCAAATGTGTAATATATATAAATTAATGCCTATATAAAATGGTGTGCTTAGTTTTAGGATGATTATTAAAAAACACAAATTGTAAATTGATGATTCAAATTTAGTAGAGAATCCATGACTTCGAAATCCCAAGAATGGAAAGGAGTAAGATTTATGAGAGGGTTAAAACCGTATAAAAATAAATATTCCACTTTTATTTCATTATTTTTATTACATTGGTTGTTTAATTGGTTAAGCTTCAGAAGATCGATTTACTTTAACCAACATCTGAATTCAAGTCCAAAAGGGGTTAATGGGCTTAATGAAAAATTTGGAATTTAGTAAAAACAATCCACACATGATTTCCCCCACTCCCCCTAAGAAGTGTATGCATTTTTTATGATATAAAACAATTGGTATCAGATCCAATTTGTATATAATTGGATATTTTTTGAGCTATAGTCATTATAATTATGAACAAGGGTATTTTTGATCAGTTATGGACATTTTTTTCAATTGTGTTTATATAATATATATGATGTATATATTTTATAAAATTTAAGAAGTTCAGAGATGTAATATACAACTTTCATCACTATAAGGAAAAAATGGAAGAATATTTCATTAATTTAAAAAAAAATATATGAAATAGGAAAGAAATAAAAGAAAGATCATAATGAAGTAAGATAAAATACTATTTTCTAAAAGTAATAATAATTATTAAGAGTTAGTTTTAAAATAAATTGATTATTATTCCATTGTTGAAACAAGTTCTAGTTTTGATGCAAGTTTTATAGAAACTACTAAATTCATCTATCTTGAAGTTATGGATTAATTAAAGAAGGTTCCAATTTATGTAATATCATACATATTTTCTTATATCAAGGTATTGATTCTTCAAAACCCATAGCTAGAAAAGAGGCCAATGGTATGGAGAATGCAATAGTAGAGAATATGAGTTTATAAAATAATTTAAAAATTCTAGTAAAGTTAATGTATTAATCTATTCTACTATATAAAGAGATAATAAATTAGTTTCAGGAAGAATTGAACTAATTCTTTGTGAGAAATTAGTGTTTTGGCATGTTGTGAAGGAAGTAATACATTAATTATAGAAGTTACATCAATTCTACAAGGATGTTATATCTACCCAGTTGAAAGTTATATAAAAACAAGTGAAAAATCTGTACAAATCTCTTATCAAGGTATGGAAAATGCATTATATATAGGTTAGGAATATTCAGAAATAATGCAGTATATAGATTATAATAGTTATCAATAAAATTAATTCTCTTAAAATTATGTTCCTTGAACTAGAAATAAAATTGAATGATCAAGACACAATAAAAACTCAGTCTTCCCAAATAGTGGAGATGAAAAATGATTCTACTCAAGTATTTGAGATATGTTTTCTAGAAAATAAAACTAATTCTCATAGAAAATAAATCTTGAGATTATTTAAATAATCATCCACCACCAAATCATACATAAAGTCATCCCAAAACTTTTGAAATTTAGTTTATATTGAAACTATTTTTTCTAGAAGTTCTTTACAAAAGATAAATTTTTTAAAAACTTGGAATTGTAAATTTTTTAAGAAACCCACCAAAGCCTCAAGGGTAGAAGTCAGTATAACAAATAAAAATTTTCCCCCAAAAATAAAAAAATGTTAGTGTTCCTTTTAAAAATCAATAAGCATGTAGATCTGGTCAAATGGAACCTTCATGTAAAATAATAAGATTAATTGGAAGATGTTGGTTCTTCTAGATATTTTTAATTAGATCCACTGATTACAGACATAATATTTCAGTACATGAAGATCATAGAGGCCTTGTAGTAATGGGGAGAAAAGGTGGAGATATGAGACAACCTACTAGAATAAAGTAATATACACTGAAAATGAGAAGTATATCCACAAGGAACATATTTGATATCTTTGAAAAATTTAATAAATTGTAAAATACTAGTAGACATCGCTATGATGAATATAGATATAATTTGATCATATATCATTCATTTACAGAAGAAATGAAATAACCATAATATGATGAGAAGTAGGGTAATAATGAAATGGTTCCTAACTTAAGATAAGAATCTATAAAAAGGAGGTATAAAATAGATACACTAATGAATAAAATTAAAAAATATAACCAAGATGTCAAACCCATAGGAAGGAAGTAATTCTACTGTAGAAAAATAGTTCATCTCATGGGCTAGTGCAAGATATCTATGAATATCAATCCATAAGTGAGAAATATGGAATTTGGAAGGGAGGATATCTAAGAGTGAGATAGACAGATTGGACTAATGGTTGAATCACTTGATAAAGAGGATTAGAGGCTGCCAAAAAAAGATATCCTAAAAGATAAAAAATGTGTGTGAAAGGTGAAACCAGGAAGTACATGAGGCTATCAAATGTATGATTTTCTTTCCTAGAAAACTAAAAAACAAAGGAAATGAACCACTTATCTCTAGTGTTAGAATTGATCGAGATATAAATTAATACAAATCTAAAGTGATGACAGTTCATAAAACTAATGATATATTACTCATATGGATTGAATAGCTAGAAGAGGGTATGAGATAGGATAAAATAAAAAAGAATCACTTAGTACTTGTTTCCAGGATGAAAAAGGTTATTCCAGCTAAGAGAAAGGTCGATAATCGAATGAAATACATGATTCTCAATGGGGATCATACCTATAAAATCAAAAAAAAATGAGATAACATGAAGAGTTATGAAGAGTATAGATCTACTAGGAAAAAAGTTATGGGTTGAGGAATTTGTCTCATCTCTACTTATTTAACTAATGAATAGTTGATGATCAACTTATTCCCATATCAATTTATATATTAATGAATGCTTTGAATTTATGGTGAGGTAGGATAGAGACTATCCCCAGAGGGGGATAAAAAATATAGAAATCTACTAGATATTTATAATATTCTCCATAAATCTTGAAATCTGGATAGCATCATCAAAAATATGAAGGATGAGTTATGATTTCATTCTCCTATATCTACATTAATGTATATACATTTCATTCATTAAATGGGGGATTATCTAACTAAATGAGGAATACCTGACACTTGAAATGTTTTGAAATATTTTTTTAAGTGACTCCTAAAGTTTCATGTTAATATGTTTGATTTTACCCCAAGATGAGAAAGTCAGAAGATTGTACTGTAATGGAGTGATTAAATGAACAACATTGTTTTAAGAACCTACCAATCTTGTTTTCTACACAAGAAAAGAACATGTAAACTTAGATTTGGTTGGTTGATAACACTTTTCTAAGAAAAAGGAATGGTTCCATCCTTCCCTTAGAAGTGTGTTATATTAAGAAAGGGTAAGAAAAACATTTTTATATTTCTATTAATTAAAATCAGGGTGAGAATGTTTTCTATACCTTTTAATTTATTTTCAATTAGGGTGATGAGGATTACATTTAAAAATAGAGTTCATTTAAAATTAATAATAAATAGAAAAGGGGAAATTTTTAGTCCAAAAGGTGTTTGGTTGTATTTGTTTCCAATTAGGATTGTCAATGTAATAATGAAAAAGACATATCTTTGGAGGTGTATTGATGTTCCCACCTGAGGAAAAAACTATATAGGCTTCCTATGGATACATGGGAAAAGAAGTTTTGATTTGGCTACCCTTGAATAAAATAATATATAAGTTCAAGTGGGAATCCCATGATATCAGATTATTTAAAGAGTTTTATTTCATGTCTATGATAAGTTATAAATGTGAACAATCATTATATTTAAAATTTTTAATGAAGACGATAAAGAAAGATTATTTTTCCACTAAACCTAAGGATGGATAGCCTGTACAGCTGTCAATAACCTATGGATAAGAGGTTCAATGTTTATGTTGAAGTTATCTATAATTTTAGAATCATTAATTGATTGATTTCACATAAAATATGTTCATTTTTTTGTTTTATATTTCTTATATAATGATTAATAAATGATATAGTTGATTTATATAATCCCAAAATCTCTCTCATGAAGCATTTGACTTAGATAATAGAAAATAAAAATATAAAAGACCTAAAAACAAGTCATTGTCTACTATGATCATAAGACTCCAGGTGATGACCATATAACATATCCCACCAAGGGAAAAAATTCATCATAAATAATTAAAGCATCATATAAAGTCATCCTTAATGTAATTATTAATTTTAAGAATTAAATTTTTTTCTTTGTTCCTATCATTTTTCTTCTCTATAATATATTACTTTGAGTTAAGGATTGATGTTTTGGAAAAGGGTTGAATGTGTGTCTTCAAAGTGATGATAATAATCATTTTTAAAAGTGTAAGTATTCATATTAATACTAGGAGATCTTAATCCATTATAACTCCATTTCATAATGTTGGTCTAAATAAACATGGAATGATGGTGGATAATTTCCTATAAGTTTTTAAAAAATAAAATTAAAAGAGAAATAATGAAAAAAATTATAATTAATATAAGAGTTAAAACAAACAAAAAGAATTATGAGAGGAATAAATTTACCATAATGTGAATATAAATGAGTGATAAGGTACAATAGATAAAGATGTTTAAAATAATCCATAAGGGGTCCTGACATATCCTCCCATTAAATAAACTTGAGTGGTTTTAGTTTAAAACATGATTTTTAATAGTTATACCAAGAAACAAAAACCATTCATATTTAGTGGTTGTATCAAGAAAACCTGTTATAATAAGTAGACACTTGGAATTTAGTGGTTGTTACCAAGAAATCAAAATCCTCTAACTATAAAGTTTGTTATCACATATCATCCTAACACTCAATGTAGCGATCAATCATTAAAATAAAAAATAATTGAATTGTTGTGATAAATCCCAATGAATCACACTATCTTACCCAGAACAAGATTAAAATAATAAAAGAGTTAGAGGAAGAGAATAAAATGTAAGAGAGTAAGAGAATGGGATAAAATTATCATAATTTTGTATTTATATTGAATATCCAAGGTAAACATTAATTCCATTAACCCTTGGGAGTGTTTTTATTGTCTCCCATGGATTTAAGATCATTTTGGAAGTGTTTTGGGTCGAATAGAGTCATTAAAAGTCTAATTAAATCATTTGGTGTCCAAAAACCATGACGAATTTTTTTGACTTTCTAGGTGACACCTGGTAATATGTGGGTGCGAATGGATATCCAGTGCAACCTAGAAGGAACTGGTGTTCTTTATAGGTAACATGGATTATCTAGTGATACCCCACCAGATATCCAATGACACTTGCATGGGGTGGATCAAAAAACGCTTCTCATGGTCCTCTTGATCCCTCTCTTTAGTTCAGAACCTCTATAACAAATTTTTTAATTTAAAAACACCAAAATCCATAAAAAGAATCAATTATAAACATAAATTTTTATTTTTGATTGTTCAAAACTACCTAAGGGAGTGATATTTACTACATTCTCCCCCTTTGGATGATCACAAACACTTGATAAATTAATAATACAGAGATAGGCATGATTAATTTGACATGAATATAATAAAAATTAATTTCAATATTCCATAATAAAATTCAGCCAATTTTTTGAAAAACATATTCAATGTAAAAAAAATAAGTTTAAAAAAACATTGAAATGATTTACTAATCTGAAAAAATTTACCCATTGTTTTTCTTTTAAATCAAATAAATGTACTTTCAATGTTATTTTCAAGATTTTATCTCCCTTTGGGATTCTAAAAAACTCAAAAAGACTTTGAAAAAATCTATGGAATTTCTTTTTATAAGGTTAAATATATCAAAATATATTTTTTAAAAATAGAAATCAGTCCTTTAATATCATAAAATTCTTCTCCCCATTTGAAATTATAAATAATATCATAGGTAAGGGTTATTGAAATAATAGCCAGTGTATATAAATATACTTGGTTTTTTTGAATTTTTATTAATTCCATAATTAAATTAGTTTTTTGATAGAGGAGAAATCATCATTTCTTTGGAAATATATACATAATATTTCCATAAAATCATATTTTGAAAATAAAATTCAAAGAATAAGGGATTTTATCATAATAAAATAAACTTTTAAAAAATAAAAAATAGTAGAATACATGTTCCTTTTCTTAAATATAGATATTTGAAAATAAAAATTCTCAAATATAATTTATAAATGAGTCTCACTCTTGGAATACTTTATTTATAAGAGGGTTGTCCCCCACACAAGTGATGCATACTTTTAAAAGTAAAAGGGGAACCAGAATTATGGAAATAAAGAGTTATATAAATTAACAAACAACTAAGAGACTGAAATAAATAAATCAATCAATAAAATATTTAAATAAAATAAATTTTATTAATATAAGTGAAATAAAGAACGTACTTCAATAAATATGAAGGTCAAAAATAAAGAAAAACACTCATCATTTCCAATGTAAAATGATTAAATCAAAAGTGTGAAATTATTTATTCTCCATTAATAAAATCAGAATAATCAACAAAAAGTGTTGAATTGTATTTTTAGAAATATAAATAGAACTTGTGTCATCACACTTTATATGAACATGATCATAATTTAGTACATAATATTGTAGATTATATTGTATCCAAATGATTTTGGAGAAACAAATTTCCACAAAAATATAATCCTCTTTATCCATATAAAGAGCAGTTAGATTTTTATTATTACTACTCAATGAGACCAGGTATTTTCCATGTTGGTGGAATGTCCCACCTATAATCTTCCTTTCTAGTTGAAAACCACCAAAATCCTCATTAGAAGAACATGAATGTTTGAAATATGTGTCTTTTGAATAAAGAAACCAATATTTTTTGTTCCTTTCAAATGCTTAAAAATTATTTTGAGAGATTTTAATTGGTATTTCATTAGATTGCCTTGAAAATGGGAATAAATTCATGCAATAAACATGATAATGTTAAGGATGTGGTAAGATAAAGGACACTCCCAATCATACCATTATAAATCTTATTATCAAATAGTTTATCAGCTTCTTCCAAAGTAATCTTATCAAAAGTACTAATTAGAGTTTTAATATCCTTAACATAATCCATTAAAAAATGTTTTAAAATGAAATTATTTTATTTTATTAATATATAAAAAGTACCATCCCATTTTTTATAAACCTAAAAACCAAGGAAAAATTTTATTTCTTCCATAAAATGAATTTTATATTCTTTACTCATTAAATCAAAAAAAGCATTGCAAAGAGATTATTTACATGAACAAAAAATGACACCATCGACATAAATTTAAACAATAAAAAGATCCTTTGAAAAACGTTTTAAAAACAAATATGAGTAAAAAATTACAATTTTAAAACCATTTTATAAAAAAAATCTATTTAACCTCTCATAATAGGACTTAGGTTTATTGACCTGACCCCAGTAGCCCGGACCTAGTGTCTGGATTTATCAAATTGGCATAGATACAGGGAATAAAATCCAAAAGGACCAAATAGTTTAGTAGTCTTGGTAAACCAGATATATACATGATACCCATTTTACATTGGTAATAGAAAATAAAACATAATACATAACAAAACAAAATAAACCGCATCCTTGAAAACTCATTCAAAGATCACTTCTTCATATCCTAGGAAAAGGAAACCAAATAAGGATGATCATAAATGTTCAGTAAGCATTAAGTACAACGAAATCTATCATGATTCAATAAAGAATAATGAACAAGGAAAGGTAAATAAATAAGAACACATTCTATTTAAATAACTTGAATATTCTAATAATATATGGAAGAATCAATATGGAAGTGTAAAAAACTAATAATACATAACGTTTAATCAATAAGTTGAGAATTAAATACATCTACAGATAATATCTTAGTGAAAATATAAAGTATAATAATAACTGAATCTATAATGAAGGAAATTTTTAATTATCAGGTGTCACGTTTCCCAGGAAAATGTTTCCTTTAGCATTAATACATTTCTCAAGATAGTTTAAAACATACTAGTTGAAAACCCATCTGATTTGTCCAACTAATTCGTCCCATGAGACTACCTATGCATCGAGTGGATTTCTATAAATAGTCCCCAACCCTTGTATTTCATCTCCAAATAATTCCTCATTTATAAAATAATCTGTTTAATTCATAAATAATGTGCCTTATCAAAAACTATCTGCATTGAGGAAATTCTGCAAATTTATCAATATTTCCATAGTTAATCAAATAACATTCAAAGTAAGCACCATATGTAGAAATGGTATATAGTTTAGGGAATATATATCAATCAAAAAAGAATATAAATATATAATAAAAATTTAACTTTCAATGAAAAATGATTACAATAATGTTATTGTATCAAGATAATTTTAACAATCAAAAAATTAAGTGAGACTGTACAATAAATTTTACCACGTGTTAATTTTCTTGTCAAATAACCTTGGATTAAATAATTCATATTGAAAAATAAAATAACATGAATAATGATTTAATCATGATATCACATTTAAAATGGGGAGTATATACTCCACATAAAAGTGAATTGGTTAAAAACAACAAATAAGTTTCAATGGAATGTAAATTGAGATGAAATCCCTCAGCCCACGATTCCTTTTGGTTGAATGTGATATAACCTCTTTTATTGTTGTTTTAAAATTTTCAATAATTTTTACCCTAACTACAGTAATTTTAATGATGTCATATATGATACTTATATAACATTTTACCACCCATTTGATAATAATCTTTCATTATTTTCATTATTTTGGGTGTTAATTTCCATGTTTTTATGCATGTTTTGCTATTAAATATCCAGTTCTTGCACATATTACACTGTTTAATCATATCCAAAATAATGATGATGACACAGTTATAATATTTATACATGAATTATTATTTTATAACAAATCATGAAATATGGTTTTGATAAATTAATTACATTATGATCATGGAGACGGCAAGGCATATATTTACATGGGAAATGTTTCCATTTTCTAATTCATTATGGAAATAAGGAAAGTAATATATAATCCTTAAATAATGATCATAATATCATATATACCACATTATATACATATATATACATATATATACAGATATATATATATATCATTGATGTGTTGTGGTGATGAAAATAGAGTCACATCACTCTGTGATGACAGTAGTCCACACGTACACGAACGGTGCTATCATATTTAAGTGAGTGAAAAGGTAAGAAAAATAAAACGATTTATTATATTTAAATAATGATAAATATGTCATTAATATGATAATTTTTCCATTTATATCACTTTTAATAATTTAAATTATCCTTATCACCTTCTATGTGAAGCGTTAGTTAAAGACGAATCACATCGCTTCGCGAGTCGGTAGTCCATCATACACACAAGCGAGGTTATCATATCTCATATGGAATGAAAGGTAAAAGATATATATGATATAATGAATCTATATGTATAAATATGTTATAAATATCATATATATAATTTATATCTATCATCACATCCAATGGGGAAAGGTGGTAATTAAAGAACGAATGACATCAGTTTGAGAGGTGATAGTCCGCTTTACACAAGAATAATAATTTCATAAGTAATTTGATGGAAGTAGAGATAGTTTTTAGAAATTAAATAATTATAAAAAAATCCCATTGTATGTAATATAATGAGTTTATTATATCATAATGGTTTAATTTTAATTTAATGATGTGTACAAAGAAATAAAACAATGACGCTTGCTGAAGAACATTACCACTTATCTGGGTATCCTCATCAGGTTTTCACTGAAGTATTCCTAGGTTGGATTTATTCCAAAAATAATGATTCTAGGATAAGGGGAGTAAATTTTGGAATTTATTTGGGAAGGTATTTTCTAATATAAATTGGTTTTAATATGTAGAGAAGACAGAAGATTGTGTGACCTTTTATAAGTGGGGGATATGACATACTTGCTATTTTTGAAAATAATTGAGTTGGAAAATGTTTTACATATAATAAAAGGTTACAAAATGGTCTATTATAGAATAATAGAGGTATAATGGTAGGAATATTACCATATTATAGTTTTTAGATAGGTTTATAAGTTATATTTTCTCTTATCTTTTTTTGTTTAACCCTCGGTAAACCCATTTTTACCCTAATTGTGGTAATTAATTTTTACTACTTTCTCTTTTCATTTTGGTAAAAAATTATGTTTACCATATTAGAGATTATTATTTAATCTAATTAAAAATATGTAAACCACTTTTCAAAATTTAATTTATAGAATTTGAAAATTTTAGTTTTAAATTAATCTTGCAGATGTGATGAGAAAGCTAGTTTTTAAACAAAAATACCAAACGTTTATAATGTTTTTGTACCAAAATTCAACATAAATATGATTATATTGAACTAAATTTAAATATTAGATATCTAATTTTAATAATTTTAATTTAAAACCAATTAAAAATATAATTTATCATTATAAATGTTTTAAACAAAAATCTAGTTTTCAATTAAAATTCAGTATTTTCATTATTAATCAAAAAATAAATTTTTTTAGAAAAAAACCTAAAATTAACCCTAATATAATTTTGATATTATAATTTAAAATATCAATTTTATTTTGTAAAATAAATTTTCTTAGATTGTTAAAATTTGATTTTAAATTAATTATACAAAGCATGACTAAAAAAATGTTTTGTTTATACCCAGTGTACATCACAAGCTATTGATGAAATTAAATTTATTTTGGAAGGAATATATTGTAATGTAATGGGGTGATATATAAAAAAATTATTTCAAACCATAATGTACATCAGTTTACTTGAAAACATGATCAATATATTTTTAATTTCAAATATGGGTGGTTATTCTAATTTTTTTTCATAAATAAAACCTATTAAAACTAGCTTTTAATATCCATTTGAGAAAGTATAGTAATTTAAATGAGATTATAAATAAAAAAGGATTCTTATGAACACTATACAAGTGACCTAGTAAAATGTCTCACAATAATCAAATGGATTCACCTGGGTTATATCCTTTTGTTGTAGGTCAAGTTTTATTATGGGTGATATTACCTTTCCCATCAAATTTATTTCTAAAGTCACATTTAGTTCCAATAATAGGATGATCATTGGGTCTTTAAACAATAGTCCAAACATTATTCTAAGTAAATTTATTTAAGTTATCTTATATAGAAGGAATACAATTTCAATCATTAGTGGAATCCTTAAGATTTTGTGACATTAGATATGACATAAAATCATGATGTTCAACTTAATTTAAAATGAGTATCCTTAATTTGGTATTGGTATTGTTGAATATGTACTTTTTAGAAGGAATTTTGGGTATGTAAATGATGTTTCATTAGAACACATTGTAAATAAAGGAGATACATGCCAGGTGATTGCTGACAAGGAGGCTATTCTTGACAGATTTCAGATTTGTAAGTACTCCATAATTGTGAGACTTGTTCTTCCTACTAGAGGAAAATAGTGGAAAAATAATAATTTTTCTAGAAAGCCTACTTATGAATGGGGTTCTTCTGATTGGAGATGCATTCCAAAGGGTCGGGGTTTCTACCATATCATTTTTCCTTCAGAGGATCTAAATCACATAGAATGGGGGATTGGATCAATTGTGTTAAAACTATGTATGGTTTTATTTCAAGAATGTGATTTTAGATTTAATCCATTTGAGATAAAAAATTCTAGATCTTATGTCTGGATTGAAATTATTTTTCTCAACTGGATATTATGGCATCCAATTATTTTTTCTGATATTACCTCTAATATGGGCATTCTGATCAAAATGAATTGGACCAATGAGGTCTTTAAATATGATAACTATGCCAAATTACTAGTATAGGTAGGTTCAATAACTTATTGATTATAACATATTCTTATCTATATTTGATGATGACATTTCTCTAAAAGCAGAGTACAAAAGACTACCTGATTTTTTTTTTCAGATTTCCAACTTATTGGTCATGTCAAAGATATATATAGAAATAATGTGGTTTGTTCTTTTTTTTTCTTTATAAGGACATACTGAGGAATCATGTAGGAAGAAATAGAGAAGGCATAAAGTGTAGAATAATTTGGTCTTTTTGGATGACATGTATTCTTATCTTGATAGGGACCTGGCGCAAGTCAGTATTAGTTTTACATAAATGATGGAGTCTACTCAAGCACATGTGACTTAGGAAATATAAACTAATCTAAAAGATTTGAATATAGAGGTATGTAGGTGTGATTCAAATGGATAAGATCTATCCCATATTTTGGTTCCTAATCATGGAGATTATGTCCAAGTATATTAGTGTGGCCTTTAACTAGGAGTGACTTTGGAATTAGATCAGTTTCTACAAAAACATTCTCTTTCAAATGAGGGGTAACCAAATCTAAATGATGGTGAGAATATTTCAATTATTCTTGAGGAAATTAATAAATTAGGGGAAACCCGAGGCATCCATGGAAGGTGGGAGGATATTGATGTTTATTCACCAAAAAACCATCCTATAGTCAGGCATTATGCAAAGGGGAAAATGTTATTGTAGATGATGATGGTTTTCAAACTGTTCCTCCATAGAAAGAAAAATTTAGGAAGGATTATTTATATATGAATCCTACTATGGTTACCGGGTCACATGGTCCCTTGTAATATAACTCTAATTGCTATGGTGATTATGATATTTCTTGTTAGTTTTACTATGATCTTTTATCTTTATCATTGGTTTTCTTGGCATGAGGGAATGTATGCTTGTATGACCCAACCCAAATTTTCCATTGTATTTTTTTCTGTTTTTTAATAAAAATGGTTGTACCCTAGTCGTTTCTAATAATATAATTTAAAACAGACCTCCTAGCATGAGTAACACCTTTTAAATCACTCACAATATTTTTAATATGATTTTATTTATATTTAACCCATGACTTAGACAAAGGGCTAGGTTATTTTTCAAATTTAGCCTCTTTGGTAGATTGGGGTTTATTTAAGGTCAAATTATCAAGTTTTGACTCAACATCATCATTTTTAGGATTAGTTTTGGAAAAATTATTATCAAATTTGATGTGAATTGACTCTTCAATGGGATTGGCCCTTTTATTGAAAACCCCAAAATATTTACTTGAGTTTCATTTTCAAATAAATATAACTTCATATGATTTAAGGTAAATTTTAAAAAGGTTATATCTGGAGTTGGGAATAAAACACTTTCCAAACCCCTTCAATTAATCAACCATCTGTAACTTAACTTTTCAAATATCATAAGGGTTTATTTTAATAATTATTTTTATAAGAAGACGCTTAATGGTGCAACAAAAGGTATTGAAAAACTCATCCAAAAATATTGAGGGAGCTCAAATTCATTAAATATATTTTAAAAATATCTTATAAATATTTATTCCAACTTTCAACATCACTGTTCTTTTGGGGAGTTCTAAGAGTGGAAAAAATAATGTTAATAACCTTTTGAACAAAAAAAAACATCAGAATCCTTATCATGCATCTCTTTCCCATAAACAATCCTAAGGGAAATGATTTTATATATGTTTTAATTTTTACCTTATTGGTATATTTAATGAATACTTTACAAGACTCACTTTTATATTCTTTTAAATAAACCCAAGAAAATATTTCATAATTATCAAAAATAACAAACGAGTAAGATTTACCTCATATATTAGAAATGTGGGTTTTTCTAAAAACTTATAAGTGTATAAGTTCATGGGATTTATAATTTAAAAAAAATACTTTTTATACTTAGAAAATGAATTATGTTTTTACCATGTTGGTATGATTCATGCACAATGTCATTTTAGAAATGCATTTTTGGTAAATCACATGCTATATGTTTCCTCTTAAGTTTCAAAAGTGATTGTATGTTAAAATGTCTAATGAATCTATTCCATATCCATGAATTTATATCTTGTTCAATAAAGAATTTAACATTTATTCTTATAAGTTATTTTAAATCAATTAAATAAACATTTTAAAATCTAAAATAATAAAATAAAATATTTCCATGGGAATTAAAAAACTTTCCAAATATTATTTTGAAATTAATCTTTACAACCACTATAAAATAATTGAATAATTATAAGTAAGTAATGATTTATAATCTTAACATATAAATAATAATTAATGAGAGATAAGTTTAAAAATATAATGCTATATATATCGATGATTTTACTCCAAGAGTTGTCACCAAAGGTGACATGTCCACCATCAAACTCCTGAACGTGGTTGAACTCGGTGTAGTAACCACACATGAGTACCCAAAATCTATATCCCATGAGGCTCCTTGGTAATTTATCTTGATATAATTTTTATTAAAAATAATTTAGGAGACTAAATATTTTGGTACCCAAAATTTGGGTCCATAAATATTATCCAAAAGTGATTTCGGAAAACATAAATATTTTAAAAAGGATTTTATAGAATACAAAATTATTTAATGATGGATTGATTTGTGACTTCCATAATGAACATTATTGAAATTTCATACATAATTAAAATACTTGGTCTTTTTTATAATAATTTCAAGATTTATATTTAGATATACCTTTAAAAGTTGTACTTTTAGAATTCATAGATTTTACTATTTGATTAGAACAACCAATAAAAAACTATTTTTCCCATATCATTGGGAATCTAAACTAAAATTTAAATTCTGATCACATTGGTTGAATTTGGAAAGATAATTTTTGTTCTCTTTTATTGTATTTTCTAATTTTTTGATGTTGAGTTTCTCTTTTTGAAAAATCCAATTTTCCATTAATAACATCTAAACCATTTTTCAAACCTTTATTTTCATTCAACAAAAATTAAAATATTCTATTTTGATATTCATCATTTTTTGAGCGATTTCTTTTGTCTTTTAACTTTATTCTTTTAGTTTCTCGTTTTCTTTAAAAAGAGAATAATTTCCATTAACAAAAAAGTTGTATTTATTTTTATGTACTTTGAAAATTGTTGTATTATAAAAAAATACTTCTTAAAATTTCTCTCTTGAACATCATACATATTCATAGTTGATTTTTCTAAAAGTATAAGAATAATTTGAAAAGTTTTCCTCTTAAACTATATCAATATAGTCTATATGGAACTTTTGGCTTCAACTACATAAATGTGATGAGGAGGGTGAGTCATCAATTACACTCCATATCGATACCTTGAAGGAAATTTAGCTTTTATTATTATCCTTTGTCTTCTTTTTTGGTTTGGTAAAATCTAGTTTTATATTACCCTTTTTATTACATTAATATAATCTTACTGTTGGTTTTTGTTGCTTCTCATTCTTATCATGGTAGGTAAGCCTTCTTCCTCTTGAATAATTTTTTCATCTTCATTGAAAGATGAGAAATATATGCTTCACTTTCAAAATATTCATCATGGTTTTATTTGAAGGAAACTGTTTTCTTCTCTTTAAACTCTTTGGTTTCCTTATCCACTTGTCTTTTCATTTTAATCTCATAGGTTATGAGAAAACCTATTAGTTATCCAACTAGAATGTTTTTAATATTCTTTTATTCTTGTATTATTACCACTTTAGGTGATTAATAACAAGGGAATTTAAAAAGTATCTTCTTCGTTTTTTGAAATATCATCACCTAAACACTTAATTTCTATTACAAATATTAGTGAAATGGGTAGGTATTTCAGTTATATATTCATTTGGAAGATCACTAAAGCTTCCAAAATATTGATGATATATATCAAGCCGAGTATCATTTACTTAATTATTACCTTCATGAATAACTTCTAATAATTTACAAATTTAATGAGAAATTTTACACATATACACTCAAATTAATTCATTCCTATCTTACCCAAAAGATAGATAATTCATTTATTTCCATAAAGATCAAATGTCGCTATGTCATCAGAGGTTCATTTGAATTCCAACTATTTGATGGGGGTATATCCATGCATTACAATTCTCTAAACTAAATATCATATGATTATATGAAAAGTAAACATTATTATTTTCCAATAAAAATAGTTGGATTTGTCAAAGTATAGAGATCTAGCCCTCGAGTGTCCCTCAAGAACACATTGAAAATTATAGTTAAAGTCTAATTAATAATTCCTTGAAACCAATTAGGATTTTGAAATCGAGTTTGAGTCTAATAATTTTTTTTTTCTGATTAAAGATTGAAATAGGGTTGGGCTACCTTTTAATTTTTTTTATAAATTATAACTAAAAGATATGTAATTAAAATAGTTAGAGTGATAAAAAAAGTTAAGTATCTGAATAAAAATTATGAGTGGTAGCAGCTAAATAAATAAATATTCTATAGAAGAAATATAAATGAGATACAAGGAAAAATTGATAAAGGAGTTTGGAAAAAATCCACAGGCGGTCCTTAGAAAACCTCTCAAAAAGTAACTTTTAGAGGTTTTGGTTTATACCTTTATTTTTAATGTTTATAGAGAGAAACCATAACCCTTTATTTTTAAAAGTGGTAGTAAGGAAACCCAATAAAAGAAGAAAACCTCTAGTTTTTAGTTGTTAGTAATGAGAAACCCAAAGAATATATTTCCTTTTAGTGGTTGTGGTGAGAAACCCCAAACCAATAACATTATAGTTGGTGATCACACATCCCATCATAGTAAATATTAGTAAGAAATTAAGAAAAGAAAAAAAAGTGAATCGTTATGAGATATCACAATGAGGTGAACTCTATTCCACATATAAAGATTAAAACAAGAGAATATTTGGAGGAAAAGTGACAAATATAAGAGATAAATAAAATAAGAGAAATGTAACATGATCTAGAATGAATCTATATGGTAAAAAAGGATTAAAAGGACCATTTGGGGTGTATTTATTTCTTATTATAGTTTTAATATCATTTAGCAATTATTTTGGGATGAATAAATATATTACAAGTCAAATTAAAGCATGTGGAGGACACCATAAATGACAAATTTTTTGTATGTTTGGGTGCCATCGGGTATCCCATGGATTCCACCAGTTATCTAGTGGCACCCCACTGGGTATCTTTTAGATCCTGCATGTGGGGGGATATAACAATGTTTCTCATAGTCCTCTTGAGACCTTAGTTTGGTTTAGAATCTCCCCATTTTTCAAAGATATAAATAATGAAAACCATAAAAAGAAATTGTTAAAAATAGAAATATATTTTTGTGATAACCTAAAACTATCTAATATAAAACACAATAATTCAACTCTTATAAATTTTTTTAAATTCTTCAAGATGAAAGGGGAGTTATGTATGAGTATTAAATACCCATGTAGGGGTGACTCAGAAATTTTGAATGCTACATAAAGATTATCTGGACCTATGCAAATGTCACCAGGATATATTTAAGGGTTATCTTGACTCATGTAAAGGAATAATATGGTTTTCTATAAGATATGTAAAGTTCATATGATCCTTCACAAGGGTAATACATTTTAAAATCATATATTTTGTAAATATTGGTTAAGTTTCTAGATTTTATATATGACAAATATGAAAAGTATATGGATGATATTGATATTGTTCTTTTATGTTCAAAAAATCATTGAACTTTATAAACCCATAATTCAAACTTGAAAAATATAAGATGTTGATATTTGTTCCAAATGAGAATAATATCACTGAGTTGAACAATTTAAACGAAACCAAATGTACTAAAATGATTTTATCTTATTTTCAAGAAAAATGAATATATTTTTTAGTTAATGATTTTATGTTATTCAATGCCTAAAGAAATTTATGAGGAAATCTGGTTGAGAAATAGGGGAAATAGTTCTAAGTTGATTTTTTTTGCACATACTCAAATTCAGTAATGTGATATTTCTAAGAGAAGATCTCAGGCTACAAGGGATATTTCCATGTCTTTGATATGAGTGTTGTAAACTTTTACATAGTGGTGAAGATTAAATTATAGATCTTATATTAGTATTTTTTTAAAAGAAAATAATGATGCTATTGAGGAATAAAATAATATTTAATTCCTTCTTGTTTTAAAAATGAGGAGCATTTAATGATAATATATTGGGAATATCCATTGAGTTGAAAAACTAGATAATGGGGAAAAAGTGGGTATTCTATAGTACTTCTTTTTTGATGAAAAATCTAATTTCTATATGAATTCCATTTATGGGTGTTGAAAATTAAATCTATAATTAATTTATTCTCCCATGAATAAGTGAAAGTAACAAAACCAAGGAAGAATAAACAGAAAGATAATAAAAATCTAATGCCACTATATGTTTGAAGACCTGGATCAAGAGTTGGGGAAAAGTATCTAAGAAATATAGAAGGAGAAGAACCAGAAGTATCTACAACATTTAATAAGGAAGAGAAATATAGTCAAGAATGTGCAACTTTCTTTTTTTTCTAAGTTGGTGACCACATGTAGATGGAGGTAAAAAGATTATGAGAAGTTGAATATGAAGTTTCAAGCATTTGATCTTTTTACACACTCGATATTTCTAGAAAACTATTTATGTTGTGACCAGTTAATTTATCTTATATAGACATTAAAATAGATTATATGGTGCTTAAATATTTGTTATAACATAAAATATTTGAAATAGGGGTTTCCTCCTACTTTTAATAAAATATAAATTACTTGGGTAAAAACTAGTTACCAAAGTTAAAAATTTAATTGTAAAATATAAAAATATAGTTATAAAAGAGTTGAGACATGTTTAAAAAATATATGAGAATTAATAGTAGATTATTTATCAACTTTATCTCACCCAAAAGATAATTTTTTTGGGTTCCTTTTACCCTTGAATAGTGTCATGCCATCATAGAAAATATATTAAGTAAATACATAAATTCCATTTTATTCACTTATAAAGGAAGATCACTCCCAACACATTTATCAACCCATTACAAAGGATTATATCTAAAAAATCCTAAAATTGTATTCAATAAAATCACTCACTATTTCCTATAATCCTTGGAATTTCCAATAGAACATGATAAGGATCCTTAAGTTGTTACCTAAGAGAGAATATCCAAAGAGAGAGGTAATGTTCTCAACCAAGATATCTTAATTATTTTATTATTTTAGCCTCAAAAATATATTATATACATGAATGTGTGATAAAATTATTATTATTAATATAATTAAATTTTATTATACTAATGGAATATCATTTTTCTACTATCCTCCACAACTATTATAAAAATGAAGACATCATAGTGAGTATGTGTGGACTACCGCCTCAATCAATGGTGTTCTTGAATTTTCATACCCAAGTTACATAGATAGTTATAAACACTATTTTAAGGATTAATATAATATTTATAAGATTATTAAGATTAAAAAATTATAAAACATTAAATATCTTCCTTCCAATAAATGGGAAATGAATGTGTCTCACATGCATATGTGTAGACTACCACCTCCACAAAAGCGGCATATTTTATTTTTCAATCTAGTATTTTTTATCCAACTATATTAAAATAATAATAAAAGCATTAAAAATTAAAAATTATATCATTATGAATATGTAATAATGATATTATTCCAAAATAATCACTTTCTTAACCATACTCACCCATATATTATAGTTTGTTCATATATGAGAGAGTTTAACCACCAACTTGAAAAATTATATACATTTCAATCATGGATAACTATTTAAACTTAAGTAATGGTGTTTGTGTACATTAATTTCAAAAGAAAAATTTATGGTTATGTATAGGATATATTAATATTTAACGTGTATTAGGATACAACCTATCATTTGTTAAAAATTACTAAAATAATATCATCACCAACTTCATAATCATAAATCATAACCCAAAACAAATATGAAATGAAATTAAAACATTAAAAATAAATATAAAAAATAAATTCCAAAACCTATTTTTATCTCAAAATTATAAACATTGAATTTATAAAAAAAATAGGAACTATAATTAAAAATTTTGTGCTAAGAAAACAATAAAAACTAATAATATCTGATGATGAAAATAAAATATAACTAACTAATATATTTCTAATAAATAATTATAAATTAAGTTTATATAAATTTATATTTATTAGTAAGGTTATTAAATAGGTGATTAGGATAATTATTTTTGTTATATAAGAAGTTATATCACATTTGACTAAGAGATATTAAATTTAAGGGTGTTTTATCTCAATTTAATTTATTTGAGACATGTTTTTTTATGTACATAATTTAATTTAAATGGATTTGTCATTAATATATTATATTTTAATCATGTTATTTTAATTTAAGTTTCAATCCCTATGTTACAAGGATTTTTATTGAACTGTTTTTTAAGCGATAAAGGATATTGACAACTCAAAACTTATTTATTTGAATTATGATATTTCTTCTTGAAATTCTTTTTTCCATACCTGTATTCTTCCCTAACAAAATTTTATTATATATTTTTCTCTTCTAATATGGGGAAAAATTATTTTTTAATATAAATGACCTTCCATGATGAATTTATTTCTCATAAAAGTATATAACTGTTAAAATTAATTCACATCCATCCTAAGAAATCACTTTGTCTCACATATCCATGTTTTCTATTCTCTCCAATGTTCTCCTTTATATATAGAAACCCAATTATATGTTATATAATGTGGAATTCATGTTTACTTTCTAATATTTTCAAGACTATGTTCTATTAATCTTCTAAATATATTGGTTTTCAACAAACGTATTTCAAAATATTAAAAAGGGTTTTACATCCATTCAAAATAAAATATTTATCTTCAAATCATCATTAATTTTTTATTACATTTATGTATTTTTAAGGATCTATTATATAAGTTTTTTAAGTAAATTTTTCTAATGTTTTCACTTCACCATTTTGAAAATAAATTTTGAAAGTGACCCAAAATATCTTCTTTTATGGAAATGATAAAAACCGTTTATAAAAAATCTTTAGTAGTTTCTCTTACATTTTCCTCTTTTCCTATAAAATATTTTTCACCTAAAAAATTATTTTTCATGAATAAAATTTTAAATTCCTTTATGAAATTAAATATTATGTTGATTAATTTTTTTGATACCCTTTGGGAATGTTATGAAACCCATTGTGTTTCAATGTGTTCTTTTTTGATGTGATGAATGATTTTTCTCAAGTGGTGCACATATGTAGGTACAATTGATAGGTTATTTTTCATATTTACAAAAAACTTTATAGGTGAATTATTTTTATCTTATAAGATAATTAATTTGTTTGTGATTGTAATTGCAGTTAGCTATGCTCACAAATGAAGTTTGTGAGTGTGATTATGGAAATATATGCTCACAAAGACTATGTATGAGTGTGATTGTAGCAGGATATTCCCAAATAATATGTGGGAGTGTAATTATGGTAATATATACTAAAAAATATTGTTCATGAGTGATTTTTTGGTTAGTTATTCTCAAAAACATTTTACATCACAATAATTGAGCATAAGAATGCTTAAAATGTTATGATTTCTTATACTAATGATTATTTCCAAATTTATACATTATATGACTATGATTATTCTCCATGTAACATGTTAATTATATTATACTCTTACTTAATGGTGCATGATTTATCATTTGAGATTACATTTCCTTCTATAACATGGAAAACTCTTATTGATTCATATTATATTTAATAAGATATTTCTCCCCTGTATATGTTTTAATATTCTTATGATTTAACATTTTATGAAATTTTAATGAGTTTTTTCCATTAATAAGCATTTTACCTCTCCATTTTCTTGGTTTTTGATTCCTCGAGTTTTGAAGATGTGTATATCTTAATAGAATTATATATCAGGGTCTAGTGGGGTTTGATTATATAGAAATATTCACATGTGTTATAAAATAAGTTGATTATGCATCTGGTCCTCAAAAACACTAAACCTTTCATTCATGAAATTATTTGATTATTTACGAGATTTAATGTTTAGTATTTTGAAATTATGTAAAATAAATATATTTTTATATTGGGTCACCTCACTTTGTATCAATGAAAATGTTTAAAGAAATCATTTTTAGCATTGTACCAGGAGTGCAGGCCTGGGGGGCCTCAATGGGTATCGTAGAAGGGTTTAGATTTTTTTGATTATTAGTTTAGTTATTTTTAAGGATCATTTTAGTGTTTTGTAGATTAGTTTAGTATTTTTTTTAAAAGAGAACAGTAGTGAAAATATTACGGATAACACTAAGGGATAATTCTATGTATAGGATAACATCCAAAAATTTTGGTAAAGTTTTTAGTTTATGGTTTTCCAAGAATTTAAATCTATTTATAGATAATAGAAAGTATATGTTCATATGTAATAGATGAAAATAGGGTTAACCACCCGAAAAATTGTTTATTAAGTATCCACATGATCTTTACTTAGTGCATGGTGAGTGAGAATGTGACCGCACACCTTGATAGACAGTCTTGAGAGATTTTCTTTGGTTAATAAAGTTCTCTTTACAAACCATTATAAATGGTTTTGATGAAATTTGAGGATGTAATTAGTTAGTTTAGAGAACCTAATCGTAATATCACCAAGGGAAACCAAGGTTAAATTTAAGGAGTTAGAGGTTGATCCAATTATGTTATAGTTTATATAAAAGTTATCTAGTTTTAAATGAAGGATTAATTAGAGAAGACATCATAGGATTTATTTTTCATATTCATAAGATCATTTAATCTATTTTTATTGAGTAGTATTACGATCAATTTTTATTTTTTATTTGATTTGTAAGAACATAATGTAAAGGAACCTATGAAAGGTATATATATAGAAACTCCTAAAGAAGTATATTTTGGACAATAAGTTTTATAGTGATGCCTAACATAGTTAGATTTATATCCCATTAGAAATTAAATCTTTATTTTTTTGAATATTTTAGATACGTTAGTTATTTTCACCATTATTTTGTAATTAAAATTGATAGAATGAAATTTATTTAGTGGGAGAATGAAAAATCCTGAGATTTTGGAATACATTTTTCTCTAAATTACTTCTATATTTGAAAGATTTAGCCATAAAAACCCTTAAATAAAACTACCCCCTTAATATTAAATTAATATTAACAGTAAAATTTAATAATAATAAAACCTATAGTAAATATAATGATTGTAATCAATTTAAAATGCATAAAAAATAATATTAAGAAAACATACTGTTTTGAAAGGACAATTTTCAATAAAAGTAGTTTTTATTTATATAATATATATTAAATATTTTTAAAATTTATATTTTTTGAAATTAAATTCATTTATAAATTAATATTTTCAAATTTATCTTAAAGTTAATTTTATATAATTTTATAAAATAATTGATATTTTGGAGAATAGTGAGAGATACCAATTTTGCTAATACTATCGCTTTAATAATATTATCATATTTCAATAATGAAATATATTTTTTTGAAACCATATTTTATATAAAAAATAAATTTATAAAGTAAAATAAATCATTTAAAAATACGATGTTGAATTTATAAAATCTGTATTTAACATTTTTGAAACATAAATAAATTTTTACTCTAAAAACTATTTTTATTCAGATATATTAAAAATTATTTTTCTTCACTTATAGAAAATAATTATAAAAAATATATTTCATATTTTAGGAATGAACTTTCATATTATTTTTTAAGTTAAATTTCATTTTTAGGAATAAAATTATGGTCACTATGGTTAATGTTGATGTCCTTGATAATGATGAAAGGGTTATTTAAAAATAATTGTTTTATTAATGTAATGTAATGTTTATATAATAAATTAAAATGATCAATTTTATATAAATAAACTCAAAATATTTTTACAAATATATAATAATATGTTATCACTTATTTTATTGGTTATTAATGTTATATAAGATATATAATACTCAATGATGAAAACAACATTTTTCTACAAAATATTTTTCTATATATTAAATATATTAATTTAAAAGTTTATTTTATATTATTTTTATAATTTAATAGATTATATGTATCTTAAATTTTGTTTCATAACATAAAACGTTTTTAATATGGTTTACTATATATTTTTAATAAAATTAAAATTCATTGGGAAAAAACTAGTTAACAAGGTAAAAACCAAAATGTTAAAAAGTAAAAATATAAAGGCAAAAGACTTGATTTTTTTAAATTGTAGTACCACAATACTTTTCCAAATTTTCCTTTTATAATTAATTTAATTCTTTTGATAGCTTTGTAATACACACAACACCCAATTTAAACAAAACACTATTTATTCACATTTTCATAGTCAATTAAATTCTAACACTTTTAGAGAGTTTATATAGTAAATTTATATATTATATATCTAAAAAAATATTTTGACACTCATCCAATATATTTTATAGAAATAAGATAAAAAAACCCAAATTTACACATAAAATACTATATTTTTATAAAGGTAACTTTACCACCTTTTAATATAAAACCTATTTTAAATATAAATTTTGGAAATTTTTTATATTTTATATGTCACAATAAACTTCATTTTTCAAATTGGAACATAAAAATTAAGTTAGGATGTTTTTTTTGGTATTTTTCCATGAAGCTTTATTTTTTAATGAATAGTGAAATATAATGAATTTTAATTCAAAGATGATTTTTTGTATACTTTACTTATATAGTTAAATTATATTTCTAAATATATTGAAAGTTTAATTAGAATATTTTTTATCAATTAATACAATTTAGGTCATCATAATAAATTTCACTTTAAAATAAAATATAAAAACTTAGCAAACTGCGGAACGTTTTTACTTTAAAAACCTACATTGTCGTCCCATCTGTAGGATTCAATTTAAATTTATTTATGCCACTTATGTGATTGAAATTTGTAAAATTGGATTCCATATTTTGAAATAATTTATAATATATAATAATGTCAACTTATTTTTGGTCCGAAAATATTAGTGAAGGTAATTAAAATTAGTTGCAACGATTAAGAGGAAAATTAACTTAACAAAGGACTAAAAATTAATCTTAAGGCCCAAAATGACCTATAAACTTGTACAAAAGTAATTATCTGGAAATATTTTGACCCTAACCTCTATTTCCTCTAAATTTTACCATTACTGGATCCACATAACATGGGATAAATGTGGGTGGAATTCCCTTTCCAAAACATTTACAAGAGCACCACTCTTCCTTCCTTATAAAAAAGAACTCATACCTCACACTTCATCACACCTCTTAAGCCTCAATGGATTGAAAAAGATCTAACAAAATAGATCCTCAACATACATTCCCTCAAACTAGTTTCCTCACTGTGAGAATAAATCCATCCAAGAAAGCCCTTTGGTGGAAACCAAAAGGAGTTACTCAAAGAAGAGGTAACATCCTTCCTTAAGATCTTTAGATTTATTTTCATTATACACCACCCCAAATATTCTTATTCAATTTTGTATAATAATATAAGTATCATACATATACTTCTATATTTTTATATTAAAGGTTATACTTTCATTCACACACACATCCGTCTAATGGGTAACAAACCTATCCTTTATATGCATGGAAAACTACCACCTCATGAAAATATGATTGTTTGTTTTCCATTAACGCATCTCCTGGTTGGAATTATGATGGAATTTTTTTTATATATTATATACATGATATTTATAATTTCTTTTTTCTTCTATAATTTTAATATAACACATACCCTTATGCTTTCCATTTTTTTGGAAATATAATAACATCATTTTTTGAAGTGTGGACTATTACCCCCTTAATGTGATATAACTCTTTCACACAATAGATGTAACATATAAAGGATGGGTTTACTAAATCTAGGATAAATATATAACATAGACATAATAATTGAATTATAATATACATATATATCATTTAATTTTCATTCTTTTAATATGAAAAAGAAATGAAAGGAGTGTCCATGCATGTAACACCCTGAGATTTTGTGATTTTTTTTATGAATTAATTTATAGGTTATAAATAACTCAAAAAGTTAAATTAATTCATTTCATGGGTTATTATATGATTTTTTATGATTGTGTGGAACATGTATGAATGATTTTATTATGAGATGGGTGGAACCTATATCTCTGTTCAATTCATTGGGTAATGATACATGTTTTATGAGCTCAAAGGGTACATGGGAGGGAATCACAAGCCCAAAACATGACGTTATACAAGATGACATCCCAAAACCGAAACAAGAGGGTACACAAGAGGAAATCCCAAGAAAAAAACAAGAGGGTATACAGGATGGCATCCCAAGCCCGAAACAAGAGGGTATATCGGAGGACATCCCAAGCCTGAAATAAGAGGGTACACTGGGGGACATCCCAATCCAAAAAAAAGAGGGTATATGAGAGGTAATCCCAAGAATTAAGTAGGTACATGGGTGATTAACCCAAGTATAACATGTTACAAAGGCCTTGTTAGCCCACCTTGACACATGGTTTTTATATACTTATGTGTTTTCCATAATTCCATGTTTTATTCTTATGTTATGATTTCATGGATTATGATCTTTATTTACTTATGATTTATGTCTTATGAACTTTTAATATTTATTATTATCTATATAATGTATGGTATGATCTTCAAATACTATGCTCAAGTTCAATACCCTTTTGTTCATGTTATGCTTACACATTTACTTTATTTACCCTTACTAAGCATCTGATCTCACCCATTTCTTATGCTTACAGTCCCTAGGTAATGATGTAAGGTTTTAGATAGAATTAATAAAGGAGGATATATTTGTGGGAGATGTTTAAGATCTTTCACCAAGATATAAGATTTTGTTTCCATGTTTCCAAAGAAACTAAACTATTATGGTCCGTAGGCATGTATTTTTTAATGTACTGAATATTCAACAAAAATGATGTAATATCCATATATGTTAATCCTAGGTCACAATAGTTGGTATCAAAGGAAAGGTTTAGTCAAAATTTGGAAACTATGATTAAAAATATTTAGTGAGATCCCAAGGAATATTTCTAAGGAAATTTCTAGGGATATCTATAAGGATAAGTATAAGGGTGAATTAACATTTAGGAAAAATGTACTGGAATGTTGGTAAAGGATAGAGTAAATGGTTTCCTAGAAATACATCCATGTATGGATAATAAAAGTTCATGTGGATATATCATAGATGTACCTAGGAGTAACAACTCTGAAAAGATTTTTCATCCTTGACTTGGGAAAATCTTGTGCACAATAACGCTACTTGCTACACACCTAGTTTGACAGTCTCGGGGGATATGATTTGGGAATTCACAAACTCTTTACCCACTATCATGAAGGATTAAAATACAAGATGACTATGAATAACCTAAAATAAATCTAAGGTTTCATATATTTAATAAGTAGGATCCACGATTTAGTCACCATATAAGAAAATTTTTATGATTATATGGTATCTCAATATGATAAATGTTTCTCACACTAATATTTCTGGTTTTATTCAATGAAGAGAATAAGAAGGAACATTTTTAACATTTAATGTTTCAAATGTGGAAATTAAGAGAATAATACGAATGGATTCCAAATTGGAAATATCATAAAGCTAACGAGGAAGGTGGTACGAGTATTGGTAATACTTATCAATAAAAAGAAATTGAAAATGGAATGTGAATTGTTTGTGATGTTCTTCCAATATTGTTTACATTAAACATAATAATCATGATTAGATTGAGGTTGAGGAACCTTAATATATGATTCATATTTCATGTTCTATGAAAGAGGTATTAAAGAATAAGTTGATGAAGTCTGAGTAATGGTTTAATAATATTATTGGATGAGTGAAGTAATTATGTTTTGGAATTCAGAAATTATATTATTTTAATCATGAGATATGTAAGTATTTTAGTATAATTTTCCATTAATAATTGAAAAACAAATTTTGACTGGTGATGAATAAATAAGAAATTTATTTCATGGAAATGTGATATTTTGATCAAGGGAAGGTAACCCTTAATTAATGTTTAACATGGAAATAATGATGTTTGGATAAAAATATGTGGGATATGAATAAGTAAAAAGGAAGGAAATGATTACCTTGGAACTAATTAAGGTATTATTTATAGGTAGTTTATTCTATCATTGATTTTGTTTACAAAATTTATGGATTTATGGAATAAATACATTATACTTTGAATAAGGAAGAATGCATGTTTTCAATAATCATTTATGGTAATTCGGGATATTACCCCATTTCAAGAGAATATATGACGAGGGTATTCACATGTTTGGCATGTGAAAACCAAGATATACTTTGTGATATATGAGGTAATCAATGTTAAGATGATTTCATGACTTTATTTATAATGTTTTGGGATTTTCATATTTTATAAGGGTTATAAGGTTAACTATTCCGGAAAAGATTAATCTATACTTTGGAGGATGTATTTATGCAGTATGTTTGTATTAGAAACTTTGTTAAAAGGATATTTAGTAATTAAAATTATTTCAAGGATGTCCATCATATTTATTTTGAAAATTATATTAGTTCTGTTTTAAAAAAGGACATCATTGTATGTTAGGAGATAACCAATCATGTCTGAAATGGTTGTGGGTCTTGAACCCATGACCGAATAATGAAAAGGGTTTCACACCTATCACATGCCTACATGATGTCCAAGTTAATGTGTCATTATTTTTTGTTAAATAATTACTGATGATGAACCAGTAGAGTTACTTTTTATGTTTACATATTATTGTATTAATTATATTGATTTTAAAGAATAGTTAAAGGGAAATAATTATACTTTTCATTGTTTTATGGGCCTAAATATCTACTAAAAGTGTATTTTAGAACTTCAAGCATCAAAGTTAATTTTTGGACATCCATTTCTTGATGTAATGGATGAATTAGAAATAGATAAATCACAAATAAAGAATGATATTTTATTTATATCAAGTATGTATATTTCCTTATATTCTTGGTCAATAAAATAATTACTCAATGTAAGGATAATGATCAAAGGAAAATGATCTTTCCTAATACCTTAATATTTTTGAACTAATGTCCTTTCGAATCATAACTGATTTATGACTTTGAGACCCTCAACTTTTCTTTGATAATTTAATTGTCTGTGATTGATAACCTCAAAAAATCCCTATAAATATTTATGCTTTTCCTCCATGTCCAATTTTCACTCCCAAACTATGTTCTCCTATGTGAAAACCTAGTTATATGTTACTTTGGGTAGCTATTTTGTTTCCTACTTTCCTTTTTAAAGTATATTTTAGTATTCATTTTATGATGTGGGTTTTAATGAAATGAACTTTCAAGTAATAAAAATTTTATATCCCAGAAAAATTTTGAGGGAGAAATTCATTTTAGGTGGGGTAGAATGTAACACCCCAAAATTTGGTGAAATATTTTTGTTCAAATTAATTTATATTTTTAATATTTTTCATTTCACATGACACTAGATATAGTTATATATATATATATATATACATATTAAAACACTTACTCAAACATTCCATTCACATGACACTAACTTGGATTGTGATACAGGCAACACTGACTTGGCTTGTGATACATGGAACACAAGCATGTATTTCGCTACATGAAACACTAACTTATCTTGACCTACATACAACACCGTCTTGGCTTACATTACATGTAATAATAAGTTTCTACAAAACATCATTTTGTTGTTATAATTATTTAAACAAGTAATTTATAACCTAGCCATTAAAAAATAATAATTTTAATAGTGATAACTACTTTTAAAATATTTTTATAATGGTTTTATATAAATAAAACATATTGATAATAAAAAATATAAATTTTTGTAAAGTCTTTATAAGTTTAAAAATACTATTTTCTTGAATGAACTACTTTTAATATCCTTCTGTGAAGAACAAAAAAAAATGATTTTTAGACACATCTAGAAATTTAATTTGATAAAATAAACTTCATTTTTAATTTAGAATTTCTAAACTATCATAGGGAGAGTTTTCGGGATTTTACTAAGAAACTTAATTTTTTGATGATCAGTCAAAATACTGCATTTTAGTTAATATCTACCTTTTCGTTTAAATAATTATTAATGTTATATTATAATTTAATTTTTTAAGGTAAAATTAGATCAATTATTTACATATTAATAAAATTTAGGTCATTATAATTAATTTCACTTTGGGATTTAATATGAAAATATAACTATCTTTTAGACATTTTTTTACTTTAAAAACTCCTTATTTCATCCCGTCTGCAGGATTTTCATTAATCTTAATTTTTCCACTTCTGTGAATTGAATTTTGAAAAATTTACATATACCATTTTAATAATTAAAATATTTAGATTCTAATTAGATCATGTTAATTTTTGACCAAATATATTAGTAAAAGTGATTAAAATTAATCACAATGATTAAGTTCAAATTTATCATAATTAAAGACTAAACCTCAATATTAGGGGCCCAAATGAGCTATCCATTTATCAAAAACCCATTGGCTGACCATATTTATTCTGTAAACCTTCCATTATTGATTTTTATTTATTATTAATTTTTTAGGTAAGAACATGTGTACACCAACTTGTTTTCAAAAATTCTAAGTGAGCCCTTTTCCTTCTCTATAAAAGGACACCACCTATTCCACTTCCTCACACCTATCAAAACAATTATGTTCAGACAATATATACCCAATAAAATTCCCCAAATCTTTCCCTTACTCATTGAATTCTCCATTTGGGTAGAAAGAAATCCAAGGAATCCTTTTCGCACAAACCAAAAGGAGTTACCTGATTAAGAGGCATCATCTTCTCTCAAGATCATTTATTTTATTTTCCTTCTCCACCTCTCCACTATCTTTATTATAGGTATACTATTCAATATACTATGAAGTTTTTATGATATGGTTTTGAACTACACGTACACACACATCCATCTAATGGGTAACAAACATCCTATTTATATGTACGACGAACTACCACCTTACTAAACGATGATTGTTCATTTTTCCTTTACTACCTTTGATAGTGAACATTATGATGTAAAATATATTTATATAAGTCATAAGTTATACTTATTATGTATTTAATATTATTTATTCTTTTTACAATAAAAATCTTTTTTACTTTCCATTTAGTGTAAATTCACTAATTTTGTTTGAGGAAGTGTGGACTACCGCCCCCTCAAAGCGATGTGATTCGTTCAAACACTACATGGAATGTATTTAATATGAGTTTAGTGACCTTATATGATACACATGATATAATAATGATACTTTAACAATGATATATATATATATATAAATATATTCATATATCTACATATATTTCATGTACTTTGTTTCTTTCTATATGACAATAAAAAATGGAAACAACATTCTAGTGTACATATAGCTTAACGTATGCATGAACAATGTATTAAATTTCATAATTATATATTTTATATAGTATTATAATACTAATATAATGAATATAAATGATATTTATTTCATGTTTTAAATTCTTGAAATCAATATATAATCATAAGGACCAAAGATGTAACAAATTAAGACACAAGCAAAAAACAAAGAGAATATTACTCAAAGCGTAACCTTAACATGAAATTGATAACAAGTGGGTAATATAAAGTCATCATAAATAAATATATGGTATTATATATAATAAAATGTTTTTTAAATGATTTATATTAAATTTATATTTATTATATAGGAGGTTTTAATGAGTATGATGAGAGTAAAGACATAAGGTAAGAGAATTTCATCTCACTTTTCATTTTCATGAGATACATGCTTTATTAACTAACCATTCATTTTGATTGTTGTGTATAATTCCCATAGATAAATTATATGAATATTATAATTAAATTTATGGGTATTTACATATCCATTTTATGATCTTTTTTTCATGGGTTTTATATTTTAAAAGTTACCTAATCTGAAAAGTAGTTTTGTCATAATTTTCATTCTTTGAGACACATGCCATGTTATGCACCTATATTTTTTCATTAGGTGTATATAATTACTATGGAAAGTTATATCATTAATATAATTATTTTTATGATATATTAATATTCATGTAATTTCATTTTCTTACATGGTGAGTCTGATCCCAAGTTACCAATTGATAAGAGTTTACTAAAACTATATCATCGCTTTTTGAGATTGTTAATGATTATTCTTCTTTGATGAAATATTATGATCCTTCTCTAAAGAACACTCATGAGTTTCCTTATACTATATTTATTCAATATTTATCCATGTATTGGTACCATTTTCCAGTCTTTGGTAATTAAGATAATTAAAAAATTGTTTTTAATAAAATCTAATCGTATTCCTCTCTTTGGTCTAAAATATCTTTTATTAAAAAAATGATATTTTTAAAATGTTTTTAAAAAATGTTTTAAAATTATACTTAAAGATAATTTTTAAGGAAAAAGTTTTTTAATTTCTTTATTTTTTTAAAATTTCCTTTATATGTTTTCAAATCTATTTTCAAATAAAAAGGGTTTTAAACTATTTTGAATCTTCTTCAATAAGTTTTCAAGTAAAAAGGTTTTAAAAACATTTTCAAGATTTATTTACAAGTTTATAAAGTATTTTCAATGAAATAGTTTTAATTTTTTTTTCAAGCTTTCTCTTACTTTTCTTTAAGTTTTTTCAAATAAAAAAGTTTTTAAAATTCTTTGATGATCATTTTATATGTTTTTAAGGAAAAATGGTTTCAAAATGATTTCATGTATTATTTATAAGTTTTGAAGGTATTTTATAAGAAAATGATTTTTCAAATTATTTTATGTATTAAAAATCATTTTTCAAATAAGAAATGATACTTTACTCAAGAGAAATTTTTAAAATATATTTAAAAACCATTTTCTATCTATGATGACATTCGTTGATGTTATCATGACTCTCTAGGAAATAATCTAAAGGTTCCATTCATATTATTTCTCGAATGGTTTATGTTTTTATGGAACAATGCTTAAGACACCCATTTCACTTCCAAGGGTTGTATGATTTTCAAACCTTCTTCTTTTCATGAGTTATGCTTTCATGAAGTGACTATGAAATCTGTCTCTTTTCCTATGTTATGATGTGATGAAATTTTAATGATACTGATTTCATTTCATGGGTTATGATATGATGATTTATGATTGTGTGACACATTTATGAATGATTTAATTATGAGATGGGTGGGTCCTATACCTTTCTCTAATACATTGGTTAATGATAAATGTTTTATGAGTTCAAAGGGTACATGAGAGGTAATCCAAATCCCGAAACAAGAGGGTATAAGGGAAGACATACCATGACCAAAACAAGATAGTACACAGGTAGACATCCCATGCCCAAAATAATAGGGTATATGGGAGGAAATCCCAATATCTAAACAAGAGGGTATATGATAGGACATCCCAATCCCAAAACAAAAGGGTACATGGGAGGACATCCCAATCTAGAAATAAGTGAGTACACGAAAGGGCATCTGTATTCTGAAGCAGGTACACAGCTGATTAACCCAAGACTTACCTATTACAATGAGATTTGTAGGATGCTTTGACATAATGTTTTTTATATTATTATGTGTTTTCCACAATTCCATGTTTTATTCCTATGTTATTCTTCCATGGACTATGTTTTTTATTTTATTATTATTCATGTATTATAAACAACCAATCTTTATTATGATCTCTAATATGCAGGTTATGATCTTCAAATGCTATGCTCAAGTTCAATACCCTTTTTTTCATGTTATAATTACACAATTACTTTATTTACCCTTACTAATCATCTGAGGTCACCCTTTTCTTATATTTATATTCCCTAGGTAATGAAGAAAGGGTTTTGGTAGAAGTACTAAAGGTGGAGATCTTTATGGGAGATGTTGAAGATCTTTCACCAAGATAAAATATTTTGTTTCCAAGTTTCCGAAAACACTAATGTAAAGACTTAAAATTTTCTTATTTTTTTTAATTATATTTAATTTTTTCGAGACTGTGAAAATTGATGGTACGTGATTCTGAGGCCCGGAGTGCTCGGAATGATCCGTCCAAACAATGTTAATATTTAAATAGCACGCATGAGCAGTTCTCTTGAAAAATTTGAATAAATCTTAAACAAGTGACCAAATCAGAAATTGGAGGGCATCATTACATTCAGGATGGTAGATTTACCCTAGGTGTGACTTAAGTATAGTCGGCACATGCCTCTAGTGAAAAAACCCAAAAATGGCATAACCGTAAATAAAATAATTAAATAAAATCAGTTTATTTTTTAAATGATTATAACTCAAAAATGGTGGATCAGATTAAAAAATTGAGACCACTGCTGAGCTCATGAGGGTATTCTTTCCTTAGGAAGATCCTAACCATGGTCGGCGTGAGGCAACAATGGAAGTTAGTTTTTGACTGTAAATAAAATAAGTAAGTAACAATTATTTTATTGTTAAATTATTTAAATCCTAAATGGTAACTTGGATTGGAAATACAAGAGTACCATTGATCTCGTGAGGGCATGTTTCCCTTAGGTAAATCCTAACCATGACCGACAAGGGTTGAGGGTGACTGTTAATAATTTTGGAACTTTTTTAAGGCACGTTTTGTAAACGTGTGAGCAATGATTTATATCTTTTGAACCGATGATAGGATTGAAAATCTGAGAGTACTGTTGAATTTTTAGCACTGGGATTCTCTTTGGACAAGCTTAACTTCGACCATCAAGGGTCAGACATAAAAGTTATTTTTGGACATTACAGAAAAATAATAAATTAACTAAACGAGTTATTTTATTTCTTTCTTTGTAACTGATGAGTGATGGTGGTGGGACCACTGGGTTGTCAGACCATTTAATGGTCGGTTACACATGCTTGTGTAACCACGTCATTGGGAGATTAATGAGTTCATTAATTGAATTCATTAATGAAACACATTAATTGTGCAGTGTGTTAAACTTATCTATTAATCTATTTAAACATAGCTTGGGCATGGGTCTTGTGCACTCACAAGAGGAACCTCTATCGAAGTGCCGAAGATGAATTCCTCTAACGTAGAATAAAGATTCAAAACCTTAGAGAATTCAATCCAAAGTTCAATGAATGCCAACGAAGACGCTACAAATGTGGACCCATCTTCCTCCTCTGCACCATCTACCAACATGTTCAAGGTAGGGGGATTTATATGCTTAATTCCTACCTCTTTTCTATTTTCGAATATTATCAGGAACATAGACCCATCATCAAACGAGTTGATCCATGTTTCGTTATTGAATTTGGGATAATGATTTATGGATTTTATTCAAGAGTTCTATAAATCTTATACTCTTGTTGATGATTGAATTGCTTCCATGTTATAATGCTAATGTAGTGGGCGCGAGCTGAATGAACAAGGCCCAAACCCACTACTGATCTCTCTATTGGTTGTGTTATTCATGGGAGACTGGAAAATATGGTGGCAATGTAAAACCGAGGGATGCACAGTGTAGGGGTCATCCTAGGAAGCCCATAGGAGTAGACGGGAAATAAATACGACCACAAGAGCTTCACCGGTGGCCCGTGGAAGCATGGTCGGCGCGACGGCCGGCTACCGCCGGCCGTGAGAAGGTAGCGGTGCCCGAAGGCACCATGGTGGATGAAGGGGTTGGACGACTAGCATCAACTACGTTGGAGCTGGGTGGCGCGCTGCGGTGGCATGCTGCAGAGGAGGGTAGTGACACACTATAGAGGAGGGCCGCAACTTGAAGCCGCGACAGAGGGCGGACCCGAGATCCACGGGTTCCATAGGTGATCGGTCTAGAAGACCGACAAAGTGGAGAAGTTCCAACTAGCACCGTTGATTGAAGAACTCAAATGGCCAATCCGTTCGGAAGGGGAGCGGACCCACGCACCAGCCAGCGGGCCAGGTGGTTTTGCGGCCCGACGGGCCGCGCCCAACTAGGTGGGTCGGGCCAAACCTGCAGCCTAGTGAGCCGGACTGGGCCCAGCCGAACCGGGCCTAGCCGAATCGGGCCGAGCCCAACCCCTTCAGGCCAGTCCCAGTGGGATGGGTTGGGTCGGTCCGACTGGGTCGGACCGGACCCAGACCCACTTACGACCAAGTTTTTCTTAAATTGGAATATCTCCTAAATCAGACATCCATTTGATGAAACATCTACGGAATTGGAACCCTTATGATGAGACAATATTTTTGAGATACTCCACCGGAGTTTTGGGGAAAGTTAGAGTACTGCTAGGTTGGATCGATCCTGAATCCAACTGGGCCCTCTGCACTAAAATGCCTTTAACTTTCAAACTGGGCGTCCAGTTGACGCGTCGTCTGTTGCGTTGGAAACCTTTTGGAATGGAAGTTCATAAAGTTACTTCTTCATGGGACTTAATGGAGGTTGAGGTATGACTGATGGATTGAGGAGAAGATCCTCCCCGAATCAAGCGTGCTATGTGCATGAATCTAGTGGCTGGATGTGATGTTAAGAATGAATAGTGGTCCTATGTGGGTCAATACCTATGGATCCTGTGTGGGTCTGCACTCAATGATACTATGTGGGTCAGCACTTAGAGTTCCTGTGTGGGTCATCACCTATCGATCCTATGTGGGTCAGCACTCAACGATCCTATGTGGGTCAGCACTTAATGATCCTATGTGGGTCAGTATCTATTGATCCTATGTGGGTCAGCAGTAGAGCCTCTTGACAGAATAAGATGATCTAGCTTACGTCTAATCATCTTTACTTCTATACATAAGTTATACCTGATGTGAGATGTCTTTTGACTTGTGATTTGTGATTGAGATCATGGTTTGTGATTATTCCTTTGTAGAATTCAGAGAGACCTTCAGGGGTCTCAAGGTCCCTACTAAGTATTGTTATTCACACCTCTGCACAGGCTTTGCTTGCGCCTTGTTGTGTCTTGTGCAGACGATGAGTAGCTTTGACTGAGACTTGGGGATATAGGACATGAAGGTGTATAGAGATGACTGGTTGATGTGGAGAGCTACAATGATGAGTTGTACCTACCCTTTAGGTAGGATCCTTGGCGGCAGACCTCATGAGCTATTTTTTTCTTTTTTATCTGTACTTCCATTTCAGTTGGGATTGTATTCTAGCACCTTTTACTTTCCGTACTTACTTTTACACTCTGTTGAGGTTTTTAGTTATGGATGTGCCTTTCTTCTTCTATTGTGTTATACTTGTGTGCAGTGTTCCATGTCTCTGTGTGTACAGGTTTTGAGGCAATTCCTTCTCTTTTTAGGGATATTCCTTTCCAGTGCTAGTCGCCAACCCCTGGCCTATGGAAGGCAGTCTTGGGGTAGTCACGACATGGGCCCTGGGGGATGGTTCATGACAACTAAACTATTATGGTCCTTAGGCATGTATTTTGGTAATGTACTTAATATTCATATAAAATGATTTAATATCAATGTATGTTAAACCTGGGTCGCTATAATGCATACATACGACCTACCATCTAAATGAATGGTGCATTTCATTCCCTATCTCCAATTATTATGAATTATTATTGTTGAACTCACCTGTTTTGATAATCTCAATCATGTATTTGTATGTGTTGAAAATCCCAATTATGTTTTCATTCTATATGATATTGTTAAGTTTCATTGATCTATACTTTAATTATTTCAAATCTGTGATCAAACCAATAATAATTTGTAAAATAGTCTTTGGAATATGTTAATCCTCATTTATCCATGTTCATACAAGTTATAAATTGATTCTAACACAATCGGATGTGTTCTGCATAAAACAGATAAGTAATCTGTCTATAGCTACGGATAAAGAGCTACCGGTAACCAGTCTACCGATAGACTTGGTCTACCGACAGACAGCTACCGATATACTTAACACAGAGCTACCGATGTGCTTATAAATATAAGCTACTGACTTACAGACAGCTACCGATACAAACATAGAGCTACCGGTGTAAGTATAAATAGCTACCGATGGAATAAGAGTCACCGATGGACGAAGCTACTGACAGACTCACAGCTACCGATACACACATGGAGCTACCGATACATGAAGCTACCGATGCATGGAGCTACCGATGCATGGAGCTGCCAATGCATGGAGCTACCGATGCATGGAGCTACCGATGCATGGAGCTACCGATGCATGGAGCTACCGATGCATGGAGCTACCGACGCATTGAGCTACCGATGTTCAAGCTACCGATGTCCAAGCTACCGATGCTGATTACCTACCGATCACTCGACGCACTGTTTGAAATTTCTTTATTTCCTATATTTAATCTATCTAACGGTCATATCATACATTTTAATGATTTGTCAAATATCTGATAAAGGTTGTCGGATGTCAGGAACCCGCACCTCGTACCTGCAGAAAGGAAATCTTTCCTGTCCCCTGTTGGGAGATAAATACGAGAAGACTACACTGCCCAAGACACACTTCAACAAACAATAACAAGAAGCGAACCAGAGAAGTGCGGTATAGATGACATATACCAGAAAAACAAGAAGAGAAAAACGAGTTCCACCAATAACACATAGAATCTCATAGACAATCAAACATACTCGAGAAGTGTTCTGTGCTTACAAAAGAATATCGAAGAGCTTCATCGACTACATCTCACTACCTACGAACCTGGAGCATACGACACTCTGTTTCACAAACAGAAACGAGAAGGGGACTCAGACTCACTTCTGGTCGAATCCAAAGGAGTCCAGAGCTACACTGAAATCACCAGAACCACTTCTAAACTCTACATCTCTTGTTCTGTGATTTATTATTACTCTTTTCGAGCAGTGTGTGTTATCTGCTGTATCTAACACATACACTGTCTCCTGTACTCAAACTGAAGGACTTTTAAATCCTTACCAAAATCTTTCATTCTTTATTTCCCACGAATAACAGTGGTAGAGGTCGTGTGTGACCTGGACAGCTGGTTGTTGTTGTGCTGTTTCCCACGAAGAACAGTGGTAGAGGTCTTGGACCTGGACAGTTGTAAACTGTTGAACCCCGATCCAGGGTGTGGATCATTTTTATATAAACTTTTGAGAGGACTAAGTCTCGTCTTGAGACTGAACCTCTTGGTTACATCTGTTGTGCCATCTCTTTCAAAGTTTTATTCCGCTGCTAATTACTTTAAAACTAATACTGTTTTTAAAGTTACTTTGATACTTAAATTAGCAAGTGTTTATGTTAAGTGTATATTAGTAAGTTAGTTTCAAAAGATAATCACACACTCCTGTGTTGATTAACTGGGAATTAATCAATCCCTTGAGAATCTGACAGAACCGCTACTTTAATATAAATTCACTACAGTTTAATTTATTATTTTATTTGGGGGTCTTTAAGACAATTATTTTTTAATTACAGAAATTTTTAATTGGTACTCAATTCACCCCCCTCTTGAGTAAACCACTCCGACCAACACTTGGTATCAGAGGGTTAAAAATACTTTCTAAAAGTACTCTGCTTTTGAACTGTGATTTTAGTTGTATTTTAAAGTTCTTAAAATTTCTGTTATATCTAAATTTTTATCTCTTTAAAATTTTCTCATCATGGACAATAGACTTGAGGGTGCTGCTACTAACCGGCCACCTTTCTTTAATGGAACTAATTATGCTCAGTGGAAACTGAAAATGAAAATTCATCTAGAAAGCATAGGTTTTGATATTTGGACTGCTATTGAATCAAAATACAAAATTCCCACTACTGCTAGATCTACTTGGGATGAACCTACAAAGGCTGCTTACAATAACAACTGTAAAGCTATGAATGCTCTGTACTGTGCTCTAGGAGATGAAGAGTTTAATAGAATTTCTGCTTGTAAAACTGCATATGAAATTTGGGATACCTTAGCTGTTTCTCATGAAGGAACAACGAATGTTAAAGAAATGAGATTGAACACTTATACTATCAAGTATGATAATTTTAAAATGAAGCCTGACGAACCCATTTCTGACATTTATCTCAGGTTCAACGAAATTTTCAATACAATGATCTCACTGGGAAAGGATGTCTCATCGAAGGAACAAATTATGAGAATTTTGAGATGTCTACCTGATAGATGGAGAGGCACATCTGTCTCAATCAGAGAATCATGTGACATTGCTGCTCTACCTGTCAAGGAACTAATTGGCAAGCTGATGATGTATGAAGAAGAGATTAAAGTGAATAAAGAGGAAGAAAATGAACCTCCAAGAAAGTCTGTTGCTTTCAAATCCTCAACTTCAAAGAATAAGGACAAAGAAAAGCTTCAAGCTGTAGTTGAAAGTTCAAGCTATGAAGACACTGAAAGTAATTCTGACAGTGATGCTGAGATGGCTCAAATAGCTAGGAGATTCAAAAAGTTCTATAGGAAAAAGAAATTCTTTAGGAAACCAAATTACAAGGGTAAGTATGATCACCAAGGTAAATGGAAAAAGGATTGGAAGAAGAATGACAAATCAGATGATGTTGTCTGCTATGAGTGCAAGAGAAAAGGACACATTAAAGCCGACTGTCCAAAGCTAAAGTATAAAAAGAAATATGAATATAAGGACAATAAGTTTAAGAAAGCCATGAAGGCTACTTGGAGTGCTTCAGAAGACAACTCAAGTGAAGCTGAATCTTCAGACTCTGAAAGGAATCGATCCAACATGTGTTTTATGACAAACACTTCTCAGGTAACTGCTGAAACTCCTGCTTTAAATTATTATTACTCTGGAGATAATGCAGAATCTGATTCTGAGTCTGGAACAATGTCTAAAAATGAATTGTTTGAGTACTGTGATATGTTGGAAGAGACATGTAATGAACTTAAGGATAAATACAAGTCATTAAAGAAACAACATGCTCTCACCACTACAGTTAACACCGAACTTACTATTGAAAAAGAAAAAAATGCTCAACTTTTAAAAGAAAACACTGAACTGAAACTATCTAATGAGCAACTCAAGAAAGACTTAGAGAAGTTCACCAATGGAAAAAATATTCTAACACAGATGCTAGGAAAGCAAATAGCACCTAAATATACTACTGGTATAGGATAACAACCTGGACAAAGGAAAATTTCCAAAACTAGATTCATTTCTAAATCTGGACAGAATGAAGGTAATTCTGGAACTTCATATGCTTCAACAAGTTATATACATAGATATGGATCTAATAAAGTTTATCTTTCAAAGCATGTCAATTCTACAAATTATATGAGACCCATTAGACAAATATGGGTGCCTAAAGTGTTATTGGCTAACCTGTCTGGACCCAAGAAGATCTGGGTACCAAAATCATCTCCCATCTAAATCTGTTTTGTAGGGAACCTGCTTGAAGAGCTCCTGTAAAGAGACCTGGTATTTAGACAGTGGGTGCTCAAGGCACATGACTGGATACTTCTCTTGTTTCAAGAGTTTAATAAAAGTTGATGGAGGCTTTGTCACCTTTGGTGATAATTCTAAAGGAAAAATCATCGGCCTAGGCCAGATTGGTAACACTGTTTCAATTTTGATTTCTAAAGTTTTATTTGTCGATGGCCTTAAATACAATTTATTAAGTATTTCTCAATTATGTGATGATGGTTTTCATGTTAAATTTTAAAATGATTCCTGCAAAGTTTTTAATTCTAAGAATGTTTTGGTATTTTCTGCCTTAAGAAATGAAAATGTTTATGCTGTTAATCTGAATTCTTTAGCTAAGCAGAATATTACTTGTTTGAATGCTTTTCATAAAGAATCTTGGCTATGGCACAGAAGATTGGGACATTGCAACATTCACTCACTTAGAAAACTCTCTAGAAAGAACCTAGTTAGAGACCTACCAAAATTAGAATTCCCAAATGATAAAGTGTGTAACCCCTGTCAAAAGGGAAAACAACACAAAGTTTCTTTTAAACCAAAGAAAAAAGTTTCGACTTCTCAACCACTTGAATTGGTTCACATGGACTTGTTTGGACCATCAAGAGTTTCTAGTTTAAATGGGAAGCACTATGTTTATGTTCTTGTAGATGACTTTTCTAGATATACTTGGGTATATTTTCTAGCTCACAAAAGTGAAGCTTGTTCTTACTTTGTTAAATACTCTAAATCTGTAGAGAACCTTAGTGGACTTAAGATTAAAACTTTGAGGAGCGATCATGGTCGTGAGTTTGAAAATCAAGATTTTGAATCTTATTGCTCACACAATGGCTATACTCATAAATTTTCTGCCCCTAGAACACCCCAACAGAATGGTGTAGTAGAAAGAAGAAACCGAACCCTTCAAGAAATTGCTAGAACCATGCTCAATGAATATGACCTACCTATTTATTTTTGGGCTGAAGCTGTAAATACAGCTTGTTATGTCATTAATAGAGTCTTAATCAGACCTGTTCTTAAGAAAACCCCTTATGAATTGTGGAACGATAGAAAGCCTAAGGTTAATTACTTTAAAGTTTTTGGTTGCAAAGTATTTATTCTGAATACTAAAGATAATCTGGATAAGTTTGCTTCCAAAAGTGATGAAGGAATTTTTCTGGGTTACTCTATTTCAAGTAAAGACTATAGAGTATTCAATAAGAAAACCAAATGTGTGGAAGAATCTGTTCACATCATGTTTGATGAAACTGATCCACATGAGCCTAAAACCTCTCTTGAGAATCTTGAAGACGATTTGTCTATTCTGGACCTTAATGATAAATCTAAAGAACCTGTTATAAAAACATCCAGTTCTGGACTTTTTCCAGAATCTGCTTCTGTTGAACCCGAACCTATAGATGAACCTGAAATTTCTAGTCCAACCTTTACCAGATCAACGAGGATTCTAAAGAATCATCCTTTAGAGGCTGTTGTTGGTAATCTTGATAGAGGAACACAAACTAGAGCTTCTTTAAGAAACCAGGTTGAACATCAAGCTTTTCTTTCACAGCTAGAACCCAAAAATATCAATGATGCTATCAATGATGAATTCTGGGTAATAGCTATGCAGGAAGAATTAAATCAGTTTGAAAGAAACAAAGTCTGGGAATTAGTTGACAGACCTAAGGACACTTTGACAATAGGCACAAAATGGGTTTTTAGAAATAAAGTAGATGAATCTGGAAATATAGTTAGAAACAAAGCTAGACTAGTTGCACAAGGATATAGTCAAGAAGAAGGTATAGACTATGAGGAAACATTTGCACCTGTAGCTAGACAAGAAGCCATTAGGATCTTACTTGCATATGCTGCACATCTGGATTTCAAGTTATATCAAATGGATGTGAAAAGTGCATTTCTAAATGGTTTTATAATTGAAGATGTTTTTGTAGAACAACCACCTGGATTTACTAATCCCCATTTTCCAAATCATGTTTTTAAACTTTCTAAAGCTTTGTATGGTTTAAAACAAGCTCCAAGAGCTTGGTATGATAGACTTAGCAATTTCCTTATTTCAAAAGGTTTTACTAAAGGGATTGTTGATCCAACTCTTTTCATTAAAAGAATTTCTAAAGATGTTTTAGTTGTACAAATATATGTTGATGATATTATTTTTGGATCTTCTAAACACTCTTTATGTACTGATTTTTCAAAAAGTATGCAAAATGAATTTGAAATGAGCTTAATGGGAGCGCTTAAGTACTTTCTTGGATTTCAAGTATTTCAAAATGAAAATGGTATTATTTTGAATCAAGGTAAATATACAAAGGATCTTTTAAAACGTTTTGGTCTGGATAGTATCAAGGAAAGTGAAACTCCTATGAGTACTACCTGTAAATTGGATGCAGATGAAACTGGGAAACCAGTTGATCAAACAAATTACAGAGGTACGATTGGTAGTTTACTTTATCTTACTGCTAGTCGACCTGATATTATGTTTAGTGTTTGTATGTGTGCTAGATTTCAAGCTAATCCAAAAGAATCTCATTTGCTTTCTGTTAAAAGAATTTTTAAATATCTCAAACACATGGTTAACTTAGGTTTGTTTTACCCAAAAGGACAATCCTTTGAGTTAATGAGTTATTCAGATGCTGACTTTGCTGGTTGTAAGTTAGATAGAAAAAGCACATCAGGAACATGTAATTTGCTTGGAAAATCCTTAGTTTCTTGGTGTAGTAAGAAACAGAACTCAGTTGCATTATCTACTGCCGAAGCCGAATATATAGCTGCTGGTAGTTGCTGTGCACAAATTCTGTGGATGAAACACACTCTTTTGGACTATGGATATGTTTTTAAACATGTTTCAATCAACTGTGATAACACCAGTGCAATAAACATCTCTAAGAATCCTGTATCTCACTCTAGAACCAAACACATAGATGTAAGACACCATTTCCTAAGAGATCACTATCAAAAAGGTGATATTTCTCTTGAATTTGTTGGCACCGAACATCAATTGGCTGATATTTTCACTAAACCTTTAAGTTCGGATAGGCAAAGTTACATAAGACACGAATTGGGAATGTTTAATTACAACCGGTGTGAAAATCCTCACTGATGTGAAAATCCTCACCGATGTGTAAATTCTCACCGATGTGGAAATTCTCACCGATGTGGAAATTCTCACCGATGTGGAAATTCTCACCGATGTGAAATTCTCACCGATGTACAATTCTCACCGATTTGTTTTTCTCACCGATGATTAACTCACACCGATGCAATGTTTTTTTTAAAACATCTGTCTGCCGCCAAGAATACGAATCGTTTTATTTTATTTCTATTACTCTATTTTAGTCGTTTATTTGGAATTCCTAAATGATAAAACTCAGTCTAAGCCACTTATTACCTCACCGAGCTCAAAATCTCTCACCTTCGAACCTTAGCTCCCAAATCGGCCAAGAACCCTAAACCCGCGATGGAAAAAACCAAGCTTCCTATCATCAGAGATGAAAGTGCAGAACCAAACGCTAAGAAGCAGAAGACACAGCATAAAGCCAGTGTTAGTGAAGTCAGAACTAGATCGGGAAGGCGACCAGTGAATCCTCACTTGCAGAATAGAGACATAATAATCGAGAAGGAATTGTGCGTGGAATGACTACTGCCTAGCAAATCCTTAGTATTCGAGATTCTGGAAGACCAAAAATGGGTGGATTGTTTCTCGAACAACAATGGCCCATACTACCCGAAGTTGGTAAAACAGTTCTATAAGTTTGTAACCTTCGAGAAGTCTGAGAATGAGAATCGGGTAAGCTCTTTTGTAAATGGAAAAGAGATGTCTTTTTCTTCAGTAGAGTGGGCTGAAAGTTTGAAATTACCACATGAAGGTGTCTCTGGGTATGTATCAAGAGCAATGCCACCTAGTAGTGACATCTTTGATTATGAAACCACCTTAAAAGAGCTGACTGGTAATGGAAATCAAAGGCAAGTGGTTGCTGCTAAAATGGATGGAGAGAATCGACTGCTTTTCAAGTTTGTTCAGCATGTGTTGATACCGAGGCGAGGAGATTTTGCAAATTTGAGATATCAAGATATCTATCTTCTTCATTTTCTAAGACATGGTGTGAAGATCAATCTGTGCAGATTGTTGATGCTTCAAATGGAAGACATGATTAGACCAAAGTCAAAGAATAATGCTTTGTTCTTTGCCAAGATGATTTCAGTAATGATAAAAGTGAAAGGAATAGCTGAGTCTCAGGATGAGACAGTTGTAGTCAAGAATAATTTCTGCATCACCTCGACTGTTTGTAAGTACATGAAAATTAACTGGAACCCATGGAAGGGAGAATGGGTCAGTGATGATCAGAAGATCTATGATAGGTTTAATCCTGTGGATCATCCCTCAAGACCAAAGGATGAGAGAGATCCGAGTCTGGGACCTGATGAAGAGGAACCTGTCTATAGTGATGAAACAGAAGAAGAAGAAGAAGAAACTCCTATGGATGTTGGAGGAGATCCAGACTTGCCCCCAAGTCCTGTTGCAGAATTGGTCTATTATAGGAAAGGAAAGGTAGAGGAAATTTTGTCTACTCATGAGGAAGACCAGTCTGTACCTCACCAAGAAGAAGAGGAAAAGGAAAATGTATCTGACTTGTCTGATTCTGGTAGTTTAAGTATGAGTCCTTTGATTGGAAGCTCAGCTATGCCTGCTGCTGAAGTAGAAAAAGATACAGAAGAAGCTGTACCTGTTTCAGAAAACCTCCTTACTGCTGCTGAGATGGAAGTTGTTGTGGAAGATTCTGATGAAGAAAGGCCAGTAGAAAATGCTGTTGTGATACATGAGAATGCACCCATTGAGGGGGAGCATCAATCTGCTCTTGGAAATGTTACAGTAGCTGTTGAGCTTGGAGACTGGGTAGAAGACCCAGGGTTTATAGTCTGTGGATTGGATTATCCAGATTCAGATAATGAGATGTCTGTGAATAGACCGAAGACCAATTATGATCTTGCTTCTGAGTTGTTGCCAGATGATGTGGTCAGATTTCATGATCTGAATAAGCTGAAAGAGGACCTCAAATCTAGTTTTGTTAAAGAAGTAAAGTTAATGGAAACCTCTCTTGCTTCCTCAATGAATTCAATAATGACTGATTCTGTAGTTAGTTTGGCCTCAGCAAGAGGATCTGCTGCAGTTGTCTCAAATGATTATGTCTCTAAATCTGATCTTGAATCCATGAAGAATGAGCTGAAAGAATCATTCAGTGTATCAGTTTCTGAGATGAAGCAAAGCTTTTATGAAGAAATGAAAATGTTAGAGAGATCCTTCGAGCTATCTCTGGCTTGTAATTTATCTTCTTTTATGTCTGAGCTTATGGAAGAAGTGAAAGAGTGCCAGACTCAGTCTTCAAGAATCGAAGCCGATCTGGAAGCTCTCAAGACATCAGTTGCTTCTTTAGACTCTTACATGAGCTCCAAGTCTCAAGCTGACAAGGACCTAGCTTATGTGAAGAGTGTAGTAAGCCAGTTTGTCTCGGTGTTTGAAAGTTTCAAAACCTCAATGAAGGATCATGTTCAATTACAAGACTCTCAAGTTCAAAGCATAATCAGTGGTTTGTCTAAGAGTTTTAAAGAAACTGTTTCTTTCCCTCTTGGCCCTCTCACATCCAAACTATCAGTTGACCTTAATCAAGTTCGAACAATGTTGAAGGAGGAGATTGGTTCTATTTCAACCAGTGGCTCTGTGGACTCATCAGAATTGAGCCGAGTGCTGCTTTCTACAAGAGATTCTGCTAGAGAAATAATGAAGATTGTTCAAGATTATATGAGAGAAGCCTCTGCCTCTCAGGAATCCATAAAGAGCAAAGTGGACTACTACTTCACCAAAATTTTCACCAAGCATCAACTCGAACACCACTTCAAGCTAATGTTGGAACACATGAAGCTCCCTCCAGTTACTCAAGCTTTCAGAGAACAAGTGAGCAAGCTAAGAGAATTGACTCCTGCCTTAGATAAATTTATGGAGAACAAAGATGATTTCATCTCTTCTATGGAAAGAGGAGGAGGAATTATTATGGATTTTAGAAATCTGCTGCTGCCCTTCTTGCATGTTGATGCCAGACCAGTCATCATCCCTCCTGCTTTGCCTGCTTCTGCCTCAGCTGCTTCCACAGTCCAGCTGACTCCTACTCAAGCTATTCGAAGCCTCACACCAATTATCACCCAAAAATCTTCAACCTACAGGCCTGACTCTGTGTTAGTGGCCCAGCCTCCTTTGATCTTTTCTGGCATTCCAAAACCTTCACCTGAATTCTCACAACCCGAACCTTTTTCTGATCCCAAAGGAAAATCTCACGTGGAAGAGGTGGAATGATCCAGTGGCTAAGATTTTTGATAGGAATTCCTTTGTATTCTGTTTTTGTATTTTTTTTTCTACTCTAATAAAGAAGAACTCCTTTTGACGTCTCATGTTTTATTTGTCTCTTATATATATCTCCTTTCCCACTTTTTGATTATCACAAAGGGGGAGAAATAATAATGAGGATACGGGGGAGAATAATGAGAATAAGGGGGAGAACAACATGAGAGAATGAAAAATATTTTTCAATGGAGAAAAATAAGGAATAAGGGGAGACACTTTATCCTTCTTTTCAATTTTACCTCTGATACCTTATGTCTATATAGTACCTTATGATTGTTACCTCTGATAACTTATGTCTATATCATACTATTTCTATTATCTCTGATGCTGTTTTCAATGAGAAAATTGATTTCAATATTATACTCTTTACTACTATATTTTCACTATGTTAAATGCCCATAACATAAATTGTGATTATCAAAAAGGGGGAGATTGTTGACCTCACCTGTTTTGATAATCACAATCATGTATTTGTATGTGTTGAAAATCCCAATTATGTTTTCATTCTATATGATATTGTTAAGTTTCATTGATCTATACTTTAATTCTTTCAAATCTGTGATCAAACCAATAATAATTTGTAAAATAGCCTTTGGAATATGTTAATCCTCATTTATCCATGTTCATACAAGTTATAAATTGATTCTAATACAATCGGATGTGTTCTGCATAAAATAAATAAGTAATCTGTCTATAGCTACTGATAAAGAGCTACCGGTAACCAGTCTACCGATAGACTTGGTCTACCGACAGACAGCTACCGATATACTTAACACAGAGCTACCGATGTGCTTATAAATATAAGCTACTGACTTACAGACAGCTACCGATACAAACATAGAGCTACCGGTGTAAGTATAAATAGCTACCGATGGAATAAGAGTCACCGATGGACGAAGCTACTGACAGACTCACAGCTACCGATACACACATGGAGCTACCGATGCATGAAGCTACCGATGCATGGAGCTACCGATGCATGGAGCTACCGATGCATGGAGCTACCGATGCATGGAGCTACCGATGCATGGAGCTACCGATGCATGGAGCTACCGACGCATTGAGCTACCGATGTTCAAGCTACCGATGTCCAAGCTACCGATGCTGATTACCTACCGATCACTCGACGCACTGTTTGAAATTTCTTTATTTCCTATATTTAATCTATCTAACGGTCATATCATACATTTTAATGATTTGTCAAATATCTGATAAAGGTTTTCGGATGTCAGGAACCCGCACCTCGTACCTGCAGAAAGGAAATCTTTCCTGTCCCCTGTTGGGAGATAAATACGAGAAGACTACACTGCCCAAGACACACTTCAACGAACAATAACAAGAAGCGAACCAGAGAAGTGTGGTATAGATGACATATACCAGAAAAACAAGAAGAGAAAAACGAGTTCCATCAATAACACAGAGAATCTCATAGACAATCAAGCATACTCGAGAAGTGTTCTGTGCTTAAAAAAGAATATCGAAGAGCTTCATCGACTACATCTCACTACCTACGAACCTGGAGCATACGACACTCTGTTTCACAAACAGAAACGAGAATGGGACTCAGACTCACTTCTGGTCGAATCCAAAGGAGTCCAGAGCTACACTGAAATCACCAGAACCACTTCTAAACTCTACATCTCTTGTTCTGTGATTTATTATTACTCTTTTCGAGCAGTGTGTGTTATCTGCTGTATCTAACACATACACTGTCTCATGTACTCAAACTGAAGGATTTGTAAATCCTTACCAAACTCTTTCATTCTTTCTTTCCCACGAATAACTGTTGTAGAGGTCGTGTGTGACCTGGACAGCTGGTTGTTGTTGTGCTGTTTCCCACGAAGAACAGTGGTAGAGGTCTTAGACCTGGACAGTTGTAAACTGTTGAACCCCGATCCAGGGTGTGGATCATTTTTATATAAACTTCTGAGAGGACTAAGTCTCGGCTTGAGACTGAAACTCTTGGTTACATCTGTTGTGCCATCTCTTTCAAAGTTTTATTCCGCATCTAATTACTTTAAAACTAATACTGTTTTTAAAGTTACTTTGATAATTAAATTAGCAAGTGTTTATGTTAAGTGTAGATTATTATGTTAGTTTCAAAAGATAATCACACACTCCTGTGTTGATTAACTGGGAATTAATCAATCCCTTGAGAATCTGACAGAACCGCTACTTTAATATAAATTCACTACAGTTTAATTTATTATTTTATTTGGGGGTCTTTAAGACAATAATTTTTTAATTACAGAAATTTTTAATTGGTACTCAATTCACCCCCCCTCTTGAGTAAACCACTCCGACCAACAATTATAAATACATATATAGTGAATATATATGTTATCTAAATCATGGTTTACATTATTGATATGATGAAACCAAAAACTAATTAATAATAACAATAAGTAATATGTTAAAATGTACTTGAAAAAGAAGGAAATTAACAATCAGAATTGTGAAAATAATGAATGATTATTATCAAACGGGTGATAAGATATTATAAATAGATTATATATGATATTATAAACATAAATATGGTTCTGTAATATGTTATTAACACTCTTAAAACCATTATAAAATATTTTAAATTCCTTTTACACAAAAGTAAATACAAGGTAAGGGATTTCGTCTTAATTTACATTCCATTGAGACTTATTTATTATTATGCACTAATTCACTTTTACATGGTGTATATACTGCCATTTAACATGTTATATCATGAATATTCTTATTCTCGTGATATTATAAGTTTCATTTAATGTTATACCTTCATGGGGATTAAGATTTCAAATAATTGAAAGTGTTATGGGACACTTTGGAATGTTTAAATATTATTTTCCTCAAGAATGTTCATAATGATTATATTTACAATATGACCTCCTTTTGCGACTGTTAAAATTCTATTGAAATAATCACTTTATTGTGAACATTTTCATTGAAAATTTACTTGAATATCTATATTCTCATACAATGGATATTATTATTTCCTAAATCGTATATCATTTTACATATAGTTCTTACTTTGACAGTTATTTGACTCTGGGAAAAAAATGTTAAATATTTATTCATTATTAAATAAAGATATTTGATAATTCATATTGTTTATTAATTAATTAAATTATTCAATATGAGGAATGCTTTATATAGGAAATGATGGGTGGGACCTAGACATTATATATCCACTCTATGCATGATAGGTTTTCATGATATGATTAATTTGGACAAATTAAATGGGTCTCTACCCATAGTTTTAAACCGTCTTGTGAAAGGTCTTGACGGTATAGGTTTTCCTATGCCTCAAACATGACATCCATTATTTAATCATTTAATTTATATATATTTTAGTTATCATTGTTAAAATCCATGTAGTTTTCATATGACAAAATCTATGGATTCATTATATTATCAGTTTATTTATTAAATGGAATGTGTTCCAGTTTCATACATTTTCATATTGATTTTTCCTTATCTAGTTATTTGATTAGAAAGTGTTATCATTTCTTTAAATTTATATGTTGATTATTCTCTTCAATAAATTATTTCTTCTACTCTACTTACCCTTACTGATCATTTGAGATCACCCTTATTATGTTTCCCTTCCCTAGTTTATGAAGACAAAAACTTTGAATAAGATATCAAGGATAAAGTTTATTTCATTTTATTATGTATCATGTTTTATTTTCTTTTCCCAATATAATATGGGTATCAAGTATATAATATGTCTTTCCAAAATTTCCAAATTTATTAGCCATTATAGATTTTATTCCTTTTAATCATGAAAATTTAATAAAATAATGCACCGACTCTAGGCTTATGGGGTCAGGGCATTGCAATAGGTATCAAAGGAATTTTAGTAGCAACCTTGGGATCTAGATTTAGAGAACATAGATTCAGGAACATAACCCTACAATATACATTGATGATAAGTATTGAATAATATCCTATAATTTTTATATGGTAGAAATTATTTGGGTATTCCTTGAAATACATCCCTATCTAGATACTACAAGTGAATGCGGTTTTAGAAGAGATGTACCTTGGAGTAACAAATCAGATAATGAGTGTCAGACCTAACTCCGTGTAATTTGATACACGAAAATGAGCCTTACTACAAACCTGGTTTGACACTCCTAGGGGATAAACTTTTGATAATTTTTATTTTCTTTACAACCCATTATGAATGATTTTAAAATAAAGATATCCCCAAATAAACCTTTTTTATTATTATGATATTATCTATGCATAAATTTTTCAATTTTTGTTAAGTTTTAATCCATATTTATAATTATACTATGTTTAAAATTTTATTATCTAATCCATTATATGACATTTTTTAGAAATGGAATCTAGAAGGAGGAATTATATCAATACTCAAGAAAATATAGATATTTCACTACTGACGAAGCCAATACATCTGGTATTAGAGAGAAGAAAATTATAGCTATATTAGGGAAACATAATTAGGTTATGAAAAATAACATTTCCAAAAGAAGAAACCTATTCCAACGAGAGAATATCCTATATTATATATCTTTATGTGATAGAATCCCCCATTGTTTAGTGGGACAACTAATCCAATTATAGGTGATAAATAGATTGTGTCTTCGGGGAAGAAATTTTCATCCTTGGGATACAGTGAAATAGAAAAGGTTACACGTGCATTATATTTCCTCAAAAGGTGATGATGATCAATTCTAGACCTTGATCCAAAATACATGGGAGGAATAAGAAATATAAATCATGAAATTTTAAACCTTTAAAGATACATTATTCAATAAATACTTCCCTTGTGATCAATAAATTGAGATGAAGAGGAAGTTCCTTAGATTAATGAAAAATGAAGAAGATAACATTGCAGTTTATGAAGATACCTTTATATGGTTATCTAGGTATGATACATTTTATATATGCAACATGGAGTGTAGGTTTGATTACTTTTTTGAAGGTCTTAAGCCAAGTCTCTAAGGGCATTAGTCTCCCAAATTTTTTCATCATATAATGAAATAGTTTTATGTTACATCAATAAAGAAAAGGAATTTTCTAGAATCAATGTATTTAAGGGAAACAAACAATAATAGGACACTTGAGCACCATGAAAAGGGGAATACATCAAAGAATATTTATAATTTTGAGCTATTTCCATCTTGTAAAAACTATGGGAAAAAACACCCTGGGAAATGCTTTAAGGGGTTGGGAGTTTGTTATAAGTGCGGAGATAGGGGTCTCTAGGATCATGAATGAATGTGAAAGAATTATATCAATGATGTCTAGTTCTATAATTATAAATATAAGGGGAATTATGAAAATTAATGCCACAATCGTCAAGGGAATGTACTATAGAAGAGGACAAGGGGAGATGGCTAAGCTTATGAGATCACAAAATCTTAAGTAGAAGTACAAAATCATATAGTGGAAGGTACATTAATCCTATATTAAAATTTATATCCAATTCCTTATTTTATCCTAGATCAATGCTCTCTTTTATAAATATCCAATGTTACAAGAAAATTAGACCTTTACCTTTTGATTTAACAAGAAAGTTTCTAGTAAAAACTCATATGGTAAGTATCATTGCAATAAAGATGTGTCGGAAAGTCCCAACTATGACACATAAATGTTTTTTATGTACTGACCCTGTTATCATAATTATGGTTGAATTTGATATAATCCTCATTATGGACTAACTCTCAAAATATGATGCAAAAAATTTCTTTCAAGAGTATAGAAATTATAATTTGTGAGATATATGTAGAATACCTCATCTTTAGAGAAGAAGTTTCCTCACCTGATTCTTATCTAGATCCACCCTCAGTAGCTCTACTAAGTGAAGTTATTGTGGAAGGAGAGAAAAAACATGTATTAATGGAGAAGGTAGTCCTCAAATTAAGGATGTGCCTACTATATAGGAATATATTACTATATTTCATGAGGAACTTCATGGACATCCCCAAAACATGAAGTTGAATTTCTCATTGAATTAACCCCGGATTCAAGTCCAACATCAAATAATCCCTATAATATGACCACTATAGAATTAGTGGAGTGAAATAAAAAACTAGATGATTTGGGTAATAAGGGATTTATTCATCCTAGTGTTTCACCGGGGCTACCCATGTTCTTTTTGTTAAGAAGAAGGGCATATCCATGAGGTTGTGCATTTATTATAGGAAAATCAATGCTATTTCAATAAATATCATGTATCCCTTACCTAGTTTTGATTATTTATTTGATTAAATTCACAAAGGCTAATATTTTGAAAATATCTATGTTTGTTATGGATATCACCAATTTTGTCTAAAGAAGGAAGACATTCTGAATATAGATTTTCAGACAAGTTATATACATTATGAGTTTAAGGTAATTCCATTTGGATTGAAAAACAAACCCTTTGTTTTTATGGACCTAATGAATAGAGTTTTCAAGGAATATATTGAAGATTTTGTGGTGGTATTCATTAATGAGATTCTGGTGTATTCCAAAAGTAATGAGGACCACGAGAATCACATACTTATCATTCTTAAGACTCTTAGAAGGGAATAGTAATATGGGGAATTTAGTAAATGTTCTTTATTGATTCAAGAAGTTTCATTTCATGGTCATATTTTCTCCATGTATTGAATATCAGTTGATACTACAATGAAAAGGTAGTTAGAAAACAACCTACACCGATAAACATAACTGAGGTACATAGTTTCATTAGCTCGGTAGGTTATTATCGATGATTTGTTTATAATTTTTCCTAATTAACTATCCCATTAACCAAGTTGACACATAAAGGTGTTATGTTTGTTTGAAAAAAGGAGCGTGAAGAATGATTAGATGAACTAAAGATAATGTTACTCAATGCTCTGATTTTGACTCTACTATCTAGGAGTGATGGGGTTTTCATAGAGCGTGATGAATCCAAGAAGAGACTTGGTTGTATCATAATGAAAAATGATAAAGTTATTCTATATGTATAAAGGCTGTTGAAGACCCATGAATAGAACTATTCATCCCATGATCTTGAGTTAGCAATTGTGATATTTTCTCTGAAAATATGGAGACATTATCTCTATGGTGGAAGATGTATGATATACACAGATCCTAAGAGCCTGAAATACATCTTCTCATATAAATAACTCATTACAAGGAAAAGGTGATGTCCCAAGATACATAAAGATTATGATTTCTCAATACACTACCACTAAGGGATAGCGAATAAGGTAGTATATTCCTTGATTAGGAAGGATCATGGAGTTATAACATAAATGAGGATTGGGAAAGATCCTATATTCCTGGATCTAGTAAAGATGGATATGGGAATTTCAAAGGAAGGGGATAAATCTATCATTTTTCAAATGAATACAAAACTATCTTTATTATAGTGGGTAAATAATTCTCAATCTGATGATGAGAAATTTCAGACGAAAATCAAAGCTGTGAATGAAGGAAAATTAACAAAATTTGTTTGTGAATATGGTGTTCTATAATTTTTAAACAGGCTATGAGTTCCATCTATACATAAGCTAAAAAGGGAGTTTTTGGGAGATTCTCATTACTCAAAATTATTTATACACCACGGTAGTACACAAATGTTTAGGGACATGAAGGAACTTTTTTTTTGGAATAATTTGAATATAGAAATTTCTGATTATGTGCCCAGATGTTTGGTTTGTCAATAAGTGAAAGTTGTGAGGTATCATCCTAAAGGAGTACTACAACCTATTTCTATTCCAATGTGGAAAGGCAATGAAATTACAATTTACTTTGTCAGAGGACTACCAAATACTCCTATAAATAATGTTTCAATATGGGTTATTGTTGATCACCTAACCAAATATGATCAATTTATTTCCATAAAAGAAGGTATACCTCTTGAGTGCCTCATAAGGATCAATATTAATGAAGTTTAAAGACTCCATAGCGCACCTATATCAATTGTTTTTGATTAAGATCCCCAAATTACATCAAAATTGTGGAAGTTTCTTCGAAAGGATCTAGACACTGATCTTCATTTTAGCATTGCCTATTATCCTTAAATTGATGGAAAATATTAAAGAATAATTCAAACAATGAAGGATATATTGAGGTTATTGTCACTCAACTTTCAAGGTATGTGGGATCAGTAGTTACCTTTCGTAGAGTTTTCCGATAATAATAGTTTCTATTCAAGTATTCAAATGGAACCATATAAAGCATTATATATAAAGAGATTTCATACTCTAATGTTTTGGGATGAAGTTGGAGAAAGGAAACTCATAAGACTAAAACATGTTGAAGAGATGGTGAAAAAGGTAAAGGCTATTAACGTTCATATTAAAGAAGCTCAATATGGAAAAAAATTATGCAGATAATAAGAAGAATTATTTAGAGTCCCAAGTGGGTGCTCATGTTTTCTTGAAAGTATATCCATGTAAGCATGTTACCATGTTTAGTAATAAAGGGAAACTGAGTCCCAAGTACTTCAGACCCTTTGAAATTCTTGAAAGGGTTGGAGTTGTTACTTATCATTTGGTAATGATTCCAAATATCTCAAAAGTACATGATGTGTTACATATATCCATGCTAAGGAAGAAAATTCCAGACCCAATGCATGTTCTCATATCTGATGAGATAGAGTTGGAACTTGAACTTTCTTATTTTGAATAACCCATCCAAATTATTGATAATAGAGAACAAGTATTGATGAATCAGATGACTCATCTGGTAAAAGTACTCCAGAGAAATAAAAAAATAAAATAAGTGACATGAGAACCATAGTATTACATGAAGGATAACTACATATATAATATTTTCCTTTTAGAATTTATTTAATTTTGTCGATATCTTTGCAATACCCACAACTCCAGATTTAAAAAAACACAACTTAGTTATTTTTTTCATAGTAAATTAAATTCAAACACTTTTATAGATTTTACATAGTAAATTTATATATTATATATCCAACCAAATTTTTTTACACTCATACAATATTTTTGATAGGATAAGATAAAAACAGACCCAATTTTACGCCTAAATACTATATTTTTGTAAAGGCAATTTTTCCATATTTTAATGGATAACCTATTTTAAATCTAAATTTTGTTACTTTAATATATTTTATATGTAAAAATAAAATTCATCTTTGAAATAAGAACATAAAAATTATCTTATTCTTATTTTGTTTATTTTTCTATGAAGTTTCATTTTTTTAATGAATAGTGAAAATAATGAATTTTAAATCAAACCTTCTTTTTCATCTAATTTATTTATAAGGATAAATTATGTTTATAAATTATTTTAAAGTTTAATTAGACTAATTTTTTTATCAATTAATCCATTTTAGTCCATTCTTATAGATTTCACTTTGAAATCTGATATAAAAACTTAACAAAATGTTGAACGTTTTTACTTTAAAAACCTAAATTGTTGTCCTGTATTCCAAATTAAATTTAAATTTACTTCTTCCAATTATGTGATTTTAATTTGAAAAAATGGATTCTATATTTTTAATAAGAGTAATTTTTAATTTCTAATAAGTTCAACTTGTTTTTTAATAAAATTATTAGTGAAATTAATTAAAATTAATTATAATGCTTAAGAGGGAAATTAGCTTAACAAAGGACTAAACCTTAAAATTATGGCCCAAAATGACCTATAAACTTTTACAAAATCAATTGGATTATTATATTTAGACACTATACTCAATTTTATATAAAGTTTACCACTATTTTATCCACTGGACATGGAAAAAACATGGGTGAAATTACCTTTCCAAAAATTTATAAGAGTGTCACTCCTCCTCCACTATAAAAAGGCATTCATCCCTCCCACTTCCTCACATAAATAAAATAATTTGGATCAAAAATCTCTACCAAAAAATCTCATCAACATCCCTCCCATAAACCTAGAATCCTAACTTTGAGAAGAAATCCATCCAAGGATTCCCTTTGGTGAAAACTAAAAGGATTTACTCAAATAAGAGGTAACATCCTTACTCAAGCTCTTTAGTTTGATTTTTCATTCTCCACCTTATAAAATTTTATTATTACAAGATGATATAATAAATTTGGTATAATAAATATAATTATATGTTTTTATTTTAAGGTTTAGACCTAAAATCACACACACATCTATCTAATGGATAATGAACCTATCGTTTATGTGTACGACAATCTACTACCTCACGAAACGATGATTGTTCATTTTTCCTTTACCACCTCTCATTATGGGAATTATAATGGAGATTTTGTTTATACATGATATTTGTGTAATTATTAATTTCTTTATTATTATTTATTTTTTATATAACACATACCCTTATTATTTCCCTTTTGTGTAAATATGATTACATCGTTTGTGAAAGTGTGGACTACCACCCCCTCAAAGAGATGTGAGTCATTCACACTATACATGGAACATATAAAGAATGTTTTTATTAAACCTATGATAAATATATAACATAAATATAATACTGTAATTACAATATATATATATATACATCATTTTATTTTCATTATTTTAATACAACAAAGAAATTAAAGTAGCGTTCATGCATACGTACGACCTACCGTCTCCATGAATGATGCATTTAATTCCGTATCTCCAAATATTATGAATTATTATAAATAAATATATAATGAATATATATGATATTTAATTTTTTTAATATTATTTAGATGATGTAACCATTATCTAATTAATAATAACACGAAATAATAAGTTAAAACATACTAAAAAACTAGGAGAATAACACCTGAAATAGTGAAAATAATGAAATATTGTTATCAAATGGGTAAGAAGATATTATCAAAAGATAATATATGATAATATAAACATGAATATGGTTATTTAACAATTTATTAACACTCTGAAAACCATTATGTAGGAGATTAAATGTCATTCACAAAGATGTAAATACAAGGTAATATATTTCTTCTAAATTTACATTCTTTTGAGACTTATTTGTTATTATGCACCGATTCCATTTTATGTGGTGCATATACTGACCTTTTATATGTTATATCATGTATATAATTATTATTATGATATTATAAGTTTCATTTAATGTTATTACTTTAAGGGGATTATGATTTCAAATGTTTTGAAGTGGTATAAGACACTTTCGAATGTTTAATGATCGTTTTCCTCAAGAATGTGCTTAATGATCATCTTTGTAATCCCACCTCATTTTGTGATTATTAAATTTATCTTTAAACAATAACTTTATTGTAATAATTTTTCATTGGAAATTACCTAGAATATCTATAGTATCATATGATGTATATTATTATTCTCTAAAGCATATATCATTTTACATACACTGATTACGTGACTATTATTTTTATATCTAAGAAAATATTGATAAATAAATATTCATTATTAAATATGGATATTTTATATGGAATATTTTATATTAATTAAATCAATTATTTGTTATGAATAATGCTTTGGACATGAAATGATATGTGGGTCCCAAAATATTTATATCCCCTCGATGCATCGACATATTCTCAAAAGACGAATAAGTTGGCCAAATTAATATGGTTTCTACCTATATTTTTAAACCGTCTTGTGAAAGATCATGATAGTATAGGTTTTAATGTTCCAAATACCTAATTTACAATAATTAATCATTTTCAATGATATTTTAGTTATCATTGTTATTATCCATGAGGTTTTCATATGATAAAATCTATGTTTTCATTCTATTATCAATTTATTGAATAAATGAAATGTGTTTTAGTTTCTTACCTTTCCATATTGATTTTTCATTATACAATTATTTTAATGTAATGTGTTATTAGTTATTTACCTTTATTTGTTTATTATTTTCTTCAATATATTATTGCTTCCACTTTACTTAATCTTACTAAGAATATTTTCTCACCCTTATTATGTTCCCTTTCCAGAGGTTATAAAGAAGAAAACATTGAATAATATTTCAAGGATGCAGTTCATTTAATTTTATTATATATATTATTTTATTTTATTTTCCCAATGTATTATGGTATCATGTATGAAATCTGGCTTTCTAAAACTGCTAAACTGATAGATCCTTTAGGATTTGATTCCTTGTAGTCATGCCAATGTAATAAAACAATGCACTGACTTTGGGCTTCTGGGGTTGGGGCATTACATAAAACATGTTTTAAAATTAATTTTAGATACTTTCTTTACCTTATATCCCCTAAAAGTAATTATTTCACACTTTTGGTGTAATTAACCCTTGAATAGTGTCATTCCATCATTGAAAAAGCAATGATTAATTACAAAAATCCCATTTTCTTCACTTATAACACAAGATCACTTCCACAACATTTATACACCCATCAAAAATCCTTATATTGAATTTAATTCTTACCTAGAATTATCTCATTTATCTATCCACATCCTTTAAGCCTTATTCTTTCGAAAATACCAAGCTAATGCTCTTTAAGTTGTTACCTAAGGGAGAACATCCAAAGGAAGATGTAATGTTCTCAAAAAAGCTCTATTAATTATTTTCATATTATACCCTCTAAAATATATTTTATACACAAAAATATGATAACATAAGTAATATTAATATTATAAAATTTTATTATATTATTGAAATTTACGCTTTCTACCTTCCACTAAAACCATTCAAAAATAATAAGGTGTCCTCATACGTACATGTGGACTATCTCCTCCATGAATAGTGTGATTAATTTTTCTTTACCAAATTTCATGAATATTTCTAAAATACTATTTAAAGGATTAATATATTATTTATAAAATTATTTAGATTCTAAAATTACAAATAATTCATTATCTTCCTTATAATATAAGGAAAAATAACATGTCGCTCGTACGTACGTGCAGACTATTGCCTCCATGAAAGTGATGTATTTAATTTTTCACTCAATAATTTTATTATGTGTTCAAGTATTTTAAAATATGATTAACCAACTTAAATAAATATAAATAATAATATTATAATTCAATAAAAATTATATTATTACAAAATTATCACCTTCTTAACTATACTCAACCATAGATTATAACTTGTTCTTTTTTTGGTCGGTTTAACCACCTATGTTAACAATGAATTAAATTTATATCATGAATGAATATGTAAAAATAAATATTGGATTTATTAGGAATTAATGATAGAATAATTTTTTGTTTGTGTTTTTTTAATTTTCATATTAATATTTAATATATTAGTAAGATAACAACTATCGTTCTTTAAAAATTATTGAAACAAGTACGTCACCAAATTTATCATCATGAATCATAAATAAAATACCCATGAAATGAAATTAATGAATTATAAATCAATATAAAATAGACATTAAATTACCTATAATGATATTAAAATTATTAAAATTGGATCTATAAACAACAATCTACACAACCATTATGAAAATAGTATTAAACAAACAATCGAAGCTAATAACAACCGATGATGAAAATGAAATATTTATAACTAATATATTTGTAATAAATGATTATAAATTAGTTTTATAAAAGTTTATATTATTTAATAAATGTTTTAAATAGGTTATTAAGATAATTATTTTTGTTATATATAATGGTAAAGAATGTCCAGATAAGCCAGATTAAAGGTAACGATGTTTCATCTCATTTTCCTTTCTTTGAGGCATGTTTTGTTTATGAAACTAACTTCATTTAAAAGGTATGAATATTTCTTATTATATATATCATATTATTAATTATATATTATTCATGGTTTTTGAATATCAATTTCAAGACCTCTTTTTCTGGGGTTTTTTATTAAACCATTTCTTAAGAGGTAAACGATATTGATAACTCAAAAATTCAATATTTGAGTTATGATATTTCTTCTAGAACTTCATTCTTTCATGATTGGGATATTTGACCATAAAAATTTATTATATATTATTTTCTCTTCATATTTGAAGAAAATTAATTTTTTAATTCAAATCTATTTCCATGATGAAATGATTTCTCATAAAATTATAAAATCGTTAAGAATAATTATTATCCTTAACAAGCAGGACCCTTTTCCTATCTATATATGTTTATATTCCTTCCAATGTTCCCCTTTATATTTTTAAACCCAATTATTATTTTTCTAATATGACCATAATATTTCCATTCCACTATTTTTAATAGGATATTTTTACAATTTTTATAATGTGATATTATAAAAAAGTAATTTTAAAATATTAATAATAATTTTCCATCCTACAAAATTTAATGTTTTATCTTCCCCTCCACATTATTTTTTGATAAAAATTATATATTTTAAAGATATATTATTTTTAGTTCCATTTTTTAAAGTAAAATTTATCCAAAATTTTCAATTAAACTTTTCAAAAATGAATTTTGAATATGATCCACAACTTTTTCTTTTATTACAATGTTAATTTTTTTTTCTAAAAATACATAAATGGGTTTTCTTCCATTTTCATATTTATTGATAAAGGATTTATGTTTGTTTGAAATAATTTTTTATGAATCACCCTATAAATTGTATTATGAAATAATATTTTGGGATGATTAAATTATGGGTAGCTATTGATTATATTCTTGTAGTTAATTTTGGTGATACCTTCTGAAAATGTTATATTTGGTTTAGATGAGTTCTTTATGATATGAAGAATAATATTTTTCTAGTTTAATTCATATGAATGTAAGATTTATAGTAGGGGTCATATATTTATACTGGCTAAATTGGTTAATTATTTTTATCTCAGGATATAATGACTTTATGTGTGAGTGTAATTGTAATTACCTATGCTCTCAAAGACTATATGTGAGTGTGATTATGATAAACTACGACCCAAAAGACTGCGTGTGAGTGTAATTGTAGTAATTTATTCACACAAAGACTTTATATAAGTATAATTATGGTAATATATTCTCAAAATGACTATGAAAGAGTGAATTATGGTTAGATATTCTCATAAAGACTATGCTCTGTCATAATTGTGAATGGTTATATTCAAAATGTTATGATTTCTTATGACACTTATGTTTTACTATATTTTTATTTTATATTACTATGATAAATCTATAGGGATCATGTTTATTATCTCACCCTATTATTCCATGGAATATTATTGATCATTTGAGATTATATATCTTTGTATTATTTGGAAAAATCTTATTGGTTTATGTTATTTTTAATAATTTATTTCTCCCCTACTTATATTCTTATATTGTAACTCGGACTTCGGCATGTCAATAGAATATTTTTTGTCTATATTATATCATAAGTGGTCCTTGATCACAATATTTGGTGTGGGGTTTTTGGTACTTCAATCCTTTAAATTCTTTGTTAGGACCTGTATCATATCCACACTAACAATGATCTCTAAATTTAATCAGAGATCTTTTAACAAACATTTGTTCTTAGAAGGGGAATTTATTTTAACATGAGTTGTAGAGGCATGGACCTATCAAAACTATTGATTTCTATTTTTCTAATGGTCTATGGATTTACATAATGGGTAGGATCATATTATGATAATGAGATTGTGTGTTGGATTTATTGACAATAACTATTGTATTTATTGACAAATACATGAGAGATGATATTAGAAGACATGGTGACAAAGATGAAGAAGATGTTGGTTACCATACCACATGAAAACCAAATTAGGGTTATAGATAGATAACTGTGATATACATGTTATTGGATTTTAAAGATGATCATGTCATATTTTACAAGGAACTAGTGAAGAAAAAACTATAAATAATTAAGACCCATTGATATCATTAATGTCAAGGGAATGGAATGTGATGAATTTGTGAAATATATATATATATATATATTAGGTTCTTGGGGATACAATTACATTAAACACACACACACATACCGCACACACATGCTAGAAAGGTAGGCCATATCCCCCCAAGGGATAACCCACCCATCAAGCCTTATTTATTTAGTACATGGCCCGATGGCCCAGGGGACATGATGCCCATTACATGGCCCAAAGGCCCAAAAATTGGGCCAAATTTCCATGTTAAGCTTATGAATACATCAATTTTGCATCACTGCCTACATGCATCATGTTGGAATCACCGCCTTCTAGAAGAAATTCGCTCCCACTCAGATTTGAACTCTGGTCTAAAGAAAAATTACAGGGATCCTTTACCACTCGAGCAAACCACCAACTTCAATATAAAGATATATCTAACTTTAGAGGTTATAAATTATATTATTCAAGTATATTATGTATTTTTAAGAGGTTATAGTATGTTTGATGTTGTTTGGAGAATGTTGGGATGAAATCTAAAAATGTTTAGTGCTAATAAAATTATGTCTAAAAATTGGTACAATATTAAACATGTGAGGGTAATACTAATATGTAAGGGAAAGGTTTGAAATATGGTAAATTATTTTATGTGTAATTGTTATTGTGTTTTTACCTATAATGCATAATTTTTTCTCTGACATGTAATGGTTACTCTAAAAAAATGTAAAAGAATTTGATACATTAGGATTTACCTACATGATACGTAAGGGTTGATCCTCATGATACATAAGAGATAATATTACTTATATATAAGGGTTGATCTAGATTATATATAAATTTTATCATACCACATTATGTTATGATCAATTTTTACACCAAAATTATCGAGGTATGTGTAAGAAGTTTCTTTTTGAAACAATGGGATATGTAAGGGAAACTTAACTAGAAATCTTGATACATAAGTATAATCATTTTTCCATTATACTAAGACATTATGGTTATTTTATGTGAGGTTTGAATATAGTAGATTGAAAAATATCTATATTGGGGCAGGATCCCATTATTTTATTCATGAGATATTGTTTCACACTACAAAAAGTTTAGGGATCGAGAAGAGTTATTTAATCAAGTTGAAATATTCAAAAGAGTTAAGTATGATATTTTTTGTGGATTTTATAGATCTGATGGTTGATAGAGCATCATTATATGAAAGTTTATTTCATGAAATGATTATGTTGAGGAAGTAGAATACCACATCATAGTAGATAAGGTCAAGTAAAACATTGGCTAGAGTTGAGGCATGTTATTCTACTATACATAGTATGAAACTATGAGTTGAATATTTTCTAAATATCTATAATATTCGATTGAAATTTAAAATTATGAGATGTGGTATGAAATTTAGGGAGTTTATAAGAACCAAATTTGATTACATTGAAAATATATAAATGTGTGGGAGATATTCCATGATCATGGTGAAGATAATTGATCCCAACCATTGAATCAATAGTTCGATACTTGAATAATATTTATAAAGATACATATAGAAATTATAGAAAATGAAATCCTAAAATTATTGATATATATAAAGAGGGATTTTCATAGTGTACGTAATTTTCATATTTGGTTCTTATAGAGAATAAATGAAATAATAACTATTTCTATTATTATATTTGGGTGTTGATGATGTAGTGAAATAAGATAACTATAGTGTGGGATTATATTTTTTTGGAGGAAGAAGTTCCACTGATATGATCATGTGTGATAAAACTAATTTTATCTCACATTGAGTATTCATTCTCATTAATCCTTATATAATTGTAATTTCCATGAACCTTGTCTACACTGGAGAATAAAATTTGGTGTTATGATGTAAGGAGAGTCACATGTTGAACATGAACAATCCTTCATGTCTATAAACTATTGAAGAGACACCCACATCTATTAAATAACTTTTCCTTCACAAAATTAGTGTATAGAAGAGAAGAGTATATAGTGGACCTTATATCAATAGTGATACTTATAGAAGACTTATAAGGGAAGCGTACCTTGTAATGGAATGACTATGACCTAAAAGTTGTTTTAACCAAATGGTGTGATAATTTATTTTATTACATTGACACACTATTTTTTGTATGATATATGGATTACCACTTAGTGGTGAACCAAGTAAATTCCTTATATACATGTTTATTACATTCATGTATATGTGTTTGATATTAAATGACATCATAGAAAAGATAAAATTAGATATGATATATTACTTCCAATAATAAGACAAGGTTCATATGTGAAAAGAGAGTTCAAAAGAAAAGTTTTAATTAGGTGATCACTCTGATTCATCCCCCCTTTATGAGTTCATACATTTATCTTTCTCAAAAAAAGTGGAATCAGGAACGAAATTTTTTAGATTTCTGTTCAATCTCCAAAAAATGAATTTTTTTAAACATATGGAATAAATGATGAGGTCTTCTATTTTTAATTGCACAAACAATATTATCTAGAAGAAAGGGATGTTTATTTTTTTGTCGGATTGTGGAAAAGATACCATAGAGTACATACTTTGAGATGATTATTTAATAATTATTGGCGAAGGGGTTCATGATATAGAAAATAATATCTTTATTAGGTTGAAAAACAATAAGGTATACAATAAAAACTCTCATTGTGATACTTTTTATATGTGTAAAACTTTATAAATTACTCATATAGGACCTAAAGAAGTTATGAATGTTTTAAATTTACCCTAAAAATATTATTGAAAATCTAGTTTTTATATGTTTCAACTGAATATATATAGATAATGATTCGTAATTTTAAAAGGAAATAAGAGAAGGAATAACAAGAGAAATCTTGAAAGGATGGACCTTCCAATAAATTTGACCGATTATGAATTTATTTATAAATATAATTCTAATATTGTTTTGGAATATTCAATAAAATATATAATTTTAGATTCCCTTAGAGAATTCATAAATGATGGTGATTCTATGAAAGAAGCGGAAATGATATCAAGTTGGAAATTTAAAAAGTGTACTTTCAATAACCAATATAAGATCCAATACTTACATGAAAATGTGGATCAATGTGAAATCACCTATAGAGTGGTATGCTAATTATAGACTTGGTTTTGTAAAATTAGATATTTAAAGATAAAAATGGAATTTAATGAAGAAATTATGAAAATGGGTTTTGAAAATAATAAACAAAGTGATATACTTGAACAACATTCCCATGAATTGGAATGATAAATAGATAAAAAAGAAGTTGAAATATCATATTACCCCTCTCAAAACACAACTTGAATATAGGATAAAATCTATAAGATATTTTGGATCAAAGATGTTGGATATGGATACCCATTTTATGGATAAGTATTTAAATATCAAATATCTTTATGAGAGGTTAAAATATATACTTAATATACAAATGTTTCTCCCACTAAAGCATTAAAAAGTGGACAGAGTAATCACCCAAATCTATAACAAGTGAACAAATTTATGGTTCTTAATAAATATAGATTTTAATACTCTCAAAGGAAGGTGTATATGAGATTATATGTTTTTTAATATTGGGAAAAAATATGACTGTGTGTCTAGAATACCAAAGGCTCAAAAGTGGAATAAAATATTTTGTGAGAAAAAATCAATTGAGGAATGACTACATAAGGTATAAATATAATATAAAATGGTTTTCATGTGATAAAAGTGTACATATGGAAAATAATTTCACCAAGATAATTTATTTATACTTAAATAGAAGAACCTAAATTCTCATATCAATGGGGAGATGTAATAGAAAAGAAGAAGAATCTATTTTATTAAAAAACAAATTCACTAGTTTGAGGGAATGTGAATATGTAAAGAAATTAATGGTTCCCTAAGTGTAAATGATGATATATCCACTAATTATATCATGGAAATAATACAAAAAAATATATAAGTATAAGGGATCTTCCACATCTATGAAAAGAAATTATGGTCATGTGAGGAAAGAGTAGAGATGAATTTAATGGCCATTGAATAGAAACATGAGGCATGATTAAGTGGTTTCCTAAACATTTCCATGAGGAAATATGTAAAGATAGATAGATATTCCCTCCTGTAGTGGATATAGATTTTTTTAGAATTTAATAAAAATGAAACAGTGGAGAAACTTTTCACAAGTGGGATTATACTAAAAAAGATGCTTTATCTCATTCCAATAAAGGATAATTATAAATAAATCATTCAAAATAATCTTTTTATAAGTTCTATTAACCATAAGAGAACCACAATGAAGGCTTTGAAGTAAGTTAGAATAAAATTGTTGGTTCACCAAGAACAAAAACATTTATTAACTTGATCATATCATGAAGTACCCATCTCTCCATGTATTTTAATGTTTTTAACTATTGTTTGAAGTGCTGAATATTTTAAGGGGAGATATGATTCATGAGGTGTAATTGTGGTGAAAGGAGATAAGTAAAAATAGTAGGGTAAATGTTATTATAGTTAAAAATTGTTATCATACTTAAAAAAGTTTCAAATGTTATCAATTACGTATATGAAAAACAATTTTTTTTATAAATAACCATTTTATTTGAGATACGAATCATAAATTTAAAGTTATGATGAATAAGTTAAAATTATGTAGATCACAATAAAGGATTAATGCGGTGTCAAAAAATTATATGAAATATCTAGTCATTTCAAGACAACACTGGTGATCAACAACTGATTTCATTCTATATCTCAGTTTTCATCTAACCACCAAAAAGAAGTAAAATAAAAATCAAAATAATAAGCAAAAACATTCATGCAATTTAGGTTTATTTTTTCATTTTCTAAAAATATCGTATCAACTTATTTTCAATCATGATACCAAAAGCTTCTGGGAAGAAATTATTCATGAAAACAAGAGGCTTTCCCATATTGAAAATTATCTTAATACTTGGTTCTAAGAAATAAAGACGTTTAAGGGGAAATAGTGATGAGTATTGAAGTTTTTTTAGCCTTATCTGAGATTGAATAATCCATGTGAATAAAGGATGTACATGGATATAAAGTTGTATAAAAAGTTTATTATAATAAAGTGGTATTAGTTGGTTCAACTTGTGTTATGACTCACAAACTTTGTACATTATTGTGTATTCATTAATTTTCTTTGATTGGTGTGGTTGTGATAAAAGGAATAATTATTGATGGAATTAAAATCCTAATATACACTAGATTATGAAAGCAAGTGAGTTGATGGATATTTTTGAAATAATTTAGCTATAAAATTGTTTTCTACACCAATTTTTATCTTATTAGGCTTAGATCATTTTTTAATTAATCATTGTTAAGTTTTAAATTCACTAGATGAAAATATTTGTGTAAAATGAAGCTAGAGAGAAGAAGTTTTTTGAAACATTAATGAAGAAAATATAATTTTTTTTTCAATCAATGGTATCAAAATTGAAGTGAAAAAATTGGAGTTACACCAGTGGTAATAGGTCTAAAGGATTGACCAATAAGTGGTTGAGGGTGAACATAATGGTTATAAGGTGCTAAACAGATCCACAAGTTCAAAACTCAAAGCTATTTTTAGGAGTTTATGTGAATCAACTTCACTGTACAATGATTTTTTAGAGAACATAGATAATATCTAAATCCGTTTTTTTAATAAAGTGGAGTATATCTTAGAAAATATTCCCAAGTGTTTCAATAACAAAAAGGGTAAAATGAGAAGATAAATCTGGAAGTATGAAGACCCTTTGTATTTTAATGTCAAAGGGGAGTGAGTAGAATTCAACATAAATATATACATTTTTTTAATTCTTTTAGAGTTAAAACTGAAGTTGTATTTATTTTAGTATTGTTAAAAAATCCAAAGGGGGAATGCTTCAGCTATAAGTTTGTGTGATAGTTATTTTGATAATATATGTTTGATTTTTTCCAAAGTACATAAAATATGATATTATAAGACATGGTGACATGAATGAAGAAGATTTTGGTTACTATAGTAATGGGAACCACATTTGGGTTGATGATGCATAACAATGGAATACATGGAATTGGATATTAAGTATAATCATGTCTTATCTGGGTGGGGGGGTAGTGAAGGTACAATTGTAAATAATAAAGTCACCTTGATATCAATATATACCAAGGATAAGGCTTGTGAAACATTTTATAGGATATTATTTTTTTGAGTGTGAAGGTATATTGGGATTTTATATGTTATAATTGAGCTTATTCAAACATAATTTGTATTTTAAAGAGGTTTGAATAGGTTTGAATATGTCTGTAGAAGGCTAAGATGGTGCTTGAGAATATTTAGTGGTGTGTATATTGGGTCTGAAAAATTGGTAAAGTACTCAATACATAAGAATAATACTGATATATAAAATTAATGAAATAAAAATGTTAAAGTATTTGATACATAAGGAATTCTAGAATTTTCCCTATAATATATCATGGTAACTATGATATGTAAGGGTCTCTCTCTGAAAAATGGTAAAGTATTTGACATGTAAGGGTTGATTTGATTGATATGTATGGGTTGATCTACATGATACATAAGGGTTGGTTTGTACGGTATGTATGTATTGATCTTAATTATATGTAAAGGTTTCCATTCAATTTTATACAATTCACATGTGTTACACAAAAAATAAAAATGCATACGTAAGAGTAAGCATGTGACATAAACAAATGTGTAAGGGTAACTCAACTGAAAACCTTTATATATAAGGGTAATCCATTTACCATCATGCTATACAATATAGGTTTCACTATGTGATGTGATAATGTTGAAAAAGGACTAAATATCTATATTGTAAGAGGATCCATGGGTTTTCTCTATGAGGGAGTGTGGCAGACCACGATAGGTTTGAGGATTGAGAAGAGTTGGTGGATCATTCTGTAATATTCAGATGAATTAAATATAAGATATTATATGTATTTTAAGGATATATTTATAGACTAATAATCACACTATGATAAAGTGTATCACTATATGATCCAGATGATTAATCAGAAGAGTATGCTATATTTGAGAAAGTCACACTACTGAATGGATGGAGGTGAGGCATGAAAAACCATGATTCATGGTATTATGCAGTGAACATGAGATTTAAAGAATGTATAAGATATTATAATGAAATCTAAAATAATGAAACATATAATGAAATTTTGGGAGTTAACTCAACCGAATTGGACAAATTTTACCACATCTAAATGTGTTGGATAGATGACATGGTCATGGTTAAGAGAATTGATCCCAACCACTAAATCAAGTGTTAGAGATATAAAGAAACTTTATAAAACTATTTATAATAGTTCTGGAAAAAATAAATCCCAAATATATTGATATATCAAGTTAAAAGAGGATGGATGGAGGTGATACCCAGTTTGATTTATTTCTATATATAGTTCTTGGATAGAAGAAGAAAAAAATAAAAAAATAGATCCACTAATATATTCAATTGTTAACGAAGTAGAAAGATAAGATAATTATTGTGTCAAATTGTCTTAATATATAAAAAAAGTTTTTTTATTCTTTTCATATGGTTACAAATTATTGAAACTCATATTGAGTAGCCATTTTCATTAGTTCATGTATAATTGGAAGATAAATGAACATGGATTATAATGAAGTATCAAATTTAGAGTTATAATGTGAGCAAAGTCACATGCTAAAAACAAATAGACCTTCAGGTCTATAAACTATTAAAGATATCCTCACATATATAAACTAACCTCCCCATCACCAAATAATTTAATGGAGGATAATAATTTGGAGTATCCCTTGGTTCAATAGTGAATCTTTCCTAATCTTTATAATGGAAGTGTGCCTCAGTATAGTGTGAATGTGACTTAAAATTTGTATCCACTGAACAATGCATGATAGTGGATTTTGGTACACCAATACCTTGATGTATGTATTTTACATGGACTATACCATGTTGGTGAACCAAATAAAAACATTATGTGCTTGTGCATTACATTTCTATATACATGTTTGATATTTAGTGTGATCATCAATGAGAGAAAGTGATATTGAGCATGTTTCTCCAAACAATAGGAAAAGATCCATATGGTCAATAGGACTTTAAAAGAAATGTATTAACTATGTGTGAACCCTAATTCACCCACCCTCTCAGGGTATGTACATTCAATTTAGTCCCCATAGAACAGATAGTGGTGTTTTGGGGGAAACTATTAGGATTTTTACAATTAGGTTATCTTCAAGAGCATAGGATATACCTTGGGATGGTTTATACATGTTGATATGGATACCCTTATGATAAAACACATGGTTGATGAAAGTATTTTTGATTATTTTGAACTCTAAACTCCATTTAAATATCACAATTTTCTTCAAGTAGGTACCACAATATCTTGGTGAAATAAATCACCTCTTCAAAAGGGTTCGATACTATAATGAATACCATATTAACAGGAATATTATTACTTCACGAGAAAAGATATCTCTCAATTAACAGGTGGTGTTGGTAAACTTATTATAGAAAATGGACTGGTTTAGTAGAGCTTCCACAAACAATTCATGTCTCTAGTCCCTATATAGTGATGAAGAATCTCCCTCATGTTCTAGATATTATTCAATCTATAAAAAATTTATAGGTTGCTATAACTTATCAAGAGGAAACTTAATGTAGTAAATATGGATGGTCAAATATAGTGCCAAGTAACCTTTTGGATCCTTTATAATATGTTTATAAGACCACACCCCTCCCACCCTAATAGGTATTTTCACAATGGTTTTATATACTAGAAATTTTTTAAATTGCTCATATAGTTTTGAGGAGCCTCCCTCATCTTTAAAGGGTCACTATAGTAGGGTAGATCCTTTTAATTTTCGAAAATATTCTTATGCTAACCCATTATCTTCTATCCAAGGAGATTTGGGTGCATCTAGTGATAACTCTTTCATTTCACTATTTTTAATAGTAGAGGAACCTCAAGTATCACCTTATCTAAAAAGTAGACATATTAAAAATGAAAGTTCAATTAGTCTTGAATTGGTTGAAGTTTCCACTAAAGAAAAGTATAAGTATCATATAGTAGGTGTACCCCTATACCCAAGGGGATTAAATCCAATACCCCCAATTCCCACATTCCTAATCAGATATATACTCTATATTATTTATAATTATAGGGTACTATGATCCCTAGTGAAATATGAATTTGTATCAACTAAATTTAAACACTCCCATGTCTATCTACCAACTATACCGACACCTAAACATAATTTGAGAACAATCCAAGAGTTTATTCCCAAGCTATATGTTATAAACTTCTTAAATTAAATTCCAACCAATGATCACATTTGGATATTTTTTAAGGAAATCCTAATAGTGGAGATCATCAACTCCTCCCTTCAACTTATTATCATCATAGTTTTTTATATCTCCCAACCAGTTTACATATCATTTTTTATGAAAAATGTGATGTGGTGGAATGTGATTTTGTTTTAAAAACCCTGTATTATTTTAATCAGGGATCCCATGTTTAGTTAATCAGATTTTATTTCAATACCATTCTCAAATAGTTCATGAAAAAAGCATATTTCTGTTACTCTAGAAAACACATGCATGATTTCCATGTTTTTTTTCTAACAGAAAACTCTTGAACCTATGATACTTGGGTGATCAATACACCATGTGAAATAATAAACAAGGTGGATGATGGATATGGAGTCTTATGGTTTGGTTCCTCACTAATCATTAAGAGATTTATAGTTTCTTTTATTCCCCTTTCACCCACATAATATGATCATTGTCAAACCACTCACCCCTATTTCTTAAGTTAGACAACTATAGTGTTAAAACCCCTTGGTTTTACTTCTCTTGTGTTTGGATCTAGAAATAATGCTTCATACATGTTGTCTAATGATAATGGGAAATACCAATTCAAGGGAAAACATGGGATATTATACATAAAAAACTCAAATTTTTTGAGATAAGATCTTTCATAATGGGTAAAAATTTGAGATAACAATCATTAATTCATCGAATATTTGGAGAATAAAATTTAATTAGATTAAATAAATTTTTAAATACTCCTGGAATGATGAATTTTTTTTGGAGAAAAGTTACTTTATAGATAGACTACATGAGGATGAAATAATGGAATGGGAAAGGTCTACAAAACTATAGCTAAAATAAGAAGAAAATAAATATCCTATTTATATACATGCATTAATGGAATAATTTTTTTTGGGAAACTAAATTTTTAGCTCCAATATGGACCCCAAATTAGTGATATCAGTATTATAGTCCCTTTATCTATTGAACATCTCTCTAAATTTCTCGCTATGTTGTGGAATGATACATATGGATACCTTAAGGATGATGATACTGAATCTTCCATTAATTTTATCCATAATTAAATTGATGATCAAAATAGTGTTCATCCTAAATACATTTCCAATGAGGAGGAGATACTAGAGGAAGATAGTTGTTTGAATTTGAATATTTCCCAAGGATCAAATGGTTTTTCAAGAGGATTATATACAGTTTCATGGGATTTCACCAAGAAGTATCTCACCAATGTTATTTAGAACTACTTTAATGGTGGATCCATTCTCGAAGCTTCATGTTCAACATCCTTAATCCCCATCCCTAAGTGAAGAAACCATGATCCCTCATCCTGTTTTATCCTATTACTATGTGAAACTTATCCAGTAAAATACTTATAATCATCAGTGAAAGTGTCACACAACTTCTTCCCATCCTATTTTTAGAGGAGAAACATGGGTTTATAAATAGAATAAGTATCCAATGTGACATCGGGTTAGCTTGGGAGATGAAAAATGATATTAATAAGATAATTCTGGGAATTAATATTATACTAAAATGTGAAATGGATAAATTAAAGAATTTATCAAAATCGATATTTATATTGAAGGTTACATGGTAATGTGGGTTTTATAAGTGGTTCTGTGACATGTGTTTACATTATTTCTCCTCTATGTGGTTCTTTTTCAATTTATGGGATTAAAATTTTACTTATTTATGCCCACAAAGACAAGGAAATCAATTATATTATATATTATTAATACTAGAATAAAATTTAATTCAAATAAACCTCAACTATCCAATCTCTTATAGATATTTAATCCATTTTAGAGGTAGGTATTGACACATACCAAACCTATAATGCTAGATGTAGTGATAAAAATATAAACTTTACACACATACTCTGATACCAAATAATATAACAAAAAAAATTACACCATTTTACATGATTATCCATTAGATATTATAATATATAAAACCCCTAGAACCTAAGGGTTTAGTGTCCTTGTATATTAGCTATGTAAATTATTTATTACAAATTTTAACATTAAAATATCAAAAAAAGTTTTCCAGACAAGATTTATTTAAAGACATATTCCTATATATAAATTCTTGGGGGGAAATGGGGAAACATAAGAAAGAAGTGATATAAAATTATTAGTAAGGGGAATTAAAATACCATTGAGACATAAATGAGTTATCATTAGTTTATAAAAAAGTTAGTGTCATGAACATGGAAGAAATTGAATGATTACCAGAATAAGATCATGGAATCATAAGAAGTGATCCCAATGAATGAAAAAATATTCATAGTTCAAGGAATGGAAGCCTTAAGGATGAACCTAAAGACAAAAAAATATATAATTAAAATAAGAAGAAGAAATCATAGGTAAATATTCTAGATCCATTGAGTCATAAATTAGAAAAATTGAATAACCATAGTAAGTTAAACATTTTTCAAGGCTGTCTAAAAATACCATAATCACAATGGTCAAGTATATTTATCAAGACCATCATAAAATATGTCAAGGATCTATATCTAGACCTTCATAACATATGTTAAGTATCTCTACCATGATGATCGTCGCATATGTCATTGATCACTTCCAAGACCATCATCACATATGATAAGGTTCTCTATCAAGTTTATCATCATATATACACCAAGTTAACTATATCATTTCCATGCATAAGAAAATTGAAAAATATAATAGAATTTTTCCCATGCATAACATAGTGAACAAAGGAAACTACATAATTTCCATGAATAACATAGTTTATTAGGATAGAATTTCAAATCTCATAACTTAGTGGACTGGGATAACCTTTTATGTCCCATAACACAACATCTTATGGGATATAAAATTTACCCAATGCATTGGAGGACTATATAATTATAGACCCACTTATCACATAACAATAAACCATATATATGGGTAGCACGTAAAATCAATCATATACCAAAACTTTAATAACCATATAAATTATATGATTCATATAAAATAATTCAAAAGGCAAAAAATATCAATAGAATGGTAGTGCATGATACCATCAATATATCAATATTAGGATTAAACATCAATAATCAACTTACAAGGTTTCCTGTATAATATAAAATAATTCACAATCATATAAATATTTTTACCTAGTTAATTGATAGTTATGATTATCTAATACAATATCCATCAAATAAAAAGAAATAATTATAGGGTACCTCCAATGGAAAGGCATTGGTAGAATGGTTTTCTTGATATAACTATATTGATAAGGAAATAAAAAAATATAGTTATGGGTTAATACTATTGTAAATATTTCATTTCCTATTTATTATTGATACATAGGAATTTGAGTAATTCATCATCAAATTATTTCACGATAGTAATTGATTATGAAAAATATATAATGAGAGGAATTATAGGGAAAATAATATTGATATATATGAAATTTATTTGTGAGGAAGGTAAGAAAACATTTTCTTAGATTCTATGTAATTTTAAAATATTCAAAGGTATGTAAAAGATTTGGTTCAATATTATTTACATTAAATGAAATTAGGATAAGAATATTTCAATAAAATTTGTTTTAAATATGTTTAAAACTTATTATGATTTCATTAAAAAGGATCCTTTATTAGAATGAGATGAAAATTCAAGTGAAATTATAAAAATAGTTCTTTTAACATTTTAGTAAGTTTGTAGTAAAAACATTTCATGTCACTTTCAAAATCATATTCAAAGGGTGAAAATAAATATTTTAGAAAATTATTTTAAAAACAATCCCCAATAATAAAACATTAAAAAAATAATTAATGGTAATGTTAATGAAACATGGAGTGAATGATACAAAAATATATATGAAAGTTGAAAGAAATACCTTTTCAGGATTCATAACGGTTTTTAGGAAATAAATATCAATAAAAGAATTATAAAAATATCTATTTTAATATAGATAAAGAGAAAACTGAATGTTATATAATATAATAAATATTTAACATTCAAAATAAATATAATAAAACATTTAAGATAAGAAATAATATATATTTAGCGAGAAAAATACCATAAATAGAATGTGACCGTGTTTCCATTATAATGATAATTCTTTATAAATTAAAATAAAATAAAAAAATTATTTTGGAAATGAAATTTATTCTCCGAATAAATAAAAGGAAAATATGGAATAAGATAGAGAAATTACATAATATATCAAACTTAAAAGAGAATATTCATATACGAAAGTGAATGACTCAATGAAAATAGATTGAGTAAAAAAACCTTATGAATTTATTAATGTATGAATATTAAGGAAATCATAGATATATCATGAAATAGACATTTAAATTTCATGAATAAAAATTTATTTATGGTAAAACAAGTCAATGGGGGAAGTAAGTACACCATGTCAAAGAAGAGTACAAGGATAATTAAAATTGTGCCTCAATAAATGGAAATCAAGATAAAGAATCCCTTACCTTGGATTCCCAATTTTTTAGATGTGATCTAACACAATTGATTTAATAACTTATTTTCATAATGAGTTTCTTCATAAAGACATTTTTAGGCCTTTTTATTGAGACTAGAAGATACCAAAAAAATAAAATGAATTTAGGAGAGGAAATTTGGGTAGTGATTCTATTGAAAATCAATGTATGGAAGTGGTTTGGAGTCAGTTAAATAAATATCCTTTAATAGGTTAAAATTTAGGTCATTTTATATTAAAATTGAGTTAGGTGAAGGGTAAAGGTTGAATCATGTGGAATTTAGGTGTGTTAGGTAAGAAAATTATGACATCCCTATCCCAACTCACTCCATAGTAGTCATACTGGAGTACCACGTGGACTCAGGTTTGCCTCCTCATATGCCATATGTTAGTGACTATCCATTATGTTATATGGTAATATTATTGGAAGAATATACCCTCATATCAATGTAATAAATAATGGTATAAATAATGATAATAAAATAAATTATGATTAATAACAAACAAAAACATCGTAGAAAGTGAAAATAAATAGTATACACAACCCATTACATATCTAATTGAATGGTGTACATGTCAGATATGTCATCCATGCCAATTAATCATCCCTCATGGATGAAGTATATACATAAAAAAACTAAAAATAAAACAATGAGAAAATATAAAAAATAAGTACAAGGACTTAATTCAGTACAATTTCACATGAACTATCCAATAATACCAGATCTACCATCAGTCATAAGGAATTTTCCCCTTCTCATGCCCTATAACCAGAAAGTTCACTTAGGTTTCTTTGATTTCTTAATTATGGTGTGAGTATAACTTAACTGGTCACCACCAATGGTGTCTATGAATATATACAGTATGAAATAAAGTGCATGTTGATCTTCTATAGTAAATATATGAAAGTTAAATAAATTAATTATCATCAATCCTTAGGTAATAAAGTTACACATGGGATTTACCATACCTTATTTTTCAATTTTCATATGTCTTTGAATATAATTTATAGTAACATCACTAGGGTAAGAGTGCCCCACCCTGAAAATAGGTCAAATATCATCAGGGGAAGAGTTAACTACCATGGAAAAGAGTCATTTATAATAAAGGAGGAAGATTTCACTACCTTGAAAAAAAGATATATACCATCATATGGAAAATTTACCCAATCTTTAAGTAATCCATATATCATCTGGGAAAATATTACCCTACCTTGGAAATAAGACATATATAATCAAGGTGAAGATCACCTCTTCTAAGAAATAAGTTATATACCATTAGAGAGAGAGATAAAAACCCTTCAAATAAGTAGTATATCATTAGGGGGAATATTACCCTACCCTTGGAAAAAGTAATATATATTTTCATCATATTTTATACATGTACTAATCACATACTTCCATACTCCATTTATAAGTAAATTCATAGCAGTTTCCAAGCATAACATATTTGTTTTCTTTTCAAGAGGGTCACTCACACATACTAGGTCCCTACCTTATTTCTCTAGGTATACTATCATCCAAGAACACATAAACCACATATTAAATCCTATTTACTGACCTAGGGAATCTATTTTTCAATTAGTCCCCCCCTGTGGGATGCCTCTCAATTTCCTTTTATCACAACTAGAAATACCTATTATATTAATGCTTATATCTGAACAGTTTGGATGAACCACTGGGATAGGGTACCTATAAAAACGATTTGTTGAAAACTGTTGGTATGTGAATTTTTAGAGTGTATTTTTTCAAAGGTTTAAAAAACTATTGGGATAGGCCCGAGTAGAGACAGTTTTCCCAATGGTTTTTTGAAACTGTTGGGATAGTGGAATGTGAACCCCCTTATTCCAAAAGTTCATTGAAAATGTTGGGATAGGTTTGATAAAATTTCCCAATGGTTTTTAAAATTGTTGGAATAAAATGCCACAAATGAAACTCCCAATCTCGATCCTAATCCACCCCCATTGTGCCCTATACCAAAGCTCCTGTTGTTCTATTGTGTGAATCATTGTTCCCGAAAACCGATTTTTTGTTCTTCCACAACAAATATATAAGTTATAACTGGGTTTTATGTTCTACCTCCATTTATTCCATTTTTAATTTGGATTTATTTTAAGAGAAGTTTGTTTTATGTTTTCTGTTTTGATTATCCCTAAATGACAGCTCCCCTATTCTTTGCGAACCCTTCTTCCTAACCTGCGATCCATCCTTGATTCAAGTTAGTGTTTTTTCTTCCAATTCAAATTGATGATAAAATGGTGTAGCATAATTACCCTAACATAACACATGATTCCTCTAGTAGAATATCTATTCAAATTATGATTCCTCTAGTTCATAAATTTGTATCTATGGAATGTTATACCCTTGCATAGAGTTCCTTTGAGAATAATTCCATATTAGTATATCATATTTACCTTTGGATATTCCTCCATTTTATAGATGTATTCATGATCTATTACTTGTGTCTCTACTGTAGAGGTACATGCCTTTTCTTGCACATGTGAATGACTACGATAAAATTAAGTTGGATCCTAACACATAATTCGAGGAGTGCTTGATACATATATCAGAACACATCAAGAAAGTGTAGGGAGGGAATATGCTTCCACTTGTCAAATTCCTATGGTAGGATGGTCGTATTGAAGAAGAGAATTGGGGAATGATTCAGATGTTTGGAAATCATGACTTGAGTTGTTCGATAAAGAAAATCAATACACTACTTGGAGATGAGAATCCATTAAAGAGGGAGAATTTTAACATCCTTGACTTTAAAGGTATTTTTTGAGGATATTATGCAACATCTCTTTAATTCTCTCTTGGAGGTGTATATTATAGATAAAGGGGGTCATGTAGTTAATTCATAGAGGATGGTGGCTAAGTGGGGCGCATGGTGGCGGAAACAAGGCCACTGGATATCTAGTGGGATGCACTAAAAATCAAGTGGTTCTAGTAGTAGGAAATGAAATTATGAATATCCCAAGGATCATCTAGTGCCTAAGTAAGAATTATAGCATTATTCCTCGGCTCACTGGACTCCAGGTGGTTCCTAGATGAATTTTTTATTACTAAATCTATCATCATTTTTATCTAATTTTATTATTTGAATAACCATAATAGTAATCTGATCCCATTATAACTGAAACATCCCAAAGAGATATCCTTTGGGGCTCTAGGATTCCTCATACTCTCATAATATGTTTTTGAATACTATATTTATTTTTTTGAACTTTCAAGGTATTATATATCTATTATAATAATAATTATTCTACTTCCTATGAACATGATCACATATTAAAGACATGTTGAAAAAATCTATAAATATACACCATATCTAATGAATGATTCATTATTGATTAATATATCATTGTTTGATCATGAGAATTGGTGGAATATCCAAGAATGATCCAAGAACTTCAATTGGAAACGAATATATTTTGGTAATTTAATGTGGATTACATATCTGGGAATTATATCCTCCTTAAAACCAAATTCTAGAGACTCTATTATGATGTACTGGGACTTTTTCTAGTGAACCTTGATTTTTGGGAATTATATGAGTGTAAACCTTTGGTAGATCATGTAAATTTGAACGAAAATGATAAATATATGAATTCCTTACAATATTAGGACCATTTATAAAGTTTCTTAACATGATGGTCTTGACTATATGTGCGTAGTATAGAAAACCTTACATGAAATAGTTTGTTTGGTATGTATGGTTATCATATGATACATTTTATTGGTATTTATTTTTCTTCATTACTATGTCACACCTTAGAGATGGTTATTTCAGAGATGGATGAATATTTAATAAATAATTTTGTTCATAAATATGTTTTTCCTTACTTGTTTATTGTTTTATAAATTAAAAAGTACTTATTAGGATATATTTCTCATTTATTTTTAATACATTACATGGATATTTTTACAAAGCTAGTGGTAACGTATTTTCAGAGTTCATGTTGATCGGTGACACTATCTGACTTAGTATACCCCTTAAAGGGGGGACTTTCTTAACATGACTGAAAAATCATGGCTCTGGATATAGGAATGATTGTTCCAGATCATGGAATGTGATTATCCCATGGGTGGTGAATTTTATATACCATTGAATAGGGCCTATATTCTAGAATGATATACCAATGGGAAACATCATTACTTATGTGTAGATTTCCATTTATTTACATATGCTAAACATCTAATCCTTCAAAGGAGAGAAATTAGCCATGGGTTATAGGTGTGGAATTCTCATCAAGGCGGACATGGTGATGTTACTTAAAGGTGGAACTTATATTGTTATTAAAAGAAAATAGAGTCACATATCATGATCTATGTAATGTAATTACTAACCAATTTGCCGTACAACCAAAGCTTATTCCAACATAGTTAGTGCACAATCTCTTTGTATAAGATATGTTGTTTTCTATTATATAAATTTACCTTTTTATATTGTAATACACCACTATATACATGTTCAATTATTTTATGGATGCATTTGTGTTTTCATACTAGGCTTATATGCACACCATACAAGTGATTCTTAGTTATCATTTTATAATTTCTTCCACATTCATTTTAAAATGCATAAAATAAAACATATTGAAGAGATGTGATGAAAAAGGATGACTGACAACAATTTCCGCATGGATGAGATGGGCGTTCCTCCACTAGTGCCTGTTGTGACTATTTTATTTAATATATATATATATATATATATATTTAAATAACATATAATGTTATGTTATTAATTTTTTTAAACATTTTTGTAGGATCTACCACTGAGGTGACAGTTATTTGACGAGCAACATTGTAGTGGTCTATGTACTCAGGCCAATGGTACGAGGGAGGGTGGTATGAGAGATAAACAATCTAGTTGGCGTACCAGATTATGCCTTGCCCCTCCCACTTATGTACTATCTATCCCACATTGCCCCTCCCACTTATGTACTATCTATCCCACATTCCGATCTTGGTGTGTCTTTAGGAATAGATAGGATATTTAGGCCTCCCATGTTTTCACCACACGTTTCATCTGAGCCACCTCACCCTTCTATACCATATCTGATGATGATTCCCATTTCTCATCCATATCATGCATTTGGCTATCCATCCATTCCATCTTCTTTTACTTCTACTTCCATATCTCTAAGATTTTATATCCCATATTATTTGACTCCTTATCAACCACAGTATTTCCTTATAGAGCATACACTAGGACTCACTCCACCTATACATGGTGCTCCTTTAGTTTCTATGGATCCAACGACGCCCATTGATCAGACTGCCACATGTATATTTATAGAACCCTAACAAATTTTATCCCATTATTTATTTTCATTATAACATATCTTGATATTTTTTTCTTTCATAATAGATACATCTACTAATAGGAGGTGGGGAAGGGGGAGTACATGCATGTGTGCGGTGTGGAAGCTCTGCACACAGTTGATGGTGGACTACAACGAAGACAATAAATTGATTGAAAAAACCGAGCAACAATGTCAGTGTTTTTTGGTGACGCTTTCCAAATTCTCCGATATCATTCCCATCAACCCTCTATCATGGAGACAGTTTCCAAAAAAGTGAAGGATAATTATTGGAAAAAAATATAGATAAAAACATATAAATTATTTAATGTAATATATTATTTTTGTATTTATATGAATTAATATTTTTGTGTTAGCTTTGGTTTAATTTCCCCGATGGTGAGGGTGCAAGATCAACACGTCTAAAGGAGTTAGGTGAGATTTGGAGAGCCTATAAGCATGAGTTGTATATTGGATAGCGTTCTAGAGTGGGAACATAGTTAGAGGTGGTACCTATCATGGATGATTATCTGATATAACAGTATCAGAAAAGTATTACTCATTGGATGACTATCTAGTTTAATGTATTAATAACATCCGAGGTATTTAGGTTAAAATTTTCATGTTTTTCATTAATACTTTCTTTTGTATTATTTAATTTTATTTATAAATAATCCTGAAAAAATAGAAAAACATTAATGATAAAAAATACATCCACACATTGGGACGTACTGCGATGTCAGGTCATGAGAGGAAGTAGGTACGACATTTTTTTATAATTTTTCTTTAGAACATTCACTTTCGATTATTTTTCCCATAATTTATTTTATTTATAAAGTTTTAATATAATTTCTGTTATGAAATTCATTATTGGTAACCTATTTGTAATTATTGTTTCCTATATTCTATGTCATTGTAGAGGTAAGAATTGAATATTGAAGGATGTGTGCCCCGAACAGAACTGTTTTGCTCGAGTAGAAGAAAAAAAGATGGAAGTGTGGTTAATGAACGAACATAGTATTGGATTTTAAGTTTTACTTTGTTGATTTAAAATTTTAATATCTATTTTTTAACCTAATATCACACCCATATTTTAAATTCCATGATTTGGTTCAAATCTTATTTTGGATCTTAGCTTTATTTTGGTATGAAATTTTGGTGTCTCTTGTTTTATTGATCAATGAAATTGGTCTTGGAGGTATTGTATGATACTTGGACTCCTGTTTTGTAAAAAGTTTGGTATTAGGTTGTGGTGATTTTTAATTGGTTTTTTGACACTCCTAGTGGAACCACTTGTGGGGTAAGTTGTTAAGGTGTTTTGTACCCATGAGTTGGATGAGTATTGGGGTGAAAAGCTTGTTTTATTTTGGGTATTAATTCCCACTATTCTTGGAATTTATTTTCCCCTTGGTTTCCTCCTTGTATCCCATGAATTTGGAGGATTATTAAAGGTTTTTGGGTTCCTAGAATAGGCTGCATGGTTTAGCCGCACAGTTCCAAACCATGCACCGAAACCATGAAAGGGTGTCCAACTCATAAAAACATGTTTTGAAATTCCAAGTATTCCCTTAAATAAATAAAAAAATCCAACCAATCCTTCCCCATTTAGTGCCCTACCTCCATGTCCAGCCTCCATGGTCTCTCCCCCTCCCTTAGACCTCGTCTTTGAAGGGATATTTGATGGGGGAAACATAAAAATTATGAAAGTAAGTCATTATATCTTTGATTTCTTCCATTTATTTAGGGTTTATTCTACTCTTTCTTGAAGTTTCTATTGTCTAGTAGCTAGGGTTCGTACCTAGGGTTTAACCAATTGTATTTTTGGTGAAATATTGTGGTCTAGGGATGGATTTATCTTCCTTGTGGCGCGACAGTGGTGCAGTTGATGTTTCACACTAAGATTTGAGGTTTTTGACAAATTCGGTAGGTGATTCCAGGTGTAACCATTTTATGATGAGTTATATTTCTTGTTTCATTAATTTATCATGTTTAGAATCTATTTTTTGGGGTGATAAAACTATTTTTGATGGATTTTGTTAAGCGTTTAATTTTATAGTTGCATTTTAGCTTGAAATTGGGTGCTTTTCATGTGTGACTCTTGGGGTAATGTTTGGGTGTATTTTATAACATATGAAAGTAATTTATTAGTGTTGTAAGGGGATTAAAATTATGGTTTGTTAATTCATTATTGTCATGTGTTCCTTGAAAGTGGGGTTTTTATTGGTTTTTGGGTGTAAAACCTTGTTGTACTTTTTGAAAATGATTTCTGAAAACATGTGTTTTTCATGTGTTTCTTTTGTGGTATTATCTGAGGAATTTTTATAACACTTGGGGATGGTTTAATAAATGTTTTTAGAGCTTCAAATATATTTTAGATTGGTATTGGTATGATTTTTGTCCTCAATGAGGGGTCTGAAATGGGTTTTGTGTGCAAACCATGGTTATACCTCTTGGGTTTGTTTTATGAAAAATTATAAATGTTTTATTTGGTTAAAAAAGTGGGAAAATAGTGTATATGTACTGTTTGGGTGAGTGTGTTCACCTAATATGGGTTTTTGAAAGGTAAAGTGTTGATTTATGATTTCAAAAAATTTTAGAATATTTTATAAATTGCAGAAATGTTTTACTAAATTGTGATGTTGGTGTCAAACATGGTTGTGGACTATTTCATGTGAGTTTGATGATAAAATGAATTTTGAAGGTGAGAATGGTATTATGTGATATGTTTTTGGGATTTTATGTGAGTTGTAATATCTTTTAATAGTTTTATAAAAAAATTTAATGGATTTGTGGAAGTGTTAAAGAAATGTGAAAAGTGTTGTGGGCTATTTTGGTGTGAGTATGATTTCAAAATGCATTTGAATGAAAAAGTGTATTTTCTGACTTGTGTGATGTACATGTGTGAGTTTTGTGGATGTGTGATGTTTAAGTGATATTTTTAGGTGCAAATTATATTTCTTTTCTTGTTGAACTTGTATGAACACAAGAGGGAAACCCGGGTATCTAGGTGGGTGGATGTGTACTAGTATGCTAGTGATCCCGTGGGGTTTGGCCTCAGTTTTATGTAGCAAGATTGATGCTTACAAAACTTAATAAACTATGATTATGATGATGATGATTGAGGAAAACTAGGTTATGGGTATGTTCCCTGCTAGTGGATCGTGCACAAGAATGAATATTTGTGATGGTTACTTTCACCAAGATACGAGGTACCTGGGACCCACAGTGAGCTACTGCCTAGGGATTATTTTCCATTTCTTGTTCTCATTAGATAATTTGTACTTACTGTCAGAATATTATGTGGTTGGCTGGAAAATTCAGTAGCATTTTCAGTATTTTTAAAAGTTTTGAATCTTTAAAATATCCCACTTGAAAATTGTTTTTATATCAAGTTTCATCCTTTAGAAATTGTAACAAGCATTTCTTATTTACAAAATTTGCAATGCTTTTTGTCTTAAAATGTTTATCTCATGGAATCTATTAGTGGTGGTATCCTATTGGGATTTTTCTCACACCATACTTACACCTTTGGGTGTAAGTAGACTTGGTTATTTTTTTTCGCAGGTTTGGGTAAAACTTTTAGTGACATTAGTTCGGGATTCTAGAGGTTCTTCTTGGTATTGTGTCATGAAGATGACTTAAGAGAGGTGCCCTTGAAATGAGGAGGTTTTTGGGGATGTCCATTTTGGGTTTCATATTTTGTTATAGTATTTGGGGGTTGTTTTAAATGATTTAATTTAATTATGCTTTTTTTAAAAGTTTGTTTGTTTAAAAAAATACAGATTTTTCATATTGAATTTTTTTGTGGTTTAATGTTTTTAAACTCAGGTAAATCATTCCCAAAATTCATTTTATGATACCAGGGCACTTGTGCCAGCCCATGGGGATCGGGAATGACCTTAGGTCCTTTCCACGAGCTGAGTCAAGTGCCAGTTTTGATGGCGACCAGATTTGGTTCACAACAAAATGGTATCAAAGGGAGGTTCAGGTTAACTCTTTTGGTCAAGTAATTTTGGGAACAATAAAGATAGTATATAGTTAGGATTTTTGGAACATGAAATTCTAGTTATGGTTATTGTGTTATATCACCACACCTCATGATGAAATTTGAGTCACTTGATGATGTCAGGATTTTTCAGAGTCCTTTGGTTTTCTTGGTTTGATGATGGTTAGTGGAAATGAAAAAAAAGTTGGGTTAATGGTCTCATTGAGCTTGTAGGGCCTAGAAATCCATGTGGAACTGGGGATATTTCTCCAAACACTCTCTATGATGGTGAAGTGATTGGTATATGTCCACCAACCATATGTCCAAGTCACCCACCTAATCTAGTTTCCCCTCGCATTGTCTTGTGCCAAATAGTCTTGAAATCTTGGAAGTCTGGTTTTAAAGAAAAAATGACATGGTTTTAAGGAGCGTAAAGTTTTTGAGAAATGGTTTTATAATAAAGTGGTAATGGTTTGATTTATGAAATGGTGTAACTGAATTTTATGAATTTTTTTGAAATGTAATATGGTGTTCTTACACCTCTTTTGAAAGTATGAACTATATTAAAGTTGGTTTTGAAAAATTATTTCCAATAGAGTTTTATAAACAATTGAAGGGTATTTTAATGGAATGAGATGTTTTGAAATTGATGTTAATGACTTGAAAGTGAGTTACTATCTAAATGGTTATGCCTTTCTAAAAAGTTTTGTAAGCTGTAAATTGGGATTTTGATTTCGTGGTTAGCAGTCTTGAGAAAAATTAAGTATTGGTCGACTGTTTTGGTTTTGAAAAGTAGAAAGGATTTTTGTTTTAACCTTTGGTATTTCAATGAGTGACCACATGCATGGGGATTATATAGGATGATGGATGGTTAATTTCATGACTAGATGAGTGTTGGGATGGATATGAAGAGGGTTCCCGGTATGGCATGGAAACACGAATGTGTGAGGCCCATGGGGTGCCATTGATGGATACACTGACCTATGAACCATTTATTTTCAAAGAGATGATTTTAAAGGAAAAATCGATTCCTGGATTACTAGTTTGGGATGGTGTGTATTATGTGTTTTGAAAATGTTGATATAGTGGAATGTTTTGAGTCTAAGAACCCCTCTTGTTTGATCCATGTTTTGGGTTTTTGTTTGGTCGGTAAGTTGGGTTGAAGGGATGGTTAGAAATATATTATGATAAATGTTTTAGGATGACTTTATGGTGGTTCCCTTCATGTGTTAGGTTCTGGTTTTTGGCACATTTTGACCAATGGACTAGGTTGTTTTGGTCCTTGGGTTCTATAATTGGATAAGGTATGCCCCCATTAAGGGTTAGTGCACAACTGAAGTGCAGTCCTGGTTGTTTCACCGTTGGAATATCCTCTAGTTGATCAAAATAACTAATCCTTTTCTCAAGATTTGGATATTGAGTCTAAACCATTTTTTTATTTGTTTTGTGGATCCTCTTGTAGTGGGAGAGTGCTCGTGGAAGGTTGAAAGAGACCTCAATTTCTTAAGTTTACTAATTCGTCGATGGTGGAAGTGGTCAGAGGTTGTCAGTGTGGATGAGTGTCTAAGAGGGCCTATGGTTCCTTTGTTGTTTCTTTGAACCAAGAGTTCATGTTAAACCACTAGTGTTGGGAATCTATTCACGAGAGGCTGTTATGGCCACTTTTTGTAATTTTTTGTTTTTTGGGGACTTGGCATAAGGCCCCCTCCATGTATTGTTTATATCAATCGCTTTGGTCATGTTTGGTGACACGTTGTGATGCCGCATGCTCATTTGATTGTGAAGGTGATTTTGTACAATATTTTATGAGTATTTGTATGTTCAGAAGTGTGTCTACTTTAGAGAGATCTAGACATCCTCTATTTTAGAGGAAGGTGTTTATATGTGTCCTTCCCTTATGTTGTTTCTCACATGAAGAAACAAGGTGTGATGTGTGTGCATCCTCTAAACCCTTGTTTCAGTGAAATGTTAGGTTAGGTTAAAGTGATTTTTGGAGTGTGTTATGTCTTGGTAGACCCATCGGGGTTTGTAGTGTAGTTTTTTGTAGCACCGGAAGGATAAGTTCCATTTGAGGGTTTCCAAAGCCTAAATGTGAGGATGAAGATGCTTCAATCATTTGAGATCTAGCCATAGGTCCTGGAGAGAAGCTGATGTGTATTCAGGGGAAATCCTAGGGTCGTTTAAAACCTTTTACAATGTCCTATCCTCAGTATGAAATATGGGGAATAGTTTAAAGATCTGATGTTGAAATCTTGATTTTTTTGTTCCCGTTTGATGGAAAGAGGTGGGAGTACCTCTTGTATATGTTATAGCCCAATTCCATTCCCTACCCCTTTGGTTTACCTCAAGATTTTAGATAAAGGTTTAAAATTTGTCTAGACAGGTTTATCACATGGTGTGCACATGGTTAGTAGTAACCATGCCCCAGAAAACCATGCAAGTAGAAGGATCCATATATTTAGTACACGGTTTCCCAAACTGTGCGAACCAACCGTGTACCATGCCAATCCTTTAAATTTTGGGGTCTTCTTGTTCCGGCCTAAGATGGTCGGTTAATATGGTTGGTTGTTATGGTGGGTAGACCCACTATGAATTTTATGTATGTTATTTTGGAAAGGTGTGATGAGGGTTTACCCCTTGTACCAGAGAGTCTGTTCAGGCCTCCCCATGTTATTACCTTGATCCTGTATCGGGAAAATTTAAGTCGTCTCTTATGGTGGGGATCCCATTTGTGTCTCCTCATACTAGTAACTCAGATTGGTCGTTAGTCTAGGCTTGGTAGTAGGTATTCTTTTTCGGATCTATCTAACTACCTACATCTTCCTTGGGTAAACATTGGGATTGGAGAATGCCCAACTGTTTGGTTAAATCAAGGTAAGTGTAACCTTGTTCATTGTTGTTGTTCATCTGGGTAAATTTCTAGAATGTTGTTCAGAGAGTGTTTGAGGAGTTTTCTTTTGAGATAAAATCTGAATGTCCTTGGTTATTTTGGGAACTTTATGTATGTTTTTGTCTGTGAGAGCATTCCTTCCTTAATTGATCACTGGAGGTGTTTTGGACTTGGGGGTAAAACTTGGAAAAAGAATACATCTTGGTTTCTCGTTTGGGTTTGGTTTTTGTTTTGGACTTGTTGTGGATTTCTCGGGGTGGAATGCTTTATGGTGGGGAAAATTGTTACACCCAAATTTTCAATTCCATGCTTCGGTTCAAGTCCACTTTCGGTTCTTAGCTTTCTCTTGGTTTTTGGGTGTTCCTGGTTTGAAATTTTGGTGTTTCTTATGTTGTTGATCTATGAATTTAGTCTTGGGGCATATTGTATGATACTTGGAATCCTGTTTTGTCAAAAATTTTGTATTATATTGTGGTGATTTGGAGTTGTTTTTGTGACACTCTTAGTGGAACCACTTGTGGGGTAAGTTGTTAAGGTGGTTTGTACCCATTAGTTGGATGAGTCTTGGGGTTAAAAGGTGGTTTTATTTTGGGTATTATTTCCCCCTATTCTTGGACTATTTCCCCCCTTGGATTCACCCTTGTAACCCCTAGAATTTTGAGGATTATTTAAGGTTTTTGGGTGCCCATAACAGGCCCCACGGTTTGGCCGTACTGTTCCAAACCGTGCAGCCAAACCGTGCAAGGGTGTCCAGCTCATAAAAAAATGTTTTTAAATTACAAATTTTCCCTTCTAGAAATAAAAAAAATCCTCCCATTCCTTCCCCATTTCATTCCCTACCTCCATGTACGGCCTCCACGATCACTCCCCCTCCCTTGAACCTCATCTTTGAAGGGATATTTGATGGGGGAATCATCAAAATTATGAAACTAACTCATTATATCTTTGATTTATTCCCTTTATTTAGGTTTTATTCCAGTATTTGTTGAATTTCATATTATTTAGTAGCTAGGGTTCATACCTAGGGTTTAACTAGTTGTCTTTTTGGTGAAATATTGTGGTCTAGGCTTGGATTTATCTTCCTTGTGGTGCGGTAGTGGTGTAATTGATGTTTCACACCAAGATATGAGGGTTTCAACAAATTCGGTAGGTGATTCCATGTGTAACCATTTTATGATGAGTTGGATTTCTTGGTTTATTAATTTATCATGTTTCTAATCTATTTTGTGTGGTGAAAAAATTGTTTTTGATGGATTTGGTTAAGTGTTTAATTTTATAGTTGCATTTTAGCTTGAAATTGGGTGCTTTTCATGTGCTACTCTTTGGGTAATGTTTGGTGTATTTTATAACATATGACAGCAATTTATTATTGTTTTAAGGGGCTGAAAATTCTGGGTTTTTAATGACTTAGTGTCATGTGTGCCTTGAAAGGGGGTTTTGAATGGGTTTAAGGTGTAAAACCGTGTTGTACTTCTTGAAAATGATTTATGAAAATGTGTATTTTTCATGTGTATCTTTTGTGGTATTATTTGAGGTATTTTTATAACACTTGGGGTGGTTTAATAAATGTTTTTAGGGCTTAAAATTCTGTTTTGGATTGGAATTGATATGATTTTGGTCTTGAATGAGGGTTTTGAAATGGGTTTTGGGTGCAAACCATGGTATACCTCTTGGGTTTGTTTTATAAAAAAAATTAAATGTTTTATTTGGTTAAAAAAAGTGGGAAAATGGTGTATATGTACTGTTTGAGTGATTGTGTTCACCTAATATAGGGATTTTAATGGTAAAGTGATGATTTAAGATGTCAAAAAAATTTAGAATGTTTTATAAATTGCTAAAATGTTTTACTAAATTGTGATGTGGGTGTGAAACATGGTTGTGGACTGTTTCGTTTGAGTTTGATGAAAAAATGAATTTTTATGGTGAGAAGGGTATTATATGATATGTGTGTAGGATGTTATGTGAGTTTGAATATCTTTTAATGGTTTTATAAAATTTTTAAAGGATTTTTGGAATTTTTAATGAAATGTGAAAAGTGTTGTGGGCTATTTTGGTTTGAGTAAGACTTCAAAAAGCATTTGAATAAAAAAGTGTATTTTGCGACTTTTTTGATGTACATGTGGGTTGTTTTCTTAATGTGTGATGTGGAAGTGGTATTTTCATGTGAAAATTATATTTCTTTTATTGTTGAAGTTGTTTGAGTACAAGAGGGAAACCTGGGTATCCAAGTCGGTGGACGTTTACTAGTATGCTAGTGGTCCCATGGGGTTTTGCTTTAGTTTCATGTAGCATTATTGATGCTTACAACAATAAATAAACTATTATGATGATGATTATTGGGGAACACTAGGTTAGGGGTATGTTCTCTACTAGAGGCTCGTGCACGAGATCTGATTTTTGTGATGGTTACTTTCACTGAGATACGAGGTACCTGGGACCCACAGTGAGCTAGTGCCTAGGAGTTATTTCCCATTTGTTGTGCTCATTAGATATTTTTTTACCATCGGTATACAAAATAGTTGGCTGTAAAATTCAGTAGAATTGTAATTATTTTTAAATGTGTTTAATCGTTAAAATATCCCACTTGAAAATAGTTTTTATTTCAAGTTTTATCCTTTAGAAATTATAACAAGCATTTCTTATTTACAAAACTTGCAATGATTTTTATCTTAAATTTTTTATCACATAAAATATATTAGTGGTGGAATCATACTGGGATTTGGATCACACCATACTTACACCTTTGGGTGTAAGTAGACTTGGTTATTTTTTTGCAGGATTTGGTAAACCTTTTAGTGCCAGTGGTTCGGGATTCTAGCTGTTCTTGTTGTTGTTGTGTCATGAAGATGGCTTGAGGGAAGTTCCCCTGACCTAAAGAGGTTCTTGGGGATATCCATTTTGGGTTTCATCTTTTTTCATAGTCTTTTTGAGTTTTTTAAAATGATGTAATTCAATTCTAGTTTTTTGTAAAATATGTTTTGTTTTGAAAAATCCATATTTTTTATATTGAATTTGTTTGTTTTTTAGTGTTTATAAACTCGAGTAAATCATTCCCAAACTTTATTTTATGATACCCGGGCACTTGTGCCAGCCTGTGGGGATCGGTAATTCCCTTTGGGCCTTAACAGGGTCTGGGTCAGGTGCCAGTTTTGATGGTGACCAGATTCAGTTCGTGACACTTAATAATCTATTTATATTTGTAACAGCTGCTTTAGAGGTTCTTGATGACCAAGAACCTGAAAATTTTAGGCCAAAGGATCACTTACATCAGGTGTTGGAAGATGAGAACCTTGGAAGATTACACTTTCAACCTAGGAAGAGTATAGTCCTAAAGTGTTATTGGCCCTCTTCAGGTACCATTTGTAGTGCCACCGAGTTCAAACAAGTTAAGGAACAGGCAGAAAATGTTGAAAAAAGGGCCACATAGGTGGAAGAACGGTCTGCTAGAGAAAACACTAAATTTATGAAATTGATTAAAGTTTTATGTCCAACACTTCTGCTAGAGGTCACATAGCTTGTGATGAATATATGTCGTCAATGTGTTCAATATATAGTGTACTAGGTGGAATTTATAGTGGTGGTCAAGATGATGTTGTTCTTAGTGTTGATGATGGTGAGGAAGAGGCCAAGGATGATGATGATACTGAGACCGAGGCCTAGGATGAGGCCGAAGTTGAGGGATAGGTAGAGGTAGGGGTGGAGGATGAGGGTGAGAATGCACCTGAGGATGAGGTTTAGGATGAGGCCAACGATAAGGATGGTGGCATGGATGAGGATGAGGATGAGGATGAGGATGGTGGTTGTGATAGTGACGGTGATGGTGATGAGAGACAAATTGATCCGTTACATTTTTTATTGATATTATTGACTTTTGATGTTTTCTAATTTTCTATGATTGAATATATGTGTGATCAAGTAGGTCACATTATTCTTGACTTGGGTAGCCTAAATACTACATTTTTTTAATCACAAAACCTTTTACTAGTGTATTGTCATCTTTTTTGATGGTGAATTATTTTAGTTTATACCTCCACCCATTTTTGTTCCTAGTTTGAATAATGTCAATGGTTGACTCAACACTCCTTATTTTTTTATTTCTATAAGACTAATTGGGGAATGATTTACTTATTTATTATTTAATATTTTTTTATTTTTCGAGAACTGTATATTGCCTTGTGGATTTAGTAGATGTGTTTTGTTTAGGGGTTCTATTGAAACCCTTTTGATTAGAATCATGGTTTATGTCTTGTAGTGATATTTTAGCGATGTCCTATTATATTGATCCACCGTGATAGTGAGTTATTAAATGGTAGGTCTCCATTTCATAATTTATTTTTCAATAAAATGGGATGGGGATATGCAGTGAGAGGGTGGGGTCTCTGCAGTGGGAGGGGGTTTGGCTATGGGGGGCTGTGCATTGGGAGGGGGTTGGCTATACGGGGGATGTGCGATGGGAGGGGGGTTGTGGGGGGTGTGTGCAGTGGGAGGGGGTTGGTTGTGGGGGGGGGGGGGTAGTGTAGTGGGAGGGGGCAGTGTAGTGGGAGGTGGGGGGGGGGGCTGTAGGGGGTGTGTACAGTGGGAGTGGGGGGGGGGGGCTGTGCATTGGGAGGGGGGTTGACTGTAGGGGGGCTGTAGGGAGGGGGTGGATGTGTATGGTTGGGGTGAAAGGGGTGAGGGGGGCTATGCAGTGTGGGGGTGGGGGCTATAGGGGGAAGGTGGGGGAGGGGGGGGAGGCTATAGGGGGTTGTAGGGTTGGAGGGGGGCTGTAGGGTGGGACTCAGAATAAAGGAGAAAGAGGAGTACACTGCTAGCTTAGCTGAATGTCCAATCATAAAACCCCATTTTAATATCAAAATAAACAACCTTTTTCATTATCCTATCGATATTCATAGTATGAACTGTATATTCATTCCATGGGTCATCAGGACCCCACCTCTTTATAACTATTTCATTCCATGATAGTAGTGTCACACTGTGAATGGATATAGACCGACATGAATCTCCCAAACCTCTTCCTTATACACTCCTAACCCTCAATGATTCTAAATCCATGAAAAATAAATGTTCCTTTCCATATCCCAAACATATAATAGCTCATCCCTATGCTATTTTAGATATACACAGACGAAAAATCCCATCCATCACACGTTCCTGATCTTCATTATCACAAAATTTGACATGACATTGAATGTAGATGTATCATTACAACATGCCTAGAATACCCCATCCACTCAATATAATTAATCAATTCCTTCTCTAGGAACTCCCCCCATAGGAATTAACTACCTCATCACTTCCCAACCCAAGGCCTTAATATCCTGGTGGTTCTACACCAACCATAATCTCATAACACTCATATTATAACCATCATACACCTTTATTTCCCACATCCCATCATATTCTCATTTCAAAATCACACCATACAAGATGACCATAAAATACCACATCAAACTCAATGTCCATAAAAGTCCTACATCACTCTTGATGCCCATATATTAACCAAACTTTGTTAATTCACTTATCACACATACCCCTCATGCACCAATTTCCATAATAGAAAACTAAAAACCATAGTCACATGATCAAAATGAAACTATGACTATCATGGGATCTCGGAAATGTGAGTGGCCTCTCACCATTATGATATGTCTACAAAAAATAAATTTAAATGGGTTAGTTGGATGAGTGGTTGTCATGTGAAGATTGAAATGGGGAAATCAGTGTTGTGGTACATGCCATGGTTGGAAGAGTCTGCTATATATATGAGCTATTGCAGGTGTTTTTTGTGCTGTTTTTAGGTGTGTTTGTAGGTATATTAAATGGAGGGAATGGGTGGATGCTATGATTTTTTCTAGAAATAAAAAATAAAAATGGTTTAAAACCATTGTTAAAGTGTATTTAGAGAATGGTTTTACCAACAGTTTGAAAAAATTGTTTGTAATACCCTATACCAATGGTTCAAAACCATTGGTAAAGTGTATTTCTAGAATAGTTTTACCAACGGTTTTAATAAATTGTTGGAAATACTATATACCAAAGTTTTATAAACTATTTCTAAACTATATATAACAACAATTCATTAATTGTTGGTATAAATATATAGCAATGGTTTTTATAAACCTGTTGCTATACTGAATCTTACACTACCATATACCGATGGTTTGAGAATAACCGTTGGTATAGGCCTTTCCCAACGTCTTACTAACCAACAGTTTTCAAAACCGTTGGTATATAGTATACCAACAGTTTTACTACCTATAACAATGGTTTTAAACCAATGGTATAGGCTGTATTTCTAGCAGTTTTTTCTTTAAAATAACTTCCACTCTACTTATTGGCTTAATTTCTAAACTTCCATCTGCCAATTAAAAGCTCATGGAAAAAAGGAGGATCTATTATTAAGGAATAAAAAACACAAACCATTTATTTAATTTCTAGTTAAAGAGTGTGTTAGGTTAGTGTGACCACTAATCATATGCACAATGAAATAAGAGAGCCTTTAGGGATAGCTTAGGGAACACCAACTTTATTCTTGAAGGTAGTTACTCATTGAATATTGTTAGCTTGTTGAATCAAAAATATATGGAATAAATGATTCTAAGCCACCCCTAAAATAGGTTATTAACACTTTAAATCGATATAAGATTAGAAACAACATGAAAATATTAGAAATAGTCAATACAAAGTGATCATATTACCTTTAGTTATCACTCATATTGAATGAAACTAGAATGAGTTGAAGAATTAGAGGGATATCACATGGAGATGAAGAGAGGTTCAAGAGAACCATTCTAGTCAAGTTCCTCACTATATATGACATACAATACCATATTTTCCCCTTAGTTGATATTTTCTAACAATTTATTAACACTGAAAATTTTTGGAATAATTTTTCATTTTTTAAAACTTGAAAAATTCATAAGCTTCTTAAAAATATATTACATATCACCCTAAGACCCAATACATAATATATATAAAAATTTTCATATCACAGAAAAATATTACTTATTATATATATAAACTAATGAATCATAGGACTTTAATAATTTTACAATCTCCACCTTCCATACATAATATATAATATATATGTATGGTTTTTCCCTTTATAAAAAAATTGATTCATAATATTTTTACTTATACATAAGGTTTTTTATGTATGAAAAAACTTATAAGTAAAAAATCAATTCTAGAGAAGGATTTTACCTTAGTATAAAAATCAATATGTGATATATTTTACTCAGTAGTAATATATTTATATAGTACATGAATGTTTCTTTCATAGAGAAAAATCCAAGTGTAACATTTTTATTTTCATACACAATATATTTTGATTTAGAGAGAATATACAAATTTTCACTCCATGAGATATGTAAGTATTTATTTATTGGGAAAAAATTCATGAAAACGTTTTTTGTATTTAACTTATTATTTAAAAATATATTAAAACTCAAAATACACAAATTCACTCTATGCTTACCCATTCAATTACATTACCCACAAGGCATCTTCAAACTAACTCGTTACTAAAAAATAATAGCAAACAATCCTAAAACTGAACTAAATTTTTGAGACCTAGTTCATGAACAAATTTTAATACTCTTGATTCATCTACAGGGTCTCGATACACATGGTCCACCCAAAACTAAACCTGATTCACCATTCCTGAGTTATTTTCCATATATAATGGTACAAACATTTAAATATTCATATTTTAGGAAAAAATTAAAATAACCCCATGTTTTTAATAAAAATAAAAATAGGTTCACCTCAACTAGGTCTAGATTGTTACAACCACCCCACTATAAAGCTTAAAATCCTTGTGAAATACCATAATGCATCTTTCATTAACCATATTAGTAATTGTTTCCACATGTAAAAACCAATATTACTCCTCCCACTAGTTTTGTTTATGTTAACACCACACCCAAAATGGATCCACTACTCAAAATCCCACTAGCCTATGCATCATCTTTATAATTACATCCACTAAATCTCTAACTATTTCCCACTTTCAATGGTCTTAATGAATTCTAAATTCACCAATTTCACATACCATTGATTAAAACTACTATTCTATGCTATATTATCACCCACTTGATGTAACACCAATGAATCACTTGAACACTATCATCATAATTTTTATTATCATTCCTAAAAACATATCCATAATAAAAGGACAAATCATTCATATCAAGGTATTATTAGCGATCAATGATATTTCCATAGAAATGATTACACATTAGACTATTTTCTAAAATACAACCCTGTTCATAAAACTTGATCATTATCCTATATCTAGTTTCTATCTATTACTAAACATACTAACTCAACTTAGTTTCCATTAATTAATATCCCTATCTGGGTATTTTCTATTCACCAAACACAACTTGACCACTTGCATCCAAGTGACATCTCAAAACCACAACCACCACCCAATTTGGTCCACTAGCATGTAACTCCTGACATTTACTGAAAACTACTCAATATGATCACCATATGATCTGATCATCTCTATATTTCTCCCCAAAATAGGAAATTATTTATTACCAATCCACGAGCATGATCCTTCCTGATATCCATTGTAATTAAAACACTAACACTAATGAGAAAAAATTGTATTTTTTGTATAATCCCACATCCCAATCCCTAATAATGATTCCAATGATACCGTAAAACCTCACTCAATGGTTTCCAACTATATTAATAAATCATTCTTACATGCCTAGTCTCAATAGATCAAACCCATGATCTAGGACCCTTATCATTATCACATGACTCTCTCTTTCTATCCTACTATTGGAACAACCTAGTTCCACCAACTCATTATCACATTTGTTTCAAACTAATAATACCATCATATATCATATAAATAATCACATGGGTTATTATCCTATTTAAACATGATACACATTTCATTTTTATCCTCTCAAACACACAACCTAATATTATTATCAAAGTACCCACTAATTAAGGAACCATATCTAGTTACCATAGTCATATTAGGGTATGTACATCCCACACTAGTTCCACTATCTCATACCCCACTCTATGATCAAATCCCATCACTTTAGATAAAACTTATTTCAACAAAACCATTATTACATCATGGAATAATCATAATCTTGGGAAATAGAATAGTATCATAGCACACAAGAGGTAGAGTAAATAAAATATCACCTTTTCAGTCAAACTATGTTCTTCCTTACACTAAATCAACACTAAAACCCTTTACAAGGTATCTCTACTAGGATACATATATAATATTATAGGAGGCACACTCTCTCCTCATACTAGTCAACTAGATGAAGGGATACATGGTACTTTATGATTTTCATGTGATATAACCCATTGGTTAAATATCCTTAATCCATCACACATTCACACTTATAGAGAGTTAAGTATATCTATCTCAAATAGTAAGAAAAATGAAAAGGAACAATGTACTTATACTACGTTGAATCATCTCTGGCTAGACTCACTCCATAGTAACCGAACTAAAGTGCCACATAAAATTAGGTGCACCTCATCATAATCCAGAGGCTACTGAATATCCATCATGGTATATGGTAATACCATGGGATGACTATACCCTCATATTAGGATAATTAGCAACAATAGAAATAATGGGAATAATATATATCATGATAAATGAGAAATAATAGATATCATGATAGGCCCAAAGAAACTGGATACACAACGCATGATATATAAAAATAAATTTTATACATGTCATACAAGTCATATGGACCTAGTAAGGATCCCTAATTGTTTAATCATATGCATCAAAATAAAAAAAATAATTAAAAATAAGTAAAACTATGAAAACAAAAAACAATAGTCTCTATTCCTTGATCAACCCCTTCTCTTATTCTCCATCCTAACAATACAGTTCAACCATCGTTAATAGAGCATTTACCCTTGTCCTATCCTATAACCAGGATGTATGTTTGAGTACCCATGGTGGCCCAACTAGGGGGTGATTACAACTTAGTAGTCCATCAAAAACGATTTCCTTAAATATATCTAGTATGAAATAAAGTGCATGATGATGTTCGATAGTAAATAAATAAAATTAAAGTAAATAAATCCTCATCAAACCTTATCTTATATGGTGACATCCAAGATCGATCATACCAATTTTCAACTAATTTAGGATGTATATGAATAGGATTCATAATAAAATCATTAGGGGAAAGAGTGACCCACCCTGGAAATAGGTCATATATCATCTGGGAGAAGAGAGATATTCTTTGGAAACAATCTATTTATCATCAAATAAAAGATATACCCACACTAGAAATGATTCATATATGATCATAATGAAGAAAAACACACATATAAATAGTTAATATTTCATAATGGGGAAGAGAACCACACCCTAGAAAATGTAATATATCATAAGTGTGGAGCCCCAACCTGGAAAAAATATATTGGAACCTAATTTTTGATTGGTGTAGGATTTCTTTTCAATAACATGAGTCATGAAGTATATGTGGACATTGGAGAATTGTGATGTGATAATTTTTATAGAAGATTTGGATAAGATATTCACATGGACACACTAATGTAAAATTTCAAATAGACACCTAGATATCTACATATACCAATGTAATTACCATGGAAGTGATGTACAATGGTCCGAGGATAATAAAAGTTTAAATGAAAAGGTCGAGTTACATTCTAAAATTTATAGGAAGAAACAAGACCGTAAGAACATTATTCAATCCATGATTCGATTTTGTGTCAGAAAAATGAAAAATTATCTCATGAGGTTAAAAAATATATTCAGAAGAATCATCTACAACACATAAGGTCCATTCGACCCATTCATAAGAGTCATTCACACTATGAAAGGAAGGGTTTCATCATGGATAGAGTTTCAGTCATAGAATGGATAACTCTTATAATTTGAAGGTTTCTCAAAGCATAAAATTATATGTATAAGGATTTATACTTCATTGTATTTGAGTAAAATATATGGCCATACCATGGGATTTATGGATACATTGTGAAGTCAAAGTGATGAAAAAGAATATAAGTGTTGGAGAACACATAAACCATAAGTGTAAATAAAATATTAAATATTGTTACGAGTTTCATAAAATTTATTACATTTGAAAATTTGGAGGATATCATTGCTTTATACAACATAGAATCCAAAACAGGATGGAAGGTTGGAGGGTTTTAGTATTTATTCCTATTGAGATATATCTATATTGTGGAAGAATTATTGTACCATAATAGGTTTTTATCTATAGGATAATGTGCCCCGACACCCAACTATATAAAATCTACATGTCCATGAATGCTTAGTATGGGGAAAATTAGTATAGGAACAAGAGTATACATAAAGATGAAAAACCATACACAATGACATCTCTATAAATTAATAACAAATTTGGAGTTTTACATTGCAGTTTTCTGAATAGTAAAAAGGATTTAATTTGGATGTTTTGTGGATATGATTATTAATAATAAATTACACTATGAAGAAGGGTTTTATGCTATGAGATGGATGATTTATACAATTAATACACCATTATGATGGAATAAATTTTATGAACTAGTGGTTTCCAAATTATATGGAAGTTTTGATAGGAATTTATAATGAGGACATCTAGCATGAAGTTTTCAAAATTAAATCAATTTAATTAACATGATTATGACCACACTAATTTTTTGTGGTATATCTGTAATTATTATACATAATCAAGACTATATGGATTAGTCCTAACCTAAAAATCAAGGGGTTGGTTTTCAGAGTACCTATACAACCAACTATATTTTTTCTTTAGAAAAGTTGAATCATATTAAAATAATATAAATTTAAATAACGATAAATCATAGATCTACACTGATGAATTTTTTGAAAAGACTAGTTTAGTGAAAGAGATGGGCTGAGAAAGTAGGTGAAGGAATATCATTTCCATACATAACTATAAAATGAGGAGAGAAAAATGAGGATAATTATAGATATATATTTACCTTTATTTAGAGTATAATTTCATCTATTGTGAAGTATGGAAGATAAATTGTAATCCTCATAGAAAGTGGATTCTCTCATCAAGTTTGGAAAAATGAATATACAATAATAAAATCTCCATAAATATTTTATCTTATTCATCTTGAAGTAGAGAAGTGTAGTGAATTGGGATTTTATTAGCACATCTACCTAAATATGTAGATGAAAGGTGTCTTAGAAACTTACATTGATCATGAAGAAAACCTTAAGTCTATAAACAATTAAAGAGATCCTAATTTATATAAACGATCAAATCCTTCACCAAAGTAGTGCATAATGTTAGAGAAGATGAAGTAACCCTTGGATCAACCGTTTATATTTCCAAAAATATTTATAACACATTCAATGAGTAGTGTTATCTCTTGGTATGTTGACACATTGTAAGCATATACTCCTTACATCAGCCAATTATGGAGAACCATTTAAAACCCATCATGACATGTGCATACTTTACAATTTTCATTCATTCATGAGATTCAATAAGGTTTTTTTAAAAGAGTAATCAATCAAAAATTTGAACATTATTCCTAATAATAGAAGAAGAAGGTAAAAAAGTGAGAGAATTGATTAAAGGAAATAAATTTAGTTTAAAAACACCCAGATTCACCCCTCCCATATTAGAGTGTATCAGTTTATAATAATTAGTATCATATCTAACATTTTCTATTTTAAATTAAAAATAAAATATCTGGATTATGATATTTTGATGTTTTTGTAAGATATATATTCTATTGTGAAAATTCCATTAATTTATGGATTTCACTTTTCCAACTAAAATAATGTGTTCATATAATGATTGGAAATATATATTAGAATCACTAATAATTACTTATTAATTGAATTTGTTTTTTTATGTGGACATAGAATTATATATTTTGTAGTTCAAGAAAATTTGTAGATCAGCACTTGTTCTAAGAAGGCCATAAGTGTTTATCTATGTAATTTTTTTTGTTTGTACGAGTTCAAAAAATATAGAGGCACTTTTAATTTTTTAATTATAGAGTTTGTTTCTAGGAATGAAGATTTAAATGGGATTCTAAGGTTTTTGGGAACCCAAAATGGTATTTTCCATTGTGGTTCAAGGCTTAGTTGATGAACTAGGGATTTAAGAGGCAGATAAAGGAGGAATGGGAAGCCAGAATGTAGTAGGGGATTTGTTGAAGGGGTTTCACATTGTGAATATCATATTCATGTTTTGAATTTTCTATATAGGGGTAAAACCCCTTCCCTTAAAAATCATGGCATTCACCTAAGGTTAATTTATTGAAACCCTATTTTTTGGATTCTTTTAATATGGTTGTACCATGATTTTTCATGGGTCAATAGATATGATTGAGGAGGAAAATTTAGCTAGACCTTCCCCTATTTTTATCCCATTTCCTTATCCATTCTTTAAGAATTTTCATGAAAAAATCAAGGTAAAGAAATACTCACCTTATTCTACTCTTATTTATAATTCATAACACTAATTTAATTTTTTTTAGTTAAGGTCAGAAATGGATATTTCATTAGAGAGTTGTGAAATCCCCTGGTTTTGACAAATATTTCATGCAGCCTGGCTAAAGGGCATCCTGTTACGATTTATACATGTCGTTGTTCATAGTTTCACTAATGGTAAGTAACTCCATGAATTTATTTAGTATTTTTCTTAAATATTGAATTAAAATAATTTTTAATGGTTCATTTGGTATATGATTGAGCCCAGATTAGTGTAGGGGGTCCATTACGACCCTCCCGTAGTAGGTTATACTTGGTTCTGGTGTAGTGCAGTGATCTGGTGAGTTTTCAGTGATTATTACTATTTAATTTAACATGTTTTAATTAATTATAAATTTTATAATTAATTAATATAGATTATTTGACATGAGGTAGGTTCCCAAGAACATGGGCAGTCGCCAGTGCTACTGGGATGAACTTGGATGATATTTGACAATGACTTGTTATGCTACGGATTTAAATTAGAAAATCTTTAGGATGAGGTAGGTGGTCCTAGAACTAGACATATGGATTTATTTCGGATTTATATATGCAAGTGGGTGTATTTTTTGTCCCCCATAAGGTGGTGGCCCTATTATTTTTAATCATTTTTTTAATTTACATAATTACATTTAAATTTAATCATTGTATTTGTATATGCTCCTAAGAATAGAGAGAGAAGGTACCTGGGCACCTTTATGACCTGTTCACTCGCATGATGCCTCATCCTTCGATGGCCAAGACATATACTATGAACTTACCGAGATATTAGGACTCCTCCTAGAGTGGGTGTGGTGTGACATGATATGTAAAACCTTGGAAGGATGAGTGAGGAACCATGAGAAGTATGTATCCTTGGTGAATGGAATATAGGAAAAGTGGAATTTGGATGAGAAGAGTTGATTAGTATTGTGTGAATCGAGACATAAAGATGCTCCTTGAGTCATATCTCAAGACTATTTCTAGTGTGGTGTACCACTGATTATTGTGACATCACAAGATGGCATTGAAAATTTCAAGGGATGAGATGTCCTCCGTGTGTCATTCATAGTTCTGATAGAATAGTTTTTATTGATGATACCGAGTGGGATGCCTCCTCTATGGTGATAAATTAGGGGACCCCCAAGGGTTCTCCTCTTTCAGAAAATCCTATGTCGGTGTATGTGGCTGTGGGTAGTGCTGGTAGTAGGGGTCACTTATAACCTATACTAGATGTGAAATACCAAGGGGTGGTGGATGATGGTAATGGTATTGGTTATTGGTCTAACCTCTGTTACATTTTTATATTATTATTTTGATATGTTATCTGATTTCATATAATGATTGGAAATTAGTCGTTGGGCCTAGTACTACTCTGATCACCTAGGATTCCTAAGAATCACCAGATGAGATAGATGTGGCCCTATTATACATGGTATGTTTGGGATCTGGACTCATGGTATATTTGGAAATGATCCCTATCTTGTGTAGAATCCTAATATTTGATTGATGTTTGTGTGTATTCCTAGAGGTAATACTTATAAATCAGTATCAAGGAGCACGTGATCATGCAAACATAAATTCTTGAGATGGTACTGATTTCTTTGATATTAGGATACCATTGTGATTCATAGGATATGGGATTCAAATGGAGTGACCAGTTGTCCATTAATGATTCCCATGAATCTTAAGATTCAAATGGAAGTATGGGGTGTTGTGTGGGTGTATATATATGAGCATGAGATATAGGACTTCTCAAGGGTGACTATTATATCCCCATTATTAATTCATATGATACCCTACTAATATCATGTGGACACACTAGTTATGGTTTGATTGGGGATCCATGATATTTTGGTTTCCCATGATATGGTCCATGGGATCCAGGGAGAGTATTCCCTATGATTTGTTGGGTATCCTAGGAATCATCCATACTTTTGTGTATAGTATTTCCTAGGAAATTCTTATTCTTAAGAATTAGAAGTTAGTCTAACACTAAGAATTCCTAGGTTCTACCATAAGGTTTTTCCTGAGGGCATGAGGATGAGGTTTAACTGGTGATTCCCCACAGTCCACTACTCATCATCAAGGAGGTATAATCATGGGATTTATAGAGTGAGGAAATAGGTTAACTTTAGATGATTCTCATACTCAGAGACACTTTGTCACTATCTAAGGCAGGTATGGTTGATTGGGGTCTTAGGCTAGAGTATTCGATACAATTATCAGGTATGGCCCTAGTTATATTTATATTCCCTTGGGGTAGTTGAGATATTGGTTGGAACTATTATCATGACATTCCAGGAGACACAATAACATCAATTCAAAGAAGGTATTGAGGTGTTTGTTTTATTTATTTATCTAATGTTTATTTATTTATTTTAACTGATCATGTCACATGAATATATTATTACATTTCGCATATAGTATGGGGTTGTATTGAGGGTTTTTTCTAAGTGATGTAATCAAACTCTGAGTAGTTCATCATTGTACAGGGGTACCTAGGAAGAAACTTACTAGGTTTCAATTATCGATTGGGAAGAGGCCTAATATTATGTTTTTGATCTGGAGAAGATTGATTAGGATAGGTGGCAGGGCTGTGATATGGAACGATGATTTTATAGATCATATCTTGAATTTAATTTATTTTGTATATGTATATGTGATCGGACTAGTGGGTGAGAAGTATTGTATGTCTCTATATCTATATTTTATTTATTATGGCATATTTAGTTTATTCATTATTCATATTTCCTCTAATGTTCATGATTCTTGGTTATTTATATTTTTATCATGCACACTAATATAGGGGGTATTGTCTCTATAAAGTTTAATTATAGAGCCCCACTATTGTCTGGTAGCCTCTGGAATTCAGGAAGAAATGCCTGATGTCACATGGAGGTCCACTCTAGATACTATACAATGTGAGTAGGGGTGGGGAAATACAAAGTGTTATCAATGTAGTTTTTATTTGTTTTATTATTTATTATATGGTAGTAGGGATATATAGGGTATTTTTAGAGGCTATGATAGATACCAGGATGGTGCATCATGTACACCTACACCAATAGGAATTCTACGTTGTTAGGGGTTTTGGATTTATATTTTTGTTATACAATGTAATAACTAAAATTATTTTTACATTGAGTAATTCACATGGTGTTTGGATATATGATTTATTATGTATTTTTTAATCTTTTCCAATTAGAAAGAGATGAGTTAAATATTTGAATCCTAGATAGTGGAGGAAAAAGGAATCACATGCATCATGATTTAGAATATAGGATTCACTTGAAATGTAAGGGCCTTCTAGTGTGATTTTTATCACCGATGAGAGGTTAAAGTGTTTAAAATGTCAACAAAAACTCATAAAATGTTTTCATATATAAGTAATTTTTGTTATTATATTCAGTTGTACTAAAATATATACATATGTACTTTTAATTGAAGGTAATATAGGGCTATGTGAAGACAATTTTTAAGGAATATTATATTTTCCCTTGGTGTATGGGACTTGAGGTGACCCATGTAGGCTAGTGAGGCTTGTGATGCCTTATTTCTCAAGTTTAGTTATTTAAAGTGATAGTAAAAAACTATATAGCATTTTCCAGTATAAAATTTAATATAAATCTATTTAAACAAACCATGTGATGGTGGTTCACTCTATATGGATCCCCATAAGGAAATTATGGTAAAATGTACCCCATAGGCTAAGTTATATAATATTATTGTAGTAATCTATATGGTGTTTTCCTATATATTTTGGAATGGAAATAAATTTACCCATGATAATAGATATAGTTTTCTATGGTAAAGATTTTACAAGATGATTCCATTATATATTTAACCCTATATGAGATGTGATTTTGTTGGGAGCAGTCATGTGGGTGGATTCTTGGTGAGAATCAATGCTCTGTTGGGACATTAAGTTGGAATGGGATGCCATTATGGATATAGGACCCTCAAGTTGGTATTTTTGTATATAGTATTCTATGGAATATTTTTAGAAAAGGTTTTGGATGACTTATTTTGTGTTGTAACCCTATTCAAGTCATAAACTTTGGGATAAGAGAGAATAATTATCATCCCTTAAGATGAGACGTGATATTCTTAGTGAGTAAGTGTATAGAATGCATGTTGGTAACCTGTGTGATGGGTTAACCCATTCTTACGAGTCCATAAGAAGAAGAAGCATGTGTAGGTGCTTATATTCAAGACCAATGCATGGGAGGCACTACTGGGGATATATTATGGGCATGATTATTCCTTGATGTTATGAGAATAGAACTTTGGGTTTGAGTAGATTGCCATGAGAGGCACTTGGAGTGTCATGGTATAAGGTTTTCTTCGATTGTTAGGAATATTTGAGATCCATACTCTACTTTTGATAAATTAATGGTTTCACATGTGATATCATGGGTAGATTCTCTTAACCTAGATGGAATCTGATGGTGGCTAAGAATATTCTTAATTTGAAGAGTTGACATGTCATAGAGCATGGTAAACCATGTTTGGAAATATGACTCTATGGAGTGTGATTTTGGTTTCAATGGTTTGGTGGAACTTGAGTATATTCCCACTAATTTTCAGATGATATTAAGTTATTTTTCTCTCCAGTTACACATGACATTATTTAAATTGGAATCATTGATGTTCATGTGTGATTTGAGGTCCAATGTGTTCTGTTGTGTGTGGTCATGGCTCGGAGGAGCAACATATGTGTAGTGAAGGAACCCATTGAGGAGGAACTCTATGAGTTTTATAAGTTACGCCATATGGTGAGGAGTACACCAATGCCCATTTTTTATCATTTATATCATTATGATTAGAATTTTGGTGGTTTTAGGGGATGAAATTTTTGTGTGTCAGGAATAGGTTCTAATTAATGTTTCATGTTAGTGATCTAGTAAGAGTGACTCAATCATGTCCATCCATTTTTTTTAGTGGTGGATAAAGAGTGATACATGGTGTAATAAACCTATGATTGTAGGGTCATGAGTGTGACAGGACCAGTTGTTGGACGATTGATATGAGTAAGTGAATCTAATTTTTATCTAGTCTTGAGATAAATAACATATTGGAGTTTTAGATGAAATAGTAGATGAGTTGGTGTAATATAATAGGTCTTAAGGTGATATTGATATGAATTGAGGGTGGTTTATGGGGAAATCCATGATTCGTGACATGTTTTAGGGGTGAATCCCTTTTTTGTGACATGTTTCAAAGGGTGAAATCCTATTTTTTCACATGATGTAGGGACAAAACATATTTAGTCATGTGATTCAATGGATAAAACCTTATTTTAAACAAATTTCAGAGGGTTAATCATTTGATTAAATGTAATTAAGGTGTTATTTATGGAAAAACACTTGATAATTAAGGGGAGTTAGTGTTGTGGATTAGAGTACGAGTGGGGTTGTTAGTGGAAAATGTATGGATGAAGGCATGAATTTAGTTTGAGGACACATAGGTGGGTGTGAATTAGCATTTTGAGTATAGATATATATGTGGGTTATGACAATATTTATTCTTGGGGTTGGAAATGATGAGAATGGAACCTTTTCAGGGGAATCATCTGGGACACTATTACCAAGTCATTGGACGAATCAGAAAACATTTTCAGTAGGCAATTCATATGGTGGGGATCACTATTGATTAAAATTAAAAGTTATGAACTCTTTCTTGTGGTGGGGAGATCGATATAATTGATTAATCAAGAAAGAAACCATAGAGTGACGAGATATATAGGTGCAGTGATCACTGTGTGGGTATTAGTATCAGTTAGAGAGTAGGTGAATTGGCTTATATGGAAAGGTAATTTTTTCTTTAGAGTTGTTTTTTATGAACATGTAGACAATTTATAGATCGATCACAATAGTTTAATCTTGAGATAGTGACCTATGAAGGTCAGGTTCATTGGTTTAATGGTCATCGAGACTTATCATGAATGAGAAGTGTTATAGTGGAGAGTTTGTAATTTCTTGCATGTGTATGGGTTGGAAAATTTATGAGGGATTTTGAATTTATCGTTAAGTGGGTAGTTGGTTTCATGGAATAGAGTTCATAATAGGATTTCAAGGTTTTGGAAAAAACCAAATGTTTTTCTTCAGGATAGGTTTCAAGGCTCGGGTGATGACTTGGGACATTGGGAGGCCGTAGGAGGTGGAACTAGAGGTCGGGATGTTGCAGGGGAGTTATTGAAAGGGTTTCACATTGAAAATCTTAGATTCACACTTTGAATTTTCAAGATAGGGGTAAAAACCATACCAATAATAATTATGGATTGAACCTAAGGTTCAAAATATAAAACTCTATTTTGGGGTTTTAAGGGGGTTGTACCACTTTTTTGGATTAAGGAATGTGTGTGGGAGGCCAATTTAGCAAGAAATTATCCTCTTTTTATCCTTCGTTCTTATCACATCTCGATGTGTCTTCGTGGTGGATAAAAGTTATTGGATTTTTCACCTTATTCATCTTTTGTTTCTTCCTCTCCAAAATGATTTTGGTTTTGTTTAATTTAAGATAGAAATGGAGATTTCACTCGAGAATGGTGAAATTTTATGATTTTGATACGACATTCATGTAGCATGTATAAAGGTAATCCTAAGATGATATCCTACTAACATCATTCTTCAAATATCTAAAGGTAACAAATAATGGATTTATTTTGGGGTTTTCTTAAAAAGTAAATTAAAATAATTTTAGATTTCTTCTATTGTTCAAGTCTTGAGTCTATGTTAGTATCGTGGGTCTGTTGTGGGCGTCCTGCGGTTGGTTATACTTGGTTATGGTGCATCACCGTGATCCGAGGAGTTTTTAGTGATTATTCATATTTAATTTTGTATGGTTTAAATAATTATAAATGTTATAATTAATTAATATTTAATGTTTTGTGTGATTTACTTTCCCAGGAATATCTATGGTGGTCAGTGGTCTTGAGAAGTCCTTGGATGAGCTTGGACAATGAGTTAATAGGGTGAGAATTTAAATTTGAAAAGATTAAAGATGAGGTAGGTGGTCGTGGTAGTAACCCTATGGCTTTATAATTGATGCATATATGAATTTGTTTGTATTTTCCCTAACTCATAAGTTGGTATCACAATTATTATTTAATTTTTTAATATAATTTAATTAGTTAAATTTAAATTAAATTGTTAGATTCATATGGTCACTTGAGAATAGAGAGGAAAAGTTTTTTGGACCCTTTAAACCATGTGCGCTGGCATGATGCCTCAACCACTAATGGTCGAGGCCTTCAATATAAAATTAATCTAGTGTTAGGACACCTATAATATGGGCTTTTTTTCATGGAATGAGATATAAGACCCTATTAGGATGAGTAAGGTCCCTTAAGACGTGTATAGTGTTGGTTGACAGACCATAGCCAAAGTAGAATTATGTTGAGATTAGTTGACTGGTCTGGTATGACCTAATATAAAGATATTTACCTCAATCCATCTCTAAATACTATCACTAGTGTGGTGTAACACCAAGGCATGTGAATTCATGAGATGTCTTGGATGGTGCCGAGGGACGATATGTCCCATAAGCATTGGGAAAAGGCTCGACAGACCAGTTATGATTGAGGATCTTGAGAGGGATTCCTATTATATGGTGATGAACTAGGGGACCCTCTTGGGTTCCCCTCCATGTTATTAATATTTTAGAGTTTTTATTTTGTAAATGGGTTTATATAGTAGTGGGTGTCACCTAAAACTCATACCGAACATTTAATCCTAAGGGGAAGTGGATGATAGAAGAATTTGTCCAGTCCCTATTACATTTTATTTATTATTTTGATATGTCATGTAATTTCCTATGATTTATGGGAATTATCCACTAGTTGAAGCAATACTTTAATCACCTTGTATGTATGGGAATCACCTAATGATATTGATGAGGCCTTGGTATTCCTGATATGTTTGGGATCCAGTCTAACAGTACATTGGGGGTGGATTCTTAGAACATAAAGAATCAAGAGATTTAGTTGATGAGGGAGTGGATTCCCAGATATGGTACATTGGATATATCATCTGAGAGTGTGCGATCTCATAAATAGTAATTCCATGGATGGTATATATTCCTCTAATATTTTGTTACCATTGTGAATTCTTGGGTGCTAGGGTTTGAATGGAGATACCAGTAGATCATTATGAGTGCCCATGATACCCATTATTCAAATAGAGATATGAGGTGTCTTTGGGTATATATCGCAATAAATGAGATATCAAACATCCTAAGGGTGACTGTTGGGTCCTCTCGATTAATTCCATGGATACCTCTTTAAGTTCTGGGGGATATACTAGTTTTGGTTCAGCTAAGGAGTAGTGAGATTTTGGATGACCAGGATATACACCATGAAATCGAGGGTGGGTATTCCCATTAATTTCTTAGTCCAACAAGTAATTAGTCACACCTAGACATATATGATTTCCTAGGGCCTTCCCCAACCTAGGAATAAGATATTATCTTAACACTGATAATGTCTAGGTACTACCATGGGGTTTAACCAATGGGATTTAGGATGAGGGAACCCTAGTGACACCCTAGGGTCCACTGCTCATCATGACATAGGCATGAGCATGGGATCCCTAGAGTAAGGACATAGGATCCCATGTAGTGATCCTCATACTTAGAGACACTCAAGCGCTAACTAAGGAAAGTATTTTTGATCAGTTAATTGGACCCAATTATCAGTGATGGTTATCTAGTGTGGCCCTAGTTTTAGGTATATGCCCCCAGGGAAGTTGAGATATTGATTGTCATAGTCATCGTGATGTGTTCAGAGATACTCTAATATCGGGCTGAAGCAGGTATTGAGGAATTTTATTTATTAACCTTTAGTTTATTTATTTACATAAATGATCATATAACATGTACATATCATTACATTACTAGTATAGTAAGGGAGCAATTTAGTGGTTCCCTACTAATTTATGTACTCACACACTGCTTGAGTCACAATTGCACTAGGGTTCCCATGCATAATCACACTTGGTTGCAGGTATAGGTTGAGAAGAGGTAGAAAATTTCTTGTTTTAGAAAGAGAATCTCAAGTAGGATAGGAGTATAGGATGTGGAATGGACCAGTGATGTCATAAATACTCTATTTCATTTTATTCAATTTTTATTTGTATATGTAATCAGCCCAATGGGTGAACATTCTTGTATTTCTATATATTAGCATTTTATTTATTATGTCATGTTTAGTTTATTTATTTTTCTACATACTCTAATTTGTATTATTATTTGTTATTTATATTTTTTATTTACTCTAATATATGGTTATATTCTCCCTATGATTTTCCTATAGCCCCACACTACTATTCGATAGCCTCTAGCACACAGGGAGCCATGCCTAAGCTAATACGGTGGTCTAGTTTGGACATTTTATGAAGTGAGTTATGGAGGGGTGTCACACTCATTAAAAACATGTATCCAAGAAGATAGATCAATACAGGACATTGAAGGAGAATTGGTTAAAATTGGAATATTTGTATGGTAAATAAATGGTGTTAAGAGTAGGTAAATCAGTTTCTTATACTAGTGTTGAATATAAATCTATTTAAGATTTCTCTATAAATTATATTTAATAATAATGTCACATGTCTAAAATAAATAATAATATGTTAAAGAAGAAGGTAGTAGAGAAATAGTATTTTCCTGAGGAGGTGAAGAAAATATAATCCCTATATATATAATTATGTAGTATATGTTTCTTGAAAATTTAGAGATATAAATTATACATACCTAAATGGTTGGAGGATGATGATATAAAAGTGGAAACCACATTACATGGTAAATATATAGATTTTTTGAGCACTAAACACATGAAAATTAAAGTCCTTATTAATTATGTATAATTATTGATGGTTGAAGGAGAAAATAATTATTCTTACATAGTAAATCCATAAGAAGTTAATTGAAATTGATGAAGGTAGATATCACCTCAATGGAATCCATTAAATTAATGAATAATAAATAAAATAAAATAAAAATTGATATACCTAAAAGATGTGATCCTGAGTTGATGTTAAGTATCGAAAAGAAGAAACTCCAGGATGCATCAATTCCACCCCCAAAAAGAGAAAGTGAATGTTGAACATAATGAAAATAATTATAATTTTAATAATTGATAAGTATAATTGGTGGAGAAAGATTTGAGGATTAAGAATCCTAATGTAGGGATCCATGTTGTGAGGATGAATTAAAAAAACTAAATATTCTCACATGGATACATCAATCATTGGAAATTATATTGAAAATCTAGAATTAGTAGAAATTATAACTCATAATGATATATTTGGAAGGATAAAATATCAATGAATAGAATTGATGAAGTCTTAATTTTGTGGCATCATTGAATGAAAAATGGACGTATCCATATAAAAAATCATAGGTGCATAATAAATGAATACTTGATAATACATATCATTCATGGAAGTATATTAAAATTAACTATGACAACATTAATTATTAAAGTGTTTAGATGATATCCCTATATCCTATGAAAATAAGGATACATTAATGGTAGAAGTAATAATTTGTTCCACTCAACAATAGATTCATGATATTGGATAATTTTGAAGTGGGAAAGAAAATTAGGATACATCAAGTATCAATGATTAATTATTCATATCAGACATTGTAGAGAGAAAAAGGGAGAGATAATCAAGAAGAAATGGTTGTTTATTTACATCAAACATTCTAGAAATAAAAGAAGTAAGCATTGAGAGAATATAATAAAGAAGGGGTTTCTATCATGGTTATCAAATAGGATTTGAAAGAAGAACATTCAATATTTAAGATGTAGGAGGATATAATCATCAATGGATATACAAATAAAATATTATAAAGGATATTAAATTATAATAATGTTTAATAGAAATAATTGGGGATAATAAATAAATATTTTTAATTGGTTTCATCCATACCACCACAAGGCATGAGTGAAATATTGGTGGAGTTTTTATTTCATATAGAAAGAGGAATGATAATGAATGCACATATAGTGAATCAAAGAATGAAGTGTTCAAAAATGTTGTTATCTAAATAATAACCACTATAATGTCTTGGATGTAAGTTTAAAGCAATGTATTGGTTCACCATGATTAACTACATTCCTCAATTTGATGATTCCAGAGGTACCCTTCTCCACAAGTGATAATTGTTCCTAATATATTTTTGAAGTGGTGTAGGATTAATAGAAAGATATAATTCAAATAATATATGAATTTAAATGATATGGATTCATTCTGATAGTGTGATTGTACAAAAAATAAGAAGTATGTTTGAGGTGAAAGAGATTTTTTCAATAGGGGGATTCCAAGTGTTTGAAATTCATAATTTGTATTAGGCCTTAACTTAGAGGTAAAATGGTATCAAGGCCTTGAAATAACTCAAAAAGTGTTGGTGGTAGTGAAAAGAAACCACTTTGGATTTCCAAGATAAATTAATAGTTTCAATTTGAAATAAAGAAGTCAAAATAATGAAGTACCTAATCCAAAGTTGAATCAATTTAAAATATGTAATTGAAAATTCTAGTGGTAATAAGTCACCATTTGAGACAACCTAGTAACATTATTCTATTTCTCAAGTTGTATTTGACCATAGTAAGGAGGATTAGAAAATTTTAGAGGAGAAGGAGAAATAATCAAGGATTTAATTTTTATAGTTTTTATTTACTAACAAAGTTGTAACAACTGACTATTTTTAGGATATTGAATTATTTTAGAAGAAAATAAAATTTCTAAAAAGTGGTTCATCATGATGAAAATTATAAAAATATATGGTTTCAAGAGATAAATTCGTTTAAGGGGAATCGATGATAAGCACTCAAAGTCTATTTATCCTCATCAATAAGTGAATAATCCCCAAAATAAATAGAATATAATGTATATTAAATTTTATTTCAATTTTTTAACAAAATAGTGATATCAATTGGTTAATAATTTGGTATGTTTTACACTATTTTTATTTATTTATTATATATTGAATTCCTTATATTGGTGAAATTCATATAATAAGAAGTTTAATGTTGAAATAAGTAATATCTTAATTTTCATTCCTAAAATTAAATATAAATGAAGTGAGTAACATGGAAAACTTTGAGATTTTCAACTAAAACTCTTATTTCTGACTGCAAGATTTGATTAAGTATACTTATATGATATTTTAATGATTCAAATGGGAGGTCACATACTCACTTATATGAATAATTATGAAAGCTATAGTTGAGTTTAGAAGAAAAGTTTTAGAGAATTAGTGATGATAAATATGGAGTTATTTTTTCAACAAGTGTCAGAGAGGTTAAAAATGAAAATCTGGAATCATGTTTATAATAAGAGGTATAATTAAGTGGATTCATTGATAAAGTGAAAATATAGAGTTTATTTCTAACTACTGGTACCAAAAAGTGGTAAAAGATACAAGTGATCATTCAATAAGTGTTTGAGGCTAAAGACCTGAAAGTGGGGTATGGATCCAAATGCTAAACAATGAAATATGGTTTGGAATATAATTTTTTAAGGTAAAATTTTAAATAGTTGAAAGAGCCAATATTTTTGGATATAATATAACATTTTCAAATGGGAGGGAAAATATTTCATAAAAAGGAAGAATAAACTCTTATAATATGTTTTTTATTTTTCTGAAGAGGAACTAAATAACACCCAAATATTTTACTATATATTCTTCATTAAATAAATAATGTGTTGAATATATTTCTTCACACGAAACACTAAAATAAAAAAACCATGATAAATTATATTGAGATGAAATATTATACTAAAAGATAAATATTAATACATTTTGAAAATATAATATGAAACAGAATTAATAAAACAATAATAAGGATAAAATTAAATGTAAATAAAAGAACTATGAACATGTTATCCTTGTCCTAATAGTTTCCATTGAATATCAACCCTCTAATTTCAACTATTAAAATAAGGAACAAAATTAGAAATACAATCGACATGTTGTGATAGAATTAAATGAATATGATGAATGATTCAAAATAACATATATAAGTCCATATATAGAAATGAAATTTGAACGTTTTATATATGGTCATTGGAAATATTTTCATTTGAATTTTTCTAGTTGGAAATGTAGTCATTCAATATATGGTTATTAGTTATGCTTGTATCCAATAGTTATATTGAAGATGGTTAATTTTTAGTAACAAATAGAAAATAATATAATTCTACAATCAACTAAAAAACATTATATTTAATTAAAATATTTTATTGTAAAACTATATTTTAATACATTACTTATTATTATTATTGAATAATTATAAATTTTTTTATAAAATAAAACTAAATATTTTAATACTAATGGATTTATAAAATAAAATGTTCAGAATATGAATAATTAAATTTAATTGGATGTGGTTAAAATTATTTAATGATATTTTTCAAATGACTATTTTTAAAGAATCGTGTATTTTTACCTTAATAAATTAAATTGTTCAAATTTTAATAATGAATAAAAGTTAATGATTCAATGAATAACCAAATAGTTTAACACTCATTTAATTATAAATTGATATAAAATTGGATTATGAACACCTAAATTTTAAGAATTTATTTTTCTATAAAAATTATATATATTTTATGTTTTCATCTAAAATTTAAATTTACTATATTTAAAAAAATAAATTAGATTAAATAGATTCTAAATTATTAATCATAACAAACAAATTAGTAAAATAGTTCAACTTAATTTTTTGGATATATAAACAAGTTACCAAGGTAAAAATTGTGTAACTATAGTAAAGGTAAAATGAGGTAAAAGGGTTAGTCTAAGGGGTAAATGCATTTAATATCATAAAATACTACCTATAAATTTTTATGAGATATTTATTGACTAGAAATTATCTAATATATATTATTTTACACTTTTTATCTAATTCCCTTTAAAAATGAATACTTTACACCATAAGAAATGAATATTTGCGGTCATGACACTAAAAACTCACCTATAAATGGATCCATACTTCAAACCTCTAAAAAAAATCATTCTAGAATATCTTCCAAATTTTCTTTTCCCAAATCCTTTATAGAAATTTTATTTTTTCTACTTGTGAGATGGAAACCTCAACCCTCCATTCCAAAGGAACCCAAATCAAGAAGGTAGTAATTCATTAAGTAAGTATCAATGTTCTTATATAAATTTTTCAATTAAATTATAAAAACCAAAATTTATAAATATAATTATAAACTATAATGATTTTATATTAAAATCATTATTATTATAATAAAATTATACTATTATTATATAACTCTAAACTCTTACTCATTCACTAATATAAAATTTTCTTATTTAAGTTGGTTCAACCACCTACATGGATGATGTTATACCAAAAACACCACTTTATCCATTAATATGTATCAATATATTAATAATTATATAATATTATATTAAGGATAAATATATTTCATGAATATTTTAAGGATAACATACAAATGAATGATCACTATAAAGTAACTCGTGGTTACTGAAACATTCCCAAAAGAATATTAGTTATGGATTCCATTCATGAAAACCATACACATAATTTCTATCAAATGAATCTAGAGTGTAACAAACTGATATTTAATAATATAATATATTTAAATAAATTTTAATTATTTTATATCTTTCTCTATACAAAACATCACACTTGAAAAACTGTACTATACTTTAATATATTATTATTTGAACATAAGTCGTTGTATTAAAAGGAATGAATAGTGATAATAAAATTATAAAATATATGTATAATGTATTTCCATAATATAAATATATTAATTTATTCTTATGAAATAAGCACTCATTTTTTATAAAATTCATTTATGCCTCAAAAATGATTTTTCTTAAAAAATGATTTTTATGGAATTTTATCCATCGGAATTATTATGAATTTCTAGAAATTTTAGAAACTGAATTTTATAAAAAATTGAAAACATAATATCAAAATTATATTAGGGTTAATGTTTTGTATTTTTCTGAAATGATTGACTTTTAGTGAATAGTAAAAAATACAGATTTTTCAAGTACTATCATTTCATTTCATTAAATCAAGTAATTTAAAAGTTCCATTCTATTCATAATTTGGTATTAAAGTATAATATGATTCATTTTATTTATAATAAACTAATTAATACAATTTTAATTACCAATATTCATGATTTTAATATAAGTTAATTTTTAAGCATAAAACACATTTTTCTATAAAAATGTTTTTCATTGTGTTTTACACATTTCTAATTCAATTAATTTCTGAAAATTATAGAAATTAAATATTCAAAAATAAATTCTATATTTTGAATCATGAGGTTCAAAATTTTAAAATAGGCTTCTTTTATTTTTGTTCATTGTTAATAGTAACTTTGATAAAAATGTTTTCCCCATAGTGAGTATAAAACAAGTAAAACTTGGTTGAAACATGAGATAAGAGTTTAAAATAAACCTAAAACTTTACATTAATATATTATATGAGTGGGTTTCATATATACTTTTCTAAGATTAAAAGTTATAGAAAAGTTTTCCATTTTTATTTTATAGTGAGTTATATATTATTTTAAGTAAAGAAAAATACAAAATATTTCTCTCTATTCTTTTAAAAGCTCTAATATTTTTGCATGGGGATAAACAGATTTTATAGTTAGTTATACAAGGTTATTTTGAATATTAATTAATTATTTATTATAAATTATTTTTAATTTTTATTAATGGTATAATTCCTTAAAAGTTTTATACAACGTCGATACGGTGCTTGTGAAAACCCTAGAAACAATTACTAAATAATTTTAAAAACATTTAAATTAAAATGGATTGGATAAATTTTGGTGTACCACTAATTTTATGGGTAATTATAATATATTAATTATGTTTAAATGGTATATATTTGAAATACTTTTTTTCTTCATAACTTTAAATTCAAATTATATAAACTCTCCCAGAATTGAAATTAATGACATTTTATGTTATATAATATATTATTAAATGAATGAAAATTCTTAATAAGTATTTTAAAAGAATTAGTGGAATGGTAAATGGTCTAAAATTTCATCCATAGACCATTTATGAACCAATTTTAACATTAAAAGTAAATTTATAACCCTTAATAATTGAATAATGTGTTACTGTGTTTATGGATAAAAAGGGTTAACATGGGTTTAAAATAAAAAGATAAAGATTAAATGGCATAAAAACTTTTCTGAATCACATTAATTGAGTTTATTTTGACCCTATATCATATTTAATTTAAAATTCATCTAATTTTAAACAACTTGTACATGAATGTGACTATAAAGTCTCAGAACTGGATGCCACTCAACAATACCTCAAGCCTGGTTAGCCACATGGCCTAAAGTGTATCTCCCCCAACGTGAGAGGCTTCTAAATAATAGCATGGTCATAGGGTGTGTTATTGGGGAGACTATTACCTCTTTCTAGAGTGTAAAATAACAGTAACAATCATGAAAATCAAATAAAGGAATTAATATAATAGTTATACTATAGATAAATAGAAGTAATGAATAATAATAAAAAAGGAATATCATATATAATCACGATCATGTCATGTATTGAAAAAGAATCAAAAATAGGTAGATAATAATAATATATAATAAATATATCAAAGAATAAAATAAAAAGTGTTATATCCTAATAGCATCACAATCCTCAGCTTGGTCCCATGCTCCCTGATCCCAAGCATGGAACATATTCAAGCATCAAACTATGAGAGCTTTCCCCAGTACTATATGCATCCATAAAGTGTGTTTGGTTATACAACGGTATCCCAAATAGGGTGTTGGATACAATCCCAGTATGCTACCACCCAAAGTTCTATAACAATCCTAGTTGTGAAATATAACAAGAAAAAGAAGTGTTCAATATGCATAATACAAGAAAGAAGTAAGAAATATAGAGTTTCCATGGTATATATACAATAAGATAAGCGATAATGTATATCCATACTAGGCTCCCTAAAAAATAAGATTCAAGCTCTTAAAACAAGGAAGCCAAAAAAAATAAAGAAATAACTAACACGATCACAACATATATCCAAACATATCAAAATAACCACAACCATTCCATACATCTTATGTATCAATAATCTGGACCTTTTCATATAACCAGATAAGTCACATATACCACGGCTGAGTCGTATGATAATGTAAGTAACATTTAACATAGTCATACTGTATAATCAGAAATTTTAGACCCCTCGGGTTGGATCCAAGGTGTAGTGAACCAAGGCATCTTCATCGAATCCTAGGAGTATCTCAGTGGAAACTTTGTTAGTCTTGAATTGGGGTCTAAGGAGCATGTCAAAAGACTATTTACACTGCGAGCCCAACCAAACTAGATCCAAGGGGTAGAAAGGTCCAAGGAATCCCATAAAATCAAGGCTCAAGGATCAATCTCTTCTAAGGTGTCCAATTTTGCATTCAATACCCATGAGAGAAACAAAAATGACATCTAATGGAATTAGGATAGAAGTTATACCATCCACGATATATAGTACCATTTAATTCATCACATTTCATACATAACTTTATAACAATTCAATTTCCATGAGTATACCCACTAATATATAAAGTCACATTTAATAACATTCAATGATTTTAACCTCTCATATAATGAATCAAAATTTAATAATTAAACAGTTCAATATCATGTATTCCATGGAAAATGAGGAAGAATATATCCTAATCAATTAATTCAAAACATTTATAAATGGGATTCCTCTAACTAGTAAAGCCCATACACTCACATAATGGGTCATTAAATAAAGGATATCTAAAATCCACACACCATGGGTGACCTTGGTTGGGGAAACAACCTCCAATAAGTCTCAAAGAATCTAAAGGGAATCCCTAACATGTTCAATTTCATATAATTCAATTATTAAATTAATTTTAGTGGCCACACTGAAAATTATAGTGGGTGGAAGAATGGAAAATAACTTAACAAATCACAAAACCACTCAAGAAAAATATAGAACACCTACTATAGGTCCATAGTAGAGTGCACATACAATATCATCTTATGATTTTACTCAGATCATGGAAAAAATGAAGAACAGATGAAGATCCGAAAAATACGGAAAATTAGCTTGCACCTAAATAGAACAACCAATACCAAGAAGAATGAATAATGATACAAAAATTAATTGAGTACTCACATAAGAAAATATAACAAACCTAATCATGCTTTATTCTAAGATCATATGGATAAATGGTAGTAAAGCCTACCTTTGGCTTTCGAATGAGAGCTCCATGCTTGAGCTTCTTTCCTTGGGAAGAGAAAGAAAATGGTGTTTAGGTTATTACATTAATTAATGGAAAAAGGTAATTTTCCTCAAAATAATGGGTTACATGGTTTTTCATAATGTTTGACCAAACTTTTCACCAACCATGCACCCACTTCTATAATAAGGATCCCCATGTATAGTCAGTACAAATATTTTGACTTACCATGTGCAAACTATGCAATTCATCTCTTCTAAAAATTGCAGGTGTCCCGCATAGGCATGCACCTCCATCCACATGATTTTTCAGACCGTGAGGGATTCTTCATCCCACTATCAAGGTCTCTCATGGTTATTAATATCATGTGTCTGGTCCCATATTATTTTTATTAACCATGACACATTTTCTTTTCTTCCAAAAAAATTGGGATTCGAGCAATGAAAAAGCCTCAGACACTCCAAATACACCCATAAACTCAAAGGGTATTCACATTAGGCCATAAAAAAAGCATTAAACCAAAATAAAGAGATCCTTACCTCACAAAAAACTCTTGGTTCTTATAGTGACTTTATAATATTTTAATTTTTTTAAAATTTACAACAGTGTCCCTCCCCTCACTTATAATAAGGAACCTCATCTCATATCTTCTACAAACCTTGAGAAAATTAGCTTAACAAATTACAACATAAATATATTACCAAATTAACTATATGTATTCTAGATATTCTGGTCTTCAAAAAATAATTTCTCAATAGACATTAATAAGAGATCTAAGGGAGACACATGAAGAAGAGGTATGTGTTTTTACTATCCCTATTCATGTCTCTTTCACATTGAAACATATCCAAATGTTCTATAACCATTAAAACATGATTAAAATTGTAACTTTAATACACTAATATGTTTTTATGAAAAATTTAAATCCATTTTATATCTCCTTCTATCTGTTGAAATATGAAAATGTTGCTCGTGTGTACGTGTGGACTACCACCTCCATGACACAATGTGATTTGTTTTTCATTTTTTTTATTTTCATGATAGGTTATATGGATAGATTTAATGAATATAAATGACATATATAATATAATAATTATTTTTTAAAGATAAATTATTATTTTTCTTTATTTTTTTATCTTTATTATAATGGTAATATCACTCGTTTGTGCATACAGACTGCCATCTCCATGAAGTGATGTAATTCATTTTTCATCACCACCTTATATGGATATTTATAAAAGTATATATGATGAATATATATTATTATTATAAAATTATTACTATTATATATATTATAAAACCCTGACGATGTTTCGAAGATTGGAATTATGAAACCAAAACATACATGAAAAATAGATCAGTTTTCACTCAAAAGAAGATTTTAATGAAGAATTGTTAACAAATGGGTATTAGAAATTATAAAACAATGAATTACAATATGATATGTATGAATATATTTTTTGAATATATATTTATAATTAATATATATTTATTATACAGGAGGTTTTAATGCATATGAAGTAAGATGAGACTCTAGGTAAGGGTTTATCCTCTCAAATTGTCTTCTTTGGGACAAAATTTCATTTATGAACCTTTCTTCATTTATAGAGTCTATATATATCCCCTTTGGATTACTTATTTTTAATATGTTTAAATTTTTATTTGGATTTTATTTTTCCATGGTGCTTATGATTCAAAAGTTACCAAATCATTGAGGGTTATGTTACAATCTCTCTTTTTACCAGGATTGTTTAGGATTAAATTTACATTGAAGAAACTATATAAACTCTAACTCTTAAAAAATTATGTTTTATTATAATATTTTCATTTATATATTTATAACCACTCACTATATTTTTCCTCTCATTGGCACTCAAATAAAACCTAAATAATTTATTTTTAAGTAAAAATATGGTATTTCTCCTTATGGATTGAAATATTTTTCTTCCATATTCAGATTTTTTCTAAAAAAATTAGTTAAATTTATTTTATATAATCTAATGAATGTTTTAATGAATTTTTAATTAATATTTAATTTTTATAAAAAAAATATAATAGGAATCTTATTTTTTATTTCTGAATGAATCACTTTTTAAAGTTTTACCAAAGTGTGAAAATATGTTTTTTAAAACATACACGACTTTAGAGGATTTTCCTGTCGTAATGACCTTTATTTTCAATGAAGATTAATTTTAAATTTCTCATGGATATTTTTAAATAAAATAATTTTCTCAATAATTTTTAATTTTTTTTAAATACTTTGAAAGAAAATAATATTCTTACATGTTTTTGAAGAAATGTTTAAATATTCTTTTAAAAGAATTTCTCATCTATGTAGAAATCCTTTGATGTTTCTTATCCTACCATGGGTATATGTTCTTATGATATCTTTTATACTATTTATATATATGGTTTATTATTATACATAAATTTATAAGAAACTCATTTTATTTCTATGGGTTAATTAATCTATGGTGAATTCTCTTATTATTTCTGATGATAATACATTGATGAAACCCACTTTTTTTCAATAGGTTATACTATGATGAAATAATAAATTTTTATGAAATCAAAGGGTATATTAATTTTTTTTTTAAAGTGAAAAATAGGGAACACTAGTGGTTATTCCAATCCCAAAGTAGGTATATAGGTTGTTAACCCAAGCCTACACTAGTAGAAATATAGGCTTTGACGTCGGTGTTTTAACATCAATTTTATAGATTTTGGAATTTAAAGTTATGGGGGAAACTTTTAACATAATTTTTATAAATAATTTATGTAAAAAGTTATTAAAAAACCTTTAACTTCATTTTTAATGAAAACTGATGTTAAACATGCTTTACCAAATATTATAACACCCTAAAACACTCATTTGTTTTTCATTCAAAACCCTTTCTGTCAACCGACGATAGGACCCAACGACACCTGGTGAACCTAGAATATAATAACCAAGGTAATTATATAATAAATATTTTTCATGTTTAAAAACGTGAAATTGATATTTGTATTCATTATAAAAATAATAAGTATTTTTTAAATCATAAAAGAAAAAAGTTTTAAATAAACACTTTTGTTATAATGTTTTATTAAAATGTTTAATTTCAAATTTATGGAATTATAAAATTAGAAAATTTATTTAATTTTTTAAAATCCTCATATAAATATTAAAATAAGGTTAAAATTTATGATTTTTTTGAAAATATTTATTTTTTGGTGAATACTGAAAATACCAATTTTCATAAAAATGTCACTGCTTTTCAATAAATTAAGTAATTTAAAATTATAAATATGTTTTAAATATTATATAAAGTAAAATAATAATTATTTATTTATATTTTAAATACTTAATTATGTTTTAATCATTTTGATATTGGATTTTATTATAATTTTATTTTTTGGATTAAAATTAGGATTTTGTATGAAAACAGTTTTAAAGTGAAAAATATTTCTCTTTTTCAGCTAATTAAAATAAAACTTGATGAGGAATTATTTAAATTTAACTTATATATTACATAAAAATAAATATTAATTTAAATTCATAAAATAATTATTACGTATCATAGAGTTAATATAAAATCATCTTATGCTTGAAATAATACACTTATTCAAAAACTGATTTTTCATCGCGTCTATGGGTTAAATTTGAAATTAAATTCATCCAATTTTGTGAATATAATTTATTAAAATGGAATAAATACTTGGAATTATAATAATTTATATTATCTAATAATATCAAATTAATTTTTGTTCATATTTGATAGTGTAAATAATAAAAATATTTTACCATGATTATGGTAAAAATCGATTATCCAGAGGGGTAAAATAAAAAGATAAGGGTTAAAATGAAATAAATATATGTATAAAATGTATTATATGGCCATATTTATAAATTTTCATGTATAAGTATCGATAATGAACTATTTTATATCCTTATGGAATGTAAAAATATGTGGTTATAACTTTTTATTTTCAAATATTACAAGTGTTCCAGTCACCTCACTTATAAAAGGACAAACCCTATCCTCCCATATTCAAACATTTTAAGTCATTAGGATCAGAAAATACATAAGAAGATAAATTCATTACATCCCCAACCATGTCTTATATCCCATGTTTTGATTAAAATCTATACTAGGAAGGGTTTAGTTTCCATCCTAAAGAGGTTTTCCGAAGAAGATATAAGGTTTTTAGCTAAGAATTTATATATATATATATATATATATATATATATATATATTGAAGGTGGTTCCATGGTCAATAACCAAGACAAAATTTATTAAATATAAAGAAATGAATAAAAAGTGTCTGAAAGAGGGGATCTTATTACAATCTTTTTCATAAAGAGGGAGAAGATCAATATGAAGATCATCCGGCCAAGAAATGCCCTGGTTGATTAACTTATTGGAAATACTTTGTGCAACCATGTTCACTTCATGAAATGCATGAGTGGAAATATATCTGATCTCTAGAAGTAAAGCGAGGAAGCTAATCCAATGGGTGGTAAGCGGCCAGGCAAGGTGCCCCACACCATTCCGAATAGCTTAGACAATAGTGGTTGAATCACTTTTAATCCAAATGTTGTTCTAGCATTTTTTTTCTTAGTAAAATCAATAGAATGTATCAAAACCATAATTTCTTCTTCCAGATATGAGGTCAAACCACAACTTCCAAATAATCATCCATGACAATGACCAAGAAAGTCTCAGAAGATAGCACCACAGCCCGCAGGACCTGGATTGCCCTTGAAGGCTCCATCTACATTTACTTTGATCCATCCTTGGAGAAGAGCTTTCAAGAACACCTCAAAGGGGTTCTTTAGATGTCCTTAGAGGCCTTCAAGACTATGTTGAATAAGGATCATAAAGTCTCTAATAGTTTTATCACAATAATCTTTCCGAATCAAGGAAACATCTCTAATGGTAATGAGAATCCTCATCCGACCTGTATTAAGATTGAATGAGTTGTTGTTCTGGGTAATAGAATTTATATCATACTAAATCACATGGAGGAGCTCTACAACAACGTTTAATAAGAGGTTATTGATTTACTGCAAAGATTCAAGCTCCACACAACGTTTTAATTATGACAAAATTGAGTCAAAGTGTAACCATCTACAGTCAAACATGTCAGTAATATAATTCCAAAGGGTTGAAGCCGTAGAACAAGACAAAAATATATGGTTGGTATCCTCTCTATGATGGTGATAGAAGTTACACTTACAGAAAAGTTGGACACCAAAATATTGAAGAAAAAGTTCAGTAGGAATATGGTTGTGAGAAATATTCCAAACCAGATTGAGGCGCGAGGGTTTAATCCAGGGTTTGTCAAAGAATTTCAACCAAAAAAAGAATGATTCTGAATTTGAAAAATAATAATTATAAAAACTTTTGGAATCAAGAACACCATTGTGGGAAGGATCCTAGATGAGGAAATCATCATATTTAGTGAAGCAGTAATTATAAACAACTTACATAATGTTATCAAGAAAATTGATGCTACAAGATTTCATCACATCCTTAATAATGAAACTAGAATTCACCTGCGGGGAATTAAGAGATAACATGGATATAAGGGGGGAAATGGTCTAATTATCCAAACAAAAAATTCATGGAAGAGGCTGCGCTAACCATCCATCTAGAATTATTCATGATATTGGCAAACAATTGTCTAATGGATGGCCAGATCAAAGAGTTAATATTGTTCAAATTCCCCTTCTTTAACTTCGTAAGGAATATATTTTTAAGAAAATAAATGGAATCATAGTTTTTATTAATCAATCTCTATGTGAGTATAACTGGAAGGGCCTGATTAAAGAGTTTGAGATTTTTTATTCCAAGACCACCCTTCTCAAGAGGTTTGCCACATGTAAACCTAGGGATGGTTATGATATTACTTTCAAGAATGCTACTAGTACAAACAAATTTTTTGATGTAAACTTTAATTTTCTTGAGGAGATTGATAGGCTATTTATATACCATCAACGAGCAGTCCATTTTAGAAACAATGGTATATTTCACCAGACAAATCATGCCATCCATGGAGAGGGATTTTCCTTTCCCAGAGGATAGTTGATTGATAACCGAGTCAACAACAGTGTCGAAGTACATGGATTTACGACTTCCCCAAAAAATGAGAACTCCCAGGTAGGTAAAAGGGAAGGATCCTTCTTTGATGCCTAAGCTATTGATGATGCTACTTTTCTTAAGAGGAGAATTTTTTTCCTAAAGAACACAAAAGATTTGCTCCAAAAAATAGATTTCCCAGAGATCTCTTCATAATCAGCTAAGGTGTTTTTTAATTTTTGAATATTTTTTTTGCTTATAATAACAAGATTATGTCATCGGCATATAACAGATGCATAGGAACATTTAAATTTCTGTCCACCCGAATAGGTTTTAGTTTATTTGGATCCACAAGGCGAGTGAGAAATCTGCTAAGATAATCCTCTACAATAGCAAAAAGGATGGAAGATAAAGGATCTATTTTCCTGAAACCTATAGTGAATTTGAAATATCCTTTAGGATATCCATTGACAAGGATAAATATATAGGCCAATGTAAATAGGGTATTTATCCTATTGATAAAAGTATCATTAAAACCAAAACCCTAAGGAACTTTGAAAATGAAGCCCCAATCCATGGTATCAAAGGCTTTCATAATATCAAGTTTAATAGCAATGTTGCCTCCTCTGGTTACTTTATTAAGAAATTTGTTACATTCTGAGGAAAGGCAAATGAGGTCTTGTATAGACCTTTTCTTGATAAAACTAAATTGATTCCAAGATATGATTTTATTATATATGGAAGAATGTCTGTTGGAAAGGAACTTGGTGATAAAGATAAAGTTATTTTATATAAGTGATATATAAGACATAATTATGAAGTTAATGACATATTTATCATTATGAGATGATATTATATATCATTTACTCTTTCATTTCCATTCAATTAGAAATGATAATGTTGTTTGTGTGTATATGTCAACTACAACCTCCACTATAGGATGAGATTATTTTCTCAAAAATACATCACTTTGATAATATATATATATATATATATATATTCAATGATATAATATGGTTTTTATGACATTATGATCATTCTGATGAGATACAATAATAATTATCTCCATCTTATGATGATTGTTGAAAAAATAGAAAAGATACTCATGAGTATGTATGACGTACCATCTCTATGATTGTAACATAGTTCATTTTTCATAACTATATGAAATGATTTTTTGTGGTATAATTAATTTATTAAATTAATAATTATTTAATGATTATTATTCTAAAGATTTTTAAATAATTACCCATTTGACCATAATCAACCTATCAAAGTTATGTTATGACACAAAATCTAAATATCATCAAAAAAGTTGATGTAAACTTAATTGATTAATAAACCATATATAAAAAGGAAATTTGTGAAATAAAATTAATTATAAACATAAAATTTTCTAAATAAATAAATAAATTAATATAATTATATCATTAAGGAAGATAGATAATATTCGTTATGAGTCAGACTTATGGTGAGGGACTTCACCTAAATTTCCTTTCATTGAGGAATATTTTGATGTTATGATCCTATATTCTCTTATGAGGTGTCCATACAGCCACTTATGGCATGATATATCATGAATTTATTTGTCCTCATTATATTTAATGTTTTATTTCTTGATATTTAGTTATGTGTCTTATGCTTAAAATGTTTCCAAAGTGGTATGAGACTCTTCTTTAACAATCCTCCATTAAAGTTTTCCTTAGAACTCTTTTTTTCTTCCATTTCCATGTTTTTAAATGATTTTTATAATTTAATAATATCTAAATGAGAGTTTTATAATGATTTTTTTGTCTTTATTTCAATGTTTTTTAAAAAACGATTCTTTGTATGGAATGTTTGACTTTCTTTACAATCGACAAAATGAATATTCTATTTTAACATATACGGAGACAATAACTTTTTCCACCATCACTAAAATTATTTTATGTTTGGATTACATTACAATATTTAATGTTTTATTTGAAGACAACTCCTCTCCCTTTTTCTTGGTATTTTGTTATTGAAAATTGAATTTTAAAAGAAAATGGTATTTTGATGTGTTTTACATATGTGTTTTAAAGATTTTATCAAATGTTTTATGATGAAAAAGTGAAAGAATAAAATATTTTATTAATGATATGGTACTTGAGATTTATATGAAAAATGGGTGAGCATGATGCAGCTTAAATGAATGTTTGATCAGCATTAAATCTCACAGGTGAGCTCAATGTAGATTATACGATGGTTGCACCTCAATAGCACTGAGTGAGTCTGATATATCTTATATGATGGGTATGACTAGATATCATCAGGTGATCCCATTATAGATTATAGGATGAGTGTGCCTAGATAGTTCTCTAATTCATTTTCTAATTTTCCTTTTTGTTACTAAAAATAAGGAGGGATTTATCAGGGGGTTTCTCTTATGGATTTAACTAGGATCCATTTATTTCTAACACAAGTTTAAAATGGGTTAAGAGTGAGATTATCTAAGTTTACATAAAATGTTTTTATTTTATTTCTATGGGTTTTGTTTATTTTATTTTGAAAGAAATTGTGCGTGATTTTCATATGGAAATGGTTTATTTCATTTTCTCAAACAATAGAGAGATAAAGGTAAACATTTCATCGATTTTCATGTTTTTCAATTGAATAAATATTTTATTTCTTTTTATATCCCTTAAATATATTTTTTCCTTATAACATATTTATAAAATGTTTTTCACAGGGTTTAAGGATAGATTAGGGAATGTAATAAGTTATGTTGAAAGTCATGAAAATTTTTAGGAAAATAAATCATATTTTATTTTAAAAGTACTATATCATGTCAAAAATGGATACTGATTAGAATTTTACACTTTGTATTATATCAATTTTTATGTATGTGTTTCGACCTAATTCTCTAAAACTATAAAACTAAAAATATCCTAAAATTTTAGAGAATGAATTCATGGCTTAAAACTCAATATTATTCAATATTTTTGGCTAGTTCTTTATATTGATGATGGTTGATCATCTATTACAATCGATTTTTTTCCACATTTCCCATTTTTTTCTCCTCAATATTCCATCCTTCATTATTCTTTCACAATCCCCAAGATATTCTGGTCGACTCACAACCAAGGTTCATGGTTTTTATGGGTTATTTTTTTAACTTCAAATTTCTTCTCTTTTTATCAAATATTACATCGCTTACCCTATTGCCACCGAATTAGGGTGAATTTATCATAATTTAGGATCTATTTTACATTATTGAACTCAAAATTTTTTAAGTTGTATTTTTGAAGGTAAATTATTTATATTTTAGTTATCAAATTTTTTCATCCATTACATTTTTTATACTCATTTTATTATAAATTATATTTTTTTTTGTTAAAATTTGTTTAATGGCCTAAAATTTTTATGATTATAATTTTTTTTCACAGTAATTTGTTTTTTGTGGTAACTGTTTGTATTTATACTTTTTTGAATTTATAAATTTTTTATATTTATAATTTTATTGCGGTTGATATCATTTTTTAGTCTTTTTTCAATTAGAATTTTTTTATTGATATAATGACTTTTGATTATTTTTTTTGTTGTAACTTGTTTTTTATTTTTAAATTATATTTAGACATAAATTATTTTTTTGAAAATATATGGATTTTAAATCATCTATTTTTATATATCCTTAATCACTTTTATTTAATTTTTTCAATGATTTGTTTTTATCATTATTTATAATTATTTGTTATGATCAAATAGTTATCAATAATTTATTTTTTTAATATATGTTTTTATATTAAAAATTTATCTTTTTATTTATATTATTAATTTTTTATATCTTTTAATATATTCACCGTTTATATTGAGATATTAGGTAATTAATGGATCATAATTGAAAAAACTTATAAAGAACCACAAATGAATATAAAAAAAGGTTTGACTTTTTTTGGAATTTTCTTAATGAAATATTCAAAACAAATATCTAATTTTTTCCATACATGAATTATATAGATATGAGAAATTTAAATTACATAGAAATCAAGGATCATATCAATCACTATGGTATCATCCATAATTATACATGCTGGATCCGATTTGTGGAATAATAGAGAATCAAACAACTAATGTTGATGAAAATATTCACCACAAGACAAAGAATCATATTGAATAACTAATTCATGATGTAGGTTTTAAAAACATTTAAAGAATATAAACTATTGAATTATTGTATAGATATTATAAGAAACCACTATTCTCATGTTACACTAAATTTATTGTGTTATCAGTTGTTCTGTTATTATTTAACATCAAGGCATGAAATGGGTGGATTGATAAAAGTTTCACTTAATTTCTTGAAATTTTAAAAGAGATACTTCCAGAAGGAAACGAGATTCTAGATTCAAATTATAGCATGAATAAAATATTATACCTAATGTGATTGGGGTATAAAAAGATACATTCTTTCCCCAATGACTATGTATTTTATATGAAGTAATATGATTTTGTATACAAATTTATTAAATGTGGGGTATCACGATATAAGATGGATGAAAAATTAAACTCTCATTAATTCTAAACTACTAAAATCAAACCTCATACTAAAGATGTTTGGTACCTTCCAATAATTATTCATTTGAAGCATCTATTTTCAAATTCAAATGATGAAAAAATGTTAAGATTTTATATAGAAGAACACATCTCTAATGGAAACTTACATCACCTTAGTAATTTGCTACAGTGGATTAGATTTGATAAAAACATTCCTGATTTTGGAAAATAATCTAGAAATATCATAATAGGACTAAGAAAAAATGGAATGAACCAATATTGATGCCTCAATATCCAAAATAGTTTTGTGTCCGGTTTTATGGGTAGTTTACAACTTTTCCCCGAATATATGTTAGAAGAAAAAATATGTTATGATGATCTTGATTATTAATGGACCAAAACATCTAGGAAACAGTATTATTTTGTATCTATAATCATTGATTGATTATTTTAAGCTTTTTTAGGTGATATGTGTTAAACATTTTGATATATTTAATAAATAGTATTTTCTTTTATGTGGAATAATAACGTTCACTATAAATTACTTTCCTACATATGGAATATTATCTAGATACAATATTATTGGATTTAAAGCATGGCCAATTTTTGAAGAATAGACATCCTATTATCAATTTTCTAATAGAATAAATAAAATTTACATGGTACATTGAGGATTTTTACAAATTGATCATCCTTATCAAATATTGAAAGAGGTATTTAACGGTTTGCATGAATATAATCTCCCCCCAAAATCATTTTCAAGTGAATATTCTTATGAAAATTTGTAATATATTGATTTCACATTTGGGGAGATAGAAATTTCTAGTCAATAAAAAATATATGGATGAAATAATAAATATTATTCAAAATACATTATTGTATAATTTTAGAGAAAAGACATAATATTGATGTTATGTATGTTGAGAAAAACATTTGTAACAATTTGATTGGAACTTTGTTAAATATTTCTGGAAATAAAAAATATGGATTGAATGTTATATTAGACTTTATATCCATAGAAAAATGTTTGGAATTATCTCCCACAATGAAGGGAAACATTTCATATTTACATCTATCTTTTCACACATTAATCAAGAGTGAGAATGTAAATTTTTTAGTGTATTCATTATATTAAAGTACCCATTTGATATTAATCAAATAATAATAATTTATTTTCATTAATTGATTTTAAATTAATAGGTATAAAATATAATGACTATCATGTATTAATGCAATAAATGTTATCGATCACACTATGCCTTATATTACTAACACTTTTCAAAAATAATATCATCAGGTTGGGTTATTTTTTCAAATCCTTTTTTAGAAAATTCATTGATCAATATTTATTATATTTTTTAGAGAATGTTGTTGTGTTCATAATATTTTTAACAGAAATGTATTTACTACTATTTTTTTATAATGGTTTATTTAGTGACTAATTTGGTGTGTTAGATAACAATATATGGGTCTGTTTATTTACATCAGATTTATCCTTTTTAAAGATATATGAAAAATTTGAAAGGATATACTAAAAATCAACATCCAATAGAGGCCTATATTATTAAAAAATATGGATTGAAATAAGAGATTGAGTTTTCTAATGATTATTTGTATGAAGGGGAGCATATTGGTCTCCCTATATCTTGACATTTGATAGTTGATAATTAAGTTAGAGGGATTCATGGCTTAAAAGTAATGTTCATTCCACATGATGAAGTGATGCAGGTATATTTATACATTTTCGACAATAAAAATTAGGTTCAACCATATATATCATCACATATTTCTAGATTAAAGGTATGATATCTAAAAACAAATGAAAATTTATTAATGACTGAGCATTAAAATGCATTCATTTCTTAGTTTAATAGAAATTCAAAATAAATTTATTTGCATTAGAAACATTTGAATGGTTGGAAAGGGAAATGTGTCTTAATGTGATCATGCGGTCCAGTTTTTATATTAATGGTTACATATTTTACACACACAAAATCTAGATGACAAGAGTACTATTCAAAATATTGGGGTAATGGTCAACACTAAAGCAATGAATTTCTTAGGAGTAAAATATAAAAACCCAATTTCTTTATCAATGACATATTTTAGAGTTATTGAGAATATATGGGAAATTGATTATACTAAACTTAAAGTAACCATATTTAAGCGTAATTGGGTTGATAGTATCAGTGGTGTGAAATATGTTGACTATGGATTGACACTCATTTATTTGAAAATATTTAGTTTAAAAGAGAAACCATTTATCATGATCACATATGGAAAGTAAATATTTATTTTGTTATTGACCCATCGAATGATCAGTTATCCATTGTTTTGCAAGGTAAATGATTTTATTTGGGAGATGATGATGATGACGATGTTATGTATTTATGTTAGGTATCTTTTTCTATTATATGATTTTGAACGAAAATAATGATAATAATATTGACGTAGTCCATGTTAAACGAAATGATCACGACAAAGGGATATAGGAAAACACTAAATTAATCTATTAATTATTCAGATAAATATTTATATTTATTTTATTTTTTGACATTCACACATGTAAAAGAACTATTTTTTTTTTAATTTGGATGTTTAATTATATATATATATATATTTACAATTTATATGATTTGTGTGTTAAATATTATTTTCAAAAATAATTGTACAACATTTTTTATTGAAAAAATAGACATGTATCATTATGTTTGGGTTAAATTTACACATATAAAAAAACTTTTTATAACTGTGATATTTAAATGCATAAATGTCGATCCCTTATATCATTTTAGAATAAATGTTCATATTTAATATTTTAAGTTACATAATTTTTTATTAAGAATCATAACATCATTATTGATTTTAAACATGCATAAGTACAACACTATTTTCTTATTTACATGTTTTTTAGTTAATAACTTTAAATATTTATTTTTATAATAATATATAGGTACATAGACTATTATTTCATTCATCTATTTAAATGTCACAAATATAGGTAGAGAAACATTTACCAAGGTATATGTCAATTTTTTCATATTATTAAATATTCAATAACATAATTATTTAATGAAAGTATACTTTTAATTTTAAAAAAATTATTTTCTAGACCACTAGTGAACCTTCTACAATGGATTATTCTTATTCTTTTATAGATAATATAATTCTTAGAGTTAGTAGATTTGGGATTACATGTTTACCAAAACATTCACTTGATCGTGGAGTGTGACATCCTATGTAATTAAAGAATAATAGTTTTTCATATCTATTAATATTTATGAATAAGATATTAATTTTAAATTAAAGGGATGTTTTTTATAATAGCATACCTGACATGAAATAATGAGATTCTTTGAAATCTTAAATTGAACACAAGACTAAGTTATACTGAAAAATAATGCATTATAAATATTGTTATTTTAAATGGTAGTTAACGCCTAGTGATTATATTGGAAGAAATGAACAAAAATCACTATATTATGTTTACACATGTTTTGAAATGTTTTTACATTCATCAAATTAATTTTAGAGGCTTAAAATGAGAATAAATCCAATTTTAAGCATAAAATACTCTAATATTTTTAAAAGGTAGTTTTACCACCTTTTGATAGAAAAACCCTTTTCAATCTATTTTTTGTCACTTTTATATGTTATATCTGACAAAATAAACTTCTTATTTGGAATAAGGACATAAAAATTTACTTTGGTTTAAATTTTTCTGTTTTTTTGGATAAAATTCATATTTTAGTGAATAGGGAAAAATACTGCATTTTAATTCAAAACTATCTTTTCATCAAATTTATTTGTATTGTTAGATTATCATTTTAATTGGTTTTAAAATATATTTAGAATATTTTTTTATCATTTAATCCAATTTTGGTTATTGGAATTAATTTTACATTGAAATTTGATATAAACACATGTTAATCTTTGGATGGTTTTTACTTTTTAATAACCCGTTTTCTCATTATGAGAACAAGATTAATTTTAAAAATTAATTTTTCCACTTTTGTGAATTTAATTTCCAAAAAATAACATATATGCTTTTAATTATCATGAAAAATTTGGTTTAATTGTATCAAAATAATTTTTGGTGAATAAAAACTTTAGTATTTTATTTACCATAATTAAAGGTTAAATGAGATAAATAAAGGCAAAAATAATATTATAATAATATAAAACTACACTAATATTTGTGCTAATATTTTTATATGAGTTATTTCAGACCCTGAAAACACTTGGGATGAAATTATTTCCTTTGGAAGCCACTTGAGTGTGATTATTACATTTATAACCTTTAATTTAAAGTAAAGACAAATATGTCATAAACATGTGTCTTTTTAAGAAAACAATTTTAATATAGACTTATGTAAGTGATATATTAGACTATAAATAGTAATTAGAAACATAAAATAATTAAATACTATATAGTTATTTATTTATAATTTTTATTAATTAAAAAATTTATTTTAATTATGACACAATGATGATGCGATAATAGATTTTTTAAGGGAAAAATCAAATAAATGATATTAATAATATTAAAATAAATATAATTTGAACTATTTGATTCCATCCACGAATTTTCTAGAATAATATGAAATTTTAGGACTGAGTTAATGTATTTTTTTTGAAGGATTAAAATTTTTATGATATTATAAAAAAGTCATATTATGAATAGTATCAAAATTGACGTAATTCATATTTTAAAATATAAAATATATAATTAAATGATATAAGATTTCTAAAAATATAGGATTAATCCAAATAGTTAGTATATTTATAAAAATTATATTAATTTATCTTTCATTGGACTTTCGGCATGATTTGGAAATTATTTTAACCCTCTAAGTGTAAATTACTTGATAAAATTGTAAGAGTTAAAAGGGGTTAAAACAGAGAGTTAAGGATTAAAAAATATTAAAACTTGTCTATTTTTTATTGGGTGATATTAATTCAACCCATAATAATTTTATATTATAAATAAGTGACTTTGGGACTATTTGTAACAAAAATTGAATTTATATTAATTTAATATTATATGAGTTTCCAAGGGTGCCCCTCCCCTATCCTATAAAAAAGTACTAACTCCTCTCTAATAATTACATTCCAAGAACCATTGGACTCAGAATAGATCTGAAAAAAACCGTTCATATAATACATACCCACATTATTGGGGCCTTATTTTTGGTATAACACCCTCCTTAGAGGTGTTAAGGTGTTCTTCAAAGGTGATCAATCGAGGAAGAGGTATCATTTTCTTTAAGTATTTCAATTTTATTTCTTCTTAAAATTCCATATAATCTAATTAACCATGATAAAATAATAAATACAGTATCCTAAATATACGAAGATTTTATTATTATAATATCATTACCTAAATACATCTCCACTTCAATTAAATGAGAAAGGAATTAATCGTTCGTGCGTACGTGTGAACTATCACCTCCACGAACCGATCTAATTTTTTTCCATAACAATCTATCATAACTAGTTATAATAATGAAATTAAGGTTAATATATGATATTCATGACATTTTAAACATTATATTATAATAATATATCAATTATGTTCTTACTTTCCATTCACATAAAAATGATAACGTGGTTCGTGTGTACGTGTCAACTCTCACCTCCACAAATCGATCTGGCTCATTATTATTAATTACATCAATTTTATAATATATATAAGTATATTTAAATTATTAATATGTTATTAATTATGTTAATATCATTATTTAAAGATAAAATAGTACTTAACTTATTTCTATAATGATCAATGAAAAATGGAAAATGTTACTCATACATACATACGTCTTACCGTCTCCATGATTATAACATTGTTCACTTTTTATTTAAAGGTAAAATTTATGTATAATTATGATAAAAATTTCAGGAATATTAATCTAAAGATGATGTAATTAGGACCACGTGGACTATTAACATCGTAGCAAGATCATTTTCAACTCAAGTACCGAATATCGACAAAACAACCAATGTGAACTTAAATAACTATGTAATTGTTATAACATGGTAATAAGTGATATAAAATGAATAATAAAATTTGAAATTTTTATGAATCAAGTAGAAATTAACCTAATTTTATTATTCAAAAATATAAACAACATACTAGACAAGTCAGACTCAAGGTAATGGATTTTGTCTCAATCTCATTTCATTGAGTCATTTCTTGATAATACACACATTTATTATTTTACAAGGTGTATATACATCCAATATAAAATTTCATATCCATATATTATCAATAATAATGTTAATAAATTTTTGGGAAAATGTATTAATTCAGGGATATTAAGATTTATATTTTCAAAGTGGTATGGGACACATTGAATGTTTAATGATTTAATTATCAAATATTTTTCTTCATGATATTAATTTACATATTTATTTTTAGGGATATAAAAGGATTATATAGGAAATTTTAGGTATATTTTTAATTTAATTCATAGGTTTTAAAAAAATAATTTTATTATTCTTTCTATACAAATCATTTTACATTCTTTACAAAATGACAAAAGAAATGTTTTTTAACATATACGGTGACAATGACTTCTACGCCGCTATGAATATTTTTTGATATTGAAATTACTCTATAAGACTTAATGTTTTTTAAAGAAAAATATACGCCTTTTTCAATTTTTGGGTTTTCTGGTATTGAAAATTGTTTTGAAATTTAATTGACTATTTTAATATCTCGAAATGATTTCTTGTGATTACAAATAAAATTTGATGAGTGAAATGTTGAAAATTTTAATATTTTATGTTTTATGATTATATAATTTTACTTATACAAAGAAGATTAGTTACATGATAATCCAAAGACATGTGGTTACATGATAAACCAAATATGGGTGGTTCCACGATAAACTAAGTGCGAATGGTTATGTTATAACCTTAAATTCATTGGCTATGGACGTCGACCGTATAGCTATTATATTTAGTGATATGTGTGTAAGTTGACCATATGGTTATTCTATTTAGGTACGATTATGTCCTAAGTTACCTTTATATGTCATACATTATTTTATATGGGTTTTATGGTAATCTTTTGATTAGAAAAAATGTAACAACTGAACTTATATTTAGTGAAGTGTATTTACTAATTCTTAAAGGTGAAAAGTATTACTTTATAATAAATTATAGCTAGTTTACATGTTTTCACAAGACTAAAAGTTTTCCTTCTTTATTTATCCCATACTGATATTTTTATGCACATATCAATTTTTTAAAATTTTTCACAGGATTTAAATAATAATAGAGTCAAGGATGGGATCAATGAAAAGTTATGATTAAACATGGAAATAAACCACATTTCATTTTAAAAGATTTTGTTTTATAGAATAAATGGATACTATTGAAAGTGTCCACACTGTATTTAATTTGTTTTGTTGTGTATGAGTTATGGACTAATTCTCTAGATCTCTAAAATTAAAAAGATACTCTAATGTGAAATAAATTAAGATTATTGACTTAACTCAAGATTGTTTAATGTTTAAGGTCGAGTCCTTATAGTTGGTATCAGAGGTCAGTTTTTATAACTTTAGAGGTTAGGGGGTTATTTAATCATAACTTATAAGTTATATATAACCACAATGGTTAGCATAATATAAAGATATATAGTTATTTTAGATAAATTAAACGAGTTTGAGATAACATGATTAAGGATATCGTAGTGTTTATCTTCCTCAGAAGATGGTATGTGAAGATTTTATTGATATACTCACACTAATCATTTTGGTTTTAGTAAATTGCTGGATCCATCAGGTACCAACAAAACAATGTATGTGAAGGAAAATGTTGTGATTATATGAATAATAAACCAAATGTAATGGGATATATAATAAGAACTCTTGTGGTTATTCTAAACCAACTATTAGGATTCATGATTCACCACTTAAATCTTAGTGATTTTCAAATTCATCAAATATTAGAGAAATAAATCCCTATAGAATTTAGGTAATGATCATAAAGGTAAGAATATTCATCAATATATGTGTCAAGGATGTGGAAAGAAACACCTTAGTCAAAGTTTAAAAGGGATGGGAAGGTGTTATATATGTGGTAACTAAGGTCATAATGTAATAAAATTACATTGAAAAATGAAGTATTCAGTTGACTCCATAAAAGGGAATGAAATTATTTATGAGTTATCAATTGAGTGTTTTAAACATGGGGAGTATGGTCATTATGAAAATAATTTTTCTATGAAGAAGGTTCACGAATGGGTTTAGGAGGACCATATAAATATATGTTTGGAAATACCAAATGCCATTCCAATTGAAGATGAGAAAATTAAAAATGACCTATGAAAGGTATGAATTATTTATTGTCTTGTGTTTTGACATTTTTAAATGTTAGGACATGATTCATGTTTTTGTTTGTAGGAATGAATTATTAAGGGATGGGATAGAAAATCATGGTTAACAGATCATGAAGAATTATGAATGATTAAAAAGTATATATATAAAGGATTCAAGAGTTACAGTAGACTATAGGATGATGAGAATTTTAAAAGTATTAATGATCTTTTTATGATGGGATTACATTCGAATAATTTTTCTATTATGATTAGCCTTGAAGTTTTTTATGTAAAAATTTTACTCGATGAATGATTATATTTTATTTTATGAAAATATAATTATAAATAACATTTTGGGTTTATATGATCCTTTATTTTGAGGAAATTATGGGATATTACATTTTGGGATTGAAAATGAATGGCATGAGAAAAACTATGAGATTAAAATAAGTTATGGTTATTTTTGAGGATTTTATCTCATTTTGGGAATGTTATAAGAATTATATAGTTTTAGAAAAAATGGAAACCCACAGGTAGGTTGCCAACCCGTCGCATCAGACAAGGCAATGGGAATCGAACCCACAACCAAAGTGAGACAAGGATTAATATTTTACCACTAGATTACATAAAGTCCCTAGTTAGTAAGAATTTTTCTTCTTAGTTAAATAATTTTATAGAATATAAATAAGTTGATTTTGGGAATTTATGTTTTATTAAATGGATATCCTTGGTATTGGAAAATGATCTGGGGGATTAAGTGATAAATATTATTTTGGAAGATGTTCATTATTTTGTGAACTTTATATGATTAAGATAAATAGAATACAATAGGAGTTTATTTGAGGAGAAATGTTTGATTTTTTTGGAAAGAATCTATGATTTTATTGTGGACTTTTGTAGATTTTGTTTATTTAAGGAAATGATTAAACTATCTTGGAGAACATGTGATTAGGTTAATTACATTGTGGTATGAGACATTAAGAGTTGTTGATATTATTTGGAGATAAATGTTAAAACTTATCCTTAATGACTATGTGATCAAATCCTTCTGAATTTTGGGTTTCAATCATAGTTTGGATTATTTTGAGGAATTTTAAGGATAGTTATTTTTAGAATACTCTATGTTGAACTTTAGTTATTACTATTGAATTTTTTATATTAAAAATAAGTTTTCTTCATAAAATGGTTTATCTTTTTGGTAAATAACTTATCTTGTACTAACCATTTTGGTTCTAGTTAATGTATAAAGATAGGAGAAATATATATTTCAGCTTTTTTGGATTATGTGATTCTATATAACTTGTTCTAGTGCTTCACGTGTGACAAAGTCATCTTGAATACTCATTATTTGGAGAAAATAACAGTTTGTGGTGGAAATTGTTTAAAGCAAGAAACACTACTTGTCAAGTAAGTATATTTCCTTATGAGCTTAGTCCAGGTAGTAATAAAATTCTTCAACTCTATGAAAAATATATTTAATAAAAAACATTATACACTTACTTTTATCAACATACTTTTACCCATCACATATTTATGATATTGTGATGGTTAACTTTCTGTGATCAAGTTATCTATCACTCTCTATTAGTATATAAGAGTTAGTTTTTCTTATATATACATGTTTTTATACATGGAACCTCATATTAACTTTTTTACTTCACTTTATTACTTTTAATGTGGAGGTTTTGTTGAATCCTTTTCCGATGTGAGATTTCAATGAAGTTACCGAGCCCGATTTTCAAATTGCAAGGACACAATTTCCAAAAGGGAGGAGGGATGTAACATCCCAAGTAATTAAAGAGTAATAATTTTTCATATTTATTAATATTTATTAATAAGATGTTAATTTAATGTTAAAGGGGACACTTTTTCCGATAGCATACCCAACACGCAACAATGGGTTTCTCCAAAATCTTATCTTGCACACAAGACTGAGTTATACTAAAAAATAATACATTATTAATATTATTATTTTAAATGGTAGTTAATGCAGAGTTGTTGTATAGGAAAAAATTAACAGAACTAACTTTATTATGTTTACACATTTTTTTCAAATGCTTTTACAATCAACAAATAAATTATAGAGGCTTAAAATGAGAATAAATCTAATTTTAAGCATAAAACACTAAAATATTTTTTAAAAGTAGTTTTATCTCCTTTTGATAGAGAACCGTTTTTAAATATAGTTTTTGTAACTTTTGTATGTTCTGTTTGAAAAAATAAACTTATTATTTGGATGTTGGAAATCAAAATTTAATTTGGTTGAAAGTTTGGTATTTTTCTGATAAAATTCATATTTTAGTGAATAGTAAAAAATACTGAATTTTAATTCAAAGTTGGATTTTTGTCTAATTTATTTGTATTGTTAGGTTATCATTTGAATTGTTTTTAAAGTATATTTGGATTATGTTTTTATTTTTTAAACCAATTTCATTAATTGGAATTAATTTCACATTTAAATTCGATATAAACACATCTTAATCTTTCGATGGTTTTTACTTTTTAAAAGAATGTTTTCTCATTCTGAAATGAGATTAACTTTTAAATTTATTTTTTCTACTTATATAAACTGAATTTTTAAAAAATAACATACATGGTTATAATAAGTATGAAAAAATCAGATTAATAGGATCAAAATAATTTTTGGTGAATAATGACTTTAGTATTTTATTTACCATGACTAAATGGTAAATGAGGTAAATGAGGATAAAATTAATATTATAATAATACAAAACTACCTAAAAATTGTCCTAATCCTATTTAATGAGTTATTTTTGACCAATAGAACCATTGGGATTAAAATTTTGCCTTTGGAAGCCACCTAGGTGTGATTATGACATTTATAACATTTAATTTAAGGTAAAGACAAATATGTCATAAAGATACATCTTCTTACTAAAAATTTTTTAATATGGATTTATATAAGTTATATATTCAACTATAAATAGAAATTATAAAGATAAAAATATTAAATACAATGTTCTTATTTATTTATAATATTTAGGAATTAAATAATTAAATTTAATTATGACACACTGATGATGCAATAATAGATTAATTAAAGGGAGAATAAAATAAATGATATAAATAATATTAAAATAAATATAATTTGAAATATTTGATGCCATAAAAAATTTATGTATGAATATGAATTTTCATTATTTATTTAATGTATTTTTTTCCAAGGAATCAAGTTGTTTTGATATTTAAAAAAATTAATCTAATGAATAATGTCAAAATTTGACATAATTAATATTTTAAAATATAAAATATTTAATTAAATGATATAAAATTCCTAAAAATATATTATTCTGTCAAATTGTTAGTATATTTCTAAAAATTATATTAATTAATCTTTAAATTGACTTTTGGAATTATTTGGTAATTTTTTTAACCCCCTATGTGTGAATTACTTAAAAAAATGGTAAGAGTTAAAAGGGGTTAAAACAAAACGCCAAGGATTAAAAAATATTACAATATTTATAATTTTTATTGGATGATTTGGATTCAATAAAAATCATATTATATTTGAAATATGTGAGTTTGGGATCATTTGGAAACGAAAATGAATTTATATTAATTTAATATTTTAAGAGTTTCCAAGGGCACCCCTCCTCTCTCCTATAAAGAGGTACCAACTCTTCTCTAATAATCACATTTTAAGAACCATTTTGTTAACCAAAATCTACCCAAAAACCTTTCTAGAATACCTCCCCACATCCATTTTACCTTATTTTAGGTATAACACCCTTCTTAGAGGTTTTAAGGTGTTCTTTAAAGGTGATCAACCGAGGAAGAGGTATCGTTTTCTTTAAGTATTTTTATTTAATTTCTTGTTCCACTTCCTTCAAATATCCTTAAACTATGATGAAATAATAAATAAAGTATCCTAAATATAATGATATGTTATTATTTTAATAGCATCACCTAAATCCATCTCCACTTCCATTAAATGGGAAAGGAATTAATCATATGTGAGTACTCGTAAACTATCACCTACACTGACCGATCTAATTTGTTTTCCATAACCGTCTCTCCTGACACATTATAATAATAGAATTAATATTTATATTAGATATTAATTACATATTAATAATTATATGATAAAAATATATCAATTACATTCTTACTTTCCATGCGCATAAAAATGATAACGTTGTTCATGTGTACGTGTGAACTATCACCTCCACAAAGCGATGTGACTCATTTTTATTCATTACATAAATTTTATGATATATATAAGTATATTTAAAATATTAATATTATATTAATTATGTTATTATTATGTAAATATAAAATAATACTTAACTTCTTTCTATAATGATCAATGAAAAATTGAAAACATTACTCATGCGTACGTTTGACTTACTGTATCCATGATTATATCATTGTTCATTTTTCATTAAAAGGAATAATTTATGTGTAAGGATGATAATAATTTCATGAATATTATTCTTGAGATGATGGAATTATGACCACCTAGACTATTGAAATCATTGCAAGATCATTTTCGACCCAAGTACTAAATATCGACAAAATGTCTGATGTGAACTTAAATAAATATGTAATTTTTATAACATGGTAATAAGTGATATAAAATGAATAATAAATATGAAAATGGTTATGAATAAAGTAGAAAATAACCTAATTTTATTATTCAGGAAGATAAAGAATGTATGAGACAAGTCAGACTCAAGGTAAGGTATTTCGTCTCAATCTCATTTCATTGAGATATTTCTTGATAATACACACCTTTATACTTTATATGGTGTATATATATCCACCAAGACATTTTATATCCATATATTATTTATAATAATGTTAATAAATGTTTTGGTAAATGTATTAATTCAGGGAGATTATGATTTAAATGTTCAAAGTGGTACGAGACACCTTAAATATTTAAAGATTTAATTATCAAATATTTTTCTTCCTGATATTAATTTACATATTTATTTTTATTGATATAAAAGGATTATATGGGGAATTTTATGTATATTTTTAATTTCATTCAATGTTTTAAAAAAATATTCTTTTTATGATTTCTATATGAATCATTTTACTTTCTTTACAAAAAGTCAAAATGAATGTTTTTTACGTATATGGTGACAATGTCTTCTCCATTTCCATGGCCATTTTTTGATATTGGGATTCCTATACAAGACGTAATGTTTTCAAAGGAAAATAAATCCCTTTTAACTTTTTGGGTGTTTTGGTATTGAAAATGGTTTTTAAAGTGGATTGACTATTTCAATATCTCAAAATAATTTATTGTGATTGAAAATAAAATTTTATGAGTGAAATGTTGATGATTTCAATCTTTTATGTGTTATGATTATATAATGGTAATTGAAAAAATATGGGTGGTTAAGGGATAAAACAAAGATGAGTGGTTATGTGATAAACCAAGGACGGGTGGTTCCGTGATAAACCAAGGACAGATAATTAAGTTTTAACCTCCAATGCATTTGGTATGGAACTCGGTCGTATAAATATTCTATTTAGTGATATATGTGGATAATGACCATATGGTTATTCCATTTATGTATGGTTATGTTCCAGGTTACCTTTTTATGTAATACATTGTTTTATATGGGTTTTATGGTAATATTTTGATTACAAAAAGGTAATAAATAAACTTATATTCAATGAATTTTATTTACTACTTCTTAAAGGTGAAACGTATTACTTTATGATAAAGTGTTCATGGTTTAAATTTTTTTCACAATACTAATAGTTTTAATTCTTTATGTATCCCTTAATAAGCTTTTTATGCTCATCTGATGTTTTTAAATGTTTTCAAAAGATTTAAAGAATAATATAGTTAAGGATGATATCAAGGAAAATTTATGATTAAACATGGAAAGAAACCACATTTCATTTAAAAAGTTTTTGTTTTATGGAAGAAATGGATACTATTGGAAGTGTCCATATTGTATTTATATGGTTTTTTATGTATGAATTATGGATTAATTCTCTAGATATATAAACATGAAAATATCCTCTAATGTGAAATAAATTCAAATTATTGACTTAACTCAATATTATTTAATGTTTAAGGATGGGGCCTTATATAGAGATCATAAGATACTTATTAATTTTAATGATAATAATAACCCAACTAGCCTAAATGAAACGTAGATTATGAGTTATATGGATATACATACCCATTTTAGAGTTATCATTTTATATCCTCATTTGAATTTTGTTGACAAGATGGTGAATGAGAAGCTGTGGGAGTCCATAATGGTAACATATCTCAACTTATTTATTTTTATCTCATTCATAGAATGTCATATATATTATATGACTAATATTTAAGGAATTTAATTATAGATGGAATTCCAATTTCAATAAACAAAAATGAAAAGAAATAATGTCTCCCTTTAACAGTGGTTCGATAAAGATATTTAAAAAAAGAAAAAATAATTTTTTTTGGTAATTTATAGAATAAAGAACCATACCACGTATGGGTTTTTAGATTCAAATACATAGACTAAATGTTCACCTTCCAACATGATTAAGCATTTATGGTATGATAATTATTTTATATTATATTTTTTTATATTATCTGATTAATCATTAGTTTATAATTATAACATAGGCCTCTAAGATATCTCAGCAAGATATCCATTTACATAATATATACCCTAATACTTCATAATATGGAGGATATAATTTACTAGAGGAGAAAATATTTGAATAAAAGTTTGATGCATTGATAGATAAATATGGTAGTTCTTTAGAAGAGGTCTAGTTTAGTCCTCCATCTCCCCCCACTTGGTTCGAAAAATGGAAAATATGGAGAAGGAAAAAATGAAAAATAATTTACATATCAATCTAAATAGGTTGATGACATAATTTTAAGAAATTAATTTTTATTTTCCATGAATGTTTTTATGTTTTAAATTAATAACACTAATAAATAATTTTAATTTTTCATTTCAGAATGAACTTCAAGAGAAAGAGACATAGAGAAATTTTATCTCTAAAGGTAGGATAAGAATTCTATCTACTATTTTAGGAAATCTAGAACACCCCAATAATGTAAGAGTATATGAGATGAGTGTTATTATTGGGACACTTTTTGGTCATCAAAGTAAGAAATTGAGGGACACATAAATAGATTCCTTAAAATAAGATCTAAAAGACCTAAAATATTCCATGGGTGGTAAAATTAAATCAGTTATGCATGATATGTTTGATGAAATGATAAGAAACCCATAGCCTTTACAACCTACCTTCTCATATTATTCAACTCCTCATTCAAACCTAACCTTATATTGTGAGTTTCATACTATAAATCCTCATATAAATATTATAGCATATAGTGCCGTATATATTTTAGGGGATTCTATATATCACCATCCTATATAGTTGGGTTTGGTATGAGTATTAGTATATTAATTTATTTATACAAATGATGTATTTACATTTTCTACAAAGGTGGTTACCAATGTTGTTGATTGAGTGCATCATTTTTTACTCTAGCCAGCCAGCCGTCTTCATTATCTAGCATACTAGGTATGCATTGTTTTTTTAATTATTATTTACATTTCATTGAAAATTAATTATAATGTTTTATTATATTTAATTTATATAAGAGTATCTAAAATCAAAATAATTAGTAAAAAATATGAAAATGGTTCAGGAACAAAAAACTTTAGATACTTCTATATTTTCTGATGAGATAAAATGATTAATCTAGATTTCATTTTTCTTGAATAATATTTATGAGTTTCTAATGAAATATAATATATGTAGATGAGAATATGAATTGATAGTATTCAAAAAATATCATCCATATTTTTAATTTTGATGAGATCAGTGTACCTATGTTTTATTTTTTTCCATGTAAGTAAATTTTTGCTTCATTTTATCTTTCTCTAAATAGATATGACTTCAAGTGACTTAACTTTTTAATTAGTTATTTGAACACACTTTGAATTTAAAATGAGACCAATGTTTTGTATAGTTTTATGGATCCATAATACATTTCAACATATGTAAAATATATGAATGATCATGCTCGAGTTACATATATATGTGGAAGAGTTAAAAATTAAGTGATTGGGTGATGGTTTTTTCAATTCCTTAATGGGAAAGATGATTATTATACTTACGAACTAATATTAATTTCAAAGTTATTAATTGTGAAATTTTTATGATGTAGTAGTCATTGAATGTTAGGAATATTCTTCTCACATCAATGTAAATTATATTGGGTTTTGCCTTTATCAGGTGGAGTTCATAAAATTTTTAGAAAATTTCTAAACAAGTAAGTTTTAATCTTTTTCAGAAGTTCTTTATAATTAATTATTATTATTTATATATGTTTTGGTAGTTAATATATGAAAAAATAGTCCATTAATAAATTTTACTAACTACCAGTTGTCAAAATATGATCTAAATAAAATACAATATGTGAAATTTATGGTAAATTTATTTTATATTAGATACTATTTATTTTCTCTTATATGTGTGTGTGTGTTGGTTTTTATTTTCAAGATAATGTTTCATAACTATAGTTTCATCATAAAAAATAAAGGGTGGAAAGTGATTATTATGTTTTAAGATTCATAATTGAGATTATCATAATGAGGGTGACACCTGAATTTGATAAGGTTAGTTATATTAATTATTTTTCATTTTATATCAAAATATTTGTTTATATTATAATATTCATTTTTATTATATATTTTCAATGATGTCGGGTCATATAATAATAAATTCCTTACCCATATTTGATTTTTGTTTTCAAAATATACTTTATTTATGCTTAAATTTTAAAATATTAGGTATGTATCTTTTAATTAATGTTTAAAAATTGAATATTTAGATAATCATTTTCTGCTTTATGTTGGTATTTTCTATTTTTTTTTGTATAGAATTTCAAATGTTTTGGGTTCTTGAAATGTAATGTTTTTTTAAATAAATAAATTTATCCCCATCTATTTTTTTATAAACTGACATGGAATCAAAATTAAAGAGATTTCATTATTATTTTTTAACAAAAACTAACATCGAATTCCACATTCCATGTTAGTTTTATAAAAAACCCTACATATAAATTTCTAGAGGAATTTTTACACATCGGTTTTATTATTAAAGCAATGCGAAGAGAAATATTTTTTTCTAATTCAATTAAAATTATAAATTCTTCATGGAAATTTATTTTCAACGCCTTTTATAAAAAAAATGACATTGAAACATACCTTAAATTTTAATTTTATTGAATTTTTGACATCAGTTTTAAAAAAAATGACATTCAAAGTATTATTCTTAACATCACATTATTCAATTTCAGTTAAAAAAGATAATAAAATTTTAAAATAGGGATGTTAAAATGTCATTTTCCTCTATTGCTGACATGTGATGAATGATTTTTATGATTATATGATTGGTGAGCCTAAAATATCTCATGATTATTGGTGGGTCTTTTAGATCCCTCAAATGAATTAGTTAATGATGGAAGAGTTGAAAAACTCCTAAGATATGAAGAAGTTGAAAAAATCATAAGATATTATAGAGTTTGTAAACTCCTAAGATATAATGATGTTAATAAAATCCTTAGAGAAGATGGAGTTAGGTGTATGAAAGATCCTCCTAATAAAATAATTAAAATGACTGGGTAGGAATTTACATTATGGGACTTTGTCCATAATAATAGTCATGGGAGTAAACCTTGAAACTTTGAATGATTTTATATGATTATTTGTCTACAAAAACATATGCCTTATGATTATGATATTATATCATAGATTATGAATGATTATTGATATTTTTTCACTCTCATGACCTCTATATTTTTTATAATGAAGTATTGTTCCATGAACCAGGATTTGTGATATAGGATTGATTAGGGATGAATTCCCTATGTTTAAATTATGTTCTCATACACTTATAATTATCTTATGTCCACATATAATCATTGATAAATATCACCCATTTTTTTCCTTAATGAACATCTAGACTCACTCTTTATTATGTTTCCCTTTCCCCATTTTATGAAGAAATATTTTAAATATGTAATGTATTAGAAGGGTATTATATGTAGAGAATATAGTGAGATATGATTTTTATTTTTATGAAACATGTGTTTATTTATCCAAGTTTCTAAATACAATAAAACTATACAGTTAATGGTCATGTATTATTTTGAGAAATAATGAATATTTATCTAAAATGATGTAATATACATGTTTGTGAAGCATGGGTCACTACAGTTGGTATCAGATAAAGGTTTATTTATTTTTGGATACTTGTATGAGAAAAATTTAGTAAAAGTTATTAGGCTAATCCTAAGTATTGGAGAACATCCAAAGTTATGGTAATTTTTTTGTATATTCCATGAAATAAAATAATGTTCTAGACACTAATAAGTGGATGAATGATCTAGGATATATGTACCAAGGGGTAATAACCCTAAAAGGGGAATATTTTTTATTAACTTGATCATTACTTTATGTGTGAGAAATAAGCCTAACTGTGCACCTGGTTAGACAATCCCTGGGGATATGCTATGGTTAATTCCCATAATCTTTCTAAACCATTATGAAGTATTTAAATAGATAATGATCATGCATAACCTAGGTTAAAAAAAAGGTGCCATATATTTAAAGGAAGGTGTTATGATTTAAAAATCATTTTATTTTCACAATTATATGATTTATCACTCCGATTATTATTTATCATACTATTATTTTTGGTTTTATTCAATATTTGGAATAATAATGAACCAAGTTGAAAATGAGTGTCTAAGACATCATGATTTTTTTCTAAATGTGAAACAATCGGGATAAAATATTGAGTGAAAATTATTATGGTTATGTCTAACCATCTATCTCGATTTGTTATTAACAAACTGAACATATGTGAATTGTCTAAAACACCTAATAAGAGAAAAATGGAGTTTTATGAAATTTCATGTCATAAGAAATATAGAATAAAGAATATTTAATTTCCTTTTTATAAATAATTTTAAAATAACATCCCAAGGAATTTTTTTAAAGGAGTAGGAAGATGATTCATATCTAGTAAAGGAGGTAATAAAGATATATGTTTCTGAGAAAAAATTGAGAGTTTATTAAACTATATGGAAGTGAATAAAGTTCTCCAAAAGGTAATAGTTTAATGTTATAATTGTGGTGATTATGGTCATTATGAAAATTCATTCCCTAAGTTAAATTTTCATGAAGGGAATCAAAAAGATCATATCAATAAATTTTTAACAAGGTCATATTTTGAAGAAGAGTGAACTATAAATTACATATAAAAGGTATAAATTATATATTTTATTATTTTAAAAGTAGGAAACATGATTGGATTGATATTTATGAATCTCCCAAAATGATTTATATTTTTTATTATTGGAAAGAAGTTCAATTATTTAAGGATCAACATTCAAAAGTTTTGATGTAGTGATATTTTATTTCAGGATTGATAATCTTAAAGAATGATCCTAAGTTTAAAGTCATCGATAAAATTTTGAAATTTTATGTGATGATACTTAAATATGATTAAGGAAACTTTGGGAGATATTTATTAAGTTTTTATAAATGATTTAGGAATATGTGGCCCTTAAATTTAACATGTGAAAAGTCTACTTAAGGAATTATTCTACTTAATATTTTGGACATAAGTTAAAAGGTATTGAAAAACATTAATTTTAATGTGATATTTAATGTAATTGTGGTTAAAGTATTATAAAATTTTTAAAAAATATTCTAGAATAATATAAATATGGGATTTAAAATTTATTTACTGACTAAGTGGTTAGAGTTACCTATTAATAATTTCACTATACTGGGAACATTATATGATTAAGATAATTGGAATATTATTAAACAATAAGGGAATTTATTTTATGAATTAAGTATGAGTTAAATTTTTAAATCTTGCATGATTTTATATTGTATTTATTGTTATTTAATTTAGAGAATTTATGATTATGAAATATATATTTTTTGTATGTTATATTATGAGTGATTAATATTTTTTGGGATAAATTCTATGTTGATTTTAAATTAATATGCGATCAAATATTTGGATTTCAATTTGGTCTCTCATATTTTTGAAGAACCAGATGATTAGTTATTTAAGGAAAGATTTAAATTGAACTTGGGTTGTTATTATTAAGGTTTTTGTAAATTCATGTATGAGGGTTCATTCATATTTAATATTATCTTAACTTGTGAAAACTATTTTTTTTTTGTTAATGGATATAAATCATAGGAATATTTTTGATCCTTTTACATATCTAAATATATGTTGAAAGGTAATTTTAGATCATTTTGTTTAAAAACATCATCATGGTTATTTATCATATAGAATATGAGATGAAGAAGAGAATAAAACCTAATCTAAATGAAATAAATGGATGAAATTGTGTAATTAAATAAAGTAACTATATTGTCTCATATTCTCTATCTTGATTATAAAATAATTCCTTAACTCAATTACGAGGAAGATATATCTATTAAAATTTCTCACTAAGATATTAAGGTATTTTTTGGGAAACAAATTCATATGTTTGAGTCTAATAATTTTAAATATTTTTGTTTAGAAATATTTAATATGTTTCCTAGTATTAGAAAAGAAACTAAGGATGATATCTTATTACAAACTATGTCATGAATCATGACTATGTTGTGGATTCCCATATATATTTATAGTTAGGGGCTTAAATGAGTTGTAAAATCACCATATAATTCTACATATGGCCATGGTTCAACCCTTTTAATCCCTATTTTGGATTTATGGGTCATTTATAGCTGATGAAATAGGTGGTGACACAATTTAGTGATGTGTGCAGTGACATAGGCGTAAAATGGAATGAGTTAGAAAACATGGGCCATTTCGACAGAAAAATGAAGCAAAATTTGGGCCATATTATATTGGGTCTTAGAGATATTTAAATATTTAATAGTCTTTACTTTTAGTCCATGTATTTCATGGGTCCTATGGGTCATGGAAGGATTCTCTCTCAACCCAAGAAAAGGGGGTCTCTTTCCTTAATAAAAGAGGTCTAACCCTAGATTGGTTTGATAATTAAAAATTAAGAGGGTGTAATTTATTTAAGGGGGTAAATTTTAAACCTATAATATTTTAGAATATATTATATTTAAATAGACTTTAATTATTCAACACATTTAATTATACACAACATTAATCTTAAACAAACTATGATATACTATAATATATTATTATTTAGATACAACCATTATAGTCTTGTCATTGTATTTGTAGGTATAAATAGTGATAATAAAATTATGAAATATATGTATAAGTTATTTCCATAATACAAATTTATTAATTTATTTCAAGTAAATAGGCACTCAACTATAGAAAAATCATTTTATGCTTCAAAAAATGTTTTTTATTCAGAGATGATTTTTATTGGATTTTGTGCACATAAATTATAATTAATTTCTGCTAATTTTAAAAAATTTATTTTAAAAATTTGAGATATTTTTTTAATAATTATATAAAAATTAAATTAAAGTAAATTTTTTGGATTTTTCTATAATGACTTATTTTTCAGTGAATATTAAATAAAATTAATTTTTTTCAAAAACTTTAACTTCTTTCTAGTAAATCATGTAATTTAAAAATCTATTTATATATATTATTTTGTCTTAAATTTTAATATGTAAAATTTAATTTAAAACAATATATTTAATTCCATTTTAATTAATAATATTCAAGATTTTGATATGAATTAATTTTTTGGCTTAAAAAGTATTATTCTAAAAATTATATTTTTGTGTAATTTTACTCATTTCTTTTAAAATTTATATCAACCACTTTTATAACATTAATTTTGATAAATTGATTCCATATTTTTAATTAATAGGTTCAAAGTTTTTAAATAGTTACCTTTTTTTCATTATGAATAGTAACCCTAATAAAAATATTGTCATCACACTAAGATTAAAACGAGTAAAAAAATTGTAAAACTACGGGATATTATTTTAAAATATCCCTACAAAATGACTTTAATATATTTTATGAGTGATTTTAGACCATCCTTTTCCAAGATTCAATGTTATGGAAATTTGGTTCCATTTTTCTTTGACATTGACCCATATATTATTTTAATTGAAGTCAAATACAAAATGTCACTTTTTTTTTCTTTCAAAAACACTAATTTTTTTCATAGGGATAAAAGAAGGTTATAGTAAGTTATAAATTGTTATATTGAATATTAATAAATTTTTTTTTGAGATTAATTAATTTTTAATATGTAGTGATTTTATAATTACCTTCAATGCTTACACAATTCTCATAGTGTGCTTATGAAATCAGTAGAAAAATGTAGTCAACAATTATAAAAAATTAAAATAGTTTTTTGGATTAATTTCAGTGTTAAATGAATTTTATGGGTAATTAAAATTTATAATTTTAGGTTAAAGGGTTTATATTTGAAAGAATTTTTTTCTTACTATCTATAATGTTAAATTAAATTAATTCTCCAAAAAATGACATTAAGGAAATTATATATTCTATAATATTTTATTAAATAATAAAAAAATCAAAAAAATATTACAAGAGGACAAGTGGAATTGTTAAGTTTATATAATTTCATACATGGATCATTTATAAACCAATTTTTACCTTATAAGAAAATTTATAACCCTTAATAATTGAAAAATGTGTTATAGTGGTTAAGGAAAAAGGGTTAAATGGGGTTAAACTAAAGAGATAAGGGTTAAAATGTACTAAAAACTAATCAAAATCCCATTGGATGAGATTATTTCATCATTATATGATATTAAATTTTATGTTAATCCAATTTTTAACTAAATATATATGAATGCGACATAATAATAATTTATAATTTGGAAAATTTACAATAGTGCCCCTCCCCTCACTTATAAAAGGTCACCTTCTATCCTCCCTTCCACACACCTTATTGATAAAATTATCTAAACAAACCTATTACTAATTATATTACCAAATTAAATATACACATTTTAGTTTTTTTTATTCTTAAAACCCATCCCTATATTTCTTAAGAAGATATCTAAAGTAGACATGTGAAGATGAGGTATATGTTTATACTAGTCTTTTTCATGTCTCTTTCTTCATGAACCTTCTCCAAATTTTATTTAACCATAATAAAATGATTACATAAGTATCTTAAATATGATTATATGTTGTAATATTAAATTTAAATTCATTTTATAAATCATTATTATCCATTGAAAATTGTATTATCTCTTGTACATAAGTGTGGACTACGACCTCCACGACAAGATGTGATTTTTTTTTTCATTTTTACTTTTAATGAATGGTAATTTGGATATATTTATTATATATATATGATAGATATGGTATAATCATGATTTTTTAAAGATGAATTTTGAATTTTCTTGTTTGTCTTCATCCATTGAAAAATGCATACATCACTAGTGTGTATATACAGACTACTATCTCTATGAAGTGATGTATTCCATTTTTTATCACCACCTTATATAAATAGTTATAAAAGTATATAAAATGAGTAGATATATTTATTATGATATTATTATGATTATTTATATGATGAAATCATGATCAAGTTTTATGGACCAGAATTAGTGAACTGAAATATACATGGAGAACATACCAATTTTCATTCACAAGATGATTTTAATGAATAATTATTAATAAATGGGTAATTTTAAATTATAAAGAAATTATGTATGGTATGATATTAATGAATATTGTTTTTTATATATTTATAATAAATTTTTATTTATTATATTGTAGGTCTGAATGTGTACAAATGATGATGAGACTCAATGTAAGGGTTTATCGTTTCAAATTATCTTCTTTGGGACTTATATTATGTTATGCTCCTATATTATTTCTGGTGGTGTATATACAACCAATTTTATATTTTATATCAAGAATATATATATTTTCATTATATTTAACATTTCATTTAAATATATTATTTCATGGGGCTTATGATTCAAAAGTTACAAAATCAGTAAGGGTTATGTTACAATCTCTCTTTTTACTAGGATTGTAGAGTCTTAAATTTTCATTAAGTAAAGAATATGAACACCATAGATTAAAAACCTAATGTTTTATTTTTCTATATTTATTTATGAGTTTATAATTATTCTATATATTTTTCCTCCCTTTTTTACTCAAAGATAACCAAAAGAATATTATTATGTTAAACCAACCTTATTTTTCCTTGTTTCCAACAATGCTTTTCTACAATGTTCATATTTTTATAAAATGTTTTAAAAAATATATTTCAAAGTATTTGCTAATTTTTTCAATTAATTTTTAACAATATTTAACTTAATAAAAAAAATCTAAAATGAATATTTTTACCATTTTTTGAATGAATATCTTTTTAACTTTTTAAAAAATTGTAGTTTTTTAAAAATATATATGGAATGAGTGGATTTTCCTACAATCATGGCCTTTATTTTATTTAAATATTATTTTTTATTTTTTATTATTAATTAAAAATAAATTCTCAATATTTTTTATGTTTTAGTTTTCAAGAAATAAAAGAAAATAATATTCGAACATGTTTTCAAAAAAAATGTTTAGAATTTCTTTCAATGAATGTTTTCATCAAAATAAACATTTTTTTGATGTTTTTATACTCTATTTGAGATATTTTCTTATGTTATCATCTATATTATTTCTTTTTATGGTTTTTGAATTTATGTAAATTGACATAAAACCCATTTTTTCCGTGGGTTTATTAATCTTCAATGAATGCTCTTATGATTTATGATGATGATATATTGATGAAAAAAATTCATTTCCCCAGTTTATAATATTATAAAATCATAAATTTTTATTAACTCAAAGGGTATATATGAGGTTATACCATGCACATACGAGGGTACAAAGGTGGTTAGCCCAAGCTTGAAGCAAGTACGTGGTGGTTAACCAAATACTAAAATGTGATGAATTATTTTTATGATTATGTGACGGGTGAAACCGATATAGATCATGATGAGGGGTGGGTCCATTACAACCCTCCAATGAATTGGGTAATGATGAAGGATTTTAAAAAATCACAACAGGTCATAGAGTTTAAAATTAATCAGAGATGATAGAATTGAGAAACTACTATGGGATGATATATTTAATGAACTTCTAAGAGTTGGAGGAGTTAAATAAATGGAAGTTAATCCTAGTAGAATGTTTGAAATGATAGGGTATTAATTTCCATTATGGTACATTTTATTTGATGATATTCATGGAAGAGAACCTTAAATAAGTAAATTATTTTGTATTCTTATTTTTATGACAAAAAAATATGTCTATTTCTTATGATATTCTCTCATAGATCAAGAATTATTATTAATTATTCTACACTCTTATGACCTTTTTATTATTATTCAACAAATTATTAATCCATAAATTAAGAATTATGGTCAATGATTTATTATTGGTGACTTTCATAAGTTATGATAATATTCCTGATACACTTATTATTATGTGATGCTCATATATGGTCATTGATAGTTATCTCTAATTTTATCACTTTCTGAAGAACAGAGATCACCCTTTCATATGATTCCCTTTACCTAGGATATAAATAATGTTCTTAAATATATTTTTTCCAAATAAGGATAAAATATTTGAAATACATAGTTGGTTATGATTTATATTTTTATAAACTATTTTTTTTATGTATCCATGTTTCCAAACACACTGAACCTATATGGTTCACATGTGTGTATTATTGTGATATGTAATGAACATTCATCTAAAATGATGAAATATATATGTATGTGAAGTATGGGTTACTATATGGGGATACATAAATCATTTAAACACAATTTTTCTACTACCATGACTAATATGATAATGATTAATTTGGTATCAAGGAATATGGACTAACATTTCCATTAAAACAATTGTATGGAAAAAAATTACTAATATCTGATGTTGAAAATAAACATTATATAACAAATATGGGGGTAGTGAATGATTACAATTGAAGAATATAAAAGGTGATATATATGAATTAAATTCCTAAATAATTTTTTAAGGTAGTTATGTTTATTAAATAGGCGGTTAAAGTTATTTTATGGAACATGAGAGTAAAGGTAGATATTTCTAGTCTCAATTTTCTTTTTATTGAGATATTTTCCATATTCACCAGCTATATTATCTTATTTTGGGTATAAAATACCCCATGGATGTATTATATCCCAAATTTAATTAAATTAAAGTGATTTAAAAATTAATATCATGTTTTATCTTTCAAGGGATTGTGATTCAAAGGTTACCAAAGCCATAATGGTTTTCCTTACATTCACATTTTAAATTTTAGATTATTATGCTTATGCTTCCATATAGGGAAATTGTGTAATATATCTCTCTGAAACCACATCTATTTTATTATCCTATGGTTTTTCATGAATTTTTCTTTTCCTCATACCATTCCACTTCCCCTTTGGTTTATAATTCATCTGAAGTAATGCTTGTAAGATAAAATGACATTTCCTCTTCTTTTCGGTCAAGAATATTTCTCTTTAATATCCATATTATTTATTTTTTTAATGGATGTATTTATTTATAATTATATTATTTCTTATGGTTATTTTAAATTTAATTTAATTTATTTACAAAAGGGATCTTATTTTAATGTTTTTTGTGTGGTTCTTTTCTACCAACTTCGACTCTCTTTAGAAAAGTGTAAAAGGAATATTCTTTTTAATTTTTTCTCCATGAAAACCTTCACACAAATTTATAACCTTTTTAAAAATGATGATTCCTATATAATTTTTATGGTTTTATAAAGTAATAAAATTTTTTATTATTTTTTTAATTTTATTTTAAGATAAAAAAGTTCAAAGAAATAATATTTCTTGTTTTTTCAAAGAAATTTTCTAATAACCTTATAAAAAGGATTTTTATCCATGTAAAAACCCTTTAATTATCATTATGATTTAGTAATAATTTTATCTAATGGCACCATCCACATTCATTCTCTGGATATCTTATAATTATGTCTTATGGTTGTTTTCCTTAAAACCATTTATTTTCACTTATTAATTAAGATGTGATGAAATTATGGATGTTTTAAAGTTATTATGGTACACATATATATGTTTTATCATTATATGATGAGTGGATCTATTATATCCCACTAATTTATCAAATAAAATTTTATATCTCATGATATTAGTACTGGATAAGGGTGGTTATCCTAAGTCTACTATGTTAAGGGATATAGGTAGTCAGCCTAAGTCCTCTTTGTTATGGGAAGGTGGTTAGCCTAACCCAATATGGTTTGAATGTATTAGTGGTTATCCATGATATATTTTATGATTTTTATAATTATTTTTACTGAAAATTCTTATGTTATGAAACATAATTAAGTTATGTTCTCATGACTTGTGATTTTGGACTCATGTTTCCACAATCCTATAAATCATGTATTATGTTAGGAAAAAATCCTTATGTCATGAATAATGTTTCATAATATTTGTTTTATTATGTATGATTCTATTATCTAACGTTTATATACCATGATTATGTTTAAATAATCATATGTTTCTGTTATGCACTCTTATGATACTCTATTGATGTCTCTTATATTTACCCTTATTCAGTATTTCATTTCACACTTTCATGTGTTTCTATTCCACATGTTAAGAAGAATATTATTATGTTTGATGGGTGAAAAAGGTTATCATGTGAGAATATTATTTTTAGGGGATGTTGAAAATCTTGTAAAAGAAGTTTTTTTATCTAATCTCTAAAGAGACTACACCTATAGGTTTTGGGGTGTGATTTAAGATGATATATGATTAATAATCACATTAAATGATGTAACTTAGGTATATGTCATGATCAAGTTTCCTCAATTGGTAGAAGAATGCGGGTTAGATATTTTTTGGGATTTGGTTATGAATAATAAGAGAATATATCATTAAAAAAACATATGATGAAAAAAAAGCGATTTAAGGTGAACTAAAGATTTTATGGGTTTAAATGAAGTTTTTTATGATTTAGGATATCTTAGGATTGATTTTATTTTTCATATGACTTCTTACTCAGATTATTATTGTTTTATACTCAGATTATTATTGTTTTAGAGTGAAAAATCTCATGGTGATGCTCAAACAACTATCTCATGCAGTGAAAAATAACAAAAATCATGTAAAATTCCTAATGCAGCAAGTAAAGAATAACTCTATATTGGGTCCTTCAGGCATTAATGACCACCCTAATTTTGTGGGCCTTCCAATCCACTTATTTATGATAAATGGATCAATACAATGGAAAATATATTCTTTATTATCTAGTTATTAGATCATAAAAATGTTATCTTAGTTGTTTATCATTTAGAAGGTGAATCTGGCCAATGTTGGACTCTCATTAAGAATAATAAACGAAACGAGGATCCTAAATGTATTAAATTGAACTAGTATAAGTAAATATACTTCTAAAAATATTTTCTTAAGATTATTTGTACAGAAAATAGAAAGAGGGTTCCTTGAGTTGAAATAAAAATGGGATAAATTCATTGGTACCTATACAAGGAAACTTCATAATATATGCAAGGTATGCCTATGGATTTATAATTGAACTTGAAATAAAAATTGAACATTTATATAGTATCTTTAAACAAATCCTATGAATGGATTTGGGTATAAATGAATTTGGTAGGTATGATGGAATTTTTTTATGTGCTCTTATAGTAGAAATGGATATTAGATACTCTTATTATTCTCAATGTTTTGGGGACAAGAATAGAAAAATGTATTTCTTAGGGAAACATAATGGATAAAACCTTGGAAGGAAAGAAAATTAAACTTCCCACGTTACAAAAATGTGAGAAGAATCATGGAGGGAATTGTCTCAAATAAACAGGTAAATGCTTAAAGTGTGAAAGAGAATTCCATTAAGTGTATGAATGTCGTTGAGATATGAAGAGTCCAAATAATTAATTGGATGGAGGGAGGGGTCATCCAAATGAAATACCCACACTCTAATGATTAAATTGTAAAGAGTATAAAATTATTCCATATAGTGAACCAAACTAGGGATAATGATTACAAGTGACATTATCAACCCCCAAACACAATAGAGAATAGGACATCCAACTCAATCACAACTGCTAAATTGATCCATGAGAATGAAGTGGTGAAAGGTACACTTATCATCCACTCTATAACTATAAATGTTTTATTTGATTCTAGATATAACCACTACTTTATAGTTTTAAAATTTTCAATGGGAATTAAATCACAACCCTAATATCCATATGTTAAATTTTTGGTGAAAACTCCCTGTGGTGTGATGATTGAATCCAAAGTATACAACCCTTCATTGATAGAATTTTATGCTAATGTGTTTACTATAAATATTATTATTACCACTTTAGTAGAATTTTATGTGATTTTGGGAATGGATTGAATATATCTACGTAAATCCTATATCGATTTATAGGATTGAGGAATAACATATCATACACTGAATCAACATATTATCATCTATTGTGCAAAGCTGACCATGAACTCCTTATGGAAATTAATTCCATTATATGGGTCCCAATACCAGATAAAAAGGTGTATTTAGATAAAATTAATGGGAAAATTGTTGATATTAAATATATACCTTTTTAAGGGAATAAATTTATGTATTTCTAGAAGTGTTATCTGGTCAACCTAGAAATCATGAGGTTGGTTTTTCAATAGAAATCTTAAACACTATTATGACAATATTAATGAATCTGTATAAAATATCCCTAATTTAATTGGATGAATTAAATAAGAAGGTCCTTGAGTATATGTATAAGGATTTTATATGACTAGGTGATTACTATGTAGTGCACCAATCCTCTTTTTCAGGAAAAAAAGATAGATCAATTCATCTCTACATTGATATGGTGCTACAGAAGCAAGTTGGGAATATTTCATTATTCAAATTTAAAAATGATGGAATTATAAGATTCAGGAAATTGATATGTGTTCCATAAATACTATAATTGAAGTATTTATTGAATATGAACATATTCCATCATTATCTATCCATTGTACAATCACAAAGATAAATAGATATATTAATAATAATTTCTAATAAAATAATATGAAGAGATAGATTGAAAAGTATATATATCAATAGTTGGTATTCCATCTAGTTAATGCGGAATGGAAAAAGTATAATGGGATAATGAAACCATTACTCATGTCTATATATAAATAGTATAAAAACACCATGGATTTCATGGCAGTTCTTCTGAATTATTTTAAAGGTTATAATTCCATTTGGTTGATAATCAATTTCCTCGTGAATTTGGAACATTTCATTTTTATTCGGGAAGATTTCCCTCTATATCAAATTTCTATGATATACATAAGGTAATTGGTATTTATTCATGTATACCACTCTAAATTGTATCTAATTGTGTTCTAAGGTTTACCTTGATGTAATGGAGAATTCATCTATAAGAATTGGATATATAGTTGAACATTATCATTGTTTATCATCCTCATATAGATGGTAAATCTAATAGGACCACTCAAACTCTATAAGATATTATAATATATCTTTCAAAGGATTTTAAAGGATATTTAGATCAAGACATGACTCTGGTAGAGTTATCATATAATAATAGATTCAATTCTAGCATTCAAATGATGCCATGTGAGGCTCCATATGGTAAGAGGTGAAGAACCCCAACATTTTTCAATGAAGATAGAGCGTATAAACTTATGGGACTAAATATTTCTCATGAAATTACAGAGAATATTCAAACCATTCACTATTAAATTAAAACTATAAAATTTTATAGAATATTTGTTCCAATAATCATCTGTGATATCATAATTTCGATGGCAGGGACAAGGTATTCATCTGAATATCACCTTAGAAGAGGGTTATGATATTTAGGAAAAAAGTAAATTCAACATCTAGATACATTTTTCATTTATAAATCCTTGATCATGTGGGTATTATACCTTATCATCCAGTACTTCCACTAAACCAATGACAAGTTCATAATGTGTTCCATGTATCACTTTTAAGGAAGTGCATATCTAACCATTAACATGTACTAAACTCACATATAGTAAAACTGGAACATGAACTCTATTTTGAGGAATATCTAGTGGAAATAATGGATCATAGAAATAAATTACTATAAAAAAATACCGCTCACCTGGTTAATGTTTAATAGAGTAATCATAAGTTTTAGGAAGCTGCATGGGAACCTGGGGATGTAATGAGGCCAAATAAACCTCATTGTTTTTTAGAGTGGAGAAATTTTGAGGTTGGAATTCTTTTAAGGGGGTAGAACGTAACACCTATATATTTTAGTATGTATTATCCTTCAAATAAATAATGTTTCGAATTTATTTTTTCACATGAAAACCTAAACTAAACATAACCATGATATATTTTATTAAGATAAAATATTACAATATAGAATAAATATTAATATATTATGAAGGTAAAATATGAAACTATATTACCTATATCGATTGGGGGACCAATTAGAGGGGGTTTAATCATTGGTAATTTTTATTACCAATTATTTCCCTTTTATAATACAAAACTTGTGAAATGTTAGAGTTATAATTCACTCTTAATATCACTTCCTCTTTTTTATGAAAACATGAAATGAAGAAAAAAACACACAAAGATGTTTACAATGTTCAACCTCAATATGTGAACCTAATCCTTTAATGGTTTGGGTTAGGTTCCAAGACATAGATTATCACCAATATAATAGTGTTTATAAGAGAGGGTAATTATGAATCCTTTACTCTTGATGAGATATAAAATGGATAGCAGAAATTAATGGTAGATGACTTCCTTGATCTTGTACTGTAATAAAAACTTAATTAAATTTTTTAACCATATACCACTATCCTTTAAATATTTCTTCCTCACACTCAAATAAATCAAATATTTAGAGTTTATATTAAATAAAATTATATCAAATATATTATTTGGTTTGTAATAAGTCCTAAAAAATAGAAAACTCACATAAATTTATTCTAATGTTCTTCAAGAAGATTAGATCATGCATGAAATCATGCCTTCATGAAGATGATATTATTATTTTACCTTAGTAGGAAGAACCTGGATTAATGGAAATAGAATCTTCTCTCCTAAAACCTTTCATAATTCAATAATTCAGTAGAAGTAGTTCTTCTTATTCTTATCTCTTTGATACAAAAATTTATTATCTTCACTTCATGATTATCAAAATTCACTATCTTCTTCATTTCTTAATTTAAAATTCACACATTGAGTATAAGTGATGTTTCCAAAAATGTTTTTGGAAAATTATTCTTTTTTAACTTCAACAAACTTCTTGGTAAAAGACTACCTAAAGAATAATAGTAACTATTATTAAGAATAATTTGAATTTTTTTTATTTAAAATCTATAAAATTTTCAATCATGTTCTATCTCATTTAATCTCAATCCAAAACTTTCTTTAATATTTATTTGAATTATGGTTATTGACCCAGCCTAATATATTATGGAAATGTTTCACAGAAAAGCATCATCAAATATATTTCAACTAGTTTTGCGATTTTTTATAAAGTAACTGACTCATAAATATCCCCTGGAATACTTTCATACAGGTACATTCACATGTATGTAGATTCTAAAATGGAACATATACACCCTATATTGACTCATATGTAGGTGACTTTTGAAAGGGCCTAAGCTTAAACATTACATATTTTAGCGATTTTAAACTAGAATTCTATTTCTTTTATTTCCAAAGATCTTTTTGGTTTAGTGTTTTAGATAATTATGAAAAACACTTAAATATTAAACCATTACATAAAAAGGGTACTTGTTCCCATTATCCATTTCTTCAATTAAAAAACATAAAAATAAATCATGAATTATTTTCATTATCAATCTTCAAAATTTATCTCTTGTTATAATCCTTTTCTATAATCTACCTAATATCCTATGAACAAAATCATAAAACATATGATGAGAACAAAATTTCAGTAAGGGATATAAAATAATGTAAAAGTTTTGTCTTATGAAAATCCATAAAAACATTTTCATAAAATCGAAGCATTTATTTTTACAAAAAGAAATAATATTTTCAAAAATTTCAATATCTTACCTTTTAAAAAATAAATCAATTATCATGAATACGCATTAGAAAACATCTAAAATATTAGTAGGTAACATGTGATTTCATTTTTCATATCATGCTTAAAATTACTATATAAATCTTAGAAAAATAGGGAGTAACCATCATAGTTACATTTGGAATAATCACCGCATTATTATTCCGATAATATCTTTAGAGAAACCTAATCAGTTAACTCTATCCCATTATCTAATGCATTGTAGATCTATAACAGCCTCACCTTCCCTTGGTTTATCATGGAACGACCCATCTTCATAAAAAGTATAAATAAACATAATATCATCGTAACACATAAATCATCCTAAAAGAAACATTCTTGAGGAGAATAATTTTTCCATTTTAAAATCACATTACAAATCCTCACACTCATAAATGAAAACATTTTATTTGAAAATAAAATTTTAAACATTATATGGAAGCTAAAAAAAATTATTTCATCATGAAATTGTGAAAATATGATCATGTTTAATAAGTTAAAAAACATTCCTGATGACTTTTTTAAAAATATTTTAAAGAGTAACTTTAAAATAGTGTTTTTAAAACAAATTCCCCTACAAAAAACCTAAAAGACCCCATTTCTGAATTTTTTTGAGATAAATTTGAAAATTAAATTTTTAATACATTCACATCCATATATATAATTTCCTAAAAATCATTCTAAAAAATCATGGATATTAAAGATAAATATTTAGAAAAAAAATATTTAAAACATTTAAAATGAGGTTTTTAGTTAAAAAGTCCCTTACAAATATCATATCAATGAAGTGATAATTAATAAAGTAAATTTATTATATGTGTCCAAAGTAAATAAAAATAAAAAAGAGAAAATAAAACATAATAAAATCATAATTCACTTCATACATAATTTTATCAGGACATTATCAATGAAGTTGTAGTTTAACCCAAAGAATGAAAATTGGGTTATAAAATATCTTACCACACACTTACATTTAGTTTAACCTACTTTAAACATCAGTAAAATGGTTTAAAGGATATTATTATTTCATTATATAACTATATTAACATTCATAATACCTTATGTAATGATTTTATAACATCTTATGACCCATTTATTAAAAATATTTCATTACTTTCATGGTTTTAGGTGTTTTTGTTTCATGGTTTTACAGTCAGTTTTCATGTGTAATATTATGTATGTTCTTATAAAATGGTATTAAAAGTTTGGATTTGGAATTAAATAGTATTAATTATCTTCCATAATTATAAATTTTCAAATAAATCTTTTTTATTTTTTACATGAGTATGATTTATTAGATAAAATGTTAATGATAAATGTTTAGTTTATTTTGGCAGTTTTTCTAAACATCACAAACTAGTTTTGTCTTCTTAAATATTTTGTGTGTATATTAGTTCTAGAAAATGAAATATATTTTGTTATAAATATTTAAATATTATTTCACTATAATGATACTTTTATGATGAATCGTGAATGTGGTAATGGAAAATGAATAATCATTATTCATGGAGACTTTAAAACACCATAATTTCGAAAATGGATTCATTGCATTTAATCAGAAGAGATAAGAAACAAAATGGATAAGTGATATTCCATTAGAAGAATAAAAATCTAGTATGTACATGATTTTGAAGTTATAATTACTTTATGGATGGAGAAGGTGAGGATAAAATATAAGTAGAAAAGAAATTAAGAGAAGTACTTTGAGAAAAATAACTCTTGAATATCACATCCTTGAGAGACTCTTAATGACCTTGTATTTGGTCTTTTTATGTGACCAGATGAACATGGGCATAGGGATAGTAAGTAAGAGAGGTTTGGGAAGATAGTTGTCATGATCCATCCCCCGAGTCCCATGCCGTGACAACCCCAAGCCTGCCTTCCATAGGCCAGGGGTTGGAGACTAGAACCGGAAAGATGTATCCCTAAAATGGGAAGGAATTTCCTTTGAACCTGTACACAAAGAGACTAGGTACGTAAAAAAATTAAACCACATAGTAAAACTGCTGAAGTAAAAGTGTGTACTGGAAGTAAAGGGGCCGGAATACAAGCCCAATTGAAAGATATAATACAACAAAAAATAGAAAACATCTCCTGAGATTGTCCACTAGGGTTCCTACCTAAAGGTTAGGTATAACTTGTCTCCTCAGCTCTCCACGCCAACCAGTCACCTCCATGTACCACCTGGTCCTGGCTTCTATAGTCTCAGCCAAGCGTCTCGTCGTCTTCATAAGACACAACAAGGTTCAGCTGAAGCCCATGCAGGGGTAAGTATACCAATACCTAGTAGGGACCCCAAGACTCCTGAAGGTCTCTCAGAATTCCACAAAGGAAAATCAAAAAGCATGATCTCAATCACAAAACAAAAAGAAAAATTATCAGCTTATACCAGGTATACAACTCAGAGATCATGAATATAGATGATTAGTCTTAAGCTATATCATTTTTTCCATTAGGAAGTTTCCAAAATTTAACCAGGAATTTGTTATTCCGTTGTCGATCTACATAGGGTCGTATATCATTGATCCATGATGGGCCTCTTTAAGGCTGGTCATCGTCGGGCTGCGCACTGCTGATCCACACAGTGTCATTAAAATGCGGATCCACACAGGGTCGTTAGGATACTGATCCACAAAGGGTCCCTAGAATACTGATCTTCATAGGTTCGCTATGATGATGATCTACACAAGGTCTCTAGAATGTTGATCCACATAGGGTCACTAGAATGCTGATCTATACAGGGTCTCTTGGATGCTGATCCACATAGGGTCACTCTTCAATTGGAAGCCAACCACAAGATTCCCCGCACCCGGTGTGCTTGAGTTCTCTAGTATCTGCTCCTCAAGATTTTGGTCATGCCTCAACTGCCACAAAGTTCCACAAAGGAGTAACCCAGAGGACCTCCATGTCGTAAGGGTTCCAACGTGATATACAACGCGTCAATTGGATGCCCTTTCTTTGAGTTATAGGATTTTCAGTGCCGAGGGCCCAGTTGGATTCAGGTTCGATCCAACCCAGACATACTCAAACTCTCTCCAAAACATAGGTGGAGTATCAAAAAATGACCGTATGGTTCAAAGGATTCCATCTCCTTAGATAGTTCGTCAAACGGACATCTGATTTGTGAGATACGGCCTTTTAAGAGTATCTGGGCCAAAGAGCGTTCGGGTCTGGTCCAACCTAATCGGACCGACCTGACCCGCCTCATCCTGGGCTAACCCAACCCAGTTTGGGTCGACATGGCCCAGTCCCAGTCTGACTCGGGTTCGACTCGAACTGGAGGGGCCGGCTCGAGTGGGCTGGGCCGTAGTGGGCTCAACCCGCTGGGCGGCGGACCGGGCCGACCCACCTCGGCTGGGCGCGGCCAGTCGGGTGACCTGTCTTGGTGGATGGCATAGTCCACCAGTCAGGTGAGTGCCTCCCTTCATGAACGGCATAACCATTTGGGATAATTAAATCGTCAGTACCATGTGGAGCCGCCCTCCTGTCAGCAGGACCCACATGGTGTGGGTCCCCTTCGCCTCTATTGTGGTTTCGAGGCCGCAACATCCTCTCCGGGTCATGCGATGACATGCTGCCTTTCGCCAACATAGTTGGCTGAGAGCCGGATTCCCCTGCCACCGCGACTCCCTCTGTGGCGTGCAATGACGCGCCACCTACTTCCACCTTGACCGACCAATGCAGACTGCTGCCGGTGCCGACAGATCTTCCGCGGGCAACCAGGTGAGCTCTGGGGGTCCGTTTTCCCTTCCAAATGTGCTGACGTGCCTCTCGGGTTGTTGTCATCACTGTGTGGTTCCTAGATTCAAGTTGTCATCGACTTCCAACTTCTCCCATGAAGAACGCGATAAAACCAAAGTGACTGAGGGTCTGGGTCTTGTTCGTTTGGCCTGCACCCTCCGTATTAGCATCATAACAAACATGCATCAATTAATTCATGATAGATAAACTATAACCCATTTATTACTTTCGTAATTCATCATTCTTTTCAAGAACGAGAAAAAGAAACAATTCAATTGAATTTAAACAAAAGCCATTCCTCGGTATTGGAGGACACGTTGCAGTTGTGGAAGAATAATTCACGCTTGATGAAGCCGCCAGTGTTCATCGATCTCAGATCGATTCCTCCAACATTGTCATCCAAGCCTCCATTCATCGTTGGTGGAAGATGTCACGGTACTTCATCAAAGGTTATTCACTTCCATGTCAAAAACCCATGCCTAAGCCTCATTTAAATATAGGGGATGGGTGATTAACGCAATGAGATATTAATGAGGTTCATTAACGAATAAACCTCTTAATCTCAATGGTGTGGTTAAAAAACCTAAGAGTCAAGCCATTAAATGGCCTGCCAACTCAGCAGTTCTACCACCGCTGCTCAACTATTGGTAGAAAAATAAAATAAAAATTTTATGTTATTTTATTATTCTTTAAAAATTTCGTAAATTAACTTTTTCTCCCAGCCTACTGCAGTCGAAGTTAATCCTCCCTTAAGATAATCCCGATGCTGCAGATTCAATGGTGCCCTCGAATTTTTAATCCGAGCACTGGATCAAAAGATAGAAAACGCTACCCGCACGTTTATTGAACATACCTTTAAAAAGTTCAAAATTCCATTTCGGGCACACCAAGCCTCGAATCAAGCACCACCAATTTTTTGTAGACTCGTAATAAACCCAAATAAATTAAAAAAAATTATATGGAATTTTTAGGTCTTTATATTCTCCCCCACCTTAGTGATTTTTTACCCGAAATCTACAACAGAACTAGGGGAGGGGGTACTAAGCACGTATCTGAGCCTCCCACTCCCATGTGATCTCCTGGAGATTCCCATGCTTCCAACGAACTCGCACCAAAGGAATATAATGCCCACTAAGGACCCAATCTTTTTGATCCTCTATCTCCTCTGGGAACTCCATAAACATTGAACTGTCATCGATGTCCAGCTCTCCCTAGTCGATAACATGAGATGGATCATGCACGTATCTCCTCAGCTGCGATACATGGAAAACATTATGCACCTGGTGCATCTGTGGGGGAAGAGGTAGATGGTGTTCCACCTTGCCTACTCTACTGAGGGTTTGTAAAGGTCTGATAAACCTTAGAGATAGCTTACCACCCTGAACAAGCCTCCATAATACTCATCAGGGTGATACCTGTAGGAATACATGGTCTCCTTTCTCAAAATCCAAGGGTCTCTATCTCATGTCGGCATAAGACTTCTATTGGATCTGTGTAGTCTTCATACTCTCCTATATTATCTACACCTTCTCTATGGCATCTTTTACCAACTCTATACCCATAAGTTCTAACTCCACTGGGTCTTTCCAGCATAGTGGTGACCTAAACGTTCTCCCATACCAGGCCTCAAACGAATCCATGCCGATGGTGGAGTGATAAATATTGTTTTATGTGAACTCCACCAGTGGCAGGTTGTCCTCCCAACTATGGCCAAAATCAAGGACATAAGCACGAAGCATGTCCTTGAGTGTCTTTATGGTCCGCTCCATATGACCATCTATTTGAGGATGGAAGGCGGTGCTAAAACGTAGATGATTCGCAAATTCCTTCTATAATCCCTTCCACAAGAGGGATGTAAAACAAGCATTGCAATCTGAGCGATCGTCGATGTCACCCCGTGAAGCCATACAATCTCCTGTATGTAAAGGCGTCCCATGATCTCCACTGATTCCTGCTCTCGGATGGGTAGGAAGTGGACTGACTTGGTGAGTCAGTCAACGATCACCCATATGGAATCATGGAGACTAGACATATGTGGTAGCCGCATCACGAAGTCCATGGATATACCATCCCACTTCCACTCTGGTACCTCAAGTGGTTGAGCTAAGACCACTGGTACCTGATGCTCGGAATTCACTTGCTGACAAGTGAGACATTGTGATATGAACTTTGTCACCACTTTCTTCATCCCTTGCCACTAGTACTGACACTAGAGGTCCTGGTACATCTTCCCCACTCCAGGATGTATCGTTAAATGGGAAGGGTATAACTCTCTCAATACCTCCTATCGTAGCATCACTAGTACCATGGTGCGTCCTCTAAAGAGAAATATGTGCTCCCCACCATTAGAAAATCCATTAGGTTCATGTCCTGATGATAAATATGCACGTTGGGCCACACAGTCTACGTCCCAAAGTCATGCCTCCCAAATACGCTGAAGAAGTGGGGGAGTGATAGTCATAGAATGGAGGTAAGATGCTCTTTCTCTATCCATGGAGGAAAACTACAACGCGACTAGGTTCTCTGCCGCCTTACTCAGCAACTATAGACCAGACCTCCTACTGAGCATGTCTACTACTACATTCCCCATCCCAGGAGTATAGACTATCTCAAAGTCATAGTCCTGGAGGACCTCTATCCATCATTGCTGTCACAGGTTCAGGTCCATCTATGATAAGATATACCTGAGACTCTTGTGATCAGTGTAAACCATAAAATGATAGCCCATCAAGTAGTGCCACCACATCTTCAAGGCGAACACCACTGTTTCTAACTCCGGATCATGTGTAGCATAGTTCTACTTGTGTTGTCTCAACTGCCATGAGCCATAGGTGATCACTACTCAATCCTACATCAGGACACAAACTAGTATGTTACCTGATGTGTTGTAGTAAAATAAATACCCAACTCCAACTTTTGGTAGCCTCAAGATAGGGGCACTCATCAGTCTCTGTGTCATCTCTTTAAAACTATACTAAAATCTCTCCATCCACATGAAGGGTTGTCCCTTCTTTTTCAAAGCTAAAAAAGGTGTCACAACTCTAGAAAAGTCAGGTACGAATCTCTAGTAGTACCCAACCAAATACCAGGAAACTCTGCACCTCGTTCAAACTCTTTGGTAGATCCTAAGAAATCACAGCCTCTATCTTTGCCGGATCCACTTCAACTCTAGACTCTGAGATAACGATCCCCAGGAAGTGGACAAACCATATCCAGAACTAGCACTTTGGGAGCATTCCATAAATCTGGTTCTCTTAGAGTGTATCCAGAACTATTTGCTGGGGCGTGGCATGATACTCCTTCGACACTGAGTATATCAAGATGTTATCAATGAATACCACCACCAAGCGATCGAGGTAAGGCCGGAAGATTCTATTCATGAGCCTCATGATCACTTCCGGAACGCTGGTTATGCTGAAGGGTATTACCAAGAACACATAATGGACATACCAACATCTGATGTCTGTCATTGGTACATCCTCATATCATACCCCGAGTTGATCATAGCCTGGTCTGAGGTCTATATTTGAAAACCACTGTGCTCCCTTCAGCTGGTCTAAGAGATCATCGATCCTTGACAAAGGATACTTGTTCTTCATAGTCACCTGATTCAAGCACCGATAGTCCACACAAATCCTCAGACTCCCATCTTCCTTCTTGGCGAACAAAATTAGGGATGCCCTTGGAGAAACACTGGGCCTTATGAACCCCTTCTTCTGCAAGTCCTCCAGTTGTACCCACAACTCATGAAGCTCCGTGGGAGCCATCCGATATGTTGGAGTAGATATCAGTGCCATCTTTTGGTATATTTCGACATATAAATATACCTATCTATGAGGAGGTAGTCTTGGAACATCATCTAAAAATACATCAGTATAATGGTCCACCACTACAGGATCTGACTCTTCACATAAACTGCTCCAAGGGTAAGGCTAGAAAACTGATGAGTGATCGGCTGCACCCTCCTCTGAGTAAGTCCATATTGTGCTACAAAGGTTCCCTTCTTGCTGGTGAAAGAAAACCTGGTCCTATCCTCACGGACACACCTCACTTTGCACCTAAAATAATCAATCTGAGCATCAACCTTGGATAACCAGTCCATACCCAAGATGACATCTTAATTCCTCGACGTTGCTACTAGGAGATCCCAGCCTAAGGTTTCACCTCCTAGAGTAAGATCACATTTCTAGAACATGTTTTTAATTGTTGAATCCTCTCCTGTAAGAGTCTCTAACCATAAATATCAAGACAATGGATCCACCAGAATATCTGAGCTCTGAAAAAGAGTTGTGGCAATGAAATAGTGATTGGCACCGATGTCTATAAGAACTACAACTAGGGTGGAGTAGAAACAAATCATACCACGAATCATATCTAGAGAACCGTGGTCGTAGGCCTCAGCTGCCTGAAGCTGATATCATCCCTGTCTGCCTATTCCCAAGGATGGGGTGGAACACTTGGAGGAGGTAGTGGTAGAACCTCAAATCTTTGCCCACTACTTAGTGCAAAAATTGCTCCTCTGCCACGACCATCGCCTTGTGGACCTCCTTGCTCAAATCTCTACCTATTCTTCAGCGGTCCCTCAACCGTCTGCTATTTGTCGACATAGTGGGTAGGGTCGTCGTGAGCCATGTGCCCCTGCCCGCTACATGTGAAGCATAATCTGCTCCACTGCTGGCCTACTCTACCTCATGAGCTCTGCACCTCCGACCCTACATCTTAGGGTCATCCTTTGGAAGGTCTGACACACTTGGAACTCTACGTTATCTACCTACTGCCTACTATAGATGACACAACTACCTGTCGTCTGATGGTAGCTCCCACTGTCGGTGCCTATTCAGCTAAGAACCTATCCACCAATAATGCTCGCTCAAGCACTCCATCTTGCGCCAGGATGTTGAGCGATATCATTGATGCTCTAATCTCCCAATGGATACCCTGATCAAAGGTATGGGCCATAAAAAAAGGGTCCCATATCATGTAGGTGGAGTAGAACGAGAGGTTAGTGAATATTGTTGAGTACTAGGCTACTATCAAGCTTCCATACTGTAAGTGAAAAATATCCTGAATATGCACATAGCGTAGTACCTCAGGAATGAACTCTACCCTGAAGAGGCCCTCGATATCTATCCAGTTGAGGGTCGTCTTGTCATTTAACTAGAGATCCAAGATCCACCATCTTCCTACTATGTCCTGGAAGAGGCTAGCATCTAGGATCACCATCTTCTCTACTGGTGTCTCAACTAAATGAAAAACTTATGCCACAGCCTCCATCCATTCCTCAGCTACCATAGGATCTGTCTCGCCTTGAAACCTCATAGGCCTATACCATAGGAACTCATGCAATACGATCATTCAACATGCACTGTCTACTAGTGGGGCTAGTGGAAACTACTTCCCAATAGGTAGTGGTGATGCTGATATACTTCCCGAAGGTGATATCGCTGTAAGAGGGCCCTACACCAAAGCCTCATTGCTCGGTGGGATGTCATCATGAACTATCTTTGGAATCCTAGAAGGCTATCTACGTGGAGGCATCATGAAAAGAAATAGGTGTACCATGGTCAATAAGTTATACCTGGTGATCTGACTCAAAAGAGATCAAAAGTAAAACATTTCCAAAACACACACAATCATTTTTTTCGTGCATCGAGTTAGAAATCAGAATTCAGGGTCCTGGTGTATGGATACTTCAGCCACCGCACCAACATTGGACTCCATAAACTGAAAAACACACAAAAAACACTTAACACTATTGATCCATTGGAGAGATTAGAGTCCTAGCTAGTTCTTTGATAGAATAGACTCATATGATACTACTTTTTCACGACTCATCCCTTGGGGCCCGTGCTGTGAGTAACTCAAGCCCACCTTCCATAGTCCAGAGGTTGGTGACTAGCACCGGAAAGGTGTATCCCTAAAAAAGGAAGTCATTGCCTTTAAACCTATACACACACAGACTACGTACGCAACAAAAGTAAACCACATAGTAAAAATACTAAACTAAAACTGTGTATTGAATGTAAAGGGGCTGGAAAACAAGCCCAACTGAAAGATACAATACAACATAAAAATAAAAAATAGCTCCTAAGATAAACCACCAGGGTTCTTACATGAAGGTTAAGTACAACTCATCTCCTCAACTCTCCACATCAACCAGTCACCTCCGTGTACCGCCTGGTCATAGCTCCTATAGTCTCAGCCAAGCTGCTCATCGTCTACAAAAGGCACAATAAGGTGAGAGTGAATCTCATGTAGGGGTGAGTATAAAAATATCCATTAGGGATATCGAGACCCCTAAAGGTCTCTCAAAATTCCAAAAAGTAAAACCACAAGCTTGATATCAATCATAACGCACAAAGAAACAGACTTAGCTAAAATCACGTATAAAACTCAGTGATTCAGAATAAAGATGATTAGTCTTAAGAAATAATATTTTATTCCGTTAGGAAGTTTCCAAAACTGAACCATGAAGGAGTTTTTCCATTGTCGATCCAAACAGGATCGTATGTCGCTGATACACGATGGGCCGCTCTAAGGCAGGTCATCGTCGGGTCGCGCACTGCTGATTCATATAGGGTCGCTAGAATGATGATCTACACAGGGTCAGAATGATGATGATCCACACAGGGTCGCTAGAATACTGATCCCCATAGGGCCTCTCTGATGTTGATCTACATAGGGTCACTAGAATGCTTATCCACATAGGGTATTTTGAGTGATCATCCAAACAGGGTCGCTATGAGGCTGATCCACACATGGTCTCTCTTCAATTGACAAACAACCACAAGATTCCCCACACCCGGTGCGCTTGAGTTCCATAGTATCTGCTCCTGAAGATATCTGTCATTAATGAACTTCCAAAAAGTTCCACAAAGGGGTAACCCAAAGGACCACCATTTCTTAAGGGTTACAATGCGACAGACGGAGCATCAATCAGATGCCCAGTCTATGAGTTATATGCCTTTTAGTACCGGGGGCTAGGTTGGATTCAGGTTCGATCCAACCCATCCATACTCAAAATCTCTCAAACACTTAGGTGGAGTATCTCAAAAGGACCTTCTTGTTCTTAGGATTATAGTGTCTCAAACCATTCGTCAAACGGACATCTGGTTTACGAGATACGACCTTTTAATCATATTTGGGCCGAAGAGGGTCCGGGTCCGGTCCGACCTAGTCGGACCGACCCGACCCAATTTGGGTCGACATGACCCATTCTAGTTCTGACTCGGGTTCTATCTTCATCTGACCCGAATCGGCGGGGCTGGCCAAAGTGGGCTAGGCAGTGGGCCAGCCCGACCCGCCTCGGCTGGGCACGGTTTGCCAGCCGGGCAATCGCCTCCCTTCCCGAACAGCAAAGCCATTCGGGATAATTAAATCGGCAGTGCCATGTGGCACCACCATCCTATCATAAGGTCCCACGGGGTGCAGGTACCCTTTGCCTCCACCACGGCTTCGATGTTGCGACCTCCACATCGTGATGCACGACGACGCGCCGCTTTCCCCCAACACAGTCGGTCAAGAGCCAACCGCCCCTTCTGCTATAGCTCCCCTCCATGGTGTGCGACGGTGCACTGCCTACTACCACCATGGTCAGCCAATGCCGACCATCACCATCTCCAACCAGTTCCACACTGGTGGATCTTCTGTGGGCCACTGGGTGAGCTACAATGGTCCATTTTCCGTTCCGAATGCACTGACAAGCCTCTTGGGTTGCTGCTGTCACTGCATGGCTTCTAGACTCATGTTACCATCGAGTTTAAACTTCTCCCATAATGAAATATACATAACCGAAGTGGCGGAGGTTTTAGGTCTTGTTCATTTGGTCGGAACCCTTCTCATTAGCATCATAAAAAACATGAAAAAATTAATTAATGAAAGATAAACTGTAACCCATTCATTACTTCCATGATTCGTCATTCTTTTCAAGAAGGAGAAAAAGAAACAATTCACTTGAATTTAAACAAAACCCCTACCTTGGTATTGGAGAAGAAGACACAGTTGTGGAAGAAGAATCCATGCTTGATGAATCCGCCATAATTCGTCGATCCCAGATCAATTCCTCCAATGTTGTTATCCAAGCCTCCATTCTTCATTGGTGGAAGATGTCGCGGTACTTTGTCATAGGTTCCTCACTTACATGTCTACTACCCATCCCAAGCCTCATTTAAATAGAATAGATTGATGACTAACGCAACAGGAGATTAATGAGTTTTATTAATGAATGAACCTATCAATCTTAATGGTGTGGTTACAAAACAGAAGAGTCAAGGCATTAAATGGCTTGAAAACTCAGTGGTCCTGCCACCTCTGCTCAACCATTGGTAGAAAAATAATATAAAAATTTTATGTTGTTTTATTATTCTTTAGAAAGTCCGTAAAACTAACTTTTTATCCCAACCTACTGCGGTCGAAGTTAATCCCCATTGAGAAAATGTCAGCACTGCGGATTCAACAGTTCCCTCATATTTTTAATCTGAGCACCAGTTCAAAATATAGAAAATGTTTCCCGCACGTTTACTGAATGTACCCTAAAAAAGTTCAAAATTCCGTTTCGGGAATACCAGGCCTTGGAATCAAGCGCCGTCAATTATCACAGACTCGTGATAATCCCAAATAATTTTAAAAACATTATATGGAATTTTAAGGTCTTTAAAATAGTTTAGTATCTAAAATTAGTTTTAGTATAAATGGGGTGGTATTTATGTTTCAGGAGGGTGGGTTTAAGTGATTAAACAATGATTATTTTATGAATAAAGCCAACCACATTTTTGTGGCATTAATTTCAAATAATTTAGATAATAATTATTGTATTAAAGGATTTTTAGGTTCAATAAATACCCTAAAAAATCCATTAATTTTTTTAATTTTTAGTTATGTTAATATTTTACCTTTTAACTTTAACCCTTGTAATTATTTTACATATACTATAGTAAATATTTTTTTACCAGGGTAAATTTTTTATACCTAAAAATTAAATTGACCTTAAAACCTAATTTGGACCTCATTATTCCAAATATTGAATCCATTTTACTTAATCAAATTTATATAATTGGAAAATTTTGATTTAAAATTAATCTCGTAGATGTAATGAGAAACGAGTTTTTAAACTAAAAAAGTTCAAATGTTTGAAATGGTTTTATATCCAATTTCAATGGGAAATTGATTCCAATGAACTAAATTGTGTTTATTTATATACAATTAAGCTAATTTTACTTTAAACCCAATTTAAAATATAATTTAACTATATAAATAAATTAGATGAAAATGTAGTTTTCAATTAAAATGTTATATTTATCAGTATTTATCAAAAAATAAAACATATCATAAAAATACGAAATATTTACCCGAATATAATTTCTAAATTACAATTTAAAAAATTATGTTTATTTTTTCAAAATAAATTTTTAAAAGTGTGACAATTTAGATTCAATATAGGTGCGCCATTAAAATGCAACAAAAGTGTCTTTTAGAAAAATATTGCTTTTTATGCTCAAAATTGAATTTATTCTTATCTTAAGAACATAGAACTTATTACATGAATTTAAAATAATTTTATTAGATATAAACCATATAAATTTCATTAATATCTTTTAGTAATAGTTATTGATTTAATTTATTATTATTAAATGTCATTATGGGCATAAAATAGTTTTTTATAGAAACATATATTTTATATTCAAAATGTTTTTATTTTCATTTATAATTAATTAGTATTCAATTAATTCATTTTATAGTCATGATTAAACTATATTTTCTTAATTTATTTAACATCATTCATTCTCTCTATTACAATGGCTAAGTGATAACTATCATATTTAAATAATAATATGTAGTCATTTGTTTAAGCTTGATGTGGTGTATCTTGTTTGAAATTGAAGAATGTGTTTAATTTTTCAAATATAGGGATGTAACATTCCCCTACAACATTAATAAATTTTTTCATCTTAATTTGATCTTAGGATAAAAAAAACTTGGAGTTTGAATTTTTTAAAATACCTTTGTTGAAATCCCACACCAGAAAAATGGTCAATGAAACATACACTTGAAAAGTCATAAAGGAAAGTGTGAAGGTCACCTAAGATAACACATTCTAGGTTTTCATGTAGAAAAACATGGATATGGAAGATAATTCTAACTATCAAGTTCTGATGTAGTGTGATAGATAACATTGTCATTTGAAATTTATCTATCACAAAACCATAAATTTTTAATAAATTAAAAGCCTGTTGATTACCCATTATGAAAAGAAATCAGATAAAGTTTTTATTTCAAATTTTTTTCCCAGATTCGAGGAATTCCTTTACTACCTAAACAAAGAAAATATGGAAATATACTAACTTTACATGTAGATTTTCATCCTCATAATTTCTCGAAACGATGAGTATTCAAGATGAATTTCCATACCTAAAGCTTCAGAATCAACTTCTACGGATCAAAAAATCCACAAAAGTATAATTATCTATTCCTCCTATCTTTAGGTATTAACCAAAACCAAAATTGTTATTAAAATATAATTTTAATCTCCAAAAATAAAAAACATTTTTTTTCAGGAAAAACTAATTAAATACCAATATTTTACTATAATAACCAGAGTTCAATATAGAATATTCCGCAAAAAAACTAATCTAGAACTCCCCACAATATTCGAGACTAAACCTGAAATCCAAAAATAAGAAGGATTTGATCACATAGTCTTTCAAGATAAATATAATATTTATCCTCAAATAATATCAATTTATAATAAGGTTTCTAACTAAAATGTAATTCCCCTAGTCACATAATCATTTCCATAAATAACCTGAATCATCATAAATCATATATGATTCCGAAAGATAATTCATCCTCTATTTCTCAAATATAATCCCACATTATTCTATATGGTTCCAAAAAATTGTGAATTTATTTTGAAATAACATTGATTACTTAATCCCTAAATCAATTTCCAATCCCATAGTCATCATTAAGATAAAACATATGATCCAAAAATAAACTTATCTTTCATTGATCAAATTATTTACCTAAAAAGTATAAATATCATACTAACTAAGACATCACATGGTCTAGTGGTAGGTGATGCACCCTAGTATCCCTTCGGTTGTGGGTTCGATCCTCACAACCTTTCCAAATGTGACATGTTTTCACCTATCCTATGGGTTATCCTTTTTTCTAAAACTATATTAATATAATCCTTATATATTTTTTTGAAATTTCAAAAACATCCTCAAAATAACTTTAATATATTAAAACCGAAAATATTTTCTCATAACTTTCATTTTTCATACCAAAAAGTAAGAACCCATAATTACCTCAAAATAATAGAATATATAAACCCTAATGGTTATCCATACCAAAAAATTCCATCCAAAAGAAAAGATTTTGAACATTTATTAAAAATAGAGAAAACTTATTATAAAGAGATGGGTGGGGTAAAACAAAGGAAGTTTCCCTCATCCATCATACAGTAAATTTAAATATCATAATAATACATTTCATTTCCATAATAATAATCATCAGTGGTTTCCCATGTAGATTAAGATTTACCTTGATTGAATATCTTAAGGATTTATTCTTTGACCCTCTTTGAAGAAGATCTGGTGTAAAAAATCCTTGGTAGATTAGAGTAATCCTTCCATAGACTTCTCTTGAAAGAAGTTAGAGTGATTCCTTCACTATCAATTACCTTTTCCTTAACATAGATAATCGAATCCTTAAAAGTGGCATCCCCACCACTACTCTATGCATTTAGTGGAGTACTAACATTCATCTCTTACTCATCAGGGATGAATCCCCACTTCTTATATGTCCTATGATGATGATCATCCCACAGGGTTGAAGGATTAAATTCCACCAGCTGCATGCATCCTTTCCCCAAATGAGGATATGCAGAGATATCCACTAAAACATGTAGATGAGTATTAACAATATCAACAAGTGTGATATCCTATTGAATACCATCATCACCTAGAGTAGTATAAGATGCATCCACATATATATTCTCATCCAAGACAGGACTAGAACCTGTATAATGAACATTCATGCCAACATTGAACTCTGAACCAGACCTCATCACTGAGTGAGAGGCTTTCCCATTCAAAGAATTTGACAGAACCTCATATAATGGTTTCTTATGAGATGGATATCTACCACCAACATGATCCACATTATTCTTAAATTAATTTTTACAAGAAGTCTCATGATTCCCTTTTACATCGCAATAAGAGTAGACCACATTTTTAGCCATGTGTCTTTGACATGAACAATTGTTTGACATTCTGAAAAATATTGAGGAAGCATTTTATATTTCACCTTAAGAGGAATGTCATAATCCAAATAAGATATCACTATACTATTAATTAAGAATTATATTAATTCACCCTCCACTATTACCCTAGAAAAGTTCCCAAACTTGGCTACCTCTGTCGCTCTATACATCTTGATTAGAATACCAACGACAGATGCAATATCAAAGAGAATCATGAGATTCCATAAAATATAGTTAATACTAATAATTTAATCCACCAATAACCTAATGGTTATCTATACCTTTAAAATTATGTCTAAAAAGTTAAAGAGAATTATAACTCAAGTAACCTTTAACTCAAACGTGTTTTAATAATTAGGGTTACATATGACTCAAAAATCTATTAAGACATAAGAAAAAGTCTCCAAATTACTCCCAAAAAATAAACATCAAAATATTGGTACTTATTTTAAACATATGATCATCCTTAAATATACCACTATATCGCAATTCTCGAATTCCTATATGTAGAAACCTTAGTCATTCAACGTTCTTCACAATCGATTAACCATGCATTGCCATCATATTTCTTAACACTTCATTACTATAAATAAATAATATGAATATATAACCACATTATTCCAAAATATCAATCCAATAATATTTCATACTTTATGAATAAGAAAATAATTCATAAATTAAATCTAGATTTCTTGATATTCTTGATATTCCCTTTATATTTCATCATGTTTTACTACTTTCAAAAAGTAATTTTTCGTGCCAGTTCTGGTATTTCTATTTTCAAGAGAGTTGGAAGAGTTGAGATATCGAAATAAAATGAAAAATATACCCTGACTCATAAATTTTTTATAGAAATGAATAGGGGTCTGATAACTTAAACAAGTTCTTTCAGGTGATTTGAATACTCAAGAAGCTTTCAAAATCATTTGAAAAATATTTTTCCATAATAATGATGATTAAATAATTTGGGAGCGATAAGAAGGTTGTCCAAGGTCTCCTTCCTTCCATCATGAAAAGAATTCTTAATATTTTTAAAATAACACCACTTAAATATGAAATGAGTTATAAAAGAAAAATACTATATAGGGTAAAGATAATATAATATTTTTTTTAATACCCGAATCCTTAAACCCCCTTATATCTCAGTTGATTTAGGTTTTTATCCAATATAAATAAATTACCATAATCCTATAAAATTATAAATATGATAATAACACTTGAGGTTATACAGGATCATTAACTTATAATCAAATAACTCTCTAACCTCTAAAGTTTTTTAAAACCGGCTCTGATACCAACTATAAGGACCTGTCCTAAAATATTACACATTCTGGTGATTTTAAACTATAATTCAATTTAATTTTTTCCAAAACATCTTTTAGGTTTACAGTTTTAGAGAATTATTATAGGCACTTATATAGTAAACCCTTATATAGAAAGTGGAAAATTATTCCCAGTACCCATTTCTTCCATAAAAACAAAAATCTTAAAAATAAATCAAGAATTATTTTCATGATCAATCTTGAAATTTTCCACTTGTTCTCATCCTTACCTCTATATAACTTAAATCCTTTGATTTTTTTAAAACATGGCATGATAATAAAATCTTAGTAAGGTATATAAAATAATGGAACACATTAGTCTACTGAAATTCCATTAAAATATTTTCATAAGAAACATTTCTTTTCTATATAAAAAAGGAATAATATTTTCAAAAACATCAATATATTAACTTTTAAAAAAGAATCAATTTTCATAAAGACTAATTAAAAAATATATAAAATATAATTAGGTAACTTGGGACATAATTTTCCATATCAATCTTACAAATATGGTATCACTCTCAGCTACATAGGGAGAAAACATCATAATTACATTTAGAATAATCACTCAAGTATTATTCCTATAATATATTAGGAGAAACCTAATAGGTTAACTCTGTCCTATTACCCAATGCATTGGAGATATATAATGGGATAACCCAAACTCGATTTATCATAGAACCACCCATCCTCATAATAAATTCCCAACAACTATAACATAATAATAATAATAAATTTCATAAAATAAAAATTCTTGCGGAAAAGAAATTTTCTATTTTTAAATAACTTTACAAATCCGCAAACTCATAAATGACAACATTTTTTTGAAAATAAAATTGTAAACCTATAAAGGATTATTCAAAAAAAAATAAGGTACCATGAAAATTTTAAAATATATTCAAGTTTTATAGGTTAAAAAATTCATTTATACTTTTTTAAAAATAGTTGAAAGAGTAAATTTGAAATATTCCTTTTAAAAGAATGTCCCTTACACAAAACATGAATAAACATCTTTCTGAAATAATTTAAGATAAATTTAAAAAAATACTTTTTTATATATTTATTTAAATATAAATACTTTCTTAAAAATCATTTTTAAAAACATGGACATGAAATAGTAATATTTGGAAAATAAATCTTTAAAACATATCAAATGTGCTTTGTAGTTGAAATATCCCTTATAAATACCATTAAATTTAAGTAATAATTAGAAAACTTAATTGATTATGTGTATCCTCCATAAATAAACATAATTGTTTTTTAAATAAAACCTAATAAATTATAAATTAATTTCAAATATAATCTTATAAAGTCACAGTGAATGAATTTTAAGTTTAACCCAAATAATGGAAATTGGGTTAAGAAATCCCTCACCTCACACTTCCCTTTAGTTTTGCATACTTTAACCTCATGTAAAAAGGTTTAAAGAATGTTAATAACTCATTACATAACTATCTTAAGATTTATCATACCTTATGTGATGATTTTATAACATCTTATTACCCATTCGTTAATAATATTTCATTATTTTCATGGTTTTGTGTGTTTTTATTTTAGGGTTTCACGGTCGGTTTACTTGTGTAATATTATGGATGTTCTTTTAAAATGATGTTGCAACTTCATAAGTGGAATGAAATAGTATTAATTAACTTCCAAAATTATAAAATTATCCATGTATCATTTTTATTTTTTTACATGAGTATGATTCATTATATTAAAATGTTAATGATAAATGTTTAGTTTATTTTGGAGGTTTTTCTCAACATCACAAACTAGTTTTGTATTATCTAATATTAAAAGTCTATATTACTTTGAAAAAAAAACTAGTTATAATCTACCTATTTAAATAAGATTCAAATAGAATGATACTTTTTTGGACATCCATGAAGGTGGTAATGTAAAATGAATAATCATTATTCATAGAGACTTTAAAACACTATAATTTGGACAATAGATTTGTTGATTTGAATTAGAGGATATCAGAAATGAAATAGATATGTGATATTACATTATAATAATAAAACATTAATATATTCATGTTTATGAATTTATCATGCATTTATGGATGTAGGATTTGAGGATAAAATATAATAAGAAAATAAACTAAGAGAGTTACTTTAAGAAAAATACATCTTGAATATTACCTCCTTGTGAGACCGATAAGGACCTTGGATTTGATATTTTGGGGAGACTGTAAGAACTTATAAATGGGTAGAGTGTGTAGGATAGTTTTGGGAAGATATTTTAGGAGCTAAAAGTCTTGTGAGTCTAAATGGGGTGGTGAGAGGTGGTATATATACTTGAGGAGAGGTTGGTTTAAGTGATTAAATAATGATTATTTTATGTTTAAAGGAAACCACGTTTGGAGGGAATTAATTTTGAAAATAATTCTGATAATTGATGGTCTAAATTATGGTTAGGGTCTATAAATACCTCAATAACCTTTTAAATTTTGTAATGTTTAGGTATTTCAAGCTTTTACCTTTTAACTTTAACCCTTTTAATTATTTAAACTATATTATGGTAAATATTTTTTTACCCCAGTGAATTTTTTATAAATACAAATGAAATTGAACTTAATATATAATTTGGACCTTATAATTCTAAATATGGAATCCATTTTAATTAATTAGATACACATAATTGGTGAAATTATATTTAAAATTAACCCTCTAGATGTAATGAGAAAATGAGTTTTTAAAGTGAAAAGTTCAAATGTTTGAAATGTTTATATTTATAATTTCCATATGAAATTGATTCCAATGACCTAAATTGTATATATTGATATATAATTGAACTAAATATAATATAAATATAATTTAAAATATAATTTAACTATATAAATAAATCAAATGAAAATTTATTTTTCAATTAGAATGCGGTATTTTTCAGTATTCATCAAAAAATGATACTTATCAGAAATATACCAAATATTTACCATAAAATAATTTTGACATTATCATTTAAAAAATGATATAAAATTTTTCCAAATAAATTTAAAAAATTGTCAAAATTTATATTTAAAATAGGTGGGCCATCAAAAGGTGGAAAAATTTTCTTTTAGAAAAATATATCCTTTTATAATCAAAATTAAATTTAATCTTATCTTAGGCCTATTAAACATATTTGAATAATTTTATGCCATTTTAATAGATATAAAACATATAAATTTCATTAATATATTTTAATAATAGGTATAAATTTTATTTTTTAATATAAAATGTCATTATGGGAATAAAATAAATTTTTTTTAAAAAATATTTTTATATTCAATTGGTTTTAATTTCATTTATAATTAATTGGTAACTAATGAATTCATTTTATAAACATTATTAAACTATATTTTAATTAATTTGTTAATATCATTCATTTCAATCATTATGACCTACTAGTTGATAACTATCATATTTAAATAATAATATTTAGTCATTTGTTTAAGCTCAATGTAGTGTGTCTTGTTTGAAATTGAACACAATGTTTCCTTTTTAAAAACTCAAAATGTTACAAAATTACTCATTTTAAGATCATAAAATTAATCATACACACCCTTGACTTCCTAGTTCAAATGGTTAAAATTATTCTTATGTATTTTTATAATTAATCATATGTTCCCTATCTTTTCTAAAAAAACTCGAAATCCCTATTTCTGAACTGACTAATACACAGATGTGAATTTATCATTTTATCTAATTCTAGATTTAACTCAAATAAATATAAAAATAATTTCATAAACATTATTCCATCTCTAAACATGTCAAAAATACTTTAAGATAATATCAATAATTATTTTTAGTTTGTAACAAATGGTTAACTAAAAATACAACATACATAAAAAATTATTATGTTCATTTCAGTATCCCCCTTTGGATTTGTTTTCATCCTCATGAAACTCTTTATTAATAATAAAACACTAATTAAAGAGACACTAAATCATATCCTTTTTCAGGTGAAAAATATCTGTATACCATGACATAGGTTAGAGTAGTGTTTTAGAGAGAAATACATCTCTCAGTGACAATAAACATTTTTTCTAAATGATAAGATACTTCCCTTAAATAAATGCACTCACCTATTCAAAAAAAATATCCCTTGTAAAAAAACATAGCCACTAAAACAAACATATTAAAATATACTTATCTTCTTTTTAAAATAAACATATCTATATTAAAGAATAAAATTTATACTTCATCATGAAAATAGTTGTTCTTGTACTCCCCCCCCCCTTTAACAACAAAATTTGAGGCTGAGTGGGGGTCCTCCCAAAAACATTCAATGGTTTGGAAGGGTATGACCATTCATCTTCAGCTCTAAGAAATCAAATACATCCTTAGGAATAACATTGGTGAAATTATTTCCTATCTATATTTGAGTAGGAATAAATTCAATCTTGATATCTCTATTGGCCACACACTCATTGTTAAAATCAAATATGATATTTATATACTTAGAAATTATATATTTCATAGTATTTTTTTGAAAGATATATAATACTTTGATTTTCACTATGAATTCTGATAGGTCATTCAACTTTCACCCTAAAATCATCAAATTACTCCTTCATACAAATAATTTTAGTGAAATAAATAGTAGAAAAAGGGGATGAACATTCATGTTAATCATTAAGAACTCAAATTCATTATTTGTAATAGTGTTGGTGAGAATATCAGCCAACTAGGCCTGATTATGAAAAAATTACAACCTGATTTCTATATTAGACACCCACTCTTTAATGAAATGAAATATAATATATATATATATATATTCTTAGAACATGAGTATTGTATAGTATTTTTAAAAGGTTGTATAGAACTTATATTATCGTAATTAATTATGATAGGCATTTTAACTTTCACCCTGAAATCATCCAGCGGTCCTTCGTCTAAATCATTTGAGTGTAAGAACTACTAGAAACAGTATATCTGGCCTTTTTTCAACTCAATGTTTCTAAGTTATATTTCTTAATGTGCCAACACAAATTTTTATTTCCTTGAATGAAAATTTCACATGAACGTGACCTTCTATCATCACAATCACCGACTAATTATACATATTTAAATTCAGATATATTCTACTTTTTTCCTTCTTATAGAACATGCAATTTCTTATAATTACATTTACTCATCTAAGTATTCTTTTAGAATCCTTATGATGTGAATCATTTGTATCACTTTGATATATATCATAAATACTCACAACATATAGAATATTTATTCTATAATATATCATATAAAACATTCTACCAATTAGTTTTTCTAATTATATTTTATTTACACTCTCACCTAAATTATACTTTTTAACCTTTCCTGAATGGTTGTTAAAGAAACATTTTACTCCTCCACTTAAAAATTATTTAGTAATTATTTAAAATTCTTTACTTGGGATAAGAAAATAATTTTTTTTTCTTACATGATTTGTAACACCAATAAGTACCTTAGATCACCATATATGGACATCTAGAATTGTTTCTTTATTTTTTTGGAAAATTAATTTAATTCACTTTATTGGTCACCTAAAAATAAGATTCAATCAACATTTACAACAACAATAAGTGTAATTAATTCCATTTAGATGATTTATAAATTTTTTTAACTATTAACTTGGTGAATCTAAAATCGTTCAAATAGTTATCAAGCCTTGAATACCAAGACCTTGGGGACTTCATTAATTTATATTTTGATTTTATTAATTGTCACAACCTTGACCCATCATTTTCAAGACATGTATTAACTATGTTCATCCAAACCAGAAATATTATTATAGCCTCCAATAATGAAATTATAGAAAATTTGTTTTCAAATATTACTCATTTAAATTGAGAATAACCTTTACTTACAAGTCTATCCTTATTCACAACAACCTTTATTTGATCATCTATCTTATTCATAAATACTCTTTTGGTTCCAATGACATTATTTATTTGGTATTTGAATAAGGTCATGTGTAATATTATATTTAATTTGATTCATCTCATATTATGTAGAATAAATAATATCTTCATATTAAAATGATTTAGCTAATGTATGTTTCTCAATTTGTGATATTATAGGTATTCAGTTTTCACACTACAACCTCCGTATAGTCTTTACTAAATCTAACATATTTCGAAAAATATTTTTTATCTACAAATTCTTATTCAAACTTTGGTTCTTTTTTTTAATTGTCCTCATCATAATATTTCTTATTAGTTGACTGATTTGAATCAGTATAAACTACCTATTGTCCAAATTCTGCCTATATAGAACCTTTCTCTTTAGAATTATGCTTGATGTTTTTATCTACATCATCAAAAATAGTTGCATTTGTAGAATTAAATGATAGATTATTTTCAATATTTTTTACATCATAACATTCAATAACTGTATGTGTAAGAACCCAGGTTTTAGGAATCTGAGACTTTGAAAATTTCTTGATATCATTCCAGAGAAGCACCTTCAGACGGCGTACGATTCCGAGCCCTGGTGTGGCCAGAATTAAATTTTAAGTGTGTTCACACTGGGCATGCCAAATAAATGGGATAAATCCTAAATAGTGTTTCAAATCATAAATCTGAGGGTATGAACAGGTCCGAAATGGTGTTTTTACTATAGTAACTACATAAAACATGTCAGCTTGGGGCGTTTTCACCCCTCACTCTCTATCAGAATGTGAAATGGATAAATTAAATAAATTAAATCATTCATTTAATAGCTCAAACCCAAGTAACTCCTAAATGGTTCCTCGGAGGGGAAAATCGAGGGCACCGTTGAGTCCGGAGTTTGTCGTTTTCCCTAGATGAGGTGTAAAAGTTGCGGGTGTGGGCCTTCTATGAGAGATGTCACCTAGGGGAAAAGTGGTCATTTCAAAATGTCCACATAGTGATTTTTATCACTGGTGTTACCTTTCAAATAACATTCAAACAAAGTCTCGTAATGGAAATCCAAGACTTCCGTTGAGTTCAAAATGGGTAGATTTTCCTAGGCGTGATATAAAATAAGTGGGTGTGGAGGTTTCAGAATCTGCTCCCGTTGAGAGAGTTTCGGTGTATTTTTATAAATTTGCTTAAGTGTTGGGAAGGGAAAAACCATTTCTCTCTCTCTATCTCTCTCTCTCTATCTCTCTCTTCCTCTCTCTCTCTCTCTCATCCATTCTTCGACGTTCTTCACAGTTCTACGCCGGATTGAGGAGCAGACTCCGGCGGATCGAAGCGGGATCGAGCAGGGGCGTCGCCAACGATGAACGGATCCAACGAGATAGAATTATTGTTAATTTTATGCAGTCTTGTTTTCAATTCATAATTTATTTGAATCTTCATCATTTGATCTTTGTTTTGATTATCTTCGTTGATCGCCGCACGAATATGAACCTCAAACCATGCATGTAATCACCCTTCTTCGCGTGTTTTTCATCAATTTTCGGGCACTTCAAAATGGCGACCGATCATCCAGCGGAGTCGAATGGTGTGAAGGTTTCATCTAGGATTCTGAAACCAGTCTCGGTTTAGTTTTTGGATGAGCGGGGTGGTCGCGGTGGTCCGCAGAATGTATCACCAGAGAAACCCAGCCAACGGTGGCCAGCGGTGGACTGCGGTGGTGAGCAGGCGAAGCTGGAAGCCTGGCGTGCGGGGCTAGTTGTGTGGCTTTGGCTGGACGGCGGCCGACAGAACAGACCCAGGAGGCGGAGACTAGAGGTGTCGCGGTGGTGTTAGGGGTGGCCGGTGTAGAGGGCTCAAGAGAGGCCGGTAGGGTTGGTTGCGTCATGGCGCAGTAGGGGACACGAGGTCCAGGCGGCAGAGGCGGCTACCAGGAGCGGGGCTGGCTAGCGGCTAAGGCTGAGGCAGACTGGGGATCTCCGGGCGGTGGTGCGGCAGAGCGCTGCAGGCGGGGGAGTTGACTGCTTCGGTCCATCGTGCTCGGAAGGGGAAATAGGACCCACGTGTTGCGGGTCCTCATTGACGCAACACGCGGGAGAAGACCGGCCAGTCTGCCCGGTCGGTGGAGGCGGCGGCCTCAGAAGGAACAAGACCTGCAGCACGTGGGTGTTCCTGGACGTAGTGTGAGGAGGGGAGACCGTCCAGGATGGCCAGTAAGTTTTATAAAAAAACGGACCCGAGGTGGGTCCGGTGGCTTGAGGTGGGCCGCGAGCCGGTGGTTCGGACCGTGCCGACCGGGGTGAACCGGCCCGGTTAGGCCCCCTTGCGTTCGAGGGGGCCATAACTTATAAACGGCACGTCCGTTTGACACGCCCTCTATGGCCGTGGATCAGTCTCTTCAAGACGGTAATTTTATGATGGGTTCTGGGGTTTTGGGTTTCGTGCTTGAAGGCGGGTAATGAGAGAGCTTTAATTTAATAATATTAAATTATTATTAAAGTTTTCAACTGACGGGCTTCGTGAGCTGGACGTCCGTCTGACGTGCCGTCAGAGGCGCTGTATCCCCCGAGCTGAGACGGTTCTTCCAAGGTTGGTTTGGAACCTTTTCGGGTTGATTTTTTTGCTCGGCGGCACGAAACACAATGTGAGAGATTAATTAATTAATTAATTGTTGCGACAGAGCTAACTCCTACTTGGGATGTCCGATTGACGCGCCATCAGTGGCAGCATGACCCCAGTCCTCATGCAGACATTTTGAGATGATTTTTGAAGTGATCAAGTTGGAGACAAGGTGCGGGCCCCAAAAGGCCTAGTTCACATGTTTTACAGTGAAACACCACTTTTTCACCCAACATCTGTTTTGGGTGTTTGAGTACTTGTTTCTGAGTGTTTCTATGAGGGGATTGCAACGGTGCAATCCGCCCGCCTAAATTCGAGCCCGAGGTGTGGGCCCCACGAGGCCCCCATTTGTGTATAACGTGGGGAATTGCAGCTTCTGCATCCAGAGTCTGTTTTAGGCATCGTCAGCGGCGTTACAAACCTAGCATCGAGGCAAATTGACCGGGGTGGTTTCAGGCATTGAAACCAGAGTTTAAGCATGGGCCCCACGGGCCGTCCCTAGATCTGTGTGCAGCATACTGCAAATTATTCATATGGCGTCTGTCTGGGGCGTATGGATATTAATTTCGACATGTTTTTCTAAGGGCATCGCAATGGAACAGTTCGCCCAACCTCTTTCAGGACCGAGGTGTGGGCCCCACGAGATACAATATGGGCATAAAGAGGTGTTGAATAACATTTCCATCGGGAGCCCATTTCCAGTGAGTAAGTAGTCTATCTCGCATGTTTTTCTATGAGTATTACAACGTTGTAATATGTTCAGGAGGTGGGTCGCCTGTCGACGTATTCTGGGTCCACCCTCCAGCGGGGCTGGGCGGTGGGTCACTTGTCGACGTATTTCGGGTCTACCCTCCAGTAGGGCTAGGCAGTGGGTCGCATGTCGACGTATTCCGGGTCTACCCTCCAGCCGGGTTGGGTAGTGGGTAACCGATCAATGTATTTCGGGTCTAGCCACTAGCAGGGCTGGGCAGTGGGTCTCCTGATGATGTATTAGGGTTTACCCTCCAGTAGGGCTGGGCAGTGGGTCACCCATTGGCATTTCAGACTCAGGCCTTCTTATGAGGCCAGTTGGTGAATTTTCTCCATGACTACTGGAGCGGGACTCTTGGATGTACGGGTCAGTGATGTGACATCTTTGATGTGACCTTACAACATACGAGGATGAGGGGCACTTTTACCACCGAGATGCATCCTTGTTTAATGACCTAAAAGTCGTGTGATCGAGTCAGTACCGCCCAAAGAAGATAGTATTGAGGTGCGATGATTGAGCCCCTTTGACTTGTACCTCCTAGGTTGACGTGCAGGATGTTTGGGTTCAGTGTTGGATATCATTTGAACTGTTGGCGACTCTTCTTGGGCTGATCTAGGAGATAGAGATCCCCTTACACACTCGTTCGGGTTTCTTATTGAGCATATATATATTAACACCCTACTTTTGTTCTCACTCATTGGGTTCTGTTACTATCTTTCTAGGAGGGGCGAAGATGTGCGGGGTATGCCACATGCTTTCCGTGTATAGTTTCTCTTGGATTATATGAGCCTAATTCCTTTCATTTGTTGGATTGAGTTGTACTCTCTCTTTTGTACTCTTGCACTATTCTTTGTTCTGTCCACTTCTCACCATTTAGTACCACATTTGTTGCTCCCTCGAGCTTTCAGGGCATCCTACTGAGTATATTTATACTCACCCCTGCTAGGGCTTTGCCCGCACTTGGTGTCACCTTGCAGATGACGGACAGGTCGAACGAGACTATAGAGGAGCGTAGAGGACATAGGAGCTTAGGCCATGTTCAGTGGTCGCAGTAGGACATTCAGTCGAGAGACTCACCAGCGGTTTAATTTGGTTTTACCTATTGCCGGGTTGTGACACCTTTCTGGTTGGGCATGTGTTTTGCCCCTTTTAATGCTCAGTTTTCTTGTCAGCAATTTACTTGTACTGGTTAGAGGTTGATGCATGTATACTGGTTCCCCTTTTTGTAGTATTATTATATCTTTCTTTACTTTTCCCTACATTATTGCTTTGAATTGGATGTATGTGTGTGTATAGTTTCTTAGGAAAAGGCCTCCCCTAGTTCGTTGTGCCTTCATCGCTAGTCTCCAGCCCCTGGCCTATGGAGGAGGGCTTGGGGTAGTTGCGGCCCGAGCCCCGGTACGGGTCGGGTCATGAAAAAGTGGTATCATAGGTGGTTCGTTCCTTGGGGAGATTTTCGGACATCCATAAAAAGGAATTGGTTGAGTTTTGGGGCAATAGTGTCAATGTGTCTCGAGAGCGGCTCTTAGGCCAGGGAGTCCAGTGATGGTCCAGCGGCTGACATATCCATTCACGAGGACCCTGATAACCCGCTTGTCAACTCGGCACACTGAGACACTTGTTGCAGGGAATTTGATTCATGCATCATATAGGATTGAGTCCTTGACTATAGTTCTTGAGTCAGCTTCCCATTGTTGTTGATATATATATGCTCATTTGACCGCGATGCTCCTTTATCGGGTATAGGATGTCTCTACGATGACAGCTATCCAGGATTATAGCTCCGGTTTGTGACGACGATTCCATGAGAGAAGAGGCCTCAGTTCAAGATCCTTCATACGATTACCCTTTCTCCAGGAGGATAGGCAGTAGCACCTCCACTTGTGGAGTAGCGGATAGTACCGACAGCATGGGCCGATGAAGAGTGCAGGCTAGGCGCGCTACGTGAGTTCCAGCATCAGAGACCGCTGAGGTTCTACATCGAGCCATACCCTCAGACAGTGAAGGGTTGGCTAGAGTCGGTGGCCCGCCTCTTCAGGCTTGTTCGGACACTGATAGGTCAGATGGTGGCTTTGCCAGCCAGTCTTTTTCCACCACACAGTTTGGCATAGTAGAGCTAGGGTTACTCAGATGCACGATGAGTTGGTACTCTCATGATATGACTTCTAGCAGTTGTTTCGTGAGTATTACTACCCCTCCCACTTACACTTTTTGTGGTTTTGGGAGCTGCTGGAGCTTCATCAGGGAGTGATGGTAGTGACTAGCTACGCGACTGGGTTCGCAGACCTTAATTGCTACTCTTTGGACGTGGTCTATGACGGAAACATCCAAGCACAGAAGTTTGAATGAGATCTATGTAGAGGAGATCCGTGCCAGAGTAGTGCCTTTGTGCATCCTCACCCATTTCAGGGTGCTGGAGCAGGCACTGGTGATAGAGAAATTTCTGGCAGAGGGACGTCGATTGGCGGGGTCTCGATGTCGGAGGTTCCCCCTTAGTGAGACTCAGTCACATGGTCGGGGACAACGTAGAGCACCGAGATGGCCCAGGGAGGACTAGTGCTATGTTTTTGATGTGCGAGATCATGTGGCATGAGACTACTCGACCAAATGTGTTGAGTCTTCCAGATAGTTAGTAGATGCACCGCCATGACAGAGGCAGTGTCGTGATAAGAGAACTCCCAGGTGAGGATAGGGTGGTCCCCAGGGAGGTGGTGTTGGTAGAAAGTAGGAAGAACTGTGGTTGGCGGTCGACATTTTGAGGTCCTTCCACCACCACTAGGCGGCCCATGTCAGGCTCAGGGAGCTGATGGAAGGGGCCACGGGCGGCTGTGTGATATGGTTGTTTACAATCTTACAACTCAAGATATGATAAAAGGTACGATCTATGACTTTTTCTACTTTTCCCAATAGAACTTTTTAGACACTACGTGAGGTACTCTTTCATCTAACTCCTTTCTCAAGGGGTTAACGAGGGTGATGCGGGGAGTCGGTGTAACCCTGTGTTGGTGCTGGTGGTGGTAGTTTTCCCCTGATAATGTGGAGATACTATCTTTGGGGAGAGTGCTTTGTGTTTTGCTCAGAACACCAGTCTCTCAGGTGCATCCCAACATAGAGAGACTTGAACCGGAGATTATGGTGCTGACTAGAGTTTATGTAGGAGGGTACGGCTTGTCTATAGTTGATGAAGCCTACTCCTTCACTGGTTGAGCGTGTAAGAGAGTCTCAGTCATGATGCACCGACTGTGAAAACTTGTGTGACCAGATATCCTTTAGTGTTTCACCAGATGTGTATTCTAAAGGAGGTAATCACAGGACCATGTTCCAGGAAAAAACCGTGATTTCAGTCATGATGTGGAAGGTAGAGGTGCGGCCGGGAAAGTCCCCAGAGTTTCTTCGGGCTATTCGGGAATTGTGCAAATTCTTGAGAGGATGCCTACCATCTTGTACTACCCTCAAAACAGTAGGAGTGGGCGCACAGTGTCTTCAATGTGTCGCAGCTGATGAGGTGTGTGCGTATTCCTACGCATGTCCTCGATAGTAGTAGACCTTATAATAACCATCCCTTTGGTTCGCGTGTTGTGTTAGCATGGTGATGTGCAAGTTTTCTTGGGCGTAGGAGAGCTAGGTGTGAGCTCTGTATCCCATGTTTTTTTCCTAGTTTTTCTTTTTAGGTATGAAAAGATTGAAGTAAGGAATTATGTAAGAACCTAGGTTTTGGGACTCTGAGACTTTGGAAAATTTCATGATATCATTCCAGAGCAGCACCTTCAGACGGCGTACGATTCTGAACCGTGGTGTGGCCGGAATTAAATTTTAAGTGCGTTCGCACTAGGCACGCCAAGTAAATAGGATAACTCCTAAACGGTGTTTCAAATCATAATTATGAGGGTATGAACAGGTCCGAAATGGGTTTTTTAACCTAGGAACGACATAAAACATGTCAGCATAGGGCGTTTTCACCCCTCGCTCGCTATCAAAACGTGAAATGGATAAATTAAGTAAATTAAATTATTCATTTAATATCTCAAACCCGAGTAACTCCTAAACGGTTGTTCGGATGGAAAAACTGAAGGGAACCTTTGAGTCCAGAGAATGTCGTTTACCCTAGGAGGGGTGTAAAAGTTGCGGGCGCGGGTCAGCTGTCAGAGATGTCACCTAGGGGAAAAGTGGTCATTTCTAAATTTCCACTTAGTGATTTTTATCACTGGTGTTCTATTTCAATTAACTTTCAAATGAAGTCTCGGAATGGAAATCAGAGACTTCTGTTGAGTTTGAAATGGGGCGATTTACCTAGGCGCGATATAAAATAAGCGGGCGTGGAGGTTTCAGAATCCGTGCTCGTTGAGAGAGTTTCGGTGGATTTTTATAAATTCGCTTAAGTGTTTGGAAGGGACAACCCATTTATCTCTCACTCCCTCTCTTCCTCTCTCTCTCAATCTCTCTCTCTCATCCATTCTTCAACGTTCTTCACGGTTCTATGCCGGATTGAGGAGCGGACTCCGGTGGATCGAAGCGGGATCGAGCAGGAGCGTCGCCAACGACGAGCAGATCCAACAAGGTAGGATTCTTGTTAATTTTACACACCCTTGTTTTCAATTCTGAATTTATTTGAATCGTCGTCATTTGAACTTTGTTTTGATTGTCATCGTTGATCGTCGCACAAATACGACCCTCAAACCATGCATGTAATCACCCTTTTTTGCGTGTTTTTCATCAACTTTCGGGCTCTTCAAAATGGCGACCGATCATCTAGTAGAGTCGGATGGTGTGAAGGTTTCGTCTAGGATTCTGAAATTAGTCTCGGTTTAGTTTTTGGATGAGTGGGGTGGTCACGGTGGTCCGTGGAATGGATCACCGGAGAAACCCAACTCTCGGTGGCCAGTGGTGGACTACGACGGCAAGCAGGTGAAGCTGGCAGCCTGGCACGCGGGGCTGGGCAAGCGGCTTCGACTGGACGACGGCTGATGGAACATGCCCAGGAGGTAGAGGCCAGAGGTTCCACGACGGTGTTAGGAGTGGCCAGTGCAGCGGGCTCAGGAGCGGCCGGTAGGGTTTTCTGCGGCGTGGCGCAGCAGAGGACCAGAGGTCCAGGTGGGAGAGGTGGCTACCGGGATGGCCAGTGGTTGAGGCTGAGGCGGAGCGGGGAGCTCTGGGCGGTGTTGTGGCGGAGCGCTGCAGGCGGGTGAGTCAACAACTTTGGTCCGTCGTGCTCGGCAGGGGAAACATGACCCATATGTTGTGGGTGCTCGTTGATGTAGTGCGTGGGAGAAGACCGGCTAGTCTGGCCGGTCGGTGGAGGCGGCGACCTCGGAGGGAATAGGACCCGCAGCACGCGGGTCTTCCTTAACGCGGCATGAGGAGGGGAGACCGGCCAGGATGGCCGGTCCGTTTAAAAAAATAAAAAAAATAAATAAAAATATAAAAAAAAACTAGACCCTAGGTGGGTCTGGTGGCTTGAGACAAGCCGTGGCCAGCGGGCCACGACGTGACAGGCCGGACCCGTGGCTGGGCCGCGGGCCAGTGGTTCGGACTGGGACGGCCGGGGTGAACTGGCCCGGTAAGGCCCCCTTGTGTTCGGGGGGTCGTAACTACTAAACGGCGCGTCCGTTTGACACGCCATTTATGACCGTGGATCGGTCTCTTCGAGACGGTCTTCTTAAGATGGGTTCCGGGGTTTTGGGTGCCTTTCTCAAAGCCAGGTAACCAGAGATATTTAATTTAGTAGTATTAAATTATTATTAAAGTTTTCAACGGATGGGCTTTGCGAGCACGACGTCCGTCTGACGTGCTGTCAGAGGCGTTGTGGCCCTAGAGCTGAGGCGGTCCTTCCAAGGTTGGTTCAGAACCTTTGCGGGTTGGTTTCATTGCTCGGCGGCACAGAACACAATGTGAGAGATTAATTAATTAATTAATTAATTAATTAATTATTGCGTCAGACCTAACTCCTTCTTGGGATGTCTGATTGATGCACCGTCAATGCCAGCGTTACCCCAGTCCTTGTGCAGAATTTTTGGGATGATTTTTGAAGCGCTCGGGTTGGAGACAAGGTGGGGTCCCCACAAGGCCTAGTTCTCACATTTTACGGTGAAACACCACTTTTTCACCCGACATCCATTTGGGGTGTTTGAGTACTCGTTTCATAGTTTTTTTATGGGGGGATTGCAATGGTACAATCTGTCCACCTAAATTAGGGCCCAAGGTGTTGGCCCCACGGGGCCCCCATTTGCGTATAACGCGGGGAATTGCATATTCTGTATCCAGACTCTGTTTTAGGTGTCGTCAGCGGCCTTACTACCCTGGCATTGAGGTGAATTGACCGGGGTGGTTTCAGGCATTGAAACCGGAGTTTAAGCATGGGACCCATGGGCCGTCCCTTGAGCTGTGTGCAGCATACTGTGACTTTTTCATCTGGCGTCCATCTGTGGCATATGGATAGTCATTTCGGCATGTTTTTTTGAGGGCATCGCGATGGCGAAGTTGGCCCGACCTCTTTAATGACCGATGTGCGGGCCCCACGAGATGCAGTATGGGCATAAAGTGGTGTTGAATAACTTTTCCACCGGGAGATCATTTCCAATGAGTAAGTAGTCTATCTCGCGTGTTTTTCCATGAGGATTAAAATGGTGTAATCTTTTCAGGTTGTCTGAGCCTCTTACGTGATCGTATTAAATGTGGAATCATGTAAGGGTGATGGCCATAGGTTCCTTTGACGAACTCTGAACCTACGCACGGTAAGGGTGATAGTGACACCCAGTGATGGAATGGGAGTTGAACCTCTACTATGTGATTTTTTATCGAGTTGGGTGGTTGCACAATACCCACTCCATGTTCTATTGCCCAGTGTTGTACCATACGGTTAGGATAGCCAGAGTAGTTTTGGGTTTACCCTCCAGTAGAGACTGGGCAGTGGGTTGCTCGTCGACTTCATCCGGGTTTACCCTCCAGCAGAGACTGGGTAGTGGGTTGCTCATCGACTTTTTCCAGGTTTACCCTCTAACACAGACTGGGTAGTGGGTTGCTCGTCAACTTCTTCCAGGTTTACCCTCCAGCAGAGACTGGGAAGTGGGTCGCCTGTTGACGTATTCCAGGTCTACCCTCCAGTAGGGCTGGGTAGTGGGTCACCTGTTGACGTATTTTGAGTCTACCCTCGAGCAGGGTTGGGCAGTGGGTCGCATGTCGACGTATTCTGGGTCTACCTTCCAGCAGGGCTGGGCAGTGGGTCACCGGTCGACGTATTCTAGTTCTACCATCCAGCAGGATTGGGAAGTGGGTCACCTGATGATGTATTAGGGTTTACCCTCTAGCAGGGCTGGGAAGTGGGTCACCCATTGGCATTTCAGACTCAGGCCTTCTTAGGAGGATAGTCGGTGACTTTTATCCATGACTATCAAAGCGGGACTCTTGGTTGAATGGGTCAGTTATGTGATAGCTTTGACGTGACCTAAGGACATACGAGGACGAGGGGTGCTTTTCCCACTGAGACGTGTCCTTGCGTCGTGACCTAAAATCCATCTGGGCGAGTCAGTGCCGCCCAAAGAGGATAGTATCGAGGTATGGTGATTGATCCCCTTTGACTTGTACCTCCTAGGTTGACGTGCATTAAGTTTGGGTTAAGTGCGGGATATATTTTGAACTATTGGTGATTCTTCTTGGGCTGATCTTGGAGATAGAGATCCCCTTACACACTCGTTCAGGTTTCTTATTGAGCATATATATATAAACACCTTACTTTTTTTCTCACTCATTGGGTTTAGTTACTCTCCTTCTAGGAGGGGTGAATACGCGTGGGGTATGCCACGTGATTTTCATGTCTACTTTTTCTTGGATTTGACGATTCTACTTCCTTTCATTTATTGGGTTAAGCTACACTCTCTCTCTTGTACTATTGAACTTTTCTTTGTTCTATCTACTGCTCACCATTTAGTACCACCTTTGTTGCTCCCTTGAGCTTTCGGGTCATCCTACTGAGTATCTTTATACTGACCCCTGCTTGGAATTTTCCCTCACTTGGTGTGCCCTTGCAGATGATGGACATGTCGAATGAGACTATAGAGGAGTTTAGAGGACACAGGAGCTTGGGCAGCGTTCAGTGGTCATAGTAGGATATTCAGTTGAGAGACTCACCAGCAGTTTACTTTTGTTTTACCTATTGCCGGGTTGTGGAACCTTTCTAGTTGGGTGCGTGTTTTTCCATTTTTACTGCTCAGTTTTTTGTCATCACTTTACTTGTATCGGTTAGAGGTCGATGCATGTATAAGGGTTCCCCTTTTTGTAGTAGTGTTGTATCTTTCTTTCCTTTTCTCTGCATTATAGCTTTGAATTGGCTGCGTGTGTGTCTATAGTTTCTTAGGCAAAGGCCTCCCCTAGTTCGTTGTTCCTTCGGTGCTAGTCGCCAGCCACTGGCCTATGGAGGCAGGCTTGGGGTAGTTGCGGCGCGAGCCCCGGTACGGGTCGGGTCATGAGAGTATGCATTATCTCATTGAAACATTTTATCTATTCATACACTATCGATTTCCCAAAAATATACCTTCATTATCCCTTTTATCAAACTTCCCCAATTTTTACCTTTAAATTTTTATAAGGTGTAAAGTACCCAAAAAATATTAAGTAGTACACAATGAAATAACTTTTGTATAAAATATCATAGGAATTCTTTTTAGAATATAGTCTCAAAAAAAATTATTTTTAATATGAACATAAATACAAATAGATTCTATCCAATAAAATTTTGAGAGACCATGTCATACTAACATTGTTATTCCCATCTCAACTAAGCACTTATTATTTCTCCCAAAAAATCCATTTTGTTTGGTTTTATATGCACTACTATATTATTATATTATCCTATTCTTTTCAGGTTAATAATAAAATTAATTTACTATGAACTCTTTCCCATTTTTAGATATAAATTTCTTGATGAAAAACCCAATTTTTTCTCAATTTTTCTTCTAATGGTTTTAAACATGTCAATCATCTCATACATTTGTTTTATAAACGTCACATTATTCATTTTAGTGTAATCATTTGTAAATATTTTGTAATAAATATCATCTTTAAGGGAATTATTTCCCATGGGTCCACATATATCATAGCATATCAACTCAAGAGGATTGGTAGTTTGAATTTTAACTCTTTTATACCTACCTTGAATGATATTTACTTTTTTGAATGTATCAAAAACATATTATATTTGTATATATAGTTCTAAATGTATTTATTTGGGTAAATGATAAGGGGTTGAATCAGTGAAAACCCAATTTTACCTTGTTTTAATTTCTCTTCAAATTATCCCATAAATTTAAAAGGATCCTCAATATCGATTAAGAGATATAGATCCTTGATGCGCCCTCAACCATTTTTTTAATATGAAATATAGGAATATAGAATAATATATGTAAAAGAGTTTTTGACGAGGTTTGACACTATCAGAGAAAATAAACTCCTTGTCATTTTTAGATATTCTTTATATATATATTTTATTATTACTTAAATTTTAAGTGATTATAAATATCTAGTATGAGGTACACAATGGTCGGGTAGGTATCATCCACTTCCCTTTTACTTTCTTTCATGGCATAGGCGTCCCAACTAGATCGGTGGAATTATTTATAATGGAACCACCAACTTCAATAATCCATCCTCAAAACTTCAAACATGTATTCAACTGCTATGATTTGATCAACAAAAGTTCATTCTTGTTTTCCTTCTTCACCACTTGGACTCACTGTGATTTTTAATCACAGTCGTTCTCAAATATTAAGAGAGTCAATTAAATTTGATAGAAAATATTAGTAGTTCTAGTAGTTTTCTCTTCTATTTCTTCCTTTTCTCCTCTCTATGCTATAATTATGTCATAGATTTCATCTCCTTTAACTTCTTCAACACACATGAAATCTATGAAATGTCTTATACTTCCATTGATACACAGGAGGCTCTATATCTTTTGTTTATTATCATATTATCTCCCATCTTCATGGAATATCTCAATAATCTCATAGTTTATAACATAATTTTATTCTTCTTTTGTACTAACATGTATTATTAATAAAACATGAATATTTTCATGATGATTTGTGATATTTTAACTCTCATGAACATCCAATCGTTTAAAAATCATTTAAAACTTATATTTTATTTTATATAATTTCTCTTGAAGAATATTAAGATTATTTCCATGTTGTATTGAAATTATGAAAAATATTTATCCTTCATAAATTCAATGGAAATAATATTAATTTAAATACTCATTTATTTTTGGATTTATAACTCTTGATAATATTTAAATATCAGAACTCATCTTCTCTACTAAAACTAATCCTTTAAATTCTTTTAAATATTAAACTAATTAGGTATGTATTATGTAGTAAAATGGTATATATTCTAGAATATCAACCCTCATGTTGGGTTTACATCATCGTGGGATTATCAAAACCACCACCAAGAATGGACTACAGTGTGGTCCAGTTCACTTTGAACATTAATCCTTTCATTTGATAAACTAAAAGAACCAAATTTCCCACTAAATTTTCACCATGACATATTATTTTTATTAACTACCATGAAACACACACCACCATAGACACAAAACATTCACTACATTGTGGTCCTCCTTATTTCATAACTCCTTATGGTGCATAATCCATCCCTTTTATGTGGTCCTCATCTCATATTTTAGGTTTTTTCAGCTAAAACTTATTTAATCTCAAAGAATCACATTAGGTTTTATTCTTTGTTTCTTAGTAGATAGTATCATGATCTTCTTGATCTAAATGTTTTTAGGGATCCTTATATAATTATTTTCTTGTATCATAATTCATTTAAATCAAAATGATGTTAATTCAATGAAAGTTATTACATAAATCATCTTTTGATTCTATTCACCATTTTATCCAAGTATTGAGTGTCAAATATTCCATTTGAAACTAACAATTTTATTTGATAGTGATCATCATATATTATTTAATCTAAGATTCATTCATGATTCATGAGAATGATAAAGATATTTAAATACTAAATCTTATCTTGAATGAATCATTTGAACTAATTTATTATTAATATAAAAACTCTTGAAACTCATAATTTCCCCTAGAAGATTAACTGAGAGGAAAAAAATTTGGATAAACTACATGAAAAACTCAATATATCGACCATATGAAGTAGAAAAGAAATCACATTGGAATGAATTCATGTATAAAGTTCAACTGTGAAGATTGATAGGGTAAATTGGTCGCATGTACAACCAACTAACTCTGAAGGTCGACCACATATACAATAAATCAATAGTGAAGATCAATAATAGGTAAAATAAAACAGCTATGAAGATTGATCATTAGGTAGACAAATGATAATTAATTTATTGACCACATATACTCACAAGACATATAATAAGTATAAAAATGATACAATAAAAAGATTATGATGGACCAAAGTCCTTTGATTCAAAAATGACTAACGATCCAAAAAAAGTCCTATGATTTGGATCAAAGACTTAAGATTTCCACACAAGTATTTAAATGAAAATATTTTCAATCAAAATAGACTACTGTTTTTGGGATTTTCACTTTTCATATCTAAGTATTAAAATAATATACTTGCTTTAACTCAAACTAGGGCCTTCTCAAACCATATCCATACTTCCTTTATAAACTCAAAAATTCATCTAGGATATTGTAGATAGTATCTTTGAATCCACCAACACTTTAATTTGGTTACTTGAAGATCATCACAAAAATCATCACATTTTAAGGGTTTCACCTTAAACTTTTACATCTAGTTAATACAAGTACCATCATATATTTATTTCCCTACCATGTATGGTTGAAGCACCTCAGAATCATCTAACCATTTCTCTAATACAAATTGACATCATTATAACTTCCTTATTTAAAAAAAGTATAGCTCAATACATTGGAACTTTAATCTCCACCTTTTTGTTTGTTTTCAATACCACTAAATATCATTGATGTCAACATGTGTGAAAATTGATTTACATCCTTTATTGATAATAAAAGACAAAGTGATATGTAGGTGTGAAAATCACTCATTAACTCTTTGTTCTCTTAGTGAAACGGGTTATTTCATAATTACTTCTTTCCATATTATATATGAATTAAAAGAATATTTATTTTTGGTATAGGGACAAAATCACAAAAAACTTAAAAATATATATATTTTTAACCTAATATAATTCAATATTGGCTAACCCGGTATATAAAACAAGATAGAATTAACCAAGACATAAAATATGTTAATGAATTTTCATACTAAAAATGATCATTTTAGGTTTATATAAACATATTTATAAAAAAGTTAATACCATATACACACCTCAAAAAATAGATCATAAATTTCATGTGGAAGTATATCAACCCTTTTTTATATTTCTTATCAAACAACCCTCCACTTTTTGAAAACATATTTATTAGAATCAAAATAGGGTAGAAATATTGATTAGAATACCTCAACCTTTAATTATTTATAGGGATATCCAAAAATCATACATTAAAATAAATTTATGATTTTAATGAATGAAAATACACTGAAAAGATTATCCAACTACACCTTTATTTTATTCCTATAAAATCCCTACAAATTATCAATATAAATAATATAATGGAAATAAAATGGAGGTGAATTTAATTTCTCATTTGTAGGAGATGTAGGGGTGAAATTTTAATTTTAACCTAAATACTATTTTATTTAATAATCTAAAGTGTTGATATCTCTTCATTATTGTATTTACTTTGAATTTTAAATTCCTTAAGAATATATTCTTATCTAAGTAATAGGTTCATATTTTTTTTAAAATTATTTTAAACTTACTTACACTTTCCAGACAAACTTTTATTAAGAACTCTTCAAAAATATTTCTTAGAAGACCTCTCATGAAATTTGAGTTCTTATTCATGTAAGATAACCTTTTTTTTTTAGCCTTTTCAATTTCTTATTATTTATCCATCTCTCAATCCATTTCTAGTTGATCAGGGAAAAAAATTAAAGACTCCATACTAACATATTCAACATTCTCAATATCTCTATGTGGTTTTCTCTTTATAATATTTTTTTCTCCGGACTTAGGCACCTCCCTCACGTCTTCTAGGATGTTAAAAATTAAGCCAATATTTTTTTCCCATTTCTTGGACTGATTCCTTCTTATAATTTTTATTAATATGATATTTATTTTAATGTTTTGTTTTAAAAAGTTCATTATGTGGCTTGTTTTATCATGATAGAAGAATCGAACATTTTTTTGACATCCCTGAACTAATTATAATTAGAATCATTGAGGTTATTTTACTTTTACTTTTTATATTTACCTCTCATAGAAGACCCTTTCATTTTTTTTCTCATTTATTTAGTTTTCAATCTTGTGGTCTTATTTTATTATTATTATATGAATAATGATTGTTGGGTATATACGAAAATTATACTATTAGACCGGAACATCCTAATAATTGGATGATTTTATTCCATTTACTAGAGGCATAGACTTCACAACAAGTCACAAATCATGTTATCCAGCATCAATGGTGAGATCAATGGGGGTTATAAGGGAACTATTCCCTTAATCAAGTTAAATTTAGCATATTTGGCTAGAGACAACAATAGAGTACTATAAAAGGGAATACTTACTATAATAGCATGTGAAAATGGTACAGTAGCTCCAAAGACTTCTTTCTTTCAATATTGTAGTAGCTTAGATTTTGGTTTTTGTGGAACTATAAAAATGTGAGCTATTATTCACCACATTTATTTAAGAGATAATTAATTATAGGGTTTTAAGTAGGTAGAAAATTCACCATATATATTTCTACCAAACATAGTGAAGTTATTCAACCTCTCTGTGCATGTAAAGATTATTCCTGAACCACATATAGTAATGTGTTCATATTTTTCTTAATATTTTCCCCAGTTTTACACTTCTTCTATAAATTTTAAATCATTTATTTCTCCACATGTTATCCTAAAATATTCATAATTCGGACCACTCTTACATCAATAATCATATAAATTCTCTTGGAAACCATAACTATTTTTAGTGGATAGAATTTCCTTTTTTCCATTAAAAATTATTTACATAAGGTTTTATTCTTTCTTCAGATCTACTCCCCTTAAAGTATGGCCCTATATAATATTCTATGATTTTTTTCTAAAAAAAGGCCTCATATATAAATATATAAGGGGAAAAGTAACCAATAACATTTTTTACCTTCAATTGTAATCTGTCCGGATTGGGACACTTTCTAGTTGTGTACAACATTGCCATTATTTTGATATTTTCTTGGGGATCCATTCTTCTTTGATATGCCAACATCCACCTATGATATATTAGTGGATTTCATGGAATTTATATCCTTCCATGTTTTCTTAGATTTTAATTTGAAATCTATACCAAAAAAAGAAAAAAAATTAGTAAAAAAATGTTTTGGGTTATAAGATGCCTTTATCTAAGGTTACGATATCAATGATTTTCTAGATGATATATAATTCTTTATTCCACATACATGTGTCTTATTGGATCCATCAATATCATATGATATTTATGTAGCAACATATTACTTCTCACTTATCTCGGAAGATTCATCCTTTACTAGATTCATATTTTCTTATTTAGCTTCTAGTTCAAGACACTTAATGTTGATGTAGTTATTTTAATCCTAAAATAACCTCAAATTATCATATCATTATAGTGGTAATCATGATGGTGATGTGAGTGATAGTTCTTGATCTCATCAAGTATTGCATAATTTTTTCAATTTTGAAATGTGTAATGGGGATACTTTTGTTTATAGTTCCTACTCATCCTTAAAGAGGCTTTTTAAATCCAATAAAAATGAATTTTTAGAAGTATCATCCCCTTATCATTTTTATTCTTTATCAAATCTTTATGAATTTTATTTTCTACTTGCAAAGAAATTTCAAGATATTTTATCTTATTTGATTTTATTTCCAATCAATCTTCTTTAACATTCCCAAATTTTTATATATATTTTCTAATTCATGAATTATTTCTCAAAAAAATGTGATCATAATATTCTCACAAACATATATTTTCAATTCCTCTCTAACTAGAGAAATGTTTTCACTAAAAGTGAAACTGATTCTTATTTGACTTACATGATTTATGTGAGAATTTAGATTCTTTGAAACATACTAGCTAAATATTTCTCCATTTACTTATATTACTTTTCCAACTATTATTTTTAATCATTTAGTTCCCTAATAAACCCAAGTATATATTTGATAACTTCAATAAGAATATTATAAACATACCTTTTAGTTTTAGAGTGTAATTTTTAAATGGTTTTGATAGACTCATCATCTTTAGACTCTCCATAGCTTGAACTTACTTTCATAAAAAGATCATTATCCATAGATTTTGAAGATGAATTCTTATAACTTTTACTATATTCAACTAGTTGTGGATCATTCATGTATTTTGGTTTTTTTCAAAATCTCTTTTCATCTTTTTGTTTCCTAATCATTAAGATCTTGGCTAAGAACTCTAATTTAATTTCAGCAAGGATAATGTTCGAGTCCTCCATCTAGGTATATTTTAATTTTTTTATAATCTACACTTAATATTTATCTTGTAAAAATGACTGGGATAAATTTATATCCAATTATATACAAATTTTATTAATTATAATAACACTTATAATTCCCACTAGATTGTGTGGGGTTATTAATGATGGGTGAATTAGTGACCACCCAATTTTATGACGATTAACTTTCTTTTCAAATTATCCCATTTATTTAAATTAAACCATTATACTACATAAGAGATATAGATATTTGATGTTCTTTCAATCCTTACCTCAATATGACATATATTAATAGGAAATAATAGTAGAACCAGTGGTTTTTACAAGTTTCATATCCATCCCATTATACACACTCCTTGTGGTTGTGGTTATCAAAACTTTTTTATGTCATCGATTTTATTTTAAATAAATTTGAAGTGATTAAAAGTTCCTAGTAAGCCACACAAAATGGTCAGGCAGGTATCATCCACTTCCTTTTTTTTATTTCAAAAATAAATCCCCTTAAATATATGGTGGAATTGTTTATTCTAGAACCGAAAATGTCAATAATTCTTCCTAAAACCCTCAAAAATGTCTTCAAAAACCAGAATATTATAAAAAAACTCCATTTCCATTGACATTATTCCCCACTATACCTCACCATGATTTTTAATCACAATAGTTCTCAATCTTCTAGTTCCTAAATAAAATCAGAGATACAACAATAAGTATATCAATCTCTTTTCTTTCTTCTTTTTCTTCTCTATATGATATAGTTGTACTACATGCTTCTTATTCTTACACTTCTTCAAAAAACAGGTTATCACAAAAAAAAAATTCATTCCTTTTCTATATAATATGTACTATCTCTATTTTTGGGTATCAAATTCTATCTTTTCCTTATATAATATCTGAAGTGTTGAAACCTAAATGGTTCCACTCATCATTTTCTTATTCTAATTCACTAATATATATATTCACGATACAACATGAATATTTTTCCACAGTTTCCGAACATTGAATTATCCTTCATATTCTTTCTCTTAAAAATAATTTATAACTGATACTATAATTTATATAATATCACTTAAAGACTTGAATTATTATCTTTATGTGGTGTTGAAATTATCAAAACCCATTCTCCATTAAAAATATTATGGGAAAAATTGATTTAAATCCTCACTAATTCTGGGATTTATAACTCTATGGGAAATATAAATATTGCAACCCATAATATTTATGCAAGGATTTAATTCAAATTCATTTCAATATTCCTATGCATATACATGAAGCATGTATTACCATGGAATATCATGTGGTGTAGCACTCCACGTGATGGGTTTAAATCATTGCAAACTTCTCAAAACATACACAAAAAATGGACTGTGATATATTCTATATAATATTAATCATCACTCCTTATTTTATTTGAGACACCAAGTGACCCAAAATTTCCACTGAAATTTTACAATGTCGTATTATTTTCATTACCTCACATAAAATATACACCAATAAAGACAAATAAAATTATATTTAATATTCATATATTCCAAAACTCCTTGCGATATAGGCTTTGATGAGGTCCCCATAAAATATTTACTGGTTCTTTCTCAATTAAAACTCTTTAAAGATAAAAAAATCCCATCCAATTTTATTATTTTATTATTATCAGATAAAATCATAATCATATAATTTTTTTGTTATGAATAATCCTTATATAATTCTTTTCTTGAATCATGGTTCATTTGAATCCCTGTAATCTTACTTCCATGAAGATCAATACATGAAGAATCATTCTATTTTATTCTTAATTTTTTATATTGATATTGATTTTCAAATATACCATTTTAAACTCACAGATTTATTGGACAATGATCATCTAATTCTCTTCAATCTTAGAATGAGTCATGATTCATTAGAATTATCATTATATTTAAAAACTGAAGCTCAACTTTAAATAATCATTCAAATTTATTTCCTCAAAATATATAAATTATAGAATCTCATATTTTCACCTATAATATCAACCATGAGCCATACATATGGATCAACCATATTAATAACTCAATTTATTGACCATGTAATGTAAAAAAGTGATCATATTAGATCGATCATATGTTTAATGTATTGAATTTGTGAAGTTACCATCTAAAGAAAATACATGAAAGGATAAGTAAATATGAAAATTTATCATATGAATAATCAATTAATTATATATATTGAATACAAGTATAATCAATCAACCATAGAGATTGAATGTGTGGTAGACAAGAGATTATGAATGGATTGGCATTATATACTCAAAATACTTATGATCATTAATAATGTTATACAATACAAAGGCTTATAAGGCCTTATAAAAACATATCCAAACATACTAAATGAACTAAAAACCTCTTTCAAAATGTTATAGAAATTTTTTATACATCCACTGACACTTTCCTTTAGTTTCCTTTAAGATCATCTCATTAATCCTCACATTTTATAGGGTTTTCTTTGAACCTATGTAGTTGGTTATTCTAAGTAACAACCTATATTTATTTACTTACCATGTATAATGGAATCACATCAAGATCATATTCCCATTTCTATAACACATATAGACATCCTTATAACTTATTTTTTGACAAAAATTACTAAAAAACTCAAGGTAACTTCACTCTCTTGAGGTGAGGCAAGTCCCTCACCAGATATCCCTTGGAAATATTTCTCAATATCCTCTAAAAAATATAGACCAAACTTTTATGATACATTTTATTATCATCATTTTAAAAAAAAGTAAAATTAATTTTTTGAGTGTCTAATATGAAAGATATTTCCTTTTTCTCTCTCTTTAGAGGTGAAAATATTCTTATATCTAATTATCTTGATTTGACAAGTGTTTATCCTAAAAATTACACCATTCTCATCATCACACAGCTGAAACAAATTAACATATTATGTTTGATCCCATAAAAAATATGTAATTGTAAAACCCTAATATTTTATTAAATACTTCTTTATAAATAAATTTAATTTCTTCTATAGCCTACATTACATAGAAAAACCCAATTTAAATGAACTATAATATACAATTAAAATATTATTATTTATTGTGATGGTTATTTCATATCCACTGGATTGGTGGGTATTAATAGGGATAACTAAATTATAAAAAAAATATGGTTAAAATATGAATAAAATTAATTTAGTGGTTTTAAATTAATCATAAATGAAAAAAATCATTTGAAAATAAAAGAGATGTTTTTATGAAAAAACTATTTTTATGTGCATACTATATTTAAATATTAACAAATTAAATTAATAACTATATGTGAGTTATTTTAATGAAATTTAAATGTTAAATATTCAATAAACTATTTTTTCATATATTAAATATTTTTTGAGACTTGGGATAATAATATAACCAATTTTATGCTTAAAACATATTTTTCAAAAAAAAGGAAATTTTGTATCATTTTGAACACTTATTTTAAAATTAATTTCATCAAATTATGGAAATTAAATTTGATAAAATGGATTCTATATTATTAAATAGTAGGATAATATTGGGAAAATAGGTCCCTTCTTAAGGCATTATTAATAGTAACTATGGTAAACTTTATCACCTCATTATAGGGTAAATTGAATTAATCTAGGTTAAAACTAAGTGGTAATACCATAATTTTTCATCAAAAATATTATTGGATGAATTTAATTTTTATTTATCACCTTATTCTATAAATTTAATAGCTTAAGGGAAACGTTTCTACAAACCTTACATATAAAACATTTTAATAAAAGAAAGTTACAAAATTTCACTCTCTTATTTTTAAATATCTATTATGTGTCCACAGAGGGAAAATAAAGTTATGTATCAATATGCATATCTAGTTTTTTTTTTCTAATTTAAATTATTTTCTCAATGTAAATTTATTTATAATTTTTTTTAATTATATAATTACTTTAAATTCTTATCCAATGTTGATGTAGTAATTAATTAATTAATTAAAAAATAAAATAAAATGATTTTATAAATATTAAAAGAAATATAATTTAAATGATAAATGTTTTTACATGAGTTTTATAGATTATTATTAAATATTATTGATGTTTAAAATGATTGTATTTAAATTAAATCTTTTTATTTATGTATTTTAAGTCAAAAAAATGAAATGTCTCAAATTTTGCATTAATGAAATTTTATCAAATAAATATTTTATTAAATTATTTAAAAATCATATAAAAAATTTAAATATGACAATGTGGATAATATATGGTACAAATGTTCACCCCATTTCAATTAATGAGGAAATTTTTACTTTATAAGTAAAATTATAACATTTTAAGAGTGATGAAGTGGTTATCACAATAAAGGTTAAAATAGGTTTACTAAAGGATTAAATGAAATGATAAGATTTAAAACCCCACTTAATCCTCTAAAAATATTATTTTTTGATGGTATTGAAACTATATACTATCTAATATTATAATACATCACCTTTTTAGACTTTCTTTTATAAAGAATGACTTTATTATAATTTAATCTTTTCAGAAAATCCCAGAGTGCCCCTCCCCTCACTTATAAAAGGACATCTCCCCTTTCACTTATTCACACATCTTTTAGCCTTTTAGATCAAACAAAACTAAAAATATTCTCTTATAAACTCCCTTATACATGTTATAGAGGTTATTTTCATCCAAAAATTATAAAATTAGGGCCCCTAAGTTGAGATCTAAAGGATTTGTTTTGAAAAATAGGCAATTTCCATAACTTATCACTCTCTACTTATTTCTTCTTATTCCTCATATAAATATTCTATAATATTAAATAAATAATATATAAATTATCCTAAATATAAATAATTGTTATTATGATTATTAAACTACCATTATTCACCCTATTTTTCATCAAATAGGAAGTGAAAGTATCACTCATGCGTACGTATGACTTATCATCTCCACATAGCCATAAAATTCATTTTTCATCACCATATATTATTTATTATTATTAAAATGGATTGAATGTTTATATATAAAATTAATGAATTAATTATTATCATATAATGATAATATCATATCTACCTTCTTACCTTCTAAAATATAGGAAAATGATATTGTTTCTCATGTGTATGTGTGAACTACCACCTCAAAAAAGTGATGTGAATCATTTTTCCTCGGTGTTTTACATAGATAGAAATATGGATATATTTTATGAATATATATGTTTTATATGGTATGATTATTATCCTATAATAATTCATTATTATTTACATTTCTTTAACTCTATTCTTTGAAAAGTAAACAACAATGTTCATTCATATGTATGGCATTCCATCACTATGAATTATGTAATAGAATTTTCTATATATAAATGTTATGGATGGATATTAATATATATATACTGAAAATATATGAAATTTATATTATTATTAGTAATATTAATATGATATAAAAAATAAAATTACAAATGTATGGGACTTCCAAACTAGAACATGCTTGAAAAATAAAGCAGATATCATCATGAATGGTGATTTAAAACAAATTGTTAATAGATGGGTGACAAAATGTAACAAATAAAACATTAATGCTTTTATAGATATTAATATAGTCTAGATTATATTTATTTTAAATATATATTTATTATATAGAAGTTTTTAATGTGTAAGAAGAAACAGGCGACTTTAAGTAAGGGATTTATGTTTCAAAACTATTTTAATTGGGATTGTTGATGCCTAAATTTCTATTGAGGAAATTATATGATACTTGTCTAATAAATCCATTTAATATTTATTATACTCTTTTTATATCTTGATAAACACATTTTGTCTATTAATTTTCTTCAATTTAATTACTAAAGAGATATAAATAATGTTTTTAAGTAAAAATGACAGTGTTTTACTATTCGATCGGGAATCTTTATCATTCCTGCCCATGTTTTATAAAAATGTACTCAATATTTTTTTTAATATTCTATAATTATTATTTAAATACATTTATTACTTTTTTTACATATTAAAATAATGGTTTAAAATTAATTTTCTTGTCACTTTCTGAATAAGTTACTTTTTGTCTTTTACACCAAAGATGTGAAAGGAATGTTTTATTTTAACTTATATCGCATGAACAAAAAAAATTCATCATGAACACTCAATTACTTGAATATAAATTTACATATGTCTATATCTATTTTCAAAAAAATATTTCCAAAAATATTTTGGATTTTTTAGATTTTAATGAAGTGATTTCAAAATGTAAAGGTAATTTTCATCAAGAAAATTTTAATGATATTTTAATGGTATTGCTATTCATCACTAAAAAACCTGTATTTTTTATTATATTTTAATGGGGATACGAACCAATGGTACCAAAATTATTCTTTCTATGGATGGTTTATGATTATGATTATAAGATATTTTTGAAACCCTTTTATTTTATATGGTTATGCTATGATGGAATGATGAATTGTTTTGAAAACAATTTTCTTACATAGGTTTTGATATGATTAAATGATGAGTTTTTATAATCTTATACCAGACATATTTATTTTTTTCATTATGTGATTGGTAGGATAATAATTATAGATCCTGCCAATGTAGTAGGTAAATGATTTTATCTCATGGTATAATTATTGGAAACAAGTTGATGTGTTTGATCTATTATGGGAAATAAGTCAATGTGATTGATCCTTTATAGGAATAAAGTATATGTGTTTGATCCATTATTGGAAACAAGTATATTTTATTAATAAACAATAGGAAATAGTTGTTGAGGCTTGATCTATTATGATTTGATGGTCTTGTTATATAACTATGAAATATTAAATTATTTCCATACCTATGAATATTATACACTTTTATGACATGAACATATAGTTCACGTTTGATATATGAATAATTCTCACTCTAATGATTCATATCATTTTAATTGATAATGTTTTATTCCATCACTCATGTTTATTGTCTTTGATATATTGGGTATGATCTTTTTATGTTACAGTTATGATCTCATAGCCATATTCTTATCTTATTCTTTCATATGATCATAGATTTATATCTCCAATTTTTACCCCTAATGAGAATATGAGATAAACCCTTATCCTATTTCTTTGACCTAGGTTATGAAGAAAGGATTATGTTGGCTATGTCTATAAATAGTACTAAATGGAAATATCTATAGGGGATATGTTTAATATCTTTCATGAAATAATAAAATTGTGTATATAGTCTTCAAATAATCTAAACCTTTACTATCCTTGATCCTGAATTTTTGTAATGTATTAAATATCCATCTAAGAAGATGTAATATTTATGTATGAAAATCCAAGAACATTATAATTGGTATCATAGAGTGGGTTAGTTAACCATTGGAAGCTAGGATGAGAAAAATTTATTGACAACCCTAAGGATGAGTCTCTGTATAGGATAATATCCTAAAGTTTTGGTAATGTCCATTAATCGCCTAGGTTAAATCTAAGGTTTTATAGATTGAGAAGAAGGTTTCCTAATTTAGATGTCATATAAATATATTTTACGGTTTTGTGGTTTTACACTATGATTATTGTTTCTCACAATTTTCCTTTTTGTTTTTATTTAATGAATGGAACCATAAAACATCTTACTAATATAGAATGTGATAAATAATTTAATGATTTTCTATATCAACAAAAAACTTTTGTGAGAGTTGGAATGAAAAATCTTGTTGTTATTACCATGAAACATTCTCTAGACATAAATCATACTAAGAATCCAAATGATCAAAGGAATTAATAATTTACTTTTTAATATTTTAAGAGGCAACATACACATTATTTAGTGATTCATATGATCTACTAATAGCTAAGAAATGGATCAAAACCATTGATAAAATAGTTTCTATTCTGTGGTGCTTAGAACATGAAATAGTTATCCTTGTTGTTTATTATTTTAAATATAATGAAGAGAAATTGTATAATATTATTAAGAACATGCGTTAAGAGGAATTAATTGAATCTATTGAATGGAATGAGTTTCATAAGATTTTTTTAGTAAGTACTTCCATATATGTCAATATAAAAATATTCAGAAGGAATCCCTTGAGCTAAATTAAAATTATGATGAATCGATTGGTATCTATGAGAAAAGTTTTAAAAGACTTTATAGGTATGATTATAGTTCATTCATTATCCCTAAAAGAAAAATTGAACGATTCTTTGGTGGATTAAAACCAAATCTCTGAAATTAATTATCTATAAGATAATTTTGTAGATCTGAATAAATTGTTCATTTTTTACTCTAGGTAGAAATGTAAATTGGTGATTCCCACCATTCCCATGATTTTGATAACAAAATGAAAATTATGTCTCTTGAAAACTTTAACAGATTACATGGTAGAAAAAAATTCCAAACATTTACATGCAATAAATGTGGGAAAAATATCAAGGTAATTTATTAAATAGAAATATGAGTTTTTTTAAATGTGGAAAGGTGGGTCATACAACCTATGAATATAAAAAGTAAAAAAATAGGCTATTTAATTCAGTCAAGGATAATACAATTCCCACAAATGAACCAACCATACTCTAATGCATCAAATTAAAAAATAATGGGATTTAACCAATCAGAACATAAATATGAAGATTTTTTATGATGATCGGTATCATCATCCTCTTAATCCTAAATAAAAAGGGAAATATCTTGTGATCACGGCTACTGATGTGGGATACGAGAATGACATGATGAAAGGTACAACTACCATTCACTCTAGAATTATTAATGTATTATTTGAATCTAAATAAATGAACTCTTTTATATCTGAATAATTTGATAAGTGCACAAAATTTTCCCCCAAGATGTTGAATTAATAGTGAAACCCCCTAATGATGTGATGATTGCATATCAATTCTATGGATCTTACCCAGTTGAATTGTATGGTAATTTTCTTCTTTAAAATCTATTTATTCTCCCTATGGTTGAATTTGATGCTATTTTGGTCATGTATTGGTTTATTTACATAAATAGGACATCAATTTCCATGAAATGGAAGTCACTTCTGATATTTAGAATCAAACTTTTATTTTTTGTCTGTGTGATGATAAATGTGATCATTAGATTAAAATTACATTCATTATATGGGTCTTGATTCCTATTTAAAATGGATTTATATCTCATATGGTTTGAGATATACTCAATATAAAATATATTCATATCGAATGGGAGTTTATAGATTTCTTTTCAGAAGATTTTTTTGTTTTTCCACCAAATTAAGAAGTTGAGTTCTCAATAGGACTCATACTTGGTTATATGTCTATTTAAATTACCCCATATTGAATGTTCCTGATTTAATTTCCTGAAATAAAAAAATAAAATCTCTGATAATATTGACAAAGTATTAATTTGGCTATGTGTGTCGCCTTAGGGTGCACCTTTTCTTTTCTTTTAGAAGAAAGATAGATTAATGTGACATTGCATTGATTATTAAGAACTTAACAAGATCACTATCAAGAACAAGTATCATCTACCCTATATTGATGTCTTATTTCATAAAATGTTTTGGGATAGATATTGTTTTACTATTGATCTTCATTCTAGATATTATCAATTGTGGTTAAAGTGAGAACATATACCCAAGATGGAATTCCGTACAGGATATGGAAATTCTGAATTTATAGTGATTCCATTTTGACATAAAAATCCACCCACTATCTTAATAGATTTAATAAATAAAGTCTTTAGAGATTAACTTTATCATTTTTTGGGAGTCTTTATAGATGATATTATTATATATTCAAAGTTAAAGTAAGAGCATGAAGGCTAGTCAGCACACTTGGGCTTACACTGCCCTACAATATAAAAGGGTTTTTAATCTTTACATATGAGTCAAAGAAGTTATTGGGATGTGTTATCAGGTTGAATGATATAGTTATATGTTATGCCTAATGATAGTAAATGGTTCATTATGAAAATTACCTAACTCGCAATTTGGAGTTAGTTATAGAGATTTTTTCATCAAATATATTGAGGAATTATATTTATGGAGAAAGGTGTGATATACATAATAATCATAAATTATTAATGTATATTATTAAATATATATAGTTGACTATACAGTAAAGAATATTTTCAGAGTTGATTAAATATTATGAACACTCAATACATTAAGACCCAGGGAAAGGAAAAATGTATTAGATGCTCTTAGTTGAAAGGGACATGTTATATTATCCATGATAAGAATCCTAAAAGATCCAATAAATCCTGATTTATAGAGGATGTATCTATAAATCATGAAGGAATGGTATAAATGTTATCTTTCTCAAATAAATTTTCAATCATCTATCTAAGTGAAGATTAAACTGGCTTAAAAAGAATATGTGCAACTGAAAAATAAAGTGAGAAATGTTCTAGAGTTTAGCATTGAATGTGACAGAATGATAAGGTTCAATAACTATGTATGTGTTAAATCTATACCATATTTGAATAAATATATGTTGGATGAGACTCACAGTTCTTCAATCTCTATTTATCCTTGAAGTATGAAGATGTATAGTGATCTAAAATAGTATATCTGGTTTAAAACATAAAGTTAGAAATTGTTGAGTGTTTATATATATTCATGGCATGTTAGAAAGTTAAATCAGAGATACATAAGTCTAGGTATATGTTAAAACAATTACCCATACCAAAAATGGAAATGGGAAAACATCACCATAGATTTTTTCATTGGAATCCCAAAAGCATTTAAAGGACACGATGCCATTTGGGTTGAAGTTGACCACTTTACAAATTCATTACACTTAATTTCTATTATATAAAATTTCCATCAACATCATATTTACATGATATAAATTAAGTAAGTGGTATGGTTCTTTGGAGTCCCACATTCCATTTTATCTGATTGGGATTTGAGTTTTACCTCGATGTTTTGTTAATGTCTTCATCTAGATCTAGATACAAAACTGAGTTTCAATATGAAGTATCATAAAATGATGTATGGATGGTATAGTAAATTAATTTAGACACTATATTATATATTTGGATCTTGTTTTATGGGCTTAAAAGGTGGTTTAAATTGACACCTTCCTATAGTCAAGTGTTCTGAAAACAATAATATTCACTCAAGCATTCAAATGACTAATTATAAAGCCCTCTATGGAATTCATTATAGAAATCCAATGTTATGGGGTGGAGTTGAAGAAATAAATCTATTGGGGACTAAGTTATTTAAGTAAATGTTATAAAAATTCATTGAGGTTGAATATAACATCAAGGAATCTCATAGTCCACAGAAACTTTATACTGAAAATCATTAGTGTGGTCCCGAATTTGAATTTGGTGAGAATGTTTTTCTATTAATTTCTCTATGGAAGATGATTATGGATTTAATAAATAAGTTAAATCTTATCTATTGGTGTATTAGAGATTTTGAGATTCTAGATCGTGTATTAATGATATATTACTACTTGGAGCTTCCACTAAACCTCTCTCAAATCATAATGTCTTACATATATCTCTATGGAGGAAGTACATACCTAATACATCACAAGCACTAAACTAATAGGTCATATTACCATATCATGATATTTATTTTAAAAAACTAATAAAATAAATCTTGGATTATAGAGATAAAGTTCTATGGAATGAGACCACACACTTGGTGAAAGTTATCTGGAGAAATCATAAATTTGAAGAAGCAATATGGGAACCCGAGGATGTAATGAAACAAAGGTATCCTTATTTGAGTGTATCATAGTGAAAAATTTCAATAGTGAAATTAATTTTAAGGTTGGTATAATGTAACAAACTATGATTTTATGAAATATTTCTCCATAAATTTTTTTTATTTCTTCGATAGCTTGTGTTACACACAACACCGTGTTTAATCAAACCATGATATACTATTAAAATATTATTATTTAATGTGATGATTATCGCCTAACCATTGGATTTTCAAGTATGAATAGGAATAAATAATATATGAAAAATATATGGTTTAAATATAAATAAAATGAAATCAGTGGTTATCAATCAATTAGAAATGATAAAAATCATTTAAAAATAAAAGATATGTTTTTTTTGAAAAAAATATTACACAAGATGAATTTTTATCTTAATATATTAAATTAATAAATATTGGTTAAATTTTTTAATTAAATTAAAATATTATATAGTCAATCAAATTTTTTATCATTTATCTAATATGTTTTTAAAATAGTATAAGTATAAATCAAATTTTTTTCTTAAAATGTATTTTTCTAAAAACGGTTTTTGACAAATTTTTGGAACTTTTTTAAAATTAATTTATTAAAGTTATAGTATTTGAATTTTATAAAATGGATTCAATGTTTATAATAAGGTTTTTTGAATTTGGTAAATAGGCCCCTTTTATTTTTAGGCATTATGAATAGCATCTATGGTAAATTTTATAATCTTAGTAAAGGGTAAATAAGATTAATATGAGATAAAACTAAGTGATAAGGCCCTAATTTTTCATCATAGTTCTTATTGGATGAATTTAATTTGACCATTAACACACTAGGCTTTAAATTTAAAATTTGAAGGGACACTTTTCCATTAAAATGGAATATATAATTTTTAAATCAAAGAGAGTTAAAAAATGTCACTCACTTAGTTTTAAATATCTATTATGTGTCAAAATGGGGAAAAATTAAGTTAGGGATGAATATAAATATCTATTTTGGGATAAATGAAATTATTTTTCTTGAATTAAATTTATTTATGATTTTTAGTAATTATATAATTACCATAACGTTTTATGCAACACTGACCATGTAATTTTTCAATTAATATAAAAAAGTAAATTATTTTAAAAATATTAAAAGTAGTATAATTTGAATAATTTATAGTGTTAAATGGATTTTATTGATTAATATGACATATTATTGTTATATAAAAGTATTATATTCTAATTTTAAATTTTTTTCTTTATGAATTATATGTCAGATTAAATTAATAGTGTAAAAATTACCATTAATGATTTGTTATCAAAATAGTATTTTATTAAATAATTTAAACAGAAAAAAATCATTAAATATGAAAATTTGGATGATATATTGTCTAACATTTCACCCATTTTCCATTTATGATCCAATATTGACCATATAATTAAAATTATAACCCTTTAATAGTGAAAAATATGTTACCATAGTTAACATTAGAATATGTTAAGTGTTATACCAAAATATAAGGTTTAAAATACAACATAAACCGATAAAAATTTTATTTTTTATTGTATTTAAACTATATATTATCTTATCTTTGAATAAAATTCATTTTTGAGGCATTTTTACAAGATAATTAATTTATTATATTTTAATATTTTATAAAATTTCAAGAGTGCCCCTATCGTCACTTATAAAAGGTAACCACTCCTTTATCTTCTTCACACCACATTATGACTTTTATCCTGAAAAATAACATGAAAAATTATATTATACACTCCATTATAAACATTCTACAGGTTCTATTCATACCAAAATACCAACCCTTTGGCTATTAAGAGGATATCAAAAAGAGTTGTTCCAAAAAAGTAGTAATTTCCTTAACCAATAACTTTTTTTAATTATTATTTTACCTACTCTAAATCTAATATATTCTTAATTAAAATGTATCTTAATTATAGAAAATATAATTAAATTTTATTATTATATTTAAACCACCATTATTAACCCTCTTTTCTATCAAATGGGAAGTGAATGTTTCACTCGTGTGTTTGTATGACTTTCCAACTCCATGTAGCGATACAATTCATTTTCCATCACCATCATTAATGGATGAGTGTTAGGATGGGTTTATATTTTATATATGATATTAATGACTTATTTATTATTTTTTAACAATAATATCATATCAAAATTCTTACCTTACAAACCATTTGAAAACAACAATGTTGCTCATGTGTACGTGTGGACTACCACCTCCATAATGTGATGTGAATCATTATTCATCACTATTTTACATGGATGGTAATAAGGATAGATTTGATTAATATGTATAATTTATATAATATAATAATTATCTTATAATTATTAATTTTTATTTTCCCTTCTTTTATTCTATCCTCCAAAAAGTGAAAATAACGTTCATGTGTATGTATGGACTACCGTCTCCATGAATGGTGAAATACATTTTTCTACATATAACTAATATGGATTACTATAATAGGTATATAATGAACATAATATATATATATATATATATCATTAATAGCATTTTCTAAGTGATATAACCATAATCAATATATAATGACTGTGATTGTTGAATTAGAACATGCTTGAAAAATGAACTAGATATTTCCCAGAATATTGATTTTAATAAAAATTTGTTAATAAATTAATGATAAAATTTCATAAATAAATAATATAGGGTATGATAGATATGAATATTGTTTAATATTTTTGTACAATAAATATATATTTATTTTATAAAAGGTTCTAATGCGTACGATGAAAGCTGAGACTTAAGGTGAGGGATTTTTGTTTCCGTTATATTTTAATAAGGATTGTTCGTTATTGAATTTCCAATGAGGAAATTATATGATTATTTTCTAATAAATCAATTTAAATTTATTATCATCTTAATTTTTATTTCTAAATACATATTTTCCTTTTATTTCTATCATTTTAAGTACTCAATAGATAGAAATAATGTTTTCAAGGAAAACCGATCATGTTTTACTATTCAGTTGGGAATATTTCTCTTCCACGCCTATGTTTTATAAAAATGTTTTAAATAATGATTTTAGTTTTATATAATTATTAATTAAATTTATTTTTATTCTTTTTTATTTTTAAAAAAATGTTTAAAAAAATATTCATTTCATTTTCGGAAAGAGTTACTTTTTGACATTTTTACCAAAATGTGAAATGAATGCATTCTTTTAATCTAGATTGAATGAACATAATTTACCATAATATTGAATAATCAATTATTTGGATATTAATTTAAATGTTTCCATAGTTTTTTTTAAAAGAAAATATTTTATTAATACATTATATTGTTTTTATATTTTAAATATGTGATTTCAAAATCGAAGGGTTATTTTCCTCAATATTATTGTTGTGATCTTTTTATGGTATTTATATTCATAAAAAACAAAAACCTTTGGTGTGGATTATATTTTATGGGAGATATGATTAGATATTACCATACTTATTATTTCAATAAATGGTTTATAATAAGTTTGACGACAAGTTTTCGAAACCTGTTTATTTTCCCTAGGGTATGCTATAATATATTGATGAAATTTTTGCTAAGAATGTTTTTTTCATTGGTTATGATAGGATGATATGATGAATATTTTATGAATTTTTGGAAAACATATGTATAGTTTTCATTATGTGATGGTTAGGACCAGAATTATATATCCCACCAATACATTGGGTAAATTATTATTTCTCATGAGATAATTATGGGAAACAAGTCAATGTTCTGGATATATTATGTGAAATAAGTCGAAGTGGTTGATCCATTATAGGAAACAAGTTAATTTTCTTGATCCATTATGGGAAAAAGTTGATGTTATTGATATAATATGGGAAAAAAGTGTTGAGTTCTTATCTATTATGATTTTCTGGTCTCGGTAGTTATCCAAGAAATATGAAATTATTTCTATACCTTTGATGGTTCCACACTTTTGTAAAAAAAATTATGGTTCATTATTGATTTATAAATACTTATGAAACTTATGATTCATGTAATTTGGAATGATAATTCTTTATTACATGTCTCATTCTTATTATCTTTGACAAATTTGGAATGAACTTTATAATTTATGGTAATGATATCAAAACAATATTCTTATCATATTATATCATATAATCATAAATTTATATCTATTATGTTTACCCTTATATAGAATTTGAGCTCACCCATTCATATGTTTTATTTACCAAGTTATGAATAAAGGATTAAGTAGGGTATTTCTATAAAGAGTACTAAATAGGATGAGAAACTCTAGTGAGAACCCTGGGGATAAATCTATGTTAAGGATAAAACCAAGAAGTTTTGGTATTAACCATGTATAAACTTGGTTAAACCTAAGGTTTTATATATTTATAAGAATGTTTCATGATTTAGGCATCCTAAAAATTATTTTTCATGATTGTAAGGTTTTCTACTATTATTATTATTTCTCTAATATTTAATTTTTTTTCATTTTATTCAATGGTTAGAACCATAAGACATCATACTAATAAATAATGTGATAAAAAATAAAATTATTTTCCACCTGAGAAACCAAATTATGTGAGATATAGAATGATGAATCTTTTTGTTATGTTCACGCAATATTCTCAAGCCATAAATCAAACTGAGCTTCCAAATTATCATATTAAGGGGTAATATACTATTTAATCTTTTATGAAGAAACATCCATATTATTTTAGTGGTAATTTTAATTCAATAGTAGTTGAGCTATGGATTAAAACCATTGATACAATATTTTATATTCTTCAATTCTTGGAATAAGGAAAGTTTATCCAATATATTTATTGTTTGGAAGTAGAAGAATATCAATGGTTAAATATTATTAAGAAAGTGAGTCAAGAGGAAAAAATGGACTCTATGTAATATAATGTGTTTATAAAGACATATTTAAGTAAGTACTTACCTATTATTCTATGTACAAAGACTGAGATAAAATTCATTAAGAAGAAGAAAAAGTATGATGAATCCATTATCACCTATGAGTAAAATTTTACAAGAATTTAAAGGTATGATTTTGGTTTAATCATTATCCCTAAAATAAAAATTCATTGATTAGTTTTTGTATTGAAACCAAGTCACTGAAAGAAATTTGCTATAAGATACTTTAGTTTATATGATGAAATCATTCGTTGTGAACTCAAGGTAGGAATAGAAATTGGATATTCTGACCATTTTTATGGTTTTGATAAGAAAAATAAGATTGAGTCTCATAAAAACTCGAATATATCACATGTTGGAAACAAATTCCATCCATCCATATACCAAAAATATGATAAGAATCATGAATGTAATTTCATGGATGTAACAAGGATGGGATTTAAATATTTAATGGTGGGTCATAAATCTCTTGAATATCAAAAGGTGATAAATTTATTAGTTAATTCTATAGAGGTTAGGAATATAATAACTAATTTACTACACATGCTTTGATTCATAACATGAAAATATTATTTACATTACGCAATCCAGTGCACAAATCTGACATTTCTTTATAATTATAGACATAAAAACCCATTAAGACAAAATAGAAATAGAAATATCTTATGATCATGATTGTAAAATTGGGTTATAAGAATGGAATGATGAAAGATACACTTACCATATATTATATAACTACTAATATATTATTTTACTATATTTATACCAAATTTTTTATATCTAAATAATTTTATAAGGTTATAAAAATTCCAGCCCAATGATTAGATATTTAATTATTAGTGAAACCCTATAATGGTACTATGATCACATATCAAATATATAATTCTTACCCATTTGAATTTTTGTTCTAATATAATTCCTAAAAATATTATTATTCTCCCTCTAATTGAATTTGATGTTATTTTAATCATAGATCAGATTTCATTACATAAATACCACATCAATTTTACGTGAAGGGAAGTCACGTTTGATGTTCTAAATCAACATATGACCTTCCATCAATGCGATGATAAATATGAACTTCTAATGAAAATAACATCCATTATATGCATCTTGATTCCAATTCAAAAGGGGTGTTATCTTAGGTGGTTGGTGATAAAATTAAAATCAAAGATAATCACATTGTATGAGAGTTTATTGATGTATTTTTTGAATAATTTTGTGTTATTCCAATTAATCTTGATGTTGAGTTCTCCATTCAACTCATACCTAGTTAAAATACCTATTTCAGAGACCCCATATAGAAAGGCCATGATTAAGTATCAGAAATTGAAGAATCATCTCTAGGAGGATGTAGGAAAGGGATTCATTCATCCAAGAGTGTCACCTTGGGTTCACCAATTCTTTTAGTTGATAAGAAAGATATATTAATGTGACTTTTTTATTTATTATCAAGAGCTTAACAAGATCAATATCAAGAACAAGTATCCTTTACTCCATATTGAGGTCTTATTTAATCAATTACATGAAGATCATTACATTTCTAAGATTGACCTTCTATATGGATAACATCAATTGAGGGTCAAGAAATAACATATAACCAAGACAACATTACTTAAATGGAATAGAAACTATGAATTTATAGATTCCATTTGGTCTTAAAAAATCCCCTCTTATCATTATGGATTTGATGAATATAGTCATTAGATATTACCTTGTTCTATTTTTGGAATTTATTATAGATGATGTTCTTATATATTAAAATATAAAGTAAGAGCATAATGATCACTTATGAACTATACTAAATTCTCTGAGGGAGGATATTTTAAATGAAAAAATTTATAGGTGTGAATTTTTAATCTATAAAGTTTTTTTTTATGTTATATAATATCATGTGAGGGTATTTTAGTGGATTCTTCAAAGATATATGTTTTGAGAAATAGACCAAAACAACCATGGTTTATGTGATATATAGTTTTCTTGGTTTGGATGGATATTATGAATTGTTTTTGGAGAATTTATCATGAATTTCTAGTCCACACAAAATGTAAACTCGAAAAAGGAACAAGTTAATTTGGACAGATAAATGAGAGGAATGTTTCAAATATCTGGATATAAGGATAGTCAAAACACATGTTCTTACACTAACTCAGAGTGGAAAAGGGTTTTTAGTCTATAGTAATTCATAAAATAATGGATAATGGTGTGTAATCAGAAATAATTATATGGTTATTAGTTATGCCTCATAAAAATTGAAGGTTCATGAGAAAATTAATCCAACTCACAATTTGGAGATATCTATGGTTATTTTTTCAGTAAAGATATAGATATGTTATCTTTATTAAGAAATGTGTGATATATATATACTTATACTAAAAGGTTAAAGTACATTTTTACATATTAAGAGTTGAATATGAACCATAAATGATGGTTAGAGATGATTAAGGATTTTGAATGCTCAATAAAATGTCACCCTAAGAAAGAAAACAATATGGTAGATGATCTGAGTTGAAAGGATCATGAAAGATTATATATGATGGGGATCACAACAGAGCCAATATTTATGAATTTTTAGAGGGTGTATTTTAAAATCACGAAGAAAGGGTAGAAATATTATATTTCTCTATTGAATTTTTAACCATATATCCAAGTGATGATTAAAGAGGAGAAAAAAGGATATTTGGAGCTGTAAAAGAAAGGTAAAAATATGCCCGAATTTAAGCTTGATTGTGATTGACTTATAATGATCAGGAACCATTTATGTGTTTCTTACATAGAATATTTGAATAATTATATGTTGGATGATACTAACAATTCATCATTATTTATTCATCCTAGAAATATGAATATGAATAAATACCTAAAAAATTATTTTTGGTGGGACTGCATGAAGAGATATATTGTTGAGTGTGTATCACGATGCTTGATATGTCATAAATTTAATGCTGAGAGAAAATAATAATAATGGGATATTATGACCATAACCCATACCATAATGGAAATGAGAAAACATCATAATTGATTTTTTCAACGGACACCCCAAGACATTAAAAGGACACAATATTATTTGGGTTATAGTTGATTACTTTAAAAATTAAAACACATTATTACTATTAGAGAATATTTCTTTATGGATCAAATTTATAGGATCTACATTAAGGAATTTTTAAGGTTTCATGGAATTCCATATTCCACTGTATTATATCAAGATCTGTGGTTTACCTTTAAGATTTAGTAAATTCTTTAGTAAGCTCTAGATACAGAGCTATGTTTTAGTATGGAATACCATCCTCAAAAGATGTTTAGTATTATAGAACCATTAAAATCCTAGATGATATTTTTTTGATCTTTTTATATTGATTTAAAAGTTAGTTTGTATCAACATCTTCAACTAGTTGAGTTTTCTTAAAATAATTGTTTTCACTTAGGTATTCAAATGGATCTATATGAAGAACTCTATGGAAAGAAGTGTATAAATCCATAATTATTGGATGGTATTATAGAAATAAACCTATTGGGACTTATGATATCTGAGTAAATGGAAGAACAATTCATATTTATTCAACAACACATCATGTCAACTCAGAGTTAAAAGAAAAGTTATGTTGACAATCATCACTGTGATCTGGAATTTGAGGTTGGTGAGAAAGTTTTACTATGAATTTATCCATGGAAAAATCTTATGAGATTCAAAAAACAAGTGAAATGTGACACCTAGGTATATTTTCCATTTAAGTATTTCTGATTGAGTAGGGATGGTAGATTACCTCTTCACGCTTCCACCAAACCTCTCTCAAGTTCACGATATTTTCCATGCATCACTCATAAGAAAGTACATACTTGATCGATCACATGTATGAAACTCAAAGTTTATACCACTATAGAATGATATTTCTTATAAATAAAAACTAGTATAAATCATGTATCCAATAGATACATTTATATAGAATAATACTACTCACTTGGTGAATGTTCTCTGGAGAAATTAGAAATTTGAAGAAGCTACATAGGTACTTAAAGATATAATGAAATAGAGATATCCTATTTTTTGTATCAGAGTGATGAATTTCATAGGTGAAATTAATTTTAAGGGGTAAATAATTTAACACATCAATATTTTAAGAAATATTTCTCTATAAATAAATTGTATTTCTTCGATATCTTGGGGTGCACGCAACACTAAGTTTAAAGAAGCCATTATATACTAATAAAATATTATTATATAATAAGATGGTTATATCTTGGATAATGGATTTTTATGTATGAGTGGGACGAACTAAATTATTAAAAACTTATGGTTTACATATTAATAAAATGAATTTAGTGGTAATAAATTCATTATAATTGAAAAAAATCATCTAAAAATAAAAGAGGTGTTTTTCTTAAAAATAGTTTTTACGCGTGTAATGAATTTTTATCTCAATAAATTAAATTAATAACTATTTGTGAATGATTATTTCTGAAATATACATATTATAAATTTAATTCATTTTTTATCATTTATCAAATATATATTTTAGACTTGGGATAAGAATAAATCTAGTTTTATTCTTAAAATATATCTTTTTAAAAAAGAGATTTATGTCGTGTTTTATGCACATATTTTAAAACTATTTTATTTCACTCATATAAATTAAATTTGATAAAATTTAGTTATTATTTGTAATTAGGTGGTAATAATTTGGTAAATGGGTCCATTTTATTTTTAGGCATTATGATTAGTAATTGTGGTAAATTTTATCACCTAAGTAAAGGGTAAATCGAATTAATCTGGGTTAAAAATAAGGTATAAGGACATACTTTTTAAAACTAATTCTTATTGGATGAATTTTATTTTTCTTTTATCAACATATTATTGAAGTTTAATTGTTTAAGGGACACTTTTCTAGGAAAATGGCCTATATAACATTTAATTCAATGAAAGGTACACAATGTCACTCTCTTAGTTTTAAATATCTATTATGTGTCTACATAAGGAAAAAATCATGTTATGAATAAAATGTCTATTGTTAATTAAAATAAATTATTTTCATGATGAAAATTTATTTATGTTTTTTATTAATTATAAAATTACCTTAAATTCTTTTGCAATGCTGACTCATTAATTCTAAAATTAATAAAAAAATAAAACAATTGATTTTAAAAATAATGAAAGAAATATATTTTGATTGATTTATTATGTTCCATGAGTTAAATAGATGAATATTACATATTAGTTTTCTGTAAAATGATTATATTATATTTATAACTTTTTATTTTTTTATTTTATGTCAAATTAAATGAATAGTTTCAAAATGAATTTATTGATATTTTTTCAATATAATAATTTATTAAATTATTTAAATATCATAAAAATATTAAAACTAGAAAATGTGGATAAAATATGGTAAAAAAGTTCCCAAGTTTTCCATTTATGTTTCATTTTTCACTATATAAGTAAAATTATTACCCTTTAACAATGAAAAAGATGTTACCAAAGTTAATGTTAAAATATATTAACTAAAGCTTTAGACTGAAATATTAGGTTTAAAACGCCACCTAAACCTACAATTTTTTTAAAAAAAATTGATTCTATTGAAAATAAATATAATATTAAATTTTAATCCCAGAAATTTTTAGTAATTTGAGCTAGAGAATGATTTTTTAAAATTTTAACCTTCTAGGAAATTCCATGAGTTATTCAACCACTCTTATAAAAGGGAAACTCTCCATTCTATTAATTACACTAATTTTAGCCTGTTAAATCAACCAAACCATAACAAATTATCTTATCCACTCCATTAAAAATATTATAGAGTTTATGTTCATACCAAAATAGAAACCCTATGTTCCTTAAGAGGAGATCTAAAGGAGTTGTTTCAAAGAAGAGGTAATCGCCTTAACCAATCATTTTCTCTTTAATTTCTCTTTTAACTCCTCTAAGTATTCACTATCATTTATTTAATAATAAATTAAGTTTCATAAATATACTTAAATTTTATTAAGATTATTATACCACATTAATTCTACTTATTTCCCATCAAATTGGAAGTTAGAGTATCGCTCATGCGTACTTATGACTTACCCTCTCCACATTGCAATTGAATTCATCATTTGTCACCATATTTTATGGACGAGTGTTATGATGGGATTAATAATTATACATGATATTAATTAATTAATTATTATTATATAATAAAAATATCATACCTGCCTTATTACCTTATAAACTATTGGAATATGATAATGTTTCCCGTGCATATGTGTGGACAACAACCTCTACAAAATGATGTGATTCATTTTTCATCTTAATTTTATATAGATGATAATAAGGATGGATTTTATGAATATATATAATTTATATTATATAATAAAGATTCTTTAATGGTGAACTGTTATTTATCCTTCAATCATTCCATCCTTCGAAAAGTGAAAACATCATTCATGTGTTTGTAGGCTTACCATCTCCATGACTGATATAATTAATTTTTCTATATATAAAAATTATGGGTGAATCTAAATATGTATATAATGAACATATTTAATATTTTTTTCATTATTAAAATTCCACAAATGATATAAACATAATTAATGTACAAGGACCAGGACTATTGAACTAGAACATGCTTGAAAAACCAAGCAAATACCACCAAGAACAACAATTTTAATAAAAAATTATTGGAAAACGGGTGATAAGATTTCATAAATACATAATCTATAGTATGATAAATATTAATATGGATCTATAGTATATGTATATTAAATATATATTTATTATAAATGAGGTTATATTTCATAAAAATAAAGGCAAGACTTAAGGTAAGGTATATATGTTTCAATCTTATTTTAATTGTGATTATTGATAATTAAATTTATTTAAAGGAAATTATTGGATATTTATCTAATAAAAACATTAATTTTATTATAATTTTTTTATTTCTTGATAAAAAAATTCATTTCATTTTCATCAATTTAAGTACTCATAATACTAATATAATGTTTTTAAGGAAAACTGACTGTGTTTTAATATTCAGTGGGGAATATTTCCCCTTCATGCCCATGTTTTCTAAAAAAACATTTTCATGAATTTTTATAATAATATATAGTTATTATTTAAATTCATTTTTACAATTTCTGAACTTATAAAAAAATAAAACGAATCATCTTTTTTTTCCAATGATGCACTTTTTACCTTTTTACCAAAAATGTGAAATGAATATTTTCTTTTAACTAATATAGCATGGAAGGAATTTCCCAAAATCCTGAACAATCAATGATTTTAAGATTAAATTAAAATTTTCCACAGTTATTTTTAAAGAAAATATTTCTCTAAATTCTTTGATTTTTTTAGATTTTAAAGAAGTGATTTCAAAATGGAAAGGTTATTTTACTCAATAATGTTTTAATGATGTTTTAGGGTATATATATTTATTAACAATAATAATATTTTATGTTCCTTATTTTTAAGAGGGATAAGATTCAATGAAACCATATTTATTCTTTATTTTGAGGGTTTATGACATTTATGATTAGATATTTATGAATCCCATTTATTTTCCATGGTTCTTGCTATGATGGATTAATTAAATGTTTATCAAACCCATTTTATTTGCATGGGTTATGATAAGATCATATGATAAATGTTTTATGATCTTAAGAAACATATATTTATAGTTTTCATTATGTGTTGGGTGGTCCCAGAATTATATATCCATCCAATTGATTGGGTAAAGTATTATATATCATGATATAATTATAGGAAACAAGCCAATGTTCAAGATCTATTATGTAAAACAAGTCAGTGTGCTTAATCAATTAAGGGGAAAAGTTTGTTTTCTTTATCCATGGTGGGATATAAGTCTATTTTTTAGATGCACTATAATAAATAGGTTTTTAGACCTAATCCATTATGATTTTATGGTCTTTGTGGTTAACTTTGATATATGTAATGGTTTCTATACCATTGATGGTGCCACACTTTTATGAAATAATTTTATAGTTCTTGATTTATTTATGAATACTTGTCACACTTTTGATTCATGTATTTTGAAATGATGATGTTTTATTCCCTAAATAATTCTTTTGATCTTTGAGTGATTGGGTTTGAACTTTTTATGTTATGGTTATGATATCATACTCATATTTTTATCTTATTATTTCATATTACCATTGATTTATATCAATAGTCTTTACTAATAGAGTTAATAATTTAATTATTTTTTAGGTGTGTTTCAATGATTTAATCACTTACAATTATTAAACTTGATATTATTTTCATTAATTTAGTATTTTTGGTGAATGTTTGGATGAATTGTGAAAATTGATTAACTTTGGAAAATTGACAGTTTAATGGAGCTTCTATTTTTTAGGCATAAATTTTACAATGATCATCCAATTTGAGTGATTAGTTTTTAGAATTCATTTATTCATCAAATTCAACTTTTTATTTTGATCCCATATCCAATTCAAAACACACTGGCCCATAAAAATAAATCTAGTTAAGTAATTTATTCTGGATGACAGAATGGACCCTACCTAATTAAATAAGTCATATATTGGGATACCAAAACTCAAATTATCTATTTCCAAATAGGTTCAATAGAAGAATTTATTTTTCATGTTACCATTAAATTTAATTAATAAAGGATCTCATTAATTCATCCTTTGATTGAGTCAAAGTGGGATAGGTGGAATAATATTTGGAAGACAGAAAAAGTTGTGTTCATTATTTGGCCATATCTTCCTTCGAAAATGTCAAAAATATTTGAAATTTTGAGGGTGGATAGAAAAATCCATTAATAAAATTTTATAATAAGGTAACATAAAATTTTTTTCCAACTTTTTGGAAAAATAGAAGTAAACGTCTGGTGTACATATTCTGGAGAAGCAAATTTTCTGTTCTTTATTTTCTTTCTTTTGTTCTTCTTAGTTGCATAATGACTTCTTTTTCCTCATTCTTTAAGTATACCCTTAACATAGAGGGGTAAAATTATGTGTGATTGAAGAAGAATAGGTTTTCTATTTTTTTTAATTTTTTAGTTCTTGCACTTAATGTTTTAGGATCCTTTTCTCCCTTCTGTGAAATCAGTTTCAATTTATTATAACGGTTTTTATTATTATGTACGATTGTATTCGATTTTAGATTCTATTTTTTATTTCATTGTTCAATGATAAATATCTCAATCCACTAGGTTATGGTCAATATATTATTGAATATATCATGTCTTAGTGGTGAAGTACTCAGTGATCACCAGTACGTGTGTGAGGAGTAGTGAACATTATTGATTGTTTAAGACAAACAAGACCCGATTGGGAATTGCCTAAGTCAATTGGGGGTATTCGATACAAATATATCACACATTTAAAGAAGTTTAGACCAAGATAAGATTTTTTAAGGGTTATTCTCACCATTACCATTTAACTAGGGGAGTGATAAGTAGCGATTATGGATTATCACTTTTATCGACTTAGCAGAAGAGAATTGGATAAATTAGAACTATGACAGAATTAGCTAAACCAGATCACCATATCATATATCAGTTTTAAATCACCTATTTTTTTAATTTATTCTTAATATTTTTCTTAATTTATTTCCTTTTTTAGTTTATTTTTTCTTCATTACAAAATCAAACAATTTCAAAACTACTTCACTTCATTATCTAATTTTAAGTTAATAGCTTGATTATTGTGCTCTCATATTTGGAGACAACCTTGGTTAACAAATTTACTAAATTTTAACTTAGTAAATAACTGTTTTTCCATAACCCATGGTATTCACATTTCAAAACCTGGCACCTTTGTGGGGTAGGTAGTGCCAACATTTTGTTTCTCTTATATTGCATGACTAGAAGTAAAAAACCCAACCCTTCCCCCATAGATCATAAAATTGAAATAAATATGTTGAATAAACTTAGAAATATTAATTTTCAATATGAATTTGAGGAAATTTCTCTTCTGGGATCATGTGAAACAACAAGTGTTCTCTTCGAGCCCGTTATCATGGATGAAAATCTAAACCAAACCCTTAGAGACCTTTGTGCACCACAATTCCTTAATCAAAATAATTAAATTTCAATGAGAGAATTAAAAAATTATTTTGAGAGTAAACCTAACATGATTCAATTGTTTCCAAAATTTCATGTCTTGGAAGGTGAAGACCCAATCAAATATATTAAATAGTTCATGCATGTATGTTATACTTTTAGACCCTAAGGAGTAGCTGAGGAGCATGTAAAGTGGAATGTGTTCCAATTTTAATTTGAAGGATCTTACAAAGAATGGTTGTATGGCCTAAAACCAGGAGATGTGAGTGATTTTAATGAGTTGGTAAGATATTTGATGAAAATATTCTTCCCCACCACCAAAAGTACAACCATCAGAAAGGAAATCTATATCATCAGACAATCATCTTGAGAAACTCTTTATGACTACAGGGAAAGATTTAAAAAGCTATGTGCCAACTAACCATATCAAGAAAATGGGGAGAATTAGTTTATTATCTTATTTTATCAAGGATTATTCGAAAATGAAATAAACCTTCTATATGAATCATTGGGAGGTGCATTGATTGACAAGTCACCAAAAGAAGCCCAGGGCTATATTGTGAATTTTTTTTGAACTCGCAACAATTTGGTACAAGAGGTACCAGAAAAAGAGGTATTAATGAGGTAAGAACTTACCATACATCACCATTACTATAAACTAATATTGAATATATAATTATTTGGTAAGACAGAAGTCGAAACAAGTGATTGAACAACAAGAACTAGCTATGGTATGTGGTTTATCTCATCACCTGATCATTTCATTGACCAGTGTGTTGAAATATAGGGAATAGAAAGTTGTGCAGTAGGATTTCATCCAACTAAGTTATGGAAAAATCAAGGATGGAGAGAGCCTAAAAAAATCCAATATGGATTTTTAAATCAGTAAATGAAAGCTTAACCACCATACCAAAAAAAATTCTTAAACCAACCCCCATTAGAGAATCAATTCCAGAACCCCCCACCATTTCAACAAAATAAATCTTATAAAAATCCTTCTTACCAACAGCCTCCCACTTTCTAGAGACCTTATAAGAAGCCATACACTAATAACCAACCTCCAATTCAAAACTAACTGCAAAAATATAAGTTTTAGGGGCTGAAGGACATCATAAAATATTTTTCCAACATGTTCGAAAGTCTCATAAATTTCCTAACCAAAAATAAAAAGATATTAACTTCCCAAAAAATCCCAAACCTAAAGGATAATGTCAGCATGATAAAAAAAAGAAGTATAAAATGAATCCCACTACTATTCACCATGGATCCTAAAAACAAGACCACCGATGCTAAGGTAAAATAAAGTTGGGAATTCAGAAAATTCATTGAAAATGAACCAAAAAGAAGAGAATAAAGAGTAGGATAATAAGGACCAGAAAAGAAAGAAGAGATAATAAACCCTATTGTAAGGGAAACAAAGGGATAATAAAGAATTACCACCACCATTTCCATCATGGATGATTTAAATAGAGCGGTTTTTGGAAAAAGTTCTTCACAAATAAATTTTTGACACCTTCCAGAAAATAGAAATCAATATCTCCCTTCCTGAAGAGCTCAAAGAAATTCCAATGTATGCTAAAATTTTGAAGGATATTTTCATCAATAAGAGGATACTTCAAGGGAATGAGAGGATCAACATGGGAAGAAGTATCTTATCCCTTATCACACCACAGTTTTCAACCAAATGTCAAGATATGTGGGTGTTTTCCATTCCATGAACCATTGGTTCTTTAAATTTATCTAATGATTTAGGTGATTAAGGTGATTTAATTAATCTAAGTACTCACTCATTATACACTTCTATGTATATGGGAGACTTGAATTCATAAGAGTGGTGACCCATCTTGCAAATAGATCCACAGTTTTCCTAGAAAGAGTTTTACAGGATGTCCTTGTGAATGTCAATGATCTCTTATTACCAACTAACTTCTATGTGCTGAATATAGACGAATATAGGATCCCATCACACTCAACCATCATTTTAGGGAGACCTTTCTTAAATACAACCAAAAACATCGTCAATGTCTATGAATGTACCCTCACCATGGAGTTTGGATATAGCACTGTAAACTTCAATATTTTTGAATCCATGAGGCACCCTTCAAATGATAACTATCTCTTTTCACTCTTCTATGAAGTTAGTACTGAACCCATTGAATAATAAGCTATGTTACCTGAATTTTTATCCTTAGTAGAGACTTAATCCATTAAGAAAATCATTAAACATTTAGTTTCCCAAACAGAAGGAGATTCTAATTTCATGTAGAAGGCAGAAGTAAATTTTAATTTTATTAATGATTTGTTAAATGATGAAGATGATGATATAATTTCTTATGTGTAGGATTTACAAACTTTGGAATTGTGGAAACTCAACTTAAAGTTATCCCTTTATAATCCTCCTAATTTATAATTAAAACCACTCCCTGTTGACTTAAAATATGTTTACCTAATGGAGGGAGATAAATTACTAGTGATAATTTCTAATAATTTGTCTAAAACCCAAGAAATTTTTTCGATTGTGCTTCTGAGAGAGAATGTCCATGAAATAGGGTGTAGATTAGGTGATATACCTTGAATCAATATAAAAATATGCCTACATATAATTATTATTTAGGTAGATTTCAAACCCGTCAGATATCCCCAAAAAAGGATTGACCCTGCCCTGATGAAGTTTGTGAAGAAGGATATTGAGAAGCTCTTGGAATATGGGATCATCTATCCCATATCATATTCACAATGTGTTAGCCCCATCCATGTAGTTCAAAAAAAAACTAGCCTAACAATTGTGATGAATGAGAAGAATGAATTAATCCCTATAAGAATTCCGAATAGCTTGAGAGTGTGCATAGATTTTAGAAAATTGAATCAAGTCACTTGAAAAGATCATTTTCCCATAACTTTAATTGACTATATGATAGAGATATTGTAAGGGAGAACTCATTATTGCTTTTGGGATGGATTTTTTTGTTATTTCTAGGTACTTATTTCTCTCAAGGATCAAGATAATACTATCTTTACCCGTACCTTCATCACATTTTTAATACAGTAGGATGCAATTTGTATTTTGTAATACTCTAATTACATTTCAGAGGTGTATGGTACATATTTGTTTTGATCACAGTGAATATTTCTTATAGGTTTTCTTGGATTATTTCATAGTGTTTAGAAAATATTTTGACCATTGTTTGAAAAATCTGGATTGTTTTTGAAAACTTGATTTAAAAAGTATCTTGTTTTGAATTTTGAAAAGTGTCATTTCATAGTTGAGGGATGAATTTTCCTTGGGCATGTCATTTCCAAAAATGTTATTGAAGTTGATTAATCAAAAATTGAAGTGATAAATTATTTTCCTTACCCAAATTATATGAAACATGTTATATCATTTTTAGGACATGCAAGATTCTTCAGGAAGTTTACCAAAGATTTTTTGTAGGATTTTTATTCCTCTCTATAGATTAATTTTAAAAGATGATGATTTAGATTTCAATAGTTCATGTAAGGAAGAATTTTATGAGTTGAAGATGAGTTTGATTACACCACCCATGATGTAACAACCAAATTGGGAAGAAACATTTGAGATACTTTGTGATGCTTCAAACCAAGATGTTGGAGCTGTCCTTTTTCATCCAATTTAATGTAGGCCACAAGTCGTTTCATATGCCTCAAGAACCTTATATGTGGCCCAATTATACTAAAAAACAACAAAAAGTTCTTTTGGTAGTTTTATTTTCTTTAGAAAGAATTATATCATATCTACTTGGATCTAAAATCATGGTGTTTTCAGATTATGAAGATCTTAGGTACATGATGAAGAGGGAAGAAGCTAAACCAAGGCTAGTGAGATGGATTCTATTATTGAGCTAGTTCATCAATGAAATCAAAGATAATAAGGGATTTGAGAACTAATTGGATGATCCCTTAAGTGGACTACCCAACACTCATGATGCTGAAATTCCAAACAAAGAACCACATAATGATAACCTTCCAGGAGAAAAGTTGAACTTGATTGATGGATAAGTGCTTTGGTATGTTGATATGATCAATTATCTGGTAACATATCAGGTCCCATCTTATTTAAATTCCCACCAAATTCAAAACATGAAATATGAATCTATATATTATATCAAGGATGATCCATGTCTTTGGAATATTTGCAATGACTAAGTGATAAGAAAATGTTTTCTTGAAAGTGAAATAGATTTTATCTTTAGTTTTTGTCACACTTTATCGTGTGGAGTCTATTTTGAACCTCAAATGATAGCAAGGAAGGTTTTATAATCTAGAATTTATTGGCACAACTTTTTTAATAATGCTCATGAATATTGTAAAAGGTGTGAAAATTTTCATTTTTGTAGAAATATTTCAAGGAGAGAAGAAATTCCTCATCAATCACTTAATTATTGTGAGATTTTTTATATCTGGTGGATAGATTTTATAAGACCTTTCCCAATTTCATTTGGAAATTCTTATATATTGTTTATAGTTGATTATGTTTCCAAATGGGAGGAATAAAAATCCAACAAGACTATCAATGCTAAAGTTGTTTTTGATTTTTTCAGGGATAACATATTTTTTTAGTTTTGGAGTTCCCAGAGCCATTATCAGTGATCAAAGGAATCACTTTTGTAATTTTAGAATAGGGGACTTACTAAAGAAGTATGGGGTGAATCAAAAACATAAAATCTCTATCATCCACAGACCAATGGGAATGATAAAGTGTCTAACAGGGAAATCAAAGGAAATTTAGAAAATACTATTAATCCAAACATGAAAGATTGGAGCCAATGGTTGGAATATAAATTATGGGATTACAAGATAACATATAAAACCTTGATTATAATGAGTCTATATTTAATTATTTATAGGAAAATATATCACCTACCAATGGAATTGGAGAATAAGTAATATTAGGCTATTAAGAAGATGAATTAGGATCTTGAAAGCACTGAGAAGGAGAGAAAATTGCAGTTTCAAGATCTAGAGGAAATTATAAGGGATGCTTTTGAAAATTTCAAGATTTACAAAGAGATAAAAATAGTGGATCCTTACAATCTGATCCAACTAAAAGGCTTCAATCATGGAGACTAATTGATTTTATTTAACTAAAGACTCAAAATGATGTCGGGTAAAAATAATTTCATATGGGAAGGTCCATTTATAGTTACTCATGTATATAATTTTGGGGATATGCAGATTGTGAAGGATGGAGAAGAGTAGCCATTAACTATTAATGGAAACAATTTGAAGAAATTACGTGGGACCATTCCATCAGATCCAACAGAGGAGATCACACTCTTCTAACCTGTCATTCAATAAAAGTCATTAGGTAATACCTCCCCTTTACACTATCTTGTTATGATTCATTTTCAAATCTTATTACATGTCAAATCCAATTGAATGCGTTGAGGATAACACATCATTTAAGTGTAGGGGAAGGAAACCTTATAGTTTAGGATTTTCATTTATTGTTTTTTTTCTATTTTAAAATAATGTGAGTTTTTTTTTAATTTTTTGTGTTTATTTTTCTATTTTTATGGGTTTTTGAAACTTTTGATTTTAAATAATTATAATTTTCATTTTTGAAACCCATTTCAATGAGTGATCCAATTTATTCCATGAAACTGATCTTAAATGAATGCTGAAAATGACTTTGTTTCCAATTCAATTCTTTAGTTATTTCATGAAAATTAATCTATTTTTTCAATCTCATTCCACATCTCACTGTCTATATATTTGAAATCAATTTTCTATAAGGCTTTTGAACTATTTTTTTTCATATTATTTACATTTAATTCACTTCTTGAGAGAACGAAATCATGCTTGATTTAACCAGAAATGTATTTATCACAATCAAAACTTTAGGTTTTTAAGTACTTGTGTTTTAAATGATTGAGTCATTTATTTTGTTTTAAAATACCCCATTCTAATAATCCTATTTGTAATGGCCTACATTGAACATTTAATCCTTATAGCCCATATAATCCAAGAATAACCTATTAGGTTAGCCATATTACAAGCCAAATTTTCATATCCAACCTGGTCTTGAAGTGAAATTGAAAAATCTAGTTGAACTTAAGTGTTGGGGAAGCTATCTTTTATTGTGCTACCTCATTTGGTGTAACATTGGTTAGAAAATAAAATAATTAAGAGATATTTTTTCAACTGAAAAAACCATTATGTTGGAATATGTGCCTTATTTGATTCTTTTATGATAAGAGAATTTTTTCCTTTATAAATATTCTAATGAAGAAATAAAGTTGTTCATATCTGGAGCTTTCAAGAAAAAGTATATTTGAGAAAATTGATAGTCTTTCTACTGAGATGATGAATGGTGTGCAATTTCCTTTATTTTTAATGATGATAGAGCTGCATTACTACTTAGGGGGGTGAGGAGGATACCATAATTGAGTGAAAATTAGAATCTTACAATTTTTCTTCGAAAAGATCCAATACCTCCTCATCTGGCTTCATAGTTTTTCATATAAAAATCCTACTAACCAAAATCCAAAGAACAACCCTGAAAATTACTCATGATAAAAACATTTCCTTGACTCACATTGAGTGGATATGAATAAATTTATGAAACATGTGGTGAACCTTGCATGAGTTTGGATGATATATTCGTTGTTAAAAACTGAAATTTATGTGATGAGAGAAAATTCATGTTAGGTATGTGTCTTGTGTGAATGGGAGGAGAAATCAAGAGGAAATATATTTAATTATATGAATTAAAAATTGAAAATAATTTTTTTCATGTGTAATTATATATTTTGTTTATTGGTGTGGAATTGGTGGATCTCGTGGGTATGTGTTTTGAATTTGCATTGATTTGATTTTGATGTCGACTTGTCCAGGAATCATGGGGGTATTGATAGAGTTCATATTTTCGTTATTTTTCATGTGTTTTTCAATGATTTAATCCCTTTAAATTATTAAATTTGAGGTGATTTTCATTGATTAAGTATTTTTGGTGAATTTTGGTCTTAATTGTGAAAATTTCTTAATTTTGGAAAATTGAGGGTTTAATGGAGCTTCTATTTTTTGGGCATAACTTTTACGATGATGATACAATTTAAGTGATTATGTTTTTAATATTTCCTTGTTTATCTAATTCAACTTTTTCATCTGGGACCATATCCAATTTGGAACACACTGGCCCATAAAAATCAATAATGTGAAGAAATTTATTCTCAATGGCAGAATGGACTCTACCTCATTAAATAAGGAATATATCAAGATGAAAAAACTCAAATGATTTTATTTCATCTAGGTTTGAAATAAGAATTTATTGGTCATGTTACCATTAAATTTCATGAAGAAAGGAGCTCATTAAGGCATCCTTTGAGTCAGTCAAAGTGAAGTGGGTGGAATGGAATTTGGATTCCAGAAACATTCATGTTAATTAATTCAGCCATATTATCTATTAAACATGTCCAAAATCTTTGAACTTTTTAGGGTAGATAGGAAACTTCATTCCAAACATCTTATAATAAGGTAACATGGAATGTTTCTTCCATATGGTGGAAATAATAGAAGTAAACTTCTAGTTGAAAAATTATGGAGGAGCAAATTTCATGTTCTTTGTTTTATTTATTTTGTTCTTCTTTGTTTTGAAATAATTTATTCTTCCTCCTTATTTAATTATACCCTTAAAATGGTGGGATAAAATTATTTGTGGTTGTGGAAGGATATGTTTTCCCTTTTTGTAATTCTTGAGTTCTTTCACTTAATGTTTTAAGATCTTTTTCTCTCTTCTGTGAAATCAGTTTCAATTTCTTATAATGGTTTTTATTATCATGTACGGTTGTATTTGATTTTATATTTTTTTGTTTTTATTTATTTTGTAAATGATCAATATCTCCCTCCACTAGGTTCTGGTCTATATACAATTTAATAGATCATGTCTTAGTGGTGAAGTACTCAGTGGTCCCCAGTACGTGTGTGAGGATTAGTGAACATTCTTGATTATTTGGGATAAACATGTTCTGATTGGGAATTTCCTAAGTTAATAAGAGATATTTTCTAAATATCTATTACACATTGGAAGTATTGTAGACCAATATAATGTTTTTTAAGGTTTATTTTCAATATTACAATTTTTCCAATGTAGTGAGAAGAAGCGATTGTAGATTCTCACTTTTATGGACTTAGTAGAAGAGAATTATATTAATTGGAACTATGATAAAAATACAATTATAAAACCATCCTGGGATGATCACCATATCATATAACAATTTTAAATCACTTGTTTTTTCAATTTTTTATTAATGTTTTTCTTAATTGATTTCCATTATTTAGTTTCTTTTCTTATTTTTTTAAAAAATCATTCAATTTCAAAAACAACCTCACTTATTTCTCTGATTTTATGGTGGTGGATAGATTTGTGTGCCCCCCTCTCTCGAGACAACCTAGGATAACCACATTACTACATTTTAAATTAAAAAAATAATTATTTTTTCCACACCCTATGATAGGCATGTGTCATTTACCCTTACTGTGAATCTAAGGTCACCCCTTCTTATGATTATTTTCCGTACGTTATAAATAAATAATTAAGTAGTGTATGTATACGAAGAGTACTAAATAGAAATATATTTATAGGAGATGTTTAAGATCTTTCATGAAATAATAATTTTGTGTATCTAGTATCTAAATACACAATACCATAATAGTCTTTGGTCATGTATTTGTAGAATTTATTGAATATTATTCTAAAATTATTTAATATTTATGTATAAAATACATGGGGCTTTACATAAATATTTTTATTTCCTTTTTTGGACATTAATTTTTTTTATTCTGATACATTTAATATTTAAAAATATTTTATTTACAAAAATCACTACATCATCATCATGATTTAATATATTCTTAAGGGTATTTGTATATCTAGTAATGTGTAATGAGAATCAAAATTAAATGATCCATAGATTACTCCTATTACTTTCTTTGAGATCCACTTCTATAATTATTGACCCCTCATCCTTAGTTTTCTGCTACTTCTTCCTTTATTTAGACATATATTTTTGTTAAACTAGAATCAAGGTCAAAAATTCTTCTTCATGGTGCCCTTTTTGGTCATATCTTCAATGGATCTCGTTAATACCTTCAAAATTGTACTAGATAGGAATCTCATATGAATTATCATTTTCCATTTATCTTCTCATTGATATATTTCTTCTATCATCTGATTATATAGTCCTAAATTCTGATCTTATTTTATATTGAATAAGTGAAACGTTATGAAAAAAGAACAAAATTTTTATATCAATAATTCTGAAAACTAAAAAATATCCTCTAAAATTGTATCATAAATAAAAGTGTTTAATATGTCTTTAATAATCCTTTAGTTGTCCTAGAGAAATATCAAAATTATTTTATATAGGTTTTCACCTTGATTATTATGATAAAAATTTACTACTCTAGTTGTATATACTTCCTATAGGTGTTTCTCTCAACCTATATTTTCCCATATTTGGATCTAAGTCCCACACTATAAGTTCAAGGAAGTTTGACATTTTCATATATAGAAGGTGCTGATATTTCCCAATTGTGTTACCAAGAGTTATCAGTAGACTGATTTGATTCATCTTTTACTTCTACATCCATATCAAAATTATTCTTCATATTTACAAGGGTTATTTAATCTTTAATACAAAATAATTCAGGCTAATTAATATTTTCTTCTCAATTAGTCGCATTTTCACATGTTTTTTTCATGATATTCTCCCACTCAATCACTTTTACTTTTGGAAGTATGATCTCATATATGTGATCATTTATATAATAAAAAACTCATATTAATATTTATTATCATTATTATATCCTTCTTAACATAGTTGATTTATTTATTGAGTTTAGTATTTCAATCAAGACAAAATTCAAGTTGAGTTTTCAATATTTCCACCATATAAGTCACATATTATTCTTCTTCTTCTCCTTCATTACTTGTTTTGTCTTCATTTTTCTCAATATATTCCATAAAGTTGGAATCCCTTCTTTCAAACACTTTTTCAAAATCTATACTTGATTATGAATAGTATTATTCATCCTTATTCATTAAAATCCCTTTCTTAATTCTTTATGTTCTTTATCTATATTCATCTGACTTCTTATAATCTTTGAAAGATCATCCTTTTGATGTCATCGACTTCTTTTTTATCCCCTTCATCATAAAACTCTATACACATATTTATTTTAGTAAAATTTTCATGAAAATTTTCTACCCCCCCCCCCCCCGCACTTAATTCATTTTTTGTTTTATATTTCCTTTATACTTTCCTTTTTCATATTTTCAAACACTTTCATATAAAAACTGTATCTTTCTTATGTATTTCATCACATTCATCATCATTACCTAAGACACTGGTGGACTCTAGTTCCACTTTCTTAATTTCCATTTTATTCCTGACTAATAAATCAATATACTAAATATCCTTCTTATTAATGATTGGTCTTTTCCTCATTTCATAATTCCAAAAACAATTAAGCAACTTATCATAGGATAGATCTTCTATATCTTTATTGGATCAAATATTTGGTTAAGTATTTTAAGAAGATACCTCATTAATTTTATAAAAATTGTAGAATCTTCCATATTGTATCTAAATCCTATAATGTAACTAAAAATTTGATTTACCCTAATTAAATAATTTACAAAATTTTCACCCTCACCCATTATTACATCTTTGAACTTATCCATTTAAATTTTCAATTTTTTTTCTATGATCTGGATATTTCTCATATACATATTCTCGAGTTTTTCCAAAATTTATTGGATGTCTATAAACACAACACTATGGTGTAGAATATATCTAACATAGAGGAAAATATAGCATTCATGACATTCCCATTAATCTCAAGATTCTTTGTTTCAATAAATTCCATAACCCCATCTCCTATAATGGGTGAAAATACCTTAGTAAGATTGTCACTGACATACAAAACTTTTGAAAAAAATACGATACAGAATTTTATTCTTCCATCAATGAAAAAATTTCACATAAAAAAATGGAATACCTTTGTTATTCATAAAACTATGATCGTTCATGAAAGACTTCGGAAAAAGTAGAATCTTAGGGGTGAACTCATCTATGATACAACTTGTACTACCCAAATTAATTAGTATACCGCTAAGGGGGTTGAATCAATTGTAATTTTTTAGAAATATTATTTCTTAATAAGAATAATACAATTGTGACCTATTATATAAACGATTCACTCTTAATATCACTTCTTCTTCTATATGTAATGTTGAAAAGAAGAAAAATAATTTGCTATAATTGTAATAAGGTTTGCACTCAATATGAGATCTTTACCCTTGATAGATTCTAGATGACATCCAATACATGTATTATCACTACTAAAATAATGATTTCAATGTAGGGGTGGTTTATATACTTAAATCTTGATGAGATATCAAATGAATATTTCAAATTAAGGGCAGATTACTTCCTTGAACTTGAACTACACCAGCACCTGAGCAGTGTTGTTTACCCAACTACCAATAAACTTCAGATATTTAATCCTAGATCTAGGATGAAACAAATATTCTGAGAAATTATAAATTCTGTTTCATAAATTTAAAATATTCTTCTAAATGAGTCACGACTTCCTGAAAAAAAAACAATAATAGAAAATACACATTAGAATCTCCTCATATTCCCCAGGGCGATTAGATCATACATGATATCAAGCATGAAATAAGCCAATCATTTTCCTTCATCTCAATATCAATACCTAGATTAATGAAGATAAAATCATCTTGGATAGGCTATTTTAGAATCTAATAATTTAGAATAATTTTTTATTCTTATTATTCTCTATTTGATATCATAGATTATCAGATTCTATTCCAAATAATCATGCACCTTTACCTTCTTTATTTAATCATTTTATATTCGATAATGAAATTTGAATAATTTTTATTAATAATATTTTTGGAAACTCATTCTTTCTTGACTTCAACAATGTTCTCAATAAAATATTCCCTAAAAAATAGAATCAACTATCACGAAGAATAAATTTGAATATTTTAATTTTAAATATCCAAAAGTTTTATCCATGATCTATCTTATCTAATATCCATAACATACTCCTTGAATTTTGGATTGAATCGTGATTTCTGATTGAGCCTATGATATTTCATAAATCCATCACATCCAAGCACTGTAAGATAATTATTATAATTTGAATCCAAAATATTCATGAGTTTCAATCATGAATATTCTCAAGAAATCTATATAAAAAACTCCCTTAAATATTAGATTGAATCATGGGTGTTGATTGAGACTATGATATTTCAGTAATGACTGGTATGTAGGTGAATTCACTTATATGCAGATTCTAAAATAACTCATACTCACTATTTATTAACTCGTATGTTGGTGCAATTACTCATATAAAACCCATCAAATGAATTATATAGTAATACCCAGACCATGTGATGAGGTATGTACCTGTTTAATATTTTCTTAAAATTACTTCTTTTATGAAAAATAATGTGGTTCTTGGTTGTATGAGAAGTTTTGGGGGGTGTTTTGGGGGTAAAAGACACAAAAGTTGGAGAAAAGAGGCCAAACAGTGTGAAGTGCATGGTTAACACACGATTAGTACAAACTGTGCACCTGGATAAGGAAACCAAGTGGCCAAACTTCCTTTCTGATAGATTCTAGAGCATAGTCACCACATGTTTTTCCAAATTGTGTGGGTGACTATAGAAAACTGTGCAACTTGACCCCTCTTAGATAGAGGGATCTATACGGTTGTCACACAGTTTGACAAACCATTCATCCAAACCGTGTAGCCATTAAAAATTTGTAAATTCTTGTTTTTTTCTATTATGATTTAAGTGTTCTAACCCAAATTTCTTCCCTAAACCTCTTCTAGTAGCTTGGGTGATGAACCAAACCATTCTAGACTTCCAAGGGATGATTCTCTAAAGATTCTTGGTCATTTGGAGAGAATTTGGGTGCGAATCAAATATCAGAGTGAGTTTAACCCTCATCTTATCCTTTTTCAGATTAGTGATTATAGAATCATTCTACTTCTTATGATACTCTAAAACCTTTACTATTCCAGAAGATTCTATGTTGAGGTTTTAATGGGTATTTGAGTTCGAATCAAGGGAGTATGGTACATAAGCGCTCATCAACGAGCATGAGGTAGGTGGTCATTAAACTTTTTCCCATAGTCTTGATGTTTTATAAGTTTATATGGATATGTTAATGTACTTCCTTGTTTCAATTTAATTTCTTTAGTTATGGAAAATAATTTGGGCTATATATTGAGTTCTGAGACCTTTCAAGAACCCCGTTGGGTTCGTCGATGATGTGAGACTGAACATTGGGCGACCCATGGGGTATTCCAAACCCTTGAAAATAGTTAAATGAGTTGGTAAATGTTGAGACATGGTAATTACAGAATTTAATGGTATACATTTTTTAATTTGTATGTGGGATTGGGTAAATGGTATAATTGAAATGTTTTTTGCTACTTCTCATAAAATTTTTGGGAGGCTTTTCAATGGTTTAATGATGTGTTTTGGATTTTAAATCAGTTATGGTTCTCAATCAAGGAAATGATGATTTTAAAAAGTTATTAATGTTTTGAAATGAGGTTTTGACCTCAAAATGATTTGGAAATGGGTCATTCTTAATGGATTTAAAATGTTCATTTTAAATTGAAGTGTGGTTCATTTCATGTGAAAAATGGTTAATGATTCTTTGATAATAGGAATTAAAGCCTTAAATAATGTTTAAGTTTTTATTTAAATGTGGAAGAACCATATTTTACAGGGGGTTTAAGATGATTTAAAATGAGTGATTTAATTTGTGTGATATCATTAAATTATTAAATGAAGTTGATGATTTTTTTTCTAGTGGATAATATGTCATGAGGGAGTGTTTTACATAATGTTATATGTGTTAATGGATTAGGACTTATAAATGGGGTATATAAAATGAGTTATTATTGTAAATAATAAATTTTTATAATAGTTATGGTTTTTGTTTGTAAAATGTGTTATGGTTGAAGAATCATGTACACATGGATTGGTGGTATGTGGCGTATTGACTTGAGGTTCTATGCCCATGGGTCAGGTTGGATTGAGGATCTAAAACCAACCCATATAATGCTAAAGTTAGGGAGTTAGATTGAGGATCTATGCCCATGGGTCAGGTTGGATTGAGGCTATAAAACTGCCCCCTATAATGCACATGTTAGGGAGTTAGATTGAGGATCTATTCCCATAATGTTTTTATTTTATGAGGCTATACATACTCTCCCAAATAACATGAGCCAAAGAAAAGGTGAAACTGTATCTGATGCCATTTTTTCATGATCCTTCCTGAGGATTCCATCCATCCTGACAGTTGACCGGACCCATGGAAAGGCCCTAAGGGTATTCCTGATCCTTATGAGATGGAAAATAGTTCATTCAAATCAAAAATCACTTTTGGGAATGATTTCAACCATACATATAACCACAGCTAACCAAAATAATATCTCATCACACTATAATCAATAACTATAACCAAGATAAATACAATTATCAAAGGTTAAACAGCTTGAAATTTTAAGATAAAACCCAAAATGGGAAGGGGTACCAATTACACTAAAAAAATACCTCATGCAATAAGAGATTTTACACACTTATTACACCATTAGAAACACCTTCAAGAGAAATGTCACTAGAAACCAGATCCACCACCACCACCACAAAACATATTTCCTTTACCTAGGTCACACATAACAAGGTCTACATACACCTAAGGGTGTATGTAGAGTATGATCCAATACCTAGTATGATTCCAAAAAAAAATATTGCATGCCATGAAATTATAAGAAAAATTAACATGCTAGTTTTTAGGGAAAATGAGAAGGAAAACATTTTTAAATAAGAAAGGCTCTGAAATTAAAAAGAAAAGAAAAGAATATATCTTCACAAGCTGCATCATAAGCATAGAATAACATGAGAACCATGGGTTAATCATAAGGAACTAGGTTTATTGTGGTCCTAAGATATTTGTACCTCCGTGATATGGATTAAAAAGCTTAAAACCACATCATCCTCATTCAAGAACCACTATAGAGGAGTAACAAACAAAGTTCTCTTAGTCTCTGATCATCATAAAATGTTTTGTAAGAGTTGGGATTTTTCATAGGGTATTTGTTTTCCTTATGTTTCAGTTCAAGTCCCTTATTTTGGTTAAATAAGTATTTCCCCTTATTCATGAGAAGGATCAGGGGTGTTCTGGGGGTTGGGGATCAAAAGAGGTGGAAAAAGGAGTTTTATGGGCATGTTACATGGTTTGCATATAGTTAGTGAAAACCATGTAAAACATTCTAGGTAACCGTGAAGCCATAGACATAGGCTTGTGCATGGTTACCACATGATTAAGATAACTGTGTATAATTTCTTAGAAACCATGAAAAAGGGGGATTTTGGGAAAGTATCTCTCACACGGTTTGTGCATGGTTTGGAAAACTGTGCGAGTAAACCATGCAACCCAATAAAGTTAAGAAATTTACAAAAATTCCATTATGATATTTTTTACCCCAATTCAGGATTTCCTTTTTTCATCCCCCTTGCAACCCTGGTGATGAGGAAGATCTCCCAAGAGCTTCCAAGGGTGATTATCCCTCATCTCTAGGTCATTTGGTGTGTCTTCAGTTGTGAATATAAGATCTGGGTAAGTATAATCTCCTCTTTCCTTCCTCTTCTTGATTAGGGTATGCATATTTATCCCATATCTTTATGAAGCTCAAGAATCCTATTTTTCCATTAATATTTAGGTTGAGGCTTTAAGGGTTTTTTGAATCGGTATTTAAGACTTCAATTAAGGGAGCGTTTGTCAACAGATCCAAGGTAGGTGGTCTACAAGTCATGTCCTGTAGTTTTGTTTGATATTTCTACATGATTGGGTTCATTTCTTGGTTTCCCATTTTTGTGATTTTTATCCTTTTATGAGATTTGGTATAATGAATTTGTAAATTATGAATGGAAACTATCATGGTCCCCATGGGACACAAAGAGGATGACTTGACCTTAGTAGGGCCACCCATGGGGTGCGTTGATTCTTTATGGACTTAAAAGTTAGATATGAATGAGCAGGGTTTTCATGTGACAATGTAGAGCCTTGATAATTATGTTGATATGTTTAATGTTAGTGAAAATGAATTATTGGAATTATGTTTATGTTTAGTAATGGATTAATGGATTGTTTGTCTTGGTAATAAAAATGGGTTAAATTAGTTAAATGGGGATTATGACTTTTGGATAATGAATTATGTTGAAAACATTAATAAGGTTGGTGTATATGAAATGTTGAACATGTGACAATTGTAATGGCTTGTGAATTGATGAATATGGTTAATTGTATGAGACATGGGAAAAGAAATTGGTCTAATGGGTTATTTATTGTAAAATGGCAGTGTGAAAAGGCTATGGAATAACATTGAATCCCATGTTGATTGTTATGAATGATGATTGTTATATGTATTGCTTGTATTGGTTGGGATATGGATAAATGTAGTGAATGGATAAATAAGAATGTGCACATGGCATGGTGGTGGGATAAAGGACTGATGCTCCTCCCATGAGTAGGGTTGGTTTGATGCTCTAAACTACTGAGTAATTCACAGGTTGGGGAGTTGGACTGATGCTCTATGCCCCCAATGGTTATAGTAAATGAAAATACCTTGACTAAGGCTCCAAGGTAAGTGTGTTGATCACTTTATATGCTCATCCCCCATCAGATAGGGACTTAACATGTTCTGTTATGTGGAATTATAAATAACATTAATATTGTGTGGATAAGGTAAATGTCTAACCCATGGATTACATGTTTATGATAAACTAAAAGATGAGATGATTTACATAATTAACTTGGTGCAATAATACTAATAGTAATAGAAAAGTAGCGATTCTTAACTAGTGGTCTTATACTATCATTCACTTACTTTCCATTCATTTTACTTATATTCTCTATCTATTTATACTGGATATTTTGTAGAAACCATTGGTGTTGGACTATTGAACTGTACTCACACTCTGCTCAGACCTCTGTTTAGAACCTGAGTAGATTTCATGCTTACAGGTTAGGACAACGGAATACACCCTATGCTAAGGAGCTGAGTTAGACATAGGACATGCATAGACGAGGTTCCAGACTTGAATTCAGGACCATTTTGGGGATTCCTATGTTGGTATTTATTTTGGGTTTTCTTTTACTTGGCATTCTAGCGTGAAATAACATATTTACTATTGGTTTTGGTTTCTACCCCATTTGGAAATGTTTTTTTTATTTTTCATTTATTATCTCATGTTATATCCTCTATTTATATGTTTTATATTATGGATTACTTTGGTAATAGGGTATAATCTACCCATTTGACTAATCTATACCCTCAATGCTAGTTGGAAACCTTTGGTATATGAGGAGGCGCACTTGAGGTCATGTGACGACATTAATCGAGGCACCGATTTAGTGGCACCTTGTTTGGGGACATTTCAAAGTGGTATCAAATGAGTTCCTTTCTCTTTCTTACTATTTGGGGATAGTAGATAGGATATTATAATAATGTTAGGCCTTATTAATGATCTCATTCCTATGAGTAGCTAACCCAAGTACGGGGGAAAACCCATGTCACACAGGGTGGAAATTGTTTTTCTTGTTGTGTGTTGTTACATTTGATGATATTTCATCATTGGGTGATGCACAAGTGGTGTGATGTGACAATTTTATGATATTTTTATCATGACTGGAATGGAATGAGGTTGTAAATTCATGCATCATTTTAGGAACCTATGAATACAAGTGACATGAATCATAGTATGCACACACTCATGGGATGGGTGTGTGAGACATAGTTGGTAGAATGCATTGGAATTTATTAAAAGTGGTGAAAATTGTGTCTAACAAAATGGTAAAAATGGGTTAAAAAGGGGAGAAAATGCAAAAATATAATTAAGTAATTATTCTTGATAAATGGAGGTATGTGAAATGAAATGTTATCGGAATAAATTGGGATCAGGAAATCATTTTGAACATGTGTAAAATATATGGATTGTAACCGTGTGAGTTAGTTACCCCATGTTAGCCAGGGGATTAGGAAGGATGGTTGAGGGTAGTGTTCCAGATATAATAAATCCTAATTGGTAGTGTATGAAAAATGGTTTTTTAATGTCCAGTGTTGATCCTTCCCTTATACTTTGTGGAAGTTTCATGGTGGCATTCAAAAAAGTTCATGTTTGGAATTGTAGAGAAATGGCACCACGAAGGCGTGTTCCATTTGGGTGACAAGAGGATGTTGTTGAGTATCCTTCCCCAGCAGTAGATAAAGAAGATAAAATGGTTTAGGATGATATGAAAGAGCAGTTCCATGAGAATGTATTTCATTTTATACAGATGATGCAATAAGAACTAGGGAGGGTCTCACTGAGTATGTTTGAGTTGACCAGGGAGTTTCAACAACAACACCCTCTGGCCTTTACTAGAGAGGGTGGGCCAGAGGTAACATAATTATGGATAGAGTCTATCAAGACAATGATTTATCACATGGATACTCCTTTAGAGATGTGAGTTAAGTTAGCAACTTATATTTTACGCATCTAGGAAAAGTGTTGATGGGATATCATTGTTCAGACTGACTAAGTAGAGGGAATGGTGAAGAAACGTTTTTATGAAATGTTTTTAGAGAATTAAAACCTAGAAACCTTAAGGCAGGAAATGGATACTGAGTATATGAGTTTTACTCAGGGATGATGTTAGTAAAGGAGTATGCAAGTCAGCTCATGGACTTGTAACATTTTGTTCCTACTTTAGTGGGGGATGAGGCAGTAATGGAATGGTTCTTTCAGGATGGATTTCAACATTAGATCATATTTGAGGTAAATATCTTTCAAAAAGGTTTCATGAAGTGATGTATCAATCCCTCATATCAAAATAAAACCTCAAATAGGCCCCTAGAAGCATACATTTGGTTCTGGTGGGGCGAACCGGTAGTGCGACTTCCAATAGTAGGAAGAGCAGCTTCGAGAGATTACACTAGGAAAATGGTGGACATAACAACCATAAAAATGAACCGAACTCTTTTGTTAGTGATCGAGTTTTCTGTTATTAGAGTGGTAGGTTAGGGCATGTGCGAAGTTAATGTTCCCAAATACCGGTTGAGTGTAGAGCATGTGAAAAATGGGCCATGTGTAGAGGTTCTATAAGAACCCATGATATTAGGAAAATGTTAAAGGATAGAGACCAGTGAAAAGTGCAGGTAGGGGTTCAATTACCCCATATAAGGTAGGTAGTTTGAGTTTCATAGGTTGTACCAGTAGGGGTGGTGGTCATGGAACTCCGGGGCGAGGCCATCTACACTAGCAGGGTAGTTCAGTATAGGGTACTCAGGCTGGATCCTAGGGTAGAGGGATAGGCCACCTTCAAGAAGTTCATTCTACACATGGAGTTGGTGAGGTTGTACCTTCTACCATTCTAGGTATGACTCTTATAGCTTCCATACTGTCAAATTCTCTATTTGACACAAGTTCCACACACTCTTTTATCTCTACAGAGTTCATGGTTGTGTTGGGCCTAGCTGTGGAACAAGTTTGTGGGGTTATGTCAATTGATACTCTATTGGGGGTGCAAGTTGAGTATATCAGATAGTGTATATATTGTTCTTTAGAGGTTTGTGTTTATCATTTAAGGTGGAACCTTTTTTTTGCTTGAGATGTTAGGTTTTTACTTGATCTTGGGTATGGACTGGCTAGTCCTCTATCATTCACATATAAATTATTACCATCATAGTGTAACATTCATGTCTCCTGATGGAGACACTTATGCCTTTATTGGTGAGTGAGATGTTTAAGTAGGCCACGCTGGGCCAATTTTTCAGTTGTTGGGGGAACTCACAGCCCAAGTGGAATGCCTTGTTCTTGATGATGGAAACATGGATCAACATGTCTTTCCTTATGTGGTGGATCAGTTTAAAGATGTTTTTCCAGAGGATTTATCAGGACTACCACCCGAAAGGGATGTGGAGTTCACAAACAAGTTGTTGTCAGGGGTAGAACCAGTTTCTATTCTACCATATCAAATGGCACTAGGAGAAATCTAAGAGCTTAAGGATCATCTGGAATAGTTGGAGCGAAATGGATTCATTTGAACTAGTATATCGCCATGGGGATCACCTGTGTTATTTTCTAAGAAGGCTGACAATTCTTTGAGGTTATGTGTCAATTATAGGAAATTGATTTAGATGATGGTTAAGAACGGATACATGCTTCCCAAAATCGATGACCTATTTGAACAACTGAGGGATTATTTAGTGTTCTCCAATACCAATTTAATATTGGGAATCCCTTACTTTACGATGAGACATTCTAACATACCTCAAATAGATTTTCATATTAGGTATAGGTTATATGAATTTTTTGGTGATGTCATTCGTTTTGACCAATTCACCAGTTGTGTTCATGGCAGTAATGAACCGTATATTTCACCCTTATCAAGATCAGTTTGTGGTTGTATTTTTTGAGGAAATCTTGGTGTACTCATGAACTCCTCATGATTATGCCAAACATCTTGACATTATCTTGAGTAAACTAAGAGATAATAGGATTTAGGCCAAGATATCAAAATTTCAATCCTGGATTGATAAATTTAATTACATGGTACAAAACATTTCTGAGTCAAGTGTGTTGGTGGATCTAGAGAAGGTTTAGGCTTTGGTTTCTTAGGAGAATCCCAAGAATGATTCTTATGTTTGGTGTTTTCTGGGTTTAGTTGGTTATTATCGGAGGTTCATTAGGGATTCCTCTCATTTGGTGGCACCACACTCATGACTAAGAAATAATGTAGTTACGTTTTAGTGGTCAAGGTGTGTGAAACAACTTTTCATGAATTGAAGAAACTTTGACTCCCACACCAATTTTTATGTTACATGAACCAGGTAATAGGTACACGTTGTTTTGTGATGCATCCGGTGTGGGACATGGGGAATTATTGATACAAGATGATTGGGTTGTAGCTTATGGGTCAAGATAGTTGAGGCCTCATGAATGAAATTACCCTATCCATGATCTCGAGCTGGTTGTGGTGGTTTATGCACTAATTTGTTGGAGGCATTACTTGTTGGGAGAGAGTTCACAGTGTTTACTGATAATAAAAGTATTAAGTATATTTTATCTTAATCATATTTGAATATTTGATATTGAAGGTGGGTTGAGAACCTATAATCCTTCAAATTAGAGTTTTCTTACACACTAGGGAAAGGTAATAGTGTTTTGAATTCTCTGAGATGTAAGACTCAAAATCAGGTGGTTTAGGAATCCAAATCTGAATGGAAAATAATGGATTTTTGGTGAGATGCACCTAGAGGTGCATGATGGTCACAAAAAAATGACCCTTTCATCCATAGTTGTTGAATATGTACTTTTGATCCATGTTAAAGAAATTTAGCTGGAAGATCCAGAGTGTTTGGCCATAAAGGAAAATATTAAAGGTGGGGAATCACCTTCTATATCGGTTGTTGGTGATGATGTATTTTTCTATATTCATGGATGTTTTGTGGTACTAGAAGGTGTGTGTGAGGAGTTGATGCACAAGTTCCATTCATTAAAGTGGTTAGTACATCCTAGATTGACTAAAATGTATCGTTATCTTCCTCAGTAGTACTCGTGGCCAGGAATGAAGAAAGAGGTTCTGGGGTATTGGCACGATACCTTACCTGTCAACAGGTGAAGGCCGAGTATCATCATCTAGGTGGGTTGTTACAGTCATTTCCCATTCTATAATGGAGTTGAAATGATGTAATATAGGACTTCGTAGTGGGTCTTCTATGTATTCCTTGAAATAATGATGCAATATGGGTTTTTGTGGATCACATGACTAAAGTGGATCATTTCATTCGAATCCAGGAAATTTATACGGTTAATTATTTGGGTGAGTTATATGTTTAAGAGATAGTATGATTTAATGGTGTGTAGAGAACAATCATTTCATATCGTGATCCATGTTTCACATCATTCTTCTGGTATGCATTAAAAAAGGTGCTTGGTACTCAGGTGTTGTTGAGTATGGATTATCACCTGTAGACAGAAAAGTGGTCTGAGCGTATGATTCAATTATTGGAGGAAATGTTGAGAGATTGTGTCCTGGATTTAGGTGGTTCATGGGAAAATAAATTATTACTCATTGAGTTTTCTTAAAATAATAATTTCAAGGCTTTGATTCAGATGGTTCCTTTTGATGATCTCTATGGGAGACTGTGTAGATCTTCATTGTGTTAGTTAGAGGACGGGGAATTTGAGCTGTTAGGAACGAGTCTCATGTAGGAGACATCAGAGAAAGTTTTTCTGATTTAGAAGTGCATGATGACATCTCAGAGTAGGTAAAAGTAATATGCAGATAGAAATCATAGACCTCTTGAGTTTATGGAGGGGTATATTGTATTTCTTCAGGTGTCACCATGTTTGGTTCACCATCGTATTCGGAAATAGGGCAAGTTAGTGACCAGGTATGTGGAGCCATTTGAGATCATGGAGAGGATCAGACCGAAGGATTTATAATTGGATATTACATAGTGGTATAGTGGGGTGCATTCTATTTTTCATGTTTTAAAACTTTAGTAGTATCATCCTACTATATATCATGTAATAAACGTTGATGTTGTTGATCTTGATCCTGACGCGTCCTTTGAGGATCATCCAGGTAGTATTGGGGATAATAGTGAGAATGTTTTTTGGGGAAAGGTTATACCTTTGGTTTCTCTTCTATGAAAGAATAAAAATGTAAAGGAAGAATATTAGGGGTGAGAATCAGATATGCGGGCTCAGTGACCTGATCTCTTTTCTTTAGAATCTCAATGATTCTCAGGAAGAGCGGCTCAAGGACGAGACATCCTAAGTGGGGAGGTTGTAAGATATAGGATTTTTCTTAAGGTATGTTTTTGTTTATGTTTCAGTTTAAGTCTCTTATTATGGTTAAATAAGTGTTTCCCCTTGTTCATGAGAAGGCTCGGGGGTGTTATGGGGGTTGGAGCATGAAGGAGGAGGAAAATATAGATTTTTTGGGCATGTTTCATGGTTTGTACACAATTAGTGAAAACTGTGTGAAGCATTACAGTTACCCATGAAACCTTGGACATAGGATTGTGCATAGTTACTACATTGTTAATATTACCATGCAAAATTATGAGGAAACTGTGTGAAAGAGGGATTTTGGGATAGTAGCTTTCGCATGGTTTGTGCATGGTTTGGAAAAACATGCAGGTAAATCATACAACCCAGTATAGTTGAGAAATTTACAAAAATTCCATTATAGGATTGTTAACCCCAACTCAAGATTTCCTCATTTCTTCCCCCTTTCTATCCTAGTGATGAGGATGAGCTCCTAAGAGCTTCCATGGGTGATTCTACCTCATCTCTAGGTCATTTGTAGTGTCGTTAGTTGCGAATTTAAGATATTGGTAATTCTAATCTCCTCCTTCCTTCCTTTTCTTAATTAGAGTTTTCATCTTTCTCACATCTACTTCTAAAGATAAAGAACCCTCTTTTTCTAGTGAAATTTAGGTTTAGGCATCACGGGTTGGTTGAATTAGGATATAAGGCTTTGATTGAGGGAGCGTTCATCAACATATCCAAGGTAGGTGTTTTATAAGTTATATACCATTGTTTTGTTTGACATTTGTGCTTACTGAGGTTTATTTCCCGGTTACCACTTATTGTGTTGTTGATACATTGATGATATTTGGTATAATGAATTTCTAAATGATGAATGGAAACCCTCATGGTCCCCATGGGACACATAGAAAATTACTTGACCTTAATAGGGCCACCCATGGGGTGCGTCGATACTTTTCAAACTTAGAAGTTAGCTAAAGTATGAGCAAGGTTGTAATGTGACAATGTAGAGCCTTGATAAGCATGTCGACATTTTTAATGGGAGTGAGAATGAATTATTGGAATTGTGCCTATTCTTAGTAATGGCTTAAGGGATTGTTTCTCATGGTAATAATGTTGGGTTAAATTAGTTAAATGGGGATTGTGCCTTGTGGCTAATGAATTATGTTGAAACCCCTCAGAGGGTTAGTGTATATGAAATATTGAACATGTGTGAATGGTAATGTATTGTGAATTAAGGAATTTGGTTAACGTGATGTGAAGTGGGTAAGAGAATTGGGCTAATGGGTTATGTATTGTAAAATGGAATTGTGAATGGGCTATGTCATAACATTAATTCCCATGCTGATTATTGTAAATCCCGATTGTTATATGTATTGGTTGTTTTGGTTGGGATATGGATAAGTGTGGTGAATGGATAAATTATAATGTGAACATGGATTTGTGGTGGGACAAAATAATAATTATACTCCCACAGGTAAGGTTGGACTGATTCTCTAACCTACTGAGGAATGCACGGGTTGGGGAGTTGGACTGAAGCTCTATGCCCCCAATGGTTGTATTCAATGAAAATACATGGACTGAGTCTCCATGTTATGTGTAGTGATCACTTGATATGCTCATCCCTATTAATATAAGGACTTAACTTGATCTTTTATATGGAATGATAAATTCCATGAATATTGCGTGAATAAGGTAAATGCCTAACCCATGGATTACACGTTGATAATGAGCTAAATAATGATAAGATGTAAATAATGAACTTGGAACAATGATCATAATAGTAATAAAAATATATAGATTCGTAACTAGTGGCCTTGTATTGTCATTCACTTACATTACATTCATTTTACTTACATGCACTATCTATTTATACTGGATATTTTGTAGACACCGTTGGTAGTGGCCTAATAAGTTGCACTCACACCCTGCTCAAGCCTCCATTGGGAACTCATGTAGATTTCATGCTTGCAAGATAGGACAAGGGAAAGGGCCTTATAATAGGTATTTGTGTTATACATGGGACATTCATGGATGTGGTTCCCAACTTGATGTTAGAACTATTTTGTGGATTCTGTTGTTTGTATTTATTTTGGGTTTCTGTTCACTTGACATTGTAGCATGACATAATATATTTACTATTGGTTGTAGTTTTTACCCCTTTGAGAAATGTTTGTTTTGATTTTTTATTGATTATATCATGTTATATCTATCGTTTATATGTTTCCTACTGTGGATTACATTGGTATGAGGGTATAGTCTCCCCATGTTACTAATCTAGACCCTTGCTATTAGTCGGTAACCTCTGACATATGAGGAGTCATTCTTGAGGTCATGTGATTACCCATCTCGGGGCACCAATTTAGTGGATCCCAGGCCAGGGATGTTACATGTTTAGTTAGTGTTTTAGAATCAATCCTGCTAGGGGGAACCTATCCTCCGCCCAACCGATCCTCCTAGCATACTAGACCTTATACTCCCAACCTAGTCACCAAGGATTCCCTTTTTGTTCTCAATTCCATCTTCTGTCTCATATGAACCACCACTTACCCACACACACACACACAACAATATAACACATAAGAAAACCCACCATTTTCCAATGGAAAAACCTCTTTTTAACCTAATCCCACACCAAAATATTTTGAAAATATAGTTTTCACTTCACACACAATTCATAGTAAACATTTAGGAAGAACCTCAAGAACACTAAAACCACCCAAAAATGCTAAAGCATGTAATCACCTTCCATAAGCTTAGAAACATCATGAATCTGTTGGAAAACCATAGCCACACCAAAAATAGACCCTATAGATAAAATAACATACCATAAAAATATATATTTAACCCAAAGAAACAATGTTCAACACACATAAGGGTAAATAATTAGCGGTAGAAAGGAAAATAAAAAGAAGGAAGAAGGAACCAAGGATAAGGGATAAAAAGATAAACGAAAGAGCTTACTTGAAGTTTATTTTAGATTATATACTAAAACCTACCAATATTTATAGCCAAATTATGAGGAAGGGGAGATTTTGAGGTGACCAGTGTTGAGAATATGGAATGGGTCGAATTAGGAGTGGATTGGGGTTAAAATCTGTAAAGGGTAGCTTAGGAAATTCAACATTTTTTAAGTTTTTGGAAAAGTTGCATGGTTTAGCCGCATGGTTTTCAAAACTATTTGAAAGTTGTATGACACCTCCCTCCAAAGGAAAACAATCTCCCATGGCCTCCTAGGAAAGCATGCATGCCTATAGGGTTAGTCGTGTGCCACATACAGACTCACCAGTCTTGTCACATAGTTACATGCATCCCCGTGTATGGGTCATGCACCTTGGAAAGTGCCACTATCCATGGTGAAAAATATTCCCTAGGTTGATGCACAATTCCTACTAACCATGTGCTAAACATGTTCCTGCTACTTTATGGTCCAAAAACTCCATTTTTCACAAAAAAAAACCTTATAAGGTGATCCAATAGAGTAAAAACTGAAATACAAGAGAAAAGTAACTCAAAATAAAATCACAGAGATGACTTATAGGTAGTATAGTGAAGAGACTATACCTTATTTACTAGATTGAAAAATATATAAGAAAATAAAATAGATAAAACATCTCAAAAAATATAAATATACATCAAGTACTATTTAACCATATCTTGTCACATAATATAACATATACTACTACATATTGTGTGATTTTCAATGCTCGATTTTATCAGCACTTAAAAACATGATAACAAAGGAGTAAATTTCTCTACTGTAGAAAAAAAATACTAAAAAATATAACATTAATTAGTTCTAAAAAATCACTGATAAAATGGTACATTTTCTTAGTGCTTTTTTGTGTTGATAAAGGTTCTACTTTAGCAGTTCTTTTACAGCACTGATAAAATATTTACCTTTAGTGGCATGAAAAAAGAAATGTTAAATGTAAAAGTGAATAATGTAGATTATATATACATATTTATATATTTTTATATAATATTTTTATGACAATAAATATATATATTTATACTATATAAATAGTATTTAAATATATTTTATTAAAATATTAATATCAATCTTATTTTCATATATATATATATATATATAATTATCAAATTCATATTCATCAATAATTTTTTTAATAGAATATTTATATACTTTAATTATAGAATTTTTATATATAAATAATATATATATGATATATTTATATTTTGTTTAAAATATTATATATATATATGAATATTTTAATTTAAATATGTGATTGGTATTTGAATTTATATATTGATATTCATATTAAAAACTATAAAATATTCGTACATGTATCTGTTTGTAAATGTTTTCAAGTGTATTTATGTGTATGTATATATGTGTGTGTGTATGTTTGTGTGTGTATGTGTGTGCTTTTGTGTGTGTGGATGTAGATGCATGTGTGTGTATGTGTATTTGTATGTGTATTTGTATGTGTATGTTTATGTGTGTTTATTTATAAGAAAAATTTATATGTGTATGAATATGAAAACATGTTTATATGGCATGTATGTATTTATATTTTCAGTGTATGTATTCATATGTATGTGTATGTATGCACATGTAAGTAATTGTATACGTGTGTATGTGTACATATGTGTGTAAATGTACCTATATGTGCATTTATATGGATGTATGTATGTGTATGTGTATGTGTATATGTATGTGTATGTGTATGTGTATGTGTAGGTGTATGTGTATGTGTATGTGTAGGTGTATGTGTATGTGTATGTGTATGTGTATGTGTATGTGTACGTGTACGCGTATGCGTATGCGTATGTGTATGTGTATGTGCATGTGTTTGTGTATGTGTATGTGTTTGTGTATGTGTATGTGTATGTGTATGTGTATGTGTACGTTTATGTTTATGTATGTTTATGTATATGAACAGATGTATGTAATTGGATGTCATTTTAAATAAACATGTCTTATTTAAATTAATTTTATATTAGTAAATAATCTGTTCTTGTTTAATTTAATTTAATCATTATTTGTTTATGTAGTTAATTATCTTACTATATTAAATTCATTTTTAATATGTGAAAATTAAATATTATTTAACTAATTTTTCTTATTATTTCTTAATTAATCAAATCATCTGATCATACTTATATTAATTTATTCTTTCTGAATATATGTGTGTATTTAATTTAATTTAATTTATTTTAATAATTAATATTTTTTATAGCAGGTATTAATTTATTTTTAATAATTTTGTTATTTATATAATGAATTTTATCTATTTATCCTTTTTCATTTGTTATGTGTCTATAGTTCACTTAATTAATGTCACGAATTCACTTTTTTAAATATTTTTTAAATTTAATCAATTATATTAATTTATTTTTAATCTTTTTTTCATTTAATATTATTTATTATATAATATTAATTATTATTATTTAATATGTTTTTGAATATATTCATTTTTAAATATTTATTTATATTTATTTATTTAATCTATTTTAATATTCTTAATATGTTTATAATTTACATGATTAATATTAATTCAATTTTATTTATTAAGTAGAAATAGTTTGGAAATGTTTTAAATTTATTTAACTTCATTTTTTATTATTTTTAACATTTTTGTACATGTTTACAAATTATGTACTCTATCTTATTAATTAATCATATTTATTTTCAAATTATAATATGTTTTTAATTAATATGATTTATATTTATTCAATTTTACTTTTTATGTTGTAATATTTTTAAAATGTTTGTAATTTATATAATTAATTTATTAGAACTTATTTTTAATATATTCATTTTTGTACCTGGTTACAATTAATAAGAGGACCAGTTTAGGATATGCCTAACACTAAGAGGTGGGGTGAATCAGTGTTGGGGACTTTTTAAACCAATTTCTTCTTTTTATCCTTGTACCTCTTGACCTATTAGGATCTTGATTCTCTTATTCTCGTTTTCCTATCGCATGAAATAATATGAAAGCAGTAAAAATATGCACACGATATTTTTACAAGGTTCACCACTAAAAAAGAGTAGCTACGTCCTTACCACGCATGGGGATGACTAGTGCATGGATTCTCCACAATAATGTGATATGATGTTACAATGGAGTGTCTAGGAAAACAATCATCTAGCCAGTGTGAGTCCTTACACTTTGGAGGGGGTGGGAAAAAATCCTCTTCCCTGGACTGGTGATAGCCTAGTCCAACTTGCAGCATCTAACTGGTTCTTTTTACTACCTATGAAGTCATTCTTCTTCCTTCTTGAAAAGGTATGTTCTGCTCTTGATCTATTTCAGTGCTCTTCACATGATCACTTGCAAAGCAGTAGGCAAGCAATTCTCTTCTTTCTTTCTCTTCTTCTCTAGTGTCAAAACTAACTGCACTATTTCTTCTTCTTTCTTCTTCTTAGTGAAACAATTGACTGCACTAATCTTCTTCTTGCTTTAGCTAGAATCACATACACCAATGTGATTATTTAAACCCAGAAGATCCTCTCACATAGCATCATCTGGATTAAACTAACCTGAATAATTGTCAGGCTTCAGTTGGCCATACTCTATTCTTCTTATGCTTCGCTTCTTTCTCTTTGACACACTATAATAAGGAATAGTATTGCAGTGTCTTAATCTCTTTTTTCAGTTCTCAATACTAACATAGGAGTGTATCGGTATACTAACTTCTTCCTTTTTGTAGATATGAATTTAGTTTCACATCTTGTTCTTCTTCACTTCGCAAAGAACAATGAGAGTGTTAAACACCAGTTGTGTGAGTGTGGTTCTACTTCTCTTTGTGATACCGAATGGTTCACAATACTTCCTTATTTGAAAAGTCACTTAGAGAGTGCTATGCACATGTCTAAGGCATACAGGACCCCAATATTTCACGCACCCCCTTTTGGGCAACTTTCGAGCAACAATAATGACTTATGCACAACATTCAACTTTTATCATGGAAGACCTCTTGCGCGCAACTTCAATCTTGTGCACTGCTTTCTTCTTGCATACAATTATCCTTTCTTGTGTGCAACTCTTAATTATTTCATGCAACTCCCTTTAGGAATATTTCTTATGCACTTCAAATCTCTGATTTCATCTATATGTTGGGCATACTTTATAGAAGGGGGTCACCTCTTATTTATAGACCTCTTCGACCCCTGCACGCAAAAACCCTAACGTGTCGCGCAAGATCCTGATGCATCACGCAATACCCCATTTTATGTCACATTGGGCACGTGAGTATCTTTCACGGAAACCTCATCTTTCATGTACTTCTTTGAATCTTTCGTACACTTCATGCCTTTACCATTTTTGACGTTTGGACCTCAAAACATGCCTCGTGCACAAAACCCCATTTTACGTCACCTTTGGCGCGTCAGTCTCTTTCGTGCCAACCTCTCATTCTGTGCACTTATTGAATCTTTCATGTTCTTCCTTCCTTTTACATTTTTTAATGTTTGGACCTCGAATCAAGCCTTGCACGCAAGATTCCAAACTACCTTCAATCTCACGCGCAAAAACCAATCTTGCGTGCAAAACCCAATATTTTGCGCAAGCCTCTCCATTTCCAGACTTTGATGTTCGGATCATGGAAATCAACTTGCATGCAACATACCAAGACAGCTTCATACCTGCACGCATCATAATTTTCTGAAATCACATTTCTCTATCTCCCTATTTTCTGGCCCAAAAATTTGGCAAACACTGGGAAACAGTGCCACCTTAAAATCTACTTCTGTAAGAACACCAATGATGCTTCATTCTCATCTGGCATATTCAACACACAACTACTTTCATCACGAACCATATTTATCATTATATATATTATTTGATTGAACACCTTTAGCATCGTCAGATTCTCAATAGAAATTACTACTAATACCCTCTCTTCCACTATCATCTTTCATTCCAATCGAAACTAAATATGACTAGCATCACCTTTTACTCTCCCTTTCCATCATAATTATTGCATAACAATTTCTCCTAACTTATGATATTTTTGAAATACATATCATTAAAGCATCGTCTGATTTTATGTATATTCTATTTAGAGTATGAATTCCAAAGTACTTCTTCATCTGTACTTCAAATCCTCAATTCCTTTTGGATTGTTGATTCCAAAAAAACTCCAATCATCTCTCTTCATCGAAAAGTGAAGGCTTGAGGCTTCTACAAACACCATAAATGTTATAGACAATGTATCACCTTTGATACATGTATTTTGAACTTTTAAGCACAGTGCAACGGTCGTCTTATTTCAATGAAATGTGTAATGCATGACCATCTTAGAATTCCAAGCCCTTCCACACTCTCTCTTCTTCTTCAACCATCATTATCTACTTCATGCAGATCATTTGATTCTTTTCTTCAAGTAAGATCTTGCATGGTTCTCATGCAATCTTGAAGCATTACATGGTCTTGTTCAAATCCTCATTCTTCTTCAATCATCCTTTGATGGATGATACTTCACCATTCTTCATTGTTGTAAACAATGTATCACCATTGACACAAGTTCTTTGAACTTATGATAAGTTCAACAATTTTCTGAATTCACTTCATGGATAATTAACCAAGCATGACATCCAATGATATGATTACATAACAATTCTCTAGGAATCCTCACTTCAGCTGATCTCCATTAACTTTGGAATCCTTCATCATCTCTTTCTTCATTTTGACCAGCATTGACAACTACTGACAACAAATAAAATTTTCATACACAAAGTGGTCCCAAATATTAGTGTAATTAATCTTATGAATTCATTTTTTTAAAATATTTTTATCTATTAATTCTTCTTTATTAATTTTTATGATTCTTTTAGTTAATATTATTTTTTAATTTTTAATATTTTTTAATTATATGTATTGATATTCATTTTAATATATATTCATTTTTAATTTAATAAATAATTTATATAATTAATAAAACTTATCCATTTTTAAAAAAATTTGAAGTCTATTCATTTTGAATTATTCAATTTCACTCATTTTTAATGTCCATGAATTTAATATTATATACTAATTAATAATGTTAATTATTATTATTATTTTTTGATTTATATATTATTTATATATGTTTTTTGGATAATTTTTTATTTTATTTTAAATAGTTTTTATTGTTGGTTAAAATCTCCTGAAATATATATGTTTTATCAGTGCCGATAAAAACTATATTTATAACTGCTAAAATTATAGTACTGATATAGATATACCTTAATCAACATTATATTTAACATTAACAAATATAGGTTTCATTAGAACTCATTATTTTAGTGATAATAGAATTCATTTTTATCAGTTCTCTTTGGAAATCGATAATAAAACCCTTCCCAATTGTAAACATTAAACCTTAATAGAACCTAACTTCTTCATATCATCCAAGCTCTCATAGAACTCAACCTCTACCATTGCTCCCTCTCAAACTTCTTAGTTGAATTAACCCTCTCAGAACCCATTTTATGTGATTTTTTTATACTTTTATATATTTGATCTTGCACTATCTCACCATTTTTAGTTTATTTTTCCCTATATACCATACCACCCACATTCTCCTACCGTAGTGTCTTGACCTAGCCTAAACGACCGAGACCATGATCTTTTAAATTACCCTGGTTTGATGGTTGTAATTCCTTCATGTTTTTTTTGTTTTAAAATTATTTCCCAATGGTTTGGATACTCATGTTTTCATGTTTTTAATTGTTCAAGTTTAAAAATGGATGTTTTTTTGTTTTTCTTCACAAATTTCAACCTTAAGGGTTTGGATACTCATGTATGTGATCATGTTATTTTCTAATTTTTTTTATAAAATAGTATTTTTTGAATAATATGATCATTAATATGGAAGTATACTGCCAAAATAAATTTTCTTATAATGCAATGATCTTTATAAAAATGATAATTTTCTCTATGAATGTTGATACTAATAATTTTTCAATATATAATTCATCTCAAACGAAGTACATAAAAGTTTCTTAGATTCAATAGGTATTTCATATGCGACTTTGATTACATAATGTAGTGTCTAGTGGAAATTATAATTCATAATACTCCTCAAAAAATAAGTTTGATAGTTATAGTAATCAATAATCAATAAATTATTAAGAAATTTTTTTTAAAAAATATAATGTTTTATGTTTGGTCATCGAAAACATCATTATCCATCACAATCTCATCATATCTGATAATAATTAATATTTTTTAGGGAACATAGTTGATATTGATGATTTTTAGTAGATGAAAATTTAATTATATTCTTTGTAGCTTTATAAATATCATAAATTCACTTCCTAAAATGATTTCCACCACTATAAAAAAATATTTATGCACATTAGTCGACTCTTATTATCTTATAAAAATAACTTCATGTAGCTTAAATGATTCTTTAAGAATGTGTTTTTGGGGTTATAAGATCATAATTTCTATGTATTTATTTATTTTGTGAAATATAAATATCAGTGAATCAAATAGGTTGGATATGAATCTAAACTGGATGAATTCTAATCTTATGAAAATCGAGTATGATGATGGGGGAAATATTTCACCAAGTTTTCAAAAGATCATGCGTATGACCATTCTGAAATCCTTGGTCCATTTTAATTCTCTAGTGGGGAAAGAAGAACACTTAATTTTTCATATAATAAATAAAAGTTGTAAATATTGGACGAAATATGGGAAACAACTGAAGGTGTATAGCGATAGGGATAACATTGTGTTTTATGGATCATCAGATATGATTATAGGTGTGAACAATGAGGAAGACCGTATTGAGGATCTGTTCACATGTGTTAACAATGATGAAGATCATATTGAGGAAATGACAATGAGATTTTAATATGAACTTTTTGATTATCGAAAAAATATTTATTAGTAAAATAGTTTACTAAATATGCCATTAAATGTTTGTTATAATAAATATAAAACATTTTAATCCATACTAAAGTTATAAAATGTAAAATCTAGAAATCAATGGAGTGACACTATATTTACTAAAATACTTTCTATCTTGAATGATATGCTTCCCGAAGATAATAAGATTCCCTGTTAAACATATGATTCTAAAAAATGATAAATTCAATGGGTATGATCTCTAAAAGACTACATTCATATTTAGATGATTGTATACTTCTTCAAATGAACCATTAATCACTTAAAATATTCCCAAACTGTGGTGTGTCTTAATAAAAGAATGACTAATGAAGTACTTAAAAAGTTGTATGCTACACTCAAATCATTCTATGGTTTATGAGCCTATATGGATGTGAGGAAACTACATGGAAATTGACATAGAAAACAGACACATGAAATCAAAATGGGAAACTAATTCACCCATTAGACTCTCATAAGTGGAAGAAAATTGATCGTGGGTATCAAAAATTTAGAAACGATTTGAGAAACCTTCACAGTGCACTATCTATAGATGGAGTGATTTTTTTGGTTTACAATGTAGGACTAATAATACATGGATATTTATGTTGGTAAATTGTAACTTTCCACCACGGTTATGCATGAATTGAAAATACATTTTTTTGTATCTATTTATATCAGGACCAAAATAGTCAGGTAATTATATTGATGTTTATTTAGATTGTTTGGTCAAATTTTTTAAATTCATGTGGGATTATAGTGTTACATTGTATGATGCTTATAGAAATTAAGATTTCACATTCGGATAAATATTGTATGAGATGATCAATAACATCCTTTCTTATGGAAATTTTTTCAGATATTTCATTAAAGGAACTCAAGTGTGTACCATTTTCGAATAAGGTACACACTTAGTTAGGTTGAAACATTCATCAAAGATTTTATGTCATTGACACCATATATTTAAACCCCAATGATATAAATATAAATTTTTGAGGATACCATTCTTTGGTAATTTTTGAATAATTTATATCACCGTTTACACTAATAGGTGATTAACTATTTGAAAAATTAAAATATATGGATGTTGATTTTGGTAATACTTCTTTGAAAACCTTATGAAAACTGATAAGGAATAGTTGTTTTAATGAATTACCATACTATAAATGCTTGTATGTTAGTCATTTTATTCATTTCATGCATGTGGAATAAATATGTGTGATAGTGTCATTGGAACATTACTAAATGAACCTAGAAAACAAATGATAGAATTGGGTCTAGGTTAGACATGATTAACAAGGGTATATGGAAATATTTGGCACTAGTAAATGGTAGAAGATGACTTTTTCTCCATCCAACCACTTTTACTATTTCCAGTAAAGAAAGAAATCAGTTTTGAAAATTCTTGAATGATGTAAAGGTTCTAGAGGGGTATTCATCAAATATTTTGAATATCATGACAATAACTGATTTAATGTTAAAGAGGCCAAAATCACATGAATGTCATGTTTTGATAAAATATCTAATTATTATATATTTACCAATCAATTTTCCTAAGAATTTATATCATCCATTAACCATGTTCAATTTTTATTCAAAGCTAAATGTATTAAAGTTATAGACCTGATAAAATTTCCAACTATGGAAAAGGAAATTTCTAATATATTATGAAAATTGGAGATGTGCTTACCACCATAATTTTTTGATATGATGGCCCAATTAATGGTTCACTTGTATATAGATATTTTTATATCTGGTATATAATAGTCCTAGAATTTTACACATATTATTACATGCATTTATGCATACTTAATGAGGAAATATAAACCAAGGATCATAAATTCTAGTGTCTTTAAATGATTAGGTACATAAATAGAAATAATGAAGGAAAAATAAAAACAATTTTTATTTAATATTAATAAATATGTACTAACTTTCTTTTAGATCTAACATCTACATAGGATAACTTCGGGAATACATGAACAAAATGGAAGAACAAAAAATCCCATTAAGGGAATAAACATTGGAATAAAGCCTACCACAATGGTTAGAAGGCATAACATGATGACCTAAAAAGGCAAGGAATAGGAATACACATAAAGAATAATTACATATATAACATTGGATCATGTAATCATGGTATCATAGGAATGTGGAAGAAATATAAAATATGACATAAACATTATTCAAGGCTAACTACCAAGACTATTACACATGTCAGACAAAGTCCCACAAGGGAATTAGGTTCACTCTCTACCCTAACAAGATGTCTCATGTGACTAAACATACTCAGTAAATTATAGCACTATCTATGTGCACCCATTATAACATGTTCATGAATATGTGTTTCACATGAAGAATCAAGAATAAGGGTTACCCATGAAAATAATTGAGTATCATAATCATTTTAAGGCATAATAAAAAAGAATATCATAATGGTGACCATGAAAAAATGGATATAAATCATACTTGGACATTAATAAGGTAAAATAGACATAGATCATGATAATTTAGGTATAAATTAAGTAAAATCATGTAAAACTAGTGTATAATAAACATTATAAATGAACCATTTTAGTGTGGTTTAAAGAAAATATTAAATAGAATTTAAATTGGGAATGGTATAATCATTTTTAAATAACTAGAAATGAACCAAGATATATATTCATGAAAAAATAATTTACTTTAGAAGAATAATGGGTCCTAAAATAGATTATGGATGGTACTTGAAAATGTATAAGAAATTGGGATGTTCCCATTAATCAAGTTTTCTTATTGGGAGGAATTGAGTTGTAGGACATATAAAAAATGTATTTCCCCGTCAAATAAGAATGAATGGATCTGGATACATAAGTTATTAACATATACGCAAAATATTTAAGAATTTTATTATAATAATTTATATTTACATTGGTGTAAGAGAGAGAATTCATAAACCAAAGGTAATATATAGGTTTGGAGAGAATTCATTACCTTATGACTGAAAGTGTTATGAACTTGTACTTAACCCCCTAAATAATGAAGTTATATTCATTAATAATTTAATTAAAAATTTATTATACATGTATTTTATTTATAAATATTTTATTATTTTAATTTATGTCATTTTGATGAGTTATAAGATTAAATTTCATCGTTTGGGAGTGTCTTTTTCCTTTGTTTTCATGATTAGTTCACTTATATATATGTATTGAAGTTAATATAAAATGATAATAATTCTCCAAAATTGAAATTATATGTTATTATTGAACTTATAAAAGTTTTAAATGGTCTTATATATCATTTTTATATATTATAAGGATGATTCATTAGATAAAACATTAATAAAAATGATTTAATTTATTTAGGCTATTTTTATGGCCATCAAGAACTTATATCATTTTATTTAATTTCATGATTATAAATTGGTTCTATAAAATTATATGGTATATAATATGTTTAAAAAAATCTTATTTATCCATAATTATGGTTTTATAACCAGTCTTTGAAGGAGAAAATAAAAACATGTCATCCATGAGGATAGTAAATCGACACATCAAAAATGATGTTTTCATTTTTAGAATAAAAGGAAGAGGAGAAGAGGATTGATAAAAAATATTCCATTAAAACAACTAAATTCTATTTTATATAAAATAATATAGTTATAATATCACTTGGATTAGTAGAGGTGAGGTGAGGATAATAAAAGAAAAGGAAATTGATAATAAATTAAAATAAAATGAAAGAGGATTTTACCTCTTGAACTTCTTCTCCATGAGATCCTCTTTAGGGAAATTGGTTTGGGTATTTTATTGAGACCAAAGGATTATAGAAATGGGTGAGGAACTTAGGGAGAGTATTGGGTATAATTTTTAAAATAATCAAGGCTTGTAATTTGTGAGGAGAAGAGGTGGTGAGAGGTGGTATTTATAGGGGGGATAGTGGTATTTTTTATTATTATATTCATTATTTTATTATTTTGGCTCAAGGATATAAATATTTTTGAAACTTATCACTAAATATATTAAACAATTAAAGAGATTTTTATATTATGGTGCTTACATCATCCATACTTCAACAATGACTAAAAAATCATGTTTTTTCTAATATTGTAAATTATCGCAATTCAATATTCACAAAAATAATAATCTATTTTAGAAAAAAAAACCCCAAAATCACCCTAACCATTTTTAAACCTTTAGAATTAAAAAATGGATCCCATTTTATGAAAATAAATTTCTAAATATGAGAAATTTAATTTTTAATTAAAATCATCATTTATTTGAAAAATGCTGATTTTAAAATTAAAACTGATTTTATGACATTTTGAAATATTAATTAAAGTATCATAAAATTATATTATAATCATAAAAAAAAATATTAATTTATAAATTTTTTTTATGAAAATAAATTTTCTTTTAAATCATTATATTAATAATAAAATTGTAAATAAACAGTTACATTTCAAAAAATACCAACACTTAATTTATCATTTTAAAAATATTTATTTACTAATAATATGATATAATTATATTATATTTTTATTTGTATGATTCCTTAATTTTATTTATAATTTCATGGGTTAGATTACTATTCTATTGGACACATTACTATTCTTAATGATCACATTACTATTCCAACATTCAAGTTGTAATTGCATTGGTATAGGTTATTTTACCACTTATTTCATTCTTAATTTATGAAAATAATGTTTTCACAAGGTTCCTTATGTGATATATGTGTGTTATACTGTATAAAATAATTATAATAAGGGAGACTCATTGATAAAATTGTGGCTTGTTACATTATTTCCCTTTATGAAATTTCACCCTTGAATTTTTTTTAACAAACTAAGGTGAAAATAGGTGAGGGTACCTCTCCTTCATCACTTCCTCTGCACTAATGGAATTATAGATATTTGCGATGGCCTATTTGCAATGGGATCCCGTCATAAATAGGCTATAGCGACAAGGATCCGTCGCAAATAGCTCGTTGCAGAAAACGGCGTCGCAAATACATTTTTTTGCGATGGGCCCATCGCAAAAAATGGTATTTGGGACGAGAAACTTTTCCATCACAAATAAGCATCTGATTATATACATTATATATCAATAAACCTTTTGTGACGGTCCCATCGCAAATACTATTTGCGATGGGAAACTTACCTGTTTCAAATAACCATCTGATTATATACATTATATATATATAAACATTTTGCGACGGGTCTGTCGCAAATAGTATTTACGATGACCCCACCATCCCATCGCAAATATTAATAATAAAAAATTATATTTAGATTATTTGCGATGGGATCCCGTCGCAAAAAGGTCTTGTCACAAATACTAAACATAATAAAGAAATTAATAAAATTATTATTAATGAAAAAATTATATTATTATTGTTAAAATAATAAAATAATATTATTATTAGTAAAATAAACAGACATTAAAAAATATATTACTAAAACTATATATTTAATTAAATTATGATTAATAAGAAATTAATATTAATATTATTAAAATAATAAAATAATAAAAAATTATTAAAATTCTCGATATTTACAAAAAAATATAAAAAAATCATAATATATAATTATTATTAGTAAAATAAACAAATATTAAAAAATATAATACTAATAATAAATAATAAAGTATTAAAAATAAAAAAAAATTATTTTATCCAATATTTGCACCAATATAAAAGACAGAAACTGTAAATAGTTCATATTACTACAAATATTAAATTCAAATGTTTTTAAAATAAATAAATCATTGGGGGGGTCGCCTTCTAGAGGAGGTGGAGGAGGTGGAAGAGATGGCGGAGAAAACTCCATCCCTAAACTACGAGTCAGATGACGCATGTACTCCATCTGATCGTGATGCTGTTGTTGTCGTTGCTGCTCCCATCAACGTATCTCCTCCTCGTGCCGATGCTACTGTTGCTACTGTCGCCGACACATCTTTTCATGCTGCTTCTACAAACTCTCTATTAGCTTAGCATGAGTTCACAACTGCTCCTAATACTGTGAGGTAGAAGATGATGCCTCTCCAAGATCTCCTCTTGAGCTAGACGCTGACATTGTAGAAGTACCATAATAAGTACCAGAAGTCAAATGAGAGTCGATACCAACTACTTGGCCCTTCTCAAAGCCTAACTGAGTCGCCTGCATCCATGCTGCCTCATCGAAATGGTGGGCACTAGTCTGCTCAGTTATCTCATCCTTACTCTCAGCCTGTGTCTGAGAGGTCGCATCCTCATTGATAAAACACTATTTTATTGAATATTTTATTGATAATAAATGATATAATTTCCTCACATTTTGTTAAATATGTTTATTTATAAAATATTTGGGATTTGATCATTCATTTGAAAATTTGGTGAAAATTCCAGTTTTACCCTTAATAGTGCACTGTGGTATTTCAAATATAAGTATTTTTATATTTATTATTTGAATTTTAAATTTTTTAACAGTGTTCCTAACGTAATTATCTACAACCTTTATTCAGGACACTAGATCAAAAGAATGCATTTTAATGGAGTAATTGGGCCATAAAGTCAAAGTTGGGCTGGACTCGTCAGAATGGATAAGCTTCTGTATTTCGGCCATAACTCCTATATATGGGCTTTTATGGAGCCCAAATTTGGGGAGGAGATAGAGGACCCATATCCAAACATTGTATCCTTCTGGAAGCCCGGCCAATTCACGCGTTTTGGTGGTCAAATGGGATGTACAATGTGCATTAAAATATTTGGCCGAATTTCCACATTCACACTTGAAACCACTTGTAACCTCTCCTTTCCTCCCCTCTATAAATTTGAGTTTTTCTCATTTTTAGGGGTTGGGACGTGCATTGGGAGATTGGAGGCAGAAGATAATTTGTTTCACCCAAATTCTCCAACCATTGTAAGAGGGGTAGCTCTTGAAGCAAGGATCCCCTCATCGAAGCCTCCTTCTCTTCTTCATTTTGTAATGTTTTCATTTGTGTAATAAACTTATTTGTTATTATTTTATTTCTTCTCTTTTCTTCTGTTTTGTTTAAATTTCTTCTTCTCTTAATCTTCCTCTTTTTGCTGGAATTCTTGAGTAGAAGCGTTATTGGGTTATACCCATTATAAACCTTTTCACATGCAAAACGCTTCTACGATGATTACGCCACCCATGAAAGAGTAGTCTTTTAGTAATATATCTATCTTCTTCCCTCTTTATTTAATTATTTTGAATCATTGAGATACTGTAATTCACTTAATATGATCCATGAATTTTGTTTTTTAAATTACAAGAAACTAAGAAAACAATTGAACAATTAACACAAAAACACGCGAGGTCGGGATTTTGTGTAAATTGTGAGAGTGCGATCTTAATCTGTAATACAAGACCCCACAGGATAAATGTGTAGAGTTCAAATATAATCCCTAAACACAATTTATCCTCATTTCTAGAATGGATATGAGCCTTAATTTACCACTGACCATAAGCTAATCTTAGAACATCAATCCAAGCAGGGTGCTGCGATTGCATGTTCCGAAGTTAGCCTAGGGTTAAATTCACATCATCTTCGTGGTAGAGTTAATTCTCGTAGGGTTCGGGATTTAAAAAATTAAGGGATCATAAGTGAATGTTAATTTACATGATAATGATTAATAATAAAGTGAAGAGGTAGAGTTAGATCAATTACACCTTTTAAATAGATTTCTAAAAAAACATCTTCTTGTTGTGTCATTTTAATCAAAATTCATTTCAAAACTAAAAACGAAAAAAAATTATACAATCTTCTTCCAGCAAACTTCTTCTAGATTCATAAACTAAAACAAACCCCAATCCTTTAAAATAGTGCTTTTATTCTATTCTATTTTATTTTATTTTTTTATAATACCTCTAATAAGTTGTTAAATTCACTTCCTCCTTTGAGAGACGACCTTGGTCATCCACTCTGCTGCACCTAAGTACCCCAAATCACACTAATCATTTGAGGGCGCCCACGACAGCGCTCTTTCAAATTGGTGCTGTTTCCAGGGAGGCAAGTAATTATTTCAACCAATTAGAGGTATTTATTTTATTTTACATTTTATTCTCTTCCTCTCTTCTTTCTTCCTTCTTTACCCAATCTGATTTTTCTTCTTCTTATTTTATTTTCTTCTACTTCTTTTTGGACCATCAACTCAAACTTCTCATTTTTATTTTACTATGGTCCACATTCTTTTTTTCATTTTTATTTGAACTATGACACGAACTAATCTTGAAGATCTCTTAGATCTTGACCCTGAGATTGAACGTAGCCTTAGGGCTCGAATCAGAAATTCTCAGTCTACGGGAAGTTTCAATATTCAACCAGTTGGTGAATTCCTCTCTTCTGGAAACATTGAAATTGGAAGCTATTCAAATTCAAACATAAAAGAGGAACCAATGTCTGAAAACAATGGAAATGAGCTTAATAGAACCATTCGAGAATTGGCTGCAGCAGATATTAACTATCAACCAAATTGTATTGCATACCCAAATCTCGAATCAGACTTTGAGTTAAAATCTAGATTAATTCACCTTCTTCTAAAGTTTCATGGATTATCTGGTGAGGATCCCAATAAACACCTTAAGGAATTTAATGTGGTTTGCTCAACCCTAAAACCTAGAATTGTTTCTGAAGATCAAATCAAATTAAGAGCATTCCCATTTTCACTTGACGGAGCTGCAAAGGATTGGATGTATTATTTACAACCTGAAGATGTAACATGTTGGAACGATTTGAAACATCTTTTCTTGCAGAGATTTTTTCTAGCATCAAGGACCACATCCATTCAAAAGGAGATATCAGGGATCAAGAAAGCTCAAGGAGAGTCAATGTACGAGTACTGGGAGCAATTCAAGAAGTTGTGTGCAAGCTGCCCACATCACCAAATCAGTGAGCAACTCCTCATCCAATACTTTTACGAAGGACTCACACCCATGGAGAGGAGCATGGTGGATGCCACAGCTGGAGGAGCATTGGTGGACAAGACACCAGCAGCCGCACGTGCATTGATCGACAAGATGGCTCAAAACTCCCAACAATTCGGTGATAGAGGTACACCACATGTTCGAGGAGTACATCAAGTAAGCCCTTCTTCTCTTGAAAGTCATTTGATTGATACTAAGTTAGAAGAATTGAAAACTATGGTGAGGCAGATTGCATTGGCTCAAAAGACATCCCAACCCCCTTCTTCAAGGCCATGTGGCATTTGCACTGAGACAAGCCACCCAACTGACTGTTGCCCACAACTACAAGAGACATAAGATTGTGCAGCAGTGTTCCCTGCGAGACCATTTCAGCAGCAACAACAACAACCATATCCCCAAAAGAAGTTTGATACATTATATAACCAAGGGTGGAAAGATCAACCGGACATGAGGTATGGCTCTGGACAACAACAAAGGCCCCCTTTTCAACCAAACTTCCAGCAGCCTCCGCCTTACCAGCAGGGTTTCCAATAACCCCAAAGGAGATTTGAAGCCCAAGAATCAGCAAGTCAGCAACAAGGGAATCCTCCACAAAAGGTAGATTCTAATACTGATGATCTTTTGAAGCAAATTGTTCTTAATCAACAGAATGATCTGAAGAGTCAAAGTTCAGAGCTGAGGGAGTTGAAGACTCAAATGAGCCAGATTGCCACCGCCCTCCATGAACTTGTAAGTAAGAATTCTAGAAATCTATCTTCCCAACCCACTCCAAATCCAAAGGGGAATGTTAGTTCCATCACATTGAGAAGTGGGAAGCAAATGAATGATACATTTGTACCTACCATTCCACCGGGATTCACCTCAACTCCAGAGAAGCCACATTCCAAACCAACTGATGAGAAATCCAAGGAGAAATATAAAGGTAAGAAAAATATTGATGATGTTCCTCCTAAACCCCTTCCTTTTCCAAACAGGGTTGTTCAAACCAAGAATATGGCTGAAGAAGCAATGCAAAAGGAGGTTTTGGACACATTCAAGCGTGTGGAGATCAACATTCCTCTACTTGAAGCCATTAAGCAAATTTCAAGGTATGAGAAATTCTTAAAAGAACTTTGTACCAATCGAAGAGGGATCAAGGGAAATGAGAGGATCAACCTTGGAAGGAATGTCTCAGTACTCATTACACCAACTCTAGAAATGCCAACAAAGTGCAAGGATCCAGGGACATTCACCATCCCATGTACCATAGGGGAGTTGTACTTCTCTGATGCTCTTTGTGATTTGGGATCTTCCATAAATGTGATGCCTCACTCTGTATTCTCTTACTTCAGGTTGGTGAGTTGAAGCCGACAAGAGTAGTGGTGCAGTTGGCGAATAGAGCTACGACATATCCAGCAGGAGTTCTTGAGGATGTACTTGTTCGGTTAAGAGACATGATCTTTCCAGCAGACTTCTATGTGCTTAACATGGAGGATGATCAGGTAAGTTCTCATGCCCCCATTATCTTAGGTAGTCCCTTCCTCAAGACTACAAAAACTATTATAAAAGTCAATAAGGGTACACTTTCCATGGAGTTTGGAGATGAAGTTGTGATATTTAATGTTTTGGATTCCATGAAGTACCCCTCAGAGGACCATTCTGCTTTTGTTATCTCCCATTTTGAATCACCAAATAAAAACTCCATAGAATTTGATTGTCCTATGCTTAGAGAGATTATGAGTATTGGTTCGAGTTTGATGTCTAAGAGCACTTCCGCACATGTTGCTGATACACAATACTATCTTGGATTTGATTTTTATGTGGATTCATATTCTGATTTTGATCATGTTCACTCTGATTATGAAATGGATATTGAGTATGCTGATGGATTTGATGCTTTATTCTCTTATTTTGATGATGTATATTCTGATACCGATGCTCTTTGTGCACATGTTTCGGTTCCTTCAATGTCTCCATCCATACTACACCCTCCTTCATTAGAACTCAAGCCATTGCCACCAAATCTGAAATACTCATACTTGTTTAATGGTGAGAAATTACCTGTTATCATTGCTAACAATATCCCTTTTGAACATGAAGAAAAGATTTTGAATATTTTGAGGGAGAACATCAGGGCAATTGGGTGGACCTTGGCTAACATATCAGGTATTAGCCCCTCCATTTTCATGCATAGGATTCTCTTGGAGGATGGGGCTAAACCAGTGAGACAACCACAAAGGAGACTCAATCCCACCCTCTTGGAAGTTGTTAAAAAGGAAGTTGAGAAATTGCTCGAGGCAGGTATAATATTTCCCATTTCAGATTCTCAGTGGGTAAGTCCTATTCAGGTTGTTCCTAAGAAAAGTGGTGTTACTATTGTTAAAAATGAGAAAGATGAGTTAGTTCCAATGAGGGTACAAAATAGTTGGCGTGTTTGTATTGATTATAGGAAACTAAATCAGTCCACTCGCAAGGACCATTTCCCCCTCCCATTTATTGATCAAATGCTCGAGAGACTAGCTGTGAAAATACACTATTGTTTCTTGGATGGATTTTCTAGATATTTTCAGGTTCCTATAGCTCCAGAGGATCAGGAGAAGACTACATTCACCTGTCCCTTTGGCACATTTTCCTACCGGAGGATGCCATTTGGAATTTTCAACGCCCCAGGTACCTTCCAGAGATGCATGGTGAGTATTTTTTCTGATTTTATTGAGACCTGAATGGAGGTATTTATGGATGATTTTACAGTGTATGGATCCTCATTTGATGAATGTCTAAAGAGTTTGGGAAAGGTGTTGAATCATTGTATTGATAAGAATATGGTCCCGAACTTTTAAAAGTGTCATTTCATGGTAGAGAATGGCATTGTCTTAGGGCATGTGGTGTCAAAACATGGGATAGAGGTTGATAGATCTAAGGTAGATATTATTTCATCCTTACCCTATCCTTAATGTGTGCATGATGTTAGATCTTTCCTAGGGCATGCAGGATTTTATCGGTGCTTCATCAAAGATTTTAGTAAGATTTCTCTTCCTATGTCAAGATTACTTCAAAAGGATTCTGATTTTGTGTTTGATGTTTCTTGCTGGAATTCATTTGATGAGCTAAAACAACGTCTGACCACTCCACCTATCATACAACCCCCACGGTGGGAGATTCCTTTTGAGCTTATGTGTGACGCCTCCAACTTCGCGGTTGGAGCTGTCTTATCTCAGAGGGTGGAAGGACATTCACATGTGATTGACTATGCATCAAGGACATTGGATTCAGCCCAATCAAACTACACAACCACGGAAAAGGAGTTTCTTGCTGTCATATTTGCTTTAGATAAATTCCGTTCATATTTATTGGGCTCTAAAGTAGTTGTTTTTTCTGACCATGCAGCTTTGAGGTACTTCCTAAAGAAGCCAGATTCAAAGCCACGACTTATCCGTTGGATGCTCCTTCTTCAAGAGTTTGACCTTGAGATAAAGGACAAGAAGGGGTCAGAGAATTTGGTGGCAGACCACATGAGTAGGCTTACTCACACACTAGAGGATGACACCTTGGATCAGGTACCACTTCGGGACACTTTCCCTGATGAGCATCTCTATACCATCTCAGGTACGCATCCTTGGTATGCTGATTTAGTTAACTACTTTATTGCTTCTGAAGTCCCTGCAAATTTAACGAAACATCAAGTCCAAAAATTAAAGAGTGAGTCAAGATTTTATGTTTGGGATGACCCATACTTATGGCGCATGTGTAGTGACCAAGTCATTAGGAGGTGTGTTCCCGATCATGAGTTTGAGTCTGTTTTGCATTTCTGTCATACACTTGCTTGTGGTGGGCACTTTGGACCCCAACGGACAGCTAGGAAAGTTTTGGACTCTGGATTATATTGGCCTAGCTTGTTCCATGATGCCCATTTGTTTTGTAAGTCATGCTCTCGTTGCCAATACACTGGGAACATTTCTAGGAGACATGAGATGCCCCAACAACCCATACTATTTTGTGAGATTTTTGATGTATGGGGCATCGACTTTATGGGTCCTTTTCCTAGTTCATTTGGATTTTTTTATATTTTGGTTGCTATTGATTATGTGAGTAAATGGGTGGAGGCCAAGGCCACCAGGACTGACGATTCTCATGTTGTTGTGGACTTTGTCAAAGCACATATTTTTTGCAGGTTTGGAGTACCAAAGGCCATCATCAGTGACCAAGGGACACACTTTTGCAATAGGAATTTTGCTTCCCTCCTTCGAAAGTATGGGGTGACACACAAAACATCAACACCATACCACCCCCAAACAAATGGACAGGATGAGGTTTCAAATCGTGAGTTCAAACAAATCTTGGAGAAAACTGTGCAGCCAAATAGGAAGGATTGGAGCAAGCGCTTGGATGATGCATTGTGGGATTATAGGACAGCATACAAGACCCCCATTGGTATGTCCCCATTTCGGATTGTTTTTGGGAAAGCGTGTCATCTCCCCGTGGAAGTCGAGCATCGGGCATATTGGGCTATAAAGAAATGCAACATGGATTTGGCCCAAGCTGGAATTCAAAGGAAGTTGCAAATTCAAGAGCTTGAGGAGATTCAACTGTCATCATATGAGAACTCAAGGCTCTATAAGGAAAGATCAAAACAAGCTCATGACAAAATGATCCAACAAAGGGAGTTTCATGTTGGAGAGAAAGTCCTTCTCTATAGTTCACGACTGAAGTTGAAGCCTGGTAAGTTGCGTTCCAGGTGGTTAGGTCCTTATATTGCGTCTAATGTGTTTCCTTATGGTGCAGTGGATATCACAGAAGAGGACACTGGAAGGAGCTTTACAGTCAATGGGCAACGTTTGAAGAGATACATTGAGGTACATTCTACTGATACAGTGGATTTTATCACACTGCATGACCCCAACATCACTTGATCACATCAGGCTGTTCCCAACCCTTTCACTTTTATATTATTTGTCATATTTAAAAATTCTGCATTTCATGTTCATATATCATATCAAGGGTTCACATTGAGGAAAATGCAATATTTTAAGTGTGGGGGAGGGAACCTTTTAGTTTAGTAATTTTGATTGTTTTCCTGTTAAAAAAAACCAAAAAAAAATTGCATGTTTTTCAAAAAAAAATGTGTGTTTTTCAGATTTTGTGTGTTTATTTTACAATTTTCTGTGTTTTTTGAAGCATTTTGAGCTAAAATGATTCTCATCACCATTTTTAAATCAATATCAATAATTGAAACAGTTTGCCCCTTAAAACTAAGCTTAAATGAATGCTGAAATGACTTTGTTTCAAGTTCAAATATTTAGTAATTTCATGAAAAGTACGCTGAATTTTGAATTACATGCCAATCTCACTGTCTTTATATTTGAAATCACTTTCCTGTGAGGATTCTAAACCATTATTTTCATATTCTTTACATTCACCTCACTTCCTGAGAGAACCAAACCATACTTGATTTAACCAGAATTTGATCTATTCCTGTGAAAACTTGAGGGTTTGAGGTACTTATGTTTAAATGATTGAGGCATTTGTTTGGTATTAAAGCCCCCATTTCAAAGAATTATTTTTTTATAATGGCCTACCTTGAATATTTAATCCTTTTATCCCTTATAAGCCATGCAAATTTTGTTAGGTTAGCCACATTACAAGCCAATTTTCCCTATCCAACCAACTCTTGAAGTGAAATTGCATAATCTAGTTGAGCTTAAGTGTGGGGGAAGTTGTCTTGGGTTTTGCCACCACATTCTGTGATACTTTGGGTAGAAAATTAAATTCTGAAGAGATGTGTTTTCTGCTAAAGAAATTCATTATATTGAAAGCTGTGCCTTTTCTAGAGCTTTCATGACAAGTGAAGCTGTGCCTTTTCTGGAGCTTCTAATTGAGGTGGAAAGTTTTTCCCATCTGGAGCTTTCAATAAAATCATGTTTGAGAAGATTGACATTTTTTATGCTGAAATGATGAATGGTGTAAACCTTTCATGACTTTTCATGATGATGGAGCTGAATTGATACTATGGGGATTGAATAGAAGACCATATTTAAGTGAAAATTAGATTAATGCAATTTTTTGCTTCAAAAGAGTCAAGCCCTCCTCATTCAGCCTCAGAGTTTTTCACATCTTAATCCTACCAACCGAAAGCCACAGAACAACCCTGAAAAGTCCTCATGATAAAAATATGTCCTTGACTCACATCGGGTAGCGATGTAGGAATATATCAAGCCTATGGTGACCCTTGTATGAGTTTGGATGAGAAAGACATTGCAAAAAAAATTGATATTTGAGTGATGAGAGAAAATTCAAGCGAGGTAAGTGTTTTGTGCATGTGCGGATAAATGAAGTGTAAATATATTGAATGATATAAATGGAGAACTTGAAATAAGGTTTTTTATGAGGAATTATATCTTTTGATTCTTGGTGTGAAATTGATTGATCTTAAGGATATGTGTTTTAAAATTGGTTTTGATTTGATATTGATGTTTACTTGATATGAGGTTTTTCCCAGGTGTGCAAAAGGGTAAGTGTGGGGGAGTTGATAAAACACTATTTTATTGAATATTTTATTGATAATAAATGATATAATTTCCTCACATTTTGTTAAATATGTTTATTTATAAAATATTTGGGATTTGATCATTCATTTGAAAATTTGGTGAAAATTCCAGTTTTACCCTTAATAGTGCACTGTGGTATTTCGAATATAAATATTTTTATATTTATTATTTTAATTTGAAATTTTGTAAAAGTGTTCCTAACTTAATTATCTACAACTTTTATTCAGTACACTAGATCAAAAGAATTCATTTTAATGGAGTAATTGGGCCATAAAATTCAAAGCTGGGCTGGACTCGCCAGAATGGATAAGCTTCCGTATTTCGGAAATAACTCCTACATAGGGGCTTGTAGTCAGCCCCAATTTGGAGAGTAGATAGAGGAAACATATCCGAACATTTGATCATTCTGGAAGGCCGGCCAATTTATGCGTTTTTGTGGTCAAATGGGCGGTGAAATTGGCATTAAAATATTTGGCCGAATTTCCACATTCACACTTGAAACCACTTGTAACCTCTCCTCCCCTCCCCTCTATAAATTAGAGTTTTTCTCATTTGGAGGGGTTGGGACGTGCATTGGGAGATTGTAGGAAGAGGAGAATTTGTTTCACCCAAATTATCCAACCATTGTATGAGGGGTAGCTCTTGAAGCAAGGATCCCCTCATCGAAGCCTCCTTCTCTTCTTCATTTTGTAATGTTTTCATTTGTGTAATAAACTTCTTTGTTCTTCTTTTATTTCTTCTCTTTTCTTCTGATTTGTTTAAATTTCTTTTTCTATTAATCTTCCTATTTGGGCTGGAATTATTGAGTAGAAGCGTTATTGGGTTATACCCATTATAAACCTTTGCACATGGAAAACGCTTCTACGATGATTACGCCACCCATGGAAGAGTAGTCTTTTAGTAATCGATCTATCTTCTACCATCTTAATTTAATTATTTTGAATCATTGAGATAATGTAATTCACTTAATATGATTCATGAATTGTGTTTTTTAAATTACAAGAAACTAAGCAAGCAATTGAACAATTAACAAAAAAACACGCGTGGTCAGGATTTTGTGTAAATTGTGAGAGTGCGATCTTAATCGGTAATACAAGACCACACGAGATAAATTTGTAGAGTTTAAATATAATCCCTAAACACAATTCATCCTCATTTCCAGAATGGATATGAGCCTTAATTTACCACTGACCATAATCTAATCTTAGAACATCAATCCAAGTAGGGTGCTGCGATTTCATGTTCCGAAGTTAGCCTAGGGTTAAATTCACATCATCTTCGTGGTAGAGTTAATTCTCGTAGGGTTTGGGATTTAACAAATTAAGGGATCATAATTAAGTGAATGTTAATTTACATGATAATTATTAATAATAAAGTGAAGAGGTAGAGTTAGATCGATTACGCCTTTTAAATAGATTTCTAAAAAAACATCTTCTTGTTGTGTCATTTTAATCGAAATTCATTTCAAAACTAAAAAAAATTATACAATCTTCTTCCAGAAAACTTCTTCTAGATTCATAAACTACAAAAAACCCCAATCCTTTAAAGTAGTGCTTTTATTCTATTCTATTTTATTTTATTTTTTTTAGAATACCTCTAATAAGTTGTTAAATTCACTTCCTCCTTTGAGAGACGACCTTGGTCAACCACTCTGCTGCACCTAAGTACCCCAAATCACACTAATCATTTGAGGGCGCCCACGACAGCACTCTTTCACTCATATGACTCCTTAAATTCCAATTTGAAATTAAAATTGTGAAAATATTATATGAAGTTAATTGTCAAACTGAAAAAATAATAATACTAACCACAATCTGACACTGGATATCACCTCTAATCTCTCCAGTGGTTGGATCACTGTACATCCTCTGATAAACGTCGAACTTTGTAATATCGGGATGCTCGAATTCATACATAAATATAAAAATAAACTGTTTATATTTAAAGTTATATAAAATATTTAAAAAATATACTTTCTAGATACTCTCTTTGAGTACTCAATGTACAACTACCAGCTCAATGTGTCACCTCCTATCTCCTCCGATTCTGTCATCCCACTGTAGATCTTCTCTGAAATCTACCACCCAACCAGTGTAAACATTATCCATCTCAAACATGAGATGAAATGTACTCTGGTCAGTGGGCTCTATATGACACATAAAATTCAGTCACTCTTGCTTTCTTAATGGTTGTTCTTCTCAAATTGTACAAAAACTGACGGAAACGGTCACACATAGACACCTGTCATGCCGTGTGGATAGCGTCATGCATGATATCATCAATGGGATACCATAAACCCTAAAAATAATTTATAATATCAAGTTATTAATAAAATAAATTACAAAAAAATATTCTTTATTTACATACCAGCCAATGATCGAACATGTCGTGCCACACATCAATGAGAGTCTGTTCCCATGTGATCCATGGTTGAGAAAAAGAATTGCGCAAGATAGTGCTCCCCTGCCCAATAGCTACATGTGAAAAACTATAAAAAAGTAATAAATAATCAAACAATTAGTATATATATAAATAAATTAATGAAAGATAACTAAAATATATAGGTTACCATACCTCAAAGTGCGTGGATCGAATCCAAGACGTGGATGTTGCTCGGGGATAGGGTTAGGAATAATCAATCGCGCAAGACCGAGCCCCCTCCACGTACCCCCTGAACTGCCCGTAGGATGAGGGTTAGATGATCCAAAATCCCCCTCATCCAAAGGTAGATCAGCCTCCTACAACTCGCAAAATATATCAGGATCCATCTGAAACAAAAAAAAATGATTTTTGTTAGCATATAGTTGAAAATAATTATTATATATAGATATATTTTAGTTATGATTATAATCAGCATTTAACTGTGTCAATGTCCATATTTATTCTCATCTTCGTAGCTTTCCATGTCAATTTCTTCATCTTCCTCCTCAGTATCATCAATTTCCATATGAGTTTTAGTTTAATCATCTCTTGTTATTTAAAATTCATTTTTAACATCATTAATATCTTTGTCATCATTGATCCTTAATTGTATGATATCATCATCGATATTCACATCTCTTTGTGAAGAAGATGGATTTTGAGCAGTCTGTTGAAAAATTTCAATTCCTTCCACTTCTGTGGAACCACATTTAGTTTGAGTAAACTGATATTCTTGAGATTTCATTTTTATTATGCTCCACCAATCACTCAAGTCTCTTGAAGTAGTATAGTACTTTGTGTAATAAATTTGATATGCCTGTTGAGCCTGTAAAAATGGTTCATTTACTACAAGAAGACTTTTATATTTAATATTGACGATTCCATGAGTCGGATGAAAACACAAGCCTCTCTCAGTATCCAACCAATGAAATTTAAACATCGTTATATAATTCTGTCCTAGATAACACAACTCAATAATTTCATCCAAAATCCCATAAAAGTCAACTTCAGTTTCTCTGTGATGTGATCCTATCAAGAAAACTCCACTATTCATTTTTTTTTGATTCCCCATATGCATGTGTTTGAATTCAAAAACCATTCACTACATATTAATTATAATATTTAACCATTTTGGATGGTGGGTTACTCAATATACAGAGTCTCTTATCAATTTTATCAGCTTGTTGAGACACCTGACAATTTGTAAAAAAAATTATCAACATGATAAATAATAAACGGAATTGATATTAAACCATCAATAATTTATGTTACTAGTTTTTGAAACCATTGAGAATTTTTTTTTGTCTGTGTTCTTTAAGAGCAGCTGCTGTAATTTTTGGAAGTTGTTTCCTGGTATGATTATCATATAACATAAAAATAAAATAAGTTTACATACTTCAAAATAAATTATAGAATAAGTGATAGAAGCACTCATAGAAAAATTTATGTCATTTCTTCATAGTTAAGCAGAACATATGTATGAGCTATGTGATGTTCATCATCTGAAATCCACTGTTCATGAATTCCACCTAAACCAAGATTTGTATGATTAAAAACTGGTAATTGATTTTCCATTTCTTCATTAAAATTCCCCTCATTTCGACCCATGATATTTTGTTTTGAGGGATATTGCGATTCAAAATAACGAGATCAGAAAAAAAAGGAATTCCTCTTGCAAATAAGATTCAGCAATTGAGCCTTCAACTAATGATTTGTTACATAATTTTTTCTTCAATTTATGCATGAATCTCTTGAATGGGTATATCCATTGAAATTGTACAATACCTCCATATTTAGCATCATGTGGAAAATGTAATATCAGATGTTCCATTGAGTCAAAGAAAGCCAGAAAAAATATTTTTTCCAGTTTACATATAATTACAACAACATCTTCTTTCAGTTTTCTTAGGACATTATAGTCTGTCGTCACTTCATAAATGTCTCAAAAAAAATATGATATGTCTTTTATCGAATCTTAAATCATATAATCCAACAAACCTCTGAATCCAATAAGAATAATTCTTTATATTATAACATGACAATCATGACTTTTAATCCGCTAATATAACCATTTTTAACACATCTACCCAAATTGAAAGCACAACCATATGGAAGTCTTAAATTTGAAATCCATTGACAAAATAATAAGTGACTCTTTTTGGACAGTGTATAAGCTTCTTTTGGCTTCATTAACCTCTGTGATATGACATTTTCAGATAGTTCAAGTTTTGGTTGCCTACAAATTTGGGCAAGATCTAATCGTGCCTTTATAGTATCTTTTGTCTTACCTGGTGTATCCAAAAATGTATGAAATAAATTATCAAAACAGTTCTTCTCAATAAGGATGACATCCAAAATGTGGTGGACCAACAAATCAGACCAATATGGAAGATCCCAAAAAATTCTTCATTTTATCCAATTATGTTTTTTCCCAAAGACATCAATTTTTTTTTGGTTTATTGTTGGCCCAAATGTGATGGGAGGTAATGAAAATATAACTGATTTTCCTAAGATTGTCTTTGGAGGTTCATCCCTTTCAATTGTACCTCTTCTAAAATGAGATTTGTTCCTCCGAAAAGGATGATCGGTGGGATGAAATCTGCGGTGATAGTCATAATAGAAAGGTTTTTTCCATTGACGAGCATAAAGGTGTTGTTGTCTTTCATACAATAAGGACATGATTTTGGACCATGTTTACTCCAGCCAGATAACATTCCATATGCTGAAAAGTCATTAATCGTCCACATCAATGCAACTTTTAATATGAAATTTTGTTTCGCAGCAACATCATATGTACTAACACCATCACTCAACAATGCATTTAACTCATCAATCAATGGATTCAAATAAACAACAATATTATTTTTTAGATGTCCTGGGATTAATAGAGTCAAAAAGATATAGGGATCCTTCATCAACATCTATTGAGGTAAATTGTACGGAGTTATAAAGACAGGCCAACCCAAATACTGACTACCATAAGAACCAAACAGACATAAACTGTCAGTAGAAAGACTCAATCACATCTTTCGGGCTTCTAAATAAAAAGATGGATGAATACGGTCAAAATGTTTCCATGAATCACCATAAGATGGATGATTCAAGCTTTTATCTATTGAAATCTTTCTTTTGTTCCATGACATCACTGATGCTATGTTCTGAGACATAAATTAATGCTGCAACCTGGGTGTAATGGGGAAATATCTCAACTGTTTTACTAGAATCGATCCATACTTCCCCGGTTGTGCTTCTTTATACCATGATTTTCCACATGTGGGACAACTATCCAATGACTCATTTTCACTAGAATATAAGATGCAATCATTTGGACATGCATGAATCTTCTGATAACTAAGGCCCAGATTACGAACCGGCCTCTTACTCTCATAGTAATTTGCAGGCAACACATTTCCTTTAGGTAACAGTGTTTTAACCAAAGAAAATACCTGATCAAAACATTTTTTTGACATTATATTATCTGATTTAATAGCCATAAATTTTGAAACCACTTATGATTTTCTTATCTTGAAACTAGGATATAATGCATCCTCAACAGACCTCAACAACTCTTACAATTTCGATGGTGCCAACTCAGGAGTTAAATCACTATCATCTTGAGTTTCAGTTTGTTGAACAGATGGACTTGCAACATCATGTACTAAATTTTGAAACTGTGATGGATTCAGAATCAAGATACTAGTATCTTCTCTGGAACTGCATTCACCAAGTTGATACCCAAAAAAATAATCTCATTGAAAACCAAACTATAAGAGATGTCCCCCAACCTTGTAAAATGTTTCAAATGTTCTCATAGCACATTTTTTACAAGGACACTTAATTGTACCTTCTGAAACATATTATGGTTTTGATGATGCAAATGATAAGAAAGATTCAACCCCCTTAATATATACAGGATTTAAACCAGAACCATTTGGATTTCTACGTTGATTTATCAAAGTGAGATCATCTAATAATGACTGATGTTGATTTCCTTGTTCCATATTTTTCTACAAAATATAAATCATCACTATTTTTGAATAATTTGAAATTATAAAAACACTATCTAAAAAAAAAGATAAATAATTATAACTACTTATTAAAAATTACCATTAAATTTAGTTGACACAATTTCCAGTGGATTGACGGCTACTCTTTTGTCTGACGGCTAATTTAGTTGCATCTTTATCACACTGAAATCACAATGATAAATCTTCTCAGAGGTATGCTTATTCATTCTCATGCATACAATAATGTATAATCGTACCTTCAACAAGTTTCTTCATTTTGATTTTAGTGTGAGAAATATGCAAGTAAATGAGCCGTCAGACAAAAGATCCCCATTTTCATCGATGAATCATCTTCTTGCAACTATCATCACCTGAAAACATTATAAAAAATGTGGTCCTATGAATGTATATTCAAACTCGTGCATACGAGATTGGATATGCATACGTAGAAGCATACTTTCCATAATTTTTTGAGTCAGTGAAAGTTGAAAGCATAAGAGTCATCGAGCAAAACGAGTGTCATCAATCCACTGGAAATTGTTCCAAGTTATTATAAGTTATTATAATTTATTCATATTTATTCCTATTAATTATTATTTATTCCTATTTATTCTTATTTATTCCTAATTACTCTTGTTAATTCATAATTACTTCTTTTAGTTTATAATTACTCCTGTTAATTCCTTATTACTCCTGTTAACTCCTAATTACTCTTTTTAACTACTAATTACTTCTGTAAACTCCTAATTACTCCTGTTAACTCCTAATTACTCCTATTAACTCCTAATTACTCTTGTTAACTCTTAAGTACTCCAGTTAACTCCTAATTACTCATGTTAAATCCTAATTACTCATGTTAACTCTTAATTACTCTTGTTAACTCCTAAATACTCCTATTAATTCCTAATTACTCCTGTTAACTCCCAATTACTCCTGTTTACTTCTAATTACTTCTATTTACTTCTAATTACTCCTGTTTACTCCTAATTATTCCTCATTATTTCTAATTATTCCTAATTATTGCTATTTATTGCTATTTATTTTTAATTATTCCTATTTATTATTAATTATTTCTATTTATTTCTATTTATTCTTATTTATTACTAATTATTCCTATTTATTACTATTTATTTCTAATTATTACCATTTATTACTAATTATTCCTATTTATTACTAATTATTACAATTTATTACTATTTATTTATAATTATTCCTATTTATTACTAATTATTCCTATTTATTACTAATTATTACTATTTATTAATATTTATTTCTAATTATTCCTATTTATTTCTAATTATTCCTATTTATTACTAATTATTCCTAATTACTACTAATTATTCCTAATTATTGCTAATTAATCCTAATTATTTCTAATTATTTCTATTTATTATTATTTATTCCTATTTATTATTAATTACTCATATTTATTATTAATTATTTCTATTTATTGTTATTTATTCCTATTCATTACTAATTACTTCTATTTATTACTATTTATTGCTAATTATTCTTATTTATTACTAATAATTCTTATTTATTACTAATTATTACTAATTATTACCATTTATTTCTAATTATTCCTATTTATTACAAATTATTCCTATTTATTTCTAATTATTCCTATTTATTACTAATTATTCCTATTTATTAGTATTTATTATTATTTATTCCTATTTATTACTAATTATTTCTATTTATTACTATATATTTCTAATTATTACTATTTATTTCTAATTATTCCTATTTATTACTAATTATAAATATTTATTCACAATTATTTCTAATTATTCCTAATTATTCCTAATTATTCTTAATTATTACTAATTATTCCTAATTATTCCTAATTATTCCTATTTATTCCTAATTATTACTAATTATTCCTATTTATTACTAATTATTCCTATTTATTACTAATTATTCCTATTTATTACTAATTATTCCTATATATTACTAATTATTCATATTTATTACTAATTATTTATATTTATTACTAATTATTCCTAATTATTATTATTTATTATTATTTATTCATATTTATTATTAATTATTCCTATTTATTATTAATTATTCCTATTTATTACTATTTTTCTATTTATTCCTATTTATTCCTATTTATTCCTATTTATTCCTATTTATTCATATTTATTCCTATTTATTTCTATTTATTTCTTATTATTAGCATTTATTACTATTTATTAGTATTTATTAGTATTAATTACAGTTTAGTCCAATTTATTACTATTTAGTCCTAATTACTACTAATTACTACTAATTACTACTAATTACTACTAATTACTACTAATTACTACTAATTACTTCTAATTAGTACTAATTAGTACTAATTATTAGTAATTACTACTAATTATTAATAATTATTACTAATTATTACTAATTATTCCTAATTATTCCTAATTATTCCTAATTATTACTATTTATTACTAATTATTCATAATTATTACTAATTATTACAAATTATTACTAATTATTACTATTTATTTTTAATTATTCCTAATTTTCCCTATTTATTACTAATTATTCCTATTTATTACTATTTATTCCTTTTTATTACTAATTATTCCTATTTATTACTAATTATTCCTATTTATTACTAATTATTCTTATTTGTTACTAATTATTCCTATTTATTATAATTTATTATAATTTATTCCTATTTATTAGTATTTATTTTTATTTATTCCTATTTATTATTATTTATTCCTATTTATTATTAATTATTCACTAATTATTTCTATTTATTACTCTTTATTCCTATTTATTTCTATTTATTTTTATTTATTATTATTTTATTCTAATTATTCCTAATTATTACAATTTATTTCTTATTATTTCTAACTATTACTAATTTTTACAAATTATTCCTATTTCTTGCTAATTGTACCTATTTATTTCTAATTATTCCTATTTATTGCTAATTATAAATATTTGTTCCTAATTATTTCTAATTATTCCTAATAATTACTAATTATTCCAATTTATTACTAACTATTCCTATTTATTACTAACTATTCCAATTTATTGGTAATTATTCATATTTATTACTAATTATTCCTATTTATTACTAATTATTCATATTTATTACTAATTCTTCTTATTTATTAAAAATTAGTACTAATAATTTCAATTTATTATTACAAATAAATACTATTAACAAAACAATTTAAATCTATTTAAATTAAAACTAATCAAAAATAATTAAAATTAACATAAAAAATGAAATAACTATTAAATAAAATAAAATATAAATACCTTTAAACTTGATCTTATATTGATGTAGACGGCTTCAAAACTTCTTCATAAAAAAACTTACTCAAACAAATTTTCACTCGGAAAATAGGGTTGAGGGAGAGAGAAAGCGAGAATTGAGAGGAGGATTTGAAAAAAAAAGATGGGGGTATATATAGGTTAGATTAGTAGCGACGAGACCTTTTGCGATGGGAATACCATCGCAACATGTCTTTATTTCGATGAGGTCTGTCGCAAATACCTTTGCCTGCATTAATTGCTGTTGGCGGTTAAAAGGGTATTTGCAACGAGCCCCGTCGCAAAAGGTACCCGCCGACACACGTTTTGCAACATGGCAACATCCCATCGCAAAAAACCCATTTTCCACTGCCGGGTATTTGTGACGGGTCCCATCGCAAATACCCTCTGAGCGATAAACTTTTTGCGATGGGGGAATTCCCCCGTCACAAATACCTCCGAGCGACGAAATATTTGCAACGAGAATATTCCTTCAATCACAAATAACCTTCTCGTGGTTTGGCGCACAAACCACGCCAAACCACGCATTACTTTTTGTGACGGGCCACCAAAACCCGTCGCAAATAATCTCTGGACTGGACTATTTGTGACGGGATTATTTCTTGTCGCAAATAACCCGTTGCAAAAGTTTGTTTTTCTCATAGTGTTGGTTCCCATGTTGCCTCTTCATACTTATGGTTCCTCTATAATACTTTGACCGGGTGAGTAGTTTTGGTGTGTAGAACGTTATCATTATGGTCCAAGATCTTCATCGCATCCTCTTCATATGAATGATCATTATCCTGTTGTATCACCTCCAGATTCAGTACATGTGAGGGATCTTGTATGTACTTCCTCAAGAGGGATACATGGAATACATCATGCACTTGAGACATGGTAGGTGGATGTGTTATTTGATAGGCCACAACTTCTACATAATCAAGATTATCGAAGGGGATAATATACCTAGGAATCAACTATCCTTTCATCATGAATCTCATGATCCTCTTCCAAGGGGATATGTGGAGGAATACCATGTATCCAACCTTAATCTCTAGGTCCTATCGATGATTGTTTGCAAAGACATTCTATTGAATTTGGGCTTCCTTGATGCGATGCTAAATGGTCTTCACCTTATCTACCATTTCTTCAACCATTTCATGTCCTATCAACATCCGTTCACTGAATTCATCCCAACATGCCAGTGTAATTCATCTTTTTTCATAAAGGGATTAATATGGAGCCATTAGGATGTTTTAGTGGAAAATATTGTTGTATTGGAACTCGACCAGAGGTAGATGTTGTTCATATCCTCATTTTAAATCCAAAGATCATGCTCTCAACAATACTTCTAGTGTTTTAATGGTTTTCTCATATTGGCCATCATTTTGAGGGTGATAAGCCATATAGAAGTTCCGCCTATTTTTAGAGCATGTTGGGGACTTTTCCATAACATGGAGGTGAATCTCATATCTGAATCTATTACAATAGATAGTGGTACTCCATGAATCCTCACCAATTATTTGATGGATATCTGTAAAATTTTATTTATTAGAAGTCCTCTATAGTTGCTATAAATTGAGTTGTATTTATAATATGATACACAACAACCCATATAAAATTGTTTCTTATATATTTATTTAGATGTCTGGTGGTAAATTCCATGGTGATGTTTTAACATTTCCACGTTGGTATAGGGAATGGTTGCATCATCCACTTATACTGTTGTCTTTCAGGCTTAACTTTCTGACATACGATAAACTTTGATGTATATTTAGTGATCTATTTCTTTATACTGTCCCAATAATAATGTCTTAGATATCTCGATACATATTTGTGCTCCTTGGGTGAATAGAGAAGTTTGATCTATATGCTTCATTTAGAAGATATTTCATTATCTCTACATTGGATGGTACACAAAATTATGAACCAAATCTCACAAGTCTTTCCTCATAAATTTTAAACTCTTAGGATTTCCCCTTTCTTATAGCTTCCACCTTTTTCTGAATTTCCTCATCATTTTGTTGAGCATCCTTTATTTTCTCAATATGGGATAATTGAGTAATAATTTTTGAAAGAACTGATGATGTTCCTCCCTTAATTATTCCAATTTCCATCCTTTGCAAATATATGAATATTGGATCCTTATTAATTCTCATCATTGATAATGTTACAGGATCTTTTCTACCCAGAGCATCTTCTAATTTATTTTTGTTACCAAGATGGTAGTGGATTGTGTAGTTATAATCCTTGATGAGTTCTAACCATCTTCACTGGTGCATATTAAGACTCTTATGTGTGAATATATATTTTAAGATCTTATAATCAATATACATATCATGTTTCTCCCTATAAAGATAATGTTTCCAGATTTTCAACGCAAAGATCATAACTGCCAACTCTAGATCTTTCATGGGATATTTTTACTCCTGAATTTTCAACTTCCTTGAGGTGTATGCTATCACTTTTTCATTTTGAATCAATACACAACCTATGAACTTATTTGAAGCATCATTGTAAACCATAATTTGTTCCCCACTTTTTGGAAGTGTGAGTACTGGGGTAGTGATAAGCCTATTTTTCAACTCTTTGAAGAAATATTCACATTCACTAGTCTACATAAACTTTTCTCCCTTATGATCCATCTTGGTTAGTGGGGTTGAAAAGAATGACAAGTTCTTCACAATTCGTCAATAATACCTAGTTAGACAAAGGAAACTATGGATATCCCTTATAGATGTTGGTTTGGGCCACTCTTTGATTACCTTGGTCTTGGAAGGGTCCATAGATATTCTATTACGGATTATAACATGCCCCAGGAATGAAACCTCCTCTATAAAAAACTCACATTTACTGTACTTTGAATATAGTTTCTCCATTCAAATTTTTTTTAGAACAATATTCATATTCCCCTTGTGTTTCTCCTTGATCATGGAGTATTTTAGAATATCATTAATAAAGACTACCAAATATTTTTTGAGGTTATCTCTAAAGACTATATTCATTAAATCCATTAAGATTGATGGAGAATTAGTGTTCCTGAAAGGCATCATTATAAACTCATAGTGTCCATGCCTCATTCCAAATGTATTCTTGGGAATATATTCCTTCCTCACCTTTACTTGGTGATATCCTAACCGGAGGTCCACCTTAGAGAGATAATTGGCCCCACATACCTCATCGAACAATTCATCTATCTGTGGAATATGATATTTATTCTTCATCATGATTTTTATGAGGTCATGATCATTGACCCATCCTTATTCTGGATGAAGAGTGCTGGAACACCCTACAGTGAAGCACTTAGGCATATAAAACCCCTATCTAGATTCTTTTGTAACTAATTCTTCAGTTCCTCCAACTAAATGGTGACCGTTATATAGGGTATCTTTAATATAGGTAGAGATCCAGGAATAAGTTCAATCAATAACTCAACCACTCAGTTATAAGGAAGATCAGAAAATTCTTTGGGTAATACATAAGTGGTGTCCCTCACAATGGGAATGTCTTCGATCATGAGCATCTCTATTTTCTAAATAATTTTATATATATATTCATGTTCATAAAGAAATAATATCTACATTTTAGACTATGATTCTAAATGATATTTATCCTCCTCCTTACACTTGTAGAGAATTAAAGGATGCTTTGGGAGGTGAAGAGTGATATCCCTTTCTCTACAATTGATGTTGTATTTGTACAGAGATATCCAATCTATTCCCAATATAGCATAAAACTCCACCAAAATAGGTAAAAAAATATTTTTTGGGAGGTTAAGTCCACAAATATTTGTCAAGAGGGAGTTATGTACTTTGGATGCAATAATTTCCCAATTTTTTATTCTCACAAATAACTCAACATCCATATTTTGAGGTGGTGGTTGAATAGTTATACTAGACTTTCAAGATATGAATGAATGCGTAGAACTAGAATCAAATAGTACATTTTTTATTATTGCATAAATAACTAGTATACCTATCCCCACATCATTTTCGGGCTCCACCTCACTGGTAATGATATAATAGCCCTTCCTTATTACCTTGGAGGTTGTTGTTGTTGATTGCCTCTATCAAATATTTCCTTATCTCAATAGATCACATAAATCCCACATTCCTTGCAGTTGAAACACTACACTATAGGATAGATTTTAATCTGAACCATCCTTTATTCTTCCATATTAGTATGATTATTCATATATGTGTGGAAATTATTATCTAGGTGACCATATTTTCTATATTTAAAGCATATTCTAGATCCTCTTTGGTAGTTCCCAGGATGCTTCTTCCAACACATTTTTCATGTGGGATGTTGGGTTTTCCATCCATCATGGAATTTATCTATTTATCATCCCATATTAAACTATCTTTTCTACTTTTTATCTATGGGCCCACGAGACCATTGGGAGTCTCTGATCTCTATTTCAACCTTATAGTCCCAATAGATAATATCCTCATATATGTCAAAGTCTTGGATCATGAAGTATTATTATAAACTCTAATATAGTTAACTAAAGATTTAATCCACTTTTCTTTTGGCGTTCTTGAAAAAGTCATAGGCGTATCGTGTAATCCTTGTAAAGTTTTCCTCGTACTCACCGATAGAATCGCATTCATTCTTCTTCAATTCATGGAACTCCCTTTCCACATTAAGATGGAGATTTTGGGGAATATATTTAATGAAAAATATTTTCTTGAATTCAACACAATCCATGGAATCATTTTCCTCTTTATACATTGTTATTTTGATTAGTTTCCACCACTAGTAAGCTTCTATATCAAATCTATAAACAACAAGAATGACTTTATGTTCTTCTAAGCATTAAAGGATAGATAATATCTTATCAATGGAGTTAATCCATTGTTTTGCGATTATGTGATCATAATATTCACAAAAAATGGGAGGCCTTTGTCACATAAATTATTCAACCACAACATTATATTTCTTATAAAAATAAGGGACTTCCACACGATTCATGTTATTATTCATAAATTGATCTAGTTGAGAAAATACTATCATGATATTTTGTGTACCTTTTTCCATCATATCTGGAATTTAATTAGGTAAATCATCACATTTCCTATCACATTGATTATTTTTATGAGTTATCCTATTTTCATCAATTAGCTAAAAAAAGGAAGCAAAATTAGAGGGATTTAATACATACTTAATAAATATATAAAAGGAAAAAAGTGAACATAGATGGAAAAAATTATAAATGGAAATTATATCATAACATGTGATTCCCTATGTATCAATCTATGTTATACATGGTGATAGAACAATCACTAGTGTACTTACTAAATTTTTATAATAATAATCCTAAAAAATAACTAGATCGCCCTCTGATACCAGCTATAATGTTCCTATCCTTTTACACATATTATTATATGACTTAAAGATTAATTAACCTTTAAATATAGATGAAGGACCGTAAAGTACTATATATTTGAAATATTAGGTACATAATTAGAAAATAGGAAAACAAAACAATAAAAAAAATTATATAATCTTCATAAAGTGCTCCTAAATTCCTTTTAACTCATACATCTTCATATAATAACATGGGTAATTAATAAACGAAAGGGATGAGATAAAAATCCCTGTAATGGAATAAACATAGGAATAAATCCTAGAACATGTGTTAGAAGGCGGAACATGATGAAAAATGGCATGGAACATGTATACACATAAGGAAGAATAACATGTAGAACATGGGATCATGTAATAATTATATCATAGGAATGTGGAAACAACATACAACATGATATAAACATGAGTCAAGGCTAATTACCAAGACTATTTCACATGGTAGAAAAAGTCTCATAAAGGAATTAGGTTCACTCCATATCCAAACATTACTTATCATGAGACTAAACATTACCCAATGCATTTTAGTTCTATCTGGCCACACCCATCATAACATGTTCATGAAAATGTGTTCCACATGAATAATCAAGCATAAGGGTTACCCATGGAAATAATTGGGTAAAAAAATCATGTCATAAGGCATAATAAAAAAGGATTATCATAATGGTTTTCATGAGAGAATGTATTTAAATAATACTTGAATATTATTAAGTTAAAATAGGAATATATAATGATAATCAATTTCAAAGTAAAGTGAAAACATGTAAAAATAACTATTTCACCCTGTGTAATGGGATTACATATCATGTAATACCCCGACGATGGTTTTTAAATGGGAAGAACATATGATATACTCTTTTCCACTCCTATCCATTTTTATTTATCTTGACCCAAATCCTTTCCCAGGTGACCTTGGATCCCTCCAACCCTTATGTGTTCCTTTGTTTTATGTTCTATTATCGTTGCGCTTATGGTGTGGATTCTCGGGTAAGAATTATCCTCATTATTTATCTTTCTTTATTTCTCCTCCTTTTATATTTCAATAGATTATCCTAAAATTGATGGTTTTATGCTCTATAATGTTTTATCTCATTTATAGGTTGCATTTCTAGGTCTTCTACACCTTCTTTCTCATTGATGGGTTCGGTTGTGAGTGTTGGTTTTCAGGAAAAAGGTAGGTGGTTCCATCCCATTTGAAAAAATTGATTAGACTTTAATTTTATGATTAATTTCAATTGTTGATTTAAATTCAATTTCTCAAACTTTAATTCAATTGATTTAGTTAAACCCAATTATAGTGAATTGGGATGTTTTAAATGGGTTTGGAATGAAAATTGGGAAAACACCAAATTCCATTGAATTGGGTTATGTTTGTGGAAATTGGTTGATTTAAATTGTTTAAATTAAAGTCTATATTTTATGGAAACTATTTCAATTATATTTTTGAATTTAAATTTGGAAATGAATTATGAAAAAGATGGAATTGGTTTTGAATTGATTTCAAAATTGTAAAAATGGCTTAAAAAGTTTTGATAGAAACCCTGTGGTTTTATCTTTTTAAACAGGAATGTTTCTGATTAAAACCTATTTTGGTTTCAAAATAGGAAATTGGAATTTTAAATGGGTGTAAAGAGATTGAATTTTATTTTAATCATTTTTAAAAAAATTACCCATCATTGATTGTAAGACCACATGAAAACCTTAGGTTGTTTGTGAGTTATTTGGACACACTCTACGATTATACAACATTCTAAATCATAAATGTTGCAGGCCACATCCCAGATGTGATAGTGACAAGTTTACTTTAGCCGCTTTCATATATATGTGTGTATAACCATATAATTGTGATAACTTATAGAGTGTGGAGTCCTATATCTTGAAAATTTTGTACTTATTTGGATGATGACCACGTTGCTCGCTTGTTTTATATTTGAGATATAAATATATTTCATTTTTTCTGAACTGATTTACATGCCTTCAAGATTTATATAAGCTATTTTATATAAATTCATTAGTTAATCAGTTGTTTTTGAAATATTCCATCACTTGTAAGCCTTTTCTTAAAGTATTTCCATCATTTGAACCATATATCATGATTTATATAAATATTCTTTAAAATGCCAAACCTATTTATTTTAAGCAATGAAAGAATTCATTTGGTTAATATATTATTAGAATATGTTATAGAATCGCAGATGAGACCCTACTAGAATTTTTAGATCACACCCTACTTGTGCCTTTGGGTGTTTTTATATTATTTCATTTTATCTTCAAGAAAGGGGAAAAGATCTCTTAGAGGTGGATCCAGCTATTGAACCTTGGACTTGGTGAGTTCTATCCTTAAGGAATTGAGTTATTCTTCCATTTTTTATTACTTGGGTTGTAGTACTTTGGGATTTAATTCCTTTTTTTATTCTAGTACATTACTCCCAATAGAGTTTCATTTATATGGATATTGACTTTCTTATCTTTCTTATGCTATATTTTGTGGAAAATTAATTCCAACTTGCATGTTGTATGATACCAGGTACTAGTTATAAAACTATGGGGATTGGGAATTCCCATCGAGCTATGTCAGGTCTAGATCAGTTATCCGGTTACCAGAGTACACAAGATGGTTTGTGACAAAGTGGTATCAAAGGAGGTCATTTAGATTTTGTCTTAAAGTCAGTATGTAGTTGATAAATCTTGTTGGGACATAGGAGGTAGTAGTGATTGAGTGTCGGCCCAGCTCTTACCACTATGAAACTTATTTGTCCAGTGTTGTTTAGGGGAATATGTCTTGTGGATTAGTTCTAGAATTTTCCCTATTTTGATTTATATAGAGTAAAATTGTAATCTTTTTTTCTATCGGTCAGTATCCTGTTTCTCTTATTGCTCAGTTTGTGTGTAAATTTGATGTCTTCTTTATTTTTTCCTGATGTTTTATAGCATCATGCCTCCCAAAATACATATGAATCTGATCCAGGAGGAATCTATTACAGAATCACAGTGATATAATTCTCAAGTGGACCCAAATATAGTTGAGGTGATTGTGAGAACTATCCAAGCTCCGAGACATGCACCACCTCCAGTCCCAATTTAGGCTCCATCTATATATAATTAGGGGTATATTCTTCAAAATCATTATCAAGTGTTCTTTAGGTAGAATATACCAGTTTTCAAAGGCCCCACTAATCATCAACATGATGAGGAATGGTTGGGAATGATAGAACATTTCTTTTATTTCTTGGAGACACTAGAAAATATCAAGATGAAATGTGCCACATTTGTGCTAGAAGGACAAATAAAGAGATGGTGGGACATTATGGAAAATAAAAAAAATGAAGGCATAGTGTGGAAAAACATCAAGGTTCTTTTCACCAACTAGTTATATACAGATTCAATGGTGTTGGATAAGGCTGTGGAGTTTTTAAAGCTTGATCAGGCTGACAAAACAGTGACTAAGTATTCAAATCACTTTTTTGATCTTATGGAGTTTGCACCTGAGAATGTATCTAATGAGAGGATGAAGGATCAATGGTTCAAGTTAATACTTTGGTCATATATCTATTCTTAGTTTTTCTTTCTAAACTACCCACTTATACTGATGTGTGAGATAGGGAGATAATGATTGAGATAAACCTGGCTGGAATGTTAGGGTTAACAAGAGTTACTTTTTCTACCAATGGAAATGTGGATTCCTTCAAGATAAAGTGAAATCATGATTATTCTCATGATATTTCTTGATGGAATGGTCAATAAAAACCTCATACAATTCTAGGAGGAAGTTCTTTTACTTTTTATTAGTGTGGGAATCCAGGACATTCTTATAGGGTTTGCACTGAGGCGTCCAAGAAATGTAGCTCCTAGAGACTTTCAGGACACTTACAGATATTATTCCATATCTTTTCTACTCCGCATAGTAGAATAGGATCATCAACTCCTCCTATAACTATGGGGATATCATATGTCTCATGTATAAATGGGTAACGACCATAGGTATCTAGAATGAAGCTACATCACATAGTGGAAGAGTCTCCAGAGGAAGAAGACACGGGTCCAACAAATGTGAGAGGTACCATTATTAAAGGTTCATCATTAAAGACTCCTCTATTTTATACTGGTGCATCTCATTCAATTATTTCAACCTATTTTTTCAATCTGATAAATATTCTTGTGGAGATTTTATCTTATGAAATGTATATTACTACACCCCTTGGAACAAAGAGAGTGCAGGGTCTCTGTAGTCTTGCTTTTTTCTTCTCTATGTTAGATGTCAAGCTAGCTTGGGATTTTCCGGTCCTTGGCACAAATCCTCTTGGAATCATTTTTGAAATGAATTTTATCATTTACAATAAATCCCATATTGATTTTTATCTTCAACGGGTCTACCTAACTATACCCAGTGGTTTTTCTATTGTCTTTTAAATATAATGGGACCCAAGGTCGAGTAGTGCTTAACATTATTATCTAGAGTTGGGTAAGGTAATATCAATGTCTTTTTTTGTTATGGAGCAGCAATATTTGAGGAGTGATCTCCCTCCGATTTTTTTAGTTTTCCAATGTGTTTCCTTTTTTATTTCTCTAGGTTTCCATCGGTAAGGGAGGTCGATTTTTCCATTAACTTAATTCCAAGTACTCAACCAGTTTCTATTCCCTCTTATCACATGGGTCTAGTAAAAATTAAAGAGTTGAAGTCCCAGTTGGATGATCTTCTTGATAAAGGCTTTATACGCCCAAGTGTGTCAACTTGGGTGGCACTAGTTCTCTTCACTAAGAAGGATGATGTTTCTCTTTTCTTATGTGTTGATTACCAAAATCTCAATCAAGTTAAAGTAAAGAACATGTACTCATTTCCCTGAATTGATGATCTGTTTGATCAATTGAAAGGGGAAAATATGATTTCAAAGGTCGGCCTTCTATCTGGTTACCATCAGTTTAGGATAATAGAATATGACATACAACCATTATGAATACCTTGTTATTCCCTTCGGTCTAAAAAATGCTCATATAGTTTTCATGGAATTAATAAATAGGATTTTACACAATTATCTGGATACCTATGTGGTAGTCTTTTTGAATGACATCCTCATTCACTTTAATTCTGAGGAGGATCATATGAATCATCTGAGAACAGTTTTGAGTTTGCTGAGAAATCACCATTTTTATGAAAAACTTTCAAAGTGTGATTTCTGCAATTAGGAAGTGAAACTATTGAGACACATGGTGTATGAATAGGTTATATTAGTTTATCCTAATATGGTTAACATTGTTATGATTTGGGATCAACCATAAAATATCTTCAATATTTAGAGCTTCTTGGGATTAGGTAGATATCATCGCCTGTTCGTGAAGGTATTCTCGAAGATGGATTCTTCGATGACTGCTCTTACTTGGAATGGAGTGAAGTTTTCTTGGAATGATAAATTTCAAAGTTATTTTTTTGATTTGAAACATATTTTTACTACTATGTTGGTGTTGACTCTTTCAATGGTCGGGCTGGGCATTGTGGCCATTAGTGATGCATCAGGTTCATTATTGGGATGTGTTCTTATACAAGGAGATAATTTAGTTTCTTATGGATCTCATCATATTAGGTCACATGAGAAGAATTATCCTACCCATGACCTTGAACTTGCAGTGGTGATTCATGCACTTAGAAGTTTGTGAAACTAGATTTTCCGAAAAAGTTTTACTTTGTATTCAGAATACAAAGTACTGATTTATATATTCTATAAATAATATTTTATCCACCTCCAGAGTCATTGGTTAGAGTACCTAAAATATATTTAATTTGACTTCGCCTACAACCTAGGTAAATGTAATTTCATTACAGATGCATTGATAAGGAAACTTCTAACCCTGGTAGTGAAATAATCTTCATAAGATTGTAATTTTATGTCTCTCTTTGCACAGTTTCATATTGGTGTCTAGAAGAAAGGGGTTGAAGTTTCATTATCCATTGTTCAGTTGAATTATTCTATTCTCAAAATGATTCTTCAGGATCAATATCTTGATTATGAATTTTGTAGCATTAGAGACTCTCTTTATGGTGGGGATACAATTTCCCAATGGTCTTTCTCCAGATTGGGTGTTCTAGGTAATCAAAATTGCTTTGTTAATCCATTATGAGAAAGGAAGTATGTGATGGGGGACTTTCATAATTACGAATGGGTTGTGAACCTAGGAACCAATAAGATGTTATATGACATGTGGTGGAATTTGTGGTGTCCAGGTATGATATGAGGCATTAATGAGTTTATTTCCCACTATTATACGTACTAATAGGTTATGTCCAAAAATAAAAAACCTCCAGGTTTACTTCATCCACTTCCAGTCCCTATTTAAAAGTGGGATGAAATATCAATGGATTTTATACTTGGGTTTTCTCATAACCATAGAAAGAAGAATGCAGTATGGGTTGGGATTGATAGGCTGACCAAGTTGAATCACTTCATACCCATCTATGATACAAACAAAGTTAAGGAGTTTGTAAATATCTATATGAAAGATATTGTTTTTTCCTAGAGTTAAATATTCTATAGTCTCTGATAGGGATTCTCAAATCACTTCTCACTTTTGGAGAGGCCTTTATGAGGTACTGGGATCTCAGGTATGTTTGAGCACATCCTACCATCCACAGTTGGATATCCAGAAAGAGAGTGCTATATATATTCTAGAGTATATGCTCTTCTTATGTGTTCTCGACTTTGGTGGGGCTTGGGATGATCATTTGGGGATGATTGAGTTTTCTTATAACAATAGTTATTAGTATGTGATCAGAATGAATCCTTTTAAGGCCTTGTACGGTCTTCCTTATAAATATATGTTTTGTTGGTTGAAGATTGGCGAAAGTTCCTTAGTTGGACTAAGTTTGGTCCATGAGGTGATATCAAGGATTCAGTTAATTCATCAGAGAATGTTGATGGTACATATATGATACAAGTCTTATGTTGATCGTTGTCGTAGAATTTTTGAATTCTCAGTTGATGATTAGGTTTTCTTGAAAGTTTCACCTTGGATGGGTCATCAACATCTTAGGAAGAAAGGGATACTTTCTCCTCGCTTTGTGGGACCTTTTGAGGTTGTTTAATAGGTGGGGAAAGTTACATACTATTTAGAACTTCCATCGTATATGAAATCAATACATAATGAATTTCTTGTATCATAGATGAGAAAGTATTTATCTAACCCATCTCATATTTTGAGTTGGGGCGATCTTGATATTAAACCGGACTTATATTTTGCTGAGCAACTAGTCAAGATAATTGATTCTGAGACTAAGTTACTTCATGGAAGGATGATACCTTTGGATCATGTGATATGGAATCATGGTTCTGATAATCATGAGATTTTGGAACCTGAGACACTGATGAGAGTGTAGTGACCTCATTTTTTGGTACGGAATATTCTTCATAGGATTTCTGGGGATATAATTTTTTTATGGTGGGGAGGTTATAACATCTCATTACTGACCTGACAGGTACATCTTTAAACTTGTCATGGTTTTTCCTTTTCATTGACTAGGTAGGTTTGAGAATGAATTGGAAGGATATGAATAATGGTAAATTTAGAGATTTATTGGACTCTCAGCTTTAACCAGCCTTTTCTACAGTCTACCAGAGGGTTACATGTCATGTAACTAGGTTTTACAATGGGTAATGGTCTCTAGGTGCATATAATGAGAAGGTTCATGTTGTGAAAAGATTCAAACCATGAAAGGTTACATGTTATGATGAGGCTTTACACTTTTTGGGTTATTTAATGAATGGGTTTCAATTAAAAGTGAAGAATTTTTTGGTTGTTATGAAACATAACTATTTCATGATGTATAATGGGATTACACATCATATAATACATCGACTGAAATTTTAAGAAGGAAGAAGGTATGAGATCCTCTTTTACCCTCCTCTCTGGTTTTGTTTCTCATAACCCAAAGCCTTCAGCATACGATCATGGATCCTTGCAACCCTTCTAGGTTCCTTCATTCAATATTTTATCATCATTGCACTTGCAGTGTGGATTCCCAGGTAAGAATTATCCTCATTCTTTGTCTTTATATATTTCTCCTCCTTTTGGATTTCAATAGGTCATCGTGAAATTGATGGATCTATGATCTATGATGTTAGATATTATTTTTAGGTTGATTTTAGTGGTATTATACACCTTCATTCTCGTTGAAAGTTTCTGTTGTGAGTGTTCATTTTTAAAGAAAAGGTAGGTGGTTTAGTCCCATTTTTCCAAATTGATTAACATTGAATTTCTTTCATTATTTCAATTGTTGATTTAAATTTAATTACTCAAATTTTCTTTCAATTCATTTAGTAAAACCAAACTATAGTGAATTAGTATGTTTGAGATGGTTTTGGAATAAAAATTGGGAAAACCCTTAATTCCATTGAATTGGGGTGTGTTTATAGAAATTGGTTGATTTAAATTGTTTAATTTAAATTATTGTTTTGATGGAAAAATTTTCAATTAAATTTTTGAATTTAATCTTGAAACTTAATTGTGAAATTTATGGAATTGGTTTTGAATTGATTTCCAATTCGCAAAAATGGCTTAAAATGTTTTGATATAAACCCATTGGTTTTATCTTGTTAAAGATTCATGTTTTTAATTAAAACATATTTTGGTTTTAAAATAGAAAATTAGCATTTGAAATGGGAGGAATGGAATTGGATTTTATTTTAAGAAGTATTAAAATAAATTACCCATCACTGATTGTAATATCACATGTAATCTATAGGTATTTTTTGAGTTATTTGGTCACACTCTACAATTATACAATGTTCTAAAACATAAATGTAGTAGGTCACATCCCTTATAGGATTATGATGAGTTTCAGTTTTCTAGTGTCAGAGGGACATGTATATAGGAATATTTCAATGATCACATAGGTAGTGTGGAGTCATATATCCTGTAACTTTCGTACCTATTTGTAAGATGACCATGTTGCTTGCTTGTTTTATATTTTTTATATAAATATATACAAATGTTATTGAACTTATTTACATGCCTTATGGATTTATGTAAACTATTTTATATAAATATTTTATTTAATACATTGTTTTAGAAATATTACATCACTTTTAGGCCTTTTCATAAATTATTTTCCATCATTTTAACTGTATAACATGTTTTTTGAAATATGATTTAAAATGAAAAACCTATTTATTTTAAAAATTGAAAGAATTCCTTTGGTTGATATTTTATTGGAATTAATTATGGAATATGTGGTGAGACCATACTATAATTTTAATCTCACACCCTACTTATTACTTTGGGTGTTTTTAGATTACATTCTTCCAAGTTCGTTCATGGGGAAATGATCTCTTGAAGGTAGTTCTAGCTGTTGAGCAATGGACTTGGTGAGTTGTGTCCTTAAGGACTTCGATTGTTCTTACCTATTGTAGTAATTTGGTTGTATTACTTTGGTATTTAATTCCTTGTGGAATTCTGATACATTACTCCTAGTGGATTTTCTTTTTTATGTATATTGACTTGCTTGTCTTTCTTCTGCTATGTTTTGTGGAAAATTCGTTCACACTTGCATTTTGTATGATGCCAAGTGCTAGTCACCAACCCATGTAGATCAAGAACTCCCATCGGGATATGTTCGGTTCAGCTCGATTATCGTGTTACTAGGGTGTCTTGTATGCTTCATGATATACATTGGTGTAAATAGAGAGAAATCATAACCTAAAGGTAATTGAGAGGTTCGGAGAGAATCCCTTACCTTATATATGAAACTATTCTACACTTATATTAATGTCATGTATAATTAAATTAGATTCATTAATAATTTAATTAATATCATATTAAATATTTATTTTATTTAGTATTATTTTATTTATTTCATTTATATCCATTTTTATGAGTTATAAGATTAAATTTTTTCATTCAGGAGTGTTTGTTTCCTTGTATTTTATGATTAATTCACTTGGAATCAAGTATTAAAGTTCATGTAAAATTAGAATAATTCTCCATAATTGAAATTATATATTATTAATGAACTTAAATAAGTTTAAATATTCTTATATATCATTTGTTTATATATTATGAGTGTGATTTATTAGATAAAATGTTAATGAAAAATGATTTAATTTATTTAGGTTATTTTCAGGACCATCACAAATTTATATCATTTTATTTAATATCATGTATATAAATTGGTTCCTAAACATTATACGACTTATAATTAATTTAATAAAATATTATTTAACCATAATTATGTTTTTATTACCCTAATTTATGGTTGTAATGAAAACATATCATCCATGATGGTGGTAAATCGACACAGCACAGACAATGTTAACATTTTTAGAATATGCAGAAGAGGAGAAGAGGTTTGATGATGAATATTCTCTTAACAGATAACATTATAGTATATATAAGATACTAGATATATCATCTAACTTTGATAATGATATTTGAGGAGAGGATGATAAAATAAAATAAATAAAAATAAATTGAAAGAAAACGAAAGAGGATATTACCTCTTGAACTTCTTCTCCTTGAGATCCTTTTTAGGGCAATTGGTTTTGGTTTTTTTTTTAGAAAAGGTCTCTTGGAAGTAGGGGAGGGACTTGGGGATATTATTGGGTTAAATTTTTACATTCTTCAAGGCTAGGATGTTGTGAGGAGAAGAGGTGGTGAGAGGTGGTGTTTATAGAGGGAGGAGGGGTATTTTTTTTATTATATTCATTATTTTATAATTTTGGCTCAACAATATCAATAGTGTTAAAACTCATCACTAAATATATTAAATAATGAATTATTGTTAAAGATTTTTGTTCTCACATCATCCATACCACAATAATGACTCTAAAATTAATGTTTTTAGATAATATTGTAAATTATCATATTTCACTATTCCCCAAAATTTAATTATTTTATAAAAAACCTAAAAATTCACCTTAATTAATTTTTAATGTGTATAATTCAAAAATGAAATCCATGTTATGAAAAAAATTTCCAAATATGTGAAATTTAATTTTTAATTAAAATCATCATTTATTAAAAAAATACTGATTTTAATATTATAACTGATTTTATGACACATTGAAAAATTAATTAAAGTATCATAAAAATATCTTATAATCATAAGAAAAAAATAATAATTAATGATTCTATTTTATAAAAATAAATTTTATAAAAATCATTATATTAATTATAAAATTTTAATTAAATATTTGCGTTTTACAAAAATACCAATAATTAATTTATCATTTTTAAAACATTTATTTACTTATATTATGATATAAATATATCATATTTTCATTTATATGATGCCTAAATTTTAGTTATACCTTCATGTGTGAGATTACTATTCTATTGGTTGGATTACAATTTTTAATGGTCACATTACCATTCCAATGTTAAAATTACTATTCCATTGGTTTATGTTCCTTTACAACTTATTTCATTATTAATTTATGAAAATAATTTTTTTATTAGGTTATCTATGTGATGTATTTGTGTTATACTATATAACATAATTATAATATGGGAAATTCATTTATAAAAGTTTGGTTTGTTACATGGTCTGGAACATTATAAATAGATGTACCCCACTGAACGGTATATGAATATTTTTAAAGGGTAGGTCAAAAATCAAAGTTTTTCATAAGATTGTAGTGTGGAGTAATATATTGTTGAGAAACTTGTTGAATTATATACTGACTACCTAGTCAATGTGGAAATCATTGGTCTGCTAAAATATCCTTACACCATTCAGCTTGTGTGTGTAGGAATTTCTGAAATAGATGTTTTCACTATTGCTACTATATTGAGAAAGCAAGTTCAACTTTATGTTTTACATAATAGTTTAGAGGTTTAAACATATATTGAAAACCAAAAAGAAATTACTTGGATTTTTAATCCATACAGGTCTGAAATTTTGATATCAAATACACATAATCAAAACATTATAGGATGGTTTGGAGACTATATTTTTTAGGGTTCAATCGAAAAATATAAATTCAACTTCATAACACCATCGATGGATATCCAGAATACCACATGAAAATTTATTATCTTATAATTATTATGAATTCTATGAAAAAGTACATGATGAATATAGTACAATGAAAAATATTGATGTTACACTTGTGACTAAAGTGATGCATGCATTTGGTACTAAGGATTGAAATCAAATTGATGTGAATATGTCATACTTCGGGACCATCGATGAAATTTGAGAGTTGGATTATACAATATTCCAAGTTTCTCGTTTTTAATAAAAGTGGGTTGATAACTGGTTTGTAGTAAAAATATAAGGACTCTACCTTAAACATATATTATTCTAGTGTTTTTGAACTAGAATTCACATTAGATGATATTTTAAGTTTATAGTTTTAGAGAATTAGTACAAACTGTTACATAGTAAACTCAAACATTGAAAGTGGAAAATTATACTCAGTATCTATTTTTTTCACAAAAGGAAACCCTTTCGAAATAAAACATGATTTATTGTCAAGACACATCTACAATACTTTCACCATGGAATCCTCTTTGTCCCTACCAATCGTAAGACCTGTGAAAAACATTTTAAAACTTGGGATGAGAACAAAAGCGTAGTAAGGGACATAAAAACAAATAAACCATTAGTTTAGTTAAAACTTGGTAACCCATTTAATGTTATTTTAGAGAATAAAAAAACATTTTCACATGAATAACATAATAATTTTTTCACAAATAAAATCATTAAAACTGATAAAAAGAAATTAAAACTCTTTTAGGTGACTTAGATCATCATATACATTGAACCCTTTCAAACCTCTTTCGATTGGAATAATGATATTTATGGCTTCCAAAATTGAGATCTATAATGGGGATCACCCTTTGTATAAGCTATATCAGGCTCACTAGTGAGATATAATGGAACTCATCGGTTCTTATAGCTATAAAGGGATCAAATGTGAGTTATAATGGGGATCAAATCTTAGTATAATATATTTAGGAATCACCCGTGTGGTATAATGGGGCTAATCCTGTAGAGACCCGAATCTTGACGTACATGGACATTACATTACTTTTGAGGAATACTTAATACATAACAAAAGCAGACACACAAGGACCGTAATAGTTTAGTGTCATTAGAAACTTGGAACGTAATCTTATAATCGTGGGGAAAGATCATCAACATCTCCCATAAAGGTCTTCCACTTTTTTCCTTACCTAAAACCTTTCTTTTAATCCTGGGGAAAATAAAACATAAAAAGGGTGAGCTCAAAAGCTCAGTAAGTGTAAGCATGTATAAAATAAATCATACCATATACATTTGAACTTAAAAACATGAACATAATGTTTAAACATCAAAATCTTGAGCAACGACTTAAAACATGGAAGTACATAAGGCATAGATCATAATGGAACATAAATCATGATAACATAGCATGGGAATAAAACATGTAATTGTGTCATCCATTAAGCACTTGTAATGATTTCCATAGTAGCCAAGGCATTGCTTCCAAGACCATCTTAGTGGACAAACTCCCTTTCTGAATCGAGTTCACTCCTCGTTCCAGTCCTGTAATACTGAGCCGGATTAACTTACCATTCCATCCATGTCTATCTCATGAGATATAAATATTTACCCAATGCATTTGAGGGAGATATAGGTCCCACCCATCTCATAATGAAATTATTCTTATTTGTGCCACAAAATAAACATAAAACATTCATCATAACCCAAAGAATAAAATGGGTTTCATAAACATCATCCCATCATCACATAATCCATATAAAATAAATGGATATCATTTCATAATAAGAAAAGTGAAACCATTTAAATCATAGATACATTTTACTTGAAACATACACATATGAAATAATGTCATCTTAGATGAAAAATGGTTTTGATAAAACAATTGAAATGAATTCTTGAGGAAAATATCCTTTCTTCTTCAAAATCATTTTTTTTCACAAAATGTCATGCAATTTTAAAAAAAGTATTTTGTGGAAAATATTCATGAAATATTTTGGAGGAAGCTTCATGAAAATAATGCTTTATAAAATGGTAAAAATCCTTTCATGCCGTATAAGTTAAAAAAACATTCTTCTCGTACTTTTGCCGGAAATGTCAAAAAGTACCTTGTATGGTAAATAAACGAAAGATTCCCTCCATACATGGGGTAGAAGTAAAAATGGGTAAAAATTAATTTAAACATACATGAATACACTTTTATAAAACATGGACATGGATGATAGCAATAACCCCAGTAAATACTTACAAATAAGCAATCTCGGATAAAAATGAGATTTGCAAAATTATCCCTTACCTTAGGTCCGATATGCTTTTTACGTATCCAAACCTCCTGTATAATGATTTAAATAATGTCATTGACTTATTAAATAATAATATTCATTGTTATTATATCATATATGGTTCACTTATGACTTTATATTACACATTGTTTTGTAAATTCATGTTAAAGTAGCGTTTTGGGTAAAATCGTTTCATTTGTCATTCATGTTTTAACTTGTAATTATTCATATGATTACTTAGATCATGATTACATATATCCATAATGTAAAAAATTATTTATATATAATATATATTCATAATATACATATATATAATAGATCGATAAATGGAAAGAAATAAACCATTCATGGAGACGGTAGTCTGTACGTACGCGTGAACACTATTTTCGTTTCCTTATTAAATTGAATGGAATTAAGTAGATGAAATATATATATATATATAAATCTAGTAGCTTAATTATTTCATATATTTCATTATTATTCATTATATATACTTTATAATCATTCTTTTATGGTTAATCATGGAAAATGAATCTCATCGCATTCGTGGAGACGGTAGTCCGTACGTACGCACAAGCGATGATATAATTCCCTTGATCGTGGAATTGTATTGAAGTGTATGTATAATATTACATAATCAATATCACTTTACAATAACCATATATAGTTATTTATTTACACCATTATACCCATCCATGTAAGGTGGTGGCGGAAAATAGATTACACCACGGCGTGGAGACAGTATTCCGCACGTACGCATGCGCGGTGATTTCATTTTCCATAGGATGGATAGATGGTGAAATAGGGTTGTTTAATACTTATAATAACATATAATTATATGAGTGATACTTATGTTATTACTTTATAATGAAACAACTAAAGAAGAAGAAGTGGAAGAAGAAATAAAATTGAAAGAATCGGTAACGAACATTATCTCTTCTTTGAAGCGCCTCTTTGAGACCTATTTTTAGGGCACTAAAATTGGTCTTTGAAGAAGACAAGGACCTCTAGGATGTTTCTATGGAAGTGGAGAAGAGAATTTGTCAGAGGTTGGACGAGAGTTAAGGCTCAAAGTGGTGTAAGGAAGAGAGGGAGGAGGTTCCCTTTTATAAGGGAGGAGAGGGGCACCTTTGAAAAAACTAAATATATTATTTTATTATAAAGTCATATTGGGTTTATAATAGCTCCAAATTGATTTATTTAGAAGCTAATGTGGGTATAGGTAGAAATAATCTCATTAAATAGAATTTAGACAAGTTTAGGGCATTATATTAACCTTATCTTTTAGTTATAACTCTTAGTTAATTAGATTGACATTTACCATGTCACTTTGTATTTTTATATTATATAGTTAATAAACATACCATATATATCTAAGGGACCCCCACGTGGTCCATTAATGATACACCAATCATGATATAAGTATCTTGGCTGAGCCTTAAATTTTTAGGAATATAATAACAATTAATAATATAATATTGGTTTTAAAAACTATTTTATGTCAATTTTGACACTATTTGGTAATTGATTTTTTTGAAAATCATAACAGATTTATTAGTTCAAAAAAAGTAAATTAAATCAATACTAAAATGTCATATTAACATAGAAAATTATTTTAATTCATAAAAAGTCTCAAATTACCTTTATTTTGTTATTTATAACATCAATTATGTCAATATTTCATTAATAAGATAATTACTGTATCATCATTGTGTCATAAATAAATTAAATTATTTTAAGTATAAAAATTAAAAATAAAATATAATTATGTAGGAAATCTTTTTATATTTCTAATGAATATTTATAGTCAAATTTATCTTATGTATAACCCTATATTAATAATGATTTAGTTATTAAACTTTGATTTTAACTATTTTAACCATTCTATAAATAAATTAATAATAAATGTCCTAATCTAATCCAAGTGGGTATAAATGGTCATATTTTATTCCTAAGGTTGTTTTTGGTCTAATTAAACTTATCCAATCGAATTAGGACAAGTGTTAGGGTAATAATAATAACACTTTTACCCTTAATTACCCAATTTACTTTTAACCGTGGTAAAAAAAGTAAAAAGTTACTATTCACCAAAAAAATATTTTCATCACATTGAACGACATTTTTTTCCTTGATATTAACCGTTACTCTAAGATTTTCGAAATTCCACTCACAGAAGCGGTAAAATTATGTTTTATGAAAAAATCAGTTTTTTTAACTACCACTTAGTGGTTTCACTATTCATCAAAAAATGAAAGTTTCTAGAAAAATACCAAAAATTAGGCCTAAGATATATTTGATATTATGAATTAAAAAATGATGTCTATTTTACCAAATTCAAAACATATCAGTTGTATTAATTAATTTAAAAATTAATTCCCGTCGTCAAAACAAATATCGTGTTTTTAAGAGATAATAACTATCAAAAGATTGACACTTGTTTATTTCTGGTTTAAATGTGAAATTACATCCAATGAGAAAAATTTTATTAAATGGTAAAAATATATTATAAATATACTTTAAAACCACTCAAATTAATAATTTATCACTATTAATTATTTCAATTAAAAAGTTGTTTTTAATTAAAATTTAGTAATTTTCACTATTCATCAGAATTTTAAAGTTATCCGAAAAGTACCAAAATTTCACCCTAAGCTAATTTCGATATTCCAAATCCAAAAATAAATTCCATTTTGAAAGGTAAAATTTATAAAATTTCAAAAAGTGGGTATTACTATTCATAATGGCTAGTTCATAATAATATTATAATAATATCTCGTTTAGTGAAACTCGGTATTGCGTACTACACACGCTATCGAGGAAGGTCGCGATTGCGTGTAATACAAGGCAGGTCAGGGATGCATGTTGTGGAAGATCCTTTTGGTGTAGCGTACAAGACAAGATATTAATGAAATTGAAAAGAATATTTTTCATAAAATCTCTGGGTGTTACATTCTACCCCCCTTAAAATGAATTTCGCCCTCGAAATTCGTCGGGGTTATAAATGGTTTATGACTTGAAATTTTCTTTAATAGAAACCCTCATAGTAAAAAGGAATACAAACACATGGCTTTAAAAACTAAAGTATGAAACGTAATGGTTACCCAAATTAACTCATCACTGGGTTTCCACATAGGAGAACATAGGTGAAAATATGGATATGGAAGAAAAATCTAACCATAAAGTTCTAATGGAGAGTGGTAGAAAACATGTCTATGAAAAATCCAACAATCACAAATCAATAAATTTGTGACGATCTAAGGTACCATTTGATTCATCGGATATAAGAGCACTAAGACAACATTTTTGGTTTTCAAGATCATTTCCCTAAAGTTGATGAAATTGGAATTAGAAGAAATACTTTCGTGATTTTGGTACAGTCTCACCATTGGTCGTTCTTTGTACAATTTCCACTTCATATCTTAAAGAAATGAAGTTGAATTTGTCATTCGTGAAGTGTTAGCAGATCATGTGATAGAATGATGAGTCATTCCATCTTTTTCAAACAAAAGGTTAGCAAAAGTTATTAAATATACATAAGTTGATCTGTAGTGAGATTAATCATATATGGTACCTAAAATGGACTTATACTTCATATATCATATTGCTTAATATAATAAAACTAGTTTCTACTAAATAGGGACTTCTTGTAGGCCAGTGGTAGGTGATAAAGGCCAGTCGCACTTCAGTTGTGGGTTCGATTCCCACAGCCTTGTTTGATGCGATGGGCTGTCGCCCGTCCTACAGGTTGTCCTTTTTCTAAAACTACATTACTATAACATCCCATCAATAATATCGAAAATAGTTCGATCCTTAAACAATACTAACTTATGTCCAACATAATTCATTCCAATCTTTAGGCTTATCTAAAATACTTCGGTCCAAGCTCATAGTATAAAGAGAAGGATTACTTGAAATGTCATCAACCAAGCATGTGAATACCCTCATTTATCCCCCATATATCTTTTTGGTCACATTCTAATCATGTGAATACCTTAATCATGTATTTTCTTGAAAAATGAATACCCATTAAACCTTAGTGAAAACATGAATGCTATCAAAAGTTAACTCTTTCCACATACCAAAATCCAAAAATTCTATATACTCAAACCATGATATAACCTTCTCCTTATATCAGTAATGAGCTCATGAATACTATCAAACATTTAATTTTCTCCTTATCCCTTAATTATGCGCATATCATCTACTTTCCAAAAATATTTGAATAACCTCTCATGGTTACTGGTACCATTCATCATACACTTTCAAAACATAATGAAAGACAACAGTGTAAAAATCCTTAGATGTCTCTTTATTCTATAGTACCATGAGATTACTTATACAACATTACACTTGATAAACATGTATTCATTCCACTACCTTCTTAAACCATTGACTGAGCTTCAATAATTCTTTCATCTCACATATCATTTGTAGTCTCTTCATCATCATCAACAACATAAATACTATCCATACGACCATACTGATTCTCGAGACTTTCCCTTAGGACATTGGTTTTCATAATTCTAGAACATTCCACATTTAAAACATTTAACCATTGTTAATGTTGTAGAAATAACATTATCCTCATCCATGGTGTTAACTGAACCTTTTCCTTTGCACTTATTGGCTTTGTGTCCTACTTTTCCACACCCAAAGCATCTTCCAGTTCCTTTGAAACATTCTACTTGATGCCTCTTCCCAAATTATTTACATAGGTGAAATTTAACTTTCTTTCCTCTATGATCATCATGAAACTCCATCTTTCTTTTATTAGCCGAGTCAGGAAACTTACCAAATTTGAGTTTATTGATCATATTATGAGATTGCTGATTCAGAATAATAATGATGTTTGGACTTCCAAATCCCATTTCATTTGGTTGCTCATGAAGAATATCATTCCATTGTCCATAATATCCTTCATTATCTTGAATCATCTTGTTTCCAACCATTTTCTAAAACCCAAAAAGAATAGTGTGAGAGAAAAAAAATCATGCTAGGGAAAACAACAAAGTAAAGGTTGAGTACCCTCAATATCTAACATCTTAGGTTAAATTCTAAGATCGTTACCGTAGTTCTAGGACTATATCCTATACATATACTTATCCTTAGGGACATCCCTAGACATACCTTAGAAATATCTCTAGGGATCTCACTAACTTTTTTGCATCCTAGTTTCCAAAGTTTGACTAAACCTTCCCTCTAATACCAACTGTAGATACCCGAAGCTTGACGTACATGGACAATACATTACTTTTGAGGAATACTTAATTCATAACAAAAACAGACACACAAGGACTGTAATAGTTTAGTGTCATTGGAAACTTGGAACGTAATCTTATAATCGTGGGGAAAGATCATCAACATCTCCCATAAAGGTCTTCCACTTTTTTCCTTACCTAAAACCTTTCTTTTAATCCTGGGGAAAATAAAACATAAAAAGGGTGAGCTCAAATGCTCAGTAAGTGTAAGCATGGATAAAATAAATCATACCATATACATTTGAACTTAAAAACATGAACATAATGTTTAAACATCAAAATCTTGATCAACAACTTAAAACATGGAAGTACATAAGGCATAGATCATAATGGAACATAAATCATGATAACATAGCATGGGAATAAAACATGTAATTGTGTCATCCATTAATCACTTGTAATGATTTCCATAGTAGCCAAGGCATTGCTGCCAAGACCATCTTAGTGGACAAACTCCCTTTCTGAATCGAGTTCACTCCTCGTTCCAGTCCTGTAATACTGATCCGGATTAACTTACCGTTCCATCCATGTCTATCTCATGAGATATAAATCTTTACCCAATGCATTGGAGGTAGATATAGGTCCCACCCATCTCATAATGAAATCATTCTTATTTGTGCCACAAAATAAACATAAAACATTCATCATAACCCAAAGAATAAAATGGGTTTCATAAACATCATCCCATCATCACATGATCCATATAAAATAAATGGATATCATTTCATAATAAGAAAATTGAAACCATTTAAATCATAGAGACATTATACTTGAAACATACAAATATGAAATAATGTCATCTTAGATGAAAAATGGTTTTGATAAAACAATTGAAATGAATTCTTGAGGAAAATATCCTTTCTTCTTCAAAATCATTTTTTTTCACAAAATGTCATGCAATTTTAAAAAAATTATTTTGTGGAAAATATTAATGAAATATTTTGGAGGAAGCTTCATGAAAATAATGCTTTATAAAACGGTAAAAATCCTTTCATGCCGTATAAGTTAAAAAACATTCTTCTCGTACTTTTGCCGAAAATGTCAAAAAGTACCTTGTAGGGTAAATAAAAGAAAGATTCCTTCCATACATGGGGTAGAAGTAAAAATGGGTAAAAATGAATTTAAACATACATGAATACACTTTTATAAAACATGGACATGGATGATATCAATAACCCCAGTAAATACTTACAAATAATCAATCTCGGATAAAAATGAGATTTGCAAAATTATCCCTTACCTTAGGTCTGATATGCTTTGTACATATCCAAACCTCCTGTATAATGATTTAAATAATGTCATTAACTTATTAAATAATCATATTCATTGTTATTATATCATATATTTTTCACTTATGACTTTATATTACACATTCTTTTGTAAATTCATGTTAAAATATCGTTTTGGGTAAAATCGTTTCATTTGTCGTTCATGTTTTAACTTGTAATTATTCATATGATTACTTAGATAATGATTACATATATCCAGAATTTAAAACATGATTTATATATAATATATATTCAGAATATACATATATATAATAGATCGATAAATGGAAAGAATTAACCGTTCATGGAGACGGTAGTCCGTACGTACGCATGAACGCTGTTTTCGTTTCCTTATTGAATTGAATGGAATTAAGTAGATGAAATATATATATATATATATATACATAAATCCAGTAGATTCATTATGTCATATATTTCATTATTATTCATTATATATACTTTATAATCATTCTTTAATGGTTAATCATGGAAAATGAATCTCATCGCATTCGTGGAGATGGTAGTTCATACGTACGCACGAGCGATGATATAATTTCCATGATCATGGAATTGTATTTAAGTGTATGTATAATATTAAATAATAAATATCACTTTACAATAACCATATATAGTTATTTATTTACACCATTATACCCATCCATGTAAGGTTGTGGTGGAAAATAGATTACATCACGGCGTGGAGACGGTATTCCGTACGTACGCACGCGCGGTGATTTCATTTTCCATTGGATGGATAGATGGTGAAATAGGGTTGTTTCATAATTATAATAACATATAATTATATGACTGATACTGATGTTATTACTTAATAATGAAACAACTAAAGAATAATAAGTGGAAGAAGAAATAAAATTGAACGAATCGGTAACGGACATTACCTCTTCTTTGAAGCGCCTCTTTGAGACCTCTTTTTAGGGCACTAAAATTTGTATTTGAAGAAGACCAGGACCTCTATGATATTTCTAGGGAATTGGAGAAGAGAATTTGGAAGAGGTTGGCCAAGCTTGAAGGCTCAAAGTGGTGTGAGGAAGAGAGGAAGGAGGTTCCCTTTTATAAGGGAGGAGAGGGGCACCTTTGAAAAAACTAAAAATATTATTTTATTATAAAGTCATATTCGGTTTTTAATAGCTCCAAATTGATTTATATCAAATATAAGGTGGGGATGTGTCGAAATCCTCTCATAAAATAGAATTTAGACAATTTTAGGTCATTATTTTAACCTTATCTTTTAGTTTTAACTCTTAGTTAATTAGATTGACATTTACCATGTCACTTTGTATTTTTATATTATATAGTTAATAAACATACCATATATATCCATGAGACCCCCAAGTGGTCCATTAATGATACAACTATGATGATATAAGTATCTTGGCTGAACCTCAGATTTTTAGGAATATAATAACAATTAATAATATAATCTTTGTTTTAAAAACTATTTTATGTCAATTTTGACACTATTTGGTAATTGATTTTTTAAAAAATCATAACAGAATGATTAGTTCGAAAAAAGTTAATTAAATCAATACTAACATGTCATATTAACATATTAAATTATTTTAATTCATAAAAAGTCTCAAATTACCTTTATTTGGCTATTTATATCATCTATTATGTCAATATTTCATTAATAAGAAAATTACTCTATCATCATTGTGTCATAAATAAATTAAATTATTTTAACTCTAAAAATTACACATAAAATACCATTATGTAGGAAAGATTTTTAGATTTCTAATAAATATTTATAGTCGAATTTATCTTATTTATAACCGTATATTAAAAATGATTTAGTTATTAAACCTTGATTTTAACTAATTTAACCATTCTTTAAATAAATTAATAATAAATGTCCTAATCTAATCCAAGTGGGCCTAAATGGTCATATTTTATTCTTAAGGTTGTTTTTGGTTTAATTACACTTATCCAATAGAATTAGGACATGTTTTAGGTTAATAATAATAACACTTTTACCCTTAATTACCCTATTTACTTTTAACCATGGTAAAAAAAAGTATAAAGTTACTATTCACCAAAAATTATTTTCATCTCATTGAACCACATTTTAGTCCTTGATATTAACCGTGTCTCTCAGATTTTTGATATTCCTCCCATAGAAGCGGTAAAATTATGTTTTATGAAAAATTCAATTTTTTTAACTACCACTTAGTGGTTTCACAATTCATCAAAAAATGAAAGTTTCCAGAAAAATACCAAAAATTAGGCCTAAGCTATATTTGATATTATGAATTCAAAAATGATTTCTATTTTACCAAATTCAAAACATATCAGTTTCATTAATTAATTTAAAAATTAATTCTCGTCGTCAAAACAAATAGCGTGTTTTTATGAGATAATAACTATCAAAAGATTGACACTTGTTTATGTCTGGTTTAAATGTGAAATTACATCCAATGATCAACATTTTATTAAATGGTAAAAATATATTCTAAATATACTTTTAAACCACTCAAATTAATAATTTTTCACTATTAATTATTTCGATTAAAAAAAATTTTTTTAAATAAAATTTAGTAATTTTCACTATTCATCAGAATATGAAAGTTATCCGAAAAGTACCAAAATTTCACCCTAAGCTAATTTCGATATTCCGAATCCAAAAATGAAGTCCATTTTCAGAGGTAAAATTTATAAAATTTGAAAAAGTGGGTATTACTATTCATAATGGCTAGTTCATAATAATATTATAATAATGTCTCGTTTAGTGAAACTCGGTATTGCGTACTACACACGCTATCGAGGAAGGTCGCGATTGCGTGTAATGCAAGGCAGGTCAGGGATGCGTGTTGTGCAAGCTCCTTTTGGTGTAGCGTACAACTCAAGACATTAATGAAATTAAAAAGAATATTTTTCATAAAATCTGGAGGTGTTACACATCCGATTCGTATAAGCTATATCAAGCTCACTCATTTCATATAATGCTCAAGTACCATTTCAAAAAACGTGTTCATCAAAAAACCCTTTTGAAAAACTCTTCCAATAAAAATACCATTTTCATTTAAGAACCAATTTTCAATACCAAGATACCCAAAAAAGGTATTTATTTTTGTTTTAAAATACATTAAGGCTTATAGAGGAATCTAAATATCAAATAATAGTTATAAAGACGAATAATTCACTGTCCCCATATACATTAAAAAAATATTACATTTATCATTTTGTAAAGAAAGTAAAATGATTTGAATCTAAATATTCCATTTTGAAAACATTGAATGAAATTAAAGATAGACATAAAATTTCATGTATAATCCTTTTATATCCATATAAATAAATATGTAAATTAATATCATGAAGAAAAGATTTTATACATAAATCTTTAAACGTTCAAGGTGTCCCAAACCACTTTGAAAATTTAAATATTAATCTCCATGAATTAAAACATTTACCAAAAAAATAACATTAGTATAGATAAAATATTTATATTAAATTCAATAGCACTTGTATATAAGACTTATAAAATAATAAAGGTGCATATTATCAAGAAATGCCTCAATGAAAGGAGATCGAGACAAAATCCCTTACCATGAGTCTGACTTGTCACGTAAAATCATTATATTCCTAAATAATAAAATTAGGTCAATTTATACTTTTTTGCAAACCTTTTTCAATTTTATTATTCCTTTTATATCACTTATTACCATGTTATAAAAATTACATAATTATTTATGTTCATATCGGACGTTTTGTCGATATTCGGTACTTGAGTCGAAAGTGAACTTGGATTGATGCCAATAGACCATGTGGTCATAAGTCTATCATCTCTAGAATAATATTCATTATATAATAATCAATTTAATACCTCAATTATTCTTTTTAAATCAAACCAATCAGTTATGGTATGAAAAATGAACAACGTTATAACCATTGAGATGGTAGGTCGTATATACACATGAGTAACATTTCCTCTTTTCATTGATCATTGTGGAAATAAGGTAATTATTTTTTATCTTTACATAATTATAATAACGTTATCATGAAAATAATAATAATTTAAAAACACTTATATATATAATATAAGTGATCTGGTGAATAAAAATGATTCACATCACTTCATGGAGGTGATAGTTCATACGTACGCACAAACAACATTATCATTTTTATGTGCATGGAAAGTAAGAAAATAACTGAAATATTATACTTTTAAAATTATAAATATTACAATAATATCATATATAAACATTTATTCCATCATTATAACTAGTCTTGATAGAGAGTTATAAAAAAATAATTATATTGATTCGCAGAGGTGATAGTTCACACGTACATATGAACGATTAATTTCATTCACATTTAATGAAATTGGAGATGGATTTAGGTTATGATATTAACATAATAACATATTAGTATATTTATTATACTGAATTTATTATTTCATCATGGTTGAAATATATTTTAAGGATTTGGAAGAATAAATAATATAGAAATACTTAACGAAAATAAAACCTCTTCTTTAGTTGATCACCTTTGAAGAACACCTTAACACCTCTAATAAGGGTTTTATATATAAAATAAGGCCTCAATAATGTGGGTAGGGATTCTAGGTATATTTTTTGATAGATATTGGCCCAAGAAAAAGGATTTGGAAGTGTGAGCATTAGAGAATAGTGGGTACCTTTTTATAGGAGAGGGGAGGGGCACCCTTGGAAACTCTTAAAATATTAAATTACAATAAATTACATTTCTTATACAAATGGTCCTGAAATCATTTATTTATAATATAAGATTATTTTGGGTCTAATTCACATAATAAAATTAAAATTAGACAAGTTTTAGTATTTTTTAGTCTATATCATTTTGTTTTAACCCCTTTTTACTCGTACCGTTTTATCAAGTAATTTACACTTAGAGGGTTAAAATAATTACCAAATAATGATATAAGTCCAATGAAAGATTAATTAATTCAATTTTTAGAAATATTCGAACCATTTGGATGAATATTATATTTTTAGTAATTTTATATCATTTAATTAAATATTTTATATTTTAAAAAATGAATTATGTCAATTTTGACACTATTCATTAGTTGAATTTTTTTAAATATCATAAAAACTTGATTAATTTGAAAAAAATATATCAAATAAATAATAAAATGTCATAGTAATCAATAAAATTCTTGTATCGTATAAATTATTTAATATAATATTTATTTTAATCTTTTTAATATCATTTATTTGATTCATTCATTAATAAACTAATCACTAGATCATCATTTTGTCATAATTAAATTTAATTATTTAATGTATAAAAATTGTAAATAAAATAACCTGATGTAGGAATTTTTTTATATTTATAATGAATATTTATAGTCAAAGTTATCACTTATATTACCCCATATTTAAATAGTTTTAGTAATAAGAGTCATGTTTATGATAATTTTGTATTTACTTTAAATTAAAAGTTATAAATGTCATAATCACACCCAAGTGGCTTCCAAAAACCAAATTTTCATCCCAAGTGTTTTATTAGTTGTCTGTATCTCATTAAATAAGATCAGGACATGTTTTATAATAATTTTTTATTGTTATAATATTATTTTCAAGATTATTTACCTGATTTTCTCTTTAACCATGGTAAATAAAATAAAAAAGTTATTATTAACCAAAAATTATTTTGATCCTATTAAACCATATTTTTCATACTGATTAAAACCATGTATTTTATTTTTTGAAAATTAAATTCACAAAAGTGGAAAAATTAAATTTAAAAATTAATCTCGTTGTCGAAATAAAAAAATTGGTTTTTAAAAAGAAACAACCATCAAAAGATTGACATGTGTTTATATAAAATTTCAATGTGAAATTAATTCAAATGAGAAAATTTTGATTAAATGATGAAAAATTAATCTAATTATACTTTTAAACAAAATAAAAGGAAAATTTAACTATATAAATAAATTAGATGAAAAAACTATTTTGAATTAAAATGAAGTATTTTTCACTATTCATTAAAAAATGAATTTTATCAAAAAAATACCAAAATTCAACCAAAGTAAATTTTTATGTACCTATTAAAAATAAGAAGTTTATTTTTTCAAATATAACATATAAAAGTTTCAAAAACCGGATTTAAAATGGGTTCTCCATCAAAAGGTTGTAAAATTGCATTTTTTGAAAAATACCACTTTTGTTTGAAAAATTGAATTTGTTATTGTATCATGTCAAAAAAACATATATGTTTAATTATAAAAATTAAATTAAATATATTTTATACATAATTAATTAATAAAACCCATAAAGAGTGATTTTATTATTTATAAACTTACTTATTTGCATTTAAATAGTTTTTTCTAAAAAAACATTTCCTTTTATTTAAAAAGGTTTTTATTTTCATTTATAAATAGTTGTTCACAAAATAATTAATTATAATCATATTTAGAAAATATTTTCATAAATAAATTAATATTTTTCATTCCCTACAATCTAATGGCTAGGTGATAACTACCATACTAAATAATAATATTTAGTTGTTTGTTTAAGTTCGATGTGGTGTATCAGGTATACTATCGAATATTGTGTTTCCTTTTAAAAACTCACGATGTTACATTATCCCCCCTTTTGGAAATTGGGTCCTCTAAATTTGAATTTATAGTCAGTAACTAAGGTATGACTCTTCAAAATAAATTTATTTCATTCCCACATCAGAAAAAGGATTAATAAAACTTACACTGTAAAAGAAATAAAAGAAAATATGACGGTCACCTGAGATAACACATATAATGATTCCATGAAGAAAATATTGATATAGAAGAAAAAATAACCATCATGTTATGATACAGAGTGATAGAAAACATTTTTAGGGAAAACTTTAACAATCACAAAGCTATAAAATTGTGATGGGTGAAATAGTCTTCGATTTCGTAGTAAGAAAAGTAAACGGAAAAGGTTTTTGTTTTAAGATCCTTTTCATAAAGTTAAGGAATTATTTTACTTCCTTGAATAAGAAAATAAGGAAACATACCAACTTGACAAGTAGAGTTTCATAATTCTATCAATTTCCCCCAAAAATTATATTTTTCTCCAAATGATGATTATTCAAGATAAATCAACTTCTATATAATAACATAATCCAAAAAAAGATTAACTGTCATTTTCTTCTAACTTTAAACATTAACCAAACCAATAATTTTAGTGCAACATCATATAATTCCCAGAAAAAGTATAATCCTTTATAGGTATAAGGACTACTCTTAATCTCCAAAATTGAACAGTAATACAAAAAGTTCAACATAGACCATTTAATAAATAACTGTCCTTAAAATTCAGCAAAATAATCCAAAATAAGATTGAAACCCAAAATTGAGTTGAATTTGATTACCTAATATTCCAAGATAAATTTAAACATTTATCTCAAAATAATATAAACTAGTCCTAATGTATTATACAAAAAAGTAGTTAACCTAATTACATATTCTCCAAGATTGGATAATCATTTCCATAAATAACCCAAACCACCATACGTCCACAATAAAAACATAGTTTTTTCCAAAATAAAATTCAACCATTACTCCTAAAATAAAATCCCATAGTATTCTGTTTTCCTTAGGCATATAGGGTTCTCAAAATAGTAAACATCTTACAAAATAAAATTTATCACTCAATCCCCAAATCAATTTCCTATAGAAAGGATATCCATTTGATAAAACGTAAGTTCCTAAAACAACTTCTTCATATTCCATAAAATAATTTAACTAAAAAGAAAAATTCATACTAAACATAGACTTCACTTATGCCAGTGGTAGAAGATAAAGCCCTGTCTCACTTCGGTTGTGGGTTTGATCCCCACAGCCTTACTGGATGTGATGGGTTGTCACCTATCTTGTGGGCTGTCCTTTTTCAAAAACTATATAATTTTATAACATTAAAAAAATGAGATAAAGTCCTCAAAAATAAAAATAACTCATTTTAACCTCAGAGTTTATTTCATTAATTTCATTTTCCATCCCAAAAAGAAATAAACCATAATTACCTCCAAAATAAATGTCTCTAAAAATACCATTAATAATCTTAAAATTTTGGATCATAAAGCATCAAAAAGGATTTCTAGGACATTTAAATTTTGATCATCCAGAAAATTATAAACTCATATGATATCCTTTATCTCTTAAGAAGACATCCTAATCTCTAAAGTTGTCTAAACCATCCTCTGATAACAACTTTAAGGACTAAACCTTAAACATATCTTATTATAGTGTTTTTTAAATAGAATTAAAATTTTAGGATCTTTTAAGTTTAGAGTTTTATAGAATCTAGAAAAATTGTTATATAGTAAACTCATACATTATAAGTGGAAACTTATACTCATTATCTATTTTTCACCAAAGAAAACCCTTTTAAAATAAAATATGATTTATTTTCAAGACATGTCTTCAATACTTTCATCATGGTATCTTATTTGACCTTTAAAATATTAATACTTGTCAAAAACATTTCAAAACATGGGATGAGCACAAAATATCAGTAAGGGACATAAAAATAAATAAACCATTAGTCTAGTTAAAACATGGTGACCCATTTAACATTCTTTGAGTGAATAAAACAAAACATTTCCACATGAAAAACATAATACTTTTTTCTAAAATTAAATAATTAAAACCAATATATATTAATTTAAACTCATTTAGGTGACTTAGAGAATCATATACATAGAACCATTTCAAACCTCATTCAATTCGAATAACCATATAGTTGACTTCCAAATTGAATATATATAATGGGGATCACCCTTTGTATAAGCTATATGGAGCTCACATGTAAGCTATAATGAGGTTCATCCCTTCACATAAGCTATAACGTGATCACCCATGAGTTATAATGGGGATAAAAACTTCGGTATAAGATATTTTGGGCTCACTTGTGAGCTATAATGGGGTTCATCCCTTAGTATAAGAAATATTGAGCTCAATTATTTCATATAATACTCAAGTACCATTTCAAAATACATGTTCATAAAAACCCTTATGAAAAACAATTCAATTAAAAATACCAATTTCATTTAAGATCCAATTTTCAATACCAAGATACCCAAATAATGGATTTATTTTCAATTTCAAATATATTAAGGCTTATATAGGAATCCAAATATAAAATAATGGTTATGGCGATAGATAAGTCGTTGTCACCGTATATGTTAAAAAATTTATTTTTCCATTTTGTAAAGAAAGTAAAATGATCTGAATAAAAATATTACATTTTGAAAACATTGAATGAAATTAAATATAGACATAAAATTTCTTGTATAACACTTTTATATCCATATAAATAAATATGTAAATTAATATCATGAAGAAAATATTTGATAATTAAATCTTTTAACGTTCAAGGTGTCTCATACCACTTTGAACATTTAAATATTAATCTCCATGAATTAATACATTTACCAACACAATAAATAATATTATTATAGATAAAATATTGATATGAAATGTCATTGTAGAAGTATATATGCCTTATAAAAGAATAAAATAGCATATTATCAAGAAATGCCTCAATGAATGGAGATTGAGACAAAATCCCTTACTTTGAGTCTAAATCATCATGTAAAATAGTTATATTCCTGAATAATATTGTTAGGTTATTTTTTACTTTATTCAGAACATTTTTAGTTTTATTATTCCTTTTATATCACTTATTACCATGTTATTAAATTTACTTAATTATTTAAGTTTATATCAGACGTTTTGTCAATATTCGGTACTTGAGTCGAAAATGAACTTGAATTGATGTCAATATTCCATGTTGTCAAAAGACCATCATATCAAGAAAATTATTCATGAAATAATAATCAAATTAATACATCAATTATAACTTTTAAATCAAACCAATAATTTATGGTATGAAAAATGAACAACGTTATAACCATGGAGACGGTAGGCCGTACGTACGCAAGAGTAATGTTTCCACTTTTTATTGATCATTATAGAAATAAGGAAATTATTAATTTACCTTTAAATAATGATCAAGATATTATTAAAATCATAATAATAATTTAAATATACTTATATATATCATACAAGTTACGTGGTGAATAAAAACGATTCACATCGCTTCATGGAGGTAATAGTTCACACGTACGCACGAATACCATTATCGTTTTTATGTCCATGGAAAGAAAGAACATAACTAAAATATTATCCTTCAATAATGATAAATATTTTATTAATATCATATATAAATATTTATTATTTCAGTATAACAGGTCTTGATATATGGTTATGAGAAACAAAATATATCGGTTCGTGGAGGTGATAGTTCACCCGAATGCACAAACGATTAATTCATTTCCCATTTAATTGAATTAGAGATGGATTTTGGTGATGATATTAACATAAAAAAATATCATTAAATTTATTATACAAAAATTATTATTTAATCATTTTTTTAGTAGATTTGAAGGATGTTGAAGAATAAATAGAATAGAAATACTTAAAGAAAATGATACCTTTTATTCGGTTGATCACCTTTGAAGAACACCTTAACACCTATAAGAAGGGTTTTTTTGTTTAAAATAAGGACTCAAGAAAGTGGGGAGGGATTCTGGGAAAATTTTTGAGTATATATTGAAATAACCAAAAGGATTTGGAAGTGTGAGTATTAGATAATATAGTACTTTTTTATGGCAGTGGGGAGGGGCACCCATGGAAACTATTAAAATATTAAACCAATATAAATTTAATTTCAATTTGAAAAGGTCCCAAAATAATTTATTTAAAATATAATAATATTTTGGATCGAATGCCCATCATAAAATTAAAATTATACATGTTTTAGTATTTTTTTTAATCCTTATATTTTTGTTTAAACACCTTTAACTATTACCATATTATCAAGAAATTTACACTTAAAGGGTTAAAATAATTACCAAATCCTACCAAAAGTCTAATGAAAAATTAATTAATTGAATTTTTAGACATATCCTAACCATGTTCTTGAATATTAATTTTCTATGAATTTCATATCATTTAATTAAATATTTTATATTTTAAAAAATGAATTATGTAATTTTTGACACTATTCATTATATGACTTTTAAAATATCATTACAACATCATTCATTCCAACCAAATAAATTAAATCAATTATAAAATTTCACATTCATACATAAAATTTTTGTATAGAATAAATTATTTAAAATAATATTTATTTTAATTTTTATAATATTATTTATTTGATTCTTTCATTAATAAAGTAATCATTGCATCATCATTGTGTTAGAATTAAATTTAATTATTTAATGTATAAAAATTATAAATAAAATACAATGATTATGTAATATTTTTATCTTTATAATGAATATTTATAGTTGAATATATCACTTATATAACCCCATATTTAAATTTTTTTAGTAATAAGAGTCATATTTATGATAATTTTTCTTTTACTTTATATTAAAAGTTATAAATGTCATAATCACACCCAAGTGGCTTCTTAAGGGGAAATTTTTGTCCCAAATGTTGTCGTGGACGACCGTATCTAATCTAATATTATTAGTACAAGTATTATGGTAGTTTTATATTATTCTAATGTAATTTTTACTCTTACTTACCTGATTTACCCTTTAACCGTGGTAAATAAAATATTAAAGTTACTATTCACCAAAAATTATTTTGACCATATTAAACCAAATTTTTCCATACTGATTACAACCATGTATGTTTTTTTTAAATTCAATTCATAGAAGTTGAAAAAATAAATTTAAAATTTAATCCTGTTTTCAGAATGAAAAATCATGGTTTTATAAAGTAAAAACCATCAAAATATTGACATGTGTTTATATCAAATTTCATTTATAAATTACTTATAATGAAGAAAATTGGATTAAATGAAAAAAATAATCTAATTACACATTAAAACCAAATAAAATGTCAATCTAACTATATAAATAAATTATATGAAAAAGCAGCTTTGATTTAAAATGTAGTAATTTTCACTATTAATTAAAAATGAATTTTATCAAAAACATACTAAAATTCAACCAAAGTAAATTTTTATGTATCAATTCCAAATAAAAAATTTATTTTGACAAATAGAAAATATAAAAGTATCAAAAAATTTATTTAAAATCTGTTCACCACCAAAAGGCTGTACAACTGTATTTTTTTAAAAATACTTCATTTATCCAATAAATTGAATTTTTTCTTATTTCATTTATATAAAATATATAAGATGAATTTTAATCATTACATATAATATACTTTATACATATTTAATTAATAAATTATATAAATAGTGATTTTATTATTCAATAAACTCACTTATTTGTATTTAAATTTTTTTTTTCAGATAAACATTTCCTTTTATTTAAAAAGGGTTTAATTTTCATTTATAAATGATTTTTTATAAAATAATTAATTATATAAATTTTTAAACCATATTTTTATAAATCAATTAATAATTTTTATTCCCTCCATTCTAAAGTCTAGGTGATAACTTCCATACTAAATAATAATATTTAGTTGTTCGTTTAAGTTTGATGTAGTGTGTCATGTATGCTATTGAACATTGTGTTACTTTTTAAAAACTCAAAATGTAACATAAAATGATTAATTGGGATTTGTGAAAGTGGATTCAGTATTGAAAGGTATAAGTATGAACATTTTATAATGGAATCATGGGTAGTATAGGTATTTTATGTTCTAAATCCTACAAACAGAAAGTGGTCAATTGATATGTTATCTACCAAAACCACTAAAGGGACAAATTTTAATTAAAGTGAGTATGAACCTTTCATTGATACATTACAAACATTTCTTAGTGGTCCAATTTTCTACTCATCCTTTTATATCAAAGGATTCCACAATGAGGGGGTTGTATACTCATTAGAGAGGTCAAATCCCTTCAACCATTAAAGAAAAAATAGGGTTCAATAATCAGGTTATATTTTTTTATAATATAAATTTCATTAACTAATATTTTCATCTACTTACTACTAAATTTAATTAATATAAATTAAATTTATAACCACTTTTGTTGATAATGGAATTTGATCATGTCGAAGCCCACAAACCCATGGAAATACATGTTTCTAAACATGTTGATGCTCCTAATACAATGTGACAACATGTTTCTCCCCATGTTGATGCTACCAATGCCAAGGAAAAACACATTGAAGATGTTGAATATGTTGAAATGATAGAAGGTGAAGATCATATGTCCAAGAAAAAACTGAATCATCATAGAATGAATGTTTTAATAAAAGTTATTAAGTCTAGAAGTAGAGGAATCAAATTAGAGGTTATATGGAATGAACATGACTAGCCAGTTAACCAGAAAACATCATGTTTTGTTAGTTACATTAGGATCACCACTATAATACACATTCGAATTGTTGTAGATACATGAAAAAATGTTGGTGTCATGGATAACATACAAATTTGGGAATATATTTGGATAACATTATGATATTATTTTTTATTTTATAAAAAAAAATTAAATGTGGATTTAATCTTCATTATCCTTTATAGAGTGTGTTTATAACAGATGATTGCTTAATGAAATTAATGTTAATTGTCACTTGGAAGGCTCATAGAGACTTTAGACAGTTCTTATGAAGAATCATCTCAGGTATGTTGAAGGGAAGGTAAACTTGCACCCGAAAACAATGTATGCACACATGATAAACTAAGAATCATGGAATTTGTTAATTGATCATAATGAGTCGTCATCATTTTAGGTATATTTTGATTTGTAATAAATTACTTGGAAATCTGTGTATTAATAAATTTTATCAAGAATTGTTAATTTATGAAACATCAACTGATTTATTAAAATTAGCAACATGCAAAAATCCAACATACACATTCTATAAAGCAATGATGGGATACATTTCACTTGAATAAAATGGAATTTATTTTAAATATACAGTAATATTTTTATGTGAAATAAAAATATTAACATAATTATGTTCCATTGAATATATGTAGATTGATCAAATGAAATCCAAAGCTACTTCCATCCTATTTCATGTGTTAGGGAAGTAGGCTCGTATAAATAAGTATAGAATATTAATAGATGAAGACATACAAAAATTATGGGAATAATGTGTGAGTATGAAATAATAAAAAAAAATCTAATTTAAAATGGTATTACATAACAATGATTAGTTATTTTACTATATTTTTTATTTGGTTTAGACATAATAATAATCATATAATTTACCCAATAAATGACTTCTTTAAGTGTTCTTGGAGAGGCTAGAACAGTATAGTCATGTCATAGGTGCATGTTTTGGAGTACTACCCCAAACATATTTTGAGAAAATAAATGCACAGGGGGATAAAGAAAAGAAACTGCAAAAGATGAATACATTAATAGATATTCTATAAAAAAACATAATTGGTTTTTTGAGTTATTAGAGATTGTTTTGAAAATGAGTCAAATAAACTAAACAACACAACAACAACTACTACATGAATACCCCTCCCCCCCCAATTTGTAAAAATCCATTTCCCTCAAAGTTATATCTTACATGAGGTAATAAATTTTTTCATAACGATTCAATGAAATGTAAATTATAAAAATATTGATACCTTTCTTGTACAAATATTTTAAAGGTTGAAAATGATTGTGATTTATATCTATCAACAACCACCCATCCCCTTGTTGTGACAGGTATAATGTAAAATGTATAAGGAGATATTATATATAACAATAAACTTCCAATATTTCATGTGAGAGTATGGATTCATGTATCTCATGAGATAAAAACGTAGATACCTATTCCCTTGAATGATTTAGATGTTAACATGGTTGATTTTTTTTTTGGAACATTCATAATATGGATATTTGAACTTTTAAAAATACATGTCGAAAAATTTTAATTCCTTTTCGATTTATTTTTTTATGAAAAACCATTAATAATAAATGAGAAATTTTTTGAAATAATGAATTTTATTACATATGGTGAAAGGGACGAGATACAATATTTTAAATTAAAAAATATAAAGGATCAACCAATCGATCAAAAATAACTTTAGAAAGTTCCTTTCCCTTGACAGATAAACAACTACATTTACAAATATTACAAGTTCATGTGGATACAATGCTTAAAATGGTGATATAAGAATAATTTGTTTTGAAGAAAAAAATTATAGATAGGACATTATAGAGTTACTTATCCTTGAGAAATTATATTAAATCCTCAGGCATGGTTAACTAGGGTCTCAATTTTAATGGTATACATGAGGTGTGTTTTTATAAATTTTTTATCTCATATTTAATAAACAATGTTAATTATAGTTATATACAGTTCACATTTCTTCAAAATCATGTATATAACAACTAATTGAAGGGAAATGCTATGAACAATAATTTGGACTCATTAATCCTTAAATCACTTCAACACATAAAATATTATTAGAAGAGAGGAATATTAAGTAATATTGGAATAACTGACCATAATGATTGAATTTTTTTTACAGATGACTGAATCATCTTTATAACCACAATATCAGGATAAAAATGTAAAATTTAATAATATAAAATATATTTTCATTCATTTCAATAATTAATCCTTTCTGTTTTTAGGTAGTACTGACTACTCGTTTTAATCAATTTAGATACTCCAAATATTTTTTTTGATTCAATGCATGTATAGCCAAAAAATCGACCTCACATGATGACATTTATTAGTTTGAAATACACTACATGGATTTTTTTCAAATAAAAATAAAGTTATACATTTTATATATTGTTTTAATGAATTTTTTTTATAATAGGGTAGTGCTTAAATATTATCAAAATCATGGTATGAGGATAATATATAATCATAAGAATCCTATCAGCTTTTACAATTGGAAAAGTATTATGGTATATATAATAATATTTCACTATCAATATATATATATATATTACTTGTTTTTATCAAAGTTTTTACAATTCCTAAAATAAACTAATGGAATATATTATAGTTATTACAATTGTAAATTTATGAAGGATATTGTATTTCATCAAAAAACTAGAATCAATGAAGAGGTATTTATAATGATAATTACAATTTCACTTAAAAAAATTATTAAACCTTTTTTATTTATATTTTTAAAGTAAAACCAAGACTTTCAATAGAACGTGTATTAAAAGAAGGAAATAGATTTTTTTAGAAATGAATGGGAAGAATACATGGTGTTAGAATGTGTACAAATATCATGATTCACTTAGGTACTAATTATTTTATTCATAGAGATATTGGTATTGTAACACCCCAAGATTCTATGATATGTTTGTCTTTGAATAATATAATAGCTTGCATTGTACGCAACTTCGAGTTATAACACAACACGTCCAATCAAACTAGGTGTTATGAATAGTAAGACCAACTTTTCAAAATTTTCTAAATTTTATTTTTTAAATGGACTTCATTTTTGGATTCAGAATATCAAAAGTATCTTAGGGTAAATTCTGGGTATTTTTCTGAAAACTTTCAATTTTTGATGAGTAGTGAAAAACATGAAATTATTGCTTAAACTAAATTTTTATTTAAATTTTTATTTATTTATTTATTATTATTATTATTATTTATTATTTATTATTTTTTTTGATTGGGGAGGGATGGGTAGCATAGCTCATACGGTAGGATCCTCGTCGGCGGCGTCGGGTGGTGCTCCGCCGCAGGCCTTAGGCGGTTGCCCCTCGACAATCCTTTCTCCTCCAACTCTTTAAAAATAATTTAAGGAGGCACTGTCTTGGGATCCATCACCTACTACGGTTTTCCATCCTCTCAAGGCTCTTGGGATCAGTGTCGCGAAGCACCCTTATTTGTTCGTCGATGGATTTCTGGTGGTGGATATGTCTGCAAAAGAGTTACAGGATGATTCTTACTTCCACGATCTGGCGTTGGTGGCCTGTTTTGGCATAAACAAACCTTCCCTTGGGTTCTTCAATGTTGTTGTGGATTCTTGGGGGTTTCTTCATCCTACGGCGGTGTCAGAGTTTTCCAGATCAACCTTTTGCATCTATTTCTCCTATAGGGAGGATTTTTTGCGAGCTTGGGCTAGGGCAGGGAGGAGGTTTGGATCGTGGAGTTTCTCTCTCTATTGATGGTCTTGGGACTCTCACTTTGGCAGGGATTCCAGTGTGACTACTATCTTGATCAAGATTCCTGTTCTCCCCCTACCGCTTCAAATTCCTTCGATCCTCTGATTTGTAGGTGATTCCCTAGGTACTTTCCTTTGTGCTGATGATAGAGCAATGGGTATTTTAGAGGTGGCTAATCTACGAATTTGTGTGGAGCTAGATTTAGCGAAGAAGATCCCTTCATGTGTGTTGTTTAGTGATGATGATGGTTTCATTTTGTGGAAAAGGTTGTTTCTTCCAGATCCACCCAAGTTTTGTGTTGGTTGCGGCTTCCAAGGGCACTCGGTGGATTGGTGAAGACGTCATTATTTCAACAAGCGCCAGGTGGGAATCTCTACCTATCCCTCCTTTATGGACCCCTCGAGCTCCAAGTTTTTATTTTCCTAGGTCCCGTATTATGTTTTGGGAGAAGCGAGCTTTGCTTCAGGCCTCCTGATGGTGGCACCGGAGGTTGAAGACTAAGCTGTTCTCACGACAGCAGATTTATCAAATTCGAGCTCTCTTACTCACGTGCTTGTCAACTCACCCTCTACTGGTACATCCCTTCCCCTATCTAACACCCGACCATGGCAGTCCAGAGCTTTCGCCCAATGGTCACCTCTGCATGTTGTTGATATCTTTTTAGAGGAGTTCGGCTGCACTTTTCTTCTGATGTCCCTTCCCTAGAGATCTCACATTCCAGTGGATATCTCCGTTTCATGGATCCTTCGGGGGATTCTTCCTCCCCAAACGGCCGTTCATTTTTCATCTATGCTACCTTTGTAATTGGTCACATGGAATTATCCCTATCATCTATGTCAAGGAAGGAGTTTAAGGGCCCTTCCCAGTCGAAGGATTTCCCAGAGGGTGTCTTTAAGGCTATTCGTGCTTCCTGTGATTCTTCTTCAAGAAAACTGATCCCTCCTTCCTCCCATGTGACGATGTCTTCGAGTTCACCTCTGTGTGTCTCTATCAATAGGTTCTCAATTTTGGAAGAGTCATTGGGTGTGCTCCCACCCCCCACGGTTTTGCAAGCACCGGTCGGTGGCATCAGCAAGGCTGATTACCTGCTCCTTATCCAAGGAATGTCTAGAGTTTCATACAGAGTCTTGTTTAAGCCTTGTCTATGGGAATGCAAAATCCCTTTTATTTTAACAGTTTCCTTTATCATCTAGAATGCGAGGGGTCTAGGGGCATAGGCTCAATGCGCCTTCATTTTTTCAATGTCCTATAAACATAACTCTTTTATATTTTCCTTCCGAGAGCTGAAACAGGACCCTGCCATGCTCAGTAGCTTTGCTAGGAGGATGGGTTGTGGGAAATCTCCCCATGCATCTCCGGAGAATAAAAATATTTGGTTATGCTGGAAGGATGGTTTCGCGATAGATATTATGAGTGTCATGATGCAATTCTTCACTTTTAGGATAGGTTTTGGGAATGAGTTTTTCGTCTTTTCCTTTTTTATGCTAGTGGTGACCCCATGGAGAGGAGAGACCATTGCCTTTACATGGACTCCCTCCAACTGAACGACCTCACGTGGATTATTGAAGGGGATTTTAACTTGATTATGGAGGAGGAATAGAAAATAGGGGCACTATCTTCTATCATTCTAGAATGAAGGATTTCAAAGACATTGTCTCTTTGGTGGGAATCCTCGACTTAGGGTTCTCAGGTAACAGGTTATCTTGGTGTAATAATCACAAGGGTTCCAGCTACATTTAGTGTAGACTGCAAATGTGCTTTTCTAACCTCCAAGGTCTTGACTCTTTCCATCAATCTTCAGTCATGAACTTGACTCACTCTCTCACGGACCATGCCCCACTGTTGGTGGAGTTGCGGAAAGGTGATCCGGTTAGACACCCCCTTTACTACACTAGCTCCTTTCATGCCAAGGAGGACTTCATGAAAATGGTGAGGAGCTCCTGGGATGGTGTGGTAGTGGAGGGCGATTAGACAGGCCTTTCCAGTGGCCTCAGGCATCTCAAAAAGGACATTGGTGATTGGGTGATCTCTATATCAATGAAGGAAGACACGCTTGATGGATTACAACCAACCATTTATAACTTGGAAGATGATTTTCAAGAGTCTTGGGATGATGTTAAGTTATTCAAACTCTGTGACAAGAACTCCTTATTGGCTGGAAAACTCTTGAAAATTGATAAATCCAGTTGGATTAAATCCAGAACTCAGTGGTTGAAGGATGGAGACCGAAATACAGCTTTCTTCCAAGCCTTCTTGAAATAAAAGGCACATCAGAGGAGAATCAACTTGATGATGGAAGATGGGTCATATAACTCAGATGTGGATGTGGTAGGGAAATTGGTGGTCGACCATTTCCAGGTTCTGCAAGCTGGCCCTAGGCTATGTTTTAATTTGGATGCAAGGAACTCTAGAGAAGAGAACGACTTTATGGCTTCACTTCCTAGGAAGGTTGACAATGATGACAATATTTTTTTGTAAGAGATGCCTTTTGAGGAGGAGATCAAATCCACCATCTTTAGCATGAATCATGATAGTGAGATGGGCCTTGATGGGTTCCCTGGATCCTTATACTTCTTTTATTGGGTTCTAATTAAATCCCATGTTGTTGATTCCATCCAGGACTACTTCAGAGGGGGCCCCTCACCCGGAGTGTGTGCACCTCTATAGTTGTGTGTATCCCCAAGGTGAAGGACCAGGTTAATATTAACCAATTTGGACCCATTTTCCTCTACAAATTCTCTTACAAAATCCATAGTTCCCTCCTTTCTAAGTGATTGAACAATGTTATCCCACATCTTATCTATAGATAACAGCATGGCTTCATAAAGGGAAGGCTTATCGAGGGGCTATTGGGATTGCTAAATAATTGGTTGATGATATCAACAAGCCTAAGGTGGGTTCAAACGTGGTTATCCAAATTTACCTAGAAAACGCTTATGATAAGTAGGAATGGATTTTCATTATACTTTTTATGAGAAAGTTTGGATTTAATGAATGGTTTTGTGATCTCTACTTCAGTTGTTACTCTTCCCCTTGAATCACCATCTCGTTGTCGGGGAAAGGCTTCAGTTTCTTCAAAAGCACCTATGGGGTGTAGTAATGAGACCCTCTGTATTATTTTCTCTTCATTATAGTGCATGATTATTTTTCCAAAAACATCGATAATAGCTTGCTAAGTGGAAGGATTCGGCCCGACTACAGCATGTTTTGGAATGTTTCCATTTCCCATTTGATGTTTGCTGATGATATCCTTATTTTCATTAATGGATGTTGCAGGTTTTTCATTGGACTCATGCATATAATGTCTACATATGGGTAGCTAAGTGGGAACTTCATTAATCACTACAAAAAAGGTATTTACTTCTAATAGATGCTCGGGAAGACACAACAGGGACATCCAAGCCATTCTTGGGGTTCAAAGGCATCATCTTCCCATGATCTACCTTGGTGCGCTGATAGCTAATGGGAAAATCAAAATACTGCTCTTCAGTGGAATTATCAAGAAGATTTCAGGGATAATTTCCAACTTTAAGCACAAGTTCCTCTCTTTTTGAGGTATAGTCACTCTTATAAATAGTGTCTTGACATCAATACCAATGAATATTATCTCTATCATTAATCCCACAATGGTTCAATTATCTATACGGAGAGGACTCTTAATAGTTTCATCTATGACATGAATTTTACTGGGCGTTGACACTAGGCCTCCAGGAAGAGACTGGAAAAACCGATTGAGGAAGGCAGGGTTGAAATCTGGGACATCTATAAAACTATGTTTTCCATGAAATCTATAATTTCCTAGGATTTTATGGAAAGCGATTCCTTATGGGAGGATCTCTTTAAGGCTAGATATGGTCCTACCTGGGAAGAATGGGGAACTGGAAGGCGCAGGCTCTCGTGTATTACATGATGTATTCATATAAACATGTAGGAGATGGAGGTCTATTCGATATGGGTTGTGGGGAAAATAAATATCATCCTTTGGCATGACAACTGGGAAGGTGATAAGATATTCTTTTATGGGTGCCCGGTCCCTGATTTCACTTTAAAGGAGTCCATCCAGCACCCTTCTTTCATGAAGGTGATCCTGATAAACGAGCAGAAGTTAGTACTGGACAATATTATCCTCCGCGAGGAGAAATACATGTGTGTTTTTACAGGCTCGAGCTCTGGAGTTTTTTGGGTAAAGACTTCAGGGCCATGATGCATATGGACAGTAGTCGGGAGGCTTGGCCAGAGGTTTTGTGGAGCAAGGAGATCCCCTCTATGATGACCTTTCTTGTGTGGAGAATTAGGTACCACGATATTCCTACAGATGATAATATTCATAAGAGAGGCATTTCCCTGGCATCAAGATGCTGGTGGTGCGACCATCTGAGGAGCGAATCTGTGCTGCATGTCTTCTTCAAGAGTGACTGGGCAATGAGTCTCTGGTTGGGCCTAAACCATTTCTCTAGAATTATTTCTGAGGGCGAGTCCATGTATGAGACTATCAATTTATGGTTCCTCGGTGCAGAGCAGGAGGCGATAGAGAGAAAAATCCATAGCATCATCTTTTTATCAGTTTGTTGGACCATCTAGTATGCAAGGAATCATGTCATATTGGGTGTGCGACATTCCATGTTTATGTTATATATTAATTCATTATCTAGGGTGAGGGAGCTCTGTTCCTTAATTAAATGAGGTTCCACTTCGCTGGTTCTATGTAATTTTCTTAATCGTCCATTGAATGCCCCGCAACTCGAGGGATGATGGGTAAGCTGGTCCCCTCCTCACAACGGCCTTAAACTCAATGTTGACAGCTCATTTTAAAACAGACTAATGAACGGTGGTGGTCTGGTCAGAGATCAGTGTGGTTCAGTCATCCTCTCCTTTATCTCTTTTTATCATACCAGGAATCTCTTTTGGGGTGGAAGTAAGTGCTATGCATGTAGGCCTAGATTTGTGAAAAAGACTCTGGATTAAATTTAAATAGGTGGAATCAGACTTAGAGGTGTTGGTGAACATACTTCATGGGAATGCAGTCGCTCCTTGGGCACTACTGTATCTATTTTGGAGGTTTAAAATGGACCTAGCCCCTAGAGTGGCTGTGAGACATATTTGGAGGGGGAGGAACTTCGCAGTTGATGGTTTGGTGAGAGAAGTTCATGAAGGTGATCCTTTCATCATTTAATATAGTTTGGGTTCTCTTCCATATCATTGTAATAACATTATTCTAGGGGATTCTCTTGGACTGCACCCCTTTAGGCCCCCCTCAGTTTCCACTGGGGTTGGGTTCCCCTTATTTCCATTTAAGATAAATATACAATTTTTAGTCGCGGAATGTAAGAAAATTTGCATAAAACGTAATTTTACTACTTATGTGAATTAAATTTCAAAAATATGAGAGTTACAGTAGAAATCAATATGTAAAATCTGGTTCAAGAGGATGAAAATAATTTTTGGTGAATAGTAACTTTTGAATTTTATCTACCACGATTAAAAGTAAATAGGGTAATTAAATGTAAAAATGATATTATAATTACCCTAACAGATGTCCTAATTCTATTGGATACGTGTATTTTGACCAAAATCAACCTGAGGAATAAAATATGATCCTCATTGATCCATTTTGATTATATTAAGACATTTATTATTATTTTATTTATAGAAGCGTTAAAAGTGTTAAATTCCAATTTTCAAAACTAAAACATTTTTAATACAGGGTTATAAATAAGTTAAATTCGACTATAAATATTAATTATAAATATAAAAAGATTTAATATATAATGGTATTTTATTTATAATTTTTAGACATCAAATAATTAAATTTATTTTTGACACAATGATGATGCACTAATTACCTTATTAATGAAATATTAAAATAATTCATATTATAAATATCCAAATAAATGTAAATTGATACTTTTGATGAATTAAACTAATTTTTTAGGTTAATATGACATGTTATTATTTATTTAATTTAATTTTTTTCTAAGTAATCAAGTTGTTTTTACTTTCACAAAAACCAAATACTATATAGTGTCAAAATTGACATAAATGAGTTTTTAAAACAATTACTATATTATTAAATGATATAATATTCCTAAAAATATAAGGTTCAACCAAAAGACTTAAATAATGATATATATTTCATTAAATAATAATTTGGGGTTATCTTTTCATTTTATTGTATACTTATTAACCATGTAATATAAAAATACAAGAAGATATTGTAAAAGATAAACTATTTAACTAAGAGTTAAATCTAAAGGATAAGGTTAATATAGTGAACTAAACTTGTCTAAAACATATTTTTTGAATGTTTTAAGACCCATAACCACATTATCATCGAAATAAATCCTTTTTTATCCATTATAAACCGAATATGATTTTATAATAAAATAATATTTCAAGATTTTCCTAAAGTGACCCTCACCTCTCTTATAAAAGGGTACTTCCCCTTCTCTCAAAATCACAACTCCAAAGCCATTTGGCTCAGCCAAACCCTGATCAACTATCCTAAAAACATCCCTCAATTCAACATAGAGTCCCTAATTTGATCATAAATCCAACCTAAGGATCCCTTTTGATCAAAATCAAATGGAAGCACTCGAAGAAGAAGTAATTATTTCATCACCGCTTTCAAAGTTCTTTTATTCTTCCACTTCCTCTTTGTTTGTTGTTTCCATAAAAAAAAATTCAGTACCTTATATGTACTGTGATTTTATTATAAATATTGTACAATAATATTTATTTTTATATCCATCCTATGAATGAAAAACTTATCATACAGGCACACATACGACTTACTGTCTCCACGTCGTGGTGTAGTTTGTTATTCAACACTTAATTATTTGGGAGGGTATAATAATGAGTATAATTGTTGTAAATAATAAATATAAAATTTTAATGATTCTTAATATATGATATAACCTCCAATTAAAAATGATCCCACCATCAATATAATGGTATTGTCACTTGTGCGTATGTACAGATTACCGTCCCCACGAATGTGATGAGATTCATTCCCCATCATAACCATTCAAGAATAAATTCTATTTTATGATTAAAAAATAATGTTTAAGATCTTAATATCATTATGGATATGAATCAAATACATACTAACCATAAAAACATGACTTACGTAACAAAATATATAAAAGAAAATGAATCAGTTAACACTTGAAATGATGATACTATTGAAATATCATTAACAAAACCATATTAGGAGATCATATATGATATCAAATTTATGTATGTGGTTCTTGTATAATTTAATAACAATTATTTCACCAATATATAGGAGGTTAACCTACCCTCAACTAAGGAAAAGTACAAGGTAAGGGTTAATTTTACAATCTCTTTATTTTCTGAGGTTGTTTATACGTAAGTATATACTTGGACTTCATTATCATCCAAATCTGTGTTTCTAAAAAATGAATTTCAAAACATTTTTACTATTTCATAGAATATGGGTTAAATTCATTTAAACCATTATTTTTGACTTTTTATCAAATGTTTTTAAAGGAATATTTCCATCGTTTTCCAAACAAGGTACTTTATAAACTTTTTGACAATTTAAGGTAAGAATGTTTTTTAACTTATACGGCAGTGCATACATTTTCCTCCATGATAATAGCTTCAAAGCTTCCATTATGAGCTTATAATAATATTTTAAAAATAAATGTTTTCTTTTATAATTATGTGACTTTCAAATGATTTCAAAATAGAAAGAGATATTTCTCTCAGATAGTTTTGATTTCATCTATGTCAACATCCTTTGATGGATTTTACACTTGTTTGATGTTGATTTATTATGATAGAATCTTCCATATTGTATTGAAGGGTTTGTGATATGTTTGACTATGGATGTGTTATTTTTATACCATTCATGTTTTATGGTTAAATTATAGTCATTTTGTATGCTATTTTTAATATGAAGGTTTATATTATATTTCAACCTTTTCACATGAGGAATGCATTGGACTTAGTAAGTGACGGATGGATCCACCTATAGCTCCTCGATGCATTGGTTGGTCTCATGAGACAAACTAGTATCTTGACACAATTCCTTAACAAAATCTTATTTGTAGTCTTGTAACGAGGCCTTGACTATGGGGTTATGATTTCCAACATTATGCATTCCATCATTATGAAATTGGTTGTTGATATTACATATGATTATTTGACTAGTAGAATATCCATGTGAATAAGAAAATAGAATTTTTTTTTTATATTTTCCATATTATTCTGTAGTTTATGTTTAAAAGGATTATGTTTTATTCTTCTATATTGCCTTAAATGTTTATTCTTATTTATGATAGTTTCTACTACATTGTTATCCTTACTGAGCATCTGAGCTCACCCATTTCTTATGTTTTCTTTTTCCAGGATGTGAAGATGTATATTATGATTAACCTATAGGGATGATCTAATAGACATGAGTGAGTTAAAATGGGACACAATGTTGTTTTTCTATATTTCATGATGCAATGTAAAACATATGTATGTATCTAGTACTTCCCATGATACTAAACCGATCAGTATTTCAGGACATGATTTTTTGTATCATGCCAATGTTATGTAATAATGAACAAACTCTAGGTAATTGGGGTCAGAGCGTTATAGTTGGTATCAGAGGAAGTTTAGTACTAACCTTGGAAACAAGATTTAGAAAAACTCTGATTAGAGAACATTACCCTAAGATAGGCGTTGATAATTAGTATAGAAGAACTTCCTAGAATTTTGGTAATATAGAGATTTTATGAGTTTTCTAAGAAATAAATCCCTATCTGGATATCAGCAGGTAGAGGCGGATCTGGAACATATGTACCTAAGAGTGAAAATTCTTACAAGGAGTTTCGAGATTGACCCGGGGTATCCTAGTACATGATAATGGGCCTTACTGCACTCTTGGTTACGATACTCTTGAGGGATATGCTTAGGATAATTCAAATTTTCTATAAAAGCCATTATGAAGGATTTATCAGTAAATACATCCTCAAAGAAAACATTTTTTATGATTATGGATTATATATATAAACTGTTCATTTTATGTTAGGTATTTTACTAGTTTGGAATTATGTATTGTGATTCAAAAACTAATCTAGTGTATTCCATTGTTCAGAAATGGTACCTAGTGCAAGGAATGGAATCTTTATCAATGCACATAATCCATGTATGGATTTCCCTACTACTCAAGATAATCATAGTGGAGCTGGTGATGCCACTGGTGCTGAAAAAATTATAACCATACTGGGACAACTCACTTAGGTTATGAATAATAACCTTACCCGTATGGAGCACCCTGATCCACAATGAGGGGGGATCAATGTCAGAACACTTCATGAGATAACAACCACCAACATTCTATGGGACTACAAATCCATTTGTATCTAAGCAATGGATAAGTTCCTTAGAGAAACTATTTCATTCTTTGGAGAGTAGCGAAAGGGAAAAAGTTTTTATGGAAGTTTATCACCTCATGAGAGATGCATATCAATGGTGGTCATTAATTCAAAAAAAAGGAGGATGAATAAGTATAAAATATGGAATGAATGGAGTTTAAAGAGCTTTTATTAGAAAAATACTTTCCTTGTGGAAATCGAGTGGATATAGAAAAAAAATTTGAGTCTGAGGCAAAAGGAGGATGAGAATGTCGCAAAGTATGAGGCTATCATTACAAGGTTAAAAATTCATACAAAAGAATATATACGTAACCCAAGGAGTAAAATTGATCAATTATTTTATGGGTTAAAACAATTTCTCCATTGATCATTAGTCTCACAATCCTTCTCATCGTACGAAGATATTGTCTCATGTGCTATCAGGACAAAAAAGTAATTCTCTAAGTCTTATGACTTTAAAGAAAATAAAGAGAGGAATAGATCTGTTGAACACAATGGAAATGGAAATAAGGAGAAGATGGCAAAATTTGAATTCCTATATGGTAGTAAATGTGGGGAGAAACAACAAGGGACTTTCCTTAATGTAATGGGAGTTTATTACATGTGTGGAGAAAAAGGCCACCAAGATCAATATTGAAAAGGGATGAAAGAGGCTATCAATGTTGAATGTTACAATTGTATAGAAATGGGGCATTATGCAAATAAATAATCTAAGCACTAAGGTAACTTACCTGAGAAAAGGCCAAGGGAGAAAGGGAAATATTATGTGATCACTACTGCTGAGGTTGAATCTCTGAATGATTTGGTGGCAGGTAATTTAATGGTTTCCTCAAATTTAGCCAATGATTTTTTTGATTCTGGATCATCTCATTGTTTAATATCTTCCCAATTTTCTAAGAAAATTAGATATTTCTAATTTTATTTAACATGGGAGTTATCAGTCAAAACTCTTGAGAGAAGTATCATCGCAATAGAGTTTTGTGAATCAGTTTCTATTAGGGTATATAAATGTGATTTATCTATTGATATCATTGTCATACACATGATTTAATTTGACATAATCCTCAATATGGATTGGATTTTGGACCATGATGCAAAAATTTATTAAAAGAAGAAGGAGGTTACAATTTTCAATGATGATAAGGAGTAAATTATCTTTAGAGCAGAAATGGCACCATCTGATACTTATCTAGATCCACCACCAGTAGCTCTACTAAATTATATTATTAGGGAGGAATAGAGTAAAATAAATATGCGTGGGGAAATTAATGTTCAAATATAATATGAACCTATTGTTCAAGAATAGGTTGATGCATTTCAAGAGGATTTACCTAGACATCGTTTAGAATGAGAAATTGAGTTTTCCATTGATTTAATTCCTTGTTCAAGGCCCATATCGAAGACCCCTTATAGAATAGACACTATGAAATTAGTGTAACTAAAGAAAAAACTAGAGGAATTGAGTAATAATGGATTTATATTATCTAGTGTTTCTCCATAGGGAGCCACTATTCTTTTTGTTAAGAAGAAATATGGATCTATGAGGTTGTGCATTGACTACATAGAGATCAATGCTATAACAATAAAGAACAAGTACCCTTACCTCACATTGATAATTTATTCAATAAACTTCATGAAGCTAAATATTATTCAAATATTTATCTTTGATATGGATATCCTCCTCTGTGTGTGAAGAAGGAAGACATTCTGAAGACTACATTTCATACCAAGTATGGGAATTACGAGTTTACAGTAATTCCTTTTGGACTAACTAATGCACCCTATGTATTCATGGATCTAATGAATAGAGTTTTAAAGGAATATCATGATGACTTTGTAGTGGTATTTATTAATGATATTTTGGTATACTCCAAAAGCTATAAAATCATGAAAATAACTAGAGAACTATTCTAAAGACTCTTATAAGAAATTAATTATATACGAAGTTTAGCAACTGTGAATTCTAGATTCATGAGTTTTTTTCTTAGCCATATTGTCTCTACAGATGGAATCTCTGTTGATCCTTCTAAGACAAGAGTAATAAAATAATGGCTAGCACCAACAAGTATAACTAAGGTATGCAGTTTTATTGATTTAGCAGGTTATTATCGGTGTTTAGTCCATAATTTTTCCCGATTGGTTAACCGATTAACCAAGATCACATGTAAAGGGGTTAAATTTGATTGGAAAAAACAGTGTGAAGAATGTTTTGAATAAATTAAGAGAATATTATTCAATGCTTCTATCTTGACTCTACCATCAGGTAATGGTGGGTTTTATATTTATATTGATGCTTCAAAGAAAATACTTGGTTGTGTTTTTATACAGAATGATAGAGTTATTTCCTATGCATCACAACAGAAACAAATTCATGAACAAAACTATTCCACTCATGATCTTCAGTTAGAAGCTGTAATCTTTGCTTTGAATATATGGAGACACTATCTCTATGGTGAAGAATTTTAGATATATACCAATCACAAGAGTTTGATGTATATTTTCTCACAGAAAGAACTCAACATGAGGCAAAGATGATGGCTTGAACTACTCAAAGATTATGATTTCACTATACACTACCACTTGGGGAAGGCAAATAAGGTGGAATATTCTTTGATAAGAAAGGATCATTGAGTTATGAAAAAGATAAGAGTTGAAAATAATTCTATGTACATGGATCTAGTAAAAATGGATATGGGAATACTCATGGAAGGTGAAACAACAATACTTTTTCAAATGGTTTCCAATATATCTTTACTAGAAAGGGTAAAAAGTTCTCAGACTGATGATGAGGAGTTTCAAAAGAAAATTAAAGCTGTGAATGATGGGTGAATGATCGACTTCATATATGAAGATGGAATTTTGAAATTTGGGAAGATACTTTGTGTTCCTAATATAACTGATCTAAAAAGGTAATTGTTAGATGATTCTCATAGCTCCAATTTCTCTATACACTCCGGTAGCACTAAGATGTATAGATATTTGAAGGAACATTTTTGGGGGGACAACATGTAAAGGTAGATTGCTTATTATGTGTCAAGATGTATGGTTTATCACAGGATAAGGTTGGAAGACAACATCCTGGAGGATTCATACAACCTCTTCCCATACTTGAGTGGAAATGGGTTGATATTATGATGGAATTTGTCCTGGGGCTACCAAAGACTCCTAGAAGGAATGATGCTATATGGGACATTGTTGATTTTCTTACCAAGTCAGCACATTTTCTTGCTATAAGATAAGATTTACCACTTGAATTTTTAACAATACTACAAATTAATGAAGTTGTAAGAATTCATGGAGTACCCCTATCGATTGTTTCTAATCATGATCCCAATTTTATATCAAGATTTAAGAAAAGTCTTCAAAAGGCCCTAGATACTGAACATTGTTTGAGCACTGTCTACCACCCTCAATCTGATGGACAATCAGAACGGACTATTAAAACCTTATAAGACATGTTTAGATCTTTCTCACATTACTTTTAAGGTATGTGGGATCAATATTTATCTTTGGTAGAATTTTACTATAACATTAGATTCCATTCAAGTATTCAGATGGCACCATATGAAGTGTTATATAGAAAGAGATGTCACACACCAACTTGCTGGGATGATATTGGTGAAAGGAAAATTGTAGGCCCAGAACTTTTTGAGGAAATAATGGTAAATGTGAAGATTATCCAAACCCACATCAAAGAAAATGAAAGAAGGCAAAAAAGCTATGCCGATAACCGAAGGAAGGGTTTGGAATTTCAAGTAGGAGATAATGTTTTCTTGAAGGTATCTCTATGGAAGGGTGTTATACATTTTGGTAAAAAGAGTAAATTATGTCCCAGGTACATCGGAACTTTCTAAATTCTAGAACGAGTTAGAGTTGTAGCTTACCATTTGGAAATGACTCAAAGTCTCTCCAAAGTTCATGATGTGTTCCACGTATCACTGTTGAGAAAATACTTACCTGACCCAACAGATTTACTCACCTATGAAGAAATATAACTAGAACCTGATCTGTCTTATTGTGAAGAGCATGTCAAGATTCTTGATACCAGAGAACAAGTGTTGAGAAACTGGATGACTCGTTTGGTAAAAGTTCTTTGGAGAAACCATAAAATGGAAGAGGCAACATGGGAACCTGAGGAACATATGATGAAGAACCACCCAAATATTTTTATGCATTAATATTCTATAAATTTGGAGGACAAAATAATTTGAAGGATAGAATAATGTAACACCCCATGCTTCCACAGTACGCTTCTCTTTGAATAATACAATAGCTTACGTTGTATGCAACTTTGAGTTCTAGCATACAACGACAAATCAAACTAGCCATTATGAATAGTAATACCTACTTTTTTGAAATTTTATAAATTTTATTTTACAAAATGGACTTCATTTTTGAATTTGGAATATCAAAATTAGCTTAGGGTAATTTTTTGGTATTTTTCTAAAAAAATTCAATTTTTGATGAATAGTGAAGAACACTGCATTATTGTTTAAAACCATCTTTTTATTTAGATAATTATTTATTTTATTTATATTTTTTTAGTAAAATTAGATACATAATACCCAGATTAGTTCAATTTAATTCATTTGAGCCATTTTATAATAAAATTAGATATATAAAATTTAATTGATTTTTTTAACGCCGTTTACCCACCTTCTAGGCACGTTATCAAATTTTTATAAAATGTAATTTTACCACTTCTGTGAATTGAATTTCAAAAATCCAAGAGATAAGGTTGACATCAGTAAGTAGAATTTGGTTCAATATGATGAAAATAATTTTTGGTGAACAATAACTTGTGAATTTTATTTACCACAATTAAAAGTAAATAGGGTAATTAAAGGTAAAAATGGTATTATAATTACCCTAAAAATGCATTAATTCTATTGTATAAGTGTATTTCGACCAAAATAAACCATAGGGATAAAATATGATCCTCTTTGATTCACTTGTATTAGATTAGGACATTTATTATTATTTTATTTAAAGAAGAGTTAAAAGTGTTAAATTCAAATTTTCACAACTAAAACATTTTCAATATTGGGATATACATAAGATAAATTCGACTATAAATATTAATTATAAATATAAAAATATTTCCTATATAATGGTATTTTATTTATAATTTTCATACATTAAATAGTTAAATTTATTTTTGACACAATGATGATGCAGTAATTGCCATATTAATAAAAGATTAAAATAATTGATATTATAAATATGAAAATAAATGTTAATTGAGACTTTTGAGGCATTAAAATAATTTTTTAGATTAATATTACATGTTATTATTGATTTATTTTATTTTTTTCTAAGTAATCAAGTTTTTTTTACTTTCACAAAAACCAAATACTAAATTGTGTCAAAATTGACATTAATGAGTTTTTAAAACAAATACAATTTTATTAAATGATATAATATTTTTAAAAATCTAAGGTTCACACAAATGACTTAAATAATGATATATGTGTCATTAATGAACCACTTGGGGTTATATTGACATTTTATAGTAAGCTTATTAAACATGTAATATAAAAATACAAGAAGACATTGTAAAAGTTAAACTATTTAACTAAGAGTTAAATATAAAAGATAAGGTTAATATGGTGACATAAACTTGTCTAAAAAATATTGGTTGAGAGTTTTTTAACCCATACCCACCTTATCCTTGAAATAAACCCTTTTGGAGCCTTTATAAACCGAATATGATTTTATAATAAAATATTTTTTCAAGCTTTTCCAAAAGTGACCCTCACCTCTGTTATAAAATAGTACTTACCCTTCTCTCAAAATTAATCCTCCAAAGCCATTTGGATCAGAAAAAACCTGCTCAAATATCTTCCCAACTACCATAACTTCAACCTAGAGGTCTTACTTTAATCATAAAACCAACCTAAGGATCCCTTTTGATCAAATCAAAAGGAAGTACCCGAAGAAGAGGTAATTATTTCATCGTCTCTTTCAAAGTTATTTTCTTCTTCCACATCCTCTTTCTTTTTTGTTTCCATACCAAAATAATAAATAAAGTACCTTATACATACTTTGATATTATTATAAATATGGTATAACCATATTCATTATTTTATCGATCCTATAAATGACAAAGTCACCATACGTGCGTACGTACGGCTTACCATCTCCACGTCATGGTGTAGTTTGTTATTCAACACTTAATTATTTTAATGGGTATAATAATGAGTATAATTGATGTAAATAATAAATATACCATGTTAATTATTATGTATATATGATATACCATCCAATTACATAGGATTTCACCCTCAATAGAATGGTATTGTCACTCATGCATACGTACGGATTACCGTCTCCACGAACGTGATGAGATTCATTCTCCATCGTAACCATTCTAGAATAAATTTTATTTTATGATTAAGAAAATAATTTTTAAGAACTTAATATCTTTCTGGATATTATTAAAATACATCCTATCCATAACAAACATGACTTACGTAACAAAACATATAAAGGGAAAAAAATATGTTAACACCCGAAACGATGATACTTTTGAAATATCATTAACAAAGAAATATTAGAAGATCATATATGATATCATATTTATTTATTTGGTTCTTGTATAATTTAATAACAATGATTTCACCATTATGCAAGAGGTTAACATACTCTCGACTATGGGAAAGTACAAGGTAATGGTTAATTTTACAATATCTTTATTTTTCAAGGTTCTTTATACGTAAGTATCTACTGGGACTTCTTTATAATTCACATTCTTGTTTCTCAAAAATTTATTTCAAAACATTTTTAATATTTCCTACAATATGGGTTAAGTTCATTTATACCTTTGTTTGAATTTTTATGAAATGTTTTGAAATGAATCTTTCCATCGTTTTCCAAATCAGGTACTTTATGACCTTTTCGACAAATTAAGGCAAGAATGTTTTTTTAACATATACATTGGGTGTGGCTATTTTACACAATTATAAAACATTAAATGCTTCCCTTAAAATCTTATAAGAATATTTTTAAAATAAATGTTTTCTTTTATAATTACATGACTTTAAAATAATTTCAAAATAGAAAGAGATATTTCTCTCAGATAGTTCTGATTTCTTTTATGTCAACATCCTTTGATGGATTTTACACTAGTTTGAAGTTGATTTATTATGATAAAATATTCCATATTTTATTGAAGGTTTTGTGATATGTTTTAATTTGGATTTTTTATACCATTCATGGTTTATAGTTAAAGTATTGACATTTCGTATGCATTTTTTGATACGAATGTTTATATTATGTTTCAACCTTTTCATATAAGGATTGCATTGGACTTAGTAAGTGATGTGTGGAGCCCACTATAGATCCTTGATGCATGGGTAGGTATCATGAGACAAAATAGTGTCTTGGTACAAGGCCTTGAAAAAATCTTATTTGTAGTCTTGGAATGAGGCCCTGACTATGTGGTTATGATGTCCGTCATTATGCATTCCCCCATTATTAAATTGGCTATTGATATTACATATGATTAGTCAACTAGAATAATATCCCTCTGAATAATTAAATGGTATTATTTGATTTATATTTTACATATTATTCTTAAGTTTAAGTTTAAAAGGAATATGTTTTAGTCTTATACATTGCATTAAATGTTTATTCTTGTTTATGATAGTTTCCTCTACATTGTTATCCTTACTGAGCATCTGAGATCACCCCTTTCTTATTTATTCTTTTTCCCAGGATGTGAAGAAGTATATTATGATTAAACTATAGGGATAGGAAAAAATATATGAGTGTGTTAAAAGGGGACACAAAGTTGTTTTTCTTTATTTCATGATGTAATATAAAACTTATGTATTTATCTACTACTTTTAAGGCTACTAAACTGATCGGTCTTTTGGGACATGATTCCTTGTATCATGAAATTGTTATGTAAAAATTCACTGACTCTAGGTAACTGGGGTTGGGGCATTATAGGTTCTTTATTTGATCTATTTACATTCAATAGCCTGTGTTTTATGTTTAAAATGACCCACAAAATTTTTTTAGTTTACAATTAAATTTTATTTAAAATGACACATGACACACTAAAAAAACTATCAAATTATTTTTATACTATAGGAAAATGATTCATAAGTCATTTATGATGTATATGAATTAGTTTTACCTCAATATGATACACAATGTGAACGGTGTGACTCCAAATGAGTGTTTTTAGTTTTAAAATGAAAGTTTAGTTAAAATTATGTGTCACTCCTAGAAAACTAATCAAACACACTTGTATTATATTTATAATTTAAAAAATGTTCATTATGTCATTTTTTACTTGTAGTAACTAACCCCATGTCATTTCGATGCACAATGTGATCAATCTGACTCAAAGTCTGTGTTTCTAATTTAAAATGACATTTTAATTTTAAATATGTAAGACATGTACAAAACCAAACAAACACATTCATATTGTTTTTATAATTTAGTAAAATGATCCATAATATATTTATGACATCTATGAATTATCCTCACACCAATCTGATTCATAGTATGATTGGTATGACTCAAACATTGTGGTTTCAGTTTAAAAATAACATTTTAGTAAAATAATGTGTTACATACTAAAAAAGAACAAATAGATTCAATTTTTTTTGATACTTTAGGTAAATAATCCATAAGTTATTTATGACATATTAGAATCATTAGTACCTTAATATGTTACATGGTGTGACCAATGTGACTCCAAAATGTATTTTTAGTATAAAAATGACATTTTAGTTAAAAACATGTGCCACTCACTAAAAAATGAAAAAACACACATTGATTTATTTATTACTTTATGAAAACAATCCTTAAGTAATATTTGTTGTGTGGGAATGAACCAAACATCAATCTTATGCATGGTGTGACCATTGGGAATATTTTTTTTTTCTAGTTTAAAATATCATTTTAGTTAAAAATTCTTGTAGCATACTAAAAACTGATAAAAAAGATTCATATTATCATGATCCTTTAAGAAAACAATCCATATGTCATTTTTACATGTAATAATATTCTTCATCTAATTTATATACATGATGTGACTGGTATGACTCAAAATGTGTGGTTTTAATTTAATATTGAGATTTTAATAAAAAAATTCATGCGACATACTCAAAACTGAGGAAAAACATTCATATTTTTTAAAAAATTAATATAATGATCCATAAGTCATTTTATATGTGTAGGAATCATTTTTACCCAAATCCAATACACATTTTAACTGGTATGAGATGAATTTTTTAGTTTAAAGTTGAAATTTTAGTTATAAACATGTTTTACTCACTTAAAACTAAGAACAAGTCATCATATTGTCTCAATACTTTAATAAAATGATACAAAAGTCATTTGTGATATGTAGGAATTAACCACACATTAATCTAACACACAATGTGAACAGTATGACTCAAAGTCTGTGTTTTAATTTTAAAAATGAAATTTCAGTTAAAAACACATTTCACTCACTGAAAATCTAGAAAACACACTTGGATTGTCTATATACTTTTGGAAAATTATCCTTATGTCATTTTTGATGTGTAGGAATAAATGTCACATTAATGTTAAACATGGTGTGACTAGTGTGAATCAATGTTTATTTTTATTTAAAATTTTCATTTTAGTTCAAAATATGTGTTTCATACCCAAAACCGAGAAAACACATTCATATTTTCATTATAATTTATTTTTTTTCCATAAGTTGTTTTTATGTTTAGAAATCATCCCCCTATAAATGTAATGCATAAAGTGACCAGTATGACTCAAAGTGTGTGTTTGCAATTTAAAAATGAAATTTTACTTAAAAACATGTGTTACTCACTAAAAACCTATAAAACACGATAATATTGTCTTGATATATTAGGAAAGTGATAAATAAATCAATTTTTATATATAATAATTATCTTCATATCAATCTGACACACGATGTGACCGGTATGACTTAAAGTGAATGATTTCAATTTAAAAATGGAATTTTAGTTAAAAAATGTTCATGAACTTAATGTCTAGTAAACACACTAAAATTTTATTGATACATTATGAAAATAATCATTATGTCATTTTTGATGTGTATAAATCAAATGCATGATAATTTGACACATGGTGTGACCGATACAACTCAAAGTGTGTGTTTTTATTTAAAATTTACATTTTAGATCAAAAGGAGCATGACATAATCAAAATCAAGAAAATGAATTCATATTATTTTAATACTTTAAGACTATAATTAATATGTTGTTTGTGAAATTTAGAAAACAACATCACCTCAATCTGATAAATAGAGTGATCAGTATGACTAAATATGTTGTTTTATTTTAAAAATGAAATTTTAGTAAAAAACACATGGCATACTCAAAACTGAGTAAACTCATTCAGATTATTTTCATAGTTTTGGATAATGATCCATAATTCATGTGTGATGTGTAGGAATCATTTTTACCTCAATTTGATACATAGTGTGACTGGTTTGACTGAAATGTGTGTTTTTTGTTTAAAAATGAAATTTTAGTCAAAAGAGAGTGTCACTCACCAAAAACAGAGCAATAGTGCTTGGATTTTATTAATACTTGGGAAAGTGATGATTAAGTATTTTATGAAGTGTATCAATCAACCACACATAAAACTGGCATATTTTGTGACTTGTATGACTCAAAGTGTGTGTTTCCAGCCTAACATGACATTTTCATTAAAAAGACACAAGACATACTCAAAACTGAGAAAACACAATAATATTATTTTTATAATTTAGGAAAACAAACCAAAATTTATTCTTATCATTTAATAATCAGTCTAACTTCAATCTGGTACACAATTTGACTGATATGACTCAAAATGTTTTGTTTTAGTTTGAAAATGATATTTTAGTAAAAAACTATGTGTGACATACTCAATGATGAGAAAATGGATTCAGATTGTTTTTATATTTTAATAAAATGATACATAAATTATTTTTCTTGTATAGATATAAGCCACACATAAATCTAGTATACAATGTGACTGGTGTGACTTAGATTAGCTGTTTTTAGTTTTAAATAATCATTTTAGTTAAAAACATTCATCACTCACAAGAAACTAAAAAAACATACTCAAATTATCTTATTAATTTATAAAAATGATCCATAATTCATTTTTAATGTATAAGAATCACTCTCACATCAATCTAACACATGATGGGACTATTATGAATCAAAGTGCATGTTTTTAATTTAAAAATAACATTTTATTTAAAAACATGATCCACTGACTCAAAACCTATAAAAATCTATTATTGTCTTGATAGTTTAGAAAGAGGATCCTTAAAAAAATTTACATGTAGGAATCAACCTCATGTTAATCTAACACATGGTGTGACCAGTACGACTCAAAGTGTGTTTTTTATTTAAAATTGACATTTTAGTTCAAAATACATCTGGAATACTCAAAAATGAGAAAAAAATCATATTGTTTTGATACCGTTGGAAAATCATCCATTTGTAATTTTTTATGAGTATTAATTAGTCACACCTCAACCTGATACACAGTGTGACCAGTGTGACTCATAATGTATGGTTTTATTTTACCAATTAAATTTTAGTTAAGAAGAAGAATGGAATACTCAAAAATGATAAAAGAAATTCAAATTGTTTTGATACTTTAGTAAAATAATTAATAAGTCATTTTTTTTTGTTGGAATCATACACATGTCAATCTGATACATGATGTGATTGGTTTGACTAAAAGTGAGTGTTTTAGTTTAAAATGAAATTTTAGTCAAAAAAATATTCCACTCATTAAGAACCAAGAAAACATTAATATATTCTCTTGATACATTAATAAAATGTCTCATAAGTCAATTTTTATATATAGAAATCAATCATACCTAAATCTGATACATGGTATGACCAGTATGACTCAAAGTTCATACATTCAGTTTAATAATGGAATTTCACTTAAAAACAAGTCTCACTCACTAAAAACAATGAAAACACACTACAATTGTCTTTATACATTATTAAAATGTTCCTTAAGTCATTTTTATGAGTAATAATCAATCTCTTGTATATCCAACACATAGTGTGATTGATATGACTCAAAATGTGTATTTTTTGAAATTGACATTTTTGTTCAAAAAAAACATCAAATACATAAAACTAATAAAATTTTCTGGGATTGTATTGATTCTTTTGGAAAACGATCCATAAATAATTTTCTGATTTAATGAAATCAAACAAAGATTATTACAGAACACGATGTTCCAAATATGACTTGAAGTGTTTTATTAGTTTAAAATTGACACTTTAGTTAAAACCCCACATCACAAATATAAAATTGAGAAAATGAACTCGTATTTTATTAAACATTAGTGAAATGATCCATAAATCATTTTTTACATGTAGAAATTAACCACACATTAATCATACCCATGGTGTTCCTGGTATGACTCAAAGTGCATGTTTTCAGTTTAAAAGTAAAATTTTATTTATATATTGTTTCATATTTATGTTTAATTTATTTCTCTATATTATTAAAAACATAATAATTTTTCTTAATTTATGTAAACTATTTTTCTCGATATGGGTTGGTTTTTTCGACAACTAAAAGCATGAATAGGCTCTTTTGAGAGCGGGTCTGGGGCCAAATACAACAGAACATTGATGTTTTAGAATTTTTTCATGTTGAAATTTCACAAATCAATGTTTTAAATGGCTGTAATATTTTTTTTCTTGTATTTGTGATGTAAATTTAATTTCAATTAAATTTTTATTTTATACTATAGTGTAATTTAATTTTAGTACCACATTGCTATAACATGGATTTTATCATTGATATTTCTACCATATATGTAATGGATTTTCATCAGTGCTAAAAATACACATATAAAGTGGGGTCCTTTATCAATCACAAAATTTCATTAATAAAGGATCCCCTTCACCATTGTTTCATTTTTAAGGGCCCCTTTATCATCACTATTTTTATCATTGATAGATTCCATTGGATTTGAAATTCTCTTACAACATCATTTCATTTTTAGTGATGATGAAGGCACTTTTTATCACATATAATAGGATGATATATAGTACTTATAAGGGTAGAACATACATATAGGTAGGTATACATAATAATCAACAAGTTTAATATATCCAAAGTAAATAAAAGTTCAAAGACTAAAATATAGCATGAACCTAAAAGTCTTAATCTCAAACCTAGGTACTTGCTCCCAAATTCCATCCCAGATAAATAATCATCATGCATCAACCTAGGGTCATTCCATGAACCTATAACCTATTCAAAAGAAGCATATTCTCAGGTACCCAAGTGCCATAGATTCTTGAGAAATGTTTGATTATAACTCAATAGACCACCATTTAGGGTGTCTAATGAAAATCCAATATGTGAATGTAAAGTATGAGTGTATATAATAAATAAATAAGGTAGTAATAATAACAATTATAGGAAATAAAAATATAATAGATGAACAATGGGTATCAAGGGGAAAACCCAAGCCAACACTACCTACTTCATCCTTATCTGATAACTCTATTATTAGTGGAAGAATCATGTATAAAATAGATTCTAAGGTTAGTGTCCTAAGAGGAATTCAAGGGATCAAAGAGTCATTACCTCCTAGTAGTATCCAAAAAAATCATCAGTTTGGTCTGAACTATAAGGACTTCCCTTGAAATTTAGAAACATGGATTGACTAAAATCTTGGATCACACACAAATTCATTCCATACAAAAACTAATTAAGATGAATCTAGGACACTCATCCTACAACATTAAATAAGGGAAACCCTTTATAATCTATGAAATTAATTCATAGAATTTAATAAATTCATATATTACCTAAATCCAAGGTGGGTTCACCCCATGGAATTCTTAGTAATTAATCTAAGTAGAATCCATGGGTTTATTCATGAAATTATGTAACATTTTAATTTATTTAATCCAAGGAAATATTCACTTCAGAAATTCATGTGAATCCCCTAGTGGAATCCATGGATCATCTATGGAATTCAACACCAATAAAAATCATAAGGAATCATAAAAATCTCTCTATTAAATTCCACAACCATCATTTTCATAAGTAATCCAAGTGACTTCCCAATACATTACAAATATCATATGAAAATCTAATAATTCCAAAAAAGACAATACTTAGAACTTTAACAAAAACAATTTAACTATAGAGACCCTGGTTTTGACCAGTAAGACATTGGAATATTTCTAAGAATATTTCTGAAGCTATGAAAAGAGTCATAAAGAGAATTTGGGGCCTAGAGAGCCTCGAACCAATGATTTTAAAAATATTGAATTTATTTTTTCACATATACCTCATTTCACTTAAAAAGGGGAATAACTCCCAAGTGGAGTCTCAAATCGAATTAATGAGACTGTGGTTGAGTTTAGAACATTGTGTTTACCCTATGCCGGACATAAAGTTATACACACCAGATGTTTTGGATGGAGGCGAGAAGAAGGGGCATTAAATGGTGAATTAATTGATTAAATTAAAATTTAATTAATTAAATAAACCTAAAACTAATACTCTCCCCCTCCCCTTCTCACTTTGGGAACACAACACCATAGAGGAGATGCTCTTCTCCTATCCTCCCTTTGGCGATGATGGAAATGAGCCAGAATCGAAGCATCGAGGTACTTTCAACCACCATTTCTGATGAAAATCATCATCAAATTGAGTGGCAGTGTGAAATGTTTTTTTTTCTTAACCCAAAGCTAAAATATTTTTACCTCGATTTTGGTGGTTTGTGTCTTGGTCTTGATCTCCATTTTTTATGCTTTATTATAATGTTTTAGAGCCTAATTACAACTACTAAAAATCCATTCTAGGTAGATATTTGGGGTTTGGATTAAACTGGGGTGAATCAATAATTTTTTGTAGGTGATTCTTGACTAGAATTATCGTCTACATGGTGTTTATTCCAGTGACACACACTGTGTAGCCCTTCCTATTAAGGGAAGATTATCTTTGGGGTCTACAAACCATGTATCATGTTTACACATTATGTAGTACCCAAATCCATGTATCCATGGGACATGTATTGGGATATCCATATAAAAAATACATGGTCATGTAAAACTACATGACCATAGTACATGGAAATGGGGTCCTATACACGACCAATGTAAAATCACATGACCATGGGTCGGGTGAAGTGGGACACAATGTGTACCATCTCTACACATCGTGTTCCCATACATGGGTTGGAAAAACATGTAGAAAGGATACATGAATAGGTTCTCAGGAAGGTTCACATGCCATGTGGACCCCAGTGCATGACGTGTACATCTTGGGATCTTCTTGAGATCTTCCACCTTCCATATCTCCTTATCTAGGACAAAGATTCAGGATTGAAAATAGTCTATCTAGAGTAGTTTTCCACATATAACATGATATTAGACTCCGTTTCATCCTACAATATATGAGGTGGTGTGTTTAGAGTAAGATTCTTGTGAATATCTTAATCGATGTTGGAGATGGATGTGGTTCATGAAGAGAGACATTGGGACTAGTGCTACCATGTTGTATCAGGTTGCATATTTTTCCTACCACTCTACTTTGATTGATACAGGACTCCCCATGTCATGGGTGTGGATTCTTTTAACTTGGAGAAGTCCCTCTGGGTTTGGTACTCCTCTAATAGATTAGTTTTCTATTTCACCGTGATGTTCGTATAGTTGGGAAGTGCTCCCCTTTCATGCCAAGGCATGATCCCTCCATAATATTTTGGTAAGATAGAGTAGGTACCCACCTATTGGATCAAGTTTTGGGTCCTATATCAGTGGATTCAATAATCCCCTATCGTATCATTGCATGGGTCCTCCATATGAGCCATATAGATAGAGTGGGTATTCCCCAATCGAGTTTTGAAGAAGGTCCTCTATTCCTGAAGTCGAAACTCCCTTGTTGTTTTAGGGTGTGGTTCCTCCATACATGTTATTCAAGAAAAGCTATATACTCCCCTATCATACTAGGGAGTGGGACCTCTAGCCTAGGGTTGGTACTCCCCTATCGTACCAGGGTGCGGGAACCCCATAGTAATCGATCTTGTAGAGTAGTACTCCCCTATCGTTCTAGGGTGAAGGTCCTCTGACCATAGAGTAGTATTCCCCACGTCATGGGTATGATTCAGTTATCCTTTGAGTAGTAATCCCCTATTTTACCAGGGTGTGGGTCCTTATGGTGTTATACTCCTCTATATTTGAGTAACAGTGGGAAGTGGGTCCTTTATTGAAGTTAGAGCTCCATCAACTGTTGAGTATAGTTGCGAGGAGTGGGCCCCTCTACTAGATATGAGAAATTCCTGGTTAGGAGTTAGTGCTCCCTCAATGGATTGTGGTGTAGGTCACTCCATACTGAAATGAAAGAGGTTTCGTGAGTGGGTTAAGATCTATTACTCCTTCGACTATAGGGAAGTGGCGAGGTGTGGGTCCGTATATTCTCTCTCATTAGAGAGGATTCACATGATGCATAATTTGGCCTATTTCTCCCTTAACTGGGATAATTGGTGAGGAGTGAGCCTTTACAGTTGTTTTTCTTTAGCCTTACAAAGGTTAGTTATGGTATGATCTCTGGTGCAAGGCATGATACCTTGACCTAGTAGGTTGTTCTCGATGGAGTATATCTCTCGGACGAGTTCCATTTGGGATGGATGAGCTCATAGAGTGTGTTCTCTATGTTTTTTGTTACATTTAGATCCTCTGGTATAATTTTGTTATGGGTTATGAGGTCGGAGCCTCCTGAGACTTGGAGTCTGAGACAATTATATCTAGGTGATGTCTGGGAGACCTTGTGGTGTTGTCACATTCTTGGTTAACAACCCTTGAGGGTTGAGTATACTTACTACTCATGTGACCATACTCGAGTTTTGTTTGCTCTCTTTTTATGAGAGGTGAAGACACATGGGGTATGCCACGTGTTTTCCATGTTTAGCTTCTCATGGTTAGGTGAGGTCACTCTCCTACTAGTGGAGGAAAAGTCTCAATGTGTAGTTTATCTACTCACCGTGTTGGTCCCCCTATTCTTGGACGATGTTACTTCTAGCTGGGTAGAGTTGTGGGACATGGTTTTTAGTACTTTTGTTATTTTAGGATTTATTTGTCTTAACTTACTTTTCATGTACGTCCAAGGATGGTTCGAGATGAATTTTCTATCTTAGTGGGGTTTCACTTAGGCTAGGTCGATCGGACTGTCACCTTTCAGTTTCTACATTTTATTTTTTGTTTTTTGGGTGCCTACTGAGTATTTTTATAGTCACACCTACATGGGATTTGCTCACACATGTTGTGTCTTGTGATGACCACATGCCTTTTGATGAAGTCCATAGAGGACCTGAGGCAGGTGGAGATTAGTGAGATAGATGGACCATGGTGTTTACCAGAGCAGGATCGAGTAGATTTTCAGAAGTTATATTTGAAAATGATCCCCTCCTTTTGAGTAGGTTGGATGTTTTTATAGTTTTCTTTGGTGGGTTCATGTTTTTCCTTTTTTTATTTTCAATACTTCTATTTTACTCTACTTTGGGATTGAAATATGCTTGCATTTTAGTTTCCAGATTTTTATATCTTTTTAATATTTCATCAAGGTGTTTTTGGGTTCATACGTATATGAACTATAGGAAAAGGCCTCCCTAGGTTAGTTATGAATTCGACTCTTATCACCATCCCCTGGCCTATGGAGGTGGGAATAGGGTAGTTGTATCTAGATTCCCAGCTTGGTTTAGGTCATGATAGATTGGTATCAGAGGTGGTTTGATCCTTAGGAAGTTGTTCAAAGATTCCCAAAAAAGGAGTTGGTTGGATTTTATAGCAATAGTTTCATGGTGTTTTGAGTTTGTCTCTTAGGCCGGAGTTTCTATTATTGGTGTAGCGGTAGATTTATATAATCACCATGACTTTGATAACCTACTTTTTAATTCGTAACCTTAATAAACTGGTCTAAGGGGAAATAAATGCTACATGAAACATATATGGCTAGGTTTTTGTTTTTCCTATCGTTCTTGAGTCAGATCCCCAGATATACTCTTTAACCATGGTGTGTCTTGATTCTATTTTAGGATGCCTCCATGAAGATAGCCAATCAGGGTTCTATGACATGATTGTGATGTAAATCAACCCCATGATGAGGTTTTAGTTTGGGGAACTAGTTCTAAGGCGTTACCTCCAGGTAGTCTTCGGGTTTTTCCATTACCCATTGAGTAGCTGATTGTTCCGATAGTTCAAGCTGAGGATGTATATTGGTTGGGTGAATTGAATGATTTTTAAAGGCAGTGACCTCTATGGTACCAGGGTGATCCATACCCTCATGTAACATATTACTAGATCGAGGTAGTCATGTGTGTTTTCTTCCTACTGAGGACACCTCTCAATCAGATGGTGGTCCTAGAGGTGAGCCTTTTTCATGGTTTGGTTTGGTGATAGAAGAGTTTAGTGACACAGTCCCACAATGAGGATATTCTCAATTAGGTAGATTTCAAGAAACTCTTTTGGGTAGAGCTCTACTTTGACACATTGAGATCAGTACATATCCAGGAGCTTCTATAGATTTCATAGTGTTGCATGACTATGGAGGAGTACTAGATGAGGTTTACAGACATGTCATGTTACTCCCTAGATATGGTTTAATTCTCATTCTTCAACGATTGGACCTTTTAACAAGGCCCCCTCAGAGACGTCAGAGCAGGTGTGGTTTCCTTGTTCCTTCCCTTTCATAAAAGGGAACTGGAGTGAGTTCTGGTCATAGATATCTTTCTAGATAAAGGATGGGAAGATGTGGGCCATGGTGGTGGTCATAAGGCTGAGGCATCTAAAAAATATAGAAGACATTAGATGATAGGATAATGGTGTCGGAGGCATACCCATTCCTAGACACATGCACGTGGTCCTGTAGTGTAATAACAACACTAGGGATTAGGTTATCTATAGGAGAGGCATTGATACACTTGTAACATAAAGGGTAATATTACTAGATGTTTTCTAACCCTATATACTACTTAGAGGGAGTCATTCAATAAACCTCATTGGTAGTTTCATCCCTTGGTAAAAGGTATTTTTTCAATATGGTGGGAGTGGAGGAGGATATGGGATAACAAAAATAGGTGGGATGAAGTTTGAGGAGTTTCCACCACCACCCCCAGGTGGTCCACACTAGGCTCAGGGAGCTAGAGTATGTGAGCGAGGAAAAATGTAGGCTGTAAATTCCTTCAACCCAGAAGATCTAAGAATGAATAGAGGTATGATCTATTTCCATTCTACTTTTTTCTGTATTAATTTTTATACACTTTAGTTAGGTACCCTTTTTATTTAAGCTTTCTGTTCGAGGTTTAACCGGGGTGATGTAGGGCGTTGGTATAACCCATTATTGGGATTTTTTGACTTAGCTTTAAATAAACAATAAGGATAGGTCCTTCCACCACCAAGAATAGTTATTGAGATGTGAGAAAAATCATGCACGGGAGTTAGTGACACCCAATGTGAAAAGTATCAATGTGCAGTAGATGAGTCTCTTTGACTTGTCTGTTCGGGTCCAAGTGATGTATTGATGGTTACAATAGAAGGCCTAGTAAGAACCATTTGAGTGTGTGGTGGGTCATTTTTTGTTCATTAGTACCCTCATTCACTTAGAATCATCTTAGTACATGAGACACTGGAGGAGGGACATGATGTGGTTTGACGTAGCTTTATACCCATGTGAAATATTAACTTTTTCCCCACCTAGAAGACTTTTTTTAAGAAAAAAACTATGTGGGTGAGTCAGTTCCACCAAAAGTGAATAGCATCATGGTGAGTTGGATGAGATCCTTGAACTTTTTTGTTCAGGGTGAGGTTGAGTAGTGGAGATCCTTTCTTAGAACTGATCTATAGTGGAAGAGTTAAAACCTATGATGTTTCTATCATGTGGATTGGTTGCCTACCATCCATACTCAGTTGGGATTCCACTAGTGGGTGTGGTGGTGTTTTTTTTGGGTTATTGTCCTTCCGAGAGGGGTGAAGACATGTGGGTTAGGCCATGTTTTTTCCATTTCCAGCTTCTCAAGGCGGGATGATTCTACCCTCTTGTCGTGTTCATTGTTACACTCGTGTTCTTGGAATCAACTTTCAATATAAGATTCTTGATGAGGTTATTGTACATTCCATCTAGTGGTGGATGTGAACAATGGGATTTGTTATTATCTGCATCAAGTTAGAGAGGTTTTGTACCACTATCCCACATGACTAAATATGGACCATAACACATGGTGTTTTTCCACCTATCATAGATGAAAAGACCTATATCAATTTTTTATGATGTTGGCCTAGTTATATTTAGACTTAAGAGTGGCTTGGCCTTATTTTTTCCCCTAAGTGAATTCTTGGAAGCATCACATGAACCCTTTTAGAGATCACTGGTGTGGGAGTTCCATAATATAGCTCGGTTTCTTTTCCTTATGCCTAGACCTTTTCTTTTGGAGGAAAAAATTATTTGATGGTAGTAGTGATGCAAAGACCTGTGTTTGGACTTATAAGACTTTAGAATATTTCTAAGAATATTTTTTAAACTAGGAACATAGTCGGCATGGGAATCCAGATCCTAGAGAGCCTCAACATGGTGATTTTAAAAATATTATATATATTGTGTCAAGTGCACATAGTTTCACTTGAAAATAGGAATAACTCCTATGTTGAGTCTTGTATTAGATCTCTGAGCCTGTAGTTGAGTTCATAACTTTTTTTTACTCTAGGAATGACATAAACGTTTCTGTATTAGAATTTTTGGATGGAGGTGATATGAAGGGGTGTTAAATGGTGGATTAATTGATTAAATAAAAATTTAATTAATTAATTAAATCTAAAACTAATACTATCCCTCCACCCCTCACACGTGGGGTGAACAACACCAAAGAGAAGACACTACTCTCCTATCCTCCCTTTGGAAATGACGGAAACGAGCAATAATTGAAGCACCGAGGTGCTGTAGACCTCTATTTATGATGTATATCATCATAAAATTGAGAGTCAGCATGAACCATGTGTTATTCTTAACCCAAAGCTATGATGTTTCACTCTCAAGGTATGAATTTTTAGTTTTGTTCTTGATCCCCATTCATTATGATTTGTTTTAAGGTTTTATAGCTCAATTACTACTGATAACAATACCTCTTAGTTATATCTATGGGTTTTGTTTTAAACCAGGGTGAATCAGGTGTTTTTGTAGGTGATTCCCTACTAGAATTACCATCTAAATGAAGTGTAGTCCAGTGACATGTTGTGTGGCCCTTATGGTTTGGAAAATATGATCCTTGTTTTCTACACGCCATGTACAATATTTATACACCATTTAGTACCCTAATCCATCTGTCTATGGGAAATATATTGGGATATCCATGTAAAAATTCATGGTCATGTACAACTACACGGAAACAAGGTTTGGTACACGAACACACACAAACAACAAAGACAGGGGTTTGGTGAAGCAGGACACAATTTGTATCATATCTACACTCCATGTAGCCCTACATGGGTTGGAAAAACATATAGACATGATAAAAATCTAGGTTATCAGGCGGGTTCACATGCAATATGGACCCCATTACATGTCGTGTACTTCTTGGGATTTTATTGATATGTTCTTCCTTCCATATATCCTTCTCTGGGAATCAGATTCTAGTTTGGAAGTATCCTATCCTGATTAGTTTTCCATGTATAATTTTACGGTGGCCTCTATTTTTGAATATGAGATATAAGGTGGAATGTTTAGAGTAAGATTCTTGTGAAGCTATTCTTATCCGATGTTGTATATTGATGTGGTTCAGGAAGAGAGATGTTGGGATTGGTGCTCCCCTATTGTATCAAGGCATAGGTTTCCCTGACCTATCTACTTTTATTAATATAGGACTCCCCACTTCAAGGGAGAAAGTTATTTTACCTTTGTTCCATCTATTCGGGGTAGGTATTCTCCAAAAGGATTAGGGTGCGGGTTCCCTGTGATGTATTTATAGTTGGACAATGCTCCCCTCCAAGCTATGGAGACGGCCTCCATACTCTTTTGGTAAGATAGATTAGGTACTCCCCAATTGGACCAGGGTGTGGGGACTCTATCCATGGAGTTATTACTCACCTATCATATCAGGGAATGAGTCCTATATATGTGACGTATAGATTTAGTGGGTACTCACCAACCAGGTTAGGGAGAAGGTCCTCTATTATTAGAGTTAGAACTCCTCTATCGTTCTAGGTTTTAGGTCCTCCATATTTATTGTTCACGAAGATGTAGTTTTCCCCTGTCATACTAGGGAGTGGATCCTCTAGACTGGGTTCAGTACTCCCCTATTGTACCTGGGTGTGGGTCCCCCACAGTAATGGATATGGTAGAGTAGTACTACCCTATAACTATAGGGTGTGGGTCCTCTAGCCATATATTAGTACTCCCCACATTGTGGGAATGGGTCCTTTATCCTTTTAGTAATAATCTCATATCATGCCAGGGTCTGGGTCCTCACATAGTTATACTCCCCCATCTCCAAGTAGAAGCTGGGAGTGGGACCTCTATTAGAGTTGGATCTACCATAGCTGTTGAGTACAGATATGAGGAGTAGTCACCTCCACTGGATATGAGTGATTCCTATTTTGAATTTAGTGCTCCCTCAAAGGAACTATGTGTGGGCCACTCCATACAGGAGTGATAGAGGTTTCCTGAGTTGGTTAGGATCTAGTACTCCCTCAACTATAGGGAAGTGGAAAGGTGTGGGTCCCTCTATTCATTCTTGTTAGAGAGGATGCATGTGGTTCATAGTCTAGAGCGGTGATCCCTTAACTATGTGTAGTTGTGAGGAGTGGGCCTCTTCACTTGGGTTTCGTTAACCTTACAAAAGTTAGTGATGGTAGGACCTATGGTTCTAGGAACAAGAGCTAGAATTAGTAGGTTTTTCCCAATGGAGTGTATCTATCGAACGGGTGTCATATGGGATGGCTAATCTCATAGAGTGTCTTCTCTTAGTTTTTTGTTACCTTTACAGCCTCGAGTAGAATCTTGTTGCTAGCTATGAGGTATAATCCTCATGAGACTTGAATTCTAAGATGAGTATATCTGGGTGATGTTTGGGAGCCCTTAACAGTGTTGTCACATTCTTGGTTGACACCCCTTGAGGACCATGTATACTTACTACTCATGTGACCATATCCTAGTTTTAGTTTATCTTTTTCTCTGGGAGGCGAAGATACATGGGGTATGCCATGTGATTTCAAATTTTAGATTCTCATGGTTTGGTGTGGCCACTCTCTTTATAGGGGTAGAAAAGGATTAATGTGTATTTTATATACTCACTATTTTGAGCCCCTTTTTCTTGAACGAGGTTACTTCTTACTGGTTTGAGTTGGGGGATGTGGCTTTCCTTAATTTGGTTATTTTGGGTTTCTTTATCTTATTTGAATAGTCATGTACAACTAAGGATGGTTCAATATAGAGTTTCTATCTCGGTGGAGATTCCCTCTGTCTAGGTCTAGCAGACTTTCACCTTTCAATTGATCCCTTATATTTTTTTGGGGACCCTATTGAGTATTTTTATACTCACCCCTACATGGCCTTTTCCTACACATGTTTTGTCTTGTGCAGACCACATGCCTTTCGATGGAGTCCACAGAGAAGATGAGGTAAGAGGAGAATAGAGAGATAGTATGATCAAGGTGTTTACCAGATCTAATTTGAGGATATTTCTGGAAGTTACTTCTGATAGTGATCCCCTCTTTCTGAGTAGGTTGGATGCTTTTATAGTTTTCTTTTGTGGGCATGTGGTTTTCCCTTTTCACTTTCAGTACTTCTATTATACTATGCTTTGGGATAGATGTATGCATGTATTTTAGTTTCCAACTTTTTATACCTTTGACCTATTACATTTAGGTGTTTATTGGTGCATGATTAAATGTACTTTATGAAAAGGTATCTTGGAGTTAGTTATGCCGTTGGTGCTTATCGCCACCCTCTACCATATGGAGTTCATCTTGGGGTGGTTGCAGCTTAATCCCCAACTTGGGTCAGTTCATGATATTAAGAAATAAAGACAAGGTAAAATTATTTATTTATTTCAAAAATTAATTTTTTTAACACATTGACGAATTATTTTTCAATAATTCAATTCATAGTTACATTTATAAATTCTTGGTCTATAAGAACAACTAATTCCTAAGGGTAACCCTTGGAAACCTACACTCACAATTTAATTATTAACTACAAAGGGATGATTTAAACCACCAATTTTAATACATCCAATTCCAATTCACTAGCCTAACCCATCACTTCAATAGTTTATATAAGGGTTCTTTCTAAGACAAAAATTTTATCTAATCCAAAAGGAGGTTTATAAGTTATAAAGGGACAACTAATAAATTAAATTAATTATTATTTCAATCATCCGATAATTCTTATTGGGACTACACAAACAAAAACACAATAAGATGGAAATAAACTAAGGGAAAAAAAATTAGACCGAATTCCTTGACCATAGAGAGACACACTTTCTGATATTGACCTTAGATTAGAGCCAAAATGGGAGAAAACAAAGAACCAGACAAACTCCCTGAAAAAGGGGATATTATTAATAAACAAAAAAAACTCAAAATTAAGAAAATAACATAAATAAATAAAGGATACAGACTCTTAGAGTTACATTTGGACTTTTATCACATCAAATAGAAGAATAATTAGCTAATAAATGAAGGAGTTCCACCAATATCCAAGGGAGAAGGGGGAGATTAAGTGAGAGGGGGTTGTGGATTAAAAATGAACACAAATTGGGTAAATAGATTCAATGTGTGTAAGCTAAAAATTTTAATTTTTTACTTTTTAAAGTCATGTATGGTTTGATCTTGTGGTTTGAAAAAAATTTACTCATCATGCTTTCCTCACTACCCAAAAAATTACATTTCAAATGGTTAAGTACATAGTTGACAACCTATATAACATCTATGTAAAATAGATATTCAATTTACTATAGGTGTATTAATTGTTTCTATAAACCCTTTAAATAATTTCACACACTTTGTTAAAATGAATTTCGTGCCACACAGTTGGGGTGCATGTTTGGCTCAAAACATGCGCTAACTGAGTTCCATATTCTGCATCCTCGAAAACCAAAAAACCAAACCCTTATCCCTCCAAATTATTCTAAGATTTATATTAGAACCTTATTAACCTCAAGGGCCTAAATCTATATAAAAAATTGTTACTTTAAGACATAAAAACTTCTAATATTCCATTCTAAATCCCAATACAAAAAGAACCCCATCCACCAAACAAATTCTCAAACATTCCTGAAAAATTGAACACCCTTATAGATGTAGGGTTTTACAATATCCCAACCATGTGATTGATCATCCCTATGATGAAACCCTAAGAAAAAAAACACTCCTATAGAGAACATGTTACCCACAAACTACCACAAAATATACCTTTAGCATTGCTAGAATTATTATTTATCAGCACTAGTAAAGCGTTGAGTAACGTAGAATGATAAAAATCCCTAGGATTTTATAAATGCTAGAAAATCACTGATAAATGTTTCATTTATCAATGCTATTTTTTTTGATAAAGTGGTCTATTATTAGTGATTCTATAGGTGATGATAAAGGATTCCATTAATTAGTAATTTTATTTAGCATTGATAAAGGTGCATGATTCAGTGTGTTGTATCAGCACACTATAGCACCTAGAATGGGAATACTATAATGTGTTGTAATAGTACACTAAAAAACCAAAAAAACACCATAAATTTACAAAATTAGATAAAAATACACCATTTAAGTGAAATAAAATTTACAATAGAAATACAAGAAAAATAGTATTGTAGAGAAAAATAACACACCTATATAAAAGAAAAAACAACCCATAATCAATAAAAAGAATACACCTATATAATAAAAAAAATATTATGTTAGTAATAATATATAGAAATAAATTAAATAAAAAGTGTTAGTTTTAAACAAAGCGTTGAGTCATACCAGGAACACTATATATCAGATTGAGTTGTAGTTAATTCTTGCACGTCACACAATTTATTATTCATCTTCAAGCATTATCTCTATGGAAATTAACCAAATAAGTGTAAAATAAAAGATAATGAAATAAATTATTTAACTAATAGATTATATAATGATGAGAAAATAATATAGTCTCATTTTCTCTATTTTTTCTATGTGATGTGAGTTTTAAACTAAAATGACACTTATATATTGAGAATACACTATTGGAGTCATACATATCACACCATGCAACGTATTGAGGTGTAGATGATTTGGAAACATCCCAAATGACTTATGGATCATTTTCCTAAATTATCAAAACAATGAAAATGTATTTTCTCAGTTTTGATTACGTCACTTGTTTTTCTTACAAAAATGTCATTTTAAACTGGAAACACGCACTTTGAGTCATTCCGGTAACACAATGTGTTAGTTTCACATGAGAATGATTCCTACATGTCAAAAATGATTTAAGAATTATTTTCATAAGTTATAAAGACAAGGAAAAAATGTTTTCCTGGTTTTCAATTAGTGACACTTTTTTGGACTTAAATGGAAATTTTAAACTAATAACAGACACATTGAGTCATTTCAGAAACATCCTATAATGGATTGATGTGTATTTGATTCTTACACATCATAAATTAGTTGTAGATATTTTTTCTAAAGTATAAAAAAAATAAAAATGTGTTTTCTTAGTTTTGAGTATGTCGGTTTTCTTTTTTAATAAAATTAATGCCTATTTTAGATGAAAAGAATCACTTTGAGTCATACTAGTCAGACCATGAACCAGATTGAGGTGTGGCTGATTCCTACATGTATCAAATGAAATATGTTTTTTTCAAAAGTATCAAAACAATACAAACGTGTTTTCTCAGTTTTGAGTATGTCACTTTTTCTTAACAAAAATTTCATTTTAAACTAGAAACACACACTTTGAGTCATACCAATCACATCATATGTTGGTTTAATGTAAGTTTGATTCATACACATAAAAAATTACTTATGAATCATTTTCATTAATTAATTTTCATTAATTATCAACTCAATTAGACTACATTATCTTTTTTTAGTGAGTGACACTTTTTGAACTTAAATAACAATTTTAAACTAATAACGGACACTTTGAGTCATGTTGGGAAGATCACGTGTCATATTAATGTACGTATGATTCCTACACATCAAAAATGACTTATAGATTATTTTTATAAAGTAAAAAATATTCTGAAAGAGTTTTTATGGTTTTGAGTATCTTAGTTTTATTGTTAATTAAATTAATGTCAATTTTAAATAAAAAGATGTACTTTGGGTCACACTAGTCACACCGTGCATCATATTGATGTGTAGATGTTTCTAATATGCATAAAATGACTTATGTATTGTGTTAAAAAATTATCAAGGAAATAATAATGTGTTTTTCTAGTTTTGAGTACATCACTTGTGTTTTTTTTACTAAAATGCCCTTTTAAAATGGAAACATGCACTTTGAGTCATATTGGTCATATAGTGTGTCAGTTTTACATGAGACCAATTCCTATAGGTCAAAAATGACATATAAATAATTTCAATAAATTATAAAGACAATATGTTCATGTTTTATTAGTTTTTAGTGAGTGACACTTTTTGAACATAAATACAAAATTTAAATTAAAAACATACACTTTCAATCATGTCAGGCATATCATGTACCATATTGAGGTTTGACTAATTAATACACATAAAAAATAAATTATGGATCATTTTCTTTAAGTATCAAAACAATATAAATGTTTTTTCTAGGTTTTGAGTATGTTAATTGTCTTTTTTACTAAAATTAATGTCAATTTTAAATAAAAAAAGACATTTTTGGAGTCATATCTGTCACACCATGTGGAATATTTAGGTGAGGATGATTCCTACATGTCTCAAATTACTTATGAATCATTTTCCTAATATATAAAACAATACAATTTAATTTTCTTAGTTTTGAGTAAGTCGCCTGTGTTTTTTTAATAAAATGTCATTTCAAACTAGAAACACACACTTTGAATCATACTAGTCACATCATATGTCATTTTGACATGATAATGATTCCTACATGTCATGAATGACTTATCAATTTTTTTTATAAATTATCAAGAAAATCCAAGAATGTTTTCTTAGATTTGAGTGACTGAAATAATCTAATCATAATTGAGAATTTTAAACTGATAAAAGATGCATTGAGTTATGTTGGGCACATCCTGCATTAGATTGAGGTTCAGATTATTCCTATAAATGAAATTTAATTTTGATTCATTTTCCTAAAATATAAAAAAAATATGAATTTTTTATTTGTTTTGTGTATGTCAATTATCTTTTTAACTAAAATTACTGTCAATTTTAAATAAAAAGATCACTTGTATTCATACCTGTCACAAAATGAATCCTATTAATGTGAGGTTGATTCATACACTTCCCAAATGACTTATGGATAATTTTACTAATGTATAAAAAAATCCAAATGAGTTTTCTATGTTTTGAGTACATCACTTGTTTTTTACTAAGATGTCATTTTAAACTAGAAACATACAATTTGAGAAATACAAATCACATCATGTTTTAGTTTTATGTGAGACTAAAACCTAGATGTCGATAATAAATTATGAATCATTTTCATATATTATCGAGATAGTATGAGTGTGTATTTCTCAGTTTTCAGTGAGTGGCACTTTTTGAACTTAAATAGAAAATTTAAAGTGATAATTGACACTTTGAGTCGTGTTGGGAACATAGTGTATTGGATTGTGGTGATGATGATTGTTATGTGTAACAAATTACTTATGGATAATTTTACTAATTTATAAAAATAATTCAAATGCGTTTTCTTGGTTTCTAGTATGTCAGTTGTCTTTTTTTAATAAAATTAAATGTAAATTTTAAATAAAAAGGTGCAGTTGGAGTCATACCAGTCACACTGTGCGTCAGATTGAATTAAGAATGATTCCTAAATGTCTGAAATTAAATATGGATCATTTTTCTAAAGTATCAAAACAATATTAATGTGTTTTATTAGTTTTGAGTACATAACTTTTTTCGACTAAAATGTCATTTTAATATGGAAACACACACTTTTAGTAATACTGGTCACACCGTGTGTTAGTTTAATGTGAGATTGATTCCTATACAATGAAAATTAATAATTAATCATTGTCCTAAATTATCAACAAAATATGATTTCATTTGATGGTTTTTTAGTGAGTGACACTTTTTGATCTTAAATATCAATTTTAAACTGATAACAGTCACTTTGAGCCATGTTGTGAATATCGTGTATAATATTGAGTCATGGATGACTATGAAATTTAAAAAAATGACTTATGTATAATTTTAATCATGTATCAAGACAATTTGATAACATTTTATTTGTTATTGAGTATATCATTTCTCTTTTTTACTAAACTTAATTTTAAATATAAATGAAAGGACACACTTGGAGTTATACTGGTCACACTGTGCATCAAGTTGAGGTTTGGCTGATCCTTAAAAATTAAAAATGGCATTTATATATTTTTTCAAAAGTATCAAAAAAGATTAATGTTTTTATAGGTTTTGAATGCATCTCTTCTATTTTTACTAAAATGTCATTTTAAACAGAAAACAAACACATTGAATCATATCGGTTACATCATGTGTCAGTTTGATGTGAGACCAATTTCTACAGGTCAAAAATTTCTTTTGAATAATTTTTATAAATTATCAATACAATATAAGTGTGTTTTCTCATTTTTTTAGTGATTGAATATTTTGAAACATAAATAACCATTTTAAACTTATAAGAGACTCTTTGAGTCATGCCAGGCACATCGTGTATCAAATTGAATTGTAGTTTATTCCTACATGTCAAAAATGAATTATGTATTTTCCCCTAAAGTATAAACAAAATATGAATGTGTTTACTTATTTTTGAGTATGCCAGTTGTATTTTTTTTCAAAAATTGTGTCAATTTTAAATAAAAATACACAATTGGAGTCATACTGGTCACACCGTACATCAGATTGAGGTGATAAAAATTCATACAAATACCAAATGACTTATGGATCATTATCCTAATGCATCAAAACAATATGAATGAATTTTATTGGTTTTGAGTATGCTAATTGTCTTTTAACTAAAATTAATTTCCATTTTAAATAAAAATATGCACATGGAGTCATACTGATCACACTGTGCATCATATTTAGGTGAGGATGATTCCTACCCATAAATAATTACTTATTGGTCACTTTTGTTTGTTACAAAAAATATCAATTTAAACTGGACACACGCACTTTGAGTCATATCAGTCACATCGTGTGTCGATTTGATGTAGGATTCATTCCTACATGTCAAAAACGAATTATTAATAATTTTCTGAAATTATCAAGACAATATAAGAATATTTTTTGGTTTTTAGTGAGTGAAACGTTTTGAACTTAAATAAGAATTATAAAGTGATAATGGATAGTTTGAGTCATTTCAGTCCCATCTTGTATCATATTGTGGAGTGATTGATTCATACATGTCAAAAATGACTTATGAATCATTTTTTAAAGTATCAAATTAATATTAATACATTTTCTCAAGGTTTTTCTATAGATTAGTGCATCCATTAAGACTTAATGGATTATTATATAGATTAGTATATCTTCTTCAATATTTTAGTTGACTATAAACTATGAAATAAAATCATAATTATTTGTTCATAAAAATTGGAATATCCCTTTTATAAAGTATTTTTTATTGACTATGATGATGAGTTATTTATTATTAATATTATGAACATGGATAATTTTACATAATGAATGTGCACATGAAAAATGAATGTTACATTTATAGATTTCAAAATAATTTTTTCTATTATATCATGCATCAAATTGATGATAGAATATCCAAATAATTCCACCTCCCACTAATGTGAAACCACTAAATTTTTCTTTTCTAAAAATGAATGATTTATCCAATGAAATTTTGTATTTCTTTATTTTATTAGAGTTTTTTGTTCAAGATACTATATTCTTTTTCAAATGGGTCTTTATTTTTATTTTTAGTGATTCCTAATTTCATTCAAAGTCATTTTTTGCATTTTTGATGATTTATTTATAAATAGATTTATTTTTATTTGATGTTATGTTTACTTTTACACCATCCCTACTCTATGACCACGATCTCTGAACTTCAATTGTCCTATAATAGTTCTCTCATACACCTGCTTACACCATTTGTTGATTAAACCCACATTTATTCAAATATTTGATTTGTGTTATATATGTGTTTGATTATTGGATTGGTGTTGTAAGACTATCAAGATAGGATCAAATACTAAGACCCTTTCTTGGTAGTGTAGAGAATCCATGGGCAAGAAACTGCATCTGTTTTGTTTTTATTATTTTGATTGTTTTTTTGTGAGGTTTTTATTTCAAACATAATTAATATTTTATTTTACATAGAATGTTCTAATAGAAATTACATCCTATTCTAATCAGTTTGAAAAAATTAGAGGTTTTTTTGTCTTCAAAAAAAATTCCTCCACTTAATTTTTTGTGTAAAATCACTTAAGTGGTGAAAAAAAATAAGATACCTTAAACAATTTCACAATGTATATTATCTTATGTGAGAAGTGTTGTGAACACTTTTCAATAATTTTCCTTAAAAACAACCTTTTTAAGATCTATATTCTACTAAATTGAAAAAAAAATTATTGTTTGAAAGATAGTGCTTTGTCTCCTCCTTCACCTTGATATCTGACATTGACTCCGCCTTTACCCTCACCTCCACCACTACCTCTTCCACCACCTCCAAAACTCCCTCTACCTATACCATTTCCTAAAAATTTTAATATTTGTAGGACAACTCTTCTAAAAAAAATTTATTTTCTCCATTATACTTATCCTTGATAAACATATCAGAAAAAATATAAGTATTCAAAACTAATGTTTCAAACCCAAAATATATTTATAATGGAATAGAATATACTACATCACAAGGTAAACAACTATTTTTTTTAGAAAACATTATGACAACACGTGAATTACCCACTCATCAATAAAAATATTTACTTCTTCTTTTGAGTATGAATGTTGTTGGAAATCTTGAAAGTACTGAGAAAATATAGAAAGACAATAAAGATATATTTTTAATAAAATTGTTATTTACTTTTGAATTTACCTATTCAGGGGTGCTAGTATTTTTATTGTTTATTATCTATCTCATTAATTTAAAAACATAATATCCAAAATCAGTGTCATTATATTACATCAGACACTATAAAAACATTGAGCAAATTAAGTATTTTTTTGAAATATGTTTTGATTAGTAAATATTTCCATATATAGCTTAATCTATTTCCATTTTTAATAATCCATAGGATTTTTATGTCCACACACTAACTTCATTAAATTATTTAGACTATATATAGTGACCTCTCTATCATAAAAATATTCTTGTTAAAACACAAAATGAAACATATAATTCAATGTTTATCAATGAAATATTGATAGTTGTGTATTAAAAATTCATAGTGCACATCATGTGTGGTTGTTTTGTTGGATATCCATTTATTGGATCTAGAAAAAAAATATTTAGGGTATCCATATTGACTGTGATCAACATCCAATACTACCGAAAAACAAAATGGAAAACAAATAAATAATGGAAAAAACAAAAACATATTTTATGTGATTAGATTGTAGAGTTTTAAATATAAATTATTGGAATCAAAAAAAGTCTATAGCCTACTATTTTGTCTCAAATTTTTCAAGTAGATCATTTATTTTCTTCTCAATTTTATTTATATCCAACGTAATTTTTCTGTAGAAATGATGTAGGGATTAATGAATCTAATTCAAGCTTCTCATAGTTTCCCTTTATATAGTTGTAATATAAATTCCTATAGAAAATATGAATAGTTATTAACTTTAATAAACATATTATCTCACTATTTGGATAGGCGTATTATAAAAATTTATGTTATGAATGTATTCAAAATTGAGGCTCTCATACATTAATGCTTGAGAATATCATTTATTCTCTCCAGACAAATTACGTATATCATTAAAGTTCAATATTTTTATTTTTCATATATAATGTAGGATATATTTTCATATTTAAATGTAGTCTCTATATAAAGTTATAATGATAATAAAATTTTCTCTAGAATTGGTGGGGATAATTTACTCCTAGAAGGTAGTTTTGATTTCTTGGTAGATTCACTAGATTTTGTTGATCTGACCTTCTATTTCCCCATTAATTTATCCATATGTGATACCATACCATACATCAAACCTTGTTTTATCAATTTCTATAGGTTTTTCATATGAAAAAAGAAAATTAAAGACATACCTCATGTATCTTTATAATATTATATGGGAATTCTATGAATGTTCCAATAGAATCATTGACTATTGTAATATCCGGATCATCAAGTGGAACATAAAAATCAACAATCGGATCATGATCTCCCTCAATCCCCACTCCCATGTGACCTTTTTAGAGTTCATTAATGTGAAACTAGTATTATAAGATATTATAAATTATATCCCTCTCAAAAAAGACGGTGCATGGGTGTTGACAAATACAAATCACATACAACCGTTCCCTAATTTTTTTAGTAATACAAAGTTATTGGAAGTTATTTAATTCACATTTAAGATAAAGAGTAACGAAAAAATTCATTACCTCGAGTTAGGTACACAATTTAGGGAAATGACTACACTCAAATTTAGAGTGTTCATTGGTTCATGTGCAGATCTTTGTTCCACCACTGGTTCACTTTGATCCTTTCTAATACATTAGTCATCCAAACTAGACCAAACAAAAATATCTTTTAGTGATTCTATTTGTGTCTTCAATCATTTCACCATATTATATGTATCTTCATGTGGTTTTATATTCTCAAAATATGTTTGATGAGACTCTAGAAAATTAGATCCTCTAACTGGAAGGGGGATTTACATTCCCTGAAGTATCCCTATGATGTAACTCGGTAAGAAGAGTTTGGAAGCCTCTATGATATTTTCAAGAATTCATTAAGAGAAATTTATTACATAAATCATCTAAAATAACTATATTTTTATTTAATAATGAAAATTAAATCAAAATTTCATTATATAATTTTTTGATAAAATATAGAAAGAATATTGTAACATTACTGTTATATTTTTTCGAAGGGTTTGCTTCATTAGAAGTTGGATGTGGAACCATGAATCAATATTATTCAGCAGATTCATGATCATTTTGACCCCCAACATAACTAATGAACATTTAATTGTTTTATTCAATAGGTTTTCTTTGTTGATTCCAACCAAACTCAAATTTTATACCCTTACATCTTGCCTTGGTAATTTTATTAAAAATTGTGATCTTGCATTGTTGTTTTTTCATCAACAGGTTGTAGATCCCCTCATAATTCTACAGTTTCCACATAAATAGTATATTCTTCCTTAGTATTTGTAACATCATCATGTGTAGAAGATGTTATCTACATGAGCAGTCAAACATTTAATGTTTCATGAATAAAAACAACGTAAAAACTGATAAAGGATTTGAGAAGGTTCTTATGCATGATCTATTGAAAACTTCATGAAATAAATATGTAACATCTTATATTTTCTGTTTATTATTTTTAGATATTAAATGAATTATTTTCAAGACCATTCACTGAGATAGTGTGCGATTCTGAGGCATGGTGTGCCCAGAAAAAATGTTTTAAAAAATATTAAAATATTTAATAGTATGCCCACATGGTTTTCCTAAAAAAGTTAAATATCTCTAAAACAGGTGCCTAGATTTGAAATCACATGGAACCATTGATTTTAGAATAGAAGCTTTAACCTAGGAATGATCTAACATTACCGATACGGGTTGATTGTGGAAAGTCTTCTCAAGCATTTTAAAAGAATAAAATAAACTAAGAAAAAAATATTTTTGTTTATTTTGTCGACACAGCGACATGTTTATTTTTAAATAAATCATTTTCAAATATCCAAGGAAATTCTCATAACCGTGGAATTATCTGGATATACTGGTAAGAAACATATGGAGAATCCTCTCAAGCAGGTGATGATGGAGCTTCAAATCAGCAATTGAAGAACATTGATCCTGATGGATCACACCGATGATGATGAAACACCTTCATTCCTCATTGGTTATCAATAAAAATCATGTTAAGGATTTTTATTTAGATGGTTTATTCCTTATACATTATTTATATGATTAACATGGATCAATCAAAAAATAGACTAACTCATGGATCGTGCGTGTTGCGAGTTGGGATTGATTTAATCTGGTTTTCTAATATAAATCCCCTGATTGTGATTATTGTCTGAGAATTCTTGGAAAATTATGATAAAAACCATTCTTATGCATTCATCCCTCCATTCTTCACTTTCCTCACCATTGGAACCCCGTGGTCCTTGGATCAACGTTTCTGGGTGGTTTTGAACTCAATCAGACACCTAGATTTGAGGTGAATCGACAACCGAGGATGAATCTATGTAGATTAGGACCCAAGGAGGTCGGATCTGTGATCGTTTTCATTTTAGACCATTGGAGGAGGAACGATGGTTCACGAAAGGGACCAACTACAAAAGGAGGTGTTGGTCAGTGTCGCGGGTGGCATAGACGTGCACAACAGCGGGCACAGTGGACACTTGTGGTGTATGCGAGTAATGAACGTAGAGCTGTGACGATAGACATGGAGTAGTGGCGATGGATACAGAGTGGGATGGGCAAGGAGGGATGGGTCAGATCGGTGGTCTAGGTCAAGTCGGTGGGTCCGGTTGGGATGGTGGTCGAGGTTGGATTCGGGTCAAACCCAGGTTGGATCTGGTGAAACAAAGGCAGAGCCCGATTGCAGTTGACCACGATGATTGATCATGGTGTTGCTTTAGCATGAGCTTCAACGACCATGCGATCGATCCGCGACAGTCGACCATAGTGGCTAGTCAGGCGCGACAGGTGGAATGACCATGATGGTCAGTCCATGGGCGGCCGGTCCGTGTAGTTGGCAGACCAACCAAAGCAGTCGACCATGTTGGTAGGTTCGTAGGCCCCCAATATGTTTGTATTCAATTTCATTCAAATATACATAACTCTTAAATGGAGTTTCCAATCGATGAGCCATCTGCAGGATTGAAGCCCTAACATTTAAACGATATTTTTTAGAACAATGGTGGGTTTTTAGTTTAGACCAATATAGGATGATTGTGTTACCTTGGTCCTTTCCTCAAGAGTGTAGTGCGACGTTACATATACATCACTGGAATGTAATCCCCCTAGAGGTCGAGTTTCATATAGAGTATAGTATCCCTATGTGAGACTGAAGTGATATCCTCTATGACCCCTAGTAATGTTTTTTGAATTGGTGTAACCTCCCAAAGAAGGTTGTTGATCCTCCATCTTTTGGGCTACATCAATAGAGTTTTTGAAATTGTAATAACCTCCCTGAGTAGGCTGTTGATCCTCCATTTAGTAGTCCATATTGGTAGGGTTTTTGGAATCATTGGTATATGATCCATTATGTAGAGGGTTGATCCTGATTGGGTTTTTGGTGTCCCCTAGTAGTTCTGGGTGTGATCCTCTATTTGTATATCATAGTCTTCCTTGACCAATGTGTTCTCTTTGGGTGGGGGCCAAATGAGCTATATCTCTTTGTCGAGTTTCTCTAGTGTTATCATGGATCAAGGAGTGATTTCTTCTAGAATGATCATTGCTTTAAGTAGAATCTTATGGCTGGAAGTAGATTATGACCACCTGATGGTGTGGTGTCTCTTGTGAGTATATATGGGTTTTTCTCTACCTCTTATATCTGTTATATAGTTTTCATCTTTTATTGAGTTGATTATACATGGTGCTTCGTATTTAGTGTTTTTGGGATTTCCTGATAAGTATTTTTATACTCACCCATGCATGGTATTTTCCTGCACATATTTCCTATTATGTAGATGAAATCCCTTTTGACAGTGTTCTAGGAGGACCGAGAGTTGGTGGAACATTGCTGGATCTTGGTAAGAGAGGTGTTTACCATGAGCATACCTTTGATGTAGTCCTCTCCCTTGGAGTAGGTTCGACTCTTTACAGTTTTATTTTGACTTTTTTACAAACTCTTTAGGGTGGGAATTTTTTTCCCAGATTACTTTAATGTACTTTCACTATCATACTCTGTTGTGGGATGTTAGATTTATGCATTCATACTTTTAGTTGTTTTAAATTCCATAATTTTTCAACTTAGAGATGTGTGTGTGTGTGTAGGTACTTTAGGCTAATTCATCCCATTTTTTGAGATATACTTACTTGATGGTAGTTCGACCCAGCATGCCACGAGGGGTCGCGGAGAGCTGCTAGGGCACGAGGTTGTGGGGCGGCTCGTAGAGCCGCGGTCAGGGCGATCCGAGGTGGCTTGGAGGGTCGCGGCCGGCACGGCCGGTGGGAGGCCTGACCAGCGGGAGGTGCAACCGGAGGGCGGCACGACCGGGGTGGCGCGGCCAGGGTGGTGCGGCCGGCAGGTGGTACGGTCGTGGTCGCTTGGCCGGTGGGATACGCAGCCGGCGGGCCCTGCAGCCGGCGGGCGGTGGGGCCGGCGCGCGGCACGGCCGGCGGGCGGCGTGGTCAGGGCACGGTGCAGCCGGGGCGTGGGGCCGGTTCAGCCTGGGGGTCCGGAGCGCCGCGAGGGTGGCCTGGGTCGTGGTGGCTGTGGGTGGCAGCGCCGTTTCCTTTGTCGCCTTCCTTCATTCCAAAGAACACCCCAAAGAAGAACGATGGAGGGGGGTCGGGCCATGTTAGTTTGGCCCACACCCTCCATGTTTAGAGTGGTATCATTTAGATCAATAAGAAATAAGAACGATGAACTTCAAACATTACGACCTCCACAACGATTCTTTCCCAAACCGTAAAAGAAAACAAGGAATGTATTATCACGCAAATAAACCCTCTACCTTTGTTCGCTTGATGTTGTTGGTGCAAAAAGGAAGGAGGTGAATTTGTCGATGATCGTCTCATCCGCCACACACCTCCAATTTCAGGATCATGCGTCGGTTCTTTGTAGTCGAAGATGTGGACGCCCCACGTCGGAAGAAGTCCCAATGAAGAAGGTCGAAGAAGGTCGGTGTTCTTCGTCGGTGGACCTTTCTTCATTGGAGAGCGTAAACCTCCAAGTGTTGGGCGTCGCGGAACTTTACCAGCACTTCGTTGCTTGGTAAAGCCATCGAAAATCCTCCTCCCAAGTTCCATATATATAGGAGATGGGGAGAGGTATGTAACGATCATTTAATTTATGTCGGTTCATTAATTAGGAACCTTCCTAAATTCCAACAATGTTGTAACTTAATAATTAAAATGGTTCGAGCCAATTAATTTACGTTGGAATAATAAAGTGGTGTGTTGGCATAATTTAATGTTGATGAAGTCAAGAGGCTCCTCCACATTAATGATGGGGGGAGGGGGGATTAAGAGTTTCTTACAATTAAAGGGGGGGGGGGGTTTAATTTCGGGTGGTCCCCACCACCATAACCACTCATGAGGGGTTAAGGTCCAGTGGTCCCCACACCTCAACTACCACATGGAGGTTTAGTTCTGGTGGACCCCACCTCCCAACACCCACATGGGTGTTTTAAATAAAAAATAAAAATGTCATACACTTTTATTTTTTTATTTATTCTTACACGAAAAAACCAAAAACTAACTTTCACCCTCGTCTATCTGCCATTGAGGTTAAAGTCTTCTTAAGCGAATAGCAGCGCTGTGAGTTCGATGGTACCCTCAGATTTCAACTCCGAGAACTGGTTCAAAAGTTATAAAAACCCACTCGCACATTTACTGAATGTACCCGAACAAAACATCAGAAATTGATTTCAAGAACTCTAGGCCTCAGAATCACACGCCATCAATTTTCTCAGACTCGTAAAATTCCCATATATTTAGAAAAAATTATATGGAAATTTTGTGTCTTTACAGAACCAACCCAAATACCCTATCAAAATGGTACATGGACCAACCCACCATGTACTCGAAGGGAGTTCCTAATCCTCGTGCGTTGGATACTATCACCCATGAATCAAACAATGACCAGAGGGAACAATTTCCCAAACCTAAAGCAATGAAATTTCACATATATATACAATAAAGATAGAAACATTAGAAGATAAATATATTTCATAGCTAAAACCACGCAACTCAGAAGTAGAGATAATCTCCAAGTACAATTCCATCCACAAAGGACTACAGAAACTAGAAAAACCAACTACTACATGTGATAGCATTGGTGGACTCCCATGATCTCACCACCAGCTACCCATCCAGCTGACAGAAAACCTCAACACCTCACTACAATGCTTTGGTTTTCCCTACATCGAAATACATATAATGGTCTATGCACCACTAATGAATTATGTTGGGTGTGAGATAAAAAACTCAATGGGATCCCACCTAGGTGTTCCATAACAATTCTCTATAAAATAATCCAAGTATACTCATTTAAAATAAAACCTCGCAAGATAAGTAAGAAATAATCTATATTAAGGCATGGTAAATATTTACCTTTTTCCAACAATTCCAAAAAAGGAAGGTATATGAATTTCATGCATATTTTACATTATCATTTATGAAAATCCAAAAAATTCAGATCAAATCCAAAATATTATAAAGATAATCATAGGTAAATAATTACATGGAACATAGCATGTTAGGATAGCAAACTAATTATACAACAACAAATGACTAGTGCACAACAAGTGACAAGAACACAAGCCTAAGGAGAAGAGGATCACCCCATGAGAGAACACCCTAACAATGTCAAAACAAGTATCTAGAACAACATGACTAGGGAGAAAATAAAATACCAAAGATGTAACCTCCTGAGAGTAATATGGACAATGAAACTGAACTAAATAGTCCACTTACATACCCAAGTCATCCCATGTGCTTTATTTTATAAATCATTTCAATTCTACTAAAATACCCATTTTCCATTTTACCAAAAACAAGGGAACCCCACATTTTATCACAAGTTCATTTACAGAAAATAATCATGTTGAATTTATTTATAAATCAATTTATAAAAAAACATGAGAAATAAAATTCATCAACATAGTCTAGATATGGAACAACCTACTTTAAAACTTAGTGCCTCACACGTCCACAAAGGATCCACCATCAAGACAGTGAAACAACCACAGTAGAGGCCCTAGAATCAATATACACATCTTAGAATTGATACAATTTGAAAAAAAAAGGTTGGCATAAAAGAAGAGATAACACATACCTCAAGACCGCAGACATGCCTCACCCCAACCAACAAAGGAAACAAGACCCAAAATGAGATCTCACCATGGATCTAGAAGAAGACAATAAAAAACAACATCACAGGCCGACAGATCAAATAACGATATTCTATGGTGCTACCATGGTGAAGGAAACAAAGAAGTGGAAAGGATTAATTTCCTATAGAGATAAAATCCAACAACCACGATGATCAATCACTGAACAGGTTAATCTAAATCTAATGAAGGCTCCAATAATCACCGGATAACGGTTCTAGGATGAGAACCAAGAGAGATGTAGAAGAATGAAATTGAATTTCAGCCGAGTGGAACCCTAAATGTTTTCCTCTTGATAATTACACAATGTGTAACTCATTTACACATTATGTAATCAACAATGATTAAGTATGATGAAAACCCTGTCACCTTTTTATTAAAAATTGACCTTTTATTATTACATGTTGTATAACCATTACACAATGTGTACCTATTTCATGTTGTGTAAACAGTTAACGACATGTGTCTGGAAGCCAAGTACATGTTGTGAAACCCACATACACACCGTGTAATTTCCCAACACACTGCATAAAACTCTTGGTTCTTACACAAAAACTAAAAATCACCACAGGTAATATCTGAACATGGGTAGAATCCCACAATTCCATTTAAAAATTTATACTGTAAATCCATTAATTAAAAAAAATCCATCCCCAAACATTTAGTCATTTTCCAAATAAATTTTTTTCCATCCTTAGGAGTCCCAAGACACTCCCAATTAAAGATAGAAACGTGTAAAGGTAATTGAATTACATGAAAGTGAGTAATAAGATTTAACAAAATCCCCACCATAAGATTTTCTTTCTTTGGTAAGTCATATGTAATAATGAATTCTGGTAGAGAGGTAAGGCCACTACTCCCTCATCAATAGTTCATGCTCCCAAGTCTCACGAGAATATAACTTGTGCCTCTATAACACTCTAGCCAAAAGAATTGACTTCCCATGAATTACATTCACCAGAGAGTCTACAATATCTATTGGCACCTCCATAACAGAATCATATGGATCTAACTCAATCTCTTACCAACTCAAAATGTGGGAGGTACTGAGATGAAATTTCTTGATATGTGATACATGGAAAGAATTATGAATTCCTATAAATGGAGTCGATTGTGTTAACTGAGAAGAAACCCTCCCAAGTTTCTATGTGACCTTAAATATTCCAAGTATATCAGAGCCAAATTTCCATCTTTCTCATGTCAACAGTGACCAAAACAAGGAGAAAATTTCAAGAAAACCCGATCACCAACAAAAAATTACAAAGAATGACTCCAATGATCTACATAAGATTTCTACTAACTCAATGTTATAACTAGATGTTGATGTCTAACATGAATCCTCACGGACATCTCCTAAACCAAACTCAGTCCCACCAAAGAAGCTTCATCCACCTCTTCACAACAAAGAGGTGATCAACACATACAACCATTAAAAACCCTAAAAGGTGTCCATTAAGACTGATTAATGATGAATGTTGTTATAGTAAAATTAAACTAGTCCCAAATGGCCATACCATGATCTAATGAAGTCCAAGACATAGTCATGAAGCACATCCTCTATAATTTGAATAACATGTTCTTTATAACCATATGTCTATGGATTATAAGTTGTACTCAAATGAAATGAGTCCCCATTTCCTATTCATGACTTATCCATAACCTCTAAGTAAACCAAGAATCCCTATCTGAAATAATAGCTGAAGGAAACCCATGTAACCTTAGAACTTCTTACACATATATCTTACTTAGATCTTCAGCTTTGGTGGTGTATTTGATCATAAAAAAACCAGATGACTTTTTCAACTGATCAATCACCACCAAGATATCATTCACCCCTCAGGGAGTGAATGGTAACCTAATAAAAAATTCAATGTATACATTGTCTCATTTCAAAACTAGAACTATAATAGGTTGAAGAAAACTAGAAGTTTTCAAATACTCTTCCTTTATTTATTTGAAGGTATAACAGCAGGAGACATAATCAGAAATGTCACGCTTCATACCTAGCCACCAAAATCATCATAACATGTCATATTATATCATTGTAGTTCCCAAATTAATGACCCACAAAAAAATTTTACAGTAAAATAAAACAAATATACTCACTGATGCTGGGGAAAAATGATCCTCAAAACTGATAATACCATCTAAAGAAAGAGACTAACTCAAAATGGTCTCCCCACCATATAGGGTTTCTCAAATACCTCTGAACTCAATTTCCATCTACTGATTCCATAGAATAGAATCAGTGAGATTGGAAGATAACATAACATTGGTCAGAACCATACCTAAAACAACCTCCTAAGAATCTATATGTAGTTGTGAAAAAATCACCATAAGGTTCTCCTCTTCCTTCGATTCCTGAATAGCTTACAATGTCACTTTCTTGTTAAGGGAATCTACAATGAAATTACCCTTCCCCAGAGTATAGGTGATATCAATGTCAACTTTTTTATGGTATTCCACCCATCATCTCTATTTGAGATTAACGTCTTCCTGATAAAAGATATAACTTATGCTCTTATGGCCCAAAAAGACTGTAAACTTTTCTCCAAAAAGATTTATCTCTAACACTTAAGTGCATTAATAACTTTAGAAAGATCTAAATCATGATTGGGTTAATTATTCTCACATGTTCGAAGCTCATGAGAGACATAATCCACCACATGACCACCCTACATGATCACACAACCCAAACCAATTCCAGAACCATCACATAAAACCACATACCCATTATTGGGATCTAGCAAGATAAGAATATGTGGTGATGTCATATGTCATTTAAGCTCGTTGAAAGAAGAGTGGAATTTTTCATCCCATATGAATTTCAACCCTTTCCTAGTAAGAACATTGAAAGGTGACACCAAATTAGATAAATCAATGAAAACCCATTGATAGTATCCAACAAGACCAAGGATGCTCTAAATTTTAAATACATTCTATGGTTATTCCCATGAATAAAACCTTTACCTTCTTAGGATAAACTGTTAAGCCCTAATCAGAAATCACATGCTCCAATAATTTCACTTCATGAATGGAGAAGTCTCATTTTTAAATCTTTCCATGGAATGATGACTCCTTAGGTTTTCTGAAACTAGACATAGAAGGTGATCATACTGACTATTGGATCTTGAATAAATCACAATATCCTCTATAAATACAACCAAAAAAGTGTCAAGATTCTGATAGAATATCCAATTCATCAAAGCTATAAAAACTAAAAGAGAATTAGTTAGACCAAACAATATCACAAGATATTTATAATGGTCATACCTTCTCTGGAAAGTTGTATTCAGTATTTCATACTTCCGAACTCTAAGTTTATGATAACTCAGCCAAAGATTAATCTTAAAAAACACTTTTTACATTTTAACTAATAATAAAACCATCCACATGAGACAAATAATAATTGTTCTTAAATTTTACTATAATCAACTTTTGATATTCTAGGGAGAACAAAACCCTTTTCACTAGGTCTTCCAACCTAATCATGAGCTCTTTTAGTTACACTAGTTTCATATGATAGGAAGGTACCTATATCGGTTGTTTACTTGGAATCATGTCAATTATAATCTCTAACTACCTCTCTAGAGTAATCCTATAGAAATTGTCTGGGAAAACATCTAGAAACCCCAAATAATAGAAGGAATATCAACAACATAAGAAAAATCCTCTATCTCAACTGTAATGCATAAAATAAACTCCTAATATCATGGTGGAAAAGTCAGACATTACCAGACCTTGGATACCACTCTCCCTAAAACACCCATGAGCTCCCATTGACTATAAGAAACAAGAAACATAAATGATAATAATCAACCTAATCTCAATGGGAGATAAGGAAATCAATCCTGATGACGACGTCAAATACACCCATATCAAGAATAAGAAAATCACATACTAGCTCTGTATTAGATATTGATAGCACACAAGAAGGAAACTGAAACCCCTACTCTTTCCTCTTCCCAATATGTGTCACTAACTCTATAACGAAGGTAATTATTTTCATTGTGTGGTTAATAATATCAATGAAATGACTATATATAAATGAGTGGGAAGAACTAGTATCAAATAAATTAATTTCTACTAAGAGTAAAATAAATATGGCACCTCTCACTATTGCTAGATCTACATCTACCTCCACTGGAAAATCATCAAATGCATAAAGGTACTTCACTCTTGAGGCATGTGGTTGGATACCTGTAGTCTCTGATGCATCTAACTGTGCCACATTATCCTTTTGAAATGAAGATCCATGGCCATATTGTGGTGTATAGATAGCCTAAAAGAAATGTTGTAGATGAAAATAACACCCATAGATGTTGCACAAATTTGTTGGTGGAGGACAAGAAGAACTGGGGTGTATGACCTTTCCACACTGGTCATATGAACACTAGTAATTACAATTATAGGTCCGAATAGCCCAGCTATTGAGAACCACCTCCACCACTCCTGCGATGATCCTTCCAATTTCTCTTTTTCCCTAACACACCACTAAAGCTTCCACTGGGTGGAATAGAAGGGGTGTAATATCCAACCTTTCCTTCCATATCAATCTCTTCTATCATAGACCTACCCAATATATCTTCATAGGTTAAAATCTTAAGAATAAATACCTATGATCTGATATCTAATTGCAAACCCAGTAGGTACTTTTGAGTTTTCACTTGGTTGTTCTTTAAAACTTTCGGTGAAAAAATGAACTAGATCCGCAAACATATTAGTGTATGATAACACCACATGATCTCCCTACTATAAAGAGAGGAACTCAAAAGATCTCCCCATTATCCACAACTCTAGAAATACTACTAGAAGAATATATTCTTGAAACCCTTTCAATCTAAGACAAGATGTTTATCTGTCAGTACCATGGATCCCTACCAACACTTTCTAGGACCCTCAAGTCTGAATGATTCACACATCACCTTAATTTTCTCATGTTTTTCAGAGAATTTGAATACCCTATCAATATTTTCAATCTTTTCATATTCTACTTAAGGTTCATTAGTACCTTTAAAAGATGGTGGATTCTCATGAAAAACTCTCATGATCAATCCCTATCTATTCCAGCTCCTGGTTGTACATCAAAAACTATATTGTGAACTTTTGGAAAAATTTTATCAATAACATAAACTTTAAACATGATATCCTCGATAATTTTCAGATCCATCATATGATTCCCTTAAGGAGCATCTGCCATACCCTCCTAGGTAACTCACAAAACATATATTAGAGGAATACACCTACAACTGGATCCAAAGAAACAATCAAAAAATAGAAAAATTTCAGTTCAAACTATAGAAACTATAAAAAAAAGTGAGAGCAACATTAAGAACTCAAAATATAAGACACACAACCCAACATCCCATGGTAACTTGAGTCTCATCATGGGAAGAGCTGTCTAGGAACTTCCTATAATCTACCTATTAATTCCACAAAATCCTATCTCTGGTCTACCAAATATTCGAAGACATTGAGTCTTGAGGACATACCAACTCTGATAAAAAACCATAATGAACCGAACATAATACAATCTCAAATTAGTACCCGACCTAATCCGCCACATACTCGAAGGGTGTTCATGATCCCCACGGGCTGGTGACTATCACCCAAGAATCAAACAAGAACTAGATGGAACAATTTATCCCACCCTGAATCAACTACATAGAATATAAATATACAAGATAGAGATAAATAGTAGAAGATAAATATATTTCATAGCTAAAACTAAATTACTCAAATGTAGAGGCAATATCCAAGTACAAGTCCAACCATAAAGGGCTAATAAAATTGGAAAAACCAACTGCTTTATGGGATAGCATGGGCAGACTCCCATGATCTCAACACAATCTACCCATCCAGCTGATACAAAACCTTGATGCATCACTATAGTGCCTTTTTGCCCTATGTTGATAGACATACCAAGGTCTACACACAACCAAAGAAGTGCACAGTGTGTAAGCTAACAGGGTCAGTAAGATTCCACCTAGGTGGTCTATAACAAGACACTATACAATAATCCATGTATCTTTATTAAAAATAAAGCATTTCATGATCAGTATCAAAGGAATTATATTAAGTCATGGTAAATATTTTAGTTTTTTCTAACAATTCAAGAAAAAAATGTAGGTATATCAATTTCAAAAATATTTTCCATTATAATTTATCAAAATCCAAATCATTCACATCAAAGAAAAATAGTATAAATCCAAGAATAGATAAATCATGCCAAGGAACTCAATAAGTTAGGCTAGAAGACTACTCATACCACAAAAAATTACTAGTACACAACATTCCCCTAGAACACATGCCTGAGGAGAAAATGAACATCGTATGAGAGAACCCCCCCCCCCAAATTTCAAAACAAGTCCCTAGAAAAACAAGCCTATAAAGAATTGAAATTCCCCATGATCTAACCTCATAATGTTAATATGGGTGATGACCCTAACCTAAACCTTCTACATACGTACCCAAGGCTTCCCATGTGATTCATTTCATAAATCATTTCAATGCTTTGAAAATACTCCGTTTTCATTATACCAAAAACCAAGGAAAATTCACCTTTTACAAAATATTAATTTACACACACAAAACCATCATGAAAAAATAATTTATAAATAAATTTATAAATAATAGGAGAAATATAGTTCATCAACATAGGATAGATATGGGACCACCTACCTCAAAACTCAAGGTCGCACACACCCAAAAAGGATCCCCCAACAAGAGAACACAATAATGAAAATGGAGGCCCTATAATCAATATACACATATTAGAATTGTTCTAATTTAAAAAAAATAGCAGAGAAGATGAGATAAAACATACCTCAAGAATTCACACCCACCGCACCACATTCAATAAGGAAACAACCATTGGGAGAATATCACACCAAAAATCAAGAAGAATACAATAAGAAACAACATCATGAGTTGATGGATATAATAACAAGAGGCCACAATGCTACTGTGTTCATGGAAATAAAGAATTAGAAATTCTTAATTTCCTAGAGATATGTAAACCAACCAACACAATGATCAATCTCCAAATGGATCAATTTGGATCAAACAAACTCTAAAAATCTTCAGAGAAGGGTTCTAGGTTGAGATCCAAGAGAGATATGGGAGAATGAAATAAAATCTCAGCTGAGTAGCACCCTAAAAGTATATCTCCTGATAGTTAAATGACATGTAACTCATTTACACGTCATTTAATCCATAAAGATTAAGTATGCAAAAGAACTCATCTCATTTTTATTAAAAATTGACCTTTTATTATTAATCATCATGTAACCATTACATAGTGTGTACCATTTTCATGCTATGTAAAAAAGTTCATGATTGGAGTCTTGTGACCATGTACACATTGTGTAACCCACTTACACACTGTGTAATTTCCCAGAACATATTAAAAAACTCTAGTTTTTTACAAAAAATCATGAAAACACCTCAGGAGTTCTCTAAATTTGGGAAGAACCCCACAAATCCAATAAAACATTTATACTTAGACTCCATTAATACAAACTAACATCCACCACTGAACATTAAGTCATCTTACCCAACAAATGATTTCCATCATCAGGAGTCCGAAAATGCACCCATTTAAAGGTGAAACAAGTAAAGGGAAGAGAATTACTTAAAAGTGGGTAATGGGATGTTACATTATCAATCTATGAGTATTAACTTATATAATAAAAATTAATATCCAAAAAACATTGTTCTAGAGCCTCTATTGTATTACAAAATTAAGTCACCAACCTGAACCTTAAATTTGGTTTTACTAAATGCATTGATGTCCCATGCAACTGCGTTTAATGTAAAGAAAAACCATCCTTTAGCACTTGGTCTGGATAGGTCTACATAAGGTTCCCACTTGTAGTACCCCACTATCAAATAAAACCCTGGTCTAAAGATGGTATAACTCCTCATTCCTAGTCCTAGAAAAGACTGATGAGTTTCATCATTTTTCATTCACAAGGTTACAAAACTCTAGTTTTTACTTGGAATCATAGTTCAAACCTCAACCACACCTTTCATACAGAATACGACACACCATTAATGTTTTTAAACCTATATGTTCATTTATGAAAAGAGAAACAACCAGGCCTTCATTGACTTACCATTCTGAACACTATTTTCACCTACCAATGCATCACACAATAACTTGATCATGATTACCTTAAAACAAGAGGCGTTCCATGAATGTCCAACCATGCTGACTAAATTCCAATCCTATCCTTTAGAAAACACCATATTTGAATTTCCATACAACAGATCTCGTCATTGAGGTCTATCACGAGCATTTATACCCCATTGATTGGATTCAACCTCATATCACATTTAGAATGTCTTGAAATGAGTTACATGGTAAATCTTATCCAGGGATAACATTTGATTTTATCCTAAAATCCTTCCATGGATCCAAATAATTCATATCTACCAGCTTAAATTCTAGTCTCACCACACCAAAAACACCTTAATATAAGGGTCAACCCATCCAAAATTCACTTCAAACTCATGGAAAAGGAGTGTCCTTATCATCTCCGAAGGATCAAAAACCATGATCTCTATGGAATTTTTCCCATACATTACTTTACACAATAGTCAAACGTGGTCATTCTTCTCAAACCTGATCACCATACATTCCACATCATCCACTGCTCATCTTTGGATTATATGAAAATCATTCACATGGTCCATTGAAACCTCATTCAAGATGGGGATGTCAGACCCAAAAATCCTATGGTACAAACCCACCATACAACCTTAATTATATGGCCCTCAAAAGAAAACTCAATAACCATAAAAATAACTCATGTATGACAGTTCTTTTCAGATATCCCCATATCAAAATCCTAGGTAGCCATACCCAAAAGAATCAGCAATTATACATGGATCCATAACACTCTTCTAAGAGTATTGATGTTTCTAGTTTCATCCCTTGGTGCGGTGTTGTGGAGATGACTTTTGGGTGATAACCCTTTGTCATGTGGAGTCCCATGGGATGTTTTTCTGCTACTTTTAGGTATCTTCAGACCTCTTGTGTCATGTTTAAACCTAAGTTTCTAGTTCTGGATTTTATTTAAGGCATGTTTGGCATAAATTTTCAGATTAGGTTTATTGATTGTTTTTTGTTGTTAAATGATTATAAACTCATGTAAATTGTTCCCAAACCATAATAAATGATACCTGGGAACTTATACCTGCCTTTTGGGCTAGAAAACTCACGTTTTCCCTTTCCATGGGCCAAGTCAGGTGCTGGTTTTAATGGCGACCAGATTCGGTTCATGGAATCTCCCCTATAGATACGTAAATTTTTATACATAGGGATAAAATTTGTACGTAAATTTATAATTTTAGTTTATTTTTCAAAAATATTATAAAACATATAAATCCCTAATTCAATCCAAACCCATTCTATAACATCAACTATAGGTCCTCCTCAAAAACCACCAACTGCTAAAAAATAGGATCAACTGTCCCTTTAACTTGGGTCATTTCCAGTGAGTTATTCCTCAACCAAATTTCAACATTACCAACACATCTATTGAGATGGATGACTAGAAAGTCAACCCAACTCACTATTCTTAAGTTACTGATCATATATAAAATCCAAAACACTTAAATATTCATATTTTATGAAACGAAAATCCAACATACCTATATTTTTATGAATAAATCAAACTAGTTTACATCAATTCGATTTGGGGTGTTAGAGAAGTATTGGGGAGAATCATAGGATTTATTCCCACACCTATAAAAGAACTTATATAATTTCCTAATATTAAATTAATTAATCAAAATTCAAGGAATGTTAATTTACAAACTTTTTACTAAATTTAATTATTTACCACAGAAAATATTTTTTTACTAAAATTATAATATGACCCCTATTACCTAATTTTAATGTGATAATTATAAAATTATACTCAACTAAAACTAATTTATATTAGTAATATTAGAAAATTAACTTTAAAATGAAATAATAAAATATATATAAAAATTATTTCTATATAAAAATGTTTTTTTAAACATTAAGTATTTGTATTATTATTTCATAACAATTATTATTCATCACATGAGTACTGAAGTATTTTTTATACATATAAAATTTATAGTTTAATTAAATCATCATCAAACCATGATATATTTAGTTTTTTAAAATAAATATTAATAACACATAAAAAATTAGATAAATAAATTTTAAATCATAATAATATATTTATAATTATTCTTGACAAAGTAATAATAATTATTTGTATGTAAATTTATTTTGTTACACATAAGATTAAAAAATATATTATAACTACTCCTTAATAGTGATCAAAATAATTTATTAAGATAAAAAAACACTTTATATAGAAAAACAATTAAATGGTTTTATTATTATTTACTTAAAATTAATTATACAATTCATTTAACTTTAACTATGCATTTTTATTAAAATAATTCTATTGATTTTATGAATTTATTTTCAAAGTGATTTATTTTATAAGAATACATAATTTATATATATAATATACGTTATATTAAATTACATATTAAAAAATATTTTTTATAATAATGATTACATGTTGATATTATCTTAATGTTTAGTAAAACCCCCCTTAAAACCTTCATATAATACCAAAATGTTAGATAAGGAATAGCGGTTGTTGTGGATGGTGACTCAGCTAGCATGGAACTCATAGTGATTTAAATGAACTTAAACTTCTCCCATTACTGATTTCTATCAAGACATTGTTGATGAATTTTATCTTGGGCTTAGTTTAGGGAAAATATTTATGATGCTACCAATTTTACAAGCCCAGAAAAATGAGCCAAATAAGGAAGTCTTCTAATACATGATGAAATTTGTTCTCCTTTTTTATATGAACATAGAAATATGGTTACTTCTATTTATACTCACTAATTAAATGACTATATTATAATGGCAACATTTTAATTTAGTGTCAAATATTATTTCTACTAAACCTATAACTGATCTCATTATACCTTCTTATATAAAATAATAGTTAATAACTAATAACCATATAATCCTAATGTCCATATTTAGCTAATGACCTTATAACCAATTACCACATATATAATGATCATATTATATTCTTATATATAATTTAATACACTTTATCAGAATCATTAATTTCATCCTATCATTGTTTTTCTTAATATGTTTATCATATTTCTATTATGTTTTATTCTTTTCTACTATTATCATTTTCAATATGATCTTCATAGAAAATTGAGATGTTGATAATTTAAACCTTTCAGTGTTTGTATTTTCTAGTGGTTTTATTCATTATGTAATTTTTATAATTATATCTCATTATTTTTCTCAAAATGTATTTAATTTCATATTATAATATTGTACCTTGATAAAATAAGGCATTGATCATTTTGTTTCAGTGTTTCATGTATCATAATCTATTTAAAACACGACTTTATCATGTCATATTCATCTATTTATCTATATCATTTTTATATTATCAATTTCATTAGTTTAAAATGAATGGTAAATTTAAATTATTCCCAAGACACATGAATTATAAATGAATATATATGCCCCAAAATCTGGTTCATTACATTCTACCCCTTAAACAAATTGTGTCCATATAATTTTAATTTTCACTAATGAAATTAGTTAAGAGTGTCCATATGAAAATGAAATATATTATGAATTATTTATAATTTAAGATTTCAAGTGACCTATTTAATCCACTTCTTTAATGTAGCGAAACTTTTCTCCATCAATTAAATGAATATTTCAAGATCCACACATAAATCCTTCTTCAATTTTGAACTCATATACATATTCATAATAAAATTTTAATATATATCTATTATCATATACCCTTCAAAATATATAAAATTATTTCTATATCATCAATTCCTAAAATAAAATATCTATAAACTTTCCTATACTTCTTTCGGTATTCTAATAAACTTTGTCTCCAATGAAATATTTTCTATAATGGAACTAGTTTTCATACTTCTTGACACATCCCTTATGTTTCAAGGAACAAGGATAGATATTGGACCTGCTAATATTACTACTTTGGATTAAACCATTACCCTTAAGTGCTATCATTATAGTACCATTTCAAAACCTTGTGTCCAAACAAGCATTCCAAATTATATGAAAATTTGATTTTTTTGAATTAGTGGTCTGGTTAATTATTTTATAGAGATTCAAAATTGAGTTTGGTGGCTTTTAGTACCTAAATAGTGGTGTTTTGGACAAGGTTGGAGGCTCATTAGTCATCCTGGGGGATTATAAGACCCTTGGGAGAGGTCGGGTGGCTAGTGAAAAAAATCATAGTAATGAAATTAGCTCAATTGTGGGGATATTAAGGTGTTAAAATGAACCTTATCCCCCCAAGTTTATATAAGAAACCCCCCTCTTCTCTCCTCCTATAGTTCACACATCTGGGGTCCCCCCCTTTCTTCCTTCTTTAATCCCCATTAATGGGGTGTTCTTATTGGTGTTTTTCAGTGATTCAATATGTGTTTCGTACATCATTGTCACCCCTTGGATCTACACATTCCTCTTGATATAATTTATTCTCCTCTAAGTTAGGTATTTGGTTCTAATTTTGATGGTGAATGGTGGAATTTTCAATAACAATGGGTATTTCACTCTACCTAAGTAGAGGGGAACCCAAGGCACTGTTAGTAAGTTGTGGATCATCAATTCCACTAAGGTAAAATGTACCATGAAATTTTATATTAGTTATTGATAAAATTAATTAAACTTCCTATTGATTTGGAATTGGTTTGGGGGGTTTCACTCAGAATAGGGACTAGGGTGTGGGATGGACCCTTGGGGTGTCATTGGAGGTGGTTCTAATGTAGTACAATGACCAAGTGAGTTATTTGTACATATGTTGAGTTAGAATTTAATTAATTAATTAATTTTAATTTTAATAATTAATTAATCATTTATGTTTGGATTGAGTTAGGATTTCAGGTCATTAAGACAATATTGGTTGGTTTTTGATATGGTCAGATAGGTTTGGAAGAGCCTCGGTAGCTATTACCAAACCTTGGATATAAATGGGAGAACCTTTGGATAAGGAAGGCGGTCTCACATACAATCCATGGGGCTTAGTCTCCAAATTATGTTCTTTTTGGATTCTTTGGGAAACCACTGGGGGTAATCCCTAGGTTAATTTATGTAAATGGAATGTAAATATTATAATATATCACTTAAATGAATGAAAATTCAGGGTAATAAACAACCCTTTCATGTTAACTTGTGCATCGACTCTCAATGACCAAGGATGGGAATTTTGAGATACAAACTACCTTTAAACCTCTTAGGATATGAGTTTGGAAAACATGAGACTCACTAGATCATGTATAAGGTATTGGGACACTCCAATATGGAGTTAAAGATTGATTTTTAGATCCTAGGGAATACATTCCTTAGAGACATCCATTTTATGTTTTCAAGATATTCATGCTAATTAGGAAAAGTGTTAGATAATCAACCCTCCATCATCCAAATGGAATAGGTTTGGGTGTACAGACCTTGGAAAGACTAGGATTGGGTTGGGAGAGTGGAATGACCCAGAGTAACCTTGTGGATCATGATGGGTTATTGGTAATATCTTGATTATTTCCAAGTGGTGTACCTAAGTAGTCGACAAGGTTGTGCTACCATGATGATGTTGTTAAGGAATGTAGTACCCACCAAGCATTGGGTGTTGACCTATGACCCATCTAAAACAAAGGAACTAGGTGAGGCTACCTCTACTATCCTGAGACTGAGGGGATCCAGAGGGTATACCATTAAATGGACGATCCTAATTGGGTGTATGTGATAAGGTAGACAGTGTCACCGTGGAGAATGTACTTGACTAGTGGGATGAGAGGATGTAGATGATGGTGTTTAGTGTGGATGTTCGACTACAACTTATGGTTTATTTTTATTTTTTAAGGGTTATGGAATTTTCGATTAGGGTATATAAGATAATTTTTGGCTATTTTAGATATAGAGTTGGGTATATGGAGGGGTTTCCATTGATTAGATACTATATATTTGTGTAATATTCCATAAAGTGGGAGCGTGGTGCTAGAGCATTCATGGATTTGGATCTTTGATATTTTTTATGGTTACTATTGATTTTGAACTATATGTGTGGACTATAGTGGGATGGGTCCCTAGAGCCATCTGATATTTGTTACGGTTTCCACAAATTTTGAGTTGGACACATGGACTACCATATGTTGAGTCCCCAAATCCATTGGATATTTGTTAAAGTTTCCATGGATTTGGAGATGTACATATGAACTACCAATACATGGGTTCCCTTATCCATTAAAAATTTGTTATGGATTCCATGTATTTGGATTTAGATGTACGTACTATCATGGGTTGGTTCCCCAAATCTAATGAATATTTATTATGGAAACCATGTATTTGGATACGGATGTACAAACTAACATGGGATGTTTCTCTAATACCATTAGATATATGTTTTAACTATCATAGATTTGGATTTATATGTACAGAATACTATAGTATAGATCCTAAGAGACATTAGATTCATCGATTGAGATTCCATAGATTATGAGCTCAGATACTGGATTGTTGTGGGATTGGACCTCAGAGTCATGAGGATTGATTGGGGTTGGAATAGATTTATATCCTTCATGTTATTCTAGATGTACATGCATTTTGATGTTCTATGAGACACCCTAATAGGAGCCAATGTTGGTATGGTGGATTAGGATCACGGACTAAAGGATCAATAATGGGTTTATTTATTTATTTTTTAGTATTTATCTTCTATTTTAGTTGTGCATGTCACATCCACATATCACTGCATCTATTTCTTAGTACATAACCACATTCATGGTTCCCTACTGAGTTATATAGTCCCATCATATGAAATATTCCACTGTTCTTGGGTGCCCAAGAAGATGCTCACTTGGTTACACGCACAGGTTGGACTAAGGCCAAGGGTTGATCAATCAAGATGGCATGGACATGTTTATGGAGCTTGGGATGAGGTTTTCAATAAGGGATGTCATGGAGATATATTTTTTATTTCATTATTCATTTTTCTATATATGGTTGGCCTAGTGTGAGAGCATTGTTATAGGTATGGAATAGTTTTTCGAGACCATACTTCATTTCATTATAATTAGTTTAAATTATATTCACTGCTTCAACTTTCAATTTATTTTTTTATGTTATTTAGTTATTAGAACCATTATTATGCACTCAAATATTGGGGGTATAGTATACTTATAGTACCACCCCATACACTCTCTACTAGTTGATAACGTCTTCTATACAAGGAGGTGTTCCTGAGGTATAATAACACCTATCAGTCCCAGAAATGATTAGTTCCCCAAGGTGGTAGGAAGTTACAAAGTGGTATTAGAACCTTTATTTTATTTTGACTTACTATTTTAGGATTTGGTAGGCTAGAGATTACAGAATTTTTTAGAGCCCGTGATTGATATTGGACTAGTGTGTTAAGAACACTTGATCTAGTAGGATATTCAAGTTACCAGAGAAAAGGGATTTGTGTTTTCTTTTCTAATGTTATATTTTTGTATGATTTTAACCTCGAGTGACTCACATGGATGTTATAGGATCTAGGTATATTTTTTTATCTTAGCCCATTGGTAATAGGCCAGTTAATGGATATAACTCTAGAACTATAGAGACAGTAGGCATCTCTTGTATTATATCATGCACATAGAATTCACATGATATAAGAATACTAGTTTGTGATTTTATTGACCACCGAGGATCAGTTGTTTAAAGTGTAAATAACATATAATATCCCATTTTCCCATATACCTTTTAGGTGTAATTCTACTCAGCTAAAATGACATGTATATGTATTTTATTCTAATAGTACTTCATGTGGATCTATTTAGAGACACTCATTAATGATGTTGATGGTAAGGAACTATGTGAATAGGAGGTCTAGTGACCCTAATAGTTTGGGATTGTTACAAAGTTTCAAATAATTAGATCCCTTGTGGGTTATTGTTTAGGATCAATTATTTAAACATATAGTAACAACTTATATGGTGTTTTCCCATATAGATTGGAATGTGATTTTACTTAACTGAATCATGTAGTGGTGGTTCACTTGATACAGATCATCTAGTATAATTCCATTGGTTATGGAAAGAGTCGACTTGTCAGTTTTGATCTTTGAGGGAGCAGTACTGTCGGTGGACGCTCTTTAGGATGGGGGATCTTGTTTTGTGTGGTGTTTTTGGAAGGTGATGTTGTTGTATATGAGACCATATAAGGGTTGTTTTTTAATATTGATATAGTGGGTTGAGAAAATATTGTGGATGAATTCCCATGATTTTTGACCTTTTATGAGTTTTTTACTTGGGATAGGTGGTCAGATCTTGTGACCCTAGCTCGAGGTTTGACTGGTAGGGCTAGGTGGAAGACTCTAATAGTCTAAACCTTCTGGCTAGTGGAATTATGGGAATCCATATGAAGGGGGTGTATGGATGATATACCAAGGAGTTATATAGTTGAAAATATGTGATAATTTGAATATCTATCTAAGAGTATTCTTATGGTGTGAATCCATAGGATGCATTATAGGAGTGGATGATGCAACATGGAGGAGATGGTTGTGGCATAAGGAATCCAAGGAGTCCTTTTTGTGATACTTCTAGAAATGGGGTTGTTGAACCATGGAGACTTGGCTATGGCCTACCCTCTTCTCTATAGTTTAGGGTTGTGGTGTGAAGACCATACCTATAGGATAAGGCCTCTCAGGTGAGTTTCAGTGGTTGTACCTTTCTGGGAACCACTATTGCATGGAGTAACTTATTGTGGGGAAACCTCTTCCTAGTTGTTGAGGTTCTACGGTGTAGTGGTTGGGATATTCTATGGTATTCCCCTTATTCTATAGGATCTATAGAATGGAAGTATTCGTATATCTCAATGTTTGATTTGGACATCTTAGTCACGGAGTGGTCCTCCTCAATGTTTCATAGTCCTCTCCCTTTGTGGCATGGTGAATGGTGGTTGAACCATAGTCTTGTAGTTTATACACCACCTATAAATTCTTAAGGACATATGAACCTATAATATAATCCAGTTTTTCTCTATTTTTTTGGTCAACCCAAGTGTGTCCCAAGGATTTATTCCTACACCCTTTTAGTTTATTTCAACCTCATCCTTTGGGCATCGATCTATGGTGATTTTAGATGAGTTTCCTTCCTTCACCTATTTTATCCCCATTTATTTTCTAGAGAGTGTTTTTGTCAAGGTAAATTAGGGTTTAAATTTTTTTCTTATGATATAATTATGTGGTTTTTGTGTTCTATTAATGTAAGGGTGTTCTAATTTATTATAATGTTTTGTGGTGACCTCCCTCATTATAGTGAATCAGAAAGATCATTTTAGTTAAGGGATCCTTTATTTCTCATATTATTTTATAATATATGAGGTTTTATGCTTTTTTTACCTTTGGTAATATATTTTTGAATTTACTAATGAAGATAATTAAGTGGAAATTTAAAAATTTGAATGTTTAAGGGGAATGAAATCATATGATTTAATTTTTTTGATATTATTGATATTTTGACAGTAGAATCTTGATGCCTTGTTGAAAATAAAAGTCATTAGGGTATTTTTTTACATTGTGATTATTATGTGTTGTGGAACCCTGGTTTTTGTTGTTGTTTTGTATCACCTAAAAATAAAATTTTTTTAACCGCTTATATCTTGTAAATAAAGTGGTTCCAATGGGATATTATGGATTTCTTGAGAATACCACTAAAAATTAAATGAAATGTGGTGTGGAAGAAGCATAAAAAATCTGAAAATTTTATTGAATTATAATGAAATGGGGAATGTGGTTTTTGGATTTTCTATGCATCTTTGTTCGTTTTGTGGTGATAGAAAAAGTAGAGGATGTTGTGAGGTTTAGTGGTGATGTTGTGAGATGGTTGGTGCTCATGTTGTGAACCCATAATTTGGTCTTGTGTGTGGATATATATATATATATATATATATATATATTATGTTCATTGTATTTTTATATGCACCCCACACATGTCAAGCACTCCGTGCTAACAACCAAATGTTTTGCGAGTGTTTTTTCCATTTTTTTGGTAGTAAGGATGGATGAGTAGTTACAAAAGTTTACATAGTCACTTCTAGATAGGTTAGATATGCATAGGTTGTGATGTCCAGTTGTCAAAAATAAAATAATGGTTTTTTTATGAGATGATGATATGGATTATAGTGGGGTTCATGCATGGCTAGATAAGGGCACAGGGTTGATGACCTTTATGTCCGTGATATTCTATTATTTTGGCTATGATTGTAATGTGAATTGATGGACCATGTGTATTTGAGTTAGATATGATGGGATGATATGGCCTAGATTTCTTTGGGTGTGATGTGTTTTTTTGTGATGTGAGGGAACATGTGCCTTCAAGTGGGATGTGATGTGACTTTATGGTTCAAGTGTCTTCAGGTGAGATCTAGTGTGAAGTGATTTATAAAATAGATGGGAGTGTCAATACATTCAATGTTGGGGTGTGAAACTGACAACCTAGTGGGAATTTAGTGTGGGTTACCCTTATCTATATGCTTAATATTGTATTATTATACTTGGTTATTTTATTTGGTGATTGTTCCATGGTGAGCTCAGGATGGGGTTGGTTATTTGACCCGACTAGGTGTTGTTGGTTCTTTTATTTTCTCACTGGTGAATTAGTATGATTCTTTCACATGTGCATGAGATACTTTAGATCTCCTAATAAGTATACTTGTATTATCACACCACATATATAAAATGACTATTAAGTTCCAGGTAGTTCTACATAAATCATACTAGATTTTACTAGCTCATACATTTTGATATGTTGTTCAGTCACTACCTTAGTACTTTCTTTTTGGGTATTTATTTAGATACTTTTATATATATCTATTTTACCTATAAAATAATAGAGCAATTGATTTTCTTTTAATTTTTATATTATTTCATGGAGTTTATTATGGTTAATATATCTTATCTCCCAGTCCTATTATTATATATGGTAATGCCTCACATTTTTGAAATTTCAATACATGTGTCTCTAGTTTCCAACCCAAGGCTGACTGAAAGCATGAATTAGGTGTCATTATCTCTCTTCCGTCACTGTCAGACCATGAGGGGTACCTTTGGAGGGTGGGGGTCATGATATAGTGGCATTAAGGGTTTTCATTGAGAGGAAATATGGTGTTTGGAGTTTGTCATGGTGAGTATTTCATGGGTTGGTAAGGAAATTGTGTTAGTTGACCTCATGCATGACATAGGCTAACAAAGGATAGATAGTAAATGGGATTTAGCCCCCCTCACTAATGATCTTATGTAAGGAATATTATCCTATAAAATTACCAATTGAGGTGATTCCACTTACAAGGTAGATATCTAGGAGAGATACATGAATCATGATTGACTTGTCTTCTTTTTTGAATTGTGTGGTTTTATTAAAGTTGATATAAGTTAAAATAAATTATATAAATATTAATAAAATTTCATACTATAGGGGTTATTAAATCTTTGTTTTACTTTCATACATGGAACCTGGTCATCATCGACATATGGGTCATGCCATAGAAGTTTTATCAGGACGATTTGGTTGACCGATAGAGGGTTGATCCGATTTGGTAGGATGAGAAGTGGTATAAAACATCATGTTATTTCCATTGGAAGTATTTTTGTATGTACGAGGAAATAATTTTAGATCTAGAGAATTAGATCTTGTTAGAGGATATCAATATCACTTTTAGTTTGATCCTAGCCCCAACATAGTATTAGTTTCCTTTGATAGTTTTTCAGATGTGGGGAGCACTGTGTTAGTGGTGGGCATTGTATCTTGGTGAGCGAAAGGTGGAATATGTATTATGGGATGAATTTCAAATAGATTTCAGACAATAGTTTCTCCCATTGACCATGAAGGTGGTGAATATGTGGGATCTAATATCTCTTTAATAGGGGATTATGTTTTTATGGGATCTCATGATCATGTTCAATAACATTTTTCGATTCTCTGCATATTTTTTTGGACAATAATTCCAGATCATGGAATCTTTGGGAGGCACTAAATCCTTCCATCTATTATGTAGTTACTCATTTTACATTACCAACATATCATGAGGTTTAAAATAAGGTGGAGGTGATTGTGTGGATGCACTCATGAGAAGATTTACCATGATAGGGTAAATAGTAGGGTTTATTGAGGATAAGGGTTTTCATTAGTAGGTTTTGAGCTCGAGATCCTTTGAGGTTTCGACTAGAAAAGTGTTTACCGAAGTAGATTCCCTTATGAACATCTATGGAAAGTGGTTTTGGGTCATTTAATAGGTTCCTTGGACCTGTGTTATTTTATTTTGGGTATCATTTTTATCATTAGGATTAGTTTCCATTAGTTCTTGGGGATTAGTATGGTGGAGGTGGTCTGGTTTAGTGTCATCCTCAGTAGCATTTTCCAGTACAACCATTTTAGAAATAGGGGAATTGAGCTTATTCTCCACTGATAGAAAATGGTGTAGGAAGAGGTTGACCTCAGGATGTACCTTGTTCTCAGGGACCTTGATCTAAGCATGGCTATGGAGGTGGACATCTATTGATAGGTATAAGAGTTAGGAATGGTCTATTTCTTACAATGGATAGGGTAGCACCATAGGGTCTATAGATTAATAGAGGTATGAGCAGTTTATCATCTACCATTTTTTTCATGGTTTGATTTATGAGATTCACACCCCTTTTTTATACCTGATCTAGTACATGCTCTGGGACTAGACATAGAGAAGATTCCCATTATCCTAGTGTTGAATACATCAGTTAATTGCCAAAACAGCTTGTTTGATGTGTGTCGAGGGTGTAGACTGGTAATAGGGCCACATCTGTCCCATGGGGATATTTTCAGGAATTATATACAACCAAAAAATTTCATTCTTAGCATCGACTAGTTTCATTCCATGTATGATGTCATCAAATAATTTCATATGAGATTCATATTCTCAGTTATATATGGGAAGCATGCACTTTTTTCGGTGAATGGAGTTTTCAGTTAGGAATTAGGAATGTGGAACCCATTTTTTATTTGATGTCCAAGTTCTATATGGGATCACCGGAAACTAGATAAGAGGATTCTACCAGGGTTGTCAAGAATTTTCTGGATTTCATCACAATGAGGTTGTGATCTTACCCCCTCAACACGATGTTGAGTTCAAGATAGACTTGAATCCATGTGATTCTCTTATTTAAATGGATCCTTAAAAGATATAACCTTTAATGTTGTATGAGTTAAAGATCTAGATTGTTGATCTAATGCATATAGGTTTTATCTAGCCTAGTGTGTAAACATGGGGTTATTTACTGTTATTCTCCATGAAGGAGGATGATATTTTGTAGCCATGTACAGACTATCATAGGTTAAAATAGGTGATGACCAAAATAAATTTACCCTCCTCTAATAATATATGATATTTTCAAACGACTTATTGGGGGGAGTTGGTTGTCAAATATCTATCTTTGGTTTAGTGTCACCTTTTTAGGGTAAAGATGGATGATATCATGAATACTAACATCATATGCACGTATATGAACTTTAATTTCATGGTCATGTCATTGTATGTCACGAACTCATCAGCTATGTTCAAGAGACTCATGAAATCCATGTTGTGTGAATTCCAAGACCAGTTCATTGTTTTTTTCATTGATAAAATATTGATATACTCGAAGTTATATGGGAATCACATCGATCATCTAAGAGTTATGTTGAATGTTCTTTGATTCCACCAAGTCTATGTAATGTTTTCCAAGTATAAGTTTCAGACATTAGAGGCTTATTTCTTCAGGCACGTGGTACACCATAAGGGTGTTACCATGGACCCATCAAAACTCAAGGTAGTTATTTCCTGGGAAGCACCCAAAAATGTTTTATATGTTCGTAGCTTCCTTTGTCTCACAGTCTATTACCAAATATTAATATTAGATTTATCATGTATTGAATCCCATTTGACATATTTGACTAGGAAATAAAATTATTTTATCTGGATTGATCAATGTCAAGTAGTGTTCAACTACCTGAAGGGGAATTTGATCATTGCTCTAGTGCTCTTGTCTCTAGAGTAAGGGGTAATATTTAAGGTGTTATATACTACTTCCCATATGGTATTAGGGTGTTCATTGATGTATCAAAGGACAATGATCTATTATGGTGTTAGTAATTTACATCCCCACAAGTGTATCTAATACACTCATGATCTATAGCTAGTGGTGGTTGTGTTTTCATCGAATTTATGGTGACATTAACTCATTGGGGAGTGCTTTGTGGTCTTTATGGATATCGATGACTTAAGGTATATCTCTTCTCAGAATAATATGAATCTATAAAAATAGATGTGGATGGAGTTTCTTAAAGGATATGACTTTGAGATCTCCTACACCTTATGAAAGGGGAAAATTGTGGCTGGAACTTTGATCAAGATGCAACAAAATGTTGTTTTTCATGAGTTTAGAGATGCTTGGAGTGTGGTGGAGGAGTTGTTGTCCCTTAACTTAGATGTGATGGTGGTTGATGTTGGTGTATTTTTATGATGGAGAAGTCTTATCTAATATGATAGTTAGATGAGTCTCATTGGGGAGACTTGGGGTGGTGGCGATTCACGGTCGTGTTTACTATGGTGATTCTCTAGAGGGATGTATAAAGGATGGTCAAAACTAAATTTTGTTTCAAGTCAGGATACTTGTTCAAATGATGATGCCTGAGGGAGTCCTTTCGTTAGTTTCATAGATCACATTTTGTAGTACACTAAATAGTTTCCAAGATGTATCATGGATTTAGAACACAATTTTGGTATCCTGATATGAAATGGGTAGTGGAGAGTTTTTAGTTCCATGTTTTAGGTTAATATAGAGTATTGTGTTTGATAAGGTTTTTAGTATCCCTTGGGTGTTCCCTAGTGAAGTGGGATGAAATTGCTATAGAATTTTTCATTGATTTACCCCGATCCTAAAGAGGATGTGATTTTATCTAGGTAATCATTGATCAGTTGAAAAAATCCACTCACATCCTTGTAATCAGGATTAAAGTGTTGTGGATGTTTTGTAAAAGAGGTATGTGGATAAGGTGGTGTAGTGACATTGAGTTTTGAGGTTCATTATCTCATATTGGGACACTTGTTTTACATCCTGATTCTATATGGGATTTACACATTCCATGTGATGGATCAACATCTTCATGTGAGATATGATGTGATGTTATGGACTATATGTAATTGGATGAGATGTGATGTGATGTTATGGACCATGCATATTTTTGTGAAATGTAATATGATGTAATGTATATAATACAAGGGAGCTCCATGATTTATGATGTTGGAGTGTCAGAGAAGAAACCCAAGGGTAAATTAGTGTGGGGTACCCTTATAGATATGCTAGTTATTATGGTATTATACTTGGATGTGATATTTGATGATCATTCCTTTATGAGGATGGGATTGTTTAGTTGACCTATTTAGGTGATTTTGATTCTTCTATTTTCTCACTGGTGCATTAGTATGCTTCTTTCGCATGTGCATGAGAGACTTTGAAGTTTCTACTGAGTATACTTGTATTCTCATCCCATGTAGATAAACTAATTTTTAGGTTTTTCGTAGGACTATATGGACTATTCTAGACATTACTAGCTCAAAACTTTAGAGTTGTGGATGAGTTACTACCTTAGTAATTAATTTTTTGGTATTCATTTAAAGGATTTTGTCTATATCTATTTTACCTATATATGTATAGTGGAAGTATTTTGGATTTATTTTTATATTATTTCATATGTTTACTTGTTTTTGATATATTATATCTCACTATCCTATTATTATAGAGGGTAATGCCTCTGAGTTTTGATATTTCTATGCCCTCAGTGCTAGTCTCCTACCTAAGGCCTGTTGTAGGTGGGACTTTGGGGTGGGGGAATTATCTATCTTCCTTCATTATTAGCCTAGTATAGGTTCCTTTTGAGTGATATGGTGATGTAATAGACCTAGATACATTTATTTTTGACTCATACCTTAGTGGGGATGTGGTTGATATTATTAGAAGAAAAATTGTGAGAGGTGTTGTCCTAGGTTTTTTAGTGCCTTGAGAGATGGTGAGTGTATTTGTGCACTCATTTTGAGATCAACACATGTGACATGATACTAGGTGATGGCCTAGAAATGGTGATGACTTGGGGTGTTGTGATAAATATAACATTGAGTGATAGTACCTTGGATACAAAGGTGTGATTTGGAAGGATGGACTAGGGTGACATCTTGACCTATGCATTTTAGATTATATTTTAGTGTCAAAGTCAGAACAAGGGTAGTAACTTATGACTATAATGGTGTTGGGTGATGAATAAGAAGGTGGATGAGTTTGAAATTACTTAGACTAAGGATGGGCACCTACAGTGATATAGCAACATTGTGAGGTGGGAATTCGGGTGAGTAGTTATGTAACTAGAAGGGTGCCTGATTTTGGAGAAGATTTTAAATGGATCTTCTAGGATGAAAAGACTGACATTCAATGGAGAATTTTCATCTTAGTATTTGTAACTCTAGACTCGTGGGAATATGATATGGTTGAGGGATCATGTGGTATGGGATTGTAATCCCACTATATAGAATGAAACAGATAAGCCCAGATGGCATCGTTAATTCCCTATGGGTCTATACAAAAAAATTTTATAAAAACTCAAACTATGATACTCAATTAATTTAAATGAAGTAAAACAATAGGTAGAGATCGATCCACAGAGATGGTGAAATTAGTTTGATTATAATTTCAGAGGATTTAATTTTATTAAATTAAATAAAAGGATGAGAAAATATTGATTTGTTTGTTTTGAGAAAGTAAAAGATGAAAGAAGATTGATTAGATTGTTTGAAAATAGATTTGAAAGTGCACCAGGGTTTTGTAATATTAGGGTTCAGGTGTTATTATATTTAATAAAATAGTTTGATTAATTATTATTGGTGTCATATTTGTGACAAGGAAGATCCAATGGCCATGATATCCCCTCCTCAATGCAGAAATACCTTGTTTACCTTGGTCTAGTAATTTAGGGTTTTGCTGAACCGAGTTTGTCTCAATGATATATTTAAACCTTATTTAACCTAAATTAGAAAATTTTCAAGCCTCTTTTAGGGTTATTATTTTTTCAATTTTAAGGTTCCTTTTTAATTCAATTATCAGTGGCCAAGATAAATTTAAAAGAAAGTGACTGGAAAATGAATATTAAATTGTGGAAAACCAAATACATGAATAAAATAAAATAAATAATCCGCACCTTACCCATTCTATTACATTAACCTATCACAAATAAGGTTTACCCCATTATCCTAGTGAAAATGGAATAATAGGGAAGGATAAAAGAAAATAATGCATAATTAAAATGGATATGAACTTAGGGAGGGGCAGTGTCTCACTCTAAGCTTTGGCCTCTGACAGATATTGATCTGAATGCCACCAAGAGTAGTAGGGTATATATCCTTTTATAGGTACTAGAGGAGAATTTGTATCGATTAGGATCACTAATAATTGTTCCAAAAGTGGTCCTAGGCAGGTCCCATGTTGAAGATTTGGTAAAAAAATAGAAGATACAATGAATATGAAATGTTGAATCCCATCTTGATCATTTACATTACGTGTAGTTTTTTACATTTTGTGTAATACATTAATTCATTGGCTCCATGAATTTTAGAAAAATTCCTCCAAAAAAATATCATGAAAAAATTAACATCATTTAATGAGAATACATGGTGTGTAATTGTCTTTCACAGCGGGAAATAGTGTCATGAATTGTTCTCGTAGTGGTAGTTTCCTAATGAATTCATGTTGTGTAATTTTAAAACACAACGTGAAATTGTTCTTCTCTAGTTTTCCAACAGTGTTTCATCCCTAAAAATACGGTGTGGAACCTCTTCACTTCACTCGAGCTGTGAAGTTTGTTTTTGCTCCAATATTTTCCTCTTTTCATTCCTTATTCATAAATTCATTATTTCTGTCCAAAAATCATAACAGAAGTCAATCTATTCCAAAATTGGAAAGATTATTCATAAAAATACAAAAATTAATACATTAATATACCTTAAAATATATGTGTAAAATATACTTATCAACAACATAAATTATATTCACCCTTTTTCATGTGGTTCTCTTTAATCTGTAAATTAGGATGAATGTGATTTTCGGTTAAGGGAGAATAGTAATTAATGTGATTTTGTGTGAATGGAGGATTGGGGTTGTGATAAACTACTAGAGATGTACTTTTATGGTATAGGGGACATGAGTAGGGATCAACTATAATGGAATGGTTGACTCGAGGGTGGACCTTAACTAGTACCATTAGGGAGAAATGGAGTCAAAGGTTGGCATTAAGTGAGTGTAACATAGAATGGGCAGCATGTGTATGTTGGATCTTTCAAGTGTTTCAGGAGAAGTATTTTGAGAATTGTAACCTTCATTGGTGAGATAACTTGACGTTCTCCATGGATGAAGTTTCCTTTGGCTGGTAATGATTGATTAGTTGGTGTGTGGGGTGGTTCTCTATAATGACTGGGTTTTTCCATTCTATTGGTTATGTCTAGGGATAGATGTGGTGTAGTACACAGTGATTGTAAACTTGTTTCATTAGTGTGAATGCAAGGATTACACTATATAGGGGAGAAGGATATTAATTGAAGTCATCTGAGCCTCATGTGATAAGGGTCATGGGAGTTTGAAACCGATCATTGGATGGCCTTTTTTCTATTCTGATGGCACTAAATAAATGGAATTTATTGTGGTTAGATTATTTTGTGAGTTTTAGGTACAAATTTATTTATAGTATCATATGAATTCAATATTGAGATTTGTTTAGTATAATGTGAGTGGGTTTCAAATTAGAGGTGCGTCAGAGCATGTGGCAGGACACGATGATGGTTTTGAAATATCGTGATTCTAAATAAGAAGTTTCACCAAACATCAATCATGTACTTTAGTGGTCATGTTGGAATTACAAGGGTTGTCTCCTAGAGAAGGGGCACCAAGATCAAGTGTTGTAAATGTATCGATAGTTGAGGTTGAGAGTATTTAAAATTTGTTGACTAGAGGAGGCCAAATCAATATTTTTGCTGATATGGAATCTAGTGACCTAGAAATCATGTCTTTTTCATCACATTGGATGTGATGGGAGTGTTTTGGGGAATCAATTAGAAAATTTTCAAGGAATGGATTCCATGATAGGGTTTTGAGCATGGTCTATTGAAATTTAACCATTTCATTTCAAAATTGAAAACTATGTTTGGTGTGTGACATAATTAATATTTTTTTTACCTATTATATACCCCCTTTACTTATTTTATATGAAATGTGCATAATTTGTGTGAAATATTAATGTTTTAATACTAAGTATAATTTTTGATCATTTTTAGAAGAAGTATAATTGAGTCAGTTTACTATTTTATTTATAAGTATCACCTTACTAATAAAAATTGTGTGTTTATTGTTTTTTAGTATTCCTAATTCAATATCCAACATTTTATTAGAAGGGTTCGTGGGCCTATTCTTCTATTTGAAGGCCCATATGGTCCACACAATAAGGCCTACAGCATATGTGAAGAACCTGGACCAGCCATGAAGATTTAATTATTAGGCTCAATTAGGAAATAAAAATTCTTTTATTCTGCTCCAATGTTAGGGGTAAAATTTAAGGAGTCTTGGATAAAAATTTCAAGGCCCAAATCCAAATACAAGGGTCCCAAATGATTCATTTAATCTCATCCCACCATTCTGGCCGGGACATAAAATCAGTACAGTATCCAGGACATATCTAATGATGTTAGAATCCAATAAAGCTGAGATTTTGTAGTGTGAAATAGGAGATATATACATCCAACTTTTTTGAATAATGCATTAAGATTTGAAGTCGTGTTCTTATTCCAAAATCCATTCATATTTTGGATATCGAAAAAGCATGGATAGAAATGGACAGTTTAACATTTTTTATTGAAACAACCATAATTTTGGCTCCATAAGTCCACATGCCTACAAATTTTGAGAGTAGTCAGAAAAAAATTAATATATACAACTTTTTAGAATAATATATCTCAATATTCGACTTTCTAGATGTCCAAATCGTCGACAAAGTGGAGGGATAGACTGGGAATGCAAACAGTCCACTTTCATGGGCTATAAATACATCTCCCTCTTCTCCTTCAAAGGAGTTGGAATTTCAGAAGAGAGAAGCACATATTGGCACGAAAAAATCCTTGAAAATGTCTTGGGATGACCTTCCATACTAAAGTCTTTACTTGATATACCTTTCCTCCTCTCTTTGTTTTCATGTGCTTTTGTGTTCTTCATTTTTGTAATCTTGTAAGTCTCTTTCTTTGTAATTATGTTTTAATGCATGTTACTTATTTAATATCTATAATTCTCATCAAACTTCTGTAGTTTAATATTAATGTTCTTAAAAAAGTTTTAATATAGTTTAATCCCCTTCCCTTATTTTTCTTTCTCATTCAATCTAAATTTTGTTTTTAATTCCCATCATCGTTCGTGTGTGTGTTCGACGCAAAACTCTTTTCTTATCCCTTTCATTTTTCTTATCTTCTTAATTTATCATCATAATCATTATAACCATATTACTAATAATTTCAATGGATGAGTAAATCTCTCATTGGGGTGAGTCATAATTTAGGTATGTTAAGTTATTGAGATCTTTTCCTTGCTGAAAATTCTTCAAATTAACATTGTGTATGTTGAACATAGAATGTCATGGATTAATGACTTTTTTTGTTTAAAATATGGATTCCATGGATTATTAAAACCATAAATAAAATACCATCATCAAAATATATTTTATATTAGAAAATTAAGTTAAGTTAAGGCTTGGATTAAATCCTTAACACATAGGAATTCCAATCAACATTAACTTGTGCCATGGGTGTTAATTTAATGCAATATAAAGCAAAGCTCAAGGATATCACAAGCTTAAATACCTAATGTTGAACTCACCACAATCTTTATAATTTTTTTAAATAAATCTTAATCAATTAATAATTTTATAATCTCTGCAAACAACCCCCCCCACCCCAATCATAATATAATCAACTAAAAACAAATGACTATTAAAAAGTATCATCATTGAGGATTCGACCCGAGTGCTGCTATACACATTTGCAGAGCATCAAAAAATTGACCGGTCGATAGGAGACAATCGGTCATGCTTTCAAATGGTGTCTTTGTTGTGGATGGTTCTTTATGTAGTCATTAGTTTCTGGTTATTGTAAAAAAACCCAAAAAAAAATTAATTTTTTTTTGAAAAAACACAATGAAAACCCCACCTTCTCATAAAAATCATAAACAGAAAACACACAAAGAAAAACCCATATTTCTCTTTCTTCAAAAATCTCTCTAAATGCCTCGTAGCCTCACAAAAAATCCCTCATATTTGTTTGACCCTGAAATTGAGCCAACATTTCACCAACTTAGGAGGAACATTAGAGATAATCAAATAATTCAAGAAAACATCCTTGTCTAACCAGTTGAATTAGTAATGGCCAATCCAAGGGAACAAACCCTTAAAGAACTCTTGTCCTCGGACTTCAAACATTTGGGCTAACTTCTAACTCAAATCAGGTTTGATTCATCTTCTCCTTTGTTTCCACGGGCTAGCTGGTGGGGATCCACATCTCCACCTTAAAGAGTTCCAAGTAGTGTGCTCTACCATGAAGCCTCAAGGGGTTTATGAGGAACAAATCAAAATCCGAGCATTCCCTTTCTCCCTAGCTGACTCCGCCAAGTCAATGGATTTACTACCTCCCTCCTGGTTCCATAACCACATTGAATGAGATGAAGCGACTATTTTTAGAGAAATTCTTTCCTGCTTCTCATACTACTTATATGAGAAAGGAAATAAGTGGTTTTCGTCAATTCCCAAATGAATCACTCCATGAGTACTGGGAGAGGTTCAAAAAGCTTGTTGCAACCTATCCACACCACCAAATCCCTGATCAACTCTTGATCCAATAATTCTATAAGGGGTTATTGGCTATGGATAGAACTCTCATTGATGCTGCAAGTGGTAGTGTTCTTGTTGATAAAACTCCTATAGCTTCAAGAGATCCCATAGGCAACATGGATGCAAACACACAACAATTCCATACTCGAGCACATGCTCAAGTCAAACAAGCCCAAGATTGTCAATCTATAGTGCCAAAAAAGATGACAGAGTGGATGAGTGAACTTACAGGTCTTGTGAGACAACTAGTTGTGGCTACCAAATCCCCAACTTCATCTTCTCCACAATAAATGTTTCCTGGACCTGTCAAAAAATTTGGAATCTACAACTCTCCATCTCACCCAATAGACACATGTCCACAAATTCAAGAGGGTCAATTTGATTCATCTGGACCAATGGAGCTCAATGCAGCATATGCTCAGCGGAACACCAACCCTCAACAATCAGGTCAGTTCAATAGAAACTTCAACCAACCTCACTCTGAGCCCCTCTCTTCTTCCTATAACTAAGGCCTGAGGTATGGTAATTCTTCTCTCACCCCCCTCAATTCCCTCATCAAAACTCAAACTAGTTCCAATATGGTCAAGATGTTGGTAACTTCCAACAAACTTATCCTTTTATTCCTCAACCTCAAAGAAACAATCCTCCTTCTAGATTCCTATATCCTAGTGAGCCTTCCCAATTTCAAAACCAATACAATCACTTTACCAAGAACCAAAATCTAGGTAATCCCAATTCGGGACAAGCCTCTTCTTCCAAGAAACCCTGGGAAAGTGCAGTGGAAGATATTTCCTCCTTCATCCGTTCCAACCTCAAAAATATTGAAACCCAAATTGGTCAACTTGCATCCCACCTAATCCATCAACAACAACCAAATTATTTCCAAGTCCCATCTCAACCATTACCCAACACCAAGGGTAATGTAAGTGCAATTTCACTTGGATCAGGGAAGCAAATTTTATGCCTCAAGATAAGTCCTCCAACTCCCTTTAAATGTTGACCTAGAAAATGAAAAGAAAAAGAAAATTGAAAATGAATTTGAAACCATTCCCTCACCTCCTTCTATTCCACTTAGAAACCCAATTCCTTTTCCTCAAGCTCTTTATAAGCCAAATAAGTCCTTTGAACCCGATCTAGAAATTCTCAACATGTTCAGACGTGTTGAAGTCAACATTCCCCTCTTAGATGCCATAAACAAACCCCTAAGTATGCCATGTTTCTTAAGGAATTGTGCCCCCACAAGAGGCAACTTAGGACCTTTGAAAATGTTTCCACCCAATAGTCTATTACCATAAAGTGCAAAGATCTATGGACCTTTATAGTTCTATTCCAAATTGGAAGTTCCAACTTCGATGATGCACTCATAGACCTAGGAGCCTCAATTAATGTCATGCCCAAATATATCTTCTTCAACCTTGGTCTAGGTCCCTTACATCTAACAGGTGTTGTTATTAAATTGGTTAATCGAAGCACTGCTAGTCCTGAAGGTATAATTGAGGATGTCCTTGTTCGTGTGAATGATCTTATATTCCCTACTTATTTCTATGTCCTTGACATGGAAGGTGAGACAACTTCTTTCCAATCTTCTCTGATTTTAGGAAGACCTTTCCTCATGACATCTAAACCCAAAATTGATGTTCATGTTGGCATCTTATCCATGTAATTTGGTGACTAACATGTCAAGTTCAATATTTTTCAATCCATGTGATAACCATCAGAGAATGAATCTACATTATCTACCCATTCTTCTGAAACTCTCTCTGAGAGCGTGTTGAATCCCAATCCATCATGTCATTTTTGTTATACTGATAGAAGAGTTTGGGAATATTTTATCCTCATTAACCAAGTCATAAAGGAAAAGTTGATGTTGACATTACAAATGAAAACTCCATTGATCTAAAGGATCTTGAAAGCTCCTTGGAATCTCATTTGCCTCTGACCTCAACATCTCCAGCTTGGATGATAATGAGGAAATTGAACTAGAATTATCATTTGTTGATTCAGATCAATTTATCCAACATTCATTATTTCCTATCCATGATTTTGAAAATTCTTTTTTATGTGAGGTTAACCCTAAAAAAATGTATTTATATTTTCCCAATGAGAGTGAAGGTTGTGCGATTTGTTCCCTAATTAATAAAGTGATCACTGGTGAGGTTGAAATTGACCATTATTTGGAAAACAACATTGAAATAGAGGATATTAAAATTTTATTTAGTCTTATGACTCCATTGATCCTCATTACTCTACATCGGTAAGTGATGAAATAAATGAGTCAAAAATAATTGGGATCTCATACTATGGTTTCATGTTATATGAACCTTACATAAATAAACCATCATAATTGGGACATATTCTTGAATTTCCAAGCATATAAAACCATCACTTGGTGGATAAAATCATTCCTCACATTGGAGACCAAAGGGAGGATAGTTATATTCTATTTCTACCTCCATTTAATTGCAAGAACACAATCAAGGAAAGGGATAAATTATCCAAAGAACAATCAGGCATCCCAAAAGATAAATTTTTCTCGAAGCACTCTAGAGTTTAGAAAATACGGTGACCACCATCAGACTATGGGTATTCCACCACAACTTTCTAGTTGTAAACAAATAAATGCAGTGCTTCTTGGGAGGCAACCCATGTTTTCTTTTTTCCTTTTATGAAATTTTAATTTCTTTTTAGTTTTTCATTAGATGAATAATGATGTTTATTTTTTAGGTAACATCCCACAATCCTAGAACCACATTGACTTCCATCGGATCCACAATATACCAACCACTGGATAGAGATGGCAACCCACCAAATCTAAACTAGGGTCACCTATTTTCCCTTAACATCTATTCTATATCCATCTCTCTCTCTCTCTATTCTTCCTCCCTCCTTCTCATTTTGTTTTTACACTTTTCTCCACACATTTTTTTATTTACTCTTCTTCTTTTGTGTGGGTGTGTCTTTATAAAAAACACTAAAAAAACCTAAAAAACTAAAAAAATCATTTAAAAACATATATGAAAAAAATAGTCATACATACTCACCATCTAGTTTTGAAATTTTTTCCAACCATTTTGGGGAGACAAAAGACATGGTTTTATCTCAAAAATCTTGTGTTTTCATCATATATTTGGATAAAGAATATTGGATCAAAACCAACAAATTTGGAATTCTCAATTTTTGATTTGGAAAATGATTTTCCCCTCCTGTGAGAAACAAAATTATATTTCATACCAAGGCCACCAAGGGCCATATTTTCAAAATGTGTTTTTTTTTTCACCCCCATTTTTGAATCTTGTGTTTGTGGACCTTCGAGCTGAATTTCCTACTTTAGTGTGCATTAATATGATAGAGTCATTTTCTAAACCACATGAGAATCATAATAGCCAAATATCCTCCCATTTACCTTACATTAATCCCCCTTTTGAAATCCCCTTTGAGCCTATGAAAACCTTTCCTTTGATAGCCACATTACAAGCCCAATACCTTTTCCCACCCAATATCAACAAGGATTTTCATTGAATAATTTTTTTTGAAATTTAAGTGTGGGGGGAATGGATTTAATTTTGGGTACCCTTTTTTTGATTTCACCATGTTATCATATGATTGAGGGAAAGCATCCATTTTAGTGTGGGGGAGAGTTTTTCCTTAATTGGGGGTTAGGAATGTATATATTCTTATGACATATTGTTCAAATTTTATTGAAAAGTGTTCAAGAAAAAAAATAAAATAATGGAAGAATAAAAAGGGTTGTGTGTTGGATAGGTCAACAATAACTATTTCTCAGCCTTTTATCTTGTTATAACTATTACAATTAGTGTTGTGAGGAGATCAATCATGTTTTGGGATGTGAGTGTGAGATCTGTTTCAGGTTAAACTTTCAAAAAAAAAACACTTGCATTATATTCTTGTGTCATTGGGAGAAGTTTTGTGTATTGTAAATATTTCATCTTCTCATTTACTTTATATTTCCTTCCACTTTTGTGTCTTATTTTACATTTTCATTCCCTCGTAAATATGTGTTTCCATTTCCTTTCATTTCTCATTTCAAAAAAAAATGTGCATTGATTTTTCCATGTTGGTGTATTACCCCACTTCTTCTCTCTCTTGGAAATTATATTCCTACAGTCCCATAAACACAGAAAAATCCATTCCAAATACCTCTTGATTCTTGTGCACTTTGGATAGGGATTGTAAGCTGAGAGCTCTTTCAAACTCTAAGATTTTCACTTTTTGTTGGTGAAAGAGTGAACCTCCATAAATGAATTTTATCATATTGAGTTGTATGAGTTTTGAGTGTCCACATTTTCCATTTCTAAATTTGAGCATGAAAAAGAGTTGTTTTTGGAACATTTTTTCTATAAAAATTTTAGGTGTAATTCAATATGTATGATTGAAATAGTCTAAACCTCCCCTGATTGGAGAAAACAAAATTTTAATATTTGTTATTGAGTGAAAATGATTTTGTCATGTTTTTATATTTTTTGCACATGAGGACATGCACACAACTAAGTGTGGGGGAGTTGATGTTATTAACATTTTCATGACTTATTATATACTGTTGTTACTTATTTTATATGAAATATGCATAATTTGTGTGAAATATTAATGTTTTAATACTAAGTATAATTTTTGATCATTTTTAGAAGTTGTCTAATTGAGTCAGTTTACTATTTTATTTATACCTATCACCCTAATAATCAAAATTGTGTGGTTCTTGTTTTTTAGGATTCATAATTCAATATCAAACATTTCATTAGAAGGTATCATGGGCCAATTCTTCTCTTTGAAAGCGCATATGGACCACACAAGAAGGCTTACAGAATTTGTGAAGAAACTGGACCAGCCATGAAGATTTAATTTCTAAGCTCAATTAGGAAATCCAAATTCTATTAATCTCCTCCCACGTTCGGGGTACAATGTATGGAGTCTTGGATAAAAATTTCAAAGCCCAAATACAAAGACAATGGGCCCAAATTATTCATTTAAACTAATCCCACCATTCTGTCTGGGAAATAAAATTAGTATAGTATTCTTGACATATCTAATGATTTAAGAACAAAATAAAGCTGATATTTTTTAGTGTGAAATAGGAGATATATCTAGCCTACTTTGGGGAATAAATCATTCAGATTTGAAAGCATATTCCTATTCCAAAATCCATTCACACTTTGGCCATCAAAAAAGCATGGATAGAAATGGACAGTTTAACATTGTTTATTGAAACTGCTTTAACTTTGTCTCCATAAGTCCAAATGCCTAAAAATTTGAGGTTAGTCAGAAAAAAGTATTATCTAAAACCTTGAAGAAAGAGATATCTTGTGATTCAGCTATCTGGATGTCCAAATTGTCGATCCAAGTGGAGGGACAGATTGGGAATGCAAACAGTCTACTTTCTTGGTCTATAAATACATCCCCCTACTCTCCTTCAAAGGAGTTGGAATTTCAGAAGAGAAGAGAACATATTGGGAAGACCAAAGAATTTATAATGGCTTGGTAGGACCTGTAATACTCAAGTTTTTACTATATAGACCTTTCCTCTTCTCTTTGTTTTCATTTACTTTTTTGTTTCTTATTTTTGTAATCTTTTAAGTCTCTTTATTTATAGTTTTGTTTTAATGAAAGCTTCTTATTTATTATCTCGTATTTCTATCCACCTTCTATAATTTAATATTTATGTTCTTAAAATAGTTTAAATATAGTTTAATCCCCTTCCATTCTTTTTTGTTCTCATTCAATCTAAAGTTCATTTTTAATTCTCATCATCATTTGTGTGTGTATTCGACTCAAAACTCTTTTCTTACCCTTTTCTTTTTCTTATCTTATTAATTTATCATCATAATCATTATAAACATATTACTAATCATCTAAATGGATGAGTAAATCTCTCATTATGTTGAGTTATAATTTAGGTATGTTAAGTGATTGAGATCTTTTGCTTGATGAATATTCTTCAAATTAACATTGTGTATGTTGAACTTAGCATGTCATGGAATAATGACTTTTTTTAACATATGGATTACATGGATTATTGGAACCATAAATACACTAAAATCAACAAGATCTAATTGATATTAGAACCTTAAGTTATGTTAAGTCTTGGATTAAAGCCTTAACACTTAGGAATTCCAATCAATGTTAACTTGTGACAGGGGTGTTAATTTAATGCAATATAAAGCAAAGCTCAAGGATATCACAAGCTTAACTACCTAATGATGAAATCACCCCAATATTTATAAATTTGTTAAATAAATATTAATCAATCAATCATTTCACAATCTCTGTAAACCCCCCCCCCAATCAGAATACAATCAACTAAATACAAATGACTATTAAAAAGTATCATCACCAAGGATTCGACCCCGAGTGTTGCTATACACATTAGCAGAGCAGCATAACTTTGATAGGTTGATATGTGAAAATTGGCCGCACTTTCAGTGTTATCATGTAATAATGGGTTTAGTGAATTGAAATTTACATCAGGAAAGTCTCTAGAATGTGGGTTTGTAGTACCAATAGTCAATTCCAATAGTGGGAGTGTCAAATAATTATAATTTATAGTTATGGAAAAATTCATATTGTGGTGAGTGTTATGGGATGGTTGATGAATCAGATGATGAAGTAGGAATTTATTGTCTTAGAAGGGCTTGGGAAAGTATCATCTCAATGTTTTGGTGGTGGTTATGAGAGTTTTCTTGGGTTTTGGTAGTTTGGGAACCTTAAGTTGCAGGTTGTCCCTTGAATTATATTTAGGTGTTTGAGAACAGAATGCACCCATTTTAGTGTAAATTTGTGGCCAGTATAGGTCAAGATGTTCAATTTTATGTCCATAGAGACTTATCAAGGATGAGAGATCATATAGTGGGGAGTTTTTAGGACCCCATGTATGTACAAGCAATTGGAATTCAGTGGTAAATTGAATTATTCGGATTAATAATAAGGTCAATTTTTGTTTTGTGACTCAAAATTGAATTCCAAGGCTTATAACACCTCTAGATAGGTGTTTTTTATACATGGTTGGAGGCTCTAGAGACATCTATGCGATTGGAGGATCCTTTTAAGAAGTTAGGTGGCTAATGTTTCCAAATCCATAGTGGTTCCACAAGATAGTCAGTGGTTTCTGGAATTAGCTTGAGTTACTTCTAGTGGACACCAACTAGCCAGTTGGGATATTAAAGGGTCAAAATGACCCTTATTACCCTCTCAATTTCAAGGGATAAACCTCGTTCCATTCTACTCTTATGGCATATGTGGTTTTGGTTTTCTTTCCCACTTTATAATTATTCAATACCCATCAAGGGGGTGTTCTTATATTCATTTCACGGTGATTAAAGATGCATTTCCTCTATAGGTGGACCCCTTTAATCTACCCATTCCTCCTGATTTAATTTCTTCTTCTCTCAGTTAGTGATTCACTTTCTATTCCATTAGAGCATAGTGGAATCATCCATGCATGATGGGTGTCACATACATGACATATTGTAAAGGTATTTTTCATTTATTTTCCTTTAATGCTTTGTTTTAGGGGTTTCCTAAGATTTTTTAGAGGAATGAGTGAGTTTTCATGAATTGGGCCAAACCGTGAGCCCAATTGAAGATTTAAAAATAAATTTTGTTTCTTTTATAACTTTTTCATTGTTTAATATTTTTCACCCATTACAATATCTAAATGGTCTCCCCTGACCTATTAACACCACCATTTCAATTTGGAACCTTAAATATTCTATAATAATGGTGTATTTGATATTTTTATTTAAGGAAGTGGGCCATCCTGAAGGCCAATTTCCAATTTCAAAAAAAAAATTTGTTTAATTAATAAGTTAATAATTTTTAAAGATTTGTCTGTGATTCTAAGTCTCACCCAAGATCATTGAGCAAAGCTGCACTCCAAGCCTCTTTCCCCACTCTTTGGAGCTCTTGTTCATTGCGAATTAGTGCATAACATTATAGGGTTTCTCAAATTGACCATAATTGAATAGGTAACTTCATTCCTTCTTAATTATATCAATACTTACTCTTTTCCCCCATTACCATTCTTATATAACCTCCTCATCCTCCTTCGAACCTCCATTTAATTTTTTACTCTTTTAAAAGTCAGTTACTGGTGTATTTGGGAAGATTCTTCAAGATCCCTCAAGTAAGTGAGTCCCTTTCACTCTTCTTTAAATTTGATTAAGGTTTCATTCATTGTTCATAGAATTTATTCCCTTATCCTTGAGGTTCCCAATGTCCAGAAACTAATTTTTCTAACCTAGGGTTTAACCTTAGGTTTTCTTGGTCAATTATTTTGGTTTTAGGTTTGATCTAGGTCTCTCTTGGTGCGGCGGCAGTGCGATTTGATTTTCACACTGAGATTCAATGGTTTTCATTAAATTTGTAGGTGATTCCATGTTTATTCAATTTATGTGAATTATCTTACTGTTTTTTTGATATTTTTATGTCTATTTAATTTCATTATGGCTGCCAAAATTAGTTTTCGTGGCGTTTGTATTGAAAATGAGTTTGAAGTTCCATTTTTAGGTGAAATTGGGGGGTAATTCCCAGAAATATTTTAAGGGTTCAATTGGGGATGAACTATAAATACTTAGTTGATTTTATTGAACCATAATAGGGCTTAAAATAATTTTTTTAATTTTTATCCCCTTTGGATATTTCTGCGAAAAAAAAGTTTAATGGTGTTTGTGGAACATGTGATTTTTTAAATGCCATGTTTGTGTGAAAATGGATGTTTTACAAAGTTATCATTCCTTGGATCACTTGGGGAATCCAAAAAAATTAATTTGTTGGTTTTATTGAAATATATTGGTCTGAATTTTATATTTTGGTAATTTACTAGTATACACATAGTTTGAAAATTGTGGTTTTTAAAGAGTTTTGGGTGCAAAACAATGCGGGGTTTTGAGAAGAATTTTTATTGAAAATCAAAGTGTTTTGTTGTGTAATTTAAGTGGTATAAAATGTTTTTAGCTACTGTACTGATTTTATGTGACCATTAGTGGTTTTTGATATGAACAAAGATTTATGTAGCATTCTGAATTTTTTTAGCACAAAGGGAGAATCCCGGGTACCTAGGTGGGGCAGATGTGTACTAGTACGGCTAGTGGATCGAATGGGTTTTGTCCATATTTCACTTAGAATTTGGATAAAGAAAAATCTAAATAAACTATATGTATGATGAATGGGGACCAATATGTTATGGGTACGTTCCCACCTAGTGGCTCGTGCACGAGAATGGGTTTTAATATGGTTACTTTACACCGAGGTATGAGCTACATGGGGCTTGAGACTATCTAGTGCCTAGGGGTGTTCCTGATTTTGTTGCTCATTGTATTTGTGGTATTTTCATTTTTATTGGGGTGTTTTTTGAATTAATTTATAGTAGATAACATTTCTATTTAAATGTGTGAACTTTCTGAAAATTTTAACTTGAAAACTGTTATCAATTGAAAGTTGCATTTCTTGGAATTTGTCACTACATTTCTTTGTGTATTAAAACTGCTTGATTTTTCACATTGTATTGCATGATATTTGGAATAAATAGGTGGTATCCTATTGGGCTTAGTATCACACCCTACTTACACCCCTTGGGTGTAAGTAGACTTGGTTATGTTTGACTCAGGTAATGGAAAGGCTTTGGGTTGTGGAGGTTCGGGGTGTTAGTTCCCATCCTCGGTGCGGAGTTGTGGAGACGACTTGTGGGTGATGACCCCTTGTCATGTGGAGTCATTGGGGCTGTCTTGCTGATATCTTTATTTGTTTTTTGGACCACTTTTATTGTCTTTAAACCAATGTATTCAGTTCTGGTTTTTTTCTTAAGACTTGTTTGGCTCAAAAATTTCAGATTTATATTTTGGATTGTTTTTAATGTTTTATGCTTTCATATTTGGGTAAATAGTTCCCAAACCTAAATTAATGACACTCGGTCAGTTATGCCATCTCGTGGGGATAGGAAACTACCTTTGGGACTTCTCAAGGTCTGGGATTGGTGTTGGTATAGGTGGAGACCAGATTCGGTTCTTGACAATGTGGTATTAGAGGAGGTTAATGTTTCTCGGTTATATTGATATTTTTAGATGAGTCGGGATAGATAAAAGCTAGGACTTTCAGGGATCAAGGTTTTGGTTGTGAGTAGGGTTCCTTGCCCACACCTCTTGTGGCAGATCTTGAGTCACCAGGGGACGTTGGAATTTACGGATTGACTTCACTTCTAGGTGAGACATGTGGGTTGCAGACCACACGTGGACATCAAGCGGAGGTGGAGTAGTTGTTTCTTTTATTAATGTAATGTGTTTAAATTATTTATATTTTATTTATTTGATTAAAATTTTCAGAATTTTGGTATTGATTATTGTTTTGTGACTGCTGCATTTTGTAGGAACATGCCTCCTTAGAAAGTTCCCACGCACCCACAGGAGGAAGCTAGAGAGAGTTCTCCCACACTGATTGATTAAAGGCTAGTTGAGGCTATGGTCTGGTATATCCCAGATCTGGGGCAGAGACCGACTCCTGCTCTTATTTCTACTGGATCATGCACTAGCAGGATCAGAGGCAGGACCATCGATAGTTCAAGGTACCATTCTGATCACATCTTCTATAGATGCTGCTCTTTTTGACACTGGAACCTCTGTTTTATTTATTTATACTAGATTTGTGGACATTCTAAATTTTCCAACTGAGTTGATGTCTTTCACGATGGAGTTGGTTACGCCGCTGGGAAAAAAGAAGGAGCAGGGCCTCAGGTTCCCCTCGTGTGTGCTTTCCATGTCAGGGGTTGAGATGGAGTGGGACCTACTTGTTCTAGATATGGAATTTTTTGACATAATACTTGGAATGCATTGGCTAGTACACTTCTTGTCATACATTGATTACTACAGGTGGCGAGTGAGTTTCATAGCACCTGATGGGAGTCGTCGGGTTTTTTAAGGAGAATGGGATCCTCGTCTGGGTCGCACAGGACATCCACTCCTAGAGTTGGGAAGTCTTACCTTCCAGTTATAATGGCTCATGCTAGATGATGAAGGTATTCCCCCTAGAGGTTCACTATCTCATGTAGTGAATGAGTTTCCGGAGGTATTCCAGGATGATTTCTCAGGTTTTCCCCTGGAGCAGGATGTGGATTTTTCGATTGATCTTGCGCCAGGAACACAGCCGATATCTCTTCCCTCTTATCTCATGGACCCCACCAAGCTGAGGGAATTAAAGATACATCAAGAAGACTTAGAATCCAAAGGATTCATTCTCCTGAGCATCTCTCCTTTGGTCTCTCCTATGTTGTTTACAAAAAAGGCTGACAGATCCCTCCAGTTGTGCATTGACTACCGAAATCTGAATAAGGTAATAATTAAGAACAAATACCATTTTCCCATAATAGAATATTTCTTCGATTAGTTGATGGGGGGAAAATAGGTTCTCAAAAATAGGCTTGTGTTCGAGCTATCACCATCTTAGGGTGAAGGAGTCAGCTATCCCTAAGACAGCCATCCGAAGTAGGTACGACCACTTTGAGTATTTGTTCATGCCCATCAGATTGACCAATGCTTCAACGGTCTTTATGGAAATCATGAATAGGGTGTTCCATCATTATCTTGATTTCATAGTTTTTTTGTTTGTGGATGACATTATATTATACTATGGATATGAGGAGGAACATAAACATCAATTGTGGATCATCTTGGGCACTTTGCGGGATCACCACCTCTATGAAAAGTTGTCAATGTGCACTATCTAGATCAGGGAAGTGAGATTTCTGGGGCATGTGATCTTTGATCAGGGAGTTTCAGTGGACCTTGAGAAGATTATTGTGGCTACATCATGGCAGAAGCCAAAGAATGTGTTTGAAATCATGAGTTTCCTTGGCCTAGATGGTTATTACAGACGATTCGTTTGGGATTTCTCTCAGCTTGCTTCACCGATGACCGCACTCACCCGGAAAGGGGTGAAGTTTGTATGGGGTCGAGAATTTCAAGAATTGTTCAAGGAGCTGAAGAGGAAGTTGACTACCACCCCCATTCTGATTTTCCCAGAGGCTGGAAAGGGATATGTGGTCTATTGTGATGCTTCAGGTATGGGTCTTGGGTGTGTGCTTATGCAGGATGATCACGTGGTGGCGTATGAATCTCACCAACTCTGACCACAAAAAAAGAACTACCCAACCCATGACTTAGAGTTGGCATAGGTGATGCATGCTTTGAATACATTGCGTCACTACCATTTTGGGGAGAAGTTTGTGGTCTACTCTGATCACAAAAGCATGGCCTATATCTTCCCGCAGAAGAACCTCAACTTGAGGCAGGGTCATTGGATAGAGTACTTGCAGGTGTTTGACATTGAAATTTTATATACACTAGGAAAGGGTAATGTGGTGGCTGATGCTTTGAGTAGAAGAGTTCTAGGGTAGGATTTTAGAAAGTCCAGTGATGATTGGACTTTGATGGGGCTCTTTTCTCAGATGCATGTGGAGAATAGGGAACACAGTGGAGGGGCATTCTTGGAGAGTGTCCAGTTGACTCCTTCTCTGTTGGAGTTGATTCAGCGGGAATAGCCCAGTGATAAACTTTGTTAGTGGTCGAAGTAGTTTCTTCATGGTGGGGAGACATCCTATGATTGGGTGTCATCTCCCAAGGGCATCTTGTGCTTCAAGGTCCATTCAGTAGTGTCGTTATCTCTGTGGAAGGTGGTGATGGAGGACAACTACCTATCTCAGTGGGATGTCCATCCAGGTGCTACTAAGATGTATTATGATGTCTATCAGTAGTTTTGGTGGCCTGGTATGAGACGAGACATAGCGGACTTTGTGTCGAGATGCTACAGATTCCAGTAAGTGAAAGAAGAGCATCAAAGGCCCTCTGGTTTGCTCCAACCATTACCCATTCCTACATAGAAGTGGGATAAGGTCATCATGGACTTCATTGTTGGATTAACTCATACACATAGGGGTAAGAATTCCATTTGGGTGGTGATTGATCGTCTGACCGGATCCTCCCACTTCATTCCGATCAGAGATACATCTAAATTGGATGAGTTGGGACATTTTTATCTTCAGGAGGTGGTGAGAATACATGGAGTTCCCTCAGTTGTTGTCTTGGATAGAGACCCTTGTTTCACTTTTAGGTTCTAGGAAGGCCTTCAGAAGGCCTTGGGGTCTCATATTAAGATGAGCATGACATACCATCCTCAGACAGATGGTCAGACAGACTGGGCGAATCAGATTTGGGAGGAAATTCTCCCTGCATGTGTCTTGGAATTTGGAGGTTTTTAGGATATCCATTTGGGTTTGGATGAGTTTTCTTATAATAACAGTTACCAATCCTCGATTAAAATGGCTCCTTTTGAGGTGATCTATGGTTAGCCTTATCGGTCCCCACTGTGTTGGGATGAGGTAGGTGAGACCTCACTACTGGGGCCAAGTCTAATGCAGGGGACATCTGAGAAAGTCAATTTGATTAGGCAGAGCTTGTTGATAGCTCAGATTCATCATAAATCTTATGCTGACTGAAGGTGTTGAGACATAGAGTTTTCTGTTGGTGACTGGGTATTCTTGAAAGTGGCCCCTTGTTTTGGCCATCGTTGACTGGGGAAGAAAGGGAAGCCGACACCGCGATATTTTATCCCTTTTGAGATCACCGAGCATATTGTAAAGGTGACATACAGGTTGACCTTACCTTCTAAGTTTACATCCATCCATGATGTCTTTCATGTCACCCTGTTGAAGAAATACAACCTGGATCAGTCCCATGTGCTGAGTTGCGAAGAACTAGAGATAGATCCCGACTTGTTAGTTTTTTAGTGGCCAGTGAAAATAGTGGACTCCCAAGAGAAGGTTCTTCGAGGGAATTCTATTCCGCTTGTCTGGGTTCATTGGAAGAATGGTCATGATAAACATGAGACATGGGAGCAGGAGTCATGGGTTGAGGAAGAGTATATGTTTATGTTTTTCGATCAAGCTTCAGGTTGACATTCTAGGATGGAAAGTTTTCACGGTGGAGAGAATTGTCACATTCATGACATATTTTAAAGTTATTTTTAATTTACTTTCCATTCATGCTTTGTTTTGGGGTTTTCCCAAGCTTTTATGGAGGAATGGGTGAGTTTTCATGAATTGGGTCAAACCGTGAGCCCAATTCCCGATTTAAAAATAAATTTTGTTTCCTTTATAACATTTTAATTTTTTAATATTTTTCACCCATTCCAATTCCTAAATGGTCTCCCATGACCTATTAACACCACCATTTCACTTTGAACCTTTAATAATCCATAATAATGATGTATTTGGTGTATTCAATTAAATAATTGGGCCAGACCAAAGTCCAATTTCCAATTTTAAAAACAAAATTTTTTTAATTAATAATTTATTCCATTTTAAATATTTTTCAGTAATTCTATGTATCAACCAAGACCATTGAACCTAGATGCGTGCCCATCTTATTTAATCCCTCTTTGGAGATATTATTCATTGCGAATTATTGCAAAACATTATAGGATTTCTCAAATCGACCAGAATTGAAGAGGTAACTTCATTCCTTATTAACTCTCTCAATTCTTACTATTTTCCCCCATTCTAGTTCCTACACAACCTCCTCATCCTTAGTAGAACCCCCTTGAAGTTTTTACTATTTTAAAATCCATCTACTGGTGTATTTGGGGAGATTCTTCAAGATACTTCAAGTAAGTGAGTCTCTTTCACTCTTCTTTCAATTTGATTAGGATTTCATTCATTGTTCATAGGGTTTCTTCCCTTATCCTTGAGGTTTCTAATGTCCAGAAACTAGGGCTTCAAACCTAGGGTTTAAACTTAGGTTTTCTTGGTCAATTATTGTTGTTTTAGGTTTGATATAGGTCTCTCTTAGTGTGGCGGTGGTGCGATTTAATTTTCGCACAGAGATTAAAGGGTTTTCATTAAATTGGTAAGTGATTTAGTGTTTATGAAATTTATGTAAATTATCTTGTTTTGTTTTGATATTTTCATGTTTATTGCATTTTATTGTGGCTGCTAAAATTATTTTTAGAGGTGTTTGTATTGAAAATGACTTTTAAGTTCCATTTTAGGTGAAATTGGGGGTTATTCCTAGAAATCATTTAAGGGTTCAATTGGGTATTCCCTATAAATACTTAGTTGATTTTATTGAACTGTAATAGGGATTAAAATCATGCTTTTATTTTTTATCCCCTTTGGTTGTTTCTGAAAAAAAATGTTTTTATAGTGTTTTTGGAGCATGTGATTTTTTAAGTGCCATGTTTGTGTGAAAATAGAGGCTTTACAAAGTTATCATTTCATGGTTCACTTGGGGCTGCCAAAAAAATTGATTTTTGGTTACATTGAAATATATTGGTTTGAATTGTCTATTTTGGCAATTTACTAGTGTTCACATAGTGTGAAAAGTGTGGTTTTTAAAGAGTTGTTTGTGCAAAACAATGCGGGGTTTTGAGAAGAAGTTTTATTGAAAATCAAAGTGTTTTGTTGTGTGTTTTAAGTGGTATAAAATGTGTGTAGCTACTGTAATGATTGTATGTGACCATTAGTGGTTTTGGATAGGAAAATGGATTTATGTAGCATTCTGAAATTATTTGAGAACAAAGGGAGAATCCCGGGTACCTAGGTGGGGCAGATGTGTACTAGTACGGCTAGGTGACCATATGGGTTTTGTCCCTATTTCACTTAGAATTTGGGTAACTAAAAATCTAAATAAACTATATGGATAATTAATTAGGACCACTAGGTTATGGTTATGTTCCCTATTAGTGGTTCATGTACGAGAACTCATTTTACTATGGTTACTTTACACCGAGGTATGAGGTACATAGGGCCCGAGACTGTCTAGTGCCAAAAGGTGTTTCTGATTTTGTTGCTCATTGTATTTGTGGTATTTTACATTTTCATGGGTTTTTTTGGATGTAATTTACATTATATAACATTTATATTTAAATGTGTGAACGTTCTGAAAATTTTATCTTGAAAACTATTTTCAATTGAAAGTTGCATTTCATGGATTTTATCACTGCTTTTCATGGCGTATTAAAAATGCTTGATTTTTCATATTTTATTGCATGCTCTTTGGAATCAATGGGTGGAATAATATTGGGATTAGGATCACACCCTACTTTCACCCCTTGGGTGTAATTATACTTGGTTATGTTTTTCTCAGGTAAGGAAAGGCTTTGGGTGGTTGGGGTTTCAGGGTGTTAGTTCACATCCTTCATACGGAGTTGTGGAGATGGCTGGTGGGTGATGAACCCTTGTCATGTGAAGTCCTTGGGGATATCTTTCAGATGTCTTTATTTGTATTTGGACAACTTTTATTGTCTTTAAACCAATGTATTCAATTCTGGTTTTTTCTTAAGACTTTTTTGGCTCAAAAATTTCATATTTATATTATAGATTGTTTTTAATGTTTTATGCTTTCATACATGGGTAAATCATTAGAAAACCTAAATTAATGATACTCAGGAACTTGTTCTAGCCTTTAGGGTTAGGTAATTCCCTTCGGGCCTTATCACATGTTGGGTTTGGTGTCGGTATTGGTGGAGACCAGATTTGGTTCTTGACAATGGGGCTTCCACTCTTCCTTGAAAGAGGGTGACTTAGGATGCTATCTACGTGTAGTAGATCTTCTATTCAACCAAGGTAAAAATGTACCATATAATTTTATATGGTTTTGTAAAAAATTAATTAAAATTTATATTGTTTTATCACTATTTTGGTGCATTTCCCTATGTGTAGGGTCGAGGGTGTGAGACAAACCCCTTGGGGTGATTTTTGAGGTTGTTAAGACATGAAGCGATGACTCAGTGAGTTATATGTTAATATGTCGCATTGTAATTTTATTAATTAATTACTTATAAATGTTTTCATTAATTGATTATTGATTTTTGGATTGAGTTAGGATATTGAGTAACTAAGATGAGCTTGGTTGATCATGGATGAGTCGGGTGGGTTTGGATAGGCCCTCGAAGAAATTTACTACCCCTATATACAGATGGGGGAATCTCCAAATGAGGTAGGTGGTCTTGAATAATAGACATAGGGATTATGTTCCTTGTTATGTTGTGTGTGGATACTTGGAACCACCACTATTGGTGACTCATCTAGGTAATTTAAGTAAATGGAATTTTTTTATTTTAAATATCTAACTTAAATGAATGGGCATCAAGGGTGATGAACAACCCTTGTGCATTAACATGGAACCTCGAACACTGATGGAAAAAGAGGGGACCATGAAGATACTAATGCCCTCCATAACTCTTAATAGGTGAGATCAGGTTACACGGGACACATTATGTCAAGAATAAGTTCTTAGGACGCCTCCAAGTAAGAGGGACGGGTGGAATTATAGATCTTATGCCATGGAAGACTTATAGACCTAACTTTTTTGATTTCAATCCATTTTTGATTTTCAAGATGAGTTTTGGATGAGAAATAAACTCTTATTCATTGTGACTAGGTTTGGGTGGACTGACAATGGAAAGATAATAATCGGGTTGGGTTAGTGGACTAACCCAAAGTGATCATGGGGGTCTAGATGGGTCATAGGCCATCTATTAACTATTTGTAAGTAGCATACTCAAGTAGTTGACATGGTTATTCTTCCTTGATGATGATTCCATGGAATGTAGTATCCTCTAGGAATCGAGTTTTGATCCAATACCTATTCGATACCAAAGACCATAGTGAGGGAACCTCTAATTTACCACGACCAAGGGGACCTATAGGGTGCATCATTGATTGATTAACCTTGAGTGGGTGTATGTTATATGGTAGCGGGTGTCACTATGGAACTAGTATTAGAGTAGTTAGTCGAGGGGATATGGATAGTGGTGTTGGTCATGGGTGTTTGACTAGCCCCATAGACTTATAGCTCAAATATTTGTTATGTATACCACAAATTTGGAGTTGGATATACAGACTACTACTGGATGGGTCCTCGGTGTCGTTAGTTAATTATTCTAGTTTCCAAAACTTTTGATCCAGATATATGTACGGCCACACGATGGGACCCCAAAGCTATAAAATATTTGTTATAGTTACCATAGATTTGGATTCAGATATACATATTCTTGTGGGATGGGTCCTTAGAGCCATCATATATTTTTTATGGCTAATAAATATTTGGATTCAAACATAGGGACTATAGATGGGTCCTTAGAGCCTTTAGATATTTCTTATGGTTTCCATATATTTGGATCCAATCATACAAACTACCACACGATGGGTCTTAATAGCTATCAGATATATGTTATAACATCTATGTATTTTGAGTCACATGCACAAAATACTGTGAGATGGGTCTCTGGAGAAATCTTATTCATAGATTTATCTACTATGGATTTGGATCTCGAGTGTTAGACTGTCATTGGATGGGACCCCAAATTTGTGATGATCTGTTGGGTATTCCATGGATTTGGATAAAAAAATTTTACTTGGGATGCATAGTCATAGAGACATTCTTGAAGACACCACTACACTAGCCAAAGAAGGTATGGTATATCAGGTTCAAAGACCTAATGATCGACATTGGTTTTATTTATTTACTTTCATAAAATATCTTCTATTATAGTTGAGTATGTCACGTGTGCATATCATTTCGAATTTAAGTTGGTATGAGACCATGTTTGTGTTGGCTTTCTAAGTTAGGTACGCACACCATTCGTGGTCCATCACTACACATGGGTACCTGAGAAGTTGTTCACGTGGTTTCGGGAAAATGTTGTACTAAGGCCTAGGGTTGACCAAGAAGGATAGTTCAGACAAGTACATGGATTTGGGATGATGGTTTGGAATATGAATTCCATAGATCCACCATATTTAGTTATTTATTCCTTGTTATATATTGAGTTATACCAGTGCGATACCACTGTTATAGGTATGGAATAGTTGTTCAATCCCTTAAGGCATGTCATTACAATAAGTTTTATTTATATTTACTTCTTCTTATTTTAGTTTATTTTATATGTATGATATATACTTATTAAATATATTATAGTTCACTTTGATACAGGGGGTATAGTTTAACTATAGTACCTCCATTGAACCCCACTTCTTGTCAGTAGCCTCTGGAATATGGTGATGCACGACTAGGGTAAACTATAAACTACTAGGTCAAGTGCCGATTAGTGGCCAAGAGTAGTGGTATGTTACAACCTATTCATGAACCACTTATTAACTACTCTATTAAACTCAATATATTGAGGATATTTTATAAAATTTTGTTGAACTCGTTCATAATATAATTTATAATAAATTATCTGAACCTTTCATGTGATTATTTTATCATGAATACCATAGTCAGATATGTCCTTAAAGAAGACCATGGTATCTTCATGTCATTGACATACCAAATCATATTGTGTACATGAGTAGAGACTAAAGTCCCTTTAGTAATTTTATTATAAAACCTTAAACCTATCATGACTAAATTATTCTTTTTATAGATCTTTCATATTACCTTTAATTTTAATCATATACATGTATTCATGTATTCATATATTTTTTGAACAATAGAATCCATGGAAACAAGAATATGAGTGGATTATTCAAGAAGATATTTCTTATTCTTTCCATATGCATCAAGATCCTTTTTTTAATACCTTCAATAATTGTATTCTTGGGAATGGGTTTCTCTAAAAATATAATTTTCCTTCTTATTTGGAAAATATTACCATGTTTATATACCAATCTCAAAAGTTACTTACATTAATATTCTCCTTTTTATGAATTCTTCTTAAAGTCAATGTTTATGATGATTCCATTATTTATATACAATTGATGTTTTTACTATATTAGTATCACATTTTAATTTTTTTTAATAAGAACATTTATTAAATTTTATTCCACTGAAATAATGACCCCTTTTAATTGAATCATATCCATTAGTAGTCTAAGATCCATATTTTACTATGATTTTCATCACCTTTTCATTTCACACACCACTTAGTTATTTAGATAAACCATCATTCCAATTATATCATCTACAGATCATGGATAGTTGTAGAGAAAAATCCTTTTACAACCCATTGCATAGATTATCTCAACTCCATTTTTCTAGGAATGTAATCCTATCCGGTCCACATAGATAAGTGTAACCCCTTTTCTCACACCAGATATAAACAATTAATATTATTAGGACCACCCAAATTATTCTTTCCACACACATAAAAATCCATGGGAACCTAAATTTTTCATAACCAATACATATTAATGGTCAGGGTCTTGAAAAAGTTTCATATAGGAAGGAATATGAAATATTTTGTTTTAACGGGGTTTTTAGAATCTCACAGTCTTATCTCAGGTATTCCCTTCATATACCAATTCTTGTAAGGATTTAGATTTTGTATATTATACTTTCATCCAAATTAATATGTTCAAAACATATTAATGTACAACACCTTATATAACTCATGATGTGTGTTACCCAAAAAAAATTCCAATAATATTCACAAATATTTGAATTCATCTCATGAATAAGGCATATGAAACCATTTCATTTAAATATTTAGAATAATAAATAAATCCTTATAATAGAATTTATGGTAAAACTATTATCCAACCCCCACTTTCCTATATAGGTTATAATCCCCAAAGCTAGTGATAATTCTAAACCGTGGTCCAAATATACATAGATTAATACTCAATAATGACCTAATTTTTAATATAATCCAAACATATGATATGTATAAATAATAATAAATATTTACTATCAAGTTCAAAACCAATAAAAAAATTATATTAATGGTTAAATGTAACTAAATATATTGTCATAACTAGTATATAACTCTCTTTATACATGGTATTAATTGTATAAGAAATAATTTTACACTTTAAACTAAATAATACATTCATTTATAGTATAAAAACATTATATTAATTAATTGAATAAATAAATTAATAAACCAAGTTAATGAATTCATAAATTTATATATTAGATAAACATTGATGAAAATTTTAAGCCTAAACTTTTAGATATAATTTTATACAGATTCCAAAACATAAAAAATATAAACACTTTATATTTACATCATAAATATGAAAACTTTATATTTTATCCATTACATGTAACTCAACATGAACTATTTCATATTTAAAATATATGGTAATTATGAGAATATATATACTTTTTTTATTCTATATGAATATTTCATAATTTAGGTAAAAATTTTATATATTTTAAATATCATTTATTTTATTTTATTTAATCCTTGATCAAATTACACAAAATATATTTTATTGTTACATAAATAAATTTTTGAATAAGTCCATTTAATATTAAAACCAATAATTGAATTATTTAATATAGATTCATTTTTTCAAAAACTTATTTGAGTAATTAATGCTTCAAATATTCATTGACTTCATAATAATGAATTTATAATTTCAATACACATGTATGATTGAATTATCCATGGATTAATGAAATTAAAAAAAATATTAAGTTTTTGTAAATTTAAATATTTATCACATAATATTAATTCCAAAATATCCAAAAAATATATAACTATTGAACCGCTTTTCAAACATATTACTTCCACTGAAAAAAACTCGTCCATAATAATTATTATAAAACTATAAATTTCAAAATTTTAAAATTTATAAAATATAGTTCATCATAATATATCACACTGAAGTAGATCATTACCAATACATACATTTATCAATTAATTTTTTTTAGAATAGTATTACACTATGGTGGGGAGGAAATAGATCAGTAATCAGATAAAATGTTAATTTTGAAAAAACAATACAATAATTTCTAATGAAAATGGAAGAAAAAATAATTAGTAGGAAATAAATTGAGATACATATTTTTAAAGTGGAAAACCCCTCCAATATGGAGGATTAAAAATCCAAAGGGAAACTCTGAGAATTATACTAATAATCATATTGTCTAAAAATTTTAATTGAAATCTTGAAACATGAATTATTTTAGGAGCATAGAAGATATAAATGAAAACCATACACTAATACACCTTCGTCTTTTCTCAGATGATCAACTCTTTAAAAAAATCACCCTTTAAAGGTCAAAACTGAACATGTGGCATTGTTTCAGAACCTCAAATAAGCCATTGCACAACCCTATTTATCAAGGCTCGTTGTATCCCACTACACGTTATTTACCATGCCCAAAAACTATCACCTACTTATCTGCACCCAAAGAAGCACACCCATGATGACCCCCTTATAAGATAAGGATTCCCTAAGATCCATATGTGCATCATAATTTAAAATATTCAAATAATATATAGTGATAATAACATAAAAATAAAAAAATATTTTTGATATTATTTTCAATTTTATATCCTTCTTGAAAAAACTATAGCCTAAACCTATCAATCAGCCCCTTCAACCGAACAAATAAGGATACAAATTCCAATGAACATAATTAGAAATAAAAATGGTTGGTTTCACACAAACCAATAACCTATAAAGATAACATGATGAATCTATTTTCAACTCTAATAGAAACCTAATAGATTCCCCTATAAGAGAAATCCAAACTATCAAGTCTCTATCATACCTATGTCTATACTACCATACTAAGAACCACTAGAACCAAAAACACTCAACTCCCCTATAATAGTTATATCCACATAATCAGGAGTATCCATAAAAACTAATTTCTCCCTCTACTCAGCATCCTTTGAGTAGTATATAACTCTCATCTAATTACCAATATATTTTATTTTAATTGCCTCATCGTTAGTTTCAGTCTCTTGAGAAAAAGAATTAGGTGTATGACCCAAAACACCTGACCCAACCTATTTCAACTTCCAAACATTCTTCATCATAGTCGATGGTGTCCAACTCATGTGCAATGATCATATATTCCCCAAATATAATGGGTTTCTCTTTTCAACTATATTCATCATTTCACTTAATGCCTTTAAATTGGTTCAATAAAGTGTGTTAACCATAATACCTTGTGAATTTACAATTAATCTTTCAAAAAATGTCTATATTTCATTTATAAATTAACTCATAAACTCATTGTTACAAGAAGATAAAAAATTATGGTGTATACCTGTAACATGTCACACATCACTCAATATAATCATACAATCTACATTCATACTGATGTAAATATCAACAAACCCAATGAAACTAGAAGAATCTCAATTTCCAATATTCAATCTACCAAAGTCATGTTCTTTGTATAAAGAAAATAATTCCTTCATTAATGTAATTGGGGGAGAATAGGATGAATCAATCACTCATTCATTTTATAGATCTGATCTTTGAAAATCAATGTTGATTGAATCTAAATCACCCCCACCTTGTATTATACATATGTTGTTATCCTCAGAATTGGTGTAATGCCACTTCCTATTTTCCTTAAGATTATTCTTCCTAACTTTATATAACCTCTACATATGACCTTCCTTGTCATAATAGAAGCACTTTACTTTTTTCTTTAGTAGATCAAATTATCTAATTACTATTTTAATCTATCATAGCTAGAATACCACTATTACAAAAGATTCACCATAATTAATCATTTTCAAGCTACATTCATTAAATATAATTAAATAACCTTATCCAAAATTAGAATTTCTTTTTAAAATATAAATTTGGTGAAAATATTATCATATAAATCACGAAAGGATCCCAATAGGAGTAAATCTTTGTCCTCTTTTTCCATTTAAATTGGTACCACATTACCATTATCATCAATCTTGACTTTTACTAAAGACGGAACAATCATATGTTTAGTGAAATCATTTACATGGTTACCTAAATCTCTATTATATAAAAATAAAAAATGATAAAATCATTTTTTTAGATATAAAATATTTGTGATTGATTTTGATTTATAACTAATTTCAAGCTTCACTCAGATCTCCTATGGATCTATCAGATTAATCAACACCCATAGATTATTATTATCCAAATAAATCTTGGCTATGTGTTTCACTAACTCTCTTATATCCTACCAATCATAACTATTCATATTCTCTAGATTCTTTTATTTTTTCTTCAGCACCCTCATTGTCTTCTCATAAACCAAAATATTTTTTAATCATTCATTTCATAGAGTAAAATAATTTTTCCTCTTAAATAGTGCAATTTTGAAAGAAATATCTCAACACGAATCACCCATATCCAATCATCAAGAAACATGAATAACATTTCTCTGATAGTATTTCATGTGGAGGAAACATATCCTTCCCTTGATTGAGACAAAAAAAAATTCAAAAACCCTCTAATGAAAATGGAAGTGAAAAAAATAGAAAGAAAAAATTTAAGGCACTTATTTTTAAAATGGAAAATCCCTTCATTTCATAGAATTAAAAAACCATGGTATGGATTTGATAATTTTTCTAAAAATTAGAGAGTATACAAAATCCAAGTGAAAGCCCAAAATTTGAATTGTAGTAAGAGAATAGAAAATATATGTGAAAAAAACACCCCAATTCACCTTCACCTTTTCTATAATAATCATCTCATGGTTAAACATCACCCTTCATAGATCAAACCCAAACACACAATGTCATTAAAACACCTAGAATAAGTCATTTCAAAACCTAGTTTTTCATTTCTCATTATATCCCGCTAAACACTACATCCCACACCCAAAAATAGTCACCCATGTATTTGTACCTAAATAAGAACACCCCTAATAATTACTTTATCGGTTAATGGTTCCCAAAAATCCGTGTTCACATGATCCTTTCAAAAATTCAAATAAAATTTAATGATAATGTATTAAAAATAAAAAATTACACATGTTATATTTTTTTCCGATTTTACCTCCTCATTGAAAAAACTATAATCTGAACCTATAACTCTCCCCTTCATTCCATAAATCATGGGTTTAAATATTTATTTTAAATCCTTCTTTATATTAATCATAAAGGTAAACTGGAGAAATTTTGAATCACTCGCATGGGATCATAGGGAGAGGGGACATACTATATTGGAAATACAACTTGTTCAGAGGCCCCCTATTCTTTTCAAGCTTCCCATGGCCTAAAATAGACATTAATACAATGAATCACCATCCTATCACTCCTACAGATTACCCAATATTCAGCACTGACCATTATGATTTTTAAATGAAATTTGTGTATAAAGGGGGAATTTTATCAAGGTTTGAAAAAATCATGGATAAAGGTAACATTTATCAATGCTAAAAAATTTGTTTATAAATGGGTATCATTTGTTTTTGTCTTTTCTAGTACTGATAAAAGTCATCCTTTTATCAATGCTTTTTATTTCGCATTGATAATGGCTATAGTGATTATATTTAATTAATATATACAAATCTATATATTTTTAAATAATATTTATATTATAGTAATTATATATATGTAAATATAATATATAAATATGATCTATATACTTTTAATAAAAAATGAATCTTATTTTTATAATTTCAAAATATAAAATTATCAAATGTATATTAGTTAATGGAAATTTTTCATTGAATATTTATATACATTAATTAAAAAATGTGTATATAATTAATATAAATAAGATATTTAGATATTTTATTGAAAAAAATAATAGAATACGTAAATGAATTTTTTTATTTAAATATTTGATTCACATTTGAATTTTTTATTTATATTCATATTAAATAATTTAAAATATACTTGTATCTCTATGTATATATATGCATGTGTATGTATGTGTATGTATGTGTGTGTCTATATGTGTGTGCGTGTGTTGTGCATGTGTTGTATGTATACATGTGTTTTGTTGTGTGTGTGTGTGTGTCTCTATGTCTATGCATGCATATGTGACTGTGTATATATGTGTATGCATATATGTTTATGTGTATTTGTATGTGTATATATATATGTCTATATGTTTATATGTATGTAAGTGTAGATTTATGTATATACGTATGTATGTGTGTATGTGTATGTGTATGTGTATGTGTATGTGTATGTGTATGTGTATGTGTATGTGTATGTGTATGTGTATGTGTATGTATATGTGTATGTATGTAGTATGTGTATATACATGCATATGTATAGATGTGTATGCATGTAGAATGTGTATGTATTCTAAGGAATGATGTTGTGGTAATCATCGGGATTGAGAAGGCATCATTGGTTCTATAGGAAAATTCCTAGATATAGACCGTCAATATACCCACTAAGTTTTAAAGCATGTGTGGATGATTTAGATTGATCTGACATCACTTCCTTTAAATAGTGGTCACTGATGATGAATGGTCTTCACCCGCATCTTGAAAAAGAATGAGGTATTTATTCAATTTTATTTTTGTTCTTAAATACTTTTATACGTGATCCTCAGGTTTCTTACCAAGAAGTATGTCGCCTATAACGATGTTGTTACATAGAATCAGTGATAAATTTTTTAAAAACTATGGTCCATCTGCTTCTTCTGCACACTCGGGACTAAAAAATATGTCTTATATAATCACTTAAGAGTATTTGGTGATATGGAATTTGATCATATCCTAGAATATGAGTGGGAGAAGCTATATTAATATGGTAATCAATTTATCATTTTGGGATACTCTCTAATGATATATTTTATAAACTCTAGGGTCCTATCAATAGGAAGATCATCAAAAATAAAGATAAGTTATTTTGTAAAAATCATAAAATTGAATATTTTGAGAGACAATAAAAAAAAATTTCACAAAATAAGGAAATTGAAATTAATTTGGGACCATTCTAACCACAATCAGTTCCAAATATTTTGGGAGATATTCTAAAAATTGATGATACATCACCACCAGGTAATATGTCTCAATCTAACAATATGTATCCATAATCCAATATTCTATAAAAGATCCCACCAAAACCATGGTTGAGGAGATCCACTGGAGAACAACAACCAACCCATATATACTTTCCACTTGATCATGTGACACTCAATTATGTGATAGAACCAAACATTTGTTATGAATTGATCATAATAAAAAAATGATGGAATAGAAAAGATCCATGAAAGAGGAGTTCATATCCTTGTATAATAATTATACATTTGATTTGGTAGAGAAACCGAATAAAAAAAGTCACTCAATAAATAGTGGGTGTACATAATCAAAGGAGATGATGGAAACTAGAAACCTCATTGTAGAGCTAGGTTGTTTGTGAACGTATTCGACAAAATAAAGGTATTGACTTGGATGTAATTTTTTCTCATTTAGTAAAAATCACATCTATCATAGTTACTCTTGGATTGAAGGAAATTATCATCCTACAGGTATAAAAACTTGATGTAAATACAATTTTATTACGTGGTAATATTTAATAGGAGATGTACATGGAGTAGTCAGAGGGTTTTTAGGTGAAAAGAAAAAAAGAAAACATGGTATGTAAACATAATAAAATTTTATGTAGTTTGAAATAATCACCAATAAAATGGTATAAAATGTTTGACTTATTCATTAAAAAAATGAGTATAAAAGAATGGATATTTATTACTGTGTGTTTATCAAAATATTTTTTAATGGTGATTTCGTTATTCTATTACTTTATATTGATGATATGCTGACTATTGGTAGAGATATAACAAATATTGATAGGTTAAAATGTAATTGACAAGTATTTTGAAATTAGGGACATTGGATAAGATTCTAAGATTCTTGGTATGATGATTACTCATAACTAGAGGAATAAAGTGAGTTTTACATCTCAAAAATGGTATATTTGGAAGGATCCTAAAGGGTTCAGCATGAGAAAAATGAAACCAATTAGTACTCAACTTGTGATTCTTTTCAAGATAAAAAAAATCTAGAGTCCATAAAATTATGTGAACAAAGATGAAATGGAGAAAATTTATTATCAATAAATAGTTGATAGTTTCAGGCATGTTACAGTGTGCATCAAACAAAGCCTTTATGAAATTATTGTCATTGTGATCTTATTTTTATCAAATATAATAATTTATCATCAGAAAGATATCAAATGAGTATCGAGGGTATCATTGAGGTATATTTTAACATCCCCGACCTAGTTATTCCTCTCATGGATGAGATGGGCCGCTACATAACCTCATGTGTGCCTCTATGTTTTCCGTAGGCTTTCAACTAGTAGTGACGTTCTAGGGAATATAGTGTGGGAGAATATACCATATGTAACAAATTTTAAATCATAATGAAAACATGATAAACTAATCAAGGCATAAAACTCAAGTAGATAACCAATTAATACCGAACAATATTAATGTAATCAACCAAGTAATGTAATACATTAAGACAAACCAAATTTCATTATGAAATTTGTACAATATACCAACCAAAATACAAACTCAAAAATAAAGACAATAAAAAGGTCTTGGTCATGAACCCCATGTATTGTCACATCTCCATTCTACAATCCCATCAAAAAAAGAATAAATCCAAGAACATGGCCCATTCCCTATATCCTGTATGTCATCCATGAAATATACATGGGTATCAAATGGTGCCAAAATTAGGTGTGAGTAAAACTAATTAGGTAAATATCCATACTGTCTAAATAAATCCTATCTAAAATAATAGTGAACGAAATAGTATGATCGTTGGGGGAATTAATTCAAAGCATCAAATAATCCACTAACCCTTAATCTACAAGTTAACAACCGAGTTCATTCAATACCTTATTTGAACCGATGTTAGATATCTTTATTTATGCCATCCCTAAGTCAAGGTGGATACTAATACTGAGGACAAAATACCAAATCCAGGTATCAAGTAATAGTGTATCTCACTACAAGGCATCAAGTAACCATGCATATCTCCCTTTGGAATCAGGTTACCATGTATTAATGGACTATATACGACATCTAATGATAGTAAATCTTGCATGTTCCCAAGATAAAAGACCATACCATTGGATAACGTATTAATGTACATAGTGTGAATTCCCAGTCTAAGGCCACATCAATTCTCAGAGTATATTAGACTGTATGAAAATTCTTATACTATATCTAATTTAATATTTCACAAATCAAATGATACAATATCAAGTGTTTTCCAATTTAAAAAACATGAAAAACATGTCAACATATGCAATATTGTTCATTCCATTCAAATTACCAATTACCATAACATTTAATCAGTGATTCCAAGTTACCCATTTATGGATCAATCAATCACAATTCCCCATTTAAAAATTTTATTCCAATTCACATAACATTGTGATAATTTCTTATTCACATATAAATTAATCCCAATTACCATTCCACATGACATGAGGTCCTTATATAGTTATGTAATCATGCTAAGTCCAATTTCATACCAAGTCTAATCTTATGTAAATTAACCACTGACAAGATAAGTGATTCTTTATCAATGGAATTTACCCAATTTACATGTTAGGATAATTCATAAATAATTCCTCAGTTAGCATAGGTCTCAAGGTTCATATGTTCCATATCTCAACCTAGGGTTAAGGGTAGGCACACTTCTTAGGTGGATACAAGTCCTAGTCCTAACCTCAAAGGACCTAATAGGATCCATGGAAGGTTTGGTAATATGTATTTAAGTCATACAAGATAATTCCATTAAAAAGGGGTAATTAACATGGCATTCTAGCACGATTGAATAGGTTTAATATACTATAATGAAAATATATACATTATGGAGATTTTTAGACCACCTACCTCAAAATAAAAGAAGAAAAACCCAATTATCTATCATATGGATCAACATGCAACACCGTTACCCCTATAGACAATGTTAGATCCACCATATCAAGATTAGTAGAAGAATATCCAAGTAAAAAACAACAGGAATCCACCAAAAACTAAGTTGAACTTCCTGATTCAAGTTATTTGTGTTGTAGAAAGGATCAAGAGATCAAGGAGAGGTGTTGGAGATTCAAAAGGATCCTTGGATAACTATCTAACGTCATAAATCAAAAATTATGGTAGAAAGAGGAGATTAGTATTCTTAAATGGGTGTTTCTGATGACAAAAATATGATTCCTCCACTCACTTACGTGGCCCAGTTTGACACCACCAGCTAGCTGGTGGTGTTCGCCAAAGACACTATGCTTCTTGAATCCCCATAGTCTAGATAGTGGGTATAAAATTTATAGAATGTGGTTCTCTTGTAGGATACCCATTCTACTTGATCTCTATTAGCTGCCTAGTGGGTCTCACCATCTACATAGTGGAGCTCATATAGCCATAGTGAGATATTGTCTAGTCCACTTGATGGTCGGTGGAACTGCAGCCTCTCCCAAGTTACAACGCACCACTAGACACCACTATAACACCTCCTATGAGCCCCCTGGTACCTTAGTAACACTATTAAAATCTATTAAAGTGTCATATTTAGAAAATTTAAATAGGTTTACAAATACTTAAAGAGAGAAAGTTATTGGATAATGCTAGGATATTACAACCTCTCCACTATATAACATCTCATCCCCAAGATGTGATATCGTACATAAATTATATGTATCACCCTATGTTTTTATGAAATATTTCTCTTTAAATAATTTTATTTCTTTTATATCTTTCATTACATGCAACAACTAGTTTAAACAAAATGAATAACATTATTAAAATATTATGTGTATGTAATAATTGTGTCATTTAATTGGTGTGTATGAATAGAAATAACTAAAATTTGAAAAATAATGGTATGAACACTTAAAAAGTAATTAATTAGTTATCAATTAATTATAATTAAAGACAAAAAATTGTTTGGAAATAAAATGGATTTTTTTTTCTGAAAATTTTTTCTTTTGCATACAATATAATATTATATTAATAAGATAAATAAATCACTAATGGTAAATAATTTTAATGAAATTAATACTTGATAAAAAAATTAAAACATTCAACACATATTTTTCTAGGAATATTATAATAACTAATAAAGTTTTATTCTTAAAAATGCAAATGTTTCTAAAAAGTAGTTTTTGTCACATTTTTCACACATATATTAAAATTAATTTCATCTATTTATAAGTATTTGATTAGAAAAAAATTAATTACATATTTATAATCATGAGGATCAAATATTGTAAATATCCCCCTTTTATTTTTCATCGATATGAATAGTAATCGAGGTAAAATTTATCACCTCGGTAAAGGGTAAATCAAGTTAATCTAGATTAAAAATAAATGATAAGGCTATAATTTTCCATAATAATTTTTATTGGATGAAGGGAATTTTATCCTTATATCCATAGGATCTAAATTTATTAGCTTGATGGACACTTGTCCTTGAAAATGACCTATATAATATTTAAATAAATGAAAGTTACAAAATGCCACTCTCTTTGTTTTAAATATCAATTATGTGTTCACATAGGGAAAAACAAGTTATGGATGAATATTAATAGTTATTTCATGAATAATGAAAGTATATTCATGATTCTTTTTTTATTATATTTTTTAGGTATTATATAATTACATTAAATTCTTACACAATGCTGAAACAATATATATTCAATTATTAGAAAAACCAAATAAATGATTTTAAAAATATTAAAAGTGATATAATTTGAATAAGTTATAGTGTTCCATGAAAGTTATAGTTCAATATGACATATTATTGTTGTGTTAAAAATTATATTTTGATTCCCCCTTTTTTTGATGTATTTAATTTTAAATTAAATGAATAATGACAAAATTGGAAGTAATGATATTTTATTAAAATAATATTTTATTAAATTATTTAAAAATCAAAAAAATATTTAGATAAGACAAGGTGGATTTGATTTGGTTGACATTGTCATAAATTGGCCATTTATGGTCTAATTATCACCATATAAGTAAAAATCACAACCATTTAATATTGAACATTTTTTCAACATAGTTAAAATCATAATTGGTTAATTAAGGGTTAATTGAAATTGTATGTTTTAAAATTACACAAAAAAATTTCTAAATTCTATTGGTTTATGGTATTACAAACCTATACTAAATTATCTTTTAATTCCAACACATTTAGTGTAATTTTTGTTGAGAAAAAATTATTATAATTTTTAAATGTCAAACATATCAAAATTTGAAATTGCGAGGATGAAATTTATTAAAGGGGGGATAATGTAATAACCAATGGATTTAAAAGAACACTATATTTTATAGCATACAAAACAAGCGACACTGGGTCTAAATGAACCGTACTATAAGATACCGTTATAACATAGTCATTAAATTTACCAGTATAAGTAGTACAATCTAGAAAATGAAAAGTATACATTTTACATATTTATAAAAATAAATTAATTGGTTATAATTGAATTAGAAATAAAAAAAATCATTTGAAAGTAAAATAAAAGAATTTATGATAAACTATTTATGTGTGTGCTATTTTTTATTATCTTAATAAATTAAATTAGACTCTATTTTTGAATTATTTTAATGAAATATATATATTTTATATTTAGTAAAAAAAATTAACATTCATATAATATTTTTTTAGTTATGGGATAAGAATAAATCTAGTGTTATTGTTAAAAATCTATTTTTCTAAAATGTGATTCTCATTTATTTTTGTGAACTTAATTAAAAATTAATTTCGACCACTTATAGAAATTGAATTTTATAAAAATGGATTCCATATTTATAATCATGAGGTTAAAATTTGGTAAATTGACCACTTTTTTGTTAATATGAATAGTAACCTTAGTAAAATTTATCCCCTTGGTAAAGGGTAAATTGTGTTAATATTTGTTATAAATAAGTGATAAGGCCATAATATTTCATATTAACTCTTATTGAATGAATTTAATTCTACCCTTATCACCTTATCCACGAAATTGATTTGTTTAATGGACATTTTTCCATGGAAATTACTAATATAATACTTAAATAAAATAAAGTTACAAAATGACACTCTCTTAATTTTAAATATCTCTTATGTAATGAACCAATCTTGACGTACATGGACATTACATTACTTTTATAGAATACTTAATACATGACACAAACATAATCCAAAAGACCATATTAGTTTAGTGCCTTTGGAAACTTGAAAATATAAACATCTGGTTCATAAAACATCTACATTATCTCATGCTTTATCCTTCATAACTAGAACTACTTTTTGATACATCTTACTCAATACCCTTCTTCAAATCCTAGAGAAAATGAAACATGAAAAGGGGTGATCTCAAATGCTCAGTAAGGGTATGAATTGAAAAAAATCTTACAAAACCTAAACATAAGAATGTAAAAATATGAACATAACTTTTAAAAAATAACAAACCACATTTAATATATACTTAAATTCTGAGTTATGAAATAAATCTTGGTAGTTCATAAGGCGTAAATCATAATGGAATCATTAACCATGAGAAAATAGCATTAGAATAAAACATGGAATTTTGGAAAACAAATAAGCACATAATATGATTTCTATATCATAAAAGGCATTGCTGCTAAGACCATCATAGTGGAAAAAGTCTATTACTGAACCAGGTTTACTTTTAATTCCAGCCATGTATAATTGAACTTGATTTACTTCTCATTCCAGTCCTGTATTACTGATCCATATTTACTTTCCATTCTAGTCATGCCTATCTCATGAGATATAAATATTTACCCAATGCATTGGAGAGAGATATAGGTCTCACCCATATCATAATGAAATCATTCTTAAATGTTCCACAAAAATAGAAATCATTGACCATAGCATAACCTAAGAAATAAAATTGGTTTCCTAAAAATCATTCCATCATAACATAATCCTTATAAAATATCACTTCATCAATAACAAAAAATAAAATAATAGTAATAATAGGGATATAGACATAATATATTTAAATAGCATCATTTTAGATAGAAAATAATTTTGATACACACTTGAGCTTAATTTTGAGGAAAATATCCTCTCTTCTTCAAAAACATTTTCTTTTCTCAAAATATCATGCAATTTTAAAATAATAGAATTTAGTTGAAAATAAATTTGAAATAGTGTAGAGTAATCTTCATGGAAATAAGGTGTAATGAAATTGTAAAAAATCCATTCATGCTTATATGTTAAAAAAACACTCTCCTTGTACTGTTTCTGAAAAAGTCAAAAACTACCTCGTATGGTAAAAAATAAATATTCCTTCCATACCATGTAGTAAAAGTCAAAAAGGGTAAAAATGACTTGAAAAATAATTAATAATAGTAAATATTTTATGAAAAAATTTTTAGAATACATGGACATGGATTATAATTATATCCCCATTAAATACTTATGGATAAAAAATCTCAGAAAATAATGAGATTGAAAAATTATCCCTTACCTTAGCTTAATTTATTCTGTTTATGTCTGAAGCCCCTGTATAGTGGGTTTAAAAATATTATTAACTTATAAAAGAACCATAATAATATTTATTATATCATATATGATTAATTTATGACTTTATATAACCCATTCATTTGCTAATTCCATGATAAAGAAACATTTAGGGTACTAATAATTTTATTTATCCTACATGTTTTGAATTGTTATTCTTGATATTATTACATAGATCACGATTTACTTCCAGAATGTAAAACATGATTTATATAACATATATATTAATTATAGAAATATATTTAATAGATAGATAAATGAAATGGAATACACTGTTCATGGAGACGGTAAGTCATACGTACGCATGAACGTTGTTTTCGTTTCGTTATTGAATTGAATAGAAGAAAGTAAATGAAATATATATATATATATATACATAAATAAAGTATCATTATTAGGTAATATATTTCATTATTATTTATTATATATACCTTATAATAATTCTTGAGTGGTTAACGTGGAGAATGAATCTCATCATGTCATGTAGACGGTATGCCGTACGTACGCATGAGCGATGATATCATTCCCTTGACGGTTAAATAATAAGTAATTGGAGGGTATATTAATTGTAGAAAATAATTATTATGTTGTATAAATTATTTAAAACAATTATACTCATCAATATACCCCTCAAAATTATGTATTATTGAATAAAACATTACACCACAACGTGGAGATGGTAAGTCATACACATGCACGCATTGTGATATTGTTATTCGTAGGATTGATAAAAGAAGGTAAAAGGTTGTACCATAATTATAATAACATCTCAGAATGTAAAATATACTAGATTTATTGCTTTAGTATGAGAACAACATAATAAGAGGAAGTTGATGAATAAAATAATTTTGAAAGAGGTGATAAAATAATTACCTCTTTTTCATGTATCTTCTTTTGATATGCACAAAAAGACTCCTTAAGATGGATTTCTTACAAAAAAGTGGCCTCTAGGATTAAGTGATAAAGGTTGGGAGAGGAAATTTTCATTGTTTATCCGAGCCAAAGGGATTTAGGGGTATGGTTAAAAGATAAGGAGATGTTCCCTTTTATAAGAGAGGGGAGGGGCACCTTTGGAAATACCAAAACTATTAAAATAATATAAATTTATTTTTAAATTAAAATGCCTCTAAAGTGTATTATTTTGAAGATTATATTAGGTTGGGTAAAAATATTCTAAAATCATAAAATTTTTACATGTTTTAATTTTATTTTAAACCTTTTCATTTTGATTTATCCTTATTTAATATATTTAATTTTAAATGTGGTAATAATATTCTATATAATAAATAGTTATAAATATTTACATATGTGTTTTCAAATGAATATAATTGGATAATTTATGACATTTTAGGCCTTTTAAATTTAAATTTTTAATTTTTAAATATTTTTGTGATTTTTAAATAATTTAATAATATTTTATTTTTAAAAAATATCAATAGTATCAGTTTTGACACTATTCATTTATTTGACTTTAAATAAACTCCAAACAGAAGTTAAATTCAAAAAAAAAATATTTAATACTCTCCTAAAATGTCATAGTCATCTAAAAAATCTTGCATCACATTAATTAGTTCATATGATAATTATTTTAATATTTTTAAAACCATTTATTTTATATTTATATTAATAAAATAATTTCTACATCACTATTGTGCCACCATTAACGGTAATTATTTAATTTAATTTTTTATAAATAAATTAAAATGATGTATATAATTTAATTATATTTCAGAATAATATTTATGTTAGAAGTTTTATCAAGTTTATCACTACATTATAATTATTATACTTATATAATATATGTGACTGACATGCTGTCACCTACTTTTGTTTTAATTATAATTACAACGCTTTCATATAAAAAGTCAATTAAATGTATAAATTAAAACCCTTAGGGGATATTTTTAGAATTTAATTCATTAAATATGATTTTGGTAGGTGTTAAGGTAATTTTATTATCTCTATCATATTGTTTCTTACCCTAATTTACCGGATTTACCTTTAACTGGGGTAAATAAACATTACCGTAGTTACTATTTATAATATCAAAAAATAAAATTAACCTATTAAAATAAGTTTGACCCACTTATTCCAAATAAGGAATACATTTTTTAAAATTTAAAACAAAAAATTTGTAGTAAGTAATTTAAAATTAATTCCCGTTGTCAAAAACAGAAAGTGGGTTTTTAATAAGTAAAAACTATCAAAAGATTGACATGTGTTTATGTCCAATTTAAAAGTGAAATTACATCCAATGTAAAAAATTGTATTAAATCATAATATCATATTTCAATTATACTTTAATAGTAAATAAAAAATATATTCTAACTATATAAATAAATTAGACCAAAAGACAGTTTTGAATTAAAATGCAGTATTTTTCACTATTCATTAAAATATGAATTTCAATAGAAAAATACCAAAATTTCAACCAAGGTAATTTTTTCCCAGCTTCCAAAGAAGAATTTTATTATGTCAAATAAAACTTATAAAGTTGTCAGAACTATATTTAAAAATGTTTATCCATCAAAAGATGGTAAAACTGTATTTTTTGAAAAATACATCTTTAATCTAAAAAATTGAATTTGTTATTATATAATATCTATAAAACATATAAGATGAATTTATGAGATATCATTGAATATATGAAATATATATTTCACTAATAAAATCCATAAAGAGTGATTTTATTATTTTATAGACTCACTTATTTTCATTTAAACAGTTTTTTAGAATGAGGTTAATACTATTCCTAACTGCCATTATAATGACTAGGTTATAATATTTAGTTATCCCTTATACTCATTCTAGCATGAAATGAATTCAATCATCAGAACATTAAATTTTGTGTAACACAATCCAAGAATAGTTTTGTGTATACTATAATCTAATATGATATAGTGTATAGCGTAAGCTAATCTTGGTGCTGTGAAAATCACAAGATATAAAATAAATTTAAAAGAATATACCTCATAAAATCTCAGGGTGTTACATTCTACCCCCTTAGAATGATTTTTCCCAAAAAATTCATTGGGGTTGTAAATGTTTTACTACATGAATATTTTTTCATAGAAACCCACATCGTAAAATGTAATACTAAAACTATATTTTAAAAATGAAAGTTATAAAAACAACAGTTACCCAATTTAACTCATCACTTGGTTCCCACATAGGAGAACATATGTGGGAAGTGAAAACATGGATATGGAAGAAAAATATAACCATCAAGTTTTGATGGATAGTGATAGAGAACAAGGTTTGGAGAAAGATAACAATTAGAAATCCATAAATATAGGATGATTTAAGGGACCATCTATTTCATCAGATAAGAATGTACTAGAATAACATTTTCAGTTTTGAAGATCCTTTCCTTTGAAGAACATGAGAGGAAATACTTACTTTATTTTAGTACAATATTATCTTTGGTCATGACTTAAAAAATTTACAATTCATCTCTTATTCAATGAAATGAAGTTTAATTCTTGATTCCTGAAGTTTTAGCAGATCATGCAATCCATAAACAGAATGATAGGTCATTCTATATGTCTTTATCACAAAAAGGTTATCAAAAGTTATCAAATATAAATAAGTTTATCTATAGTGAGATTATTTGTATATGGTTACAAAAATGGACTTATAACTCATCTATCATACCGATTAAAAAAATAAAACTAATTTATTCTAACCAGGGACTTCTCATAGGTCAGTGGTAGGCGATAAAGGCTTCTCGAACTTCAATTGTGGGTTTGATTCTTTTAGCCTTGTCTGAAGCGATGGGTTATCTCCTGTCATGTAGGTTTTCCTTTTTCAAAAACTATTCTATTATAACATTCTAGAAATAATATTAAAAATAATGTTTTAGCATTAAACAATACTATCTGATGTCCAACTTAAACCCTTCTAACCTTAAGGCTTATACAAAATACTAATGTCTAAACTCACAGTACAAAAAAAACAAGTACAAGAAAGGTCATATAATAGGAATGTGAATACCTTCATATATCCCCCAAATATCATAAGATATATCTTGTTGGTCACATTCCAAACATTTTAATGACCTCATCATGCATTATCTTTAGTCATGGTAATAACCTAATTTACCATGTATCCTTACTCAATATATGCATGTTTCCTTATTCCAATTTTTTTGGATATATTCCTTATGTCCCAATAAGTTTTATACTTCATCCAGGATAGCATAAACCTCTTGTCAACAAATCTATAAGTAGTTCCCAAGAAACTAGCATCATAAAATTTACTTATTCAAATCCAACATATCATTATCATAACATAGAGGACATATTATGGGTTATCATTCCCTTAATAATGTGTTATCTAAGTATATCACCTTACCCATCAATTACATTTTTGGATCCTTCTAACTATTCAACATATCCTTTCTAATCCTTAATGAAAAAATTATTCTGAAATTACTTATATATTTTATTATTCATACCATTTGAATTCTATAACATATAAACCTCAATAATTCAACTTTATTCTTAAACCATTACTTAGGATCCATCATCTTCGTCTTTCCAGAAATATTAATCACGTATTAAGTTTTCTCAACATCAAGATTCTTAGGTTTAATGTAAAAAATTCAAGAAGAACATCACATATCTTTCACATACCATTTACAATCTCTTTATCCTCAGCAATATGACCAATACTCATACCATCTTTATGATTCTCTTCATGATGTTTCCACACAGAAAATTGATCTTATTAATTCCCATACTTTTCACATCAAAAACATTTAGTGGTTAACTATGTTCTATGTAGTTTTTGTTATTGACTAAGACTTGAAATAAAAGCGTGAGAAATACATATAAGATATTAGAAACACATAAGTAAGGTAAATTAATTATAATATTTCAATCTATGATATATTCTATTTAACCCTAGGTTAGTCATTATTATCACAAAAACCCTAGGATTGTAATGTATACTTGAATTATCCTTAAGAGATCCCAAGGCATATCCTTAGAAATATCTCTAGGGATCTAAATAAATATTTCGAATCCTAGTTTCCAAATATTGACTAATCCTTCACTATGATACCAAATGTAACGAACCAAGCTTGACGTACATGGAAATTACATTACTTTTATAGAATACATGATACATGACAAAAATAGAATCCCAAAGACCATATTATTTTAGTGCCTTTGGAAACTTGAAAATATAAAGAACTGGTTCATAAAACATCTACATTATCTCATTCTTTATCCTTCATAACTAGAACCCCATTTTGATATCTCAAACTTATTTCCCTTCTTCAAATCATGGTGAAAATGAAACATGAAAAGTGGTGATCTCAAATGCTCAGTAAGGGTAGTCATGTAAACTATCATAAAAAACTTAAACATAAGAATGTAAAAACATGAACAGAAATATTGAAAAAAACATATCACATTTAACATATACCATAATTTTGAGTCATGAAATAAGTCTTGGTAGTTCATACAACATAAATCATAATGGAATCATGAACCATGAGAAAATAGCATTATAATAAAACATGGAATTGTGGAAACAAAATAAGAACCTAATATTATTTCCATAGTAGCCAAGGCATTGCTGCCAAGACTATCATAGTGGACAAAGTCCATTACTAAATGGGGTTTACTTGTCATTCCAGCCATGTGTAACTGAACTGGATTTACTTATTTTTCCAGCCCTGTATTACTAAACCCAATTTACTTTCTATTCTATTCATGTATATATCATGAGATATAAATATTTACCCAATGCATTTGAGGGAGATAAAGGTCACACCCATCTCATAATTAAATCATTATTATATTTTCCATAAAAACATAAATCATTTACCATATCATAACTCAAGAAATAAAATTGGATTCTTAAACATCATTCCATAATAACATAATCCATATAAAATATCATTACATCATTAAAAAAAAATAAAATCATAGTAATAATAAGGATATAAACATAACCCTATTTAAAGAGCATCGTCTTAGATGGAAAATAATTTCGATAAAACACTTGAACTTAATTGTTGAGGAAAATATCTTTTCTTCTTCAAAAATGTTTTGTTTTCTCAAAATGTCTTGCAATTTTAAAATAATAGAATTTAGGTTAAAATGAAATTTTAATAGTGTAGGGGAAGCTTCATGGAAATAAGTTTTCATGAAACCAAAAAAAAATACATTCATGTTGTATAAGTTAAAAAAACATTCTCCTTATACTCTTACTGGAAATGTCAAAAATTACCTCGTATGGTAAACAAAATAAAGATTCCTTAAATACCATTTAGTAAAAGTAAAAAATTCTTAAAAATGAGTTTAAAAATTGATTGAACAATATTAAACATTTTTTTAAAACATTTTTATAAAACATGGACATGGATGATAAATATATCCCCATTAAATACTTATGAATAAACAATCTCAGATAATAATGAGATTGAAAAATTATCCCTTACATTAGGTCTGATTTTTTCTGTTTCTGTCTGAAACTCCAGTATAGTGGGTTTAAACATATTATTAACTTGTAACATAGCCATAATAATATTTATTATATCATATATGATTCACTTATGAATTTATATTACCCATTCATTTGTCAATTCCATGTTAAAGCAACATTTTGGGTAATAGTATTTTTATTTATCGTACCTGTATTTACTTAATATTATTGATCTTATTACATAGATCATGATTTACTTAATTCCAGAATGTAAAACATTATTTATATATCATATATATTCAGTATATATATATATATATAATATAAATGAAATGGAATACAACATTCATGGAGACGGTAGGTCGTACGTACGCATGAACATTGTCTCTATTTCATTATTTAATTAAATAAAAGCAAGTAAATGACTTATATATATATAAATAAGTCCACTATAATTATTAGGTAATATATTTCATGATTATTTATTATATATTCTGTATAATCATTCTTGAATGGTTTACGTGGAGAATCAATCTCATCGCGTTTTGGAAACGGCAAGCCGTACGTACGCATGAGCGATAATATCGTTCCCTTGATGGTTAAATAGTATGGAATTAGATGGTATATGAATTTTAAAGAATAATTATTATATTAAATTAATTATTTAAATATATTATACTCATCAAAATTAATTATTGTTTAATAACAAAATACACCACATCGTGGAGACTGTAAAACGTACGTACACACGAATGGTGATATTGTTATTTGTAGGATAGATAAAAGGAGGTATAAGGTTTTCCCATAATTATAATAACATATTATCATGTCGAATATATTTGATTTATTACTTTAGTATGAGAACAAAATAATAAGAAGAAGTATAAGAAGAATATAATTTTGAAAGAGGTGATAAAACAATTACATCTTTTCGGGTATCTCCTTTCAGTATGCACAAAAGGACTCCTTAAGATGGCTTTCTGCCCAAAGAGTGACCTCTAGGATGAATTGAGGGAATTTGGGAGAGGAAATGGACATGGGTTGGCTGAGACAATGGACTTTAGTGGTGTAATTAAAAGAGAAGGAGTGTTTCATTTCTATAAGGGAGGGGATGTTAACCTTTGGAAATAACAAAACTATTAAATTAATATAAATTAATTTTTAAATTAAAATGCCTAAAAAGTGGATTATTTGGAATATAAGATGATCTTGGGTAAAAATAATCTTAACTAATAAAATTTATTCATGTTTTTATTTTATTTTAAATTTTATAATTTTGATTTATCCTTATTTAATCTATTTAATGTTAATTACGATAATAATATTCTAAATAGTAAATGGTTATAAATATTTACATATGTGTAGTAAATTTCATATAATTTAATATTTTATGAAAAGTACCAAAATTTAAGCCAAGGTAAATTTGGATGTCCTACTTCAAAATAATAAGTTTATTATGTCAAATAGAACTTATAAAATTGTCCAAAACTATACTTAAAAATGGATCCCCATCAAAAGGCGTTAAAACTATATTTTTTGAAAAATATTTATTTTATCTAAAAAATTGAATTTATTCTTATATCATTTCTAGAAAACATATAAGATAAATTTAAAAAATACATTTAATATATTAAATATATATTTCACTAATTAAATCCAAAAATAGTTATTTTATTATTTTATAGACTCACTTATTTTCATTTAAATAGTTTTTTTAAAAAGAAGTTAATACTATTCATACCCACTATTATAATGACTAGGTTATAATATTTAGTTATCACTTACACTCTGTATTTCATGAAATTAATTCAATCAAAATAATATGAAATTGTGTGTGACACAAGCCAGGAATAGTGTTGCGTATACTGTAATCTAATACGGTGTTGCGTATAGTGCAAGCTAATCATGATGTAGCGTACAACACAAAACATCAAAGAAATTAAAAATAATCTATCTCATAAAATCTCAAGGTGTTACATCTTATATGTTCATATTGGGAGAAGGGAGATTTCTAAATGAATATAAATGTATATTTCTATATTATTGAGATTTTTTTTGTGACAACAATTTATTTCTAATTTTTATAAATTATATAATTAACTTAAATACTTCTGAAACACTGATTCAGTATTTCTTCAATTAATAATAAAAATATATTAAATGATTTTAAAAATATTAAAATTAATATAATTTGAATTATTTATAGTGTCCCATAAATTTTATAGGTGAATATGACATATTAATATTTTTAAATGATTTTATTCAAATTAAAACATTATATTTATGTCATTCAAGTCAAATTAAATTAATAGTTCCAAAATTGTCATTAATGATATTTTATCAAAATACTGTTTTATTAAATATTTTAAAAAACATAATAAATATTGATAGAGGATAAAAAGGATAATATATGGTCTAAAATTTCATATATTGGACATTTATGATCCAATTTTCACTATATATGAAAAATTAAAACCCTTAATTATTAAAAAGACACCACTATGGTTATTTTTAAAGTGGGTTAATTAAGGGTTTAAACCAAAAGATATGATTTATAACACAACTTAAACCTATCCAAAAGAAATTGATAGTACTTTATGCCTCATACTACCTTGTATTATAATACCTATCCATTTAGAATAATTTGGTTAGAGAATGAATTTATTATTTTTGGAATTTTTATCAAATTCCAAAAGTTCCCCTCATCTCAATTATAAAAGGGAATATCCTCTATCACATACTCAAACAACATTGAGCCTTTAATATCATTAAATTTTACTATAATAGCTTAAAAATTACTTCAATACAACCTAGATCATTTTTTCTTTCCAAATTACCAACCCTAGGTCCCTTGAGAGGAGTTCTAAAGGTGTTCTTTCAAATAAAAGGTAATCACCTTATCCAATCACTTTCTTTTTTACTTATTATTTACCTTCCCTAGATAGATGGTTTTTATCATTAAATAATAAATAATGTATCATAAATATAATAAAATTTTATTGTGATTATTAAATCTTTATTATCCATCCTCTTTCACATCAAATGAGATGTGAAAGTATCGATTGTGCGTATATATGGCTTACCATCTCCACGTAGCAATAAATTTTTTTTCAACCACCATATTTCATGAATAGTTATTATGATGAGTTTAATGTTTATATATTAAAATTATTAAATAATTATACCTATTTAATTTTAATTTTACATCTACTTTCCTATATTCTAATTTTTTGGAAAACAATAATGATGCTCGTGCATACATATAGACTACCACCTCCACGAAGCAATATGATTTGTTCTTTATTTCATTTTTAATTTTATGGTAATAAGAATAGATTTAAAAAATATATATTATATATATTATATAATAATTATTTTTTAAAGGTGAATTATTTTTTACCTTTCTTTCGATCCATCTATTGAAAAAAGAAAACATCGTTCATGCATACGTACGACCTACCATCTCTATGAACAATACAATACATTTTTTCTATCTATAAATTTTATTGATGGCTCTAAATATATATATAATAAATATATATGGTATTTATATCATTATTAAAATTATGGATATGATGTAACCATGATCAATGTTCAAGGTTAAAAACTACCAAACCAAAATATACACGAAAAACAAAGCAATTATTACCGGAAATAGTGATTTTAACAAAGAATTTTAATAAATGGGTGATAAAAAATACTAAATAAATAATATATGTTATGATATATATGATTATTGTTATGGAATATATATATATATATATATATTTATTATATATGAATTTCATATGCATACAAAGGAAGTCGTACGTAAGGCAAGGGTTTCTCATCTCACTTTTACTTCTGTGAGACATATTCCATAATCACAAATTATTTATTTTTTGTGGTATTTATACATAACTTTATTATGTTATATCATGAATCAATTTATACCAATGATATTTAATTATAGGTTTGAAGATATTTCTTAAATGGGGATTATTCAAAGGTTACCATAGCGGTAATGGTTTATTTCACAATATCATAATCGTTCAAGATTATTGATGATTAATTCTACATCAGGGAAATTATTTGATATTTATATATTAGTACCAATATATTTTATCCAAATATTTTGATTTCTTTAAATTCCAAATTTTCCTTTCTTTTTCCTCTTTTTATGTACATAATATACATAAATAATTTTTTTCAAGGAAAACTGACATTGTTTTTTTACATGGTTAGGGATATTTTTCATCCATATCCATAATTTCATTAAAATGTTTTAAATAATAAATTTAATATTATACAATTATTTATTAAAGAAATGTTTACCCGTGTTTTAATTTTACAAAATGGTTTAAAAGTAATCATCCTTTCATTTTCAAAATGTGGCATTGTTTTAATTTTATTACAAAATTGTGAAAGGAATGATTTTTTAACTTATATGGGATGAATAAAACTTCCCTCAATCATGAAAAATCAATGATTTAATGATTAACTTAAAAATTTACATGGTTATTTTAAAAGAAAATTTTCTCCATAATATTATAGAAATTTTTATTTTTTTAATGGATTTCAAAATGAAAAGGGTATTTTCCTAAATAATGGTTTTAATGATCTTTTTATAGTATTTATACTCATCCATGACAATAAAAATTTATTCTTCTTATACTTCACTGGGGATATGTTCTAAGGATACAATAATTTTTCTTTATTTTCATGGTTTATAATCAGTTTTACTAAGGAAATATTAACATTTACCATGATATTTCTTCAATATGAATGATTATAATTATTGTTTATTGAATTATTGTTCTCCCCTTTTATGTGATGAATGAATTAGACATAGTAAGTGATGGGTGGGGCCTAATATAGACCATTTATATATCATTAGATCCCATGATACAAACTATATTAGTTTTTGGAAGAGTACTTACCCATTTATATAGATTTTTTATCACCAAGGCCTTATTGGTATTTTTAGATGTCACGGAACAATGACTCAACAAAAATTTTTAGATGTTCATAATATTTCAGTCCATCATTATGAAATCTGTTATTGATTTCCACGTGATTATTTTATTTGTTATGATATCCATGGATACATTTCCAGATCATGTAATTATTTATATATAATTATTTTATAATCATTTATTCTTCACATAGTATTCATGCCTTATTATCTAAAGTTGTATGTTACTCTTACTAATCATTTGATCTCACTCTTATCTTTTTCCTTTTACCTAGGATTTGGAGAATGAATCATTGAATGAGTTCAAGGAAACAAAATATTTACTTTCATTATTTTATGTATTTTTTGTTAACAAATGTAATATGAGATTCAAGTATGTATCTAGTTTACCAATACGACTAAACTATTCAATACATTAGGATGTGATTTATTGTATTTGGAAACCATGTATTAAAGTAACTTCTAGCTCTATGTTATTAGATCTAGGGTCTTTAAAATCTTTTATTAAATGGTTATGTTTTATTTAAAATTATTATTTGGTTTAGTTTTTTATCTACAATCAAACCAGAAAAATCATTACCCACCCCTCAATTCACTATTTACCACTAGATCGTAGTCATGAGTGTGATTTACTAGTTATTATATATGTCACATTGGACACTAGTATGGAGTTATAGGGGCAGTCAATGAGGATTCCCAGGGATGCATTGATGGAGAGGTCAGTGTCCCTATCTACTAGGACTTTGAAGAGGTGGTGGGAGGTTAACAAGAAGATTTCATAGGCCTCAAGGATGGAGATATGGCACAGTACACCCCCATAATGGACACTATAAACCAACATTTGATATCATCCCACATGGAAGGATCCCTTATCCAAAAGAATCTACTAAAGTGGTATGCCTTATATGATGAATATACATGATCTAGTTACAACATTAATTCAACAAAACTATATTTTGATTCACTAATCACAGACAAATAGAATAGAGGGGGAAGTTTTGAATAAAATGGTCCTTATTTCAACTTGAATAAATCTTTCCAAAAAAAACCTCTTTACAAAACATTATCTCTAAAAATGGAGCTCTCAAGGATCCCTCATTGGATAAAATGAAATCTTTTAACTTAGATGATAGTGGAGGAAGGATATCATTGACCAACTTTTCATCCATGGTTTTAGTATTCCATTTTTTATACAACTCCCCAACCCACCCTCACCAATCCACACCTACACTTATGGATACTGAAGGTGAAGTTTTTAGCACATGTATAATCCATGGGAGAATTCCCTATTGGGTGGAGTTAGTGCACCATCCACCTACCAAAAAAGTTGAAAAAAATCCATTAATTATCCCCCTCTAAATGTAATCAATTGTAGCATCTACAAGGGTACATCTTCTCCCAAGATACCACCTTTATCAACCTATCGTTCTAATTCTCCTTCATGTGGATCATTACATGTCACAAAAATTATTGATTCATCACCTCATGTATACAATGATAGAAAATTTCTATGTGATTATTTATACACTACAAATAAATATCCTTTTTCGGTGTTTTTTATCGGTGGCTTTTTAGTGGTGATTTACTAAACCACCACTAATTTTGTTATAAATGATTTCACAGTGGTTTATTAAAAATTGATGCTAAACTGTTTTTTTACTGTCTCAAAACTTCTCCCCCCAACACCTACGAGACCCCCCCCCCCTCCCGTATCCCCGAAACCCCAATGAGACCCCTCCCCCTGGTGACCCCTGAAGCCCTAGCTTGCCTCCCCATAGCGTGCCTCGTTGCCTCGCCACCCCTCAACACGGCTCGCTGCCCATCGCCGATGACCCCCTGAATCCCTAGCTCACCACCACGCTATAGGTCCTGACCCATTATGCTGCTCGACACTTCTCTCCACCCCTTAGTGTGCCTCATGGGGTATTTGAACTATTTTTTTAATATAAATATATAGTGAGTTTTAGTATAATATCTTGGAGAATTATGAGGATAATATCCCCAATCCAGATATAGAATATTGTTCAGATGATTTTGATATTTCATTTAGCTTTATTTATCAATGAAAATAGCATTGGATTCCAATAGATATTAATGTATTGAATGGAGTAATTCATTTGTGGTAGATATTTTTCTTGGGTGACCGTGAGGAGAATACAATATTATGGTATGAATTATGGAAGTAGGTTTATAATGGGTGCTTCTCTTTGACACATATGGTGTCAAGATAGAAGGATTTTATCTCTTCCTCATAAAAGTTTTAGTATGTGAGAGATCAGATTTTGATTTAATAACCATCTTCATTTTTCTCATGATGTTCTTATATAAGAGATGGATATAATTTGAGATTTTGAGGAGGCATTGTGTTCATATTTTTAAATCCATATCACTTTATTTACAAAATCAATGTATCTAGATGTTCTTGTAAAGGTAGAAGTGATAGTGAATATGTGCGTGTGGGATAAATAATCTATAGAAGGGATTCATTAGAAATTCCAAAATATTAAGTTAGTATATGGAGTCTCTTGTATATCTTGTAAGTCAATGTTCCAATCGATAGAGAGTCAATATTATCCATCTTATTCTTATTACTTTGGAGTTATAAATTCTCAAACATCTATGAGTATATCCATTCTAGTGTTCTTTTATATTCAATATTGTGGTCATTGATAGTACCAATTTCTGAATATTGTTCAGTTAAAGTGTGGTTTAGGTGATTAGTTCCTTGAAAAACCTTAATATATGTTGATTATCATCCCATATACCCTTATCAAAATTGATCAAACGCTAATAGACCATGACTCCCCCCAACCTCGGTCTCACACTCACTTTTCCACTAAGAAATATAAACTCGATGCTCCAATTATTTAGATCCCCTTTCTCAACCATAGTTATTCCATCCTCTAAAAAAAACCTTTATTACCATGAGTTATCTTTGTTAATATTTTTTTATTTCTATTTTTATTAGAATTATATTTTATATTTCATTGTTTTGAATTTATTAATATATTTTTGTTTGTATGTTATCATATTTTTTTACATCTTATTGTTTATGTAGAAAAGTCTAAATTACTTCAAAAATGATATTATGAGTTTTTTTAACCAAAATATTAACAATAATTCTATAGAGACCTAAAATTTTCATTCATTGAATTTAGGAATATTAAGGAGAATTTATTTAACTATGAGAACCTAAGGAATGAAAAATATATTTTTAATGAACTAAAAAGTGAATTTTGAACATACAATTAGATTTAGAATAGTTTGTTTACCTTAGACTACCTATTTTGTTAGAATATAAGTTGTTTATTGATGTTGGGATAGATTTTTATTCATGGTATGGTTTTCATGCATAGTTAAATAGAAATCCATGGTCATGGATATTTAGGAAATGACTAATGCACAATTTATTCATGGTCATGAAACTAAACCATTCATTTTAAATATTTTTGGTAAATAATTGTTTTGTAGCTTTTTAACACTTAAATAACCCTATAACTAAACTATAAACATGAATTCATCTTATGAGAGTATATATGGGGCCAAATTGTTATTTGTTTAGATTAATATTTTCAATCAACCCTTTGGAATCTATGTGTGATTTTCCTACCAAGGACCCAACTTATGAAGAATCAAGATGTTTTTTATCATTTTATAGTAGGTATTTTTATAAGAACACAATGAAATGGTTCTATTCAAAAAATTTATGAGGATAAATGGTACACATATTTTTTGAACATCTCTTAATACTTATAGAGAACCTCTCCAGATTCCTATTAGGTAGGATATATGAAATTTTTTATTTTTTTAATCATGGTGATAAGAAAAAATATTTAAAAGAATCATCTATGAAGATCATCTCAAACATGTAATTGTATCGATTTTAGGTTATACTTATCTATCTACTTAGATGCTAAAAGAAAACACCACAAGGCCAACTATAATTTCTTTCTGAAAGAGATCTACCTTTTGTTTCAACCCCCATTGATGTTCTATGATCCACCCTAGCTCTAAAAAATTTAATCACAAGCAGGGTCACAGTATGTTGCTACCCATAACACTTCACCATGATACCCCACATGTTCTAAAATTATCATCCCCAGACCATACCCAACTCTTGGAATTCTAATTATAGGCCACCAATATCATACAAAGTAGCCAGAAAGTATTAATATACACAATATTTAATACTACCCCTATTGTCTATTTTTTGGGGATTGAATATTTTATATGAATTCTATAATGTTGGTCGGAGTGGATACTCTAGAAGGGGGTGAATCTAGTTCCAATTAAATTTTTTTGTTAAAACATTATGATTAAAATCCCCCAAAAATAAATAACAAGCTAAACTGTAGTGAATTTTTAATATAGCGAAGGGTCAGTTAGGTTCTCAAGAGATTGATTAGTTCTCAGTTAATCTAATATGAAGATTAATTAACTTTTGAAACTAACTTAATTCCTTCCAATAAATACAAACACTTTCTAGTTTAACTATCAGAGTTACTTTGAATTATGTTTATAATTAAAAATACTTAGCAATAGAATAGAAAAAATAACTTAAACTAAGACTAATATGAATAGTAGATATAACCAAGAGGTTCAGTCTCAAGCCGAGACTTAGTCCTCTCAAACAGTTTATATAAACAATGATCCACACCCTGGATCGAGGGTTTTACAACAGTGGTCAGACTGTTCAGGTCCTCATACCTCTACCAAAATTCTTTGTGGGAAAATAAAACAACATCACACAGGCTGTCATGGTAACACTTGACCTATTCCACAATTCATAGTGGGATGCAATAATATGAAAGAAGTTTGGAGTGAGGATTTATTATCCTCTAGTTCATTCCAGGAGTCAGTGTGTAAATACAATAAACACTGCTCAAAAAGTAAACGAATGAAACACAATAGATCTAAACATATAGAGAAGAGTTTATAATGCTCTATGTGTTTTGAGTGAAGCTCGGGACTCCTTGGTTTGATGTAAATGAAGCATTGAGTCCTTCTCTGGTTTTTGTTAAGAAAAACAGAGCGTCGTGATTCTTGTTCCTTCACTTCAAGTTTAAGAGTTCAGCTTGAGTATAAGAGTATTCTTTTTAACGCTTCATCTTATTCTTTTAACTTCTATTCTTGATGAGTATGAGTGTTCTTAAAGTTCCCCGTGTTTTATTCACTTCATGTATGAGTGTATCTTTTTTTATATGTCTCGTGTTTTTTTTCTTTCTATAAAAAAAGTCCCCTTTCTTACTATAGCGCGAACTTCCTTATATTCCACGAGCTCCGGTAATAGGAATGATTACCTTTTTATAGGTACGAGGTACAGTTCCCTGACATGCCAAAAACTATTATTAAATAACATTTATTGAATTAAAAACATCAAACATGACCGTTGGAATTAAATTAGATTTAATAGAAATTCAAACAGTTTTCATGACTATCGGTGAGTCATGAGATCGGTAGGTCATGTGATCATCATAGGCTTCGGTAGCTCATGTGATCTGCATCAGTATTATTAGCTCATGTGATCAGCATCGGTATTGGTAGGTCCTTTGATCATCATCAGTATTGGTAGGTCCTTTAATCAGCATCGGTATCGGTAGCTCATGTGATCAGCAGCGGTATCGATAGCTCATGTGATCAGCATCGATATCGGTAGCTCATGTGATCAGCATCGGTATCCGTAGCTCATGTGATCAGCATCAGTATCGGTAGGTCCTTTGATCATCATCAGTATGACCGTTGCCATTGGTGTGACCATTATCATCGGTGCGACCGTTCTCATCGGTGCGACCGTTCTCATCGGTGCGACCGTTCTCATCGGTGCAACTGTTCTCATCAGTGTGATCGTTCTCATCGGTGCAACCGTTGTTATAACTAACGATGATTCAAGAGATCTGAAATCTTTACAAAGTGTCTGTTTAATACAGAACGCTTCCAAGTCAACAGTAAAACATAAATTAACATAGATACACATTATGTAGAAAATATTTAAACATATATAAACACATTTATAACAAATTGAACAAAAGACTAAATTGTCATAAATAAAACAATGATTTGTGATTATTAAAATAACCATCTCACAGAGAGTTCAACAATCTACCCCTTTTTGATAATCACAAATCAATGACATAAATTAAGAGGGAGGATAGTATGTCATTTAGTACGCTCCCCCTATATAAAAAGAATATATACAAAAAGATAAACAAGTCAACAGATCATGACATCAGATCATGGACAAGGTTAGAGCAGCAAACAAAGCTTATATAAAAGATTCATTCTCCCCATATAATGTATGATTCTATTCTCCTCATATAATATGAATAATAAAATATGATTCATTCTCCCCATTTGGGATTATCAAAAAGAAAGGAGAAGGAAGATAATTAATAAGAAGATTCCACTAAAAATAATATCGGAAAAAGAGTACAAGAACCAGATACAAATGTTAAAAGTACAAGAAATAGACACCCTATTAAAAATGACAGACACAACTATTTCTTTAGATTCAAAAAGATTTCCCTTTAGCAGAGGGAGGAATGGATGGGCCATAGGGTGCTGTGGTGGAAGTTTGATCTGGCCTGATGAAGAGAGGAGGTAGCACAGCTCGAGCTAATATCATAGTGGGTGCTAAGGTCACTTGCTGAGGAGTAGAAGATCTTTCTAAAAGTGGCTGCTGAATGACTAGCCATATATTTGATAGAGTTTGAGAGACTGATATTTGACCAGGAGAAACGTCTGATGGACTGAGAGGCTCTGCAGTAGGAAGAACAATGGCCTTCGCTTGCACATGAATATATGGTTTGAGCAGATTGATAAAATCTTGAATGACTTCACCACCATATTTCATAGCCTTTTCAAAGTTATCCTTGTTCTGCATGAAACTCTCCAGAGTAGGAGTAATATCCTTCAACTGTTGAACTTGAGCCTTAAAGGCTTGAGTGACTGGAGGAAGTCTCAAATTCTCAGCTAAGTCTTTAAACTGATGGTTCAACTCATGCTTGGTATAAATTTTAAAAAAGTAGTGATCCACTTTTTCTTTGATCTCTTTAGGAGCCTTAGTAGCATCGGCTGAATAAAAATTCACCATCTTGTGAATATGATCACTATTGTCTTTCATCCTTTTCAAGGAGTCCAAATCTAGAATCTTCCCAAGAGCTACCAACTCTTCCTTGATAACATCCTTTAAGGAATTGATCTCATGACCAGTGATCTTGGTCACCTTGGAGGTGCTATCCTGAGCAACAATCTGAATTATCTCAGCTTTCAACTTTCTCAATTAAGATTTCTTTAGGTGTTCTGTCAAATTTCATAACACTTCTATAATACTAGTGATGGTTGATCTAAACTCACCTGACAGAGACATTAATGAATCGCTTAAATCCTTGAGTGTTTGATTCAAAGACGTAATATGCCTACCAATCATCTCACCAGTATTGCACAGGTCCGGCTTAATAATACTTACCACTCATTGAGTTAAGGCATCCATAGCAGCCTCAGATAGATTCACAAGAGCAGGAGCAGGATTATTAGAGAATTCCTCATTTATTATCTCTCTAACTGCATGGAGAAACTCAGATTTAAATCTGTCAAGATCAGATTGTGCAACTGAAGGACCAGGTCTGGATTGATAAAATGAGAAACCAGGTCTATCTTCTGTCACTTTCATATACTTAGCAACTAATTGAGCCTTAACTGAATCGTTTACTCTTGTAAGATCCACTTCATCTTCCTCTTACTCTGGATAATCTAAACCCAGAACCATAAGACCTGGGTGTTCTTCCCATGTGGCTTTTCCAGAAGGATATAAAGGTTGTAAAAAACTTTCTCTTCCATAATTTTAAAGAGAGACTGCCTCATCCACATCAATCTCTGACTGTACTTTCCTTTCATTCTCAGGAACAGTTTCTTACTCATTTAGTTTTGGTTGAGGATTAGCTTGGATCACATTTTGACCATCCACTGGTTGAGTACTTGCATCATCATCATCACTACTATCATCATCACTATCATCATCATCACCATCATCACCATGATTTCCATCATCACCATCATCACCATCATTGTTAACCGATTTCACATTTGAACTATCTTTACTACTGGATTCATACTGCTCAGAATTTGATTCTTCAGTCTCAGCTTTTTCTTCATCATATAGAAGAGGTTTTGACTCTGGTAACTTGAGAGGTAGACTTGCTGGCCCAAATTACATTATTTTTTTCTTCGGACTCACTATATCAGGATCACTTCTGTCATCAGGAGGTGACTCAGGTCCCTTTTCAGCTTCCACAACATCATCAGTTATGGCTTCCCCTGCTTTCTCCTTGCTAGACTCTCTAGTGTCCTTTGGAGCTACTTTCTATTCTTCCTCATTAGAATAAACCACTTCTTCATCAGATTTTAAACTGGGATCTCTCATCCCCTTTGGTCTCTTAGGATGATCAGTAGGATTGAAGAAGTCATACAACTTTTCTTCATCAGCAACCCAAGCCTTCTTCCATGGATTCCTGTTGATTTTCATTCTTTTATAGATATCCTTGTTAATAAATAAACTACTAATGGATGACATACACTCATATCTATCTTCAATACAGCCCATGAATTTTAGCATGGCAGAGATTTTCTTAGAATAGAAAAGGGTTGTAGCCTTCTTGGATGGCTTTACCATATCAGCAATGTGAACAGTAAAATATCTACATAAGTTGATCTTTTCACCTTCCAGCAATAAAAATACCAAAAAAAATCTTGATAATTTACAACTGCAAAATCACCTTTTCTGGGATTGATTTGGGGCTGAATAAACTTAAACAAGATTCTACTTTCTCCATCTAACTCAGCAGCTGTTATTCTTCTGGATTCAGACTTACCAGTCAGCAACTCCAGAGCAAGCTCATAAGAAAAATATTCAGTGGTAGGAGAGATATTACCAGTGTAATGCTCGTATCTTCTATTATGAGGTACTCTTAAACATTCAACCCACTGCTTTGATGAGAAAGTTATCTTTTTCCCTTTGATTATAGAAGATAATATCACAGCTTCTGCTCCATCCAATACAATACATAAGTTTTGATAAAACTCATGCACCAGCTTCGGGTAGTAGACTCGGTTATTATCATAGAACCAGTTTTTCCATCCTTACATCTCCAAAACTTTCAAAAGTGTAGACTTGTTGGATAACACCCATTCGGCACTCACTTCGTTTTCTCCGGTAACCACCCGAGTTTCCAACTCCGGGCTTACTGACCTTTGAGTTGTGCTACTCAATTCTCCTCGAGCGCGTTTCACAGGAGAGGAACCTTCAGATTCCATGCCTTGTTTCTTTTACTTTTCCATTAGGAGGTTCGAGAGGATTGAGAGGTTTGAAAGGTTTGAATGGTTCGGGATTCAGGAAAGAAAAGAGAGTTCGACAACATATGGAAGGTCAACAGTCTTAAGAAATATCCATGGGTCATTATTTTTATCATTTAGGGTTACAATAATAATAATAATAAATAATAAGGATTTAGTAAAACAACATCGTTTTGACAAGCACTAACGGTTTCATATACTATAATACTCAATCGGTAGCTTAGATCAGTTTCACAGATTGGTTTCACAGATCTATCATACCCAACTCTTGTTTAATAAAATCCAACCTATCACAGCTTAATGGCTTGGTGAAAATATCAGCTAACCTATGTTCAGAGTCAACAAATTCTAGAGAAATATCAACCTTTTGATAATGATCACTTAAAAAGTGATGTCTGACATCAATGTGCTTAGTCCTAGAGTGAGACACCGGGTTCTTAGAAATGTTGATTGCACTAGTGTTATCACAGTTTATAGACACATGTGTAAATTGATATCCATAGTCCAACAAAGTGTGTTTCATCCACAGAATCTGTGCACAACAACTACCAGCAGCAATGTATCCTGCTTCAGCAGTAGATAATGCAATAGAATTTTGTTTCTTACTACACCAAGATACTAGGGACTTTCCCAAAAGATGACATGTTCCAGATGTGATCTTCCTATCTAACTTGAAACCAAAAAAGTCAGCATCTGAATAACTCATTAAGTCAAAGGATTTTCATTTAGGATAAAACAAACCTAAATTAGTATTATTTTTATGATATTTGAAAATCCGCTTAACAAAAAGAAAGTGAGACTCTTTAGGATTGGATTGAAATCTTGCACACATACATACACTAAAAATGATATCTAGTCGACTAGAAGTAAGGTAAGTTAAGCTTCCAATTATACCTCTATAATTGGTTTAATCAACTACATTCCCAATTTTATCATCATCCAACTTATAGGTGGTACACATTGGTGTGTCACTTCCCTTATTACTATCCAAACCAACATGTTTTAAAATATCCTTTGTATATTTACTTTGATTTAAAATAATACCATCCTTCTTTTGAAAAATTTGAAATCCAAGAAAATACTTAAGTTCTCCCATTAAACTCATTTCAAATTCATTTTTCATAATCTTTGAAAAATCAGTACATAAAGAATGTTTGGAAGATCCAAAGATAATATCATCAACATAGATTTGTACAATCAAAATATCTTTATAAATTATTTTAATAAAGAGATTGGGATCTAAAAATCCTTTAGTAAAACTTTTTGAAATAAGAAAATTACTAAGTCTATCATACCAAGCACTTGGAGCCTGTTTTAAACCATATAAAGCTTTAAAAAGTTTAAAAACATGATTTTGGAAATGAGGGTTTGTAAATCCATGTGGTTGTTCAGCAAAAACATCTTCAATTATAAAAACATTTAGAAATGCACTTTTGACATCCATTTGGTATAACTTCAAATTTAGATGAGAAGCATAGTCAAGTAGAATCCTAATAGCTTATAATCTAGCTACAGGTGCAAAGGTTTCCTCATAGTCTATTCCTTCTTCTTGAATATACCCTTGTGCAACTAGTCTTGATTTATTTCTAATGATATTTCCAGACTCATCAACTTTATTTCTAAAAACCCATTTAGTGCCTATGGTCAAAGTTTCATTACATCTATCAACTAATTCCAAGACTTTTTTTCTTTAAAATTGATTTAATTCTTCATACATAGCCATTACCCAAAACTCATCATTGATTGCATCATTGATATTTTTAGGTTCTAACTATGAAAGAAAGGCTTGATGTTAAACCTAATTTCTTAGAGAAGCTTTATTATATGTCCCTCTATCAAGATTACCAACAACAAAATCTAAAGGATGATTCTTTAGAATCCTATTCGATCTAGTAAAGGTAGGAATAGAAATTTCAGGTTGTTTTCCTGGTTTGGGTTCACCAAGAGTAGATTCTGGAATATTTCCAGAACATGTTGTCTTTATAGAAGGTTCATTGATTTTATTACTGAGGTTCAGAATAGACAAATCTTCTTCAAGATTTTCAAGAGGAGTTTTAGTTTCATGTGGATTAGTTTCATCAAATTTGATGTGAACATATTCTTCCACACACTTGGTTTCCTTATTAAACACTCTATAGGCTTTGCTAGAAATTGAATATCCTAAAAAGATTCTTTCATCACTATTAGATACAAATTTGTCTAGATTGTCCTTAGTATTGAGAATAAATACTTTGCAACCAAAGTCTCTGAAGTAACTAACCTTAGGCTTTCTATTATTCCACAATTCATAAGGGGTCTTCTTAAAAACAGGTCTAATCAAGACTCTATTAATAATATAACAAACTATATTGATAGCTTCAACCCAAAAATAAACAGGTAGGTCATATTCATTTAGCATTGTTCTTGCAATTTCCTGAAGGGTTCTATTCCTTCTTTCTACTACACCATTCTGTTGAGGTGTCCTAGGGGCAGAGAAATTGTGACTGTAACCATTGTGTGAGCAATAAGATTCAAACTCATGATTTTCAAACTCACGACCATGGTCACTTCTCAGGGTCTTAAACTTAAGTCCACTAAGGTTTTCTACAGATTAGGAGTATTTAATTAAGTAAGAAAAAGCTTCACTTTTGTGAGCTAAGAAGTATACCCAAGTGTATCTAGAAAAGTCATCTACTAAGACATAGACATAGTGATTCCCATTTAAACTAGAAACTCTAGATGGTCCAAACAATTCCATGTGAACCAACTTGAGAGGTTGAGAAGTTGAAACTTCATTCTTTGATTTAAAAGAAACTTTATATTTATTTCCCTTTTGATAGGGATTACAAACATTGTCAGTTAATAATTCAAGTTTGGGTAGGTCTCTAACTATGTTCTTCCAAGTCAGTTTTCTAAGTGAGTGTATATTGTAGTGTCCTAATCTTCTATGCCACAACCAAGGCTCTTTATGAAAGGCATTTAAACAAGTAACTTTTTGTTTGGCTAAAGAATTAAAATATTCGGCATATACATTTTCATTTATCAAGGTAGTAAATACCAAAGTGTTTTTAGAATCAAATACATTTCATGCATCATTTTTAAATTTAACATTGAAACCATCATCACACAGCTGATAAATTCTAAGCAGATTATATTTAATTCCATCAACAAACAATACTTTAGAAATTAAAATCGAATTAGTGTTACCAATCTGGCCTAGGCTGATGATATTTCCTTTAGAATTATCACCAAAGGTGACATGGCCTCTATCAACTTTGATTAAGCTTTTGAAGCATGAAAAGTCTCCTGTCATGTGTCTTGAACATCCACTGTCCAAATACCATGTCTTCCTACAGAAACCTTTCAAGCAAGTTTCCTACAAAACAGATTTATATGGAAATTGATTTTGGTACCCAAATCTTCTTGGGTCCAGATAGGTTAGAAATCAAAGCTTTAGGTACCCAAATTTGTCTAATGGGTCTCATATAATTTACAGAATCAATAGATTTTGAAAAATAAACTCTATTTGATCTATAACTATGTGAATAACTAGTTGAAGCGTATGAACTTCTAGAACTAGAACTAGTAGTATTCTATCCATATTTAGGAATAAATCTATTTTTAGGAATCTGTCTCTGTCTAGGCTAATAGCCTATTCCAGTGGTATATTTTGGTTCCACTTGTTTACCTAACATTTGAGTAAGAGTATTCTTTCCTTTTTTGAATATTTCTATGTCCTTCCTTAATTTTTCATTAGACAACTTCAGTTCAATATTTTCCTTAAGTAATTGAGCATTCTTTTCCTTTTCTATATCAAGTGCAGATTTAACAGAGTTGGTCAAAGCATGAAGTTTCTTCAAGGTCTTATACTTGTCCTTCAATTCATTACATGTTTCTTCTAGCATATTACGATATTCAAATAGTTCTTCACTAGAAATATTTTCAGATTTAAAAGCATATTCAACTCCAGAATAATATGAATTTAAATCATGAGTTTCCAATGTTACCTCAGATGTGTTTGTCATGAAACACATGTTAGCTTTTTGAGATTTTTCATCCTGAGTAGAATCAGAATCACCTGAGTTGTCTTCTGAAGCACTCCAAGTTTCTTTCAAAGATTTCTTGTACTTATTGTCCTTGTAGTCATATTTCTTTTTGAACTTTAATTAAGTAAAATCAGATTTCACATGTCCTTTCCTTTTTCACTCATAGAAAACAATTTCATCACTCCTATCAGACTTTTTCCAATCCTTCTTCCAATGACCTTTATTGTCACATTTTCCTTTTTAATTTGATTTTATGAAGAATTTATTTTTCCTATAGAACTTATTAAACCTTTTGGGTATTTGATCCATTTCAGCATCACTATCAGAATCTGAACTTTCACTTGTTGAGATTTCAGTAGGTATGTGAATTGTTTCCTTGTCATTGCTCTTTGAGGCAGTAGACTTAAATACCACTGACTTCCTTTTTGGTTCATCATCTTCTTCCTTGTTTACATTTAGTTCTTATTCATACATCATAAGCTTACCAATTAGCTCCTTAACAGGAAAATCACCAATATCACATGATTCTATAATTGAAACTAATGTTCCCCTCCACTTGTTTGGTATACATCTCAGTATTCTCATAATTTTCTCCTTTGCAGGAACAACTTTTCCAAGTGAGCTCATAGTGTTGAAAATCTCATTGAACCTGAGATACATATCAGAAATAGGTTCATCAGATATCATTTTAAAATTATCATATTTAATAGTATAGGTGTTCAGTCTCATTTCTTTAACATTGGTTGTTCCCTCATGGGAAATAGCTAAAGTGTCCAAAATTTCATAAGCAGTTTTACAAGAAAATATGCGATTGAATTCTTCATCTCCTAAAGCACAATACAGGGAATTCATTGATTTACAATTATTATTGTAAGCTGTTTTATTAGGTTCATCGCAAGTAGTTCTAACAGTTTCTGGAATATTATACTTAGTTTCTGTAGTAGTCCAAATATCAAATCCCATACTTTCCAAATAAATTTTCATTTTCAGCTTCCACTGGGCATAATTTGTACCATTAAAGAAAGTTGGCCTGTTGGTAGTAGCACCTTCTAATCTATTTTCCATAATTATATTTTAACAAATATATTTAAAGAGATAAAATTTATAACTAACATAAAATTAATATCTTTAATATACAACGAAAATCATAGTTGAAAAGCAGAGTATTTTGAGAACCTTGATAAACAGAACAATCCTCTAATACCAAATGTTGGTCGGAGTGGATACTAAAGAGGGGGTGAATTGAGTTCAAATTAAAATTTCTGTTAAAACCTTTATGATTAAAATCCCCCGAAAATAAATAACAAGCTAAACTATAGTGAATTTGTAATACAGAAAAGGGTAAGTTAGGTTCTCAATAGATTGATTGGTTCTCAGTTAATCTAATCTGAAGATTAATTAAATTTTGAAACTAACTTAATGACTTACAATAAATAAAAACACTTTCTAGATTAACTGTCAGAGTTACTTGGAAGTATGTTTATAATTAAAAAAACTTAGAAGTGGAATAGAATAAATAACTTAAACTAAGAATAAGATGCACAACAGATATAACCAAGAGATTCAGTCTCAAGCCGAGACTTAGTCCTGTCAAAGAGCTTATATAAACAATGATCCACACCCTGGATCGAGGGTTTTACAACAGTGGTCAAACTGTTCAGTTCCTCAGACCTCTACCAAAATTCTTTGTGGGAAAATAATACAACAGCACACAAGCTGTACAGGTCACACTTGAAATCTTCCACAATTCATAGTGGGATACAATAATATGTAAGAAGTTTGGAGTGAGGATTTAGTATCCTCCAGTTTAGTCCAAGAGTCAGTGTGTAAATACAACACACACTGCCCAAAAAGTAAATGAATGAAACACAATAGAGCTAAATAGATAGAGATGAGTTTAGAATGCTCTATATGTTGTTATTGAAGCTCAGGACTCCATGGTTTGATATAAATGAAGCTTCGAGTCCTTCTCTGGTTTTTGTTAAGAAAAACAGAGCGTCATGATTCTTGTTTTTTCACTTCCAGTGTAAGAGTTCAGCTTGAGTATAAGAGTGTTCTTTTAACACTTCATCTTCATCTTTTAACTTTTTTTCTTGATGAGTATGAGTGTTCTTCAAGTTCCTCATGTGTTCTTCACTTCATGTACGAGTGTATCATTTTGTATATGTCTCTTGTTTTTTTTCCTTTCTGTAAAAAAAGTCCCATTTCTTACTGCAGCTCGAACTTCCTTATATTCCACGAGCTCCGATAATAGGAATGATTACCTTTTCATATGTACAAGGTACGGTTACCTGACATGCCAACATCTATCATTAAATAACATTTATTGCATTAAAAACACCAAATATGACCATTGTAATTAAATAAGAGTTAATATAAATTCAAATAGTTTTCATTACTATCGGTGAGTCATGAGATCAGTAGGTCATGTGATCAGCATCGGCTTCGGTAGGTCATGTGATCAGCATCGGTATCAGTAGCTCATGTGATCAACATCGATATCGGTAGATCCTTTGATCAGAATCGGTATCGGTCGGTCCTTTGATCAGCATCGATATCAGTAGCTCATGTGATCAACATTGGTATTAGTAGCTCATGTGATCAGCATCGGAATCGGTAGCTCATGTGATCAGCATCGGTATCAGTAGCTCATGCGATCAGCATCAGTATCGGTAGGTCCTTTGATCAGCATCAGTATGACTATTGCCATCGGTGCGACCATTCTCATCAGTGATATCATTCTCATCAGTGCGACTGTTCTCATCGGTGCGACCGTTCTCATCGGTGCGACCGTTCTCATTGGTGCGACCGTTGTTATAACTAACAGTGATTCAAGAGATCTGAAATCTTCACAAAGTGTCTGTTTAATCCAGAATTCTTCCAGGTCAACAGTAAAACATAAATTAACATAGATAAAAATTATGTAGACAAGATTTAGACATAGATAAACACATTTAGAACAAATTGAACAAAAGACTAAATTGTCATAAATAAAACAATGATTTGTGATTATTAAAATAACCATCTCACAGAGAGTTCAACATATAAGACTATGGATTTAATAGGTTCTCCAACTTTATATAATTGAAACAAAATTAAATGGAAAACCTTAACACTTTGATACCCATAACAATTATTTTATGGATCTTTTTAATTTGCATGCTTTGGTTTTCTAGTGGGTGGGTTCATTATTTACCATATGTATTTATATACGAAAACCTTAGTTAACATAATTGTATATTTTTCAACTAGTATATGTGAATCTCTTTCCCTATTTATTAATATTTTTTTTTAATTTTTTAAAATATTTTGTAGGAACATTGTGACATACATGGATAAATGCTGGATCACATTACTGAGTAACACACCTTAGTATGTTAAGGGTTTGGAGGAGTTTTTAGATTTTTCAATTTAAAATCGATCCGTTGAAGGGAGAATAATATTTCCATGTCCTAAATGTAAATTTAGAATACTATTGAAGAGGGGTGAAGTTTATGAACCTTTAATATTGAAGAAATTCCCTATTCAATATTTTTGTGGGATTTGGAACGAAGAATCAAACATTGCATAAAGGCTGAGAACTGATTTCAATCCATAGAATGAGCTCCCAAATTCATCGACAATGGAAAATGAAATGAAAAACATTATAAATGATACATTCGTCACTACAAGACACCACTATCAACATCAAAACATATTAGAACAACCAGATGAAGGTGCTACAAATAGCAACATTAAAGTGATGTTTTTGAGACTATAGGACAATCGGATCAAGATTGTAACATATCAGTGGATCCTCCTCTTGATTATGTGGAGACTAATGTAAGAGAAAACTTCAATGAGGAAAATATGTCTCATTATTTTATTGATGATCGAAATCAATATTTATATAGTGGATTTTTGAAATATTCAAAACTTTCTTTTCTTCTGATGTTGTACCATATAAAATGTCTATGTCGAATTAAGAATAAGGCAATGTCCATGATATTGGAATTGTTGCGTGATTAATTTCCTAAAGAAAACATCCCTGAGTCTTTTTATGATATTAAAAAAGTTTTTAATAGGCTTGGTTTGAATTATAAAAAAATTCATGTGTGTCCCAATGACTGTATGCTTTATTGGCTAGAGGATTCAAGTAGACATGATTACAATAAATGTTCTTCTTCTAGATGGATGTCAATGGGTGATGTTAGAAGTATGAATAAACATACTACCATGAAGAAGAAGAAAAGGAACACACCTAAAAAGGTTTTCCATTACTTTTAAAGACTCGATTGGAAAGATTATTCATGTCATCGAAAACCGCCGAACTGATGAAGTGGCATTCTGTAGATAATAACAATGATGGGTTATTGTGACATCTACGAGATTCAAAACCGTGGAATAAATTTGATTCATTACATCAATATTTCTTGGATGATCCTAGGAATGTTCGATTGGGATAAGCTATTGATGGATTCAAACCATTTGGGACTTTGATTACCAGTTATAGCATTTGGTTAGTTGTTTTGATCCCTTACAATCTACCTTCGTGGATGTGTATGAAGAAAATGTATTTTATCCTTTCGATGATTATTCCTCGTAAAACAATACCTAGAAATGATATTGATGTATACTATCAGCCTTTAATTGTAGAAATACAGGAGTTATGGAGCAACAATGTTGAGACATTAGACACTTCTTCTAAAACAATGTTCGAAATGCATGATGCTTTAATGTGGACCATTAGTGACTTCCCTAGGCATGGGAATTTATCTGGTTGGAACACTTACACAGGTTTGGATTTTCCTATTTTTATCTTTTATTTTGAGCCTAAATTGAAACCTCATAGTAGAAAATGGTGCTTTTTGTGCCATCAAATATTTCTTGATGCATCTCATAGATTTTGGCTGAATAGATCAAAATTTAACAGTTTCATTGATCGAAGACCACCTCTAAAGTTGTTAACTGATTATGAAATATTTAAAAAACTTGGAAATGTTAAAAAATAATTTGGTAAGTTTTATCATTTTAATGATAGTGGGAAATGGGTTCGAAGTAAATCGTCAAGTGAAATCGGAATGCAATAATAGAAGAAAAAAAGTATATTCTTTAAACATCTATATTGGGAATTTAATTTGTTGTGGCATAATATTGAGGTGATGAATATTGAGAAGAATGTATGTGACAATTTGATCTTCACATTGCTTAATGAGCATGTAATTTCAAAGGATCATCTCAATTCTCGAAAACACTTACTTTTAATGAACATAAAATGTGATCTCTGGCCAGATGAGAATGAAAAGTATGGTCTGTAAATTTTGGAAATGAAAATTAGGGATAAAGATACATTCCTTCAAATTTTAAATAATGTGAAAGTATCTAATGGGTATTCAAGTAACATCTCAAGGTGTGTTGACTTAAATAATCATAAGTTACATGGATTGAAAAGTCACGATTCACATATTTGTTTACATCAGTTACTACCGTTGGAATTGCGTACATTATTACGTGAAAAAGTTACTGGTATTGTACTCCAATTCTTCATATTTTTCAGACAAATGTGTAAGAAATATCTACATATATTTTAGCTTCAAAACCTTCCTAAGAGGTTTGTATTGACACTTTGTGAAATGGATATGATCTTTCCTCCATTGTTTTTTACTATCATGATGCATTTAACTGTGCATTTGGTTGAGGAAGCTAAATTAGGAGGCCCCGTTCATTATAAATGGATGTATCCAATTGAGATGTATTTTATTTATATATTTTTCAGTTAAATAAAAAAAAAATTGGCACTTAATTAAAATAATAATTATGTTTGTTTATTTTATTTCATAGATATCTTGGGCATTTGATATCATACGTGAGAAATAAAGCTTAACCGGAAGGCTCTATCTCTAAAGTCTATTTGGAAGAGGAGTGTCTTACCTTTTGTTCTAGATACTTGGATGATATTGGGAAAATATTTAATCAATTTGGACATGCTGATGAGACATCGAATCAGTCTCAAATACAAGGGAAATCCAAAATATTTCTTTCTATTGGCCTATCAGTTGGGAGGAACTCAAATGTTACACTAATAGAAATAGAATTATTACAGGCACATAGATATGTGATGTTGAATAGTGAAATTGTAGATTAATTTATTTAAGATTTGAGGATACAAACAAAGAGATTAATGAGGGGTCGAACATGAAATGAGAAAGATATAATGAAATCTGTAAATAAAGAGATTACAGAATGGTTTGAACGACGTGTAAGTTCATATATATTACAATAAATACAAATATTATATTGACAAATATATTTTGTAATTATAATAAAGTATATTTATTTTTTTATATCATGAATACTGATACTCGAGCAGAGTTTTCATAATATTTGATGTTTCTTGCTAGAGGTCCTCTAAAACAAGTTAGAATGTTTGATGCTTACAACGTGAATGAATTTAGATTTCATACAGTGGATCGAGAAGAGGGTTTGAAAACATAAAATAGTGGTATATTTACATTTGATGAAGATGGATACTATGGAAATCTGCCCAATATTATTGAATTAAACTTCCACATGCATTTTTTAGTTATTTTATTCAAATGAAATTGGGACAATATTATCAGAGGTGTTAAAAGAGATTCCTTGCAATTTACTTCTGTGAAGATATCTCACTTGATGGATGTTGTTGATTGTGAAATGCATGATCCATATATCTTATCAGTGCAAGAAGAAATGGTATATTTTGAGAATGATGTTGTAGATGAAGGTTGGAGTGTAGTTTCTCATGTAAAACAAATAGATTTTTATGATATGGGTGATGAAGTGGAAGATTTGACCTTTGACATTGAATCTCATCAATAACAAGAATTGGAATTATTTGTCCATCATGATATTGAAAATATTATTCTAGAAAGGATGAATGAAGTGGATGAAGTATTGGAGTAGGAAACTGACATGATTAAAGGATAAAATGTTTGTCTGTACAATTTAGCATTAATTTATCAGCCACATATTTCATTTGTGCAATTATTCATTATCATTGTTATGTATATTTTGTTTGTTTATACTAGGCATATTTTATCATTTTTAATTTTTTACATAATTTTTTTGAAATATATGTTCTGAACATAATTTTATTTGATTAAATGATAGGAATGACAAAGAGTAAGTGATATACTGTTTTATCAACCACTATGACAGATGGCGATTCATATGTCTCCCACCCTCTAGAATTTGAGCCACCATACGCTTTCCCCCCTGAACCATCTCCCCATGAACCATCTCTTGCACCCTCTGTGAGTGTCCCTTCAGTAGCTCAGTCATTGCCTCCCACTTTAGGAGCGTCAGCAATGGGGGAGCGGCGTCCTAATTCTAGTTCTTAGTGGGGATACTGGAGGGTGACTATTATAGGTACAAATTTTTATATGAATAAATTTATTTCACATTTTTATTCTATTTTATTCATTAAAGATGGAAACAGTGCAAGTGTGGAGAAAATTTTAAAAAGTTTAGATGTATGGAATCTGACCGAAGAGAATATAGTTATCCCATTTGATTCATATGGGGTCCATACAGATGACTCCATAGGATTACTTGGATAGATTTTAGGCCAGCTAGCCGCAAATCCCATTTACCTTCCTATTTCTTATGATGATTGGAGGAATATGACTGAAAGTTGTAAAAATGAAGCTTTTGATTCCAAAATAAAGGTAATTTTAATTAATTAAGGTTTAATTTAATTTCATGTTATTAATATTTTCAAAATTAATTTCTGTGTACAAATGTTTTTCCTCTTTATGGTTGCTGAGGTGAAAACATGAAAGTGGACATTGAAAAATCTTTGAAAAAATTGAAAAGAATTTAAATGGAGATTTTTTGGTGATGTCAATGATACTTTGTTGACCACCCAATAGATGTATGAAAAGCTACCCGATGGGGTACCAAAAGAGAAATGGAATTTTTTTGTGGACAAACATCATGATGAGAAACAGATGGTATTTAAATATATATTACTATATTAATCTCATTTTACATTTATACATATATATGAAGAAGAGATGTCATTGAATAAATTAAAATTAAATTTCATTTTATTTATTTCAGGATCTTTCAAGAAAGAATGCATCAAGTCAGGCTAAGCAAGTCATCTCTCACATTGCAGGGCCAAAGAGTTTCTCTAGAAGACGATCTGATCTAGTTATCTTTTCATTAGATTAAATATTTATGAGAAAATATTATTTTTTTAATATATTAAATTTTTTATAGAGTTTAGGGAATGAATCATCTCGAACAGAAGTGTGGTTGAATGTTCACCAAAAATCTGATAGATGTTATGTTAATGAGCCTACCAAAGAAGTTGGGGTACAAACTCATTTTTTATTATAATAACTTATTATCAATTGTTACTATGTTAATATATATTGATTTTAATATGATTTCTACTTGATTTATAGGTAAAAATTAAATAATTGTGTGATACTAATTTTGTGCAGTCCTAATCAGTCTCCCATGATGACTAGATTGATAAAGTCCTTGGGAAGGAGAATCCTGGTAGAGTGCTCAGGATGAGTTTGGGACCCGTAACATCTGAGGTCATTGGTAGGACACAGGGGATTGCAGATGCATATACTTATGATTGTAGTCACTCCATAACATGAGATACTCAAAGAGATATTGTTTCTCTAGGAAACACAGTTCAAGACCAGGGGGCTCAGATATCCTCTTTGTAGAAAGAGTTGATTGATTTATATCATAAGATGACCGAATCTTCTCCCGGTGGTATTTCATCGACTGGTGGTGAGCAGGTAAATCAAAAAAATTCATAATCATTTAGTTTTTGAACTTTTATTGGTTTTATGTTTAAAAATAAATATACAACAGTATTTAATTTTCAATATAATGTTCTTGTAGGTGGTAGCATGAAGTAGAGATGTAGGTGGAGAGGGTGAAAAGTTGTGTTCATCATCAGACTGTGATTAGTTTTATTATTGATATGTTGAGAAAATATGGTATAGTCGGTTTGTATATGTATCATGTGTGGCACATAGTTTCAACCAAACATTTTCATGGGCAAACATTTTCTTGATTTCTCATGTTACCTTTTATGTATTTTATTGATTTATGATATTTCTTTTTATGTGTTGATATCTCGAGTGTGGTATGCACAATATATGTTAATTATTTATTATCATGAATAATTTTTTATGATTAATTTTTCCTAAATTTATTAGGTTTGTTACCCAAGGATGAACGATCAACCTTCTCATTGATTTTCATGTGAATATCCAGTTTTGCAACTCCCTTCAACTTTTTATAGTGGAAAGCCCTTGTTTCTTCAAATTTTAAAGTTTTCTCTTCTAATGTTTTATAGTTGGCATGTGATCACGCACACTTATGCTTTCCTATTATTCAAAATAGTTTTGATAAGAATTTATAAATATTTTTTGAACACTTGAGTTTCTTGATCCTATTATGGTAGAGTTATTGTCCACTTCATTAATAGTAGAATTTACAAATATCTATTGAACACTTGAGTGTCTTAAACATCCAGAATTTAAATCTCCCTGAAATATGCATCTGGTGGCTAAAATATATAATACAATCAACAAGAATGTCCTATATGGTTTGGATTATCATTTATGACTACTCATCGATCTGAGGATAAAAGGTTATTCACAACTTAAACTGTCAACTCAAAGACTTCTATTTTTTTAAAAGGTAGAAAAATTTTATTGATAAAAAAGGGGGGGTTACACAAGTCTAAAGTAAGGAATTTTTCTGACATCCCGAGCATAAAAAGGGACTAATTAGGAAGGGACACCATCCATCCAATGTAAGTTGTGAGTAACTCCAAGATTGGAAAGCCCATCAGTGATCCTGTTGGCTTCGTGGAAGCTGTGAGTGGCAATGAAGTTGATCCCAACAAGAGAATTCAAACTGTCCATCCAGTAGACAGTAAGAGGCCAAGAAAGGTGGATTTTACCATAACTCAAAGACTTCTATTATAATTACAAAAACTATGAGGTAAAACAGGTCAGCCCTGGGTGAAAATCTCACTTCAACTATCAACTTTGACACTCGGTGATAATTTTTGGACAATTCAATCAATGGGAAACAAAGCCTTTAATGTCTCTTACTATGTAGGGCCACCAGAACATCCACTTTTCATTATTATAAATCATGGTCGACCCTAGGTGAACATCCCACTTCAAAGCATTATAGGATCTCATAAACTCATCTCTCATGGAACATGTGACCACTACCATGATACAAACTATAAACACTCCATGTATATCAAAATTCAATCCTAAAATAGCTTCACATTCTTCTAACCTATCACACATCATGATACATTCTAGAACAATATTCTAACTTGTCTTTACTTGTTTAAACAATGAAGAAATTATCTCTAAGGATACCCACATTGCTTCCCCTAAACCCTAAACTACACCCACCAACTTGTCGTACAGTGAAGATAAGATCTTCTATTTAGCTAATGAAATATGTTCTTCCATCTCCTATATTTTCTATCCAAATGCATTTACCACTACATTTCCATTTATAGTTGAATAATATTTATCGATGTCAAACTTATACAAGTACTATATGAAGTTCATATGATAATGATTATGTCCATGAAGTGATAAAATATTATATGCACTCTAGGTTCCATAGTAGGAAACAAATCTCTCTCCCAAGAGGTTCTGTCATGATCCTTTCAATGCATAGAACACAACTACATACTAAAATACAGGATTAGAGTATTTCATCTTTAGGTTTAAAAGATGATGAAATCCAAAGTGACTAATTTATCACTCTACATCATAAAATATCCAAATCCAGAACTAGATGCATCACATTTCATTGCACGTCCAACATTAGGCTCAGGAATGCTTAGGATCAGAGTTGACAACAACCACTTCTTCAAAAATATGGAAACTTCCTCAAACTAATATGTAAATTCAAACATGAATCCATTCTTGGTAACTATTTTCATTATCAATTCTAAGTGAGAGATCTCCAAAATGATTCTCCTTTAATTCCCATACAATCAAATGAAACATCAACAATCAATTACATTCCTTAGTTATGGCAGATACAAAAATACATCAACATACTCGAGATCAACTGATATCCCTGATTGTGAAACCACTATATCCAAAAGTGACAATTCAAGTACTTAAAATAAATTTTATGTACCCAAATCATATTGAACCTATTATTCAAGTATCTATAATTTTCTTATAGTGATATCCTTATGAATCCCCCTTTCTAGTCAACATTTGGTACTCTAATTCCAAATATGTTTTTGATATAATCCTCCTTGTAAAGATCTCTAAACCTGTGAAATTTTATGTTCATGAGGTGAAAAATCATCAAGCTCTTGTGATACTTTAAAAACGTATTATATATAGTATTGAGTCTCCCCTACTAAATATCATCCTTTACTACCTCCTAGTACACTATTTATGAGTCCCCTGGAACCTCTTCCACTTCAATGACAAGTATTGTTGGAATATGTGTTGAATTAAGAATTTATTCCTTAAAAATTTCTCTTTAATGAATTCTAGGACTTTTAATGTACTTGATTTTCTCATTCTCATAGAACATTCCATCTCTATTTCTAATCACCATATTCTTTTTTAGGTCCCAAATCCTTTATCTGAACTCCTCATCTCCATACTGGATGAAGATTCATGGAGTAGATCTCCCATATTTATTCTTCCTAAGCTATTTGGATACATGTGAAAATTATAAATGTCCAAATACTTATAAATGAGAGTGAAAGTGATGTTTATAAGGACATCTCTTATTTGGAATCTTCAAGTTCAATATGATCAATGGAGATCTATTGACGAGGTAGAATTCAACCTAAATTGATTCTTCCTAGAATTGACTTATTAGCATATCCAAGTTCACCATTATTATAGCCTTCTCCATAATAGTTATTAATTGATGGATTCATTTAGTTTTAATACCCACAAATAATGCATAATTAAGTTACATTGTGTTTAATTATGTTTAATTATGTTTACTTATCATCTTAATCTATTTTGTTAGTGTTTAATATCATAAGGCACGTTTACAATATTTTACAAAGTTTGAGTCACCATTAAGGTAGACTCACTATCACCATTCATATTGAGTAATCGTTATGATGGGCTTACTGATGATAGAAATTAGTTAAGTATAAGCTACTGTTGGTATAGACCTACCGATAAGATGTCTCATTGCCAACTATCCTACAGATAACTCAAATCATAATTTTTGCAAAGGACAAGAGACTATTACTTTGAGATACCGATAGATGATTCACCATTGCATCAACATACCAATAGAATTATTATTAATGGCATCCGAATTTTCACTAAGTATGAGCTATTGATAGCATGAGTCACTGTAAGAATGACCTACATTTCCCGAGTCATCGATACTGAAATCACTTTTCTATATTGTAGAATGTTCTAAGTCTAAGACTCCAGTTCTAAGAAACCTCTACCTAACCTAAAATTCCAAATACACCATCAAATCTTACTTTTTCATTTAAATTAAAATTTATTATAACAACCATATTTTTGAAACTTAGTGCTATTAACTAGTTTAATAACTTTGTCTGTATTTTTTAGACAACATTAATATCAATGTCAGAAAACAGTACGAGGTATAAGATACTATAGAACATGTTCATTTTATACTATAGTGTATAAAGAAAATATTCAATCAAAAAGAAAAGAGAGTCGATCTTATCGTGTTCTTGAGAAAAACTTAAGAACTGTAAACTATATAATCACAAAGAAATTACCGATATCTTAAACTGAAGAACATCTCTTAGCACAAAAATATAAAAAGAGAAGCATTACTCTCTAAAACTTCTAACTCACTGGAAACAATGGAAAAAATCTATCATGAAGCTCTGTTTTACTGTCTGTTTCTGGAAAGTGACTCAAGATACATTTCAACACAACTTCTATGTGTCTCAAGATGCATTGACAATCACACATAGCCTTCTAAATATTTCTCATTATTTTTTATCTATTTGTGAACTTTTTTTATATTACAAGAATTTTGTGGGTCCTTAATTTTTTAAACCCACAAAGACTCCTATGAAAAACTTGAAGATGCATAAATATCTTCACATAACACCTGTTTTAATTCTTACACTTCCACATACAATGATGGAAGAGGTCCCTGTGTGGACTAGCTGTTTTTGAAGTCCGAAAAAACTGTAGAAGAGGTCTTGTTGACCTGGACAGTGTGTATGCTGTTGTTTACCCCGATCCAGGGTGTGGATCCGAGTTTATTTATATAAACTTCTTGGTTTAAGTTCATCACAAAGTGTAAAGTATTAAGTCTCTACATTATACTGAACCTATTGTTTTAAATTTCACTACATTAATTTAAGTTTAGTTTTCTATACTTTATTTATTCACATAAAAAAACATCACTTTACATTGATAGTTATTCTTAGATAGTGTATGTATTATAATTCAATTTTTTATATTTATTTCAAAATTTAAAATAATAATACATATTACTCTAAATAATAACTAATCACTCTTTGATAATTCCTTCAAAAGATCAAAACTTTTATTAATCTGCTACTTTGGTTAACTAGGCTGTTTTGTATTTGAAAACTAGGGAACATTTTAATAAGTGTTTTATATAGAAATTTATATAGGAATTGAATTAACCCCCCCTCTTAAGTGTCCAACTCTAAAAACATTTGGTATCAAAGGTTCCCTTACTTTCTGAGTTTCAAAGTTTTCAAATATTTTCAACTGTGATTTTAGTTGTGTTTTAAAGATCTAAAAATTTCTGTCAATTCAAAATTTAAAGTTCTTTAAAACTTTTTTTGTTCTTTAACATTGATTATTGATAGGAAGGTGCTACTTACAATATACTTCCCTAATTTAATGGAACAAATTATGCTCAATGGAAACTCAAGATGAAAATTCATTTAGAAAGCATGGGTTCTAAAATATAGTCTTCGATTTTGGATGAATATTAAATTCCTTCTACTACTAGATATACTTGAGATGAACCAACTAAGTCATAATACAATAATAACTACAAATATATGAATGGATTATACTATGATCTACATGATTAGGAATTCAATAGGACTTCTGTATATAAAACTACCTTTGAAACTTGGGATACTTTACCTATTTCACATGAAGGAACCCCTAATGTTAAGGAAATGAGGCTTAACACATATACTATTAAATATGATAATTTCAAAATGAATCCTGATGAGCCTATTTCTTACATTTATCTCAGTTTCAATGAGATTGTAAATACAATTATCTCATTGGGAAAGACATTAACTACAAAAGAACATATCATGAGGATCTTGCCATGTCTTCCAGAAATGTGGAGAGAGCCCTCAGTATCAATTAGAGAATATTACGACATCGATGCACTAACTATAAAGGATATGATTGAAAAAATAATGATGTACGAGGATGTTATGAATGTTAATAGAGAAGATGATGATGAATCTAAAAGAACTCTAGTGGATTTTAAAACCGCTGAATAAAAAAGGAGAAATCCAAGTCGTAGTTGAAAGTTCCAGCAGTAAAGATTCATCAAATGATACTGGTGAGGAAAGTGCTCAACTAGCTAGAAGATTGAAGAAGTTTTATAGAAATAAGAAGTTATTTAGAAATACAAGATTAATAGGGAAGTATGAAAACAAATGTAAATAGAAAAAGGATTGGAAAAGAAATCATAATACTGAGGAGATATTCTGCTATGAATGAAAATGAAAAGGACATGTAAAGGCTGACTGTCCAAAGATAAAATATAAGAAGAAGTATGAGGACAATGATATAAAGTAAGAGAAGGATATCAAGGCTACATGGAGTTCTTTTGAGGTCATATAAAATGAATATGAATCATATCATGATGAAAAGGACTAAAAATCCAACATGTGTTTTTTGAAGAAAAAAATCATCTGAGGTAACCTTAGTATCTCTTGCACAGAACCCTTATTATTCAAGAGATGAATCTGAATATGATAATTATGAAAATATGAATAATGAAGAAATGTTTGAATACTGTAAAATGATTGAGGATACCATCAATGAGTTTAAAAATAAATATAAGTCTCTTAAGAAAAAACATGCTCTTACTGCTATTATTAAATCTAAAATAATACTAGAAATAGAGAAGAATGCTCAATTACACAATGAAAATACTGAACTTAAACTTTATAATGAGAAATTAAAGAAGGATTTAGAAAGATTTAATATTGGTAAAGATACCTTAGTTTAAATTCTTGGAAAATAGTTTTCTCGTAAATATTCTTTTAATATTTGTTATCAACCTGGGAAAATAAATTTTGTTATAACTAACTTTGTATCCAAATATAGAAAATTAGGTTTTATGCCTAATTCTAGAAAAAATTCTACAAGTTCCAGTAGTGGAAAATCTTTTAGTACTTCTAGTTCTTCTGGACCCAATAGAGTTTATTTTTCCAAAACATGAAAAACTTGTTATAGTAAGCCCATGGAGAAAATTTGGGTTCCTAAAACATTAATTCCTAATATTACTAAACCCAATAATGCCTGGGTACCAAAGTATTTTCTTGTTTAAATTATTTTTGTAGAAAATCTATTTGAATAGATCTTGTAAAATCTTATTGTACTTGGACAATGGGTATTAAAGACATATGATAGGGGAATATTATAAATTCAATAACCTCATAAATATTTATAGTGGGCATGTCACCTTTGGTGAAAATTCGAAAGGGAAAATTATTGGCCCTGGCTAAATTAGTAACACTAACTACGTTTTAATTTCTAAATTTCTTTATGTTGATGGTCTAAAGTAAAATTTTCTTAGCATTTCACAGTTATGTGATGATTTATTTCATTTTAAATTTAAAAATTATTCTTTTAATGTTTTCAATTCTAAAAATGATTTAGTCTTTACTACTTTTAGAAATAAAAATGTATATGATGTTAATCTAGATTCCTTAGTCTCATAGAATGTGTATTGATTAAGTGTCTCCATAAATAGACTTGGATCTAGCATAGAAGACTAGGCCACTGTAACATTCACTCTCTTAGAATGCTTAATATAAAAGTATTAGTCAAGTATCTACCTAAAATAGAGTTCCAAAATGATAAAGTGTGTAATTCTTGTCAAAAAGGAAAACAACACAAAATATCTTTCAAACCAAAGAAATAAGCCTCAACTTCTCAACCTCTTGAGTTGGTTCACACGGATTTATGTATACTTTCTAGAGTTTCAATATTAAATGGGAATAATTATGTCTATTTTCTAGTAGATGACTTTTCTATGTATATTTGGACCTTCTTTTTAGCTCCAAAAAATAAGTCTTTCTCTTATTTCACCAAGTATGCTATATTAGTAGAAAAAATAAGTGGACTTTGGATCAAAACCTTAATAAGTGACCATGGTTGTGAGTTTTAAAATAATGAATTTGAATCTTTTTTCTAGAAAAAATGGCTATAATCATAACTTCTATTCTCCTAGGACACCCCCACAGAATGGAGTTATAAAAAGGAGAAATAGAACCTAACAATAAATATCCCAAACTATACTTAATGAATATTATCTACCTATTAATTTTTGGGTAGAAGATGTGAATACAACATGATATATAATCAATAGAGTTTTAATTAGACCTATCCTAACGAAAACCCTTATGAGTTGTAGAATAATAGAAAACCTAAGGTTAATTACTACAGGGTTTTTGGTTTCAATGTCTTTATCCTTAATAAAAAAAATAATCTTGAAAAATTTTCCTCCAAGTTTAATGAGGGGATTTTATTAGGTTATTCATCCTCTAGTAAATCCTTTAGAGTCATAAATAAGAGAATCAAGTATGTGGAATAATTTGTGCATGTAATTTTTGTTGAAACAGATCCATATGAGTCCAAAATCTCATTATAAAATATTAAAGATATTTTTTCCAGTTTAGACATAAATCTTAAACCTTCTTATTTTGTTGTAAAGAAATCATCAAAACCATATTCAGGAAACTCTCTAGATTCTAAAAATGAACCCGAACCTATAGATGAACTTGAAGTGACCAGTACTTCATTATCTAGGTCTATTAGAACCCTTAATACGATCCTTTATATTCTATAGTTAGAGACATAGAGAAAGTAACATAGAGTATAGTTTATCTAAGGAACTTGTTTGAACATCAATTCTTTATATCCCATCTTTAACCTAAGAAATTCAATGATGCAGTCAATATTGAATTATGGATGATGGATATGCAGGAAAATTTAAACTAGTTTGAAAGAAACAAAGTATGGAAACCTATTTATAGAACCAAAGACACCTTGAAAATAGGCACTAAGTGGGTGTTTAGAAACCAAGTGAATGAAGCTGGTACAATATTAAGAAATAAATCGAAACTAGTTACCCAAGGTTATAGTCAAGAGGACGAAATAGACTATGAATAAAACTTTCCACCTATGGCCTAAATTGAAGCCATTAGAATACTACTAGTCTATGCATGACATATTAATTTCATACATTATCAAATGGATGTGAAAAGCGAATTCCTAAATTGTTATATAGTTGAGGATGTTTTTGTTAAAAAAACCCATTTTTTATAAGTCCTCATTTTCCAAATCATGTTTTTAAACTAACAAAAGTTCTGTTTTGTTTAAAATAGGTTCCAAGAGCTTGGAATGATAGGATCTTCACTTTTCTTATTTCTATAGGTTTTACAAAAGTTATAGATGATCCTACTCTTTTCATAAAAAAAATTTCTAAAGATGTTTTGGTCGTTCAAATATATGTTGATATTTTTTTTGGATCTTCAAAAAACAATTTATGTGTTGATTTATCAAAAATGATGTAAAATGAGTTTGAAATGAGTTTAATGGGTGAACTTAAATTCTTTCTTGTATTTCAATTTTTAAAAATAAAGAAGGTATTATTTTAAATCAAAGTAAATAAACTAAATATATTTTAAAACATTTTAATCTGGATATCACTAAAAGTAGTGATACTCCTTTGAGTACCACCTATAGATTGGATCTTGATGAAGAAGGAAAATTCGTGAATCAATCCAATTACAGATGTATGATTGGAAGTATTCTTTACTTGAAATCTAGTCGACCTGATATTATGTTTTGTTTGTGTATGTGTGTTAATTTTCATGAAAATATTATAGAGTCTCATCTACATGATGTTAAAATAATTTTCAAGTACCTAAAATATACTTCCAACTTAGAACTGTTCTATCCTAGAGGACAACCATTTGACTTAGTTAGTTATTCTGATGCCAACTTTGGTGTTTTCAAGTTAGATAGAAAAATCACCTCTAGAACATGTCACTTTTTGGGCAAGTCTGTCATTTTGTTTTGTAGTATGAAACAAAATTCTATTCTATTATCTACTATCGAAGATGAATACATAGATATTGGTAGTTATTGTGCTAAAATTTTGTGGATGAAATACACTTTACAAGACTATGGATATCAATTTATGCATGTCCCTATAAATTGTGATTACACATGATATTAAAATTTCTAAGAATCCAGTTTCTCATTCATGGAAAAAGCATATTGATGTAAGAAATAACTTTTTGAGAGATAATTATAAAAAAGCTGATATAACTCTTGAATTCATTGAAAATGAACATCAGCTTACTGATATTTTTACTAAGTCTTTAAATTTCCAGAGAATGTGCTACATCAGTCATGAGTTGATGATGATCAATTTTGAGTGACTCACCGTTTAGGACTCACCATTGATGTCTCATTGTTGAATACTCACCATTGATGACTGACCGTTGATGACTCCTCATTGATGACACACCATTGATGACTCACCATTTATGACTCACTGTTGGTGACTCGCTGTTGACGATTCACTATTAATGCCTCGTAGTTCATGTTTCATTATTTATATCCCATTTTTTATGACTCTCTATTGACGACACACCACTTATGACTCACTGGTGACAAATCACTATTAGAAATCACCATTTTGACTTACTGTTGGTCTTTACTTTGTTATTTTTCTAGCTCGAACATAAAATCGATGTTTTAATTATTTCAATTTATTTTATTCCATATTTGGAATTTATGACTTTGAAATCCCTAAATGATAAATATCAAACCAATCCAAAATCATTTCTCACTCCCTCATTCTCTCAAAACCAAACCTTTCTCTTTCGAACATCTACTACCTTCCTTCTCAAACCGAAACTTTCAAATCCTTCGCAATGGCTCGAGGAAAGTTTCTATTAGAAAATTCTCCTAACAAGCCTCATTATTAAAAGAGGAAAAAGGGTGAATCATGTACTCCTAAGCCCTAAACTTTTAACCCATCTCTTTCAAACAAAATAGTCTTACCTGATAATGATGTACATGCAGAATGGTTATTATCAAGTAAGTCTCTCATCTTGAGAGTGTTAGTAAAAAAAGGTTGGTCGGAGTGGTTCTCCAATAACACTCGACCTCTATATCTAAAACTAGTTCATGTGTTTTACAAGTATGCTGAGTTTATTCTTGAGGGATCTGAATTATTTTGGATTAAGTTGAGAATAAATGGAAAAAAATTGCATTCTATTCTAAGTAGTGGGATGAATGCTTGAAGGTACCTCATAAAGGAATTTTTGATGATTACTAGGGAAGTGCTCCACCTGATAGTGGTATTTTTAGTTATCAAATAGACCTAACTAATTTGACCAGTGATGGAATCCCAATAACACCTATAAAAACTAAGATGGATGGTGAATGCCACTTATTATTTAAGTTTACTCAGCAAAAACTTTGTCCCAAGAACAAGGATTTTTCCTCATTAAAATATATGGATTTTTATTTGTTGTATATAATGAAAGAGGGAAATAAGATTAATTTTTTATATATATCATGGTCCATATGAGTGAAATGATAAAGCCTCAGTCAAAATAAATCTCCCTATTTTATTCTATGATGATTTCGGTGATGCTGAAAGCTAAAGGATTTGTAAATGAAGGAGAAGAAACTGTGACTAACTGTGGTGGTTTTTTCATTACCAAATCTATATGAAAATTAATGAGGATTATTGGGAATCCCAGGAAGATGTAGTGGGTTGGGTATAATGATAAAATTTATGAAAATTTTGATCCTGTTCAACATCCTTATATCCTGAAAGATATAGTTGATTCTAGTCTACGACCAGATGAGGTGGTAGAATATTATGATGAGGCAGAAGAAGTTGACGAGGTATAGAAAGAAACAAGATCTTTTATTAATGATATTAGTGATCAATATATTGCTAAACGTACTAAAATAATTTCTCATGGCTCTCCTAGCCCTCCAAAAAGGCTTCCAACCAAATAACCTCTCCTTAATGATGAATCTGATGAGAAGATAATAGAATATGAAGATAATGAGCATGCTAGTAGAAGTTAATGTTAAGAACATGATGAGTCTAGTGATGAAGATGAAGAGAATGAGAATTAAGAAAAAGATAATGAGTAAGATTAAGTAAAAGATGAATAAAAATAAGAGAATGAAGAAGAATAATAAGAATCTGAAGAAGGTGGAAGTGATGAAAATAAAAAAGAAAAGGAAAAATAAAAGAGTATTAGAACATATGGTAAAGATGGTGGATAAACTGACCATACTATCAGGGATCAAGGACCTATTTAAGAATATGAGAATCCTATTAAAAATGATTTAGTGGAGAAGGAAAATGTTTTGGAACCTCAAAAGGCTGCAGAACCAACAATTTTGGCTGAAATTGTTGCAGTGGAAAAGGAACCAGTAGTGGAACCTCAAAGGGATGCTGAGTTAGTTTTAGCTGAATAAGTAACTCTAGCTTCTCATGTGCTAGAACTATTTTATGATATAAAGAAATCACCTGTTGAGAGGGACACACCTATTTATGGGGAGCAACAATCTAAGAGAGTTAAAGTTTCTACTCTAACTCTTTATGATGCGAAAACCGAGGAATGGGAAAAATACCCTAGGTATGTCACACTTAGATTATAATATCTAGATTTAGATACTAAGGAATTTCATCCTATGGGATCATTTTTATAAGAAGTGGATAATTCTCAATAAGTTCCTATTAGAACAAATCTGGAAATAACACCAACTCCAGTAGTAGCTCCTGCTCCTATTTCTACTCCTCCGGTTATATTTGTGCCTATAGACTATACGACATAGAATAATTTCAATGTCTTTAAAATGGATTTTTGTTTAGTAGTTAGAGGTATCATATAACCTCAACCAGCACCAGTGTCTCATCTTAGTGAAACAGATGTTGTTGTGATTGTAGCAAGAGTTGTATCTCAGATTGAACATCAGATTTTTTCTGAACATCAAGAATTAAGAATGAAGAATAAGAGATCAAGTTATCATTTGGCTTCTCTAATCCCTGTTTTTAATGAAATTTCTTCTTAGTATAGATATTCATTGGAAGGTTTTGTAAAAATTATTATAGATACAACTTCTGATGAGGATACCCCTAAGCCACCAGTGCTTGACATGGATTTGTTGAGATCAATCCTTTGAGAAGAATTAAAAGGTTATTTTACCTCTACTTCTCTTGTTCATACTACTAATAGTGATATAATCAGATCAATGATAAGATAAGAACTTCATACTATAATGGGTATCTCAGATTAGGATATCCTAAGAAAACATAGACAAAACAATGATCATATATATGACATGGTATGGTTTTACACGAAAGGGTCCACTAATTCACAAGAGGATATCACAAAGTATATTTCTACTTTAAAATAATTTATGAAAAACATTAGTTGGATAGTCATTTCAAATATTTGGTTAAGAATTTGAGGATACCTTCTATCACACAAGTCTTTAAGGAACAAGTAAAACAGCTCAAGGAGCTTACTCTATCTCTTCAAATGTTTATAGAGAATAAAGATGATTTAAAAAAGGCTATGAAAGAAGGTGGGAAGATAATCATGGATTTTATAAACCTTTTTAATCCTTACCTACATCATCGGAGTTCAACTATTGTAGAACCTGGGGCATTCCCTATTTGACCAGTGACTAAGCATTTTCCTTCAGGCTCAATCTACAGTACCCTCTGGAGTTCCCATTCGTTAGCTCTATACATCCACTACTTATGTACCTTCTATACCTCCACCTATTACTATTGAAAAAGGAAAATAATTCATGAATACTTCATTTTAGAAGTCTTTATTTTGGGTTAATCTTTGATATGGATGCATTTTTGGGTTTTTTCACTTCCAATGTACTCTCTTTTTAATCAATCAATGAATTATATATTTTTCTCCATTATATGTTCTTTATCATTTATTATTTTTTCTATTTTTAATAATTCAAAAAGGGGGAGAATTTTTATGGAATTAAAATAAAAAGAGAAATATGAGATGAAATTTAATTTTTGGAGATGGAATTTAATTTTACTTGACTTCAATTTTATTTGATTTTTTAATCCTATAATTAACCTTTATCATGATATGTATGACATGTTAAAAATACTAGTTCTTTTTTACTTTTATAATTATGAATATCTTATTAATTCCATGATTTTTAATCATCAAAAAGGGGGAGATTATTGGCCGCCTATAGTTTTAATTATCATAAATCGTGAATAATTAAGTTACATCATGTTTTATTGTGTTTATTTATGTTTACTTATCATCTTAATCTATTTTGTTAGTGTTTCGTATCATAAGACAGGTTTCTAGTATTTGACTAAGTATGAGTCACCATTAATGTGGACTCACTATCACCATTTAGATTAAAACATTGTCAGGATGGACTTACTAATGAATGAAAATTGGTTAAGTATCAGCTAACATTGGTATAGACCTATCGATAAGATGTATCACCGTCAAATATCCCACCAACAGCTCAACTCAGAATTTTCACAAAGGATGAAACACTATCGCTTTGAGCTACCGATATTTGAGTCATTATTCCATCAACCTAGTAATAGAATGACTTACCGATGGAATCATAATTTTCAATAAGTATGAGCTACTGATAGCATGATTCTCCATCAGAAAGTCATATGGTTCCTAATTCACTGCTACTTGACTCACTGTTCCAGATTTTAGAATGTTCAAAGTCTAAGACACTGCTACCTGACCTACCATTATTGAAACACCATCAAATCTTACATTGTAATTTAAATTCAAATGTATTTTAATGGTCATATTGGTGAAACTTAGTGCTATTATTTATTTTAAAAACTTTTTCTGTCTTATGTAGACAACATTAATATCAATGTCAGAGACCTGTATGAGGTACAAGGTACCAGAGAACATGTTCCTTGTCTAATTAATTGTATAAAGGGGATATTTGAGAAAAAAGAAAAGAGAGTCGAGCTACTCGTGTGCTTGAGAAAAACTCAACAACTACAAACTATAGAATCATGAAGACACTATCAAGAGATTAATCTGAAGAACATCTTGTAGTTAAAAGCTAAATAAAGGAGAAGCACTAATTTCTATAACTTCTACCTCACAAGAAATAGTAGACATAAGATCTCACAACACTCTATTTTTTTGTCTATTTCAGGAAAGAAAACTCAAGATTTATTTCAACACAACTTTGAGGAGTTTCAATTATCATTTACAATCACATAAATCCTTATAACTCTTTCACGTTAATTTTTATTGGTTTGTGAAATTTTTTATATAATGAGAAATGTGTGTTTATTTGTTTTATAAACTCACACTGGATCCTATGAAAAACTATAAAATACATATATATCTTCACAAAAACCTATTTTAATTCTTACACTCCCAGAGACAGCAATGGAAGAGGTCCCTGTATGGATTGTTTTTTCTTCACTCCCATGAAAAATGTGGAAGAGGTCTTATTGACATGGACAGTGTGTATGTTTTTTTACCCTAATCCAAGGTGTGTATTAGAGCTTATTTATATAAACTACTTAGTGGAATATGATCACCTAGTGGAGAGGATTAAGTCTCTTGTTGAGATGAAACCTCTTATTTTAAATTCTGCTGTGTTCTTTTAAGTATAGTTTTCTCTACTTTATTTATTCACATCAGAAAACTTAACATTAATTTTATAGATAATCTTAGTTAGTGTTTATATTATAATTTTATTTAGTATATTGATTTCAAAAGTTAAAATAAATTTCTATATTACTTTAACTGAGAAATAATAACTCAGTGAGAAGTCTTTCAAAAGATCAAAACTTTTTTAAATCTGCTTCTTTGGTTAACAGAACCGTTTTGTATTTAAAATTTTTGGGAACTTTTTAATAAGTTTTTTAGTTGGAGATTTTTATAGGAACACAATTCAACCCCCCCCCCCCCTCTTGAGTTTCCTACTTCGACCAATAGTTTTGGTCATCTATTCCATAACTATATTGTGTTATGGGGTGTGTGGAACTGTCCTATCATGTTGGATGCCTTGAATCCTATAATATGAATCAAATTCCCTAGATGTGTACTCTTCCCTATTTTATTAATGCAAAAAAATCAACTTCCTTCCAATTTCATAATCTACTATGGCATGGAACATCATTAATTATTCCATCACTCAGTCCTTTTTCCACAAGAAGAACTCCCACAACATTCAAGAAGCATCATAAATAAAGGATATAAAATATCTATTACCTCCAAGTGAATCAAACCTTGTGGGAATGCATTCAGTATAGTGCACAAGATCAAGTAAATATAATCCCCTTGATGAATCATTATTTAATGAGACTCTATGTTTCTTCCCATATAAATAGTATTTTTAAGGATCAAGTGATGCATCCTTATCAACACTAAGGTACATCTTCTTCATCAAGGTAAATAACCCTCTTTCGCTCATGTGGTCGAGTCTTATATTCTTAGATTAGATTACATCACTCCTTCCACCACATTGAGACTATCCACACATATCTTTAAAATATTTTATAAAAAATACAACATATGTGTCATAATTTAAAAATGATGGATCATTTCATCATTTTCTATTCACTATTGATTAATATGTTGTCATATCCTTATCAATAAAATGTTATCCATGATATAGTATTGAGGAAAGGACTTGGAATATGTATAAAAACCTTTAGGGTGATAGTGTATCCAATGTTTTCCCTGAATTGGACATCACCAATACCAAAAATATATACTAAACTAGTATTACCCATCATGACTACAAAAAATTCAAAAGCTTGATAAGTAAAGAAATATTCATGATGCAGAGTGACATAGTACAATGCTACAGAATCAACCACCCATTTTATATCTTAGCATGATGTATGAAAGCATATATCTTATTTTTCATTAGAGAAATGTTTGATTTATCTAATGATTTTCATGTGTGTTATCTCTATTCTATCTTTTTTGGTTAATACCTTGGCCCTTCCCATATAGTAAATTTATATAATTCTTCTTAAAGTGTCCCACTATGCTATAATGGTAGCACTTTTATTTTGGTCTCCAACCATATGTGGACCTTCCTATGTTATTTAATTAACCTCTACTTCCAACCCCTCAACCACCTCTCAGGGATGGTCCCTCCATTGAATTTAAATTCTGAAGATATTGGTTAAGAATCTTGAAAAATAAAGACCATTATTAAATCTAGAATGGTGTTAAATGGTGAAATCAAATCCTGGATCATTGAAAATGAAAATTTATTTATTAGTATATGATAAAATTAATATTAATTGATGATATCGATGAATGATATGGTAGTGATGTGGTGAAGTCACAGTGTAGATGTTTCATGTTAGAGAAACTGTTAAAATCTGGATAAAATGTCATTGGCACAAGAATAGTGGTTCTTTCTCTTGTAAGGGGGTATTGTAGAACACTGAACATGAAGTATCTAGATTTATCAGAGTGACTGGTGAGGAAATAACCATTATGTTTTTTGTCAGATTTGATGGATCATTCACTATTTTTTCATGACAGAAACATCATGGACAATGAAATATTTCCATCTAATATTGATATAGAAATCCTAAAACTCATAGAGAATGTATTGCATGTTAAATTTAAAATTAATTTAATTAAATTTGATGAAAGATTATATTGTCTTAGAAACTTTTTTTGATGGATATGATGATCATCAGAAACCCATTTTCAGATTAAAATTTTTTTATAGGGAGGAACCAATGTAGATCCCCTTTAGCGGTGACCCATATGTAGTCCTTTAATGTCTAAACAAAATAGATGGAATGTCAGGAGATAGCATGGAGAATTAATTATCTTATCTTAGTCGTATTGATCACTTCTGTTTCCTTTAGTCCTGAGGGATTCTACCTTATTCTTATCATTCTTAAGAGGATAAGAGAAGGAATCTAGATCGAAATATGTTGTGTGCAACGATTCTAAATTCTTTATTAACACTAAACAATAGACATAGAAATCTATTTATAGTGTTAGGGTTTATGTTAAAATATTATTTAATTGCGAAATATACATTACATAATATAATAAACCTTATCTAAATCCATGTCATTTAATAAAAATATTATTATAATTATTATTTTATGCTATGTGTTTTTTGGAAAATTGATAAATATTTTTTTACCATAATGCAAGTTAATATTTATCACTGGAGGGGTTCTTAGTCCACTCATCCTCCTCATCATTTATCGAATACCTGAATAACAATTTATTAAATATTTATTCATGAATAAATGTCTTATTCATAGTCTAATGAATAAATATTTATTAAATATTCAATAAATAAAACAAATATTCTATTCATAATCTAGCCAATAAATATTTATTAGTTATTTAAGTAATTAAATAAATTATAAATTAAACAATAAATAACTATTTATTATCTTTTTAATATTTTTTATTAATAAATCATAAATAAAATTATCCATCTACCTTGAGAATAGTATTTATTCTAATAATTAAATTAAAATAGAATATAATTGAGACTAATAGAAATACTTAGTGTGTTACCCTCTAGGATTCATTCTCATTATCATTAGGTGGGTTTTCATAAAGTTAAAGAATAATATCTAGAAATAGGTCAATGCACCCAAGAGAAATAAGGTCTCACTCATGTGTCATCAACCCATGTGATTCATATGTCTTTCTTTGAATATTTGCAATAAGATCATAATTGTATCATGGAAGCTAAATTTAATTTGATGATTTTATATTAACTGAAGGGTTGAGATGTCAACTTCCATTAATATGGAAGGTATAAATCCTATGTCGAATTATCAATAAATAACATTTCATTCATGGAAAACCCAATATGCACTACTTCCCATGAAAATTTTGAATCATGGTTTTGGTTAGTACATAAAAGCACACAAGTCATGACAAGCTTTAAAAATAATCATGAATTCTAAATACCATCACACAATATTATATATAGGAATATTCAATGACACATAAAAATGTGGAATTCCTATATGTGAGTTTTTTTCTCAAAATCTCTCATATTGGGGATTTCCAAGTGTGACTTCATGAGATAAAGATTCTTGTTCTTACAAGTACTCATACCTGACATTCAACATTCTATGTGTCCCATTATAATATGAAATCTAACCATAGAAATATATTTAAGACTATCATCATGGAATTTCAAGGTTCTCATCATTGTGGGGAACTCCTATAACCTTATCAATGTGAGGGATACTCTAAGAAATTATTACATTAAAGTATTATAGAAAAATAGACAATATGTAATAATATTTTTTATTAATATTCAAATATTTGAATATAATTGTTTTCTAAAGTAAAAAAAATTGGTTCTAGAAAACTAACTCCAACAGACTCTTACTTAGACTAGATTAAAATGCCTATGAGTTTCATTCCACTAGACCTCAAATTATAATCATTTTATAGGTATGTTAAGGATTTATTAAAGGGGTCTTCCACTTTTTCTTCTCTGGAAATTATGTTAACTTCAACTTCACCTATTTAAGATAAATCCCTCAAGTTGTGATAATTCCAAAATGTGTGATTTTTCCCCGGATGTAACCTTGTCCCCTTTTCAAGGGCCAATGTTGTAGCATTATCACAATAGAATTAGATATTATATTTATAGATAAAGGCCATGTCAATATCCAGTATTAATTTTCATATCCAAACTTCTTCTTTAACTGCCTCAGAAGTTTTAATATACTCAGAATCTAATATAAAATCTATGACCACAAAAATATATATCTTGTCTATGATTTAACATCATCTTGATATATTTGGAAACTATAATATACTTATACTATAATTAATAATTCCTCATATACTCCATATACTAGGAACATATCCTTAGTATGCCTTAGATACTTAAGTATAGTCTTGAATACCATACAATAGAGGTTGCCTTGGAGAACTTGATTTCTTCTCAGTGCACTTAAGGTGTATGAGAAATCTAGACAAGTACATATCATAGTATACATGACGGACCCAATCACTAAATTGTATGGAATCCTTTCCATCATTAATATTTCCTCACATATTTGAGGACACATTTTCTAGAAAAATGTATGCCGTGTCAAATTGGAAAAAATCACTTCTTGGATTGTTTTATTTGAATCTATTCGGTATCTTTTCAATATAAGTACCTTGATATAGACCAATAATCCTATTATATATATCATGATGGATCTTTATCCTAAAAAGATGTGTTTATTTTCTTAATTTCGTCATAGAGAATCATTTATATAAGTATAATTTAATAGATTTTAAGGTTGGTACATCATTTACAATAAGTAGTATGAAATCAATATAAAATATTAATAAAATAACCACACTCACACTAAAAAATTTATAGATAAAATTTTTCATTTATTTTTTATGAAACCAAACTCTATTATGGATTCATCAAACTAAATGCTTCATGACCTAGATTCTTTCTCTATTCCATAAATGAATCTTTTCAATTTTCATACCTTGTTATAATCATTTGGAGTCATAGACCCTTTAGGTTATGTCATGTAGATATCTTCTTAAAGGTTCTCGTTAAGGAAGGTTGTTTTGAAAACCATTTCTTAAATATCATTGTCATGGAATTTCACATTGGAAAGTATAATTCTAATTGATTTTAATAGATAATCTCGTAATTTTATTTCATTTTAGTCTATGAATTTATTTTATTTGATCCCTTTTTCAACCAATCATGAATTATAAGTACTAGATTTTTCATCCATTTATAGTTTCTTCATGAATACCCATTAATAATAAATGATATTTACAAAAAATAGAGGATATATGAAAATACAAACTTGTTTTTGGTACATTGAATCCATTTCATAATTCATAGCTTCTTTCCAGATGGAAATATTTGTGCAACTTACTGATTTTTTATTAGTTATAGGATCATTATTATTAATAAATATTGAGTCACAATCCTTGGTGGAAAAAAAACCACATCTTTTAGGTTCCTTGCCCACTCTTATAATCTTACATAGTACTTGTGTCTCTAGAACTTCTTTATCCATGGGGATTTTTTGAATCTAATCCTGTTTGAACTCTTATATACCTTGGTCTTCACTCTCTCACTATATCTTTTAGAGATGTGATACCTATCAAGGAAAATGATGTGTCTTAACAATATTACCTTTTTATGAGGGTTAATATAATAGATATCCAATTATTTCCTTAGGTTCTCATATAAAGGTACACTTTGTGCCTCTAAGTGCATGTCTCTTTCTTGAATATAACTTAAAAAATGTTTTGTATCCCCACACATGTAAGTATGTCAATACATGTTTATTTTTTCACCAAAATTGGTATGGAATACCATATTCCACTTTAGTTATCACCAGGTTTAGTATTTGTGTTGTTTTTTATAATGAAAATTCTCAAAAGGATGATGGAAGACTTATGTGACTCATAATTGATCACACCATGTACAATAAGGTATGGTTACTTCTTTAACTTACACTATTGCACTGAGGTTAATAAGGAGGAGTGAGTTAATATAGAATCCCAAAATTCCATAAATAATCAATGAATTCTTGATTTATATATTTTACACCATAGTGAAAGCATAGTTTCTTAATCTTCTTACTAAGATAGTTTTCAACATCATTCTTAAATTCTTTGAATCTTTCCAAATAATATGACATATACATCATTAATTAGGCATATCCATATCTACTAAAATCATCATTAAATGTTATAAAGTTTGATTACCCCCCTTTATTAAATTGTAAATGGTCATCACCCATCGGTATTGTCACACCCTAAGATTTTGGGATTTTTTTGGAATTAATTTTTTATTTTCGATATTTTACATTTCATGTAACAATGAAAATTTTTTTATATATCAAAACACTAATTTTTGCTTGTATTATATGAAATAACAAATTAATAATGTAATATAATAAATATGAAGGTTATATTTAACTATACATAGCTTTGTGGTTAACTTATGTTACACTCAAGACTAACTTTCCTCGATGACCTGCATAACACGCAAGATCGAGTGTTATCGAACATTAATATATTATTAAAAAAATTATTATTTAGTTTAAAAATATATGAAATAACTGTTAAATTATGTTTTATTATTATTATTAACTAATATATGAAAATATTTGGTTTTCACAAAATATAAAATAAATTAATTAGTTACAAATTATTTTGAAATTAATATAAGAACCAATTGAATATAAAGAGAGTATTTTTATGGAAAACAATTATGATTCTCAAAAAATTATTTTAAAATTAAAAAATTAAATTAATTAAAATTAATAAATAATTTTAATGTAATATATATGTTGTATATCCAAGTAAATATTTTTGACATTTATCTAATAGATTTTATTGGCACAAGATAAGAATAAACCCAATTTAACATATAAAACACAATATTTTTATTAAGACAATTTTACCCCCTTTTAATGGAAAACATATTTTAAATCTAAAATTTGGAACTTTTATAAATATTATATGTAAAAATAAACTTCTTATTTGAAATATAATCATAAAAATTTGGTTAGGGTGGATTTTTGGTATTTTTATGTGAAGTTTTATTTTGTAATAAATAGTTAAAAATACTGAATTTTAATTCAAAAATCTTTTTTCATCTAATTTATTTATATAGTTTAATTATATTTTAAGTTGGTTTTAAATTAAATGTAGATAAATTATTTATAAATCAATCCAATTTATTTTATTGTAATCAATTCTACTTTTAAGTTGACTATAAAAACATAACAAACCATTAAGCATTTTTTCTTTAAAAACATGCATTGTTATTCCGTCGGTGGGGTTATATTTAAATTAATTTCTACCAATTATATGTTTGGAATTTAGAAAAATGGATTTAATATTTGGAATCAGAATAATTTACAATTTCTAATAAAGTAAACTTAGTTTTTGACCAAAAATATTAGTGAATGTAATTAAAATTAATTATAACGATTAAGGTTTAATTAAGATTAATATGTTACTAAACCATATAATTAAGGCATAAAAAACCTATAAACTTGTCCAAAATCCATTTTATGTCCATATTTAGACCCTATACTCCTTTTTATCTACTTTGGAACATTATTGGATCCACTTTCAATAAAAAAATACATGGGTGCAGTTTCCCATTTCCACAATATTACCAGAGTGCCACTCCTCCTCCATTATAAAAGGACTCCTCTATTCCCACATCCTCATATATCTAAAGAAAATTCGGCTTGAAAAAAATATTCCAAAATATCTCCCCAATAAACCTCAATTCTTCCTTGAATCCTCCCTTGTCCAAAAAACCTTCCAAGGAAGCCCTTTGGTGAAAACCAAAAGGAGTTACCCAATTAAGAGGTAACACCCTTCGTCGAACTCCTTTATTTTATTTTCCATCTCCACTCACTCAAATGTTATTATTAAATTATTTTATAAAAAAATTATAGTAAATATTATATGATTTTATTATTATATTTTTTTACCTACACTTACACACACTTCTTTCTAATGGTTAACGAACATACTTTTTACGTGTACGGAAAATAATTACCTCACTAAATAATGATTGCTAATTTTTTCCTTTACCACATTTAAAGGTTGGAAATTATGATGTAAAATATGTTTATATATGAAATATATGAAATATATAATGTCTTTATACTTCTTTAATTCTTTTATAACAAATTCCTTTAATCTTTTCACTATATGTAAACATGATAACATCGCTTGTGGAAGTGTGGACTACTGCCCCCTCAAAGTTATGTGATTCGTTCACATGATACATGGACTTTATAAAGTAAGGTTTTAATTAAAAATATGTGATAGAAACAACATATATATGATATTCATGACATAATTACCTTTTTTAAATATAATATATACCATTTTATTTATTACCCTTTCACACACTTAAAAAGTGATAACACCATTCATGGATGTGTGGACTACCGCCTCCTCAACATGATGTGATTCATTTTACATTAATATATATATATATATAAGTATATATGATTAAATAATATGGTATTTATGATATAATTATCATTTTGGAATTATTAATTCTACTTACCTTCTTTCTATAATGATCATTCAGAAATTGGAACATTACTCATGGGTACATACAACCTACTGTCACAATGACTGAAATGTTGATTCATTTTTCACCACTATATTTAATGATTGGTTTAATATATAAATATTATAACTATTTCATGATAATTATTATGGGTATTTTTATATAATCGACCAACCAAATTCATTTTTAACACATGAATCATATTTGTTCAAAACACCCAACATAAACATAATTATTTATGTAGTTCAATACAAAATGGTAATAAGTGACATAAAAGTAATAATAAAAATGTAAAAGGTATTGAAGAAATTAATTAATCAACATAAGATTATTATATATAAATTTAAAGACACATGAGACAATTTAGACTCAAGGTAAGGGAATTTCAGCTCACACTTTATTTCCGTGAGATACATGCCTTATTCACCATTCACTTATTTTATATGGTGTATATAATAACCAGGAATATATCATAATCCTATTATAATTAAAAATATTTTTTATTAAAATAAACATTTTATGATATTTATTTCATGGGTTTTATGTTTCAAATGTTCCCAAATTGGTAAAGTAATTTTGTCTCAATTTTCCTTCTTTGAGACACATGCCATGTTATACACCTATATCTTTATATGAGGTATATAGACTAATTTTAAATGATATATCATGAAAATACTTATTTTAATGGTATTTTAAGCTCCATTTAATTTCATTTTCTTACATGGATAGTATGATTAAATGTTAACATGTGATAAGAGTTTATTAAAACAATCTCACCAACTATCGAGATTGTTTATGATCATGTTTTTATTGAAGAAACCATATGATCCATCTTTCAAGAACACTCATTAATTTTTCTATCCTATAAATACTATATATATCTTCATGAATTAGTACCACTTCTTCCACTCTTTTTTATTTAAGATAATTAATAATGTTTTTTAAGAAAATAAAACCTTACCTCTCTCTTTGGTCGGAAATATGTGTTCTTTCAAAACCCCGATTTCCAAAAAGGGATTCCAAGAGTATTATTAAAATTTTTTATGCTCATTAAAAGAAATTGTTACCCTTATTTAATTTAACCAATGTTTTCAAAATAATATTATTTTCACTTTCTATAAAACCCCAAGATTTTGTGAATTAATATTTTTTGAATTAATATAACCTTTTCGATATTTTTATTTTCACAAAACATTGATAATAGATTATTTTATATTAAATCACGCTATTTGGATTATGTTATAGGAAATACCATGTTAATTGTGAACTAAAAAAAACATAAATTTTATCTTTATCTACATGGAATACCGATTTTATCTTGCATTACATTAAATAATGACTTTCCTCAATGAATTACATAACATGCATGACCAAGGATTAGCGAACATTAATATATTATTAAAATATTATTACATAATATAATATGATATAACCTTGAATTTAAAATTCTTGGTTATGAATAGTATTAAATAATTTATGAAAATATATGGTTTAAAAAAATATAAGATGAATTCATAGGTTAACAATTAATTAGAAATGAATATGAAAACTGATTGAATATAAAAGGGAAAATTATTTTTTCTATGGTCACAAAGTTATTTTACCTAAATAATTATATCAATTATAATTAGTGTGTGATATTAATGTAATATATATTCCATATATTCAATAAAATATTTTTTATATTCATCCAATATGTTCGATAGACATAATATAAGAACAACCCCAATTTTAGGCTTAGAAACCTATATTTTATAATGTTAGTTTTACCGAATTTTAATGGGGAACAAATTTTAAATAAATATTTTGGAAATTATATACATTTAATTTTTCAAAATAAAATTCATATTTTAAATAGGAATATAAAAAAATTAGTTTATGATCGATTTTTTGTATTTTTCTATAAGGTTTTATTTTTTAACAAATTGTTAAAAATATTGAATTTTAATTCAAAATAGATTTTTCATCTAATTTTTTTTATAAGGTTAAATTATATTTTAAATTTGGGTATAAAAACATAGCAAACTTTTGGACGTTTTTACTTTATAAACCCGCAATGTCATCCCATCAGCATGATTATTTTTAAATTAATTTCTACCAATTATATTATTATAATTTTGAAAAATTGATTCCATATTTAGAATCAGAATAATTTATAATGTCTAATAAGTTCATCATTTTTATTCAAAAATATTAGTGAAAGTGAAAGAAATTAATTACAACAATTAAGAGAAAAATTAGGTTAACAAAGTAATAAACCTTAGCTTTAATATACAAAATGGCATAGAAACTTGTCAAAAAACCATTGAATGTCCATGATTATGTTATGAACCTTCCATTATTGAGTTTGGTTAGTTTGGTATGACTTTGTTTAGGTAAAAATGTTGGTACACATAACTTGTTTTCAAAAATTCCAAGTATGTCATTTCCCTTCCCTATAAAAGGCCACCACCACTCCCTCTTCCTCACACCTCTCAAACCCCATAGGTTCAACCAATATCTACCCAATATACTTAAAAACATCCCTCAAGTACTTATTGAATAATTTCCTTGGGTACAAATCTATCCAAGGAACCTTTTTGGAACAAATCAAAAGGATTAACCTGATTAAGAGGAATCTTGTATGAGTACGAATAGTGTCAAGACACAAGGTAAGGGGATTCATCTTACTTTTTATTTCGGTGAGATACATGATTTATTCCCCACCCATTACTTTTGTTTGGTGTGTGTACTATCCATTTATGTGTTAAATGATTATTATACTTAAATTTAAGGTTATTTATAAATCCTTTCAATGATCTTTACTTCATTGGGTTTTTTGTTTCGAAAGTTACCAAATCAGTAAGATAGCTTTGTCTAAATTTACCTTATTTGAGACACATGTCATGTTATGAACCTATATTTTTATATGAGGTGTACATAATACCTTTGAAATGTTATATCATAAATATTCTTCCATTCATGAAATTTTAATCTTCATGTAATTTCACTTTCTTACATGGGGATATGATTTGAAGTTACTAAGTGATAAGAGTTTATTGAAACAATCTCATCTCTTTTCAAGATTGTTTATGATTATGCTTCATTTGTTGAAATATTGTAATCCATATCTTATGAAAATTAATGAATTTTCTTCTCCTCTAGTTATTAATGATATTTTTATGTATTGGGTCTATTTTTCTACTCCTTGGTACATAATATATATATATATATATATATTAGGTGTTTGGGGGTACAATTACATTAAAAACACACACACCACACACACATAGGTCTGAAAGGCATGCCATAGCCCTCCAAGGGATAACCCACACATCAAGCCTTATTTATTAAGTACATGGACCGAAGGCCCAGTGCGCATGAAGCTCATTACATGGCCCAAAGGCCCCCAAACTGACATAAATTCCTAGTGTATCATCATGCATACATCATGCATGTTTCATAGTCTGCTTGCATCACCATATTCCTGTTTCACTGCCTGTGAGCATAAATTCGATCCCACCTAAATTTGAACCACAGTCTGATGCCGGATTATAGTGATTCTTTACCACTCATTCAAGACCCCAACTTCTTTGGTACATAAGATATTTATGATTTTTTAAGAAATCCCAACTTTACCCACTCTTCGGTTAGAAATTTTTGTCCCTTAAAAAAATGTTTTCAAAAAGGGTTTCCAAGAATATTCTTCTATTCTATAATCATTAAAAGAAATTTTTACCCTTTTTATCTTTTACCAATATTTTACTAGGAATTTTCTTGCCACTTTTAAAATAAGTAATTTTTATAACATTCTTATTCTGCAAAAGGAATGTTATTTTACCTTCTATGACATGTACATATTTACCCACATTCATTTCTGTAAATATTCCTTTACATGTTTAAAATGATAATTTTTATGAATTTTTTAAATGTAATTTTCAAATAAATAGTTTTTAAAATGTTTTCAAGATTGATTTATATGTTTTCAAGGAAAATGGTTTTAAAATCATTTCCTATAATTATTTATAAGTTTTGAAATTATTTTCAATGAAATTATTTTCAAAATAATTACAATCTTATTTTATAAATTTTCAAGTAAAATTGTTTTCAAAATATTTTCATGATTCTTTTATAAGTCTTCAAGGAAAATGGTTTTAACAAAATTTTCAATTATAATTTATAAATTTTGAAATTATTTTCAAAGAAATGGTTTTCAAAACCTTTTCTTGCTTATTTTATAAGTTTTCAAGGAAAAATGTTTTCAAAAAAAATTCCTGATTATTTTATAAGTTTTCAAGGGAAAAAGTTTTCAAAATGATTTTAAGACTTCAATATATGTTTTGAATTAATTTTTGAAGGAAATTATTTTCTAATGGTTTTAGGTTATAAAAATAATTTCCAAAGAATAATGGATATTTTCATCAAGAAATGTTTTCAAAATATCTTTCCAAGTTATTTTTCATCTAAGATAACATATGTTGATGTTACTCATTCCCTTATAGTAAATGATCCAAAGGATCCATTAATATCATTTATTAAATGGTTTATGTTTTAATGGAATGATTATTATGAGTCCCATTTATATTTCATGGCTCATATGATTTTGAAACCCATATATTTTTATGGGTTAGGATTTGATGAAATGATTATGAGGACCTATCTATTTTCCATAGGTTATGATGTGATGTAATTTTATTGATATCTATTTCATTTCATGGGTTATGATATGATGTTTATAAAACACATCTCTTTTATGGATCATGATATGATGAAAGTTTTAATTATCTTGTGGCACATGTATGGAAGATTTTATTAAAACATTTGTGGGACCAATATCTCCCTCCAATGAATTGGGAAATAGTGGATGACTCATAAGTATAAATGTTATGCATGAACCTGATTACATTTTCACTATGTTATGCATGGACCTAGTTTAATGTCTAAAAGTTTATGTGTGAACCTGAATACATGTTCAAAATGTTATGATTTATCCTTATTATGTGTTCATAATGTTATGTGTGATATTGATTACATATTCACAGTGTTATTAATGGACCTGGTTTCATCTATATAAGTTTATTTTTGAACCTAATTACAGGTTCAAAATGTTGTGTGTGAACCTAAATGCATGTTCAAAACATTATTCATGGACATAGTTTTATGTCCATAAGTCTATGAGAGGGCTTGATTTCTTATCTTTAACTTAATGTGTAGACCTGTTTCTACTTATACTTCTTCACAATGTTATACATTAATCTTTATTCCACAATTCAATGTCTATTTCTAATATTATTCTTTCATAGCTTCTTCCCTTGGGTTTTTTATGATTTATGTTTTATGAACTTCTAATATTTATTCCATGATTTACATTTATGATCTTTGATATGTTGTGAATGATATTCTAATGTTATGATCACACTCTCATCCAATTATTATAATGTGTATTCTTATAAATATCCCTTGTTTAACCTTATTGAGAATCTTATCTCACCCCTTTATTATGTTTCCTTTCCTTGGGTTATGATGAAAGATTTTATGTAGGAGTAATAAAGGGGAAGATCTTTATTAGAAACATTGAAGATATTTCAACAAGTTAAAATATTTTTTCTGAGTTTCCAAATACACTAAACTATTATGGTCCCCAGGAATTAATTTTTGTAATGTGTTGAATGTTCATCTAAAATGATACAATACCCATGTATGTTAAGCCCGAGTCCCTATATTTGGTATCAAAGGAAAGGTTTAGTTAACCTTTAGAAATGAGGATGAGAAAAATTTAGTGATATACCTAGGGGTATTTCTAAATATATATCTATAAATGTCTTTGAGGATAAGTATAAGGATGAGTTAATGTCTAGGAAAATGCCCTAGAATTTCGGTAAAGGATAGAGTGAGTCATTTACAAGAAATACATCCCTATATGAGTACTACAAGTGGATGAATATCTAACATAGATGTACCTAGGGTTAACGACTCTGACAAGATGTCATAGTCTTGAATCAGTGTAATTTGGTATAGGATGACGAGCCTTTCTGCACATCTAGTTTGACACTCCTGGGCTATATGCATTTGTTAATTCACAAACTCTTCACGAACCATCATGAAGGATTTCAAAAAAAAATTCTTATAGATAACCTAGGATTAACCTAGGGTGTCATATATTAAGTAAGTTTTCATGATTTATACATTTTATAAGTATTTTTTCATGATTATGTTTTTTCCTTTTATGATATTTGTTTCTCACCCTATGCTTTCTGGTTTTCGTCAATGTAGATAACTAAAAAGAACATGGTTAAAATTGAATATTTCATATTTTAAAATTATGTGCATGATGATAATTTATTTCCCAAGTGGAAATATAATTAGTATGGTGGTATGAGTATTGGTTATGCTTATCTAGATAAAGATACTGAAACATCATGTAAAAGGTGTGTGATGTTATTCTAGTATTGTTTATATTAAACATAAGAAGAATGATTTGATTGAGGTTTAGGATCTATAATACACGATTCATATTTTATATTATTTGAAATAGTTGTTAAGGTATAATTTAATGTAGGTTGAGTAATGGTTTAAGAATAAAATTAGATGAATAAAGTATTTATGTGTTAGAATTCAAAGATTTAGTTATATGAATCGTGAAATATAATGTATTTTTAGTATAAGTTTTAATTAAGGATTAAAAATGATATGTTTAATGGTGATGATGACTTAGAAAAGTGATATTTTGACTAAGGGAAGGTAACCCTTAAAGTTATCGAGATGTTGAGAAAATTATATTTAGCTTAGATAAAGAGAGGATTGATTTGGATAACTAAATTATATAGAACTGATTACCTTATATCTGATTATTGATTGGTTGAAAAATTGGTCTATACCATCAAGGATTAATTTTAAAACTTATTGTATTTAAAGAATATATCCATTAGTCAATGTAATAATGAATCTTTCTTGTTTTCGAAAATGATTTATGGTAAGTCAGGTTACTACCATTTTCAAGGGAATATACTATAAGAGTATTTACATGTTTGGAATGTGACAACCAAGAGTATCATTGTGATATATGAGGGATAAATGTTAATATGAATTAATTTAATTAATTCTAAAGATTTGTATTTTAATCCATTAGAAGTTTTATAAGTTTAACCATTTTTGGAAAGTTTAAATTAGACTTCGGATGAAGTCGATAAGATTAAAGTGTTATCTCACAACTTGAGGATTTATTCATATTAGATAAACTGATCTAACAACTTTTTTTAATGATAAATAATGAAAAATAGGAAGGAATATCATGGATCTCATGATTTCTTAGTAATTCATGAATGAAAAATTCACCTTTATTTTTAGAGAAAGAGGTTAAGTGGATCAAGGAACAACAAAGGGTGAGGTTGTCCAAAAATCATGTAAGTATGTCTTTTCATAATAATTATTAATCATTTAAAAAAAGTCTAGAAATAAAATGTTTCCCTAATACCATAATTGTTTTGAACTGGTGGCCTTTTAAATCATCATAGATTTATGACTTTGAGGTCCTCAACATTTCATTGATCATTCACTTATTTTTCATTGATGAAGTCAATCACTCCCTATAAATATTTACGTTTTCTTTCATGTAAAATCTTTACTCCCATTCTATTTTATCCTATGTGTAAACCTAGTTTTATGATATTGTCAGTGACCATTATGGTTCCAAATTTCCCTTTTTAATGGAAGTTTTAGTATTCATTTTTATGAAGTGGGTTTCTATGAATGAAACTTTTAAGTGTTAAACCTTTGATAACCTAGACTAATTTTAAGGTAGAAATTCAATTTAAGGGGGGGTATAATGTAACACCCCGATAATATTTGAAATATTTTTATTTAATTAATTTAACATTTTTGATATTTTTAATTTCATACAACACTTAAAATAGTTTAATTTATTTTAAAGAACATTGATTGTATTACGTTATACACAACACTAAGAAAATTGTGCACTACACGCAACATAAATTTTATATTTCTCTTTATTGAACATTGATTTTAGATTGCATTACAAACAACAATGACTTTCCTTGATGTGTGGTGTAACACGCATGGCCGAGGTTTACTGAAAAATAATATATTATTGAAATATTATTATTTAATATAATAAGATATAGCATAGAATTTTAAATTAGTGCTGATGAATAATATTAAATAATTGAGGAAAATATATGGTTTTCAAAAATATATTTTGAATTCAAAGGTCACCAATTAATTAGAAATGAGTATGAAAACTGATTGAATATAAAGGGAAATATTATCAAATATATGGTCACAAAGTTGTTTTACCATAATAAATTAAATTAATTATAATTATTGAGTTGTATTAATGTAATATATATTATATATATTCAATCAATTATTTTATATATTCATCCAATAGATTTTATAGACATAAGATAAGAACAAACTCAATTTTATTATCAGAACCTATATTTTTATAATGATAGTTTGACAACCTTTTAATAGAGAACCCATTTTAAATCCAAATTTTGGAACATTTATAGATTTAATATGTAAAATATTAATTTCATCATTGAAATATGAACATAAAAATCAGTTTATGATAATTTTTTGGTATTTTTCTATAAGTTTTTATTTTTTAACGAATAGTTAAAAATACAAAAAATTTATTCAAAAATATTTTTTCATGTAATTTATTTATGAGGATAAATTATATTTTAAATTTGTTTAAAAGTTTAATTGGATAATTATTTTATAAATTAATCCAATTAAAGTAATTTGAATCAATTTCACATTGAAATTTTGTATAAAAAACTTAGCAAACTTTGAGATATTTTTACTTTAAAAACTCAGAGTGTCGTCCTATCAGTGGGATTATTTTTAAATTAATTTATCCCACTTATATGATTATAAATTTAAAAAATAGATTCCAGATTTGGAATCATCATAATTTATAATTTATAATAAGGTCAATTTTTTTACCAAAAATATTAGTGAAAATGATTAAAATTAATTACAACGATTAAGAGAAAAACTAGGTTAACAAAGTACTAAACATTAAATTTAAGAATAAAAACAGCCCAGACACTTGTCTAACACCCATTGTATTGCCATGTTTCATCCATGAACCCTTAACTATTTAGTTTTGTTGGTTTGGTATGGATTTGTTTTAGGTAAAAATGTGGGTACACCTAAATTGTTTTCAAAAATTCCAAGTGTGTCCTTTCCCTTCCCTATAAAAGGCTACCACCTCTCCCTATTCCTCACACCTCTCAAACCACTTAGGTTTGGAAAAGATCTGCCCAATACACTTCCCAATATAACTATATTCTATCTTGAAGCCTGTAATTGGGAATAAATAAATCCAATGATTTCTTTTGGAACAAACCCAAAGGAGTTACCCAATTAAGAGGAATCTTGTACGAGTATGAAGAGAGTCAAGACACAAGGTAAGGGGATTACATCTCACTTTTTATTTTCCTAAGATATATTATTTATTCACCACCCATTCCTTTTTTAGAGTTTTTATCCTACCCATGAATTTTTTAAATGATTCTTATACTTATATTTATGGTTATTTACATATCCATTCTATGACCTTTATTTCATGGGGTTATATGATTCAAAAGTTACTAAATCGGTAAGATAGTTTTTTCTCAGTTTACCTTCTTTGATAAATATGTCATGTTATGAACCCATATTTTTATATTAGGTGTACATAATTATATTTAAATTTTATATCATGAATTTCCTTCCTTTCTTAATATTTTAAGATTCATGTAATTTCACTTTCTTACATGAGGAGTATGGTTCAATGTGACTAAGTAATAATAGTTTTTTGAAAAAATATCTTCCCTTTTAGAGATTATTGATGATTATAATTCCTTTATCAAAATATTATAATCCATATCTCATGAAAATTCTTTAATTTTAAACTTATATGGTTATTCATGATATATTCATGTATTGGTACCATTTTTTTACTCTTTGGTACATAAAATAGTTAAGAAAGTGTTTTTAATAAAACCCAAATTTACCCTCCTTCATTCATAAATTTATGTTCATTCAAACCCATGTTTTAATAAATTGTTTCCAAGAATATTATACTATTATATCATCATTAAAATACCTTTATATCCTTTTTTTCTTTTACCAATTTTTTAAAATAGAATCTTATTTTCACTTTTTGAACAATGCATTTTTTTAGCCTTTTTACTTGGTAAAAAGAATTTTCTTTTTACCACATATGACATGTTCATATTTACCCATTTTCATTTATGTGAAGCTTCCATTTAATGTTTAAAAGGTTAATTTTTAAGAAAGTGTTTTTAAAAGTAATTTTCAAAGAAATTATTTTCCAAAAAAAATCAAGGTTCTTTTAAAAGTTTTCACAAAAAATGGTTTTCATAATGTTTTCAAGACTTATTTATTAGTTTTCAAAGTGTTTTCAAATAAATGGTTTTCAAAACATTTTCAATCTTATTTATTATGTTTTGAAGGAAAAATTATTTCAAAAATTATTTCATTATTATTTAATATTGTTTCAAAGAAAATGGTTTTCAAAATGTTTTCAAGCATATTTTATAAGTTTTCAAGGAAAAATATTTTCAAAAAAAATTTATCATTATTTTATAAATATTCAAGCGAAAAGGTTTTCAAAATAATTTGGGGCTTTTAAAAAATGTTTTAAATTCATTTTTTAAGTAAATGGGTTTATATTGTTTTATGATTTAAAATTTCAAAGAAGAAAGGATATTTACATTAAAAATGTTTTCAAAATATATTTCCAAGTTATTTTTCATCTAAGAAGACGTCTGTTGATATTAATCATGATGTTATAGTAAATGATCCAGATGTACCATTCATATCCTTCCTTGAATAGTTTATGTTTCTATGGAATGATTCTTATTACACCCATTTAAATTCCATGTTATATATGATTTTAAAACTTTCTTCTTTTCACAAGTTATACTTTGATGAAATGATTATGAAACATTTCTCTTTTCCATAGACTATGATGTGATGAAATTTTAGTAACACCCATTTCATTTCATGGGTTATGGTATGATGTATATAAAACCCATCTCTTTATATGGTTGATGATATGATTAATGTTTTAATTGTCTTGTGGCAAATGTATGAAAGATTTTTTTATGAGATGGGTGAGACCTATATCTCCCTCCAATGCATTGGGTAACAATGTATGAATCATGAGTATAAATGTTATGAATGAAGCTAATTAGATGTTCACAATGTTATTCATGGACCTAGTTTATGTCTTTAAGTTTATGTGTAAACCTGATTACATGTTCACAATGTTATGAGTAAACCTCATTACGTGTTCATAATGTTATGCATGAACCTGATTACATGATCACAATGTTATGCAGGGACCTGGTTTCATGCCCATAATTTTATGTGTGAACCTGATTACATGTTCATAATGTTATACATGAACCTGGTTGCATGTTCACAACATTATGCATAGATGTGGTTCCATGTCCATAAGTCTATGAGAGGGCCTGATTTCTTGTCCTTAACTTAATGTGTGAACCTATTTCTACATATACATGTCCACGATTTTATACATTGATGTGTATGCCACAATTCTATATCTAATTCCAATTTTATGCTTTCATGTATTCTTCCTTGGGTTTCTTAATGATTCATGTCTTATTAACTGTCAATATTTATGTGATGATTTATTTTTATGATCTTTGATATGTGTGGTATGATCTTATAATGTTATGATCACATTCTCATGCTATTATTCTAATATTTATGTTTACATATCTCCATTTTTTACCCTTACTAATAATTTTAGTTCACCAATTTCTTATGTTTCCTTTCCCTAGGTTATGAAGAATGGTTTTAAGTATAATTACTAATAGGGAACACCTTTGTTAGAAACCTTTAAGATCATTCACCAAGTTAGATGATTTTGTTCACTTTTTCCAAAGAAATTGAACTATTTCAGTAATCAAGCATGTATTTTTGTAATGTGATGAATATTTATCTAAAATTATGTAATATCCATCTATTTTAACCTTAGGTCACTATAATTTTCGAATAAATAATTTTTCTAACCTTTTTACCATGTGAAAGGAATGAATTGTTAACTCGTATGACATGTATGGATTTACCTGCCATCGTTTCTTTGAAGCTTTATTTGCATGTTTAAAGGGTTAATTTTAAAGAAAATGTTTTTTAAATCTATTTTCAAAGAAATAGTTTTCAAATCATTTTCAAACATTGTTTATATGTTTTCGAAGTATTTTTCAAGGAATGTGGTTTTCAAAAGGTTTTTATGTTTATTTTATAAAATTTCAAGGAAAAACATTTTTCAAAAACAATTCAAGATCCTCTAAAAATTTTCAAAGGAACAAGGATTTAAAAATATTTTTAAATTTTCTTTTATAATTTTTTTAGTTTATTTTCATGAAAATGGTTTTCAAAGGGTTTACATTTTAAGAATCATTTTTCAATAGTGAAAGGATAATTTTCTCATGAAGTATTTTTAAAATATCATTCAGAATTATTTTCTATCAAAGATAACATTCATTGGTGTTAATCATGAATTTAGGGGGAAATTATTCAATATTTACATTCATATTCTTTCGCTAAATGGTTTATGTTTTAAGGCATGATTTTTATGAAATATGTTTCTCTTTCACAGGTTTTATGCTTTTGAAACACGCTTCTTTGCATGGGTAATGTCTATGTTAAAATGATTATGGAACCTATATTTTATCACAGGTTATGATATGATTACATTTTTATAGTTCCCATTTCATTTCATGGGTCATGATATGATTATTTATGATCTTGTGGTACTTGTATGTATGATTTCATTATGATATTGGTGGGACCTATATCTCCATTCAATGAATTGGGTAAATATTTATATATCATGAGATAGAAATGGCTAGAATGAGGAGTGAACTCAGTTCAATATTATAATGATGGTACGTGGAGTAAACTTGGTTTAGTAATAAATGGATAGAATGGGGAGTGAACCATGTTAAGTAAAGTAATTTTTCCACTAAGATAGTTTTGGTAGGGATTCCATGACTACTGTGGAAATCATTATATATGATTATATGCCATCAAAAATTACATGTGTTATTCCTATGTTATGATTTCATGGGTTATATTATTTATTTACTTATGATTCATGTCTTATGAACTGTTAATATTTATTCCATGATTCATTTTTTTCTTTGATATATAGGGAATGAACTTTAAAAAAATTTATTCGCGTTCTCATACTATTATGCTTAGGTTTATTCTTAAATGTCTCCCTTGCTTACCCTTACTAAGCATATGAGCTCACCCATTTTTTCCTTACCAGGGTTATGAAGATTTTTATTAAGGATTATTTGTCTAAGAAGGGTTTTATACATGAAGAACCTAGTGGGAGATAATGTAGCTCACCTATGTACCATTGTTTATGTTTCCAATTTTCGAAATAAAATAAACTAATACGGTCTTTGGGATTCTGTTTTTGTAATGTTTTAAGTATTCCAAAAATGTAATATAATTTTAATGTATTTCAGGACCGATTCATTATAGTTTGTATCAGAGTGAAGGTTTAGTCAACCATTGCAAACTTGGATGATAAAACCTTATTGATAACTCTAGTTGTATGTCTAAGGATAAGTCTAAGGATAATGAAAAGTATAGGAAAATGACATGGAAATCTATTAAAGGTTAGAGTGACTGGTTTCCTAGTAATAAATATCTATTTGGATACTACAAGTCGATGTGAATCTTGCACCGATATACCTAGGTGTAACAACTTTGATAACATTTCCTAGGCCTAACTTAGGGTAATCTGGTAGACGACAAGAGGAATTGTAACACAATTTGTTTGACACTCTCGGGGGATATGCTTTTGAAAATCACAAAATATTCTTGAAGAATTATGAATGATTTGAATAGAATATGACTATGAATAAACTAGGATAAACCTAAGGTTTGATATATTAAAATGTAGGTTTTATTATTTAGACATACTATAAGTAATGTTTCATTATTAGGTGGTTTTCTTCTATGATATGTGTTTCTCACCTTGTGATTTCTAGTTTTAGTCAATAGAGAGAACTATAAAGAAAATGGTAAACATTGATTTTTTATGATGTGGAATTTCTGCGTATTATATAAATATATTTCACTAGTGGAAATTTAATAAAGAGAATCAAGAAGTTGGTATGAGTATTGGTTATACTTCTGAAGATAAAGAGACTGTAAATAACATGTGAAAGGTATGATATGTTCTTCAAGTATTATTTAAATTAATTATAAGAAACATGATTATATTGAGGTTTAGGTACCTAAAATATGATTCATATTTAATATTATAAGAAAGAGGTATTAATGAGTGAGTTGATGAATCCTGAGTAATGGTTTAGGAATAAAATTTGATAAATTAAGTACTTATGTTTTGGAATTAAAAGATCATGTTATAAGAATCATGAAATATATAAGTATCTTAAGTATATGTTTTCATTAAGGAGTGGAAAGGATATTTTTAATTGTGATTAAGACTTATAAAAGTTATACTTTGATTAAGGAAAGAAAACCTTAAATGTGATCAATATTTTTAGAAAATTATGTTTCTCTTGGATGAATAGGAGATAGATTTTGATAAAGTAAATTGGATAACACTAATTATCCTCGACCATATTATTGATTGGTTTAAGAAGTGATTTATGTCATCATAGATGAATTTTAAAACTTTTTGGATTTAAGAAATTTATCCAACAATAATTGGAATAAGGGATCATTCATGTTTTCCAAAAGTATTTATGTTAATTTAGGTTATTATCATGTTTCAAGAGAATATATGATTAGGGTATTCAAATGTTTGGAAGGTGACAACCAATACATACTTTGTGATATATGGGGGATCAATGTTAAGATGATTTTGTGACTTTTTAATGTTTTTGATTTTCAACATTTGGAAGGGTTACAAGGTTAACGAGTTATGGAATGTTTTAGTTAAACTTCAGATGAAGTATTTATATAGTGAATTTGTATTGAAAACCTTAGTTAAAAGGCTATATAGTTATAAAAATTACTTCTAGGATGTGCATCATATTTATTTTGGAAAATATATTTGTATATAATTAGAAAATTACATTCTGTATGTGGGGCGCCAACCCATCAAGTCCTTCAAGGACAAGGGTCTTGAACCCATGAATGAAGTACGATAAGGGTTTGATGCCTACCACTAGCCTAGTTGATATCCTTGTTAATGTGTAATTTTTTAGTTTAAAAATTTATAAATAAATATCTTGTTTTTGATTGATGACCCAATCACACCCTAATATTTATGCTTTTCCTCCAAGTCCATGTTTTCACTTGCCACCAATTTTCTCCAACATGGTAACCTAGTTAAGAGTTACTTTGTGTAACCATTATGGTTCCAACATTATTTTTAAAGGATTTTTTAGTATTCATTTTTATTATGTGGGTTTCAATGATAGTAACTTTCAAGTATTAAACCTTTTATTTCCTAGATAAATTTCAAGGTAAAAATTAATTTTAAGGGGGGTAGAATGCAACACCCCAACAATTTTTGTTTTTTTCAAATTAATTTAATATTTTTCATATTTTTCATATTTTTCATTTCATGCAACAATGAAAATAGTTTTTATATATCAAAGAACAAATTTTGGCATGCATTGTATGAAATAAAAACTTAATTTTTCACTACATGAAATATAAAGGTTATATTTTACTATAAGAAACATTGATGTTAGCTTACGTTACACATAATACTGACTTTCCTCAGCGGCCTACGTAACATGCCAGATCGAGTGTTACTGAATAATAATATATTATTAAAATTTTTTATTTAATATAATAAAATATAACCTAGAAGTTAAATTATATTTTATTAATATTATTAACTAACATATTAAAATATGTGGTTTTCACAAAATATAATATGAATTAACTAGTTATAAGTTATATAGAAATAAATATAAAACCAAATTGAATATAAAGGGAGTATTTTTTATAGAAAACCATTATTATTCTCCCAAAAGTTTTTTTAATACTAATAAATTAAATTAATTAAAATTAGTATGTAATTTAAATTTAATATTTTTTGTTATATATCCATGTAAATATTTTTTATATTCATCCAATATATTTTATAGGCATAAGATAAGAATAAACCCAATTTAACACATAAAATCCAATATTTTTATTACAAAAATTTTACCACCTTTTAATGGAGAACCTATTTTAAATATAAATTTTTGAAATTTTATAAATATTATATGTAAAAATAAACTTTATATTTAAAATATAATAATAAAAATTAGGTAGGTGTGAATTTTTTGTATTTTTCTGTGAAATTTTGTTTTTTTAATGAATAGTTAAAAATACAGAATTTTAATTCGAAGCCCCTTTTTAAGGTAATTTATTTATATAGATAAATTATATTTTATGTTGGTTTTAAATTTTAATTAGATTATTTTTTTATCTATCAATTCATTTAAGGTCATTGTAATCAATTTCACTTTGAAATTGACTATAAAAACAAAGAATGTTTTTGAATGTTTTTAAATTAAAAACCTGCATTGTCATTCCATCTACAGGATTATATTTAAATTATTTTCATATAAATCTATGTTTTTAATATTATAAAATTAATTCCATATTTAGAGTCATAATAATTTATATTGTCTAATAATGTAAACATATATTTTGACCAAAAATATTGGTGAGAGTAATTAAAATTAATTACAACAATTAAGGTTAAATTATGCTTAATAAGTGACTAAACCATAGCCTTAAGGCCCAAAAATACCTATAAACATGTCTAAAATCCATTTTATTTCCATATTCAGACCATATATTCCCTTTTCCCTACTTTTTACCATTATTGGATCCAATTAAAATAAAAAATGTGGCTGGGGTTTCCCTTCGCCAAAATATTACAAGAGTGTCACTCCTCCATTATAAAAGTCCTCTTATCCTCCCACATACTAACACCACTCAAGACACTTTGGATTGAAAAACAATCTACCCAAAAATCTCCCCAACATCCCTCCCTTCCTCCTTAAATCTTCCCTTGTGCATAAATCCTTCCAAGGAATCACTTTAGTGCAAACTAAAAGAAGTTACCCGATTAAGAGGTAACACCCTCCCTCAAACTCCATTATTTTATTTTATTTATATACTTCCTAAAATATTCTTATTCCATGATTATATAAAAATACTAGTATCATAAATATACAATTATGTTATAATTCTATGGTTTTTACCTACACTTACACACACTTCCATTTGATGGCTATTGAACATTCAATTTACGTGTACAGCGAACTACCACCTCACTAAACGACGATTGTTCATTTTTCTTTTCCCACATTTCAAGGATGGTCATTATGATGGAAAAAATAGTTTTTATATTATATATATGATACATATAATTTCTTTGTGCTTATTTAATTCTTTTATGAAAAAATCATTTATTCTTTCCACTATGTGTAAACACGATAACATCACTTATGGAAGTGTGGACTACCGCCCCCTCAAAGTGATGTGATTCATTCATACAATACATAGAATGTATAAAGAAAAGTTCTAATTAAAAATATGTGAAATAAAAAATATATATATAATATTAATTAAACAATTAACTTTCTATAAATATAATATATACCATTTTATTTATTACCCATTCACACACTTAAAAAGTGATAACGTCGTTCGTGGACGTGTGGACTACTGCCTCCACGACATGGTGAGATTCCTTTTACATCATAATAATTCTATATATAAGTATATATTATTAAATAATATCTTATTTATTATATAATTACCCTTATTAAAAGATTAATTTTACTTACCTTATTTCCATAACGATCATTGAGAAATGGGAATGTTACTTGTGTGTATATATGACCTAATATCTCCATGATTGTAACGTTGATTCATTTTTCACAATCATATTTAATTATTTATTTTAAAATTATAATTAATTTATAAATATGAAAATTATTTTATGATTATTATTCTATATATTTTTATATAATCAACCAACCAAATTCATTTTTAACACCTGAACTGAATTTGGTCAAAACACTGAACTAAAAATTAATTGTTTATGTATTTATATACAACATGGTAATAAGTGAATTAAAAGTAATAATAAAAAATAAAAAATTTATTAATAAATTAATTAATTAACATAATTTTATTATTCAGTAATATAATGACACTGGAGACAAGTCAAACTCAAGGAAGGGAATTTCATCTCACTCTTTATTTTCGTGAGATACATGCCTTATTCACCGCTCACTTATTTTGTGTGGGGTATATACTACCCATGGATGTATTGTATGCATATTATAATTAAATATATTGTTATTCACATAACAATTTTATGGTCTTTATTTCATGGGGTTTATGTTTCAAAAGTTACCAAATTGGTAAAATAATTTTATCTCAATTTGCCTTTTTTGAGACACATGCCATGTTATAAACCAATATTTTTTATAATGTGTATATACTACCTTTGAAATGTTATATCATGAATATACTTATTTTAATTTTAATTTAATCTCCATGTAATTTAATTTTCCTACATATGGAGTATTATTCAAAGTTACCATGTGGTAAGAGTTTATTGAAACAATCTCACAGTTTATCGAGATTATTTATAATCACATTTTTATTGATGAAATAATATGATCCATCTCTCAACAAAACTCATGAATTTTATTCTCCTATGGTTATTCTTGATTTCTCCATGTACTATTAACATTTTTTCACTCTTTGGTACTTAATATAATTAATATTTTTAAAAGAAAATATGACCTTACCTCTCTCTTCAGTCGTAAATCTGTGTTCTTTCAAAACAATGCTTTCCAAAAATGGATTCTAAGAATATTATATTAATATATTTTGACCATTAAAAGAAAATTTTACATTTTTTGTATTTTGCCAATATTTTCAAAGGAATATTTTTTATCACTTTATGAACAAGGTATTTTTCTAACTTTTTTATCATATGAAAGGAATATTCTTTTTAAATTATACAAAATGTATGGATTTACCCGCTATCATTTAATTAAAGCTATTTTCTATGTTTAAAAGGTTAATTTTTATGATTTTTTTTAAATGAGCTTTTCAAATAAATGGTTTTCAAATTTTTTTCAATATTTCTTTATAATTTTTCAAAGTATATTTCATGGAAAGTGGTTTTAAAATTGTTTCCATGATTTTTTATATATTTTCATGGAAAAATGGTTTTCAGAAGGGTTTTAATCACCTATACATGTTTTCAAAGGAAAGGGGATTTAAAAAAAATCAATGGTTACTTTAAAATTTTTTTAGTTTGTTTTAATGAAAATGGTTTTCAAAAGGTTTTAAATTTTAAGAATCATTTTTTAAAAGTGAAAGGATAATTTCCTCATGATGTGTTTTTAAAAGATCTTTCAAAATTATTTCCCATCTAATATAGCATATATTGGTGTTACACATGCCTTTATGGGGAAATTATTCATTGTTTCCATTCATATTATTTCTCTAAATGGTTTATTTTTTATGGAATGATGTTTATGAAATCCATTTCTATTTCATGGGTTATATGCTTATGAAACCCACTTCTTTTAAAGTGTTATGTTTGTGATAAAATGATTATGAAAACTATCTTTTTCCATAGGTGATGATATGATTACATTTTTTTTAATACCCATTTCATTTAATGGGTTATGATTTGATTATTTATGATCTTATAGTACATGTATATATGATTTTGTTATGAGATGGATGGGACCTATATCTTCAACTAATTCTTTGGGTAAAGATTTGTATCTCATGAGATAAACACAGCTAGAATGAAAAGTGAACTCAGTTCAGTATTACAATGCTAGAATGAGGAGTGAACTCTTTTTAGTAATATAGGACTAGAACAGGGAGTGAACCTAGTTTAGTAGAGGAATTTATCCACTAATATTTCCTTGGCAGTGATTACCTGACTACTATAAAAATAATTATATATGCTTATGTTTCTTACACAATTCCATGTGTTATTCCTATGTTATGGATTATGTTATCTATTTCCTTATGATTCATGTCTTATAAACTATCAAAATTTATGCCATTATTCATATATATGATCTTGGATATGTAGGGTATGATCTTAAAATGTTTTGATCATGTTCTTATACTCTTATTCTCATGTTTATACTTATAGGTCTCCCTTGTTTACCCTTAGTTGGAATCTAATCCCAAGCATTTTTATATTTCCTTCCCTAGGTTATGAAGATATGCATCGAGTATGATTTGTCTAATAAGGGTTATAGTCATGAAGAACCTAGTTGGAGATAATGTAGCTCATTTATGTACCAGTTTTTATGTTTCAATGTTTCCAAAGGCACTAATTTAATGTGGTCTTTGGGTGTCTTTTTTTGTAATGTTTTAAGTATTTCACAAATGTGATGTAAAGTTAATGTATGTCAAGACTGGGTCATTGTAGTTGGTATCGCAGTGAAGATTTAGTTAACCTTTGTAAACTAGGATGATAAAACCTTAGTCACAACTCTAGGGGCTTTTCTAAGGATATGTCTAAGGATAAGGAATAGTATAGGAAAATGACCTAGCATTTTGGTAAAGGATATAGTGAGTGGTTTCCTAGAAATACTTATCTATTTGGATACTACAATTGTATGTTGATCTCATATAGATGTACATAGGGGTAAAAAATCTTTCAATATGCCTTAAGAATAACTTGGGGTAATTTGGTACATGACAACAGGTCTTGCTACACACCTGGTTTGACACTCCCAGGGGATATGATTTGGAAATTCACAAACTCTTTACAAACCATTATTAAGGATTTGAATAGAAGATGACTATGAATAACATAGGATATATCTAAGGTTTCATTGATTAAGAGTTAGGCGTCATGATTTATACATCTTATAAGTAATTTTTCATGATTATGTGGTTTTATTCTATAATATTTGTTTTTCACCCCGTTATTTCTAGTTTTAGTCAATGGAGAGAACTAAAAGAAACATGATTAACATTGAATTTTTCATATGTTTAAAGTATGGGAATTATGAAAATTGATTTCATAATTGAAAATATAATAAAAAGAATTAGGAAGGTGGTATGTGTATTGGTTATACTTCTGAAGATAAAGAGATTGCAAACGACATATGAAAGGTATGTGATGATCTTCCAGTATTGTTTACATTAATCATAAGAAGCATTCATAGATTGTGTTTTAGTAATTTAAATAAATGGTTCATATTTCAGATTCTAGGAATTTATTATTAAGGAATAAGTTGATGAATCATGAATAATGGTTTAAGAATAAAGTTGGATGAATAAATTACTTATGTTTTGGAATTCAAATATTATGTAATATGAATCTTGATATATACAAGTATCTTCAGTATAATTTTTCATTAAAGATTAAAAAGGATATGTTTAATAGTGATTAAGACATAAAAATTATATTTTGGTTAAGGGAAGTTAACCCTTCATGTGTTCATGATGTTGAGAAAACTGTGTTTCTCTTGGATAAAAAGATGATTGATTTGGATAAAGTAAATTGGATTGTACTGATTATCCTAGATCTTATTATAGATTGGTTGAAGAAGTGGTCTATGTCATCAGTGATGAAGTTTAAAACTTCTTCAATTTAAGGAATATATCTACAAACCATTAGAATAAGAAATATTGTATATTTTCCCAAAGTATGTATGGTAATTCAGGTTATTACCATGTTTTAAGAGAATATATGATGAGGGTATTCACATGTTTGGAAGGTGACAACCAAGTACTACTTTGTGATATATAGGGGATAAATGTTAATCTAATTTTGTGACTTTCTAGTGTTTTTTATTCTCAAATTTTAGAAGGTATATAAGGTTAACAAGTTATGGAATGTTTTAGTTAAACATCAGATGAAGTATTTATATAGTGATTTTTTATTGAAAAACATAGTTAAAAGGCTACATTGTGATTAAACTTATTTCATGGATGTCCATAATATTTATTTTATAGATTATATTAATTTGGTATTTGAAAATTAAATCTTGTATGTAGAGAGACAACCCATAAAGTCTGGAAAGTTTTCAGGTCTTGAACCTACGATCAAAGAACGATAAGGGTTTCAGGCCTACCATTGGCCTACTCTATGTCCTAGTTAATGTGTAATTTTTTTAGTTAAAAATTTGATGGATAAATATATTGTTTTTTATTTATGAAATCAATCACTCTATAATATTTATGTTTTTCCTCTAGGTCTATGTTTTCACTTTCCACCAATTTTCTCATCTATGGTAACCTAGTTAGTATTTACTTTGTGTAACTTTTATGGTTCCAACATTCTATTTAAAAGAAGTTTTAGTATTCATTTTTAAAATGTGGGTATCTATTAATTTAACTTTAAAGTATTAAAAATTTGATAACCCAGATGAATTTTGATGGAGAAATTTATTTTCAGGGGCGGGGGTGGTTGGGTAGAATGTAACACAACTAGATTTTGGGAATTTATTTTTGAATTATTTTAATATTTTATATATTTTTCATTTCATGCAACAATGATAATATTTTTTATATATCAAAGCACTAATATTGGATTTAATTATATGAAATACCAAGTTAATCATGGACTACACATAATATAAAGTTTATCTTTCACTATACAGAAAACTAAGGTTATCTTACATTACACGCAAGGCCGAGTGTCATAGAATAATAATATATTATTAAAAAATTTATTATTTAATATAATAATATATAACCTAGTGTTAAATTAGATTTTACGAATATTATTAAATAAAATATAAAAATATTTTTCTTTCAAAAAAATATAAAATGAATTAATTAGTTACAAATTATTTATAAATGAATATAATAACTAATTGAATATAATGTGAGTATATTTATAGAAAACTATTAATTTGAACACAATGTTTTTTTAATACTAATAAATTAAATTAATTAAAATTATTAAGTAATTTTATTTAATATATATGTTATATATCTAGGTAAATATTTTTTATAATCATAGAATAGATTTTATAGCCAAAATATTTGAAAAAACCCAATTTTACACATAAACCCCACTATTTGTATTAAGGAAATTTTACAAAATTTTAATGGAAAACATGTTTTAAATATAACTTTTTAAACTTTTGTAAATGATATATGTCCAAATTAACATCATATTTGAAATATAATCATAAAAATTAGGTTAGTGTGAATTTTTGATATTTTTATGTGAAGTTTTATGTTTACTGAATAGTTAAAAATACTAAATTTTAATTTAAAACTTATTTTTCATATTATTTATTTATATAGTTAAACAATTTTTTAAGTTGGTTTTAAAGTTTAATTATATTAATTTTTTATCAATCAATACAATTTATTTCATTTGAATCAATTTCACTTTGAAATTGACTATAAAAACATAAAAAACTTTTGAATGTTTTTACTTCAAAAACTCACATTGTCGTTCCATCTACGGGGTTATATTTAAATTAATTTATGCCACTTCTGTGTTTGGAATTTGAAAAAATGGATCCAATATTTAGAATCCGAATAATTTATAATGTCGAATAAGTTCAAATTAGTTTTTGACAAAAACGATTGGTAAAAGTAATTAAAATTAATTACAATGATTAAAGTTAAATTAATCTTAATAATTCACTAAACCATATCATTATGTCCCAAATAATTCTACTAACTTTTTAAAAATCCATTTTCTATCCATATTTAGATCTTATCCTCCCTTTAATAGTCTTTGGACAATTATTGGATCCACGATCAATAAAAAAACATGGGTGGGGTTTCCATTTTCCAAAATATTACAAGAGTGTCACTCCTCCATTATAAAAAGTCATCCTCTTATATCACTTCTTCACACCTCTCAAGACACTTTTGATTGAAAAAAATACTTCCAAATAGATCCCAAAATTTCCTCCCTTCCTTATTGAACCCTACCTTGGTTATAAATACTTCCAAGGAAGCCCTTTGGTGAAAACCAATAAGAGTTAGCCGATTAAGAGGTAACACCCTCCCTTAAAATCCTATATTTTATTTTATTTCTCCACTCCCTAAAATATAATTATTACATGCTTGTATAAAAAAAATATCCTCAATATAATAGTATTTTTTCTATGGTTTCTACTTACACTCACACACACTTCCATCTAATGGGTAACAAACATACTGTTTACGTGTATGGTGAACTACCACCGTAATGAACGATGATTGTTCATTTTTACCTTTCCCAATATTAAAGTTTGGTAATTACAATGAAAAATATATTTATATATGATATATATAATTTATTTATTCTTATTTAATTATTTTATTTACAATTCCTTTATTCTTTATACAATGTGTAAACACGATAACATAATTGGTGGAAGTGTGACTATCACCCCCTCAAAGTGATGTGATTCATTAACACAATACATAGAATGTATAAAGGAAGGTTTCAATTAAACATATGTGACATGAAAAAAATATATATGATATTAATGAAATAATTACCTTTTTAAAATATAATATATACCATTTTATTATTACCCTTTCACATACTTAATAAGTGACAAAGTCTTTCGTGGAAAAGTGGACTACCGCCTCCTTGACACAATGTGAATACTTTTTCATCACTTAAATTATATATATAATTATATATGAATAAATAATATGTTATTTATTATATAATGATCAATATGGAAAGATTAATCTTACTTACCTTCTTTCCATAATGATAATTGAAAAATAGGAATGTTACACATGCATATATATGGCCTACCATATTAATGATTGTAATGTTGACTCATTAATCACAAAAAATATATTTAATTATTAGTTTTAAAAATATAATTAATATATAAATATGGTAATTATAAAATGATTATTTTTTGTAGTTTTTTATATAATTGACCATCCAATGTCATTTTTAACACATGAACCAATTTTGGTCAAAACACCAAACATAAAATTAATTGTTTAAGTAGATATATACAAGATGGTAATAAGTGAATTTAAAGTAATAATCAACTTGAAAATGGTTATTACGAATTTAATTAATTAACATATGTTTATTATTTAGTAATATAAATACACGTGAGATAATTCGGACTCAGGGTAAGGGAATTTCTTCTCACCCTTTATTTCTGTGAGATACGTGCCTTATTCACCATTCACTTATTTTATGTGTTGTCTATAATACCCATGAATGTATTTTATGCCTATTATACTTAAATATATGTTTATTAACATAACCATTTTTTGATATTTCTAATATGGGGTTTATTTTTCAAAATTCACCAAATCGGTAATGTAGTTTTGTCTCAATTTTACTTATTTGAGATACATTCCATGTTATACACCTACAATTTTATATAAGGTGTATAAAATGACATCAAAATGTTTTATCATGAATCCATTTATATTCATTATATTTTAAGATCCATTTAATTTCATTTTATTACATGGTTTGTATGATTAAAATTTATCATGTGGTAAGAGTTTATTGAAATAATCTCATTGCATATCATGATTGTTTATGATCACAATTTTATTAATGAAATAATATGATCAATATTTCAAGAAAACTCATGAATTTTATTCTCCTCAGGTTAATCTTGATGTATTCATGTATTATTACCATTTTTCACTCTTTGTTACTTAGTATAATTATGAAAATGTTTTTTATGAAAATATGACCTTACCTATATCTTCGGTTGAAAATATGTATTCTTTAAAAACCATGCATTCCTTAACGAGATTCGAAGAATATTATAATTATAACCTATGATCATTAAAATAAATTTTTACCCTTTTTTTCTTTTAGCAATGTTTAAAAAGAAATATTCTTGTTGATTTATGAACAAAGGATTTTTCTAACCTTTTTACCATGAAAAAAGAATATTCTTTTTAACTTATATGAAATATACTTATTTACCCTCCATTATTTCTTTGAATATTCCAATGTATGTTTAAAAGGTTAATTTTGAAGAGTATATTTGTAGAATATATTTTCAAATAAATGGTTTTCAAATAATTTTCAAGATTCATTTATAATTTTTGAAATTATTTTTCAAGGAAAATTGTTTTCAAAAGGTGTTTATGCTTATTTTATAAGATTTCATGAAAAAATAGTTTTCAAAAGATTTTCAAGATTCTATAAAAGTTTGAAAAAGGGGAAAGACTTTAAAAAAATTCAATGCTTCCTTTATAAGTTTTTGAGTTTGTTTTTAAGAAAATGGTTTTCAAATGGTTTTACATTTTAAGAATCATTTTTCAAAGGTGAAAGGATAATTTCATCATGAAGTGTTTTTAAAATATATTTCAAAATTATTTTCTATATGAGATAACATATGTAGTTGTTACTCATTCTTTTATGGGGAAAGAATTTAGGGTTTCCATCCATATTATTTATAGAAATGGTTTTTGTTTTAGGGAATGATATTTACAAAATCTTTTTCTCTTTCATGAGTTATATGCTTATAAAAACCTGCTTCTTTTCATGGGTTATGATTATGAAAAAATGTTTATGAAACCTATATTTTTTCACATGTTATGACATGATTACATGTTTATAATACCAATTTCATTTCTTTGGTTATGATATGATTATTTATAATCTTTTGGAACATGTATGTATGGTTTCATTATGAGAAAGGTGGGACTCATATCTCCCTCTAATGAATTGGGTACATATCTATATCCCATGAGATAGACATGGATGGAATAAAGAGTGAAATTAACTTAGTATTATAAGGCTGGTGATTATCCAATAAAAACACATATTTTGATTACATTTTCAGGGTATTAAATGTTCATTTTTGATCTTATGGGCCTTGGTTAGTGGATTTTAATTTTGAACATCCATTCTCACCATTTGTGCACTTCATGCCTAATATGCACCAATTTAGTCCCAATGTTTCATCTTATTTTAAGGAATGTAATTATCTATATTTTAAGTTGATATTTTTTAAAATGGATCTTAACTTCAATTTAAACATTTTTCATTCAGGTATCAATGGATGATTCATAAATTATGATGGAGATATTTGGAAATGAAAGAAAACAATTCTGGAGAAGGCAGATTGGATATCATCCCACTTATGGGAATGTGGGTCACACAATACAGGCCCAATGAAGCCCAAAATTCATGGGAGGATATAAGACTAATAGAGGAACAAATATTCCTTCTGGATCCAGTGCTAATTCTTCCTTAATGGTGGTTATTAAGGCGTCCCAATTTGGAAGTTCAATTCTGGGCCAGATTCTGCGGCCCAAAAAAACATCCCACTATTTCAATCATATATCCCTAACCACAAAGTATTTTGGGATAACATTTTATAGTATATTAGGGAACATCCGGGGGATAATTTAAGTCTTCTATGGCCCACTCCAATTTTTCCTTCTAGATGGTTCTTTCGGCGATTCTGTTCGGTGTAGAAAGCTGGCTCCCACTTCGAGGAAAGAGTTGAAATGTCTCTTATGCATTAAATGTCCACCCAACTTTCTCCAACAAAATTAATTAAATGAACATGGGATTATGGGAGATTGTCCAAAGGCTTCCAAAATTCGTATTTAAGGCAGTATGGATGGATTATTTGAGCATCTTGGTGCTTTATTTTTGTTGTAGTGTTATTATGCCAATTTTCCTTTGTAATGTTCTTCCTTCTCATGTAAGTTGTTTGAATCACGTTAGTCTTGAATAAAAGTTCTTCTTCTTCTATTGTTATGTTCTTCTCCTTATCACCTTGATACCTTTTCCTCAAGTTGTGAATTTATTCACACCAAACCATGTGATTTTGTTCACACAACGGTGGAGTGATCGTTATTTTTGTTGTTTTTACTTCTTCAATTCCACCCTCGTAAGTCTACTTTCTGCTTCCATTGAGAACTTGTCATCAATGGAGGGGTAGCTCTTGTATGGTTTGATCCAAGGGAGTAGCAAGGGGCTGGATTGAATGTTATTTCTCACGTCCTAAATGTTATTAATTTCTTTTAATTGAGTTTCTTTCATTCAATGATTTTTATTCTTCCTCTTCCTTATTGAATTTATTCACCCCAATTTCATGTGAAAATTACATCCTTTAACATAGAGTGCTCATGAAAATGGTCCTACAAGTGTATAGGTTATTATCATGTGTTTTTAAGGTGTTTAATCAGTAAGTGATGAGGTTAGTTTGAATTCATTTCATGAATCCTTCTCGAGTTAATGAAATTAAAATCGTAAAAAAAAAGAATTCATTCAATCCACCCCGAGCAATAACCTAGGATCAACTCATTTTCTCATAATTTGAATTCACATAGATATTTTAGTGCTCTTTCAAAACCATCTAAAATCAACCCAAGTTGTCCACTTCATAGCCAAAAATCCATCTCTTTTTATTGAGTGTCGAAAGGTTCTTCTTAGGTCTCTGAGGATTTAACAACCCAAGCTACAATACAAGCGACCTCTTGACCCTTAAAACTTGGGTAAATTTGGGCGAAACCATATTTTGGCGCCATTGTCAGGGACCAAGTAAGTTCCTTAGACAAAAACTCTCTTTCCTCACCCCCATTCTTCTATTCTCACCCAAGAACTCTTATCATTTCCCTATCTCATTTTTTTGGCGCATGTCCGCCTTCACCCGCGATAACTAAAACAGACTAGTTAGGGTGGAAAGTCCTAGGATAGGGAAGTCAAGTACACCATCGGATCCTAATATTCCTAATACCCCAGAGTTAAATATTGAGTCAATTTCAATGGATGTTCTTCAAAGAAACCAACTCATAAACCTGGGCGGGAACCAAAATGGAAATCCAAATGAGGCAGCCACAAATTTGGGGAATGTAGTCGATCAAACCATGAATGACTACCTTACACCTACCTGGACCAATGCACCCTCTTGAATTAGGCATGCTACCCTAAGAGATGCCCACTATGTCTTTAAACCTCATGTCTTAAACCACCTTCTAAATTTCCGTGGGATGGAGTCAGAAATGCCTTACCTTCATGTCAATGAGTTCAGTGACATTGTTGAAACCATGTGCTCACCACATCAACTTGAGTCAGCTTAGATGAGGCTCTTTCCTTTCTCACTTAAGGATCGAGCAAAGAACTGGTTAAATAATCTGATACCTTTATCAATCCACACTTGGAACCAACTGCAAAGAGAATTATACAAGAAATACTTTCTCCACCACAAAACAATTGCACTTAAAAAGAGTATCCAATTTTTTTTTAAAAGAGGGAGTGTCATTCTATGAAACATGGGAGAGTTTCAAAGACACCCTAAACATGGTTCCACACCATGGTTTTTCTATTCCTGAACAATTAAGAATTTTCTATGAAGGTTTGGGCCCAGGGAACAAACAATTAATTGACATGATGTGTAATGGGACCTTTAAAAACAAATCCCCAAATAATGCTTACGAGTATCTAGAAATCCTTGCTGAACAAAACCCAACATGGGGAACATCACCTTATTCTGAAATGCCTCAAAGAACTGTTGGAATGCATACACTTAGAGAAGAGGAAAGCCTTAGGGAGAAACTTACAGTACTCTCTAGGAAGGTTGAAGATATAGACAATAGGAAAATCAATGAAATCCAAACTGTAGACCCTGTTTGAACAATCTGTGATAAACATGACCACAAAATAGACAACTGCCCAACCATTCCATCCATCAAGGATGATCTTTTAGGAGGACTACCTGCTGAATTCAATGCCCTAAACTTTCAAAAGCCTCAATACCCAAACACATTCATCCCAAGTTATAATGACCACCCATGATTCTGATGGAAAGATAACCAACAACCTAGCCAACCACAAGGACCAAACCCCTACCCTACACAAAATTTTCAAAACCATAACCAATTCAAACCACAAATATTCCAATACCAACATCCTCCAGTCCAATACCAACAACTCATCCCACAACCGAAGTATCCCCCTGGGATAACCCAACCAAGACAAACCCCTTCCCAATATGTCCCTCTCCCAATCCTTGAACAACTGTGCAAACAAATGGAAAGGATGAACTCAGAAGTCTCTTCCCTTAAACAAGAACTTCAAACCATCAAAATTGGAAAGGAAACCATTCCTACACAAGACATTCCACAAAAAACATCAAGGGGGGAGACAAGTTGCACTCAAACAGCTCATGAACAACTAAAGGTTGTGACAGTTTTGAGAAGTGGGAAATCAATTGAGAAAAATGAACAAATAGTTCAAAAACCACCTGAAGATTCAAACTCTAATGAAAATTCAAATGAAACACATGAACAAACTGAAAATACTAATAAAAATATGAAAGAAACAGCTCTTCAAAAAACAACCCCACAACCTGCCCCATTTCCTCAACGCATGAGGGGGAAAACCAAGACTGAATCGAGTGAAACATTGAGGGAAATATTCTCACAAGTCTAGTTGAACATTCCACTCCTCGATGCCATTCAAACCATTCCTGCATACTCAAAATACCTTAAGGACTTCTGCACATTTAAATGGAAATTCTCACATAAGAACCAAGTCCTTCTGGCAGCAAATGTTAGCACAACAATCCAAGGAACCCTTCCTCCAAAGATGAAAGACCCAGGATGCCCTTACATAAATTTTGAACTAGGAGAGAACAAAGTTTTCAAAGCCTTGTGTGATCTAGGAGCCAGTGTGAACCTCATTCCTTATGCTATGTATTGTCATTTAGGGCTCGAAGAACTCCAACCCACATCTGTCACTCTTCAACTTGCTGATCATAGTATTCGAGTTCCAAAGGGGATCTTAAAGGATGTTTTGGTTAAAGTTGAAAATTTCATTTACCCAGCTGACTTCATTGTTCTAAACAATCACCCAAGCTTAGTTCCTAGGGAGAAAACCCCAATCATCCTTATTCGTCCCTTCCTTGCTACAATCAACTCTATTATCCGAGTCTAAAATGGGAACATGACCATCACCTTTGGAAACATGAGTCTAGACTTGAACATATACAATGAAAATTCTCAAATTGGGGATGATTAAGAGATCCATGAGGTTAATTGGATAGGTAGTGTTGATAGTGAACTCAAGGAACATCAGGGAATTACTGAAGGTTGTTTAAGTCAAGAAGAGATTGATTTTCTTTGTTCACATGAGGTAAATTTGTCTCCTTGGATTGAATCTCTTTCAGATAGCTCTATTGATGATTTTCTGGAATCACCAATCAACGATACCATGGGTGAAATCAATAACATCGAGTCCATACCCATTCATGAAACTACTCTAGATAATTTAGTGGATGAAATTTTTTTTACAAGGAACCAATTTTGTCAAGAAATCTGAACCAAGAAACTAAGTTCAATACAAAGTCTCATCCTTTCTTGGAAATTGATAACCACTCTGATCTTGAATTTAAGGTTTTACCTTCATCACTCAAGTATGCATTCTTAGGGGAAAATCAATCCTTTCATGTTGTCATTTCTTCCTCTCTTGAAGCCAATCATGAGAGGATGATTCTAGATGTCCTTAGGAGACAGAAGAAAGCCATTGGATAGACCCTATCTGATATTCCTGGGATTAGCCCACTTATCGGGACTCATAGAATTGTTCTAGAATTTGATTCAAAGCCATGTCATCAACATCAGCAGCGACTCAATCCTAATCTCATGGAAGTAGTGAGAAAAGAACTTTTGAAATTGTTAAAAGCTGGTATCATCTATCCTATAGCTTACAGTGAGTGGGTTAGCCCAATCCATGTGGTTCCAAAGAAGACTGGAATCACAGTAATAACCAATAATGATGGAGAGATTCTTCCAGAAAAGGGTTAGTAGTGGATGGAGAGTCTGTATTGACTATAGGAATCTCAACTCGTGTACCAAGAAATACCATTTCCCCTTTCACTTTATTGATCAAGTCCTCGAGCGAGTGGCGGGTCATCAATTCTATTGCTTCCTAGATGGATTCTCAGGGTATAATCAAATCTAATTCTCCTTAGAGGATCAAATAAAAACAACCATCACCTGTCCATTCGGCACTTTTTCCTTCAAGCGCATGCCCTCTGGGTTATGTAATTCCCCTGGTACCTTCCAGCGGTGCATGATGGGAATCTTCTCGGACATGGTGGGGGATTTTTTAGAGGTCTTCATGGATGATTTCTCTATCATTGGGGATAATTTTGAGGGATGCCTTCTAAATGTTGAAAAGGTTTTTTCAAGGTGTGAGGATTAGAATATCATACTAAATTGGGAAAAATTCCATTTCATGGTAAGGTAAGGACATGTTCTAGGTCATCTGGTATCTGGTAGAGGTATTAAAGTTGATAAAGATAAGGTTGACATCATTTTTCACCTTCCCTCTCCTAAAACTATTAAGGAAGTGAGGTCCTTCTTAGGACATGTTGGCTTTTATAGAAGGTTCATTAGGAATTTCAGCTCTATTTCTCGACCACTTTGTGCTCTATTGGTAAAAGATGCTCCATTTTTTTGGACAGAAATTTGTGAGGAATCATTCTCTACACTCAAGTCAACTCTTATATCTCCACCTATCATGAAATATCCAAATTGGAAACTTCCTTTTGAGCTCATGTGTGATGCAAGTGACTTCGCTGTAGGGGAAGTCTTAGGACAACGGTGTGAAAAAACTCCATGTGTCATTTCTTATGCAAGCAAATATTTAAATGATGCACAAATAAACTACACCACCACTGAGAAAGAGCTGCTTGCTGTTGTCTTTTCCTTAGATAAATTCAGGTCTTATCTCTTAGGATCGCCCATCATTGTCTTCACTGACCATTCATCCCTAAAATACCTTTTCCAAAAACAAGATTCCAAGGCTAGTTGATTAAGTGGGTCCTTCTTCTTCAAGAGTTCTATTTAACCATTAAGGATAAAAAGGGTGTTGAAAATATTGTAGCTGGTCACCTCTCTAGGATGGAATTCAAAGACAACTCACACCACCTCTCTATGTCTGTTTCATTTCCCGATGAGCACCTCTATTCAGTGAGTGATTTCCCTTGGTATGCTGACATAACAAACCATTTTGTGATGGGTGACATTCCAAAATTCCTGGGGACTCAAGCTAAGAGGAAATTCTTTTCTGATTTCAAACACTATGTGTTTGATGATCCTTACATCTTTAAGTTCCGTCCTGATCAAATCATCAGGAGATGTGTTCCCGAGTCTGAACAAGAGTCCATTCTAAAATTTTGTCATGGAGAGGCATGTGGAGGCCACTTTTCTACAAATAAAACCATTGCAAAGGTCCTCCAAAGTGGTTTCTACTGGCCGAACCTCACTAAGGATTCCTTCGAATTCTGTAAAAGTTGTCCTTAGTGTCAGCAATTAGGATCCAGTTCCAAAAGGAATCAAATGCCCCTCACTCCCATTCTGGTTGTTGAAATCTTTGATTGTTGGGGAATTGATTTCATTGGACCCTTTCCAAACTCTTAGGGATACCTCTACATCCTCTTAGCTGTTGATTATGTCTCAAAATTGGTTGAAGCCATTCCCACCAAGACTAATGATCATCAAGTTGTGATCTGATTCCTAAAAGAGCATATCTTTTCTATATTTGGAGTTCTGAGGGCTTTAATCAGTGATCGTGGAACCCATTTCTATAATCTCCCATTCTCTTCACTCATGTCTAAGTATGGAATTTCTCATAAAGTCTCCACTGCGTACCATCCTCAACACAATGGTCAAGATGAGTTAGCAAATAGGGAGATTAAGAAAATTCTTGAGAAAACTATCAACCCCTCAAGGAAATATTGGTATGAGAAACTCTTGGATGCTCTTTGGGCATATCATACATCATTAAAAACTATCCTAGTAATGTCACCATATAGGTTGGTTTATGGAAAAGCATGTCATTTACCTGTTGAAATTGAGTATAAGGCATTTTGGGCAATCAAAAAAATGAATTTCGACATTTCTTTAGCTGAAGAAAAGAGGAAAGTAGATCTTAATGAACTTGAGGAACTTAGGATGGAGGCGTATGAAAATTCAAGGATAAATAAAGCTAGATTTCAAGCCTACCAATCTAGGAATGTCAAAGTCAAACAATTTGAACTGGGAAAACATGTGCTCTTGTATAGTTCAAAACATCATTTACACCCGGGAAAGTTAAGGTCTAGATGGTCAGGTCCTTTCATAGTGTATCATGTGTACCCCCATGGGGCAGTAGAGATTTAGGATCCCACAAGTGGTAAAAAATTTAAGGTCAATGGTCATAGGTTAAAACCATTCATTGAATCATTCAAAAAACAGGAAATAGAGGTAGAGTTAATAGAGAAAACCTATGAACCAGGAAAAAATTGATAGATTTAGGATCCATGTCTAGCTAACGACATTAAACAAAAGCGTTGCACGGGAGGCAACCTGTGATTTTCATGTTTATAATAATTGTGAATCATCTTTTGTTTCCTTCTTCTTCATTTTCTTATTTTAGAAAAAATATAGACTATTGACCTGTTCTTCTTTTATGAGTAAGGATGGGTATGAAAGGGGCGCACCGTATTCATCCATGTCACACGGTCTGATCCCTGAGTAATACCTTACCTAGAAAATATAAAGAAGACAATGTATCATCAGTTTAATTTATTTTATTTTATGTTTTTGTAGGTATTTTAAAAAATAGATTTTTGACCTGTTCTTCTTTTATGAGTAAGGATGGGTATGAAAGGGGAGCACCGTATTCATCTGTGTCACTCGGTGTGATCCCTGAGTAATACCTTACCCAGAAATTTAATAGAAGACAATGTATCATTCGTTTATGTTATTTGAACCTTTTTTTAGGTTAAAAAAATACAAAAAATATATATATATATTAAAAACAATTTAAAGGCATGTCATAGGTCATTGTGAAAAGCTATTCACAACCGTCCAAGCCATTGGGAGATAAACAATAACTGAAGGGAGACATGGGAACGCATTTTCAACATCAACCACCAGGTAACTTCATTCCATAATTTTCATTTTCAATGTCTTCGTTGAACTTCTATCCTACCCCTTCTATGTTTCAATTATTTAAACACCGGGGATAGTGTTATTCCAAGTTGGGGGGGAGATAAAAATGTGTGGATGGAAAAATTTCATTAACCTTGAACGTGATAACACACATTCCAAACTCTAAAATTGGATATCAAATAATTTTGCATGCCTTGATTCTGATTTTAATGCAAGTTTATGTTCATGTGCATAGATTTTTGGAAGTGCGGTTGTCCGATGTGATTCTTCACTGTTATATTTTCATCCATTTAATAAAAAAACACAATAGATGTCCTCTAGATTGTGGGGTTTTAGTTTGAGTTCTTGGGGACCCATAATAAATAGCATAGGATTGGCGATCATTTTAATTTTAACATGAGTATCCAAAAACAAATCAATTGCGCGTAGAGCAATGAATTGACCTAATGTGTGGCTTTCGGCACTTGGGGATCGTGACTCCATAGTTTTCTGGGCCATAGTTGGGCATTTTATCTCTATTTTTGGTAATTTGAATTTGTTTTTGATTGAGTTAACTCGATATGATGTCCGAGTATGTGAGCTTCACTTGGTGCCCATAGGTCTTTGAGCCTGGGAGTCATCGGCAAAGTCTTGCTACATGGGTTGACTCAATTGAGTTCAATTTCAATTACCATGGAAAAATTTCAAAAAACAAATGAGTACTCATCTTATTATTAAAATTGGATTTCTCCTACTGCTTCCATATTTTCTCCCTTGAATTAAAATGTACCCCCATGTCTATTGTGATGCACAACACTTCATCATGCTTAATTGAATTTGGATGAAATATGGCGATGAATTTGAACAAAGGAATGGGCTTGGGCTTGAGACATTCTTATGGACAAAGCTTGTTTTAAATGATTTTTATCAGTTTCATAATTTTTTGGTATGTGATCTTTGGGTGAGAAATGTGTATTAAAATGTTTTTGGAAAAGGTCATTTGAATTTCATTTTTGTGAGATATATTTTGCTTGGGACTAGAAAAAATCAAGTTGGGGGGTGTGATTAGACAATAAAAACACATATTTTGATTAAATTTTAAGGGTATTAAATGTTCATTTTTTGTCTTATGGGACTGAGTAAGTGGATTTTAATTTTGAACATCCATTCTCATCATTTGTGCACTTCATGCCTAATATGCACCAATTTAGGCCCAATGTTTCATCTTATTTTAAGGAATGTAATTATCTATATTTTAATTTGATATTTTTTGAAATGGATCTTCACTTCAATTTAAACATTTTTCATTCAGGGATCAATGGATGATTCATAAATGATGATGGAGATATTTGGCGATGAAAGGAAACAATTCTGGAGAATGCAGATTGGATATCATCCCACTGATGGGAATGTGGGTCCCACAATACAGGCCCAATTAGGACCAAAATTTATGGGAGGCTAGAATCCATATAGAGGAAAAAATAATTCCTCTGGATCCAGTACTAATTCGTCCTCAATGGTGGTGATTAAGGCGTCCCAATTTGAAGATTCAATTCTGGGCCAGATTCTGTGGCCCAGAAAAACAGACCACTATTTCAATCATATCTCCCTAAAAAAAGTATTTTGGGCTGACATTTTACAGTCTATTACAGGACAGTCAGGGGTTCATTTAAGTCTTCTATGGCCCACTGCAATTCGGTCTTCTAGATGGTTCTTTCAGCACTTCTGTTCGGTGAAGAAATCTGGCTCCCACTTCGAGGCAAGAGTTGAAAAGTCTCTTATGCATTAAATGTCCACCCACCTTTCTCCAAAAAAATTAATTAAATGAACATGGGATGATGGGAGCTCGTCCAAAGGCTTCCAAAATTACTATTTAAGGCATTAGGGATGGATTATTTGAGCATCTTGGTGCTTTCTTTTCATTGTAGTGTCATTATGCCAATTTTCCTTTGTAATGTTCTTCCTTCTCATGTAAGTTGTTCGAATCACCTTAGTCTTCAATAAATGTTCTTCTTCTTCTCTTGTTCTGTTCTTCTCCTTATCACCTTGATACCATTACCTCGAGGTGTGAATTTATTCACACCATACCTTGTGATTTTGTTCACACAATGGTGGAGTGATCGTTATTTTTATTGTTTTTACTTCTTCAATTCCACCCTCGTAAGTCTACTTTCTGCTTCCGTTGAGAACTTGTCATCAATGGAAGGGTGGCTCTTTTATGGGTTGATCCAGGGGAGTATCAAGGGGCTGGATTTAATTTTATTTCTCACACCCTAAATGTTATTTATTTCTTTTAATTGAGTTTCTTTCATTCAATGATTTTTATTCTTCCTCTTCCTTATTGAATTTATTCACCCCACTTTCATGTGATAATTACATCCTTTACCTTGGAGTGCTCATGAAAATGATCCTACAAGTGTATAGGTTATTATCATGTGTTTTGAAAGTGTTTAATCAGTAAGTGATGAGGTTAGTTTGGATTCATTGCATGAATCCTTCTTGAGTTAATGAAATTAAAATCGTAAAAAAAGGAATTCATTCAATCCACCCCGAGCAATAACCTAGGATCAACTCATTTTATCATAATTTGAATTCACATAGATCATTTAGTGCTCTTTTAAAACCATATAAAATCAACCCAAGTTGGCCAATTCATATCCAAAAATACATCTCTTTTTATTGAGTTTCTAAAGGTTCTTCTTAGGTCTCTGAGGATTCGACAACCCAAGCTATACTACAAGCGACCGCTTGACCCTTAAAACTTGGGTAAATTTGGGCGAAACCAGCTGGAATGAAGAGTGAACCGGGTTTAGTAATATAGGGTTGAAATGGGGAGTGAACTCGATTTAGTAAAGGACTTTTTCCACTAAGATGGTCTTGGATGTGATGTCTTGACTACTATGGAAATCATTATATATTCTTATATTTATACCACAATTCCATGTGTTATTTCTATGTTATTCTTTAATGTAATATGTTCTTTATTTCCTTATGGTTCATGTATTATCATCTTTCATGCTTTATGCCATGATTAATGTTTATGATCTTTGATATATGCAGGGTATGATCTTCAAATGTTTTGATCACGTTCTGATACTCCTTTGCTCATGTTTATGCTTACACGTCTCCCTTGTTTACCCTTGATAAGTATCTGAGCTCACTCTTTTTTATGTTTCCTTCCCCACGTTATGAAGATATGAATTAAGTATTTTTTTTATAAGAAAGGTTTTATTCATTAAGAACCTTGTGAGAGATAATGTAGCTCACTTATGTACCAATGTTTATGTTTCCAGGTTTCCAAAGGGACTGAACTAATACAGCCTTTGGCAGTCTGTTTTTGTAATGTTTTAAGTATTCTAAAAATGTGATGTAATGCTAATGTATGTCAAGATTGGTTAGTTATAGGTATGAACTATTTCAATAATCTCTTTTCCCCTTTAATATATTCCCCTAAATGGGGAATTGGTCATTTTTTCTTGTATATGTGACATACACTATGTGGTTTTTGTTCAAAGGAATATCAATATACATCTTGGTTAAATTTTTTCAAATTAATTTCATTTATAATTACTAGATGGTGTTGTCATGTTTGGGTGTGGTTTTAGTCATGTGAAGTAGTTTCATTGTCAATTTCAATTTCTTGGTTTGTGTAATCCAATACACAAATACAATTATTAAAATATTCATTACCATAAAAAATGTTATCTTTTTAAAATAAGCAACATTTATTACTGAAAATTAAAATAAATACATCTATATCAATTATAGATACATAAATAACATTTTTTTAATATATGGAACACAAATACAATATTTCAAAACCAATATTATTCTTATTGTAAATGTGAAGTGGTAGTACCTAATGGCCACATCAACAACTCTTGCTCCATTGGCTTCTCATAGGTCTACCTCTCCTCCAGAAATCTTTCGAAATTTAATTTTTTTTCTTAATATTTAAATATATGTGTGAGAACCACATGTAATATATAATACCCAATTTTTAGAAATAGATAAATTTCACTCAATAACAAATGCACCTGAAGATTCCCCTTGCTTCATTTCCTTGGTGCAATTTTTCTTTCAGTGGACCTTCTTTCCACATGTGAAATAGTTAGTATCATGTTCCCTTGATTACCCCTAGATATTTATTTTCTTAGTAGGGTGTTTTAAATAATATTTGTAATTATATCTATTCACCCTTCCTTTACTTTTTTATTATAAACATGGAAGTATTTTCAAACATTAGGTCCTTTTTGAATTGTAAAAGTAGTGTAGGAAGATATGGGATGGACATATAAATGTTGGTAATATTGAAATTAACTATAAATCTAGAAAAGAAAAGAGGGATTGATTAAAAATGTGATTTACGTGTAGTTATTTGGGTAATTTTAACCCTATAACTTTTAGTCACTCAATGCATACAATGAGTTTGACTACGTGAGGCCCAGTTAGCAAACCTTCCCTAATCATAATCTGAAAAATTACCTTTAAAATATATAACTATTCCTATCTATATCTCTTTTGATATAGACCACATATATTCTAGATCATTCTATAAGAACCCATATCCTCAGGTGACCAAATTAGTTCATTATACATTAATGATAGTATAAAACACTAAACGTTGACAACATCACACAATTGTTAATCATGGATAGAAAAATCAACATTTCCCACCTCCATTGCATGTGGATCGGGAATTAAGGATTCTAACATGTATGATTTTTTTCATGGTGAAATACAACCCATAAGTGTCTGAACCATTGTTGGATGTTACTGCTAGTAAGGAGTTGGTCTTTCTCTAAAATTGACTACATGGATAATTTGGTTGATGAAATCTCAATTTATTCTAAAATTATAAAAGATAAGATTATTAGTAAATCACTTAATTACAATTTATGTTAGATGTAATGAATTAAATTTAATTAAGACTATCACTATTTTATCAATTCCCAATATTCCTCACCATCGGAATCGGAATGACAAGTTTCTTATACATTATAGTGTAAAGGATCCATATTCCACTTCTCATAACCCAACCAAGGTATTAGCCAATTACTTGAAGGTGTTTAGGTAGGTAGGTCTTTTCCGACTACAGTTTTACATATCCTTCATACGTTGAGTAGAATCCCCAATCCAGAACCCTTTACTTCGATTCCCTCCACACTTTCCTCCAAGTTATATTAAGTCTATTGAGGGATACCTATCTTTAATTAAATTGTTTAAGTCAACCCAAAATATTCATAAGAACTCCATGATAAAATTAAGTGTCCCAATAAGTGTTTTATAAACACTAATTTATGTGGGATTGATTACTAATAAATAAATGGAAGGTATGGTGTGAATTAATATTAAGTTGAGGGATTTTATTTATTATTAATAATTTTTCTTGTTTTATCCTCTATGTTTCTTATTAATATTAAGTAAATTTTACTTAAGTGATTAACCATGTTTTGATAACACATTTATGAATAATAGATTTATTTAAATTCTATATTTTCATATTATTCTATATATTTATGAGATAATAGTCTTGTATTAATAAAATAAATAATATATAAGATGGAAATAAATAAATAACCCATATATGATATTATTAAATGGTTGTTTTATTGAACAGAAAATAAATTAACATATGACCCTAAGGTAAACTCTTTGTATCAGTTTTTTCATGAGTTGAAGAATTCCACCAGTCCACATGTGTATCACCTAGGTTGGTTTCCTTTCAGTTTTGTCTTAAACTTCGTATTTACACATTAGGATACTAATTTTGTTACATATTTTTATAACTCACAAGAAGGTGAGGGGAACCAAAGGATTAGTTAAAGGGAATTACATAAATTGTCATAGACACATAATCCCTACCTAATAAAAGAGGATGGTATGAATCACATTACATAATATTTAATTTAATAAAAAAATTGTATTCCCATAAAAAATAATATAACTAAATTAAACCAACTCGTGAATAGTTCAGGTCAAATCTCATGAACGGTTATACACATACAAAAAATACGAAGAGGTATATAAGCTATTATTCACTTCAATTAATTATTTATTATTAAGATAAATACACTTGTATTAATTAGTTAATTCCAATTATCATAATAATCATTTGAATACTCTTAGAGATACCCATGATTATGAATTTCATGAAAATAAATAGAATTCTAATAATTATATATAATTATAATAAATTAATCGAACATTTATTAATACTTCAAAACCTTTTATACATATTCAAACACATCTAGAGACAAAAATTTAATTAGATTTTAATATTGAAACTAATTATTATAATTTAATTTAATTATTCCCTTTATTGAGATACCATATGGAATATACTTATGAGATAAATATTATACTCCTTGATTTCCTTGTATCTAGGATAAACACATGTGTCTTCATCATGTATCATGACCGAACTACATGGAGTATACTAACCAGCTACATGTCGTGTGATCTCCTTGTAATGTGTTATAATAACCCACTACTTACTGAGATTATTCTTCATTTGTGGATCCACACAACATTTACTCTAGCTACAAACCATGTGTTCTTCTATTCATGTTTCCATGGAATGACCCAAATGACTCTTTGTATTCTTAAGAAATAGGAATTAATGAGTTACACATCTTGTATGTCGAATACACACTATATGCTTCATTTATTATATAGAATGTTAGTTCTACATGGTTAGAAAAATTTTATTTTACCACATGGTTAGTTATAATTTCACTTATAAACTGTGTAGACTACATGACATGAAACATGTGGTATAATCTCATAAAATATGGGTTAGGTTGGCCTAGTATTTATGTGGTGTCCAATAAGTGCACCACATGTAATAATTTCTCGTCATTTCATGTATCTTGTGACACCTCTAGGTGTAGTGAACTTGGGTACCTGGTGTGTACTCCGACTACATGCCATGTCACCCAATCTAATGGCCAAAAAAATTTGTCATCATCTTATTGAATCATTTATCATTCTTCATCACTTCTTGGGCCTTAAAAATATGAATCTGGAATTATGAATATTAAAATTTCTAGAGCATGTTAATTAATCTTCAAATAAAATAAAAAATAATATGGAAATGAAAGATCTAACCACTATTTCATGAAATCAATCAAAAATAAAATAAATAATTATCAATTTAATCATGATTTCTCTGACACCACTTGAAGGTTTTGGATGCAGTGGAAGTGCTTGGTGGGTGAATAATTATTATGATTTTTGTCAGATTTGATGAATCTTTCTATAATTATGTAATACATAAATATCAATACCAATGAAATTTTTACATTGAATATTGATATATAAATATTGGAACCTAGACAAGATATTTTTCATGTTATATATATAATTAATTTAATCAGATCAGAATAAATATTACTTCATCTTAGGATATTTATTCAATGGAGATGCTAATCATTTTAAACCCCTTTTCATATTATTATTAATGTATAGGGGGACCCAAAGTAGAGACACTATAGTTGTTATCCACACTTGGTCCTTTGATTTTCAAATAACACTAATGGAATGGAAGGTGCTAGTGTGGAAGATCGATCATCTCTTTCACTTGTCTTATTCACTTCTAGTTCCTTTAGTATTAATGAATTATTCCTTATTCTTCTCATTCTTAATATGATGAGATAATGGTGAATATAGAGAGAAATATGATGTGTGCAATAATTATCAATTCTAAATTAACCCTACACAATAGACATTGCAATTTATTTATATAGTTATGGTGTATGTTAACATGTTACTTAATATCGAAAAAACCCTTAAATAATATAATAACACTTGTCTAGCCCTATGTTTTATAATAATAATTAAATTATTATTATTTTATGGTGTGAACTGTTTGGAACAATGATAAATATCATTTTATTGGCTTTAAAATTAATATTTTTCACTGAGCATGATCTTGGCCAACTCATCCTCCTCAACATTTATCAAATAACCAAATAAATATTTATTAAATATTTATTCATAAATAAATATTCTATTCATAGTCTGGAAAATAAATATTTATTAAATATTTAATAAATAAAATAAATATTTTATTCACAATATAGTGAATAAATATTTACTAATTATTCACATAATGAAATAAACTATTTAGTAATGAATAAATAAAAATTTATTACCTTGTGAATATTTTTTGACCAATAAATCCAAAATAGAATTATTTCTTGGTCTAGAGAATAATATTTACTCCAATAATTAAATTCAAATTTAATTTAATTGAAATCATGAGAAACACTTAATGTATGAGCCTCTAGGATTATTTCTCATTGGAATTAGGAAGACTTGCAAAAAGTCTAAGATTAATGTCTAGTAATGAGTAAAATCACCAAAGAGAAAGAATTTAATATCACAACAATGAAAAGTAGACATGAATTCTTACTATATAATATATTCAATTTATTATAATATCTTATCAAGGATTTTGTACACACATTTCATCAACCCATGTGTTTAATACATCTTTTTTTGACTATCTGAAATAAACATACCATTACATCATGGTCATAGAATTTAATTTGAAGATTCCATTTCAATAAAATCATCGATATATAATCTTCTATTAATATGGAATGGAAAAATCCTTCATCAACTTATTAATTAAAATCATGTCATTCGTGATGAAACCAATATACCCAACTTCCTGTGAATATATGGAATTATGGTCTTGGTATATAAATCATAGTATAAAAGTCACGAAAAGAATTTATAATATTATTAAAGTCTAAAAACTATTATAAATTATTACTAATAGGAATATTCATTGGCACATAAACATGAAAAATTCCTACAGGTATGTTTTTTATCATAATATCATGTCTTGGATATTATCTAGTGAAAAATTCATGATATGAAGTATCATCTACTTATGAGTACTAGAACTTAACAGTAAATATCATATGATTATATCATCATAATATATTTTCTAATGGTATAACTATATTTAGGAATATATCTATGGAATTTAAAGGTTCTGATTATAGTGGGGAATTTATATGACCTTATCAATGTTATAAATACTCTATCACATTATTAAAAAAAATCATGTATAAAAATTAAAAATTTATAATAAGATGTTCTATTCATATTCAAGTATTCAAATATACATGTAATCCAAAGTAAAAATAGTTGTATCTAGATAATAAAGTCCAATAGAACTTTGAATGAGCCCAAAGAGCTTGTTTTAGCTCCCTTCTTAACATATTTTATTCCATTGAAATCACCTTGACAATAAATTTCCGAATATGTATTCCACAAAATCCTTCAAACTAAAATTTTCTAGTCATCATAAAATATCATCTCTCTACCACCATTTGGAAACAAATGGATCTGATACCACTTGTTTTGATTCACTGATCACAAATAAATAGAGTAGGAATAAAAATTGGAATAAAATGGAATTTATTTCAACTTGAACAAAGATTTACCAAAACTTCCTCTCTACATGTATATTTATCTACAAACGGATCTCTCAAGACTCTCTTAATGGAAGAAATTATCTCTCTTGGCTTAGATGATGGTAGTGTAATTCTCTTATGGACCTCCTTTTATAGCCATGGTGGGAGTATTCCATGATTGACACAAATCCTACACCAAACTTCACCAATCCCCACCTTCACCCATGGATGCCAAAGGTATAGTTCCAACACCAGTAGGGTCCATCCGATAATTCCATGTTGGATTGAGTTTGTGGACCATCCAACTATCAAATAAGTTGGAAATAACTCCATCAAAACTGTTGACATAAAAAAGAGGAGCATTGAAGTTATTCTATTTGTGAAGATTCACTAAGATGAGTTGGTGGCTATTAAAAACTACTAGAAAAGATTTAATACCTTTCTTAAATAATTAAAATCATCTGCGATTGATTTTTATAAAATTTATCACAATCCATATAATGATAGATCATATCACACATATTTGTAAAGCTAACTTATGATGCCCAGTTGATTTGGTTGTTACAAAATGAATTATTTTACCTTATATGTATGATCCTTACAATATAATCAGGCCTTACTCATTCAATGTGTGTTCCAAAGGAAAACAAAAATAATAAGAAAAAATAATAATATTTAAAAACTTCATTAAACCATTAAAAAATACTCATTTTTTAACATGTATAAAAAATTAAAAAAATGATTGAGGCCACCCACCTTATGTCGCCTACAAAAATTTAATTACAAGCTCCATGAGTACTATAATCAAATAAAGATACATCATACACTACTAAAAAATCACTTTTATTTGTGATAGAAATGGCCTTTATAAATGTTAAAATAACTAATGTTTTGACTTCTGTTAAAATATCATCAGTTTTATCAATGCTAAAAAATAGTGATAAAGGCACCATTTATCGGTTACAAACATACATAGATAAATTTGGACTTTGTCAGCATGTTTTTTTATCTCTGATTAAAGGTGAATTTATTAGCAATAGAAAACTATGTTGAAGAAGACTTTAAAAATATTTTAAAATAATTTCAATTAATAAATGGTAAATTCAACCAATCCAGTGATCCCCACCACATGCTTCAGCCACCTGAAACCCACCACAAAGTGCCACCTCACACCAAAAAAAATCAATTTATTTTGAGAGCTAAGATTTTAACAATTTCGCACCAATTTTTCATGAAACACATTTACTTGACACTCAAATGACTTTCTAGTTTTATAATGATATACTCATATATATGTATATGTGTGAATATATATATTTTTTAATATTTATTTGTATTTATCTATATAAATTAATGTAAATATACTTAAATTCATTGTATAATGATATATTTATATATAATATACTTAAATACATTAAAAATATGCATATAATTAATATTATATATTTTAGTTGACATTATATAATGATATATTTATATATAATATACTTAATATTAATAAATTATATATATAATATATTTAAATACATTATATATTGTAATATAATATTAATACACTATATATTTATATAAATAATATAATTAAATACATGATATATTTTATTATAATATTAATAAAATATATAATTTAATTATACATTATATATATAATAAACTTCAACACATTACATAATATTTTAATATAAATACACCTAAGTACGTTATATAATATAATCATATATGTATTTATATATAGGTTAATATATATTTGATGTAAAATGTGTGTGTGTGTGTGGGAACGCCTATGTCTATATATATTTTCATACGTTTGGGAATATATTTGTGTGTGTGTGTGTGTGTCTATTTTCAAAAAACAATGTGTGTGTGCATGAGTGTGTTGGTTTGTATGTGTGCACTATTATAGCTTCATGTTTAATAAGTGTAAACATTTATCAATACTAAAAAAGTGTTGATAAAGTAGAGAAGTTTATTAGCACTAACTAAAATCACTAATAATGGTGATCTTTATGAGAACTAAAAAATTCTAATAAAATGGTATCTTTTGTCAGAGCTTTTTTGAGTGCTGATAAAGGTACCCCCATTATCAGTTCTTTTCTTAACATTGATAAAATCCCCCCCCCCTTTAATAGGGCTAAAAACACTAATAAAGGGCATCGTTGATAATTTAATTCATATATATATTTATATACTTTTTAATATAATTTATATAACAATAAGTATATATATAGATATAATATATAAATAATATTTATATAATTATATTATAATAAAAAATTATTATTAATCATATTTTAATAATTTTAGGTATAAAAAATATAGAATTTGTATTAATCAATAAAATTATTTAATTAAAAAATTATATAATTTAATTAAAAATGTATATATAAATATAATATATTAATATTGTACTTAAAAAATTATATAAACATATCAATGTGTATATATTTATTTAAATGTAGTTTATATTTTAATTTATATCATTCTATTCATATTAAATAATTTAAAATATACTCATATATTTGTATGAATGTATGTATGTATATGTATGTGGATGTCTATGTACGTATGTATGTGTGTGTATGTATGTGTATGTATGTGTAACTATGTGTGTGTTTGTATCTGTTGTATGTGTATATATATGTGTTGTTTTTTGTGTTTGTGTGATTATATAGATGTATGCTTGCGTGTGTGTATGTGTATGTGTATGTTTATGTGTACATGTATGTTTGTATGTATGTTTATATGTATGTGTATGTACTCCAATGGACCGAAGGACTTAGATTTTTTTATTATATGATATACCCCCTTTTAAGGGAAGAAGGGGGGGAACCTGAGAAGACTTCATGGATTAAAAACATTAAACGACCCAATGACCCAAAGATCAAGAAAAAAACTCAGACACACACCTTGGACTACCTCTCCATAGAATTTAAAACTTGATAAACCACTCCACCATTACAAGATTGTATGGAAATAAAGTGTTATGTGTCAAAGAAAAGGCTCGATCTGATGGCAGATGTCAAACCCTCTCAAATATCCAATTCCATGTAGCCTGTATAGGTGAATAGCCTTCTCTGAATCCTCCTCTACATCCTGTTCCTTGAGGTCGAGTCTAACTGAATCTTTATAATCTAATTCTTGAAAACCAACCCAACAAAAATATGAAAAGTTCCAAGAAACATTGAGTCTAAAAAAACCATCAACCGCCATCCTGGAAGACCCTACCGCACTCCACGAGACACCCCAGCCACCACAACTGAAGAAGCCCGAAAGACAATCCAAGGGACAAAAGTCCAATACATCGTCACCTAGGACTGGATGGACAAAACCCGCACCAATGGAATTCCATCGATGAGGTAATCCTGATCGTCTGATAATAGAAATTAACCTCTAGACATGGATCTTCTCTAATAAGAACCAAGACTGCACCCAAACCAGGTTCTGAAGCAAGCTGGTGGTGAAGAGAAAAACCATAGGGGGGCGGGGTTGAACCAGCAGCGATGAACCAGAACCAAAGATCACCAAATTCAAATCCAAAAGGACAAATCTAGAGAAAACCAAACAAAAATCTAGAAAAAAAAACCTCACAGTCGCGCCCAGATCAAGATCATCCCCTTCCAAGGCACTGCAGATCTATCATGGAGCTACACTGGGAACCCGCAGAAGAAAACACCTGGCCACGTTAGACAAATAGAACCCAAACCATACCATCAATGTCGGACGAACCAAGCCACACCAGACCGAGCCGATTGGAGCTGATCCAGGCCAAGATGTTGTCGGTAGGTTGAGCTACATTGTCACCTGAAGGCCAGGCCGCCAAGCCAAACATCGTACTCCACTGAGCTCTGTTGCCACCTAAGACACAGAGACCACAAAAATCTGCTGGATCTTGTCACGCCACACATAGATCAGATTCTCCCCACCGATCCGACACCAGAGAAGCCACCGAACTGACCCAGACTGATGGGGGAAGTGGAAACGTACCCGGTCAAAACCCCAAGTGCCTCAGGTGGATAGAATGCACCGCTCTGAGTCTCCCCCAAAATATGTAATTCATATACGTGTATGTACATATGTGTAAATGTTTGTGTATGAATGTGTATATACATAAATGTGTGTGTGTGTGTGTGCGTCTGTGTATGTGTATGTGTATGTGTATGTGTATGTGTATGTGTATGTGTATGTGTATGTGTATGTGTATGTGTATGTGTATGTGTATGTGTATGTGTATGTGTCTGTCTATGTGTCTGTGTATGTGTATGTGTATGTGTATGTGTATGTGTATGTGTATGTGTATGTGTATGTGTATGTGTATGTGTATGTGTATGGGTATGAGTATGTGTCTAGGTATGGGTATGCTTATGCGTATGCGTATGGGTATGTGTATGTGTATGTGTATGTGTATGTGTATGTGGATGTGTATGTGTATGTGTATGTGTATGTGTATGTGTATGTGTATGTGTATGTGTATGTGTATGTGTATGTGTATGTGTATGTGTATGTGTATGTGTATGTGTATGTGTATGTGTATGTGTATGTGTATGTGTATGTGTATGTGTATGTGTATGTGTCTGTCTATGTGTCTGTGTATGTGTATGTGTATGTGTATGTGTATGTGTATGTGTATGTGTATGTGTATGTGTATGTGTATGTGTATGTGTATGTGTATGGGTATGAGTATGTGTCTAGGTATGGGTATGCGTATGCGTATGCGTATGGGTACGTGTATGTGTATGTGTATGTGTATGTGTATGTGGATGTGTATGTGTATGTGTATGTGCATGCGTATGTGTATGCGTATGTGTATGTGTATGTGTATATGTATGTGTATATACTTGTATGTCTGCAAACATACATATATGTGTATATGTGAATATGTGTATATATGTGTATGTTTATGTAGTTTATGTATGTATTCATATTCATATTTATGTGTATGTATGTGTATGTAATTCTATGTATGTGTATGTGTATACATGCATGTATGTGTATGTATGTGTATATGCATGTATATACATATATGTGTATGCATTTATATGTCTATGTGTTTGTGTCTGTATATGTATATGTGTATATGTATCTATATTTATATGTATGTGTATGTGTTTTACTATGTGTGTGTGTAATGTGTATGTCTATTTATTCATTTAAAATTATTTATTCATTTTTTGTATTTCTCCATTATTAATATTTTCTGTAATTTATTCATTTTTAATATTTATGCATTTTTAATATTTATTCATTTATTATTTTTTCAATATATTCAATTTTGATAGTTATTTATACAATTTTAAATATTAATACATTTAACAAAATAATAAAATTTTAATTATTATTAAAAATTATAAAGCTTAGTAATTAATTATATCTTTTATATACATTCAATACAATACATTCAAAAATAATTAGCAATATTAATAATATTTTTTTATATTCATTTTTATTTTTTTTAATTCATATAATTAATGTTATGAATTCACTTTTTAAACAAATAATTTTTTAATTTATTCAATTTTTATTTTTTATAGACCTGACTTTAAACATTACGTAATCTTGAATTTTAAATCAAGAATTAATTATCTTACATTTAAGGATCATTACAGTTTAGATTTTTAAAGAATTATGGCATCACCCTTACACAAACAAATATTACATCACAAATTGGACACTTCCACTAAGTAGCCATTTTATCCTACAAAAACTTTTATGATATTAGAAATTTTATTTTCATGACATATTTTCACAATTTTTTTCTTAACCTCCTCATTTTCTCTACTCATTCTTAAAACCATATGAAAATCATTTTAATATGTGGGATGAGCATAAAAATATCAATAAGGGACATTTAAAAAAGAAAGAAGAAACTCATTGGTCCATAAACATTTTTCATTTTCAAAATAATCTTTTTGCTCCAAATATACATTTTTTTACCCAAGAAATCAAATTATATTCTCATAAAGAGTTTCATAATAAATATTAATTTAAAAATAAAACTCATAAATTTTTCTTAAATATCATGAAAACTTTTCCAAAATGGTTACACAAGTCACCCTTAAGAAGTAGCATATACCTTCCTTTAAAAATATACTCGTTAGTACCTTTTGAAATCATAAAATTTTCATAAAACCCCATAGCAATAATATATAACTCACATGCATAACATAAGGGATAATTTTCATATCACTCTTAAAATTACTCTTACAAATGGAATAACATTCACATTTACAAATGGAATAACCTTCACGGTTACAAATGGAATAACCTTCATGGTAAATTAAAATAATCTCTTAAGAGAAACCTAATCAGCTAACTCTTCCCCATTACCCAATGCATTAGAGAGATATAACGGGATCAACCATCATTTTTTATAACAAAACCATCCATAAATATAAATAATTCCCAATAACCATTACATAATCATAATACATGAAATCGTGCATCATAAAAACATCCTTTACAACCATAAGAAAAAAAATTCATATATTGGTATATCCCTTTCATTTAAATCCCAATTTTCATGTCTAGAATTCCCAAAATAAATTGAAGGATGGTTTTTCTTTGAATAAATCATGGAATTTTATATATGAATCCAAAAATCAAATAATGATTTTGGTAGTGGGAAAACTAGCGGACGCTGTATGAGTTAAAATAAAACCTTCCTTTTGTCTTTTGTAAAGAAACTCATAACATTTTCTATTAAATATATAAAAATAAACTTCTTAAAAACAATATAAATAAAATAAAAAGAGATATAAAATGTAATTTATAATTCAAAAATACACTTATAACAAAAATTTATGAATATGGACATGGAATAAAACAATTTAGAAAATAATTCTTCAAAACATTTAAAACAAGGTTTCAAAAATAAAGTTTCATTTACCTCGAGTTTGAATTATCTCATTTGTTGTTTATATTCTTGAATAATAACCATATTTCAATTATTTAAACTCTTAATAACATTTTTTAAGTCTATTATTTCTTTTATTTTATTTATTACCATGTTATATACAATTACTTAAGTTTTCATCGTATGGTTTGACAATATTCGACTCATATGCCCCAAAATGACTTCGGTGGGTTGACTATGGTCATAGAATTAATTATTACACCATATATATCATCATAATAATGAAATAATTATCATTTATATATATAAATTATACTTTTAAAACAAAAAATTAAATATTTTTATGAAAAATGAACCATGTTAGAATCATGTAGATGTTAGGTTGTACGTACGAATGAGTAACATTTCAATTTTTCAATGATCATGATAGAAAGAAGGAAAGTATCATTTTATCATTATAGAAGAATAATTATATCATAAATAAAATATTATTTCATTAAATACTTATATATTTAGAAGTCATTTTATGTGGTTATAAAAAATAAATCACATCACTTTGTGGACGTGGTAGTCCACATGTACGCATGAACGGCGTTATCATTTTTCAATTGATGGATAGGTAATAAACTATATGAAATGTTATATTTATTGAATTATAAATATTTCATGAATATCACACACATATATATATTTACATGTTATATCAATATTTATAACCATTCATGAGATGTGGTTATGGAAAATGAATTAAATCAGTTTGCTAGGTGATAGTCCGTCTTACACACAAATGATGGGTTCTTTTCCAATTTGATGAAAAAAGATATAGATTTAGGATATGATATTAACATAAAAAATATCCGTATATGGAATATATATAAGTTTTATTATTTATTCATGTTTTAATAAGGTTTTAATGTAGTATAATAAGAAAAAAACACTTTGTTAAGAACCATACTTCTTCTTCACACAACCTATTAAGGTTTACAAGAAAAGAATTCCTAATATGGTTTTATGATCAAACCAAGGCCTCTAATATGTGGAGAGGGATATAAGAAATGTATTTAGTTATGTAATTACTCAACTAAAAGGATTTTTAATCGGTAATAAAATATTAGAATATATTCTTTTTTATAAGAGATAGGAGGGGCATTCTTGGAATTTCTTAAAGTATTAAGTTAATATAAATTATTTATCATGAAAAAATGGATCAAAATTCATTTAATTCAAATATAATATGATTTTTTATATAATTTATCTCATTAAATATAATGTTTTCAAGTTTAGATTATTTTTTTACACTTATCTATTTGTTTTAACACGTGTTAACCCTTTTTTACGATTACTGTGATAATAAGGTTTTTACTATTTTTGGATCAAGATAGTTACTATAAATGGATAATTGGACAATAAATCAACAATTAATTATATTTTAAATCATAACATAATCAATTTCATAAATATAGGATTCCCAAGAATTTTAAATCATTTAATAAAATATTATTTATTATAAAATATCATTAATTTCATTTTTGGAACTATTCATTAAATTTGACTTTGAAAACAACATGATAGCCAAAGAATTTGAATCTAATTATTTAAAAAATCCCTAAAATATTACATTTATCTAAAAAATTTGAGGAACAAAACATTTAAATAAAATTATATTACTTTTAATATTTTTGAATTATTTATTCTAAGTTTCTCTAAATTGAATAAATACAGTGTCAACGTTGTGAGAGAAATTAAGCTTATTATTTCATCAATAAAAATTAGAAATAAATTTCAATAATAAAAATAATTTTTATTTAAAATTAATATTTAGAATTGAACATAAGTTATTTTTATTCTTTTCACAAAATTTAATTGATATTCAAAGTAAGAGAGTGACATTTTTTACTATATCCATTACATAAATATTATAAAGGTCAAATTCACATATAAATGAAAAAAAGTCATTTGTTTGAATATGGGATGATTATGGGTGAAACAGACTCATCAAATAAAATAAAATCAAGTGTTAGGGTCATTTTTTAGTCCTTATCATATTATTATAAAACGTAATTACCAGTTTTACCTTCATTATAGTGACAAAAAATTAATAAGGTTACATTTCAAAATAACTAAAAATAAAACGAAAATATTTATCATATTTAGACCCCATGATTTCAAATATTTAATCCATTTTTCAAGATTCAATTCACATAAGTGGTAGAATTTAATTTAAAACTAAACCCACAAAATATGATGAAAAACTATTTTTTAGAAAAATATCATTTAAGTTTAAAAATGTTTTATACCAAATTAAAATATAAAATTCATTACAAAGATTGTAATTTGATTATTTTTAATCAATAGGAACTAATTATTTTTAACACTAATATAAAATAGAATTTGACATTGTAAATACTTTAAAATAAATACAATTTTCAATTCAAACAGTATTTTCACTATTTATTAAGAATCAAGCTTTTCAGAAAAAAATGAAAAATTCATCCTAAAATAATTTTGATGTGTTTAATTAAAAAATAATATCCTACTTATAAAATAATAATTATAATAGTTGGGTAAATTTATTATAAACTTTTCTCATAAAATGAAATAAACAATTTTTAAAGAAAACATATTTTTGAAGCATAAACTGATTTTAATGAATGTTTAGTTCTTATTTCCTAAGAAATAAACAATAAATTTGTACTATTTAGGGCCATTATATATTTTCTATAATTCATTTAATCATATTCATTCTCTCTAATTCAACGACTAGATTATAACAGTCATATAGAAATAATAATATTTTGTGGTTTATTTATGCTCAGAGTTGTGTATCTTGTATGTTATCATATATAGTCATTCTTTTCAAAATGTTGTGGTATTACATATTTATTCTATTTTAATATTCTTTCATTTTTTATTATTTTTTTTCATTTTTGATATTTATTAATTTTTAATATTTTTTGAATTTATTCATTTTTTTAAAATATATACATATTTATTTACTAATTTTTAATAATTTCAATATGTTTTTAATTTCTATAAATAATATTTTTCCATTTATATTTATTATATTTTATTATTTTTAATATATTAAAAATTTATGTAATTTATTTATTTAAATACATTTTAATTTTCATATTTTTATTATTTAAATACTTTATTTAATTTTTTTTAAATAATTTTATTATTTATTTAATTAATATTATATAATTATTCATTTTTATTCATTTTTTATGTGCTTTTAATTCCTATAATTAATTTTACAAATTCACCTTTTATTTTTTATTATGTTTTATTATTATTAAAATGTTTGAAATTTAAATAATTAATTTGTTTAAATGCATTTTTTAATTTTTTTTTCATTTAAATAGTTAATATAATTAATTTTTTATAATTTTTTATATAATTTATATTATTTATTCATTCATTTTTCATCATTTTTTATATGTTTTTAATTCAGGTAATTAACCTTATGAATTATTTTTTTAAAAATATTTTTTAAATTTATTAATTTTGTTTATTCATTTTTAATATTCTTTCACAAATATTTATATTAATTTTTAATATTTATTATTTTTTCAAGTTTATTCCTTTTTTAATATTTTCTTTATACATATTTATTTACCATGTTTTGATATTTTTAGTATGTTTGAAAATTATATGATTAATATTTATTTATTTTTATTTATTAAGTTTCAATGTTTTAAATATGTTTATAATTTAAAATATTTATTTATTTAAATTAATTTTTTAATATTATTATAATTAAAATATTTAATACAATTCATTTTTAATACTTTTGATATGTATATAATTAATATTATTTATTTATTTATTTTTATTCATTTTTTATGTGTTTGAAATTTATTTAATTAATGTTATGAATTCACATTTTTAAATATTTTTATAATTCAAACAAAATTATTTATTAATTTTTTAAATTTTTGGAATTTATTCATTTTTTAATATTTATTTATAATGTTTTTTTTCAATGGGTTTGTAGTTTATGTATTAACTTATTTAATTTCATATTTTAATATTTTTAAATTTTAAATACTTAGTATGAATCATTTAAAATAATTTTGTTATTTATATAATTAATATTATTTATTTGTTTTTTTATTACTTTTTTACATTTTTATCGGTGATGGATTCAACACTGATAAAACTGTATTTTATCAGTGCTAAAAATTATATTCTAGGAAATACTACTTTTGTTATAACTTTTTTAGTGCTAATAAACATATTAATTTATAAGTGCTAAAAATCATTGGAAAAACATTATTTTTGTGGGTTTATTTTTTAGCATCGATAAAATGGGATACTAGGAACACTTTTCAATAAGTACTTATAAAACCCTTGGCCCTTTTTAAAATGATCCTTAACAGATCGTTTCTCCTCCCGCCACATTCAATCTATCATGGAACCAAACCTCTATAGCCATCGAAGTCATTTTTTTGGATAAATCAAACCTCAAAATTGTAGGTATGAAATTTTGAACTTGTTTTTAAGGATTATCAATAGATTTTTTATGCATTTTTCATGATTTTTTTCAATTTTTTCTTCCCTTATTCATCTGATGCAACCAAACATGATTATTTTTGGAAAATCGATACTCTTAACCGAAGGTATGTAATGGATTTGAAAGGTGTTTTTAAATCCTCTAGAAGAATCAAATTGTAAATTTATATGAAACCCAAACCACACTAAAAAAAGGCGTGATATAATAAAAGTACAGGGTTAATCCCATAGAGGGTGGGGAAAATATCAATAAAAACTCTTGATCAAAGTTCAGGTCATCCCAATTTTAGTTTTATTTTATTAAACTAATAGTGTAAATTATATAATTAAAATGTAGGAAGAATAAAAGAAAAGGATCAAGTGGGAGGGACAAAGATAAATTTTAGGGTTTGGGAAAAAGAGTAATCCTAAATCTGGCTTGGGATAGACATATGAATTAGGCTTAAAATAGATGAAAAGTTCACCAATTGATCTTGGTCAAACCAATTGGATCTAAAAAATGTGGGAACTACTCCTTGGTCCAAAGTAATTGATAAGCTAAGCACACGAATCTTGGCTTCTAGGCATAATGAATTACAGAATATTGGTCTTAGCCTGATCAACTTTAACTAGGTCATAGTGATTCGATTACACCTTTGGTGGTCATGGTTGGTGTAATGGAATGATATTTAAAATTATTTTAAACATATAAACTAACCATAGGGTTACCATGTTCAATTTTAGATATTCATTAAATTCAAACCACCCCTACTCTCAGCCCCTATGGATTTAGTCTATCATCGTTGGGTGATCACCAACGATGAATAAAAAGTAACCTGTAGTGGAGAGATTAGAACAGAAAGATTGAGAAAGAAAGAAAATAAAATAAAATGTAATTAAACTAATTAGAAAACCAATGTTACATCAAATTTGGAAAAGGAATAGAAAAGAAAAACATAAACCTATCTAAGAAGAACTCTGGGTTGGAACCCTATGACAACCTCCTAGTTGTCAATCCTCTCCACACATGGAATGGAATCCATTTATCTTTGATAGAAACCTCTATTTATAATTATAAATTCCATATAAGGGTTTTCTATGGTCAAACTACATGTTAACTATCTTTTTTCAAGTCATAAGGACAACCCCCATTGAATTTATACATCAAAGATTCACCATTCTTTTATTATGTTTTATCATTTCACGTCATGTAATGTTTTCATGACTTGTAATGTATAGGGATGAAATATATTTCTTCTTCACATACATTAATTGGTTCAAACCTTGTAAACTTTTCATGCCGTGTAATTTTTTACTTCTTTTAACAACTACATGATGTTTAACGTGTGTTTCTAGATTCAAAGGATTTGTTCTTCCTTGGTTCTTAAGTTTTGTTCCTCCAAAACCTCCTATGATCATCCGAAATCATGGGAAAACTTCATTTATTATTTTTCGGTCTCTTTGGCTTCAATTATCAATAATAGATTCAATCTTTAACCATGTATTCTTCACCATCATTTTTGTCATGTGGCACCGCTTCACAACATGGCGAGAAGTGCCTTTCATTTTCTCAATTGCCCTTTTTTCTTCATGTTTCTCCAAATTATATTCCTACATAAGAATAAAAAAACATTAATATTGAGGAATCATATCATATTAAATCAATTAATATTCCACTTAAACACATACAAAAACACTTGATAATATAGATATAAAATAGAGATATCAATATGATATCTTGAACTTGTTTTTAATGATTCACACTCAAACATTCATGTTTTATTCGTGATTTTTTCTAAGTTTATCTACTTTTATTCATCTATAACAATTCTTCCCTATGTTTTCATATATAATAAGTTTTTTTCATTTTTATTCCCTATTTTTTTATTTGAATCAACCCTTCTAGGGTGCTTTCCATTTTGGTTTTCTGGTCTTACTTGATTTTCTAAATTTTTCAGTTGTTATTCCTCTTTATATATAAAAATATTGACTATATATATGGATTTCTTACAAAATAAATTATTATATATTAATTAAAAATTTAAATGGGGTTTGATGGATTGAAAATGGTTTTTACTGATTAGGTGGTGAATAAATAACTTGGGTAATTTTTAGATAATAAACTAATGTCATAATGTTATAAATAAATATAAGCCTTATAAATATTAATAGATTAATGATTATTTATGAGGCTATGTTTTGGATAAAACTAGAAACTATATTTTAAATTAAAATGGTAAAAGAGTATCATTAATGGGTATTTTTTATACAAACATGACTTGATATATGATTCTTTCTTAGATATATATGTGTGTTTGATTTTTCATATGTTTTTATATGTATAAGTGTATATATATATATGTTTTTTAGATTATTAATATATCTATGTGTGTATATGTGTATATATATATATATAAATATTAGCTTATATTGTATTTAAATCCTTAAAAATTCCATGAAAAAAACAATCACATTATATCATCACATTGTGTATGAAATTACCTAATCCACACTTGGAAAACAATCTACACCAAGAGTGAATACATAATTATTTCCAAAACATAGGATTTGTTATATTATCAAATATGTTTGTAGATCAACAAGTTCCCAATAAAGTGGTGGTTTATGGTACTTTGTTACCTTTATATATGATTTTAATATATTTAAATGTGTATTTCTAATGAAACACAAATATTAAATCTTTTAAATCCTCTAAAATATCAAATAACTATGAAAATAATAATCTTGGAAATGTTATTAATTTTTTTAACTAAATTTATGGATTGAATACCTAACTGAATAGTTTAAAAACTATTTAATAGGGTTTTTTATTGTATCATAACCCACTCATTTATAAATTATATAATATAATGGTGTATTAAAAGAATAGAAAAAATTAAACATAGTTTATCCAATATTGATTTAATATTGAGATTATTATATTAATTTTGGATTATTCTATAGAAACAATAACATTTATAGTTAACTAGGTTCTATGTATGACAACTCAAAATACACTATATGAGATGTATACTTGAAATCATCAAAAAAATTTATAATATTTATTCTTTAAGTTGACCTATAATGACCTTGATGGCCTTTGAATAAGTTAACTGAATAGATATGATGATATCCATTTTAAAAGTTTACATTATTATCTCCCTTGATGAATATATTAAAAAAAAGAATAATTTATGATATGTGACTTCTTTTAATAAAAAAATAAGTTATATAATACATTAAATTCATATAATTCATGGTTTCTATATGTATTATTAAGTTTTTTACATTATGATAATTTATATTAGATGTGACGTGTAGCGTCCTTCCCCAAGTACCACTGAATTGGGCCCCAAGAGGGTGGGCCACAAGTCCTCAAGTGAATCTCCACAAATTCCAGAGGCTTCCGACTATAGCGATGACCTTGGGTAAGTCTGTGGGGAGACGATTCCCTCATAGTATAAGGTATAACACAATGGAAAACAATATATGTAACAATTAGCAGAAGTATATAGAAAAATCATACTATAACAAAAGTGGATAAATGACCTAACAGAATAAAAAATAACTGTAAAAGCTGAAGATTCACAACAGATACCATGATGATGTCTATGTATTATGAAAAACTTAAATAAAAGTGCGGTGGTATGGGGTAAAAGCATAAACTCCAAGCTAAAAAACTATCAAAATACCTAATAGAAACAATGATACAAAAACTCAAGAAAGGCTAGATCCTCTTCCCCCAAGATCCATCCAAAATAGTAAAGCAATCAAGCATTGAAAGAGGAACGCTTCCCTGAATCCATACCTAAATCATAAAGTCTACTTGGGTACTAAATGGTGCCCGAGCAGGGTGTCAGATATAATCTCAGTAGTACAAAACCTAGGTTTCTAGAACTTTTAAATTTGTGATATAGACAAAAAGCAGTGTGCCATATATATATATATATATAATAAATACAAGTAACATAAATAAATAAATAAATAAAATATATAACTTGGTCCAAGTTCCCAATCAGACACTCATCCCATACCACCTGCTTCAGCCTAAGACATAAGTCTGAATGAGATACCTGGTAAAGGATATTATATATATATAGCAAGGCCAGAGTAATATTACACACCAAAGAAAAGGTAATACCCCCAAGTTTGTGATTGGTCTTAGGGTATGGTCTATATATCAAAACTAGGTGCACTTAAGGCACAAGAGAAGTATCACAAAGCATAAGGAAACTCTATGAAATATCAATAAAAACATCTCATTAATTTATATAAAAACTGAAAAATTTAGTGGTGGAGTCTGAGCTTATCCTGAAGGTATCGCTACAGTACATCCAATCAATTACATACAATTCCATGAGCTCGTCCAAGGTGATCCTTTTGAATGTCAAACTATCGATCGTGGATAGTAACTATGATTCTGTCCCAGGTATCACACATAAGGGACCAAGTATCAGCTGAGGCTTGGCGTATCCATTTTTCCAATAGGTCAATCCTCAGTTTCCCCTTAGGTAACCAGTACAACCTAATGTTATAATAACAAACTAGGGAAATACCTTCCATAGTGAGCCTAAAACATCACTTTCCCAGCCTATTTTGTTGCAACCTATCAAGAATGGAGAGTCTAATTGTGGGTTCTTAATACATGAATCATGATCTCTCCATGACCTGAGTTTATTTAAAACAATAAGATATATATATATCACAAAGAGATATTCATAAATGAAACCATATAATTAACCATTTAATTCCATGCTTACCAATTATTCAATCCCAACAGTCATAATTAATAACATTAACTCAATATTAAAAAGAAATGGAACTTATCAGTGAAATAAGAGACAATGACATTTAATAATTGTAAAACATGAAAAAACTTATAGAAATAATTATTTTGGAAATAACGTCAAGTAAAACCAAATTCATGGTTTTTTATTCATCCTAAATAATTTATTCAATTTAAAACTTGAACCCAAATTATTACACATGCACATGTAATTAATAATTTAAAAACTTAAGGAAAAGGTAAAATAATCAATTATGTAGGAACACCCAAAGGGGTGTCCAATGACATGGAAAGAAATTAAGAAGGGGGTTATCCTTAAACAAATGTCACAAGGATCAATGCAAACCATTTAATTAAATTAATACAAATTATTATGGATTCGTCAGTAGGCACCGATGAGAAGTAGAATAGTGTGAATTCAATTAATCAATGAAATTATAAAATAAAATAAAAGCATCCTTCCTCATAGTCATTTTGTATCCCATGCCCTGCGATAACCTTTGATTCGACCTAAAACGACTGAAATTGGAGAATTTAACAAAACCCCCAATTTTGGTTAAAAACCTTCTATAGAATATTGAAAAATCAAGAGTGGATGAAACTCACGGATTATTAGTGTGTAATATTATCCATACCAAGAGGTTAACATAATTCCAACAGTGTTGAAAAAAAAAGAAGAGATGGAGGTGCAGCGGGCTTCTGAAGCAGAGAAGGGGGTGGAACACCACCTGGAGAGGAGGGGGGAATAATGCACAAAGAAGAGGAGAGGGAGAGAAGAGTGAAAAAATAAAGGAATGAAAATAAATAAGGGATAGTAAAAAATAAAAGGAAATTAAAGGAAAAGGAAAAAAATAAATAAATAAATAAATAAATAAATAAAATGGAAAGGTGAAAAGAAATAAAAATAATAAAAATGGGTTAACCAATTTTAATTATTTTTCACTTTACTCCAAATAACTTTTTATTTTATTATTTATTTTTATTCCATTTTTGTTTCTTTTGATTTATTTAAATTTATTTTTTCCTTTTAATATTTTTAATTACTTTTAACACAAAACATTGCGATAGGGAAAAATGTATTATTTTTCATAATCCCACACAACCATAAAAAAAATAATTGTTGCTCGGGACCTACAATAGACCATGCGGGTGTGCACCCTAGGACAATTTAAGTAATTGGATATAAATTTAAAAAATTAAACAGTCTGTACCATGGTTAAATCTGAGACATTATAACCTCTCCTTCTTAAGACAACTTGTCCCTGAGTTTCTCTTCTAACGGTAGGGGAACATCGCCTAAGAAAATTTTCGGCCACTGGGAATGCACATCTGTCTCCCACTCCTAGGTCTCGTCCTGAATGCGTTTTTGTTGCGATAACACCTAGACCAGTGGAATGAACCTACTGTAGATAACCTTCATTCTATAATCAACGATACAAATCATACTCTTCTCCAAGGATGCATCCGCCTCCAACTCAATTTAGTTAGGAATAAACGAATGATACGGATCTAGATGATACTATCAAAGTTGAGAGATGTGGAAGAAGTTGTGCATGGCATGGTACCTCTAAGGCAACAACAACTGATAGGCCACCAAGACAACTCTCTCCACTATTTTGAATGCTATGACATTTCTCGGTGATAACTTTCCATGTCGCATGATTCTCTTATGACCCAACCTCAGTGAAACACACCAAAAGACCCAATGATCCACCTAAAACTCCAAGGGTATTAAATGATTGGTATAAGAATTATATCTATATTGAGATGTATCCATACACTTTTGAATCCGTTTTACATGATTAGAATTCTCTTGAACGCAATGAGCACCTAGTAGGTCTTTCTCTCATGCTTCAATCCAGTATAAAGGTGAAAGTCATAATCTTCCATAGAGGGCATCATATGGAGCCATTTTAATTGTTACCTAGAAGATTTTATTTTAGGAAAATTCAACTAGAGGGATATATTTCTCCCAATAACCTCTAAAATCAAGGATACAGGCCCACAACATATCCTCTAACACCTGAATGGTTCAATTGGATTGTCCATCTGTTTTGGGGTGATGTGCACTACTCAAACGCACCTGTGAACCAAGTGTCTTTTACAACCCTGGATAGAATCATGATGTGAAATGGGAATCTTGGTCCAAAATGATATAACAGGCCATGAAGTCCAATTATCTCTCGAATATAAAGCCTCCCAAAATCATCAATAGATAATGTCTCTCGGATTGGTAGGAAGTGAACGAAATTGGTCAACCTATCAATGATGACCCATACAACATCTATTCCTTGAGGTGATATCGACAATCCTATAATGAAATACATGGTGATGTCATTCCATTTCCACATAGTAATGGATAGGGGCTGTAAGAGACCAACAAGTCTCTAGTTCTCTACATTCCCCTAATGAAAGGTGGATCACTAGATATGGAAACCCATCATTTTATTCTTCATACCTAGCCACTGATACTGAAGATGCATATTTATGTATATCGTGGTAATTCCAGGATGAACTGCCCAAATAGAGGCATGAGATTACCTCATCAAATCTTCTTAAATATCAAAAGGGACTCATACACGGCCACAAAAGAGCAAAGTTTCACTACTATCAACAACCCAACTCAGCGGGGTAGGTTCTCTACTGTGATGCCTTCCCTCAAAATGAGCCCCTCTGGATTATATAATTATCACATGAAAATCCGTTCTAGAAGAGAGAGTATTACTGTAAGAGATTATAGAACCAGTTTTTCATGTTTTCCTTGAACCTCCATATGCATCTTAGAAAACAAATCCATCATCTTCCACTCATTGCTGGCTACTCGGATGACTTGTGTCTATTTCTTAAGACTCAAATAATCCTCCATAGGATTACCCATTTTAGGGGTATAAGAAATCTCAATGTCGAACGACAATAGGTATTTGAACCACCTACACTGCCTCAAATTTAAGTCTCAATGTTTGGAGATATATTTCAAGATTTTATGATCCGTGTAAAAAAATAACCATTCTCCCAACAAGTAGTGTCTCCAACAACGTAGTGAATAAACTGCAGCTGAAAATTCAAAGTTTTGTGTAGGATAGTTTTACTCATGAGGCCTCAGCTGGAAGGATCCATAAGCCATGACTCGATCACCCTATATTAGTACTACACCCAGTCTGACTCCTAAAGCATCATAGTAAACAGTATAACTTCTACCTGGATTAGGAATAATCAAGATCAGAGCTATCATGAATCTTCCATTTAACTCTTTAAAAGCTTTCTCATAAACTTATGACAGATAAACTACATGACCTTCTTAGTCAGGGCCATAAGAGGTGTTGTGAATCGAGGTAAATCCTAGATGAAATGTCTATATTATCCATCAAGCCCCAAGAATATATGTATGTCAAAATAAATATTGGGTTTCTCCCAAGAAACTATTGCGATCACATTCTCTAGTTCAACTAATACGTCTACCTCATATATTACATGACCCAAGAAATGAACCTTATAGATCCAAAAGTGGAATTTACAAAGCTTTGTGTATAGATGGTTCTCTCTCATTGTATTTAGTATGATCTCAAGAAGGGTTGTTGGTTGATTCTGGAGTGTGAATACACCAAGATGTCATCTATGAATACAACTATAAAGGAATCAAGGAATAGGAGGAAAACTCGATTCATTAGATCCATGAAAACTTTAAGATATTTCTTCAGACCGAAAGACATAACCAAGAACTCATACAAGTTGTACCTGCTTCAAAAATTGGTATGTGGTATATCTGATGTTTGTACAGGAACCTGATGATAGCCCAACCTCAGATCGATCTTGGAGAAAAAAATTTCTCCTTAGAGCTTGTAGAATAGGTCATCTATGAGGGGAAATGGACATCAATATGAGGGTATCATCTTCTTTCTTAGTGAAAAGAACGGGTGAACCCCACGATGATGTACTAGGTATGATGAAACCATTCACCTCAAGATCTTCAAGATACTTCTTGAGTTTATGTATATCTGTTGGTGTCATCCTATAAGGTGGAATTGACCCTGGTGTCGCACCTAGCACTATCTCGATAGTGAACTCAACTTCCCTCACAAGAGCTAAGGATAAAAAATCTTCATTGAATACACCCCTAAAATGATCCACAACAAGAGGGAATTCAATTGACTGCAGTCCCTGATCACTCGTAAATAGACTTTCTAGCTGAGCTGTCACTTTCCCATCCCAAAATTATTAGGTCCAGCTCGATCTGCCTAGATATCTCATTCTCCCGTTTTTATATACATTCTTCCCTATGGTGTTTTGAAAGACACTTGATGGTGATAGAAATCCACATGGGCATGATAATGAATGAGCTAGTCCATACCAATAATGACATTAAATTCGATCATCTCAAGGATGAATAAATTCTAGAAGAAACGGTACCCACCTATCTCAAGGGTGTACTCCTAGAACTGGTGTATTCCCTCTATTCATACCCCTAAATGAGTGTCAAGAGACATAACGCTATAGAAGTTATCGATGGAAAGACCTAAACTCTTAATAGTTGTAGTAGATATGAAAGAGTGTGAATCCCCAGTATCATAATGGGTAGAAACTAAAGTAGATACTAAAAGGATGTTAAATCTTACTATAGAGGGCCATGGACTCTTCTCTACTAACATCGGCTTCACTTCATACATGTGGCATGATCCTCTTCCCTAAGGTGCCGCCTGACTATTCTGAGTGGGTCCACTCTACTGATGTTGGTGTTTTGGAACTTAACTGTCTCGGCCATGACCTCCACTTCCTCAACCTGATTGGCTGGTGGAAAACGTACTGCTAGACTAATGTGGTGCCCTCGATCCCATAACTAATGGAGGTGCTGGAACAGATCCTTTTCCACTGGATGTTGAAGGAAACAAATGGAAAAAACTCTGAAGGTGACCAATCTTACCACTATATCAACACTCCATCAGGTTCCTTGTGCACTGGGGTTTATTATGTTCGATCCTTACACACTGATGAAATGTGATAATTTTGTCAGTACGTGTCATTTGTCTTGAATTACCCCCACATTCACCCTTGAAATGATGATTATTACCACCTAAAGAATCATTACCCTTCTTCAGAACTGAACCACCCTGGCTCATAGGATCTACTTCCCTAATATTTTGTTCCATAATTATGGTTAATTAATGATGTATATAATGGATGAGAAATGAAAGAATCTCACCTATGAGCAGATAGGATATCTCAGTCCATCCTCAAATCCTCTCATAGTCGTCTATGTGTCACCTGTAAGAGATAGAGAAAAACATTGGAGCTCAGTAAAATGAGTAGAATACTCTAAAAATATCATAAAGCCCAATTGAAGATGTAATAACTCTCTAGAATGATTTATCTTAGATTCTACAAGAATAAGTGATCATAGAAAGTTTTCTATATGTCTTCCCAGACTATGTCTCGGGGTTGTTCTGTCTAAGAAATAACATCCCACAAACACTTGGTGGATCCACGAATCATAAATATAGAAAGTTTGATCCTTCACTCTAGAAGTGTCTCAATATGGTTGAATATGGATTTAATGGCTTCTATACATGATTCCACAATGTTGGGACCTCTATCCCTTGAGAAAGTGAGAGAATTATACCACAGAATGTCCTGTGTAAGCTCTTCCATAGTCGGGGTAGGCCTGGGAACACTATGAACTAACTGTATGAACCTGAGAAGATTATCCCTAAACTAGATACCAGTGCCCAATGGAAGATCAGGAGGAGGTTCCACATGAGGTACTAAAGGAGGCACTATAGAAGGTACTATAGGAGGTTCCAGACCCACAAACTCTGGAATGTGATCATCTCTACTCTCCTGACATATTACACGAAGATGTCACAACAACATTTCTCTACAATTTCCAAATGCACACCATAGATGAGACTCTATGGATGATGAGGTACACAAGTAAAAAAGTAGTAAGGAAAATAAAAATTTCAAGGCCTCTTAGTTAAGGTCAAGTCAAAGTCTAACATTTCCACTCAAGGTGGACATTTAATCATGAAATATGGTAGACACTTTATTTTTATAACTATAAAATACTTGAATATATTAAAACTAAACACAACATAACTCACATGCAAATAGGCAGATGCATGCTGAAAGTAGATATGGTAGAGCAATATGCATGTCATATTAATCCCAATGGTACCTAATACGATGCATGTAAATGAAATTCCCTCATTTTATCAGGATACAATAGTCAAAATCATAATATCAACAATAGAAATACCAATAATATCATAAATAAAGTGCATCACCTAATTGTGAAGTCCTATAAACAATAAATGGAATAATCAATAACTGAAATCCCAACCCAGGAAATCTGGGTTGCCCCTATACATGAGTTAGTTATGCCCGAGAACAGGGTAAATTCCAAATTCCTATATCCTAGACTCTTATCTAACCTAAAAAGGAAGACAAAAAGAATAACCCCTATAATACCACTTTATACCTTCCTGACCTGAGTACCATTGAACCGGGCCCCGAGATGGTGGGCCACAAGACCTCAAGAGCATCCCCCAAAACATCAGAGGCTGCCTACTAGCAGCGAGGGCCTTGGGTAAGTTTGTGTGGTGACTATGCTCTCATAGGATAAGGTATAACATAGCCAAAAACAATATATGTAACAAGTAGTGGAAGCATAGAGAAAAGGAAGACAACAAATGAAGTGGATAAATGACCCAATGGAATAAACAATAACTACATAAGCTGAATAGTCATAATAGATATCGTGATGATTTCAATGTATGATGCCAAAAGTAAATAAAAGTGCAGGGGTACTAGGTACAAGCATAGACTTCATGCTAAAAAAACTACCAAAAGACCTAATAGAAACAATGACACATAATCTCAAGTAATTCTCGGTCCTCTTCCACCAAGCTACATCCAGAACATAAAAGAAATCAAGCATCACAAGTGGAATCTTCCCTAAATCCACACATGTGAACATAAATTCTACTCACGTATCAAACGACGCCCGAGCAAGGTGTGAGATATAATCTTAGTAGGCTGACACCCATGGTGTCTAGGAATTTCCATTTCATGTTGTATACAAATAATAGTGTTCCATATATATATAATAAATACAAACAACATTAACAAATAAAAAAATAATTTTAACTTGGTTCCGGTTCCCAAGAAGACACTCATCCCATACCACCTACTTTGGCCTAAGCAGAAAATCTGAATGAGATACCTGCTTAAGAATATTATATATATATATATATAGCAAGGCAAGAGTAATATAAAAGACCAACGAAAATGGAATACCCCCAATATTGTGCTTTTTCTTGGGGTCTAATCCATATATTAATACTAGGCACACTAAAATCCCAAGAGATGTATCACAAAGCATAAGGAAACTCTATGCAATATCGATAAAATCATCTCACAAATTTATATTAAAATTGAAAATTTTAGAGGTGGAGTCTAAGCCTGTCTAGAAGGTATCTCTATAGTTGATCCAATCAATTATATCCAATGCCATGAGCCCAACCAATTCAATCCCATAGAAACTCCAAGTATCGCTTATGGATGGTAACTATGGTTTCACCTGAGTATCACACAAAAGGGGTCGAGTATCATCAGAGGCTTGGTGTATCCATTTTTTCCATGGTTTCATCCTCGGTTTCCCCTTAGGGAACTGGTATCACCCAATAGTACAGTAAAAAACCTAAGGAATCCCTTTCATGGATAACATAAAACATTTCTTTCCTAGCATGTTGTATTGTAACCTATCAAGCACGGATAATCAAATTATGGGTTCTTAATATGGGACTCACCTTTTATCCCCGACACGAGTTTATTTAAAACAACAAGAGAGGTATATATATATCGTTACGAATTATTGAATCCCAACATTCATGGATAATAATATTACCAAAATATTAAATAGAACTAGCACTTATCAATGAAAGCAGGGGAAACAACATTTAATAATGGTAAAACATGAAAAGACATATAGAAAACATTATTTAGGATATAACTTCAATGAAAACTAAATTCATTTTTTATGATTCATCATATATAATTTATTAAATATAAAACTTGAACCCAAATTATTACATATTCACACATAATTAATAATTTAAAGACTCAAGGCCAAAGGTAAAATAGACCAATTAAGATGGATCACCCAAAGGGGTGTCCAATGACATGGAAATAACCTAATAAGGGGTCTTCCTTAAACAAAGGTCAAAAGGATCAATGAACACAATTTAATTAAATTAGTATGCATTTTTAGGGATTTTCTAGAAGGATACAATGAGTGGGAAAACAATTTGAATTGAATAAAGCAATGAAACAAAGTTAAAGAATAAACACACACTAAATCATAGTCGTAGTATATCCCATGAACCGCGATAGCCTTTGATTTGACCTAAAATAGAATATACCAAAGGATTTAACAAAAAAAATCCAATTTTGGGTAAAAACCCTCTATGGAAGATCATGTGATGGTGATTAGATGAAACTCAAAGATTCTTAGTGCAGAATATTATCCTTACTAAGAGGTTTACAACGTTTCCAATATAGTTGAAAACAGAGAAGATATGAAGGTGAAGCAGGCTTCTGAATCAGATAAGAGAGGTGTCACACCACCTAGAGAGGAAGGGGTGCAACACACAGAGGAGAGGAGAGGGAGAGAAGAGAGGGGAAAAATAAAGAAAAGAAAATAAATAAGGGATATGAGAAAAATAAAGAAAAAGAAAAATTAAATTAAATAAACTAATAAATAAATAAATAAAAGGGATATGAGAAAAGAAATAAAAATAATAAAAATTGGTTAACCCATTTTATTTACTTTTCACTTTACTCCTGACTGATTTTTATTTTATTATTTATTTTTATTCCTTTTTCATTTGTTTTTATTTCTTTAAAAAAATTATTCTTTTTAATCATTTTAATTACTTTTAACCCAAAATTTTGTTCTAGGGAATGGTGTATTATTTTTCATAATCCCACACAACCTTAAAAAAATTACTACTTGCGGGACCTGCAATATACCATGTGGGCATGCGTCCTGGGTCGCTTTAAGAAAATTGACTTAAATTTTAAAAAAAAATGGTATGTACCTTGGTTATATTTGGGACATTAAATGATGACTATAAGCATTTACACATAAATAATATCTTTTAGGATTCTAAGCACATATCTTGTGTGTATTTTTTATTAAATATGAATATTACTGTATCAAATGGGATAATATGAATTAGAAATATATGGATGCCAATTGTATAGAAAAAGAGTATAAGGATGGGGTTAAAGAGTTTATCAAGTTTAAAAAATATAATGCATATGACCCTTATTAAATCCTTTTTCCATGTTAATGTTTTTTATGGAAGAAAAATTAGATAGGGTGAGTAAGAAGAACACATGAAAAATCACAAAATTGATCAATGTTATAAGTGTTGAACTAAAAATGGGGAAGAACTAAATATAGGTAGTGATTTAGATAAAATTGTGTTTTACATATCATATGATATGATTAGTAGTGTGAATGATGATTATGATGATATCAAGGATATGATTACAGGTTGTAATGACGATTAAGATCATATTGAGGAAATAGAAATGAATATTGAAGATGAACTTTTTGATTATATAGCAACCATGTGAAGGTGGGGTGCTGTTATCATGATGCAGATGATGTGGAGGAGTAGTTTCATGTAGTAATAGTCTGCATATTTCTTCTAAGACCAATGGGTCATGTAATCTCTAAGTCTATGGGCCTTGTAATGTATCCCCATTAGAAAGGGGGGTTATCCAAAATCTATAAAAATAAGGCCTTCAGTCCTTTTATAAATACATTGTGATTCTCTAATGTAGTTAAAAAAGTTAAAGATTTATGTAGAGGAACCATTGTATGATGGTTGTACAAAATATACATCATTTTCAAACAAACTAAATCTATGTAATCTAAAACATGGAAATGAATGGAGTGACAAAACATTAACTAAACTACTTGATCTCTTGATAAATATACTACCAGAAGATAATTATCTTACTTTCCTAAAATATAATGATAAATGAATGGTACATTCATTGGGTATGGTATCTAAAAGAATTCATGCATTTCAAAATGATTTTATATTGTTTCTTATGGACTGTGAATTACATAAAAATTTCCAAAGTGTGGCGTGTCTTGATACAATAAATATGAATCAAGTTCATTAAAAGTTGTATGGTACTCTCAAATAATTTCAAGTTTTAGGTACCTATATATAAGTGAGGAGACTATAAGAAAATTTAAAAGGAATGTAGATAAAATAAATAAAGATAGGAATCATTTTTACCATAAAGACTCTCCTTAGTGGAAAGAAATTGATCATGAGTATCCTGAATTTGGAAATGAGATGAAAAACTTTCAACTTGGGCTATATTCAAATGGAGTGAATCCTATCAGTTTACAAATTAGCAGTCAAAGTATATGTCTAGTTATTTTGTTATATTATAAATTTCGAATGCGTTTATTCATGAAGATAAATACATTATGTATTATCTTTTTTAAATCAAAAAAGAGTCATGATATTGATGTTTATTTAGATACATTGATCTAATATCTAAAATTAATGTGTGGTTTTGGTGTTATGTTGTATTATGGTTATATAAATGGACATTTCATATTGAGATTCATGTTTTATGGGATGATAAATGACTTTCTTTCTTATAATGTTTTTAGGTTATAGAATTAAAAGTACTCAAGTGTGTCCCATTTTTGAACAAGTTATACACATAGTTACATTGAAACATTCCTCGAAAACTATAATTCAAGGATATCAAAAACTTTTACCTCTATGATATAAATATTGATCTTAGACAACATCATTTTATGGGAATTCATAAGAAGCTATTTAATTTTCTCCACTAGATGGTGATCAAATGTTTGATAAATTAAAGAATATGATAACTTATTTTTGTAAATCTTTTTCAAAAAATATTTTAAAAAATAGTTAGAAAAAAGATATATTTTTTTAATTATCATACTGGAATTGTTTGTTTGCCAAAAAGTTTCTTGATTTCATGACTGTAAAAAAATGTATATGATAGTTTCATTGACATGTTACTAAATGAACCTAAAAAAGGATAAAATTAAATCTAGGTTGGACCTAATTGGAATGCAGATATGGGAAGAAGTGGCATTAGTGAAGGATGAAAAGAAGAATTTTCTTCCTCCGGCTGATTAAACTCTTTCCATGAAAGAGATATATCAATTTTTTAACTTATTGAATATTTTAAAGGCTCTAAAGGGGTAATCATAAAATATCAAGAATATTATTTCAATAACTAATTTAAAGTTAAAGGACTTTAAATCACATGATTGTCATGTTTTGATGAAAGATTTAATGCCTATATCTTTATATTAAATTCCAAAATTTTCTATCATACATTAACCAAGATTTGTTTCCTTTTAAAATATATCTACAGTAAATTTATAGACCAAAAAAATTACAAACAATGTAAAATAAAATTGCTATCATATTATTTAATTTATATAATTTCTTACCACTCTAATTCCTTGATATGATGGTTCACTTGATGATTCACTTAGTTAGAGATATCTAGATACGTGGTTCTATACATAATAGATGGATATACCCCACTGAACAATATATGAATCTTTTTAATGGGTATTTAAAAAATTAAATTCACCCAAAAGGTTGTATTTTAGAGATATATATTGTCGAGGAAGCCATTGAATTCTATATCTACTACTTTTCTGACATAGAGAGATTGGGTCTACTAAAATCTCAACACACTGGGTGACTTGAAGGAAGAGAAAATTTCAAAATATATGTTGTTTTAATTATCATTGTAGAGTGGTAGAAGGATCACCTTTATGTTTTATATATTTTTTTATAGTTTTTTCCTTATGTTTAAACATAGAAATTAATTCTTAGGCATTTGAAACCATCAAGGATTGAAAGTTGAATATCAAATACACATAATTGAAATTTTATAGGATGGTTTTGAGACTATAGTATTGAATATTTCCACTAAAAATATGAATTCAGTTTTAGAATTACTTAAATTTCTATATAGAGGACTCAATTTTTCATTTATTATTGTATAATGTTTATGTAATTAATGGTTATACGTCCTACAAAAAGGAACTTGGTGAATGTAGTATAATGAAAAATAGTAGAGTTACTCTTGTGGATGATGTGATTCATGTATTTGGTACAAAGGATAAAGATACAATTTATTAGAATATGTCATATTTTGGAATCATAAAAAAAATACGAAAGTTGGATTATACAACATTGCAAGTATCGATTTTTCAATATAAGTAGGTAGATAAAAGGAGTGTAGTTAAAATATAGGAATTGGGACTCATGAATGTAGATTTAAATAAGGTTATAAGGGAAACCCATTCATAATGGAATTATTTATAGTACATGTATTTTATGTATTTTATCCTTCAAGTAGAAATTGGTCAAATATTTTTTATTGACCAAAACTAATATAGGTTCAAATGTTAATTCAACTGCTGATAACCATTTCATTGGGGTATCATAATCATCTCACGGTAGTCCCAATATAGACAGGGTATTGTATGTAATAGGACACCATAATGATGGGATTTGGATATTTGATATTGGGGTCAAAACCCTTCAACATTTAAATAAAAAAACAAGTTAAATATTAGGTTAAATTTTCTTTTAAGATACATTGTGTTTCCATATAGTATTATGTGTTCACTATTGAATTTCTGTAATCCAAATTAAATATTCCACCACTTATAAAGATAATGGATTCTCCACATTATGATTCTCCCAATACATAGGATCTGTAGGTTTCTAAAAATTATAATACTCTTAATTCTAAGGGAAAATAAGTTTTTCCTCCTTCTAATGCTACCAATATTGAGGAACAAAATATTAACAATGCTGAAACAGAGGAAACGGTAGAAGAAGAACAAACTATGAAAGAGAGAAAATATGAGAATAACAATGAGAAAACATGATCATATTTTATTGAAACTTCAAGAAAATTATTATATATTTTTTTACTTGTACGAATCAATCTCACATCAATTTGACACATGGTGTTCTAAATATAACTCAAAGGGCATGTTTCTAGTTTAAAAGTAACTTTTCAATTAAAAATGAATGTATATTAATGAAAACTATGAAAAAACACTTGGATTGTCTTTATAATTTATATTAATGATATTTAACTCAATTTTTATGTATAATAATTATCTTCACATTAATTTTACACACAATGTCACTGGTATAACTAAAAGTGTGTGTTTTTATTTGAAGTCAACATTTTAGTGAAAAGAACACTTCACATACTCAAAAATGAGAAAATTGAATCATAATATCTTGAATATTTAGGATAAAAATACATAAGTCATTTCTAAAATATAGTAATTAGCTTCACAGTAATCAAAAGCATGGTGTTATCAGTATGAATCAAAGTGCATGTTTTTAGTTTAAAAGTATAATTTTAGTTCAAAAAATGCATCACTGACTAAAAATATAACACACTTAGATTATATTGATAATATAGGTAAAAAATAAATAATAATTTTTGATATATATGAATTATCCACACATTAATATGATGAACGGTCTGGTTGATAAGAAGAAAAGTGCTGATTTTTATTTTAAATTTAAATTTTAGTACAAAACAAAATTCACATACTCAAAACTGATAAAACTCATTTATTTTCTTGATAATTTTAAAAAATGGTCTATAAGTCATTTTTAAATTCTAGTAATTAGTTTCACATCAATCCAACACATGGTGTCACTAGTGTGACTCAAAAATCATGTTTTTAGTTTAAATTTTAAATTTTAGTTAAAAATATGCATGACATAATAAAAAATGATAAAACCCTCTAAGAATGCCTGATAATTTATGAAAATGGTCTATAAGTCATTTATGATGTTTATGAATCAACTTCATCTCAATCCAATAAATTTTGTGACCATTATGACTCTACGTACTTGTCTTCAGTTTAAATGTGACATTTTATTTAAAAATGGGTGTCACTCACTGAAAACCAAGCCAAAAATTTTAGATTTTTTTGAAAATTTAGGAGAATGATCCATAAGTCCTTTCTGACAATTATCAATCTATCATGTGTTAATATGATTCATGGTGTGACCTTTATGAATTAAATATTGTTTTTTCAGTTTAAAATAATTTGTTAGTTAAAAAAGAATCACTCACTAAAAACAAATAAACATCACTCAGATTATTTTATATTTTATAAAAAAATAGGTAACTTGTTTATGACTAGCATAAATCAACTACACATCAATCAGACACATGGTGTGACTATAATGAATCTAAGTGAATGTTTTTAGTTTAAAAATTAAATTCTAGTAAAATCATGTGTTTCTCATAAAAAATCAAGAAAAGACACTTGTATTGTATTAATTCTTCAGTAAAATGTTCTATAATTATTTTTCCCATGTAAGTATCAATCGTAAATCAATCAAACACATGGTGTGGTTATTGTTACTTAAAGTTCATGTTTTTTTAAAAAAATAAAATTTTTGGTCAAAAGACATGTGACATACCCATAACTAAGAAAACATGTTAATATTGTTTTGATAAATTAATAAAATGGTCCATAATTCATTTTGATCTATAGGAATCAGCATCGCCTAAATATGATTAATGGTGTGACTGATATGACTTGAACTATGTATTTACAGTTTAAAAGTTAGGTTTTGGTTAAAAACATGCATTAATCTCTAAAAAATAAGAAAATTTATTTGAATTGTTTTGATAGTATAAGAAAATAATACATAATTCATTTTTTAATGTTTACTGATCAACTGCCTGTCAATTCAATACATAGTATGACTCAAAGTGTGTTTTTTCAGTTTAAAATGACATTTTTGTTAAAAATGTTCCACTCAATATAAAGGAATAAAAAAACTCATATTTCCTTGATATTTTAGTAAAATGATCCATAAATAATTTTTGATGGTTAAAAATCAGCTACATTCCCATCTAATATGTGATGTGACCTGTATGAATCAAAGTTTATGTTTTTAGTTTGAAATAAAATTTTAGTTAAAAACATGTATCAATCACTGAAAATCAGGAAAACATATTTATATTGTCTTTATGATTTATGAAAATATTCCATAAGTCATTTTTGATGTGTAAGAATCAATCATACGTGAATTAGGTAGACAATGTGCCTGATATGACTCAAAGTGTGTGTGTTAATCTAAAATTGGAATTTTAGTTCAAAAGACTCCTAACATAGTAAAAACATATAAAAAAATTCATATTGTTTTAATAATTTAAAAAAACAATCCATAAGTCATTTTTGACATGTACGAATTAGTCATTCATCAATATGATACACGGTGTGACTGATTTGACATGAAATGTGTGTTTATAGTTTAAAATTGAGATTTAGTATAAAAATTGCATCACTTACTGAAAACTAATAACAATGGATCATATGGTCTTAACACATTATTAAAATGATTTATAAATCATATTTTATGTATAGAAATTATCCACATGTCAAATTGATACACTGTGTGACCTGTATGACTCAAAGTGCATGTTTTGAGTTTAAAAATGTCATTTTAGTTAACAACCTGACACTCAATTAAAAATAATAAAAGAGACTCATTTTTTCTTGATATTTTAGTAAAATAATATAGTAATAATTTACGATGAGTTGGAATCATCCATACATTAATCTGATACACGATGTGATTGGTGTGACTCTAAGTGCATGTATTTAATATAAAAATGACGTTTTAGTTAAAAACATGTTTCACTGATTAAAAATAAATAAAAACACTTAGATTGTATTCACACTTTAGATAAATGATCCATATGTAATTTTTATATGTAGTAATCAACTTCACATCAATCTGACATGAGTTGTGGTCGATATGACTCAAAAAACATGTTTTTTTAATTGACATTTTAATTCAACAGACATGTGACATAATCAAGACTGATAAATCACATTAAATTTTCTTATACATTAGAAAAATGATCCATCAGTCATTTATAATATGTAGGAATAAACCACACCTCAATATGATACACAATGTGGTCGATATGACTTAAAATTTGTGTTTTTAGTTTTAAAGTTCCATTTTAATTAAAAATGTGTTTCACTCACTAAAAACAAAGAAAAAACATGCATAGTATTGATACTTTATGAAAACAATCCATAAGAAATTTTTGATATGTAGTAATAAATCACACATCAATTTGAAACATGGTATGACTGGTATGAATATAAGTGTATGTTTTTAGTTTAAAAATGATATTATAGTTAAATGCATTTGTTGTACATTGAAAATCAATAAAATACACTCAATTTAACTTAATATTTTTGTAAAATGATCTAAAAATACTTTTTTATTTTTAAAAATTATCCTCACATCAATCTAATACTCATTGTGGCCAATATGACTCAAAGTTCATGTTTTTATTTAAAATTGACATTTTAGTTCAAAACACGTGTCATGTGCTAAAAACATAGAAAATGTGATTGTGTTTTCTATATAATTTTGGATAATTATCCATAAATTATTTATGACATTTACGAATCAAATACATGTTAATAAAACACACAGGGTGCCCACTAGGACTCTAATTGTATGTTTTCAGTTTAAAAGTGAAATTTTATTAATTCATTATTTCATATTTATTTTTAATTTATTTCTTTATAGTATTACTAACATAAGATTTTTTTATAGGTAAACACTTTCATTCAAGATTGGGTGGTTTTTCAAGAACTTGTAGCATGATTATGCTCTTTTGAAAGGGCGTCTAAAGACAAAAAAACATTAATGTTTTTGAATTTGTTGATGTTTTTTATAAGTTATATGTCAAAATATAATTTTATATACCAATGAATTAAATGTTTGTTAACACTTCACTATATTTTTTATTGTATTGTGATGTAAATTTAATTGAGATTAAATTTATATTTTTTATTTCTGTGTAATATAATTTTATAAATAGAATGCTACAACTTGGATTTTATCATTTTTATTTCTAGAATTGGTAAAATATTCATTTATCATTTCTAAAAAACCACTAATAATGGTACTTCTTTATCAGTGGTAAAAAATGTTCATAAAGGCCCCCCTTTATTAGTGCTAAAATAGCACGAATAAATTGAATAATGGATTAGTGATTTTTTAGTGTTGATGAAGGGTGATTTTAACCGTGTTATTTTTAGAACTCTGAAAATTTGATGTATTTTAAAGGAAGTTATAGAATTATCTCTTTTTTAGTGTTGATGAAGGAATTTTTTAGAACAGATAAAGTCACTATATGTAGTTTTGGTGTGTCTGTGTATTTTTGTGTGTGTGTGAGTTTGTCTATATATATGTATATACATATATTTTAATATGTATTTTTTACAACATGAATATATATGCACACACATATATGAAAATTATATATACATTTATATAGGTATGTATATATCAACACATTTTTATAAGGTAAATAAAATGGAAAAAAATTATTTAAAAAATGGATAACAATTGTTTGTTTGCATATGGTTTATATTTTAAAAAATACATTATATATATATATATATTTGAATGTTTATTTATATAATTACTTTTTATATGCGAAGATAAAAAAATATGTATATATTTATTTATTTATAAATAATATTATAATATAAAAAATGGTAAAATTTCAATAATATAATATCTATAGGAATGCAAGTAAAAGGAATAATTTTAATCCATTTCCACTAAAAACAAATAATAATACCCTCTTAAACAAATCCAAAATTCAATAAAATGTTCAAAAATTAGGGTATACAAACTAAAAACTCAGTTTTAAGACCTTTTGGGTCGTTATTAACCAAGAATAACTAGGGTATCTCATATCAGATGTCATAGATATTTTCACATGCTTTGATTTGGCCAGTTTTAGAGGCCAAACTGACTCTCGAATAAAAAATTATGGTCTCTTGAAGTTTAAATCATATTGTCAACTTATCTTAAGATATTGATTAATCTATTCATTTTTATACTACCGAATTGGTATTAAATTTACATTTCTCGATACCAATTAGTTTTTTAATTAATATTAATTTTTAATTATTTTATAAACCACTTTTCACTAAATCTATTACATATTAAGTGTAAATACATATTTTGTTTTATATAAATCACATTTAAGAAAATATAGTAAATTTTTATCAATTAAAATATATTTATATAATACAATATAATATTTAATAGTATATTATGTTTTTTATGATGTATGACCATAATCAGTGCTAAAAAATAAATCTATCACTGATAATGAGTGTACTTTATGCATATTAAAAAAACACTCATAAAGGGTTTTCAATATCAGTGCTAAATAAAGTGCTAACAAAGAGGGACCTTTTATTAATAATTTTGTAGCTTTGATAAGCATTAGTTTTTTTAGCGAAGATAAAATTACACCCTTTATCATTTTTTTAGCACTGATAAGTGGTATAACTTTATAACATGGAATAATTGGATGTGTTATATCGATAGTTGTGATTCACATCAAATCCTATCAAGGGTTATTTCTCTAATTTTATAAAATCCACAAAAAAATCCCTGAACAATACAATGATGTCAAATCAACTGTTAATATGCTATAGTAAAATCATTTTTTGTGAAAAAAATTATAATGGTCCAATTTTCATTATAAACAGGATTATTACCAATAGTTATTTGTGATCTAAAATTATTATATCACAATAAATATTTTAATTATCATTGTAAAAAAACTATCATCATAATAAGTTTTGGAAGTCGTGTGAGCCATATGTTGCAAAAAGTATTTTCAATGGGAAATTACGACAAACAAATCCATAATAAAAAATATTTTTTAAAACTATAAAAAAGTATTTTCAATGTACTATTTATGATGAGCTCCATTTATTGGAGATCTTTAAAAATATGCATATAATTAACATGTTTTAAAATAAATGTATTTGTTCTATGAAACTATGATAAAAACCATGCATAAAAAAATATATGATGGAAAATAACAAAAAACATGATTTGTTGTAAAAAAATTAGTAGGAATATGATTTTTATCACATAATATTATTTTAAAAACAAATTGTGATGACATATATTTATCTATAATAATAAATAATTTATTTATGATGATTATATCAAATTTATCACAAAAAAATAGTGGGGATGTAAAAATATTATGTCGCATTTCTTTAATGATGACATATTATTATCCATTGAAAAAAAAGTTTAATGGGAAAAAAATTATGATGATATTTCATTAGCCATCGCAAAACATTTAATCTGAAAATTATTTCATTTTTCCATTGATCAAAAACTATTTACAAAGACCCTACAAGTGTCATCACAAAAAAAAACTATAAAAATATCATCCATCCATTTATTCTCTCATTATTTCCCATTTTACCCTTATAATGGTTATCTCTTTCAGAGTTATTTAGTTTATTTTATGATTATATTTATTTTATATTATTATTATTTTATTATTATTCTTATGAAATAGTTAGTATTATTTTAATTTATAAAATTTATAAATTATTTAAACTCTTTATTTTTAAATAGATCAAATTGTTCAATAAATAATAATTTCTATTTTTTAATCATTATAATCTATGAAAACATTGTTTCATATTTTTTTTAAATGATACTAAGTTACGACCAAAAACAAGCATCACAAAAAAAATTTAAAAAAATTGAGGATAAAATTAAATTTTTAATGAAATTTAAATATTTTTTTATGGAAGATAGAAAACATCACAATAAAAGTACTTTTTGGATGTGACATTTCAATTTATTAGTATTTTCAATGAGATTTTAAAAAAAATGTTTAAAAAAATTATTTTTTTCAATGATTTTTATACTTTTAGTGATGAATTGTTTCCATCATAAACATTATATTTTCTTATTATGATAGATTATATAAACCATTTCTATAAATAATTCGCAAGAATAATTTTTAATATACTACTGGGTTTCACCATGTTTTTAGGAAATAATAAATCAAAATCCCTAAAAATAAACCTCTAAATTAAAGATCAAGTGAGGGGTAGGAAAGATATCACCTCATATCTTGTAAATAAAAGGGTTCTATCCATCAAAAATTGAATAATAATGAAGGGAAACTCCACTTGGATCATTTTAACTTAAGATAAGAAGAGAGGGAGATAAATGATGGTAAAGGGGATTAAATAAATAAACAAAATATTGGCTTTTTCAGGATCATAGTTAGTTTACATGGTTAAATAATTATAAAGAAAATAGAAAATTTTATATTTCATATCTAAGGAAAATTTGTGGTTAACATACATGATTTTAAAACCATTAAACTCACCCAACATTTCTTAAAACATTCAATTTATTTTATTTTTTCTCCCAATTTCTCCAAAAACTTCTAATTTCTCAACCAAAATGGGAAAAAATAATACTACATTTCACCTATCCTAATTCGATTTAATTTGATTAAAAATACATGGTTTTTTACACTCATTCTCACTCAAAAAAATTCATGTTTAAATGATACAAAAAATGAGTGTATGATGTAAAGACCTGTAAAATTCAAGGAAATTTTTTTCTTAATTTTCTTTGAGATTTTACAAGAACGTAGTTTCTGACGGCACCTGATTCCAAGGCCCGGTGAGCCCGGAATAAATTTCCGAAGTTTAACTCGGGTACGTTTAGTGAATGAATGAGTAGGATTACCTAACTTTTTAACCGGTGCTCAAAATCGAAATCCTAGGACACCGATGGAATCACAGCGCCGTTAATTGCTTAGGAACACCTTTTCTAGAGTTTTGTTTTCTCGGGTGTGGTTATTAAATTTTTGGGTTAAGTAAAGAATAAAATAAAATGGTACAACCAATTTTATTTTTATTTAAAGTAGTTTAACCTAAGCTAAGTGGTTGAAGTGGGACCCACATATTAACTACTCCACTAGGTAGGATATTAGTGGGGTGGGGCCCACATGAGCCCCACCCTTTCAACTTCCTCAACCCCTATTAATTATGTAACCCACCTGCACCCCTTTTAAATGAAAGTCAACTCTTAATTAATTAATTGAGTAGGTTATTCAATTTAATTAATTCTTGGATTCATTTTGAATTTCAAATGAATTTTTGGCTTGTGTGTTAATTAAATAAGACTATGTCTTATTTCTTGAGAGGTTAGTTCGTGGTGCGAGGGGATTTGGAGAGGAAAGCTCTAAGTTCTGGAGGACGTTCTTCCTCCTTGAAGAACACGAAGAACGCATCGTCGCCGACGAAGAACTCCGACCTCCGATGAAGGACGACGGTGAGAGACGCCTTCCTCGGAGATCGACGACGCAATGTCATGTACCGCGACACCAACGACCCTCTCCTTCTGTGACGCCTTCTTCCGCGACGTTCAATTCCACGATGAACCTTCGTTCAACGATTTAATTGAGGTAGGGGATTATTTGTTTTGTTCGTGAATACTTTCTTTGCCGTTCATTGTTTTCTAAATTGATCCACCTGTTATCACAATAAAGGGAGGAGGTCAGACCGCACGAACATGGCCGACTATCCTCCCCCTTGATGCTTGATTTTGTTGCGGCACGAGCAAGGTAGCGCGGTGCCGTTTCACTGCGCGAAAATAATAAAGAATGGGCAGAGAAGCGTGGCACTTTCGTGCCGTGCCGGAAAAACAAGAAGAGGCCGCAGATTGCTTATTTGACGTGCAGATCATCGGGCAATGATGAAACGGGCTACAGAGGTGTTTTGAAGTCTTCGCAGTGAAGAACCGGTCCCGAGAGGACTGCCAGCGAAGACCGTAGGCAAAACGGACCACCAGAGCGCGTCCGGTGGTCCGCAGAAGATCCTGCCAGTGCGCCCCGCCGGCACGGCGGCGCCGGCGGGGGTTGGCCCCGGCCGGCCGCCAGTAGGGTCCATCGCGGCTGAAGCCGCGGTGGCAGGCGGCGGTCCCGCGGCTGCGCGAGACCAGAGGGGAGACCGGGGGTCGTAACCCTGGGCGGTCAAGGGAGCGGCCCCCACGGGGGGGGGGGGGGGGGGGCTCTTCAATTAGGGGGCAGCGCCCCCCCCCCCTGTTCCGCCGAGCTCGGCCAGCCGAGCTGGCTACGCGGGCCGCCGGGCCACGCCCTAATGGGCCGGACCCGGACCCGGTTCGGGTCGACCAGGTTCGGGTCGACCCGAGGGGGGGGTATCGGGCCGGGTCGGACCGGGCCCGAACCCCCTATTTTCGGACATAACTGTTCAGACGCCCATAACTTGGGATAAGGACCTTCAATTGATGCACCGTCTATTGAGATGCGATCCTTGGATCAAGACAGTCATTTTGGTATATTACACTCATGGTTTCGGAGAACTTTGGGTATGGCCGGGTTGGTTCGAACTCGAAACCAACTGGGCCCTCGCAGCGGAAACACTTATAACTTGAGCTCTAGACGTCCGATAGACGTGACGTCGAATTTGTTGGATTCCTCTTATTGAGACAGAACTTTTGGCATACTTTCCCTGAGTTTTGGATGCAGTTGGATAGTGTCTAGGTTGGATTGAAACCGAAATCCAACAGGGCCCCTAGAACGGAAAAGCCGATAACTTTCAGATCGGACATCCGTTTGACGAACTGTCAACGGAGTTGGTGATCACGCTGAGAAACGGTCCCTACGAGTATACCCTATGTGAGTTCAGGGTATAGTTGACATACGGCCGGGTTGGTTCGCACACGAAACCAACCGGGCCCCTGGGACCAAAAGGCTAATAACTCACAGACCGGGCGACCGATTGACGCGTCGTCTGTTGCGTTAGGACCCCTATTATGAGGCGGTCCTTTGAGATACTTCATCGTGGGACTTAGTGATACTTGGAGTATCGACCTATAGCTCGTGGAGTGGACCCTCCCGGAGACGAGCGCACGGAGTATGGAGACCATGTAGCCGGCTGAGACCTGATGACTGCTGATCAATCGTCTCGAAGTGATTCGGATAGCCCAGTGGGGTGCGCTTGGTTGTAGCGGCAGACCCATGGCGGAGGAGCGCTTGGTTGTAGCGGCAAACCCATGGTACTCGACAGAAAGAGTACCTCTGATGGCTTTGAGGGGGTGCGCTTGGTTGTAGCGGCAGACCCACATCAGAGGAGTGCTTAGTTGTAGCGGCAGGCCCATGGTACTAGTTAGAAGGATTACCTCTATAGGCTATAAGGGGGTGCTCTTGGTTGTAGCGGCAGACCCACGGTGGAGGAGCGCTTGGTTGTAGCGGCAGACCTGCGGTACTCAATAGAAGTAGTACCTCTTGAGGCTATGAGGGAGAGCGCTTAGTTGTAGCGGAAAACCCATGGTGGGAAGCGCTTGTTTGTAGCAGCAGGGCCACAGTACTCGAAAGGTGGAGTACTACAACAGTCCGCGGTTAATAGGAAGTGCTTGGTTGTAGCGGCAGACCCACTGTACTCGATAGAGGAGGAGTTTTCCCCAATAGCTATGGTTTCGACATCGTGATTAAATCCTGGATTAAGCTGAGTCTTAACATTCAATCATCTTCTTCGATATCATTGACTTGCCTTCCTATATAGTTTGGGTTGTGCTATCCTTTGTGGATGTTATCGAACTTTAACTGGAATTGATGTCTTAGGTATATGTATGGGCATATACCTAAGTAGTGTTGGATGTTACTTCATGATTTTATCTTCCTTTTTGGATTATCCTTTGTGGATCTGGGAGACCTTCGGGGGTCTCAAGGTCCTTACTGAGTAGCGTATACTCACCCATGCACGAGCTATGTCCGCACTACGTTGTGTTGGATGCAGATGATGGACAACGCTGATCGTGGTTGAGGCTTGTGGAGCAAGTCGGTACCTGGAGGTGGACCACTGGGCGGAACATACACGGAGCAGACGGCTGGACCCGAGGAGCTGAGGAGGTTATCTATACCCACCCTTCAGGTGGGATTTCTAGTGGATGGCTCGGTGTTGCTGCTTTACTTTTCTGTTGTTGTACTTCCTTTCCATTTATACTTTACTTTCAGTTTGAGTTTGTATTCTGGCCCACTTACTTTTTAGCACTTTCTTTTGTACTTAGTATATTACTTCCGCTTGTACTTTGTGGTGTTTTATTTACTTTTATAAAGGCGATTCCTTCCCAGTTATCGGGATTTACGCCTTTGATGCTAGTCTCCAGCCCCTGGCCTATGGAAGGCGGGCTTGGGGTAGTTACGGCACGGGCATCGAGGACGGGTCGTGAAAAATTGGTATCATAGGAGTTCGATTCTACCTCAGAACTCAGGACTCTGATCTTTTTCTATGTGAAGCAATAATGTTAAGAGTAATGAGTGTTGTTATCAATCCAGGGAGTCCAGTGTTGGTTCGGAGGCCGACGTATCCGTACACCAGGACCCTGACTTCTGATTTCCAAATAGTGCACAAAAACATTAATTTCATGTGTGTTTCAAGTTTTCTTATTGATTAATTTGTGTCAACTCACCTGGTATACTGTTTTGACCGTGGAGCACCTGTATCTTTTCAGGATGGCCCCACGATATCAACCATTTAGGGTTCCGATTTTTGTGCGAGCCGACAGCCCACCGAGCGATGAGGCCTCAGTATAGGGCCCTTTTACTGCGGAGGTACCAGCAGTACCACTACCCGCCGAGCCACCAATGCTACCAGCTCCAGCCGCTGAGAGTGCACGTCGGCTTAGTGCCTTGCACAAGTTTTAGCGTCAGAGACCACCCAGGTTCCATAGGGAGATGGACCCTCAGGCAGCCGAGGATTGGCTGGAGGCGGTTGTGCGAGTTTTCAGGTTAGTAGGGACACCATCTATCCTCATAGTGGTCCTTACAGCAAGCCTCCTGCACGCGGCAGCAGGAAGATGGTGGAGCTTGATGCTCTAGGTGCACAACGAGGCATCAGTTCTTTGGATGGACTTTGAGAGCCTCTTTTGCTCAGAGTTCATCCCAGCCACCCTCCATGCAGTGTGCATCCAGGAGCTACTACAGCTGCGGCAGGGCAGTATGACGATAGCCCAGTACTCGGCGAGGTTTACCGATCTCTCAAGCTATTCCACGGACATGGTATGGGACCCATTCTTCAGGGCCCGAACCTTCGAGTAGGGGCTCAGGCGAGAGATCAGAGCTTCAGCTGTTTCTCACAGCATCCCGACGTAGAGAGGGGTGTTGGAGCGGGCCCTCTTATTGGATAGTTTCCTTGCTGAGCAGTCTCCAGCAGCAGGACCCACCACTAACCGGCATGCGGAAGAGCCTTCTGTAGCGGGCAGTAGACAGATGACACAGAGGTCCAAAAGGACTAGACCTATAGGTGGTCGACCGCATGACACAAAATCGTTTGTGCGAGGCACCTGGGGTGCAGAACGACTTACCATGCGCGGACAATGTTACTCCTGCAGCGGGGTTGGTCACATGGCACGTGACTGTCCGACCCGCCATATAGATGACCAGCAGATGAACGAAGGACCTCCCAGGCAGAGGCATAGGTTCGATCGAGGTGGACCACAAGGAGCAGGAGACCGAGGCAAGGGAGTTGGCCGTGTAGCTGGAGGTGGAAGACGCTTCGAGGTGTTGCCACCACCACCACCATGAGGTCCACCCCGACCGCAGGGGATAGGTGGACATGGGAGAGCTTAGCTTCAGGCAGCTGAGGCCTACGATCATGGAGCTCCGGGAGCAGATGTACAAGAGCGGGACTAGCTCCAGAAGACTTTTGTTCATATTGCTTCTAGATTTTTTGATGTTTGTTTGTAGTTGCTTTATGTCTTTGTACTTTGAGCAGCATTAATAAAAGACACCTTTCTTTGAGGCATTTACTTTCCTATCCTCTCTTTTTGCTGTTACTAAGAGGTTCCGGTTTAAAACAATCGTTGACTTGACCCTCACCTTTGAGATACCTACTGGAGGAGACCCAGTGGCCACACACTAATGCCGACAGTGTTACTCAACCCTTGGAGGCGAGAGTTACGGTTGGATCTCTTGGTAGTGGCGTTGAGGCCTTACGACGTCATCCTTAGTATGGATTAGTATCATCCATGTCGGGATTGACTGTATTAAGAAAATAACGTGGTTCATCCAGGGGATGAGACATGATTTCTCTTATCACCAAAGAAAAATCTTAGCAGCTCTTGTAGGAACAGAGAAGGTCCAAGCCATCCAAGAGCGGATGAGGATAGCTCAGAGCCGGCAAAAAATCTTGTGCTGATAAGAGGCGGAGACCACTAGAGTTCGAGGATGGAGACCGTGTTTTCTTGCGGGTCTCACATCGATGTGGATTACGGAGATTTGGTCGGGGCGGAAAGTTATCTCCGCGCTTCATCGAACCATTCCAGGTTCTCAGCAGGGTAGGCGAGGTGGTTTACCGCTGGACTCATCCACCTCAATTGAATCAAGTGCACGACATTTTTTTTCCTCGTACCTCAGCTAAGGAGATACGTGCATGACCCGACACATATCATTGACCATGGGGAGTTGGACATTGATGATGGGGTGACTTTTGCGGAGGTCCCAGTGGAGATCGAGGATCGACAGGAGCGGGTCCTATGTGGACGGTCGATTCCTCTAGTGCGCATCAGATGGCAGCACAGGAACCTCCAGAAGATCACTTGGGAGCGGGAGGCTTACATGCATGCACAATAACCACAATTGTTCCCCTAGTTTATGATGTATCTTTATGGGGACGTAAATCCCTGAGGTGGGAGTAATTTAAAGACCCGTAAAATTCAAGGGAAATTTTTTCTTAATTTTCTTTGGGATTTTACAAGAACGAAGTTTTTGATGGCACCTGATTCCGAGGCCTGGTGAGCCCAGAATAAATTTCCAAAGTTTAACTCGGGTACGTTCAGTGAACGAACGCGTGGGATTACCTAACTTTTGAACCGGTGCTCGGAATAGAAATCTAACGACACCGATGGAATCGCAGCGCCAGTAATTTCTTAGGAACACCTTTTCCAGAGTTGTGTTTTCTTGGGTGTGGTTATTAAATTTTTGGGTTAAGTAAAGAATAAAATAAAATGGTGCAACCAATTTTATTTTTATTTAAAGTAGTTTAACCTAAGCTAAATGGTTTAACTGGGACCGAAATCCTAACTACTCCACTAGGTTGGATATTAGTGGGGTGGGGCCCACCCGAGCCCCACCCTTTCCACTTCCTCAACCCCTATTAATTATGTAACCCACCCGCACCCCTTTTGAATGAAAGTCATCTCTTAATTAATTAATTGAGTAGGTTATTCAATTTAATTAATTGCTGGATTCATTTTGAATTTGAAATGAATTTTTGGCTTGTGTGTTAATTAAATAAGGCATAGTCTTATTTCGTGAGAGGTTAGTTCGTGGTGCAAGAGGATTTGGAGAGGAAATCTCTAAGTTCCGAAAGACGTTCTTCCTCCTTGAAGAACGCGAAGAACGCCCCGTCGCCAATGAAGAATGCCGACCTCTGACGAAGGATGACGGTGGGAGACACCTTCCTCAGAGATCAACGACGCGACGTCGTGTACCGCGACGCCAACGACCCTCTCTTTCCGCGACGCATTCTTCTATGATGTTCAATTCTGCGATGAAACTTGGTTCAATTATTTCATTGAGGTAGGGGATTATTTGTTTTTTTAGTGAATACTTTCGTCGCCGTTCAACGTTTTCTAAATTGGGCTGCCTATTATCACAATAACGGGAGGAGGTCGGACCGCACGAACACGGCCGACTCTCCTCCCCCCTTGATGCTTGATTTTTTTGCGGTACGAGCAAGGCAGCATGGTGCCATTGCACCGCGCGGAAATAATAAAGAATGGGTGGAGAAGCGCAACGCCGTCGCGTCATGCCATTGAAGTCTAACAAAGCTGCAGCGCTGTCGCACCACGCCAGAAAACCACGAAGAGGCCGCAGATTGTTTATTTGACGTGCAGATCGTCGGGCAATGACAGAACGGGCCACAGAGGCATTTTGAAGTCTTCGTAGTGAAGAAACATCTCCTAGAGGACTGTCGGCGAAGATTGCAGGAAAAAAAGGACCACCATAGCGTGTCCGGTGGTCCGCGGAAGATCCTGCCGACACGCCACATCGGCACGGCGGTGCCGGCCGCCAGGAGGCGGCGGCGCCCGGCGCGCCCCCAGGAGGGTCCGCCAAGATGGCAGGCGGCGGTCCCGCGGCCACGCGAGACCAAAGGGGAGACCAGGGGTCGTAACCCCCGGCGGTCAAGGGATCGGCCCCCACGTGGGGGGGGGGGGGGGGCGACTCTTCAATCAGGGGGGCATCACGCCCCCCCTGTTCCGCCCAACTCGGCCAGCCGAGCTGGCCACGCGGGCCGCCCAAGCGCGCCAGGCCGCCGGGCCACGCCCAGGTCGGGTTAGGCCGCTTAGGCCGGGCCGCGCCGTGCCCTAATGGGCTGGACCTAGACCCGGTTCGTGTTGACCCGGGGGGGGGGGGGTATCGGGCCAGGTCGGACTGGGCCCGAACCCCCTATTTTCGGACAGAACCGTTCAAACGCCCATAACATGGGATATGGACCTCTGAGTGACGCACCATCAGTTGTGATGCGATCCTTGGATCGAGACGGTCGTTTTAGTATTTTACACTCAAGGTTTCGGAGAACTTTGGTAAGGTGGGGTTGGTTCGAACCCGAAACCAACCGGGCCCTCGGAGTGGAAACGCTTATAACTTGAGCTCCGGACGTCCGATAGACGTGCCGTTGACTTTATTGGATTCCTCTTGTTAAGAAGAAAATTTTGGAATACTTATCCTGAGGTTTGGATGCAGTTGGATAGTGGCTGAGTTGGATTGAAACCAAAATCCAACTGGGCCCCTCGAACGGAAAAAATGATAACTTTCAGACCAGACGTCCGTTTGACGAACTCTCAGTGACGTTGGTGATCACATTGATAAACGGTACCTATGAGTATACCCTATGTGAGTTCAGGGTATATTTGAGATATGGATGGGTTGGTTCGCACATGAAACCAACTGGGCCCCTGGGACGAAAAGGCTAATAACTCACAGACCGGGCGACCGATTGACGTGTCGTCTGTTGCGTTGAGACCCCTATGACGAGGCGGTCCTTTGAGATACTTCTTCGTGGGACTTAGTGATACCTGGAGTATCGACCTGTAGCTTGTGTAGCGAACCCTCCTGGAGACGAGCGTACGGAGTACGGAGACCGTGTAGCTGGCTGAGACCTGATGACTGCTGATCGATCGTCTCGGAGTGGCTCAGATAACCGAGTGGGGTGAGCTTCGTTTTAGCGACAGACCCACGGCGGAGGAGCACTTGGTTGTAGCGGCAGACCCGCAGTACTCGACAGAAGGAGTACCTATGTAGGCTATGAGGGGGTGCGCTTGGTTGTAGCGGCATACCCACGGCGGAGGAGCGCTTAGTTGTAGCGGCAGATCTGCGGTACTCGACAGAAAGAGTACCTCTGTAGGCTATGAGGGGGTGCGCTTGGTTGTAGTGGAAGACCCACGACGAAGGAGCACTTGGTTGTAGCGGCAAACCCATGGTGGGAAGCACTTGGTTATAGCAGCAGGCCCACAGTACTCAACAGGTGGAGTAATACAGTAGTCCAAGGTTAATGGGAAGCGATTGGTTGTAGCGGCAAGCCCACTGTACTCGATAGAGGAGGAGTTTTCCCCAGCAGCTATGGTTTCGACATCATGATTAAATCCTGGTTTGAGTTGAGTCTTGACTTTCAATCATAATCTTTGATATGATTGACTTGCCTTCCTGTGTGGTTTGGGTTGTTCTATCCTTTTTGGACGTGATCAAACTTGAACTGGAATTGATGGCTTATGTATATGTATGGGCATATACCTAATTAGTGTTGGATGTTACTTCGTGATTTGTTCTTTCCTTTGTGGAATATCCTTTGTGGATTTGGGAGACCTTTGGGGGTCTTGGGGTCCTTACTGAGTACCGTATACTCACCCCTGCACGGGCTATGTCCATACTATGTTGTGCTGGATGCAGACGACGGACATCGCTGATCGTGGTTGAGGCTTGTGGAACAAGTCGGTACCTGGAGGTGGACCACTGGGCGGAACATACACGGAGTGGATGGCTGGACCCGAGGAGCTGAGGAGGCTATCTGTACCCACCCTTTAGGTGGATTTCTAGTGGACGGCTCGGTGTTGCTGCTTTACTTTTTAGTTGTTGTACTTCCTTTCAAGTTGTACTTTACTTTCAGTTTGGGTTTGTATTCTGGCCTACTTACTTTTCAGAACTTTCTTTTGTACTTATTATATTACTTCTGCTTGTACTCTGTGGTGTTTTGTTTACTTTTATAAAGGTAATGCCTTCCCAGTTATCGGGATTTACGCCTTTGGTGCTAGTCGCCAGCCCCTGGCCTATGGAAGGTGGGCTTGGGGTAGTCACGGCACAGGCCTCGAGGGCGTGTCGTGACATACGATGTAGAAATTTGTTTATAATTATTAAGTATTTTTCTTGTGACATAAGCATACTTGAAGACTTTATTAAAAACAACTCTCACAAAAAATTAGAACTAACTAAGAAGCACTTTATTTTGAGAATAAAATTCAATTGCCTCATGTATTATTTAATTTTATACATTAAAAACAATATAATCATCAGCAATCCCTCTCATGAAATCGATAAATTAACTAATTTCCCCTAAATATTTCTTACATGTCTTATTAGCAAGAATAATTCCAATATTTTTCCTTATCGTAAATTGATTTTATAAAAAAATCAATTATAATTATGTTAAAAACATAAAAATACATAGGGAATTAATATTTAATATTAATTACAATTTAAACCTATCATATCTTTATTTTTTATAAAAAACACTCTTTTTCTCTCCAGTCTAAAAAAATAGTGGCTATTTTGTTCAATTGTTCCCCCATTTTTATAAAGAAATTCATCTAAAACATCATGTTTGTCTCAGTTCAATACTCTAGGAATTATATAATTCCATTATAATCTAATTTTATTGAATTTATTCTTAATTATTTTTATAACAATTAATTTATTTGTTACAGAATAATTAGAAATTGTTTTTATAAGTAGTTGTTATATTATTATTTTGATATTTCATTTTTAAAATTATATAAATTATGTCATTTTAAATTTATTTATCATAAATAAATTTGTTATTATATTGGATATATTCCTCCTTAACCTATAATTTCACCACATGTTACATTCTTATCATGTTCTAAAACTCAATCTAATATTTGAGATCATTTTGATAAAATTTATTTTACTGAATTTGATGGAGTAATCATAATAAAAGTAAAATGTAAATATTGTGTTAACTTTCTTAGTGATGCTTCTAATAGTGGTTTAAATCATCTTAAAATACATTTTAATTATAACTTTATAAAAATAAAACCTAATTTTAGCACACAAATACATTTATAGTGTGCTAATTTAATTAATCACTACTATTATCTCGTATAAGATAAGATGATTGATTATATAATTAAAAAACAACACAGAGTATATAGATTTTATTTGTATAATTCATGGATAATTTACCCCTAAATATATACCTTTTTCAATAAATACAATAAGATAATAATAATAATAATAATAATAATAATAATAGTTAAGTATATATTATAAATATTTTTTAATAATTAAATGGACATGTTTTACATTTGGATTTATAATCTTATAGTCAAAATATTTAATATCAATACATTACTGTAAATATTATTAACAATATTTCAAAATTAAATAAAAAATATTTTTTTACATTAGTTTAACTTTCATATAGTGGTTATCCATTTTGAGTTTCATTTATAGATCTTATAGCGAAATGGGGTTTACAAAATAAATTATTTACCTTAATAATAGATAATTCATTATATCATAATAGTATTATAGAATAATAAACATCTATGTTGTAATTACATTAAAATGGAAAAATGTTTCATGTTTATTGTTGCATAAATACTTTATATTTTATTGTGAAATATGATTTATCTCTCTATAAAAATTATGAATAAATTGTTCAAAAAATGTATTATAATTATTAATAGTTTAGTTATTTATGTGTAATTATATATAAGAATTGGTTAATAAGAAAATATAATAGTTTGAAATTTTTCATTAAATATATATAATTTTAGAGGGTAATTTTTTTTGGAGTTATGAAATGGGGAAAATTTAGTTATATAATTAAAAGATTATTTTTTGGTAGGTTAAATCAGAGAAAATTATGTCATGAGGGGATAATTATAAGTCAATATTGAGAATTAATATTAAATGGGAAGTTATTATTCATCCATTAAATATTCTGGTTTTTTGAAATGGTACTTCTCTTAATAAATAAAGTTTTTGGTATACTCTACTATTATTCTGTGTGACATACAATATTTCTATGAGTGAATTTTTGAGGTGATTCTACCTGCAATTTAGAGAGTGTTTCTATACTCAAAAAATTTCATAATGAAATAATTATACATTTCCTGTGTTTTTACACCAAATTTTTATGGGGTGGGGATACATTTAATCCTTATGTTATTTTTATTTCTCTCCCTTTTTTTATTTTTATCCTTACAAATGGTATCAGATCCTTTGTTTCTAACATTATTATGGAAAATTTTCAAATTGAAAATCTTAGTAGAATTTTTTTTCATTATGGGAAATGAAAATTCAAGTTGTTTTATAGAAATTCATTTTCTATGGGAAATTATATGAAACACGATTGGCATGATATAGTGTAAATAAAATGAAATATATGGAAGTTTTTTACAAAAATTCATTTGGTGTTAGTGGATAAATTATTATCAATCATTTCAAAAAAAAGGAATGTCATTAGAGATGTGTGATACTCTGATAAAGCTTTATGAGTCCAATTCACTAAAGAAAAATATTTTCTAAAAGAGAAAACTATACACTCTTTGAATGGCATATTCATTATCAATGACTCTCTACATCAATGCTCATAACACCCTATTTTCCTAGCTTACAATGTTGGGATACAAAACAGTAGATATTTAACTTATAGATATTTTACTTCAATGTTTTATAGATTTGTATTATATGTTCATCATTAATCTCATAAAATATATCTTTATAAGAAAGTTTATCTTTTACAACATTACAGCTATGGTTCTTGAAGAATAAAATCAAAACAAGAACAAAGAGGATAGACAGAAAACATCACAAAATGTGGATTATCTATCAACAGATCAAGGAAATATGATGAAGTTTGGATCTATTGGGAGATAGAATAATGGTAGATCAGAATAAAAGAGAAATAATAAGGTCACATGTTACAATTTTGACAATAAGGGTTTATTCAAAAATGATTTTTTGTTTAAGAGGAGTGAAAAAAATTAGGAAAATGTGGTAAGTAATTATGATGGATGATACATATAAGTCAATGAAGATAAAATGGTTGTTAGGGGTAGAAAGAATCTCAAAACACATGGTTTATTAACTTGGTGTAAACACAGAACATGAAATATTGAACACAATGTTTTAATTAATAGAAACTTATCTAAAAAATATGCAGCATGAAGGGACTTAAGAATAATATATTATTTGGGACAATTTAATGGAATATAGTGAAAGACTATGAGAAGTGAATGATAAATATTGGAAGAGGAAAGCATGTGGGGCTAAAGGTGGAAAATTTATTAAAGAACTTATATTTCATCCATGATGAAATATATAACTAAGTGGATATAATTATGACAACAATTAACTCTATAGAATAGTTAGTGAAATTATAGAATTCAAAACTTGTCCATTTGTGCAAACATGTATTGAAGATTCCTATGGATAAAAAGTTTTTTCTCAAACATGACAAGGTATTCTAACCACTTTATGAATATATTTTTTTGAGAAAACAATATAGGTTTTTGTTAAAAATATTAATGTCAAGAAGCAAATAGATCATAGACTTGATCCATTTTAATTTTTGTAAAGAAAAAATTATATATCATGGAGGATCATTATACTTTGTATTGTTCATTTAATTTGAAAAAATATTAATTGTTTGATAACTAAAATGGAGTAAAATATAAAAGTGAGGTGTTTGACATTTTTTCAACAAGAAGTTATCAAGTGACAGTTTATAGAGGCGTATAATCCTCATCATTATGTAATAATAGAGAAGATAAAAAAACTCTTTGGGAAAGGACAAGGAAGATGATGAAGATTGAAATTGTTTCCAAAACATGTTGGTCAGAAATAGTAACAACAACCTATTACGTGATTAATTGACCTTCTGAAATGGAAATTGATCTAAAAAAGTTGATAGATATGTTATTTGGTAAAACTGCTAACTATTCTCAATTATATACATTTGGAAGTTTGTTTTTTAAATTTTATAATGACCAAGAAATATAGAATTTGGATTCACTTTCTAGAAAATGTATGTTCTTGTGATAAACTGATGGTGTTAAGGGATATCAATTGTGGGACCTCAATCCCCAAAAACATATCATCATTAGAGATGTAATTTTTTTAAAATACATGGTGTAAATATATATTGATAAATACTTTGAGTAAGAGAACACATAAACTACTACTTTCAATGGGAAGAATAAATTATAATAAGAACTTGTTTCCTTTGAAGAATTACAATAATGATGATCAAGAACTTGAATGTTTGAATCACATTGAAAAAATCAAGATAAAATAGAACCAATAATGAACTCAAATTATGTAATTGAAAGTAAAATTGTATACTTCTTATTTAAGGAGGGTGGAGAACCATCTTTTTTTTATAGAGGTAGCTCAAAGTTCAAATGTATTATCATGGATGAAAGTGATTTAAGAGGAACTTAAATCACTATACAAGAACAAGTCATGGGAGACTATTTCATTGCATAAATAAAGGAAGGCGATCAGTAATAAATGGGTATTTAAGATAAGGCGGGGTAGAAATGACCAGGTGGAAGGATATCATGTGAGGATGGTAGTCAAAGGTTTTTCTAGATAGGGGAGTATTGGTCTTAATAACATATCATATCCTATTATTAGTTTCATGAATATTTGAGTGGTTTTGTAATTGTTCATTATATTCAATTTGAATATAGATTAGAAATATTTGAATAAAACCTTTCTCTTTTATAATCTTGTTGAATAAATGTATATTCACCAACCATAATGTTTTATAGAAAAATGAAAGTAGAACTTTATTTGGGGTTGGAAAAAATATTTATACCATCTAAATGTGGTGAAAATATGTTGGTATAAGATATTTTATTCCTATATCATGACTCTTTGATATATTATAATTCATTCATATCCTTACTCATATTTCAAATATTTTATTGGAAATTATTTTATAATTATTCTATTTCATGTGGATGAAATATTGGTTATAGGGGCCAACAAAGATCAAATATATAAGACTAAGACAAAAATGGTTTGATAGTGTGATATTAAAGATTTGAGACTAGTAAACAAGATCATTGGGATACAGATTTACTGAGTGTCAAATAATGGGATGGTTTTTAATTAAAAAAGAATTTTTTGAATTTTTTTTGAAATGATTCAATATGAAATACTGCAAGCCAATTTCTATCCTTATTTGAAATAATTTTTAGTTATCATCTAAGAAAAGTCCTGGAAGTGAAGTGAAGATGATGGAGACGTCTTAAGTACTGTATGAAATAGTGGTGCAGATTAATAAGGTCTTCATAGTTTGTATTAAACTAGACATTGTACATGTATTAATTGATATATGGAGATTCCTAAATGAGATAATTGTAATGTAGTGAAGATCATCCTAAGATACATTAATAAGACCTTAAATTTTGTATTATGTTTTGGAGGATCAAAGTTTACTACTAAAGGATATTTTGATTCATAATTTGGAGGTAATTTTAACAGAAGAAAATCCACAGTATATTATGTGTTTACTCTTACCTAAGTAGTTATAAGTTTCATTTTGAAATTGTAGTTGTTTTTGGACATATCCACAACCAAGTTAGAATACATGGTAGTTGCAAAATCTTGAAAACATAAAATTTAGATAATAATTTTTTTGGATGATCTAAAGAATAGATAAAAGCATATTCTACTATTCGGTGATAGTTAGAAAACCATGTATATAACAAGGAATCTATATTTTAATTCAAGGATGAAACATATCATAGTATATTGTCTTTTTTTTGAGATATAATAGAGTAATGAAGTGTGAAAATATAGAAAATTTAAATCAAAGGAATTCCTAATATATTTTTTAACAAAGGAGATTGACTAAAAAAAGTCAAAGTGGTTCAAATCCTTAAGTGGTATTATAGAAACATAATAAGTATGTTTAAGTAAGATGGAAAGTTTTTGGGGATATATAATAATTCTTTAATCAAATTTCAAATTGGGGGATATGTTATCTGGTAAAATTATGAGGATTTCTGAGACAAAAAATAGCTAATTATTTAATTAAGATATTATTTATCAGTAGGTCAAGTGAATGGAAAACAAGACATCCAAGGAGAATTATAATTTATTACAGAGAATTATTATTCAACATAGTTTTATTATTTATACATTAAATCATGTGGTTTTTGGATATGGATTTTCTCTTAATAAATTGAGTTTTTGGTATTCTCCTTTATTTTTATGTATGAAATACCATGTTTTTTTGAGTTAATTTGTTAAGTGATTCTCCTTGTAATTTTGAGAGAGTGTTTATACCCATGAATTATCGTAGTCAAATCCTTCTTCCATGCCCTTGGTTTTTTTACCTATAAATTTTCTAGTGGTTTTCCATTTTCAATATTTATGTTATTTATATTTTTATCTACTTCTATTTTTATTTCAATCCTGACAAATAATAAATGGAATTAAATATATTATATGTTGAAATTATATTTAAAGAAAAAAAATCAATAGATTTGTTTTTTATATACAATTTTATGTGATGGAGATATTATTCTTGATGATCATGTTTCATATCAAGTTAAACTATATAAATATTTTTTCAAGTGTTTGAAAATTTCCCTTAATTATTTTCACCTATATATACAATTGATTAATTATTAGTTTTAAATATTTCATTGGATATTATGTGTACTTTTATGAAATAAATATCTTATTATTGTATTCAAATTGTTACTGACATGAAATAAAATTTTGATAAATATTTTGATCTTTTACATAATGTTTTTGGAATTGAAATAATATTAGATCCAAAGTGAAGAGACATTAGTCTAAAAATATTCTTGAAAATCATTTTGTATAATGATTTCAATTAAATTGTATTTTTTATGTTCTTGATAAATTATATAATGAATTTAAATATATCACATGTGTTGATATTAGTAGAAAATCACACAACGTAAACCTTCTTCTCATGTTAGTAGTGGTATATAGGAAACTATAAAAAAATAAATCACTTTTTGAGTCTTCTATTGTGGATATATATGAACCATAGTGAAGGTTAGACTCTCCTCAAGTTGATAATAATTATGGTTTTAATTTTTTAAATTGGGGGAATGATTATGAATCTATTAGACATGTACTAAAATAGATTTTTCATGATGTACTTAGTCCTATTATATCTTTAGTTGTACATGAATATACATAATTAACCATTAATATGGTGGAACCTCTTATAGTTATGATATAAAATTGATATATATGAGATCAATGATAAGAAATTAGAAACCTATTATTTATGGATATGGTGTTAATCCCAGCCAAGAATATATCAATATAAAATAAATTTTTTTAATATATAATGTAATGGAATAGAATTTATTATTATTAAATTATTTTAATTGATGTGTAGTATAATTTTTTTAATGAAATATTATTTTCTATTTTTTGAATTTTTTTACCCAAAAAATAATGGTAATTATATTTTATAATATAATTTTTTAATGAATTTACAATTTATTTTTTAATGAAATATTTAGTTTTAAAATTGTAATCATTTTTTATATTAAAAATATTATATAAAAAATAAAGTTTAATTTTTTTATATAAATCATAATTTTTAATTATGCACACATATATATAATATATAGTAGATCAGGCAACATTAAATGTTAACCTTTATCAGTGATAAATTAACAGAGCTGATAAATGGGTGAGTTTTATCTGAACTAAAAAATGATGATAAAGGTAACTTTTTTCGACACTAAAAAACATTGATAAAATGGAACCCTTTGTCAATGCTTTGTTCTAACGCTGAAAAAAAATCCCCCCTTTTTCAAAGCTTTTTTAGCACTAATAATGGTCACAGTGTATAATTTTATTTATATATACAAATTTTTATTTTTTATATAATATTTATATTACAATAACTATAAATACATAAATATAATATATTAATATTGTCTATATAACTTTTAATAAAAAATTATTCTTATTTTCACAATTTTATATAGATAAAATTTCCAAATTATATTAGTGAATAAAATTATTTAATAGTATATTTATATACAATAATTACAAAAATTTTATATAATTAATATAAATATAATACATTATTATTTTATTAAAAAAATTATATTATATATAAATGAATATATTTATTCAAATATATGATTCATATTTAAATTATATATTTATATTCATATCAAATTATTTAAAATTTGTGTACATGTATTTGTATGTGTATGTATTCTTGTGTAAGTATATGGATGTATGTGTGTGTCTGTATGTGTGTGTTTGTGCATGCATATGTTGGGTTGTGTGTGTGGGTGTGTGTTTATGTGTATGTGTATTGTATGTATATGTGTATATATGTGTATGTAAATGTATGATTATGTGTTTACATATGTGTGTTTGTTTTTTGTGTGTGTTTATATGTTTGTGTGTGTGTGTTTATGTGTATGTGTATTGTATGTATATGTGCATATATGTGTATTTTATATTCAATTATAATGTTACTTATTTTTTTTCTTTTTTTATAATCAATTCATTTTTAATATATATTCATTTAACAATTTTTTTATTTTAAACATTTTTTATTTGCACCTTGAAAAAATAATGATAAAAATATCTGTTATCAGTGATAAAATACACAACACTGATAAAACATATGATTATTAGAGACAAAACTATAGTGTTAGTAAAGATAGTTTTTATCAGTGCTTATCAATTTATCACTAATAAAACTAATATATTTACTACTTCTTTTTGGAAAGCGCTCATAAAACCCTTCCCGAACATATAAATTTGACCCTAAGAGAACTCACTTCTTTGTGCCATTCAAGATCTCTCATGGAAGTTAGCCTCTTCCACTTCCCCCCTCAAACTTCTCATATGAATCGAACCTCTCAAAACCTAAGGTATGTGAGTTATTCTCATGAAACTTCTTGTACTTGTTTTTTATTATTCATCATGAGCCAAATTATTATTACGTAAGTAGTTTAGTCTTAAAAAATTCATTACTCTATGATTCATACATGTTTTGTGAAGGTAATTTGTTATAAAACCATTTTTTAAAACTATTTACTCCTACACGAGTCTTTCGAGATGTTCTCATATGTAATCTTGGATGAGTCACTTGAATAGGTTGATAAGGCCCAATCAATACCAACCAAATATTCCAAACTATATCAATATTTCCAATTAAAATACATTCAATATAAATTAAACATTTCATATTCATTATAATATTTAGAAATGGAAAATTCTTAATTGTGATTCCATATTTATTTATTAAAATCAATAGAGTATTTCAGTATTTTTATTCGACTAATTTAACTTCAAAAAATGTTCTTGAATGAGAAATTAAACTTAAACATAATAGTTCAAAATTATAAATAATATCTTGTTGACTGAAAGGCCCATAAATAATGTCTAGTTCATTTGAAATTAATGTGTTTAAATATTGTCAAGTTGTAGTGAGAAATACATTTATAGGATTATCATCACCTAAATTCATTTCCTCATAGGGAAATGCCTATAAATTTCCAATCATATTAGTTACTTTCACCTGATGACCCCATTTATGATTCCTTCTACTTTCATTACATCCTCAGTTCCAATTAGTAAGGGGGTCTTTATTTTCAGTGAATTATTGCCCTTTTCCCCACTTGTATAAATTCTGTTCACTATTGGATTTATTTAATTAATCATTTTGATCTTTTTACAAATGAATTTATCGGTTTATCCCATTGAGACAAACCGACGGTTTTATTAATTAACCCCTAATTAAATTCATGTTTTTATTCAAATATTGGGTTCTCAAGACTAGGTGATTGGGCCCTATCAATTTTTTCACCATCTGATAAAAGATCATCTTCGCCTCCTAAGAATTAGGTCAATAAAACACCACATGGACCACAACATATCAAGTGAGGCAATAAATAACCATATACTCCTCCCTCTTTTTTTACTTCCACCTAGAAACATTATTGAAACTATTATAGATCTCTGTATTTTATAGTAGATAAAAATTTAATTAGATTCTTTGTAACTTTATAGACATCATGATTTCACTTCCTTTAATGATTTCACCATAATAAAACATTATTAATACAAATCATTTGACTCTTATTATCTCATAAAAATGGCTCCATGTAGCTTAAATTATTCTTTAATTGTGACTTTTATGGTTCTACTCTCACAATTTCCATGTAATTATATATTTTTTCAAATATTAGTATTACTTAAATAGATATTATGGATATGAATAAAAATTTGATGGATTTGAATCTTATGATAAAAGAGTATGTGGATGGGTTGAAATAATTCATCAAATTTGAAAAGAATCATTCATATGACCCTTCTTAAATCCTTTTATTTGTTTATGTTGTTGTTATTCAAGACTAATTCGTCCAAAGGAATTAAAAGAACACCTGATCTACCAAGAAATAGTTGTAAGTTGAAAATATTGGACTAAACATGTAGAAAATTGAATGTAGCTAGAGACTGGGATAACAATACGTATTATAGATAATCAGATATAATTACAAGTATGAATGGAAATGAAGACCAAACTAAAGATATGATTACATGCATGAATGATGGTGATGATCATATTGAGTAAATGAAAATGACAGTTGAAGATGAACTTTTTTATTTCCCAAAAATATTTCTCAAGTTAAATAGTTATGATAAGATTCCATTGTATGCTGGTTATGCTAAATATGTTGTATTTTCATCCATACTAAATCTATATAATGTAAAAGTTGGAAATATATGGAGTAACACAATATTTACTAAATTGCTTTCTCTCTTAAATCCTACCAACTTCTACAAGTGGATAAGTCTTATGGTATATATAATAATATTTCATTATCAAGACATATATTAAAAAAATAATTATTTTACTCAATTTTTATATAGTTTCCAAAACAAAATATTGAAAACTATTGTGGCTAATGATTGAAATTTTATTAAAGATATATTATTACATCAACAAACCAGCATCCCTGAAAAGGTATTTATGATTCTAATTTCAATTTCATTTAAAATATTTATTAATCCATTGTTTATTTATATTTTTCTAGAACAGCTATAACTTTAAATATTACTCATATTCTAAATACGAAATATATTTTTTAGGATTGAATGGGAAGAATACATGGTATAATAATGCATATAAACAACATGAAAATGTTACTTCCTTTTACATATTTAGTAAAATTTATCATTATTTTAAATGAAATTTTAGTTAATTTACATGGATTTTTTATCTTATACTTATTTAGTTAATTTTCATAGAGATAAAAAATAAATTAATTCATCCACAATTTTTTCTTCTTCAACCACTTTTTTGTCTATTAAGAGTATTGAATTAACGGATAAAAAATAATTCCACAAAAATTCTTCCATAACGATGATACAATCATATACTATTTATTCTATTCATATAGATATTTTTTCTTCATATAATCTATTTTTTTTTCTCTTTTAGTTTACAAATGACACAAAGTTTATGTATTTAATTTAAAAAATATATTGTAGTTCAAAACACACACCACATACTCAAAATTAATAAAACACATTCCTATTATTTTCATAGTTTTGAATAGTGATTCATAATTCATTTTTGATGTTTAATAATCAAACACACCTCAATCTGATTAATGGTGTGACCCATATTACATGAAATGTGCATTTTTAGTTTAAAATTTTAATCTTAGTTAAAAACACATTTCACTCACAAAAATTTGAGAAAACCAACTGGGATTATCTCGATACTTTAAAAAAATGATCAATATGACATTTATGAATTTTAGGAATCCTCCACAAGTTAATATAACACATAATGTGACTGATATGACTCAAAGTGCATGTTTTTAGTTTTAAAATTATATTTTAGTTAAAAATGTGATTCACTCACTGAAGGCCTATAAAAATCACTCATATTTTATTGAAAATCTATGGTAATGATCTTTAGGTAGTTTTGTGACAAGTATGTGTCACCCACACATAAATCTGGAACATGGTGTGACTGGTATGATACAAAGTGTTTGTTTTTAATTAAAATTGACATTTTAGTTCAAAACACACACCATATACTCAAAATTTAGAAAAAAGAATTTAATTTTTTTTATACATTAGGAAGATGATACCTAAGTCTTCTTTAGCATATAGAAATCAACCAAACCCTAATCTAATACAAAGTATGCTCGAAATGTCTCTAAGTTCATGTTTTCAGTTTAAAATTGACATTTTACTTCAAAACACATGTGAGATACTTAAAAACAATAAAACTAATTAATATTATTTTGAAACTTTATGAAAATTATTTTTAATTTATTTGTGATATATAGAAATTAGTTTCACCTCAATCTAATACATGGTGTGATCGATATGAATCAAAGTTTATGTTTTTAGTTTAAAATTGACTCATTATTTCAAAACACATTTCACATACTCAAAACCATGAAAAAATATTTAGGTTGTTTTAATAGTTTATGAAAATTATTTTTAATTCATTTGTGTCATGTATTAATAAGCCTCATGTCGATATAATATAAAGTGTGACCGATATGAATCAAAGTAATTTTTTTACTTAAAATTGACATTTTGGTTAAAAACATGTGTCACTCATTGAAAACTAAGAAAATTTTTAGCATTTTGTTACCTTACTTCATTTACTTCTTGACTCTAGTCTTTACCCCATTTTTGTTTAGTTTTTTTCAGACCCTATAGGGATGAAGATCTTTTTTGGGGGAAATAACCTAAAGTCCAAAGATGTATGTTTTTTTAAATTAATGGAGTCTAGGTATAAATTTTTCAAAGGTTGAAGTGGGTTCTCCTTTATTTTGAAAATATTTTGAGATGGTTCAAAAATTTTCAGTAGAATATGGATTGTAGACTTCCTACTAGACATATTCACATTGTGAACTAGTTACATGATGTGAACCCATTTTAGGGTAGATACCATGTAATCATAGCATCAAAAAGTAAAAGTTGTGAAATATTTTCACAATGTGAATGGGTCAATTGGGATTAAATCAACTTGAGGTGATTCTATTTTTGATATATTTGTAAAATCTTATAATTCATGACATAAAATGGATTCACAACTTGAATTCTTCAGGTCTAGCTGTTTTAATAATGATACACACCTAACCTATTCTCAATTTGATGTGCAAGCCTCCCTCTCGATTCTTAAAGAGATTTTGGGTGATCTCCATCCTTTTGGATCACTCTATATAGTTTTTGATCCCCTTGGTGGTTTTATTAATTCTCCCTAGTATGTGGTATTCCTATTTCTTCTCAAACTTTATCCATATTATTGGATTTGGCTATTTTTTGGATTAGTTTATGATCAGTTGGTGTTTTTTTCGATCCATTTCACTTTCCCCTTAAGCCTTGTCTTTTAGAGGCCAATATTCTAGTTAACCATTTCCACTATCAAAAGATACTAGGTTTCCTCAATTTTTTATTTAGGTATATCTATACAAGTGGTTCTAATTTGTGAATTACCTTATGTTCATGTTAATTCCTTTGGGTTTTTCATTTAAATTGATTTATTTTACATTGGAAATTATTTTTTGGAAAAGATACATGTCTTTAAATGGAATTTCTTTAAAAATGAGTTTTCACACACTGAGTAATTGATTAAATGATATAACGGGTGGTTTGGGGTTTTAAGTGGCTTTTGATAGACATAGTACATTGGGTAACCATGGTTTTATCATTAATAGACATGTCATTCTTGCATGTTTTATGCCATAAGAGGATTATTTTCACTTTAGTGTGTCTAATTCTACTATCCTTTATATTTTTTGGATCCACCTTAGGACACGATTGGGTATTTTATTTCATTTATAGTACATATACCCATAGGTTAGATCACAAATGGCGAGCCTTGTGATTTATTATTGGTTTATCACATGATTTTATTTTTAGGGTTATTCACTCACATGTTTATCTTATGGTGTATCCATGGTTTTTTCCTATTATTACCAAAAGAAATTATTATTAACACATTCCTAAATTTTGAGAACATGGTATGTTTTTATGAAATCGAAATGATGATCTATAAAATGGTTATACTTTATGAAAATTAAATGTAAACTGAATTTTTATTTTAAATCTAGAGATAATGAATTCCTGATATTATAACCTATATATATTCTTTGGTGTTATCCTATTGGGATTTTTTATCTCACCCTAATTTTTACTTTGGGTGGTGGTAGATATTGTTTTCAAGGACTCGTGTAAAGGGAATGACATTATATAGCATGTCTGTTTCTCTTATGGGTCTTCAGTTTTTAGTAGGATGGTTTAGTTGTGACAGATGGTCACATAGGGATATGTTTTTATAGTCTATTTTATCTTTCTGATTTGGACTATGTGGTTTTATTTTTTTAGTCTCATGGATTTTTATATTTATTCCTCACTATTCTCTAGTTTTATACCTTGTTTTTTCTACACAAGAGATTGGTATTTTGTTCCTTGGTTTCACTTCACCATGTGATATGATATCTTGGAAGACTTGTTTAGTTGACTAAGGTTGGTTAATCACAAATTGGTATTAGAGGGAATACAAAACCAAAACTTTCATGACACTACCTGGGTGTAGTTTGATGTCACTTGTGGAAATAATTTAATACTGTCAGAATTTAGATAGTAAGTGTAGAAAAGGGCCCTTTCCAGTTCACTACCAAGCATGAATCTAATTTACCATGTGTGGTTTAGGATTTTTTTCTTGCTTGTGACTTGGTGGTTGAGTTTGTTTAAATAAAATGGATATTGGAGTTTATTTAAACGAAAATTTTTCTTTCTGTATTTTTTTATTTCATTTGTATAATTCATGAATTATTTAAATTCTAATTGTTTAAAGGCACTTATATTGATTACTCAAGTGGTATTTTGATTTGGGAATTTTCTCTTAAGCTGATCGGTTATTGTCTTATATGTATTAGATAATTCATCTAAGGAGAGATCTTCTGAACCCATTGAGGAAGATGTGAGATAGGGTCCATAAGAGATTCCTCCATTTTTCCCTTATTTAGTAGAATACATAATCCACACTATTCAGATTTTGGGTCAAGTGGGTATTTAAAACCCTGGATGAGTAGTGGATCATGGCTCATAATTTAAAAATAATAATCCACCTTTCTTCCATGGGGATAAAGGACCTTAGGAATCTAAGGAGTGTATTGAGTAGATTGAGAGTATATTTAACTTTCTAAAGACTCATGAGGAATATAAGGTGTTTTTTTTTCATGTATAGGATTGAGGGACCCATAAGGAGATAGTGGGCCTGAATTTGTCAAGCTATGTTGTATGAGGATCTTACTTGGGAATCGTTCAAGAAAATATGAAACTAGAAGTATTATTCTGAGACATTATGAGGGTAAAGTACTTGGTATTATCTAACCATTGAGAAATGTGAGTGTACCAGTATGGATTATTCTACTCGCTTTGCTGAGTTGGTGTACATGGCACCAGAGGCTGTTACCAATGATTATATAAATGCTCAGATATTTGAGATGGGGATTGTAACGCCCCGACCCTAGTTACCTAGAGTCGGTGCATTATTACATAACATTGGCATGATCACAAGAAAGATCAAATCTCGAAAGACCGATTGGTTTAGTAGCCTTGGAAACACTAGATATATTCATAAGTTTTACATTACATCATAAAATGAAAAACTACTACAACAACATAATGTATCCATAATCCACACTCATATCCCCACATAATATCCCTGCAGTTCATTCATAACTTACTTCTTCACTTCCTGGGAAAAATAAAACATAGAAAAGGGGTGAGCTCAAATGCCCAGTAAGGATAACAATATAGCGGAACATTCAAAAATAACCATAAACATTTAAGGCAATGAATTACTAAAACAAAAGCCTTTTAAACTTGAACTTCAACATAGTATGGCAAAAGTAAAATGAAATAATGCCATTTACTTATTCACATGGATATTCTACTAATCGAATAATCACATGCAAAAATCAATAACCACTTTCATAATGTTGGAATGCATAATGCCAGACTATCATAACCACATAGCCAAGGCCCCGTGCCAAGACTACAAATAAGATTTTGCCAAGGCCTTGTGCCAAAACACTAGTTTGTCTCATGAGACCTACCGATGCATCGAGGAGCTATAGCGGGCTCCACCCGTCACTTATTAAGTCCAATGCATTCCCATATGAAAAGGTTTAAACATAACATAAACATTCGTATTAAAACTAGCATACGAAATGTCAATACTTTCACCATAAACTATGAATGGTATAAAAATATCACATCCACAGTCAAACATATCACAAAACCTTCAATACAATATAGAAGTTTTGTATCATAATAAATCAACTTCAAATAATCTTAAAATCCATCAAAGGATGTTGACATAGATGAAATCAAAATTCTTTTTAAAGAAATATCTCCTTTTATTTTGAAATCATTTAAGATCCATATAAAATAAAACATTTTCTTTGAAAATATTCTTATAAGCTTGTAAGGGAAGCTTTGAATATTTTATAACGGCATAAAATAGCCGCACCCGCCGTATAAGTTAAAAAAACATTCTTACCATAATTCTGTCGAAAAGGTTAAAAAGGACCTTGTTTTGAAAACGACGGAAAGATTCCTTTATAAACCTCTTATAAAAAGTCAAATAAGGGTATAAATGACTTTAACCCATATTCTTGTAAATAATAAATATGTTTTGAAATACATTTCGAAGAAACATGGATGTGGATGATAAAGAGATCCCAGTAGATTATTACATATAAACAACCTCGGATAATGAAGAGATTGTGAAATAACCCTTACCTTGTACTTTTCCTTGGTTGGGGTAGGTTAACCTCCTGTATAATGGTGAAATAATTGTTATTAAATTATACATGAATCATATATATTAATATGATATCATATATGATCTTTTAACATTGATTTGTTAATAATATCTTAGAATTATCGTCGTTTCGGGTGTTAACTTACTCATTTTCTTTTATATGTTTTGTTACATAAGCCATGTTTGTTGTATCTTATTCATCTCCAGAATGATATCAAGTCCTTAAACATCATTTTTAAATCATCAAATGATAATTATACTTGAATGGATACGATGGAGAATGAATCTCATCGCGTTCGTGGAGACGGTAGTCCGTACGTACGCACGAACGCTACTTCCATTTAATTTTTATTTTTAAAAGAATCGAATCCAAATGATACATAGGTATATTACTATTCCAGTATAATATAATATTTTATATATGTTACTTAAGTTCATTAACACCATCCTTTATACGTTCCATGTGTGGTATGAACGAGTCATATCATTTTAAGGGGGCGGTAGTCCGCACTTCCTCAAATGAAATTATCGTATGTATATACAACATGGAACGAATAATGGTATGAAATAAAATGGAATTACAGAAGCTTATATATAAAATATATATCATTAATATCATATTTAATTACAGTGCCATCATAATGGCCACCATGAGAGGCGGTAAGATGTATTTGAACAATCATCGTTTCGTGAGGCGTTAGTTTGCCATCCACAGAAACATTATGTTCATCATCCATTAGATGGAGTTGTGTGTATGTGTAGTTTGAATACTTCTTATAACAACATCCTAGTATATTTTTGATACTGGTGTTGTTACAAAAGAAAGGAAATAAAAAGATTTTGGGGGTTGAAGAAGCAAAATAAATGAAAATAATTTAAGAGAAATCGTTACCTTTAATTTAGGTAACTCACTTTGGTTGGAACCAAAGGACTTCTTGAAATGCTTTCTGCCTAAGGGGAAGCTCCAAGGAGGAGTAGAGGGATGTGGGGAGATTATTTGGGCAGGGTTTGGATGAGCCAAGTGGCTTGAGAGGTGTGAGGAATGAGTAGAAGTGGTCTCCTTTTATAAGGGAGAGGAGGGGCTCTTTAGGAAAGAGTGAAAGTATTACTTTATAATATAATTATATTCGGTTTATAATGGTCCAAAAATAATTGAGGTCGAATATAAGATGACTCATATTCTAAATAACATCAACCAATAAGAATTGGACAGGTTTTAGATAATATTTTAATCATTATAATCTTATTTATTTAAATGATTTATTAATGAGGTAAACATTGCATCATTATTGTGTCATTAATAATTTAAATTATTTGATGTCTAAAAATTATAAATAAAATATCATTATGTAGGATATCTTTTTATATTTCTAATGGATATTTATAATCGAAAATCCAACATGTATAACCCTATGTAAAAATTGTTCTTCTAAAAGATGTAAGCTTATGCCATTTTTATTTTTATTTTAACTTTATTAATATAATGTGTCCCTACCACATACAAGTGGCTCCAAGGGGTCCCCAAATTGACCCAAGGATTCCCATGGTCGGGTATGTGTCCACCAATAAGGTTAGGACACGTTTTAGGGAAATTTTGTATTATTATAATATAATTTTTTAACCTTTATTTACCGGATTTACCCTTTAACCATGGTAAATAAAATATTTACCGCAGTAATTATTCAAAATGTGTAAAAATAAAAGTTACCTATTTACATAATTTGGACATCCTGATTCCAAATATGTAATCCATTTTTCCAAATTCAAAACACAGAAGTGGCAGAAATTAATTTAAAATTAATTCCCGCTGTCAAAACAAAAAGCGTGTTTTTAAGAGATAATAACTATCAAAAGATTGATACTTGTTTATGTTCGGTTTAATTGTAAAATTATGTCCAATGACCAAAATTATATTAAATGGTAAAAATATATTCTAAATATACTTTAAAACCACACAAATTCATAATTTATCACTATTAATTATATTGATTAAAAAAGTTGTTTTTAATTAAAATTTAGTAATTTTCACTATTCATCAAAATATGAAAGTTATCCGAAAAGTACCAAAATTTCACCCTAGGCTAATTTCAATATTCCGAATCCAAAAATGAAGTCCATTTTGAAATATAAAATATATATGATTTCAAAAAGTAGGTATTACTATTCACAACGGCTAGTTTAATTAGTTGTGGTGTGTGTTAGAACTCGAGGTTGCGTACAACACACGCTATCGCATTATTCGAAGGGAAACGTACCGTGGAAGCTTGGGGTGTTACATTCTCCCCTCCTTCAAATAATTGCGTCCTCGCAATTTCTAGGGTATTACTGCATAAAAATACTCGGGTGGTTCTTCATCATAAGTTCCTCGGGTTCCCACGTTGCCTCTTCCATCTTATGGTTTCTCCACAGAACTTTTACCAGACGCGTCGTCCGGTTTATCAGCACTTGTTCTCTCGTATCAAGAATCTTGACGGGCTCTTCGCAATAAGACAGATCGGGTTCCAGTTCTAATTCTTCATAGGTGAGTACATGTGTTGGGTCAGGCATGTATTTCTTCAACAGAGATATGTGGAACACATCGTGAACTTTGGAGAGACTTGGCGGCATTGCCAATCGGTAAGCTACAGCCCCAATTCGTTCTAGAATTTCGAAAGGTCCAATGTACCTGGGACTCAATTTACCTTTCTTACCAAAACGTATGACTCCCTTCCATGGAGATACCTTCAGGAAAACATGATAACCGACTTGAAATTCCAAATCCTTCCTTCGATTATCGGCATAGATCTTCTGCCTACTTTGAGCTGCTTTGATGTGATTTTGGATTACTTTCACCTTTTCCACCGTTTCCTCCACCAGTTCTGGGCCTACAAGTTTTCTTTCACCAATGTCATCCCAACAGGTTGGTGTACGACATCTCTTTCCGTATAACGCTTCATATGGTGCCATCTGAATACTCGAATGGAAGCTATTGTTATAGGAAAATTCTACCAGTGGTAAATATTGATCCCACATACCCTGAAAATCAAGTGAGAAAGATCTCAACATGTCTTCTAAGGTCTGAATAGTCCGTTCTGATTGTCCATCTGTCTGAGGGTGGTAAGCAGTGCTCAAATGAAGTTCAGTATCCAGGGATTTCTGAAGACTTTTCCAAAATCTTGAAGTAAAACGAGGATCGCGATCAAAAACAATCGATAAGGGTACTCCATGAAGTCTCACAACTTCATTAATGTATAGTCTTGCTAGACGTTCCATGGGTAGATCTTCTCTTATAGCAAGAAAATGTGCTGAATTGGTAAGACGATCAACAATAACCCATATTGCATCGTTCCTTCTAGGAGTCTTTGGTAGCCCCATGACAAAGTCCATTGTAATATTGTCCCATTTCCACTCCGGTATGGGAAGAGGTTGCATGACTCCTCCCGGCTGTTGCCTTCCAGCTTTCACTTGTTGACAAACCATACATCTTGACACAAAATCAGCAATCTCCCTCTTCATGTTGTCCCACCAAAAATGTTCCTTCAAATATCTATACATTTTGGTGCTCCCAGGGTGTATAGAGAAATTGGAACTATGAGCATCATCCAGCAATTCCCTTTTCAGATCAGGTAAATCGGGAACACAAAGTCTCTTCCCGAATTTCAAAATTCCATCTTCATACACAAAGTCTCTCAATCTCCCATCATTCACATCTTTAATCTTCTTCTGAAATTCTTTATCATCGGTCTGAGAACTCTTAATCCTTTCTAGTAAAGATGGTTTGGCAACCATTTGAAAAAGCATGGATGTTTCACCTTCCCTGATTATTCCCATGTCCATCTTCACTAGATCCATGAAAATTGGATCCCTTTCAATTCTCATATTGTTCAAAACTCCATGATCTTTTCTACTCAAAGCATCTGCCACTTTGTTTGCCTTCCCCGGGTGGTAGTGTATCATACAATCATAATCCTTGAGTAATTCAAGCCATCTCCTTTGCCTCATGTTGAGTTCTTTTTGTGAGAAAATATACTTCAAACTCTTGTGATCAGTATAAATCTCACATTTTTCACCATAGAGGTAGTGCCTCCATATCTTCAAATCAAAGATCACAGCTGCTAACTCGAGATCATGAGTAGGATAGTTTTGTTCATGAATTTTCAACTGTCGTGATGCATAGGAAATAACTCTATCATTCTGCATAAGGACACAACCAAGTCCTTTCTTCGATGCATCACTATAAATAACAAACCCATCATTCCCCGATGGTAGAGTCAATATAGGAGCATTGACTAATCTTCTCTTCAGTTCTTCGAAACATTCTTCACACTCTTTTGTCCAAACAAATTTAACCCCTTTACGTGTGAGCTTCGTTAATGGGTTAGCCAATCGGGCAAAATTCTGGACGAAACGTCGATAATAACCTGCCAAACCAATAAAACTACGTACCTCAGTTATACTCGTAGGTGCTGGCCATTCTTGGATTGCCTTGGTCTTAGAAGGATCAACAGAGATTCCATCTTTAGAGACAATATGGCCAAGAAAAGAAATCTCCTGAATCCAGAATTCACACTTGCTAAACTTCCCATATAATTCATGCCTCCTCAGAGTCTTCAAGATAATGCGAAAGTGATTTTCATGATCTTCGTAGGTTTTGGAGTATACCAAGATATCATCAATAAATACCACCACAAATTCATCGAGATACTCCTTGAAAACTCTATTCATCATATCCATGAATACAGAGGGTGCATTAGTCAATCCAAACGGCATTATGGTAAACTCGTAATGCCCGTACCTGGTTCGAAATGCTTTCTTCGGAATGTCTTCCTTCTTTACACACAACTGATGGTATCCAGATCGAAGGTCAATCTTTGAAAAGTATTGAGCTCCATGCAGTTGGTCAAATAAATCATCAATACGAGGTAGGGGATACTTGTTCTTTATCTTTATAGCATTGATCTCCCTGTAGTCGATACATAACCTCATAGATCCATCTTTCTTTTTAACAAAAAGAACAGGGGCTCCCCATGGAGAAACACTAGGGCGAATAAATCCCTTATTACTCAATTCCTCTAGTTGTTTCTTTAGTTCGACTAACTCTACAATGGCCATTCTATAAGGGGTCTTCGATATAGGCCTTGATCCAGGAATCAAATCAATGGAAAACTCAACTTCTCGTTCTGGAGGATGTCCAGGTAAATCTTCCGGAAATACATCTACAAATTCTTTCACAACAGGTACATCCTCTATTTGAACATTCCTTTCCTCACCGACAGTTATTTCATTCTCTTCCTCCCCAATAATTGAATTAAGTTGAGATACTGGGGGTGGATCTAAATAAGAATTAGGTGGTGACGATTCTGCTCTAAAGATAAGGTGTTTCTTATCATTATCATCAAGAATCGTAACCTCTTTCTTCTTATAATAAATCTTCGCATCATAGTCCGAAAGCCAGTCCATACCGAGGATTATATCAAACTCAATCATAGGTATGACGATGAGATCAGCAGATAAAGAAAATTTATGTGCTCTAATGGGGACTGATTCACAAAACTTTGTTACAATGATACTTCCCTTAGGAGTTTTAACTGACAAATCCCTTATTAAATCAAATTGGAAATATCTAATTTTCTTAGCAAACTGGGAAGATATGAAACAATGCGACGATCCAGAGTCAAATAATGCATTTGCTAAACTTGAGGAAACCATTAAATTACCTGCCACCACGTCTTTTGGAGCTTCTACCTCTACAGTAGTGATAGCATAAGCCTGGCCTTGATCTCTTGGCCTTTTTTGAGGTAAGTTCTCCTGACGCTTAGGACATGCATTTTCATAATGCCCCAACTCCCTGCAATTGTAGCACTGAACGTTGGTAGCTTCCTTCTTCCCCTTGCAATCATGAACTTGGTGGCCTTTTTCACCACACTTATAACGGACTCCCATTCCCTTCAAGCAAGTACCGGGATGTTTCTTCTCGCATTTACCACAAGATGGATATTCAACCTTTCCTTTCTTCCTCTTATTTCCATTCCCAGATTGATCAGTAGGCCTCTTCTTCTCTTGCTTTGCTTTAAAGTCATAAGACTTAGAGAATTCCTTTTCGGTCTTGATAGCACATGAGACAATGTCTTCGTATGGTGAAAAGGATTGTGAGACTAATGCTCGACGAAGAAATGGTTTTAACCCATCAAAGAAACGATCAATCTTACTTCTTGGGTTGCGAATATAATCTCCAGCATACCTCGCTAACCTTATAAAATTAGCCTCATACTTTGTGACATTCTCATCCTCCTTTTGTCTCAGACTCAGAAATTGCCTTTCCATATCCGCTCGATGGTCACGAGGAAAGTATTTTTCTAAAAACAGATCTTTGAACTCCATCCATTCCATATTTGATACTTCATCATCTTCCTTTGTATTTTGAATCAATGACCACCATTGATCAGCATCTCCAGTGAGGCAGTAAACTGCCATGATAACTTTTTCCCTTTCACTGCTCCCCAAAGCCTGAAATATTTTCTCTAGAGAAAATATCCATTGCTCAGCTACTAAGGGATTTATACTCCCATTGAACGTTGGTGGTTGTTGCCTCATGAATCGGTCTAACATTGATCCTCCATGTTGCGGATCAGGGTGCTCCATACGGGTAAGGTTATTATTCATAACCTGAGTAAGTTGTCCCAGTATGGTGATTAACTGATCGGCACCAGTTGCATCACCAGCCCCACTATAATTATCTTGAGCAGGAGGGCAATCCCTACATGGAGTGCGTGCATTGATACGGTTTCCATTTCTTCCACTAGGCGCCATTTCTAAACAATGTCATAAACTAGATCAGTTTATGAGTCAAAATACATAATCCCATACTTATAAAACACTTAACATAAATTGAACTATTTATGGATATAATCCATAATCATAAAAATGTTTTCTTTGAGGAAGTATATACTCATAAACCCTTCATAATTATTTGTAAAGAAAATGAGAGTTATCCTAAGCATATCCCCCAGGAGTGTCGTAACGAAGAGTGCAGCAAGGCCCGTTGTTGTGCACCAGTTCCTATTCGAGTCTAGCTCAAAGCGGTGTTTTCGGGTTTTACCCCTAGGTACATCTGTGCCAGAGCCGCCTCTACCTGCTCGTATCCAGATAGGGATGTATTGCTCGGAAAACTCACAAAATCTCTACAATACCAAAATTCTAGGAAGTTCTTCTATACTAATCCTCAAAGTTCATCTTAGGATTACGTGCTCTAATCAGAGTATATCTAAATCTAGATTCCAAGGTTTGTACTAAACTTCCTCTGATACCAACTGTAACACCCCAACCCTAGTTACCCAGAGTCGGTGCATTATTACATAACATTGGCATGATCACAAGAAAGATCAAATCTCGAAAGACCGATTGGTTTAATATCCTTGGAAACACTAGATATATTCATAAGTTTTACATTACATCATAAAATGAAAAACTACTTCAACAACATAATGTATCCATAATCCACACTCATATCCCCACATAATATCCCTGCAGGTCATTCATAACTTACTTCTTCACTTCCTGGGAAAAATAAAACATAGAAAAGGGGTGAGCTCAAATGCCCAGTAAGGATAACAATATAGCGGAACATTCAAAAATAAGCATAAACATTTAAGGAAATGAATTACTAAAACAAAAGCCTTTTAAACTTGAACTTCAACATAGTATGGAAAAAGTAAAATGAAATAATTCCATTTACTTATTCACATGGATATTCTACTAATCGAATAATCACATGCAAAAATCAATAACCACTTTCATAATGTTGGAATGCATAATTACAGACTATCATAACCACATAGCCAAGACCTCGTGCCAAGACTACAAATAAGATTTTTCCAAGGCCTTGTGCCAAGACACTAGTTTGTCTCATGAGACCTACCGATGCATCGAGGAGCTATAGCGGGCTCCACCCGTCACTTATTAAGTCTAATGCATTCCCATATGAAAAGGTTTAAACATAACATAAACATTCGTATTAAAACTAGCATACGAAATGTCAATACTTTCACCATAAACTATGAATGGTATAAAAATAGCACATCCACAGTCAAACATATCACAAAACCTTCAATACAATATAGAAGTTTTGTATCATAATAAATCAACTTCAAATAATCTTAAAATCCATCAAAGGATGTTGACATAGATGAAATCAAAATTCTTTTTAAAGAAATATCTCCTTTTATTTTGAAATCATTTAAGATCCATATAAAATAAAACATTTTCTTTGAAAATATTCTTATAAGCTTGTAAGGGAAGCTTTGAAGATTTTATAACGGCAGAAAATAGCCGCACCCGCCGTATAAGTTAAAAAAAATATTCTTACCATAATTCTGTCGAAAAGGTTAAAAAGGACCTTGTTTTAAAAACGACGGAAAGATTCTTTATAAACCTCTTATAAAAAGTCAAACAAGGGTATAAATTAATTTAACCCATATTCTTGTAAATAATAAATATGTTTTGAAATACATTTCGAAGAAACATGGATGTGGATGATAAAGAGATCCCAGTAGATTATTACATATAAACAACCTCGGATAATGAAGAGATTGTGAAATAACCCTTACCTTGTACTTTTCCTTGGTTGGGGTAGGTTAACCTCCTGTATAATGGTTAAATAATTGTTATTAAATTATACAAGAATCATATATATTAATATGATATCATATATGATCTTTTAACATTGATTTGTTAATAATATCTTAGAATTATCGTCGTTTCGGGTGTTAACTTACTCATTTTCTTTTATATGTTTTATTACATAAGCCATGTTTTTGTATCTTATTCATCTCCATAATGATATCAAGTCCTTAAAAATCATTTTTAAATCATCAAATGATAATTATACTTGAATGGATACGATGGAGAATGAATCTCATCGCGTTCGCGGAGACGGTAGTCCGTACGTACGCACGAACGCTACTTCCATTTAATTTTTATTTTTAAAAGAATCGAATCCAAATGATACATAGGTATATTACTATTCCAGTATAATATAATATTTTATATATGTTACTTAATTTCATTAACACCATCCTTTATACGTTCCATGTGTGGTATGAACGAGTCATATCATTTTAAGGGGGCGGTAGTCCGCACTTCCTCAAATGAAATTATCGTATGTATATACAACATGGAACGAATAATGGTATGAAATAAAATGGAATTACAGAAGCTTATATATAAAATATATATCATTAATATCATATTTAATTACGTTGCCATCATAATGGCCACCATGATAGGCGGTAAGATGTATTTGAACAATCATCGTTTCGTGAGGCGTTAGTTTGCCATCCACAGAAACATTATGTTCATCATCCATTAGATGGAGTTGTGTGTATGTGTAGTTTGAATCCTTCTTATAACAACATCCTAGTATATTGTGGATACTGGTGTTGTTACAAAAGAAAGGAAATAAAAAGAGTTTGGGGGTTGAAGAAGCAAAATAAATGAAAATAATTTAAGAGAAATCGTTACCTTTAATTTAGGTAACTCACTTTGGTTGGAACCAAAGGACTTATTGAAATGCTTTCTGCCTAAGGGGAAGCTTCAAGGAGGAGGAGAGGGATTTGGGGAGCTTATTTTGTCAGGGTTTGGATGAGCCAAGTGGCTTGAGAGGTGTGAGGAATGAGTAGAAGTGGTCTCCTTTTATAAGGGAGAGGAGGGGCTCTTTAGGAAAGAGTGAAAGTATTACTTTATAATATAATTATATTCGGTTTATAATGGTCCAAAAATCATTGAGTTCGAAGATACGATGACTCATATTCTAAATAACATCAACCAATAAGAATTGGACAGGTTTTAGATAATATTTTAATCATTATAATCTTATTTATTTAAATGATTTATTAATGAGGTAAACATTGCATCATTATTGTGTCATAAATAATTTAAATTATTTGATGTCTAAAAATTATAAATAAAATATCATTATGTAGGAAATCTTTTTATCTTTCTAATGGATATTTATAATCTAAAATCCAACATGTATAGCCCTATGTAAAAATTGTTCTTCTAAAAGATGTAAGCTTATGCCATTTTTATTTTTATTTTAACTTTATTAATATAATGTGTCCCTACCACATACAAGTGGCTCCAAGGGGTCCCCAAATTGACCCAAGGATGCCCATGGTCGGGTATGTGTCCACCAATAAGGTTAGGACACGTTTTAAGGTAATTTTGTATTATTATAATATAATTTGTTAACCTTTATTTACCAGATTTACCCTTTAACCATGGTAAATAAAATATTTACCGCAGTAATTATTCAAAATGTGTAAAAATAAAAGTTACCTATTTACATAATTTGGAAATCCTGATTCCAAATATGTAATCCATTTTTTCAAATTCAAAACACAGAAGTGGCAGAAATTAATTTAAAATTAATTCCCGCTGTCAAAACAAAAAGCGTGTTTTTAAGAGATAATAACTATCAAAAGATTGATACTTGTTTATGTTCGGTTTAATTGTAAAATTATGTCCAATGACCAACATTATATTAAATGGTAAAAATATATTCTAAATATACTTTAAAACCACACAAATTCATAATTTATCACTATTAATTATTTTGATTAAAAAAGTTGTTTTTAATTAAAATTTAGTAATTTTCACTATTCATCAAAATATGAAAGTTATCCGAAAAGTACCAAAATTTCACCCTAGGATAATTTCAATATTCTGAATCCAAAAATGAAGTCCATTTTGAAATATAAAATATATATGATTTCAAAAATTAGGTATTACTATTCACAACGGCTAGTTTAATTAGTTATGGTGTGTGTTAGAACTCGAGGTTGCGTACAACACACGCTATCGCATTATTCGAAGGGAAACATACCATGGAAGCTTGGGATGTTACAGGGATGAGGGGTGATATTCAGTCAATGTTGGTTCTTATGTGCCTTCAAATTTGTTTGAGGTGGTTGATGAAGAAACTTTTTTAGAGGTAGACAAGGCTGGGATAATAGGTTTGGGTGGATATTTGATTGGTGTGGTTATTTGTTAGGGTGTGTACTTATTCGAAAAAAGGAAGCGCAAAGGTAGCTAATCTTCATTAGGAGATTCATCAAGATAGTAGAAGGTTGTTTTATATTAATGTATAAGATATATTCATACCAAGAATAATTTTATGGATTCCCCCAAGACTTTTAATCACTGTGGATAATCTATCCATCTTAGAGGTTTTTCTGAGGTGATGTCCCAAGGTAGTGAGGATGGATCCACTCTCACCAAGGGTTCAAAATTTCTTTATGATTCTTCCAAGGGTGGTGGGAATTATCATTAATCAAAGGGTATTTTCATTTAGAAAATAAATATTAGGGAGGGGTTAAGTATGGACATCTTTATGAGGAAGAGTGTGCACAAGAGGAATATGAAGTAAGGTTGACTACTGTTAGACGTACAGTGTTTGTTTCATATTATATGGTGCTAGATTTGTTTGATAAAGAAGATACTCATTATTTTATATTATAAAAGTTGGTTGAGGTGTTGTGATTTTATTAAAATATTATTAAATTGTTTTTTTAGCTTTCTATGATGCTGGGAAATAGGTACGAACAAGGTTTCAAATGACCCATGTGTTGAGTAATGATAGTTGATGTCGAAATCTTGATGGATTTCTTGGTTGTTGATCTTGATATCTTTGACCTTATTATTATAATGGACTCAATGATAAATGTTATGGCCCATATAAAATTTTATCATCATCGAATTTGGTTTTTATCTCTAGAAGGATCCACTCATGTCTTTCAGGGTGAGTGGGATTCTAGGTTCGGGAGATCAGGGAATGTTGTTCCTTATGTTGGGGTGATCTCATATTAGTTGTTAGAGATATTCCTTGATAAATATGACCCTTGTTTGATAATTCCACTTACTGAGGTGGTGTGTTTATACACCAAGGCCTTTCTGAATGACTTTTTAGTTTTATCTCCATAGAGAGAGGTTGAGTTTACCAATGACATTCTACATGGAATGATGCCCATTTTTATGCCATCATATCATATAGATCCTACTAAATTGGTGGATCATAACGTATAACTTTCAATCCATGAGTCTTAGAATATCATTATTGGCTTCACCTATCCACTTTTATAATAAGTCATACGAGATACATAAACATTTTGTAGATTATCTAAAGTTAAACTAGGAGATCGTTAAGAATAAATTTACCTTTCCTATGATTGATGAACTTTTTGATCAACTCATGGGGGCATGTTGGTTTTCAAAGATCAAACCTTGGTTATGGTACCACTAATAGAGTTTCTGAGAAACGTATATACCTAAGACAGTGGTTAGGAGTCAGTATTGGTATTTTGAATTTATGGTTATGTCATTCAGTCTCACTAACACTAATGTAGTTTTTATGGAATTGATGAGCCAAATATTTCATTGGTTCTTGAACTATTTTGTTGTTGTCTTCATGGATGATATTTTGGTATACATCAAGTTAGAGGGAGATAACATACACCATTTGGATATCATTATTATAAATTTTAGGGAACATTGTATTTAAGGTAAGATTTCCTAGTGTGAATTATAGATTCATGAAGTGAAGTTTCCAAGGAATTTTATATTTTAGAGGTATATCTTAGTGGATCCTGAAAATATATAGGTAGTTGTGTCCTAAGAGAATCCCAAAAATATATTTGAGAACATATGTTTCTTAGGTTTGTCTAGTTATTATATGTGGTTTGTTAAAGACTTCTCCAATATTTCATCTCTGATGACAACTTTATCTTGTAAGCATGTAAAGTTTTAGTGGAATAAAAAATCAAAAAATAAATTTTGAGTAACTGAAGAAGAGGTTGAATTCATCTCCCATTTGTATTCTTCCATAACCAGGTTTGAGTTATGATATCTTCTATGATGCTTCCGGAATGGGTTTGGGGTGTGTCTTGATACAGGGGAAACAAGTAGGGGTCTATGGCTCTTTCCAGTTATACCCTCACAAGAAGAACTACCATACCCATGATCTTGAGTTGGAATCTGTTATCCATGCACTCAAAATGTTGTATCACTACCTCTATGGGGAGAACATTATGGTATGTTTTGATCATAATATCCTAATTTATATTTTAACTAAGAGGGACCTGAACTTTCAAAATAAATTCTAGATTGAGTACCTTCTTAATTTTGATTTTTATATTTTTTATACTCTTGGAAAAGGTAATGTGGTTGTCAATGTGTTTAAAAGAAAATTAATGACTCAAGATATAAATGAATCAGGGTAAGAGTGGTCCATAATGATTTTTTTCGAAGTTGATATTGGGAGTGGAAGAAGTTCTTATGAAGGTGTACATGGATTCTATAAAGGATGAGTCATCATTTTATGGGTGAGTTTTGATCAAAATAGTATAAAACACTGAGTTCTAGTACATTAGTAAATCATGGGGAGACCTTGAGTGACTAATCTTGGAATCCTAGTGTTGCTCTGTGTTTCTGAATCATGTTTGTTGTCCTTTTTTATCTCAGATAAGAGTCAATGGACATAGGATACTATTATTGTTGTTCTATGCACCCTGGGATTACCAAGATGTATCATTACTTGAGATGTTAGTATTATTAGTTTGGGATGAGATGGTTTATTGTATTTTTTGTGTCATGGTTCCTCATGTGTCAGAAAATTAAGGTAGAACACCAAGGACTGACTGGTTTGTTATATCCCTTACCCATTTTTTTATTGAAATGGGATGATATTTTCATGGACTTACAAATTGTTTTTTCATAGGATACTAATGGGAAGGAAATGATTTGGGTGATAATTGATTGATTCAAAAAATAATTGATTTCCTCTCTGTCAAGGAGATAATAAATGTGGAGCATCTTAGGGATTGTATTTCTGATAGGTTTTGAGACTTCATGGGGTTCCCTCTATGATTGTTTCTAATAGGTAAACTATGTTCACATCCTAATTTTGGAAGAGGCTATATTTTCCTAATTGAAATTGAGCATGTCATATCATCTATAGACTGATGGAAAGATAGATGGAGCTATTCAGGTTCTTTAGGATATGCTTCAGTAATGTGTTCTTAATTCCAATGGTTTTTTGGAAAATAATTTGTCTATGGTTGAGTTCACCTATAAAAATAGTTATCAGTGATTTATTAGGATGTATCCTTTCTAGGATTTATATGGGAGGTCATGTAGATATCCCTTATGTTGGGTAGATTTGGGAGATCAGTCCTTGTTTGGGATGATTCTTGATCAGGTGATGACATAAATGGTGCAATTGATTAAAAAGAGTTTAATCACTACAAAGAGTCATTATAAATCCTATATGGACCATTAGTAGGGGGAGATAGAGTTTTAGTTTGGTGATATGTTTTTTATCAAATTTTCACCTCTATTGGTACACCATTAGTTAGGTAGACATGGTAAGTTATAACTTAAGTATTTTATCCCCTTTGAGAGTTTAGAGTGATTTTGAAAGGTAGAATATCATTTGGACTCCATATCTCATTAAACATCCATCCATGATTTGTTTCATGTTTCGTACCTGATGAGGTATTAACTAAATGCTTACCATGTGATTGAATTAGATGATGTTGATCTTGATACTAACAACACTATGGTTAAGAAACCAATTTAGATTATGGATAGTTGAGAGAAGGTTCTATGTAGTAAAACAATTCCCTTGGTCTGCATACTATGGTAGTGAATACAAGATAGCCACAAGACATGGGAGTGGTTATTTTTTATGAGTTATTAGTGTCCTTACCTTTTTAAAAGTATAGGTTCTTGAAAAATTTCTAAGGATAGAATGTGGTTATATTGGGTAGATTGTATCATTCTATTACCCTCCTTTATGCACTTCTTGACTCTAGTCTTTACTAAATTTTTTAGTGTGTTTTTGGTCCTATGGGTACGGAGTTAATTTTTTTAGAAAAATGACCAAAAGTATGAGGATGTATGTTTTCTTGAATTGATGGATTCTAAGTATAAATATGTTAAATGTTGAAGGTAATTATCGTTGGGTTCGAAACCCTATAGAGGCTTTTCAAGATTTTTCAATAGAATCTGGATTTAAGACTTCCTTCTAGACATATTCACATCATGAACTAGTTACACGATGTGAATCTATTATAGGTATATCATGAGTCCCATTAATAGTGTAAAAAATTACAAGCTGTGAAATATTTTCAGGACATGAATGGGTTTATTGGGATTAAATCAACCTAAGGCGATGGATTTTTTTGACATATTTGTAAAAATGTCGAATTCAAAACATGAAAAGGATTCAGGATGTCAATTATTTGATTCTAATGGTTTTTATTACAATGAACATATAAAATATTATCCATTCTATGTGTAAGAATCCCTATCAAACCATAGGGTGATTTTGGGTAATTTTGGGTGATCTCCCTCCTACTGGAGTTCTCCATTCAGTGTTGGATCCCCATGGTGGTTTCATTGCTTCTCCCAAGTAAGCAGTCAACCCATTTCTTCTCTAACATTTTTCATGGAAAATTATTTGGTTGTTTTTTTGTTAAGTTTGTGATTGGTTGGTGTTTTATATCAATATTTTTTAGTTTCACCCTAAACCTTCTCTTTTGGAGGTTGATATGGTAATTAACCATTTATGTTGTTGAAGGAAACTAGGTTTTCCACATTCTTGAGGTAAGGGTATCTATATAAGTGGTTCTAATTCCTGAATTTCATTTTATTCTTGAAAATTACTTTGGATTGTTCAATTAAATTTATTGATTTGACATTAGAATGGATTTTTTTTTGGAAAATATACATGTTTTAAAAGGTATTTTATATAAAAATGATTTTTCCCACTAGGTATTAGATTAAATTTTTTATAGAGTGTTTTTGGTTTTGAAATGGATTTTTATAGAAATAGCACATTGGGTAACCTTGGGTCCATCGGGAATAAAATTTCACTCTTGCGTGTGTGAAGTCACAAGAAGTTTATTGTCAATTTAATGTGTGTAGTGCCACTAGAGGTTATATTGATTAATCCAACTTAGTCCTAGATTGGGGATTTTCATTTATTTCTTGTACATATACCCATAGGTTAGATCCCAAATATAGTTCTTTTTCATTTAATATTGGTTTATCACATGATGGTATTTTCATGGTTACTCTCTCACATGTTTATCTTATAGTGTATACATGGTTTATTTTTCTATGCTTACTTGTTTTCTTTTATTCATGAAATTTTCATGCATTTGGGGAATACGGTGTGTTTAAACTAGATTTGTTTTAAATCTTGAGCTAATAAATTCTTAAGATTATAACTTGTATAGATTATTTGGTGGTATCTTACTAGGCTTTGTTCTCTCACCCTAGTTTTTTGTTTGGGAAGTTGTATATGTTTTTTTTAAAGACTCGAGTAAAGGTAATGGCATTGTGTATCTTGTTGATTTCTCTTAAGATTATTCAATTTCATAGAAGGATGGTACGGTTGTGACTGATGGATACACTAAGATATGTTTTTATGGTCTATTTTATCTTTCTATCTTGGCTTATTTGGCTTGAATTTGTTGTTCTCATGGTTTTTTATCTTCATTTTTCGATGTAATCTTGTTTTATACCATGTTTTTGTTACAAATGAGAGTTGTTTTTTATTCCTTGGATTCGCATCACCATGTGGTTGGCCATCTTAGGTGACTTGTTTAGTTGACTTGGGCTGGTTCGTAACAAATTGTTTTTAGAGGGAATACCTAGGCTAAAGTGTAGTGACACTTCTTTAGTGTGGTTTGTTGTCTTTGGTAGACATGATTTTGGACCATCAATATTCAGATAGTAAGTGTGGAAAAGGGCCCAACCAGTTCACTTTTATGTCTAAATCTGAGTTACCATGGATAATTTTTTATTAAATTATATATTAAAATTTATTTTCTTAATTACTTGAATATATAGTATTATCTATAAATTTAATGTAAATATTTATTTAAAATCATGGTAAACATAACCGTAGTTTAAATTTTATCTTATAAAACTATTTTTTTCACAGTCAAAAGTGTTTTATATATTTAGTATTTATAAAAAATAATGTTATATAATTACCTAAATTTATTATATAAAAATTTTCTATTATTTCTATCAACCCATTTATATATTATTATTTATAAATTTAAATAATTGTTTATATAATAAAGTTATTATGACATATTTTAAAGGTATTAATTATAAATATTTAGTATTATAAATAATATTTAATAAATATAATCAAATATAAGGTAAAATAATATAATTTATTGTTTTTTCTAAAATCCAAAATATCACATAAAATATTCTCAAATACATTTTTTAAAAACAAAAACATGAAACAGTTTCCAAAAAAACAAAAAAAATAAAAATTCAAATTTCACATCTTTATAAATCATCCATGTAAAATCAATAATTTAAACAACTTAAAACCAATTTAAAACATCTAAAAAATCCCTATCAATGTTTTATTTTCATAATGGAAAATTTAATAACCATTATTTCTTTATTATAATAATTATAAGTGTGAAAAGTAAATTACTCATCATAACAATATCAAATGAAAAAATCTCACATTAACCAAACATATATCATTCCCCCCTAAAAATAAATCAGGAAGACTAATTTTTCTTTTAAATTACATTTATAAACCTATAAAAAATGAAGAATAAATAGAAATGGGGTCTTGATGACCTAGATCCCAAAAATATCAGATAATAATCTCACTCATCTTGAATAAACACCAGATATTGAAAACTTAGTCCACCTAAAATTGTCTATATATGATTATCAAAAGAGTATCAAATAACCGTGTATTTATTATCAAGAGAGTATCAACAAAGGACTTATGTGAAATTAATTTTCAATCAAATAAAATAAATAAACAAAATAAATTTATAATTCACACAACCATAACAATCACAAATATCTTGCACCTCTAATCCAGTGGTATCATCAAAACCAAATAACATCTAACATATGACACAATTTTCATTCATCACATCACATAGTATCATCTTCCAAAGGTGGAATGCATATGATCATCTCAGTTCCTAATCACTAACTACTATGAAAAAAACAAATAATAAATATGGAAAATAATAATCTCTCTATGAAATCACCATTTCCAAATCAAAAAACATAATTTTAGGCTTTTCTCTTAATACACATCCCATGAACCCCCATAAATAAATTAAAAATTGTGTTTCATCCTAAAACCAATTTGTGATATGAATACTAGCTCACCAATATTATATTTCACCCAAAAATACTCTGTCAAATTAATATAGGATTGGGTTTACACCTAAATATCCTCCACTAAACCCAAATAACATGCATTTAGGTCTCTCTTTCAATGATAATCCTCCTGATCCCATCATATTTCACTATTACTTTTCATCCTCGAGACACATCACATAACTACCACTATCAGTAAAAATTTTAATACAAGTACCTATATATTTCATCTATATCAAAACTAGGCTAAAACATATCTTTGATATCACTTTTTAAGAAAAGTACCTTAGACTACATCTCATGAAGCCCAACACATAATCCCAAATGGTGTTCCATCATTAAACATATTAGATATTGGAGAAGAATCCTGCTAATATTATATTTTTTTATCACACTCCTATATCAAACTGATGTGGAATTGTATTTTCCCAAAACATTAAAAAAAATAAAACCAAACGTCAAAGTTTTATAACAAAAATTCACATTGAAACCCAAAAAAAAATCACTTTCATCATCCACTTAGAATTGATTAGAGGTGGTACTTCATACCCCCAAGGAGTATGTTTTGGTGGTGCCTTGTCCACTATGGAGTGTCATGTTGGTGGTGTCTCATCCACCGTGGAGTGTTGTGCTGGTTATGAATCTTCAACTAGAGATATGTATCCATGGTATATCATTCACCAAAGCAAGAATAGTGTTGGTATATTTTTCACCTAGAGTGATGATACCCTATGTGAGGACCACTGAGGGATATGTTAGACACTGAGAGGGGGTGAATAAGTGTAGGTCTAATTAACAATTTGTGTCCTTTTCTTAAACCTTTTTAACTGGTTAATGTGAACTGATTATCTTGTTCTATTTTGTAAATACCCTGGTTTTACCTAGTAAGACTTTAGAATATTTCTCAATATTATTCCAAAGATAGGTGCTAAAACAACATGCAATTCTGAGGCCCGATGTGCATGAAATTAATTGTATAAAAATATTGAATATATTTTATATTACACACCCACAGTTAATTTAAAGAAAATGGGGTATCTCTTAAAAAATTGATGAGTTCAGAATTATAATGCCATGGTTGGGTCTAGAACATGGTGTTTCCCCTAGGTGTGGCATAAAATGAGTCTGAGTGGGACTTTTGGACCCCTCGCTCATTGGCGGTATGTTAAATGGATGATTTAATTTATTAATTTATTCATTTAATATCCCAAACCCGAATAACTCATGGACGGGGACTCAGATGAGAAATATGAGGCCACCGTTGAGTTCAAAACATGGGTTTTATCCTAAGTAGAGTATAACCTTTGTCAGCGTCGGGAGATCGGATTCTGTGCCATCATTGATGATTATTTAAATAATTAAATAATTATTTATTTAATTATTTAATTTATTTATTTTAACCCAATGAGAGGTCATAAATTCTTTTTTTAGAGGGGTTCGCCTCATAATTTAGTTTTCTAATGACCACAAACACTCTCTTACTCTCCTCTCCTTCCCATTGAAAGATGACGAAAACAATGACGGAACTTCAGATCCAAGAGGATCAAGGCATGACTCATCAATGGGTGTCCTCCACCATTGGAAATCATGTTTTTCTTTAGAAAAAGAATCAAGCTTGAGGTAGGGCTCACGTTTAGCATTTTACGCCTTTGATTAAACGATTTAGCATGTTGAATTTTTTTTATTCACTTGCGCCTTTGAATTCAAACATTGCATGTGCCCAGTCACCTGATTTAATATTGTTCATTCAGTTCTCTAGCTCTGGAGCATGTTATTGTTCTTTGGCCAAGAAAGTTTGGCCAATGAGTCAAACCTTTGTTCGTGGTGCCTTTATCACTCAAATTCTCAATGTTTTTCTTCTATGGAACTCTTCGGTTCCCAAATTGACAATTGTCAGGCGACTCAAGCTCGATCGGGATCCTGAATTCCGGATAGATCGAACAAACAATGAATGTAATCATGGATGTAACATATATATGGATCGGGTTTCAATGGAGGTGAAAATTTACATGGAAGGTGGCACATTCTGAGTTGGCCGAGACGGAAAGACCAGGCGAATCCGGCGAGGAAAGCAGGCAGCCCAGGCAGTGACCTACGGTGGCAGGGCGAGGGCGGCGACTCCTTGGTAAGGCGGCCCGGTAGTTAGAGGCATCTCTGGTGGCCCGAGGTGGAGGCGGCATGTGTAGAAGGCGTGGTCCGGTGGCAAGATGCGGCTCCTGCAGGTGAGAAAGGTGTGGCTCCAGCAGCCTGAGGTGGCAGGGGCCGGCACGACAGTAGACCGCAGGCAGCGTGGCAGTAGGTCGGAATAGCGGCAACCAGGGTGTGCAGGTGCGACGATCGTGTGAGGAACGGGGGGTATGTAGAAACCCTAGGGGAATGTTTATTATTATTATTATTATTATTATTATTATTATTATTATTATTATGACTTCCTCATTCGACGTCCAATTCAAGAACCATCAATGGAAATGTGACCCTTACTCTGAGAGAGACATTCCAAGTTAGATATTGGATGTATTTTTTGTGTTTTTCAGACCGGGAACCCAAAATTCTCAAATAAATAATAGATTAAATATTATTATTAAATCGTAGACTCACCTTAACTTCTGTGTGTGATGTCCGATTGAGGTGCCGCTAGTGGCTATGTAACCTTATATTTTAGATGGTCAATTCATGTATAATGGTGGATATTAAATTCTGTTTTTTGACTGGGGTCCATAAAACTCCCAACATTATTATTATTATTATTGTTGTTGTTGCAAAATATTGCATCTGTCATAACTCTCCCATGCAACATCGGATTGGCGAGCTGTCAACGATGTTGTGACCCTAAAATAGAGGCAGACCTTTTAAGACCAACTCTAGGTGTTTAAATTGAGATCAAGTCATAGGCCCCACGTGACTCCATCTGATCACAATATGGTGACTTATGACTTTTTCCATCGATTTTCCATTTGGGGATAATAAATATTTGATCTTGCATGTTTTTTCACAAGGATCACAATGGCCTGATCCATTTGGATGTGAAAATACTTATTTCAAGATATCATTAAATGTGAAAACATGAAAGGAATATAATTGGAAGATAATTTTGACATGTTTTAAGAAAACCCACGACTTGGGTCAACTTAGACTCTTGTGAGAGTGGATAAGATGTATGAAGAGTTACATTCAAATGTTCTGATTATGATACCTATCTAAAGTCGCACCCGATGACTACAGTAGCGTTCTTCCAAGAAATACTTTCCAATAGGGATGACCAGAATTCCTCAATGCTTTTATGAGAGGTACCATCCAATAGGGATGACCAATGTTCCTTGACGTTCTTCTGAGAGGTACTATCCATCATGGATGGATATAGTTCCTCGGTGTTCCTTCGAGAGGTACCATCCAGTAGGGACGGACAGTCTTCCTTGGTGTTCTTTCAAGAGGTACCATCCAGCAGGGATGTCTAGTGTTCCTTAGTGTTCTTCAAAGAGTTATCATCCAATAGGGATGTTCAGTGTTCCCCAATGTTCTTCTAAGAGGTACCATCAAGCAGGGATGACTACTATTTCTCGATCTTTTCTGATTCAAACCCTCATGTCAGGCTGGGGATGGGTCCTCCACGACATTTGAGTAGAACCCACCAACTGGGCGGGGGATGGGTCCTTGGCGACATTAGAGTAGAACCCTATAGTAGGGCAAGGGATGGGTCCTCAATGACACTAGAGTAGAACCGTCCAGCCGATCTGGGGATGGGTCCTTGATGACACTAGAGTAGAACCCTCTATCTAGGCTGGGTTTGTGTCCTTGACTTTGATACATAACCTCTCGACTGTGCGATAGTGAGGAGACATGCATGAAAATGAATTTGGACTCTCAAGAAAGAGTGACACTTTTACTACCAAGATGTATCCTTGTGACGTGACCTAAAACTACGAGGGAGAGACTATGCTGCCCAAAGTGAATAGTATCAATGTGAGGTGATTGAGCCCCTTTGAATTGCAGTTTAGAGTAGACGTATGGGATGCTAGGGATTAATGGTTATTTCTGGAACTATTGGAGACTCACATTTTCCTGGGATGATCTTTTTAGATGGAGATCCCCTTACTCTCTCGTGTGGGTTTCCTTGACTGAGCATATATATCCTTTCCTTTCTAGTTCTCACTCATTAGGTTTTGGCTACTCTCCTTCCAGGAGAGGAGAAGAAACATGGGGTATGCCATGTTCTTTATATGTCTATCTTATCGTGGTTGGGTGAGTCTACTCTACTTCTATAGGTAACAAATAATCGATGATAATTTCATCGTCTCACTATTTCTAGATCCTTATGGTTGGATGAGCTTATGTTACTCTTTTAGTGGGTTGAGTGGCACTTCTTTTTATTGTACCTTATTCTTTCCATTGTCCTTCTTTTGTTTTATCTCTTACTACTCACCTCTTCAGTACCTCTATTATGGATCCCCCTTCACCTTTTTGGGGCATCCTACTGAGTATTTTTATACTCACCCCTACATAGTCTTTTCTTGCACGTGTTGTGCCTTATGCAGATGATAGACATGTTGATGGTGAATTCAGAGGAACATAGGGATATGGGTGCTTAGACTATGTATGGTGGTCATAGCTTAGGTTCTATGAGTAGGGCTATCTTATTTGTTTACTTTTCAGTTACTTCCAGGTTGTGGAACTTTTCTGGTTGGGCGTGTAATTTTTCATTTTTCCCCTTTCAGTTTACTCTAATATACTTTTATTATTTAGTGGTTCATGCATGTTTTGTTTATTTATAGCAGTGTTTCGTCTTTTGTTCCTTTCCATCTACACTTTTTCATTGATTTGGATGTTTGCATGTGTATAGGTTCTTAGTCAAAGGCCTCCTTGAGTATGTTGTGCCTTCTGCTCTAGTCTTTATCCCCTGACCTATAGAGGCGGGCTTGGGGTATTTGCGGCTAAAGCGCCAGCATGGGTTGGGTTGTGACAATTTCTCTCTCTATATCTCTCTCTATTATTCTTTTATGAATATCCACACACACACACAATCCCAGAGGGAAATAATGATTTACAAGGTTCGTCACTCAATATGAGAAGGATAATCCTAAGTGTGATCCCCTAAAACTCATAGTCACACAACCCACTATTAAAACCCTATGAGCATTACACTACAGTCTCTTGAATGTGTAGAGTGAGCATCATACACACTTTTTTAGTGTATCTTGCACACAGGTAGATCCCATATGTTTACAATTTAATGTAGGGGTAATAATAATTTCTTTAGACACCAATGTAGAATCTTTTCTAATTATTGATTTCATGCTTCGTCTTTCCTTACATAATGGAAATAATATTTTTTTATTTATATGCACAACACTATACACAACATCTTTATCTTATCTTCATAGTAGAAAACTGATATTCAACTACTTCTTCATCTTATTTTTTGTAAACAGTAGTCCATAGATCTCTTCTTCCCTCTGTGAACTTCATATCCATCCCATTTAATTCTTTTCCATCTTATTCTTATTCTTATTTTTCAGGAAGATATGCAAGATTATTTATTATATTCTCTCTTATTCTCTATTTATTCTACAATTCATAATATAATTCACTAAATCTTATTATTTTTTTTCAATTATTTTATATATATGTGAATGACTAGAGTTTTCTCTCACTTTTCTTCTTCGATGTCAGAAAATATTTCATTGAGATTCTATGATGGATCAGTAATAATAATTCACCCAAAAATTCCTCAAAAACCAGAAATATATATGCATATGATAATATTATCAATAATAATAATAATACTGGTTTCATTTTCTCCCTCCCATGATCTTCTCTCCATTATTTTCCTCTATGATTTCTTCTATATTAACTAAAAATGACAATAGGCAGTTATTCTTCCTTTTAATTCCATCAGAATGTAACCCAAATTATCTACTCATTAATTCAAGATATTATTTGGAAAAACATATACTAGAATTAATCTTTTGAAAAATGTGTCATGAATCATGATTCAACTATCATGATTATATTTATTTAAAATCTTGGCTACAAAGCATCACCATAACAAATTCTTCATTTAAATACCCAAATGAACTGGGTATTAGTTCACCTTTTTCTTTATGTGGTTTGTAATAAAAATGATATTTCCACTTCATTATCTTCTCATGACCAACCTATATCCCACATTTTATTTTATACAGTTATCAAACATCAGATAGGTTGAATCAAAAACACAGTGGAAATCTTTAATATGGCCCAGTTAGCTATATGGATCTCATTCAGTTACATGGAAATAGGATATGTGGTTTATTCTGGGATCACTTTCATAGTAATAAGTTATGTGTTTCCATTTGAAAGAACCTACATGGATATTATCTATGAGTTTCCTTCCCAAAAATCCTATGTAGTAATCATATGTGTGGTTCCTTCTCAAAATGACTATGTCGCATTGCCTGTGTAGTAAAAATCCCCTACATATCCATTTGGCTATGTGGGTATGGAAGTTAAAACTCTTTTTAGTCCACATGGTAGTGGATATAAAAGAATTTTACATGTGGTAACTTCTTCCTCACATTTTCACTTCACTTTACATGCTCACGTGGTCACTTCTTCTTCATAGGGTCACTTTACTTACCATGATCATCCGATCACATCCTTTTTTTGTTTGAGGACTCATCTTCATTACAGGATATATTTAAATATATATATTCATAATAATATGATTTCATGATCATTTATTTCATGAATATCATATTTAAAGTCATCCTTGATCTTAGTTTTTCATCAGAGTGAAATAGATCGATCATGGACATGCCCTTGAATAATGCACAAGGCTCCGCATGATTACCACAGCTTATAAATGGAGGATAATCATGGATAGAATAACCCTTGATTGAGGTTGGGGTTGGAATATGTTGATAGTATTGATTTTAAGTCTTATATAATTAGATAAAATTCAATAAATTTCATACATAATAGTTAATGATATGTAACACCCGAGACTTTTATGTTATATAAATCATCAAAGGAATCTTTTTCTACACAACACTTTCTTGGCTTGCTTTACACGCAATCGCGACCTTCCTCGATAGCTTGCGTCGTACGCAATACCGAGTTTCACTAAACAACAATATGCTATTAAAACTAGCCGTTATGAATAGTAATAACCACTTTTTGAAATTTTATAAATTTTATTTTTCAAAATGGACTTCATTTTTGGACTCAGAATATCGAAATTAGCCTAGGGTGAAATTTTGGTATTTTTCTGAAAACTTTCAATTTTTGATGAATAGTGAAACCACTAAGTGGTAGGTTAAAAACTGAATTTTGCATAAAACTTAATTTTACCGCTTCTGTGAATGGAATTTCAAAAATCCGAGAGAAACGGTTAATATCAAGGACTAAAATGTGGTTCAATGAGATGAAAATAATTTTTTGGTGAATAGTAACTTTTTACTATTTTTACCGCGGTTAATAGTAAATAGGGTAACTAAGGGTAAATATGATATTAATATTACCCTAACACATGTCCTAATTCTATTGGACAAGTGTAATTCGACCAAAAACAAACTTAGGAATAAAATATGACCATTTAGGCCCACTTGGATTAGATTAGGACATTTATTATTAATTTATTTAAAGAAGGGTTAAAATAGTTAAAATCAAAGTTTAATAAGTAAATCATTTTTAATATAGGGTTATACATAAGATAAATTCGATTGTAAATATTCATTAGAAAGCTAAAAATATTTCCTACATGATATTATTTTATTTGTAATTTTTAGACATCAAATAATTTAATTTATTTATGACACAAAGATGATGCAGTAATTATCTTGTTAACGAAATATTGACATAATCGATGTTATAAACAACAAAATAAATGTAATTTGAGACTTTTTATGAATTCCAATAATTTTCTAGGTTACTATGATATATTAATGTTGATTTAATCAACTTGGTTTGAACATTTAATTCTGTTATGACTTTCACAAAAATCATATATCAAATAGTGTCAAAATTGACACAAAATAGTTTTTAAATCAAATATTATATTATTAATTGTTATTGTATTCCTAAAAATCTAAGGTTCGGCCAAATGATTTAGATAAGGATATATATATTAATAATAAACAATTTGGGGTTCGTTTGGCATGTTATTGTAAGTGTATTAACCATATAGTGAAAGAAAACAAAAAGACATGGTAAAAGTTAAATTATTTAACTTAGAGTTAAATCTAATTGATAAGGTTAAAATAATATCCTAAACTTGTCTAAATTCTATTGGTTGATAGGATTTCGACCCCTCCCCACCTTATCTTCGAAATAAGACCCTTTGGAACCATTATAAACCGATTTTGACTTTAATATAAAATAATATTTTGAGATATTCCTAAGGTGCCCCTCTCCTCCCTTATAAAAGGGCACCTCCTCCCCCTCCTCCTCACACCAAATTGAGCACTCAAGCTCGGCCAACCCCTGCCATTTTCCCTTCTCCACTTCCCTAGAATAATCCTAGAGGTCCTGGTCTTCTCCAAAGACCAATCTTAGTTCCTTAAGTGGAGGATTCAAAAAGGCGTTCCAAAGAAGAGGTAATATCCATTACCGATCTTTTCAATTTCTTTCTTCTTCAACTTCTTCTTCTTTAGTTGTTTCATGACAAAGTAATAACATCAGTATTACTTACATACTGATATGTTATTATAAATATGAAACAACCCTAATTCACCTTCTATCCATCCTACGGAAAAATGAAATCACCGCGCGTGCGTACGTACGGAATACCGTCTCCACGCCGTGGTGTAATCTATTTTCCACCATCACCTTACAAGGATGGGTATAATGGTGTAATCAGTAACTATATATGATTATTATTAAGTAATATTGATACTGAAATAATATATATATATACTCCAATACAATTCCACGATCATAGGAACGATATCATCACTCGTGCGTACGTACGGAATACCGTCTCCACGATGTGATGCGACTCGTTCTACATGATCTTCATTTCATAATGATTATATAAATGAATTGAATGAATGAATATGGTATATACTACACTAATACCATTCTGGAAATGAATTATCTATAACCTAAAGATAAGAATAAGAACTTATTCGACAAAACACGTATAAGAACAAAAAGTTATAAAGACCCGAGTAACAAGTAACAATGAAATATTACTAACAAGAAGCTAATAATATGACCATATATGATATCATATCAATATGTATGATTCTGGAATAAGTCAATAACATTATTTAAACCATTATACAGGAGCTTCGGACACGAACAAAGCAAATCGGACCTAAGGTAAGGGAAATATCACAATCTCATTTTTTTATCCGAGATTGTTTATTCGTAAGTATTTACTGGGGTGTATTTTATCATCCAAATCCATGTTCCCTCAATATGTAATATTGTTTCCATCCACTTGAAATAGTTTAAATCCAATTTTACCCTTAGGTGAGTTTTTTGTAAAGAATATGAAAGGAATCTTTTGTCGTTTTTCCGTACGAGGTACTTTTTGACTTTTCCGACAAAAGTACGAAGAATGTTTTTTTTAACTTATACGGCATGAATGGATTTTTAAAACATTGTTTCCAAGAAGCTTCCTTTACAAGTTTTCAAGTTTATTTTTAATCAACTTCTTTTATTTTAAAGTTGTATGACATGTTATGAAAGGAAAAATGTTTTTGAAGAAGAAAGGATATTTTCCTCAAGAATTCAATTCAAGTGTTTTATCAAAATTATTTTCCATCTAAGATAATAAAGGGTTCTGTTTCTATCCATATTTTTACATTGGTTTGACTATGTTGTGATGGAATTATGTTTATGAATTCCTTTATCTTATATGAGTTGATTTATGATGTTTCAAGAATCCCATTTTTGTTATATGTGTTATGCGATGATGTATGTTTTATGATTATGTGGCACACATAAGAAAGGATTCATTATAAGATGGGTGGGACCTATATCTCCCTCCAATACATTGGGTAATGATTTTATATCTCATGATATAGACATGGCTGGAACGGAAGGTTATTTCGGTTCAGTGATACAGGACTGAAACGAGGAGTGAACTCGGTTCAGAAAGGGACTTTGTCCACTAAGATAGTCTTGGCAATGAGTCATGACTAACAAGAAATGATTTTCCATGATTATGTGTGCATTCCACAAAGATTCAAGTTTTATGTTATGATTATGGGGATCTCATTTTCACTTCTATGATTTATTCCATGTTAAGATATTATGATCTCTTTTGCAGGTTTTAATTTTCAACAAGATATGATATGATTTTTATTTCCTTTATTTGCCCTTGCTGAGCATTTGAGCTCACCCTTTTATGTTTTCTTTTCCCCAGGCCAGGAAGATGGATATTAAGTAGAATATGCTAAAAGGGACCCTAGATATGATGAAATAAATGGGAGACACTGTAGAAGATTTATGAACCAGTTGTTTATGTTTCCCAGTTTCTAAAGACACTATACCTATACGGTCCTTTGTGGTTTTGTCATATGTTGTAATAAGTGTGATTCAATTTTGAAGTATTAACAATGTATGTAAAGTGTGGGTCGTTATATGATAGGTGTAAAGTAGTGTCATCTTCACAATCCCATATTGAAATCGTTAGTGATTAAGCACTTCCATAAAATATTTTCTATGTTTTTTCACCCTCAATAAAGAACTACAGTTCATAACCTCAAACACCCACACAAATTGCCCTCATGTTGTCATTATTCCCTACACAATGTCTCTAGAACCTCCATGTTCGTGCATGTGTGTGCTCTATGAGCACTATACACTCCCACCGTGCTTGTTCATGTAGACACTCACAACTATGCCACCATGGTCCTACTAGAATGACCTACCTCTCATGTGGTTGACCTATGTTTCTATATGTGGTTGAGGTGTATACTTTGTGGGCTTATGGTTGGCCATAATTTTTTTTAATATTAAATAAACAAGTTATCTAAATATTCCTAGAATTCTCAGTCCACAAAATTATTCTTAACATTTTATTCATGAAAAATATAAATACATTTTTCATGGACTTATTTACTTTCTTGTATTCATTATTTTAAACAATTTACTCACACAAAACTCACTTCAAACATGTTATAGAATTTAGTATTTATTCAAAAGTCATCAAATTATATAGACATTTATTTGAAAATAAATACAAATTCCAAATTGTGGACTCAATAATCTCACCCTTTGAATTCATAGGTCAATACCCATGTAGAAATTTTATGTCAATATGTGGTGTGCCTTCTCCCCCATTTTCTTATCAACCACATTTCATTTCACTTTTATCCCCCCTTATTGATAAGAAATAAAAAGTATTTGGGAAGATAGATATCAATTCATACATAGTAATGTGTCATAAACCATTCTACTCTAAGTATACATTAATCATTATCAATGTAGAAAAAAAGAGTCTTTGATTTAGATAACAAAGTTTTCCATTATTCATACTTCTATTTTTCATGTCATTGATAAAAATTCCCCCCCCACCTTTGTGTTAGAATATTATTTTGTTTAAAATGGATGAGATAGTTAAGGGAACACACCTTGTCAATGAATTTCAACATAAATAACCTTCTAGAATATTTAAATTTACATGAGATATATAATCCAGGCAGGTTCTTCTTTTCTTATATCCACTTTAGGAAAACACTCCTTAACATATTCACAATAGTGAATCTCTTTCAACCTGTCCCATGTAGAGAAAGAACCAAAATGGATTCTTATATGTGGATGTCTATATTTGAAAAATTACACATCTTCATTAAGGATTATCTTATTTAATTCATACTCTTAAGGATAATACCATGTTAATATGTTATATTCTTTATCCTTTATATCAAGATTTGATAGTACTCACAGCTTCTCATTTTCTCTCCTTGAGTGCAAGATTCACCTTTAATTTCCCACATTGTAAGTTAAAATAAAACACATAAATTTTTAAGTTAATAAGGTTGGTCTTATTGATTATGAATGTAAATAGAAAGGTTGATATTTTCTCAACCAAGTTTCCCTATTTCCTCTAGTATTCATATTTCTATATTTTATTTTTAAATTAAATTTTACCTTTGGTAACATAGATCTCATCACACCTTCCATTTATTTGTTTAAGATAGTTATTTACCCTTTGACCATAAAATCCAATGAATCTTCTAATTAACTCATTATTTTTATTCAAATATTCTTATTATGTTGAAAATGTTATTATAAAACCTTTGGAAACATTTCTAGCATTACAATATCTCTCACACAGAACTTATTCAACACAACTGGTTCCATTTGTTTAAAACCTATCATGAAATTCATATTATTCATGTCAAATATTATTTCTACCTTTTGAAATAATATTTTATTGTACTTCTTGCAACATTGTTACTCTCTACAAATATTTTGGACCAAAAACTATTATATCATTGGGGGTTATTGATAGATTTTTTTGGAGTTTTCACATGTATTATTTTGAGTGTTCTTCACATGAGACCTTTTTGATGTGACACTTTTCTTGATAATATTTGTAGGCTTATTTTGACTCTGTTCTTTTTTATTCATTATGTCCAAGGATAAATTAATTGGACACTTATGGGGTGTAAACAATTTTTTAACATTCATAATATTTGTACCAAAGGATGTATCTTCTTTAATATATGGTCTTATATTTCCATTTTATTTTGATACATGTTGATATTTACATGAACCACTTTTTTGACCACCACCATTTCCAACATCATAATGATTTTTATGTGTATCAAATATATTTTATTTAGATAGATTCTTGTTGTTATATTATGGTTGTATCTTCACTAGAATTCTATCCCATATCATAGGATTCATTTTTTATTTATAATCTAAGGGATTATACCAAAAATCCAATGAAAAAATCCTGAACCTATTGTGGCACCAACATTGACCCAAAAACCAAGATCTTCTTTTATCTTTGGTATAATGTCCATAATTTCCAGCATAATAACCATACTATTTTTCAGTCTTCATTAACACCTATTAGGATTTTATTATGGGATATTCACTTATACATATTATTCTATCCACTATAGATGTGGTGGTATGATTTTCTCCATTTCTCCTCATTCATATTTGTATATAATTTTTTAGAACCCTTATTTTTTGTAGAAATAGATTTAGAAAAAAACTACATTGAGATATGGATGGTACCTATTTCTTCACATCTACTTGTGATAAATCATCAGGTGATGTACTGATTTTATTTTCATATAATAGAGGTATTTTATCGCTATAATCCTCCAAATAACATTTTTGTGGTAGTAGCCACATACTTCCTTGATTGTTATGTCTCAATGTGATTCTTTTCATGATTGGCCAATTTGATTTCCAATAAAATAAATATCATACTAAGGTAATTATTTTGATCTTATATAAATTAAATTCTATCTTCATAGTCCTTCATTGTCTTCTCATTATCCAATCCATACAATTTCTAATTTTCTTATAATAGTGATTCAAGCTCTCTGATCCTCTAGGATTTGATATCCAATTAAGAATTCTTGAAATCAATTCTATTTTTCATATTTTATTCCAATGCATGAATCTTATGCTCCAAATATTTAGTGGAATCATTCTTCTCTTCGATTGTATTGATCTACTCTTATTAAAATTTTGAGAATCTAATCATAATATCCTCATAATCATTTTCTTTGGAAGTAACTTTTTATTAGTGTTGAATGTGAGTAATATATTGTTTTGTTAAAGAATTATCAAAGTAATATGTCTCCTCTTAAAGATGAACGATCTATTCCTATAAACTTTCAAAAATACCACAAATAAAATAAATTGTTTATTATACAAGATAATGTATCATATCTATTAATTATTCAATAGATGAATCGATTGAAATTTTATTACACTCACTTGATTATTCTTCTTGTGGATAGTCTAAACCACATTTTTCACATACCTTAATATCACATTAATTCATTTATCCCTTTGATATAAAAATGTTTTTCAAATAGTTTTTGGTATATAAAACCATAATATATTATCCTTCAATGATAGATCTATTTTCCTTTCTTGGAGAACTTAAAAAATCATCCACTTTAGACAAGAGGGACAAATTCTTTGACTTCCATTATTTTTATTCTTCCCATTCATCAATGCCTTGGTAAATTATAAATTCTAATCAGAAATAGAAATATATTCTCTAAAATTTCACTTCATTATAATTTTAGTAAAGAAAATTTAATTCTTCAGAAGATAAAAATATCAATATTGATAATTCAAAGGACATGAACCCGTTATGATGCCACTTATGAGGACCAAGGAGGGATATGTTAGACACTGAGATGAGGTTGAATCTTTAAAGGTCCAATTGGTACTTTTTATCCCTCTTTTCTTAATCCTCTTTCATTTATTAAGGTGAATTGATTCTCTTATTCTCTTTCTCTCTCTCTATATATATATATATATCTTTATTGAATGAAGATGCACACACAAACAAAAAGGAACATAATGATTTAAAAGGGTCATCTCTCGGTATGAGAAGGGTATTCCTTAGTGTGATCCAATAAAAACCATGGTCACACAACCCACTACTAATAACCTATGATAATTACACTATAGTCTCCCAATAGTGTAGTATGTACATCACACACACTTTATTTGGTGAATCTCTCACTTGGGTATATCTCATACCTTTATAATTTAATATAGGGGTAACAATACAATATTTTGAGACCAATTTAGAATCTTATCTTATTATTGATGTGACTATTATTCTTTCCTAACATAGTGGTAAGTCTCTTCTTTTGTTTATATGCACATTACTAGGAAAAACATCTTCTTCTTCTCTTGTACATAGAAAACCAATATGATACTACATCTTCTTTATCTTCTTCTACATAGAAATTAGTATATATACATATTATTCTTTCTATGAACTTCATGGACAACTTTGCCAATTATTCTATATATTCTTATTCTTATTACTATGTATGAAAATATGAACATTTATTTCTTCTATGATATATTCTTCTATCTTTATTATTCAGTTCATAATATACCACATTCGATATCTTTCTTGTTCTTCAAACCTTTAGGATGTTTGTGAGAGACCAGAGTTGGCTCTCACCTTTCTTCTTTTATACCAGTGAATTTTTATTTGAGAATATGCACTACTAAAAATCATTCATTTAACAGCGCTGCCATTTATCAACGCTAGAAAAAATCACTGATAAAGTGCATCTTTATCAGTACTAAAAAAGCACTGATAAATTGTAACCTTTATCGGCCCTTATTTTAGCACTAATGAAGGAAACTTTTATCAGCACTTTATTTTTAGCACTGATAAAAGGTGGACTTTATCAGTGTGATTTTAGCACTGATAAAAGTTTCCCTTTATCATCACTTTTTATTGCACTGATAATGGTTCAGAATATAATGAAAAATTAAACAAATAAAAATAAAATAAGTAAATTAATAGAAATATGAAATATTTTATTAATTATATAATTATTGATAAAAATCAATAAATTTAATATACATGTATTTAGATTATAAATATTAATAAATATTCTATATTCAATATAGATATATTAAATGAATAACTATAATACATATAAAATTTTAATTAAAAACTTAATAATGTCGTATTCATTTTTTAATGATGTTTGATTTTTCAATTTAACTTATATCAAACATCATGTGTTGTATTTATCTCATGTATATATATATATATTTGTTATTTTATTTTTATATAAACGCACACACAAATATATTTACACCATATATAGAAACACATACACCTCATATTTATGTAATTTATTCAAATTTTGGTATATTTTAGAATTTAATTATAACACGATAAATTAAATATATATTATGTTTTTAAGCATTAAATTTTATTTGTTTTTTATCAATACTACAATTTCATTTTTAATGTTTTTTATTTTTTATTTTATTTTTGAATTTGATCATTTTGTATTATTTATATATTTATATATTTATTATTTTTTTGTATTTTCAATATGTATTCATCCCCTTTAATATATATATATCCATATTTTTTAATAACTTATATTTAATTAATAAAACTTAACCTTTTTTCAATATTTTTAAAGTGTACTCATTTTGAATTATTCAATTTCACTGATTTTTAAAATGCATGTATTTTAGATTATATACCCATTCATAATGTTAAAAATATATTTGTAAATAAATATTTACAAATATATATATATATATATGTATATTTATTATATTTATAATTATTATAAATATTTAATTATTACTTTTTAAATAAGTATTTATATAATTATAAATAAATAATTATATATATTTAAATAATTATAAAATTATAATTAATTTATTTAAATAATTATAATATTATAATAAAGTTATTTAAATAATTATAATTATAAAACTTTTATCAGCATTTTTTTAGTACTATTAAAAGATATATTATCAGTGAAAAAATGTTAGCACTAATGAATATATCTTTTACCAACACTTTTTTAGTGCTGATAAAGCTCGAGATTTATTAGAAGTGAAAAATAATCTTTTTATTAGCGCTTATAAATTTATCACTAATAAAATGGATCTTTATCAGCACTTTTTAAAAGCATTGTTAAAAGTGTTCATAATCTATTTAAAAAACCCAAACCATGACTAAGTTGCTTGTGATTCTCAGTCTCTCATAGAACTCCTCTTTTTTTGTCATGAATCCTCTATGTTTCCATGAATTATTCAAGGCTATAATCCAATGTATGTTATTTTATACTCTTCCTCTATCATTTTTTGATGTTTTGGGCTCTTCATTTTGTGTTTTTGCGTTGTTCGTAAACATGATGAACCCTACATCTCTTCTCGTTGCTGCTGAAATGCAACGAGTGTGGTTCTATTTCTTCATATTCTTTCATGTGTATTTGAGTGTCCAGACTATTTTTCCCTATAGACACACATATATGGTTTACTCTACTCTCAACATTCACAATTAGACCTCTCATCCCCCCTTGGTTTTCTCTTCATTTGAATAATATAGGGTTCCAAAATCTAGGCAGTTTCTCAAATTTGATACATTTAATATACTAGATTATAGATTCTAAAGTCTTAATTATGAGGGTTTTTAAGTATTAGGGGATACCATGTTGTGGCCCTCATTTATGGGTGACAAACATATAGGGACCAAGGTAAGTGTAAAAATTATTACAACATATTTTTTTAATTTTGGTTATTCATGTAAATTGTTAAACCATGAAAAAGGTTTATTTAGATTTATGATTTTGATGAATTTTTTTATTGAATTCAAATAAATATTTAATTAATTAGATATGTTTCAAAAAATATTTTATTGATACATGTTGGGAGAGTTTTTTATTTAATTAATTAAAGATTATTATTAAACTTCAACCATGGGTTACAAAGAGTGATGAGGAATTTCTTTGGTGAGAAAAGTATTCTCAATTTTTTTTTAAAAATTCCTAGATTGGATAGAGTTGAGAAATCATTGGGTAAATGGACTTAGAAATATACAACAAAAAATAAAGAGTGTATTTTCCAAAAGTTAGCGAGTTATCCAAGGTTGGATAGTTGATCAAGAAAACTATGAGATGTGATTTAGTAATAGATTTACTAATCAAAATAGAGAGATAATTAATGTATAGGATAAAAAAATAATTTGAAAAGCCATCTAAAATGTTTAATAACCATAGAGAGTAGAAAAATTGATTAAAATATAATTTTTATGGTTTGGATCTTTATTTCTTATAAGTCAGGTAATTTGTTATCCTTGTCCAAAATGAAAAACATAGGGTTATAATCCCCCTATTGTAATTAACCCTTTCATTCATTCCATATCCAAACCTCTATTCTTCTTTGATCACTGTTTATCACTAGACTAATGTGCTAATACTCCTTCAGTGACCAAGGGTCCTCAAGAATATTTTGTGATTAAAGGCTAGTGTAATCTCCTCAAAGGATAGAGTACTTTGTTTTTTTGCTTCAGTGTTATAAATCAAACATATTCCATTGAATCTTAAAGATAGATTCCACTAATACTATATTAAAAGTATGTCATAAGTTTTTTTTCTCTATTTCCATTCACATTTATCCTTGCGATAAATCATCCCTTGTTTTGGTTTTTTATCCCTCTAATGATCATTGGATAATACCCTAAAACTCATAAATGGTATCAAATACTTATTCTCCAATAACACAATGTATTAATCTATTAGTTTTTTAAATAAAAAAATGTCATATTGTATTATTTAAATATTATATATTACGGTAAGAAGGATTTATTTATTCATCCATAGAATATGGCTCTTATATATCATATGGTATGACATATATAAAATTTATGGATTTGAACTATGTTTTATCATACAATTTATGATATCATAAAATATGAATCTATCCATGGTTTGTGTGAAAATAGTGGATCAAATCACAAATACACTATCACCTCAATTGTTAAATGTGATAAAAGAAACATGATATATCCTATCATATTTGGTTTGAATAGTCATGGTGAATAATTAAAGATTCATCATAGAATATGACTGATTTGTGGGGATACCTCTCTCCAATATTATATTTTACAACCGATATTATCATTATCAATCGTAAAGTAATACATTCCTATAGTTAATTTTAGATCTACTGAAATTAGTGATAATTTTTTAGTGATTCCATTAGTGTAGGTTCCAAGGATACTTTAATCCTTAGACGATTGATTGTCTTCCATCTCTTGATGATGGATTGAACTCCCTATTTCAAACTATCCTTCCTCCCATTATCAAGAGATAAAAGGAAATCAATCATTTGAGGACAGATTAAATAAAGTAAGTGAATGTTATTTTCACTATATTATTGAATTATTATATCTTTGTTCAAGACAATAACAACTTTCATGAAATATAGATGAAATTTTGGACTTTTATGCATGTAGTGTATTGCATTGTTGTTATTCAAGAAAAATTAAATGTTTGACTACTCATGAAGACAATGAATTCTGAACATGATGATGTTACCAATCCCAAGAAATAACAAACTATTGATGATGAAACTACAGAATTATTGGGAAATCAAAAACATGTTGATGAAAAAAATGGAAAAAGGAATGATGTAGAATCATAGTTTTGAATACAATTATCAAGGCAAGAAGTCAGGGTATAAAATATGAGGTTGGTTGGAATCAATACATCCAACCTATTAACCCTAAAAAGTCAACATTTATTAGTTATCTTAGGGTCACAATAAGGAAGAATGTTATGAGTGATATTGACTCATGATGCCACATCTAACCTGTAAGGAAGGAAATCCTTTGGATAGATATAAAAATAATGTCACAATATACTTTCTCAATTTTTCTGAAAAATTTTATAATGAAACATTGATTTAGTTTTCATTATTTCTTGTAGAAGTTGTTTATTTTAGAATATTATCAGAATAAATTTGAATTAATGGCTACTAGAAAATCCCATAGAGGCTTCCAAACTCTTCTGAAGAAGTTACATCTTAGGGATGTTGAGTGGAAAAAATCCCCACCAACCACTTTGTTATGTACACATTATAAGGAAGAAAACATGGACTGATTTCTATATTCATCGCAATGATAAATCATTTTAGGTATATTTTGGTCGATAATATATTATTTTACATTATTTATTTTATCCAAATTTATTCAAAATGATTAATTTATGAAATAGAAAAAGAGTGCTGAAAATAAAGAACTTGCATCAAAACCAGCATACCCCAATTGAAAAGGGTGGGGTGTGCTTTATTAGAGAAGAAATTTGAATGTATTTTAAATCAACAATAAAATTTTAAATATGTGACATGAAACAAAAGGTAAATTTTAATAATACAAGACTCTAAATTATATTCTAATGCAAGAATGGTTGGGCATCTTAGTTCTGAATACATACATAAGGTACATTTTAATAAAACATTGGTCCAAATAGTGAGATAAATATGTTTATTAAAGTTAATAACTATTAATATTTTTTTACAGAAGTTTAGTTTACATCTATATAAAGGGAAGATCATGCGAAGAACGATTTGGATTCATTAATATCTCTATTAATTCTATGATAGAATTTACTTTGAATGAGGAGGAAGTTAATAAGAAAAAAAAAGTTGAGTTACTTATAGCGTTTGATAAATAATCATCAGATGAAAGACTCTTTTTGATTCCTACATTTCCAGGGTAAAAATATACAATCTAATCACATAAAATAATTTTTTGATTTTTTATTAATTAATTTTTTTGTTTTTTTAGTAAGTACTGGATGCTGATAGCAGTCAAAATATATACACTGAATATTTATTTTTTGGATTCAATGCCTAGATTTCCAACCAAATGACCACACATGATGTGTATTGTGAATTGTAATACACTATAATCACCATTTTATAGATAAAAATATAAATATATGTTTAGCCTGTGTTTTAATGAGAATTTTGTTTTGATAGGGTAGTCGATACATGCTAGATCATGGCATGAAGTCAGTTCCTATAAAGATAAATCATGTGGATTACTAAAAATGAAAACAAAATAATGTATATAAAGAAATATTTAACTATCAAAACATTTCAAAACCATTTACTTATTTTGGTCAATGTTTCTACAGTGTCTAAAACAAGATAATTCAATCGATTGTGGATATTATGTTTGAAAATTTATGAGAGAAATCATAAAGCATGAAAATACCAGCATACCCCAATATGTAATTTCCCATGTTAATTAAAATTTCATTAAATATATTTCATAATCATTTGTTTGTTTATATTTTCTTAGTACTATCAATATTTCTAATAGAAGATTTACTCAAAAGAAGAAATCAATTTGTTTATAGATGAGTGGGCATCATACATTTTATCAGAATGTATATCAGTAACAAATTTAAGTGATTACATTCTATGTTTGTGGTCTAGTATGATTTATGACATTCGAAATATATTTTGGGAGTGAAGAATTAGTGTCATATTGTTTATCTATTAATATTGATCTTTATCTTAAGGAGAAGAGTAATGGAGGAAATCAATTTGTTTAGAAGCACTGACCTACAAAAAAATATTTTTTTGGGGAAAAATGGAGTCAAAGGAAGAGGTGGAGGTGAAGACAGAGGTGGAGGTAGAGGCAGAGGTAGAGTTAGAGTTGGAGACTAACGTGGAGGAGGAGGAAGAGGCAAATACTGAGGTGGAGACTGAGGCAGAGGAGGATAAAAAGTGTTGGCCTGAAAACAATAACATTTTTGGGAAATGAATTAGAATAAATATCATACCCTGATTGTGTTTGAGAATAATTAATAAAATATGTATAAAACACTTTTCACTTAATATAAGAGTCGTTGTGCATCTTTCTAGTTTAAAATTACATTTTAGTAAAAAAAACACGTGGTGTACTCAAAACTGAGAAAATACATTTGGATTTTTTTGTACTTTAGTAAAATTATCCACAGGTCATTTTTGATGTGTAGGGACCATCCAAACCTCAATATGATGCACAATGTGACTAGTATGGCTAAAAGTGCATGTTTCTAGTTAAAAATGACATCTTTGTTGAAACAAAAATGGCATACTCAAAACCGAGGAAATGAATTTGGATTATTTTTATAATTTATTAATATGATCCCTGAGTCATTTGGAATGTGTATAATTTAGTAGCGCATCAATATGATTCACGGTGTGACCAGTATGACTCCATGTGTATCTTTTTTATTCAATATTGACATTAATTTTAGTAAAAAAATAGCTGACATTATCAAAACTAAGAAAACACATTCAGATTGTTTTGGTACTTTAGTAAAATTATCCATACATCATTTTTGACGTATAGGGATCATCCAAAGCTCAATCTGATGCACAGTGTGACCAGTATGACTCCAAGGGAATATTTTTATTCTAAAGGGGAATTAATTTTAATAAACAACAACTAACATAATCAAATCCTCAGAAACACATTCTGATTATTTTGATACTTTTGTAAAATGATCCATGAGTCATTTATCTTGTTTATGGATCATATTCACCTCAATCTAATGCATGGTGTGACTGGTATGACTCTAATTGTCTGTTATTAGTTTAAAACTGTCATTTTAATACAAAAAGTGTCACTCACTGAAAGTGAGAAAACATGCTTAGATTATCTATATAATTTGGAAAAAAGATTCATAATTAATTTGAGACATTTATAAATCAGTCTCATATCAAACCCACACACGATGCCACTGGTATGGCTCAAACTGCATGTTTTCAGATTAAAATGACATCTTAATAAAAAACACATGTGGCATACTCAAACCCAAAGAAACACATCCTGATTGTTTTGATATTTTAGGAAAATGATCCATGTGTTATTTGGAATGTGTAAAATTCATCTGTGCCTCAATCTGATGCATAGTGTAACCTGTATGACTCCAATAACATCTTTTTTATTCAAAATTAACATTAATTTTATTAAAAAACAACTGATGTACACAAAACTGAGCAAACACATTCCAATTTTATTGGTACATTAGGAAAATAATCCATACATTATTTTTTATGTGTAGGGATCATCCAAACATCAATTATAAACAAGGTGTGACTAGTATGACTCTAAGTGTGTCTTTTTATTCAAAAAATGACATTAATTTTAATAAAAAAACAAATTACATACTTAAGATTGAAGAAACACATTCTGATTGTTTTGGTACTTTAATAAAATGATCCATAAGTCATTTTTGATGTATAAAAATCAGTCACACCTCATTTTGACTCACAGTGTGATTGGTAAGAATCATATTGTATCTTTTTATTCAAAATTTACATTGATTTTAGTAAAAAAACAACGAACATAATCTATAATAGAGTTTTCATATTCTTTTATTCGTGTTAGAAATTTTTTTTCATTTAAATTCAGTATTTGCATCTTATTTTGGTAATTTTTTTTGTCATTTCTATTGATGTAGTGTGTTCTTGCATCACACTACACCAATTTCAAATGATGCAGTGCACTATAGTATCACAATACAGTTTTCACCTTTATCATCTCTACTAAATGGGCTGTTAAATATTTCCTTTATTAGTGCCTATACCGACACTGATAATGTATATCTTTATTATCACATCAATTAGTGCTGATAAATCATACTTTTATCATTGCACATAAAATTATTGATAAATTGTACTTTTATCAGCCATTTTAAAATCACTAATAAAAGACATCATTTATCATCACTTTTTAAAGTGCTGATAGAGGTTCTATTTATCAGCGCAAAATAAAAGCATTGATAATTGGGATCTTTTATTAGCTCTTTTAAAAGCACTGATAAAAGCATGATTTATCATCGCTTTTATTTTCATTGATTAATATACCCTTTATCAGGGCTCTTTTATTGATGATAAAATCCATGGACTTTTAACCGTGCTAAGGTCATTAGTGGTTTTCTAGCACTCATAAAAGTTGATTCTAGAACTATTAAAATCATGTTTTTTACTAGTGATATATTTGATTATTAATAATAAATCTCCCACAAATTCATCAAAAAATGCAATATATATGTATTTTATAATAATAATAATAGCATCATTAGTTACTCCTTCACATGATATTCTCTCTCATATTTTCCTCCATTATTTCATCTTCATTAACTGCATAAAACTATAAGTAGTTATTCTTCATCATAATTCAGTCTGAATAAAACATAATTTATCATCTCATTATTTATAGATATTATTTAGAACAAAATATCCTAGAATTAATCTTTCACAAATTGTGTCATGAATCATGATCCAACTATCATTATTATATTTATTTGAAATATCATCTTTAAATCATCATCATAATCAATTATTCAATTAAATGCACTATGATTGATGTATTATTTCACTTAGTTCTTCATGTGGTTTGTAATAACCAAATTATTTACACTTTATTGTCCTCCCATGAATAACTTGTATCCCAATTTGGTATGTATACAAATAAAAAACATCAAATACGTTGAATCACCTATGTAGTGGAAATATATTATGTGGCCCAATCAATTACAAGGATCTCATGCAGCTATAAAGAAACCATCTAAAAGGTTTATTCTTATCTAATACCTAGAAATTGGTTATGTGGTTCTTCTCAAAATCCAATATAGAAATCAATGATGTGGTAACTTCTCAAAACAACCATGTAGCAATCAGTTATGTGGTTCCTTCTGAAAATACCTAAGTCGCATTTCATGCGCATCATTAATACTTTACATGGCCATTTGGATATGTGGATATGATAGCTTGAGTTTGGGTAATTCTGTATTTCAGTATGTATATAATCATTTTTCATGTGGTAAATTCTTCTTAACCTGTTACTTCACTTACCATGCTTTTTTGGTCACTTCTTCTTTATGCGATCACATTACTTTTTGTTCTTTTACAATCTCCTTTTCTTTTTTGTTTGGAGACTCAACTTCATTATAGGAAACATCATATTTGTTTATTCATAATAGTATCTTTTCATGAAAATATATTGAATTATTCTCATATGTAGAGTCATCCTTTAGCTCTATTTTTAATCAGAGGACAATTTCTCAATCATGTACACCTCATAAAACAATGAGCATGGCTTGACATGATCATTGTAACATGTAAATGGTTGATAACCATGGATAGAAGAACCCTCAAGTGAGGGTGGGGGTAAAAGACCATAATAATCTTGATAATATGTCTTGGATAAATATATCTAATAACCTACATTTTATCCTTATTTTTTAATGACGGGTTAACAATAGTGGTAGATTCATGATCCCACATCAAACTCATGAGTGTTTGAGAACTTATATATAATATTCAATGTGTCAGTTCACCCTTTTTCTAGAAATAGGGCTCATAACCGGTAACTCTCACACACACCACCCCCATGTTGTTATGTCACTCCACAAAGTGGCTCTGGAACCTCTATCAGTAAGCATGTTCATGCTCTATGTGAACTATACAATCCCACCATTCATGTATGTGCAATAATTCACACCCATGATTCCATGAGCCTAGTCAGATAACCTTCCTTCAATTTTTTTTACCTATGATCCCATATGTGGTTGATCTAGGTCCATTAGGGGCTTATGGTTGGCCACATTGTTTTGGTAAACTTCCATAAAAATTTAACTACATGTGCATAAAATTATTAACCCACACAATTATTCTTCAAATTTTATTCATCCAAAATATAAATAGATTTTAAATGGCTTTATTTACATTCTATTCTTCACTATTGTAAAAAATATTCTCACACCAAACTCCTTTAGCACATGTCATGGATTTTCAGATTGGCATAAAAATTGTTACATTATATTGACATTTATTTGATAAAAAAATCCACAAAGTAGAATTAACACCTTATTCACCAAGAGATTCCTTGTTTTCTCTTAATATTTTAATTATTGATAGATCATTCACCTATATGGGTTGTGAAAATAGTGATGCATCATTCACTATTGGTAATTAATGGTGATATATTGTTCACTTTGGTTATGATATAAAGAGTTATATATTATTCATTTTTAAGGTGTGTTCAAACCATGGGTATATTTTCCCATTTCCAACATTGGATAAAGTATGTATGATTAAATGTATCTTGGTTTTTGAGAATTTAATGATGTGAAGGGTTATTTATTTAATAATTAATTATAATTTCATTTTGATATAGAAATTTAATTGTTACTTACTTTTGGATGGAACATAACTACGATCATCATCCCTATATTCTTGTTATATGGTGATGAATGTTTCTTGATATTACTTTAGTTTTGATTTTTGATTGTCTAAATCATAGAGGTTATGTGTCTCCATGATATCCATAGACCCTTACTGGTAGTTAGAAGACTTCATCATCTAGGATGTGTGTCTAAGGTTTTTAGAGACTCATTTCAGTCAAAATAGAGGTGAACAGGGTTGGCTATATTACAAAGTTTAATTAGTGATTTTTTTACTATTTTAGATATGGTATATGGGAGATGGGATGTTTTTGGGGATTGTTTTGGATATTGTTCTCATGAATAGTGGTCTCATGTATGAAGGAAGTCCAAGTTATAAGTGATGAGATTGATATTCTTTATTTTGAAGAGCTATAATTTTGTGATTTCTAAAATGTGATGTGTGAATTATAAGGCTTTTATCTTACCATAAAGTGGAAAGATATTGTGTGTTCATGCATCATTTTTGGCACAAAAAACTCACATGACATTCATATGTCTGTATATAGTTGATATTGTGAATACAATATAGGGTTTTTTATACTTAAAGTATCAATGAAAACTTATATAGTTTTTTTCTATATAACTTATTGAGGGAAATATATTTAACTAGACTGTGGATATTAATTTTTTCTCTAATATATGATAATTTATCATGTGCACCTATGTGTGACTGTAACACCCAAGACATTTATGAGAAATATTTTGTTTTTATGTTATATAAATCATCAAAGAAATCTTTCACTACACAAAATACTAGCTTGGCTTTCTTTACACGCAACCGCGGCCTTCCTCGATAGCTTGCATCGTACGCAATACCGAGTTTCACTAAACAATGATATGCTACTAAAATATTATTAAAACTAGCTGTTATGAATAGTAATAACCAATTTTTGAAATTTTGTAAATTTTATTTTTCAAAATGGAATTCATTTTTGGATTCGGAATATCAAAATTATCTTAGGGTGAAATTTTCGTACTTTTCGGATAACTTTCATATTCTGATGAATAGTGAAAATTACTAAATTTTAATTAAAAACAACTTTTTTAATCGAAATAATTAATAGTGATAAATTATTAATTTGAGTGGTTTTAAAGTATATTTAGAATATATTTTTACCATTTAATACAATGTTGTTCATTGGATGTAATTTCACATTTAAACCACACATAAATAAGTGTCAATCTTTTGATAGTTATTATCTTTTAAAAACACGCTATTTGTTTTGACGATGGGAATTAATTTTTTAAATTAGTTAATGTAACTGATATGTTTTTAATTTGTTAAAATAAACATAATTTTTGAAATCATAATATCAAATATAACTTAGGCCTAATTTTTCGTATTTTTCTGGAAACTTTCATTTTTTGATGAATAGTAAAACCACTAAGTGGTAGTTAAAAAAAACTGAATTTTTTTCATAAAACATAATTTTACCACTTCTGTGAGTGGAATTTAAAAAATCCGAGAGACACGGTTGATGTCAGTAAGTAAAATGTGGTTCAACGAGATGAAAATAATTTTTGGTGAATAGTAACTTTTTACTTTTATTTACCACGGTTAAAAGTAAATAGGGTAGTTAAGGGTAAAAATGATATTATTATTACCCTAACACATGTCATAATTCTATTGGATAATTTTAATTCGACCAAAAACAACCTTAGTAATAAAATATGACCATTTAGGTCCACTTGGATTAGATTAGGACATTTATTATCAATTTATTTAAAGAAGGGTTAAAATAGGTAAAATCAAAGTTTAATAACTAAAGCATTTTTAATATAGGGTTATACATAAGATAAATTAGACTATAAATATTCATTAGAAATATAAAAATATTTCCTACATAATGATATTTTATTTTTAATTTTTAGACTTTAAATAAGTTAATTTATTTATGACACAAAGATGGTGCAGTAATTATCTTATTGATGAAATATTGACATAATTGATGTTATAAATACCCAAATAAATGTAATTTGAGACTTTTTATGAATTAAACTAATTTTATAGGTTAATATGACATGTTATTATTTATTTAATTAACTTTTTTAGAATTAATCATACTGTTATGATTTTCACAAAAATCAATTACTAAATAATGTCAAAATTGACATAAATTAGTTTTTAAAATAAATATTATATTATTAATTGTTATTTTATTCCTAAAAATCTAAGGTTTGGCCAAATGACTTATATAAGGTTATATATATTAATAATAAACAAATTGGGGTTTTTTTGGATTGTTATAGTAAGTTTATTAACCTTATAGTGTAAGAACACAAAAAGACACAGTAAAAGTAAAATTATCTAACTTAATGTTAAATCTAAATGATAAGGTTAAAATAGGAACCTAAACTTGTCTAAATTATATTGGATGAGATTATTTCGACCTATCCCCACCTTTTTTTCTAAATAAATCAATTTTGAGCAATTTAAAACCGAATTTTGCTTTATAATAAAATAATATTTTTAGTTTTTCCAAAGGAGCCCCTCTTCTTCCTTATAAAAGGGCACCTCCTCCCCCTCTTCCTCACACCACATTGTGCCTTCAAGCTCGGCCAACCCATGCCAATTTCTTCTCTCCACTTCCCTAGAGACATCCTAGAGGTCCTGGTCTTCTTCAAAGACCAATTTTAGTGTCCTAAAAGGATGTCTCAAAGAAGCGCTTCAAAGAAGAGGTAATGTCCGTTACCGATTCTTTCATCTTTATTTCTTCTTCCACTTATTCTTATTTATTTGTTTCATTATTAAGTAATAACATCAGTATCCCTCTTATACTGATATGTTATTATAAGTATGAAACAACCCTATTCCACCATTTATCCATCCTATGGAAAATGAAATCACCACGCGTGCGTATGTACGAAATACCGTCTCCACGTCGTGGTGTAATCTATTTTCCCCCACCACCTTACTTGGATGGGTATAATGGTGTAAATAATAACTACATATGATTATTGTAAAGTGATATTGATTCTGAAATAGTATACATACACTCCAATACAATTCCACGATCATGGGAACGATATCATCGCTCGTGCGTACGTACGGAATACCATCTCCACGATGTGATGCGACTCGTTCTACATGATCTTCATTTCATAATGATTATATAAATGAATTTAATCAATGAATATGATATATATTACACTAATACCATTCTGGAAATGAGGTGTCTATAACCTAAAGAGAAGAATACGAATTTATTCTACAAAACATGCATAAGAACAAAAAGTAATAAACACTTGAATAACAACTAGTAATGAAATATTAATAATAAGAAGCTAAGAATATGAACATATATGATATCGTAACAATAATTATGATTCTGGAATAAGTCAATAACATTATTTAAATCATTATACAGGAGGTTCAGACACTTACGAAGCAAATCGGACATAAGGTAAGGGAAAATATCACAATCTCATTTTTATCCGAGATTGTTTATACTTTGGTATTTACTGGGGTGTATTTTATTATCCAAGTCCATGTTCCCTCAATATGTAATATTGTTTCCATACACCTACAATTTTTTAAATCCAATTTTACCCTTCGGTGAGTTTTTATTAAAGGATATGAAAGGAATCTTTTGTCGTTTTTCGTACGAGGTACTTTTTGACTTTTCCGACAAAAGTATGAGAAGAATGTTTTTTAAAATATACGGCATGAATGCATTTTTAAAACATTATTTACAAGAATCTTCCTTTACAAGTTTTCAAGTTTATTTTTAATAAACTTCTTTTAGTTTATAATTGTATGACATGTTAACAAAGGAAAAGTGTTTTTGAAGTAGAAAGGATATTTTCCTCAAGAATGGAGTTCAAGTGTTTTTATCAAAATTATTTTCCATCTAAGATAATAAAGGGTTATGTTTCTATCCCTATTATTAAATTTATTTGTCTATGTTGTGATGGAATTATTTTTAGTAATTCCTTTATCTTATATTAATTGTTTTATGATGTCATGATGTTTAAGATTCCCATTTTTATTACATGGGTTATGCTATGATGTATGGTTTATGATTTTGTAGCACACATAAGAATGGTATCATTATGAGATGGGTGGGACCTATATTTCCCTCCAATGCATTGGGTAAAGATTTTATATCTCATGAGATAGACATGGCTAGAACGACAGGTTAAACCGGTTCAGTGAAACAGGACTGAAATGAGGAATGAACTCGGTTCAGAAATGGACTTTGTCCACTAAGATAGTCTTGGAAATGAGTCTTGACTAATAAGAAATTATTCTCTATGATTATGTGTGTATTACACAATACTTCATGTTTTAAGTTATGATTATTGTGATTACATTTCACTACCATGATTTATCCCATGTTATGAAATTATGATCTCTTTTGCAGAGTATGATTCCAAAATGTTATGTTATTATGAATATGATGTGATTGATATTTCTTTTGGTTACCCTTACTGAGCATTTGAGCTCACCCTTTTGTATGTTTTCTTTCCCCAGGTCAGGGAGAAGGTTATTAAGTAAGATATGCCAAAAGGGACTATAGATATGATGAAATAAATGGGAGACAATGTAGACGCTTTATGAACCAGTTGTTTATGTTTCCCAGTTTCTAAAGACACTATACCTATACGGTCCTTTCGTGGTTTTGTTATATGTTGTAAAAATTATGCTTCAATTTTGAAGTATTAACAATGTATGTAAATTATGGGTCATTATAGTTGGTATCAGAGGAAAGGTATAGTCAACCTTTGGAAACTAGGATGTGAAAGACTTAGTAAGAACCCTAAGGATAAGTCTAAGCATAGAACACAATCTTAGTGTTTTAGAAATGGCCATGAATAACCTAGGATAAGAACTTAAGTGTGAAATTTTATTCTTGATTATGTGGTTTTCCTATTATAATTAGTGTTGCTCACACTATTCTTCTTGGTTTTAGTCAATGGCTGGAACCCGAAGGAACCGTGTTAATGCGGAATGCGACGGGCAATGCAATGATTGTCCCCCTGAGCAACCAAACGTTATGGGAGATGGAATGAAAAATCTTGTAGCCATGCTCACACAAATTTCTCAAGCTATGAATCATGCAGGACTTCGAAACGATCAAAGGAAGGAGCAACATTCTGTTGAATCCTTCATGAGGCAGCATCCACCTTCATTCATCAGGTCTACTGATCCATTAGTTGCTGAACAATGGATTAGTACTACTGAAAAGATATTTTCAGTTCTTCAATATTCTGAACTTGATAAAGTCATCTTAGTAGTGTATCGTTTGGAATGTGATGCTGATCAATGGTGGAATCTTATCAAGAATACAAGGCAAAGAGATGAAATTGAGTCCATGGAATGGGACGAGTTCAAGAACTTATTTTTCAATAAGTACTTACCTCGTATTCTCCGAACAAAGATGGAGAAAGAGTTTCTTGAACTGAAGAAAAAGGATGATGAATCTGTTGGTACCTATGAAGAAAATTTTACAAGACTTGCAAGGTACGCTTCTGGTATTATTATCCAACCTGAGAGTAAGATCGATCGATTCTTTAGTGGATTAAAACCAAGTCATCAAAGGGCCTTAGCCATAAGGGACTTCAATAGCTATGAGGAAATCGTTCGATGTGATCTCAAAGTTGAGATGGATATTGGAGTAACCCATCAGTCATATGGGTTTGATAAGAAGAGGAAAATGGAATTCAAAGGAAAATCTAAAGAGCACACTGAAAAGAAGATGAGCTTTCCCTTATGCTCATAGTGTGGAAAGAAACATGGAGGGAGTTGTCTTAAAGGGACAAGTAAATGTTTCAAATGTGGAAAGGAAGGTCATCGGGAATTTGAATGCCGCAGTGATGGGAAGAAGATGTCTAATGATGCAAACAAAGGAAGGGACACACAGAATGAACCTACTACACTTCAATGTTTCAAGTGGAAGGAGATGGGGAATTATGCCAATAAATGCCCTAATCCAAGGGTTGTTGATGATGATCGACATCAACAAAATCTTAAGGCTAAAGAAAAAGGAAAGTCACATGCAATTTCTATCAGTGATGTGGAGTATGATAACGATGTGGTGAAAGGTACACTTACCATCCACTCTAAAGTAGAAAATGTTTTATTTGATTCTGGATCCACCCATTCTTTTATTTCTAAAGATTTCTCTAAGGGTATCACCATATTACCTCGACAATTAGATGTTGAGTTAGCTGTGACAACACCTAATGGCACAACAGTCGCATCAAAAGTTTATAATTCTTCCCCGATTGAAGTTTGTGGGAAAGTGCTTCCTGCAAATCTTGTGATCCTTCCTATAGTGGAATTTGATGTGATTCTTGGAATGGATTGGATTTCTTTATATGAATCTCATATCAATTTTCAAAGAAGGGAAGTCACATTTCATATTCCAGATCAATCTATGATCGTTTATCGATGCCAGGATGAACATAACCTTCTAGTGGAAATTTTGTCCATCTTATGGGTCTTGATTCCACTGAATGAAGGTTATTTATCTCAAATGGTTGGTGAGAAACTCACAATTAAGAATATGCCCATTGTACGGGAGTTTGATGATGTCTTTCCGGAAGAATTTCCAGGTCTTCCACCAAATCGTGAAGTTGATTTTTCAATAGAACTCGTACCAGGTGCTTTACCTATTTCAAAGACACCTTATAGAATGGCCCCAATTGAGTTGCAGGAATTGAATAAGCAACTCCAAGAGAATCTTTATAAGGGATTCATACGCCCTAGTGCATCACCTTGGGGAGCACCTATTCTATTTGTTAAGAAGAAATATGGATCAATGAGACTCTTCATTGATTATCGAGAACTTAACAAGATCACTATCAAGAAAAAATATCCTCTCCCATGCATTGATGACTTATTTGACCAACTACGCGGAGCTCAATACTTTTCCAAGATTGATCTTCATTCAGGTTATCATCAATTAAGGTTTAAAAGGGAGGATATACCAAAGACGTCTTTCTGTACAAGGTATGGACACTATGAATTTATAGTGATTCCATTTGGTCTTACTAATTCCCCTGTTATCTTCATGGATCTGATGAATAGAGTCTTTAGAGACTATCTTGATCAGTTTGTGGTAGTCTTTATAGACGATATTCTTGTATATTCAAAGAGCAAGGAAGAACATGAAGATCACTTGAGAATTATATTGAAGACCCTGAGAAAGGAGAATATTTATGCCAAATTTACCAAGTGTGAATTTTGGCTTTAAAGAGTTCCATTTTTGGGTCACATAATCTCAAAAGAGGGGATATCTGTGGATCCAGCAAAAACAGAGGTTATCGAAAGATTGTCGAGACCAACAACAGTAACTGAGATCCGAAGTTTTCTTGGTTTGGCTGGATATTATCAACGTTTTGTGAAAGATTTTTCACGATTATCTAATCCACTCACCAGGTTGACTCGGAAAGAAGTTATGTTTGTTTGGACGGAGGAATGTGAAGAGAATTTCAAGGAGTTGAAAAGAAGGTTATCTAGTGCACATGTGCTCACACTGCCTTATAGTGGAGAAAGGTTTGTGATCTACAGTGATGCATCCAAGAAGGGGTTGGGGTGTGTTATTATGCAAAATGATATGGTGATAGCTTATGCCTCATGATAGTTGAAAATCCATGAGCAAAATTACCCAACTCATGATTTGGAGTTAGCTGTGGTAATATTTGCATTAAAGATTTGGAGGCATTATCTTTATGGAGAAAGGTGTGATATTTATATTGATCATAAAATTTTAAAGTATATTCTCACACAAAAGGAGCTGAATATGCGCCAAAGAATATGGTTGGAGCTGATTAAGGATTACGACTGCTCAATTCATTACCACCCTGGGAAAGAAAACAAGGTGGCAGATGCATTAAGTCAACAAGACCATGCCAGTTTATCCATGATCAAGATCACAAAAGATCCAATATTTATGTATTTACAAAGGATGGATCTTGGAATTATAATGGAAGGGGGAAAATCATATCTTTCTAAAATGAATGTTCAACCATCTATACATGTAAAGATTAAAGAGGCACAGAAAGAATATGTAGAGTTACAAAAGAAGGTGAGGAATATTCCTGAATTCAACCTTGATTGTGATGGGATAATAAAGTTCAGGAATCGGGTTTGTGTTCCTCCCATCCCCAAATTAAAGAAGGAGCTGCTGGATGAGGCTCATAGTTTTTAATTCTCTATTCATCCTGGAAGCACGAAGATGTATAGGGACCTGAAAGAGTACTTCTGGTGGGATGGTATGAAAATATATGTTGGTGAATATGTCTCTCGATGCTTGGTTTGTCAGCAAGTTAAAGCTAAGAGACAAAAGTCTAAGGGGATGTTACAACCATTACCCATACCCGAATGGAAATTGGAAAACATCACTATGGACTTTATCACAGGACTTCCTAAAACATCCAAAGGCAATAATGCTATTTGGGTCATAGTTGATCGTCTTACAAAGTCTGCACACTTCATTGCTATTAGAGAGGATTTCTCTCTGGATCAGCTTGCCAGGATATATGTAAAGGAAGTGGTAAGATTGCATGGAGTACCACTTTCTATTATATCTGATCGGGATCCGAGATTTACCTCGAAGTTCTGGCAAGGTCTTCAGCATACTCTGGATACAGAGTTGTGTTTCAGCACTTCTTATCATCCTCAAACAGATGGTCAGTCTGAGAGAACAATTCAAACTCTAGAAGATATGTTGAGAGCTTGCTCTATGGATTTCAAAGATGGTTGGTATCAACACCTACCTTTGGTGCAATTTTCTTATAATAATAGCTTTCACTCCAGTATTCAGATGGCTCCTTATTAAGCTCTCTATGGAAAGAACTGCAGGACTCTAACTTGTAGGGATGAAGTTGGGGAAAGAAAGCTATTAGGACCTGATCTTGTTGATGAGATGGTAGAAAAGGTCCGATCTATTCAACAACACATAAGAGCAGCTCAGAGTCGACAGAAAAGTTATGCCAACAACAGAAGAAAAGACCTAGAGTTTGAAGTGGGTGATAAAGTGTTCTTACGAATATCTCCCTAGAAGAGGGTCATGAGATTTTGAGAGAAGGGGAAGTTGATCCCTAGATATATCAGTCCTTTCGAAATACTGGATCATGTTGGAAAGGTAGCTTACCGATTGGCGCTTCCACCAAATCTATCTCAAGTTCACGATGTGTTCCATGTATCTCTCCTGAGAAAGTACATACTTGATCCTTCTAATGTACTCAACTCAGAAGTTATACCGCTGGAGAACGATCTTTATTATGAAGAACAGCCGATAGAGATTCTGGATCGTAGCGAAAAAGTCCAATGAAACAAGACCACTCGATTGGTGAAAGTTTTATGGAGGAACCACCAATTAGAAGAAGCTATATGGGAGCTTGAGGATATAATGAGGGAGAGGTATCCTCATCTTTTTGTTACAAAGTGACAAATTTCGAGGGAGAAATTCATTTTAAGGGGGGTAGAATGTAACAACCGAGACTTTTATGAGAAATATTTCATTTTTATGTTATGTTGGGCAAAGATCCCTCAAGGTAACATTGCAGTATTTGTGGGTTGATTGTGTTTGTTGACAAAGAAGGTTTTCATGGATATTTGTCTAGTTCTCAAGAAGTTGTTGACAATCCTTGTTGACAAAGAACGATGACAAAGGAAAGGACGATCTGGAGGCGGTACAAAAGAGCAGTACAAGGTAGTGTTGTTTCCCAGTGTTTGCCAAATTTTTGGGGTCCAAAATTTGGAGTTTGGTGAGCATCGCGAAAATAGGATTTCCATGAAGATCATAATTTAATATGGTAAAGGCATGAATTTCACGAAGATAGGATGCATGGTTTTGAAATCGCGAAGACCAGAAGAATGGAGGTGGTGAGTCTTCACGATTACGTCAATCTTCGCCAACAGCAGAGGCTGGAGAACATCGCGGTGATGAAAGGCTTTGCGAGGGAGCTACGCGGCGAAGGCGTGAAGGAATGTAGACGGTAATGCTCTGCGATTACGATGATCTCCGCGAACGGAAAATTGTTGTGGTGCTTCGCGATTTGGACAGAATTCCGGCAGAAAATTCAGAGCTTCGTGATTTGAGATGACGTGGCATTGACTTCACGCGGAAAGTTCGAGGTTCAGTGTAATCGCCTATAAATAGAGGCCGACCCCCTCGAGAGAAGTAGAGAGATTTTTTAGATAAGATCATTTGCTCTCGGATTGAAAAGGCAGTTCGCGTAGCCTGTGTGCTTCGCGAAAGAGGAGCTTCATGTCAGTTATTGTAGCTCCGCGAAAGTGGCGAGCTCCACGTTGGCTCAGTGAGATTCGCGAGGGAAGTTGCTCTGCAACGACTTGAGCTTCGTGGTAGTGCTTCGCGAGAGTGCTTCGCGAAAAGGCACGAGCTTCACGAAGGCTTGTTTGAGCATCGCGAAATTGGGAGCCTCGCAAAGTAGAGTGCTTTGCGAAGGTGTTTCCAAAAGGAATTGCCCAGTGTTCTGAGGCAAAGAGGTATTCATCAGTGGATGAAAGTTGGATTTCAATAGATCATCTATCAAATGTTGAAGATGCATTCTTTCATGCAAATGAAAAGACCTACAGGTCTATAAACTGTGATTGGATTCCCTTCCAAGTGAAGTGAGCATAAGAAGAGGAAGAAGGTGATCCTCTCCACCGGCAGTGAGCCAGAGAGAGAGAAATAGGGAGTGACCCTTGGGAAAGTAGTGAGCTGACCCTAAACCTTACAAAGGCAGTGAGCCTGGGACAGAGTGACTGTACCCGAACATTGTAATCCACAACTAGTGAAGTATAGTGGAATTTGGTACGACCGGAAACCTGTCGGCGTATTCTCCTTGGACGTATCCCTTAGCGGTGAACCAAGTAAAATTCTTGTGTCCTGTGCTTGCTTTACATTCTGTTTATATTGTGCAACAGAAAAGAGAGAGAACAGTGTTTTTCTTAACAGAAAAACAAGGTCAGAATGGGCATTAATTTTAATTAGACATACCCTGATTCACCCCCCCTCTCAGGGTATTCAGCCTTGTGGACCTAACAGTTGGTATCAGAGGGAAGGTTGACAGTTGTTCTTCTCTCAAATGGAGGTCACTAATCATAGAGGGATTACAATCTTCGACGGATGTAATTTTCAGATATGGAAGAATCGAATGCAACACTATTTCCGATATTTGGGAATGGATGTGTTTTCAGCAGCTATGCATGGTATCACAGCCGATATTACTAGTGGTGCATTATCAGAAGCTGAGAATAAAGAGTTGGATGATGATTCCAAAGCAATAAATGCCTTAGGGGGAGCCCTTTCCAATCCCATACATACAAAGGTGATGTCATGCAAAACTTCACATGCCATGTGGGAAAATCCTTTGAATATTTATAAAGGGGATACAAAAGTCAGAGAGGCAAAGCTGCAAGTGTTGTGGAACAAGTATGAAGATCTGAGAATGAACCCGAATGAGTCTGTTGATGCATTCTTTGACAGGGTAAATGTTGTGATAGAAGACATGAGGGTTCTTGGAGAAATTATTGAAGATATAAAAATTGTGATGTGCATATTGAGAAAACTTCCACCTCGGTTCAATCCGAAAGTTTCTATTTTGTAAGATAAAGACCCAAAAGAACTGACATTGGATAACCTGTACATCACTCTTGTTACATATGAAATAAGAAACGATGATAACGAGACTGTGGAAAAGGGGAAATCCAAAGAGGTGGCATTCAAGCCCATGAAGAAACTCACCATTGAAGATTCTAATGAAGAAGAAGAGACAGATGAGGTGATGTCATTCCTTTCTTCAAATCTGCAAAGAGGAAGAGGAAAGTTTAAAGGTAAACTTCCACTAGCATGATTTCGATGTGGAAAGGTTGGTCATCTTGCAGTAAGATGCCCCAAGAAATTTCAAGATAATGAAGATGATGATGATGAAGTTGAAATTCCCAAGAAGAAGACTTCAACGTTTGTGAAAGGGAAGAAGCAATTTAAGAGAAATTTCTTCAAGAAAAAGAATCTACTTTCACAAGAATTTGAAAGTTCAGATGAGTCTGAGAATGAAGAGGTTGAGGAAATATAAAATTGCAGAGATCGTGGGGTAAATGCCTTGGTAGCAATTGTTTGTAGTTCTCAGAAAAAGGAAGAAGCTGACGCTGAGGAAGAAGAAGAAATTGAAGGGAGAGTTGACATGGAAACTGAATTAGAAGTAGCTCTTGAAGAGATAGATGTTTGGAGAGAAAAAACAAATAAAGCCAACAAGGTGGTACATGATGCCAAACTCTACATGCAACAGCAAGAAGAATAGATATCTGAGCTAGTGAAAGAAATTGAAGATCTTAAGTCTTCCAGGCCATAGCGCACAGAAAAGGTTGATGAGCATAAGCTCATGATTGAAGAACAGAAAAGGGAGATCGATTTCTTGAATAGAAAAGTGAAAGATCACGTCAAGCGTATTGAAGAGCTTGAAGAGGAAGTTGTCGGTCTGCGGAGAAAAGTTAAAGACCAAGAAAAACCTTTTAATCCCAACACATTCTTGGGAAATCAAGTCGTCACAAAGACTGAAAAGAATAAAGAAGAGCCTAGTAGTTCAGCAGGAAAGAAGCAGCAATTGAGCTTAGAAGTTCAGGCTGATTCATGTCTTAATCAGAAACAAAAATATGTGGCAGTTGAAGTTAGACCGCAATAACCCGTCCCGAGATTGAAGGTAGATTTGGGCACAAAGCAGAATCATAATATTCAGAGATCTCAAGGGGAAACTCTTAGTGTTGAAGTAACCCAAAGGAATGCACCTTATATCAGGTGTTATTGTTGTGGAAAGATGGGACATTCACAGTATGTATGTTCCATATCCAAAAGATATCGAAGGGAACAAGAACAGAGATGGAAGCCAAACAGAGAACGGTTTTCCAGAACATATTTCGAAGGACACTGTTTTTGGTGCGGAGGATTTGGGCATATGTCTAGGTACTGTACTTTGACCATTCAGAGAAATTTTCCAAAGCATAATCAAAACTTTCGCAAGCAGCAAGTCAATAAACCGACAGGTGAGTTAAAAATGCAGAATAAATTTGTGGCTTTTCAAGATGAGGCTGGTCCATCATACTCTGAGAAAGAATAGAAGTCTCAATCCATTCCGAGTGTGAAAGAAAAATTATGGACCAAGAAGAAGAAAAATGAGAAGGTCGTTGTGGCGGAGATTTCCCTTAAAGCATCAGATCGATCTGGTGTTTGGATCCTTGATAGTGGTTGCACATCCCACATGACGGGTAATAAGGATCTTATTACAGGCATCAAATATGACAAAGAAGGAGTTGTCAAATTTGGAAATGATGAAGGCCTGAAGATTGTTGGCTCAGGGAAAGCCAAGTTTGGGGGAAAAGAGATGAGATGTGCTGATGTCTTGGTAGTAGAGGGTCTCAGTCATAACTTACTCAATGTCAGTCAACTATGTGACTCTGGGCACTCTATCTGATTTACCAAGAAGATGTTTGTTGTGAAAGGAAAAGATGGAGCAACTATTCTTAAGGGAAAAAGGTCAAAGGGGAATCTCTACCTTGTAGGTGGGGAAGAAGATACATGTCTTTTATCCAGAGAGGAAGAAAACCAGCTGTGGCATAAGCGACTTTGTCATTTATTCCAACCATCTATGGAGGATCTCGTAATGTGTGATGTTGCTAGAGACCTTCCCAAACTATCACGTGATCACACTCATACGTGTGATGCTTGCCAACAAGGGAAGATCATCAGAAAGACATACAGGCCAAAGGAACAGAAATCAACTAGAGTGATCGAACTGGTTCATGCTGATGTATGTGGGCCTATCTCACCATGAGCTATAAATGGGAAAAGGTAATATGTTCTTTTCATTTATGATTACAGAAGAATGGCCTGGGTATTTTTCATTACCCATAAGAAAGAGGTGTTTAGTTTCATAAAACAGTACAGGAGGGAATCAGAAAGGAATCTTGGGCAGAAAATTTTGAAGTTCCGTACAAATAACAGTACAAAATTCACAAACAGTCAAGTGGAAGAATATCTCAAGAAACACGGGATAAGGCATCAAGTTTCATTAGTGAGAAATCCCCATCAGGATGGAGTGGTTGAAAGGAGAAATTGGATCATCAACAACATAGATAGAACGATTCTTATTGACAAAGACCTACCAGATTAATTTTTGAAGGAAGCAGTTTTGACATCGGTCTATGTTTCGAACAGGTCTCTATTGTGTCCAAAACAAGGGAAGACTCCGTATGAACTGTGGTACGGAAAGAAGCCAATGCTGAAATAATTTTGAATCTTTGGAAGTAATTGTTTCATTCTCAACAAAGAAAATCATAGGAAGTTTGAGGCACGAGGAGATGAGGGGATATTCCTTGGCTACTCAGGGAAAAGAAAAGCATATAGATGTTTCAACAAAAGTCTGGGAAAAATTGTTGAGATCAATGATGTCACTATAGTCGAAAATGAACAGAATACTCAACAACAGAGTGAATAGTTCCTGGATGAAAGTGACGATGAGGTAAGCAACACAGGGGGAGCAGAAGTGGCAGAGGATGACTCAGAAGAAGATACTAATGATGAACAAGAAAGTGTCAAGTCTGTGTCTGCAAGGAAGACAAAGAGTCGAGCTGAAATTGATTGGCATAATATCATTGGTGATCAGACAGCTCCAGTTCAGACTCGAAGAATGAAGTCATTACAGCAAACATCGTTTTTTTCTCAGGTAAAGCCAAAATGTTTTTCCGATGCAGCTGAAGATGAAAACTGGGTTCAGGCTATGAATGAAGAGCTCGATCAGATTGACAAGAACTAGACATGGGAGATTGTTTCGAGGCCAGCAGACAAGAATGTCATCGGGACTAAATGGGTTTATCGCAACAAGATGAATGAAGATGGAATAGTGATTCGGAACAAAGAACGACTAGTATGCAAGAGATACTCCCAGATAGAGGGAATAGATGTTTATGAGACATTTGCACCGGTTGCAAGGCTAGAAATGATCAGAATATTTTTGGCCATTACAGTGCAAAGAAAGTTCAAAGTTTTCCAGATGGATGTCAAATCTACCTTCTTAAATGGAGTTCTGGAAGAGGAGGTGTATATTGAGCATCCAGATAGTTTTCTCATTCATGAGGATGGGAACAAAGTTTGCAGGTTGAAGAATGCATTGTATGGGCTGAAACGAGCACCAAGGGCATGGTACTCAAGGCTTGATCAGTATTTGAAGAAACTTGGTTTTCAGCGTGGAGGAGTTGATTACAATCTCTATTTCAGTAATGACAGTAATCAAAGGATTATGGTATTAGTTTATGTCGATGACATAATATTTTCTAGATCAGATGAAGCTTAGTGCAGACAATTTTCTGAATTCATGAAAAATGAGTTTGAAATGTCATTGATTGGAGAGATAACGTTTTTCCTTGGTCTACAGGTGACACAAGGAAGGAACGGAACATTCATTTCTCAATCTAAATATGCCAAGCAGGTCCTGAGAAGGTTTAGAATGGAAAATTCAAAGGAGATGAAGACTCCGGTTTCTACCCGGATGAAATTATCAAAAGATGAGGATGAAAAGGTAGTTAATATCACAGAATACAGGAAAATCATTGGAAGTATGCGGTACTTAACCGCAACAAGGCCTGATATTGTTTTCGCCACATGAAAAGCAGCGAGATATCAGAGTAATCCCAAGGAAAGTCACATGCTCGCAGTGAAAAGAATACTTCGGTATATCAAGGGCACGGTGGACTTCGGCTTGACATACAATGACAAATCTCAGACAGAGTTATTGGGATATACTGATGCAGACTGGGCCGGTTCAGCGGATGATAGGAAATCAACGTCAGGTGGTGCTTTCTATCTTGGTGGATTGTGTATTTCATTGCAAAGCAAGAAGCAATATTTCATTTCATTGAGCACCACGGAAGCTGAGTATATTGCGGCCACTCAAGCATGCACACTGTTATTATGGATGAAACAGCAGCTTGAAGATATGGGAGTTGAAGTGAAGTCTTCGATCGGAATCCAGTGTGATAACTCAAGTGCTATAAATCTCAGCAAAAATCTCGTCCATCACTCTAGGACAAATCACATTGAGATAAAGTATCATTTTATCAAGGATAAAGTTGAGAAGGGTATCGTGAAGTTGGAGTATGTGCCTGCAGAACTACAGGTTGCAGACATCCTGAAAAAGGACTTACCCAAGGCAGCATTTGAGAGACATCGACTGGCTCTGGGAGTTCAGTCGACTCCCCGAATTTGAAATAGTGTGGGCCCATAACCCTCCCCCTCCCCCTGAGGTATGATGTGTTTTTCCCTAATGTGCTGATCTGTGTTCTCTACTCTGTTACAGACTGCAAAGGAGTGACCTTTGGGTTCGTTGACAAAGGGGGAGAAAATAGTGATTGTTCAAGGGGGATACAATGTGGATATTTGATAAATCATGAATGATACGGGGAGAAGATGACCAGTGGAGCAGCCAGATAGGGGGAGAAATGAGAGAGTGAGAGATTTTTAAAAATCTGACGATGCTAGAAGTGATTGATCAAAGCATAGATATCACGACAGTTGAGGATCGTGATAAAATCAGAATAGTGATGTTGGAATGGTGTGAAAAGGTGTCCAGCTATCACCAATTGGGATCAGTGTGGTTCAAGAATTGATATCAATTTATGCATTGGTGTCAGGTTGGAATCGACAGTTGGTGTTTTACAAGAAGTGATTCATCGATAATATTTTCATACTACTCTTGTTTCTCATGCCGAGCATAGCTCATGTGGGCTTAGAGTACGTGTTAAGTGATTCCTTGAATGCTATCATAATCGCAAGAGGCGAATGGTGGTAGTGGCTGGAAGAAGACTCAGTGAGGTATCGACGTGCAGAAAATCCTTCTGAGAAGAGTTATGAAGAATTGTCAACAACCCCAAAGGGGGAGATTGTTGGGAAAAAATCCCTCAAGGTAACATTGCAGTATTTTTGGGTTGATTGTGTTTGTTGAAAAAGCAGATTTTTATGGATATTTGTTGAGTTCCCAAAAAGTTGTTGACAATCCTTGTTGACAAAGAATGATGACAAAGGAAAGGACGATCTGGAGGCGGTACAAAAGAGCAGTACAAGGTGGCGTCATTTCCCAGTGTTTGCCAAATTTTTGGGGTCCAAAATTTGGAGTTTGGTGAGCATCGCGAAAATAGGATTTCCATGAAGATCATAATTTAATATGGAAAAGGCATGAATTTCGCGAAGATAGGATGAATGGTTTGGAAATCGTGAAGACCAGAAGAATGGAGGCGGTGAGTCTTCGCGATTACGTCAAGCTTCGCGAACGGCAGAGGCTGGAGAGCTTCGCGGTGATGAAGGTCTTTGCGAGGGAGCTACGCGGTGAAGGCGTGAAGGAATGTTGATGGTAATGCTCTGCGATTACAACGAGCTCCGCGAACGGAAAATTGTCGTGGTGCTTCGCGATTTGGACAGAATTCCGGCGGAAACTTCAGAGCTTCGCGATTTGAGATGACATGGCGTTGACTTCGCGCGGAAAGTTAGAGGGTCGGTGGAATCGCCTATAAATAGAGGCTGACCCCCTCGAGAGAAGTAGAGAGATTTTTCAGAGAAGATCATTTTCTCTCGGATTGCAAAGGTGGTTCGCGTAGCCTCTGTGCTTCGCGAAAGAGGAGATTTGCGGTGGCTATTGTAGCTCCGCGAAAGTGGCGAGCTCTGCGTTGGCTCAGTGAGATTCGCGAGGGAAGTTGCTATGCAACGACTTGAGCTTCACGGTAGTTCTTCATGAGAGTGCTTCGCGAAAAGGCAGGAGCTTCGCGAAGGCTTGTTTGAGCTTCGCAAAATTGGGAGCCTCGCGAAGTAGAGTGCTTTGCGAAGGTGTTTCCAAAACGAATTGCCCAGTGTTCAGAGTCAAAGAGGTATTCATCAGTGGATGAAAGTTGGATTTAAATAGAGCATCTATCAACAGTTGAAGATGCATTGTTTCATGCAAATGAAGAGACCTACAGGTCTATAAACTGTGATTGGATTCCCTTCCAAGTATAGTGAGCATAAGAAGAGGAAGAAGGTGATCCTCTCCACCGGCAGTGAGCCAGAGAGAGAGAAATAGGGAGTGACCCTTGGGAAAGAAGTGAGCTGACCCTAAACCTTGCAGAGGCAGTAAGCCTGGGACAGAGTGACTGTACCCGAACATTGTAATCCATAGCTAGTGAAGTATAGTGGAATTTGGTATGACCGACAACCTGTCGGCGTATGCTCCTTGAACGTAGCCCTTAGCAGTGAACCAAGTAAAATTGATGTGTCCTGTTCTTGCTTTATATTATATTTATATTGTGCAATAGGAAATAGAGAGAAGATTGTTTTGCTTAATAGTGAAACTAGATCAGAACGGACATTAATTTTAATTAGTCATACCCTGATTCACCCCCCCCCCCTCTCAGGGTATTCAGCCTTGTGGACCTAACAGTTGGTATTAGAGGGAAGGTTGACAGTTGTTCTTCTCTCAAATGGAGGTCACTAATCATAGAGGGATTCTGATCTTTGACGGATTTAATTTTCAGATATGGAAGAATGGAATGCAACACTGTTTCCGATCTTTGGTAATGGATGTGTTTTCATCAGCTATGCATGGTATCACAGTTGATATTTCTAGTGGTACATTATCAGAAGCTGAGCATAAAGAGTTGGATGCTGATTCCAATGAAATCAATGCCTTTGGGGGATCCCTTTCCAATCCCATATATACAAAGGTGATGTCATGAAAAACATTACATTCCATATGGGAAAATCATTTGAATATTTATGAAGGGGATACAAAATTCAGAGAGGCAAAGCTGCAAGTGTTGTGGAACAATTATGAAGATCCGAGAATGAACCCGAATGAGTCTGTTGATGCATTCTTTGACAGGGTAAATGTTGTGGTAGAAGACATGAGGGGTCTTGGAGAAATTATTAAAGATATAAAAATTGTGAAGCGCATATTGAGAAAACTTCCACCTCGGTTCAATCTGAAAGTTTCTGTTTTGGAAGATAAAGACCCAAAAGAACTGACATTGGATAACCTGCACAGCACTCTTGTTGCATATGAAATGAGAAATGATGATAACGAGACTATGGAAAAGGGGAAATCCAAAGAGGTGGAATTCAAGGCCATGAAGAAACTCACCATTGAAGATTCTAATGAAGAAGAAGAGACAGATGAGGTGATGTCATTCCTTTCTTCAAATCTGCAAAGAGGAAGAGGAAAGTTTAAAGGTAAACTTCCACTAGCATGATTTCGATGTGGAAAGGTTGGTCATCTTGCAACAAGATTCCCCAAGAAATTTCAAGATAATGATGATGATGATGATGAAGTTGAAATTCCCAAGAAGAAGACTTCAATGTTTGTGAAAGGGACGAAGCAATTTAAGAGATATTTCTTCAAGAAAAAGAATATTCTTTCACAAGAATTTGAAAGTTCAGATGAGTCTGAGAATGAAGAGGTTGAGGAAATAGAAAATTGCAGAGATCATGGGGTAAATGCCTTGGTGGCGATTTTTGGTAGTTCTCAGAAAAAGGAAGAATCTGACACTGAGGAAGAAGAAGAAATTGAAGGGAGAGTTGACATGCAAGCTGAATTAGAAGCATCTCTTGAAGAGATAGATGTTTGGAGAGAAAAAACAAAGAAAGCCAATAAGGTGGTACATGATGTCAAACTCTACATTCAACAGCACGAAGAAGATATGTCTGAGCTAGTGAAAGAAATTGAAGATCTTAAGTCTTCTAGGCCAGAGCGCACAGAAAAGGTTGATGACCATAAGATCAAGATTGAAGAACATAAAAGGGAGATCTATTGCTTGAATAGAAAAGTGAAAGATCACGTTAAGCGTATTGAAGATCTTGAAGAGGAAGTTGTCGGTCTGCGAAGAAAAGTTAAAGACCAGGAAAAAACTTTGAATCCCAACACATTCTTGGGAAAGCAGGTCGTCACGAAGACTAAAAAGAAGAAAGAAGAGCCTAGTAGTTCAGCAGGAAAGAAGAAGAAATTGATCTCAGAAGTTAAGGATGATTCATGGCTTAATCGGAAACAAAAATATGTGGCAGTTGAAGTCAGACCACAAGCACCCGTCCCAAGATTGAAGGTGGATTTGGTCACAAATCAGAATCATAATATTCAGAGATCCCAAGGGGAAACTCATAGTGTTGAAGTAACATGAAGGAATGCACCTTATATCAGGTGTTATTGTTGTGGAAAGATGGGACATTCACAGTATGTATGTTCCATAGCCAAAAGATATCGAAGGGAACAAGAACAGAGATGGCAGCCAAATAGAGAACGGTTTTCCATAACATATTTCGAAGGACACTATTTTTAGTGTGGAAGCTTTGGGCATATGGCTAGGTATTGTACTTCAACCACTCAGAGAAATGTGCCAAAGCAGAATCAAAACATTTGCAAGCAGCAGGTCAATAAACCGACAGGTCAGTTAAAAATGCAGAATAAATTTGCGGCTTTTCAAGATGAGGCTGGTCCATCATAATCTGAGAAATAAGAGAATTCTCAATCCATGCCGAGTGTGAAAGAAAAATTATGGACCAATAAGAAGAAAAATGAGAAGGTCGTTGTGGCGGAGATTGCACTTAAAGCATCAGATCGATCTGGTGTTTGGATCCTTGATAGTGGTTGCACATCCCACATGATGGGTAATAAGGATCTTGTTACAGGAATCAAATATGACAAAGAAGGAGTTGTCAAATTTGGAAATGATGAAGGCCTAAAGATTGTTGGCTCAGGGAAAGCCAAGTTTTTGGGAAAAGAGATGAGACGTGCTGATGTCTTGTTAGTAGAGGGTCTCAGTCATAACTTACTCAGTTTCAGTCAACTATGTGACTCTGGGCACTCTATCCGATTTACCAAGAAGATGTATGTTGTGAAAGGAAAAGATGGAGCAGCTGTTCTGAAGGTAAAAAGGTTAAAGGGGAATCTCTACCTTGTAAGTGGGGAAGAATATACATGTCTTCTATCCAGAGAGGAAGAAAACCAGTTGTGGCATAAGTGACTTGGTAATCTATGCCAACCATCGATGGATGATCTTGTAAAGTGTGATGCTGCTAGAGACCTTCCCAAACTATCACGTGATCACACTCATACATGTGATGCTTGCCAAAAAGGGAATATCATCAGAAATACATACAGGCCAAAGGAACAGAAATCAACTAGAGTGCTCAAACTGGTTCATGATGATGTATGTGGACCTATCTCACCACGAGCTATAAATGGGAAAAGGTAATGTGTTCTTTTCATTGATGATTATAGCAGAATGGCCTGGTTATTTTTCATTACCCATAAGATAGAGTTTTTTAGTTGCATAAAACAGTACATGAGGGAATCAGAAAGGATGCTTGGGCAGAAAATTTTGAAGTTTTGTACAGATAACGGTACAGAATTCACAAACAGTCAAGTGGAAGAATGTCTCGAGAAACACGGGATAAGGCATCAAGTTTCATCAGTGAGAACTCCCCAACATAATGGAGTGGTTGAAAGGAGAAATCGGATCATCAACAACATGGCTAGAATGATGCTTATTAATAAAGACCTACCAGAGAAATTTTGGAAGGAAGCAGTTTTGACTTCGGTCTATGTTTCGAATATGTCTCTGTTGTGTCCGAAGCAAGGGAAGACTCTGTATGAACTGTGGTACGGAAAGAAGCCAACGTTGAAATACTTTCGAATCTTTGGAAGTAAGTGTTTCATTCTCAAAAATGAAAATCACAGGAAGTTTTAGGCACAAGGAGATGAGGGGATATTCCTTGGATACTCAGGGAAAAGCAAAGCATATAAATGTTTCAACAAATGGTTGGGAAAATTGTTTAGAGAAATGATGTCACTATAGTCGAAAATGAACAGAATACTCAACAACAGAGTGAACAGTTCCTGGATGAAAGTGATGATGAGGTAAGCAACACAGGGGGAGCATAAGTGGCAGAGGATGACTCAGAAGAAGATACTGATGATGAACAAGAAAGTGTCAAGTATGTGTCTGCAAGGAAGCCAAAGAGTCGAGCTGAAATCGATAGGCATAATATCATTGGTGATCAGACAGCTCTAGTTCAGACTCGTAGAATGAAGTCATTATAGAAAATATCGTTTTTTTTTCTCAGGTAGAGCCGAAATGTTTTTCCGATGCAGCTGAAGATGAAAACTGGGTTCAGGCTAGGAATGAAGAGCTTGATCAGATTGAGAAGAACCAGACATGGGAGATTGTTTCGAGGCTAGCAGACAAGAATGTCATCGGGACTAAATGGGTTTATCGCAACAAGATGAATGAATATGGAACAGTGATTCGGAACAAATCACGACTAGTGTGCAAGGGATACTCCCAGATATGGGGAATAGATGTTGATGAGACATTTGCACCAGTTGCAAGGCTGGAAACGATCAGACTATTTTTGGCCATTGCAGTGCAAAGAAAGTTCAAAGTTTTCCAGATGGATGTCAAATCTTCCTTCTTAAATGGAGTTCTGGAAGAGGAGGTGTATATTGAGCAGCCAGATGGTTTTCTTATTCATGAGTATGAGAACAAAGTTTTCAAGCTAAAGAAGGCATTGTATGGGCTGAAATAAGCACCAAGGGCATGGTACTCAAGGCTTGATCAGTATTTTAAGAAACTTGGTTTTCAGCGTGGAGGAGTTGATTACAATCTCTATTTCAGTAATGACAGTAATCAAAGGATGATCATACTAGTTTATGTCAATGACATAATATTTGGCGGATCAGATGAAGCTCAGTGCAGACAATTTTCCAAATTCATGAAAAATGAGTTTGAAATTTCAATGATTGGAGAGCTAACGTTTTTCCTTGGTCTACATGTGAAACAAGGAAGGAATGGAACATTAATTTCTCAATCTAAATATTCCAAAGAGGTCCTGAGAAGGTTTGGAATGGAAAATTCCAAGGAGATGAAGACTCCGATTGCTACTCGGATGAAATTATCAAAAGATGAGGATGGCAAGGCAGTTTATATCACAGAATACAGGCAAATCATTGGAAGTCTGCTCTACTTAACCACAACAAGGCCTGATATTGTTTTCTCCACATGCCAAGCAGCGAGATATCAGAGTAATCCCAAGGAAAGTCACATGCTCATAGTGAAAAGAATACTTCGGTATATCAAGGGCACGGTGGACTTCAGCTTGACATAGAATGGAAAATCTTAGATAGATTTATTGGGATATACTGATGCAGACTGGGCCGGTTCAGCAGATGATAGGAAATCAATGTCAGTGGTGCTTTCTATCTTGTTGGATTGTGTATTTCATGGATAAGAAAGAAGCAATATTGCATTTCATTGAGCACCGCGGAAGCTGAGTATATTGCGGCCACTAAAGCATGCACACAGTTATTATGGATCAAACAACAGCTTGAAGATATGGGAGTTGAAGTGAAGTCTCCAATCGGAATCCAGTGCGATAACTCAAGTGCTATAAATCTCAGCAAAAATCCCATCCATCACTCTATGACAAAGCACATTGAGATAAAGTATCATTTTATCAAAGAGAAAGTTGAGCAGGGGATCATGAAGTTGGAGTATGTGCCTGTAGAACTACAGGTTGCAGACATCCAGACAAAGGCCTTACTCAAGGCAGCATTTGAGAGACATCGACTGGCTCTGGGAGTTCAGTCGACTCCCCGCACTTGAAATAGTGTGGGCCCATAACCCTCCCCCTCTCTCCAAGGTATGATGTGTTTTTCCCTAATGTGCTGATCTTTGTTCTCTACTCTGTTACAGACTGCAAAGGCGTGACTTTTGGGTTCGTTTACAAAGGGGGAGAAAATAGTGATTGTTCAAGGGGGAGACAGTGTGGAGATTTGATAAATCATGAATGATACGGGGAGAAGCTGACCAGTGGAGAAATCAAATAGGCGGAGAAATGAGAAAGGGGGAGATTTTTAAAAATCTGACGATGCTAGAAGTGATCGATCAAAGCATAAATATCAAGATAGCCGGGGATCATGATAAAAGCAGAACAATGATGTTGGAATGGTGTGAAAAGGTGTCCAGCTATCACCAATTAGGATCAGTGTGGTTCAACAATTGGTATCAATTTATGCATTGGTATCAGGTTGGAATCGACAATTGGTGTTTGACAAGAAGTGATTCATCGATAAGCTTTTCATACTACTTTTGTTTCTCATACCGAGCATAGCTCATGTGGGCTTAGAGTACGTGTTAAGTGATTCCTTGAACACTGTCATAATCGCAAGAGGCGAATGGTGGTAGCACCTCGAAGAAGACTTGGTGAGGTATCGACGTGTATAAAATCCTTCTGAGAAGAGTTATGAAGAATTGTCAACAAACCCAAAGGGGGAGATTATTGGGAAAAAATCCTTCAAGGTAACATTGCAGTGTTTTTGGGTTGATTGTGTTTATTGACAAAGCAGGTTTTCATGGATATTTGTCGAGTTCCCAAGAAGTTGTTGACAATCCTTGTTGACAAAGAATGATGACAAAGTAAAGGACGATCTGGAGGTGGTACAAAAGAGCAGTACAAGGTGGCGTTGTTTCCCAGTGTTTGCCAAATTTTTGGGGTCCAAAATTTGGAGTCTGGTGAGAATCGCGAAAATAGGATTTCCATGAAGATCATAATTTAATATGGCAAAGGCATGAATTTCATGAAGATAGGATGCATGGTTTGGAAATCGCGAAGACCAGAAGAATGGAGGCGGTGAGTCTTCGCGATTACGTCAAGTTTCGCGAACAGCAGAGGCTGGAGAGCTTCGCGGTGATGAAGGGATTTGCGAGGGAGATACGCGGAGAAGGCGTGAAGTAATGTTGACGGTAATTCTCCGCGATTACGATGAGCTCCGTGAATGGAAAATTGCCGTGGTGCTTCGCGATTTGGACAGAATTCCGGTGGAAACTTTGAAGCTTCGCGATTTGAAATGACGTAACGTTGACTTCGCGTGGAAAGTATGAGGGTTGGTGGAATCACCTATAAATAGATGTCGACCCCCTCGAGAGAAGTAGAGATATTTTTCAGAGAATATCATTTGCTCTTGGATTGCGAAGGTGGTTCGCATAGCCTATGTGCTTCGCGAAAGAGGAGATTCGCGGTGGATATTGTAGCTCCGCGAAAGTGGCGAGCTCTACGTTGGCTAAGTGAGCTTCGCGAGGGAACTTTCTCTGCAACGACTTGAGCTTCGCGGTAGTGCTTTGTTAGAGTGCTTCGTGAAAAGGCATGAGCTTCGCCAAGGCTTGTTTGAGCTTCGCGAAATTGGGAGCCTCGCGAAGTAGAGTGCATTGCGAAGGTGTTTCCAAAAGGAATTGCCCAGTGTTCAGAGGCAAAGAGGTATTCATTAGTGGATGAAAGTTGGATTTCAATAGAGCATCTATCAACAGTTGAAGATGCATTGTTTCATGCAAATGAAGAGACCTACAGGTCTATAAACTGTGAGTGAATTCCCTTCCAAGTGCAGTGAGCATAAGAAGAGGAAGAAGGTGATCCTCTCCACCGGCAGCAAGCCAGAGAGAGAGAAATAGGGAGTGAACCTTGGGAAAGCAGTGAGCTGACCCTAAACCTTGCAAAGGAAGTGAACCTGGGACAGAGTGACTATACCCGAACATTGTAATCCACAACTAGTGAAGTATAGTGGAATTTGGTATGACCGAAAACCTGTCAGCGTATGCTCCTTGGATGTAGCCCTTAGCGGTGAACAAAGTAAAATTGTTGTGTACTGTGCTTGCTTTACATTCTGTTTATATTGTGCAATAGGAAATAGAGAGAAGAGTGTTTTGCTTAACAGTGAAACAAGATCAGAACGAGCATAAATTTTAATTAGTCATACCCTGATTCACCCCCCCTCTCAGGGTATTTAGCCTTTTCGACCTCGCATGTTATATAAATTATCAAAGGAATCTTTCACTACACACAACACTAGCTTGTCTTTCTTTACACGCAACCGCGGCCTTCCTCGACAGCTTGCGTCGTACGCAATACCGAGTTTCACTAAACAACGATATGCTATTAAAATATTACTAAAACTAGCTGTTATGAATAGTAATAACCACTTTTTGAAATTTTGTAAATTTTATTTTTCAAAATGGACTTCATTTTTGGATTCGGAATATCAAAATTAGCTTAGGGTGAAATTTTGGTACCTTTCGGATAACTTTCATATTCTGATGAATAGTGAAAATTACCAAATTTTAATTAAAAACAACTTTTTTAATCGAAATAATTAATAATGATAAATTATTAATTTGAGTGGTTTTAAAGTATATTTAGAATATAATTTTACCATTTAATAAAATTTTGTTCATTGGATATAATTTCACATTTAAACCAGACATAAACAAGTGTCAATCTTTTGATAGTTATTATCTTTTAAAAACACGCTATTTGTTTTGACGACGGGAATTAATTTTTTAAATAAGTTAATGTAACTGATATGTTTTAAATTTGGTAAAATAAACATCATTTTCTAATTCATAATATCAAATATATCTTAGGCCTAATTTTTGGTATTTTTCTGGAAACTTTCATTTTTTGATGAATAGTGAAACCACTAAGTGGTAGGTAAAAAAAACTGAATTTTTTCATAAAACATAATTTTACCACTTCTGTGAGTGGAATTTCAAAAATCCGAGAGACACGGTTGATTTCAGTAAGTAAAATGTGGTTCAACGAGATGAAAATAATTTTTGGTGAATAGTAACTTTTTACTTTTATTTACCACGGTTAAAAGTAAATAGGGTAGTTAAGGGTAAAAATGATATTACTATTACCCTAACACATGTCCTAATTCTATTGGATAAGTGTAATTCGACCAAAAACAACCTTAGGAATAAAATATGACCATTTAGGCCCACTTGGATTAGATTAGGACATTTATTATCAATTTATTTAAAGAAGGGTTAAAATTGTTAAAATCAATGTTTAATAACTAAAGCCTTTTTAATATAGGGTTATACATACGATAAATTAGACTATAAATATTCATTAGAAAGATAAAAAGATTTCCTACATAATGATATTTTATTTGTAATTTTTAGACTTTCAATAAGTTAATTTATTTATGACACAAAGATGATGCAGTAATTATCTTATTAATGAAATATTGACATAATTGATGTTATAAATACCCAAATAAATGTAATTTGAGACTTTTTATGAATTACACTAATTTTTTAGGTAAATATGACATGTTTTTATTGCTTTAATTAACTTTTTTATAATTAATCATACTATTATTATTTTCACAAAAATCAATTACTAAATAATGTCAAAATTGACATAAAATAGTTTTTAAAACAAATATTATATTATTAATTGTTATTTTATTCCTAAAAATCTAATGTTTTTTCTAATGACTTAGATAAGATTATATATATTAATAATAAACAACTTGGGGTTCTTTTGTCTTGTTATAGTAAGTTCATTAACCTTATAGTGTAAGAACACAAAAAGACACGGTAAAAGTAAAATTATCTAACTTAATGTAAAATCTAAATGATAAGGTTAAAATAGGAACCTAAACTTTTCTAAATTCTATTTTATGAGATTAATTCGACCCAGCCTCATCTTAGCTTCGAAATAAATCAATTTATAGCTATTTAAAACCGAATTTGGATTTATAATAAAATAATATTTTTAGTTTTTTCAAAGGAGCCCCTCTCCTCCCTTATAAAAGGGCACCTCCCCCCCCTCTTCCTCACACCACTTTGTGCCGTCAAGCTCGGCCAAACCATGAAAATTTCTTCTCTCCACTTCCCTAGAGACATCCTAGAGGTCCTGGTCTTCTTCAAAGACCAATTATAGTATCCTAAAAGGATGTCTCAAAGAAGCGCTTCAAAGAAGAGGTAATGTCCGTTACCGATTCTTTCATCTTTATTTCTTCTTCCACTTCTTCTTCTTTAGTTGTTTAATTATGAAGTAATAACATCAGTATCACTCATATACTGATATGTTATTATAAGTATGAAACAACCCTATTTCACCATCTATCCATCCTACGGAAAATGAAATCACCACGCGTGCGTACGTACAGAATACTGTCTCCACGTTGTGGTGTAATCTATTTTCCCCCACCACCTTACTTGGATGGTTATAATGGTGTAAATAATAACTACATATGATTATTGTAAAGTGATATTGATTCTGAAATAGTATACATACAGTCAAATACAATTCCACAATCATGGGAACGATATCATCTCTCGTGCGTATATACGGAATACCGTCTCCACGATGTGATGCGACTCATTCTACATGATCTTCATTGCATAATGATTATATAAATGAATTGAATGAATTAATATGATATATATTACACTAATACCATTCTGAAAATGAGGTATCTATAACCTAAAGAGAATAATAAGAATTTATTCGACAAAACATGCATAAGAACAAAAAGTAATAAACACCTGAATAACAAGTAGTAATGAAATATTACTAATAAGAAGCTAATAATATGACCATATATGATATCATAACAATAAGTATTATTCTGGAATAAGTCAATAACATTATTTAAATAATTATACAGGAGGTTCGGACACTTATGAAGCAAATCGGACCTAAGGTAAGTGAAAATATCACAATCTCATTTTTATCCGAGATTGTTTATACTTTGGTATTTACTAGGGTGTATTTTATCATCCAAGTCCATGTTCCCCCAATATGCAATATTGTTTCCATCTACCTACAATTGTTTAAATCCAATTTTACCCTTTTGTGAGTTTTTAGTAAAGGATATGAAAGGAATCTTTTTTTGTTTTTCGTATGAGGTACTTTTTGACTTTTCCGACAAAAGTATGAGAAGAATGTTTTTTGAACTTATATGGAATGAATGAATTTTTAATACATTATTTCCAAGAAGCTTACTTTACAATTTTTCAAGTTTATTTTTAATCAACTTCTTTTAGTTTATAATTGTATGACATGTTAAGAAAGGAAAATTGTTTTTGAAGTAGAAAGGATATTTTCCTCAAGAATGGAGTTCAAGTGTTTTTATCAAAATTATTTTCCATCTAAGATAATAAAGGGTTCTGTTTCTATCCCTATTATTACATTGATTTGACTATGTTGTGATGGAATAATTTTTAGTAATTCCTTTATCTTATATGAATTGTTTTATGATGTCACGATGTTTAAGATTCTCATTTTTATTACATGGGTTATGCTATGATGTATGGTTTATAATTTTATGGCACACATAAGAATGGTATCATTATGAGATGGGTGGGACCTATATCTCCCTCCAATGCATTGGGTAAAGATTTTATATCTCATGAGATAGACATGGCTGGAACGGAAGGTTAAACTGGTTCAGTGAAACATGACTGAAACGAGGAATGAACTCAGTTCAGAAATGGACTTTTTCCACTAAGATAGTATTGGAAATGAGTCTTAACTAATAAGAAATGAATCTCTATGATTATGTTTGTATGCCACAAAGATTCATGTTTTAAGTTATGATTATTTTTATTACATTTCACTACCATGATTTATCCCATGTTATGAAATTATGATCTCTTTTGCAGGGTAAGATTTCCAAAATGTTATGTTCTTATGAATATGATGTGATTGATATTTCTTTTGTTTACCCTTACTGAGCAGTTGAGCTCACCTTTTTGTATGTTTTCTTTCCCCAGGTCAGGGAGAAGGTTTTTAAGTAATATATGCCAAAATGGACTATAGATATGATGAAATAAATGGGAGACAGTGTAGACGATTTATGAACCAGTTGTTTATGTTTCCCAGTTTCTATAGACACTATACCTATAAGGTCGTTTCGTGGTTTTGTTATATGTTTTAATAATTATGCTTCAATTTTGTAGTATTAAAAATGTATGTAAAGTATGGGTCGTTATAGTGACCTAACCCAAAAATGGTTATTATACACTAGAATCGAATTGATTTTGGATACCCTTATATCATAGGTTTTTTATTTAGGTTACAATGATGTGTGACAATTTTTTTTCACCCTTAAATGTTATATATAAATATCTAATAGAATTTTAATTCAAGTTATACACTTATAATTTTTGTTACACTCCATCCCAATGACCTCCTAGGGAGAATCAGGTGGGCTAGGATGATCATGACCCCCCAAAAGTGGACCTAGAGCCACCTATTATTTATTTTATTCCTATTTATAATCAACTCCAAGAGAGTATAATAAAGGTGTTATAGTTTATGAGGAATGGGGCGCAGAGGGTTGGGTTTAAAATGTCAAACCAGACTAGGGGTTTCCAACTAAAGTATCCATCACTCTTTGTGGGTGAGGGTAGACCAAAAACTGCTTAGTTTTAGATAGAGTTTATGAATAACATATTCAATTATCTTGTGAACCCCCATTAATGGAAGGTGAATCTTGCTATATAAATTATTTGAGGACCAAATAAGTATAGGTCAAACATTTTAGGCCATGAATACCAGTATTTAGATCTATCTAGGAAGGATTCCTAGATTCAATTTTTTTAAAATTTCTTTTTGGATACTCTATGGGATGACATATTAGAGAGTTTAGGTATCTTTTTGGTGCATGTTTTTTTATTGACTATACCACGTAATTTACTGATATGATGTGATTTTAACCTATGATATAGAGTTAAGGGACCACTATAGTCAAGAATTTTGATGATTTTATAAGTTTTTCTATTCAATTATATGTGGATTTCTATTTCTTAACATCCTTCTCCAATGTCATGCATCAGGTCTTTATTATGGAGCAGAACCAAATAAATCATACATAATTTGGGAAACATGTTTCTTCTAACATCATCAAGATTGGTTCATTGAGAACTATAAAGTAGAGGTTTTATAAGTCTCTTTATAGTAGATATAGATAGGTTATCTAGGAAAGGGGTTAGTTAGTTTCTCCTAGAGGGTGATCCTCGATTGAGTGTTATCAATACATGAGATCAGGGCATATTCCACCTGATTTTGATAAGAATATAAATAAGTTCCACTAATTCTAGGAGATGGGTCACTTTTAAATGTTATATATAATAACATAAAATTTGGTTGGAATATGTGGATCTCACCATACTTAGGGTTCTGGAGTAGGTCAAGAAGTGTAATAGTAGTCTGGCAGTTGAGGATTATCTGATTGTTCAAGTCGTGGAAGAGGACATGGAGCCTAAGGGGAGGGGAATTACTTCTATCATAGTGATGTTTCTCATGGGTGTTAAACATTAATTGAATAATAATGGGGTTCAATAAAACATCATATCATTGACTAGGCTCCTGTTAATTGGGGTATGGGGTCATCTATTGTTCAAGGAATGATTTTTGTGATATTAACCCTATTTATTATTCTATTCAATAAAGGTGTGTCATTCTCAATTATATCCATACAGTTGGTCAATGATCTTGGTTTAGTGATTCTATACATATATGGGTTCAGTTCTATCAATAAAACCATAGGGGTACAGTCAAAGGGTATTCCAAGATGTTTAGAATTTACAATTATGATTAGTGGGTGTAGTCTTGTTTGGGATTTATTTTTGTTAGAGATATGTAGGTTTAATGTGATTTTTAAGGCCTGAAAAGTCACATAAAACAAATAAATGTCCTATGTAATATCAAATATCAAATATTAAATAAAAAACAATGGTAACTAGAAAATTAAAAAAAATTCCAAATAATTTTAAGTAGTTCACAAACATTTCTCTAGTTGTATAAAAATCATATGTGAACTGTGTGGTTAATTCATGAAGAATAGAAATCATTTGTGATCCATAGAGATCGTTCAATTAACTAAGTTGATTATTTTCAAGGAAATATGATAATTTATGAGATTTTCTAGTTTTCTATGAACCCTTCTTCATTTATAGCGTTAGGGGTGATTTTGGGATTTCTACATAGCTTCTTCTTGAATCTAATATTGTTTGTGGATTTGGGGTAGTAATTATGGTCCCAAAATATACTCCCTTTATGATCCATCATTATTCATGAATGTTCTATGTGACTACATACTTCCAACATCGCCACCCATTTCTAGGAATAATTTATCAAACAACACCTATAAATACCTCACATATATCTTCGAATGGTTAGAGGATGAACGAACATAGAAACCCATATATAGAGTCTCAAACACTTTGGGAAACATGATTGATACCTTAAATATATTCCAAATGATCTTCCCTTAATGGATAATTTAAAAAAACTCCTTGGAAAATTCTATATCCAAATAGAATAATAAAAAAATTAAAAGAGAATACCATTAAGTACCTCAAGAAATATCCTTCACAAAGCATATTCATTAACCTCCTTTATGAATCTAGTTCATAATACACTCTCATAGGAGTTAATTTTTAAATATTTTCTTTAAAACCCTTTCACGGGGTTTCCTTCACAGAGCATTTTAACAAACTTCATTCATATAGGGTCACTTACATACCACTTATACATTCAATAATCCAAATTCAATCCTTATCTTTTATGGCTATACACATTTCATATACCACCAATCCCTATAAAAAGTGAATATAATTATGGGAACTCACTATATTTTCCCTAATTCACCAGGATTGTGTGTCACTTGTTCCTCCCATGAACACATTGAGAAGCACTCAAATAATGGAAAAATGGATAGTTCTTATACTCTGTCCTTCACCGAGGTATGCGACCTAGAATGATCTAACCCAAATTATATTTACAGAATCCCTTATCCAAGGTCCAAACCCCAAAAATTAAAAATCAAGACCTTCTCCAAAACATCCACACATACATGACCAAGCCATCAAGTACACCATAGTTCCCTCCTTGGATTATGTATTATATTGATTAAATGTGTCTCCTAGGTTTTCCTCCCAGACTGATGAGGACCATAGGGTAATAATAACCATTCCTTCCCTTGATAATGAGTAATTATATCATGAGAATACTGTTGTGATCTTCCCCAGGCTTAGGATTCTCATATTTTATGTCGTAGTTTCATCTTGCCTTACCAAGCTCCACACAATGATCTATGCATGTATGAGCCTCCTTTCTAGGTGTAATCCCCATCCATGTTCCCATTAATGATTTCATATGCAACACTCATCGATGATCCAAGGAAATCCATATAGGGGCCTCTTACAAGGTGCAATCCCTAAATTTCCCTACCTTTACATAAGTCATCGACCAGGTAAGGAACCCAAGGGCCACCTTGATATCTATATTTTATAAATGAAAGATATTAATTTTAAATAATTAATTTCATTGATTTTTAATTTTTATTACCAAATAATTCATTAAATTTTTATTTTTTGTGTAATTTTTATTTGAAAAATATTTTTAAAAATGAAAATAAAAAATTAAAGAATTTAAAGTCCATTTTTACTTAAAAAATATTTTCTTTATACTAAAAATTTTTTAACAAAATGTTTTTATTTTATTCAGGTAAAAATGGCCTTTATAGCTAGGATTAAGAAACCAGACTATAGCAAGAATTATGGGATAACTTGGAACAAATAATGCACATGTGTCACTTGGAATACTAGAGAGCCTAGTTGAAGTATGCATAGGTTGTACCAATTCCCATTTGGGACATGTGTGTAGGAATGAGTCTGTGAGGTGTATGGGGGTGTACTGGGATCCAATCCCTAGTGAAGGATTTTAAGAAAGTGGGTATGTGGACACATTTATGAAGTGGATGTTTCCCATAAAAAAATACTAATGTGGGATGGTATATTAATGGGGAACTATGAATCACTTACCAAAACAACATCTCCTTGAACTTGCGCCATGTGACTACTCAAATAGACTCAATTCAACCTTTTTTTCACAAATCATAGCACCACCACTACCAAACACTGAAAACATGAAGGTCACCACTTCCTAGCTTGATTCAAGATGGTTACCCTCTAAAATGAGTTATACAATGAACATATATGATCATAATAATCTCTAATAATGCTTAGTAATACCAAAATAAAAAAGATGAACCTTATTCAAAATAGAGATTAAAATGGGCTTCACAACCCCATAAAATGAGAACCCATGGAGCATAGTTACTTATTGAGTTCAAATAAATAACCAAAAAATGATGTGAAATATGGTTGAGACCATGTATAAGAGGAAATTACTTCTAAACATCTTATATGATGTAGTAGGATTAGTCATGGTCGATAGAATTGGGTTGAGATCAAAACACCCACCAAAACATCTAAAATCCCATAGTACATGTCATAGTAGAGGCTTCACATATGTGACCAAGAAGGATACAAACCCTAAAATGATCATTGAAATGGAATGGAAGTAGTCATGTTCGATCCCTATATGTGTGAATAATGATCTAAAAAGAAAACAAGGTCTAATACACTGGTGTAGAATCATCGCATGGTCGACTGGTGAAGCATCAAACTAAAATTCCTTGTATAAGGGTGTGTTGATGGTCATGGTTTCATAAAAAACAACATTCCATGTGAAATGGACACTGAAATAGGTTTAGAGGTAATTATATATCGTCGTACGTATATCTATGATCAAAGAAAATATTGAGACACCTCATTCCCATGAATGTTTGATTTAAGGTATTTGAAAGGGAGTTAATATGGGATGTTATAACATTGATATTAAAATATTAATCTAAGGAGGACAATTCTAATTCAAATAAGATATCCATGGGGGAATTAAAAAAAAGACAATTTTTTTTGAATTTGAAGAAGAAATTTTTGAATATTAAAAATTCTACACTATTGTATTTTTTATCCTAAAAATACAAGGCCCAAGATAATTTGAATAATGAACTCTAATGGAGGAGGCTGATATACTACTTCAGGGAGTCTCAGGTTACACACGCACACACTCTCTCTATTCATTCTATAAAATTTTCCTTTAATTTTTTTAGGTTTCCTCTCATGATTAGCATGATAGCGTAACCTTTCTTTTGTGCCAAGTGTAATGTAGATGAGGGATTGATTAATGAATGGTTTTCTTTGGTCTATTAAATTATTAGGTTTTTAAAACTATTTAAATTTTTCCAAAACTCTTCTTCGATCTTAGTACATGAACCTTGAATATGAGATAAGGGGTGATTTTATGATGTAATTAATAGTTTATTTTATTTCATGTGTGTACATTTGGTTAATTGATATAGATATGTTTAAACATGGTTTTAAGTCATCTATTATATTAATTAACTGAAGTAATTAACCTTATGAAAATATCAGTAGTGATATATAGAATAATTAACAATAACAATGATTGTTTATAATTGATTCTGATGATGATTCTAATGAATTAGAACTTCCATATTAACTATTTAATGAACATATACACACTATACTCGGTACATTGTTTTAATTATTTACTCCCCTATCTCTTTTAATCGAAATTTATTTAGTTTAGAAATTTTCTATCATTCGTTATTATTGTAGGTATTTACTATTAATTAAATACATTCTCTAACCTTTCCTCATGGGATCGATCCCATCTTAGCACTATTATATTGTTTAGTAGTTATTTTAATTTGGGTGTCTATAAATTTCTAAATTCATTTTTCCAAAGCATTTAACGATGTACTCTAGATGTGTAAATTTTTGGTGGTGGTGTTGAGGATAAGTCATAGATAGTACTTTGATTAAATATTAAGAAAAAATCTATTTCTCTCTCTCTTTTATATATCATTGGTTTTGATTATTTTTTAATTTTTAATTTTTACACATCTAGGTATTTTTGGTTGTGTGTACATAGGAAAAATCAAGGATGAACCCCCACATCCAACTAACAATTCAACTTTAAAGACATTCACAAAAAATTGATTCACTCAAAAATGAATATCCAAAATTTCCAAGGATGGGAGTGACATATAAAATCATGGGTACCACTACTATGTTCAATTTTGGATGATAACTGCCTCGTAGGATTAGAGAAATAGTTAAAATAGGGGTTTCTAATCTTTATGATAAAGGAATAAGAGGCTTATGAATCTAAAGAAGAACCCAAGGTGGAATCTAAAATTGAAGAAAATATTAAAGAGGAATCTAAGAGTGAAGTTAAGATAGACGTTGAATCCAAGGGGGATTCCTTTGATGATGCCAAATATTATTTTTCTAGAGAAATCACCTACACATCCATTGATTATGAATAAGAATAGGAACAAGACTCCCTAGAAGAAGAAGAAAAATAGAAATAATATTGGACAATTGATGCTATAATATATGATATATTTTAAGATATTGGAAAACAGAAATAAGTGCCAAATGAATATGGGGAGGATATATTTTATGATAGTATGGCACTTGGAAAGGTGCTATAAGAAGAATATGGGGAGGATAAAGGGGTTATGAATTTTCAAGTTTTGGATGACATGGTGAAAATGGTGGCATAGAAGTACATGGAAATTGATACTCAAAATGAACCTATAACGCAAATTGATGTGCATATAAAATAATCAGAATAAGAATAGGGATAATAGGTTTGGATATATTTTCATTTTTTCATACATTCTCATAATTTTATAGGTTTTGGTTACCTCCTATAACTGAATAAGAAGAGGAAGTGGAGGATGAAATTGGAAATTTCATGGAAGAATTACACATGAAGCCATAAGAAGTTAAGGATAAAGAGGAGTTGTATAAATTATATAAAATCCCTGAAACTTCTTTCTAATCATTTGGGTTATCCATTTATATGGACTAAAATCAAAAATACAAAAATAAAATAACAATAAAGAGAAGGATAAGATCAATCCTAGATGTGATACAAAGTCAAAATTGGGTAAATCATAGATGATTGGCTATATACCCTACTCATAACACATGATAAAAATAGATAAGGTTATTCTAACTGACTAAAAATACTATAATTATAGGAGTAAAACTGGGTTTTTTTATTTTCTTTATAGGATTTATTCTTCATTTATTTATTAATATTTATTTTAGAATTGTATTAAGATGTAGTTCAATACACTTATATTTTTTATAGTTAATGAACTGGTTCTTACATTTTTTATGAGGAATTTTCTTTTATAGGACCATCATTGGGATATAATAAGGATAATAAAAAAACAATAAGGAGAAATAGTATGAGCTTTATTAAAATGGTATTTGTTTAAAATTATATTTTTTTTCATTCTACTATTTTTTTATTTTTTTTGATATTTAAAGAAAATTCTCATGAACCACACTTGGATTTTTGATACATTTTTTATTTAGAAGACATGAGTTTCTTAAGAGTCCCATGATGTCATGTTTTAGGTATCAATGTTAATTATATTGAATGAGTAATATGGTTTATTTAATGATTAGAGTATATAATAGTATGTTAAGATGATGAACCATGATTTATAGGGGCTAGTTCATTCATGTAAATGAAAGTTCCTTATCCATTTTCTCATGATTTTAATTTCTGAAATTCATGTTGATTTTTTTGTTATTATTTTTTGTTTCATGAGTAATTGTATAATTTTTTATTTGTTTTCTTTTATAAGTGGTTTTCAATACCTAATATTTCTAACTATATTCTTGAGAATATTTCTTGAGATATCCTTGGACATTCTTTCTACTAGAACTTGTTCTTGATCTTGTCAAATCTATGAATGTACAAAGTCACTTTTAATATGATTGAGGCATTTTTTTAATCCATTATCCTTGATACCCACAATTACATTAATCCTAATTTAATATCTTATAATCCATAGATGACATTTTTAATAAAATATCCATATTAAATTCAAATTTCATCATTACCTACCCTCACACTATGTTTTATTAATAATAATCAAAGTTTAAGTGTGAGTTAGAGGTTTTCTATGTTGAAGGGGATGTGATTTTTTTAGGAGATATGTTTTGGGGGTGACTTCATTGGGTTTTGGGAAAAAGGTTTATGATATCATTTATTATACTCTTATTTCTTACCAATCTTTGAAAAATGAAAATGGAAATGGAAAAAAATGAAAACAAAAATTAGAGGAAAATAGAGTGGAGTTTTTAGGGTAAAAATTTCTCATTTCCTAAACAATTATTTTTATCATTTGGACTAGGGTGGTGTATGTGTGACTTTTCCAAGATAAACTTTCCAAAAATGTTAAATACTAGTTAAAAATAGAAAAGAAAAATCAATAGGATGTACTTAATTCATTATTATTTCATGCATCATGACCTTACATTGACCTTGGGAAGTGGGAGTTGTCACATTAAAAGGTATATTTTCATAACACTTTACCATTGGATTATCATGAAATGTAATTAATAGGTCAACCTCGTTTTTTTCTTTAAATTTTTTTACATCAACACTTACCTAACTTAATCCTCAGATTTATTTGATCCTTAAATACTAGTCCTCGTGATTATTTGTGGTCAGTGAATTTTAAAAGTTAATAATATAGGGCCTTTTTACGCTTTTGGGAGGAGCATGTACTCAAGGTATGAGAAAAAATATAGTTAAAATATTTACCTTGAGTGATGAGATAAAAAATTAATGGCGAGGTAGATCACAACTTGGAATGTTTTATAATAATGGATTGAAAATATTGAATCGGTTAGAGGAGAAGATCCACAAATATTCAATGAAAAAAACAAAAAAAAACTAGAGTTGATTTTTTCATTAAACAATGTGAAGTTGAATTGAAATTTCTTATAGAACTTAAAAGTATAATCTTTCCATTATTAATTTTTTTATTTTTTTGCATTAAAATTTTATTAATGGTAAGCATGGAATTCCTCTTTGATTCTTATTGATATTCTATGATTGAGAGAAATAATAGGTTTAAGTGTATGGTCATTTAATATCTATATATTATACAAGAATTTTTTAATTTTAAATAATTAATTTTATTAATTTATATTTTTTATTCCTAAATTATTCATTGATTATGTATTTTGTGGGTAATTTGTGTTTTAAAAATATTTTGGAAAAATAAAATAGAAAATTAAATTTAAATTCCAATCTTTCTTAATAAGTATTTTTTTATACTAAAAAATTTTACAAAGTGTTTTTGTTTTATTTAGGTAAAAGATATCCTTCACTACTAGTCTTAAGGAACCATGCCATAACAAGCATGATAGAATTACTAATATTAGAGCATTTATAATCATCATTCGAGGCACATGACAGCCAACTGGAGCATGTATAGGGTGGTCCAAGGCCTACTTGGACCGTGCATGTAGGCACAGGTTCATGAGGTGCATGTAGTGTATAATGATACCATTCTAACACCTTACTATTTTTATGAAATATTTCTCTTTAAATAATTTTATTTCTTTGATATCTTACATTATGAACAAGAATGATTTTAGATGAACTATGTAACATTATTAAAATATTATGTGTTCATTATTGACTAGTCATTGGATTGATGGTTATGAATAGAAATAAATAAATTATGAAAAATATATGGCCTATAAATTTGTAAAATGAATTCATTATTTATCAAATGATTAAAATTAAAAAAAATAATAGAAAATGAAAGAGATGTTCTTTCAAAAAAATTAATTTTACTCATTCACTATATTTCTATATTAATAAATTAAATTAATAACTATTGGTGAATAATTTTAATGATATTTTTATATTAATTAATTTATAATTTTTTTTAAACATTCATCAAATATATTTATAGTCGTAGTATAAGGATAAATCCATATTTATGCATAAATGTATTTTTTTTCTTTCTAAAATGATGTTTTTGTCACATTTTGTGAACTTACATTAAAATTAATTTCATTCATTTAGGTCTATTGAACTATATAAAATTAATTAAATATTTATAATCTTGAGGTTAAAACTTGGTAAATAGGCCCCTCTTATATTTGATCAATATAAATGGTAATCATGGTAAAATATATCACCTCAGAAATGGGTAAATTGGGTTAATCTAGCTTAAAAATAAGTAATAAGGCCATAAATTCACATTCTAATTATTATATGATGAATTTAATTCAAAATTTATCACCTAAGACTCTAAATTTATTCGTTTAATGGGAAATTTTCTCTGAAAATGATTTAAATATTATTTAAAACAAATAATGTTACAAAAATTCAACTCTCTTTGTTTTAAATTTACTTTATGTGTTTATATTGCGACAAAAATCTAGTTATGTATGAATATTTATAGTAATTTTTTTAAATAATGAAATTATATTCATGATTATAATTTATTTATAATTTTTAGGTATTATATAATTACCTTAAATCCATACACAACACTAAAATAATATTTATTCAATTATAGGAAAAATAAAATAAATGATTTTAAAAATATTAAAAGTGATATAATTTGACTAAGTTATAGTTTTCCATGAATTTTATAGGTTATAATAACATATTATTGTTTTGTTAAAAGATAATATTCTAATTCCCACTTTTATTTATGTTTATTTAGTTCAAATTAAAAAAAAATAGTGTCAAGATTTACAACACTTGTATTTTATCAAAATAATATATATTAAATTATATAAAAATAATAAAACAAATATTAAATAAGACATTGTGGATATGATATGGTCTTAAATATAATAATTCATCCACTTATATAAAATAACACTAAAACTTATCTAAATTATATTGGTTGATGGTATTACAATAATATAATATCTTATCTTCGAACACCTATCAATTTAAAGTCATTTGGTATGATAATGAATTTTTTATAATTTAATTTTAATAGAAATTCCAAAAGTTACCCTCTCATAAATTATAAAAGGGAACCTACTCCCTCACTTATTTACACCACTTTGGGCCTTATAGATAAAAACCCTCTAAAAATTTATCTTATAAAATTTACTGTTAACATTATTAAGGTTTTTTCTTCCCAAAATACTGACCCTAGAGCCCTTTAGAGAGGATCTAAACGAGTTGTTTCAAATAAGAGGTAATCACCATAACCAATCACTTTATTTTATACTCTTCTTTACCTCTTATAAATATATTATATTTATCATAAAATAATAGTTTTAGTATCTTAAATATTATTAAATTCTATTATAATTATGAAAACATAATTATACACCCTATTTCCCATCAAATGATATGTGAAAGTATCATTTGTGCGTGCGTGCGACCTGTTGTATCCATGTAGCGATACAATTAAATTTTCATCACCATATTTTATGGATGGGTATTATTATGAATTTAATATTTATATATCATATTTATGAAATAATTATACTTTTTAATGATAATATCTTATATACCTTCTTTCCATTTAATCATTTTGGAAATGATAAAGTTTCTTCTGTGTATGTGTGTACTACCACCTCCGCAAAGTGATGTGATTTGTTTTTCATTTATATTTAACTTAAATGTTAATAAGGATGAATTTGATGAATTTATATGATATATATGATATTATAATTATCTTTTAATGTTGATTTCAAATTTACCTTTCTTTCATTTCATCTTTTGGAAAATTAAAATAGTGTTCATGCGTACGTATATCTTACCGTCTCCATGAAAAATGTAATTCATTTTTATAACTCTAAATTATATTGATGACTATAAATATATATATAATTAATATATATGATATTCATATCAGGATTAATAATTTTTAGATAATGTAACCATGCCAAATTTATAAGTACTAGAGCTACTGAACTGAAATACTCATGATAAACAAAATAGCTAACACCTCGAAATAATGATTTTAATCAGGTATTTTTAATAAAATGGGGTAGTGAAATTTTATAAAGGGATCATATATGATATTATAAGTATGAAAATTAATATTTTATAGAATTATAATATATATAAATTTATTATATAGTAGGTTAGTGTGCTTTCAATGTTAAGAGAACTCGAGGTAAGGGATTTTCGTCTCACTTTTTCTTTAGTGAGATACATGCCATATTCATCACTCGTTTCTTTTAAGTGGTGTATATAATTACAATGAATGAATTTTATTATTCTTATTATGAAATTTATTGGAGTTTTAAATTCTATATATGGTTATTTATTTTATGTCTATTGTGATTCAAATGTCACTGAAGTAATAAAGAGTTTTTTTTGTTAAAATCTAATTGTTCGTCGGGATTGTTTATAATTGAGTTCTGATGATGAAATATTATAATAAAACTCTAAATATACTAATGAATTTTGTTATAATATAGTTATTTATTCAAAATATAGTTTTTCATTTCATTTTACTCTCCTTATGTACTCTAGTTTCTAAAAATATTGTTTATGAAAAATTAACTTAATTTCTCTCTTTGATTGAAAAACCTTTTTCACCCATATATATATTTTGAAAAAAAGTTTTTAAAAAGTTTTTTAATATTAATCTGTGGTTTTTAAAATTAATTTTATCAATTTTTTAATTTTTACAAAATTGTATTAATGTTATCTTTTTTTTTATTTTTCAAATGAGGTACTTTGTGAATTTTTTGAGAAAAATATAGAAGAAATGTTTTTTTAACATACAGGAAATGAAAATTTTTTCCTCCATCATTAATAATATTATATATGAAGATTAATTTACAATTTTACATGTTTATTTTCAAATATAATGTTTTTTTTAATGTGATATTTTTTAATGAAATTTTCACAATGGAAAAGATAGTTTCCTCAAGAATGTTTAATAATCTTTTAATGGTATTAATATTCATCAAAGATAGCAAACCTTGATTTCACTTAATGAGAATTTGAGCTCACCCTTTTCTTATGTTTCTTTTCCCTAGTTTAAGAAGAAAGGTATTATGTATGATATTTATATGAAGGATGATAGTTATAAAGAAATAATTGGGAGATGATGTAAATATTTTATAAACTAGTTGTTTATGTTTTCATGTTTCCAAAGATACTAGACCTAAATGATTCTGTCATGGATCTAAATATTATGTAATGAACATTGATCTATTAAGATGGAATATATTTTCAAGAAAAGTATGAGTTTCCATAACCATCCTTAGAGAAAGCTTCTATGAAAGTGGGGGTGTGGCCATATTCATGAAGTAGAGGCTTCCCATGGAAAATATTTATGTGGGACAACACATTTGCGTGTCATTATGCATCACTTAGAAAAACCATGTCACTTTGTACTTATACTGTGCACTTATTCTCAGGTATAAATTTTTCCACCTTGGCCACACGTAGAGTGTCGAACCACCACTATCAGACATGAGTGACACTATAGGTTCTATTGTCAAGATCAAGTTAATGTGGATAACTAATAAAAAAGGTGTATAACTACTATATAAGATCTTCGAGTGCTTATATGATGCTCAAAAATCCCAAAATAAAGAAGATGAAGGCCTCTTCTAAATGGATATTGAAACGGACTTCAAAGACCCATAGAATGTGAACTCATGGTGTACAAGGACACATCCAGTTTTAAATAATTATTAAAATGGGATTAATAGCATGGTTAAGACCATATCCAAAATGAAATGTCTTTGAAACTTTTACTACACTATAGGGATATAATCTGTAGTCAACAATAGAGGTATGGGATCAAAATGACCCCTAAAATATATTGATACTTGTAGTGAATTTCATATCCAAGGATTTTCACACATGATTAATAATTATAAAAAAACATAAAATGGCCATTGAAATGGCATGATACCAGTTCTGTTTGAGCCCTTGGAAGGAAACGGGGTCTAATACACCCATTTTGTAGCATCCTTTGGTCTATAGATGATGGTCAATATAGAAACTCCTTGAACAAGGGTGTTTATATTCTCATGGTTTCATAAAAATGAATAACCTATATAAAAAACTCCTGAAATGGATTGAGAGCTTATTATACATCGTGGTTTTTATATTTGTGAGCAAAGAAAATGCTGAGATAACTCTATTCCATGCATGTGTATTTTAAGGTATTTTAAAGGTATAGAATAATTGATGTTGTCTCATAGATATTAAAAGATTTATCAAAGTAGGATTAGTTCAATTAAAATAATATATCCATGTATGACTTAAAAATATAAAAAAATTATAGATTTAAAGAATATATTTTTGAAGACTAAAAAGGCAATAACATTGGATTTGTTTTCCATTTAACATGATGTAATGCTACTATGAATAATGATATTGACTAGAGGAAGATAAAGGAATACTATTGGGAGCTTAGGTCACACAAACACACAAATTCTCCCCCTCTCTCTTATTATTGTAGGACTTTACTATTAATATTTTATTCTTCCTCTCATGATTCACATGAGAGGGTAGCCTTTATTTTGTTCCAAGTGTAATTTAAAAGGGGGATTATTAATTTAATGGTTGTTTTTATTTTATTCAATTATTGGGTTTTTAAAACCATTTTAATTTTTTTAAACTCTTCTACGATCTTAATTTGTGCCCATTTGAAACAAGAAAATGGGTGATTTTATAATGTAATTACTCGTTTAATTGATTACATGCATGACCATTGGTTGAATTGATATTTCTATTTTTAGATATGGTTTTATGTTACCCATTTCATCAATTAATTAAAGTTATTGACTATATGAAAAGGAATTTTAGTGAGAGATAAAATAATCACCAAGACCAATGGATTATTTAGACATGATTCTCCTGAGGATTATAATAAAATGGTACATCTCTATTCATTAGTGCATGAACCTAAACACACTATACTTGGTAAATTGTTTTCATTATTTAATACCGACTATTTTAATTCAAATACAAGTATTTTTGTAATTTTTTTATCAATCATTATAGTTGTAGGTCTTTAGTATTTCTAATTTATTCTCCAACATTTCAGCGCGGGATTAACCATGTCTTACCACTACTCTACGTTTTAGTAGTTAGTGTAGTTTATGTTTTTATAACTTTATAAATTCATTCAACTAAATTATTTAACATCACCCTCTATATTTTTCACTCCTTGTAAGTGTAATCCCCAAATCAGTCCTTCAAAGGTCCATAATCTCTGAAAAATTCATATTTGGGAATCCATGTGTAAGCCCCAACTCATTCCTTAAAGGTTCATATTCTCTATAAGTCATCATATATTTAAAGGGATATATTACCCATGAGATGAACCATATAATAGTATCTTATTCATAATCACCACTTAATATCCTTTCAACATCCCTTTCACAACATAGAATCCCTATTCAAATGATGTAAAACTACACAATAATATCCTTACCACACAATGTTAAACTACATGTTATGGTCTGGGATCATGACCTTAAACCATTCAATTTAAAATATGTGGGATTTAATTCCTATTAATTAGGAAATAGAGGATTCCTCTATGAAGTTGAAGACCAACATATGAAAACACATTTTCACTAGGTTGTACTCCCTGTGAAACCTATGCCCTTTCCAAACCATATTCCTAGAGACTCATATAACCTATTCTCATTATGAAAAATACCTTAAAAAACCAAATCTTCAATGTATCTAAATACCCCCTATGAACCCATCACACCCTCTCCATTCTAGTTACTAATATACAAGGTAATCTAGAAAGTTTTGTTCTTGCATAAGCCTCACACCAACCATTGTTAAGAACCTTTTATTGATAAGTATGCCTTGTATAAATTTAAACATCTAGGAAACAGTCATGGATGAATGACCATAAAATGCACCAAACAAACCTCATCACATAACCCTAAAAGGTACAAAGAGTCTCATTAAGCAGGTGATAGGTATATTTTATACATACATTTTAGTGTTTTTTAGTACATTGATTTTTTGTAAATAAATGATTAATCTTTTAAAATCTTGGACTATTTTACTAAATTTTTTTAGAAGGATACAATAGTTATTTGAAAAAGGATTAAAAAAAGATTATTTTTTTGAGTAAAATATAATTCACACCGCTAGTGAAGAGAATTAGTATGACACCGGGTTTTTGATTTCAAATGCCAATATTACATAAAGGCGGAGCATGTTGTATAATGAGAAAAATACATTTTTCATGTCGTGTAATTAATTCACATCGTGAGTTCATTGGGAGAGATGTTAAAATAATTAATTGAAAATCATGAAATCTATTCATGTTGTGACAATACATTCCACATCGTATATAGAATTCACACCATGTAAGTATTGGGATAGAATAAGATTTGGAGAAGTAATCGGTGCAATATGTTACATGACATGGAAAATATACATGTTGTGAACATATCGAAAAGATGAAATCTTTAATGCACTATAATGAGGGTTTGATGTGAAAACCCTATATTTTCCATGTTTTCCATGCACCAGGGTATCATAGAGTTTTGACTTCGTAGTTCAATGCGGCCTCTGCTCTTCTGAATCTCACCTTGATTGCGCTATTTAAGTAGCACCTCCCCTAAATCGACTCCATCGACATATTTATTTTCAAGGTTTGGGTATTAAAAGACCGAGCAATGGTAGGTTTTCTCAATAAGAGACACATTATGATCCACTTTGGTTTGGAGGACGATCTGGTCAGGGCCTGGTCCAGTGCCCCTCGCAGCTGCAATGTCTTTCGGTTCAACCTCTTCAGGTGGACCTAAGAATTTCACTTGAATTGGGACATCCCCACAATGGTGATTTTGGTTAGTTTCCTCGATCTACCTTTAACTTTTCAAAACCCATTGATTTTATACATGCTTGGAAACCTTGTTGTCGTTACTTATGCTCCGAAAGTAGGACTAGGTCAGTTTCGTATCCTATTTCTCCCTGCATCTGCATAGAAGTTGATGTATCGAAGCTACCTATGGAGTTTATTTGGGTTACAGTGGAAGATGAATATTATCACAAGAATGGGGTGTTTTTATAATCATGGGTCTAATTTTGATCTACATGTTGGAAACTGGTTCATTCTTCGGTTGTATGTCTACATCAACGGTTGAATGAGGTTTCATGGGATAAAGGAAAAGGCTCGTGGTTGGGTGGTGGTAATGGGGTGATGGGCGAATTAGTTGGGTGCTTCTATACAAGACAATACAAAGTATATTCACTATGATTCTCAGGGGGAAAATCCTTTGGTTTTTTATATTTTCTGGTGGTTGGAGAGGGACCTAGGTGATCCCCTACAATCGACTGGTGTTCCTTTTGGTCGTACAAGCTTGGAGGTGGTCTGAGCGGATGATATCCAGGATTATTCTTTCAGTAACTAAAAAGAGGCCGCTCATGGAGGGGTTCTGAGCTCTAACACTGGAAAGGTTGTAGTGGATGAAGATGTAGAGGAAATGAATCTGAAGGCTGTATCTTATACTGATGTAGTTCGACCAACTCAAGTGTCTTTAGAAAGTTTGGGATCCCAAGAACCCAAATGGATTGAGAATTATGAAAATGCAGTCAGTGGGTCAAGTTTGAGAAAGGAATATTTAGTTTTAAATATTGATAACCAATTTGAGATTTTGGATCCTGACAGACCGAAACAGGAGGTTGAAGTAGTCGGTCCAGATTATCCAAATGAGGCATAGAGTGAACTCGGAGAGGTATCCATTGAGACCAATCTTTCCAACTCTCAGAAGATAGTAATGATGATCTTCATGGTGAAGATATTCTTAATCAAAGGAGGAGGAAATTTCAGAAAGGCAACAAGAAGGGTCAGAAGTATTATTCAGATTTTCCCCTTCCAATGAAGAATAGATCTGAGAAACGGACGAAAGATAAAGTGAGTGTAGATTACCCCTAGGTTTTGGATTCCCCTGGCCAGGTGATGATTGTTTTAATTGAGTCAGTTAATTCCAAAGAAATCATTAATGTTCATCACCAAGAGGAATTCATGGGCATAGTGAATAATTTGGAGTTGTATATTCACTCTGTTGAAGAAATGTTGGAATACATTATAATGATTAAGTCCACATAGAAGGATACTGATAAAATAATGGGAATAACACTCAAAGTGAACAAGACTGGTGAGCAATGTGTTTTTATTGACAAGAAAGACCTCATTCTAATAAGAGGGTTCAATGAGGGGAAGATCAAAAAATTAGAATACATAAAATCTTGGGATTATCTAGGGGATCATTTTGAAGACCTCCTAAAGGATGATCCGGGTGATTAGGTAGCTTATACCCCTTGAAAATTGTTTAGCGATAACGATTTGAGGCATCTTAAACTCTATTTTAATAATTTTGTAGTCTCTTTTAGTGAATGACCTGATTATTCTATGTGAGTTCTCACTTTTTCTCCTAAAAGTGTTTTTTAATAAAAAAAAGTTACTTTTCAGTTAGGGTATCTCAGAGGGATCCTAGACGTGATATAGAAATTTCTAGATTATGAAGTGCCACCACACTATCATTATTCACCACCTTTCTCTAACAACATTCTTCCTCAGGTCTCCATGTTGCTCGTTCTTATCTATCCTAGCATGAGAGAGTAGTTTTATTTATTTTGGGTTATGTGATTGTAGGGGGGTAGTGAAGCTTAATTACTATTTCTATATTCTTTTCATGGTTTCCATCACTGCAACTCTATTTCTCAATTTCAATTCTTCTTATTTTTATATTTCATGAGAATTTTCTACTTTCTATAGAGTTTTATTTTATTTCATCAATTAATTAACCTATTTTTATGTGGCCATTACAAGTATTAGGTCAATTATGTTTAAATAGGGTTTTGGGTCACCTAGTTTTTTTATTTCACCTAGTAGATGACCATTCTAATGGTAAAATCAAATGATTAATGTAGGGTACCCAGGCTAAAGATCCCTGCTGACCCAATTTCGAATCCAAGCATGAATAAAACCTAAATCAATTGAATCACAAGCACACAAACCTGAAAATAATTGAACTCATCATACCTCCTCTATTAATTTCAAAACCCTATCATTATTATAGTTTTCCATTTCTCCAAACAACCAATCAATTTCGATTTTAATTCCTTTAATTAATTTTGAGAAGACGGATCATCCTTATGGGTTCGATACTTAGGTTTTCTAGGTTCTAAATTTTTATTTAGCCTATATGAGTTTTATTATTTATTAAATTTGTGTATCCCTATAGAAATTTAATGACACCCTATGGGCTGTCCGCAACACCTAACTACATAGGATTTGATTCCCTTCATAGGGATATGTAAGAATATCTTATTAGGGTTTAAATCCCAATACAATAAACTCTTACCACCTCCCTAGATTATTATAAATTCTATAGTTCCCAACTATGTATATTTAAACCATAATATCACTATTTAACAAGATAAAGATGGAGAACCTCTGATATATACACATCGTATCATTAATGGTCATCCTATTATATATATGTGTGTGTGTGTGTGTGATTACATCAATCAAGAGCCTCTTATAAAAATATGTGGCCACATCTATGGATAACCCTTGATACATATATATGTTCACATTGACATATGACGTCAATTAAGTCTCTAGAACATTGACAATCAGTCCCACACTATGATTGGGAGGGATTCATGCATATATATTAAATCTATAATATAGTCTTGTATTAGTAAATAATTCCCCACAACATGGTGAGATGATACCAAAATACCATCCTCTCAACCAAAATACATTTTAAACTATCACTGGTAAGAATGCTAGAGACTATATTCCTTTATAAATAAGGTATGAATTCATGTCCAGAGCATCACATAGAAGGAGGTGTGTTTGAGTTTCTACTATAAACAAAATGGTGAACCTGATGTGAATCTTTTAACTATGAAAGTGATCGACTAATCATGATATTACTTATGATACTACATTTAAGAGTATACTTTTCTATGTTTTTTGATCCTCCAAGACTTCCTGTAATACTTATAGTTCTCAATTCAATCCAAATAAATTGAAGCATCATAACAAACTCTTACTAATAGTCAACATCCTAGATAGATATATTCTATGAAAGTAATGAAGGTTATGAAAGAACCCAATTCTTATTCTTGAGGTACGGGTTTCTTCTTTTCCTTTTTCTTTAAGTGTTTTTTAGAAAATAAAGAAAATGGAGAAAAATCCCAAATTTTGTGACTACAAACCGTGTACTTTTCCACACACTGTGTACTTTGGCTGTGTGGGGTCGGTACACAGGGTGTGTAGGCCTGTCAGTAATGAAGGGTGTAAAAATTGACTACACGCCGTGTATATGGTATTTACACACCGTGTATTCAGCCGGCAGGTGAATAGTAAGGTGGTGGAGGCAGCCGTCCGCGGAGCGACAGTACACATCGTGTAATTGAGAATACACGCCATGTACTCATGTTGACAAGTGAACAGCTCGGTGGTGAAAAAGTAGCCGCCACATGAATTGTTAAATGAGAAATGTACACGCCGTGTACTTGAGAGTACACGACGTGTAGTTTTTTTTTTTGCTTAAAAGAGGAAGTAGCATCCACTGTTCACAGAGGAAGCTTAGAATGCCGGAGGAGAGCGGGAGAGATGGATGGAGCTTGGAGGATCTCTCGACCGTACACCGGGAACCCGATTCCTATGTCGTTGATCTCCATGGAATTGCATGGGTGAGTTCTTCCTCCTCCTTGTTTGTTTCTTACCAATTATTTCCTGAGGAAAAATTGTTTGAGTTTGAATGGGTTTATGTTCATCTCAGATCTGGACCGTTCTCATTTGTTTCGGGAGGCGTCGTTCACGTATACCGATCATGGGCGATCGAGGTAGGTGGTTTGGTGTTTAAATTCTAACTACTATGTGTTTTTTTGTACCGTTGTGCTATGATCCCATGTTTGGGGTGTCGTATGGATGTGGACTTTTCTGAAAGTTATCTATAATTGCATAGATAAACTGTTGATAAGTAAAAACTTCTGTTTAGGATCACTGCTTGGATCCAGGACCACCCCGGGGGTGCGTTTCTCTGTTTAGCCATTTGGCCAGGATACCTGAGGGTATGACATGATTATAATGTGAATTGATATTTCTTGAAATAAATTTTATATAAATTGTTGGTTTATGCTTTGGGCTCGGCCCGATTGCTTTAGCCTATGGGAAGTGTTTTTCTTAGCCTGAGGGCAGTGTTTTGTTTAGCCTGTGGGAAACCTTTCTATGCCCATGGGTAGTAGATTCTATGTCTGTGGGTGACACTTAGTACGCTTATGGAAAATATCCAGTATGCATGTGGGAAAATACCTTCGGGTTTCAATTCTGATTACCTGAGGGTAGGGATTGTATGACTGAGGACATTGTTATCATGAATATTCACCGTGGTGATTTTATATGTTATACCTTCCAAGTTAAAGTATGGGCTTGTAATGGTTAAATGAATATTAAAATGGATGTATGACTGGTAAATTTAGTAACTTTTGAGTACTTATTAGTTTATTGCATTTACTACTGCACACTACTGTTGCACATTTTCACTGACAGTTGGGCATGAGCCTTTGGTGGGTGCCTATTGGGATTTATTTCTCACACCCTATTTGGGTCATGTCTTCGGCCCAAACATATTACATTTTTTTAGGTGTGGATAAGGGAAAGGGCCCCTATACAGGTACTTGATTGTAGCATAGGAATGGGAGAGCATGAGACCTAGCTTCGGCTCGCGATGCTGCGGTGTTATGTTTACTCTGCTTTGTTTTATTTGGTTGTACCTTGTATTTTGAGTTGTATTGTATTGATTTGTAGTGTATCTTGTTCTGGATACTTTCATAGAATTAGTGACATGTTGCATCTTTATATATATGACTACTGATTCTCTTTTACTTCAGTTTTCCATTCAGTCGTATACTGTCTACTACTTATGTTGTTACATGTTATTTATCTTTTCTGTTGTGCTACACTTTGATAAATGAGGGAATAGTTTTCCCACTATCAGACCTAGGCCGTTGCTGCTAGTCGATAGCCTCTGGCGTTTGGGGAAATGCGCTTGAGGTCATGTGACCAACCAGGTTCGGGGCACCCATTGAGTGGCACCCAGATCCGGGACGTTACAAAGTGGTATCAGAGGAGGTTATTTTCATTGACTTACTGTTTGGAGCCTTAGTCAGGGATAAGACAAACATGATGGTTGGTAATAAACTGTGATTGGGAGTAGTTAACCTATGTACAAGAAAAAGAAAATTTACCTCGTGTTTCAATTTTTTTCCTGATTTTTCAATTTTATAATTGATTTGATTTTCACCATTGGGTGACACACTTGTTGTGTGCTGTTAATATTTTTATACCTGGGTTCTATTTAGTTGCAACCTGATGATATGAGGGTATGCCATCTCATGCATCATTTAGGCACATTCTAGAAATCACATGTCATGCATTATTTCCATGCCATGTAGGTGCATTAGATATTTCATGTTGTTGTGATAGTAGATGTGCTAGAAAAGCATGATGTTGTGATAGCTACTTTGATAAATACCTACTATTTGATAGGGTATGGTTGTGTGAGGTTTTGATAAAATGAATGCCAAACTTTGGTTTTTGGGGAGTATGGGCCCTCACTGACTGGAATTTGGTGGATCATTAACACGTTTTCCTTGTTATAACATGTATAAGATGCCAAACTTTTATTTGCGGGGATTATGGGCCCTCATGGATCTAAATTTGGCACTTAGGTGTTTGTTCTGTGTTTTCTGGGTTCCGGAGTAGTTTCTGAGGCTTACTGTCTGGAAAACCCAGCGTACACGCCATGTATTTCTATGGACACATGTCGTGTGTTCTTCTATTCAGGAAGAACTGAAAACTTTTTAAGTACACGATGTGTACCCTCAGTACACGTCGTGTAATATCTTCTTATGTCATAGGCAGTGTGGGTGGAGATAAGGGGTAGAAAATGGATTAGGGAAACATTCCGTGTACCGGTTGTACACGCCATGTAGTGTTGACCCGGAGTCTGCCTGTGTAACTAACAACACAGACAGAGGAAGCCTTAAGACATACACATCGTGTTTACTTTGAACATGCCATTTAGTCTGACCCAGGTACCCGATCGTGTCACTAACAACACGGGTCGGTGTTATCTTTACTACTACACATTGTGTCTTCTTGGAACACTCCGTGTAGTGTCATTCGTGTAGTCGGCCATGTAGTGAGGAACACCGGTCGGTCTGGGGCTTCTTTGAACATGCCATGTCTTTTTGGAACACGCCTTGTAGTGTAACCTGGGTACACAGGCCGTGTCATGAACAACAGGGGCCGGTGAAAGCTTTCAAAGTACACACCATGTGCCTATGGGACATGCCATGTAGTTTGGCTTTATAAGATCCGTGTGGCTTAGCCGTGTAGAATGACTCGGGCAGGGAAGAAGGATTCAAGTACACGCCATGTGTTAGGACAACATGTCGTGTAGTTGGGGTGATACACGACCAGTTATGGCAGAAGTACACGCCCATGTGGATGGCTTGTTAGAACATGTCGTGTAGTATTTATACATGTTGTGTAGTCCAATTTTGTAATTCTTGAATGCTTTCTTTCTCCTGTTCCCATCTTGGTCTCCTCGTTTTCAGTTTTGATAATTTTGATCTAAGGCGTGTGTTTGACCTTGTAGAGTCATGCCGCCGAGACGACCACCGGTTGTTCACCAAGAGAGCGACAATGATTTTACTCCAAAGATGGTGGTCCACGGGTTACCAATGGATCCTCCAGCAGCGCCAGATGCGGTGCCAGCCATTATACCGGACACAGGCACATAGGCGCAGTTCCGTGAAGGCTTTATGTGATTCATTCAGACCTTTCAAGGAGAACCGCAGGCTTCCACATCTATGGAAGAGCTGAAGCGTATCTTCCAGTAGCATCATCCACCTACGTTTTCAGGGGATGGCAGACCACATGCTGTGGATTCATGGTTGAATTCGATGCAGACAATATTCAAGCATCTTGAGATGCCTCCTGGGAGGAGGGTCAAGCTCGCTACATACATGTTGTGTGATTTCACCAAGAGGCAGTGGGATGTTACCACCCAGTCTGATCATCACCGTGACATGGCATGGGAAGATTTTTAGGCAGCATTCTATGACTTCTTCTTCCCAGAGACACTAAGGGAATATCAAGCTCAAGAGTTCATGAATCTGTAGCAAGGCGCCATGTCAGTGATGGATTATTCTGCCCGTTTCAACGAGCTTCAGCATTTTGCACCCATTCTAGTGGGTGATGAGGCGTTGAGGGATCAACGCTTTGAGGATGTTCTTCAGTATGACATCTGGGCATTGGTGAACATTTTCAGGTTTCCCATGGTACACGCCATTTTGAACTAGGCACTGATTACCAAGAGGAATCTGCGGGAAGCTAGTGGTGTGGGCCAGGGTGGTTCGACACTAGTTTTTGGTACTATTTATACCGATAAGAGGAATAGGTAGATGGATTTATCTCATGGTGGCAGTACTAGCCAGGGTAATTCATCAGGCGGCCAGGTCATGTGCTACCAGTGTGGAAAAGAGGGGCATAAGATACTTCATTGTCCTTGAGACCCAGTGGAGTGCCGAGCTTGCGGTAGGATGGGTCATATTCAGTGCTTTTGTAGGAAATTCCCACCAGTGGCTAGTGAGAGGGGTTCTGTGCAGACTCTGCGTGCGGGAGAAGGACCAACATCTTCTTACCAGTCGGGGAATTGGGATATGTCGGGATGTACAGGCAGAGGTGGTGGTCGTGGCTGTGGTAGCCAGACACCAGGATCTTAGAGACAGCAGGGTGGGTCAGCTCAGGGTATCCAGGCTATGTCACAGGGCCGTGACACTGGGCAGACATGTATAGTGCAACAGACCCAACATAAGCAGGATCTCGGACCTTCCATTATCATAGGTACTATTCTAGTAGCTTCTGTTTTATATTCAGTGATTTTCGATATGGGTGCTACACATAGTTTAATATTTGTACCTATTGTGGAGAGACTTGGGATCTGTGTTTCCTCTTCTTCTGATATCATAATGCTATACACTCTGTTGGGAGCTAGAACGGCTGGTGTGCATCAGTGTAGGGAGTTCCCCCTAGAGGTTGGTGGGTGTCACGTTCTATGGGACCTCTATGTCTTAGAGATGAAGACCTATGATGTCATTCTCGGGATGGACTGGTTGGTGCCCTTTTGATCCTTTGTATATTTCTATCATTGTAGGGTGAGTTTTACGTCACCAGAGGGCGGAGAGTTTCTATACAAGGGAGAATGGGATGTCTAGGTGAGTCGAGCTGGACCTGAGCATCGTGGGCGAGGTGGTGTGATAGCCCAGATTGCGAATTTTTATCTGGATGATGAGGGAACTTTTTAGAAGTATTTCCCTCCAGTGGTTGATCATTTCAGGGATGTCTTTCCGGACAAATTTTTAGGTCTACCTCTAGAGCGAGAGGTGTATTTATCGATTGAGCTTGTGCCATGAGCAACACCGGTGTCTATTCCTCCTTATACGATGGCTACACTAGAGTTGCAGGAGCTCAAGAGATAGTTAAAGGAGTTACAGGAAAAGGGTTTTATCTGACCCAATACGTCTCCTTGGGGTTTTCCAGTCCTCTTTGATAAGAAGGCAGACGGTACCCTCAAACTTTGTGTCGACTATCAGAAACTAAACCAGATGACATTTAAGAACCGATATCCCTTTACCGAGGATTGATGATCTTTTTTATCAACTTTGAGGTGCACGAGTGTTCTAGAATATTTACTTGATATTCGAATATCATCAGTTGCGCGTGAGACCATTAGACATACCGCTTATGGCCTTTTGGAGCAGATATGGTCTATACGAGTATTTGGTAATGCCGTTTGGACTCATGAACGCACTTGTAGTTTTCATGGCTCTGATGAATCGTGTGTTCTATCCTTATTTAGATTCTTTTGTGGTAGTCTTCGTGGATGATATCTTGATGTACTCTCACACTCGAAACAACCATGGTACCCATATTCAGATCGTATTGAGTACACTGAGAGAGCATCGGCTATATACTAAGCTCTCAAAGTGCCACTTTTTGATGGACCAGATTCACTTCCTGGGTCATATTATCTCAGAGGCAAGAGTTTTAGTAGACCTAGAGAAGGTGAGACCAGTAGTTTCCTGGGAGCATCATAAGAATGTGTTTTAGATACGGAGTTTCCTGGGGCTGGCTGGTTACTACAAGCGCTTTATACAGGACTTATCCCACTTAACAGCACCATTGACGAGTTTGACTAAGAAGGGTGTGAAGTTCGTTTGGTCAGAATCTTGTGATACAGCCTTTCAGGAGCTGAAGGGAAGGTTGACATCATCACCAATCCTGATACTTCTAGAGCAAGGGAAGAGATATACAGTTTACTATGATGCATCAGGTATTAGGCTGGAAGCTATGTTGATGCAGGGCGATCGAGTAGTTGCGTATGGATCTCGGTAGTTGAGGCCACATGAGAGGAATTACCCAACACATGATCTCGAGTTGGCTGCAGTTGTTCATGCATTAAGTTGTTGGAGACATTACCTCTTGGGAGAGCATTTTGTGGTTTTCACCGACCACAAAAGTGTCAAGTACATCTTTACTCAGCGTGAATTGAATTAGATACAGTGAAGGTGGGTTGAATACCTTAAGTCCTTCGACTTTGAGATTGCTTATACACCTGGTAAGGGTAATGCAGTTGTTGATGCACTGAGTAGGAAGACTCAGACACAGACAGCTCATGAAGCCAGTGGTGAGTGGCAGCTTATGGATTTGTTCTCTGAGATACATTTGGAGGTGCAAGATAGTTAGGGGAAAACTTATCTTTCTTCCTTAGCTGTGACTTCTACCCTCCTGGATTGAGTGAGGATGATACAACTATCAGATTCAAAAGTCCTAGTTCTACGGGAGTCGGTGGCAAGTGAGGACCCTCCTCCTGGTTGGACGATAGGCGATTATGAGGTATTGTGTATCCATGGAAGAGTGTGGGTTCCAGGGGATATACGCGAGGAGCTAAAGCAGGAGTTTCATGCTTCAGCTTGGGAAGTTCATCCTAGAGTCACCAAGATGTATCGTGACTTGAGACGTCAGTATTGGTGGCCAGGTATGAAGAGAGAGGTAGCTGGTTTTGTTAAGAGATATTCCACCTGTCAGCAGGTGAAGGCGGAGCATCAAAGGCCAGCTGGACTGTTACAGAAGTTACCCATTCCAGAATGTAAATGGGATGATGTCACGATGGATTTCATGACTGGGTTTCCAAGGTCACCTCAAGGAAGTGATGCCATGTGGATTGTTGTAGACAGACTTACGAAGGTAGCTCACTTTTTTCCAATGAAGGAGACTTTTGGTGTTGATGAGCTCAATAATTTGTATATCTGTAAGGTTGTACACCTTCATGGGGTCCCTCATTCTATCATTTCAGATAGGGACGCCCGCTTTACGTCTCGTTCCTGGCATAGTTTTCAGAGGGAACTTGGTACACATGTGCTTCTGAGCATATCTTACTACCCTCAGACCGATGGCAAGTCAGAGCATACGATACAGGTACTTGAGGACATGCTGGGCGCATGGGTCATAGACTTTGGTGGCTCTTGGGAGAAGCATATACCCCTGGTTGAGTTTTCCTATAATAGTAGTTTTCAGGAAACTATTGAGATGGTACCTTACAAGGCTTTATATGGTAGGCCATGCCGATCACCCTTGTGCTTGATGGAGGCAGGCGAGGCAGCTTTACTGGGACCACGCCTCGTGCAGGAGACTTCTGAGTAGGTCCAGTTGATTCAGAAGTAGATGGCTACTATACAGTCTCATCAAAAATCTTATGTTGATCGCCACAGACAACCCATAGAGTTCGTGGTCAGGGATCAGGTTTTCTTTCATGTTTCGCCAAGGTTGGGACACAAGTGGATTAGGAGACAGGGTAAACTTTCACCGAGGTATATAGAGCCATTTGAGATTATGGAGGGAGTCGGTCCAGTTGCCTATCAGTTGCAGTTACCACAGAGGTATTGGGCCATGCACGACATCTTCCATGTATCTCAGTTGTGCCGTTATCATTCAGACTCATCTCACATCTTTCAGCCCGAGGAGGTTGAGCTTCAGGTCGATGCATACTTTGAGGATCATCTGATTCGTATCGTTTATAGGAGTATGAATGTTCTCCGAGGCCAGTCAGTTCCTCTCATACGAGTGCTATGGCAGCATGGCCGAGTGTAGGACACAACCTAGGAGTGGGAGACTGACATACGTGCTCAGTGTCCAGAGTTGTCCTGAGCTTTATCTTTGTCACCCTTGGAAGGGAAATTCGGGGATGAATTGCTTTAAGGGTGGAAGTTTGTAAGAACTCGGTTCTTATTCTTGAGGTATGAGTTTCTTCTTTTCCTTTTCTCATTAAGTGTTTTTGAGAAAATATGGAAAATGGGGGAAAATTCCAAATTTTGTGACTACACACCATGTACTTTTCCACACGCCGTGTACTTTGGCCGTGTGGGATGGGTACACAGGGCATGTAGGCCTGTCAGTAATGAAGGGTGTAAAAACTGACTACACTCCATGTATAGGGTATTTACACGTCGTTTATTCAGTCGGTAGGTGAATAGTAAGGCGGTGGAGGCAGCCACGAGTGGAGAGACATTACACACTGTGTAATCGGGAATACATGTCGTGTACTCATGTCAACAAGTGAACAGTTCGGTGGTGAAAAAGTAGCCGCCAAAGGAATAGTCAAATGAGAAAAGTACACATCGTGAACTTGAGAGCACACGCTGTGTAGTTTTTTTTCCACTTAAAATGGGAAGTAGCCTCCTCTGTTCACATAGGAATCTTAGAACACCGGAGGAGAGCGGGAGAGACGGCCGGAGCTTGGAGGATCTCTTGACCGCACATCGGGAACCCGATTCCTACGCCGTCGATCTCCTAGGAATCGCACGAGAGATTTATTCCTCCTAATTGTGTATTTCTTACCAATTATTTCCTGATGGAAAGTTATTTGAGTTTTAATGGGTTTATGTTTATCTCAGATTTGCGCCATTCTCGTTTGTTTCGGGAGGAGTCATTCATGTATACCGATCAGGGACGATCAAGGTAGGTGGTTTGGTGTTTAAATTCCAAATGCTATGTGTTTTTGTGTACTGTTGTACTACGAGCCCATGTTTGGGGTGTCATATGGTTGTGTCCTTTGCTAAAAGTTATCTAGAATTGCATAGATAAACTGCTGATAAGTAAAAACTGCTGTTTGGGATCACTGCTTGGATCCAGGACCACCCCGGGGGTACATTTCTCTGTTTAGCCATTTGGCCAGGATACCCAAGGGTATGCCATGATTATAATGTGCATTGGTTTGTCTTGAAAGAAAGTTTATTTAAATTTTTGGTTTATTCTTTGGGCCCGGTCTGGTTCCTTTAGCTTGTGGGCAGTGTTTTTCTTAGCCTGAGAGCAGTGTTTCATTTAGCCTGGGGGAAACCTTTCTGTGCCTGTGGGAAGTAGATTCTATGCTTGTGGGAGACACTTCATATGCCTGTGAGAAATATCTGTTATGCCTGTGGGTGACACTTCGTACGCCTGTGGGAAATATCAGTTATGCCTGTGGGTAGACACCTGTGGGTTTTGATTCGGATTACCTGTGGGTAAGGATTGTATGACTAAGGACAATGTTATCATGAATATTCACCATGGTGATTTTATATGTTATACCTTCCAAGATAAATCATGATCTTTGAATGGTTAAATAAATATTAAAATGGAAATATAACTGGTAAAGTTAGTTACTTTTGAGTACTACTTAATTTATTGCATTTACTACTGCACACTGCTATTGCACATTTTCACTGAAAGTTGGGCACGGGCCTTTAGTGGGTGCCCACTGGGATTTATTTCTCACACCCTGTTTGGTTCATGTCTTCAGCCCAAAAATATTAAATTTATGCAGGTATAGGTAAGGGAAAGGGTCTATATACATGTACTTGATTTTATAAGAGGAGTGGGTGAGCATGGGACCGAGCTTAGGCTCGCGATGCTACGGCGTTCTGTTTACTCTTCTTTGTTTTGTTTGGCTGTACCTTGTATTTTGAGTTGTATTGTATTGTTTTGCAGTGTATCCTGTTCTGGATGCTTTCATAGAGTTAGTGAAATGCTGCATCCTTATATATATGACTTCTGATTCTCTTTTAATTCAGTTTTCCATTCAGTTTTATACTATCTACTTCTTCCGCTGTTGCATGTTATTTATCTTTTCCACTGCGCTACACTTTGATAAATGAGGGCATAGTTTACCCACTATAATACCTAGGCCCTCGCTGCTAGTCAGCAGCATCTGGCATTTGGAGAAATGTGCTTGAGGTCATGTGACCAACTGGGTTTAGGGCACCCGTTGAGTGGCACCCGGATCTGGGACATTATAGGTTATATAATAAAAACATAGGGGATGATGTCACCCACCCAGTACCTTCATCCCTAGCCGATAAATGCTTTAATATAGTAGTATTATCTAAAATGGTACCATCCCATCTTTGGATTTTTAATATAAGAAACTATAATAAATGAATCCTTTTAGGCCATCCACTCAATTAAGGGATGTGGAAATGTAAGTGGTTTCTATCAGCAACTCTAACCAATCTAGGAGCCTCTCCTCAGATACCAGTAATGTATACCTCCCTTATCTTAAGAAATAAGATTAATAGGTTGATCATAGATTTAAAACTAACTAGAATATACCTAAGAGGGATCCCATCACCATTAACCAATATTTTCAATGTTGCATGACCTTATTTACTAATTATTACACTGATTATGAAACTTTTTAGGTCTATTTCCCCATCATTCTGGTCAAATAACCTAGGAGAAGAATCTTCTAGGGGAAGAGAACTCATAGAATTGAGGAAAGTCTCATATTTCTATTATCATCATGGAATTATTTCAGCACATCCTGATGGATATTTAAGAGACTAATAATATCCTTTCTCATATTAAAGGATTCTTTCAGTGTGTTTTGGCAATGTCAAGAAGATAATGTCGACATATTGTAGCATCTACCAAGGGGAAATCCCATATTCTTGTTCAAGCATATGAATCCCATCAGAATATCCTGATGAAAAAAGGATTACAATAAGGGGCCTATATTCCCACACCAATTTAAGAGTAGGCTTATATCCTCATTATTATTCTATAATTCCACCAGAATATATTAGAAACAATATAAGGGTAGGCCTATATCTCTTCCCACATCTTATAAATATGACAAGATATTCTAGAAATTATAGAAGATAATCATCATTGTATTTTGAAATCCATTATGGGGAAAGACCATATTCCTACTCCCTCTAATTTTGATACAACTCATAGACATATCCTAATGGCTAATTAGGAGTGAAACTATATTCCCACTCCCATTTAGAAGGATTTTCATCATGTATCAATGAATAATAAAAAATATGATTGGGCTTGTATTTCCATTCCAACAAAATTTCTTCAATATATCCCAATATCCACTTTTGGGTATACTAATATACATTCTAACCTCATAAGAACTCATTGATGTATTTTGGGGGTCTCTTGGAAGAAATACTATATTTCTATGCATCTTCAGCCCAAGGAAGGCTGTCAAAATATCCCAACAACAATCAAGAGGAAGAATAATATTGATTCCTATTTTAAAGAGGCTCGTCGACATATTATAGTGGTGATAAAATAGCCAGACCATATTTATTCCTAGTCTCAATATTTCCATTATCATATTCTGACAATAATACAAGATTCACCTATGTGGTTTACCACCAATAAAGGTCATTTTTCATAGTTCCCAAACCCAACATCCCTATAGAGAAAATCTATGAAGAAATATCATTAAGAGAATCATAAGACCTAGGAGAAGGATCATATCCCCCTCCCTAATCAATAATGGTGTTCTTTAGGCCCTTTAACATCTATTGATAGTGTACTAATAGTATATCTCATCATAATCAGAAGGATAAGGTATTTTTAGTCATATAGTTCCTCCACGTAATACTAAAATTAGTAACTCTAGAGGTCTTCCCCAAAGTATCTTCCATAAAGGTCCTCCCCATGGAGATATGAAGATTGATCATGGAAACTTTTCTCATTGTGTAAGTTTTGAAAATCATCTTCTCATCGCTAAGATCAATAAAAAATAAGGTCCTCCCATTTATAATCCATCAAAATTTGGTAACCACCAAGGTTATCTCAATGGAAACCAAACCATCCACCTTGGAGTTCATCCATAAATTATTCATTCTAGAGTTCCTTCTTATAATCATACATCAAACCAGAATAGAAATCCACATAATGATGAAAAATATAAAGATTATCAAGGATGTATTAACCATAGAATTTACTACGAGTTACCTCATCATAGTGACATACCACCTTGATAAGGAGGTTCCCCCCTTAACATAATTACCCTGATAATGCCTTTGTACTAAGATTCACTTGAGAGTTTGAGTCTATATACACCAAGAGCCTCAATATTGGCTAAAGACATCTCATCTCAAATGAAGAATATTATAAGGAAATGGTTTTTCTCAACACCACTATCAGATTATACCCTTCAATGTAATAGATGAGAATCCAAACAATCCCTCTCTCTTTGATAAGGTAGTGGGAAGAAGCAACTCTAGTCAAACAAAGTAGAGGAAGACCTATAAGAAGATTAAGAGAATGTTATATTACTAAGGAATGAGAAACATGAAGATAATATATTGGTTTTGTTTTGAACACAGCTACCCATCAATATGAAATTATAGGTACATTCAAAGATAAATTCATAAATTATCTATGAATGATTCTATTTACAACTATCTTCCACCTCAAAATGAAATAACTGTCTTATAGGGTGTGTGCCAACCACCACAAGGTGATAAGTGAACTCTACCTCCAAATAGAATCAGTTTTCCTTTCAGTTGTATGATATACAAAGATGGTAAAGAAATGTGAAGATCACCAACATGCATGCCTAAACACTTTGAAGACTCTACACAAATTTATTGTTGATACCCCATCTGATGTACACATTAGATGTTGGGGTGAACATGGAGAACTATATTTTTTTTGGCTCCACAATCATGATAGTACACCAAGAAGGATATCATAAAATTTCATCACCATGATTGAAGTCACAATCTCGAGTTCTATATATGTTATCTAGTGTATCCAGTAGAATACTACCCTCTTTAAATCTCAGAAATAGTGTACTTAATGGGAATGGTCTATTGATTAGATCTTGCATCATGCCGCTAAGAAAGCTCCATAGAATTCCTATTAAAATAAATTGAACACTTAATTATAGATATACCCTTATTTGAAAGTATCTCATGTTTAGAATATGCACCACATTCTATGCATGCTCAAACTAAACAATGGAAAATCAAGAAGATATTCATGATGTCCTCTTAAGTAGAAATACAGAATTAACATAGACCCATAGGGATGGGTGAATTTTTACCACCACAACCACCACCAACCCTTGGATCATCGAATCCATATTTAGTCCAAGATGTGATATAGTAAGAACAAATTCATCCCTAGATCATAGGGTTAATGGAATTTATATCACAACCTCCACCTCACCCATAGAAACTAGTCATCTATAGATTAGGGGAAATGTCTTAAAAGAATCCCTTATAATTCCTTACGATTTTTGATCTACCCGCTCATTGGGAATTTGTTTATTGAATACCATTGGCTATTACCTTAGGATCATCCTTCATTTATCACATACAAGGGAATACTGAGAATATATGGTAAGGCACTATAGAGTTTGTAAGGTGAACCAATCAAACAAAAGGGAAAAGTTTAAGGAGGATTGTGATTTTTCTCTCACTGAATATTTATAAGAATATAGTCCCAACCCTACCCTTTGGAAAAAGATATAACAACCGTAACATATTATGAATCAGTGAATTTCATCAGCATCAACCTTGTAGATAAATTGAAGAACAATGTTTAATCAGAAGAGAAACATGAGGAAACATCTAATAAAATGTATTCTATTCCAAAATACATGAGAAAGTTGTGTGAACCCAACATTAGAGGCTAACTCAAAACCATGGCGACCTTATAAAAAATAAACTAACACATCTTTAGTTAACTTCATCTAAAAAAATGTAAGGGTGTTTCCACATCCCACTCACCACTTGGGGAGAATGAGTCCCCTATTATTGATGAAAGATTCACCTATGATGAAGATGAATCAGAAGAACTAAGGGGGATATATGTAAAATTAATCAGGGGAAATATTCATACTAAGTATAACATCTAGGTGGAGAACAAAATTCTCATTTTATGGATCCTCCTCAACTTGAGGAAACTGCTCAACCCATGATTGTAAATTCCAACCAACAATAGATTATGGGTCCATACAACCATAATATTTAATCATTGTGGCCATAGAATATCAATAAACCCCACCCCACCCCCACCCCCACTAGGGTAGTATCCAAATCCATATCAAGAAAGATAACCTCAGACAAATTGTATTGGATATCAATAGTAGAAATAAGTGAAATGAACATATCTATATCCACATATCACCTCCACTTAAGCATATATCCTATAATACCCCAAGTCTATACGGGTGTTTAAAATTCAAGAAGAATTTGAACATTTGAGTTAGTGAATGATCCAAAATTTAAATAGATATTGAATTTGGAATTTAGAGGTAGGTAAAATATTTAAAGGTGTATTTTGGATAAGAAATGAGGCTCATGTGAACATCATAGGAAGTTTCAGGTGGTTGGGATGTAGTATCCTAAAACCACCAATTAGTTGTTGATAGGATACCAACTAGACCATGGGTTGGGTAGTTACCAACACCATTTATATGACAACCATTCTGCCAATGACTCAACACTAGTCGGTCATTGAGGCCATACCGGCTAGCTAGTTCACTTGTGGTGGATTTTTAAAGGGGGGGGGGTAGTCTGGTCATTTCAAAAACTAGACCCTCATGTTTTTGAGAAGAAAGGGGGTATAGGTGAGGTCCATTCATTCAAACCAACCCCTATCTTTCCTCTATTTATCCCCCTTCAAATGGGATGGTTTTCAAGGAATTTTGATGGTAATAAAAGGTATGTTCCTCCATTCCCTTCTCAATATTTCCATTGTATTATTTACCATCGGTTTTAGTTTGGTCTCAGGCTAGGTTTCATAGAAGATTCCACCATATCATGGTCCAATTTTCCTAATATTATTGGATTGTTGTTTTGATTATCATGGGGATTTCTCAGGATGATGCATGCATGTCATTTCTTAGGGATTCAATGAAGTGATGTCATATAAATGATTTATTTAAGGTTTTTCCTAAAATTTAAATTAAATTAAGTCTTGTATAAATGATGGTTTAGAGAAATTATTCTCATGATAGTGTTGAGGGAATGAAATAAAACTCTCATGTGTGTTTTGTTATGGTTTCAGTGTGACAAGACCACTGGTAATTGTTTCATCGAATATGCTGAATTGTGTAAATTTTGAATTAAATTATAAATTATTGAATTGAATATGTTTTTTTTAATTATTTAATTTTGATGTTATGGATTGGAATATATTATAAAGAGACACCATGGGCTTAGATGAAGAGTGGATAATCTTGGGAAGTAGTTTTTGGTCTAAATAATTAAATAGAAATGGATTCAAAAAAATGTAGGTGGTCCTTGATATTTTCTCTTATGGTCTATGCATGTTTTTTGTGGAATAGGATGTGCAACCGTGACACTATGGTTCTTGAATAATTTAAATGAATGAATATTTTTAATTAAATTTCTAAATAAATTGTTTAATTTAATTAAATAGGTAATGCATAATTGAAATGAGCAAGGTTCCATGGGCCATGACGGGCCCTTATGGACTATGTAGAATTAATAAACCACCAATATCCAAGGCACTAATTAAAGTGGTTCTCTTAATATTTTAACCCCACTATTGGGTGTGTTTAATATGAAATGTAATGCACTTGACTTAGAATTCATAGTATTAGGAACCCTTAGAGAAATCCAAGTAGATGTTAATGAAGAGCTAGGAGGGATGTCATAGGGATTTAGACAGGTGTGACATAATATAATACCTTAAGCCTTTGGTTTAGTAAGAAGGTAATGGAGAATTCTTCCCCCACTGAGAAATGGTGGAGTAGGTGATTTGAACATGGAGTGATGGAGGGATAGGTTGGGTATTTAGGTCAACCAAGAGTATTTGGAAAGGGGATGGGTGATGAGCAATATATCACAAGGACATCATCAAAAAAAATTTTAAACCAAATAAAAATAATTAATTAGTGGAATTGGGTTTGTAACACTATATAATTATATGATATAGTTCTCTAAAAGTTTTTTATTTGATATCTTGTGTTACATTCAACACATAATATAAAAAAATTAAGATATACTATTAAAATATTATTATTTAAAGTGATAGTTATCGCCTAGTTCTTAAATGGGTGGGTATGAATCAGAATGAATACATTTTGAATTATATATAAATAAAGGTACTAATCAATACAAATTTATTTATTAATTATTATCAAATAATCATTCAATGTTTAGTATAGTTATATTATTCTTAAAAAATACATTTCATTTAAAAATGTTTTTATTTATTTCTGTGAGAAATTATTATGTCTAATTGTTTTCACATTTGAAAAATGTATTTGATAAAATTAAATTAATTTTTAAAATCATAATATAAAATATATCATAGGTTAAATATTTTTTATTCTTCTGAAAAAATTGATTATCCAACAAACAGTTAAAAATACTAACTTTTATTAGAAACTATATTTTTGATTCAAGCATGTAAAAAATTACATTTTGTTCTGAAATGGTTCAAAATTAAAATTAGTTATGTTATAGTATTAATAATCCAATTATGTTCATTGGATTAGATTTTATGATTGAATTTGGTATAAAAAAATTTTTATACTTAAAAAGGCATTTTTATGAAAAATTGTTTATCATTGTATTTTGTGTTTTATCATAAATTAATTTCAACCACTTATAAATATTGATTCATGAAAAACGGATTATATATTTGGAATTAGGAGCTTTAAATTTGGTAAAATATGTTTTTTTTATTTATTTACAATATGAATTGTAACCATGATAAAAAGATTTCACCCTAGTAAGGGTAAAATGGGTAAAATAGGGTTAAAATATTGGGATAAGGCTTTAAAATTTATCTAACAATTGAATTTATCCTATTGGATCTGTTTATTTTAGAAATTTCCATCCAATACATTAATATATGGTCACTTAGTTCAATATTTATTTTATTATGACCTTTATATTAATTTAAGAAAATAATAAATACAAAATGTTACTCTCTTAAATTTAAAATCTCAAAAATTATCATAAGGATAAGAAGACAAAAAGTTCATTTATAAATTTTTATTTTAAAGATAAATAATTTTTTTATCATAATAATTTTTTTAAAATTTTTATTATTTAATAAATACCTTCAATTCTTACGCAATGCCGACACCATATTTATTCAATTATTAGAAAAATAAATAAATGATTTAATACTAAAAGTAATACAATTTAAGTGAATTATTCTGATACATGAATTTTTTAGATAAATATTATATATTAGGGATGTGTGAAAATATTATATTATAATTCCATATTTTTAATTGGTGTCTTTAAAGTCAAATTAAATGAATAGTTCCAAAATCGGCATTAATGATATTTTGTATTAAATAGTATTTTATTAAATGAATTAAAATACATAAAAATCTTATCTTTATATAATTTTATAGATTATGGTTGAAAATATCAACCAGGGTACATTAATAATTAATGTTTTCATTTATGGTTACATTATTATCCCTTTAAGATTGAAATAGTTGTTATCGTGGTTAAGATAAAAATGTTTAACAAAGTGGTTAATAAAAATGCTTAGGTTTATAATGAAACCAAAACCTATATGAATTTAAATGGATAATTTTATTTCATAACTAGAATATTTTTATTTGAATTAATTGTTTTTGAATCATTTGGATATAGAATGACTTTATTATATTTTAATATTTTATGAAATTCCATGTGTGTCATATCACTCCCTTATAAAAGGAAACACTTCTTTATCTTATTTACAACACTTTGATACTTTTCACTCAACCAAACCCTACTAAATTCCATTCCCAACTTCCATAGACACGTTATAGAGATTTTATTCTTCTCAAAAGGTCAACCCTATGATCCTTTAGTGGAGATCTAAAGGAGTTCTTTCAAATAAGAAGTAATCACCTTAACTGACCACTTTATTTTTATTCTCATTTACCTCATCTAAATATATGGTATTTATCATTAAATAATAAATTAAATATACTCAATATATTTAATTATTATTATTATTATTATTATACCACTATTATCTACCCTCTTTTCCATAAAATGGGAACTAAAATTATTGCTTGTTCATACATATGACTTATCGTCTCCACATTGCGATATAATTCATTTTTCATCATAATATTTCTTGGATGGTTATTATTATGGGTTTAATATTAATATAGTATATTTATGACATAATTATTCTTTAATAATTGTAATATCATATCTACCTTCTTACATTTCAATCCATTGGAAAATGATAACCTCACTTGTGCATATGTGTGGATTACCACCTCCATAAAGAGATGTGATTTTTTTTATTTTCTATTTAAATGGATGGTAATAATGATGTATTTGATGTATATATTATTTATATTATATAATAATTATTCTATAGTGGTGAATTATTATTTACCTTTCTTTTATTCCATTAATTGATATGTGAAAAAATTGTTCATGCATACGTATGACCTGTTGTCTCCATAAATAGTGTAATTCATTTTTATATCTCTAACTTTATAGATGAATATATATATATATATATATATATTGAATATATATAAAAATTATATCATTATTAAAAAAAAGTTATGATGGAACCAAGATCAAAGTACAAGGACCAAAACTACCAAACCAAAACATAAATACAAAATGAAGTAGTTATCACCCCGAACAGTGATTTTAATAAAGAATTATTAATAAATAGGACAAAAAAGGTTATAATTAAATCATATATGGTATGATATATATGATTAATTTTATTTTAATATATGTATAATAAATCTATATTTATTATACATGATTTTCAAACATGTACGAAGGAAGTTGGATATGAGGTAAAAGTTTTATGTTACAATATCATTATTTAACAGGATTATTTATGATTAAATTTCATATGATGAGATTTTATGATATAACTATCTATAATTTCATTAGTTTTTATCTCCTATGGTTATTTCAAGATATTACCATTTTTTATTTGATTTTCCTTACTAAAAGAATGTTTTTAAAGTAAATTAACTTTCTTTCTCTCTTCGGTCGAAAATCCTTTTTCTTTAATATACATTTTTCTTAGAATGTTTTCAAGAATATTTTAAATATTATATTATTATTATTTAAATACATTTTTACCCATGAATTAATTTTTATAAAATGGTTTAAAAGGAATCTTCTTTTAATTTTCTGAATGAGGTATATTTTGAATTTTTTACAAAAGTGTGTATGGAATGTTTTCTTTTAACTTATACAGCATGAACATAATTTCATGCTATCATGGAAAATAAATTATTTAAATATTAATTTTAATGTTTCCAAGGTAATTTTTAAATAAAACTTTTACTTAATTTTTTGGGAAATTTTTGAGATTTTAAATAAGTGGTTTCAAATGGAAAAGGGTATTTTCGTCAAGAAAAGTTCCAAGTAATCCTTTAAAAAAATAATTTATGATAAATTCCTTTTATCTTACTTATTATTTAATTGGAATAAGATACAATTATACCAACCTTATTCTTTCTTAGGATAGTTTATAATTATAATGGAAATATGTTTATGAAACACATTCTTTTCCATGGGTTATTCTATGATGAAATGTTTATGAACCTTATTTATTTTTCACAGGTTATGATACGATAAATGTTTTATAATCTTGTGGTATGAATATGAATGGTTTTAATTATGTTATGAGTGGTAATGAAACTATATGTCCCTCTAATTTATTGGGTCAATATGGATATCTCATGTAATAAACAGGACTGGAATATGAAGTAAACCCTAGTTCAGTGAGGGACTCTACCCACAATAATAGTCTTGGGAGTGAACCTTGGATACTATGATGATTTGGGGAGTGAACCAAATCCACTATGATATCAAAAGTAGTGATTCTTGACTATAAATAAAATTATTTTCTATGTTTATTTTTATTCAAAAAACTTTTTTCTTATGCCCATTTTATTCTATCATAGATCATGTTATTTGATTTCATTAGGTTTCATATCTTATGAACTGCCAAAATTTATTCTATAAATAATTATTATTATATGATATGTAGGTCATGGTTTTTCAAATGTTATGATCATGTTATTATATCTTTATACCCATTTTATCTTCATATCTCCCTTATTTCCCCTTACAGAGCATCTAAGCTCACCCTTTCATATTCTTCTTTTCCCAGGGTTTTAAAGAAAGGTAGTAAGTATGATATGTCTAAGAAGGGTGATAATTTTTAAGAACTTAGTGAGTGATAATATAGTTCACTTATGAAATATTTCATTATTTACCTATGTTTCCAATGATACTAGACCTATATGATTCTAGCATGGATCATTATATCATGTGATGAATATTTGTCTAATGAACAGTAAAATATATGTATATAATGTATGGGTCCCTATAATTTGTGTCAGAGTAAGGTTTAGTTACCTTTGGAAACTATGATGAGAAAAATTTAGTCATAACCCTAGTAATAAGTCTAAGTATAGGATAAAATCCTAAAATTTAGTTAATGATCATGGATGACATAATTTAAACCTATGAATTCATAGATTGAAAAAAGGTGTCTTTATTTAGACATATAATACATAATTTTTCATGATTATATGGTTTCCCACTATGATTATGGTTGTTCACACTATTATTTTTGGTTTTAGTCAATCATCGGAACCTGAATGAATCATGTTAATACAAAATATGATAGACAATGAAATTATTTTCTTCCAAATAACCCAAATGTTATGGGAGATATAATACAAAATCACATTGTTATACTTACACAGATTTCTAAAGATATGAATCATGTTTATATTACAATTTAATAAAGGAGAGAACAATGTTTTATTGATTCCTTTATAATGAAACACCCACATTTTCTTATTGTATCTTCTAATCTAGTAGTTGCTAGGAAATAGAGAACCACCACTAAAAATATAATTTCAATTATCTGAGGTCGTGAATATGAACAAGTTATTTTGTTCATTTATAATTTGGAAGGATAAGCACATGAATGTGTAATATTATCAAGAACACAACGAAATGGGAATAAATTATCTCCATTGAGTGGTATGAGTTTAAGATATTATTTTTCAATAAGTATTTTCCTTATATTATTCATATGGAACTGAAGAAGAAATTATTTATCCTAAAGAATAAGGATGATGAATCTGTTAGTGTCTATAATGATGATTTTTCAAGACTTGTGAGGTATGATTTTGGTATTATCATTGAAACATAAAGTAATATTGATCTATTTTTAATTGTCCTAAAACTAAATCTTCAAAGGGAATTATCCATAAGAGAATTCTGTAGCTATGAAGAAATCATTTGATGTGATATAAAGAGGGAAATGGATATTGGAGTTTCTAATCAATCTCATGGTTTTGATAAGAAACAAATATAATTAAAATTAAATTCTAAAAATTATGGAGAGAAGAAGATCATATATTCTTTGTTCTCAAAGTATGGAAAGAAATGTGGATGAAATTTTCTAAATGGAACTAGAGAATTCTTTAAGTATGGATGAAAGGTCATAAGGATATCAAATGTTATATTGATGGGAATGAGTTTCCCAATTATGGAGTAAAACTACCATATAATTTACCACTCACACTCTATTGTTTCAAATGTAAGGAATATAGGAGTTATTCTAACCAGTGCTCAACCCTAAAGGTTAATGATGATGATTGATTTTAGAAACCTTTTAAGCCCAAAGATAAAGGTAAATATCACATAATCACTATTTTTTATTAGGGTTGTGATAATAAATTGGTGAAAGGAGCACCTAGTATTCCCTCTAGAACTACTTTTGTCTTATATGATTCTTAACCTACCCACTTTTTTATAAATGAGGAATTTTCGAAGGGTATCACAGTACCACCTTAATGATTAGATGTTAAAATAGATGTGAAAATCCAAAATGTTATGATGATCGCATCACAATTATATGATTATTTTCTGATTAATGTTTTTTAATGTACTTACTATACATTTATTTATTCTCCCTCTAGTTGAATTTGATGTTATTTTCGGCATGGATTGGATTTCTTTAAAAGAACACATCAATTTTTGAGGAATAGAAGTCATGTTTGATATTACAAAATAAAATATGATCATATATTGGTTTGATGATAAATATAAACTTCCAATGGAAATTTCATCCATTATATGGGTCTAGATTCTAATTAAAAATTGTTTTTTATCTTAGATGGTTGGGGAGAAACTCAATTTCAAAGATATTCCTATATTCTGGCCGTTTTTTATGTCTTTTCATAAGAGTTTCCTACTCTTATACCGAGTCGTGAAGTTTAGTTCTCAATAGAACTAATACTTGTTGTTACACATATTTCAAATACTCAATATAGAATAACCCCAATAGAGTTGTAGGAATTGAAGAAGAAACTCTAAGTGAATCTTGAAAAGGATTTATTCAGCTAAGTGTGTCACCTTGGTGTGCACCTTTTTTTAGAAGAAATATGGATCAATGATAGAATTTATTAATTATTGGGAAATTAACAAAATTGAAATCTAGATTAAGTATCCACCTCATCATATTGATGACTTGTTTGATTAACTACATAAAATATACCAAGTGCGAATTTTTTTCCTTTATAAAGTTTTATTATTGGGTCATAAAATATCATGTGATGATTTATTATTGGATCATTCAAATAAATAATTTATTGTTTGATGATTTGTGAGAGATTTATCATGATTATATAATTCAATCACCAGGTTGACTTAGAAGGTATACAAGTATCTTTGGATAGGTTAATGTGAAAAAAATCAAGGAAATTAATAGAAGGTTAATGAGAACACATGTTCTTACAAAACCCTGTAGTGGAGAAGGTTTTTAAATCTATATTTATGAATTTAATAAGGTATTGGGATAAAACCTCATGAAAAATAAATGCTAATAGCATATGTCTCATTCCAATTGAAAACACTTGAGAAAAATAACCTGACTTGTGATTTGGAGCTGGCAGTGATAATTTTTACATTGAAGATATGGATGCAGTATCTTTGTAGTGAAAGGTGTGAAATATATACAATATATATATATATATATTAACTAAAAATATTTTACTATATACCTGAAAAGATGGTTAGAGCTGATTAAAGATTAAGACTGCTCAATACATTACTACCCTGGGAAGGTGAACAAGGTGGCATACACTCTGATTCTAAAGTATTTTACTGGATAATCTATTATAAGGATAAAAAAGATTTGATATTTATATATTTTCAAAGTATTAATATATAAATCATGAATAAATGGTAGAAATATTAACTTTCTAAAATGAGTGTTCAATTATCTATCCATATAAAGATCAAAGAGGTGTAGAAGGATGATTTTGAACTGTAGAAGAAGGTAAAAAATGTTCTCAAGTTAATCCTTGATTATGGTATAATGATAAGGTTATGGAATAGTTTATTTATTATATCCATACTTTATTTGAATAAATAATTTTTGGATGAGGTTCAGAGTTCATCATGCTCTATTCATCATATAACTATGTAGATGTATACAGATATGAAGGAGGATTTATGGTGGGATAGTTTGAAGAGACATATTATAGAGTATGTATCTTGGTGCATGGTATGTCAGAAAGTTAAGGATGAGAGATATAATCCTAAGGGGATGTACAATAATTAAACATACCATAATGGAAATGCAACATCACTATGGATTTTGTTGTCAGACTCCCTAAAACATCTAAGGGATATAATGCTATTTGGGTTGTAGTTTATTGTCCTACAAATTTATCACAATTTATTACTATCAGATAATATTTTTCTCCTAATTATCTTACCAAAATTTATATCAATTAAGTTTTAAGGTTTCATGCCGTACCACATTCTTCTATTATTGATTGGGATCCAATGTTTTCCTAGAAGTTATATTAAATTCTTCAGCAAGATGTTGATATAGAGTTGAGTTTCAGTAAATATTATCATCCTTATACATATGGTCAATATAATAGAAGTATTAAAACCTTATAATATATGCTGATATCTTTTTCCATGGATTTCAAAGTTGTTTGGGATCAATACCTTCCTACAGTATAGTTTTCTTACAAAAATATCTTTCACTCGAGCATTTAGATGGATCCTTATGAATCCATTTATAGAATGAATTATACAAATACAATTTTATAGGATGAAGTTGGATAAATAAATCCATTGGGACTTGAGATATCATAGAAAATTCTAGAGACATTTAGAGACATTCGATATACAGTTAAGTTAGCTCAGAGTCGATAGAGTAGTTATGCTGAAAATAATTAGTGAGATCTAGAGTTCAAAGTTGGTGAGAAGGTATTTCTATAAATTTCTCTATTGAATAAGATTATGATATTCCAAAATAATTTAAATCAAGGCCCTATGTATATTTCCACCTTTGAGATTCTTGATCAAGTAGGTATGGAAACTTATCTCTTGGTGCATTCATCGAACCTCTCTCTAGTTCACAGCGTGTTTCATATATCTCTACTAAAAAAGTACATACCTAATACTTCACATGTAATGAACTCATATGATATTACACTAGATCATGATCTTTCCAATGTAGATTAACAAGTAGAAATCTTGGATCATATAGATAAATTGATATGGAACGTTACTACTCACCTGGATAAAGTTCACTTGATAAATCAGAAATTTAAAGAAACTCCTTGGGACCTTGAGGATGTAATGAAAAAATGATATCCTTGTTTATTTTTATCATATTAACAAAAAATTTAGATTATATATGTGACATAATATGTTATAGAGGGGTGTGAATATACAATAATAAAATTCTAAATAGTTTTATTAATTATTTAAATTAATTATCAAAATTATTTAATCAAGATAATTAACAGAGGAATAAAATAAATAACACAATGATGTTTTTATAGTAGTTATTTAAAAATTTAACCTAGTGTACTCTTATACATCTCTAATCAATGAGTGATACATTATGATTTAATATTACTTTTTAAGGGGATCCATAACTCAATTTCAAACTACTTTTTCAAGTGGAAAAATAACAAGGAACCTAACTTTTGTATGGGGAGTCACAACCCAATTACAACCTGAACTATTGATTCTAAGAGCCACAACTCAAATGATACGGAATTTAGAATCTGGGAGTCACAACTCAATTATATAAAATTATATTTTATATAATATAATAATAAGAAATTAAAATAATGTGAGGTATGGGAATAAGTGTTACCGACTCATGTAACCAGAAATAATTAGAGAGCAGAAGAATAAAACACAGTTATTGATTCTTAAGTATATGATCAGCTTGATTGTCTCATAAAGGTAGTAAATTAATTCTTGAAAGTTTTTTTATCCCTTTATAGATCATCAATTTTTAGTGAGAAATTTTCCATACAGATGGAATGTATATTACTTTAATAGTATTAACATAGCCACACTCTTTGTACTTTATTTCATTAAAATATGAGATCTCTTGTCGAAGAGGTATTATATTAGAATTATTTCAATTATGCACTTCAATAAAGTATTAAATCTCGATACCATTTAAAAAATTAAACTCAACATAGTTCATTAGTCCTTAATAAATTTTAAATTCAAACAGAATAATACTAGATTATCAGAGAGAGAGAAATAGAAAAGAATATTACCATTACATAATAATTTCTCAACTAATGAAAAAAATTTAAATAATAATGATTAATTCATACCAATTTTAAATCATCAATTAAATACTTTAAAAGATATTTGTAATAATATTACAATTAAATATCTCATGAAAATATAAAATTTTCAATTTTAAATATGAAATTTTAAACCATTTTGATTAAAACATGCAGTAAATATGTCGAGAATATAAAAAACTAATAACACTAAATTAAATATATTTAAAAAATGTTTTAATGGGTTTAATATAAACTCATATTTATTTATTAACAATAAAATCAACGAAAAAAATAAAAAATAATAAAACTATTTTTTGAGTTTTAAGTTGTACGTTTCATGCATGAAAATAAAACCCCCTTTGATCCTTATAAAAACATGTTTTAAATGATAGGAAACACTTCATAAAGGTTCTATATAATTAATATGAAGTTATAAAGTAATTAAAAAAATTTAAATATATTAAATTAACACGATGAAAATAGATATATTAAACAAATCATAAAATAGATCATTTTTTCATATTTTAGATAAATTAATATAATTTCATTAAATTGCATAGCTAAATTCAAATTTATGAATTTCATAGAATCATTTTTGTCAACATAATATAATTGATCACATAGTTTAATCAAAATAACCAAATTATAATATCTATATCACATAAATCATTCATCACATAGTTGATTCATCTAATGGATTAATGTAAGAAAAATCATCACGTTGGCTATTAATATATGGGAAATACTAAAAATTGAAAAATAATTAACTTTTCAATTTTATGGCCTTAAATTAACCTTGTTAAAGAAAAAAATATATTTGGGTACTTATGAATTATATTTATAAAATTTAATTATATTTCCTAATAATCAAGAATCGTCTTAATACGATTTCTAAAACTCAATTTATGATTAAAAACAATAGTAAAATAGTTTTAAAAATGAAAAAAATAGAATGAAACTATAAAGTAACTTCTATACTAATTTCACTAAATATAGATAGATTTGTCATTTTTTGTATTATAATTAAATATATATAATTTTCTTATCTTTCTAACAAAAATCACTCAATTTAGAGTTTTGTAGTTCAAGTTATGGTTGAAATATAGTGGGTAAATAAATCTTAAAAATAGGATACATGGATTTCAAAACAGGTATGTGGATTTCAAAATGGTTATTTGGTTCACAAATCGTCTATTTTATTATTATTTGGATGTTTTTGAATAGTATATTTGATTTATGGTAAAATTAGAAATTATGTATGAATGATATTTTAAGGTCCCAAATGACTTATTTAGCCTAGTAACTCAAAATAAAACTTGTAGAACATGTTATAACCAATGAAAACATGAAATATAAAGATAAATTAAACAAATAATAAATTTATACGATTAGGATTAGTTATACATCAATCAATAAAAATTTAAAAAATATAAGAAATATAATAAGACAAAAAAAAATAATTTAACACAATTAAAAATTCAAAAGTATGATAATGTTAAGAAATAATGGGAGGATTTGTAATCAAACAAAACAAAAATGAATTCAAGCACATGAATAAACAATCTATCCATTTTTATTTGATTACAAAATTGAACATCAATAACAAAAACATTATCCACTTTTTTATGTAAAAAAATAAAACTTTTTAAAATACATAAAAAATATCCACTATAAACTTATTCACTTTTAAAACATATAATTAAATGCAGTGAGAAGAAGTTCTTAAAGGTTTTTTGAGAAAAATAATGAGAAATATTTTACCTAACTAATATTTTATGATAACTAAAAGTTTAAATAGTAAATTAACATCATCTATGAAGTATGATAAGTTTTAAAATATTTATATAATAAAAAAATTATGTACAGAAATGAACAGTAGTAATTTGAAAATAGATTCTATGTTTTATAGATTTCATATAAACCTAAAATTTTCAGCATATATATACATTCAAACTCCACCTAAACACATAAAAACATAAAAATATTAATATTAAAACATTCCAAGATAAAATTTATTTTTTTTAAATTGAGAAATTTGTAAAGGCTTAGTAATGATATCTGCAAGTTAATTTACAGTAGGGATAAACTCTAAAACAAAATCTCCATTATTCATGTGAACTCTAATAAAATAAAATCTAACATCGGTATGTTTTGATCTATAATATTGTGAAGGATTCTAAGAAATCTAAATTTTAGATGTATTATCAAAATAAAGAGTAAATTTATGAATTTAAATACCAAAATCACATAATTTTTTTTAATTCAAAAACTTTGAGCACAAAAACTAGCTACGGAGATATACTCAACTTCGATAGAAGATAGAGAAATAGATAACTACTTCTTAGAAGACTGTAAAATTAAATTTTTTCCAAAAAACTGAAACCTACTAATTTTCTATTTCTATCAATTATATAGCCTCTAAAATCATATCCATGATATAATATTAAATCAAAACTATTAAACTTAGGATAAAACAAACCAAAGCTAATAGTTCATTTTTATATCTTATTATTCTTTTCACAACTTTAATGTGATTCACTTTAGGATCATCATGAAATATTTTATATAATAAAACACTAAACATGATATCGGGACAAGATATAGTTAAATAATGTAGGCTACCTATCATGGACCTATAAATTTCAATATCAACTAATTTACGAGATGCATCAATATATAATTTACAATTATTACGGATATGAGTTTCATATATTTACAAGACTCAAGACCAAAACTTGTAACCAAATCTATATCATACATAGATTGAATAAGAAATATCCCATATTTGCCTTGGGAAATTTTAAGTCCTATAAAGAAATTTAATTCTTTTATTAAGATCATTTAAAACATAGGTTCCATTAAACATTAAAATCCTTAAAAACCAGTTCACTAGAGGATCCAAATACTATAACATCAACATAAATTTTCAAAATTTGAATATCATTAGAAATTATTTTAATAAAAAGTATAGGATCAACATTGCATTTCTTAAAACTAATATTCAATAGAAATAAATAAATCCTTTCATATCAATCATGAGGTTCTTATTTGATACCAAGCAATGATTTAAATAAATTAAAAATATGATGATGAAGTTTTTCATTTTTAAAATTAGGGGGTTTAGAAATATAAACATTTTTAGATATAAAACCACTTAATAAATCAATCTTAACATTCATTTTAAATAACTTAAAACCTTGAAAACAATATAAATCATACGAGATTATAATAGAATCTAATATAGAAATAAGTTCAAATGAATCCTAAAAGTATATACCTTCTTCTTGAGAGTGTCCTTAGGAAACAAGGTAGGATTTATTTTTGACAATCTGTCTAGATTCATCTAATTTGTTTCCAAAGATCCATTTATTCTAGATTACCTCTTTATCCTCAGGTAATTAAACTAAACAAAAAACCCATATTTCAAATAAATTTAGTGTTCTCATATTTAATAGTTATAATCCAATTTGGATCATTTAAAGCATCAGTGAGATTATTAGTAACATGATCAGAAACAAAAGTAATGTCAGAAAAGAAGTTTGAAATATATCTTATTCTTTTCATACCTTAACCAACATTAACCCTCACATTTTCAATGGGATGATATTTATGAATCCTCCATAATCTAGGATTATATTTAGAATCATTTTACTCTCCCTCAATAAATATATTATCTAGATATTTTTCTTCACCAAAATTTAAATCCCTAAAACCATCTTCAATATTTTCCAAAACAGATTTCTAAATATCACAAGATTCATAAAACATTATATGTACTAATTCTTCAATAGTTTTTGTATTATTATTATAATATCTATAATATTAATTATCATAAGAATAACCAAGAAATATACCTTATAAACTTTTATCATCAAAATTATCGAAATTATATTTCTTATTCAATATAAACATTTTGCAAAGAAAATATTATAACAAATAACCTTTGGTTTTATAATAATTAACCAATTCATAAAAAGTTTTCTATAAAAAATATTCTAAAATAAAATCTATTCAAAACATATCAAGCGGTATTAATTTATTCAAACCAAAATAATTTTGGTAAACTGTATATTTTATGAATTGTTCAATCCATTTATTTAATAGTTCTATTTTTCTTTTTTATAACAACATACTTTTTTGGTGTTCTGGGAGAATAAAAATTATGAAAATAGCTATTTTCTTCACAATTTTTTTTCAAAATTAAAAGTAATAAATTGACCTACATTATCACTTCTAATAGAAACTATTAAACAACATTTCATATTTTCAACTAGCTTACAAAAATCAATAAATCTAGCTATGGATTCAAACTTATGTGACATAGAATAAACCCATGTAAATATACTTAAATCATCAATAATAAAAAAATCATATTTACTTCCTCTTAAATTAGTAGTTTTCATTAGACCAAATAAATCATGATGAAATAATTTAATAGGTAGAGAAGTAGAAACATGATTGATATATTTAAAAGATACATTGGTTTTATTACATTTTAATCATTAATCACAAACAAAATCTTTACATAACTTCATCTTGGGTAAATCTAGAACATGTACATGCTTGGATAAAATGTGTATCATTCGAAAATGAGCATGACTAAGCCTTTTGTTCGAGATAACACCATATGTTTCTATAAAATTATGATACTTAAAATTTTTATTAGATAAATTAGATGTATTAATATTATAAATATTATCTTTTCTATTAGTATAAATAAAACATTTTCATTTAAAAAAACCATTAATTATCTTAAAATTTAACAGACATAGCATCAACACAGAATTTTGAAATGATAATTATATTATTTTTCAAAACTTAAATGTATAAAACATTAAAAATTAAAATATTATTATAGATACCTACATCAAAAAATCTTATAACCTTTCCTTTAGAGTTATCTAACAAAGTGATAGATCCTCCATTATATTTGTTGTAAGAGAGGAAATCTAATAGGTCACCAGTCATGGGACGGTATTATCCATTTTCCATAAACTATGTTTTGTTCTTGATACATCCAAGTAATTTTTTCTTCAAAAATATTAACATTTTTTGGAAATCATGTTATCCTGGATCCTACAGGCTTTGCAATATAATTATTAATTACCCAAATAGATTAAATTTTTTTATTTATATATAATATTGAAGATAAATTGTTGGAAATAAAATTATTGGTATAATCAAGAGAATGAGGATATCTAAGAAAACATTAATTAGCATAATTCCTATGCATAAAACATTTTAAACATGTAACATAATAAAATTTTACATAAGAACGTTTAATAAAAGTCATCTTGTATAATTTAGGAATCTGTGAGTTATAAAAAAACCAATTTTTTGTATATTCAGTTTCATCATAGCTACCATATTTTCATATTTTTATTTTACTTATAAAAAATTAGATTACACTTATTTTAAGATTATAACTTCTTTTCTAAGATTATCATTTTCCTTCTGAACAGACACAAAATCATCATAGATCTTACCTTTAGAACATGAAGAAGAATTTATTATTTATTACATTGGAGCATCATTCTCCTTATTTAATTTATTGATATCCTTTATAAGACAACTATTTTATTATTTTAATTATTTATATAATTCATTAAATATTAAAAAATCAATATATTTTCATTTTATTCAAACAACTCATCAAAGCTATAAACATAACTGTCCTATTAGAATCTATAATCAGAATCATTACTAACAACATATGTATTTTTCAACATAAAACATAGGTTGGATTATTCATTTTAATTTCTTGGTTCATTATATAAATCACATTCTTTAGTAGAAATCCATCCAGTGTGATAATCACATTTCAATTCCTTTTTATATTTCTTATTTCTACCATCTTACTTTATCTTGGGGAAATAGGGTTTGATATGTCCTTTATTTTTATATTCATAAAAAATTACTTCTATACCAAATATTGAATCATTGTTTTCTTTTTTATCATTCTAATAATCTTTACATGATCACTTATTGAAAATTTTCATTCACTTCATCTAATTATAAATACCTTTGCTTATATTCACAATATATCTATTTTCACTTTCTTGTGCCTTAGATTCAGAATATTTAGAAATAAAATTTATATATAATGTGAAATAAATATATTTCATCCATTAATTACCTTATTACAGGATATTCTTGAACTCAATTTCATATTTAAGAAGTGATCTGATGAGTTCATCTAATGTGTATTCTTTGAAATTCTTTTTTTCTTCAATCACAACCTTCTTTTGAGGAAACTTTTTAGGTAGATATCTCAAGACTCTTTAAACAAGTACGAGGTTATACAAAGCTTATCCAAGGTAATTAATTCCATTCATAATTCTTGTGATTCATTGTAATATTTTTTTAAACTTTCATATTCACCACTGTTGATGTTTTGGTAGTTAGATCAAAGCATTCACAGTTTGGTTATAATCATCTTGTTTGATCCAATATGAGAAACTTATAAAATAAAACATATTTCATGATTTGAATTACATGAAGACACATGAATGAAACCACATATGTTAATATCATAATATAAAATATATAAAACTTTGTAATTTAAAACATATTTTATAGAATTGTTTCTAGTAAGTGTATTTAGGTCAGCTTTTGGTAGTTGGTATGATTTTTCCATGATGGACCATGGTTCAATGTTTATCTGTATGAGGTATGCCTCTATTCTAGATCACCAGTACCAATAATTTTTTCCATCAAATTAATGTGGTTATTGAGGAATCCATCCATCATTTTCATTTATTCCTATAATCTTATAGATATTTTCCTTTGACTGTGAGGTCTAGGAATAGGTTATCACAATAAAATATAGACAACGGACTCTAAACTAAAAATCTACAAAAGTTGAAACCTTTGATACCAATTTTTAGGTCATATAGGAGACAACATATGGTCTATATGGGGGATATACAAAAATAAAATTTTAAATAGATATATTAGTTATTTTAATTAATTATCAAGGTTAGTTAATCAAGATAATTAGCATCAAAATAATAGAAAGACTGCAAAGATGTTTTTATAGTTTTTTGGTCCAAATTGGACCAATTATACTCTCATACCTCTATACTCAGTGATAGAAAAATTTTAAATTAATTTTATTTTTTACAGGGAATCATAACACAATTAAAAACTATTTATTATCATGAAAGAAAAACAATACACCTAACTTTTATATGGGGTGTCACAACCTAATTATAGCCTTAACATTAGATACAGAGAGTCCCAACACAAACAGTCCTGAATTTATAATATTAGAGTCACAAACCAAAGATAGAAAATTATTTTGTATGTAAAATCATAAAGAGAAAGGGAAATCATTTGAGAGATGAGAGAAATGTTACAGACATAATTAACTAGATTGAAATAGATAGGAGAAGAATAAAACATATGTACTAGTTCTTATGTTTTTAATCAGCTTGATAATCTCGTCATGGTAGTAAAAGAATTCATATAATTTTTTTCATCCCTAGAGATGCCATACATTAGTAGTGATAAATGTTATTTATAGGCTGAATGTACAACACTTTCATATTATCAACACTGCCACACTCTTCTAACTTTATTACATAAAAATATGAAATATCACATGAATGATGTTTCATATGAGAATTATTTCACTGGAGAAATTATATAGAGTAGAAAATCACAATGAACTTTTAGAAAAATATCCCAAAACAATTGTGTAGCTGTTAGAAAATTTAAAATTCAAATAGAATAATACAACATTATTAGAGAGATAAAAAATGAATATTATTGTTGCATAATAATCACTCAACCCATGACTGAAATTTGAAACAATAAATACTGATTACAAAAAATTTAAATAATCCATTAAATAATTTAAATGGTCTCTGAAATAATAATTTAATTATATAACCCATGAAAATACCATGTTTAAAATTTTAAATACAAAATTGAAAAACATTCCATTTAAAACAAACTGAAAATATACAGAGGATACGAAAAACTAATAAAACTAAATTAAACGAGTTAAAAAGTGTTTGAATGAATTTAATATCAAAAAATATTTATTTTGAAAATAAAAAATTGAATAAAACAACATAAAATAATAAGATTTGTTTTTTTGACTTTTGAGCTGTATGTTTCATGCCTGAAAATAGAACATCCAATGATCTTCATAAATACATTTTTAAAATAATGGGAAACACTTCACATAGGTTTCACATAATTAATATGAATTTAAAATGTTTTTATAAAAATTTAAATATATTAAATGAACATTCACTAAATAGATAAATGAAACAAATCATAAAATAGAATGTTTTTCCAGATTTTAAAAAAAAACCTATAGAGCTTCACTGAATGGCGTATCCAAATCCACATAAGTGAATTTCATTTAATAGTTTTTATCTATGTAAGATAATTAACCATGTATGTGTATTGATGTAACCAGATTTATATAGTTGATTAATGTATTGGATTCATCATATAGGCCATTCACATATGGGATTCATGTAGGTGATTTAAATAAGGGAATTCCTAAAAACTAAAAAAAGATTTACTTTTCAAAATTAAGACCTAAAAAAACCTTGTTAAAATAAGAATAAACCTTGGGTAATTTTATATTATATTTATAAAATTTAATTTTCTTTCAAAATAATCAATAATAACCTTAATAATATTTCTAAAACGCATGTTATGACTAAAGACAGTAGTAAAATAGTTCGAAAAAATAGTATAAATCAGACTAAAAATATACAGTATCTTCTAGAAAAAATTAAGAAGAGATAAATACATTCATCATTTTATGTAATCTAATGAAATTTATATAATCTCTTTATATTTACAATAAAAAATGGATCACCTAATTTAGAGTTCTTTAGCACAAGTTATTTTCAAAATACATAGGGTAGCCGAATCTAGAAGATCAGTTATATGGATTTCAAAATGACTACGTGGTTCACAAATCGAGTACATGGGTTGTTATTTATATATATGGTGTGTAGTATATTTTTTCTATTGTAATAGTTCAAAACATTTCTAAATTATATTTAAAGTTCCCACATGAATTATTTACCCTAGTAACTGAAAATAAAACTTGTAAAACATGTTATCACCAATCAAAACATGAAATATAAAGATAAACAAAGAAAGGAATAAAATGATATGATCAAAATTATGTATACATTAAAAAATATAAAATTAAACTATAAAATATATATAATAATGTAGAAAAATGTAATTGAACAAAATTAATAATGTAAAAGTGTGATAACATTAAGCAAGCGTGAGAGGAGTTGTAATCAACCAAAAAAAATATTTGCAAGAACATGCACAAAACTTTCAAGGGAAAAATTATTTTAAGGGGGAGAATGTAAAACCTATATATTTTATGATGTAGCATTAGAAGTTAGTTTTGTTCTTTTATATCTTGTATTACAAGAAATGTCGAATTTAAACGAATTGTGATATGTTATTAGAATATTGTTATTTAATGTGATAGTTATTGCCTAGCCATTAAATTGGTAGGTATGAATAAGAATAACCACATAATGAATTATATATATATAAATGTCCTACCCAATAAAAATGTATTGATTAATTATTAAAAATAATCATTCAATTTTTAGTAAATTAATAAGATGCTTAAAACACATTTCTCTCAAAAATGATTTTTATTACCTTTTGTGACAAAATATTATATTTTTTTTTTACAATTTTATAAAATGTATTTAATAAAATTAACATAGTTTTCTATATAATAATATCAGAATTATCTTAGAATAATAATTTGGATTTTTTTGAAAAGATTGATTTTTCTGTGAATAGTGAAAAATACTAATTTTTATTGAAACCCATATTTTTAATTCATGAATGTAAAAATTTCAATGTTGTTTGAAAATAGTTTAAAAGTAAAATTAGTTATACTATATAATGAAAATTATAATTAACTTAATTTTAATCAATTTTATGGTTGAATTTGGTATAAAAACATTTTTATACTTAAAAATGATTTTTATAAAAAACGGTTTATCATTGCATTTTGTGTTTTTATTTTAAATTAATTTATACCACTTATAGAGATTTAATATTGAAAAATGGATTCCATATTTTTAATATGTATGTTCATTATTGATAAATAGGCCGCTTTTTTTTAATATGTATAGTACCCATAATAAAATGGTGTCACCCCAATATGGACAAGAAAGGTAAAATATGGTTAAAACATTAGGATAATGCTTTAAAATGTATCTAAAAAATTTCTTTATCCCATTATATGAGTGGAGTTAAATCCTTTCCATGTAATTATCTAACATATGGTCACTTTTTTCCATATTTTAATGATTACGAACTTTATAATAATTTATGAAACAAATAAATATAAAATTTCTATCTCTAAACTCTAATATCTCTAAACTTTTTACATAACGATGAAAAAAGAAAATTTTCAGTTATATATTTTTATTTGAAATATAAATATTTTTTTAAAATATTAATTTATTTCTTATTTTTATTAATTTATTAATTACCTTAAATTTCTACACAACGTCGGTAGAGAATGAATTAAATTAACAGAAGAATAAAATAAATGATATTAAAAATATTGAAAGTAATAAAATTTAAGTGAATTATTATGTTACATGAATTTTGTAGATAAATATGACATACAGGAGATGTTTTAAAATATTATATTCTAATATCATATTTTTCGTTGTGTCTTTAAAGTCAAATTAAATGAATAGGTCCAAAATTCACATTAATAATACTTTATAGTAAATAAAATAATATTAAATGATTTAAAATTCTTAAAAACATTATCTTATTTCAAGTAAGTTTAATTTGTTTTAAAATATAATCCATTTTCAATTTATGAGTCACTTTTCCATTTATGGTAACTTTATTAACTAATTAAAATTGAAATAGTAGTTACCATAATTAGTGCAAAAATAGTTAACAAAGGGGTTAATAAAAAAATAAGGTTTATAATGACACCAGAACCTATATAAACTTCATTACATGATTTTATTTATACCTTATACTCTTTTTTACTTTAATTAATGTTCATTTGGAATCATTTTTCTTGGTAATTAATTTATTATATTTTAATATTTTATTAAATTTGAAGTGTGTCTTCTCCCACCCTTATAAATGGACACTACTCATTTCTATTATTTACAAAACTAAGAGACTTCTATCTTGACCAAAACCAACCAAAATACCTTATAAACTTCCCTATACACATTATATAGATTCTTTTATTCCTAAAATACCAACCCTGTGATCCATAAGAGGAGATCTAAAGGAGTTCTTTTAAAGAAGAGGTAATCTCCTAAACTAATCACTTTCTTTTTACTTATTATTTTACCAACAATAAATCCATGGTATTTATCATAAAATAACAAATTAAATATACTAAATATGTTTAAATTTTATTATGGTTATTAAACTACAATTATCCACCCTCTATACCATCAAATTGGAAGTGGTGGTATCGCTCATGCGTACATGTGGCTTACCATCTCCACAAAGCGATACAATTCATTTTCCATTACCATATTTCATTGATAGATATTATTATGGATTTAATACTTATATATGATATATATGACATAATTATTCCTCTTTAATTATAATATCATATCTAACTTCTCACCTTTCAATTCTTTGAAAAACGATAACCTCCCTTGTGTATACATGTGGACTACCACCTCCACGAAGTGATGTGATTTTTTTTTCATTTATTCTTTACATGGATGGTAATAAGGATATATTTGATGTATAAATATGATTTATATGATATAATAATGATTCTATAAATATGAATTATTATTTAAATTTTTTCCATTCCATCTTTCAAAAAGTGAAAACAATAGGTATTCCTCCTTATAGGGAACTTAAACAAATACTTAAGAAAACTATGTCAAATTCTAGAAAAGATTGGTCTCTTAAATTGAATGAAGCTTTATGGGCTTATAGAACTACTTTCAAGACCCCAATAGGTATGCCTCCTTATAGTTTGTTGTTTGGAAAATGTTGTCATCTACCTGTGGAGTTGCAACACAAGTCTTATTGGGAATTTAAGGATCTAAAATTTTATTTTAAGAGTGCGGGTGAGAGGAGTTTACTTGATTTGAGTGAACTTGATTAGATTATGAGAGAGAGTTATGATAATTCAAGGATTTATAAGGAGAGGACTAAAATCATTCATGATTATATCATTCAAAACAAAGAATTCAAACCTAGACAGAAGGTCCTTCTTTTTAATTCTAAACTTAAAATCTTTCCCGGAAAGCTTACATCCAAGTGGTCTGGACCTTTTACTGTAGTGATAGTGCTTAAAAATGGAGCATTAGAAATTGTAGGTGAGGAAAATAAACCCATGTTAATCAATGGGAAGAGGTTGAAATTTTATTTTGAGGGACAGCCATAGGGCTTGGCTACCTTCACAGTGCTTGAATACTGTTCTTGAATAAAGTATGGCTGGGGAATTTAAAATCTAACGCTGCATGGGAGGAAACCCATGGTTCTTTTTGTCTTTATGTTGTTTCTTTTTAACCTTGAATAAAATGCTGCTTCTATGCTCTGTTTTTGTGAAATACGCGTTACTATGTGTTCTTTGTTTCCTAGTTTTGTTTTCGGATGCTGCTGCTTCTTTCAATAAAGGAGTGGAATTTTCATGATCATTTTTAGACAAGAAATTAGTCAGGGAAGTATCTTTCTGTTAATTTTAATTTCATTATTCTGTACCTCAATGCTTTATAAAAAAATATGTTGCATGTCTTTCATTAAAAAATTCTGCTCTATATGTCGTGGCATTAAAATAAATTCTGCTTACTTACTAAATTCTATTGCATGTTTGTTGCCACTAAAAAAGTCTATTTTTATTAAAAAAATATACACTTTCTTGTTGCTATAAACTGAAATTCATTGTTTAAAACCCATTCACTGCTTGAAATTTAGTGTAGGGGGGTAAATTCTTGCTGGTAGTTGTGTTTTTATTGGAAATCATTAGTCTATAGTGTGTTTATCTTGCATATTTTTGCTATATTGAACATCCATTTGAATCATACTTTGTTAAAATTATTTTCCCTAATTAATTGTGCACCCACACCTTATATGATACTTTTGAGCTATATTGAAAATCTTTGTCACCGGACATAAATGTTAATGCATATACTTGCTAATGAAATTTCTGTAAATTATTCATTGTGGAAAACAATATTGATGTACTTCATTGAGATCCTTTATATATCTCATAAATCTACTTAATTGAAAATCTGTTTTGAACCTTAATTGATTAATTGTTCTTCTCCATATTTAGAAGTCAACTTTGGGGAAAAAGTTGGGTTTTAAGTGTCGGGGAGGGGGTCAATTATTAACTATGATAAACTATTCTTAATTGAGAGCTCATCAATTCCCACTGTAACTTAAATATTTTTGTTAAAAATTGTTTAATTTCTTTTCAGAATTCTTTCATAGTTTTAGGTTGTAAACTCTTTTCCAAATGGTTTTTTCCTATGGAAAATGTTTCTTTGGTAGTTAAGTTGTGCATTGAGTCTAAAATTAATGATAATGGATGATTACTAATTGATATCTACTTAGTGGTTTAATGGAAATCTTGGTTTAAGGACTATTTTTGAAAAATGATTTGGGTTACATGTTTGTGGAGTTATGATCATAACCCTTGGAACTGGAAGTTTGATTCTGATTATAGGGGACCCATTAATCTTTTATTTATTAAAAGTAATCATCATAATGAGTCAAATGAAATGATTTTTATATAAAACTTTTGGAACCGGAGTAGTGTGGGAATCTGGGATCCCACAGTGAGTCTCTGAGACCCTAGATGCTGGGTGCATTTCTGTTAAATTTAAGCCCTATATTCACCTTGAATAAGTTCATTGAAAATTGCTTAGCACAATGATACAAGGCTTGGGAAAAATAAATAATGGGTCTAGGGTCAAAAATGAGTTCATTAGGGTGAGGGGAATGATGAATTCCATATGAAGAAGGGGATAATTGGTTTATATGGGATTCATTTAGGTTGTATCATTGAGGTGATTCAAAAAAAAATTATATTTATTTTAGGACCCTAGGTGAAAAATTCAAATTATAAAGTTCCTATTGCTATGTTCTTAATTCCACATAAATTTTACTTTTTGTCACTCTCAAACTTTGGACTTGAGCCTGGATTGAAGTTAGTCACTAAGTTGTATCACATATGAGGCATGACATCTTCTTTGATGGATGGTCTTTGTTTTCTTAATTACCCTTGAGAATTTTTTTCTAGGAAAGACTTGTTTTGAAGATATCTTTTCAAAAAGCCTAATTCAACTTTCACTCCTCTGTTTTAAAAGTGTTCTTTTTAAGCAAATAATAAACACTTTAATGTTTTTTCAAAGATCATAAGACATGGGATTGTTTGATGAAAAACAATTCTTAAGTGTGGGTGAATTTTATGTGGCTCTATTTTTACATAGTTTTGCGACACCTTTTATTTAATTTTTATCAATTTAATTACTTATTTTTGACACTTTTTAATAAATAATTGCACTCTTGTATTTTTATCACTACATCTTTTAATTAATCATTTTTTATAATTAAATACATGTTTTAGTCTTTTTGCTTAGTCATTATAATTATTCTAATTATATTAAATTACTTTTTAGTATACTAATATTAATCTTCTCACCCTTTTAATAACTTGAAATTAATAATAAATAATCATTTAATTTTTTTATTGGTGTTTTAATGAATTTAGAATTTTTTTTAATATTCTTTCCTTTAATTAAGATTTATTAGAATAAATTAACTTTGTTAAATTTTATTTTTAACCATCTTTCTTAATAAATAAGTTAACAATTTAAGTTAATGTTTAATAAAATAATGTGTTTTTAATTTTATGTTTTCATTTTTTTCAATTAATTATTTAACTTTCTTATTTAATATCTTTAGTTAATCTTAATTATTTTAATTTTATGTCTGCAGATATTTATTTGTATGTGTTTGGATTTTATTTATATATCTAATAAATTAATCTTAATTTTTATATTCTTAGTTAATAATTAAGTTATTGTTATTTCTAGTTTGTTAAATAATTTAGTTAGTTTTTAGTTACAGTTAATTATTTAATCTTAGACAACATAGTTAAATTCTCTTTTGTGTTAATTAATTAGTGTTTGTTCATTTTATTATTTTTTATAAATTAATTTTTATTTTTAACATTTTTATTTTGTATTATCGGTGAGTGACGCACCGATGTTGCATCACTCTGATTCTTTGTCTCGTCAATCTTTTGTCACATCGAAGTTTTTTATTTTATCAGTGAGTCATGACTCACCGATTACTTTGAAACACCATCGGTCTCTTGCGACACTCCGATCCTTTTCATTGGTTTCGGTCTCTCATATCTTTGGAATCTTATTTTATTTTCATCTATCGGTGAGTCGTTATTTTCTTCCATCGGTGTGTCATACACCGATTTCTTTTATTTTAACTAAAGGATTTTCATGATGCGCCAATGTTGCGACACATAGATCTATTTATTTTGTCTCGTTGCGCATTTATTATTCCTTCTATCGGTGAGTCATGACTCACCGATGCAAAACTTCCATCGGTTTCACGTCGCACCGATTACTTTTTTTTAATTATCAGTGGCTCGTTTTTATTTTTACCTTTCAGTGTCTTATTTTTATTTTATCTTTCGGCGAGTCATGTATTCACTGATTCAATCCTTCTATTAGTTCCACCCTAGGCACTGATCAATTCCTTCTGATCGGTGTCTCAACCTCACATGGATGCAGCGCGTCCATCTTTCCAGTATCGGTCTCTCCGATTTCTTTTTTTCCTTCATCAGTCCCTCACTCTACTTTTGATTCCCTTCTTGCAAAGCCTTCATCTTCACCATCCTACACAGCACCGCAGTCAGGCTTGAACTCCTATTTCACCACTGGATTTTCCACCTTGACATTAAACCCCTGCCTCGTCTATGCTCTCAACATACCGACTCCATCTCGACCGCCATTTCATTCAAAACTGAACCAGAAAAATATAAGTTCATACTCGATTTTAGAATCGATTTCACAATCTAGATTCCAATTAACTGAGTAATTAAGCAATGAATTTTTCCAGATCTGCAACCAGAATTTGAGTCACCTTGTAGGTTAGGACCTGCATACTCAGTACCACCACTGAGGAAGTCTTGGTCGCCATGGATATTCTCACATCGAGATTTGTGGGTTGTTGTGTTGCAGAAGCCGAACTAGAGGTTATTGTGCCACTACTGTGCATTGTTGTGTGAAGTGTTGTCGTGCTGAAGGAGTAGATGATGCCACTAATAAAATATAGAGGAAGAGGAACCCTACTCTCCTGTGTCACTCAATTTTTCCGCATCTAAAGAATAACTCATCTCCCACTGCCCTTTGACGCTGGTGATGGGAGCTCAAGCTACAGGGGGAAACCGCGCCATTGGAACTATATTATACCTCGCCACTTCCATACCCTCAGATCCTAATCCACAACAATATTCACTTTTTCAGACCTGAAAATCAGACCAAAATATCAAATTACCAGATTAAACCCGAAGGTTAATTTTGAACCCTCACCGCGCCATCTGGAGGAGAAATTGTCGGCTTAAGCCTCATGGAGAGGAGTTCGATGTTGAGGACGGTTCCATCTATAGGAGAGGCCAAGATAGGAGGAGGAATCACGCTATATGAAACCGGTCTCTCTTGTTTACCACCGCGAGTAGTCTGCCTCACCAAAGGTCAGGCTCCTTCATATTTTTATTCTTATAATCTTGTTTCTAGGTCAAATCCCATATCGGCCAGCATGGATGAGTGGGATTATCTTCAAAATTATAGCGTTATCTATATCTCCTTCCAAGATCACATATAGTCAATGCACTAACCAACCATAGTCTTTTGAGAAATAGAAGTGGTCGATTAGGGTGTTCATATGACCAGCCACATGAAGATAACGTTCATCTGATTGAGGAGATTATGGCCAGCCATGGTCGACTAATGTTGGTCATCTAGTAAATTTCCTTTAACACGTGGGGAAGTGATTCCAAATTCAACTATGGAGATTCTGTGTGGCGAGATGGTAATTTTCTCAAGTATATTCAAATGATTAAGGGTGTAGTGACTTTCCTTTGTTTCATTTTCAATATGGTATTTTATTTATGTGGTAGGTTGGAATTTTAAACTTACGGTTGATCCATCAACTAAAATATCTCTTCATCACATGATCGCTTTTATCCTTTTCGGTATTTTTGATATATAATATTAAAAATTAATTTAGTGTTGGAATTTTACAAATTAATTATAGAATTAATTAAACAATTAAAATTAAAATACCTTAACCAATAGAATTACATAAAATCAATGAATCAATGAATGGATAAATTTTTTTGAAATAATTAGAATTTAGGATTCAATCAATTTTAGAAATTTAATTCCATATTTGATTCAGAAAATGAAAATCTAAAAATCAGCAATGATATTCCAAATTTTAGCTTATAATCTACATAGAATTAATATACCTTGAAAGTTCAACTTCATATAAAAATTATTAACTTTCAATCAAAATTTATTTGAAAATTATAATTAAATTCATGATTTCCCTGTTCAGAATTAATTCAAATTTAATATCATCAAAAATTAAAATTCCAACCATAAAAAATATATTGTTTAATATCAATTTCAAGATATTCAATTTAAAATGACATTTATCATTATAAATAATTTTTTATTTTACTTCCAATTAAATTATGGATTCCCATTGATTCTAAATAATTAATAAAAACATTAAAATTAAAAAAATAAATCCATTTGAAATTTAATTCTTTTTGGGGAAAAATTGAATAAAATAATTAAACAAAAAAAATCATAATAAATAAATTGATTCAAAATTAATTTTAAAAATCAATAAATAATTAAAAATCAACATTTTAAGCCATTTTTCCATAAATTCCGTAATTATCTAGTTTGAAAACAAAATGATTTACCTAAGTTTTTCTTGATTAATGGGGTGATTTATAATAAAAACAGTTAACGTTTTTAAAAATTATGGGTTCACATCACTCCCCAACATTTGAACTACTTCACCCTCAAGTAATTAATTGAATTCAAATATAAAAAAAATTTAAAAAGAATATTTTTCCAACCTAATTTCAAATTCATATTCTTGAGAAAAAGGAAATTATAGATCCCTATATTGTTTTAATTATCATGCCTCTTATATTATTTCAATCCACCGCATCATTTAAATAAAAGAAAGAGTTCCAATTTAAGGAGTGGAATAAATTATATTTAATTGGAATCAAATTTTTAATATGAATCACATCCATTTATTCATATTACCTCACTTTCTTAAAAAAATGTTTGAATTTATAGTTTTTTGATACAACTCAAATGAAATCTTAATAAGTCAACTCCCCCCCTCTTCATTTGGGTTCAATGTTCCCCTTAACTGAATGAATTCATTTTTTACTATTGGAAACTTGTTGATTGATTTTTTTAAAAACATTCCCATCCATGTATGAGAAAAAACAATGCAAAGGCATATATTTTATATGTAAAAATGGAATTTACTCATACACCTAGTTCATAAATTTTTGAAGATTTATTATGGGATCCTAATTACCCATGTAACTTTATTTTCAAAGAACTTATGTCAAATTTCTTTTGAGTTGGCTCCCTATGTTGTTTTTATTTAAAAAATTCCAAGTTACCTTAGATTAAGTTCAAAAATATAAATATTTGATGTTATAATTTTTATTCTATAAAAAATCACTCACACTCCATTTCCTAGTTTAAAGACTAAATTATCTATGATGGTAGTAAAAATTTCAATCAACAATCATCTATTAGTAAAAATTTTAGAACCAATGAAATACACATACTCTTTCATAGTATATAAACTTGTTAACATAAAAATTATGTTCAATAAAAGTTTGAAAAAACATAAAAAAATATAAAAAAGAGTTCTACATAGTATTTACAAATATATAAGTTTATAAATTTCTAATAATTTTATTTAATGATAAAAACCCTTCAATGCAAAAAATAAGAAAATAGAAAAATTATTCACATCCTAAGATACTTTTCATCACTTCCACACACTTAATTCTGACACACTTAAATTTAATTCTAGCATGTATTTATCATGGAAAGTAATTAAAAAACATTTAAACTTGTGTGAAACAAAGTGACAACCTAAATTTTTTTATTTGATGGTAGTAGGGAGGAGTTTCAACTCACCCATTGGATCTTTCTAGAAATATTCATTGTAATACTTCACCTGATCGTCATTCACCTTGAATGGATACTTTGAATATTATCCATTGATCTCAACTACCCCAAAAAAAGTTTTAGTCACTATATACGGTCTAATACATTTGGAACGAATTTTACCTGGAATGAGTTTCATCATTTTAGAGAACAATAGAACTTTATCTAAAATTTTAAAATCTATTTTATAGATGAGTTTTTTCATGGAAATATCTAAATTTGTGTTTATAAAATAATGAATTATTATATTCCTCTCTTCTCAACTCTTCAAGTTCCATCATCGGTAGCTTCTTCTACTCTCAATATTTCCCAATCTCTATGTTAACTCTTTTAACTACCTTGTGGGATTTTTACTCTAACTCAAAAATAAGGTGGTAGTGTTTTCTATAAAACATCCTATAAGGGGAAATACCTATGTGGGTTTTTTAGGTAGTTTTGTAATTCTATGGTTCATCTTCAATATTTTTACTCCAGTCCTTATGGTTGGGGCTCAATATCCTCTCAAGAATCCTTTTTATCGCCATATTGGAAGACTAAAAAACCATTGGTTTGTGGGTGGAAAACAATTAAATTTTTATTATATATTCCATAGTTTTTCATTAAATATTCTGTGTTCTTATTATAGAAGTGTGTGGCTTGGAAAATTATTATTTCTCAATGAACTCCAATCCTATAAAAAATATTTGATTTTTTAAATTCAATCTTCGTATTTAAATCATCAGTTCATGTGGATTTTTCTTTAATCCACTAAAAAAAATAATCCCTATAAATAATATATTGGAAAATAAAAAAATAGGAAATTTGAAATTGAAATCTAATCCCCATACATCAAATATTTCATATAAAATCAAATGTTTTTTCAGAATTTCATTTATTTTGAAAATTCCACCAACATTTTGGACACATTTTGAAAAAACATATGAGTCTTTGAAATTTGAGGGATAAAATTAACCATCTTCTAGAACCTTATTAGTGGATCTTTGAGGCAAAAAAATAACCTCCAAATGAAAGTATGCATCAAAATTTAATCACATATTTAATTTTATATTTAATGATATATCTCTTAATTAATTGATCACTACATATATTCATTAAATAAAAATCTTCCAAGACATAATATTTTTATTTAAATTTAAATTTATAAGTTTTATGATTATGAAATAAGGGAGGTTCCTTTTATGTGACTAGGAAATTCACTAAATCAGCATACTAGTGTATGGATTCATACAGCTGATCACCAGGTATGGTATTATTAACTTTTATCTTAGATGGTGGTTCTACCGCAGTAGTGTGATGAAATATACTCATGTGGTCTAAAACCATATTTCCAATACCATTTATATATTTTATCTTCAAGTTTAATTATTATAGTATAAATATAAATCTTACTAGAAATATATTTTAATCATTATTCTTGATAAAATATTTAAGTACTGCATGATTAGAGAAAATAGTTTGTTTACTTCATAAAAAAAGATTAAAACTTATCCAATGTAAATAATAGACAAAAAATATTTTTTTTATATAATTAATATGGTCCACATTAAGTTTCTGTGAAGTGTATGCTATCACTTTTTGATTTCCATCAATCTATTGGGAAAGTAAAACTTCTATGGATCTTTCTGAAGCATCACACAATATCCCAAAGGGATGTTCCAAATTTGGTAAAACAATTATCAACTCTATAGTCAAGATTTATTTTATCAAAATTTATATTACATGATTCATCAAATAAAAAACTAGTTTATTTATTTATTAGGTTATTTAGGGGTAAATAAATTTGGTTAAAGTCCCTAATAAACCATTTGAAAAAACTAGCATGGACTAAAAATGATATAACATGTCTTGTAGTAGTGGGTTAAGTCAGTTTATCTATAAAGTCTTTTTTTTCAAAATAAACTTAAATAACTTATTTAAAAAATTTGTGTCCTAAAATATTTACTCTTTATACCCTAAAATAAAACTTCTCATATCTCAATCAGGTCTGAGAAGATACTTTCCTTACAACTTTGAAATATACCTTGGGAATTATAAAGACTAAATTGTATCCTATGGTAGGAAAACATACCGAAGGAACATGTGAAGGTGGTCTTGTCTTGCTCCTCTAGAGTAATTGGAATTGGAAAGTTCCCATAAAATTCATCAAGAATACTATATTGAACCTTCCTAACTATCCTTTCCAACATTTAATTAACCTAGGTTATGAGTAAGTAGTATTTATAGGACACATGGTTCAATATCCTATAGTAAATGAAAATTCTCTAGCTATTTTGAATTCTTGTGGGGGTCAATTCATTATTTATATTTTGTACAATTGTGTATCAAGTTTTATTTGGGAAAATTTTAATGGGACTCACACATTTTGATTTTTATATGGGAAAAATTTTCTAGTTCCTAAAAATATTTGTACTTCATTTTTTATAACTTCTAGAAGAGTCGGGTTGATCTTTCTTAGGGTCTATCTAACTAGTTTGGACTCACTTTCCAAAAAAATCTATGCATGTAGGTGGTAGGTTTAATATCTAGAGTGTATCCCACTACCCAACCTATTTCCCTAGAATTTTATTTCAAAATTTTCCATAATTTTATACTCTTTTTTGTGTTTTAAATTATTTCAAATAAATATTTTAAAATTTTCATTTTCTTTTAAATAATAATATTTTAAATTTGATGGTAGTACTTTAACTTCCAACTATAGGGGGTTTCTAGTTCTGTTTTCAGTTTAGTGTTCTGTATGATGGAAGCCTATTCATGTAAATAATAAATGTTATTAATGGATTTTTAACCATCAAAAAAAATATTATTGAAAAATCTTTCATTTTTACACACCAAAGTTTTCATATTTAACTTAATTTTAAAAATATATTCATTAGAAAAATAAATTATTTCCAGAGCTTCTCCTAATTAAATTATTTCTTAAAATAATTAAATTTATTTCTTATAGAAACAATATGATTTAAAATTATTCAAAGTTAAAATATATTACTCTTCATGGGGGTGTTTCATTTAATCAAGTGTGTTAAAATTATATTTTTTACAAAAAAAGTCATAAATAGTTCCTTTATTGATATTGATAATTTATTTTGTTGGTCATGAGAAATGGACTACATAATATAATAGGGGAGTCATATTTATGATTTACTTCCTCCATATACAGAATTTAGAAATCAATAGGAAATGAAAAAACCTTGTACACTTTCCAAAACATCTTTGAGTACACCTACTAGGTAGGTAATGGGTCAGTTGGAAAGATGTACAACCACTCAGGTGGGTTTGAGTTATCTAATTTTTGAATAAGAATAAATTGAATAAGGAATTATACTAATTTATTCCCCTAAATCATGAAATTCATGGGAAAAAATAATCACCCCAATAGTGTAATAGATAGTGAAGGTACATGGATCATATAATTTATAGGGTATTTTTGGGACTACAAGTGGAGTAATATTTTTACTTAAACTTACTTTTTTCTTGCCTTGTAATATTATCCTCTAAATTAATGTCTCTTTGATGAATTTTTCATACCATTAGATTTGGAGGATGGCTTATAAAAGAGGGATGTTAATCCCCACCTTGTTGAATATCTCCAGAATCTGATGTTGTAGTGTGTCTTTGTTTGTTCTCTTGAATATTTTAGGTCTATATGGGAAGGGGTTTGGCGGTGATGTGGGAATTATAATTATAATTCCCTTTATCTTTATTCATAGTTTTTTTTCTATAGGTTATTTAGACTAATTATCATAGGAAGATTCATTAGGTACAATGAGTTGTTCACTAATAGATCCTTATCTAGATAAAGATTCTTCACTATTTATTAGTTCATTTATACTCAATGAAATAAAATTATCATTTACCTTGGAGTTAGAAATTTACCAAGTAAGAATATTACCTGATCCTTGATTCGTAAATTAAATTTTGACATTCATAATATGTATGTATTATCCTTTCAACTCTTTCTATGCTTATCTTAGAGTGTTGGGGTTATTTTTTTGAGTTGTGTGAGATCTAAAACGTTGTTTAAAAAAATTATTTCATGGTGGATTCATGATATTTACCATGTTAGTAACTTGTATATAGTGTATAGATACCTCCTTGGAATGGTGGAGGATATAAGGATTGTTAAAAACCTAACTATAAATATGTTATTTGTTTTTATTGATTTCAGTATCCATAATGAGTATTGGAATAATCTATGCATCCTTGATTGTTTTCTGGTTATTTTTGGTACTACCTATGGAACATAGAATTAAAAATACCAGTCCCTTGTACTTAAGGGAATCCATTAGTATAGTAGTCCTGAGAGTATAAAATCTAGAAGACCTAAGGGAGTTTGGTTGGTGATGTTTCATATACCTTGTTCAAAGAAAAATTTCTCACAAGAGAGATTAATTATTTACTTTTATTTTCAAGTGAAGGGGGGTTATATATTTTTACCTCATATAAAATATAGTTCTGTATATATTACCAAATAACTATGATTTTTTGAGATCCCATCCATTAGTTATATAACTTCAGTGGGGGATTTTTCTATTAATTCTTCTACAAAGGAAGCATCAATTAAATTTTGGTTACTTTCCCTCAATCCTTGGTAAAATAATACAAAGAAGTGGATACCATTAAAAGGCTAGTGTGGGAAGGAGTTTTTCAAACACTTGAATTTATCCCATAACTCGTATATATTTTATCAACTTTATTTCTAGATCACATATATTTCTTTTCATATTTTATAGCTTCTTGAGGCAAGGAATAAATTTTTAAAGAAAATCTTCCATTTCCCATCCTAGGTAGAAACTTACCCAAGCTAGAGGTTATAGATACATTGCTTGGAAACTCCTTTAAGATATAATGGTATGACCTTAAATGTAACTTTATATTATAATAATCCTATCTACTTTAAATTACTTACAACATTAGAAAATTCTATTATATTTTGGTTTGGGTCCTCTCATTCGAATACATGAAACATTGGAAGGAGTTATACCATCCATGTTCTCAGTATAAAATCTTATTGGTTATTAGGTGGTTGAATCCAATTATAATTACTAAAATTGGGTTTATAAATTTCTATCAAAGTTATATTCAATTTTTCCTATATATTTTTCCATGTTTTCACTCCCAAAAATCACTTTGGTGGAAGAATAAGTTGGAGGCAGAGAACATTTAAATGGAACTATGACAAATTCCCACTCCTCTTTTTCAGTGATTATTAAGGTTCTCAATCTCACCAGAATAGTTAGTTAGACCTATGGATCAAAACCAATGAGGTGAGATTAAACAAATATGGTCATTTATTGAAATAATTTTAAAATAAAATTAAAAAAATAAAAACTCGACTCCCCAGTAATGGTGTCAGCTTTGATGAGAGGCCTACTGTGGGTCCTTCAATAAAAAAATTGAACCCAAAGTAAAATGTAGTAATGATGGAATCAAGTTTTCTCTCAGAGGGGATAGTGTTATAGATGAGTATTATTTTTTAATGGATTCTATTTGTATAAATAGTGAATGAGATCATTTTTTTATGTTCAAGTTTAAATAAAGAAAAAACCTTATATATCCCTTTCCCTATATATAAAATCATTATTCCTTATCATATATTCCCTATTTTCTATCTATTATAATAAAACATTATCTTGCTTCTCCCCATACCTTAGTTATTTTGGTCTAATTAGATAGTTTTAATAATTAATTTAATACCTAATATCAACAATCCTAGTGATCAGATATCTCTAATGACTCCCAATTTATCAGACTACTAACTATTGTAGCAATGTAGAAGAAAAAGGTAACCTATGTGTGAAAACCATAGGGAGAAGAAAAATAATTTGAATGTATAAAATAAAATAATTTTTTTAAAAAATAAACATATTCAAACAATTAGAACGATAAATAAAATTGAATTATCAATTATCTATTAAATTCATCAACAGGGGAAGGGGGTCTCCTCAGCTCAGCCATTAATGGATTATTATCCCATCACTAGAGTTATCACAATAATAGAAATAAAATAAATTAAGAACATCAGTATCCTGACTCATTCGAGTGATTTTGAAAGTGGTCACCCTTCCAATGAACGATTCTTTTTTTATAGAATGAGTGGAAATTATTTGGGTACTTATTAATTCCTTCCATGTGAGTAGCATGAGATTCTTATCCCATGATCCCAGTATTTCTAGTTTATTCTTAAAATTTTGAGACAAATTACTTCTCATAAAATTGTATAGAGACCATAAATTTTCATACATTAACATTACATAACTTTTGTGGAATACTAAAAGCATTATACAAATAGACACCCAAAACTACATTAGTCTGTTGCCTTTGGAAACATAGAAACATAAACATAGGTACATAAGTGAACTAAATTATCTCTCATTAGGTTTTTCATGACTATAAACTTTCTTAGAAAAATCATACTTAATATATATCTTCGTAACCTTGGAAAGGAAACATAAAAAGGGGTGAGATAAAATGCTCAATAAGGATAAATAGGGGAGACATGTAAGAATAAACATGAGTATATAGGTATAAGGACATGATCATTACATTATAAGATCATACCTTTCATATCATAAGATTATAAACAAGCATCATGCCATAAATCTTGGTAGTTTATAAAACATGAATCATAAGGAAATAAAGAACATAATACATTAAATAATAACATTGGAATAAGACATGGAATTGGGTTAGGCACATAATCATGTAAAAATTATTTCCATAGTAGTCAAGGAATCACTTCCAAGGCCATCTTAGTAGTAGGATTCACTCCCCATACCATCTTGGTATTCATGGTTCACTCCAATGGCCATATTAGTAGTATGAGTTAACTACCATACCATATTTTTAGTCATGGTTTACTCCCATATACATCTTAGTAGTCAAGGTTCACTCCCAAGACTATCTTAGTCTATTTCATGAGATATAAATCTATACCCAATTCATTAGAGGGAGATATAGGTCTCACCCATCTCATAATGAAATCATACATAAATTTTCCACAAAATCATAAATAATCATATCATAACCCAAGAAATGAAATGGGTATCATAGAAATGTAACATATAATAACCTGTGAAAAAAGATACAGGTTTCATAATTTTTTTAAAAGAATGACTCATGAAAATAAGCAGGTTTGAAAAGCATATAACCCATGAAAAAGAAATGGGTTTTATAAACATAATTTCATAAAAACATAATTCATTCATAGAAATAATATAAATAGTAACATTGAATCATTTTTGCAGAAAGGTATGATTAACACCAATGGATTTTATCTTAAATGGGAAATAATTTTGAAATATCTGTTAAAAACATTTCTTGATGAAAATATATTTTCTGCATTGAAAAAAAATTACTTTTTGAATAAATTTTTATTTGAAAATAGATTTGAAAATTTTTAAATTAATATTTAAAAACCATAACACATTTTTTAAATCCTTTTTCAATTAATTTTTTTTCGAAAACATGGTTTTTTAAATAAAACAAATTTCTGACTGAAGAGGGAAATATGGTCATATTTTTCTTAAAAACATTTTATTAATCATATTAAGTACCAAATAGTGGTAAAATGGGACTAATACATAGATATATCTTGAATAAATAGATGATAATAAAAATAATTTATGTTATTGATAGATAGATCATAATATTTCATCAATGGGAGCATAATCATAAACAATCCCAATAAATAATGATATTGGTTCAATAAACTCTTACCACATAGCATCTTGAAATAATACACTCCATTTAAGAAAATGAAATTACATGAAGATTAAAATATCATGAGAATAATTATATTCATTATATTAAAAAATGTTAGTATATACACCTCAAAAAACAATACAAGTGCATAACAAAACATCTGTCTTAAATAAGGAAAATTCAGACAAAACTGTCTTACTGTTTTGGTAACTCTTGAAATTTAAACCCCATAAAAGAAATATCATAGAATGTATATGTAGACACACATAAATTTAAAAATAATAATCATATATTAAATTCATGGGAATTATATACACCAATCAAAAGAAAATAGTGGTGAACATGGCATGTATCTCATAGATATAAAAAGTGAGATGAAATTCTCTTACCTTGTGTTTTGGCTCTCTTCATACTCATAAAAACATCATGTATAATAAATATTAATTTATTATATATCTATAACAGAACTATATTATTATATATAATACCATATATGTTTTTATTATGACTTTATATTACCCACTTGTTAATAATTCATTATTAAGGTTTCACTTCGGGTAATATAAGTCTTGTTCTTCATATGTGTATTGATTTGTTACATATTTGGTAATTATACTTGTATCATTATTTATATAATTTAAACCATGATATAAATATCAATTATAATCATTATATGTGTAGTATAATAATCCATATAATGTATAAGTATAAAATGGAATACACCATTCAGGGAGATGGTAGGTTGTATATATGCTTGAACGTTGTTTCCATTTTATTATCATATTAAAAGAAAGATAGAAAATATAATATATGTATATAATTATAAAATATTATTAAATTAGAATTATAATGTCATATATATAATATATTTTCACTAAACACATCCTTAATATATTCTATGTAGTGTGTGAATGAATCACATTGCTTTGAGGGGGCGGTATTCCACACTTCCTCAAATAAAATTATCGTATTTACAAAAAAATGGAAATTGAAAATCTATGTGTTATATAATAAATAAATAAGTATAAAAAAATAATAAATATAATATATATCAAATATAAATATTGTTTCCATCATAATTCCCAACCGTGAAGGGTGTAAAGGAAAAATGAACAATCATCGTTTTGTGAGGCGGTAGTTCATCGTACATATAAACAGTATTTTTGTTACCCATTAGATGGAAGTCTGTGTAAGTGTATGTAAAAACCTTAGAATAAAAATATATTAGTATATTTAGGATACTATTTTTTTTATAATCATGTAATAAGTATATTTGAGTGGGTGGAGAAAGAAAATAAAAGAAAAGATCTTGAGGAAGGATATTCCCTCTTCTTTGGGTAACTCCTTTTGGTTTGCACTAAAGGGATTACATGGATTTCATTCTTCCAGAAATGAGATTTTGAGGTTTTGGGTAGATATTTTGAGGATATATTTGGGTAGATATTGTTCTAGAAAAAGTGGCTTGAGAGGTTTGAGGAAGTGGGAGGAGTGGAGGCCTTTTTATAGTGGTTGAGGAGTGTCACTCTTATAATTTTTTTAGAAAAGAAATTATATCCACATTCTTCCAATGTAATGTGGATCCAATAATGGAAAACATTATATAAAATGGAATATATGTTTGAAAAATTTCCATAAAATTTCTTTTTTAAAAGTTTCTAGGTCATTTTGGGTCTTAAATTTTAGGTTTAGTACTTTTTTGACCTAATTGTTCTCTTGATAATTGTAATTAATTATAATCACTTTCAATAATAGTTTTGGTAAAAAAACTAATTTAACCATAATAAAAATTATAAATTAAATTTATTCAAAATATGGAATCAATTTTTCTAAAATAAAATCACATAAGTGAGAGAAATTATTTTAAATTCAATCCCATATATGGGATGACAATATAGGTTTTTAATGTAAAAACATCCAAAAGTTTGCTAGGTTTTTATATCTAGTTTCAAAGTGAAATTGATTTCAATGACCTAAATTGTATTAACTGATAAAAATATGATCTAATTAAACTTTTAAAATAATTTAAAATATAATTTTACCTTATTGATAAATTATATGAAAATGCAGCTTTGAATTTAAATTCGGTATTTTTCTCAATTCATCCAAAAATGAAGTTTCTAAGAAAAATCCCAAAAATTTTCCCTAAGATAATTTTGACATTATAAATTCAAAAAAAAATATTATTATCAAATTATATTTCTAAATGTGTCTAATTTTTTTTTCATAGGATATAAAAAGTAGTTCATTTGAGAAAATAGTATTTTTAAACATATAAGGACTTTACAAAAAAATATATATTTCATTGTCAATATGAATTATTTATATATAACCATTATAAAAAATATTTGAAAAGTAGTTATTAATATTCATACTATTATTTTTAATGACTAGGTTATAATTATCACATTTAAATAATTATATTAAAAAATGATTCGTAGAAACTCAGTGTTTCATGTAACGTATATCAAGTCAGTTTCATGTTAAAGGAATGTTTTACTTAGTGAAATGAAATATATAAATGGAAATTTAATTTATTATAGGGAAAAAAGGTTTATAAAAACTTGGGGTGTCACATTCTACCCCCCTTAAAATAAATTTCTCCCTCAAAATTCATTATTCGTGTAAAAAAATTAGGATACTTATACTTAATCATGTCCTTAAGTTAACAAGTAGCTTTATCTAACTAGTGATTTCTCTACAAAACTTTGACTAGGTGAGTAGTCTTGTTTCATATAACATTCTCTATATGATCTATAATTTCAACTGGTTGTTTTCTTTAGGAATGATCCTACTCCAGCGGTATGACCACTAAGTTTATTACTTATTAAGGGTCAGATATTTACATTATAAGGAGAGATACATGAAACACATCATGGACTTGAGAGATATTTGGAGGAATTTTCAAGTGATAGTCTACCATTTCAATGTGATTAAGAATTCAATGGGACCGATATACCTAGGGCTTAATTTCCCTTTCTTTATGAACCTTGTAACCTTCTTTTAGTGATATATCCATAGAAATACCTTCTCACCAACTTCAAATTCCAAATCACTCTCTTGGATATCAGTATAAATTTTCTTCTAATTTCGAGCTGCCTTAATATGCTGTTGAATGGCTATAACCTTCTCTATTATTTCATCAGTGATCTAAAGTCACAATAACTTTCTTTATCCAACCTCATCCTAGCATGTTGGAGATCTACAATTATTTTCATATATGGATTAACAAGTTTCCATATGAATGATTGATTGAAATCTATTGTTTTTTGAAAACTGAACTAGAGGAAGGTTTTTATCCCTTCCACCATTTAAATATAGAGAACAAGATATCAACATATCCTCTAGGTTTTGAATTGTTCTTTGAGACTAACTATATATCTAAGGATGATAAGAAGTAATGAAACTCAATTCTGTATAAAGTTATTATTGAATACTTTGCTATAACTTTGAGGTAAAACTCGGATCCTGATCATATATAACATAATGTGGTACTCCATACAAAATTACCATTTCCTTAATTTATATCCTGGAAAGTTGATCTAGAGATAAGTCTTATTTGATAGTGATAAAGTGTGCTAATTTTATAAGGTAATCAGCTACCACCCATATAAAATTAAACCCCTTAAAGGTTTTGGGTTGTCCAATGAAAAAATCTATAATGATGTTCTCCCATTTCCATTATATTATGGTTAATGGATGCAACATCCCCTTTGACTTTTGTTTTTCAGCATTAACTTGTCGGTATACCAAGCACTGAGATAAAAACTCTATGATATCTCTCTTTATTCCATCCCATCAGAATTATTCATTAAAGTCCATTTACATCTTCATAATTCAATTATGAATATAGAATGAAGAACTATGGTATTCCTCTAATAGCTCCTTCTTCAAATCTGGTATGGAAGGAACACTTACATGGTTCTTAAACCATATCATTTCAGTATGATCATGGTTAAACTTAGGAAGATTTCTAACTTTCTTTTTGTATCTCTACATCTTCCTTATATGCCTCCTTAATCTTCACTTGTATAAAGGGTTGAACATGCAATTGAGAAAGATAATATTTTCCCCTTCCTTTATGATTTCCAGCTCCATTATTTGAAAATCTAGAAATATTTGATCTTTTTTGATCCTAATCATGGATAATATATCATGATCATTTCAACTAAAATAATCTTCCATCTTGTTTGCTTTCCTAGGGTGGTAATGTATTGAGTAATAATAATTCTCTATCAACTCTAACCACATTCTCTAGTTCATGTTCAACTCCTTTAATTTGAATATACATTTAAAACTTTTATGATCGGTATATATATCATAGTTTTATCCATAAAGATAATTCCTCCAAATCTTTAATTAAAAATTTACCACTGCAAACTCTAAATTGTGAGTTGGGTAATTTTTCTCATGGATCATCAATGGTCATAAGGAATAAGTGATAACCATGTCATTCTACATAAGAAAAATACCAATACCTTCTTGTATGCATCACTATAGATTGAAACCCTTCTCCACTACAGCGTAATGTAAGAATGGCTGCACTGACTAACCTTCTTTTCAGTTCCTTGAAATTTTCTTCACATTCATCTATCCAGAGGAACTTTGCACCCTTTGGAGTTAACTTTTTGATAGTATTACATAGTCGTGAGAAATTCTCTACAAACCATCGATAATATCCTGCTAAACCAAGAATTTTATAGATCTCAGTCACCGTGGTTGGTCTAGACTGGCATTTAATAACCTTCGTATTTGATGGATTTACCAATATACCATCTCTTGAGATTATGTGATCCAAAAATGAAACCTTTTGGATCAATTTTTTTTTTAAATTTTACATATAAATTCTCCTTCCATGGGGTCTTTAGTACAATTCTCAAGTGATCTTCATGCTCTTCCCTTCCCTTTTAATATATAATAATTTCATCTTTAAATACTTCCACAAACTCAACAAGGTGATCTCTAAAGACTCCATTCATCAATTCCATGAATAAATAATGGGAATTAGTAATATCAAAATTCATCACTATATATTCATATTTTCCATACATTGCACGGAATGTTTTCTTGGGTATATCCTCCTTCTTGACACTTAATTGATTAAATCCATAATGAAGGTAAATCTTAGAAAAGTATTGATCTCCATATAGTTTATCAAACAAGTCATCAATATGGAGGAGAGAATAATTTTTCTTGATCATGATCTTTTCAAACTACCGATAATCAATGCAGAGTCACATGGTTCCATCTTTCTTTTTCATAAAAAGAATAGGTGTACCCCAATGTGAAACACCTAGTCAAATGAATTCCTTATCAAGGTTTTCTTGGAGTTACTTCTTCAGTCCCTGCAACACAATTGAGGCCATTCTATAGGGAGTATTTGAAATTGGTGTGGAACCACGTATTAATTCTATTTAGAAATAAACTTCTCATTTTGGTGGAAAGCTAGGAAACTCTTCTATAAATACATCCAAAAATTCTTGAACAATTGGCATATCATCAATGTCACTTTTCTCCACAACCATTTCAGATAAACAACCCTTATGAATGGTAATTAAGACCCATACACTAGATATGATCTCCATAGAAAGTTCATGCTTATCATCACATTGATAGATGGTCATGAGAGGGTTTGAAATATAAAACAAGACTTCCCTTACTCGACAATTTTTGTGGGATTTATGTAGAGAAATTCAATCCATGCCTATGATGACATCAATTTCAACCAAAGGAAGAATGAAAAGATTTTTAGGAAGCACATTACCACAAACATCAACTGGAGAGGAATAATATACTTGGGATGAAATCATCATACCATTAGGGGTTTGAATTGATAATTCCATGTCAAATTGTTTTTTTTTTGGAATCTTAACACCCTTAGAAAATTCTTTAGACATGAAATAATGGGTACATCAAGAATCAAATAAGGAATTAGTAGTTCTAGAGTAGATGGTAAGTGTACCTTTCACCACATCGTTATCACATCCCATATTAGAAGTAGTGATTGCATGAGATTTCCCCTTGTACCTTATCATGAGAGGTTGTTGACATTGTTCATCATCACCATACCTTAGGTTTGGGAAATGGATAGGATAATTCTCATTCTCTTTACACTTGTGGCACTAAATCATGGGAGGTGCATTTTGTGTCACTTTTTCTCAATTCTCTCTATTATCTAACTTATTCCCATCACATCAGCAATAAAATTCTCAATAGTCTCCCCTTATACACATAAAAAAATTATTAGATCCCATAAATAAATTTCCTTCATGCTTCTTCCCATACTTAGAACATAAAATAAATCGAATCTTTTTCTCTTTATGATTTTTATATTTTTCTTTAAACTCTACCTTCATTTTCTTATCAAAACCATGATATTGATATGTAACTCTAACCTCTATTTAAACCATGATTGAATAATGCACAATCTCTTCATAACTATTGATGTCTCTTATAGAAAATACCTTTATAAGACTTAGATTTAAGACACTAAATAACCCATCAAATTTACTTTCGGGTTAGATGATAATTCTTAAAGTGTGCCTTACTAGTCTTGTGAAATTATCCTTGTATATACCAATAGATTCATCATCTATTTTCTTCAACTCAAGGAAATATTTCTTCATCTTGGTACGAAGAATCATAGGAATGTACTTAAAGAAAAATAAGTTCTTGAACTCATACCAATCCATGGATTCAATCTCATCTTTATACCTTGAATTCTTGACTAGAATCCACCATTGGTTTGCTTTTCCTTCCAACTGATAAACAACCAAAATGAATTAATCATGCTCTAAACACTGGAGAACATAGAATATCCATTTTTCAGCAACAATTGGATCAGAAGACCCACTAAAAGAAGGTGGATATTGCCTCATGAAGGGCTCAATGGAACTTTGTTCCCTCCTTTGATTATTTGGAATTCCTCCATGATTCATATCTTTAGAGATTTGGGTGAGAATAGCAATTATATTTTTTATTCCTCATCTCATAGAATTTTTTGTTTCTCAGGAGGAAAATCATTGCATTTTCTATTGAAATAACCATTAACATGGTTCCTTTGGGTTCCATACATTGACTAAAACCAAAATCATAGAGTAAGAAACAATTATCATAATGAGGAACCACATAATAACGAAAAGCCACTTATATGATTTCTAAATTATGACACCTTACTTAATGCATGACACTTTAGGTTTATCCTAGGTTATTCATATCAAACTTCTATTTAAATACTTCATGATGGTTCAATAAGATTTCATGAATTCCCAAATCATTTCCCCTAGGAGTTTCAAACTTGGTGTGAAGCAAGGATCATTGTCATGTACTAGGTTAGGCTGAGTTAGGCCTAACACACCTTGTCGGTATTTTTACTCCTAGGTACATCTGTTCTAGATCCACATTCACTTGTAGTATTCAGATAGGGATGTATTTATAGTAAACCACTTAATCTATCATTTACCAAAATTCTAGGACAATTTCCTATACATTTCCTTATCCTAAGACTTATCCTTAGACATGTCCTTAGGGTTCTCACTTTTTTTTCTCATACTATATTCCAAATTTTATCTAATCCTTTTCTCGGATACCAACTATAAAGACCATCGATTTCCATACATTAACCTTACAAAAGTTTTTTCATAATACTTAAAACATTATACAATAAGATTCCCAAAGACCATATTAGTCTAGTACATTTGGAAACATGGAAACATAAATACTAGTACATAAGTGAACTACATTATCTCCCATTAGGTTCTTCATGACTACCACCCTTATCAGACACATAATACTTAATACATATATTCATAACCTAGTAAATGAAACATAAAAATTGTTGATATCAGATTCTCAGTAAGGGTAAATGAGGGAGACATGTAAATATAAACATGATAATAGGGGTGTGAGGACATGATCATAACATAAGAATATCATAACCTACAAATCATAAGATTATAAACATGAATCATGGCACAAATCTTGGAATTTCATAAGACATAAATCGTAAGGAAATAAAGAACATAATCCATAAAATAATAACATTGGAATAAGACATAGAATTTTGGTAGGCACATAAACGTTTAAAATTTATTTCTATAGTAGTCAAGGCATCACAACCAAGTCTATCTTAGTAGTATAGTTTCACTCCCCATACCATCTTAATAGTCATGGTTTATTCCCATGGCCATATTTGTAGTATGATTTTTATCCCCATAAAATCTTGGTATTCATTGTTCACTCCCATGGCCATATTAGTAGTCAAATTTCACTCCCAATACCATCTTAGTCTATCTCATGATATATAAATCATTACCCAAAGCATAGTATAGAGATATAGGTCCCACTAATCTTATAATGAAATAATACATACATGTTCTAAAAAATCATAAATAATTATATCATAACCCATGAAATGAAATGGGTATTATAAACATGTAAAAATATCATAACCTATGGAAAAGGATACATGTTTCATAATTGTTTCAAAATAATAACCAGTGAAAAGAAGTGGGTTTCAAAATCATATAACTGGTGAATGATAAATGGATTTCACAAACATCATGTCCTCAAAAGATAATCCATTTAGAGAAAGAATATGAATGATAAAAATGAATAATTTCTTTATAAAGGCATGAGTAACACCAATAAATTTCATCTTGTATGGTGAATAATTATTGAAATATCTTTAAAAACATTTTTTGAGGAAAATATCCCTTCTTTATTGAAAAATTCTTTTTAAAACAAAAGGTATTTTTGAATATATTTTTCTTAAAAAATAGACTTGAAAATTTTTAAAGGAATATTTTAGAACCATAAATCATTTTTAATATACTTTTTTCTTTGATTTTATTTGGAAAACATGGTTTTTAAAATAATACCAATTTATTACTGAAGATAGAAATATAGTCAGTTTTTTTCCAGAAAAACATTTTATTAATCATATTAAATACAAAAGAGTGAATAAAATGGTACTAATGCATGGATATATCATGAATAAATAGAATATAATAAAACTATATAGTTTTATAGAGAGATATATAATAATATTTCATCAATGGGAGCATAATCATAAACAATCCCGACAAACGGTGAGATTGTTTCAATAAAATATTACCACATGGTAATTTGGAATCATACACTCCATATAAGAAAATGAAATTACAAGAAGCTTAAAATATAATGAGAATAATTATATTCATGATATAACATGAAAATTGGATATATATATATATATATATATATATATATATATATATACACATTTAAAAAGAATACAGGTGTATAAAAAACATGTGTCTCAAAGAAGGAAAATTGAGACAAAAATTTCTTAATGATTTGGTAACTCTTGAAACATAAACCCCGTGAAAGAAAGATCAAAGAATTTATTTTTAAAAACCCATAAATTTAACAATAATAATCATATAATAAATTCATGGTCTTTATATACACCATGTAAAATAAAAGAGTGGTGAACATGGCATGTATCTCACATATTTAAAAAAAGAGATGAAATTATCTTACCTTGTGTATTGACACTCATCGTACTCATAAAAATTATTGTATAATAAATATAATTTTATTATAAATCTATAACATAACCATATTCTTATATCTAATAAAATATATAGTTTTATTATTACTTTATATTACACTATTATTAACAATTCTATGATAAGGTTTCACTTCGAGTAATACCTACTTTGTTCTTCACATGTGTCATAATTTGTTATATCTTTGGTACTTATAATTATATAATGATTTCCAAAATGTATCCAATGATATAAATATAAATTATATTCAGTATATTTTTATTATAATAATCCATAAAAGATATAAATATAAAATTGAATACACCATTCATGGATATGGTAGGTCATATGTACGCATAAACGTTGTTTCCATTTTATTATTGTATTGAAAGAAAGAAAGAAAATGAAATATATGTATATATGTATATAATATAATTAAAGTATAATTATTATGTCATATATATCATATAATTTCACTAAACACATCCTTAATACATTTCATTAAGTGTGTGAACAAATCACATTGCTTTGAGGGGGCGGTAGACAACACTTCCTCAAACTAAATTATCGTATTTACACAAAAATGGAAATTGAAAAGGAATATGTAATAAAATAATTAAATAATATATATATAATATATAATATATAATATATATAATATATAAATATAATTTCTATTATAATTACTAACGATAAAATGGGTAAAGGTAAAAATGAACAATCATCATTTTTTATGGTAGTTTGTTGTACACGTAAATAGTGTGTTCATGACCTATTAGATAGAAGTGTGTGTAAGTGTTTTTTGAAACCTGATCATAAAAAATCTCATTATATGGATTATACTTGTGTTATTTTATAATTATGGGATAATTATATTTTAGGGGGTGGAGAAAAAAATAAAATAATGGAGATTGAGGAAGGATGTTACCTCTTATATGGGTAATTACTTTTAGTTTTCATGAAAGGGATTCCTTGGATTTATTCATGAAAAATGTGAGGATTTTAGTTTTAGAGGAGTTATTCTTAGGAGCTATTTGTTTAGATCTTGTTTGATCCAAATTGTATTTAGAGGTGTGTTGAATTTGTAGGAGAGAATGTCTTTTATAGTGTAGGAGGAGTGACACTCTTGTAAATTTTGGGAAAAATAATTCCACTGACTTTTTTCTCATGTCAAGTGGATCCAATAATGGACCTAATTTTATACAAGGGATTATAGGGTCTAAATATTTCTATAAAAGAGATCTTGGACAATTTTCTATGTCATTTTGGGTCTTAAATTTAAGGTTATGTACTTTTTTAACATAATATCAAATACATTTTTTCAAATTCAAATCATAGAAGTGGTAGAAATTAATTTTAATTTAATCTGACGGATGGGACGATAATACGGGTTTTTAAAGTAAAAATAACCCAAAGTTGTCTACATTTTTATACCAAATTTTAATTTTAAATTGATTCCAATAAAATAAATTGGATTAATTGATAAAAATATTTTCTAATTAAACTTTTAAACCAATATAAACTATAATTTAACCTTATAAATAAATTATATGAAAATGAAGTTTTAAATTAAAATTCTTTATTTTTTATTATTCAACAAAAAATGAAGTTTCTAAGAAAAATACAAAAAAAACCCCTAATCTAATTTTGAAATTATAAATTAAAAAAAATTGTTTTATCAAATAAAATTTCTAAATATATCTAAAATTAATTTTATTTTTTTCATAGAAGGACACAAAAAATAGTTCATTTGCAAAAATAATACTTTTAAACATATAAGGAATTTACCAAAAAAATATGTCTTTCATTATCAATATGTTTTATTTATATAAATAAATTATAAAAAATATTTTAAAATTAGTTATTACTATTCATATTATTATTTTCAATGAATAGGTTAGAATTATCTCATTTAAATAATTATAACAAAAATAGATGTTTTATAGAAACTCAATGTTACATGTAACGTACACCATGTCGGTTCATTGTGAATGGAATGTTTGACTTAGTTAAATAAAATATATCAATGAAAATTTAATTTATCCAAGAAAAAAAGTTCCATAAAAAAATCAGGGTGTTACAAATTGTCACTATATGCATAGTTCGATGGTCAAGATTTCTCCAAGTTAGTATACTTAAATATTCTCTCCTAAAACATTATCCTCTAATGATAGTTCGTTTTACTCATTTACAAAGTATCAAAGAAAAAATGATATGTTTCTCCACATATTAACTATACGTTGAAGTCTACATGAAAGAAAAAAAGACTATGCATGTGTTGGGCTTAGGTCCCTTTGAAAAAGGAAGGGCCTATTTAAACAGAATTAAGCTTAGATGTCTTTACGTTTGGGCCCCAAAAAATGGACCCAGTTTCTTTGATCAAGGATTGAATAAGCCTCCACAATTTTGGGCAGTCCCTTCTTCTTTAAAATTGATGATTGTTTATCTATATTAAAACTTCTTCATACAACATTGACATCAATTTGGATTTCTTAAAGTGTATCAAGTTGAACTTTGGGATATTGGCCCTAGTTTCAACCATTTTGGTTTTTGTGGGGGATAAACTTGATTCATGTATTCTCATCAGTCAGGATAGACATATTTGTGTTTCTTTTGGCCAATCTTGGGATCAAATCTTCACTATTGTTTGGTTCATAAATCATGTATCCCCTTATTCATAGTTGGGAAATTATTTTATCAAGATCAGGAACTCCCTTATATTTGGATTTGTCTCTTCATCTTACTATAATTAAACTTGGTATTTAGGTTCATCGAGAAGAAGTAAATTTTTAGAGTTATGGGATATCAAACTTGCACTTGTTTCATTATGATCATACTCCCTATTTCAAAATTTTCACTGTTACATTTCACTTATCATATTCAGTGCATCCAAAAATGAACCTACAATTGGTTCATTGGGGAATACCCAAGACTATACCAATACCATTAATTCTTTAGTATTGACCTAAAAATAGAAATATATCAGCAGTAAAATACTAAAAACACGATTCTATGATATTGACTGGGATTATCATTAAAATTAAACATTGTATTCATCTGAAAATACGTATTAACAATCCTCCTTCCCCTTCCGATCAAACCTTGGCTTCATTTTTCAATATTTTTTCCAAGATTAGGCATCTAAACTTCTCAATTTTAGCTCGATTTATTCATATAATGAATCTATACTCAACATATCCTTAGATTGATAAGTGTTGTGGATATATATAATCATATTTCAATCAAGCCATCTTCAGGGTTTTATAATTTATACTTAAGTGTCATGTTTTCACTTTGATCTTTGAACCTCTATAAATAAACAATCAACCTAACCTAGATGAATCTTGAGGTTTGATTCATTCTCTATTGGACTTTCATTCATCCAAGCTTAGAGTTCCCATGGTTTTGGGTGATCTTATTTGGTACATTAGGTATCATACCTTGATAGGTGAGTCTATGATTCTTCTATGCTAAATATTTTTTTGGTTTTCAAATCCAATCAAGATCCTTTATATTTTCAATAATGTGAGGTTCGTACTCATTCAAATTCCATCTTAGTTGGAATGGATGAGTGAGCTCAACTTCAAAATTCTATCACTATCTAGATCTCTTCTCATGATGGCTTCTTATTGATGCACTTCACTATCACAATAATTTGAGGAATACATATATTCGATGATGTTTTTTCATGATTGGCCATATGAATACAAGTTACAGTCAATTGAGGAGATGAAGGTCATTCATGGTCATTTGATGTTGGTCATGTGGTCAATTTCTATTGTTTCATGGGGAAGTGAGGCCATGGTCGACCGTGGAGATTCATTACGGTGACTTGGAAATTTTCTCAGGTGTAGTCGATTGAATGAGTGTGTGGTCACATTCCTTTACATCATATATAGTGTGGTTTTTTTACATATGGTAGGTTGTAAATTTCAACTTCTAGTTGATCCATCGATCATATGACCACTTCATTACACAATCACTCTTATCCTTTTCTATATTTTTTACCTATAAAATTAAAAATGAATCTGGTGAATGCGCATTCCATATTAACTATTGAATGAATCAAATAATTAAAATTTAAATCCATTAATTAATTAAATTACTACATATAAATGAATCTATGAATGGATTAAAAAATGTCTGAAAAATTAAAAATCATCCATTTGAGCATTTTAATTATAGTTTTTATCATGATAATGACAATTCAAAATCAATAATGATATTCCAAATTTCATCTTCCAATCTGCAAAAAAAATGTACCATAAAAGTTCAACTTCAATTAAATTTTATTAACATCCAATTCAACTTTATTTAAAAAATTTAATTAAATTCAAGGTTTCTAAATTCACAATTAATTCAATCTTGATCCCATCACAAATTAAAATTCCAATCATTTAAAATACATATTTTAATCTTTATTTCAATATATTTAATTTAAAATGAAATTTATCATTCAAAATAACTATTTGAGTTTACTTTCAATTAAATTATGGATTTTAGTTTATTCAAAAGAATGAATAAAACCATTAAAATTTAAAATTAAATCCATTTGAAAATTAATTTTAGGTTAAAATATAAATAAAATAAAATAATTAAACATAAAATTTTAAAATAAATGCATGGATTAACAATTAATTTCAAAAAGTAATAAATAATTAAAAATAATCATTTTTAGTTGTCTTTCCTTAAAGTGTAGAATTATCCAATATGAAAAATGAATTATTTACCTGAGTTTTATTTGATTAATTGGGTGATTTACAATAAAAATAGATAAAATGTTTGAAAATTTTGAGCTCGCATCAATGGGATTAAGGCCATCACCCTTAAGATGGGGGTTGACTCAAAAAAATAGTTGGGATTGAGGGATCCTTATAATTTTATTGGACCATAATGTTACCCATAGGACTGAAGTACCCCAGAATACCCTAAGAGGGGAGGGGTAAATCAGGGTGTCAACTTTTCTCCTAAACTGATGGATCTTGTTCCCACATAGGTAGGAAACAGTTAAACCTGTTAGAAAAATTCATGAAAATATAGGACACAATAGTTTTACTTGGTTATCCACAAAGGGATACATCCAAGGAGTATATGTCAACAGTGTGTCGGTTGTACCAAAACCATTAATCTTCACTAGATGTGGAATACAAAGGTTTGATCACAGTCACTCTGTTCCAGGCACACTGCCTTTACAATGGTTTGGGGATAGCTCACTATGTCCCTCAGATCACTTCCATAAACTCCCACCATCTCACTTCTTTGAGAGAAGTCTAACTTAGTTTATCAACTTGAATGATTCTTCAATAAATTGCCATTGAAGTCTTCTTCTCTGTCTAGTATGAGACACTACTTTTATCCAAGACCTGGGTAGATTATCACTAAAATCCCTGACCACACAACACTGAAACTCAATACATCCCTTTATAAAGCCCCTTCGCAAAGATCAACCCTTTTTAGACCACACAACTTTATAAATATCACACCTTCATAGAGCACAACCCTTTGTAGAGCTCACTGCCTCGTAGAGAAAAACCTTTCATGGAGCTCACTACCTTATAGAGCACAACCTTTCATGAAGCTCACTGCCTCACAAAGAGACCTACTTCAAAAATGTCACTAAACCAATTTGGAACACCCCATATTATAGAATCTCATATGAAATAAAAGCATTGGTATCATTAAATACTTTAAATGTCTCTTCGCAAAGCTCAAGCTCACATAGAACAACCTTCTTCACGAAGCACCCCTTACTTCACTAAGTTAAAGAGATATCTTATTCAAAATCATCCATAATGAAGAGGGGTGGTATCATATTGATAAGAACAGTCAAACATGGATATCTTCTTCTTTATATGTGAAATCCAGACCGGCCAAAAATGTCTTCACGGTGTATCTCTCTCTTTTAAAATATCCATGGAAAATACCCCCTTCGTAATGCTCGTTATAACCGCAAATCAATCCATCAAAACCCTTCACAACACCACAAAACACCACCGCAAAGCATCACTCGCAAATATCCTTTCCTTCGCGGTTCACGATGCTCATAATAATTGTGAAGAAACACCATCTCAAATCGTGAATCTTTAGTTCTTTGAAAAACCTCAAGCTAGACTTTGTGAAATCCATGCATTTTCCATTTTTATGAAATTTTGATTCTAGGAGTATACCTTTTGCAGAGCTTAGAGCCTCGTAATCATAGAGCACACCATCAAAATTTTTATGTCTTCTCAAAACACACATCATAAATCCCATATCTAAAAAAATCATGAATTTTTTACATTTTAATGAGACCTTCAAGAAAAACTACTTTTTTCAATGTTTTCATTCCCCAAATTTTTGAGCCCAAAAATTTTTCAAACACTGGGAAATGACGTCACCTTCAAAACTTCTTATAGCTTCAATTGTATGATCCCTTTCCTTGAAATCTCCCAGATTATCCATGAGTGGATTGAAAACAAACACAAACCATAATCCAATTCCAGCAAAGAATAGCCTTGGTTCCAACTGGGACCAAGGTGGGTTCCTCAGTAGTGTGTTGACCATAGTGGGAGGGTGTTAATTATCCTTTTAGTAGAATAGGGATGGGTTTCCCTTGGTTTGTTGAGTATTATTTTTTTATTTTTGTAATGACTATGTGCATGTTGATGAAATTGAAAACTCACTTGGTTCAGTCATTTTTATTATATGGAAAACACCCTTGTGGGTGTTCATGAATACTCACAATGAGGAGTTTGTGAATACACTATTCATATAGGTTGTAAAAATTCTTTATAGGGATTTTATTGATTCTGTTGGTGGGGTTTCCATAGATATGGAGCCATGATTATTGGTTTCGGTAGGATTACGATGTTCATACCATGTGCTGGATACAAGGGTATTGTAGGGGCTTTTATGGGCATGGTTGAGTCTTCAAGACTATTGAGGATCTACTCTCAAGAAGCACTATATAGTGGGGTGGAGCATTCCCTAGGTTGTGATATCAAGATGGACCATTCTATAAATTGTTATCACCATATATCAGGGTGGATGAGGCCACTGGGTAGTTATCTGTATATCGAGTAGAAAGACTCTCGGTTCATTATAAGGTTGTAATGGTCATCATGATATGAAAAAAGACACTATAACACTGGTCAGAGTATGTATGGGCGATCAGGGTCATAGTCCTAAGGATAAATTGTTGCTTATTTTGGTTTTATTTAATTTTTATATCTTTATTTATTATTTTGATCATGTCACATGTACATTTCCTTGGATTTAATGGCTATGTATAGGACCGTGTTGGAGGTTCCATACTGTGTTATGGACTCACACTCTACTCAGGTCGCCTTTTCACTTGGGTACCTGAGTATCCCTCACTTATTACAGGTTCAGGTTAGTCCAAGACCCTAGTATCATATGATCAAGGTGGAGTATCTAAAGTGGGATAATAAAATATGATGTTAAAAGATTTAGTGATGTAGTAGGTCCATATTTTTATTTTATCACTTTTATTAATTTTTTATATGTGATAAGCTCGGTGGGTGGTCAGTCTTGTTGTATGATTGTATGCATCCGCATGAAATTTGACACTAATGGATATATTGATTATTTCCATTAATTTTAATTATTTCTTTTATTGGATTATGTTTTGTTATTTCTTTATTATTGTGCACTTTGATATGGTAGTATATTCTCCAAACTATACTAGCCCATACCCCCACTACTAATTAGTAGACTCTAGCATATGGGAAGGCATGCCTGATTTATAGTAGTGACCACTAGTCCATGAATTGATTAGTGGTCTAGGTATTTTTTATGTTACATACCTATCCATTAGTCCCAATATAATTTATTGACTACATTGAGTCTTGGGATTCATAAATGGAATCAATGGAAGGATTAAATGCACTACAATAACTAGAAATAATGTTGTATTCCAAATGGGTGGATGTAACCCTTTCTCCACACAACTTCATGAATCCAAATTTACCAATCCTCAATGACATAGGGGGCCTAATGATAATTTGATACAATTTTTTTGAAGTGGCACTATTTTGGTAACACTCAAACATCAAAATTCATCCAAGATTAGGTACTTTCTAAAAACTTAAGAGGGACCCACAGTTTTCAAGTATAAAAACATACTAGTCGGATCTGTTATAGGTTAAGAAGTCCTATATTGGTAATTAATATACCAATTTAGAAACATGATGAGAAAGGTAATGATCCTTGATCTCTAAAATTGAAATCATCATGAGAATGATAGGGTATCATATTTCATTTCTTGATGGAAGGGTCTGACTTAATCTTTGAATATACAACTCCTATAAGAGAAGTTATTTGAGATCTATATAGAAAATATTTGTGATGAGCTATAGATGTCAATGATCCCATTGAAATATCTCCGTGGATTCTATTATTTTTCATTAGTTGTGTAAAATAGAGGATACTATCTGGCGCTCGAATACCAAATATCACCAAACATTTTTAGCTCATGGAAAGAGGGTTATACAATCATAAACATAAATGGCTACGCATAAGATAGTTGTGACACCATCTATGATAAATAATCATGTTCTATATCATTTGGTGAATCCCCCTAAATAGAAAAAATAATAGTAAAATCTCCATTAAGTGGGAATAAATAAGTATAGGAATCTACTGTTTGAGGATCCAAATAATAAACTATATTATTTCAAAAAATAGAAAGTTCTAGTATACTTCATCACTTCCATTAAACATAACTTATTTATGTTTTTTGATGTTAGTAAACATAATGAAATCATTTTCAATGATCACCTTGATTATTCCACCTACTAGGAGATGGTGGTCCATATCATCCAAAAATTATTTTTCTTAATGAATATCCTTTAGAAAATGGTTGACTCTAGAAAGTTAAAACTATGATAACCACTAACATAAGTTACTTATGTCTCTTCCATCCCACTTGAAGATTAAGGAGAATCATAGAAGTCATTGAGAAAGGGAACAAAAAATATTTATAATTGGATAACTATAAACTCAATCAATCAAGTTAATGTTATCCTCAAGGTGCTACTGAATCAACCAATTTTGACCCCCCATTTCATCTACCATAACTATTACATCTTTTGAAACATCATAATCTCCCAAAATATGGTCTTTTAAGATCCTCAATAACTGGTACTATGTGAATATGGTCTAGAAAGAGGGAACCTTTCCAACTCCCAATCTAGCTCAAATTCATTAATACTTCCTACCCCCATCATTGGGAGGGTAGAAACCACCCCCACCAAATGTAATTTTCATTATATGAGAAGTCACAATATGATTATGTTAACATGATCCACTTGGTTAATCCCTTTTATGATGAAGAAGATACATAAAAACCTAATTTCCCCGCCCATAAATGTTAATAAGGGTGAATAGGCCATAGAGGATGGTGAGTTAAAATAATATGGGAAAAACATAAACCTCATTATTTTGGTAATGTCATCATTGAAACCCTATATACTACATAGACTTGGATATAGATATTTTATTGGGCTCAACAGGAGCACTGATCTACTCTGGAATCATTTAAGGCCCATTTAGACCCAATCATATTGTAAAAATAACTAGAAAATTTGCATTTTTTTAGTTAAAATTATAATGTTGGAAGGCCAACTTATCTCAACAAATAGAAAAAAAATCTCCCAAATACTAGTCAGAGGAAGGAGTCTCCAACACATCCAATACTAGCTTCAAATCCTCAAAACAATGAATAGTTGAAAATAGAATTCATAGGGCCTTGGTTTAAAAATGTGATATTTTAAAGAATCATAATATTATCCTCTCTAATCTCTCAATTATGGATGCCCTCCACCTTTTTGAGGAGCTCTAAGAACCGCTCATTAAGGAACTTTTAATCCATAAAAAATTTTATATATAATTTTCTATCATTGAATTGTACCATGTAGAAACTAAAATGTTGAGTGTCATACAGTCATCTCCTTCACATAATAGGATTGGGAAGTATCTATACAAGGACACATCAGACCCTTGTACACATCCAGAAAGTTGAAAAAAATCCACATTCATTAAGATCTCATTGATAAATACTCAGGAATAAATCCAATACTAGTCTATAATCTTTGAAATTTGGTCTATATATAATCTACCATATCTTCTTACATTATGAAAAAAATGGTACAAAAAGAGAGAATAAAATCATCTTAGTTGAATCAAAATTAGTGACTAGTTTGGAAACATCATATCTGACTCGAAGTTTATGGTTTTCTGCTAGGACAAAGTTTTTAATGCTTCGATAAGAAGACTATGGCTTCATTTTCGTGTTTTGGTTCCTTTTTCATACCAATAATGCCTCAAGTACCCTATAAATGTAAAAGTTAGAGTTATGTATGGTGACAATTCCCCTTTAGAGTCTTATGAATCCCAATACATTGAAAGATGATTCAACCAAAGGGAGAGAAAATAAGCAGATATAGATAATGCTTTATATATTACATCCCCCAATAGTCTAAAAATATATCATATCAACCGATTCAATGAAATCAGTAAATACTTTGTGCTCCCCATCAATCAGATCTAGGAAATAATACTAGATTTTGGGATTCATTAGTTCATGTAAACCCTATTTGAAAGATCAATTAATTTGAATACCATTCTATCATATGAATGTTAGGTGCATTCCACCACTTAGAATTCACCACTAATAGAGGATTTTAAAACCGCACCATTAATTTATAAAAAACATACACCTAAGTTCCTCTACTTGAGGGTTGGTCTGACTACAATTTAGACCAAATAGTTAATGCTCTTAGATCATGTAGACATTAACCCTCAGATAAGGAGATGAACACAAGGTATGTACACATTTTCTCTCATCCTTATGATATTGGTTGTGTCATTTAAACCCAACCATATAAAATAAGGAAGTGATATTAGTAAATATAATGATTCAATCAATTAAAATACTCCCTAATTGTATTTTGGATCTAATGATACACCCATATCATCCTATGAATCTCAAGATGTCAGTATGTCATCCTATATCAATGGGAGTGGGGAGGAAGGATAAAATATTTAGGAGGACCCTAATAAGGATGCCCCTACATCATCACCCTTGGGATTTAAATATACCTCTCAGTTGGTTAAAGTAGATAACAATTTCCCCATATCATCTTCTAGATCCTAGAATTCCCCTTCATCTACTAATTTTGATGATTTAGAGGCATAATAAGGAGAAGAATAAGATCTCATAGATGCCCCACTAGAATTTTAGGAAGGTTCTCCTAACACTATTATTGAGATCATACAATTGAATCTATATATATAAGAAGATCCATGTACCACACTAATTAGTTCCTCCATGTCACCCAAATAGAAATACACTTATATCTTTTCTCTAAAGAAACACTAGGATGTCTTCACCTATAATAATACAAAGATAATTGGACATGATCTCAATGTAAATAACAATCCTTTAGGTTTTCTAGATGATTATCATAGTTATAAGTATGAATCTAAGAGAATAAACCCTAACACTGATGCCAAGGTGGGATAAAAATATGATAATATCATCAAGGAAAACGTCATTCAGGAAGTTCAATTCCCAAAATGGCTCACAAGAAATGTTACCATCAATTAGAAGAATGGGAAGATCAAGTTTTTCATTGTATTTAAGTATCTCAGCCAAAATTTCTCTCAAGATGATTTCCCAATACCAATCATGGAATTATTTGTCTACATAACCACTTTTTTTAAGCCTTATCCTTCATATATTGATACTCTGACTCCAAACATATCTGAATAGACTCTGGTGATTAAGAATCCATGACTTTTAGGGTGATATAAGGGGTATATTTCTATAAAGTAATGATATTTTTACTAAATAATACAATCACTCACACTAACATTCCATGAACCATATGTTTAATCCCATCATAAGTAAAACCAATGAATGGTATACAGATGATTTGGTGGTTAAGTCTCAAGGAAATTGTGATCATCTTGCTAATCTTGAGAGAAATTTAAATAAAATTGAGAAAAAAAACTTGAAGATAAACCCCCTAGAATGTTATTTTGGGGTGACAACTAGAAATTCCTAATCTTCATTGTATTCCATCATGACATATAATTTGAACCCAAAAATACTAAGATGATCCTTGATATGCGACCTCCTCAAAACCTTAAATAGTTGAGAGGGCTCTAGGGACATATCCCCTATAAAATATTCTTTTAGATAACCTCAAGGCCAAGTTATTTCCCTTGAAAAGTATAATAAATAATAGATACACCTATCATTGGGATGAATATTATTATAAATCCTTTGATGGTCTCAAATAGTTTCTCTGGAGCCCACCGAAATTGATGTCACCCATGGAAGGAAATATTTTTATTCTATATGTAGAGATCTTGGAGCGATATATTCACATCCATCTCTCTTATATAAATGAAACTATAAAATAAAATAGTCTATATTATCTTATAAATACTATACTAGATATTGAGACCCATTAACTGGAGATTTTGAATAATTATATTGAATTGATCTTTATGGTGCAAAGGCTGATGAACTATATGCGGCATCCAAAGGTCCAAATAGTCACCCATATTGAATTTATTGAATAAATCCTTAGTCATCCAATGCTAAATGAACATCAAGAATATTGTGAGGTCATATTACAATAGTTTTACATTCATTTTGTGCCCCAAATGGTGGTCAAAGGGTAGGAATTAACATACTTCCTCCTATAACACCCCACCAAAAAAAGTGTACGAGTGAATATGATGCTCCATGAAGAGGATGTTTTCTATATCTTTGAGGCTCCCCTAATGTGGGATATGCACTTTGATGGTGATTATAGTATCTTAATAAGAATAATAATGAAAAATACAAAGCTCAATAGGGTTTTCTTAGGAATTAGCCTTACATGTCCAATGAAAGTAGTTCTGCCATAATAATTCTTATTATTGGAAGGGTTCACTAATAATGAAATAGAATATCAAGCTCTCATTTAGTCTTGTACCTTTATCTATAGATACTAGTGGCCCATGTGAACATCAAAGGTGATTTAGAGTTGTCATTTAAGAAAATTAATGGTGAATTTTCCATTAAGAGTGAAAAATAGGTCTATATTATTGATTATATATAAAGGATTATGGTTGACATCCCCTCCAAGAAAATATTATATCACATCCCATTTTTACAAAATACCCATGTAGATTCATTGTGCAATCCAACCACTTCAGTGACAAGTCCATAATAGGACTAAATAACCATTCACATCATTCCCCACATAGTTTCATATATCTACATGAATAATGATATTGATTAAATAAATGAAATAAATACCACCCTGGAGAAATATGAGCTAATATCCTCACCAATTGATATTTATAATAGATTTATATCCCCCATAGTGGGCTACCTTAAGAGAAAAATTCTTCTTCCAAATCAAACCACTAAGGAACAAATCTTTCACAATGGATCAAATTTCAAGATATTACTCTAAAAGTAAGGATTTTATAGAATCCTTCTCTGATGCATTGAAGGAGGAAAATTTTCATTTTTGTACAAGAAATCCATGTTAATTACTACAGTTCTTATCAGTTAAAAGATAAAATCTCTCATCAAATCAAGAGGATTGGATTCTTATGGCCATCAATGATGCAAGACTATATGGATTTCACTAGGATGTTCCATGCTTTATAAGTACATGTAAATTCCATCCATCAACCTCCAAAGATGTTTCATTCCACCAAATATTCTTGGCTATTTTATATCTAGGTAATAGTTATTATGGGTCCATATTCCACAACTATACACAGGTATTTCAAGTGCATCCTTACTACCAACAATTTATTATCTAAATTGGATGAGGAAAAATTCCTTAAGAAATTTAAGATAAATTTTTTCAAAAATTTCATGAAGTCAAATATAATTAACATATTTGGTGTCCCTCAAACAATATTTATGGATAATGGTAAAAAATATCTACTCTCCCAAATTGAAAAGGTTGTATCACTAATATAATATTTATTCCGACCACACATTCATCAACCACTCAGTAGGGAAATGGTAGATGGAGTATTTTAACAAGACCATGTATAATATACACTAGTGGAAAATAACATTTTAATCTTAGTTTTTAAACAATTTTAATGTGGGTGATATTAAAAAAATAATTTCAATATCATTTTTTTTAAATGTCAAAAAATAAAATAAAAAGTGAATTTATTAGATATGTTAATGTATAATTTTTTTAAAAAAAACTAATATTGGAAGAGGTTTTCCATGACTTTTATATGATGTAACTAACATGGAAATAAAAAAATAATAATTTAGGTGATCTTTCAAAAAAAATTAAATCACATTGAAAGAGGATTTCCACTTTGATTTTATGGTGTGACAAATGAGGAAAGATGAAAAAATAATATAGATGATCATTCCATATTGTTTTTATAGTAAAACTGATTAAGAAATATTCCAAAAAATAATATTATCTTTCCATTTCAGTTTTAAAAATAACTAACATATAAATAAGCTTTTGATGTTCATTTTTACCAAAAACTGGTGTCAAAAGCTCATCTATTTCAAATTACACATTGGATATATTATAATACAACATGTAAAGTTATATTTTTTTTATAAAAACCAATAATAAATGCTTACCCCAACAAGTTCTGAAAAATTTTCATGTACAAAAAATATAAAAAACCATATAAACCATATTTTTTTTTCTAAATTCTCATTTTTAAAACTTTAATTGAAAGATACATACATGAAAATAAATCAACAAATTAGACATACCTATAAAATATTTTTCAGAAAAATCGAAGGTGGGTAAGGTCTTCATCCTTATACAATAAAATATCATTGAAACCTTATAATAAAATTGAATGTCATAAGATTAAAAAATATAATATTTTGATATGAAACCTATAAAAATTAAATAACTAACCATATTAAATTCATTAATCATCCTAATTGTGATGATCTCAAACATGAATCTAAAAACAAAATAAATTCATTTCAAATTTTTATTTTGATGATGTAACTTCAATTATGAAATATTAACTTGAAAATAAAAACCAACATACATATATAATACAAAAAATTATTGTATAATATAAATTTTATTTACTTTTACTTTCACATATTTAATTTTATTTTTATTATATATCAATAAGTTATCATCAATAAACTTTTCCCATGACCATTATTTTCATATATAAACAAAAAAAAACATGTATAACAAGATGAATTAATATTAATATCCCAACTCATCAAACTGGGGACTGCCTATCCAGTGATAATCCAAGAGCGACACCTCAAACCCTCAAAAAAAGAAAGGGGCTGGAGATGAGTACTAAGTAGGCGTATCACACACATGGAAGCCCTTACCCTAAGGTACTTGTACACATGCACACATCTCTAACCCACATACACATTGCTGAAAGAAAAAATACAACTAATAACCAAATGAATGAATATTTCTTTATCTCATAATTAGAGTACAAAAAAATTACTAGAAAGAACAAAGGCATGAATACAATCCTGTCAATACTATAGAAGGGTCCAACCTACTAAGAAAGGAGGGTAATGTTGTTAAATAAATCACCTGGTATGAACAACATTTTGTCTAGATCTCTATGCTTCTATTACTCTTAGCCCACCTAAGAATACTTTAAAAGGATCGTCTTCTGTATAAGACACTACATGTGTGGGAAAATCCCATACAGGGTTGAGTAAAACAATACCCAGTAGAATACTCTGAAATCAAAAAAAAAACATCAAAAGAGTAGTTAGCTCATCAACATGAATATATGTCAATAAGGATATGAGACATGAAAATAATACAATAACCCATATATAATAAATCTATACACCAAGTCTCTAGGTAATATCACAACCATTCGTCCAGAAATAGGATTCTACTTGTGGATTCAAGGTAACGCTCATCCAGGAGAACTCACTCCACAAGACTGATAATAGTGACGGTGCTCATCTAAGAAGGTGTACTCGTCATGCCTCACCAAAACATAGAATTTCTAGATACATAGATAAGGGATCCCAAGAAGTTCCTATAGGGTATACCAAACCCTACTTGAAATAACCCTCTTTGTAGGGGATTTTATGCATGTGTATGTTGCTCATGATGATTATTCAAACCCCGCCTAATGTAATAAAAATAAATGATAGATAATCACACCCCAAGTCGCATTGAGGGATCCCTAAAATTTATCCAAGACTAATCCCATATAGGGAATAACATATTATACTTACGACCTGATTCATCAATGTGTTCTCATGGGGATGGACTAAGTAAACACACCCAAGAGATATTGGTCTACACACAAGAGAATGAGGGTCTCAAAATACCATGGAGAAAGTACATGGTGTGTCTTGTCTTCCTCGAGTTTTTCTATGTGCCACATCCCATGATCGTTTACTCTAGTTCATGACTATGAATTTAGTACATACATGTTTAAATGGTTGTGTATTGATACTTTTTCTATATCCCAATACCAGGTCGTGCTAATGTACTCTGGTGGTTCTTGTGTGCTTGGTTATTCCCATGCCTATGTACACCAAGGGTACATGCTGAGCTTCCCACACCATGTCACATAGTATGTGGTGGGTCCCACATATCATGTGATATTTTCCTTAACACATAAACTATATCCTCTATAACCAAGTTCCACACTGCATGTGCTCTTCGGACTACACATCTTGTAATATAGGATTTTCCAGAAATATAGAAACTTCATGTGTCCTCTTCTTGTGCCTCTACCACTATTAAATCAGTATTGAAACACACTGTAAAAGTCATATGATATTAGACTAAACTCAAATACTCATCGATGGTCATATTATGGGCACATCCTCCACTGGGTAAATACTTGTTGTGCCAGCCCACTAGAATGAAAAATACATGAACATGATTCCCCTATTTTGATCCCAAACATCTTCCATCACCGCACACCACAATCATGTCATTGATCTCAATCCCATACATATGGTATTGATCTATTGTGTCAAATAATAATCACTTAATGATCTATTATTATGTATTTTTTGAACTATCAACCAAAGAAAATATCATCAATGAATGTGTGATGAACGGGGGAAGAAATGAAAAAACCACAGTAAGAGGAATTAAACTCATACATTATTTGACTTTTCCCCAATCCATTTCCATTATAATTATGAATGAATAAAAAAATTTCAAATAAAACTAATTCCCAAATTCTAGGAAGATAAACCTACTCCCACAAAACATGATCATCTTCTGAATCAATCTGTTTGTAGAATTGATTCACGTTCATCATGGAATAAAAAAATAAGGATTAAACTAATGAAAAAAGGAATAAACTAAATTTTTTATCAATCACTGATGAATAATGGTTGATGTTGTCTTTATAAAAATCAATTAACTTTGTAGGAATATATGATCCTTGTCAAATCAGTCTTTGATCCTCGATTATGATGTCATCTGCCAAGGTTCTCCTCTATCATCTCCCTATTGAATCTCTTGGGTTATGAAGCTAACCCTAGGGATTTAGAAAAATCATGTTCATATATAGTAGGTTTATGTTTAGGAATTAATAACAACTAAAAAAAATTAAATCAAATTAGTCAATTAATATTTTACCCATGACTCCACTTAAATGAACCACCCAACACCAAAAAAGATAATTTTGCACCTAGGGAAAAAACCCATATTCCTTAATTAATGGCTGACATAGATTTATAATCTGAGACTATATTCAATATTTATTCCATTATTTTAGAAAAACTCATCATGCATGTTATAATATATTTTTTATTTTTTATTATATCCATATCGAGCATCCCCAAGCCCTATAATTTCATGATACTATAGTACCTACCTCTAAAAATATTCTTAAAAATATTAAAAATATTTATAAGGAAAAAATAGAGTCATTTAATTCTCCTCACCTTAGGGATTTTCATCCATAAAAGAAAAAATTCTAGTAAAAAACGAGGGTATTAGGCTCACATCTAGTTCTCCCACTCCCAGGCACTCTCCTAAAATTTTCTATACTTCCTTCGAACACGCACTAAAGAAATCACTTACCTATGAAGGATCTTCTCTTGGTGATCCTTGATCTCTACCAGGTAATCTAAAAATGTATCCTAATCCTCAATGCTCAGTTCACCCCATTTGATAACATTTCATGATCCATGAACATAACTCCATAGCTACAACACATGGAAGACATTTTGTACCCGGTCTAACTATGGAGGTAGGGCTAAGTGGTACACCACCTCACTAACCCTACATATTATATGGAAAGAGCCAATGAATCTTAGTTTTTAATTTTATCCCCATTCAAAAATCCATAATCACCACCGAGTTGATACCTTCAAGAACACATAGTTCCTCTTATCAAACTCCAAAGGCATCTATCATCTATCCACATAAGTTTTCTACTATATTTGAGTAGTCCTCATCCACTCTTGGATTATCTACACCTTCTTTATTGTCATGTGCACCAACTCTGGGCCCATGAGTGATGACTCTCCAAAATCATTCCAAAAGAGTTCTAACCTATAAGTTATCCCATAAAAATCCTCTAATGGTGTCATGACAATGGTGGACTGGTAATTATTGTGGTACGTGAACTCTATTAGGGGTAAGGGATCCTACCAACTATGACCAAAGTCCAGCATAAAATCCTGAAGCATGTCCTATAGAACATGAATATCCCGTTCAATTAGTTCATCAATTTGGGGGGTGAAACATTATGCTTAAACACAATCGAGTCCCAAATTCCACCTTAAATCCCCTCTATAATTTTGAAATGAAGTGATATTCATAATCATAAATGATCATCGAGGGATCTATGTGAATCCTGGAAATCACATGCACATAAATGTTTCTCAATCTCTCTACTAAACTCTGCTCTCTGAAATCTAGGAAGTGGATTGAATTTGTGGGTTAGTCTATGATCACCCAGATGGAATCATTTCCTCTATAAGATCATGTAATCCCTATCATGAAGTACAAATATATCCCATCCAACTTCCACTTAGTCACCTCAAGGGGTTGAGATAAAACTATAATAACCTAGTGGTCACCCTTCAACTACTGATAAGTGGTCTATTGAGGGAAAAACATAGTTATACACTTCTTAATTATTGTCCACAAAAACTAACACCAAAGGTTTTGGTACCTATTTTCTACACCTAGATGTACCACCAAGGTATCTGTATGAAAATCCTTCAAAACCTCCTCTCACAATGACATTGGTATAATCATATACTCTTTGAAAAGGATTACATGCTCCCCAGTTTCATAAAATCCATCAGGAGCACATCTTGGGAATACCTAAATGTGAAAGGTCTCACATTCAATATCTCCAAGATGATCCTCCCTAACACACTATAGAAGTAAAGGGATAAAAACTATCAACTAGATGTATGATACCCCATCCTTGTTCACTAAGTATAACTACAATGAGGCAAACCACTCAATAATTGTGAACAAGATATCTTACTAGGAGCATATGCCACCACGTTCTCCTTACCATGAGTATAAACTATCTTGAATTCATAATCTTGGAGGAACTCTAGACAACACCTCTACATTGAATTAAAATCCTTTTGAGAAAAATATATACTTTAGGATATTTTAGTAAAAATAGATGATGAATCACTCACCCGTAAGGTAAAATTATTAAATATTTAAGGTGAATAACACTACTTCCAACTCTAGATCATGGGTTGCATATTTTTTATCATTAGTTCTCAAATATCAGGACCCCTAATCAATCCCCACTTTCCACTGCATCATGACACATCAAAGCCTCATCTTGGAGGCATCGCAAAATACTACATACTCAATAACTTCCTATGGAAATATCAAGATAGGGGAACTCATCAACCTCTACTAAAACTTCTAAAAAGCCTATTGGAACTTATTAATCCAAATGAAAGGTTTCCCCTTTCAGTTAAAATAAGTCAATAGTGTTTATATACTAGAGAAACCATGAACAAATATTTAATAGACACATCTAACCCAAGGAATATTTATACCTTAGTCACACTTTGGGTGGCCCCTGAGCTAGCACTGCCTCAACCTTCATCAATTCCATTACCACTCCCTCTTCTAGGAAAAAAAGTCCCACAAAGTGGACTACTTGAATCTAGAACTGATATATTGATAGATTTAAATAATTATGGTCCACTTGTAGTATATTTATGACCATTCTCAAGGGTATCATGTGATCTTACTATAACGCCGATTAAACCAGGATTTCATTGATGAAAACTACCATGAACTGATTTAAGAAGGGATGAAAGATTCAGTTCATGAGTCCCATGAACACCATCGGTGCATTATTTACACGGAAATTCATCACAAAGTACTTATAGTGATCATAGAAACATCATAACTTCATATTTGGTATATCCTCATCCCAAAATCAAAGATAGTGATAGCCTAATCTGAGGAAAATCTTTGAGAACCATCTCACCCCTTCATCTGTTCTACGGGGTCATCAATACTTAGTAGTAGATACTTATTCTTCACATCCACCAGGTTTGTGAAATAATAATCCATAAAAAACCTTATATCCCATATTCCTTCTTATAAAATAACAATAGGGCGGTCGAGGGTGACACACTGGGTCTAAAAAATCCCTTTGTCTACAAATCCTCCAACTGCAAATTCATCTCATGAAGCTCTGTTGGATTCTTCCAATATTGTAAAGAATATATCAGGGTAGTCATTGGGTGAAATTATATACATTAGTATATATATCAGTGGTTAGGTAATCCCGGCATGCCCTCAGGGAAGACATCCTTATACTTTGCCGCCACTAAAGAAAAATGACAGCCCATAACATTTGGTGCTCCAAGGGTGATACTATCTAAATAGGGAGTAATTGATTGTATCCTCAAGTGTATGATCCAATCTTACTTTTATTGGGTTTCCTTCTCCCCCATTAAGTAAAAACTCATCCAATCACAATATAAACACCATATCCTCCACTTAAAATAGTCGATCTGTGCATGAACTGCAAATAACCATTTCATACCTATGATGATGTCATAAGGCCTCATCACTAATAAAAAGTAATCCCATAAGAATTTCTCTCCTCTAAGTGTCAAATCACACCATCGGTAGAAGTGAGTGATCAATAAATCTCCTCTGGTAGGATTCTCTAACTACAAAGGTCAAGTTAAAGGCACTAATGGAATCTCTAGATCTCTAATAAGGAATGTGGAAAAGAAAGATTGGATCGCTCTTATGTCTATAAATACCATAGGTAAAGTATAGAAGACATAGATCATACCTCTAATAATCCTTGGAGCCTATAGGTTATAGACCTTCACTACCTGTAGTTTACCTCATCCTTAACCACAAACTCTATGATCCTGGAATGGACCCCCTAGGGGGTTGTGGTCATAATAGATCGAAATTTTGGCCTCCTCCTTCTTCTCTCCCTAATCTTCTACCACACCCATTTCCCTACGAACCTCCAATATCCAGAAATTTTCTATACTTGGGTGGTCCATCAATAGTATCTATATCAAATTTGTGGTTGGTTAGACAATCTCATATGATATTTCCCAAACTGTCACAAGAGATACCCCACCTATCCCTCAGATGACTTCATCTATCTTAAGATCCATGAATAGTACACCCCCTATTCTGATACCATCTCCCTAAGTGTTTCATATACCTGAATCCCAATGTCTACTTTTGGCTACCCACTGATGAAGTCTCAGCTTTTATGTTCGCATTATTAGCACTAACTGTTGGAATATTCTTAGATAGAATGTTCTCCACTAATAAAGCTTTCTCAAGAACACCAATATAGGTAGGAATGCAAAGAGATATCACATCATCCCTGATATCTTAGTGTAGGCCCCACTCAAAGGTTTGTTCTTAGAATAATGAATCATAAACCATATCTATAGAGTATCACAACAGGTTACTGAACCTTAATGAATACTCTTCCAGAGTCATTTTGAAATGATAAAGCTACAAATTATCCTTGATATGAACCACTCACAATGTGGCTAGATAGAACTCCTCCCTAAAGAGACACTTGAACTTTTTCTAAGAGAGTATTATCACATCATGTTCTTGAGTCTCTAATATCCATAATCACCCGGTAGGGCCACGAAGAAAACAAAATTCTAGGACAAACATATAATCCAAAGGTGTCCTTACAAAGAGGAAAACACATGTAACTATCATAAGAAAATCCACATCTTCCTAATGATCTGGATCACCCTGAAACCTAAAGAGTCTTTTATTAGAAAACTCATGGAGATAACCCATCCTATGCATATCCAAAGTTGGTACTATTAGTGTAACCTACTACTCAAAATGCAGTAGTAACACTGAAAACCCGCCTGGAGGTACCACCTACGGTACAGGTACATGAACTGAAGTCACATCACTAGCTGGATCATCATTATGATCCCATGGTGGAATCATGGATAGATTTCATCACGAAGGCATCCTAAAATAATTAATACATACCATATACAAAGATTATTCTTAGGGAGATGAATCACAAAGGAAATGTAAACCACAACCCATTCATATATGATGCATGTAATATGGTTTTCTATGAAACCATTGCCTACATGTATCAAGTAAACAGGTAAGTTATCAGAGTCCTGGAGAATGGATACATTGACTAATACACCAATACTGGGTTCCCTAGCCTGATATCCAAACTCGAACCACTTTTACATGATTCCCCTAATTCCCAAACCATCCTCACAACTAGAAAATATCTAAACTCTGGTCCTAATATGAATCCTTCTCTGATGCCACTTTCTCCCAACCCAACCCAATGGAGCCCACATGGACAGCGATAAGTTGAGAGTAACACCCCAGGCCTACTCCAATAGATCAGGGGCTAGAAAAATTACTGAGTATACATATCACACACGTGGTAGGCCTTATCCTAACGTACATGTATACACTCACTCATCTATAATCCATAAAAACCTTTCTAAAATAAAAAATAAAACCAATAACAAAATTCAATCATATATATCCCATAATAAAAGTTCAAAAAAAGTACTAGAAATAAAAATGGGCAAAATAAAATTTCACCAAAACTTTAAAACTGTCAAACCTACTAAGAAATGAGGGGACTACTGTCAAATGAAACACCTAGTACAAACCATAATATGTCTGGATTACTATAATCTACCTTTTCTTGGTCCTCCTAATACTTTTTTGAAAGGTATATCATATTCATAAGACATAATATGTGAGGGTAAATCCCATGCAGGGTTGAGTATAATAATACCAAGTAGAACACCCTGAAATCACCAAACATACATAATTAAGAGAGTTGTCATCTAATAAAAATGGTCATATTTCAATCAATATATAATACATAAATATAATACAATAACCCAAATATAATCAATTTTGACATTAATTATGAGGGTAAGATCACAACTATTCATCCATCCATAGGATTTTGCTTGAAGCTTCAAGGTAACACTCATCATGGGGAACTCACTCCACGAGCCTAATAACACTGATGGAACTCATCCAAGAATTCATGCTCATTGGGCCTTTCTAGAACTCATACGATAATGATACATAGATAGGGGATCTCACCCATGGCCTCTAGGGTATATCAAACCCTACCTGGAATAACCCACTAAGTAGGGGATCATATTCCCATGTATATAAGTGATGATGATTAATCAAACCTTACCAAAGGTAAGAAGAATAAATGATAGAGGATTACACTACAAGTGACATAGAGGGATTCTTGAACTCTATCAAAGACTAATCCCATATAAGGGATCACATCCTATGCTCAGGACATGATGCCTCAATGTACCCTCAGGGGGATAGACAAAGAGAATGAACCCTAGAGATACCAGTGCACAATGAAGAGAACGACCATCTAAAACTTACCTAGATAAATTTCATGGTATGTATTTTATTACTTAGGTATTACCATGTTACTTGTCCCCTACTCGTGTACTTTGAATGAAGCCCATGTCTCTAGGTCATTCCTGTGTACCTGTCCATGTCAGGGTACTTTGGTTGTGTCTGAATAACAGGTTGTGCCCAAATACTCTAGTTTTCCATGTGTGTCTATCCATTTCTATTCCTGTGTACCCCTAGGGTACATGCTGAGCCTCCAACATTGGGTCACATAGTTTGTGGTGGGTCCCACATATCATGTGATATTTTTATTCATGTATAAACTCAATCCTCTAGAGCTAGGTTCTACATGGCGTATCTTATTCGGACTAAATTCGGTGTAATGTGGGATTTTATAGAAATATATAAACTTTATGCATCTCTCACTCAAATATCTACCACCACTGAATCCACCATGAAATTCTTCATATAAGATGGATTAGATTTCACTAAACTCCAATCTTCACTGATTTCCAAATTCTGGCCATATCCTTCACTCAAGAAATGTCTATCATTACATTACCCCATGAGAATTACAAAACCCACGAATGTGAATCTCCAAATCTATTCCCAAACTTCCATCATCATCATGTACCTTAATGGTTTTGTTGATCTGGAATTTGAACACAAAGTATCAATACATTGGTCCAAAGAGTGGTTTCATAATGACCGACTACTGGATATTTGTCAAACTTCTAGACAGAGAAAATATCAGAGATGAACATTTTAATAATGGGGGAAGAAATTCAAAAAACACGACTGTAGGAATGAACCTAAACTATTTTTTTATTTTAGCCTCAATCCATTGATGTTAGAATGATGAAAATATAAAACTATCTAATAATATCAAATTTGAAACTCTATGAGGATAAACCCACACCTACAAAGCATGATCACACCACAAATCAATATGTTATTGTAATTTATTCATGTTCATAATGGAATAAAAAAATGGATTAAACCCAAATAATTCCCAACCTTGAGTTTGGATTAATCATTGATGAAAAATGGTTGATGTTTTCATTGGCGAGATCTACAAACTCTATTGGCGTAGATGATCCTTGGAAAATCAGTCTCTAATCCTCAATCCCAATGTCATCCACCAATTCTCTCCTCAATGATATCCCTATATAATCCCTAGGGTTGTAAGATAAAAAAGGTATTTTGAATAATCATGTTTATATTGAGGTGGTTTAGTTTTTTTGGAATTAATGATAAATAAATAAATTAAATTTATTTATTTAATCATTATTTTTTCCATGACTGCACTTAAATTAACCACTTGGAACCAAAAAATAGTATGTCATTCCTAGGGTACAACCCATGTTCCAGATTTAATGGAGGTATTATATTTCATATTTTAGAATCCATTTGATAGTTATTCAATTATTTCAAAAAACTAAGCTTGCATGATATAATATATTTAATTTTTTTTATATCAATACCAAGACTCTCTGAGACCAGGAATCCCATGCTAACTCATCTCCAAAATCCAAAAATATTCCTTGAAATATTCTAAATATTTATAAGGAAATAATAGATTCGTTACGATTAAAAAACTTATAAAAATAATACAAATTTATTTTTTTGAAAATTTGTGAAATTTTTTACAAAATCCTTCTAATAATGACATAAACCAATATAATGTCCATTCGTGTGGGTAGAATACACCTAAAAACCAATGAACACTATTATATATAAATATTAATGTTAATAAAATTATATTGAATATTATTTCATAATTATCTTTGTCTTTTATCCATCAAGGAATGGAAAAAACCAACACTCAATATCTGTATTTTCTAATCTTTCATATAAATTGTTGAAATAGTGGGTGACCTAGACCCAACTATGCAGTAATTTTGATTACCATATCATGTGTATAGTTAGCTATGCGTGATGTTATCTTACCATTATAGTGCAGATATTTTTTCATCCACTGTAATAATGGAAATTTTCAAAGGTTAATTGTTGTGTCAAGAGGTTATAGAAGATCCCAGGCTATAATGAGAACCTAGAGATACAATGAAATTGATCTTAAATATATGTTCTATAGTCTAGATACATTACACTAACTAGATACAGTAGATGTTTGACTATTAGGTTCTAGGGGCTCATAATCATTGAGACTTCTTATCAGGAAGTTCGCACTTGGTGATCTCTAGTTGTGAGATCAAGAGGACATACCCGCCAATAAGAACACCACATGTTTTGGATGTCATTGGTTGTTCCTATATATGGACATGTGTATTGGTCTCCTGACTAGAGACTATTACCAATGTATATCATTTTATTACGTACTTTGATGCAAGATGAAAACCATTGCAGTGATGTCGTGGTGAGGTAGTTTGTATTGGGTGCGTTTTTGGTGGTATGACATTGGCTGAATAGTCAAGAAAGGATTTTTTGCTTCCAAGTTTAGGAAGTTGTATATCTCAGTCTTGGATGATCAGGATGGTTCCGCCTTCATATGTCTTTGGAAAAAGTATTAGAAAAGAAAATCTATCCGGATAGATCAACAAATAATAAAGCAAGATAAGGATGATGACACAAGAGTGTGTCCTGCTTTATGAGATATTTAATGACAAAGAGATTATAGTACACAGTCAGTGTTTGTTGGATGGTAGTAGTTGTTATGACTATCCTTATCTCTTTAGGGGTCATGATGGGTTTCTAGACTCCATTCTTGGTCTATGGATTTTATTCACTGATATCGAGGTAAGGGCCAAGAGAGTCACACACAATAGCATATTCAAGAATCCGCCTTATTCAGTCGAATAGGTATATGGAAATAGTGGGCCCCTCCATGGGTTCCGAGTGTTGTCCAAGTTATCGATTACTGATGAATTAAATAAATTCATTATTGTTCAAGTTAGGAATAATTGGGATTGAATTTATTTAATGTTTTTACAAGTTTAGTAAATATGAGAAAAATATTAATCGAACGAATATTATTTTAATATTCAAGGTTTATCTAATATTAAGTGGGATAGCGAGTCTAGTTAAATGACTCTGTTTTATCATATAATATATAATATATATATTATAATTATGTGATAAAATAATAAATAATATTGGCGTAGTTAAGTTCATTAAAATTATTTATTTAGTGAATGTTGGAATAAATGGGGGTCGGGGAACCCTACTGGGTATTTATCAACATCACTATAAATATAAGAGGAGGTTATATCTTATGTTGTGAAATTCACTATTCATTCATTTTTATGGAATAAAAATTGAGGGCCTCTATATCCTCCTGATTCTTATAGAGAGAAGCTGATTATCCAAGAGTTCAAATCAAATTCTTCCTCAAGCATCGAAGAGGTCTCGATGCAGTGATCTTCGGGATGTCAAAAGCATCATCGAACCATCACGCTAGCACCAGGAATTCAATGATCGATGTTCTAGTAGATTTTTGGAGCGTGTGTGGACAATCTATAGGGATCCTGCTTTGGATCCTTCAAGAAACGATCACCATCGACCAGTTCCAGTCGACTGCGGCTTCAGATTTGAAACGGGTACATTTTCATTATTGTTTTTTTCTCTTTGAAATTTACGCAAGATCCTCTGGCCTTAATGGGACTCGGATCATTGGGGAGGACAAGTCTCATCGTCCTGCTGATGAGAATTTAAAATCCTCGGCCCACCGGCTTCTGCTACGGGCCCCGGGAACCAACAGTGGTATCAGAGGGATCGCGTAAATTTTCTTATCCAAATAAAATTAATTTGTATAAAATTAAGTAGAGGGTTCAAAAACGGTTCCATCAGTTCAAACCGCACATCGATCCGATCTCGAACAACCAAGTTATAGCTATTTGAAATTTTCAGATTGGATCGATTTTTCGTTTAATTGTGGGTATTAATTTTTCAATCAGTTCATCCGAACTAAATTTAATTTTGCAAATAAAAAATTTTATAATTTAGTAATTTTTATATTAATTTTATTATTATAATAATATTTCTATTATTTTTATAATAATATTATAATAATAAATTATTATTTTTTTATAATAATAATATTATTATTATTTTTAAAGGCTATTTGAATAGATTTTGGAAATTTTTGATGTGTGGAAAACTTTGGGAGAAGACTAGCATAAAAAAAGGGTGGAGGTGACTTTAGAAAATAAAAAAAATAAAGGAAAGACTTCCAAAGAATTATTAAACAGAAAAACAAATGTGGGACATAGAAAAGTAATGGGATAACAAAAAAAGGAAGATTGCATAGGTCCGAGTGGACTCCTCTTCCCAGTGCGGCGCACAGAAACCCGAAGACCCCTCGTTAGTAGGCCACTGGGAACAACCTCACAACACCCTGGAGGCCTCCACCGGAAGTAGTCTGCACCGCCCTCCACTCCCCAGCCCTGGCTTCGGTGCCTCCTCTCGTGGGTGAGCCCAGGTCCAGGCCGCCTCCTGCCTGAGCGGCGTCCCCTTCCCGGTTGCCACCCTCGGAAGCTGAGTCGCAGCGAGCCACCACGCTGCTACGCACGGGCTCCCCGTCATCCCGGCTTCCTCTACCCATCCAGCCAGCTCGCGGACCACCTCTCCACATCACCGCCCAGGCCTCCCCTCAGTGCGTGCCCCACGCCCTAGTCCATGACCTCCTCCTCTTGTCAGGCTTCACGCAGCAGGCACACCACCCGACCAGTGCAGGACCAGGGCCTCCTTGACCTGGCACCCCAGACTCCCATCCTACTCCCTCATATGGAGCCATGACCCGTAGTGTCGGTGCACCCAGCAGGTGCTACGGATCCTCCCAAGCCGCAACCTTGCGCCGTACCGGCCGATGACTCTTGTTCCGCTCTGCTGGCCAACACCGGAGCGCCCCACTCGACCTTCTGGGTGCACCGCGCGTCTTCATGCCCTAGGTCAAGACCCAGGAGGTATTAATTATGACTACAAGTATTTTTCCAGAGAAATTTTGGCCCTGAAGGAGTCTGGGCGGATCTACCTAACCTGGAACGGGTTTTGGGTGGATCATCCCGACCTATTATGGCCCTGCATGGCCCTGCGTGGGTTTGGCCAGATCCTCACAGGCCGTGCAGTGATGTTTCGGGACCTTCCATTTAAAATTAATCAAAATTAATTAATTTTATTAATTTAAATTAAATTAAATCAATGAAATTAATTTGGTTAATTATTTTAATACCCGAATAAAATTAATACAATTTAATTATTAAATTGAATTAAGTCAAATTAATTTAATTTTGACATTAAAATTAAATTAATTATAGGATCAACAATTAATTAAATTATTTTAATTTATTAATTCATTTAATTTAATTAAATAAAACATCGTACTTATTTAATGCGTTTTAATTTTATCGTGCTTTATTTTACCAACCTACTGGTCTTGAGCATCGACCCGTGTATGTTGCCTTTTATTTAATTAATTATTTAAATGTGTGCGATTATTGTAATTAATTAAATAGACGTTATGTGCATCGTCTTTATTTTCAGTTAAAATGTATAAGGGCTTACACACCCAATATTTATATGATGTACATTTATACCCGAGTTCTCCTCGCCTGTGCGTGAGTAATTTTGTACTTCAGATGAAAACGGTGAACAACATGGACCCCACCAAGATAAGGCAGTGCACATTGATCAAGACAATGCAAGATGACACATGGACCTCGTAAGATGAGGCGGTACTCCAAGACGTGACGTAGACCCCGCCAAGATAGGGTGTTGTTCTAGATGCGAAGACGTACAAGACAGAGGGTTAGCTACATTTTGAGTCAAGCTTCAACTCAGGTACGATGCCCTTAGGTCATTTGGATGCTCAAGACCAGTCAGGTAATAGTTTTTCTTTTATGTGTTTATTTATTATTTTATTTATTTTAGAATAGCGGGAAAATACATAAAATAATAGATAATAAAATGCATAAAGAAGAGGCGTATGTTTTTCTATTAAAGTTTAGTTGTGATCACGACAATATAGATGAAAACATTTAATAGAAATGGATTACATTCACTGAGAGAGAAAACCAAAAAATCCCTAAAATAAAATATTAATTCACAAACCACCATCCACCATTCAAGTTTGAACAAAACCCAGTGTTCAAGGTACCAGTCATGCCTTAGCTGAGGGTGCCTATTACTATTGGGGAGTTATTATTCATGTGGTGGGTTGACTTAACTAAAATTACAGCAAATAAATAGCCATAGCTAGCTTGTTGTAATTTTATAGGCAATTGTTGAGTAAATCAGTAAATGATTTTAAAGTTGAGACTTCACTCAATAGATCAAGGAACCATGAGTTAATGAGGTTGGCCAGCCAAAAGCCTACCTTGAGCCCTCCGAGTAGTGGCGTAGCCATAACTTGTAGACTATGATAGAGTTTCAGGGATCCTTGCAACTAGAATACTCAAGAGTATTCCGATTCTAGTACAGAGGGTTCCTAGATTTCAAAAAATTAGTGGGAGACATTTAATGATTAAATAATCAGTAAAGTCACATTTGGTAATCAATATTAAAAGTATGATCTATTAAAGTTTATTTGTAGATAATGGAATGTAACACTATAATAAAAATTGTGATAAATATTGGACATAGCTAATGTCCAAACAAGCATGAAATTACAAGTGTAGTATAGGTGCTTCCACACATCACTGCTATATCGGAAATTCAAGGTGCTCGTGTCCCAACCAAATATGCCACCTCAAGAAGTGAGGGTGTAAAACTGCTTATAGGAGACTCATGAATCAATCATATTATAGTTTTTTTCATAATGATATTATCAACATCTGATGTTAGTTGTGGTCACTACATCATGACTTGAATGGTGATCACATGTAGTCTCATCTCCAATAAATTTTAGAGGAGAAAGATAAGAAACATATGAATGTGGTGATAACACTCAGTTTGTGTAAAGTGAAAGATAGTTCACAATATTTCATGTAATCCCATTCTTATTACTTTTACACTCAATTACTCTAGTTTTGTTTAAAGGTACAAACGAATGGTATAGAGTAAGCACTTCATTACCGTTAAGGTAACATTCACCAAGTAATAAGAATATTAGAGATAACAACATCTTTTATTCGTATGGAGAATAAATTGAATGACAAGGAAAAAAAGGCATATGGAAAGTTATGCCAAAGGCGCCTTTTTCATGTCCTTCAAAGAAAAGTGGATGGTTATTTAACAGGAGGTTATTTGCATCACATATTGAAATAAATTCATGGAAGTTTAAAAATTGAAATACTAGAAGCAAGTACCCGCTTATCATTCATTTTATATCCATCAATATAAAGTATTGTTTCTCATATAATTCTTGGGTATTAAAATATAATATGATTTTCAAATATATGTATTGAAATACAGTAAACAAGTAAGTAGAGAAACATTACTAGGAGTAAGGTGTCTTCTCCAAGAAGCTGAGAAAGGGTGATTCCTAAGTCAGTAGTGAGAAACACCTAACTTCTAATTGCCAAGTGATTGATTCAAATTGAACAAGTATTAGAGTATAACCAAAACATTTATCTCACATTCCCTTTGGAAATTATGAGACATCATTCCAAGTTTTTGTAATGAATGTTGTTTTTTGTAACATATCAACAAAATAGTTCAGCCATACTTGAATCAAAGGAAATACATGATGAATATAAATTGTAAGACCTTCCCAGTTGTGGAAATATAATTCTTTGTCAATTAAAACTAAATGTGGATGTCAAGAATATACCATATATGGTATTTAGGCTCAGAACAGATAAACACCTTTGGTATTATTGACATCCTTAGTTTAGACAAAGAAACCTTTAGAAATAAAGGTATTCCACAAAGCTTCCAAGGTTAGTTCAACAAGACAGTGTGAACTATTCCAAAGAAATCTAGAGATAAAAATATTTCATAAGATTCCTTTAAGTTATTAAGGAATGTAATAGTAAAGTATATGCATGGTTAGAAGTTATGAGTTGCTTCGGATCGGCATGCTAAAGAATATCTTGACTATGCAATCATCGATCATGATAATGTAGCATGAAGTAATTTCTAAATGCATGTTTCCTTATCTACATCACCGTATTGATGTTCATAAGGAGGATTGATGGTAATGTCTTAAATGTTTACATTGATCAAAAAAATGTAGCGTGGAGAAATTTCTAAATCCACATTTTATACATCAAAGTTATGATGTAAGTAGTATCAATGTTACAACCTGCAGTAACTTCCATTATATTTCATGACGTGCTTTGCAAATAATGGCATAAACCCATAACCAATATGCCAACTAAAATTACAAATGGATATCATATGAGTCATAGTATGATGAAAATCCATTATGACATAGATCATGTGTTAGGACACAAAGAGTTTATTAAAAACAAACATGCATCAATCTGAACACATGGTGTATCTAAGTAATTATCCTAATAGTTGCTTAGGATATTACATAAATCCCTAAGATAGAAAATATGTAGTCAAGAATTAGACTACATTTCTATACAAGGGTGCACATCTCTATTAGAGATAGTGGGAGCTAAATTTACTTGGAATTAGTCAATGATTGATATGCACAAATGGTTGGAATTTGGAACAATTTCCAAAAGTGCATGGGGATAGGAATGTTCCAGTGACACATACTGTGTAGGAAGGATGAAACTGTGGTGATGGTTTTATATTCACCATGGTCGGTGATATATTATTCATTAAGAATAATAAATCCTACAAGTAAGCAGTATATGGAAATAAGCTGAGATTGAAAAGATCAATTAAAATTCAATAATGGATTCAATGCATCAAATTTCAAAGGGGCTTATATATTGAATGTTGTGGTGGGTATTCAAATTCTATGATACATGGATGGTACAAGCCTCGTATCAATAAGGCTCGATTGGTTATACCAAGTCAGTATGCCTAAATCTATTATAATATTACTTGTCATAGATAAGTTCTAAGATCATTCTATTGGTCATTGGATATCAAGATCATCTTTCGTGGAAGGTGTCTATACGACACAATAAAAAAGAGATGATGACATCATATGATGCCAATAAGGGTGAAAAGTTAATAAAATCTAATTCTGGATTAAAGTAAGCAACAAGATCTTATAGCATTAATTATAAATCAATCATTGCCTTGTGTCTACCAAAGGGTAATTGGAGCACCAATGTTTTGCAAGTGAAATATGTTTGGAAACATATGGAAAACAGATCTTCATTTTACAGTTAGATAATATTATAATAAAATAAATTCTCCAATGATTGACTTAAAGTAGCAACCTAAGTTCTAGGGAACAATATCTATTGAGTTAGATCAATAGGTTGCTTGGTCCTAGTAAATCTTGTACATATAGTGACATTGTATTGAAAAATACAAGTTTGAACAATTCAAGAGATGAATTTTTCCCTATGTCACATGGCTTAATCTATTCAAATTAACATGTTCGGAACATAGGAAGAGATTAATGTTGTTAGTTGAGTACCATACACTTCAGCGATGGATCAATCACATATGCCATATTATGTACAATAATCAATATTGCCAGGATATACTTTATTTTAGGCAGATATTAATTATTTCTAGGAGCATTGCAAGTGATACAGTCAGAACTATCATCTTGTACTTCGGCAAGTACAAATGATATGTACTTGGAATATGGAGAGGAAGGTATACTAGTTTTTGTGGGACATAAACTACTAATCCTTAGATCAATTTGATCTATTATTATAGTTGGGAAAAGATGATGAGTGATCCAATATCATAAAATCTTGTGGTATCCAAACTTACAAATACCGAGTAAGTTGCAGCTTCTAATCCAACTAAGAAACAGTTATAAATCGCAACGATTTGTTCCAGTTATTGGATTCACACCTAGTGATAAAAGTATTATCATAATGAGAATTATGATATTCTTACTAGCCAAGTTGTCAAGTTAGGACAATAGACAAAAGTAATATACTCGGGGATACCATATCTTGAGAAGTTTTACTCAAGCCGATGAGGTCATGCATAGCAGATATGCCACTCTGCGAAAATGTGGTTGGTCCAGTAGTTAAATCCATTACTCAGCAGAAGCATGATATTTATCATGTGAGTAGATAAAGAGTTTAGTTATCAAGCTGGCTATAGTGCAAGTGGGAGTGTTGAAATAGTGGGTGCCCTAGACCCAACTATGCAGTACTATTTATTACCATATCATGTGTACAGTTAGAAATGCATGATGTTATCTTACCATTATAGTGCAGACTTTTCTACATCCACTATAATAATGGTAATGTCCAAAGGTTAATTGTCATTTCAAGAGGTTATAGCAGATCCCAGGATATAATGAGAACCTCAAGATACAATGACATTGATATTAAATATATGTTATATAGTCTAGATACATCTTACTGACTGGACATAGTAGATGTTTCACTATCAGGTGTCGGGGGATCATAAGCATTGAGACTTCTTCTCATGAAGTTCACACTTGGTGATCTCTAGTTGTGAGATCATGAGGACAGACCCGCCAATAGAAACACCACATGTTTTGGATGTCATTGGTTGTTCCTATCTATAGACATGTGTATTAGTCTCCTGAATTGAGACCATTACCAATGTATATCATTTGATTATGTACTTTGATGCAAGATGAAAACCATGGTGGTGATGTCGTGGCGAGGTAGTTTGTGTTGGGTGTGTCATTGGTGGTATGACATTGGTTGAATGGTCAAGAAAGGATTTGTCGCTTCCAAGTTTGGGAAGTTGTATATCTCAGGCCTGGTGGATCAAGATGTTTCCACCTTCATAAGTCTTTGGCCAAAGTAGTATAAAGGAAAATCTATCTAGATAGATCAACAAATAATAAAGAAAGATAAGGATGATGACACAAGAGTGCATCCTGATTTACGAGATATTTAATGACAAAGAGATTATAGTACACAGTAAGTGTTCGTAGGATGGTAGTCATTGATATGACTATCCTTATCTATTTAGGGTCCATGATGGGTTTCTAGAATCTGCTCTTGGTCTGTGGATTTTATTCACTACTATCGAGGTAAGGGCCTAGAGGTTCACACACAATAGCATATTCAAGAATCTGCCCTATTCAGTCGAATATGTATATTTACATAGTGGGCCCTGCCATGGGGTCCGAGTGTTGTCCAAGTTATCGATCACCAATGAATTAAATAAATTCATTATTATTCAAGTTATGAATAATTGGGTTGAATTTATTTAATGTATTTACAAGTTTAGTAAATATAAGAAAAATATTAACCGAACGAATATTATTTTTATATTCAAGGTTCATTTAATATTAACTAGGATAGAGAGTCGAGTTAAGTGACTCCGTTTTATCATGTAGTATAATATATATATATATTAAAAGTATGTGAAAAAATAAGAAATAATATTGGTGCAGTTAAGTTCATCAAAATTATTTATTTAGTGAATGTTGAAATAAACGGGGGTCGGGGAACCCTACCAGGTATTTATCAACGTCACTATAGATATAATAGGAGGCTCTCTCTTATGTTGTAAAATTCATTATTCATTCATTTGTATGGAATGAAATTTGAGAGCCTCTCTCTCCTACCACTTCCTAGAGAGAGAATTTGATGATCCAAGAGTTTGGATCAAATTCTTCTTCAAGCATCGAAGAGATCTCGATGTGGTTATTTTCGGGATGTCGAAAGCATCATTAGATCACCGCACTAGCACAAGGAATTTGATGATCGATGTTCCAGTGGCTTTTTGGAGAGCGTTTGGATGATCTAGAGGGATCCTAATTTGGATCCTTCAAGTGATGATCACCATCGACTAGTTGTAGTCGACCACAGCTTCAGATTTGAAATGGATACATTTTCATTATAGTCTTGTGCTCTTTACAATTTACGCAAGATCCTTGGGCCTTACCAGGGCTTAGATCATTGGTGACGACAAGTGTCTTCATCCCGCCGATGAAAATTTAAAATCCCCGGCTCACTGGATTTTGCTATGGGCCCTGGGAACCTAACATAAATATGTAACAATTACATCATCATTCATATATTTCATAGTTGTGGAAATATATTCCAGATCCATAAAACCATAAACAATTGTTCTCTCATTTTTAATGAAAAGCATTATGAGATACCTGATTAAATAATAAGTATATTAAGTCACTACCTATCATGTTTATTTAATGAAAGATACCTAAAATATAAATTTACTTACATGGAGAATAAAGATAACATAGGTATAGTGAGCTCATTAAAAATTAGAATATCTATGATATTTTTTAAATATTTTAAATGTACAGTCTCTTCAACATATATCATATGTCATCAAAGGATCATAAATATTATCCAAGAAAGAATAACTTTGTGATAATATTTTTAAACCATTAGAAATCTCATAAGTATCTAAGGTTGTTATTTCTTAAACCTTTTTTTCTTTTGTACCAATTATTATAACTTTAGATAATCCCATATAAATTAAATATATGAAAAAATATAATTGAATTTAAATCAAATGTAAATAATATTTAATTAAATACACTCGTATGTTAAGTGATAAAGAAGTCTAGGATACCAGAGTAAAAAATTACCAACCCAATATCTAACTCTGGTAACCTCATCTCTAGGAAATGGAACTAGAGAATTTGGATCATTAATATCATGTGTTGATACTCTTACCTAACCCAAATGTATAGGCTGGTAATGTTCAAAATCCCAAAAAATATGTATTACTCCATACGCTATAATATTTTCATGGTGATCTCTAGCATATAACTCATGGTATAAGGTTGGTTCTGAATGAGGTGGTGTAGGATCTGAGTAGGCAAGTTATACAATCTATAATTTTCTTGAAATTTATTCAAACATATCCTATATAGTTGATTTAACTTTATTGAACATGGACTATTTTAGGTCTCCCACCTTATATTTTAAGGAATCTATTTCTATATCCCTCGATTTCATACTTGTATGAACAAAAAATTTCCAAATAGTGACACCTTCCTCATATCCTCTTACATGGTCGGGGTGTTATTCCTTTACAAAAGTAGTAACTAGAATATCCATCCTTCTCTCAAGGATAAAATTACTCTAGGACACATTCTCTTGAATTTCATATTAAATGATATATTAGAATATATTAGTGATATTAATTTAAAAAATAAAAACATTTAAGAAAAAAAATTCTTATAATTATGTTATATACTTATTTATACTGATCTATAAGAAACATTTTATTTTCTTCATTCTTTATCTTCTCCATTTTTATGGTGAGTGGGAGAGATAGAGGTCAAAACTTGACCTCATCTGAGATGCTACTAGATTTATTTCTTGATGCATAAAAATTTTATGAAATAATTTTATCCTCCAATTAATGATACTCTCTACAAGATAATGTATAAGGGTATAAATTCTACAACTAGATCTCTTGGTGAGATCTCTTAGATTCCTCTTACATAAAAATAAATGAATAAGTATTAAAGTAATATAAAATAAACTTTATAATATAAATTAATTACCATTCTATAAATACTTCATAAATTTGGTTTAGGACAAATTTTTTCTATTTATCTACATATAAAACCCCATTCTTGAGGCATGGGTTTTAATTTTTTAACTTCCCAAAATTATAATTTTTTTAAATTTTTTTAAAACCTCTCCATGGGGCCATCATTTAATATTAACACACTCTATTGATTTCATTACTTTCTTGAAAGTCAAATGTCATCTATAATTGAATACATTAAATAGTAGTCATTTAAAAAATATAATATTTGAACAATGAGATTAAGATAAATCTATTGAGATATTTTACCATTAAGAACTCCCAAAGCTTCTCGTTAATCATCTTGTAGATGAACCTATAATTAAGATATAAAATTTTAATCCAACAACGGCTCTGCATAGCGATATAACACCAAACCGTCATTTCATTTGGGACAGTTGGATTATTATTATCTTAAAATTTAATATGTATCTCCTCCTCTCCATGAGAAAGTGAAAGTTTTAGTTAATATGAAATCACATATCTATCAAATCTAGGAACCATTTTCCCTAGATTATAAAAAAAACTTCGTTGTAGGAGGCTCACAAGTAGTGTTGTAAAGAATTTATTAAAAATTAAAGTTTACATTAATTGAATATTTTAATTATTGAATATTTAATAATATAAAAAAACATATATATACCTCAGAAATGTTTCTATTCCTCTATGTCTATCATTTAAAAATATGGATGTAATGATATTCTATGTACCTTCATATTATTATGAAAGTTAATATCTAAAAACCATGAATAAAAAATAGCTAAGTAGAAAAAATATTTTTACACATGTGTAAGTTTAAAAAAAATGATTTCATGATTCTAAACCAAATATATATATATCTAACTTAAACTAATAAATAAAAAAATTAATTTTAAAAAATAGAAGTGATCAACATTTATAAATTTAAATATCAAAATTTCAAAAAATTGTTTTAAATGTATATATTTTAGAAAAAAATGATGTACATTGTTTTTTACAATTAAAAAATATTTAATCAAGATTTTTGAATATAAAATTTAACACAAAAATCATATAAAGATTAAATATATAATTATTTAAACATAAAAATTAAAAAAAATAAAGTTTTTACAAGTGTAAATTTTAAAAAATAAATAAAATATAAATATTTACCTAAATAAGTTAGAGATTTACTTATTTTTTCCCATATCCCTTTAGTGTGATCATTTAAACCAGTATGGACTATGTCAATATTATAGTCATTATTATCATCAAGAAATCATGTAATAGATGAAAAAACCTCACATAAATCCATAAAATTATCATCATAATTATTATAACCTAAAAAAATTCTTTTCCCTTACAAAACAATATACTAATGATCATTATATTGATCATTATCATAAAATTCTACTTTAAATATGTTTCCATGATAAATGGTTCCTCTTTGCAACTAAATATTTTCAAATCAATGAGTGTAAATCCATAATCATCATGTTTCACACCATTGTTACTATCAACCTAGTTACACTTAAACATTTTTACTGAAAATTTAGTATAATAAATTTCCTATATATCCTCAATAACTCCAAAATATTTTATTGATACAGTGATTGAGTTTTTGTCCTTTACACTCAAAAAATAAAGTCATTTAGTAATGAACAATGCCTAACTATTTTGAACAGTACTCTTATACTCGTGAGTTTTTGTATAAAATGTGTGACCATTAATATCAATACCTAACCATGCTATCACATTAAAATATGCTCCCCATTCCAAAAATTTCATTTTTTTCTAATACAAATAAATATGTGTTTAATTTCTCTTTAAACCTTGAAAAAATGTATTTTTATGCTCAATCATCAACCAAATTTCATTTATTTTTAGATATTAGACCTTTAATCAAACAATATGTTATGATATATATGGTTTATCCTCATATGTTTTTTTAAATGTATAAATGTTCCCGTATCACCTAATCATGTGGAATTAATTGTACCTTTTATCCATAAATCCATATAACTTCAATATCAATAATAAAATCTCAAGATATAGAGAGGTTAATGTGCTCTACTTCATCAAAATAATCATTACATTACTAAATCACCTCTTCTGATTTTTTTGATTAATATAGACCTCCAGTTGAAGAGGATTTTTAATATATCCCTATTAAATTTTCATATATATTTCAAAATGATACATCGAATTTAATTAAATAGTCCCACATATTCTTATTTATTTCACTAAATGAATCCCTAGAAGAACTGTGATATCAATAAAAATTGGTGGGAAATACATTCTAGTTGATAAAGTATTAGATAAGATTCATTCTTCAGTACATATAATAAATTTATATCAATTAATTTTTTACAAATGGATTTGAAAAAACAATATAACTTGATGATCGTCCTTCTGATGGGTATCAACAATATACCATGTAGTATGACTGGTATAGGATGTTTCATCAATACATGAAATTCATGATATTTCAAACATATTAATTTAAAATCCTTCAATGACACTAAATTATTTACATTTTAAGAATATTCACTAGGTAATTTAATAATATGAAAACATTAAAAAATAATCATCTCACTCTTTCTCAATGAGTTATAGGATAAAGGTAAACATGTTCTATTTCCTTTCATAGTGGGAGATAACTCTAAATTTATTCCCATGGATTTTAAGACAAATATTTCATGAAATCCATCCTTTGTATTTCCTTTTATGTCTAAGAAAGTTCCAATAAAACTTTCATATATATTTTTTTCAACATTCATAATGTTAATATTATGTTTTATCTCTAAAAAATTACAATATGGTGTATAAAATAAGATATACTATTCCAGATATTTTTATGATGACCATAACTTATGTTCTTTCCAAATACAAAAAAAATATGTGTCACCTTTGTAGAAAATTATTGTGGGAAAATATTATACTCTTTTAAAATATTAAATTCTATTTTCAATATATTATAAGGATGATAAATTTGTAAAAATATTTAATGTCCCATGTACATTGTCTTTTTTCCATTATTCAATTGATAATATAAGGTATATTCTTTACAAATTTGATGTTCTTTATCTCCCTTAACATTGTATCCAGATAATTTTCCATATACATGAAATTTTTTGTAGTGAACATTATCATCACATGAAAAAGAAAATATTTTTTATTGTATAGTTCAAAAATTGTAACATTTATCTCCTATATAAATTTTAAGTCATGAATCAATAGTAAAATATACACATCAATATCATCTATTGTCTATTTTTTCCTAGAAATCATCAAGATCATCGTAGAATATTTTTTAGCCATACATATCTATGAGGAAATATTTAAACTACTAAAAATATATGCCATGAACTATATGTGTACTGAGGATCGATATTGCTTCATCCATCAATGCACAGTCATATTCTTAGATTTTTAACTTCACTTCCAAAATTAATAAAAAAACAAAATCTCTTCCACTATGGTGAATTAGATATAAACTCATTTGAATACCACTTTAACCCTGTTTCATCATTTAAAATTTCAAATAGTTGATTCAAAAGGAGAATTATTAAAAGATACCACATTTATTTAGCGTTAGGATTGGTTTTGGTACTTCAAAATGAATCAGAGTTAAATTTTCCATCCATATTATATCATGATATCCCACATTTAGGACATTTTGATAAATATTCATATTCATTCCTATACAATCCACAACATTTATGGAAATAATGTATCTTTTCATACCTTAATCTCATTGGGAATAATATTTTTTTACAACGTAATTTCAATCAGGAAGCTTGTTTCCTTTTGGAAGTATCTATTTTAAAAGTTCAAGAAATTTAATTTAAGTTGTATTACTCCACCCATTTATTTATTTCAAGTAAACTAATCTCAAAACTACTAATAACACTATAACTTTAGTACAACCTATGAATATTTGTTTCCCAACATCTTCATATAATTGTTCAATAATTTCTATTTTTCAATGGTTTTAATTCCTACATCATGAATTAATTCTTCAATATGATCCTCTTTCTCATACCAAATATTTTCATCAACATTAGATGTTGAATTTTCTATTATTTTACTATTCCAAATATAACATGTATAATTATGATTAAAACCATATAAAATCAATGATCTTCGATTTCTCTTGAATTTATATTCCACATATTCAAACACTTCACACAAGAATAGAATATCAAATCATTATTTTGAATATTTCATTTAGAAAATTCAAACAAATTTTTATCTCCTTTCTCATATTCATAAGTGGCTCTTCATAAATTTATCCAATAATGATCAATTAATTACATAATACCATAATATAAAAGTTTAATATATTAAAACATATACACATTTAAAAATATATATAAACCAAAAAATTAAAACATAAATATATATAATTAAAAAAATAAATTAACCATTTATTAATAACTATTTAATAAAAAAATATACAAAATAAGAGAACAATTTTAGATACATTTACCTTAGTTGAGTTTCTAAAATTCAAATGAATGGTAAAAAATTATTTTAGTTATCAAGATGATCAAACGATCTTTAATATCAAAACAACTGAAAATATTAAAATATATATTTAACATTATCTAAATACCATCTATCAAGATGATTTACCAATCCCTAAGAACCACTACATCCCATGCTAACATAGTGTGAAAATTACATTTTGGTTTCATTTAATTCATGTTTCATTTGAAGTTTCATTAAATACATCATATGATTTAGATTAATTTCATAAATATTGTTACAATTTAGTTTATTTAAGGCTTAACTGTAATTAGTTTTTTTCAATTTAATATTATTTATATATCATTGGTTCAAGTTTTTTAAGGTTATATTGTTACCTTTTGATTCAATTTGTTTATTATGTTTTATCTAGATTGGGCATATAAACATGTTAAAGTTTATTTATATTTATCTTCATTATATTCTCACCACTTTTGTTATAGTTTATAGTTTTTAAGTATTAATGTTTAAATTAAGTTAATCTATTTAGATGTTTATATTTTTGTATAATTTGAAACTATGTACATGTTACTAAATTTTTGAGTTTTCATGTTAATATAGTTTAGATTTATAACTATTTATTTGTTAATATTGTATAAAGCTATTTTGTTTTACCCTTACATAACTTTTTTCCTTACTTATCTTCTATTTACATTTATATAACTATTTTTTACCCCTACATAATTTTTTTACCCTTGTATAAATTATTTAACCCTTACATTACTTAATCTTACCAATAATTAACTATTTTCCCTTACATAACATTATTTTACCCTTTCTTAAGCTATAAAAGGTTCTATTTACCCTTACATAATTTTTTTTACCCTTAAATATCCTGTACAGGTTTATGTTTACCCTTAAATAACTTTTTTTCACCTTAACTATTTTTTTAGCTTTATATAACATTATTTTACCATGAAATTACTTTTTTTACCCTTAAATAACCTATAAAGGTACCTACTTACCCTGACATAACTTTATTTTACCCTTACTTGATTTTTTTTACCTTTACTTAACTTTAGTTTTCCATTAATTTACCTATAAAGGTTTTTTTCTTACATAACATTTTTACCCTTACTTAACATATATTTACCCTTAAATAACTTTATTTTTCCCTTATTTAACTTAGTTTTACCTTTATATAGATTTATTTTACCCTTAATTAACTTTTTTACCCTAAATTAACTTTATTTTACCCTTGACTTTTTTTATCCTTACATAACTTTGTTTTACTATTAAATAAATTTAATTTACCCTTAGTTAACCTATAAAAGTTTCTGTTTACCCTTAGATTACCCTTAAATAACATTTTTTAACCTTACGTAACTTTAGTTTACCCATACTTACCCTATACAAGTTTCTATTTACCCTTACATAATATTGTTTACCCTTACATAACTTCTGTTTAAAATTAAATAGCTTTATTTTACCCTTACATGAATTTTTTTACCCTTATATAACTTATTTCTTCCCTTTCATTACTTTAGTTTACCCTTACTTAACTTTTTTTACTCTTACTTAACATTATTTTCCCCTTACATAACCTATAAAAGTTTATATTTACCCTTACATAACTTTTTTTTAACCTTATATAACTTCTTTTTACCCTTACATAACATTATTTTTATCATTACATAAATATTTTTACCCTTAATTAACATATGTTTACCATTAAATAAATTTAGTTTACCCTCACATAAATTTTTTTAAACTTACATAATTTTAATTTCCCCTTACTTAACATTGTTTTAACTTTAATTACTTTTTTTACCCCTACTTAAATTTATTTTACCCTTACTTTCACTACTAGAAACATATCCTATACCCACAACTTAGAACCATAGGTATATCCCATAAAATTGTGGCTATAGGCTATACCCATGGTTTTATGAATTGTGGCTTATGGAGCCATCAGTATAGAGCTATACCAATAGTTTCTATAGAAACTATGGGTATTGCCTATTATATTTTATCAAACCCATGGTTTTGGTTAAACCATATGTATATATCTATACACACGGTTATGAGAGACCTGGGTATAGCTTTTCCTAGTATAAACCATATACTCATGGTTCATTGAACCATTGGTATAGCTACCATCCCCATTTGGAAGAAGCATCCCTTCGATCCCATCCTAAACCTAGAAATAAAATGAAAACCACAATACACATTAAATGAAATATATATATTGTATATTTATTATTATAATAACTTATTTTAATAATTTTCAAACCATTTACAATAATATAACATACATATACATCCATACAACCAATCAATTCAAGTCATTAAACAACATCCACATGTCTCTTTACTACTAAGTCAAAATGGAGGGGATCAATATCTCCCCTATTACCAACATCCTCATCATCATCACCATTAGAAACATCCTCATCACTAACATCGTAATCTGGAGCACCAGCATTATCATCACCATCACCACCACCACCACCACCACTGCTGCCACCACCATCATCTCGATCGCGACTAGTACCCTCATTGACATCAATTGGGGCATCATATAAAGAGATCATTGAAGAAATTCATGAATCAAAAGTAGTAGTATCCTATGATGGAATTTATTGAATTATAATTGATATAAATTTCAGGGAGTATTCGGTGATCATTTAACATCTTTCATGCTTCTATAAAGGTATTTTTTTGGCCTCAGCTGCTTATGAAAGAGAGTTTTTCAGCTTGGTCATCTGAGAGGTTTGATAGGATCCCAATGGAGTCCAATACCTAGTGGGTGTGATGTTTTTCCCCAGTCAACATCAGAATCTTCCCCAGTGCTCCTTACCTAATACCTAACTCAAATAATCATTTATACCAAATTTGTCATTTTCTTTCTTATTAAGGGCCTCCAGGGCACACTGTTGAAAATATTATAAATATATTTAATTATTAATTATGTATAAATATTTGAAATATCAATAAAAAACAAATAATATTTTCTTATGTTTGTGCATTTACTACACTTCCATCCTTTTTCTTCTTACCAGAGAAAAATAATTTTTCTCAAGGAACACGTCCTTTGATGCATAATGTCTCTTACTGTAATTGAAATTGATTAGTATAATACTACATTATTGATTAATTTTAATGTGATAAATCTAGAACGAATTAAAATTATAGCTTCTAAAGAATCCCATAAAATGAATAAGCATCTAAACATACATTTAATTATAAATTTAATACTAGTGTCATAACATAAACAATGAATACTAATTAGAATTTAAACATGGGTATTATATAGATTTCTCTTATATGTTCATTTTGGTCCAATTATATTTGTTTTATGTTATTTGGTTATTTGGTCACATGGAAATTTAGAACATTTCGTAATTAAGTTCATCTTTAGGTTTGGTTGTTTGGTAATTTTGTCAATTTTCCATTTGTCTATTTTTTTATTTGGCCATTTAGACCAATTAGGCCAATTATTTCATTAAGACCATTTCGGCCAATTTGGACAATTAGGTCAATCAGATCATATAGGCCAATTAAGAAAATTGGTCTAATTAGGATATATATTCCAATTAGGCCATTTAGGCAATTTAGGCCATATAGGCCAATTCGTCCATTTAGGCCAATTCATCCATTTAGGTGAATTCGTCCAATTTAAGCCACATAGGTCATTTATTTGGTCAATTTAGGCAAATTAGGACATTTAGTCCAATTTAGGATAATTAGTCCATTTATTCCATTTAAACCAATTAAGCCATTTCAACCATTTCATCCAATTTAGGCCAATTAGGCCATTTATTTATCCAATTTATTCTAATTAGACCATTTAGGTCAATTTAGGCCAATTAGGCCATTTATTTGGCCAATTAGGCTAGTTATTCCATTTGGTCTGATTCGAGTCAATTCAGGCCAATTCAGGCTATTTCAGGCCAATTCAGGCTCATTCAAGCTAATTTAGGCCGATTCGGTCTAATTTAGACCATTGAGGCCAATTGGTACATCTATGAGAATTATCCAACTTATGCCAATTATTCCATTTAGGCCAATTATTTCATTTAATCCATTTGGTCCATTTGTCTCAATTAGGCCTTTTGGCATTTAGGTCATTTAGTACATTTAGGCCATTAGTCCATTAGTCCATTAGGACAATTATCCATTAGTCTAATAGGAAAATTGACTATTATGATATTAGTCCATTGGGATAATTGGCCAAATTACCATTAGAACATTAGGTCAATTGGCCAATTGATCATTAGTCCCTTAGGCCATTAGGTCATTATGCCAATGGGCCAATTGGCCATTAGTCCATTAGGCCAATTCTTTATTAGGATATTAATCAATTAGTCCATTAGGCCAATTGGTCATTAAGCCATTACTTCATTAAGAAAATTATTAATTAGGTCATTAGGGAAACTAGTCATTAGGGTAATTGGCCATTATGCCATTAGGCCAATTGACCATTATGTCATTAGGTCAGTTGGTCATTATTCCATTAGGCCAACTAGTCCATTAGGCCAATTTTCCATTGGTCTATTTTTCCATTAGTCCATTTCTCCATTAGTCCATTATTCCATTAGGCCATTAGGCCATTAGTCCATTAGGCCATTAGGCCATTATTCCATTAGTCCAATTGGCCATTATGCCATTAAGACATTAGAAAAATCATCTATTGTGCCATTAGGCCATTATCCCAATTGTCTATTAGTCAATTAGGCCATTACTCCATTAGGAAAATTTTCCATTAGGACATTAGACCATTTCCCATTAGTCCATTAGGCCATTAGACTAATTGGATGTTAGTCCATTAGAACAATTGGAAAATTATTCCATTAGGCCATTAGGACAATTTTAAATTTTCCAATTAACCATTTGGTTGTTAGGACATTAGGACATTAGTCCATTAGGACAATTGACCAATTAGGCCATTTGGCCAATTTTCCAATTAGTTCATTAGGCCAACTAGCTAATTGGACATTTTACCATTAGGCTAATTGGAAGTTAGGACATTAGGCCATTATAACATTATGATAATTAGGAAAATTGGCCATTAGTCCATTCGTCTTTAGTCTATTAGGCCATTAGGCCAATTGGTCATTGGGTCATTAGTCCATTAGGACAATTCTCCATTACGCCAATTGTACATTGGGCTGTTAGGCCATTAGGCCAATTGGAAATCAGGTCATTTGGCCAATTGGACATTATGAAATTAAGAAATTAGGCCATTATGCCATTACGCCATTAGGCCCTTAGTTCATTAGTTCATTTGGCTAGTTTTTCATTAGGCCATTACAGAAATTGGTCAGTTGAACATTATTTCATTAGTCCAATTGGACAATTGGCCATTAGGCCATTAGGAAAATTGGACATTAGTCCATTATGAAAATTTTCCATCAGGATATTAGGCCAATTGAACATTAGTCCATTATACTTATTGTCCATTAGGTCATTGGGACAATTGGATAATTAGTCCATTAGGCCAATTGGACATTATGTCATTAGGCCAATTAGGTCATTGGGATAATTAACCATTTTTTCAATTTTACATTAGTCCATTAGGATATTAGGCCAATTAGGAAAATTGGAAATTAGGCCATTAGGCCTTTATGCCATTATTCCAATTTTCCATTAGTCCATTAGGCTAATTGTTCATTTTTTCTTTAGCCCAATTAGTCTATTAATCCATTTATCCAATTTTCCATTATTCCATTAGACCATTAGTCCATTTGAAAGGGGTATTTCCAACCTTATATTAATGGTATTAATGAAAATAAAACTTAAATTTTTTCTTGAAAATTTAATTAACAATATAAATCTAGAAATTATTTCTATTCATAATAGAGTACATGGAGGTTCTCATGATTGAGCATTGTAGTGTGCCCCAAAGTGTGAAAATACATCATTGAATCTTTTTTATTCATGATTTTTTCAAAAGCATCCTAAAAATAAAAAAAATCAATAAAAGTAATAAGAATTAAATTTTCTATGAAAACAATTAAATAATAGGAATAACTTAGACTTATCACTCTTCCAATATGTGATCATTTATTGATGTTGTGTTGTTGGATAGTCAGGTAATATCAGTACTCTCTAAATCAAAAAAAAACTCTACTATCCCAACCAACATATACCTCGTGCTTATATGAAAACCAGATTTCCCCAAGATCTATCAACCTTGCAACATTATAATCTTCACCATTAGAAAAGTTAAACTGACACTACAACAAATATATTAATTCATATAAATACAAAAATAATATAGATAAAAATTTAACAAATTTACTTACCCATATCACCACCCATGATTTATCATTTATGTCATTTTAGATATGTCTCCATGAGACTAGTTTCACCGGAATGATACCATTGTACTTGGCTAAATTTACCATGAAATTTAGACACTTCCTAGCATTTTTACCTATCATCTAATTATATTCATTGTAACCCACCATTATTTTTTCTTGGTGATTATGGGCTTCGTGCATACAAGTGTGACCACATTTCCTACAAGAAGATCTCACTGAATAAGATCAATGGGAAAAAAAGAATTAATTCATGGTACAACACCAAAAAATAATGTGATATAATTTGACACACTTACAATAAAAAATATGATGCAAGATTCTCATTAGGCTCTAATGGATTGGTGGGATATCCTAAATCAACAGCCTCCAAAGTATGTACATGTTCTAATTCATGATATGGGTGATCTTCATGCACTCAAGTGGATGCTGAAGGAATATAATCATTAGATCCTAGATGGATAGTAGGAAATGGAGGAGTTGTATACATGGTAGGATATCAGTAGTAGGGTTGGGGATACATCAAAGGATATGGATATGGTAAAGGTGGTAATATCCCTAGATGCAAAATAGACATGGTATAGGAAGAAGAGGCTAAAATAGATGATGATGGATGCATGGGTGGGAACATCCCTGGAGGATCTAGTGGGGGATGGAAACATGTGGTAGATAGGGTGTCCTTTGTGGGTCAAGGTGGGATCAAGTATGATGGGTGCTCCATCTAGCTATAGCAGCACCCCCACTCATACCCAAGCTAGTAGGATAAGTAGAATTCAACTCTTGTTCAAATGAATGTCCCTAAAAATTTGATAAATAATACAAACATGAAATTATGTGTAATTCAAAAGAAAAATATTACATTTATTATACTCACTAAGTGAACCATAGAAGGCACCTCCCTCTCACGCATTAGTTGATCAGTATCAAATAATCACTCCTTTCAAACTTCTTTATTATTTTTCATAATATGAAAAATAATGAAATGTATATTTTTTAGAAATAGTTTTTAAAAATATTACAAAAATCATAGAAGTCAAAGAAGTCATAAACAATTTCATAACATGTTTTATCAATAATAATTTAAAACCAAGTTATACATTTAAAAAAACATTTTAAACCCTATTTTATGAATTGAATTAAATATAATTAAATGAAACAAAACCAAACAATATTAAAGAAATTATATCATTCCAAACTGAAACAAAATTAAAGTAATTATACTAATACCAACCTCAGAAACCCACATCAAGGTAAAATGAATAAACTATGAACATATATGTCCGCTTCAATATATTACCTGCCACTACATCAAGTTCAGCATCAACTCTCACAATGGGACAATTTGATTCATTAAATGAAAAATTTTTGTCAACACCAATGGGGGTGTAAATGGTTTCAATTTTTTCCCCACTATCCTGAAAAATATTTCTTGGGATTACTTCATTAATGACATTGTAATAAGGTCTCATATGATATTTCACATAAAACAATTTTTTTATCATTGATTCCAAAATGTATGGTTCATTGATAGCCAGGAATTGACTCATGTCAATAAATTGGAATCCAAAATCTTCAATAAATGTACCATGTCAAATCATTAAATCAAAACATTTACATATCATCATAGTGACTCAACCATGAGAGTAGTAATCCAATAAAAATATTTTCTCAAAAAGTACATAATAAGACACATTTCCATATCAAGGCCTACTACCTGATGCACTGGAATAACAGTATATTCTAGCAGTTAACATAACATCATCATATTGTGTTCTAATTTTCACTAGTCAGTAATTTGTAACAAACTTATACTCATTGATTATTAAAAAAAATTCATTCACAAACTAAATAATTGAGACTAAAAAACAACACACTTATTTCTTGAGAAACTGATTCAACAGGTAAAATCAATACCTAAAATAAATATTAATAATAAAATTAAATGAATATCTATATTTTAAGTTAATTAAATTAATGTTTATACCTTTGATTTTAACCAAGCAGGAAACTATTTTCTAGGTAAATCTTCTCTTCTTATAAAAAGAAAATATTGATGAAATATACTTATAATTTGTTTATGTTCCCTATATAAAAGGATAATAAAAGTTCATGTTATATGTGAAATGACATAGTATGAGATAACATATAAATATTCAAAATAATTACTTGATATAGTCACCGAACAAACCATAGTTAAACAAGACTATGTGATGTTCCATATCCCTCTCTTCAAGGTTCAATGTAGCCGATATGAACCAAGAATTTATCCTATTTGTGTAAGAGAAGGAAATGAGGGCTCAATTTCCCCATATTGATCATATTCATTTATCATTGGTCGATTGTGTCTTGTGCCAACATCCTAAAAATACACTGAATAAAAATCCATACATTCTTTAACCAAATAACTTATCAGAATGAAAACTTCATGACGATTCTTATTTTACACATCTGATTTCATTGTGCACATATTTCTTTCAACAGGATACATCCACTGAAAAGAAATTTGTCCCCCAATAAGTGTTTTATTTGGATTATAAACTGTTAAATGTATCATGAAAGTGAAAACTGATGGAGGGAAAAAATCCAAATCTCACAAAATTAATGGCACCTCTTACTACATTTTTATGAATAAAGACTTGGATAACCTTTTAGCATAAATTTTTCTAAAAAATGTCACAGTAGAATCATTGTCACCCTTAAATTATTAGATAGAAAATGCCGGATTTCTATTAGAATCAATTCATGAAGAAGAATGTGATAATAATGAGTTTTTAGGGATTTTAGTTTCAAATCCCTTATGTTGAATCACTTAGATATGTTTCTCGAATAGCCATCAAGAACCTTGATATTCTCTAATAATTCCATAAATTAATTTTTCTCTAAAGGTTTCATCACATAAGAATCACAAGGAACTTTCCATTTATTTTTGCTAAAACACACAGGATGCAGTTCTATTCAAATACCCCAATATAACATGTCTAGGAGAGATCAGAAGTCATCTTTGTTCTTCCCTTTGATATTTAGTAAAATTGAAAGAAAAATTTCACAAACATTTTTCTCAATGTTCGTTATTTCTAAACAATGACATAACAAATTGGTAGACTAATATGGAAACTAAAAAATATATACTTCTATTTTTTCAATTATAAGTGGATTCAGTGTCTTTCCCTAATGAAAATTGAAATATTTCAATTCATTAATAAAATAAATTCCTGATATACATTGAGGTGGTTGATCAATGTCAACAGTATTATCAAACCTTTATAGATTCTTCCTGCATTGATGATCCATTGGTAATAATTTTTGATCCCTATAAGACTGAAAATATGATGATATTTAAGCCTTCTCAGTCATGTATTAGTTATAAAAATTGGATATGATATTTTTTTTATTTATTCTACAACCAAAAATAATTTTATAAGCACGTAAATCATTTATAGTCCATAGAAGGGAAGCATGAATATGAAATATATTTTTTGAAGAAGATTCAAATGTGTGCACACCCATATCTCAAAACTGATTCAAATATCTTATTAAAGGTTGAAATTAGATATATATATCATTTACAAGATCATAAGGTCCAAATATTAGTATACTCAAGAAAGTTAAATGCTTTTTTATACACATCCATAGAGGAAGATTATAAATGTGAATAAAAACTATTCATGTGTTGGGAGAAGTAAGCATCTAACCAAATGGATAAAAAAAACATCACATTATAGACCCAACCTGACATTATGCACCTCAGCTACAAAATTGGGATGTTGTGCATAAAATGAACACCATGTTAATCCATCTATAGGATGAAACAACCCATCATTACCTTTAATTCTCTAAGAATCATTCTATTGTATATTGGATGAGTTTATGAATACATGAATAGATTTTGAAGCCTATAAATTAATGGAAAGTGAAATATGACTTTATGTGGAACATGAGATGGTGTTCCATCTATATTTTCTTTTCATAAAGATGTACCACATTTTTTATAGTCATTAAGGTCAGTTTTTTCCTCCCAAAATTAACTAAAATCTTTCTAATAAGCATGAATTATATTAGTAGAATATTTGAGCTTCTTAATTAACTTACATGCCTTATAATGATTTGAGGGAATATCTACACCATCAAGAAGAAAATCCTTCAAAAATGTAAGAATATAATCAATTTAGGTATTATAAATTCTATATATTATTTTTCAATGACATACACACATTAAAAATTACAGCTTGTTCATTTCAATACATTACTCATATACAGGAGTTATATAACCATCCATTAATTTTTTTACTCCCTCAACACCATTATTGACGCTCCTTTCGTCATAGAATCTAAAGATTGGAAAAAGGGAATATTTTAGCTCAAAGTGATTCAACCTTTGGAAAAATATCAAAAAATTGACAAAGGAAGGAATAAGAAGAACATTGCACAAGGGTCGCGCAAGTTCTACAATGGTCGTGCAAGTATACTTGCGCGCCGCAATGGTCGCACAAGTACACTTGTGTGCCGAAGTTGGTCACGCAATTCAATTGTGCGCCCTAAGTGATAACCACCCGGGGTCTTCTCCAGCCTATAAATAGTCCCGGTGGGCCCCCCATTTGAAGAGGAATTTTTCCAGAATTCAGATATAGAGATCTGAATGCCCATGTCGCTTTTTCAGGTCTTCCGAACACTTCTAAGGTAATTCTTTACCTATAATGGAAGGTCTAGACAAGAGGAGTAAGGTCTAAGTGTTAGAATTCACTAAAACTTGCGTGCCTGAGGTGTTTTACCCTTAAGGGAAATGAACATACTTGCGTGCCGCCCTGCTCCTTTACCAAAACTTGCGCACCTCTCTTCTAGAAGTACCTCAGGATGATTCTTAAGGCATTGATCAAGGATCTCCCAAGTGTTACCTTACTGGTTAATAATCGTGGAAGTACCCATGTGTCGCGCAGGTATACCTGTGCGACCAGGACTTGCGCTCCCACGCAGTACCTACGCGCCTGCCAGGACTTGCGCACCCCTGCCTTTTTGGGTGCCCTTCTTTCCCATTTAACCCATTTTATACCATTCCACCTCTGCTATTCAAGATTCAATCTTCAAGACATTCTTCAAAGCCATTTATGGCATGTTTTCTTGATTAACTTCCTTATCTGAAAGGAATTCTGTGGAATATCTCTCAAAACCTAGTGATTTACACATCTTTATATCACTAAAGATTGAGATTTCATTCATTCAACCTCATCCTTTATGATGAGACAACCCCTTAACCTAGGTCCCCTTTTTAAGAGTAATTCTCATTCATAATTCCCATTAATTTTGGGAACCTCCTTAGGAGTAAGCCCCAAGTCCTCTATAACCTGGGCCTCCTTTTCAGGAGTAATCCCCATTCATAATTCACAAATATGGGAATACTCCTTAGGAGTAAGCCCCAACCATAATTCTCTTAACCTGGGCTTCCTTTTCAGAAGTAAGCCCCAGTCTCAAATATGGGCATCCTCTTTAGGAGTAAGCCCCAAGTCCCTTAATTTTTCAATTCCCTTAACCTGGGGCTTCTTCTCAGGAGTAAGACCCAGCCTTAATCTCTCTTAACCAGTCCTAATTTACTTTTTGATCTAGGTCTCCTTCTCAGGAGTAAAACCCAATCATAAGTCCCCTTTTAATTTGGGCCTCCTTTTCAGAAGTAAGCCCCAAATTAGAGTATCCAAATCTCCATAAATTACATATACCTTTATGGACCCTGTTCCTGGATTTCTTCCCTGAAGTAAATCCTAATCTTCATCTATTTGGGTAGTCATACATACATAAGCCCCACATCATTTCTTATGATTTCATTTTTCATGGCACAATTGTCTAGTTTTTCCAATACCTCTTGTTTCTCACACCGAGTATGACTCTAGTGAGCTTAGAGAGTAAAAGTAATTATGAGATCTTTCTTTGAGCCATCAATCATAAACATCATATTCCCTTACTCGAAATACATGGGTTCTGATTCCTTTTCCTAAACAAAGGATACGTAGGTAGCCCATCTGTAGGTACGATCCCAACTCTGAAATAATCAAATGTCCTTATGAATAATAATAAACTTCAAGTGACCCACTGAGTGGATTTAAAACCAGTATGATCATCATAATGACGAAGAGACTTTTATGTATCAAAGGATACCATTGACTAAAAATCTCTAACAAATACAGATGATTATCTATCAATGAAGAATCTCGTATACATATAAAAGATTCTCTAAATTTCCTACATATCAATCATTGATTGTAAGATCTAAAGGAAAACTCATTTTATACTTGGTAATGTTATAAGGATTCATGAACATAACTTAAATCTATAAAGAGAGTCCCGGAGTAGACAATAATTCCCCTAAAAAGGTGTGATGAGTCCAACCTCCCATCCTCTCAACCAATGAAAATTCCTAACCCTCATTAGTCCACAACTAATGAGCTCCTACCTTTGGAAATTAGGTTCAAATGGATATGGAATCATTGAATGTTTCTGGTCCTACGAACAAACCCGTTAGAAACTGCTTGGAATGTTTTAATATTAAATCAATGAGATCATCCTCAATTATAGAGGGAAACAAAAAATGGTGAACTCGACGTGAATCCTTAACCAAGTTAAAATGATCTTTTGCTTATTTTTTAGGCCCCTATTTAAAACTCAATGAGAGGGCCAACAAAACAATCATTGACATATGTGCTCATCCATAAGATGTAGTGGCTGAATTTATCTTGATTACGTCTGTTATATCAAAAATGTACTCTTTTCCAAGATTTTTTGCATTCTAAGAAATGGGTGCTCTCAATTCCACACCTGTGAATACCACTACTACGAATACCACTGCTGCTACTCCTGCTTGATCGTCGTCCGCTCTGAGGACGACATCACCTACTCAGCATCTTCAATGCTGGGTATCAAATGCGCTGGTTAAGGAGTAACGTCAACACGGTACCATTCCAACTTTGGAGGCTGCCTGACAAGCCCTCTAAGTGAACAACTCACACTGGTCGTCTGGACAACGACGACCAGTGATCAAGAAGCAGGCGGTGCTAACCACCGTCTCCAACTGTTTCGGGTCGTTATCCCCGGAACGCAATCACCATTCGCTCCCTTGTTTTGGGGAGGTGAATGAGCAGGTCCCTCAGGGCCTTAATTCAAGCAGACAGGAGTTCTTCCCAAGGTCTCCTATAAACAATCACCACCAGACTCGTGCGTCAGTGTGCCCTCAACATGATGAGGGTTCCAACTTCAGGCGTTCGGCTCAAGTTCCTCGAACCCGAGAAGGCAAGGCGAATCTCTAGAGGCGAAGTCCGGTTAACAGTGAGCAGGTTATCATCTCTGCCATTTCCGGAGAAGTCCACCAACCTAACTTGGTGGCAAGCAACGAGCATGCACACACACCTTCCCGTTTTAATTTCTTTTTCCAGAAGACTCATCTGGAAGCATCATGCCAATCCCGCCAGGAAATTCTGGAGGATTATTATAGGCAGGAACATAAACCTGTTTATACGTCATCAGCTAGTTAGCAGGCTTGTTTGACTACATATGATGGATTTCATCAACCACGTTCGGCGAAGTGAAATCAGCAGGCACATACACCTGCTAGTACTGATCAAGCCTACCAACAGTCTCGCTTGGTAGCATTCGGAGAAGTCAGTCAGAAAGCTCCGGCGACAAACAGGAGGCAGACTCAACTCTCTACCCCTATATTTGAGTATTCTCAGGATTAACTGACAGGAAAAGGAGGACGGGATCATGCACATACACCAACTCCAAGCACGGAATGGACATATATCCCCGTTCCGACAACTGAAGTCACCAAGCATATTCTATCAATGGTGAAAGAGCAGAAGCAAATCCCTGACCATATTCTGGATGCTTGCCAGGATATTATAACAGCTTCAGCAATATCTCAGGGAAAGACACATAAATCTATCCCTACCATTGGAATGACACATCAACAGTTCACTCCAGAACAGATACACACATTTGTTCCAGTCCAAGAGGGTTGTAGGGAATACTCCCCCATATCATACAGACAACCAAGTTAGGCACATACACCTGGTTTGAGTGGAGATAATCAGCCTAACCTGATCATTTCTCCTAAGAAGGCACACACACCTGCTATATTGAGTAAGAAGGCGTCTAAGAAGAAAACCCTCCCAGCGCAGTCAAGAGATCAAGAGCCAATCTTTAACAAGGCCTCGCTCGATGCTGGAGTTCTTGAATCCCTTAGACAATTATCTATTGGAATTCAAGATTCTACTCCCTCATTTTCCAATAGTGAGAACATTAATTCCGAAGGTCTTCAATAGACACTTCCTCATGAAGGCTTTCTTCATGACAATTCGGTCAATCTCAAAGTTTCATCTTCAGATGAGAGCCACAAGAACCCTTTGTGTGGTTAGAAGACCAAGGAGCAAGAGATATCATCTTTTGTTGTAACCCACCATGGTGGTCCTCCCCATGATGATTAATTTCGCTGTGAAATTCCTCTCCGTAGTAGTGATGCACATTTCCCAGAAAATGCTCCAGTGGACAATGTAGTGCCAAGAAAGCCCTCTTATCTTGAGGCACTTGCAAATGCGAAACCAGTCATGTTTGATGCTTCATCGCTCGAAGGTGAAATACTTTCTCAATCAGAAGATAGCCCAGGGAGTAGGTCATTCTCCGAACCACCCCTAAGTCATGCATCTTCTAGCTTGATCAGTGGTTTCTCTACCAATCATGTTGAATCTGATGAAGCAACAAGGAAGCACCAGCTCTGGTCAAATAAGGTAGAGGAATATTCATTGAATGATAAAGAGGAAATGCTTAACATGAGAAAACAACTGGAGAAAGGTGAAGTGCCAGTCATGTTTTGGCCTTTGGCCGACTCTTAGTATGACATTCAAGAGATGTTGACGGAAGATGGAATTCATGATATTTGTCTCGACATATGGAAAACTATTTGTTAGTTGAAAAAGAAAGTATTATCTTATGATGAATATGAAAATCATGTTAATATAATAGAAGGGTTACAACTCCAAATTGATTTGGCATCTCTATCAGTCTCTCGATATCTGAAGGATGAAAAGAAGCAGAGAGCCCTTCAGCGTTCATGCCTTGGCGCACTAAGAAGTTTGTGCCAATTAATTTCCAATGCCCCATCTAGTATTCATGTCAGAGGATGGGGTGTTCATGGAGCATTTCATTTCACAGTGCTCTCCAGTCAGCAAAGCCCACCAAAAATGGTCACATTCAATGTTATTTCCCATGGCCGGCCACGAATACCTAGATTTGTTTGTAATCAAAATCTTTCCCAAGAACATGCTTCAACTAGTTCCTCTCAAAATCAAGATTACAGAGAACAAGTTTTTGAATTACTCTTGCATCAAGAAAACAAGAATATTGAGAAGGCCTCTCGTATGGAGCAAGCACATCATCAAGTGACAGAATTGTCAGAAATCATCCAACGGTCTTTCGAGCTGGGTGATAAAAGTGGATGTCGATTGATGCATCCAGCTAATTTCCGGACCAAGGTCCACAAGATCAGAAGAGATTTTAAAAAAGTCTCAGACATATCATGTCAAGAGCCACCCCAGCTCGCCAAACTGGGGACTCTTTTAAACCAACCCTCAGAATCAACAAATAGGATTCGAGGAGTTGAGCGAGAACAGCTGGAACAGCCCCAGTCCACCAGACTGGGGACTTTTTCAAATCATCAATCCCCTCCTCAGTGAAAGTAGGTCTTTTCTAGATTGGGTAAGAAGCCTCAAGAGGAACGAAGAGACAAATTATCAGGAGATTCTCTTCAAATTATGGTTCATCAAGAAGTTCCTAAGGGATCGAATAAAAAAAAGGCAGTGTCTCATCAAGGACATGGAAGGAGACAATATCGCAGAAATTCCGATAGGAGGGATGCAATGAATTATGCATTAATCAATGTCATCAATGCCATAGTTGTTGATCCATCAGGTGAGAGTCACTCAATGGATTCATATGAAGAGGTTCCTGCTCAAGAAGATGTACGCACAGACACAAATGAATAAGGTGTGCATACATGAAATCAAAGGATTACTCATAACCTTTCTAATCCTTCAAGTAACCCACTTCCCCCTCTCCGAAAGGGATCAAACAAGGAGAAGGGAAAGAATAAGGTTGCATATCCTTCCTCTGGAGAAGTCCAATTGCTCTCACTAGAGAAAAGGTTTTCACAACAGGAGGAAGAGATGAAGGAATTTAGGAGGTTGAATGCAGAACTACTTCAAGGAAGTCTTCTTCCTAAACATGTTGGAGTTAGTCAGCCAAGGGAATTTGTTGCAGCTACTGAGATGGATCAAGAATATCCTCCTCTATCAGAACACCCTCACAGTTCTAATCCTACGGTTCAAGTGCAACAACAATTGGCAGTGCTGCCATCAGTTGCAGTACCAGCTGCCTTACCTGTCCAAACTCCAGTCATTGAACCTTCCCAAGTCCAAGTTCAACCGGATGTTTCTCAAAAGTTAATAACTACCATTGAGTCATTAACAGCTCGGTTAGAGACTATGGAAGGGAAGTGTGCGCAGGTTCAACCAGAAAAGAGAGCTTACTCTGAATGGGTAGATTCAGTCTCTCCCCCATCAAGTTTTGGGAACCCTGTATTCCCTATTTTCAATGGATCAGGCGATCCTGAACATCATTTGATGCATTACATGTCTTGTTGTGATCCTATTATGGGAACTCCGGAGTAGCAAGAAGCAGTGAAACTTAGATGCTTCGTGCGAACCTTCCAAGGAACAGCCTTTGTCTGGTACACAAGCTTGTAATCTCGGTCAATTACCAGATGGGAAGATCTCCGTCAATGATTTCTTCATCAATTCAGCTCAACTTTGCAAAAGACAACATATTTCGATCTTACAAACTGTAAGCAAAGGGATAATGAAAGGGTCTCAGATTTCATTGATCGCTGGAAGGGATTGACATATTCCCTAAGCTTAACACTCCCTCAAGAGGAATTGTTTCCAATATGTGTGGCAAATATGCGTGATGAATTACGCACACCGCTGATCCCTGTGAAATACACAGGAGGGTTTTGAGACCTTACTTCAATCGCTCAACAGATTGAAGATTCTCTTATACAGACTAAGGCTAAATCTAATGTAATTCCATCAGCTCCAGGAAGGAGAATGGGTAAAGCAGAGACTGCTACAGTTATTATTAAACAAGCACCTGTACGTGATTCTACCTCAAAACCTTCATCTTCTTGAAGGGCTCCACCTCCTGAGCACTAATAACAAAGGCCGTTTCTTCAAGACGATCAAAGAGATAAAAGACGGAAATAGTTTTATGGGTTGAAGAGAAAAGTTTAATCTTTCTGAAATGAACAAGTTCCAGGCTACTTCATTTTGGCTCTGGAAAATAATCTGGTTCAATTACCAATGCCCAAGAGGCCAAACAAGGAAGGAGATGAAGACCGTCCCAATTATTTCCCATTTCATCAAATGTTGGGGCATCCCATCCAGGAGTGTTTTGTCTTCAAGGACCTCCTGCAAAATATGGTCGACTTGGGACAAGTCAAACTAAAAGGTTCTTCAGCTCAGGTAGCATGTGTTACTACTACAGTTCCAGAGGAGGAAGGTGAGTGTCAAGAAGTCAAAAGAAAAAATGAACAAAAATATAATGATTGGATGGTCAGAAAGATGATCAACTGAACTCATTCTATTTTGCGAACACAATTGAAGAAACAAATTGTGCCTTCTGCCATGAATTCTGCAGCAAAATCCTCTTCATCATAGGGGAAATCCTCAAAGAAACAGCATGATTCCAAGAAAGAGGAACAATAATAAGAAGATGAGTATGTGTCAAAGCCTAAGTTGTCTTTGACTTTGGAAGATTTCGTACCATCTACTTCGAAGCAATGGGCAGTGTCCCATCAAACGGAACATCCAAAATTGGCTAGTCAGGCAGAGTCTTCATCAGATGAAGAGTTGATTTTTAGTTCTGTTAATATGATTCAATTAACAGATCCATATGCCAATCGCAGTTTCGATTTCAATGAGCCTTAATTTCCTGTATCAAACAGAGGAATCAGAGAAAGTTCCAGAGGATCAGGATACAGGGGAAGACGTGGATCTTTCAGAAGCCACTATTCCAATTCTACCCCTACTAGAACTGTGTATGCAGCAGAAACTCGTGGCAGATCCCTTAAGCGAGCTCAACAAGAACAAGCAAGTTCTTCCACCAATAACAAATTCAGTCCTGGCATAGTTATTCTAGAAGACTGGTTGAAGGTTCCATCTTCTTCCTCTCAGCAACTAAATGGATCTAATCGGTCTAATCTTACAAAACCAGGAATATTTCCAACTCCTATCCCGATACAAGATACATCAAATTCCAAAGCATCAACTTCCAAGGCACCTGCTAAACCACATGTTCCTGTTGGGAAATGTAGACCTATGGATCAAAAGTATGATGTATTGAAACACCTGGCCCAAGTACCGACCAAGTTTTCAATTCTGGATGCTTTGAATTTGTCAAATGATCTTCGGGAGGCACTCGTTGAGGCTTTGTCAAGTCCCCAGGAGTTTGAAATTGAAATTGTTGTAGCTGAAGTCTATCACGTAGAGAATAATCTTGTGGAATGCCATGCAGTGATATCTTTCACTGATGAAGATGATGTCATGCATAGACATATTAGACCTTTGTATATATCTGGAAAGGTCAATAGCATAGACGTCCTAAGAGCTTTCATTGATAATGGTTCAGGAGTCAACCTCATTCACATTCGTACACTTCATCGATTGGGCCTCACAGAATCTGATTTATCTCCTTCTACCATGATGTTACAAGGATATGATAAAAATGAACAAGAACCATTGGGTGAAGTTACACTCAGAACTTAGTTTGGAGATCTTGTATCCAATTCATATTTCATGGTTGTTGATCAAGATTCAACCTTCAACATCTTGCTTGGAAGACCCTGGCTACATCAACATGCGGTTATCCCTTCATCATACCATCGATGTCTCAAGTATTGTTTCGATGGTCAAGTTGGGACATTGTATGGTGATAAGGCCCCGTTCAAGACATGTGAGTCTCAATACATTGAGGTGGAATTCTATCACATGAAGGGAAAGGATAAATCCACAACAAGGGAGCTTACCAAAGTTAATGCTCCGTATGGTTTGGAAAAGATTCTAGTAAATCCATTTGCGCATGTGAGTACAGATTATGTGTTTCCTATCAGTCAAATTGACAAGATAAAACCAAATCGAAATACTCTTATGGAAATATCCATAATTTCAATTACAGAAATCGAGCCAGACAACATGGGATAAATTGGTAACCCACCAAGTAGTGATGAAAGTCCAAATGGTGACGTCTTAATTTCATCTACTGAAATCCAACAAGTCTATACTTCTCCAATCAGTCCAGAAGAAGTTATAGAAACATTGGAGGTGAACAATGATGTCGATTCTCAATCCATCATCTCCTCTTTATTTCCCAAGGAATACCCTTCATCATCAATTGGGTCAGAAATGGAAGCTTCTTCTTCAAGATGTTCAAATTTTAACATCTCTTCTGATCATGGAAATTCTGCTTTATCATCTACTATGCAAGTAGAAAGGGAAGAAATAACACATGATGAAGAAGAAGTGGAAGATCTCAGAGATGATCCTCCAGCATTTGAAGAGGGTATCTCTACCACCGTGGATGAACTCAGAGAAATAAATCTAGGTACAAAAGAAGATACATGCCCCACTTTTATCAGTGCGGTCATGGCTCTTGAAGAACAAGAGATGTATATTTCCTTTTTAAAGAAAAATCTAGATATATTTTCTTGGAACTATACAGAAATGCTCGGGCTTGATCCTGATGTGGCTACTCATCATTTGGGTTTACCATAAGAACATCAAGGATTTACGAAAGCCGTGAGAAGAAAACACCCAACTTATGCTTCCAAAATTGAAGCTAAAGTGGATAAAATTATCAAAGATAACTTCTTCAGAGAAGTTCAATATCCCAAGTGGTTGGATAATATTGTCCCTGTGAAGAAGAATAATGGAAAAATTAGAGTTTTCATCGATTTCAGAGATCTTAATCGGCATTGTCATAAGGATGATTTCCTAGTTCCGATTACAGAACTTTTAATTGATGCAATAGTTGGCTATGAAGAACTTTCCTTCATGGATGGATATTCTGGATATAATCAAATCTGAATGGCTCCCGAAGATGTGGAATCCACAGCCTTTAGAGCCCCTCAGGGTGTGTTTTGCTACCGGGTAATTCTCTTTGTCTTAAAGAATGCAGGCGCAACATATCAGTGTGTCATGCATCCTATCTTTAAATCCTTTTTAGGGATGTTTGTTGAATGTTATGTGGATGATTTGGTAGTTAAATCCAATCAACGTTCTAATCACTTGGCTGATTTAAAATTCGTATTCTGCAAACTTTGGGAACATAATTTGAAGATGAACCCCTTAAAATGTGCTTTTGGGGTAACCTTAGGAAAATTTCTCGGCTTCATCATACGCCATCGTGGTATTGAAGTCGATCCTGAGAAGACAAAGTCAATTCTTGGTATGTCACCTCCTCGAAATTTTAAAGAATTAATAGGACTTCAAGGACACTTAGCCTATATTCGGCGTTTCATCACCAATTTGGCAGGCAAAATTTTACCCTTCACCAAATTGATGAAGAAGGGAGTCACTTACTAGTGGACTGAAGAATGTTAAGAATAATTTGATATTCTCAAGAAATACCTCTTGAGTCCACCGGTAATCATGCCACCTATTGAAGTAAGACCACTTATCCAATACGTGATAGCATTAGAGCCATCATTGGGTGCCTTTCTTGCTTAGAAGAATGACGTTGGGAATGAAAACAACCTCTACTACCTCAGTCGGACTATTCTTGAAGCAGAAACCTAGTATTCAAGTATTGAGAAGTGCTTCCTGGAATTAATCTTTGCAGTTCAAAATTTGAGACACTACCTACAACATCACGAGGTCTAATTTGTATCTCTCAATAACCCGCTCAAATTCATCCTTAGTCGTCCAATGCTTATAGGACATCTGGAAAGATGGGCAATTATTTTTGCAGAAATTCGACATTCAGTATGTGTCTCAAAAGGCAATAGAGGGCCAAGATCTGGCTGATTTCCTGGCTGAACACCCTTCAGTGGAAGACACATCTTTAGATATTGAACTCCCTAATGAGGAAGTCTTCTCTATTCAAGAAAGTCCTTAGGCATGGGAAATGTATTTTGATGGTGCTTCCAGAAGTCCAACAGGGAGGAAAATGGAACATAATAAATTCAACAAAGTTGGCTTAGGAATTGTGCTCATTTCTCCAGAAAAGGTAGTGTTACCTTATTCCTTCTTATTATGGGAAGGTGGTACCAATAATGAAGCCGAATACCAAGCTCTCATCGTAGGCTTGGAATTGGCGCTTCAAGCACAAGTGAATCACTTAAAAGTGAAAGGTGATTCAGACTTGGTAATTAAACAAGTCAATGGGGATTATGCCATCAGAAAAGAAGAATTAATCCCTTTGTATGACTACGTCAGAGATTTAATGGCGGAATTCCCTTCAGAACCGACATTTTCTTATGTCCCAAGATCAAAAAATGCTCAAGATGATGCACTGGCTAATATAGCCACAGCTCTGGCAGATCCAAATCAGGGTGAGACAACTATCATTATTTCCCACCGTTGTAAATTTTCACCTTATGTTTGATCCAGAACAGAGGAAATTAATGAAATTAGTCCCATTCTTGAACCGTATGGTCATACTACAGGATGGATGTCACCTATCAGGGAATATCTTCAAAATGAAACACTTCCACTTGATAGAGCTCAGAAAGAACAAATCTGGCGACGTGTGGTCAATTTTACTCTTTATGATAGCCCAGATCACTTAGAGAAAATTATCTACAAACGTGGTTTTGATGGATTTCTCTTCAGATTCATTAATGGTGAAGAGACAATGGATTTCATGAAAGAAGTGTATGTAGGAGTCTATGGTGCCCACCAGTCTGGACATAGACTGTCTGATCAGATTCAAAGGCTTAGATACTTTTGGCCTTTAATGATACAAGATTGTGTTGATTTCACAAAGAAGTGTCATTCATGCCAAGTACATGCCAACTTCATTCATCAACCTCCAGAGTTGTTTCATACAGCTAAATACATGTGGCAATTTTTCCACATGGGGAATGGATGTGGTGGGACCTTACCCTTTAGCTACGGCCAAGCAGTTTAAGTATATTCTTACTGCTACTGATTTCTTTTCCAAATGGGCAGAGGCAGTACCTATCAAGGAAGCCAGTTCTAAATGCATTGTTAGCTTCATCAAGTCTAACATCATTACCAGATTTGGTGTCCCTCATACCATATTGACGGACAATGGCACCAACTTCTGTTCATCTGAGGTGAAGAATTTGTATCAAGAATACAACATCAAATCCAACCATTCATCTCGGTATCATGCAGCGGCAAATGGACAGATAGAATCCTTCAACAAGACTCTTTCCAATATAATGCAAAATATGATGGATAAAGATAAGAATTCATGGCCTGATAAACTTTTTCATGCTTTATGGGCTTACCAGACCCCCACCCACACTGCAACGCAGTCAACTCCATATTCATTAGCATATGGAACGGAAGCAGTCTTTCCCATTGATGTTCAACTACCCTTGCTCATAGTATATATTTGTGATCAGTCATCTATAGATGAACAATCTCAAAAGCGATTGAATGAATTGGAATGGTTAGATGAGAAAATATTGTGCACTTTGCACCACTTGGAAGTCTATCAGAATCGAATAGCACGGTCTTTCAACAAAAAAGTTTGTCTTCGTTCATTCACTCAGGGAGAATTGGTATTAGTTCTCAGAACTCCAATGATACCAGGAAAGAAACCTCCCAAGCTTGAGCCAAAATGGGAAGGACCTTACTCAATACATAGGGTCTACTCCAATAGAGCATATTCATTAATCTCAATGGATGGAGAACTCATCACTACTCCAACCAATGCCAGATTTTTGAAGAAGTATTTTGTATAAACACAAAATATATCAACAATGGTCCAGTATGACCTTAAACTGCACAATGGTCCAGTATGACCTTAAACTGCACTATGGTCCAGTATGACCTAAAACTGTACAATGGTCTAGTATGACCTTTAACTACACAATGGTCCAGTATGACCTTAAACTGCACAATGGTCTAGTATGTCCTTAAACTGCACAATGGTCCAGTATGACCTTAAACTGCACCATGGTCCGACATGACCTTAAACTGCACCACTGTCTTGCATGACATTAAAACTGCTCATCACGTCCAGCAAGACGTTAAACTGCATAACCAACGGTCCATGCATATGACCTTAAACTATTCACACTTTCATCCAACATGATGTTAAACTGTGTAACCCTTCATCGTCATTTCTATATGATGTTAAACTATATAGAAGTCCCTTACGTCGAGCAAGACGTTAAATTGCATAACCAAAGGTCCATGCATATGACCTTAAACTATTCACACTTTCATCCAACATGATGCTAAACTGTATCGTCCCTTTTTCGTTCAACATGATGTTAAAATGTGAAAACGTCCCTTACGTCCAGCATGAAATTAAAATGCACCATCCACGGTCCATGCATATGACCTTAAACTATTTGCACTTTCGTCCAACATGATGCTAAACTGTATCATCCCTTTTTCATCCAACATGACGTTAAACTGTGAAAAACTCCCTAATACGTCCAACATGACATTAAATAGTGTACTCTTTTGTCCTTACTGCATGGCATTAAATTGCACAGTCCTTTTTTTTCCAGGATGATGTTAAACTGTATTTTTTTCCTACTACATGACACTAAACTGTGCAGTACCAATAGTCCTAACTGCAAGACTTTAAACTGCATAGTCCATTTATATGTCCTACATGACATTAAACTGTGCATCATTAAGGTTGTTGCTACCTCTTGTTTCTCACACAGAGTATGACTCAAGTGATCTTAGAGCAAACTTCAACCATAACACTCTCTCTGTGCTACTAACCATGTCTAAGTCCCAACACTATTTTTTTAGATCGTTGTCCCCAAGAACAACTTGATCACTAATTCATTCTTTAATTGAACTACGCGGACTTTGATCCTTGCCTTCCAGGCTAGGTATGTAGGCAACCTCCCAAGGTTCATGCCCAAAACCAATATCTTCACATCGGTTCACCTCCATCTCACATGATGTTGGTTCGTGAAACCGCCCCTAGAATCAATATTTTTACATTGGTTCACTTTCGTCCTTGATATACAACGTTAAACTATACAATTCCTTTTTCCAGTATGACAATAAACTAAAATATTCTTTGATACCCTCACTTGAGAGTAAATCATTACTTACATTGTTTTTCAATCATGTTTCATCTCAAAGACTACATGCATACATGGCAACGCCCGAATCTTTTATCTTGGGTCAAACCATCATTTCACTAAGGTCCCCTTTCACCCTTCACTTGTACGAACCAAATTTGTACAGAGGGTATTTCTAGAACTACATGGGCTTGATTCCCATCCTTATGGGATACGTAGGAACATTCGAGTGTCCCTTGAATCCATCCCCAAGCCTTTTGGGCCTAACCCCAAATTCCACTTTCAGTCCCTTGGATGAAAAGTCCCCATGAAAGCACACACTGTGTATTTATTATAATGGTCCAAGCTCTATGATCCTAAACTAAGATATCCAATCCTTTTGTACCACACAACGTTAAACTGTAGTTCAAGAACTATGTATGGCTTGATTCCCATCCTTATGGGATACATAGTGAAGTCCAACATTTCCATTCAGGACCCAATCACAACATGATTATGGTTAGCAATGATCTGTGTATCTTTCCATACACTGGACAATACCCATCTTTATGTGTCATAATCCTAACCTTAAATATTTTCATATCTTCATAACCCTTTTCTTGACTTCTAGTCACAAAAATATCAAACTTCTGAGAGTTCTTTTTCCTGACTATGCAGTACGTGCCCTTAGGTGGCCTTGCATAAATAGTCTCCATAATAGATTTGTCAGCCAAAAGATACTATTATTTGAATATGCAGCCAATGCCCTTAGGTGGCCCTGCATAATTCAACCCCCTAAAGGGTTTGTTAAATAGTGGTAACTTCATTCTTGGGAGGAAAGCCTCTTTTTTCCTAATTTGTCTTAATGAAAATATGTAGGGATCCGCAAAAAAATATCCATCCTTAACATACTATTCCCATATCATTTTTCATGATCTGAAAGTATTCAAGCCTATGGTTTATATTCTTCTTCCCTACGTTTGGGTCAGACCTTCGTAGGATTGATATCCATCCAGTTCTTTGATAATCTTGTTTGGAAATATCTTCTCCTTATTCAAATACCTCTTTCCATACAACAAACTCTATAATTTGGAAAATTTGAATCTCCATAAACTTTAAATGGATTTTTAGCACTAGGAAAGTAAATTTCGAAGAGTTCTTTTGCCTGACTATGCAGCACGTTCCCTTAGGTGGCCTTGCATAAGTAGTCTATATAATAGACCTGTCATCCAAAAGATGCTATTTATTTGACTATGCAGCCAATGCTCTTAGGTGGCCTTGCATAATTCAACCCCCTAACGGGTTTGTTAAATAATGGTAACTTAATTCTTGGGAACTATTTCTTCTAATGCCTTTTAGCTCTTTTTCATATCATTCCTCAAATTCAAATATTCTTAACTCATAGTTTACAAATATTCCCTCATACTTGAGTATGGTAATGTGTTTTCTGATGACTTGTCATGGAATTGAGTCAATTCTAATTCATTCAGTCAAAGATATTTCGACCTTAAACATTAGCCTCTTTATATCCGACGTGCATGACTTTAAACTACCCACAAAAGACAAGGGAACTCTGAATAAAATTCAATTTCCAGCTCACTAAATATACATTTTGTATGATTTAGGTAATATTTAGAAATTAAAAGATTCAAAGTTTGTAGGGTTATTTATAATAATCCTAGTAAAAATCAAACTATGCTTACTAGTCCCATTGGCTTAGGTAAAATCTAAAGCAGGTAGCGGGAAAATATGTGCACAAGTGATTAAAGATGAGAGCATTATTTTCTTTTGATGCACAAGAATTATAGGGACATCCACAAATTCGATCCTCTTCTCTTTTTCAGGAAATTAAAAAATACTTTCAACATAAGTCTTCACTTGATGTATATCATCTCGAGCTTCATCAGCAGCTACTTGAAGCTCGTGCACTCAACCAGCTTCACCTTTCTCAGCCTGATGGAGTGCCTTCTTGGCATCTGCAATGGCTTTAATACCATTCGTTTGAACTCCCTCCGGTGAATTATTGAGTTGGTCAAGTTCCCCAGTAACAACATCTAACTGTTGCTGAAGGTGAATCTTCTGGACCACTTTTTCTTTGATCTTATGCTTCAGCTCCTTCATCTTGGCTGCATAGTCAGCCTCATCTCGGGATACCGCAGCCTCAAATTCGCTGATGTTGACTGACAGTTTCACCCTGTCCAGACCTTGCGCACCCCAATTTCCTTTTGATTCTCGATTTCCTCAGAGTCAAATCCTCATTTCTTTTGGATCCAACTCTGAGGGGGGAATTTTGTAAATGCTCCTTTCGTCACAGAATCTAAATATTGGAAAAGGGTAATATCTTAGCTCAAAGTGATTCAACCTTTGAACAAATATCAAAAAATTGACAGAGGAAGGAATAAAAAGAACATTGCACAAGGGTCGTGCAAGTTCTACAATGGTCACGCAAGTATACTTGTGCGCCGCAATGGTCGCACAAGTACACTTGCATGCCCTAAGTGATAACCGCCCGGGGTCTTCTCCAGCCTATAAATAGTCTCGGTGGGCCCCCCATTTGAAGAGGAATTTTTCCAGAATTCAGATACAGTGCTCTGAACACCCAAGTATCTTATTCAGGTCTTCCGAACACTTCTAAGGTAATTCTTTACCTAGAATGGAAGGTCTAGACAAGAGGAGTAAGGTCTAAGTGTTAGAATTCACTAACACTTGCATGCCTAAGGTGTTTTACCCTTAAGGGAAATGAAAATACTTGCGCACCGCCCTGCTCCTTTACCAAAACTTGTGCGACTCTCTTCTAGAAGTACCTCAGGATGATTCTTAAGTCATTGATCAAGGATCTTCCAAGTGTTACCTTACTGGTTAACAATCGCGCAAGTACCCATGTGTCGCGCAGGTAAACCTATGTGACCAGGACTTTCACGCCCACGCAGTACCTGCGCACCTACCAGGACTTGTGCGCCCCTGCCTTTTTGGGTTCCCTTCTTGTCCATTTAACCCCTCTTATAACATTCCACATCTCCTATTCAAGATTCAGTCTTCAAGACATTCTTCAAATCCATTTATAGCATGTTTTCTTGATTACCTTCATTATCTGAAAGGAATTTTGTGGAATATCTCTCAAAACCTAGTGATTTACATATCTTTATGTCACTAAATATTGAGATTTCATTCATTCAACCTCATCATTTAAGATGAGATAACCCCTTAACCTGGGCCCCCTTTTTAGGAGTAAGTCCCCGTCATAATTCCTATTAATTTTGGGTATCCTCCTTAGGAGTAAGCCCCAAGTCCTCTATAACCTGGTCCTCCTTTTCAGGAGTAAGCCCCAGTCATAATTCACAAATATTAGCATCCTCCTTAGGAGTAAGCCCCAACAATAATTCTCTTAACATGGGCTACCTTTTCAAGAGTAATCCCCAGTCTCAAATATGGGCATCCTCTTCAGGAGTAAGCCCCACGTCCCTTAATTTTTCAAGTCCCTTAAACTGGGCCTTCTTCTCAGGAGTAAGCCCCAGCCTTAATCTCTCTTAACCAGTCCTAATTTACTTTTTGATCTGGGTATCATTCTCAGGAGTAAAACCCAATCATAAGTTTCCTCCTAATTTGGGACTCCTTTTTAGGAGTAAGCCCCAAATTAGAGTATCCAAATCTCCATAAAGTACATATACCTTTATGGACCCTGTTCCTAGATTTCTTCCCTGAAGTAAATCCTAATCTTCATCTATTTGGGCAGTCATACATACATAAGCCCCACATAATTTCTTATGATTTCATTTTTCATGGAACAATTGTCTGGTTTTGCCAATACCTCTTGTTTCTCACACCGAGTATGGCTCACGTGAGCTTAGAGCGTAAAATTAATTATGACATCTTTCTTTGAGCTACCAATCATAAATATCATATTCCCTTACTCGAACTACGTGGGTTCTGATTCCTTTTCCTAAACAAAGGATACGTAGGTAGCCCATATGTGGGTACGATCCCAACTCTGAAATAATCAAATGTCCTTCTGAATGACAATAAACTTCAAGTGCCCTACCGAGTGGATTTAAAACTAGTATGGTCATCACAATGACCAAGAGACTTGTATGTATAAAAGGATACCATTGACTAAGAATCTATAACAAATACAGATGATTCTCTATCAATGAATAATCTCAAATACATATAAAATATTCTCTAAATTTCCTATATATCAATCATTGATTTTCATATCTAAAGGAAAACTCATTTTATACTTGGTAATGTAATAAGGATTCACGAACATAACTTAAATCTATAAAGAGAGTCCCGGAGTAGAAAGTAATTCCCCTACAAAAGGTGTGATGAGTCCGACCTCCCATCCACTCTACCAATGCAAATTCCTAAGCCTCATTAGTCCACAACTAATGAGAGCCTACCTTTGGAAAGTAGGTTCAAATGGATATGGAATCATTGGATGTTTCCGGTCCTATGAACAAACCCGTTAGAAACCGCTTGGAATGTTTGAATCTTAAATCAATGAGATCATCCCCAATTCCAGAGGGAAACAACCATCATCTCCAATATTTTCCTCATGTGTATTGATATCATTACCTTGTTACATGGGCACACTATCTCTCTCTTGATGATGCACAGATGGAAACCAATCAAATATCAAATTCTTTAAACCAATTATTTCTTTCCATTGATAAACAGTATAAAATTTTCTTTTCTCTCCATTATGATACAAAACATAGTATTTTGTTTGATATCCTACTTTTATATTATAGTATCTAACTTCTTCCAATATTTAACATGGTATTCCAACACAATTATAATATGGACACTATATACGACCACCATTTGAACATTGTTAAATACAAAATCTAAAAAAATCAAAATTCTTTTGAAACTCTGTTGAAATCCAATCATTATGATACATCCATTTATCCATTATATTATAGGGGAAAAAGTTATTTTATAATCAACAATATAAACCCAAAATAAGAAATTCATTACAAAAAATTTCAATATGAAATTCATCAAAGAAAATAATATTTTTTAAATAACAAAAATATATCCAAAATGTAATAAAGGAGAGGGAAGCCCAAAGATTTATGATATATAAAATGAAATAATATTTTTTTTAAAATTACTCATATCTAATTGGAAAGTATTCATTTCTAATTACACATGTAATTATAATCTTAAAGAGATTTCATGAAAGGAATAAATTTTAAAACTATATTACTTGAATAATGGAAAGATCATGTTCAATGAAAATACATATATATTATTTGAATAATTTTTAAACAAAAAATACAAAAAATTGTTTAAATACTTTATCTAAATACTCATAAATAAACATTAGAAATATTATTTAAAAATACATAAGGGTCAATGAGTTAGAAAAATAATGACAAAATTTAAATTACTTTTTATTTCAATATGTCGTTCCATTAAAAAGATTCTTTAATATAAAAAACCTTGATAAACTCCATAGTCTTATTTTAAAATTTAATCATTTAACTATTTATTTCATATTATAAATCAAGTGTAGCTGCATCATAGGGATATTCTAAAAAAATGTATGGAAGAGACTACCTACTAATACAATCTATTGATAATATTTTCAAGCTTCTATAATAATAAATAAACCTCCTATAATGAATAAATCAATTTCTATAACCAACTGATTCCAAATATATCATCTCCAAAAATTAATAATAACAAAAAATCCAAATAAAACCCATAAAAATAACTTCTAATAACCTCTATAAATCAAATTTAACAAAACCCATAATTTTTCATACCTAAAAAGTGCATGATTTTAAACCATATTAAATAAATCCCTAGAATAATATATCAAACAACTTACCTCCAAAAAAACAATGATGAAATTTTTTAATGACCCCCCTTAAACCCATATTGTTATAGCATATGGAATCATCATCACCTTGATTGAATCTCATATTTCCTTTATAAAATTTAATCAAAATATCCAGCCCAAATGGGTGTCTATATAATTGAGAATATCAACATATATAGTATAAAATCCCCAAAAGGGAAAATACCCATGTCAACACCATATATTTATAATAATGAAAATGTAACATCCGAATATTTATTCCTTATATTAACAATAATGTCCACCCATTGGTATGGATATACTGTTACTCCCATCATGTATATAAAATTAAAAAACAAAAATCACCCAAAAATATTAAAAAAAATAGAATACTAAAGGCTCATCCAAATTACAATCATTAAACCAAAATACCAAAAAAAACACCACCCACAAAGAACCTTATTTAAAATAATCTATAAGAATTATAACCTAATAGTATATTGGTTTGGTTTTCATATATAGATAAAAATGAAAACAATAGTCATTATAATAGAATAAGGATTTGGAACTCATTATCAAAGAATATCAGAATCATAAAATCACTGAATTATGGGGATAAATTTTAAGGAGGAGAGGATTTATTCATCACTCAGGTTTGGGAAACACGACTCTACCTAAGGGGGGAGATTCACATTGATGAGTGAAGGGGTAAGGGTGGGAGGGGTAAAAATGTGGTTCTATGTCCCAATGATTTTTAAAAACCCTTTTGGATAGATAATTTATACCCATGTTTTACATAAACCGTGGATATAAACAGACTCCATGCAAGCTATACCGATGGTTTCTGTAAATTGTGTGTGTATCTCTATGGGGATATCCCTTGATTCTAGTAGTTTTTACCTATTTGAGTTTTTTAACCCTTAAGTAACTTTTTTTTAACCTTACATAAATTTTTTTACCCTTTCATAACATTATTTTACCCTTATATAACTTTATTTTACCCATATGTAACTTTTATTTACCCTTAAATAACATTAGTTTACCCTTAGATAACTTTTTTTACCCTTAATTAACATTATATTACCCTTAATTCATCTATAATTTTTTTTACCCATACATAAATTTATTTTACCATTAGTTAACTTTTTTTTACCCTTAGTAACTTTATTTTATCATTACATAACATTGTTTTACCCATACTAAACTTGTTTACCCTTATATAACTTAAATTTACCCTTTTATAACTTCTTTACCCTTAACTAAATTTATGTTACCCTCACTTAACTTTTTTTACCATTAATTAACTTTACTTTACACTTAATTCACCTATATAAATTTATTTTTACCCTTGAATAACTTTTTTTTATCCTTACTTAACTTATTGTTACCCTTAAATAGATTTAGTTTACCCTTATATAACTTTATTTTAACCTTACTTAACTTATTTTTACCCTTAAATTATTTTAGTTTACCATTACTTAACTTTTTTCCCCTTACATAACTTCTTTTTACCCTTATGTAACTTTATTTTACCCTTACTTAACTTTTTTTACACTTACTTAACATTATTTTACCCTTACTTAACTATTTTTACCCTTAATTAACCAATAAAAGTTTCTATTTACCATTTTATATTTTTTTTATTCTTACATAACATCTTTTTACTCTTACAAAACTTTAGTTTACCCCAAAATAACATTATTTTACCCTTACATAACCTTTTTACCCTTAAATAACTTTATTTTAACCTTACATACCATTTTTTACCCTTACATAACTTTTTTTCACCCTTACCAATAATTAAATTAATATATTAGAGTCATATCATTTTTATTCTAATCTTTCTCATGGTATATCTCCTCCTTCTCATTATGTTATTCAAGGAACAAAATATTACCTGGAATATTATTTATCTAATAATATATATCTAAAGTGGTCTACTATTATGCAAAGTATTAATAATCCATATAGTATACATAAGAAGTATTTTTCAATAAAGTAAGATTTATATAGAAAATATGTGGAATGTTCATTTTGAGTTTTATAGTCACACTTTTCAATCACTACAGTACCAAGAAGTTTTTGGAGGAAACATGTATTGAAATATATAATGACTACATACATAATCATACACAATATGATAATTGAGGATGAACGTGATCTGAATTCTTTAATTGTAGGTGAAATGTAATAGAATTAAAACTATAGTAATTTATAATTGAAATATATATATAAATACAAAAAATTCCAAATTGAAAAGAAATTATGACATAATAACAAACAATTTATAATCACAAAGAAATTTATACTCTAAAACTAATTATAACTATAATAATTTATAATTTAAAATTTCGTATATACAAAAATATAATTGAATAAAATTTAAAACCAAGAAATAATAAATTAATATTCTAAAAAAATATCACACTAAAAAATAAAGAAATTCTTGTGACAAATATGTGATAGAGAGATCCAAAAAAGATTATTGATGAACATCGGATTGAATACAATGAAAAAAATAGTCTGATGATGGTGAAACTCAAACAAGATAAATATAAAGTAGATTAGTGGGCTGAATGAATAAAATAAGAAGAAAGGTGGATTAAATGGAGAAGAAAAAAAGATGAAAACGAATAAAAAATATTAAACGAGGAAGATTGAGGCACATGAGGTGGTATCAAGAGTCATGCACTATACATATTAGGGTTTTTGAAAAGATAATGATGATTGGATAATATGAAACCCATGTGCTTATATTTCTTCAAATGTATTTTGACATAGGTTTTTATTAAAAAACATCAATTTTTTTTAAAACTTTCCATGTTATTTTTTATTAAACCTAACACCAAAAGTTAAAAAAACATTTTACATCGGTTTTTTTATAAAAATAATATCAAATGTTAACAAAATGGCATCAGTATTTAATAAAAACTACTTCAAAAGGTAAATAAATAATAGATTTAACATTGTTTTTGAATAAATTAGTGTTAAAAATATATTTGTGTCTATTGTGACTTCATTTTTGGAAAACCCAATGTTAAAATTTTGATCTAGAATCATATTTTTCTACTATAGATCCTTTAAAAGATGGTGGAATGATATAAGAAATATTGGACAGATAAATTCTCTCATACATTTTAGTATTATTACACCATTACCCATACTAATAACCAAGAGACCTCATATTATATTGTATATAAAACATATACATTCTTAACCATCAAGGTCATGTTGCCCTTGCTTCACATCGCTAACTGCAATTAGCTATCCAATGATGAACAGTCCCAAAAGCAATAGGATGAGTTAGATATGCTTTATAAGAAAAGGTTACGCACATTGAAGAACCTATAAATCCATCAAACCCAAATTTCATGAACATACAATAATAAAGTTTTCCTCCATTCATGACTCCAAATAGAATTGGTGCTTGCTCACAGAATCCCCAAGATACCTAGGAAGAAACCACCAAATATTGAGAAAAAATGGGTAGGGCCTTATGAAATACATAAATTATACTTTAATAAAGCCTACTACCAGATTACAATGGCTATAGAGAATATTACACCAATCGCTAAAATAAGTTTTCTTAAGAATTAATCTTAATAACATCATATTGGGTTCACATCATCCTCACTATAAGATGTTAAATTGTATGTCACCCAAGTATAGGATGTATGGATGTAAACTACATAGCATATAAATCTTGGTCACATGATGTTAAGATTCATGGAATTTCATCCTTGCCTTGTGATGTAAGACTTCATAATAACATCCATGTCACATGACATAAAATAGTATGATGTGAGTTAGACATCCACCCCTGACATGTTCTCTTGTGAAACATTAGTAATCTACCAATTTCCAATTGTTTGTCACACCGATAATGAATCATGTGGTCATAGAGGTTCTACATTATATCCCTAGTTAACATGATTTAGATACATAATGCTTAAAGTAAGGGAGACATATCTAGCTCATATGATATAAAACTTCATGACATGAGGTCCTTCGAACATAATTTCTTACACTATTTGGGATGGTACATGAGATATAATCTCCTTACACAAGATCCAGATCCATGCTAGAGTTCTTAGTGTGTTTCCCCTCCACCATCTATTGGCTGTCATTAAAATAATATTCCCCTAAGAATAACTAAGTGTAATGGCCTGAACCTCTCTAGTCTATTCATTTGCACAAAATTTCAATTTCTAGGAACAATGTTTCCAGTTCTATGAACAGTCCCATTAGTGAGTCATATGTCGATGAGTCATCTATCAGCGAGTCATCTATCAGTGGGTAATCCTTTGGTGAGTCATCTATCGATGAGTCATCTGGTGGTGAGTCATCTATCGGTGAGTTATCTGTCGGTGAGTCATGTGCTGGTGAGTCATGTGTCAGTGAGTTATCTTTCAGTGAGTCATCTGTTGGTGATTCATCTCTCAATGATTCATATGTCAGTGATTCATCTATCAGTGAGTCATTTGTTGATGATTCATCTATCATTGAGACATCTGTGAAAAATGTCAATGGTGAGATAGATGTGAACAATGTTTTCAGTTTCCTACAGTTTCTCTTATTTGACATTTTTATTGACATAAAACACATTCAATGGATTTTTTAAGGTATTTAAGGCCAATTAAAAGATCATAACTCTTATATTAATTTTCAAAAGGGTTGGGATGCCTTTACTCGTTCAAAGTGTGTAGTCTTGACCAGATCCTCCTTTAATGGAAAATCTAAATTGTACCATAAATCACTACTCTGTTTAGATTTTCAAAAGGATGAGATACCTTCCGCCTTTTTCTTTCTTCTTGTTTCACTTGGTACCAGAAACCCAGAGTTCTTCCTTCCATAGGAGTCTTGGGATTGAACATCCATCCTTAGATCAATTCCCATTAGATATTTTCTTGGTGTATGTGGACCCCCTATTTTGGTGAAACCAAAAAGTGTCGATCTGTCATCAATATATGGTATGTTATACCTTCGTTATTCAGGGTTCCTCAATATGTTTCATCCTATTTTTCCTTTCCTTTTGATGGAATTTTATCCCCATATTTCTAATGGATCTTTCTTGGGTGTTGGTCGATTCAGTTGTAATGCATCATCCTTAGGTGGATGTAGTCTTTGCGAGAGAGGTGATTATGATCCACTGTATAAGCACATTCTCATAAAAATAATGTTGAAAACCTTTTGAGGTAGGTGATTCGTGGAATATCTATTCCTTTTACATTCAGTCATATATTGATCAAGATTTAGCCATTGGGTCACAATGAAATAGACATAATAAATATTTTAACTATATTAAAGAATTGGTATCAATGGAATAGTGATGCAATTGCCTCTTATTTTGATAGATAATGTGATTTCTATGATTTTCCTATTTAGAAATTCATTCTTGATGGAAATTTTAAATAACATAAAGTCGATATCAATCATGAATTAATTGTACAAAGATAAAGAGGCATGTTTAATGAATTTGGTTATTGTTGTTGTGCTTTGATGATAATCAAATGGATGCAGTTATGCATGTTTAAATGAATCAATTAATTAAATATGGAATAAAGAAATAGTTGTGAGATAAAGATAATTCCTTGAAGGTTTATGAGTTACCCTCTTTCTTTTAACGGCCTAATCCTTATGCATTAGAGCTGTGAGTGCTCACTATGTGTAAAGGTTGAATGCCTTGTTTAGGGCCAAGAGCCAAGTTGCTATGTTTTGTTCCCTTCTTCTTGTGTTGTGTTGTGACCCTATGATGGTTAATCCTAGAAGGTTTTGGTGGTATGTTAGGGAATGGATGCCCAGTGGTGGTGGAATTAGTTGATTCCTAGAGTGGAGAGATGCATTGTTTAATGCTTGTGGGTGTCGGGGAGGACACTGGGGATGATGGAATAGTTTGAAGCTGGGCTTACCCATTGATATAAAAGTTTTTTTTATTTAATATGATGTTTTTTATATGATTTAATTTCCCCATTTCATGAGGTATATGTTATTTCTTACCCTCCTTCCAAAAGAGGTGAAGATGTGTGGGGTATTCCAAATTCTTTCTATGTTTAGATTCTCGAGGATGGATGGTCCTAGGCTCCTGCTATAGGTGGAAAATACTCAATGGGTAGTTCATTTACTCACCTTGTATATCCCCTTATGTTTATTATCTTAGAATGATTTTCTTTAATTCCTGGAATTATGGAAAATTGATAATGCTATTAATAAATTATTAGATAAATGATATTAACTCATGGCGTTGGAGCTTTCTAGAATGTAATAGTGAGGTTATAATTTAAAGGAACTGTGGACTCGGTTTGGTTATGTCTAGTGGACATTGAACTTTTTTGTGATGCTAATAAAATGTAATTTGTAATTGATAATTATTAATTAATGGTTAAATAATTAATTAAAAAAAGTGGAACTGATAAAAATGGATAAAGGAACATAATTTTTCTCTTTAAATGGTTGTGTGGTTATAGGATATCTACTCTTAGAAGTGGCATCCAGGAGTCCGAGAGACATTTTCTGCAGTTGAGTCTAAGACTAAGTTTTTCCAATATTGTGGGTAAGAGATATATTATATCATGTACTTTTGTGTTTCTATATGCTAATACACCTTATTAGTTAGGCTGAATGAAACCCTAGGGGTTCTGAGCCCTAGGGGGTGTTTTCCCCAATATCCTAGTAGGAGGATGGATGGCAAACTACCCCCTTAGGCCCCTCTCTCTTCTCTTGGTAGTTACTAGTACTTGTATGCATAAAGGTTAGTTTTCCTCATATATGTGTGTAGAGGGATGTAATGGCTTGTGGTTATTTCACACACATATATTCTAGATATAGTTTCTTATGGAATACTATAGGTGTAACGTGAATTGTCTATGTTGGATTGAGGATCCTTACTTGGTGTATGGATTGTAATGGCATCCAATATAATACCTAATTCATGATACGCACTATGCGAGTTGTGGTGGATCCTAAAAACTACCTAGTTAATTTTGGTTACGTTGTTTTGGTGGTGAGTGTCATGAGGTAAATGTTGTAGTGCTTCACCTAGGTGTATGCAGGCAATCCTATTTGGAGATAGATGCTCAGGACGTGTGATGTTGGGGAAAAGCGGTAAACTAGTGGGGAAGTGGTAGCAGGGTACCCTCGACATTCTTTATTATATTATATACTCTTGAATATGATACTTGGTGAGAGTATCCATGGTGAGGCTAGGAATATAGTATATCTATTTAGGTTATGATTTAGTTTCATTTGTTGTTCATGAGGCTTTAGCATGCATTGTTTACTTTTTTACTAGAGGATCTAGGGAAGATCCTACTGAGTATACTCTTATACTCACCCTACGTATATATAAACTATTTTTTTTTGTTCACTTGAATCAGGTTGGAGATCATGCTAGTTATTACTAGCTTGAGGTTTTACAGGGGTTGTTCGGGCATCGTGGTTTCTGCCGTTTTATTTCTTTTGGTACTTACAGTTTTCCATTTCAGTTGTAGTAGTGCTTTCATGACATTACATATATGTACTTGGTTTTATTTTATATTATAGTCTGAGTATGAGTTGGTTGATGTCTATCTTATCTCTCTCTTCAGTATGTTTTCTCTTGGAGGGTAAGGCCTCCTATTTGTGTGCTTCATATACCCTCAGTGTTAGTCACCAACCCGGGGCATACTATAGGTGGGACTCAGGGGTCATTATTTATCTTTTCACATTTTCGGCCTAGGAGGGGTACACTTTATGGGGGGGTGAAAGAGTATTATCAGAGGAAGGTTTAGGGATAGAATGGGTTTTTTAGTTAGAAACATGTGAGGTTGCATGGGTTGGTAGGGAAATAGTATCTTCTAAGTTTGGAAAGCACTATAAACATAGGAGACTGGCTGAGACATGGGTATTTAGGGCCCCCTTATGATCTGATTCATAGACCTTTAAGTTTATAGTGGCTACTGAATGAAGTGATGCTAGTTGTAGGGTAGAGAACTAGGAAAGGATCCTGCATAATTATTCTTTTCACCTATGTTTGAATGGGTAGAACTTAGGATAGGTTAACCTAAAACAAATAAAAGAAAAAAGATTAATTAAAGTTAAATTATTCCATATTTCAGGTTTAGGAGATCTAATTGTTTGTTCTTTTTTAGGTATGGCTCCATGTTGGTGTCCTCATCAGGTTCACGCAGAAGATGTTCAGCAGGTTGCTCTAGCAGATCACCGCCGAGTAGAGGTTGACGACGATAAAACTTAGAGGAGGACACTCTGATAATTTCAATACTAGAGTCTATAGAAGTATGGGGGATCCATTTCAGATGTAGTCATGGAAGACTGGTTGGAGGATGTTGATATTTCTTTCAGTTCGATTCATGTTTGGAAGGAGCATTGGGTGTCATTGTTTGTGACGATGCTGCATGGGGAAACGAGTAAGTGGTTGTTCTTGTTCCTCGTTGATTGTGAGGAGTTGGCAATCTTATGGGAGGAGTTCCAATACTAGTTCATATTCTAGTTTATTTCTTTGATTGTGAAGACGACCATTCTCCTATAGATGCTTACCCTTCATTAGGGGATCTCTGGTGTAAAAGAGTTAGAATATATTTTAGGAACCTTTTGCAATATGCTTCAGACCTATTGATAGATGAGGAGGCTAGGTCAAGAAAATTTGAGGAGTATTTTCATCCATAGATCCAGTGACAGTTCACATCATTTATGCTGAAGACATATATTGAGGTGTTGTTAAGGGAAGAGGTCATCAAGAGGACGTTATCCATAACTGGATCATCATGAGAGGGGAGCTATTAGGATTCATCATGAAGCAAAGATGTGGTCCGGGGATCTTGTTTTTCAAGGAAGAATAGTTTCTATTCGGCTGAGGGTAGGTCACATCCCTCAGTATCCCATTTCTCTGGTGGCAGCGACTCTCAGACCTATATCAAGGGATCATGTGTTTTTTTTCTTTTGGTGATATAGGACATTAGCAGTGAGAGTTCCCGATTGTTCTTAGCAGTTAGCGTGCGTTAGGTGTTCTGCTTTAGGTTTCTTCATTGAGGCAGTTCTAGCCGAGGTAGCAACAGCAGGTTTCACCATTTTTTGATCAGTAGAGAGAAGATGGGGTAAGCAGAGGATAGCCTTAGGATTCTTCTTGTCCTCAGAGAGTAGAGTGAGGATGTGTAGATTTTCATCTTTAGGGTCAGGGAGGCCACAGAGAAGGTCGTGGTCAGCTTTATGCATTAGTTTTTTCAGCTCCAAGCGAGCCAGACATCATTTTCGTTACCCTTTTCTTGTTTTCTACTTGGGTTCATGACTTGATTGATTCAAGTGTGATGCACTTATTCAAATATCCTACCCTTATACATGCTTCGAGACTTGTGGTAGAGAGGATTCCAGGGCCCTTCGTGTTGACTATGATATTTGGAGTCTGAAATGACTTGTTTGAAGTATGTAGAGACTGTGAGCTAGTGTTGGGGAAGCACCGCTCTTGGGGATATTTCCTATGTTTAAAAATACAACCATATGATTTCATCCTTGGTATGGATTAGATGTATTCAGTACAGGATATCATGTATTTCTTCAGGATGCATGTGATGTTCTTTGATTCTGATGGAGATCCAGTGGTGTTTGTTGGTGAGTGAGTCCCTTAGATGGGTCAAAGGAATGTTACATCCTTGTCATCCTTGATAGTTGAGCTGATGCTGGGTTTGTTGGAGGTTTAGAAGTTATCATTTCCTAGGGTTATAGAAGAGTACTCAGATGTCTTTCCAGAAGAGGTTGTAGTGTTTCCCCCTTGATGAGAGATCGCGTTGGAGATTGATCTATAGCTAGGCACATCTCATATCTCAATGTCTCCATATTTGATGACCCCTTCTGAGTTTTGAGAGATATTTATATAGCTTTATGGTCTATTTTAGTGTGGTTTTTTTATCCAATCATGTCACCATGGTGTGAACTAGTTTTTTTCTTGAAGAAGGATAATGGAATTTTTTGGTTGTGTATCAATTATCATTGCTTGAACTGAGTGACAGTGAAGAACCGCTATCTTATTCAATGGATTTATGGTTTATTCAATAAAATGAAGGGTGAAATTTGGTTATCAAAGATAAAGTTGTGCTCATGATATCATCAGATGTGTGTGAATTATGAGGATATCCCAAAACAATCTTTTTTTAGTCATGATGGGCATTACAAGTTCGTTGTGATTCCATTCGTGGTGACAAATACTCTAATTGTGTTCATGGGGTTGATGAAAACTATGTTCTGTGAGTTCTTAGATAAGTTCATGGTGGTCTTCATCGATGAAATCCTTGTGTACTACTTGTTTGAGGATGATCTTGTAGAGAACATGCATGCCATTTTGGGAGTTCTTCGTTGACAGCAGCTATTTTGGAAGTTGTTGAAGTGTGAGTTTTGGGCTCAAGTATTCTGTTTCTTAGGGCATGTTGTATCCAAACATGTAGTAGCTATGGATACATAAATGATATAAGAAGTTGTGTCTTGGTAATCCCCCAAGATAGTAGTAGAGTTTTGATGTATCCTTGGTCTTTCAGGCTATTATAGGAGGTTCATTGCTGACTTTTCTCGGGTTGCGACTCCTCTGATAGCATTGACCAGAAAGGTTTAGGCATTCATATGGAATGATCAGTGTTAGGAAGATTTTGATTATTTGAATTAAATATTGTTTCGTACTCTAGTTATTTGTCTTCCAGTATAAGGAGTTCAGTTTTAGGTTTTTTGTGATGCTTCACATCTGGGGTTAGGTTGTGTTTTGATGTAGTAGAAATCAGCCATTTATTATGGGTCCCAATAGTTACTCCCCCATGAACGTAACTATACCACCCATGATATTGAGTTTTAGATAGTGGTGTTTTCCCTGATGTTGTGGAGACATTACCTAATTGGCGAGTGTGTATTGGTCTTCACCAATCATAAGATCATGTGGTATGTTTTATCCCATCAGGACTTGAACTTGTGACAATGTTGGTGGATATATTTTTTATAGGATTACAACTTCAAAACCTTTTATAGACCTGGTAAGGCTAATGTGGTACCCGATGTGCTAAGTATGAAGTCATGTAGTGATATAGTGCTTGAATTAGGTGATTCCTAGAGAATAGTGGAATAACTTTCATCATTACACATGGATATGGGATAAGTTTGGGGAAGAGGTTTTCTTTTTCAGATGACGATGTAGTCATCTTTGGTGCAGTATGTGGAAGAGCCTAAGTTGGGGGATCTTGAGGTGGAGGTCTGGAGAGACTGGTTTGTTTTTGGAGACGCCCCTTCTGGTTGGTCTAAGGATGAATAACACAGGGTGTTATTCTGGGGGAGGCTTTTCATTCCTTTGGTAATGTATGATATGGTTCTCAGAGAGTTCAGTAGTTTGCAATTATCTATACATCTTGGAGGGACAAAGATATACCAAGCTTTGAGGAGTTAGTTTTGGTATCTTGGGTTAAATAGTGTTGTTTTAGAGTTTGTGTCTCGATGTTTGGTCTTTTAAATGGTGAAGGTCGATCATCATGTTCCCAATGGGTTTCTATAGACATTAGATGTTCCCCAGTGGAAGTGGTAGGTTATCTCAATGGACTTTGTTTCCGATTTACCTCAAGATCAGGGAGGATCTGAAGATATATGGGTAGTAGTGGATCGTTTGACAAAATCATCCCACATTATAGCGATCAAGGAGTCAATCTCAATGGAGCTTTTATCAAGGTAGTATCAAGAATAAGTGGTGAGACTCCATGGAGTCTTGAGGACGATAATTTTTTATAGAGATCCTATTTTTACCTCTAGGGTTTGGAGAGGTCTCTAGCATGATTTTGGTTCTCATCTATGCTTAGAACCACTTTTCATCTGCAGATAGATGTTCAGATAGAGCGAATCACCTAGACTCCTAAAGACATGTTTCACTCTTATATCTTGGATTATGGAGGTTTTTGGATGAGGCACTTACCCTTTGTAGAGTTATCTTACAATAATAGTTTACACTCCACCATTGGTATGGCACCATTTGAAGCCTTGTATGGATGACCTTTTTGTTCTCTCTTATGCCGAACTAGGGCTAGAGAGTCAGTGATTCTTAGTCCGGAACTAGTACAGAATACAACAGAGATTGTTTAGGTGATTCATGAGAGGATGAAGGAATTGCAGGATCTTTAGAAGTCCTATTCCAATAATAGGAGGAGACCTTTGGAGTTTTATTTTGGGGATCATGTGTTTCTGAAGGTTACTCCCCCTCGTGGGTAGCAATGGTTTGGTCGTGGGAGTAATCTTTCTCCCCAATTTGTTGTGCCTTTGGAAGCATTGGATCATGTCAGAGTCATGGTGTATCAGTTAGCACTTTCCCCATAGATGAGCTGAATACATGATGTTTTCATGTGTCGTAGCTCCATAATTATCTTCATGATGAATATCACATCATCGATTGGGGTGATATCAATGTTGATGATGATGCGACTCTTGAGGAGCGGCCTGTGGAGATCCAGGCCCGCAAAGAGAAGGTGTTGTGTGTGCATGATATCCCCTTGGTTCGTGTCTTGTGGTGGAATAGTGGTATGGAGAAGAGTACTTGGGAACATGATTCATAGATACACGCTCAGTACCCTAAACTATTTGATATTTATCTATTTTCTTATAACGTTGTTCTTTTTTAGTTGTAGACCATTTCTGTTTATAGGATGGATTTATTTTGTTCCTTGTTATGGATTTCTCTCTTTTGAGAGGTATTACCCTAGGAGAGTGGTTAGGAGCTAGTTGTATTTTTTTTTCAGGGTATCGCTTTGTTCATTTGATGTACTGGTTGAGCTCCTTTGGCGGTGAGATCCTTGAGAGGTATCTCGTGGGGTGGTTGTTCTGATGACCCCTTTCTGTTTCCTCTATGGATTGGTTTTACATTCTAGGGGATGATAATGTTTTTAGAGGTATCTGAAGTAATGTAACAGACCTATCCAAACCATTCCTTTGTTGTAATTTTGTGTTTGAGGTGTTCTGGGAGTTTAAGGTGACTTATTCCCAACACTTTTCAAAATTTCTAGTTCTATGAATAGTGTTTCCAGTTCTGTGAACAGTTCCATCGGTGAGTCATTTATTGGTGATTCATATATCAATGATTCATCTCTTAGTGATTTATATGTTGGTGAGTCATCTATCAGTGAGTTATCTGTCGGTGATTCATCTTTCTATGATTCATTTATCGGTGAGTCATCTCTCAGTGAGAAATATGTGAACAGTGTCATCGGTGAGACAGATGTGAACAAGGTTTCCAGTTTCCTATAGTTTTTCCTGTTTGAAATTTTTTTTTAGTGTAAAACACATTCAAATCCTTATTTTAAGGTATTTAGGGCTGATTTAAATCCCATAACTCATATCTTAATTTTCCTATGGGTCAGGGTGCCTTTGCTCGGTCAAACCATATAGTTTTGACTAGATCTTATTTTAATGTAAAATATAATCCATTCCTTAAACTATGACTCCATTTACATTTTCAAAAGGCTGATATATCTTCCATGTAACACCCAAAGCTTCCACGGTATGCTTCTTTTTAAATAATTCAAATAGCATGCACTACACGCAACATCGAGTTTGAGCACACCACGACTAGTTGTTTAAAGAGAGATTATGAATAGTATTAACCACATTTTGAATTTTATATATTCTATATAATTATAATATTCATCTCATATGTTTTGTAATCATTATATAATAAAAAAATAAACTTTTGTATAAAATAAGTATTTTTCAAAAAAATGCAGTTTTACCGCGTTTTAATGGAGAACCCTTTTTAAATCCAATATTTGAAACTTTTATATATTCAATTTGACAAAATAAAATTATCTTTTAGAATCGAGACATAAAAAAATATTTTGGACAAATTTTTGGTGTTTTTATGATAACTTTCATATTTTAATAAATAATGAAAAATACTGTATTTTAATTCAAAACTTATTTTTCGTATAATTTATTTATATTTTTAGAATATCCTTTTAATCATTTTTAATATATAATAAGATTATTTTTTATGATTTAATATAATTTAGGTTATTGTGATTATTTTCACATTAAAATTGGATATAAACACATGTCAATCTTTTGATTATTTTTACTTTTAAAAAACACATTTTCTCATTTTTTCAACGATAAATAATTTTAAATTAATTTCTAAAATTATTTGTTTTAAATTTTTAAAAATAGATTCCATATTTGGAATCAGTGGGTCCAAATTTTTTAACATACTACCTTTATTTTTTGGCATTATGAATAGTAACTTTAGTAATTATTTTTATTGTTGTGGTTAAAGGTAAATCAAGTAATTAAAGGTACAAACAATATTATAAAAATACCTTAACACCTGTTAAAATTATATTGGATGACTAAATTCTACCTTTATCATCTATGGTTCCAAATTTAATCACTTAATGGACACATTCCCATGAATATGAAAATAATAGTATTAAAATCAATGAATGTGACAAAATGTCACACTCTCATTTTATATAAGTATATTAGTTTTAATATATGAATAACCAGAAGAAAACATAGACTATAGGTAGTCTATTTAAATATACAATAATTAAATACATCATAGATATTTATTTATAATTTTTATAGATTAAATAATTACCATTAATGATGACACAATATTAATGTAGAAATTATTTTATATCAAATAAATGGTTTAAAAATATTAAAAGAAATATAATTTTAATTAATTAAGGTGATCCATGAATTTTCTAGGTTACTATGACATTTTTTGAGTATATTAAATTATTTGGGTAGAATTTAAATTTTGTACATAATTTATTTAAAGTCAAATAAATGAATACTGTTAAAATTGACACTATTGATATTTTTTAAAAATTACATTTATTTAAATTATTAAAAAAGTTATAAAAATATTTAAAAATTACAATGTAATAATTATAATGTATAAAATTTCATAAAATATTCATTTATGGTCAATTGAAACCATATAAGTAATTATTTATAACCATTTCATATTTATAATGTTATTTCCATAATTAAAATTAAATAGATTAGATAATGATAAATAAAAATGATAAGGTTGAAAATAAAAGAAAAACATGTATAAATTTTATTGGTTGAGATTATTTCGACCCATACTCATATTATATTCTAAATAATCTACTTTGGTGCCATTTTAATTTAAAAAATATTTTATATTAATTTAATAGTTTTTTATTTCCAAAGGTGCCCCTCACCTCTCTTATAAAAAGACACTTTTACTTATCTTTAATTCACACCTCCAGAGCCATTTTTATCAGCCAAACCCTAAACCCTTCACCTCCCAACTTTCCTCACTTCATCCTAGAGGACATACTTTGGAAAGAAATCTATTCTTAGGGTCCCTTTTGTACAAACCAAAATAAGATACCCAAAAACGAGGTAATTGTTTTATCACCTCTTCCAAAGTTATTTTATTCTTCTACTTACTATTTCTATTTCTTCCATATAAAAATAATAAATCCAGTATCATAAATATAATTATATGTTATTATAATCATGTTACACCCATATTTATCTTTTTTCCATCATATGAATAACAATATAACTATGTGTGCGTACGTACTGCTTACTGTCTCCATGTCGTGGTGTAATTTGTTATTCAGAACTACAATATTGTAATGGGTATTATGATGATTATAATGGATATAAATAATTAATATAACATTATAATGATTCTATATAATTAATATACCATCCAATTCCATATCATTTAACCATTAATGGAATGATATCGTCGCTCGTGCGTACATATAGCCTACCGTCTCCAGAACGTGATGAGATTTGTTCTCTATGTTAACCATTCAAGAATGATTATAAAATTTATATTGTGAGTAAAAATAATAATTATGAGCTTAATTTATTTCTACATATAAATTAAATACATCATATTCATAAAAAAATATGACTTACACAACAAAACCGGAATGAGACAACAAAGCAGTTAACACTCAAAAAAATGGTAATACTAAAATAATATTAACAAAATGATATAAGAGGATCATATATGATATCATAAATATTTATATGGTCTTTATATAATTTGGTAACATGTTTTAACTATTATATAGAAGTCTAAATCTCCATCGACTAAAGGAAAGTTTAAGTTAAGGGTTAATTTCACAATCTCTTTATTATCTGAGATTGCTTATATGTAAGTATCTACTGGGAAATCCTTATCATCCATGTCTATGTTCATAAAATGTAATTAAAAATATTATTGAAAATTTTTTAAAGTCATTTTTACCTATGTTTTACTTTTTTACAAAATTATTGGAAAGGAATCTTTCTGTCATTTTTCAAATGAGGTACTTTATGACCTTTTAGACAAATTAATGAAAGAATTTTTTTAACTTGTATAGAATAAGAGGCTATATTCCTATGTTATGATGCCTTAACATTTTGAAACTTACCTTACAAGATTAAATTTCTATTTTCAAAAGATACGTTTTCTTTTATAATTTCACATATTTTAAATGATTTTAAAGTAAAAAAATGATATCTCTCTTAAAGAGATTTAATGATCTTATTAGATCACTTTCATCTATGTCAACATCCTTTTCTAGATTTAATGCTTCATTAAGGTTGATTTATTATGATAAAAGTTTCCATATTTTATTGAAATGTTTATGATATTTTTGACTCTGGATATGCTATTTTTATACCATTCATAGTTTATGGTTAAAGTATTAACATTTCGTAAGCTAGTTTTAATATGAATGTTTATGTTATATTTTACCCTTTTCATATGAGGAATGCATTGGACTTAGTAAGTGATGGGAGGGTCCCTATATAGCCCCTCAATGCATTGGTAGGTCTCATTAGACAAACTAGTGTCTTGGCACAAGTCCTTGACAGTATGGTAATGGTCTTGTCATGAGACCGTAACGGTATGGTAATGGTCTTCGCATAAGGCCTTAACGGTATAGTTATGATGTCCATCATTATGTATTTCATCATTATGAGATTATTTATTTATATTACATGTGATTATTCAACTAGTAGAATATACATGTGAATGTTTAAATGGAATTATTTGATTTATTTTTTCCATATTTTGTTGAAGATAATGTTTTAAAAGGTCTGTGTTTTAGTTTTATACATTTTCTTAAGAGTTTATGCTTATTTATAATAGTTTATACTATATATTTTATCCATATTGAGCATTTGAGATCACCCATTTCTTATGTATTATTTTTACAAGGATTCTAATAAGTGTATTATGATTTATATGCAGGTTTAAGCTAGGAAAATAATGTAATTCTCAAAGAATTATCTGTGTTTTATTTTATGATTTAAATTGTAATGTAATTTATTTTCCAAGACTGCTAAAATGGCCAGTCCTTTGGGATTTTATTCCTTATAATAATTACAATGTATTAAAATAATCCATCGACTCCTGGATTCTGGGGTTGGGTCATTACAGTTGGTATCAGATCAAGTTTAGCAATAACCTTGGAAACTAGATTTAGAAAAATCATGATTTGGGAACATTGCCCTAAGATAGAATTTGAGGATAAGTATAGAAGAACATTCTATAATTTTTTGTAATTATGTGGGTATTCCTAGAAAATATATCTCTATCTAGATACTATAAGTGGGAGTGGTTCTAGCACAGATTTACCTAGGAGTAACAACTCTGACAATGTGTTCTGGGATTTACTTGGGATAACCTGGTACACAAAAATGGTCCTTACTATGCACCTGGTATGACACTCCTATAGGATATGCTTAAGATAATTCACATTTTCTTTAAAACCCATTATAAAGGATTTAAGAGTAAATATGTCCCCATAGAAACCATTTTTATGATTATGAGACTATATTTGTGTAAATATTCAATTAATACTGATAATGTTTCAATTTTATGGATTATACATTACGATATGATCTAACCTAGTGTATGTCATTATTTAGAAATGGAACCTAGTAGAAGGAATGAGAGCTCCAACAGTACACATGATCCAAAGAGTAAGAAGGGTCATATCTTTCATGGTCTTAAACCAACATTTTGAAGGAAACTAGTCTCCCACATATTCTCATCATATTCAGAAATATTATCATGTGTTAATAAGATAATTAAATAATTCTATATGTCATATGTCTTTGAAGGGAAGAAAGAGAATAAGAGTATATTATAGAAAAATATGGATAAAGGGAGTAAGGGAAAGAAGAATTTTCCCACATGTGATAACTATGGAAAGAATCACCCGGGTAAATGATTGAATAGATTGAGAGTTTTTTATAAGTGTGGAGAAAAAGGACACTAAGTTCTTGATTATAAGGGTAAGAAAAAGGTTTCCAATGTACAATGATTCATATATAAAGATATGGTACACTATGTGAATCAATGTCTCAATCATCAAAGTATACCCCAAATGATTCTATTAGATAATAATTAAGTTATGATACTACCACAAATGGAGAGGAATGATTAATGTTCTTATGTTGTTATTAAATAATTTTGTCAGTTTAGTATTTTATAAATGATTTAATAGTTATATGAATTATGAAAATAATAAATATTGTACTGTAGTACTATTTCATTAAGGATCTGAGATTATATGGTACTAATAAAAGTTACACAGTTGCAAGTTAAAATTTTTGGAAAATATATGGTTGAGGGAAATATAACCTTTAATATATTTCTGATACTGAGATAACGATGTTGGAATAAAGAGATGATTGATTTGGATAAAGTATATTGGATATTATTGACTTCCTTGGAACTAATTAATGGTCTATTTATTCCATTATTTTTGGAGTTTACAACATTTTTGGATTTAAAGAGAATATCCAATATTCTATGGTTAACGTAAGGAATATGGAAGCATGAACATATTCAATAAGGTTTTTTAGAAATTCAGGTTATTACCATATTTTAAGAGAATACATGATGAAGTTACTAGCATATTTGGTATGTGACAAAAAGGGATCTGTATTATGTTATGTTGATTTGATAAATTTAGTGACCTTCCTATTAATTTTTGGACTGTGAGTTTGGGAAGAAGTATTTTGGATAATTTTAAAGGTTAGAATGGATTAATTTTAACATTGGATAGTATTTCTTAAGGTTAAATCATTTCTTCAAGTTATTTCTAGAATTTTATAATAATATAGTTTTAAGAAAAGGATAACCCACAGGTCGGTTGATAACCCGTCGCGTCCGTCAAGTCCGCAAGACTTGAACATGCAATTGAAGAGAGAAAATGGTGCATCACCTACCACTAGCCTACGTGATTTCCTAGTTTGTATAACATAGTTTTTTTATTTAAATGGTATGACAGATGAAGTATAAGTTCATTTTTTGAACCCTATACGATTAGTATATATGGAATATTTTTTAATTTTATTATATTTTGGAGAGAAATATGATTTTGTTGTAGAAATTAGTTAAAGGATGAAACTCTACATTCAATTAAGTATGATTCCTTGTGTTATTAGTCTATTAATTAAATTAATTCTTCAACACGAAGGAAATTATCATAAAACCAAAAATGTTTTCTTAGTACTTTCTTTTTCAATGAATCAAATGGTCCCTTGGATCATCACAGAATTATAGTTGTCTAGTTGTTAAATTTCTCCTAATAATGTTCTCTATCACTCTCCATCAAAACTTGATGGCTACATTTTCTTTCATTTCCATGGTTTCCTACATGGAACCCTATTACATGTTATCTTTGGTGACCTTTGTACTTCCCTTTCTTTATTTTAAAATAGTGATCTCATTAATCCATTTTTCAATGTGGGATTTCAACAAAGATATTTTTAAATTTCAAAAACCTAGTTTTCAATACTAATTTTAAATGTTGAGGATGCAATATATTTAAGTAGGGGATAATGTAACACCCCAAGCTCCCACAATACACTTCTTTTTAAATAATTGAAATAGCTTGCACTACACGCAACACCGAGTTCGAGTGCACCATGACTAGCCGTTTAAAGTGCGGTTATGAATAGTATTAACCAAATTTTGAAATTTATATATTCTATATAATTTTAATCATCATCCAATGTGTTTCTTATACATTACCTAATAACTAAATCAATTTTATGAATAAAATATGTATTTTTAATAAAAATGCAGTTTTACTACCATTTAATGGAGAACCCTTTTTAAATCTAATATTTGAAACTTTTATATTTTCAATTTGAAAAAATAAAATTCTTCTTTTGAATAGGGAAATAAAAATTTAGTTTGGACATTTCTTTTTTCATTTCTGATAACTTTCATATTTTAATGAATAGTTAAAAATACTGCATTTTAATTCAAAACTACCTTTTCATCTAATTTATTTATATTGTTTTTTATACTTTAAATTTTTTTTAAGTATAATTATATTAGGTTATTATAATTTAATATAATTCAATTTATTTTAATTATTTTCACATTAAAATTGGATATAAACACATGTCAATCTTTTGATAATTTTTACTTTTTATAAATCCATTATCTCATTTTTTCAACAGGAATTAATTTTAAATTAATTACTACAACTTTTTTGTTTTAAATATTGAAAAATGGATTCCATATTTTGAATCAGTGGGTCCAAATTATGTAAATATTCTCCTTTTATTTTTGGGTATTATGAATAGTAACTTTAGTAATTATTTTTATTACCATGGTTAAAGGTAAATTAGGTAATTAAAGGTAAAAATAATATTATAAAATTACCTTAACACCTATAAAAATACTATTGTATTAAAAAAGTATACCCTTATCATATATTATTCTAAATGGAATCAATTAATGGACACTTTCCCATTAACATGACATTAATATTATAAAAATCTATGAATGTGACAAAATGTCACACTCCCATTTTATATAAGTATATTAGTTTTAATATATGGATAACTAGAATATAACATCAAATATAGGTAGTCTATAGAAATATAAAATAATTACCTACATCATAGAAATTTATTTACAATTTTTAGAGATTAAATAATTACCATTAATGATGACACAATATTGATTCTTAAATTATTTTATATCAAAAAAATGGTTTAAAAAATATTAAAAGAAATATAATTTTAGTTAATTACGGTGATCCAAAAAATTTCAAGGTGACTATGACATGTTGGTACTGAATGAAATTATATGGGTTGAATTTACATTCTATGTGGATTTTATTTTAATTAAAATTAATAAATAGTGTCAAAATTGATACTATTGATATTTTATAAAAATAACATTTTATTAAATTATTTAAAAAAAATATTTAAAATTTAAAATGTGATAATTATAAGGTCCAAATTTCATAAAATATCCATTTATTTTTAATTGAGACCATACAGGTAAATATTTATAACTATATATTATTTATAATGTTATTACCATAATTAAAATTAAATAGATTAGATAATGTTAAATCAAAATGATAAGGTTTAAAATAAAAGAAAAACATTTCTAAATTTTATTTTTTGAAATTATTTCAACCCATACTCATCTTAGATTCTAAATAATTCACTTTGGATCCATTTTTATTAAAAAATTAATTTATATTAATTTAATAGTTTTGGTATTTCCAAAGGTTCCCCTCACCTCTCTTATAAAAAGGCACTTCTACTTCTCTTTAATTAACACCTCCAAATCCATTTTTCTTGGACAACCCCTACCAAATTATTCTATAAACTTCCCTAACATCATCCTAGAGGCCATAATTTGGACATAAAACCATTCTATGGGGTCCTTTTTTGTAAACCAAAAAGAGATACCCAAAAAAGAGGTAATTGTTTTCTCACATATTTCAAAGTTATTTTCTTATTCTACTTTCACTTTCTATGTTTTTTCTATATCAAAATAATAAATCCAGTATCGTTAATATACTAAATTTTTATTATAATCATTTTATAACCATATTACTCATTTTATCTGTCATATGAATAGTAATATCACAATGTGTGTGTACGTACGACTTACTGTCTCTACACCATAGTGTAATTTGTTATTCAGAACTAATTTATTATAATAGATATTATGATGAGTATAATGGATATAAATAATTAATAGAATATTATAATTATTCTTCATAATAAATATATCTTCCAATTCTATACCATTTAATCATCAAGGGAATGATACAATCACTCGTGCGTATGTAGGACCTACTATCACCACGATGCGATGAGATTTGTTCTCTACGTTAACCATTCAAGAATGATTATAAAATTTATATAATAAGTAAAAATAATAATTATGGTATTAATATAATTCTATATATAAATTAAATACATCTTATTCATAACAAACATGACTTACATGACAAAACTGGAATGGGAAAACGAAGTAGTTGACACTCAAAAAATGGTAAAAAAGAAATAATTTTAATGAAATGATATAATAGGATCATATATGATATCATAAATATGTATATGGTCATGGTATAATTTAATAACAAATTATAACCATTATACCGGAGGATAAATCATCCTCGACTAAAGTAAAGTTTAAGGTAAGGGTTAATTTCATAATTTATTTATTATCCGTGATTTCTTATACGTAAGTATCTACCGGGACATCCTTATCATCCATGTCCATGTTCTTAAAATGTTATTCAAAATATTATTGATTTTTTTAAAAGTTATTTTTACCCATGTTTAACTTTTTTCAAAATGTTTTGAAGGGAATCTTTCCATTGTTTTCCAAATGAGGTAATTTATGACCTTTTTGACAAATTAAGGAAATAATGTTTTTTAACTTATACAGCATGAGAGGCTATATTCCACCATTATGACGCCTTAAAATTTTGAAGCTTACCTTACAAGATTTCAAGGATATTTTCAAAAATATATGTTTTATTTTATAATTCCACGGATTTTAAATGATTTTAAAGTAGAAAAGGGATATCTCCCTCAAAGAACTTTAATGATTTTATTAGATCACTTTCATCCATGTCAACATCCTATACTGAATTTAATTCTTCATTAAGGTTGATTTATTATGATACAATCTTCCAAATTGTATTGAAGCTTTTATGATATTTTTGATAGTGGATGTGTTATTTATATACCATTCAAATTTTATGGTTAAAGTATTAACATTTCTTATGATAGTTATAATAAAAATGTTTATGTTATTTTTCACCCTTTTCATATGAAGAATGAATTGAACTTAGTAAGTGACGGGTGGGGCCCGTTATAGCCCCTTGATGCATTGGTAGGTATCATGAGACAAACTAGTTTCTTATAAAAATTCCTTGACAATATGGTAATGGTCTTGGGATGAGGCCTTGATAGTATTGTAACGGTCTTGTAATGAGGCCTTGATGGTATGGTTATGATGCCTGACATTATGCATTTCCTTGTTATGTGATTAGTTATTGATATTACATGTGATTATTTGACTAGTAGGATTTTCCATGTGAATGTTTAAATGGAATTATTTGATGTATTCTTGCCATATTATGCTGAAGATAATGTTTAACAAATGCCTTTGTTTTAGTTGTATACTTTGCCTTAAGAGTTTATGATTATTTATGATAGCTTCTTCTATATTATTTATCCTTACTGAGCATATGAGCTCACCCCTTTCTTATGTTTTATTTTTCCCCGGATTCCAAGAAGTGTATTAGGATTTATATATAAGGTTATTCTTGGAGAATAATTATTTTCTCAAAGAATTATCTATGTTACATTTTATGTTTTGAATTGTAATGTAAAGTTCATGTATGTGATTTATTTTTCTATACTGCTAAATTGATCGGTCCTCTAGTATTTTATTCATTATGATCATGCTTACGTATTAAAATAGTGCACTTGCTCCGGGCTTGTGGGGTTGGGGAATTAAATTTACCCTTGTTCTTCTTTCTTGTTTTTTTTGTATTAGACTCCCAAATTTATTCTTTCCTTAGGATTCATGCGATCAAATTTCTGTCCTTGGATCATTTCCCCTTGGAATTTTTCCTGGTGTCTATCCACCCCCTATTTCGGTGCTACCAGAAAGTGTTGATACTTATTCAATATAAGGTATGTTATACCTCTGTTATTCTGGGTTCCTTAATCTTTTTCCTCCTATTTCTCCTTTCCATGTGATGTTTTTTATCTCTATGATTCTAATGGATCTTTCTTGGGTGTTGGTCGATGTGCTTGTGCTGTGAAATCATCAAGTGGATGCAGTCATTGTAGGAGAGGTGATTGTGATCTGTTGTGTTGGTCCATTCTCATGAAAAGAAGGTAGGAAACCTTTTGTGGTATGGGATTTGTGGAATATATATTCTTTTTACATGTATTCATATATTTATCATGATTGAGACACTAGATCACAGTGAAATTGAAATCATAAATATTTGAACTGGATTAAAGAATTGGTATCAATTTCCTACAGATGTCATTGACTCCTATTTTTCTAGATAGTGTGATATGTATTCTTTACTTTTTTATCATTTCATTCTTTATGGAAATTGGTAAAGAACATAATGCCAGTATTAATCCTGAATTAATTGGAAAAAAGATAAAGAGGCATGTTTAATGAATCTGGTTGTTGTTGTTGTACTTTGATGATATTCAAATGGATATAGTTATGCATGTTTAAATGAATCGGTTAATTCAATATGGAATAAATAACTGTTTGTGTGATTAATATAATTCCTTGATGGGTTCTAAGTTATCCTCTTGCTTCTAAAGTCCAAGCACTTTATGCTTTGGAGCTATGAGTGTTTATTGTGTGTGAATACTTAAAGCCTTATTTAGGGTCAAGATCCTAGTTGCTATGTTGTTCATTTCTTTATACTTGTGTTGTGGTATGAGTCTGGGATGGATGATCCTAGAAGTTTGTGGCGGTCTGTGGGGGTAGGGAGGCCCAATGGTGGTGATTTCAGTTGATGCCTAGAGTGTCAAGATGCATTGGTTTATGCATGTGGGTGTTGGGGAGGACATCGGGGATGATGGAACAGGTTGAAGTTGGGATTACCCATTGATATGAAAGTGGTTTTTGTCGAATATGATGTTTGTTTATCTATTTTAATTTCCCCACTACTTGAGGTAGATGGTCTTTCTTACCATTCTTCCAAAAGAGGAGAATATGTGTGGGGTATTCCACGTGCTTTACATGTTTAGCTTCTCGATGATGGATGGGCTTACACTCCTACTATATGTGGAAAAGACTCGATGGGTAGTTCATATACTCTCCATGTTTATCCCCTTGTTTTTGGTAGCTTATAATACTTTTCTTGAATTCCTATAATTATAGAAAAGTGATAATGTTATTAATAAATGATTTAATAAATGATGTTAACCTATGGGGTTAGAGATTGTTGGGATGAAATTATGAGGTTACAATTTAAAGGAACTATAGACTTGGTTTGGTTATGTTTGGAGGGAATAGAACTTTGTTGTGATACTAATGATATTTAATATGGAATTTATAATTATTAATTAATGGTTAAATAATTAATTAACGTAAAGTGGAACTAATAAAAATGGATAAAGTAACCTAATTTATCTCTTTAAATGGTTGTGTGCTTATAGGATATCTATTCTTAGCGGTGGCAGCCGGGAGTCCGAGAGATGTTATTTATAGTTGAGTTGAAGCCTAGGATTTTCCCATAGAGTGGTTTCAACCTATATTATATCATGTAATTTTTTTTCTATATGCTACTCTACCCAGTAGGTTAGGGTGACTGACACCTCGGGGATTCTGAGCCCTAGGGGTGTTTTCCCCAACATCTCAGTGAGTGGATGGATGGATGACTACCCACTTTGGCTCCACTCTCTTCTCTTGTTAGTTACTAGTGTTGGTATGAATGAAGGTTATTTTTTCCCATATATATGTGTAGAGGTCTTTAATGGATTGTGGTTATTTCACAAACATATATTCTAGATATAGTTTCTTAAAGACTACTATAGGTGTGACGTGTATAGGCTATGAATGATTGAGGATACTTACTCAGTGTATTGGTTGTAATGGCTTGAGGTATAATACCTGATGTATGATACAGAATATGTGAGATGTGGTGGCTACTAGAAAATACTTGGATACTTTTTGTTATGTGGTTTTGGTGGTGAGTTTTATGAGGTGCATGTTGTGGTGATTTTCCCAGGTGTTTACGGGAAATCCTATTTGGAGAGAGATGCTCAAGATGTGAAACATTGATGAAAAGAGGAAAAATAGTGGGGCAGTGGTAGTGGGGTACCATTTATATTCTTTATTATATTATATACTCTTTTATGCAATACTTGCTGAGAGTAGACATGGTGAGTTTGGGAACACAGTATACCTGTTTAGGTGATGAGTTTGTTTCACTTGTTATTCGTTGTTCTTTAGCATGCTTTCTTTAATTCTGTATGAGAGGCTCCTAGGAGGATCATACTGACTATACTATTATAATAACCATATATATATATATATATATAATTTTTTAGTTCACTTGGATAAGGTTGGATATCATGATGGTTACTACTTGCTCAGGGATTTAGAGGATTTTTTCAGGCTTCGTTGTCGTTATCATTTTACTTTCTTTTGGTACTTGAAATTTTCCCTTTCAGTTGTAGTAGTTCTTGAATGAAATTAAATATATGCACTTGGGTTTTTTTATATTTTATTCTATATAGTAGTTGGTTGTTGTCTATCATATCTCTCTCTTCTGTATGTTTTCTCTTAGAGGTTATTGTCTTCCATTTGTGTGTTTTCTATACCCTCGGTGCTAGTTGTCAACCCGAGGCCTACTAGAGGCAGGGGTAATTATCTATCTTCTCACATTTCTATCCCAAGATGAGTGCACTTTATGGTGAGGGTGTCATGACACTAAGTGTGTATTGATTCTTCTTAATATAGTATATGTAGTAGTGCTCATATATCTTATATTAGGTCTAATAACAAATCATAATAAAATACCTACTTCATGTTGATACTCATATTCTATCTATTAATGTTAGGATTACCCACAATTGGTCCAAAATTGACATCGTTTTATCTTATTTTACACATGAGTTGAATCATAGAAAGACCCTCAGTGTATTTTTTTCATTTACAAACCTTTTATTAGGTAAAAAATTTTCCAAATTCTTTGGGTCCTAGTAAATCCAATTCCTAGATCCACTAGTCCTTATCCCATGATATTAAATTACATGACATGTGTTTTATCCAATAAAATATTAAACTATTTAGAGTAGACTACCTGATGTCTCCTAACTTCATTACATGATAGCTAGATCCAAGTTATATCTTCACCACTATATAGATCCCTATACATGATTTAATGGTAAATAAAAAATGACCCTCCCCTATATAAGAGAAAAAATTATATATAAGCCTTTGGAATAAATTTATTTATCTATGAACCTATGTTAAAACATTTCTCCTATCTGAAAAATATCTCATTCTTCAGGGAATTCATGGATATGATCATATTTTCCTCTAAATATTTTGTAATTCCCCTAACTTTCACCCTGAATAAGGCTTATATATTATAATAACTACGTGTATTTTGATTCTTATTACCCTGGTATACATAGTGAAATTTGATCCATATATCTCATACCCATACATGAACCATCATCCATATATATTCTCCTTTCATCATCCCTAAATACACATATCGTGGTTGATTTAGGGCTAGGATGTATTGACCACATCTTGGATGCTTCCTCATATATATCACACTTTATTCCTTAAGTGTTTCAATCACTATAAATATTTCATGGCTCTTAGTAAAAAGTGTGCCAGGATCCAAGGGACACATATTCTTTTTAATAATCATTAATGCCTCCATATTCAACCCTACCAACCATAGGCATATTAATCCTAAGGAAGAAGTTCTCTGATATACTTATACCACTAAAAATATAATTATATAACTTTCCATTTGAATATTGGTCAATGATTATCCTTATAATACCCATACCATCTTTAATTACTGATTAAAATACTTCATATCATGATTCATATCTTCTCTATTTCCTATTAAAATGTGTTAGGATTCCCTTATATCTTGAGTCCCGTGTGGGTTGTCATATCACACCGCCTATAATTGGTCCAAGAACCTCAATGCTATCAACATTAGGGGTACTAGGCTCTCATTTAGGTCGGGAAACCTTTCCCTTGTCACTGGTTATAACACCTCATTAATTCTCAAATCTACATGACTTAAAACATTATTTATCACTGGTCTATGCACTATGGCCTTAAACTGCCTGCATAACCCTTCTGAGATAGTATGTAGTAGAATAGGGCTCTTTCAATTGTGCTAGGTTTTTTTATTCCCTAGCTATGTAAACCACATCACATATTTCTAGTTTGAGATCCAGGACCTTTACCTAAAACACCCTATTATTTTAGGATATATTTCTTTAAATTTAATTTCTTCGATAGTTTTCTTACATGCAACCTTGAGTTTAAATGAACGAAAATATATTATTAAAATATTATTTAAATTGTGACTATTATAACATATACACTAAAATGGTTGGGTATGAAGAGAACTAAAAAATTATAAAAAATGTTATGGTTTATATATATAATGATTTCATTAGTTATCAATTGATTAGAAATAAAAATAAAATTCATTTGAAAATAACAGTGATGTTTTCTTGAAAAATTAATTTATGTGTGCAATGTGTTTATTTATCATAATAAAATTAATCACTATTGTTGAATGATTTTGATGAACTGTATATATTATATATTCAATAAAATGTTTTAACATTCATCTAATATTTTTCTAGGCATGAGATAATAATAAATCAGATTCTATACTTTAAACTATATTATTCTAAAAAGTGATTTTTATCATGTATTTCACTTATTTTAATATTAATTTATCACACTTATATATATTAAATCTTGAAAAATGGATATAACTTTTGTGATCAACAAGTTTAAAATTTGGTAAATAGACCCCTTTTATTTGTGGTTATGTCAGTAAAAGGTAAATCGGGTTAACATAAGATAAAACTAAGTGTTAAGGTAACCATTTTTCATATTAATTATTATTGGATGAAGTTAATTATAAACTTATCACCATACTCTTAAAATTTAATTTTTTAAGGGACACTTGTCCATGAAATGACCAATATAATATTTAAAGAAAATAAAAATAAAAAATGTCACTCTCTTACATTTAAATATCTCTTATGTGGTCGCATAGGGATAAAAGAAACTTGTGAACGAATATTAATTTCTATTTTTATAATAAGGATTTTATTTTCATTTTGGTAATTTATTTTTAATTTTTAGTGATTATATAATTACCTTAAATTATTACACAATGTCAATATATAATTTATTTAATTAATAGAAAAATAAAATAATGATTTTTAAAATAATGTAAGTAATATTATTTGAGTGATATATACATTGAAAAATTTTATAGATTAATATAAATTATTAGTAATGTGTTAAATAATTATATAATAATTACATATTTGTCTTTAGGTATTTGAAGTCAAATTGAATGAATAGTTTCAAAAATGACACTAATGTTATTTTATGAAAATAATATTTTTTAAAATTATTAAAAAATAATAAAAACCTTAAAAGATGACAAGGGGTTATATATGGTCTAAAATTATATCCCATAACCATTTATGGGAAAATTTTCACCTTATAACTTAAATTACAACCCTTTAATATAAAAAAAATTCATTACCTCGGTTAATATTAAAATTAGTTAACCAAGAGGTTAAACAAAAAGATAATGTTTAAAATGTGACTAAAACCTATATAAATTTTAGTTTTTGATGATGTTTAGGCTATATAATCTTTTTATTTAAATATATATCCATTTAAAATCATTTTTCTTGAGAGTGACTTGGTCATATTTTAATCTTTGTAAAAATTCTAAATGTGTCATTTCCCACCCTTATAAAAGGACACCCTTTTCTCTCAATTCCTCACACCAGTTTGAGTTATATATCTTGAAAAAAAACCTAAAAATTTATATTATAAAAATACTTATAAAATTTATATAGTTTTTTATTCCTAAAAGACCAACCATAGGGTCCTTAAGAGTATATCTAAAGGGGTTCTTTCAAAGATGGGGTAATCACATTAACTGGTCACTTTATGTTTACTTATTATTTTAACTCTCATAAATATATGGTATTTATCATAAATAATGAATTAATTTTCCTAAATATACTTAAATTTTATTATTATTATGAAACCATAGTTATCCACCCCCTTTTCTATCAAAAGGAAAGTGAAAGTATCTCTGATGCGTGTATACAGCTTACTACCCCATGCAACGATACAATTTATTTCATCACCATATTTTATGGATGGATATTATTATGATTTTAATTTTTATATAATATATTTATGTCATAATTATTCTTCTATAATTATAATATCATTTCAATATTCTTAAAATCCAATCCATTGGATAATGACAATGTCACACATACGTACATGTGGACTACCGCCTCCACGAAGTGATGTGGTTCATTTTTCATTTAAGATTTACATGAATGTTAATAAGGGTAGATTTAAAAAAATATATGCTATATATGATATAATAATTATTCTGGAATGGTGAATTTTTATTTACCTTTATTTCTTTCCATCTATCAAAAAGTAAAAATAGCATTCATGTGTATGTATGACTTACCATCTCCGTGGAAAGTGTAATTCATTTCTCCATATTTATATTTTATGTATGACTATAAATGAATTTTTAATGAATATATATTATATTTATATCTTGATTAAAATTTCTGGTATGATTTAACCATGATCAAAGTACAATTACAAAAACCATAAAACCAAAACATATATGAAAAATGAAGCAGTTATCACGAAGAATTGTAATTTAAACATAGAATTTTTAATAAATAAGTGATAAAATATTATAAATAAATCATATATGGTATGATATATATGATTATTATTCTTGAAAATATGTATAATAAAACTATAAATTATGTTCTAACACATATGAGGAAACACAGGCCTAAGGTAAGGGTTTATTTCACAATCACATTATTATTTGGGATTGTTTTTTTATGTATCCTCCAGGGGTATTATTTTATCGTTCAATATTAAACCAAATATGATTTATTATCATATATTTATTTCTTAAAATTATAATTTTTTCGTTAATTTTCATCTCTTTAAGTTCTCAATATACCGAAATAATGTTTTAATAAAAACTGACCTTTATTTTCTACTTAGTCAGTAATATTTCCCTTCCATGTCTATATTTTGCTTAAAATATCTTAATGAATGTTTTACTATTATAAAATGATTTATTAAAGAAATTTTATTGATTTTTCAATTTTTTATAAAATGGTTTAAAATGAATATTCTTATCATTTTTCGAATTAGTTTCTTCTGAAAAAAATTGTGAAATGAATGTTTTTTTAGTTTATACAAAATGAATGGAATTTACTAACATCATGATCACTCAATGATCTAAATTTTACTTTATAATTTTACATGGTTATTTTCAAATAAAATATTTTCCACTATATTTGGGGAAATTAAATATTTTAAATAAGTGATTTCAAAGTGAAAAGGGTATTGTTTTCCTTCAAATCCATTTTTTATTGATTCTCAAGAAGACCACTTTGGGTTGAGTGGGAACTAGAAACATGAAATCCTAGAAAATAAAATCATAATTATAGAAATAATTATTCTTAAAAAAATACCTAGTCTATGGACTAAGGGTTTGTATCAATATTTCCATCTTATATTAGTGGTGGTAAGATCATTCTTAATCTCCTCATAAAATAAGGGGGGAATGCGAAGTTGCTTAGATCTAGACCTCCAAGATCTATCGTGTCTTGTTTATCTATTGGGTCTAGTAAAACATGAATAATAGTAGGAGTAAGTTCCTAACCTTTAATATTATTTTACTATGTTAGTACATACTTTCATTTGTTTGGAGAAGATACATGTTCTTAAACCAAATCATGAGTTTCACCAATAGCGGACTGATGCACTTATTGCATCCCTTCTCCTTTCTTAAGTGATCCTTTATGAGTCTTAGCAACTAATTATCTTCGGAAAGATCTAGTGGTCATTGTATTGGGAATATAGGAGTTGTATTTTTTAGGCCTAAATTTCTTCTTAGGTGATGCTGAGAAATTCACTAATTTATAGAGTGCCTTCTTACCTCTTCCCAAATATTTTCTAAGGTAATAATTATATCCATGAAGAACATGAAGGCCTATTGAAATCTAGGTATATTATCCTTCCTCCTTATTAGATTTAGTAGGACTCCATGAGATCTCAACAATTAGCCTATTTGGTTTTGCTTCTTCTAAATAGGAATGTGGGGAATCCATTGTTGTTTTCTCACTATCTTTCCTCATATCAAAAGCTTTATCAATTTTTTTTCTTGGGCCCAACTGTCGTCCACCCTCCCTTCAAGGTAATGTTTGAGATATCACCAAATAAGGAAAAATGATTCTGTATGAGCTCACCTTGGACCTATTGGGAGCTAGATAAATCTATCACCTGATTGGTTGGAGGCTTCGTAGTCCCTTCTAGAAGCTTTATGGGGGCCTCTATAGATTATTCATTCACTAATTGAACTAAAATAACATGTAAACCTTTAGTATGCATTGTAATGTCTACCTTGTCTATGGATCCCTACACTAGATTGGGTTTAATAACTCTTGCATCCATTAACCAGTTACAATCCCTATACTAGGCTACCTCGATATCCTCAGTATATGCAGTCATGGGATAGGAAACCCAAAGATCCCTAGAAGTTAGAGACTCATAATATTCAATGACAATACCAGAACCACCAATTTATTGGTCCTCATTAACTCCCAATGAACTAAGATTCATAGTTATAGGTAATCCAGTAAAATGATCCCCATGCATACCCTTCCGACAATGGTGAACCAAATGACCCAAACGATAGCAATTCACATATAAATTGGTCCACTATTCATAAGAAACCATCTTCTTAAAGTGATATTCCCCTTCTATTTCAATATATAAAAAAACCCTTGTTGCTTTTTCAACACTATCCTCCACAAAAATTTGAGGTGCAATTGGATAGAAAAGATCTTGAGTTTAGTAGTCTGCACTGAGAAAAATCATGAGATTGTATCCTATCATATTATGGATAAAGATATTTTTAAATGGGATGAGTAAGATAGGAAGGCATACCCAAATGGCTGAAGAGGGAAAATCATGATGTAGGTGAAAATAAATATACCACCAAAATAGGTATAAAATCATGGAATCGAAATATTGGGTATCCCTGGACCAATCTCTGGCCATGAAATCTTCATACCTAAAGATAATGAGGAGGTATCATGAGTTAAGAAATCCTACAACTTTGGGACTCAATAAAACTCAATATCTATTGATGAAGATATCAAAAGAACCTATTGTTGGAAAATGACTGCCATAACAGGACACCAAGGGTTAGTTGAGGAGAGAATAATCTAAGGAAAATTATGAGGAAGAAATTGGTAAAGAAGGAGCTACATTATGAAAACCTAAAACCTTGGGACAAAGGTAAAGATTGTGAATTAGAAATTGATTTGAATTAAAATTCTGCACCGGAATAAGGAAGAAGGTGTAGTTCCCTCCCCCACAATAGGGGTAGGGCCTGGGAGTTCATTCATGTCCAATTAATTAAATGAAATTTTTGTGGTTGAAGTTGGGAGAATTATAGTGTTAGAAAATGGTGTTTTATTCAAGAAATTTTCCTGTGATGTTTTGAAATTGTTTTCATCTATGTCAACTTATTTTATTGAACCTAATGATTTACTAAGTATATAATAAAATGATACCATCCACCATATTTCCTTTAATGGTTTATGATCAGTTTTATTGGGGAAAGTATTTACATTATGTGTTCTTTTTCTTCTAATATAGATAGTTATTTATTTTTAAGGCACATTGATTAAGTTGTATTATTATTTTTATTATGAATGCATTAGACTTATTAAAGGATGGGTGGGTCCCATAATAACATAATCCATTTATTCATTGGTAGGTCTCATAGGAAAAACTAGGTTGGGTATTAGACTGAGCCTTATAATTTATGTATTTGTATTGGAACAAGTCCTTGAAGGTATGTTTTGATGTCTTGTTATAATGACTCAATGGTAAGTTTCAGATTCCCAACATTATACATTCCATAATTATGAAATTATTTATTGATGAAATATTCCTTCAATAGACTAAAGACCTTATATTTTTTATTTATTTTGAATAATACCTTTTTTAACTTTGGTTGAGGGGGAACCCTTACATGACCCATAAACCTAGTAGGAAAATATTATTATTTGAATAGTTATGATATACATGGATAATTTTAATTCTCAATTTATTATTTGAATGGAATTATTTGATCATAATTTCTTGGTTCAATATTATTCTTGCATTATTAAGGATTCCAGGAAGTGTATTATGATTGATATGTAGGGATATGATAAATTGAATAATGGTGTTATTAAATAAAAACACATTGTTGTATTTTATTTTTTCAGATGTCATGTCAGATTTAAGTATTTATATAGTTTATTGGGACAACTAAACTATTTCATCCTTTGGAATGTTATCAATTGTATCTAGTTTCAATGTAATAAAGTAACCACTGGCTCTATTATACTAGGGTATTGGTCTTTATAGCTGGTATAAGAGAAATATTAGTATAAACCTTGGAAACTAGACTAAAGAAAGCATAAACTAGGGAACATGACCATATGAATGAATTTGAGGATAAGTCTAAGTATAGGATAAAATAATAATGTTTTTGTAAGGTATAGATTATGTAGGTTTCCTAGAAATACATCCTTGTCGAGATAATATAAGTAGATATGATTTTGGAACAAATACATGAATCGAAAATAACCCCAAAAATAGTTGGTTAAGTATATCTAGACCATTATTTTGGTTCACATTGAGTGTTTTGTTATTGTGCACCCAGTTTTACACTATTAAGGGATATGATTTGGTTAAATCACATTTTATTTACAAACCATTATAAAATATTTGAAATTACTTTTATGATTTTATAATATTCTAAAAGAAACCAAGTTTATGATTATAAGATAATCAATGCATAAATTTTCAATTTATGTTAAGTTTTTTACTAGTTTCAAAATTATACATTATGTTTCTTAATGTTATGACTTAATCTAATGTATACCATTATTTAGAAATAGTTCCTCATAAAATGAACTAGATCTATATTAATGCTTGTAATGCATGTAAGTATTTCCCTCATAAGAAAGATAATGAAGATAGAGTTAGAGTTATTGCTGGATCTGAGTAAATTAAAACTATATTGTGGAAACTGAATTAGGTTATAGCTAATAAACTTTCCCTTGTAGATAAAATTTTGGATCCATGATGTTCTTTAACAATGTTTGATTGCTTCATGCATCTGTAACCTCCATCATTAAATTGGACTACAAATTAATTTAAATATTATAAATGGACAATTTCTTTAGAGAATATATTTATTGATCTAGGAAGTAATGAAAGATAGAAAGTTATCATAGAAGTTTATCATCACTTAGGGGATACAGATGAATGGTGGAAATTGATTTGAAACAATATAGATGAGGAGTAAATAGTGAGCATGTAATGGAATGATTTTAAGGTACTTTTATTAGAAAAAAAAATTTCCTGTGAATAATGAGCTAATATGGAGAGATAATTCCAGATTCTAATAAAAAAGGAAGAGGAAATTTTTTTATAAGTATAAAGATAACTTTACAAGTTCATTAAGGCATGTTTTATACTACATATATAATCCAAAGCGTAATATTGACTATTTATTTGATATTATTAATAATACCCCTCAAATGTAACTAGTCTCTCAAAAATTATCATCATATAAGGATGTAGTGTCATGTGATATAAAGACAAAGAAATAATTATACAAGTCTTATGGATTCAAAGGAAATCAAGAGAATAATAGGAAAATAGAGAAAAAAATAAATAAATGCAAAAATAGAAATTGTAATTTCCCAACATGTGATACCTATGGAAGGAACCATATTGGCATATGTTTAAAAGGATTTTTTTTTGCTTCAAGTATGGAGGATGATTCCATCATTATCTTCAATTCAAGGGTAAGGGATAATCCATCAAAGTTTAGTTCTTTAATTATAAGTAGATAGGTCATTATTCCAACCAATCCCAAAAAATAAAGGGGACTTAAAAAAAGAATCCAAGGGGAGAAGGCCAAGTTTATGAAATTATGACAGTTGAAGTAGAAGTTTATAGTGTCATGGTGAAAGGTTCTCTTATCATACACTCTAGGATTGTAAATGTTTTATTTGATTCTGGTTCAACCCACTCTTTTATATCTAAAGAATTTTCTAAAGGTGTCACATCACCACATAAAATATTATATGTTTAGTTAGTAGTAAAAACTTCTAATTTTAGGATAATATCATCTCAGGTTTATAACTCCTCCCTAATAGAAGTTTGTGGAAATGTTCCTATTGTGAGTCTTGCTATTCTTTATCAAGTTGAATGTGATTTAATTTTGGTTATATATTGGATATCTTAGTATAGAGCCCATATAAAGTTTCAATGAAGGTAAGATACATTTTATATTCTGAATCAACCTTCGATCATCTATCAGTGAGAGGACTAATTTGAAGACCCAATGGAAATTACTTCCACCATATGGGTTTTGATACCTATTCATTATAGATATTTATCTTTAATAGTTGGGTAGAAACTCAACATTGAAAATGTGCCTACTATTTAGGAATATTATCTTTCATAGTCTTCCCCAAAATCATGAAGTTGAGTTTTCAATAAAACTCATACCTGGTGTTATACATATTTTAAATACTCTATATATAATGGCCCTAATTGATTTGTAGTAATTTAAGAAGAAACTCCAAGAGAATATGGATAAAGGATTCATTTGGTTAAGTGCTTCACCATGGGGTGCACCTGTTTTTTTAAAGAGAGATGGTTCAATGTGTATTTACATTGATTATCAAGAACATAACAATATCTCTATTACAAAAATGTATCCTCTACCCCATATTGATAATATGTTTGATCAATTATGAGGAGCTCTATATTTTTACAAGATTTTTCTTCAATCTGGATATCATTGGTTAAGGATCAAGAAGAATGATATACCTAATAAAGCCTTTAATACAAGGCATAGTCATTATTAATTTATATTAATTCCTTTTGGACTTATTTTTTCTCCTCATATCTTTATGTATTTTATGAATAAAGTCTTTAGAGATTACCTTGATTAGTTTTCGGTAGTCTTTATAGAATATATTCTTGTATATTCAAAGAGAAAGGAATAGAATGAAGAATATTTGATAAATTCTCATAAGAACCTGAATAAGGGGAAGTTATATAAAAAATTTAGCAAGTTGGAATTTTTTTTCTTTATAAAGTTTCCTTATTAGGTCATATAATATCAAGTGAGGGTATACCGATGGATCCTTCAAATATGGAAGTAATTAAAAAGGGCCTATACCAACCATGGTAACCAAAATACATCATTTTATTAATTGGTATAGATACTACCAATACTTTGCGATAGATTTATCATGACTATATAATCTAAACACTAATTTGACTCAAAAGGGGGTTATGTTCTTTTGTAAAGATGAATTTGAAGATATTTTTAAATAATGAAAGAGAAGGTTGGTCAGTATACTTATTCTTACACTACCCTGTAGTAGAGAAGGGTTTTTAATCTATAGTGATATAGAAAATAAGTTACCAGGATGAATACTCATGTAAAATGAAATAGTGATAACATATTCCTCCCACCAATTAACAAATCATGAGAAAAATTACAAGGATCGTGATTTTTAGTTAGCAATGGTAATTGTTTCTTTGAATATATAGATATATTATTTCTATGGTGAAAGGTTTGATATATATGTGGATAATAAAAGCTTAAAGTATATATTTACATAAAAATAGTTGAATATGTTGCATAGAATATAGTTTTAATTGATCAAAGATTATTATTGCACAATATATTACCAACCTCTGAAGGTGAACAATGTGTTGGATTCTCTAAGTAAGAAAGACTATGCTAGTTTATCCAAGATGAGTATTTAAAGAGATCAAATATTTATGGATTTTTATAAGATGGATATTGAAATAATGAGGAATGGGGAAAGATATTATCTTTATTATATTAATATTCAACCATCCATCCATGAAAGGATTAAGAAGGTGTAGAAGAAAGATGTGGAATTTTAGAAAAAGGTGAGAAATTTTCTTGAGTTCAACCATGATCATTCTAGATTGATAAGGTCTAAGAACCATGTATTTTTTCCATATATACCAAACATGAAGAAGTATTTGTTAGATTAATCTTATAGTTCTTTATTCTCTATTTATAATGGAAGTATGAATATGTACAGAGATATGAAAGTGTATTTATTGAGAGATAATTTTAAAATGGATATTGTAGAGTATGTATCTCGATGCCTAGCATATCATAAAGTTAAGGTTGAGAGAGAGAAATTCTAAGGGGATATTATAAACATTACCCATACCAGAATAAAAATGGGAAAACATCACTATGGATTTCATCATCAGACTCCCCAAAACATCTTAGGATAAAATTTATCTATGGGTTATAGTAGAGTTCCTTACTAAATCAACACATTTAATTACTATCATAGAATATTTATCTCTTTATTTTATTTCCAGAATATATATTAATAAATTGGTATGGTTTCATGGAGTACCACATTCTATTATATTGGGTATGGATCTGAGGTTTACCTTGAAGTTCTGTTTAAGTCTTCAGTAAACTCTAGATACAAAGTTAGGTTTCATCGCTACTTATCATCCTTAGTCATATGTTCAATCAGAGAGAACCATCCAAACACTAAATGATATGTTGAGATATTTTTTATGGATTTTAAAGGTATTTGGGATCAACAACTTCCTTGAGTTTATTTTTCTTACAATGGTATATTTAAATCAACATTAAAATCGATTATTATGAAGCTATATATGGAAAGAAGTGAATAACTCTAGCATGCTAGGATGAAGTAGGAGTAATAAATCTATTGGGACCTGATATAGATAAGAAATAAGAGATAAAGTTAGATCCATTAAAAATAACATCAAGTTATCTCAAAGTTGATAGAAAAGTAATGTTGATAATTGTCAGTTAGATCTAGAGTTTGAAGTTAATGAGAAGGATATTTGATGAATTTCTATATGAAAATTTTTTATAAGATTCGAAAATAAAGTAAATTTTAGACCTAGTTATTTTGGATCCTTCTATATTCTTGATCAAGAATGGATGATAGGTTTTCGCTTTGCACTTTCACCGAACTTCTATTAAGTTTGTGATTTGTTTTTTGTATCTCTATAGAGGAATTATATCACAAATCCTTTATATTTAATATACTCAAAGGTTGTATCATTGAACCATGATATTTATTACAAATAATAACCAGTATAAATCTTGTATCATAGAGAAAAAGTACTACTAAAAAGACTATTCTATGGAGAAATCAAAAATTTAAAAAAGCTACTTGGGAACCTAAGGATGTGATGAAATAGATATATATTCATTTTATATATCAATATAATGGAATTTAAATTGTGAAATTCATTTTTTAAGTTGATTATAATGTAATACCCTAATATTTTATGATATATTTCTTTAAATTTAACTTCTTTGATAACTTGTGTTACACAAAGCCCTGAGTTTAAGCGAACAATGATCTACTATTTAAATATTATTTAAATGTGACTATTATAACCTATCCATTAAACTTTTTGGGTATATATAGAAATAAATAAATTATAAAACATTTATGGTTTATATATATATAATTAATCCATTAGTTATCAATTGATTAAAAAGAAAATAAAAAGTCATTAGAAGGTAAAAATTATGTTTTTCTAAAAGATTATATTATGCGCATAATTTGTTTTTTATATTAATTAAATTAATCACTATTGGTGAATAATTTTAATAAAATTTATATATTATATATTAAATAAAATATTTATTCATTTATATAATATTTTTCTAGGTACGGGATAAGAATAAATCCAGTTCTATGGTTAAGACTGTATTTTTTTAAAAAGAGATTTCCATCGCATTTTGTGAACTTATTTTAAGAATAATTTATTCAACTTGTTGATATTGAATCTTAAAAAATGAATATCATTTTTGGAATCAGAGTTTTCACATTTTTTAAATATCCCCTTTTTATTTTTTCTCATTATGAATAGTAACTATGGTAAAATTTATCACCTTGGTAAATGGTAAATCGGGTTAACTTGCGATAAAACTAATTGCTAATATCCTTATTTCTCATCTTAATTATTATTGTATGAATTTAATTCAACCCTATTCACCTTAGGCTATAAATTTAATTATTCAAGGGAAAATTTCCATGAAATAATCCAAATAATATTTAAAGTAAAAAAGAATAAAAAATGTCACTCCCTTGCTTTAAAATATCTCTTATGTGTTCACATAGGAATAAAAAGAAAGTTTTGAATGAATATTAACTTTTATTTTCAGAATAATTAAATTAATTTCATGATAGTAATTTATTTATAATTTTTAGTGATTATATAATTCACATAAATTCTTATAGAACATCGATATAGAATTTATTCAATTAATAGAAAAATAAAATAAATGGTTTTAAAAAAATTGAAAGTAAAATAATTTGAGTGAGTAATAGTGTTTCAGAAATTTTATAGATTAATTTATTTTTTTGAATTTATAAATTATTATATTGATATTAAATTATTTCCTTGATGTATTTGAAGTCAAATTGAATGAATTATGTCAAAATGACATTAATTGTATTTTATGATAATAATATTTTATTAAATTGTTTAAAAATAATAAAAATATTTAAATAGGACAAGGTGGATAATATGTGGTATAGAATTTCTTCCCTTGTCCATTTATGGTCCAATTTTTACTTTATAAGTTAAATTAAAACAATTTAATCTTAAAAAATTCATTACCATGATTAACATTAAAATTAGTTAACCATGGGGCTAAACAGAAATATTACATCTTAAATGACACTAAAACCTTTATAAATTTCATTTTATGATTATATTTTGACCTTATCCACTTTTTATTCTAATATATGACCATTGCGAATCATTTTTATTGATAATTACTTAGTTATATTTTAATCTTTTTAAAAATTAAAAATATGTCATTTCCCTCCCTTTAAAAAGGACAACCCTTTATCTAAATTTTTCACACCACAATGAGAAATATATATTGAAAAAATCCTACCCAATTATCTTCTCAATATCCTTATCAAATTTATATTTTTTTTCTTTCAAAATATCAACCCTAGGGTCTTTAAGAGGAGGTCTCAAGGTGTTATTTCAAAGAAGAGGTAATTGCATTAACTGATCACTTTCTTTTTACTTATTCTTTTATATCTTCCAAATCTATGGTATTTATCATAAAATAATAAATTAAGTATCCTAAATATACTTAAATTTTATTATGATTATGAAACCACAATTAACCACCCTCTTTTTTATCAAATGGAAAATCAAAGTATCTCTCCTGCGTACGTATAACTTACCTTCTCCACATAAGGATACAATTCATTTTTCCTCACCATATTTTATTCATGGGTATAATTATGGGTTTAATGGTTATATATAATATATATGACATAATTAATCTTCAAGAATGATAATATCATATATACCATCTTACTTTCCAATCCACCGGAAAGCGATAAAGTCACTCGTACTTATGTCTGGACTACAACATCCACAAAGAGATATGATTCATATTTAATTTCAACTTTATATGGATAGTAATAAGGGTATATTTAAGAGATATATATAATATATATGACATAATAATGATTCTGTACGTACGGCATACCATCTCTATGAACGATGTAATTTATTTTCCTATATCTATATTTTATAGATGAATCTAAATAAATATATATTTAATATATATTATATTTATAACATGTTTATATTTATAAATATTAGGTAACCATGGTCAAATTACATGGGTTGAAACCACCGAACCAAAATATACATGAAAAACAAAGTAGTTATCCTCTAGAACTATGATTTTAACAAGGAATTACTAATAAATAGGTGATAATTTTTTTTAGTAAATTATATATGGTATGATATATATTAGTATATTTATATAATAGATTTATAATAAAAATCTATGGAAGTTTAAAACACATAAGAAGGAAGTCAGACCTAAGGTAAGGGTTTATTTCACAATCTCTTCATTATTCAGGATTGTTTTTGATTAAGTATTTGTTGGGGGTATTATTTGATATTTATATCTTAAAAACAATTTTTTTATTATACTATAGTTATTTATTTAAATTAAAATTTTTCCTTTCATTTAAATATATTTAAGTACACAATATAACAAAATAATGTTTTAAGGAAAACTGACCTTTTTCTACTTAGTCAGTGATATTTTTCTTCCATGTACATATTTTCCTTAAAATGTTTTACAGAATGATTTTAATATTATCCAATTATTTTTTAAATTAATTTTACTAATGTTTTAATTTCCTATAAATTTTTGAAATGGAATCATATTATTGTTTTCCAAATGTGGTACTTTTTGACAATATTGTGAAAGAAATAGTTTTTTAACTTATACGGCGTGAATGGATTTTTCTACCATCATGATAACTCAATGATTTAAAGATTATTATAAAAATTAACACATTTTTAAAAAATAAATTTTTTCCCTCAATATTTTGGAATTTTTTATATTTTAAATAAGTTATTTTTAAAGTGAAAAGTTTATTTTCTTCAAGAAATTTTCTAGTGATCTTTTGAAAGTATTTTCAACTATATTAACTTACAATATTGAATATTATAATTTAATAAGGATTTAATCAAATGATACCAGCCAATATTTTTCTTAGTATGGTTAATGATGAATTTGATTTGGGAAATTATTGACATTCTGTATGCTACTACTTCCAATAACTACATTTATTTATTTTTAAGGCATGTTGATTAAGTTTTATTATTTATTCATGTGATGAATGTATTAGACTTATTAAGTGAAGGGTGGGGCCCAAAATTACATAACCCATTTATTATTTGGTAGGTATCATGAAAAAAAATATATTATGTATTTGTATGAGGACATAACTATTTATTTATATGTATTGGCATGAGGATTTAATGGTATTTTTACATGTCTTGGCATAATTCTTTGATCTCAAGCTTCAGATGTCTAGAATTTTTCATTCCATCATTATGAAATTAGTTATTTATGACTATATGCCTATTTTAATAGTTATTATATCCATGGATAAGATTTTAGATCATGCGATTATTTGTATGGCATGATTTTATAATCATTAATTCTTTTCATATTTTTTATGCCTTATTATATTTCATTGTATTCACATCATTACTGAACATCTAAGCTCACCCCTTTGTTATGTTTCATTTTTCCATGATTCTAGGAAGTGTATAATGATTGATATGTAGGGATATTCTAAAAGTAATAATTGAATTCTCTAATAAAATAATTTTTTTTATTTTATGTTTTCATATGTAATGTCATATTTGTGTATGTATCTAGTTTACCATGACTACTAAACTATTCTTTCCTTTGGGATGAGATTGGATGTATATAGTACCAATGTAATAAAGTAACCACTGGTTTTGGGTTACTAGGTTTAGGTTCTTTGCATAAATATGTGAATCCCCATTTCTGAGATGGTATATACTAACATTAGACTTTTAATTTATGTCATGATTTACCGTGAACTAGTTAGTTACATTATCTTATTCTTTTGTTGAAATCTTCATAGCCTTAAACCCTAGAAACATTTGGTCAAATATGTATGACCATACACCCTAGAATCATTTGGCCAAAGTAGTGAAACCCTAAACTCTATCCCCTGATGGTCTAAGTTGAATGAATTTTAAACTAGAAAAGAAATCAAACACAATCCTTGTCAATTCAATACCCTATAAAGGGTGACCTGAGTAAAATTCAAGTACCTCCTCACTAATTAATATCTTTTCTGGACATAATAAATGATCATAGAGAATAAAATAACCTGATAAAATGTATAAATTTTATAGTCCATGTCATATGACCCTAGAAAAAGTCAAGTTTTTCTTGTGGGATCCACTACTCTAGGAAAAAGTTAGATCAATTTCATGTTATTTCACATCAACCTGAATATGTGTTCAATATATGGTGGCATAACTTTTAGGGTACCAAAACCATTCATGAGTACCATTCGTTCAATAAGAATACTTCATTAATAAAGTGTTTTAATCCTCACAAACCTTTCAGTACTAGTGATAATGATTGTATCTCGCTCTAATGGGTGCCTCTATTTGGTAATAATTATAATCATATTTATCTTAAGTAAGAGTTCCTCCAATATATGCATGCCCTAGTAGTTTTATAGTGGAACCCATCATTCAATGTGGTTAGTGTTCATCCCTTTCATACATATTCCATATCACTATACCTAGATTAAAATATCTAGAGTTTTGAGTTAGAAAACCCATAATTTAATCATTCAAATGGATTCAGATACCGTTGATGTTACACATTCATTCATCATACCCATTTTTCAAAGCAAGAGTATGAATTCCTACTCTTGAACTTTCATTGGTCCTCATATTTTGACCTTAAAATACATGGAACCTAGTTTAAGAATCAAACCCCTAAACTATATTCATTGGTCCATGAGTCTATCTATGTTGGTAACATCAGGATCTCCATTCACATTAATTCTTACTTTTCCCATGCTATCGAATAGACAACCTTACCTTTTGGTCATAGTTGTGCTACCTTAAACTTTATCCCCCAATGGTCTGAGAACTATGACCTTAAACTATGTGCACTTATCCAATGAATCATCTACACTAGCATTGGGCTCTCCATTCACATTGTGTTTTCTTCTACTATGTTACTATGCATACTGCCTCACCTTTTTTTCAAAGTTTTCTAACCATAAACACCAAATAGATTGGTTTGACTTGCATGACCATAGAATTACCAAGGAAAGAAACAAATAACTCACCAGGTTAAAACCCTATGAAGGGAGTTATAATTAAAATTTGAGTCATCTATTTATGTACATGCACCTCATATGATCTTGGAAAAATTATTAATTTGAAAAGAAAAAGGCATAAAAATGTCTGGTTAAAAACCTGTAAAGGGGAGCCTAAGAAAATTTCATGTTATTTCTTGATAAATCCATAAATATGAAACTTGGGAGAAATTAATGACTACAATAAAATTAACAATGCTTATGACATCCACCAAATGATCTCAACGAAATTCAATCTATGCTCATTTGGTCCTTCAACCTAGAAAAAAATTAGAGTTCCCCTTTATTCCTAACATATTGGTTTAAATATTGATGAAAAGATCATAAAAATGTGATTCAAAGGCACCTAATACCTTTTGGAAATTGGAATACTTAATCAAAAATTATTTTTCGTGATTGATAACTTAATAAGTCAACCATTTTCCATATTTTAATGGTCCAACTCTAGTTCAATGTGATAGTGCGTACACTTATACCCATCCTTGAGAACATTCCTATGAAGAACCCATTTATCATATATGAATAGACCAAATCTAGTACATAGTGATTTATATATGCATATACCCATCCATGATCACATTCTCAGGAGGAAACCGTTTCTCATATCCAAATGGACCAACTCTAGTTCATGGTTATGGTATATATAATTATACCAATCTGTGATCATTTTCTAAGGAGAAACAATTTCTCATATCCAAATGGAGAAACTCTAGTGCATGGTGATGGTATATATGCCTATACTCATCTTAAAGAACATGTCCAAGGAAACTCTCATTAGCTCAATAAGTTGGTTATCATGATTAATCTTGATCCATTTTTATTCTAGGTTTAGTTATATTTAGTTATCCTATTATTATTCTTATAGAGTTTCATGAATTACCATGAATTGATGATCAGAAGAGGATAGGAAATTTAAGAATTGGAAATGATGGGAAATAATTCTATTCATTCATTATTCAAAATAGGATAGGAACATCAACATTCTGGATTTTCTCTAATGTATATATAAAATAATTCTTGACTAAAAATACTACTATAAGAGGCTCTCAACTAACTCTTGATGATGGAAAAATTGTTTCTTCAATTCGTTCATGGCTAGACACAGCTCAAATAACATTTCAACCTCTACATCCACATTTGGATGCAACTTAAATTTCATTATAACAATATCAATCCTAGACTCCTAGCCTCTTTAACTAGCTATTGTTTCTCCCATGATACCTTTCCAATAGTTTCTAGTTCATGGATAAGTTGTTCCATCTCTTAGCGATGTCATTCAAACTTTTTTCAGAGCTATTACACTTAGGACCTCTTCTCCATAGCCTGATATTGTCACTATATTTCTACTACTTCAAGTTTATAACCTTCTTAATAACCAAAAATTTGGGCTTGATGAAGTGGTTCATAGATACTATAGTGGAGATCTATGATGAAAGAATATTTTTTTGCTACTTGGTAGAAATCATCTTCTTCACCCTAGAATTAATTGTGAAGTTTCCATATCCTCCAATTCCTAGAATGATAAATATGTGGTGAAAGAGATGTAGTTGACCACCAATATCACTAATATGGGTCCCACAAACCAATTCATAGATCATATTCTACATCCAATGTCATGTCTATTATTGGAATGATAGATCCTATAGGTATAAATCAAATATGGACATAAGGACCCACATGTAATCTAAAACCAAATCACTCAAATAGGTTCCAGTTTCGATTCCCCTATGGTGCACTAGTATTAGACTAACTTGTATCCCAATGACTTCTTCTAGACACCATAGTAACAACACTCTGAGGTTTTTTAACCTATGGTAGAGTTGATGGAATTAATAATGGAATATATTAGTCAATAAGAATAATAAGGAGTTAGATGATAAGAGGAGTGAGTATCCACATTTATTTTATGGAACATTAGTCCCCTTGAATATTGTATCCTCATTGGTGGGTGTAGAAGGTTGGTCATATAATAGTAATTCTTACGCAGGGTTTTAGGATACCACATCCATTATAAAAGGTACTATATCATCTTTTAGAGAATCCAAGATAGAAATTATCCCTATCCTAGGAATCCTTGAATTATCACTATGGATGGATGTTTTTGGGGAAAAACAAGGGCCGATATACTTAAAAAAGGAAATTTATAGGTCCTGGAGTAATAAAAATTATTACAAATATGCATTCACCTTAGCAAGATCAGTTTAAAAATAATTGATCAGGTCCAGGATCTCTTTAAGTTCATCCATTGGCCTTAGATTCATAGTAATAATAGCCAATACATCTAGATTGTGATTTGACCTTTATTCCTCTTGAATATCAACTATTTATTCTTCTCTTATAGTGGTCCCTTTTGGAATCGTTGGGAATATTTATTCTTGAAAATCTAATAACCTTGAGTCTAAAACCACTATTATATCATCCATTAGCCTAAAATTTTGAATTGTTATGGATAATGTAACCATGTCTTGAGTCAGATCCAACCTTCCTTGAACTTTTCCAACCTCCACTTCCATAGATGCCCCTTCTAGGAGCATAGGTTTTGTAATATTTTGGGTATTTTATATTCTCTAGTGTTTAGAACATAGACTATCATCTAAACAAAAAATATATATTAATATTAAGTTGTAATAATACTTCAAATTATGGTTATAAAAATATAAAACTTACTTACGAAGACCGGGTGAAGGAGGGTCATAAATGTTCCCACCCACTTCCATTTTTGATATATCCTATAGATGAATCCATAGAAAGATTCATAAGTGGTTATAACTAAAGTTATTCATATGCATTTTAGACCATCTCCCTAATAACCTCAATTATATAAAGGGATCCTTCTTCATCCACCCTTGCTTTTGTATGATCACCTCCACCAAATATTATCCCACCAACCGAGTATTCTAGAGAAGTAAATAGAGATTTACCCACTTAGGATCCCTTTCAAAATGGAGGAATAAATCTAACAAGAGGACCATTATAATATAACATAAAACTTTAATGATAATTCATCTTACTTCTCTACATTATGTTATTTTTATAGCCTCTCTATAATCAGTTGTGCTTGGTTGAGGCACTAGTGTTTCAAGAACCCAAACCATGTTAAAGATTTTTCCTTTGAGAAAATGGATTTGGGACGCAAGGTTTTGAATGTGGGATTTTACTTCTCCATGATAACTAGTAAAAGGGATATCATTGGGGGAAGACACATATTTGAACCATATTAAGTTGATTTCCTTTAACTGAAGAAACAACCAAATGTCTTCAGAATGAATGGAGATACTCTAAGAATCCCACTCCCTCCAAGTTATTGGGAATGCATCTTAAGTTGGGATGTATGTTTGAGGATCCACCCCACTTGCTGAGGAAATACTACTTTGATTCCTCATTGATTTCCTTGGCACTTGGGAGATTGGATGCTTCCACAATGAAACCCCCTAACCTAGTATTGTTTTTTCCACTGGTTTCTCACCTTCCTCTTCATTTTAGGTCATTAGTGGACCTTTAACTTGGGTAAATAACCTAAAAAAATTTCTCACATTGATATAAAAAATACTAGTCTCAGCATATTCCATGATTAATTTGAAAACAAATTTAGTAGGTGGGAGGACTGATCAGATATATGTCACCTCATCATTGATTGTCAACTAAAACTAGCATGAAAACATGATGTTTTTTTAATTTTACATGCTTCCAAGAGGAGCGGGGTACTTCTTCTGTACACAAAGAAGTTCTAATCAAAATATAAAAGTTTAATATCCCTCACAGATCAAATCCTTTTCAATGTTTTCATCTAAGACACTTTCCCTTAGATATATGAGTTATCCTTTCACTTCATGATTGTCGGTTATGTTATCTATAATGACACTGGTTGGAGGTGTGTATGGTGTGAAAATTAAAATTTTGTGTTGGTTTAGATTAATCTTCATATCCCGCTCCTTTAAATTTAGCATCTTGACTCTGTTTATGTATTGAATATATGGCCTAAAGTGAGACTCTGGGATTTCTAAGACATTAATGAGTTCGTAGAACCTATATGGGTTGCGATAAAATCCCAAAGAACATAAAAAGCCTAAAAATTATGAATAGGGACTCAACCCTATGTATGTACTTGAATAGGTTATGTAAATTCACTATCACTATAACATCTAGGTTGATTTTCCTAAAAATATCAACTTAAGTTTCCATTACAAATGTTCCAATCCTTACCCTAGTGTGTGACTCTCACACTGGGAGAAGACATCCACTGAGGAATATGGAAATGTAATATAATAAGAGGATTAACCAATCAACTCATAGGGTGACTTCCTAGCCCTATTTAGTATAATTACCCTCTTCTAGTGTCAACTAATATGCATTAGGAAGTCTATGGGTCATATAGGACAAACAAGTTCTTAGTCTCCTAACACCTGACTCTTGATTATTCATCATTATAAATAGCTCATCCCAAACACTGAAATTAATGTTAATATTTGGATGAACCTCCTCAATCATGTCATTCCATTCTAGTAGATTCATCACCCTTTAGATCAAAGGAGTCCACTTGATATTTACCCTTTTATAAGGAAGGCAGATGAATTCATCATACATTTTCCACATGATCAGGGTTCCGATAATGATATGCATACCCTATAGTCTTATCCCAACCTCCGTATATAATAAAGGTAATGTGTTCATATTCAGTCTCTATCTACTAATCAAATAATTCATGATGTTTATTTTGTGGTGGGAGAAGAATTGTGAGACTCAGACAACTTCTTATAACATGACTACCTTTCACTCATATTTGAATACCTCGTAACTCTTGTACACCCAAAAAGTCTACACTGAGTCCATGGTAAAGGTGCCTCCAAGGAGAATGACCTATCATTATGTTCACCCCATTATTTTCCCAAATATATCCTTATTTAAAATAGATTTATAACTTTGTGTGTGTATCTCTGGCACACTTCATCCTCCAACTAGGGTTAGAGGGGTATATCCCAGGATATATCCTTCAAAGAATCCATGCACTTAGATGAAATACCCCACTGAAAAGATATTATCCCAAATATGTCCCCAATTATAGTTGATTCAGTGAATCAGATTATTCTTAGGGCATGGTGTGGGATGGTTTTGTTAGTTAGTATCCTAAATCTATACATCAGTAATAGGTATGACAGTGGATAATTATTTGAATCTTTCCCTCATAAGCTTCGGTAGGAGATAATTTTGTTAGTGGGTGCATTTTTCTTAGCTAACATAGACACTTTGAATAATCTTATTAATTCTCAAATTTGTGGCATAGATGATTTATTCTAGAGTCATTTTTTAAGGAGAGTAATTTATCTAAGTTTAAGGGAGTTCAAAATAAAATTTTGGCAAATCAATTTTTTCATGTAGTGAATACATGAACCAGATAAGTGCTACATAAACCATGTAATTTATATGTAGACTATGTAATCACTACATGAGACTCTTAGGATTTTAATATTATCATACTAAGTTTATGAATTCCACTTTGATAGTTCGTTTACATTAGTTCATGAAGTAAATATTCTATGTAAAGCATTACTGAGTTCAAAATCCATGGATTTATTAAAGAATCACCCTTAAGAAATCTATGACAAAGAAAGGGACCTATATGAATTTGTATAATGGGGTACCTTATTTTATAGAACCACATAGTATTTTCATGGGCCACTTTAATTCCATATAATTGACTTATTTTCATGTAGATCAAACCAAAATTATGAGGGGTGTAATTTTTTGAGGCCTATAAAGCCACATAGACCCATGAAACACTATAAAGAATATAAAAGATCAAATAATAGATAAAAATAGTAGAAACATGAAAATTAAAATTTTGGGGGAATTATTTAAAGTAGCTCGAAAACCAATCACTAGTTTACAAAGAAATCATATACAGATATCATAGATTTTTCATGAGGAAAATAATCATTCATTGACAATTTAGATCATTCAAAAAGTATAAAAATCATTCATGAAACATATAGATCATTTTCAAGGTTCTCCTATCATTTATGATGTTCTCTAATCATTTGTGAATCATTCATTATGTTCATCACTGTATAAATGATTATAGGACCACTGTATAGCTTCTTTGAAAATTTGATATCATTTACGGATTCGAGGGGGTGATTTCGGGCCCACCATATTTTCTCTTCATGGGAAATTGTAACACCCTAAGATTTTAAATTATATATTTTCTTCTAAAACCTAATGTGTTCAATATATTTCTTTACATGAAACATTGAACCAAAATGAATTTCATAACATTATATAACCATTAAAATGTATCCGTTCAATTGATGGGTAAATATAGAGGTAACCAAATTATGAAATATATTTATAAATAAAAATAAATTTTGTTTTTAAAAAATAATTCATTGAAAAAATTTAATTAGTACAATTAAATAGAAAATAAAATCATTTTATGCATACAAATATATTTTCTTAAAATTACATTTTCATTCACTATGAAGTTTATTATATTATGATTAAATAATGGTTTAAATGGAAGTTATTAATAACATATACTATAGAATAAGTTAACATATATCCAATAGTTATTATAAGGTAAGTAATAAATTTATTTTATGCTTAAAAGATACAATTTTTTTAAAATTATTTTTATGTATTATGTGTACAGATATTAAAATTGGTTTTAATAAATTTTAGAAATTGAATCATATAATATGATTTGAATATTTATAGTCATAATTTTAAAATTATTTAATGGGTTTAATTTTATTTTTTGGCATAAAATTAAGTTACCAAGTTAAATTTTTATTATCTTAGTAAAACGTTTATTTTTTTAAAAATGAAAAATTTCTAAATATTGTGTATTTTTTAAAAATAAATTGAATCTATTTTAAATTAATATTATAATATTATGTTTAAAAATATAAAAAAATTAACACTGATTTAATTGGTAATCAATTTTAAATAATATTAAGAAAAATTGATGATTAAAATGATATTTTTCTACAAAAATAGTTTTTCAACACAATATATGTTCAATTTAAAAGTTAATTTTTCATATTTCAAAATAAAATAAAATTAAATTATGTAAAAATTTGGATTCACTATGTCTAAATTTTTTAAGAAGGGTCATTTTATATTTTTAGTAATAAAATGATTACCATGATTAATATTTAATCAAGACTAATAAGTGTTAAAATGGGTAATCTAATGTGGCTCAAATTTTTCTAAAAAAATTTGACTCTCAGACCTTATAGAATGAATTTTTTATATTGGAAAGTAATAACTACATGTATAACCATCATTTCCCCACCAAAATCTCCTAACTCTAATGAAATTACATTCTTATCCATTACCTAACATTCTTTTCCAAATAGTTTTCGCTCTTTTTCACCTAAAAAGGAGCTCACTTCCACCCATTTCAAGAGGCACATCTTGTTTAAAATTCCCATGAAACTCTATCCAAAATAATTATTCTAGACCCCCAATGTAAATTTTGAAGCCTCTATCCTCAAAAATGTTTCTCAAGTCCTTCATTTCTAAAGGATACTATGAGAGAAGATCCAAATTCTCAATATAAGTATTATTTACCCTTTAACTTCCTTTCTTTATCCTTCTAATCCAAACTCCTCAAAACTAATTCTAACTATATGTATAGAATTAAACTGATATAAATAATATATTAAAATTTTATTATATTTATTGTATAACCATTATATATTCCCCTCTCACTCAATCTAAAACATGAAAATGATGTTCATGTGTGCGTGCAGACTACCACCTCCATAAATAACACATTTCATTTTCAATCACCACATTTAAAGTATGGTTCCAAAATGGTATTAGTGAATATATTTGTTATTTATGTAATTATTTAAATTCTTTAAATATAAATTATTCATTATATAATTAATATTATCAATAAGAAATCATTGTAAAACTAACCACATATAATGAACATGCCCAGAGAAAAAGTGATTAATTTTCAAGTGAAAACATATTTTTCATTTACATTATTATTATAAATCTTAAAAATTATGATTAATCACCTTAATAAAATCTAAATAATTTCATTAGACATTTTTATAGTGATATCATAACAAAAAAATCTCTTCCATGGTCATACACATTCATAGATTGTAGAATGTTCTTATTATGTCGGTTTAAACACATACAAGTACAATAAAGGGAATTTATATCAAGGATGGATTTATAACATTAATAGAGGATATTAATAAGTAAATAATTATTTTTTTATTGGTAATATAAACTTTCAAATAATTAATTAATAGAACACTGTTTGTTCATTTTAAATTACCAAAACAACCTTATCACTGCCTTCGTCATCATAGATAACAGCTAAAATACTTATGAAATGAAATTATAACATTATAAATAATTAAAAAAAATAAATTATAGTTCTTTTTATGATTTGGTAATGATTAACTTTGAGAGAAGGATAAGTAAAAACACCACAATTATGTAACTAGTTCAAAACAATCAAAATTACTCACACCATATATTGAAAATATATAATAAACAACTATTATAAATGAAGTTTATAATAGGTTATAGATATGAAAAATGACCTAAAATATTTTATTAATATAGATATTTTTTTATACAGTAGATTAAAGTGATTTAGTGGAAATATGGAAATAAGGTATGTGGTTCTTTGTCACAAATTTAATTTATTGGGAAATTTTTAATATTTTTCACCATGTTATCTCTAATATAGTGTGATTACTACCTAATGAATTTATTTTACCATATTCCTGTAATTAATGTGGTTTTAAGAGCTATATCATTTTGTACCTTCAAATGGATTTTGATTCAGAAGTTGAAATGAATTTTGTTAACATAACTCCCTTCATTGAGTTATAATTCTTCTTCTTGAAATTTTTTCTTCCAATATTGATTTCTTCCACCCTAATATTTTATTTCCTGGTGTTTTTTATTACTCTAGTGATAATTCCATTTTAATTTAAATAATTTACATTAAAAAATTTCTTTCTCAAAAATTATATAATTATTGATAATAATTCTCATCCTCTTTTATAACGGTTTCACCTCTTTGTCCATATTTTTATTTCCATCCAATTTTCTCCATTATATTTAGAAAAATAATTAGGTTTTATCTCATTGACCTTCATATTTACATTATAATATTTTCAAAATTAAGTTTTATTACTCTTATTATGATCTAGTATTTCTATAATGATATTTTAAAATAATACAATTGTTTTCCTTCAATGATTATCATATTTATCTTCCACTCCACATATCATTTGTATACTCTTTAGGTATATTAAAGGCTCTATTATTGAAGTTTATTTTTTTAAGTAAATGTTTTCAAAAAATAATTAACTTTACCTTTTTTAAAATAACATTTGAAAGTGACCCATAACTTTACCTTTTTATGATAATATTAAAAATGTTTTCTAAAATATTTTTTAAATTTTTTCTTCTATGTGAGCATATCCTTTATCTGTTATAACCATTCTTTCAATGAATCTTCATTTACATGTTTTAACATAGTTTTCCAAATGATCTTAATTAATAATTATTTTAAAATAAAAATATATATATCCTCTTATTTTTTAAAATGATTTACTCAATGATCATGAAAATTTATTTTCCGTCTATATAAACATCAACTATTCATTCCTAGGATATTCTCTTATGATACCATCCACCTTATTTATTTGGATTTCCTGTGCTTATTTTGTGTATTATTTTTTATACCATTTCCTTTTAGTTTTAATTATACATTGATGGAATTATGATTGATTTCCTTTTGTGCCACACATAATGTTATACATGTGAAGTGTTTACTATGATAGCACTCCAATGCGTTAGTTAAATAATTAATCTCTAGATATAACATATTTCTAATATCTTAGAAACATTCCTTGTTAATTTTTTATAATACCTTGGGGAACAACCATGGTAATATTAAGGGTGATCCTTGATATTACTCCAATTAATTAAGTAAAGAATCAATCTCTATAGATTACATGTTCATGATACCTTGGCGGTACGGCTTGGTAATTTTTTAATCATACCTTAAAGAATAACCTTGGTAAAATGATTTTATGGCACCTTAATGATGAAATTTGGGGATGTTCTTATGAATACCTCATGTGTATGTTGTAGAAACATTTAAAATTTATGTTTTATTTGCTTATGATCATGTCATCTCTCATGTACTTATATTTATGTTCTTATGTTTATATATTTATGTTATTCCCAAAGTATTACCAATGTTTTGTTTTGATTTCATTTTTATTCCTTATCGATCATCTGATCCCACCATTTTCTTAGGTCATGGTTAAAAGTAATACATATGATATTACTAGAAGATTATCATGTGTATATAATTTGTGGGAGATGTTAAATACTTGTTATGGATTAACTAGCTCTTATTATAGTTTAAAAAATTTATATTAATTGAAAATTAAAGGGGTTTTGTTAGCTAATGTTTTCCCCTAACTCTCTAAAACAATAAAAATAAATTTTATTAGGAATATATTTTAATTAAATATTTTAATTAAGATATGTAATTAATATGGTCATGTGTGTGGTGGAATTATAGTAGTCATCAGTCATGGATGCATTATGAAACCATATACTTCCTACGTGGCCTACCATTTCAGGGTGACAGTTATCCAACATTTCCTTTAAATCCTCGCACGTACCTCAGAATGGATATTTTATGAATGAATGGGGAAACCACTGAAGAGAATATTGAGAAATTTTGGAAATTCAAGTGGTACATTTTAGATATTGTAGATGATCTTCCCTTCATGGAGAATTTTTAAAGACTCTTTAGGTAATTTTAAATCCAAAGGGAAGAATAAAAAAGGTAAAATATGATCATAAAGGGCCCCAATAAATCTTTTTCATGAAGCCTATTCAAAAATTTCCTTTATAAATATGATTTCCAAAACTCCCATGTATGAGTTTATTCTTAAATCATGTCTATAAACCCCCTTCATAGGGTTGCCTTCAAAAATCATTCTTGATAACTTCTTTTAGGGAGGGTGGCTCACATAGAACCTATCCCTCTATATATCATCCTTCATTAATTTCCCTATAATGGATATGAACACTTCATGTAGAACTTATCCCTATATGAAGTGATTTTAATTAAGGTTTCTCACTAGCCTTTACACAATTCCCATTTCTCCCATATCACTTGGTACTCTCATGACCACTTAATGAATCACTAAAATGGAGGGTAAATTGATATCTCCTATGATTTATCCTCCACCCATGTCTCCAATCAGGACCAATATATCCCGAATTACCTTAAGAGTCTCCTTTGGCCAAAGTTAAAACCCCATAAAGGCCAAAACAGAAAATTCCACACAAAAACTAGACATACATGATCAGATCATCAATCATGCTATAATACCCTCCTTTCATCATGTATTCCCTTGATAAAATTCATCTTTTAGGTATTAATTCTAGACCAATGAGGTCCTCAAGGTTATAATAAACATGTATTACCTTAATAACATGAACTCATATCATGAGGATACTGATGAGATCTTCCCCTACCCTATAATTATCATTTTTACTATCGAAGTGTCATTTTCACTAATCTAGTTCCACTCAATGAGACATGCATGTATGGTCCTCCTTTCTAGGTGTAATAACAATTTATTTTCTAATTAATGATTTAATTTTTATGAATCATCGATGAGACAAGGATATCCATACAAGGGTCTCCTACTAGGTTTAAGTCCCAACTCTCCCCACCTTTACCTAAGTCATTGACAAGATCAGGAACCCAAGGGCCTCATACTAGGTGTAAGCCCAAACTCATTCCTTAAAAGTTTTATATTCCTTATGAAATATATATTTGGTAAGACCATGTGTATTCCCAAATTCCTTCCTCAAAAATTCTATATTCCCTATGATTCATAATATCCTTAAAGGGGTATATTCCCAATGAGATGAAACATTTTAAAGTAATCTCGTGCATAATCTCCACGCATCCTTCTATAGTTTCCCCTTTCACGATGTAGACGTACTAGTCACATGATTCAAGAATTCATGATAACATCCTTACCACAAAAAATTAAATTACATGGTACATCCCTACCACATGACCTTAAACTGTAAAACAACTGTATGGGTTTGATTCCTATTAATCAAGATATGTAGGACACCTCTCTAAGGTTTAAACCCAAAATCCAGAATCATATATCCACTGATCCATACTCACTATAGAACCTATTCCTAGTGATCCATATCCCTTCTTCTCATCAGGTCGTATCCCTAGATTAATAATATCTTTACTAGTGCTATATATCCCCGTGAACCAATCAAACCCTCTTCTATCTAGTTACTAACATATAGGGTAAGCCATAAAGGTCCACTCATTCATAATCCCCACACAAATAAATGTTAGGAACATTTCACCTAGAAGTACACTCTACATGATTTTAAACTACTTGGAAAAAGTCATGTATTCATGTACTTAAAAGAAAAAATTAATCCTCAGACCCACACTCTCAGAATATGGATTTAATAACACATTATTTATATATCAACTTCAAAATGAACCAAAAATACCCAATTTTAACCATAAATAATTATAATATCACTAATAAATATTGAGTTAGTCACTTGTGAAAGACCATTTAGGTTTATATTTTTAGATAATTTAGAAAAAATAACTAATAAATCCCATATTTGTTTCATCAAATGAACATATTTACATTATATAAGAAACTATTCAATAGGTAATAAGTCTTCAACATCACCCAAAAAATTCCCCACAACATATCATGTGTAATACTTTACTTCATTGCCTTGGGGAATGGAAACATATGAAGGGTGATATCAAATGATCAATAAGAGAAAACATATATTAGAACTATCAAGGAATAAATTTGGAATGAATAATCTATTAGGAAATAAATAACAATCAATTAATTCCATATAATTGATAACATGAGCTTTAAAAAATCAATGGATGAAATAAAAATATAAATAGTCAAATGGATAAAAATAATTGAATACATAGTGGTGAAATGCATAATGTTATAAATCTTGATATTTACCATTAATTACTCAACTAAATAATTATTATTATTTCCAAGTTCATAGCTAGGACATCATTCTTGCTTCCAATTTCACAGTCAATACATCATGCCTACATTAGGTACGTATACACTAAATACCCAAACCTTTTGTCTCATTAGACCAATCGAAGCATAGAGAGGATATATAATTGTAACGTATATTTTTTCATTTAAAGTCTTTGAACATATATACTAATATTTTTAAGACTAGGAACAGAGATTGAATGTGATTCCAAGGCTCGGTGAGTCCAGATTTAATGATTAAAATATAATAAATATATTAATTTCATTTACATTCATTTTTCCTGAAAAGTAGAATAACTCCCAAATGGGAAATCAAATAAAAAATATTAGGCTTATGTTGAGTTTATATCATGATTTTTTCTTTGGGTGTGACATAATATTTGTCGGCATTAGTCATTTGTGAAAAAAATGTCATAGGTGTAAAATGAATGAATTGATTTACATATTTATTTATTTTTATTGATGATGCATCGACCTGATCTTCCTCTATTTAAACACACTTAGGGTCAATTCTCAATTTTAGCTATATAACTATAATAATTGAGAGAGTTTGTTGGAGGAAGCTTTGGTGGACGATGATTATGGATAGAGGATCGCTCATGCTAGCAGAAATTGAGGATCTCACCAATGACTATGACATGGATTTTCTCTTTGACATCGATTAAACCATCTCGATGTAGAATGTTTGTTTTATATGATATTATCCTTGTTTTATTTTTCCTATGATAAACATGAATCAATTAAATAGAAAATTGATTCATGGGTCATGAGCATTATAGGTATGGGTTTGATTTATATAGGATCATGGATTTCTATTGTTTATTTATATATTTTTGTTCATCATATAACGACAAGGAATTGAGGCCAACATGAACATTGGCCAAGGTTCATTACTCATGTTTGTGTGTTGTTCATTTATTTCCCTATTCTTCACATGTTCATTACAGAAAATTCCTTTGTACCTTAGAATGGGCATTTTTCATTAGGGTGTGTTCCCTTGATCCTTTCCCTAAGGGATTCTTATGGAATTGAACCTTGTGTATAGGATGGTGATCCCCTATGAAGAACATTAATCTCGGATAGAGTTGTTGAAAACCCTACATGAGGCCCTGAGTGAGATCCTCTATCATCATCAACCCTATGTGGGGTTCTCATAATCATCATGACCAACACTATGTGGGTGTTGATCCCCTACATAATAGGATAATGTAGATTGGGTTCTTGGTATACCTAATGGCCTTGGGTGAGATACCCATATTTGTATAATTCTCTTCAGACTACAAGTGTGTACTTATTATGGTGAGACATGATGAGAACGACATCTCAGACAGACACAATTAGTGTTATATTAATTTTGGAGTGTGTTCTCCCATATGATTGTTGTATAAAACCTTGGAGCAGGAATATTTTGTTGGAAAATATGGTTGTAACCTCACCTTAAGATTCTTTGTCTACTATGAGTATATTTGGATGTTCTTGTTATATATGATATTGATATATCCCTATGATGAGATGAATTCTATTATTGATTCTTTATACTTAGTGATTTTAGGGTGTCCTACTGGGTATTGTAATAATCACCCCTGAATGGTCGCTGACCGCACGTGTCATGTATTATGTACACAACTGATAGTTCGATGGGGTTCTTGGTGGACCGGAAGCAGGATATTATATTTGGTATATACAGACCATGGTTTATACCAAGAGTCACATTTGATTGTAGTCCCCTCTCATTGTTAGGTAGGAATTCATTATAGTTTCCAATGGGCTTATATTTAACCCTTATTAGGGTAGTCACACTTGACTTATCGCTATTTAGTTTCACCTTGGTGGGTCGGTGTTTGACAATAATACTAGGCTCCATCTGTCACTTCTTTAAGTCCAATACATTCACCATAAAAAATATATGAGATTCAATACAATGCATAATCAATATGCCTTAGTAATCTATAAACAAATGTATTGAGATACAAACATATATAATATCAATAATTTTATAGTCAATAAACAAACATTATTTATCTAGAGAAAGAAGGTGTATTGTTAAAAAATATATAATCAACTTTCCTAAGTAGTCAATAAACATTTGTATCATAATAACAAGTATATTGATAGTCAATATTTTCCCAATCAATAAAGGGAATGTTTTTCTATGTAATAATCCTCAAACTAACACCAAATAGAGTAATGGTATATAATTAAGTCAATAATTTTACCAATCAATAAATTTATGGATATTTAGGTGAATTATATTCAAAAAAAATTATTGAATAATATGGTATTCATAAAGGAATGTAATTGGAAGAAAATCAATACCTATAAAAGAGGAAAATTTGGATAGACAATGGTGGTGATGGATTTTAAGAAGTTTAATCCAATAAAGAAAAATAGTATTACTGGATTTATAAAGTAATCCATAGACAATATATACACTATAAAAAGGAAAAAATTGGTGCGTACAAATCATATCTCAATGAAGACAAATTGAGATGCAAACACCCATATGATAATGGTAACGTAAGAATCAAAATCATGCGATAGGGATACCATAAAATTAAAATATAATTAAATTAAATTTATTCATTATACTTGAAGTTAATAGGGAATTTAATCCACCATATAAAAGAAAATATGGTTCACTATATATAACATACCTCAGGTAATTGATAATAGATACAAATAACACTTTCAACTTTAGAAACTTTTGAAACAAAACCCATTAAAGGGTGTAATTTCAAATGAAATATTAAATACCAAATATAATGATAAGATCATGATAAAAATTATTTCATGGTAAGTAGACAAAATATAAGTAATAAATTATGTTTTATAATAATAAATATATCTCAAGGGGTGAAAATTGAAACATGAAACCCTTACAACCATGGTATCCTTTAAATCATAATCCATTTAAAGAAAGAAAACACTAGGGATTTTCAAAACCCATGAATTGAATAAATATATTAAATTAAATCAAATAGTTTGTAACCTCACCATATCAAATATATCATAGTGCACAATGTGAAATATGTTTCAAACAAATTAAATTTGAGACAAAGAACCCCTTACGTTAATTTATTCTTAGTTTAAGTACACTATAACCTCCTATATGAAAAATAATTATTCTAATTACTTATTTTAAAACCTTATTCATATATATTTACCTTTATAAACTTAATTTATAACCATTTATTACAAATATATTAGTCATTTATAGTTTATTTTCATCCTCTGGTGATATAAACTCTGATTTCTTGTTTCATACTAGTTTTGTAATGATGTGTCCAATTCTTATTTATTAAAAATATTTCATCATTATAGGATTATATAAGATATTATAATCATGGTTTTTAAATTATTCATCATATCTCATTTTTATTCGGTGAATGATAAAATTATGGTTTGTGAAAAATGATACTTTGAAGAACTAGTTTCGGTGTGTTTAACGATCAAAAGGTGATATATATTGGTAAATATATTAAATTTAAATGACACATTTATATAATAATTGAAATATATTAAATAAATTATTATTATAAATCACAATTATTTAATATTATTTAATCATTCATAATATAAATATTATAACATCATTTATATATGTGGTAAAACTGACTCAAATGAGAGTACGATATAATGATTTATTGAGTAAGGAATTTTTTTTATGTAATGATAATATAACTTTTATAGAAGTTTATACATGAATTAAATTTAAAATATTTTAATTAATTTCATTATTACAACCATCCGTGAATGGTGGTGATGAAAAATGTAATTCATCATCCATGGAGGCGATAGTATTCACGTATGCACGATTAACATTTCCATATCTCAATGAATGGGATAGAATGAAGGTATATGATAAATTAACATTTAACAATCATAATTTTTTCATAATAAACATATTAAATCATAAAATTTATACATGTTACCATCCATGATATTTAGTGATGATAAATTAACCATATCATTTTGTGGAGGTGATAGTATGCACGTACACATGATTAATGTTGTTTTATTTTTATTAAGAGATGGAGAGGATTGAATAATGGATTCTCTATTAATATAATTACATTAAATTATATCAATAATAATTTTTCATTATATTAGTGTGGATATAATAATTTTTTAAGATAAATATTAAGAGGAAAAGGCCGAGGAGTAAGAAATACTCATGTTGAGAACTTAAGATTTTACTTAGAAATCTCCCTAGAAATGGAGCCATTAGGTTATCTAATTGAGACAAAAGGATTATGAAACTAATATATGTTTCTAGGTGGATAAATTTAGTATATTTTTAGGATGAAATTAGAAGATATATGTGTATCATTAATTATTGTAAGTGATCTAATTTCATAAGTGATGAGAAGGTTAATTTTGGAAGTACCCATTACATTTTAGTAACGGTATATCACTATTCAAGGGTAAAAGACTCATAAAGTAGGAAATAATGATTCTTTGGGTGATATATGGTCTATAAAGACTCAACTATTCATTTTTACACATGTTTTAAACATGTAAATATTATTTTACACTTAGAATTTTACTTTTATAATTTTTTTAGTTTTTACTGTGGTAATTATTTTTTACCTAAGTAATTTAATTTTAATGACTAAAAAATGAAAATCATTACATAATTTGTACCTAATTATTATAATTATTATATCTATTTTATCAAATAATATTTTAATGTGTAAGAAAAAAAATTAACGTTAGTGTGTTTCACACATTAAAACCCCTTTATAGAAAAATTATATTTTTAAGCTTAAAATTTACATGTTGGATAAAATTATCAATGTTTTTTATTTTAATAATATAAATTATTTTATTATAAAAAATTAAAATTTATATTTATTTCAATGAAATCCAAAACCTAATTTTTAAAAAATAATATTTAATTAAATGAAATGGATAAAAACATTTTCTTTTATTGGAAAATATTACTTAAGTTTATAAATTGTTAAACATAGGTTTTATAAATCCATAATGGTATTTTGAAATTTATATTTTTAATAAATAAATACATATTTAATCATGGAATTAAATTTATAAGTATAGAAGTTATAATTATTTCTTAATACATCTCTAGATTATACAACTTCAGTAAAAACAGGATTTTCATTATTCACCTAAAAATCAATTATTTCAGAAAAATACAAAAAATCATATAAAGATAATATTGTAATTATAAATACTAAAATGAATTCAATTTTTTCAAATTATAATTCTAAAATTTTAAAATTTAACTTTTAAATAAATAAATAAAATACAATGAAAATTGTTTTCATAGGAAAATAACTTTTTAAATATTTATTGTTTGCATTCTCATTTCCTATAAATTACTAATTAAATTTTTTTTAATGTATTATTAATATAAATAAATAAAATACAATGAAAACTATTTTTATAGGAAAATAACTTTTTAAATATTTATTGTTTTCATTCTCATTTCCTATACATTAATAACTAAATTGGTTTTATCGGGGTAATTATTTTTTACCTAAGTAATTTAATTTTAATGACTAAAAATAAAATGAAACTTATTACATAATTTGAACCTAATTATTATAAATATTATATCCATGTCATCAAATAATATTTCAATTTGTAAGAAAAAAAATTAACATTAGTGTATTTCGCACATAAAAACCCTTTTATAGAAAAATTGTATTTTTAGGATTAAAATTTACATGTAGTATAAAATAATAAATTTTTGTATTTTTATAATATAAATTGGTTTATTATAAAACATTAAAATTTATATTTCTTTCAAATAAATCCAAAACCTAATTTTACAAAAATAATATTTAAATAAATGAAAGGGATAAAAACGGTTTCTTTTGTTGGGAAATACTACTTAAGTTTATAAAATGTTAAACATAGGTTTTATAAATCCATAATGGAGTTTTGAAATTTATATTTTTAAAAATTAAATTCATATTTAATCATAGAAAAAAATTTCTAAGTATTTAAGTTAAATATTTCTTAATATATCCCTACATGATACAACTTTAGTAAAAATAGTATTTTTACAATTCACCTAAAAATCAATTATTTCAGGACAAAATCACAAAAAAATCATATAAAGATAATATTTTAATTATAAATACTAAAATTAATTCAATTTTTTCAAATTGAAATTCTAAAATATGAAAATTTAACTTTTAAATAAATAAATAAAATAAAATTAGAACCATTTTTATAGGAAAATAACTTTTAAAATATTTATTGTTTGTATTCTCATTTCCTATAAATTACTAATTAAATTGGTTTTACCATGTTAATTATTTTTTAACTAAGTAATTTAATTTTAATGTCTAAAAATAAAATAAAACTTATTACATAATTTTTACCTAATTATTATAAATATTATATCCATTTTATCGAATAATATTTCAATGTATAAGAAAAAAATTTGACATTAGTGTGTTTCATGCATAAAAACCCCTTTATAGAATTTTTTTATTCTTAAATTTTACATGTAGAATAAAATTATCAATTTTTTTATTTTCATAATATAAATTGGTTTGTTATAAAATATTAAAATTTATATTTCTTTAAAATAAATCCAAAAACTAATTTTACAAAAATAATATTTAACTAAATGAAAGGGATAAAAATGGTTTCTTTTATTGGGAAATATTACTTAAGTTTATAAATTGTTAAAAATATGTTTCATAAATCCATAATGGTATTTTGAAATTTAAATTTTTAATAATTAAATACATATTTAATCATATAAAAAAATTATAAATATTTAAGTTATAATTATTTCTTAATATATCCCTAAATAATATAACTTCAGTAAAAATAATATTTTTCGCTATTCACCTAACAATCAATTATTTCATAAAAAAACTCCAAAAATCATCAAAAGCTAATATTTTAATTATAAATACTAAAATGATGTCAATTTGGTCAAATTAAAATTCTAAAATTGAAAAAATTAACTTTTAAATAAATAAATAAAATACAATGAAAATTATTTTCATAGGAAAATAAGTTTTTAAATATTTATTGTTTGCATTCTCATTTCCTGTACATTACTAATTAAATTGGTTTTAATTTATTCTTCATATCAATAATATATTTTATCTATAATTTATTTGTTTTCCTAAAAAAAGGCATATAAAAATTTCATTTTTAGAGGAATACATTTTTAAGCATCAAATGATCTTATTAGTTATTTAGTTACACTACTTAAATTTTATTAATGCCTTAGAATTGACAATGACCTTTATTTTATTTCTTCATGTTTTTCATAATTTAATTACAAATATTTTTACCTACTAATTCTATGACTACATTTTAATGATTATATAATGTTATCTTGTTTGTTTTGGTTTGTATTTTCTATCATCACAATCCATAAAACACTTTAGGTTTTAATGGAGAATATATAATTTAAAATCTTGGGGAGTTACATTATCTCCCCTTAGAGAAATTGTATCCTTGTAATATTAATTATCACTCAATAATAAAATTAATTAAGGATATTAAAAATATAGGAAAAACTCAAGATATATTTTCAAATCATGTTTCTATCTTAATATCATAGGTTTTACTAGAAAACATATCTTTTTCGTCCAACATGTTAATTTATTTATTCATTTTTCCTTAGAAACTCATTTATTTTTACAAAACAAATCCATGTAAGAAATTGAAACTTTTTTCCTTCATCACCTTTATCACCTCAACTTCTATGAGACTCCATCCTTCTCTTATTTTGTGTGTTTGGTAATTCAACTATGTTCACATTGTTAATCATAATTATTGATAACTAGTTTGGAATAATCATAAAATTTATCAATTCAACTCTTGTCCTATTAGGTTTATCATTAGAAAAATCTTTGTGTTTTCCATGACACCCACCATCAACATGGTTCATTTGAGCTTGAACCATTACTAAAACAAAAGTGTTAACATGAGTGATGAAAAATCATCATCATAGAATAATTATAAAAAATTAAACATTAAGATTTCCTAATCTATAAAAACAACATGTTAGATTACAATTCTTTTAGTTCAAGCAATATCTATGAAATTTATTAACATATTATAAACCTACAAATAATTTTAATCTATTCAATAAAAAATCATCTCACCCATTATCCATAAAATTACATAACAATTAACATATACCTTAAATTATCTATCTTTACATTTAAATATTAGTTATATATGGTCATTATCCTATAAAATTATCTATAAAATATATTTAAATCCTTTATAGTAGTTTGAAAAGAGAATGTGAGTCGCCAAATCATATCTCTCAGGAGTGTCAATCTAAGTGTGTAGTCCAAGTCCCACTCATCATGCAACAAGTGAATATCAATTTGATACTCATCCATCCTTTTTCAGGGTGATTACCCCTAGGTGTATCTATGCTACAACTACATTCACTTTCTTGTATCTAGACATGGATGTAATTTCTATGAGACTGTAGACTCCATACTTTGAAACAAAATGGATGTTTTCATATACATAGACTCATCCATTGGGTTTTCTCTAAATTTATATTATCATATTACTTAAAAAACATAATGTATCAAATGATACCTCAATCAATACAAAAGGGTTATATATGCCTTTTAAATTTTGATCATCCTTAATTTATCAACCCTTAAGTTTTCCTTAACTAAAATCATAACCTATAATGTTATTTACAACCTTATTTTATACCAACTGAGGCACTCTAAACCCATACTCCTAGAATCTAATGTTAATAAACACATTTTTTATATTTTGGATTTCAAAACAACCAAATTGAACCAAGTTTAACCATCAATAATTATAATATCCTTAAAAAATATTGAGTCACTTTCATTCAAAGGACCTTTTAGGTTTAATGTTTTAAAATTAAGAAAAAAATTAACCAATAAATCCCATGTCTTTATCATCAAATGAAAATTTTTTCCACTATATAAGAATATATTTTATCTATAAAAATTCTTCAAAATTTCTCCCAAAATTATCCACACATAATACTATTCTTGAAATATCATGTGTGATATTTTATTTCATAACCTTGGGAAATAGTAACATAAGAAAGGTGATGTCAAATACTCAATAAGGGAAAATTCATATATTAATCTATCAATACATAAACTCGGAATGAATAATATAGAAGCAAAAAAATAATAATATTATTATTCCATATAACCGAACACATAAAACTGAAACAAATACGTGGATGAAATAATAGTATAACTAATAAAATGGAAAAAATAACTAAATTTATGGGTATGGAATGCATAATTTCATACATCTTTATCTTTTTCATCAAGGCCTGAGTGAAGACATTATCTGTATTTTCAAGGTTAGTTCTTGGAAATCATTCTTATCATCAAGGTCACAACCAAGACATATTTCATACATTGAGTAGGAATATACCTAATGCCCAAACCTTTTGTGTTATTATACCAAACAATGTATCGAGGAGCTATATAATGTCAGGCCCCACCCATCACTTCTTTAAGTCTAATGAATTCACCATTTGAAAAATAAGAATATAAATATAATTCATAGTCAAATTTCCTTGGTAACCCTTAAACATTAGTATTGAGATACCAACATACGAAATGGAAATAATTTTCTAGTTAATAAATTAATATAATCCATATATAGAAATAATTTAGGTGGATAAACAATATATAATCAACTTACATGAGTAGTGAATAAACATCTATATCTAAATAAAAAAGTACATTGATTGTCAAAAAATTTGAAATCAATAAGTGGAATAGATTTCTATGTAATAACCCTCAAACTAACACCATATAGAGTAATGGTATGTAGTTAAATAAATAATTTTCCCAATCAATCGATATATGGATATCTAGGTGAATTAAATTTGAACAATGTAATGAAAAATAGGGTATTCACAAAGGAAATCCATTAAATAAAAAATCATACCTATAATAGAGGATGATTTGGAAAGAAAAAGGTCGTGATGGATTTATGTGAGTTTAATCTCTCAAAAATATAGTATGAGATAATTTATTAAGTTATCTATGAACAATATATACACCAATAAACAGAAACAAGTGGTGATTACGAATGAAATCTCAATGAAGCAAAATTGAGATGTAAACACCCTTATGGTAATAGTAACATAAGATTCAAAAGATCATGAAAGGGAAACCATGAAATTAAAATAGGATAAAATGAAATATAATAATTATAATTAAAGGAAATAGGGTATTTATTACACTATATAAAATAAATTATGGTGTGAAATATTAAACATGTCTCGTGGAATTGAAAATAGAGACAAATAACACTTACGAATTTAAAATCATTCAAATCAAAAACCATTGAAGGATATAATTTAAAATTAAACATTAAATAAAATGAATAATGAGAGGATCATAGTAAAAAAAATATTAAATGGGTAGTATTTTCACTATAATACAAAAAGGAAAACATGGTGTATAATAGGAAATATGTCTGAAGGGGTGAAAATTGAGATAAGAAACCCTTAAAAACATGGTATCCATTGAATTAAAATCTATTTAAATAAAGAACATGATATTGATAATCAAACCACATGAATTACATGAATATGGTAAAATACATCCATTGGTAAATAATCAAACCATATTGAAGATATCATGGTACATAATATTAAATATTTATCAAGAAATTAAATTTCATTAAAGAACCCCTTACCATAATTCTTACTTAGTTTAAATGTACTCTAACCTTATGTATAAAAAATATATATATTAATCGCATATTCAAGAACATTATTCATATATATTTCTCTTTATACACTTCATTTATAACCATTTATCCCAAATATATTAGTCGGTTATAGTTTATTTTCATCATCAGATACTAGAAACTCTGATTGCTTATTTCGTACTAGTTTTGTAATAGCATGGTCAATTATTGTTTATTAAAAAAAGATATTCATTCTCAGATAATCCAAGATACTATAATCATGGTTTTTCAATGATTTATCATATCCAATTTTCATTTGGTGAATGATAAAGGTGTGGTTTGTCAAAACGGAAATTATGAAGAACTATTTTTGGCATGTTTAATGACCGAAAGGTCATATATATTAATAAATATATTAAATATCAATACAAAATTTACATAATAATTTATAAATAATAAATAAATTATAATTATAAGATATTATCATTATATAATATCTTTAATCATTCATAATATAAATATTATAACATCATTCATGCGAGAGGTAAAATTAACCCAAATAAGAGCGTGTTATAATGATTTATTAAGTGAGAAATTGTTTTATGTAATTTTAATAAAACGTTTTCAAAAGTGTATAAACTCTATAAATATCATATATCTTCATTAAATTAATTATTATAGACATCCATGAAGGGTGATGATGACAAATGAAATGCATTTTTCATGGAGGCGATAATCTACACATACGCATGATTAACATTTCTCAATGAATGAGTTGAAATGAAGGTATATAATAAATTATCATTTTATAATCATAATTGTGACATAAAAAATATAAATTCCAGAAATCCATCCTTTTTACCAACCATGTGAGGTTGTTATGAGAAACTAAATACAGCGTCTCGTGGAGGCGGTGGTTCACACATACACACGATCGATGTTGTTTGGTTTTTATTAGTGAATGGAAAGGATTGAATAATAGTGTATATATTAATATAATAACATTATATTATATTACAAATACTGGTTTAATTATATTAGTGTGTCTATAAATATTTTTTAATAGAAATAATATTAGTAAAAGGGAAACAAGTAAGAAATAATCACATTGGGAAGTTAAGATTTCTCTTAGAAATAGAGGCCTTGTGATATCTAATTGAGACCATAGGATCATGAACATGAGAGATGATTATATGAGGAGAAAAATTGAAGAGTTTTAGGATGAATTTCATGAAGTATTTTAAGTGATCCCCATTCATAAGTGTATATAAGGGTAATTTTGGAAGTACCAATTACATTTCAATAACATTATGTAACTATTCAGGGGTCAATGGCTCTAGAAGTGGGAAATAATGAATTATGAGGTGATATAAGTTATATAAAGACTATAACATTCATTTTTATATATTTTTTTAATCATTTATCAATCCCTTTACCCTTATATTTTTCACTTCTAGCATTTTTTTGTTTTTTACTATGGTAATTAATTTTATCTACGTAATTTACTTTTAATGACTAAAAATAAAATGGACCAAATTATATAATTTTATCTAATAATTATAAATATTAGATTCATTTTATCAAATAAGATTTATATTTTTAATAAAAATTAATTTTAACATTAATTCACTTCATGCATAAAAATTCCTTTTTAGAAAAAAGTGTATTTTTAAGCTTAAAATATACTTGTAGGATAAAATTTTCAATGCTTTAGATTTTCATAATATAAATTTTTTTTATTATAAAAAATAAAATTTATCTGCCTTTAAAACTATATTTTTCACTATTAACTTAAAATTCAATTATTTCTTTAAAAATATTAAAAACTTCATATTAAGATTTTTTTTTTTCTAAATCCAAAAATGATTTTAATTTTTTCAAATTAAAATTCTTAAATTTGAATATCTAACTTTAAAATAAATACATAATGAATTTTTATTTGTAATTTTTTTATAATATTAATAATTTTTATTCTCATTTCCTACCCATTACAAATCAAATATGTATTAATATATTATTCATAAAAATAATATCTTTTATAAATAATATATTTTATAAATAATATATTTTTTGTCTTAAAATGAGGCATATAAAAAGATAATTTTTAGTAGAATGCATTTTAAATCATTAAATGATTATATTAGTTATTTAGCTATACTAATTTAATTTTATCAATGCCTTAGTATTAATAATGACCTATACTTTTTATATATATTTTCCATAATTTGGTTACTTCTATTTTTACTCTCTAATTCTACAACTACATTTTAATAGTTTTATAATTTTATGTGGTTTTTTTGGCTCAGTCTTGTGTGTTTCACAAGGTATAGAACACTACAGTGGTGTTCTAGGAACCATGTAGTCCTCATCACATTACGCTAAAATCTATTATGTTTCATATTAAGAAGAACCAAACTATGTAGGTTCATATTTTCTTTATAGGGATATGTTAGAATCCCTTCTCAGGGGCCTCATCGCAATACCATAATTTTTTACCACCTCCCTAGATGATAATAAATAATAGAGTGTCCAAATGTGCAGCTTTAAACTATAGTATCACAAATTAATGTTATAATGATAGTGAACCTATGATATATACAGATAGTACTATCAATGGAAAATATCTGATACATATAGATGTCCACATTGATGGAAAACCCTTGATATATACAAATGTTAACATTAACATTTGACTTCAATTAAGTCACTATATTGATAATAACCAGTTCTACACTAGGATTTGGAAGGATTCATAAACATATATTTAATATATAAGAGATTCCCAAAGTAGGTAGTAATTCCCCCAAACATGGTTATATGAGTCTGGGATCCCATCCTCTCAAACAACGCGCATTATGAAGAATCAATGTTAAGAACCCCAATAACCTCTTTCATTTGGAAAGAAGGTATAAATTGATGTCTAGAGCATTACGGAGTGGGAGGCCAGTTGAAGATTCTATCATAAACAATGATCCTTAGAATGAATTGGATTACTTGTTATTGAGTGTACATTAACTACTAAAACAGAAGGGTTTCTTTTACATCATTAATGGGTGATTGTCATACCTACATCGAGGATTATGATATATATAGATAGGTTATTCAGGACCTAGGAATTTTTAACTTGGGGTAATTTATATCCAGTTAGAAAGAATTATTCGAAGTGATGAGGATATATAACATGTGGTATTTCCTCTTATGGTTGAATGGTTCTAAGATGTATTTCATAATGATTTCTTTGGATTTACACTAAATTACATGATCGGGTTCATGGTTGATCTTATCCCATGCATGGATCCCATATCTATTCCATCATATAGCATAAATCTTGCTGAACTTAACAGGATAAAGTATCAGTTATAGGATGTGGAGGAGAAGGGTTTATTATCCCAAGAAAATCCCCTTGGGGTGATTTTATGTTTTTTCTAAGAAATATTATATATTAATATATTTATGTGAGTATTATCATAGGATTAACTAGGTGATAGTTAAGAACTAATATCCTTTTCCTAATACAGATGAATCATGGGATCATTTGATGGGATCCAAGTGGTTCTCCATGATTGAATTCACACTACAAGAAAAATTATACTTTTAAATGGTTTCAAATAATAGCTTCTAATTAAAAAAACCAAGCTTTTACTAGTTAATCCTTCTTTATTAGTGGTTGTTAAATACAATAATTTTTTAATGAAATAATAGTGTCTAATTATTTTAAAAACCATCATTGATATTTTTTTATGCATTGGTTTTTTAAAACCCAAATCTATTTAAAACCTATATCATAGCCACACCACCCCTTCTCTTTCCTATATTGTTCAATAGCTCTCCATCCTTACAAAAACATCCCAAACACATTGTCTATACTCCGTCTTTACAGTTTCACTATCCCTTCTCCATCTTTCATTCTATCTCTCTCTTCGTAGTGAATTTTCTTTCTTCATCATTTTTCATATCAAATTATTCCCCTTATTTTTTCATTACTTCAGGGTATAAGTCAAGTTACTATAATCTCTAAACTTATCTTGTCTTTATTATTCTATGATTTCATTAACATCTATTATATTTACATAGGGATTTCAATTTAAGGATTTAGGGTTTTTTGTTTCTGAGCTATAAAAATTTGGTTTTATTATGAATTGGGGATTTCTGGATTTATTATCCTATGATATATTTATATTTTTAATTTATTTTTGATTTTATTGATTATATAATATGAAATTAATTTCTATTTTATTATTATGGTAAATTTTTAGTTGACTATTAGTGTAATTTTTTTGGGTTATTTTTTAAAATTGGTTTGTTTTAATGCTTTCATGAATTATTTTTTTATTTTTTTTCACGGTTTCTTTAAAAATACACTGTAATATAATCGTGATTTTATTACTTCATATGTATTTTATATATGTCATATGTTATATTTATATTATAAAATATAAAATCATAATATTAATGGATTTTAATTATATTGTATTTGATGATTTATTTTTAGTCAAATTTTACAAATTATTATATGTTCTTCCTTGTTATCTTTTATTTTCAACCTTATTTTATTTCATTAATACATGTTATGTTTTTATATAGTTGTTTATTAATAGGGTATAAATGAATAAAACATGGATTACATTACCCTGTAATACACCTCAATATGTTAAGGGGTTGGAGAAATTTTTAGATTTTTATAATTTCAAATTGATCCATAAATGTAAGAATAAGAGTCCATGTTCTGATTATAATTTCAGACGATGGTTAAAAAGACACAAATATTATGATAAATTTATATTGAAATAATTTCCTATTTAATATGTGATATGGAATTTTCATGGAGAATTGAACATTGTATAAATTTATATGATTAGTCTTCAAAAAAATGAACAACCTACTACCCCAATAGCAGAGAATAAAATTCAGAACTTAATTAACTTTGATTTCAACATTACAACACAACATAAGGAAGATTTTATCTTATAAATGGGTCCTCTTTCTGATTTTATAGATTTTAATAAAATAAATAAGTGGACTGAGTAATCAAACAAATTTTATGAATTAGTGTAAAATGGAAATTAGAAGTTTTATGAAAGTTATAGAAAATATACAAAATTTACCTTTATACTGAAAGTGTACAATATCAAGTTCTTATATGGAATTAAATATTAATAAATTTCAAGGATATTGGAGTTAATTTATGATTCATTTCTTGAATAAAATTTTTTTGAGTAATTTTATTAGACAGATAAAGTTTTTTATAAGAAAAGTCTCAATTATACAAAGATACATGTAAATCCCAATTACAATATTCTGTATCGGGAAGAATATTTAGATAGAGAAGAGTGTAAAATATGTCATACATCTAGTTGAAAATCTAAGAATCATGATGTGATTTTTAATGAATGTACTATAAATAAAAATATACAAAAAATTGTGAAGGTTTTTCATTAACTTAAATTAAAACCATGATTACAAATAATGTTCTTGTCTTCTAAAACAGTATAAAAAAAAGAAGTGTCATGACATAGGAAAAAATATTATTTTATATGATATTTAATATATTTAAAAGCCTATAAATTAATTATTTATTTATATACAAAATTTTCTTCAAATACAAGGAATCTCTATTTGGGATTAGCTACTGATAGATTTAATCCATTCTGGACTCCAAGTACAACTTATAACCTATTTTCAGTTATCTTGATCCCTTACAATATACCTCTATGAATGTGTATGAAAAAAAATTCTTTCATTATTTAGATGATCATTATGAGAAAAAAATTCCTATAAATGGTATTAATGTATACCTCCATCCTTTTATAGAAGATTTGAAAGAGTTATGGAACAATGGTTTAGAAATATATAACGCATCAAAAACTAAAATATTCAAAATATTAGTTGCTCTAATGTTGAATATTACTAATTTCCTTTGATTAAAAAACATATTTGTTAAGAACACTCACACTGTCCAGGAATTTCTATTTTATTACCTTGGCTCTGATCCTATAACACTACTATATAAAAAAAATGGTGTTTCATGTGTCATTTTCAATTATTATATGAATTTCATAGGTATCAGTTTAACAATTAAATTTTCGATGGATGAAATGATATGAGAATATAAAAGATGGATTTTTATTGTGTCCCAAATCAATATTTTCATATTTTTGGATAATAATATTACATTTGTTTACCCTAGGGTCATCTCTCAAGAAGAACACTCGCACAAACTATATTTTTATTATAACTATTCATAAACTAATTTTTAATGTAATACAATATCCATATAACTATTTCTAGGAAATCTCTTCACCACACATCACAACCACAATGCTACTCCATTTTATGCAACATAAAAATGATAAAGGAGAGTATAAAATATAAAAATTAAGAAGAAGATAGTTGTTTGGAATGTATGGTGATTGTAAAATCAATAAATTTAACTACCACTAAAATTCTAGAATATAAAAATAGAAAACATTGAATCATAATGAACTCAAAATATCACAGCTCCCCCACACCTTCAATAATAATGAGGGTTAATTCTCTACAACCATGGATATGAGAAAATAATGATGGTGGAAACACAAAAGAAAAAAGAGAGAGTAAAATGAATAGAAAAATAATATGTATTAAAAAATTAAATGATAATTATAAAATAAAACCATGCCTTATATAATGAAAAATCCTAACACTTTTCAATGGAAGTGGAGGCAAAAATTTATAAGTGGTGAGTCTGATTTCCCTACAATTTTTTTTATTGAAGTTGGTATATGTTAGTCCCATTTAATTACTTAATCTTCAAAATTAACATTAATTGAATTTTATCATCTCTATCTTATATGTACACCCCCAAAATTTGAGCACTATTAGACATGTTCATACAATGTTAGCAACACATCACAAAAGTAAACTTTTATAGCTTAATAGACTCATTAAATTCCAAATATCTAGTTTCAAATGAATTTATGGACTTTAAAAAGTCTGAATATTGAGAAACCAAAGTACAAGAAATGGTTTTAAGACCTCTACTCTACATGAATAAAAAAATATACCTACTTTTTATTTCTAATTAGTGAGATATGTTACAATATTTAAAATAATCCAAAACTATTCATAGATCTTGAGGCCCCACTCATGTACTTCATTTGGTCCTTGAATGTTTAGATTCAACTCTTAGTCTAGTTGAATGAAATTTATTTATTAAATAATTTAAAAATGTAAAAATGGAATTTAAAAATTTGGATCTATGTATAAATGTAATGAATGTAACACAAAATATATATATAAATAAATAATAAATCATTTTCTTAATAAATTTTAGAATATTCCTGAAACCTAAAAATAGGAACAAAAAATTAGTGAGATTAAAACATTTATTTACTTAATTAAATATGTGTAAATATGAGTTTCATCAACCCCCCCCCCCCCCATAAAATTTTCTCTTATTGAAAACCATCATATATCAGTATCAAATTCATATAAAAATCAATAGTGGGATAATTTCCAAGATCATTTCCAAAATAAAATTTCATCATGTCTTATTGATAAAAATTAATTCCCATTAATTTTATTCTCCCACTTTTTTGACCTCAAAAATCCATCCACAAACCAATCACAACTTACCTCACATGGAAGTTAATTCCACTCTTCTCTCAAGATAAATTTAATTTGGATTTATTTTCATACTTGAAAAAATCATGTATTAATATAGACTTGATAAATTCTTCTCTCTCCAAACCACATGACATAAAAATGTTTTCAATCATGAGGTCTTTTTCAAGGTGATTATTTTTGTCTTAGGGTTGGTGGGTAAAATAATTTAAAAATTTTGTACTTCAAACTGTAATATTTTTAATGATCACAGAAACTTTAATTTTTTTTAAAATTTATTTCATGTTGTTTCTATATTGCTTTGTTTATTTTGAGTGTTAATGGAAAGAAGGGATCCGGACTAAATTTGGGATTAATGTGGGTTCAAAAATCATGTTTCAAAGTGTATTCTACTATGCATCATTGGATACCTTGTGTAATTATGTTTTCTAGCTGGTATTATAAGACAAAACTCATAAAACTGTAGAAGTCCCAATAGCTGGCCAGCGGAGCTCATCAGCTAGCTGGTGGGAGAAAGTAATGTGCATTTGTTTCTGGTAACCCCACTAGCTCCCTAATGTAGGATACCTTTTATCTAGTGGTGTTAGGAAGACTCATCCAAGGAAGAATTTATAATGGTCAAAAAGTGTTTTTTTAGAGTCTTTAATGCCTTTTCACTACCCATAGGACCTTGGAACCCTATAGAGGCTATAAAAGGAGGATTTATCATTCCTAAAACCTCATCCAATTTTAGTGCACATCAAACAAAAAACTCTTCAATCTTCAACAGATTAATAATATTCTCAATTTCTTCAAAGTTCCAACTTCATCAACCTTTCCCAAAGGAGAATCAAAGAACGTATTCTGTGGGAATTTTGATTTTAAAGGGGCATTATCCAAGGCATGATCATCATCAACTATCAAGTGCCTTCAATATTTAATTGTTCTATATTTTATATATATTATCCCTTTTCTCTTTCTTATTCTTCTTGAGCCTTTTTTATTTCTTATATAACCCCTTGGATACCTTTCTCTCATTTTTAATCTCTCCCACTCTATCGACATTTTTATATTTCTTATATTTTAGTGAGAGTTGAGATGACATTGTAATAGGTTTTCCCAAAAGAAAACTCTTATTTTTCCTCCCTCTTCCTCATCATTGGTTTCTTTCTTAATCTATTCAAAATAAAGGGATTATTTTTTGGTTATTGGTTACCATTAAGACCAAATGTTCTTGATTTTTTTATTTTTCCATTAAAAACCAAAGGGCTACTTTGGTTCATGATTCCTATTAAAATATTTGGGTTTAATACCCTATCAATCTTTCTTGAGGTTAGTAGACATAGGGGAACCTTTGTTTCCTATTTCCAAACTCCATTATCAAATTTTTCCTTGTCATTTCACTTTTCATTTTTTATTTTCTACAATTCTTGTATATAAGTTCCTTGTTTTACTTTATAATTCACTTTTCTTTGATCATTATCTAATTATTTTATTACATTGATGTATCTTTTGTTGCATCAATTTATTTTTTTCTTTAATACATGAGTTTTTTATAGAGGTAGAATATAAAAGAATGTTGAATTAAAATATAGTTTTATTAATGGGGAGAAATTTATTTTAAAAGTATCACAATGGGTGAGGCATGGTTTCATGAATTCTCAGAAACTCCTTTATTTTTATCTTTTCCCTCTTCCTTATCTTGATTTTTATATCAAGTTTTTGTGATCATCAAATGGGGGAGATTTTTGTACCTCCCAGTGTAATTATTTTAACGATCACAAAAAAATTATCTTATTTCTTATTTTTTATAGAATATTTCTTTTATTTATTTTGAGTGTTAATGGAAGAAAAAAATTAAACCTAAATTCATCTTAGAAGTGGGTTCAAAGGCCATGTTTCAAAGTGGGTATAGTAGTGCAACATTGTCTAGCCAATATCATGATACAAAACACCCAAAACTACAGAAGTCTACTAGTTAGTCGGTGGAGATCACTAGCTAGCCGAAGGAAGTATGAAATATTCATTAATTTCCAAGAATATCACTGGATACCAAGTAGAGGCTATAGAGTATCCAGTGGTGTCATAAATATAGTCCTAGGAATCATTTATGATTTTAAAAAAATTAGGTTCGGGTCTTTAATGCCTTGGATTGACCCCTTAGACCCCAACACCCTATGGAGGATATAAAATGAGGTTTTTGGGGGTATAAAACATAATTCAATTATAGTTTACATGAAATTAAATTGTATTTCATCTTCAATGACTTGATAATAACCTCAAGAGCTTCAAATTTTCATCATCATTATCCTTTCCCAAAGGTGAATCAAGGAACATCATTTTTTAGAATTGTGACCATTAAAGGGTACCATACAAGGTGCAGTATTCATCACCTATCATCAAGAACCTTTAAGCATTATTTGTTCTATATTTATATCTCTTGAGCCATTTATATTTCTTTTTATTCTTGAGTCTTAGTTTTATGTGGTATAACCCTCTGTATCCATTTCTCTCATTTGTAATCTCTCTTTATCTCTCACCATATTTCTAATTCTTATATTTTAGGGAGATTTGAGACAATATTATAATGGGTTTCCCCAAAATTAAAAAAATCTCTTTCTTTCCTCTTTCTCATTATTGGTTTCTTACTTTATCCATTCAATAGTTAGGGATGCTTTTTTGGTTCTTAGTTCCCATTAAAACCATGGGTTATTGGTTTATTTTTTTCAAAAGAAATTGTATTTTTTGGTTCCTGATTCCTATTAAAATCAAGGGGTTATATACACTCTTAAGCCTTCTTGAAGAGATAATACATAGGGTAACCTTTGTGTGCTATTGTTTAAATCTATTATCAAAGTGTTCTTATCCTTTTACTTTCCTCATTTTATTTTCCACAACCTTGTATCATAATTTCCTTGTTTTAATTTCATCTTCACTTTACTTTTATTATTATCTCATCCTTGTATTGAATCATCATATATTTTATAGAATCAATTTATTTTTACCAATTTATTTTTTAAAGGAAAATCCACCCCCATATTTCCATAATATTTAACCAACAATTGGTATCATAGAGGTGATTTGATTTTTTATCAGAAATTATTCTAGTTTTCAAAATAAATTAAAAATAATTATCGATCTCGAATTTTTATTTTATTATGGAATCTTATTCTTATTCACATGATACTATTTTTGATGTCACCAATTATTAAAATTAGAAAACTTACATGTTTATTTTTCTTAGAATCATTGGATATCTTGTTTGGAAAATGTTAACACATATGAATACCATTAAAACTAAGATGAAAGATTAATGGACTCCCCATGTCATTGTATCTTTTAAATAATATGAAAATGATATGAATGATTTAAATTGTAGTATTGAATTGAGTTTAATCATTTTTATTATTGTAAAATGGATTATGAAATATAGAAATTATTAAAAGTCACACATGAAGACATAAAAAAAGAATAATGTAAAGCACGCCTGATTGGATTTATATCATCAAGTTTTTTGAAAGTTTCTCTATAAACTAAAATGATTATATTACCATCATTATTAATCATTTCACTAATATTTTCAATGGTAGAAAATATATTGGTGATTAATTTTACAAAAAAATTATTATAAAGAAAATATTATGGTTTTTTCCAAGTTCTTAGGCTCCCAAAGTAATGGTGATCCAAAAATATAATGATATCAAAAATATGGTGGTTAAAGAACTCATAATATCATTAAAGACATATGATATAATGATGAAATTCCAAGTTTTTAAAGAATCAATGGAGTTCATGGAATCCAAGAGGAATATAGAATTTATAGAAATTAAAGATGATGATTCTTCTGAAAGTGACACTGATGATGAAGGAGAACTTGAATGAATTTTCAAAATGGTATAAAAACTTCTAAAGAATAATAAATCATCCTAGGATATAAAAAAGAAATATCTTATTAATTTTCTAGATGTGAAATTTTATGAGTGCAAAAAAAGGTCTTATAATATCAGAGTTCCCAATATACAAAAATATGTTAAAATAAAAGAATAAAAAAGGTATAAAAGCTTAAACTTGGATTGATTCATCCTCATCAGTTAAAGAAAGTCTTAAATTTCATGTGGCACATTTCGGGGAAGGTAATGAGGTTAGTTTTCCAATGTCTCACTCTACTTCTCATTCTCATTCCTATTCTTATTACTCTTTTTATTCTTATTTAAAAACCATATCCTATGAGAATATTGAATAATCTTATGAAAAAACTGGAAAATATTCTTAAATATTTATTATTTATATGAAAATATTGATGAGAAATATAAAAAATGTGTTATCGTAAAAGATATTATTTTAAATGAAAATGATGATTTGATTTGGAAATTAAAAAATAAACCCAATATTGAAGTTTTAAAAACTAAAATCAAGGATCCAAAAAGATATATTTCTAGGTTCACCCAAGGAGAAAAAAATATTAACATGGTCATTGGTTCTCAATATGTTTAAAGAAACCATCATGGGTTTTCTTTCTAAAATAATAATGAAACATCTTTAAAAAAAACTTATTTTTTGAAAGTTTCTTCTTAAAAAATATTTTAAAAATATTTTCTTATATATAAGAATATTATATATGAATGTAAAGATATGTAAGAAACAATTCTATCTATATTTATTCTAATATTCTTTGAAAATATAAGAAATTTTTTCCTCTAAATTTTTTCAGTGCTATGTTTATGGACCTAAATTGTTTTCAATGATGAAATAATTTTATTATAAAATTTATGGACCATAAATGGTACAAAAAACAATTTTTTATATATTATAGGGTTTTTACACTAGACCTTAATTCATATATCTTATTATGGCCATGTAATAAAAGAATGATCTAACTAAAATAAGGATTTTGTAAAAAGTAAAATCCATATATTTTAGATATAAAACAAAATCAAAGGATTTTATAGTTTTTTAATTATTTATTTGTTTAATTAAGTGGATATTTTTAATAATATTTTATTTTTTATCTCAATATTATCTAATAATGTTCTTATATTCTATTTTATTCTAAATCATGTGTTATATTGAATATATATTCTGAAAATCAAGTTTAAATTTTCTATATCTTGAAATGATCTTATAATTCTTTGAAAATATTTCTTAATTCTTTAAAAATATATTTACATGGTTTAAAATTCCTTATTTCCAAAAATTTTATTTTTAAAGGATTTTTTGTCATTTCTTGTTCTTTTTCTTGTTTTATTTTGATCATGAGATTAATTGTTACTATCTATATGGATTCTTGAGATTAATCATTCTATCTATTCCAATTTGTAATCATGATAATTCATATATCCCATTACTTTAATATGTCTTGAATTTCCTAAAGGGATTTTAATCTAGTGTAATGTTTTTTTGAAATTTTTCTCTATTATATTATTATATATCTCTGAAACTTGTGATTGTAACTTATTTTTTGATAATCTAAATGGGGGATAGGTTTTTTATGGAGGTAAAAGATAAAAGAATATTTAATTACAATAGTGTTTCATCAAGGGGAGAACTTTGTTTCAAATAATCACAAACGGGGAGACATGATTTCACATATTTTTATTAACTCCTTCATTTTTATATTTTCCCTCTTGATTATCTTGATTTTTATATAAATTTTTTTTATCATTAAAATAAAGGATATTTTTAGACCTCAAAGTTTAATTTTTGTAATGGTCACAAATACTTTAATTTTTTCTAACTTGTTTCATGTTTTTATAGTATATTTAATGTGTTTATTTCGAACATTAATGGAAGGAAGGCATCTAGAATATAGTCAACTTCAATGTGGGTTCAAAGGGATTGTTTCAAAATGTGTATAGAAATGCATCAGTAGATATCCGAGAGCATGATATAGAACACCTAGAAATCCCAAAGGCACATCAGTTAGCCAGTGGAATAATCGGACATTTGATGGGTATAGGTGGTGTCTAGCTATTTCTAGACATCCCACCAGCTACCCAGTGTATGATTCTAAGTATATGGAGGCATTAGGATTGCTAGTCTTGGTAAGAATTTAAGATGGTAAAAAAGTTTCTAGTTTGGGTCTTTATTTCCTTATATTGACCCCTTGTACCCTTTCACTCTATTGAGTCTATAGAATGATTATTTATGAGGCATGAAACATCATCTAATTATAGTGCGCATAAAACTAAATGCTCTTAAATTTTCAAAGACTTTATAATCTCCTCATGTGATTCAAAGTTCCATTTTCCTCATCCTTTCCCAAAGAGGAATTCAATAATATCATCCATTGGAATTTTGATCATCATAATGAATCATCCAAGGCATGATATTAATCAACTATCATCAAGAACCTTAAAGGATTCTATATTATATCTTTTATATCTATTATTCCCTTTCAATTTATTATTTTTATTGATCCTTTATTCTTTGTTGTATAACCCCTTGGATCCCTTTCTGTCATTTTTAATCTCTCCCTCTCTCACCATATTTATACTTCTTATATTTTAGCGAGAGCTGATATAGCATTGTAATGGATTTTACAAAAAGGAAAACCATCTATTTCCTTACTCTTTCTCATCATTGGTTTATTTATCTATATGTTTAAAAATAAGGGATTCTTGTTTGTTTCTTGGTTCCCATTAAAACTAAGGGTTTTTAGTTTCTTATTTTTTCTATAAAAAATTTAAGGATCTTATTTAGTTCTTCACTCCCATTAAAATTAATGGGTAATATACCATCTCAAGCCTTCTTGAGGGGAGGAGAAATAGGGGAACCTTTTTTTGTTATTTTTGAACTCTGTTATCAAAGTGTGCATTGTCCTTTTATTTTCTACATTTTATTTACCAAAATTATTTCACATAATTTTTTTTAATTTCTTATTTTCTTTAATTTTACTATTATCTCATGCTTGTATTACATCATCATATCTTTTATATCATTGATTTATTTTTTTCATTTTATTTTTTAAAATGAAAATTTATCCCCCCCCCCGCCCTCTTTCCATAATATCTGACCAATAAAAAACTCAAAGGATAAAAACAGTAGGTTGAACTCTTGAATATAATCGCGTGAATATTCAAGTGAAAACACATGAAATATACCTCACTCAAATCCCCTTACAAATGTGCAACATCATACCCCCTAGTTGAATAGAATGGGATATGATTCAAACATTTAATTTAATGAATGATTTCATCCCAATTCTACCCTTTTCTTTTTATATATTTTTTACTGTTTTTTTCATAGAAGATGATTTTAAAATGAAATGTAGTGAATGAATAAAAAATCATTAAATTAATAATAATGAATAATTTATTCTAATCTCCCTTTGTTTCTTTTTTTTTTGTTATTAATTTTAAAAAAAATTAAGGATAAAATAATTATATGAATAAAGTACAATGAATGATAACTCGTTATAATTTTTATTCATTGACTAGAATAACGGTACACACCTCAAACCATCCTATAGTGAATTTATTCCCAAATAACGCACACTAAATTCCCTTCCAATACACTCAAACTTTAAATATCCATGAAAAATATTAAGAGTGAAGGTAAGTAATGAAAAAAAAGTTTTAATGTGGCTTAAACCTATAAGAAAATCCATGGATTCTGATTTATAAATAAGGATTAATCTAACGGCAAGTCTCAAGTTGAAATTTTGGAAATCCAAATAAGTTTCTAAATCATATTACAAACATTTTTATAAACTACAAATCTATGAAATATAAATAATTTAAAGTTATGGTTTTCAAACAAAATCCATGTATATTTAAAGAAAGTGATTGTATTAGGAAGAATATGAAAAAGGGATTTATAATACCTTAAAGGACTGGAAATATATTTTTATTTAGAGTTTCATGGGTATGGATATCAAAAAAAATTATAAAAATGTTTAAAATTAAAATTCCAAAAAAATCACAAATAAAAAATCATTTAAAAAATTAATTATTAAAAAAATAATGTTGACTATATTAAAATTATTTCAAGAGTGAAATTTGATAAATAATATTTATTGAAAATCAAAGTTCCTAGAAAATAAAGAATAAGACAAAAAATAAAACACAAACTATTAAGAAGTTTGATAATCCCCTCATAATTAAATTTAACCACTACTCATTTTCACTCAACAGATTAAAAAGATATGGGAAACAAAACTCAATAGAATGACAAATATAACCTAATTTTTTTTAGGTATTGATATCCTTGAGTTAATATCCTAATTTTTACCAAATTAAACCTACCTGAAATCAAGAACAAAACATAATAAATTTATTGTACTCAAAATGAAATGAAATATAAAGGAAAGGATATGGTTTGGTTTAGACTCCAAAGTGGGTATTAGATTTTTACTACCCCTATTTAGGAAGTTATAGCACATTATCTCCAACATGAAGGCGGATGGTATTTTCTTATCACGAACCACCATATGTTATTTATCCCAACATACATAAGTGGATTACAAGAGTGGGAACCCCCAAAGAAAAGAATAAATATCCCAGTCCCTAAAAAATAAGAAACAGAGAATTAGAAGTGTAAAGGGAAATAAAATAGAGGGAAAAAGGGATCCATATCAACTTTCATCGTGTCCCCCTCTATTATAAGTTCATTTTAGTGTTAAAGATGTTTTCACATCACTATGGGATCCTCAATCTCCTCTTTTTCTTTAATTACTACCTCTTGGGTGGTTCCTTATTCAAAATAAACCACCATATCCTCCACAATAGTTTGTTATTTTTTATACTCATCACCCCTATATCTTTCATAGGTGATGATTCTACAAAATAAAAATAAGGATAGTGAATATCCTCATTTAAAAATGTAAAATCCAAATTTTTTTCCACTCTATTTAATTACAAAACTTTATACACTTTTTCTTCTTATAAGGTCACTATGAGAAAGTCTAAGAGTTGTGGGAGAGAATTATTTTTAAATTTAGATTCAAACTCTTCAATTTTTCCTTATAATTTAGTAGGAACTATTTTTATTTTTCTTGAGTTTCTTCCTTTTACTCTCTCACAAAAGTGGAAAGAATTTTCATTTACTACTAGCTTAAGAATTTTAATATTTTATTTAACTTTATTCCTCAAAGATTTATCCCAACAAAATTAATTTATTTATTTTATAGGAAAATAATAAGAAAATTTTATATTAAATTATTCATTTAGGATAATTTATCGCAAAATATTTATAGGAATCCTCTTCGCCACACATCACTACAACAATGATACTCCATGAAATACAACACTGTAATGATGAAAGAGAGTATAAAAGATCAACATGAAGAAGAATATAGTAGTGTGGAAAGAAATGTAACCACACAAGTAATAAATTTAACTATAAATAAAATCTTAGAACATAATAAGAGAAAAATATAATCATAATAAACTCAAAACATAACCCCCCCCCCCCCCTCAAACAACAATAAGGGTTAGTTCTCCCCAACCATGGAGATAATAGAATCATTTTGGGGGAAACACAAAAGATAAAATAATGAGTGTTTGGAAGAGGAAACTAATATATATTAAATATGTAAAAAATATTATAGTATAAAAACCCTCCTTATATAATTCAAAATTTTAGCTCCTTTTAATAGAAGTGGAGATATAAATTTATAAGGAAGTGGTGAGGTAGATTTCCTTATAATTCTATCTTACAAAGTTACATGTTTGGAATATTTAATTGATAAATCTCAGAATTTTTCCTTTATTGAAGTTATTAATATCTATCTTGGATTTTCATCTAAAAACTTTGAGTGTCATTGGACCTTTTTATAGAAATTTATGTCCATATAAATAATGTAAACTTTTCTAACATGATAGACTCTTTGAATTCCTAATATTCAATTTACCATGCATTTATGGACTTGAAAAACTCTTAATCTCAAGTATTACAAATTAAATAAAATTTTCATGGGCCTCTTTTATATTTTTTGGAAAAGTTTAATATAATTCATATTGGTACTTTACGAGATTGTGACTATAATTAAAATTCTTCAAAACTGTCCATATTTTGAGGCCCTACTTGTATGCTTTATTTGGTCCTTATATGTTAGGATTAAAATATTGTTATAGATGAATGAAGTTTATATCTTCAATAATGTGATACTAAAAAATATAAATTTTAAAATTTGGATCAGTTTAAAAAAAATTACCAAAATTTAAAAACTAATATAAAAATAAAAATTAAACCATTTTCATAATATGGTCCAAAATATTCCTAAAATATAGAAATGTAAAAATTAACCTTGAAATAATAAATTTAGTGTGATTAAAAAACTAATTATATAATAAATATTTTAAAATATGAGTTTCATAACACCACTTCCAAAATTGTTATTAGGTTCAGAAATCATATCATAATTATGTACTATTATTACACAATCTGGGAAAGAACATCAGTTGAATGTTTCAGAGAATAGAGTTCAATACTCATCAAATACAGTTGGTGAAAACAATAGAATAAATTGAGTATATTTTTTCAAACTTCCTTACTGATAATTTCAATTTATAAATCATAATAATGACATTATATACATATAATATAATGTATATGAAAATTTGGTTTTTACAATATTGAATGAGTATAGAAAATAAAAATATCATTATAATGATCATAAGGACTTAGTAGAAATAAATATAAAGTGTGATATATGGAGAAATGATAGTTTAAAGTATCATGTATCAGTTTTTTTATTGAAAATAAAGAAAATATATTTTCCTTCAAAGGATTGAAAATGTGAAAGTACATTATGAAAATTCAAGAAATATTTCAAGATGTGTTGACTTAAAACACTGCAAGTTGAATGGGCTTAAAATTCATTATTCACATATTTTTATTCAGAAATATATACCTTTAGTATTTCATAAATTGATACTTTATAAAATAATAGTGATTTTAATTGATTTTTTAACATTCTTCAGACATCTTTCCAAGAAAAATTTAAACCCCATTGAGAATGAGAAACTTCAAGAAAGAATTATAATGTCACTTTTTAATTTAGATATGATTTTCCTACCATAGTTATTTATAGTGATGGTTCATCTAACTGCGAATTTGACTGAGGAAGTTAAAGTTAAGAAAACCTTACATTATCAATGGATATATCCTATAGAGGCATATTATCATATTATTTCTGTATTATTACTACACTAAAAGTTTCATACACATTATATATATGGTTTATTATTCTATATTATTTTTTTAATTTGATATATTGGTAATTTTATGTCTTTTATGAGAAACAAATATCAATAAGATGGATTTATTATTGAATTTTATTGGGATGTAGAATACCTCACCCTATATTTTATATATTTGGATTATATTTAAACACGATTCAATCGAGTTGGATGTGTTGAAAATAATTAAAATCAATTATATTATTAGATTAAATCAGTAAAATTTCTAATGTTATGTAATCAATTTTCTAAAATATTACTAAATTTATTAACATAAATAAAGTTTGTATAATAACATGTATATATTCTAATCAATAGTGATATTTCATATCCTTTCATTAAGTAATTTAAGGCACAAACAAAGAGATTCCTTTGGAGTAAAACATTAAATGAGAAAGTTATGACAAATTATTTTAACCAAGACCTAATTGGTTGGTTTTCACATCATGTAAAATCATAATCAACTTCATATTCCTAATATCTTAATACAATTATCTTTTTTAACTAATAATATTTTATATTTATACATGTTTATGATGAATTTTGATAATCAAGTGGTACTCAAGGACCTTTAAATAAGTGTATAAGATTTTATTCTTATAATATTAATAACTTCATGTTTTGTATAGTTTTTAATAAAGAAGTTTTGAAAACATAAAACAGTGGTATCTTTAAAAAATCATATAATTGGGATACTATGGAAATTTTATTGACATTATCAAATTAAATTATCATGGATAATCTTTAGTTGTGTTATTCAAATCAAGGAGGTTGATATTTATAAATGCATAAGGAAAGATTCATTATAATTTACTTATGTTAACTTATCTTAGTTGATTGATACCAGTGATCATAAAGCACATGATCCATATATTTTGGCTTCATAAGAAAAAATATCCTATTATGTGGATAACAAATTCAATAAAGGGTGGAGTGTTATAGTCCATGTCAATACAATAACCTTGTATGGTGTAGTAGATGATTTTGATGATTTTTTTGTGATAAAAACCCCCCATCAACAATAGAAGATTGATTTATATATCTACGATGATATTGAAATAGTTGATCTTGTATGGGAGAGTGTAGATAATTAAATCATGTTAATGGTAGAGGATGAAAATAACATGGTCAATTATGAATTAATTGATTGTATGCTCTGTACTCCTTTAACTTGTTTTTTTATTTAGAATACATGAATTAAATTAATATATGTATATAATTTTTGAAACATTTTCTTGTTTTATTTCATATATCATTTTCTAACTTATTTTATATTTTTTTATAAATATGAATTCAAAAAACCAAAATAATTAAATATATAACTAGGTATTCCAAAACTCCTACGTTGTTGGACCCATCTAATATAGTACCACATTAATTAGGTATGATTCTTACTTTCTGTATGACCCCTTTGTCTTTTCAATAATGAACTCCAATAAATTTACAAAAAAGATCAAAAAATGCCACTCCTCAATAAAACAATTTTCCTAATTACCTAATAATTAACATTTATAATTTACACTACCTTATGGATCTTTACACTATCATGTTTCACTTACCACACAACATAGTCCCACTATTATCACCTAAGTACTAATTACCACTCCTAACCCCTATTAATACTACCCACTAAAAATTATATTGAATATTTCTACTTTAATTTCTAAAATTATACTTATCCACTTATATAATATCTCAAGTTCAATTCAAACAATAAATTTTAGATATTTTTAATAAATTCAAACAAAAAATAAAAAAAAATCAATATAGGTGGCCATTATAGACATGGGTATTATAATTTCTCACAAAATGGTTTTATATTTACCATTGTTGATTTTTAATTTATATTTATAAATATGTACTAAATCTAAACCAATGATAGGTTAGTTTTTTTAAAATATCATTGTATAGATGTTTTCTAACTCAATGATGTTATGGGATCTAATAGAGCAGCTAAGGAGTGATCATCAACTGAGTATATGGTCTCAAAGTAACATCATGAGGGTATTGGAGGGTGATCATGATTGGTATATAATTATTAATGTGAAATAATAATTTATTACATATTTATATTAATTATTCTATTTTATATGTATGGGGTGCCTACAGATTATGTCAAAGTCTTGTAAAGGAAAATCTTGGGAAAATTATCATGTGGGATAACCTCCCTTTCCATCGCGTTTCATGATTGTAGGTATATTATTATTGATTGAAAGAATGAGATTTTTATATAAAATTAAAAAATATATAAAAATAAATATTTCAAATTTATTTTATTTGATATTCCTACCAAATATAAGTCTAATTATTTTTTCATTTCTTTTTCAGGGTATGAATGAGAGCATTCCTTTGGATATTTCATCCTTGATACAAGCAGTATTAAATAAATTACTTTTATTTTAATACGTTTATATTATTAAGATAATTGATCTAAATATATTTTTTGTACAAAATATATAATTAAAACTCATTTATATTGAAAAATTAATTTAATACAAGCATCAGATGTGCCAGAGGCTGTTAGTTGACAAGAACATCAAGAGCATGGACCATCTGAGGGAAACCATCTCGACTTAGAGGGGTAGAGTTGATATTGGATCCCTAATTTCATGTGTTTTATTTTTTTTATCAATATTTTATATTATTTATAATGTTTCATACTTTTCATACATAAATATTATATCTTATTAGATTAATATTCAAATTTATATCATTAAGATCCACACTAGAACTGTATAGGCTTAGTGTCTTTGGAAACTTGGATACAGAAATAATTTTTTCATAACAAAACTACTTTATATCCCACTAAGTTATTTATATCTATCACCCATATTATAAATATAACACATAAAACCTTTCTTCATAACATGTGTAAGGAAACATAATAAAGGGTGATCTCATATGCTTAGTATGGGTAAACAAGGGTGATATCAATGATCAAATAAGCATAGCATGGACACAAGGGTATGAAAACATGATATTAACATTTGAAACCCATATTAAGCATGTAATAGATCATAATATTGTGTTAGGGAATAAATATTTTTATTTTATAAGACATGAATTATATAGAAATAAAATAACATGAGCCATGAGAGCATAAAATTGGCATAAGACATATGTTTGTGGCATGAACATAAGTATAGAAAATCATTTTATTATTTAGTTATCATAACCAAGAAAATCATAGTTTATTGGTTTCACTCCTAATTCTATCATATACTAAGTCAAGGTTCACTCCCAAAACTACCATAGAGGATAGAGTCCCTTAAAAAAATTGGGTTCACACCCCCATTTCAGTCCTTAATCTCTCATGAGATATCTACCTTTATCCAATGCATTAGAGGGATATATAATTTCAGTACCACACATCACATAAGCATAATCCATTCATATTTTTGCCTCAATATCATAAAACACTCATCATATATCATAATCCATGGAAAATAAATGGGTTTTATAAACATTTAAAAAATTAATCCTAGCATAACCCATGGAAAATAAATGCTTTTCATAAATGTCAAATCATAATAATCATAAACCATCTAGAGAAATAAAAAGGATGGTATCCATGGATCATATCCCTATTAAATAATAATTTAACATCAAAGTTTTTTATCATAGATGGAAATTCATTTAAAATATCACTTGTAATATTTCATAAGTAAAATAACCTTTGAATTTTGGAACAAATTATGTAAAATATAAAAAGTTCCAAAATATTAAGAAAAAAAATTCTTAGAAAAAAAACCTTGGAAACATGTAAAGTAAGATTCAAAACACTGATCGGTCCTGATGGTGGGAAATTATGTTCATTTCATGTATGTTAAAACAAATATTCCTTTCACATTTTAGGTAAAAAGTCAAAAGTAACTCTTTTTTAAAATAATAAAAATATTATTTATTAAGAAAAATTAAAAATTAAAAAATCATAAAATATAACTTTAACCTTTTATAGTATAATTTTAAAAAAAAATCTTGAAAACATTTTATATAATATATGGGTATAGAAGAAAAATATTTTTGGCCAAAGAGAAATACAAGTCTATTTCTCTTAAAAACATTTTTTCAATCATTTTATGTACCTAAGAGAGGAAAATTGTACTATTACATGGAAATTATATGAATAACCATAGGAGAATAAAATTCATTGTGTTCTTGGGATATAGTTTATAAAATATCATCATTAGAAACTTAATCATAAATAATCCTAATAAACAATGAGATTTTAACAAAAATATCTTACCACTTTAGTAACTTTTTAATAAAAACCTCATGAAAGAGAGTACCATATATGGATATGTAAATACCCATAATTTTCATAGGATTAATCATAAAATACATTCATGGGTATTATATACACCACAAAAAAGATACAAGTGGTGAATATGGCATGTGTCTCACAAAAATAAAAGTGAGATGAAAATACCTTACCTAAAGTTCAACTTGCTTCCTGTATAAAATTTTAAATTTATTATAATTATATACCATAATTATTTTCATACTTATAAAATCATATATTTTTTACTTAACATTTTGATACCCATTTATTAATAATTCATTATTAAAATTTTCATTTTCATGTGTTAACTGTTTTGTTTTTCATAATAATTTTGGATTAGGTAGTTCAGGTCCTTGTACTTTTATCATGGTTCCATATTATAAATAATGTTAAAAATGATATAAATATAGTATATATTCATTATATATATATATATAATATAGATATAGAAAAATGAATTACATTGTTTATGGAGACGGTAGCTCATATATACACATGAATGTTATTTTTACATTTTGACATATGGAAAAAAAGAAAGATTAATAATAATTAACCTTTACATAGTTATTATTATATAATATATATTCATTAAAACTATCCTTATTTTCATCAATGTAAAGTGAAAATGAAAAATTAATCACATTGTTTTGTGGAGGTGGTAGTCCACACATTCGCAGGAGCGACATTACCATTTCCAATGGATTGGAATGTAAGGCAGTAAATATGATATTATAATTACATAATCATAATTATATTATAAATATATATAAATATTAAACCCATAATAATAACCATCCATTAAATATGGTGATGGAAATTGAATTGAATCGTTACATGGAGGTGGTATTCCACACGTATGCACAAACACTACTCCCACTTCCCATTTGATGGAAAAGGGTGAATAAAAGTGATTACATAATCATAATTAAATTTTATTATATTTTTTATATTTAATTTATTATTTTATGATGAATAAAATATATTTATATAAAGTATAAGAAGAAATAAATTGAAAGAGGTCAGATAGAATAATTACCTCTTCTACGATAACCATACTTTAAATACCTTCTTAAAGACCCTTGTAATTTTGTTTTGGGAATAAAATCACCTCTAATTTGTATATAGAGAATTTTTTAAGATAATTGGGTAGTTTTGGTTGATATAGATGGCTAAAAGTTATATAAATAAGAGAAATGATGGGTGTCCTTTTATAAGTGGGGGAGAGGACACTTGAAATTTCTTAAAAGATTTAAATATAATAATGTCATTATCAAGACAAATGACTCCAAATGGATATATATTGGAATGTGATATGGGATAAGGTTGAAATATTTTCAACCAATGAAATTATATATGTTTAATTGGAAATAAATCCTTATCTCTTGATTATACCCCTGGTAAACATGTTTTAACCTTAACCACGGTACTGAATTTTTATTATTCATTATAACCAAAAATTAAATTGAACTTATTATATAATATTAATTATTCTAATTAAAAATATGAAATATATGTTATCAAATTCAATTCACATAATTATAAGAGTTAAATTTAAAATTAAACTTGCCAAATGTGATGAAAATGGTTTTCTAGAAAAAATGTTTTTCTAAGTATAAAAATATTTTATAACAAAATCCAACATAAAATTAATTCAAATTAAACCAGTTGGATTATTAATAATATAAATGAAATAATTTTTATTTTAAATATTTTTAAAACAAAGTGATTATTTATAAATTCTTGAATCGAAAATACATTTTTCAATAAAAATAGTATTTTTCACTGTTCATGGAAAAGTCAATATTTTCAGAAAAATATGAAAACTTCACTATAAGATAATTTTGACATGCTGATTTCAAAAATTAATTTTTTTTTCCAATAAATTTTTTAATAGTGAAAAAATTAATGATATTATTTTCTTTCAAAAATCAATAAAACTTATTTTTTTAGGAAAATGTATTTTTAAAGGATATAAAGACTTCACTAAAATTTGAGTAATTATTTTTCAATTTATTTAATTTATATAAACATTTATAAAAAATTATAAACAAAATTATTCTTGTTTTCTCCTCAAATTTAATGGATATTTTATAATAGTATACTATATTACGGTTCATTTAGACTCAAGGTTTCATGTATCACAAGCTATAAAGGAAATTAAATTTATCTAAAGAGAAATATATCATAAAATATAAGTTTGTTACATTATACCCCTATTAAAATTAATTTTACCCTAAAAAATACATAACTATGGTATAAAAATTATGATATCTATGTTTCATCACATCCTCATGTTCCTAAGTAGCTTCTTCGAATTTCTGATTCCTCCAGATAAATTTAACTAGGTGAGTAGTCTTATTCTGTAGAAATTTATCTCTATGATCCAATATTTATAACAGTTTTTATCCATATTAAAGATCATGTTGTAGTGGTACTACCAATGAATTAAGTACATGTGATGGATTAATTATGTACTTCCTCGGGAGAGATACATGGAACACATTGTGAACTTGAGAGCAGTTCTGTGGAACCACAAAGCAATAAGCTACCATCCCTACTCGATCAAGAATATAAAAGGGGCCAATATACATAGGGTTTAATTTTACCTTGTTTTTAAATCTCATAACCTTAATCCATGGTTAAATTTCAATAAATACCTTCTCACCAAATTTGAATTCTAGATTCCACCAATGATTTTTAGCAGAACTTTTCTATCAACTATGATATGTCTTGATGTGTTGTTGAATGGATCTAACTTTCTCTTCCATTAACTTAGCTAGATCAGGTCCTAATAGTTTTATTTCTCTAACTTTCTCTCTGTCCCTTTTCCTTTCCAACACAAGACTCAAGTTCCTGTATTGAGTTATTGGCCAAGGATGATGGGGTTCAAGGGGTTGGCCTCCTCTAATTGGAATTTTGTCCAATGCCCATGAGGTTTCCAGGCAGTTTTCATCATGACACTAGTAATCGGGATCTCAGGAGGGTAGGTTACATGGCTTATAGTGCTCATCCTTCGATCCTAATTCCTTATGATGTTTGGGCATCTGAGAAACCGGGTCCCCAAGACTGGGTATCCCAACATGCAATGAGTTGGAAATCCCCAAAGTCCTCATCTAATCCCCCTCCCCAATCCTTATACCTCTCTAAAATGAGTCTATGAGTGTGCATAAGGTTTATGATAAAAAATATATTGGATAGAGAATGTCCTTAATTCCTCTAAGAAGAGTCCACGGTGTCCGGAGCCAAAGTTGGGCCACCATCATTACAATGATTCCAATTCTCATTTAGAACTCCTGATGTTTTAGGGAAAGGGTGAAAACCAATTTCATATCCTCAGAGTCTAAGATACACAAAACCAAAATAGAAGTTATCCTGGAACACAAGAAATACCCTACTAATATACATTAGATTACTCAAAAGGTTCAAATACATCCATCCATCCATGCGGACTAGATCAATAAACACTTATGGATTTTCTGGAATAGGGACATTACAGTTGATATAGTCCTTGAGGGTGATCAGCATATCTCTACGAAAATATCTAATGGTGGGGAGTCTCTATTTGTCTCCTTCGTTTACGGAAGCTGCGATGCACAAAGAAGGGAATTCCTATGGTTCGAGCTGAATGTGTTCGATCTTAGGGATAAGACCTGGGTGGTGGGAGGTGATTTTAACTTTATCTCACACCCATATGAGAAGAAGGTTCATGGAGATTTTCTGAGGGCTAGAATTTCCTTTTTTCAGTTTATGGTAGGCAAAGGACTATTGGACATGGGCTATTCAGGAGACCCCTAAACTCGGTGTAATAACTGTAAGGGTGGAAGTCGAAGCTAGAGCAGACTCGATCGTTGCATCGCCAACGTCCATGATATTTCCATGTTTCCAAATTCAAAGGTGACCCACTTTACTTGTAGTATCTCTAATAAATCACTGCTCTTGTTATCCCTTTGCAAGAGGGAGGTCTCGTAAGAAGGGTTCATTTTCTCTAGCCAGTGGTAGAGTCTCCCTGGATATCACCAACTGGTTAGGAACATTTGGGTTCAACCGTCTTAGAGACACTCTCGACTGGCTATCCATTTCATGTCAAGGTATCTCAAGTAGGAACTTCAAACCTGGGCTCAGTCCTCCCCCCTGGATCAGGAGTTGGTCATGCTCAAACTAGAAGTCAAACGGCTTTAGGCAAGCCTAGAGGCAATATGGGATGATTTAGTCTTTGAAGCACTCATCGAGAAAAGGAACAACATGGAGGTTATGGTTCTCTCATAGGAACGGAAGGCAAGGGAAAGCTCATAGATCAAATGGATCAAGGTGGGGGACAAGAACACTGTATTTACATGCATGCATTTGGGAGAGGATGCATGTTATCAAACCAAATATAGCTCTGGAAGATGGAACTTTCACATATGATAGAGAGGTGGAGGGGTTGGCTCTCTCATACTTTAAGGATCTTCTTGATGGTCTGTCTGCGACCATGGCTCAGGGGTACCCCTTGGGGGAAGCCTCATTATCGGAGGGGATTACAAGACTTGTGTCTGTCTAGAACAATGATCTATTGGAAGGTATACCCACATAAGAGGATATTCATGAGTTGAACCTGGATCTTGAGAGCGCATCAGGCCCCGATAGTTACCCCGGATCCTTCTATAGGGGATCTTGGGAGGTTGTGAGGAGTGGTATCACTCATGCCATCCAGGATTTCTTCCACGGGGGAGGCCTTCCTTAGATTTCCCCAGCTAAGACTCTTGTGATTCTTCTAAAGATCAAAGATCCTTCTTCCCTCCACCATTATCATCCTATAAGAATGTGCAATTTTCCTTACAAAATACTATTGAGTGTCATCAATAGGCGGTTGTCCAGACTCCTTCCTCAATGGATTTCCATGGAGAAACATGGGTTTGTGAAGGAGCGCTCCATTTAGGCTGTTATGGCTATGGCACGGGAAATATTTAGAGACCTTAACGTCAAATATCGAGGTTCCAACATGGTTATTAAGTTGGAAATGAGCAACGCATACAATAGGATGGAGAGGGTATTTATCAACAAGGTCCTTATAATGATGGGTTTTTCTTCTTGGTCTTCCGACTTCATCTTCCAATGTGTTAGCTCATCATGGCTAGTTGTATCATTCATGGGGAGTACTAAATTCTTATCTAAGTCAATCCGAGGAATACGGAAAGGTGAACCATTGTCCCCAAGCATCTTTATTCTCATGCAAGGTACTCTCAGTAGGCTGATCAATAAGGGTATGTCCAATGGGGAAATCCTACCGTTTCGTAGGAAGTTTAGGCTCTATTTTACATTTCACTTGATGTTTTCCAATGATATAATTATTTTCATCAACACGGGGAAGATTTATATCTATGGAATTAATAAAATCCTAGAGTAATATTCCCATTAGTGGTCTAGATAATCAGTAGGGAGAATAGAAACTTCTATGTTTCTGATTCATGCAATGGAAGTAGGGTGCTTGATCTGGGTACTAGTTTGAACATGCGGCATGGAGTCTTTCCCATGGAGTATCTAGGTTCCCCTGTTTCTCTTGGAAGACTCTGTAATAGGGAATTTGAAAAGGTGGTGAACAATATTATGGGTCAAATTATTAATTGTAGAAATCACTTCTTATCCTTTAGTGGATGTATTCATCTTATCAATAGTGTTCTTTCGGCAATCCTAGTGCCTTCTCTTTCTTCCTATAGAGTTCTGAAGTGTATCATAAGGTCCATTGATAGGCTCCTCACACGTTTTATCTGGGAAGTGAAATCTAAGGGTAAGAGACATTGGGTCTCATGGGGGAAGATGGAGAGTCCCATTCGTGAGGGAGGGATCGGTGTTAAAAGTTTGGCAGTCACAATTCATTCCTTGCATGTGAGGATCGCATGGGAAATTAACTAGGAACGTACACTATGGGGGAAGCTTATGTCCCAAAATCATTGAAATAGTTTTGCATCTCCTTTAGCAAATAGGTCGACCTTGTGGTTCTCTTTGTGTAACATCATCTCAAACATCCTTCCACACATGTAATGGATCATTGGTGAAGGCATTATCCTCTTATAGTTTCATAACTGGTCAGGCAACACGCTCGCTTATCTAGGGTCTCCAGCTCCGATGATCTCCTTCAAGGAATCGATCAAACATCCAATGTTTTTTAGATCAGTTTTGAATGTGTCTTAGTAGAAAGTGTTCAACTCCATTTTCATTACCTCAGAGCAGGACAGGTGCATTTTCACTCCTTCTATATCAGGGAAATTTAACTCAAAATACTATTAAAGGATGAACAACTCTCAAGGAAAATATAATAGCTAGAATAAAATTTTCTAGTGCAAAAAATTCCCTAATAAACTTAACTTTCTTACCTGGAGAATTCCGAACAATGCTTTTCTTTTTGATATCAACGTCAAATGCCTCGGCATTAGCATGGATTCTTATTTCCTCTGTTTTAGGGAAAAAAATGATGATACCAAGATTCATATATTATTTGAAGGGTATTGGGCTCTCATGGTATGGAGTACCTTTGGGGAGTTTATGGGATACTCACCCCAAGCGGCCAGTAATGACATATTCCTAGAGCGATGGTTTCAGGGGTCTGAGGGTTCAGAGGTGGAAAAATTGGTGTGTTCCTTATTCTTCAATGTAGGATGTTGGTGCTTATGGAAAGCTAGTAAACAAGCCAGGTTCGAGGGTTTTACTTACACTGGTTGGTCCATAGTGGAAAGATATTTTTTCATGTTGGTTGATCTGATTTTCCATTCTGTTAACTGTTAGGAGGCACCTTCACTTTGTTTGTTGTGTGTTCCTCTGGTTGTGGTCCACCACATCACCTCCAAGGGGTGATGGATTCAGTGGGTTCCTCCTGAGGATGGCCTAAATCACAACACAGATGGTTCATGTGTCCTGGGTGACATGCGCATAGTTGGGGTGGTTCAAGATGCTGGAGGGAGTGTAGTCATGGCGTTCACAGCTCACTTCATGAGTGGCAGTTCTATTTAGGCAGAGGCCATAGATGTTATCTCAGTTTTGTCCATCTGTAGACAAAGGGACATTCATATTTCCTAGGTGAAGATAAATTCTATGATTATCCATGATGCATTTCTTGGTAAATGCTTTATCTCTTGGTTAGTCTCTTACGTCATTAGGCAATGCAAGGCCCTTCTGAGAAACAAAATTAGGGTCACCCACACCTGGCGGGAGAGGAACAAAGTGGCGGACTACTCTGCCTCCCTAGCGGACCCTAGTACCCTATTAAATTTCCTTTTTTATGCTTCCTTACTTAAACCTGAGGGGGTGAACTTGATTCGGTCTGATGCCCTTGGTATGCACTACTTTTGGCCTCCATAGGTCTTGATTGTTTTCTTTCCTTGTAGATCTCCTTTTCAATAATAAAAATTATAATGTTGATGATGAACGGTTTTCTAAGAATGGGAATCTATATTTGTATGATAAGTATTACAGAAACACAACTCTGAATCCATAGCTTACTAAATAATTCTCTATACCATCGAGGTAAACCATGGATCCTAATCAAATACAATAGAATATAGTACTCTAGATTATATTACCACTTAATTAATGTATATTTTTTAAATATTGTCAAGATATAAATATTCTTTGATATAATTTAAGCATGCTAACATCGTAAGGTGGTCGATTAAAACCTAAATAGCATTATGGCCTTTACATATTCTAGGGAGTCCAATGAAAAAATCTATGGTGATGTTTTTTCATTTCCATTATAGTATGGGTAATGTTAGTAGCACCCTCTTATAATTTTATATATTATAATTAACTTTATGATTGACCGAGCACTATGATACATACTCTACAATATCTATTTTAATGTTTTCCCACCAGAAATACTCTTTCGGATCTCTATACATCTTCGTACTTCTGGGATGAATAAAGAATGATGAATTATGATCTTCATCCAATATATCCTTCTTAAAATCTAGTTTGGATGGGACACATACATAGTTTTTTAACCATATTATTCCATCACAATAAAGGTTGAACTCAAGAACATTTCTCACCTTCTTTTGAAACTATATATATCTTTTTTATACTTCTTTAATCATCACTTGGATAGATGGTTGAACACTCCTTTGAGCAAGATAATATTTCTCCCCTTACTTAAATATTTAAAAATCCATCCTTTACAAATCTAGAAATACTTGATCTTTGTGATCCTCATCATAGGTAAGATAGCATGATCTTTTTGACTCATAACATCAACCACAGTGTTCTCTTTACCATGGTGGTAATGTTTTAAGCAACCATAATCTTTAATTTAATATAACCATATTCTTTGGAACATATTTAATTATTTATGAATGAATATATAATTTAACCTTTAATGATTGGTATATATGTTACACCTTTCTCCATAAAGATAATTCCTCTATATATTTAATGAAAAACTTTCCACAGTTAACCCTAAATAATTATTTGGGTAATTTTCCTCATGAATATTAAATTTTCATAATGCATAATCTATCACGATATCATTTTTAATGAACAATTATACCATTCCCTTATTTAATACATCACTATAGATCACAAACTATTCTTAATTTTAGGAAAATGTGAGTACAGGTGCACTGAACAACCTTCTTTTCAATTCCTTGAAATTTATTTGCATTCATCTATCCAAAGGAACTTGGCTCATTTTTTGAGTTAACTTAGGGAGTGGATTAGATATTCATGAGAAATTTTCCAAAATACATCGATAATATCTATCCAAATCAAGAAAAATATGGATCTCAATCACAGTGGTTGGTCTTTTCTAATGTTTAATAACTTCCATAATTGATGGATCCACCAATATACCCTCTCTTGAGATTATATAACCCAAAAATGAAACTTATTATAGCCAAAATTTACACTTGGTAAATTTTTCAAACATATTATCCTTTCTTAGGTTCTTCTATATAGTTATTAAGTGATCTTCGTGATTTTACTTACTTTTGGAATATATAAAAATATAATATACAAAGACTACAACAAAATAATCAAGGTAATCTCTAAATAATTTTTTTCATTAAATACATTAAGATAATCGGATCATTAATAGGACTAAATGGAATTACTATAACCTCATACTGTTTATACCTCATAGGGAAAGTTGTCTTGGGTATGACATCACTTTTAAATCTCAACTGATAGTATCTAGATAAAAGATAAATCTTGGAAAAATATTGAGCTCCGTATAATTGATCAAAAAAATTATCAATAAGGTAAAGAGGATAATTATTCTTGATTTTGATCTTAGTAAGTTCTTGATAATCAATACAGAGTCACATTGATCTATATTTCTTCTTAATAAAAATAACAGGTGCACCCCATGGTGATGCACTTGTATGGATGAATCCATTTTCAAGATTCTCCTAGAGTTGCTTCTTAAATTCCTACAACTCAATTGGGTATATATTATATAGATTGTTTGAAATATATGTAGCACAATTTATGATTTATATTGAAAACTCAAATTCATGATTTATAGGAAGACTAATAAACTCTTCATAAAATACATCAACTAAATCCCATACAATAAGAATATTTTTATGTTCATTTTCTCCCTAACCATATGAGATAAATACCCCATTTGAATAGGAATCAAGATCCATAAAATAGATTTAATTTTCATTAAAAGTTAATATTTATCATCTCACTGATAGAAGATCATATGTTGGTTCATAATATCAAATGTGACTTTCCTTCTGTGGTAATTTATGTCGGATTTATATAAAAAAATAAATCTAAGTCTAAGGTAACATAAAATTAAACTATAGGGAGAATAATGATATTTTAAAGAAACACATTCCCATAAAATTTAATTTGATAAGAATCATAGATTTGATATCTGATTTTCATACCATTATGATTTTTCACTTATAATCTAATATCTAATTATTTAGGATATTAATTAAAATTCCTTAACACTTTTCCTCATATATAAGAATTAATATAACTAAGCTCAAATTGGGTACTTCACTATTCAAAAATACCACCACAACTTCATTTCTCTATCTTTAATACCTTCATAAAACCAAAATGGTTTTCATGACCATCAAACATCATTAATTAGAGTGATAAATCATATAATCAAGAAAATTATTTATAGGATGTCTAAATTTTAACACAGTATTTTCAATATATTACACCATAGGTTTAACCAAGGTCATTTATGGTCATCAACTATTAAAATAATTCATAATGGTTTGAAAATAAAATGTGAAATAACCCAAGAATATCCCCTAGGAGTTTCAAACTAGGTGTTCATTAAGGGAACACTCACCATGCACCAAAATGATGGTCGAGATATACTCGACCAACTCTTTTTAGTGTTATTACCTGTAGATGTATCTATACCAAAAACCATGTCCACTAATAGTATCCATAAAGGGGTTTTTTGAAAGAAAAAACACAATATTTTATTTAACATAACTTAGGACATTATCATATATATAGGATTTTCCTAAGGGTTCTCACTAAATTTTTCTCATATTAGTTTCCAAAGGTAACTAAAGCTTTATATGATACTAAATATAGTGACCCATAATTTTCATACATAAATATTACATCTTATTATATTAATATTAAAATATAAAACAATATGGACCATACTATAATCATATAGGTTTAGTGTCTTTGGGAACATAGATACATAAACAACTTTTTCATAAGATATCTACATCATCTCATACTAAGCTCTTCAAAACTAGTACCCCTTATAGATATTTCATACTTAAAACCTTTCTTTATAACTTGGGGAAGGAAACATAAGAATGGGTGAGCATAGATACTTTTTAATGGTAAAAAGGGTAGATGTAAATGATTTCTTAAGAATAACATGAGCATAAGGGTTTGATAACATGATATTAACATTTGAAAACTATACCTAGTATATCATAGATAAAAATATTGAGTCATGACATAAATCATGAAAAGTCATAAGACATGAATAATACAGGAAGAAAATAACATGAACTATTAGATAATAACATTGGAATAATACATAAGTTTGTGGCATACACATAATCATAGAAAATAATTTCCTTAGTCAAGGCTCACATCAAGAATATCATAGTGTATTGGGTTTACTCCCCATTAAAGTCCTTATTTTCTCATAATATATCCATATTTACCCAATTAATTAATGGGATATATAATTCTAGGTCCACTCATCACATAATCATTATAAATTCATATTTTTTACTCAATATCATAAAACATTCCTCATATATCATAACATGTGGAAAAGAAAATAGATTCATAATCATTTCAACAATTCATCATAGTATAACCCACGAAAAATAAATGGATTACATAAACATCTCATCATAAAAATAATTAACTAACTATAGAAATAATAAGGATGGTATCCATGGATCATATCCTTAATAAATAATAAGAAACGTCAAATGATTTTATCATGAATAAAAATTCCTTTAAAATATTAATTGGAATATTTATTGAGGAAAATAACATTTTTATTTTGGAATCACTTATTTAAAATCTAAAGAAATTCCAAAATATTAAGTAAAACATTTTATTTTAAAATAAAATTGAAAAAATGTAAAGTAAGATTCAATGTAATGAGTGGTCATGAAGGAGGGAAATTATGTTCATGTTGTGTATATTAAAATATATATTCCTTTCACATTTTTAGAAAAAAGTAAAAAGTAGATCATTCAGAAAATGAGAAGAAGATTTATTTTTAAAAAATTTATAAAAATAAAAACATAGGTAAAGTGAGTTTAAACAATCATAGGATAATATTAAAAAAATTAAAAATATTTTAAAGAAAACATGGTCATAAAATAAAAATATTACTAATGAAAGAAGAAATAAAATATTTTTTTATTGAAATAATTTGTTCAATCACTTTATGTACCAAAGAGAGGAAAATGGAAATATTAATTTAAAATTAATTTAATAATAATATCATCAGAAAATTCATGGTATTCATTATATATAGGTCATAAAATTTAATCATTAGAAACTTAATCATAAACAATCTCAATTGATAATGAGATTATGGCATAAATTACTTACCAATTTGGTAACTTTGAAACCAAAACCTCTTGAAAGAGAGAAACTTATATGGATATGTAATTCACAAAATTTTTATTAGATTAATCATTAATGACATTAATGGGAAGTATATATACCACATAAAATAAACAAGTGGTGTATCTGACATGTGTCTCATAGAAATAAAAGTGAGATGAAAATCCCTTACCTCAAGTTCGAATTTATTCAAATTTTTTCATAAATCCAATATAATATATTTAAATTTATTATAATTATATTATATAAAGATTTATATACTTATAATATCATATATTTTACACTTATAACATTTTAACACCCATTTATTACTAATTACTTACTAAAATCATTGTTTTCTGGTGTTAACTATTTTATTTTTTATAAAAATTTCGATTTGGTGCTTCCATTCCTTATACTTTGAACAAGGTTACATTATATAAATAAATTTAAACAAAATATAAATATCATATATATTCATTATATATATTTATATTCATTCATAAAATTTAAATATAAAAAATGAATTACATCATACATTGAGTTTTTGGGTCATACATACACATGAACGTTGTTTTTACTTTTCAACAGATCAAAAGAACGAATGGTAAATAATAATTAACCTTTAAATAATAATTATTATATAATATATATCATATATATTCATTAAATTTATCTTTATTACCATTCATACAAAGTGGAAAAAACAAATATCATCACTTTGTGGGGATATTAGTCCTCAAATATACACGAACGACGTTATCATTTTCCAACGGATTGGAAGTTAAGAAGGTAGATATGATATTATAATTACAAAAGAATTATTTTTTCATAAATATAATATATAAACCTTAAAATAATAATAATTACCATTAATAAAATATGGTAATAGAAAATTAATTGTATCGCTATGTCAAGGTTATAGTCCACACGTATGCACGAACGAGACTTTCACTTTACATTTGATGAAAAAGATGGTGAAAAAAGATGTTTATATAATCATAATAAAATTTAATTATATTTAGTAAACTTAATTTATTATTTTATTTTAAATAACTCATATTTATAAGAGGTGGAAGAAGAAATAAATTGAAATAGGTCGAGTAGAATGATTATCTCTTCTTCAGAAAGCCTCCTTTAGATCCCTTCTTAAACACCCTTAAAATGACATTTTAGGAATTACATAACCTATAATTCATGGATAGAAAATATTTTAATATAATTAGGTAGGTTTTGGTAGATATTATGGCTCAAAGTAGTGTAAACAAGAAAAATAAGGGGTGTCCTTTTATTGGTGGGGGAGATGACACACTTGGAATTTCTTAAAACATTAAAATATAATAATTCCATTCTCAAGAAAAATGAGTCTAAATGGCCAAAGATATGAATTTTGGATATTATTAGGCCAATATATGTCCATATAATAGTATTTATATGAGATTAATGCGTAAAATTACCCTTATTTATTGGTTTAACCACCCAGTAAACCAGTTTTAACCTTAACCGTGATAATGAATTTTTACTATTTTTACTATTCATTATGACCTAAAAATAAATTTGAAATTATTATATAATATTAATTAGGATGATTAAAAATATTTAATTCATTTTGTCAAATTTAATTCACAAAATTATCATAATTAAATTTAAAATTAAACTCGCAAAACGCGATAAAAAGCTATTTTCCAAAAAAAATATTAAGTATAAATATTTTTTATACCAAAATACAGCATAAAATTAATTCCAATTACATTAATTAGATTATTAATAATATAAATAAACTAATTTTACTTTTAAATAATTTTTAAACAAAATGAAACCTTTTAAATACATGAAATGAAAATACAGCTTTCAATAAAAATCAGAATTTTCATTATTCATTGAAAAAATCAATCTTTTCAGAAAATTCTCAAAATTTCACTCTATGATAATTTCAAAATGATTGATTAAAAATTAATTTAAAATTTTAAAATAATTTTTTTAAAATGGGAAAATTTAATTATATTATTTTCCCACAAAAAGTAATAAACCATTTTTTGAGGAAAAATGTAGTTTTGTAGCATGTAAAGACTTTAATAAAAATTGAGTTATTATTTATTAATATATTTACTTTATCTAAAACCTTTATAAATAATTTTTAAAATATTTTTATCCTTATTCACTCTTCCAATTTAATTATTAGGTTATAATGGTATATTATATTATGGTTCATTTAGAATCGATATTGTGTGTATCACAAGATATCGAGGAAATTAAATTTATTTAAAGAGAAATATATCATAAAATCCTAGGGTATTACATACTTCATTTGAAGTATTTGACGAATAAAAAATATATATTTATGTATTTAAAATATTAAATGATATAATGTTTATAATTGTTTTATTTTTTTATTGTTAAAAGTGATTAATTCTATATGTTTTAGATATATTTGTATTTTAAATTGAATGTTATATAATATTATGAGGCCCCATATTAACTATTTTTTTATTAGTGGTTTAAACAACCAAAAAATATAAAAAAAAACTTCCTCCAAATCACTACTACCTATAGCTAAGCTGCTACTAAGTATCAGTATGCACTGTTAAACTACCACAAAAAAATATTTCATAGTGGTTATAAGCACATATAATATATGTAGAAATATATAGCTGAGGTAATCTCTATGAAATATTTTCAGGGTAGTTATAATCACTACTAAAAATTAAAATAAAACTAGTATATAAACCTCAGTGCACATTATATTATTAGTTTGGAAACATCCATGAATTATGGATTTTTAGCAATTCTATAGGACTATCGCTAATAAAAAATAATTAATTAATATCATACTAGGTAAACCATGATGATTTATGAAAGTGTAATGGATAAATTAGAGATAGTTTAAATCACTGCATAACTCAAAAAAACACTCCTATAAGACATTTTCATTTTAGTGTGATTTTTAACTATCGCCAATTATGGGTGAGACCTTTTGATGTTCTAAATACTACTTTTAAGAGTAGGTATGACCTATATGAGTATCTTGTGATACTATTTAGATTGATGAATGTGCAAAAAATATTTATAAAAATGATAAATAGAGTCTTCCATATGTATCTAGATTTCTTTATGGTTGTCTTCATTGATAAAATTATGGTATACTCTCAGTTATGGTATGGTCATTCTTATTATGAATGGATCATCTTGAGTACACTAAGGGAGAATCAAATGTATTTAAGGCTCTAAAAGTTTCAGCTCTAGATTAGTGAGTTACACTTAATAGGGAATTTTATATCTAAGGATGGAGTAATAGTAGACCCTAAGAAGGTTGAGGTTGGGTTTCTTGGGAGAGACCCAAGAACGGATTCAATATTCATAGCTTAATAGGCTTGGAAGGTTACTAAAATAGGTTTATATAATATTTCCCAAATTTTGTAGAATAAAGGATGACATTGGTTGAGAATATAGTGAAATTTTTTTGGTCAGATTCACATGAGATAGCTTTTCATGATCTAAGAGGTAGGTTGATGCCTGTGTTGATCTTGACCTTACCTAATTTGTTTAAGAATTATATACTATATTATAATTTGTTAGGAGTCGGTCTTGGAATAGTTTTGATATAGGATGGGCTAGTGGTTATTTATGGTTCCAAGCAGTTGAGGTTGCATGAGTGGAGATACGGGATGCAGGATCATGATATGTCGGTGGTAGTGCATGCTATAAGATATTTGTGTCACTATTTTTTGGGTGAGTGGTTCATGGTATATGTTAACCATAAGATCATGAAGTTCATATTTTCCCAATGTAACCGAAACCATTTATGGAGAAGGTGTTTATAATACCTTTAGTATTTTTATTTTGAAAGGGCATACACACCTAAGAAAGGGAATGTTGTGGAATATGTGTTCAGTATAAAAGGTTCATGCATGGATAGTGCATGTGGATAGTAGCGAGTGATAAGTGATGAGCCTCTTTTCTAAGATACACCTTGATTTTCAATATTATTAGGGAATATTGACCCTTTAATCCTTGATTTTTATATCATCACTCCTTGAGATAGTAAAGTAGAGTCATCTATCTAACTTAGATTATCTAGTGATGAGTGTAAATATTTATAGTGGGTATTCCCCACCTAATTTGTCCCTAAATACTGATGATGTATGAGGTCATATGGTAGTACCTATGATCATGTGTGTAGAGCTAATACAAAATTCATATTCCTCAAGATAGGTTATTCACCTGGGGATTTTCAAGATGAATCGTGACATCTTGAGGTAATATTGGTGCCCTAATATGAACAGGTATATAGAGGGGTACCTTTCATGATGCCTCACCTATTATCATTTTTAGTTCTAAAATCATTTATTCATAAGTCTTCTTCAATAATTACCCATTCCTAAGTTGAAATAAGATGATGTGATGATGGATTTCATGATGGGGTTGATAATGTTGACTCATCACAGTAAAGCGGTGTGGATTATTTTTGACCATTTGATGAAGGTTAAACATTTAATACTAATCTGGGATACCTATTCCATTGATGAGTTGGGTAAATTATAGGTCTAGGAAATAGTTCAGATTTATGGGGTGACTAGGAGAATTATTTTTGATCAAGATTAAAATTTTAATCCATTATTCTGGAAAGGGTCGCAGAGGCTCTTGATACATAGGTACATTCCACCACTACTTACAATCCTCATAGATAATAGCAGTCTAAGAATACCATATCAATGTTGGGGGACATGTTGTGATAATGTGTCCTTGGTTTTGGTTGTTTGTGGGAAAATCATATTGTTCTTATAAAGTTTATCTATAATAATAGTTACCAAGAATCAATTAAAATGGTTCTATTTTAGTCCTTCTATGACATATTATACTGGTCACCACTATGCTAGCTAGAGGTTGGAGAGTCTTATGTTTTCATGTAGAGTCTCATGTAAGAGATTTTTGACCATATTTTTTTTATCAAGAAGTGGTTTGAGACCACTCAGAGTAGAGTGAGATCTTATGCTAGATGGAGAAACCATACGCTAGAGTTTGAGGTGGGTGCTCTAGTATTCTTAAGGGTGTATTATCTTTTGGTATACAGCCATATTCAGATTTAGAAAAAAAATCAATTCCTAAGTTTATAGGGTCATTTAAGGTTATTAAGAGGATTAGTATCATGGTGTATCAATTATCACTTCCTAGGAGATATAGTTTTATTCATGATGTATTTCATGAATTTTCACTTTGTAGATACCATACTAACCCTTCTCATTTGATCAGCATCAATGATTTTGAGCAAGATCTCGATGTGTCATTTGAGGAATGACTAGTCTATATCATAGATCAGAGAAATAAGATTATTTTTAGGACAATGGTCCCTCTAGTACATATGTAATGGTAGAATATGAATATCTAGTAGAATTGGTAGAAAAATTCTAATATATGGACACAGTGGTTGGATTTGTTCAATAGAGAGGATTGAAAATTCATATCAAGGATGAGATTTTATATGGTGGGAAGGTTATAACACCCTTCATATTATAATTTATTAATTTGATTTAATTTTTCACTAAAATTCAGATGTTTTAATGGTTCTTGAGTGTTTGAGGTTTTGGAGAGGGCTTGAGGGTCGGTTTTAATAATTTATATTTGGTTAGGGGGTTTTCTCTTTATAAAAAACTCTCTCAGTAACCTATTTTCTGGTTTTAGGTACCCTATGGTACCCCAGGTGGGGGTACTTTTGTGAGGGACACCAGATGGTTGGTTCCCCTATAATGGATACCTGATGGAGGTTAAGTGGGTACCTGGAGGGAATCTGGAGTTTTTAAAAAATAAATTAAATTAGTTAAATATTAAAAATTTATAACTTAGTGACCCCCCCCCCTAATTTTGTTCACTCCATACACATTCTATCCCTTTTTGTCTCTACTTCTCTCCTTTAAATTAATGAAGCTATTCCAATATGGATGGATTCAACAGTCAATCATCTTATAGGATCCTCATAGGTGATTCTACTAATTTTGTGGGTTTTATTATATTTTTTTTATTTTTATCAATTACTAGTGAATTAATTAGTGATATTTAACAAGATTAGATACCCTAAGATGAGGTAGGTGGTTCCTGTCTTTCTGGTGGGTTTTCACAAGATCGACATGAGATATATAAAATATGGGATGCACAAACTATGTGCACAGGCCTTAATTTAAATTTTTTAAATTATTTTCTTGATTATTTATACTGAATGGTATATTTTAGTGCCATTTGTTTTCCTGGGATAGTTTTTTATCAATACCATAGTCACCTATGAGCTTCCAACTTTTGTGATGTGTTGTAGAATTGAGACTTGGATCCCATGAAGGGTGTTTATACTTATGTTATAACCTTAATATCCTCATGGGGTGTCCTATACCATTTATTTATGGGGAATAGCATTATAACACAATAGGATAGGGTTGATCTATCATAGGCATGTGACCTTCAGTGGGTCAGTAGAATGAGATTATGACCCTTTATGTATTAAATAATTGTGAATGTTATCTGTTGGTTATAAGTGATGAATAATTAATTATAATGGATAATTAGTGTTATATCATCCACACCTGATATGTTGTTGGTATCGCATTTACTCCATTAGATGGTTTAGTGATACATCTTCCACCTCAATTGGAATTTGTGGTATTTAATTTGCTTGAGTTTTTTTTAGTGATAAATTTTTTACCACGTGGTTGATTTATTGTTGGTACCTCATCCTACTAGAGCTGGTGAGTGGTGGTACATCATCTACCCTTGTTATATTGGTTGTGCATCATCCACATAGAAATTTATACTAGTGGTATATATACCCTGAGCTAATTTTTGTGGTAACTCATCCATCTAGGGATTGATTACAACGGTGAATCGTCCACCTAAAGTTGATTATAGTTTGTACATATTCCACCCAACTAGTCAGTATTGGTGGTTCCTCATCCACAATGGAAATTAATGTTGATGGTGTGTTTTCTATCATGGAGTGTTGTGTTAGTGATTCATCATCCACCTAAGATGTGTATTGATGGTATAGAAAACATGTGAGCATGAATAGTGGTGTTATATCACCCACCTAGAGCAGTGATACCTCATTCACCAGGGGTTGCCTCATTATCCCTAGATATTAGATAGGTTATAGACTATTCACCAGATTGGTTTTAATGGTGATGCACAATTCACTAAGTAGTACTTGATGGTGATTTCTCATTAACCTTGGTTATGTGATGAATCGTGATATATCATTCATCCTTGTGGTATGTTCTAACCTTGGGTTTATCATAGTATGGTCACAATTCATTTAGTATTTGATCATTCCATGATTTGAAGAGTTATTTATTTACTTATTTATTAGAATTTTATATTGATCGTGAACTTGTATTTACTGGACTTTTTAAAGAAACTATTGGTGGTTGATTACTGATTTTTACTCAAACCTTACTCAAGGGCCTTAGTACCCAATTAGAATTCATGGTTTTTGATATAAGTGGGGTAAAGGGCCCTCTGTTATATGGTATAACTAGGAGTTGGATTTTGGAGATGGCATTGGAACTAGATTCAGAACCAGTTTTGGTGGAGATGTCATTTATTTTTTTTATTTTGGACCCAATTGTATATGATCTACCCATAATATATACTTTTATTACTTTTATTACATATACGATAATATAATAGTCATTTATTACTTATTTTTAAATAGCACTTAATTGTCATGTATGTCCTTAAGTTATTTCTATATGGTGATGACTACTTCTTGATATTACTTCCACTATGATTTTTTATAGTCTTTAATAGAGATGGTATAGTCACTCCAAGATATATATAGGCCATCACCACTATTAAGTAGACTTTATAATATGAGGAGGTGCACTTAATTTATATAGAAACATGGTTCATTCATGGAGGAGGGGAACTGGTTTGAGGAAATTACATGTCTCTCTGTACACTAAAGGCTTTCGACTAGCTGTGAGGGTCAAATAAACCATGTAGGGAGACTATATCCTCTAGTATTATCATAAATAAAAACTAATAACAAAAAAAATCACAATAATAATTACATAAAATTAAATAATATGGAATTAAAATGGAAAGAACATTATAAAAATAACATATCCATGCTATATCAAAATCTCTATGCATGTCATATAGTCATACATCTCAATTGAAAAATCTAATGGGACGATCAAAAATAGTATAGGATAAACTAAAAATAAAATACATGGAGATCCAACCACTATCCCCAACTTTACCTTAGACCTATCTCCAAACCCCACTAAACTCCACTAGCTTCTCTTCCAGAAGTTGGTACATTTCCCAAGCCTACATTCCAACCATAATATCTACACATTCACTAAAGTTTCTATGTACAGTGTGATCAAAAAACTAAGTAGAAAACCATTAATTTTTTCCCTAATAAAAACCTTTATGTATATATTTACATTAATTTACTGTATTAAAATTCACAACGTCACATGAAAACACTTTTATAACTATTAAAATCCTCCTTTATGGTTGACTTATACCTACTTTTCAAGTGTTAGAATGGGAAAAAGACTCCCATGGTCAAAACACAACATGATTATATACAATGTATCACCACTCGTTCCAATAATAAAGGTGAAAAAACTAACACCAAAGGTTCTTTTAAGGTGAATGAGGCATCACTATTACATCACATAAAGCAAATAATATAATGAAAAATCATAATTATAACATCATGGACTGGATCACTCAATCAATAACCGGATCATAGTTCTACATGACCTCAAACACGACTCCCCATACACCAAAGCCTATCAAATAGTAGTTAGGTTCTAAAAATACCCATGGGGATACTATAACCTATATTACCATCCAAATAATAATGGATAAACAACATAAACATTCAATATAATAAAAACATCAAATTAGATTAATAAAATGTAGTATAAGGATAACAATGGAAAATAAAATCACCATGTTATAATAGAATGAGCTATCTAAAAGTCACATGATCTAGGTAGACACAAATAATATCTCTCATGGGTAGATCATATATAACCCAATCCAACATAAAAAAATAAGGTTGAAAAAAACTGGTCTTGAGTTACAATATCATATCATCTTTTTGCTCCGACTAAGATATCCAGTTCAACCAACCAACATTAATCCTCTACCCTACTTTTACCTGTGATCATAAGGTATTCTCAGGTATCAAAGTGGAAGGTTTTCCCAATAAGAGTTTGATTACAACTCAATAATCCATCACTAATAGTGTCCCTAATATATCTATTATATATAGTGCATGAAAAATTTGATATTCTCATAATAAATAAATAAAAAAACTACAAACATGATACCTATCTTGAGCATTGTTTCTTCACAAGCCACCTGAGAGTGGCCATACCTACTTTGGTCGATGTTGTAGTGTCTCTATACATACCATAATAATATAAACTATACATAACAACCTAATCCATATGACATAGTATCTCATCTCAAAAATACAACAACCATCATCCAAGAAGGTATCATGTCCAACCCAAATAATAAAGTCCTCATGAGGCATCATATTCAACACGCCAGATTATCCCACATATCACACCCAAAATATCACATAAAACTCCATCACTAGTCATAATTTCATACAAAATAGATCACAAATAATCAAATCCCATCCACAATTGGAATGTCATCTAACCCTTGTTATGATCTTTCCATGGTCGTCCTAACATCAAACCTGCAGCATGGTTTATCTCATAATAACATGAAAGTTCATAGTTTGTATGATCTCCCATCTTATATCATAATTTTCACATGTTTGGTACTTCACATAACCCACATCATAATCTATTTAATATCATCACATTTCTCCATGATTGGAATGATCACCTAACCTGTTATAATTATCTCATCCCATCACATCCTATTTTCATATGGTTGGAATTCTCGCCTAACCCACCATTACATATCATGATCATGGTTGGAAAGAGAACCCAAATTGTTACATCATAATCCATATCCATTTATAATAATAATAATTAACATTCAAATAATATAAATAAGTTCTTACTTGTTGGCCCTAGAGAATGTAAATGCCCTAAAGCGGTGAAACAAGGAATGTTGAGTTCTTCCGATGTACCTCACCAATGATCTTTTTCTATTATTAGTAGGAACACTTCTCTCCATCACAATCGATATAAAGATATAATGAAAATAAAATAGATTCACAATAAATTTTTACTTGGTAAACCTATACTAGGCTAATCCAAGGAGTATACAATGGTGATGTGTGTGTATACCAAAATCACTAAGTGCACTGCTTATTCACAATGTTTTGAGTGGACTCACTACCCCATGGTTTACAAATATTTAAATTGAGAATTCATTGCTCTCATAAATAAAGTGTAATCATTGTTACATTATAAGATTCCATTTATGTGATCAATAAAATTTGGATACCCCACAACTAGTGTTCCATGAATCTCTTATTTCATTCAAAATAATGAACTCTAATTTACCCCAAATATTCTACGAAATTACCTCCAGGTTTGTGTAACCCTCCTTGTAAATAAATTTTGTTTTTATAAAACATATTTCACAAAATTGGTTCATGTAATGTAACTTCCTTTCTATAAACAACTAATGGTCATGTACGATGACTTTACACAGGAAATATGTTCTCATAAGTCTTATATGAAAATAGATCACTTGAATCTCTTCTAATTATTCCTTCTTTTTCACATGTTTTAATAAAGGTATTAGCATCCTATTTATAGGAATAACTAATCTATATATGAAACCTTCCTATATGAAACTCCTCTCTATGTGATGCCTACATGTCATTAACGGTGTGAAACTCCCTTTCATGATCCCATCTACTTGACTTGTGAAAAAATCCATCTTTTGATCCAAAAATCTGTTCAATCCTCTCTAAAAAATCAAACATCTTCAGAGAATTTACTTCATGAATACCCCCATGGTTTTCTCTACTATTTAACTTTTTTAGTATTATTTTTCAATAAGAAAAATCTAAAAAAAAATCTAAAAATTCACCTTGAGGGATTTTTTACAATAAACTCCCCCTTTTGGATTGTCGACAATACTTCAAACACTACAACCATCGTAATAACAAATCTTGTGCACTTTCAACTTCAAAAAAATACACTCTACAACTCAAGATAATTATCAAAGAACCAATAAAAATGTACTTTAATACCACATGAGTCAATATCGATGTGATAAAAAAGGGTAACATTCAAATATTATCAATGAATCATTTTATTCAACTCACAATCAATACTTGATGTTTAAAAACCATGATATCCATAACCATTATAGCCAAAACATCACTTATCCCTTTTCATCCCCCCTAATTTAACATGGATGATATTACCCTTTTAAAAAAAATTACTCACATCATTTAGAAAGTTTAAGGAATCTCTCTCTTCTTCATGAACAATATATATCCACTTTTTACATGAACCGGACCACTACTGCCCACCTAGTTAGAGGTAAACTGAGAGTACCACATCAAGCACACCTCCAATGGGCTAGGGGTTAGTAACTAGCATCTGATAGACATACCAAACAAATGGGATACCTTATCTCAATATACCTGTACACACACACTCATATCCCTATACACACCGTAGTAATGCAGAAGTAAAAATCATAATAAGGAATGAATGAAAACCCAATAATATCCCACAATATATAATGAAAAAACATAACCAAATTAAACAGGGTAAAGTATAGGCCCAACAACTAGAAAGTAGGTCCAACCTATGAACTAGTGAGTATACCATCCCAACACACAACGAACAATTAGACCATAGTTCTTCTACAATAGATGTTGAGAACCACTATACACCACCTACATCAGGTCCACCTAGATATTTTTCAAACATCCAATTGTATGTATAAGGAATGACATGTGTAGAAATATCCCATGAAATGGTGAGTATATACATATATAGTATGACTCCCTAAAATCACTAAGAAGTAAATCACCAAAATAGAGTTAGTTCTAAACCAAAAAATAGAAGGTAGAGAGGAGAGAACCCAAATATCCTCATGGAAAGATAAAATTCATCCAGTGTGGTCTCAAACTTCACATCCAATCAAACAATCAACATTATTTAAGTGGATCCTCAAAGTTATAATATCGAGAAAGATGTCCATGATAACTCTTAGGAAAAAATATAAGGTAAGAATCACTTCATTATAAGACACTCATATGAGGTAATTCAACTCATAAATAAGGGATCATTCCCTAGGCATAGGGGGATACCTGACCCCATTGGAGTTTAACTCACAGATAGAGGACCATACCCTAGACTATAGAGGATATCTGACTCTATATATAAAATCATGTAGGTAGGTATCACACATTTGAATGATGTTAATGGGATACCTAACCCAACCTAGAGAGAAAGAAATAGAGGATCATGACCCTAGGACCCAAAGGGGGATACCAGACTTTATTCATGATTGACCCATAGATATGGTATTACACATCCTGAGTTGTAAGGTGGGATTCCTGACCTTATATTTGGGGATTGGAGACTCTACTACCCCATCCCACATGAAAACCTTCTCCTAGAGACCACTAAAATGTTCTAAAACATGAAAAAGTAAAGTACATGACATGTCCAAGGGGGTATATGGTGTTTAACTTCAATTCAAAAACCTGATCATATATAGATTCCCAACAAGAAGTAAAAAAAGAATAATTATATAGTGTGTGAAATGATATATATTTTGTGTGGGTTAGGGTTCTACACTCAATGTATTACTCACTACCCAATTCATGTTTTGTCAGGGGTGCATGGGGTGTAGCCTAGGAACACATGGTGTGTTAGCCACTCTAACTCCCTAAGCATGTACCTCTTATATATGTTGAGTTATCCATTTAGGGTCACATGATGTGTGGATCGGGTGACATGGTCATGTGATATTTAACTCCAATTAAAACCCTAGTGCCACACAGTGTGTGTTATTATGATTAATACACCATGTAATTATGAAATTTCAAAACATCTTACTTCTCCCATAAGCTTCACTATAGCCATTTTTTCTTTACAGATATCATCAAAAAACCCATAACCCGCATTGATCGAGATCAATTCCATACTATAAACTATATTATAGCAACCATTCATTGGAAAATTGAATCATCCTCACCCTTTTATGTTTTCCACACATCCTAACTTGTGAAACTATTTTCACCCTTTCTTCCTTGAATTATTTTCCCTTTTAATGATCCTCGACTAGTTTATAATCCCTTATTTTGAACTTATAAAAAATCCATAGAATTGATAATCGAATGCATGATGAATTGGTCCTTAGAAAAGTGTTGAACCACTGGAAAACCCGAACACTAGTGATGAATGCATGAAGAATGGAGGGAGAAATCCATAAACCATAAAATTGGGAAGCAATGATGACCATGTGAGATCACCCATCATCTACAATTGAGAAATCCAAAGAAATAGATAAAAATATCTAGTTTGGGGATCTAATATTCCTAAATCATAATTTCAAATAAATATAAATTAACAAGGATTGTATAATGTCAATTATGAATTGAATTATTATAATAATTAATCTATAATCACAATGATATCCAAATATTGATAAAACTAAGAAACAAAATCCTTATCTCATAATTTGACCAATTGATGATGAAGAAGTATCTTGTGTTGGTGTTTACTAATACATAGTATATCTTGATGTATTCATGATCTATCCTTGATTCTAATATCATCCACCAATGTCTCTATCATGGGAATCTCTCTCTCTCTCTCCCTCCCATATTCCCACTCTCTCAATTATCTAGTTTTATGTAGCTAAACCTAGAGAATCGCATAATAGATTTTTAAATAGATGGGAATTAGGTTATGGGTGAATTAAGATTAATACAATTTTATTATTTGATTAACTATTTTTAATCATCCCATGGCTCTATAACATCATAGGACCCAATAAGAATGATACTTATATCATTCCTGGTGTAAACCCCATGTTTCAAATACAATAGATATCATGTTTTTCCTATTTGAAAATATATTTGGGAATAAACCCATTATTACCAAAATTATACATGCATGTGAGTTAATATATTTAATATTTTTAATATATCAATATCAAGGTTAAATGATGACTGAAACTCCATGTCAACTATGTGAATATATCTAAAAATATTATTTAAAATAATCAATGGTTCTAATCACAAAAATCAAAGATAGTACATTCTCCCCACCTTTAAGTATTTTCTTATTGAAAATAAGGACCTCCTCAAATAGGTGAGGGTATTAGCTCAAATCTAATACTCTCACTCTCATGATTTATCCTAAAGGTTATATTTATGATAGAGGACATCCATAACGGGAGTAATATACCTATAAATGATCTTCTCTTATTGATCCTTGATCACTATATGGTTATTTGAAAAGGTTTCTCCATTTTCAATGTTTATCTCAAATTGTTAATTATGTGTGATGGATCATACACATATCTCCTCAGTTATGAAGCATGGAAGGCTTCATGAACTTGATCAAACCATGAAGGTAGAAACATGTAGTATACAACCTCTATAATTTATCATAGGATTTAAAATAGACCGATGAACCTCAAACATATCTTTCCACCACATCCAAATATCCACAAACTACACCAAGGTGAGACCTTCAGGAACACATGGTCTCTATTTTAAAACTCTAAAGGCCTAAATCATTGGTATTTATATGAATTTTTATATCTTTGGGTTATCCTCATCCCCTCCTGGATGATTCTACCTTTCTATATCATTGCTCTCACTAACTTCAGGCCCATAAGTGATGATTCTCCTCACTTTGACCAGCACAATAGTGACCTATATGGTCTCCCATATAGTACCTATAAAGGTTTAACACCAACATTAAAGTGATATTTGTTATTTTATAAAATCTCTAGTAAGTTTAGGTGATCCTACCAACTCTTTAAAAATTCCAATATGAAAGCATGTAGCTTTTCCTACAAGATCTGAATGGTCCACTCAGTTTGTCCATCTATCTGGGGGTGGAACACTATTCACATCTGAAACTGGGTCCCAAAAGCCTCCTACAAATATATTTACAACCAATATGTGAAATGAGAATCACAATATGAAATAATTATCAAGGGAACACCATGAAATTAGGTGATATCATGCATGTAAAAGCATCGCAATATTTCCACCAAACTCACCTCTCTGGTAGTGAGTAAGTGGGGTGACTTAGTGAATTAATATATGATCATATAGATAACTTATTAACCACTAAAAATCAATTGAAATTTCATCATGAAATCTATAGATAAACCATCCCACTTCTGTTATGGTACCTCAAGGGGATAGGCCAAACCTGTTAGAATCTAATGCTAGGCCTTCACATATTAATAGGTGAGGCATCAAGAGATAAACTCTGTAACACTATTCTTCATATCTGACCACTAAAACTATAATTAAATATTTTAATAAATATTTCCACTATAAAATATACCACAAAGGCAGATGTATGGAACTATCTTAGTACCTCTTCTTAAAGCATGACTGGAACCACAATCTATCCTTGTAAGAGAATAATTTTCTCCCCACATTCATAGAATCCATTGGGAGCATATCCTATGAATATCTAGTCATGAAAGACCTCACAATAAATATCTCTAAGATATGTTTCCCTCATGTGTTGTAGAAGTGTAGGGGTAAAAACCATCAATCAGATGTATATTTCTCCTCCCTCTTCAACCAAGGATAGCTACAATAAAGACAACTACTCTAATGTGTCATCTAGAAACAAGAAATGAGATTTCCTACTGAGATAATATTATACCATATTCCATTTCCTTGTAATATAGACTATCTTAAATTCTTAATTATTTAGAAACTCTATCCACAACTCCAATTTTTCATCTAGAAATTATAAATGATATGTCTTACTAAGAGAATCTTCCACCATATTACCTTTCCCTAGAGTATAAATTATCTTAAAGTAAAATTTCTATAGAAACTCAGATCATTGCCTATATCTCAAGTTGATATATATTTGATTTAAGATAAATTTGATACTATTATGGTTAGAATAAATGATGAACCACTCATTAAGAAGGAAGTTATTCCAATTCTTTATAGAAAACATCACAGTAGATAGCTCCAAATCATGGGTTATGTAGTTCTATTCTTAGGTTCTCAGTTATTGAGATTCATAAGCAATCATGACCTAAATCTGCATAAAAAAATTAATAAGGGGTCTAGAGGCATCATAGAACACCATATACTCAACTCCCTCCTCTAGAAATCTCAATACCTGAGAACTTTTAAACCTCTATTGTAACTCCTCAAAGTCCTTCTAATATTTTGCCAATAAGAAAATTGGTTTTCCATTCTAAGCCCAAGTATTCAAGGGAGTTATAATCCTTGAGAAATATAGAATAAATCTCCATAAATAACTATCCAACTAAAGGAAAGTCTAAAAATACATTATTCTCTTAGGTTTCTCCCATGAAATCACTACCTAGATCTTTATAGGATCCATAAACACTCCCTCCTCTAAGATAAAATGTCCTAAAGTGTGGAAATCTCTAATCCAAAACTAACACTTTAAGGGTTTATTAAATAGATGATTCTCTCAAAGTACATCCATGGAAATCCTCAAATTATCAACATGATCATACTCTAATGCCGAGTAAATAATATTTTTTAAAAAAATACCACAAAAAATCAGTCTAAGAAAGATTGGAAGATCTAGTTCATAAGTCCCGTAAACACTACTGGGGAATTATCCATTCTAAATGTAATCACTAGGTATTCATAATGATCATAGAAAAAACAAAATTTCTTCTTAGGTATGTCCTCCTCATGAATTCATAGCTAGTGATAACCTAACCTAAGATCGATCTTTGAAAACATTCTTCCCCATAAACTAATCAAAGTAATTATTGATTCTCAAAAATTGATACTTATTCTTAGTGGATACAAAGTTCAGAGAATGATAATCTATACACAACTTCAATCTTTCATCCACCTTTTTAGTGAATAATATCATAACTACCCAGGGGGGACACACCAGGTCAAATAAATTATTTCTAATGGTGGACCTTCAACTACAACCTTAGCTATCAAATATTAGTGGGTCCATATAATATGCTACTAAAGATATTATATTTATCTCTATGTGAAAGTCAAAATAGAAGTCAACTACCCAATGAGAAGGTAAACTATGTACTTTATCAAGGAATGAATTCAATTACTCCTCTAATACTACAGGGAACCAAACATCCATAGATTCCAATGCACAAAGATTAAATCAATCCAACTGATGAGAAATCATTTGTAATAACCTATACATAAGCATTTTCTTCCCAAATTATAACTCCTTATTGCTGGTGAAGGAAAATCATGACCCATAATCCCAAGTACCCACATTCTCCATTGAAAAAAATCAATCTAGATATGAATGGTAGATTCTTGGTCAATTATAATAATAATATCATATGATCTCATTGTTGATATGAATATATATTATAATAATTTCTCTCCTTTAGAAGAGAAATCACACTTCTGACAAAATTGTGTAATAGAATAATTCCCTTTAGAAGAAGTCTCTAGTCATACGATTCAAGCTAGTGGCTTTGTTGGAATCTCCAGTTCTTGAATAAGGGATGATTCTACAAAATAATGACTCACACTTGTATCTACCAAAACTGAGGCTATGGTGGAAGGGCATAAATCATACCTTGAGTCATTTAGGGAGCCTCTGGTTCATAAGATTAAATTTTATGCAACTATCCACACCTCTGGACACTATCCCTATGATCCTAGAATTGTCCACTTTGAGTGTGTGGTGGTGGTATCAAGTTATAACTTAGAATACCTTCTATAAATCCTCTAACTCCTATACCATGATCGCCTCTTTAAGGGTCTCTATGTCTACCTCTAGGAGGTTATAGGTCACATCGTCGCCTCTGATGAAATAGTCCATCCACTGCTTTCCCTCCCTCTACTTCATGATGAGTCAGAAAGTCCTAATAAATATGACCATGTCCATTATAGGAAACACAACATGTTCCTTCCAGTTGGATATATACTCTTTTTAAACCCTAATAAACTAATCTTCTAGACTGAGAATAAATCTGAGAGATTCTCATACATCTAGGTTTCAAATCCCTCCATTGTTAATCAACCACTGAGGTCTCTAATCTTGGGTAAACACTACCAGCACCTACTGAATATAGTTGTTCCACTAAAAATTGATCAACCACTAGAGCATGCTCTATTACACTATCATTAGTTTTGATATGAAGAGGTACCAGTCTATCTTGAACAACTATATGAATCCCCATCTCGAATGTCAGTGCTTGGATGTACCCATCATGAACAATGTTAATAAAGAATTTTATGAAGCCAATGAACCTCAAAGTATACTCAGTCATAGATATTCTTATCTAATATAACTTGACTAGATTTTGTATACGCATTGGATGAAAATTCACTAGGAAATACTCCCCATGAAATAGGCTCTTGAACTAGATCCAAGGAAGAACCATCTAATTATGAGTTTGAGTCACCAAGATCCACCAACGTCCCATAGTTCCATGGAGAATGATATCCATAAGCACCACCATCTAGTCTGGAGGGGTCCAAAATTGAAAAAACACTCAGATCATTAACTATATCTAGTCCTTTACTATTTTTGGATTTGGATCGCCCTAAAATTTTGGTGGTCACTTCCTATGGAACTCATAAATTGAACTCATCCTATGTACATCATCCTCTTATACTTATAAAATTATCTAATACCAATGATGAGAAAAAAAATCCACCTATTCTATCAGGGTTGGGTCTGCTCACTACTTGAAAGGTGGAAGTACCACTAACTATCCACCTAGAGAAAACACCTCTAGAATAGGACCCTAAATTGAGGCCTCTTCATTAAGATGATCTTCATCAAAATCATATCATGGAATCCATTTTTGATATATATAAGGAGGAATCCTTCAAAATTCAAGACGTACCACAATAAAAAGAGTATATCTAGAGAGGTGACTCAATAAGGGAATGGAAACCACAACTCATTCCTATATGATGCGTGTACCATTGTTTTACATACAATATATGCCTTGATGTATGGATTCAACAAGTGGGTTATCAGAGCCCTAGTGAATGGATATGCTGCTTTGGACACCAACACTGAGGTTCCTATCTCAAGAGACAAACTCACGACACTTTAACATCATTGACCTAAATACCAAACCAATACCCACAACTATTATAACTCTAAACTCTATCCTAAGAAAACCTAGTCTTTGATTCCACTCTAACTGACTCAATCCACCGTGGATCTTCTAGCTATTGGTAATCCAAGAGTTACACCCCAAGTATACCTCCAACAGGTCAGGGGCTGGTGACTAGCAAGAAGTAGGCATACCAAAAAAATGAGATACCTTGGCCTAAGGTACCTGTACACACACATGAATATCTTTATACACACTAGAGAAATGCATAATTAAACAATTATAATAATCAATGAATTCACAGCCTCTAATATCCCACAATATATTACCAAAAAAACATAACCAAAGTAAATAGGGAAAAATATTGGCCAAAAAACCAGAAATTAGGACCAACCTAACAAATAGAGAGAAAAGTATCCTAGCGCATAATCTCTACTCTAACCATGGTCTTGCTACCACATCCACCAAGCACCATTATGAAGAACCTAAACCAAGTCCACCAATATATCCTTTGAAAAATTGTTGTCTATATAATACATGAAAAATACGGGCAAATCTCAGGAAGGGGTAAGTATATACATACCCAGTAGAACACATTGAAATCGCCAAAAATTAAATCACCAAAATTGAGTCATCTCCAAACTGTAAACTAGATGGTAAATAATGGGGAAATAAAATATTCTCATAGAAGTATACAAGTCATCCAGTGAGGTCTTACACCTCAAAGAAAGTCAAATGATTGACATTCTTCCCATGCCTTCTCAACGTCGTACTATCAAGGAAGTGGTCTGTGAGGACTCATAGGAAATGCCCAAAGGGAAGACACACCTTACAAGAAGACACATAAGATGAAGTAATTTTACTCACAGATATGGGATCACTCCCTGTGCATGCGGGGATACCTGACCCCATCGAAGTTCAACTCTTGGATAGAGGATCACACCCCATGACATAAGGGGTACCTGAATCCATCGTTAATATACCATATGACTGGATCACATGTTGGAATGATGGTAATAGAATACTTAAATAGGTAAAAAAGGAATAGAGGATCACAAACCCCCGATCCCATAAGGGTATACTTTACTCTATCAGAAATCGACCCATGGATAAGAGATCATGTAGTCTGAGTTATAGGGTGGGATACCTGATTTTTTCTTAGGTATTAGAGACTCTATTTATACATCCCATGTGTAACTTTACCTATATATGGCACTTGAAGATCCTAATCTATGAAAAAGAAAAGTACATAGTATGTTAAAGGGGGTACATGGTGTGTCTCCCCAAGTTGATATCATATTTATGCCCAAATGCCCAACATAGTGTGAAAAAGATCAACTACATGACATGTAAAATGATATAAAAAGCATGTGGGTCTAATTTTCGAACTTGTTTTCTACCTAAATACCTTATATTTGTTCTACTAGGGGATACATGGGGTGTATCCTAGGCGTACACAACATGTTATCCACCTAAAATCAATGGGCATGTACCTTATATACACATCAATTCAGTTATCTAGGGTAACATAATGTGTGGACCTATCAACATGATTGTGTGATATTTAACTCCATTTCAAAACCTACCAATTCACTAATGAGCCACACAATGTGTCTTCTTCTAAACTACACACTATATTTTCATGAAATTTCTAGACTCCATGCTTCTCCTATAAGTTCCATCACAACCACTACCTTCTTAAATAATGTTTATAGAAAACCCAAAACCACATTAAAAGATATCAATTACACACTAGAAACCAAAGTATATCCACCCTTAGTTGGAAAAAAAATATTTTATACCAACCATATTTCCCACACATCTCAAATCATGAAATGACCATCCTTCCACTTTCCTTGAATTATTGTTGCTATGAAAAATCCTCCTTTATGCTGTAATCCCCAATGTTAAACTCACAACAATGATCCATAGAACTAATAATTGAACATACAATGAATTTTTTTATAGAAAAGTATCAAACCACTAACCAAACCAAACAATGGTGATGAATGCATAAATAATAGAGGTAGAAACCTATATACTACAAAATTGTGAACTAAATATAATCATATATGATCGGTCATCATCCATGATTTAGGAATCACAAGAAATAGAAAAAATAACTAGTTCCAAGATCAATGATACCCAAATAATAGGTTAAAAAATCTAAATTAACATGGCTTGGAAATGGTCGATCCTAGATTAAATTCATAGAATAATAAATTTTTGATCACAAAGATATCAAAATAGGGATAAATCCACATACAAAAATCCCAATCTCAAAATTGGATTGATCGTTGGTGAAGAAGAAGATTGTGTTAATGTTGTAAAAGGCATGGGTGACCTTTGAAACATTTTTTATCGATCCATGATTCCAAGATCATCTTCCAATGGCACCACCCCAAGAAGTTCTCCCTCTCTCCCACCTTCCCACTCTCTTAATTCTATAGGTTTATGCAACTAACCCTAGATAATCTCATAAGATAGGTTTAAATATATGGTAATTTATTCATGGATGAATTAATATCAATTAAATTTTATTATTTAATTTATTCATTTTAATCTTATCATGACTGCATAATATCCCAGGACCCAATACAAATGATACTAATATAACACCTAGGGTGGAACATATATTATAGATTCAAGGGAGGCCTTATTTTTCCCATATAGGAATCTATCCAGGAAGAAAACCATTATTTCTACAATTATGTTCAGATGTGATTTAATATATTTAATATTTTTAATATATCAACATCAGGGCCATAAGACACCTGAAACTACATTCTAACATTGTGGATAGATCCACAATATTATTTAAAATATTTAAAAGGTCTAATCACAAATACCAAATCCATTACACCCTTTTTAAATGAACCCAATGTTCGCTCCTTTGTGATATGAAATGGGAAAATAACAATCATTAGAACATCGGGAAATCCACACCATACCTTGGGGAGTGAGGGTTCCACATCTGTACTTTCTAAGTATGGGGGGTTTACCAGACTCTGAAAGACCATTTATGACTATCAAAAACAACCTTGGGTTAATATTTTTTCATGATATCATTGACTTGAATTTTTGTAGGCACATAATCTAACTTCACCAACCCATGATCAAATTTATCATCAAATAATTGATACTTGATTTCAATATGATTCATTTATGAGTTGTAGAAATTAATTTTTCTAAGATTGATAGAACTTGAATTTTCATAGTAAATTTTTATATGAAACTTCACTTCAACTCTCATATCTTCAAGTTAATTCTTCATCCACAATAGTTATTTTAATATTGAGTGGTCACAATATATTTAGATTTTACAGTGCCCGGTGATTTGAAATTATGTATCTTGATCAACCAAAAAGGAAACAATCCTCCAAGATATAATGTTCCACCTAATGTTGACTTTCTATTATCTGCTAAACTGGCCCAATTAGTATCCTTATTTCCCAATAACTCATGTTCTAATGTTTTACTATAAATAAAAACAAAATTCAACATGCCCTTAATATAATATATCATTTGCTTCACTAATAACAAGTTTAATTACTTGGGATTATTGTAGTACCTTGTGTCATGACAAGTGGAAAACACAATATTGGGTCATGTCACTATTAAGTATAGAAGGATCTCAATGATCTTCTTATATTCTATGATATTAACCTATTTTCCAACTTCATCCCCTAAAAACTTCATATGGATAGAAATCAGTGTTTCCATTACCTTGTAATCTTCTATTCTAAATATTTTCAAAACCTAATTAAAATATTTTCATTTTTAGATTAATGTGGAATGCCTTGTTTATATCACTTACAAGCTAAGAAAAAACACAAATTATATGATCATCAGTATTTTGAACTCACACCAAATGAATTTTAAGAACTTAATACATTTTTCTTTGTTAAATCCACCAAATATTATTTTATTAAAATATATTATCCCTATTATCCTTTGATCGCTCTCATTATTGATGTTAGATTATGATCAACTCTATCATATAAAAAATTGACCTTTTTCAAGTATTGATAAATCCAACAATACCACACTCTTTGTGATTAATTAAGTCTATAAATCACCTTATTCAGACAACAAACTTTATTATTATCTTCATGAATAATAAAACCATCTAGATGCTTGATTTATACCTATTATTAAAGTAATCCATTTAAAAATGATGATTTAATGTTCATATGGAATATATGTAATCTTCTATACACAGTAATGGTCAATAATAATAATAATTTCATATTAGACATGGTATAAAATGTATCATCAACATATATTCCTTAAATTTGGGAGTATCTTTTATACACAAGTCATTCCTTGTTTCGAATCACTATTCATTCATTTTGTTATGGAAAACTCATTTGTTCTAGATGATGTTCTTATCATCTATCCTTGAAATAATCTATTATATTTTATTCTTTTCAATCCGGTCAGGCTCTTCATGCATTTATTAGAGTCAATTCTCATATCTATAAGGTTCCTCAAAATACTTTGTCTCTACCTGACATAAGAGTGAATTTTTTATAGAGACTTCATTATCATTATTTTCACTGGTGTTTTATGTTCACCGATAATGTTTTAAACATCAATTCAATATCTTCTTTTCATTTTTTTGTATTTATTGGGATAAATTAGTTTTTATCATAATTAATATCTTCTTCAGAATTAGATTTATCAATTTGTTCTACCCTTGAGCTACTCACCTCATCATAACTTTCATCTAGAATATAATCATTGTTTTTTTAAATATTCTTCTTATTCCCCGTTGTAGTGATGTCATTTCTTTTTAAAATCTTTCTAAGTTTATTATTACAGAACTTATATTCCTTTTTATTGCTTGAGTGTCCAAAATAAAATAACTTATTCTCTATGATAATCAAGCTTTATTTATTTATTATTATTGAGAATAAATAACTTATTGCTGAATATTTGAAAGCAATTCAATATTATATTCTTTCCATACCACATCTTGTATAGACACAAGAAAGATATATTAGATATATAGACTAATTCCATGACTATTTACTTTAAAAAACTATATAGTATGTCTTTCTTGATAAGAATAGTTTTCACACCAACAGTGTTTCTTTCAGGTGAAAAACATTCATTTATTTTAATTTTTTCCTTTTCTTGTATTTATTCTTGTTTTTTTATTTGTGTGACCCCTTGAGAACTATAACACTAATTTGAAGTTGGTTTGTAGAATGAACAAGGGAGTTCACCCCATGAATTAATATAGTAATGAGAATATTTATTTGGGGAGTTATTTTAGGGAAAGACAAAGGGGGTTCACACCTTGACCTAATCTGGACAAAGGAGAAGAGAGTTAGTTCATTTTGTGATAGGTCAGTCATGTCATGAACCAACCCGGGTAGTGTACCTTCCTATTTCTAGAAGATACATCATTCCATGACCTAGAAGGTCATGTATTGACCTTTCATAGTCCAATTGTTGAAATTTATTTTTACCATTTCAACCCTTGATCATTTTAACCCCCCCCCCCTTCTTTTCCTTATTCTTGATCATTCTTGGCCCCTTTCATGATGATCCTTCCACCCTTCTTCTCTATAGGCTAATTTTTTGGAGATTCCATCTACTAACTTTAATTAAATCCCAAGTAAGGCCATATTATTAATTTTCTTAGCTTTATCCTCCCTCTTATATTGGGTTTTCTTCTTCCCTAGGGTCATGATAATATAGGTCTTGAAAAATATAAACCTAATAGTGTGATCCATGATGTTTTGGGTCTTATATTACTTCCATTTGGCCTCTCTTATCATCCACTTATAGATTACACCTATTTGGAACAAATTTAGTTAGAAAATGAAGGTGGTTTCTTATCATACCATTATTTTTTGAATTAAATGTGATCTATTGTATTTATAAAAAAATTATTCTGATTATTTTGATAGATTAATAAGAGCTTTTAGGACCAATTTTGTATAACTGATATATTGAAAAGTGTTTATCCCTTTTTTTTATGAAAATATTAAATAGATTTAATTGGAATGTTTTTATATGTATAGAAATTAAAGTGGAAATGGACATCATTAGAAAGGTGATAGCACATGGGAACCCTAGGTATTTAGGTGGGAAGAATATGGAAAGTACTGTTAGTAATGAAACTCCATCCATATCCCTTGGAAAATGTTATGAAACTTATCAAACTATATGATTAAATGTATTTTATTACTATTTTTTCTTTGGAATGGTCCTCCCTAGTGGATTGTGCATGAGAATGCATATTCTTGGATTGATCATCAAGATTATGATTATCCTAGGATAATGTGTCAAAAGTTGTTACCATAGGGATATCAAATACTATATAAATTATATATTTTCATATTCTTATTTGGTTATTTTAATTGTAAAAAACATTTATTATTTAAATTTTTCATTTCAAACTATCATGTTAATATTTTTATAATTATGGTTTTTTATGAAACATGTGGTGGGATCCTACAGAGATAGATGTGATCAGACCCTAAAAACACACAATGGGTGTATGTAGACTTTTTTTCAAATAAAATTAAAATAACGACATCATCTAGAGGTAAGAATTTACTCTTATTCACAGATATTGGTTGGGTGGTACCCTCATGTCACATGGAGATGGGTAGATTTATTTTTTTTCATTTTGAATGTTAGTTGTAGAACTTTAACAATATTTTTCATAGCCTAGTGTATACTCATCCCATTCATTTTTATATGGATATTGACTCACTTTTTTAATTTTTGGGTGTTTATTTTACATGTGGGTTCTTATATAATAACTTGAGGTGTCATTTATATTGTGTTAGTGGATCTGTTTTGAAAACCATTCCCAAGGTATATCCTTGATACCCACACACTAGTTATCATCCAGTGGGAATTAGGAATTCCATTTGAGTGTTGACACTAAACATCTCAAGTGCTTGGGCCAGGGTTATCCTAGGGTGGTTCATGACAAAATTGTATTAGATCCAAGTTTTAATTTTTATAATATTTTCTAAGTGGGGATAGAAAAGATATAATACTTTCAAGGCTTAAGGGGTGGTTGTGAGGGAGTTTTTAGAAAAAAAAATCATCGTGATGATCCTTAAGTCACCATGGGAAGTCAAGGTTCTTGTAAAATATCACATTTTGGATTTGGTTTCAATATCCCCATTGGAAAATGTGTGCAAGATGCATCCCATACACATGTGTCAAGTGTTGTGAAAAAATTTAATCAATGTTATTTCTTTTTTTATGTAAAATTTTTTATAAGTATTATTTTTTTGACTTGTTTTTGTTTAACTATTTAAATGGGTTTACTTCCTTTATTTATCCCGTGTAGTGACATTACTCCTTGAAAACTCCCATTAAACCCACTAAAATAGTCTATGGATAACTTTCTATGAGACAATGTACTAGTTTATTAGTGCCATATTGAGGTAGTGGTCTGAGATATTTGGGATATAGACTAAGGGGAGGGTTCTAGTCCCACTCCTACTAAGTAATATGATTCAGTTCCCTACAAGGATCGAGATCAAAAATTCATCAATCATAGTTCTTCTTATTTCAAGGGAAACAATTATCCTTTGGAATTTGAGGGTTATTTAGAGAATACATATTGGATCATTGAATTCCTTGGGACTCCATACTCTATTAAGGTTAAGTTTTCTTCCTTCATACTTGAAGTACCTAATAGTAAGTGGTGGTATTTTTTTTGGGAAGACCGGTATGATAAACTAAATTGGAAGGATTTTAAGGTGATCTTCACTCAATAGTTTTACTCTGATACCTTTTTATTGGATAAATCTCAGAAATTATTATGGATTTGTAAAAGAAATTAGTCATCCATGGATCTTGTGAACCAGTTTACTAAATTGGTACAATTTTAACCTAATATCATTTTTAATGAAGATATGAAATCTTGAAACCTTGACATGGTCCAGTAACTTGATATTTGGTCTGAGGTCTTCTTGTTGAAGCTCAAGATGTATGTTGAGGTCATCAAAAGAGATTTAATGATGGATATCAACTAGGCAGAGATGTCTAGACTAATTGGAGTTCCTTATATGCTAAGTAGATGTGGGGAAGGTCCCCCAAAGAATAATATGAAGTGGTTAGAGATAGGTAAGGGAATTGGAAGCAAATATAGATATCCACTCTAATATTTAGTGATGAAAACTTCAGGTGGTGGGTTTGTTGTCTACCACCAGTGTGGTAAAGTAGGGAATATGTGATATTTGTTCCCAGTAGTGTCCAAGGCATTTAATTATTATAGATGTCTATGGAACCTCCATAAATTAAGTCAAGACACATTTCCACCCAATAGTGGTGTAGGTTATCCAACCCCTAGAGAATCCATGGTGTATTTAGATTCCTCCTGGGTAGCAAGACCTCATCCTCATGAGTGTAGGGTAGTACTAGATCTTTATATGGGTAGATTCATCTCAGGACCAAGCTCTAGGCTAGTAAAAAACCTAAATCTCATTTAGTATTTAGGTATTTTAATGTGGTGTATCAGGTTCCAATTGAATATAAGGTTAGTCATGTAGTATTAAGAGGTTTTATTATTATTTCTTCATCTATGGTGACCGATTTATTTGATACACATGATTCTCACACTTTTGTATCTACTCATACTGTGTAATTACTAAAACTACCTACAAAACTAATTCCATAATTTATAAATATAATCACGCCTATTGAAAGAAATAAATATTAAGGTTTTTAATTCCCTTCAAGTGTCATATACTTGTTAGAAGACAACCAAGTATGGGACTTCCTAGTCCATTAAATTGATCATTTCTATGTAATTTTCAGGATATCCTTGATGATATCATATAAATATCATATCAATTTTTACCATTATAAAGTGACTTTTTCCATCCATGATGGGATCACCTATGTATTTCAAGTGGAGTGGGACCCTTAGTCTAGTTGGGCAGGAAATCCCCTTAAAAAACTAAGAAATATCATTTATCGGGTGTCTATACTTACATTGTACTTTGATAAGAGAAGTTCTAGGAGTGAGTCACCTCTTGTATCCATGGAATTCCCTAAGTTATTCCCAAATGATTTCTCAAGCATACCCCTAGAGAGGGAACTAGTTTTTTATTGATCTAGTGCTAAGAACATAGTTGATATTTCAACCATTGTAATATATGGATCATGTATAGTTAATATAATTAAATATTAATTTGGATGATTTGGAAGAAAATGGATTAATTCACTACAGTGTGTCCCCATGGGTTTCCCAAATGATTTTATATAAAATGGAAGATGAGACCCATTATTTTTTTATCAAAAACTTGCAGTTGAATCAAGTTACATTCAAGAATAAATATCCCTTACCCTATATTGGAGATATCATTGATCATTTAAATGGGGTATGGAGATTTACCAAGATTGATCTTCATTCATGAAGTCACTGTCTTAGGGTGAGATAGATCAACATTCTCAAGACTACAGTACAAAGTAGGTGTGTCCATTTCAATTACTCAGTGATTCCTTTTCGGTTGAAAATTTATATTACAGTCTTCATGGTCCTCCTAAAACAAATATTCCATCTGTTCCTTGAAACCTCCATCATGGTATTCAGGGATGGAATTATGGTTTAATATAAGATGGAGTAGAAGCATTAAAGTCATTTTGGAATTGTTTTGAGAAACATTAACCATTATCTCCTCATTGATAAATTATCCAAGTTCAATTTTAAGGTCCAATAGATCAATTTTCTTGGGCATGTGGTATTGGAATAGGGTATCTCATTTGATCTTAAAAAGGTCAAGGTTATGATGTATTGGGATGATCCTAATAATGTATTAAAAATTTAGTGCTTATTTGGGTGGTTGGGATACTATAGATGGTTCATAAATGAATTATACTAGATTTCATCACCCCTGATAGCTCTCACCAAGAAAGTGGTAAAGTTATTATGGATTCTGAAGTGTCAAGAATCATTTTATGAGTTAAATAAAGTGTTGATTTTATCACCGATTCTAGTTTTACCTACGGTTGGTCAAGGTTATGTGGTTTACTATGATGCATTGGGTATATGTATGGGGAATTTTATTAAATTGGGTGATCATTTGGTATTGTATGATTCTCACCAACTCCAAACACATTAAAATAACTACCTGACCCATTACCTTGAACTTACAGCTATGATGCATTCCCTTAAGTTTTGGTTCCATTATCTTTTTGGTTAAAGATTAACAGTTTATTAAGACCATAAAATTTTAAGTAATATATTCTCCCAAAAGGACCTAAATATTTAGTAGTAATGATTTGTGGAATATCTTATGGAATTTGATTTTAAACATTGACTACATTCCAGGAAAGGGAAATGTATTTTTCAATGACCTCAATAGGAATTTTCCTTATCATTCCCTCAATGAGTCTAATGATGAATGGAAAATTATGGATATATTTACTTAGATTCATTTAAAATAAAATGATAAAAATAAAATCATTTTTATTTCTAGTGTCCAATTGATTGATTCTCTTCTTAAGATTATCCTTCAAAAGAATTCTGGTGATGAGGAGTGTCATCATATCATGAGAATTTTAAATGGTGGGGAGACTACTAGAAATTGGTCTAATTATTCCAAGAGAATATTATGTATTAAGTGTCTTTATGTTGTTTCAGCATCAATGAGGAGGGTGGTGATGAAGTATTTTCACTTTTCTTAGTGGTCATTTCATCCAATAGATAAACAAAATGTACTATGATATCAAGCATGAATTCTAGTGGACATGTATGAGATGTGACACTAAAAATTTTGTTTCATGTTGTTAAACTTGTAAACATGTAAGAGTCAAGCATTATGAAACTTCAGGTATACTTTATACTCTTTCTATACCAACCTATAAATGGGATGAGGTGTCCATAGACTTGTCCTTGGACTGCGTCATATACCTTAGGGAAGGAATTATATATAGGTCTTGATTGGTCTAATAACCAAATATTGTAATTTTATTTCTATTAAGGACACCACTAAGATATAAGATTTTGGTAAGTTGTATGTACACGATATCATGATGTTAAAATGGGTACCTTCTACTATTATTTCTGATATAGAACCCTATTTTATCTCATGGTTATGGAAAGGCCTCAAGGAGGTGATGGGGTCCCAGGTAAGGTTGATCACAACCTATTATCCAAATATAGATGATCATATAGAATGAGTGGTCCAGATAGAATAAGATATTCTCTTTTCCTATATCTTGAACTTTGGAGGGTCATGGGACACCGATCTTTTTCTGGTTAAATTTACCTATAATAACTACTATAAGTTTTTAATTAAGATGAAAACTTTTGAGTCTCTCTATAGTTGATCGTGTCAACATCCTCTTTTATAGAATAAGATGTGTGAGGAATCTCAGGTAGGGATAAGTTTCATGAAGGAGATGAAAATTTTGATTCATACTATATGTAAATTATTGGATTCTCCTTTGAGTCTCTATAAGTCTTATGTCAATCATCAACTCCATCCCTTGGAATTGTTGGTTGATGACTGACTGTTTTTAAAAGTTTTTCCTTTTTTGGGTCTCTGTCAACTTGGAAGGTAGGGGAAGCTTGAATTGAGGTATGTTGGGCCTTTCAACATTACTGATATAATTACAAAGGTTACTTATTGATTATAATTTCCTCTTCATCTAGAATCAATTCATGATATCTTTTACATTTCTCAACTAAATAAGTATAATATAGACCCTTCTAAAATTTTAAATTGGGAATATCTAGAATTGGTTCCTAATGCATCAGTTATTGATAAACTGATCCAAATTTTCAATTCATGGGATAAGGTATTACATGGATAGTATATTGTATTATTCATAGTTTTATGGATACCATGGGAAATATTATCATGAGACTTAGGAGTGTAAATCATTAATGAAGTAGAAATGGCCTCATGTGTTTACTTTTTAGGATTTATATTGAATTTATAAGGGTATAAAGTGATGTAGAGGGGAGATTTTTCACACCCATGGTGTTACTTTTAGTTGATAATCATTCGTTTATTTTTATTTTTTCCTTTTATTATATTTATTATATTTTTTTATAGTTTTTGACCCTCTTGAGAACTATAACTCTAAGATAAATTTGGTTTATAGTGTTACTAAGGGAGGTTACACCATGAAACAATCTGAGTAGTGGTAGATTTATTAGGTGGGTTGTTTCATGTTGTAACCCAATCTAGGTAGAGGATTAGATAGTTAGTTCACATCATGATAGGTCGGTCATGCCATAAACCAACCCAGGTAGTGACCCCTCCTATTTCTATGAGATACATCATGTTTTAACATATCCTATGATATTTTATAAAATATATTTTCAGAAAATTAACTTCATTTTTGAATTCCATGTATCAATATTATCCTAAGGGTAATTTTTTATATTTTTCTAAAATAATTTATTTTTAAGTAAATAGTGAAAATACAATTTTACCAAAACTATAAAATTATAGGTGAGGAAAAAATGTGTGTAAAACCTTTTAATTGTTTAAATATGTATTTAAGAAGTGAAATTATACATTTTAAAATGATTTTTTGAATTTATAAATCCTTTTATTAACATTTTAGTAACTTATGTAATATTTTCAAATAAAATCTGTTTTTGGTATTTTCTTTTAATTAAATAATATTTTTCTAAAATTTGGTTTTGGATTTTTTTTTAATCCATATAACTTTTATTTTATTTATAATAAAACAATTTATATCATTATATTCAAATACATTTATAATTGTATCCTAAACATAAATTTTAAGCTTAAAATACACTTTTTTCTAAAAAAGGATTTTTATGCGTTACATGCGCTAATATTAAAACTAATTTTTCTCATACTTATAAATTTTATGTGATAAAATGTATTTCATATTAGTAATAATTAGTTCCAAATTATGTAATGAGTTCCATTTTATTTTTAGGAATTAAAAGTAAATTACTAATGTAAAAACTAGATACCAAAGTAAAATCTAAAATAGTAAAAGTAATAAATCAATGGGTAAAAGGCTTAAAATATGTTAAAACATGTTTATAATTGAGTTTTTGAGAGATTATAAACATTATATCATCCTAAATACATTATTTTTACTTTTTGGATCCAATTGTCATGTGAAGAATGTGCTCTCTTTATATTAAGTTGATCAATTTATAAAAATGTCATTATCACCACTTATAAAAGAGGACTCTCAACACCCATTTATTGATCCTATGTTCATAATATATTGTCTTATGACCTCTATTTCCAAGGAGTCTTACAAGGGAAATCCTAATTTCTCAACATTAGTACTTTATTTTCCTAAAATTAATTTATTTTATTTCTTGAATTTGAAATAAAATTTTATAATTACTATATAATTACATATTTATTTTTTTATTATAAAATTTATTATGATAATTTAAAAATTATTAACCACTTTTCCCCTTTTATATTAAGAAATATGAAACCATCATTTGTGTGTTGTACGAACTACCACCTCCAGGAAGTGACTACTTCCATTTTTCACCACTTACTCTATTAACTGATTATAAAAGTAAAATTGAGGAATAAATTTGAAACATAAAATATAATTATGATTATAAAGAAGCAAATTATAATCCACCTTTTCTCTATCACGTTAGTTGTGCATTGTGCGAACTATTGCCTCCACGAAGTAACATATATAGTTTTTCATCTAGTTTCTTTATTGTTTATTAAAATATGTTCCAATATTATTAAAAAAATTAAAAATAAATAAAAATATAATTATTATTATGTAATAATTATATTTCTCCAAAATAAAACACTTTCATAATCATAATCATCCATTAATTATGGTATGTTCATGTTTGGATTGGTTTAACCACCTACTTGAACAATACAATAAAATAATATCCTTGATGAATATGAGGAATAAATTATTGATTATATAAGATATAAATATATAAATAATTAATTTATTTTGGTTCATGAATTAAAAAATTAATATTAAACTCATTAATTAAGATATCATCATCTGTTTATTAAAATCATCAAAACATGTTTGTCGCTAATTTCATCTACAAGAACCATAAATAAAACTATCATAGAATGAAATTATAATTTTATAAAATATCCAAAAACATGAATTCTAGATCCTTTTATGATCTGTAAATGATGAAATTATGGATAATAATTAAGGACAAAACTATTAATACGAAACAAGTTCAAAAATATCAAGATTACTCACACCCGATATTGAAAATAGATAATAACTAACTAATTTACATGTAGATAATAATTATAATTAAATTTTATACAAGGTTATAGATATTAATAAGTTTATGAAAAAAGATATTAAGATATTTATGTTTGTTTTAAAATATCTTATAGTGCATTCGGCTAAGAAGAGAAAAAAGGTGAGGGTTTCTAGTCTCAAATTTTCACCTTTGAGAGATATTTATTAGTATACACCACGTGTTCTTTGGAATGGTGTATCTAATTCCACTTTAATTTTTTGTATCATTTCCCTCTCATTATCAATTTTATTTAATTTTTCATCATAAATAATATCCTTCAATGGGGTTTGACTCAAAAGTTTCTAGGGTTGTAAGGGGTTCTTGTCTCAATTTTAATTTCATAAGACATGTTTGATATTGCACACCATTATTTCTTTTATATGGTGTATTCATTGACCTATTTATTTAAACTATGAAATATATTCTATTTTATGATATTTTATTTTACATTTCATGATATTCCTCTTAATATCCTTAGATTATTAAATTACTCATACCGTGAGGGTTTCATCGCCAATTTAATTTTAAAATAGGGATTTCTTTGGAAAGATAATCCATATGGGGAATTTTTATACATTTATATATAAAAAACCTATTATTTTATTATACATTTTTCATTCAAGGGATTTTAATTTTCTTCTACCTATTTCATTTTCCCCATTAGATCATTATTTACTTATTGTAAGGAAACTGACCCTCCCTTTTCCTTTTAGTCAAGAACCTCCCTTTTTCCATGTCCATATCCATTAGATGATTTTTATGAATAAACTTTTAAATTCCCCAATAATTTATTAAATCAATTTTTAAATGCATGAAATTATTTAAAAGTTTTAAATAATTTTTAACATTTTTCATATTTTTCATTTTTGTTGAACTATAAAAAAACATCTTTTTAATGTTTTTTGTATAAACACATATTTTCACTACCTTTTTCATTTTATATTGAAATTTCTATCTATGTTTTCATAGTTTGAAGAGAAGTTAATTTTACTCTAGTTTTATAAAATATTTCTTTGAGATGATTTAAAAATATCAAGGATGTTTCTTATTTCCAAATTTATTTTTATAAAACTTCAAAAAATGTTTTTCTGCTAAGTCGTTTTATTTTGACATATCCTACTCTTGATTGAAGAAATAGTTCAAATTTTACCATAAACCTTTTTTCTCTGGATAGATTGTGTAATTTCCTTCTATTATGGAATAATTAATCCATCATTGTCTTGTTCTAACCTAACCATCCACCACGAATAAACATAAATTTTCTTTTAATTAAATTGATTTTTGAATACCCTAATTTTACCTAGATTATAACGACCCATACTTTACATACATTGTTAATACTTCAAAATTGAATCATACTTATTACAACATATAACAAAACCACGAAAGGACCGTATAGGTATAGTGTCTTTAGAAACTGGGAAACATAAACAACTGGTTCATAAATCTTCTACAGTGTCTCCCATTTATTTCATCATATCTAGGGTCCCTTTTAGCATATTCTACTTAATATCCATCTTCCTGACCTGGGGAAAAGAAAACATACAAAAAAGGGTGAGCTCAAATGCTCAGCAAGGGAAAATAAAGGAAATAAAAAACATATCATATCTTTTTGAAAATCATAACCTGCAAAAGAGATCATAATATCTTAACATGGAATAAATCATAGAAGTGAAAATGAGATCCCCATAATCATAACATAAAACTTGAAACTTTGTGGCATGCACACATAATCATGGAAAATCATTTCTTGTTAGTCATGACACATTGCCAAGACTATCTTAGCAGACAAAGTCCATTTCTGAACCGAGTTCACTCCTCGTTTCAGTCCTGTATCACTAAACCAAAATAACCTTCCGTTCCATCCATGTCTATCTCATGAGATATAAAATCTTTACCCAATGCATTGGAGGGAGATATAGGTCTCACCCATCTCATAATGATACCATTGTTATGTGTGCCACAAAATCATAAACCATACATCATATCATAACCCATGTAATAAAAATGGGAATATTAAACATCGTGACATCATAAAACAATTCATATAAGATAAAGGAATTCATAAAAATAATTCCATCACAACATAATCAAATCCGTGTAATAATAGGGATAGAAACAGAACCCTTTATTATCTTAGATGGAAAATAATTTTGATAAAACACTTGAACTCCATTCTTGAGGAAAATATCCTTTCTACTTCAAAAACATTTATCCTTTCATAACATGTCATACAATTTTAAACTAAAAGAAGTTGATTAAAAATAAACTTGAAAACTTGTAAAGGAAGATTCTTGGAAATAATGTTTTAAAAATCCATTCTTGCCGTATAAGTTAAAAAAAACATTCTTCGTACTTTTGTCGGAAAAGTCAAAAAGTACCTCGTATGAGAAAAAAAACGACAAAAGATTCCTTTCATATATTTTACTAAAAACACACCGAAGGGTAAAATTGGATATAAGCTATTGTATAAGGATATAAATATTACATATTGAGGAAACATGGATGTGGATGATAAAATACACCCCAGTAAATACCAAAGTATAAACAATCTCGGATAAAAATGAGATTGTGATATTTCCCTTACCTTAGGTCTGATTTGCTTTGTACATGTCTGAAGCTCCTGTATAATGGTTTAAATAATGTTATTGACTTATTCCAGAATCATACATATTGATATTATATCATATATGGTCATATTCTTAGCTTCTTATTAGTAATATTTCATTGTTACTTGTTACTCGGGTCTTTATTGCCTTTTGTTCTTATGCGTGTTTTGCCGAATAAATTCTTATTCTTATTTTAAGGTTATAGATACCTTATATCCAGAATGGTATTAGTGTAACATATATCATATTTATTCATTCAATTCATTTATATAATTACTATGTAATGATGATCATGTAGAACGAGTCGCATCACATCGTGGAGACGGTATTCCGTACGTACGCACGAGCGATGATATTGTTCCCATGATCGTGGAATTGTATTTAAGTGTATTTATACTATTTAAGTATCAATATCACTTTATAATAATCATATATAGTTACTCATTACACCATTATACCCATCCTTGTAAGGTGATGGTGGAAAATAGATTACACCACGGCGTGGAGACGGTATTCCGTATGTACGCACGCGCGGTGATTTCATTTTTCCGTAGGATGGATAGAAGGTGAATTAGGGTTGTTTCATATTTATAATAAAATATCATTATGTAAGTAATACTGATGTTATTACTTTATCATGAAACAACTAAATAAGAAGAAGTTGAAGAAGAATGAAATTGAAAAGATCGGTAATGGATATTACCTCTTCTTTGAAACGCCTCTTTGAATCCTCCACTTAGGGAACTAAGATTGGTCTTTAAAGAAGGCCAGGACCTCTAGGATTATTCTAGGGAAGTGGAGAAGGGATTTTGGTAGGGTTTGGCTGAGCTTGAGTGCTCAAATTGGTGTGAGGAGGAGGGGGAGGAGGTCCCCTTTTATAAGGGAGGAGAGGGGCACCTTAGGAATATCTCAAAATATTATTTTATATTAAAGTCAAAATCGGTTTATAATGGTTCCAAAGGGTCATATTTCGAAGGTAAAGTGGGGATGGGTCGAAATCCTATCAACCAATAGGATTTAGACAAGTTTAGGTTATTATTTTAACCTTATCAATTAGATTTAACTCTAAGTTAAATAATTTAACTTTTACCGTGTCTTTTTGTTTTCTTACACTATATGGTTAATACATTTACTATAACATGCCAAACGAACCCCAAGTTGTTTATTATTAATATATATATCCATACCTAAGTCATTTGGCCGAACCTTATATTTTTAGGAATAAAATAACAATTAATAATATAATATTTGATTTAAAAACTATTTTGTGTCAATTTTGACACTATTTGATATATGATTTTTGTGAAAGTCATAACAGAATTATATGTTCGAACCAGGGTTATTAAATCAACACTAATATATCATAGTAACCTAGAAAATTAGTTGAATTCATAAAAATTCTCAAATTACATTTATTTGGGCATTTATTACATCAATTATGTTAACATTTTCTTAAAAGGGTAATTACTGCATCATCATTGTGTCATAAATAAATTAATTTATTTAAAGTCTAAAAATTATAAATAAAATATAATTATGTAGGAAATATTTTTATCTTTCTAATGAATATTTATAATTGAATTTATCTTATGTATAAACCCATATTAAAAAAAATTTAGTTATTAAACTTTGATTTTAACTATTTTAACTATTCATTAAATAAAATAATATTAAATGTCATAATCTAATCCAAGTGGACCTAAATGGTCATATTATATTCATAAGGTTGTTTTTGGTCGAATTACACTTATCCAATAGAATTAGGACTTGTGTTAGGGTAATAGTAATATCATATTTACCCTTAGTTACCCTATTTACTATTAACCGCGGTAAAAAAAGTAAAAAGTTACTATTCACCAAAAAATTATTTTTATCTCATTGAACCACATTTTACTTACTGATATCAACCGTGTCTGTCGGATTTTCGAAATTCCATTCACAGAAGCGGTAAAATTAAGTTTTATGAAAAATTCAGTTTTTAACCTACCACTTAGTGGTTTCACTATTCATCCAAAATTGAAAGTTTTCAGAAAAATACCAAAATTTCACCATAGGCTAATTTCGGTATTCCTAATCCAAGAATGAAGTCCATTTTGAAAGATAAAATTTCAAAAAGTGGTTATTACTATTCATAACTGCTATTTTAAATAATATTTTAATAGCATATCGCCGTTTAGTGAAACTCGGTATTGCGTACAATGCAAGCTATCGAGGAAGGTCACGATTGCGTGTAAAGAAAGCCAAGCAAGTGTTGTGTAGAAAAAGATTCCTTTGATGATTTATATAACATAAAAGTCTCAGGTGTTACATTCTACCCCCCATAAAAAGAATTTCTCCCTCGAAATTCGTCACTTTGTAACAAACAGATGAGGATACTTCTCCCTCATCATATCCTCAAGCTCCCATGTAGCTTCTTCAAGTTGGTGGTCCCTCCATAAAACTTTCACCAATCGAGTGGTCTTGTTTCGTAGGACTTTTTTGCTACGATCCAGAATCTCTATCGGTTGTTCTTCATAAGAAATATCTTGCTCCAGCGGTACAACTTCTGAGCTGAGTACATGTGAAGGATCAGGTATGTACTTTCTCAGGAGAGATACATGGAACACATCGTGAACTTGAGAGAGATTCGGTGGAAGTTCCAATCGGTAAGCTACCTTCCCAACATGATCCAGTATTTCGAAAGGATCGATATATCTAGGGCTCAACTTCCCCTTCTTTCCAAATCTCATGACTCTCTTCCAGGGAGATATCCGTAAGAACACTTTATCGCCCACTTCAAACTCTAGGTCTTTTCTTCGGTTGTCGGCATAACTTTTCTGTCGACTCTGAGCTGCTCTTATGTGTTGTTGAATAGATCTGACCTTTTCTGCCATTTCATCAACGAGATCAGGTCCTAATAGCTTTCTTTCCCCAACTTCATCCCAGCAAGTTGGAGTCCTGCATTTCTTTCCATAGAGAGCTTCATAAGGAGCCATCTGAATACTGGAGTGAAAGATATTATTATTAGAAAATTCCACCAAAGGTAGGTGTTGATCCCAACCTCCTTTGAAATCCATAGAGCAAGCTCTCAACATATCTTCTAGGGTTTGAATTGTTCTCTCAGACTGACCATCTGTCTGAGGATGATAAGCAGTGCTGAAACTCAACTCTGTATCCAGAGTATGCTGAAGACTTCGCCAGAACTTCGAGGTAAATCTCGGATCCTGATCAGATATAATAGAAAGTGGTACTCCATGCAATCTTACCACTTCCTTTACATATATCCTGGCAATCTGATCTAGAGAGAAATCCTCTCTAATAGCAATGAAGTGTGCAGCCTTTGTAAGATGATCAACTATGACCCAGATAGCATTATTGCCTTTGGATGTTTTAGGAAGTCCTGTGACAAAGTCCATAGTGATATTTTTCCATTTCCATTCGGGTATGGGTAATGGTTGTAATATCCCTTTAGACTTCTGTCTCTCAGCTTTAACTTGTTGACAAACCAAGCATCGAGAGATATATTCAGCAACATCTCTTTTCATGCCATCCCACCAGAAGAACTCTTTCAGGTCCCTATACATCTTCGTGCTTCCAGGATGAATAGAGAATGAAGAACTATGAGCCTCATCCAGCAGCTCCTTCTTTAATTCGGGGATGGGAGGAACACAAACCCGATTCCTGAACTTTATTATCCCATCACAATCAAGGTTGAATTCAGGAACATTTCTCACCTTCTTTTGTAACTAGACATCTTCTTTCTGTGCCTCTTTAATCTTCACATGTATAGATGGTTGAACATTCATTTGAGAAAGATAAGATTTTTCCCCTTCCATTATAATTCCAAGATCCATCCTTTGTAAATCCATAAATATTGGATCTTTTGTGATCCTCATCGTGGATAAACTAGCATGGTCTTGTCGACTTAATGCATCTGCCACCTTGTTTGCTTTCCCAGGGTGGTAATGGATTGAGCAGTCATAATCCTTAATCAGCTCCAACCATCTTCTTTGACGCATATTCAGCTCCTTTTGTGTGAAAATATACTTTAAACTTTTATGATCAGTATAAATATCACACCTTTCACCATAAAGGTAATGCCTCCAAATCTTTAATGCAAAGATTACTGCAGCTAACTCCAAATCATGAGTTGGGTAATTTTGCTCATGTATTTTCAACTGTCGTGAGGCATAAGCTATCACCATATAATTTTTCATAAGAACACACCCCAATCCCTTCTTGGATGCATCACTGTAGATCACAAACCTTTCTCTACTACAAGGCAGTGTGAGCACAGGTGCACTGGATAACCTTCTTTTCAACTCCTTGAAATTCTCTTCACATTCTTCCGTCCAGACAAACTTAACTCCTTTCCGAGTTAACTTGGTGAGTGGATTAGATAATCGTGAAAAATATTTCACAAAACGTCGATAATATCCAGCCAAACCAAGAAAACTTCGGATCTCAGTTACTGTTGTTGGTCTCGACCATCTTTCGATAACCTCTGTTTTTGCTGGATCCATAGATATCCACTCTTTTGAGATTATGTGACCCAAAAATGCAACTTTTTTAAGCCAAAATTCACACTTGGTAAATTTTGCATAAAGCTTCTCATTTCTCAGGGTCTTCAATATAATTCTCAAGTGATCTTCATGCTCTTCCTTGCTCTTTGAATAGACAAGAATATCATCTATAAAGACTACCACAAATTGATCAAGATAGTCTCTAAAGACTCTATTCAATAGATCCATGAAGATAGCAGGGGAATTAGTAAGACCAAATGGCATCACTATAAATTCATAGTGTCCATACCTTGTACGGAAAGTCATCTTTGGTATATCCTCCCTTTTGACCCTTAATTGATGATACCCTAAACGAAGATCAATCTTGGAAAAGTATTGAGCTCCGCGTAGTTGGTCAAATAAGTCATCAATGCGTGGGAGAGGATATTTGTTCTTGATAGTGATCTTGTTAAGTTCTTGATAATCAATGTAGAGTCTCATTGATCCATCTTTCTTCTTAACAAATAGAATAGGTGCTCCCCAAGGTGACGCACTAGGGCGTATGAATCCCTTATCAAGATTCTCTTGGAGTTGCTTCTTCAATTCCTGCAACTCAATTGGGGCCATTCTATAAGGTGTCTTTGAAATAGGCAAAGCACCCGGTACGAGTTCTATTGACAACTCAACTTCACGATTTGGTGGAAGACCCGGTAATTCCTCCAGAAAGACATCATCAAACTCCCGTACGATGGGAATATTCTTAATCGTGAGTTTCTCACCAACCATTTGAGATAAATAACCTTCATTTAGTGGAATCAATACCCATAAAATGGAAGAAATTTCCACTGGAAGGTTATGTTCATCCTTTCATTGATAGACGATCATATATTGATCTGGTATATGAAATGTGAATTCCCTTCTTTGGAAATTGATATGAGCTCCGTATAAAGAAATCCAATCCATGCCAATAATCACATAAAATTCCACTATAGGAAGGATCACAAGATTTGCAGGAAGCACTTTCCCACAAACTTCGATCGGAGAAGAATTATAAACTTTTGATGCGACTGTTGTGCCATTAGGTGTTGTCACAGCTAACTCAACATCTAATTGTTGAGGTAATACGGTGATACCCTTAGAAAATTCTTCAGAAATAAAAGAGTGGGTGGATCCAGAATCAAATAAAACATTTGCTACTTTAGAGTGGATGGTAAGTGTACCTTTCACCACATCGTTATCGTACTCCACATCGCTGATAAAAATTGCATGTGACTTTCCTTTGTCTTTAGCCTTAAGAGTTTGTTGACGTCGACCATCATCATCAACCCTTGGATTAGGGCATTTATTGGCATAATTCCCCATCTACTTGCACTTGAAACATTGAAGTGTAGTAGGTTCATTCTGTGTATCCCTTCCTTTATTTGCATCATTAGACATCTTCTTCCCATTATCGCAGCATTCAAATGCCCGATGACCTTCCTTTCCACATTTGAAACATTTACTTGTCCCTTTAAGACAACTCCCTCCATGTTTCTTTCCACACTTTGAGCATAAGGGAAAGCTCATCTTCTTTTCAGTGTGCTCTTTAGATTTTCCTTTGAATTCCATTTTCCTCTTCTTATCAAACCCATATGACTGATGGGTTACTCCAATCTCCATATAGACTTTGAGATCACATCGAACGATCTCCTCGTAGCTATTGAAGTCCCTTATGGATAACGCCCTTCGAAGAATTGGTTTTAAGCCACTAAAGAATCGATCGATCTTACTCTCAGGTTGGATAATAATACCAGAAGCGTACCTTGCAAGTCTTGTAAAATTTGCTTCATAGGTACCAACAGATTCATCGTCCTTTTGCTTCAGTTCAAGAAACTCTTTCTCCATCTTTTTTCAGAGAATACGAGGGAAGTACTTATTGAAAAATAAGTTCTTGAACTAGTCCCATTCCATGGAATCAATTTCATCCCTTTGCCTCGTATTCTTAATAAGATTCCACCATTGATCAGCATCTCCTTCCAAACGATACACTGCTAGGATGACTTTATCATCATCAGAACATTGAAGAACTGAAAATATCTTTTCAGTAGTACTAATCCATTGTTCATCAACTAATGGATCAGTAGACCCGCTGAAAGAAGGTGGACGCTGCCTCATGAAGGATTCAACAGAATGTTTCTCCTTCCTTTGCTCATTTGGAAGTCCTGCATGATTCATAGCTTGAGAAAGTTGTGTGAGCATGCCTACAAGATTTTTCATTCCAGCTCCCATAACGTTTGGTTGCTCAGGGGGACAATCATTGCATTGCCCGTCGCATTCCGCATTAACACAGTTCCTTCGGGTTCCAGCCATTGACTAAAACCAAGAAGAATAGTGTGAGCAACAATAATTATAATAGGAAAACCACATAATTCAAGAATAAAATTTTCACGCTTAAGGTCTTATCCTAGGTTATTCATGGCCATTTCTAAAACACTAATATTGTGTTCTATGATTAGACTTATCCTTAGGGTTCTTACTAAGGCTTTCACATCCTAGTTTCCAAAGGTTGACTATACCTTTCCTCTGATACCAACTATAACAACCCATACTTTACATACATTGTTAATACTTCAAAATTGAAGCATACTTATTACAACATATAACAAAACCACAAAAGGACCGTATAGGTATAGTGTCTTTAGAAACTGGGAAACATAAACAACTGGTTCATAAATCTTCTACAGTCTCCCATTTATTTCATCATATCTAGGGTCCCTTTTAGCATATTCTACTTAATATCCATCTTCCTGACCTGGGGAAAATAAAACATACAAAAAAGGGTGAGCTCAAATGCTCAGCAAGGGCAAATAAAGGAAATAAAAATCATATCATATCTTTTTGAAAATCATAACCTGCAAAAGAGATCATAATATCTTAACATGGAATAAATCATAGAAGTGAAAATGAGATCCCCATAATCATAACATAAAACTTGAAACTTTGTGGCATGCACACATAATCATGGAAAATCATTTCTTGTTAGTCATGACTCATTGCCAAGACTATCTTAGCGGACAAAGTCCATTTCTGAACCGATTTCACTCCTCGTTTCAGTCCTGTATCACTGAACCGAAATAACCTTCCGTTCCAGCCATGTCTATCTCATGAGATATAAAATCTTTACCCAATGCATTGGAGGGAGATATAGGTCCCACCCATCTCATAATGATACCATTCTTATGTGTGCCACAAAATCATAAACCATACATCATATCATAACCCAAGTAATAAAAATGGGAATATTAAACATCGTGACATCATAAAACAATTCATATAAGATAAAGGAATTCATAAAAATATTTCCATCACAACATAATCAAATCCATGTAATAATAGGGATAGAAACAGAACCCTTTATTATCTTAGATGGAAAATAATTTTGATAAAACACTTGAACTCCATTCTTGAGGAAAATATCCTTTCTACTTCAAAAACATTTATCCTTTCATAACATGTCATACAATTTTAAACTAAAAGAAGTTGATTAAAAATAAACATGAAAACTTGTAAAGGAAGCTTCTTGGAAATAATGTTTTAAAAATCCATTCTTGTCGTATAAGTTAAAAAAAACATTCTTCGTACTTTTGTCGGAAAAGTCAAAAAGTACCTCGTATGAGAAAAAAAAAAGACAAAAGATTCCTTTCATATCTTTTACTAAAAACACACCGAAGGGTAAAATTGGATATAAACTATTGTATAAGGATATAAATATTACATATTGAGGAAACATGGATGTGGATGATAAAATACACCCCAGTAAATACCAAAGTATAAACAATCTCGGATAAAAATGAGATTGTGATATTTCCCTTACCTTAGGTCCGATTTGCTTTGTACGTGTCCAAAGCTCCTGTATAATGGTTTAAATAATGATATTGACTTATTCCAGAATCATACATATTGATATTATATCATATATGGTCATATTCTTAGCTTCTTATTAGTAATATTTCATTGTTACTTGTTACTCGGGTCTTTATTGCCTTTTGTTCTTATGCGTGTTTTGCCGAATAAATTATTATTCTTATTTTAAGGTTATAGATACCTTATATCCAGAATGGTATTAGTGTAACATATATCATATTTATTCATTCAATTCATTTATATAATTACTATGTAATGATGATCATGTAGAACGAGTCGCATCACATCGTGGAGACGGTATTCCGTACGTACGCACGAGCGATGATATTGTTCCCATGATCGTGGAATTGTATTTAAGTGTATTTATACTATTTCCATATCAATATCACTTTATAATAATCATATATAGTTACTCATTACACCATTATACCCATCCTTGTAAGGTGATGGTGGAAAATAGATTACACCACGGCGTGGAGACGGTATTCCGTACGTACGCACGCGCGGTGATTTCATTTTTCCGTAGGATGGATAGAAGGTGAATTAGGGTTGTTTCATATTTATAATAAAATATCAGTATGTAAGTAATACTGATGTTATTACTTTATCATGAAACAACTAAAGAAGAAGAAGTTGAAGAAGAATGAAATTGAAAAGATCGGTAATGGATATTACCTCTTCTTTGAAACGCCTCTTTGAATCCTCCACTTAGGGAACTAAGATTGGTCTTTGAAGAAGACCAGGACCTCTAGGATTATTCTAGGGAAGTTGAGAAGGGATTTTGGAAGGGTTTGGCCGAGCTTTAGTGCTCAAATTGGTGTGAGGAGGAGGGGGAGGAGGTCCCCTTTTATAAGGGAGGAGAGGGGCACCTTAGGAATATCTCAAAATATTATTTTATATTAAAGTAAAAATCGGTTTATAATGGTTCCAAAGGATATTATTTCGAAGGTAAAGTGGGGATGGGTCGAAATAATATCAACCAATAGTATTTATACAAGTTTAGGTTATTATTTTAACCTTATCAATTTGATTTAACTCTAAGTTAAATAATTTAACTTTTACCGTGTCTTTTTGTTTTCTTACACTATATGGTTAATACACTTACTATAACATGCCAAACGAACCCCAAGTTGTTTATTATTAATATATATATCCTTATCTAAGTCATTTTGCCGAACCTTAGATTTTTAGGAATAAAATAACAATTAATAATATAATATTTGATTTAAAACCTATTTTGTGTCAATTTTGACAATATTTGGTATATGATTTTTGTAAAAGTCATAACAAAATTATATGTTCGAACCAAGTTGATTAAATCAACACTAATATATCATAGTAACCTAGAAAATTATTGGAATTCATAAAAAGTCTCAAATTACATTTATTTGGGCATTTATAACATCAATTATGTTAACATTTCCTTAAAAGGGTAATTACTGCATCATCGTTGTGTCATAAATAAATTAATTTATTTAAAGTCTAAAAATTATAAATAAAATATCATTATGTAGGAAATCGTTTTAGATTTCTAATGAATATTTATAATCTAATTTATCTTATGTATAATCCCATATTAAAAATGTTTTAGTTATTAAACTTTGATTTTTACAATTTTAACTATTCATTAAATAAAATAATATTAAATGTCATAATCTAATCCAAGTGGACCTAAATGGTCATATTATATTCATAAGGTTGTTTTTGGTCGAATTACACTTATACAATAGAATTAGGACATGTGTTAGGGTAATAGTAATATCATATTTACCCTTAGTTACCCTATTTACTATTAACCGCGGTAAAAAAAAAGTAAAAAGTTACTATTCACCAAAAAATTATTTTTATCTCATTGAACCACATTTTACTTACTGATATCAACCGTGTCTGTCGGATTTTCGAAATTCCATTCACAAAAGCGGTAAAATTAAGTTTTATGAAAAAATCAGTTTTTAACCTACCACTTGGTGGTTTCACTATTCATTAAAAATTGAAAGTTTTCAAAAAAATACCAAAATTTTACCCTAGGGTAATTTCGGTATTCTGAATCCAAGAATGAATTCCATTTTGAAATATAAAATTTCAAAAAGTTGTTATTACTATTCATAACTGCTATTTTAAATAATATTTTAATAGCATATCGCCGTTTAGTGAAACTCGGTATTGCGTACAACGCAAGCTATCGAGGAAGGTCGCGATTGCGTGTAAAGCAAGCCAAGAAAGTGTTGTGTAGAAAAAGATTCCTTTGATGATTTATATAACATAAAAGTCTCGGGTGTTACATATATGAAATATATCAATTGATTGGGTAAATTGTTAAATTAAATATATACAATTTATATATATAGTGTGAATAAAATATTCTCCATTATCTTGATTGAATGGAATTTACCTAGAAAGTTACTAAATATATTTGGATACTCGGTCATTCTCTATGGGCATATCATGTTATGATTATTGATGGAATTATTAATGTTTTACTTATGTGATTACATTTAAAAATGATATGAAACCCATTTTATTTCCTTGGGTTATTTATAATATGATAATGATTTATTTTATGTGGCACACATATGTATGGATAATGATGGGTGGGATCCTATATCACCCTCCAATGCATTAGTTTAATTTTATGTCTCATAAACACAAAAGGATACACAAGAGGATTTATCCCAAGAAAAAGGGTACAATACATGATTTAAGACAAGACAAAGTATACATAGAAGATTTTATCTCAATACAAAGGGGTACATGAGAGGTTTTATACCAAGACCAAGGGTAAATATGAGGATTATCCCAAGCCTAGGAAGGTACACAAGTGGTTATACTAAGCCTACTATGTGATGAATACCTGGTTGGTATCCTTGAAATAGGATTTTTATACTTATGTTTAGGCCATAGTTTTATATTTATTCTCTTAAATATGTTATGTTCTCATGGATCGTGTTTATTGACTCATGTTTACACACTCCTTTGACTAATGTATTATGTCTTTCCAAGAATTATTCCATGATTTATGATATGTTATTTATTGGGTATAACATTATTATATATCTTAATTATACCCATATGATCATATTATGACCTCTTATAAAATTAGATTATTATCGCTTATGTTTACGCTTACTGATCATATGAGCTCACCCCTTAATTATGGTTATATTTCCACTAGTTATGAAGAATAGTAATACATAAGATGTATTTAGAAGAGTATATTTTGTAGAGGATTTTTAGGAGATGTTAAAGGCTTGTTATGGATTAAGTAGTTTATTATATATTATAAAATATGTGTATTTGATAAAAATAACATTGTTTATAAAAGTTAAATCTTTATCCTAAATATTTAAAACTCTAAAACTAAAAAGGTACTTGGAATATAAATGTTACATTGTTTCTGAATGATCTTTTGATTGAAGATATATATCAAATAATGTGTGTAAAGTATATTTTTTTAGTATCAGATCCAGAAATGTGGATTTGGGGCACTTCAACATACACCCTATGGGTGTATATAGACTTTTTCTTTAGATACAGGTATAAGAAGGTAATCACTAGGAGGCAGAGGGTTCTCTTGTCAATGGATCTTGGTTGGGTGGTGGTGGTGACATGGTGGGATGTTAACCCTCATATAACATAGATATGGGTAGATTTATTTTGTTTCATTTTGAATATTCATTGTATCACTTTAACCCTCTTTTTCACAGTCTAGTGTCTCCCTATGTTGTTCATTTTATATTGATATTGACTCACTTTTTCCATGTTTGGGTGATTATTTTACATATGGTTTTTTATGATTTATCTTGAGGTATCATTTATATTATCTTATTGATCTATGGGGAAAACTATTCCCAAGGTACATAATTGATTCTCTAAAAATATTTTTCAGCCTATGGGGATTGAGAATTCTCTTTGGTCCTTAACACCAACTAGCTCAGGTTCCTAATTCATGGGTATCCTAGGGCAGTTCATGATAATTATTCTGGACATAGTGTTTATAATCTTGTTTCTCCTCTCAATTACACCATTTTATTGAGGTGTTCTCACTGGTAAAACTTGGTTCCTTATTGTATACTTCTTCAGATAATCCTTCACATATATGTTAGTAATTTCTATTCCATTTTCAGTTTATAATTTCAAAATCTTTTTCCCAAGTATTTTTTCATCCTTCCTCTGATACTGAGTAATGCAACTAAACTCATAGGACTTGCGGGTGATAATCGTCATTCATTTCATCATAATATAATAATCAATTAATATCATAAATCACCCCTTGCCATTAATGGATCTAGGGGATATCATCACACACACATAAATATGTACTAGTCCAAGAAACCTTATTGACCTTAGGTATTTTGATTCGAATATATTTTTAATATTACTACCTTTTTGAAAAACATTGAATGAGTGTGTGATCATTTGAATATTTAAGGATACCATAATATACATCATTATTTATCAAATATTTTAATTCTTGTTAGATTAAGTGACCAATTCATTTATACCACAATCTATTTTCTTACTCCTTAGATAAAAAAAATACCTTCTTCTCCACCGATGAGATAGATATTACACTTTGTGTGCTCTCATTTCATCATAATGGAACATTCCATTCCATTGATTATATGATTATTCTTGGTGAAATTTACAACATTTACTCAGTCATATAATTTAATTACACTCAATAATTTGTGAAAAAGATCTTAAACAACCAATACATCCTCAATTATTATATATTTCCCCCCAAAATTTTCTCTTCCCAGTCAAATAATTTTTAGACCTTCATCATTTCCAAATATTATAACACCTTCTTTTTCATATATAATTTTTATAAGTATACCATTATTTCTCATCATATAGAAAGTATATACACTATTAATAATCCATGCACCAATATGATCTGATTCTCTTAGTGGAACCTTTGAAACCACTATTTTCTCAACTCTTCTTTTTGATCCATGTATTTTTCTTCATACCTGGTGATGATTTCTACATTTCATCTTCCTCTGAGTATGATGGACCAACTTTATCTTGAAAATAAAAAAAATGAATTTTGCATTTTCATCCAACTTTATGGTTCTTTGAGTTTTGTGTATTGTTCTACTTGGGTCTCTTTAGGCATACTTATTCTGATCATTGATGAGAAAAACCAATCCATATGACCATATCCACCAAACCAAAATTAGTATCAATTGAAAGAATACCTTTAATACTGAACTCTGTGTGGATACCTTTGTTTATCTTGTGCTCTATAATACCTCTTGGTTATGGAACACACATTTTGAGAGTGTCTTATATTTCCAAAATAGTAACACCTTATTTTTGGTGTACTCTTATGTGTCCTTGATATAGCAGAAGTGGTCTTTTGTGTTTTTTGAGTGCTCTAATTCTGAGTTACACCCAATTATACCTTCAAGTTTGGAGTGGGTACTTGTAGATAGGAATCAACTGAAATTTACTTATACTTTTGATCAATAATATTAATAGATTTTTTATTATAATGTGTGATTGCATGATTTTTATGGGTCACAGTCAAATAGAATTCTAATTATGCTTCTAATGAAACTTAGTGGCAAAGTAGGGTCATCTATCAAGGAGAAAGGGTTAGGGATTCTCACTATCTTAGCACTTACGTTTTTTTATTTTGTTTTATTTAATTTTGAAATAATCTATTGAGTAGTTATTTGATTGGTTTTTGATTAAATATAATTAAAATGGAAGAAAAAAATCAAAAAAGCAGTGCATGAAAGGGGTTTGATCTAGGTTTAATCACAAAAATTCTTTATTTTTTCCTGGTTCTTATCCAAAAATGTAATTAATATCATTATTCCATTTCTCTCATATATCTAAATTGTGGTTCTAAAAATATATAAGATAAATCTACCATGATACATTAATTTTCACCTCATCCATAGTGAAGAGTGTAAAATCACATTATTGAGGAATTCACTATCTCAACACCCATATTCATCATATATTGTTCATCCTACAGTATATAGTGATCCACTAGTATGAACTATGAACCAAGAGAATGAGGGAGAGAAGATTTAATAAATTTGAGGAAGCAGAAACTCATTGGAGAGAGTATATGAATACAGTTGATATACTTTTTCCCAATTTTTTTTTCACAACAAGAATGGAATTCGGATTATAAATAAAGAAAAAGGTTCATGTGTGACCTCCCCCAGGGTTATATCCCTTAGGTTAGTTCTCCATGATTTCAAGTTTTAAGAGATCACATTACAATGTGAGGGTTAAAGAAGAAAACAAAGAATTGGTGGAGAAAAGAAAAACACAATATAATTAAAAAAATAGAATCAAATTAACATTAACATGCAGAAAGAAAAAGAGAATATAGTGGAGTAAGAACTTAATCGGAAGATTCTGAATATTTAAAATGGGTAAGAAAGAAAAATTTTATATATAGTGATATCTTTCTAGAATTCGGTGATGATTAGCAATCTCCTTTATCAACTTTAGATGAGTTACACATGTCATGGTCGATGGTTGAGATCAACTCTACTGACTCATCCTCTCTCCATGACTATTCATGCATTTTAGATTTGTTCTAATGGTTCATGGTAGTAGTTGCATATGCTAGAAATTAAGCCTCATATTTTCTGAATTCTGACAATGTTGGACTGGGTCTTGATTGTCACTATAAATAGAAAAACAAGTATTATTTTATATATAGATATATAATTATATACTTATTATTATTATTATTATAGATATACTTATTATATATATGTTAAATATATATATATAGTTATTATTATTATTTATTATATATATTACTTTTTATATTTTTTTTATTTTTTTCCTTTGTTTTTTATTTTCTTATTCATCATTTGGAAGGCTAGTCTCTTGGGCCGATTCTTCTTCTTTGATGTGCATGTGCTTCATCCTCCTCCAACTACAGGTGAGGTGACGGTGAATCTACTTTCACATGATATTGATGATCTCAAGGTTTTAGGAAGCACATGATCAAGATTTGGATCTCCAGTAGTGTGTTCGGGTTCAAAAGTGGTGCTTGGTGGTATTTTGGGTGTTCATAGAAGTGACTGGTTTCAATAGGGGGTTCCTTCTTCAGATTTCATCCAATGGTGAGCTCAGTTTCACATGGATCTCTTTCTTTGTAAATGGCGACTCATGACAATCCACAGTGGTGAGTGGCTCCAGTGCTACTTCAACAGTAGGTTTAGGTTTCTTCATAGCTTGGTGTAGATCTAGAATCGTGTTTATAACATCATATGTTTTTTGGTGTTTCAATTCTGATGGGAGGGTTCTGGTTTCAGTTTTGTTCTTTTTAGGGGCACACGATTTATCCTAGAGAGGAGGTGTGGTGATTGGTTATTTCATATTTTTAGGTGACCATGGAAAGGTAGGAAGAGAGGTGAAATTCACAGTCACTATGGTGATTGAGGAGGAAATTTGTGGTTGGGTGAGTGCCATAGGAGGTTCGTCAAGGTGGATGAGGGCTTGTGGTAGGAAGGGTGTATATGGAAGAGCAATGTGGTAGGGTGGAAATGAGCAGATTAGAGTAACTATGGTGACTGTGAGAAGAATATATAGGTAGGGGTTCTCACGATTAGTAGATTGACCATGAGAATGGTTTGCGACAAGCAGTTGTGCATGATACGGTCAACTACACAATGTTAATCTGTTAATTTTTCATACATTTTTTACATTTTTTCTCAACCGTCATTAAAAAATAATTTCATTTAAATACAATATTTTTCTTTAATAAATTTAAAATGATAAATCACTTAAAACAATTAATCACATAAAATTCAAATTAAAATTAATTCCAATTCCAGTTTTGTAGGCAATAAACATTTTTTTACATTCAAAAATTCAAAATAACAAAGAATTAATTTTAATTTTAATCTAAACCATTAAATTTATTAATTAAAGAATAACTATTTTGTTTCAATTTTTAAATAAAAAAATTGTATGGATTTAACAAATTAATTCTAAAAAATAAATATATCACTAAAACTTAGTAATTAATCTATTTAGTCATTTAGGTTCCAAATTATAAAAATTCAAAAAAACTAAAGTTTTACCTAGAATTTGAATTAAATTAGGGGTATTTTCAATGAATAACAGATAAAAATATGGAAATTTATAGATCGTATCACAACCCTACACTTGAACTATTTTACTCTAGGGATATTTATCATTGAATTCAAATTATTTGAAATAGAAAAATAAAGAAATATCGTCCTATTTAATTAAATTTACAATCCATAGAAGATAAAACACACATACTTATTCATTATTTAATTTATCATACCTCATATGTAAATAAAATCACAACCTCGTTTCAATTTAGTTAAAGTTTCAGTTCAGGATTGGATCAAAATAGATTTAAGCGAAATCCAAATTTTAACAAAAATTACCTCTATTTTTTCCCCTTTCTTAAGTTTCTTAAACTATAGTTTGGTTTTACACGTTATTGAAACAACTTAAATGAATTCATTATAATTCAATTGTCCCTTTTTCTATGGGTTTAATATTCACCACACTTAAATGGACTCATTTTTTATAAGGCCCTTTTGAAATTATTTTTCCCATCCATAATTGTGTGAAAGGCACTGTGTATAGAAATTATTAATATGGATTTATTTAATTATATAAATACACCCAGTGTCCTTGTCTTAGAGATCTATTATGGGTTCCCAATTACCCATTTTTATTCTAGGTTCAAGGGCTTATAGAATTTTCATTTAAGTTGGCTCCCTAAGGTGTTTATCTCACATAGGTAAAGTTACATAGATTAAGTTAAAAACTATAGTTAATAAAAGTTCTAAAATTTATTCCACATAAATATTTTAACTCACACCCCATCTCTTGATTATAAGACTATAATTCTATAAAATTAGTGAAAAAATCACTCAGTAATCACTTAAATTATCACAGTTGTAGAACCCATGAATTACACATCTCTATAATTGTATTTTTAAACTAGGTAGGGTATCCATGAAGATAAATAAACGGGGGGAAAAATATAAACTAAAAACTAAAGAAAATAGTAATTTGTGGTACTATATTTTCAGAACATTTTTTTATAGAAAATAGAATCCTATAGTATGTACTGATTCTTAAATTTTTATATTTTATTATGTTATTTTTTTAGTTTTGTTTTTATTTTTTGATATTAAATATAGAAATAAATAAACACAAAAAGTAATATTTTAAAATAGAAAAAAAATCTTTTTTATATTTTTTTTAACATTTATTATTTGTTTTTTCATATATTAAAAAATTTTAAAAAACTATGCACAGACCTTTTTTACAAATTTTAAAACATTAACAAAAAATTAATTAAATAACTACTTTGAGAAGGTTTAATAATCCTCTTTTACACTTATTTATCATTGATCATTTAATATCTATCCAAAATCACAAAAAATGTAGTGAACAAACGGTGTAAAAAGGGAGATAATACTAGATGTTTATAATCCAATACATTTAAGGTATGCTCTCCTCTGAGTGATTTTTGTGGATAGTGGAGCTAGCCTCTTGTATTTTTTACATAGGAAAACAATAGAAAAAAAAATTAAACATTATAAAATTTTATTAAAAAGTAAGGAAAAAGGAAAAAAAATATTGAAAAGAAAGAGGAAAAAGAATAGAGGCTTAGGTTATCCCTCTTAAGAGAGGATTTATTTAAACTGCCCACAGCTCAACAATCTTTTAACTATCCATAATCCACAGGGGGGTGGGGTTTCATAATTCAAACCACCAAATGTGGTTCCTTCTAAAGCAGCTCATCTATTCTTCTTCCTAGAGGTCCCCATAAACAAGGTACTTCATCTCCATCTCCTTAACAGTGTAGATCAGCTTCAAAGGTTGGGTTGGAAGGATGATGAATGGGGTATTCTTGGGTTGTGACATAGATTCTATGGATTCCTCTAATTCCAATGACTCCTCCACTTCTATTATGTCATTATAATGTTTAAATAGGGGATATTAAGTAGGTAATTTAAATTGAAACATATCAAAATAGGGGAATCTCACATTTAACTTTCTCCCTTCATATGCAGCAGATTCCTCTGTAACTTCAAGAGAATCATCCACTAGGATATTCTTCTCTATTATATCTATAAGACCCCAGCCTTAAACATTACTTAATCTTGAGTTATTTCAAGAATACACATTGAGGATCTTTTCAGGTTTCAAGTTTTAGAGAATTAGGTCATAACTATTACATCTCAAAAGATTACATAGTAGACACTTCTACTAAGTTTCCATAAAATAAAAAAACACTTAAAAAGAAACATGTCTAGTTCCATGTTTTAGATAGAATGTCTTTCCTTGATACCATCCTTGACCCTATTCATCTTTAAGTCCTATGGAAAACATTTCAAAAACTTGGGATGAGTATAAAAATCCCAGTAAAGTATTACAAAGAAGGAAAACTGTTAGTTTTTCAAAACAACAAGTAAACCATGAGTACTTTACCAAAGTAAATAATTTTCACCTTTATGAATTAGTAAAAACTCTTCACTGAATAAAAGACCATTACTTACCCTTTTGTAACCAAAATATTACTATAAAACCCATATAAAGAACACATAACTTATAAAGGTAACTTGGGACATAAACATACTTAAATGGAATAACCATACGGTCGACTTCCACACATACTTAATGGAATAGTCATACGACCGACTTCCATACCCAATGCATTGGAGGTTATAACGTAACCACCCGTCCTAGTATTCACAGCACCACCCGTCATATGGTTTATCATGTAACCACCAGTAAAATATCCAAGTACCATAATTACACATAAAATATTGAAAATATAAACACTTCAATAACAACATTTCATTTGAAATCACAATAAGTAATTCCAAGATATTGAATTAATCAATCCATTTCCAAAAATCATTTAAAAGAGATTTTTAAAATCAAAGTGTCCCATACCACTTTGAAGAATTTTATGGAATTATAATTTTAAAAAATTAATGTCCATATAAATAAATACTGAAAACCATTTTCAAAACATGGAAATTAAAGATAAAGATTTAGAATAATTAATCTTTAAAACATTTAAAATGATATTTTTGTTAAGAAGTTTTTAACAAAATGAGAGACTCTTGAATACAAATAATTGTGGAATAACATTTAATCTGAGCTTTATAATATCATGATAATAAATGGATTCATTATATAATATATCAAAGGATAGTATACACACCATATAAGAGTGAATTGGTGCATAACAACAATGAAGTCTCAATGTAAATGTAAATTGAGATGAAATCCATTATAAAGATGGTATCATTAAATTAAGGATAAATCTAACACATAATTATGCGTGAGAAATATAAATACACCCAATATAATTGGATATTAAGTGTGAAACAATCAGAGGTCACTCACACAAATTCATAGTAAGACATGTTCAAGAAGTACAAGTTGAACCCAAAGAAATCGAAATTGGGTTAAGACGTTCCCTTGTAAAAATTCGACAGCCTAACGGCGTCACTTCAAAATTCAGAAAATTTTTTGATGAGAGAGTGAATGGTATCTCATCACTTGGACATAAACTTTACATCAATAAGGATATATAATAACATATCCCAACAAAATAAAATGTAAATTAAAAGACATAAAAAAAGAAGTATTTTAAAAAAAGGAGGGTGAAAGGTCCCCTTACCGATTTGGGTAACTTTCGAAACGTACACCCCATTGAAGAAGGGTCATACAATGAATATGTAAATACCCATAAATGAAATTATATTACACAAAGAGTATCATAATGGAAAGTACATACACCACTCAAAGGAATGGGTGGAAAATGTAGCATAAATCTCACGGGAATAAAAGTGAGAAGAAAAATCCCTTACGAAAACTCGACAGCCTAACGGTGCCACTTAAAACTTCCAGAAATGTATTTATGAGATCAAATAGGGTATCTCATAATATGAACATAAAAATTAAAGTATTAGTAATATAAAATAACATCCCCAAACATAATAAATATTATCTTAAAAGAAATGACATAAAAGAGAGTACTTAAAAAGAAAGAGAGAGGTTGGATCCCTTACGAAAATTTGGCAGCCTAACGACGCCACTTAAAAATTCTTAAAATGAATTGATGAGAGTAAGAGGGGGTATATCATAATATGAAAATAAAAATTAAATTATTTTTAATAGAAAATAACATCCTCCAACATAAGAACATGGGGCATAAATGAAATGACATAAAAGAGGGTACTTGAAAAGAAAGAGAGAGGTCTGATCCCTTACCTCGTGTCCGACTTGACTCGATCGTGTTTTAATCTCCTGAATATTAAACTTGAGTTAATTTATACATGATTAAGAACCTTTTTCAAGTTAATTATTCCTTTTATATCACTTATTACCATGTTATTCACATTATGTAATCATTTAAGTTAATAACAGTCATTTTGTCAATACTTGGTACTTGAGTCAAAAGTGAACTTCTTATATTTACTAGTTGTTCATGTAGTCAAATATAAATTATCTCAAGAATGATATTCATGATGTAGATATAATATATACCATATATATATATCCAGTATATACATGCATTTATAATATTACATAATCATTTAGAGGTAAGAAATGAAATGCACCGTTCATTGAGATGGTAAGTCGTACGTACGCATGAACGCTACTTTAATTTCTATTTCATACTTTAATGGAATTAAAACATAATTATACATAATAGTATTATAATTTCAGTATTTTATCATATATAATATCATTAAATATATCCTTTATATGTACCACATATGGTATTAACGAATCAAATCACTTTGAGGGGGCAGTAGTCCGTACTTCCTAAAATAAAGATATGGTGTTTACCCATAATGGAAACCATAAAGGTATGCCATAAATGAAAAATACAGAATATTAAGTAAAAAATAAACATATTATATATCATATATAAATATAGTGACATCCTAATGACCACCTTTTAAGGTGTTAAAAGAATATTGAACAATCATCGTTTCGTGAGGCAGAAATTCACCATCTACAGAAACAGTATGTTCTTTAATCATTAGATGTAGGTGTGTGTAAGTGTAGCTAGAATACTTCTTATAAAAACATCCTAGTATATGGAATATACTGGTTTTGTTACAAAATAAAATAATAAAAAGAGTTTAGGGGGTTGGAGAAGCAAAATAAAACAAAATAGCACAAGTGAAGACGTTACCTTAAAATCGGGTAACTCCCTTTGGTTTGAACCAAAATGGTTTCTTGAAGGGATTCCTGCCTAAGTTAAGGCTTCTAGGATGAGTAGAGGTATGTGGAGAGACAAAAATATTAGATCTTGGCCAATAAAAATGCTTGAGATTTATGGGTAAGGAGGTATAGGTGGGGGCCTTTTATAAGAGGAGAGGAGGGGCACTCTTGGAAAGGTATAAAATGTTACTTTATTTTCAAATGTGTTTTGGATTTTAAAGTACCCAAATTGATGTATTTCGAGGATAAGGTGATAAGATTTCGAAATAAACCCATCCAATAGGTGTTTGACATGTTTAGGTCTTATATTTTACATTATCTTTTCATTTTATTTAAATCATTAAATAATGAGGTATTCGCTGCATCATCATGATGTCATAAATAATTTAATTTATTTAGTGTTTAAAAATTTAAAAAAATATATATGATGTAGGAAATATTTTTATATTTACAATGACTATTTATAGTCAAAACTCTGACTTGTATAACCCCATGTAAAAATTGTTTTAGTAAAACAATACATGTTTGTGTTATTTTTACTTTTACTTTAAATAAAAGGCATTATTGTCATTATCTTACCCAAGTGGCTCCATGGGGTCCCAAAAATCGACCCATGGGTTTTCTTGGTTGTCCATGACTCATCCAATAGGGTTAGGACAAGTGTCAAGATATTTTCACTTTATTATAATATCATTTTACCTTAAATCACACTAATTACCTTTAATCGCGATTAATAAAACATAAAAGTTACTTTTCATCAAAAATTATTTTCATCCCATTGAACCAAATTTTACTTAATAATGAAAATAATTTATATTGGATTTTTGAAATTCAAATAACATAAGTGGTAAAGTTCCATTTAAACAAAAAATCAGTTTTTGTAACTACCACTTTGTGGTTGCACTATTCATCAAAAATTAAGGTTTTTCAGAAAAATACCAAAAATTCACCCTAAGCCATATTTGATATTCCGAATTCAAAAATGATGTCTATTTTACCAAATTAAAAACATAGAAGTTTCATTAATTAATTTTATAATTAAATCCCACGGTCAAATCAAATAGCGTGTTTTTAAGAAACAATATCTATCAAAAGATTGACACTCGTTTATGTCCAATCTCAAAGTGATATTAATTACAATGACCACCATTGGATTAAATGGTAAAAATATATTATAATTTCACTTTAAAACCAATTAAAAAGATAATCTAACTATATAAATAAATTATATTAAAAAGTGGTTTTGAATTAAAATACAACACTTTTCACTATTCATTAAAAAATGAACATTATCAGAAAAATACCAGAAATTTATCCAAAGTAAATTTCAATGTCCCGATCATAAAGAATAAGTTTATTTTGACAAATATAGCTTATAAAATTTTCAAAATATAGATTTAAAAATGGTTCGTCATCAAAAGGTGGTAAATCAATCTTTTAAAAATATTAGAGTATTTATTCTTAAAATTAGATTCATTTGGATTTTAAGCCTCTAAAATTTATTCGATAAATGTAAAAATATTTAACAAACATATGTAATCATTTTATAGTTATTTCTGTTCATTCCCTCCATTACAACGGCTAGTCGTTAACTATTATAATATTATTATATTATTAGTGTGCAACGTAAGATTTCAAAGAAACGCGTTGTTGCGTATTCGGTGCGCCATCGAGCATAGCATTCCCTTTAAAGTAGTATTAACAATTTATTCACAAATATTGATAAACATTAGAATTTAATATTATTTATTTACCTGGGATGTTACGTTCTTCCCCCCTTTTGGGAATTGCGTCCTCAAAATTTCAAAATTGGGCTTGGAAACTCCATTGAATGTCCCAGATCGGAACAAGAGTCAGTAAAACTATCACTTAAAAATAATGGGAGAGAAGTACATAGGTCACCCAAGTTAACCCACACTAGGATTACATGTATGAAAATATGGATATGGAGGGAAAAAAAGGGGTTCATGTTCTGATGGAGAGTGATAGTAAACATGTCTAGGAGAAAGTTAACCACAAGAAAATCACAAGCTTGTGATGGGTTAAACGGTATTCGATTCCCCAGTAGGAAAAGTTAACAGAAAACATTTTTGTTTTAAGTTACTCTTAATTGAGGAATTTATTTTTGATCTTAACTAAATCATAATGAAACATACTTACCTATCACGTAGACTTTCAACTTTTTCTATATTATTTAATCCAACTCATATTTTCTCCAAAAGACAAGTATTTAGGAAGACTTGTTCGCATTAAGAGTACTATAATCAACTTCTTGAGAATCACCTAATCCAGAAAATAGAACTATATATTTCTCATGTCTTTAGATATCAACCAAAACCAAACCAAAAAGTTTAGTATGGGATTAGATAATACCCAAAAAGGATATTTTTTTTTACAAAAAGAAAAACTACTCCGAATCTCCAAAATTTGTCCAACAATACCCAAATTTCAACAAAGACCATTCAATAAACAGCTATCCATAAAATTCTTCAAAGTAATCCAAACTAATATTGAAACCCAAATCTATGAAGGATTTAATCACATTTTCTTCCAAAGTAAATCTTAACATTTATCTCGAAATAACACTAATTACTCTTAAAGTCTCACATTGAAAATTAATTAGCCTAATCACATATTCTCCATGATAGGATAATAATTTCCATAGATAACCCAAAATAAACTTATTCTTGATTCATAAAATCATCTTACTATAAAGAATTAGTCAAACTAACTGGGGACTTCACATAGTCCAGTGGTAGGCGATAAATACCAGTTGGACTTTAGTTGTGGGTTCGATTCCCACAGCTTCGTCCGACGTGACGGGTTGTCACACGGTCTGCGTGTTGTCCTTTTTCAAAAACTATATAATTTTATAACATTCCTCAAAAAGAGATAAATTCATCAAAAATAACCATAACATATTTTAACCTCAAGTTTATCTCATGCCTTTCGTATTCCATCATATCATGTAGTAACCCATATTTACCTCAAAGAAAGGATCATATAAACCCTAATAGTTACCTTTATAATTATTACCTGAACTTCCACATCGAGTTGGTTCTCTCATACACGATGTATTAGAGAACTCACCAAAGTTCAAATGGTTAATCATGACTCCTTGATATTTGGTTTGGAATAACCACAAGATTCCTCATTGAATCCCCTATTTCATCCAATCTCTTAATCAGAGAACCACCATAGTTTCCTTCATACCCATTGTCACTTTAGTTCCTGCTAGATCCATCCATTTACTAAAACAAAAATAAAGTTAGTGTGAGTATATCAACAAAATCATCATGTACTAAAGAGGAAGATAAACACTAATATATACTTATCCAAGTTATCTCAAACTCATGCCAACCTTCAAAAAAACAACAATGAATCTATCTAATATACTAACTATTCTGGTTAAACACAACTTGTCACTTATGCTTAAAGAATACCCTAACCTCTAAAGTTATCTAAACCGACCTCTAATACCAACTATAAGGCCCCAGCCTTAAACATTACTTAATCTTGAGTTATTTCAAGAATACACATTGAGGATCTTTTCAGGTTTAGATTTGTATAGAATTAGGTCATAACTATTACATATCAAAATATTACATAGTAGACACTTCTAATAAGTTTCCATAAAATAAAAAAACACTTAAAAAGAAACATGTCTAGTTCCATGTTTTAGATAGAATGTCTTTCCTTGATCCCATCCTTGACCCTATTCTTCTTTAAGTCCTGTGGAAAACATTTCAAAAACTTGGGATGAGCATAAAAAACCTAGTAAAGGATACACAAAGAAGGAAAACTGTTAGTTTTTCAAAACAACAAGTAAACCATGAGTACTTTACCAAAGTAAATAATTTTCACTTTTATGAAGTAGTAAAAACTCTTCACTGAATAAAAGACCATTACTTACCCTTTTGTAACCAAAAGATTACCATAAAACCCATATAAAGAACACATAACATATAAAGGTAACTTGGGACATAAACATACTTAAATGGAATAACCATACGGTCGACTTCCACACATACTTAATGGAATAGTCATACGGTCGACTTCCATACCCAATGCATTGGAGGTTATAACATAACCACCCGTCCTGGTATTCACGGCACCTCCCGTCATATGGTTTATCACGTAACCACCCGTAAAATGTCCAAGTACCATCATTACACATAAAATATTGAAAATATAAACACTTCAATAACAACATTTCATTTTCAATCACAATAAGTAATTCCAAGATATTGAATTAATCAATCCATTTCCAAAAATCACTTAAAAGAGATTTTTGAATCAAAGTGTCCCATACCACTTTGAAGCTTTTAATCGAATTATAATTTTAAAACATTAATTTCAATATAAATAAATACTAAAAACCATTTTGAAAACATGGACATTAAAGATAAAGATTTAGAATAATGAATCTTTAAAACATTTAAAACGATATTTTTGTTAAAGAGTTTTTAACAAAATGAGAGACTCTTGAATACAAATAATTATGGAATAACATTTAATCTGAGCTTTATAATATCATGATAATAAATTGATTCATGATATAATATGTAAAAGGATAGTATACACACCATATAAGAGTGAATTGGTTCATAACAACAATGAAGTCTCAATGGAAATGTAAATTGAGATGAAATCCATTATAAAGATGGTATCCTTAAATTAAGGATAAATCTATAACATAATTATGTGTGAGAAATATAAATACACCCAATATAAGTGGATATTAAGTGTGAAACAATCAGAGTTCATTCACACATATTCATAGGAAGACATTTTCAAGAAGTACAAGTTGAACACAAAGAAATCGAAATTGGGTTAAGACGTTCCCTTGTAAAAATTCGACATCCTAACGGCATCACTTCAAAATTCAGAAAATTTGTCAATGAGAGAGTGAATGGTATCTCATTAATTGGACATAAACTTTACATAAATAAGGATATATAATAACATATCCCAACATAATAATATGTAAATTAAAAGACATAACAAAATGAATCTTTTAAAAAAAGGAGGGTGAAAGGTCCCCTACCGATTTGGGTAACTTTCGAAACGTACACCCCATTGAAGAAGGGTCATACAATGAATATTTAAATACCCATAAATGAAATTATATTACACAAATAGTATAATAATGGGAAGTACATACACCACTCAAAGGAAATGGTGGCAAATGTAGCATAAATCTCACGGGAATAAAAGTGAGAAGAAAAATCCCTTACGAAAACTCGGCAGCCTAACGGCGCCACTTCAAACTTCCAAAAATGTATTTATGAGATAAAATAGGGTATCTCATAATATGAATATAAAAATTACAGTATGAGGAATATAAAATAACACCCCCAAATATAAGAAAGATGATCTTAAAAGAAATTACATAAAAGAGAGTACTTAAAAAGAAAGAGAGAGGTTGGATCCCTTACGAAAATTTGGCAGCCTAACGGAGCCACTTAAAAATTCTTAAAATGAATTGATGATAGTAAAAGGGGGTATCTCATCATATGAAAATAAAAATTAAATTATTGTGAGTATAAAAGAACATCCTCCAACATAAAAACATGGGGCATAAATGAAATGACATAAAAGAGGGTACTTGAAAAGAAAGAGAGAGGTTGGATCCCTTACCTTGTGTCCGACTTGACTCGATCGTTCTTTAATATCCTGAATAATATACTTGAGTTAATTTATACTCGCTTAAGAACCTTTTTCAAGTTCATTATTCCTTTTATATCACTTATTACCATGTTATGCACATTATGTAATCATTTCAGTTAATAACGGTCGTTTTGTCAATACTTGGTACTTGAGTCAAAAGTGAACTTCTTATATTTACTAGTTGTTCATGTAGTCAAATATCAATTATCTCAAGAATGATATTAATGATGTAGATATCATATATACCATATATATATCCAGTATATACATGCATTTATAATATTACATAATCATTTAGAGGTAAGAAATGAAATGCACCGTTCATGGAGACGGTAAGCCGTACGTACGCATGAACGCTACTTTCAATTCTATTTCATACTTTAATGAAATTAAAACATAATGATACATAATAGTATTATAATTCCAGTATGGTATCATATATAATATCATTAAATATATCCTTTATACGTACCACATATGGTATTAACGAATCAAATCACTATGAGGGGGAGGTAGTCCGCACTTCCTAAAATGAAGATATCACGTTTACCCATAATGGAAACCATAAAGGTATGCCATAAATGAAAAATACATAAGATTAAGGAAAAAATAAACATATTATATATCATATATAAATATAGTGACATCTTAATGGCCATATTTTAAGGTGTTAAAAGAATATTGAACAATCATCGTTTCATGAGGCAGAAATTCAACATCTAGAGAAACAGTATATTATTTAACCATTAGATGTTGGTGTGTGTAAGTGTATCTAGAATAATTATTATAACAAAATCCTAGTATATGGGAGATACTTTTTTTGTTACAAAAGAAAAGAATAAAAATAGTTTAGCGGGTTGGAGAAGCAAAATAAAACAAAATAGAAAAAGTGAAGACGTTAACTTAAAATCGGGTAACTCCCTTTGGTTTGAACTAAAAGGGTTTATTGAAGGTCTTCCTGCCTAAGTTAAGGCTTCTAGGATTAGGAGAGGGATGTGGATAGACAAAAATATCAGAGCTTGGCCAAGAAAAATGCTTGAGAGGTGTTGGTAAGGAGGTAGAGGTGGGGTCCTTTTATAAGAGGAGAGGAGGGGCACTCTTGGAAAGGTATAAAATGTTACTTTATTTTCAAATGTGTTTAGGATTTTAAAGGACCCACATTGATTTACTTCAAGTATAAGGTAATAAGAGTTCGAAATACACCCATCCAATAGGTTTTTGACATGTGTAGGTCTTATATTTTACATTATCTTTTCATTTTATTTAAATCGTTAAATAATGAGGTAATCGCTGCATCATCATGATGTCATAAATAATTTAATTTATTTAATGTTTAAAAATTATAAAAAAAATACTATGATGTAGTAAATCTTTTTATATTTCCAATTACTATTTATAGTCAAAAATCTGACTTGTATAACCCCATGTAAAAGTTGTTTTAGTAAAACAATACATGTTTGTGTCATTTTTACTTTTACTTTAAATAAAAGGCATTAATGTCATTATCTTACCCAAGTGGCTCAATGGGGTCCCAAAAATAGACTCATGGGTTTTCTTGGTCGGACATGACTCATAAAATAGGTTTAGGACAAGTTTCAAGATATTTTCATTTTATTATAATATCATTTTTACCTTAAATCACACTAATTACCTTTAATCGCGATTAATAAAACATAAAAGTTACTTTTCATCAAAAATTATTTTCATCCCATTGAACCACATTTTACTTAATAATTAAAATCATTTATATTGGATTTTTTAAATTCAAATCACAGAAGTGGTAAAGTTCCATTTAGACAAAAAATCAGTTTTTGTAACTACCACTTTGTGGTTTCACTATCATCAAAAATTAAGGTTTTTCAGAAAAATACCAAAAATTCATCCTAAGATATATTTGATATTCTGAATTCAAAAATGATGTCTATTTTACCAAATTCATAACATAGAAGTTGCATTAATTAATTTTATAATTAAATCCCACTGTCAAATCATATAGCGTGTTTTTAAGAAACAATATCTATCAAAAGATTGACACTCGTTTATGTCAAATCTCAAAGTGATATTAATTCAAATGACCACCATTGGATTAAATGGTAAAAATATATTCTAATTTCACTTTAAAACTAATTAAAAAGATAATCTAACTATATAAATAAATTATATTAAAAAGAGGTTTTGAATTAAAATACAACACTTTTCACTATTCATTAAAAAATGAACATTATCAGAAAAATACTAGAAATTTATCCAAAGTAAATTTCAATGTCCCAATAATAAATAATATGTTTATTTTGAAAAATATAGCTTATAAAATTGTCAAAATATATATTTAAAAATGGTTCGCCATCAAAAGGCGGTAAATCAATCTTTTAAAAATATTAGAGTATTTGTTCTTAAAATTGGATTCATTTAGATTTTAAGCCTCTAACATTTATTGGATAAATGTAAAAATATTTAACAAACATATGTAATCATTTTGTAGTTATTTCTCTTCATTATCTCCATTACAACGACTAGGCATTAACTATTATAATATTATTATATTATTAGTGTGCAACGTAAGATTTCAAAGAAACTCGTTGTTGCATATTCGGTACGCCATCGAGCATAGCATTCCCTTTAAAGTAGTATTAACATTTTATTCACAAATATTGATAAACATTAGAATTTAATATTTTTTATTTACCTGGGATGTTACAATAGCTCTGTTATATTAATGTAAAAGGTGGTGTAAAGGAATCTATTCCTCTTCAGTGAGGGTCTCCAAAAGTATATATGACTCTACAAGATTAATAAACATTAGTCGATAGGAAAATTCTCCTTTCATGAGAATAAGATAGAAAATTTTTAATTAAATTTATCTTTCTCTAAGGCATGATCCAATGGTGCTAATTCTACATCATTAAAAAAGGGGTTTAGGTTCACATTGAAATTGAAAATAATTTAAAACATAAGGGTCAAGAGTATGAGTATCTCCCTAAAGTGGTTTAGCTGGTATCTACTATTACTCCTAGATTACCTTGGGTATCATCTCATGACTGTGTAAGAGATCAATATCCTTCATCTATTCTACCTATAGGATTTATTCTCTAGGAGTTTTTAGTTTTAGTACTAGATCCTTTGGTAGTCCCCTTGTACTATTAGTTTTATAAAAAATCTACAATTTTTTTTATTGAATAGAATTTATAATTATAATCTTAATTCATCATAGTGGCTAACCAGGGTTCTCTCTCAAGGAGAAAGGATTATAGATCTCACTATCCTAGCACTTATGTATTTTTGTTTTTTTTTCATTAATTTTGAAAATAGATAGATAGTAATTGTTTCTTTGGTTTTTGATTAAAAAAATTAAAATTAAACAAAAAAATCAACACAAAAGTGCGTGAAAGGGGTTGGATCTAGGGTCAATCACATAGATTCTTCATTTTTATCTAGTTCCCATCTGACAATAGATTCAATATCATTCTTCCATTTCTCTCTTCGATCTAAATTTTGGTTCTGAATATATACAAGTGGAATCTACCATGATACATCCAGTTCCACCTCCTCTATAGTAAAGGGGCAGTAAATACACTCAATCAAGGCATTCATTTTCTCAAAAAACAACTCCATTGTATGTTTTCCATCCCCCAATCTATAATTCTCCACTAGTATGCACAATTAACTAAGAGAGGGAGGGAGAGAATATTTGATAAATTTGTGGATATAGCAGCTCATCGGAGAGAAAAGATGAATATTATCAATCTATTTATCCCAAATTTTTTACTGCATCAAGGATGTAATTCATATTATAAATAAAGAATAGGGTACCTGTGTGATCTACCCTGAGGTCCTAGCCCTCATGTTAGTTCTATATTCTTTTTTGTTTTAAGATATCCCATTATAGCATGGGGGAATAAGAATAACACAAATAATTGGGTGATAAAAGAACAACACAATAAAATTTACAAAATAGAATTGAATTAATATTAACATGTGAAAATAAAATAAATTATAGGGGAGGAAGAAACTAATAGGTGGACACCGAATATTTATAATGGTTAAGGAAGAAAATATTTATTGATGATGATATCTTCTGATAATTTAGTAATGATAAAAAATATCCTTTGTCTAATTTGGATGAGTTCCACATGTCATGGTCAATAGTTGAGATCAACTCTGCTAACACATACTCTCTCCATGATTGCGCTCACATTTTATATTTTTTATAGTGGTTCATGATATCTTTTTCATGTGTTGATAATTTGGCCTAGGCTTTGATGAATTCTGAAAATGATGGATCGTGTCTCAATCATCACTATAAATATAAAAACAAGTATTATTATACATATAGATATATAATTATATATTTATACTTATTATTATTATAGATATAATAATTATATATACATTAAATATATATATATGTGTGTGTGTGTAGTTATTATTATTGTTATTATTTATTAATATTATATAGATATTTATTTTTATTTTTTTATTTTTTATTTTTTTATTTTTTTTATTTTTTTATTTTTTCCCTTTGTTTTTTATTCTATTATTCTTCATTTGGAAATCTCAGCTCATGGGGTGTAATTCTTCTTCTTTGATGTGCATGAAATTCATCCTCATCCAACTCTAGGAAAGGTCATGGTGAAGCGACTTTCATCCGGCATTGGATAACACAAGATTTCAGGTGGCATGTGTTCAAGCTTCAAATCTCCACTGGTGTGCGTAGGTTCATCAACGACGCTCAGTGGTGTGTCAGGTGTTTGTAGAAGTGACTAGTTTTAATAGGGGTGACTTTTATATATTCTGACTAGAAATAAGATTAGTTGAATTTTTAGATCCTTCTTCATAAAGGGTGACTTTTAGAGGTTTATGGTGATGAGTGTCTCCCATGCAACTTCAATAATATGTTTGGGTTTCTTTATAGCATGATGTAGATCTAGAATCTGGTGTATGACATCATATGTTTTGTGGTGTTTTGATTCTTCTATGAGGGATATGATTTTAGTTTTATTCTTCATAGGGGTATGTGATTCATCATGGAGAGGAGGTGTGGTGATTGGGGTTTTCAGCTTTATATGTGACCATGACAAGGTAGGTGATGAGGTGAAATCCATGGTCACTATGGTAACTATGGAGGACATTTGCAATAGGGTGAGTTCCAGAGGATGTGTGGGAAGGTGGATAAGGGATTGTGGTAGGTAGTATGTCCATGGAAGAGAAATGTGGTAGGGTGTTATTAAGCTTATCAGGGTCACTATGGTGATCGTGAGAAGAAGATGCAGGTAGTGGGTGCTCATGGTCAGTAGACTGATCATGAGAATGGTTTTCAACAAGCAGCTACAAACATCCAGTCTGGTGATCGTGCATATCTTTTGTTATTTTTTCTCAACATTCATTAAAAAATAATTTCATTTAAATTCAGTATTTTTATTTAATAAACTTTAAATGATAAATCAATTTGAATATTTAATCACCTCAAATTCAAATTCAAATTAATTCCAATTCCACTTTTGTAGGGCATAAAAAATTTACATTCAAAAATTACAAATTTCCAAAAATAAATCTTAATTTTAATTTAATCCATTTAAGATATTTATTCCAAAATAACCATTTTTTTATTTTTAAATAAAAAAATAATTTTATGGTTTTATTAAATTAATTCCAAAAAATGAATATATAATTAAAATTTAGTAATTAATCCATTTAGTAATTTAATTTCTATATTATAAAAATTTCATAAAAATAAAAGTTTTACCTGAAATTTGAATTAAAAGTAGGGATATTTTCAATGAATAAAAGATAAAAATATATAAATTTATAACTCGCATCAATGTTTCTTTTCCTTCTATAGAAAAATCTCTAATTGTTTTTATAGACCTCTATGCTTCTCCTTTACCTTTTCTATATCCTATTTTATCTGATTTCCTAATTTCATACCAAGAGTTATCAATCTATTCTAATAATCTATTTTTCATCACATATTGATAAATTCTTCATTTTCTCTTATATATGTTTGACTCAATTGTTAACCTTATTTTTAAAACCATAAATAATTTTGACTTACTCTTTGATCTTGAGTTTGTGGTCAAAAACCTTCTCTAATATTTATAGTTTTTTAGATTTGAGTATTTGACTCTTTTCCATATACTTATAGAAATAGAGGTTATACCAATAGTTTTAAACTATTAATATAGGCTGTAGAATGGTTAGTATAGACTATAACAAAGGTTCTCCAAACTATTGGGAGTTTGGTCGTGGGTATAGACCTATACCAGTGGCTTTCTATAAACCATTGGTATAAGACACATGAAAGTACTCTATACCAATGGTTTGTTCAAACTATTGGTATAGGTACTTGTCTTTAAACTATACCAACAGTTTGGAAACTATTGGTATAAAGTCATCCTACCTTCCCAAGCTGCTCCCCCCCCCCCCACCTTGGCCCAAACCACCAGCACCTACAAAAACACTACAAGACTATATATATAATTCATCAAACTAATAAATAACCTGAAAAAAATACTACAAAACAATATATAAAATTAAAGAAAACACTTGTAGAAACCCACCATGACATAAAACCTTCAAACATAATCAAACACCTACACTTGCAAACACCAAAATCCAAACCACTGCCAGCTAATATAAAAAAAATCAAGAAACTAATTAATGCATTTAATAAGTGATAACACACATTTAAAACATAACATATATTCATTCACATTCAATCATCAAACATCAAGTGTCATAAATATTAGTCAAAATGTAAAGGATCCATCTCTCCCTCATCACAGCCAATATTATCACCATCATCATCATCATCATCACTATCATCATCATCACCCTCATCATCATCATCATCATCCCTATCATATTCACCATTATCCTTACCATCACAATCACCATTTATATTGTTATGAATATCATCATCATATCCACCACTAGGGCCATCACCTGGTTCACTATATAACGAATGCATTATTAACTTATATGTATCACAAACGGTAATAGTATATGGTTGAAGTGATTAATATAAGGATTATATAAATTTCATAAATTCATCATTGGACTTTTTATTCTATTCAAGATCCAGTATAACCATTTGTTTTCCTCTACTTTCTTGGTATGAGCCTATATTGCCTTAGCACAAGATTTATTCAACTCAGTGCAACCATTCTAGAACCTGAAGTGGGAAAATATCTAGTGAGGACAATACTTTTATCTAGTTGACATTATACTCTCCCATGGTTCTCATCTCCTAATATATGATGAAAATGATCGTTTAGCCCAAAGTTTTCATCTTGTTTCTCATCAAGGGACTCCAAAGCACACTATTAAAAATATAAATGAACTATTTAGTCACAAAATATATATTAAAATTTGAAATCAAAAAAGTAAAATTTACAATATTCTATTATATATATTCTTTTATCACTCTTCCATCTTTCTTCTTTTGGCTAGAGAAAATCATTTTTATTGAGGCACACATATTTTAAAGTATATCAAAGTCTAAGAACAAACACTAGAAAATGAATGAAAAATAAAATAAAGTATAAACCCATTAAGTAATAGGATAAAATATATTATAAAATCTATCCCCCTATATATAATTTTCATCATTAATTATGTGATTTTAATATAGATTAGAAAACCAATTTCAAAGGTAGCATGCAGTAGTTTTGAGAGCTATAAAATCCAAAATAGTATTAGAGAAAAAATAAATCTCCATTGAGTTAAAACTTAAGTCCTTTGGTTTTCCTTTTGTTAATATGTAGCTATATAATTTACATGGCTATGATTTTCTTATAAAATATTCCATGCTTTTATCCAGGTATTCCTTTCATATAAAATTACACTATTCTTTAATTTATTATAATTTTAAAATATATTTTGTAGTTATTTATTTTATATATTTTTTCATATTACTAAGATTATAATATCCCCAAATGGGTTGTTAATTATAAGGTAGTTAAGGCTAGAATGCATGAAGTGATCGTCATTTACCATATTCTGATGGGTGTTGTATGAAATGGGGAATTCTCCATGTATGATCATATTTTTAATGGTATAATGATTCTATAAAATTTATCATCATCATCATTTTTCATGGTGAAGTCTCCATTATGACATTTATGTAGTAGGTTATAGCCTAAGAGGCCTCTGTGTCAATTAGGACCTAACTAAAATCATAATTGTATCCTTTTGGTTAATTTTCAATGTTTTTGTAATGGATTATTGTGTAAAATAGTTTGATCCAGATCTACCCATTAGTAATATCCTCGTGATCAACCTAATAAACCTAATCCTAGTATAGTGGCTCTATGAGGTGCCTCCAGTTATATATTATCTCTCTTCATCTGGTTAATCTTATGTTTCTTGTAATTGGGATAAGATATTTTTGGAAGTACTTGGATTCTTAATGAGATGTTTGTAAGTATTTAGATTCTTAATTAGATTATTGATCCTAAGAGATGTTTAGAAGTGGATGGATTTTTAATTATATTTTTTGACATGATGTTGATTCTAGAATAATGAAATTATCTTGAGAATATATTTTTGAGAAGTTTTCCATGGATTTGATTCTTTTGTTTTCTTTTGTTGGAAACACAAAAATCATTTTCAAACTTATGTTATATTTGAAAATATATTTGATATAATTTTCATTCTAATATTTATGTAGTGTTTAAAGATGATTAGAATCATATTTTAAGAGTTTTGAGAAAATATAGAAGTATTTTGATATGTTTTGGAATTTGGATCCAAGTTAAAAATGTCTAGTTCTATAGGGGTGTATGATTTACTTTGAATTAAATAGGATTAGTTACAATGTAATCTCTTAGTCACACTATAGAAAATTATTCTATGTTATAGTGTATGTGTAATATATTTTAAAAATAAAAATAAGAAGTATGATGAAGAAGAATAAGTTTAGAGATAATTTAAAAATGGTAATTTAGTGGAATTCTTACCAAGGAAGAATGTGAGGAGGGTGGATTGAAGAATTATGAAAAATATCATGGATTAATTTTTTATTTTATTTGAGGTTAGTTTATTTTTTTCAATGACTTTATTGAGTAAATACATTTAATTTAAGTTGGAATCAGTGAATTTTCACACTCAGGATGAGATCTTGTATGATATGACCATAAAACTAAGACTGTTGTTTCAAGATACAACCATTAAGTATTAGGTGTGGTGATGAAAAATTTTGTATGAAAATAAACTATATAATCACAAATAACCATGATGAAAATTAACATCAGATTGAGGAATATGGGATTATATATGATAGGTCAATGGGAAGGATTATTCTAGATGATAGGTCAATGATCAAATAATTGATTGAATCTATAGTGGCCACCAATCTTTCATGGAAATTACAATGGTTATTATAAGCCTTGGATAGAATCTGACCTAATGAAATTAAGCATCATATATAAGGCCTCAATAGTAATACATTATAATCTATAATGACAATACATTGATATTGTCACTGGAATGTATAAATCATGAATACTTTTTGTTGTTCTATTAGATAAAAACTTTTTTCATGTTTCTTTATGTAAGATTTCTCATGATATCTGGATAATTTTATAAGATACACATTATTGTATTAAAATCTTGAAAATAACTATTATCTTCATGTTGTATTCTATGTACCAGGAGAACAAAATGTTGGAAAAAATATTCTATAAATAAAATTATCTATTTGTTCACAAGAATAGTAAATTTAATGAACACACATACTGATGAATTTGACAATATCTATGTGGTTGATAGAGTTCCAACATCGCTACCAATGAATTGGAACACCAATAAATTATCCACTAATGAAAATAATAACTTCCATGAGTAAAAAGTTGATGATCTTATTAGTTTACTTATTCAATACAAATTGGATTTTAAGAACACAGTTGAAGAATAAAAACAATAATGATGGGTATACCATTTAATTATATATTTTTTGTTTCATATTAAAAATCTAAATCTGAGATACATGAATGTTAAAAATATGAATTATCTCAAAATTTGAATGAATTATAAAAATACATGAATTGAATGAATTATTTTGAAAAAAAAATTAGAAATGGATATCGAATCGATAATCATAAAGGAGTTAAAAAATGTAATTATAATTATAATTACAATATATTTGATCTAAACTGTTATAAGTGTTTAAATAAAGGTAATTTCTAAACTAAGTTTCAATGATTTATAATTGAAAATATGTTAATAAAATTGATGAATGAAAAATGATTATTGGATGAAAAATGTGGTTGCACTAATGATTATGATTCAAGTGAAGAATCTAAAAATGAGAAAGAATTTTTTATCTTATGATTCATAGAATCTACGTTTGATGTTGGTTGTTTTGTTTAAAGTTAATAATTTTATTCAAATAATGAATTATATTATGATAAAATTAATATTCATTAATTTAATGAATATGTTGAAATATTCAAATGATATATTATTATAATAATTTTGTTCTATAAGGAAATAAATTGATGTAATAATAAATTTATTGAGAAAAATAATTATCTTTATCAATATAATGATATGATAAATATATATATATTATGTATTAATTCATGGGTTTGTGATGATTTATAGGTCATTCAAAAGGAGAATAAGAAATTGAATAATAAATTCAACATAATAAATAATTCTTGGAAACATTTGATGAAGGAAGAAAATCTTCTATCAAGATGGTTTCAATGAACAAGATGACCAGAAAATGTTTTTGGTTATGATTAGAAAATAACACATATGTACAATAACATATTTATAAAAATAAATAAATACTGTATCATGACGAATATTTTTCTTATATGTTGGATGCATGGATTCTGTCTCAGTAAATACACTATTATATTTCCACTATCATTGGAAAATAGTAAGTCATAAATCTATAAATTGTTATGTTATAGGGATCCAATTAATACTTGTGAGAAATTTTTGTGGTTCTTGAAGAATAATCCAATTAATAATATTGGCCCCAATATTATATGGGTACCAAAACTGTTATCTATTATATTTTTTTAGAATGATTCCTTGAGTGTTTCATGAATTATGTATGGTATATATATTATGTAAATTCTATCCATATGATGAGAGTCTAATAAAACATCATTTTATAAAACATATGTGGTGGTGGAACAATCACATATAGAGTTAATTAAAATGGGAAGGTAAATGGTTCTAGTTAGTTTGGTATATTGAATTACATTTTTAATAATATTTGTAATGTTGATGGTTTATTGCATAATATGTTTAAAATTTCTCAATTAGCTTATAATTTATTATATTTTAAATTTAATAATAATGATTGTATTATCATTATTGATGATTATTCATTATATTATTCTAACTATTAGAAGAATTTTAAACCTATTAGCCATATATAGTTAATAGTAAATTAGAAAAAATATTTAAATTTCATATAAACCAATAATATTCATCAGAATATGAGTCTGGGGATTATAAACAACAACATACTCCAGAAGAATTAAATGGATAAAATATTACATAAATTTCTAAAACATTGCATGATAATTTTTTGTTGAATCTCGATAAAGATATTTCTATATATCAAATATAAATCCTATTAGACCTATTCTCCATAGGAATCCTAATGTGTTTTAGAAAGGTAAGAAACCATAGGTTGGTTATTTTAGAGTTTTTATATGTAATTATTTATTGACAACACTAAGGATATCTTGGATAAATTTAATTTTAAATATGATGAAGGTATTTTATTGGGTATTTATTATTTAATAATATATACAATGTTATTAAAAATATTTTTTATTTTTAAATATTTGGTTAATGTAAAATTTGATGGAAATGATTCTAAGGAGAAAAATACTAATGAGTAACATATTGAAAAAGACTATATAGAATTCAATTTTTGAGATATTATGTTTGAAATAAATAAAAATCAAGTGCTTGATACACCTATAGTTTGTGGACAATTATCTTATTGAATAGGCTAAATGTTTTGTAGTAAAAGGATATATTAGTTGAGGGATTTGAATGAAAAGAATTTCATTGAAAATAAACACAATTTAAAGGAAATGGATGAAGATGATCTAAATAATTAAAGGGTGATTACAAGTAGAACTCTCATGCAGTCATTAAAAATTAAGATGATCATGAACCCAACTAGGTAAATAATTACAATAAAATAAATCATTATTATCTTAAATGAACTCAATATTAATTAAAATTCCTAATTCAGTCTATCAATAAACTCTTTAATATATATTTTTATCATTAATATATTGTAATGTTCATAAATTCATTTTTACATAAATATAGTTGTTATGAAAAAATTCTATTGAATCTATATAATTTACAATTGAAGAAAAAAATTTCATAATTTATTTTAATAGAAAAATTATAAATGGCTTTTGAAGAAAAATATTGTCTTCCTCTCAAGTTTTGATATCATAGTCCACCCCAAAGTGTGGATTTATTTCATAGCATCCTTTTTTTTATTTCTTTTTAACACTTCCTAAAAAATAATTGTGAATAATACAAAACATATTATTAATATAAATCATCATAATTTTAATTCAAAAATATCAAAGTTGGTTAATACCTTAAACTTGAAACTCATACAATGAGAAATAATTTCTTGATAATGTGATATTGGACACTCATTCATGAGAGGTATGGTCTCTAAATCTATTCCAACTCTAGCAACCCAAAAATTATACGACTCATGCTTATATTCCCTCCACATTTCACCTAATTCCATGAGTTGTGAAGTCCTTGAAGCCTCACCATCGGGAAATTATAATGAATATGGTACCAAAATAATAATTCAAATAAATAAAATAATGATATAACATTAAATCTAATAAAATTTCTTACTCAAATTTTCACCCAATCATAATCATTTACTTCATTTTGATGGTGTTTCTAGGAGAGTGGCCTAACAGGAATGATGTCATAGTATTTGGAAAGCATCCCCATAAAACTCCAACATTCTTAACCTATTTCTCTAATCATTTTATTATCCTCATTGTACGCAACCATAATACGTGTGTGGTGGTTCTACACATCCTGCATTTGTGTATGAACACACTTCTAAGTGGAAAATTCAGCTGTGAAATAAAAAAAATATTATATCAATACATACTCTAAAAATAATTTATGGTCGAAAAAATTACTAGGGTTATATAAATATACTTGATCCGGGATGATCAGTGGGTACTAATAGATCCCTAGGCTCTGAAGGATCATCTATCTGTACAATAATAGTGGGGTCCAATCTCTGCTCATGAGGCTCAGAATGTATTAGAGTAAATGTTAAAGTAGCATGAACATAGACGTTTGGGGAGAACAAAGTAGAAGGAAAATAATTTGTCATAGACGACTGTGGAAAAGTATAATATGGATTAGGAGTAGGATCTATCATTGGATAAGGGAAATAAAGATAATGAGGATTAGATGTAAATGGTGTAAAAATTATAGGCATTCTAAATATCTCAGGTGCATATAAAGATATTATGGGATAAGAAATTGTCCTATATGGTATATATGATCAAGGTATGGGGTGTGATCGAGTAAGAAGAATTTTTTGACTAGCTCTAGAACCCCCCCCCCCCCCATACATCGTTTGGATGAGCACTGAGATCACTGGGTTTTTTAGAGAATAATTGTCTCTTGGGTGGTGGACCCTAATTAAAAGTTAAAAAATAACATGAAATTATATGTTATTGATATATACATTTGAAATAATATAATCACAACAGACACCATAGGAGGAATTCTCAGCTCTCTCATATAGTTATTATTGTCTAACATCCTCTTCCTTTGTACCTATTCAATGTTTTTCATTTTCTGTATTTGAAAAAAATATGAATTTAATTATAAATTAATAACTAATGTGTAAACTAAATAAGAAATAAGATGTGACATAACTTAATTAAGGAATATCAATTGTCAAACCAAATAAAGGATACAAAGTTTCATAAAAATTCATATTATATTTATTGGTAAGAATATAAAAACATAAAATACGTGTCATAGAAAAATTAATACACTCAAATTATCATGTTTATCTTGGGTATGATATAGTTTTATTATTCTATTTTTAATTTGATCCAATTTTGTTTTTTAGGTTATTTGGTTCATTTTGATCAATTAATTAGGATATTTGTCCATTTTTTGAGTTAGGTTATTTTGGTTAATTTTTTGGGTTAGGTCATTTGGGCATTTTTTTTGGTTAGGTCATTTTTTTCATTGGTTTTGATTTTCATTCTAATTATATTAATATGTTTAAGTTCAATTCATATTATTTTTTGTTCTAATTTAATTGTTTAAGGTTTTTTGGGTTTTTTATGTTCTAATATAGTTTAGTTTAATATTATAAAATCCAACTCAAAGAAAATTGCAACCATTATATATTGAAAATGCACATAAAGTTCAATTTGAAGAAAAAATATTTTTAATAAATAGTAAATACATTTGAATAGTAAAAACTTGAAAAACCCAAGTCGGGCTAAACCAAACGATCTAAGAACACGTATAGATGATTCTATAGATTTTCCACCATATCTTTAGGTTTACAATTAACTCTAAAAATTGAACTATTGGATTCATCATAAGTAATAAATTGATTAGGCCCAATGGGGTTAGTTATAGCATCAACTTCATCCCCACCATCATCAAAAATATTTTTTGGGGGGATTACTTCAATAATAACACAAAATTCAGGTTGTGGATGATCTTTCACATAAAAACCTTTTTTCTCCAATTATTCCAATATATATGGATCATTATTAGTAAGATTTTGATTCATTTTAACAACTTGAAATCCAAAATCATCAATAAATGTGTCATGTATAATCATTGAATCAAACCACTTTCATTTCATCACAGTGACTCAAACATGAGAGTAATAATTTATTATTATTATTTTATCAATGACTCCATAATAAGATATATTTTTAGATCGATGTCTATTAGATGATGCACTAGCATAATAGTCTATTGTGGTAGTTACCATAGCACTATCATGTTTTGTTATCCTGTTCATTTCTTGTTCAGTGATAAAAAATTTATACCCATTGATCACAATTGATTTTCATTCATGAACCATAGAATTTGGACCAAAATCCAAAGCTATTATTTCCTTAGAGATAGATTTGGTAAGAAAACTCAATACCTAAAATATAAATGAATATTAAAATAAACTAAATATTAATTTTATTAATTTATTGTAGTAATATTTATACCTACAATTTCAACCAAGAAGAAAACTCTTTTCTATGTAAAGTATCTCTACTTCTTAAATATAAATAATTATAATTTATATTTATAATCTTTTTATGTTCTATATAGAAAAAAAATAGAAATATTTTAACATATATTTAAAATTACATGAGATGATATAATATATACATGTTCAATTAACTTAATAATCTAGTCATAGAAAAAATAATAGTTAAAAAAAAAATTGTGATATTCCATCTATCTCTCTTCAAGTATTAATGTATTTAATGTATATGACTCAATAATTATCCCTTTTTGGGAAGTGATGGAAAATTAGGTTCAATTTTCTCATTCTAATTTGTTCACTTCTCATTGGTCTGTTTTGTCTTGTAGTCAAATCAGACAAATACATTGAATAGAAATCCATAAGTTCTTGATCCAAGTAACCTTTCACAATAGAAACTTTAGGTTGATTCAAATTCCAAACATAATACTTCAATGTGTACGTATTTATTTTAGTTGGATACATCCAACAAAAAACAAAAATTTCTCTAAGAAGTATTTTGGTTGGAAGATATAAAGTTAGATGGCACATGCTTGTGAAAAATGATGGAGGAAGAATTTTTTATAACTCACACAAAATTAAAGGTATCTCTCCAAGAATTTTTTTATGAAAAACTTTGACAAATTATTAGAAAAAATATCTATATAAAAATGGAATAAAAAAATAACTTCCACTATTACATTATTGGATAGTAGATGAAGGATTGATATTGGAATAAGATCATATAAAAGGATGTGATAATCATGATTCTTCAAATATTCCAGCTCCAAATCTCTTTTTTTACCCATTTTGATATGTTTCTTGAATATCCATCATGAAATTTGATAGTCTCAAGTACTTCTAAAAATTTATTTTTTATAAGGGTTTCTTCACATAATAATCACATGAAACTTTCCCTTTATTTTCACTGATACACACGGGATGAAATTATGGTCATATACCCCAATATACTAATTCACATCGAGATCTTAAATCATATTTTGTATTTCCATTGACATTTAGAAAAATTTAAATAAAAATTGCACATATTTTTTTTAATGTGCATTAGTTTAAAGAAATGAAGTAACAAATTTGTTGACTAATATAGAAACTCTAAAAAGATACTTTTCTTCATCAAATTGTTATTATATTTAGTGGAAACATTTTCCTATTTCTATATTTCATCTAAATCTTCCCGAATAAAAACTTTCATCTTTCAATTCATTAAGCACATTAGTTCCAAACATATACTAAGGTGGATTTTTGGTCTCCATGGTATTTTAAAACCTTTGATGATTATTCCTATATTGATGATCCGTTGTAAAGAATCATTAATGTCCTAAAAAACTAAAACTATGGTGATATATAAGTCTTCTAGATCATGTATTCTTCATACAGGTAACACATGAAATTTTTCCCTTCATGCTCCATCCAGAAATCATTACATATGCAGGAAAATAATTTATCATCCACATAAGCATAGAATGCATCTGAAACATATATTTCGAACAAGAATTGTATATTCTCACAACCACATTATAAATATGTTTTAACTCTTTTATTAAAGGTTTCATGTATAAATCTATATCACTTATAGGATTATAAGGTCCAAATGTGAGTATACTCATGCAAGTGAAAGGTTTTTTCATATACGTCCATAGAGGAAGGTTATAAATGTGTATGAAAATCATCCATATGTAGTACAAAGTAAGAATATTTCTAAATGGATTAAAACCATCACATGATAGAACCAACCTCAAATTATTCACATTAGTTGAAAAATTAGGATATTGAGCATAAAATGTCTACCATGTTAATCTATCTATACGATGAACAAAATAATCATTTTTCTTCTTTATCTTAGTATCATTAACCTTGAGGTATGATCTCGTAAGGGGATTTTTGATGCTAGGGTTCCCCATGTTATCTCCTTCATCTCCACCCCCTCAGTTCATCTATGATTCTCCCCTCAATGCTTCTACTCAGTGCGGTCACGGTGTGAAGACTCTTCCAATGGTAGTGTTGTGCAGGCTCATCCATCTTGGAAAACCCCGTCATTTATTGGCCTCTTCATGCCCCAACCTTCGAGATGGAAGGGGATTCACATGGCAGCGCAGTGTTGGTCCAGTGTCTGAGTTTTAAATTTTGTGGTCTGGGGGTCACCACTGCATTTGGTGTTAGATGTGGGTGTGTTGGGATGATCTGTTCTTCATATGTGGGTTTGAAGGTGGAAATGGGGTCTGTGATTGGCTTGTAGCGATATTTTCATCTAGAATTCTGGAATTTGAGAGGTCATATTTTTAGTGATGGTTTGTTGATTTTTGATCTTTTGACTATGTTTATTGTTTTTGGATGTGAGGTGGTTTTTATTTGGGATGTGGATTACGATGGCAGCATCGATGGGTGGCCTTTCCCAAGTTCTCGTTGGTTTCCCTATGAAGGGTGGATTGTGGGTTCGGTGAGGCAAGGATCTCTCTAGTGATAACTCTGGTGCTCTGGACTTTTTGATTTTCTTTTTTTCTATGGATGTCAATGAATAAGGAGCTTTCCTGAAGGGTAGATGTTGTTTATGCACCGGTTGTTTTTGGGTTTTGTTTTTTGGATGATGAATATGGGTCTTGTTTGTTTTTCTAGAGTTAGATGTTGTGTTTGGGAATCAGAAGGTGGAGGAGAAAAATATCTAGCATGGTGAAGGAGAATTGTTCCTGTGAAGGTTTTCGGTTTGATGTTGATGAATTTATAATTTCTTGGAATGAATTTTATGGTTGTTTTTTCTTTTTGTCCTACAGTTTTCATTTAAGGGAATTTGTAACCAGTTCATATACAAGGGGGTTATCCATAGAAGGTTTAGATCAGTGAGTTTCAACTAGTCATTTCTTTTCAGATTCGGATTTTTGAGAGGGTATGAATTTTTCGTCAGTACTAGGATCTTTCATTCAAGCATGGGATATCTTTTCGAACAGCAATGAGAAGGTGGAATTGGTCTTAATGGTTTTGATGCTAGGCAGGGGCCTTCCTTTGTGGTATTGAACACGTTGTTTTTTCCTTGAACTGAATGTGGTGGCTTGGTGTTGTTTAAGTTATTGATGTCATGTTGGGTTCCCCCTCATCCCTTAAAAGGGGGTTTATGATAATAAAAAAATAATTTTCATTCTTAGTATCATTTAATCACATATTTATTGATATTTAATCAGAAATGAAATAATTCTAGAGTCTGGGAATCAATAGAAAGTGACGTATTACTTTATTTGGGACATGAGATAGTGTTCCATCAAAATTTTGTTTCCATTAGGATGTAACACATTTTATAAAATCATTTCGTTTAGAATTTTCCTCCCAAAATAAGATGGAATATTTTGGGAAATCATGAATTTTTTTTTTAGAAAATCCAATTTATTTAACTAACTACCATGCCATATAATTATTTGAGGGGATATCTATATCATCTGGAAGTAAGTCCTTCAAAAATTTAAGAATATAATTTATGGGAGTACTAAAAAATCCATAAATGGTTTTACCGTGAAATAGTTAGATTAAAATTTCCATATTTTCATTTTACTACATTGCTGATATACTGTAGTCATGCCAATATCATTCAATTTTTTCACCCTATCAACATCATCATTTTCATTACATGTTTCATTTTTTCTCATATTGAAGCCTTCTTGGTTTGGAATCCTTTATTTCGCATGATGATAAAGAAACATAAATTGGCCGTAAAATAAATTCTCTAATCTAGTCCTCTCATTCAGATCATGAACATTTTTAGATTACATTTTCTCACCATTGTGATAGCATAAATAGTAGTTTTTTTAAAATCCATGTTTGGTTATATAGTAGCTAACTTTTTCATGACTTAACCAAGGTATTCCAACATAATTATAACATGAGAAGTGTATAAGTCCTCTATATGAATAATTTTTAAATGAAAAATCTAAAAACTCTCCAACTTGTTTTGAGAATTTCTTGAGATCTGATCAGTTACATAAATATATATATATCCATTCTATAAAAAAATTTTATATGTAATTTTATAAAATAAATGAAATAAGATAGAATTTAAATCAAAAAAATATTAAAGGAAATGATAATTTTTCACTTTATATAAACAATAACTAATTCACAAGCCAATATAGTAATTATAATATAAAATACAAAAAAAATACTATATATATAAAAAATACTATATATATAAAACCATGATATTGGATTATATTATATCAATGGGTTACTTGAAATTATTTTTTGGACATAGGTTTTTATTATAGGATAACCAAGCCTCTTCAAAAGTGTTAGTGATCTCCATCAAGAATCCTTAAAAAATAACTGACTAGCCAAGATATTTTTCAAAAAAACAAGACTAACTAGTAATAATAATTTAATTGATTTGAAAAGTCCATCTCAATTGTATATTTTCATAATAAATTATTGTAGTTTAACTCACTAGTTCACCATTGGTCAACTTTTAAATTTATTACTCAAGTGGAAAACATTTTTATTTTTTGAAAGATTGATTTTCTCACACTACACTTATCATTAAAAATCTAAAAATAAAAAATGATGGGTCAAAAACTACCCAAGAGATTCAAATTAGGTTCCACGTATCAAAAATGCAAGGGTGGTAATTTTAGTGAGCAAACCATCACTAAATCAATCCTCTATGGGGATTGATCTAAGAAAATAATTCACTTAAAAACTAAACTTAAATAGATAGTAGTAGTGAAACTAGAAAATAATATAAATAAAGAAAGTGAATAAGTAGAAAATCAGGAGACTCTCCTTTAATATATGTATAGATGGGACTTGATTAAATAGTACATAAGAAGTAAAAATTCTCCAAAATCAGAGTTGATGTCACCAGAAAATTAGACCCATCCTAGAAACGTAGTCCACCTCATTGAAAGAACCTTAGAAAAATAGAAAAATCCACCTTCACCCACATCATTCATACATTAACCATGTCAAACCACATCCACCACAACAAACACAGGATCATTAAGATTATAAAAATAGTTACATATATCCAAGAAAACTCTAATAATAGTAAGGATAACCAAAACAAAAATATAGAGTAAAAAATTAATTAATACAATCCATGAGTACCAATACTAACCCTTGTTCAATGAATCTGGAATAATACTACCATAAAAGATCTAGTTTAGTGTTTTATACATATATAAAAAAGTAAAATGATTCTTGGAAGAAGATAAGATATATTTGGAACTCACCAATTTTATGTTGAAGAAAAACTAAAAGAAAATAAAAAATAAGGATGGATCGCCGTGGTTGGGGAAGAAAATGGGTATGCTCATAGGGTTCAATGTGAACAGGAGTCCGATATAAGGAGGGGGCCACATATAGAATTTGGGAAGAATTTTACGCCAACGGTTAACTAAAAACGTTGGTATACCTTTAATGTATGTAGTCTATACCAACATTTATATATAAACATTGGTATAGCTAATAAGCTAAATTTATATATACATTTTAGATGCATTTATTTAAGTTGTAATTATGATTTATTAGATAATACACTGGGTTTTAGTTTGGTTTTTGTAGGAATTATGAATTCTAGAATCAAAGGAGAAGTTGATGAAAAATGGAAAAAATTGATTTTACACGTTTTGAAAGGATTTCATGATGTGTATTCCTCGATCATAGCATCCCTATAGACCAGAGTACAAACCATGAAACCAGTACATGGCGTGAATCCATTACATGATGTAAAATAGTTATACATCATGAGATATTTGAAATATAAATACTACTAAAAGTACAATTCTTGAGTTCATTTCATGTCGTGAGAAGTTTCAAGTGTTTTCACATTGAAGATACAAGTCATGTATACCATTAGATACAATATATTCAGAGAATTTTATAGATCTAAAGTACATGACATGAAACCAACTTACACGTTGTGTAAATTGTAGAACAGAAGTCATCTAAATCAATTACACGGCATGAAAAAGTTGCACATCATGAACCTATTAAACTTATAAATATATGAGGACCCCTCTGATGTTGGATGACTTGGACTTTTTATAAGGTTTTCCCTTTTTCTTCTATGTTTCTATTCTATTTCATACCGAACTTTCTAGTTCTTCTTTTCCTTTTTAGTTTTAATCAATCTATTAATATTGTTTACTATTCTTAGAATATGGATTTCTTTTTTCATTCCATCTCTTATTTCAATGCATTAATTCAAAATTGATTTCCATTCAATGTCAACAATTGTTCATTCCTTCATTTTTCATTCAATCCAGAAATTTTTTTGATTTGTTTTTAATTGTTTAAATTGTGTATTGCTTTATTTTAAAAAAAATTAATCATTATGTTAAGCATGTTTCTTATTTTATTTCACTTTATTAACACCATCATGTGTGTCTAATCCACTTAGGGTTAGGGGTTCATATCAAGGGTGTTTCTAAAAAAATGAATTTTTAAATCAAAACTTGGTAACTTGTTGGATAGTAATTAGGATAAAAAAATTATTTATTTCATTCTTTTTCATCACCCTGACCATAGGAGGTTCAATTGAATGATCCTGATCTAATTGTGGTTGATAATTTTATTACCAATAGCCTCTGATTCTTTCTATATTTGAAGCCAAGCATACTACATCTAGGTTTTCAACTATTTATGGACCAAGGAGTAGTTGCAGCTTAAGTAGATCCAATTGATTTGACCATAACCAATTGGTGACCTTTTAACTACTTCACATCCAAGACCATGGAATTATACCAAGTTAGATTTGGGATTATCTTTTTCCTAAACCTTGAAATTGACTCTAATTCCTTCTTGTCATCTAAATTCAAACCCATGCTATGTAGTAATATTTAAACCAAACCAAAGAGAAATCATGAGGACTCCTACCAAAAGGTTCTTTTCACTAGGCTATACGCCTCCTAGTTGTCCCTATGGATTCAACCCTACACTGACACTTTACTATGACTTTATATCTAAGTGTCTTTTGGGATATAAATTTGTAATTTCATCAAACTCACATTAATAATTAATGATTCTACATGGGCTACATAAAATTTTGGTGTTGTTACTGGGGATACTTGTTGATTATGCATAGTAACCTTTAGATCGAACCTTGTATTGTCTCAACCCCTTATTTTTCTCCTTTTCTTTTTAATTTTTTTTTATATGTACTAGTACATGTGTCCACTCTTTCCTTCAGCTTAGTGCATGCAACAGGTCCCTTTGACTCATTCAAGGACCATTGACACTCAATAACATCTTGATTTTTGATCCTAAGATTGAGAGATATTTATCTACACACTGATGCTTAACCATGGATGAATGAAATAACCTTGCACCACCACATCCCCAGACCCTTCCATTTGCACCACCTAAACATCAGTAGGAGTGACCAATGCTACAGGAGAACACTATAATAGACTATGGATCTTCCTAGGTTAGTGGTGTTGTGCCTAGTATCTCATTCCATTTGTTCAAGGAACATATGTTTTAGATTAAGCCTGGATTCATCCATATTATCCAAAACATGGGGAAGCTTAGGGGACTTTAGAGTGAATATCCACATGATCATATATCATATTTCTTAGAAGTTTATAAAACATTTAAAAATCAAGGTGTATCCTATAACGTTATCATACATTGAGTGTTTCATTTATCATTGCATTATAGATCCAAGGATTGGCTCAAAATCCAAGATTTTGTATCTATAATGTCTTGGGACAATCTAGAAAATAAATTCCTAGACAAACACTTCCCACCCATATGCACCTAGAATCTCAAAAATAACATACAAAACTTCACCCATAATGATGGAGAATTAGCCTGGGAAGCCTGGGATCACATCAAATAATTAACTAGAAAGTTCCCACATCACGAACATGGTGTGTAACTATAGTTGTAAATGTTTCATCAAGGAATCCAATTAGCTTCATGAACTATAGTAGACATCACTACTAATGGAGGACTCATGCTCAAAATGTTAAAAATCAGCAAAATACTCTTGGATGAGGTCTATCACAATGTCTGTATGTAGTAGAGTGACCAAGGACTACCCAATAATGGAATTCACTAGGTGTAAGAGAGTACCCACCTTGTAGAACAAATGGAATCCATTACAAAAAAGTTAGAAGATTTTCAGCTACCAACACCAACACCACCACCTCCTACCCCTATTATGGAGATCCAATCATGTTAAATGTGAGTAGTCCCTCACCCATACTAGGACTATAGAGCAGTGATAGAAGAACCTAAAATTCAATATTTTAATTATGTCAATTAAAATCAAAAAAATCAACAATTTCATTAGCCTCAACAATACCAACAGTAATATTATCAATAGAGGCTATATCAATAGATACAACAACCCAATTAGTAGTTATACTAATAGAGGAGTAGTCAATAACCAACATGGAATAAGGGACCACCTAGGTACCCTCTATAGGATCCAAATACTCAACCATGACAATAATTAATTCAATAACCTTTCTCCCCTAGAGCTTAGCATCAATTCCAGAAAACTCTACAAAGACCACCATAACAAGCCCTGCCTCTATAGTCTAATTTTTAAAACATGTTCACTATATTTTTTCAAAAGGTCGATCAGAGGATGAATACCCAAGAAAATGAAATGTGTAATAAAAGGGTATCCCTTCAAAACCTTGAGCACTAAATGGTACAAATCTCAAAGACCATGTCAGACCTATTACCATAAACATTTCCTGGCAATACCGAGACACACTCAAGAGAGGAGACAAATGATATGGTTCTTAGAAGTGGGAAAATGTAGGAATTTAAAAATACATTCATGGATGATGAAAATAATCTTGAATAACTTGAAAATGTGTGACGATAATTACTAAGTATGATGATTATAGCACAAATAAAGCTACTAAAGAACAAAATCTAAAAGCAAAGCTGACTGAAAAAATCTCCAATTCAAAAGAAGATAGAAAAAGAAGAAGTTTATGTGGAACCACCACTATTAAAACCCCCTATTTCCTTTATATATAGAATTATAAAACTAAAGATCAAAGGTTGATATAAAAATTTTCTAGATATGTTTAAAAAATACACATCAACATCCCCTTTGCAGAGGTGATCACTCAAATGCATGCTTATGTGAAATTATTAAAGGAGTTACTATAAAATAAGATAAATATGGAAGAACTATGGTTCATATCCTTAAACAAATAATTCTCCATTTTTGTTCATCATAATATTCCACCCATGATGCAAGACCCTAGAAGTTTCTCAATTCCTTGCATAATACGGACATGCAATTTTGGAAGATCCTTGTGCAATCATGTCATAATTATCAATCTCATGTATATGAGTGTATTCCAAAATATGGGGATCAAATATTTAAAACCAATGAGAGTATCACTTCAATTGGATGACTAATCATTCAATTACCCTCCAGGACTTCTTGAGGTTGTCTTAGTCAAAGTTGAAAAGTTCATCTTTCCTATAAACTTCTTTATATTGGAAATGGAGGAAAGAGGAGGCATTCTCATCATCCTAGGGAGACCATTTCTCACCACTGTTAAGGAATTTATTAATTTGAATCAAGGGTGACTGATAATTATAGTAGGTAATGAACAGTTAGTGTTTGACGTAGTGAAGTTTGCTAAGAAAAGAGGTGAGTCATTTTATCATCAAGTCATATTTCTTACTAATGACAAAGATAATTATATGAACATTGAGGATGATAGAGAGTCTCTAGATGAAGATGAAATTAGTGATCATGAGGACATAAACTACATTGAACCTTCGATGTGGGATATTGTCCCACCATTCATACACTCAGTCGTTAAACCTATGATGTTGGAAATGAAACCTATATTAAGAACACTGATGTACTCATTATTAGAAATAAAATATTCACTAACATCCATTATTAGTACATAACTGATTCAAGTTTAAGAATAAAAAATCATTAAATTCCTAAAAAGGCACAAAAATTCAATTTCCTAGGGAGTGGAGGACATTAAAGGAATCATCCCCATCATATGCACCCACGAGATTTTTTTGGAAGAAGGTGTTAAACCTAAATGTAAACCCTAGAGGTGAATCAACCCACTAATGAAATAGGTATTCAAAATGGAAGTTTTGAAACTTCTCAATGTAGGGATAATATTTTCCATCTCTGATCGTGAATGGGTGATCCCACTATAAGTCATACCAAATAAAGGTATCTTGAATGTGGTTAAAAAGGAATAAGATGAGTTAATCACAAAATGAACCATCACTAGGTGGAGAGTATGTGAGGATTATAGAAATATCAACATGGAAACTCAAAAGGATCATTTTTCTCTTCCTTTCATGGATAAAATTTTGGAGAGAGTAGACAGACATCAATTCTATTATTTTCTGGATGGATACTTTGGATGTAATCAAATTGTCATTGACCCATCAAACTACTAAAAAACCATATTAACATGTACTTTTGGAACATTATCCTATATATATATGACTTTTGGAATGTAAAACACGCCAGAAACTTTCTAGTAGTGCATGGCACACATATTTAATGATATGTTAGAGGAGTTTAAAGAAAAAATCATGAATGATTTCTTCGTTTATGGATGATCTTTTGAAGTTTGCCTAAGAAATCTAGACTTAGTCCTAGAATGATGTGAATAGAAGTTCTTATTATCACACTATAAAAAAATCCATTTAATGGTCTAAGGAGGCATAAGCCTCGGTCACAAAATATAAAATAAAGGCATGTAAGTTAATCCAGTGAAAATAAAAGTAATTAAGGATTGACCTAAGCCCATGATAGTAAAATGCATAAGGACTTTTATGGGCCACATTAGATTGTATCACCACTTTGTTCAAGACTTTTAAATAATATCATGACTAATGATGCACCTTTTATAAAAGGATACTCTTTATTATTTCACTGAAGAGTGTCGGTGTGTGTTTAGCACTCTAAAGAATAAACTCATGGTCACTCCTGTTATAATATCACCAGATTGAGACAAGGACTTTGAACTAATGTGTGATTCTAGCAATTTCACTATAGGCATTGTTTTAGGATAGTGGGTTAGACATATCTTCTATCCCATTTTTTATGCTAGTTATATACTGAATGAATCGTAGGTCAATTATATGACCACAAAAAAAAGTAAATGATTGAAGTCATTTATGAGTTTGAAAAATTTTGATCATACCATCTACTGTCTAAATTAGTGTTCTATATTGATCATCCAGCACTCAAATACCTATTTATTAAAAAGAATGAAAAACCTAAGTTGATACAATAGATCCTACTGATACAATAATTAAATATAATAATCAAGGATGAAAAAGGGACTGAGAAATTCGTAGTCGATCACATATCTAGGATCCTATTTTCTAACATTAAGGATGGCTATAATCTAGCTATTGAGGATGAATTCCCCAATGAAACACTGTTCAAAATAAATATTCAATTACACTCTTTGTTTTTTGATATTGGAAATTATATTTCCATAATATCGCTCTACCCACACTTCTTCTATCAATAAAGGAATAATTTTTTAGTTAAAGCTTCATGCTACTATTGGTATGAGCCTCTAATTTTTAAATAGTGTCTTGATTTCCTAATGGAAGGTGAATCCCAGATGATAAAATACAAATCATTCTTGACATGTGACACATGTTTCCAACTATAGGTAATCATGAACCTAAACATACCATAAATAAAATCCTTTAGAGCAGATTATTCTGGACCACACTCCATAAGGATGCAAGGAACTTTGAGCAAAGCCGTGATTAGTTCTAGTGGACAGGCACCATTGGAAAAAAGTGAAAAAATTTCCCATAATCCCATCCTAGAAGTAGAAATATTTGATATTTGGGGAATCAATTTTATGGGTATATTCCCAAATTCTCATGGGAAATTTTATATCCTAGTCTGTGTGGAATGTGTCTCAAAGTGGGTAAAAGCCGAGGCCACCACTCATGAAATAGAAAAAGTAGTCATGATGTTTTTAAAGAAAAATATATTTTACATATTTGGATTCCCCTAAATACTCATTAGTGATCGAGGAACATAATTTTCCAATAATGTTGTGAAATTATTATATAAAAATATGGAATCTGATATAACACTAGAACTCTTTACCACCCGCAGACTAGTGGAAAAGTTGAATTGTCTAATATGGAGATTAAAAAAATCTAGAGAGGATAGTAAACATAAGTATAAAGTACTATAGTCTTAAATTGGATGACACACTTTGGGTGTATCGCATAGTGCATGAAACGCCCATCGGCACTACCCCATTCTGACTTGTTTATGGGAATACATGTCACCTTACAGTCGAATTAGTGCATTACTCTAATTAGGCTATCAAAAATCTGAACATGTATGCTTAGAAATTTGAGGAACTCGGAATGATACATGTAGATGAACTAGAAGATATTAGAAAGTATGACTATGAAAATGTCCAAATCTGAAAATAAAATAAAAAAGCAATGTCATGACCAATGAATTGAACAAGGAATCTTTACACTATGGGATAAGGTTCTTTTATTTAATTCTTGATTAAAACTATTCCTTAAAATATGAAATCCTGATGTTCAAGGTATTTTGAATTCATAAAATTTTTACCCTATGGGACAATTGAAATTCAAAAAGTCAGAGAACCACCCTTCAAGATAAATGGAAAAAGGTTAAATATTTATCAAGAACCATTCTATGAGGGGTGAATCCTTACTTTCAAATTAATTTGAATTGAATAATTTTTAGATATTGATGTTAAATGAAGTGTTGAATAGGAGGAAACCTAGGATAAAACTAATAGGATATATTAGGGTTTAGGAAATTCTAGGCATGTTGTAATCTTTTCCAAAGGTTCTCATCCAAAAGGGGGAATAAATAACAAAATACAAGTCATGTAACCATTACACTATGTGTAATGGTTGAGGCCTAAAAAAATAAAAAATCATCCATTTACATATCATGTATCACTTTCATGATGTGATTTTTTGGGGGAAGATTTAAAAGTTGTGAACCCTAGGTTCACATTCATCCCCCTTTTCCTTCACTCTCCCACGCACTTCTCCCCCTTGGTCACCAACCTTCCCCCACATCACTGATTTCCTCCACCCCTCCTCCATTTTTCCTCCAAACCACTTTCCCTATGATCCATGTCTCCCTTGATCATTCTATCCCTTTTTTTATGGCTAGAACCAATACCACCTATTCTTCCCCCTCTAAACTCATGCCCAAGCATGATGATCCACCTCCACCCAAGCACTAGGCAGTTGCTCCTCCTCCACCTCCTATTGATCCATCCAACTCATCCTTCGCTTCGACTTTTTCTACCCCCTAAACTTCTGAGGAGTCATAGTCTTCATCCAGCGGGTCTAAGGGTGTTTCCCAGCACCCACACTTTCACATGTTCCTGCATTTTTCTGATTCTGAGTAGCAAATACGCTTGGTCCATTTATAGGTCAAGTTGATGCACTCTAATAAGACCCTATACTTGGCTGTTCTTGAGAGGATCCTAGTGTATGAGGAGGTCATTACTTTGATTAGATAGATTCACCTCTCCACCATCATTGTGATCCATGAGGAGACCTACAGTTATCTCTTCCTTGACTTCATGTCCACTTTTGATCTAGTCATCATGAATTTCAACTTTATATTAGGTGGTCGGCCTTAGGATCTTACTCTCAGAGACTTAGAATTTGGATCAACATTTACTCAGCTGAATTTTTTTCTTAACTAGTCTTTCCAACCTTACGGATTGAGCTGGAAAATATTGAGGTAGTGAGGAGTTGGTCACTAATTTTTCAGGACCCACAGAGTTTCCACAATCTTCATACAACGAAGAGAACCCATTTATGGGGTGACACCTTGCATATTTTTCATTGGGTTCTAGTTCATGCCTGGCTAGACCAAGGATATGTTCATGGGATCATCAGCTAAATTGAGTTCATCATATTGGTCTCTTATATGGGCATCACTTCCATCAACATGGACAGATAGTTCACCTTATATTAGGAGACCTAAGTGTGGAGGGCTCATGGTACTCTCATAGGAGGGCAGTTTCATCACCCACCTTGTGCATCATCTTGGAACCTTCAATGTAGATCATCCCCTCACTTCACTTGGTCAAATAGAGTTCATTGATCTTCTCATACTTCAAAAGAGGTTTCTTTTGAAGAAGATCAAGGGGAGATACACATGGGCTCTAGAGTACATTGAGGATGCAGAAGAGGAACTTGTCCATCATGCCCCAGCACCAGCCTCACCTTCCTAAGCTGCAGCACCTGCACCTTCCCCTACCACTATCCTTACCACTACCCCTCTATCCAATACATCTACAGCTCCTCCATCTACCTCTTCCCCTATTACCACCACCATACCACCACCCCCTTCCATATCAACACTTTCTCCACCATTCCCATCTAATGTATGGTCTATTCTATAGTGTCTACTAGATAACTAGAGACAAATATTATGCCATCTTCACATTCCCTTTACCGCACTATCCGCCTTTACCACCCCTCCCCCACCATCAGACCCTATATATTCTCACCCACCACCACCTACAAAACCCACTACAATCTCCATCCCCACACCACATCTCACCTAGGTCAGACTACTTTCTGAGATCACATACCCTTCCACCCAATAAGAGAATCTTATGAATCAGACCTGATGGGGAAAGGGCCCTGACCTCCCATCTTCCTCCAAGGTGCCTCATATCAATCTAACTATCATACATACATCCATAGAATAGATCAGCACCTCACCCCCTCCATACTCGACTGAGCCTACTACCAGCACGATGAAACTATCTATGGAGGTGGATGACCCTACCCCTGACTCCATATATGACATAGATATGGTGGGGAAAATATAGAGATTCATTTTCCTAAAGGGTACATTTGATGTAGATACTGGCGATTATGCCCACTCATATTAGTTTTTACAATGTGACCCTCCCATGTTTTACTCTATATCATGTCTCTTTTGTACACCTTGTATTCCATTTTCACTGATATATCATTTATCATATATATGGATGAGATACAATTTTGATTATAGAAATTGATTGTTTTATCTCATATTTATTTTTGAATTCATTTATCCATGTCTAGATATGATGCGTCATCTATGGTTATTAATGAGTCTTTCAAGCCACCATCTAACCTTCTGCGTGAGATCTATTAGTATATAGATGACATACAGCAATAGCTTGAGGAGCTCCATCTCTAGCTCCATCCTTATCAGGAGTCCCCTCTATGATTTTCATGGAATTTACTACTTCCACATGATCATTTTTTGTTGAACCATTCCTGAGGTGGTTAACCCCACTAAGAATCCATGTGAGCTCGACGAACCCACTACCAATTCCTTTAGGAGGCAAAGGACATATGAGTCGATAGATTCCACTGAGTGATTTTAGTTCATCTTTATGGATGATGACATCATTATTAGTTATTATGGGAAGAAACCCATATTTTCTCTTTATATTTTTTAGCATAATTATTTAGGACCTTTTCATTTTATTCTTTTTGAACTTTTTTTCATTGTTGGTTATTCAATAATTCATTTTAGCTCTATCCATGCATTTATCTAAGACAATTTATCCTAATATACACTATGTGCACCTACCCATCTTCCTAATTTCATATTGATTCACCCCTTTGTACTAATGGTTTATCTAGTTAAAGTGTATTTTTTTCAACATTTTTGTAGGAAGCATGATATCACACCACCATATATTAATTTTCCTTGTAGCGTGATCTTAAATATAGGGAGATCTAGATTCCCTATTTTAAATTCATAATTTCCATTTCATTTTTATCTATGTTTTACTTCCTTCCTCTCCCATAATACTTTCCCAAAATAGTATAGACTCTATTTCATCTTAAGTGTGGGGGATACATTTTTTAGATTTATTGTAATTATACCTAGATTATTGTTTATTATCATTAGTTTAGGAGACATTTTCCATTAAAATCATGCTTTAACTTGAAACCTCATTACACCCATTATAAATAAAATAAAAAGTTTAGTAAGAAAATGGATGAAATATATATATTATTCTTTCTTATAATTTTATCATGATTGCCAAGTTAAATAATTTAATCCTAATTATATATTATTTCAATTTCATTTGATTGAATTATTACTGGATATTATACCTTGGGTGATTGCTAGTTATTTTATATGATCCCATTCCCTAGAATATTCTGGACCCATAATTACATATTCTCATCTGGGAATATTTCTTAAGAGATACTTGGGGCATGTAAACCTATCAGAACTTTCATTGAGATCTTATTGAGGAAACAACTGAATAAATACACTTTTAAAATTATTGAGGAAATATTTTTTTTATCCATTTTTTTTGATACCCACCAATAAATTTATCCTTATTTATCCCATATTATCCATGAATAACCTTATTAGGATGGATCCGTTTCAAGACTATTATCCCTTCCAACCCTACTTTTGGTACTATGCATGATTTTATTTTAAACAAGTGTAGGCGATTTTTTATCTCTACCATACACAGGATGTTTGATATTGAGGATACATGCAGTGGTATTTTCACCAGTATGATATGTCCTGGTTCATGATTGATTTCATAATTTTCAACACTTACCCTATTTCTTTGAAAAAATAAATGTGTGTGTGTGTGTTTGTGTGTGTGTGTGTGGATTGTGTATTAGGAGGGTCAAAATCACCATTTCTAGACTGATGATTATCATAGAAGAACATTTTTGGTTAGGTGATGGATGTGAGACCTATCATGAGCATGATTTTCAAAAAAATTAAAAAACAAGAAAATAAAATAACAGGGAATATTTCTTATACCTACTTGACATATTAATAGACCCTCTTTGAGTTGTTAAGAGTACAAAGACATTTTTTCTAGGAGGAGTTTTTCATTTCACGTTCTACGATTATCAATCATTATGATGTAGATATTACACTCCTTTTGAGATTTAATTTTACAATTTACCTAGCTACACTCAGCCTCAAAGTCATTTAAACCTTATTTCTTAAGTCCTCATGATTAATTTTGTATTTGTATTTATGGAGTAGAGATATTAAAACCAATGCAAGCCTATAGTTAGAAACATATATTCAAGGTATTATCATAACTCTAACTACATTTTTACCTTGAGTGGTGAGAGAAAATTCATGGTAACGTAAATTGAAACATGGGTGTATATTCTAATGGAAATTTGGAAAATTGTAATGAAAGGAAAAAAGGAATTTGGTTGAAGGATTTGATCATGACACATAAATGAACTTCTCTACATAAGTGATTTTTTTGGACTATCTTTTTACACTAACATTTAGTTTTATTTACATGGTTGAAATTCATGTTTCTTGTTTAAAAATTGTTTCATTTGGAATTATTATTGAGATTATTATTTCTTGAGGACAACCAATTGTTCAAGAATGGGAGAATTTTATAAGCTGGATTTATATATAAATTTTGGATAGATTTATTTAAGGTTTAATTATTATTTATTTGATAATACATTGTGTTTTAGTTGGTTTTTGTTGGAATTAGGAATTCTAGACTCAAATGAGAAGTTTCTAAAAAATGAAAAAAAAATAGACTTTATAAGTTTTGAAAAGAGTTCACAGCTAGTATTCCTAGATCACAACATTCTTTCAAACTAGCGTACAAACTATGAAACCAGTACGAGGCATGAATCCATTATACAACGTGAAATAGTTATACATTATGAGATATCCAAAATCTGAATCCCATTAAAATTATAATTCATGAGTTGATTACATGATGATTTAAGTTTGAAATCTTTTCCAATCGAAGATAGGGGTCGTGAATACCATGAGATATAAGATATCCAAATAATTTTTTGGATCCAAAATACAATACATGAAACCCACTTAAATTTCATGTAAATATCAAAAAAAATATAACTTAAAGCAATTACATGACATAAAGAAGTTACACATCATGAACCTCTCGACCTTATAAACACACAAGCATCCCTCTGACACTGGATAACTTGAACGGCCACCAAAATTTTCCTTTTTTATTCTCCATTTATCTTTTATTTCATACCTAACCTTATTTTTTTCCATTTTCCTTTTCTATTTTAATCAATCTATTACTATTTTTTATCATTATTTGATTGTGGATTTATTTTTTTCATTTTGTCTCTTGTTTCAATGACTGATTCCAATACCGACTGGTGTTCGACATCATCAATTGTTTGTTCCTTCCATGTTCATTTAATATAGTAAGTTTTTTTTTTGAATTTTTTGAATTGTGGGAGTTATTCTAAACTATTTAATCATTATGATGAGCATTCTTCATATTTTCTTACTTTATATTAAAACTTTCATGTGTGGCTAATCCACTTAGGGTTTTGGGTCAAGATTAAGGGTGTTTTTAAATGTAATGTATCTATAAATAAAAACTTAGTAACCTATTGTCTTGTAATTATGTTAAAAAAATATTGCATTATTTACATCACCTTGACCATGGGAGGTGAAATTGAATGACCCTAACCTAATTGGAGTTTAGTAGGCTAGGACCAATAGCATGTGATGCTTTTTTATATAGAAGATAAGTGTACTTCATCTAGGTTTTTGACTATCTATATACCAAGGATTAGTTATAGCTTAGGAAGATCCAATTATATTGACCATAACCAATTGGTGACCTTTTCACCAATTTATAGACTAGACCATAGGATTATGCTAGGATAGACTTAGAATTATCTTTTTCTTGAACCCTAAAATTAACCATGATCCCTTCTTGTAATCAGAATTCAAACCCAATCTATGTAGTCTTATTAAAACAAAACCAAAGAGAGATCATGATGAATCCTACCATAATGTTATTTTCTCTAGGCTTCATGTCAACCAGTTGTCCCTATGGGTTCAACCCCGCACAGCCACTTTACTATGTCATTGTAGCTAAGTGTACTTTGGGATATAAATTTTTAATTTTATCAAACACTCATTTAGAATTAATCATGCTTCATGGGATACATCAATAGCCTTCTACATGGACTAATCTATAACAGAAGTTTATTCAAACTATTGGTATATCCTTTAATAAAATATTATATACCAACGGTTTACCTAAACTATTGGTATATCCTTAACTAAAACAAATTATACCATTATTAATTGTAAACCATTGGTATAGGTATATTGGTATATCTCCCTTTTCCACTATTGTTCAACTTGGAATTTTCTTTTTCCTACTATTGTATATAGAGTTTGGCATAACAAACCACTCCATTTGATTTATTTATCTCAGATATTCAAATATTTTACATCAAGTACATCCTCTAATAATACTTTGATATCAAACCCCCCTTCTACTTATTCTTCTTTTTTGTCATTTTATTCTCTTAACTGTGAGTTTTCTATAATAGGTATGAGAACAACTTCTTTGAGGACTTTGCAGTCCTCAATTTCTTCCAATTTTTTCTCTTATAATCTATTTTTCTATTGTGAAAGTTGGTTATTATTATTGAATAATTGTTTCCTAGTAAACTCCTATATTTTACATTAGTTTAATATTTCCTTGTGGGAACATAATCATTATCTTGAAACTTCTTGGGACACTTTTCTACAAGGTTCCCAACCTTTCCACATTGAAAGCACATGATTGGAAGTTTCCCTTTAAGATTTATTTTTTTTAAATTTGGGGAAAGAAATAACATGAATTAATCAACCTATTATTTTTCTTATTTATCTTCCATATTTAACTTTTTTCAATTCCTTGAATGTTGTAAGATTTCATATTTTGAATGAGATGGAATTTTCAAAGGATTTTGTGTTTTTTGTTTGGTGGGCAGACCAAATCCCAATTAGGGATTAGGAATGGATTTCCAAGAGTTTTAATGATTCAATGTGTTTTTTGGATGGGGTTTAAATCTAGGAAATGGTTTTTAAGAGTATGGGTTAGTTTTAGAAGCATCAGGTTTTGAAAAAACATTTTCAAGAGAAACGTATTGAGTTGCATGGTTGGTGCATGGTTAGTCCTAACCATGAACCCAAACCATGAATCCTATTTGTATAAGATCATAGTTAATTTTAACCTTGTGAGGGATATAGAAAAAACATTTGTTTTGGTGGAGAATAATAGAGGTACTTTCATGGTTGGTGTACTTTTTTACTAACTATATGTTGCAACCTACAAGGTCAGGGTGTGTAAATAGTGAGTCCTTCACAGTTGGTGCATGGTTTTCCTAACCATGTAGCCAAACTATAAAACTCGTTAAATATCCTATAAATTATTATTTTTCCCTCCTTAAAAATATTTTCCTTCTTATCCTCCTCCATTCACACAGCAACCCAGTCATGGGAGCTCTCCTCTCCCACTCCTCTAGGATTTAATGATTCTCCTCCATCTGAGCTCTGATTCAACCACCATTAATCACATTGGATCCCCCTAGACAAGTCTAAGAATCCATTACCTTAATTTATCTATTTTAGTCTCCAATAGAAATGTGTTTTCCATGTGAGATCATGTGACCTATTTTCAAGGTGTTTGTCTAGTTTATCTATTTTCTATCACTCCAAATCAAATATAAAGTTGATACAAGATGAGGAGTCATCTATCGTGATAATATAGGTGGTCTACTACTTTTCCCTAAAATTATAGTTTTTTATATCATACGTCATTGTTCCAAATTCTAGACTTCATGTATGTTTCCTTGAAACTATGTAATTCCTAAATTAAGTTGTTTATACCTTGATCAAGAAACTCTCATAGACCCTTGATGTTGTCAGATGTTAATGAAATTGACTTGAAACACCCCTTTTGGGTTTAGTTTTATATGTGACCTAGACACTTTTACCATGACTTTATGACCAATCCACTACCTAAGGTGAGTTTGGATTTACAATTATGATTCATATAAGTAAACTAAATTAATTTAAATGTTAAATGAATTAAATGAAACTTGAATATCAAGTTTATGTCACTTAACCCTTGATAAATTATGAATTATTTCCAAGAAGAAATGGGATTAAATGAAAGGTGAAATGGCATAATACTCCACTTGTCATATAAAAATTTAAACATGCTTATGTCTTTTATTATGGCCTTTATATACTATTATAGGATGTATTGCTTTGGGAAAGTCTTGGATTACCACTTGGGTATTCCTTGACTTCCCATAGGATTACACCAGGTTCATTGATGCATTTTACAAGACTTGACACGCATCTTAGATTCAGTATTTGTCTTACATTGATGACTTCCCCAGTATGGATCCATGGAATCATTCATTACTTTATATATAATTATAATGCCTTGGATTATCTCCTTGGATTTAGCTTAATGTCTTAGGATGTGTAACACCTCATATTATCTCCTTTGGATCTAATAAAGTCCTACATGAGGATACCTAGGAATTGTTCCTAAGGATCGGAAAACTTATTATTATAGAAGTTTGATATTAACAGTTCACCCTTGGATTACACTCACCCCCTTTTTTTCAATGTCACCACTAATAGATATGAGTTAGTTTGATCTTCTAAGTTCATGGTTTTACTCTTAATATATTATACATGGACTCCTAGGTTATATGTCTTAGGTCCCTGTCATTACTATATATAAATGTGTATATATATGATTCCATATATTCAAAGACATTACGGGTTTGGCTGAATTAGGAAGAGTCATAAGAGTATCCCCTAGGAACCCAAGCTGAATAGTTTTTAGTTTATCTTGTATATTTCATTTATCATGATACTTGTATAGTATTCATTTTTATATTCACATACTAGATAGTATTAGATTTCAGTGGTGGTGACCTACTGAGTTTTAATAACACCATGTTTGGGCTGCCGATTGTTACCCAGACATACTTCATAGATATAGGTGGGTATAAAGGAAAGATCCTAGCTATGGAATCTTCATTTTTTGTTCTTGTCGGGAGTACAAAATTATTGGACCAAGCTATTTTTCATGATTCTGCTGGAGATTATCATTTGGTCTTTTTATATTTTTGTATAGCATGTATTTTTTATGAATGATACCATGTTCCCTTACTACTCCCCAATTTGGTATACCATCATGACATCATTATTTTGTATATAAAACTATCTACAGTTTTGTTATTGATTTATATATATTTATGATTTATATATATTGATGATTTACTTTTGTTATTTCTATTATACTAATTCCACTGGTTTATTTATTCCTTTCCACTATGAACCACTCAGATAAAGAGGGTATAGTCTACCCTCTATACCATTATAGACTCTCACTACTTGTCAGCATCCTCTAGAATATGGGGAGGCATGTTTGAGGCCATATGGACACCAAACACTTATGAGTGGAAACAACTCAGTAAGTCACAATGTGGTATCAGATCATTTTTTTTTCCTTTTATTACTATTTTTGGGGTGATAGACAAGAGACTATGAATGTATTAGAACATGGTAAATAGATCATGTGTTGGTATGTCCAACCCATGCATGGGGTAAAGATCAAGTTGTTAGGTATGTGACTATTGATCATGTTGTTCGTTATTATAGTTTATTTTTATTTCACCTTGAGTGATTGTTAGTATTTTTACTGGTTACTCATTATGGAATTTAGCTCTAGGAATGGTATGGAAAGAGAATAGGGGTGTTTATGCATCATTTTAGGCATATAGGATTGACATGTCATTATAATGCTTATATATATACCATGATTGTGTGATTATGTTCCATGTTTATCTATATACCATGCTAGTGTGATTATATACCAAGTTTATTGGTATACCATGTATGTGTGATTATTATTGTGTCTATCTATATCCACTACTGATGTGATAGATTTCATTGTGATAGTTATGATGTAAGTTTGGTTAACTAAAGTGTCTATATTAACCTAAATAGCATTTTCCTATATAGCTTGATAATGGAATTATATCTAACCAACCTAAAATTAATTAAATAAATAAAATGGTTTTAAATTAGTTAAAAAAATAACCAGAATAGTATCTTGAAAATGAAAAGGAATTGGTTAGTTTTAAACAAATTTAACTCATTGTTTATGGATTTCAATTAAATGGTGTGTCAATTTCAACATATAAAGGCTTGTATGTTCATAAATTGGGAATGATGACCCATATAACTAAATCCTATTATAATTTATTTGAACCTTGATGGTCAGTTTTAATATCATATTCCTATAAGATAACCCCATTAAGGGTGAGTTAAAATTATGATAAGTTGACTATAGATGGGTTTCACTTAAATGGGATTCCAATTTTAATTTATAAATTCTTGTCTCTATAAATTGGGGATATTTTCCCATAAAAATGGATCTATGATGGCATGAAATAACCCTTGTAGGTCACCTCTACCTTTATATTTTTTGGTGCTTAACCCCCTGGGGGTATGTTTATGATAAATAGGTACAGTTATCTAAAGTGTTAGAAACCACTCATATGGTGTTTGTATAAATTTATGATGGAATGTTTCTTAATGAATCCCTTTTATATGATAAAATCCTTATTTTCTATTTTTGGTATCTGATTAATATGAGGATTTAGTTAATTAAAATTCCAATTATAACTTAAAGGGTGTTTTCCTCTATAGATTTTGGTTGAAATTTTTCTTAACCAAGATAATTTTATAAAAATATGGATAAATAATGATTAAAACGAAATTATGAGATAATTTTCCTAGAATGTTATGAGACATCAGCTAAATAAAGTTCCAAGCACAATTTGAAAAATACTTTCTAACTGGTACTTGACATCTCATATATCTAAGCCTCTTAAATGGTTATAAAAAATGTTAATTGGTGTAACAACTTGAGTAAAACCTTTTTGTGGTGTTCTTAGTGTGTAACCTAGTGTAAGGGTTAGATGTAATGTTTCCTTTAAGTTACCTTGAATGGGAACACGAACATTGATTTTGGGTCTCTGATTACTTCTTCAATTATGTTGGACCTAGAGGTTAGGAAAGTGATCGTAGTGAACTTTTAGGCATGATGTTATTTTTGTAATTGATTCCTTGTGGTAAGTGAGGAGCTATCCCTATCATGGTATCGCCCTTGGAGGTACAAGCATTGTTAAATGCTTGTGTTGATTTTTCAGGTGAGAGGTATCATTTTTGTACCATTTAAATTGAGTAGGACTCTTAGTAATGAAACAACACCTAGGATGGGTGGATGGTCATGTGATAAGTTGATACTAGATAGGGGTGTGAGCATCATGTAATGATTAAGTTAAGTGGATTGTATATTCCTAGGGCATGGTCAGTCAATTTTTTGATCATGTCATCTTTCCTATTTTTGGATGGATGACTCAGAAGGTCATCAGCCAGGTAAATATTCATATGAAATAATATGGCTCTAGGTCAATCCTCTATATAGGATATCATATGTTGAGATGTGTAGTTCCATTGGACCTATGAATTAAAGGATAATGGGCACACCTATTATGCTATTTTTATATCAAGTTAGTATGCATTGTTATATGCAGTTCCCACCAAAATTAAAAAAAATCAATGAACCATATGAATTTTGGTGATGGTTGTTTAAGTCTCAAGATAGTTTGAGAAATAATTTCATATAAGACCTTAAACCTTTTTATTTCACGATTTCTTAAAAAAGATTATGAGTACATTAAGGTTGCGTTCATGGGTCATCTTCAGAGTAGAGTGATCTGGATGTTAAGAGCTTTCATGAGCATAGTATCCTTGAGTTGTTAATATAATGTTTAGTTATTCCAATGACCAGGTGTTATAATGCTACTAGTCGGAGTTGTTGGGATTTTATGCCCAATGCTAAGGATTCTCATAGGTGTGGATCAGAAAGAGCATCACGCATGCATCAAAAGGTGAACTTGATATAACATGCTTATAAGTGGCCAGATTTTCTTTCTTTTCATGTTGGTTCTTGATATAAGAATGATGAACACATCCTAAAACATCACTCAGTGGTGAATGGAGTGTATTCCATAGAATGGGTTTTCATTCTTAGTAAGGAAATGACTAGGACACTCCTAAGGTGGGGAGCTTCACATTAGTAATGAGAATAATGTTCTTCAAAATAGAGGAAACATGATCCTAGAGGACCATTTGGGAATAGTCAGGATGGATTTTGGAATCTGGTGAACTGGTAAGTTCAAGATTTCTAGTATCGGATGTAACATTGGATTTTAGACTGAGGTATGAGTTCAAATCAGGTCTAAATGTTATATTCTATCTTAAGGAGCATAAGTAATCCAAGTGACATGACAGGTTGGTAGTGTGTATTTACTTGAAAGGTATCATGATGACAATATGGATGGTCGCGCACCAAACCATTGATGAACACCATGAGTCAAGGTTGTACTTTGGTGGTTATTTCTGAATTTTCATAGAAATATTTTGGATTTAAGGTAACTTCATTGAAACTTAAAAGAGACATCAGTTGTTGAGTTGGAAACCCTTTAAATAGGTTATCTTGGAGTGGAGAAACTGAATTTTTGGTAAGAATGTTTTTATGTTGAGTTGATACCACCTTGTATTCATCATGTTAATAAATATGATCACATTTCAGGGAATGAACTTTGAAATTGTACTATCAAGGTATGATAATGTCTTGGGGTAACTGGTGATCAATCGTGGGTCAGTTGTGGTGAACATTTGAATTAGGTGTCTTGAGGCGGTTGGTATGTGCTTAGATATGGACACACATTTTCAGGAGACATGGTGTAAAGAGTTGTTTAAAGAAAATTATAACCTATTTTTATAGAGCATGGATCGGGTAGAGTGATACATGCCTATCGGTGGAATATTTGGTGAATGTTGTGGTTACTGTTTCCATGGGTTGGGAATGGGTGATATGTAACATTGGTAATGGTAGAGTTGTGATGGTAATCCTTGATAACATCTTAGTGTAATCCCAGTATAGTGATGATCATGGCCAATATCTTGACATCATCCAATGTACACTATATAGAATCAATAAAATGTTGATATAATTAAATTTTGTCTTTTCTGGTTGGATAACAAGACTCCTTGGTAGTTTTGTTGGAGGAGCAGTATAAGGAAATCCTTATGGTGGATTGATCACCATAGGTTGTTTAAGGATAAACCAAATGTGAGATGGTTTTTTTCATGGTTGGGATGAATTTGGATGATTTTTTAGCTCTTTGATGTCTTTGGATAAATGGAATCAGGAACCATAGGTTTTCTTGGTGAGTTCCAGGTACAAGTTCAAATATGGACTTGGGTGAAGTCTAAAAGTGGGTGTTAGACCCAAAATAGATTATGATGATCCAAGGATGATGGATCAACAATGTATCAGCATATGTGCTATGGAATGAAAATATAAATTAACATGATATGGTTTGGCTAGGGGATGTCATCAGAGGTTAGTTACAGGATTCAGTGATCATGAATGAATGATCTTAGTGTACCTTGGAATAAAGGCATCAGAATCTGGTTTTGGATGTGTCATCCTTCGAAGCTGAGCATTTTCAAAAATAGTCAGTTGGATGTAGTTTGACTTGAGTTATCTTGAGAAATTTTATGTGGTCAGTGAGGAACCATGTTTAGCACATCATTGGGTTGAAATGAGTGTAGTGAAAGGGTTGTCTATAACTTTTCAAAAAAAACTGTTGTGAACATGATAAACTTGGTTGATTGGAGTATAAATGTTTAGATTGAGTCAAGGAACAAGGGAAGTTTCCTCATGTTTGATTGGGTTTAATGGGTTTATAATAATTCTAGTAGTTTCATTAATATTCCAAGGGTATTATTTTATAGGAAATTCTTATGGTGGAAGTATCATGGTTCAGAATTAGTTGTTTAAGTCAAGAACCTATGGCAGGGAGTACCATAGGTTGGTTGTGGAGTCAAATGGAAATGTGATCATAGTTTAGTTTAGATAGGATTGAGTAAGTGTCATCTGGATGTTCAAAATTGGTAATGATCCTTGTCTCGGGTCATAGCGGCTTAAGAACCATATATTTAAAGTGATGGTTAACGGTGAATTGGGTGTTTGGAAATGCAACGTAGCCATTTGAGCAGGTGTTCATGACCAGCATAGTTCAGATCATTTTTATTCCCACTAAGGCTTCTAGAGGAAAATAATTTCTAAGTTAGGGAGGTTTTAAGAATCTATGTTTTGATAGAGATTCAATTTTCAAAGGATTTTAAGTTTTTCATTTTTTTGGGCAGACCAAATCCCAATTTGGGCTTAGGAATGTATTTTTGAGAGTTTTAATTCCTCAATGTGTTGTTTTTGGATGGGTTTTAAATCATGAAAGGTGTCTTAGGATTATGGATAATTTTTGGAATCATTGGTCTTTGAAAACTAATTTTTGGAAGAAATAGATTGGGGAACATGATTGGTGCACGGTTTGTGCTAACTGTGAAACCCAAACCATGTGGCCTATTTTTACAGGCATATGGTTAGTTTTAACTGTGTGATGAGATCCATAAAAACATGTGTTTTGGTTAAAAATAATAGAGGGATTATCATGGTTGGTGTATGGATTTCCTAATAGTGTGTTGAAACCATGCAAGGTGAGGGCGTGTGGATAGTGAGGCCCACATGGTTGGTGCATGGTTTTCCTAACCATTTAGTCAAATCATGCAACTCATTAAAGATCCTAAAAATTACTAGTTTAACCCTCCTTCCTCCTAAACCTATTTTCCTTATTCTCCACCTCTATTTTCATACTAGAACATCCATGGGAGCTCCCCTCTCTCTATTCTATAGGCTTTGATGATCCTCCTCTATTTGAGCTCTGATTTAATTATCATTCATCACGTTGGATCCCTATCAGTAATTTTAGGAATCCTTTACCTACCTTTCTCTATTTTATTATCCTATGGAAAAATGTTTTTCATACAAGATCATATGCCATATTTTCAAGGTGTTTGTTTAGTTTCTCTATTTTCTCTCATTCCATCTTGAATCTGAAGCTGACATTAGATGATAAGTTGTCTACCATGATAAGGTAGGTGGTTTATTACTTTTCCTTAAAAGTCTAGTTGTTTATATCATGCACCTTTATTCTGAATATGTGACTTCCTATAAATTTCCTTAAAAATGTGTAATTACTAAATTAAATTGTTTATACCTTGACTGACATGCTCACATAAACCCTTGATGTTGTTGGAGGTTGATGAAATCGACTCAAACCATAATTTTTTGGGTGTGCTTCTATGTGTTCCCTTGACACTTTTACCATTCTTGTATAACCAAACCACCTCCTAAGGTGGGTTCGGATTGTCAATTATGATTAAAATGATAAAATTAAACTAATTGAAATGTTAAATGAATTAAATTAAATGTGAGTTATAAGGCCATTTCACTTAAAAATTGATAAATTATTAATTATTCCCAAGACTAAATGGTATTAAATGAATGGTGAAATGGAATAATACTTCACTTAGATTATGAAAGGTTAAACATTCTTATGGATTTTATTATGAAATTTATATACTATTATAGGATTTCCTTCCTTGGGAAAGTATTATATTCCTCACCTGGGTCTTCCTTGACTACCTATAGGATGCCACCTAGTTCATTAATTCATTTTCCAAGAGTTGAAACCCCTCTTGTATTTGATATTTGTCTTACATTGATGACTTCCCTAGTGTGGCTTCATGGACTCATCTATTACTTTCTTCAAAATCAGAATGATTTGTATTATCTCCTTGGATTTAGCTTGATGTATTAGAACATGGACTGTCTTGGATTATCTCATTAGGATTCAATCAATCCAAGCATACGGCTACTTGGGAATTTTTCCTAGGGTTTGGTAGATTTATTATTATAGAAGTGTGATGATTAGGGTTCACCCTTATATTACACCCACCCCCTTGTTATTAACATCACCAATGATAGTTATGACTTGGTTTGACCTTCTCAGGTCATTGTTTTACTCTTATTATATTATACATGGACACCTTGGTTATATACCTTAGGTCCCAACCAGTACTATATTTACATATATATAAATATGATGAAATATGTTTAGAGACATTCTGGCTTGGGGTAAAGTAGGTAGAGTCAGATAGGTATCCCCTAGGAACCTAAGCTAGCTAGGTTTCATTTTATCTTATAGCTTTAATTTATCATTAGACCTTCAAAATGTTCATTTTTTATATTAACTGTCTAAATAGTAATAGACATTGTTATTGGGGGCCTACTGATTTTTACTCGTATCCTATTCAGGTCACCGATTAGAACCTGAGAAAAAATCAGAAATTCAAGTAGGGATAAAGGGAAGCACCCAGCTATGGATACTTGATTTAAATTTCTAGGTAGAACTATGGAAGAATAGGACAAATCTAGTTCTCTTGATGCTAGTGGATATTGGGTTTTTGTATTTTTGTATTTGTGTATAGAATATATTGTTTATGACTACTTCCATGTTCCCTTACTACTCTTCATTTTGTACAGATTCATGAAATCATTGTTTTTTATATGAACCTTTTTACATTTGTTTTTATGATTTATATATATATATATATATGATTTACTTCCACTGCTTTCATTATACTACTTATACTGGTTTATTAATTCCTTACCAATATGAACCACTCTAATAAAGAGGGTATAGTCTCCCCAAAGTACCAATGTAGACCCTCACTTCTATTTAGTAACCTCTAGCGTATGGGGAAACACTCATGAGGCCATGTGGACAATAGGTCAGGTCAGGTCACTTATGAGTGTATCAGACCTGGGACATCACAAATTCCACCTCCTTAGAATTTCACTTTTCCACATCCTCATTATCATCATTCCTCATCTCATATGCAACAAGAGTGCTGTGAATACTACCCAACATCATCTCTTTTGGATCTTTATCCTCAATAACAGATACTTTTAGACTAAATAAAGGTAGAAATATTCTAAATATGTTCTTGAATATATTCACAACATCAATAGTTTTAATAAGACCATGCATATCCTCTATAATAACTTTTAACTGATAAAATAATACATTAATAGATTCATTCAGGTGTATCCTAAAGTCCTAATACTTATTCCATATAACCTCGGGTTTAGCTTCTCATGCCTTTGAGTCACCTTTATATAAATTAATAATATTTTACAACATATAATGTGAGGATTTTAATGACATCACCTTTGTATATATTTTATTGAATAAGTCCCCCCCAAGCATCGATTCCTCTAATATCAAAATCTAGTTCTTTATGCTCTTATTTTTATAAATATTTTTTTCCATACTAACTAAAATCCCAGGTATAGAAGTTGTGTGCACATCCATACCTAGTGATCAGAAATAGTGTTACATCTAATTCTTCCAGAGTTGAAAATTATTTCCATCAAAAATCAAAAATCCCTTTATGATTTATTATAGCCACTATTTGCACTTAACAGAGAGTTACACTATATTAAACCTTTATCTTTGGTACCAATTATTATCCCCAAGAAATTTAAATACCCTAAGTGGGTGAATTAATGTATGTCAATTTCTTCCAGTGACCATATTTAATGATATTTTTCCCCTATTAGTAAGAACACCCCTCTCCCTTGAAACATATATATAGTGATAAAGTAAATAAAAGAGTGATATAATAAATTTTAATTGGTTCACCCACATTGTGAAAATCAAAAAAAATTACAATGATACTGTGTCAATGTACTAGAATCAATAAGCATGCTATGTGTTTATAATGTTTTGAGTCAACTCACTATCCCCTAGTTTACAAACATTCACTTCAAAAACTCACATCTCTTTTAAAATTTTAGAAATAATTGATCTCTTAATTAAATTATACTTAATGTTCCTTAAAAATATTCCTTTTATTTTATCAACAATATATGATTACACTATATTGGTGTGTCATGAAGAACTTATTTCATCCAAATGATAAAATTTAATTTGCCACAAAAATTATGGGAAATTCCCTTAAGGTTCATGCAACCCACCTTATGTGAAAATGTTTTCCATGTAAAATATGTTCTCATAACAATGGTTCACATAACATAACTTCCTTTTTGAATCAAACTAATGGTCATGTAATATTCTATTGTGTAAGGAATTTGTTCTCATAATTATTATGTGAAAATAAATCACTTGTCTCTCCTCTATGTCTTCTTTCTTTTTCCCTTGTCTTAATAACAATATTAGTAGCCTATTTATAGTCGTAACCAATCTGTTTATGCAACCCTCCTACATAAAAATCCCCTATGCATGAAATCTTCATGTCACTAATGATGTGTAACTCCTTCTTGAGAGTATATCTTCTTAACTCTGGTGAAAATCCTTCATTTTATCTAAAACTCTATAAAATATTCTCAAACAAACTTCAAACCCCTCTAGATGCTTCCCTAAATGAATAATACCCCATGGTATTTTCCACTCTAAAACTATGTCAAAAATATTTTTCAATAAACACAACCCAAAAAACTCTAAAAATACACCTTTAAGGATTTTTTACAACACTATTTACACATATAAATAGTAAAACAAGTCAAGAAACACACATAGCACAAGGGACACATGGGTTGGTAACTTTTCTAATCCAGATATATATATCCTAGGTTGATCCATGAATCACACAACCTATTCTCACTTCAATTTAATTCAAGGGTACCTGAAATTTATCCTAATTACATTATTATTTTGTTTTCTAGAACAATACCAAAGTACCTACATAGTATACTAAGTAGCATCATTGTTGATACAATACTTATAGTTTTTGTAGTCCATTTATAAACACTTGGTTCAAGGAATATCTCTCAATGAGCACATAACCCCTCAAACTCAACCTTTATCACATTATTATGTGAAAAAAGGTATTAAAAAAATAATCTAGTAAAACCCTATAAGGGGTGGCATAATATCCATCCTACTCTCAAAGTCCCTATAGGTTCATCCTACCACACCAAACATATATATAAAAGTCCATACCAAGATATTCCCATCCATAACCTATATACTAATTGGAGTGGAACACTCACCCCACATACCAATCAAACAATACAAGATACTTCAAGGCAATATTAAGGCACCACTATGTTTTAATTCACCAATGAACACCCCTCTAGGGTTACCTATCTCACATTTAGAATCAATCTCATAACCTTCAGTAATCAAATCATTAAATCATAATGATCAAGGGTACATCATGACCCTAATATCCTCATTCAATTTTTATATGTGTTAAGGGAATTGAAACAATTATTTTAGGTCAATTTCACATAAGTGATGAGTCTTTCACATGAAAAAAATATATAAACTATCAAATAAAATGAGTAGGGGCCACCATCCTCAATTGGTGTTATTTCCTCAAGAAACTCTCTAAGATCATTTAGTTTTCTTCCATCAATACAAGGACCTAAATCCATAAATAACCACTTTAATTAATTATAAAACAAATATAATAAATTAACATAATTATTCCATAATTAATTTCATAATTAATTATTTGGGAATAATCAACGAATATTTCACTAGGTAACTTCCCATGTTTTAATTCCTCAAGCAACATAGGGTGGATTACTCCTCGCACACCCAAGATATTACTTCTACAAAAATCCCAAATATCTTATACTAATACTTCAATTAATTCCATCCAAAATTGATAAAAAAAATAAAATAAAATAATGACATGCCTCAATGAAACTTATCAAAACCAAGTACATTAATCCTATTAGGACTCCTTCTAGCCATCCTAAGAAAAATCCATCACAAAACATTCTAATTACACCATGATAAAGTGGAATTAGTATCATAAACATAATCCTAATACATTGAAATTAGAGGAAGATGGAGTAAGAAATATGGGGAAGAAACAATAGTTGAGAACCTATCTTAAATCATTAGAGAGAACCACATAAAAAACCTAAATCTAAGGGAAAAAATAGGGGGAGAGAGGAGGGATATGGGTTCAGATCCCTATAATTAGATTTCTATAAGAATAAGGACCTCAAGTGGGGTTTTAAAATGAAATCCCTAAAATATGGTGTTTAACCCACTTAAAAAACATTATAGGTGGCACCAGGTATTTAGTGTACCTACATTGGCCACACTATGGCCCCCAGATGAGAGAATATGCCCTTAGGACCTTCACTGGGTACTTGGTGGCCCTCTATAGTCATTATCCTACACTTTTCACTCTCTAAAAACCTTAAAAATCACTCTGGTTCTCCATTACTTGGGAAACCCCCTCAAAGATATCCACTTCATCATTTCAATAGTGTTTCCAAACACCAAATCCTGATCCAAAACCAAAAAATTCAAAACGAATTCTGGTTATTCTCTCTTTGGAACATGGTTAATTTTTTAATCCACCAACCCAAATTGAAGTGAGTAGTTATAAACTCCCTACTATAACAATTCTTATACCTAATAATTCTATATGTGAATCTTGTGTGAACCATCTTGATCATTAAACCCCATTGCACGGTCAAATTCCATGTCTCCCACTAGTTATGTTCATGCCAACACTACACCTAAACCAGATCCATATCTCAAAACCCTAGGACCATCTCACCCTAACCCCTCATAATGATGGTAATTTCCTAAAAACTCATTTTTATTATAATATAAATTTTCATACTCAGTTTTTCATGAAACAAACGAGCCAATACTCAACTACACTGACTATCTCTGAAACCCGCCAACCCGCACATCATGGAACCAATTAATTTCACCAACTATATGAAAATTTCACACTCTCATTGAAATTTATGAATTCCCAATCCCCTAAAATCATACACCACTGGTATACATCATTGGTCTACATCATGCAATCACTCACTCGACATCACACTCGAGTGTCACTTAACCAATCTCATCAACAAACACAATCGTATCCATGAGACCCTACTCATAACATGAAACCCTATAATGTTTCACTACCTATCATACTTCCTTATTAGTATTGATATTCCATAGACCTAGTCACTTTACCAATCCATTTCTTAAAATGAATATCTAGTCATCCACTAGAACATAACCTATAATTCCTACCTCTCAGTCACAAAATATACTGACTCAGTATCAACATCACACTCAACATCTATATTTTTGTATTTCCCACTTGGAAATATAACCTAGTCACTTGCATCTAAGCATAGATGAAAACCCATAAAAACCCTCATGTTGGATTTACCCACACACCACACTTAGTTTTTACCAAAAACCTCTTGAAATAAATTCCCTGTGATCAACTGTCTATGATGTTATTCCCTCTATAGAATTTCCCTTGTCATTGATCAACAAGAATGATCTTTCTTAATACCCATTGTCATCTAAAAATTGACATGCACAATCCCAATTCATATTTCTATAATAGGTCCACATACTAAGCCCATATCTTGGGTTTAATGAAACTACAGTTCCCCACACAACCTCTTTTCAACTCTATCAATAATATATCACTATAACACCTGGTATTAATGGATTTTACTCAAGATTCATGAAATTTCCCATTACTTCATGACACTCACATTCTAACATGTTGTGGACTCCACTAGGTCACACTAATAGTTCATAAACTCATCGAGACCCAACTCATCCCATCTAAGGAACTCTCTAAATTATCATTCATTGATTCAACCCACTCAGCCCTTTAGTATTTCACAAGACCTAATGGTCATGTCACAAAATTTCACATTTCATAGAAGGTCAAAACTCATCTCTAATATAACCTTGTTTTTTAATCTTAACCACAATTATAATAACCCCTCAGTCAATTAATCATTGATCTATAGAGACCTCATCTCATGCACCAGTCATACCCTAATGCACTAATTCCCACTAATCAAATCATACCTAACCATCCATAGATTATCCCCCACTCTAACTAGTTCACAATATAGCATCAAGGTTCAATACCCTTTTCCCATTCCTTAATCATAATAAGGTGTCTAAAACCATTCCACTATCATATCATATTTGATCACTATCCACATGTGATCATCCATTAAACCCATTGAAAACCCCTAACCTAACACCATGAAATCATAAAAACTAATAAGTCTTAGTACTTTTCAAAATATAAATTCAACTTATAAGATATTTAACCAAATAGTTTTCAAGGGACTAAACATGGATATTTCAGAATAGATTAACTCGTGCACTCAAAAAAAGTATATGAAATTATACATGCATTGGAAACTTCATCATGAATGGATTCACAATATTCACATGAATTTCACCACTCGATCTCCTAATTTTTGAGATTTTCCCAAAATCCACCAACTGGAATATCCCACATGTCATCTAGGATGATTATGCCTAAAAAACCATCTAGTTCACATTTTTAAGGAAAATATATATCCATACAACCCATATACCACATATATTGGGTAATATATCACTCTATTGCTTCTAAGGTAAAATAGTATCTAATGAATCACACTCATAATGGTGCACCATAACCATTGTTGTCAAATTAATCCCCCAAACAAGTAGTCTTATACCCAAATGGTACCTTAATATAATGATTAACTCATGCTCCCATGAGTTATATCCCATCTGTCCTAGGATCACACACCAAAACCACCACTTGACAATGCATCACATGTGTTTCCATCTCATCCCATGCACGGATTACCCTTAGTGCTTTATTTTTCAACACTATAACCATAGAATCCATTATGTTCCTATTCCACATACTCTCATGAATCAACCCAAACAAAATAATGATTATCCGTGATTTCCATCTCTAAAGGCACTCACAATCCTAGGTTAACCCCACTCTAGTTTTACCCTCATATTTTACAACTCATCTTGAACAATAATAGGAAATTTACCTACTAATCAATTATAATGATTGACTCACCAATATACTAATTCACGTCTCAATATCACCAGTTTCTTTTATCTAGTCAATAAATCATACCCCAGCATATCATAGCTCATGGAGAAACATTCACACTTCAATATCAAATACCATAAGGTCACTCACTTTTTAATATAACCACTCTTGGGTTTTAATACATATCAGGCATCTCATTCTTAATATAACTACCCACTCTCAGGTATTAATCATCAACAATAATCCATACACTAGACTACCCCTTCATGGATCAAAAACTCATACATGTGCATATGAATGACATCTACCTATGATGATTTATATCTAGTGAATCATATTCATCTGTTATGGTTAAGTATAATTCCCTAAATAATTTATTTATTAAAACATAAAATAAGTTATTGTTGACATTTTAAATAACCTAACCTATTTCCTTTACAAAAATCAATATCACCATCACATAAAAGTGTGCACATGTAATGTCAACCTATGCACCTAATAAGATACATTAATGAGTTCCTCTTAACACTTCAGTCCAAGATAAAACCAAATAAATTAATAGATCCATAATATCATACCCAATAATAATCAACCCAACTATAACATCAAAAATCAAGAACCTAAAACATGGATCCCGGGAAGCTTAGACATTGGCTCGTGTAGGTGATGTCTAAGAAAAAAACAATGTCCATATAGATTTCCAAATAATCCTATGTTTTATCTACCATATCCCAAATAGTAAGATAAAAAACAAGGCTCTGATACTGCTTTTTAATATCTCGGCCTGACTCACTCAATCAGTAACAAGATCAGAGAACAATGCGGCCTCAAGCATGACACCTCATATGCTAGAGGATATCAAATAGTAGTGAGGTTTTATCAATACCTTTTTAGGAGACTATAACCTCTAGTACTATCACAAAAATAGTAAATAAAAAGTGGAAACAACCATAACAAGAATAACATCATAGTACAATAATAAAACATAGAATAAAGATAACAATAGAAAATAAAATCACCATGATATAACAGAATGAGCTACCTGAAACTTATATGAGTATGGTAGACAACAAAAATATCTCCTATGGGTGGGTCATATACAACCCAAGAATAAATAAATAAAAACTGAAGATAACCACAACCTACTCCTAAGTTCTAACTCAGTCCCATATTGTGACTCTGAACAAGATATCCAACTCATTCAACTAACATTGAGCTATTTTTTTACATGTACCTACAATCATTAGGTTGGATTCGATACCGAAGTGTTAAGACCTCCAGAGTAGGGTGTTGGTACATCTAAGTAGGACACCACCAAAAGTTTCCCTAAAATATCCATTATATAAAATTCATGGAAAATGTGATATTATTTGAATAAATAAAATAGTTATAAACATAATACCTATCAGAACCATGGGTGCTTCCCAAGCCACCTGGGAATGACAATACCTTATTTGGATAGTGTTAGGGTGTCTATGAACATGTCACAATAATACCAACTATTCATGAAATCTTAATTCATATCACATAGTATGTCATCTCAAAAAAAACAATCATCCTAGGATGAATCACATCCACCCTGCATCACAAACTCTTCAAAAGGAATCATGTCCAACCTGCCACATCATAAACACCTCGAGAAGTATCATGTATAACCCTTTGGATCATCACATGTATCATACCCCACATATCCTACACAAGTCCATCATTGGTTGTAATTTAATATAACCAAGATCATAAATCATTAAATCCCATCCAAAATTGGCATTTAATTCATCCTATATCATAATCTACGTTTGGCATAATGAACAACTCATAGCATGGTCCATATCATAATAACATGCATGTACATTGTTGGAATGACTGCCCAACCCATTTCACAATCTACCCATGATTGGAATGTCACCCAACCTATAGTATAATCCATTATATATCATCACACATATCCATGGTAGGAATACTCAATTATCCCATTTCATATATCTCATCCCATCATATCTTGTTTGTCTATAGTTGGCATGCTCTCCCAACCCACATTCTCATTACATCTCATTATAATGGTTAGAATTTAACCCAACTCATAACATAATAATCTATAGTCATTTATCATACCAAGAATTAATATTCACATAATATAAATCATTTATTATTTACACATGTAAGTAGAAAAACAAGTAAAGAAACACACATATCATGAGGGTCACAGGGGTTTTAAACTCTCTCAATCCCAATATAAATTTCCTAGGTTGGAATCTCAAACACAAGACCTATTCACACTTCCATTTTATTCAATATCATTTCCATGTTAACCTAATTCAAGTATTCCATTAGTTTATATAATGAAACCAAAGTACCTACATGGTCAACTAAGTTTCATCATAATATGGACACCCCTCATTGTCCCCATAGTCCATTTATAAACACTAGGGTCAATTCCTATCACTCAATGGTCATAGAACCCATTAAACATATCCTCTCTCAAATTTAACATGAATAGAGGCACTAAAATAAAAATCTAAGAAAATACTTAAAGGTATGAAATAACATCCATAATACTATTGAATTCTCTCTAGTTAATTCCACTCATGCCTAAACTATATAAATAAATCTATACCAAGGTATTTCCATATATAAATCACGCACTAAGGGAAGAGGAACACTCACCCCATGTACCAGTAGAATAATCCAAGAGGAGTATTTAAGGCAAAATGAAGGTTCCTCTATATTTTAACTCAGCAAGGATATCCCCTATTTGGTTACCCATATCACATCTATAATTAATCCCACAACCTTAAATGGCTAAGGTATCAATTCATGGTGTTCAAGGGTGTTTTAGGGCCCTAATATTCTTGTTCAATATTTATATTGGTCAAGGAAAGTGAAACAATTGTTTTAGTTCTAGTGTAGATAAGTGGAGAGACCTATTAGCACATGTATCATAATAAAAACATATAAATAATCAGGGAAAATTATTATTTACCACCTACCTTAATCATATATTCTTCCTCAAGAAACACTCCAAGCTAAAAATCCATCATCCATAAGTAAGAGGCCCTAAATCCATCAATAAGAACTTTAATTCATTATAAAAACATTATAATCAATTAACATAATTAATCACTAATTAATTTCATAATTAATTCATTGGGAATAATCAAATAAAAACTCACTAGGCAACCTTCCATGTCCTAATTCCTCAAGCAATGGGGTTCAGATTAATCCCAACACACCCCCAATATTACTGTAAAAATAGGACCCAATATCAACCACTAATACTTTAATTAATTCCATACCAAATTGATGAAAAATAAAAAAAAAAATTAATGTAGTGAGATAACTCAATGAAAATTTCTAGAACTTAGTTTTTTCACACTCCTGGGACTCCCTCTATCCATATTGAGAAAAATATCAGTCATCCTAGCTCGATTCAACTAATTTCTGATAAAATAAATATTATAAACCTAGTCTCAATCCACTTAAATCAAAAGAAGGGGGAGGATGTAAGAAGATGAATAAATAGAAGGTGATAAACTACCTTTAACAATTACATATAATAAACCTAAACCTCATAAATTCAAAATAAAAAAGGGGGAGAGAGAGGAGGGATAGGGGGTGCAACTCCCTCTAATTTGATTTCTAGAAGAAGAGGGACCCTAAGTGGGGATTTAAAATGAAAACCCTAAAATGAAATTTCTCCCCCACTTAAAAAAATATTTTTGGCACCCCTAACTACCAAAATCATCTGCACTAGTGATCTGGTGGCCCCAAATAGGGATCAAGTCCCCCAGGGACCCCCACTGAGTACACTGTGCACCCTAACTATGTAATCAATAGACCTCCACAGCCATAGAATTTCACTTTTCACTCCCTGAGCACCACAAAAATCACTCCAATACACTATTACCTAAGTGAGGACCTAAAAAACATCCAATTACACATTTAAAATGAATTCCCAAATTCCAATTCCCAATTTAAAAACAAAAAAAAATGGTTCTAGTTCCACTCTCTTTAGAACTTGATTCATTTTCTACTCCATCAACCTGAACCAAAGTGAGTTGCTAAAACAACTCTAGGTGATTAATTTATCACTAAAATATAACCCCAAGATGAATGATATGCCATATATACATATTCCCATGGTAAATGATGCATCACTAACATACTAGTCAAGGTGAATGATATATCACCAACACATATATCTAGGGTAAATAAGGTATCACCAGGTGAATGATTTATCACTAAGACATAACCACCCATTCTAAATTATGCATCACTAAAACAAAATTCCCAAAGTAAATTATATATCACTAAAACACAATTCCTAAGTTGAATAATATATCATCAAAACATAATTACCAATGTGAATGATCTATCACCAAAACGAGATTCCCAGGGTGAATGATTTATCACTGAAACAAAATCCTTAGAATGTATAGGAATCATCATGAACATAAAATAATGATAAAATTAACATAGAAATGGTGAATAATCCATCACCCTAGGCATGAGTCCAATCAGACCCCCAAATACTCCCTAATCTACACAAACCCATGATGTTTTACACCTAGGAAACATATGGCATGATAATAAATCCTTAGAATGGATTAGGATTTCATAACACTCACCTAGATCCCAAGGTCCTCACTATAGGAGAAACTCGAAAAACTAAATTCCCATCATAGAGGATTTCTTACCACTCAGCCTGACCAATACATGAGTTCCTATTAAAGATATACAAGAAATAAACACAAGAATCACAAACCAAGTTAGGTACAAGGTCATCCCTAATAATTCTATTCCTTAAGTTTCTCATCACTTTTATAAGGATACCTAGCCATCAATATCCATGTGTTCAACACATAGGTTTTGGGGACCTATAACTATCAATAAAATCCATAATCTTCACTCATAAATCAAGGAAACTATATTTGGTTCCATTACAAGTCATCCTCATATTCCTACTTATACTCACATATCATAATTCCAATATCAAAAAAAACCATAGGCATGTCCCTAAAAATCACTCTAAGAGATTGTCACATATCAAAAAAGACCTCCCTAAGTTGTTATATCCATTTATTAATAATGGATACCCTCTTTGGGATCTAATTTTACTTCAACCAAGTCTCATGAATATGTGAAATGGCCATAAATGGCCATAAAATAAATGAAAAACATATGAGGAAACATTACGAGTCTAACCAACTCACTTGTCCTTCCTTGCATAAGGAACTCACCCATGGTTCCTTCTGGGGATTTTGACCCTGGTTACCCACACCTAAAATCCATGAAATATATGAACAACCATATAAAGAGGTAATATTATGGAATACCTACCTCAATAATAGAGTTAACCCCTCATGCTAAGTCCACTCCATCCCTGGCTAAGAATTCATTAAGTACCACCATCATTAATGAGCCACCTCAAACTCATCCAAGTGGCTCTATAATAAATTACAACCAACTTATATTCAATTTATATAATTAATTAAATACTTTTCATTGAGTCATAAATAAGAAAAAATTAATTGGGTGGCCCTATATGGGAAAAAACTTAAGAAACAAGTAGAAAAAAATCCCACCATACCTATGGGCCTAGTACCAATAAAAACCCAAAAATATGAAACTCATTCATCATCCAATTTCATCTCAATTTTAAAAAAATACATAAATAAAGTAACAAAATTATAAAAAATTGACCCAGATTCTACCTGAACTATCACCCGACCTAGCTTTCTAGTTGTCCTAAAGGGTGTTCCTGATCCCCATAGGCTGAAAACTAGTGCCTTGGAATCATAGAAAACACCTTTGGGAATGATTTCACCCTAAAATTTTATAAAAAATAAATCCAACTACCACCTAAACCAGCACCTGGCCCTACTCACCACTAGGACCTAAGTACATTTTCAATCCCCATAGGATGGAAACTAGTACCAATACATCACAAGAAACTCCTTTAGGAATGATTTTTACCTCAAATCAGAGTTAAATAATAGTAGAAAATTTAACAAAATCATGGCATGGATCATACTTACATTAGACATCAATTCAGCATCAAGTAAGTATAACCAAAAATAGAATAGGAAAGTCAAACGAGATGTAACCAATAACACTTATTCAACCCATTTTCCTAAATATAACACATCATCTATAAATGATACAATGAAACATGGAGTAACTAGAATTAATAAAAATAGCATGAACCAGCAACAATGATGGCCTTCTGATATAATACAATGGTAAACACAATAAAACAAACTCAAACCAAGCTTAAATCCCACTCCATGAAACCTTCAGTTTCTCACAACCTCCCAACACCATAAAAAATATCAAAACTTGAGTCTAGTTGAAACCTATAAACTACAATAAATAGGTGTAGGATAAACAACCCAGTAGGTCGCCACCTACCAAATCTATGTAATTTATTTTAAAATGAAATTCATAAACTCTGGTTTGAAAATAAAACTAGAAATTTTGCTTTGTAAACAAATACTTGTGGAAACTAATATCATGTTCATAATTTATTTGTAAAAAACTCCCCTTTTATTTTATTAAATGAAAATAATCACTTTAGAAACATTCCTTAGACTGGTCTAATTTTATCCAAACACCCATTATAAAATTCACTTTAAAAACTCCAAATAAAAGGCTTTAATTAAAAAAGGGTTTACCAAACATCTTTGAAAACCATTAAAAATATTTTCCCAAATACAATGGGTTAAACACACCACAAGGTAGGTGCCACATATTCAAAGGTATATATTGAATATAAATAGGATAATTCTATCATAATAATACAATCAAGAGTAAAATATATTCGAACACAATATTAAAATACCCTACATAAACCACCAGTCAAGAAATAGGAGTGTTAGGGGCTTTACCCTAGAATCTAAAATGAGATGTAATCTAACTTTATCAAATACACATAAACCAACTATCTATATATGATGAGTCCAAACTATCCACAATCCATCCAACTATCCCACATCATCCTCATTGAAATGGAACCCCCTATAAGATCTATAGCCTATTACAACTGAAGGGACACTATCAGGGTGTGAACCAACTAGTGTAACATAAATAGAGATCCCCCACTTAGTACTTAGGTTCCCATAACCAAAAGAAAAGGTGTGGTAATTGAATAGGTAATACAAGATCAACACACATGGAAATAATAAATGACTCTCCCTCACCACCATCACCATCACATAGAACAACCCCTTTTTACATAGTATATCGAGGGTGTAAATAAAGTTAATTCCCTAAAAATGGAGAAATAAGTATCACATAAAGATAAACAATATCATAAGGGGTGAACAACTCAAGGTACAATCAAGAGGGTCTCTCAAGAATTAATCAACATGCTTTATAAAAGTCCAAATAATATTTTACCATAAAAATAAGGCTCGAGGTACTAATCCCTTTCTATTTCATAAAAATTACACTTTATACATTCTTTATAAATCCATTAAAACCACACACACCATTTTCATTTCAAATACATGGTTTTTAAAACAAATTTGTCCCTCTTTAAAACCCAAAAAAAGACTGAGGGCCTTCCAATTTCTATCAAATTCATTTTAAAAATTCATTAAGGACTTTTCTTAAGGTTCATGGGAAAATGTTTATTTCCAATAGAAATTTGAAATTCATTAATGAAACCCATTTAAAATCATTTCAAATTCAACACCTCATTATAAAAAAATACCTTTTTAAAACATAGTTTTCATCCTTTTAAAACTAAAATGAGATCAAAATACAACCCAAAACATTAAATACATTTCAAAGAATCTCATAGGCATTTCAAAAATGTTTGTCACATTAAAAAAAACCATTTAAAATTGAAAAACATGGAATTTTCAAGAGAACTCCATTATTCCATGCCCAAATTTCATAGAAATGGTTTAAAAACACCATAAGGTTATCAAATATATTCATACTTAAAAGGTTCGGGATTAGAATAACTTTGGTCCTATAATTTATTAATATAAAATAATATGAGAGTTAATGAATTAGAAGGGGTTTTAAAAAGGTGGGAGTAGATCAAACCCCACATATTCACACCAATTAATGATGAAAAGTGGTAAATAATCTGAAAGGACCACATCAATATCAACTTCATGATCACTCTATTTGAAAAAGCATCCACAACTTGGTTGGCCTATCTATATGCCTATGACACCATCAAGTCGAGGAAAAAATTGTCTTGAAGAAATTTAATCCAATATAGAATCACTTTCCATGGAACATTCTTGGTTTTATACTGCATGGATTAAATGTCTAGATTTGAATATGATTCAATCCAAAGGTAGTTTTGTTCACGATGGAAATAAATCATAGAAAAATTTGTAGGTGATCACCTTGTTTACCAAGAACAATCTCCTAGCCTGGGACATGGAATTTCCTTTCCCCTTAACCAACTAATTGATAATATTGGTGCAGATTCTCTCAAGATAATAACTTTTGACTTTACCCCAAAATAAGGGGAAACCAAGATATATAAAGGGTAGGTCCCCCTATTCAATCCAAGGGTTCTAGTGATCCTTTTTTTCTCTTTAAAGAAACTTTGTCTCTGAAAATAATGAATTATTTGTTCCATCTAATGGATTATAATGGATTATCCATCCACTTCTTTATAGTGACCAAAAATGTATTTGATATTAGATAGGGTTTTTTAGGCCTACCCAAGGAGGGGTACGTTTTCCACATAAATTTGGTGAGAGTTATTGAACATATCTCTACCATACTTGATCCATTTGTACAGTCTAATAAGAAAAATATCATTAATTAATATACTCATGTCATCTTCAACAATGGAAAATTAAAGGCCTAAGAGAGGATATTTATGCCTAATACCCTTATATCATTGGAAAATCCTATGGGGTATCCATTAATGAGAATAGATATCCTTATGGTATTAATTATGGTGTTTATTAGTCAAATAAAATCATTTAAGAATCTATGTTTTTTAATAATGATAATAATGAAACTTCATTTCAGGGTGTTAAATGCTTTAAATATGTCGATTTTGAGAGAGAAGTTCCCAACCTTTACTTTCCTCTTCATTAAGTTAAAACTTTTTTAATCGATAAAGAGATAGTTTTAGATACTCCTGGTAGGAAAAACCCAAATTGGTTTGGGTTGATGATGTCCCTAACTAAACCTCACATCCTAGCTATAATTAATTTGATAATGATTTTAGGGGTAGTGTTCTCAATTGCACCCAGCCTAAAGTCCCTAATATCAATGGAATTATCCTTCTCAGGTATAATATAAATGAAGTTGAAGCTGATTCCATAGTGAATAGATTCATGGTTGAAGAACTAACTCATATAATTAATAATCTCATCATATAAAATTTACCATCATAATGTAAAGAATTTATTGGTAACCCATCATAACCAGTATCAGTATCAATGTTGAGTGAGAAGAGTGTTTTCTTATCTTCCTCTTCGGAAGGAGATAAGGTGAGGCCTTGGTTTTTTTGCTCCTCAATTCATAGTGGGATATTATTAATCATATTTTGGGTTATTTAAATCCCATCATAAAATTAAATCCTTTTAAAATAATCAACCACTACATTATATATTTCACTTTCATAGGTGAAAAGGAAACTATTTATGCTAAGGCCATTAACTCCTCCTATAGGTATTTTCTTATTATGAATGTGGTGAAAGATATTAGTTTTCCTATCACCTTATTGTAATAATATTTCATTGAGTTTATTTCTATTCAACCTCTATTTGATGGCCAATATATCATCCATCTTGGATAGAGATTGAAATTCCTCCCTAAAAATCATATTCTGGTTTTGGTTTGTATTTTGATAGCATGTGAGGTGACCTTTGGTAGTCTTTGTATCTTAATAAATATTAGAGAAGGTTTTTTTTTACTCCGCTCACTTAATAGGCCTTTTTTTAGTATCAGTTTTTTAGATAACACCTGAAGGGGGCTACTAGGGGATCCCATATTCCAAGCCTCTGGGATAGTTTCCCTATATACAGGTGTAATAAGATAACCATTGTTGAATTTTAAGGGAAGAGGTGTTGAACTTGTAATTTCAATGAAAATATAAATAATTATGGGGTTTTAATCTGAGTGATACTTGGGGTGGCTGAATCCACATACCCTAGTTACAGCACTTCTATCATGAACATGGATAAGTCATCTGTAAAACTTTTTGTCATGTCTTCCATTCTTGGTGTATCTTATCTAAGTAAACTCAAATACATGAATTAGTAAATCATTGAGGTTACATTGGTAAATTAATAATGAAAATTCATGGTATTCTATCCTACTAAAGTTGGATCCATTTTTCTCATCAGTCCTTGGGAAAAAATTAAAATCTCAACAATAATCCATTTTTTATTCATGTATTCAGACATCATTTCCAACCCCCTACATAAATATATTCTATTAATGAAAGATGTTGAGGAATATATAAAATTATCATGAAAGTAGATCCATGTATGGATAAGGAAAATGAGATACTCTAAGTTCCTTTACTTCATGAAAGTAGATGAATACTTTCATGCTTAAGGACTCATAGGTGATCCATATCACTATTATGGGAATTCTGGGAGATAAAGGTGTAGATGAGGGAGGACTAATTGAAACACTTACATTAGTAAAACATCATCTTTGGTTATGAAATACAAATTAAGGGGGGTTTATAAGTCACAATAAAATGTATAAGTTCTATGAACATGGTAGAATTTCCAATCCCTTGATAGTTCTAGTAAAAAGGCCTCATTGTTTAGGATATTTTCTTCTTGTAAGAGGCCCTACCTACTATGAAATATACATATGATCCTTCTTCCTCTTTCCTTTTCCTTTATTTTTCATTCCTTTGGTTATTTCAATCCCCACTAAGTTTCCACTACCCTTAAGGGATATCATCCCATCCTGGTTGTGTTTAAGAGGGTGCAATTCCTCAACATCATCAACCCAAAATATACCATTAAGAAGGGTGAATTTGATACTGGGTTGCATTAATTCAGTAGGGTTTTCTTCAAAGATCCTTCTTTTTGTAAGATTTAGATGAGGAAACATGGGTTAAAGGGCTCTATAATTCATCCTGACTAGTTATTCCTTTAGAATAGTTAACCTTTGTGATGGAATCATGTTCAAATCGAGGGGGATCAGTGTGTATGCACTCTTGTTAATTCTTGTCAGGGGTCACTTCTAGTGCCAGAGGTTCAACATCCTTGTAAGTCCTACAATGAGGGTCCTCGCCCATATCCATACTAGGGTTGGTTTCCTCCACATGGACTATATTGGGTTCCCCATACTCAAGATCCTCATATTTTTTATCCTTTAGTAAGAGATCCTATATAAAAGGGATGTTCTATTGTTATATGTGAATATATTTGGTATCCTCCTCCACATAAACAATTCCAATCAATATAGCAATTTAACTGCTCAGATCCTTTACCATGAATTCAAAAGTTATGGGAACCTGTACAGGGTCTTTGAGGTCATGTGTATAATTATGGGGTCTATAGGGGTCCGATAAAGTGATAGTCCACTCATATCCAACCACACTTTTAGGTCCCTTGTTCATGAATCCAGAATAGGAGGGGTCAAGGGCTATATTTTTAGGGGAACTAGATGATAAAATATTACCCTTCCATTTAATCCTTCAACAAGTAGCTTCATCATGACTCATTACTTTATAGAAGTTTTAAGATTTTCCCCTATTATACTCAGAGTATATGTGACCAAAAAAACTTAAATTCATAAATATTTTAGGATTCCACTCATATTGGATCTCAAGGTTAATGTTATCATCTCTAGTTGTTAAAAAAATTCTTCATCAAGGGTGGTAGACATGTTAACCTCCACTAGAACCCTGGAATAATGCCTGAATCTTGTGGTTTTGGTTTTTCTATCCATATTGATAGGATTAATAAATAAGGATGATATGTCCCATAGTATTCATGGGTTCTAGTACAGCGAATTTAGTTTATAAATACATATCCAAACATGTGTGTGGGTATTCCTGACATTTCCAAGTTCAAAGTTTTGTTCCCATTCATGTATTCTCAAGAATCCAAAATTTAAAGAGATAGGAACAAGGCTCCACACCCTCCTTTTTCAATCATTATAGGGGAAGGAAACATAGTAATAACCTCTCCTTATGTATTTTATTTTCCATTCATAAAATCCCCATATCTCTGAAATTATTCAGGTAAGGTCATTGAACTTACAAATCTTCTCTTCTTTTGGATTTATAACCCCCTCAATAATGGAGTATTTTAAAATATTGAATATTTCCTCAATGAAATCTTGGATCTCTGAGACATGATCCATCCACCCCTTCTTTATGACCCTCTTATGGGATTGGATACCAAAATTTGATAAGTGAAAGTTGGCAGTTGACTTGACTACTTCCATGAAGTTTTTCCTTAGACTTGATGTCTCGAGGAGGGAAAGATCTATTGTGGTTTTATTTTTTATCACATAGAACTGGAATAAATCCTTTTGTCCAACATGATCTTGCTAAATAAGTTATAGATCCTCACCGATTGGATTTTTAGTGATTTCATCGCTCTTGTGAACTCCATGATCTCTAGGTTTCTCCCCTTTATTCTTGTTCTCTACCATCATCACTATGTTGTATTGATACATATATTAATACTTTCAATAAAACATATTTTTAAAGCTCTAACATACTTTAAATTATAAAATTAATTAATTTCATAGAAACACCTACTTGGAAGAAAATTAAATAAATTCAAAACATGTCATCTTTGATGGAAACCACCAAAATTAGCAAGGATACCTCCTCTAAAATCCATAAGAGACTAAAATCATATGCTAGAATCTTCCCAAACCCAATCCCTAGATTTCATAGTGAATTAGGGTTCCATGGAAAAGAGGAAACCTATCAAATATGTAAGGAAGAAGAAAATGAAGAAGAATAGAAGAAAACAAGGAAGGATTTACCTTGGAATCACATGGAAATCATGAGGGATGAGCCAAGAATTATAGGTGGAGAATTTTAGAGATCCTATTTAATCTCCTTGAATTTGAATACATGAATGGGAAGTGGGGATAGGTTCCAAAGTATAAAAACCTAAATATGTATTAAGGTAAAACTATATTTTAAGTGATTCTAGGTAGACTGCACGGTTTTCCAAACTATGTTCTAATAGTGTGGGAGTACCCTTACATAAAAGTAATATCATACTGTCACCTTAGATGCTTCACACAATTTTAAAAACCATGAAAATACCATATAAAACCACAATATCTCCATGAAATCTCCCCTCATACGGGTTCCACACAGCTACTCATAAACATGTGAGTAAACTGTGAAACACCTATAAAAACTCTAAAACTCCAAATTTTAAGGTTGAAATTTAATAAGACCCAAGGTGACCCAAGATAATATAAAATGATATAAAATAACCACTATGGTAACATGTGGGTGTCACAATTATTCCCATAATTCCACTTTATGTCCTCATAAAGTCCTTGGTTAAAAATAGAAGCTAATAAAAAATAAAATATCCAAATAAGACCAAACTAAAGAGAACTTCTCAACATGATACGACCCCAAAACCAAACATCCAAGATCCTAAAAAAATTGAACCATACATCCATAATGATTTCAAGATGTATCCAAGAACAACTAAAACATGAAACTCAAACTATAAATCTAAAGAATATTGGAGAACTATCATGGTCTCCCCACCATTTAGAATCACTCTAACATGGTGGGAAAACTAAACTATAATGAGATACATCCTCAAAATATCCAAAAAATTAAAAGATAAACCCATCCTCAAACCATAAACACTTAAAAAAAGAGTTAAGAACAACTCATAAGCAACCTAAAGGAATGACATGAGTCCTAACCTCATCCCATAACACATATAGATAACTTAGGGTCACAACCCGGATCAACCTCGCTCATTGGGTTCATAAAATTCCAAGACAAACACTAATCACTACATAATCTCAACTAGTGATTCAACCACCCTAGTTACCCAAACATGAATCAAAGTCCATTACTCATTCCCAACTAGAAAGAACCCCAAAATATCAATATAACCAACCATCAAAAACCACAACTCTCAAAATAGAGGTTCCTGAATGGAGATTCATAATAAAATAAAATATCCACAAAAGGATATGGAACACCAGAAGATATATTCATAAAAGAAACATCCACTAGGTTCCTAAAATAAAATAACAGAAGCTCCAAAGCATCAACCTAATTACAATCATTAAACAAAAGGTCCCAAAATAAGAGAGCATTCACAAAAATATCAAACTTGATATTTTTTTTGAAATAAATAGGTTACTAAGCTTCTAAATATTACCTAAATTCTCAAAAAAGAGTCAAATCTTAGGGATTTAAAATAGGAATACTTAGAGTTCCCTAGATCCCCACACTGGGAGTGCATAAGAGATCTCTTATTTTTTTGGGAAGCATCATAGTTCTAGGAAGACCGGCCTTCATCCACCTATATTCCCAATTCTAGATTTTCCCACTTTTTTTCTATACTTTTCAAGCTACTATAATTTCCTTCTAATGAAAATAAGGCATAACTCGGCAATAGTTTCCTAAATTGGTCAAATTCCACCTAAATCACCTCATCAAAAACCTCTTTGAAGGATGTTAGGCCAAAACCAATAACTGTTGAACAAAAATTAAGGAAAATACAACCTATAAATAAATGATCTTTGGTGTAATTTGCAACCATCCATAGAGAAAATATGACCAACTCTGAGAAGTGATCGATCTACTCCTTTACTGACCAAACATTCTGATGAAGGCTCACGAACTCAATATCTCTCTCTAATTTCATAACCTTGAAGTACACCCACTGGATAAACACCATGATATAAATATCCCAAGTAATAACTTTGTGCATTTGAGAAGATACCATTAACTCCCACCACACTCAATTAGATCTGAAGTGAAAACTCACTCTAGCTCTCACCCATGAAGCTTTAGGTTTCCTGAGAGAATTTGGGATTCCCCCAATACCTTACAACCACCTTAACACTATGTTTTAACCCTTATCACCATATAAATATGATGGATGATGATTAAATACTTATGTGATAGGGTCTGAGAGTCTGAATCCACCACTCTAATCAGATTTTATGTAGATTCTTGAACTGAAGGAACTCTTTACACTCAATGAGAGGATTCACCAATAGGATTATCCTCAATGACCAAAATTCTACATTTTATTTCAACCATTATGGTTGGAATAATATAAATAACAAAACATGTTAAAAACAGCAATTCATGCCTCAAAACTTAAACCAAACAACCCCATTATAAACTAGGGATCAACTCCAAAACATAAATCACTAAAAAAATCACACCAATTCCATACCAAGGGAAAAAAATTATTACAAAATAACTAACTTAAACTAACTGATTTTTAACACACACTCCACCAAGGAATGACTTTGAAAAACAATTCAATCCATATTTAAAAACAATACAACATTGGTGGAACACACATCACCAAAAAACACATTGAAAAACTCCTTTTAAGATTTCATCCCATTTAAAATTACAAGAGGAACTCCTTAAAACTAAAACATCCCATGAATGATCCTAAAAAACTCACTACCATTTAAAAAACATTAAAATTAATTTGAAAATAGAATCTATATTTTTATCCCAAAACTCTTTTGAAATTTTATTTTGAAATCAACCACCTTTCACAAATACCCCAAAAGAAAAAATTTGAAACATTCCACTTTCCTATTTAAATATTTTCCAAAAACTACAATAGAAAAAACTAATTTATATAAAATTTCATGAAATCCAATAGGATTTTACTTTTTCCAAAATTCCCATGAAAAACATATTTTGAAATTAATCATTTCATAAAATTCTATCATTTCTCAAAAAACCCTTTAAAATATCAAACATAGAAAAATCACCACACAACCATCAAATAAGGTCCATTATAACCATATATAAATAACATAAAACCCTCCCCAATTCATCCCCAACAAGTTACAATCACTTTAGGAACAATATGAAATCAATAGAATTAAAAATAACTCAACCAAGGAATAAACTGGGTTGTGTAAAGTTTGGTTTCATGGGTTAGGAAACTATAAACCAACCATGAAACAGGATCTATGAAGGTGATAGACCCAAAACGCATAGGAACCACATGGTTTTACAAACCATGTGAGCTAATCTTTCATCTCATTTCCTCATCCATTTTCACCTTGAAACATAAAAGAGACCCCCAAAATCACTAGCATACTCAAAGGGAGTGAAAACAACATCATTACACAACAAAATTCATTAGAAATAACTAAAAACAAACTAGAATTCAAAATTCAAAACATGGACACCCCTAGAAACATGAGGATTATGATGAAAGTATAATATAGACTCATCCCTCCCTTACCTCTAAATTCCCCACAACCTTAATCATATTTCTACCATGAAACACACCAAATAAAAAGAGGGTTACTCAATATCCTAGTCCCTTCATTGAACCTAGGATCTGATACCATTTTTTAATGAACCAAACTATATTTCACCTGAACCGGCACCCAATCTGGCTAATAACTAGTCCCAAAGGGAATTACCAATCCCCATGGTCTAGAATATAGTTTATGGGCTTCATAATAAACACCTTTTAGAATGATTTCACCCTTAAATTTTGTAATGATCTAGACTAGATACCACCTAAATCAGCACCTGACTCAACTTGTCACTAGGTTCAAAGGGAATTATTGATCCCCATAGGATAGAAACTAATTCTTGGGTATCAAAATAAATGTCTTTGAGAATAATTTCTCCCACAAATTAGAGTTAAAATATTGTATAACATTTAACAAAATTCTAACATGGACAATACTTACAATAAACATCCATGAAGCATAAAGTAAGTATAACCAAAAATAAAATAGGCAAGTCAAATAGGACATAAAAAATAACATTGATTTAACCCATTTTCAAAAATGTACCACATAATCCATAAATGATAATTTACAACATTTCATAACCAGAAGTAATAAAAATAACTATAATCATGTATTAGGATGGTCATCTAGTCTAATAAAATGATAAAAACATAAAACAAATCCAAACGAAGATCGGAGACCACTCCATGAAACCTTTGGTTTCTCACCACCTCCCAACTCACCCAACATTGAACCAAAGAAAAAAACCTAAGTCTAGCTAAAACATAGAACTTGTAATAAATAGGTGTTCATTAAACAACCTAGTAGGTCACCACCTTCCTAATTTATTCAATTTATATCGTATGGAAATTCATAAACTTTAGTTTGAAAATATAACTATAAATTAGTTTTTCCAAACAAAAACATGTTAAAACCAATATCAAGTTTATAATTCCTTTGTAAAAAAACTCTATTTTTTATTTTATTAAATGAAAACAATCACTTTAGAAACATTTTTTGGCCTAATCCATTTGTATCTAAACACCCATTTTGAAATACACTTTAAAAATCAAGAACAAAAGTATTTATTTCAAAATGAGTTTCCCAAACATCTTTTAAATACATTAAAAAGAAGATGACCCAAACACAATGTGTCAAACACGCCAAAAATTAAGAACCAAAAGTTAAAAGGTAGACATTGAAGATGAAAAGGATAAGGGTGGTATAACAATATAAGCAAGGGGGAATGAAATTGAGTGCAAGATTATAATATCTTACATAAACCACCAATCAAGCAATAAGAGTTTCATGATATTTACCCTAGTTTATAATGTGAGATTAGGTCTAACTTTATAAAATCCACATAGGCCAAATTTTTTAATATGTTGAGCCCAAAATATCCAAAATCCATTCAACTATCCTACATTGGCCTCATCATAATAGAACCCCCTCCTAGCCCTAGTGCCTAGAATGACTAGAGGGGAACTATTAGATTTTGAACCAACTAGTGTAACATGAATATAGATCTACCACTAAGTAACCATGTTCCCATGACCAAAAACAAAGATAATGTGAGTGAACAAGAAATACTATATCAATACACAAGGCATAATCAATGAATATACCTCACCTTCATCACCTTCACAGAGAATATACCATTTTTACAACATACATACTGGAAAATAATTTACATTCCATAAAAAGGGAGTAATAAGCATCACATAAAGATAAACAATCCACACAAGGGGTGATAAACTTAAGGGGAAATCAAGAGGGTCTCACAAGCATTAACAAAAATGCTTTATAAAGTACCAAATATTCCTTTACACTAAAAATATGGCTGAAAGTTTTAATCCCTTTCCATTTTAAAAAAAACTACACTTTATACATCCTTTATAAATCCATTAAAACAACACACCCCATTTACATTTCAAATTTACCATTTTAAAATACATTTGATCCTCTTTGAAACCCAAAATAAGATTTAGGACCTTCCATTTCTATAAAACACATTTTAAAAATTCATGAAGGAATTTTCATAATGGGTGTGGGAAAATGTTTATTTCCAAGTGTCATTTTAAATTCATAAAAGAACCCCTTTTCAAATAATTTTAATATCAATACTTCATTATAAAATAAATCCCTATTTAAAATGTAGTTTTCACCCTTTGAAAATCAAAATGGGGTCAAAATCTATCAACCACCACTAAATTCATTTCAAAGAGTCTCATAGTCATTTCACAAATTCGTATTACATGAAAAAATTCCATTTCAAAATGAAAAATATGGAATTCATAAAAGAAACCCATTATGACAAGACCAAATTTCATAGAAATGGTTTATAAACACTACACGTTTGTCACATATGTTCATAATTTCAATAAAAATATATTTATAAAGCTCAAGAATACTTTAAATTTTAAAATTAAGTGATTTCATAGAAACCCCTACTTGGAAGAAGAGGAGATCAAGTTATAGAATATCTCATTTGAAAGCGATCACGTGAATAAACAAGGAGACCTCTTATACAATACAAAAGATATTAAAATTAAAGGTTAGAAATATCATGAACTCAATACCTAACTTAAAAAAATTAGGGTATCAAGAGAAAAGTAAGACCTAGGAAATATATAAGGAAGAAGAATATAAGAAAGGAAGGATTTCTCTTATAATCACTTTTGAATCATGAAGGATGAACCAAGAATTGGAGGAGGTGGGGATGGAGAACCCCTTAGGGATCCTTAAAGTCATATGAATGAATCAAAAGGAAGTATAGGTGCCAAAGGCTAAAAAACTGAAGGGGTATCAAGGTAAAATCTAATTTTAAGTTATTCTAGGTAGGTTAAATGGTATGGTTTCAAAGTTTTCAAACCATGTGTTAACCATGTGGGAGTACCCTTATGCATAAGTAACATCGAACGGTCACCTGGGAAGCTCTGTATAGTTTTAAAAACCATATGGAGGCCATACAAAACATCACTATCTTTATGACAGCACCCCTCACATGGGTGCAGCATGGTTACTCATAAATTTTCATTTGAAACATGAAACACATAGAAAAACTCCAAAACTATAAATTTTAATCCCAAAAATTAATAGGACACAAGGTTACCCAAGATAATATAAAATATAAACTATGGTAACATGTGGGTGTCACGGCAGTGGATAACCTCCAATGTGATGACACAAAACTACATGTGTTCACCTCGCTCTAGCCTCCTTGGTATATGATGAGTGAAAACCCCAAAATTTTGACCCTATTCCACCAATATTCAGTGTAATAAACACAAAATCCCTAATTATATTCCATCTAAATTAAAGGAAAAGGGAGTAAATAATAAAAGTGCAAAACTTATCCTAAAACACTGAAGAATATAAACCAAATCCATCTAGAGTTAATGGTAATAAGGAAGGGGGGAGGGAAAGATAAGTGAATCATATCCTTCTCTTATTCAACCTAGGAAGAACCCACCCCCACCCCCCCTTGAGTGGGGTGCTAAAATAGTGAGGGAAGAATGACCATTCTTCCCCTTGAAAAAACATAACCTAAGCCTGTCAGGTGCTCAGTGCTCCTATATTATAACAACTCAAAATTTTATCAATTTAATTTACCCTTTTTCTTATATAAATGTGTCATATTTAGTAATGTAGTATTATATAAATCACATTAACCACATGATCAAACTAACAAAATTTTATTATATTAGTTTGAAAATTAAATTTTTAGAATAAATATTTCCATAAGAATTGAAAATATTAAAATTGGATAAAAATAGAAAATAAGATAACTATAACACGAAAATTTGGATTTACTTATATAGAATAACCACACTCATGATCAAACATTGTAGAAATGAGAAAAAATATTATTAATGTTACGAACCCCTCCCCTCAAAGTGTACCCCTCCTGGGCTGGCAATGAGAGGAGAGAGATAGTGACACCCAATTCCCACCTCCAGTAGGCCCTGGGTTGGTGACTAGCATTGAGAGTATAGTAAACACACAAATGGGAGGCATTACCCTCTAACAGAACACATGAAAAAGATAGAGATAATATAAACACCAACCAACTCCTGCTCAGACCACAATATAAAATAAATCCCAAGTACACATATGTAATGTCATTCAAAAACTAATACAACTAAAAGGGAAAATTGTAAGTACCAAAAGAAAGTAAAACGGCAGCGACCACAAAGCCTGAACGACTCCTGAAACCCTAATATAGTAGTAACCAACCTGATATCCAACCTACTCCAAGTGAATTGAAAAAATAGTTTATATATACATAGGGTGAGTATAACAGTATACTTAGTAGGATCCTCCCTATAATCTCTTGTGAAAAAGTAAAGAAATCATGCTAAATCACAGTGAACAAAAAATAAAACTAACTCATCACCTAAATAGGTATACTATGTTCCCAGCCTCACCATGGATACTCACACCAAGTATCACATACAAGAGTATATAATATAAATAATATCAAGGGTACCCCACTATCACTTCCCCACTGGTTTGCCACTTTTCCCCAACGTCGCATGTCCTAAGAATCTCTCTCCAAAAAGGCTTTCCCACAAACACCTGGGCTAAGCACCACAACATGCACCTCATGGAACACAACCACCATGTCCATGTAACCAAAGTAACTAGGTAGTTTCCAGGATCCACCACAACTCACATAACGGGTATCTTACGTCGAGTATTATTCCACAAGCCACTATAGCCCATAAACCGAGTAAGGATCATCAAACCATCATAGCCTATACACGTTGTACCTATAGTAGCACATAGGAAACTATATCTAGAATATATGTGTGTGAATAACCACAAGCCATTACAACCCTCTACACACATATATGGGGAAAACTAAATGTCATGCCTACCAGCACAAGTAACTACCAAGAAAATAGAGTGGGGTCAAACGGGGTAGTTAGCCATCCATCCTCCCACCAGAATGTTGGGAAACCCCCCCCCCCCAAGGCTCAGAATCCCCGGGGTGTTAGTATCCTCAACCGATAGGGTGGGGTAACGTATATAAACACAAAAAGTATAGGATATAATATTGCTCACAACCACACTATGGGAATAACCTAGTCTTATACTCAACTACATCTAACATCTCTCAGACTCCCAACATCCACTACTAATACTAGGTATCCTATAATCACACAACCATTTAAAGATCTACATTAGATTAATTTATCCCTTTTTATCAGTTTAACTTTACATTAATTAATTATTTAACCATTAATTAACTATTAACATTTACCACATTACATTTCATTAGTATTCCAACTAGGATCAATGCCCTCTCAGCATAACCAAACCAAGTCCACAGTTCCATTAAATTGTAACCTCAGCATTTCATCCCAGTAAGCTCAAACCCCCTAGGTTAACATTTATTCAATAATTTATTAATAGTATTCACTTTTTATAATTCCTAGTAATTCTATAAAATCATTCTAAGCTTCCAAACACAAGGGGGTCAACATGGTGAGTAGGTGAACTACCTATCGAGTCTTTTCCACCTATAGTAAGAGCATAGAACCTTCAATCCACAAGAAGCTAAACATGGAAATCACATGGAATACCCCATGTGTCTTCGCCTCTTTTGGTAGGAGGTTAAACAATACCAGCTACCTCAATTAGTGGGGAATGTAAAGCAGATAAACAAACAAGCATCACAACATTCACATCTATGGGTAAACCCAGCTTCAACCCATTACATCATCCCCGATGTCCTCCTCGACATCCATATGCTTAAACTTCCACATCTCACCACTCTAGGCACCAACTGCTACCATAATCACTGGGCCTCTCTACCCCCACATATCACAATAGCCATCTAGGATCACATCATAGTACAAGCAGTAGGAAACAAAAAAATAAAGCAACTGGGTTCTTGGCCCCAATCAAGGCATTTAGTCTTCACACACGATGAGCTATCATGGCTCTAAAGAAAAAGGAACTCAAACTTACAAGAAATATGGTAACTCATAACCCTATAAGGCATTATCATTTATCAAACAACTAGTTCTTTAATCCATCTTGAATTAACCAATTCAATTAAACATGCATAACTGCATCCATTTGATTATCATCGAATCACAACAAAAACAAACAGATTAATTAAACATGCCTCTTTATCTTTGGCCGATTAATCTATAAGTAATCTTGTATTTAAGTTCTTTACCAATTTCCATCAAGAAAAATATTCTAAAATAGAAATAATAGATATCATACTATATAGAAAGCAAGTGGAAAACCGTTATCATGGTATAAAGCAACAACATAAGATCGATTCCAATTCTATAATATATTTCTAATATTTATTATGTTAATTTAATTGTGATCCATTGGATAAAACATGCTAACTCTACGACTACACATAAAAGAATATAGAATCCATGAATCCCCTACCACAAAATATTTCTAACGTTCTTTGCACAAGAATGATCCAACACAACAGATCATGATCACCTCTCTCGCAATGGTTGCATCCACCTGAGGACGTCGCAGCACAATCACATCAACCAACACACCAAAAAGTTCCATTAAATATATGGATAAAACATTCCATAACAAGGCATGGAGAAACAGGAGGAAATGGATCTAAGAACCCACAAGAACAGAGACAGAACATACCTTCTATTGAAGACAAATCGACACTTGTTTCTTGAACCAAAATAGGTGGTGCACATGAAGCATCAAGAACTCCAGGTAAAATCCAATCCAAGGTCCACACCACAATCACACATATCCTTATTAAATAAAGGTTTTGGGTTCCTTTTACCAAGAAAAACAAGATGTAAGAACATGGGTGAATGTATTCGGCCTTTTGAAAATCTAAATGGAGCAGTAGTTTAGATACGGCTTAGATTTTACATTAATGGTGGATCTCATCAAGACTATGAAGTTTGACTAATTAAAGGTACTCAAACCCTTATGAAAATTAATATAGGAGTTATGGTCTTTTAATCGGCCTAAAATCCCTTAAAACAAGGCTTTGAATTCATTTTACGTCAAAGAAAACATCAAACAGGTGAAACTGAGGAAGTTGGAAACACTTTTCACCAGTTGATCTTGAAACACTATATCACCTACTGATAGATGAAGATGACTCATCAACATTGAAATATGAAGATGACTCATCGACATCTAAAGATGAAGATGACTCATCGACATTGAAAGATGAAGATGACTCACGGATATATGAATATGACTTGCCAAAACCGACAGATGAAGATGAATCACTGACATCGAAAAATGAAAATGACTCATCAACACTGAATTATGAATATGACTCACCAATAGATGAAGATGAATCACTGACACTGATAGATGAAGATGACTCACTGACACCGAAAGATAAAGATGACTCACCAACACTGACAAATGAAGATGACTCACCAACACCGATAGATGAAGATGACTCACTGACACCAATAGATGAAGATGACTCACCAAAAGAGGAAGATGACTCACCAACACTGACAGATGAAGATTACTCACTGACATTGACAGATGAAGATGAATCACCAATAGATGAAGATGACTCACCGACATCGACAAATGAAGATGACTCACCAACATCTATAGTTGAAGATGACTCACTGACAGATGACTCATCGACAGTTGAATATGACTCACCGATAGATGACTCACCAACAGTTGAAGATGAATCACCATCAAATGACTCACTGACATCATTGTTCACATCTGTCTCACCAAAAAAACTATTCACATCTTTCTCACCGACAACACTATTCACATCTGTCTCACCGATAGCACTGTTCACAAAACTGGAAACACTATTCATAGAACTAGAAATTTGGAAAGGTGTTGGGGATAAGTCGCCCTGACCTCCCAAAACACCTAAAACACTAGATTTAAACAAATTAATGGACCAGAGAGGTATGGTCCATTAAATCAAATACCTCTCAAAACATTCTCATCCTTGAGAATCCAAAACCAACACAGAGATGAAACATAAAAAAGGGTTTGAACAACCACCCTTCAAGATACCTCTCAAGGCTCTCGCCACTAAAGTATCTCAACCACTTCCTAAAAAGAAAAATGAAAAACCACATGAAAACTAAAACCATCTCCTAACTACTCTCTTAGGGTAGATACCTCTCAAAAGGGATTTATCCATAATAAGAAACAAGAGAAGCCATCTCATAAAAATGAAAGGCCTACGCCCATAAGACGAACATCATTATAAGAAAAGATCTCATCATCAAATAGCTCAGGTTACTGAGCACATATCTGTGACTCATTTTCCCATGTAATCTCCTCAATTCCATTGTGTTTCCATAAGACATGATCCAAGGGGATGGTATGCCCATGAAACACCTTTTCCTTGTGGTCCTGGATCTTAATAGGCTACTCCTCAAAGGTCACATCATCATCAACATTGATCTCACCCCAATCGATGATGTCAGAGTCGTCATGAAGATAACAACAGAGCTGCGACATGTGAAAAACATCGTGTATCCAACTCATATGTGGGGGAAGTGATTCCCAATATTCCATGGCTCTGACACAATCCAACACCTTGAAAGGCCCAACAAAATGGGGAGAAATCTTACTCCCATGACCAAACCTTAGCTTCCCATGACAGGGAGTCACCTTTAGAAACATTTGATCCCTAACATCAAACTATAAAGGTATCCTCCTATGATCAGAATAGGATTTCTGATGATCTGGTGCTGCCATCATCCTCTCGTGAATCACCTGAACCATCTCTGTTGTATTCTATACTAGTTCCAGCTCAAGAATTACTGACTCTCTGACCCCAATACAGCGTAATGGAGAATAGAAAGGCCAGCCTTACAAAGCTTCAAACGGTTCTATGCCAATGGTGGAGTGGAAACTATTTTTGTAGGCAAACTCTATCAAGGGTAAGTGCCTCATCCATGAACCTCCAAAATCTAGGACATAAGAGCACAGCATGTCTTATAGTGTCTATATAGTTTGCTCTGTCTGACCGTCTGTCTACAAATGAAAAGCAGTGCTAAGGAATAACTAAGAACCGAAATCATACTAGATACCTCTTCACACCCTAGAGGTAAAATAGGGATCTCGATCAGAAATTATTATCCTCAGGACTCCATGAAGTCTCACCACATCCTCAAGATAATGCCTCGACAAAACCTCTATTGAGCTCGACTCCTTGATTTCTATGAAGTGGGATGATTTCATCACATGATCCACTACCACTCATATATCATCATAGCCTCTCTAAGCTCAAGGTAAACTAGTAGAAAAATTCATTGATATGTCCCCCCACTTCCACTGAGTAACATCTAATGTCTAGAGAAACCCACTGGGAACATGGTGCTCGTCCTTCACCTTTTGGAAGACCAAACATCGAGACACAAACTCTGCAATTACACACTTCAACCCAAGTCACCAAAATTGACCCCTCAAAGCTCGGTACATCTTTGTTACTCCATGATTTACCACTAAGGGATAACTATGTAACTCTCTAAAAAAACATCTCACGCATCTCTAAAGGAATGAAAAATCTTCCCCAAAACAACATCGGGTGTTGTTTATCCGTATACCATCCATTAGGGGCCTCACCACAAACAACTCGGTCTCTCCAGAACTCCACCTCAAGATCCCCCAACTGGGAATCTTCCACTGACTTCACCAAAGATGATTGCACCATCATCTAAAAAAGATATCATCTTCCCCCAACTTCTCCCATATCGAGATATAATGCTAAAATTTCTTCCATTACTCTCCATTAATCACCTGATTCAATCGTTGCATCATTACGCAACTTCCTACTTAGCGCATTAGCTACAACATTCCCCTTACTAGGTGTATATGATATTTAAATGTCATAATCCTATAATAAATCCATCCACTGATGTTGTTGCAAGTTTAAGTCATGTTGGGAGAAAACATACCTCAAGATTTTATGATCAATGAAGACCACAAAGCACTCTCTGATGAGGTAATGTCTCCACAAATTTAGGTAAAACACCACTTCTACCAACTCAATATTGTGGGTGGAATAATTACACTCATGGGATTGTAACTTCTAAGACCCATAAGGATCGACCAATCTCTACTGCATCAAAATGTAGCCTAAACCCAAACATGAAGCATCACAGAAAATGTCAAATTGAACCCCTTCTACTTGCAAACAAAGAACTGGAGCACTAACCAACTTCTTCTTCAGATACTTGAAAGATGTATGACACTGATCAGTCCATACTAACATCAAATCATTTCTATTCAAGGCTATCAGAGGAGCCATAACCTGAGGGAAATTGGCTACGAACCTCTTGTAATATCTTGCAAGACCAATGAAACTTCACACCTATGGCACTATCTTGGGAGCTTCCCAAGACACAATTGGTACTATATTTTATGAATCCATAGCTACTCCCTATTGGGATACAAAATTCCCTAAGAAACGAACTTCTGAATCCCAAAATTAACCCTTTGACAACTTCCGAAATATATATTGTTGATGAAGAACTCCCAAAACGGCATACATATGCTCAACATGCTCCTCCTCAGACATAGAGTACACAAGGATTTCGTCGATGAAGATCACCATGAACTTATCTAAGAACTCATGGAAAATAGCATTCATCAACCCCATGAACACAGATTGATCATTCATCACACTAAACAGAATCACAATGAAGTTGTAATTCCCATGAAGAAAATGGAAAGAATTTTTTAGGATATCCTCATCCTTCGCACACATCTGATGATATCCTGACCATAATTTGAATTCTAGAACCAACTTGCACCCTTTAGTTGATTGAATAAATCATCAATCTATGGAAAAGGATAGTGATTCTGCACTGTCACTTTGTTCAAGTGATGATAATCGATACACAACTACAAACTGATGTCAGCCTCCTTCATGAAAAAAACTAGTGTGCCCCATAGTGACACACTCATCTAAATAAAACCACACTATAATAGAACATTGATCTATATACATAGCTCTCACAACTTAGAAGGTTCCATATTATATGGAGACATCTATATAGTAGATTCTCCTAGATGTAGTTTGATCCCAAACTCGATCTCTCATTGAGGGGGTAAAACTACAACCTATTCTAGAAATACATCAGGGTACTCTTCCATGACCCTGGGAAATTACAACTATTTAACCTCTGATGAACTCAATATCATCCCATCCATAAATGATGTTAAGGATGGGACATGCCTCTAACCCATCAGAGGGTCTCTCTACCAACAAACACTATTGTCTCTCCATTAGTATTGAAGAACACTACATTCCTCCTAAAGAAATCCACGATATCCTACACTGAATACAAAAAAATCCATTTAGAGGATGCCATAATATGTTTGTATTTATAAATATAGAAAATATCCCCAAGAATGGTGATGCCCCAGCACTAGCGCATAGTCTCTACATACTTCAAACAAGTTAGCTCTGACTCTAAACAGCATAGTCAATGCCAAGGGAACTAGAAGCCTCTCTACCTCAAGTCCCAAGGCATGTAAAAGGGTAGGTGATATGAAGGAGTGCATTTCTCCTAAATCAAACAAGGCATACACCCAAGTAGAAAACAAGAAAAAGGGTACGTCGAACAACATCTGGATTGCTTGGCACTGGCAATGCTAAAGCATGAAGCTAACCACGACCTGATCCATGTACTCTCTAACCCTAATGATGACCACCACCATGTTTGTGCTCTTCTCTCTAAGGATGGGGAGCATCCTGGGGTTGTCCTTTACCTTCCCCATCTACCCTCTACTGATTCAAATCTAGTACAACCTGATGCTGCTGCCTTTGATAAAATTGCCTCAATGGAGGAACCAAAAATGGAACACTTGGTGTACCTTGACTGCTCTGAAATGTTGGTCACTCCCACTGATGATGGCTTCATCTTCCACAATAAAAACAAGTGTATGGTCCCTTGGCATAGGTCTGAGAGTCGCTTCCCTTGTAGGAACATGATACTGAGGGCTAGGACCTACCCCCGACTGAATGGAAACTCTTCTACCCTAAAAACAAGGAACCCCGTACCACAACTCTGCTTCGTGAGGATTCATAATGACTCCCCTATTGTGATGATCTAGTTCTGGATAATGTTCTCTCAATGACCTATTCCCTTTCCAGCACCTCAATATATTTATTCAACATAAATGGGGTGACCTGGTTCTAGATCTATGGATGCAAATCTTCCGTGAAATGTCTTGACCTAGCTTCCTCATATAGAAATAGATCTGAAGCATATCATAAAAGTTTCCTGAAACAGATTCTAAACTCTCTCGCACTGGAGCTCCCCTGTCGAAGGGTAAGCAACTCATAGAGACTGGCCACCTTCGTAGTCAAATAGAGAAACTTGACTCTAAACTGGTCTCAAAACTCCTCCCATGAGACTACCAAATCCTCATGATCCTCTAGGAACAAGAACCACCACTTCCTCACTTCCCCATGCAGCATCGTCACAACTAATGACACATAGTTCCCCTTCCAGGAACAGATCAAACTGAAATCTATCTTAACCTCCTATAACCAGTCTTCCATGACTGCATCTGAAATGGAGCCCTCATACTTCAACAAACTCTGGATATGAAACTATCAGAGTGTCCTCCTCCATGTGTCTTCTTCATCAACCTCTACTCTACAGAGATCAGCTAGTACATCCTACTGAACATATTCTACGTAAACCTAGCTAGGACATTGATCTGGAGCCATACCTTCAAAATAAAAAATAGTTAGAGCTCTTAAACCTGGAATATGGAAGACTCAAAATTAATTAATTAATTGTTTTCTTTTATTCATTTTAGGTTAACATATCCCAAGTTCTACCCATTAAAACACAAGCACAAAGAATAATGATGCATGATCCTTTCCTAGGTCTCTACCCTACAATAAGTATCACCTCATTTAGTAGCCATTGTAAACTTAAAGGTACATGCATCTAATCATATGGGTCCCTAAAATCTCATGTCTCAACTGGTATCCCATTTTTACAGTTCTTTCTTAACTTAGCTGACACTTTTTCCCAACCAACCCATCCAACCTCACCTATACCTAACTCCAAACTTGATCTTATCCCTCAACCAAACCTCTGATACCACTCTGTCACGACCCCCTCCCCTCAAACTATACCCCTCCTAGTCTGTTAATGAGAGGAGAGAGATAGTGACACCCCAGTCTCACCTCCAGTAGGCCTCGAGTTGGAGACTAGCACTGAGAGTATAGTAAACACACAAATGGGATGCATTACCCTCTAAGAGAACACATGAAAAAGAGAGATATAAGACAGAAACCAACCAACTCCTACTCAGAATACAATATAAAATAAATCATAAGTACACATGTGTAATTTCATGCAAAAACTACTACAACTAAAAGGGAAAACTAAAATTACCAAAATAAAGTAAAATAACAACGACCACGAAGCCCGAATAGCTCCTACAACCCCAAACTAATAGTAACTAGCCTGATATCCAACCTTCTCCAAGTGAACTAAAAAATAGTTTATATATATGTAGGGTGAGTATAGAATTATACTTAGTAGGATCCTCCCCAAAGCCTCTCATGTAAAAGTAAAGAAAGCATGTTAAAGCACAGTGAACAACAAGTGAAACTAACTCATTACCTAAATAGGTATACTATTTCCCAGCCTCACCATGGATACTCTCACCAAGTATCACATACAATATTATATAATTTAAATAATATCAAGGGTACCCCACTACCACTTCCCCATTGGTTTTACGATTTTCTCCAACATCGCACATCCTAAGCATCTATCTCCAAAAAATCTTGTTTGCAGACACCTAGACGAAGCACCACAACATGCACCTTACAACATGAACCTCATGAAACAAATCCACCACATCCACGTATCCAAAGTAACTAGGTAGTTTTTTGGATCCACCACATATCGCATAACATGTATCATACATCGGGTATTATGCCTCACGCCACTACAGCCCATACATTGAGTAAGGGTCCTCAATTCATCACAGCCTATATATGTTATACCTATAGTAACACATAGGAAACTATATCTAGAATATATGTGTCTAAATAACCACAATCCATTACATCCCTATACACACATATATAGTGAAAACTAACCAATGTGCCTACCATCACAAGTAACTACCAAGAGAAGAGAGCTGGGCCAAAGGGGTAGTCATACATCCATCCTCCCACCGGAATGTTGGGGAAAAAACCCCCCAAGGCTCAGAATCCCTGAGGTTTCAGTCTCCCTAACTGGCAGGGTGGGGTAGTGTATAGAAACACTAAAATTATAGGATATAATATAGCTCACAACCACACTATGGGCATAACCTAGTCTTATACTCAATTGCAGCTAACATCTCTAAGACTCCTGGATGTCACTGCTAAGACTAGGTATTCTATAATCACACAACCATTTAAAGAGATACAATAGATTACTTTATCCATTTTATCAGTTTACCTTTATTTTAATTAGTTATTTAACCATTAATTAACCATTAACATATACCTCATTACATTTCATTAGCATTCCAACCAAGATCCATGCCCTCCGGGAATAACCAAACCAAGTCCACAGTTACTTTAAATTGTAACCTCATCATTGCATCCCAGAAAGATCCAACCCCATGGGATAACATTTATTAAATAATTTATTAACAATATTATCACTTTCCATAATTCCCAGGCATTCTAGAAAATCATTCTAAGATATTAAACATAAGGGTCTCAACACAGTGAGTAGGTGAACTACCCATCAAGTCATTTCCACCTATAGTAAGAGTGTAGAGCCTTAAATCCTCGATAATATAAACATAGAAAGCATGTAGAATACCCCAAATGTATTTGAGTCTTTTGGAAGGAGGGTAAACAATACCAACTACCTCAAGAAGAGGGGAAAGTAAAATAGATAAGCAAACAAGCATCACAATATTCACATCTATGGGTAAGCCTAGCTTCAACCCATTCCATCATCCTCAGTGTCCTCCTCGACACCCATAGACATAAACCGTTGCATCTCTCCACTCTAGGAGTCAACTAATGCCATAACCAATGGGCCTCTCTACCCTCATATATCATAATATTCATCCAGGCTCACATCACAGTGCAAGAAGTAGGAAACAAACAACAAAGAAACTGGTCTCTTGGTCCCAAGAAAGGCATTCAGTCTTCACACACAATGAGATATCATGGATCTAAAGAAGAAGTCACTCAACATTACAAGAAATATGGTAACTCATAACCCTATAAGTAATTATCATTTATTGAAAAATTGGTTCTTTAATCCATCTTGAATTAACTAGTTTAATTAAACATTCATAACTACATTCATTTGATTATCATCAAAGCACAACAAAAACAACTAGATTCATTAAAAATGCCTCTTTATATTTGGAAAATTGATCTAAAATTAATCTTGTCTTTAAATTCTTTACAATTTCCATCAATAACAAAATTATAAATAAGAAATCATAGATATCACACTATCTAGAAAATAAGAGGAAAACCATTATCACAGTATAAAGAAACAACATACGATCGATTCCAATTCTTTAATCCAATTATAATATTTATTATGTAAATTTCATTATGATTCTTTGGATAAAACATGATAACTCTATAATTTCACATAAAAAATATAGAAACCATGAATCCCCTACCTCAAAATCTTTTCGATGTTCTTTTCATGAGAATAGTCCAGCACAACAGATCACGATCACCTCTCCCACAACAGATGCATCCACCCGAGGATGTCGTGGCACTATCGCATCAACAAACACCCAAGAAAGGTCCATTGGAAAGATGGAGAAAACATTCCATAACATGGAAAAGAGAAACGGGATGAAACGGATCAAATAACCCACAAGAAAAGAGACGGAACATACCTTCTATCGAAGATGGATCAACACTTGTTGGTTGCACCAAAATAGGGGTTCCCATGTAGCAGGAAGAACTCTAAGGAAAACCTGATCCGAGGTACACACCACAATAACATGGATCCTTAGAAAATAAAGTTTATGGGTGACTCATACTAAGAAAAAAAAGATGGAAGGACAAGGAGAAATGTATCAGCCTTTTAAAAATCTAAACAGAGCAGCGGTCTAGATACAATTTAGATTTTCCATTAATGGTGGATCTCATCAAGACTACATGGTTTGACTGAGTAAAGGAACATGGACCCTTAGGAAAATTAATATAGGAGTTATGGGATTTTAATCAGCCTTAAATCCCTTAAAAAAGGATTTGAAAGCATTTTATGTCAAAGAAAACATCAAATGAGTGAACTGTAGGAAGCTAAAAACATTGTTCACCGGTTGATCTAGAAAAACAACAGCACCCACCGACAGGTGAAGATAACTCACCAACACCGAAAAATGAAGATGAATCATCAAAAGATAAATATGACACACTGACATCGACAGATAAAGATGACTCACTGACACCGATAGATAAAGATGACTCACCGACACTGACAGATGAAGATGAATCACCGATAGATAAAGCTGACTCACTGAAACCAACAGATGAAGATGACTCACTGACACTGAAAAATGAAGATGACTCACCGACACTGATAAATGAATATGACTCACTGACATTGACAGATGAATATGACTCACTAACACTGATAAAAGAAGATGACTCACTGACAGATGAAGATAACTCACCGATACCAATTGATGAAGATGACTCGCCGACACCTACAGATGAAGATGAATCACCAACACCAACAGGTGAAGATGACTCACTGACACTGATAGTTGAAGATGACTCACCGATAGATAACTCACTAACAGTTGAAGATGACCCACTGACAGTTGAAGATGACTCACCGACATATAACTCATCAACAGTATTGTTCACATCTATCTCACCAATAGCACTATTCACATCTGTCTCACTGAAATCACAATTCACAACTGTCTCAGTGACATCACCATTCACAAAACTAGAAACATTGTTCATAGAACTATAAATTTGGAAAAGTATTGGGGATAAGTCACCTTGACCTCCCAGAACAGCTCAAACACCAGATTTCAGCAAAGGAATGGACCAGAGAGGTCTGAACCATTACAAGTAATACAACATTTATATTGAAAATGAAAATATATATACCCTTGAGATAAAATATAAGTGAATAAATAATGAATGAAATATAAGGTATTTATATAAATTAGGAAACTCATATGACCATTACAAATTTGATCATTGGAATAGTAATCTAAGCATTGGAATAGTAATATGACCATTAAGAATAGTAACCAGACCATTAGAATAGTATCTTCACCAATTAAAGTGAATAATAATATTTAAGTAACATATAAAATGAAAATATGACATATTTATATCATGATACAGGTAAATGAATGTTTTAAAAATGATAAAATGTGTGTTTGTATTTTTATAAAATATAATTGTCTTATTTTCATTTTTATAAAAAATATAATGATTTAAATTAAATTTTATTTTCATAAAATGGGATTATAAATTAATATTAATCTGTATTATAATGATAAAATAATTTTATGATATCATAAGTAATTTTCCAAAGGGTTGGAAAATTGATTATAATATTAAAATTGGTATTTTTAAAATAAATAAAGATTCTAATTAAAAAAATGAATTTATCATAATTATAAAATTATTTTCATAAAATGGATTTCAACTTTGGAATCTACAAATTGAGAAATGGTTAGGGTGAATTTTGGTATTTTTCTAAAATAGTTGAATTTTTGTGAATTGTGAAATACGACAAAATATGATTTTTAACATTATATGCTAAATACATGAATTTATGAGTCTTGGATGATGTATGAACCCATTATTTATAACTCACATACATCAATTACTATATATAGTAATATTATTCATCACTATTGGTATTCATGATCCAAAATAATAAACTAATGATTATAATATTCAAAAACACCCCCCTCCTCCCCTTATAAATACCACCCCTTATATCACACATTTTAAGCCTTGAATCATACCTGAACTCTCTCAAACTATCCCATAATATATTCTAAATTTTCTCATTGTTATGGTCTCACCAAAAGTAAAAAACTAAAGTTCCTTAAGGTGTATTTCAATAGACGATGTTTAAGAGGTAATATTCTCAATATATCCCTATTAAATTTTTTCTTATACTACCTCCTCCTCACATCCCCAATCCAACATGACATAATTACTCTAATATTATAAATATACTATAATTTTATTATACTAATGTGAAATATATCATCTATCCTCTTCTCTTCTCCCCTCATTCTAAAACAAAAATGTTGTTCATGATATAGTTGGTTCACCACCTCCATGAACAACGTACTTTGTTTTTCTCCACCATATTCAATAATGGTTATAGAAATATTATTTTTTAAAATATGATGTAAATAAGTATATAATAAATTATTTAATGATTCTATAATGTATTTATAACCTTTTAATTAAATAATATAAATCTATTTCATAATGGCTGGTAAAACCGCCTAAATTAACTAATCGTATAACGATAACATTTATATTAAATTAATCATCCCTATATAAGAACACATATAGATATTTGATACCATTTAAATTTTTATAATTAAATTAATATTATTTTATTTCACTTCTATAGTTTTATTCCCATTTGATAAGACTTTCAATAATTATCCACAAGTGATCTGATCATGGAATCATGGAACGAACGCCCTCATAAAAGAGAAATTAAACTTTATATCTAATTAAAATAGTTGTAAATGAACATAATATAATATATTGAATAAAATATATATGGAAAATGTTATTAATTAATTAATTAATCAATATAGTTTTATTATTCATGAAATCAATTTCAAGTGCATAACGAATCCAAACATAAGGTAAGGGATCAATTTGAACCACCATATTTCTTTGGGTTGCAACCCTTCTCTCTCTAATTCACTTTATCTATCTATATTTTATGTTATGAAATGATTAAAAAAGTTATATATATATTACATATATAACTAGTTTATTCTCCTTTCCTTTGATGTGGTTATACATTCCTTAAGTTTATTTCTCAAATTCCTTCTTTAAAATCAAAACTGATTATGGGAACTTTTCTATCCCATAATCCTTTTATGTAAAAATATTTTAAATTATTTATTCCAATTAATGATTTAATTAAATAAATGAATATTTTAGGTAGAACCATTCTATTTTACCTCTGGTTTTTAAGTAAAATTCTATGTCTATTCTTTCTTCAAAATTCTTAAACTGATTTCTTAAAACATCATTTTGAAAGTTAACTTCTATACCCATTTCTCTACCCTTTCTCGTTATTTTTTTAATGAACACCAAATTTTATACCTATGATTATTTATTCAGATATTAATTTCCAAATATTTAATTCTTTCTTATCTTTGTAATTTTTATGAAATATCTTTCGATTGTGATATGAGGAAAGATTATGAAATCCATTTCTTTCCATGGGTAATTATTATTTTAATACATTATGTTTGATTTAAATTTGTGGAACACACAAGCAAGTACATGTTATGATGGGTGATCCTAAATAGTGCTCCAATTCATTGGGTAATGTTTATGACTCATGAGATGATATGTATGGGATTAGGGAGTAAACATTGTCCATGATGGGACTTTTTCCACCATGTGATGTTGTCCTAGCGGTTTGCCTTAACTTATGATTATGTATTCTTTTATGTTGTTTCCAAATTCCTATGTTTTCATGATATTATTATTCCTTATTCATTATGTTATTCTCCCATGTTATTATTCATTATCCTTATATTTTATGATATCATATTATGCCTTTTTACTCATATGTTATGCTTTGTTATCATCTTTATTACCTTACTGAGATTTTTAGCTCACCAATTTTATTTATATATTCCCTAGGTTATCTTATGTGTTTTTAGGAGCTAAAAGTTATTTAGGAGTTTATTATAGATATTAAAATAAAAGCATTTTATTTTAGTTTCATTTTGATGTATTATGAACCTAGTCTTCCAAAGGCAATAGGCCTCTAGGTCTTTGGGTTGTGTTTACTTGATATTTATGTTAAAAATCATGTAATAATATGTGAAAAAGGTTTGGGTATCTATAGTTGGTATTATATAAAGGTATAGTTATTTTGGGGGATTAGTAAAATGCTACATTAGAAAAATCCCTAAGTATAAGTCTAAGTATAGGAAAATATCCTGAAATTTTAGTGAATTATAGAGCGAGTGGTTTCTAATAAATTAAATCCATGTCTGCATACTATAAGTGGATGTGGATTTGTCACATATGTACCTAGGGGTAATAACCTTGAAAGGGATCATTGGGTATTAACTCAATTTTTACCCAGTGTATGAAAAATAGGTCTTGTTGTAAACCTAGTTTGACACTCTTGGGGCATATTCTTTGGTAAATTCAAAAACTCTTTGTGAACCATTATGAAGGAATTAAATAAATTTTTAGGTAATAAAACCTACTAGTAAAATTATCATGGATAACCAAGATTGAAACCTAGCGACTCATAAGTTAGTATATACTTTTAATATATAATTTATTCCTTCTAAGTTCATAGTTTCCATTTTATATTATTTTTAGCTTACATATTCACATACCTAACCTTATTATGGTTTTAATAAATTATTAAAACCAAAATAAAATAGATATAGGTACCCTTAGTATTCATTAATTTAATTCAAATATATTATATGATTATAGTTCTATACACTCTTTCATATGTTTCAAGTTTAGTAGAACTTTTAAAACACCACATGAAAACATCTAGGTTGAATTATCTGTGAGAATAGTAGATGGGTAAATTATTTCATCCCAAGTATATATTTAACATCCCAATATTTCTAAAATTAAACACTAAGTTCAATATCATAAAATATATTCCACATCGATCTTAAATAAATGACTAAATATTATTTTGTGATAGTTATCACCTAGCTGTTGGAATGGAGGGAATGAATGAGATTAACTAAATTATGAAAATATAGTTTACACATGTTTATAAAATTAATTCATTGGTAAACAATTAATTATAAATAAAATTAAAAACCCCAATTGAATATAAAGGATGTGTTTTTTATAAAAATAACTATTTTTATGCCCACAATGACATTTTATCTTAATAAATTAAATTAATCACTATTTGTGAAAAATATTAATGAAATTTATATATTATAAATTCAATAAAATGTTTTTAAATCCATACAATAAGTTTTATAGGATTAATATAAGAATAAATCCAATTTTAAGCATAAAAGTTACATTTTTCTCAAAGGAAATTTTGCCTCCTTTTAATGGCATGCCTATTTTAAAACTAAATTTTATAAATTTTATAAATTTTATTTTTAAAACATAAAATTAATTTTTGAAATAATAATATCAAAATTATCTAAGGGTGAAAATTTTGTATTTTTTATAGAAGTTTCATTTTTTTGATGAATAGTGAAAATAGTGAATTTTAATTGAAAACGGTTTTTTCATCTAATTTATTTGTATATTTATATTATATTTTAAATTTGTTTTAAAGTATAATTAGTTCAATTATAAATAAATAAATCCAATTTTGGTCATTATAATCAATTTCACATTAAAATTGGATATAAAAACATTTCAAATTTTTGAACATTTTCACTTTAAAAACCTGTTTTCCCATTGCGTCTCCAGGATTAATTTTAAATCTAATTTTGAAAAATAATTTAATTGAATTTGGTAAAATGGATTATATATTTTTAATCATAAGATCTAAATTATTTATTATTTTAATTTTAATTTCTAGGCATAAAAATTTTATCATGGTAAAAATTAAGATAAACCGCGATATATGTAAAATAATGAAACTGGTTAAAGGTAAAAGGTAAAAGATTAAAATACCTAAAATTAGAACATTTAATGAGTTTTTGATGTGTTTATATACCCTAAACATCCATTAAAACATTAATTATCATCCAACTTTTTTTTAAACCAATTCCACCTCAATGTGGTTAGCTTTAAATATAAAATAATCATTATTTAATCACTTAAAACCACCCCTCCTCAAGTATAAATACCTCCCCATTTCTCCTCAAAATACTTGAATATCCTCTAGTATATTCCAAAAACTCTCCTAATAACTATTTACACATATAAATTTTTATATTTTCACCCAAACACCATTTCCAAGGTCTTTAAGGGATCCTTTAAGGAGGTGATATTCAAGAGGTAATTTTCTCAAAGAACCTCTCTTAATTTCCATTCTTATTCTACTTTCACCCCACATCTTTCATCCATCAAGTAATGATAACTCTATAATCGTTTATATACTGTATTTTTATTTTTCTAATGGAATATATCATATCCATTTCATTTCTCATCTCCTCTTATTCAAAGAAAAAACTAGTATCCAAATTATGGTGGTTAACAGCCTCTATGAATAATGATTTCATTCGTTTTCCATTACCACCTTAATGGATGTTCATAAAATAATTATTGTAGTTAAATAATATTTTAATAGTAATATTTTAACCAATTTAATGTTCTAAAACTAATATATATTCATAATATTAAAAAATGAAACTAGATCATGGTGTTTGGAAAAACCGCCAAAATAGACTAAACATTTATCATTAACATTTTATCAACTGAATCATCCTTGTTCAAGAAATAAAAATGATATGTGGGGTCATTCATAATTATATAAGTTAATTAATTATATTTCATTCCACTTCTATATTTTTAATCCCATTTTACTAGAACATCTATATTTATACACAGATGAACCGATCATGAAACTATGAAACAAACGCACCTCAAACCATGAAAATAATGAAATATTATTAATGAATGGGTCATAATATGTTTTAAATCATCACATAAGTTATTATAAATATTAATATATTTCTATAATAAGTTAATATCATTATTTAAATCATTATACATGAGATTAAAGTATGTGAAACTAAAAAAAACATGAGTTAAGGGTTTCTCGTCTCGCTTTTTCTTCAATGAGATTTATGCTTGATTAGATACTTATTCCTTATGTGTGGTGTATATACTACTATTTTATATATCATATCATGAATATAATTTTATTAATTGTATTAAATGTTTAATTTTATAATTATTAATTTTATGGTGTATATGATTTGACTAATTACAAAGTGTAAGGGATTTCTTAACTCAATTTTCATGCTTTGAGTTAAACTTCTACTTCTTGATTATGTCGTGATAACATTATGTATGAAATGAATTTGAAATATATTATGTTGTATTTAAAAAATAATTATTTGTATTTATAGTGGATACACATAACTGGTTCATTTTATTATGGTCACTTTAATGATATGATATTTTTAAGGGAATTTCTTTTGAAAAATATACTTTAAAAGTTTCTTTTTACAAAAGTCAAAAAGAATGTTTTTTTAAAATTATAATATATGAGATGATTTTCCCTAAATCATGAATATTTAATTCTATTATTCTTTATTTATAATTTTTCATGGTTATTTTCAAATAAAATTATTTCTTTATGATTTGTGCAGTGTTTTAATTTTTAAAATCATTTTTAAAAAAGGGGTATTTTGATATCAAAAAGTGATTTTCTTATGAGTTTAAAAGTGTTTTTTTATGATAAAAAAACTAAAATCACAAAATTGTTTTAATAAATATATTTTAATTGATAATTGAACATGGGGTATCCCAAATATCTCCTGGAAATTCCTTTACAGCTTAACATGTGGTGTCCCAAATAGCGTTAGGAATGCTCATTACAGTTTAACATGGGGTGGGCCAAACAGTTCCAGGAAATCCCATTATAGATTAAAATGTGGTTCCCTATATATCACCATGTAATCTTGTTACATATTAATATGTGGTGGCCTATATAGTTCTAGGTAATCCCATAATATCTTAATTGGGTAATAATAATATTGGAAGTTGGTCGTATGGTTATTCTAATTGAAAGGGTTTTGAAGGGGTTTTGTAAATGATGATCTAAGTCACTTAAAGGAGTTTTAATTGATTGTTAAGGTTTTTAATGACATTATTGGATAAAAATGTTTATTTTTCATGTGAAAATGTTTCATTTCATGTTCTTGATTAACTTTTAAGATAAAGTTAAACATTATATGAGTTTCCATGTTTTTACTGAAATAATAGTTTCCTTTATTTTTATATCCCTTACTAATATTTTCTTCTCATCTCAAGTTTTTAAAATGTTTTCACAAGGTTTAAGGATGGGTATGGGAAAGTAATAATTCAATTTGAAATTCATGGAGTTTTTCCATGAAAATAATTCATGATTTATTTTAAAAGTTTTATATTATGGGAAAATGGATACTCATAAGAAGTGTTAACTTTGTATTTTATGGTTTTTTAATGTATGATTTATGGACTAATTCTCTAGAACTCTAAAACTGAAAAGATCCTCAAGGTGAAAAAAAGTTAATTCTTGACTAAAACTCAATATTATGTAATTTTTAAGGTCGGATCCTTACAGTTGGTATCAAAGGAGGATTTAGATGGCTTTAGAGGTTAGGATATTATTTGAGCATAAGTTAAAGATCCTCTATAACCATAAGGGTTAGTATCATATGGATAATTTTGGAGGTTTTTTGTAATTTAGGTGGATTATATAAAAACCTAAATCAACTGAGATATACGGGGGGTGAGATATTAGAGTATTATAAAATTTTTATGGTATTATCTTTACCAAATAAATTATTTTTCCTTTAATAATTCATTTAATGTTTAAGTGAATTTATTTTCATTATATTAAAGACCATTTGTCAAGATGGAAGTAAAGGGATCTTTCAAAACCTTCTTATCCCTCCCAAATGATTTTATCATCACTATTACTGTAAAATATTGTTTAAATGATTTTTATAGATTCTTGAGTATTCAAATCACCTGTAAGAAATTGTTTGAGTTATCTAACACCTATTAATTTCTACAAAAAAAATTATTAGAAATGGTATCTTTTTAATTTTATTTCAAGAACTCGACTCTTCCAAATCTTCTAAAAATTGAAACACCCAAAGTGGCGTGAACATATAATTTTTGAAAGAAATAAAACATTTTGAATGATAAATGGAATATCAAGAAGATCCTAAAATTTATATTTAATGTATAAATTATTTTCTTATGTTCTAATTAAGCAAGATTTTTTGGTTTATATTGATGAATCATAAGGATATAATTCATATATTTGATTATAGGAATAAATTATGAAGGAATAAGAAGAAAAATCATGGTTAATGGTTTAAGAAGGAAGTCAAATGAAGGATGTGTTTATATATTGAGTTTTCAAATTTATGATATAGTGGTACTTTATAAATATTATGGGAATCATGTAATACCTAAGGATTTTTCAATAGTGGGTTTTGTTTTCCTAAATTTGGAAACATATGTTGATGGAATCGATACATTTAAAGAGTGGTGATTTTTAAGGTACATGTAACCATTAATTTTATGATACAAAAAAGGATATTTGAGTAACAATGCCTTTATTTTTTTGTGGGAATAAGTTTAAAGGTATTGGTAGTATTTTTGGTTTATATGATCTCTGAATTTGAGGTAATTATGGGTTCTTTTTTAGGATGAAAAATGAAATGTATGAGATAGCCTTTAAGGTTAAAAATATTAAGGTTATTTTTTAGGATATTTTTGACATATCTAGAATTTTATAAGAATTATATTATTATAGTTTTAGAAAAATTAAAACCCATTGGATGGTTGACAACCCGTCACATCTAGAAAGGCCATGGGGATCAAACCCACAACTTAATGGTGACAAGGGTGCATCGCCTACCACTAGCCTACATGATGTCCTGGTTAGTATGAAATTATTTTTCTTTATTTGAAATATATGATGGATAAATTTAATGTTCATTTTGGGAAAATATGTTTTATCATATAGATAACCAAGGTATTGGAAAATGATTTGGTGATTAAGTGATTGATGTTATCTCAGAAGATGTTCACTATTTTGGGAACCTTATATGATTGAGGTAAACAAAGTACTATGGAATTTTACTTGAGAAATAAATGATGACTTATCTATTGGAATCATATATGATTTTTTTTATTCAGGTTATTTATGGAAATTAATAGTATATATTGGAGATTATGAGATTTGGGAAATTAAGTTTTTTTGTAAGATACTTTAAGAGTGATGGATATTATTTGAAGATAAATATTAAATTTATCTTGAAAGACTAGGTGATAAAATCCTTATTATTTTTTGGTTTCAAATTTTAGTCTAGAATATTTTCAGGAATTTTAATGATAGTTATTTTTTGAATAATCTATGTTAAACTTTAGATATTACTATTGAATTTTATAGATTAAAGTAGTTTTTCTTCATATAAATGTTTATTATTTTTAGATAATTTCATTATATTGTACTAACCAATTTTTTTTGTTACTTCCTAAATATAAGAGGAATATATATTTATAATTTTTTTTATTTTTTTTATCCATAGAAATTGATTCTAATGCTTCAGGTATGAAAAATTCATCTTCAATACTCATCATTTGGAAAAAAATATGAGATTGTGGTGGAAGTTTATTAATGGATGAAATTCTACTTGTCAATTAAGTATGCTTCCTTATGTTATTATTATAGGTAGTAAAATAATCCCTCAAATCTAGGAAAAGTATTTTGAAACAAAAAACATTATCCATTTACTTTTCATACCAAGAAATCAATGGTTGTTTAACCCATCATATATTTTTGGTTTTGTAGTGGTTAACATTCACACAAAAAAAAGTTATATATCAATATCTATCAGAACTTGATAGTTAGTTTTCTCTTCCATGTCCATGTTTTCCTATATGGAACCCTAGTTTTTGTTATCTTAGGTGACCTTCAAACTTTCCTTTCACTCTTTTCAAATGTAAGTTTTATTTACCCATGTTCCAATGTGGGATTTCAACAAAAGTATTTTGAAAAGAAAAACCCCTAGTTTTTTATCTAAATTTAAAATGTTAAGAATGAAATTTATTAAATAGTTGGGGGATATTACATCTTTATATTTTTAAAATGAAACACTATGTTCAATATCATACAAGATATGTCACATCGAGCTTAAACAAATGACTAAACATTATTTTGTGGCAGTCATCACCTAGCTGTTAGAATGGTGGGAAGGAATGATATTAACTAAATTATGAAAATATAATTTAAAAATGTTTATAAAATGAATTAATTTGTTACCAATTAATTATAAATTAAAATAAAAAACCAATTGAATATAAAGGATGTGTTTTTTATAAAAACAACTATTTGTATGCCCACAATGACATTTTATCTTAACAAATTAAATTATTTACTATTTGTAAAAGATATTAACGAAATTTATATATTATATATTCAATAAAATGTTTTTAAATTCGTTCAATAAGTTTTATAGGGTCAAGATAAAAATAAATCCAATTTTAAGCATAAAAAGCTATATTTTTCTAAAAGGCAATTTTTCCACCTTTTAATGGCACATCTATTTTAAAAATAAATTTTGAAACTTTTAAAAAAATTAGTTTAAAAAATAAAATTATTTTTTGAAATATTAATATCAAAATTATTTTAGGGTTAAATATTTTATTTTTTGGAGAAGTTTAATTTTTTGATGAATGGTGAAAAAACTGAATTTTAATTGAAAACTACTTTTTAGTCTAATTTATTTATATATCTAAATTATAATTTAAATTAGTTTTAAAGTATAATTATTTAAATTATAAATAAATCAATCCAATTTAGTTCATTATAATCAATTTTACATTGAAATTGGATATAAAAATACATTTCAAACTTTTGAACTTTTGAACTTTAAAAACTCGCTTTCCCATTGCATCTGAAGGATTAATTTTAATATAATTTTGCCAAATATGTGAATAAAATTTGGAAAAATTGATTAAATATTTGGAATCATAAGTTAAAAATTAGTTATAAAGTTCATTTTAAATTTTATTCATTAAAAATTTACCACGGTAAAAAGTAAGATTTACCACGGTAGAGGTAAAATAATGAAACAAGTTAAAGTTAAAAGGTAAAGGATTAAAATACCTAAAAATTACAAAATTTAGTAGTTTTTTAATATTTTTATTTACCCTAACCAGAAATTAAAACATTTATTATTATATAAATTCATGTAAATCAATTCCACCTCAATGTGGTTAGCTTTAAATATAAAATAATCATTATTTGACCACTTAAAACCACCTCTCCTCAAGTATAAATACCACCCCTAACCACCCTATTTCACCTCAAAATCATTTAATCTCTTCAAATACCTTCCAAAAACTCACATACTAACTCTCCCAATTTCCAAGTGCTTTTGGTTTCACCCAAATACCATTTCCAAGGTCTTTAAGGGATCCTTAAAGGAGGTGATATTCAAGAGGTAATTTTTTAAAAAAACCTCTCTTAATTTCTTTTATTCTTATACTTTATTCTCGCCTCCTTCATACATCAAGAAATTATAACTACATAATCATGTATATACTTTATTTTAATGTTTCTAATGTAATATCTCATATCCATTTCATTTATTATCTCTTATTATTCAAAGAAACAAAACCATTGTCCAAATTGTGGCGGTTAACTGTCTCCATGAATAATGATTTCATTAATTTTACATTACCACCTTCATGGATAGCTATAAAAGAATAATTCTGGTTAAATTACATTTAAATAGGTATATTATAACCTATTTATGTTATGGAACTAATATATACTCATAATATTAAATAAAATTAAACTAGTTCATGGTGTTTGGAAAAACTGACAAAATAAACTAAACATTTATCATTAAAAGTTTATCAAATGAATCATCCTTATATAGTAAAGAAAAATTATATAACTATCTATCAATATAGGGAGATCACTCTTAATTTATCAAGTAATTCTCTGATTTTGTATAAGTTTAATAAGGTGGATTACTCTCCTTTGGAATCTTCTTCTCAAACATGAATATTATTTCCTTATGAGAAAGCATATATAACTCAAATGATTTATATAAAGGAGAGAATCAATCATGAAGACATTCCCATTATGAGGGACTATACTGATTTATTCCTTAAATATTTCTTTAGTCTTATCCTAGTTGATAGTTTGGGTTATCAATTGAACTTATACCTAGATCTCTTCCCATATCCAAGACTCATTGTTAAATGGGAATCATTGAGTTGGATTAATTTAGGAAGTAGTTACAAGAGAATATGGATAAGGGTTTTATACACCCAAGTGCTTCACTATGGGGTGAACTGGTCTTATTTTCCAAGAATAATGATGGGTCAATGCACCTCTACATTGATTATTTTGAACTCAACAAAATTACAATAAAGGAAAAGTATCCTTTGATATAGATTAATGAATTATTTGATCAACTACATGGGTCCCAATACTTCTCTAAGGAAGGTCTTTAGTTGAGATGTCACCAATTAAAGGTGAATAAAGAAGATACTCATAAGAGTGACTTTTGAATAGTGTATGGATACTATGAGTTAATAGTGATTCCCTTCAAACTCACTAATGCTCCATCAATATTCATGGACTTAATGAATAGTGTCTTTAAAGATTACTTTAATAAATTTATTGTAGTCTTTATAGATGATATTCTGATATACTCCAAAATTAAGGAGTATGAGGATCATTTTAATACTATGTTAAAAACTTTTTGAAAGGAGAATTTATATACAAAGTATAGAAAATGTGAGTTATATATGGAAGAATTATCATTCTTAGGGAATATTATCACTAGAAAAGGGATATTTTTATACCCTTCTAAGACAAATCCAATTGAGGAGTGGCCTATACCAATATCTATAATAGAGATCCATAGTTCCCTTAAACTAGCTGGGTATTATCAATGATTTTTTAAGAACTTCTCATGATTTTAAAACCCACTAACCAAGATGACTCAGAAGGGAGTGAAGTATTTATATACCAATGAGCGTGAAGAGAGCTTTAAGTAATCGAAAAAGAGTCTTGTCACTACACCAATGCTTACACTATCCTCAAGTGGGGAACTTTTTATGGCATAAAGTGATGATTCAAAGAAATTATTAATCTATGTAAAAATTAAAAATGATAGATTTATAGCCTATTCCTCAATGCGGTTGAAAGTTCCTAAGTAAAACTATTCAATGCATGATCTGGATTTGGTTACAATGACCTTCACATTGAAGATTTTGAGGAATTATCACTATAGTTATAAGTGTGAAATATATATGGATCATAAGAGCCTAAAGTATATATTAACATAGAAGGAGTTTAATCTATGCCAGTGAGTTGATCAAGTATTATAACTTCTCCACCCACTATCATCTAGGGAAGGCGAATAAAGTGTTAGATTATCTAAGTATAAAGGATCCTGCAACCTTATCCATGATGATAATTAATAAATACCCCATATTATTAGACTTACAAAGGATGGACATGGTAATCATAATGGAAGGAAAATCATCATTCCTTCCTCAAATGATTGCAAAACTATCCATTCTGGAGAAGATAATTGATTCTCAAAGATATAATTTGGAAATATAGGAGAAGGTGGTATCTATAAGAAAATTTAAATCCTTGGAGATCAAAATTGATGAAGAATGAGTTTTAAGATTTGGATCATGACTATGTGTACCATCAAATACTGAGATAAATAAGGATATATTTAATTATTTACATAACTTGACCTTTTCTATCAACCCAGGGAGCATGAAGATGTATCAATATCTTTGAGATAAATATTGGTGTGAAAATATAAATAAGGATATCATGGAATATACTTCAAAGTGTCCCGTATTTTAGTGTCTAAAGTTTGAAAGGAAAAAGTACAAGGGGATGATGCAACTATTACCCATACCTACATGGGAATGGGAAAACATCACCATAGACTTTGTCATAGTTCATTTGAATACATCTAGAGGAAATAATGTCATATGGGTTATAGTGGATCATCTTAAAAATACTTATCACTTAATTAAAATTTTATAGGACTTATCACTCAATAAAATTTCAAGGATATACATCGGAGAAGTGGTGAGGATACATGGAAAACCACTATTAATTATCTCTTATCGATATCCAATATTTACCTCCATGTTTTGTAAGATTCTCCAACATTATCTAAACACTAAGTTGAAATTCATTTTGATTTATTATCCCCAAGATGATGGCCAATCTAAGAAGTCTATACAGACACTTAAGGACATGTTGAGAGCATGCTTGATGGACTTTAAAGAAGGATGGGATCAACATCTTCCTCTAATTGAGTTCTCGTACAATAATAGATTTAATTAAAGTATCCAAATGGCTACATATGAATCCCTTTATGGTAGGAGATGTATAACACCTATGTATTGGTATGATATTGGTGAATTCAAACTATTGGGACAATAACTGGTCAAAGAAATGGTAGAAAAGGTCAAGACCATTTAATAGAACATCAGAGCTGTTCAATCATCAATTAGGCCTAGAGTTTAAGGTTGGAGATAAAGTGTTTATCCACATATCTCAATGGAAGAGAGTTATGAGATTTTTGAAGAATGGAAAGTTAAGTCTCAGGTACATTGGACCATTTGAGATTCTTGATCACATCGAAGCTATGGATTATTGACTATCACTCCCCAAAACCATGTCTCAAGTATATGAAATATTCCATGTTTCCCTATTGAGGAAGTACATACCAGATCCCTCACATGTACTAAATTCAAAGGTTGTATAGTTAGAAAATGATCTCTCTTATGAGGAACATCCGAGGAAGTTCTTAAACCATAGAGACAAAGTTCTATGCAATAATATGACTCACCTAGTCAAAGTATTATGGTAGAACCATAAATATAATTAGATGACATGGGAACTAGGGGAAGAAATGAAATAGAAGTACCCTCATCCATTTTCTTCTTAATGGATGAAATTAAATTTCAAGGGGGGAAATTCTTAAGAGGGGGAAGACTATAACAACCCAGAATTTTATCAATGGAATTTCCTCTTTTGATTATATAAACGTGTCATACTTAGTAATGTGGTATTATATAAAACACATGGGCCACATGATAAAACCAAAAAAAATTATTATATTAATTTGAACATTTAAATTTAGAGAATAAATATAGAAATAAGAATTGAAAATATTATAATGGGATAAAAAATAGAAAATAAGATAACTATAATATGAAATTTTGGATTTTCTCGATCCACCTGAATAACCGCACTCATGAACAACACTATATAAATGAGGAAAAATATTAGTAATACAATATTCATCTTGAAAATGAAAATATATATAACCTTGAGATAAAATAGAATGAATGAATAATTAATGAAATATGAGGTATTTATAGAAAGTAGGAAACTCATATGACCATTACAAATCTAATAGTTGGAATAGTAATTTAACCATTAGAATAGTAATTTAATCATTGGGAATAGAAACATGACCATTAGAATAGTATCATCACCTATGGAAGTGTATAATAATATTTAGGTATCATATAAAATGAAAATATGACATTTATATCATGATACAAGTAAATAAATGTTTTAAAAATGATAAAATAAGTGTTTGTATTTTTATAAAACATAAAAGTTTTATTTTTAGTTTGTAACAAATATAATGAATTAAGAGAAAATTTATTATCATAAAATGGGATTATAAATTAATATTAAGTTTTATTATAATTATAATATAATCTTATGATACCATAAGTAATTTTTCAAAGGGTCATAAAATTGATCATAATATTAAAATTGGTATTTTTCAAATAAATAAAGATTTTAATTAAAATTTAAATTTATAATATTAATAAAATAATTTTCATAAAATGGTTTTCATTTTTAAATCTATGCATTTAAAAATGGTCAGGGTTAATTTTAGGTATTTTTATAAATATTTGAGTTTTTGGTGAATAGTGAAATATAGAAAATTTGATTTTTAACATTATAATATCAATACATGAATTTATGAGTCATGGATGATGTAATAACCCATTAGTTTGAACTAAAATGCACTACTTACTATATATGGTCACAAGATTCTTCATTATTGGTAGTCTTGAGATAAAATAATAAACTAATGATTATAATATTCAAAAACACCCCCTCATCCCCTTATAAATATCACTCCTTATCCTCGTATATTCTAAGCCTTGGAGCTTACCAAAACTTTTAAAAACTCTCCTCTAATATCTCCCACATATACTCATAGTTATTCTATCACTAAAAGTAAAATCCAAAGTTCTTTAAGGTGTATTTCAAGAGACAACATTTAAGAGGTAATATTCTCAAACTATCCCTTTTAAATTCGTTACTTCTTCTACCTCCTCCTCACATCCCCCATAAAAATGAAATGATGAATCTAGTATTATAAATATAATATAATTTTATTTTTATTTAATGGAATATCTATCATCCATATTTTTCTATTCTCTCCTCATTCTAAAACAAAAAAAAATTCACAATATGTTCGGTTCACCACCTCCATGTACAACATACATCATTTTTCTCCACCGCCTTAAAGGATGGTTATAGAAATATTATTTTTGTTAAATATTATTATAATAAGTGTATTAAAAGTTATTTCATTACTATATAATTTATTAATAAACATTGAATTAAATAAAACAAATCTAGATCATGATGGTTTGTAAAACTACCTAAATGAACTAACAGTATAATGATGCCATTTATACTAAATGAATCATCCCTATTTCAGAAAACCTATGGATATTTGGGAACATTTAAATTTATATAGGCACATGAATTTATTTCATTCCCCTTCTAGAGTTCTATTCTCATTTGATAAGAAATTCAATAATTATCCACATATGATCCGAGCTTGGTGTAATGAAATGAACGCCCACAAAAAAGAAAAATTAAAATGTATATCTAATTGAAATGGTTGTAAATGAACATAGTATAATTATATTAAATAAAATATAGATGAAAAAGGTTATGAATTAAGTAATTAATTATTCTAATTTGATTATTCAGGATTAAAGTGTCTAAAGGATCATGTAGTTACACTGAGGGGGGTGAATCAGGTGTGACCTATTTTAATGAATTCATTTTCACCTTTTAATTCAATCCTCTATCACCTATTAAGATGAGTGGATCATTCATGAAATTATAAAAGTAAATGAAACAAGGTACACAATATTTTTATAATGTTTAGTATTAAGACCTACATCCTTTCCATGATGGTTAGACCCACCAACATGGATTATCCACTATAATCTTTTTTATCAATTACAATGGTTCAGGTTGTAACTGGTTATACACCCCAGTAATCAATCCTCTATTAGATATTAGTTATAACCCCCAACAATCCAACTCTTCTACCTCAGTTGGTTAGACCCCCCAACCGTTTGATTGGTTAGACCCCCAGTCTCTCGAACCTCTTCAGCAACTGATTATACCCCCCCCCCCCAGTTACAAGCTCCTTCTTCTTCAAAATATTTTATCCACATAAATTATTTCAATGAAAAATTTTGTTTTCAATTAAAATTTAGTATATTTTTACAATTCATCAAAACTTAAAACTTATCATAAAAATATCAAAAATTCACCCAAAATAATTTTTTATATACCTCTTAGAAATAAGAATTTTTTTTGTTAAATAGAATATATAAAAGTTTCAAAAACTAGATTTAAAATGGGTGCGCCATCAAAAGTCAGCAAAACTGCATTTTTTGAAAATTACTTTTTTTATCCGAAAAATTGATTTTTTTTCTTATATCATGTCTAGAAAATAAATAAGATGAATGTTCAAATTATATAGAATATATAAAATTAAAATTGTGGTTAATAATGTTTATAATCGCTAATTTAACACCTAGGTTATATATTATATTAAATTATAATATTTTATTAATTTATTGTTGTTCGGTAAAACTGGATCTTGCGTGTAACACAAGACAACTCATTGTTGTGTGTAACGTAAGCTTAACATGGTGTTGTGTAAAAAGAAATAAAGAAACAAAATTAAATTTATTTAGAAAAGAAAATATTATAAAGTCTTGGGGTGTTACAACATATATAGTTTCAGAACTAAAATCTTTCTCCAATCCAAATTCCTCCTTTCCATAATCCAATTCTACAAGAAAATAAAAGTTAATATAATTATTATATATATAGTAATGAAAAAGTTACCAATAGGTTCAAGAACATGAATCCAACTCTGAGAACAGATTAATTCTTGAATATTTCTTTGAAGAAGACGGATCATGTATTTATTCAACACCCTTCCTCCAATGCTAAAGGCATACTCTGATTGACAAGCATTATCCACACCATGTATCACTGAGTTACTATCATTGATGCCATTAATTTCTTCTAATTCAACATCATTTTCAAGTTGATACATGTTTAAGATAACCTACAATAACAAAATACCATACCTATATTTGACAAATAATTTATATAATTTTTTTAATATAATTATTGGTTTGTCAAAAAAATACACTAAACATTAAAACAATTATATTTTTACGTTCATAAATGATAATCACTAAAAATTAATAATTCTAAATTCAAATACAAATAAATAAATGATAAAATGTGATAATCTCATAAAATATTATCAAATAACAAAAAAAATGAAATGTCACATTTTTAATGAAATTATGAACAAAACTCATAAATTCAAAAAATAAAATTAATAAATTTAAATAATTATGTAATTTTATTATTAAAAAACAAAACATTTTAATGAAACATGATGAAATAATTATTTAAAAAAATGGAAAATATATAATTATTTTTTTGGATAATTAGATTAGATAATTTTGAGTTTATTAATTATTCAAAATTTCTTTAGCTAATTTGAAATCATGTTTCAAATATAATTTGATTTTGAATATTAACAGTTATAGATCAAATAAAATTATTCAAAATTTGAATAATATCATTTATCTATTTTGAAATAATGAATTTTTTGACTAATTTGATGAAATTATTATTATTCAAATCCTTTAACATGATAAAATTAATGAGATTAAATAACTACTTTTTATGGTTTCATAACATGTTTTCTAATAATTATATAATTTAATTATTTAATGAAATTCAATAATTTTTTATTAATAAAATAAATTTAATACTCAATAACCATATAAATCAAAAAATAATATATATATATATATATATATATATTATAAAAATAATTAAATTTTAAATTAAGAAATAATGGTATAAGTGATAATTTTTTTTAACTTGGATTAAAATTTTATGATACAAAATAAAAATATTGAATAATATTAAAAACTAAAATTAAAAACTAAAATAATGTTAATAAATTTAAAAAATCAGAATATAAAAAATTAAAAGGAACCCTACTTGCATGAGGAGGAAGCTGGGCTACGGGGTCAGGCTAGTGACTGGAGGAGAAACTCGAAGGGCAGAGGTGGCGGGCACTGGATAAAGGTGGGGGACTACGCCGATAATAGAGAGGGGGTGGGGCAGCAAAAGGAGATGAGAGTAGGGTGAGGGCTGGAGGAAGATGATGGTGGGGGGCAGCGAGAGGAGGGAGGTGGGGTGGGGGGATAGGGGAAATGAAGGATGTAGGGTGGGGGTGGGGGTGGTAGAGATAGAGGGAGGGGGCAGTGGAGTGGAGGAGGAGGTAGGGGGTGTGGGGAGGTGGAGGAGGGGGATGTGGGGTGGGGGTAGAGTACAACAAAATGAAAGGCGGAGTTGAACCACATCTGCAAGGATTTTTTTGTTGGGAGGCAGTCCTATGACGTCGGGAGGAGGTGTGTGTATGAGAATGGAAGTAGGGGGAGGGGGAGGGTGGTGCACCTCTTTGTATGGTGCAGGATGGAAGATAGAGTGACAGAAAATTAAAACGAAAGATATTGGGAATTGGAGACTTATTGGCATGGGATGAATGAGATTTGTGGGTTGCATATGCATTGCATGCTATTTTCATCGCTAATGATATATGCAGATGCCCAACTTGTTATATAATAGGCTAATCATTATTTTAAAAAAATTAAAATGGCCCCCGGGCCAACCCGTATCTATGTAGGTTTACCTGCACGGGTCGACTTCCCATGTGGGTTGTCCATATAATCCCGTTTTAAAAGTGGGTTTTTTAATAAACCCACCTCACCCCAAACCCACTTAACCCACAAACCCGCAGCTTGTTTTTCACTACGATCACCCCAGTCCCTTGTTGTAATGCTTATATTGAGTGGGCCTTTCCCAAACCTATGATGAAATGATTATATAGTGGGTTTTGACCCAGATTTGTATGCTTTTACCATGGTTATATGGTATGGATGACATGGTTGCGAGACATGATCAAAGACATTCTAGCATGACATCAAAGCAGGTTATGTTTTACCATGGTTATATGGTTATTGGTTGGAATGATTGTGCTATATGCTCAAATATATACTGGTAGGGTGCCGAAGAAGGTTGTTTATTATATTGTATTTGATTAATTAATACACATTTTTATCACTTTATGACATAGTATTATTATCAGACTTGTTATATTTAGATACACTGGTGTCGACCTACTGAGTTATATTCACACTCTATTCGGATCACCGTTTGGTACCTGAGCAGATTTCATGGATGCATGATTGGACAAGGGTAAGAGACCTTACTATTGATTTATTGCTTAATGGACGAGTTTGAGTTTGGAGATAGGATCGATATGGGGTTTGAAACCAGAGTCTTTTAGGTTTCTTTTATTGTATTGTTTTCAGTTTTATAATTAGATATATCTCAGTATGTCATTATATGATTCATTACAATTGGTTTATTGGTTTCTCCTTTATTTCCCATTATATCATATGGTTTCCTCTTGTCTATTACTCTAATTATGTCATTTATATCATTTATTTCTGCTGTTATGTACTTCATACCTGGGTGTATAGTCTCCCCACTATACTAATCACACCCCCGCTACTAGTTGGCAACCTATGGCATACGAAGAGGCACATTTGAGGTCCTGTAACCAATCCATTCTGGCAACATGAAAGAGTGCCAGATTAGGAGACGTTACAAAGTGACATCAGAGGAGCGAGTTTTTCTTTTCTCTTTATTTACTATTTAGGAAAGGTAGAAAGGATACTAGAATGCATTATGACTTGGTAATGATCTTGTGCATGAGAGTATATAACCCATTTATGGGAGAAAATCCGAGTGCCCAGGGATGAGATTGCTATTTATATTGTTCAATTTTTACAGTTGATGTTATTTCACCTTGAGTGATTCACATGTTATGTGAGATTATTATTTCATGATGTTATTGGTTCTTGAGATTTATACTCATAGCCCAGTATGACATGAGATGTGTATGAATGCATCATTATAGACACATAGAGACATATTTTGACATTTATTGTTCATGATGGGGACATATTTATTACATGTGATATATAATTTCTTATATGAACTATGGTATAAGATAATTGTTATATCCACTAAACTAAATAAATGAACTGATATTTCATGCTAGAAAAATTGTAAAACATGTTTAGAGAGACCTGGAGTAGTGGTTCTCTGTTGTTTTCACTTATTGATATTGACCTTGTTATTATAGCTAGTGTTCTAAGGAGTGTTTTTCTTATAGAGAAAATGCCTCCTCGTCATCTTCGAGTTGAGGGTCAGGATAGTGGTAATTAGAACACTCCTAACCCAGCTGAATCAGAGCTTATTATAACTCCTAAGGATTATATGAATGTTTAACTTTTCGACAACTTCCTCAGGATCATGCGATCCATGGAAAGGTAGACTGTTCACACTGTGTATTCGATGTATGAGCATATGAGAGAGTTCTAGCTATAGCATCCGCCTACATTCACTAGATAAGGAGGATACAAGGAAGCCGAGTTCTGAATAGAGTCAATCTAGATTATATTTAATCATCTTGAGACACCCGTAGATAAGAGGGTAAAGCTTGATGAAAATATGCTTCGTGGACCAGCCAAGCATTGGTGGGATATTCTGAAGCAAGAAAGGAATAAAGAATAGTTATATTGGAAGGTATTTTGAGACAAAGTTCCTGATCTATTTCTATCTTGAGATGTAGTGGGATGAGAAGTCTCACAATTTTATGCACCTGGTATAGGAGGGCATGTCAGTGATGGTCTACACTGAACATTTCACCGACCTACAGCACTTTGCACCATCTTTAGTTGATGGTGAGATCTCTAGGGTGAGACATTTTTAGGATGGTCTTCACTATGCAATTAGGTTGGAGGTGAACATGTTCCATCTAATCTATTTTTCATATGTTATTAATTAGAAAATTATCATATAAGGAAATCTGAGAGAGGCACCGACCAGTGGCCAAACCATTTTAGCAGGGTGAACTAGAAGATCTTCTTCTGGTGGAAAGAACCACTGCTATGATAGTTTTCGCTAAGGCAACAACAGTCAGAGTAGTCAGGGCAATGGGAATCCATCTCAAGACTGTATTTTGTTGTAGTGTTTTCAGTGTGACAAGTTGTTCCAAAAACAGCCTCAGTGTCCATACCCCTCTTTGGAGTGTTGAGTTTGCGGTACGATGGGCCACTTACAGAGGTATCCCCTACCTCAACCAGAACTCCCTATGAAACTCAAACTATCTACCTACTGAGGAGTAGTTGAGTCCTTCCCATACATTGGTGTCTATCCTAATCCCATGTCACATCTCTGCTACTGCATTCCCCTATAAGAGCATCAAATTCCTTTTTTATCTTCTCTTTTTGTTAACGGTTTGGGTTTGAATGTGGAAATATTGGATGGTTCTTTAACTGTTGACACATTATTGGGAGCACAGTCTAAAAATATCAAATGTTGTAAGATGAGTTCTCTAGAGATTGGTGGTTACTGTTTATTTTGAGAACCATTTGTGTTGGAAATGATAGGTTTCGATTTGATTCTTGGTATGTATTGGCTAGTTTTATACTAAGATCATATTAACTATTATCAAAGAATATTTACATTTCTATCTCCAGAAGGAGGAAGCTATTTTCACCAGGTTGAGTGAGATCTTTAGGCTAGTCATGTAGGACTAATTCAGTGGAGATTGGATTTTCTCACATCTCAGATAGTCATCCTTGCTCTAGATGATGGTGGAATGAAACGTGATTATTTTCCTCTAGTGGTATATCATTTTTAGGATTACTTTCTTGATGAGTTATATAGATTACCACCTGAGAGAGAGAGATCGATTTTATGATCAAGTTGGTGCCGAGAGCACAGTTAGTTTCTATCCCATAGTGCATGATGGAACCTACAGAGCTTTGGGAGTTGAAAGTTCAGTTTGAAGATCTGGAATCTAATGGTTTCATATGACCTAGTACGTCTCCACGGGGTTCTCCAGTTCTTTTCTCTAAGAAGGATGATGGGTATTTTCACTTATGTCTGGATTATCATAAATTGAACTCGATGAAGACCAAAAACTGATATCCCCTTCTGCATATCAATGATCTCTTTGATCATTTGAGAGGTGATAAGATCTTCTCCAACATCGATTTGAGATCAGGATACCACCAGTTGAGAGTGATACCATCAGACATACCTCAGACTACTTTTAGGAGTAGGTATGACTTGTACAAGTTCATAGTGATACCGTTTGGTTTGACTAATGCACTAGTGGTATTCATGGCCTCGATGAATCGGATATTTCATCCTTTTCTAGACCAGTTTGTGGTGGTTTTTGTCAAAAACATATTAGTGTACTTCCAGTCAACAGACGATCATGCCCAACATCTTGACATCATCTCAAGTACATTGAGAGAGCATCAGATTTATGATAAGATAACCAAATTCTGTCTCTGGATTGATAAAGTGAACTCACTACTACAAAATAAGGCTATATCTATGGTTTAAAACTATGACTATAGGTCCAAAAACCGTGGCTATAGGTTATAGCCACGGTTTAAGGAACCATGGCTGGTATTGGCGTGGTTATAGGGAAAAGCCTATAGCCATAGTTTTAAACCATGGAAATAGCCCTATAGCCACATTTTAAATCATGGAAACATCCCTACAACCATAGTTTACAAACCATGGTAGTATGTTAAGTAACGCAAGACCTATATCCATGGTTTGAAACTATGGCTATAGGGCTCTTTCCATGGTTTGGAACTGTGGTTATAGGGATATAGCCACTATTCAAAACTGTGGAAAAATCCTCCCCTTTATATAAAAAAAATAGCATGGTTCACCCCCTTGAACCCCCCTTCACACCCCCTTGCACAACCATGCCCCCTATCACCCCCCTTGCACAGCCCCCCTTACACCCCCTTGCACACCCCTTGCACCCCCCTGCACACCCCCCTGCACCCTCCTTGCACACCCCTATCCCCTTGCACACACCCCCTTACACATTTGCACTCCCTGCACACCCCCACTGCCCCCGTACACCCCTCGCACCATCCTACACCTTGAACAACCCCCCTACAAACCCCCCTGCACACCCCTTGCACCACCCCTTCACCTTGCACAACCCCCCTACAAACCCCCTACACCTTTCATAGCCCCCTACACCCCCCCCCCCCCCCGCACACCCCTTGCACCACCCCTACACCTTGCACAACCCCCTTCCCCCTGCACATCCCTTAAACCCCCTTGCACAGCCCCCCTTGCACCCCCTTGAACCACCTATGTACCCTCCCACTACCCCCTACGCACCCCTTATACCACCCCTACACATTGCACAACCCCCCTACAACCCCCCCCCCCCCCCCCGTACACCCCTTGCACCACCCCTACACCTTGCATAACCCACATGCAACCCCCCTCGCACCTTGCACCACCCCTAAACCTTGCATAACCCCCTACAAACCCCCTTACACACCCCTTACATCACCCCTGCACCTTACATAGCCCCCTGAACCCTCCCCTACACACCCCTTTCACCCCTATACACCCCCTTGCATACCCCCTTGCACACCCCTTGCACCACCCCTGCACCTTTCACAGCCCCCTACACCCCCCTGCACCCCCTACACCACCCTTACAGCAGGCACAACCCCCCTACAAACCCTATTCCCATTGCAACCCCCTGCCCCTCCCCTGCACACCCCTTGCACCCCCTCCCTTGCACACCCCCTTTCACCCCTTTCACACCCCTTACACACCCCTGCACACCCCATGCACAACCCTCCTACAACCCCCCATGCACCCCCTTGCACCCCCCTGTACACCCCAGGCACAACCCTCCTACAACCCCCCATCCACCCCCTTGTACCCCCTGCACACCCCTTGCCCCACCCCTACACCTTTCACAACCCCCTGCACACCCCTTGCACCACCCCTACACCTGGAGCTCCCCCCTTCCCCCTAAAAACCCCCATGCCCCCTCCCTCGTACACCCCTTGTACCCCCTCCCCTGTACACCCCTTGCACTCCTCCCATGAACACCCCCTTGCACCCCTGCACACCCCTTGCAAACCCCCCTGCCCCTTGCAAACCCCCCCCCCCCCCGCTGCACACCCCTTGCACAGCCCCCTGCAACTAGCGATGCAAAGCGGGCTCATCGCCCACATGATTTGTGGGTATGGGGCGGATTTGGGGTGGGGAAGGCCTAAAAATTTTGACTGTTTAGAGTGCGGGCCAAAGCGGGTTGAGCCCACGGGGGTGCGGGCCAATGCAAGTTGAGCCCGCGTGGGTGCGGGCTTGCCCGCAGGCCTGATTTTAAAAAATATAATATTTTTACAATATATATTTATTTAAAATTTTAGTTTTTTTAATAAAAAAATCATGGTTAAATGGTGACATATTATTTCTCACCGTAATGGTCATATTAATTCACCATTTATTTACATGTGAATTTTAAAGAGGCCTATATTTATTATTTTAATATTATATTATATTATTTATATAGTAATTATTAGCCATATTCACATGGTGTGTCAACCCATCTCTCGAAAAATGGAACTCATCGCCCCTGCTCATGGATTCAATTCTATAAGAGTTATTATAATCATAATATTTTCTATGTTGATTTAATTTTGTTATTATTTAATTTTATTTTTTTATTAAGATAATTGGATAAAACCTCGTGAAAACACTAAAAGATTCCTCTGAAACTGATCGTTACTTGGAGAGACTTCATTCATTCACAGGTTTATTTGTTCACATCACCATACAACCAACATTATCATTCATCGCCCATCACCGATCACTCACATACTTTCTATCGCAATTGTTCACCACCACATCGGCATTACCGCATGCCACCATTAACCCACAAAAAAATGTTTGATCGCATCATTTAAAACTCAAGTTATTGTTAATTCATACTTCTCCCCACAATAACCTTTAAGAATGATAAAAAATACAGTATTTAAATGACTATAAATAGTATTTTTTTTATAAATGTGGGTAAGCCCGTGGGCAACCCGTGGGCAACCCGTGGGCAACCCGTGGGCAACCCACGGGTTTATGCGGGGCAGGGTGGGCTTGAAATTTTTTGTTCACATTATATGCGGGCTTTTGCAGACAAAACTGTGCGGGATCAAACCCGTGCGGTCTTGGCCCACCCTGCCCCGGCCCGCCCATTTCGCATTACTACCTACAACCCCCTTGCACCCCCCTACACCCCTTACACCCCCTGCACCCCCACCCTTCCACAACCCCCTGCAACCCCCTTTCCCCCCTTCCCTTGAACACCCCTTGCACCCCCTCCCTTGCACACCCCTTGCACCCCCTTGAAAACCCCCTACACCCCCCTACACCCCCTTATACCCCTTTCACCCCTTGCACCCCCTTCACCTTGCACATCCCCTATAAACTCCCCTGCACACCCCTTGCACCACCCCTGCACCTAGAACAACCCCCTTAAAACCCCCCGTGCACCCCCCCCCCCCCCACCCGTACACCTCCTACCCCTGCCCCAACACACCCCCTTCCCCCTACACACCCTCCTAACCCATGAACCCCCTACACACCTATGGAAGCAATTACTTTGGAAACTATTGATGCGACCAAACATAAATATTTTCTAACCATCATGGATAAATTTCCTTATTTCTTTCCAAACTTCTCTAGATTTCCACTTGAAAGATAAGTAAAATTCATAATTGATATCCTACCAAATACCATCTCTATTTCACTTTCATTCTATAGGTCAGAACACATAAAAATAATAAAATTCAATGGAAGAAGCATTGATTAGAAAATCATATTGTCAGTTCGATAGAGAATATTTAGATCAGTTGTAATTGATAATAGTTATAGCTAATATGCATCAATATTGTGTTGATCAAGGTGATGTTGTGGTTTTATTTCCTATTTATCTTGTACCTAATTTGATTGAGAAGGTTAAAGGTTCATATACATATTATCTTGAATCTCCAACCATGAGGTTGAAAATCAATTGTGCGGAGACCATTGAGGGATAGACACTAGATGAGAGATTTGTGTTTTATTTTAGATATCAGGTTGTGTTTCCTCTAACTTCTCAATAAGAACTCGTTTTTTCATACTACTATTTTAGATGGGTTGTTCATCCTAGAATTCAGAATATGTTTAAGGTGATGATAGCATATTTCTAGTGGGATGGAATGAAAACGAGGGCGGTGGACTAAGTCTTGAGATGCCTCACATGTCAACGGGTCAAGGTAGATCTCCAACAAACAACTATATATTTCAAACCTAATCTATATCCATGTGGAAATTAGAGAAAATAACTATCAATTTTTTCATAGGTTTACTAAGAATGGTTTGAAAATGGGATTCCTTATGGGGGATTTTGGATTGGATTTCAAATTCATCTCACTTCATACCTATTCGTGACTCCAATATGGTGGAAGACTTACCAAACCGTTTAGTGCAATTGTGTAGATCTTGGGTTGATATCTAGTGTTATGTGCATGGTTAGCACATAATTTATTAAATTGTGAATCGTAACCATGTGATGTGCATTAAATGCTCTAAGAATTATAGTTTAACATGGATTTACTTCCTAAAACTCTCATTTTTCTCATGTTATTCCATTATCTTAAACTCTTCTACTTCCCTATGAATCCCTTGTTGATTCTGTTTGGTTCAGAATGTGGTTTTGAAGAATCAATGTGCATTGGATCTACAAAATAGATGGTAATCCCATTTATTACATGTTCTCTCTACATCTAATCATCTCCTCTCTCACTGAGACAATGATCTTATCTTTCATAGGACCAGGAGTGTTGAGGCATCATGATGGGGACATGGATCATGCCATAAGGTCTAGGTTAAAGGATACTTCAGGTAATGACTCTACTAATGAGTGATGAGTGGAGGATGGTATTAATGGGAAGAGACTATGGTGGGTTTGAAAGGCCTTATGGACACATTTATGGGTAATATGAGACATGTTGTGAAAAGGGGTCAGTCTCGAGTGACTATTATTGTGGGATCATTTCAAGAGATATATGACAGGTGGAGTTTTGGAATGGCACTAAAGTAGGAATGATCGGGTGTCTTGGTATCATAGTTAACACATAGAGACCTCAGGTGTAGGGAGTAATATTGTCCTAGGTTTGTATGCATGCCTTATTGTTTTCTTTTAGGTTTAGATTGATATGTACATCCCAATACTAAATAACATAATCATTAATAAAGGCTTTTTGTTCAAATGATATCCAATTCCATCCAATACATACACCATAGAGTGGTATGATGAATCACCAGATAACACAAACCACAACATGATAGATTTTACTACATTATGTCGTATACTTTGGTGCATATTTACAATAATCTACCACTTTCATGTATACATCATAGGTTTTATTCAAATAATTGAAAATCATTGTGAAATGATACCAAGTCTTTTGGATATGATCTTTATATAAACATCCTCAAACATTGGGAGAAAACATTATACCAAAATTGTGAGAAACTGGAAGCCCTCTACGGGAATTTTGGTGGACATATTAGAGTTGTGAAATATGATAATATATGTTTAGGAGGTGGATGACTAAATAGTGATGTGGCCATTGAGATGGTTTTTTTGTTGGATGATTAACTGCTCAATGCTATGGTGTCAAGAAGAAGGGTATTTCATTGGGAGTGAAGTCCCGAAAAGCACTCAAAATGATATGGAAATTGTGGTTATGTTGTACAACATTGATGATCGTATGACTTATAATGTCATATGAAAATGTTGTGCATAAGACTTTCCTAAATGTATTCAAATATCTAAAATATGACGTTTTTTTATTATGTGATAAAAGAAGATATGACAATATAGTATCATAGGTGGGATTAACACTACCCCCCTACACACCCCATGCGCCCCTACACACCCCTTACACCCTCCCCCTTCCCCTTGCAACATAATCCAACACACACCCTCTTTCTGCCCCCATCACACCCCCTACCCCCTCCCCCCTCCCCTACACACCCACTTTCCCACCCCCCTACCCACCCCATGCACCCCCTGTACACCCCCCTATACACCCCCTGCACACCCCCTCCCCCTGCCCCCAGCACACCCCCTACCCCCTCCCCTGCACACCCCCCTGCCCACCCCATACACCCCCTACACACCCCCTCCCCCTGACCCCAGCACACCCTTACCCCTTTCCCCTCCCCTACATTCCCCCCAACCCACCCCCATCCCACCCCACACCCCATGCCCACCCCATGCACCCCCTGTGCCACCCTCCACATTTCATTCCACTTCAACCACTTAATTCAAGCCATAACATAGAAAAACACTCAGAGACATGTCATTTAATTAAAGTAAGCATAAATATTAATTTTATTCCAACAAGGTCCTGTCAATTTAAACACTCAAGGAAAGGGTTTCTGCCATGAGAAACCATTCCATTCAAATCATGCTATTTACTTTATCAAAACAATGTGATTAGATTTAAAGTGGAAAGAAAACACTTAGAATGTGTAATGATCCAGAGGCAAATTACCTGCTTGGGTAATCCCTTATACAAAGAAAGTTAAACACTTAGGAGGTGTTTGGTTATAATTGGAAATTTACCACTTTCCCTTAAGACATTTCAAAAGTGGAGTGTAAGTCACCATGAATAAGACACTCTATTTATTTCATTCCATCCAATTAAACTTTAGAAAGGAGGTACAACCGTTACATAATTTACTACATGAGGCATTACCTCTCATGTGCCAAGTTAACCATGTTCGGTTCCATTTAACTCATTCAATTCATTAAAACATTGAAATTCCATTTATAAGATCAAAGGGGGGTCACTTAGTGGAGACCTGGTCATTACAACACTTGCCTACTTGGGAAATTCCATCTTAAAATTCTAACAGCACTTAAAGGGTGTTTTGGTTCAAACAAATGTTTTAATAAAAAGAGGGAATCCCCCTACAGGGATATAAAAAGGGTCAAGTACGATGTGTGATTTATGACTAACAATGACATCAAGTATAAAAAAAACATCAATGCAATAATTTCAGGCATGGTATACCACTGTGAGTTTTCACAGAAATTGCACCTCTGTTGGAGGGGTTTTATTACAAAACCATGACTTGTTTATCAAACAAAACAATTATCTTAACTAACACTTATTCAAGAATTTAAATTTAATAAAAACAAGAAGAATTAATAAGGTAGTTAATGCAATTTAAAACATTCTTGAATTAAAAAGGATAGGAGAGGGACCCTACCTCAAAGGAGCCAAGCCACACTCGGTGCTTGACACTTTTATCACCGACAAATCTAAGTTGCTTTATCCATCCTCTAGGCATATGCACCTTTTTATATACATAAGGATGCCCTAAACCCTATGTACGTGTCTGCATGGCCTTGGACATGGACAAGAGGATCCTTATATATATGCTCACATGCATAAGACCATTATCACCCACACACGTATGCATTTTATATATATATACATAAGCACACATATCCCCTTATATGTAATCATCCTTCTATGGGCGAATATACATATTATGGGAGAACTTATTATATATATGCTTACCTATGTTGTCACGACCCGTCCCCTGGGGCCCGTGTTGTGACTAACCCAAGCTCGCCTTTCATAGGCCAGGGGCTGGCGACTAGCACCAAAGGCGTATTCCCTAAAACTAGTAAGGCATTGCCTTTATAACCTATAAACTCATGAAACCAAGCACACAACAAGATACGAACACCAAAAATAGTATAGTAAAATAGAGTGAGTACAATAAGAAAAAGGGGCCAGAATACAATCCCAAATGGAAAGTACAAGAAACTGAAAGTACAAATAAATTAGAACATCTCCTATGATCACCCACCAAGGATCCTACCTGAAGGGTAGGTACAGCTCTCAAACGGTCATCTCTACGGTATGCCTCGTCTAAGGTCCACCTTAGAGCTATCTCTAGTCCTGGTACTCTTGTCCTCAGTCAGCGTTGTCCGTCGTCTGCACCAAACACAACGAGGTGCAGGCATAGCCCATGCAGGGGTGAGTATAACAATACTCAGTAAGGACCCCGAGACCCTCAAGGTCTCTCAAAATACACCAAGGATAAACCAAAAATCATGTAAACCTGTGACAACCCTACTTAGGTATATGCCCATACATATACCTAAGTTATCAAGTATAACTATCTCAATCATGAGGAAACACAGAGTCCAACTCAAAAGCCCAAAGCTCAACTGTTCTATAAAGGGAGAAACACCACGAAGGTAAGTACCACACAGGTATGCCACATAGAAGAATACCAAAAATGTATTAACTCGGCTCACACCAAGTATTTCTTAGGTACAGTAGTAGAGATGATTAGATGTAACTACTGAATCATCATACTCTGTTAAGAGGCAGACCCACGAAGGATCCTAGTACATCACCAGTACGTCATCAAACCCACATAGGATCTCTAGGTGTTAACCCACATAGGATCGCTCAGTGATGACCCACATAGGATCGCTCGGTGCTGACCCACACAAGATCGCTTGGTGCTGACCCACACATGATCGCTCGGTGCTGACCCACACAGGATCGTTGGGTGCTGACCCACACAGGATCGCTTGGTGATGACCCACATAGAATCGCTCAGTGCTGACCCACATAGGATCTCTAGGTTCTGACCCACACAGGATCGCTCGGTGTTGACCCACATAGGATCGCTATTCATTTTTCACATCACAGCCAGCTACTAGATTCCCACACTAAGTTTTCTCATCTCCAGGAGGGTATTCTCCTCAAGCCACTGGTCGATACTTCAAATTCCATGAAGTCCCACTAAGTAGTAACCCAAAGGACCACTATGTCATAGGGGTCTCAACGCAATAGATGGTGCGTCAATCGGACGCCCGATCTGTAAGTTATTAGCCTTTTAGTCCTGAGGTCCCGGTTGGATTCGTGCTCGATCCAACCCGACCGTATCCCAACTTTATCCAAATATCAAGTGGGGTATACCAAAGGGACCATCTTGCTCCAAGTTTTACAGCACCATTGACGGTTTTTCAAATGGATGTCTGGTGCCAAAGTTATGGCCAATGGAGCGAAAAGCTCATAGCTAGTTCGGGTCCAGTCCGACCCGGCCTGGGCCGACCCGACTCGGCCTGGGCCGACCCGAACCAGTTTGGGTTGACCCGTTCCAGCCCGCGCTGGGTAGGGCGGGGGCCACGGAGCGGCGCGAGGCCGCGAGGGCGGCACGGAATGGGTTGGTTACGAGACCTCAACCATGCCTCCCAGTATATTAGAGGTTGATGACTAGCAACGGGGGTGTGATCAGTATAGTTAGGAGACTATACCCCCTGGTATGGAGTACATAGTAGTGTAAATAAATAATATAAATTAAATAATCATAGTAATAGACAAGTGGAAACCATATGATAGAATTGGTAAATAAAGGAAAACCCAATAAACCAATAGTAATGAATCATGTAATGACTTACAAAGATGTATCTAAATATCAAACTAAAAATAATAAAATAAAATAATTAAGCTTACACAAAGTAAACCCAAAATACTTTGGTCCCGAACCCCATGTCGGTCCCATCTCCAAACTCTATCCCATCCATCAAGCAAAAAATCAATAGAAATTTCACTTTCCCTTGTCCAATCCTACATCCATGAAATCTGATCAAGTACCAAATGGTGGCTCTAATGGGGTGTGAGTATAACTAAGTATTTCAACACCACTGTGTCTAAATATAACCAGTTTGATAATAATAATAGTATCTAATAAAGTGATAAAATGTGTATTAATTAATCAATTAATAAAATATAATAAACAACCTGCTTTGAAACCCTATCAAAATATCTCGGAGAATGTAGAACAATCATGCCAACCAATAACCATATAACCATGGTAAAACATAACCAACTTCAACACTATACTGAAATGTCTCTGAGCATGCCTCATATCCATTGCATCCATACTATATAACTATGGTAAAAGAACAAAATTTTGGATTAAAAACTGCTATATAATAATTTCATCATAGCACCAGGAAAATCCCACTCAATATAAGCATTATAATATGGGATTGGTCTGATCACATTCAATATAATCATTACAGCATGGGACTAGGCATAGCTCACTCAATATAAGCATTACAGCATGGGATTGGGCATAGCCTACTCAATATAAGCATTACGTCATGGGATTGGGAATAACCATATCAATATAAGCATTACAACATGGGATTGGGCATAGCCTTCTCAATATAATCTTTACAACATGATGATACAACAAGTCACAATAGCATAGATATCTCAATACCACATCATCCATATCAATGGTTAATTATAAAAATTACCATTTATATTTCAATTTAACTTCATTTATATCCAAAATGATCAAAAATCAGATCAATAAGCAATAAGTCATTACCTAGGGATTCTATATCAAGCAATCACTTAAGTTCTCATGTCATGTTAAACACACTTTAATCCATTATCCGATTCATTTTAATCAAGGGTTTTCTTACCCAACAGGTAGCCAAAAGCCATATCACAATAATTGGATCTTGAGTGATTCCAAATAATAATCCAATTTATTGTTTAATCAATTTAGGAATACATCATGTTGTAAAAATTAAATATTTCATATACTTTGAAATTAAACAGACTATATGATTAAGATTTAGACCCCCTACCTTTTAATGATGATCAAACAACGCTTCCAATAGGATTCTCCAATGAGAATGAATGCGGAAATGATCGCAAGAAGGATCCTAGATCATAACTGATCAAGATCAAAACCAACAATGACCATAGTCAAGATACTACATTGAAATGACCGGAGAACAAGGGGAGATAAGGGGAAACCAAAGCAAAACCACTCACCAAGGATCAGATGTGTGATCGGGGTGTCTGGAATGAAATGAGGCACTCCAAAATCACCAAGAAACCTCCCTAGGGTCAAGATAGGAAATATAAACATGATATGAATAAGTATAACATCTAAACCTCTCTCTTAAAACTATTGGGTATGTGACTTACATGGTGTGTAATCCTTACTTATGAGATACACCGAAAATCACGCTGCCTCTAATGATTTTTAACACTACCCGAACATTACATGACTTGTAATATCTTTATGTTATGTATTAATTTTACATCATAAACCAAGATCATTTCTTGTTCTTGGAAACAATTGCATGTCATGTAACTTCATTACATGGCATGTAATTGCTCTGTAGACAGCCTTCATCCTGTTTCCCATGAGAAGGACCCAAACCACCTCTAAACCCATCCAAAGTATGGAAATCCCCCATAAACTCATTTAACATGTTTATATATAGAATATATTAATTCAAACAAACATACATCCCCAGAATTTAAGTCATTTTCCCCCAATAAAGGCACTCTATCTTCGAACAAGACTCGACCACCATAGCTCAAATGAAAAAATCAAAGAGAAACGTACCTAGAAAAAGAAGGGATCTTGCAACCTCTCTACTATATAATAGATGATCCTAAAGATTATCCAAGAATAACTATGTGGTATCGGTGAACAATTTTTTCCATTGTGCTCGTATATTAGACTCCCTCTCTTAGGTCTCCTCCTGAACTCGCCCATGCTGCCACTACACTCAAACTAGAGTTATAGTCCTTCTCTGAAGATACTTCTCACTACAGTTCATAATATGTATCAGATGCTCCTTAAAGGATGAATCATCACTAATATAAACGTCCTTAACATTCACCACATGAGAAGTTTTGGGATAATATATCTGAAGCTATGACACATGAAATTCATCGTTCATGACATTGTAGCATTGTGGAAGGGATAATCGGTACGCCACTGGACCGACCCTATCCACTATCTCAAACAACCTGAAAAACTTGGGCACTAGCTTTCCCTATTTCATGATATAGAATTTACATTACCTAGATGACACTCGTAGTAAAACACAATGACTAGCCTCAAACTCTAGTGGTCATCTCTGATGGTCAACATAGGATTTATGCCTACTCTATGTGGTCACCAACCACCTCCTGATCAACTGATCCTAGTTAGATGTCTCCTACACAAGATTAGGCCCAACAAGAAATGACTCACCTACCTCTAACCAACAAAGAAGTGAGCTTCACAGCCTTCCATACAAAGCCTTGAAAGGTGTCATCTAGATAGATTCCTAGAAGCTGTTATTATATGTAAACTCCACAAGTGCCATATGTTTCTCCCATCAACCACCAAAATCCAAAACATAGGCTTGTAACATATCCTCTAGAACCTAAATAGTCCTCTAAGATTGTCCATCATTCTGAGGATGATAGGTTGTACTCAAAAGAACCTACAATCCTAGATCCTTTTTAAGACCCTTCCAGAACTGCGATATAAAATGAGGATCTCTATCTGAAATGATACTCCTCAGAACACTGTATAGCCGAACTATATCATACACATAAAGACTACCCAGATCATCACTGTGAGGGTCTCCCTGATAGGTAAGAAGTGATCTACCTTCATCAATCGATCCAGGGTCACCTTCTTGAATGGACCAAAGGCCTTCAATTTTTATTATTTTTGATAATCCCCATTTTAAGGATTAAGTGGGGACCCTTACATGGCTTGTAGGCTTAGTGAAAATTACATGACCCAAAGGTCTTAGAAGAAATCATCCCAAACAGACAACTTGGAACTTCCCCTCCCCAGTATATATTGTGATTTCAGCTCTCCACCTTCACATGGTTGGTCAACTAGTTGTCTTGTACAGAGATGCATAGGCCTGGTACTGATGTCAATTTCATACCCTCTCATTATTCTATATATGGTTAGCTCTGCTATGGTGAATGTGCCTACTCTGATCCACATATAAATCCTTGTTCCTTGTACGTCTCTCTAGTTTCATATGTATTACATGTGGCTCAAAATCTTTTAGGTGGCCCGAAGACCTTGAGGTGGCCCGAAGACCTTGAGGTGGCTCGAAGGCCTTGAGGTGGCCCGAAGGCCTTGAGGTGGCCCGAAGGCCTTGAGGTGGCCTGAAAGCCTTACTGGCCTAAAGGCTACAAAAGACCAGCTGGCCTATGATGCTCATCTTTCACCTGCTGACAAGTAGATCATCTCACCACAAAACTTGTTACCTTCTTCATTCCTGACCACCAGTAATGTCTACGAAGATCATGATTCATCTTTGTTAAACCAGGATGTACCGTTCATCTAGAAGCATGAAATTCTCTCATCAACTCCTTGCACAAGCCCGTAGGAACCCATACTCAGTCACATAAAAGAAGAAAATTTTAACTGCCAAGAGACCATCCCGATGGCGCCTCCCCACCATATAAGTTATCTCTAAGAACTAAGCCCTCCAGATTAGATAACTTATCTGTCTTAATCCAGTCCAAAAGAATAGGTATAACAGATGTCAAAATCAGAGCTACTCATCCCTGATACTCCTAAACATTCAGATGCATGTTTGTAAATAGTGTCATCATTCACCACTCATCACAAGACTCTTGCACTGCCTCTATCTACATCTTTTGTCTCAAAGCATTAGCAACGATGTTGCCCCTACCCGGTGTACACTATAAAAAAATGGCGTTTCTCAGCGGTTTTTTCGCAACAGTTTTGAAAACCACCACTAAATGTTTTCTTGAAAAAAAATTAGTGGTGGTTTTTTAGCGATGGTTGTTAAAACTGGTGTTAAATGTTTTTTGTTTTTTGTTTTTCTCAAAAAAAATTCAAATTTTTTTTAGCGACGGTTTTTAAAGGTAAAAATTTTAAACAATATATTTATTTATTATTTATTATTTATTATTTATTATTTATTATTTATTATTTATTATTTATTATTTATTATTTATTATTTATTATTTATTATTGACTCTCATATATTTTTTATTATTTATAATTTTATTTAATTATAATGTGTTAATTAATAAATATTTATAATTATTAGTTAATGATAATTTAAAACTTCAAACAAATGTTCAATAAGTTGAAAATTAGACTTCGGCATCAATTGACCATAACTTTTGATTCGAGAGTCCATTTTAGCTCCACAACCAGTCAAAACAAAGCTTTTGAAATGACCTATAACAAAATTAGATTTAAATTTTTTTAATAATTAAAACAATAAAATTATTATAATTCCAAGAAAAACAAGAAATCGAACTTGAACTTTAAACGATCATAAATTTTGATCTGGGTGTCAATTTAGGCTCTACCACATATCAAATCGAAGTCTGCGATGAGATCTATGCCACAAAGGGCAGAACTAAGCTCTATGAGCTTTGTCCTGTTTTTTAACCCCCAAAAAGGCCCAGTAGGCCACCAAAACTGAGTTTTTAGTCAGGGTACCCCAATTTTTTAACATTAGATGGATTTTCATCCTCATTTAAGGGGGTCTTATTTTGATGTTTGTTTCTTTTTTGGCATTTGGGTACATGTAAGGCCTTTGTGCCCTGTTGGTTTTTCTTGTTCTCATTTGATCATTGTAATGGGTTCCTCTTTTTCCCAGTCTTCAAAAAGAGATCTTTTCCATTTAATTAAAGGGGTTATACCCCTCAAGTTTTTAAAAAAAACATATTTACATAGAAGTATATTTTTAAGCATATAAACCAAAGTGAAATAAATATTTTTTATTCATTTCATTTAAAATAAATAATTATCAATTTTATATACATTTTTAAATATTTATACATATTGATGTTTATATATTTTTATATCATATATGTGTAGATATATATATATATATATAGGTATTTATATTTACTTGTGTTTTATATATATTTATATTAATATATAATTATATATCTGAGTGTCTTTCTATATATTTATGTAACATAAATATGTGTTTATATAAATTTATGTAAATTTTTTATAAGTATATATATTTATAGATATTTATATCCATTAATTATTTTATTATGTTATTATTATTTTATTATTTTATTTTATTATTTTATTTTATTATTTTATTATTTATTATTTATTATTTATTATTTATTATTTATTATTTATTATTCATTCAATTGTTATTTATTATTTATTGTTTATTATTTATTATTTATTATTTATTATTTATTATTTATTATTTATTATTTATTATTTATTATTTATTATTTATTATTTATTATTCATTCAATTATTATTTATTATTTATTATTTATTATTTATTATTGATTGATTTTTTTTATTATTAATTTACTTTTAAAGGACTATTTAAATTTTTAATTATTTATTATCTATTATTTATTATTTATTATTTTTAAATTATTTACTTATTATTTATTATTTATTTATTCATTATTTATTCATTATTTATTCATTATTTATTTATTATTTACTTATTATTTTTTATTTATTTTTTATTTATTTTTTATTTATTTATTTTTTATTTATTTTTTATTTATTCTTTATTATTTATTATTTATTATCATTTATTATTATTTATTATTCATTTATTATTTTTATTATTTATTGATTATTTATTCTTTATTTATTTATTTAATATTTAATATTTATTTATTTAATATTTAATTATTATTTATTTATTATGTATTTATTATTTATTTATTTTTATTTTTTTATTTTTTTATTTTTTTATTTATTATTTATTTATTATTTATTATCATTTATTTTTATTTATTATTCATTTATTTTTATTTTTTATTTATTATTTATTTATTATTTATTTATTATTTATTTATTTATTTAATATTTATTTATTGTTTGTTTATTTAAAATTTAGTTATTAAATATTTATTATGTATTTATTATTTATTTATTATTTATTATTTATTATCATTTATTATTTATTATTTATTTAGTTTTACTTTTTTATTTTTTATTTTTTATTATTATTATTTATTTATGATTTATTTATTTATCATTTATGTGATATTTAATTTTTATTTATTTTATTACAAATTTATTATTTATTTAATAATTATTTATTATCTATTTATTATTTATCTATTATCTATTATTAATTTATTTATTTATTTATTATTTATTTATTACTTATTTATTATATATTCATTATTTATTTATTATTTAATATTATTTAATATCATTATTTGTTTTTTATTTATATATGTATAAGTATATTACATACTGTTTACTCACCAGATAAGGAGCTTGCTGGAGTGGTAAAGTCTTTACAGTATATCCAAGAGGTAAGGGATTCAAATCTCTAAGAGCGCATATATTTTCTAGATTTATGCATGGCATGCATGGAATTTGCATACATTGTAGGATAAATAATAAGTAATATTAATAAATAAATAATAAGTAAATAATAAATAATAATAATTAATTTCTTAAATAAAAAATAGAAACAAAAATAGAAAAACGACTGCTAAATATTTAGCGACGGTTTAAACAATTGTCAAACGAAACGCCGTGAAATAAAAAACTGCCGCCCAAAAAGCGTCGCGAAATTTTTCTCAACATGTAAATATGTGGCACTTTTAAAAAACATTGCACATCATTTAGCAGCGGTTTAAACCATCAGGAAATGTATTTTTTTGTAGTGGTATAAGCCATCTTGAAGTCAAAAGACTATAGGTACTCAACCCACCTCCTTTGTCGAAGGTTCAGGTCCCGCTGAGAAAATATGTGCCTGAGGGCTTGTGGTCTGTATATACTACAAACCTCTCACCCTTGAGATAATGCATCCAACATCTCAGTGAATGTACCACCGTTGCTAACTCTAGATTGTGAGTAGGGTAATTCCTCTCATGCGGTATGAGCTATCTGGATCCATAAGAAACCACTTGATCGTCCTACATCATAACTGCTCCGATTCAAATTTTTAATGCATCACGGTACATGATATATGCTTTACCGAGCACAGGTAAAGTGAATATGGGTGTTGAGATCATCTTTCTTTTCGGCTCCTAAAATGCTCCTTCGTAAGCATTCGACCAAACAAGCTCCACTCCCTTCTTGGTTAGTCCTGACATTGATGCTACCGAACATGTGAAGTTCTGGATAAAGCACCAATAATAACCTGCTAAACCTAGAAAGCTCTGAATCTCAAAGACATTCTTGGGTTTCTCTCAAGATACCACGGTTGTAACCTTCTCTGAGTCCATTGATACTTCTTCCTATGAGATGACATGGCTCAAGAAGTCACTACTAGAAAAATGTTTTATAGCCACGGGCCTATAGCCATAGTTTAATTGGTCTGTGGCTATAGATTAAGATAGACACACTTATTAGAAAATTGTGGCTTTAGAATAGATAAACCTACGTAGAAATGGTGTTTGTGGCCACAAATCCTCAAATCTTTTATCTCCCTCAGCGCGACTCATCACAACTGATCTCCCACCCTTGAAACCCTTCTCCCTCATCACAACTCATCTCCCACCTGGAAACCCTTCTCCCTCATCGCAACTCATCTCCCACCTGGAAACCCTTCTCCCTCATCGCATTGACTGATCGATTCTCCCTCGGTCGATCCTCACCGGATTCTCCATTCAGTCCCACCCCCTTCATCGTGTGATCCCTCCCACCCCCTTGATCGTGTGTTCCTCTTTTCCTCCACCCCCATCGTCTCACGTTCCTCCTCCAATCGGTGAATCGGTGGAACCGTGGCCTTCCAAGAGCATGATCCACGTGAGTCAACCCCTGCGCTTTTTTCCAAGATCATTGTCATTACTCCTTCATGACTGGTGCTCTCCTAAGCAATTCATACCTATCTCCAGTGATCGTTCGTCCATACCTCTAAAATCGATGGTGATTTTCAAGGTTCTCCCACTACTAAAAAAGTGACAATTGTAAAAAAAATATTACTCTTGAAAAGTTCAGCTGGAGGTGTTATGAGGTTGTGTTAATTTAATTAAAAGAAATGTTTTCTTCTAATAAAGTTTACATTTAGATTGTTCTGGAGTATTTGATAATTTGTTATTGCAGTTGGTGTTGTGGTCTATTCTTGATAATTTTTTATTGCGGTTGTTTGATGTTAAGGTTTGTTCTAATTTGTTTTCATTCCTGATTTTGTTGACTGATTTGATAACTGTGATTTTGTAAGCTAATTTTAGAATCATGCAATCTAACTTGCTCTATAAGCTTAAAATATTAGGATTATTATACATCCATGCATTTTTCAGATTATAGATACTATAGTGAACTTTAAAAAGTATTCCTTTTTATGTTTTCAAGAAATAATAATTATATAATCAGTTGTTCAAGTGCCACTTTATTTGCTTCCTAAATAGATTGCGAACCACACATTGTTCAGTTGTCCATATACTAATAAAGTATCGATGCCTGATAATTCATTATCATAAAAATGATAACCAAAAGTAACACATTATCAAAAAATTCCCCAAACTGACCTTACAAATGAGTAGTAAAAAAATACATGAGATGTAGTGTCTTTTCTAGCCATACAATTATTGCAAATTGAGTAAATCATCATCCTATATTTCATAAGAATATCATATGTGGGCAATCTTTTCTTCAACACTCTCCAAATGAGAAAATAGATTCTAGAATGTCCACATTTTTCTTTCCAGGGAATGTTGATAATTCCCTTCTCTCATTCTCATTGATCCTCTATTATTTCTCTAAATTCATTCTCTGAAAACTCTCAAACATATTTGTACAGTTTTAGATAATGAAACCTAATTATTTTAATTTAAGGGGGTAGATAAAATTTTCTTCTTATCTACTTATAAAATAAATATGGTGAATAAGATCCATTTATGTTCCTTAAAGTCATATCCATTATTACCTATAATTTCTCCAAGTTTTATGAAACTTCTTAATAGCAGCCTGATACTTGTTTCTATTATGTAGTCATATTCATCCATAGATCTGCCATTATGTATCACCTTACACCATGATGTATCATGTCATCTCAATAAAAAAATTGTGGTGTAGAATCTTTCCTTGCATCATAGACTATTATAGTTGACCTGATACACAATGCTCGCATGAATATCTCATGAATTCATTTCCTTAACATTAATTATCCACCATACTTTCTAAATTGTATCCTTATATTTGTGGAATTTCTTCTTGAAGACATGAAAAAAAATCTCACTCTATTAGAATAACATCCTCCACATCGGAAGGCATTTTTGTGGCATGTACTTCTCTGAAATCATGACTGCAGTACAGCCTACAACATGGTGTCAATATGTTTATCATTTTTCAATGACACTATTAGTTTCTCACACCCTCACTTATTTTCTTACTTATAATTCTTACACTGCTAATTCTGCTCATATTTCCTTCAAATATCAAGAGTGCTTGAAATGGTGATTATTGCTACTATTTAAAATAAATCATGCATGATAAATATTCAAATTGTAAAAAAAATCTATAATTGGGGAATTATTTGCTGAGAAAATTGAATGATTTGTTCCTTGGTTGTATTATTTTATGTTAATATCTCATTTCACCCATGCATTCGCATGACACTGTGTTGACTTCAACAAGTTATTGTTTCCTTGATGTATTAATCATGTTGATGATGATGCATGTTGATGTTTCTATCATCATCACCTATTCTATTATTTCCTTTATCACTAATCATGTTCCTCCCACTTCAATTTTTAGGTTCAATTAATGATGATTCATCAGATCACTGACATTTTGTTGAAGTCTCTCGGGACCCATTCGTGTGTGTTGCAGTAACCAGAGTCAAATTCAACTCACTGTGTATTCATATGTAAAGACCTGAAAATTCCATGTAATTTTTTTTAATTATATAGAAATTTTACAAGTCTGTGAAAATTGATGGCGCGTGATTCCGAGGCCCGGTGTGCTCGGAATGAATTTCTGAACTTTTTTTTAGAGTACGTTCAGTAAATGTGCAATCCAGTTTTTGTAACTTTTGAACCGGTGCTCGAAATTGAAATCCAAGGACACCCATGAACTTACAGCGCCGGTATTTTCTTAAAGAGACCTTCACCTCGACTATAGTAGGTCAAGGGTGAAAGTTAGATTTTGGGTTTTTCGTGGAAGAATAAAATAAAATAAAAATGTTTAACATTTTTATTTTTGTTGAAACCTCCTATGTGGATGTTTCAAAGATGGGGAGCACCTGAACTAAAGCCTCCCACATGGGTTATGGTGGTGGGGACCACCTGAGTCTAAACCCCCAAAATTTGAATTCAAAGGTGGGGACCACCTGACCCTTGAATCTCCCACTTAAATGTGGGGAAGTCTCTTGAACTTCCCCCACTTTAATTATGCCACACCCTCTGATTAATTGTGTCAATTAAATTATGCCAACTTAATGGTTCCAATAATTAAAAGTTTAAATCATATTTTATGTTGGAACCTCATCCTTTGAGAGAGGATTTTTGGGTTGGCAAAGGAGAGGGAAGAACTTGTGGAAGAGCTTCTCCAATGAAAAACGCCAATGAAGATCTCTTCTCCATCAAAGAATCTTTCTCCAAACTTCATCAAAGGATCTCCAATGATGAACGAACTGATGATCGAGGAAACGCCATCATCACCGAATTCATTTGTTTCCTCTCCTCACTGACATCGTTGGAGGAGACTTGTTTCGGGATCGACAAACGTCAATTTGTCTCAACCACGGACAATATTCAACTGAACCATCGAGGTAGAGGTGTGTTTTAAATTGATCAATGTTAATTTTCCTCTCACATTGAATTATTTCCCTTGATCCGCTTGCTACCGCCCTAACGTGGAGGGTACGGTCCAAACAAACATGGCCCGACCCCTCCGCAAACCTTATGGTTCTTTTGTGTGTTCTTCGCGATGGTGATAGCGACCAGTGCTAGTGTTTGACACCGGTGGAACTCAAGAACCATGGACGGCACCACGGCTGGCCGCAACGAAGGTGGAAAACGGAGGGCGGCTGGTCAAGCCAGCCACCGGGGAAGGCACGGCGCGTGACCGCGCCGCACGGCCATCAACGGCGGACCGCCGCACCGTGGCCTCATCACCCCACGGCCCCGCGGCCTCACCGCCCAGCGGCTCTCCACGTCCCCACATCCTTACCGCCTACATCGACCCACGCGGACTCGCATCCCCCATGGCCTCACCGCCCCGCATCCCCCACGGCCTCGCCGTCCCACGGCCTCGTGGCCCCCATGGCCTCGCCGCCCTCTGGCCTTTCGCGGCCCCCGCAGCCTCGCTGTCGTCGCGGCCTCTACACCGCCCTCGTAGCCTCGCGCTGATCCGTGGCCCCCGCCCTTCCCAACACGGGCCAGGCCAGACCTAGCTCAAGCTGGGCCGGGTCAACCCAAACCGGGTCGGGTCGGACCGGGCCCGAACTATCTATAAGCTTTTCGCTCTATCGGCCATAACTTTGGAACCAGGTATCCGTTTGACAAACCGTCAATGGAACTGTAAACCTTGGAGTGAGACAGTCCCTTTGTTATACCCCACTTCATATTTGGATAAAGTTGGGATACGGTCGGGTTGGATCGAGCATGAATCCAACCAGGCCCTCGGGACTAAAAGGCTAATAACTTACAGACCGGGTGTCTGATTGATGCACTATCTATTCATTGAGACCCCTATGATGTGATGTTACTTTGGGTTACTACTTCGTGGGACTTCATGGCAGTTGGAGTATCGACCAGTGGCTTGAGAAGAGGACCCTCCCAGAGATGAGCAAACTTAGTGTGGGAACCTAGTAGCTGGTTGTGACGTGAAGAATGAATAGCGATCTTTTGTGGGTCAACACCAAGTGATCCTGTGTGGGTCAGAACCTAGCGATCCTATGTGGTATAGCACCGAGCGATCCTATGTGGGTCATCACTGAGTGATCCTATGTGGGTCAGCACCTATCGATCCTATGTGGGTCAGCACCGAGCGATCCTGTGTGGGTCAGCACTGAGCGATCTTGTGTGGGTCATCACCGAGTGATCCTATGTGGGTCAGCACCGAGCGATTCTATGTGGGTCAGCACCTAGAGATCCTATGTCGGTCTGATGACGTATTGGTGATGTACTAGGATCCTTCGTGGGTCTGCCTCTTAACAGAGTAAGATAATTCAGTAGTTACATCTAATCATCTCTACTAATATACCTAAGAAATACCTGGTGTGAGCTGAGTTAGTACCTTTTTGGTATTCTTCTGTGTGGCATACCTATGTGGTACTTACCTTCGTGATGTTTCTCCCTTTATGGAACAGTTGAGCTTTGGGATTTTGAGTTGGACTCTGTGTTTCTTCATGATTGAGATGGGTATACTTGATAACTTAGGTATGTGTATGGGCATATACCTAAGTAGGGTTGTCACTGGTTTACATGATTTGTGGTTTATCCTTGGTGTATTTTTCGAGACCTTGAGGTTCTTGGGGTCCTTACTGGGTATCTTTATACTCACCCCTGCACGGGCTATGCCCGCACCTCGTTGTGTTTGGTGCAGATGACGGACAACACTGACTGAGGATGAGAGTACCCGGACTGGAGATAGCTCGAAGGTGGACCTTAGATGAGGCATACCCCAGAGATGACCATTTGAGAGTTGTACCTACCATTCAGGTAGGATCCTTGGAGGGTGATCACAGGAGTTGTTCCAGTTTATTTGTACTTTCAGTTTCTTGTACTTTCCAGTTGGGCTTATATTCTGGCCCCTTTTTCTTATTGTACTCACTCTATTTTACTATACTGTTGTTGGTGTTCATATCTTGTTGTGTGCTTGGTTGCGTGAGTTTATAGGTTATAAAGGAAATGTCTTCCTAGTTTTAGGGAATACACCTTTGGTGCTAGTCGTCAGCCCCTGGCCTATGAAAGGTGAGCTTGGGGTAGTCACAGCACGGGCCCCAGGGGACGGGTTGTGACAGCATAGGTAAGCATATATATAATATGTTCTCCCGTAATATGTATATTCATCCATGGAATTGTGATTACATGTAAGGGGATAGGTGTGCTTATATATATATATGGAAAATGCATACGTGTGTGGGTGATAACAGTCTTATGCATGTGAGCATATATATAAGGATCCTCTTGTGCATGTCCAAGGCCATGCAGACACGTACATAGGGTTTAGGGAATCCTTATGTATATGAAAAGGTGCATATGCCTAGAGGATAGATGAAGCATCTTAGATTTATCGGTGATAAAAGTGTCAAGCACTAAGTGTGGCTTGGCTCCTTTGAGGTAGGGTCCCTCTCCTATCCTTTTTAATTCAAGAATGTTTTAAATTTCATTAACTACCTTATTAATTCTTCTTGTTTTTATTAAATTTAAATTCTTGAATAATTGTTAGTTAAAATAATTGTTTTGTTTGATAAACAAGTCATGGTTTTGTAATAAAACCCCTCCAATGGAGGTGCACTTTCTGTGAAAACTCACAGTGGTATACCATGCCTGAAATTATTGCATTGATGTTTTCCTTATACTTGATGTCATTGTTAGTCATAAAGCACACATCATACTTGACCCTTTTTATATCCATGTAGGGGGTTTCCCTCTTTTTATTAAAACGTTTGTTTGAACTAAAACACCCTTTAAGTGTTGTTAGACTTTTAAGATGGAATTTCCCAAGTAGGCAAGTGTTGTAATGACCAAGTCACCACTAAGTGACCCCCCTTTGATCTTATAAATGGAATTTCCATGTTTGAATGAATTGAATGAGTTAAATGGAACCGAACATGGTTAACTTGGCACCTAATAGGTAATGCCTCATGTAGTGAATTATGTAACGGTTGTGCCTCCTTTCTAAAGTTTAATTGGATGGCATGAAATAAATAGAGTTTCTTATTCATGGTGACTTGCACTCCACTTTTGAAATGTCTTAAGGGAAAGTGGTAAATGTCCAATTATAACCAAACACCTCCTAAGTGTTTAAATTGCTTTGTATAAGGTATTACCCAAGAAGGTAATTTCCCTCTTGATCGTTGCATATTCTAAGTGTTTTCTTGCCACTTTAAATCCAATCACATTGTTTTGATAAAGTAAATAGCATGATTTTGGATGGAATGGTTTCTCATGGTGAAAAGCCTTTCCTTGAGTGTTTAAATTGAGAGGACCTTGTTGGAATAAAATTAATAGTTATGCTTACTTGAATTAAATGAAATGTCTCTGAGTGTTTTTCTATGTTATTCCTTGCATTAAGTGGTTGAAGTGGAATGAAATGTGGAGGGTGGCACAGGGGGTGCATGGGGTGGGCAGGGGGTGTGAGGTGGACTGGGGGTGGGTTGGGGGCATGTAGGGGATGGGAAAGGGGTAGGGGTGTGCTGGGGTCAGGGGGAGGGGGTGTGCAGGGGGTGCATGGGGTGGGCAGTGGGGTGTGTAGGGGAGGGGGTAGGGGGTGTGCTGGGGGTAGGGGGAGGGGGTGTGCAGGGGGTGTATAGGGGGGTGTACAGGGGGTGCATGTGGTGGGTAGGGGGTGTGCGGGGGGTGGGAAAGGGGGTGTGCAGGGGAGGGGGGAGGGGCAGGGGGTGTGATGGGGGCAGGGGGAGGGGTTGTGTTGGCTTATGTTTCAAGGGGAAGGGGGAGGGTGTAAGGGGTGTGTAGGGGTGCATGGGGTGTGTAGGGGGGGTAGTGTTAATCCCACCTATGAGACTATATTGTCATATCTTCTTTGATCACATAATCAAACAACGTCATATTTTAGATATTTGAATAATTTTAGGAAATTATTATGCACAAAATTTTCATATGAAATTATAAGTCATATGATCATCAATGTTGTACAACATAACCACAATTTCCATATCATTTTGATTACTTCTCGGGACTTCACTCCCAATGAAATACCCTTCTTCTTGACACCATAGCATTGAGCAGTTAATCATCAAGAAAAAAAACCATCTCCATGGCCACATCACTATTTAGTCATCCACCTCCTAAACATATATTCTCATCTATTACAAATCTAATATGTCCACCAAAATTATCGTAGAGGGCTTCCAGTTTCTCACAATTTTGGTACAATGTTTTCTCCCAATGTTTGAGTATGTTTATATAAAGATCATATCCAAAATACTTGGTATCATTTCACAATGATTTTCAATGATTTGAATAAAACCTATGATGCATACGTGAAAGTGGTAGATTATTGTAAATATGCACCAAAGTATACAGCATACTGTAGTAAAATCCATCATGTTGTGGTTTGTGTTATCTGGTGATTCATCATACCACTCTATGGTGTATGTATTGGACGGAATTGGATATCATTTAAACAAAAATACTTTATTAATGATTATGTTATTTAGTATTGGGATGTACATATAAATCTAAACCTAAAAGAAAACAATAAGGAATGCATGAAAACCTAGGAAAATATTACTCCCTACACCTGAGGTCTCTATGTATTAACTAGGATACCACGACACCCGATCATTCCGACTTTAGTGCCATTCCAAAATTCCACCAGTCGCACATCTCTCAAAATGATCCCACAATAATAGTCACTCGAGACTGGACCCTTTTCACAACATGTCTCATATTACCCATCAATGTGTCCACAAGGCATTTCAAACCCACCATAGTCTCTTCCCATTAATACCATCCTCCACTCATCACTCATTAGTAGAGTCATTACCTGAAGTATCCTTTGACCTAGACCTTATGGCATGATCCATGTCCCCATCATGATGCCTCAACACTCCTGGTCCTATGAAATATGAGATCATTGTCTCAGTGAGAGAGGAGATGATTAGATGTAGAGAGAATATGTAATAAAGGGGCTTACCATCTATTTTGTAGATCCAACGCACATTGATTCTTCAAAACCACATTCCGAACCAAATAGAATCAACAAGGGATTCCTAGGGAAGTAGAAGAGTTTAAGATAATGGAATAACATGAGAAAAATGAGAGTTTTAGGAAGGAAATCCATGTTAAACTATAATTCTTGGAGCATTTAATGCACATCACATGGTTACGATTCACAGTTTAATAAATTGTATGCTAACAATGCGCATAACACTAGATATCAACCCAGGATCCACACAATTGCACTAAACGGTTTGGTAAGTCTTCCACCATATTGGATTCACGAATAGGTATGAAGTGATATGGCTTTGAGATCCAATCTACAATCCCCCATAAGGAATCCCATTTTCAAACCATTCTTAGTAAACCTATGAAAAAATTGATAGTTATTTTATCTAATTTCCACATGGATATAGATTAGGTTTGCAATATATAGTTGTTTGTTGGAGATCTGCCTTGACCCGCTAACATGTGAGGCATCTCAAGACTTAGTCCACTGCCCTCGTTTTCATTCCATCCCACTAGAAATAGGATCCCATCACCTTAAACATATTCTGAATGCTAGGATGAACAACCCATCTCAAATAGTAGTATGAAAAAATGAGTTCTTCTTGAGAAGTCAGAGGAAACACAATCTGATATCAAAAACAAAACACAAATCTCTCATCTAGTGTCTATCCCTCAATGGTCTCCCCACAATTGATCTTCAACCTCATGGTTGGAGATTCAAGATAATATGTATATGAACCTTTAACCTGCTCAATCAAATTAGGTACAAGATAAATAGGAAAGAAAACCACAACATCGCCTTTCTCAACACAATGTTGATGCATATTAGCTATAACTATTATCAATTACAACTGATCTAAAGATTCTCTATCGAACTGACAATATGATTTTCTACCCAATGCTTTGTCCATTGAATTTTATTATTTTTATGGTTTCCGACCTATAGGATTGAATTGAAATAGATATGGTATTTGGTAGGATATCAATTATGAATTTTACTTATCTTTCAAGTGGAAATCTAGAGAATTTGGGAAAGAAATCAGGAAATTTATCCATGATGGTTAGAAAATATTTATGTTTGGTCGCATCAATAGTTTCTAAAGTAATTTCTTCCATAGGTGTGTAGGGGGTGAATGGGTTAGGAGGGTGTGTAGGGGGAAGGGGTGTGTTGGGGGCAGGGGGAGGAGGTGTGGGGGGGTGCAGGGGGGGTTGTAAGGGGGTTTTTCTAGGTGCAGGGGTGGTGCAAGGGGTGTGCAGGGGGGTTTATAGGGGATGTGCAAGGTGAAGGGGTGTAGGGGTGCAAGGGGTTCAGGGGGTATAAGGGGGTGTAGGGGGGTATAGGGGGTGTGCAAGGGGGTACAAGGGGGTGTGCAAGGGAGGGGGTGCAAGGGGTGATCAAGGGACGGGGGGCAAGGGGGTTGTAGGGGGTTGTGCAAGGGAGGGGGTGCAGGGGGTGTAAGGGGTGTAGGGGGGTGCAAGGGGGTTGCAGGTAGTAATGAGAAATGGGCGGGTCGGGGCAGGGCGGGCCAAGCCCGCACGGGTTTGATCCCATGCGGGTTTGTCCGCAAAAGCCCGCATATAATGAAAACAAAAAAATTCAAGCCCACTCTGCCCTGCATAAACCCGCGGGTTGCCCACAGGTTGCCCACGGGCTTACCCACATTTATAAAAAAAAAATATTTATAATCATTTAAATACTGTATTTTTTATCATTCTTAAAGGTGTTTTTCGGGATAAGTATGAATTAATAATAACTCGAGTTTTAAATGATGGGATCAAACATTTTTTTTGTGGGTTAATGGTGGCATGCGGTAATGTCGATGTGATGGTGAACGATTGCGATAGAAAGTATGTGAGTGATCAGTGATGGGCGGTGAATGATAATGTTGGTTGTGTGGTGATTTGAACAACTAATCCTGTGAATGAATGAAGTCTCTACAGGTAACGATCAGTTTCAGAGGAAGCTATTAGTGTTTTCATGAGGTTTTATCCAATTCTCTTAATAAAAAATAAAATTAAATAATAAAAAAATTAAATCGACCTAAAAAATATTATGATTATAATAACTCTTATAGAATTGAAACCATGTGCAGGGGAGCTGAGTTCCATTTTTCGAGAGATGGTTTGACACACCATGTAAATATGGTTAATAATTACTATATAAATAATATAATATCATATTAAAACAATAAATATAGGCCTCTTTAAAATTCACATGTAAATAAATGGTGAATTAATATGACCATTATGGTGAGAAATCATATGTCACCATTTAACCATGATTTTTTTATTAAAAAAACTAAAATGTTAAAGAAATATATATTGTAAAAATATTATATTTTTTAAAATCAGGCCTGCGGGCAAGCCCGCACCTGCGCGGGTTCAACCCGCATTGGCCCGCACCCTTGCGGGCTCAACCCGCTTTGGCCCGCACTCTAAACGATCAAAAAATTTAGGCTTTACCTGACCCACATCCTCCCCATACCCGCAAATCCCGCGGGCCATGATCTCGCTTTGCATCGCTAGTTGCAGGGGGCTGTGCAAGGGGTGTGCAGGGGGGGTTTGCAAGGGACAGGGGGGTTTGCAAGGGGTGTGCAGGGGTGCAAGGGGGTGTGCATGGGAGGGGTGAAAGGGGTGTACAGGGGAGGGGGTACAGGGGGTGTATATGGGAGGGGGCATGGGGGTTTGTAGGGGGGAGGGGGGAGCTCCAGGTGTAGGGGTGGTGTAAGGTGTGTGCAGGGGGTTGTGCAAGGTGTAGGGGTGGGGCAAGGGGTGTGAAGGGGGGGTGCAAGGGGGTGCATGGGGGTTGTAGGAGGGTTGTGCATGGGGTGTGCAGGGGGTGTAAGGGGTGTGAAAGGGGTGCAAGGGGGTGTGAAAGGGAGGGGGTGCAAGGGGTGTGCAGGGGAGGGGCAGGGGGCTGCAAGGGGAAGAGGGTTTGCAGGGGGGTTGTGCCTGGTGTAAGGGTGGTGTAGGGGGTGTAGGGGGTGCAGGGGGTTGTGCAAGGTGCAGGGGTGGTGCAAGGGGTGTGTAGGGGGGTATGCAAGGGGGTGTATAGGGATGAAAGGGGTGTATAGGGGAGGGGACAGGGGGCTATGTAAGGTGTAGGGGTTATGAAAGGGGTGTGCAGGGGGGTTTGTAGGGGGTTATGCAAGGTTCAGGGGTGGTGCAAGGTGTGGGGGGGTTGCATGTGGGTTATGCAAGGTGTAGGGGTGGTGAAGGGGGGGTTGCAGGGGGGTTGTGCAAGGTGTAGGGGTGGTATAAGGGGTGCGCAGGGGGTAGTGGGAGGGTACACAGGGGGATGCAAGGGGGTTGTGCAAGGGGGGTGCAAGGGGGCTGTGCAAGGGGGTGCAAGAGATGTTCAAGGGGAAGGGGGTTGTGCAAGGTGTAGGGGTGGTGCAAGGGGTGTGCGGGGGGGTTGCAGGGGGCTATGCAAGGTGGAGGGGGGTTTGTAGGGGGGGTTTTCAATGTGTAGGATGGTGCTAGGGGTGTACGGGGGCAGTGGGGGTGTGCAGGGAGTGCAGGTGTTTAAGGGGGTGTGTGCAAGGGGATAGGGGTGTGCAAGGAGGGTGCAGGGGGGGTGTGCAAGGGGGTGAAAGGGGTGTGCAAGGGGGTGCAAGGGGGTTGTTCAAGGGGGGTGAAAGGGGGCATGGGTGTGCAAGGGGGTGTGAAGGGGGGTTCAAGGGGTGAATCATGCTATTTTTTTATGGAATGGGGAGGATTTTTCCACGGTTTGGAATAGTGGCTATATCCCTATAGCCACAGTTCCAAACCCTGGAAAGAGCCCTATAGCCATAGTTTCAAACCATGGATATAGGTCTTGTTTTACTTAACATACTACCATGGTTTGTAAACTGTGGTTGTAGGGATGTTTCCATGATTTAAACTGTGGCTATAGGGATATTTCCACGGTTTAAAATTGTGGCTATAGGCTTTGCCCTGTAGCCACGCCAATACCGTCCATGGTTCCTTAAATTGTGGCTATAACCTATAGCCATGGTTTTTGGACCTATATTCATAGTTTTAAACCATGGATATAACCTTATTTTGTAGTAGTGAGTTCACTTTATCAATCCAAAGACAGAATTTGGTTATCTTATCATAAATCAGATGCTCTCTCAATGTACTCGAGATGATGTCAAGATGTTGGGCATGATCGTCTGCTGAATGGAATTACACTAATATGTTTTCGACAAGAACCACCACAAATTGGTCTAGAAAAGGATTAAATATCTGATTCATCGAGGCCATGAATACCACTAGTGCATTATTCAAACCAAATGGTATCACTATAAACTTGTACAAGTCATACCTACTCCTAAAAGTAGTCTGAGGTATGTCTGATGGTCTCACTCTCAACTGGTGTTATCCTGATCTCAAATCGATGTTGGAGAAGATCTTAGCACCTCTCAACTGATCAAAGAGATCATTGATATGCAGAAGGGGATATCGGTTCTTGGTCTTCATCGGGTTCAATTTATGATAATCCACACATAAGTGCAAATACCCATCATCCTTCTTAGAGAAAAGAACTAGAGAACCCCGTGGAGACGTACTAGGTCATATGAAACCATTAGATTCTTGATCTTCCAACTAAACTTTCAACTCCCAAAGCTCTGTAGGTTCCATCCTGCACTATGGGATATAAACTAATTGTGCTCTCAGCACCAACTTGATCATAAACTCGATCTCTCGCTTAGGTGGTAATCTATATAACTCATCAAGAAAGTAATCCTAAAAATGATATACCACTAGAGGAAAAGAATCATGTTTCATTCCACCATCATCTAGAGCAAGGATGGATATCTGAGATGTGAGACAATCCAATCTCTACTGAATTAGTCCTATAGGACTAGCCTGAAGATCTCACTCAACCTGGTGAGAATAGATTCCTCCTTCTGGAGATAGAAATGTAAATTTTCTTTGATAACATTTAATATGATCTTGGTATAAAACTAGCAAATCCATACCTAGAATCAAATCGAAACCTATCATTTCCAACACAAATGGTTCTCAAAAGAAACAGTAACCACCAATATCTAGAGAATGCATCTTACAACGTTTGATATTTTTAGACTGTACTCAGAATGATGTGTTAATGGTTAAAGCACCATTCAATATTTCCACATTCAAACCCAAACCGTTTACAAAAAGAGAAGATAAAAAAAAATTGATGCTCCTATGGGGGCATGCAGTAGCAGAGAAGTGACAGGGGATTAGGATAGGCACCAATGTATGGGAAGGACTCAGCTACTCCTCAGTAGGTAGATAGATTGAGTTTCATATGGCGTTCTGGTTGAGGCAGGGGATACCTCTGTAAGTGTCCCATCATACCACAAACTCAACACTCCAAAGAGGGGTATGGACACTGAGGTTGTTTTTGGACCAACTTGTCACTCTGAAAACACTACAACGAAACATAGTCCTGAGATGGATTCCCATTTCCCTGACTACTCTGACTGTTGTTGCCTTAGTGAAAACTATTATAGCAGTGCTTCTTTCCACCAGAAGAAGATCTCCTAGTTCACCCTACTAAAATGGTCTGGCCACTAGTCGGTGCCTCTCTCAGATTTCCTTCTATGATAATTGCCTAATTAATAACATCTAAAAAATAGATCAGATGGAACATGTTCACCTCCAACCTAATTGCATAGTGAAGACCATCCTAAAAATGTCTCACCCTAGAGATCTCACCTTCAGCTAAAGATGGTGCAAAGCGCTATAGGTTGGTGAAATGTTCAGCGTAGACCAGCACTGACATGCCCTCCTATGTCAGGTGCATAAACTCGTGAGACTTCTCATCCCACAACGTCTCAATATAGAAATAGATCAGGAACTTTTCCTTGAAATACCTTCCAATATAACTATTCTTTCTTCCTTTATTGCTTCAGAATATCCCACCAATGCTTGGCTGGTCCACGAAGCATATTTTCATCAAGCTTCACCCTCTTATCTGCGGGTGTCTCAAGATGCTTAAATATCATCTAGATTGACTCTATCTAGAACTCGGCTTCCTTGTAGCCTCCTTCCCTAGTGAACTTAGGCAGATGATGTATCTAGAACTCTCTCATCTGCTCATACATCGAATACACAGTGTGAATAGTCTCCCTTTACATGCATCGCATGACCCTGAGGAAGTTGTCGCAAAGTTAAACATTCATATAATCCTCAAGAGTTACAAGAAGCTCTGATTCAGCTGGGTTAGGAGTGTTCTGATTACCACTCTCCTGACCCTCAACTTGAATATGACAAGGAGGCATTTTCTCTATAAGAAAAACACTCTTTAGAACACTGGCTATAATAACAAGGTCAGTATCAATAAGTGAAAACAATAGAGAACCACTACTCCGGGTCTCTCTAAACATGTATTACAATTGTTCTAGCATGAAATATCAGTTCATTTATTTAATTTAGTGGATATAAAAAGTATCTCGTACCACAGTTCATATAAGAAAGTATATATCACATGTAATAAATATGTCCCCATCATGAACAATAAATGTCAAAATATATCTCTATGTGTCTATCATGATGCATGCATACACATCTCATGTCATACTGGGCCATGAGTATAAATCTCAAGAACCAATAACATCATGAAATAATAATCTCACACAACATGTGAATCACTCAAGGTGAAATAACATCAACTGTAAAAATCGAACAATATAAATAGCAATCTCATCCCTGGGCACTCAGATTTTCCCCCATACATGGGTTAGCTACTCTCATGCACAAGCTCATTACCAAGTCATAACGCATTCTAGTATCCTTTCTACATTTCCTAAATAGTAAATAAATAGAAAAGAAAAACCTGCTCCTCTGATGTCACTTTTTAACGTCTCCTAATCTGGCACTCTTTCATGTTTCCAGAATGGATTGGTTACAGGACCTCAAATGCGCCTCTTCATACGTCATAGGTTGCCGACTAGTAGCAGGGGTGTGATCAGTATAGTGGGGAGACTATACACCCAGGTATGAAGTACATAGTAGCAGAAATAAATGATATAAATGACATAATTAGAGTAATAGACAAGCGAAAACCATATGATATAATGGGAAATAAAGGAGAAACCAATAAACCAATTGTAATGAATCATATAATGACATACTGAGATATATCTAAATATCAAACTGAAAACAATACAATAAAAGAAACCTAAAAGACTCTGGTCTCAAACCCCATATCAATCCTATCTCCAAACTAAAACTTGTCCAGTAAGCAATAAATCAATAGTAAGTTCTCTTACCCTTGTCCAATCATGCATCTATGAAATCTGCTCGGGTACCAAATGGTGATCCGAATAGAGTGTGAATATAACTCAGTAGGTCAACACCACCGTATCTAAATATAAAAAGTCAGATAATAAGACTATGTCATAAAGTGATAAACATATGTATTAATTAATCAAATAAAATACAATAAACAACCTTCTTTGGCACCCTACCAGAATATCTTTGAGCATATAGCACAATCATGCCAACCAACAACCATATAACCATGGTAAAACATAACCCACTTCTATGTAATGCGATAATGTCTTTGTGCATGTCTCACAACCATGTCATCCATACCATATAACCATGATAAAAGCATAAAAATCTGGGTCAAAACCCACTATATAATCATTTCATCATAGGTTTGGGAAAGGCCCACTTAATATAAGCATTACAACATGGGACTGGGGTGATAGCAGTGAAAAACAAGTTGTGGGTTTGTGGGTTAAGTGGTTTTGGTGTGAGGTGGGTTTATTAAAAAACCCACTTTTAAAACGGGCTTATATGGACAACCCACATGGGAAGTCGACCCGTGCGGGTAAACCTACATAGATACGGGTTGGACCGGGGGCCATTTTAATTTTTTTTAAATAATGATTAGCCTATTATATAACAAGTTGGGCATATGCATATATCATTAGCGATGAAAGTATCACGCAATGCATATGCATCCCACCAATCACATTCATCTCATGCTAGTAAGTCTCCAATTACCAATATCTTTCGTTTTAATTTTCTGTCACTCTATCTTCCATCCTGCGCTATACAGAGAGGTGCACCACCCTCCCCCTCCCCCTACTTACATTCTCGTACCCACACCTCCTCCTGACGTCATAGGACTGCCTCCCCACAAAAAAAATCCTCATAGATGTGGTTCAACTCTGCCTTTCATTTTGTTGTACTCTACCCCCACCCCACATCCCCCTCCTCCGCCTCCCCACACCCCCTACCTCCTCCTCCACTCCACCGCCCCCCCTCCCTCTATCTCTACCACCCCCACCCCCACCCTACATCCTCTGTTTCCCCCCATCCCCCCCACCCCACCCCACCTCCCTCCTCTCGCTGCCCCCCCCCCCACCATCATCATCCTCCGGCCCTCACCCTACTCTCATCTCCT